>CM062820.1:849978559-854941695 GCA_031772625.1 Pinus tabuliformis | reverse complement strand
TGTCATCTTAAAACCTGCATGTAATTCCTTTTTCGCCTGTGCAATATGATCATCATGTTGCTGTAAATCAAATCCACTACATACATAACAAAATTACCAGATATTTTCCCTGTTGTCCACATACAAAGTAATCATCAAATTCACTTCGTAGAAAACCAACTTTCTTAATTATTCATCCATCTTTGCATACCAAGCTCGTGGAGCTTGTTTTTGATCCAGAAAAGCCTTGATCAATTTGGCAGACTTTATGTTCTTGTCCTTTTATTCAATTTCAAAACCTGGTGGTTGGGTCATATACACTTCCTCCTGTAAATCCCCGTTGAGAAAAGCACTTTTCACATCCATTTGATGAACTTTCCATCCTTTCTGAGTGGCCAATGCAAGTGTTAACGGATGGTGTTCCATTAGCTTTGTAGGAGCGAACGTCTCCTCATAATCAATGCCTTCCTGCTGCGCAAAACCTTTTGATTATAACTTAATTTTGTAAACCCATTTGCATCCTATGGGTTTAACATTTGCTGGACAATCAACAAGTTTCCAAGTGTTTTTATCAATTACTGCTTGATATTCTTCAACCATAGCCTGTTGCCATTCTTTATGTTTTACTGCTTCTTTGTATGTGAAAGGTTCAGTAAAATCATTTGCTATCAAGGAAAAATTGCCTTCACTTCTATGTGCCCTTCTGGTGCCTATTTTATTCTGCTCATCAGGCTTTACATCTTTCAAAAGTTGAACTGCCCATTTCGGTAGTTGGTGCTCACTTGTTTGCGCTACTGTAAAATCTCCATCATTGTAAAGAGGATTAATATAAACTGATGTTCTTCGTTCAGGTGAAGAATCTGGAAAATCATTGTTAGAAGAACTGCTACTGCTTGGAGATGCGGTTGAACTGATAGAAGACCCAGATGATGTTGTTGATGGAGATGGACTAGATGACTCATCTTTAGAGAAGGAAAATCAAGTTCATACCAATTTGGTGAAGTTGGTTGACTTTGCATTTTTCCATTTCTTTTACTTCCCTTAGTTTCTAACTTGTGAAGAAGATTTTCAATTTCTTCAGCACTCTTACTCTCAGTTTCATAAAAAATGACATCCCTGCTCACAATGAATTTTCCATTGGTCAAAAGATGATACCCTTTCTTCTCATCAGAATAGCCAATCATTGTGCATTTTAAACTTCTTGAGTCAAGCTTAGTTCATTTTTCTTTCGGAACTAAGGCATAACATACTGATCCAAAAACTCTAAGATGTTTAACTCGAGGTTTGAAACCAAACCAAGCTTCATAAGGTGTGATTCCATCTAAAGAAGCAGTTGGAGATTTGTTTCTTAAGTAGACAGCTGTATGTATTGCTTCTGCCCAATATGTTGGACTTAACCTCTTGAAAGTTAACATGGATCTCACCATTCCTAACAAGGTGTGATTCATTCTTTCGACTACTCCATTTTGTTGTGGAGTGTAAACATTAGTAAGATGTCTTCTTATGCCATTTTCACTGCAATAAGTTTTGAATTCATTTGAAGTGAATTCTCCCCCATTATCTATCCTGAGAGTACCTATCTTTTCTTTGACTTCATTTTCAACAAGTTGGCGAAAAATTTTAAAACTTATCAAATGCTTCTAATTTGTTCTTCAAGAAGTAAACCCAAGTCATTCTGCTGAAATCATCAATGAATACTAATAAATATTTGCAACCACCAATTGAAGTTTGTAGTGACCACAAACATCACTGTGAACTAGTTGTAGCCACCTGTTTGCACGCCATGAACTTGTGGAAAAACTTTCTCGACTTTGTTTGTCGTAAACGCAAGCTTCACATTTTGCATTTTCCCTTTTGAAAGTGGGAAGTCCTTTAACCATTCCTTGTTTCTGTAATTGTGAAAGACTCTCAAAATTTAAATGTCCATATCTTACATGCCATAATCTTACAGGTGAAATACCTATACTCACTGCCCCCCTGCAAAATCAAAATGCCTTGGAATAACTGTCCCTTTCATCCGTAACAGTTTTCCATCTTCATATCCTTTCATGACTATTTTCAAGTTCTGTTTGAATGAATTAATCTTGACTAAACCATATTCCATAATCACCTGATGTCCGCTTGTCGAATCGTGACTAAAGAGAGCAAATTTTTCTTAAAACTTGGTACATTACCATACATTAAAATATTTTTCTCCAATGCCATGAGAAAAACTTTAACTGCTCCTTTTCCATAAGGAGTGTTTTTGTATCATCAGCAAGAAAAATGGCATTAAGTTGCAATCTTAAAATTCCAAAAAAATCCACATTGACAAGTCATGTGGTGAGTTTCCCCTAAATCCAAGATCCAGGCATCTTCATAGTCACTTCTAAGATGGAATGAAAGTTGTGATGCGAGCAAGGAAGTAAATACATATTCTTAGTTATCATCATCTTGATCATTTGCAAATTGCATTGAATGCTGTTTGAAGTTGGGAATTTTATTAAGTGAAGTTCGACAATCTTCAGCATAATGGCCAACTTTGTTACATCTTTGACACACAATTGACTTAAGTCTCTTCATCTTCCTGAAGATTGTCCTCTGCCTCTGCTTGACTTCTATGTTGAGATTGTCCTCTAACTTGATTATTATTTCCTTGTCCTTGAAAATTGCCTCTTCCTTGGTTGTTTTCCTCTACCTTGAAAATTATTCCTTCCTGAATGTTTGCCTCTGTTAAAGTTGTTTCCTCTACTTTGGCTTCGACCTCGACTTTTTGCGCTTGATTCTGATTGCCTCTGCCTCTGCCTCGAGAACTATCTGTTGATGATTTACTAGTGTTGGCCTCTATGAGAAAAACATCTTCACCAACTTTCTTATTCTTCCCAAAAGTTTTTATTGTGTTGAGTCAACATTTCACAGAGTTCATCAAACTTTAGTTTCTCTAATTTCCCCGTTAATTGTAGAGTCTCCAAAAAAGGTGTGTAGGAAGAAGGAAGTCCAGCAATTACAATTGTGACCATATAGCTATCATCAATTGCTGGAAAACCAGCATTAATGATTTCTTGCCTAATATTCTTAAGTCTTGAGATATATTCAAGTACATCACCTCCTTCAGTCAATTTTTGTTGTAAGAATTTTAATTGTAAATCAACTTTCTTTGATTCAAGCTGAGTATCAAAGAGGTCTTTAAAAGTTTTCAGAGTAGACCATGCATCTGTGGAATTTTCTATATGGACATACATTTCATCATTCACAGAAGATTTAATAAGAGCTAAGGCTTTGGCATTCTTAACTTCCCATTTTGCTAGTGCAGTTGCATCTGTGGATTTATTCGGCTTAACATCTTCATTGCATACACCCTGCCATAATTCATTGTAAATGAGAGTGCTTTCGATGAGACGGTGCCATGTTTTATAAGATTTTGTGCCTTCAAGTTTGTCAGAATCAGAAAACAAATTAATCAACTTAGACATTGTACCGTTGAAGCTTCGCACCAAGAATTAGAATAAAAATGACAAGATGGACAACACAACACACCACACAAAAAACACGATCTATCGGGGCTTGGCCTTGACCCTCGTATAGTCGTTGAAGCAGGAGAAAAATGACTAAGCTTTGCACCTGGCTCTTGTCAATTTCTCAAAAAATACAAGGTAACTTTCAAAATTTGACTTTTACAATGATGCTCTTGCAAAACTTGGTAAAAAAAAGTTACCCCCCCCCCCTCAAAGTAAAATTACTTTGAGTTACAATGTCACACATATCCCTCCAAATAAAATTACAATTAAAATCCCCTTATTACTCCAAAAATTTACAAATCACCTTATTACTCCACACACAATAAATTCCCAAAATTAAAAACACCATATCTCTCCAAAATACAATATTCCTTATTTCTCCACAAAATTTACAAATTTGATTTAGCTTCCATAAACGTTCATCCTTGCACATTTTTTGATGGACTGGTCCTCTCAGTTTGAATGGTACATATGCCTGTGTATCCCTTAATTAATGTGATCTTAATTGGCCTTCAATTTGATAATGGTGCCCTGTGGTTCTCAGCATTTCACATGCCCATCTCTTTCAAAAAATTCATGCGTTCCAGCTCAAGTGTGTCGTCTGCAATCATCGAAAGCCCATAAATATGTGCACTCTGTATTTTGTCTACTACATTGCCACAAGGAGGATCAACTGATATTTCTTGGCAAGCATTGAATTGATTTTTATCTGCAAAATTCTAATTGGAGAGGAGGCGAACAATTTTTAGGAGTTAAGAACATTTTTAAAATAACACTTCCAGAATTGCAGATACCAGATTATTAGAAAAATTGGGGACAAAACCTAGCACCGAAATCAAGAAGCTATGTCATTATTAACTCATTGGTAAATTCCTGAAGTATTCGACATCTCAATCCATATTATTTGCCATATTGAAGTTCAAAAATGGTAGAGGGTCTGCAAGAAGCCAACCCGGATGGCAATTTAAGTCACAATAAGCAGTTCCAATGCAGTTCCAATGCTCAGCACGTTGGCTGCAGCGGATGCCCATAGGGCGGCCTCAGTTTGAGCACACATCAAACAAACCATGCAAGAGTGAGAGATTGCTCCAATGAACATTAATATAGATCTATAAAATTTTCCCTTTACTATCCATTCTGATTCATGGAACTAACATTTTAAGCCACGGAACTAATTAATAATTCGTCATTGATTTTATAACCAAATCTAGTTTAGGCTCCACCTGGTGAGAATTCTAAGTTCTTCAACTAAAAGACCAAATTGGTAGGGGTCGCCAGCAAGGCACCCACTATGAATAGGTTTTAACACACCACCACAATAACAAACAACTGCGTCCATAAAAGAATCAATTGCGTCCAAAATGTTTCTGCAAAAGCTTTGATAGTCGTCCTTTTGATTTCCACAACTCAAATTTCACTTGCACTATTGGATGAAGAATTAGATGTTGGTAGCAATGCTCTTTCATTTGAAAACAGGATCCGAAGATTCCAAGAAATGCAATATGTGGATAAGCCAATAAACAGAGTAAAATATAATTCCCGCGTGGAGGGAAAAAATGGGCGAGATGCGGGCATAAAAAGTCTCCCCTTGCACGCTTTGGACAATGAGATGAAATCACATGCTCCATGAACTGAAAGGCTTTAGGTACCGCTTTAAAAAAAATTGTGAGCCAGTGCCTTTCTTTAAAAGACCAAGAGGTTTCTGTTTTCCTTCCAACACGTGCCTCATTTCTTCAATGCTTGGATTAACATATCAAACTTTCAATATTACACTCAATAAAAAAGAAATACCATCCAAATTTGTATTAAATCCAGCATGGGCGTATGTTCTAGCATCAAAGAGTTAACAAAACCAATTTGAGATTAAAATCTAAAATAAGTAAGAATTTTTTTTTGTTGAACACAAAACTGAACAATTTCATACCAATCATTTGTTGATCAATTCAATGGAGTTTTCCAAAAACTTGTAGAGCTGGAATCTCCTCTTCACATCCACTGCAGCATTATTGGAGCTCTAATACCACAATAATGGCAGAAGTGTCTTCAGACACATAATTTTATTAATCAGAGAAAATAATTACAATATTTGATTTTGCAAGAGTTTACACCCGATCATCCAAACACTCTTGCAATGAGCTATTTATAAACTCCATGTCCTAACTACCTCTAATTAAGGATCACTTATTAAACAAGTGTCCATTTACAATAAATGCTATTCAAACCAACCAGCTAACAAATCTCCTAAAATAGAGCCTAAGATACGACACATTTGGAGTGTCATATCTAGTTACAACAATATACTAATTCTAAATAATTAAACATTCTAGAATAATAATTATTAATTTAATATCTTAAATTAATAATTATTTTATTCTAATTTTATGACCTAAGATAAGATAGTATTTTTGGATCATCTAACATCATTGTATATCTATTTCTATATGTCTATCTCACGAGGGCAGAGAGTACACCTTTTTATAATTTCAGATTGCAATGATAAGATCATCATAAGAATCTCTCAATTCTCATGTGATCTAATTTGAGAATACACATTAATAATTCAATAAAAATTTCCAAGGTTAGGATAAAGTTGTAATAGTTTTTCCAAATTACAATAATTATCAATAGAAAATCCTAACTGTTTTAACTCCATTATCCATAAACTTATCCTTTGACAGTTGAAATAGCTTTTGACTAGATGGTTTCCAAACATACCTTCATAACTAATTGAAGCTTGTCAACACGTCCAAAGTATATCTTCATGTGTAACGATAATGCTTAGTGAGTCCTTGTCCTGTCCTTGGCAAAGAAAAACTAGAAAGTGTAATCCTACAACAACATCTCAATAGACCACAAATCCTGTAACAACCCAGTTGTCAGTTTTATAAGAAAAATATCCTAAAACAGTAGTTCTCATGCCAAATTACAAGTAGAATTGGATCATAAGGATGAAATATAAAAAGAGGCATACCTAGATTGATAATGGTTGTAAAAGTGGCAGAGTATGGTATCAAGAATCAAAAGGGTAAATAAAAGGTAGGAAAATGAATGCAAAATTATGTCAATTTCACATTCCAACATCTCCCCCCAACTTAAGTATTTCCATGTCCACATCTACATGACTTCACGCCCCAATATATCCATCCCTCTCTACTTCAACTATTGGTTCTTGTGTAATAGCAACATCTTCAGTAGGTTCTTGTGGAACAACAGTTTGGAATTCTTCATCTTTCTTTCCAACTTGAATTACAGCCAAAATAGTGGTTGGCCTTTCACAATATGCTTCCTCCTACACTTCCTTACATCCATCACATAATCTAATTGAGATTACTTCTTCCACTTCTGCTAGAGCTTCTAATCCATTTGGTTTAATAAAATGAAGTTTCCCTTCAACCATGGTAAATGGATTCCTTAAATTCTCATTTCCATCCTTCAATTTATTAATTTTATGAATAAGGAGGTGAGTTCCATACTTACTTGGTAAAGATACATATTCTTGTTCCTTTTTGAGCTCCTCCTCTTTCTTTTGTTCCTCAAGTTCCATTAATTTAGGTGGATTAGCATGAACATTAGGTGTTGGTGCATGCTATTTTACAAATTCTTCTTCTTTTGTATCAGTACATTCCTCAAATATTGGGGTAGTTGATGGTGTAATAGTTACCTGCACTCTCTTCTTGGGATTCTTTCCACCCAATGGCTTCTTCAATTTCATATTTTTCACCACAGTTTGTACAGGAGTATATTTTTCAAATACTTCCTTAGATTCCTTAGGAATTTCTATTTCAGGAACCCCTACTTTAGCTGACATTGTTCCAGGTGCCCCTGTTTCAGTAGTCTCTACCTTATGCCCTTCTTCCTCAATAGGGCATCCATAATAACTATCCTTAGATTTTCCATTGGATATATCCATAGGTTCTTTAGTGCATGTTATTTTTCCTTCAGTGGATGTACCAACAAATGTTCTTATGGAACACCATCTCTTAGGGTTTCTGCGACAGGGTCTAGGAGGTGTAACTGCTCTTCTTTGTCTAAGGAGTATAAATGTTCTACTTTTCTGGGAGGTGTAAATTCTCTATATTCTAGTGCTATTTTGACACTTACCTCCTATTCTCCTCTATTTCAATGGTTGGTGCATGTGACTTTGCTAATAAACTAGTTCATGTGCTTCCATGTTATTGCAATGAATGAATTATGATTAACTTAATGAGTGCATGGTTGGTTAAGTAGGCCTTTGGATTTTTTTCCATATGCACTGCCTCTACCATATGTTGTAAATATTTTAACAAATAATAGGGAAAATTTATCAACTATCCATTATAAATATGTTCCAATAATTTAAAATGATAATTGAATATTTTCGACCCAAAATATCCCTCACAAGTAATTAACTTCTAAATAAATAAATCCACATCATCCCAAGGGTGAGGAAGGGATGTTCTATCAATACCTCTCCCATTTCTCCTTACTTCCTCTCCTAGCTGTAAAAATGTTTCCCTAGCTATTGGAACTACTATTTTCTTAGAAAACCAGTGAGCCCCTATCTAAGGTAAACCTATCACCCTAGCAATTTTTTCCTCTATAACAACAATTTTGAATCCTCTAACCTCTGAATGATGCTCTTGTAGAGCCCGTGAGAATTCCGTAACAATTTATTCAATGAAACCCGACATATTATTAAAGTAGACTAGCCACCCTACATTCCTAAATATTTCTAGGGCTTCTAGATGGTGTAGCAATGCATCAATGGAGTCTAGTTCATGATGGAGTCACTTCAGATGCATGTTTGGACTACAAGTTTGTAAATATGACAATCTCCCATGGACCTCCACTAAGGAACTCACATTATATCCTCCATTTAAGATCCGTATTAATCCAAAAACTCTATTTTAGGATATCCCCCTAGAAAGTACTTGGGTCGTGAAACCATAAAATTAGGGAGATACTCCTATAAATCCAAAAAAATGACTACATCTTCCAAAATCCCTTCACGTTTGATAGTGGATCGATTAACAAGTTACAATACTATAGGGGTTTGTTTAAGGCTTGAAAATCTTAGGGATTCCATTGTTTCTTGGATCATCACATGTATAATAGCTCCAATGTCAATCAATGTGTTTGGAATAATTGTATGATTGATTTGTACATT
The DNA here is from genome assembly GCA_031772625.1 of Pinus tabuliformis. Taxonomy (NCBI): domain Eukaryota; kingdom Viridiplantae; phylum Streptophyta; class Pinopsida; order Pinales; family Pinaceae; genus Pinus; species Pinus tabuliformis. The sequence continues at coordinate 854,933,073 of CM062820.1, read as the reverse complement.
GATAACTAGGTTGTTGAGATCCGAGTATTTAACAATGAGGACCCCCCTAACATAACAACTACTAACTTTTCCATAACATATGTTGTTCGACGGTCTTTCCTTTTTCTAGCATGTCTCCTCAAGCATAATTCTTGAATCGCTTTGGAATAAATAGGGACATATTTAATAGCTTGAAATAATAGTAAGAAGAATGGAAATCTAGATTAAAATTTAGAAACCTTGGCAAATATTACCAGTCCCCAATATCAAAAATTGTAAAACGTTTGGCAATATTTTTGTAAAATTCTTTAATTTTCTAATGATTTTATATTACCTCTATAAAACATTGGTGATATTTTAGGGAAAGTAACTTTATATTCTAAAATATTGGAAAACAATTTTAGGAAAACAATTTTAGGAAAAAAATGGAAATTAGGAAAAAAACATTTTGGAAAATTATCCCACTTGCAAATATTAGCCCCTAAACTTTTCCCTAAGTAGTATGAAAACACATGCATTCTTAAGCTCTCTTAAGAAGTAAATTCAAGTTGAGGCTAGATTTTCTAAGTTCAATCTCTTAAGTTGAGGAAATTGTGGTTTTGGGCAACTTTGGTTAGTCCTTAATATTTTGGGAGATTGAACTGATTCTAATTCTTCATTATAGAAGCTTCTCATAATATTTTATATTTGTGCTAGAGAGGTTTCTTTACTAAGAATCTTCCCAGACATAAGGTCCATATCATGACATTCTAAGAAGAAATAAAGTAAGTCACCAACTTTTGTTAGTTGGATTTCCTTACCATTCTAAGGATTACAGATTGGTTGTGCAGGAAGTTGAAGTCAAGGAGGGGCTTATGTGGATGGCTACAATAGTGGAGAAAGAAAGAGTGGCATAGGTGCCCGATCCAGGTGGATATTGGTGGCCACCTACCTATTCCACCTAGACCCCCTAGTTAGTTTCATCTATTTCCTTAATTGTAGTACAATTTACTATTTTTGGCAGTTTTTCGGGTCCTGAACTTCCGAATCTGTTTTCAGGCCCTAAACAACATTGTTTTGACAAAATTCATTTGGTGATTTCTGTGGAAATCGCATCAAAAATTGTATTCTTTAGAGAGATATTTCCAATGAGGTAACATACGCATCAAACAGAGATAATATGACCAAGTTACGACCCCGGGAAGTTGGCTTCCCTACTAACCCCAACAGGACCCATAAACTCTTGGTATTACATCTCCTCGGGTTAGGATTTTGGTTGTTTAGGGTTTTCCCTTATTATTAAATAATAAAAAGGCCCTTGAGCCTCATTGTAACCCAGTTTAGAGGCATGTAGCTGCCACATCTCTTCTTAGAGATAAGCTACCATCACCCGAGCTATCTTGTTTCCATTTTGTTTGTAAGCATAGTTCAATATTTTTCTATTAATGAAATGAAGTATTTTTCTACTGCATCTCTATGTTTATGATTATATCTATAAGTTGTTTCATTCATGTTTAAGTTCGAATCAGTGGTATCAGAGCAATCTGCTCTTTCTCTGTTTTCTTTGCATGTCCCCGACGAGGTAAGGGTATAAGGAGTTAGGACTCGATCTGGTTGAAACATTTTAGGGTCAGCCTCACAAAACCCTACAACCTCCATGGTAGAAGAAAAGAAATAAGAGGGGGCAGGAGATCCTTTCAAAATGTTGCTCGAGGAAGCCCTTGAGTGACAGAGGGACGTGATGATGGATAACTTTTCCCAGATCCTTCAATGACCACCCACACGTGATGCATCTTCATCCAATAGCCACTCTGGAGGTGCCACTCCTTTTAAGGTACAAGTTAACTTCGATATTCCCATATTCGAAGGCCTAATAGATGCAAATGTTGTAGATAAATGGTTGAATCTATTGGAAGGATATTTTTCAATTCATGACTTTTCCAATCCAGAAAATATTACGTTTGCACTTCTAAAAGCTGCCCCACATGTCAAGGACTAATGGGAAACCTACTTTGAAGAAAAAGGACAAGAGTGAACCCTCGTTCCTTTCAGCTGCACCCACTTGGAATTCTTTTCAAGACTCCATCAAGGAATAGTATTACCCTATCGGCAGCTATGAAGGTAAATACATAAAGTGGACCACACTACGATAGGGAAGGGACCAAGATGTGTCAGAGTTCACAAATACTTTCCATGCCCCTCGAATGAAGCTGGGTATCAAGGATACTGAGGAGAATTTGGTGCTCAAGTACCTTGGCTATTTACATAAGTACATCCAGGACGAGATGGAGTTCCTGTACATTTCCTCACTTGGCACGACGTACTGGTACACTGTAAAGATTGAGAAGAAGTTTGAACAGAAGAAGCATAACTCTGGATCTGCGAATCCGAAGCGAGGAAAATGCACCCTAAAACCACAAAACAAGGGACCAAGCCAAGGTGGGGCTACTCAAGACAACCCACCAAAGCTACAAGAAAAGAAAAGCACCACGACAACAAAGAAGGACATGGGAAAATGGTGTGAGTTCCATAAGAGCTTCGCTCACAATACAAGTGAGTGTTGGGCCAAGTAGTCACTAGTGGTCGATCTAAAGGCTTCTGAATCAAATGCAGGTTCTGACTCTGAATCAGAACCTGATAAGGGGAATAACAAAGGGAATCAGATCATTGATGCAAATCCCAGTGCCACCGTGGCCACCACAAAGATCCAGAAAATTGAGCCTGAAGATCCATAGGGGGAATGCCTCTTCAACTCACAAATTTGGGTGAATGGTTCTCTGCTCTATTTCATTGTCGACAACGGAAACCAAAATAACCTCATTTCAGTAGAAGTCGTGAAGCATCTAGGCCTAAGGACTATAGTACATCCACATCCATACACCATCGGGTGGCTTCTCCAAGGACAAGATCTTGGTGTCAACCAGTAGTGTCGCCTTCCCTACAACATCTAGCCCTTCACAATTGAGGTATTGTGTGACGTTGCTTCTATTGAAGTTTCTGATGTATTGTTAGGACAACCATACTTGTCAAAGAGAAACGTTGTATATGAGTCTAGACCTCTCTTTTTATTATTACTTTGGCTAATAAGTTGTACAAGATACTAGAGGTAGCTCTGCCTACTACCATCTCTTTGATTATTGAAAAGAAATGCGGTAAGATCATTTCCCAGACCAAGAAATTCATTTTCCTTATGATTTTTCCCCAAGAAAAGAAGAAGGTTGTGTCCATGGCTTCTGGATAGGGCTCCTCTTCACAATAGCAGCAGATGGACAAGGTTGTGGAGGCGTATTGGGAAATTTTCACCTCACCCATAGGGGTACCTCTGCACTGTCAGGTCAGGCACTCCATCGATCTGACCCTGAGCACACCGCTACCCAATGGACCGATCTATCGATGCTATGTTTCGAAGAACGATGAGATCAAGAGGTAGATTCAAGAACTACTATAGAAAGGGAACATTATACCAAGACCATCACCCTGTGGGAGCCCGATTATATTGGTACAAAAGAAGGATGGGACCTGGAGGCTCTGCATTGACTATCGGGTGAGGAACAAGATCATTGTCTAGAATAGGTACCCAATTCCATGGATTGATGACCTTCTAGACTAGCACAATGGAGCAAATGATTTTAATGGAGGTGAAAATGATCTGGTGATATAAGGTTCAGGGTGGCGGTCATGAAAGAATGGAGCGTAAATGTATTGTAGCGGGTGAGACACAGGTGAATTCTCTGAGTGAATTCTCTTGAACATATCGTTGACATTGACATGATGGATTGGTATCATTAACCCCAAATGTGGATGGTGTGATGGGACCATGGTGATGTGACCAGTGAATGGAATAACCCAACCCAACTTGGATGCGGAGTGAAAGTCTCATGTTCAAGAGCGACTTGCTACCAACAAAGTTTCTTCAAGTTTTCTTCCCAATTTTTCCCCAGTCATTGTTGACCAGTACCTCTTTATTTTTGTCAAGCTTGAGGAGGATAACATATGCTTGTTCTATAATTTTCCCTTCGGGAAAACCCATCGCTATGTTTTAATGAGCCTAGCGATAGTGAAACTCGTTCTCGTCTGTTATGGAAAAGCTTGTCGCTATTAGGTTTTAACGAGTTTAACGGCAAAGATAACTCGGTCCTTTTCAATTTTAGAGAGTCTAAAAAGGGACGTAAAGGAAACTCCAAAAATCCTTTTTCGTCATCTAATCCCTTAAGTCCGAAAAATTATAAAACAATACAGAAGGGATGAATTTTCGGTACTTTTAACGAGCCGAACAAAACAAGCGCTCGATCTTTTTGTGTAATAATCCCTCAGGTCCAAAAAGATTAAAATCTAGAGGAGGGATAGCACTTTCGGTTACTTTAACGAGCTGGAGAGGCCAATGGCTCGGCAATATTTTCATATTTTACGAGTCAGTTGAAAAGAGCTTAAAGGAGACTCGTCTTTGAGGAACGAGTGGTAAATTCGGGTAGCATCTGATTCCAGGTAAGGTTTGGAATTTCTCAATCACGGCAGTGTTACAAGGATGGCTAATAGGATCACTCTTCGTAGCTCTTCCTCAAAAGGGGTAAAGAATCAAGTGGAGGTGAATGATCGGCCAATACAAAGTGGAGGTGATGATGAGAACACGACCAAGGCTTCAAAGGCTGAAGTACTACATTCGCGATGGTTATTTACCGGAACTTGGTTCATTTTTTAATGAGCTTAAATGTTGGGGGAAACATTTGCTCATTGCTTATGTTTATTTTTTAACGAGCATGAAGTCCGCATTAAAACTGCTCGATATAACGGTCATTTCTTGACTTTACCATTAATAGCTTTTTTCCTTCAAAGATTGTACTGCATGTTCAATTGCTTCATCAAACTAGTTAGAAATGAACAATATATGTTTGAAAAATGAGTTAAGACACTAATATTTTACTTGAATTACGTAAAAAGTAATTTAAAAGTGCTTTTACCTCTCATTTTACCATTTCATTTGAACTTTGACTTGTTGGAGCTTTGGAGGTGCTTTTCCCCCTTGATTTTCACCAGCTGATTTTGGGAGATTCTGTGGACGATTTTTGGCGCTGTCTGGACCAGGTAGGAGCTAAAATTGAGCTCTTTCATTTCATCTTTTCCATTTTTCATTCTGAGCTTGATTTCTGGTTTTTTTGAGCCTCTGGGGTTTGAAAAACTCGCTCTAGCCCCAACGCACACTTTCTGCATCGAAAGGTGCGTTGCATGTTGGCCTATTCACTGGGTGGTTGACATGCAACGCACCCAAGACTAAGCTGGAGGTACGATGGGCGCAAGGAGGGAAATTTGTGCACAGTTTTTAATGGAAATTTTTGCCTATTTCTCACCAAATCAGGATCTAACTCTTCTCTTGTTTGTTTTCAGAGATTTATTGGAGTAAGATGACTATTACATGGCAAGAAAATGAGCATGAAGAAGAGGACATGCTTGCTTTACATGATCCGGTTACAGTAAATGCACTGCGGAACTGTGGCCTGTGGACCTTCACCAATGCATTCGTGGTGGTGTAATTAGATGACATCTTGATCTTTAACCAGAGTTGGGAAGAGCACCTCTGCAGGTCCTTCAAACCCTTCAAACAACACAAATTGTGTGCTAACTTGGACAAATGCATCGTTGGTCTGGCCCAGGTTCAATATCTGGGGTACATCATTGATGAGCAAGGTGTACATGTGGATCCATCCAAGATACAAGTCATTCGTGATTAGCTAGCCCCAACATCCCTAAGAAAGCTCTGTAGATTTTTGGGTCTTGCTAATTTCTACTGTAGGTTCATGGTTGGGTTCTCTCATTGTTACCGGGAATAGTGTCTATGTAGAACTGTTAATCCCACTAAGGTTGGTAGCTACCTTAGAAACAAACAAAGTAAAACTACTTTCGTTTTCCTTTATGAGAGATAGATGAGAGAAGAAGAAAGGAGACCAACCTCTGTCCTGCACTTGGTTCCTTGCTCGATTCCTCTCTCTTCTGATAGTCCTGTGCTACTTACTTTCTTGTATACCCAGCTTCACAGAGTACCTGTTGAATCAAAGCAGCATAACACTATACGAGAACATAGATCTATTATCATAAACAATCTAGGATCATATGTAAATTGGCCATACAAATGCATAAAACATGAATCACGCAAGAGTATGGAGGAAAACTTGAATAGCTTTATTGATAATCAAGAAAGAGCCAAGAGAGTTACAACCAATTGTTCTGACCCAGCATCATCCTCTCAGCAAGAAGCCCTTCTTCACCTCATGAAAAGCTTAGATCACCCAACACTATGATGTTGCCTCAAGAAACCAACAGCAATTACTTACAAGATGCAAAATTCCAGCCTCTGGATCTTTGGGATGAGGGATCCATATATAGATGTCTGCAAGGGAGATGAGTCAGCTTGTGATTTGATTAGTGTCTTCCCTCTGATAGTTCTTGTTTCCGCTTGGAGATTGATGATCTCTTACTCACCCTTGGTCAAATTCAGAGAGGCAATTGGCACAGGAGAAGTTTCTGGAAGATTCCATGCTTCTCCACCTCGTGGATTGACACTGCCATTTTTCCCTTCTCGCCCATCGCACCCCATAGAAGGGCTTTTTGAAATGCAACGCACCTACTGTTTGTATTTAGGTGGGATGCAACGCACTTTGCCTATGGAGCAGGTGAAATGGTCCAGTTTTTACCAGTTCTGAGTGTTTTTTTCATGGAGAACTTCTGGGAGGAGATGTAATCAGTTGACCTTGTTCTTTTAGGGGTTGGAACAACACCTTTAGGGACTTAGGAGCCCTTAGTTTATGGACATTTATGCTTTGGGTTGCAGTGCCCAAAAATGTCTATAACAGTTGCCCCCTAAAGCATGAGGTCGTCAATCTTTCTTAATGTCGGGTGAAATGCTTTATCATGAGGATCCGAAGTTCTTTCAAGCTGGAAGGAGACCTGTAATAAGATACAATACAATACATTATCTTTATAATATTTTCATGATCTAGCTGAGGTGGGCGTTCCCATGCTCAGCTTTATAAATTCATTTCCATGTACATAGGACAGACAATCGTCTGAGTGTAGACTGATGATTCTGGTAGAGCCATCATCCCTTAGATTGGATGATTATCTGTGCAGTAATGATGTACATTTGATGTCTTTATTTTCCTGAATATATATCGTAGCTCGGATGGATGAAACTAGATCCGGGGTCTTCAATCTTGTTCAATCTTCAGTCAAAGTACAAGTCGATCCATGTGAGAGATGTTCTGGAGTCGAACATGGAAAGACATCGCCTGATTACCAGCCAATGATGTAAGCTATTAACAGGCATGAGAGGAATCACCGATAATGATAATGATCCTCAAGGTACTGCAGTACAATTCACATGGTGTGAATAAGGGACTTGGCATCGAACACCACGCAAAATCCTTCGGTCGAAGGCCATTGATGTAAACCTGTCGCCGGAAGTGAGAAACTTGCCATTGAGGCATGCAAGCTTCAAAGTACTGAAACGGGTGTTCCTAGATTGACTTCTTGGATAATGAGCTGATGTCGATAAGAAGCGATCCGTCATAGGAGGGCCTTAATGAATCCCACATCGATGACACGGAACGGAGCAAATGATTTTAATGGAGGTGAAAACGATCTGGTGATATAAGGTTTAGGGTGGCGGTCATGAAAGAATGGAGCATAAATGTATTATAGCGGGTGAGACACAGGTGAATTCTCTGAGTGACTTCTCTTGAACATATCGTCGACACTGACATGATGGATTGGTAGCATTAACCCCAAATGTGGATGGTGTGATGGGACCATGGTGATGTGACCAGTGAATGGAATAACCCAACCTGACTTGGATGCGGAGTGAAAGTCTCATGTTCAAGAGCAACTTGCTACCAACAAAGTTTCTTCAAGTTTTCTTCCCAATTTTTCCCCAGTCATTGCTGACCAGTACCTCTTTATTTTTTTCAAGCTTGAGGAGGATAAAATATTCTTGTTCTATAATTTTCCCTTCGGGAAAACCCATCACTATGTTTTAACGAGCCTAGCGATAGTGAAACTCGTTCTTGTCTGTTATGGACAAGCTTGTCACTATTAGGTTTTAACGAGTTTAACGGCAAAGATAACTCGGTCCTTTTCAATTTTAGAGAGTCTGAAAAGGGACGTAAAGGAAACTCCAAAAATCCTTTTTCGTCATCTAATCCCTTAAGTCCGAAAAAGTATAAAACAATACAGAAGGGATGAATTTTCGGTACTTTTAACGAGCCGAACAAAACAAGCGCTCGATCTTTTTGTGTAATAATCCCTCAGGTCCAAAAAGATTAAAATCTAGAGGAGGGATAACACTTTCGGTTACTTTAACGAGCTGGAGAGGCCAATGGCTCGGCAATCTTTTCATATTTTAAGAGTCAGTTGAAAAGAGCTTAAAGGAGACTCGTCTTTGAGGAACGAGTGGTAAATTCAGGTAGCAGCTGATTCCAGGTAAGGTTTGGAATTTCCCAATCACGGTAGTGTTACAAGGATGGCTAATAGGATCACTCTCCGCAGCTCTTCCTCAAAAGGGGTAAACAATCAAGTGGAGGTGAATGATCGGCCAATACAAAGTGGAGGTGATGATGAGAACACGACCAAGGCTTCAAAGGCTGAAGTACTACATTTGCGATGGTTATTTACCAGAACTTGGTTCATTTTTTAATGAGCTTAAACGCTGGGGGAAACATTTGCTCATCGCTTATGTTTATTTTTTAACAAGCATGAAGTCCGCGTTAAAACTGCTCGATATAACGGTCATTTCTTGACTTTACCATTAATAGCTTTTTTCCTTCAAAGATTGTACTGCATGTTCAATTGCTTCATCAAACTAGTTAGAAATGAACAATATATGTTTGAAAAATGAGTTAAGACACTAATATTTTACTTGAATTATGTAAAAAGTAATTTAAAAGTGCTTTTACCTCTCATTTTACCATTTCATTTGAACTTTGACTTGTTGGAGCTTTGGAGGTGCTTTTCCCCCTTGATTTTCACCAGCTGATTTTGGGAGATTTTATAGACGATTTTTGGCACGGTCTGGACCAGGTAGGAGCTAAACTTGAGCTCTTTCATTTCATCTTTTCTATTTTACATTCTGAGCTTGATTTCTGGTTTTTTTTAGCCTCTGGGGTTTGAAAAACTCGCTTTGGCCCCATCGCACCCTTTCTACATCAAAAGGTGCGTTGCATGTTGGCCTATTCACTGGGTGGTTGACATGCAACGCACCCAGGACTAAGCTAGAGGTGCGATGGGCGCAAGGAGGGAAATTTGTGCACAGTTTTTAATGGAAATGTTTGCCTGTTTCTCACCAAATTAGGATCTAACTCTTCTCTTGTTTGTTTTCAGAGATTTATTGGAGTAAGATGACTATTACATGGCGAGAAAATGAGCATGAAGAAGAGGATATGCTTGCTTTACATGATTCGGTTACAGTAAATGCACTGCGGAACTGTGGCCTGTTGAAGATTTTCCGCATCTCTAGCATGAGACAACAAATCAACTTGCTGCAGTGTTTGCTCGATGCTTGGGATCCTACCAGCCAGGTGTTCCAGATTAGGGTCAAATCCATCCCCTTGACTGTAGTGGACATCTATTTTTTGACCAGCTTATCGAGGCGGGGTGCCCCTATCTCTTTATCAGGTTCGACCCGTGGAGGTGAATCTATGAGAGATTATGTTCGCAGGTATTGCAGAGAGGGATCTCAGCCGAGTAAAGACAGCAAGATCATCATCTGATATGTCACTGACAGGTCTTTGAGGACCATTCTGTTCACTTTTGGTAGGATGGCTGGTGGTGCGGCTCTTCATGTGGCCAACCGGTCTTATATGCAGTACGCCTTGGAATGTCTCGAACCGAAGGTGTTCAACTGGTGTGATGCAGTACTCCTTGTGATGAAAGAACAGTTGACCAAGGTGAAAAGTAGAAGATTGAAGAACTTTGGATATGTTTCTATTTTGACTGCCTTCACCTTGGAAAAGATACCACTGATGCAGTCGCAGTATATTTCACTTGGTTTACCTCCACCGACTGAACCACGGATGCAGAGATGGGTCGACCATATGTCCAGGCATGCTGGTCAGTCTCATATTTCCTTTTCTGATACCTTCTTCGGGTGGTTCGATCATCAGGAGATGGTTTATTCCGAGTACCCATATGCTAGTATGGACTTCCGGGGTGACCTGGATTTGGTACTGCCGGCTGGCAAGCAGTGGGGTTCCATTGGTAAATTCTTGACCATATTTCTGTTTATCGTTTTTCTTTTATAATGTCCTTGTGCTTTATTCTGTCAAGACTAATCAGAACTCATGTGCTCATGCAGATGTTGGTCCCGTTCGGCCAGTAGTACGCCTGAGAGGGCCAGCCGCCGCTCTAGCAGGAGAGGTTGTGGGAAGGGCTATCCTTCGCGACCTTGATGTGGCCGAGACTCTTTCAGCATTACAGGACCAGGTCGAGGGCCTCACTCTCGGTATTCCAGATGTGAGGACTGACGAGCTGCCCTTGAGGTTGCAGCGACATACCACCGGCATGCCAAGTCGATGGACTAGGCTTTTACACATGATTGCATAGGCGGTGACTTGTTATCATCAGCATCATTAGACTAGGGTGCCCCCTAGCGTTTTGAGTTTTGGGTCATTTGACCAATTTTTGTCTTGGTTACAGAACATTATGTGTAAACCATAAACAGTTATATATATATTTTTTATTTTTGGAGTTTTATTTTGGTTAAGTTATATGATCCACATGCAAATATTGATGAAATGCTTCTTTTTATAAATGTTGAAAATGTCTATCTAACACATAATTTGCCAATGATTCAGTTAATGTGTTTAAGCTTATGGAAATATGTTGATATTGAATAAAATCAAATTGCCTTTCCAAAATCTTGACCCTTAGGAACATGCGATAGATAGCTGGATTTCGGATGGAGTAGATACCGGTGAGCTGTAGTATGACGAGCTGTGAGTCTAGCCTGACGACCAGTCAGCATATGCCATGTGTGATGGCATAAGAGAGAAGTTCTATCAATGTGCTATATTCAGCGATGTTATTCGTTGATCGACCAATACATACTCCTCTGAAACTTACTAACTCGCCGCTTGGATCAAAAATGGCCCATGCCGCAGAAGATAGGTTCCGCGAACTACGACTTGCTCCGTCGGCATATCCAACAAACGATTCCAACAGGTTCGACATCTACAAAAAATGTAAAAAATGGATTTACTTGACCAAAACAAATATGTTAGTGAAAACAAAAATGTAACAAAAGCATATTGGTTACCACTCTGAATCATGCGTAGTAACGCTTAAGGTACAACCCATTACGAGGTTGTGCCAGTGGAATCCCGTCATAATCCATTAACTCGTAGGCTCCTTTTGCTAACACTCGCTTAACAATATAGGGGCCCATCCATAAAGACTTGAATTTACCTACTCCCAATTTATCGGATTCTTGGTCATAAAGTAAGACCAAGTCGCCTTCTGAGAAGACGCGGGGTTTAACATTCTTGTCAAACTACGCCTTGACTCATTTCTTATGGGCTTCGTTAGCCAAAGCGGCATCACGATGGGTTTCATCCAATTGGATTAGTTCCAAGAAACGAGCCTCCTCTTCTGAAGTTCCGGGCAGAAGGTCGATTGTGAGTTTGAGGGGCGAGATTTCACACTGGACTGGTAAGATTGCTTCTAGGCCGTACACCAGTTGGAAAGGTGTAAACCCGGTTGCGTTCCTTACCGATGTTCAGTATGCCCACAAGGCTGAGTACAGGATCTGGTGCCAACTCCTTTTGTGGACTCCAATCATCCTTTGCAGCATGCGCTTCAATACCTTGTTGATTGCTTCAACTTGTCCATTGGCCTGCAGGTAATATGGAGTAGAGCTGTTGTGAGACAACCCTAATTTGGCAGCTAATTTGGCCATCATGTGATTGCGAAAATGCGATCCATGATCTGTGACTATAGCCTGTGGAACGTCGAATCTGGCAACTACATGATTGAAAAAGAAAAGGGCAGTTGTTTCACCAGTGTTATCTGATGTAGGCATCGCCTCAGCCCATTTGGTAAAATAGTCAACTGAGACCATGATATACCCTTGCCCCCCGGTCGAGGTGGGGTTACATGTCATGAAATTGATGCCCCATTTGGCGAATGGACCAACAACAACTATTGGTTGCAGAGGTGCGGGTGGTCTTCTGGTTTTGCTATTGAAAATTTGACATGCATGGCAACTTCTGACTGTGGTTATGCAATCTTTGAACATTGTTGGCCAGAAGTATCCTGCTCATAAAATTTTGTGCGTCATAGTGTAACCAGATTGATGCCCCCCACATGCGCCTGAATGGCAATCATTCAGGACTTTTTCGGCCTCTTCATGGGTGAGACACCTCCTCAGAACTGTATCGACACCACAATGGTAAAGTGTATCACTGACGATCATGTAGTCTTTTGATTGGTATCGAATATGTTTTTGTTCAGAGTGGGAGGTATTAGGCCTATATTTTTGGGTTTGGAGATAAATGATTATATCTCCATACCACGGATTGCTTGAAGATATCAGAAACAAAGATTCATCCACGATTGTTTCTTCGGATGTTTCTGTATCTGAAGAAAATTTGAAGGTGGAGGAAAATTGATGATTGCCTGCACCTTGCATGGGTCGAGACGAATTCCGTCCTTTGAGACTACAAAGCCAAGTAAGCGACCAGAACTGACACAGAACACACATTTGTGTGGATTGAGTGGTATCTTGTAGTGTCGGCAACATAGAAATATCGCTCTTAAATGCTGCGGATGATCAGTCCGCTTTCGCAAATGAGCCGGAAGGTCGTCAAGATATGGTTGAACGATGTTTTTGATGTCATGGAAGGCATAATTCATTGCCCTTTGAAACGTTGCCCCTGCGTTCTTTAAACCAAAGGGTAATTTTCGATATGCAAATGTTCCCCACGAACAAATAAATGCAGTCTTTGACTGGTCCTGTGGGCGGATATTTATTTGATTATACCCGGAGAATCCATCCATAAATGAAAATATTTCACATCTGGCGCATTCATCAATTATCTGGTCAATAAAGGGTGTAGGGTAGTTGTCTTTTGGACAAGCTTGATTTACATCCCTATAATCGACGCACACTCTAATCATTCCTTGTTTTCTCATAACAGGAACAATGTTTGATACCCAATCGGTTAGAGGAACCGGGTAAATGAAACCAACATGGAGAAGCTTTTCAACTTCTGCTTTGATGGCAGCGGCTTTCTTGGTGTGCACCTGCCATAGCCGTTGTCGCACTGGTTTGACATCTGGATACATCTTAATTTTGTGTTCAACTATACTTGAGTCAATGCCTGGCATTTCATCATATGACCAGGCAAAGACATCCCTGAATTCGTGAAAAATAGCATTATATGTTTCCTGTTCTGAAGTAGAACAACATTTGCCAACATAAATATTCTCTACAACATTTGTTTTGGTCGAGATATTTATGGCGATAGTCTCTTCAATATTGGACAAGTTTCGCTCAGAATCCACCGTGTTTACAGTATTTGATAGGAAATCAAAAACTGAAGGATGATGAAGGTCATCAAGAGTATCTTCTTTACACTCCAGAAGATGGGAACGATGGTGGTAATCTTCCCATGGCACCCCTTCAATTACCATTGATTGAACAATTCCTTCGTCGGCGTAATGCACTTGCGACCAAGGATCTGAAGGGGTGCCACATTCCCTAGACCTATCTATCCAAACACTTGATGAGCGTTGATTTGGGTTTGCCTCCCATGCTAGAAACATTGATTGCTACAATATTTCTATTGGGCCTGGAGGCAATACCTGCATATGATCCATGTGTATATCGTTTTCTGAGATCTTTTCAATCGAAGATATCATATTGTAGGTTCCTACCGAAGCTACTTCCGCCATATTGTTTGGAGGTGGAAGGGCAAAAGTCCCCATTAATATAGGGTCTTTTAGTAGGCCTACTCCGATATTTTGAAGCGAATGGGGGCTTCCATGGATCATTTGAATGCTTCCCGTAACTTGAGAACCATTGGGGAGGAAAGTTTGTTGATCAACGATTGTAATCCCTCCTTGAAAGGGAAATGCAATCTTCCTAAAATAGGTCGACACAACAGTAGCTATAGCATATATCTATGGTCTTCCCAGTAGGATGTTGTAATCGAGGTTTCCGTCGATTACTTCGACATCTATTTCTACTATTTTCCCTCCTAGTTCAACCTGCAAGTTACTTAAAATACCATATGGGGTATATGTTCATCCGTCAAATGCTTTTAATGTTGTCGAAGATCGCGACAAGGTTGGAGATCCTAAAGTTTTCCAGCAACTCATCAACATAATACATGTAGATACCCCCTCATCAATAATTGTTCGATGAACAGTTTTGTTGAGGGCTTTCACTTGAATGAGGAAAGCTAGTTGAGCTGGTAACTGAGGATCATATCCTTTATGATTAAAGGACACAAGATTAGAATCCTTTGGGTCTATCCCACCGATAGCTGATAATAAAGCTTGCTTTTGGGATGGGCAATTTTGCAATACCTCAAGTGTCGACATAGCGGATGGCGATTGGGCCAGATCTTCCACTATATTATAATGTTGTGCTGCTCTGGCACGAGGATTAAATGTCGACTTATGTACTACTCCCTTTGGCGGTTTTATTGTTAGCTCAGGAATGATGGGCAGCGCAACTTCTGTCGAAGTTGTTGTCGAACTACTAGGTTGATCTTTATCCTTGTTGTTCGACAGCTATGGATTCTCGTAATCTTTGTTCCTTGTCGATATCAACGCATCATTTTGCTATTTTGAAACCGACAACATCAACACTTGAGATGGGGAAGCATTTCCACTGTCAACCAGATTTGTTCCTGGATTCAGAAACGGATCAGTTAATACTGTCGAGGTTTTTGAATTCTTGAAGAATTTTCTAAGCTCAGCTCTGTGTGGACAATCTAATGTCCAATGATCCTCATCGCATATAAAGCATGGATTTTTTGGTTTCCTATTTCTAGGAGGGTTTGTAGAAGATTTTTCAGGCGATGATTCCTCCTGTTTCTTCTTCTTCCCTTTGTTTTTCTTCTTGCCTCCTGGTTGCTTGGTTTCTTTGCCTTTATCTGTCGAGACGGCATTTACTTCCGAGGTAAGAAGTTCTTCTTTTGCATTTTGACTGGAAATCTTATGGGCCTTTTTAGATGTAGCCTTTGTCGATTTCGTGTCTGTCGCGCCAATCACGCCATGACCGACATCAGAGTCATTGTTTGATTTAGGAGGAGGAGGGACCGAGAATTCTGGTCTGGGTGCATCAGGTATTTTATCATAGAGCGTGCCAGACTGAGTGTAAATCAAGTCTAAATATTGCGCACGAGCAATAACTTGCTCTTCAGTGATGACTTCCCCTTTTTCCACATCTTCTGTAATGGAAGGTAACAAATACTTAATAAACCATTCAGCTAAAAGCTGATCAGGAACATACGTTTTTACCATTCTACGACGACGTCGCCACTCATGAATATGATCAGATATGTGAGTGGCCGTTGTTTGTTTGAAATTGGTAAGAAGTTTTGTTCCTGTTTCGTACCTTATCGGTAACTGAAAATGGGTTAAAAAGTTTGTGGCTAGGGTACTGAAGTTGTCAAATGAAGCTCTGGGAAATTCAATATACCAGTTTGCTACCGGACCAGTTAACGTCCTCTGAAAAAGGCAAAGCCTAATCGAATCATCGTTTAGGGTGTTTAATGAACACCACAGATGAAAGTTCATCACATGATTCGATGAGTCTTCACCCGGATTTCCATTAAATTTAGGAATATCTGACGGAAGTTTATGTGGAATCGCTGGCCACCAAGGGGCGTAGGCGATTGGATCGTTTGTTAACTGATTTAGATCCGGTAACTCTAAAGTCGCCACGAAGGGTAACTATTGGTTTAGGTTAGGCGAAGCATACCCATGATAAGATGTGATCGCCTGAGCAGTTGGTCTTTGCATACCAGCATAATGCATTTGATGTTGGTAACTTTGGTAAGGTTGATGGGCATAACCAATATAGAATTCTTGATTCTGACCATTTTGAATATACAGTTGCCCACTATTGGCAAAGATTTGTTGCTCAGATCCTTGGTATACCTGTTGGAATTGTGGTTGTTGGTATTGCACCAGCCATGGTTGTGAAGCCATGTGTTGTTGCCCGATACTAACTGTTTGACCAAGATGAGGGGTAATTGTACCCGTTTGGTCCTGTGTCATTCCACCAGTCGGCGATTGTGGTTGAGTTGTAGGGTCAAGAGGCTGTTGCATTACAACTTGAGAAACCTGAGGTTGGCATACAACAGGCAGCACTTGTACTTGCGACACCGTCACAATAGCTGGCGTAGTTGGTATATTTGACATAGGTAAACATTATTGCATTGAATATACAACTCTTGGTTGTTGAGGCAGTATCGGCACCCAACCGCTTGATGTAATTCCAGCATAACCTGAATTTTGTTGTGAACTCTCGTATGGTTGCCCTCCTGGAGGAGACAATGAAAGGGTATATTGCCCCCCATACGGTGGTAATCCGGTACTTAAAAGAATTGTTTATCCTTGAGGACCGGACTGCCCAAATTGACACCTTGAAAGATCAATTTGTTGAGACTCAACATAAGAGTTTTCGGATACTATTCCGGATGAACAAACAGGAACGGACCATACTGTCGAAATAGCCCCTAAGTGGGCCCCTTCTAGTGATTGAGAACTAGTTGGGACAGATGGTATACCAGCGAACATCGTTGGAGTGACAACAGGAAGTTCTGTCGTTGCTGTGTCGGATGACACAGTCCTAGATGTTGACGGTTGTTTAGACATTTCTAGTCTATCCAAAAGATTGCCTAGCAATTCTACAGGAGCTTCCGATGGCGGTAGACTAATTTCTGAAGAAGAAGGATACAGAGTGATCTCGACTCCAAATTGCGATGGAGTACTCGATGGAGGATCCTCTACAATCTCTTCTATAGCAATCAGACCAGGTGGAAGAGGTAGACCGTCAAGTCTGTAAAATATTTCTGGTGCCGAATAAGGTATAGAATCTACAGCGACAGATGGAACTCAGCTATAACACCTTCTGAAGGGGAATAACACCTTCTGAATTAGCTATAGATGGAACTGGTTCAGTAATACAAGTGTTTACCCTCAGACTAGGATCAGTGCTACTGTCCTTTGGTGGCTGCTGAACTTCTTCTGTAAAGGCAGGGATACCAGAAATGTTTGGAGAAAACGGAGTCTCTGATGGTGTTGGAACACTTGTTCTAACTTTACCAGGGGATTTAGAACCGGTTAAACGAGTTCGCTTTGTCCGTAATAGTTTCGATTCCGGAGACAAAGACGGTTGACTCGTAAGCCTCCACAAACGACGGGGTTTCAATTGACTTCCACGATTGTGGATTACTCAATCAACTAAAAATAAAAGGGAAGTATGTTTTCGAATTAGATGAATTTTAGACGCTTTGACACAACTTGTTTTTTCAATTTTAAATAGTCGAGAAAAAACAAAAGATGACTCTAGTCGCCTTCGATTTTTAATGAGCCTGAAGTGACAAGTTCTCAGATGAACCTTTTCCGTTAAGGAGTCTAAAAAGGAACGAAAGGGACTGCTCTGGAAATCTAGATAGAGGGATTACCAAACCAATCGCAAAACTGCAGAATACTTTTTACGGTACGGCAGTCAATCTTCCCGAATGCTGTGTTCAGTGCATTGCGATCGATAAGGCAGCAGACACAGCTTCCTATGGATAAAGGATTAAGCCTATTGTGGTCTCCCAAAATATACTCGACAGTATGTGGGAGCACAAGTCCGTACTGGCACTTATCGTCTCAAAGTGGAGGAATCACCCAACCAATAGTGAAAACAACAGTTACCAGGCTTTACGACGCCAGAATACGTCTCTAGCCTAGACTTCTAGATGTTGTGCGTTAGGTTCCAAAGCATTGTTAGATTCATTAAATTTATTTTATAGTTGATATTGCTTAAGAAATTTTCCTTTTAGGTTCACCGTGTGATGTAGATGTACAATTCCTAAAATGCAATCTAAGATGATAAACAGTCGTTTTATCTTCTTTGTGCAATGAAAATCCTAGCTACTAAAGAAAGAGAAATGGCGTTCTTTCAGCAAAGAGCATAGAGCACACACTATATGCAATGTCCTAAATCAAACCAATCAAACAGCCTAAATGCAAATTCACATGCATGTATTTGTTTTCAGCCTTCTTAATATGTGAATGATAAAAAGAAAGCTAATGCGCAAATCTGAATTATTTTTCAAAGCGACAATTACTAACAAGTTTCTTTTCAAAATCAAAATGAAGACAATGACAACACTTTGCGATTTGGAAATGAAAACTTGCTTTTGACACTAGAAAAACTACCAATTCAGATCAAATACAAGAGTAACAGGGTAATCGACTATCAAGAACAATCAGGTTCTCTTCTATGACTGAAAATGACACTTGCGACACTTTGAAATCAAGAAACGATAGTACAATCACGCTACTTCTTTGTAAAGGAGAACTGAAAATGACTCAAAAAATACATAAAAACATTTACAGTTATTTACACAATGGAGGTGGAATAACAGCAAGGAAAGGGGTTTCAAACAGAGGTGTACTAACTATAGGCAGCAAAACTCTTGAATATATCTGAAAAGAGTGAACACAGAAACCAAAATTTAGGGACAATGCCTAGTCTGATCAGCGCACCTGTAACACAGTGAAACTGAAATGCAAGTGGTAATCAGTAAGTCAATCACAGGGGTAGATCTAAGGAGGTTACTAGAGCCACCACAAGGGCAATTAGAGAGCTTGTAGATCAATTGTTTAATTCATAAACAAAACCCGGAGATTGACTGAAGTAGCGTTGATCTACTTTGCACTTGCATAGCAAATGCAGTTCGAAGGCTAGCTGGCTTGACTTCAGGCTCCGTCTGTAAGTTTATAAAGTAAACAAATGTAGATGAACAA
Organism: Pinus tabuliformis; assembly: GCA_031772625.1. Classification (NCBI taxonomy): domain Eukaryota; kingdom Viridiplantae; phylum Streptophyta; class Pinopsida; order Pinales; family Pinaceae; genus Pinus; species Pinus tabuliformis. Next base: position 854,914,095 of record CM062820.1, on the reverse strand, counting down.
ACAATCTACTCGCTCCCCAGTGGAGTCGCCATTTTGTTACCGGGAATAGTGTCTATGTAGAACTGCTAATCCCACTAAGGCTGGTAGCTACCTTAGAAACAAACAAAGTAAAACTACTTTCGTTTTCCTTTATGAGAGATAGATGAGAGAAGAATAAAGGAGACCAACCTCTGTCTTGCGCTTGGTTCCTTGTTCGATTCCTCTCTCTTCTAATAGTCCTTTGCTTCTTACTTTCTTGTATACCCAGCTTCATAGAGTACCTGTAGAATCAAAGCAGCATAACACTATACGAGAACATAGATCTATTATCATAAACAATCTAGGATCAGATGTAAATTGACCATACAAATGCATAAAACATGAATCACACAAGAGTATGGAGGAAAACTTGAATAGCTTTATTGATAATCAAGAAAGAGCCAAGAGAGTTACAACCAATTGTTCTGACCCAGCATCATCCTCTCAGCAAGAAGCCCTTCTTCACCTCATGAAAAGCTTAGATCACCCAACACTATGATGTTGCCTCAAGAAACCAACAACAATTCCTTACAAGATGCAAAATTCCAGCCTCTGGATCTTTGGGATGAGGGATCCATATATAGATGTCTGCAAGGGAGATGAGTCAGCTTGTGATTTGATTAGTGTCTTCCCTCTGATAGTTCTTGATTCCACTTGGAGATTGATGATCTCTTACTCATCCCTGGTCGAATTCAGAGAGGCAAGTGTCACAGGAGAAGTTTCTGGAAGATTCCATGCTTCTCCACCTTGCGGATTGACACTGCCATTTGTCCCTTCTCGCCCATCGCACCCCATAGAAGGGCTTTTTGAAATGCAACACACCTATTGTGTGTATTTAGGTGGGATGCAACGCACTTTGCCTATGGAGCAGGTGAAATGGTCCAGTTTTGACCAATTCTGAGTGTTTTTTTCATGGAGAACTTCTGGGAGGAGCTGTAATCAGTTGACCTTGTTCTTTTAGGGGTTGGAACAACACCTTTAGGGACTTAGGAGCCCTTAGTTTATGGACATTTATTCTTGGGGTTGCAGTGTCCAAAAATATCTATAACACTCATATCACTTGGCCTTTAAGTCAAGTCACCAAGGGCAAAGCGAAAGAAAATTTCTTTTGGTCAGAAACCCAACAATGAGCATTCTCCGAGTTGAAGAATCGCCTCTATTCTGCACCAGTTCTCACATTACCAGTCTTACAACAACAATTTGATATTGAGATAGATGACTTTGGTTATGCTATTAGGGCAGTTCTTACTTAACATGGGCATCTGGTGGCCTACAATAGTGAGACACTTTCAGACACGGTCTGAAAATACCCCACATATGACAAAGAAATGTCTTCCATTGTGCAGGCCATCCGTAAATGGAAGAATTACATTATGGGGAAGGAAACGATCATCCACATAGACCACCGGCCTTTACAGTTCATACAAACACAAGGGAAGTTGCAGAACAATCACCATTAGAAATGGTCCACCTACCTGCAATAGTTTCATTTGAACATTAAGTATAAGAAGGGAAGCACCAATAATGTCGTTGATCACCTCAACTGACCACCGGTCATGGCACTAATCATTGTGCTCAAATCCTATGGGCACGAGGCCTTTGGGTGGCCGCATCTTTACAAGAGAGATCTAGAATTTGGCAGCATATATTAGACACTCCTAGAAGGGAATAAAGTTCCAAATTTTCACCTTCAGGATGCACTGTTATGCCACTTGGGACACATATGTGTTCCTACAAGTGAGCATACCTAGATGATTTGGGAAGTGCACTACAGTTGGTTCGTTTGGATATTTCAGAGTAGAGAAAATAGTGGTGGTATTGCATAAGTATTTTTATTAGCCAAAACTTCATCAGGATGTTGAGAAGTATATTAGATCATGCACTACCTATGCCATTGCCAAACCAACAATTAAGAAGCAAGGCCTGTATACTCCTCTACTTACTCATAGTTAACCTTGGGAATCTGTCACCATGGATTATATGTCAAGCCTTCCTTCTACTAAGAATGGCAATGATTGTGTTTTTGTGGTCGTCGACAGATTATCTAAGATGGCCATCATGGTAGCCTGCAAGAAGAGTATCACAGTAGAGGCCACAGCTAAGCTCTTCTTTGAGCGAGTGTGGGTACACTTTGGGATCCCACATCCCATTATCTCAGGTCAAGACAACAGATTCCTGAGTGCATTTTGATCAAGTCTCTGGTCGATGCTGGATACAAAACTCACTATGTCCACAACTTTCCATCCCCAAACTGATGGCCAAACAGAGGTTGTCAACAGGATGATCACGCACATTCTAAGCATGTACAACTCGAAGCGTCCACGCACATGGGATGAAATTATCCCCTATGTACAACACAGCTACAACAGATCTCTCCATAGCTCAATAGGCCACAACACCTTTCAGGTAGGGCTAAGATTTTAGCCATTATGCCCCATTGATGTGGCCATACCATTTTCATCCACTCAGGTGGATTTGGCTCACGTGCAGTCCAAAAATGATAGGGCTAACATCTTCATTGAGTGCATTCAATACATCCGCCAACAAGTCCACGATATATTGGATAGATCTAATGTTAAGTACAAGTAGCGCCATGATTAGCATTGAGTGCCACACAAGTTCCAAGTGGGCGATAAAGTTTGGCTTCATTTGCAGAAAGAGTGCCTTGTTGGACCCCACCGAAAGCTTCAGATGCTCCAATATGGTTCATACACGAACAGAGCTCAACCTTCAGCCATACTACCCACCATTGTTGGGCACATCTGGCATTGTAGAACATCTCACACCAATAGAGCTCAACCCGGACTGCATGGAACAGGCCACAACTCATCAGATCATGGACACACAAATCAAGAACACTCAACAAAAAAGGATATAGCTATATTGAGTTATCAAAGTAGGCCAACTCCATCACCAACACAAGTGGTTCACCACAGACCAAGTTCAACAGAAATTTCCTCACCTCATGGAGGCTCTACATGCAATGGGGACCATTGCTTCCTAAGGCGGGAGGAATGATCAAGGTGGATATTAATGGCCACCTGGGTATTCCACCTAGACCCCCATTCAATTTCATATGTTTCCTTACTTGTAGCACAATTTATTGCTTTTGGTAGTTTTTCGGGTCCTGAACTTTGGGAGCCGTTTTGAGGCCCTAAACGACGTTTTTTTGGAAAAATTCCTTTGGCAATTGTTATAGCAATCACATTGGAAATTGTATTCCTCAGAGATATCTTTGCAATGAGGTATCATACATGTCAAACGGAGATAATATTACCAATTTATGACCCCAGGAAGTTGGTTTCCCAACTAACCCCAACAGGGCCCATAAACTCTTGGTGTTACATCTCCTCGAGTTATGGTTTTGGTTGTTTAGGGTTTTCCCTTATTGTTCAATAATAAAAAGGCCCTTGAGCCTCATTGTAACTTAGTTTAGAGACATATAGCCACCACATCTCTTCTCATAGATAAGCTACCATCACCCGAGCTATCTTATTTCCATTATGTTTGTAAGCATAGTTCAATATTTTTCTATTAATGAAATGAAGCGTTTTTCTGTTGCATCTTTGTGTTTATGATTATATCTGTAAGTTGTTGCATTCCTATTTAAGTTCAGACGGTGCATGTAGTAAGGCCTATTATGTTAATTTTTCTAAGGGCTATATTGTTCTTTGCTTTAATAATTGCATTTCATTATTTCCATATTAAATCCACCCCACAACATCATAACATTATTCATATTTACATCATTATTGAGCATCATATGCAACTATATATAAATAACAATATCACCATCAATGCAGTAGAATATAAAGAAACAATAGAAGAAAATCATTCACACATAGAGACACCAAGATTGGTCAGAGACCAGGGAAAAACCCACTATGGGGAAACCCTTTCAAATTCTTCTTCTTATTAGATTGTCATTGAATGATTCAGCAAAAAAGAGAGTACAATAATCCATATATTCATCTATACAAATATCTAGAAAAAATAGCTAAAAAATATTCATGACACAAACCCAACAATGGAAATGATCAAAACCTTGATTCAGAAGCTTGTAATCAACTATCATTGTATGTGGTCAAGTGTCGAACTCTTCAACCAACCGAAAGATTAAAACCCCACTTTCCAACTGCAGGGAAGGTGTGTTGTGTGTGTCACTAAGAGGCTTCAACTACACGTATGACTTGACTTGCATACGGTTGTATCCAATATTTCTCTGTGGCATACATACAATTGTGACCCAAAACCCTAAAACAAGGATGCAAGCTTCTGACCCTACAATTTCACCTTTGAGCGAACCCATTATCCATGGACCTATCTCAAACCTTTTCGAGCCAAAACCAAGGAAGAGAAATAAAAGAATTTCTCACCATGATGTCCAAATGAGGTTGAGGTCACTTGTATTTATAGATTTCCAAGGATGTTTAATTTTCTTTTGGGCTAGCCTGATTAAACGTGCACATGTGGTATTTAATTCAAAAATAAAATTTCCCTTATCCAAATTGAGCACTTCCATAGTCAAAGTGGATTCTCTCGAAAATACAAATCTCATCCCATGGTTGGAATTTTTCACGAAGCTTCGAAATTAACATTCCCTCTTAGCTAGGGAGAAATTCTAACTACATCATGTAATCATCACAAGTATCCTATCATCAAATCCTATCCTCTCTTAAGTATCTTGTCATGAAATGTCATCACTACTCATCTTGGTTCATCTTTTCTTATTCCTGCTTATCTCTTGATTGATCCTTCTCATATGCTGAACATTCTCAAATTTAAAATAAGAATAATTTGACATTAGAAGGAAGCCTAAGTTACGACCTTCTATCATGTCAGAGGGAACATCTCAATATAAAACAATATTAAGGAGAACATCTCAACATGAAAGGACATTAGAGAGCTTATTCTAAACCTAGAATCTCATGGGGGAGAAAAACATATTCAACCCCATATTGAGCAATAGGTGATATAGGGGAGAAAATCTCAACCCATCCTATTTCCCATTGATCTTCCCAACAATGACCCTCAAGATTCATGTGGTAGAACACCTACAACATAACCATCTTACTTTATATAGCCCTAAGTACAGTCTCAACTCATTGGCTAGATGGGGAGCCGTATTCCCAACAAGCCCAACTTGTGGGTATGATGCCAACTAGGGTATACTTTGCATAGACCAAGATAGGGGATTTAACATCTCCAACCCTATAAGTGACAGATAGGGGAGAAACATATATGACCCTATTTTCTAGTGATCCCTCAACCCCGAGAGGCATCCATCTCATTTACTCACCTTGGGAGCTCAAACTTGGGGGAGAATTTGCTCAGTGTTATCAATCATTCCTGCTCTCTATAGATCAGAAAAATATCAGCATTCTCATATATGGTACCTACTTAATCATCATGCCACGATAGCAACAGTATCTTGTTCATGTAGGACATCAAATCAAATATTATATCAAAAAATATATATCAAAAAAAGGATACTTTATTCATCCTCTATCTCATGAAGGCAGCAACAACAATCCTAAGCTTGTCTCGCACAATAATGTTGTCTCAATATATGAAGAGATATCAGTACGGTTTCTTTTCCAATCATATCCCACTCAATATTATCGTAATGTATCTCTATCATATCCATAACTTGCTCAAACAACTCTCCAAAGAGCTTCTTAAACCTACCTCATAGCTAGCTATGCCAACAAAATCATATTTAATCTCAGTCATGCTTAAAGTTACAACTTCTCATCCAAAAACATCATGGAAGATATCATACTAAGGAAGCACCCACATGTGCTCACCTGATCAATAACAATCGCAAACAACATCATTACATCCATGTAGTCATATATCACAAGAAGAATGTATCAGACCAAAAATTGATCATCCCATGCAAATATCTCGAAGTGTGCTCAACGGAAAATCAATGTGTATGAAGAGACTCAATCATGAAGTGACTCAAATTCTATGCAAAACATGTGAATATACAGACAAACATTCACACAGAACATCAATGCTTGAATCAATTGTCAATCGCCAATGCAGGTCTAACAATATCTATGCATAATTCAATCACAATGTCCAAGGATTTTCTTTTCCAATTTCCAATGATCCTTCAATAGCTTCATGATATAGATTTTATTTTCAGAAAATAATTCATCATGCCATGACTATTCATTTCAATCTTCAGAGGCCAATTCCCTATTACTTTTATCATCAGACACTCATTACCTATCAAGAATAGACCATCAGTATATAAAACCAAAATCAAAGACATACCTTGTACCACTTTTGAAGTAGAAGTTTGGATCGACACATCTACCTGACTTCACTAGGTAACTATTAATGTAGATATACCAAGTTCAGGGAGCTTTCCTTCTGCAAACATAACACTTGACCTAACTGGTATGATTAGCCTCACACAAATCAACATTTTGCAATCAAATCAACTAAGTAACCTTATCAAGCCTAATATCAAAATAATAAGAGTTTCTGCCAATTATCACTATGACAAAATCTTAGGTAGAGCTCACATATAATATCAAGTTACAACAACCTTTATATACCAAGCACTATCCAATTAAACTTTATTAGGCCATCCTTATGAATATAACATGAATCATTTCTATCACTAAATGCAAATGCATACACCCAGGATAAGTCATAAGTTTCACGCATTCATGGTGAGATCACTGCATACTTCAATAGTTTTTACTACAACCAATGTGCTAAATCCAAGGAAGCCAATATAGAATCAATGCCAACATTAATAATTGAAGTCACTATACACACATAGCACTATCATCAAGGAAAACCATCAATTATCAAATCAAAACCCTAATTTGTTATCAGAGTGAATTCAAAAACATATCTATGGACTATCAAGCATCAATTCAAAGTTCTAAAGAATCATCACTCATCCAAGACAATATGCTCATTTATACTAAGTGAATTTGATAAGCCAAATCTTGTCAAATCCTTGCAACTATTATCAAATACCATCATATACTAACTTCAATGATCAAATCAAAATAACATACTGATATGCATATTCTAGCCTCCTAAAAACAAAATTTTAGTCAACATAGTCACATTTTCTATAGTAAGTCAAAACTTCCCTGCTCATAGGACATTCTATTATCTGCTCCATGTCCGTAGGAATGTCATACTTCAGGTACACTTTTGATCTCGCACATAAGGCTTTTGTTTTTGTGATCTACTGCATAATACACCCATAGACCTTCTTCCATGCAATTGTGATGCTTATAACCGTGCTGATAAGATTGCTTCCGTGTGTTTGGGGCTTAGACTAAGGGAAACCCTCTCTTCTCAGACCAGAACTTGTTGTACACCAACAGTGTTATATATTTGTATATTTATGTCCAGAAAACTTATTTCAATAGTAAAGAAACTTCCATATCTTTAATGGAAATGATAATAGGTGTATGGATCTTATGAAGAGTCTCTCTCTTAATGAGTAGCCACTTTAGACTTCATCATTATCAACCTATCTATCATAATATTGTCTTGCATTAACAGAACTATTAGCTCACAAGGTCCAACTATATCAGGTTCTAACATATATTCATTATGGGCATAACATGTCAGCATCATCTACTTCATCATCACATATGAACATGACATCGGACTTTCATCAAGGGTTAGAGTCATATGATTAGGGAAGATGACAAGAGTATCATCATACTTCAGGAAGTATAATCATTACATCACTTCTTTGTCATATATCAATTCATGTCATTCTAATTTATTGTCAAAATTACTAAGCCAAGGTCAACAAGAAGAACTTGAGCAACAATCTTCTTGTTAGACTTCTATCATCATGGTTATCATGCTTATCACAAACACTCAATAATACCAAATTCAATGCATCTATGAAATCCATCGTGTCTAAAATGAGATATGCTTGTCAAATATAAAGTATACCACATATCAAAAATCAATGTTTCTAAGTAGATTTACCATGACTTAATAGAATGTAAGATACTTTTCCAATACCAAGTGCACAATCTCATCATAAGTACCATGAATCAAACTTACTTTTACATGAAATATGATTCATTCATGAAGGTGATACTTCCATCATACCTTATATCTTACCTTTTGATCCAATATTTGCAGCTAAAACATAACATTGGAATAATGCATCATATATATACCTTGTAGATATTTGTGTAGCTTGACATTGGTGGCTTGAAGCACTTTGTCAACTTTTCATTAGGTGCCTCTTTTCCTTTTCCAACACTAGCTCTTCTATTCCCACACTACAGATGATCCTCAAGAAGGATCCACTTATCACATCTCATCGGGAGGTTAGAAGTATCCCAATACCCAAATATACATGTGAGAAGTATAGTCAATGATCAAATCAATAAATCTAAACAAAATCAAATACATAAAGGAGTAACATGAATCAAAAAGTATGTATCTTCAATAAGAGAAGATGATATCCCTCTAGAACCATCCTTCAAGAGTTGTGACTATCCATTGATTATATAACACTTGTTTCCTTCATTATAATCACTACCTTCATCAACAAACATGCCTAATAGAGACTATTCCATCTAGGGATTCATCAAATATGTCACAAGTTCTTTAACATCTTCACATTGATCATGCTAGGATTTCTAGATTGAATATCTAAAATTTTTTCCATAAACCATGGTTTCTCCCGAACCCTAACCTCATAATATCCATCAAACCCTAATAACCACATTTCCTATAGTTTCCATCGAACCCTAGAATTCTTTTAGGTCACCTCCATCTTGTAATTATTCCATCAAAGGTGTCTTCATCGGAGTGATATTCAATGACTTTTCTTCAGCCCAACTCTTATACCATGTTAACTTTTCTAAGGGCTATATTATTCCTATCTTTGATAATTTCATTTCATTATTTCCATATTAAATTCACCCCACAACATCATAACATTATCCAGATTTATGTTAATATTCAACAACATATGAAACTATATAGAAAGAACAATATCATCATCAATGCAGTGAAATATAAAGGAACAATAGAAGAAAATAATTTACACATAGAAACATCAAGATTGGTTGGAGACTAGGGTGAAACACACTATGGGGAAAACCCTTTCAAAATCTTCTTCTTACTATATTTTTATTGAATGATTTAGCAAAAGGGAGAGTACAATAATCCATATCTTCATCCACACAACTATCCAACAAAAACAGTTAAACAATATTCACAAGATGAACCCAACAATGACAATGATGGAAACCCTGATTCAGAAGCCTATAATCAACTATGAGTGTCTGCGTTCAATTTCTGAACTCTATGGTCAATCGAAATTTTCAGTCAACTGACGAAATTTAAACCCTACTTTCCAACCATATGGAAGGCATGTTGTGTGTGTGACTGAGAGGCTTAAAAGTCATGGATAATTCGACCTACATGTGGTTGCATCTAATATCTCTCTGTGACATGCCTACGATTGTGACCCAAAACCCTAAGACATAGATGTGAGCTCAAGCAAACCCATTCTTTGCGGACCTGCCTCACACCTATGTGAGACAAAACCAAGGAAGAGAAATAGAAGAATGTATCATGATGATGTCCAAATGAGGTTGAGTTTGCTTGTATATATAGACTTCCAATGATGTCCAATTTTCTTTTGGGTCGACTTGATCAAATGTGCACATGTGGGATTTAATTCAAAAATACACTTTCCCTTTCCCAAATGGAGCACTTCAATAGTCAAAATTGGTCCTCTGGAAAAGAGGAATGGCATCCCATGGTTGGAATTTGTCAAGGAGCTACCAAATAAACGTATTTAGGACCTATAAAGGATGGATTCCTCTAACCTTACTTCCTTTGCTGGTTTGATGGGGGAGCCATCATTAGTTGAGTAGGTAAAAACCATTGTGAAGAAGAGTATTTAATTTAAGGGCTAGACCTATTGGAGAATTTAGCTATGTTCAGTCTTTGTAATTTCATTATTATCATAGTATTTGGAAAAATAATTTATTATGTTTATCATGCTTATATTGATTAAGATACATTTTTGTAAATCATGTTCTACATGAAAATCAAACAAGGAAAAATGATTATTTATTTTTAATGATAATATTCCTCACAAGTGCTAAGTCGACCAACATCTAGATCAAGCCGACCTACCTCCTCATTCACACCCATTCAATTCATTTTGATGAATATAAATACAACTTGGTTCATACTCATTGGAGAATCAATCAATCAAGTTGTGAGTTATCATCATCTCATGCGAAGGTCTTCAATAGGAGCTACAAAACAATGAATACTTTTCTCTCTCCTATAAAAATTTGAGTTGCTTAGTAGTTCATTTTTTTTTGCCATTCAAATTCAACTAAAGGTTGAAAAAGTTTGTAAAAGTATGTTCTACTATCTACAAGGAACATAGAAGGAGTATTCAAGGATACATTAAATAATAAGGAATTCTATTTGTACTAATATGAGGTCATTATGGAGTCATCTAAAGACTAGAAAGAAATTTGAGCCTATTGAATAATCTGAAGTTGCAAGAAGCTTGAAATCATAGTGAGAACCAAGGTTCGAAACAATCCGAGTGCACAGATAGAACATAGGTCAGAAATTCTATCACAACGATCCGAAATATCTATTCTAGGGGTCTATTATATTACAAAGATCCAAAGTATTGTAGGAAGAGGTCTAAAGTCTTGCAGAAAGAGGTCCAAAGTATTTTAGCTATCTAGAGATCAATATTTTGAGGACAAGGAGTGGGAACACTCAAGCATTATCTTCAAGGAATTGTAAGAGGACTATCCTCTTGATGATATTGGTGGACAAGGTATTGAAAAACTAGAGAAACTAACTCAACACTTGTGGAGTTCATCTTGTTCTATATGACTCTCTTGTTGACTTGATTATGTAAGGAAAGGTTTGGTGGGTTTTCCCCTTGTGGGTTTTTCCTTAGCCTCTGGTCTAACTTCTGGTGTCCTTTGTCATTTTTGCATTGTGATATTTGATTATAAGTGTATAATTGATTGATGGATCATATTAAGGAGAGATAAATTGAAGATAAACATAAATTTAAGTTACAAGTAACTACATATATTAGAAATTTATATTGTAACTGAATTTCTAATAAAGTATCAAAGCTCAAGCTTGAAAAAATTTGGTGAAGGAAGGGACAGTGTGATCAAGATCATTCTTGGTGACTGAATCTTTGTTGAAGAGACACAGATATTCCATTTTGATCTATGCTAATGGAATCCTCAATGAAATCAGAGAACAATTTACAAGGGGCTTAAAATTTCAAAGCCTGGAAAACAAGGATTGAACTTATCCTAACAAGAAACAAAGTTTTGGATATTGTGAAAGGAAAAATAAAAAAAATCCATTAGATGATGCATGGAAAGAAAATTCAAGGAAAATGACATAATTGTGATGAGATTAATTGTGGATCCAGTCAAAGACAATCTAATTTCTTATATTTCTAGCCTAGATAGCTCAGAGAATGTGTATGATTCTTTGTCTAATATGTTTACAATCAAACAAATCAGTCAAGTAGAAATCCTTGAAGAATGATCTTAGAAATATCAAGATGAAAAAAGATGGCATTATGTCTTCATATTTTGTAAGGATCTCTCGTCTAAGAGATGAACTTCAAGCAATTGATGAGATCATCCCAGATAAATAACTTGTAGTCTTAGCACTCTTAGGGTTACCTATATCCTAGAATGTTTTTTCCGCTAGTATAAATAGTAGAAAATAGGCTCCATCATTTGAAGCGTTGTGGACAACTTTCTCTCAAGAATAAACTAAAGCTACACTAATGGAAAGAAACCAAGAAGAAGAAAATGATATCTCTAATGCCTATGAAGTTTGCTTCAAGAAGAAAGGAGAAAGTAAGAAATTTGGTTTTCAAAACAAAGGCTCAAGTAAAAATCCTTCTCAACAAAGGAAGATAGATTTATCAAAGGTTCAATGTTTCCGTTGTCAAAAAAATTGTCATTATAGAAACCAATGTCCTGAGAGATTGAATGACAATAGGAAAAGAGAAAGAGATCGGGTTATTGTTGTTGACACTGATGAACAAACAAAGAAGGCCAAAACAAAAGATTCTGATGTCAAATATTTATACTACTGAACAAGAGAAGGTTTAGGGTTTTAGGGGTTTTGACAAAACCCTAGTGTAGTATATCCCTTGTGTAAAAATATATTTAGGTTTTTCACTTTAGTACTTGTGAGAAAAACCATAATGTGGATCATGGCTTATGGATAATTGACCTTAAAGTTTTAGATTTTGTTCTTTCATGTGCAATGAGGATTCTGATTTCTAGCCTTTGTGATCCAAGTAGTTTTTGCTAACACTTACTTAAACAAAAATACTCATTGTAGGACCTTTTACTGACATGATTTTGCATGCGGACATGAGCGAAACATTCTTTAAGTAATGGTTTACCATCACATCAACATTATTAAAAATAAGCCAAACATCAAGGAAGTAAGCAACATAAATAACCAAGAATAATCATAACACTAATATGATAACTGAGTTCACCCTAGGGGGAAGGGGCTACATCTCTGATTTTTTTGGAACTACGAATCGCTTTATTAATTCTAAGGCATTATCCTTCTTAAAATGGGTTGAAACATATCACACCATATGTGGATCATGCTCCTTAAAGAGTTTCCTTCTCCCAAAATTAGGTCCAAACACACTCACATAAAGACATTTCCTTAGCAACATAAGGGATACATTTTATCTTAGTACAAGGCTTCAAGCTCTTACAAAGATCCTCCAAAATATACCAAAAAACTTGTACAAAAGTTCTCTCCCCCCAAAAATATCACATAAGGAATTTATATAGTTTTTCCCCAACAAAAAGACTTAACTCCCCAGATCCACAATAATTTGATCTTAAGGCATTGTAAGGAAAAACAAGATCCATAATTCTATGGTTTAAAACTTACTCAAGACAAAAAATGGTAAAATCCAAACTTCAAGGATCTCAACCATGCCATGAGACCTCAACCTCTCATTGATAAATAAAAAATTAGTTGTGAGGTGCATTCTCACCCAAAACCTATTTCTCAAATGGAAAATAAGTGAAACTTTTGTGAGTCATTTCCCACTCACTTACAACATTATCCACTTTACAATTTTAAATGAAATAAGGCATAAAATTATTAATCCAATTTATTCTCTTGTTCCAATATTTGTCACCTATCATCAAATTTCTTCATGGTGTACAAAGTAAACTTCTGCATGTGTGGAGATCCTCCTAGATCAGTTTTCAAACCTAGAAAGGATTGATAAGGGAATTCCTAGGGTTTTGGACAAAAATTTAGGATGATTTGTTGAAATGAAGAAAAACCCTAATGATGTATAGATCATTGAAATTGAGAATTACAAGATCAAGAGGAAGTTGTTGTTTTTCATAAAAGATAAATGTTCTATCTCTCTTCTTTTACTATTATTGATTTTTTCAGTAAATCTAGTCTCTAACTTTATTTTCATTTCTTGATTATAAATATTCTTTTATGATCTTCCTGGAGAGGATTGTAGGAAAATACTGCAAATTGTCTATCCGAGAAGTCATAGTATCGAAACAAAGTTTGTTACTACTCTCAGGATTTAGAGGGAGCTTGAGAGGTAGCTTTGAATCTTGAAAGGGTTGTGGGTTCACATGGAACTTTGGATCTAGAAAGAACCTTGAATTTAAAAGAAGCTTTGGACCTAGAAGGGATAACTTAATTCTCAAGTTTTGAGGTATGTCTTTAAGTATTATTTTTAATTTATATTTAATAACCAAAGTTGTGATAGGCCTTTGACAAGCCTTTATCCTAAATGAAGTACTTACACTTTGGGTACAAGATTAGACTTGTTAATATAGGTTTTCTCAGTAAGAGGATAGGCATCCTCCCTATGTGCCATGTTTGACCAGATAAGCGAATGTGGCTCAATAACATCATGGATAGAAATTCTACCTTAGGAAGAGTGGTCTAGTGTGGGATAGTCATTCTACTGTAGGAGAATGGTCTGGTAGTGGATAATCATTCTTCCCATGTCAAGGAAGAATATTCCTTTAAGCCTAGTTTCTCAAAAAATAGTAGGTTCCTTTTTGTTTGGACCCAGTCACTCTATTAGAGTGGGTGCCTTTGTGAGGCTCGGTTACTTGTTGAGTGAGGCCTAAGATGTTAGGGTTTGACAAAGATAATGGAAACCCTGTGATGAAAAGGATCTTTAGGGTTTGACCCTGTGGTGTGAGGAGTTGAATAAGGTTTGGCCAACCCTATTTAGTTGGAACATGGTTGTTCTTGGAGGTTTAACCTTGGTGATGGAAAACATGTACTAGTCGGTATACCATGAGGTTAAGGAAACAACCAAATCATGGTGATTACTGTTATACCTTAGGCTAGGTATCCTATATGATGATACATAGAATTGTTGTACCTTAATCTAGGTAGCCTATATGATGGTGCATAGAGTTGGTGTACCTTAGGCTAGGTAGCATGTATGATGGTATGTAGAGTTGTTGTACCTTAGGATGGATAGCTTGTATGATTTTACATAGGGTTGGTACCTTGGCACTGGCCTATATGGTACTTAGATCCTTGTAAGATGTAGGATTGATACTTTGGAAGTAGCCTAGATGGTATCTAGATCCTTGAAACAATATATGTTCGATTGATATCTTGGCAGTAGCCTATATGGTATCTATATCCCTGAACCACGAATTTTTGTGTCGATACCTTGGTAGAAGCCTAGATGGTACCTAGGTCCCTAGAGCAACATGTATTTTGGATTGGTGTCTTGGCAGTAGCCTAGATAACACCTAGAGTCTTGTAGAAGAATGTTTGATGGGTTGGGACCTTGGCTGTGGAAAAACAACTATTATCTTTATTGAAGGATAGCTATTATGAATACCTCCCTAGATAAGAGGGAGTGTTGGAGAATGTAGCTACAATTTGTATTCATAATGTGATTGTTATCATTATAATTGGAAAAACAATTTATTCTATTTTTCATGCTTATATTAATCAAGATACATTTTGTAAGTCATGTTCTTCATGAATATCAAAGAAGGAAAAAATATTACTTATTTGTAATGATAAGATGCCCCACAAGTGCTAAGATAGCGAAAATCAATATCAAGTGATTATGCCTCCTAATTTTCACCCATTCAAGTCATTTTTATGAATATAAATACAACGCAGTTCATACTCATTGGAGAAACAATCAATCAAGTTGTGAGCTATCATCATCTCATGTGAAGATCTGAAATAGGAGCTTCAAAACAAGGAATACTTTTCTCTATGTTATACAGATATGATCTTCTTAGTTGTTCGTTTCTATGTGCCATCTAATGTCAACTGAAGGTAAAAAAAGTATGTAATAGTTTGTTCTACTATCTATGAGGAAAATGGAATGAGTATTCAAGGAGACATTAAAGAAAATTAATTTTGATTGTACTAATATGAGGTCATTGTGGAGTCATCCAAAGTCTGGAAGGAAATTTGAGTCTATTGAAGCATCTAAAGTTGTAGGACACCCAAAATCATAATGAGAACCGAGGTATGAAATAATCTGGGTGCATAGAGAGAAAAAAGGTTGAAAAGTCTTTACTGCAAGGGTTTTTTGTATTATAAAGATCCAAATTATTATAGGAAGAGGTCCAAAGTCTAGCATAAATAGGTACAAATTATTTTAGCTATCTAGAGATCAATATTTTGAGGACAAGGAGTGGGAACACTCAAACATTGTCTTCAAGGAATTATAAGAGGACTACCCTCTTGATCATCTCGGTTGACAAGGTACTGAAGAACTTAACAAACTAACTTAGCACTTGTGGAGGTCATATTGGTCTTTAGGACTCTCCTGTTGACTTTATTATATAAGGAAAAGTTTGATGGGTTCTCACCTTATGGGCTTTTTCTTGGCCTATGGCCTAACTTATGGTGTCCTTTATCTTTTTTGCATTTCAATCTTTGATTATAAGTTTATAATTTATTAATGACTCATATTAAGGAAGTATAACTCTAAGACGAATCTAAATTGAATTCGTAAGTAATTATCCATATCATAATTCTATATTATAATTTAATTTCTAACAGCACCAATATAAATTATAAATTTGAGATTTATGTGTGTCAAACCTTGAGGTTTGGGTTTCCATGGACATTTCTAGGAGACAAAGCATAGTTTCTTTGGTTCATCAACCTCTTCATACACAAATTTTATTCTAGGAATAGGTGAATACTTTCTTGTGGCATGGTTCTCACTACAAATTGCACAAGCCTCAATGGGATCTAGTAAGAACTCATTTAATGGGTGCTTTCTCCTATACATTGGACAAAATATTTCCAGATAAAACTATTTTCCTTCCTTCTGCATTTTGATTTGTACCATGTCCAATTAATAGATTAATGAACTAAGTATATCAATCTAGAAATATGCTAACATGTTCCCAGTTTAATCTCTAGTGATTCCATTTCCAATAGTTTTGGTCCTCTCCTGGTATTTGACGTTCCTTGCGAATACATTTGACACAATTTAGAAATGTCATCATAAGATTTTTGGGAGACACATCTTGCACCCACCAAGTTTAAGAATTCAATAAAATCATCACGAATTCCATGTGACCAGTTACAATAAGACACATAATGTATCTGGAGCCAAGTTTCCTTTTCTTTTCCAATGTATATTGTAGCTAAATCATTCAACATAGTCTTCTAGGCTTTCATCTTCATTCTAAGTCATTATAAATACTTCCTCCCTCTATTCCTTGTACTTGAAATAATATTGATATTTCTTGAGAAACCTTTTCTTCATGTGTGCCTAAGTGTGGATGTTATCTCTACCAAGACCCATGAACTAGTGTAATGGAACATTCTTGAGCAAGGCAGGGAAATTTTCGATATCTAGGCATTTAATATGTAATCATAACTTTTACAAATTATATTAAACTTAAAGAGGAAGGTGTTTGAATATTCTTTAGTTCAACCATGGAACTTGTGCAAGCTTGAATGCAAAATGATATTTATTTTAGTTTTCTCATATGACTCTCAAATGGGGAATCCAAAGGTAGATGTCTCTTCCTTAACAAGGATTTTGTGTCACATATTCTCATGAAAAAATTCCTCTTCCTCTGAAGGTGCTTTGGGAGAGTTGGAAAAGATCAATTCTCCATAGTGGAATTGCTCTTCTCTTTAGCCTTCATGTTACAAGATATATGTTGAGGTAGAAGATTAGGATTGCATGGCTTTAGGCCCTTGAATGAAGCATTCAAACTCCTTCTTCACAAGGGAGATAGTTATGGGAGTCAAGCATTTAGGTTGAGAGTTCCATGCCTCCTCTTATGATTTTCCTCCACTATTATTTTTATGAGGATTTCTTACAAAACTAACAAATTTAACTTGGTAGTCTCTAATTTTGTTCATGGAATTTTAAAAAAACATACTTTTTAAAACAAACCAACTTAAAGAAAATTTTAAATGAAAGTGCATCACACCAAGCTTCTAAAATAAATACACTAATTGAATCAAATCAAGCAATAAAAAAACTATTGTATTATTGACAATTCCCCAACAATGGCACCAAAATGGATGGGTTTTTCAATTACCTTCTAGATACTTAGTATATAAATGAGAAATTATAAATTAAATTTTCAATGTGGTGTTCATGTTGAACTTGTAAACTATCGTACACCATATATGATAATACAATCTATTAAGTGGTAATGAAGTTGAATTTTTAATCAAGTATTAGAGAATTGCATGTTAATATTCATTTTCAAGCCACTAAGAAAAGAAAACCACACTTGCGAGAGTTAAAATATCACACTTGCAAGAATTGAAATATCACACTTGCAAGAATTAAAATGTTAACTACAACACTCTTCTAAAAAATAAATTCACTCTTGTTGGAAAGTAAACACATTGGGAAATAAATTAAATGTTGGAAATGTTCTCACAACTAAGGGGGTGGTGGGAGGTGAATCAGTAGTGCTAAAGATTACGTACACTTTTTAAATATTTTTCCAATTGTTGATTCACAAACAAACATTAACCCATTAGTAGATCAAATCATATAATTCATTAAACAAATGAGTAAATAAAAAATTTGAATACCATGATCATCACATGAGATCCATAAAATAACCAAACAAACATGCACAAGATGAAACAAGACATTTATGGTGGAAAACAACCTTCAGTTCAAAACCACCCTTGTTATTCTTGCACTACTCAAATAATTTTATTATTTGTCAAGAAATTTAATTACATAGAATATTTAGATAGCTACTATCAGTAAATAACTTTGATCCTCATCTCACGACTTTGTGGACATGCATCCGTTAGAAGCCTCCACAACCAACAAGCCTCGCCTAACACACATTAGACTATGAAGAAATATGTTCTCTATACTAATTTTTCTAGAGCCCCCACTCCACACTTCTATGTGGCCCTTGTTTCATAATATTTCAAACTAGATCCAATGTGAACTACTCAACTATAACAACACAACAACTTATTTTCTTATCATCTCAAAGTAACATAATAAAATAATTGATAAAACCCTACAATACCCACTCTATCACTACAAAACCCTAGCAACAAAAATACAGTGCATGCACAAATAATACTCTAATGAAAATGTTGGGAAAAACCATAAAATAAATTATCTTATATCATTCCTTACTCCATCTTGTCGCTTTTGCATTAATGTTGGTTGAATCATTCTTCTACTACTACCTAAAACTATTGTGAACTACTTCATATATTTTGCATAATATCCATCATATCCTACACACACTTCTCTTCTCCCACACTCACTCTCCTTACTCACTCAACCATGAATTTACCTACTCAAAAGAACCAACCAATAACCTCATGATCTCCTAGTATTTGTAATCTTCTATAGTGCTTAAATCAATAATTGCAATTTTGTAGTGGAGCTCAGTTCATATGATAGAAATGATCGAGATCATTGGTTCTTGACTTAATATAGCCACTAAATTCACTTAACAAGAGATATTCCTCCTTTTTACCACCTTCTATAAGTTATCCAACCTTCCTTGACCATTTTCACAAAAGTCTTGAATAAATCTTGTCAAAAAACACTTAATTCACTCAAGATGTCTAACAAATCTAGAGGAAACTTCCCCTAAACACAATTGCACCCACAAAACTATCATATCTCAGCTGGAAGGCTCCCATTCACATGAAAAATCTCTTCTCCTAGTGGTCATGGGCATCCAACCACAAGCACATGCTTACATCCATGCAACTGTGACAGGGGATAGCAAAGCTCAAACTTTGTTTGCTCAAAACCTGCCCAACCTTCTTCCACTACTTGATAATCATTAGTAGGACCACTGTAAGCCACTGCAAGCCCTGCAACACTTCAATAAACTATTTCCATGTCACCAACATCATCACAAGTCAACTGCACGAATGTGTGAGCCATCATGTTTCTCCACAAATTCTACACACAACCTTCATACACGCTCATCTATCATAAGAAATCCAATAAGAATAAATTTACTAAGACATTCAACAACCATGTCTTGACTAATATATACAACAACCATGACTTGATAGTCTCCAACCACTGTCAACTAGCTATAGCTACTCCACAACTTGCCAAAGAATCTACACATAAGAAAAGTTCTTGCACTAACACTTGCAACCACTGCACTAACACCTACAACCAATGAATTCACATTTGCAACCAAGAAAGCATCCACACACAAGCCAAGTTCCATCAAGTTCCTGCACTAAGACCAATGGTTGACATCAATGCCAACCAACAACTAAGTCATAATGCCAGCAATCTCCCCATTTGGCATTGATGGCAACCTTCTACAGAAACTAGGTCATCCAGCATTCTCTCTCTCCCCCTTTGACATCAGTGACAAAGGGTAAACAAGGTACTCTAAGGTCATCATTTAAACATCTCCAAACCAATAACTCCCCTTGAACATGTGATGGAGTTGAGAACAACTCTCCTTATTGCTAAATAAATCACTTCCATATTTTCCATAAGCCTCCTTACCATGTGCAAGAGACTATATGAACCTTGACCAATGGAGTACAAATGCAAGACTCCTTGAGGTGAACATACAACTAACACATGACTCTTCCTATCACCAACGAATGATAAGATATATGCAATGTATACTTGGTTGAAACAAAAACATCCATCAACCCACACGTATGGTTGGTCCATCCCTCAAGAATAAATACTAGACATTAGAATTTTGTCTCCAGCACAACCTAGACCAATGATACCCAATGCAATACAATTTCATGGATTTATAATGAATACAAGGTTGTAAAAAGTATGCAACATGATATAAAACAACCCAAACATGTGTTGGCTTTATGATTCAGGTGTTGTCCTTGATGGCAAACCCATTCAGGTGATAAATCAAGAAGGACGCAGGAAATATGTTCAGAAAGTGCGTCCCCGCAGGTATACCATACAGAACCCGCGTCCAGGAACGCAGGCCAGCCGTTCAGGAGGTGCGTCCGCCCAGTGCACACATTTCAAGGCAGAGAAAAGCACGTGGGGGTTTCTTGTGTGGTATCTAGCCGACGGTTTTGTGTTTCTATGGTGTCGGCTCGTGGTTTTGTTCCATGTTTTGGGGAGAAGCTTGCCTATATAAAGCAAAGGAGTTCATTTGGATTATGCATCATCTTGGTTGAACATCTTTTGGTGAGATCTAGTCCAGATCTATGAAGGCGAATCTTCTAATGGACTGTGATCTCTATGGCGCATGATCAGATCTGTGGATCTGAGTGTTTGGGTTGGTTCTGAAGTCCTCATATCTTTTATATCTGAAGGGACGCAGGTTCAGTGAAGGGAAAGTGCGCCGGGACGCAGTACAGTAAAGGCTCAGGTGCGTCTCTGAGGCAAAGGACGCGGCGCGACAGTGTTATTGGGTGCGTCTCTGAAGCAAAAGACGCGGCGCGATAGTGTTTCTGAGCGCGCCGGTCGCAGCAAGGCATAGAGGAACAGTGCGTCGGCACGCAGAACAGTGGAAGGTAGACTGCGTCCAGTCGCAGGTCACAGAAAGAAAATATGCGTCCCTGTCTTAAGATGATCTGTTAACTGTATATTTCTGTTCATAAGGTGTTCTGGGTTATTTCTGTAATTACTGATCTGATATCTGTAGTGGACTGAATCTGTTGTATACTTGTTGATCATTTGATTCTTCATGAAAAGAAGTAGGGGGTTGTAGCTCCCTTCCAGGAGAGACTGGAAAACGAGAGAGAGTTGTAGCTCTCTGCAGGTTGCAGCCTGCGTGCTGGTAAAGGACTGCACCAGTACAAAATCATTGTAAAAAGAATTTCTTGAAAGAAGATAGAGACATATTGCAGCAGGTGGTTTTCTCCCGCATTGGGTTTCCACCTTACATCTTGTGTTCTTTGGTGTGACTGTCTATTTTCTTTATTCATGCTCATTATTTTATGGTACTGATATGCAAGAATAATTCAAAAGATCAAATAAGGAAGATTTGGTAAATTACTTGATAATACTGATTCACCCCCCCCCTCTCAGTATTATTTCCAACAATTGGTATCAGAGCAGGTCCTTCAGAAAAGCTTGATCGCTTGAAGGTAGATCGTTCATCATGAGCAACTACGAGAGAGAAGCATCAATCAGGCCACCCGTCTTCGATGGGACAAACTTCAATTATTGGAAGGTAAGAGTTACTGCATATCTTCAATCTCTTGGTACAGAAGTTTGGAACATTGTAGAATCAGGCTATGCCTTTCCTTCAGCTACTCCTACAGATCCAGCTGAGAAAAAGTAGTATGAAACAAATGCAAAAGCAGTCAGTACTCTATTAGGAAGTATATCTCAAACAGAGTTCATGAAGGTCATGCACTTCAAATCAGCAAAAGAGATATGGGACAAAATGATCACTAGCTATGAAGGAGATGAACAGGTAAAAGAAGCTAAACTTCAAACTCTCAGGATTCAATATGAGACTCTCAAGATGTATAATGATGAAAGTGTGGCTAATTATTTTCTTCGGGTAGATGAGATTGTTAATTGTATGAAAAATTTGGGTGAAGAAATAAAAGAGACTATAGTAGTTCAAAAGATTCTAAGATCTTTATCCCCCAAGTTTGAATCTAAAGTATCTGCAGTAGAAGAAAAGGAAAATCTCCGTGTTCTCACTATGTCTCAGCTGCATGGAATTCTAACTGCTTATGAAATGAGAAAGGGAGGTCCATCAGACAGAAGGGAAGCTGCTTTTAAAGCATCAGGCAAAGAAGATCACTATGAAGCAAGTCATGTTCCAGAAGAAGAGGAAGAAGAATCAAATTTTGTCAGAAATCTTCAAAGAGGTTCTGGAAGGTTCAGAGGTAAGCTACCTTTCAAATGTTTTGCTTGTGGAAGAGTAGGTCATTATGCTGCAAAATGCTCTTATAAGGATAAAGGAAAGGAACCAGTTAGATGGAACAAGAAACAAAGTGCAAATAAGAAAAGCTACTACACCCATGAAGATAGTGATGGCTTATCAAACAGTGATGAAGATGAACAAGGTAACAAATATAGATTGTTAATGGCATTTGAAGATGATGATTATGAGGATGCTGTAGATGTGGATAACCTTTATGATGAAATTACTAGACTCAAGAGATGTATAGAAGAAAAGAACATGATTATTGATACTCTACAATTTCAGATTGATGAAAAGGAAAAACATCTTGAAAAATTAGAAGGTGAAATTGTTGGTCTTAGAAAAGAAATTGAGAAAACAAAAACTATTAATCTCAAGTTTGTCAAAGGATCTGAAACGTTGAATGAGATTATCAGTGTGCAGCGGTCTCCACTAAATAAGACAGGTCTGGGCTATAATGGAGAAACTTCTCAAGCATCCACTTCAAAAAGTTATCTTGATGCAGCAAGAAGAAATGAGCAAGAGCACAAGGAAGATCATCAGGTAAAGCAGGGACAAACGTCAAACAGAAACTATCAGGGGCAATCCAGCTTAAGGGTGAACAAAAGCCACAACCAGCCACAGGTAAAATCTTCCCAATTTGGTTCAAGAATAGATGAAAATAGAAATTACAATCAGTTGGCTGGTAGATTCAATAATCGCAGAAACTTCTTCAATGGACAATGCTTTTCTTGCCATAACTTTGGTCACAAAGCAGCTCAATGTGTTGCGTATAAAACAATCATGACTAGGGAACCTCAAAAGCAAAGAAGTATGACAGGGATTACAAAAAGGACCTACAACAATTTTTCAGCTCTTGAAAATGAAGTTGAATGCTCTATTTGCAATAATTTTGGACATGAAGATTTTGAATGCAGAAGCAGGTTTCCGGAAAGAAAG
The DNA here is from genome assembly GCA_031772625.1 of Pinus tabuliformis. Taxonomy (NCBI): domain Eukaryota; kingdom Viridiplantae; phylum Streptophyta; class Pinopsida; order Pinales; family Pinaceae; genus Pinus; species Pinus tabuliformis. The sequence goes on along the minus strand of CM062820.1, from coordinate 854,890,726 downwards.
GTACAAGAACAAAAAAGGGAACAAACCTCAGGCACCAAAACATGGAAAATAAAGGAACCTCAAACAGAAAGATGTGGGATAGCATTCTATGCAGAAGGACAAGAAAATCTATGGTACATTGACAGTGGATGTTCAAAGCATATGACAGGTGATAAAGAAAAACTTGAATCTTATTCTAATTTAGAAAAGGGAAAGAAAGTCTCTTTTGGAAATGATACTCCTGCAACTATAAAAGGAAAAGGTATTGCTCCTTTAAAAGAAGATGTTAAGGCTAGAAATGTTTTGTTTGTTGATGGACTAAAGCATAATCTTCTAAGTGTAAGCCAGATGTGTGATCAAAGAACCGAGGTTATATTCAGATCAAATGGGTGTCTTGTTCGTGATCTTGATACAGGTAAAACAGTTCTCAAAGGTAAAAGAACTCCAAATAATCTATACATATTTGATGAAGGACAACAACAATGCTATCTAAGCAAGGATGAAGAGCACTGGTTATGGCATCGAAGGTTGGGACATCTAAGCTTCTCACAAATAAGGAAAGCTTGCAAATATCAGGCAGTTCGCGATCTTCCAGATATCAAAATTCCTGACAACACCATATGCAGATCATGTCAGTTTGGAAAACAAACCAGAACTAACTTTCCAGAGAAAGAAGGATCAGCCAGCATGCCTCTTGAGCTAGTACATACAGATGTATGTGGACCATTCAGAAAAAGAACACCTAGAGGAGAGGAATACTTGATATTATTTATTGACGATTTCTCCAGGTTTGTTTGGTTAGGTCTTATGAAGCACAAAGATGAAGCATTCGAAAAATTCAAAACCTTCAAAGCCTTGGCTGAAAATGAATCAGGTCACAAAATTAAGTGCCTCAGATCTGACAGAGGTGGGGAATTTACTTCAAATGAATTTTTCGATTTCTGTGATGAACATGGGATAAGGAGAGAATTTTCTACAGCTAGAACTCCTCAGCAAAATGGAGTAGTGGAAAGAATGAACAGAACAATCCAGCAAATGGCTCGTGCTATGCTTGATGAATCAGGAACTCCTGCAACCTTCTGGGGTGAAGCTGCACATGCGGCAGTTATTATTCTCAACAAGACAAATGTCCGAGTGAACAGCACTCAAACTCCTCATGAGCTCTGGAGTGGTAAAACTCCTTCGGTAAAGCACTTCAAAATCTTTGGGAGCAAATGCTATATCAAGAATACTGAGGAGCAGCTTGGCAAACTTGATCCTAGAGCAGATGAAGGAATTCTTCTTGGCTACTCTCCACATAGCAAAGCATACAAATGCTACAATAAAAGACTTGGCAGAATTGTTGACAGCATTGATGTAGTGGTTGATGAGAAGGGATACATTCCTAGGCAAATACATCGTGAAGACATTGAAGAAGATGAAAGCTACCCTCAAAGACAGAATGATGAAGAAGAAGAACCGCAAGAACAATCTCAAGAAGGACCTCACGAAGAAGCAGAAGAAAGAACAAGAATAGAAGAAAAGACTCCATCCAGATATGTTCAAAAGAATCATCCAGAATCTCAGATCATGGGACAAAAAGAAGCAGGTATACAAACTAGAAGAACAGTTGCAGAAGCTTCAAGTTATTTGGCATTACTCTCCTCTACTGAACCACAAAATGTGAAAGAGGCATGCAAAGATGAATGTTGGGTGAAAGCAATGGATGAAGAACTTGAGCAAATCGAAAAGAACAACACTTGGGAGCTGGTTCCTAGACCAAAGGATAAGAATGTTATCGGAACAAAATGGGTTTTCAAAAATAAATTGAATGAAAATGGAGAAGTAATTAGAAACAAAGCCAGACTTGTTTGTAAAGGGTATGCACAGCAAGAAGGAATAGACTTTGAAGAAACTTTTGCTCCTGTTGCAAGACTTGAGGCCATCCGAATGTTTCTTGCTCTCTCAAGTTGTCAGAACTTCAAAGTATTTCAAATGGATGTGAAATCAGCCTTTCTGAATGGAGACTTGGATGAAGAAGTGTACATTGAACAGCCAGATGGTTTCATTCTTGGAAACGATCCAAATCTTGTATGCCGATTAAAAAAGGCTCTCTATGGTCTCAAACAAGCTCCAAGGGCTTGGTACTACCGGTTGGACAAATATCTTCATCAACAAGGTTTTTCAAAAGGTTCAGCAGATAGCAATCTTTATATAAAAGTTGAAAATGACAAATTACTAATACTTGTTGTGTATGTAGATGACATTATTTTTGGCAGTAATGAAGAAGCTATGAGTCAAAGCTTTGCCTCGGTCATGCAGAAAGAATTTGAGATGTCCTTGCTAGGAGAACTGACATACTTCCTTGGTTTGCAAATCCAACAAAAGAAAGGAGGAATCCTTTTATCTCAAACCAAGTATCTCAAGCAGATTTTGAAGAAATATGGCATGGAAGATGCAAAACCAGTATGTACACCCATGGTCACAGGATGTAGTCTCAGTGCAAATGACGAATCTGCAGCAGTACATCAACCAACCTACAGATCTATGATTGGAAGCCTACTATATTTGACAGGTACCCGACCAGACATCATGCATGCAGTTGGAATAGTTGGAAGGTTTCAGGCAAATCCAAAGGAGACTCATCTTCAAGCAGTGAAGAGAATCTTCAAATATCTTCAAGGGACTCAAAATTATGGCCTATGGTATCCTAGAGATACAGATCTCACTCTTCATGCTTATACAGATGCAGATTGGGCCGGAAGCGTGGATGACAGGAAAAGCACAAGTGGTGGTGCATTCTTTATGGGTCCCAGACTGGTATCTTGGTTCAGCAAGAAACAGAGTTCAATTGCCTTGTCTACAGCTGAAGCGGAATATGTTGCTGCTGCATCTTGTTGCACCCAACTCCTCTGGATGATGCAGAATTTGCAGGATTATCAAATCACTTGTACTCCTCCAATCCCTATCTTATGTGACAACACAAGTGCAATCAGCATCTCAAAGAATCCGGTTATGCATTCAAAAACCAAGCACATACCAATCAAGTACCATTTTCTCCGGGAACAAGTACTTGAACAGAAGGTCAAGTTGGAGTATGTTCCTTCTAAGGAACAAGTTGCTGATATTTTCACCAAACCATTGCCCAGGGACACTTTTGAATACCTCAGGCAAAAGTTGGGGGTTGTTGATGCATCATCTTACTGTTGATCATCTTCCTATTGGTGGTATAGGCTCAGGGGGAGCACATAATGCATTGTTGGCATTATGGAGAAGGAGATCTTGGAAATAGCTGCAATATGTCTCTATCTCCTTCATGATGGTTTTCTGGTTACAGATCTGGAGATGCATGAGCATAGGGGGAGCATACCCTTTGCCCTTGATGTCAAAGGGGGAGAATGAAGCTGAAGATTATGTGGTTGCCATCAAGTCCAAAGGGGGAGATTGTTGGCTTTATGATTCAGGTGTTGTCCTTGATGGCAAACCCATTCAAGTGATAAATCAAGAAGGACGCAGGAAATATGTTCAGAAAGTGCGTCCCCGCAGGTATACCATACAGAACCCGCGTCCAGGAACGCAGGCCAGCCGTTCAGGAGGTGCGTCCGCCCAGTGCACACATTTCAAGGCAGAGAAAAGCACGTGGGGGTTTCTTGTGTGGTATCTAGCCGACGGTTTTGTGTTTCTATGGTGTCGGCTCGTGGTTTTGTTCCATGTTTTGGGGAGAAGCTTGCCTATATAAAGCAAAGGAGTTCATTTGGATTATGCATCATCTTGGTTGAACATCTTTTGGTGAGATCTAGTCCAGATCTATGAAGGCGAATCTTCTAATGGACTGTGATCTCTATGGCGCATGATCAGATCTGTGGATCTGAGTGTTTGGGTTGGTTCTGAAGTCCTCATATCTTTTATATCTGAAGGGACGCAGGTTCAGTGAAGGGAAAGTGCGCTGGGACGCAGTACAGTAAAGGCTCAGGTGCGTCTCTGAGGCAAAGGACGCGGCGCGACAGTGTTATTGGGTGCGTCTCTGAAGCAAAAGACGCGGCGCGATAGTGTTTCTGAGCGCGCCGGTCGCAGCAAGGCATAGAGGAACAGTGCGTCGGCACGCAGAATAGTGGAAGGTAGACTGCGTCCAGTCGCAGGTCACAGAAAGAAAATATGCGTCCCTGTCTTAAGATGATCTGTTAACTGTATATTTCTGTTCATAAGGTGTTCTGGGTTATTTCTGTAATTACTGATCTGATATCTGTAGTGGACTGAATCTGTTGTATACTTGTTGATCATTTGATTCTTCATGAAAAGAAGTAGGGGGTTGTAGCTCCCTTCCAGGAGAGACTGGAAAACGAGAGAGAGTTGTAGCTCTCTGCAGGTTGCAGCCTGCGTGCTGGTAAAGGACTGCACCAGTACAAAATCATTGTAAAAAGAATTTCTTGAAAGAAGATAGAGACATATTGCAGCAGGTGGTTTTCTCCCGCATTGGGTTTCCACCTTACATCTTGTGTTCTTTGGTGTGACTGTCTATTTTCTTTATTCATGCTCATTATTTTATGGTACTGATATGCAAGAATAATTCAAAAGATCAAATAAGGAAGATTTGGTAAATTACTTGATAATACTGATTCACCCCCCCCCCCTCTCAGTATTATTTCCAACAACATGGTTGGAATAACACTAGAAACTCATAATAAAACAACCTTGACATAACCCATTAGCCTATACATGGCTGAAATAGATGACTCACTTCATAACACTCATCCAAACTCCTTGACTAGCACTACAAGATAGTTAGATTAGTAGAAAAATGATGAATAAGCAACAATATGTAAAACTCATCATGCATACAACCATCCTCTTGTGCAAGATAGATCCATTTGTATCAAAGCACTATATTCTAGAAGTAAATGTTGTGATAGCAACAATAACCAACCAACAAAAAAAATATGATACTAAGCAGTAGTACCATATATCCATGACAACAAATGCAGAGCACAAAGCTACAAATTTTAGTAGAAACGTCTAGCACACACTCTAATTATGACAAAACATAGTTCATTTACTTGCAGTAGTAACATATAACCATCATCTCACATCATCCAAATCACCAACATAGCAGAAGTGAAAATAAACCAACACATCTATATGGTACCAACAAGTGAAGCATCAACATCACTTATGACCACATCGCATGTGAGACTCCTCAATATCTTGAATCAACATCAAACTCATCATAAAGAAATTTTCTTTAATAGTAGCAAAGAAAACATGTCCAATAATATATGCACTATTTATAGCAAAAAGCAACCATACTCTCATGGAAGTAGAAAACAAGCCAACACATCTTCTCTCATAAGAGAACCCAATCCACAAGCCTCAACTATTAGGGTAGCAAAACATAATAATATGAAGTAACAAATCTGATCAACATATCCTCCAACTAATGATCATCATATCACCATGAATACTAGCAATCGCCACGCTCCACATAAGCATAATGTCAATGATTTTAAGCAACAAATAATCTTCAACAACACTCTAGATTCCACCATATATTAGCAATAGTAACAGTAGCAACCATCATGCCTCTCAGTCAAAAAGAGATCTATCGGATGCAACATATACATAGTGATAGCAACTAATCTTCTTAATGGTGTCAATCAATAAGACATAGGTGAGTGATCATGCAACATTGTGACCAATGAAAAATACCAATAAAATTGGATGGAAGGAACATAATATCACATGCAACAAAACCCAGCAATAGTAATCATACTCCTTCCATGTATATGTAATATTCAAGTTTTCCACGCAAGCCATAGGGAATCCATCCATAATGCACACTCTTCATTTTGTGTTCCATAGTTTCCAAAACAACACCGTCTAGCTGCAACATAAAATTCAATATATGCATGCAATAGAACACATATGAAGCATAAACCTCTATAATATAGCAACAGCATAAATGCATAGGCATCATACACCAAATAGAAATCTATCAACATGTGGCCATACTCCTGTATAATAGTTGGAGAAATGTGAAATAAATACAACATGATCAAATCATCTACATATGAACTGTGGCTTCTTATCACCAGAAATAATGCATGTAACTCCAACCATACTCAAGGATCACTTGCAATACCATCATTTTTTTTCATAGCAGAAATACAAGAATAATGACCTCATACCCATAGCAGGATACACAACTTGCTCATATAATGATAATGACACACCATGAGTTCAACAACCATCAATAAATAATTGCATACAAACATATATAAAAACTTTAAGGAACCATAAATAAGCATGCTAATTGATACAAATCTATGAAGAACCAGGTTGGTCATACAAACTTAAAGTCACATACTCCTTAAATTATTACATCTCCTGAAATAACCAATGTTAGATAAATGTAAGGCATGAGAACCATAGAAAACTCCTTCAAACACTCTCCTTTTTTTCTTGCTAACATAGGACCATGATGCCTTTAATATACCAAGATGTGCTCCCTATATATCTATCATTTCTAAATCATCTCTTGCAACAACAATTGTTATTGCTACAAATTCATGATAACCACCTGTAATAAAATTATCATACAACCTCTTTGATATGGAAACACCTCTAATGATCTGCATGCAACCTATAATGTCGCCATATGCTCCCCCTGAGATCATGCGGGCCTTAGTTTTTAGTGGGGGAGCTTTACTTCTTTATCCTCCAAATTGTTTGAGGTTGACCTTTGAAGTGTGCATTGTTATCTAACTGCTTAACTTATTGGATTTGCATGACTCTCTCCCATTGATTATATTTCCTGTAGCACATGGGTAGATTGCAATCCTTGGCCTCAGGACCCACATTATCATAAATATAACATATATTGATCCCAAGAAATGATGGAAAATATGCAGATCCTTTGTTGATCTTCATTCTACGCATTGTTACATAAGTCCTACAATCAACACTTTTATGATGAAAATCATTACATAAATAACTTTACCCATAAAATAAATTTTATACCTGAAAACTGATGGGATTTCTCTTCCTTGATTGACTACTTGAAATTTCTCCTTGTTTGACTGCTTATTTTTCTTGAAATGATTTTTCCTATTACTTCTACAATTAGATGAAGTGTGTCCAAATTTTTGACATCTAAATCACCTAACATTTCTTGTTACATTCTTTTTCTTTTGATCCTGATGGTGGTTACTTTCATTTCTACTCGAACTTTCTTCTTTGGGTTTTCCAATTGTTGCCTCATTAGCTCCATTTAGGCTATACCTTCTCTTCTCTAATTTTACTTCTAAATTTTTACAATAACTGATCTAATCTTTGATTTGGCTACTAATCTCTTCAATTATCTTTTCTTTCTCCAACTAAGTTTTTAGATCCAGAATTTTATCCTTGAATGCATGCTCTCACTCCTCAAGAATCTAGAGAAGTTTCTTCAAATATCTATTCTCCAATGTGAGCTTCTCTATCAACCTTGCTTGAGATTTATTTTTGGCTTCAAGGGTTACTAGTCTCCTAAGCTCTTCATTTTTAGATCCCTGCATTGGAAATATACCCTCCTCACCTCTTGAGGAATCAACTTCAAAAATTTCATTATCATCTTCTTCAATGATCCAAATATCATCATCACCAGGCTGACAATAAGGAACAATATATTAATGAATAAAAACATTTCTTGTCATACCTTTTGGCAAGAGAAGATATCTTCTAAGGTTTGCAACATTATTGGATTGATTGCAACCCTTCTTCTTATGATATTGTCTCCTCTTTTCCTTGCCCATATTCCCACCCATTATCTATCCTCAAACAATCAAGCTTCATCAAGAGAACCCCGCTCTAATACCAATTGTTGGAAATGTGCTCGCTACTAAGTGGGGGTGTGAATCAATAGTGATGGATCTTACATATACATTTTAAATATTTTTCCAATTACTGATTCACAAATATCCATTAACCTATTATTAGATCATATCATATAATGCATTAAACAATTGAGTAAATAACATATATGAATATCATGATCATCACATGAGAGTTTGTTGACGCTACGATCAACACCCTCCAAAATTTTACCTTCATGTGAATTCAGGAGCCTATTGAGGATCTAACAATCTGTCATTCCATAGTCACTCCCATGATCAATTAATGTTACACTAAGTGTTTAAGTCTTCTTCTCAATTTCTAAGTGTCAAAGTCACTTTCTCACACATGTTCAATTCATAATAACTTCATGAGCACATTGTTTTATGCAATCTTGAACAGGCATAGCACAATCCATCAAGAAAGTGTATGTGTAATGTTCAACCTATGTCAATAGTCAGTTCGTGTTTTCATTGATAGTCTCTCACTTTTGGTTGCGATTGTACTTCTATTTCGGCGAGTTTTCCAACTATCACTTTTGTGCACCTTCTCTTTCATAAGTGTCACTTTCATCTTTATGATTGTTTCATTTTCTTGTTTTCATTTTAGTACGTGAAATTTTCATGTTATCTTCACTCGGGCATGAGTGACTTTCAATGTTGTTCGCATTTGCAAGTACCTTTTGCACTTTTTTCTTACTATCGCAAGTGTCATCTCTGGGGCATGGGAATTGTCACATGATGTGAAAGCAGAGTCATGGTTCATTTCAGGAGGCAACTTTGGTACCAATGAGTCCTATATATCATATAGACATGTATTAGACTCATTCCCAAAGTTCTATGCAATGTTGCAATAGTGTCATGATTGTCACCGTAAAGTACATCCTAAGTGTCGCACTTGGAGGAGTTGTATTGTTGTTGCATTGAGGGGATCATGTTGTTCTTGTGTACTGAGTGTTCAATGTCATGTCATCAATTATTTTAAGTGTGTGTGATCATTCATAAGTTTAATCCTGGTCTCACTTCTACCTCACTAACCCCACACTTAGTCAAATTCTAGAAAGTTCTTGCCCGATCAACTTGACCTCACTCAACCTCCTAGAATTATGCATTGCATAGTGTCAACCCTAAATATAATCCCTCGACTCTTGGAATTGCACAATGCATAGTTCCTGCCTCCAAGGAATGTGCATTGTGTAGCCTTAGTGTTCAACCTTTCCATCTTAACCTCCACAACTGTGCAATTTTCTCTTCCTGTTAGTCTCCTTCTATAAATTTCACAATGGAAAGACTCAAGTTGTTTCCCTACCTCCCTTAGTTGCAGAATTACGCAATCCCTGAGACCCTCTCTCTCTTGTATTTTACATTAAGCAACTTCAAGGCTCAAGACTACCTCTCTGAGCTCCTCAACTGTGCATTCATCTTACCCAGGCCTCTAAAATTTCATATTGCAAGTGTCAAGCTTCATTCCATCACTCCTGGCCCTTGGAACTACACATTGTGCAATCCCTTAGTCTTCCTCCCTATCAAGTGCCTAGTCCTAGCTCAAACAGTCATTTTCATGAAGCAATCTAGACTATAAGATTTATGTACTGATGATGTATTGTCATGGATGGATTCCACCTTTAGGTGCTACAGATTAATATGAAAGGATGATGCTCAGACAAGAAGAGAAGGAGATGATATGAGAAGACACTTGTGAATCTGGAACCATGACAAAGTCATTGTGCAAGAAGATGTAGGGACACTAGCTTACCATAGAAGATCAAAGATCTAGATCGCATGAAGACTCCATATCAATCAGCCCCTTGGAGTATGAATATAAAACACATGCAAGATTTATCACGAAGATGTAAAGAAAGAAGAAAAAGGCACATCTTGGCAATTCCACATCATCATGGAGTTCCATGTCATCATTATCAAGAGTCACATGTGTCATAGTATCTTACCACATCATTTGTGGAATGTAATTTTGTAATTTGCAAAAATGAGGAAATTTAAATATGTGGAATACTAAGGGGTCCCATATGGAATATGAAGAGTGACTATTGACTTTTAAAGTCATATAGAAACTCAAAGGTCATGTAAGAATTCGAAAAGTCAATATAGAAGCTCTACAATCATGAGGGAGTTCAAGAGTCACATTGGAGGTGGATGGTCACATCATTCATTATAAATGTACCCTCATAACTCAAGCAAATGGAATTTTGGGACTTGAAATTTCCACCTTGGATTCTCTGGCATTGGCATAGGAGAGAAGATCTTTCTTTGGAGGAGAAAGTGATGACTTAATGTTCGACTATTGGGGCTAGTGTGGCAGAATTGTTCTTGTATATATTGGAACTTCCACTTAATATATGAAGCTCAATGAGCCAACACATTTTCATGCATGTATCATGAATGTCATAAGATTTTTCTTTATATATTGTGTTATATGTTTTGTTCATATGTATTAAGGAAATTGAACTATTTCAGTGGCTTTGGTACTTATTTTGGTGAAGGTGTGTTGTATTCTTTTTATGATCATGGTTGTCTTTTGAACTACTTTGCAAGTAAACTAACAATCCTCTTATGCTCTTGTGTGTCTCTTTTAGGATAGTACTATTACATTTCCTCTATAAGCTCACTCTCTTCCTCCTTGCCATGAAAGTACCTTATATACATTTCAATTTATGCCTCACAATGTCAACTTACTTTCTTGTTTCAAATAATGTTTGTATAACCTCTTATGATAATAATGGAAGCCAAGGAAAATCCCTAAGGACAATAGAAACCAATCATATTTCTGGTTGGGGCTCTTACTCCAAATGGTGTGAGGTCTAATTGGGATTTCACATCTAGGAGACCCCCTTGGTTGACATATTTCCAACACTGTTAATAGAGCCATAAAATAATAAAACAAACATGCACAAGATGACACAATATATTTTTTGTGGAAAACCCCCTCGAGGTCAAAATCCACCCTTGCTACTATTGCACAGCTCAATTAATTTTATTATTTTTCAATAAATTTCATTACATAGTATATATAGATAGCTACTATGAGTAAGGAACTATGATCCTCATCTCACAACTTTGTGGACACCCATCCACTAGAAGCCTCCACAACCAACAAGCCTCTCCTAACACCCATTAGACTATGAAGAAATTGTTCTCTATACTGATTTTGTCGAATACCCCATTTCACACTTCTATCTGGCCCTCATTTCACAATATTTTAGAGTGGAGGCAATGTTAATTACTCAACTAGAATAACAGAACAAATTATTTTCTTGTTAGATCAAATCAACATAACAAATGAACTAATAAAACTCTGCAATACCCACTATATCACTGCAAAACCCCAACAACAAAATTACAGTGCATGCACAAATAATACTCTAATAAAAATATTGGGAACAATCATACAAGAAATGATCTCGAATCATTCCTTACTCCATCTCCTCACTCTTGCATAAAATGTTGGTTGAATCATGCTTCTAGTACTACCTACAACTATTGTGAACTACTTCAGATATTTTGCATAATATATGTCATAGCCTACACACAATTCTCTTTTCTCACACTCACTCTCCTTACTCACTTGGCCATCACTTTACCTACTCAAAATAACCAACCAATAACCTCATGATCTCCTACTATTTGTAATATTCTATAGTGGTGAAATCAATAATTACAATTATGTAGTGAAGCTACGTTCATATGCTAGATGATCTGGATCATATGTCCTCAACTTAATCTAGCCACTAAATTCACTTAAGAAGACATATTCCTCCATTTAACCACCTTCCATAAGTTATCCAACTTCCTTGACTGTTTTCACAAAAGTATCGAACAAATATCGTCAGAAAATACTTAGTTCCATCAAGATGCACGAGGAATCCAGAGGAAAACTTCACCTACAGACACAGTTGCACCCACAAAACTATCAAATATTGGTTGGAAGTCTCCCAACTGCATGCAAAAGCCCTTCTCCTAGCAGCCAGGGGCCTCCATCCACACACATATGCCTACATCAATGCCACTCTGACTGGGGATAGGAAAACTCAAACTTATTTTTCTCATAACCTACTAAACCTTCTTCCACTGCTTGATAATCATCAATAGGACCTTTGGAATCCACTATAACCCCTGCAAAACTTCAAAAAACCACTACCATATCACCAATATCGTCACAAGTCAAATTAGTTTCACTTGAATGCTAACCAGTCAACTACACTAACACCTGAAGCATGAAGCTACTCCACAACTTCTACAATGCCTACATTGCAACATGCACACACACATATCTATCATAAGACATGCAAAAACCATGACTTGACTAAGACATACAAAAACCATGACTTGACTAAGATATCCAAAAACCATGACTTTACAATCTTTGACCATTTTCAACTAGTTATAGCTTCTCCACAACCCGCCAAAGCATCCACACACAAGCCAAACACCAACACCTACAACCCCTACACGAAGACTTGCAACCAATGCATTCACATTTCCAACTAACAAATTGTCCACACATAAGCCAAGTGTCATAAATTTCCTACACTAAGACCTGCAACTAATGGTTGACAACAATGCCTACCAAAAACTGAGCCATAATGCCAACATTAAATCACTCTTGCTAGAAAGTAAGCACATTGGTAAGAAAGTAAATCACTCTTTCTAGAAAGTAAACAAATTGGCAGAAAAGTAAATTGGTGACATGGTCAAGCCATTTTTAAATCCTTAACTCTGTAATAGGAATGCACGTGCTCAAATGAATTGATTACATATTTAAGTGTTGAGAAAATTGTAATCTAGGAAATCCAATTCAATAAGTTGAAATTGAATTGACACTATATATTGGAAAACATAGTAAATAATTCATTCAATAAAGTTGAAACAACATTAAAAATTAGAAAAGAAAGTAACTTATTGAATAAATTGAACTATAAATGAAACATAAACTACCCTAGCTAAAATACAGGTAGTACTTGACTAAGGAGGGGGCCTCCTTAGACGAGGCACTAGGTAACTATGCAGTGGAATGCCTATGCTATCAACACATCACACACGTAGAATAGAATTTAAATATAATTTTGATGATATATGTATTAATAGTAGTCAAAATGTGTTCATAATACTCTATTTATCCTCCCTTTTCTCGATTAGAATAGGGTATTTATACACAATTCTTCATCTTTTAAATTACCCATGGAGTAAGAGGATAGTCATGATAATCTTAGAGTCATAGGATGTCTCCCTTCATTACAAAAATATTTCCAAAAGATAGAATGGTTTAAAAACTACTAAGTCACTTAGACACCACAACAGGTAGGAGGTTAGGTAAAAAATGGTGCATTCAAATCCTCCATGATGGATGGGGCCAACTATAATGTCCCTTTTTCTAGACATGGGAAACAAAGACCATATCAATAGACTAGTCATTCCCATAGGCTACATATTGAAATAAATTATGATATCATGGAATGAATTAATTAGAATGGTGACTTAGGGAAAATAATACTATAAAAAGTCACTTTATCAAAAGAGGAAAAAATGACCCATGGTATTCATATGACCCATGGTATTCAGATAGCCATCTCAATAAAAGAAAAGAGGGGACTCATTCGTGCATGTGAATAGATATTTGGTGAATTTTTTTTATGTGGCCTTTTAAAGCTTTCCATGATGGTTTGTAACCTTGAATGTACTTCTTCTTCAAGGGTGAAAATATCCCACCTAGAGATCAGTACTAGTTTTGGTGTTGCAATGATACACCTTATCCAATAATATGTAGGATCCATCAAAGTTTATCACTTGATCTCAATTGGTGAATTTCATTTTAGTATTTTACATAGGGTTTTGTGGGCCTGTGGTAGCATCCATTCTGAGAGGTAGTTTACTAAGGGCATTGACAGCTATAGACAAAATGATATAAGGTTACTTTTCGAGCAAGGAGGTACAACTAATACTTGGGCCAAATTATCAAATAATTCCTCATCAATTTTGCAGGGGCCAAGTTCATCTCTTGCTGAGGATGAGAACCCCTCATGTTGGATTCACTGGGGGAGAAATAACATACCATGTGCATTCATATTGGGGGATATATATTGAGGAAAAATGACATAACATATTGGGGGATATATAGGGGGTAAGGGGATTTTATATTGGCGGGTATAAAAAATGGAGCTTAAAGTTAATGAAAATTTTTATACCTACAATATCTAGTGAAACTAGGGGTTTTTCAAATTAGGAAGGTGTATTGGGTTTGTATTGGTAGGGAGGATAAATAATGTCATTTTTTAGGTATTTTCTAGTATGTAGTCAAAGTAAGGGTATTGTTTAATATGCCATGAATGCACGTGATATGTGAGAGGTTCATTGAGTGAAGCCCTCATGGAATCCCTTGGGCCAAATATTATACAAATAGTAATTTAGATGTGGGGCATAGTGGTTTAACAATGATCAAATTATTATTGACAATAGCTAATCCCTAGGGTCTAATTAGAGGAAATGACTAGAGCAAACATTTTTTGTAGTAGTGAGAGATTATTTTTCATCTAATCACCTCAGATTGGGGGTATAACTAGGAAACTATAAGGTCATTTTTTTCTATATCCTAGCTAGCACCTGAACCTAGTCAACTCAACAGCACATGAAAGTACTGTTGTATTTTATGAAATGAAGTAATCCTCTTGACGGCATACCATGGTAATAGCTTTAGATAAATTACAGTTGGGGGTCTTTTCCATTCTCATGGTAATTAAGTTTACTAGCAAGATGCATGATATAGGGTGATGGCTCTAGTCTTGAAAACACCAAATGTCATAGGAAAAAGGTATTATTACTCGATGATATATGGAAAGAAAATACTTGGAGACTCAAACCCACATCAGAAAAACAAATTCCACCAAATGATCTAAGTGAGAGAACTCCATAAAGTTTGGTATTTTCAGCAAAATATGGTTGAATATTGTTAGGGTTGATTTCCTTTTGTAGTAGGTAAGAAATAAATAGAGGCGATTGAGTTAATCATTTGCTTGGAGGGTGGGGAGACATAAGTAAAATTATATGCATTCCCTCCATCATTGTTGAGTCGAAAGGATAAGCATTCAGTGTAGATGAATTTGATTTGACCCTATAGCAGTGATCACTTATTCAGGGCATTCAGATAGAAACACTACCAATTAAGGGAGGTCAGTCTTGAAGGTTGGATTGTTAAGGTGCATAAAATTCATCAAATTAGTGTTATAAGTAGCCTTCGTAGCACATATCATAAGTGAATGTGAAATATTAGAGCAGGAGGTAACTGAAAGAGTCATATAACAATAAATTTGAGCACTAGACCTTGTAATAGGTGCAATAATTATATGTGTACTCCCTTACTACTACATAAATAAAGTAACTGACAATTTTTATATGTAAGCTGAAAATTTACATTCAATTGAGTAAGGTGTTTCTTATGAATGTTATCAAATTATTTTGTCTCTATTGTAGATGATTGCATACAGAAAGGATGCATGCTAACTATTTGTGCAAACTCCTAAACTAGTATAACTGATTAATATAGTTGTATTTTTTGTGCCTTATTGATTTGAGGTTTCTTCCTTGTGAATGTGCTAAGTAAATACTTGGGATATATGTCCCTACTATAATAAGTATCATATAAGGAACATTGTAATGCCTAGAAGAATTTGTGAGATAAAGTCTGCTTTCTGCCTAAGGGGAGTTACACTAACCACCTTTGTCATTTCCTTTTTTGGGAAGCAAGTGGTCGATGCTTTTTTTTGGAAACCAACAATGACAACTATGTAATTGGTGGTTGACCTGCACTATAGGATTCTCATGTTGTTACAACTATTCACAGAGTTTCAACATCATGGATAAGGAGTTCTAGTAGTTTCCATCAATGGTTTCTATGCTAAGGAAATTGCAACAAAAATGCATTAGAGGTGTTGCAACAATGACATGCTATAGGTGTTGCAGCATATTGAGTTGAATTTGTTGCAACAACATGAAGGTATTGCAACCATGTGAAGGTTTTGTATCAATCAAACACCTCCATGTAATCCTACATTGGCACCTTCAGAAACTTGTAACAACCTATTTAGAGTATTTCACATGATTTTTTTTTAGTTAGAATAAAAATGAAAAGTATTTCCTTAGTGTAAAATTATTGATAGGTGCCCAAATTAACATCAATTTATCTCCCATATAATACCTTTTTGTCCATTTATTTCCCATTTCCATCTCCCTTAATACCTTTTGCATCCAAAATGATGCATTTTTGTTCAAGGAATGATTATCCTCTTAATATGTCTTCTCAGTGCTTATTCTTACGCATCTTCAAGAAATCATCACCTTTTTGTGCTAACACTAGTATACAGGGAACAAGACTATGCAGGTACCTTCCAATTGTAGGTGTTGTAACTGTCTGAACAACTATTGCAATTCCTTATGAAGATGTAGGTGTTGCAACTCCTAAACGTAGTTGTTACAACTCTGTCTTAACAAAGATGTTGCAACTTTGAGAAATGATCACAAGTGATACAACTTTAAATTTTTGTTAACATTGTTATAACTTTGTGTGTTAAAACATTGACCTCATTGTGCTATTACTCTCGCATCACCTCTATTGCAACTCTCACCTTAATACAGTTGATACAACTATAACCATGATTGTTATTGCAACTTTGTGACAATTGTGCTAGCACATCAGTCAACCAAATAGTTGTTTCCTTTGGATTGGCCAAGAAGTCAATAACCATATTTTATCACATAGGAAAGTGACAAAGGAAAAGAAGTTCTCAAGAAGGATGATGACTCATTTGCCACTTCTCACACAACTAATTAAATGAGTTTGTGCAAAAATTTTGTTATCTTTTGGAAAATTGAAGTAACAAGATGGAATAAATTGATTCTCATGGTTTTCCATCAAATTCCTTGCTTAATTTAGAAATAAATAATTATTTGTTACAATGATAAATCTCGTTGATTTGGGTAATCAAAACTAGTTTGTTGGTTATTCATTCATTTATTGTAATTTCATTTCCATTTTCTCTGCAATATAAAGTTTCATTCCATTCATGTTCAATTGATGGTGTGTTGAGCATCCAACATTTTAATGTTTTTGTAAATTAATTCCTCATATAAGGAGGAAGGTCCCCCTCCTTAGCCAAGTACTATCTATACTCATATCGTAGCTATAGCGTTATTTACAATTCAAGTTATTTCTACAATCACTCTATTTTTCCTATTTCCACAACTCTGAATTCTAACTATCACAACTCTGATATTTCATATTGTTGCAACTCTACATGATCAGTTTATTACTGCAACTTAGTCATTGATATTGCTAATATTTACAAACTAATCATTGTAATTTGATTTATACAACGATTCATGACTTAGATTGTTGCTACAATTCTTGTTGCTGCAACATTGCGCTAATATTAGAATACTATGTTTTCCAGAATTGTGACTAATTTTTTTTCAATTTGGTTCAGTTTAAATTTCTTTTTACACCATCTATCCTTCATAAACAAAGTGTGTTATGATAGATTTGATCTACTACATTCCATTTCAAATGCAACTGCATTTTTGTTACAACAACGAAGATCATCTCAAGGCTAGAGAAAGTCACCCTTGATGTCTGCATAATTTACTTTCTACCAACGTGAATTTACTTTCCTGAAATTTAGATTAAGAAGTGTGTTCTTTACATTCTTGCAAAGTGTGGATTAAATTGAATGTGTGGTGTGTATTTTTACTAGTGACTTCTGAAGGGATCTCAATATATTTTCTTATGACACATATTTAGAATACTACAACTACAGATTGTACTAGCACACAAAGTGCATGATAGTTTTCGAGTTCCATACAAACCTCAATTGATAATTAAATGCATATATTTTTGGTTGTCTTTTTGAAAAAATAGAAAGGTACTTGAAAGACCCATCATTTTTGGTGCAATTGTTGGGGAACTATCAATAATGTAGTCCTTATTTTGTTGCCTAATTCCTATTTGATTTTGATTGTTGTTTTCTTTAGCGCATATATATATATATATATATATATATATATATATATATATATATATATATATATATATATATATATATATATATATATATATTTCTAGCAATTAATGTAATCAATTTCTTTTTATAGTATCTTACTTTAGCTAAAATGTATATTTAATTTTTCATGCCCAAAGTTAGAGATCAATAGGGTAGATTTTCTAAAATCCTCCAAAAACTAATAGTGCAGGTCAAACTCAAGAGGAGAAAGGCCATAGTCAACCAAAATACTTGACTCTCACGATAAGTTTTGCTTCCAAAATAAGTTTGAAATCTCTAGCCAAGAGCCCCAGATTGCACAAGCTTCATCTTTTGCACCAATGGAAACTATGTTTTCTAAAGATATAATTAGTGAGTAGTTTGACTATAAAGAGTTGAATTTTTTGGACTCCCATAAAGAACTTAGAGGAAAAAGACAAACCCTAAGAGAAGATGGAAGACAAACTTAAGGAACAAACAACTACCTTCAAATTCCCAATCCTTGAGTTAGATGAGGAAACAAAGATGAAGAATATTCCCCACTCAACTCTACCAAAATTTCATGGTTTATCCAAGGAAGATCCCAAGACATTCCTTTTCGAATTTGACATACTCTACCAGAGTTACGATTGTGTGGAAAATGCTCAAATGTTGAAATCATTTCCTACAACACTCAAGAACACCACATTACATTGTTTCATGTGTCTCAACAAGGGTAACATCTACACTTAGATTCAAATGATGCAAAAATTCTTGGAAAATTACCAAGAGTATTACAAGGATAAAGAAAGAAAGGAAGAAGTATTCAATATGACATAGAATGATGACAAAAGTATTGAAGATTGTGTCAAATGGTTCGACAATATTCATAGAGCAAGGTAGGAAAACCTAGCTCCTGAGACACTACACGTATTATTATCAAGAGGAATTCAAGATGACTACAAAAAATTCCTTAGCATGATGGGAGGAGGAGATGTCCCTCAATAGCCCTACGATGTCATCATCAAACTATGTCAAAGATATTCTAGGGGCACTTCAAAAGCTGGTAGATGATCCTAAGATATACTAGTGAGTGTTGGAAATGCTACTAGTAGCAATATTACATGAGATGAAATTGTTAATATGATGAAATACTTTAAAATTTATATTCTCGGCTACTTAAACTCCCAATTAGATACATTGAATATGAATAAGAAAAAAGGGGAAGCTGAACTGGCATTAGCAAATTTCTATCTAAGGTGCAGAAGGAAGCACCCATTGAAGGAGTGTCATTTGGACCAAGTTGACACATGCATAATATGTAGTGAGAGCAATTATAATAACAAATTTCATCCCTTCCAGGACTATAAGCTATCTACGAAGAAGCTAAGGAGCTAAAGAAATTTTGTTTTATTTCTAAAAGAAAACCATGGTAACCAAAGCCTCAAGGTATGATCCAAGACCAATCTTAGTAGTTTAATTAATATTGGAGTAATGCTTCTATGGAGTATCCTTCTCCTACATTTTTCTTTCCTATTTAGACATGGATGGCTACTCCACCCCCAAATAAACTTTGCCAACAATGGTGGAGAAATCCCTCTTCTCAAGACCCTTTATTAGGTTGTAATACAAACTCCCATGCAACATGTTCCCTCTCCACAAATTTAACCATCTACATCAACCCCTCCTCGACCAAAACTAATTGCACAACCTATTCCTAACCCCAATAACGATAAGAAAACCCAACCAGTCCAAGTTGTTGGCTTGCAACTTACCCTACTTACCCAACTTACTCCCTCTCTTCCCTAGAATTCTATGACATTCACTTAACATCATGGAAGACTATAACCAAAGAAAATCTTCCTATACATATTGAATATTTCATTGAGGATGTTCTAACTAAATAATCAAAATTGTTTCAATATAAATTTACCTCAAGAATAGACCCTATCCACCAAGAACCGCGTGTTCCTCCTAACCTGGAAAGATTGGATCAAGAAAAACCAACTACCCATCTTGAGTTTCATATTTTTGGTGAGCTTAAAAATGTGTGTGTTTGTATATTTATATTCTAAGAAATCAAATATGTCCCTATTTATTCAAAATTAGTAAGGGAATTGTGTCTAAGGAAACTTGGTAGAAAGAGAAACGGTCCTCAAATTGTTCATGTCATGAGAAAGTTATCGGACTTAATGATTAGGAGAGGGGGACCCTGCAACCAAATAATCAGACCCTGGAATCCCAGTGGTCAATGTGAAAATCAACCATACCCTTATCCCAAACACATTGATTTACCTCGAGGCTACCATCAATGTTGTGACTCGTGAAACCATGGAGTCCCTAGGACTTTCTAGTCTTAGACAGACCCCCACAAAATTACAACTTTTTAATCAATTGACTATCAAAATAGATGGAATTTTGGAATATGTAGTGATATTGGTCAATTCATGGAAATAACCCACTAAATTTATGGTCCTACAACCCAAATCCCCTCTGGGATGATATCCTTTAATCTTGGGAAAGCCATGTCTGGCTACCATAGATGCTTACATCAGTCGCATGTTAGGTTACATGATCATTTCCCACGAGACCTTAATACAACAATGCGGCATGTATTCTCCCATCAAGCCCAATATAGATCTTGAGACCCCATTTTCAATCGATAGAGAGGAAAGAAACGAAAAGGAGCTTTCCCATTAAGTTATCCTTGTTGACCAATATCTAGACATTTGAGATAAAATTGAGGATGAGGAAATTAGTGACTTCATAGCTTCATCGCCCTCTTCACTTGACAAACATGATCTTACTCACATCATGGACCCAAAATTCCAGACTTTGAATCGAATGAACCATTGAAATAACATGAACCCTCTTCCACTTAAGAGAGAATTAATCCTAGAGTCTATAGAAATTAGCCCTAGAAAGACCTTGAAAATTAATCGAGGGTTAAAGGAGTCTTGTGAATGCATAATGATGCTTTTGCTTGGGAATACATCAATATGAAAGGAATCCAAGTTTACCTATGCACTCATAATATCTATATAAGGAAGGATAAAGATCAATTTTTCATCCTTAGCGATGTATGAATCTGGCACTAAAGGATATAATTAAAGATTGAGTTGCAGAAATTGTTATGAGCTAACTTTATCTATCTCATTTATAATAGCTAATGGGTATCCCCTCTTATTATTGTACCAAAGAAGAATGGTAAATACAAAATATATGTTTACTATCAAGAACTTAATAAAGAAACATACAAAAACCATTTCCCATTACCATTCATTAACCAAGTCTTAAATACATTGACAAAGAATAAATGTTTTTTCTTCTTCAACAAATTCAATGAATATAACCAAATCCAACTATTATTTATACATATTTCAAATATTCAAACATACAATATAATACACCTTTGAAGTTTAATAGGGATGGTTTTGTGGTAGGGTATCAACATAGATGATGGGCCCACTAGTGGGCGGCAGAGCAGATGACGTCTGATGGCAGCTTCCCTGTTGTGTCCGCATCCTGACATGGGGTAGGGACTCTTTTGTACAACTGGTACACACCACCAACCTAGGCCCATTCCCTGTAGTTGCTCGACTCCACACCGTTTACGCTCCTTCCGTTTCGACGTGTGCCTACCTTTACCCTCCGTGACCATGACTGAACCCTAAAATTCATCGGACTTTCACTGTTGTTTGGTCCCCTCCTATAACAGTTACTCCAGAAAACAGTGGCAGCTGGTGTAACCCTGGGGAAACAATGGAGACCGACCTAATAGACTACTCTGACGACCCCCTCGAACGCATATCCATTTTTGATAGGCAATCCAGCTCCGAGGTTTAATACCCGTTTAGTAGAGAATTAACTGAGGTTATCACTCCACTTCCACCACTCACGAGTCTGAACAGTGCAGTCAACAATCTACCAGAAGTGTCGTCCTCTTGGCTTCCCTTTGACGTTCCTCCCTCGGTGCCAATCCCCCATAATTTTGCATCCAGAATCTATGGCCTGATCTGGTGGCTGGCTCTTCTAGCCTCTCCTCACTCTATCCCTATGCTGCCTCGCATTATCCCTCACAGTCTCTGTAGGGAGTGGCTTCGCCCCTTCATACCCCCATTATCTCGACCTCAACTCCTGCTCGCCCCTCAAGCTGCTACTCGAGCATTCCCCCCATCCTGGATGCCTTCCCTATTGGTTTTCCTTCTGACCCTAACCCAACCCCACCAAACCCTAACCCTAACCCTTCAAACCCTAATTTTGCGAAGATCAAGGGTGTGCAAAGGCCGCAGAGGTAAGACCTGGAAAGAAGTTGATGTGTGTTAAGTCCAAGGGACAAGATTTTTTTATCGACTAGGAGGAGGACTTCCAGTGGCAAGATACCATGGACATGGTGGTGACAGTCCTTGTGGGTAGAGTTAGGGGGCGTAATTACTTTGCAGCAAGACTAAAGAAATGGGTCGCAGAAATCTAGGGCCATCACCTGGCTGATTTGCCTCTTGTTCAGACTTTTGTCCGTGGCTAGTTTTCTTTGCGTTTTACGCGATCCAAACATACTAATTGGGTATTGTCCTCCTTCTGGCACATTGAACAGGCCTTGGTTATGCTAAAAAGGTGGAGTCCACTTTTTAACCCAGACAGGGAACAGCTTGGGGCTGGGCCAATTTGGGTTCACCTCCCCGGGTTGCTGCTCCATTTTTGGACTGAGGACATCTTCAGGAGAATTGGGAACTCCTTGGTCACCTACCTCAATTATGATAGATCATACCTCTCTACTGGGGTTATGGCATACGCCCAGATTCTGCTACACTTGGACATCAAAGGGGGGTTGCAGGACCAAGTTACCCTACGCTAGAGGAATTACAATCGTACCCAGGTCCTCGACTATGAGGGAGTCCCCTTTCGATGCAAATGATGCCATAGAGTCGGACACCTCTACAAATATTTCCCTTGAAGGCTAGGTACAAGGGGAAGTCATCTCCCTCATTGAAAGCTCAGACACAAGGGGATCACTCGGATGAGGCAGAGAAAATTGACACTGATGTAGCTGGATCCAGGCTGGTCTCGACAACACTGAAGAAGCAAGGCAAAACACCTCTCTGGCCTCCTTCACCTCCATTGACCAGGTCTAAGGCAGCCGTTGGATTCGCGCTATCTTCAGGTATGCCAAATCTTGTCCCTTGCTCTGCATCAATTACTAGTTCTTCTGCACATAATGATATAGATATGGGACGTCAGCAAAGCCCTATCACCTCACATTCTAGCCTCAATCACCTTGAATGTCCCTTGATCCCCCATCCACCTACTATATCCTGTACCCCTCTTCTTTCCTAGAGGATATGCCATCAGTTTTGCATCCTGAAACTGATCCCATCCCCCATTGATACCACCTCTTCTCACTTTCTAGGTTTCAGGCTCTAGATGCCCTAGGCATTGGACTAGTTCCTCCCCCCACCTCTCCGAAGCTCCCTCAAGGTAGGCCATCCTCCCTATCAAAAGATAAATAGCAGGGAGGGATGGAGGTTGCATCGGGCAAACAACTTACACTTGACGAGGTCCTTAGAGCATAGAACCCCTTGGAGTCATCTCCGCCATGAAGGTCCTCTCCTTCAATTGCAGAGGGATTGCTAGTCCCGAGAAAAAACTAGCACTAAGAAGGCTTCTCCAAAAGGAGCCCATTGACATTGTATTCCTACAAGAAACCCTGGGTGCTACTGATGCCATTTCCCCTCTCTTGGAATCCATGCTTACATGATGGAATTTTCAAGCCATTGATGTAAGCAGCCACTCTGGTTTCATTTCCCTCGGGTGTAATCCTCTCTCAATAAAGCTAATAAGCACCTGGGGTGGCATTGGTTTCATTGGGGTGGATACTTTTTCTACTGAGCTGGGAATCGAAATTAGACTGTTAAATGTCTACAAACCCTGCCACCACTGAGAGAACTTCTAGAAGCAACTTTTGTCATCCAATATCTTGCAACTAGACAATATCATTCTAGGTGGAGACCTAAAATTCTCTCTTGGATTCTTTGAGTCTTGGGGGTACCATGCCCAATTCGATCCTCTATCGGTCTTATTTGAGCATCTCCTAGAAACACACAGTCTCATTGAAATCCCATCTGCAAAGTTGGTTCCGACTTGGATGAATAGAAGAGGTGGGGAGGATAGTCTCACCAGGAGGCTCGATCACTTCCTTATCAAGGAGTGATTCCTAGAGCAAGGATACACTTACTGTCAGTGGGTTGGCTCAGGTGGATTATCAGACCACTTGCCGATATACCTTGATATCCGGGGAGAGATAAGTAAACCACGAGCCCCTTTCAAATTCAACTCCTCCTGGTTGAAGGATAACTCCTATATATGCTTGGTCTTAGATTTTTGGAAGGCCCACCCGCCTGTTTTCTAAAGGAACATCACTGATGGGTTCACCAATAACCTAAAGGAAGTGAAGAATCTATCAAATATATGTGCTCATAACAAGAGGATATAAGAGGAACAACAATTAAGAGACCTTGAATTGGAATTTTCTAATATGGAGGAAGAAAGTGGGGGTCTCTTCCCATCAAATGACCACAGGAATAAGCTTACAACCTTAATAACCAAACAGGGGAACACCCTTAAGGAAAGGGAGGAAACTTGGAGATTGAGAAGCAAAGTAATATGGCTAAAGGAAGGAGATGACAACTCTAAATTCTTCCATAAATTTCCAAATGGAAGAAAGGAAATCAATACTATCTGGAAGCTGACAAATGAGCAGGGAAGGTAGGTAGACACCGACCCTCACTTGGCTACTCTCACCACCTCACATTTCAAAAAGGTCTACCAGGCTCCTCCCAATGCCACCCTAGCCGAGGTTATAAGGATAGCACAAATTTTCCCTCGGTTTATCGAGCAGGAAGATGCTATGGATCTAAATAGAGAATACTCTTGGGGAACTGGAGACCACTCTGAAATGGTTTAATAAAGACAAGAGCCCTGGCCCAAATGGTTGGTTGG
Source organism: Pinus tabuliformis (assembly GCA_031772625.1). NCBI lineage: Eukaryota > Viridiplantae > Streptophyta > Pinopsida > Pinales > Pinaceae > Pinus > Pinus tabuliformis. The sequence continues at coordinate 854,865,885 of CM062820.1, read as the reverse complement.
TGGAGTTCTATTTGGACTTTTTTGATATGCTAGGAAAAGATTTACTCAAGGTCATCGAGGATTGCAGGATATCTAGACGAATGCATGGGGCCATCAATTCCACTTTTATCGCTCTCATCCCCAAATCAGACAATCCGATAACTTTCAATGATTTCCGACCCATTTCCCTGTGCAATTTCATATACAAAATCATCTCCAAAATCATTGCTAATTGCCTCCGGCCTATCCTTTCTACCCACATCTCCTCTGAACAATTTTCCTTCCTGCAAGATCGTCAGATACATGAAGCTATATGAATGGCCCAGGAGGTATTGCACTCAATACAGATAAAGAAAATCAAAGGTATGATTCTTAAGGCTGATCTATCTAAGGCTTTCGACTGGGTAAGCTAGTTATATATCCGAATTCTCCTTACTCATTTAGGATTTCCTGTGGGAGTTATTAAATGGATAATGTGTCGCATCACTAATATATCCTTTAGTGTCCTAATAAATGGTGTCGCTTCTCCTTTCTTCCTCTCTGAAAGAGGACTCATGCAAGGATTCCCTTTATCTCCCCTACTCTTCCTACTTGTTATGGAAGGGCTCAGCAAACTGCCTAAGGATATGCACCTTAGAGGCAGGCTCACGGGTATTAGGATCTCAGACAGATGCACGATAACACACCTCCTCTTTGTGGATGATGTGTTAATTTTCCTTAATGGGGGTTTAGGAGATCTGACTACTATACAACATTCTATCAACCTTTTCAAAACTGCAACTAGAATGACTATTAATAACTCAAAATCCACCATTACTGTTTTGAATACTCCCCACATGAGATCCAGTTCGCACTGCAAATATTCCCAGTAATCCTGTTGCAGCTAGATGAAGGCCTTTGATATTTGGGATACAGGCTGAAGTCGCTCGGTTACGAAATAGCTGACTGGACATGGTTGATCTCTAAGCTAGAAAGTAGATTGAATATATGGTATCACAAGTATATCACTAGAGTAGGAAGACTAGTGCTTATCAAAGCTATCCTCGAGGCTACCCGAGTATATTGGATGTCACTTGCTTGGATCCCAAGGGGCATCCTTTCGAGAATACAAAACCTCTGCTACAGATTCCTGTGGAAAGGCAAACAAACAGGGAGGATTTTTGCATGGGCTTAATGGGATCTGTCATCCATTCCGAAGAAATGGGGAGGTTGGGGCATTAAGAAACTGGAAGATTTCTCCACTACACTAGTGGCCAAGCTAGGATGGAAATTAATCACCACTAATAGCCTATGGACCCAAGTAGCCTCCTCAAAATACATTGATCCATTAAGGCCAATGGATTGGCTGAAACAGACAAGCTGGAACCAATCTGGGATCTCAAACATTTGGAAAGTGGTACTGAAATCATTGTCACTAATTCGTGACAGACTTACATGGAGAATTATGATGGGACATTTGTCCGTATCGGCCTTGACCCATGGATAGGGTGCAGGAATGCACACTTACTAATCCAACATCTCAAAGAGTTTGGCATCACACACATCTGTCACATTGCTGACCAAGAGAGATCTACCTTCCTACACCAAGCTTGGAAATCTTCCCACAGCCTGCACATACCTCATCATTGGCACCAGCTCTGGAGGGCATACACATCGGCTCTAACTGAGTCTCACATCCGTATATTGGAAGGGGAGGATGAGATTATATGGGCAATTGCAAAAAATGGTTGGTACTCTCCCAAAGTGGGCTATCTTCACCTTGCCAATAGACATAGACCACAACACATTGATATATGGTGGAAAGGAATGTGGAAGCTCAAAGCCCCCCCTAGAACAAGATTGCTCATGTGGTCAATCCTGAAAAAAAAAGCCCCAACCGGAGACAACCTGATCAAAAGGGGTCAACATGGGCCCTTTTGGTGCTGCCTATGTAAAGACAGCTCAGAAACAGTGGATCACCTATTTCTCTCTTGCCCCATCACCACTGACCTCTGGAACTCTACTATCTCACACACTCCTACAGCCAACTCATGGAGGGGTCAAACTATCAGGGAGGCTTGGGCCAATTGGTGGACAACAGCATCCCCGCAGAAAACAAGGAACCTCCCCCTCCTCATCAGCTGGGAAATTTGGATTGCCAGGAACAACATCATCTTTCTAGACACCGCCCCCCACTGGCCCTCCATCATCGCCTGAATCCTTGCCGACTACAGTAATATACCTGATGATGATGATAACACTCCTCCCAGACATATCATCCCTGAATCCATTGATCACTCCCAACCTTGGGCCTACTTTGACGGATCAGCGCAAGAGGCTGGATGTGGGGGGGTGTCGTACTATACTTAAATGACTCCCATTACTATCACATTCAAATGGAACTTGGAGGAGGCACAAACACCTATGCAGAGCTCATCACAACCAAATATCTCATACAATTTGCTATTGAAAAAAACTGCAGGAACCTACAAGTATTTGGTGACTCCAAAATTGTTTGCAACTGGATTAACAAAACAACATGTCATTCTTACACTTTGCGACACATATTGGATGAGGTACATAGATATATATCTTTTTTTGACAACTTTTCATGTCATCATATCTACAGGGAATGAAACTCACTCACTGACAAACTTTCCAAAGAGGTAGCAATCTAGCCATGTGACATCTGGATGATACAGGAACAAAGAGAAGGGGAGCACTACCAGTATTACCATCGCCCCTACATGGACCATGTTGCACAGGTTCATCAAGAGCCTGATATCATCTAATATACGACTTGTTTTTCTGTTTATATTTATTTTGCTCATATATATACAGCTACATTGACAGGAAATACTCTCTACGTAGAGTACTTTAAATTTTGAGAAGTAAACAGGAAATATCTACAGAGTTGTCTCCCTATGTGGAGAACATATTTATATCTACTTTTATTTTTGACAGGCTTACAATCTATAAAAACTACATATGCACACAACATCTACAACATGTAATTTTCCTTAATATTAATGAAAATTATGATTTTTCCAAAGAAAAAAAACATAATAAACCTTTAAAATATCATTTAATTCTTAAATCACAATATTTAATTTTTCGACTTTTCTTTTTTTTCTCCCCCAACACACATGTATATTAAATAAATGAGTATGAATATACATAAAACAAAGAAAGCATGAAACATTAAAATTATATTTATATATTTGTTTTATATATAATTTTATATGGTGTTTCTTTTATTGTTTTATTGATTCTTATTTCATTTATATTAAATAAAGTTGGAAAGAAAAAGTCATAAATAAGGGAAAACGATACATACATATATGCGAGAGTTTGTTGATGGGTAAGTAGGAGAAAATGATGTGTAGGTTTTCTAGTTTATAAATGAATTTTCAACTTCTTACTTTCCTATATTAATGTAGATAATTTCCTTTGTACAACTTTTAAAAAAAGCATTTTAAATATATACAACCATTCAAATTAATGATAAATTTCAACATTAAACTTTTGTTTAACAAAGTTATGAATTACAATATATCTATGAAATAAGAATTTAAGGTGTAGCATCGAAATTCATAACTTCAAATGAATTCTACTCACCGTAAAAATAATGCCATTCAAAAAAATAAAATTACAATAAGAATTTCAATTCTTATTGGGAGATTATGATTCTAGTTATTTATAAATATATTTATTTAATTTTGTTATAAATATTGTTGATTGTTTTTGAGCGAACTCTATATATTAGTTTTAAAACTACCATATTTATAGTAGACACTCCACCATCATCAAAAAAGTAAATGTAATGAAATAAATAATTAAACATAATTATATTATATTTATTTTATATATAAGTAGTTTGTGTGAGTCTTGAAATGATTATAAGACTAAAATGTGGCTTGAGTAATCACACCAATTCTTAGTTTAGCTAGTTTTTTTCCCACAAAGTTTTAAATTGGTGACATTTACATCACAGAGTGCCTTAACAGAACACTTTGTCACCATCTATTCTATTCCCTATAAGCTAAAAATAAAAATAAATTTATATTAAATTAATCAATTTCATTAAATTAAATATATAATAATAATAATAAAATCTGAATTCAGGATTTTGTCATCCATATTACATTAAGTAGAGTCTTTTCCATAGAAATCATATAGGAGAAATTTTTACCAACGCGTTTCGAACCAGCTAGAGTGGCTCATCATCATGACCATTAATGAACCACGCTAGCTAGTTTGAAACACGTCGACAAAATTTTCTCCTATACAATTTATACCAAAAAAACTCTTCTTAAAAATAAATAAATAAATTTTGAATATTTAATAATAAAATTAAAAATTAAAATTCAATTAGATATAATAAAAATGTTTTATTTAAGAAAAATTTCCTTCTAAGTTTATCTTCTTATTTCCCCTCATTATATGTGATGCGTTGCGAAACACATCCTATTTCCTTGGTAGAGATATGTTGGACCATCCCTTGAGTTCTGTCAGACTAACAATTGATATTTTGTACTTTCTGTCCACTTAGTTCTTCACTTAATTGTGTAAAGTGAAGAACTTTACGCTTTCTGTCCGCTTTGTACTTTCTGTCCGCTTAGTTCTTCTTGAGGAAAAAAATATAAAGTAAAATAGTATAATGTTTATGAAACTGGTTATAATTTAGAAATCGACATTAAATTATTAAATATAATAATATTTTATTTTCAATATTTATCTATAAAATTATAATTACTCAGAAACAAAAAAATAAAAATAAAAAATAATTAAATATAATAAAATATTCCTGAAAAAATTAATCCATTCACCTTATCTTATTTCCCTAATTTTAAAATTAATCCATTCACCTTATCTTATTTCCTTAATTTTAAAAGACACTGGCCTTACATATATGTGATGTCTACAAAACTTATCTTATCCTTGGTATAGATGTGATTTATAGTCTTGGACCACTTTGCTACATAATTTTTATTGATGATTTTTATCTTGTAATTTTATGCGGTAAAATAATCTCAAGAAAAGTTCAATCATATATTTTATGCTCCCTTATATTTTATGTTCACTTAGTATTTAAATTATAAAATAATAATAATTAAAAAAAACAATTATTTGGTTTTTTTTCGAGATTAATTCATTATTTGTTATTAAAATTAAATTTTATTATTTTTTTTTTCAAAATTAAAATTAAATGAAAACAGAGCATTTATATTTTTATCTGTCTTCTTTCCATATAAGTTAGTTATTTGTATTTATTGTTATAAAAAAAATTAATAAATTATTATAATATTAGTTATATATAAACAAAATATTTTGAAAATTGTATTTATTACTAATAAGATTTATAATATTTTGTTGGAATTTATAATTATATTGAGAGGTGATAAATCAATATAATGATAATTATTGTTTATTTAATGTTATTATAAAACATCAATCTCATAACTTGAACAAGACATTAATCTCCATTATTGTTTTGTAGGTACCAATGTACATAAGACATCAACCTCTGCTACTACTTTGTAGGCACCAACCTACAAGAGACACCAATCCCCTCTATTGCCTAGTAGGCACCAACCTATAGGAAACATCAATCTCTATGTTGCTTTCTAGGCACCAACCTACAAGAAATATCAATCCTCTCTATTGTTTTATCGGCACCAACCTACATGAGACAACAATCCCCTCTGTCTTTTTATAAGCACCAAATTACAAGGGACCACAATCCCCTTTGATGCAAGATTTGTAACTATCACCAACCTATAAGAGACGTTAATCCCCATTGATGCAAATATTTATAGGAACCAACCTACTTGCTTGCTTCTTCAATTTGTTTGTTAGTTTCTTATGCTTTCACCTAGCCTATTTGTTGCTTCTATCTTTACAATCTCTATTAGTTGCTCCTTCACTACGTCTACATGTTGCTTCTTCCTTCACCAATTCTACTTCTCCAAAACTTGTTGCTTTTGGCTTCTTCTAAAGAACAAATTTGCACACCATGCCATGTATTCAATTTTGCAAATTTGGTTCTCAAATTTCTACCACAAGTACCTAGAGATCTCTTCTTTCCTCAAATCATATCTTCGAAACTGTAGTGAAATAGGATCTGAAATTCCTAGCATAGGTATCTTAATATCTCTCTATTTTATCCTCCAAATTTCATATTCTAAAACATCATAGAAAGAAATATATAGTGAAAATACCAAGTTGACACATTTTAAGAAAATTTTAGGATCATTCAAGAAGTCTAACTTTTTTTAGTGCATATCTTTAAAATTATAGTGAAGCGAGGTTTTTAATTTTAACCATGTGTACACGATGATCTTTTATCTATATCCTTCAAGTTTCATGGTCTGAAACATCCTAGAACAAAAGTTATAGTGAAAATGTCAAGTTGACCTATTTGAAGAAAATTTCAGGAGCATTCAGGAAGCCTAACTTCCCTAGAATGTATCTATGAAATTATAGCGAATCAAGATATGGAATTTGTAGCGAATCAAGATATGGAATTTGAACCATAGGTACATGAATATATTCTATTTTCATCCTCCAAGTTTAACATTCCGGAGAAACCCTAAAGAAAAGTTATAGTAAAAATTTGCAGATGGCTTGTTCACCCCATAAATTGTAGGTTTTAACCCTATACAAATAATTGTTTCAAATAGATTCTTAATAAATAGAAGATATACAATAGAAAAAACACACATTTACACAAATATTTTATCTTGGAAACCCAAACCTGGGAGAACCAATAAAATTGTTTTCATATGTTTTTTGTACAATATATTACAATATAATATACATCCTGCAACATATGAGCCGCCAATCAAAGCAAAGTTCCATAACTAAAACTACAAAACCATGGGAAAATCCACCATGTGCCACAAACCCACTTTCAATAAAACTGTGGGCCAAAAATGACCTAAACAAATACAAAAACCACCAAAAATAAAATTTCTCAGGGCACTACCCCGAACCCTGTGTATGGGGGCTCTCGCCCCCCTACATTGCCACCCTTAAACGCCCCTTTGTGCATGGTGCAAATAAATCGTGCAAATAATATAATAACACATATACAACATTCTCTCATTTATTTTTTTCTTTACACATAGGGTGCCACAAGAGAGCACAGTCAATATTTTATGACAATAATTCTGATTGTTTCTCTACACCAAGGGAATATTTTAGTGCTCGCAAATTTGGTTAATGCATCTGCAAAAATTTTCAAAGTGTCCACCTTTACCAACAACACTTTATTGTCTTCGATCATATATCTCACAAAATGATATTGAACATCAATATGATTTTTCTTCAAATGATAAGTAGGGTTATTCGCTAAGAAAATTGCACTTTGGCTATCACAATCTATCTTTATAGCGTGTTGTACCAACCCCATACCTAAATACAATCTCTATAACCAAACTAATTCCTTGCTTGCATGAGTGGTTGTCATTTATTCAACTTTTGTAGTTGAAAGTGCCACTACAAATTGTCTCTTTCTCATCTAACTGATAGCTCCTTCGAATAGGTTAAACACATACCCACTTGTATATATTCTACAATCTAGATCACTAGCCCAATATGCATCAACAAAGTCATGTATGTCCAACACTCTTTCTAGTACTAGTCTTCCTTGGTACTACAATCAAAAATTAATAGTGCTTGCATATACCTAAACATTGTCTTGAATGTTATCCAATGCTCCTCCCATGGTTTGGATATATTTCTGTACAATACTCCCACTACATGTGCAATATCTAGTATTGTAGATACTATTGTGTGCATCAAACTTCCAACAAAACTGGCATATGGAACATGGGACATATCCTCTTCCTCTTCCTCTATCTTGGGACACTGATCTGCGAATAAATTTACACCTGCAGGAGTGGGGACCTTCACTAATTTACTTTCCAGCATATTAAACCTCTACAATATTGTCTTGATATACTTCCTCTGAATTAACTATATTTTCCTCTTTACATAATCTCTTTTAATTTCCCTATCCAAAATAAATTTGTAGCACTAATATCCTTCACATCAAATTTAGAAGACAACTGGGTTTTCACTTCCTGGATAATTTTCCTATCGTTTCCAATTAACAACATTTCATCTACATACAAGACTAAATAAATAAAACGATCACCAAATAATTTAAAATACACACAGTGATCTTCTTTGCTCCTTATGAAGTGAAGTCCATACATATACATATATATATAGTATGTACATATATACGTATGTATATATGTGTATATGTATATGTATATATATAAATATATATCAATATTTTGATACCACGTCCATGGTGATTGCTTCAACACATACAAGAACTTTTTCAGCCCGCATACCAACTCTTTCTTATCCTTCATAACATATCCTTCTATATTTTTCATATATATCTCTTCTTCCATATCCCCATGTAGGAATGTTGTCTTCACATCCATATGTTTTACCTCAAAATCAAAAGAAGCAACAACAAATAAAAGACATCTAATATAAGCTAACTTTGGAAAATAAGAATAAATATCACCAAAATCAATTCCCTGCACCTGCGAATCACTTTTGCTAATAACTTAGCTTTGTGTTTCTCCACATTGCCTTTTTCATTCAACTTATTCTTAAACACCCATTTGTTTCCAAGGGGTTTTTTCCATCTAGTAACTTCACTAGATCCTAAGCCTCTTTCTTGCCCAATGCCACAATTTCTTCAACCATAGCCTTTTTCCAAAGTTTGTCATCCTTTAAATCTATTGTGTCCCTAATAGTTATAGGATCATCATCAATAATAAACAAAGAAAAATTTGAACAAAAATCAGGTGGAGTATATCTTTCTAGTTGCCTTCTTTTCCAAAAATATCTCCTTGAAACTGGAGTATGTGGTTCTTCTTCTTCTTCAAATTCATGTTTTTCTATAGAGTCTCCATCATCATCCTTTAGTTCAAAATCTATCTTCTTTGGTTTTTTCTCCCTTAGTAGACTTCCTACTTGATAACGTCTTTTACTTCTCTAAATTCCACATCTCAATTGTACACAACTTTCTTTGTTTCTAGGTTCCAAAGCTTGTAACCTTTTAAACCATATTTATAACTAATACAGATGCGCCTTTCATATTTTTTATCCAACTTAGTTTTACTTTCATTTAGAACATGTACATATGCATCATAGCCAAATACCCAGAGATGTGTGAGAGATGGTTTCTTACTAGTCCATAGCTCATGTGGAGTCTTATCATCCAATGTTGATGAGGGTGATATATTTACCAAGTAACTTGCAGTATCCACTACCTCTACCTAGAATTCTTGTCCCAATCCAACAATCAGCATGCTCTTTTCTTTTTCCATCAATGTCCTATTCATAATTTCCGCAACTCTATTTTTTTGAGGTGTGTATAGGGTAGTCTTCTACCATGTTATACCACACTTTTTACATAAATCTTCAATTCCTTCTTGTATAACTCTCCACCATTATGCATCTTCAACACCTTTATGTTCTTCTCTATTTGATTCTCCACCAAAGTCTTAAATTATTTAAATCTATCAAAGACTTGAGATTTCTTCCTAAGGAAATATTTCCATGTATTTCTTGAGAAGTCATATATAAATGAGATGCAGTACATAGATTTACCCAGTGATGGAACCCACATAAGGCCAAACACATAATTTTTCACTAGTTGCAGAGTTCCATTTTTCTCTTAGAAACGATGAGAATCTCACCTAATTTTACTTCCCATATAAGAAATGTTCACAAAAATCAAAATCTAAAGAGAATGAAGGACAAATGTAGTACTTGAAGGTCATTCTCTCCAATATGTCCCAGTCTTTAATTCCACAACATAGTCTTTTCTCCTGAAGCTGCAAGAGTTTTTCCTTCTTTTGATCCACTCTCAAGAAGAAAGGAACTATTGCACCCAACACTAACAGTTCTTTCCAACAACTTATACAGATTTTCAATTTGAAATCCCTTTAGCAATACCATTGTTCCTCAAACCATCTTACAATTATCCTTTTCAAACAGTTTTTTTACGCATTCAGCATTCATCCTACTTATAGAAATCAATTTTTTGGCTAATCTTAGGATGTGCAGAATAGTAGGGAGTGTCCTAATCCTTCCATCTATAAACTTTAACTTGAATTTGTCTCATCGTATGATTCGAGGTCTTAATTTTTCCCCTAAGAAAACATCATCACTGTTGTTTATTTCATACTCACAAAACCACTCCTTGTGAGGAGTCATATGAAAAGATGCACCTAAGTCAATCATCCATGTGTCATGGTATGCTTGTGCACTTGAAGAAGCCAAGTACACATATCCTTCATTTGAGGAGGTATTTTCTTATAAATAAGGAGCATATTTAAATCCCTTCCCTTTTTATGCAATTTTGGCTTTACAATATTTCTTGTAATGCCCTTCTTTTCCACATCTCCAACATGCCTTTATGAACTTCTTAGATATTTTGATGTTCTTCTAGATTTAGATCTCCCACTTGAGGACTTATTTCTACTTCTTTTTTGGGATCATTCTCTTATAGACAAGGCATATTCATTCCAACTCTCCATGTTTTTACATCTCATCTCCTCCAACAAAATCGATGATAACATGTCATCGAATTTTAAGGTAGTTGCATTACTACCTATGGTAGCAACCAAAATATCCCATGATTTTACTAGAGAACATAAAATACTAATGGAATTATCCTCATATAAAATATTAATATCAACAAATAAAAGTTGACTCACCATAGTATTGAAGGCATTCAAATGTTCTGTCATCGAGTCTCCATCCTTCATCCTTAGTTTATACACCATTTTCTATAGAAATAATTTATTCACCAAGAACTTAGACTAATAAAAAGCCCCAAACTTGTCCTACAAAGCCTTTGTTGTTTATTCCCTTGACAGATTCAGTAATACTGAATATTAAAGACATATTCATATTGTTCTTTTGGCCTTCCAATCCAACTTCATCTAGTCTTTTGTTAAAATCCCCTTCAATGTGGTACTTGTATCCACATCAAGCCACTAATCTATCCACCAAAAATTATTCCATTTTGAGCTTCCACAACTCAAAACTTTTCCCATTAAATTTCTCAATCTCTAGTTTTGAATTGCTCATCATTTCTTTTCACCACAAGGACCACTAACGAAGATCTCCCACTGTAACTAGGTTTATCACAAGTCCAAGCCAAACCCCTTAGCCACAAGGGAATCCATAATTGAAACTAAAAAACCATGGGAAAAACCACCATGTGGCACAAAACCACTTTCGGTAAAACCATGGGCCAAAACCAGATGAAAAAAGCCACCAAATTATTTTTTCTTGGGGTACTCCCCTGAACCTCATGCATGGGGGCTCCCACCGTCATCCATACCCCCAACTAGTGGGGACTGAACAAACCCCCCTCAAAGCCCCCTTTATTCATGGTGTAGATAAGTTGTTTAAAGAATATAACACATACCTAACATGAATCTCACTTTTTCTTCCACCTTCAAACTCCAAGAATCACCCCAAATGTTATTCCTTAGCTCCTCTTATGACCCTAAATTTATTTTTTGTTGGATTAATGTTAAAATAAACTATATTACCTTTATTTATATTTTTTGCATGTTCACTTATGGAGCTTACTTGTAAAACCGGTTGGGTCGGTCTGCTTGTACTTTAGTTGGGTTATCTTGACAAAATGTTTCATATGTCCTCATTTCCTTGGAATTACATGGAATTCCATATACTGTTGGAAATGTATTGGAATAACATTCTGACCATATATCGTATGCTCCCATTTTAGATAGTTAATTGGAGTAGAAAATTATTTAAATATAGGGTACCCAAATGGGGCATCAAAAGTCCAAAAACAATATTTCCAATACTCTTCATTTTCCAATCTTTATCTTGGAAATAAGTAGGCTCCCCTTGTCTTTGAAATCAATGAAAAAAATATTCTAACAATCTCCCCCTTTTTCATTCATGGCAAACCTTAGTCAATTTTTCAATAATACTATAAAACTTCTCCCATCTACAGTTCTCCTTGTGCTTCTAACTTTTCACCCTTTGAAATCAATGGAAAAGGGATTCTCCCCTTGAACCTGTGTTTCTCCTTATTTGTAACTATTCTTCTACCTACAACTTCTCTTAAGTGTCTACAAATCTTCCTACATTTTCAACTTCTCTTAGTGAATGCAACACTTCCTTTATCTACAACTTCTCTCAGTAACTACAATTGCTCCCTCTGTTTACTATCTCTCTTTATATATACATATCCTCCTCCTTTATGAATGGAAAAGGGTTATTTTTACTTCTAGTTGTAATTTATCCCCATGATATATTAATAGCAAAACACTTAATTCCTTTGATTTCTCACTTCTCCTTTATTTACAACTAGGCTCCCCCTGTCAAGGTTGTGATTTATCTTTCTCTTTTGCAGCCTTCACTATAGCTTTTGTAATTACAAGGGTTGTCTTCTCTACTGTTTCTTTCACTATTGCTATATCTAAATATCATCGTCATGTCTATCCTACAAACTTTCCATTTCATCATCCTTTAGACTTGAATGTCATCTCATGTCCTTTATAAACCATTTGACTTACACTTGGAATATTTTTCTTTAAACGTTCAATAAAGAGGACATCTCCAACTTTAATTTTTCCATTACCAAGGCTAAATATTCCTTTGCCCATTATTTTGGCTAATTCATTAATCTCTATGAGTGAAACTTTAACCTTTGACATCCTTTAAAGAGAGAGTTGTTTTTATCTCTTGTCATATGCCATGAGAATCCACTATCTATATACCATTTGCTATCTTTGTTTTGAACACATAGAGCTAGTCAACACTACCTACTCTTCTTGCTTCCTTATCCATGCCTTTTTTCTTTGTTCTCTATTTCTAATAGCATCTTCTTTTTTTCTTTGTTTTAGGGGCCTCAATGTATCACTTCTACAATCTTGAGCTTTGTGCCCAATATTATTGCACTTGAAACATTCAACACGATCTAATAAAGGGGAAAATGATTGTAATTTTGACATCATTCTCATTAAAAAAAATTGGATTCTTGCTCATGCAACCATTCCTTGAGATATTATATGATCCCATGCCTATATATCTCTTATATTCATTTGGTACATATGCTCTATAATTTATTTCTCTATGAACAAAATTATTGCATGAAAATCAATACCCATAAAATAAAATTTGATAAATAGATGTGATGATCCTTCTTGGTGGAGAAATTCTTCTAAATCCATTCTTGGGTCTTGGTTGGTCTTCACTTCCTTGCCTAGCATTGCTTTCTTCCATTTGCATAGTAGATCTTTGTTAATCCTCTCCTTCATTCTTGGTGATGTTTGTGTTGTTAGTATGATCATGTCTCTATTGATCCTTAGCTTCATTTCTAACTCAGTTTGCATTGTTACTAGATCCTATAACACATCAGTATAGCTTTTAGGTTCTTTTTCTTATAGTTTCATTGATTTTGACTCTCCTTTGAACATATCATGATTTTCTTTATAACCAATTCATGCCTTGATGGCCAATTATCTTTGGCAATTTAGAATGTTATCCAATGATTTATTCCCTTTTTAAAACTTTATGTTAATATTCAAATGAGCATTTTCCTTCTCTAGATCCTTTCTTAATGATACAACATCTACTTCTAGTTTCTTATAATTCCTTTCCTTTTCTTCTAACTGACTTAAGAGTGGATCCTCTATTTTCTTTTCCTCGTCTAGTTTTGAATTTAGGAGGATGATTGATGATTGATCAAAATCATTATATATATCTTTGTATGTATGTAATATATCCTTGATCTCTTTATTCTTTCTTTTCAGTGTATCTATTTCTTTTAGAGCATAAAGTAGTTCACCATCAATATCTTTCTTACCTTCAAATTCTTCCTCTGAGTTTCAATCTCAATTTTGATTATTAACAACTTGAGAATTCATGGATTTTCCTTCTTTATTTCCTCTTTAGATAGACTGTGATTCCTCTGCATTTGACTCATCACTGGAGTAATCAAAGGCGTTGAACTCTCTTATCTTTGTTTCATTTGAAATGTGGATTTCAACTCCTTCATAGATGCTTTGCAACATGCCCCAAATTTCTTTTTGCGGAGTCACAATGAATAACCTTATCAGAATATAACTTTGATAGACTATTCAATATTATATTTATGGCTTATGTATTATGTTTATTTTCCTTCTTTCCATCCACTACACATTACCAAGAATCAATTCCATCGACCTTGAGATGATGCCTCATTCTTATCTTCTAGAAACATAATTTGATCCATCCAATAATGGAGCTATGGATGTGAAATATTCATCCTAACTAGCCATGGTCCCTTTGAGATCTAGCTTCCAGTGGTTAGACTACTACCGAAGGAACTTTCTTTGATTCTGATTGTTGAAATTCACAATTATACAAAGAGGGGGATAAATCAATATAATGAAAAATTTTACTTATTTAAGGCCATCATAAAATATCAATCTCACAAATTGAAAAATTAACATAAGATACACATGGAAACCCACAAAAAAAATTATATGAAAGATCTTGTAGTCACCAACCTACTATTACATAAATTTGTAGGCACCAACCTACAAGAGACATTAATCCCCTATGCTTCTTTGTAGGCACCAACCTACAGGAGACACCAATCCCTCTATTGCTTTGTAGGAGCCAACCTAAAAATACACCTTTCACCTTTTTGCCTTTGTATTCACCAACCTACATGAGACACCAATCCCTATGTTTCTTTGTAGGAAAAAACTACATGAGACACCAATTCCCTTTGCTACTTTTTAGGCACCAACCTACCTGAGACACCAATCTTCTCTATTTGTTTATAGGCACCAACCTATACTAGAAAGCAATCCCCTTTATTGTTTTATAGGAACCAACCTACAGAAGAAAGAAATCCCCTTTGCTGCAATAATTGTAGGAACCAAACTACAAGAGACACCAATCCCTGCTATTACAAATATTCATAGTCACCAACCTACTTTATTGCTTCTTCACATTTTTTATTAGTTTCTTTTGCTTTCACCAAGTTTTCTTGTTGATTCCATATCTACCAACTTTGTTAGTTTCTTCTTCCTTCACCAATTCTACTTCTCCAAAAACTTGTTTCTAGTGGCTTCTTCCTAAGAATGAATATGCACAACATGCCATGTATCCAGTTTGGCAAATCTATTTTTGAAATTTCTAACATAGACACCTAGAGATATCTACTTTCCTAAAATAATATCTCTGAAATTGTTGTGAAATAGTGTTTAAAAACTCTACCATAGGTAACCTAATATATCTCCTCTTTCTCCTCCAAATTTTGGATTTTGAAACATCACAAAAATAAAGATATAGCAAATATACCAAGTTGACCTGTTTGAGGAAAAATTCATGAGAATTCAAGAAGCCTAAATTTGTTAGCGCGTATCTCTAAAATTATAGAGAACCAAGGTATGTAATTTGGATCACATTTAAATGAGGATATTTTATCTATATTCTCCAAGTTTGATAGTCTGAAATATCTCGTAACAAAAGTTATAGAGAAAATACCAAGCTAACATGTTTGAAGAAGATTTCAAGAACATTAATGAATCCTAACTTCCTTAGATCACATCTCCAGAATTATAGTGAATCAAGGTATAAAACTTGAACCACAATTACCTGACTATATTATATATGTATCCTCCAAGTTTCACATTTCAAAACATCCCAGAAGAAAATTTATAGTGAAAATTATGAGATGGCCCATTCACCCCATAAATCACATTTTTGCTTCCACCTTTAGACTCCAAGAATCACCCAAAAATTTATTTCTCAACTACTCTTATGACCTAAGATATGTTTTTCAATGGATTAGTGCTACAATAAACTCATATTACATTTATTTATAGTGTCTGTACATTCACTTATGGATCTGACTTGTAAACCTAGTTGGTTCAGCTTGCTTCTACTTTGCTTGAGTTATCTTAATGAAATCTTTCATATACCCTCTTTCCTGTGGAATTAGAGGGACTTCCATATATTATTGGAAATTTATTAGAATAATATTTCCAACCACATATACTATTCTCCCATTTGAGCTAGTTAACAGGATTGAAAATGCATTCAAGGATACCAGGTATCCAAATGGGACATCAAAAGTCTAAAAACAATATTTCCATTAGACTTTATTTTCCGTTATTTATCTTGGACATAAGAAAGCTCCCCCTGTCATTGAAATCAATGACTTCAATAATTCCAACATAATTATGGGTGAAAATTTTTAAATTGTCTAGTTTTCAGGTACTAGTGATAAGTTATCCTAATAAAATTGGTCTATTGTCAAGAATGAAATAAGTGATTTAATGAAAATGGTGAGTGTTAAGCATCTTACACAATGATATTTAATTTTGCAACAAATTTCATATATATTGTTGGATCCAATGACATGTATTACCTTTCCACCACATTAAATGTTGTTGTGTACGGTGCTTAGACCATGTCATATAAAATAATCCAACATGAGTTAGGAAACTAATGTGGTCCCAAAGGGATGATAATCCCTTAGTGTATGTTTGAAAACATAGTCATTTTGACATTTTGGAATGCCCCGAGATCCAATAGCCTCTATGCACTTTACCATAACATTTATTATCTTGGAATATGGTGCTTAGAGCTACCCTTCAATTTGGAAAGCTCTAATAACCCATGAAAAAAGTCATAAATTCCATAGCATAGTTCATAGAGATCACTGGATCTAGAATGTCCGAAGGTTATATGACCTTTATGCATTTTTTGGTGGTATTTATTATTATGTCATAGAGACCGTTGGATCTAGAATACCATAGATTCAAGTTCTATTATGTGTCGTAGATTGGAAACATAACCACATAAAAAATATCAAATTATAATATAGAAATGATCCACTCTTTATTATTATAAAACCCTTAAGGTATGGAAACACCTTATAATTGATCCTTTTATAAGGAATCCACTCCTATTCACTTGATTCTTCAAGTGGTAAAACTCATATTGAGCTAAGCTCCAATAAAAATAATTTCTCACACACTCATAAGGAGTTATCCATCCTTATTTATAATTATCAAGATAACTCTAATCATAGCAAATGCCTAACTATGTAATTGACCTCCGTTAATGGCATCCCATTACATTTATTTAATATGAACTACCATGGTGAGCATAATTTAATAACATAGTGCACTTATTCCAGCTTATCTTGAATGGTATCCACTACTATTATTATATTATTATTCCCCTTGGATACCTCCCTAGAAACCCTGTATTACCACCTAGGTACATTACATTCTAACCCCCTTAGAAGCATTGTCCTCAATGCTTGTGGTGAAAAGGTACAACCAACTTATACAAGGGTCCCATGGGTGAGTGTGGACCATAATGTTGAATTCAGATAAAGAACCAAGGTCTTTTGTACATGTGATAGCCATCATGTTGAAGTAGTCCAATAAGGTCCACGTTAAACCTGGGTCTCATGTCCAAGTGTTGAGATTGACTCCCCTTTGACCATACTTGAACTCAATAATTGGCTAACAATGTTGCTCCAAATGCCTACATTGGTAATCTGAATCCAAATGTTTAAAAATATCCATATCTAAGAAATCATCCACATAAAACACTAAAACTGGGCAATATGCAAGCTAAACACTTGTAACCATGATTAATCATTGATGTCCCTCCATGATGTTCTCTACATAAGTTTAATGCCCCTTTTTAATCCCCATATTTTGTAATATGTAATTAAGACTGATATTGTTGGGATGAACAACATGGAAATTGTTATTACAATATTAGTTAATAGTTTTAAGGCACTAATAGTTTTAGTGTCAACCCAATTTGTAAAAAATAGTATAAAATCATTGACAAATAAAATATCAGCGCTATTGTGGATTTGTAAAATAAAAATGCATTGACAACCAAAGTAGCAACGCAAATCTGTAAAATCGGCAAAATAAAAGGAAATTTTAAGTTTGCATGGTCAATATTAAAAGGCCTTGATGGAGCACATGTCAGCGAAGGAGTGGTCACTTGGTCAAGAAAGCACTGAAAATTAATTTGTTGGCGACAAAACTCTCTTTACTGTGTTTTTTCCTTTAAAACCAGTAACTTTGGGGATAGATTTCGAACAATTGGAAATGAAATTTTAAAAACAAAAAGAGGCTTTTGTTGCTAATGGGATTATTTAAAAAAATCTCTTTCAGTTTTACACAGGTGTAATGGTTTTAGAGATTCAAAGGAATATTTGAGACCTATTTTTCCATATTTGCAATTTAGGTTTTTCCAGTTTTAGCCACTGTTTTAAAAATCCATTTCCGAACAACTAATGATGAATTTTTGAAAATTCAAAGAGGGTTTTGTAGGGAACAAAACAATTAACAAACCATATTTCATTTTTACATATATATCATGGTTTGAGAGTTTTGAATGGATATTTGAAGCCTATTTTTAAGGAATTCGCTAGAATTAATTTTTTCTATTTTTAGAAAAAAATGCCCAATCAGTTGGAGAGCCACCTCATCAATTCAACTTGGGGTCAGATATTATCTCCTTGATTATTTGATTTAGTAATATATAGATAGATCAAGAGGTTTGAGATCCATTATTTTTGGATCTTGAACAATTTGTAAGTAGTCTATAAAGACTATCATTTATGTAATGTACAGGGTTGGAAATTTTTGAAGAAGAAGATTGTGTGTTCAACTCTGATATCAATATATTGCTATATACAATGTTATGTATACAATTTTGCAGAGATTCATGTGTATATAACTTCTTGTCTTTATTTCCTCATTTTTTTTAAATTTCTCCTCATATTACATCTCTGAATCATTAAGTCTTTAGTGTTTGGATAAAGTGTTATGAACTAGAATTCTTCATGTATGCTCTAATTCAAGTTATCTGAATACTTTATATGTTTTCTTCTTAAATATTTATAACAAAATTATTATTTCTTTGTTGTCATATTTATTTTATGTATTCTATCTCCACATCTTGATGCTTATTTGTCTAAGAAGTTGTGTCCTACCTTGCCTCTGTTAAGAATTGTCTATGTATCTTGTGGTTAAAAGTTTTTTCCACTAGACTCCATGCCTAAAGGTTCTTTTTTTCTTCTTTCCCAACCAATTTCATCCTACAACTAAATCTCGCAAATAATCTTACAAGCCTAGTACTAAGGTGACAATTAGTGGTAGATTTGTAAAGAGAGATCCATCTCTGACTCGTAAGGGCTAGCTTCCAACTCTAAAGTGGTTACAGATTACCATAGTCTTTTCACTTCACAACTGGGGTTTTTTCTAAGTGATAAAATTTTGGCGTCATTGCCAGGGAGCGAAGGTGAAATTTCCCCTAGGAGAATGAAAAGTTTCAGATCTGATTACTCATGGTGAATAGTTTTATGACATAAGAAAGTTGTGTTTCATTCACCTGGTGACTCCATTATCAAACCATTTAAGGTTCAAAATCTTCATGGTGACTCCATTTTCCAAAGACTCAGTAGCCTGAATATTTTCTTGGCGAACCTGCTTCTTGAAGATGGATCACAGATCTGCATGGTATGCTCTAATGAATCACTCTCACATTCTTGGTTTCCAGATTGTATTCTACACATAGATTGGTAGACATATCTGCCAAGATTTAAAGGTTGGGGTGATGATGATTCTAATTTTCATTTATTTACATTTCATATGCATATATGAAAGCTAGAGGTTGAGCTTCATGAGGATTGTTTAATTAAAATTTTCATGGCTAAATTGGAGGGAAATGCAAGATCTTGGTATGAAAAGTTACCACCTAGTAGCTTGTATTCCCTTAGATATTTTCACACAATGTTTTATGAGTATTTTAAAGAGAATTATCCTTCTATATTGCTAGTTAAAAATTGTTGTACACATGTTGAAAGCTACATTAAACATCTAGAAAACATGTATGGTGATCAGGAGTTGATGGATGAAGAGATTCTAGAAGTCTTGTGTGAAACCCCTTTTCAACATCATGATAGAATCTAAAAGTTAATTTTCATACCTAGGAGACTTTCAGCAAATAACATTTTATCCCTTGGATGAAAACAAAATTGATCAATATCTTAGTGAGCATAGTCATGTTCCTTTTTTTGTGGGTGATAAAGACATGTAGCAAGTTGATCATTTTTCTTGTGATCATGAATGTGAGGACAACCATTCAAAAAAAAATTCAGCCCATTCATTTTCAGAATCCTTATGTGAAAATCAAGGTTTTGACATCAAATGTATTGAAACTTTGTATGATTTGTCTTCTCATTAGGAAGAACTAATATAGAATAGTTGTTGAGATATACAGGATCAGTCCCAACAAACATTAGCTTCTCCTTTGATTGAATATGAAATAGATATGCATCTTAATGTTAAGATTCATGTTCATTCTCCTGAGTTTTATGAAGACATTCAACAATGTTTTCAATTTTCATATGATCAGGAAATATATGAGGATACCCAATCAGTTTGTTCTTCAAATTAGTATTTTTCTTAGTCTTTGTCTCATGAAGGAACTAGTGAAAATCAGAATTTTGAGACTGTGTGCATTAAAACTTTTCAAGTTGTTCATGATCCATTTATCCAAGAGAACAATAAGTTTGATTTCAAATGAAGAGTTACTGCTTGTATGTCTTAACCATGATTTAGGATTTGAGAAATGTAATGATGAAGAGATGGTTGTTCTTGATCCTTTTGAAAATCATAATGAAACTTCAAAGATACAAGTTGCCACCGTTCTATTTGATAATGTTCAAGGAGGTGAGAATTTTTTCAGTGATAAGGATAGCAGGAAAGATGAGCAATTGGTTGTGTTTCCATTTGAAAATTATCAATTTGAAATTATAGAACAAGAAGCAGTTTTAGAGGCAATTTGTCCTTTTGTTTTTAGTGATCAACAAGAAAATATATTTTATAATTTCAAAGATCCATTGGTAAATATGTTGGAATTTTTAGTGAAGGTCGGGTTTGTTTTTTTCATGAACACGGGTATTAGTTTCAACTATTATAGTGAGTTGTCATGTTTAAAATTTATGTTTATGCTTAAAGAAATCAGATGTATGCTTCGGTCAAGAATCCAACTACTTGATTGGTTGCATTGGCATTTTTGTATCACCTGATTTTAGAAATACCTTCAATAGGTTAGAGTGGGAAATGATATGCAATAAACTTGTTGGGACAAGCATGAATTTCAATTTGGTTTTTAGCAAAGCGTTTTTCAATTTCAGATTTCATTTTGCAGTAAGCAGTGTGTGGTTTTCAGTTACAAAGTTAATTGGTTGCAAGAGAGGTTGTTAGTTTAGGTAAGAAGCTGGAAATAGCCCAATGGATCAAGCCTCTGGTCTATACGGGTTCTTTTTTCCATCTACAATAGACAACTTCCCTGTGGAGACAATTTTTATCACAATATAGTTAATAGTTTTAAGGCGCTGACAGTTTTAGCGTCAGCACCACTTTGTAAAAATAGTATAAAAGCACTAATAGATAAAATATTAGAGATATTGTGGATTTGTAAAATAAAAATGCGCTAACAACCAAAGTAGTAGCGACAATCTGTAAAATTGAAAAACTAAAAGGAAATCTAAGTTTGGATGGTAAATATTAAAAGGTGTTGATGGAGCACATGTCAGTGAAGGAGAGGGCACTTGATCAAGCGAGCGCTGAAAATTAATTTATCAATGACAAAACTCTATTTTACTCTATTTTTTCCTGTAAAACATAGTAACTTTGGGCACAGATTCCGAACTGTTGGAAACAAATTTTAAAAACCAAAAGAGGTTTTTGTTAGTAATAGGATCATTTAAAAAAATTTCTTTCAGTTTTTAAAGGGGTGTAATGGTTTGAGAGATTCAAAGGAATCTTTGAGGCCTATTTTTCTAGATTTTGCAATTTAGTTTTTTTTTTTTTTTCAGTTTTAGTCATTGTTTTAAAAATCATTTTCTGAACAATTAGGGATGATTTTTTGAAAACCCAAAGTGAATTTGGAGGGAACAGACCAAATTAAAAAAATCGTCTTTCATTTTTTACATAGATATCATGGTTTGATGTTTTCAAATCGATCTTTGAAGCCTATTTTTTAGGAATTCAACATAATTAATTTTTTCTATTTTTAGAAAAATGCCCATTAAGTTGGAGAGTCACCTCATCAATTCGACTTGAGGTCTGATCTTATCTCCTTGATTATTTTATTTAGTATGACATAGATATGTGAAGAGGGTTGAGATCCATTACGTTTGGATCTTGAACAATTTTTAAGCAGTCTATAAAGACTATCATTATGTAATGTACAGGGTTGGAAATTTTTAAAGGAGAAGAAAGTGTGTTCAACTCTGATATCAATATATTGTTTTATATAGTGTTATGTATATATTTTTGCAGAGATTAATGTGTATATGACTTCTTGTCTATCTTTCCTCAATTTTTTTTTAATTTCTCATCATATTATGTCTCTGAATCATTAAGTCTTCAATGTTTGGATAAAGTGTTATGAACTTGAATTCTTCATGTATGCTATAATTCAATTTATCTGAATACTTTATATGTTTTATGCTTAAATATGTCTAACATAATTATTATTGTTCTGTTGTGATATTTATGTTTTGTATTCTGTCTCCACATATTGAAGGTTATTTATATAAGAAGTTTTGTCCTAGCTTGCCTCTATTAAGAAATTGTTATGTATCCTATGGTTAGGAGTTTTTTCCACCAAACTTCATGCCCAATGGTCCTTGTTCTCTTCTTTCCCAACCAATTTCATCCTACAAACTAAATTTGGCCAATAATATTACATGACTACTGCTAAGGTGACAGTGAGTGGTACATTTTTAAAGAGAGATCAATCTCTGACTCGTAAGTGATAGCTTCCAAGTCAAAAGTGGTTAGAGCTTACCTTAGTCTTTTCTCTTCACAATAGGGGTTTTTTCTAAGAGATAAAAAACACTTTGAAATACTTCATTTGATGTAAATATCCATTTTAAAATTTAATATATTGTTAATGATGAAGAAGAGGATAGCCAACATAAATCCTAATGCCTAAGAGGAAATCTTTTATGAAGGTAAAGTCTTAAGGGGATTTGATAGGTTTCCTATATACCTAAATTAATTGATGAAATCTCTAATTTGGTAACTAAACTACCCAATTTATAATATTTATGAGAAGAATGAGGAGGATCGTATTAAATTTCTATAAGAGTGTGGGTTATATAGCCATTCTCAAGACATCTAGTTGACCACACAGCTAAAGGAGGGACCTTGAATTCCCACACTAGGGTAATGTGTGTGTGAAAAGACAATGAGTAGGAGAAGAAAAAAGAGAGAGGGAAAGAGAAGAACTTGTGGGTGAGTGAGAGAAGAGATATGGATAAACAAATAAATGAAAAAGGTCACAAATTTTCTAGGGAATTTAGTGTTAAATCCTTCAGCCTGAGCTAGAGGACCACCTGGACTTACTAAAAAGGATTTATGTATATATGCATAAAAGGAACAAAAAAGGAAAGTATCAAGAGACTATTATCTTACTTAAGGGCTACATTTGTGATGTGTAGGCCCAACTTGGCCATATTGTGAAATAAAATAGGCCTTCGACCATAACTAAAATGAAAAACCTTGATTCTTGCATGTCCTCTACCTTGATTTTTAATTTTGTTGAACACTGAGGGAAGCTTTTCCTTAAGGCATCACATATAGATTTGGGTGTCTAGTTGCAAGAAATATTGGAGTGTAGTTTAGCCTAAGATTGGGTGGAAAATGGCTCTTCCTTTTCTAGTTTCCAAATTAAGTGAAGCAGATAAGTGTACCTATTTTCCTACTAATGAAATGAAATTATAGTTTGGTGTTTCATGATCTTTTCCATGCTGGATTACAATATATTTTTGTAATGATGAGTTAGAAGTATTTTTTTTAATGTGCTTGATCACTTGTTGTGAATACTTATAAGAAGAAGCTTTGTATATAGAGGTATCCATTAAAATATGTTTCCTATGATATCTTTGAAGTATTGTATTGTGAGTAAGAAATCAAAGGTTGAATGAAGCTTGAAGGTCGCTCTTTTGTTATGAATGTGAATAGCTTTTACTAGGCCTATTATGGGAGGAACAGTTCTAATTGGGTCCAATTTGATTTAGAAGACTTCATATTTATTCAGTGTGTGGGGGGGTAACTTGTTTCCTCTAGAGGTAAGCTATAATATTGGGCCCTCTTTTATAAGAGTATGGAATTGGTAATGTGAAGTTGGTGGTTTGCAACCCAAGGTAATAAGAGTGATCTCATCTTATTTGGGTGATGTTGAGAAGGATCGGCCAAGAAGATAGATAATTGTTGAGTCAATGGAAGAGTTGGGTGGCCACCAATATCCATATGGATCAACAACCCCTATCACAAGCACCTACTATCGAATGATCCTAATACATCTGTCAATTACCGAGGACATTTTCTTGTTGGTTGACACCCATTTATTGGGTTGGGATAGTAGTAATGAGAAAGGTTCTAGTTTGTCTAATGGCCTAGTGTCTAAAGGGCCAAAATTTCAGGAGATTGATATTAATTTCTATTGGTTGATAGATTTTTAATTGGGTTTCAAGACTTTCTTTCTCAAACTATCAAGGCTTCATGATATTGGCTATCAGGTATGAGGACATCAGGACACCATATTTCAGAATTTTCTCCTAATATTGATAGATCCCTATATGGTTCAACATGGAATATTATAATGATAGGATCTAATGTGGGATATTGATGTGGCATGATTACATGGAAGGTCGACATGGCTCGTTGATGTGGCAAGTAAATGTGGCATTTGGAGGAAAATATTTCTAAGTGGGCTAACTTTGTGTCCATAGTTCATATTTGGGTGAAATTTATATTGTTGGAAAGATATTAACAAGAAGAACGTGATTGTGGTCTTATAAATGAGTTTTAAGGGGGTTTAAGGAAGAGCAATTATGATAACCCCATCTCCATAAAGTAAACTTGAAGGTCAAGACTAGATATCTTGTACCCTTAATCATGTATTAAGGGACTATGTGTGTGAAAATAATGTGGAGTGGAATCATCATATAGAATATGAAAGTATTTATCTTCCCAAAAATGATAACTATACATATACAAAGCAATACAAGTACCCTCGGGATTATACCAAACATATCATTCTTGATTATATTCTTCCTTGATGTCAATGTATGTGGGTCCAAAATTATTGGTCTCCTCAAACTTATCTATCATTTCTTACATCTCTTTGAGTCTTTTCCTATCCTAGAGAATTTTTTTTAATGACCCTAACACCTCCAAATTGATAAGAGTTAAAGGGTGAAACTTGCAATGGATGTAGAATACTCAATATTGAGTTAAAATATAACATATAATATGTCAAATTGAATGATTAAAATTCTTGTATCCAATACTGCTAGTATAATGGAAAGCAGAGGCCGCTATAAAGAATTATAATCTATGTAGTCAATGTAACCATCAAGAAAAATCCTTGGAAATGGCTAATTTTAAATGAGTAGTATCTCGACCTCTAGAACTATTATTCAAATGATTTATTTTTAGTGATTTTATGTGATGAATTCATATATGATATGTCTACAAATTTACCCCAAAAAGATACAACAATTTATTTACAAGTTGTGGTTCTCATTTTTCTCTTGGAAAAAATATGCAAAAGGTAAAAAATTGTTGAAAAATTGGAAACAGAAAATCCTGATTTAATTTTCCCCTTAATTAAATTAGGAAAAAATTGTAATTCCACATCACAAGAGAACAAGAATGAGTTAAGTAAGTCACTTTCACTTAGGTGGCTCAGTTAACTCGATTTGAGGGCCTAATTTGAGCCTTGTAGAGTGGTTCCTAAATTTTAGGATCTTACGTTGAGTTTAATTTGAGTTGTAATAGTTTAATTTAGTTAGTTAATGTCAGTTAAACTAGTTCCAACTGTTAGGGGAACTAGTAGGAGTTATAGCAGTGGGGTGAAACTTCATGTGTTCAAGCAGTAAACTAATAAATCAGCCATATTTAATTCATGCATGCATGAAATTCGAGTTACCCATATGAGATTAGAGTTCAAGGGAAGTGTACTATTAGTTGTATAATTTTCCAAGTTGTATAGGTGGTGCACGCAATTAGAGAAGGGCCTATAGATATTATGCAATATAGGATGGGGATTTACCTAATGAATAGGTGGCTAATTCCTTGAGAAAAAACACAAGGAAATAGGATCTTGGCAGGCAGCAGAATTGGCTAAGTATTGGCTAGAGTCAACTTGTGAGGTAATGAGATAGATTGTACTAGTGTAGAGATTTCTCAGGCTTGAGAAAGCATTTTAAATCTTCTCTATTTTTCTGATCTAATGCAATATACATATAGGAAGGGGTTTTGAGAAGTAAAATTTCCCCTTAGATAAATCTTTGAGCATATGTGATTGAATCTTATCTCATGTTTTGTGATTTCTCGATCGATTAATTATTTCCACTAATGAGTAGAGTATATTAAAGTATTTTGTTTTATCATGTTACATAAGCAATTTGAATCTACAAGGAATTTCTACATGGTATCGAAGTAGGAATCACAATAGAAGGGAATAATTTGAGTTTATCTTTGCAGGTAAATCGAATTTGTAGGATGATTCTTCAGAGCAAGCAAGATGTTGTTCTATGGATTGAGACTTGAGTATGCACTTGAGGGTATCTCGAACTATATTTCTTGGAAGGACATGGTGGAGGTAGCATTGGAAGATAACAGGATGAAGGAATTCATAGACAATGATATTCCTAAGCCTCTAGCAACTGATGCTCAAGACTTGGCAGAGTGGAATACATGTATGGAAAAGGAGAGGCGGATCATGCTAGAAGGAGTTTGAGATCACATTGTCTTGAATATCCATGGTAAGAATACCCTATATGCAATGTGGAAAGCCTTGATAGACTTGTTTCAAAACAACAGTGACCACAAGAAGCTGGCACTGAAGGACAAGCTTCAGAAGATCAAGATGGAGAAGGGCGACACAATACCACAGTACCTAAGCAAGTTCACCCAATGTCGGGATGAACTTGGGAGTGTTGGTATTATAGTTTTTGAAGATGATATGGTAAGCCTATCACTTATAGACCTTCCCAAGAGCTGACATAGCTACCTAGATTCGATAAATGGGAGGGATAAGCTACCAAATTGGGAGGGATTGTGGTCCGACTTGGTGTAAGAGGAGATAAAGTAGAACACAATAGATGGAACCTCATTCAAGCATGATGATGAGGAGAAAAATGCCTTGGATTGAAAGGAAAAGAAAGGGAAAGGGAATAAATCCCAATCCAAAGGAGATTCTGGTCAAGTAGGAAAGAAGAAGGACTTGTCGAAGATTAAAATTTTTCACTATCATGAGTTGGGACACTATGCCACAAAGTGTCTACATAAAAAGGATGGAAATAATCCCGCAAGAGGAGTGATAAGTGAAGCTCTAGCTTCACAATTTGAGTTGGATTTCACACTCATTGCATGTATGGTGACATTGGTGATGGGTAATGTGTGGTATCTGGATAATGGAGCCTCATTCTGTATGACGGGAAACAAAGAGTTTTTTAGTGACTCGGAGAAGAAGGACCTCCAGATGAACATCGATATGGGAGATGATTGAAGGTATAATGCAACTGGTATCAGTATAGTTACTTTTCAGAGGGAGTATAGTTCTTCTCTCACATTAAAATATGTCATGTATGTTTCAGTTCTGAAGAAGAATTTAGTTTCAGTTGCTATGTTGGAAGACTGTGGCTACAATGTGATATTTAAAAAAGAAAAGGCTTTCCTTAGACATATCACCATGGGAAAAGTGAAGAGGATTGGCGTTTGAGTGAAGAACCCCTACAAATTAGATGTAGAAGACGATGTTGCCTTGAGAACGAAATCATAGAAGGTAAAGAGCTGAGACATCGGTGAATTATGGCATAGGAGATTTGGAATTTTACACCATGGAGCCTTAAAGATCATGTAGCATATTTCCTTAGGACTTCCCAAGGGTTGATTAGAGCATCGAGATACATTCAAAGAGTGTAAAATAGGGAAGTACACTACCACATTTCATGATAAGGACAGTAGAGTGCAAGAAATCCTTGAAAGAGTTCACTAATATGCGTATGGACCTTTCTCGACAGCCTCCACAACCAAGCACAAGTATTATGTGATATTTGTAGATGATTTCTCATGTAAGTGTTGGATTTTCTTCATGCATAAGAAAGACCAAACATTCTCCAAATTTTGTGAATTTAGAGCACTTGTTGAGAAATACACTGGTAGGAAATTGAAGGCTCTCGAGAGCAATAGCAGTGGTGAATATGTATTGAATGAGTTCAATAACTTCTTTGCATCAAAACGAATTCGACAGTAGTTAACAGCACCCCATAACCCACAACAAAATGGGGTGGTTGAGAGGAAGAACAGAAGTATTGTGGGAGTTGCATGGAAGATGTTACATGATCAGGGCCTATCATTTCACTTCTGGGCTGAAGCATGCAACACGGTTCTATATGTGTAGAACAAGAGTCCTCGTTGAATTCTGAGGATGAGTACACCAAAAGAAGCTTTTTCATGGAAGAAACTAGATGTGTCACACTTCAAGATCTTTGGTTCATCAGTTTATTGCCATGTTACCAAGGATGCAAGGAAAACGCTAGATCCTACAACTAAGTTGGGAATATTTGTGGGGTAGACTGATACACCTTACAACTGTCAGTTGTACCTGCCATCTCACAGTATGACAATTTTTTCATAGAGATGTGAAGTTCGATGAAGAGAAGGCCATGAGATGTTCCCTTGAAAGGAAGCTTCAGTTACATGCAGATGAGGAGCTTTTAGCTCAAAAGGAAGAACCTCGGGTTGATGTGTAAGAGCTACAAGCAGAGGAGTAGAGAGTGGAAGAACCCACTTATGCAGAGACATCCAAAGATGGAAGGAAGCGCACCAAGGAAGATGAAATATTATTGCGTGATGATAGAGATAATGTGGGAGCACCCACATCACAGTGCAAGCAGAGGAGGTCACCATATCGATACACTGGGTACATGGCTTTGATGAGTGAGCTAGTTGAGATATAACCATCCTCATTTGAGGAAGAAGTACATAAGCGCCTATGGGTTGATCCCATGGTAGAGGAATATGATTCCATAGTCAGAAAAAAAATTTGGGAATCTCTCCCAAGACCAAAGAACAAGTCAGTGATAGGTTCGAGGTGGATCTACAAGGTGAAGCAAGCAGTAGATGGAAGAATCGAGAAACAAAAGGACATATTTGTTTCCAAGGGGTTCTCTCAGGTGGAGGGAATTGATTACAAGGAGACCTTTCCTCTAGTAGCAAGGTACTCATATATCAAATAAATTGTAGCACTTGTGCCACAGATGGGATGGAAGATACATCATATGGATGTGAAGACAACATTCCTCAATGGAGTGATTGAGGAGGAGGTGTACATTGAGCAGCTGGAAGGACTTGAGACCTTCGACAGAGAGTTGCATGTGTACATACTCAAGAGAGCGTTGTATGGATTGAAATAAGCACCCCGTGCTTGGTACACCTGGATCAACAGTTATTTCACTAAGTTGGGCTTCACCAAAAGTGAAGCAGAGGCAAACCTTTACCATTTTGTGGTTGAATGTAAATTATTTATTATAGTATGTTATGAAACCAGCTCAAGAAAAGATAGAAAAGATAGATCAACGCCTTAGAATTCAGCCTCTTCGAGGGGGCAACCTCCTTTACATTACATAAATGAACAATTCTTGGATGATACAAATGAAAAAACCTCGTTTCTATATATAGGAGTCTAACATAATCAGAGCCTACATAACAATAATAATGTAAGGGCACAATAATAATAATAGTGGGCTTCTATGGGGCACAATAGTAACAATATGGGCACTACATGGGTACATCAATACAATAAGTGGGTTTTACTAATAACAATAAGGGGTTACACTAGTAGTATAGGGGCCTAACATAGTATTATATGTCGATGATTTAATTCTAACAAGTGATGAGAAGCTAGTCAAATCTTGCAAAGAAGAGCTTGCAAAATAATTCAAGATGAAGGACTTGAGGCTCATGCATTATTCCATTAGTATGGAAGTATGGCAAGGAGAAGGGGAATTGTTTGTCTCTTAGGGAAATTATGCAAACAAGATACTAAAGAAGTTCCACATGGAGAGAAAAAATCCCATGGAGATGTGTCTAGCAGGTAATTAGAGGAAATAAGATGCTACTTCAGGTGAAGTAGTGGAGGCTACTATTTACATGAAGCTTATGGGTTTACTTATATATTTTGATAACACACAACCAAACAAGTGTTATGAAGTTAACCAACTTAGTAAAGCAATGCTCAATCCAACCAAACTGTACTGGAATGTGGCCAAAGATGTGTTGAGATACCTCAGAGGCACTACTTAGCATGGTCTTTGGTACAGGTTGACAAAGGGGGTGAATTTGCAAGGCTTCACAAATGTAGATTAGGCATGTAGTCCATTATAAAGGGAGAACAAATCAAGAGGCATCTTTAGTATTGGTTCAGCAATAGTTTCTTGGTACCATAGGAAACAAAGATCAAGTGTACTCAGTTTAGTAGTAGCGGAGTACATAGCTACTAGTCAAACAACTTGTGAAACTATCTGGGTGAGGAAGATTCTTGTTGGGTTATTTGGTCGGATGATGGATCCTACAGTGATTTATTGCGACAACTAGAGTTGCATCAAACTCTCTAAGAATCCAATTTTTCATGATATATCCAGGCATATCGACACCTGATATCACCATCTATGATATTGTATGCAGAGGAGAATCATGTTGTTGGAGTACATTCCTACAGAGGAACGGGATGCAGATATTTTGACAAATACATTGTCAAGATGAAAATTAGAGTTCCATAGAGGCAAGATCGAGCTAGCAGATAATCCCTTTCTTGTTGAGAGGGAGTGTTGAAAATGGCAACAAGAAAATCATGATTTAATTTTCCCTTGAATTAAATTAGGAGAAAATTGCAATTCCACATCACAGAACAACAAGAATGAGTTAACTAAGTCAATTTCACTTATTTGGCTCAATTAATTTTAGTTGAGCACCTAACTTGAGTCTTGTAGATTGGTTCCTAAATTTTAGGAGCGTAGGTTAAGTTTAATTTGAGTTGTAATATTTTAATTCCGTTAAACTAAGTTAATGTCAGTTAAACTAGTTCCAACTATTGGAGGAACTAGTAGGAGGTCTAGTAGTGGGGTGGAGCTTCACGTGTTCAACCAATTAACTGATAAATAAGTCATAATCATCTCATGCATCCATGAAATTTGAGTTACCTAGTTGAGATTTGGAGTTCAAGGGAAGTGTACTATCAGTTGTATAATTTTCTGAGCTGTATAGGTGGTTCATGTAGTTAGAGAAGGGTTTATAGAAATTGCACAATTCAAGATGGGGATTTCCGTAATTAATAGGGGGCTAATTCCTTGCGAAAAAATGCAAGGAAATAGGAGCTTGGCAGAAAACATAATTGGCTAAGTATTGGCTAGAGTCAGCTTATGAGGCAGTGAGATAGATTATATAGTGCATAGATTGCTCAGACTTGAGCAAGCATTGTACATATTCTCTATTTTTCTTATCTAATGTAATATATAGATAGGAAGGGGTTTTGAGAAGTAAGGTTTCCCCTTAGATAAATCTCTGAGCGCATGTGATTGAATCTTGTATCACATTTTGTGATTTATCGATCGATTAATTGTTTCTGCTGATGAGTAAAGTAGATTCAAGTCTTTTGTTTTAGCATATTACATAAGCAATTTGAATCTACAAGGAATTTCTACAAAAAATGACCCACCTTGGCCAAGGAAAGGGCTCTTAAACAACTTGCTATGTGCCTTAGAGTTTAAATAAAATAATATACAAAGTATCCAATGATAAGATAGAAATGTTCCACTCTTTATTATTATCAAACCCTTAAGGTATGGAAACACCTTATTAATGATCCTCTTTATGGAATAATCGGCTCTTGTTCACTTGCCTCTTCAAGGGAACAACCACCCAATGAGCTAAGCTCTAATAAAAATAGTATTCCACACATTGCATAATGGGTACTGCATCCATATTTTTAATTATCATGAGAAATATAATCATAACAAACTCCTAATGACCTGGTGGACCATATTTAATGAGGTCGCATTACATTTATTAAATATTTGCTACCATAGTGGGCTCTCTTTAATAATATAGTGGACATAATCCACCGTAAATTGAATAACATTTATTATTATTTTTCTACCATTATTCCCCTTGGGTACCTCCCCAGGTACATGATATTACCCCCTGGATACACTATAACAATTTTTATCTGTTATTTCGTGACATTTATTATTTTACCATAGAAACCATTAAATATCATAAATTCAATCCCTTTAAACATGGTCCCTTGGAATTTGTTACTTTATCATAAGCTACTAATCACTAAACATTGGAATTCACCTCATTTGTGTCATTTTGGGAATTTTTGGTCTTTTAGTTAGGCTTACCTTGAAGAATAACAAGTTTTGGGTTCCACCATGCTTAAAAGGTATGAAATCAACTTAAATCATGGTATTTTATTACAAAAAATGACAAAAAGTGGCTAGCATAAACCTGCATCTCTTGAAAACATGATATTTTATTTAGTTTATGGAGGTCTAAAATTGTAACTAGGTAACTAGAAACAACACATTTACATAAACTTTAACAAACACATTTTAGTTTCCAAAATTTGAATTCCAAAAATTAGCTAGAAAAGAGTATGGTTATATAGAATTCAACAAGCATATGTATAAAAAAAAATGTATTACCAATCATAAAAACATAAACCTTAACAAGAGGGGTTGTAGGGAAACAAGTCCCTGACCTTGAGTAGCTCAGGCAGCATTTCCCAAGAACCAACCATAGTTTTAGGAGCATAGGCCAGGCAACATTGCTCGAGAACCAACCCCAGTTTTAGGATCTTGCATGTAAGTAAAAGTGGGCATGTATTTGTGTTAGTTTCAGTTTACATAACAATGTAGTTTTGTTAGTTTTAGTTTACATAATAATGTAGTTGTGTTAGTTTCAGTTTACATAACAATTAGGTAAACCCAAATAGCCTTTAATTTTAGGACCTCATAACTGAGTACCCATTGCTTCAACCAAATAGACACAACTCTTATCAATTGATGAGGCGTCCTTTAATCCATTTGTGTGGATGGGGAATGAGAAAATATAATCTCAAAGAAGAACACTAAAGTACTTGTGGAAAAATCTCAAACTAAACCTTTGATTTGAGACGCTTGGTAAGGATACTCTATTCATATGTTGGAGTAAACAACCCACTTGAATATTGATTGCTATTGGATTTACCTAGTTGAATGAAACATGGGATATATTAATGGCCTTGAATCCAACAACGAAATAGCATTTCTGATCTCAAAAAGTAGGTTGAATCATTTTCTAACCAATTTCCATTAACTAGTGTTGGCGCTGAAAATCCTAGTTAGAGATATGATGTGGTCACATTTTCAGAAGTGCCCTTTATTGACTTTTAGGTTGGGCTTTAGTGATGTTATCCATGTTGTTAAGAAGGTTGGGCTTCAGTGATGATATCCAGGTTGTTAAGAATTGGTTCCATGGGTAGATTATAGTGATGAATAATGTTGGAATCTAAATTTTATCGTGTTATCCTCAATGGAAATACCTTTACTCATGGATAGGTCTTGTGCATTTTCACATTATTGTCAAGAAGTTTGGTTTGTTATCAAGCGACCAATTTGTCCTCATTTGCAATTACTTTCATTTTGTAGCCAATAGCTATTTCCAATTCTTGTCATTGTAGCCAAGAGATATTTCATCCTTGATGTACTCTACCAATTGCATTCCATCTTGAATGTAACTCTTATGTTTCTATTAAATATTTACAGATGTGTAAAATTCAAACTAATGTATGTAAAAATGAGGCAAAAACAAATTGGGAGATAGAAGGCGTTCAAGATAGCCTCTAGTAAAATTCACTAAAATGCAGGGACATAATTTATCATTGGACAGACCAATACAAGGCACGTGATTTGCAGGGCATAAATTTGCAGAGTCAAACTAATGTATGTAAAAAGGAGGCAAAAACAGACTGAGAGATAGAAAGAATTCAAGATAGCCTCCATTAAAATTCACTAAAATGCAGGGACATAATTTATGACCTCAACAATTTAGTTATTAAAATAAACCATGAAAATGCAAGTTTAAATAGATTATACAAATGGAAAAGAAATTGAAAAGTACCAAATCCATGAAAATACATTTCTTTCAAAAAAAAAAGGATAATAGTGAGAAATGTGCTGTGAAGGATGCAAGTGGCAACATTTTGTTGCTATCCACATTGGCAGCCATGAGTTCTAAACTCAAACAGATATTTGTTAACATAAAAATAAAAAATTGAAATTACGTGATCTCATACAGGTATAAACGATTCAAATTCATGAATCAAACATAATCATAAAGAAAATGAAACCATGAAGCAAAACATGATATTTACAATATTGCATCTCTACATAGTAATTGTCTCATCCTCCCTAAGTAGTACACAAGTTTAGACCAGTCATAGTATACCCCCTAGAGTCCCCATCATAGCCATATAGCTTCTTTCTTGTTGTAGCCCATGGTCAACTGAACTAAAGAACCATAAGGTATATTTTTTATTCCACTCTATTACTAGGATAGAGTGGAAAAGGAACTCAGAACTAAGTGCATGGACTAAGAGAGTCTCTCTTAAGGCTAAGCTCAATTACATGGACTCTTGAAAATAATGGATACTAAATAGTAAGGCTTTGCACTCTCTTACCTGGGAGGAATGGATACTTGCTTCGCTAACACTTAGGAAAGGAACTAGAGATTGGCAAGTAGGGCACGCATTCAAAGAATGGGATACTTGCTTTGCTAACACTCAAGTTCACCCTGCTATGCTTTGCTTTGTTCAAGGAGGGGAGGGAACTATCTTCTTTTCTTTGAATGATAGTTTCTTTCATTCTCTCTAGAGAAGAATTATCTTCTTCGCTTTGAATGGTAGTTTCTTTCATTCTCTCTAGAGAATGAAGCTAGCTACACATACTTTGTGAAAACTGAAAAGGTTCAAAAGTGGGATGCATGTGGGCCATAAATAATAAGCCATAAGAAAGAGTGGGGGCATAAGCTAAGCGATCATCATTCTTTTATTGGTGGGCACTAAAGATAAAAAAGAGAAATTTGTTTTTTCAAATGTCAAGATTGGTCTAGCATTAAAAGAATCTGATAAATTGAGAACTGGTAAAGGAACGATGTAAGTTATATATGCCTATGAATCCTTGTATAATAAATCCTATTAAGTAGCAAGATTCATATGGTATAAAGGGATAATAAAGAGGATATATGGGTATAGGAAATAAGTGTCAGGTCGTACTAGTAGCAATAAGTAGCATCTAAACCTGTAGTTGTTGTCAAGGTTTAGGGGAGGCGCCGAAAAGGTAAAGGCAATAGTGGTTTTCCTTAGGCATAAAAATAGGTTGGATTGCATTAGGGACATTTCCATTTAGTGAATATGTCTATTGAAGATTATAGTAGCCTCGAACATAATATCTATATCATTCCAAATTGATTTATTAATTGGAATCAAGTATAAGGATTAAACAAGCATGAGAGAGTATGCATCATATAGTTTATATATTGATGACTAGAATAATCAATCAGATATGCGTGATGAATAAAAGAATGAGAAAAGATTCACATGAAATCAATGGACATGATGTCTCAAGAAAGTTTAGAAGATTTAACTCCTTTCAACCAAACAAATACACAATTTGACAAAGATTACATACTGGAATTACTATTTAAAATACAAACAATTTTCAAAAATTTACTCATGTAAAAATTAGCAAGGCATTAGGTTCAAATATATAGTTCAGAATATATTTGCAAAACCTTTGAAATCCTTGCATAATTTGACATTGTATTGGATTTAGAATATGAGAACATAAAAACCAAAATCATTTGAAATGCTCATAGATGCAGGCCAAACAGGTGTACTAGAAGGGGTATCCTTTCTTGTCTTCTAGCACTAAATTTATTCTAACAATATCAAGGCTTTTCTGCTTGGGTTGCATTATGAACTAAGTCAATACACTATGTAACCTCTGGAGCATCATTCCAAGAGCGCGAAAGAGATTTATTTAGAACTAGAGTAAGGGCACGCCAAGACATTATTTTTCTTACTTTTGACAAGAGAAAGAAGATACGCCAATGCCAATGGCAAGTGATATAGATTTTATAACGATTACGACTAACAAGGGAAGGAGATAAGTTAAATAATCGTATTGAAATTGCTGAAGAGAGATCAGAGCTAGTACTAGAGGAAGCGATGGCAAACAAAATAGCTTAGAGAGAAGTGCAGATAAGCAGGAAGATCTGTAATCTATTTGAAATATCATATTGCAACTGTATATTGCACATACTTATTGATTGATTGTATAGATTGAGTCTCAATTAGAGAGACTTATGATCCATGTATAGTACCCTTGTCGATGATACTTTCCAGCTTGACGATACTATCCAGTTCGAGGCTAGAAGCTACCAACACTTCAATATAAACACATAAATCATAATTCATGGAGAGACGGATCGAGGGCTTCCTGAAGAGAAGATCGATGAACTTTTAAGTTAGAATTTTCCTTAGATACCAATGAAATGCGGCTGAGAAGATTTATTACACAAAGGTTCTTTGGAAACCTCTTGTTTTTGATTGCCTATTTCTATCACCTCAAAAGATTTCGACCTACTCACTTAGAATGAAGATCAATAATGGACAGAAAGGATTTACACAAGACCATAGAGCGAGAGAAAGAGCCTTTACTTACCTTCTTAGTCGTGCCCTTCTATCACAACTATATTAATTTTCATTCAGTTACATCTAGTGTAAGTTCTACTTCCAATTACCAATGGGAGAAAGCTTGGATAGTAAGATGAAATAAGAGGTCTAGCATACAGGAATGGTATATGAAATGAAAGGTTGGAAACAGATTTGTTGGTCCTTCGAACTGCTAAAGTGGTTACTCTGTGATCCCCCTCATCTCTGGTAAGTGTGAAAGCATTATCTGACATTAACTATTCCAAAAGGAACCATTATAAGGATCACTCGTTCTTTCCCACTTCATATATTTTTTAGACCACTCGCAAAACAACCTCTGAAACCGGTAACCTTAACAAAAAAACACTCAACAATAGGCCAGTAGTTGGTCAAGCTGAAGGAAAAACTCTAGTAGTTGGGATGGATTCACACACTCAACAATAAGAGAGTAGTTGATCAAGATGAAGGAATAAATCTAGTAGTTGGCATGGATTCACACGTGAATTTATTTAGTAATTGAAGGAAACCAGCGCTACCACAGGTCAAAAGTGGTGGAAATGTTTATGAAATGTATAGAAAAGCAATGGACTTGACATGTTTATAAAATGTGGAGAAATGGTCTCCAAGTAGGGATGGTTAGATGCAAAGGCTGGATGCCAATGTTTGCATGTATGGCAGGTGTAGTTCAATATGCCATGGAAGAGTCAGGAGCGTGACTGATAGAGAATTGATTGGAAAAAGGCATGTCCGAGACACCTAAATTTTCTTGGCAAGTAGACCAGGTCACTTTCTCTCTTTTCTTCTCCATCTATTTAAAAGTGTAGTGCTACCACATGGTTGTGTGTGAAACTTCAACAACGTCATCATTTCTTGGCATGGTATGCGTATCAGAAAATATAGTCAGACATCGTCCAAGATCTCATGCAGAGCTCCACTGGGGCTCGACCCCTCGACATGCACAAGGCCATAACAGATCATGTACAGAGTCATAGAGGAAGTAAAATTCTTTACGAAATATACTCACCATGTAACCACCAATGACCATTGACGACGTGGGGGGAATCTTGAGGACAATCTTGTCCCTATGAAATGTCCACATTATCATTAATGGTGTCAACGAGGGTTTCTTCACGCCAGCTAAAGCCCGCAATGCTGCTTTCTAGTTAAAGTACGAAGGTTGGAAATAGGCATGGTCGGCTGACTTGTGAAGGATAAGGGCCATCCGCTCATCTTCGAAGTCCTTAAAAGCCTCCTACAGGCCCAAAATTCTTCCGATATTTCTGTCTTGATTGCTGGTGTTGGACCCTAGGGTTCCCGTTATCAAGAACTAGCACCGGATATGAAGGTCATGGAGTCATTGAGCTCAGCTCAGCTGGGGTATTTCTATAATGTCGTGTATATCTTTGTAAACCTGATGCTAAGAGCCCAAGTCTCGATCACACGCTCATGGAGGCCATGCTTTGCGGGAAGCTGTTGTTGGCTTCACATTTTATCAGCATTAAGAAGAGCTTGTTAGTGAGCGGGGATTTCGGGAACACATTCAATCCTAGGCTCTAATCCTTGGCATTGCGTTGGTGATAGTTATGACAAGTGGATTCTGGAGAAGAAGGGTGCGACGTGCTGGAGCAGTTCATTGCGGTCAAAATGGCGTCCTCTTATGAAAGGATTTTGATGTGTATTGTCAGGGGAATGCTACCAGATTCGATTTCTATAGATACCCTCTTCCACTTCTTCCTTCTCACTAATAGGTATTGATCCATTGATCCATGCTAACTCTCTTTGCCCATGAAATTAGCATACAAATTTTGTAGCTCTCTTCCTCTTTAATGTGTACCATTATTCCATTATGTGCTTCCAATTTAGAGCATTCAAACCAATGATTAGAGGGAGAGTAATTTGCGATCATATGTAATTAAATTGTAAGGATAGGTTCAATCTGTACTTCCAGTAATTCTTCTTCACTTGCAATATCCTTTGCATATGAGGGAGGTGCATCCAGTAATTCTTCTTCACCTGCAATATCCTTTGCATCTGAAGGA
The DNA here is from genome assembly GCA_031772625.1 of Pinus tabuliformis. NCBI lineage: Eukaryota > Viridiplantae > Streptophyta > Pinopsida > Pinales > Pinaceae > Pinus > Pinus tabuliformis. The sequence continues at coordinate 854,826,982 of CM062820.1, read as the reverse complement.
GGTGCAACAATCAATGGTGTTCTTATTTTTTTTTGATGTCTTGTTTTCTTTTGGTGTGGGACGCTGGCAAAAAAATGACAGCTTTAGCAAGTGTATGACACATATTAGCCATGCATGTAAAGCAACAGACCAGCAGTGAGAAGAAGACAGGCAGTGGAGTCGTGGTAGGCATAGATGTAGAGAAGCATTTTCCTGGCTCATTCGCATAGCATATTTAATGCCATGAACTAATGCTAGCATTAGTCAAAATGCTAAGGAAGAAAATGAAAATGCAAAGGAAATAAACTAATAACATATGGTTCTGACCTCCCTGCTTTGGGAAGAGGCCAAATAAGAGGGTGAAAGAGATTTCTCCATGAAAAATATATCGTGAGCCTAAAAGCTTTCACTATTCAGAATGGTAAGTAGCTCACAGTAATATTAGTCGGAAAATTTTCATTACTATAGTCCCTGCCTTGCCTGCGACAAGGAGTAATAAGAAAGTGTGTCTATATTATCACTCATCCAATCTCCCAATTACAATTGGATTGCATATGATCCAGGTGGATATTGGTGGCCACCTGCCAAGTCCACCTGGACCCCCACCATTGTTTCTCTCAGCATTTTCAATTTCCTTAATTGTAGCACAACTTACTATTTTTAGCAGTTTTTCAGGTCCTGAACTTCCGAAGCCATTTTGAGGCCCTAAACGACGTTTTTTGGGAAATCTGGGGCAACATGGGTCAATGGACCAATGTTGCCTCCTAAAGTGGTAGTTCTCGGATAGATCTTTCTAACGAGCTATTGTACACATCAAACGGAGATCGTATGCCAAAGTTACGACCTCGGGAAGTTGGTGTACCAATTTACCCAAACGGGGCCCACAGTTTGGCGTTTCATCTTCTAGGGTTAGGTTTTGGAATGTTAAGGGTTTTCCATTTTTTCTCAACAATAAATAGGCCTTTGAGCCTCATTGTAACACAGTTCAGACGCATGTAGCCACCACGTCTCTTCTCAGAGATAGCTACCATCGCCCTAGCTAGTTTATTTCCATCACTGTTGTAAGCATATTTCAGTATTTTTTACATTAATGAAATGAAGTATTATTTCCGCTGCATATCTGTGTTTATGGTTATCTCTATAATTTGTTGCATTCCTGTTTAAGTCTGGATCAGTGGTATCAGAGTGGTTTGCTTTTTCTCTATTTTTCTTTGCATGTCTCCAACAAGGTCGGGATATAAGGAGTTAGGACTTGAACTGGTCGAACCTTTGCAAGACCAGCCTTGCAAATCCCGATGGCCTCCCATGGCAGATGAGAAGAAAGACGAGGGGGCAGGAGATCCTATCAAAATCTTGCTCGAAGAAGCCCTCGAGCGACAAAGGAACGCGATGATGGACAACTTTTCCCAGATCCTTCAGCGGCTACCCAGAAGCGACGCATCGGCTTCCAACAGCTACTCTGGAAACGCCACACCCTTTAAGGTACAAGTTAATTTTGAAATCCCCATATTCGAGGGTTAGATAGACGCAGATGCTGTAGATAAATGGTTAAATCTGCTAAAGGGTTATTTTTCTGTTCATGAATTTTCGAGTCGGGAAAAGATTGTTTTTGCTATTCTCAAAGCAGCCCCCCACGTCAAGGACTGGTGGGAAACCTACTGTGAGCAGAAGGATGAAAGCACTGGCTCACTATTTTCAGCCGCACCCACCTGGAATTCATTCCGGGATGCCATCAAGGAGCAGTACTACCCTGTCGGAAGCTATGAGGATGAATACATAAAGTGGACCACGTTGCGGCAAGGAAGGGACCAAGACGTGCCGGCGTTCAACAATCTTTTCCATACCCTTCGCACAAAGTTGGGTATCAAGGATTTGGAGCAGCATTTGATACTCAAATACCGTGGCTGCCTGCACAAGTACATCCAGGAAGAAATACAGTTCCTAAACATCTCCTCGCTCGGCACAGCATACCGATATGTCGTCAAGGTCGAGCAGAAGTTTAAACAAAAGAAGCGAGACTTTGGATCTGCGAATCCAAAGCAGGGGAAAGGTGTCCCTAAACCACAGAACAAAGGACAAAGCCAAGGCAGGGCAGCCCAAGACAACCCGCCGAAGCTGCAAGCAAAGGACAGCGCCGCGAAGCCGAAAAAGGACACAGGAAAATGGTGTGAGTTCCATAAGAGCTCCACTCACAACACAAGTGAGTGTCGGGCCAAGCAGTCACTGGTGGCTGAGCTAAAGGTTTCAGAATCAGATGCATGTTCTGACTCTGAGTCAGAACCCGACAAGGGGATTGAGAAAGGGAAGCAGATCATTGATGCGGATCCTAACGCCACTATTGCTACTGCCAAGATCCAGAAAAATGAACCCGAAGATCCAGAGGAGGAGGAGCGTCTCTTCCACTCCCAGATGTGGGTAAAGGGCTCCCCGATATAGTTCATTGTTGATAGTAGGAGCCAAAAGAACCTCATTTCGGCAGAGGTCATGAAGCGGTTGGGCTTACCGACCACAGCACATTCACAATCGTACACCATCGGGTGGCTTCACCAAGGACGAGATCTTCGCGTGAGCCAGCAGTGTCACCTTCCATACAACATCAAGCCCTTCACGGATGAGGTATTGTGTGACATTGCTCCCCTTGAAGTTTGTGATGTATTATTAGGACAACCATACTTGTGGAAGCGACATGCTGTGTATGAATCAAGGCCCCGTGCTGTTATTATTACATTGGGAAATAAGTTGTACAGGATACCAGAGGTAGCACCACCTACCGCCATCTCTTTGATTACCGCAAAACAATGAGTAAGCTCATTTCCAAAACCAGGAAATTTGTTTTCCTGATGATACGCCCTCAAGGAAAGAAGAAGACAGTGGTCGCGGCCTCCAGACAGGGCCCCTCCGCACGACAACTACAGATGGACAAGGTTGTGGAGGAGTACGAGGACATCTTCACCTCCCCTGCAGGGATTCCTCTACACTGTTAGGTCAAGCACTCCATCGATCTGACCCCAGGTGCGCAGCTACCCAATGGACCAATTTATCAGCGCTCCGTTCTGGAGAACGATGAAATCAAGAGGCAGATTCAGGAGCTCCTACAGAAAGGTCACATCCGTCCGAGTTCATCACCTTGTGGGAGCCCGATCATGTTGGTACAGAAGAAGGATGGGACGTGGAGACTCTGTATTGACTATCGGGCGCTAAACAAGATCACTGTCCGTAATAGGTACCTAATCCCGTGGATTGATGACCTCCTAGACCAACTAAAGGGGGCAAAATATTTCAGCAAGACCGATCTGAAGTCAGGATATCACCAGGTACCAATCGAACCCTCTGATGTGTGGAAGACTGCCTTCAAATCGAAGGAGGGCCTTTTTTAATGGTTGGTTATGCCTTTCGGATTGACGAATGCTCCTGCAACCTTCATGATGCTAATGGATGACATCTTGCGGCCATTCACCAACTCATTTGTAGTAGTATACTTGGATGACATTCTGATCTTCAGCCAGAGTTGGGAAGAGCACCTCCACCACATCCGACAGGTTCTCCAAACACTGCGGCAACACAAGCTATGTGCCAATTTGGAGAAATGCACTTTTGGCATGACCCAGGTTCAGTATCTGGGATACATCATTGATGAACAGGGGGTGCATGTGGATCCAGCCAAGATCCAAGTCATTCGGGATTGGCCATCTCCAACCACTCTAACAGAGCTCCGCAGCTTTCTAGGTCTTGCCAACTTCTACCGCAGGTTCGTGTTGGGGTTTTCTCATATTACTTGGCCCTTGAGTCAAGTCACCAAGGGAGGGGCGAAAGCAAAATTCTTTTGGTCTGAATCTCAACAGAAGGCATTCATAGAGTTGAAGGATCGCCTCTGCACGGCACCAGTGCTCGCGTTACCAGATTTACAACAACCATTTGAGGTCGAGACAGATGCCTCTGACTATGCTATTGGGGCAGTCCTTACTCAACATGGACATCCAATGGCATATCACAGTGAAACACTTTCAGACACAGTCCGGAAGTACCCCACTTATGATAAAGAGATGTATTCCATTGTGCAGGCCTGCCGACAATGGAAGCATTACATTTTGGGGAAGGAAACAGTGATCCACACAGACCACCGACCCCTGCAGTTCATACAGACCCAAGGGAAATTGCAGAATGATCGCCATCAGAAGTGGTCTACATACCTGTAACAGTTCCACTTGAATATCAAGTATAAGAAGGGTAACACCAATAATGGTGCAGATTGCCTCAGTCGACCACCGATCATGGCGTTAACCACCGTGCTCAACTCTTGTGGGCACGAGACTTCTGATTGGCCACTTCTCTACAAAAGTGACCCAGAATTCGGCCACACATACCAGACACTCTTGGAGGGTCGGCATGTTTCGGATTTTCACCTCCAGGATGCCCTGTTATGCCACCTGGGTCACCTTTGTGTTCCTTCAAGCGAGTGTTCCAAGATGCTTTGGGAAGCACACTACAGTCGGGCTGCTAAGCATTTCGGGGTCGAGAAAACAGTGGCAGTACTGCAAAATTATTTCTATTGGCCGAATCTTCGACAGGATGTTGGGAAGTACATCAGATCGTGTGTTGCCTGTGCCATTGCCAAACCGACCATCAAGAAGCACGGCCTCTATACCCCATTGCCTACCCCTAGTCGACCTTGGGAATCCATCTCCATGGATTACATGTCAGGCCTTCCTTCCACTAAGCATGGAAATGACTGTGTTTTTGTGGTCGTCGACAGGTTCTCGAAGATGGCCATTATGGCGGCCTGCAAGAAGAATATCACAGCAGAAGCCACTGCTAAACTCTTCTTTGAACGAGTGTGGGTGCACTTTGGGATCCCACAGTCTATCATCTCAGATCGGGACAGTCGGTTCCTCAACACATTTTGGTCCAGTCTCTGGTCAATGCTAGACACCAAACTCACGAAGTCCACAGCCTTCCATCCTCAAACTGATGGCCAGACAGAGGTTGTCAATAGGATGATTGTGCACATTTTGCGCATGTATAACTCAAAGCATCCACGCACATGGGACAAAAGCCTCCCCTATGTTCAGCACAGCTACAACTGAGCTCTTCACAGCTCCACTAGCCATAGTCCTTTTCAGGTGGGTTTGGGATTCCAGCCACTATGCCCCATTGATGTGGCCATGCCACTTGCCGCTACTCACATGCATTCGGCTCATGTCCAGTCCGAAACAAATAAGGCCACCAGCTTCATTGAGCGCATCCAACATATTCGCCAGCAGGTCCATGACATTCTGGAGAAATCAAATGCCAAGTACAAGTAGCGACATGATCAACATCGAGTGCCACACAAGTTTCAGGTGGGCGACAAAGTCTGGTTGCATTTGCAAAAGGAACGCCTTACTGGAGCCTATCGGAAACTGAGAACGCTCCGATATGGTCCTTACACCATTACTAAGGCTATGGGAGACAATGCATTTGAGCTCAGCATTCCCCCATTCCTTGGCCTACACCCAGTGTTCAATGTGGATCGCCTTCAGCCATACTTTCCACCATTGCTAGACACATCCGACATCGCAGAACAGCTCACACCCACAGAATTAAATCCAGACTGCATGGAACAAGTTGCAACTGATTGGATCATGGACACACAGATCAAGAACACTCGCCAACAGAATATCCAACTGTATCGAGTTGTCAAAGCAGGCCAACTCCTTCAGCAGGGCAAGTGGCTCACCAGGGAACAAGTTCAACAAAAATTTCCTCATCTCATGGAGGAACTAAACGCAACGGGGACCATTGCTTCCTAAGGGGGGAGGAATGATCCAGGTGGATATTGGTGGCCACCTGCCAAGTCCACTTGGACCCCCACCATTGTTTCTCTTAGCATTTTCAGTTTCCTTAATTGTAGCACAACTTACTATTTTTAGCAGTTTTTCGGGTCCTGAACTTCCGGAGCCATTTTGAGGCCCTAAACGACATTTTTTGGGAAATCTGGGGCAACATGGGTTGGTCCATGGACCCATGTTTCCTCCCAAAGTGGTAGTTCTCGGACAGATCTTTCTAACGAGCTATTGTACGCGTCAAATGGAGATCATATGCCAAAGTTACAACCTCGGGAAGTTGGTGTACCAATTTACCCAAACGGGGCCCACAGTTTGGCGTTTCATCTTCTAGGGTTAGGTTTTGGAATGTTAAGGGTTTTCCATTGTTTCTCAACAATAAATAGGCCTTCGAGCCTCATTGTAACACAGTTCAGAGGCATGTAGCCACCACATCTCTTCTCAGAGATAGCTACCATCGCCCTAGCTAGTTTATTTCCATTACTGTTGTAAGCATATTTCAGTATTTTACATTAATGAAATGAAGTATTATTTCCGCTGCATATCTGTGTTTATGGTTATCTCTGTAATTTGTTGCGTTCCTGTTTAAGTCCGGATCAGCATAACATTTATTAGTCACATCCATCTCAATCTCTGTACCACCAACTATTGAATCTTCTGCCTACAATTTGATTGCATGAACATTTACCTTTTATTAGTTTGACATGTGTTTTGTATTTACATGAAATATGTGATAGATCATAAGTTGAGGCTCTCAACTAACTTTACTATCCAATGACTAGTGAATTCTGCAAAATTCCTTTATCAGTTATAAATTTCTTGTTACTTGCGTGAGTGATCTATATGAGAAGATGCTAAAAGATTATCCAAAATGGCTGGTTTGTTAATAATCTTCAAACATTTCATTTATATAAAGTTAATATTTTGAATAATTTTTTTCGTCCATGTTGTAGGAGTAAGCATAAGACAAACAATACTGAAATTGTCGACCTATATTGTTGATTTTTGAAAAATTATAAAAGTTTTTAGAGTAGGTAGAAAAACATGGCTTACCATAAATGGAGGAATTTGAATGTCAAATATTTAACACATTAAGAGTATAAATACCATATAATGCAATGTGGTATTAGGTAACTGTCACTAAACAGTTTTCATTTTCAGTACGCTGAATTTTAGGAACGCCGAGCATCTAAGGGTCTATTACGTTTCCCAATTTTCAAGATAGAACACCGGTGAGACTCTTGCAAATCGATTCCAAACACCAAAATTCCAGAGACCCAAATTGGTGATGGAATTTGCATTCTTATTTCTTGTATCTTCCTACACTACATGCGTCTGAATGACGCCTCTAGAAAAAATTCATCTTTTCAATATTTTCGACAAAAACAATTTAACATTTTTATAACTAAATTATTTTTATAAAGTACATTTAAAAAAAATAAAAATAAAAATCAATTTAAAATCTTTTATTTCGAAATATTTATAATTTATAAAAAATAATTTAAAATATTTAAAAAATACTCAAAACTTTTCTTATAATTTTTAACCTAAATTCCAACCTAAGTTGATGATAAAATAATATTTCCAACTTATCCTTAAATCTAAACAAACTTCTCGATCATCGCACCCTCGAACTCTTCGAAAAGTTTGTCCAACATTTAGACATTGTCATTTTGCAAAGATTGTTATTAAAGGTTAGAAGATGAATTATAGTTGGCTTCTTACGTTTCAAAGAAAATTACACAGGTTTCAGGTTCGTTTCATATATTGATATTAAATGGTGCTTTGCAGGGATTTGGACAATACCCAACCATAATGCAAGAATTGGTGGGCACAAATTGCCTACTATCACATTAGATCTAAGCGAAAAATCGCGTGGCTCTAATGATTTTATTGGTTAAATTACTACCGCACATGTTATGGGCAGATGCTTTTTATCATAGAAATTATTCAAATCGAAATCATAGTTGGGATTTTATTGGCTATCACTGCAGGTTTCGATCAAAATTAATTCAGAGATTTTTAGTTATTTTTAAAATAGATCATTAATTTGTAAATGATATTAAAAGATGTTATTAGTATAAAAGAAATGACAGTCTTATAGGATCACAGGTGTGTATAAGTATAAGGATTGATTTATATAATTTTGTGATTTTTTTGGATTGCCTTAAAAAAACTAAAATTATTTATTGCAGAAAGAGATTAATGTTATGTATTGTGGATGTGGTCACCCAACATGTACGGAGTATCTTATGGAGTGAGGGAAATAGTGGAGTATCTCAACAAATTATAATCTAACACACTTATTTTCATAATTGAAAGTGGTTAATTTGAAATACCTTTTCACCCATCTTCATAACTGAAAATGGTTAATTTGCAATTCCTTTCCAAATCGTAAAATTTTCACTTCAATAAAATCCAACAAACAATAGGTTCATAGTTTACACTAGTCTAAACATATCTCATATTTTACACTAGTCTAAACATTTCTCATTTAAGGTATCATATTTGGTGATAGTTAGGATCTGGCCATGCCAAGAATGATAGCCTTTCCCTCTCACATGTATGCAATGAGGTATGCAATGATATGTTTAGAGTGGACTTGATGAGGCTCATCAATAGGTATATTATATGGGTCACAATGTCATCCTCTAGCTTATTAAATTATCTTTTTCTCACAATTATCTACAACTTTTGTTATATTATCCTTAGTTGTAAGGGGTAAAGATGTGTTACTATGCCATGTGGCCTAATGTGTGTTAAATGCAGGAATTGGAGCAATTTTGAGATGATTTGAGTGTAGGAACTCAAAGTAGACAAGCAAGAGAGATTCTAGGAGATGGTCCACCTCCTTAATTCCTCAAATCAGTTGAAGATCCCCCACTCTATCTCATCAACTCAGTGTCATTGGCAACCAAGTAGGCCGAGTTCATTGGCAACTGAGCTAGTAAAAGTCAAGGAAGAGTTAGATTCACCTATTCTTGAGTTAGGGAGGCAAATATCCCTATTTTCTAGGGATTTGTTGGTAGCTCCACTTTTGTATAAATAAACAAGCTAAGGGACTCATTAGGATTTGAAGTTTTATTGTAGCCAAGAGGCCATTAAGCTTAAGCACATTTGATTGTTATTTTTATGATGTATTTGACACTTTTTGAATGATAATGAGAAATTATGTTTTGATCCAGCACTGAGTAATCTCAGAGGGATGAAACTCTTGGGTTAGTGCCCAACCCTAGTAGTAGAAGTTCCTCTCTTGTATATATATTCTTAGTCTATAATGTTGATTAATTGTTGAAGTTTATTCATGTTTCTTTTAGCTTAGAAGATTGATTAAGTTGTTGCTTATTTATGTTTCCATTAGCTTAGAGGATAGATTAGTTGTTGCAGTTCAATGAAGTAAAATCCATCAAAAATCCTATGACAGTGACCCCTATCTCATCTCCCTCATGGGATCATGATTAGAGGACCCCACTCTCACAACCCAAAAAACGAGTTTGATTTCTTGTTCATTGCATAGATCAAGTTTTAACATTAGTTAGATAGTTTTTTATGATTTCTTGCAAAATATTTACATCTTTTATTTTGCTTCTCATGATTGTTGTATCTTAGAAGGTAGTTCGTCTTATAGATCAAGTTCTTAAGCAGTAGTTAGATAAGCTTTTCCAAATTCAATTCATCTTTTCCACATTGACATGTGACAATTTGTAAATGAAAAGAGAAACTTGTGCAGGTGTTATTCCAAGATGATGATCTACAGGAAAGGACCCCTTTCACAAACTTCATTTAGTTCTTCTCCACCTGTTGTTGAAGCATGCCAACCCATGTTCTAAACCTCCATTTTTTTGTCACCGTGAGCAAGCCATCTTAGCCCAAATCCAGCCTTGTTGAAGTGTTGGGTTTGGATAAGGGTGATGATCAATTTCCCCACACTTTCCACAACTTCCATACACCCTTCCAACACTTTATCTCACCCTTCTTACCCTCCAAACCCTCTAAGCCAACTTCCTGTAGCATTTCAGGACATCCTGTAGTAGTATAGAAATCTTGTAGCAATATCCTATAGCTCACCTATAGCAACTTGTTTTGACCTACAATGATAGCCTAGCCTACTTTAGGAGTAGTGTAACCCCTCAACCTAGAATCCGTGACCAGAAGTGCCACCTAGACGAGTCCTTTCACTCCTTTTCCTTCCTACAAGATCAGATAGCCTTAGTTTTTTCATTTCCGAATATAGCAATTAGAACTTTATTTACTCTGCAAGTGTGATTTAGATAGTCAATGCATGCATTCCTGAATTATGAAATTGTAGAATAATCTTATGTTTTCAAGCAACCCTAATAGCCATATGATTGAGTGTAAGTTAGCATAGTTTCCTTTCTGTAACCTAGCATAAGATTGTGTCCTTTCATAGCATCTACAAGTTGGCAACTTTCATTTTCTGAGTGAAAATCATTTACTGTCTCTGCACTAGAGCTAGTCTTTACATTCTTCTTTCAGTATTTATACTCCTTTCATTTTCAGTAGAGGAATGGTCTAGAACCCTAATGATCAAGTGACCTAGTTGAGGGTGGCATGAGTAGGATGATGCATCTACTGTGCATATAGCACTATCACCTCTAAGTGTGTACGACACCTTGGGTTGATAAAGTAAATTTGAAGAGCCTCTGGGAGTTGCAACACTCTTGATGTAATACCAAGGCTCATCATATTTTTGGCGTCGTTTCCGAGGAGTTGTCTAGGTAGATGTAATTTATGCTTTTCTTTTTGTTTTTCCTTCAGTAGATAGATGTTATTCTTGCTTTCCTTTCTATTTTGCAGTTGACTTTGAAAAAACACGTAACAACAATAAATCTTGCATGCCTCATAGAAGTAGAGATACTTTATGGAAATTCTTGCAAAATACCCTCACACCATCAAATAGTCAACCTTCACTCTTCTTCAGTGATTGTTCACTTCCCTCTCTGACTGCAGGGGAGTTAGAGGACCCCTTAGGTGATCAACCTGAGATCTTTGAAGAGCCTATTGGGGAAGAAGAAGAAGAAGAAGAAGAAACCATTCCACATACCTACACCATGGCTGAAAACATAAATGAGGGGGATTTTCCCATCAGAGAGAGTAATGGAGATGCTAGGATGAAAAATATAAGCCCTTCCCCCCTTCCTCACTTCCATGGCTTAACCTCAGAGGACCCTAGTACCTTTTTGTTTGAGTTTGTTATTGTTTGTAGAACTTATGATTATACCTATGATGATCAAAAGTTGAACTTATTCCCATCCACCCTTAAGGATGTAGCCTTGTGCTGGTTCATGGATCTACCTAGGGATAACATCACTACCTGGGCTCAAATGCAGCAATCCTTTAACAACAAGTACAGGGACTATTGTAGTTCCAAAGACACCAAAGAGGAAATCTTTAGAATGACTCTTGGACCAGATGAATCCCTGAAAGATTATGAGGAAAGGTTCCAGCTCAGTTGTAAAAGGGCCAAATTCACCCTTGATCTTGAATCACTCAAGTTAGTCATTCTCAGAGGAATCGGGGAGGACATACTGGAAACCCTAAACATGTTTTCTGGAGGGGACATTTATCAGCTACCCTATGACGACATCGAGACTGTATTAAAAAACCATTCTAGGGTTGCTAGGAAGAAGGGTAAGTCTAGTTAAGATTTGGTCAATTCCTTTTCCTCCACCACATCTATCAAGAACGAAATTGGAAACATGCTGGAGGACTTTAAAAGTGAAATTTTTCACACATTTTCTCTCCAAATGGACACCATGCATATCAAGAGGAAACAAGAGGAAGCAGAGATAACCTTAGCTATCTTTTTCCCTAAAAGCACTAGAAGGCACTGTAGAAATGCATGTCCATTAAATACTATAGAGGTCTACTCAGTCTGTGAGGAAAAACATTCCATAGATAAGTGTCCTTATTTGATTGGATTGAAATTTGTATACCAAGGGGCAGAAGGTGCGGCTGAACAACTCTGTTACATCAATCAAAGCAGGCCTCAAGGACCTCGGCCATACCACTAGGGCATGCAAGGTGCATCTTATTCCTATTTCCATCCCAATTAGAATGCACCCCTTCCCCCTTGGTATTCTCCTACTCATCCTTCATGGTCCACGCCTTCTCCTTGGTCTTATGCACCTCAATATCCTCCCCAACCTACCAATCAACCATTTCATCCATATGATTCTACACATCGTAAGTGGAATACCCCATCACAAGGTTGGAGGCCTCAAGTGATAAGGAAAAATCAACAAAGGTAGAAGAGACCTTGGATTTTGAGGTAATCTCTTCCAACTCCATCATAAATGAAGAAGACATAGCATTGGATGTAAGCAAGAAGGCAAGGGAAGCTCACTCATCTAGTCCACTAGGCCTTCTAAGCCAAGCTTGATGAAGTTTCTACTAATTTTGATGTGTAATTTTAATATCTCGTTATGTTTTTTAATGTTATCAGGTAGCAAGCTTTTTTTCTCATAGTTTTGTTTTGTTATATATGAAATTTAATATCTTTGTATAGTTTTAATAATATTGAAGCCTTGGATGATATTTTGGAACCCCATGACCTAATTTCCATTTTGATGCCTCATAAAAAGCATTTTGAAAAAGTATATATCATTATAATATAATTATTTAGTTTAAACTAAAAAGTATATAGACATACATAAATTTAGAAATAAAATTATTGGGCTTAAAGAATCCTTATCTAACCAATAAAATAATCTTATATATTAATTTTTAATAAAACTATAGCTTTAAAATTACTTACTGTTATTTTTCTAAATAAATTTTTATTTATTATCTTTAACAAGAAATTATTGCGTAAATTTCTTTTTATTTAAACTTGAACTTAAATATATTATATTATAAAATGTGTCTAAAACACGACAATGCATGTGAGAGTCAAAAATGTGTAAAATTCAGCCTTAAGATTTCAATATTCTACCGATGTTCAGGACAAAACAAATCCAAATGTCTCCTAACCTATATATTCTCCATAACAAGCTTAAAATTAGACCAAAAAATAGACAGCATTAGAAAATTAATTATCAAAAACCTATTCGTCGGGCATTGGAGCAAGCTCCATAGAAAGGGCTTCTATGTTCAAATCCATTGAATCGTGAGAGGTCTAAGAAGATTGAGATCCAATTTCATGTTTTTGTCGAATGTCTTCCAATTATTAATGCAAATCATTGCATAACATTTAAAAAATAATAATCTTAAAAGAAAATTAAGTTAAAAAAATATGAAATTATATATTGTTATTTAATTTAATTTAAATAAAACAAATTATATATTATTATTATTTAATTTTAAGGTCATAGTTAATCTAGACACCAAATGGGTTTATAAGACTCTCTTGTTTGTGGGGTAAGGAACTCACTTTCACATAGAAATTTGATTGCTAAATCTATGAAAGCATACATACTCTATCTCTCTTATCTCTCTAGTTTTGAATCTGTGATCTCTTAAAAAGAAACACATATTCTTAACCATTAGGCCCAATCAAATTATATATATAATTAATATCATCATTGCATTCAAAATTACTTAATTCTTTTTCTCATTGTATTTTAAGTAAAAATTATTTATTTTCCTTTTTTAATATATATATTTAGAAAAATAATATAATAAGTTTTCTGGTCACTATTTTAATTTTTAGTATTGAATTTAAGTAATCTCTTTAAAAAATAAAATAGATATATTCTTTATATAAATATAAAAATATTTAAGAAAAAATATTAATTTTTTTCTTCATATTATTAAATATTTATGTATTTTCCTAAATTTTAATTTGATTTTAAATTCATATTCAAATCAAAATGCATAAAAGGTCTCAATATGTATATTTCGGGTAACAAGCGTTTTAAATTTTCTATTTAAATGTTAATGGATTTTTTCTAATTTGAATATTTTTGAAATGAGAAAAAGTAAATTTGTAATAATTTTGCCTTTCATTATTACATGAGTTTACATTATTATATGAGTTTATAGTAGAGTTAATTTTGTAAATATATATTAAAAAAAATAATTTAAATGTTTTTATTATTTGGTTTTTTCCCATTCTTTTATAATAATAAAAGAAATTTACATTTGAAATTTGATAATAATCATTTAAAATTAGTAAAATTGTAAATACTAATTTTAAATATTAAATGTCAATTTTGCAAATTCTCATTATAGTCAGTTTATTTAAGGAAGTTGAGTCTAATTTTTTTTTGTGAATTAATTGTTTATACTAGTTCAAATCTATGATACATCGTGAGAAACTACACACCACAAGAATATGGGCCTCATTCCTACTAGACTTGTTGGCCGAGAGGTTCAAGCAAAACCACATTACAAACAAACCAAGAGACCTAGATACCAATAAGCAAATAATCCAAAATGATGAAAAAAATCCAACAACATGAAAACAACCAATTTTCATCATCAATTAGAAAGGAGGGTCGGGGTTGGGCCATCTTTCCTATTGCCGAGAGATGGAGGAGGACAGAAAGAATCGTGGACATGAGCTTCCATATGCTACATTCTTCCTTCCATATGTAGGGACAATTTTACCATAGTAAAATGTCTTTCACCATAAGCCTCCTGCCTACCTAGCCCCTTTGAATGTCCTAATCATATCTGATTTGCCCTGACCTAGCCTCTTTGACCTAACACCCTCATCCAACAATAACCAAATCAAATCAAATTAACACAACCTCTGCACTTTATACCTAACCTAAAACCCTAATCCATCAGCCCTCTTGGATTTCATTCTTTGGAGAGAGCCCTCTCTGGCCTGGTAGGGCTAGCTACCAAGTCAAAAGATTGTTATGTGGTTACCTTAGATGGACTCTTCCTCAGCCTTGGAGATCTGTAGGAGTGATAACAGGTAGAAGAAGAAGCAATGATAGGAGAAGGAATGATGACAAAATAAGAGGTGATGATAAAATAAGGCAAGATAATGTAAGAAGAAAAGATACTCCTGATGATCAAGAAGGAATATATCATCCTCAAAAGAAAGCAATAAATTCTAGGTATGAAAATAATGCAGTTGTAAGTCAATCTGAATATATTCATATTTCCACTCTTTCTAGTTCTTCTCCTGCAAATTCATATGATAGTTGGTTGGTAGATAGTGGGGCTTCTAGACACGTCTCTAGATACAAGAAAGTCCTCTCAAATTTGGATGAGAGGGAGACATGTTTAAAGATCATTCTTGTGGATGGGGATAACTCTACATATCTAGTAAACAACATTGGTCTTGTTAAATATGATTTTTACTATGGGAATCCATCCTTATTCATGATGTAATGGATATTCTAGAACTAAGGAAGAACCTGGCATCTATTTCTGGCTTTAGAAGGCAAAGGGATGGAAGTAGCTTTCATAGAAGGTAAAGTCCTCACATGGTCTGGGGAATCCCACCTGAGGGATGCTTTCACATTAGTTTCTAGAGTTGAAGGAATCTATAGAGTTAATGGGAGACCTCTACAGGAAATGGTCCATGACACCAATCAACAGAGTGAGCTATGGAACCAAAGGTTGGAACATCTACATTATGTTGTCCTACCAAAGTTGAAGAAGCTAGTTTCTGGCATGCCTGATGTTCAAGAAAGTCATGAAGGAGTATGTATGGGGTGTGTAAGTGGAAGGAAGACAAGGGGAGCATTCCCTTATAGCAGGAATAAGACCGATGATATTATTCAAACCATTAATTCTGACCTATGTGGACCCATGCATTTGCACTCTATTGGTGGACATCTCTACTACATTATTTTCATTGATGAATTCCCTAGGAAGACATGGATATACTATCTAAATCACAAGGATGAGGCTTTTGATATGTTTTAGGAATTCAAGGTGTTGATATAAAATCAAACATGGAATACAATCAAAGTCTTTTGATCCGACAATGGTGGAGAATACATCTCAAATTAGTTTGTTGACTTTTGCAAGAAGGTTGTAATCAAGAAGGAAACCATTGTACCTTACAATATTGAGAAAAATTGAGTGGGAGAAAGAAATAACAGGTTCCTAATAGAATCTTCCCCAACTATTCTCTATGATCAAAAGTTGTCGAAGTTCCTCTGGGGAGAAGCTACAAATACAATGGTGTATGTAAAAAATAGGGTTCCTCATCAAGCTTTGGATGACAAGGCTCCCGAAGAAGTATTCATAGGTGTGAAGCCTAACATTAGACATCTTAGGATATTTAGTTGCCCCATATATTTCCATGTGCTGAAGGACAAGAGGAACAAGCTAGAAGCCACCAAAAATAAAGGTACGTTTGTTGGTTATTGTGAAAATTCTAAAGCATTTAGAATATATATATTAATATATATATATATATATATATATATATAGATATATATATATATATATATATATATATATATATATATATATATATATATATATATATATATATATATATATATATATATATATATATTTATATATTTGGCCAAAGGAAGATTGAGTTTAGCAGGGATGTGACCTTGGATGAAGATGTTGCTCTTGGAAAATAAATAGAACTTCCTCCTCTTTCTCTGAAGAATGATGATGATATAGACATATTAGAAGGTCCTTTTGTGTCAAAATTTTAAAAGAACATTGTTCATTATCCCATGGAGCCTATGGACCCCTTCGATTCTCCTCTAAGTGATCTCCCTACTAGGAAGAGACAATTATGGCTTCGTGATACTTCATAGGATGTTGAGAAATTTGTTCCTTCCAAAAGAACCTTTAGAGAAAGTAAAAGGTTGTGTTGATGTCAAGGATATGTGGTAGTTATGAGCACTATGATCCAGGTTGAGCCTTCCACGTTTGAAGAAGCAGTGAAAGAATAGGTTTGGAAGGATTCTATGGCAGAAGAATATGAATTGATTATGAAGAATGATATATGGGATGTTGTGTTGAGACCTTAGGGAAAGTCTGTTGTAACTTCAAAATGGCTATATAAGATCAAGCAAGGAGCTAATGGAAGCATTGACAAGTAAAAATCAAGGTCTATGGCATGAGGTTTCTCCCAGAAAGAGGGATAAGACTATGATGATATATTTTCCCCCATTTCCCACTACACTACTATTAGATCAATTGTTTCCCTTGCGACTAGCGAAGGATGAACACTTCACTAGATGAATGTAAAGACCAAATTTCTTCATGGAATACTACGGGAAGAAGTATATGTTGAGTTTCCCCAAGCATTTTAAATGAGGGACAAGAAGACTCACTTTTTCAGGTTGAAGAAAGAATTATATGGTTTTAAGCAAGTGCCTCGAGCCCAGTATGCCAATATTGAAAGTTACCTGGTGAAGCTTGGGTTCACAAGAAGTAGCATTTACTATAACCTCTACTTCAAAGTAATCCAAGGTATGCCTTTGATTTTGGTTGTATATATTTTACGATCTATTTTTGACAGGTAGTGAGTCCCTGATGCTCAAGTGTAAGAGGGAGATGACATCCAAATTCAAAATGAAGGATCTTGGTATGATGCATTACTTTCTATGACTTGAGCTTTGGCAGATACCTGGAGATATTTTCCTTTCTCAAGGAAGGTATGTTGTGAAGCTATTGGAAATATTTGGAATGAATGAATGCAAGTCCCTAGCGACACCGATGTAGATCAATTCAAGAAGTTATGTAGAGATGTTTTTGGACCTAATTTGGTGAATCCTTCTAAGTATCAATATTTTATTGGGAAATTGATGTTCTTATTGAACACCCATCCAGATATATGCTTTGTAATGAACACTTTGAGTCAATTCATGACTGAGCCCATTCATGCACATTGGGTTGCTACCAAACAAGTATTGAGATATTTTCATGGGATGATTAACTTTGGTTTAAGGTATTCTATCGATGATGTATGAATTCATGGATACATTGATGTTGACTAGGCTAGAAATGTTATTGATAGGAAAAGCACATGAGGGTGTTGCTTTAATTTAAGGTTTGCGATGATATCTTGGATGAGTAGGATACAAAATTTTGTGGCTTTAAACATGGTCGAGGCAGAGTACATTGATGTTAGCATGGCTAGTTGTGAGGAAGTTTGGTTGAGGAAGCTCTTTGGAGAGCCATTTGAGCAGGTTTTAGATATGAAAATCATATACTGTGACAATAAGAGTGGGATATGATTGTTAGAGAATCTCATATTTCATGACGAATCCAAGCATATTGATAATCAATATCATTATATATGTGACATGGTGTAGAGAGGAGCCATGAGACTCCATCATATTTTGACTAATGAGAAAATTGCAAATATTCTCACCAAGGCTTTGCCAAAAGGGAAGTTCTTGGTATTAAGAGAGCAACTTGGATTGATGGATGTGACCCTCCTGGGTAAGGGTCCTGGTTAATTGAGGAAACTAAGCTACACTCTTCCCCCCTTTCTAAGCTCCCAAGGTGAGGAATTGAACATTAGAGTTCCTGGGGTTGAGGGAACTCATGTACTACGAAGTATACCCCATTTGGCATCTAGTTTTCCCACCCATCTAGCCAATGGGTGTTGTTTTCTTGATTTAGGTGTGATCCTTACCATTTATGGTAAGTTTCATCCCACTCAAGCTATAGATGAAAGTGTTCTACCACTTGACTCTTTAGGGTAATACTGGGAAGATCAACAGATAATAGGATAGGCATGATCCTTACCATTTTTGGTAAATGGTATCCCTCCTATTATAACTAGGTAGTAGGATAGGCATGTTCCTTATCTCATATAGTAAGTGGCATCCCTTCTATTGTCTATGGATTCCAGGTGGTAGCATTAGTTCCCTGATGACGAGGTTCGTGGGTAGTAGCATTAGCTCCCTGCTAGCGATTTCAGGTGGTAGCATAGGCTCCCCGATGGATAAAGGGTGGTAGCTTGATCTCCCCTACGATGTCAAATTATTCTTTTAGATTCGAGAGTGTTCAGAATATGAGCAGAGATAAGAAGATATGACTTTTGATTTGATATTTGAGATGGGACACATGTTGAAATCGACAATTTCTCCCTAGTTGAGAGGGAGTGTTAATTTGGAAGATTAGGGAAAAATTCTCTCCTTTGGATAGTCTTCCTCATCAATAAATACCCCTCCTAACCCTTAGAATAATTTAATTTGGTTAAGGAAAAATATATTTTTAATATGGTAACCCACATGTGCACAAAAGTTCAAGCCGACTTTAAAGAGAAAGTGTACACCCTTCGAAGCATATAAATAATTTTCAAGTGACCCTCATTTAGAAATAATCATCAAGCATATTCTTCTTCTCTCTTCTTTGGATTGGCTCACACGAGTCTGAAGTTGGTTCGTACAGTTCCAACATTGCAGGGTCTGAGATCACACGTGTGAAGTATGGTTTTTGGTTTATAGTCGTAGGGTTTGAACAAGAAAATATCGACTGTAGCCACTCGCATACAGGGTGCTCCCCATGCCTGGAGCATTGCACTCGCACACATGGTCACTAGATCAGTGTGACTTGGACCTAGGGTTTTGATGACGTTGACTGCAGATTTTGATTGTTGACAGTAGGCTAGGAAAATATGATTTGTAGCATATCTGTCTATTGGGTCCATCTCTTTGATATTGGTTGGTTGGTTCTGATGGAAAATATTGTGATAGATGAATTAGATCATTGTACTCTTTTTTTGTTGAACATCTTATAACAATTTAATAAGAAGAAAAGTTTAAAAGGGTTTTCCCCCTTGTGGGGTATTTCCCTGGTCTTTGACAAAATCTTTATGTCTTTTGTTATTATTCTTGATTATCTTCTATCTATTTCATTTATTTTATATCTACAATTTATCTTGATAATTTGAAGAATAAATTGTGTATAAATATTCTTAATTGAAGAAAAGAATTTGGCTAAAGTGATTGTAACATCATAAAACAATGGAAAAATTAACACATTCGAAGGATGCGTGTATTGAAAACCCAAATATTATTTAGAATTTTGATCATGGACTAAAATTTAGTGTTGGCGCTCCTTGGTCTTGGATTATCAAACCTTGTTAAAGGGAAGCTCCTTGATTTTCCAATGAATCTAACACCTAGTTGTTCTGTCTTTTGATATGTTAAAAAATTCCATGCTTTCAAAATTCTGGATTTGTGAACTAATTCTAAGTATCAATGGAGAGAGGTCATTTTCTAATATCTCTTTAATTTTGTTAATTTGATGTATGACAATCATGGAGTCACCAAAGACTACCAATTGTTGTATCTGCCTTGCTATTTTTATCTCAAAGCCTTGCCATAAAGCTAGAAATTATTCTTGGTTATTAGTTGACCTTCTTAATCCCCAAGAAAATTGTATCTCTATTTCTTCATTAGGGAAAAGAATGAACCTTATTGCTTCTAACTCCCCATGAGTCCATTTTTTAATCAAAGATAACATTTTCATTAAAAAATAATTGTAAGTGGATTTTGTATTATCTCTAAATTGCAAATTACATCATTGATATGTCATGATACACATGTTTCCCATAATACAGGAAATCTGGCCTCAATCCACTACAATGGAAATTATATTTGTCAGCCAATACCAAAATATACAAAGTAACATCAAAACTAAATGTTGTTGAGCATAGAATTAGTATACAACAGACCATCTACTAGAAAATTTATAGTATGATGGGAAATAAACTTAAGAGTAATATGAGGTCACAGTGGTTGGGTCCCAAGCACTTGTTCCACTTGGTGCAGAATATTTGGAATCACATTGGAGTTGACCATCTAAATGTTCTAAGTGAGCATCCAATATCTCCATGCAATACCATTGATCATGTTGAATCCTCCAAATGTCATTCATAAATGAAATGATATCATTCATGACTTCATACTTCTCCTTTAAGACTCTACCGAGTAAGGTCTTTAGCTGCTAATGCAGGGTGACAGAGTGCATGTATTGGTTCCTTTGTCCTTTGGTGTGACCAGTATTCGATATCCTAAGGGATACATCTAATATGATCCCTATATTTTAATATGCTTGATGATCATGAGCCACATGTGTCTCCAACTGATGAATATCCTCCTAGGTACTAAGAGATGTCGTTGAGTGATATCTTTCTAACACATCTTGATCCTAGGATTGGGCACACTGTTTTCCATGTCATACATGCCACCAATCCCATCAAACCCTCTTCTACAACACATATGTTGTCTAAGTATCACAGTTAAAAATTGGAGGACCCAGGAACAACACCTGTGCTCTCTTCCATCCACAGTCCCGTCCCAGCAAGGGAAAAAGAGAATCCATAAAGAAGGCACCAATTTTCCAATAGATTCTCAACAACAACAAATGCCACAATTTTTATCCTTGACTAAATTCCAATTAACATTTGACAACAAAAGGATAATTACTTAACAAACCAAGGTTGGGGGATTAGGGAGATGATATATTAAAACATGGAACAAAATTGAAAGAGCATATATAATGAGGATTAAACTCAGCATAGGGAAAAACAATAGGATATAAAAAGAAACCCAAACTTGAAAAAAAGATCAGGAAAAATTAATGGAGCTCCAAACAATAATAAATACTCTATGAAACAAAACCACAAAAAAGAAACGAAGAGGACGAAATCAAATACCCAACAGCTATTTCGTCAATACACAAAACTTAGCAAAATCCAAGTATTAGATAGCTTAGGCGATCCGGTGACAAATTCCATAGTGACCCCACGCTAATCCCCCCCCCCGCGTAGATCACTTAACACTTTAGGTGCACCAACACCAAACTCGACAACAACCTTGGCTGCCAATCAATACCCTCCAACTCCTATACTAATGTTCACCAAGAATCACCCTGAATATTTGTCTGAAGCACACTGCAAGCTAGTTATTCCCCATGCAGGAAAAAATTAATATCATCCCATATAGTCATCTCTCTTAGCCCAACTTCTAAAGTTCTGAGTAAATCGAGGGAAATTTTACTCCCACCTACAGTGAGGGTGTTCTCCAACTAAACCATAAATGAATTTCTCCACACATGATCACATGATATTCAGACACTATAAAAAATAAAGGATCCACATTGGGTAATCATGCGAGCTTAATCCTCGCATGCACACATTCAAAGTGCAGTAAGCTACACCATCTGTCCTGTCATTAATTGCAACGAGAGGTGGTAGGGGTGGAGGGTACCCCTCCCAATCCATTTTTCCAAGTGGTATATCATACAAATCAAGGATTACTATCAACATCCACATTGGATTGTAAAGAATCTTCCTATTTGGTCCTCTCCCCATCAATCCAAGGTTCATTGAAAAATGTATTACTATCCTAGCATCCCAAATCAGCTAGATAGTCTTCTTTTTTATTACCAGAATGTCTTAAGTGAGAGGAAAAACTAGAAGGAATATTTCTTAGGAGTGATTGAAAATAAGAAATAACAAGTTCCAATCTCCAACTTTTGGAGAGTTTCTCCACTGAGGATACATTCAAAAGCTTCTTAACTGTTTTAATTACCAGCGAAGATCCACAATAAATTTGAAGCTTTGAGAAGCCCACCTTGATAGCCACCATCAACCCTCATTTTAGGGATAGGAATTGAACCATATTATTTCATGCAAATCCATTGTGTACCATGTAGACCCTTAAGACTCTGCAATCCCAATCATGGAAAATTCCTCCATAACCAGCCTAGCTAGGATTTCCTTTCAAAGCCCCATCACAATTCAATTTAAGAAAACTCACTAGGGGTGGGATGAAAAATGAAGGAGAGGATCCTTTAGAATGGGGAGGATCAGAGGACCAGGAGAAAATCATAGAAGGAGATAGATCTAACATATATATAACCATCGCCTCCTTCGGGCTCACCTTCCATTCATCCCAAGACCAAGGCTCACTAGGAAATGTTTCACCTATTTTTTTTCTAATACATATCCATAGAGAATATCTCCAATTGATGAATTTCCTCCTAGGTACTAAGAGAGGACATTGAGTGATATATTTCTAATACATCTTGAGCCTAGGACTCTGCGCATCATTTTCCATGTTGGCCATGCCACCCTTCCCATCGGTCCCTCTTCTACAACACATATGTTGCCTAGGTATCACAATTAAAAATAGGACCCAGGAACAACCCTCGTGCTCTCTTCCATCCACAGTCCCATCCCAGCAATGGGAAAAAAGAATCCATAAATAAGGCACCAATTTTCCAATAGATTCTCAACAATAACATTTGCTACAATTTTTATCCTTGACAAAATTCCAATTAACCATTTGACAACAGAAGGATGATTGTTTAACAAACCAAGGTTGGGGGATTAGGGAGATGATATATTAAAACATGACACAAAATTGAAATATAATATATAATGAGTCTTATAACTCAGCACAGGGGAAAATAGTAGGATATAGACAAAAAACCCAAACTTAAAAATTAGAACATGAAAAATTAATGGAGCTCCAAACAATAATAAATCCTCTATGAAACAAGATCAAAGAAAAGAAACGAATAGGATGAAAGAAAATATCCAAAAACTACTTCATTAGTACACCAAATTTAACAAAATCCAAATCTTAGATAGATTAGGTGATTCAGTGACAAATTCCATAGTGACCCCATGCTAGCCCCCAAACACCACTTATCTTTGTAGAGGGAAGAAATGGATTTGTGAATCGTTTTAGGAGTAGCCATCACAAATGACTAATAAACTGGTAGACATCTAGCAACACTAATTTAAGAAGAATAAGTTAAACTTCCAAGTTGATGGATTAGAATTTCCAACTGTCCAATTTGTTTGTAATCCTATATATGTAGTAAATATCGACATTCCTTATGAGAGCGTTGGGACGAGTCTTTTTAAAGACTCTGCTCTTATGGGAACCTTTTCCCTCCCACCTCATCATGTCGCTTTTTTCAACATGATCTCTACTTCTTACGATCCTTGGATCGTTCCTTCTGCTAATCTGGTTGATTCTTTTGGCAATGTCATGTCTCTCAACCCAACAAAACAAGCTTATCAAGTTATTTTTTTGGCTTTGGCGAGCATTTATGAAAGTCATACTACTCTTATTATGCATCTAGATGCATATTCACAGTCTCCTTGGCTTGGTTCTTGAGATTCTCCATATCCCTTGAACGAGACATTTCCCACTAACAAGAGTATCACCAAGGTTATGTCTCTTGAGGAAAATCTCTGTAACGATGCTCATCATCGCTCCTTGTTTCTCCCGAGCCTTGGAGAGATTTAATCATGTCTGGATACCTTTGTTTCTCATACACTAACCCATCCACTTCAAATGCCCATCTTGGTGCATGAATTTTTGTCTGAGGGAAACATGGGGAACATCATTGCTACCATGACTACCGACATTTCTATTAAATCGGGAATTGTCGAGAACATCCATGTCGGGTTTTCTTGTTCTCCCGATGAGATCAATATTTACACTTCCCTTTTTAAGGAATTCCGCGATGTCTTTGCCTGGTCATATGAAGAAATTCCTGGCATAGATCCGAGTATAGTTGTGCACGAAATTCCTACTTATCCAGATGTGAATCTTGTTCGTCAATGACTTCATCAGGTGCACCCTAGAAAGGCAAAAGCTTTAAAGGGAGAGGTTGAAAAAATTCTAAAGGTTGGTTTCATCTACCCCATTCCATTGATAGATTGGGTTTCAATCATTTTCCATGTGAATAAAAAACAAGGGACTATTCGTGTTTGTGTTGATTACTGTGATATTAATTGGGAATGTCCCAAAGACAATTATCCAATTCCTTTTAATGATAAAATCATTGATGAGTGTGTCGGGAGTGAGATTTTTTTTTATGGACGATTTTTATGGATACAACTAGATTAACATTCTTCCTATCAATCAACACAAAACTGCTTTTATCTGTCCATGGGGAAACTTTGCCTACAAGAAACTCCCTTTAGGTCTGAAAAATGTTGGAGCTACCTTCCATAGAGCGATGTCTTATGCTTTTCAGGACATCCAACACATCATTCAACCATATCTTGGTGACTTACCGATTCATTTTGCTAAGTGTCATGATCATCCTAACCACCTATGAGTGATTTTTGTTCGTTGCAAACACTACAATATATGTTTAAATCCACATAAGTGTGTCTTCTGTGTTGAATCTAGTCATCTCCTAGGGTTTGTGGTATCAAAGGAAGGAATCAGGATTGACCCCCTCAAAGTTGAGGCCGTTTTGAATTTACCCCCTCTTTCATATTTACATCAATTGCAGATCTTGCAAGGAAAAGCTAATTTCCCTCGTCCTTTTCTACCCAATTATGTTGAGCTTTCCAAGGGATTTACTCATTTGCTGAGAAAGAGGATCCAATGTATTTGGGATGAAATCACTCAAAAAACTTTCGATGCATTAAAGAACACTCTCATTAGTGATCCTTTGTTGCATCCTCCCAACTATCACCACAATTACTTCTTATACTTGGCCGCAACTGATAGTATTATTTCCATGGTACTTGTGTAAGACAATGATGATGGAAACGAACACGTGATCTACTACTTAAGTTGAAATCTTATTGATAGCAAAACTTGATATGCCCATGTCAAGAAACTTGCTTTAGCAATTTTTCCCACTGTTCAATGCTTTCGACACTATATTCTTTTGCGAAAAACCATTGTGATTTCCGATTACAACCCCATGACTTACATCCTAACTCATCAATTGTTGGGGGGGAAATATTCTAAATGGATTGTTATCCTTCAAGAATTTTATTTGGAGTTTGCTACAACCAAATCAAAGAAATCACTGGTTTTCGCTAAATTAATTTGTGACCTTCCCTCCGCAACCACATCTACAGCTTTTGATGAGCTCATTCCTAATGAGACTCTCTTTCTCATTAGCACTCTTGACCCATGCTACGGGGATATTATTGTTTATCTCCAAACCCAAAATTTTCGATCAGAGTTGTCCAATTATTAACATCATTGCATTCGACATCAGTCCCAATCATATTGAATCATTGGAGATACTCTATACCGTGTTGTTGTCGATTCTATCATTTGCAGATGTTTAACACCTGAAGAAGCTAAGAGAGTCCTCAATGACTACCACTTTCGGGCTTGTGGTGGTCACATGTCTGGGTATGCTACTGCTCAGAAAATCCTTCGTGTCGGTTATTTTTGGCCTTCCATCTTAACAGCTTTCATTTTAGCAATCCAAAAATGTCATGTCTTCCAGATTTACAATTGTAAATAGTGTACCCCACCTGCACCCCTACACCCGGTTATTACCGTCGACCCCTTTGCTAAATGGGGTATTGATTTCATGACATGTAACCCTCACTAGGCCGAGGGGCATAGTTATATCATTGTCAGTGTTCATTATTTCACTAAATGGGCTGAGGCGATGCCCACATGTGATGCTGATGGTAAAACTAATGCTCAATTTATTTTCAACCATGTCATAGCTTGATTTGGTGTCCCTCAAGCCATCATTAATGATCATGGATCTCATTTTCAAAATTACATGATGGCATAGTTTATTTCTCGGTTGGGTTTGCGTAAGGACAACTTAATCCCTTACTATCCACAAGCCAATGGCCAAGTTGAAGCAGTTAATAAAGTATTGGTTACTATGCTTCAATGCACCATTGGGATGCATAAATCAAATTGGCATCCTCTGTTATTTTCAGCTCTTTGGGCTTACCGAACCGCAACTAAGACTGCCAGTAGATTTACACCCTTTCAGTTGGTGTATGTTCTGGAGGCAACTCTTCCAATTGAGTGTGAAATTTCTTCATTTAAACTAGTCCTCGAATTACTCCTTGATACCTCACATGAAGAGGAATGTTTACTTTACCTTGAAAGGCTTGATGAAACTCGTTGCTTCGCAACTTCAGTAATTGAAGCCAGAAGAAACGAGTTAAATCTCAATAAGACATAACTGTTTCTCCCCGCATTTTTGCTGAGGGTGACTTGGTCTTACTTTATGGTCAGGCCAATAACAAATTGGGAGCTGGGAAATTGGAACCAATGTGGCATGGGCGTTACATTGTAAAACGAGATTTACAAAAATATTCCTATGAGTTAGTAGACTATGAAGGAAATTCTTTGGATGAGCCTCGAAATGGGCTTTACCTAAAGAAGTATTATGCATGATTATCCGTGTAAATACTTATGTACATTAGTGTGTTTTCATTAGTGTGTAGTGTGGTTTTGATGTGTTAGTTTTCTTTTGCAAACATTTTCCTCTACTTACCTTGTGCTCTACTTGGTTTACAAATGTCATCCAACCATTACGTTAGTTTTGCTAATGCTGCTTGTCGTAGTACATGAAATCAATCTTCCACTGCATAATCAATCTTCCGCTGCATGGGAAATCTATGACCCTAGTGGTGAGTTAGTGAATTTACAAGGTATATTTTTAGGTCAAATGACTAATAACATTGTCGAATATAGTTCAGTGATCGAGCTTTTGTCAGAAACTATTTCTCTTAGCATTAGAGAGTTAATCGTAAAACTTGATTCACAACTCATTATGATATAACTTAATGGACAATATTCAGTTAGAAACCCTCAAATTTTGAGAATGTATTTGTGAGTTTGTTTATTGGAGCAGGGATTTGATTTTACTACTTATCATCACATTCCAAGACACATGAACACATTAATAGATGCATTGGCTAGTTATGTGCTAGACAATTGTGAAACTTGTAAATCATAAAACATCACTTATCAGATATGGTTAATGGGAAAACATGCCTATATATATATATATATATATATATATAGATAGCGAGTGTTTGAAAAAGAGTTTACTACATCAAAATAACAAAAATTGTGTTTTGAGACACATGGCTTTATAAGCATACAATAGTGTAGAAAGTAAACTAGAAGTTGGATATTCGCCTACATGGTGCTCATGATAGCACGAGACAACCCTAATGACTCAGCCCAGCGGTCGATGCAGTTTGGCGGAAACCCATACAGTGTGCCTTTGGTAGTATAATGGAACCTCATCGATTAAGGAATACTCTGTTGGCATTATGATTCTGGTATGGCTCTATGTTACAGATGTTGTACTTGATGGCAACACCCTCAAGTGGCAATGCTTTGATCAGGCTCTCAAAATGTTGAAAATTAAGAAGTACGCAGGAGAACAGCTCAGAAGATGCGTACACGCAGGTACACCGTGAAGGAACCGCGGCCAGACACGCAGGTCACCCGTTCAAAAGATGCGTACCCCCAGTTTCACTTACTTCAAGGCAGAGAAGCGTGTTCACGTGGGGTTTCCTATGTTTGGCTTGTGGTATTTAGCCCGCCGTTCTTGATTCTATGGTTTTGGCCCGTGGTATTGTTTTATATTATTATTATTATTGAGCCCCATGTTTTTGGGCCCTTGGTATTGGTTATCTATGGTATTGATCCATGACTTTAGGAGGAGCTTGCCTATATAAAGAAAAGGAGATCACTTGGCTAAGTATCTTTGCAAATTGAATATCTTAAGATCTGAAATATTGGGTTATTGTCTTAAAAGCTTGATCTATATGAAAGTGAAGTTGAAAGCGAATCTGTGAAGGGTGATCTCTCGAGCGCATGATCAGATCTGGGCATCCGACTAACTGTGGCACACTGGTGAACTGCCAATTCGGCCCTAATCAGAAGTACGTAGGTGAATAACGGTGCAAGTGCGTGGGTACGCAGAGCAGAAGAAGCAGAACTGCATGGGTACGCAGAGGAGAAACAGGAGAGCTGCATGGGTACGCAGAGCAGAAGAAGGAGAACTGCGTGGGTACGCAGCGCGACAGAGGTTCAGGTGCGTACGCCCAGTAAAAGTACGTAGCACGATAGTATCTATGAGTGCGTGGCTTCAGTAGCAGCACGCGGCGCGATAGTGTCTCTGGGTGCGTACCTACAATAACAGTACGCAGCTCGATTGAAGAAGCAGTGCGTGGGTACGCCGTGCAGCAGAAGGCTCTCTGCGGGTATACGCAGGGAAGCAGAAGGTGAAGTGCGTAGCGACGCAGGCCAGAGAAAGGAAAACTACGTATCTGTCTTAAGATCTTCTGTTGACTGAATTTTTCTGTTGATAAGGTGTTCTGGGTTTAGTTCTATTATTTTTGATCTGGTTACTGCAGTTGACTGTGCAATTTACATGTACTTGATGATCATTTGGTGTTTATGGACCCAGTTTGAAAATTTATGAAAAGTGGTCCTTGTAAGAAAAGAAGTAGGGGGTTGTAGCTCCCTTCCAGGAGAGACTGAAAAACGAGAGAGAGTTGTAGCTCTCTGCAGGTTGTAACCTGCGTACTGGTAAAGGACTGCACCAATACAAAATCATTGTAAAAGGAGTTTCTAATTTGAAAGAAGATAGAGACATATTGCAGCAGGTGGTTTTCACCCACATTGGGTTTCCACCTTATATCTGGTGTTCTTTGGTGTGACTATCTGTTTTTCTTGTTCATGCTCATTATTTTATGGTACTGATTTGCAAAAAATAATTCAAAGTGTAAATAAGGAAGATTTGTTAAAAGAACTTGATAATACTGATTCACCCCCCCTCTCAGTATTATTTCCAACAATTGGTATCAGAGCAGGTCCTTCGGAGAAGCTTGATCGCTTGAAGGAAGATCATTCATCATGAGCAACTACGAGAGGGAAGCATCAATCAAGCCACCAACCTTTGATGGGACAAACTTCAATTATTGGAAGGTAAGAGTTACTGCCTATCTTCAATCTCTTGGTACAGAAGTTTGGGATATCATAGATACAGGCTACACTTTTCCTTCAGCTACTCCTACAGATACGGCCGAAAAGAAGAAATATGAAACAATTGCTAAAGCAGTCAATACTTTGCTGGGATGCTTATCTCAAACAGAATTCGTAAAGGTTATGCAATATAAATCCGCAAAAGAAATATGGGACAATATTGTCTTGAGCTACGAAGGAGATGAACAGGTAAAGCGTGCTAAACTTAAAATTCTCAGGATTCAATATGAGAATCTCAGGATGTATAATGATGAAAGTGTGGCTAACTATTTTCTTCGGGTAGATGAGATTGTTAATTGCATGAAAAACTTGGGTGAAGAAATACAAGAGGCTATTCTGGTTGAAAAAGTTTTAAGATCATTGTCCCCCAAGTTTGAATCTAAAGTGTCTGCAATAGAAGAAAAGGAAAATCTACGAATTCTTACTATGTCTCAGCTACACGGAATTCTAACTTCTTATGAAATGAGAAAGGGAGGTCCATCAGACAGAAGAGAAGCTGCTTTCAAGGCTTCAGGCAAAGGAGATTATTATGAAGCAAGTCACGTGCCAGAAGAAGAAGAAGAAGAATCAAATTTTGTCAGAAATCTTCAAAGGGGTTCTGGAAGGTTCAGAGGTAAGTTACCTTTTAAATGCTTTGCTTGTGGAAGAGTAGGTCATTATGCTGCAAAATGTCCTTATAAGGATAAAGGAAAGGAACCTGCTAGATGGAACAAGAAACAGGGTGCAAATAAGAAAAGCTACTACATCATGAAGATAGTGATGGTCTATCAAATAGTGATGAAGATGAACGAGGTAATGACTATAAACTGTTAATGGCATTTGAAGATGATGATTATATGGATGCTATAGATGTGGATAGCCTTTAGGAAGAAATTACTAGACTCAAGAGATGTATAGAAGAAAAGAATATGATCATTGATACTCTACAATTTCAAATTGATGAAAAGGAAAAACATCTTGAAAAATTAGAAGGTGAAATTGTTGGTCTTAGAAAAGAGATTGAGAAAACAAAAGCTATTAATCTTAAGTTTGTCAAAGGATCTGAAACCTTGGATGCGATTATCAATGTACAGCGTTCTCCACTAAACAAGACAGGTCTGGGCTATAATGGAGAAACTTCTCAAGCATCCACCTCAAAAAGTTATCTTGATGCAGCAAGAAGGAATGAGAAAAAGCATAATGGAGACCATCAGGTAAAGCAGGGACGAATTGCAAACAAATACTATCAGGGGCAATCCGTCTTAAGAGTGAACAAAAGCTACAACCAGCCACAGGTAAAATCTTCTCAATTTGGTTCAAGAATGGATGACAATAGAAATTACAATCATTTGGCCAGTAGATTTGATAACCGCAGAAGTTTCTTCAATGGAAAATGTTTCTCTTGCCATAACTTTGGTCACAAAGCAGCTCAATGTGTTGCATATAAAACAATCATGACTAGAGAAGCTCAAAAACAAAGAAGTATGACCGGGATTACAAAAGGACCTATAACAACTTTTCGGCTCTTGAAAATGAAGTTGAATGTTCTATTTGCAATAACTTTGGTCATGAAGATTCTGAATGCAGGAGCAGGTTTCAGCAGACAAAGGAACAAGCCTCCAACACCAAAACATGGAGAATAAAGGAACCACAAACAGCCAGATGCGTGATCAAGGAACCGAGGTGATATTTAGAACAAATGGATGTCTTGTTCGTGATCTTGATACAGGTAAAACGGTGATCAAAGGTAAATGAACTCCAAATAATCTATACATATTTGAAGAAGGACAACAATGCTATCTAAGCAAGGATGATGAACACTAGTTATGGTATTGGAGCTGGAAATGTTTTGTATGTTGATGGATTGAAACATAATCTTCTAAGTGTCAGCCAAATGTGTGATCAAGGAACCGAGGTGATATTTAGAACAAATGGATGTCTTGTTCGTGATCTTGATACAGTTAAAACGGTGATCAAAGGTAAAAGAACTCCAAATAATCTATACATATTTGAAGAAGGACAACAACAATGCTATCTAAGCAAGGATGATGAACACTGGTTATGGCATCGGAGGTTGGGGCATCTAAGCTTTTCAAAAATAAGGAAAGCATGCAGATATCAGGCAATTCGTGATCTTCCAGATATCAAAATTCCAGACAACACCATATGCAAATCATGTCAGTTTGGAAAGAAAACCAGAACTAACTTTCCAGAGAAGGAAGGATCAGCTAGCATGCCTCTTGAGCTAGTTCATACAGATACATGTGGTCCATTCAGGAAAAGGACACCTTGAGGAGAAGAATACTTGATATTATTCATTGACGATTTCTCCAGGTTTGTCTGGTTAGGACTTATGAAGCACAAAGATGAAGCATTCGAAAAATTCAAATCCTTCAAAGCCTTGGTTGAAAATGAATCAAGATACAAAATTAAGTGCCTCAGATCCGACAGAGGTGGGGAGTTTACCTCAAGTGAATTTTTCAATTTCTGTGAAGAACATGGGATAAGAAGAGAATTCTCTACAGCCAGAACTCCTCAGAAAAATGGAGTTGTGGAAAGAATGAACAGAACAGTCCAACAAATGGCTCGTGCTATGCTTGATGAGTCGGGAACTCCCGCAACTTTCTGGGGTGAAGTTGCACATGCTGCGGTTGTTATTCTCAACAAAACAAATGTCCGAGTGAACAGCACTCAAACCCCTCATGAGCTCTGGTGTGGTGAGACTCCTTCAGTAAAGCACTTCAAAATCTTTGGGAGCAAATGTTATATTAAGAATACTGATGAGAAACTTGGCAAACTTGAACCTAGAGCAGATGAAGGCATTCTTCTTGGTTATTCTCCACATAGCAAAGCATACAAATGCTACAATAAAAGACTTGGTAGAATTGTTGACAGCATTGATGTAGTGGTTGATGAGAAGGGATACATTCCTAGGCAAGTACATCATGAAGACATCGAAGAAGATGAAGGCTACCCTCAAAGACAGAATGATGAAGAAGAAGAACCTCAAGAAGAACTAGAGGAGCAGACAAGAATAGAAGAGAAGACTCCATCCAAATATGTTCAGAAGAATCATCCAGAATCTCAGATTGTGGGGCAGAAAGAAGCAGGTGTACAAACAAGAAGAACAGTTGCAGAAGCTTCAAGCTATTTGGCATTACTCTCCTCCACTGAACCACAAAATGTGAAAGAGGCATGCAAAGATGAATGTTGGGTGAAAGCAATGGATGAAGAACTTGAGCAAATCGAAAAGAACAACACTTGGGAGCTGGTTCCTAGACCAAAGGATAAGAATGTTATTGGAACAAAATGGGTCTTCAAAAATAAATTGAATGAAAATGGAGAAGTAATTAGAAACAAGGCCATACTTGTTTGTAAAGGGTATGCGCAGCAAGAAGGAATAGACTTTGAAGAAACCTTTGCTCCTGTTGCAAGACTTGAGGCCATCCGAATGTTCCTTGCTCTCTCAAGCTTTCAAAACTTCAAAGTATTTCAAATGGATGTGAAATCAGCCTTTCTGAATGGAGACTTGGAAGAAGAAGTATACATTGAGCAGCCAGATGGGTTCATTCTTGGAAATGATCCAAAACTTGTATGCAGATTGAAAAAGGCTCTCTATGGTCTCAAACAAGCTCCAAGGGCTTGGTACTATCATTTGGACAAATATCTTCATCAACAAGGTTTTTCAAAAGGATCAGCAGATAGCAATCTTTATATAAAAGTTGAAAATGACAAATTGCTAATACTTGTTGTGTATGTAGATGACATTATCTTTGGCAACAATGAAGAAGCTATGAGTCAAAGATTTGCCTTAGTGATGCAGAAAGAATTCGAAATGTACTTGCTGGGAGAACTGACATATTTTCTTGGTTTGCAAATCCAACAAAAATAAGGAGGGATCTTTTTGTCTCAAACCAAGTATCTCAAACAGATTTTAAAGAAATATGGCATGGAAGATGCAAAACCAGTATGTACACCCATGGTCACAGGATGTAGCCTCAGTGAAAATGATGAATCTGCAGCAGTCCATCAACCAACCTACAGATCTATGATTGGAAGTTTACTTTATTTGACAGGTACCCGACCGGACATCATGCATGCAGTTGGAATAGTTGGAAGATTTTAGGCAAATCCGAAGGAAACTCATCTTCAGGCAGTGAAGAGAATTTTCAAATATCTTCAAGGGACTCAAAATTATGGCTTATGGTATCCTAGAGATACAGATCTCACACTTCATGCTTATACAGATGCAGATTGGGCCGGAAGCGTGGATGACAGGAAGAGCACATGTGGTGGTACGTTCTTTATGGGTTCCAGACTAGTATCTTGGTTCAGCAAGAAACAGAGTTCGATTGCCTTGTCTACAGCTGAAGCGGAATATGTTGCTGCTGCATCTTGCTGCACTCAACTCCTTTGGATGATGAAAACCTTGCAGGATTTTCAAATCACTTGTACACCACCTATCTCCATCTTATGTGATAACAAAAGTGTAATCAGCATCTCAAAGAACCCAGTCATGCATTCAAAAACCAAGCACATACCAATCAAGTATCATTTTCTCCGAGAACAAGTGCTTGAACAGAAGGTCAAGTTGGAGTATGTTCCTTCTAAGGAACAAGTTGCTGATATACTCACCAAACCATTGCCCAGGGAGACTTTTGAATACCTCAGGCAAAAGCTGGGGGTTGTTGATGCATCATCTTATTGTTGAATCTCTTCTGATTGATGGTTGTACGCATGGTTCATCTGGGGTATATGCGTACATGTGGTGGGTGGCTGATTGGTTGAAGATTGAATGGCACAGGTTCAGGGGGAGCATATAATGCATTGTTGGCATTATGAAAGATGTACAGAAGTTGATCATGGAAGCTGGTCTGAATATAGCTGCAATATGTCTCTATCTCTTTCATGGTCATTTATGGTGTTTGGTGGATTATGGTTCTTCTTTGCAGATCTGGTTCATATTCAGGGGGAGCATGCTCTTAGGGGGAGCATAACCCTTTGCCCTTGATGTCAAAGGGGAAGAATGAAGCTGAAGATTTTGAGGTTGCCATCAAGTCCAAAGGGGGAGATTGTTGGCATTATGATTCTGGTATGGCTCTATGTTACGGATGTTGTACTTGATGGCAACACCCTCAAGTGGCAATGCTTTGATCAGGCTCTCAAAATGTTGAAAATTAAGAAGTACGTGGGAGAACAGCTCAGAAGATGCGTACACGTAGGTACACCGTGAAGGAACCGCGGCCAGACACACAAGTCACCCGTTCAGAAGATGCGTACCCCCAGTTTCACTTACTTCAAGGCAGAGAAGGGCGTTCACGTGGGGTTTCCTATGTTTGGCTCATGGTATTTAGTCCGCCGCTCTTGATTCTATGGTTTTGGCCCGTGGTATTGTTTTATATTATTATTATTATTGAGCCCCATGTTTTTGGGCCCCTGGTATTGGTTATCTATGGTATTGATCCATGACTTTAGGAGGAGCTTGCCTATATAAAGCAAAGGAGATCACTTGGCTAAGTATCTTTGCAAATTGAATATCTTAAGATCTGAAATATTGGGTTATTGTCTTAAAAGATTGATCTATATGAAAGTGAAGTTGAAAGCGAATCTGTGAAGGGTGATCTCTCGAGCGCATGATCAGATTTGGGCATCCAACTAACTGTGGCACACTGGTGAACTGCCAATTCGGCCCTAATCAGAAGTACGCAGGTGAATAACGGTGCAAGTGCGTGGGTACGCAGAGCAGAAGAAGCAGAACTGCGTGGGTACGTAGAGGAGAAACAGGAGAGCTGCGTGGGTACGCAGAGCAGAAGAAGCAGAACTGCGTGGGTACGCAGCGCGACAGAGGTTCAGGTGCATACGCCCAGTAAAAGTACACAGCGCGATAGTATCTATGAGTGCGTGGCTTCAGTAGCAGCACGCGGCGCGATAGTGTCTCTGGGTGCATACCTACAGTAACAATACGCAGCTTGATTGAAGAAGCAGTGCATGGGTACGCCGTGCAGCAGAAGGCTCTCTGTGGGTATACGCAGGGAAGCAGAAGGTGAAGTGCGTAGCGACGCAGGCCAGAGAAAGGAAAACTGCGTATCTGTCTTAAGATCTTCTGTTGACTGAATTTTTCTGTTGATAAGGTGTTCTGGGTTTAGTTCTGTTATTGTTGATCTGGTTACTGAAGTTGACTGTGCAATTTACATGTACTTGATGATCATTTGATGTTTATGGATCCAGTTTGAAAATTTATGAAAAGTGGTCCTTGTAAGAAAAGAAGTAGGGGGTTGTAGCTCCCTTCCAGGAGAGACTGGAAAACGAGAGAGAGTTGTAGCTCTCTGCAAGTTGCAACCTGCGTACTGGTAAAGGACTGCACCAGTACAAAATCATTGTAAAAGGAGTTTCTAATTTGAAAGAAGATAGAGACATATTGCAGCAGGTGGTTTTCACCCACATTGGGTTTCCACCTTATATCTGGTGTTCTTTGGTGTGACTATCTGTTTTTCTTGTTCATGCTCATTATTTTATGGTACTGATTTGCAAAAAATAATTCAAAGTGTAAATAAGGAATATTTGTTAAAAGAACTTGATAATACTGATTCACCCCTCCTCTCAGTATTATTTCCAACATACTCTGGAATCCCCCTGCTTAGAACTTCTAGGTTACACTCTACCTTGACAATAGGATCTACTCCCTCCACATATGGAGGAGCCTCCTTAATATGGCATGCCACTCACCTAGATATTGAAGAAACCCTTGGAGGTATCTCTGGTCCAACATCTACATGACATTATAAGTCAAATCTCAGTACACATAAAAAAAGTATAAAGAATTCAAAAATAGTTTTTTACCTGAATCAGGCCACTGTGCCCCTAGAGGGAATGGAATATCTATATCTCCTTGGAAATGTGTTCTTGTATACGCCCAATCATTGACCATGATTAGCTGCTGACAAAACCATCCAAAAAATGTTGGAGGGAATTACATATGTTGACCACCCCCTTGTCGCGTCATCAACTCTCCACATCTAAGTAATCATGGATCTTTGGGCAATGGTGCATCCACTTCCAACCACTAATAGTGGAACAATGGCACATGTTCTAGGATGAACATCACCAAAATAAATACGATACCAAATTGTTTCATATTCCCTAACTTGCACTTGGTTAGTTGGTGCTTCATGCACACCAACAAACCTTTGCACCAATTGAAAATTATGGGATTTAGGCACTTGATCGCATACTGGAAATGAGACTTTGTTGCCTCATGCAATGCTTGCACCCCATCTATTTGGTCCATAGTGTGTAGGATTGTTCACAATGGGAGGTTAATAATGCTATTTATGTTAATTTTCTTGCGGTTAGTTTTCTTGGCCCCTAGACAATGCCTCACAATGATCATATTTGTGCTCTTTCCTCCAGTGCATGATCCTGAAAACTGTACTCATTATCCCTTTCTAGACAACCCAACAATGAAATAAATGATGATGACCTCTATTTCGAGCTCTTGATCCCCGAACATGAATAGTTGGTGATCTACATCCCACCAACTAATTAAGTGCTGCAATAACTCGGGTTGTAATCTAATCTCGGGAATCATGAAGAACTTGAGAAATCCACATGCTCGTAGGGCATCAATACAGTATTGATCCTGCATAGCCCGATGGTCTTCGACTTCATGACCCATCTCTTGCCATTAAATCAAAATTTTGGATTGGTTATCCTACAAAAAATCAACAAACCTACATTTCATGAGCATCCATGGAGAGAAAATCCAAGATTAACTATTTTACATGGAATATTTCACTTCAAATTTTTTACCTCGGTGCCAGTGCATCTGTTTAGGAATTTTCTCGCGCTACCAACTTTAGTACCTAACTAACCTCAGGGTGAGAAACGTGAGTTCGATGGGTGAAACCTGCGCTAGTCACCCATGATAAAAAGAATTATAAGTCTTCCTTGTAGCCTATCCTATGGATGAAAATGCATAAAATAACTACCAAAATGAAGGGAAGGGACAGATCTCTTACCTGTAACAAGCGGCTTGAAAAAGGTGTCCCGGATTGTTTGTGCTCCTTCCCTAAAGATCGAGGTAAAAATGCTCTCACAAATGAAAATTGGTAAAATGGTAAAAATAACCTACTTTATGCCCTATTTATAAGTTTTAAATAATATTCTTACCAAATTAGGCCATATTTCACTCATTTTTTAATATTTTTCCTCAAAATCGTTAATGTGTGTTTCCTTGTGCAGCGATAGGTCATATGTTCTTGGTGACAGTGATTTACCTTGGCTGATTCAATGAGTTTTCTTTTATCACTTTTTTGGACTCATAAAAAATAAATTAAAAAGCGACCCTCTCGAGTCATCTTTAAGCTCTTTCTGACTCTTGAAAAATTAAAAGATTTCAAAGTATTTGTTGTTTCGAACTCGTTAAAGT
Organism: Pinus tabuliformis; assembly: GCA_031772625.1. NCBI lineage: Eukaryota > Viridiplantae > Streptophyta > Pinopsida > Pinales > Pinaceae > Pinus > Pinus tabuliformis. The sequence goes on along the minus strand of CM062820.1, from coordinate 854,789,102 downwards.
AAATGAAATGACATCTACTTAGTATAAGTTTAACCCTTTTCCGAAATGAGTTAGACTATTATATGAAAAAGGAATAACTTAGTCGAACATGGCTAAGAGTTTTCTTGAATATTTTTTTCTACCTTTTCGGGTTCAAGAGACCGTTATCACCAAAAATTTGATCATCTAGCCATAACTTAGTAGATGGATCGAAGTACACCATGTATGGCCAATTTTACCATAGTAAAATTGCTTTCACTATAAGAAATTACTTAATAAACCACATTTGTTAAGTTATTTATGGTTAAACCCATGAAAAATAATTAAATAAATCATTATTTATTTAATTCTCTTCTAGGAATAATTAATTAAACCATTGATTAACTAATATTCCTTGTCATATTTGACCCTGTTATGAGAAATAAATAAATAAATCATTACTTGTCTTATTTTTCTCTACGAATAATTAATTAACCACTAATTAGTTGTTATTCCTTGTCAAGATTGACTAAATCCCCTAGGAATACTTAAATAAAACATTATTTATTTATTATTCCCTAACCATATTTCTTGAGATGGTAAATAAATCATTTATTTATTTATTTTCTAAATAAAAGTATTTAATCAATTTAAATAATTTTTCCCTCCAACCAAATTTAATTAAATATTCGAAATTGTTAATTCTAGAATTTGGTTAATAATATTTTATCAAGAAAAGTTTTCAGCGAAAATCACATCATAATTCATTTGTCGACGCGTTTTGAACCAACAAGTGTGGTTCATCATCAAGACAAATTGAAGAACCAGATCATGGCTGCATGTTAAATAGAGAGAGCAGATCATTCAATGGCTACATTTGACCACGAAACGACTACATTGAACTAGGCAACTGGACTGGACCAAGAGATAGAGAAAGGGAAATATAATTAGTTAATTAATTAGTTAGTTAGTTTGTTATATTTATTTCCATTTGTGATTAAATGCAACCACCTGTATTTAACTAAATTGAGTATAAACTAAGAGCTAATTAATAGACTTTTTATTATTATAAAGTATATAAAAACTTATATTATTATTATTATATGAAATATTAAGAAAAAATAATAAATGTTTATTAATTAGATAACCTAATTAGTTAGTTAAATATTTGACTTAATTCTAAATTTAATGAATTTAACTATATTAAATATGTAGAAATTTCTACTCACTTAAAACTAATTAGAATATAACTTTAAGTCAATGAAGAATTATGGAAAGAATATAACTATTTTCAATTAGTTAGTTAATTCGATTATTAATTTTATTGATTTATATTTATTTACTAAAGGTATAACCGGATTAGTTAGTTTCTCTCTTTATGATTCTTTCATCTATGTTTAGGTATAAAAATGATTTATTTATATATTATGTTAGATAATTAAGGCATAAATATTTTTAGAACCTATCTAAATAGAAACATCTGATTCCTAATTTTAAGCTAGAAAAAATGTAAGTGAACAATTAAGATTAAAATAATTTAATAAAATATTGAATAAAAATCAAAGAGAAGAAAAGGAAAAAAAATGGAAAAACAAACAATCTAGAAGACGAGGGGGAAAGGACCAAAGAAGACCATAATAAAAATAACAACACAAGGGGTGGGGGTGGTGGGAGCGGGGGTGGGGCAACTAGGATTAAAGGGCATGGATCCAACAACTGCTAATTTCCCCCCTAAACTTCTGGTGATGAAAAGGCACAATCTTCACAATAACACAAGTCTCCTCAATACATATGTGATGCTTATTCTTCTCTGTGTGTTCTGCCAGGGTTGAAGATTGGGTCCTCCCATGTTTTATGTCGGCTGAGTGTTCATGAATCCTCTGATTAATAGAGCACCCAGTCTCACCAACATAGGGGGTCCCATAGGAACAAGGAATAACATAGACACCTTTCATGTCCTTGGAGTCAACAGGGCCTTTTAACGATCTAAGGGAGCTACAGATGGGAGGCCATAGAAATTGAAAAAAGGTTGAGAAATCTCAATAGGGATGACGGCTGGAAAATTAGCAGTTGTTGGATCCTTGCCCTTTCATCCTAGCTACAACCGCCGCACACCTGCACCCCCCCTCCCCCCCCTTGTGTTGTTCTTTTTATTGTGGTCTTCTCTGGTCCTTTTCCCCCTCGTCTTCTGGATTGTTTATTTTTCCATTTTATTCCTTTTCTTCTCTTTGATTTTTATTCAATATTTTATTAAATTATTTTAATCTTAATTTGTTCACTTAGATTTTTTCTAGCTTAAAATTTGGAATAAGATGTTTTTATTTAAGTAGGTTCAAAACATTTTTACGCCTGAATTATTTAACATAATTTTTAAATAAATAGTTTTTATACCTTAACATAGATGAAAGAATTATAAAGAGAGAAACTAATTAATCCGTTATACCTTTAGTAAATAAATATAAATAAACAAAATTAATAATCGAATTAACTAACTAATTGAAAATAGTTATATTTTTTCCATAATTCTTCATGGACTTTAATTTATATTCTAATTAGTTTTAAGTGAGTAGAAATTGATACACATTTAATATAGCTAAATTCATTAAATTTAGAATTAAGTCAAATATTTAGCTAACTAATTAGGTTATCTAATCAATAAACGTTTATTAATTTTTCTTAATATTTCATATAATAATAATATAAGTTTTTATATAGTTTATAATAATAAAAAGTCTATTAATTAGTTCTTAATTTATACTCAATTTAGTTAAATACAAGTGGTTACATTTAGTCACAAATGGAAATAAATATAATAATCTAACTAATTATCAATTAACTAATTATATTTCCCTTTCCTTATCTCTTGGTCTAGTCTAGTTGCCCAGTCCAATGTAGTTGTTTCCTGGTCAAATGTAGTCGTTGAATGATCTTCTCTCTCTATTTAACCTGTAGCCATGGTCTGGTTCTTCAACTTGTCCTGACGATGAACCACACTTGTTGGTTTGAAATGCATCGACAAATGAATTATGATGTGATTTTCGCCGAAAACTCTTCTCAATAAACTTGGTATGGATCACAGAAGCCTAAATTCAACAATATTTTATTATTTCCCATTATTCGAGGATAACCTAATATTTTTCTATAAATTGGAGGGTTTTACATTCATTCTTCACTTTCGATCATTTTCATTGTTGCACTCATTGTTGCAGCTTTGATTATTATCATTGTCGCACACCATTTTCTTTTCCATTTGAGTTCTCATTGAGCTCAAACATTTTGTTTGTTGGGTTTTACACATTATAGAGGAGAGAGACTCTACATAAGATGAAGACATTAAGAATAGCAAAGAACCCATCCCATAGAGGGGGACTGGTAACATTATTGTCCCCTTCACAGGTATCATCTAATAAAATATATTCTTTATATATCTAGTTTCCATTGGATTATTGGAGTTACTTGCGCTTATTTTCTTATTCCATTTTGTTGTTTAACTATTTTTGTTGCATAGATCAGGGCTTTGGCAGGTTTTGTTTCTATCATTTGTTGCAGATCCACACTATTTAACAACCATTTTTATTGTTAGGGTTGTTTGTCATCCATAGTCTAAATTGGTTTATTTTCATACACCTTCTAGAAGAACTCCTCAAAACAGATGGCGATGCCATTGCATTTTTAATTTTGATTTAGAAACATGGGTGACATTAAGTTTTAAGCTTATGGTTTTCCTTTTTTCAGTCTCTTAATGTTTTTTACTAGCATTCTAACCCTAGATCAGTCAAATTTCTAACTTCTAAAAGTTTTCTGGTTTTTTCTACACGTGGCAAGTGTTGAGAAATGGCAACAAGAAATTCCGATTTAATTTGTCCTTGAATTAAACTGTGAATTAAATTCGAATTCTATTCTCATAGCAACTTAAAATAGTTAAATTAAGTTTATTAAACTTACTTAACTTAGTAAATTCAAGTTGGAAGTCTTTTGGAAGTCATATATATGTTCTCCCTACTTTGTAGGAGTCTAGTGTGAGTTAATTGTGAGTTGTAAAATAGAAGAATCAGTTTCATCAGTCAGATTAGTTAAATTAGTTCTCAAACTGATTGAGAGAACTAATAGTGAGTTAACAGTTAGTGGTGACACTAATGAACTTCACTAGTGCTACTCTAGTTAACTGAATATTTACTCATTAGAAACTCATGCATGTCAATTCTGAGAAAGACCCAATTGAGACTAGAGTGCAGGGACAGTGTACTATTGGTTTTAGATTTTTCTGAGTTGCACTGATAGTGCATGCATTCAAGAACTGATCCTTGAGGGATTGCACTATTTTTAGAGGCATTATTTCCCTTTAAATACAAGGTATCCTTCATAGGAATTACACATTGGAATAAAAACTTGGAGAGCTTGTGAAGAGGCTAAGCTTTGGCCTTGAGCTTGCTTATGAGTTGGAGATTGAATTTGCAGAGTGTTGGGATTGTTCTAGAGAGAACAAGCATTTTAATTTCATCTTGATTTTCTGGACTAATACAAAATAGATAGTGGGGTTTTGAGTTGTGGCTTTCCCCGGATATGTACTGTATTATGTGCCTTTGATTCTCTTCCTATATTGATTATTGTTTGCTCGATGTTTATGGGATTCCACTATAAAGAGTAGAAGTAGATTCTTATCTCTTGTTTTAGCAAATTGCATTAGCTTGTGAATCTACAGGATTTTCTACATGGTATCAGAGCAAGATTTTTTTTGGGTCGAGAGTTTGCAAAGAAGATCTAAGAATTTATGTGAAACATTTTCATAAAAAAATTGCATATCTTAATTCCTTTGGAAAAGATAGCCAAATTCAAAACCAAAATCGACCGAATCGGAGTTCGGATGAGGGAGATATCGTTGATCTAAAATCAGCTCTCTATAGGAGATTTCGAAGTTTTTAGTTTTTGAGTTACAGGTGAAAGTCAAATTTGCATACATACTTCAGGATCAACAGATGATGTTCCACAAGTTGAGGCTTAAGTATGCCTTGGAAGGAATCTCAAATTTTATAGCCTAGAGGGATAGGATGGAGGTTGTGATAGAAGATAATGGCTTCAAGGAATTCATTGATCAAGAAGTCCCCAAGCCAGCAGCTACTGATGCACAGAACTTGGCCAAGTGGAAGAAGTTTGTGGAAAAGGCAAGGTGGATAATCCTTGAGGGAGTTCGAGATCATATTCTCTCGAGTCTCCATGGAAAGGAAACCCTGCATGCTATGTGGAAAACATTGGCAGACTTGTATCAGAATAGAAGTGATCAAAAGAAGTTGGTACCTAAGGATAAACTTCGTAAAATCAAGATGGAGAAAGGCGAGACGATTCCAAAGTACTTGACCAAGTTCACTCAATGTTAGGATGAACTTGGAAGTGTTGGAGTCATGGTTTCCGAGGAGAATATGGTGATTCTTTCTCTTCTTGGACTCCCAAATAGTTGCATAGTTATCAGGACTCTATCAATGGTTGGGAGAAGCTGCTAGATTGGGAACGACTAAGGTTGGATTTGATGCAGGATGAGATCAAGAAGAACACTAAGGATGGCTCTTCAAAAAAGACTATGATGAAGAGAACTATGCCTTAGTGATTAATGTGAGGAAGGGGAAAGGGAAAATTTCCCATTCCAAATCAAATTCTTATCATGGAGGTGAGAAGAAGGACATGAACAAAGTTAAATGCTTTCATTGTCACAAGATAGGACACTTTGCTACAAATTATCCATTGAAGAAGTCCAAGGAGAACTCCTCAAGAGGAGCAGTGGGTGATGCTTTGGCCTCCCAATTCGAATTGGACTTTCCCTCATTGCATGCATGGTGTCTTCAATGATGGGAAGTGTCTGGTACTTAGACATTGGAGCTTCTTTCCACATGACTAGTGACAAAGAGTTATTTAGTGAACTAGAGGTGAAAGATCTCAAGGTGCATATCGAGATGGGTGATGATGATAAGTATAGTGTTACTGGTGTTGGAACTATTAATTTTGAAAGGGAGCATGCGGCTCCACTCACCTTGAATAATGTTATGCATGTACCCGGACCAATGAAGAACTTGGTATTTGTTTCCATGCTTGAGGATAGAGGCTATGATGTGATATTTTCGAAAAAAAAGGCATTCCTTCAACACATATCCATGGGTAAAGTAAAGAAGATAGGGATTCGAGTTAAAAATCTCTATAAGATAGAGGTAGAGGATTGTGTTGCTTTGAGTTCAAAAGAAAAAAAGATGTTGAGCTAAGACATTGACGAGTTGTGGCACAGGCGATTGGGCCACTTGCATCATGGTGCTTTGAAGGTATTGTAGCAAATCTCTACTGGTCTTCCCAAAGGTACTCTTGAGCAAGTTGATACACGCAAGGGTTGTACTTTGGGAAAATACACCAAGTCTTCCTTTGGAGACAGAGACAATCCAGTAGAGTCTATTCTAGAGAGAGTCCATTTAGAAGTGTGTGGACCATTCTTGATAGAATCCATGACCAAACACAAGTATTATGTTATATTTGTTGATGACCATTCTCATAAATGATGGGTATTTTTTATGTATAAAAAGGATCAAACTTTCACAAAGTTTGTGAGTTCAAAGCATTGGTAGAGAAAGAGTCTGGTAAGAAGGTTAAATCCCTACAGAGTGATAATGGTGGTGAGTATTTCTCCAATGAGTTTAAGAATTTTTGTGTAGCAGAAGGGATTAAACGAGAGTTGATGGTACCCCATAACCCTCAACAAAATGGGATTACTAAGAGGAAGAACAAGAGCATACTAGGGGCCGGAAGGGTGATGTTGCATGATCAGTGCCTACCACTACACTTGTGGGTTGAGGCATGCAATACAATAATTTATGTTCATAACCGTAGCCCACATCAGATACTTGAGATGAAGACACCAGAGGAGGATTATTCTGGTAAGAGGCCAGTTATTGGTCACTTCAGGATTTTTGGGTCATTGATTTATTTCCATGTGACCGAAGATGCACGGAAGAATCTTGAGCCAACAACAGAGTTGGGGATATTTGTGGGGTACACTGATACACCCCAAAATTATCCGGTGTACATGCCAACCAGTCAGAAGACAATGGTTCGCAGGGATATCAAGTTCGATGAGGAGAAGGCCATGCGAGTATCCCTTGAGAGGGAGCTTGAGCCACATTTGGATGAGGATGTTTTAGTTCCTAAGGTTGAGGGGCCTTAGATTGATGTCGAGCAGCCATATGCAAATTTTTAGAGAGTGGATACATCCACTCAAGTAGAGTCTTCTAGAGAGGGAAGAAAGAGCACTAGAGAGGCTGATAGATTGTTGGATGATGCACGAGAGAATGTGGGAACACCCACTTCTCAGTATAGATAGAGGAGGTCACCAAATAGGTACACTAGATACATGGCACTTATAGGTGCATGTGTTGAGAAAAATCTGTATTCCTTTCAGGAAGCAGTGCAGTAACCAATTTGGGTTGATACAATGGTGGAGGAGTATGACTTCATAGTTTGAAATAGTGTTAGGGATGTGGTCCCGAGACTAGAGGACAAGTCAATTGTGAGATCTCATTGGCTTTACAAGGTAAAGAAAGCTGCAGATGGTAGTGTGGATAAGCATAAGGCTAGATTTGTGGCCCATGGATTTTCACAGATAGAGGGGATTGATAATGATGAGACCTTTTATCCTATTGTAAGGTGCTCATCAATAAGATATATTTTGGCACTATCAGCATAGATGGGTTGTAAGATCCATCAGATGAATGTGAAGACTACCTTCTTCAATGGCATGATTGAGGAAGAGGTGTACATAGAGCAAACCAAAGGTTTTGAAATTTTGGACTATGAGTCGCATGTGTGCCAACTCAAGCGAGTGTTATATGGGTTGAAGCAAGCACCCCATGCTTGGAACAACAGGATAGATAACTACTTCACTAGGTTGGTATTCACAAAGAGTGAAGAGGATGCGAACCTGTATCACATAGTGGTGGAAGGTAAGTTATTGATCATTGTACTTTATGTAGATGATCTTATACTGACAGGTGATGAGAAGCTCATCAAATCTTGCAAGGAGGACCTTGCAAGAGAGTTTGAGATGAAGGACATGGGGCTCATTCATTACTTTCTTGGCATGGAGGTATGCCAGGGAGATGGCAATTTGTTTGTATATCATGGAAAGTATGCCAACGAGATACTCAGGAGATTCTCCATGGAGAGTAGTAAACCCATGGATACTCCTCTAGCTGCTAACTGGAGGAAGGAGGGTGCTACTTCAGGGGAAGTAGTGGAAGCTATTGTTTACAGGCAGCTTGTGGGTTCACTCATGTAGTACTTGCTGAACACACGACTGGATATTTTCTATGCAATTAACCAGCTTAGTCTAGCAATGGTTAGGCCTACCAAGCTATATTGGAAGGTGGCAACGCATGTATTGAGATACCTCAAAGGCCCTACTCAGTTTGGGTTATGGTACAGATGGATAGAGGCAGTGAAGCTTCAAGGCTTCACGGATGCAGATTGGGCAAGGATTCCATCCGACAAGAAGAGCACATCAGGAGGGATCTTTAGTATTGGGTCAGCGACAATTTTCTGGTACATCAAGAAACAAAGATCGGTTGCACTTAGTTCGGAAGAGGCAGAGTACATGGCTACAAGTTAGGCATCATGTGACACTATCTAGATGAGGTGGATAATGTTGTTATATTACATTCCCATGGAGGAGCAAGATGTTGACATCTTGACAAAGGAATTGTCAATATGTAAATTCGAGTTTCACAAAGACAGGATCGTGGTAGTTGATAATCCCTTTCTTGTTGAGAGGGGGTGTTGAGAAATGGAAACAAGAAATTTCAGTTTAATTTTTCCTTGAATTAAACTGTGAATTAAATTCGAATTCTATTCTCATAGAAACTTAAAATAGTTAAATTAAGTTTATTAAACTTACTTAACTTAGGAAATTCGAGTTGGAAGTCTTTTGGAAGTCATGTATTTGTTCTCCCTACTTTGTAGGAGTCCAGTGTGAGTTAATTGTGATTTGTAAAATAGAAGATTCAGTTTCATGAGTTAGTTCAGTTAAATTAGTTCTCAAAATGATTAAGAGAACTAATAGTGAGTTAACAGTCAGTGGTGACACCAATGAACTTTGTCGGTGCTACTCTAGTTAACTGAATATTTACTCATCAAAAACTCATGCATGTCGATTCTGAGAAAGACCTAATTGAGACTAGAGTGCAGGGACATTGTACTATTTGTTTTAGATTTTTCTAAGTTTCGTTGATAGTGCATTCATTCAAGAACTGATCCTTGAGGGATTGTGCTATTTTTAGAGGCTTTATTTCCATTTAAATAAAAGCTATCCTTCATAGGAATTACACATTAGAATAGAGATTTGGAGAGCGTGTGAAGGGGCTAGGCTTTGGCCTTGAGCTTGCTTATGAGTTAGAGATTGAATTTGCTAAGTGTTGGGATTGTTCTAGAGAGAACAAGCATTGTAATTTCATCTTGATTTTCTAGATTAATACAAAATAGATAGTGGGGTTTTGAGCTATGGCTTTCCTCAGATATTTATTGTGTTATGTTTCTTTGATTCTCTTCTTCTATTGATTATTGTTTGCTTGATGTTTATGGGCTTCTGTTGTAAAGAGTAGAAGTAGATTCTTGTCTCTTGCTTTAGCAAATTACATTAAATTGTGAATCTACATGATTTTCTACAACAGGAACCAGCCACACCAGAGACAACAAATTTTTCCACGACTTGCCACCCAAGAACTAAGGAGCAGAAATTGCACTTTTCAGCCCAAAACTTGTGATCTAGAGGTCCAGAGCACACTTTCTAGCCCAAAAAGTGTGATCTCCCCTAAAACAGATCAGTACCTGTGATTTTAAGGTTTCCGGGAATTTTTTTGATCATTTTCTGGGTTTTTTTGGGAGCACTCTGCTGGGTTGATTGACCATTGCCTTAGCCCGCTTAGGCCTTGATCTACTTTGGTTTGCTCATTGAAGTGGAATTTAGCCCCTACGGCTTCTAGTACGCTTCCACCTTTGTAGGAGGAGTTCAACTAAGTAAGAAGTCTGAGTTTTTGCAGAACTTTCAACCATACATTTCAGATCTATATCTTTCCTTTTCAGATCTTTAAAGATAGGTTGTTTCCATCCAAATTTCCCTCTTGAACCTTTTTTGGTCATTTTCATTAGGGTGCCACTGCTTACCCTAGCTTCCACACCCATCACCCTATCTTTTGCAATGATTTTCCTCTCTAGTTTTTTGTTGTTGTTGCACCACTTTCTAGCAGCATAGTGTCATTTGATCCCAGTCACACCGACACCTAGATCTCTTGGCCATTTTAGTGTGTTTTTAGTTGATTTCAACACCAACCAACATAGTGTTTGAAAACCCAGTTTGGGTGGGGTTTAGATAGTAGATTTGTTGTTTTTAATTTCAGTTTATTTACAATGTTTCAGCAATATTTTTCTTTTTCTTTTTTCGAACACGATCGAGGCTTAATTAATAAACACACATATTTGCACACAAAAGCACACCTTAAGCGAAGGGCACTTGGTTAACACCACCAAGCCAAGACTTAACTTAATTAATTTATCTCCCCAACAAAGAAAAAGACATTTTGTTTATCTCCCTTCACCATTTTCGTGTCACTTGTGTCTTGTAACCATTGCGCCACCAAGGCATTTTTGCGGAGGCTTTTAGGTCTTAATCCCTAGTTTCTGCTTGGATGTATTACTCCTCCATGCAGAGTTTGAGTTAGTCCTCCCTCAAGTCCCCATACTGACTCTTCTTCTGGTTCATATGATTCTGAGCCTCCTTGACTGCATATTTTCACCATGTGAGGACCCACTGTAGGTGCAAGAAACAAACCTGGTGGTGGCTCTAGTTCTATCCCAGTAGTCACATCTAGTGGAACCATTATAGGAACCGTTCCGACAATGCCTTTGCTACTTTTCATGGCCAGTGAGTTAAGTCTCCTAGATTTTAACTGGTTGATTAATGACCCCATACACCACAATGTTGGTTGGCCATTTATGCTGACTAATCTTCCCTCAGACATTCCTGAGTTTGAGGGTAATTCTGGAGAGGACCCCACTAATCATGTCCACTCCTTCCATATGTGGTGTTCGTTTAATTCCATCACCGATGACTCCATTCATCTTCGGTTGTTTCAATGCACGCTCACTGGAGATGTTGCGAAGTGGTACATTAACCATCCCTCCACTTCTCATTCCACTTTTGTGATTCTTGCTAAAGTGTTCCTTTCATATTTTCAGTTAACTCTCTGATACAACACCAGTATGAAGCTATTGACCACATTTCGTTAGTCCTCTGCCACCCATAACTGTCAGGTCAACCATGCACTTCATGCTCTGACAAGAGAAGTCGTTTGTTTGTCCCTTAGTCCTATTTTCCCCATTTTCCCTGGTGTCAATCCATCAGTCACATTCTTATTTTCCCTTGTTCCTTCATTGAGGATCCTCATTGCCTCACCTATGGCATACCGTATTCTATCAACATCATCACATCTATTCCAGAAGAACGACCTAGAGGGTGGTGTATCTTGGTTCTCGCTTCCATTCTTGTTCAGAGCCTCGGATCAAGAAAAGGGAATTACCATTTTCCTTTGACTTGTTCGTGTCATGCTCGTGATTCATACAATTGATGGTCCAGTGATGCAACAGATTGTACCAGTGATTCCCAGGTGTGTGTGAGACGTTTTAGACCTCATGAGGGGTGGATCCTTCACGTAGCCCCCCACATGCCCGGATGACTTCATATTATGCTACAGCCTCAGATGCAATCTTGTATATTTGATGGGTTTAGTTCCTTCCACTTGCAGCACTCATAGCATGCATGTCTCCTTTAGATGATCCATTAAGCTTTTCAAACCCTTTTCATGTTCAGTGGGGCTACTTTGGTTGTTATACCCTCCCTCTCACCTATTTTTTGAGGGAAGGGCCATTATATCTCCTGTACTCAGACGTTATTGTATTCTGTCCTGGCTCATGTTTTTTCCAAGAACATTATGTATATGGGACACATTGTATTATTTTTTGGCTCATTTATGCCAGCATGTCATGTACCATTCAACATGTACTTTATTGCTTAGTTTCATTTTTCTAGGCGCAACATTATTTTTGTATTGAGTTATTTCAACGGGTATAGGTATGCCTCCCTCGCCTCACTGAGATCAGGTACCACAACATAAAAGGAGACTTACATTAGTTAGTTGGTCTCGCCCGCTTTGTCATTATCCTCTTTCGATTGAGCTCCATTGGTCTCTCTCTCTTTCTGACTCCCCTTCAGTGTCTAGTGATTGTGTCCTTATAATGTACTTCGGTCATATGTTTTTCTCCTACCACTCGTACGTTGGGGGGCAATCTGTTATCACCAAAAAATTTATCATCTAGCCATAACTTACTATGTGGATCGAAGTACACCATGTAGGGCCAATTTTACCATAGTAACATTTCTTTCACTATAACAAAGTACTTAATAAACCACATTTGTTAAGTTATTTTTTGTTAAACCCATGAAGAATAATTAATTAAATCATTATTTATTTAATTATCTTCTAGGAATAATTAATTAAACCATTGTTTAACTAATATTCCTTGTCATATTTGACCCAATTATAAGTAATAAATAGATAAACAAATAAATCATTAATTATCTTATTTTTCTCTAGGAATAATTAATTATTTACTAATTAGTTATTATTCCTTGTCAAGTTTGACTAAATCCCCTAGGAATACTTAAATAAATCATTATTTGTTTATTATTCCTTAACCATATTTCTTGAGATGATAAATAAATCATTTATTTATTTATTATTTCTAAATAAAAGTATTTAACCAATTTAAATACTTTTTCCCTCCAACCAAATATAATAAAATATTCCAAATGGTTAATTCTAGAATTTGGTTAATAATATTTTATTATTTCCCATTATTCGAGGATAACCTAATATTTTTCTATAAATTGGAGGGTTTTACATTCATTCTTCACTTTCGATCATTTTCATTGTTGCACTCACTATTGCAGCTCTGATTATTATCATTGTTGCACACCATTTTCTTTTCCATTTGAGTTCTCATTGAGCTCAAACATTTTGTTTGCTGGGTTTTACATATTATAGAGGAGAGGGACTCTACAAAAGCTAAAGACATTGAGGATAGCCAAGAACCCATCCCATAGAGGGGGACTGGTAACATTATTTGTTCCCTTCATAGGTGTCATCTAATAAAATATATTCTTTATATATATGGTTTCCATTGGATTATTGGAGTTACTTGCACTTATTTTCTTATTCCATTTTGTTGTTTAACTATTTTTGTTGCATAGATTAGGGCTTTGGCAGGTTTTGTTTCTATCATTTGCTGTAGATCCACATTGTTTAACAACCATTTTTACTGTTAGGGTTGTTTGTCATCCATAGTCTAAAGTGGTTTATTTTCGTACACCTTCGAGAAGAACTCCACAAAACAGAGACAATTTATGAAAAGGGACCTTTGGAGTTTTATATTTCACTTCTTTTTCAAACTCTCTAAACATGAAAAAGATGTCGAGTTTCACTTCTATCAGACACATAAAACTTAAACGACGCAGGACTTATCACCATGACAAGGTCGAGTTCCTCCTTCCTAGGGCTCATAAAACTTACTAGGAAGGATTCATGTGAAGGGTGAACTTATATGGAAAGTATATGTTATCCCCTTCAAGCTTCCAACAAAAAAGATATGAGGTACTTGCCAGAAATGGTTGGGGAAAAAGTGAAAGCGTTAATCTCTTGTATCATGTAAAGGCAGCATATCGCTCTTGAACATGACACTCATCTGTTGCTTGTGTCAGGTTTATGACATCCTCACTTGTTCACTTGCCTTCCTGGGTTTGGGGAATCCATTTTTCTTATCATCTGATCATACCATTATGTCATCATGACCTCTGATCCTATGTTGATTCAAATGTTTCCAAACTCTGGAGTCATGTTGCCGATATGTTCAAGAGAAATCCTATCTACAGTTCTTTACCACCTATAAACTGTTTGACTTTCTTCCATAGTCCTGGATCACAGTTGTTAGGGTCCCACCCTAACCCCATTATTTATGTAGTAGGATCGAGTCATAGTTATCATTAAGTAAAGATTCAATAAAGCCCATATTAATAATTTTAAGTGGTTAACTTGCAATTAATGACGGGACCATAGTTAGATGCAAATGGGCCATGGTATTAGATAGATGGTATTAATAAGAACCATGGTATTGCTCCATGGTATTGCATGTCTGAGCCATATATAAAGGATAGAGATTCCCTGCAAGGAGCATCGTGTCTTATTTTGTAATCGAACTCTGCTCTATTAGAGGTTGCCCCCTCGAAGTGGCAAGTGAACATTGCTCTCTAAATAATAAAATACCTACTATTATTTCTCACTGTTCTATGTTCTGGGTATATTTCTGCGCATATTTGGTATTCTTGTATCATCTTGCAGGTTAAGAGCATAACAAGTGGTATTAGAGCGCTTTCCAGGACTGGTGGGAGCTCCATTTCTTAGAAAAAAAAAATTTGGCCAGAGACGTGTTTCAGCGTCTTTAAATCACAAGATCTATCATTGAGCGCATAAACCTGCAGATTTGGGGAGGCATGCACGCAGGAAATACAAGAGGTGGTCATGCTTGTTGGACTCCCTTGTAACTCCTGTGGGTACCCCTTCGAGTAGTAGCACATTAGACAGAACCGCGCATGGACTATCTTCCAAGTACCCTCTGGGTATATCGGAAGCCCCCTAGCTCCTTTGAAACCTCGCCATAGATAAACCGTCGGCCGTCTTGCTGCTACAGTACACCGAGAACAGTACTCAGAGAGATTACTCGCCCGTACGATAGGGTAGTCGGGTTGTACGGCTAAGGGTATGGTTGATCCTCCTTAGTTAGTGCCCTGAAACATTGGGCCGAGTACTACTGTCAGACCCTTATGTATATTGCGATATGTAGCATCTGATACTCCTCGAGACCATAGTTCCCTTCTCTATCTCTGGATCATGCATAATCTTTGCCAGATTAGATCTAGCAAGTGGGGGGTTTTATAGCAGCAGCAACAATTAGTCCCACCGTTCAGATTTATCATAAAGCCATTCAAATCTATTAGATCCATTAGATCTGTACCAGAAATCTATTCCGCCTCTCCGATTAGCCATTCAGATCTCTCAGATCCATCAAATCTGCCATCCAGATTTGAGTAGTTGTGTGGGTTCCTATACCTAGGCGTGATTTTCGCAGGACTTTTGGCAGCATTGACATTTCGGAGATTCAACAACTGCAGTATTCCTAAGCCAGGAGTAAAACTCTGTTAGGAGTTTTCAGAAAAGAGAAAAAAAAAAAAAAAAGACCCCCTAGAGCACTTATTGGTGACTTAGTCCATAAGAATCAAGATGACGAGTTGAGAAAGAGGGTACCATTCAATTGTAGTGCCAAAAAAATTCAAGAAGTCCCAAATTTCAAATACATCAGATTGGTGCATGGTAGAAACTAGAGCTCAAGCTATGGCCAATGAGAAGATCGATAAACTTGAACAATCCTTGAAAGAAATCCAAGACCAGCTGGCGACAATAACTAACACACTCTCTAAGGGCAAGGCGGAAGCCTGCGAGGAGGTGTATATTGGCAATGAACACAGTGAGGGTGAGTCTAGCCACTCTCTTCACCTCTGGGGCACCCACCAACAATCCCGTCCACGACCACCCAATCTTGATATGCATAAATTTGATGGTTCTAACCCGGTAGCATGGGTAGCACAAATGAAGCAGTATTTCAATCTGAATTACATCTTGGATAATGAGACTCAGCTTATGGTAGGGAGCATGTACTTGGACAATGAAAGATGGCAATGGTGGCAATGGCATCAACATTGCAATGGAAGGCCCTTGACTTGGGACACCTTCAAAAAAGCTCTTATAGAGCACTTTGACCATGACTCTGCTTTTTTGGGTCGTCTCACTAAGCTCCGATAGACTGGCACAGTGGATGAATATATTACAGCCTTTGAAGCCTTAGCTTTCCGCACTATGGGTCTCCAAGATGAGTTCTACATGGAATGTTTTATCAGTGGTCTTAAAGAGGCCATACAAGCTCACGTCCGATTGCACCACACTCCCACATGGTTGGAGGCTTGCAAGGTAGCTCGTAAAGTTCAACGTGCATGAGCGACCCAATCCAATCGCCCAAATTTCACCACCAAGGGTCGCCCCCCACAGGCTCACAGCACTACTCAAACACTTAAGGTTCAAAATGTGTCACCTGCAAAAATGGCAGAAAGATGAAAGCAGGGATTATGTTACTACTGTGATGAAAAATACTCCTCCGGTCATAAATGCAAGGATCCCAAATTCTTTCAAATTGATGCCACTGATCACAGCTCATCGGAGGAAGCCCCACCACTTGAGGAACCTGAGGAGGAAGAAGAGGACAACCAGAAGGACAATGTCCCTGATGAACCAGTTATTTCGCTGCATGCTTTGGCGGGGATTTCTTCACCTCAAAATCTCAAAATCAGAGGTTTTATTAAGCATCGCCCAGTGGTAGTCCTGATTAATAGTGGAAGTACACATAATTTTATCCATCAAAAAATCGCGGAAGCAGTGCATTGTTTTGTACAAGCAATTTCTAACTTCCAAGTCCAAATTGCAGATGGGGGAACAATGAAATGTGATGACCACTATGAAAATGTCAAACTTCAAATGGGTGATTATCAATTGAAGACCCACATGTTTTCCATACACATGGGAGGGTGCGACATTGCCCTCAGTGCTAAATGGCTTCGCAAACTTGGGCCAATCACAATGGATTTCCAGGAGTTATATATGAGCTTTAAGTAGAACGACTACACACATACCCTCCGCAGACTCCAGGTGAGAGCTCCCTCTATCATCAACTCACATAGGATGGAAAAATTGTTAAAAAAGGGCCATCATGGACTTATAGTTCAATTTAATTCCATCCAGGCCATCGAACCCAATTCTCTTCCAATTCATCCTGAGATGCAACAGATTTTAAATAACCATCTACCACTCTTTGACAAGCCTCATGAGCTTCCACCCTCGAGAGGGGAACATGATCATAGCATCACTTTGGTCCCAGGGGCCCAACCACCAAATTTGCACCCATATAAATATTCGTTTTCCCAAAAGAATGAAATAGAAAAAATAATCAAGGAAATTTTGGAAGCAGGCATCATTCGTCCCAGCATTAGTCCTTATTCATCACTGGTGGTCATGGTATGCAAGAAATATGGGGAATGGCGTATGTGTCCAGACTTCAGATCCTTCAATAAGTTGACAGTCAAAGATAAATTTCCCATCCCGGTTGTTGATGATTTGCTGGATGAACTAAATGGGGCTCAATTCTTCACTAAGTTGGATCTTCGCTCAAGCTACCACCAAATTCACATGAAAGAAGTCGACATTCCAAAGACTACTTTCAGAGCTCATGAAGGTCATTATGAGTTCCTGGTCATGCCATTCAGTCTTTGTAATGCCCCATCTATTTTTCAGAGCCTTATGAACCACCTCCTCAAACCATATCTTAAAAAATTTGTCCTTGTTTTCTTCGATGGCATCCTCATCTATAGTCGCACTTGGGCCGCACATCTTCAACGTGTAGATCTGTTCTTGCAACTACTCCGCAAGCATAAATTATTTGTTAAGATGTCCAAGTGTTCTTTTGGCATGGAAGAATTTGAGTATTTGGGCCACATTGTGGGGCATGAAGGTGTCAGGGTGGACCCCAAAATGATCCAGGCAATGCAGGATTGGCCTCAACCTAGGACCTTGAAGAGCCTGAGAGGATTTTTGGGTCTCACAGGCTACTATCACAAATTTTTCCACAATTATGGTCGCATTGCGAAGCCCTCACTCAAATCCTCAAGAAAAATTCATTCCTCTGGAATGATGAAGCACAACAGGCCTTTACAGCTCTCAAAAATGCCATGTGTTCCTCTCTAGTCTTAGCACTACCCAACTTCACCAAATCTTTTGTCATTGAATGTGATGCTTACGGTACAAGTATTGGGGCGGTCTTAATGCAGGAAGCTCGACCTTGGCCTTCACAAGCCAACAACTAAGTGGGAAGAATCTGGGACAGTCTACCTATGAGAAGGAAATGATGGCCATCTTACATGAAATAGATACCTGGCGACCTTACTTATTGGGGCGACGTTTCCAAATCCGCATAGACCATCACAGTCTTAAATATTTTTGGAGCAACGCCTATCCTCACCACAACAAAATAAATGGCTCACCAAAATTCTAGGATATGATTATGAGATCATTTACAAGAAAGGGTGCAAAAATATTGTAGCAGATGCATTATTTTGCCAATTTTAGGAGGAAAGTACCCTGCTCGCAATTTCCCTTCCCATTCTAGAATGGATTGAAGAGGCTCGCCGAGAATGGTTTTCACATCCCGGGCTCTCCCAACTCATTACTCAATTGCAGGTGGATCCAAATTCCACCAAGAGCTACTCGTGGCAAGATGAGATTCTTCGCTACAAGGACAGAGTCATAATATCACCAACATCCACCCTCAAAAGCCACATTTTGGCGGAGTTGCACTCATCCCCCACTGCAGGACATTCAGGTTTTTAGAAGACGTATGCTCGCACTAGAAGATAATTTTTTTGGACAGGCATGAAAAAGGACATTCTTACTTTTGTAGCAGAATGCGATGTCTGACAGCACCACAAAGGGTAGACAGTCAAAGCACTAGGCACATTACAACCATTTCCCATCCCGGCATCAATATGGACGGAGGTTTCTATGGATTTCATTATAGGTCTTCCAACGTCAGGAAACAAGTCAGTCATCATGGTGGTTGTGGAATGACTTTCTAAGTATGCTCATTTTTGCATCCTACCCCACCATTTTACACCGACTTTGGTCGCTCAATCTTTCATGGATCAGATCTTCAAATTACATGGCATGCCCACTTCTATTGTGTCTGATTGTGACCCGATCTTCACCAATAATTTTTGGCAGGAACTCTTCAGGCTACAAGGTACCCAACTAAAACTCAGCACTTCCTTTCATCCACAAACGGATGGTCAAACTGAAGCAGTCAACAAATGTCTGGAAACCTACCTTAGGTATTTCACTTTAGAAAAGCAACATCTTTGGGTACAGTGGTTACCTCTAGCTAAATGGTGGTATAACACCAACTATCATGCCACCACCAAAGTGACTCCCTATGAAGCAGTTTATGGTCAACTCCCTCCTTCCCCTACTTCTTATATCAAGAGGTGCTCAAAGGTGCAAGCAGTGGATCAACTCCTATAAAACCGCACGACCATGTCTGCCCATCTTAGAGAGAATCTTCATCAAGCTCAAAACCGCATGAAGCAACAGGTAGATCAACATCGCTCAGAACGCCAATTTCAAGAAGGGGATCAAGTATTTTTGAGGCTGCAACCATATAAGCAAACATCACTCAAAGACAAGGGTTGTCAAAAACTATCTCCAAAATTCTACAAACCGTATCGAGTACTTCAACGCATTGGAGAAGTGGCCTACAAGCTAGCTTTGCCACCCACTGCAAAAATCCATCCAATTTTCCATGTCTCATGCCTCAAGAAAGTGATTGGGAACAATTGCAGAATTCAAACCAGTCTACCTGAATTGGATGAATAAGGGTCAATTTGGCTCCAACCTGAACAGGTCCTAGACACATGAGAACGACACCTGTGTGGCCGCATGATGAAGGAAGTCCTCGTCAAGTGGAAAGACACCTCTCCAGAAGATGCAACCTAGGAACCAGCCACTATTCTTCAGCAGTTTTTCACAGCTTCAACCTTGAGGACAAGGCTATTCTTAAGGGGGAGGGCATGTTAGGGTCCCACCCTAACCCCCTTATTTATGTAGTAGGATCGAGTCATAGTTATAGTTAAGTAAAGAGTCAATAAAGCCCATATTAATAATTGTAAGTGGTTAACCCACAACTAATGACAAGACCACAGTTAGTTGCAAATGGGCCAGGTGTTATAGACATTTTTGGGCACTGCAACCCCAAGCATAAAATTTCCATATAACAAGGGCTCCTAAGTCCCTAAAAATGTTGTTCTAACCCCTAAATGAACAAGGTCAACTGATTACAGCTTCTCCCAGAAGTTCTTCATGAAAAACTGCTCAGAACTAGTCAAAACAGGATCATTTTAGCTGCTCCATAGGCAAAGTGCATTGCATCTCACCTAAATACACTGTGTGGGTGCGTTGCATTTCAAAAATCCCTTCTATGGGGTGCGATGGGCGAGAAGTGACAAATGGCAGTGTCATTCTGCGAGGTGGAGAGGCATGGAATCTTCCAGAAACTTCTCCTATGACACTTGCCTCTCTGAATTCGACCAAGGATGAGTAAGAGATCATCAATCTCCAAGTGGAAGCAAGAACTATCAGAGGGAAGACGCTAATCAAATCACAAGCTGACTTATCTCCCTTACAAATATCTATATATGGATCCCTCATCCCAGAGATCCAGAGGCTGGAATTTTGCATATTGTAAGGAATTTTTGTTGGTTTCTTGAGACAACATCATAAGTGTTGGGTAATCTAAGCTTTGTATGAGGTGAAGAAGGGTTTACTTGCTGAGAGGATGATGCTGGGTCAGAACAACTGGTTGTAACTCCCTTGGCTCTTTCTTGTTTATCAATAAAAGCTATTCAAGTTTTCATCCATACTCTTGTGTTATTTATGTTTTATGCATTTGTATGATCAATTTACATCTGATCCTAGATTGTTTATGATTATAGATCCATGTTCTTGTATAGTGTCATGCTACTGTGATCCTACAGGTACTCTGTGAAGCTGGGCGTACAAGGGAGCAAGTAGCGAAAGGCTATCAAGAGAGAGAAGAATTGAACTAGGAGATTAGCGCAAGACAGAGGTTGGTCTTCTTTGTTCTTCTTTCATCTATATTTCATAAAGGAAAAATGAAAGTAGCTTTACTTTGTTTGTTTCTAAGGTAGCTACCACACCTTAGTGGGATAAGCAGTTCTGTGTAGACACTTTTCCCTGTAACAAAATGGCGACTCCGCTGGGGACGAATTAGTTTGTTTGTTTATCTTCCTTGATTGTTTATTTTATAAACTTACAGACGGAGCCTGAAGTCGAGCCAGGTAGCTTTTGAAATGCATTTGCTATGCAAATGCAAAGTAGATAAATGCTACTTCAGTCAATCTCTGGGATTTGTTTATGACTTAAACAACTGATTCACAAACTCTCTGATTGCCCCTCGTGGTAGCTCTAGTAACCTCCTTAGATTTACCCCTGATTGTTGCATTACTGATTACCATTTGCTCGGCCAAAACCCATGAACTGAACTGCAAACTATGACCCAGAACCCAAGCAAAGTCTCGTCTCTGGTCCAGCACAGGTACTGTTCTTTGAATCTGAAATTCAGCGCACTTCCCGAGTGTAGTAGGTGCGCTGCATTTCAAATTCTCTGTGTTACAGGTGCGCTGATTAGACTAGGAATTGTTCAGTTTTGGTTTCTGTGATTCATTCTTTCCAGTTCTATTCATGAATTTTACTGCTTGTAATCAATATATCTCTGTTTGAAACCCCTTTTCCTTGTTGTTATTCCACCTCTGTTGTGCAAAAGAACTGTAAATGTTTTTGTGTATTTGTTGAGTCATTTTCAGTTCTCCTTTGCAAAAAGTAACGTAATCGTACTGTCGTCCTTTGATTTGAAAGTGTCATTTTCAGTCATAGGAAAGAGTTTGGTTGCTATTGATAGTCGATTATCCTGTTACTATTGTATTTGGTCTGAATTTGTAGTTTTTCTAGTGTCGAAAGCAAGTATTCATTTCCGAATCGTAAAGTGTTGTGATTGTCTCCATTTCTGATCTCGAAAAGAAACTTGTTAGTAATTGTCGCTTGAAAAGTAATTCAGATTTGTGCATTAGCTTTCTTTTTACCATTCACATACTAAGAAAGCCGAAAACAAATACATGCATGTGCATTTTCATTTAGACTATTTGATTGGCTTGATTTAGGATTGTGCATTTAGTGTGTGCTCTTTGCTCTTTGTGAAAGAATACTGTCTCTCTTTCCTTAGTAGCTAGGATTTTCATTGCACAAAGAAGATAAAACACTGTTTATCATCTTAGATTTCATTTTAGGAATTATACATCTACATCTCGCGGTGAACCTGAAAGGCAAATTTCTTAAGCAAGATCAACTATAAAATAAATTTAATGAATCTAACAACGCTTTGGAACCTAACTCACAACATCTAGAAGTCTAGGCTAGAGATGTATTCTGGCGTCGTAAAGCTTGGTAACTGTTGTTCTCACTGATGGTTGGGTGATTCCTCCACTTTAAGACGATAAGTGCCAGTACAGAATTGTGCTCCCATGTACCGTCGAGTATATTTTGGGAGACCACAATAGGCTTAATCCTTTATCCATAGGAAGCCGTGTCTGCCGCCCTATCGATCGCAATGCACTGAGCACAACATTCGGGAAGATTGACTGCCATACTGTAAAAAGTATTCTGCAGTTTTACGATTGGTTTGGTAACACCTCTACCTAGATTTCCAGAGCAGTCCCTTTCGTTCCTTTTCAAACTCCTTAACGGAAAAGGTCCATCTGAGCACTTGTCACTTCAGGCTCATTAAAAATCGAAGGCGACTAGAGTCATCTTTTGTTTTTTCTCGACTCTTTAAAATTGAAAAAACAAGTTGTGTCAAAGCGTCTAAAATTTATTTTAAATGGAATAATCATCACCCTTTCCTACATTGATCTTAGGTTGAGAAAATGGAATCCACCAACCAAGGAATTCCCCTTGGAGGAAATCCTAGTCCCTCCTCCTCTTGGGGAGATGTTGGTGCACCCCATATGGCCACATTGTCACTTCCAGGACTGACAATCGGCTTGCCCGTATGGCTCTTCTCAACCTCTGTCGTTCAGAACACCGCAATTCCTGAGCAATCGAGTCAGCAACTAGACGATTCCAGAGTTGCCCACCAACCCTCTACTTCCTCCAATTCTTCCTCTCCTCCTTCCTCTTCGCTTGATAGGGCTGGTAAAGCCAAAAATCAAGTATCTGAGAAGAAGAAGGAAAATAAGAAGAAAGAGAAGAAGAAGGAGCCAAAAGTGAAAAGGGGAAACCAAGCATCGTCTAGCGAAAATCCACACATTGCACCGACCAGGCTTAAATCGCCATGTGTCATTTGCAAAGGAGACCACTATCATAGAGATTGTCCCTGCATCCCTCAGATCTTAAGGGACTGGTCTCCTCGTTTGCACAACCCGATGTCGTCAACCTCTGATGATCATGTTGAAAGCACACCGTCGACTAGTGAAAGTGAAGCCCCAGGACAAAAAGGAAAATATAGATTTCCTTGTAAACTGTGCAAAGGCGACCATGCCGTCCACCGTTGTCCCTTCTTAGACGAGGCTAAAAGAGTTTTGGACGATCGTCCGGTTTCACCGTTACGACTTCCTCCTGGATGTAAAAAACTCTTGCTGAGTCTGTCACTAGTTGAAAAGCCGGCTGACCCGCCCAGGTGGTCGGCCGAAACATCTATCATTGAAGACAAACCATCTAAACCCATACCAGACGAAAGTCAAAAGGTCGAGGCAGCAGTTGACCTAGTCTTGCCTTCATAGGTTCCATCTTCAGATGATACAGTCACAGAAGAGAATAAGGATGACACCATCCAAATTCTTTTCGTAAGCACAGACTCCGATGAACATGGGGGCAATTTACCCGTTCCTTTACCGCAGGAAGGAAGTTCGTCAGAGTCGTACCCGGCCGTCTATTTGGTCCCACCTCCAAGCAACCTAGTTGTTTCCTTCGACTGGAATCAACTAGGCAGACCCCGTTTACCAGCTAGTATACCATTCCGAATCATTGCTCAAATATATAGAATGGTTATGGTCGGTACCATCATAGATGAAGGGGCTTCTGTGAGTATCCTTTCCTCGACTACTTGGAAATTTCTTGGTTCGCCATCGCTTTTGCCTGAGATGAGAAATCTAACAGGCTTTGACAAAGGAACAATCTGACCATTAGGGATCCTTACCAATGTGCCCATAACATTGAGAGGGAAAACCGTTCAAATGAACGTAATGGTAGTCCAAGGACCCCTGGATTATAATCTACTCCTTGGACGAGACTATATTTATTGCATGGGAGCAATTGTCTCATCACTCTTTAGAGTAATGTGTTTTCCGCACGAAGGAAGAGTGGTCAAGCTCGTAGACCAGCTTTCATTTCCCGGATCACGCATAGAAAATAGTCATATACCATCCCTAAATGGTCTTTTCACACAAGGAATGTCTCATCAATCCCTAGTCCGTCCACCTGATGAGTGCAAGTGATTCGGGGGACATGACTGAAACCCAGGGGGCATGCACCCTGGTCTGCTTCGGCAGGAAAACTTCGGGTATAGGGTAGGTTTCCGCGAGAGATATATGACTGGACTGTACTCCCGTCCGTGATTGGAAGAGGGGGTTAGACTGGAATAGGATTCTCTTGTCAAAGTTATGTGAGTGGATTGTCTCACCTTTGTCTATTTTGGTAGACATCGCCGAAGAAGTGTTTTGTTTGCGGTGTGAATAAAACAATCTTTGGTAACCTGAAAGAGGTAGACCTTTCCTGATAAAATAAATGTTTTGTCAGTAGAATGAAAGGTGACCTTGAAACTTTATTTTATACCTGGGGGCATGCAAACCTTTTGGCATGCAAGCGAAGAGCGACTATTTATTTTTTAAATTTGTAGGTCCTCTAACCCTTTAAACTCATAGGATTGGTCGTTTCCTAACTTGCATAAAGAAAGGATGTGGGGAAAAACTCTAAAAATTGTCGTTTTTATATGAGACATTCTTATTATACGACTGGATTAATCGAGCAGTTTTAGCACATAGTTCAAGCTCGTTAAAAAATAAACATAAGTCATGAGCAAATGTTTCCCCCAGTGTTTAAGCTCAATAAAAAAAAATGAACCAATTCCCAGTAAATAACCATCGTGAATGTAGTACTTCAGCCTTTAAAGCCTTGGTCGTGTTCTCATCATCACCTCCACTTTGTATTGGCCGATCATTCACCTCCATTTGAGTGTTTACCCCTTTTGAGGAACAGCTGCGAAGAGTGATCCCACTAGCCATCCTTGTAACACTGCCGTGATTGGAAAATTCCAAACCTTACCTGGAATCAGCTGCTACCCAATTTTATCACTCGTTCCTCAAAAGACGAGTCTCCTTTAAGTTCTTTTCAACTAACTCGTAAAATATGAAAAGATTTCCGAGCCATTGGCCTCTGCAGCTCGTTAAAGGGACTGGAAGTGCTATCCCTCTGGTAGATTTTAATCTTTTTGGACCTGAGGGATTATTACACAAAAATATCGAGTGCTTGTTTTGTTCAGCTCGTTTAAAGTATCGAAAATTCATCCCTTCTGTATTGTTTTATATTTTTTCAGACTTAAGGGATTAGATGACGAAAAAGGAATTTTGGAGTTTCCTATACGTTCCTTTTCAGACTCTCTAAAATTGAAAAGGACCGAGTTATCTTTGTCGTTAAACTCGTTAAAACTTAATAGCGACAAAGTTGTCCATAGCAGACAAGAACGAGTTTCATTATCGCTAGGCTCGTTAAAACATAGCGATGGGTTTGCCCGAAGGGAAAATTATAGAACAAGCATATTTTATCCTCCTCAAGCTTGAAAAAAATAAAGAGGTACTGGTCAGCAATGACTGGGGAAAATTGGGAAGAAAACTTGAAGAAACTTTGTTGGTAGCAAGTCGCTCTTGAACATGACACTTTCACTCCGCATCCAAGTCAGGTTGGGTTGTTTCATTCACCGGTCACATCACCATGGTCCCATCACACCATCCACATTTGGGGTTAATGCTACCAATCCATCACGTCAGTGTCGCCGATATGTTCAAGAGAAGTCATTCAGAGAATTCACCAGTGTCTCACCCACTACAATACATTTACACTCCATTCTTTCATGACCGCCACCCTGAACCTTATGTCATCAGATCGTTTTCACCTCCATTAAAATCATTTGCTCCATTCCATGTTATTGATGTGGGATTCATTAAGGCCCTCCTATGACAGATCACTTCTTGTCGACATCAGCTCACTATCCAAGAAGTCGATCTAGGAACACACCGTTCAGTACTTTGAAGCTTGCATGCCTCAATGGCAAGTTTCTCACTTCTGGCGACAGGTTTACATCAATGACCTTCGACCGAAAGATTTTGCGTGGTGTTCGACGCCAAGTCCTTTATTCACACCACGTATATTGTACTGCAGTACCTTGAGGGTCATTATCATTATCGGTGATTCCTCTCGCGCCTGTTAACAGCTTACATCATTGGCCGATAATCAGGTGATGTCTTTCCATGTTTGACTCCATAACATCTCTCACATGGATAGACTTGTACTTCAAGTGAAGATCAAACGAGATTGAAGACCCCGGATCTAGTTTCACCCATCCGGGCTGCGATATATATTCAGGGAAATAACGACATCAAATGTACATTATTGCTGCACAGATAATCATCCAATCAAAGGGATGATGACTCTACCAGAATCATCAGTCTACACTCAGACGATTGTCTGTCCTATGTACATGAAAATGAATTTATAAAGCCGAGCATGGGAATGCCCGCCTCAGCTAGATCATGAAAATATTATGAAGATAATGTATTGTATTGTATCTTATTACAGGTATCCTCTCAGCTTGAAAGAACTTCGGATCCTCATAATAAAGCATCTCACCCGACATCAAAAGATTAACGACCTCATGCTTTAGGGGGCAACTGTTATAGACATTTTTTGGCACTGCAACCCCAAGCATAAAATGTCCATAAACCAAGGGCTCCTAAGTCCCTAAAAGTGTTGTTCTAACCCCTAAAGGAACAAGGTCAACTGATTACAGCTTCTCCCAAAAGTTCTCCATGAAACACTGCTCAGAACTAGTCAAAACAGGATCATTTCAGCTGCTCCATAGGAAAAGTGTGTTGCATCTCACCTAAATACACTGTGTGGGTGTGTTGCATTTCAAAAAGACCTTCTATGGGGTGCGATGGGTGAGAAGTGACAAATGGCAGTGTCATTCCGCGAGGTGGAGAGGCATGGAATCTTCCAGAAACTTCTCCTATGACACTTGCCTCTCTGAATTCGACCAAGGATGAGTAAGAGATCATCAATCTCCAAGTGGAATTAAGAACTATTAGAGGGAAGACACTAATCAAATCACAAGCTGACTCATCTCCCTTACAGATATCTATATATGGATCCCTCATCCCAGAGATCCAGGGGCTGGAATTTTGCATATTGTAAGGAATTGTTGTTGGTTTCTTGAGACAACATCATAAGTGTTGGGTGATCTAAGCTTTGTATGAGGTGAAGAAGGGTTTACTTGCTGAGAGGATGATGCTGGGTCAGAACAACTGGTTGTAACTCCCTTGGCTCTTTCTTGTTTATCAATAAAAGCTATTCAAGTTTTCCTCCATACTCTTGTGTTATTTATGTTTTATGCATTTGTATGGTCAATTTACATCTGATCCTAGATTTTTTATGATTATAGATCCATGTTCTTGTATAGTGTCATGCTACTGTGATCCTACAGGTACTCTGTGAAGCTAGGCGTACAAGGGAGCAAGTAGCGAAAGGCTATCAAGAGAGAGAAGAATCTAACTAGGAGATTAGCGCAAGACAGAGGTTGGTCTTCTTTGTTCTTCTTTCATCTATATTTCATAAAGGAAAAACGAAAGTAGCTTTACTTTGTTTGTTTCTAAGGTAGCTACCACACCTTAGTGGGATAAGCAGTTCTGTGTAGACACTTTTCCTTGTAACACCATGGTATTAGATAGATGGTATTAATAAGAACGATGGTATTGCTCCATGGTATTGCATGTATGAGTCATATATAAAGGATAGAGACTCCCTGCGAGGAGCATCGTGTCTTATTTTGTAATCGATCTTTGCTCTATTGGAGGTTGCCCCCTCGAAGAGGTAAGTGAACATTGCTCTCTGAATAATAAAATACCTGCTATTATTTCTCACTGTTCTATGTTCTGGGTATATTTCTGCGCATATTTGGTATTCTTGTATCATCTTGCAGGTTAAGAGCATAACAACAGTTATCTACTCTACTACATCATTTTGTTTCATGTCGATGATGTGGGATTCATTATGGCCCTCCTTATATGGATCACTTCCTGTTGACTTCAACTCATTATCCGAGAAGATGATCTAGAAACTCTCTTTTAGTACCTTAGAGCTTGCATGTCTCAATGGAAAGTACTTTGCATTTGATGACAAGTTTACATCATTGAACTTAGATCGGATGATTCCATGGGTGTTCGACTTCAGTTTCACTATTCACAGTCGTGGATTGTGCTGATTTTACCTTGAGAGCCATTGTCATCATTGGTGGTTTCTCTCATTCCTATTAACGGTTTACATAATTGACCCGTAATTAGGTGGTTTTCTATCATGTTCAACTTCGACACATCTATTCACATGTTAGAATTCGTACATTGATCAGGTTGAGACAGAGCAAAAGACCTTCGATTTTGTCTAATGAAGTTCAAGTTGCATGGATTTATGAATCATTCATAATTGTAGACATGTTTCCTCTGGACGGATGGTTGTGACTATACCATGAGTCCATATTCATGATCCTTTCTATTTGGATGGTTGTGACCATACCAAGAATCTTTGCACATGATCCCTTTTATACAGATGACTACGTCCATACCGCATATTCATGTATTATTAAATGTGTATTCCTATATCGTTAGATATGATCATCAGAGATGTGAGATATACATATATATATATATATATGCTTGATTTGTGGTCTACTAACGGTGTTTTTCTCATCCTTACATTGACTTGTAAAGCATCTCAGCCATCACTGCCTGTTCTTCCTTCGTGCTTTAGGGGGCATCTGTTACACAGTATTTTGTCATATCTATTGTTCACTTCCTTTATTATAGCCCAAAGTGCCAAAACATTGACTACTGTGCAGCATATCCATCATGATATACATACCAAAACCTCCCTGAACAATCAAAGAAAAATTGCCCTAAATCCATTCTAGAGAAGGTTGCCTAAAAACCTAATTTTTGGCATCAACATGTTTTCTTCCACTGCCTACCTGTTCTAATGGTAGGGTGATTAGTTATACACTCACACTTCCAGTGTGGGTTTTCATAGGAAAACCCACGCTCAACCTCTTCTGGAAAGTTTTCCCAAACTGGAGGAGAAGCTTCGCTCACGAGAACAACGAGCTGGATATTGGTTCTTGTTAATATGGTTGAGCTCTCTCATTTGGGCCTCTTGATCTTATCATCATGGGATTTCCCCTTGAGATGTGAACCTTCCTCCCTCTTTTGTTGATCCCCAAATCCCTCTCCTTTCCTATAAATTCACTCCCTTCCATCCCTAAATGGTTGGTCATTGATTGTTGCATCCCTATGCTGAGATTATGCTTACATGCTACCAGTTCTAGCTTGGAGAAGGAGTGCTTGAAGATTATTTTCTTGGACTTGGAAATCCATCAAAAGAAGGTATCCAACATCAAGGCATAGGTTGTATGCTTCCCTTTTTAGATTTTTAATACATACATTTGATGTTCACTTTCCATAATTGTGTAAATGTTTGTGCTATTAGCTTAATGTTCCTTGATTTGTTAAGTAGTTTATGTTTGATGTATGTCATATATGCTTTTGTATCTTGTATAGTACTTTGATCTTCCTTGTAGGTACCCAGACATGAAGGAAAACTAAGGAGCGAGGCCTAGAGTGAAAGATTGAAAGCCATCTCCAAGGATCGAGCAATTAGCTTGAGAACGAGGTAGGTTTCTCCTTCTCTCTGCAAGTGTCGAACATAAGTTAGGAAAGTGTATGTTAGTTTGTTAAGTTTGCTTCTAGACCCACTCATTGGGCTAGAGGGATTGCCTCTGTCCACAGAGGGGATTTTCCTTCACAACAACTCTTCCTCTGACTGTATGCACCATCTGTACAATTCAAGTAATTATGCCACTGATAGTACACTTCCCTTGAACTCCAATCTCAACTAGGTAACTCTCAAATAACACATGCATGAGTTATTTATGATTGAATTATCAGTTAACTGGTTGAACACATGAAGCAACACCCCATTGTTAGACCTCCTACTAGTTCCTCCAACAGTTGGAACTAGTTTAATTGAATTAAACTCAGTTAAACTGAATTAATTAATTACAAATCAAAATAAACTCAACCAGGGCTCCTATAAAGTAGGAGACACTCTACATGACTCAAGTTAGACCCTCAACTCAAACTAACTAAACCAACTAAGTCAAATTAACTTAGTTAACTCATAAAAGTTGTTTTGTGATGTGGAATTACAATTTTATTCCTAATTTAATTCAAGGACAATTAAATCATGATTTTTCTGATTGCATTTTCAATAGTGTTGATAATAGCGCCGAAATATCAATGATATTTGGAAATATCGTGATATTTTCGGTAAGTTGAAATATTGCTGAGAAAATATCACGATATTTCGGCAAAATATCCCGTGATGACCCTAAAAATCAATGGGCATGTTGGATTGTGGCTAGAAAAAATAATTTTGGTCATTTCATTTGTTCATTTTGGTTTCTGAGTCTTGGAGAAGGAAGGGGAAGATCTTTGTGGTGGATGTCAAGGAGGGATTAAGGATCAAACAACCATTACACCACCAACTAAGATTTTTTTATGGATCAAAGATTGAAGAACAGTGAGACAAAATTCATTTCTTCCATTAACGGGTATGTTCTTAAAAACCCCTAGGGCCTATGTTAATGATTTTTTCATAGATTTAGGGTTATGCTTGCTTGCCTCTTTGCCTAACAACACTTTTCTTCTTTGTTTTTTTTCCATTTGCTGTGATTTTCAGGTCCATTAGCCAATGCAAGGGTTTTCTCCATATTTGGACAACAAGATTCAATTTTTTTTAACTTTCTTATGCACCCTCTTATTTCCATTTTCCATTCACATTGCAAATAATGTAGTAAAAGAAATACTTTTAAAATCAGGTGGTTGTTACTTATTATTTTTTTTGTTGGGGTGTTTAATGCCATTTTTTTTGTTTTTTTGGTGCCCTGGGTTTGAATTAGTTCACTAGAAATATGCCAAAAGCCTTGGACCTATTTTGGGAGTATGGGGACCTTGACGGTGCGACAAATCAAGCACATCTATCATGAAAATTGTGTGGGACCAATATGGCAGGAGGGGTTACATGATTGAAATACCATCTGTCTAGACTCCCTGGACATGATGTATAGTTTATAGTGCGAGGTGTTGTAGTTTTTTCTTCTTAAGGATGTATGAAAAGATCCCACTTAAGATTGTGGATGACAAGCAATCTCAACAATATAAATGGCTACTAAACATTGTATATCTACAGCAACTAATAGAAACAAAACGTGCCAAAGTCTAGATCTATGCCACAATCATAATTAAACAACAAAAAGAAAGAGTAATAACTCCAATCATCCAATGGAAACCAGATATGTAAAGAATACTTTTATTATAACACCTATGAAGGGAACAAATAAATGTTACCAATCCCCCTCTATGGGATGGGTTCTTGGCTATCCTCAAATGTCTTTAGCTTGTGTAGAGTCTCTCTCCTATATAATGCATAAACCCAACAAAAATATGGTGTGCGACAATGAAACTAAACAGAGTTACAACAGTGAGTGCAACAATGAAAATAATCAAAAGTGAATAATGAATGGAAAACCCTTCTATTTATAACAAAATATTGAGTTATCATCGAATAATGAGCAATAATAAAATATTATTGATCCCATTCTTGGAATAACCACCTGGAATATTTTATTATATTTGTTTAGGAGGGAAAAAGTATTTAAACTTTTATTTAGAAATAATAAATAAATAAATTATTTATTTATCATCTCAAGGAATTAGTGAAGGAATAATAAAAAAATAAGGATTTATTTAAATATTCCTAAGGGATTTAGTCAAATTTGACAAAGAATAATAATGAATTAGTGATTAATTAATTATTCTTAGAGAAAAATAAGATAAATAATGATTTATTTGTTTATTTTTCATGATTGGGTCAAATATGACAAGGAATAATAACAAAACAATGGTTTAATTAATTATTCCTAGAAGAAAATCAAATAAATAATGATTTATTTAATTATTCTTCATGGTTTTGACTATAAATTACTTTAAAAAGGTGGTTTATTAAGTAATTTCTCACAATGAAAGCAATTTTACTATGGTAAAATTGGCTTTACATGGTGTACTTTGATCCATCTAGTAAATTAGGCTAGATAGTCAATTTTTGGTGATAACAAATTGCCCTCTAATGTATGAGTGTTAGGAGCAAAACGTATGACCGAAGTACGTTGTAAAGACATAATCAGTAGACAACATAGGGGAGTCAGGGAGAGAGAGAGAGATCAATGAAATTGAATTTGAAAGAGGACAGGGACAGAGGGAGCGAGACTAATGGAAGTTTCTTTTTATGTTGTGGTACCAGACCTCATTAAGGTAAGGGAGGCATACCCATACCTGCCGAGATAACTTAGTACAAAAATAATGGTTCGCCCAGAAATATAAAACTGAGAAATGAAGTACATGCTGAATGGTACATGACATGCTGGCATAACAAAGCCAAAAAATAATAGAATGTGTCCCATATACATAATGCACCTGGAAAAAACATGAGCCAGGACTGAATACAATAATATCTATGTACATGAGATAAAAAGCCCCTTCCCTCAAAAAATGGGTGGGAGGGAGGGTAGAATAACTGGAGAAGCCCTGCTGAGGGCTCTACAAAACTGAATGGATCATCTGGAGGAGACGTGCATGCTATGAACATTGTGATCTGTAGGAACCGAACCCTTCAACTTTGTGGAACTGCATCTGAGGCTGTAGCATAGGAGGTATGCATCCGGGCATGTGGGGGGCTACCTGAAGGGCCACCACCTCATGAGGTCTAAAACATCTCACACACCCAGGAATCACTGGTATAATCTGCTGCATCACTGGACCATCAAGTGTATGAATCAGGAACATTCAACAACTAAGTCAAAGGGAAATAATGAGTCCTTCTTCTCGATCTAAGGCGCTGAACAAAAATGGAAGCTGGAACCAAGATACATTGTCCTCTAGGTCATTCTTCTGGAATAAATGAGTTGATTTTGACAGAATAGGGCTCACAATAGATGAGTCAATGAGGATCCTCAACTAAATCAGGAGGGAAAATAGTAATGTGACTAATGGACTGACACCAGGGATAATGGGGGAAGTGGGAATGAGGGGCGAACAGATGACTTCCCTTGTCAAAGCATAAAGTGCATGGTTGACCTCGCAGCAACTGAGTCAACTCCAAAGGGGATGGGGACAGTATGACTGTAGGCCAAAATGGGCAACACGGGATGAACGGTATGAAAATATGGATGGAATACTATGACATGATGTAATGGGACATGAAATAGACTCCAAGAATGCAAGGGTGACTCATCGCAGATGCTCTGAACAAGGGTGACTCGATGACGTTGCCACACAGACTAGGCTCGGTGGGGACCATGAAAACTTGAGTAAGTGATGGTTACTCATAACGAAAGTGTTATGGTATGACAAGTACTAAGAAGAGGTGGACCTCAAAGTACAAGTGTCGCTTTATGACGAAATTTGATTTTTAGAGGCGACGAAGTGACCTTTCATGGAAAAATGGCTTCCTTGTGAAGTGTTAAATCATCCAAAACTGAGGAAGACCCATTATAGAACTCGGTGAAAGCTTTACAATAGTGCTGACGGTTTGTCAAATGGAGCTACGATTTGGTCGCAATGTGCGACAAAAAAATTGTGGGTTTTCCTATAAAAGGGTGTTTTCCGTCCAATTTGGATTCATTTGCTAAGTGAGTTGTGGTGAATTTGGAGAGTTGGAAAAGGACCTAAGTCTTTTGGAGATCGTAGTAGACAAACTGACCATCAGAATCAAGATCTGTGACTTTTAGGTAGGTGGCCTTACTCATCTCTTCAATTTTAGCAGTTTATTTCCTGATTTTTGGCACCTGGAAGCTCCCAGAGAGAGCCCTTCTCTTGCTCACGATTGCATCACACTTTCTGGGCCCAAAAGTGTGATTTGGCTCATAGGAAACATCTGGAAACCTGTGAGCTTGCACTTTCTGGGCTGAAAAATGCAATTTGGTGCTGGAGAGAGAGTTGTTCTGTTGAAAATGGCAACAAGAAATGTTAAAAATAGAAGTGCTAAAACTAGCACTGCTATAAATAGTAGTTTGGGTACCAGTGCTGGATTGAGCAACAGGGAATGAAAAATGGAAGTGCTAAAAATATCATTCTATTTTTAGCAGTTCAGGATGGATTCCTATTTTTAGTTAGTCCCTGGACTAAAATAGGAAGTAAAATTCTACTTTGAACTTAACAGTTGTTTGAAAATAAATTAATTAATTAACCATGAGTTAATTAGTTGTGAAAAATCAAACATGAAGTCTATGTGAGTACATGCAATAGTTTCTTTATTAATTGAGGAATTTATCCATCAGTTAAAGAGATAAGGATGAGTTCTAATTTGAGTTGTAATTAGTTGGCTCAGTTAACTGAATCAAGTCCATTTAGATTGATTCAAATAACTTGTTTAAATTAATGAAAGTTCAGTTAGTTAATGCATTCTTGCATATAACTGCTGCACTTCAGATAACTGAATATTCTCTCATGAGTAACTCATGCATGTCAGTTCAGACAAATACCCAGTTGAGATCAGAGGAGGGACAATGTATTATCAGTTGGATGAATTTTTCCTATAAAGAAAACTCATCCATGGAGAAGGATTTATCTCCTTCAGGATTACACAATTAGATCAGAGGTTAGTGAGTGTGCGAAGAGGCCAGTTCACACAAGTGGCGGCACTAGACCCCAAGGAAAATTGCGTAAAGAAATAGGAGGCTTGGAAGGCAGAGGAGAAGGTTTGAGAGGGGCCTTTGACTGTCTATGAGCAGTAGAGGGAGTGCAGAGAGAACAGGAGAGCTTGTGAGCTAATTCTTTTGTAATCCAGACTATATTTCCACTTGTATGATAACACAGAGTTTGGGTTTTAGGCTGAGGCTTTCCCCGGGGTATATATTCTGTGTTATGTGTGATTGCTTCTCATTCTTAGTTATATGTGTTCTCATTGATCATGCTCAAATTGATTAAGCTGCCACAAAGTGTGATAGAAGTAGATCTTGTATTGTGTTTTAGTATATTGCATAATCTATTGATCTACATTGAGAATTTCTACATGGTATCAGAGCTAGCTGATTTGTAGAAAAATTTCTACATGGTATTAGAGCAAAGGTGATCAAAGTGGAGAATAGTATACGAAGAAGAGAATTTGAAGTAAAAAAAAAATAAAAAAAAAAAAAATAAAATAAAATAAAATTTGGGCCGCAAGTTTTCAAAGAAGGTCTGAAATTTTTTGAGCAAAATTTTTAGAAACAAATAGCAGATCTAGATTCCTTGTGAAAAAATACCCAAATTCAAAAAAAAAAATCGGCTAAATCGGAGTTCGGATGAGGGAGATATCATTGATTTAAAATTAGCTCTTTTTCCAGAAAATTTCGTGACGGCGGGAAAGATGGTGTGCTAGCCAAGAACCTATATGCTCTTGAGGTTCAAGATGCATGCAAAGCCTTGAGGAGTAAGGAAAAGGTTAGATACTTGGTGGTTGAGAGGAAGAGTAAATTACCTCTCAACATGCAATCACAAAAGAAGTCTCAGACAATTGTGGAGGAACCACAATTGGCGAAGCAACTTCAGGAAGTTGTGGAGCAGCCAAAACTAGAGAAGTCGAGAGGAGACCGAGTGGAGGCATCCACTCATGCAGAGACCTCTAGTAGGGGGACATTTCAATCCAAGTGGGCAGAGGGATCACATGCAGCCATAGCTCCAGGTGTGAGGTGGGGCAATGTGAAGAGATAGTCCCAAGAAGGCTGAAATAGGGGCAAGATCCTAGAGGTACCCAGCCTCTTGGATTAGACCTTGCTACGGGAGCCTCGACGAGGAGTAGCAGGACTCGCTGAGTGGGTAGAGACAGATGTGGATGGAGCGGCAGAGAGAGCTACAGTGCAGGAGTCCCAAGATTGTGTAGAGCTACCAAGATGCAGAAATGTGAGAAGCACAGGAGTGTTGCACCATTGAAAGATGGCACAGAGAGGTGTGAAACGGTGTGAGATGCATGGATTGTTGCAGTAGCTCAGAGGTCAGAGAGCGAGCACTTGTCAGCAACAGGTAGAGCTTCAGCATCAGAGTATGTTTCCAACCCAACAGAGAGGGAATTGGGGAGTTTTTTTTGTTTCTAGAGTTGCTAGAGCAACCACACTTGGTAGAAGTGTTGCATGCAGAACATTCCAAAGGTACAGGATCGGGTTCAAGTTGAAGCCTTTCTTGTTGAGAGGGATTGTTGAAAATGGCTACAAGAAATGCTAAAAATAGAAGTGCTAAAAATAGCACTGCTATAAATAGTAGTTTGGGTACTAGTGCTAGATTGAGCAACAAGGAATGAAAAATGGAAGTGCTAAAAATAGCATTCTATTTTTAGCAGTTCAGGATGGATTCCTATTTTTAGTCAGTCCCTGGACTAAAATAGGAAGTAAAATTCGAATTTGAACTTAACAGTTGTTTGAAAATAAATCAATTAATTCGCCATGAGTTAATTAGTTGTGAAAAATCAAACATGGATTCTATGTGAGGACATGCAACAGTTTCTCTATTAATTAAGGAATTTATCCATCAGTTAAAGAGATAAGGATGAGTTCTAATTTGAGTTGTAATTAATTGGCTCAGTTAACTGAGTCAAGTCCAGTTAGATTGATTTAAACAGTTTGTTTAAATTAATGTGAGTTCAATTAGTTAATGCATGCTTGCATATAACTGCTGCACTTCAGATAACTTAATATTCTCTCATGAATAATTCATGCATGTTAGTTAAGACAGAGACCCAGTTGAGATCGGAGGAGGGACAGTGTACTATTATTTGGATGAATTTTTCCTATAAAGGGAACTCATCCATGGAGAAGGATTTATCTCCTTCAGGATTGCACAGTTAGATCAGAGGTTAGTGAGTGTGTGAAGAGGCTAGTTCACACAAGTGGCTACACTGGACCCCAAGGAAAATTGTGCAAAGAAATAAGAGGCTTGGAAGGCAGAGGAGAAGGTTTGAGAGAGGCCTTTGACTGTCTATGAGAGCAAAGGGATTTCAGAGAGAAAAAGATAGCTTGTGAGTTGATTCTTTTGTAATCCGGACTATATTTCCACTTGTATGATAATACAAAGTTGGGGTTTTAGGCTGAGGCTTTCCCCGGGTTATATCTTCTGTGTTATGTGTGATTGATTCTCATTCTCATTTACATGTGTTCTCATTGATCGTGCTCAAATTGATTAAGATTCCACAAAGTGTTGTAGAAGTAGATATTGTATTGTGTTTTAGTATATTGCATAATCTGTTGATCTACATTGGGAATTTATACATGTTCTACTAACCTAGTGGGGGCTGCAGGCTGATCAATGTAGACCATTGTTTTATTTTCTGGACTAACAAGACATGTGGTGTTTTGTAGATATGGCATAGTTGAAAATCAACTGGCATGAACGAGACTTGGATACTCTTCGATCTGAGATCTAGGGGGATCAGGTGGTTCGAGGGGCATTGGCTCATTATGTGATTCTCAAGTTGGTAGAGAACCCATTGATGAGGGTAGGTGAGCCCTTGCTATTGAGAATTGTGAGCTATTGGGATTGAGGCTAGGAGGTCTTTGTCATGCAAGAGCACAAGATCGAGCTCACATTACAGGATATTTACTTCTTGACTGTACTGCCTCCCCTCGGAGTGGTGGGGGATATTCATCCGGTGTTGCCTCATGGGAGGAACATTACTGAGTTTGTGGAGCACCATTGTTGACGAGGTGTTTGTGTCAAGGGCATGACTATCCCACTTGTTGATCTAGAGAGGTTAGAGATAAAGGTTGTCTTCACAGTTGTGCTACAAGTCTTGGGCAGCTAGGTGTTCCATCACATCATTGGTGGGAAGATGATGTTGGTTGAAAGTGCTTTGGCTGGGACCTACTATGGGTGGGCCCCAATGATGTTGTCGTCGGTGAAATGATAATTGAGTCTTTGCAAGAGGTAGGTGAATCATGATTGCGCTTTTAGTATAGTACTATGTGTGTTCTTCTTTTAGAAGATACCCACTATCCGTCCTCATGTACAGATCTGAGATGGGGGCCCACAGGAGCCCAGGATGTGCCGTTAGGGGCAGCTACTGTAGAGAGGAGGAGGAGGGGGAGTCGGATGTGTGTTCCGACCCAATTTTTTCACACATTGGGATCAAATGCCCCTTTACATTGATGATTACCCTTATAGCAGGATGAACTATTAGGGGGATCCTAACATTCCACTTCCGCCAGGGCAAGCATGGGGACCAAACGTAAGTGTTAAATTGCTATGTTTGATGGTGCATTTTATATTTCTATCACATGTATATGGTACTGAGTGTGAAACATGTTGTATGCAGACATAGAATCAGTAAAGCCAGCAGGATATGCAGGCCGACCTGCACCACCTGGGGATGCAAATCGGGGGACATCATCGTCATAGTAGGGTCCAGAGGATATTGTGTTGCTTGTTGATTTACATCATAAGTTCGATGTACTCTGGACCGGGGTTTCAAAGCGCGGATGGCATGACTTAGAGGATTGGTACATAGATAAGTGCATCAGTCTTCCCTTAGAGTGGCGAGGTATCATGCGACACGTGGCGATGGCTAGTCAGGCAGTACTTGATCTATGTGCAGGTGGAGCAGACCCTTTAGCGCGAGATCCGATGGACAGTGACTAGATGCAGGGACATGTGGGTCCCATTTATCATGACTTTTGTAACATGCTATGGGCATGTCAAATGTATTTAGAGCTATGGCTTCAAACACTTTTCTGATACATAATATGTTTATGCATTTTATATGATGATGATGGTTTGCCATGTGTTTTGTTTATGGTTATCTTCTGTGGTATACATGTGATAAATGCCAATCTAGAATGTTGTTTGCAATGGTATCTACATAGTGATTTTGGGGTCTAGGCACATGACTGACAGTAATGGTTTAAAATTCACGTACCAAAAACTTAACTTGTAGATATTTTCTAAATAGGATTTGGTTACGCACATGATACATGCCATTCAATTACATGACAAGTATCAAGGAATCTAAACAAACATGAAGATGAAGGATGCCGTGAGCGAGGGCATCGACTAACAAACTGATACCTGCATCATATTCAGCCTGATTATTGGTAGCAGATCCAAAGCACACGCCATTTGAAAGGAATAACGTATGCAAGGGGGTAAAAATGGCCCAGGCTGCCGAGGCTAGATTTCGAGAGGAGCGACTCGTACCATCGGCATGACTGATATACGGTGTGGATGATTGATCCATCTGAAAGTTGCAAAAGATAATATATGAGATGATGCAATATACCTAATCTTTGTGGCAGAAATAAAGACAAGCAAATCAGAGGGATGTGCTATGAGTGAAATTTCGTGAGGTAGAGTGCATTAGGGGAATTAGGAAGGAAAAGGTCTTCAAAATACTCTGATGAAATGCCCCCTTACTTAAGGGTAGGGGTAATCAAGGGTAGACATAGCTTCCATGGTGTCCTTATCAAGATGAGAGTTGGGCAGATGGGAGGAAGACTGACTACATGATGCGGCGACATTACTTGGTGCATCAACCTGAGAAATAAGGTTCACTACCCATCATATTGAATGGTAGACGATGGGATAGTAAATGGAGGATCTACGGATGTTGAGACCTGGGATTCTGTCAAAAGAGGTTCGATAGAAATGTGCGTAGCAAACTCAGAAAGGTTTATCTACGAGGAACTCAAGGATAACGACAGGTAAAGGATGGGGCTTGTGTTGTCCATCATTTTGACATCAGGGGGAGGGATCACAATAGTGGGGCCAGAGTCTCCATGTTCTGGTCAACTAGTGGTACCAGAGTCCATAGACAGAGGAGTAGATGATCCACTACGAGTGGCCTTGTATTCGCGAATTGCCCCAAGGCAATCATGAAATTCATCGAGATGAGGGCAACAATGGGAATAGTGACCATGAAGATCACACAAGGCACAAGGGTGGTTTGTGCACAATGTTTTGAGTTTCTTAGGTGGGACCAGTAAGTTAACATGTTCTTCCAAAATATTTGACTCAGGGAACACCTCATGAACCAAAGGTTTAAGTTGAGGAAGTTTAGGACTATTGTTGGTGGTGTGCCCAATAACTTGACATAAAGCGCATAGGGGTGTTGGCTTTGGGGCCTTAGGGGCTGGAGGAGATTGGGGAGACTTGCCCTTAAGTTATTTCCTTTTAGCTTTTTCCCTATCCAGATGCTTTCGCAATAGGAGCTGGTTCCTGTTGACGTTGTGATGGAACTAAAGCAGTGGCAGGGGTCATGGGAACAGGTTGAACTGGGATCAAAGC
This sequence comes from Pinus tabuliformis, assembly GCA_031772625.1. Classification (NCBI taxonomy): domain Eukaryota; kingdom Viridiplantae; phylum Streptophyta; class Pinopsida; order Pinales; family Pinaceae; genus Pinus; species Pinus tabuliformis. The sequence goes on along the minus strand of CM062820.1, from coordinate 854,748,607 downwards.
ATGATAAGGTCTTAGCTAACCAGGTGAAATGCTTGCAAGGGGATTGATGTACCATACAGGGATCCCAAAAATCATGTTAGGAAGGACCAATGAAGCCATGACAGGGACAAAAAATACTCCCAGAGGGGGGAATAAGAAAGGTATCTAGCCTGCAGGGTAATGTTTCGTTGGAATAGCTTCTGGATGGTTGAGACCTGGAGGAACAGTTCCTGGTGGAAACATAGGAGAGGCACCCACAAATGGAGGAGGTCCTGGGGGAGTGGATTTAGAGGGCTCAGTAGGAATGGCAACAACAACATGCTTAGGAGTTGGTTTTTGATCAGGTGTGCCAGACTACTTAAGGGCAGCCTGTGATGCTTGTAACATGCAAACACTCATAGAGGTAGGCTCTGAGATGGGGAGTGGGGACTAGGGAAAGAACGCAATAATGAGGAATATTTATAGACTCCGGGTGAAACACTAGTGGGAGGAGTTGTAGACTGTTTTTCGAACATTGACGAGATAATGGACTTGGGGGAGGTCATGGATGTTGGTTCGTAATAAGTCAACTGATCGATGGTAATGATATTCCCATAGTGGGGGAAGCACATCTTGCGAAACATCGTAGATGTGACAGATGACATGGCATATGTGTAACTATGACCTAAGAGAATGTTGTAATCCAAAGGGGCATCGATGACTTCAATGTCGACATGGACAGTCTTGCCCGCAAGGGTCACTAGAAAGTTGTAGTACATGCCAAGGGCCTAGGAAGAGTGTCCATCCCAAGCACACAAAGTGATGGTGGAGGGGGACAACTCAGGTTACTTAAGTTGTTTCCAAACAGCAACAGACATCACACAAGTGGATGCGGCTTCGTCAATAATGCATTGGGAGCCGATGGCATTACAAACTCTGGCTGGTATCTAGAATGAAATAGATGAAGGCAGTGGGGGAGGCTCTGATGTATCAACCGGGAAGACAATCAAATGATCGTCATAAGGATCCACTGCACCCAAGTTAGTTAGTAGAGCTTTCTTTTGAGATGGGCACGACAGGAGGACTTACAGCGTCGACATAGCAACAAGTGATTGTGCCAAGTCATATATTATATTGTATGTATGGGCAGCTCTGTTAGAAGCCGCATTACAATGTAATGGTCCCTTTGGGGTCTTAGGAATGGCCTCAACTTTAGGTTGAGGGATTTTTAAAGGACCATTTGGTGTCGTAAGAGGCTCAGCAAATACTTTTGTTTTGGACTCCATAGCGGGTGAAGTTGAGGGCTTGTCATATTAACGTGAGTGAGTTTGCAGGTTGATATTGGAGGGGTTAACCTCATCAGAGTTCATCACAAGGACCTGGTAGTCACCAGGATCATAAAGTTGGGGGAGATGGGCTACTTGACCTAGCTGAGGTTGAGAAGCAACAAATCGTTGCTGAGGGAAACGATTTGTGAGCACTATCAACTGAGATGGTGCAGGTTCTGAGGTGGTCGTTGACCTCTAGAAGTTTCTTGAGCTTCCCACATTTGGCGCATCTGGTGTAAGAGAGGACACTCATGTGTATAATGGCCATGTACACCACAACATGCAAAAGGCTTGTTCGTACGAATAGCCTTGTTCTGCTTGGGTTGGCTATCCTGTTGCTGGTTGTTGGTGTTAGGCTGGCTCCCTGGGGTTCACTAGGTTGGTTACCTTGATTACCCTGGTTACCCTTGTTACCCTTCCCCTTATTCTTTTTCTTCGAATTTTGGGGATTGGTATAATTCTGCTGCATAAACCCTTGACCCTCAAGGGGAAGTGGCTGTTGGGGCTGAGGATGCATGGGAGGCTGCAGTGTTAATGCTTGAGGGGCTAGAGTGCTAGTTTGTGCATAAGGAGGAGCAACAATTTGATAGACAGGTTGGGGCCCTAGAAACATGTTTCTAGCAGTAGGGGCATAAGTGCTGGAGGAACTGGTGCCCCCCTATGGGTAGCCATAACTCTGTGGAGTATATGGTGAAGAGTGTGAAAGGGATCCAACGATACCGTCAACGGTGTAAGATGCCCCCGAAGCATTGGCACTTCCAGGACGAGGGAGGTCTGGAATGATGGTATAGACATAACCGGATTGTGCATAAATCATATCATATCTTAGAGCGGTTTGGAGAGCTTCTTCCTCAATCTGAGGAAAATGGGACGCGACATCTTTCCTAATGGAAGATAAAAGGCTCCTAAGAAACCAATCTAGATAGACACGGTCATTGAAGGCTAGGCATGAAATGTGCGCCTCCTCTGGTGCCACTCTTAGACATCGTTGGAAAGGAAAGTGGCGGAGGACTAATGGAATGTGGTCAAGAGCTTCGTACCAGTGTTGTACCAGAGAGGTAACTGAAAATATGAAAGGAACACTTTAGCAAGCGTCACGAAAATGGAATGAGATGTGGAGGGCTAGTCTACATACCATTTTGCAGTGTCTCCAGTGAGCGTGCGTTGGAATAGCTGAAGACGAATGGAGTCATCGATTATAGAGTTGGACGAACACCACATGTGGAAGGATCAAACATGGTTGGTAGGGTCCTCTCCAGCGTTACCCTCAAACTTTGAGATGTCTGAGGGAAGCTTAGTTGGCATAGAAGGCCAACCAACATCATGGTGTATGGGGTCATTTATCAACTGGTTAAAATCCGATAGACTTAACCCAGCCATAAACGAGAGCATGGGAGTTGCCAGAATGGTTCCTGAGACTGTTCCACTTGATGTGACCACCGGGATAGAAGTAGAGCCAACACTAGGTTGGGTTCTTGCACCAGCTGTGGGTCTAGACATGGTGACGATATGCAGTGAAGGAGGCTCGGAATTAGATAAGGAATTAGATGAACTAGTAGAAGAGTCAGTGTGGGGACTCAGAGGGCTATGAACTTAGATCCGGCAAGCAGAAGTAATATGCCCAAGTGGAAACTGGGGATGGAGGCCTAATAGTCTCCACGACAAACACCTTAGTGGCGCACTGGTGGTAAGACACATGGGACACGAAAATGGTGAAGGGATATCAACAATATATCTTTGTCTCAATGCGAGGAGATAAATTTATTATGTTAAATCTTGGCTTGGCGGTGTAAACCAAGCGCCATTTGCTTAAGGTGTGGGTGTGTGTGATAGTGTATTAATTGATTAAGCCTAGATTGTGTTTGTAAAGAAAAAAATATTTCTGAAAATAAATTGAAATTAATAACAGAAAATGAACAACAAAACAATTAACTAAACCCCACCCAAACTGGGTTTGCAAACATTGTGCTGGTTGGTGGCTAAACCGATGGAAAATACACTGAAACAGTCAAGAGATCTAAATGTCGATGTGACTAAGATCAAGTGACACTAGGCTGCTGGAAAGTGGTGCAGCAACAACAAAAAACTAGACAGGAAGATCGCTGCAAAAAGATAGGGATATGGGTGAAACATCTAGGGCAATCGATGGGACCCTAAGGCAAATGACCAAACAAGTTTAAATGTGAAACTTTGGATGGTAGAAACCTATCATAATAGATCTGAAACAAAAGGGTAAAAATATGGAAAATGTGGCTGAAAGCGCTGTAGAAACTCAGACTACTCACTCAACTAAAGTCCTCCTATAAAGGTGGGAGCATACTAGAAGTCCTAAGTGAGGCTAAATTCAACTTCGATGAGTAAATTGGAGTGGATCAAGGCCTAAGTAGGATGAGACAAAGGTTAGACAACCCAACAGATAGCTCTCTGCAAAACCTAGAAACAGATCTGAGAAAATCCCTAAAACACAGAAATCGCAAATACTGACCTGTTTCTCTATCAGGATCACACTTTTTGTGTTTTTTAGTGCGTTCTAGCCTCTAGATTGCACCTTTTGGGCCAAAAAGTGTGATTTATGCTCCATGGATCTCGGTCGACAAATCTTAGAAAAAAGTATCGCCTTTGTCGTGGCTAGTTCCTGTGACCTATGGAAAAGACAAGAAATCTTGCAAAAGTCAGAAATTTAACAGATCTAGGGTTAAAAAACTAGGAAACATTAAGAGAATTGAAAAAATAAGAAACCCTAAGCTGAAAACCGAAGGTCACCTAGGTTTCTTGATCTGAAGTATAAAACCCAGTGAATTCGTCAATTTTGTTGTGTTTTCTTCTCAAGGATGTACGTAAAGAACCCACTTAAGATTATGGATAACAAACAATCTCAACAATATAAATGGCCGCTAAACATTGTAGATCTACAACAACTGATAGAAACAAAACCTGCCAAAGTCCATATCTATGCCACAATCATAGTTAAACAACAAAAAGAAAGAGTAATAACTCCAATCATCCAATGGAAACCAGATATGTAAATAATAATTTTATTATAACACCTATGAAGGGAACAAAGAAATGTTACCAGTCCCCCTCTATGGGATGGGTTCTTGGCTATCCTCAAACGTCTTCAGCTTGTGTAGAGTCTCTCTCCTCTATAATGCATAAACCCATAAAAAATATGGTGTGCGACAATGAAAATAATCAGAGTTACAACAGTGAGTGCAACAATGAGTGCCTCCTAACAACTCATTAGTTCTTCAATGATGATTGTACATGAGGACTTCAGGGACTAATTCTAATGTGAATCTTTCTCTGTAGTTATTCCAACTCTGATACCATGTAGAAATTCCTTGTAGATTCAAACTGCTTATGTAATTTTCTAAAACAAAAGACTTGAATCTACTCTACTCATCAATGTAAACAATTAATCGATCGAGAAATCATGAAGCATACAAGAGAAAGGATTCAATCAATGCATTACACAATGATTTCTTGGGGAAAACCACAGCTAAAAACACTTGTTATTTAAATATTGCATTAGTAAGAAAATATGAGAAGATTAAAATGCTTTGCTCAAGTCCGAGCAACCTCTGCACTATATTTATTTGTCTCACTACTTCCTAGGCTGACTCTGGCCAACACTTAGCCAATTTCCTAGCCTTCCAAGCTCCTACTTCCTTGCATTGTTCAATGAGGAATTAGGCCCCTATTTAATAGGAATTTTCCTCCATTGGATTACACAGTTCCTTTAGGCTCTTCCTCTGACTGCATGCACCATCTGTATAATTCAGATAATTATACAATTGATAGTACACTGCCCTTGAACTCTAATCTCAACTGGGTAACTCTCAGATCACACATGCATGAGTTATTTATGACCAAATTATCAATTAACTAGTTGAACACATGAAACAACACCCCACTATTAGACCTCCTGCTAGTTCCTCCAACAATTGGAACTAGTTTAATTGACTTTAACTCAGTTAAACTAAATTAAACAACTCATAATAAACTCAACCATCTCTCCTATAAAGTAGGAAACACTCTGCATGACTCAAGTTAAACTCTCAACACGAATTAATTGAGCCAACTAAGTCAACTTAACTTAATTAACTCGTACAAATTGTCTTGTAATGTGGAATTACAATTTTATTCTTAATTTAATTCAAGGACAAAATTAAATCAAATTTTTTCTTCTTACATTTTCAACAAAAAGTATTCAATTTCAAGACGATCCAAATTATTAGTTTTTAGAAAAGCTAACCAAAACAAATAAAACTTTAACTCGCTAACAAAAGAAAACTCATTAAAAATGAGAAAGTTTGAATACACATTAATTAAGGATATAAGTATAATTTAACATATAATACAATATGGAAAAGTGTTTTTCTTTATCTTTTTATTTATCCTTATCTTGAATTAAATATTTAATATAAATTTTTAATCAAAAATTTAAAAATATAATTTGTTATATAAATTAAAATTATTTTCCTTTATCTTTTTCCCATGTTGATCATAAATTTTAGAAATTTATTTTTATTAAAACATTTAATTATAAAATCATTTTTATACTTTAAATACGAATCACTTTCACCAAACACCTATCTTCTCAATTTACGAAAGTAAAATTATTATTCAAACTTTTTTTTCCTATTTATGACCATAACAACCTAAAGTGAAATAGAGTGGCACATCTACATATGGATAAGATTATAAACATTTTCTTTTTATTAAGTTTTATAAACATGCTTTTTTATTAAGTTTTAGGTAATTGATTTGATAGAATATTAAGTTTCGGGATTAGTCTCTTGAATTAAGATTTTAATTCCTTTTTATGCATGGTATCTTCTTTATTATGTATTTTAAAATTTTTGAATTTTTTAATAGAGTAATAATTAGATTTTTTTTAATAAATAAAATTTATTTTTAATTCATTTTTAAAACAATTGGATAAAAACTAAAATGTTTATAGGAATATAAAATAATAAATTTTATAAAATCCATATAAAATATAAAAAATTATAATAAAAATCTAAAATTTAATTCCATTATTTTAAATTCAAAATTGCATAAAAGTAGGTTAATATAAAATTTAACTAATTCTATTTTTTTAAGATTTATAAATTTTAATTAATAAAAATTAATAATTAAAAAAAATATAATTCAAATTATTTATTTGGAAAATTATAGAATTCGATTCTGTTAAAGTTATTTTATTAATAATTATGTTTCATAATATTTTTAAATTGCATAAGAGTAGGTTAATATAAAATTTAACTAATTCTATTTTTTTAAGATTTATAAATTTTAATTAATAAAAATTAATAATTAAAAAAATATAATTCAAATTATTTATTTTGAAAATTATAGAATTCGATTCTGTTAAAGGTATTTTAATAATAATTATGTTTCATAATATTTTTAAATATTTTAAATTCAAATTACATATATATTTTTATAATATATATATATATATATATATATATATATATTAATTGGTTTTTTTTCAATGATTTATAATTTAGTTAAATATAAATAAAAGATTTTATTGTCATGGCTTGTCATCACCGAAATTATATCAACAATAAAAAAAGATATTATTGTGTTTTTGTATCTAGTAAAATTATCCATACTAAATCTATTTCAAAGCTATATGTAGGCCATGATAGATGTCTAGCAATATCATAATAGAGATTACAGAATGACACTTGGGTATAAATAACATGCTACAATTGTAAAACATAAGGTTACAATTGTAAAACATAAGAAACTTCAAGAGTAAAATCATAACACATAAACATAAAACCAAAGTGGACTTGATCTAAAATCCTTCCTCAGGAGGCACTGCAAGGGTGGGACCTTGATTACACGGACTTGGTGTGGATGATCTTTCACACTGTAACTATGTCTCTGTGGGCCAATCAAGCGTCCAAGTTGAGTAAACAAGAACACAGATGCTTTTGGACCCTCTGGATGTCTTTAAGTTGTACAATGATTTCATTGTGATCTTCATGCTTGTTCTAAATGACACAACCCAACATTTTTTTCATATGATAGTACAAGGTTATAGAATGCAAGTATTAATTCTTGTGACCCCTAGTGTATCTAGAGTTTGGAATCCAATCTGAAACAACAACCTAAATTCATGAGTTAGAGTGGGCATTCTTGTCGCAAATTGCTCGAGCATCAAGAATACATATTTCATGTTGAATTTTTGGGGGGTGGATGAGTGGTAAAGATTATTGTGGACTGGGCCTAAGACTATGCTCTAGCCCTACAAATGGGGCCACAACCACCAAAGCCACACCTTGAGTGCATACATTATCTGAATATGGTGACAAGAAGGAGAATATTCATAGCAAGAGTGGGCATAGGGCATATGAGACTAGAAGGAAACAAAAGGGTGGGGGAAGACCAGCACGGGGCAAATAGGTGGATGGTATTTAGAAATAGATATGGAGAATAGAGTTAGAATTGAATGAAACACAGAGGGGTAATGGAACCAATTATGTTAAAAAAAGCACCCACCTTATGAGGGAGAGAAATTCGAAACCCTCCACTGAAGATACAACCAACTGCAACCACTAGGTCAAAGATCAAAACTAGTAGCTTGCATCATATAAAAAGATGCATGACATTGAAACTAAAACACCACTTGGAAAGGCAAATAAGCTAATAATCTACCAATGTGCTTGATAGAGACAATTTCCAGCAGAAGAAACCTTGCGCATGCCTAACACCCCTTTGAGGGAAATAACCATGTGCGCTCTCCCATGAGGATAATTAGGTATTACATAGTGTAAAACCAACAAGAGAGAAACGAGATTGGAAGGCTAGGCTAGGAGGGTCTAGACCTTTCTCAATCAGCTCAAAATGAGTTTGAACGTAGGGGAGAATCCCACAAGCGACTTGAAGGAAAAATAGAAACTCGAAATTACTCAGAGTGCCACCTCCCATGATGCCCCCCCTATTTAATGCATGGGATGGTGGTGGGGTGGCTCAAAATGAGTTTGAACGTAGGGGAGGAAAAATCCCACAAGCGACTCGAAGGAAAAGTAGAATCTCCAAATTACTCAGAGTACCATCTCCCATGATGCCCCCCCTATTTAATGCATGGGATGGTGGTGGGGTGGCCCAAAATGAGTGCACCCCCTATTTAATGCATGGGATGGTGGTGGGGTGGCCCAAAATGAGTTTGAATGTAGGCGAGGGAAAATCCCACAAAACGACTCGAGGGAAAAATAGAAACTCAAAATCACTCAAAGTGCCACCAACCATGATTCCCCCGACCCCCCTATTTAGTGCATATGATGATGGTGGGTTGACCCACAATGAGTTTGAATGTAAGGGAGGAAAAATCAACAAGCTACTAGAGGGGAAAATAGAAACTCAAAATCACTCAGAGTACCACCAACCATAACGTCCCCCTATTTAATGCATGGGATGGTGCTGGATCATAACAGTCCCCCTATTTAATACATGGGATGGTGGTGAGATGATCCACAATGAGTTTGAACACACCGCAAGAAAAGTCCCACAAACCACTCTACAACAAAATAAAAACTCCAAATCACTTAGAATACCGACAACCATCTCTATTTAATTCATGGGATGGTAGCAAGGTAGCCAACAAATCCCCCAACACAACTTCTCACCTCCCAATATTTTAAAATTTTAATTAAATACTTTTTTCCTATAAAATTATTTTAATACTAATCATATTTTATAATATATTAAAATATTAATAAATTTATCAGTCTTTATTTTATTAAATTCTATTAATTTTTCTAATTTCTTAGCGTAATGTTTCAATTGTGACAATGCCATGTGTGAATTAAATATAATATAGTTATTTTATATTTAATCCTTTCGTCGACTTTATTTTATTAAATTCTATGAACTTTTCTAAATTCTTACCACGACCTTTTTAATCTGACAATGTCATTTAAAATAAACGAAATTATTGGTATTCTGAATTGGTACCACAACTTTTTAGTTGTGACAATGTCATGTGTGAATTAAATATAATTATTTCATGGATGAGGATCTTTCAAAGAACACGACTGGCTAACCGTGACCATGACGTAAATTTACTGCAGACTCAGCCACAGCTTCAGTATTAAAATTGATGGTCACTGCCCTTCTGAGCACAACTAGAACCTGCGAGACTTTACTGCTTTTTTAGGTTCCCTGAAAAGAAAATGAAGATTCAGGTGGGTACTTGCTTCACCTCAATGGTGTTCCTGTTGCTCTTGTTTTCCTGCTTCGTTAAGGGATCATCATCTGCGGAAAAATCTGAGTTGAGCCGGAGCGACTTCCCATCAGATTTTCTGTTCGGCGTGGCTTCTTCCGCGTATCAGGTACACGCACGTACCCACCATATCTTCTCTCCATCATTTCAATTCTGAGGGCCGCCATTAATTTATTTTTAATTTCAGCTGGAGGGAGGTTATCTGACCGATGGAAAAGGACTTAGCAACTGGGACGTGTTCTCGCATACACCGGGTAATTATTTCAGCCCTACCTTCAGTTTCAGAATCAATTACCAGCCCTACTTTCAGACTCAAAATCAAAGGTTAATTTGTACTGGGAGGTGCAGGAACAATTGCCGATGGAATGAACGCAGACGTAACAGATGACGAGTATCACCGCTATAAGGTATATATTGTCTTTCTCTATATTGCACTCCACTTCCAGATTAGGTAGAATTTTATAACCAATTTTGTATCTTTAGAAGATAACTGCGTAATTGATTTATTTAGTCTATTATTTTGGATGGTTATTCATTTCATCATCGAATGGTTATTTTATTTATTATCAAAGATTTAGATTTGTTAAATTTTTAACCATCAATTTCGTGTATTATTGGAGATTTCTGGAATAGTTGCTCCATCTATCATCAAATTGGATGGTTTCTCTATCTATCATTAAAAATCTAGATTGGCTAAATTTTCTAAAACCAATTAGACATTTCTAAGAAAAAATTATATAATTGATTTAATGCCTGCACCATTTTAGATGGTTATTCAATCTATTATCATCCAATCGAATAATTACTCCATCCATCATCAAAAAGCAAAAAAGTTGGATTATCCAACCAATTTCATCTTACAATATTGCAGGAGGATGTGGAAATAATGTCGGAACTTGGAGTGGATTCGTACCGCTTCTCCATATCTTGGGCACGCATTTTCCCTGGTGCGAATTCATGGGGTTGTGAATTTGATCCAAATTCGAACATCATATTTGTGCTAACTTTGTTTTATAAATTCCTTCGTCAGACGGCCGTGGAGAAATCAATCCGGGCGGAATCAAGTACTACAATGAACTCATCGACTCGCTGCTCAGCCGAGGCAATAATAATAATCTCAGTCTCTCCTTTCTATTCATTTTAATTTTAGACTCCTTAACGCGTTTTGCTTTGATTAGTTAGAATGCCACTATGCATATAAATGTACAGAAAGTGTGTATAAATGGCAGGGATCCAGCCTTTTGTAACGCTCTGTCACTACGATATTCCACAAGCCCTGGAGGATCTATATGGCGGCTGGCTCAGTCCAAATATTATGTACTTTGCATTCCTCTTCGTCAATTATAATTTCTCATGATTCAAAATATAATGGGAGATTATTAATTTGTATGAACTAGTATAGATTTATGTTAAATATTGATTTAACTCGAGCGGAGAAAGATTTAATTTTTTTTATTTGTAATTATTTTATGAGTAAATATTATTTACTGTTGTGGCTCTACAGAGATGATTATACTCTGTATGCAGAGGCATGTTTCAAAAATTTTGGCGGGCGAGTGAAATATTGGAGCACTTTTAATGAACCGAATATCTTCGTACCACAAGGGTATGATGTGGGCAAATATCCTCCAGCGAGATGCTCAACAGTCCTTGGGGGTTGCAGGGCGGGCAACTCTTCCACTGAGCCATATATCGCTGCGCACAATGTACTGCGCGCCCACGCTTCAGCTGTCCAGCTGTACAGGAAAGAATACCAGGTATAAATACTTTTGCAATTAACATATGTTGGTGGGATGATGTAATTAATAGAGAATATTGTGTAACTAACAGGCTGATCAAGAAGGGTTCATTGGAATTGTAATGTCATGCACATGGTATGAACCACTGCTCAACAACTCACAAGACATTTCATCTGTTCAGAGGCTTCTGGATTTCTCTATTGGCTGGTAAGATGATGCTGTTGAATCTCTGCTACTCTAACATTCCTTGTTTTGACTTTCCAACGGGCAGGTGAATTTATGGTATTTGGTAACTGTCACTCAAAAACTTGAATTTTAGGAAGGCTGAGCGTGAGAGGGTCTGTTACGTTTCTACATTTTCGACCGATAGAGACAGTTCAACATACCTTTTTGACTAAACTGTTTTGTAATGTTTTGTAAAGTAGTTGGTTTATATATATATATATTAAAAATATTTTAAATTTATAAAAGAAGTTAAAATGTAATAAAATTAATGAAAGGTTTTCTTATCACTTTTAACCTAATAGAATAGAATAGAATATTTCGAACTTAGGCTTAAATCTAAAACAACCTTCTCGATCATTGCACCATCAACCTCTTCGAAAAGTTTGTACATTGTAGCTTTGGAAATGTTCTTATTAAAGGTAGGTAGATGCTGAATTGTAAATGATTCAAGTTTCAAGTTCGTTTAATATACTGATATTAATGATACCATGCAGGTATTTGGATCCGATAGTATTTGGAGAATACCCAACTTCAATGCAGGAATTGGTGGGCACACGATTGCCTATTATCACATTAGATTTGAGCGAAAAATTGCGTGGCTCTTATGACTTCATTGGCGTAAATTACTACAGCACATGTTATGGTGCAGATGCTTCCTATAATTTAAATTATACTTATAGAAGATATAGTTGGGACTCTCTGGCCGTCACTACAGGTTTCAATCAAAATATTTTGAGACATTTTTAATTATTTTTATAGTGAGTCGTTAAGTTGTAAATATATTAATACGATGTTAGAATATGTTATTAGGTGAAAGAAATGGCATTCTCATCGGACCGGAGGTATGTATAAGCAATGAGATTGTTTTATATATTTTTGTGATTTTTTTGGATTGTCCGAAAAAAACAAATATTATTTATCGCACAAGAAAGCTAATGCTATCTGTTACACAGATGTGGCCACCTAACGTGTATGGAGTATCTTATGGAGTGAGGGAAATGATACACTATCTCAATAGGCGATATTCTAACCCAGTCATCTTCGTAACTGAAAATGGTTAATTTGCAATTCATTTCCAAATCAACATTTTTATAGATTTACACTTCAATCAAATCTCCCAAACAATAAGTTCATATTTTACACTAATCTAAGTGTTGCTAATTTAAATCATCATATTTGGTGGTATTAGGGTTTGGTAATGTAAGTTCATATTTTACACTAATCTAAGTGTTGTTAATTTAAATCATCATATTTGGTGGTATTAGGGTTTGGTAATGTCAGGAGTCACAACCTCTCACTCTCACAAATATGGAATGATACCTTTCGACTCGACTATCTACAAAGTACACTCCATTATTTGACAGAGGCAATGAGGTATTTGTTGTGTTAATGTTGAAATTTGATTGATATTTATGAATGTGTTAGAGTGAATAAAAGTTTATTAAAAAAGGTAAATGAATGTTTGAATAACAAGTGAAATGGAATGAATTGCAGAGGAGGAGTAAATGTGCGTGGGTACTTCGTATGGTCATTATTAGATAATTTTGAATGGATATATGGATACACCTCCATGTTTGGCCTTTACTATGTCGATTTCATGGACAAACTACAACGCTACCCAAAACTATCTGGACAATGGTATCACAACTTCTTGCAAGATGGACGTAGTACTAGTAAATGAAAAATATGGGTTGTACACCATAACATCTAGTAATCAAAGGGGCTGAGAGTAGGTTGAATCTCCCCCTAGCAAAGTTTTGCTTTTGTGTTCCATAATTTCAATGTTCTACCATTCCTCAATTTTGATGTGTGGTGTTATCATAAGCCATCTTCATGTATTTTGTTATTTTATGTGAGGAAAATGTTAATGTATAAATAATGGAAAATGTTAATGTATAATTTAATATATTTATTGTGGTTCTAATATTTTATTTTTATTTTTTTGTGAATTAAAAATTGTATTATTTTATGATCAACAAATTGTATGAAAACTAAGAAATTTAAATTGGTGGGTCACAGGTGAACTCCAATCAAATCCTAAATCAAAAGACAAACTAACCTAAGATTACATAAAAATGAGAATTTTGGATTGGTTGGACCCTAGGGAAATCTGATCAAATCCAAATCAAAAGACATGATTGATCATGCCAGTACAAAAGTCTTGATCTCTGAAGCCAAGAATGATCATGGGGTTTTCTAAAGGTCATTTCCTCTTTTTTTTCTTATGAACATCAATCCATTCCAAGGAGTTATCTTGAATAGATGAAGTGGAGACAATGACTACATTATGACAATTCCCTTTCCGAAGGGTCTGCAATATTGGTCGTTTCCTTATCATTATCCAAATGATTTGATTCATGAAAATATTTGTACTCACTCATTGACGAAGCCAAGATCATGGTTGTGTCTTTTTCATCTCCATTTGAGGGTTGGAGATGGCATTGCTTATGGCTGATTTGGGGCCGAAGGACTTGATTTGTTTACATAAGTTTTTTGTTGTTGCATGATGTCTTGCCTATGGGCTAAAGAATTCTTAGATCTTTCAGGATCTTTTCGGCCTTGCCATCCTTGAGTTTTTCTCTTGGCATTTAGAGGTGTAGAAATCCCTGTGGAAGAAGGGGGGACATTTTGGAGATAAACTCTCTATTGACAAATCCTGCATCAAAAAGTTTTGTTTTCGTAATCCACCATTTGTGAATAAACTAGGCCATTCCAATTCATGAAGATGTGGTCATGAAACCCATTACTGATATTTATTTCAACACATATGCGAGCAAAGGTTATAATATGCCTCTCAAACATGTCTCTACCTATCTTAATAAAACGATCTAATGAATTTCCCACACTATCTAAGATATCCATATGAAACAAATGAAAAGCATATTAGGGAGTCTTACCCTAATAGGATTGGCCATGGTTAGAGGGTCAAATTCAGGAAACCATGGTTGAAAGGAGAGTCCATAATGGTCCCAAAAACCAGGGTCCTTGATAAAAAAACCCTTTGATGATCCTCTAGATCATAGAAATATAACAAAAGAAACCCTTCAAATAAAAATACAGATCTATATTCCAGGATTAGGTGTGATGCACCTGTTCCCATAACACATATGTTGATGGCCAAAACTCATTAAAACAATAAATAATAATATGCTTCTTATAAGTTATGCAAGAAATAATGGATAAAGAATAGATTGGGGATGATCCACTTCTCCTAAAGAAAGACATGGGAATATATTAAGCACAAATTCTTTAGTCTCCTTTTTATTTTTGTGCATAGGAGTGATGTAACTTGCAAATTCCCAAATCATCTGAAATTTTTTCCTTAACATTAGGTTAAACATTTACCTTCTTACCATTTTGTTTATTCTTCACTTAAATTTTCTTTTCATAGCCTTCTTATTATTCCCTTATAAATTTATATCCTATAAAAACCCCAATTTTTTTTAATACATACCAATATAACATCATTAGTTTCTTTCATTCGTTTTAAATAATATGAATGCTAGTTCAAAAGTCCCTAAAGAACAACTCAATTATTTACTCCATTTCCATTTGTCATAAGGGAATGCCATTGCACATTATTCTTGATTATATTTGTATTTAACTTATATTTATATAATTATATAACTCTAGTTAAGTTATGATATGCTATATAATATACAATATATCGCATATGATATATAATCATTATAATAATATATTATACATACTAAAAACACAAATATCTACAAGTTAAAAATAATATATAATATATAGAGACTAAATAAAATTAAAAATTAAAAAAACATTATTTAATAAAATTTTATATATAATATTTTACTATATATAATATATATTATTTATTGGAGATTACATAGTATATATAATATATAGATTATAAATGAAAAAATACAAATGCATTTAAAACTAAAATGTAAATTAGCATAGATTTATTTAAACTCTAGATCTACCAAGCATTGAGAGGTGGAGATCTATCAAGCATCGAGAGGGATCAAATCTATTGAGGTGCAAATGTCAAATTTTATACTAAAAAGGATGTTGTGTCTTAAGAGATTTGATCCTTCTAAGCCTTTGGTAGATCTTATGTTAGGATAGATCTATGTTTGTTTATATACTAGAAATATTTATTGTTTTTTATTTTGAGAAAATTTATTTCACACAAAACATTTTTAACTATGATATCAATTTACTTAATTTGTATATCTAAAATGCTAATTATTTTTTATTTTGATATATTTAGTGCATACCTACACCAACTTACTTTTTTCAAGCAATAATTGGTTTTGTAAGTTTTTCAATTTCATACAACATTTTACAAGTAAAAGAGTTGGTCTATATCTAATTAATTTCACCCAATCTATTGAGCAAAGCATACTGAGGTTGTGTTAGTAAGTTTTGTAGTTGGGTGAGTTTTTTGTCCCATAGGGACACATGATTTATACACAATTGAAGAATAAACATACCCTGATTAATTGACATATATTTTTAAATTTTTTTTAATGTAATGTTATTTGACAACATCTCTCTCCTATCTTGGGTTGTACTTGCATGTATTCAAGAAACCTGGAACTAACTTTAATAGAATGACCATGAATTCATGAAACCTGGAAGGAGGAGTTTTGGGCACCAAATCTTTGGCTTTGGTTGGACAAGTGGGTGTGGTGGATATTTTGTGGGGCTTTTAAAGCCCATTAGGGAGGAGATAATCTATTTTTTTATAATTTTACTAATAACAAGGGTTTTTGGGAAATTTATTAAGATTTTAAGGGGTAATCAAGCAATGGTTCATGTTGAATATAATTTTGAGAAATTTATTGAGACTTTAGGGGTAATCAAGAAATGGTTTGGTTTGTGTTGATGGTAATTTATTTCTTTTATGATTTTGTTGAAGAGAGGAGTTTTGGGGAAATTTATTGAGATTTTAATGGGTATTTAAGAAACGGTTTATGTTGTTAGTTTGTGGAAAAAGTTTTAGTATGATTTTGTTGAAGAGAAAGGCTTTGGGGAAATTTATTTGGATTTTAATGGGTATTTAAGAAATGGTTCATGTTGTTAGGTTGGGGGAAGGTTTTTAGAATTGAGTATATAGTACAATTACCATGGAGACTTCTGAAAAGTTAGACGAAGAATTTGGTATTGGGAAAGAATTTTGCAGATAATTTGGAGAAATCCCCCTCAACCATTACCATATAATTGCACATAAAGTTAATTTCTATAATGAAATATTTATTCATATGTGAATGTATATATTTCTATTTCTTTTATGGTGTTATTTAGAGTATTACAATAAAGGACAATACCTTCACTTTTCTCCAATCCTTTTCTCTTTTGTCACTTACCAAAATCCCTGTTTTAACAATAAAATAGCATGGTGGTGAGTGACTCTCTCGAAGGCTAAAGTTCCCAAAACAAACCCACTCTTTATTGCCCCAAACCATGTATTTATAACAATTTCTACAAAAGTTTCATTCTTCTGCAAGTGATTCATCCCACTCTAATTAAATTAGAAAAACAAACCCACTCTTTATTGCCCCAAACCATGTATTTATAACTATTTCTACAAAAGTTTCATTCTTCTGCAAGTGATTCATCCAACTCTAATTAAATATCATTCTTCTAGCCATAAAAACATCCACTTTCAAATCTTTAATTTAAGCATTAAACAAAGTCAATGCATCCTTATCTTGTTTATATCCTTATTTTATAGTGTTCATATTTCCTATTTGTCTTCCACTTTATTATGTGAGAAAATGTGTTCACCTCTTCAATAGTGTTAATACACTGCACGCCCACGCCTCAGCTGTCCAGCTGTACAGGGAAGAATAGCAGGTAGAAATTAATATAATTGCAATTAACGTAAGTAGTCAGTAATAGACGTAAGTAGCCAGTATATTGGTATTGTAAATCGATGGTGTTCGGCAACTGTCACTAAACACTTTTCATTTTCAGTAAGTTGAATTTTAGAAAGGTTGAGCGTGATAGAGTCCGTTACGTTTCCAGATTTTTAAGATTTTGGGCAGACAGAGACAGTTCAACAATTTTTCAATTTTTTAATGACTAAACTGTTTCGTAAAGTAATTTATGTTATTTTAGAAGTATTTTAAATTTATAAAGATATTAAAATATAATAAAATTAATTGAAAGTTTTCTTATAATTTTTTACCGAGGTTACAGCTTAGTTGGATCAGAATATAATATTTCGAACTTAGGCTTAAATCTAAACCTCCTTCTGGATCATCACACCCTCACACTCTTCGAAAAGTTCTTACATGTCTTTTTGCAAAGTTAGATTTGCTAAAACTCTGTTTAAAATTTTTGGAATTTGGCTTTTTAACCCCCCAAATAAAATATGATAGTAGAACTGTTTGATTTTTTTTAGGATAGAAATAAATTAAACATTATCAAAATAAATTTGCTACATCCCAACATCCTAAATCTTAATAACTATAACCCAGATTTCTTATTAAAAAAAAAAAATCCAAAAGATTCTTCCAGTTAGAATTCTAAAACAATTCCAAAATTTCTACATGTTAGAATTTTCATGGTTTTCAATTAGACTACGCTGAAGTTTAAAACTAGGCGGAAGATTAATTGTAAAAGATTAAAGTTTCAAGTTCGTTTAATATACTGATATTAAATGGTACTCTGCAGGTATTATCACATTAGATTTGGGCGAAAAGTTGCGTGGCATTTTATTGGTGTAAATTACTACAGCAGATCTCGCGCAAATGTTTCTTACTATTAGTTTCCGCCTTTGGCACTGAGCGTTAATTACTCTGTTCTTTGACCGAAGATTTAAAGGGAAATTTAATCAAAATTTTGGGTGGCAATTTCACTTCACTAAAATTTTAAGAAAGTTTGGAGTTTAACTTTTTATGGGAAACTTCACTTCCAAAATTTCTTTTATCCAAAGTATAAAAATAAGATAAGGTTAGGCAAAGTTTCATTTTTATCCAAAATCTCAAAGGTAAGATATTATACATATCAACTTGAATTAACGCTAACTTGAATACTAGCATTAGTTTCAAACATTTAATGTTTCATATCTGCATCATCACCTCAACAATTGTCACCACCACTTACTTTCCTTACCGCCTTGTCACAGTGTCTCATCTCACTGCCTTGTAGACACCTCTTGCCGCTTCCTTCCCGCCACCTTCTTCAACTGCTTCCCCACCCCTTCACCGCATACACACCATGTCAAACGTGCAAAATAATTTGCTTACACTCACTATATCAAACCTATAAAATTATTTACATTCACTATATCAGAGGTGTGCAAACCTGATACCTATATCAAACCTGTGTACAGAGCATAAGTTAGTTTTAGCACATTGTAGATTTGCATAGGTAAATGTTCAATCAATTCATATATGTGACCTTGTTGGTGAGCAAGTCATGTCTTGACCTTGTAGATGTTAATTTATGATAGCTCTCGGCAAGGAAATTCTTGTTGTTGGGCGATATAGCTCTATCTTCGCGAAGAAAGACTTTTTTAGTTTTACCTGGAAGAGAGATGTGAGAATTAGATGATACTAACTTAATGTGCATAATTCTGGGCCGCTGCGACATGTTGTAGGACTCCAATTCAACAAGATTCAAAATGAATATTATCATTGATGCCACTTATTGGCTATTGAGTAGGAAGCAAATAAAACCATCACGGATGGATTCCCCTGAAGCCCAGGGTGACTTCTCACCACGTTGGTTGAGGCACAACAATTGATTGAACCAGATATTCTTTCAATGTGGGACACAATAGCATGAGCTTGTAAGTGGATCCTTAAGAAACAACTTGAGCAATATTTGTTCTATACTTTTAGGCATTCACATCTTCTCTTTCTTCTACTTTTGCGCACAATATGCAAAATCTTTTATTCATTGCAATATATGCAAGAAATAATAGATTATGGTTTTCTATGAAATTGCAATTTAGTTTGAAGCAGATGAGGATGTAGTACAAGGTAATAAATTACCCGCACAAAATGAAACAAAAATTATGACCATGTTAAAAATTTAATTTGTGCTTACAAAAATGTACTTGTCTCCCACGAAAATGGAATCCTTGTGATGTTCCTTTCCCACTACCTATTGAAGAACATTTTAGTTAGGTTGAAATTTACAAAGAAAGTGTTGCTCTAGCTAATCTAGCCTACCTCAATAACATGGGATGCTGCATTTTTCGGCAACAATGTAATTTATTGGAGCCTTTGAAAACTACACCAAAAAGAAGTCCTATCCTTTCATGAAGTTCCATGTGCTGAAATTCATGCTTTAATGAAGATCTCCATCTTGAGCCTCCCTTGTTGGAACTAGACAGGATGTAAATCTGGTAAAGGAACATAGATCTGGCAAATAAACACAAGTTGTTAGAATAGGGCCAAAAATAGATTACATTACATTAATATTTGCAGACTAAATGTTATCCATACATGGAGCATTCATCAGCCATAGTGTAACAACCTCAGGTTAAAAGTTCATGTGATAAAGTTAATAAAGGGAAAATAAGACCAAGGTCACGGGACACGTATTCCAAGCTAAATTTTGGAAAAACATCCTAGTGGGCATCACTTGTTGTGTATTATGGATAAGGGGAAATCGAAAAAGGCAATGACAAAGGCTTTGAAAAGGAAAAAAGACATTATTGGTATTTTATTTATGAAAATAAAGGAAAATGGGAGAAAAGGGAGGTGAAAGGTCATAGGCTGCATGTGAGGGGGAAATTGAAGGAAAATTAAGGAAAATGAAGAAATTAGAGGCATCAACAATAAAATACATCATAGCATTAGTTTGGGGCCTTTTGTCAGTTTTTTTTTGAAATTAGTCTAAAATAGGAGAAGAGCACCAAGAGAAGAAGGAAGGACAAGGAAAGCAAGGATGAAGCAAGGGAAGGTTGGATCAAGCAACTTCAACGGGAATACTTGCAGGTAATAGGTTGCATGTATGATTTCCTAGCTGGTTTTGGAATGCATGGTATGTGCATGTGTGTATTTGGTTCATTTGTTGTCATTAGCATGAGTTATGTTGAGTTTCGAGAGTGGTTTGATCCTTGCCTTGCCATTTCTGGGTAGACATGGTGTGATGGGATTATTTCTTGGTTGAGCTTTGGATTGTTGGAAGGTTTTAGATCTTGGTGATGTGGTATCAGGAAAAATACCAAGGGTTGGGGGTGGAGATGGTTTTCTTTGGGAAGGCCTCAATAGTTGGGTGGAGATAGGAAAATTCCTCAAGGGATAGTGAAGGAATTATGAGGCATCCAAACTCAGTTTGGTTTTGAGATATCGAGATCGGTTTAGTTGAGATCATGGTATGTTGAGGGTGGAGGTGGTTTGACCTCTGGATTATCTTAGTTTTTTATGGATTATTTTATCCCATGATATCCCACATTCATGCTTGAAATATGGCACGAGGGTGATTGGGTGAAAGAAATATTTGTTTCAACCCAATCTATAGTCGAGTGGTATGTGGAAGTCCCTAACTTGGTTGGCTTTTGCAAATGGTTAATAAGAGCTAAGTTTCTCTTGTCTTTAATGAGTGATTATACTTGTATCATGTGGCTTTAATGATTATTATATCATTGTTATCTACCTAGTTATATGGTGGTTATAAGCATGGGTATATGACAAATCTAAGTATGGCTCTTATCACATTTTAATTAATGAATGTTTGGTTAATGAATGCATGACCTAATTGGTGTTATGACAATTATTGTAAGAAGGCATTGGTCCTTCTTGTTAAACCTAAGATAATTTTAAGATCCCTATCTTCAAATATGCATTCATGACCTATAGATTGCATGTTTACCATGTGTTTGATGCAATTCTTGTCCTAGTTGTGAGGGGTTAGGTCAATTTCTATGTTTAGAAGCTTTGTTTCTATGTTATTCATCATTTCTGAAAGTTTCATTGAGTTTTGGGTAGAGGCTTGAGTTCTAACTCTGAAAACGTGGCTCAAAATTTAGGGTCACTAACACAAAACTGGCTAGAAGAGTCTATAGTCATTGGGAAGAAGGCCTATGGGAGACACTAGAGGGTTATAGTCGCTTGGAGGCCTTGTCAAGGGAGCGACTCAGAGCCTAGGTTGGTAAAGAGGACAGTTAGCTCAAGGGTTGGACACTTGGAGGGGTTGGGTAGCTCCTGGAGGTATTATAACACCTAAGGGAAGTCAGTAAGGTCTTAAGTTGTCAACTCCATTTCCTTAAGTTCATATAGGATGTTGAGTCTTAGCATAGTGTCCCTCAGTTCATGTTTACCCCAGGAAAACCGGTGAAAGTGGGTAAATGTGGGAGGAGGCAGTTACACACAGTTATGTTAGATGATCATCAACATAAATATCCATGGAGAATCCTATTGATCATTGCATGGGCATCCATGCATCCATTCACCTTTTTCTTTCAATACATAGTACTATTAGATGCACTCCCACTCATTTGATTTTTGAATTTTTGTGATCAAACACATTCCCTCCCATTTCAATTTTAAATTTTCAAAACGTTGGTCTCCATGAATAACTTGAGACTGAAATTCTTGTTGTTTGTTCATGTTTGAGCTAGCTTGTGACAATTGGTTAAGAAAATCACGAAATGAGTCCAAAAAATATTCCCGCCTATTAGTGACTACAACGGTAAAAGGTTTTTCTTTTAGTTCAAAATGCGTAGCTATCAGTATTTTTGTGATATTCTAAATCACGTTTTTGCGGTTGCTCTTTTAACAACTGTGGCGTTAGTGTCTTCACCTATCCATCGAGGGTGTTCTTGCGACAGGGTCTAGTGATACAAATAATATGGTTGGCTTTGGTTTAAGATCTTCCCTCCAAGCGAAGAGAGGTATAAATGAATGGGTGTTTCTTATGAAAATATAAAGGTTATACTTGGAAATAATGCTTCCATGACTTCCATGCTAAGTTTAGATGTGGTTTGAGATTTTTATGTGGTTGTTTAGAGATATTCTCAACTCCTATCTCTAATGTTAGAATCAATTGAATCTCAACCCAACTATATATATGTACCATATTTATGAATGAAATATAGTTTTTATGTGTGAAAATTGAATTTCTTTCTTGGTATTAGAGCTACGCTCTGGGTAACTCCCTTAAGGGAGGGCCCAATATGTTTGAGAGTAAAATAGAATTTATGTAGTGTGAGTTTGTACATCCATAGAATAGATTTTTCGGTGTGTGTGTTTCTAATGAGCATTGGAAGGAACCCCTATAGATGACAAAGAGACTGCCCAATCCAGCATATGTTGCTGCTATTGCAAGAGTGATTCTACTACAATATCCAGAAGTTTGTTCGATCTCTTCTAGTGATTCTACTGCACAGAAATTCTAGTGGAATGTTGTGGTTGGAGATCACAGGAAGGTGATATCTAGCTCACGATTCATAGGGACATTATCACTTGAGAAGGGAGATGTGGGAGGAGATTGTTTGGAGGAAAGGAAAAGAGATACCAAGCTTGGGAAAAAGAGATCTTCACTACACCATAGACAACATTGAGACACCGTATGAGATGTTGTACAATTTGAAGAATGCATAGACAAAAAAATGGAGCTGATTTGGGCGAATATCATATGCGTAAACAAGAGTTGTCCATTTATTTCATTCTAGTTAAGATCCAAGAGGAAATGTACATGGTTGTTAAGACACAAGGAGGGCATAAAGAAGAAGCGATGTCCATTGTAATTGTAGCGAACCAAATAAGTTTTCCCTTCCTGGTGACAAGGTAAGTATCACAGTTCATTTTGTTTCCATGGAGTGTAAGCCTACACCGAGTTTGCGCAGAGATTTACAATGACAACGTTGTGGATATTCATAATTCCCTACAAATAAAATTCAATACATTAATGGAACGGTCAAGTAGTTTATGTATTTTTTTGTGGCATTATGACCTCCTAGATAAAAAAATACTTTGCATTATTAATATTATTTTTTCGTTGGGTCAAGATGGGTTAAATATTTTATAAGAGACTTACAGTGACATTCTTTAATGAATTTTTTAATATCTACTGCATTGCCTCTGTGGTCTCCTTTCATGCCTATTTCGACCTCAGTGGTGTGGCTTCTACATGTGTTGGTTCCTCTATGCCCCATATTGAAAGGAATACATTGAAGGGACATCATCCAAAGCTGAGCCTTGTGGAGCTGAATTCCCAATCTCAGATGATTGTTGGCCTTAAGATATGGGAAATAGTAGATTCTTTTCTCACCCCTCAATATCGTTGAGCTTTCAGAATTTGTATACAAGGGGTTTGTTGAATTCATTGTTCGTTTACTTTTTTGGGGTTTGTGAAATATGTTGAAGAACTAATTATTGAACAAAGTTGCATAGTTCAAGTTTGTGGTTCTTGACCTTCTTTGGTGCCGAGAGAACACATCATTGACTTGGACATGTCTAGTTTGTTTTATGTTGATGATTCTTGTTGTGGCTTTGGGTTTCAATAGAAACAATTGCAGGTTATCAAAGTGTATATATAAATTTGTGTATGTCGAAAGGTCAGTTGTATGATTGATTGTTGGATAAGCTCAATACATAAACAAATTACCTATATAACTAGAAGTATGTATTTCGATGCATACTACTAGGATGGAAGCATGTCCATAGAGATATTTAGTATCTAAGTTATTCCTTGGGGTAGTCAAGAAACATCAATTATACAAAGTTCTTCAACGATAGTCAGAGGAAGTTATGTCTGAAATGGAGGTCAAGTGACAACTCAAAGATGTGGTCGTGAAGAAAGAGCAATGTTTACAATATTCTAATGTAGATGAAGACTAGTGAGACAAAAATAATTTCTTGTTCTTATAATGCATTTTTTTTCAATTTTTTCCATGTAAACATTAAGAGAATGACTTAGAAATAATGTTTCCATGACTTCCATGCTAAGTTTGGATGTGGTTTGAGATTTACAGGTGGTTGTTGAGAGATCTTCTGAACTCCTATCTCCAATGTTAGAATAAGTTGGATCTCAATCCAACTATATGTATGTACCATATTTATGAATGAATGTAGTTTTTATGTGTGTAAATTGAATTTCTTTTTTTTATTTCAGCAATGATTTTAGTCAATTTTCTACTATTTTAATGATTTTCAAATGATATCTTTAGTTCTTTGGAAATTTTTAAGTTTTGTTAAACAAAAACTCTCAACCCGAAGTTATACTGTGAAATTATATAGTTAATTTCCCCCTAATTTTACACAATTTTGTTTTGATACTTATTCATGCCACCGTCACTAAAAATAAAAATGGATGTAATTTTATAGTAGAGGTATTAAAATAAGGAGCAACAATGGTCTCCCTCATAAGGAAGAGCTTGCCATACCAAGATCAAAGTGTGTAAGAGGAATCATTTGGTCTCCCTCATAAGGAAGAGCTTGCCATACCAAGATCAAAGCGTATAAGAGGAATCATTTATGCCATCAATTAGTAAGAGAGAATGTTCTTTGAAAATTTTGACTTCAGCAAACAAACAAAAAAGCCAAGCATATTTGTGTGGAGAATCTTAAATTTGACTTGAGCAAACCAGAAAAAGCCATATTTGTGTGGAGACTCTTAAAACAGTTTGTGTGAGAGTATATTCTTTTAAAGTCACATTCATTTGGAGATGGGTTTGTTTGTTTTTTTCAAGTTTTGTGATTATATGAGTACACGGTGGAATCGTCATTCAGGTTAATTGTGTGGTTCATTTTGCTTCGTATTAATATTTAATATTAATTTAGGTTTATTATAAAAATAGTATTACAAAAGTAAGTCGTAAATATTTATATATTAGAATTATGGTTTTATATTATATTTAAAAATATGTATATTATTTAATATAACAATTTTAATATTATCAGACGTATTATAATTATGGTTTTATATTATATTTAAAAATATGTACATTATTTAACATAACAATTTTGATATTATCAAAATGTTATACTTATGGTTTTATATTATATTTATAAATACATATATATCATTTAGTATAACAATATATATATATATATATGATTTTACGTTATGATATTAAAGATTTATCAATAAATTAAAATATGATATTTATAAAAATATAAAATCATTTTAGCGCATGATATTAAATATTTATAAATAAATTAAAATATAATATTTATAAAAATATAAAATCATTTTATTGCATAATATTAGAGATTTATAAATAAATTAAAATATAATATTTATAAAAGTGTAAAATTATTTCATTTTTTTTTTAATGATTAGTTCAACTATATAAAATAAATTGTTGATAAATGTCTATCGATATCAATCTATAATAGAAAGTGAAATCCTTTATCATACATCTTAATTTGCTAATGTTTTTCTTTAAACTAAATTATAGTTTTATTTAAAATTATTATTATTGTTGATAATAAAAAAAATTAATAAGTAAGTTAAACATATATACATTAAAAGAATAGCCCCAAGCGTTAGCCCAATCATTCAAGACGGGGCCTCGCTAGATGGTAGGTCACAAGATCAATTCCTGAAAGCTCTTGGGGTCAGGTCTTGCAGTAGGCCGCGGGGTGTCAAGCCCAGATTTTTCCAGTGGACGTAGCACCACCCATTGACCAAAGGTGTCCACGAGCCACGCGTAAAATATATATATATACATACATATATATATATATATATATATATATATATCTATATATATATATATATATATATATATATATATATATATATATTCTTAAGGATTTGTTATAATATTATGGGTCAATACCATGGTTTATCAATACCCCATGACTAAAAAATCATAAATCATTTCATATAACTTGTTTAGATGACATTTATTTAATTAATGAATCTAAATAAAAGGACAAAAAAACATGGCTACTTTGGAAATAAATTCTAGCTTTCATGTATATTACCAAGAATATTTTAGAATATTCTATGGAGGTTAGATCCCTACCATCCACCTAGAAATTATTAATAACTAAATTAAAATTGTGGAAGTCTAGTTCTAAAATAGACTTGTCTATCAACATAATTAATAAATATATTGGTGGTTTCGATGTAACACTTTTTGTTATTTCGACATAGTTTCTTTCCTTTTGGCATCAATGTCAGTTTCTTTTCCTGATTCTTTTCTCTGATCACTACTTTAGGCTTGTAGATTACTGTGGCCTTATTCTCAATTCGATGGTTAAATCTCTCGTAGGTTTCATAAATGGAGTTGGAAGTTGTAAATTATGAGTTGGACAATCCCATGCTTGGAGGCATATTTCTCGATTTGGAAGGTTTTTTGCAGTTTCATGGAGGGTTGTTTAGTTAGGATATATAAGGGGAGGACTCTCTTAGTTTCCAAAGTCATTCAATGCAAAGGTTAGTACTATTCATAAGGTGGATAGCCTTCTCAATGAGTCCAAAGAAGGTGCAGTTATCGACCCAGTTCCCTCCCTAGCCTCAACCAAACCAGATTCAGTCCCTAACAGAAACATAAAAATATCTTAAGGCCCAAAAAATTCTTTCTGTGGTGGTTAGCGATGCTATAGGCCTTGAGTATGTGCCAAAAATGTTGGAATCTGATATTTTTAGGAGGATCGTTGGTAAGGTGATAGTCCATCAACGTTAAGGGATTGAATTGATAAATCACGAAACTCGATCATGTGTTATTCTCATAGCAACTTGTAAATAGCTAATTAAGTTTAATTAACTTAATTAGCTTAAGAGGTGGAAGTCTTTTGGAAGTAATGTATATGTTCTCCCTAAATTTTAGGAGTCCAATATGACTCTAGATTGAATTGTAATTAGATAACTCAATTTACTGAGTTATAGACAGTTAAACTAGTTCTAACTATTTGTTGAACTAGTAGACGATTAGCAGTCAGTTAGTGCACTGGTGCATCCAAAAGTGCTACTCTAGATAACTAAAGATTCACTCATCGGAAACTCATGCATGTCAGTTCTGAGAAAGACCCATTTGAGACTAGAGTGCAGGGACAATGCACTATCAGTTGTATGATTTACTAAGTTTTAAATATCATGCATGCAATTAGGAAGATGACCCAATTCAGATTGTGTAGTTTCAGAAGCATGGATTCCCTTTAAATATGGGTTATTCATCCTAGGAATTGCACAAGGAAATAGGGGCTTGGTAGGTAGTGGAAATTGGCTAAATTTTGGCTAAAAGCAGGCTTGTGAGGCAGAGAGTTGACCACACTTGTGTAGAATTTTTCTAGTGACAACAAGCTTTGTATCTTCACTCATATTTTTTATTAACGCAATACAAATAGGCGGGGTTTTGAGAAATGGCTTTCCCCAGAAAAACTTATTGTGTTATTGTTGAGATGGGGTTCCCTAGGGTCAATTTTGGGCAAAAGCCCAAGTTTTTTTGTATAAAGATGTAAAGTCTCTGCAAATTGTGGTCGCGAAGTGCATAGATAGTTAAAGAGTCATAAAGGGTTTGACCCTTCTTTGTATAAGTTGAGTCAGATTTTTGAGGATCTATCCCTAGCTCGCAGACCATGGGATTGTATAAATAAGTGTGTCTTAGGATGTCTAAGGTAGAAGTAATGAAGTTATCTATGGGAGAAGTCTAGAGAGTTAGCGAAGAAGAGTAGGAAGAAAGGCTCTGTAGCTGTGTACACAGAGGCCTAAAGTAGAGTCCACAACTGAGTGCGTGGACCCCTGCAGCCGAGTGCACAGGGAGGTCTTGAGTCTGTAAGCTTGAACTAATTATCAATAGTGAAGATTATTGTATAAATTGTTTTGTTTCGTCTATAATTTACTTTTGTTAGGAATGAATGCACTTATGTTGTGACAAATGATGGGTTTATGAAACATTATTGTATTGATGCACGCCTTTACTTGATTTATATTATTATATGAACACAATTGATGTTAACTTCTTTCACGAAGATTATATTGTTGTATGTTAAAGTTATGGAACACTTAGGTTGATCTGAGTAATTTCTAGATTAAGAGTAATATTTAATGCACGTAAGTAGCTGATTAGTCTACTCAAGGTCCACGAAAGGTAGTCGCAGACCTTCGCGGAGGTCTAGAGGCTGATTAAATGGAGTTATATCGATAAGTCATAAAGGCTTATCGATCTATGCGAAGGCATATTTAGGGCATAAAACGACATCACATTGATATCTGGGTGTGAAAACTTGGTTCCAGCATCCCCCCATACTGCTTTGGGTGAGACTTCAATCCGTGCTCCGCGGGTTGATGCCGAAAGGGCCAGTAGTGGAGGGATTTTTTTGGCATAACTAACCCTAAATCTGGGTCTGGACCCACTAAGCCAACAAATGGTTTTGTTTCTGGGACTGGGATCTGCATAAAGAGATGTGTGATGTCGCATCACTGGAATCCGAAAAAGAGAGAAATGGAGAAGTGGTTGGATAGAAAGACCCACGAATTCACGGCACAAGAGAACAAAAATCCACACCTGACAAAAGAACAGTGGTTGGACAGGTATTTATAGACAGAAATACATAAAATTTTCTTCTGCACCTTCCTGATCGAGTTGTATGAGTGGATCGCTAAATTGGAAGACGAACAAGGAAGGTGGAGGCTTGACGGTCCAATAGTGTGGACCCCGGAGCTAGTGTGAAGGTTGGAAGCTTTTGAAGATAAGATTGTGTGCATTGTCGATCACTGGCTAGATTGAGTAATAGGAGGATTTGTGACAAAATTCGTGGTTGATACCTCAGTCAGCTACAGTGAAGCAGAGCAACACTTTTTCAAAGGACTGCGAGGTAAGTATTTGAAATCTTTGAATACTTGGATTAAAATGCTCTTGTGTGAAAAGCAGGTTATGCCACTACCTTGATGTTTGGATCTACGCGAAGTGGACAAAACTTTAAAATTAGGGAAGAGCGGGTCCTGAATATATTCCATTGATAGAGCCTCCTTTGAGTGACGATGAGGGAGAGGTACAAGCCTCATCACGAAGCACTGAACAATTGATAAAGCAGGGGTTTATGCGAATACCTCATCCACCCACACCACGTCCACCTTCACCTCCATAACATACACCTTCACCCACACCACGTCCAGCTCTGCTACTATTCAATATGTCGAATACCATGAAGTTGCCCATTTTCAAGGGCTTGGGAAGTGAGGACCCAGACCAATTTTGGTTCATTGTGAAGGTTGTATAGATGACACAATATATTAGAAATGATCATATAAAGAAGGTGCAGTTGGTTACTTCTCTACAAGATCGCGTGTTGACATGGTAAATTAAGTACTACACTGATAACCCATTGGAATCATTAGTGGACACTCAGACTGCTCTAAATAAGGAATTTGGTAGGCCCAAGTTTGAATCGCAATCAGTCATTGGATTCAAGGAAATTATGATGAGGCCTAGCGAAACACCCTGGGAGCTGGATCAGAGACTGAAGTGCCAGATCTGCGAAGCTAACATGAATCTCACGGATAGTCAGCACCGTGAATGGTTTGTAGCTTTGCTCCTGCCCCACCTAAGGGTTGCTTTATCGCAACAAAAGATAGGGACTTAGGCAAAAGCACTAGAGATCGCGATGAGATTACATGAGACACCTATCCAGGACACTGCTTTGGGAGTGCAGTAGATTCATGCGGAGTTGCAGAACCTCTTCTTCGAATTGCAGAGCTTGAAGAAGAAAAAGGATGCTCGGCTAGAGGTGCACAAAGAATTTTGGTGCCTAAATTGTAAGAGCCAGGGGCATAATAAATATCACTGCCTTGTTTTTGTGAATTATATTACAAGGGGAGGGCCAATGCCCCTGAGATAGCAGGCTACCGTGGGACCTAGTGCAGGGCCCACGCTATGGTGTGCTATCTATCAGGTAGCTGGAAAACATGTAACGGACAATTGTCACTTGCTGCAAAAATTTGTATAGATGTCACAACAGTTATTCTGCTATTTTTGTAAATTAGTGGGCCACGATGAGCGTAATTGCCATAGCTATGAATTGATGATGGAAAGAACACCCCATATCGAATGCAAACAGAAACTCAGCCTCCGGATCAAGGCACTAGGGGAGCGCGTGGAGGATATTAGGGGTGTGGATGAGGCCGAGGAGGAGGAGGACCTACTAGAGGTCGAGGACAAGTTATTTGCTACAATTGTAGAGTGCCAAGACACTACGCGCATGAGTGCACGTGCCAGACATGCCCATATTGAAGATACTGTACTTAGTTTGACCACATGATAGAAGAATTCCCTATACTGATAGCTAAGATGCAGGAGAAGAAGGTGCAGCCTCAACAACCTACCCAAAATTTACAGATGATGAGGGCCAAGCCCCACAAAGAGGATCCCAATGTGACTATTGTGCTGTGATGCGGAATGATGATTGGTGATGATAAAGGAAAGTAACCTAAAGAAAGTGAGTGGGTTCGCAAGGCTCCAGAAAAGGAGGTTGGGCTTGATCTGGAGCGTGTGAAGGAAACTTTCATGGAAGCAAAGAAAAGCTTCGCTAAGGCCTCTACCTCAGGAAGTTAGGACAAGTTATTTGAAGAAGTTGACCCCTCCATGCTTACCACTTTCTTGGAGACTTGTATGAAGCTATTGTGTGATAGCAAGGCCGTGAAAGGGCTACAAGAACTAATAAATAAGTGTGCTGGTAAGGAAGGCACTCCTAAAGGACACCACAAAGTTAGAAAGATAGGCAAACACAAGACAAGATTAGGGCACGAGATGAGGCTTACTGCAAAAATAGGAGAGTACGAGATGGATCAAGCTATTTTGGATCTGGGATCGGATGCGAATGTTTTGCCTAAACAAACATGGGAAATAATGGGGAGACTTGTGCTTCAGTGGTCTCCGATTTAATTGAGAATGACAAATCAACAGAAGATTATCCCTATAGGGAGATTGCATGGAGTAACCATAGATATAGAAGGTGCGAGCGCGTTGGTTGATTTTGAAGTGATAGAGATTGTTGATGACAACAATCCATACCCCGCACTCCTGGGAATTGATTGGGCTATCGACATGAACGGGGTAATCAATTTGAAGAAGCGGACAATGTCGTTTGAAAGGAAATCGCTCTGCGTAGTAGTACCATTGGACCCTGTAGAAGGACTGCGCTATACTGAACCTATCGTCAACTATGAGGAAAGTGATGATGATTTGGATCAGATCTATAAAATAACAGCGTGAGACCAAGATTGGGTTAATCCGACAGCTGATGGACGTATTGCATGGGACTGTGAAAGTTCTTGTACATCAGATTCTGATGAAGAATTGGAACACTAGCAGAATAGGTTGCACGAAGTATCTACGCTGCATTGTAATATGATGACTAAATCGTTGTGCTGTGTATCATCTGAGGTAAGAAGTTTTCCTTATTATGACGGTCTAGCTGACGTAGATAAATTTTTGGATGAATTTGAAAGGAAAGTACTTAAGAAGCATCGCTTCCAAGCACTGGATTTGGTGTTGCGCGCTATGCCTGCATAGTGGTGGGGTACACATAAAGACAATTTTGATGAATGGTGTGAGTATAGAAGAATGATGCAATTGTGGTTTGGTCGCCTGAAATTTTGGCTAACTAAAAAGTATGATGGAAGAAATGATCTACGTGATCATTTAGAAAAATGGACTAAGGTTTATGGGACGGAACCACAACCAAAGTGGGTGCATATTTTCTGTCACACTTTGGATGTCATTCCTATGAAGTGGTACCTAGAAATAGAGCTCTTCCATGATACCATGGAGTGGGACATCTTAAGAGAAGGATTTTTGATGAACTTCAGCTTTGAGGATGGTTTCAAAAGCATCGATGAAGTGCTGCAGGAGGTTAAGGCAACAATCTTCAGAATACCGTAGGATCCTTTAGAGTTGATTCAACTAGATTGGAGCACCCAGTTGCACCATGCGCTGGAGTTCAATAACGTGACCGTTGAAGAAGATGATGAGGATCCAAGGAATATTAACATCCCAGAGGCCGAAGGCCATCGCAAAGTTGAGGGAGCACAGATAGAGAATCCATACATCACCACACCATTGAAGACTAGATAGGTGAACATTGGCATAGAGGAGCAGCCAAAATTTGAAAAGATTGGAGATTATTGGGATGATGCCATAGTAAACAAGGTCGTTGAGTTACTCTACGAATATCAAGATTTGTTCCCTACCAAATTTTCAGACTTGAAAGGTATCATAGGAGATTTTGGAGTGATGAAAATTACTTTGAAACTAGATGCGAAGCATGTTAAGCAAAGACTATATTGCCTTAATCCCAAATATAAGGAAAAGGTCCACTTGGAGTTGGACAAGATGCTTGCAGCAGGTATTATTGAACCGGTGGAGGAATATGATTGGGTGAGTCCAATGGTCGTTCAAGAAAATAAGCAGAAAGATGAAATAAGGATTTGCGTAGATCTCAGGAAGCTTAATGATGCTTGCGTTCATGATCCTTTTCCAACTCCATTTACAGATGAAGTACTGGATAATGTTGGAGGGAAGGAGGCCTATTCATTCACTGATAGGTTCTCTGGATACCATCGGATTAAGATTGCACCAGAAGATAGGAGTAAGACCACCTTTGCAACAGAGTGGGGATGTTTCCAGTATACAGTGATGCCTTTTGGACTTAAGAATGTGCTGATGATCTTCTCACGTGTAGTCATCGAGGCGTTTAAAGAATTCATTCACAAGTTCTTGAAGGTATATTTTGATGATTGGACAGTGTTTGGGCTTGTAAAGCACCATGGAGCCAGTTTTCGCTTGATGTTGGATACATGCCGAAGGTATCATATCGTGCTAAACTTGAAGAAATGATTATTCTGTGTCCCTTTCGGAATATTGTTGGGTCATGTGGTATGCATGCAAGGACTTATGGTGGACCTTGCTAAGATCACGGTAACAATTAATTTGGAGGCACCAAGAAGTGTTAAACAGCTGTGCGCAACACTGGGCTACACTGGGTGCTATCGGAAGTTCATCAAAAGTTATTCTAGATTACCGCGCATATGGAAAAGGTACCGAAGATTGATGCTAAATTCTATTGGGATGAAGAATGTCTGCGCAACCTGGATGTATTGAAGGAAAAAATGGTCACCGCATCGATCCTAGTCTTCCCAGATTGGAAGAAGGAATTTCATGTGCATGTGGATGCCTCATGTATTTTGCTAGGAGCAGTACTAACATAGGCTAGTAAAGGAGAAATGGATCATCCTATAGCATTTACGAGTAGGAAGTTGTCAAAGGATGAGAAGAATTATTCGACAATAGAGCGCGAATGCTTAGCTATGGTGTATACACTCCAGAAGTTTAGACATTACCTATTAGATAGACATTTCAAGATGTACAAAGACCATTCTACATTAAAATATCTAGTTAATAAGCCTGTGTTGGGGGGGGGGGATATGTAGATGGTTGTTGTTGTTTCAAGAATATGATTTTGATGTCATTGTGAAGCTAGGAAGATTAAATGCAGGGCCAAACCATCTGTCGCGCATTGAAACAGGAGAGGAGCCTACTAATTTGGAGGAAGGGTTGCCTGACATGCAACTCTTCATGGTGCGCATAGCAGATAATCATTTTGTGGATATTATCCATTTCTTGAGCACAGGAACAACTCCAAAAGGATACACCAGTTAGCAGAAGAAAGAATTGGTGGTGCATGCAACAGATTTTTCTATAATTGCAGGCCACTTATATAAAATGGGATTAGACGAGATACTTCGACGTTATGTGCCTGATTTCGAACGGAATAGTATCCTCACTGAAGCTCATGGAGGAGCTGCGAGAGGACATTATGTAGGAAAAGCAACAGTGCAAAATGTTTTGCGTGTTGGGTTGTGGTGGCTAACGCTGCATAAGGATTCTAAAGCCTATTGTCGTGCATGAGATGCATGTCAGAGAATGGGCAGACCATCACGGAGGGATGAGCTGCCTTTGAATCCACAGCTATCATTGCAGCCATTTAAGAAATGGGCAGTTGATTTTGTAGGACCGATTTAGCTTCCAGTCAAGAAGACGGGTGCCCGGTATATCATTACCATGACCGAATATTTCACTAGACGGGCAGAGGCACAGCCTGTGAAGAACTGTACAGGGGAAACAATAGCAAAATTCTTGTTTGAATATGTGCTGACTAGGTTTGGTTGCCTGAAGGTTTTGATGAGTGATCATGGTATGCATTTTGTCAATGAAACAATTAGCGCGTTGAGAGATTAGTTCTAGGTTTACCATCAGAAGAGTACGCCATATCATCCTCAGGCCAAGGGAATGGTTGAGGCTTGTAATAAGATATTGGAGAATGCATTTATAAAGGTTTGCAATGCGGAGCGGAATGATTGGGACATGCGCGTACCAACAGTGTTATGGGGTTATAAAACTACTTGTAAAAATCTTACTATTCAGACACCTTTTAGGTTGGTCTATGGCGTGGAAGCTGTCATGCCTATGGAGTATATTGTGCCTAGGCTACTCATCATGGCTTTCAAAGGAATGACAGACCACGGAGCCTTAGAAGAAAGGCTCGCGTAGCTAATGGAGCTCGAGGAAGATAGGTTTTTGGCTAGATTCCATAAGCAAGTTCAGAAGGAATGTGAAAAATCTTGGCATGATCGACACATCAAACTGTGCACCTTCAAGGTAAATGATTTGGTTTTATTATATGACAGTAAGTTTGATAAGTTTCTAGGAAAATTTCAGATGCACTGGCTGGGGCCATATGTTATCAAAGAGATTATAGATGGTGGAGTAGTTCAACTCCTGAAGTTGAATAGAGATCCATTTCCGAGAAGGGTAAATGGAAGCTGATTGAAGCCATACACCGGGGATCTGACCCAATGACTACATGATGGTAGCACAATCTTAGCACTCTAGGTA
This sequence comes from Pinus tabuliformis, assembly GCA_031772625.1. NCBI lineage: Eukaryota > Viridiplantae > Streptophyta > Pinopsida > Pinales > Pinaceae > Pinus > Pinus tabuliformis. The sequence goes on along the minus strand of CM062820.1, from coordinate 854,713,336 downwards.
GCTGAAAAGAGGTGTGAGACTATAAACTACACTACCTGGTTTGTAGAGCTACGCGACAGGGGGGCTACGCAGAAACGAATGATGTACAATACCAGAAGAAGCACGAAGAGAGCTGTGCTATAGGGGGAGAGACTGCGTAGCTAGAAAGTAACCGTTATAGTCACTATTCATGATTTGACTTCTAGGAGACGATTAATAGGAGTGAAGGGGGCAACATTTAAGGCATTTAAGGATGAAATCTTTGGAAATCTGCTGCCAATAAACATTTATGGATGGATTTTGGGGGGAACAATCGAATTTTAATTCGATTTCACCTATAAATTACGCGTGGCTGTCCAACAAAAAACACTTTTCATCCTAAGAATTTATGTGTTGAGCTGTCGGTTGTTTATGAATCCCCAGTTTTTCATTGATTTAGCTGTTAGTTCAGTATTTGATAAGTTACCTGTAGATACCCAATGATTTATTCTCAACACGATGTCTAGACCAGGAGAGACTACTAGTACGAGAGGATTTGTTGTCTCTGAGGGAGATGCTCCAGAGGTGATGAGCATGGAGGCTCCGGCTCCTGTGCCTACGGTGCTGAGGTCATCTAGGCCGAAACCCACACCGGTGAGAGAAGTCCCCAAACCTAAGAAGGACAAGCAAAGCCTACTGCTAAGGATAAGGGGAAAGTAGTTGATTTGGAGGCCGAAGAGGGCATGGAGGAAATAGACACCGAGGGGGTGGATCCTATATCCAAGTTGTTGGATTATATCCCTCCGCACAAGGGGAAAGTTAAGGTCCCTAAGGACGTAGATGCAGGATAATTCCTCCTCAATACACCCCTGTTATCGGAGAACCTCACTTTTGAAGATCTGTGCTCGTCACGGATTCCCCATCTCAAGCTGGAAGATTGGGACCTAGTAGGCCATGAGAGGTTTCCCCACTTGGAAATAGAGAACTATATGAAGAGGGTCCTTTACAAAGAATCATGTGTCACCGTGCTAGAGCCCGTGGAGTGGATTCACGGAGTGAATCAGTAAGGGTTGCTAAACCTGTTATGGGTACCCCACTACCACTGCTCCAACATCAACTTGATAGTTATCAAACAGTTGCTGACCCTAGTGTATGACAGATGCTTATGGCTAAGCACACTGCTCCCCATTATTGATATGTTGATCCATCAGATCATGCTACTGCCGCACTCAGGGTTAAAGCCTGGCAAGGAGTTTAGCGGAAAGACAAGCGAGCACGAGCTCGCTAAAAAGATGAAGGATAAGCTTAAGCTCATGAAGAAGCTACACAAGTACTCAATCACCTCTATCACCAACCCTGCAGTGAAGATTGCCACGCAGATCCTTGTATGAAAAGTCATGAGGAAATGTCGCGTGGATGAGGTTCTGACACCAGTGATTTATTTAGTTGCACAGTGCGTGAAGGGCATACAATTCAACTAGGTGTGCTACCTTTGTAGTGAGTTCCTTGCAAACTGTTGATATGCATAGGATGACAGTAAAACATTCCACTATTCATGGATTTTGCTCTCCATTTTACTGGTCTCTTGGGATCTACCGGAGGATAGTCAGTTTCCTCCCGTGGAGAAGGATTTGTTGGAGGTTGCACAGTTTGCAACCCTCTGGGCAATAAAGGACGTCGCAAGCATTACAAAAACCAAAGTCTTATGGGTGCTGATGGAGGTTAGCATTCGCATGGCCATCAACCAGAAGCCACGGTTGTCACCAACCGTGTTTGAGCATCTTTCAGAGTACGTGGAGTTCAAAGTTAATTTCCACCACGTATACATCTGGGTGCAAAAGGACTCGCAAAAAAAATGGTTTGATCTAACTTACCTTGCCACATAAGATGCTATTCAGGAGGTCATCAAGCGTTGGCCAATAGATTGGCACACTCTACCTGATCTAGCTGTGGGCATCAGCAAATCCACATAAAAGAAGAAGAAGGAAGCAGCAAAGCAGAAGGTCTAGAAGTTGGCTAAGAAGCAGAGAAAAGAGGTCGAGGAGAAGGCCTGATGATCCAGATTTAAACAGGAACACAAAAAATTACAGATATAACCATACATACAGAGAAGCAGCAGAAATAATGCTTCATTTCATTACTGTAAAATACTGAAATATGCTTACAAACAGAAATGGAAATAAACTAGCTAGGGTGATGGTAGCTTATCTCTGAGAAGAGATGTGGCAGCTACATGCCTCTAAGTTGTCTTACAATGAGGCTCGAAGGCCTATTTATTGTTGAGAAACAATGGAAAACCCTAAACATCCAAAAACCTAATGCTAGGAGATGAAGTGCCAAACTATGGGCCCCGTTTTGGGTAAATTGGTACATCAACTTCCCGAGGTTGTAACTTTGGCATATGATCTCCATTTGACATGTACAATACATTTTTAGAAAGATCTATCCAAGGAATACAACTTTGGGAAGAGAAACATCAATCCATGGACCCATGTGTTGTGGGGAAAAATGCCTATGTAGGACGATCCTATCCACCTAAGGTGTGACAGTGCCTTAGAAACAAATAGAAACAGCTATTCTAGTATTCTTCCTTTATGAATCAAGAATAAAGAGAGATAGATGGACTAACCGGTGTCTTTCGTTTGTACCTCGATCTAGTCTCTCTTCTCTTTGAGGGTTCCCAACTACTTGTCTTCTCGCTCGCCCAGCTTCAAGAGGTTTCTGCAAGATCACAAGAAGAGAACACTACACAAGACATGGATTCATATTCATAACTAGTTCAGGATTAGAAATAAACTAAACATACTAATGCAATCATACATCAAAGATACATCAGTATATAGGAGAAACCAAGATAGCTTTATTGATGAATAACAAGGTTCAGGAAGAGATACAACCCAGAGGGCTCCAATCCAGCATCTCCTTCCCAGCAAATGGAATTCCTATCTTCACCCCCTTCAAAGCATTAAGCACTCGATGATTCCAATCTCAAACCAACAGCAATTCTTTGCAATAACAAAATTCCAGCCCCTAGATCTCATGGAGGAGAGATCCATATATAGATGTTTGGAGAGAGGATGAGTCAGCTTGAGATCTGACTAGTGTCCTCTCCCTCTGTCAGTTCTTGATTCCACTTGGAGGTTCTTGCTTCCACTTGGAGATTGGGAACCTCTTACTCATCACTAATCGAATTCACTGAGGTAAGTGTCATCGAGGAAGATTCTGGAAGCTTCCTGGGTCTTGACACCTCTTGGAATGAACTTGCCATTTGTCAACTCTCGCTCAGCGCACCTTGGTAGTGCTTCTACCTGCGTTGCAGTGCAGGTAGCCAGTGTTGACTTTGACATTCAGCGCAGACAGCTAGTGGAGCCACTGAATTGATCCTGAATTGACTTGTTTTTGAGCAGTTTCTGTTGGAGAACTTCTGTGAATTGCTGTGGTTTGTTAGACTTGTTCCTCTAGGGGTAGGAACAACATGTTTAGGGACTTTGGATCCCTTAGATTATGGACATTTCATGCTTATAGCTGTAAGGCACAAAAATTTCTATAACAGTTGCCCCCTAAAGTATGAGGCCGTTTATCGGGTGAAATGCTTTATCAGGAGGATCCGAAGTTCATCCAATGCTGGGAGGAGACCTGTAATAAGATACAATACAATACATTATTTTTCATACTGCTTTCATGATCTAGCTGAGGCGGGCATTCCCATGCTCAGCTTTATAAATTCATTTTTCTGTACATAGAACAGATAATCGTCTGATGGTAGACTGATAATTTTGATGAAATTATCATCCTTTGGGTAGGATGATTATCTGCTGCAATGATGTACATGTCAATGTCTTTATCTTTTCTGAATATATATTGCAGCCCGGATGGATGAAACTAGATCTGGGGTCTTCAAACTCATTCGATCTTCACTCTAAGTACAAGTCGATCCATGTGAGAAATGTTCTGAAGTCGAACATGGAAAGACATCGCTTGATTACCGGTCAATGAGGTAAACCGTTAACAAGCGCGAGAGGAATCACTGATAATGATAATGACCCTCAAGGTACTGTAGTACAATTCACGTGGTGTGAATAAAGGACTTGGCGTCGAACACCACGCAAAATCTTTCGGTCGAAGGTCATTGATGTATACCTGTCGCCGGAAGTGAGAAACTTGCCATTGAAGTATGCAAGCTTCAAAGTACTGAAGGGGTTGTTCCTAGATCAACTTCTTGGATAATGAGCTGATGTCGACAAGAAGCGATCCGTCAAAGGAGGGCCTTAATGAATCCCACATCAATGACACGGAACGAAGCTAATGATTTTGATGGAGGTGAAAACGATCTGTGACATATGATTCAGGGTGGCGGTCATGAAAGGATGAAGGATAATGTACGGCAGTGGATGGGACACGGTTGACTTTTCTGAACGACTTCTCTTGAACATATGGCGACATTGATGCGATGGATCGGTAGCATTACCCAAAATATGGATGGTATGGCGAGACCATGGATGTGACCGGTGAATGAAACAACCCAACCCGATTGTGGTACGGAGGAAAAGTGTCATGTTCAAGAGCGACTTGCTACCATCAAAGCTTTCTTGAGTTTCTCCCAATTTTTCCCCAGTCATTGCTGACCAGTACCTCTTTATTTTTGTCAAGCTTGAGGAGGATAACATATGCTTGTTCTATAACTTGCCCTTTGGGCAAGCCCATTGCTATGTTTTAACGAGCCTAGCGATAGTGAAACTCGTTCTCGTCTAAAGACAAGTTTGTCGCTATTTAATGATTTTAACGAGTCTAACGACAAAGATAACTCGGTCCTTTTCATTTTTAGAGAGTCTGAAGAGGTACATAAAGTTAACTCCAAAAGTCCTTTTTCGTCATCTAATCCCTTAGGTCCGAAAAAGTATAAAACAATACAGAAGGGATGAGTTTTCGATAGCTTTAACGAGCCGAATAAAACAAGCGCTCGATCTTTTTGTGCAATAATCCCTCAGGTCCAAAAAGATTAAAATCTAGAGGAGGGATAGCACTTCCTGTCCCTTTAACGAGCTGGAAGGCCAAGGACTCGGCAATCTTTTCATATTTTACGAGTGAGATGAAAAGAGCTTAAAGAAGACTCGTCTTTTGAGGAACGAGTGATAAAACGGGTTAGCAGCTGATTCCAGGTACAGGTTGGAATTTTCCAATCACGGCAGTGTCACAAGGATGGCTAGTGAAATCACTCTTCGCAGCTGTTCCTCAAAATGGGTAAACAAACATATGGAGGTGAACAATCGGCCAATGGAAAAGTGGAGGTGACGGTGCAAACACGACCAAGGCTTTAATGGCTGATAATGTTACATTCACTGTGGTTATTTATCGGGATAGTTCATTTTTTAACGAGCTTAAACGCGGGTGGAAACATTTGCTCGATCTTATGTTTATTTTTTAACGAGCATGAACTATGTGCTAAAACTGCTCGAATTATATGGTCAAATTTTTGATTTTTTACCATAACTAGCTCTGCCCTTTTCAAAGATAGTACTGTATCCTCAATTGCTGCATCAAACTAGTTAGAAATGAATAACATTTGCTTGAAAACGAGATTAAAACCCTAATATTTCGCTTTGAACTACGTAAAAAGCAATTAAAAAGTGTTTTTACCTCTCATTTTACCATTTCATTTGAACTTGGTTTGTTGGAGCTTTGGAGGTGCCTCTTCCCCCTTGATTTTCATCAGCCGATTCCGGGAGATTCTGTGGACGATTTTCGGCGCTGTCTGGACCAGGTAGGAGCTAAACCCTAGCTCTTTCTTTTCATGGTTTCCTTTTTCCATTCTGTGCCTGTTTTCCTGTTTCCCTGAGCCCCTGGAGTTTTGTTAGGGCGCTCTGCCATTAGTGCAGCTGGTTCACTCGAAACCTGCGCTGAATGTCAAGCTGCATGAAGGCAGTTTGACCTTCAATGCAGGTGGAACACTGGTTAGTTGCGCTGGGCACAGAAAAATAGTTTTGTTGCACAGTTTTTGATGAAAATTTTGCCAGTTTCTCATCAAATTCAGGATCTAACTCCTCTCATGTTTGTTTTTCAGAGATTATTGGAGCAAAATGACCCTTACATGGCGAGAACGAGAACACGAAGAAGAGGACATGATTGCCCTCCATGATCCTGTCACGGTGAACGCACTTTGGAACTGTGGTCTGCTGAAGTTCTTCCGTATCTCTAGTATGAGAGCACAGATCTCCCTACTGCAGTATATGCTTGATGCTTGGGATCCTATCAACCAAGTATTTCAGATTAGGGGCAAATATATCCCCTTGACCGTGGTAGACATTTACTTCTTGACTGGCTTGTCGAGGCGGGGTGCCCCCATTTCTTTGTCAGGTTCGGCCCGAGGGAATGACTCTGTGAGAGATTATGTCCGCTAGTATTGCAGGGAAGGATCTCAGCTGAGTAGAGATGGCAAGGTCGTCATCCGTGAGATTGCTGACAGGTCTCTCAGGTCCATTCTGTATACTATTGGTAGGATGGCCGGTAGTGCATCTCTTCATGTTGCCAACAGATCCTATGTGCAGCACGCCTTGGAGTGCCTCCAACCGAAAATATTCAACTGGTGTGATGCAGTACTTCTTCAGATGAAAAGTCAGTTGACCAAGGTAAAGGACGGGAAGCTGAAGAACTTTGGATTTGGTTCTATTTTGACTGCCTTTGCCTTGGAGAAGATACCACTGATGCAGCCTCAGTATATCGCCCTCGACTTGCCTTCTCCTACCGAGCCACGCATGCAGAGATGGGTTGATCACATGTCTAGGCATGCTGGTCAATCTCAGATTTCTTTCACTGATACCTTCTTCAGGTGGTTCGAGCGTCAGGAGATGGTCTATTTCGAGTATCCGTATGTTGGCATGGATTTCCGAGGTGATCCGGACTTGGTACTGCCGGACGGCGAACAGTGGGGCGCTATTGGTAAAATCTTCGACCATATCACTGTTTATTGTTTTTATTTATAATGTCCTTGTGTTTTATTCTATCAAGACTTTAATCAAACTCATGTGTGCATGCAGATGTTGGTCCTGTTCGTCCAACAGTTCGCCCAAGAGCGCCAGTTGCTGCCCCAGCAGGGGAGACTGCTGGGAGGGTTATTCTTCGCGACCTTGATGTGGCCGAGACCCTCACAGCTGTGCAGGAGCAGGTTGAGAGCCTTACTCTTGGCATTCCGGATGTGAGGATCGACGAGTTACCTCTACAGTTGCAGCGGCATACTACTGGTGTGCCTAGACGATGGACTCGTCTCTTACGCATGATTGCACAGGCCGTGACGTGCTATCATGAGCATCACTAGGCTAGGGTGCCCCCTAGCATTTTGAGTTTTTGGGTCATGCGACCGATTTTTGTCTTGGTTACAGAACATTATGTATAAACGATAAACAGCTTATATATATATATATTTTGATTTTCGGGGTTTATTCTGGTTGAGTTATATGATCCATATGTACAACATTGATGATGTGTCTCTTTTTATAAATGTTGCAAATGTCTATCTAACACATAGTTTGCAAATGAGTCGGTTAATGTGTTTAAGTTTCTGGAAATATGTTGGTATTGAATTAAATCAAATTGTCTTTCCAAAAACTTAACCCTTAGGAACATGTGATAAATAGCTGGGTTGCGGACGGAATATATACCATTGAGTTGTAGTATTACGAGTTGTGAGTCTAGCCTGACGGTTAGTCGGCGTATACCATGGGTGATGGCATCAGAGAGTAGTTCTATCAACGTGCTATACTCAGCGATGTTATTCGTTGATTGCCCAATACATACACCTCTGAAACTTACTAACTCGCCGCTTGGATAAAAAATGGCCCAGGCTGCGAAGGACAGGTTCCGCGAACTACGACTCGCTCCGTCGGCATATCCAACACATGTCTCCAGAAGGTTTGACATCTGCAATAAATGTAAAAAGGTGGATTACTCGACCAAAACAAACACTTTAGCGAAAACAAAATACAACAAAAGCATACGGTTACTATTTAAGCATAGTAACGCTTGAGGTACAACCCATTATGGGGTTGCGCCAGTGGAATTCCGTCATAATCCATTAACTCGTAGGCTCCTTTTGCTAACACTCGTTTAACAATATAGGGGACCATCCATAAAGAATTAAATTTACCTGCTCCAAATTTATCGGATTCTTGGTCATAAAGCAAGACCAAGTCACCTTCTGAGAAGACACGGGGTTTGACATTTTTGTTGAACTGTGCCTTGACTCGTTTCTTATGGGCTTTGTTAGCCAAAGTGGCATCACGACGGGTTTCATCCAATTGGATTAATTCCAAGAAACAGGCCTCTTCTTCTGAAGTTCCGGGGAGGAGATCAATTGCGAGTTTAAGAGACGAGATTTCACACTGGATTGGCAAGATTGCTTCCAGGCCATACACCAGTTGGAAAGGTGTGAACCTGGTCGCATTCCTTACCGATGTTCGGTAAGCCCACAAGGCTTAGTACAGGATTAGGTGCCACCTTCTTTTGTGAACTCCGATCATCCTTTGCAACATACGCTTCAGGACCTTTTTGATCGCTTCAACTTGTCCGTTGGCTTGTGGATAATACGGGGTAGAGCTGTCGTGAGATAGCCCTAGCTTGGCAGCTAATTCAACCATCATGTGATTGCGAAAATGTGATCCATGATCTATAACTATAGCCTGTGGTACGCCGAACCTGGCGACTACATGATTGAAAAAGAAAAGGGCAGCTGTTTCACCAGTGTTATCTAATTTAGGCATCGCCTCGGCCCATTTGGTAAAATAGTCAATGGCGACTATAATATACCCATGCCCCCCGGTCGAGGTGGGGTTACATGTCATGAAATCGATGCCCCATTTGGCAAAAGGTCCAACAGCAACTATTGGCTGTAAAGGTGCGGGTGGTCTTCTGGTTTTGCTATCAAAAATTTGACAAGCATGGCAACTTCTGACTGCGGTTATGCAATCTTTGAACATGGTTGGCCAGAAGTATCCTACTCGTAAGATTTTTTGTGCTGTAGCATATCCAGATTGATGCCCCCCACACGCGCCTGAATGACACTCATTCAGGGCTTTTTCGGCCTCCTTATGGGTGAGGCACCTCCTCAGAACTGTATCGATACCACGACGGTAAAGCGTATCACCGACGATCATGTAGTCCTTTGCTTGGTATCGTATACATTTCTGTTCTGGAGTGAGAGGTGTTAGGCCTGAATTTTTGGGTTTGGAGATAAATTATTATATCTCCATACCACTCATTGCTTGTGGATATCAGAAACAAACTTTCGTCCACGATTGATTCTTCGGATGTTTCATCGTTGGACGACGATGGGAGATCGCACAATAATTCTGCGAAAACTAAAGCTTTCTTTGATTTGGATTTTACAAATTCCAGATCAAACTCTTGAAGGATCGCTATCCATTTTGAATATTTGCCCCCCAGCAACTGTCGCGACAATATATAAGTCATGGGGTTTCAATCTGATAGAATGGTAGTTTTCTGGAAGAGGACATAATGTCGAAATCTTTGTATCGCTTGAACAGCAGCGAGTGCTAGCTTTTCAACGTAAGAATATTTGCTTTCTGTATCATTCAAGTTTTTACTTAAATAATATATAGATCAATTTGTCTTACTAGTTTGACATCAGGATACATCTTAATTTCATGTTCAACGATACTCGAGTCAATGCCTAGCATTCATCATATGACCAAGCAAAGACATCTCTGAATTCGTGAAAAAGAGCGTTATATATTTCCAGTTCTGAAGGAGAACAACCTTTGCCGACATAAATATTCTCTACAACATTTGTTTTAGTCGAGATATTTATGGCTATAGTCTCTTCAATATTGGATAAGTTTCGCTCTGAATCCACCGTATTTACAGTGTTTGATAGGAATTCAAAAACTGAAGGGTGGTAAAGGTCATGTTGAGTATCTTCTTCATAATCCAGAAGAAGGGAACGATGGTGGCAATCATTCCATTGTGCCCCCTCAATCAACATTGATTGTAGGATTCCTTCGTCGGTTCCATGCATTCTCGACCAAGGATCTAATGGGGTACCATATTCTCTAGACCTATCTACCCAAACGCTTGATGAGCGTTGATGTGGGTTCGCCTCCCATGCCCGAAACATTGATTGCTACAATATTTCTATAGGGCTTGGGGGCAAAACCATTTCATGATCCATGTCGATATCGTCTTCTGAGATCTTCGTGGAAGATATCATGTTGCAGGCTCTTACCAACGCTACTTCTCCTATATAGATTGGAGGTGGAAGTGCGAAAGTTCCCATTAATATGGGGTATTTCAGTAGGCCTACTCCGATATCTTGAAGCGAATGGTTGCTTCCATGGATCATGGGAATGCTTCCTGTAACTTGTGAACTATTAGGGAGGAAGTTTTGTTGGTCGACGATCGTAATCCCTCCTTGAAAAGGGAATGCGATCTTCCTAAAATAAGTCGACACTACAGCTGCCATGGCATATATCCATGGTCTTCCTAGTAGGATGTTGTAGTCAAGATTCCCATCGATGACTTCAACGTCTATTTCTACTGTTTTTCCCCCTAGTTCAACCTTCAATTTATTTAGGATACCGTACGGGGTATAGGTCCTTCCGTCGAATGCTTTCAATGTCGTCGAAGATCACGACAAGGTCGGAGACCCTAAAGTTTTCCAGCAACTCATCGACATAATACATGTAGATGCCCCCTCATCAATGATTGTTCGGTGAACAGTTTTGTTGAGCGCTTTCACTTGAATAAGGAAAGCTAGTTGAGCTGGTAACTGAGGATCGTATCCTTTGTGGTCAAAGGATACAAGATTGGAATCCTTAGGATCAACCCCACCAATGGCTGATAACAAAGCCTGCCTTTGGGATGGGCAATTTGGTAGTACTTCAAGAGTTGACATAGCGGATGGAGATTGGGCCAAATCTTCCACTATGTTATAATGTTGCGCTGCTCTGGCGCGAGGATTAAATTTTGACTTGTGTACTATTCCCTTTGTCGGTTTTATTGTTAATTTAGGAATGATGGGCGGTACAACTTCTGTCGAAGTTGTTGTCGAACTACTTGGTTGATCTTTACCTTTGTCGTTCGACAGCTGCGGATTCCCGTAATCTTTGTTCCTTGTCGAAATCAAAGCATCATTTTGTTGCTTGGAGATCGAAAACATTAGCACTTGCGACGGGGAAGCATTTCCACTATCAACCAGATTTTGACCTGGATTTGGGAACGGATCAGTTAACACAGCTGAGGTCTGCGAACTCTTGAAGAATCTCTTAAGCTCAGCTCTGTATGGACAATCGGCTGTCCAATGATCCTCGTCACATATAAAACATGGACTTTTTGGTTTCCCTTTCCCAGGAGGGTTTGAAGAAGTTTTTCTGGGAGATGACTCACCCTGTTTCTTCTTCCCTTTGTTTTGCTTCTTCTTGCTTCCTGGTTGATTGGTTTCTTTGCCTTTATCTGCTGATACGAAATTTACTTCCGAAGCAAGAATTTCTTCTTTTGCATTTTGATCTGAAGTCTTACGGGCTTTCTTAGACGAGGCCCTTGTCGATTTTGCGTTTGTCGTGCCAATCACACCATCGCCGGCATGAGAGTCACTATTTGATTTAGGAGGAGGAGGAATTGAGAATTCCGGTCTAGGGGCGTCAGGTATTTTGTCGTAAAGCGTGCCAAACTGAGTGTAGACTAAGTCTAGATATTGTGCACGAGCAATAACTTGCTCTTCCGTTACGACTCCGCCCTTCGCCACATCTTCCGTTATAGCAGGAAGTAACGACTTGATAAACCATTCAGCTAATAACTGATCGGGAACGTACGTTTTTACCATCCTACGACGACGTCGCCACTCATGTATATGATCAGATATGTGAGTGGCCATTGTCCGCTTGAAGTTGGTTAAGATTTCCGTTCCCGTTTCATACCTTATTGGTAATTGAAAATGGGTTAAGAAAGTTGTGGCTAGGGAGCTGAAATTGTCGAACGAGGCTCTAGGTAATTCAATATACCATTTTGCCGCTGGACCCGTTAACGTCCTCTGAAAAAGGCGAAGCCTTATCGAATCATCGTTTAGGGTGTTTGATGAACACCACAGATGAAAAGTCATCACGTGATTCGATGGGTCTTCACCTGGATTTCCATTAAATTTAGGAATGTCCGATGGAAGTTTGTGAGGAATCGCTGGCCACCAAGGGGCGTAAGCAATTGGATCGTTTGTTAACCGGTGTAAATTGGGTAACTCTAAAGTTGCCACGAATGGTAACTGTTGATTCAGGTTAGGTGAAGCATACCCAGGGTACGATGGAATTGCCTGAGCAGTGGGCCTTTGCATACCAGCATAATGTAATTGATGTTGGTATGACTGATACGGTTGGTGGACTTGACCACTGTAAAGCGGTTGGTTTTGACCGTTTTGAATATACAGTTATCCACTGTTCGCAAAGATCTGCTGCTCAGAACCTTGGTACACTTGTTGGAATTATGGTTGTTGGTATTGCACCAGCCACGGTTGTGAAGCCATGCCCTGTTGTGCTATACTAACCGTCGGACCAAGATGTGGGGTAATTGTACCCGTTTGGACCTGTGTCGTCCCACCAGTAGGCGATTGTGGTTGAGTCACAGGGTCAAGGGGCTGTTGCATTACAACCTGAGAAATCTGAGGTTGACATACAACAGGCAACGTTTGAACTTGCGACACTATCACAATAGCCGGTGTGGTCGGGATGTTCGACATAGGTACACATTGTTGCATAGAATACACAACCCTTGGTTGTTGAGGTAGCATAGGTACCCAACCACTTGATGTAACTCCAGTATAACCTGAATACTGTTGTGAACTCCCGTATGGATACCCTCCCGGAGGGGGTAATGAAAGGGCATACTGCCCCCCATACGGTAGCAATCCGGAACTCAAGGGGATTGTTTGTCCTTGGGGACTGGATTGCCCAAATTGACCTCCAAATGGATCAATTTGGCGAGTCTCAACATAAGAGTTGCCGGATATTATTCTGGAGGAACAAACTGGAACAGACCACACTGTCGAAATAGTCCCTGGGTGGACTCCTTCTAGCGGTTGTGAGCTAGTTGGGACAGATGGTACGCCGGAAAACATTGTCGGAGTGACGGCAGGGAGTTCTGCTGTCGCTGTGTCATTCGACACAGTCCTAGATGTTGACGGTTGTTCAGACATTTTGAGTCTATCCAATAGATTGCCTAGCGATTCTACAGGAACTTCCACTGGTGATAGACTAACTTCTGATGTAGAAGGAAATAGAGTGACCCCTACTCCAAAATGTGTTGGAGTACTTGCTTGCGGATCCTCTACAATTTCCTCTATTGCAATCAAACCAGGTGGAAGAGGAAGACCGTCAGGTCCGTAAAATATTTCTGGTGCCGAAGAAGGGGTTGATTCGACAGTGACAGTTGTTTGAGGAGCAAGACTCTCTGAACCGGTCGCAGACGGAACTGGTTCAGTGACGCAAGTATTTGCTCCCAGACTAGGATCAGTGTTACTGTCCCTCTGTCGCTGTTGAACTTCTTCTATAGAGGCAGGGTTTCCAGAAATGTTTGGAGTAACTAGAATCTCAGATGTCGTTGGAACACTTGTTCTAACTTTGATAGGAGATTTCAAACCGGTTAAACGAGTTCGCTTTGTCCGTACTGTTTTTGATTCCGGAGACAAAGACTGTTGACTCGTAAGCCTCCGCGAACGACGGGGTTTCAATTGAATTTCTTCCACGATTGCAGATTACTCAATCAACCAAAATACAAAAGAGGAAAGTGTGTTTCCGAATTAAATGAATTTTTTTTTTAGACGCTTTTAGACACAACTTGCTTTTTCACTTTTAAAGAGTCAAGAAAAAGCTAAAGATGACTCTAGTCTCCTTCGATGTTTTAACGAGCCCGAAGTGACAAATGCTCGGATGGAATTTTTCTGTTATAGAGTCTGAAAAAGGCCAAAAGGAACTGCTCTGGAGTTCTAGGTAGAGGGTGTGCCAAACTTTTCGCAAAACCGCAGAATACTTTTTAAGGTACGGGCGATCGATCTTCCTGAATGCTGTGTTCAGTGCATTGCGATCAGTAGGGCGGCCGACACGGCTTCCTAAGGATAAAGGTTTTATGCCTATAGGGGTCTCCCAATATATACGCGACGGTACGTGGGAGCACAATCCGTACTGGCGCTATCGTCCCTCAGGAGGAATCACTCACCATCAATGAGATCGACAGTCACCAGGCTTTACGACGCTGGAACACGTCTCTAGCCTAGACCTCTATGTTGTGCGTTATGTTGCAAAGCGTTGTTAAGTTCATTCAATTTATTTTAGGTTGATCTTTTTAGAAGTTTGCCTTTTGAGGTTCACCACAAGATGTATGATACAATTCCTAAATGCAGTCTAAAGATGATAAGCAAGCTTTATATCTTTTCAACTTATGAAAATCCTAGCTACAAAGGGAAAAGAAAGACACCATCTTTTCTCAAAGAGCAATCAGCACACTCTAATGCACTTTCCCTAAATCAAGCATGCAAACTATCAAGATGCAAATGCACAATGCAGTTGTTTGTTTTCCGCTTTCTTAGTATTGATGCCTACAAAGAAAGCTTTTTGTACAACTTTGAATTTGCTTTTAAATGACAAATACAAGCAAGTTTACTTTTTCGAAATCAGAGAGGGTAGAAGAGATTACAACACTTAACGATTTCTGAAATGAATACTTGTTTCGACACTTAAAAGAGACAAACTCAAACCAAAAGAAAAAGTAAACGTATAATCAACTGTAAACAGCCAATGAACTCTCTCCTAAGATCACAATCAACAGATCTGAATCAAGGGCTACAGGATAACTATTTCACTCTTGCAAAGAAAGACTGTAAATGACGCCACAAACACATAAAAACACTCACAGTCTTTTTGTACAAAAGGAGGCGGAATTTAAGCAAAGAAAAGGAGTTATCAGACTGGTACCTATGCTGGTTACAGGCTGCAAAAATCAGAGATCAAAACAAGGCAAAACAGAGCAGAGAACCCCAGCTGCATAAGGCCTAACTGGATCAGCGCAACCTCAACACAGGGGTTTTGACATTCAGCGCAGGTAGCCTTCACAGGACCTGCGTTGAAATGCAGAACCTCTTCACAGGGTCTGCGCTGAAGGAGAAACAAGAGTTTCTCACTGGGTTCTGGGTCACAGATTGCTGATTAATCTACTGTTTCAGGCCAAATCAAAGCAACAAGCAAGGTACAATCAAAGGGATGCTTTGAAGGAGTACTAAGATCTATCACAAAGGATCATCAAATCATTTGTGAGTCCATTGTTAAGATCATAGACAAATCCAGTGATTGGATCAAAGCAGCAGCTGTCTACTTTGCATCTGAGAATAGCAGATGCAGTTCGATTGTTGTTGTTGAGTCTATGAAACAAACAATGATGGAAACACAAATAAAATGACTAAACAGATCTCCCCAGCGGAGTCGCCAATTTGTTGTGGGGAAAAATGCCTATGCAGGACGATCCTATCCACCTAAGGTGTGACAGTGCCTTAGTAAAAAACAGAAACAACTATTCTAGTATTCTTCCTTTATGAATCAAGAATAAAGAGAGATAGATGGACTAACCGGTGTCTTCCGTTTGTCCCTCGATCCGGTCTCTCTTCTCTTTGAGGGTTCCCAGCTACTTGCCTTCTCGCTCGCCCAGCTTCAAGAGGTTTCTGCAAGATCACAAGAAGAGAACACTACACAAGAAATGGATTCATATTCATAACTAGTTCAGGATTAGAAATAAACTAAACATACTAATGCAATCATACATCAAAGATACATCAGTATATAGGAGAAACCAAGATAGCTTTTTTGATGAATAACAAGGTTCAGGAAGAGATACAACCCAGAGGGCTCCAATCCAGCATCTCCTTCCCAGCAAATGGAATTCCTATCTTCACCCCCTTCAAAGCATTAAGCACCCGATGATTCCAATCTCAAACCAACAGCAATTCTTTGCAATAACAAAATTCCAGCCCCTAGATCTCATGGAGGAGAGATCCATATATAGATGTTTGGAGAGAGGATGAGTCAGCTTGAGATCTGACTAGTGTCCTCTCCCTCTGTCTGTTCTTGATTCCACTTGGAGGTTCTTGCTTCCACTTGGAGATTGGGAACCTCTTACTCATCACTAGTCGAATTCACTGAGGCAAATATCATTGAGGAAGATTCTGGAAGCTTTCTGGGTCTTGACACATCTTGGAATGAACTTGCCATTTGTCAACTCTCGCTCAGCGCACCCTGGTAGTGCTTCTACCTACGTTGCAGTGCAGGTAGCCAGTGTTGACTTTGACATTCAACGCAGACAGCTAGTGGAGCCACTGAATTGATCCTGAATTGACTTGTTTTTGAGCAGTTTCTGGTGGAGAACTTCTGTGAATTGCTGTGGTTTGTTAGCCTTGTTCCTCTAGGGGTAGGAACAACATGTTTAGGGACTTTGGATCCCTTAGATTATGGACATTTCATGCTTATAGCTGTAAGGCACAAAAATTTCTATAACACCATGTTGCTCACAGGTTTCCCAAAAGATGTCATTTAGGGCCTCAAAATGGCTTCAGAAGTCCAGAACTTTAAAAACTGCTAAAAATAGTAAACTATGCTACAATTAAGGAAACTGAAAAATTGAAAGAAAAAATGGTGGGGATCCAAGAGGAATTGGCAGGTGGCCACCAATATCCAACTGGATCATTCCTCCCCCCCTTAGGAAGCAATGGTACCCATTGCGTTGAGTTCCTCCATGAGATGAGGAAACTTGTACTGAACTTGGTCCCTGGTGAGCCACTTGCCCTGGTGAAGGAGTTGGCATGCTTTGATAACTCGATATAGTTGGATCTTATACTAGCGAGTGTGCTTGATATGTGTGTCCATGATCCAATCAGTTGCAGCTTTTTCCATGCAATCTCGATTTAACTCTGTGGGTGTGAGATGTTTTGCAATGTCAGATGTGTCTAGTAATGGTGGAAAGTATGGCCGAAGGCGGTCCACATTGAACACTGGGTGTAGGCCAAGGAATGGGAGAATGCTGAGCTCAAATGCATTGTCTCCCACAACCTTGGTAATGGTGTAAGAACCATATCAGAGTGGTCTAAGTTTCTGATAGGCTCCAGTAAGGCATTCCTTTTGCAAATGCAACCAGACTTTGTCGCCGACCTAAAACTTGTGTGGCACCCAATGTTGATCATGTCACTGCTTGTACTTGGCATTTGATTTCTCCAAAATGTCGTGGACCTCCTGGTGAATATGTTGGATGTGCTCAATGAAGTTATTTTCCTTATCTGTTTCAGACTGGACATAAGCCGAATCTGCCTAAGTAGTTGCAAATGGCATGGCCACATCAATGGGACATAGTGGCTGGAATCCCAAGCCCACCTGAAAAGGACTGTGGCCACTCAAGCTATGGAGAGCCCAGTTATAGCTATGATAAACATAGAGGAGGCTCTCATCCCATGTGCGTGGATGCTTTGAGTTGTACATGCACAGAATGTGTACAATCATCATGTTGACAAACTTTGTCTGGCCATCAGTTTGGGGATGGAAGGCTGTGGACTTAGTGGGTTTGGTGTCCAGCATCAACCAAAGACTGGACCAAAATGTACTAAGGAACCTGTTATCCCGATCTAAGATGATAGACTTTGGGATCCCAAAGTGTACCCACCCTCATTCAAAGAAGAGTTTAGGAGTGGCTTCTGTTGTGATATTATTCTTGTAGGCCTGCATAATGGACATCTTCGAGAACCTGTCGACGACCACAAAAACACAATCATTTATGCTTAGTAGAAGGAAGTCCCTACATGTAATCCATGGAGATGGACTCCCAAGGTCGACTAAGGGTAGGCAGCGGGGTATACAGGCCTTTCTTCTTGATGGTCAATTTGGAAATGGCACAGGCAGTGCATGATCTGATGTACTTCCCGACATCCTAACGAAGATTTGGCCAACAGAAATTATTATGTAGTATTTCCACCATTTTCTCGACCCCGAAATGCCCAGTATCCCAACTATAGTGTGCTTCCAAAATCATCTTGGTACACTCGCTTGAAGGAACACAAAGGTGACCTAGGTGGCATAATAGGGTATCCTGGAGGTGAAAATATGGAACATGCTGACCCTCCAAGAGTGTCTAGTATGTGTGGCCAAATTTTGGGTCACTTTTGTAGAGCAGTGGCCAATCAGAAGTCTCTTGCCCACAAGAGTTGAGCACAATGGTTAACGCAATGATCAGTGGTTGACTGAGGGAATCTGCAACATTATTGATGATGCCCTTCTTGTACTTGATATTCAAATGGAACTGTTGTAGGTATGTGGACCAATTCCGATGGCAATCATTCAGCAACTTCCCTTGGGTCCATATGAACTGTAGGGGCTGGTGGTCTATTTGGATGACCGTTTCCTTCCCCAAAATGTAATGCTTCCACTGTCGGTAGGCCTGCACAATGGAATACATCTCTTTGTCATAAGTGGGATACTTTTAGACTGTGTCTGAAAGTGTCTCACTATGATATGCCACTGGATGCCCGTGTTGAATAAGGTCTGCCCCAATAGCATAGTCAGAGGCATCTGTCTTGACCTAAAATGGTTGTTGCAAGTCTGTTAATATGAGCACTGGTGCCGAGAAGAGGCAACGTTTCAACTCTGTGAATGCCTTCTGTTGAGATTCAGGCCACAAGAATTTTTCTTTCACTCCTCCCTTGGTGACTTGACTCAAGGGCCAAGCGATATGAGAAAAGGCCAACACGAACCTATGGTAGAAGTTGGCAAGACCTAGAAAGTTGCGGATCTCTATCAGAGTGGTTGGAGATGGCCATTCTTGAATGACTTAGATCTTGGCTAGATCCACATGCACCCCCCATTCATTAATAATGTATCCCAGATACTGAACGTGGGTCATGCCAAAAGTGCATTTCTCTGAATTGGCACATAACTTGTGTTGCCGTAGTGTTTGAAGAACCTGTCGGATGTGGTGGAGGTGCTCTTCCAACTCTGGTTGAAGATCAGGATGTCATCCAAGTATACCACTACAAATGAGTTGGTTAATGGCTGCAAGATGTCATCCATTAGCCTCATGAAGGTTGCAGGAGCATTTGTCAACCCGAAAGGCATAACCAACCATTCAAAAAGTCCCTCCTTGGCTTTGAAGGCAGTCTTCCACACATCGGAGGGTTCGATTGGTACCTAGTGATATCTAGACTTCAAATCAATCTTGTTGAAATATTTTGCCCCCTTCAGTTGGTCAAGGAGGTCATCTATCTGTGGGATTGGGTACCTATTACGGACAATGATCTTTTTCACTACCCAATAGTCGATACAAAGTCTCCAAGTCCCATCCTTCTTCGATACCAACACAATTAGGCTCCCAAATGGCGATGAACTTGGACGGATGTGACCTTTCTAAAGCAGCTCTTGAATCTTCCTCTTGATTTCATCGTTCTCCAGAACAGAGCACCAATAGATTGGTCCATTGGGCAATGATGCACCTGGGGTCAAAACGATGGAGTGCTTGACCTAACAGTGCAGAGGAACCCCTACGGGGGAGGTGAAGATGTCCTCGTACTCCTCCACAACCTTGTCCATCTGTAGTTGTCATGTGGAGGGGCCCTGTCTGGAGGTTGTGGCTACCGTCTTCTTCTTTCCTTGAGGGCGTATCATCATGAAAACAAATTTCCCAATTTTGGAAATGAGCTTACTACATTGTTTTGCAGTGACCAAAGAGATGGTGGTAGGCAGTCCTACCTCCGGTATCCTGTACAACTTATTTCCCAAAGTAACAATAACAGC
Source organism: Pinus tabuliformis (assembly GCA_031772625.1). Classification (NCBI taxonomy): domain Eukaryota; kingdom Viridiplantae; phylum Streptophyta; class Pinopsida; order Pinales; family Pinaceae; genus Pinus; species Pinus tabuliformis. The sequence continues at coordinate 854,693,570 of CM062820.1, read as the reverse complement.
ACGGGGCCTTGATTCATACACAACATGTCGCTTCCACAAGTATGTTTGGCCTAATAATACATCACAAAAATCAAGGGGAGCAACGTCACACAATACCTCATCCGTGAAGGGCTTGATGTTGTATAGCATGCGACACTATTGGCTCACGTGAAGATCCCGTCCTTGGTAAAGCCACCGGATGGTGTACGGTATTGGATGTGCTATGGTGAGTAAGCCTAGCTGCTTTAGGACCTCTCATGAAATGAGGTTCTTTTGGCTCTTGCTTTCGAAAATGAACTATAGCAGGGAGCCATTTACCCACTTCTGGGAGTGGAAGAGGCTCTCCTCCTCCTCTGGATCTTTGGGTTCCTCCTTCAGGATCTTCGTGGTGGCAACGGTGGCATTGGGCTCTGCATTGATAATCTACTTCCCTTTGTCATTCCCCTTCTCGGGTTCTGACTTAGAGTCAGAACATGCATCTGATTTTGAAACCTTTAGCTCGGCCACCAGTGACTTCTTGTCTCGACACTCACTTCTGTTGTGAGTGGAGCTCTTATGGAACTCACACCACTTCCCGTGTCCTTTTTTGGCTTTGCGGCGCTGTTCTTTTCTTGCAGCTCTGGCGAGTTTTTTGGGGCTACCCTGCCTTGGCTTTTTCCTTTGTTCTTCAGTTTGGGGGCACCTTTCCCTTTCTTTGATTCACATATCCAAAGTCTCGCTTCTTCTGTTTAAACTTTTTCTCGATCTTGACAGCAGATCGGTATGCCGTGCCGAGCGAGGAGATGTTGAGGAATTCTATTTTGTCTTGGATGTACCTGTACAAGAAGCTAAGGTATTTGAGTACCAAATGCTGCTCCGAATCCTTGATACCTAGCTTTGTGCAAAGGGTATGGAAAATATTGGTAAACTCCAGCACGTCTTGGTCCCTTCCCTGCCCTAGCGTGGTCCACATTATGTATTGATCCTCATAGCTTCCGACAGGGTAGTACTGCTCCTTGATGGTAGCCTGGAATGAATTCCAAGAGGGTTGCAGCTAAAAATAGTGAGGTCATACTTTCACTCTTCTGCTCACAGTAGGTTTCCCACCAATCCTTGACGTGGGGGGCAGCTTTGAGAAGAGCGAAATTAATCTTTTCCTGAGTGGAAAAATCATGAGCAGAAAAATACCCTTCTAGTAGATTTAACCATTGATCTATGATGTTTGAATCTATCTGACCCTCAAATATGGGAATGTCAAAGTTAACTTGTACCTTAAAGGGTGTGGCACTTCCAGAGTAGCTGCTTGAAGTAGATGTGTCGCCCCTGGGTATCCATTGAAGGATATGGGAAAATTTTCCCATCATCAAATTCCTTTGTCACTCGAGGGCCTCTTCGAGCAAGATTTTTATAAGATCTCTTGCCCCCTCGTATTTCTTTTCATTCGCCATGGGAGGTCGTCGGGATTTGTGAGGCTGGTCTTGCAAAGGTTTGACTAGTTCAAGCCCTAACTCCTTATATCTCGACCTCGTTGGGGACATGCAAAGAAAGACAGAGAAAGAGCAGTTTGCTCTGATACCACTGATCCAGATTTAAAGAGGAATGCAACAAAATATAGATATAACCATACATACAGAGATGCAATAGAAATAATTCTTCATTTCATTAGTGTAAAATATTGAAATATGCTTATAAACAGAAATGGAAATAAACTAGCTAGGGCGATGGTAGTTTATCTCTGAGAAGAGATGTGGCGGCTACATGCCTCTGAATTGTATTACAATGAGGCTTGACAACCTATTTATTGTTGAGAAATAATGGAAAACCCTAAACATCCAAAAACCTAACCCTAGGAGATGAAGCGCCAAACTATGGGCCCTGTTTTGGGTAAATTTGTACATCAACTTCCTAGGGTCGTAACTTTGGCATATGATCTCCGTTTGACAAACAATACCTTGTTAGAAAGATCTATCCGAGGACTACAACTTTGGGAAGAGAAACATGGGTTCATAGAACCATGTTTCTCCCAGTTTTCCAAAAAACATCATTTAGGGCCTCAAAACAGCTCCGAAAGTTCAGGATCTGAAAAACTGCTAAAAATAGTAAATTGTGCTACAATTAAGGAAACTGAAAACTGAAAGAAACAATGGTGGGGGTCCAAGTGGAATTGGTGGGTGGCCATCAATATCCACCTAGATCACCTGGGTGGAAGCAGAGTGTGCCGTGAAGCAACAAGCCGAACAAGAAGAGCGCGACTCCGAGTGCAATGGTAAGTCTCCTTCGCCCCAAACAGAGGAGGAGGAGCAGTTAGAGCAGGGCAGTGATGGCCAAGAGGATCAGAGACCCCCCTTCTAGATAAAAAGGTATAGGAAACAAGGAAAGGAAGGACATGAAAGAAATCAAAAGCGACCAAGTTGTCGCTGGACCCAATCAGTATTACAGATGGCGACCTTGATGAGATTGGAGACAAGGTGTGCGATACCACCATAGAACTGCTGTAGTAGTTCGAGCAGCAGCAATAGAAGGCATTGAGTACCATTCAAAAGGATCTACACGAGCTGTAGATTTAGATGGTTCGGATCTAGGTAGGTGCAGGGCAGATCAGCGCTGCATCAACGAGTTTGGTATTGGGGACCACTCAAGCAACAGAGATGGTTCGGTCACTGGATCTCTGGGTAGTCACACTGCCAGATGGAGCCTTGCGCATAGAGGCACCCGATGACAAGGTCATCATAAGTTCTTTGAATAATATTGGCCTCAACCTAGCCACGCTCCCCAATGGATACCTTCACATGTTGCAGGCAGGTGTCACAGTAGATTCCAGAGCTCGCGAGGAGTGCACACTCAGCCTCATCAGTGAGTATCAGGTGAAAAATGAACATATGTTTATTGAGAATATAGAGGCACTAAAGGCCAAGGACACAATCCAGTCACAGAGCGCCCAGCTAGTAGTCGTGGTGGCAGAAGCATGCAGAGCAGTGCTTGAATTGCATATTCCAGAGGAAGCACCGTTGGAGGCGAAGATCAGAAAGTTGGTTGCAAGCGTGTGCGTCTTTAGGGAAGAAGTGGCCAGGGTTCAGTTTGAGCTGAACCTCAATATAACTGAATTGGAGTTGAAGTCATAGCCTTCAACCCTGCCATAGGTAAGGGAACAACGTGAAGCCACTGTGAAATATGGAGTCGCAATGGTGGATGCCGCAATGGTGGACTGCACCGCACTGTTAGAGTAGGCCATGGAGGTAGTCATGACCCTGCAGGAAGATCCCACCCTACAGGTCTTAAATACGGAAGTCTGGGAGCTCCAACATAAATATGATGAAGTAAGGGCAATGGAGCGCACTGTTGCTACAACACAACACCTTGCCAAGCTGCAGGAGGCGAAGCAGTTGCTTACACAAGTGGAAGCAGCGTAGAGGAAAGAGGTTGTTCTCAAGGCAAGATTCAGACCTTGGATGGATGAGGCATACATTGTCTTCACCAATATTCAGGGGAAATTGGTGAACTTGCAGAGCACACAACAGAAAATCTAGCAGGACAGTGTAGGACTAACCATAGAGCAGCTGGTGGAACAAATTGAGAAGGCAGTCATGCAGAGCGTGGCTAAGGTAACAGTTGCACAAGTGGAGTTGGGGGATATTCACAGTAAGATCTCCGCGTCAGATGAGTGACTCGAGGATGAGTCACGATATTTGTGTTGGGGGCTTGTTTGGATGGGGTCCCCTAGGGTCAATTTTAGGCAAAAGCCCAAGTTTTGGGGCAAACGCCCAAGTTTTGTTGTATAAAGATGTAAACTCTTTGAAAATTGTGGTCACGAAGCTAGTAGATAGTTAAAGCATCATAAAGGGTTTTACCCTTCTTTATGTAAGTTGAGTCAGCTTTTTGAGGATCTACCCATGGTCCGCGGACCATGGGATTGTATAAATAAGTATGTATTAGGATGTCTAAGGGAGAAGTAATGAAATTGTTTATGGGAGAAGTCTAGAGAGTTAGTGTAGAAGAGTAGGAAGAAAGGCTCTACAGCTGGGTGTGCATAGGACTAAAGTAGAGTCTGCAGCTGAGTGCGTGAATCACTACAGTTGAGTGCGCAGGGAGGTCTTGAGTCTGTAAGCTTGAACTAATTATCAATAAAGAAGATTATTGCAGAATTTCCTGTGTTTCATCTATTTACTTCTATTATGAATGAATGCACTTATCCTATGACAAATGATGGGTTTATGAAATAATATTGTATTGATGCATGACTTTACTTGGTTTATATTGTTATATGAACACAATTGATGTTAACTACTTTCACGAATATTATTTTGTTGTATGTTAAAGTAATCAGAAATTTAGACTGATCTCAGTAATTGCTTGATTATGAGTAATATTTAATGCACGTAAGTAGCTGATTATTCTGTTCAAGGTCCATGAAAGGCAGTGGTAGACCTTCGCAGAGGTATAGAGGTTGATTAAAGAGAGTTATATCGATAAGCCATAAAAGCTTATCGATCTATGAAAAGGTGGATTTATGGCATAAAACGACATCACGCTAATCTCTGGGTGCGGAAACTTGGTTCTAGCATTCCCCCATACTGCTTTGGGTGAGACTTCAATCCACACTCCATGGGTTGATGCCAAAAGGGCCAGTAGTGGAGGGATTTGTTTGGCGTAACTAACTCTGAACCTGGGTGAGGACCCACTAACCTAACAATTATGTTCCATTGATTCGTCTTCTTCTTGTCCATAGTGCTTTCATCGATCTATTGGCTTTTGTCAGGTATGGAATCCCCCCACAGCAGGTTTTGGGGCTCAAAGCCCAAGTTTTGGTCAAAGATGGTGTAGAACTCTGTGAATTGCAGGCGCAGAGCACGAAGTGTACAATTGAGTCATAGGTTTATCTGCCTTAAGAATTTTATTGTAAATTAGTGTAAATTCGGCCTACCCATGGTCCACAAACCATGGGATTGTATAAATAGAGCGAGGCTCTAAGTTGTAAAGGGAGTCGATAATAGGAAATATAGCAAAGGAATGGTTCGAGCTTAGAGTAGAAGTATAAGTATATTGGGTTGTAGTAGTAGGAAGAGGCTCTACAGCTGAGTATGCAGAGGCATAATATAGTCCGCAGCTGAGTGCGCGAACCCCTGTAGCTGAGTGCGTAGGGTGGTGTCAAGGTTGTAAGCAAGGCTGGAAATTAATAAAAGAGAAGTTGTCCTGACAATGAACCACACTGGTTGGTTCGAAAAGCGTCGACAAATGACATTCCATGTGATTTTCGCCGAAATCTTTCTCTAACTTTATATGGATCACAGAAGCCTAAACTCTATTATTGATTCATATTCTTGTGTATTTATAGTGCATTATCTTCTTTATTGTTGTATTACTTTATGTATTGCACGTATTGTTATGGTTGATGAATATGCTGTAATAATAATAAATTTAGCACACATAAGCTAAGTAATCGGTTACTAAGGAAAAGGATTGGGTATTATTCGAGTCGCTCCCTGAGTAGGGCTGCGTGGAAGCCACATCGCAGGTCAGGAAGGAATCGCAAGTGTGCGCAACGATAGGTCAGACCGCAGACCTCCAGAATCCCATCAGACATCCCAAGGGTGTGGAAACCTGGTTCTAGCACCCTCCCATACTACTTTAGGTGAGACCTCAGTCCGCGCTCTGTGGACTGTTGCTGAAAGGGCCAGTAGTACCAAGATTTTCTTGGCTAAATCACCTCTGAACCTAGGTCATGCCCCACTAAGCCAAAAAATGGTTCCGTTGTCGAGACCAAGATCTACATAAGGGATGTCTGATGTCATGCCACTGGAACCCTAAAAAGAAATAAATTGAAGAGTGGTTGGACAAGAAGATTCACGAGTTCATGGCGCAGGAAAATAGAAATCCGCAAGTATCTAAGGAGCAGTGGCTGGATTGCTACTTGTACACTGAAATCCACAAAATTTTCTTTGCATATTTTCCATCTGATTTGTATGAGTGGATTGCAAGATTAGCAGATAGCGAGGAAGGTGTAGGGTCTACAAACCAATAGTGCGGACTTCAGAACTAGTGCACAGACTAGAAGCCTCAGATGATAAGATAGCGCGAGACATGGACCACTAGCTCGATTAGATAATAGGAGGATTTATCACTGAGTTCATGGTTGACATGACCATCAGCTACAGCGACGCAGAGTGACGCTTTCTTAAGGGTCCACAAGGTAAGTGTCTTAAATCTTTGAACACTTAGATTAAGATGCTATTGGGTGACAACCAGGTTATGCGAATAAATTAATGTTTGGGACTGCACGGAGGGAATAGATCTATAGAAGTGGAAGCAATGAAGAATTATAAAACAATCCCTTAATTTCACCCTCATGGGAGAGTGAGGAAGAGCTCGCGAAGGTTTCTCCGGGAGGCGCGGTCAGTTTGATAAGACAGAAAATTCCACGTTTACCCCCCTCACCTCCATTTCCACCCACTCCACCTCCACCACCTCCGCAGTTTAATATGGCAAGTGCAATCAAACTACCGGTGTTCAGGGGAGTAGGAAATGAATCCCCAGACCAATTCTGGTTCGTGGTAAGAGTAGTATGGGAATCACAGGGTGTCGTGGATGATAATATTAAAAAGGCTATGTTGGTGAGTGCGCTGTAGGATCACACATTAACATGGTATATCAAGCATTCTAATAACCACCGGAACACAGGAATTGCAAAGATCCAAACCACGTTGAACATGGAGTTTAGTAGGCTAAAGTCAGACAGGAAATCAATCATCAGGTTTAAAGAAATCACGATGCTCCCCGGTGAGACCCCCTAGTGTTACAGGGAAAAGTGTCTATTTAGAACTGCTCTATCCCATTAAGGTGTGACAGCTGCCTTATAAACAAACAGAGAAAAACTACTTTTGTATTTCCTTTATGAACTATAGATAGAGAGGAATAGAAAGAACCAACCTGTGTCTTGTGTTAATCCTTTGATCCAATCCCTCTCTTCTTTGACAGTCTCCAGCTACTTGCTCCCTTACTTGCCCAGCTTCACAAAATACCTGTAAGATCACAGAAGAAGAACAATATACAAAGACATGGATCTATATTCATAAACAACTTAGGATCAGATTTAAGTTAACCACACAAATGTAACAAGCATCAATGATACAAAAGCATGGAGGAAAAACTCAAATAGTTTTTATTGATAAACAAGAAAAGATCCAGGAGGAGTTACAACCGGTGGTTCCTGACCCAGCATCAACCTCCCAGCAAAGAAGCCCCTCTTCACCTCAAACAAAGCATAGATCACCCAATACTCTAATTTTTGTCTCAAAAACCAACAACAATTCCTTACAATATGCAAAATTCCAGCCTCTGGATCTCTGAGATGAGGGATCCATATATAGATATGTGTAAGGAGGATGAGTCAGCTTATGATTTGATTAGTGTCTTCTCTCTGTCAGTTCTTGCTTCCACTTGGAGACTGAAGGCCTCTTACTCATCCTTGGTCAAACTCAGTGAGGCAAGTGTCTCAGGAGAAGATTCTGGAAGCTTCCATTGTCTCTCCACCTTGCGGAATGACACTGCCATTTGTCATTTCTCACCCATCGCATCCCACAGAAGGGACTTTTGAAATGAAACACGCCCTCACAGTGTATTTAGGTGCAAAGCAACGCACCTAGCCAGTGGAGCAGCTGAAATGATCCTGTTTTGACTTATTCTGAGCAGTTTCTGGTGGAGAACTTCTAGAGAAGCTGTAATCTGTTGACCTTGTTCCTTTAGGGGTTAGAAAAACACTTTTAGGGACGTAGGAGCCCTTGGTTTATGGAAATTTCATGCTTGGAGTTGTAGGGCACAAAAATGTCTATAACAGTTGCCCCCTAAAGTATGAGGCCGTTAACCTTTTGGTGTCGGGTGAAATGCTTTATTATGAGGATCCGAAGTTCTTTCAATGCTGGGAGGAGACCTGTAATAAGATACAATACAATACATTATCTTCATACTGTTTTCATGATCTAGCTGAGGTGGGAATTCCCATGCTCAGCTTTATAAATTCATTTTCATGTACATAGGACAGACAATCGTCTGAGTGTAGACTGATGATTCTGATAGAGCCATCATCCTTTTGGTAGGATGATTATCTGTGCTGCAATGTTGTACATTTGATGTCTTTATTTCCTTGAATATATATCACAGTCCGGATGGATGAAACTAGATCCGAGGTCTTCAATCTCGTCCGATCTTTACTCGAAGTACAAGTCGATCCATGTGAGAAATGTTTTGAAGTCGAACATGGAAAGACATCGCTTGATTACCAGTCAATGATGTAAACTGTTAACAAGCGCGAGAGGAATCATCGATAATGATAATGATCCTCAAGGTACTGTAGTAAAATCCACGTGGTGTGAATAAAGGACTTGGCGTCGAACACCACGCAAATTCTTTCGGTCGAAGGTCATTGATGTAAACCTGTCGCCGGAAGTGAGAAACTTGCCATTGAGGCATGCAAGCTTCAAAGTACTGAACGGGGTGTTCCTAGATCAACTTCTTGGATAATGAGCTGATGTTGACAAGAAGTGATCCGTCAAAGGAGGGCCTTAATGAATCCCACATCAATGACATGGAACGGAGCAAATGATTTTTGATGGAGGTGAAAACGATCTAATGATATAATGTTCAGGGTGGCGGTCATGAAAGAATGGAGTATAATGTATGGTAGTGGGTGAGGCACAGGTGACTTCTCTGGATGACTTCTCTTGAACATATCGGCGACACTGATGTGATGGATTGGTAGCATTAACCCCAAATGTGGATGGTATGGCGTGACCATGGCGATGTGACCGGTGAATGAAACAACCCAACCTGACTCAGACACGGAGTGGAAGTGTCATGTTCAAGAGCGACTTGCTACCAATAAAGATTCTTTGAGTTTTCTTCCTAATTTTTCCCCAGTCATTGCTGACCAGTACCTCTTTATTTTTTTCAAGCTTGAGGAGGATAACATATGCTTGTTCTATAATTTTCCCTTCGAGCAAACCCATCGCTATGTTTTAACGAGCCTAGCGATAGTGAAACTCGTTCTCGTCTAAAGACAAGTTTGTCGCTATTAATCTTTTTAATGAGTTTAACGACAAAGATAACTCAGTCCTTTTCAATTTTAGAGAGTCTGAAAAGGAACGTAAAGGTAACTCCAAAATTCCTTTTTCGTCATCTAGTCCCTTAAGTCCGAAAAATTATAAAACAATACAGAAGGGATGAATTTTCGATAGTTTTAACGAGCCGAACAAAACAAGCGCTCGATATTTTTGTGCAATAATCCCTCAGGTCCAAAAAGATTAAAATCTAGATGAGGGATAACACTTCCTGTCCCTTTAATGAGTTGGAAGGCCAAGGACTCGACAATCTTTTCATATTTTACGAGTCAGTTGAAAAGAGCTTAAAGGAGACTCGTCTTTTTAGGAACGAGTGATAAAACGAGTAGTAGCTGATTCCAGGTAAGGTTTGGAATTTTCCAATCACGGCAGTGTCACAAGGATGGCTAATGAAATCACTCTTCGTAGCTGTTCCTCAAAATGGGTAAAAAATCAAATGGAGGTGAATGATCGGCCAATGAAAAAGTGGAGGTGACGGTGCAAACACGACCAAGGCTTTAATGGCTGAAGTACTACATTCACGGTGGTTATTTACCGGGGAATAGTTCATTTTTTAACGAGCTTAAATGCGGGTGGAAACATTTGCTCATGTCTTATGCTTATTTTTTAACGATCTTGAACTATGTGCTAAAACTACTTGATTAATCCAATCGTATGATAAGAATGTCTCATATAAAAACGGAAACTTTTAGAGTTTTGCCCCACATCCTTTCTTTATGCAAGTTAGGAAACGACAAATCCTACGGGTTTAAAGGGTTAGAGGTCCTAAAAATTTAAAAAATAAATAGTCGCTCTTCGCTTGCATTCCAAAAGGTTTGCATGCCCCCAGGTATAAAACAGAGTTTCAAGGTTACCCCTTCTTTAGTTCGTTAAAACATTTATTTTACCGAGAGAGGCCTACCTCTTACAGGTTACCCAAAGATTGTTCTATTCACAGCGCAAACAAAACACTTCTTCGGTGATGTCTACCGAGACAAACAAAGGTGGGCGGCGGTGCTCGCCAGCTCACATAACTTTGACAAGAGAATCTTGTTCCAGTCCAACTCCCTCTTCCAATCACGGATGGGAGTACGAAGGTCATATTCTCTCGCGGAAACCTACCCTATACCCGAAGTTTTCCTGCCGAAGCAAGCCAGGGTGCATGCCCCCTGGGTTTCAGTCATATCCCTCCGAATCACTCGCGCTCATCGGTAGGACGAACTGGAGATTGAGACATTTCTTGTGTGAAAAGACCATTCAGGGATGGTATATGACTATTTGCTCTGTATGATCCGGGAAATGAAAGCTGGTCCACGAGCTTGACCACTCTTCCTTCGTGCGGAAAACACATTACTCTAAAGAGTGAGGAGACAATTGCTCCCATGCAATAAATATAGTCTCGTCCAAGGAGTAGATTGTAATCCAGGGGTCCTTGAACTACCATTACGTTCATGTGAACTGTTTTCCTTCTCAATGTTATGGGCACATCGGGAAGGATCCCTAACGATTGACTGGTTCCTTTATCAAAGCCTGTCAGATTTCTCATCTCAGGCAAAAGCGATGGCGAACCAAGTGCTTTCCAAGTAGTTGAGGAAAGGATACTCACAGAAGCCCCCTCATCTATGATGGTACCAGCCATAACCATTCTATATATTTGAACGATAATTCGGAATGGTACGCCAGCTGGTAAACGGGGTCTACCTAGTTGATTCCAGTCGAAGAAGACAACTAGGTTGCTTGGAGGTGGGACTGAATAGACGGCCGGGTACGGCTCTGACGAACTTCCTTCCTGCGGTAAAGGAACAGGTAAATTGCCCCCATGTTCGTCGGAGTCTGTGTTTATGAAGAGAATTTGGACGGTGTCATCCTTGTTCTCTTCAGTGACTGTATCATCTGAAGATGGAACTTCTGAAGGAAAAACCGGGTCAACTGCCGCCTCGACATTTTGACTTTCGTCTGGTGTGGATTCAGATGGTTCATCTTCAATGACAGATGCTTTGGCCGACCACCCGAGCGGGTTAGCCGGATTTTCAACTAGTGACAGACTCGGCAAGAGTTTTTTATATCCAGGAGGAAGTCGTAACGGTGATATCAGATGATCATCCAAAACTCTTTTAGCTTCGTCTAAGAAGGGACAACAGTGGACGGCATGATCGCCTTCGCACAATTTACAAGGCAATCTACATTTCCCTTTTTTTCTTGGGGCTTCACTTTCACTAGTTGACGATGTGATTTCAACATGATCATCAGAGGTTGACGACACCGGGTTGTGCAAACGAGGAGACCAGTCCCTTAAGATCCGAGGGATGCAAGGACAATCTCTGTGAAAGTGGTCTCCTTTGCAAATGACACATGTCGATTTAGGCCTGGTCGGTGCAGTGTGTGGATTTTCGTTAGACGACACTCGTTTAACAATATAGGGGCCCATCCATAAAGACTTAAATTTACCTTCTCCCAATTTATCAAATTCTTGGTCGTAAAGCAAGACCAAGTCGCCTTCTAAGAAGACACGGGGTTTGACATTTTTGTCGAATTGCGCCTTGACTTGTTTCTTATGGGCTTCGTTAGCCAAAGCGGCGTCACGACGGGTTTCATCCAATTGGATTAATTCCAAGAAATGAGCCTCTTCTTCTGAAGTTCCGGGGAGGAGATAAATTGCGAGTTTGAGAGACGAGATTTCACACTGGATTGGTAAGACTACTTCCAGGCCATATACCAGTTGGAAGGGTGTGAACTCGGTTGCATTCCTTACCGATGTTCGGTAAGCCCACAAAGCTTAGTACAGGATTAGGTGCCATCTTCTTTTGTGAACTCCGATCATCCTTTGTAGCATGCGTTTCAGGACTTTGTTGATTGCTTCAACTTGTGTGTTGGCTTGCGGATAATATGGAGTAGAGCTGTCGTGAGACAACCCTAGTTTGGCAGCTAATTCGACCATCATGTGATTGCGAAAATGCGATCCATGATCTGTGACTATAGCCTGTGGTACGCCGAATCTGGCGACTACATGATTGAAAAAGAAGAGGGCAGCTGTTTCACCAGTATTATCTAATGTAGGCATCGCCTCGGCCCATTTGGTAAAATAGTCAACTGCGACTATGATATACCCATGCCCCTCGGTCGAGGTGGGGTTACATGTCATGAAATCGATGCCCCATTTGGAGAATGGCCCAACAACAACTATTGGCTGCAGAGGTGCGGGTGGTCTTCTGGTTTTTCTATCAAAAATTTGACAAGCATGGCAACTTTTGACTGCGGTTATGCAATCTTTGAACATTGTTGGCCAGAAGTATCCTGCTCGTAAAAATTTTTGTGTTGTATCATATCCAGATTGATGCCCCCCACACACGCCTGAATGACAATCATTCAGGACTTTTTCGGCCTCCTTATGGGTGAGGCACCTTCTCAGAACTGTATCGATACCTCGATGGTAAAGTGTATCACCGACGATCATGTAGTCTTTTGCTTGGTATCGAATACGTTTTTGTTCAGAGTGGGAGGTGTTTGGCCTATATTTTTGGGTTTGGAGATAAATGATTATATCCCCATACTACTCATTGCTTGTAAATATCAGAAACAAATTTTCGTCCACGATTGTTTCTTCGGATGTGTCATCGTTGGACGACGATGGGAGATTGCACAATAATTTTGCGAAAACTAGAGCTTTCTTTGATTTGGATTTTACAAATTCCAAATCAAACTCTTGTAGGATTTCTATCCATTTTGAGTATTTTCCCCCCAGCAACTGTCGCAACAATATATAAGTCATGGGGTTGCATCTGACAGAATGGTAGTTTTCCGAAAGAGGACATAGTGTCGAAATCTCTGTATCGCTTGAACAGCTGCAAGCGCTAGCTTTTCAACGTAAGAATATTTGCTTTCTGTATCATTTAAGTTTTTACTTAAATAATATATAGGATGCTCAATTCCATCGACTTCTTGAACTAAAACCGTTGTGATGGTTGTATCTGCTACAGCCAGATACAGGTTAAAGTCTTTTTGATAATCAGGAGCGTACATTAATGATGCTTTCATTAGGGATTCTTTTAAAGCATCAAAGGAAGCTTGCACAACCTGATTCCAGACAAAGGGTACTTCCTTTTTCAAAAGACGTGTATAACCTTTAGCAAGTTCGGCGTAATTTGGAATGAACCTCCTCAGAAAGTTTGCTTTCCCTTGGAGTTTCTGAATCTGAAGCAAATTCGAAGGTGGAGGCAAATTTATGATTGCCTAGACCTTACATGGGTCGAGATGAATCCCGTCCTTGGAGACTACAAAGCCAAGTAAACGACCAGAACTCACTCAAAATACACATTTGTGCGGATTGAGTCGTATCTTGTAGTGTCGGCAACGTAGAAATATCGCTCTTAAATGCTGCGGATGATCAGTCCGCTTTCGCGAATGAGCCGGAAGGTCATCGAGGTACGGTTGAACGATGTTTTTGATGCCATGGAAGGCATAATTCATTGCCCTCTGAAATGTCGCCCCTGCGTTCTTTAAACGAAAGGGTAATTTTTGATATGCGAATGTGCCCCACGGACAGATAAATGCAGTCTTTGACTGGTCCTGTGGACGGATATTTATTTGATTATACCCGGAGAATCCATCCATGAATGAAAAGATTTCGCATCCGGTGCATTCATCAATTATCTGGTCAATGAAGGGTGTAGGGTAGTTGTCTTTTGGACAAGCTTGATTTACATCCCTATAATCGACACACACTCTAATTGTCCCCTGTTTTTTCATAACAGGGACAATATTCGATACCCAATCGGTTAGAGGAACCGGGTAGATGAAACCAACATGGAGAAGTTTTTCAAATTCTACCTTAATGGCAACGGCTTTCTTGGGGTGCACCTGTCTTAGCCGTTGTCGTACTGGTTTGACATCTGGATACATCTTAATTTCGTGTTCAATGATACTCGAGTCAATTCCTGGCATTTCACTGTATGACCAAGCAAAGACATCTCTGAATTCGCGAAAAAGAGCGTTATATATTTCTAGTTCTGAAGGAGAACAACATTTTCCAACATAAATATTCTTTACAACACCTGTCTTGGTCGAGATATTTATGGCTATAGTCTCTTCAATGTTGGACAAGTTTCTCTCAGAATCCACCATATTTACAATATTTGACAGAAAATCAAAGACTGAAGGATGATAAAGGTCATTTTGAGTATCTTCTCCACAATTCGGAAGAAGAGAATGATGGTGGGAATCATTCCATGGTGCTCCTTCAATTACCATAGATTGGACAATTCCTTCGTTGGTGACATGCACTCGTGATCAAGGATCTGAAGGAGTACCATATTCTCTAGACCTATCTATCCAAACGCTTGATGAGCGTTGATTGAGGTTTGCCTCCCATGCTAGGAACATTGATTGCTATAATATTTCCGTTGGGCTTGGGGGCAAAACCACTGCATGATCCATGTCGATATCGTTTTCTGAGATCTTTTTAGAAGATATCATGTTGCAGGTTCCTATCGACACTACTTCCGCCAGATTGATTGGAGGTGGAAGAGCGAAAGTTACCATTAGTATAGGATCTTTTAGTAGGCCTACTCTGATATTCTGAAGCGAATGGGGGCTTCCATGGATCATGGGAATGCTTCCAGTAATTTGAGAACCATTGGGGAGGAAGTTTTGTTGATTGATGATTGTAATCCCTCCCTGAAAGGGAAATGCAATATTTCTAAAATAGGTCGACACAACAGCTGCCATGGCATATATCCATGGTCTTCCTAGTAGGATGTTGTAATCAAGATTCCCATCGATGACTTCAACATCTATTTCTACCGTTTTCCCTCCTAGTTCAACTTTCAAGTTACTTAGGATACCATATGGGGTATATGTCCTTCCGTCGAATGCTTTTAATGTCGTCGAAGATCGCGACAAGGTTGGAGATCCTAAAGTTTTCCAGCAACTCATCGACATAATGCATGTAGATGCCCCCTCATCAATAATCATTCGATGAATAGTTTTGTTGAGGGCTTTCACTTGAACAAGGAAATCTAGTTGAGCTGGTAATTGAGGATCGTATCCTGTATGATCGAAGGATACAAGATTGGAATCCTTTGGGTCAATCCCACCAATGGCCGATAATAAAGCCTGCCTTTGGGACGGGCAATTTTGTAGTACTTCAAGAGTCGACATAGCGGATGGCGATTGGGCCAAATCTTCCACTATGTTATAATGCTGTGCCGCTCTAGCGCGGGGATTAAATGTCGACTTGTGTACTACTCTCTTTGGCGGTTTTATCATCAATTCAAGAATGGTGGGTGGCACAACTTCTGTCGAAGTCGTTGTCGAACTACTTGGTTGATCTTTATCCTTGTTGTTCGACAGCAGTGGATTCCCATAATCCTTGTTCCTTGTCGATATCAAAGCATCATTTTGCTATTTTGAAACCGACAACATTAGCACTTGAGATGGGGAAGCATTTCCACTCTCAACCAGATTTGTTCCTGGATTTGGAAACGGATCAGTTAACACTGCGGAGGTTTTTGAATTCTTGAAGAATTTCTTAAGCTCAGCCCTGTGTGGACAATCTGCGGTCCAATGATCCTCATCGCATATAAAGCATGGATTTTTTGGTTTCCTATTTCTAGGAGGGTTTGAAGAAGATTTTCCAGGTGATGTTTCCTCCTGTTTCTTCTTCTTCCCTTTGCCTTTTTTCTTGCTCCCTGGTTGTTTGGTTTCTTTCCCTTGTCGGTCGACATGGCATTTACTTCCGAGGCAAGAAGTTCCTCTTTTGCATTTTGACCGGAAATCTTACGGGTCTTTTTGGATGTAGCCTTTGTCGATTTTGCGTCTGTTGCGCCAATCACGCCATCGCCAGCATGAGAGTCATTGTTTGATTTAGGAGGAGGAGGAAATGAGAATTCTGGTTTAGGGGCGTCAGGTATTTTATCGTAGAGCGTGCCGGACTGAGTGTAAATCAAGTCCAAATATTGCGCACGAGCGATAACTTGCTCTTCTGTGACGACTCCCCCTTTTGCCACATCTTCCGTGATGGAGGGTAGTAATGACTTGATAAACCATTCAGCTAGGAGCTGATCGGGGACATATGCTTTTACCATTCTACGACGACGTCGCCACTGATGTATATGATCAGATATGTGAGTGGCCATTGTCTGTTTGAAATTGGTAAGAAGTTCTGTTCCCGTTTCGTACCTTATTGGTAACTGAAAATGGGTTAAAAAGGTTATGGCTAAGGTACTGGAGTTGTCGAACGAAGCTCTAGGAAATTCGATGTACATTTTGCCGCCGGACCCGTTAACGTCCTCTGAAAGAGGTGAAGTCTTATCGAATCATCATTCAGGGTGTTTGATGAACACCATAGATGAAAGGTCATCATGTGATTCGATGGATCTTCACCCGGATTTCCATTAAATTTAGGAATATCTGACGGAAGTTTATGCGGAATCACTGGCCACCAAGGGGCATAAGCAATTGGATCATTCGTCAACCGGTTTAGATCTAGTAATTCTAGAGTTGCTACAAAGGGCAACTGTTGATTCAGGTTAGGCGAAGCATACCCAGGATAAGATGGAATCCCCTGGGCAGTGGGTCTTTGCATACCAGCATAATGTATTTGATGCTGGCAACTTTGACAAGGTTGATGGGCATAACCATTATAATATGGTTGTTGATAACCATTTTGGAAATGCGGTTGCCCATTACTTATAAAGACTTGTTGCTCAGGTCCTTGATATGATTGCTGGAATGGCGGTTGTTGAGATTGAACCAACCATGGTTGTTGGACCATTTGTTGATGCCCAATACTGGATGATTGACGAAGATGAGGAGTCAAAGTACTTGTTTGAGCCTGAGTCGCTCCAGATAAGGAGGCACTAACCTGAGGTTGTGTTTGAGTCGTTGAGACAAGAGGTTGTTGTATTGCAACCTGAGAAACTTTGGGTTGACATACAACAGGTAGCTCTTGTACTTGCGACGCAGTCACCACAGCAGGTATAGTGGGAATATTCGACACAGGGTGGACTGGTTGCATTGAATATACAATCCTTGGTTGCTGAGGCAGTATTGGTACCCAACCGCTGGATGTAATTCCAGTTTGACCTGAACTTTGTTGTAAAATCCCATATGGTTGTTCTCCGGGAGGGAACAATGAAAAGGCATACTACCCTCCATATGGTGGCAATCCAGTACTTAAAGGGTAAATTGGCCTTTGAAGACACATTGGATCAATCTGTTGAGTTTCAACATAAGAAATACCAGATGATAATCCAGATGAAGAAATAGGAACAGACCATGTCGTCGAAACAGTCCCCGATTGGACTCCAGCTTGTTGTTGATAACTTGCCGGGACAGATGGTATACCGGCGAACATCGCTGGAGTAGTAGCAGGAGGTTCTGCTGCTGCTGTGTCGGATGACAGAGTCCTAGATGTCGACGGTTGTTCAGACATATCTAGACTATCCAAAAGATTTCCTAGCGATTCTACAAGAACTTGCGGTGAAGGGAGACTAATTTCGAAGACCAACGAGGGAAAGGTGATGATTATTCCATTTAAAATAAATTTTAGACGCTTTGACACAACTTGTTTTTTCAATTTTAAAGAGTCGAGAAAAAACAAAAGATGACTCTAGTCGCCTTCGATTTTTAATGAGCCTGAAGTGACAAGTGCTCAGATGGACCTTTTCCGTTAAGGAGTTTGAAAAGGAACGAAAGGGACTACTCTGGAAGTCTAGGTAGAGGGAGTACCAAACCAATCGCAAAACTACAGAATAATTTTTACGGTACAGCAATCAATCTTCCCGAATGCTGTGTTCAGTGCATTGCGATCGATAGGGCGGCAGACACGGCTTCCTATGGATAAAGGATTTAAGCCTATAGGGGTCTCCCAAAATATACTCGACGGTACGTGGGAGCACAAGTTCGTACTGGCACTTATCGTCTCAAAGTGGAGGAATCACCCAACCATCAGTGAGAACAACAGTTACCAGGCTTTACGACGCCAGAATACGTCTCTAGCCTAGACCTCTAAATGTTGTGTGTTAAGTTCCAAAGCGTTGTTAGATTCATTGAATTTATTTTAAGTTGATCTTGTTTATGAAGTTTGCCTTTCGGGTTCACCACAAGATGTAGATGTAATTCCTAAAATGCAATCTAAGATGATAAACAAACTTTTATCTCTTTTGTGCAATGAAAAATCCTAGCTACTAGGGGAAAAGAAAGACACAATCTTTTCACAAAGAGCAAAGGGCACACCTTAAATGCACTTTCCTAAATCAATCCAAATAGACTATTTATATGCAAATGCACATGCATGTATTTGTTTTCGACTTTCTTAGTATTGATGCTAAAAAGAAAGTTGATGTACAAATTTGAATTTCTTTTCAAGCGACAAATATAAACAAGCTCTTTTTCGAAATCAAAAACAGAGATGATTACGACACCTTGCGATTTTGAAATGAAAACTTGTTCTTGACACTAGAAAATCACAAATTCAGACCAAAGGCAATAGTAACAGTATAATCGACCATCAACAACAATCAAAATTTCTCCTATGATCGAAATCGACACTTGCGACAGATCCAAATCAAAGGACGACAGTACGACTATTCTACTTTTGCAATGGAAAACTGTAAACGACTCAAAAAACACACAAAAACATCTACAGTTATTTTGTACAAAGGAGGCCGAATAACAGCAAGGAAAAGGGGTTTCAAATAGACATATACTGATCACAGGCAGCAAAATTCAGAGATAGAACTGGAAAGAATGAAGCACAAGAACCACAGCTGCACAGGGCTAGTCTGATCAGCGCACCTGTAACACAAAGAATCTGAAATGCAGCGCAGGTTGCCCTTTCGGGAAGTGCGCTGAAATTCAGGATCTCTTAACAGTACCTGCGCTAGGCCAAAAACGAGAATCTGTTCATGTTCCGGGTCACAATTTGCAGTTCAGTCTTTGGTTTTTGGCCGAGTAAAAGCAATCAGTAATTCAACAATCAGGGGTAGATCTAAGGAGGATCTAAGAGCTATCACAAGGGCAATCAGATAGTTTGTGAATCAGCTGTTCAAATCATAAACAAATCCAGTGAATGGATTGAAGCAGAAGATGTCTACTTTGCATTTGTTATGGCAAATGTAGTTCGAATGCTACTTATAAGTTTATGAAACAAACAACAAAGAATGATACACAAACAAACTAATTAGCTCCCCAGCGGAGTCGCCATTTTGTTACAGGGAAAAGTGTCTATTTAGAACTGCTCTATCCCACTAAGGTGTGATAGCTGCCTTAGAAACAAACAGAGAAAAACTACTTTTGTATTTCCTTTATGAACTATAGATAGAGAGGAATAGAAAGAACCAACCTGTGTCTTGCGCTAATCCTTTGATCCAATCCCTCTCTTCTTTGACAGTCTTCAGCTACCTGCTCCCTTACTTGGCCAGCTTCACAAAATACCTGTAAGATCACAGAAGAAGAAAACTATACAAAGACATGGATCTATATTCATAAACAACTTAGGATCAGATTTAAGTTAACCACACAAATGTAACAAGCATCAATGATACAAAAGCATGGAGGAAAAACTCAAATAGTTTTTATTGATAAAGAAGAAAAGATCCAGGAGGAGTTACAACCGGTGGTTCCTGACCCAGCATCAACCTCCCAGCAAAGAAGCCCCTCTTCACCTCAAACAAAGCATAGATCACCCAATACTCTGATGTTTGTCTCAAAAACCAATAGCAATTCCTTACAATATGCAAAATTCCAGCCTCTGGATCTCTGAGATGAGGGATCCATATATAGATATGTGTAAGTAGGATGAGTCAGCTTGTGATTTGATTAGTGTCTTCTCTCTGTCAGTTCTTGCTTCCACTTGGAGACTGAAGGCCTCTTACTCATCCTTGGTCGAACTCAGTGAGGGAAGTGTCTCAGGAGAAGATTCTGGAAGCTTCCATTGTCTCTCCACCTCGCGGAATGACACTGCCATTTGTCATTTCTCGCCCATCGCACCCCACAGAAGGGACTTTTGAAATGAAACACACCCTCACAGTGTATTTAGGTGCAATGCAACGCACCTAGCCAGTGGAGCAGCTGAAATGATCTTGTTTTGACTTATTCTGAGCAGTTTCTGGTGGAGAACTTATGGGAGAAGCTATAATCTGTTGACCTTGTTCCTTTAGGGGTTAGAACAACACTTTTAGGGACTTAGGAGCCCTTGGTTTATGGACATTTCATGCTTGGAGTTGTAGGGCACAAAAATGTCTATAACACCTAGAATCTGGACCAAAGGCTGAAAAGTACGATCTGTGAAGCTAACATGATGTTAACAAATGCACAACATCACGCATGGTTTGTGGCCTCACTTATGCCACACTTAAGGACAACGTTATCACAGCAAAAACTTTCCACCTATGTCGAAGCATTGGAGATGGCCATGAGGTTGCATGATACCCCTATACAAGACCCTGGATTGGGAGTCCAATAGATCCACACGTAGCTACAAAATCTGTGTCTAGAAATGTAGAGTTTGAAACAAGATAGGGCACCTTGGCCAGAGGCGCGTGAGGAAGTATGGTGCATAAAATGCGAAGGCCAGGGCCATGAAAAAGATCATTGTCCAGTGTTCGCGAACTACTTGGTAGGGGGAGGGCCAATGCCATTAATACCAGAGGCATAGACGGGGCTGAGCGCAACGTCTGCATTATGGTGCGTGATCTGTGAGATAGGAGGAAAACATACCACGGATAATTATCATCTATTGTGGAAGTATATGCAGACGTCCTAGTAGTTGTTTGTAATTTATGTAGGTCGGTAGGCCATGACGAATGCACCTGCTGAAGCTATGAACTAATGATGGATCATAATCTTGCCTATAGGGTGCAGGCTGAAGCATGATCCCTTGACCCAAATTCAGGGATGGCACGCACTAGGTTTCAGGGGCGCGGTCGGGATTCGAGGAGGAATGGGACTAGGAAGGGGTCGCGGACAAATAATCTGTTACAATTGCAGAGGACTAGGGCATTATGCCCACAATTGTATGAATCCGACTAGGATATCATGTTGGTACTATAACCAGTTTGATCATGAGGTTGAAGATTGTCCTTCGCTGATAACAAAGATGTGCGAAAAGGGGGTACTCTAGCCCCCTCCGATCCAGAATTTACAAATGATGAGGTCTGAACCACGCGAAGAAGACCCAAATTTAAACATGATGCTCAGGAGCGGTATGAAAATGGGAGATGATAAAGGGAATCAGCCGAAAGAAATCACATGGGTTTGTAAGGATCCTATAAAGGAACCCGAGTTTGATTTAGAACGTGTGAAGGAGACATTCATGGAAGCTAAGAAGAGCTTCATGGAGGCCTCCACTTCTGATAGTAAGGATCAACGAGAACTAGGGATGGATCCTTCAATGCTCACTATCTTTCTAGAGACATGCATGAAACTACTGTGCGATAATAGGGCAGTCAAAGGGCTACAGGAACTTATCACTAGGTGCACGAGGTTAGGAGAACCGTGCATGGTATGAAAACTGGGTAAGCATTTGTTATGCATAGGAAGGGAGATGAGGTTGACTGCGCAAATAGGCGAGTACGAAATGGATCAGGTAATCCTGGACCTGGAGTCTAACGTGAATGTACTACCAAAGAAAATGTGGGAATGCATGGGCCGACCCATGTTATAGTGGTCCCCTATTCAGTTATGAATGGTGAACCAACATAATATTTTTCCCATGGGAAGATTGCAGGGGGTAATGGTCGATATTGAAGGCATAAGCGCGAAGGAAGATTTTGAAGTGATAGAGATTGTCAATGAAAACAATCCCTATCCTGTGCTACTACGGATAGACTGGGTTATCGATATGAACGGAGTCATAAATATGAAAAAGCGAAAAATGATCTTTGAGAACAAGTCACTACGTGCAGCAATATCGCTGGATCTAGCCAAAGGAGCACGACACACTGAACCGGTGCATGACGACTATAGGGATGACGATCTTGACTGTATCTAAAAGATAACTACACAAGGAGAAGATTGGGTGAATCCAACTACAGATGGAAGGATTTCATGGGAGCGCAAAAGCTCCTGCACTTCGAATTTAGACAAAGAGATAAAGCGATGGCAGAATTGGCTGCATGAAGTAACAACATTGAACTGCAACATGATGATCAAATGATTATTGCATTGCATAAAAACAGAGGCAAGGGAGCTACCGACGTATGATGGATTGTTAGCGGTGGATGAATTTCTAAGAAAATTCTAAAGCGCAGTACCAGAGCAGCAGCGGTTCAATGCACTGAAGTGAGCATTGCGCACAACACCCACACGATGGTGGGGTACACATCAAGAAACTTTTGAAGGTTGGCGCAGATGTAGAAGGATGATGTGCCTGCGGTTTGGAAAACCCCAAGTATGACTAGTAGAAAAATATGATGGATGAGATGATCCACGCATGCACCTCGCGAAATGGACCAAGGCCTACAGGGAAGAGCCACAGCCTGAATGGGTGCACCTATTCTACCATACCTTGGACATCATACCCATGAATTGGTATACAAAGATAGAGCTACACCATGGTATAGGTGAAAGGGATGTCTTGCATGAGGGATTCTTGTTAAAATTCACCTTTGAAGATCGTTGGTCAGATACTGTGGATGATGCGCTACAAGCAGTGAAAGTTGCTATCTTTAAAATACCACAGGAGCCAATGGAAGTACTTCAGCCAGAATGGACAATACAGTTAAGTAGCACACTGGAGTGTTATAACGTGAATGTTGAGGAGGATGATGAGGACCCATGGAACATTAACATTTTAGAAATAGAAGGCTCTCGTGAAATTTGCGAACCATAACTTGAAGACCCTGACATTACCGTGCCACTAAAAATGAAGCAAGTCAACATTGGAATGGAGGTGGAACCAAAATACGCAACGCTGGGGGACTATTGGGATGATGCCACGGTCGATAAGGTCGCTGAGTTACTCCATGAATACTAAGACCTATTCCTGACCAAAATTACAGACTTAAAAGGGAGCATGGGCGATTTAGGGATGATGAAGATCACCCTCAAACTCGACGCGAAGCCAGTTAAGCAACAACCTTACCACTTGAATCCAAAGTATAAAGAAAAGGTCCACAACAAATTAGACAAAATTCTCACAACCGAAATTATTGAACCAATGGAAGAATCTGACTGGGTGAGTCTGATGGTGGTATAGGAGAAAAAACCGAAGGGTGAAATAAGAATATGTGTAGACTTCAGGAAGCTGAACGATGCCTATGTACACAATCCATTCCCAACACCATTCACAGATGAGGTACTAGAGAATGTTGGTGGTCAGGAAGCATACTCGTTCACAGATGGGTTCTCAGGGTACCATTAGATCAAGATCACGCCAGAAGATAGGAGCAAGACAACCTTCACAACAGAATGGGGATGCTTTCAATACACCATGATGCTATTTGGACTGAAAAATGCGCCAGCTATATTCTCGCGCATCGTGGTAGCCGTGTTCAAAGAATACATCCACAAATTTTTGGAGGTCTATTTGGATGATTGGACTGTTTTTGGTTTAGTTAAGCACCATGTAGTGAGCTTACGGTTGATGCTAGATACTTGCCGCTGACACTAGATTGCGTTGAACCTGAAGAAGTGCACATTCCTCGTTCCCTTTGGAAACCTGATAGGGCATGTGGTCTGCAAAAAAGGACTGATGGTGGACCCTATGAATATTGCCGTTATCCTCAATTTGGAAGCACTGCGAAGTGTTAAACAACTGCGCACTACCCTGGGACACACTGGATACTATAGGAAGTTCATTAAAAGTTATGCCTAGATAACCGTGCTGATGGAAAGGCTATTGAAAAAATATGTTATATACTGCTGGAATGAAGATTGCATGAAGAGTTTGGATGTCCTCAAGGGGAAACTAGCCTCCGCACCAATTTTGGTCTTCCAGAAATGGGACGTGGAATTTCATGTACACATTGATGCATCATGTATCGCGTTGGGAGCTGTACTCACACAGGAGGGAGCGGAGGGTGTGGATCACCCGATCACGTTTGCAAGTCGAAGATTGTCCAAAGTAGAAAATAACTACTCTATCACCAAATGCGAGGGGTTGGAAATGGTGTACATGTTACAGAAATACTGACACTATTTACTTGGTGGAAATTTCAAGATGTATACTGACCATTCCACGTTGAAATACTTGGTGAACAAGCCTGTGTTGGGGGGGCTATGCAGATGGCTTTTACTATTTCAAGAATATGATTTTGAGGTCATAGTAAAGCCAGGACGCTTACATGTAGGACCAGACCACTTATCACGAATTGAGACGGGCGAGGAACTAACAAATTTGGAGGAGGGACTACCTGATGCACAGCTCTTTGTAGTACGCATCACAGACGGACACTTCGAAGACATAATCCATTTTCTAACAACAGGGACTGCGCCGAAGGAGTACTCAATCTAACAGAAGAAGGAATTGGTGGTGCGCGTGGCGGAATTTTCTGTCATCACGGGGCACCTCTATAAAATTGGCAATGATGAGGTATTGCGAAGATACGTACTTGAATTTGAACGAGGTCAGATCCTCGCGGAAGCACATGGGGGCACTGCAGGAGGGAACTATGTAGGATGCGCGACTGCACAAAAGATTCTTCGCGTAGGGTTATGGTGGCCGACCCTGCACCAGGATTCGAAAGTGTACTGTAAGGCCTACGATATATGTCAAAGGATGAGAAAACCATCACGAAGGGACGATATGCCACTAAATCCCAAAATGACACTATAGCCATTTGAGAAATGGGCAATTGACTTTGTGGCCCATTTAAACCTCAAGGAAAAACGGGTGTGCACTACATCATCACCACGATGAAGTACTCGACACAATGGGTGGAAATACAACCAGTCAAGGACTGCACGGCCGTGACAGCTGCAAAGTTTTTGTTCTAAAATGTGTTGACACGATTTGACTGTCCGAAAATCTTAATGAGCGACTGCGGCACACATTTCTTAAATGAAACCATCAACGCGCTCACGAAAGAATTCTAGGTTTATCACTAGAAATGTACACCATACCACCCACAGGCCAATGGAACAGTAGAAGCATTCAATAAAATACTGGAGATTGCGCTAACCAAAGTATGTAGCACATAGTGGGACGACTGGGACCTGCGTATACCCACTATGTTATGGGCGTACAGGAGAGCATGTAAGAAATTGATGGGACAGACACCATTCTGATTGGTCTATGGTACAAAAGCAGTCATGCCAATGGAATACATCATCCCTAGTTTGTGAATAGTAGCACTCACAGGCATGACGGACCGCGAAGCTCTAGAAGAAAGGCTCCCACAATTAGAGGAGCTCGAGGGAGAATGATTTTTGGATGGATTTCACTAGTAGGTAAAAAAGCAACGTGAAAAAGGCTGGCGTGACCACCATATCAAGTTGCGCACTTTCAAGGTAAACTACTTAGTGCTACTGTATGATAACAAGTTTGAAAAATTTCTGGGAAAGTTTAGAATGCACTGGCTGGGACCATATGTGGTAAAAGAGGTCACAGACGAAAGCACGGTCTGGCTAGTCAAACTCAATGAAGAACCTTTCCCAAGAAAAGTAAACAACAGTCGCCTAAAGCCCTACATGGGTGGGCCAGCTATTTGAATAACCAACGGAAGCACAGTCTTCACGACCCGAGGAGCCGAAAAAGGGCGCGAGACTATAAACATGAGCACCAGAAAATGGTACCAAAGAATGGACACGAGTCAGACATGGATGATGCAGAAGCAATAGAAGAGTGCATACAACAGATCTAGTAGACTGCAGATTAGTGCGCCGCAGACCTCAGGGAAGCGAAGGAACGGTTGGAGGGGCTCTATGCCAAGATCACCGCACCAACAGAGTGACTTGGGAGGAGTCATGATGATTGTGTTGGGGGCATGTTGGGCATGTAATCCCCCCACAACAGGTTTTGGGGCTCAAAGCCAAATTTTGGTCAAAGATGGTGTAGAACTCCGCAAATTGTGGGCGCGGAGCACGAAGTGTACAATTGAGTCATAGGCTTGTCCGCACTAAGCATTTTATTGTAAATTAGTGTAAAGTCGACCTACCCATGGTCCGTAGACCATGGGATTTTATAAATAGAGCGAGGCTCTAAGGTGTAAAGGGAGTCGATAATAGGAAATATAACGATGGAATGGTTTGAGCTTAGAGTAGAAGTCTAAGTGTCTTGGGTTGTAGTAGTAGGAAGAGGCTCTGCAGATGAGTGCACAGAGGCCTAGTAGAGTCCGCAGCTAAGTGCGTATGGTGGTGTCAAGGTTGTAAGCAAGATTGGAAATTAATAAAAGAGAATTTGATTCATATTATTGTGTATTTGCAGTGCATTATATTCTTTATTGTTGTATTCATTTATGTATTGCGCATACTATTATGGTTGATGAGTATGTTGTAATAACAATAAATCTGGCACACATTGTATAAATTCCCACTGTAGATCAATAGATTATGAAATATACTAAAACACAATATAAGATCTACTTCTACAACACTTTGCGGAAGCTTAATCGAATATTTGCAAGAGCAATGAGAACACATATAACTAAGAATGAGAAGCAATCACACATAACACAGAAGAAATAACCCAAGGAAAGCCTCAGCCTAAAACCCCAATCTCTGTAATATCATACAAGTGGAAAATAGTCACAAAATTACACAAATCCTTAGCTTGGAAGCCAACCAGATCTGAATATAATCCCTTTGCTTCTCATAGATAGTCAAAGTCCTCTCACAAACCTTCCCCTATGCCCTCCAAGCCTCCTATTTCCTTGCGTAGATTTTCTTGGGGTCAAGTTCTTCCACACATGTGAATTCCCACCTCACACTGCTCACTTGGCCCAATAGTAACTGCGCAATCCTGAAGGAGATAAATCCTTCTCCATGGATGAGTTTCCTTTATAGGAAAAATTCATCGAATTGATAGTATATTGTCCCTCCTTTGATCTCAACTGTGTCTCTGTCCAAATTGACATGCATGAGTTATTCATGAGATAATATTTAGTTATTTGAAATGCAGTAGTTATATGCAAGCATGCATTAATTAACTGAACTCACATTAATTTAACCAACTTGTTTAAATCAATTTAACTAGACTTGACTCATTTAACTGAGCCAACTAATTACAACTCAAATCATAACTCATCCTTATCTCTTTAACTGATGGATAAATTCCTTAATTAATGGAGAAATTGTTGCATGCCCTCACATAAACTTCATGTTTTATTTTTCACATCTAATTAACTCATGGTGAATTAATTAATTTAATTTCAAACAGCTGTTAAGTTAAAATTCGAATTTTACTTCATTATTTTAGTTTAGGGACTGATTAAAATAGGAATCTATCCCGAAGTGCTAAAATAGCAATGCTATTTTTAGCACTTCCATTTTTCATTCCCTGTTGCTCAATCCAGCACTGATACCCAAACTGCTATTTTTAGCACTTCTATTTTTAACATTTCTTGTTGCTATTTTCAACACTTCATCTCAACAAGAAAGGCATTCAACTCAAACCCGATCCTGTACCTTTGGAATGTTCTGCATGCAACACTTCTACGAAGTGCGGTTGCTTTAGCAACTCTAGAAGCAAAAAAACTCCCCACTGGCCTCTCTGTTGGGCTAGAAACATACTCTGATGCTAAAGCTCTACTTGCTGTTGACAAGTGATCCCTCTTTAACCTCTGATTTGCTGCAACACTCCATGCATCTCGCACTGTTGCAAACCTCTCTGTGCCATCCTACACTGGTGTAACACTCTTGTGCCTCTTGCATTGTTGCAGTCTGCTAGCTCTACATAGTCTTGGGACTCTTGAACTGTAGCTCTCTCTGCTGCTCCATCCACATTTGTCTCTACCCACTCAACTAGTCCTGCTACTCTTCATTGGGGTTCCTGTAGCAAAGTCGAATCAAAGAGGTTTGGTACCCCAAGGATCCTGCCCCTATTCCAGCCTTCTTAGGACTGTCACTCCACATCTCCCCACCTATGACCTGGAGGTATGGATGCATGTGATCCCTATGCCCACCTGGCTCAAAATTTCCCCCTATTGGAGGTCTCTACATGAGTAGATGTCTCTACTCGATCTCCTCTCAACTTCTCTAGTTGTGGCTGCTCCACAACCTCCTGAAGCTGCTTTAGCAATCTTGGCTCCTCCACAATCGTCTGAGACTTCTTCTGGCACTGCATGTTGAGAGGTAATGTACTCTCCCTCTCAACCACCGAGTCCCCATCAGTTGCCTTTCTCCTCAAGGCTTTGCATGCATCTTGAACCTCAAGAGCATATAGGTTCTTGACCCATGAAATGATCTTCTTCACCTGTCTAGTGATGATGTGTCTAAGGAAAACCTTTCCCTTATTGAAGACTACATCATAGCCTCTGTCTTCTAGCATCGTGATCGACACCAAATTTCTCTTCAGTCTTGGTATATACTTGACATCGGTCAAGGTAATGCGAGCTCCATGTTCCCTATGAAAAACAACTGTGTCTACACTTGAGACACTATACTTTTCATCATTACCCATCGCTATGAGTATCTGGATATCTTTCTCCTCCAAAGTACTGAACAAACTCTTGTCACCGGTCATGTGGAAAGAAGCTCCACTATCAAGAAACCAACTACTTTCCACCATGGATGAAACCATGCATGCGAACAGTGTGAAATACAACTCGAACTGTGAGGCCAGGGCCTCACCTTCTGATTCTTCCATAGATCCCTCCTTGGATTTCCTTAGTGGACAATTTGTAGCAAAATGGCCCACCTCATGACAATTGAAAGCATCGCACTTTCAATTTGTCAAACTTTCTTCCCACCTTGGGAAGAACTAGATTGGGAAAGAGAATCCCTCTCCTTCCTCTTCTTCGCCTTACTCGCTAAGGTGCAGTTTTCTTCATCCTCCATGTATGAAGAACTATCTCCGGTGCTTCTTCTTATCTCCTCTTGCATTAGATCTGACTAAAGTCGTTCACAATCTAGCAGTTTTTCTCTTCCATTAACTGAGTCCTAGTAGCTATGCCAGCTCTTAGGAAGACCGAGGAGTGCAAGACTCACCATGTCATCATCAGCTGTCATGATCCCTACACTTCCAAGTTCATCCTTGCATGTGGTGAGCTTGTTAAGATATGTAGAGATCATGTCACCCTTTTCACACTTAATCTTCCGAAGCTTGTCCTTCAGTGCCAACTTCCTCTGATCGCTGCTATTCTGATATACATCTTTCAATTTTTTCCACATTGAAAACGATGTCTCCTTCCCATGGAGGCTCGAGACAATGTGGTTTAGAACTCCCTCCAGGAGGATTCTCCTTGCTCTAGCCACACATTTCTTCCATTCCGCCAGTTGAGTAGCATCAGTCGGCTTGGGGACTTCTTAATTAATGAAGTCCTCTAGACCGTTATCCTCTAATATTTCCTCCATATGATCCTTCCAGGCTATATAATTTGAGCTACCATCAAGGGCATACTTGAGTCTTAAACCACTGAACCCCATAGGTGAAATTGAGATGTGAAAAGAACTCGATTTCTATCTTCAAGAACCAAACTTCAAACTTCAAACTTCTCCTTCTTGTATACTGTTCTTCGCCTTGATCACATTTGCTCTGATACCATGTAGAAATTCCCACTGTAGATCAACAGATTATGAAATATACTAAAACACAATACAAGATCTACTTCTACAACACTTTGTGGAAGCTTAATAGAATATGAACAATATCAATGAGAACACATATAACTGAGAATGAGAAGCAATCACACATAACACAGAAGAAATAACTTAGGGAAAGCCTCAGCCTAAAACCCCAATCTCTGTATTATCATACAAGTGGAAAATAGTCACAGAATTACACAAACCCTTAGCTTGGAAGCCAACTAGCTCTCAGTATAATCCCTCTACTGCTCATAGACAGTCAAAGGCCTCTCACAAACCTTCTCCTCTACCCTCCAAGCCTCCTATTTCCTTGTGCAGTTTTTCTTGGGTCCAATGCTTCCACACATGTGAATTCCAACCTCACACTGCTCACTTGCCCGAGTAGTAACTGCGCAATACTGAAGGAGATAAATCCTTCTCCATGGATGAGTTTCCTTTATAGGAAAATTTCATCCAACTGATAGTACACTGTCCCTCTGATCTCAACTGGGTCTCTGTGTGAACTAACATGATTTATTCATGAGAGAATATTCAGTTATCTGAAGTGCAGTAGTTATATGCAAGCATGAATTATCTAAGTGAACTCAAATTAATTTAAACAAACTGTTTAAATCAATCCAACTGGACTTAACTCAGTTAACTAAGCCAACTAATTACAACTCAAATTAGAACTCATCCTTATCTCTTTAACTGATGGATAAATTCTCAATTAATGGAGAAACTGTTGCATGTCCTCACATAGACTTCATGTTTGATTTTTCACATCTAATTAACTCATGGTGAATTAATTAATTTATTTTCAAACAGCTGTTAAGTTAAAATTCGAATTTTACTTCATTATTTTAGTTTAGTTATTGACTAAAATAGGAATCCATCCCGAACTGCTAAAAATAACAATGCTATTTTTAGCACTTCCATTTTTCATTCCCTATTGCTCAATCCAGCACTGGTACCCAAACTGCTATTTATAGCAGTGCTATTTTTAGCATTTCTTGTTGCTATTTTCAACACACATAAGCTAAGTAATCAGTTACTAAGAAAGAATCTTGGGTATTATTCGAGTTGCTCCCTGAGTAGGGCTACGCGGAAGCCTCACCGCAGGTCGCGAAGGAATCGCAAGTGTGCGCAATGATAGGTTAGACCGCGGACCTCCAGAAGCCCATCAGACATCCCAAGGGTGTGGAAACCTAGTTCTAACACCCTCCCATACTACTTTGGGTGAGACCTCAGTCCGCACTCTATAGACTATTGCCGAAAGGGCCAGTAATACCGCGATTTGCTTGGCTAAAACACCTCTGAACCTAGGTCAGGCCCCACTAAGCCAAAAACTTTCGCTGGTTGAGAATAGTTGTAGATTCTTGTCCTGTGCTGATCCGGATCTTGGGAGGAGGCCCCCAAGATCTAAAATATTGAAATGGATCTTGGGAGGAGAGACCCCCAAGATCTGAAAACTTGCATTGCCAGAAGAAAAATAGGAGAATTCCCAATAAACAAAACCACAAAGAAACTTTTTTATTAAAACCACTGATCTGGATCTTGGGAGGAGGCCCCCAAGATCTAAAAGATTGAAATGGATCTTGGGAGGAGAGACCCCCAAGATCTGAAAACTTGCATTGCCAGAAGAAAAATAGGAGAATGCCCAATAAACAAAACCACAAAGAAACCTTTTTATTAAAACTGATAATAACTGTAAAGGCTACATTGTGGCGGACCATCTGTCCTTTTACAAAATGTGACTTGTTACTTATAGTATTTTTCAGTTACAATACCACGGGTCAATTCCATGGGTGAATGAATACCATGGGTGGATTTTACAATACCACGGGCAGATGCCATTTACAATACCATGGGTAACTTCCATGGGTCGATGAATAATATGGGTGGATGAGTACCATGGGTTGATGTCATTTTCCATTCGGATCATTCCTCCCTCCTTAAGAAGCAATGGTCCCCATTGCGTAAAGTTCCCTCCTGCAAAGCCTTTGTTGAATATGAATATCCACTGAAGATAAGGGTTTTACGTGGTTAACCCAAAACCCTGATAAATGAAGATTCGAGGATAGAGATACCCTGTAATGCTTGTGACCAACTGTGATTCTGACAGTGTGTGGCCTAGCAAATGGACTTCGATGAACTATGGGTTTGTGGATGACCCATAACCATGAAGAACGAAGATCCGAGGATAGAGATACCCTGTAATGCTTGTGACCAACTGTGATACTAACAGTGTACGGCCTAGCAAATGGACTTCGATGAAGTGTGGGTTTGTGGATGACCCACAACCGTGATGTTGGTTGCTGATGAAGTAGCAGGTGCCTACATAGCCTGGGGTGGGATGGCACATCTCCAAATAACCCAAGCCGATTGCTGCTATGTTGAAACTGATGAATGTGAAGCAGGTGCCTACTAAAGTGGGGTGGGAGGGCACGTCTCCAATGGAAACCCACTCCGAATGCTGCTCCAGAATTAAAATGGACATAACTCGGCCAATATAACTCAGAATATTTAATATAACCTATTTTTTGGAAGCATAAGGACCATTTTGCATCTTCCCATGTGATGGAAATCCTTATCTGGGCACTCTGAGATCTCAGATTTGTGCTGCAACAGTTTCGCCGTCACAAAAATTCTGATAAAATAGCTAATTTTAAATCAGCGATACCTCCCACATTCGGACTCCAATTTGACCCATTTTTTTTTGAAATTGGGTGATTTTTCGAGAGGAATCCAGATCTGGTATTTGATTTTGTAAATTTTGTACCAAATGTTTCAGATCTGATCTGCAAAGTCGCCGCCCAAAAAAAAATCCTGCAAAAAAATGAGAAAAGAAAAATTCTTCCTGCTTGACCCAAGAAAGTGCTTTGTGGAGGTTGTAGCACATGCCTGAAGTTTGTTGAATATTGCTGCAAAATTTGAAACTGAAACATGCATCAAACCCTCGTTCCCATGGAATCATAACCTGCTCCGATACCACTGATCCGGATCTTGGGAGGAGGCCCCCAAGATCTAAAAGATTGAAATGGATCTTGGGAGGAGAGACCCCCAAGATCTGAAAACTTGCATTGCCAGAAGAAAAATAGGAGAATTCCCAATAAACAAAACCACCAAGAAACTTTTTTATTAAAACCACTGATTCGGATCTTGGGAGGAGGCCCCCAAGATCTAAAAGATTGAAATGGATCTTGGGAGGAGAGACCCCCAAGATCTGAAAACTTGCATTGCCAGAAGAAAAATAGGAGAATGCCCAATAAACAAAACCACAAAGAAACTTTTTTATTAAAACCGATAATAACTGTAAAGGCTACATCGTGGTGGACCATCTGTCCTTTTACAAAATGTGACTTGTTACTTATAGTATTTTTCAGTTACAATACCACGGGTCAATTCCATGGGTGAATGAATACCATGGGTGGATTTTACAATACCACGGGCAGATGCCATTTACAATACCATGGGTAACTTCCATGGGTCGATGAATAATATGGGTGGATGAGTACCATGGGTTGATGCCATTTTCCATTCGGATCATGTGCTTTAGTACATTTCATGAGCTTTTGAATCTACAAGAAAATCTACATGGTATCAGAGCTGAAGATAGTATACTAGAGGAGATTTCAAAGTTTTGAATTTTGGGTTACAGGTGAAATTCAAATTTGCAATACATACTTCAGGATCGGCAGATGGTGTTCTATAGTTTGCGGCTCGAGTATGCCTTGGAAAGCATATAGAATTATATAGCCTGGAAGGATAGAATGGAGACTATTATGGAGGATAATGGCATGAAGGAATTCGTTGATCAAGACATTCCTAAGCCAACAACATCGAATGCATAGAATCTGCCCGAATGGATGAAGTGTGTGGAGAAGGCGAGGTGGATAATCCTTAAGGGAGTTCAAGACCACATTGTCTTGAGTCTCCATGGAAAAGAAACTCCGAAAGCTATGTGGAAGGAATTAACATACTTGTATCAGAACAACAATTACCAAAGGAAATTGGCACTAAAGGACAAATTCTGAAAAATCAAAATGGAGAAAGGCAATACTATTCCAAAATACTTGACCAAGTTCACTCAATGTTGTGATGAACTTGGAAGTGTTGGAATGATGGTTTTCGAGGATGATATGGTGAGTATTTCTCTTCTGGGACTCCCAAAGAGTCGGCATAGTTATCAGGACTCTATCAATGGTTGGGAGAAGCTGCGAGATTAGAAATGACTGTGGTCGGATTTGATGCAGGAGGAGATCAAGAGGAACACTAGGGATGACTCTTCATCAAATACTAATGATGAATAAGGGGAAAGGGAAAGCTTCATATTCCAAATCGAATTCTTTCCATGAAAGTAAGAAGAAAGACATGAAAAAAGTTAAGTGCTTTCATTGTGACGAGCTGGGCCATTTTGCTACAAATTGTCCACTCAAGAAATCTAAGAAGAAGTCCTTAGGAGGAGCGATGGGTGAGCCTTTGGCCTCTTAATTCGAATTGGAATTTTCCCTCATTGCATGCATGGTGTCATCAATGATGGGAAGTGTATGGTAATTAGACAGTGGAGCTTCATTCCACATGACTGGTGAGAAGTAGTTATTCAGTGACCTGGAGGAGAAAGATCTCTAGATGCATATTGAGTTGGGTGACGACGGGAGGTATAGTGCTACTGGATTGGGCATGGTTACTTTTCAGAGGGACCATGGGGCTCCACTCACCTTGAAGAATTTTGTGTATGTGCCTGGGCTGAAGAAGAACTTGGTATCTGTTTCCATGCTTGAGGATAGAGGCTATGATGTGTTCTTCTTGAAAGGAAAGGTGTTCCTTCGACACAACCAAGATTCAAGTAAAGAAGATAGGGATTCAAGTTAAGAATCTCTATAAGCTGGAGGTAGAGGATTATGTTGCTTTGAGCACAAAAGCAGAGATGAGACATTGGCGAGTTGTGGCACAGGAAATTGGGTCTCTTGCATCATGGGGCTTTGAAGATCATGAACATATCTCCACTGGTTTGCCCAAAGTTACACTAGAGAAAGTTGATACATGCAAGGGGTGTACTTTTGGAAAATACACCACGTCTTCCTTTCAAAACAGAGATAGTTGAGCAGAGTCTATTCTAGAGCGAGTCCATTCAGATGTGTGTGGACTATTCTCGACAACATCCATGGCAAAACATAGGTATTATGTTATATTTGTTAATGAATTTTCTCAAAAATACTGGATATTTTTCATGCAAAAAAAGGATCAAACCTTCACAAAGTTTTGTGAGTTTAAATCATTGGTGGAGAAAGAGTCGGGAAAGAAGGCTAAAGTTCTACAGAGTGATAATGGTGGTGAGTATGTCTCAAATGAGTTTAAGAACTCATGTACATTGGAAGGGATTAAATGGGAGTTGACAATACCCCATAACCATCAGTAGAATGGGGTGTCTGAGAGGAAGAAAATAATCATAGTAGGGGCAGTGAGTGCGATGTTTCATGATAAGGGTCTCCCACTACACTTGTGGGTTGAGGCATTCAAAACAATGGTTTATGTTCAGAACTATAGCCCTCATCGTATATTTGGGATGAAGAAACTAGAGGAGGATTATTACGGTAAGAAGCCAGATGTTGGTCACTTCAGGATTTTTGGTTCATCGATATATTACCATGTGACCAAAGTTGCATGGAAGAAGCTTGAGCCAAAAAAAAATTGGGGATATTTGTGGGGTACACTGATACACTTCACAACTATGGGGTGTATTTTTCGACCAGCAGGTTGACAGTGGTTAGCAGGGATGTCAGATTCAATGAGGAGAAGACCATGCGAGTTTCCCTTTAGAGGGAGCTTCAGATACATGTGATTGAGAAGCTTTTAGCTCCTAAGGTTGAGGAGCCTCATATTTATGTGGAGCAGCCACATGAAGAGGATTCGAGAGTAGAAAAATCCACTCAGGCAAAGTCTTCAAGAGATGGGAGAAAGCGCACCAAAGAGGCAGATACATTTTTGTCAGATGCTAGAGAGAATGTGGGAGCACCCACATCACAATGCAAACAGAGGGGGCCACCTGACAAGTACACTGGATACATAGCTCTTATGAGAAAATGTGTTGTGACAGAGCCATCTTCCTTTGAGGAAGTAGTGCAACAACCGATTTTTCTTTGATGCCATGGTGGAGGAGTATGACTCCATAGTTTGTAATAGTGTTTGGAATGTGGTCCGGAGACCAGAGGATAAGTCCATGGTGAGCTCTTGTTGGATTTACAAGGTAAAGTAAGTCGTAGATGGTAGTGTGGAGAATCATAAGGCTAGATTTGTGGCTTGTGGCTTTTCACAGGTAGAGGGGGATTGACTATGATGAGACCTTTGATCCTGTTGAAAGGTATTTGTTGATCAGATATATATTGGCACTATCAACGTAGATGGGTTGGAAGATACATCAGATAGATGTGAATACAACCTTGCTTATTGGAACAATTGGGGAAGAGGTGTACATATAGTAGCCTGAAGATTTTGAAACCTTCGACTGTGAGTCACATGTGTGCCAGTTCAAGAGAGTGTTGTATGGGCTGAAGCAAGTAGCTTGTGCTTGGTACACTAGGATACTACTTCATTGGGTTGGGCTTCATCAAGAGTGAAGTAGATATGAACCTATACCACATAGTGGTGGAAGGTAAACTATTGATCATTGTACTTTATGTTGATGATCTCATGCTAACAGGTGATGATAGACTGATCAAATCTTGCAAGGAGGACTTTCAAGAGATTTTGATATGAAGGACTTGGGGCTCATGCATTACTTCCTTGGTATGGAAGTATGGTGGGGTGATGAGGAGCTATTTGTATCTCAAGGCAAGTATGCCAACGCGATACTTAGGAGTTTCTGCATGGAGAGCTGCAAGCCTATGAAGACTCCTTTAGATGGTAACTAGAGGAAGGAGGGTGCTACTTCATGAGAGGTAGTGGAAGCTATTGTTTACAGGAAACTTGTCGGTTAACTCATGTATTTAATGAACACATGACTGAATTTATGCTATCAAATTAACTAGATGAGTCAAGCGATGGTTAGGCCTACCATGTTGTATTGGAAGGTGACAAAGCATGTATTGAGATACCTTAGGGGAACTACTTAGTACGAAATATGGTATAGATGGACAGAGTGAGTGAAGCTTCAAGGCTTCATGGATGCAGATTGGGCGGGGAGTCCATATGATCAAAAAAGCACATCAAGATGGATTTTGAGTATTGAGTCAGTGACAATTTCTTGGTACAGAAGGAAACAAAGATCCGTTGCACACAATTCGGTAGAGGCAACGTACATGATTGCAAGTCAAGCATCATGTGAGGCCATCTCGTTGAGGAAGATCCAGGTTGGTCTATTTGGTAAGTAGATGGATCCAACAGTGATTTACTACGATAATCAGAGTTGTATAAAACGCTCTAAAAATCCAATTTTTCATGGTAGGTCCAAACACATTGACATCCAATATCATTATCTCAGAGATTGTGTGTTGAGGCGGATCTTGTTGTTAGAGTACATTCCCATGGAGGAGAAAGATGTTGACATTTTGATAAAGGCATTGTCAAGATGTAAATTCGAGTTTCACAGAGATAGGATTGGGGTAGCAGATAATCCCTTTCTTTTTGGGAGGGAGTGTTGAGAAATGGAAACAAGAAATTCCAGTTTAAATTTGTCCTTGAATTTAAACTAAGAATTAAAATATAATTTTATTCACATAGCAACTTGTAAATAGTTAATTAAGTTTAATTAACTTAATTAGCTTAGGAATTTTGAGTTGGAAGTCATATATATGTTGATGGGCCTCATCATTGAGTAATTATATGGGCCTTAATTGGCCTTAATTCACCTCCTAGCTTAGTCAAACCAACTATTCTCACAACTTATTGCATGATTTTGATTATATTTTGCTTATGAGATGATTCAGAGTTGGATATTTTTCTTTGTGGTCTAATAAAAGATAAAAACAAGGAACTATGGTAAAGACCTTGGTAAAAACTCGAATGGGACAATGGAAAGGAATTACATGAGGTAAATCCTCGTCATTTACTACCCCTCCATTCGAATATCCCTCCATCAGCTAAAAGTATAAACAACCAAGCAAGTAAAGGTGCAAACAACCAAATTAGGAGTACTAGAAGGCAACCAATCAAGTGAAGGTGCAAATAGCTAAATCAAGTGTACTAGAAGGAAGCCAAGCAAGTGAAAGTACAAGTTTATCTTGAGTTGGGAGCCAAGCCTCCCTACTAGAAGGCAGCCGAGCTAGTGAAAGGGAAAGCATGAGTTTTATCGCCTTAAACTCCCACTGTCAATCTGCCTCATCTGATCCAACAGCTATTGCTTCACTTGATTGCCAACTAGTTTGGCCGATCTCCACCGTCCAATATCTGCTGATTGATTCCGCCCATCCATCTCTTGACTTCACCTCCGTGACATAATCTCAACCATCCATCCTGTTTGTTAACCTTTTTCACCCATCTACCTACGTACCCTCCTGCGATCCGATCTCAACCGTTCAATGCATTTCACCCACGTGATCCAATGGTTCTTATGCGTTGTTGCTCGCTCACGTCCTCCGTTGACCAATTTTGATCTCCAACCATCTTTCTGCTTAAGCACAAACTTAGCTTAGGTTGCTTTGTTTGCACCTTAGGATAATTTTATGCTCTTTTACTTTTGCAACTTAGATAGTTGGCATTAGATTAGTGTTGTTTAGCATTTCTGTTTAGTCTAGCTATTTCCATGGTTGATTAGGTTATGGTGTGATTTAGGATTGAATGTTGTTTTCTTCATTTCGGAAGTAGAGTAGATCTCCCTTAGAATAGATTTGCTCTCCTTCCATCAAAATCATGCTTCTTCTGACCCTATAGAAGTTTGGCTTGGAACCCATGGGGTCTCTTGCCGGATGAGCATTGACAATAGGCAGTACCTTCACTTCTACTTGTGAATATAGCACAATCACCTCCAAGTTTCTACGAACTCCAGGTTGATAAGTGAAGCTGGTAGCCCTGGGAGTTGCAGGATTCTTGTTGTACTACCTAGGCTCATCAATTTTTGGCATCGTTGTCGGGCAGGTGTCAGAGTAGGAGTGATTAATGCTCCTTCTTCTATTTCTAGTCTCTAACTTTCTTTTCTTCTACTTCTAGTCTTCAATTTTCTTCCATTAGTTTATTTTTGCAAAAGTAATCTAGTTTCTTTATTTCATTTGTTATTTATCTGCTTTCCTTTCCATTATGCAAATAGAATTCCAATTTAGCAAGTAGTTTCATTCTTATTAGTAGTTTTTCATTCAATTAAGTAATTTCATTCTGCAAGTAGTTTTCTTTCTGTCAGTAGTCTTTCATTCAAAAATTTCAATTTAGCAGGTAGTTTCCTTTTTGTTAGTGGTTTTCTTTCAATCAGCAATTTCATGTCTGTAGAGTACTATATAGCTTTAAATAAAAATCTTACAAAAAACCAAAAACATTTCCTTTCATGCCTCATAGGAATAGGGATAACTCAGGAAAATTCTTGTCAAAAAACCCCACTGCATCCAACAGTCAACCTTCTTTCTTCTTCACTGATGGTGAATTGGAATACCCTTTAGGTGAGCAGCCTTACCTATTTGAGGAACCTATAGGGGAAGAAGAAGAGGAAGAACCCATTCCTACTAAACCAATGGCTAAAAGCCAAGATGATAGAGGAAATAGAGAGAGAATTGAGAGTGCCTTCCCCATTAGGGAAACCAATGGGGACACTAAAATGAAGAATATAAGCCCCTTTGCTCTACCTCATTTCCATGGCTTGACCACAGAGGACCCTGACACTTTCCTATTTGAGTTTGTTGTTATATGCCGAACCTATGACTATACAGAGGATGAGAAAAAGTTAAAACTATTTCCATCTACCCTCAAGGATGCAACATTGCACTGGTTCATGGGTTTACTTGGAGATAGCATCATAACTTGGGCTCAGATGCAACAGGCCTTTAACAACAAATATAGGGACTACTGTAGGTCAAAATACACTAAAGAAGAGATTTTTAGGATGACCATAGGCCAGGATGAATCCTTAGAAGACTATGAAGAAAGATTCCAGCTCAGTTACAAAAGGGCCAGGTGCATACTTGACCCTGAGCCGCTGAAGCTGGTCCTGCTTAGAGGAGTAAGGGAGGACATCCTAGATACCTTTCATTTGTCAGCGGGATGAGATATCTACCAACTACCCTATGAGGATATCAAGGCTATTTTTAGGAACCATTCTAGGGCAACCAGGAAAAAGGGTAGGAGTAGTCAACCTATGGCCAATACATCATCTTCCAACTCATCCATCAAGGGTGAAATTGGAAATATGCTAGAGGACATAAAAAATGAGATGCTACAAACCCTTGCCTTGCATTTGGATTCCATGAATATAAAAAGGAAGCAAAAGGAAGCAGAGAGAGCCTTGGCCATCTTTTGTCCTAGATGCACCAAGAGGCATCCTAGGAATGAATGCCCATTGAACTGTATTGAGATTTTCTCAATCTGTATATCAAGGAGCTGAAGGGGTCACTGAGTAGCTTTGCTACATTGACCAAAGGAGACCTCTTGGGCCTAGACCATACCAGCAGGGTATGCAAGGATCATCCCATGCGTATTACAGACCCAACCAAACCACAACTATACCTTCTTGGGGACCCTTGCTCAACCTTCCTGGTCTACACCTCCTCCTTGGACCTATGCACCTCAATATCATTCCCAACCATCTAGCCAGTCATTCCAACCTTACATTTAACCACAAAATCAGTGGAATACCCCACCTCAGGGGTGGAGGCTCCAAGTCAACAATGTTCCAACCCTATTGCCTCCACCACCTACCTAACCACAAGTCCTGCACTCTTCTCCACCTAGGCAACCCCAGATTCCTACCCAACCAATTCCAAACCCAAATAATACTCAGACTCAACAATGATATGGTGGAGAGACATCATACCCAGCTTATGCTGTATAAATCCAGGAGATCAACCTAATATTTGGGAGAATTCTCCCAGATAACCAACCTCCCTCTCCACATAGAGAGGTTGAGGAAGAAAGAGAGGAAAGAAACCTTAAAGAAAATCCACCCTTTCTTGAAATATTAACCCAACCACTCCAGCCTACCCCAGAAGAAACCGAACTTCTGGGAGAATTGAAAAACCTATGTGTAAATATCCCCCTTCTCTAGGCAATCAAAGATGTTCCTATTTACAATAAATTGATTAAGGAGAAGTGATTTAAGCATCCAAGAAGAAGAAAAAGGGATGCCCCTACCATTAATGCCATTGGGTAGTTATCTGACTTAATGCTGGGGCACGTAATATGTCCAAAATACTTAGACCCTGGAAGCCCTATAGTTGATGTGCACATTAATGGCACCATTGTCCCACACACTCTGATTGATCTTGGGGCTGCCATTAATGTGATGACCAAGGACACCATGCTCAAGCTTAACCTCCAAGGGTCATTAAGGAAGACCACAATAGTGCTACAGCTTGTAGACCGTTCCACAGTCACCCTAAGGGAATTGTGGAGGATGTGATGGTCTCCATTGATTCCTGGGAGTACCCTGTAGATTTCCTAGTTCTCCAGCCTAAGGCTAAGCTTATTGGTTACCCTCTCATCCTTGGGAGGCCATGGTTGGCCACAGTTGATGCCTACATTAGCTGTAGAGCTGGGAATATGACCATCAAGAATGGGCATATGTCCAAACAGTTAGTCTTATACCGTCCTGCTCAACCATCCCTGGAACATGATTTACCTTTATGGTTGGAGGAGGAGGAAGAAGATGAGCTTTATTCTGCCCAAATTTATGCTATGGAAGCAATCATAGGAGGAGGAAAACAAGAGGAGGATGACTTAATTGAACACCTTCTCTAAATTCAAACTCCTAGTTCATTACCCTTACAAGAAGAAGTAAAGGAAACACTGAACAATCATCAAATTGACTTATGCTTGTCTGATTCCAACCCACTTCGAGTCAAAACCGTAGAATTTGGCCCAGAGAAAACCTTGAAGATAAATCCATCTCTTTCTACTTTAGAAGAGGGACAACTATGCAACTTGTTGAGAGAGAACCTAGAATCCTTTGCTTGGAGCTACAAGGAATGAAAGGATTACACCCCTCACTATGTACTCACCACATATACATCAAGGAAGTTTGTAAGCCAGTTAGGCAACCACAAAGGAGGATGAATCTAGCCCTCAAAGACATAGTCAAAGAAGAACTGCAAAAATTGTTAGATGCAGGGTTCACTTACCCCATCTCTGATAGTGAGTGGGTCTCTCCTTTAGTGTAAGTTCCCAATAAGAATGGTAAGTGGAGGATTTGTGTAAATTATATGGAGTTGAACAAAGCCACAAAGAAGGATCATTTTCCCCTAACCTTCATTGACCAAGTGCTAGATGGCCCGGCAGGGAAGAAGTTATTTTCTTTCCTAGATGGATTCAGTGGGTACAATCAAACCCAAATTTGTGCAGAAGATTAGGATAAAACCACATTCACCTGTCCTTGGGGTACTTTTTCCTATAGGGTCCTTCCTTTTGGCTTATGCAATGCTCCTTCCACTTTCCAGAGAGCAGTCTTGAGTATTTTTGTTGAACTACTGCATGACATTGTGGAAATCTATATGGATGATTTTACACCTTATGGTTGTGACTTCCAAGAAGCCTGACTAACCTAGGAAAAGTATTATGCAAATGCATTGAAATGAACCTGTCTCCCAGTCCAGAAAAATGTGAATTCTTAATCAGTTAAGGGATTGTGATAGGTCATTCCATATCTCAGCAAGGACTGCAGGTGGACCCAAATAAAACAGCCATCATCCAAAGGGTCCCACCTCCACAAAAGCAGAGAGATTTCAGGAGTTTCTTGGGGTTAGCTTGATACTACAGAAGGTTCATAAAGGACTTCAGCAAGTTAGCCTCTCCTTTGTTTGGATTATTGGCAAAAGATTCTGAATTTATATGGTCAAAGAGCTGTCAAGAGGCCCTATACATTCTAAAGGGTAAATTAACCACTGAACCAATCCTTAGAGACCCAAATTGGGCCCTCCCCTTTCATATCCAGATGCCTCACATAAAGCCATAGGAGCAGCCTTAGGTCAGGTAGAGGAGAAATTTCCTTATGCCATCTATTTTACCAGTAAAAACGTTTCAAAGGCTAAGTTAAATTATACTGTGACTGAAAAAGAACTCTTGGCTGTTGTGCATTCACTAAACAAGTTTAGGAATTACATTACAAGCTATCAGACATTTGTACATACTGATCATGCTGCAATTAAATATTTAATGAACAAACCAGATGTAAATGCTAGAATAATAATATGGTTACTTTTATTGCAGCAATTTGATCTAATTATTGTTGATAAGCCTAGTAAGGAGAATGTTGTTGCTGACTTTTTATCTAGGATGAATCTGCCTGCAGGTGACGAAGGAATGGTGGATGATTAGTTACCAGGCGAGAATTTGTTTGCTATTTCAGTTCTCTCCCCATGGTTTGCTGATATAGCAAACTATTTGGTATCAACACTGTTCACACCAAACTTACCCTCTAGAGAAAAAAGCAAGATAATTAGGAAAAATACCCCCTTCACTTGGATTAGGGGCAATCTATTCAAACTTGGCCTAGATCAAATCTTGAGAAGATGTGTAAGGGAAGAGGAAGCCTCTGAAATCCTTCTGACCTGTCATGATGGGCCTTGTGGAGGTCACTTTGCAGCAAAGAGGACAACATTCAAAGTGTTGCAAGCCGACTATTGTTGGCCTACTCTTCATCAGGATGTGAGGAAGTACATTAGTCAGTGTGATCGGTGCCAGAGCATGGGAAAGCCTACTCCAAGAGATGAAATGCCCCTACAACCTCAAGTGACTTTCGAGCCATTTGACAAGTGAGGCATGGACTTCATTGGGCCTATCAATCCTCCTTCAAAGCAAAAACATCACATTATTGTGTGCAATGATTACTTGACTAAGTGGCTGAAACCAAGGAAATTAAGGCAGCAACAGAAGAAAAGGTGGTTGAGTTCCTAAGGGAGAATATATTCTACAAATTTGGGTACCCTGTAGAGCTAGTCACAGACCAAGGCAGCGAGTTTACCTCCAGCATGATTGAATAACTACTCAAGCATCACAAAATCAAGCATAGGACCTCAACTCCTTGTAATCCACAAGCTAATGGGCAAGTGGAGGTGACAAACAGAGCACTGGAGAACATCCTAACCAAGGTAGTGAACAACAGTAGAAAGGATTGGGTAGAAAGACTAGTTGAGGCCACCTGGGCCTATAATACCACATGGAAG
Source organism: Pinus tabuliformis (assembly GCA_031772625.1). Taxonomy (NCBI): domain Eukaryota; kingdom Viridiplantae; phylum Streptophyta; class Pinopsida; order Pinales; family Pinaceae; genus Pinus; species Pinus tabuliformis. The sequence continues at coordinate 854,649,565 of CM062820.1, read as the reverse complement.
ACCACCAATGGATTTACACCCTATGAGCTGGTCTATGGAAAAGAAGGCTTTGTTTTCCATTAAATTTCAATATAATACATTGAGGATGGCAGCCCAACTAGATATGAATCTCAGTCATGCACATAAAGAAAGATTGTTCCATTTGAATGGCTTAGATGAATTTAGAATGCAGGCCCTCCTCCACACAGAGATAGTTCAACTTCAGAGGAAAATATGGCATGAAAAGCACATTAGGGTGAAGAAATTTCAAGAAGGAGATTGGGCATTGTTATATGACTCCAGGTATAAAGAATTCAAGGGCAATCTAAGGACAAGATGGCTCAGACCTTATGAGGTGGAAAGATGTCATGACAACGGTTCAGTGCAGATCATAACTATAGATGAAGAAGCCATTCCGTTACTAATTAATGGGCACAGACTGAAAATGTACAAGAGGCCTTTATCTAAACAAGAGTTCATTAATAGTATCAATAAAATAGTGATGATGGTGGAGCAAGTTTTAGCTCCTCCCTCTTCAAGTCACTGAAAAGGAAAAAAATAGAATAAGGATTCAGGTGAAAACCTCTCTGAGCCAACCTAGGTGTTTATTTTAAAAAAATATATATATAATAAGAGAAAAAGAAAAAAACATAATTATTATTTGTAGGAGGATGATAAAGACAATTAGGGAGCAAAGAGAAGATCCAAATGGGGGCATGCCTCACATATGTTCATCTGTTCAATCCTTACCATACATCCCTCCATAAATTCCATTGTTTTTCACTTCATTACTCCAATTCAGGTGAAAATTGTGTTTTCTACAGGGACCCCTCACCTCATCCATTACCATCATCCTTGCCTTCACACACACTCTTAATCCCTTTATCCATTCAGCAACATCAGATCTGGAGTCACAAACACCATCAACGGACACTATAGGAGGAAGAAGGATGTCCATTCAACATCATCAGATCTGCGGTCACAGACACCATCAGTAGATAGGAGAAGAGGAAGAAACATGAGCATCAACAACACCTCTGATCTTTGACAATAGTAGCATGGAATTAAGGCCACAGGTAAGTATCCTACTTAGTCACTCATATGCATCATTTGATCAAAACTTGTAAAGGTTAAGAGGTAGTTGGTTTGTAAGTAAAAAGGTGGCCAATTTCCTCTAAAAAAAAAGAGGCTAGTAGATTACATACACAGGAAACTCTGTTTTCTCAAGAATTTGCTCATTTCCTCTTCAAGCCTCACAAGTAGGATGCTCATCAAGTATATATCATGTGAGGGTAGATACAATATTTTTTATGGCTACCATTTTAGAATGCTTAAAGAACTAATATTTGGGATAGAAACACTAGTTCACCAAAGATTCATCATACCCTATTTTCTGATGCAATCACTCATGGAATCCAACAACAAAGTAAAGAAAGGAAATTCCCAACCATTGGCTCACCATGGGTTGATTAGAATCCTCATTGAGGATGCCCTCCTAAACCCCAGGATCCCTATAACATGGACAGTCTTCAATGACTTACCAGTAGAGGATGACATCAGAACCTTCATCTATGGTGTTAGTCCTTTTGTCAGTGAGGAGGAGGCAAAACAAGAAGAAGAAGATACAGAGCTAGATAGGGATGAGGTGGATAAGGAAGAAACTAATATAGAGGGACATGATGAAGAGGAAACTAATACAAAGGAACATGATGCTGAAACAGAAGAGGAAGAAGGCATTGAAAAAAAAAAAAGAGCAGCAGGAAACAAAAGAATTAAGTGGCTTCATGGATAGAGAAGCAACTGAGCAATCAAATCCCATGGCCCTAATCCGCACCAATAATCTAATTTCAAATGATCCTAAGCTGGCACTTAGATATCTTGCTTCCCAAGAGTAAGAAATTTTACATTTTTAGGACATGTTTAGGCTGCTAAGAAATGATAATATACATTCCTGCATAAGGATATGGAAAACACTACCACATATCTTGAATATTAAAGAATATCAGTGGGAAGAAGTAGAAAGGAAAGCATGCTTCTATGAACAAGAAAAAGAGACCACAACAGAAGCATAGGATGTCAGAGAGGCTACCAGAGCCATTAAGTTTCTTAGAGGATGAGAAACACTTTCAATAGGGGGGTGATGATGAGCCTCATCATTGAGTAATTATATGGGCTTTAATTGACCATAATTCACCTCCTAGCTTAGTTAAACCAACTATTCTCACAACTTATTGCATACTTTTGATTATATTTTTCTTATGAGATGAGTTAGAGTTGGATATTTTGCTTTGTGGTCTAATGTGCATGTAATGCAGGAATAAAAGATAAAAGCAAGGAACTATGGTAAAGACCTTGGTAAAAACTCGAATGGGACAAGGGAGAGGAATTACAGGAGGTAAATCCTCCTCATTTACTACCCCTCCATTCGAATATCCCTCCATCAGCGAAAAGTACAAACAACCAAGAAAGTAAAGGTGCAAATAGCCAAATTAGGAGTACTAGAAGGAAGCCAAGCAAGTGAAGGTGCAAACAACCAAATTAGGTGTATTAGAAGGAAGCCAAGCAAGTGAAAGTATGAGTTTATCTTGAGTTGGGAGCCAAGCCTCCCTACTAGAAGGCAACCGAGCTAGTGAAAGGGAAAAAACGAGTTTATCATTGAACTGGGAGTTGTGCCTCCCTAATTTTGAAAGAAGTCATTGGAGACTTCATATGTATAAGTAGAGAGGCTTAGGACCTCAATCGTTTTAGTTAGTTACCAGTAGTCAGTTAGAAAGCATTAGGAGTATTCAAACTTTTTACTCTACTTTATGTGAAAGTGTAGACTTGTAACAATTTTGATGTAATACAGTGTTATTTTATAATGAATATGAGCTTTGTTCTGAGCCAGCACTGAGTTAACTCAGAGGGCTGAAGCTCTTGGGTTAGGGCCTAACCCTAGCAGCCAAAGATTCTCTTTATTATATTGTTAAGTAGCATAGACTTATGTTCATATGTTGACGTAATTCATTTCCATTACAGCAGTAGCATAGATGCATGGTTTGATTATTCATTTGCTTCAGTAATTTCATTCCCATTACAACATAATAACATAGATTTCTGGTTCTGTTCATTTACTTAAGTAGTTCCTGCTTTTCTGTTTACTTCTTTAAGTAGTTGTTTTCCATTACAGCAGGGTAGAACAGATTAGTTGTGTTTCAGTTTGCTTCATTTATGCTTTTGTTCAATTAGCATGGCAGCAAAGAAAATATCCACAAGGCTTCCCATAGGTGTCTCGGCCTCACCTCCTCCCTCTAGGACCATGACGTGAGGAAGAAACCCTGTAGTAACCCCAAAAACATAGGGTTTTGGTTTTCACAGGGAGTTTGTTGTTTAACACAGTCACTAAGCTCATTTCATATCACTCTATTCCGTTAATTGTTATCTAATCCTTTGCTCTCTTCCTGTCATTTGATCTCCCTCACATCCCTTTCATTCTCCTTCAACATGAAAATCTGAGCGAAAGTTGTTAATCCACATCCAAACGGTTTTTAACCATAGATCGCGTCACACAACAAAAATGACCAATCACTGCCCAAATTCACTTTTCGCGTTTGAATTTGTGCACTTTAAATCCCAACCATCAATATGCCTTGTTAGATTAGATGGATATCGTGCACCCGCTCACCAACTAGCTCAGTCAAACTCCACTGTTGATCTACCTCACCAGATCCGATGGCTATCGCGCCATATCGCATGGATTTCTGTCCAATCGTTATCCACCTGAGGGCACATGAAATGGGTGGTTTCCCATGCTACGTGTCAGTCAGGGAGGCTAATTGCGTGAAATTTGAGAAAACTACTTACAGCTTTGAGGGCGTACGATATATTGCTTACCGCCCTCTAAACCTACTCCCCCATTTCTACATGATCCTTTAAGCGCTCCCATCTTCACCATTGATCTGTTTCCTGATCTAACGGCCATCACATCACTTAATCACTTTATCGCCTTAAACTCCCACTATCGATCTGCCTCGTTTGATCTGACAGTTGTCGCTTCACCCGATTGCCAACTGGCTTGGTCGATCTTCATCGTCCATCTGCCGATTGATTCTGCCGATCCATCTCTTAACTTCACCTCCGTGACATAATCTCAACCGTCCATCCTATTAGTTAACCTTGTTCATCCATATACCTATGTACCCTCCTGTGATCTGATCTCAACCGTTCAATTGCATTTCACCCGCCTGATCCAACGGTTCTTATGCATTGTTGCTCCCTCACATCCTCCTTTGACCAATTTTGATCCCCGACTGTTTTTCCGCTTAATCATAGACTTAGCTTAGGTTCCTTTGCTTGCACCTTAAGATAATTTTATGCTCTTTTACTTCCACAACTTAGATAGCTGGCATTAAATTAGTGTTGTTTAGCAATTCTGCTTAGTCTAGTTGTCTCCATGGCTAATTAGGTTATGGTGTGATTTAGGATTGCATGTTGTTTTCTTCATTTTGGTAGTAGAGTATATCTACCTTAGAATATATTTTCTCTCCTTCCATCAATATTAAGCTTCTTCTGACCCTATAGAATTCTGGCATGGAACCCCTAGGGTCTCTTGCCAGATGAGCAGTGACAACAAGTAGTACCTTCACTTCTACTTGTGTATATAGCACAATCACCTCCAAGTTTGTACGAACCACGAGTTGATAAGTAAAGCTGGTAGCCGTGGGAGTTGCAACATTCTTGTTGCAATACCTAGGCTCATCATATGTTCTCCCTGAATTTTAGGAGTCCAATATGAGTATAGATTGAGTTGTAATTACAGTTTAGTGAGTTATAGATAGTTAAACTAGTTTTAACTATTAATTGAACTAGTAGAGGATTAGCAATCATCTAGTGCACTGGTGAATCCATAACTCCTACTCCAGATAATTGAAGATTCACTAATCAGAAACTCATGCATGTTAGCTCTGAGAAAGACACAATTGAGACTAGAGTGAAGGGACAATGTAATATCAGTTTTATGATTTACTGAGTTGTAAATATCATACATGCAAGCAGGAGGAGGACCTAATTATGATTGCGTAGTTTTGGAAGCATGAATTCCTTTTAAATACAGGCTATTCATCATAGGAATTATGCAAGGAAATAGGCGATTGGCAGGTTGTGGAAATTGGCTAAGTTTTGGCTAAGAGCGGGCTAGTGAGGCAGAGATTTGAGCATACTTATGCGTAATTGTTCTAGTGAGAATAAGCTTTGTATCTTCACTCATATTTCTGATTAATGCAATACAGATAGGTGGGGTTTTGAGCAGTGGTTTTCCCGAGAAAAGATTATTGTGTTATGTGCCATTGATTTTTCTTCTTCTTGTTCATATTGTTTTCATCGATCTATTGGCTTCCACTGATTGAAAGTAGAAGTATATTCTTGTCCTTTTTTTTAATACATTGCATGAACTTGTGAATCTACAGGAAAATATACATGGTTTTAGGGGCACCCCAAAGAAATTTGATCTCTAATTCATATTATAACTGGATTAGTCCTCATGTCCTTCTAATGTAAGATACCATGACCTCAGGTGAGAAAACTCATGAGATTATGATACTGTGGTTTAAGGGATGGGTTTTTTTCACTATTGATGATGCATGCCTCTCTAGGGGTCTTGTCACTAGCTAGATTTTAGAGCTTAAATTTATATCATCATTTTTTCTACCTAATGCCATTAGTGTAGAGCATGAAATTAAATCTCTTGATGTTGAATGGAATACCACAAACATATATTGACCATATTCAAGTAGAAAGACCTTTTGCGACTCCCTTAAATATTTTGGTCACCTCTCTCGACATACATTAATATTAGGAGGTGATTAAACCTCAGAAACTCTACTCACAACGTTGAGAACATAATTCGAGGACAAGCCATTTGGAAGGTTTCTTTCACCACCTCTTTAACTCTATCAACCTATTGAATGTTTTTCCATAAAAAATCACTCCCACTTGGAGGAATATGAGATCATATGAAATTGTTGTCTCTAAGATATTAAACATATTTCTAGTTGTGGAATATATCCTATCACATAATTTCATCATTAAATATTGGGTCTCATCCTACGTATTTAGAATGAAGATCCACAACCATTGCCCCCATTCAAATTTAATGCATGCTAGTTAAAGGAGGACAATTTTGAAAAACTGGTTGAGGAAGTTTATACTCATGTGAGCCAGAAAGAGAGCACACTTTTGATGTTTTTTTTCTCTAATAGTCCAAAGACTTTAAAAGAAAAAATTAAATCGTAGAGAAAATATTTAAGTGAGAAGCAAGAATCTTCCCTGAGGTCTATTGAAACAAAGATAGTTGTCATTTATGTAAAACAATGTTTTAGGTGTATTCTCAACTTAGTTTTTGGATGAACTCAAATAATTGGAAATCACCAAAATAGATTTGTTGGTATGTGTGGAGGAGATATAGAAACAAAAGATCAAGGCTATTTGGATCAAATAAGGCAACTCAAACACACAGTTCTTCCACCAATTCACCAGTTTAAGGAAGAACGCCAATTCTGGATGAGAAATAGAGAATGGTTCTAAGAATTATCTAGATAAATCATTTTCTAAAAGGGTAGCCACTAGTGTGCCACAGTTTAAATCCTTGTTTACTGAGGTTGTGGTTTTATGATTCTTGAGGCATTGGAAACTATAAGATTATTCACACATGACATTACTAAAGAAATTAATGACTCCCTTATGGAAGAGGTCTTTGAAGCAAAGGTGATGGGAGCCCTATTATAGATGCAGAAGGATCAATTCTTGGGACTCAACAAATTCACGGTGGAATTTTAGCTGGGATTTTACGATCTTTTAAAGATGGATATACTAATAGTGGTGAGGGAATCTCTGTCAAAAATTTGTATGCATGGATTTCTAAACACTATGTTCATTTGTTGATTCCAAATAAGTAGGAAGGTCAATCTTTTACCGACTTCATGGCTTAATCCCACTACAATGTCATTTACAAGTTATTGGCAAAAAAATATTTTGATAAGAACAATGCTAATTTTGAGTGATATTATCTTGGTGGAGTAGTTCATTTTTTTCATAGTTGATAGAACACGACACAGTGGCTATCACACAGGAATCAATGCATTCGATCCAAAAAGAAATTCCAACTATCATGATGAAGATATGCCTTTTAAATTCCTATGATAGAGTAAATTGGTGCTTCATCAAACTATCTTTAATTTAGTTAGGTTTCAATTTCCAATTCATTAATTGGATCATGACATGCATTTCCATCGTCAACTTTGTGATTTTAATAAATGGTTGTTAGAAATCCTTCTTAAAGGCCTAAAGAGGATTGAGATAGGGTTTTACCCTATCTCCCTTCCTCTTTTTGTTGGTCATTGAGGTTCTTAGTTAGTTGATTCAAAGGGTTATATCCTTTTTGGAATTAAAATGGGTCATGAATATAGCACAAGTTCAAATATCTCACCTTTTTTCATAGATGATATTCTTGTATTTCTATATGGATTGATATCGTATATTGTTGTCTTGAAAAGGATTCTGAAGAGATTCAGACTAAGAATTAACATGAATATTAATGGAGAAAAATATTCTATCTTATATCATAACATTTCTTCTACAGTCAAGGATTACGTTGTTGAATGTTTCCCCTTTCATATATCATATATTCAGGTTGGATTCAATCATTTAGGTTTCTATCTTAAACCTAATGACTATATAAGGGAAGATTAGTTATGGCTTGTTAGGAAGGTTGAAGTAATAAAATCATTTTGGGTTAATCATCTCCTTTCAAGAGTAGGAAGATTTATCTTTAATCAAATATGCTATGGAGAGTATACCTTTTTTCTAGGCATCAATCACTCTCATTCCAAAGTGGATTTTAAACAAAATCAAGAAAATTAGTTGCAGATTCTTAAGTTATAGCCATAAACATTTGGAAGTATTTCCTTAGGCTAAGTGGAAGATTATTTCTCAACCAAAACTCTCAGGAAATTAGGGGTTAAAAGGCCTCCATATTTTCATCCAATTTCTTATAGCAAAGAGCCTATGGAGCCTCTTGAACAACCAAACTTTTAATGGCAGAAGTGTCCTCAAACACGTAATTTTATTAATCAGGAAAAAAAAAAATTACATTTGGAATTTTGCAAGAGTTTACACCCGAACAACCAAACACTCTTGAAATGAGCTATTTATAAGCTCAATGTCCTAACTACCTCTAATTATGGATCACTTATGCAATAACAAATGTCCACTTACAATAAAAGCTATTCAAACAATCTTACTAACGATTCTCCTAAAATAGAGCCTAAGATACGACACATTTTTAGAGTCATATCTTTTACAACAATATACTAATTCTAAATGTCTCCATTAAATAATTAAAAATTCTAGATTAATAATTATTAATTTAATATATTAAATTAATAATTATTTTATTCTAACTTAATAACCTATGATAATATTTATTTTTGGATCATCTAACATCCCCCCATGATCCAAATATACATTACAACAGATACCAAGTTCATCCCTAAACTTAGTAAATTTTATTCTGCCAAGCGGTTTCGCGAAAACGTCAGAGATCTGATCTTATGAAGGATAATAAATTGGCTTGAGGACATCTTTGGCAATGAGAGATTTGATATGATGATACTTAGTGTCCACATGCTTTGTCTTTGAATGAAAAACTAGGTTCTTGGCAAGTTTGATGGTTGACTAGCTATCAATGAATAATGATGTAGCTTTTGCCTGAGAAATGCCCAAGTCCTACAAAATTCTGCGCAACCAAACAATTTCACATGCTGCTTCCCATGCTTAAATGTACTCTGCTTCTGTTGAAGAAGTGGCCACTGTAGCTTGTTTCTTACAACTCCAAGACGCTGCTGCTGACCCCATGTTCATTAAATAACCTGATGTTGATGCTCGATCATCAATACTTCTAGCAAAGTCGGCATCTGAATATCCAACAAGTACAAAGTTTTTAGTCCTTGTGTAAAGAAGACCAAAATCTTTTGTTCCCTGGATATATCGAAGAACTCTTTTGGCGGCATTTCAGTGGTTGTCTCGTGGTTCCTGCATAAAACATGAAAGAATACTGACTGCATAAGATAGATCAGGGAAAGTATTTGTCAAATAAATCAAGCTTCCAATCAACTGTCTGTAAGTAGTGCTGTCCACCTTTCCCCGCCTTCAAATTTTGAAAGTTTCAAGTTTTGTTCCATGGGGTTAACAACAGACTTGCAATCCTGCATACCAAATCGTTGAAGAACCTCTGCCACATACTTACTCTGAGAAATGAAAATATGATGTGGACATTGGAATACTTCAACTCCAAGATAGTAGTGAAGTAATCCCAAATCTGTCATCTTAAAACCTGCATGTAACTCCCTTTTCACCTGGGCAATATGATCATCATTATTTCCAGTAATGATCAAATCATATACATACATAACAAGAATCACCAGATATTTCCCTGTTGTTGCACATACAAAGTATCATCAAATTCACTTTGTTGAAAACAAAATTTCCTAAGGTATTCATCCATGTTTGCATACCAAGCACGGGGAGCTTGTTTTAACCCATATAAAGCCTTGATCAATTTGCAGACTTTATGTTCTTGCCCTTCAATTTCAAAACTTGGTGGTTGTGTCATATACACTTCTTCCTGTAAATCCCCGTTGAGAAAAGCACTTTTCACATCGATGTGATGAAATTTCCATCCTTTCTGAGCGACCAATGCAAGTGTTAATTGGATGGTGTTCCATTTAGCTGTAGAAGAAAAAGTTTTCTCATAATCAATGCCTTCCTACTGCGCAAAACCTTTATCAACAAGTCTTGCTTTATACTTTTCAAGTTCGCCCTTTTGGTTGTACTTAATTCTGTAAACCCATTTGCATCCTATGGGTTTAACATTTTGAGGAAAATCAACAAGTTTCCAAGTGTTGTTATCAATTACTGCTTGATATTATTCAATCATAGCCTGTTTCCATTCTTTATGTTTTACTACTTCGTTGTATGTGGAAGGTTCAGTAAAATTATGTGCTATCAGTGCAAAATTGCCTTCACTTCTGTGTGACTTTCTTGTTCCTGTTTTATTCTACTCATCAGGCCTTACATCTTTCAAAAGTTGAACTGCCCATTTTGGTAGTTGATGCTCACTTGTTTGAGATTCTGAAAATTCACCATCATTGTAAAGAGGATTAATGTAAACTGATGTTCGTCAATCAGATGAAGATTCTGGAGGATCACTGTTAGAAGAACTGTTGCTGCTTGAAGATGTGGATGAATTTCTAGAAGATCCTAATGGTGTTTTTGAAGAAGATGGACTGGAGGAATCATCTTTAGATGAAGGAAAACCAAGTTCATACCAATTTGGTGAATTTGGTTGACTTTGCATATTTCATTTTCTTTGACTGCCTTTTATTTCTAACTTTTGAAGAAGACTTTCGATTTCTTCAGCACTCTTACTCTCTGTTTCATAAAAAATTACATCCTTGCTCACAATAAATTTCCATTGGTCAAAAGACAGTACCCTTTCTTTTCATTAGAATAGCCAATCATTGTGCATTTCAAACTTCTTGAGTCAAGCTTAGTTCATTTTTCTTTCGGAACTAAGGCATAACATACTGATCCAAAAACTCTAAGATGTTTAACTCGAGGTTTGAAACCAAACCAAGCTTCATAAGGTGTGATTCCATCTAAAGAAGGAGTTGGAGATATGTTTCTTAAGTAGACAGCTGTATGAATTGCTTCTTCCCAATATGTTGGACTTAACCTTTTAAAAGTTAACATAGATCTCGCCATTCCTAACAAGGTGCGATTCATTCTTTCTACTACTCCATTTTGTTGTGGAGTGTAAACATTTGTAAGATGTCTTCTTATGCCATTATCACTGCAATAAGTTTTGAATTCATTTGAAGTGAATTCTCCCCCATTATCTGTCCTGAGAGTACCTATCTTTTCTTTGACTTCATTTTCAACAAGTTGGCGAAAAATTTTAAACTTTTCAAATGCTTTTGAATTTTTCTTTAAGAAATAAACCCAAGTCATTCTACTGAAATCATCAATGAATAGTAAGAAATATTTGCAACCACCAAATGAAGTTTGTAGTGGTCCACAAACATCACTGTGAACTAGTTGCAACAACCTATTTGCGCGCCATGAACTTGTTGGAAAGCTTTCTCGACTTTGTTTTCCATAAATGCAAGCTTCAAATTTTGTATTTTCCTTTTTGAAAGTGGGAAGTCCTTTAACCATCCCTTGTTTCTGCAATTGATAAAGAATATCAAAATTTAAATGTCCATATCTTACATGCCATAATCTTATAGGTGAAATTCTTGTAGTCACTGCCCCTGAAAAATCATAATTCCTTGGAATAACTGTCCCTTTCATCCTTAACAATTTTCCATCTTCATAACCTGTCATCATAGTTTTCAAGCTCTGTTTGACTGAATTAACCTTAACTAGGCCATCTTCCATAATTACCTGATGTCCTGCTTGTCAAATCGTGACTAAAGATAGCAATTTTTTCTTAAAAGTTGGTACATACCATACATTTGAAATCATTTTTTCTCCAATGCTAGGGAGAAAAAATTTAACTACTCCTTTTCCATAAGGAGTATGTTTTGTATCATCTGCAAGGAAAATGGAATTAAGTTGGCAATCTTGAAAATTCCAGAAAAAGTAACGTTGACAAGTCGTGCGCTGATTTGCCCTTGAATCCAAGATCCAAGCATCTTCATAATCACTGCTAAGATGGGATGAAAGTTGTAATGTCGGTGAAGAAGTAAAAACATATTCTAAGTTATCATCATCTTGATCACTTGCAAATTGTGTTGAGTGCTGATGAAACTTGGGAATTTTATTAAGAGAAGTTTGACAATCTTTAGCTTAATGTCCAACTTTGTTACATCTTCAACACACAATTTGACTCAAGTCTTTTCCTCTTCCTGGAGATTGTCCTCTGCCTCTGCTTTGACTTCTATTTTGAGTTTTTCCTCTACCTTGATTATTATTTCCTCTTCCTTGAAAATAGCCTCTTCCTTAATTGTTTCCTCTACCTTGAAAATTACTCCTGCTTGAACTGTTGCTACTGTTAAAGTTGTTTCCTTGGATTTGGCTTCTACCTCTACTTTGTACATTATGTGCTACTTGATTCTGATTGAAATTCCATCTGCCTCTGCTTCGAGAAATGTCAGTTGATGATTTACTATTGCTGGCCTCTGTGAAAAAGACATATTCATCAACTTTCTATTTCTTCCCAAAGGTTTTATCATGTTGGGTCAAAATTTCGCAGAGATCATCAAACTTTAGCTTCTCTAACTTTCTAGTTAATTGTAGAGTCTCCAAAAAATGTGTGTAGGAAGAAGGAAGTCCAACAATTAAAATTGTGACCATAAAAATATCATCTACTGCTGGAAAACGACTATTAATGATTTCCTACCTAATATTATTAAGTCTTGAGATATATTCAAGAACATCACCTCCTTCAATCAATTTTTGTTGCAATAATTTTAATTGTAGATCAACTTTCTTTGATTTGGGCTGAGTATCAAAGAATTCTTTAAAAGTTCTCAAAGCAGACCATGCATCTGTAGCATTTTATATATGGACATACATTTCATCATTGACAGAAGATTTAATGAGAGCTAATGCTTTGGCATTCTTAACTTCCCATTTTGCTAGTGCAGCTGCATCTGTGGGTTTATTTGGCTTAATATCACCATCACATATACCCTGCCACAATTCATTATAAATGAGAGTGCTTTCGATGAGGCATTTCCATGTTTTGTAAGATTTTGTACCTTCAAGTTTTTCGGAATCAGAAAACAAATTAATCAACTTTGACATTGTAGTGTTGAAGCTTCACACCAAGAATCAGGCTCAGAAAAAAATATCAAGATGGGCAACACAACACGCAACACACTACGCAAAAAAAAAAATCGATCTATCTGGGCTTGGCCTTGACCCTTGTATAGTCATTGAAATAGGAGAAAAATGACTGAGCTTTGCACTTGGCTCTAGAAAATTTCTCAAATATTTACAAGGTAACTTTCAAAATTTGACTTTTACAATGATGCTCTTGCAAAACCTGGTAAAAAAAATGTTACCTCCCCTCAAAGTAAAATTGCTTTGAGTTACAATGTCACACTTATCTCTCCATATATAAAAATAATTACAAATAAAATCACCTTTTTGCTCCAAAAAATTTACTGCCCTAAACATTTACAAATAATAATTCCCAAAATACAAAAAAAAATAATCACTCGAAGGAAAAAATAGCCCACCCACCTTATTACTCCATTACAACAAAATCAAGGTCAATAATACATATCTCTCCAAATTACAAATTACAACTTCTTTCTCCACTGGATGATGCAATCAAATTAGTGATCACCAAACCTAGTCTTCATTGGAACGTGGTGGCCCTGCGTTCTTTGTGACTCTTGGACTGATGGGTGATCATTTGTTCTTTCACGCATTTTCTAGCATTTGGGTGGGTCACAATTTGTGTACGCATGTATTCCAGCCAATCAACAATTTAACAACCAATCAAGCATGAAGAGTGGGTTCCTTGCGATCGCTTTTCAAGATGTCGAGTCTCAAGCCAAAAAATAGGTTGTATAACCGCGAAGAAATCGAATGAAGTAATCGTTCAATTCGACTATATTAGATGGCTCACATTTCACGGCGATTCATGCACAGATGTGGTTTATCTCAAATTTGTTCTTTCTTTTCTGCAGTGAGATGCTACCAAATTAAAAAAACTCAAAACCGTAAACTCATATTCAAGAGGGCTGAGAAATATATCAAAGAGTACAGGGACCAGGGCTGTTATAGACATTTTTGGGCATTGCAACCCCAAGCATAAAATGTCCATAAACCAAGGGATCCTAAGTCCCTAAAAGTGTTGTTCTAACCCCTAAAGGAACAAGGTCAACTGATTATAGCTTCTCCCAGAAGTTCTCCACGAAAAACCACTCAGAACTGGTCAAAATAGGATCATTTCACCTACTCCATAGGCAAAGTGCGTTGCATCTCACCTAAGTACACTCTGTGGGTGCGTTGCATTTCAAAAATCCCTTCTATGGGGTGCGATGGGCGAGAAGTGACAAATGGCAGTGTCAATCCGCGAGGTGGAGAGGCATGGAATCTTCCAGAAACTTCTCTTGTGACACTTGCCTTTCTGAATTCGACCAAGGATGAGTAAGAGATCATCAATATCCAAGTGGAAGCAAGAACTATCAGAGGGAAGACACTAATCAAATCACAAGCTCTCTCATCTCCCTTACAGATATCTATATATGGATCACTCATCCCAGAGATCCAGAGGCTGGAATTTTGCATCTTGTAAGGAATTGTTGTTGGTTTCTTGACGCAACATCATAGTGTTGGGTGATATAAGCTTTGCATGAGGTGAAGAAGGGCTTACTTGCTGAGAGGATGATGCTGGGTCAGAACAACTGGTTGTAACTCTCTTGGCTCTTTCTTGATTATCAATAAAAGCTATTCAAGTTTTCCTCCATACTCTTGTGTCGTTTATGTTTTATGCATTTGTATGGTCAATTTACATATGATCCTAGATTGTTTATGATAATAGATCCATGTTCTTGTATAATGTTATGCTACTCTGATTCTACAGGTACTCTGTGAAGCTGGGTGTACGAGGAAACAAGTAGCTAAGGACTATTAGAAGAGAGAGGAATCGAACTAGGAGTCAAGCGCAAGACAGAGGTTGGTCTCCTTTGTTCTTCTCTCATCTATCTTTCATAAAGGAAAAACCAAAGTAGCTTTACTTTGTTTGTTTCTAAGGTAGCTACCACACCTTAGTGGGATTATCAGTTCTGCATAGACACTTTTCCCTGTAACAAAATGGTGACTCCGCTGGGGATCGGCTAGGTTGTTTGTTTATCTACCCTGTTGTTTACTTTATAAACTTATAGACGGAGCCTGAAGTTGAGCCAGGTAGCTTTCGAACTGCATTTGCTATGCAAATGCAAAGTAGATAAATGTCGCTTCAGTCAATCTCCGGGTTTTGTTTATGAATTAAACAACTGATTGACAAACTCTCTAATTGCCCTTGTGGTAGCTCTAGTAACCTCTTTAGATCTACCCCTATTGTTGATTTACTGATTACCACTTGCTCGGCAAAAATCCCTGAACTGAACTACAAACTGTGACCCGGAACCCAAGAAAAGACTCGTCTCTGGCCTAGCGCACTCTCTGTTCTGTGAATCTGAATTTCAGCACACTTCCCGAGTGCAGTGGGTGTGCTGCATTTCAAATTCACTATGTTACAGGTGCGCTGATCAGACTAGACATTGTTCCTGAATGTTGGTTTCTATTCACTCTTTTCAGTTCTATTCATAAATTTTGCTGCCTGTAGTCAGTACACCTCTGTTTGAAACCCCTTTCCTTGATGTTACTCCGCCTCCATTGTGAAAAGAACTGTAAGTGTTTTTGTGTATTTGTTGAGTCATTTTCAGTTCTCCTTTGCAAAAAAGTAACGTAATTGTACTGTCGTTTCTTGATTTGAAAGTGTCGCAAGTGTCGTTTTCAGTCATAGAAGAGAGTCTGATTGCTCTTGATAGTCGATTACCCTGTTACTATTGTATTTGATCTGAATTTGTAGTTTTTCTAGTGTCGAAAGCAAGTATTCATTTCCAAATCGCAAAGTGTTGTCATTATCTTCATTTTTGATTTTGAAAAGAAACTTGTTAGTAATTGTCGCTTGAAAAGTAATTCAGATTTGCGCATCAGCTTTTTTTTATCATTCACATATTAAGAAGGCTGAAAAAAAATACATGCATGTGCATTTGCATTTAGACTATTTGATTGGTTTGATTTAGGACAGTGCATATAGTGTGTTCTTTTTGCTCTTTGTGAAAGAATTCTGTCTTTCTTTCCTTAGTAGCTAGGATTTTCATTGCACAAAGAAGATAAAAGACTTTTTATCATCTTAGATTGCATTTTAGGACTTGTACATCTACATCACGCGGTGAACCTGAAAGGAAAATTTCTTAAGCAAGATCAACTATAAAATAAATTTAATGAATTTAACAACGCTTTGGAACCTAACGCACAACATCTAGAAGTCTAGGCTAGAGACGTATTCTAGCGTCGTAAAGCGTGGTAACTGTTGTTCTCACTGTTGGTTGGGTGATTCCTCCACTTTGAGACAATAAGTGCCAGTACGGACTTGTGCTCCCACGTACCATTGAGTATATTTTGGGAGACCACAATAGGCTTAATCCTTTATCCATAGGAAGCTATGTCTGCCGCCCTATCGATCGCAATGCACTGAACACAACATTCGGGAAGATTGACTGCCGTACCGTAAAAAGTATTTTGTAGTTTTGCGATTGGTTTGGTAATCCCTCTACCTAGATTTCCAGAGCAGTCCCTTTCGTTCCTTTTTAGACTCCTTAACGGAAAAGGTCCATTTGAGCACTTGTCACTTCAGGCTCATTAAAAATTGAAGGCGACTAGAGTCATCTTTTGTTTTTACTCGACTCTTTAAAATTGAAAAAACAAGTTGTGTCAAAGCGTCTAAAATTTATTTTAAACGTAATAATCATCACCTTTCCTGCATTGGTCTTAGGTTGAGAGAATGGAATCCACCAACCAAGGAATTCCCCTTGGAGGAAATCCTAGTCCATTCTCCTCTTTGGGAGATGTTGGTGCACCCCATATGGCCACATTGTCGCTTCCAGGATTGACAATCGGCTTGCCCGTATGGCTCTTCTCAACCTCTATCGTTCAGAACACCGCAACTCCTGAACAATCGAATTAGCAACTAGATGAATCCAGAGTTACCCCCCAACCCTCTACTTCCTCCAGTTCTTCCTCTCCTCCTTCCTATTTGCTTGATGGCACTGGTAAAGCCAAAAATCAAGTATCTGAGAAGAAGAAGGAAAAGAAGAAGAAAGAGAAGAAGAAGAAGGAGCCAAAAGCAAAAGGGGGCAACCAAGCGTCGTCTAGTGAAAATCCACACACTGCACCGACCAGGCCTAAATCACCATGTGTCATTTGCAAAGGAGACCACTATCATAGAGATTTTCCTTGCATCCCTCGGATCTTAAGGGACTGGTCTCCTCGTTTGCACAACCCGGTGTCGTCAACCTCTGATGGTCATGTTGAAAACACATCGTCGACTAGTGAAAGTGAAGCCCCAAGACAAAAAGGAAAATATAGATTTCCTTGTAAACTGTGCGAAGGCAATCATGCCATCCACCGTTGTCCCTTCTTAGACGAGGCTAAAAGAGTTTTGGATGATCGTCCGGTTTCACCATTACGACTTCCTCCTGGATATAAAAAACTCTTGCCAAGTCCGTCACTAGTTGAAAATTTGGCTGACCTGCCCAGGTGGTCGGCCGAAGCATCTGTCATTGAAGATGAACCATCTGAACCGATACCAGACGAAAGTCAAAAGGTCGAGGCGGCAGTTGACCCGGTCTTGCCTTCAGAGGTTCCATCTTCAGATGATATAGTCACCGAAGAGAACAATGATGACACCGTCCAAATTCGTTTTGTAAGCATAGACTCCGATGAACATGGGGGCAATTTACCCATTCCTTTACCACAGGAAGGAAGTTCGTCAGAGTCATACCCGGCAGTTTATTCGGTCCCACCTCCAAGCAACCTAATTGTTTCCTTCGACTGGAATCAACTAGGCAGACCCCGTTTACCGGCTAGTGTACCATTCTTAATCATTGCTCAAATATACAGAATGGTCACGGCTAGCACCATCATAGATGAAGGGGCTTTTGTGAGTATCCTTTCCTCGACTGCTTGGAAAGCACTTGGTTCGCCATCGCTTTTGCCTGAGATGAGAAATCTAACAGGCTTTGACAAAGGAACCAGTCGACCGTTAGGGATCCTTCCCAATGTGCCCATAACATTGAGAGGGAAAACTGTTCATATGAACATAATGGTAGTCCAAGGACCCCTGGATTATAATCTACTCCTTGGAAGAGACTATATTTATTGCATGGGAGCCATTGTCTCATCACTCTTTAGAGTAATGTGTTTTCCGCATGAAGGAAGAGTGGTCAAGCTTGTAGACCAGCTTTCATTTCCCAGATCATGCATAGCAAATAGTCATATACCATCCCTGAATGGTCTTTTCACACAAGGAATGTCTCATCAATCCCCAGTCCGTCCACCTGATGAGTGCGAGTGATTCGGGGGACATGACTGAAACCCAGGGGGTATGCGCCCTGGTCTGCTTCGGCAGGAATACTTCGGGTATAGGGTAGGTTTCTGCGAGAGATATATGACTGGTCTGTACTCCCGTCCATGATTGGAAGAGGGGGTTAGACTGGAATAAGATTCCCTCGTCAAAGTTATGTGCGTGGAGGCGTCTGCACCGCTCACCTTTGTCTATTACGGTAGACATCGCCGAAGAAGTGTTTTGTTTGCGCTGTGAATAGAACAATCTTTGGTAACCTGAAAGAGGTAGGCCTTTCCTGATAAAACAAATGTTTTGTCGGTAGAATAAAAGATGACCTTGAAGCTTTATTTTATACCTGGGGGCATGCAAACCTTTTGGCGTGCAAGCGAAGAGCGACTATTTATTTTTTAAATTTTTAGGTCCTCTAACCCTTTAAACTCGTAGGATTGGTCGTTTCCCAACTTGCATAAAGAAAGGATGTGGGGCAAAACTCTAAAAATTTCCGTTTTCATATATGAGACATTCTTATTATACGACTGGATTAATTGAGCAGTTTTAGCGTGGAATTCATGCTCGTTAAGAAATAAACATAAGCAATGAGAAAATGTTTCCCCAGCGTTTAAGCTCAATAAAAAATGAACCAATTTCCGGTAAATAATCATCGTGAATGTAGTACTTCAGCCTTTAAAGCCTTGTTCGTGTTCCCGTCATCACCTCCACTCTGTATTGGCCGATCATTCACCTCCATTTGATTGTTTACCCCTTTTGAGGAACAACTGCGAAGAGTGATCCCGCTAGCCATCCTTGTAACACTGCCATGATTGGAAAATTCCAAACCTTACCTGGAATCAGCTGCTACACAATTTTATCACTCGTTCCTCAAAGACGAGTCTCCTTTAAGCTCTTTTCAACTGAATCATAAAATATGAAAAGATTGTCGAGCCATTGGCCTCTCCAGCTCGTTAAAGGGACCGGAAGTGCTATCCCTCCTTTAGATTTTAATCTTTTTGGACCTGAGGGATTATTACACAAAAAGATCGGGCGCTTGTTTTGTTCGGCTCGTTAAAAGTATCGAAAATTCATCCCTTCTGTATTGTTTTATACTTTTTTGGACTTAAGGGATTAGATGACGAAAAAGGAATTTTGGAGTTGCCTTTACGTCCCTTTTCAGAATCTATAAAATTGAAAAGGACCGAGTTATCTTTGTTGTTAAACTTTTTAAAACCTAATAGCGACAAACTTGTCCATAGCAGACAAGAACAAGTTTCACTATCGCTAGGCTTGTTAAAACATAGCGATGGGTTTGCCCGAAGGGAAAATTATAGAACAAGCATATGTTATCCTCCTCAAGCTTGACAAAAATAAAGAGGTACTAGTCAGCAATGACTGGGGAAAAATTGGGAAGAAAACTTGAAGAAACTTTGTTGGTAGCAAGTCGCTCTTGAACATGACACTTTCACTCCGCATCCAAGTCGGGTTGGGTTGTTTCATTCACCGGTCACATCACCATGGTCCCATCACACCATCCACATTTGGGGTTAATGCTACCAATCCATCACGTCAGTGTCACCGATATGTTCAAGAGAAGTCACTCAGAGAATTCACCTGTGTCTCACCCGCTGCAATACATTTATGCTCCATTCTTTCATGACCGCCACCCTGAACCTTATATCACCAGATCGTTTTCACCTCCATTAAAATCATTTGCTTCATTCCATGTCATTGATGTGGGATTCATTAAGGCCCTCCTATGACGTATTGCTTCTTGTCGACATCAGCTCATTATCCAAGAAGTTGATCTAGGAACACCCCTTTCAGTGCTTTGAAGCTTGCATGCCTTAATGGCAAGTTTCTCACTTCCGGCGACAGGTTTACATCAATGGCCTTCGACCAAAAGATTTTGCGTGGTGTTCGACGCCGAGTCCTTTATTCACACCACGTGAATTGTACTGCAGTACCTTAAGGGTCATTATCATTATTGGTGATCCCTCTCGTGCCTATTAACAACTTACATCATTGGCTGGTAATCAGGCGATGTCTTTCTATGTTTGACTCCAGAACATCTCTCACATGGATCGACTTGTACTTTGAGTGAAGATCGAACGAGATTGAATACCCCAGATCTAGTTTCATCCATCCGGGCTGTGATATGTATTCGGGGAAATAAAGACATCAAATTTACATCATTGCTGCACAGATAATCATCCAATCAAAGGGATGATGGCTCTACTAGAATCATCAGTCTACACTCAGACGATTGTCTGTCCTATGTACATGAAAATGAATTTATAAAGCTGAGCATGGGAATGCCCGCCTCAGCTAGATCATGAAAATATTATGAAGATAATGTATTGTATTGTATCTTATTACAGGTCTCCTCCCAGCTTGAAAGAACTTCAGATCCTCATGATAAAGCATTTCACTCGACATCAAAAATGATTAACGACCTCATGCTTTAGGGGGCAACTGTTATAGACATTTTTGGGCACTGCAACCCCAAGCATAAAATATCCATAAACCAAGGGCTCCTAAGTCCCTAAAAGTGTTGTTCTAACCCCTAAAGGAACAAGGTCAACTGATTACAACTTCTCCTAGAAGTTCTCCATGAAAAACCACTCAGAACTGGTCAAAACAGGATCATTTCACCCGCTCCATAGGCAAAGTGCGTTGCATCTCACCTAAGTACACTCTGTGGGTGCGTTTCATTTCAAAATGCCCTTCTATGGGGTGCGATGGGTGAGAAGTGACAAATGGCAGTGTCAATCTGCGAGGTGGAGAGACATGGAATCTTCCAGAAACTTCTCCTGTGACACTTGCCTCTCTGAATTCGACCAAAAACACACACACAGCCATCATTTTTACTTTTAAGCAAATTCTAATGTTTAGGGTTCGTACCTAAGGTCCTACGTTCGAGAAGGCCTTTAGGGTCCAAACCCTTCTTGGAGTTCCCTTCTTCTTTCTTTGACCTGCAAGACAAACAAATCAAAGAACACAACAGTACATGTACAGATACTTATGTATAAACCATCTTTATGCTATAAAGTTAGTTATAAAAATCTTTAAGTAACCACTTGCATAAGAATTCAAGACAAGAATCTCATAAGCATAAAGAAAGATTGTTTCGGGAACAAAGACGTGTTTCTTTATATATAAAGGCAAATAAAGTACATATATCGGAAAGATATCACCTGAACACCTTCAGCAGGCTCCAAGCAAAGCTTCCTCCCGGATTCGTTCCAACCTCAAGCCTCCAACAAGAGCTCCTTCCAAGTCCTACTCAATGATGATATCAAGGATGAATGATCACCAATACACATGGAAACAAGGGTTTCCTATGCAAAATGGGGGAAGTCCAGAAAGCACCAAGGACTTCAGACCTGGTCTAAGGGAAAAATCTCAGCATAATAATCTTGCTCTCCTCTCTCTCCCCTTGGCCTTCCCTTTGATGTCTTTTTATACCCTCTCCAAAGTAGTTTTTTAGTTAGGAGTTGGTTGGGAACAGTTGGGCCACGGGCAATAACAGGTGATCCAGCAGGTAAAACCCGCGATCTCCGCCCGAAAAAGAGGAATTTATTATTTTTTAAGTGTTTTAATAGATACACGCGGGTTGGGTATAACAGACCCGTGTGTACACGCGTTTAACTCAGGGAAATGTCGCGTATAGGGAATAAAACACTGTTTTTTAAATTTTTGGATCAGGTCTGGAAGGAGGGGTTGCCCTAGGCCATGAGTGCAGCATCACAAACCATAAGAGTGAGATTTGGAGCTATAACAGATGCCCCCTAATGTATGAGGTCATAAGGGGAACATGATGGCCGAAATATATTAAGTAAGTACAAGGAAAGGAACTCTGCCGAAAAACCGAGGAGGACTTCACCAGGATTCAGCCTGCCAAGCCACCGAAAGGAGATCAGAAAGAAACACTGTCTGAGGCGGGCATACCCATGCTCAGGAAAAGTAAAGCATGTCCGCATATCAAGTACAAGCGGATCCACTAAGTATACAAGTATAAATGACTGGAAAATACATAATGGATCATCTGATCATAATGAGTAAGTACATGTCTGAATATCACATATAAGACTGTCAATGATGCTGAAAGATGCAACGGATCACTGAAATCAAAGACTGATCCCATAAGGTACCAACTGAACATGATGGAATAGGATGGTACTACACTGCAAACTCAGGTGCCAGCATATAGAATGTCGCCATGACTGACTGCAACATATAAAGTGGAGTGGTATCAACGAGCAGTAACAGGAGCAACTGTCAAGTGAACCAATGAATGCTGATACAACCTGAGGTCTTCACCGACCGCCGTGGTACATTTCTACATCATGGGAATAAATGATCTGAAGTCGACCATGTGAGAAATCGTTTGATTACCGGTCATTGATGTATACTGTTAACAAACGCGAGACTACTCACCGATAATGATAATGAGCGTCAAGGTACCCAGTACAATCTAACAAGTGTGAATAGATGAGCTGAAGTCGAACACCTGTAAGAATCTATCAATCAGGAGACAATGATGGTTTCCCACTGTCGATAGCGAGGAATCTGCCACTGATGACTGCAAACCCCAAGGTACTGCCAAATGGACTCTAGATCTTTGCCCCAGAGCAATGAGTCAGAGTCGATAGGGAAAGATCCGCTAGAAGGAAGGCATTAAGGCATCCTCCATCAATCTAGCGCGAGTGTAACCCGTAGGCCAATAATGTGGAAGGAATCGAACGAAAAAAGATGTAGTAACCCAACCGAAGTACGTTTCCGGCATACACAAGATGTGGCTAGCGCACGGCAGAAACCCTCTGAACCAACCAATAATGAAAGCTGACACAGAGGCGAGGTATCCACCAATAGGGTCAAATGGAAACCAAGGTACTGCACGAATCCCAATGTGTGATAATGTATGCTGATGTCGAACACAAGGGAAACCACTCAGTCAAAGACCCATGATACTGATCGATGCTGAGCACAAGGTGACCTATCAATAATGAAAATAGGGCCAGGGTGCGGCTCTAGGCCTGTCCTCAGAGCAATGTGTCGTCGTCGATAAGGACAAGACCCGCCAACAAGAAGTCAATGGGGACCTTCTCAAACCGGCACGAGTAAAGGACCAATATAACTGATGTGATGATAGACATGACACTGACAACCAGGGATGGCCGACTGAAAAATGAGTCAAGAGACACCGCAGAAAGGCCGACTCAGGCTAACTTCCCTTGAACAAAAGCATGACTCAATGTGACTATGTGGCAGCATATGATGAATCTGTATAAGTTCATCATGCAGGAGGCACGAACGAACCCTCCATATGATTGGAAGAGATAACCAATCGGGGGAGAACTGACTCGATAACAAGGTTATGGCGTACCTAAGTCAAACTAAATCCCACCCATGCGGAGGAGACTTTGTTTTGAGTGCTTTGTTCAAGGGTGACATGACTGACTCTAGATGCCAACAATAAATGGAAATAATGTCCCTGTTCCCACTCTTTTTGGAATATTTAATTGTTTTGTCTTTTTCTGATAAGCCGGAAAAAGAATAAAAGAATGCTATGGTACAGTGGAAAGAACGAGTGTCGGTGAAACAGATGATCTAGGTCCTGGGAAAGGAACGTTCCTATGCTCAATGCAGGGAGGTGAAAAACTGGTCAGTGACACTCAGAGGTAAGTTCCTTCCACGGATCTGGGTATGTCAAGCTGCAGAAGTCAAGGGTATGCAAGGTTGATTTTGCAGATGTCATGGTCAAAAGTTGGCTTAAACACGAGTCCAAATGAAGCCGGCTATAGGCCAAAAGGTGCAAATTGTCAACATGCAATGCAGAAGTACCACTCAACACACATAGGAGCCTCTAGGGTATAAGGCCAGAACGAAGCGAAGAAGCACAAAGGAATGAGTCTTCAACGCATAAGTCATGGCGGGACTACAGAGGACTCCCGAGCCTACTCAAAACGAAGCAGCATGGGCAACAAATGTCAGTGAGGTGATAACTAGGATGCCCATGTAAAAGGATGGCTTTACCATCATGTCATGATTTAAAGAATCGGCGAGTGAAAATGGCTTACGAATCATAACATGATGGGGTCGACCCTACGGCAGATGTATCGGTCAAATGGAGGCTAGCATGCATAATGCAATGGAAAAATGGTGTCCCTAACCTATATGCCAGCGAGAACACGATACCTGCCATGATGGGTCAGCAGTCATGGAACCATCTCGAACCGTCGAAAAATGTCCAAAATATCCTGAAAAACAACCCAATCTCGACATTCCAAGCTCCCAAGTTAAAAGTGACATGAAACCAAACAAAATAAAATTTTGAAAAAATTTTGCATTTTCAAAACTTATAAAAAGAAATTTTGGACTTACCATTTTCACCGTTTGACTTGGAGAGCAAAAATTGTGGAGCAAAAGGAGCAAACTTCCCCGTGACTTATTCAACCGTTCAAACTTGCCGAAAACTTCCAGGTAAGCACTAAACTTGTCTTGCAATTGATTGTGATAGTTTTTAGGAAGTTTAATTAATGTTTCACCATTAGACTTTTGCAAAAAATTGCTCTGCGGCGTACACGCGGGTTGGTTGTATAGAAATCGCGTATACGACGGCCCTACACGCGACTGTATACAAGTGAACCCGCGTGTGCGCAGCAAACTAATTTTATACAAAAAACTAATGGATGGAAATGATTTTTTCTTCCAGGATGACTATCACATGGCGTGAAAGAGAGCACTCAGCTGTAGATAATGAAGTTATGAACAATGATGAGGCATTAGACGCCCTGCGGGGATGCGGATTGTTCAAGTTGCCAAATATGAAAGCAAACGTGCGTCTGCTCGAGAGACTCATTGATTATTGGGATGTCGAGGAAGAAGCTTTTGTGATTGATCAGATGCCACTCAGGGTAGAAGTGGAAGATATATATTTCATCACGGGCCTTTCCCGAAGGGGAGAGGTAGTACACTCCCGGGGCAGGACCCAGAATAGCCTCAGTGTAGATGACTATGTTCAAATTTACTGCCCAGGTCATCGGAAGGTCGGGAGCCAGATCTCTATCCCAGACGTGGCGAGTTTGTCACTGCGGATAATCTTGTTCACCATAGCTCGAGTGAACGGATCATCCTCACTACATCAGGCATCACGGGTAAACATGAGCGTAGCAGTGGACAGTCTCAACACAGTGTTTGACTGGTGTACTCCTCTACTTGCCAATATGAAGGAACAACTTGCTTCTATCGGGAGGGGACGGACCAAGAACTTTGGGTACGGAACTATTTTATGCACTTTCTTCTTCGAGAAGGTTCCCGCACTCCGCCCCAGGGTAGCAGTTCCCATCAGTAGTCCACATGATCCACGCATGGGCCGGTGGGTTGACTTGATGAAACGTCTGGGGGGTGGGGAAGTGCCCAGGAATGCATTCGACGATGACTTTTTTGCTTGGTGGGAGCAACAGATCATCGCCATAGATGACTACCCCTATGCTAGGCTAGATTTCCGAGGAGATCCTGATCTAGTGTTACCACCGGATGCAGCATGGGGCGAGATTGGTAAGATTTTTGATTTTTATGATTTTTTGGATTTTCCAAATATAATGATAAATTTTGAAAAATATTTTTTGATGAGATTCAAATGACTAATATGATGATCATGTTCCAGACATTGGGCCTGTGCGACCAGATGGATTCCCGCGGCATGGACGGCGTGGCCGAGGAGCCGAAGAGGCGGCTGCGGATGCGGAAAGGACCCTCAACAACGTCCAACGACACTTGGCGAGACTGAGCTACCAAGTACCGATGGCCGAGATAGAGGACCTTCCTCCAGATATGCAGCGTCATGTGGTTGGGATGCCACGTGACTGGGTTCGCGTCTTTCGGCGCGTGGCCAATGCTATAGTTACTTATTTAGCTGCTCATCCAGAGCCGAGGCGTTAAATATGCCTGACATGATTATGGGCATTTGAGTCCCAATTTTGTATATTTTTGGACACACATATGTACACTCGAGACGCTTTGCGATATATATATATATATATATATATATATATATATATATATATATATATATATATATATATATATATATATACAGTTTGACTTTTTGATGCATGATTTTATGATGATGAATGATTGATATGCCAGTCTAATGCTTGATTAGCGATAGAATCAGCTAACCAATTTTGAGATCTTGGAATGTGCAAATAATTAATGTAAATAAATGATCTTTGCAACAACCTCACCCTTAAATATTGGCGATATAATAATGGATCTCTAACCCGATAAATGTTATTTAACTGAGACACTATCAATTGAGAATCAAGATATACTACCAACGAGTCAATCCCATAAGAGATTGCCTCGGATAATAAATTGATAACAGCTGTATACTCGGCCATATTGTTTGAAGCAGGACCGATACACACGCCTCTCGATATCATCAACTGACCAGTTGGGTAATAAAGTACCCAAGCTGCGGAAGCAAGATTCCGAGTGTGCCGACTAGCACCATCGGCGAACCCAAAATAAATCAAATCATCCATCAACACCTGCCAAGGCAGACCAAAAAGTGCTGATATCAGAAAACGCTCGACAATATATGTACAAATACACATAAAATACAAAGAAGCAATTTCCTGGTAAAACTAAGCAAAATACTTCTTTAAATAGAGCCCATTTCGGGGCTCCGCTAGCTTGTTTCCTTCGAAATCAATTAACTCATACGATCCTTTTTCTAAGACTCGTTTGATAATGAAAGGACCGTACCACATAGGCTTGAATTTGCCTGCCCCCAAGGCGTCCTTATCTTGGTCATAGACCAAGACAAGGTCACCTCCAGAAAAGACACGAGGACGGACAGACTTATCATACTGAGTTTTGACCCTTTTCTTATGGGCCTCATTCATCGTGGCGGCATCTCGACGCTGCTCATCGAGATGTTCCAGGTGAACTAGGTGCTCCTCAAGACTCGAAGTCTCAGGAAGAAGCTCGACAGCCAATTTCAGAGATGGAATTTCACATTCAACCGGAAAGATAGATTCCATCCCGTAAACTAACTGAAAAGGAGTAAAACCAGTACCCGTTTTGACGGAGGTTCGGTATGCCCAAAGAGCCGGATATAACATAATGTGCCAATTGGATCGATTTTTATCGATTGTCCATTGGAGTATTGTCTTAAGAGTTTTATTGACCGCCTCGACCTGTCCATTGGCTTGAGGATAGTAAGGGGACGAATGCTCCTGACGGAAACCTAATTTAAAAGCCAATTCGGACATTAGCTGATTTTGGAAATGACTTCCATGGTCAGTGACAATCTCTCTTGGGATACCGAATCTTGAGATAACTTGATTGAAAAGAAACAAAGCTGTCGTGTCACTGTCGTTCTTATAAGTAGGCATGGCCTCGGCCCACTTCGTGAAGTAGTCTACAGCCACGATAATGTACTTGTGATTCGCCGCTGAAGGCGGATTACAAGTCGTAAAATCAATACCCCACTTAGTGAAGGGATCGATGGTGACAACGGGAAAAAGGGGAGCTGGATGCGCGTGCATCTTGCGAGTAAAAATTTGACACGGGTGACAGCGTTTGACCGCTTCCACACAGTCCTTAAAGAGTGAAGGCCAAAAGTAGCCGGCACGTAAGATGTGCTGGGCTGTAGCAAGCTCGGATAGATGACCACCACAAGCTCCACTGTGGCAATCATTAAGAACAGACTCTGCTTCCTCTAAGGTTAAACAACGTCGAAGAATTGAATCAACCCCTCGACGGTATAATGTGTCACCAATGATAACATAGTTCTTAGCCAGGTGACGTAATTTGCGACGTTCATCCTTGGAGAAAGTAGAGGGAAACTTCGAAGTCTGGAGATAAACAATGATATCTCCATACCAAGGGTCTTGTGAAGAGATGAGGAATATATGCTCGTCGGGTAAACTTTCCTCATAAACAATATCCTCTCCACAAGGAAGTTCAGAAATTAGCTCCGCAAAAACCATAGATTTCTTAGACTTGGCGGACAAGAACTCGAGGTCGAATTATTGTAAAATAACTATCCATCTATTATATTTTCCCCCAATCACTCGCCTACTGAGCACAAATTAGAATGGATTGACCGCCGCTAGGACAAAAGTTTTGCGTAGCAAAATATAATGACGGAGTCTCTCGACAGCATGGACAGCTGCCAAGGCCAACTTCTCAACCGGAGAATAGCGAAGTTCAGGGCCTATTAAGCCTCGGCTCAAATAATAAATCACGTGCTCGATGAGAGCATCGTCTTCCTGAACTAGAACCATACCAATGGTAGATTTTGCTGCAGCGAGATATAAAAGGAAGTCTCTACCATAATCCGGTGGACTCAAAAGCGGGGCAGAGACTAATTCCTTTTTCAAAGCATCAAACGACCACTGCGCAAAGTCGTCCCATACAAATGGAACTCCTTTCCATAGCAAACGCATGAACCCTTTAGTGATCTCGGCGTAGTTTTCTATAAACCGTCTCAAGAAATTGGCCTTCCCTTGAAGACTTTGAAGTTGACGGATTGAGGACGGGGAAGGCAACTGAACTATTGCCTCAACCTTGAAGGGATCAACCCGAATCCCTTCATTGGACACTATAAACCCTAACAACTGACCAGATGTAACCGCGAAAACACACTTATTGGGATTCAACCGGATTTTATAGAAACGACATCACTCAAAGACCAATCGAAGATGACTAGGGTGATCTGTTCTCTTTCGAGAACGAGCAGCGAGATCATCTAAGTATGCTTCGATGACATGTTTGATGTCGTGGAAAGCGTAGGACATGGCCCGCTGAAACGTGGTTCCAGCGTTTTTAAGACCAAAGGGCACCTTTCGATATGCAAAGGTACC
Source organism: Pinus tabuliformis (assembly GCA_031772625.1). NCBI lineage: Eukaryota > Viridiplantae > Streptophyta > Pinopsida > Pinales > Pinaceae > Pinus > Pinus tabuliformis. The sequence continues at coordinate 854,620,549 of CM062820.1, read as the reverse complement.
CCAGGGACATATGAAGGCAGTCTTATGCTGATCCTCAGGACGAATAGAGATTTGATTATAACCTGAGAAACCATCCATAAAGGAGAAAATCTCATTACCCGCACACTCGTCGATAATCTGATCAATGAATGGCGTGGGGTAATTGTCTTTTGGACAAGCGTTGTTTAAGTCCCTAAAATCGATGCATACACGGATTGTTCCTTGATTTTTTTCCACAGGGACTGGATTCGAAACCCAATCCGTAAGAGGAACAAGGTATATAAAACCCGCCCTTAGCAGCTTCTCAACCTCAGCTTTGATAGCCGCTGCTTTCCTAGGGTTAACCGGCCGAAGCCTTTGACGAATCGGTTTTGCGTTTTCATACGTCTTGATCTCATGTTGGACTATAGAAGGATCAATGCCGGGCATTTCCTCATAAGACCAAGCAAATACATCCCGATATTCCTTGAATAGGTCGGTATAAATTTGAATTTCTTCAGGGGAACACTCAATTCCGATGAAGATATTGTCGACGATGTTAGGATCCTTAGAGATGTTTATAAGTATCGTTTTTGAGATTACCGACATATTACCTTCGGCACGTACGTGTGTTGGAGCCAAAGGGTTCGACACCATACAAACATCACTATCAACGAGCTCGGAGAATTTAGATTCCACTTCCTGCAATGGAGGAAGAAAATATGAACGATGGTGTAAGTCTTCCCAAGGTCGATCTATACCCATCATTACTTCGAGGATTGCTTCTTCAGAAGGTAGAACCGAATCTAAGCAGTCCAAGGTAGAGTTAGAATCAAAGCTCCAAGCGGGGGCCACATGACCATCTAATTCCTCTTCGGAAAAAGGAGTAGAATGGTTATCTGCAGAGTCTACGATAGACTGATATCTAAGCTCAGCTGCAGATATAGGAAACGCCATTCCATTCACTTGTCCTTCAACTAATGTGGTGGTAGGTGAAGGCAAGGTCCAAGGGTCGGAAAAATAATGAGTTCGAAAGAACTCTTCTCGAGAAGACTCCTTGGATGATGAAATAGCATTGATTCTTGCAAAAGGATAGGGAAGATCAAACGTACCCATCAATGAGGAATACATCCCTACTCCTAAATTCTCAGTCGGCGGGCGAGGGTTATCTACCAAAGGAACAGTAGAGTTGGAGGTTGCTTGAGGATCGATTGGAGAATAGTCCAATTGATCAACCTTAACAATTTTCCCCTCATGAGGAAAGCAAATGACACGAAACAGAGTCGATACAACGGCTTCCATCTCGTACACCCAGTTCCTTCCTAATAGGAGATTATAATCTAGGTTAGCATCTACGACTTCAACTTCGATATTAACGACCTTCCCTCCAACACATATAGGAAAGGCCGGGATAATCCCATGCGGCTTGTGAGAATGGCCATCGAATGCAGTTAAGACGGTTGGTGAAGGAACGGCCGAAGGTGAACCAATAGCCTTCCAACATGACATGGACATGACACATGTGGAAGCTCCTTCATCTATAACGGTGCGAAAAATATTAATTTTCCGGTATGTTGACTTTACCTGAAAAGCCATATGATGAGGGAGTCTCTTTTTGACATTTGACATGTCAAAAGAGAGCACTAACGAGTTAGCTGGATCGACTGCTCCAATGGCGGAGAGTAAAGCACTTCTCTGAGACGGACACGATTGGAGAACTTCCAAAGCGGACATAGCACACGGGCTTTGAGCCAAATCCTCCACAATGGAGTAATTTTGGGCAGCCCTAGCATTAGGGTTAATCGTCGTGCGTTTGGCGGAACCTTTCGGTATCCTAGGCATAGTCTCAACAAGAGGTTGCTCAATATGAAGGTCATTACTTCCGGGAACCGTTTTATCCTTAGATGTTTCGGCTTCACCATAATCACGTGACCGAGTAGTCACGTTAACGTTTGAACCCATCATAAAAACATTTGAAGCTTTTTCCCCTTCCTGGTTGCCCCCTGAGGAGGTCCCAGGATTCGAATTCGCGCCAGCAAGAAGTTGCTGCCTCTGGGGAAACGGGTTAGTTAACACAGCTTGCGAACTAGAAGTCCCTTGCTGTCCTAACAAGCGCTGAGCGTCTTCAATTCTAGGGCAAAGATGAGTTAGATGGTCCCCACTGCATAACTTGTAGGGGAACTTAACTTTCTTTCTCGACTCACCTTTACCACCACCAGCGTTGTTGTCGGATTTATTTGCATCGGGCTTCCCATCCGAATTCTTCTTCTTACCACGTCCTTTCTTTTTCCCATTGGAATTTTGATTTCCTTTGGGGTTATCGGATTGGACGGCGTTAATGGAAGAATTTTGGGAGGCATGAGGATTAGACATTGTGACTTGGTTGTTAGGAGCAGTTTGTAATGACAACTGCTGCAATTGATTCAACAAGTTCACCGTAGTCGAGTCTACTGACCCCACAATACCATCCGCGTGCGGACCTGGATTTGGCTTAGCTAAATCAACCTTAGATCCAGGAGCATATGGCAAGTACTTTTGGAGGATCCCAGACTGAGAGTAAATCAGTTCTAACTGCTGGGCCCTGAAAATGGCTTGCTCCTCAGAATAGACCCCAGACATGGAGACATCTTTGGAGATCTCAGGTTGCAAAGACTTCAAAAACCACTCTAGACGGTACTCCGGAGGGATTTCGGCTTTAATGAGCCTTTTTCTCCGTCTCCATTCCTGAATGTGATCAGAAATGTGGGTTGCCTTATCCTGACGAAAGGTAGCCAGAAGTTCAGTTCCGGCATCATAGCAGACAGGCAACTGGAAGTGATTCAAGAAGATATTGGCTAAGTCTGCGAACGATGTAAAGCTGCCCCCTGGCAACTCTATATACCATTTAGCCGCATTACCAGTCAAGGTGCGCTGAAAGAGTCTCAACCTAACCGAATCTTCGATGAGGGAGTTGGATGAGCACCACAAATGGAATGTGGTTACATGATCGCCCGGATCTTCACCACTCTTCCCTTCGAATTTTGGAATGTCCGAAGGGAGTTTGGTTGGGACCGGAGGCCAGGCTGGATTGTATCTGATAGGGTCGCTCATTAGCTTAGTGATATCTGGCAAGTTTAACGTTGCCAGAAACGGAAGCCTAGGAGGACCTAGGGGATTCCACCCAGACTGGGCAGAACTCCCAAAGTTCTGAAAAGATTGTCCTGGGATTTGGGAGGCACCAGGCTGCCCGAAGTGACCAGTAGAACCGGCTGAACCAAAAGGCAAGCCTTGTGGTCCGGCAAAATTTGGAGTTTGACCAACTCCTGCCGTATAACCTCCATAGCCTGCAAAGTTTCCTCCTAAAGAATGGTAAGGAGTTGATAACCCCTGATATGGGTTCCAAGCCGAAGCAAAGGGAGGAATACTTTGAAACATGCTAACCGTGGAATACGGCCTACTTCCTTGTTGGACGATAAATGGATTCGCAGTTCCTGCGCTACTAACCCCAGGGTTATTCCAACCTTGGAAAGGATTGCTGCTTTGTCCTATTGAAGAAAAAGGCATGGATCCTACCATTGGGTTGGAATGTGGGATATGACCACTTCCAAAAGGAAAACCCTGGAATGAAGCCGATCCGCCCATCATGGACGTAGCGGCACTGAACGGAACCGATGGAATACCCTGTGATTGGGTGCCAAAAAGGAAGGAACCAGTACTAAAAGCATTAGTTTGGGCATTTCCACTTGTGGACGGAATGGAGGTAGACCCTACCAAAGATGTGCTAGCAAACGATCCAAACAAGGAAGCGGAGGGGATGGAAATGGTTCCTCCCCCTTGCACCGATGTTGGGGTTTGCATAGTCGCAGCACTCGTAGAAGCCATGCTTCCAATAGTGATCATAAATGGTAAGCGCGTAGCATAACCCGGACTTGCTGGTCCATGCGACAGAGTCCCAACGTATTGCAATACGTCTGGATAACTAGATGGTAGTGGAGAATTTGGAATCACTAATGATTCTGAAAGTTCTTCTACCTCTACGTTATTCTCCACTTGAAAGCGAACTCGAGAAAGGACTGGAGTGTCCCTCTCTTGTTTAGAAGTGCCAGGCCTTGCTTGGCCGCTAATATCCCCGAGAGGAGGATCAATCCCCGATGCGTCAACTGGCGTGGGACGGACCCCACCGGTAGTATTCCCTCTGCGCCTTCTAGGAGAAGGCTCTAAACTAGGTGGCGAGAGACCACGAAGTCTTGGAGACCGTCTTGGAGACCGGTCAGCCACTTTGAATTTTTTGTTATGATCTAACTAAAGACTCAAAAAATTAAAAGCTAAGCCAACTAGGAGCACAGAGAACACACTATAAAGTTCCTAAAGAAACAGCCAGTCAAACAACTTTCAAGTATTTCCGCTCCGGGTGATTAGGACTGGACACCAAAATACGAGAAAGTGAATCAAAGGGCCTTCCGAAGATAGTCTGGGATGATGAGGGCCCAGTCCTATCAGCGAAGGTATCAGAGGAAGTTACGCTGACCTCCTAACAACAGCTTGCGCCGGTGCAAGCCCCCAAGCTTCGCAAGGGTGCCCTCCAGTAGTACTGTCGAGAGTGATACAACATCGACCTCAGGTGCCACGGGATTCCCCTCCGCAGCCACCTATGCAGATCCCTAGGAGAGGCAACTATGGGTACCAACTCGTCGCAGAAGCCAAGCGGAACAGTCGTGAGGTAAGTTCGGACAAGTAGGAGAGGGGGTATCTCTCTTCCCTGTCTTCACAGACCCTCGTGCTTAATTCCCAGATCCGGAGCTTTCCTGGTCTTCATAACGCTATTGGATTTACTCTCGTTAATCAGACTCTTATGTTTGACGTTTTATGTGGCCTTGGAGAGTTAACTCTCCTCTCGCCTAATCCAAGGCCCTAAAATCCTAAACTTGTTGGTGTAATAACTAAAACAAAAATTTCTAGTGGATTTTAATTAAGCGCTTGATTTTATTAGGCTGTTCTTTAAGTCACAAGGTAATGGAGGTGAAACTTGTGGTGTTTTTATGGACGCAAAAGAAATTAATAAAACTTAGCTACATGCACATGCACTTTTGTTTTCGATGAAGAGCAATTTCTATGAGGTTCAGAGGTACTTGTAATATAAACAAATTTTCTTTTTCTTTTCAGACTCCACACTCACAAAAACTAACAAAACTAAATATGCCTAAAAAGAGATGCAAATCTTACCCTAATGCAAGAACTATATGTGGATGCAAGATTCAAAGACTACTCTAAAAACAAAGAAGGAAAGTTGCTGCTTTACCAAATTTTGTCTTGCCACTAAAATGCTTAGATAGAAGATAATGTGTTACCAATCATTTCGTCCAAACAATAAAAACAAGTTCTAAGATAAAAACAAAGCACTTTCACTTCGCAAAAAAGGAAATCAAATGAGAAGCAAGTTTAAGAAAGCGAAACTCAAAAACTTTCAAAAGATTTTCTTTCAATCAAACCAAAAAGTCTTTTTCAAAGGAAAGCTCTCCAAAACTGACACCAATGATTGATAAACAAGCAACCAGACACTTTTGTGAATTGACACCTTTCAAATGATGAAAAATCAACAAAAATAAATGTGTTTGAAGTCGCTTTTGACAATCAAAAGCAGCAATGAAAGTCCCAAAAGATCAAAAGACAAGTTTCAAGAAAATGATAACAAACAACTTTTCCCGAAACGAAGGAGCAAATGGTCATAAAAATGATTTCGTTAAGCAAACAAAAAGTGTCATGAAAGCAAAAATGGATACAAATATTGAACCCAACCTTCCTACTCTGCCGAAACAGAGCAATCAAGATTCTTAAACAGAAATCTTGTGTGTCAAAAATCAATGACGCTTGCAATCAACAAAAACAAGACTAATACTCCTTATGACTAGAGAGAGTTCGGAACAAGATGCCCCCTGTCAAACAGAGAACTGTTACTGGAAACGTGACTGCTTGACACTGACCCAAACCACCAGACTAATATTCAGCAAAAAAGAAAATTTATAAATCTTGAAATTTATGTGATATACGCGCCTGCAATTAAGTGCAGAATGCGTGTATACGCGACTGTAACTAAGGAAACCTGCGTATACGCGGGTTCACTTAGTGCAACTTGCGTATATACGCTTCTGTAATCCAGGAAAAGAGCGTATCTGAAGTCTTTCAAGAAAAATAAAAAAACACAGACTGAAAAACTGGAAAAGCTTGGAGTTCAAGAAAATATCAGACAGTCAGAGCCAACAAACAGAGGGGCTGAGCCTTGATTGGCTTGAAGACTACCCAAACTAGGAACAACAAGAGTGTTGTCCCCAGTGGAGTCGCCAATTCTGGTTGAAGGGAAAGTACCCCTAGGGTCCTTTGGGCTAAGACTCTACCAGACTGAAAATTGCTTATTCAAAGAAACACACACACAACCATCATTTTTACTTTTAAGCAAATTCTAATGTTTAGGGTACGTACCTAAGGTCCTACGTTCGAGAAGGCCTTTAGGGTCCAAACCCTTCTTGGAGTTCCCTTCTTCTTTCTTTAACCTGCAAGACAAACAAATCAAAGAACACAACAGTACATGTACAGATACTTATGTATAAACCATCTTTATGCTATAAAGTTAGTTATAAAAATCTTTAAGTAACCACTTGCATAAGAATTCAAGACAAGAATCTCATAAGCATAAAGAAATATTGTTTCGGGAACAAAGACGTGTTTCTTTATATATAAAGGCAAATAAAGTACATATATCGGAAAGATATCACCTGAACACCTTCAGCAGGCTCCAAGCAAAGCTTCCTCCCGGATTCGTTCCAGCCTCAAGCCTCCAACAAGAGCTTCTTCCAAGTCCTACTCAATGATGATATCAAGGATGAATGATCACCAATACACATGGAAACAAGGGTTTCCTATGAAAAATGGGGGAAGTCCAGAAAGCACCAAGGACTTCAGACCTGGTCTAAGGGAAAAATCTCAGCATAATAATCTTGCTCTCCTCTCTCTCCCCTTGGCCTTCCCTTTGATGTCTTTTTATACCCTCTCCAAAGTAGTTTTTTAGTTAGGAGTTGGTTGGGAACAGTTGGGCCACGGGCAATAACAGGTGATCCAGCAGGTAAAACCCGCGATCTCCGCCCGAAAAAGAGGAATTTATTATTTTTTAAGTGTTTTAATAGATACACGCAGGTTGGGTATAACAGACCCGGGTGTACACGCGTTTAACTCAGGGCAATGTCGCGTATAGGGAATAAAACACTATTTTTTAAATTTTTGGACCAGGTCTGGAAGGAGGGGTTGCCCTAGGCCATGAGTGCAGCATCACAAACCATAAGAGTGAGATTTGGAGCTATAACAATCATCAATCTCCAAGTGGAAGCAAGAACTATCAGAGGGAAGACACTAATCAAATCACAAGCTGATTCATCTCCCTTACAGATATCTATATATGGATCCCTCATCCCAGAGATCTAGAGGCTAGAATTTTGCATCTTGTAAGGAATTGCTATTGGTTTCTTGAGGCAACATCATAGTGTTGGGTGATCTAAGCTTTGCATGAGGTGAAGGAGGGCTTACTTGCTGAGAGGATGATGTTGGGTCAGAACAACTGGTTGTAACTCTCTTGGCTCTTTCTTGATTATCAATAAAAGCTATTCAAGTTTTCCTCCATACTCTTGTGTCGTTTATGTTTTATGCATTTGTATGGTCAATTTACATCTGATCCTAGATTGTTTATGATAATAGATCCATGTTCTTGTATAGTGTTATGCTACTCTGATTCTACAGGTACTTTGTGAAGCTGGGTGTAAGAGGAAGCAAGTAGTTAAGGACTATCACAAGAGAGAGGAATCGAACTAGGAGTCAAGCGCAAGACAGAGGTTGGTCTCCTTTGTTCTTCTCTCATCTATCTTTCATAAAGGAAAAACGAAAGTAGCTTTACTTTGTTTGTTTCTAAGGTAGCTACCACACCTTAGTGGGATTAGCAGTTCTGCATAGACACTTTTCCCTGTAACAAGGGCGAAATCTCATCAGACGGAAGCAAGAAACCAAACTGAGTGCAGGTTTCTATGTTGATGCAGAAGCCAAGATGGAGGTTTCTACGTTGATTCAGCTACTGCATTTGAGGCAGATCTTCAACATCGTCTTTCTTATCACTAGGTCCTAGGATCGATTCCAGGGCACAAAAAAATGATGGGCCATTATTCTGTTGAGTATGTTGGCTTCATGGACGAGAGGAAGAGGGCTATCCCAACTGCACGAGGAAAGCTTAAGTGTCGCAGGTTCTACTTTTAGAACTAAAGTGATTCACATTGTTTTCTTGAGATCTTTGAGCCGAAAATGGCAGGTTCTCTGGCTCTGTCCATAGTCATTATTATTTGTGTTTGAAAATATTCTACCACAGTCACAGGGAGATAGATTCCTTGGAGTAATCAGGAGCCAAAGGCCTAGAGCGTATTAAATAACAATTCTAATTATGGAAAGTCTCAGCTTAACAATGGAGTCGGCCAAACCTTGCAGATGTGATGGAGAATTGATTCTTTGATCTCATTTTGGGGTGGATGAAGTGGCATAATAACAAAAATTTAAGAAACAGAGGCAATTTTTTTTGATAATAATAAAAAATTATTTTCAGATTTAAAAATCTAAAATCAATAATAAAATTTCTTTTCCTTCAAAAAAACTGGACAATTTCCATACCAATCATTTGTTGATCAATTCAATGGAGTTTTCCAAGAACTTGTAGAGCTGGAATCTCCTCCTCACATCAACTGCAACATTACTGGAGCTATGATACCACAATAATGGCATAAATGTCCCTAGAAAAGTAATTTTATTAATCAGAAAAAACAATTACATCTAGAATTTTGCAAAAGTTTACACCGAACAACCAAACACCCTTGCAATGAGCTATTTATAAGCTCAATGTCCTAACTACCTCTAATTATGGATCACTTATGCAATAACAAGTGTCCACTTACAATAAAAGCTATTCAAATAATCTTACTAACAATTCTCCTAAAATAGAGCCTAATATATGACACATTTGTCGAGTCATATCTTTTACAACAATATACTAATTCTAAATGTCTCCATTAAATAATTAAATATTCTTGATTAATAATTATTAAATTAATATATTAAATTAATAATTATTTTATTCTAACTTAATAACCTACGATAATATTTATTTTTGGATCATCTAACAACTTTATGGGGAATAACAATGAAGAACAAATATTTTGGCATAGAACATGAGATTCAGTGGATTTGGTATCCATGTAAATTACATCCAAACTCTTCAAAGGTTTAGAAGGCTCTCTATGGCACATTCCCAGTTATTAGATCCTGGGTCGCATGGTGAGTGGGGAATTATAGAGATATCAAAATAGGTTTGGACGCTTGGATCAGTGTTGAGGATTAATATAAGCTCTTAGAAAACTTAATTGACACATTGCACATTACTGAGGTTTTTACACTAGAGGATGCTCATAATAGACAGGTTTAGGAGTAGGGAATTCAATCTTGGAAAACAATGGAGCAACAAACCTTAAATAATTAAGAGTCACTAGAATGGAATACCTTTATTAGCTTATTTGTTCCAGCCACAAACATAATGTTAATATAGGATGAAGACATTCTCACTTGGTATACGAATTCATCCTCTAAGGAGTACACTACCAAAATTGAGTAACAAGTGATGAGCGTTGGTATTTCATCAAGGATTTTGAAACCTCCAAGGCTCTCAACTTAAATTATCAACATGGGGTTTGTATAAACCTAGAGGTGATAGTGTTATATGTGCAGTAGGTTAAGTTCTACTCCTGTCACCCTCATTTATTGGAACAGATCCAGGCATGCAAAGACCACTCCTTAAACTAACTACAAAGATATTTTTTATGAAAGCATATCATAATTGCAAGGAAATGAACATTGTTCTAATTACATAAATTAAAGTACCATTCATTAAATGTTGAGGCTTCTTATAACTACAAGGAAGGAAAAGGCTACACTAGTTGCAGAAATAAACCATGCTACTCTATTTTCAAATTAATCAAATCAATGTTCTACTTGCATGAATCACTAATCTAATTTCAAATTTCTTGAGAAGAAGAAATCTAGTTTACAACACATGACTAGGGGATTCAAAGAAAAAAACTAAGTCTAATCTACTTATTGTTTTTTGTTTGCACGGGAGGAAGGATATGTTTGGAGTGGTCCTGGAGTCTCCCTAATCATGGAATCAGATCCCAGGGGAAATTATTCAACTTAAAAATAAAAAAATTCAAGATCCTAGGGAAAATCTGGCTAAGTTCGGATAATGTTACAAGAGTGCTACAAGGTGCCCTGTTCTACTACAGGAGTGGGTTCGAGAGCTTTATGAGGGAAAATAAGGTGTTCTGAAGGTGAAGGAAGGTGGATGAGGATGAATAAAGTATGTGTGAGGTATTTTTCCAAGCTTAGCACCCCTCATAGGCCTATCTTGCACACAATTCAATGCCTAGGGTATCCTTCGCTAGCCTTGAAAAAATGATCTTAGTGGAAGATCTTGAGAGTAGAATGAAGTGTCCAAGGGGAGAATGGAGATGTCTAAGTGAATGTGGATGAGTGTGCCAACCCCTGCGATTTAGCAACAACCTCTGTAGACTATCAATCAATAACATACATCTACTAATCACTATTATAGTTAAAGTAATCAAAGTGGAAAGGATGAGGTGAATTTTATTTCTCCAAGATCTATTATATCCTACAACTTACATCTAATCTATTATTCAAATCATGTTGCTAACTCCTAAGGTGCAGAAATCAAGCATGCAAAATAATTTCAATCCGACCTAGCAAGTTCCAAGAAATCATAAACACCTATTTTTGGTTTGTTGTTATAGACTTTTCAACCACACTTCCCACATGAAAGCCAATAATTAGACCTGAAACTACAAATTTTGCAATATAATTCCTACTTAAACAAGGAAATAAATACAATGACTTGAACAAGAACAAGGAAAGAATACATGAGAGGAATTAAAACCTCTGGGTTGGGCCCTAACCTAAGGGTTCCAACCCTATTAAGCTAACTCGAGTGCATATAAATAAAGGACCTTTCATTAATAGAGAATAGGGTGCAAATACATAATCTCAAAATGAAGATAATAGACTCAAGTACTCGACCTTCAATAGACCTTCCTAGCTCAAAAAGTTCAAAAAGGTGACTAAGGGGCAACTCCTTAAGAGGAATGCTTCCATCCAAAATCTCGAAATTAGTGAATCTAGTTCCCTTATTTATTCACATGCACTTGAGTTCCTCAGATGTTCGTGGAATTTAAGTTGTTGGTGAGGAATATTGGGACTCAAGTCGAGTTGGAGAGTTAATGTAGTGAAAAAGCTTCCTGTATTCTCTCTATATGCCTCCAATGTGCCCTTGCATAGTAAATATCTCCAACAATGCTTCTTTTGCCCACATATTAACCAGATTAGGCCATGAAATATGACAAGCACCCTTTAGTCTTCCTACTAAGCACATTATGGCTACAAAATTTAAATCAATGTGAGAGAAAGAGAGTCTAAGGGCTGGAGGATAACATAATAGGCCTCAAAATATACCTATTTATGGGACCCATCATCACCCACCCCGTTGAAGGTGTTTCTCACTTTATGAGCCACTTACTCACTAATGTGAAGTACATTCATGGACCTGGTGGCCTCTATGACATCCCAAGGCACCTCAAATGGTGTGGCTTCCTCTAGATAGAACCCTGTAGTTGCTTCTATGTCTGTCCACTCCTTTTTTTCTTCTGCCTGGTATCTTATCTCTTGTAGGCCCAATAGTAAGGGAGGACTGAGTTTGAGCCCTATCGAAATGATCTTTTTGAATGATCCTTTTGTAAAGTGGGGTTTTCTCTAAGGAAATCCTTAACCTTTAAGCAGAGTGATATTCTCTAATTTGCAAATTGTGAGGCAGACCATGCCATCTCCTATAGCAAGCTTGCAAGCTCTTAGTCCCCAATAACCTAAAGGTGTCCTCGAAAGGAAGGATAACTTTTTATTGTGTTTCCATGTACCAAGGGACAAATTTGTGATTGTTGGAGATGATACCGTGGTTACTAATGATAGCCTTGGGGCTCACTAACTCTGCTATGATGTACAAAGGCTCATTTTCTTCTTTGGTCATCACCCTCTTCACTTCCTCATCCCTTGTTTCTTCATGGGTCAACCAAGAGGTTAGCACCATTAGCCGCATGTCCCCCAATCTTGAGTTGGGGTCCAAAACATTAATGTATGTGAGGATCATATTATGCATATAGAACTCAACTATTTTAGCTCTATCCTTATGTTGTATTGTTCAAAAATACCCATTTTAATATATTATAAATTTCCTATGAAATTTATTATATTACAATAGGGAACCTTCAATTTTAGAAAGTCTTTGACTATCCAAAAGAACAAATTAAATAGCCCTCGAGACACAAACTATACTTAGACTTAAGCATTAAACATTATGGGTTATTTTATTAAAAAACAAAATAAAACAGATTTTTTAAGATTCCTGAAGGTTGAAGTCTTTACAAACTCCAACACACTGCCATACCCTGCGTTACATATCCCATAATAAATAAACATAATAAAAAAATTCCATGGTCATACCTGCAGCCCATTACCAATTGCGATATGCGATATGAACCCCCAAACTAACAGGATTATACACTCTAATCCATAAATTCTCGCGTTTGCGACTATCACAAATTCTAAAAAACATGTCGCCCATTTCAAAAGCCACTGTCAATTGCGATTGCGATATAAACCCCGGACATGATAGGAATATACATGTCAATTCATAAATTACCCTTGCATCCACAACTATTGCAAATAACAAAGGGTCATTGCTTCCTACCTCTTGTGTTTCAACCGACTTGCGATTGTGATTTGACTGCAATTGTTATTTAATTAAACATCCATAGGCCTTACGCCACATTCCATTTCACACTTGTTCCATGATTCCTAACTTAGCCGATTGCGATATGCGATAAAGCCCAGACCCAATGGAAAATACATGCCAACCCATAAAATCCCGCGTTTGCGGGCTATCACAAAAAGTTCCAAAGTCCATATCCCATTCCTTTTCCCTATTGCGATATGCGATAATGTTCAGACCTGCTGAGATTATTCACTGCAATTTATATTAATATCGCGTCTAGGGCTTATATCATAATCACAAAGTTCTAAAAATCATGCCTCATGTTAATGTTGATTACGATATGATCCTGATTGCCAATTGCGATATGATTTCAACAGTGACGTCAAGTCCATGTCATCTGCCACATCATTTGTCATGTTACTTGTCACGTCACCATTCCACGTCATCTGCCATGTCATAGTGACGTCACCATGATTTCATCCCTGACATCATCCCGCACATTATAAATTGCCAGTCTTTCGGCCACCTCTTATAGTCTGCAACTCTGATTTGCGATTGCGATAATCCTATGTATTGCGATATGCAATAAAGCCCCAGACCCGATAGAATTATACACTGTAATTCATTTAATCCCTGCGTCTATGGCTATCATAAATAACAAAGGATCACCACTTCATACCTCTTCCACCCATTGCGATTGTGATTGCGATGTGATTTAAGAAGGCTCCCTTTATATTTTATTTGGAATACTCCCGGTCTAATTTGATTGTGATTTTTTTTTAGTTCTACCCCTTATTCTAATCCGATTGCAAACAAAGATCAATTACAGACTCCAAATGATTATGCACTATTGTCGTTCTATGAGAATCTATAATTTGATTTCATTTATTAATAAAGGATCATTCCAGTTAATGATGTTTAACACTATTGTTTACAGGATTTAACTGAAATAAATTTTATTTCATTTTTTCAATTTATATTTTGAATGTGTGAGTTAATAATTGGATTCATCCACTATTTTTGAATATTTAGTGTTAATTCATTTAAAAGTCTGCTCAGACTATTCTACAAGCTTAATTTTAGATATAATATGAGAGCTGAAATTGGAATAGGAAAATATAGTTATAATCTTAGATCGGCAAGCTATCTTTAGATTTAGGATAATAATTGTTTGCTTGCATACATGATGTCTTGTCTGAACTAATTCAGTAACTCGTCATGAATCTTTGTAGTTCTTATGCATATAATAAATAAAGAATTGGATATATTTTCAATAGGCACTTATGTAACTATTTACTAAGTGTTTAATTGTTAGCATTGATGCTAATGAGGAATCAGATCTTGTGAGCTATATCCTTGATCTAATTCCTCCATCTTAATTCTAATTCTTTAAATCTTGTTTTCCCATTAAGTTAACTCTCAATTGAGAAAAGGGTTACCCTTTCCTTCAATCGAGATAGGTTAGATTAATTGCATTGTAGACTTAGTCTTGCATGTGTTATCATAGATCTTACATTTTAGAATTAGTTTGCATTTAGATTAATTCTACATTCCTAGAAGTCCTCTTTTGAGGCAAAACTTTAGATTGGTTTGGTTGTTCCACAAAAACAACTTATGGATCATTCTTCTTTCCTGATCAACTCGAAGAATTGATTTGATAGCCCTAGCTATTAGCAATTAAGGACATATTGAAAGTTGATAGTGGTTGGGAGAAGGTAACTGGACCTAATTGAACCTGTTGGAGCCACTATCCCAAACGGAAAAGGATTTGTTTTAAGGTCTGGACTACATGGTTATCCCCAATGTTGTGGCAATGATTTTTGAGGCCTCAACATTTTTGGCGCTAGAAAGAGTACCTTGAATTAGATCTTTGTTTAAATTTTGTTATATCATTTTTTAACTAATCACAGCTCTCATATGCATTCCTTCACTTGGTCATGCATTCAGTTCACCTAAGCCTACATGAGGCATGCCCAAGAAGCGGATCGAGTCCTTGTCACAGTTAAAGTTCGATGGTGAGAGTACTATTTCTGCATTAAAACATGTTGCTGGTTTTGTTAATAGATGTAAATATTTTAATATAATTGTTGATAATGAGATATGCAGGATTTTCACTCTCACATTCAGAGGACAGATCTGCAAATGGTTCTTGGTGCTTCTCGATAAGCCTATTCATTCATGGAAACATTTTTGCTAAGTGTTTCTCAAAGCACGTCAAAATTACGATTACAATAGTTTGTGTTTAGAATTAGATCATCTTTACATGTATGATAGTGAATCTTTAGATTATTTTTATAAACAATTTTGGTCATTTTGTTGTATATTTCATTTAGATGATTTTCCTTCAACTGAGGATTTAATTGAAAATTCCACTTCTCTTGTTTCTTCCCACACTAAAAATAATGAATCACTTAATGGAGAACAAGATACATCTAATTCATTAACTAGTATTGAATCACTAAACTGTTTTATGGAACCCAAACCTGAAACTGTAATGGAATCACAACTTTGTTCTTTAGAAAATTTCAATTCTCATTTTCTCTTTGAAGATGCAATTGAAACCATTTTTAATGATACATGTGATCGATCAATAGTTACAGTAAAATCTAATCTACATCAAGACTTGGATAATGAAAATATCAATTTATCTTCTTTCAAGGAACATTCAGAAAATTCAGAACATGTTTCTCTAATTAAAAGAACTTCCTTAAACATAGATTATAATACGACAAGTTATATAGATAAATCATTCCATCCATCATTATATTCTGGCATGCATTATTTTCTTTATCCTAATGTGTTTTCAAATCAGAATATAGTCAACGATGATTACCTTAATCTTTCAAATGATAATCTCCCTAATCTTTGTTCTGAAAATTCTTCATGTATTACTCATTTGGATGATAATTCTTTAATTGCAAAACCCTCATCTTTTATATTTTTTATTATGTTAATTTACATCAACCATTTAATTTTCATAAGAAGAAGGTAATTTATGATAATTATCATGACAATGAGGATAGAAAAATTCCATCTTGTACAAACTACACCAATTTTGAAAACTAATTTATTTCGTGAAGATTCACATGCTTTAATTTTGTCTCCTGAACACAAACTTAGTTTTAAGAATTTTGATGAATTAACCATGCGAGTTTCTAATGTATTTCATTCTGATTCTCTTTTAGAAATTCACATTTTTAAAATTTTTAGGGATTTTCCTTTTAGTGTCAATTCATTGACTGAATTCCATGATAGGTTCCAGAATTCCCTTGTAAAGTTATTCTGTAATTTTATCTTTCATAACAATTTAATTGTTTTTCCACCCTTTTATTTTATTTTCTCTTCTTTTTGCAAGCATGTTAAATATTTTAGTATTGAATATCATAGAGAATCATTAAGTGAAAATGGTGAATTGGTTTCTTATAATATTGAATATAAAAAATATTTTTGTTTTCAATTTAATTCGATATTTAGAAGTTCATTCCAATCATTTCGACATCATTCTAATTTAAATATTGAGGACATTCTTCCTTCACAACATGCTTTGCCATCATCTCCTTTGGAAATTTTTCATTCTCTAACAAATATACATTCATTCTTTTATGATCCCGTTAATATTTGTTTAGAGCATGCTTTCCAGAAAAGATGGTTTACTAATAGGTTAATTGTAAATAAACTTTTTTTGTACATAATTTTACATTAGACGTAAAAAAAAAAGTTTTTTCTGTTTCATTTTGATTATTTTCCTTATCTTGTTATTAAAGTTTGACTTGTACATACAGGTAGGTAATAAAATGAGAGAATGGTTATATTGGAAGTGTGATTATACATAGTCATGTTTCCTTCATTAAGTTAGAATTAGGAGTAGATTATTTTAGATAATATTTAATAAATAATGATTTTGAGTTAATTGCCTTGCATTGGAGAAAGTCATATCTTTCCAGGAAGATTAAATGAAATTCTTCAATGGTAAGTCTCTTATACTCACTTTCATTCACTTCTTTTCTTTTCAGATTTAGTCTTGTTTTCTTGTTTTCTGCTGATATATAACTCTCTTTTGCAGCCCTTCAGAAAATTTTTTACACCTTCACCAAATCAAAACTGTGAACTTAAAGAAGCAGTATCGTTTTTTCATCGAATCAACCAAAATGGAGAAGTTCTAAACATTAATCTATTTATTCAAAAGCATTACTCTGATTAGAAAATGGTTAAAATGCTTTTTTCAAAGTTCTGCTTTTAAAAAAGATAAATAAATAGAAAATTTCCTCATTCAAACTGAATTATTACTAAATGCTTTTAACATTGCAATTTTGATTTATCTATATTTAGATATAAGAAGGAATGTTTTCTTGATTATCTTTTCCCTCTTTTGTTAAGAAATTTGCATAAATTTTTTTGTAAAGTTTTCCTTTTAGATTTTGTTTTGAGTGATTTTAACATCATACTTGTGAATGGTTATAGCTTGAGAATTAAGTCATCATATCACGTTTACTTTTTCTTTTAGATATTAATGTTAAATGACATACTCTTGGCCTTTCATCATCATCTCTTGAAAACCACTTTATGATTTTTCAATTTGAAAATTGGAAATTTTCAGGAAGTGGTTATGAAAGTTGATAAATAGATGAAAATTATTAACTCTCAAATTTTTTCCATTAAGTTGTAAAATCTTTAAAAACCTCAAAAATTATATCCTTTTACTCTAGTATTAGTAAAAAGGTTATGCTTAAAAAGTAAAGACCGTCTTAGGACTAAAACAATTTCAACTCAGATTGTCATCCAGAGCTCTTAAGGAGTCAATGATCCTCTCCATCCATTAAAAAGGGAATTCTAAAATATAAAAAATCTAAAAAGATAAGAGGTCTCATCACGAGTCTGCTTACCATGTTCGTAGGGAACCAATTAAACTAGCATTACCACACTGAACACCAAATCAAGGTAATGGCTAATGATTTTTAATTGTAAGACAAGGGGTCTCATCACAAGCCAACTTGTTTAGTTTGATTATTACCGGTGACTGACATTGTTGTTATATGGCCACTAAACTAGGACAATGGATTTTTAAGATTATCTATCTATCTATATATATATATATATATATATATATATATATATATATATATATATTACCTCTAATTATTGCACTATTAAATGGATGGGATACTGGATTGTCGTTGGTTAAAAGGTAACCCTGTTGAGGCTATGAATGTCTGGGACCCTTCAATTTTAGAAAAGTCTTTGATTATCCAAAAAATCAAATTAAATAGTCCTCGAGACACAAACTATACTTAGACCTTAAGTGTTAAACATTATGGGTTATTTGATTAAAAAAAATTTGATTTTTTAAGGTTCCCGAAGGTTGAAGTCTTTATAAATTCCAACACTCCACCATAGCCTGCATCGCATCCATACCCCGCATCGCATATCCCATAATAATCAACATAATAATTTTTTTTATGGTAACACTTGCGGCCCATTACTGATTATGATATGCGATATGAGTCCCAGACACGACAAGATTATACACTCCAATCCATAAATCCCCACGTCCACGGCTATTGCAAATTCTAAAAAACATGTCACCCATTCCAAAAGCCAGTGTCAATTGTGATTGCGGTATAAACCTCGTGCCCTATAGGAATATACATATCAATTCATAAATCCCCCCACATCTACGGCTATCACAAATAACAAAGGGTCATTGCTTCCTACCTCCTATGTTTCAACCAATTTGCGATTGCAATTTGACTGCAATTGCAATTTAATTAAATAGCCACAAGCCTTATGCTACTTTACACTTCACACCCGTCAATACCTACTACCTTAGCTGATTGCGATATGCGAAAAATCTCGGACCCGATGGGAAAATACATGATAACCCATAAAATCCCTCATCCGTGGGATATCACAAAAAGTTCCAAAGTCCATACCCCACTCCTTTTCCTAATTGTGATATGCGATAAGGCCCAGATCTGCCAGATTATTCACTACAATTTATATTAATATTGTGTCTGGGGCTTATATCACAATTTCAAAGTTCTAAAAATCATGCCTCATGTTAATGCCGATTGCGATATGATCTGATTTCCGATTGTGATATGACTTCAGTTCCACGTCATCTGTCACATCACTTGTCACGTCACCATTCCACGTCATTTTCCATGTCATAGTGACATCATCCCACACATCGTAAATCACATTTATTTCGGCCACCTCTTATAGTCTGTAACTCCAATTTGTGATTGCGATAGTCATGTGTATTGCAATATGCGATAAAGCCTGGACCCGATAGAATTCTACAATGTAATTCATTTAATCCTCGCATCTGTGGCTATCACAAATAACAAAGGATCATTGCTTCCTTCCTCTTTCACTCATTCCAATTGCGATTGCAATGTGATTTAAGAAGGCTCCCATTAAATTTTATTTGGAATACTCTCGATCTAATCCGATTGTGATTTTTTTTTAGTTTTGCCCCTGATTCTAATCTGATTGAAATTGTTATATGATCTGCCCCAAAATCTGATTTCTAATTGCGATAAGCCATAAAATCCACCTCCTCACTCCGAATTCCTCTCCATGATGTTTGTGTGAGGATTTATTGCGCGCTACGTTTTTCTTGATTTCTTGCAAAACATGATTTGTTTCAAATAAAATTGGCTTATCATCTCATTTAAGTTTATCTTATCGATTCTTGTGTGTCATGTTTAGGTTCATGATAGAGGAAGATAGTTGTTCTGATAAGTGGAAAATCATTTCAAACAAATGGACAGACGTCGAGAGAATTCGATGGAACAAACGAATTTGATAGAGACAACAAATCACTTTCAAAAACTTCTACCAAAATATTGTTTTCCTTTAAAGCATTGTTGAAGGGATCGATTTAAATTCCCTCAATGCTCTGCACAATAGATTGGAGTTGTTTTGTGCTATTTAAGCTTACTTTTTGTATGAAATAAAGGTCTAGAATTCGAAAGACAAAGCCTTGGAGGCTTCCATTATTGTACCTCTTAGTATTTTTAATAGAATGATAGGTCTCGAATCAAGGGAGAGAAGCTTGTAATATTGTAACCGTGGATTATATCTATTGGTGGAGAAGATCTTATTTATCATGCACTACTGCTGAAAGGAGGAGACATTTTCCAGAAGAAGAGATCTATTGCAGACTCCAAAGGATTGTGCACTACTGTCGTTCTC
Source organism: Pinus tabuliformis (assembly GCA_031772625.1). Taxonomy (NCBI): domain Eukaryota; kingdom Viridiplantae; phylum Streptophyta; class Pinopsida; order Pinales; family Pinaceae; genus Pinus; species Pinus tabuliformis. The sequence continues at coordinate 854,600,505 of CM062820.1, read as the reverse complement.
TGAGAATATGTAATTTGATTTCATTTATTAATAAAGGATCATTTCATTTAATGATGTTTAACACTATTGTTTACAAGATTTAATTGAAATAAATTCTTATTTGAGTCTTTCAATTTATATTTTGAATGTATGAGTTAATAATTGGATTCATGCACTATTGTTAACTCATTTAAAAGTCTGCTCAGACTATTCTACAGGCTTAATTTTAGATATAATATGAGAGCTAAAATTTGCACAGGAATAGATAGTTATAATCTTAGATCGACAAGCTATCTTCTGATTTAGGATTTATAATTGTTTTCTTGCATACATGATGTCCTTTTTTGAACTAATTCAATAATTGATCACGAATCTTTGTAGTTCTTATGCATATGATAAGTAAGGAATTGGATATATTTTCAATAGGCACTTATGTAACTATTTACTAAGTGTTTAATTTTTTGTATACCTCCCATTGTGGGAAAGTATACCTCCCATTCATTCAGGGGATTATGGATAAGATTTCAAAAATTCTAAAAAAGGACATAAACGCTCAGTTTATAACATGTGGAAAAATTAGGCAAATGATGAGGTTAGTCAAGGATAACATAGATCATCAACAACTCAAGGGTGTGTACAAGATTTATTGCTCATGTGGCAAGAATTATATCGGGGAAACAGGATGATCTTTGAAAACAAGACTTAAAGAGCATGTTATCACAAAATCAAGCACTGAAGGGCTGCTGATCAGGTAGACTCTGTGTAACTATTTCAGACCAATCTTTTGACTAAGGATTAGCCTCCCTAGCCTGAGACGGCTCTCTCAAAAGGTTATTGATTTTGACTATTGATAAGATGGCTAACTCTTGTAAGGTGAATTTAACAAACATGCTGGCTGGACAAACATTACAAAGACTTCCATTGGGCTTATGGAATTAATCATACTTCAGTAAACTATAACACTACTCATACATAGAAGTCAAGGCATGTGATGTTTAAATACTCAAAACACATCTCATAGAAAACCTCAGCTTACAAATACACACAGGAAATCAGAGCAGCATAAGTGAATTCTGAGTGATTGTGTATTTATACAACTGTAAAAACATTAAGGATAAAGCAAAACCACATATCTTGAGCATTGAAACACTGTATGAATCCTGAGAAGAAAAACAGCAAATTGTATTACTGAAACTGAGTTTTTACACAAGCCAAAATAATACTCTGTTTTCTCAAATATCCAACCCTCATTACATAGATGATTCAGCTATATATAGAAACATAACTCTAACTACTTGGAGCTTCCTCCTCCAGCATGAGGGGAGCTCGATGACTGCCACTAATGACACCTATCTGCTTTGCAACAAACTATTTAATACAATAACCACTAACTGAAGTTCTAAAGAGTTCTAATTTAATTATAACTCCAACTCTATCTCCTTCATAGAATGATTCCTCCTTGCAGCTTTGACACCTGGTTTCCTTTTCGTTTGGCTGAGATGGCATGAGATGAGCAGTTAATGCCCCATGTTGGCTTTGGATACTGAAGGCTTTAATCTGCTCCGTGTTGGCTGAGAATATCCCTTACTTTTCGGTTCTGGTCCCCCATCACTTCGAATATGCAGCAGCATGTACTTTAAGTCTCTTTAATAACCCAAAAATATAGAGCACCACGTCCATGATGTGCTGGCCACCTTTTTTCATGTGTGAAGACAACACCTTTCAAAAAGATTTTGCTGATTTGTCAATCATAATTGATTAGCTCAACTGAAACATGCAGCTACAGCAGTTTCGTAGCGCGCTACGAAACTGCTGTGTAACTTCAAAAGCACAGTCCTCCAGCATCAGTTATACAACATGACTTTATGTTGAGATATGTTAAAACAATAAGACCTGAAATTGTATTCATTTATGCCACAGTCACCGGACAGCCTACATAAACAATGCTTGAATCTGCGATTTTAATAAGTCTACAGCTCCTTCAAATTTGTAGGCTCAGCCATAGGTTTGATATCTGAGTTCTTTATACAATTGCTCTAAACCTGGTTGAAGCCTTGTAGTTAATGCAATGCTTGCAAAAGCAAAACCACTGAACACCAATAGGACTGCAACTTTCACTGCTGGTATGCTTAGTACAGGTGTATGGATATTCTTCATGTACTGCATCAAAAGGCCAGGTTTTTAGTGCCTCCTGCCCAAATTATTATTTTCAAGTTTAGTTGTTGATGGACTAACTCTAATGCAAGGAAAGCAATCAACTCTGTTTCCTTCTGTTCTTATCAAATCAACTGTCATAAGAGGAACAAATGTAGTCACTTGCAGTAAGAAGTCCACTAACACCGCAAGAGCTGCAAACATCGAGAACACTTGATAAGCAGGCATAGGGATGAAACTTCCAACTGCAAATGCCACAACCTCTGAAAGGGTTGAAAGTGTTATAGATGGCCCCACTTCATTTAGATTTTTGTGACAGTGACAACAATTTTCTCCAATTCAGAAGGAAACAATACAGACCACAGTTTTCTAGTTTTGAAGCCATAATCCTTAAACACCATATCTGACATGTCCTGATTGTTGATACTATAACCTTGGATTGACCCTTTTCCTATATCAACAAAATATAAGTAAATATTTGACATCTGTTTAAGAAACATAGTCAGTGCTTCATTGGTTCTAGGAAACAAGTGTGTCCTTGCACTGTTATCAACAAAAAGAATGTAGCCGTTGCTCAGTTGAATCTGCCATTGGCAGAGGAATCACTTGAGATATGGGATAGGAAGGCCTATAAGATTCAAGCTCTTTGCCACTGTGAGAATCTACAAATGAAAGAATCCCTGTCTCATCATGTCCTAGATCACATTTACAAACATCATAATTGCATGAATTTTATCCATCAAAGAAATGTGAAATCTTGTGTTAAAATACGAAAGCTTCCTGCTACATATCAGACAGCCCTGGCAACCTTTCGCCGCTCTATTTGATTTTTCAAAGGGCATTGCATCTCTGTCCAACTGATTTGGATCATTGCTGCACCGGCAATACTTTCTGCAGATACAACACCCAATTCATTCTTAGCTGTGGAGGGGTAATACGCCCGTGCATCACCAAGAGAGAGAACTTCTGCTCGGATTATATCCCCAAGGTGAAACGATGTGTACATATCAACCTTGTCACTCTCTGTTGCTCGAACATCTTGTTGTCTCACAGTACCTGTAAACTTTTCTTTCACTGCCCTTATCCCAACACAAATAATATTCACTGTGGCCAATCTTGCCATCACCTTTGTGACTCTCGCTGTAACAATGGCTCCTGGTTCAGGCACAGTCCCGTGCTCCTTCTCCAGGTAGGGAAGCAATACTGCAATCCTCATTCCAAATTTCTTCATCAAAATGCCCTTTCTCTCTCATAGTGACCCACATATCCTTAGCAGATGTATAACTTCTGTTTGACAGTCCAAAGCGAGGTAAAATAGTCACATCTACATTGTCAGTTTGGCGAGAGGCAATTGCAAAAGTAACTGGTGCATAACCTTTTGCGGTCTTGTGATGTAGAAGCATGCCACGCACTCCATCATCGCTCATGAAAGGCTTGTTGACATGGCCTCCAGAAAAATGTGATGTTTCACCAATCGTGTTCGCCCATGTAAAAGGTAAGCTCACATTTGCCCTTTCTTTACCCATTAATTAATTGCCAAGTTGAACGGATTGAATAGGGATCCATCCCAGCCAAGTTCCTATTCGACTGGAGGACCATTCACCTATCGCTGAGTCTCTGAATGCAATTATGCTCGCTTCCTGCAAAAGTTTTCTCCCTGTTAGTACAACTGCTGCCCTTGTATCTATTTGAGCAGAATGGAAGGTTGGAATTCCTTGTAAATGGAAATAATTGAGCCAGACAACGAAGAAAGCTATTGCAACTACACTGCGCAGCATAGTTTTTGATTCCGTAGGACTTGTAGATTCAATATTTGCTAGCAATCCTTCATCGTCTATCGAGGACTGGTTTAATATAAAACTCGGACCACTGCGACCAGACCCACGGGATGATGCAACGAGGTATGAGCCTGGAGTTGGGGTATGACTGCTTGCTAGAGATCTTGCAGACGTGTAATAAAGGCTCTTTCCTATGGATCTATCACAAGTTGGCGACATAGTAGGAATAGGTAAACTAGAAATAGGGATCCCATTTGATAATCTATTGGAGAGATCTACACCATTTCCCCTGCCTTTCTTTGCGGAATAGTCTATGCTCTCCGGTGTCTTCACAGGTTCAATGCTCTCGAAGTTATAAATCCACCATTCGATCGTTTTGCACCAACTGTAATTACCCCAGGTTCAATTGCTTGTTCAAGGATACTACAGGAACCTTTTAAAAGCGCCATATAACAAAACCATTCATCTGATAGATTTTCACTGTTGTAACTTGGAACCAGAAGTCGCCATTTCCAACATTTATTGCACTGAACCCATTCATGGTCAGGTTTGTACCCTTTGCTGTTGTCTCTCAGTTCAAGAGTGTCGAAATTTTCATCCCAATACTCATCGGCCTTGCTTCCTAACCACTGTCCTAATTTAGCATAAGCTGCACAATCCTGGAATCCTTGCGTGTGATTAAGAACCAGAGTTCCCTTATCCCCATTGGTCATAATTTCAGTGACATCTATCACCCCAATTATGAAATGAAGCATTCTTTTCAAGCACCGCCAGATTGATCACAAATCGAAACCAGAATCAGAGGTTTCGGTCTTAATAAGGCTACAGAACACGTGTCAAGACCGACATGTAAGACCTTGCACATGTTATCCCCATAAAATTCTTGCAGAAAATATGACAGCTGGGATGAGATGTGCTGTGAATCAGCACGAATTCCCCATTTCGTAGCGCAACGAAACTGCTAAAAGGATTTATGCGCTGCGAAACCACTTTAAAACTGACTTATGCGCTACGAAATTACCTAAAGGGCTTTGTAGCACATAATAACCTTTGAACAGAGTTGACACATGGAAATGAGACCGGGGATGAATGAGAATGAGAATGACCGGTGATGAACGAGAATACATAGTTGACTCATAAGACACAGACTCTAAGGCAAACAAAAACTCAAACTTAGAATAGCACCGACTTTTAGCATCAAACAAATGTAAGACATTTGGCATTGGAATTTTGTCAGTGATAACAGAGCACATAGCTGATATTAAGAATGGGAGATCTCGTACATCAGCCCTTGCAGAACACTCATCCAAAACCAAACGTCATGTGAGTTTAGAAGACGCCAAAATCATTGCAAGAGAAGATCATTATCAAAAGAGGAAAATCAGAGAGGCCATTAAAATTATGAAATTTCCTCAGAACCTCAACAGGGACAATGGGAGCGAGATTAGTGGAAATTGGCTTCCCCTGATTAGACAAATAAATCCCTCCAAATCTTTTGTAGCTTAGTATCACTGGTTTCTCCCAAAATAAAATAAATTAATTAGTTAATTAAAATTAATTAATAATTAAAATTAATTAATAATAACAATTATAAAAAAATAAAATTTATTCTAATGACTATGGATTATAATAACATTAGTTTTATAAATTAACATTTGGAAAATTATAAAAATTATAAATCAATTCAATTAATTAATTAAATTAAATAGGTTACTTATTTATCAATTAGATACTTAGGGTTTAATTAATTAAAAATAAAATAAAATTAACATAAAAAGGAAAAGAGAAAAAGAAATATATAAAATCATCAAAACAAAAATTAAAAATTAATTAATTAATCAATTAAATTAAACTAATTAATTAACTAAACCAATTAAATTGTTTACTTCTCTCATTAGTCTTAACCGGTTGTATCTATTAAGAATTAAGAATTAATTTATTTAAAATAATTAAAATTAGAATAATTAAATTAAAATAAATAATTAAAACTAAAATAAATAAAATAATAATAAAAATTAAATTAAAAATTCATATATGTAGGTTAAGTCGGCTTCTATATAAAAATTTATCACTATTTAGGATTAATTAGGTTTATATATACGCTGGTCGGAGGATTCTTCTCTCAAAAAACGATCATTCATAATCTACCATTTTTGGTCCTGATGATGGACCCCCTTTGGGGTTCAAAACGTCGACATGATGAATATAATACTGTGGATAATCTAGATCATACTGCACCAAAAAACAACCACAGAAGCTTAAAGTCTAGTATTTATGTTAATAAGGAATCAGATCTTGTGAGCTATCTCCTTGATCTAATTCCTCCATCTTAATTCTAATTCTTTAAAGCTTCTTTTCCCATTAAGTTAAGTTGGATCTCGATTGAGAAAAGGGTTAACCTTTCCTTCAATCGAGATAAGTTAGATTAATTGCATTGTAGACATAGTCCTGCATGTGTTATCATATATCTTACATTTTAGAATTAGTTTTCATTTAGATTAATTATACATTCCTAGAAGTCCTCTTTTGAGGAGAAAATTTAGATTGGTTTGGTTGTTCCACAAAAACAACTTAAGGATCATTATTCTTGCCCGATCATCTCAAAGAATTGATCTGATAGACCTAGCTATTAGCAATTAAAGACATATTTAAAGTTAATAGTGGTTGGGAGAAGGTAATTGGACCTAATTGAACCAGTTGGAGCCACTATCCGAAATGGAAAAGGAGTTATTTTAAGGTCTGGACCCGGTGGTTATCCCCATTGTTGTGGCAAAAACTTTCGAGGCCTCAACACCTTAGTACTTTCCTTCATATAAAAGTAAATAAATTTCTTGTAGTCTTGGAATGGTAGAGAGCCATATTATGCTGATGTTTTTATGTATAATTTCAACCACTTCTCCTTGAGGAAGATGGCATAGGACTTGGATGGTTGTCTGCATTGCATGCATTCCATGGAAAAAATTTCCATGGTGGCAAGTTTTACCTCCTTTTCCCGTAATTGCTCCCTCAGTATTTGATTTTGTGTTTGCACTTGTTCTCTCATGATTTACTCCCTCAATTTTAGGTCAACCATTTCTTTTCCCAGTTGTTCCAATTTCTCCTCCATAAGACCCACATCCTCTACCTTCTTTGAATTTTCAATCTGCATCCATCTATGACATCTACTCCTCTCTCTTTACAATTCAAATAAGAGGGTGATTAAAAATTTATTTAGGTACAATCCTACCTCCCTCAACAAATTTGTAGTAGGATCCAAGGTCAAGTTGTGGTTCTTGATCCTGGAGTTCCTGGAGATCTTCTTCTTCCATTTTTGATATGTGTGCTTTTTCCTATAGCATTCCTTTTTACTCCTATAGTAGATTTATTCCTTCCTGTATCATTCCTTTTTCTTCTGTAGCAAATATATGCCTTCTTGTAGTAGCCCTGTTTTTTCCTGTAGCTCCTTTGTTTTCTCTTGTAGCAGGGTATCTTGTGATTTGAGCTTCTTATATGTGACTACTCCAGTGGCGGGCCTCCTTATTAGTGGAAAATGTTGTTTACCCTTTACTTTAGGGAAGGTGACCTCCTCAACTTTCCCTTCACTAGGTCCCAATTCTCCTCCTTAGCTACCTAACTCATCAATTTTGATTGGGAAAGTTGAAGGAGGTTGTGGTTTCCTTGTTTTACCCTAGTGCTCTTTCTCATCTTATCGTATAAGGGGCCTTGCTTGGGTTGTATTATATTGAGCTGGACAGGGATGCGAAGTGTGGCTAAGGTACCAACCACCTCTTGTTTTGTGTTACATGGTGAGAGGCTTATTTGTTTCCCATGTTTTCCAATTTTGTGAGATCTAGAGGGCTCCTAAGGGGTCTCTTTTGTCATTTTATGTTCTCCTCCTTCTTCTTCCAATTTCTTGTCTCTTCTCTTTTTCTCTTCTTCCTTCTTTTCGCCTTCTTTCCCACCTCCAACACTATATTTTTGTGTCTCTTCTTTCTACATTGAGGTAAGGGCTTGTGTCTCAATGAAGGCCTCCCTATCCATTTCCACAAAGTCATCCCTCAACACAGGGTTCTTAACGTGTCTTAAGGCATCCATGACAATGAGATTGATGAGGCCATGATGGGAAATTTGTTGGTTCTTCCCTTCCCTCACTTTGTAGCTCATTTCAATGATGGATTGTAAGAGGAAATGTGGAAGACTAAGCCTGTTTGGAATTCGTAACTCTCTCTGGAACCTTAGCTCATAGAGAAGCCTAAACTGATAGGCATACACAATACTCAACCTCCCCTCAAAATATATGTACTTGAGGATGTGATAGGTTACTTCATCCCAAGGGTAAGGTAGGCTCTCTCTTAGCACTCCATTTTTGTCTTCAATAGGCTTCTCTTTATGGAGGAATTTTTTTTTCTTGGATGTGAACTTTCTTGTCTTATCTTCTTTGTCCCATCAAAATACTAAGGGTATGATGGTCACTTTGATGATGAGTTCTACATTCAGATGGATGGAAAGTCCCCTAACAATAGTGGTAGCACTGTCTTCTCCCTAAGAATTGAGGGACATGGCAAACTCATGGGCTACCTCATCATCATACAGCTCTAATTGCTCAAAGAACCCCATCCATTAATGTATCAGAAAAATGTCTCTAAAAGGAGGATGATGATGGATTATTTTAGTGTTTGAGGGTTCTCTTTGATTGAAACCTTCCCCCATGGCTCCTACTGCTCCTTCCTTGAATTATTCGAAGGGAATTGTTCAAAGTTTCTCTCTGAGTAGTCTAGGGTGTAGGGGTAGAGATAGGGTGGTTGATGTTGTTTTGTGTGAGAGAAGGAGAAATATGATATCCTTTTTCTTTAGTGAAAAACTCCCTCTACTCTTTCCTTGCCTTTCTCATGTGAGAAAATGAATTTTTCAAAGTAATTGAGTCTTACAAGGGTTTGCTACAAGATTCCTGTAGCAAGCAGAATTCTTTATGCGACTGTATGGAAATTGAGGAAAGAGGATGCCACTTACCCTTTTTTAGGATGACTCCTTCATGTTCATGGGGGTTTGAGGAAAATTTTTGGTGTTTTGGGCTCCTTTTCTCCCCTTAATATAATCCTATAACACCTCCTCTACATTCCTATAACAATTCAAGCATTCTTGTAGCAATGGTTTCTAGTCCTGTAGCTCCTATAGACTAATTTTGTGGCTCTTCTGTAGCACCTTAGGAAACCTCTAGTAGCATCTAGTTTGACCTTTGATGTTTTGGTGGTATCTTCTAACTATTTTCAAGAATGAGCATTGGTACGAGTGAAATCGAGCCTTGTCCTTATTATTTTTGTAGTGATGGATCGACACGCTTGGTGACTTGGCCTTTTCTCGTATTTTCCTATTTTAGCTATTGTCCCCACTCCTCGTAATTATCAATCACTGTTCTTTGAATTTTCCACATTGTATGGATGGGCCATGCTTGAGTATACTTCAAGTTAGTAATCGAAGGTAGCCAAGTTTGCTGGCCACCTTCAACCCCTAAAAACTCTATTCTTGCTCATTTAACACACTTTTTACCATTATGGACATAAGGAAGAGGTGAGGGTTGTCATATTTGAGCCTACCTATGATTTCGAGTCTTTGGAGATGCATGTATGTTGTTGATGTACTAATGGTTGATCAACTGTCCTATGGAGGTATTTTCATCCATTTTCTTTCTTGTGCACAAGTCCTTATTAAACAAAACAAGTCGTTTCTAGTGTTTGATATGTTGCATGGAGTTGATTGATGACCTTACAACTGCTCCTCAGGGATGGTGTTACTTATCTAAGCCTCAAGGATGGATTCTTGGTACCTCGAGGTGGCCAAATATTCATTTTGCAGCTGCAACAGTCCTTTGCTCATGATTTGGTTGGATCTGTGCAGGTTGTTACAGGAGTGATCTCTTTCTTGTAGCAGTCACACAGTTCTTCCCCAAAACCTCTTACTGCATGCAAGGCCTTTGATAAACCATGGTGAGCCTAAGGACAATCAAAGAAGTTTATGATGGTGGTGAAAGTGTGAAAAAGAGTGACAATAGAGTCCTTTTCTGTGTTTTTTCATGGTCAGAGGTGGAAAATTGAAGATGGAATTAGTTGAATGGAGTGCAGGATAGGTGAAGGAAGTTGAGTGGACCCCTCCTAACATCTTCCTAAAGAAAAACATGAATTTTGGTTCCATTTTCTAGGTGGATCTCAATCCTATAACATTTCAACTTGATCCTGTAGCAATTCAGGACAATCCTGTAGCAGTTTAGGACAATCTTGTAACATTGCAGGGTTGAGGAAAAATTGGGTGTAGTTTCTTGTTAAGTTATGGAGAGAGGTAGGGAGGTGGATGAATGATGATAAAAATGAAGTGGTTGGGCTAGGGAGATGGAAAAATTGACTGTGGACTATGTCCCTGCAACTATTACTTCCATGACTATTTGGAGTCCTACAAAAGAAAAATGTCAGCATAATTTATGTAAGGAATCCTCCTTGTATTTTATTTCTTTTTTTTTATCTCTCTTTTTTTGTGAGACATGCAGATTGCCTCTGCAGAGGTTTTCAACCTACATGCCTACCCTAGGCACCTTAGAGAAGGTTTTCACCAGGGGATCTCTTCATCTTATTTATCATTTTTTTTTTCTCCTAGGTTGCCTCATAGATATTTTCAACCCTAAAGTTTGCCTTAGATGCCTCATGGATATATGGATACATGTCCATGTTTGGCCTTTACTACGTGGATTTCATGGAAAAGCTACAACGCTACCGAAAAACATCTAGACAATGGTATCTCAACTTCTTGAAAGATAGAAGTAGTACTAGTAAATGAAAAATATGGGTTGCAAACCATAATTCCTACTAAACAAAGGGGGTGAGAGTAGGTTGAATCTCCTCCTAGCAAATTTTTGCTTTTGAGTTCCATAATTTCAATGTTCTACCATTCCTCAGTTTTGATGTGTGGTGTTATCATAAGCCATCTTTATGAATATTGTTATTCTATGTGTGGAAAATGTTAATGTATAAATAATGTATAATTTAATATATTTATTGTGGTGCTAATATTATTTTCAATTTTTGTGAATTAAAAATTTTATTACATTATGATCAACAAATTATATGAAAACTAAGAAATTTAGATTGGTCGGTGACAGGGTAACTCCAACCAAATCTTAAATCAAAAGACAAACTAAGCTAAGATTACATAAAAATGAGAATTTTGGATTGGTTGGACCCTATGGAAATCTCATCAAATCCAAATCAAAAGACATGGTTGATCATGCCAATACATTTACTACAGTCTTGATCTTTGAAGCCAAGAATGATTATGAGGTTTTCTAAAGGTAATTTCCTCTTTTTCTTCTTATGAACATCAATCCATTCCAAGGAGTTATCATGAAGAGATGAAGTGGAGATAATGACTACAATCCGACAATTCCCTTTTAGAAGGGTCTGCAATATTGGTTGGTTCCTTATCATTATCCAAGTGATTTTATTCATAAAAATATTTGTGCTCACTCATTGATGAAGCCAAGATCATGGTTGTGTCTCTTTCATCTCCATTTGAGGGGTGGAGACGATGTTGCTTATGGCTGATTTGGGGTTGAAGGACTTGATTTGGTTGCATAAGCTTTTTGTTGCCACGTGATGTCTTGCCTAAGGGCTAAATAATTCTTAGATCCTTTAGGATATTTTGGGTCTTGTCATCCTTGAGTTTTTCTCTTGGCATTCAAAGGTGGAGAAAACCCTATGGAAGAAGGGGAGACATTTTGGAGATAACTTGGCCATTGACAAATCTTGCAACGGAAAGTTTTGTTTTCGTAATCCACCATTTGGGAAAAAACTAGGCCATTCCAATTGATAAGGGTGTGGTTAGGAAACCCTTTAATGAGATATATTTCAACACATATGCAAGTAAAGGTTATAATATTCCTCTCAAACTTGTCTCTATCTATCTTAATTAAATGGCCGAGTGAATTTCCCACACCAACTAAGATATCCATATGAAGAAAATGAACAAGAATATTAGGGAGTCTTACTCAAACAATATTGGCCATGGTTAGAGGGTTAAATTCAGGAAACCATGACTAAAAGGAGAGTCCAGAATGGTCCCAAAACCATGGTCCTTGATAAAAACCCTTTGACGATCTTCTAAATCATAAAAATATAACAAAAGAAACCCTTCAAACAAAAATATAGATACATATTCCAAGACCAGGAGTGATGCACCCATTCCCATAACACAGATGTTAATGACCAAAACCCATTAAAACGACAAATAATAGCACACCACTTATAAGTTATGCAAGAAAAAATGGATTGGAAATGATCCACCCGTGCTAAAGAAAGACATGGAAATATATTAACCAAAATTTTTTTGGTCTATGTACTATTCTTATGCATAAGAGTCGTGCAACTTACAAATTCCCAACTCATCTCAAAATTTTTCCTTAATCCTTTACCTTCTTACCATTTCGTTTATTCTTCAGTTAAATTTTGCTTTTGATAATCTTCCTTATTATTCCATTACAACTTTATATCTAATGGAAACCACAATTTTTTTTAATGCATAGAAGAATGACATCATTAGTTTATTTCCTTCACATTAAATAACTCCTAATATGACAAAATCATTCCTTTCTATCTCTCAATCCTTCCATATATACCCCAGCATCTGAAGCATCATGAGCTTGAAGACACAATCATCAATCTATCTTTCCACGGGCTCATTTCAATGGTGTTGCTAAAGATGGAAGATGTGCATGTGGTTTTTACATATGTATTGATAAGGATCAGCATTATTCTGTCTACTGGAATGGTGGCATTGGGACCAACAACAAAGCTGAGGCCATGGCACTGCATGGTCTACTCTCCTTCTGTTCTTTTTTGGACATGGGTCCCATTCAAATCTTCGGGGACTCCAAGATCATTATTGAGCATGTTTCCGGCACACAGTCCATTAAAAATGACAGTCTAATAGGATGGCTACATAGGATTTCATCATTATGGAAGCACTCACTCTATCCTATTTCTCATATCTGGAGGTCTCAAAATGAGGAGGCGGATGAAATTTCAAAGAAAGGACTAGAATCTCAATGTGGTGTGTGGTACTTGAACATCACGGTAGAATCCAACACATACTGCATTCAACCTTTCTCTATGCCCGGTATATAGCTCAACATTTAACCTAGTATGTTTCATGAGCCCGTTCACTCATTTCAATCATATGAACAGGTAGAAGATTTTGTCTTACTCTCCTTTATGCATAGAATAATTAGATTTTCTACGACCATCTTTTTTGAAAAATCATCACACATATAGACAATGAACCTGATTAGAATGTAATGTTTTTGATGTACAGTTTCATCTTTTCCTTACTGACCCGAATATGGTTCAATTTCCATAATTGTATTCCACTTTTAGGAATATAATCCATATACAACTTTTTCTTTCTTAAAAAAATAAAATAATATTAATGCTTGTTCAAAAGTCCCTACAAGAGCCCAATTCCAAACATTGAAACAACTCAATTATTTACTTCATTTCCATTTCTCGTAAGGGAATTCCATTGCACATTATTCCTAATTATATTGTATTCAATTTATGCTTATATAATTAATTAAGTTATAATATTGTATATACTATGCAATATATCAAATATACTATGCAATCATTATAATAATATAATATACACACTAAAAATACGAATATCTAAAAGTTAATTAGTATATAAAACTAAATAATAAAATTAAAAAATCACAATGTTTAATAATTTATATATATATATATATATATATATATATAGTTTAGTGGAGATTAGATTTTTTTATATAATATTTTATAATATATATAAATATGATATATATGGTTTAGTAGAGATTACAAATTATATATATATATATATATGAAAAAATAGTAATACGTCTAAAATTAAAATGTAAACATGGAAAATTTTAAAGATTTAAATTATTTTAAAATTTATAAATATTAGCCAATTTTATTAGTCACTAACATGCAAAGTATAAAATGTTTAAAGATACTTTTGTAAAAATATTCAAATTTATAATGATTTTATATAGTGTTTGTAAAATTTTAGCAATTTTTAAGGTAAAATAATTTTATACTATAAAATTTGGGCAAATAATTTTTAGCAAAAAAAAAAAATTGATAATTTTTTTGGGAAAAACACTTGCAAATATTAACCCCTAAAATTTTCCCTGAATGCAAACCAACATAGATCCTTTTAAACTCCAGATCTACCAAGCTATGAGAGAGATCAAATTTCTTGAGGTACAAACCTTTCCTCAAATTTTGTGCTCAAAACGATGTTTGTGTCTTACAAAGATTTGATCCCTTTAGGCCCTTGGTAGATTGTATGTTAAGATGGATCTATTTTGGTTTATATACCATAAATACTTATTATTTTTTGTTTTGAGAAAATTTAACTTACACAAAACATTTTAAACTATGGTATCAATTTACTTGATTTGTATATTTGAAATGTTAATTAATTGTTATTACTTTGATAAAATTTACTGCACACTTGCACCAACTTAATTTTTCTCAGACAATATAGGTTTGTAAGTAATTTTATGTAACATTTTACAAGGAAGAAGAGTTGATCTATATCTAATTAGTTTCACATTTTGAAAAATAATCTTATATGTTTAATGGGGAATTAGGTGTTCGTAAATTTTATAGTTGGGTGAGTTTTTTGTCCCAATGTGAAGGGAGGCATAATTTAGAGACAATTATAAAACACACATACCTTAATTGAACAATATACTCTTTTTGTTTTATTGAATTTTTTCTAGTCATAATTTTGTTTTGTGGTCGATAAAAAAGTTTAATTAAACAAACATATTCAATATTATTATTTATTTTTTATTAATTAATTGATATATATATATATATATATATATATATATATATATATATATATATATATATATATATATATATATATATATATAATGTTACGTGACAACATATCCCTCCTATATTGGGTTGTAGAGCACCTCTCGGTGCAAAAATTATTGTATTCAAGAAACTTGAAACTGACTTTACTAAATGATTATGAATTCATGAAACCTGGAAGGAGGCATTTTGGGCACCAACCTTTGGATTTGGTTGGGAAGGTGTAGGTGTGATGGATATTTTGTGGGGATTTCATCTTGAAATGGAAGAAATCTCCTCCTATCAAAAACCGATTGTCCTCTGACACTTTGCAAGTTTACAAAATGGGTCTTTAAAGGTAAAAATAAGTTTCACAACCCGTTCAAGATAGTAAGTTAATTTTTCATAGGAACTTAAAAGAGGAACAAATTCACATGCAACTCAAGATGACAAACATGAAGAGAAAAACCAGCATTTGATAAAGGATTTCACCACTCTTGGGATACATCTTTGGGCCTGCTCCAATAGCTAGATTTCTATATTGATTTCAATAGCAAAATGAGTACATACAACTTGTTGACAATAGAGTGGTTTATTTCTCCTACAAAGAAACATTCTCCTACAAAGAATTCTCATTCAAAAAGATGACTCCCTACAATAAGTCATACAAATGTCAACATAAAAAGGACTCTCACACAATAGGTCCTTGTACTCCACTTGAAATAAAAAGCATAAACATGTAACTCCTTCACAATAAAGAGTTAAAAAAGGTTTCTCTCCTTAACACATTGAGAAAATATTGAATAAAGCTTCTCTATCGAAGTAACCACTGTTGTAGATAAAACTAGAAGGATGGAAAACCTCTAACTAGGCTCTCTCCATGTTCAAATATGCCTCCAAACTTCTTCAAAATTGTCTCAGTCGCTAGCACTAAAAGACTTGATTCTGCAAAAAGTTCATCATAAAGTGCTCAAATCAGAAAAATGAGGTTGCCATTGACTCTAGGATGCTAAAAAAACCCCATCTAGGTTATTCTTGAGCTAAAAAAGGTTAAAAATTGAGCAAGATATGCTTCTCCAAGCAAAGCCCTGTTATATGTCTTGCAAATTGGAAAAACTTGCTAACTGCGTGGCGATTTCTCCCTTTACATAGTCTGTCGGGCGACAATTTTCCCGAGACTGATGAGATTCCTACCACAAAAAGTGAAATTTGTCGCTTCATTAATTTTACTAATGTCCCCTATGCGCTGGATCAAGGACACATGGCGCCCATAGGACCAGGGGTCGGGGCCAACTGCCAGTCCCTGCCGCTTTGGCCTCTACTGCTCCATGGATATGGTCATATGGTGCTGACGTGGGTAGGGGTCGAGGCCAACTTCCCTCCCCCATCATCAGGGCTCCTAGGTAATGGTTACAATAGCTTCCGAGAACCAAGGATCGGGGCATATCCACATGTGCCCTCCACCATAGCCTTCTGCCTATAGTTGTATGGGTTGCACAGGTGACCAAGGCTAGGGCCAAGTGCCCCTACCCTCTCTGCTAGCTGCTTCGCCCAGTCGTATGGTGGTTAACGTGGTCGGGGGCCAGGGCCAAGTGCCCAAGTCCACTCCTTTCTGTGTGGGTTGTGGACACATGGTGGTGGCATGATGAGGGGTCGGGGCTCACCGCCCAACCCAATTAAACTCCACCTGGAAATCATAAGAAACTCAATGCTTTCCATGCACTGATTTGTACTTTGCTTTGCTTCCCTCAAGTTGCATTTGTACTCTTATATGCACTAGCTACATTTTTTCAATGACATACTTAACTTTGCCCACATAATAATGGTCATCTTCTGCATAATATTTACCAAAGATTAAATTCAAAACAAGATTTCATATCAAAACACTTGTATAAGTGAGTGCTTGACACCACTGAAGATGCACTGGATTAAATAAAAATTATCATCCGAAAAGTCCAAAACAAATGGAATCATCATGAGGCCAGGATAACATGGCATGCTAAAATAAAAATTATCATCCGAAAAGTCCCAAACAAATGGAATCATCATGAGGCCAGGATAACATGGCATGCTAAAGAAAACACACTTGTTGCAAATAAGTGACTGTACATAGCTTCACTTTACAAAGTACCCAAACAGGAATATACAACAAGTATTTACAATTTTACAAAGCAAGCTAATTGAACAAAATAGTCTACCCATGCTTTGATTATCCCAGGCTTATTTTTTCTATTTCTGCACCCGCTCTGCTTCGAAAGTTGCTTTAGGAACTACATCAATTTCCAATTTGCCACATGTTGCTTTCTTTTCAAAAGATCACATGACCTCTTTGTCCTTCTTGGGATGAATTTTTGGATGGAGTTTCCAACACTTTTCAATCCAGTGCCCATTCATGTTATAATGGGTACAAAAATGCTTTCACTTTCCCATCAACGAGGAAGTATTCATACTTGTGAGAGGTTCCTCATGCCTTGTTCCATGGATTTGACCCATTTTCTTGACCATCTCCTTATGTTTCTCACACTCAGCCACACAATGGTCAGCGACATCACAAAATGTGCAAGGAAACATTTCAGATAAATAATCAAAATCACCAACATTTCTAAAATCCCCATGAAACTTATACATGTCCTTTGGGATGTGACTTTCATGATGAGGACTAGACTTTGCATGTCCTTTGGAACATTCATCTCTCTTTGGAGACAATTTTCCATCATCACTACCATCATGGTGTGACATATCATTGTTGGGTCAGAAAAAAGGTATATTTTCTCTTCATAAATAGCTTTATTCAACTTTTATCATCACATGATTATCTTTGTTTATGGATCAAAGTAAAGGAAATAACAGATAAAGTTGGGTAAAAGCACTTGGTAACAAATTAGATAATTCTAGTATGAGAAACTGACTTTTTGCTATCTTTATGTGCAGAAGACGCGGATTGAACAATAGTTATTCAATCGACAGAGCAGCATCAGGTCGTAAAAGGAAAAGACAGTGTTTGAGGCAGGAAAGGCAGCGAGAGACCAGGCAAATTGATGCTATTTCATGACAAGATTAGATTATGTATAGTGAAATCCTTAGGATCCACTAATCTTGAGGATTCACTTTTATATATTTATTTATAAACAAAACTGTAGACAATTCAAAATTTCATAACTTGTAATTATTATTTTGAGACATATAATACTGTTATCTCAGTGATGTTGTAACTGTGTTGCTTATTTTAATGAAGAAAGACTGTGTTTGATCCATACCTATATTCTCAGTATTTCCTAGTGGAGACTTCTGGCGACTTTGGGCCTAGTCAAGAGAAGTTCTACTGCTTTCTTGTGTTATAATCTTTTCTATTTAGTCATTACTGATTGATAATGTTATGTTAATATCATTTTGCTTATTTGTGAAGATTGAAGATTCCAATTCATATTTCTTTTCATTTGGATTCAGAATTAGTTGTGTGATATATTTGAGTAACGTTTTGATTGGATTGGTTATGTTGGTTTCAATAGTGGATTGTTGTTCATTCTGAGTTATTTTATCATAGATCTTAGAGATAACATTTATCGATTTCCATAATTTTCTTATATAAATCATTTGTTGTTTAGATATCACTTATCATTATATGCTCGCTTGCTATTCAATTATCAGTTGTTGTTCAATTGAGATTTGTTGTTCAATTTGGATTTTCTATAGATTGCCATTGTTGTTCAGTTGTTATGATTCTTTTTCTTGATTAAGTGAGTTAGTCTTAATTCTATTTGAAGATTGTTGAGCATGATTCTTTGCACTTACATTCAGATTTATTTGATTTTGGAATAAGTTAAATAGAGTTGCAGAGTGTGTTAAGAGTTTTTTCAAGAGTTATTTCCTCCATCATTATTTATTTCAAAATTGTTTGGAGTGATTTGAATAAATAGTTATTAGTGATTGCAATGATTTATCATTAGATAACCTCTGAATTCACTGCACATATAGTGCTGACACTGTTGAGATAAAAATACTTACCTTGGGTTGATGATTAATGTAGGAATTAAGATTGCTTGTAAAAAGACATCTTAGTGCACCAACAATCATCACTTAATGATTTCTTTGCCTCACAATTTTAGATCACTCTCCAATTTTTCCATGACCATAACCAAATCCTTCATATTGTGGTCGTTCCTTTACCTCGATATGATTAGTGATCCCTTGTCCATTGACTCCAAGGCCTCTTTCTTCATAACCCATATGAGTTAAAAGCTTCATACCAATACCTTTTGTTTGATTTTCAAAGGTTACAAAAGATGTGTTATCAACATTAGTTGAAGAAGTAGAACTAGAAATGTTAATTACCTCCTTTGGCCTATCACCCATATTTTTTGTTTCATAGGATGACGAATAAGTGGATGATGAATCAAGCCAACCAATTTTACCAACTAGAACATAAGGAGAATCCTTCTGATTTTGACAAAACTCACAAGCACCATTCTCAACATAGGGTCCATTATATCTTGTGTACGAACCATGCCCACAAATTGGATTCATCTTAGAGGGATAATTTGTTGCTTGTAGGATAAAAATCTCACCACTCTGTTCCTCCACTATATACTACAACTGTAGGCACATTTTCCTTTTTCCTCCTCTGCAATTTCAAGAAATCTCCTCAGCTCAATATTCTCCATTCGAAGAGATACATTAATCTACTCCAACTCTTGGATTCTTTCATGCTTTAGTTTCTTTCCCATACTTGCAACTTGGTCAGAACCTACTCTAATACCACCTGATCTGAAAATGGAGGAATGCTCCTCCTATCAAAAACCAACCATCCTCTAACACTTTGCAAGTTAAGAAAATGGGCCTTTAAAGGTAAAAATAAGTTTCACAACCTCTTCAAGATGGAGAGCTAAGTTTTCACATGAACTTAAAATATAAACAAATTCACATGTAACTCAAGATGATAAACATGAAGATAATAAACCAACATTTGATAACGGAGTTCACCCCTCCTCGGCTATGTCACTAGGCCTGCTCCAATGGCTAGAATGCTATATTGATTTCAATAGAAAAATGAGTACATACAACTTGTTGATAATGGAGTGGATTGTTTCTCCTACAAAGAAACATTCTCCTACAAATAATTATTATTCAGAAAGATGACTCCCTATAGCAAGTCATAAAAATGTCAACATAAAAAGGACTCTCACATAATAGGTCCTTGTACTCCACTTGAAATCAAAAGAATAAACATGTAACTCCTTCACAATGAATAGTTAAAAAGGGTTTCTCTCCTTAAACATTGAGGAAAGACTAAAAAGATCTGCTCTATCAAAGTAACAACTGATGCAGATGAAAATGGAAGGTTCAAATATGCCTCCTATTTGCTTCAAAACTATCTTTGCCTCTAGCACTAAAATACTTGATTATGCAAAAAGTCCATCATGAAGTGCTCAAATCAGAAAATCGAGGCTGTCATTGAGTCCAAGATGCTCAAAAATCCCCATCTAGGCTCTTCTTGAGCTCAAAAAGTTAAAAAATTAAGCAAGAAATTCTTCTCCAAGCCAAGCTCTGTTATCTGTCCTACAAATTGGCAAAACCTGCTAACTGCGCGACGATTTCGCCCTTTACACAGTCTACCGGGTGACAATTTCACGCAGGACCAATGAGATTCCTGCTGCAAAAAGTGTAATTTGTCACTTTGTTAATTTTTCCAATATCCCATATGCTTTGGATCAGGGCCATGTGGGCCCATAGGGTCGGGGGTTGGGGCAAACTTCTTGCCCCCGCTGACTTTGGCCTCCACTACTCTAGGGATAAGGTCATATGGTGCTGACGTGGCTGAGGGCCAGGGCCAACTGCCCACCCCCATCGCCGAAGTTCCTGGGTAATGGTCACAACAGTTGTCGAGAACCAAGGGCCAAGGCTTATCCACACATGCCTTCCACCATAACCTTTTGCCTACGGTTATATGTTTTCTCAGGTGACCAGGGCTAGGGCCAACTGCCCCGACCCTCTCCGCTAGCTCCTCCGCCCGGTCATATGGTGGTTAATGTGGCCAAGGACCAGGGCCAAGTACCTAACCCCACTCCCTTCCCCCTGCGCTATGGAAACATGATGGTGGCATGACTAGGGGATGGGGATCACTTCCTGACCCCTCCTCCAAAACATTGAACTCTTAAAATTTAAATATATGTGGCCTCCATTGTATGTTAATAACTAACATAGTGGAGTGATGGTAGGGTGCAGAGTTGTTATGAAGGAGGTCTAGGGGTCGATACCTATTGAGGTCTTCGAGCCTATATATAATTTTTTTGGCCAATTACGGGGTGCCACATGGCACCCTCTCATTGGACTACGTGGCAACCTCTGATTAGGCCACCTCAAAACTTCAATATCCAACCAAACTACGCCAAATGCACTCACATGAAGATGCGATGTGACAAGACCTGATTAATACTCTACTAACCATACCCTACACAACTAGTTGATGACGTCAACTGTATGGACTGCCCAGTCACCAGCCCAGTCAACCCTGTTATTGACTTTTAAGCTATTGGTCAAAAACTTGAGAGTGCCATAATTTCTTCATACGATGTCGAATTGAGGTGATTCAAGCGTCATTGGAATCAGGACGACAAAAACTATGTCTTGACACTGGTTTTAGGGGATTTTGAGTACTTTCATATTTGAGCCTATTTTTATCTCTTATGAGGCTTTGAGAGCCAATTAACGAGGATCATCTGATTTTTCTATAGTTTTACTAAAAGACAGGGGTTTTGGGAAGTTTATTGAGATTTCAAGAGGTAATCAAACAATGGTTCATGTTGAAGGTAATTTTGGGAAATTTATTGAGACTTTAGGGGTAATCAAGAAATGTTTTATGTTGAACATAATTCATTTCCTCTATGATTTTGTTGAAAAGAGGAGTTTTGGGGTTGGGATTTTAATGGGTATTTAAGAAATGATCCATGTTTATAGTTTGAGGGAAGGGTTTTAGAATTGTGTATATACTACAATTACCATGGAGAATTTTGAAACGTTGGACAAAGATTTTGGTGTTGGAGAAGAATTCTACAAAAAAATTGGAGAAATCCCCTCAACAACTACCATATAATTGCATCTAAAGTTAATTTCTTTAATGAAATGTTTATTCTTGTGTAAATGTATATATTTCTATTTCTTTTGTGGTGCTATTTGGGGTATTACATTGAGAGACGAAACCCTCAATTTTCTCCAATCCTTTTCTCTTTTGTCACTTACCAAAGGTGTTTTGACAATGAAGTAGCATGGTGGTGAGGGACTCTTTCAAAGGACAAAGGTACCAACACAAACCCACTATCTGTTGCCCCAAATCATGTATATATAAGTACTTCTACAAGAGCTACATTCTTCTACAAGTGATCCATCCAACTCCAATTCAATATCATTCTTATAGCCATGAGAACATCCTCCTTTCAAATCTTTACTTTAAGCATTAGTCAAGGTCAATGCATCCTTATCCTCTAGTGTTTTGATAAGGCACTCCAAGAATTTGAATTCAAAATTGCACATTTAGGATTTTAGAGGATGAAGGATGTAAGCTCCAAGTGGTGGAGATGCAATGACTAGTGAAAATATTTAAAAGTAATTTTTTCCTAGTTGTCTTCCACCTTATTATGCTAGAAAATACGTTTGTCTTCTGCCTTACTATGCTAGAAAATGTGTTCACCTCTTCAATAGTGTTAATTTTTTCACTTTTAAACATTCTACAAGAAACATATAAGTTTTCATCCTCCCACTAGTTCACTTATACTTCCTAGGGTAAACATTTATATTGTTTTTGCTTGCTATCTCCCACTTCACGATGTAAGAAAATGTATTCAAACTCTTCAATAGTATTAATAAGTTCCATTTTAAACATTGTACAAGAAACTATTAAATTTTCATCCTCCCATTCCATTTGCTCTTCATGAACTAGATTGTTAGTATATTTAGACACTTAGGAGTTAGTTAAGATCAACTTGATTTAATGTGTTTCAAGTAAAAATGTGTTTCTTAATATATTTCTTTAGTATCCATTAGTTGCATTGAAATTCAATAACCATGATATACTAATCTCTATTAATTCAAGACTAAACACTAATTTAGTCCACCATCTTTATTTAAAAAACATGTAACGTCAAAGATCAATTATAAAAAACCCTATTATATAGACATTTTCTTTTCCATTAATAAAATTACCTCACATGAATACATGAATACATTACTTAGGTTTCTGGAACTTGTCTTTATTAAAGAGTTACTTCGCAGAAAAGTATTGTTGTTATACTCTTTCATATGGTTGTGCAAGTGACTACTTAAATGTTTTTCCAATGTGGAATATAATGTTTTTCCATAGTATTAGAGCTAGTTGTGGTTTAAAGAGTGCCTGATGTTGTGATAAGATCTTGAATCTGTGTTGACACATTTCAAGAGCTACTAATATTGCAATTAATATAGCTGGGTGGGGCCATGCAATAGATGTAATTAATACAGCATATTGTGCTGCAACCACAGCCTCATCAAGAAATGGAATGGTAATGTCATGCACATGGTATGTACTATGCACCACTCCTAAACAACTCACAAGACATTTCAGCTGTTCAGAGACTTCTGGTCTGCTCTATTGGCTGGTAAGATGATGCTGTTGAATCTCTGCTACTCTAACATTCCTTGTTTTGACTTTCCAACGGGCAGGTAAATTGATGGTGTCCGGTAAACTGTCACTAAATTTTTTTCATTTTCAGTAAGTTAAATTTTGGAAAGGTTACGTTTCCAGATTTTTAAGATTTTGGGCGGACACAGACCGTTCAACAATTTTTTAATGACTAAACTGTTTTGCAAAGTAGTTAAAAAAAATGTAATTTTAAAAGTATTTTAAATTTATAAAAATATAAAAATATAATAAAATTAATAAAAAAAATCCTTATAATTTTAAAACGGTTTACAACTTAGTTTGATCAGAATATGATATTTCGAACTGAAGCTTAAATCTAAATAGCCTTATCAATCATCGCACTCTCAAACTTTTCGAAAGGTTCGTACATTCTCGTTTTACAAAGCTTAGGTAGAAGATTAACACGCGTTGTAAAAAAAACGAAAAATTAGTGTATAAATTTGACAGGCACTCTTCGTAGTCAATAAATTTTTTCCAAAATTATGTTTTATAAAAACGTTTTATTTATTATTTATTATTTATAATTTAATTATATTTAAATGTATTACATGTTTTTTTGGTTAATTTTTTGTCATAAATATAAAAATATTTTTTTAAATATTATAAATTTTGCATTTTGTTTTTAAATTTTTTTAATTCTGGTTTAACCATAAAATATATCTTTATATTTTATAATTTTAAAATTATCAAATAAGTTATTTTTTATCATAGAAAGTTGTTTTATTATTATTATTTAATTTCTTGAATTGTGAGGAGTTAATTTCTCCTTTAGTTTTCACAAGGCAAGAAAATTCTCTTAAGTGCATTACTAGGAAGAAAATAGAGTTCCACAAAAGAGACTAATTATTTTAATTAATTAAATTAAATAAAACATAAATTAAAATTATTATTTAACTCTAATAATAATCTTTATCTTATTAGATTACTCACTATTTTAATGCATACTTTCAGTTTTAAGCAACCAATACTTTTTTATGAATAAATGTGATTTAGAATAAATAAATTCAAATTTAAACTCATTTACTATGATTTTAAAACACACTTTCAGTTTTAAGCAACCATTAAAATTTTATGAATAAACATGACTTTAGAAATAAATAAATTCAAGTTATAAGTAGAAATTTTTTTGGTTAAGTTATAAAGATTCATTGTATAATCCCAGCTTCTAATATGAGACTAGAGAGGCTAATTATTTTGATTAATTAAATAATAAAAAAAATTAAAATTACTATTATTAGATTAATTACTATGATTTCAAAGCATACTTTCAGTCTTCCACAACCATTAAATTTCTATCAATAAACGGGACTTTAGAAATAAATAAATTCAAATTAAAACTAAACTACTATGATTTTAATCATACTTTCAGTCTTACACAACCATTAAAATTTTATGAATAAATGTGACTTTAGAAATAAATAAATTCAAATTAAGTCACTTGTACAATTTATAGTACTCCTCTCTTTTCGCTACAACTATCCCATTGAACAACTTGGTAGCTTTATAGTAATGAAAAACCTTGCATTAAATAAAATTCATTAATATCAATTCAATTCAAAATAAATGAATACTTGAGAAAACAAAATTCTCTTACAGAACTAGCTGAAACCATTAAAACTTACATATTTTGCATCAAGTGGGTGTGTTGTGGCTCCTAGAGACAACCCCCGGGTTGAGGAGAATGGTAATGATTAGTTCCCAGGACATCTTAGAGTATCTTGTAGATGAATCGTTATTGCTCAAGAGTTGAAAATATAAAAGGATTTGAATCTGGTTCAATAATCGTACTGAGAGACCAAATGCATTACACACATTGACAACATTTTGTTCCAAAGAAGTAAAGTTTGGCCATGGTAGCCTACACACAAATAGTGAAGCTTCTTTAGTTGTTGTAGCATAGGTGAGGGAAGAGATAAAAGAAGGAAATCAGGTACAAAGGGCTAGATATAGAATCCTTTTGCACTAAATCTCAGTAGAATAATGTGTAGACGAAGGAAATAAAATTAGAAAGCAAGAAGCACATTTTAAACCTTTCAATCTCACATTTACAGGTATTGTTTGCCATAACATGACATAGATAAATTTGACATATAAGATTGAGTTCTAACAATTACAATTACACTATTTTGAAGAGAAAAGAAACATACATAAAAATGATTAGCAAAGGCAAAAAATGCATACTTCACATATCAATGCTTGGAATCACCAAAAGCCTCTTCATTAGTCTTTTAGAACATCATGCATGTCATTAACCATCAAAACTTGCAAAACTTGCAGAATATTGCAACCTCTTAGCATGAAAATCAAACCCTTATACATGAGTTCATCTTCCCTTTTATAGGGAGAGTCCTAACAAAAACAGTTACAAAATATCTCCTAGTGCGACAACTGTCTAAACTAACCAACTGTGCGAGCATGCCAAAGGCCTAACTATTTTAAAAATTTCAAAACAACTTGATTATTTCTTGAAAATAAAATATATACAAATTGCCAAAATGACATAGATATGATATGGTTTCAATTCAGAACAGATCTTCAATGTTGGCTTATTTGATTCTTTAAAGTGGACCCATGCTCCGCTATCCATCTTTTCGATGATTTCTAGAGATTAAGTAGTATTTCCAACTCTAGAGGGGAACGAGGCTTGATTTGTGTCTCACTGCTAAAAATAGCTTCTTGCAATGATGACAACATCTGACTGGAGATATTTGTAAGTGATTTCAAAACCAACCAATTAGTGTGAGGTTTGACTAGGAAATGTCAATTGGCTTCAAGATCAATTTTTCTCAGTTGGTTAACCTTCTCCATGAACTCAGCCCCCTGTTCATGCCAATTACTAAGCAGAATCTCCACATCTAGCATGGAATATTAAGGACAACTCGAGATGAGATTTGATTCAAGTATGGAATCATTAATGGATTCCACCAGGGCATTGACATCTCACTCGCATCACTGACGAGCTTCTTAACTGATCAAATCCGGGTTTTCCATCCTTTAAGGATTACTGATTTATGCATTGCATCAATTTTAGGAAAGTCAAATTTTCTCCCCACGACACTTTCTTTCCATTCTAACATTTCATTCAAGTCCTTATTAACTTCATCAAAATATGAAATCATCTCCACTAACCCATCGTTCAGGGCATTTTCCAACATGCATTATTCCTGAATCAAATTCAATTTCTCGCCGAACAACAATTGCTGCCTCTATAACCGTCCATTGAAGTCATGGGCCTCCTGCTTAAAATCCTTTTGTAGAAGCCCCCCCTGCAATTTATTTATCTTTTGCTAGGGCTCTTGGAGTTATTTATCCTTGGCCTTAATTTCCTCTACATGTTGAATTTGAAGGTAATTGAACTGTTTTTGCATTTTTGCTAGTGCAATCTCCCTTTGATCCAGCTGGGCTTTCCATTATGCTCCCATTTTCTTTTGTTTATCGATAAGTGCCTATTCCAAGGTGATAATATTCTCATCCCTTTCCCTCAGCAATTCTTGAACTTCCATGGCTTTTTCCATGGTGGCCGAAGCATATGCACTTGTGAACTAAGTCATTTTTTCAAGTTCCTCAACAAGAGTAACTGAAGTGCCTTTATGGAGGACTTTAAAGGGAGCATCTTATGTGTTTTTCCCTGGAAACAAGGCCCTGGACTCTCTTTACCACTGCCTTGTGCGTACAACCGTAAAAAATATCTAGTGGGGGAATCTCCTCAATGGGAAGGGAAATCTATAAAGTAGGATTAATTGGGATAACCTCAACCTCAGGATGGGTGACTACTTGTGTCTTCTTAGCTATGAATTTCTCTAGCCTTATGTGTTTCTAAGACGATGGACTATGGAATGGAGTCAGCTATTGGAAAGTTGTTTCTCCCTTTAGGAACTCCTTCCATTTTCCCCCTTGCTTAGATTGCTTTAGGGCTTGATCAAACTGGTCCCATTCCCACTCCATATTTGGGTTTAAAATATTCAACTATCCTCTGGTATCTGAAGAATCATTTGTTGTTGCTTTTTGTTGTGGAAGAGGGACCACTGGTTGGGTAGAACTCCCTTGCTAAATAGATGTCGAGGTGTCCTTTAGAGATATTTGTCCTTGCAGAGGGAGATGTAACAAATTTAGTGGTAGAGGGGCCAGTCTTGCATCTCTGAAGGCGAGAAAATGCTATTGTTCATGGACCAACAAATCCTCATTCACCCTTTTCAGAACTGGCCCATAATAAGTTCCCTCAGCCAACAAGTCATCAAACTTGTTTTCTTCGTGGAGGAATTTTCTGACACTAGAGTTTAGGGCCACCTTATTTCTATTCCATCTAGATCATAAAACATGGTCGGGATGGTGGCTAAATTTAAAACTTCAATAGGCAAGAGATCCTTTTTAGCGTGCCCATAATTGGCCAAAAATTAAATCCCAAAAGGCTGAGGGAATTGATGCCAAACCTTCTTATTGGATTCTTTCAATGCTATGGTAATTCCATGGCAAACCGTTTGGTATGCTACCTCTTTGCATACCAATTTGTTTAGAATGTAGTGTGGTAGGACATGTGGGGGTGCACGGTTACCTAAGACTCTAGTGTAGGTGAAAGACTCTTCACCAAACCAATTCCCAATCCTCCTAAGGTATTCCATAGCTAGCTGAGGCATTATGGGGGGCTTGGTTTCAAATATAATTTCATGAATTTGAATAATAAAATTGTGACATATTGGATAGAAATGCCCAAAATAATTGGTTTCACAAAGTGCATCGTGGTAAATGTGGATTGGTGTGGGATCGGAGATAGTCCACTTACCTCCCATGGCTAGGAAATTAAGGGAATAATAGAGGGAGTCCATGACATATGCTGACATATAGAACATAGGAATTTTTCTCTCTGAGACACTGTGAGAAGAGTCAAAAGCTAAAATGTGTTTTGCTAGATTATTGGATAATATGGTGGCCCATTCAAAGATGTACCCCTCAGAATCCCCATCAATTAGAGGGACCCAATATTCAGAGAATTTAGTGACATTTGGGAATGCATGTAACCTGCAAATCATGGTGGCTACTTGACTAAAAGGAGAATCTAGTGAATCTATGGTGTACTTATCGTCTTTCTCCTTTTTATGCTCTTTTGGGTCACTCCTCCATTATTTAATTGAGTTAGCTGGATCTTCCTACTTTTTATAGAAGTATGCCACATACTCCTTGCCATAGACGTGTTGAGGGTCTGGGAAGTGGTACATCTCCTGAAAGGCCTGTGATGAAAACAAACCAATTATGGTGCACTTTTGGGTGTGTTACACAGTATTTTTTCACACCTCCTGCACTTCCCTGTGACATAACATGAAGTTCCCGAAACATGACCATCATGTAGTGCACTTATTCAGATATGCAACTCATATCCTCCCTAGAACATTTATTTGAAAATGCCTTGAGCTTTCCCCTGAAGAAATAGCTCTAAGACCCTGATTTTGAGACTCATTTCTCTTATGAGGTTAAAAACTGCGATGGTCGCTTGTTGCATCACGATTGACATGCGATGGAATTGCTATATTCCCTTGTATATCTGCAACGATCCCCCAAAAGGCAATTTTCCCAAAGAGGATGAGAAGCTTTGTGATCTAGAAGCTTCTAGACGGGCGAGCTAGAGGTTGTTTGGCATAGATGAGGTCGAATTCTCCCATCTTGGTCTCTTGGTCTTATCCCTATGACCTACCACTTTGAGATGAGGACCTACTCCTATATTTGGAGAGATCCTAACTCCCTTTCCCAGCTTATATATTCATCTCTTCCCATTCACAAATGGTTGGTCTATGTCTATTTTCACCTTTATGCTAATATTATGCCTAAAGTCTATTCATTAGACTTGGAGAAGGAGTGCTTGGAGTGTTCCTGGCTTGGACTTGGATTACCACTCAAGGAGAGCCTTTCAAAATCAAGGCTTTGGTTGTAAGCTTACCTTTATTTCTTAATAATATACAACGGTTGGTTCATCTTCCAAAAACATATATGTTCATGTACTATTTAGTTCGACATTCCTTGATTATTTAAGTAGGTTGTTATTGGATTTTCTATTGGTTTTGGTATGCTTTGTTGTCTCTTGATTACTTGTGCAAGTACATAAACACTGAGAGAAGCAGGAACAAGTTTGTGACACAAGCGGTTCAAGGCTGTTAGGCCCCTATACTACTAGTGTAACCCCTTATTGTTATTAGTACAACCCACTTATTATATTAATGTACCCATGTAGTGCCTATATTGTTACTATTGTGCCCCATAGAAGCCCACTATTGTTATTATTGTGCCCTTAAATTATTATTGTTATGTAGGCTCTGATTATGTAATGACCCATTAGACTCCTATATATAGAAAGGAGGTATTTTCATTTGTATCATCCAAGAATTGTTCATTTATGTAATGTAAAGGAGGTTGCCCCCTCGAAGAGGCTGAATTCTAAGGCGTTGATCTATCTTTTCTATCTTTTCATGAGCTGGTTTCATAACATTTGGTATCAGAGCTTTGGATTCTAGGGTTTCGCTGCTCCAAACAGGTCATCGTGGAATTTTCGCTATAAATTTGTTTCTGCGATGTTTCAGAAGTTGCAAAAAAAACCCATTTGAGAAGAAATTGCGCTGAACCTCGGATCCAAATTTTAGAGCATTTCGCCCTATATTTGAGGATATATGGTCTGAGGAAGTTGGTCTTTTTGCAGACTCCTGAATTACATTCCAAACAGGTGACTTGGGGAAAATAGTCATAACTTTCTCTCTGAGCATTGGATTGAAATTTCGTAAGAAGGTACAGAAAGAGGACGGACTGTAGTTTCTTGTATATCGTTTTCAGAGCCAAAGGTCGAAAAATTGACACGTGGCACTTCATAAAAGTTCGATCTTCTGGAAAGGTCTATAATCAGGTCATCTTGGGAGATTGTGCATAACTCTTTTTTGGAGAATCCAATTTGGATCAGACTGGTGGCATTAGAAAGAGGACACAGAGGGCTAATACAGGTAGAAATTTCAAAACTTAAATATCTGCAAGTACAGAGTTACAGTCGTTTCAAGATCGAGGTTCTAAAATCAAGAAAAAGCAAGATGAGGAAGTTTGATGGCAAGGACCTAGTAAATTGGATACTTCAGATGGAGCAATATTTTGATCTACATGGTGTACGACTGTTACAAAAGGTATGTATTGCATCTTCATATTTAGAACCGGATCAAGTTTTGGTATAAAGGGCTTTGTTCTCGTAAACAACTTGTTACGTGGTCAATTCTCATGGAGGAAATGATAGCACATTATGAGGATACAAAGAGCAACACCTTCTTTAAAGCAACACCACATCAATTGGAAAGAGTAAAAGGGCTTTGTGACATATTTGAAAGTAAAATTATGGCAACAAGGAAGTATACCCCTCACAACTTTAAAGATGGACGTGTTGTTTCTCCTAGCCTTCCACAACCTACAAGGGTTACACCACAACAATTGGAAGAAAAAAGAGAAAAAGGGCTTTGTTACAATTGTGATAGCAAATGCACTAAAGGTCATAAGTGTGCTGAGAAGAAATTATTTTACATAGAGTATGAAGAGGAGGAAGAAAAGGATCAAGAAACATCAAAAGAAGAGGATATATGCCAGGACCCGACCCCAAAGAAAGAAGAAATGAATCAGAACATATCTTGTAAACTATTGGCAAGAATGACCACTCCTCAAACTCTCAAGATAGAAGGACATATCAAGAAGACAAAGGTGCAAGAAGTGAAAGATCACATCGCGAAAGAAGAAATGAATCCAACCATATCTTGTAATTCATTGTTCGAAATTACCACTCCTCAAACTATCAAGATAGAAGGACGTATCAAGAAGAAAAATGTTCAAGAAGTGAAAGATCACATCGAGTATCAAGAAATGAATCCGACCATATCTTGTAAAGGATTAGAAGAAATTACCACTCCTCAAACTCTAGAGATAGAAGGACATATCAAGAAGAAAAAGGTTCAAGCAATGAAAGATCACATCGAGCATCAACAACATGTTCTCCAACTTTTAAAGGATAACGCCACTTTGGTGCAAAATCAAATGAAACAACAGGCACTTAAAAATGGCAACCTTACCGAATGGGAAGACTCTTCAAGGATGAGGATGTGGAAGCATTATTTTGTGCTATTTCTATTATCCAACCAGATTGGATAAATGAAGCAAGGGATGAATGGAAGAAGGACAAAGAAGTATGGCCACTTATTCAAAAGTTGCAAAAAATCCCAATTCAAACAACATTTCCAGAATTTGAAGAGGAAGGAAATATCATATTGGAACCTAGAGCAGTCAAAGAAACAAGAACCCGACCAATTTCAGAGTATCTCATCAAGTGGAAGAACTTACCCGCTGAAGATTCCACATGGGAGGACAAGAATTTTATACAGAAGCATCAAGAACTACTCAAGCGTTGAGGACAACGCTTTTTGAAGGAGAGGGGCATGTTAGGCCCCTATACTACTAGTGTAACCCCTTATTGTTATTAGTACAACCCACTTATTATATTAATGTACCCATGTAGTGCCCATATTGTTACTATTATGCCCCATAGAAGCCCACTATTGTTATTATTGTGCCCTTACATTATTATTGTTATGTAGGCTCTGATTATGTAATGACCCATTAGACTCCTATATATAGAAAGGAGGTCTTTTCATTTGTATCATCCAAGAATTGTTCATTTATGTAATGTAAAGGAGGTTTCCCCCTCGAAGAGGCTGAATTCTAAGGCGTTGATCTATCTTTTCTATCTTTTCTTGAGCTGGTTTCATAACAGAGGCCATCAACAAAGGAAATCAGAATAACATCAGAATGAGGTATGCCATCTCCTTCGTTCTTATTTTCAATTATAACCTAGGAAGATGTATAGGTGATTGTCACTTTAGTTGCTAGACCCACTCATTGAGCTAGAGGGATCGTCTCCATCTGCAGAGAGGATTAACCTTGTCAAAAAAATGGCGACTCCACTGGGGAGCCTATGATCTTTTCCATCCAATCCTTCACCTTGATTGTTTGACTAGTTTGTCCAACCGTTGATTTTTCGGCTTGTTTACATTACCATCACTGATTACTTCCTTAGAGTGCTAAGTCCAGATTATTTCTTTCAATATTTTTATTTTTTTCCCATAGTCCTTGCCCATCACGAGTTTAGCCTTAACAGTCTCGATGGCATTGCAGTTTTTACCTTTATAGTTGCGATGAATGTTTTTATTATTCATTATTTGGTCGTGCTGAAATCATCACTACTTTTGCTATACAGAGTAATGATTCCATCATGGGTTTGCCTTAGATTAAAAGTAGCGATAATCGCAGGTTTGGGTAAATAAAGTAGTGACGATCCTTGAATGTGAGAATTTTTTAGGTTTCTTCCTAAGAATCCAGTGTGTCTTGGCCCCTAAGGTCTTTTCCCATCCTATATGCTTGGATTTGTCAGTGTTTTTATTGATTGCCTTAATTAATTTGCAAAATTTGTCACATTGGCTTCGAAGTGAAATCTGTTTGAGTTGTAGGGTTTCTGGTCAATTGGTCACCGTTTTCTACTTGTTGGTGTCATTGAGATGTTTGTTTTTCTGAATGATTGAAT
Organism: Pinus tabuliformis; assembly: GCA_031772625.1. Lineage (NCBI taxonomy): Eukaryota > Viridiplantae > Streptophyta > Pinopsida > Pinales > Pinaceae > Pinus > Pinus tabuliformis. Next base: position 854,567,472 of record CM062820.1, on the reverse strand, counting down.
GTTGATTTCTATAAAAATCATTGAAAACATTGTTTTGCATCTATTTTAGCTTGTATTTCGAAATTTACTTTTCATGAAAATGCATTAGATTAGTTACCATGAGAAGTTATTTTTTGAGATTCATCATTGGGAATAGATAACATTTATTGATAATTGAAAGCTAAAAATTGTATTAGGTGCATCAAATCATTCAAAACGAAAATAAAAGCATAATTCATATAAGTGCATCTTAGTAAAGTTCAAATCATTTTTCTTTCGAGAAGTGCATTTAGGATAGTGAAAAGTAGAAATATTTTTAATTTTGGCATTGCATTTGGAAGACAAAAGTGAAAGTTAGTGGAAGGAATTTTCTATGATGTATTTTTCTTGTTGCATCATTGTTTGAAATCTCTTCTCTTGATTAGTCTAGCTTTCATTAAAATGGAAAGTTTTTCTTTTTCTCATATAGTTTCACCATAGGTGTTCAGGTGACATCGTTTTGAGTCTTAAAACCGAAATGTAATTTCAAGATCAACCTTAAAATCTATCATTTAATCTAAGGAGAATTTGAAACATTGACTCTTCATACTTAGTGGTTCAGGCTAAAGACATGTCCCAATGTCTTTAAAACTTTGCAGTTGCCGTTCGCTCATGCATTAGACAACACTAGCACGAACTTGTGCTCCCCATAGCATCAAGTATATAAAGGGAGACCCTCATAGGTTGCAAACCTTTATCCATAGGAAGACGAGTCTGTCACCCTATAAACGTGATACACCGAACACAACATTCATGTAGAAGTCCTGTGCGTACGTCAAGTCCTTGGTAAATTTATTTGCTGAGGTGTATATTGTAGTTCATCGTTACTTGGTAATCCTTTTTGCCTAAAGTATCCTGAGTAATCATTTCGATCTTTTCTGACTCCTTAAATTTGAAAATATCATCAAGCACTTGTCCTTTCAAGCTCGCTAAAGCAATGAAAGCGACTAGAGTCACCTTTTCGTCCTTTTCTCGACACTTAAAACATGAAAAGGAAAAGTTTTTGTTTCAAATTAAATTAATTTACTGTGGAACAACATACTTCCTATGGAAATACTCCTTAATAGATCTTAGGTTGATACCAATGGCAACATTTCCTGAGTCTGCCAGTCAAGGAAACCCCTTTGATGGGAATCCTGGTCCTTTTCCTTCTTTTGGAAACACTGGTGCTCCCTATATGGCGACGTTGTCCCTTCCTGGATTGACCATTGGTCTGGCAGTTTGGTTATTTTCGACCTCGATGGTTCTGAGTGTCCAAGCTGCTTTTCAACCAAGTTCTCCTCCACCTGAACAACATCAACCTCATTTTGATCGTAAAGTTGGTCTCTTTCCTTCTTCGCCTATTTCTTCACCCCATTCTTCCTCTTTTCCTGGTGAAAGGCTAGATTCTAGTAATCAGGAAGCTAAGAAGAAGAAGAGGTCGAAGAAGAAGAAAAAAAATAAGCAAGGGGGCAACCAAGAAGCCATTGCTGAAGATGCAACTAATGAAGATAAATCTTCCAACCAACCCCGGAAAGTAAAATTCCCTTGCATGTTATGTAAGGGAGACCATCTTCTTTGGAATTGTCCTGTTATTCCAAAGGTCATAGAAGTGTGGTCCAAATGTTCACATCGACCTTTGTCATTGTTAAACACACACATGGCAGAGAGAATATGAAAGATCAAACATGAGAGTACAATTTTTATTGACAAATGATATACATTTATAGTACATTATGTGACCGTTGGGTTTCACATCCCAAGGTCTCTTGGACTCCTTTTGTCCATTCAGCTTCCACACTAACCCATTGAGGATTAGGTGTCCAACATTCCCCCCCTTAATCCGAAGGGTTATGTATGAGTCCAAGAAGAGAGTTGTAATACAAAATGTGCAAAAAATGCATGGCAACACTCAGGGAAAATTTTAAGAACCCCCCCTAAATTTATAAATATAATAAATGGGCGAATCTCCATGGTATATAGGAAAAATGGAAGGCGATTTTATCAATAATATAATATCTATATATAATTTTTTGGCGAATCTCTCACTAGGCATGGCGAATATTTTACTCAATTATAAAATCTTGTAAGATGTTGGTGAGTCTTTCACTAAATAATAAAACTTTGCAAAGTCCTAGTGAATCTTAGCATAGGCTACATGCTGGTTTAATTCCCCCATTTAAATAGGCTACATTCCAGGCGAGTACCATGGGTCAATACCATGTGCCATTTTGGTGAATACCATGGGTCAATACCATGTGCCATTTTTATTTTTATTAGAATATTTTACTCAATTATAAAATCTTGTAAGATCTTGGCGAGTCTTTCACTAAATAATAAAACTTTGTAAAGTCCTAGTGAATCTTAGCATAGGCTACATGCTGGTTTAATTCCCCCATTTAAATAGGCTACATTCCAGGTGAATACCATGGGTCAATACCATGTTCCATTTTGGTGAATACCATGGGTCAATACCATGTGCCATTTTTATTTTTATTAATTCTAATATTAGGGTTAATAATGGTTTTTTGCATGGTATTAATAACAATCTAGTCCATGGTATTTGTCCCATAGTAGTTTGGCCATAGGTTTCACCTAAATATAACCCATTTTTTGAGTGTTCTTAAATATAAGGTGACTTATGGAGTAAATATAAAAAAAATGTTTTATTTGTTTACCATACCTCTCGTTTATTTATATTTTTATTAATTTACCATACCTCTTTTACAAATATGGTATTTGGCCCATAGGATTCAATAAAACCTATTCTTGAAAACCTCTTTCTTGAGCCTTCATAAATAGAATGAGGGTTATGGACTAAATATAAAAAGAGGTTTCATTTATTTACGATACGTCTAGTTTATTTATATTTTTATTTATTTACCATACCTTTTGAGTAAGTATAAAAAGACGTTTTATTTATTTACCATACCTCCACTTTACTTATATTTTTATTTGTTTACACCCTTACATGTATATAAGGTGACTTATGGAGTAAATATAAAAAATGTTTTATTTATTTACCATACCTCTCATTTATTTATATTTTTATTAATTTACCATACCTCTTTTATAAATATGGTATTTGGCCCATAGGATTCACTTAAATAAAACCTATTCTTGAAAATGGGCGAATGGATTCACTTAAATAAAACCTATTCTTGAAAATGGGCGAATGGAAGGTTGTAAGTCCTAATTTCAAGGGCTAAATTTACCTTTTTTACCCTCTCCCTTAAAATAAGGTGGGCTATTTGAGGTGATTTGTAAAAATGTACTATGATACAAAATATTTGCCAAGTAAAAGTTTAAAACCCCTTAATTTCGCCAAAGGGCGAACATTCGCCCCTAAAATTATCCTTGGCAACACTAGGCTAAATGTGCTCTCTGAAATGTTGGTATAAAGGGCGATGGTTTAAGGATGACCACCAACAGTGGAATGCTTAGTGCAGTTCCCGGAAATCTTCCAAAACTAGCAAGAAGCTGAAGTCTTCTGCTAGAGGAAGTGCTCCTATTGTTTTGAAGAGGGAAACCTTCAACCAATAAAGGGAGGTCTCACCCCGCATAAAAGGAGAACTTCAACCTGAAAAGGGAAGTCTCAACCTGTGATGGTTTAAGGATGACCAACAACTCTGGAATGCTTAATGAAATTCCTGGAACTCTTCCAAAACTGGCAAGAAGCTGGAGTCTTCTACTAGAGGAAGTGTTCTCAATTGTGTTCCTGGAATTCTTCCAAAACTGGCAAGAAGCTGAAATCTTCTGCTAGAGGAAGTGTCATAGATTGCCAAATGAAGGCATGTTCACGGGCATCTTTGTTTCTGGCTACAACTCTGAAACTGGTGTGGCAGGTTGTGGCTCAGGCTCACTTGATGTGGCTTTGAAGCTTGTAGATGACCATCATTTCCCCCCCTGTCAGATACAAGGTGAGAAGATGGAGAAAACTCAACTGCAAGACTGTTCAATACTCTAGAACAAGTTCTGACATGTGTTTGGAATATCTTCTTGGTTGTTGATGCCCATTGCCAAGAAGCGATCCATCCAAGATGAATCTTTTTTCTTGTAGGACGTTTGTTTCTGAAGCATCTGTGTGAAGAATGGCTGGTTTTATGACAGTGATCACATGGATGAAGATCAAAACAGTTATATTTCAGATGGCCAACTCGGTCACAGTTTTGGCATTTTACGATCTGTTGTTGCTGTTGTTGTTGTTGTTGTGGAAGAGGAGTAGAATCTGGAACAGCTGGAGGTGAACTGTCATGAGGAGCAGGTGAACTGTCATGAATAAATCCAGCACTCTGAAACTGAATGGGCTTTGAGTAGTCTAGAATATGAAAGGACAAGTCCTTGTCAAATCCAAGACTAGTTTTGTGCTTGTTGTGGACAAGTTGTTCTCAAGGTCTGATGATGGGCTTGGGAAGTGCAGACTGAGTTTCTGCATCTTCATTTACAACTGATGCTTTATTTGAATGAATGGTAACATTATTGACTTGCTGTTGATGGGTTGCAGTCTCAATGTTCTGAACAAAAACAGGTTCAGAATGATGTCTATTTTGATGTAGCTCTTCTTGTTGTAGCTGTGATTCAATCTGCAAAAAATCAATCTTTTCCTGTGCATTTTGTAGACAAACCTGAATATCTGTGAGAGAAACTTTGCTGACTTTTAATGTATCATGAGTAGTAGACAACATTAGTGTTTTGAGGAACTCTAATACTTCATTGATTCTAGCCATTTTTTTTTCTTCAATGCCAGATTTACACCTTACAACTACTACTCAGTGCAGAAAAGTAATACCTACTCACAGTACACAGCAATATCCTTTATACATGTGCAGAAAATGATCAGTGTGCAACCAACAAGCACTAATTACAATCCATTACATAAAAAATGAGAGTTTACTCATGACTAGCAATATGTTCTAACAATACAACTGACTAAACTTTCTCCATAAAAGATTACAATCAGCTCACCAAAATCTTTATGCAGTAGTCGAATCAAGGAATCAATGCACTATAATGAGATTTAAATACAATGCCACACTGGGGTAGCAGCAACTGCAAAATTGCTTGGATCCTTCAAGTACTCCTTCACTTTCAAATAAAAAATGATGGCTATCAAAACTTCAATAATTATAACACCATGTCATGGGTATTGGAATGAATCTCTAGCATGCTGAAACAACAGTGATAGACCTCCTTACATGTCCAAATACTTAGCAAACTGTATAGTGCTGGTCCTATGGCTTATATTAGTCAACAGTACAGTGTTTCATCACGCCCACAATGTCAGAATAAACTCCACGCTGAAGGGTATCACAGCTACTTTCAGCAGAGGTGGTGCATTCCTTGTTGTTGGTTCATGTAAATATATAATATGTTGGACAAATATTGTGGAAAAACTTCAAAATTTTAATTTGGTATCAACTTTAGACCTAGCGAGCATACATCATATTAATAATACCAGCGTATGAATGGAAGCAACAATGTATTAAAACCATCCAAAACCAGAGCACGAATAAAATTCAGTTACGCAATTCATATACCATAACTATGCTACCACTGTCATAAAAACTTCATCATATATAACACTGAAAATCAAAGAAAATCCAAACTCTTCAAATAACATTCTCTATTCCAACAGCTTCCCTGATAATGCAAATCTTTTAGATGATGAAAATAACTTACAACACAGCTCATTGCTTGTATTTCCTTTCCTAAAAACCTCTTGCAAGAAATGAAGAAAATAAAAGCGGCTCGAAAGGAACTCTATACTCTTCAAAGTCTTCTATCCAACATCTTTTGGTGACATGCAAATCCTTCAAATAATCAATTATCACCTTAAAGGTGACTTATTTTCTCGAGGGCCAACAATGAAAACTACATCATTGAATGGAGAATCGAACAGCCAACGTAACTGCCATAGTTCCAAACACAGATTCTCGAGACAGCTTGGAAACATCCATGGTCGAGACATAGCTCGGTCCCACTCTGCACATTGTTTTCCACGTTGTCGAACCGTATTATATCCTCGGCATGCGGTGCAGTCGGTATATGCGCGGAGCTTTTTAAAGACTGCAAATTCTACACCAGGCTTTCTCTGATAGTGGAAATCCTTTAAACGCTAGCTTTATAAAACCTGCAATTTTTGTTCAACAAACCCCTGTAAACTCTCCATTGAACTCCATACCAAAGACTTCTTTATCTCTTCAAACTTCTGGCGGGGCTTCTGAGGTGGCTACTACTCCCATACCCTTGGCAGGCGGTCTGAATCACCAACCAATTTGTAAGTTACAAGCTGACCTTCCGATTGCAAGAAAACATTCCCTTCAGTGATTTCTTGAGAAACGCAAAGACAGGCTGATGACCAAGGCTCCCTACCCGGCCTCGCTTGCACTTATGAAATCTGAACGCTATTCATTTTCGCTGCGTTAAAGATCTTCACCAAAAATTAGCAAATAAATGTTATCGAAATTTCAATACTATCCATAAGCATATACTGTCTATTTTAAATTTCAATACTTGTAACAGTACTCGTCTCAGTTCTGTAGGCCAGAAGAACTTGCACTCTGCCTTTCCTCCGAATTCAAAATGTCATGTCTCCCTGAAGTAATTGGTTCCGAGATGTAGCCGAAATCTGTTCTACTCTTGCGGATTTTAAAACTTGATATCCTGGGTGTGCGCTGGTTAATGTATGCAAACAATGTCAGTCCTCACACAATGCATAGTAGCAACCAATTGACCAGCGTATTCAACGCAGATTCCTTCAGCATCCATGTTCTTCCATCAAATGAGTAACAGGGTTCAACATACACCACTCATGGCATTCATGGCCCTTCAAACGCACAACACACTAGCATCGTTTCAATGCACCATAGACATCGACCAACGCAATAATCCAAGAAAACATCGATTGCTAAGGAATCAAAGTAATGCAAAGATCATAGAACGCAGAAATGATAGTGCTATTCACAAAAAGATTTAACGTACAGTGCTTCTGTCTCGACAGAATGGACAGATGCATTATGAGGCAGCGCTGGGAAGGAATATGACAGAGTTAGGTTATTTCAGGACAGAGGGGAATAAGGAAGAGGCAGAGGTCAGAGATGTCAGTCAACAGCGAATTTCAAGCAGAATATTCTCAGGATAGAACGCATGCAGTGTCAGGAGCAGCTAATTATATGGAGGAGCAGCGCAAGCAGCGGTATTAATAGGTTGCAGCTAAAATTTAGCTGAATAAATATTCATGAGAAAATATTCATGAATTTCATGGCAGAAATAAACTGCACAAAAAGGACATAAAACAAATGGCTCAAATTAATTATGCAGGGCAGGAATATGCCTACTTTGATACCATGTTAAACACACACATGGCAGAGAGAATATGAAAGATCAAACATGAGAGTACAATTTTTATTGAAAAATGATATACATTTATAGTACATTATGTGACCGTTGGGTTTCACATCCCAAGGTCTCTTGGACTCCTTTTGTCCATTCGGCTTCCACACTAACCCATTGAGGATTAGGTGTCCAACAGTCATCAACCTCTAGCAATCATGATGGTGACAAACCCTCAAATAGTAATAGTAAAGCCTATTGGAAAAAGGGAAAAGTCAAAATTCCCTGCAAGTTGTGTGAAGGTAATCATCCCATTCACCTTTGTCCTCTTATGCATGAAGCTTACAAAGAATTGGAAAACCTTACAACTTCTCAACCTCGTCTTATGAATGGGTATCAAAAGCTTTCCCCTGATCCTTCACTAGTTGATCCACTGATTGATCAAAAGTCATATTTGGTCAACCCCACTCTCTCTGGAAATGAGTCTCATGAGTCCATTCTCGACCAACCATTGGTTGAGAAAACGATAGACCTAACACCACCTTCAGTTAACCATACCTTTCTTGTCGAGAGTGAACCTCATACTTCTCAGGTTCTTCTGGTTTCTTCAGTTTCGAATGAACTGGAGGGAAATCCTCCATTCCCGAGGTGCATGAGAGAATTTCTCCTGTTCTCACTATGCAAGAGAGGATCTCTCCCATTCCTACGACACCCCCTCCGAGTAGTTTAGTCACTTCTTTTGATTGGATTTGACTGGCAGGATATTGCTTCCGTATTATGTGCCTTTCCAGATTATAGTACATGCTTACCATATGGACGTACCTAGCATAGTCATAGATGAGGGATCATCTGTTAGTATTATGTCCTCAACTACTTGGCAGGATTTAGGTTCTCCTCAGCTTGTCCCTGTCACCCAAAACATGTTAGCTTTTAACAAAGGAACCAGTCAACCATTAGGGATCCTTCCTAAGTTTCCTATTACTTTGGAAGGAAATAATGTCTATATAGACGTAATGGTTATCCAAGGCCCTTTAGATTTTGATCTACTCCTTGGCCATGACTATGTTTATGTCATGGGAGCTCTTGTTTCTTCCCTCTTTCAATTGGTGTGTTTCCCACATGAAGGAAACATTGCGATCATTGATCAACTTACGCTCATTGGTCCTAAATCATCTCCCACTCAACCATCATCCCTAAATGGTTCTTATGTGCAAGCAGTATCACCCCCGCCACAGGTTAATTACATGGCCACGTATTCCATGCCCACATCTATTGATGATCTAGTAGGTGATGTAGTACACCATGTACTGGGGGAATTGGAACCTGGATTTTCATTTGGATCCCTGGACATGTCTCCTTCCACAGTGTTGTTATCCCTTCTGATGAGAACCTCTTGGAATCCATGGCCTCCTTTGGTCCGTGAAGAAGGGAATGGAGCAAAGTTCCTCATCTTGTATCAAGCTCATTAAAAAATGAAACAAGTACCTTGGAGAAAAGTTCCTTGTCTTGTGTCAAGCTCGTTAAAAAATGAAACAATGACCTTGGAGCATAGTTCCTTGTCTTATGTCAAGCTTGTTAAAAAATGAAACAAGGGAATGGAGCAGAGTTCATTGTCCTATGTCAAGCTTGTTAAAAAATGAAACAAGGGAATGGAGTAGAGTTCCTTGTCTTGTGTCAAGCTCCCTAAAAAATGAAACAAGGGATATGAGGATAGTTATTTTTCTATGTCAACCTTGTTAAAAATGAAATAAGTGTCATGAGCTTGGTTCTTTTCCTATGTCAAGCTCATTAAAAAATGAAACAAATCCCCTTCCAATTCGAGTCTTTGGTTAGATCTCGTAGATGAATCGTTATTGCTCAAGAGTTGAAAATATAAAAGGATTTGAATCTGGTTCAATAATCGTACTGAGAGACCAAATGCATTACACACATTGACAACATTTTGTTCCAAAGAAGTAAAGTTTGGCCATGGTGGCCTACACACAAATAGTGAAGCTTCTTTAGTTGTTGTAGTATAGGTGAGGGAAGAGATAAAAGGAGGAAATTAGGTACAAAGGGCTAGATATAGAATCCTTTTGCACAAAATCTCAGTAGAATAATGTGTAGATGAAGGAAATAAAATTAGAAACCAAGGAGCGCATTTTAAACCTTTCAATATCACATTTATAGGTATCGTTTGCAATATCATGACATAGATAAATTCGACATATAATATTGAGTTATGACAATTACAATTACACAATTTCTAAGAGAAAAGAAACATACATAAAAATGAGAAACAAAGGCAGAAACACATACTTCACATATCAATGCTTGGAATCACCAAAAGCCTCTTCATTAGTCTTTTAGAACATCATACATGTCATTAACCATTAGAACTTGCAAAACTTGCAGAATATTGCAACCTCTTAGCACGAAAATCAAACCCTTACACATGAGTTCATCTTCCCTTTCATAAGGAGAGTCCTAACAAAAACAATTACAAAATATCTCCTAGTGCAACAACTGTCTAAGCTAACCAACTGTGGGAGCATGCCAAAGGCCTAACTATTTTAAGAATTACAAAACAACTTGATTATTTCTTGAAAATAAAATATATAAAAATTGCTAAAATGGCATAGATATGATATGATTTCAAATCATAACAAATCTTCAATGTTGGCTTATTTGATTCTTTGAAGTGGACCCACACTCCGCTATCCATCTTTTCGATGATTTCTGGAGATTAAGTACTATTTCCAACTCTAGAGGGGAACGAAGCTTGATTTGTGTCTCACTGCTAAAAATAGCTTCTTGCAATGATGACATCATTTGACTAGAGATATTTGTAAGTGATTTCAAAACCAACCAATTAGTGTGAGGTTTGACTAGGAAATGTCAATTAGCTTCAAGATCAATTTTTCTCAGTTGGTTAACCTTCTCTGTGAACTCAACCCCTTGTTCATGCTAATTACAACGCAGGATCTCCACATCTAGCATGGAATCTTGAGGACAACTGGAGATGAGATTTGATTCGAGTATGGAATCATTAATGGATTCCACCAGTGCATTTGACATCTCACTCGCGTCACTGGCAAGCTTCTTAACTGATCAAATATGGGTTTTCCATCCTTTAAGGATTATTGATTTATGCATTGCATGAATTTTAGGAAAGTCAAAATTTCTCCCCTCGACACTTTCTTTCCATTCTAATGTTTCATTCAGGTCCTTATTAACTTCATCAAAATATGAAATCATCTCCACTAACCCATCGGCCAGGGCATTTCCCAACCTGCATTATTCCTAAATCAAATTCAATTTCTCACCGGACAACAATTTTTGACTCTATAACTGTTCATTCAAGTCATGGGCCTCTTTCTTAAAATCCTTTTGTTGAAGTCCCCCCCTACAATTTATTTATCTTTTGCTTGGGCTCTTGGAGTTATTTATTCTTGGCCTTAATTTCCTCTGCATGTTGAATTTCAAGGTAATTGAACTATTTTTACATTTTTGCTAATGCATCTCCCTTTGATCCAATTTGGCTCTCCATTATGCTCCCATTTTCTTCTGTTTATCAATAAGTGCCTATTCCAAGGCGGTAATATTCTCATCCCTTTCCCTAAAAAATTCTTGAACTTCCATGGCTTTGTCCATGGGGGCTTAAGCATATGCACTTGTGAACTAAGTCAATTTTCCAAGTTCCTCAGCAAGAGAAACTGAAGTGACTTTATAGAGGACTTTAAAGTTAGCATCTTATGTGGTTTTCCATGAAAGAAAGGCCCTAGACTCATCTATATTTCTCTTCTTCCTCCATCTCTTCACCACTGCCTTGTGCACACGACCGTAAAAGATATCTAGTGGGGGAATCTCCTCAATGGGAAGGCAAATCTCTGAAGTAGGATTAATTGGGATAATCTCAACCTCAGGATGGATGACTACTGGTGTCTTCTTAGATATGAATTTCTCTAGCCTTATGTGTTTCTAAGATGATGGACTACGGAATGAAGTCAACTATTGGAAAGTTGTTTCTCCCTTTAGGAACTCCTCCCATTTTTCCCCTTGCTTAGATTGCTTCAGGGCTTGATTAAACTGGTCCCATTCCTGCTCCATATTTGGTTTTACAATATGCAACTATCGTTTGGTATCTGAAGAATCATTTGTTGTTACTTTTTGTTGTGGAAAAGGGACCACTGGTTGGGTAGAACTCCCTTGCTAAGTAGATTTTGAGGTGTCCTTTAGAGATATTTGTCCTTGCAGAGGGATATGTAACAAATTTAGTGGTAGAGGGGCTAGTCTTGCATCTCTGAAGGCGAGGAAATGCTATTGTTCCTAGACCAAAAAATCCTCATTCACCCTTTTCAGAATTGACCCATAATAAGTTCCCTCAGCAAACAAGTCATCAAACTTGTTTTCTTCGTGGAGGAATTTTCTGACACAAGAGTTTAGGGCCACCTTATTTTCTATTCCATCTAGATCGTAAAACATGGTCGGGATAGTGGCTAAATTTAACACTTCAATAGGCAAGAGATCCTTTTTAGCGTGCCCATAATTGGCCAAAAATTAAATCCCAAAAGGTAGAGGGAATTGAGGCCAAACCTTCTTATTGGATTCTTTCAATGCTATGGTAATTCCATGGCCAACCGTTTGGTATGCTACTTCTCTGCATACCAATTTGTTTGGAATATAGTGTGGTAGGACATGTGTGGGTGCATGTTTACCTAAGACTCTAATTTAGGTGAAAGAATCTTCACCAAACCAATTCCCAATCCTCCTAAGGTATTCCATAGCTAGCTGAGGAATTATGGGGGGCTTGGTTTCAAATATAATTTCATAAGTTTGAATAATAACATTGTGACATATTTGATAGAAATGCCCAAAATAATTGGTTTCCTAGAGTGCATCATGGTAAATGTCGATTGGCGTGGGATCATAGATAGTCCACTTGCCTCCCATGGCTAGGAAATTAAGGGCATAACAGAGGGAGTCCATGACATATTCTCACATATAGAACATAGGGATTTTTCTCTCTAAGACACTGCGAGAAGAGTGAAAAGCTAAAATGTGTTTTGATAGATTATTGGATAATATGGTGGCCCATTCAAAGATGTACCCCTAAGAAGACCCATTAATTAGAGGGACCCAATATTCATGGAAATTATTGACATTTGTGAATGCATGTAACCTGCAAATCATGGTGGCTACCTAACTAAAAGGAGAAGCTAGTGAATCTATGGTGTACTTTGCTCCATTTTATGCTTTTTTGGGTCACTCCTCCATTATTTAATCGAGTCAGCTGGATCTTCCTACTTTTTATAGAAGTATGCCACATACTCCTTGCCATAGATGTGTTGAGGGTCTGGGAAGTGGTACATATCTTGAAAGGCCTGTGCTGAAAACAAACCAATTATGGTGCACTTTTGGGTGTGTTACACAGTATTTTGTCACACCTCTTGCACTTCCTCGTGACATACCCTGAAGTTCCCAAAACATGACCATCATGCAATGTACTTATTCAGATATGTAGCTCATATCCTCCCTAGAACATTGATTGGAATTGCCTTGAGATTTCCCCTGAAGAAATAGATCTAAAACCCTGATTTTGAGACTTATTGCTCTTATGAGGTTAAAAAATGCGATGGTCGCTTGTTGCATCATGCTTGACACGTGATGGCATCGCTCTATTCCATTGTATACCTGCGATGATCCCCCAAAAGGAAATTTTCCCAAAGAGGATGAGAAGCTTCGTGATCTAAAAGCTTCCATACCGACGAGCTAGAGGTTGTTTGGCATAGATGAGGTCGAATTCTCCCAACTTGGCCTCTTGGTCTTAACCCTATGACCTACCGCCTTGAGATGAGGACTTACTCCTATATTTGGAGAGATCCTAGCTCCCTTTCCCAGCCTATATAGTCATCTCTTTGCATTCACAAATGGTTGGTCTATGTCTATTTTCACCTTTATGCTAAGATTGTACCTAAAGGCTATTCATTAGACTTGGAGAAGGAGTACTTGGAGAGTTCTTGGCTTGGACTTGGATTACCACTCAAGGAGAGCCTTTCAACATCAAGGCTTTGGTTGTAATCTTCCCTTTATTTCTTAATAGTATACAACGGTTGGTTCATCTTCCCAAAATATATATGTTCATGTACTATTTAGCTTGACATTCCTTAATCAATTAAGTAGGTTTCTATTGGATTTGCTATTGGTTTTGGCATGATTTGTTGTCTCTTGATTACTTATGCAAGTACATAAACACTGAGAGAAGTAGGAACAAGTCCGTGACACAAGCGGTTCGAGGCCCTCAACAAAGGAAATCAGAATAGTATCAGAATGAGGTAGGCCATCTCCTTCATTCTTATTTTTAATTATAACCTAGGAAGATGTCTAGTTGATTGTCACTTCAGTTGCTAGACTCACTCATTGAGCTAGAGGGATCATCTATGTTCGCAGAGAGGATTAACCTTGTTAAAAAAATGGGGACTCCACTGGGGAGCCTATGATCCTTTCCATCCAATTCTTCACCCTAATCTTTTGACTAGTTTGACCAACCGTCGAGTTTTCAGCTTGTTTGCATTAGTCTGGGTTTATATCATCACTAATTACTTCCTTAGAGTGCTAAGTCTAGATTATTTCTTGGAATTTTTTTAGTCTTTTTCCCCATATTCCTCGCCCATCGCGGGTTTAGCCTTAGCAATCACGATGGAATCATGGTTTTTACCTTTACAGTCATGATGAAATTTTCTTTATTCATTATTTGGTCGTGCTGAAATCATCACTACTTTTTCTATACAAAGTAGTGATTCCAAAGTAGGTTTGCCTTAGATGCAAAGTAGCAATAATCACGAATTTGGGTATATAAAGTAGCGATGATCCTTGAATGTGAGAATTTTTGAGGTTTCTTCCTAAGAATCTAGTGTGTCTTGGTCCCTAAGGTCTTTTCCCATCTTGTATTCTTGGATTTGTTAGTTTTTTTTTATCGATTTCCTTAATTAATTTGCAAAATTTTTCTCATTGGCTTTGAAGCGAAATATGTCTGAGTTCTAGGGTTTCTGGTCAATTGGTCATCGTTTTATGCTTATTGGTGTCATTGAGATGTTTGTTTTTCTGATTGATTGAGTGTTGTTTTCGGTAGAAATCATTGAAAACATCATTTTGCATCTATTTTAGCTTGTATTTTGAAATTTACTTTTCATGAAAATGCATTAGATTAGTTACCATGAGAAGTTATATTTTGAGATTCATCATTGAGAATAGATCACATTTATTGATGATTGAAAGCTAAAAACTATATTAGGTGCATCAAATCATTCAAAACGAAAAGAAAATTATAATTCATATAAGTGCATCTTAGTAAAGTTCAAATCATTTTGCTTTCAAGAAGTTGCAATTATGATAGTGAAAAGTAGAAATATTTTTACTTTTGGCATTGCATTTGGAAGATGAAAGTGAAAGTTAGTGGAAGGCATTTTGCATGATGTATTTTTCTTGTTGCATCATTGTTTGAAATCTCTTCCCTTGATTAGTCTAGATTTGATTAAAACAGAAAGTTTTTCTTTTTCTCATATAGTTTCATCATAGGTGTTCACGTGACATCATTTTGAGCCTTAAAACTGAAAGGTAATTTCAAGATCAACTTTAAAATCCATCAATTAATCTAAGGATCATTTGAAACATTAACGCTTCATACTTAGTGGTCTAGGCTAGAGACGTGTCCCGACATCTTTAAAACTTAGCAGCTATCATTCACTCTTGCATCAGACAACACTAGCACGGACTTGTGCTCCCCATACCATCGAGTCTATAAAGGGAGACCCTCATAGGTTGCAAGCCTTTATCCATAGGAAGATGAGTCTGTCACCCTGTAAATGTGATATACCGAACACAACATTTGGGGAGATTTCTTGCACATACGTCAAGTCCTTGGTAAATTTATTTGTTGAGGTGTATATTGTAGTTCATGGTTACTAGGTAATCCTTTTTGCCTAAACTATCCTGAGTAATCATTTCAATCTTTTCTGACTCCTTAAATTTGAAAATATCATCGAGAACTTGTCCTTTCAAGCTCGCTAAAACAACGAAAGTGACTAGAGTCACCTTTTCATCCTTTTCTTGACACTTAAAACATGAAAAGGCAAAGTTTTTATTTAAAATTATAAAATTAATTGACTGCGGAACAAAATCCTTCCTATGTAAATACTCCTTAATAGATCTTAGTTTGATACCAATGGAAACATTTCCAGAGTCTACCAGTCAAGGAAACCCCTCTGATGGGAATCCTAGTCCTTTTCCTTCTTTTGGAAATACTGGTGCTCCCTATATGGCGACGTTGTCCCTTCCTAGATTGACCATTGGTCTTCCAGTTTGGTTATTTTCGACCTCGGTGGTTTCGAGTGTCCAAACTGCTTTTCAACCAAGTTCTCCTCCACCTGAACAACATCAACCTCATGTTGATCCTAAAGTTGGTCCCTTTCCTTCTTCACCTATTTCTTCACCCCATTCTTCCTCTTTGCCTATTGAAAGTCTGGATTATAGTAATCAAGAAGCTAAGAAGAAGAAGAGGTTGAAGAAGAAGAAGAAAAATATGCAAGGGGGCAACCAAGCAGCCATTGCTAAAGATGCAACTAATGAAGATAAATCTTCCAACTAGCCCCAAAAAGTAAAATTCCCTTACATGTTATGTAAGGGAGACCATCTTCTTCGGAATTGTCTTGGTATTCCCAAGGTCGTAGAAGTGTGGTCCAAATGTTCACATCGACCTTTGTCATCAACCTCTAGCAATCATGTTGGTGACAAACCCTCAACTAGTAACAGTAAAGCCTATTAGTAAAAGGGAAAAGTAAAATTTCCCTGTAGGTTGTGTGAAGGTTAGCATGCCATTCACCTTTGTCCTCTTATGCATGAAGCCTCCAAAGAATTGGAAAACCTTATAGCCTCTCAACCTCGTCTTCTAAATTGGTATCAAAAGCTTTCCCCTGATCCTTCACTAATTGATCCACTGATTGATCAAAAGTCATATTTGGTCAACCCCACTCTCTCTGAAAATGAGTCTTATGAGTCTGTTCTCGACCAACCATTGGTTGAGAAAATGGTATACCTAACTCCACCTTCAGTTAACCATACCTTTCCGGTGGAGAGTGAACCTCATACTTCTCAGGCTCTTCTGGTTTCTTCAGTTTCGAATGAACTGGAGGGAAATCCTCCATTCCCGAGGTGCATGAGAGCATTTCTCCTGTTCTCACTGTGCAAGAGAGCATCTCTCTCCTATTCCTATGACACCCCCTTTGAGTAGTTTAGTCACTTCTTTTGATTGGATTCGACTGGAAGGATATCGCCTTCTGTCTTATTTGCCTTTCCAGATTACATTATAGGCTTACCATATGACCGTACCTAGCATAGTCATAGATGAGGGATCATCTGTTAGTATTCTATCCTCAACTACTTCGTAGGATTTAGGTTCTCCTAAACTTTTCCTTCTCACCCAAAACCTGTTAGCTTTTAACAGAGGAACCAGTCAACCATTAGGGATTCTTCCTAAGTTTCCTATTACTTTGGGAGGAAACGTTGTCTATATAGATGTAATGGTTGTCCAAGGCCCTTTAGATTTTAATCTACTCCTTGTCCATGACTATGTTTATGTCATGGGATCTCTTGTTTCTTCCCTCTTTCAAGAGATGTGTTTCCCACATGAAGGAAACATTGTGATCTTTGATCAACTTACATTCATTGGTCCTGAATCATATCCCACTCAACCATCATCCCTAAATGGTTCTTATGTGCAAGCAATATCACCCCTGCCACAAGTTAATTGTGTGGCCACCTATTCCATGCCCACATCTACTGATGATCTAGTAGGTGATGTAGTACACCATGTACTGGGGGCATTGGAGCCTGATTTTTCATTTGGATCCCTAGACATGTATCCCTTCCAGAGTGTTGTTCTCCCTTCTGATGATAACCTCTTGGAATCCATGGCCTCCTTGGTCTATGAAGAAGGGAATGGAGAAAAGTTCCTCGTCTTATATCAAGCTTGTTAAAAAATGAAATAAGTACCTTGGAGAAAATTTCCTTGTCTTGTGTCAAGCTCGTTAAAAAATGAAACAATGACCTTGGAGCATAGTTCCTTGTATTGTGTCAAGCTCGTTAAAAAATGAAACAAGGGAATTGAGTAGAGTTCCTTGTCCTATGTCAAGCTCGTTAAAAAATGAAACAAGGGAATGGAGCAGAGTTCCTTGTCTTGTGTCAAGCTCCTTAAAATATGAAACAAGGGATATGAGGATAGTTCTTTTGCTATGTCAACCTCGTTAAAAAATGAAATAAGTGTCATGAGCATGGTTCTTTTCCTGTGTCAAGCTCATTAAAAAATGAAACAAATCCCCTTCTAATTCGAGTCTTTGATTAGATCTCGTAAAATCCCAGTCAAGTCTTTCACTTAGGTGAATGCAATGAAGCTTGGGGGGCATGTACCTCAAATTGAGTCATTACGCTGGGGGCATGTAAACTTATCTCAAGCATAGTCCATCTTTGTTTCAAGCTTGTGTAAAAATGAAACCAAATCCAAGAATAGTTTGTTTTCTCATGTTTCAAGCTTGTGAAAAAATGAAACCATTTTCAAGTATACTCAAGCATAGTTTACCATGTTTCGAGATTGTGTAAAAATGAAACCATTCCCACTTTACATCTCGTGATTGCTATTTTTATTAGCCTATTTTTTCCATATGAGCCTTGGTTTTTTCATTCCATCGTCACCATCTCTTTGGTCAACCATATTCTTTCACTTGGTTGTTTTACCCTTTCCTGATGAACATCTGCAATGAAGTGGTCTTATTAGCTAACCTCTTGACCTTTACATCTTTTGAGCAGTTCCATCATGACTGGAACCATTTGCTATCCTTTTATACCACTCGTTCCTCTAGGTGGAGTTATCTTTCATCTCTTTTCTGACTTTTGAAATATGAAAATATTGTTGACTACTTGTCATTTCGAAATTTTTAAAATTAAATGAATTGACAGCACCTCAATATATGCTTACCCCTTTTTCGGGCTAAGATTGAGTATTTACAAAAAATGTACACCTTTTCGACGTGGTCAAGAGGTTCTCTCGAATATTGTTTTCTACCTTTTCAGATTTGAGAGACAAATTATGGAAAGGGACATGATGGAGTTTTCTTTTTCATTTCTTTTTAAAACTCTCTAAACATGAAAATTACTGAGTTATTCTTCTATCGGACTCGTTCAAGTTTTTACAATGAAAGACTCATCACCATGACGAGCCTGAGTTTCTCCTTCCTAGGCCTCATAAAATTTACTAGGGAGGATTCATCCAAAGGATGAACTTATATGACAAGCATATGGTATCCTCTTCAATCTTATGTAAAAATAAAGAGGTACTCACTAGAGATAGTGGGGAAAAAATAAGATGAAACATCCTTTGTATAGGCAGCATGTTGCTCTTGAACATGATACTCTTCTGCTATCGTGTCAAGTTTGCGATATCCTCACTCAGTCACTTGTCCTTCTGGGTTTGGGTGATCCATTATGCCTCTCATTTGACTATTCCACCACTTCATTATGACCCTTGGTCTTATGTTGAGTCTAATGATTCCACACTCTGGAGTTGTGTGGTCAATATGTTCAAGAGAAGTCTGGTGGGCTCCAGTATTGTAACAATAATGCTACAACTCCTGGAGCTTCCTTCTCTAATTTTATCAACCCGGTAATTCGTAACAAACTTGGAAGCGACGGTGCTGTATGCACAAGTACTAGCTCTTGTCGCAGCTATCACTTGGTCAGCTGGCACAAGTTCGCTAGGGCTCAAGCCAACTTCTATATGTTCTCAGAAGAAGCTTTTTAAGTGATGAACGAAAGCTATCTCAAAGGAAATTAACCTATTTTGCAAGAATGAACTGAAAGCCAACAAAACATGGAAACCCTAGTAAACCCTAATCTGACCAGCTTAATCCTTACGATGCAATGGTGGGAATGTAACTTCTAAAAATGATGCCATTACTTCTAGTGAGATGAGATGCATGGGTCTAAACTAATTTCATATGAAGAGAACATGTTTTTGTATTTTTTCTCAAGTGGTTGGAATTATTATGCATGTGCTTCTCACTGGGTCTTGCCTGTGCAGGGGTAGATCAAGGGGAGGAAGGCTTGGAAAAGGCCAGGAGGACTCTGAGAGGTTCCAGGGGATCCCTAACATCATTCCACAGAAGTTCACAACGTTCAGATGCTTGGCAACCGTGTTTGCAAGCTTCTACAGGATGTCTGCCAGGGGATCCTACAGGAAGCTCGAGATTTCTACAGGAAGTCTGCTAACTTCTACAGGATGTTCTGCAATCGGAGTTTCAGGTGATGGAGGAGTGAATGAGTTGTATGGGTGGATAGGTAGGATGAGAGGGGAGCTTGTGATGGCTTATGGACAGAGAGATGAGATGGAGAGGGTGTGTGTAAAGCTGGTTGGTCGATAGGAGGGTAGAGGCAATGGAAGGCCGAAAAGATAAAACAACGGGGATAATGGAAGAGTTGGTGGGCAAATGATCTAGCTGGGAGGTAAGTAGATGGCTTAGGCATGGCTGAGAAGGATAAGGAAATGATAGAGTGGTGTTGCGCAGTGTAAATGAAACAAATCACCTCTGTCTTGAATATAACCGAAATGTCACCAACCTACTCTAACTGTTTTATTAGAAACCAAAGAACAACAATGTAAGTTAAAGGGAAATCGTGCATGGTGCTGAAACAAAGAGTTATTCCACAAGATCTAAATGCATGGACACTTCTACAACTGAAAATATTACGTTAAAGCTTGCATGAACATGTAAAACTGTGTTTTTGGTGGGTGGCACGGGCTGCAATCCCAATCTCTAAACAGAGGTGGAAGTGTGTGTGCAATCAACCCTTTTTTTGGAGCTCTGATCACTCTAATCCCCTTACTCTAATCTAAACTACTGAAAGCAACTTTGTTCATAACACTAACCTATGTAACCACACCAAGAAATCCGAATCAGCAAACTATGTTTCCAAGTGCATGTAAAGGACAAGAAATATAATGCTGAAAGAAAGACAAGTAACAATACACAGAAAGGAGGCCTATTGCTCTCAGGTTGGGCCCAAACCTGAGAGCTATAGCTCCTCTAAGAACTAAAAATTGAACTCAAATCTGCCTGCCTTTTATTAAAATATCATAGTCAAAAGTCTAACAACATGCCAAAAATGGCTTACAAAGAGCAAAACAGAGTTGTAGCTCGTACTTCAAAATTTGCAACAAAGGTTCAAAAGTCCCCATCGAAGGCTACAACCTCAATATTTATACATTATGAGGGCCAGGCTGGCCTCCTAAATTAGTGGGGCTTGGCTGACCAACTAAAAGTAAAGTGTTGTTCCTTTAGAATCCGTTGGCTGCCTTCTAGCTCGGTGGTGATAGCTGTTGGAGCTCGGAGTTGGGGTGGAGATCACGAGGAAGGTCATTCAAGGCTGTGGACAACCTTCCTACAAAACCGCAATGCCACCTTGGCTGTCTCCTTGCCTTCATCTACATAGTTTTGCTCAATTTAATGTCAAAAAACCTGAAATAAACATGTATTAGCCACCTAGGCATAGTGACTGCCCTCCTTCCTACAAATAACATGAATATACTAAGAAATGATGCATAAGTGATGAAAAATGAAGGGTTGAGCAAGGTAAGTAGGCCAAATGAGCCCAAAATGTTACCAAAATTTGGGGCTCATCATCACCCCCCAACTAAAATATTTGCTCATCCTTGAGCAACTAGTCCAACTCATCATCCTTCATTGCCTTTACTGCCACCCTTACATCTCAAGCCTCTGTAGTAGTGTCCTCCTTGCTGATATGAAACCCAGCCTTTCTGTTCACCTCTTCCCACTGTTCATTATCATCCTTCTCTGTGCTGCCCTCCATTAATCCTAGCAGCAGTGGGGGGCTTAGTTTGAGGCCAATCCAGCTGGCCTGGAGGTTTTGCATGGATTTCTTATAGAGGGCCACCTGTACTAGAGCTTCCCTCATCTGAGTTGGGGTATGATACTCTCTGATTTTCAGACTGTGGGCCAATGTATTCCATCGGCGGGTGCAAGCTTGGACAGCGTTGTCTCCTAACAGTCTCTCCATGTCCTCAAAATGCGATATGGCTTGGGCCTGCTGGTCCATATATCTCAATGAAGCTTGAGGGTCAGTGGACAAGTGCTGATGTGCTGAGATTAGTGCAACTGGATCCCCTGGTTTTGCTCGAATTAGCAATGGCTCATTTAGCTCCCGGTTCATGACCGCTTCGGCTTCTGCTGCTCTTTTGTCCTCATGGTTCAACCATGAGGCAGATGCCATTAATTGCATATCTCCTAAGGCCGTATTGGGATCCCATGAAATTACATTAGGCAGGGCCAAATTATGGAGGTAGAACTCCGCTAATTTGGCCTTATCCTCTGATGAACTAGTACTGCATACTTCAGTGAATTGCTGCGGGTCTTGGAGCTGAGAGATACCTCTTTGCGCCAAGGTATTGATTTGAAATTGCAGCCATTGGTATTTCAGGTACAAGCCATAGGATTTGGCCGGCTGTCTGCATTGTATAGCATCCATGGCCCAACTGGCCATGCAGGCCAATTGTGCCTCTTTCTGATGCAGCTGTTGTCTGAGAGCTTGCACCTCAATTTGTGCTTGCTGTTCTGCTTCCTGTAGATGCAAGGTTGGCTCCCCAAGACCGGTTTGTAGTTCCTTTTTGCCTTGTTGTTCTGCTGTGGTGTCATTGGAGGGTGTACCTGTTCCTGTCCTCAGCTCCTATAGCTGCAATCTAAGCTTTTCGTTTTCTTCCTGTAGGAACACTCTTTGGCAATTTTCCACGTGTTTAGCCATGGCTAATTCACTTCTGGCCTCCTTGAGTTTCTCTTGCAAGGGACCTATGTCCGCCACACCCTTTGACTTGGCTATTTTCATCCACGTGTGTGTGCGTACTCTCTCTTCCTCCAATGCAAAAAATAGTGGCACAGTGAATTTCTGAGGTATAATTTTGCCAGCCTCTAAAAAGTTGTAATATGAACTCAGACTTGGCTGAGGGCTAGGCTCTGGGATATGCTCTTTTTCTACTTCTCTTGGTGGCTCTACTTTGCCCTCCCTCGGTGGTGATGAGGGTGCTTCTCCTTCCATTCTCTCTGTTTCTTTAAGCCTGGATAAGGTTTCCTGTAGAGCATCCTCAGCATCCTGTAGCCGAGCTTTTGTAGTCAATTGGTCTACCCTTTCTTTCCAAGTAGTTTTCTTTGGGCTCCCCCTCTCATAGGTGACTGATATCCGTGAGGGGGACCTCTCCTTGGGCGAAGTAGGGGCATCATCTATAGTGATTGGGCTGCTGGACGGAGGCTGTGGCTTGCACGTCTTTATTCTCACACTTCTGCTAGCTTTAAAATATAGAGGGGTCTCCCTCTTTCTCTTCTCCTTTGGCTTAGGAGGTGTGCTGAGGGTAGCCAGCACAGCTGCTGCCTCCCTTGCAAGAATGTCAGCTTTCTTCTCCTTGGGTTTCGCTTTTTCAAGGCTTCCTGTAGAAGATCCTTTTTCAGCTGATTTCGGGCTTCCTGTAGAAGGTCCTTTTTCAGCTGATTTTGGGCTTCCTGTAGAAGCCAGTTTCGGTTTTCCTGTAGAGACAGGTGGCACCACTTTAGATTGCTTTGCTGAGGGTGTTTTACTTTTTGACTTGGTTGCGGGTGCTGACGAGGTGCCTTTGCTGATGTGGACCTGCTCAGCCTTGTCCACTCTGCTTTGTAATCTTTTCTCTCTGGCCGTCAAAATGGGTGTGTCATCCTTCTCTTTGGCACCCTTTTTCTCTTGTTTCTTCTCTTGCTTTTTCTTCTGCTCCGTGGTCGTGGTCTTCTGGCCTTTTTCTTTCTTCCCTGCGGGCACTGAATCTTTCTCCTCACTGCTAGATGAACCGAGCTCCTCGGTCAACATCTTTATGTCACCATCCTTGGTCAAATTTCTGAAGGCTTCCCATGAGAGAGGAACCTTGTATGTGTGGAGCATATCCTCCATGAGGAGTTTAATGAGTCCATGGTGGGCTACCTGGTCTGGTGTGCCTTCTTTCAGCTTGGTGGCACATTCAATCATAGACTGTAGTAGAAAGTAGGGGATACTCAGTTTGTTTTCTACAGGTAGGTCGATCTGGTGCCTTAATTCCGTGAGTAACCGAAAATGGTACCCATATACAATGCTAAAACGACCTTCGCAGGTGATGTATTTCATAATATGGAGGCTAACTTCACTCCACAGTGGTAGCAAACTGGTTCTACGAACCCCATTTTTATCTTCTGAGAATTCCTCCTCTGGTGGAAAGAATTCTTTCTTAGGCTTCTGGCCCAATTTCCTCTCTTCTTTATCCCATGGTAATCCCATTGGGAGCTCAGTAACTCGGCTGATGAATTGTGGGGTGAGTCTGAGACTCAAACCCCTGAAGTTAACGGTGGCCAATGTTTTGGATTTCAGCTTCAGAGCTTGCAAAAAATCCTCTGCCACCTCATCGTCATAGCCCTGCAACTTGTCACAGAACGACATCCATTGCGCTTGCATGAATAGCTCCACCACCTCAGGATTCTCTCTTAACTTTGTTGAATCGGTTGGTTCCCTTCTGATGAACCCACCCAGCATGGTGAAAAACTGCTGTGTTAGCTGGAGGTGGCGAATGCGGAAGAAAATTGGCCTACTGGGACAGAGCGTAGAATTACGCCTCTGTCATGCATACAATTCACGAAACTTATCTCCCGAGGACCATAACACAGCTTAATTATACTGACATCCTGTAGGACGACAATTCATGCAACGGTAGACAATACTTTGCAAAAAAAAATTTACGACCAGACTGTAGACGTCGATTCTGCCACCCTCAAAACCAATTGCATGGAAGGTTTCAGGCTTACCTTTCTAATCCGCCACCTTTTGACGTGAGGAACCCAATTTCCTGTAGAAACAACTTTCCTGTAGAAGCAGCGCATGAATTCTGGAGGATACTGCAGTGGGTCTGCGCTCTTGGTGCTGCTTAATAGGCGTTCGAACGGCCGAAGACTTGGAGTGTCGAGCTTCAGAGGAATCTAGATGCTCACTCGACTTTCAAACGACGAATGATAAATGCATGGGGTGGCAATCTAGCCGATTAGATTTGAATCCGGCGGAATCCGTGCCACGGGGGTGAGATGTCCCTGCCGGACCGTTGGACGACGTCACATCATCATTCTTTTGCAAGTTCCCTTATTGTCGCATCATTCCCCGCAGATCCGCCGCCGTCATTTCTGTTACAACTCATTTCTCCCCGACTGGATGGCTCTCACGTGTGCACTGCCCGTTCCTTTTTCCACGAACACCATTTACCATCCGACTAGACCATCTAACTGGTCAACGTGGCTAGTCGGTTGGCCATACAACCACTCAACCCATTCACTTCACACTTGCAAACATTTTCAAAGTAAAATTCATGCAATTCGACGGAAGGAAGGGTCGAGGCACTTACTTGTGCGGCCGCGATACGATTTCTCAGGCTCTTGGACGACGATGACTCGATTTGTTTGCTGCTGCTTGATTGCACAGGCCCAGAGGTTCATAGGCCGCTGACGATGAATCTTATGATTCGGCTGCATGTGCCTGCATTTTCATTGCATGTTGCAGGCGCTTGAATGGTGTGCACTCTAGCTAGCTTAACTGCTACGGGACTCCTGCAGGATGTCCTGTAGCAGTTCTTCCTTCTTGGGTGCATGCTGCACGATGAAGACAGTGGTCTCCCGATCACGCTCACAGAGCTCATGGATAGCTGGGATGGATGTGGTATGGCATCTCGGCATTTTTTCATTAAAAAATATTGCTTTCTCTTGATAACTCAATGATCTGCTTTGAATGTGCAGGTATCTTCATTGCATGTCGACAGGGGTGGTAGAAAGAGGTGACAGCAGTGTGTGAGGGAGAAACTGGTAGCTTGCATGTGTCCATACCGGACCTTGGTCGTTAGATCTCCTCATATGATCAGTTCTGGGCCATCCAAAACTTCTACAGGAAGTTTCCTGTAGAAATACAGAACTTCCTGTAGAAAGTCTGTACTTCCTGTAGAAAGTCTGTAACTTCCTGTAGAAGACTAAGCTGTGATGAAATCGTGCCCATACCTTGGAGAAGATGAGTATTCTTGGAGGAGGTGCTAGTGAGGTCTCCTGGCAGCATGATAAGGATCCTTGACTTTGAGTTGAGAGACCTCCTCTCCTTCATAGAACACCTGCAACCTGCATGCATTTCCACATTATAACTTGTTGTCCCTGTCTTCTTTTGCTTATTGTTTTTTCTTTTTTTCTCTTTTTTTTTTTTGAAAGATAGCAGGGGTGCCTCAATGAGGTTTTCACCCTTTCCATCTGCCTTAAGCGCCTCAGAGAGGTTTTCACTCAAGGATCTTTTTCAAATCTCCTTTTTTTTTTTTGAAAGATAATAGGGGCGCCTCAATGAGGTTTTCACCCCAACCACCTGCCTTGGGAGCCTCAGAAAGGTTTTCACCCAAGGATCTTTATTACTTTTTTTTTTTTTTAGATCTTTCAGGGTATGGCCAAAGCAGAGGCAGAACCCTTCTCTATGACCAGCACTGACTTCTCCACAGTTTTGATGAATTCTTGTTTTGAGAGAGGTTTCCTGTAGATCTTCAGTCGATGCCCATTGACAAGCATGGGGATGGCCTCCTCATCAATGGTCCGAATAAGAACAGATCCATTGTCATGACATTTTTCCACTGCATATGGTCCCAGCCATCTGGTTCTCAGTTTCCCCTTGAAATATTTGTGCCTGGAATCATACAACAGTGCCCAATCTCCTGGCTGGAATTGCTTGTCATTGAGGTGTTGGTCATGCCACACCTTTCTCTGAAGTTGAACCACTTCTGAGTGAAGGAGGGCCTGCATTCGGTGCTCGTCTAGTCCATTCAGCTGCAATAACCTTTCTTGTTGTGCATGGCTGAGATCTAGGTCCAGCTGAGCTGCCATCCTCAAAGTGTTGTATTCAAATTCAAGGGATAGCAACGCTTTCTTCCCATAAACCAACTCATAAGGTGTGAAGCCGGTTGTGGTCTTCCAGGTGGTGTTGTAAGCCCATGTGGCCTCAACCAGGCAATCTGCCCAATCTTTCCTACTGCTGCTCACCACCTTAGTCAAAATCCCTTCCAATGCTCTGTTGGTGACTTCCACTTGCCCATTTGCCTGTGGATGATAGGGGGTGGAAGTCCTATGCCTGATTTTGTGATGAGCTAGTAGGTCTTCGATCAAGTTGGATGTGAACTGGCTTCCTTGATCGGTGACTAGCTCTCTTGGGTAGCCAAATTTGTAGAAGATGTTCTCTCTTAAGAACTCAGCCACCTTTTCTTCTGTTGTTGCTTTGATTGCCTTAGTTTCTGCCCACTTTGTCAGGTAGTCAGTGCACACAATGATGTAAGACCTTTGCCTCGAAGGGGGGTTGATTGGACCCACAAAGTCCATACCCCACTTCTCAAATGGCTCAAGAGTCACTTGAGGTTGGAGAGGCATTTCATCCCTTTGAGTCGGTTTCCCCATTCTTTGGCATCGGTCACATTGGCTGATATACCTTCTGACATCTTGATGCAGTGTGGGCCAATAGTAGCCTGCCTGTAGGATTTTGAAGGCAGTGCTCTTTGCTGCAAAATGTCCTCCACAAGGCCCATCATGACAGGTGAGGAGGATATCAAAGACTTCCTCCTCCCTTACACAACGCCTTAAGATCTGATCAGGGCCAAGCTTGAACAGGTTGCCCCCGATCCAAGTAAATGAGGCACTTTTTCTGATGATTCTGCTCTTCTCTCTTGAAGATAGGTGCGGAGGGAACTGTGCTGAAACAAGGTAGTTTGCTATATCAGCAAACCATGGAGAGAGTACTGAAATAGCAAACAGATGTTCATCGGGCATCTGGTCATCCACTGTTCCATCCTCATCTGCAGATAAATCCAATCTAGATAAAAAGTCAGCAACAACATTTTCTTTACCTGGTTTGTCAACAATGGTCAAATCAAACTACTGCAACAAAAGTAACGTCTAATAATACGAGCATTCACATCTGTTTTATTCATTAAATATCTAATTGCAGCATGATCCGTATGTACAAATGTTTGATAGCCAGTGATATAATGTTGGAACTTGTTCAGTGCATGGACCACAGCCAAGAATTCTTTCTCTGTTACAGTGTAATTCAGTTAAGCTTTGGATAAGTTTTTGCTAACAAAGTAAATGGAATATGGAGGTTTTTGTTCAACTTGTCCTAAAGCTGCCCCTATGGCTTTGTTCGATGCATCAGTGTGGATGTGGAAAGGTAGGGCCCAGTTTGGACCTCTCAAGATTGGGGCAGACACCAACTTGTCCTTTAATTCATTCAGAGCCCTCTGACAATCGTCAGTCCATTTAAACTTCACATCTTTTGCCAACAGGCCAAACAATGGCGAGGCTAGCTTGCTGAAGTCTTTAATGAATCTCCCGTAATACCCTGCTAATCCTAAGAAACTCCGAACATCCCTTACCTTTTGGGGAGGTGGAACCTTCTTGATGAGAGCAATTTTGTTAGGATCCACTTGTAACCCTTGGCAAGAAATGGTATGGCCTAGCACGGTCCCTTCAGTCATCAAGAATTCACATTTTTTAGGACTAAGGGACAGGTTCATCTCAATGCATTTGGTTAGGACTTTTCCCAGATTGGACAATGCTTCTTGGAAGTCGGACCCATAAGGAGTGAAGTCATCCATATAGATTTCCACTGCATCATGGACCAGCTCTGAGAAGATGCTCAAGACAGCTCTCTGGAAGGTAGAAGGAGCATTGCATAGCCCAAAGGGAAGAACTCGGTAGGCAAAGGTACCCCAAGGACAAGTGAAGGTGGTCTTATCTTGGTCTTCCGTGCTGATTTGGATTTGGTTGTACCCGCTAAACCCATCTAGGAAAGAGAAGAACTTCTTTCCTGCCAGTCCATCCAACACTTGATCTATGAAAGGTAGAAGGAAATGGTCTTTCTTGGTAGCTTTGTTCAGTTCTCGGTAGTCCACACAGATTCTCCACTTCCCATTTTTCTTGGGAACCAACACCAGAGGGGACACCCATTCACTATCTGAGATGGGGTAAATGAATCCGGCATCCAACAGTTTTTGCAATTCTTCCTCGACAATGTCCTTAAGGGCTGGATTCATTCTCCTCTGGGGTTGCCTAACCGATTTACAATCCTCTTTGATGTAGATGTGATGGGTACAGACCGAAGGATGGACTCCTTTCATCTCCTTATAGCACCAAGCAAAAGCATCTAGATGACTGGCCAACAGGCTACTCAGCTCATTTTCCTGGGAAGGAGATAGGGAGGAGCTGATATTTAACATTCTCTCAGGGCCGAACTCCACATTCTTGACTCTGGGAGTGACAGGGTTAGTTGCACAAAGGTCCACTAAGGTGCTGGCTTGGGCATCCTCCACCAATTTCTCTAAGGATAGTGCACTGGGAGGTGGATTCTGGATCAAGGTCTCAATCAAGTCATCCTCGGTTGGGGGGTCTCTTCTAGTGGCGTCCAAGGTGCACAAAGGTGCCGAGTACACCTCATCCTCTTCTCCTTCCTCCAACCAAAGTGGTAAGTCATGCTCTAAGGAGGGTTGGGCAGGAGGGTATAGGACTAGCTGCTTGGACATAGGACCATTTTTGATGGTCATGTTTCCTGCACGACAACTTATGTAAGCATCTGCAGTGGCTAACCAAGGCCTTCCCAAAATAAGAGGATATCCAGTAAGCTTTGCCTTTGGTTGCAGAACCAAGAAATCTGCAGGGTATTCCCAAGAGTCAACAGAGACCAAGACATCCTCCACAATCCCTTCGAGAGTCACGGTGGAGCGATCTGCTAGTTGCAGGACTGTCGATGTCTTCCTCAGGGAACCCTGAAGATTGAGTTTGAGCATGGTATCCCTGGTCATCACATTAATGGCAGCCCCCAGATCAATCAAGGTGTGAGGTATGATGGTGCCATTGATGTGGACATCTACTACAGGACTCCCAGGATCTAGATACTTTGGGAAGATGACTTGTCCTAACATAAGGTTAGACAGTTGTCCTAAGACATTGATGGTTGAAGCATCCCTCTTTCTCCTGCCTGGGTGTTTGAAACACTTTTCCTTAACCAGTTTGTTGTATATCGGTACATCTTTGATGGCTTGGAGAAGTGGTATTTTCACACACAATTGCTTGAGCTCTCCCAGAAGCTCATCCTCCTCTGGGTTGGGTTGTGTGGTGGCTGTTAGTCTCTCAGGAAAGGGTGGAATAGCCTTTGGTTCACTTTCTTGTTTGTCTTCCTCGTCTTCTGGGGGAGGAGGTTGGCGATCCGGAAGTGTCTTTCCAGATCGAAGATTGATCTCTCGGATCTCCACAGCATAGGTAGGGCATGATGTTTCCCCAGTGTATACCTGCTGGGCCTATCTGTTGTTGGGGTTCGGGTTCGGTTGAGCAGGCATTTGAGGTTGCCTTGGAGGAGCAGGAGGTAATGGTTGAGGTTGAACTGGTGGTTGAGGCAAAATGGCGGGAGGAGTGTTATACTGGGGCCTCCACCCCGACTGAGGTGCATTCCACTGAGGCTGTGGCTGGGTATGTGAGTGATATGAATGAGTAGTGGGTTGAGTGTGGTACTGAGGTGGATAAGACCATGGAGGAGGCACAGACCAGGAAGGATGAGCAGGGGGACCCCAGGAAGGCATAGGAGTAGATTGGTTGGGGTTGTAATAAGCTTGGGGTGCCCCTTGCATCCCCTGCTGGTAAGGTCTAGGTCCTTGTGGCCTCCTTTGGTTGAGGAAATAGAGAGGTTCAGTGGGGGCTTCTGTCCCTTGGTACATGGCTTTAAGCCCAGGTAAGGTTGGACATTGATTTGTGGGATGGTCCTCCTCACAAACGAAACATACCTCAACCAAATGTAATGGGAATTCGTTCTTAGGGTGTCTCCTTGTACATCTAGGGCAGAAGATAGCCAAATCCCTCTCAGCTTCTTCCTGCTTCTGCTGGATCCTGAATGTATCAAGTTGCATGGCAATGGTCTGTCTCACCTCACTTTTGAGATCCTCTAATTGATTTGCAAACTCATGTTTGGAGAAAGGAATACCAGCTGAGAGGAGGTTTCCTCTACCTCATTTCCGGGCTGCCCTAGAGTGGTTTCTAAACACAGTCTTTATGTCCTCATAAGGCAGTTGGTAAATATCTCCTCCAGCTAACATGTGAAGGGTATCTAAGAGGTCTTCAGGGACTCCTCGGAGCAGGACCAACTTGAGGGATTCAGGGTCAAGTGTGCACCTGTCCCATTTATAGCTAAGTTGGAACCTTTCCTCATAATCCTCTAAGGACTCATCATTTCCCATGGTCATCCGAAAGATTTCTCCCTTGGTTTCCTTGGACCTACAGTAGTCCCGGTACTTGGTATTGAAAGCTTGCTGCATCTGATCCCAAGTGGTGATACTATTCCCAGGTAAGCCCATGAACCAGCGTAATGCTGCATCCTTAAGAGTTGAAGGGAAGAGTTTCAGCTTTTGCTCATCTTCAGTATAGTCATAGGTTCGACAAAGGACAACAAACTCAAACAGGAAGGTATCAGGATCTTCAGTAGTCAGTCGATGGAAGTGAGGTAAAGCGGAGGGGCTAATGTTCTTCATTTTCATGTCTCCATTGGTTTCTCAGATGGGGAAGGCACCTTCTAT
Organism: Pinus tabuliformis; assembly: GCA_031772625.1. Taxonomy (NCBI): domain Eukaryota; kingdom Viridiplantae; phylum Streptophyta; class Pinopsida; order Pinales; family Pinaceae; genus Pinus; species Pinus tabuliformis. Next base: position 854,536,439 of record CM062820.1, on the reverse strand, counting down.
TCTCTCATCTTCTCCTCTATTGTCAGCCATAGCTTCAGATGGGATGGTCTCTAATTCTTCTTCTGCCATAGGATCTTCGTATATCTCAGGAGGTTCACCTATAGGTTCTTCTGGATCACTGTCACCGAAGAAGAGAGAAGGGTGACTCAGTGATGTGGTGGGGGTGTTGGGTAAGAATTTGCCTGTTTTATCTCGATTCCTACGAGGCATGAAATGGAAAGACTTTTTTGATTGCTTTTGTTTTTTTTTTTTCTGGTAACTGCAAAAACTGAAACAGATTGATCTACAAGTAACTATCTTGCTGAAATGAAAATGCAGAATTGAAATGAAACCAGGAAAGAACTAATCTACTTTGCTCAAATGGAATTGCAGGAATGGAAATGCTAGTCTACGCTTGCAGAATTGAAATGCTAATCTATGCTTGCAAAATTGAAATTGCGGAATTGAAATGTTAATCTATGAAAGCAGGAAATGTCTATGCTACTTTTGCAGAATGGAAATGAAATAAACTACTTGGCAGAAGGCGAGAGTAGGAAAATAGAAAAAAAGAAACAATTACTAATACTCTGACGCTTCCCCGGCAACAGCGCCAAAAAGATGTTGGGCTCCAGTATTGTAGCAATAATGCTACAACTCCTGGAGCTTCCTTCTCTAATTTTATCAACCCGGTAGTTCGTAACAAACTTGGAAGCGACGGTGCTGTATGCACAAGTACTAGCTCTTGTCGCAGCTGTCACTTGGTCAGCTGGCACAAGTCCGCTAGGGCTCAAGCCAACTTCTATATGTTCTCAGAAGAAGCTTTTTAAGTGATGAACGAAAGCTATCTCAAAGGAAATTAACCTATTTTGCAAGAATGAACTGAAAGCCAACAAAACATGGAAACCCTAGTAAACCCTAATCTGACCAGCTTAATCCTTACGATGCAATGGTGGGAATGTAACTTCTAAAAATGATGCCATTACTTCTAGTGAGATGAGATGCATGGGTCTAAACTACTTTCATCTGAAGAGAACATGTTTTTGTATTTTTGCTCAAGTGGTTGGAATTATTATGCCTGTGCTTCTCACTGGGTCTTGACTGTGCAGGGGTAGATCAAGGGGAGGAAGGCTTGGAAAAGGTCAGGAGGACTCTGAGAGGTTCCAGGGGATCCCTAACATCATTCCACAGAAGTTCACAACGTTCAGATGCCTGGCAACTGTATTTGCAAGCTTCTACAGGATGTCTGCAGGGGATCCTACAGGAAGCTCGAGATTTCTACAGGAAGTCTGCTAACTTCTACAGGATGTTCTGCAATCGGAGTTTCGGGTGATGGAGGAGTGAATGAGATGTATGGGTGGATAGGTAGGATGAGAGGGGAGCTTGTGATGGCTTATGGACAGAGAGATGAGATGGAGAGGGTGTGTGTAAAGCTGGTTGGTCGATAGGAGGGTAGAGGTAATGGAAGGCCGAAAAGATAAAACAACGGGGATAATGGAAGAGTTGGTGGGAAAATGATCTAGCTGGGAGGTAAGTAGATGGCTTAGGCACAGCTGAGAAGGATAAGGAAATGATAGAGTGGTGTTGCACAGTGTAAATGAAACAAATCACCTCTGTCTTGAATATAACCGAAATGTCATCAACCTACTCTAACTGTTTTATTAGAAACCAAAGAACAACAATGTAAGTTAAAGGGAAATCGTGCATGGTGCTGAAACAAAGAGTTATTCCACAAGATCTAAATGCATGGAAACTTCTACAACTGAAAATATTACGTTAAAGCTTGCATGAACATGTAAAACTGTGTTTTTGGTGGGTGGCACGGGCTGCAATCCCAATCTCTAAACAGAGGTGGAAGTGAGTGTGCAATCAACCCTTTTTTTGGAGCTCTAATCACTCTAATCCCCTTACTCTAATCTAAACTACTGAAAGCAACTTTGTTCATAACACTAACCTATGTAACCACACCAAGAAATCCGAATCAGCAAACTGTGTTTCCAAGTGCATTGTTGAGCTAATTTATGTTCCAAAATTAGCACAAGTATTTAATATCAATCCGGGTTGTTTTATTCTTGGAGGCAAACCACTATTTGTGAAGATCTAATATAATCAATGCTTGAAAGATAAATGATTACAAACTAAGAAGAACTATATCTTAAAAACTCTTGATTCAATCAGCTTAAAAGAGGTAACATTGGAAGAGTTCTTGACTCAAGAAATCTACTTCCTCCTCAAGTATGACTTCAATGAATTAGAGATTACAATCAAAGACTCAAGATGCATAAATCATACATGAAAAAGGCTCTTAACTTAAGAGACACTCAAAGCTTTCCATAGTAACTCATTCATCTCAAGATATAAATCTAAATGAAAACAAACCACTTGCATGTAAATGAAAGAGACTAATTCTAATTCACCATTTCATAGAGAGAATGCCCAACTTGAACATTTGTTTCCCAACTCAATTAGATGATGAATAAACCATTAACAAATGAAATCAATCACTATTCATAACCATGATACAATCTGAAATAAGACTTTGAAAAACTAAAGCTATCATCAACCAGATTTGCAATGAAATAAAACTAGTCTAACTTGGAAGTGTACTTAGCTTGGAGTGGGGGCCCTCCACCCTTGCCTTGCACACTTATGAAGATGATATCAGAAGCTTTAAATCAGCAAAACATCCATATATTGATCAGCAAAATGAAAGTAACATAAGTCTCCAACTTAAGTCTTCACACCAAAAATATTACAGCATAAAAGTATCATATGTCAAGTGTGTTGAGCCATCAAAGTGTGGCTCTTAAATAAGGAGTTCATGAAACCAACTGATCTAAAATCACTCTAACAATCATATCTACTTTAAGCCACCTATTCAAGTCGAATCCACCTTCCCCATCCCAAGAAATATGACTAATATCTTGGAATCCCAAAACAGCCCTATTTAGATGGGATTTCTGGATGACTAGTCATGATTGACTAGCTCCAAAAAGGCATAAGAAAACTCGTTCTGTTGGAACCAAGCATAGGTGGCTTGGTCCTAGTTCCCAAGCTTCCTATTCATGCATCCCATTCGTGCTAAAGTGGCCTGCATCCATATCCAACATGAAGTGATTACGGGAATTTCTGAAATTGCCAAAATTGCACTTAAAATCAAACTTTAATAAAAACTTTAGAAATTGATAAATTAAAGCTAAATACCTGATTAGACATCAAATATTCATTAAAATGAGATGGATGAAGTGAAAATGAGGGATAAATGGATAACTAGATAAGTTTATCAAAGCAAAATGAGATCAAAACTGAAGCCCAACATCTCTCCCATGCTTATGATCAAGCATGTCCCCATGCTTGCTTGCTCCTCTTGGACCTTCTGCCCTCTGAAGTAGATGTTGTACCTGTATCTGCACCTCTGTTCACACAATCAAAATCTTTTCCCTGCTCAACCTTTAACATTTCTGTTTTTACCTTCTGTTTTTCATACTTGGCTTTCCACATGTTTTTGTCCTTCAACCAATTAAATGTCTGTTTGGAAAGTAGCTCATTCCTTCTTTTTAACCTGCTTATCTCTTCCTGCAATTTTTCATTGGTTTTTTTACCAGCTGAGCATTATCCTTTTTGTGTGCTTTATTTTCTGTTTTCAATTGTTTTTCCACAATTTTACTTATCTCTAGCTGCTCAGTCAAGTCTTTGATTTTAGCCAAGTCAATTTCTTTCTCCATATCTTGTGTGGTTTTTATTGCATTGAAAGGTTGGTTCTACCCGATTTGTCATTATGTCTGTGAACCAATCAATGTAATCTTCTGTGGTTACTAACTTCATTTTGAACAAAAATTATGATTATTGTTTTCAAATGAAAGCTTAGTAGCGACGGGGCTTACCTTCCTTCTCTGACCACTTTACCCTGTTTTGATGCTGACCTCCTTAACCTCTGCTGTCTTTCCTCTGCCCAAACTCTGTTTTAGATTCCCTGTGTAAGGCAAACAATCAGCTGAATATGCTTTACTAACACATTATCCTCTGTTTTGTTTTTGAAGAAAATATATATATCTTAAGTAATAATCATGTTTCCTTGAATCAATTAACATGTATTACAAAAAATTTTGCTCTCTGCCTCTCAACAAATCTTCAAAAACATATCTCTGCTCTCTGCCCCTCAACAAATCTGCAAAAACATATGGACAAATGACTGTATATAATATACAAATTTCTCTCGGCCTCTCATGAAAATTTGATTATATCACAGCAAAGTGTTCTGGCCTCTCACTGATTCCTCAAAAAAATAATGACTGTATGCAAGCAAATAGCTCTCGGCCTCACCAAATTCTCAAAATGATGACTGTATAAAAACAAACAAATAGCTCTCGACCTTGTAAATTCTTCAAAAACGATGACTGTATACACAATATACTCTCGGCCTCAAACGAATTCTCAAAATAATGATGACTATATAAACAACTAATTGTTCTCGGCCTTGTGAATTTCCATCGTTTTTGTCAAACAAGATCACTGTGTAAACAAAAATGCTTGCGGCCTCAAATAAATTTTCATCGTTTTTTTCATATACTTTGACTGTGTAAATAAAATGCTTGCGGCCTCAACAAATTCTCATTGTTTTTCAAACAAATTTACTGTGTAAATGCAAGGTTATAACCTAGAGGTCTCATCACAATCGCTCACCTCTTTTCCTCACTGTTTATACCACACAAATTCTCAAACAAATAAAACACAGAGTCCATAAATCCTCGGTCTCAAGTGACAAACAATGCAAAGTCGGCTTTTAACTAGGATTTGCAGTCAATACAACACGTTTGCAGACAATCCTGGCATTTCAATGGCACAAATATATGTATATATAGGCGCACAATGAAGCATGAATGCGTTTGACTCGTTTACATCCACCCTACAGCATTCCTCTGTTCTTTTTGACAGTCCTCACGGCATATACCAATGCGCACTCTGTTTATAACTCACACATATAAACAACAGTTCTTCCAGTCTAATACAATGCATTCACAACACTTTTTCTGAGCAACCATGCATATATTCGTGTGCGCATATATGACAACCATGACCTCGGCGTTTTCTGTGACTGCCACTATGATCTATGCATACCAAACAATTGCATTTATGCCGACGGCTAAAACCTAGCGCGCAGGTCGACAAGTGTAAATGCAACGAGTGCAAATGGCGGTTTCAACTAGCAACGGGTATGGCACTCTTTATTGCACTCGGCGTTCAACAACCTCCGCACTATATGCATCGAATCACTGGACTGCCACCGTGTTATGCATGCATATTAACCTTTTTAAATGCCGGTGATTTTTACCATAAATTCACACCATAATCTACGCATTACAAACTGGTCAATCCATCCATACACGCAGTAGACTTGGGGTTATCCCGGATTTAGAGTTACCTGGCTGTCACTGGCCGCGTGGGATGCAAACAAACACTCAAATCCCTCCTTCCTCGGTCAGTCGAACTGGTGTGATTCCAAAACTCGGCTTCCTCTGCTCATTTGACTCGGATTTCTTCTTTAAAATCGCCTCAATACATTTTTTTTTTTTTTTGGCTATGCTGCGGCTTCAAACACGATTTTCTGAGCTATGGCAATGAGGATTTGTGATTTGAACAGCGCATGGAAGGTTGATTTATGACCGTTTCACTACTGTACCCTGCGTTGCATTCATTAGTGTTGTTATGGGTTATCGTTTTGTTTATTGCTGCGTCCTTCGTTGATTATGGCCACCATCGTGCGTCTTCATTGCAATGACATTTGCATATAATCTCATTACTTGGCCGCAACACTGCTGTTTGATTATTATCATATGGCTGATTGCAATAATGTGCCAAATACATCCCTTGTATTCCATATGATATGCGCCCAAATTTGCACTTTGAATATCATAGGTTTGCATTGGAAATTTATATGCCATGATGTTTGTTTAAATACCATGTTTCTCCGCTATCATTCTCTAATGCATACGGCCTTCACCTTATATCATTCCTTTGCAACGCATATTCTTTGCTATGATAACCCTCGGCCCTTTGTAATGTTATATGAATTTTGATATGCGCATTTGATTTGTATATATATACCTTATACCTCATGTTATATGCGCATTTGATTTATAATGTTATATGCACATTTGATTTGTACATATACCTTACACCGTGTAGCGTATGCGCATTTGATATATATATATATGCGATATTCCCTTTATAACATATATACCTTATACCATTAGTTCCTTTTTGATATGCGCATTTTATATTCCCTTTTTTAACATATATGTTAATGATATATGCGTATGTTACATTCCCTTTTGTAACATATATTCCCTTTGTAACATTATTAGGTTATGTTCATTTGAAATAACTTTAGCACATTCTTTTTATAACATAGCTTTTATAATTTTAAAAATGACCATTGGGGTCATGTTTTAAAATTATAACCATTCTAATGCTCTGAGTTCATGTGCAGGTGAGAAAAATGGTCCCAGTTTGATCTTTTTGCATTTAAGGAAAATATCTAGGGAAATTTTTATGTGAATGAAATGAAATGGAATATGAATAGGGAATGTAGGGTATATACTGGGAATGAATATCAATGAATATTTGCAGATACTAACTTCAATTAAATCAAAACTAGAAGTTTCTAAAAAAAAAATTGAATTTCAAGCACAAAATGGCTATGAATATACTCCCTTGAATGCTGTTTGTACAGGTGGAATGTTGAATGCTGTTTGTTCAGGTGGAATGGAATCCAAAATGTTGTGGATAGTAGACTTTTATTACTGCTCCTTGTTCACTATGCTCTGCTTCTTGAATTGTTCAGGTCCCTTTGAATAATGTTTTCATTTCAGGTCCCTCTGCAATGCTTCTGGAATAATTTGATCTGCTGCAACTAAGTTTGCTTCAGGTCCCACTGAATAATGTTTCAACTCAGGTCCCTTCAGGTTCTGCTGCAACAAATTTGCTTCAGGTCCAAAGTGATCAACATAATACCTTAGCTGTGACAGCTAAAAGCTTGCTACAAGACTCTCCCTTGTTGAATGTTTGACTTGTCCTCAAGTCAATTGTGGAAAGGTCCTGTATTGAAATGATGTGAGAATAGTAAAACAAGAATAGTGAATTCATAGAGTCCAGGTTTCCCTGGTTTTCCCCTATGAATTCAAGTTTGCATGGTGCCAGTTGCCTGGTTTTCACCAGCAAACAATTTATTTATTTTTTTGTTTTTGTTTTTTTTTATTTTTTTTTATTTTTTGTTGTTTTTTTTTTTTTTTTTTTCTATATATATTTTTTATTCTTTTTCTGAACTAGAAGATGGTTGAGCCATAACTTCCAGTCCTGATTCTTCTACCAGTTGTTTCATGAATGTCTCTTTACTAATAGGCTGATGATAAACTTTCAGCCTATGACCATTTACAACAAATGAGGTGGGGTGTAATGGAGTTGGGAAGTATGAAAAGCTTATGGAAATAGGTTATATTGAAGTCATAATGTAGTAGTAAGGTTGGACTTCAACATGCTTGGTCATGGAGCTTAACATACAATATGGATGATGAACAAATCATGAACAATATGAATTCAATATGAAAGGCTTCTTGGAGATTGATGTGACTTGACATAGTACTGAACTTGACTGCTCCTTCTAATGATTGTCTTCATGTCTTTTTGCCTTGATCTAGATCATGTTGTAGGGTTTATGGATGTTGTTGGTCAACATTGAAGAGAAAGCTTCAAGAGTTTGAGTTTCATTGAATGAACTCAAGATCAGGTGTATCTTCACTTTTCCTTGACTTGAACATTTGTATTCACATTCTGAAATATGAATTTGATTTTGGAAAATTACTTCATCCATGGAGTTCACTCCTTCATTCTTCCTATGACCTGCAAAAACATAGCACTTGCCTGCAATACAACATTAGATGATGGAGGAAGAGAGTTGTACAGTCTCTCTTCTTCCAATATATATGTAAATCATTACAAGCATTGCTTAGAAAACAAGTCCAAATATGATAGACAAACATAATGCATTCATTTACCCCTTTGAGGAATGGTGGCCAGCCTAGACCTCCTAGTGGTATTTTGTTTACAAAATATTCGTTTGATATCCTATTAGAGTGATTCCAAAGCCAAGTTAAAGTGAATTCAGATGGCTACCTCCTGTATAAACAGGTTTTCAAAATGATATAAAATGATATGGTAAAAATTATAAGGAGTGCCATGTTTGATAGGGCTGCTTGTGAATTTGTAACTAGACCAACAGTCACTATTTGAAGCGTAACTTCTTTGATAAAGATCAGATCAATGTGATTCCACTTGGATATTAAAGTAGATTCATTTTTTTATTTCCAGTAGAAACAGATTTTAAAAAGTTCTTAGGCTTGATATCACAAAATTGGTGATGAACAGACCTAGGAGGCAGAGTTTTACTATGTTGGTTTGAAGCCATACAGTCACTAAATGTGGCATAACTTTTTCATTTCACCTCCAAATGGGATGATTCAAATTGTGTCTTAAACTAGACTTGAAGATATATCTCCCATGTAAACAGGTTTTGAAAAGAAGATGATTTGGTATTTCAAATATGCCAATGAACAGTCAAGACCTAGGATTGTCACCATGCAGATTTTTCGACAAGCAGTTAGTATTTCAAGAATAACTTTTTCATATGATACCTGATTGAAGTGATTCAAATTGATTTGGAAACTAGATTCAAAGGGCTATCTTCCCTATGAATTTCAGATAAAAATGTTTCCATTAGACACTTCAAATATAGGCTGTACTAACTCTGTTTTCAACATTTCACTTGAGACCTAGTTTTGATTTTGATCACATTTTTATTTGTGATATGAATTGAGAACTTCAAAATGGATTTCAAAACTAGATTTCAAGATATATGTAAAATAAACCATGATTTCAAAATGATCCTATATGGTTACCCAAAATAGGCTTGGTCTTACTGCATTTTACCATGTAGTCCTTTCAAATGAATATTGATCAATGATTTGAAGAAATTGTTTGAAACAAATTTATTATGGAAGTTTTATTGTGAATTCATTCTACTTGTTTATTTATTCTATTCTATCCTATTCTATTTTAGAAAACTAATTCATTCTCTCAAGTATAAGAGAATTTCCAGTGCATCCATTTTCGTAACAAGATCATAAGTAAACTCATATCCAAATTTGAAAAATATACTTCAATGAAATTTTGGACATGAAAATTTATTTGATCATAAAGATTTGATGAGAAAGAATGTTCAAGAATGGAGTAGTGTTGTAGCCTATTCTTTAACATCATCTTTTAGATCTTGTTGTTGAAAATGGATTTTGTAGTTTTTTTTTTTTTTTGATTTTATGTTTTTGTTGGGGGGTTTTGTTTTGGAAACCTAATTCTAGGATCTCTATTTCTAGGCCTAAAGAAACATAATTAAAGAAATGAAATGTAACTAATGTTTTTGTTTATTTTGGATTTTATCTCTCTATTGACTATGCCGATATTTTGCCTCCCCGGCAACGGCGCCAAAATGTTGAGCTAATTTATGTTCCAAAATTAGCACAAGTATTTAATATCAATCCGGGTTGTTTTATTCTTGGAGGCAAACCACTATTTGTGAAGATCTAATATAATCAATGCTTGAAAGATAAATGATTACAAACTAAGAAGAACTATATCTTAAAAACTCTTGATTCAATCAGCTTAAAAGAGGTAACATTGGAAGAGTTCTTGACTCAAGAAATCTACTTCCTCCTCAAGTATGACTTCAATGAATTAGAGATTACAATCAAAGACTCAAGATGCATAAATCATACATGAAAAAGGCTCTTAACTTAAGAGACACTCAAAGCTTTCCATAGTAACTCATTCATCTCAAGATATAAATCTAAATGAAAACAAACCACTTGCATGTAAATGAAAGAGACTAATTCTAATTCACCATTTCATAGAGAGAATGCCCAACTTGAACATTTGTTTCCCAACTCAATTAGATGATGAATAAACCATTAACAAATGAAATCAATCACTATTCATAACCATGATACAATCTGAAATAAGACTTTGAAAAACTAAAGCTATCATCAACCAGATTTGCAATGAAATAAAACTAGTCTAACTTGGAAGTGTACTTAGCTTGGAGTGGGGGCCCTCCACCCTTGCCTTGCACACTTATGAAGATGATATCAGAAGCTTTAAATCAGCAAAACATCCATATATTGATCAGCAAAATGAAAGTAACATAAGTCTCCAACTTAAGTCTTCACACCAAAAATATTACAGCATAAAAGTATCATATGTCAAGTGTGTTGAGCCATCAAAGTGTGGCTCTTAAATAAGGAGTTCATGAAACCAACTGATCTAAAATCACTCTAACAATCATATCTACTTTAAGCCACCTATTCAAGTCGAATCCACCTTCCTCATCCCAAGAAATATGACTAATATCTTGGAATCCCAAAACAACCCTATTTAGATGGGATTTCTGGATGACTAGTCATGATTGACTAGCTCCAAAAAGGCATAAGAAAACTCGTTCTGTTGGAACCAAGCATAGGTGGCTTGGTCCTAGTTCCCAAGCTTCCTATTCATGCATCCCATTCGTGCTAAAGTGGCCTGCATCCATATCCAACATGAAGTGATTACGGGAATTTCTGAAATTGCCAAAATTGCACTTAAAATCAAACTTTAATAAAAACTTTAGAAATTGATAAATTAAAGCTAAATACCTGATTAGACATCAAATATTCATTAAAATGAGATGGATGAAGTGAAAATGAGGGATAAATGGATAACTAGATAAGTTTATCAAAGCAAAATGAGATCAAAACTGAAGCCCAACATGCATGTAAAGGACAAGAAATATAATGCTGAAAGAAAGACAAGTAACAATACATAGAAAGGAGGCCTATTGCTCTCAGGTTGGGCCCAAACCTGAGAGCTATAGCTCCTCTAAGAACTCAGAATTGAACTCAAATCTGCCTGCCTTTTATTAAAAGATCATAGTCAAAAGTCTAACAACATGCCAAAAATGGCTTACAAAGAGCAAAACAGAGCTGTAGCTCGTACTTCAGAATTTGCAACAAAGGTTCAAAAGTCCCCATCGAAGGCTACAACCTCAATATTTATACATTATGAGGGCCAAGCTGGCCTCCTAAATTAGTGGGGCTTGGCTGACCAACTAAAAGTAAAGTGTTGTTCCTTTAGAATCTGTTGGCTGCCTTCTAGCTCGGTGGTGATAGCTGTTGGAGCTCGGAGTTGGGGTGGAGATCACGAGGAAGGTCATTCAAGGCTGTGGACAACCTTCCTACAAAACTGCAATGCCACCTTGGCTGTCTCCTTGCCTTCATCTGCGTGGTTTTGCTCCATTTAATGTCAAAAAACCTGAAATAAACATGTATTAGCCACCTAGGCATAGTGACTGCCCTCCTTCCTACAAATAACATGAATATACTAAGAAATGATGCATAAATGATGAAAAATGAAGGGTTGAGCAAGGTAAGTAGGCCAAATGAGCCCAAAATGTTACCAAAATTTGGGGCTCATCAAAGTCCAATATGCAATTATTTACCTATACATTGTTTGATTCACTATTATAATCTTGGAAATTATTCCACTTTATTCCTTGTTTCATGTAGATGATGAGGGAGTCATGATGACCCTCCTTCGACTGGTCACTTCCTGTCGACTTCAGCTCATTATCCAGGAAGATAACTTAGAAACTCCCTTTCAGTACCTTAGATCTTGCATGCCTTAATGGCAAGTTATTCGCATCTGATGATAGGTTTTCTTAATTGGACTTTAATCGGATGATTCCACGAGTGTTCGAATTCAACTTCATTATCACATTCACGGATTGTACTGTTGTACCTTGAGAGCCATTGTCATTATGGGTGGTTCCTCTCGTGTCTATTAACAATGTACATCAATGACTGGTAATCAGGTGGTTTTCTAGCATGTTCGACTGCGACACATTCATTCGCATGTTAGAATTCATACTTTGATTGGGTCGGGATGGAGCACAAGACCCTGAGTCTTGTCTGATATGAGTCAGGCTGCGTGGAGTTATATGTTATTCATGATTGTAACCATACCATGGGACTTTAAATTTATGATGATCGTTCTTTATTGGATGGTTGCGTCCATACCTTGGATCTTAGATTTATAGATGATCCTTCTTATTTGGATGGTTGCGCCCATGCCATGGATAATTTTAAATAGTCCTTATTATTCAGATGGTTGCACCCATGCTGTAGATTCATGTCTTGCTCTCATATATGTATATGTATACGCATCCTTGATTTGCAGGTCTCTTGACAGTGTGTTTCCTCGTCCTTGCAAAATCTCGTAAAGAATCTCAGCCATCACTCCCCATTCTACCTTCATGCTTTAGGGGACATCTGTTACATAGTATTTTGTCACAGCTCCTGCGCTTCCCCGTGAAATACCCTAAAGTGCCCGAAACATGACCATCATGCAGTGTACTTATTCAATATGCAGCTCATATCCTCCCTAGAACATTGATTGGAAATGCCTTGAGCTTTCCCCTAAAGAAATAGCTCTAAAACCATAATTTTGAGACTCATTGCTCTTATGACATTAAAAACCATGATGGTCACTTGTTGCATCACACTTGACCCACAATGGCATCACTCTGTTCCCTTGTATACCCACGATGATCCCCAAAAAGACAATTTTCCCAAAGAGGATGAGAAGCTTTGTGATCTAGAAGCTTCCGGACCGGTGAGTTGGAGGTTGTTTGGCATAGATGAGGTCGAATTATCCCAACCTGGCCTCTTGGTCTTATCCCTATGACCTACGTCCTTGATATGAGGAATTATTCCTATCTTTGGAGATATCCTAACTCCCTTTCCCAACCTATATATTCATCTTTTCTCATTTACAAATGGTTGGTCTATGTCTATTTGCCCTTTTATGCTAAGATTATGCCTATAGGCTATTCATTAGACTTGGAGGAGTGCTTGGAGAGTTCTTGGCTTGGACTTGGATTCCCACTCAAGGAGAGCCTTTCAACATCAAGGATTTAGTTTTCATTTATTTCTTAATAATATACAACTGCTGGTTCATCTTCCCAAAATATATATGTTCATTTATTATTTAGCTTGACATTCCTTGATCAGTTAAGTAGATTGTTATTGTATTGTTATTGGTTTTGGCATGCTTTGTTGCCTTTTGATCACTTCTGCAGGTACATAAACACTGAGAGAAGCAGGAACAAGTCTGTGATACAAGCAGATTGAGGCCATCAACAAAGGAAATCGAAATAGCATCAGAATGAGGTAGGCCATCTCCTTCGTTCTTCTTTTCAATTATAACCTAGGAATATGTCTAGTTGACTGTGACCAGTTGCTAGACCCACTCATTGGGCTAGAGGGATCATCTCTATCCATAGAGAGGATTAACCTTGTCAAAAAGGTGTGGAACTTCCTCTCCGTGATATTCACTATTTCAATAACCCATTCGATCATGTCTATGTAGGGAAGAACGTGAGGCCTCACTCTAATCCTCTGCAATAAATAAATGGCCACATCCTATGGGATTTCCTCCGAGGTGGGGGATTGATTGTCGAAGATGATTGTCTTGATGGTAACCTGGGATATTCATATTCAAAGTACCTATAAATTCCCTCCCATGAGGAATGCCCTAAATATCTAGTGCACACTGTATATAAAAATAGTCCTGCCCCGGGAAATGTTTCATCGATGGTTTCTTGATGATTTATTCATAATTCGAGAAAATAGAACATTGTGAGTGCACGAAGGTCTTAACTATAGTTGGAATTTGATTTGGGGGTGGCTGCAGACAGATGGAAGGGATTGACATAGAATGATTTTAAATAGAAAATTTCAAGTGAAATGGTCAACACACGGGGTGTAACAGTTGGTTCATGGGGACTTTAGGCATGAAAAGTGAGGAGATGGTGTGGGGGGAAGAGATATGACAGATTTGGATTGGGAAAAGGAAAAGTGAGTAGGATGACATATCCATTTAATCTTGTGTTCACATGACAGGCTCTCTTGATTACGGTTGTAACACCCTCCTCCCACACTTACCTAAGCTTATCAGTCCACAGGAGTAAATATGTGACGAAGAGTTACTATGATATGATTCAACTCCCTAAGTACAATTAAGTAAGTGGAACAGATGAGCCAACACTTTACAAACCTCCCTCAGGTGCTACAAGAGCCCCAGGAGCTAATCCACCACTCCAAGTGCCCGACCCCTAAGTCAACGTAGTGGTTTAATAAATTAAACCCATTGTTGCCCCCATGAAATGGGCATGCATGTGATTGGGACCCTCTAGTTTCTCCCACAATTCATGCAAGAGAGATACTGCAGGATTTTTCAAGTAGTTATGTGCCACAGTTTGTGCGACTTAAGCCGTTTTTTTAGGGCTAGTCTCCAAACCACTGCCCAGAACTTGATGTGACTTTCCAAGACAATAAATTACACTAGGACAAGTATTCTAACAAAAAAATTGATTAAGGACTTGACCTAACCAATCCCATCCATGATACGCATTTCATCTAACATATCACAAATATGAAATCTACAGGTTTCAACAACAAATCTGAGCATAGGGGTCTCATACTTATCTAAGATTTGCTAAGAAGCATTGATGCCTTATCACATTAGATACATTATCATCTATTAGGTCATATATTCATTGTTAATTCATTTACAAATCAAAACATGATGACAGCCATACATCATCACTCTCATAAAACATGCTCATAACCTGCATATAAACAACATATATAACATGGGATACTTCAGCCATAAATACCACATATAAACAAGTATACTTACCCATTAAATACAAGAGGAAAAAATCTCTTGTTAACATATGAAAAATGCAACCAGGTTTTTGACTTCCACATACCACTTGACAATAGACTAGGCTGAACCAAATCCCTCTTTCAGCTAGTCACCCCCGTGCCATATTCCAAGTATGAATGTGGGATCTCATGGAATAAACCAACATAAACCAAATTGGGGCTTCCAGAGGCCAAACACCTCAACTCTCAACCAGTGATTCCACCTCATGGTTGGACATTAATAACCATCACCAGATCGGTCTCTACCCAAGCTATCTAGGGTTCCAAAGCATTTGTTCCAACCCATCTTCCAATACTAGTAACTCAACCCACTACTGCTGCCAGACTCCAGAGTTTTTTTCCCAACATAGGCTCCATAATTAGTAACTCAACCCACAACTTTTTCCGAGCTCCATAGAGTTTGACCAACCAAGGCTCCAGGACTGGTAATTCAAGAGTAGTACCAGGATTCACCTATTTCCCATGAAGTCCAGAATCCACTACCAAAGTCAAATTGCATCCAATGTCCAACGGTACAATCATCCGCCATTTGTCCTCTCAGTGAACATTTACTGAGTAATTGTTTTAGGGCACACTCCCAATTTGCATATGATTCCATCTAGAAATTTTAATGACCAAAACAAATCCAACCCCGACCTTCCCTTCTCTGCTACACAATCCCTAGGGAAATCTAGTCACCCCCTTCTATGAAGTCACACACCTTCCAAGTTCCGTTGGCACCACCCTGCTCCTAATGTGATTTAACAACATACTGCTGCATTTTCCAATTCATTTCACTAATGTTGCTAATACTTGTAGTCAATTTCAACCACCCTGTCGGGCATGTTCATGCATTCCTGTACCAAGCACATAATTTCCATTAGATTTAAAATAGATTTAAGTAAATTCAAATCATATCTCGTTGGTATCCCATCAGTAAGGTACACCTGCAATTCTATTTACTTCTTGTCACAACAAGTTAAACTAGCTCTTGACCAAATTATCATGTATAACACATCACATTTGGTTAGCTCAAAACACAACCATCATAGTTCAAAATCATGAATCGCATGCAATCATCATAAACCATAATCATAAATCACATGTAACCAACATAAGTCATAATCATAGATCACATGTGTAATGCCCTCCGCCCACTTCTACTCAAGTAACTAACCAACTAGGGTGAACATGTGATGAGAGGTTACTATGATATGGTTCGACTCCCTATGTGTTAGTTAAGGAAGTGGAATCGACAGGAACACACCATACAAGAACTTCTGTACCTTCTACAGGACTCCCAGAATGCATCCTAGTCATTCCCTTTGACCAACCCCTGGGTCCCATTGAGATTTTAGACAACTAAACCCCTGGAAGTTCCCTTGATATGGGAAAGGGTGTGTTTGAGAACCTCCAGATGCACGCACAACATGGGCATGCTTGTGTCTGGGGACTTTTCTCCTTAGACCTGTGCCTATGAATCTGGGATTTGTGCCACTTTTCAAGCCCATAATCCAGGTCACTGCCCAGAAACCCATGTAGCTTTCAAAATCCACAATTTACATGAAAATAATACTTACAAATAAAAAAATGGCTCCAGGACTAAGCCTGGCCATCCTTGACTGGGGCTGACATTCTATCAAACACTTGGGATCAATGCAATCTACAAGACATGAATACAAGACAGAGCATAAATGACTGATAACTCATATGAGACTTGACAAGAAGGATCACCACCCTCTTCCCTTAACTATTTTGATATCAATTACGTATTACATCCATTATCCTTTTAGTTACAAGTAAATACATGAAATAACCCTGACTACAACTAATCATATAACCATGTTTATAACCAACATTAAACCATGTAAATAACAATTGGATAACAACTATTAATTCCACATAATAAGTGAAAAATCAATATAACTTAGATTTTATTAAACATAGGCAAGAGCCAACCAGGTTCAGGACTTCCACGTACCACCCGAATGTAGACATGGCTGAACCAAATCTTTCTTTTAGCTAGTCACACCCATGCCATATTCCAAGTATGAATTTGGTATCTCATGGATAAACCAATCCAAAAACAACCAAGGTAATCTAGAGGTTAAAGAACCTCCACCCTCACCAAACTGTGATCTCACCAAAACTAGCACTGAGATCACAAAACCAAACTAAATTTGGAATGCCTCTGGAATCCTTCACTATCCTTGAGGAATTTTCCATCTTCTTCTCTCTCAGGCTTTACCACAATCCACACCAGATCACTAGGCCCTAAATTGGGACACCAGTCTCTCAAGCTTTACCAAAATCCACACCAGATCACTAGGCCCTAAAATGAGACTCCACCCTCAGGCTTTACCGTGTATCCAACCAAAATAGGTCAAGGGATTCCTAGGACTTTGGGAATTTTCCTGAGACCACCTTTGCCCTGGATTCTAAAACTATTTGGCAATTCCATAACTCAAAACTGAGAAACAAATCCCATCACACCATGGCTATCTGGGAAAGGACAAGTCAAGGCTGAAAACGACTATGATAACCTTGAAAACCATGCTATCAACAACAAGATAACCATATACCAACATGTAAAGCCATGCATGTCAAAACCAACTAGGAAATCACACATGCAATATTTACCTGCAAGTATTCCTGTTGAAGTTGCTTGATCATGCTCCTCCTTACTTGATCTTTGCTTTCCTTTCTTTCCTTATCCTTCCTTTGCTTTCTTTTCCCTTCCTCGCTCCAAAGCTAAGCAAAAGCTTCCCAGTTGATCTTCATAAGCCTTTTTATCAATGAGGCCTCTATTTTCTTCATTTTCCATTATTTTCCTCCTCACATGCAACCCGTGACCTTTCACCTTCCTTTTCTCCTATTTTCCTTTATTTTCATAAATAAATGTGCCAAAATACCTTTTTTCCTTTTTAATGCCTTAGTCATTGCCTTTGCCAATTTTCTTTAGCCATAAATACATCCAAGGATGTCCCTTAACTGTGGTCTTATTTTTCCTTTATTAACTTTTATTACATGAAATTTTAACCAGGGGTTGTTATAGACCCCTCCCCCTTGGGGAACACTGTCCTTGGTGTTAAATCACATAAGGACCTAAAAAAAAATGCTTAAAAGAAAGCATACTTCCCATGGTAATTTATAACTTAGCTTATTGCGGTATTTATAATGACCACTATAGAAAACATGGCAACATACCGCATATTAGATCTTTATAAAATAAGTTGTTACGATATTTACAATAACCACATATATAGATATGCACATTTTCTAGACCAACATATAAAAGGATATGATTCCCATATCAATCAAAAAGGGAATCCAGAGGCTCACACCTCCACCCTCAAAAGTCATGTCAGGATTCACTTCCTTCCCAGGAAGTCCATAATCCATTGCCAAAGTCAGAGTTGCATCCAATGTTCAGGGTTGGAATCTGTTGAAGCCCCGAAAATCGGGTCAACAACAAGGGGGATACCCGCCCAGTCCAGACCTTGGTTGGCAGCTCCTTATTCATTTGGTATAGCGGGTCTGACTGGGGATAATGGGACCAGTTTCCCAATCTAAGGGTGTGTGTGTGTGCAGAGTTGGATGATGCTGATCTAAGAATTCTAATCTGAGCTACTTTAATCTAATTCTATGATATTGTAATCTAATGAAAACAACACATCTAATCTATGCTAACCCGGGACGTATTTCTTCTATTATGCGATCTAAAGAGATTTCAAATAATAACTGGTAATAAAGATCATTCAGCTATCATAAGAATGGAAATCAATTAAGATGAACCACTTTGCATAAAAAGTTAGGCAAAACAGTTGTGAACAACATATCTCATAATAAGTTATTCATATATCAAACATAAATAAATGGCTCCACCATACAAAAGTGCCAAATGGTAACTCAAACATTCATGCAATAACATATAAACAACTAAAAAATTGTATATCACTTTAACAATATAAGTAGAAATGTTCAAGAGATAAAAGTACCATTTATGACTGGTCCTACTCATAAGCTTCAAGCAACAATGATTTATCTCTCCTTGTTCCAATATCTACCAAGAGTACAAAAGTGCAACATCAGTAGCAGATATCAAATGCAAACATCAATAAACCTTGATCCATTCATTCGCCAAAACCTCCTCTGAGGGTGCAAAAGTGCATGTTCTGAGGACAAGTTTTTGACAAATTTTTGGACTCTTCTCTAAATGCATGAGAAGGGTTTAAATACTGCTAACTAAATAACTTAATTACATAAATTTAGGATACCGTTTAAATGACCGCCCTTTATCTAAGAAAAATTATTTCTAAAAATTGAATCTAATTCCTAACTATTTCTGCATTTGCTCCTTAATGTTGCGAGCATTCAACATTTGCCTGGGAAGAGTCGGCTGGTTGTTTTCTGCTTTTGCTTAAGCTACGCAAATAGAAATGGCAAGCGCTAGCACCACTTTTTTAGTAAACTAGAAGATATTTTTGGGAATCATCCTCTGGCTGGGTGAATTTACTGCGTATATACTTGGTAACAACCCAAATTTCTCTCAAATTGCTTCTGCTTTTGCTATCTCGGTTTCCGGACTCGTGGATGACCAAGCAAGTTAGGGACTTTGATTTCTGAACAATTTTCTTAGCAATGCGTGATTAGCGTTAGGCGCTAATCGCTCATCGAAAACTGCCTCCATTCTTTGATCCGGGCCTTTCTGGTGCGTTTTCCGCCTTTAGCGCTTTTGCCTTTATCGGGCATAAGCTTCAGAATTTTGTAAACATGCTGCTTTTGTGAGCTTTTGACCTGGAGTGTCGAATCGCCTATTGATATCAGCATCTGTTCAGTAATACTCTGAAATCTGCGTTTCTATTGCATGCGGTATCCGTTTATGAGGACATCTCTTCTCTGTTCTCCGAGCATTGACGCTTTCCTTTTTTCCTTAGATGTTTCCTGCACATTGCTTCATGTTGTTTCCTGTTTTTCATTCCTGCAGTTCACGCAAAGGAAAAGAGTAAGGATAATAAATTTTGACACGAAAGCTCTAAGCTCTACGAATGTATAAAATCATGACACCCATAGTGAACTGACTCTTCGAAAAACACAAAACTGTCATTCATGAATACTTTGGCGTACATTCATTAATTTCCTTTAAGGCGCGCGCTCAATTTTTGGTTTAGGGACAACTTTTCTTGAATGCTGAGCCGAGGAAAATTTGCGATGGGTGATTTCTGCGACTCGCATCACAGCATCGCGGATCGCATTATCAAGATGTGTCATCGCAGAGTTTCCTTATCAGTGTATCACCTAATTGCGTTATCGCGTTGTCACAAGATCGCAACATCGCTTTTATCGCAAGATTGCAAATCGCAGATCGTTGCAATTTGTTAAGTTATTGTGTGTTGTTTATGCGATGTTGCGATATGCGATGTCGCATATCGGCCATTGGAGATTTCTTAAGATCTTCATTTATGGGCGCTTATTAATGTATGCGATGCGATGAATTTCGTGTCGCTTTTTCGCAGTTTTTTATTGTGCTCATAAAGAAATGTTTTACTCTTCTCCGTGTGATGTATTTTTAAGGAGCATAATACAAAAATTTCTTAGAATTTTTTTTGAATTTTTTACTAAGGGTCCCCACTTGTTTAGTGTTATTGCTAATACTAAAGAAGGAGGGGGGTTGTTGGTGGCCATAACAATGGCGATTCACTTGGAAGAACCAGTTATCTCTGTTTTTCTATTGAATTTTTTAAACTTCCAAAACGGAAAAATTTTCATAAATCTAAACTTTGTTATGGATAGATAGAGTACATTATGCCTTATTCTATCAATGATATTTTGTTTCAACCTCTTTCTATTCTAACTGTTTGCTTCCTCAGGCTTGTCCTTGTATTTATACTAGCCATTACTTGGTCTTGTAAAGATAAAATAAAGTCTTCTCTGTGTGATAGCTTTAAAATATGCTCGTTTGTCGTAGGTAGAGCCTCTACTGCCAGCAGGCGTCCATAGCCTCGACAGGGTTACCTGTTACCCAGCAATGATCCTTTATCCTACTTAAGGTTATCTACAACCTTCAAAGAAAAATCCACATTGACACTTTTTCCTTTTTTATTCTTAAAGAACAATGTCTTGGCTTGGTAGCCAAATTATGACATAGTCATTCACTTGATTTACACTTTTGCTGAACAAGCTGGCTCGTGATGAGACCCCTTGTCTTTTGATTTCAACAATCTTGAGTCATTGCCCTGTTTTGATGGACAGTGTTTGGCAAAGTCAGCAAAGTTATAATATCTGTGATCATGATAAGCTGGCTCGTGATGAGACCTCTTATTCCTTGAGATATAGTGTTTCTTGGATTGTTCCTCTGAATGCTGCGATTTTCTTTAACAGGGAGGAAATCATTGTTTTCCTTAAGAAAGCTCTGGACGACAATAATAGAGTTTGAAAACAGCAGTTTTACAGAGAATCTTTATTTTGTTATTGATACCTTTCAATGTGCTGATATAAAACAATTTCTTCGCTAAAGGTTGCTTTCATCAAATTTTTTGAAGTTGAAACTAGTATCATATCTAGGTTAAAGTTTTTAACTGTATCTGTCAATAATAAAGATCAGATTTTCAAAAATTTTCTATTTATACAAGCGAAAAGCTCAAAATCTGAAAGAGAATTGGTGTCTTTTCGTGAATATCGGTAGTAACCATTTTACAACTGGTTTTATTATGAAAAAGAAGAGAAAAATAAAACTATTCTACAAAATAGAAGAATAATCTTCTATGGAAAATATATTTTAAGGATTTGTCCATTAATAGGCAAAGAATCCCTTCTACCTGCTAAATCCTGTAAGACAAACTTTGATGGACCTATGACTTCAACAATCTGAAAAGGACCAAGCCACATCTTTTGAAATTTTGTATGTTTGCCCTTTTCTTCATGAGCCTTATCCCATTTTAAAACTAAATCTCCCATTTGAAAATTTTTTCTGGTCATTATGTTTGAATCAAAAGAGGATTTTATTGGCGCTTGATGATGAGCATGGGTTTTCTTAGCTTGTTCTCATTGCTCTTCTAATTTAATTATTTCCATTTGTCTTAGTTGTATGGAGGAAGTAGGTACTTCATCAATGTATTGTATTAAAGACAAAGAGGGAATGACTAAGTGAGTTGGAAGAACCACTTCTTTCCCATAAACTAAATTAAAGGGGGAAGTGCCGATCGAAGCTTTTTTCGTTATTATATCTTCCCATAAATCATTTACCAAAGCTTTATGCCAATTCTTTTGGTTCTGGTCAACTGTTCTTTTAATAATTCTAATTAGGTTTTTATTTGTTGACTCAGCTAACCCATTACCTTGCGGATAGTAATTGGCCGAATATTTTAGTT
This sequence comes from Pinus tabuliformis, assembly GCA_031772625.1. Taxonomy (NCBI): domain Eukaryota; kingdom Viridiplantae; phylum Streptophyta; class Pinopsida; order Pinales; family Pinaceae; genus Pinus; species Pinus tabuliformis. The sequence continues at coordinate 854,514,244 of CM062820.1, read as the reverse complement.
TGAACCCTCTTTTAAGTGCAAACTCAGTCATTGCATTTCTAGAAAAGTATGATGCATTATCAAACATTAAAGCCGTTGGCAATCCAAACCTAGTGATTATAAATTGATCTATGAATTCGATAATATTTTCAGAATTAGTTGTCTTAAGAGGAACTGCTTCTACCCATTTAGTAAAATAATTTGTTGCCGTGAGGATGTATCTATGCTGCTTAGAAGAGTGAGGAACGATCTCACCTATTATGTCCAAGCCCCATTGACTGAATGGTTGCTCGATGTTTATCGGTTGTAGTGGCAGGGACGGCTTCTTTTGTCTTCCAGCAGTAGTTTGGCAGACTTGACATTTCCTCATGTAACTGTGTGAATCTTTGAACAACGTAGGCTAGTAATATCCTGCACATAAAATTTTATGTGCAGTAGCATCTCCAGCATAGTGTCCGCCTGCTGGTCCATCGTGGAGTTCCTGCAAAACTTTTTTAGCTTCAGTTTTTTCAAGACATCTAAGAAAAACAGAATCATAATTCTTTCTAAAAAGAATATCATTTATGAGCTGATATTGTTTAGCTTTCAATCTCAGAGCTCTTTTCTTAGTGTGATCCAGGTGTGATGGAGCATACCCGTTCTTAAGATAATAAATGATATCAGCATACAATGATTCTGCATCGTTTAGGCTTACCTCATACATTTGTATCTCTTCAGATGAAATTTCAGAGATTTGCGATGCTCCAGCCAACATTTTGCAGAAGCCTTGACCTCTTACAATGTTTGCTGGTTTGATCTCAAGGTCGTATTCCTGTAAAGCAGTGATCCAATTTGCTCTTTTCTCGCCCATATCCTTCTGTACTAGAAGATTTCTTACCGCTGGAAATGGTACTATGATCTTAGTATGGGTTTTAAGTAAGAAAGGTCTGAAATATTTGACCGCTTTGAAAACAACATAGGCCTGTTTTTCCACGTCTGAATAATTGAGTTCAGCACCTTGTAAATTTGAGCTAAAAAACGCAATTGGAGCTTCCGCTTTTTCTTGATTTGCTTGAGTTAGAATCGCAGCATATGATTTCTCTGAGGCAAATGTGTATAAAACAAAATATTCTGAAAAATTTGGGGTTGCTAAAGATGGAGCATTAATAATAGCTTGTTTGATCAGGTTGAATGCTTCATGTTCATCTCGACCCCATTTAGAATTTGAATTCTTTTTAATCATGGTTTGCAAAGGGGACATAATTCGTGAAAAATCTGGGACAAATCTCTTTACAAAATTGATTTGACCAAGGAAAGATTGCATGGCTTTTTTATTATGAGGTAGAGATATTTTAGAGATTTCTTTGATTCTGTCAGGATCAATGTGAATACCGGATTTTGACACTATGAATCCTAGAAGTTTTCCTTCACTTAATGCGAAAAAAGATTTCTTTGGGTTAAGTGAAATCCCATACCTTAAACATCGTTGAAAGATTTGTTTTAAATCTTTGAGATGGTCGCTTCGCTTCTTGGAGTACACTGTTATATCATCCAAATAAATTACTACAGATTTATTGACTAAACCCTTAAATGCGATGTCCATGGCTCTTTGAAATGTAGCGCCGACATTAATCAAACCAAATGGCATCTTCCGATATGCATATGTGCCCCATTTAGTTCTTAATGTGGTTTTCAACTGATCATCGGGATGCACCAGCACTTGATTATATCCTGAAAATCTGTCCAAGAAAGACATCTGTTTTGAGCCTGCTACTGCCTGTAATATCTGTTCCATAGGTGGAAGAGGAAAATTGTCTTTTTGACAGGCTTTGTTAAGATTCCGAAAATCGATATAGATTCTAATATCTCTGTTTTTCTTTCTAACAGGTACCATATTGGAGACCCATTTGGAATGTCTGACGGGGAAAATTATTCTGGCTTTTAATAACTTATTTAGCTCAGTTTTTATCTGATTTTCTAAATTGGGGTGGATCTTTCTCAGTTGCTGCTGGACAGGTTTTTCGTTGTCAATCATAGGAATAGTATGCTGAATGATAGAAGTGTCGTACGTCTTTAGCTCATCGTAATTCCAGGCAAAAACATTTTTATATTGTCTCAAAAGACGAATATACGCTAGTTTTTCTTCAGGGACTAGGCCGATGCCTATATTAACATTTTGTGGTTTATCATCAGTTCCTAGGTTTACTAATTCGTAGTTCAGAGTTGGACTGTAGAGCTTTGAATTGGTAGACCTTTTAAACTGATTTTTCAAATCGTATAAGTCTTCTAACTTAACCACCGATTTAGGTATAGCATTATCAGGGCTATTTTGTTGTATTTTTCGATCGTGATGGTCTTCGTCAATTATCTGATTGGAGTAGGATCCTTCAGAAGTGAGGAAATTTACAATATCAGGATCGTCATTGAATACTCTCCAATTTGTAATGTTGTTAGGGATGGACGGTCTAAAGATTAATTCTATTGAGCATCTATCTGGACTAAAATCTTCGGAGAGAATAAGCCTAGAGGCTACGTTAGCCAAAAGGTCTGCACTTGCGTTTTGGAGTCTCGGGATTGAAGAAATATTAAATGCTATGAAATGATCAGTCAGATCTTGTACTAAAGATTGATAGTGTTTTAAATGACCTGATAGGCAATGTATAGTGTTACGTACCTGTTTGACGATAATCTCAGAGTCTCCGAAGACTTGAAGATACTTGACGTTTAACCCGATTGCTTTGTATAGGCCTTGCACCAAGGCCTCATATTCTGTTGTATTGTTTGTGCAATTGAATTCGAGTCTGCACGTAAGCATGGTCTTGTTTCCTTCTAGACTAATAAGAACGCATCCTGCTCCTGCTCCTTCGTTAGATTTAGAGCCATCTAAATATAATTTCCAAAACAAAGATGTATTTATAGGTTTATCTACAAAATTAACACACTTTGAACTATCAGTTTGAGAAAAATTTCAACTTGGGACAAAACTGAATTTTCTAAGTAAGGTGATGTGTGAGCATTGAAATTACCGAGAAAAGAATCTATCGAGTAATTGCCTATGATACTGCTGTTATATGATACTGCTTCATTTTCTCCCTCTAATTCTGTTATTATGTACTTCTGGTGTAACTCTCATTCAACCTTTATTTGATTCGGTTTACCGTTGTAGGGTAACCACATGTGCGACCAGTCGGTTGCAAAGTATCCATGGAGTTTCTCAGACCAATCCCTGCTAAGAATTAAGCCATAGAATTCTGGGATATCAACCACTAGAATGTCAATAACCTGACATAACTTCGGGTTAGATGACAATCTTATGGTTGCTTGATTAATTTCACCAATCACCTCGACTTGAGATTGATCAAGCTGAACTATGTGCACTGCAGATTTTTGTGGTTGAACATTTAACTCAACACATATTGATCTGGGTAAAATATTCGATGAAGCACCGAAATCTACCAAACAATTGTGCACATTTTTATTGAAAATTTCATAAGTGATAAGAAACGGGGGAGTGTGAGATCTTGATCTTCCTCCAATCAAGGTGATATCATTTGGATCAATCTTATTGATCGCGTTAGTTGGACGTCTTCCCATGTTGTGGGAAGCTTAAGAGAGTACAGCGGTAGGCAAAGGTACAATAGGCACGACATGTAATTCTTTCATCATTATCTTCTGTTGATGCTTCAATTTGCTCAATTCATAAAGGGTAATATTAGCCCTAGTCTTTTTCATGTCATCAATAATTTTGTACTCCATTTCATCCGACACTATCAGTGTTTTTGATGGAGTTGTTTGATTTGCTTGGACTGGGCTAGATTGAGTCGCTTTAGTGGTTGTTTTCTTTGTTGCGACTTTATCTTTTGTTGTAGGGCTTGCGCTCTTCTACTTAGGGGTAGTTTGGGGAGGATCAAGCTGATTTTTGCTTCGTGTGCTAACCGGAAATACTTCTTGATCTTCTTCTTGTGGGAGGATGAAATCCCACATTCCTTGTAATTCCACAACTTCTTTGTCATCAGTTTGCCCTTCAGTGGCACTTTCTTCTTCTTCCTCTTCCTCAGTTTCAGCATTGGAGATGGCATTGGGTGGTTTTGCATCCGTTGAAGGACCTCTTTTAAAAGCTCTGTAGGGCTTTTTTAAAGAAGTTTCTACTACTTGTTTTTTTATGTCAACCATCTCATTAGACATGGTCTTTAATACTTTCTGCAATCCTTCCAAATCAAAAGGGTCTTTTGTTTGTTTCTTCTTGGATTCTTCCTTGAAGGTGACTTTTTTAGACTTGTGTTCCTCTATCACGGATCTCTTTTCCAGGGCTATTACGCGTTTCTCTACTGCTATCGCCTCTGTCATGTTTTCAACTAAGGTTGTTTTATTTGCTCTATCCACGAAGATTGCTATGTTTGATGGTAAAGCAGTAATATACCATTGACATCATACTTCTTCGCTGGGTTGGGAAGCAGTGGGAATTTTGTTGAGAATTTTATTGAACCGTAAATCAAAATCTTTGATAGGTTCTTTAGCATGGGCCTTAATATTGGATAGGTCATTGATTAATGTTGTCGTTGATCTGTCATCACCAAACTTGATAAGGAATTGATTCTGGAAGATATCCCAACTTGGGGAACACTGTCCTTGGTGTTAAATCACATAAGGACCTCAGCAAAAATGATTAAAAGAAAGCATACTGCCCATGGAAATTTATAACTTAGCTTATTGCAGTATTTATAATGACCACTATAGAAAACATGACAACATACCACATACTAGATCTTTATAAAATAAGTTGTTACGATATTTACAATAACCACATATATACATATGCACATTTTCTAGACCAACATATAAAAGGATATGATTCCCATATCAATCAAAAAGGGGATCCAGAGGCTCACACCTCCACCCTCAAAAGTCATGTCAGGATTCACTTCCTTCCCAGGAAGTCCATAATCCACTGCCAAAGTCAGAGTTGCATCCAATGTTCAGGGTTGGAATTTGTTGAAGCCCCGAAAATCGGGTCGACAACAAGGGGGATACCCTCCCGGTCCGAACCTTGGTCGGCAGATCCTTATCCGTTTGGTATAGCGGGTCCAATTGGGGATAATGGGACTAGTTTCCCAATCTAAGGGTGTGTGCGTGTGCAGAGTTGGAGGATGCTGATCTAAGAATTCTAATCTGAGCTACTTTAATCTAATTCTATGTTATTGTAATCTAATGAAAACAACACATCTAATCTATGCTAACCCGGGACGTATTTCTTCTATTATGCGATCTAAAGAGATTTCAAACTGGTAATAAAGATCATTCAGCTATTATAAGAATGGAAATCAATTAAGATGAACCACTTTGCATAAAAAGTTAGGCAAAACAGTTGTGAACAACATATCGCATAATAAGTTATTCATATATCAAACATAAATAAATGGCTCCACCGTACAAAAGTGCCAAATGGTAACTCAAACATTCATGCAATAACATATAAAAAACTAAAAAACTGTATATCACTTTAAGAGTATAAGAAAAAATGGTCAAGAGATAAAAGTACCATTTATGACTGGTCCTACTCATAAGCTTCAAGCAACAATGATTTATCTTCTTGTTCCAATATCTACCAAGAGTACAGAAGTGCAACATCAGTAGCAGATATCAAATGCAAACATCAATAAACCTTGATCCATTCATTCGCCAAAACCTCCTCTGAGGGTGCAAAAGTGCATGTTCTGAGGACAAGTTTTTAACAAATTTCTGGACTCTTCTCTAAATGCATGAGAAGGGTTTAAATACTGCTAACTAAATAACTTAATTACATAAATTTAGGATACGGTTTAAATGACCGCCCTTTATCTACGCAAACTTATTTCTAAAAATTGAATCTAATTCCTAACTATTTCTGCATTTGCTCCTTAATGTTGTGAGCATTCAACATTTGCCTGGGAAGAGTCGGCTGGTTGTTTTCTACTTTTGCTTGAGCTACGCAAATAGAAATGGCAAGCGCTGGCACCACTTTTTTAGTAAACTAGAAGATATTTTTGGGAATCATCCTTTGGCTGGGTGAATTTACTGCGTATATACTTGATAACAACCCAAATTTCTCTCAAATTGCTTCTGCTTTTGCTATCTTGGTTTCCGGACTCGTGGATGACTAAGCAAGTTAGGGACTTTTCTTTCTGAACAATTTTCTTAGCGATGCGTGATTAGCGCTAGGCGCTAATCTCGCATCAAAAACTGCCTCCATTCTTTGATCCGGGCCTTTTTGGTGCGTTTTCTGCCTTTAGCGCTTTTTCCTTTACCGGGCATAAGCTTCAGAATTTTGTAAACATGCTACTTTTGTGAGCTTTTGAACTTGAGTGTAGAATCGCCTATTGATATCAGCATCTATTCAGTAATACTCTGAAATCTGTGTTTTTGTTGCATGCGGTATCCGTTTATGAGGACATCTCTTCTCTGTTCTTCGAGCATTGACGCTTTCCCTTTTTCCTTAGATGTTTCCTGCACATTGCTTCATGTTGTTTCCTGTTTTTCATTCCTGCAGTTCACGCAAAGGAAAAGAGTAATGATAATAAATTTTGACACGAAAGCTCTAAGCTCTACGAATGTATAAAATCATGACACCCATAGTGAACTGACTCTTTGAAAAACACAAAATTGTCCTTCATGAATACTTTGGCGTACATTCATTAATTTCCTTTAAGGCGCGCGCCCAATTTTTGGTTTAGGGACATCTTTTCTTGAATGTTGAGCCGAGGAAAATTTGCGATGGGTGATTTCTGCGACTGACATCGCAGCATCGCGGATCGCATTATCAAGATGTTTCATCGCAGAGTTTCCTGATTAGTTTATCATCGAATCGCGTTATCACGTTGTCGCAAGATTGCTGCATCACGTTTATCGCAAGATCGCAGATCGCAGATCGTTGCAATTTGTTAAGTTATTGTGTGTTGTTTATGCAATGTTGCGATATGCGATGTCGCATATCGGCCATCGGAGATTTCTTAAGATCTTCATTTATGGGCGCTTCTTAATGTATGCGATGCGAAGAATTTCGCGTCGCTTTTTCATAGTTTTTTATTGTGCTCATAAAGAAATGTTTTACTCTTCTCCGTGCGATGTATTTTTAAGGAGTATAATACAAAAATTTCTTATAATTTTTTTTGAATTTTTTACTAAGGGTCCCCATTTGTTTAGTGTTATTGCTAATACTAAAGAAGGAGGGGGGTTGTTGGTGGCCACAACAGAATCCTGCGCCACTTGCTCTATCTGTGAATAGTTACCATCTCATTGTTCTAGGGCACACTCCCAATGAGCATCTGATTCCATCTAGAAATGCTAATGACCAAAACAAATCCATCCTCGACCTTCCATTCTTTGCTACACAGTCCCTTGGGAAATTCGGTCACCCCATCTGTGCAGTCATTCACCTTCCAAGTTCCCCAACACCCCCTATCCTGAGCGATCCACCCCTTGGCAAGGATTCCTCGTATCCGAAGGTCAAATAACCAAGGCATATACCTACCTCAAAACCATCATACCAATCATAGAATTCTCATGGTAATCAATGGACACTATTGGGTACCAGTGTCCCACAATGGCCTTGCTTATGAATTCTTTGCCAGCATACTACTGCATGTTCCAATTCCTTTTGCTATTGCTGCTAATGCTTGTTATAAGTTTCAGTCACCCAACCGGGCATTTCATGCTTTCCTTTACCAAGAACATAATTTCCATTAGATTCAAAATAAATTCAAATAAATTCAAATCATAACTCATTGGTGGCTCGCCAATAAGGTACACTTGCAATTTTGTTTGTTTCCCGTCACAACAAGTCAAACTAGCATCTTTGACCAAATCATCATGTATAAACATATCACATCAGGTTAGCTCAAAACAAAACCATCATAGATCAAAATCATAAATCACATGTAACCATCATAAACCAGAATCATAGATCACATGTAATCATCATAGACCAAAATTATAAATCACGTGCATAATAAAATTGAAATAAAATGTCGATACTTATCCTTTTATCAATCCTTAGCTTCTACCTTTGTCCTTATTCTGTACACACACCAAATTGGTTTCCACACCCAACAAACACCTAATGCCTTCTCATCAACCATGTGCACATACACATAGTGTGCATCACACACATACAACCACACACAACATACAACATCATGTAATACATGTACCTACCCCTGACATACAACACATACACCTACAACCAGTGTACAACACAACACAATACATATGTCAACATGTGGTGTACACCACCACACAATACATACATCTACACCCGATGTAGAACACAATACATATACATACATAGAGTACAACACAACGAATACACATGTCATGATACCATGACTACACCATGCCCATACATAGTACCACATGATCGCAACATAGAATGTATGACATGCATACAATACCATAATTACGTCACTACCATATGTAAAACATGTACATTGTACCACTTGTACACCACACCACCTGCACAATATGTGCACCGCATGACATGTACACCACACCACCTGCACAATGTGTACATAGTACCATATTTACACCACACCACCTATATATACCACATGTACACAAAACCACATGTGCAGTAATGCATACAACACCTAATCCAGGTGGATCTTGGTGGCCACCTGCCAAGTCTACCTAGACCCCCACCATTGTTTCTCTTAGCATTTTCAAATCCTTAATTGTAGCACAATTTACTATTTTTTAGCAGTTTTTCAGGTCCTGAACTTCCGGAGCAGTTTTTAGGCCCTAAACGACGTTTTTTGGGAAATCTGGGGCAACATGGGTCCCAAAATGGTAGTTCTCAGATAGATATTTCTAACGAGCTATTGTACGCATCAAACAGAGATCGTATGCCAAAGTTATGACCCCGGGAAATTGATGTACCAATTTACCCAAACGGGGCCCACAATTTGGCGTTTCATGTTCTAGGGTTAGGTTTCGAGATGTGAAAGGTTTTCCATTGTTTCTAAACAATAAATAGGCCTTTGAGCCTCATTGTAACGTAGTTTAGAGGCATGTAGCCACCACATCTCTTCTCAGAGATAAGCTACCATTGCCCTAGCTGGTTTATTTCCATTACTGTTTGTAAGCATATTTCAGTATTTTCCATTAATGAAATGAAGTATTACTTCCGCTGCATCTTTGTGTATATGGTTATCTCTGTAATTGGTTGCGTTCCTGTTTAAATCCGGATCAGTGGTATCAGAATGGTCTACTTTTTCTTTGTTTTTCTTTGCATGTCCCCAACGAGGTCAGGATATAAGGAGTTAGGGCTTGAACTGGTCGAACCTTTGCAAGACCAGCCCCACAAATCCCGACGGCCTCCCATGGTGGATGAGAAGAAAGACGAGGGGGCAGGAGATCGTATCAAAATATTGCTCGAAGAAGCCCTTGAGCAACAACGGAACGCGATGATGGACAACTTTGCCCAGATCCTTTAGCGGCTACCCAAAAGTGACGCATCGGCTTCCAGCAGCTACTCTAGAAATGCCACGCCCTTTAAGGTACAAGTTAATTTTGAAATCCCCATTTTCGAGGGTCAGATAGATGCAGATGCCGCAGATAAATGGTTAAATCTGCTAGAGGGTTATTTTTCTGTTCATGAATTTTCGAGTCGGCAAAAGGTTGTTTTTGCTTTGCTCAAAGTAGCCCCCCACGTCAAGGACTGGTGGGATACCTACTGCGAGCAGAAGGATGAAAGTACCGACTCACTATTTTCAGCTGCACCCACCTGGAATTCATTCCGAGATGTCATCAAGGAGTAGTACTACCCTGTCAGAAGCTATGAGGATGAATACATAAAGTGGACCACGCTGCGACAGGGAAGGGACCAAGACGTGCTGGAGTTCACCAATCTTTTCCATACCCTTCGCACAAAGTTGGGTATCAAGGATTCAGAGTAGAATTTGATACTCAAATACCGCGGCTGCCTACACAAGTACATCCAGGAAGAAATAGAATTCCTGAACATCTCCTCGCTCGGCGCAGTATACCGATATGCCGTCAAGGTCGAGCAGAAGTTTAAACAAAAGAAGCAAGACTTTGGATCTGCGAATCCAAAGCAAGGGAAAGGTGCCCCTAAACCACAGAACAAAGGACACAGCCAAGACGGGGCAGCCCAAGACAACCCGCCGAAGCTACAAGCAAAGAACAACACCGCGAAGCCGAAAAAAGACATAGGAAAATGGTGTGAGTTCCATAAGAGCTCCACTCACAACACATGTGAGTGTCAGGCCAAGCAGTCACTCATGGCTGAGCTAAAGGTTTCAGAATCAGATGCATGTTTCGACTGTGAGTCAGAACCTGACAAGGGGAATGACAAAGGGAAGCAGATCATTGGTGCGGATCCCAACGCCACTGTTGCTACCGCCAATATCCAGAAAAATGAACCCGAAGATCCAGAGGAGGAGGAGCATCTCTTCCACTCCTAGATGTGGGTAAAGGGATCCCCACTACAGTTCATTGTCGATAGCAAGAGCCAAAGGAACCTCATTTTAGTAGAGGTCATGAAGCAGTTGGGCTTACCGACCACATCACATCCACAACCGTATACCATTGGGTGTCTTCACCAAGGACGGGATCTTCGCGTGAGCCAGCAGTGTCGCCTTCCATACAACATCAAGCCCTTCACGGATGAGGTATTGTGTGACATTGCTCCCCTTGAAGTTTGTGATGTATTATTTGGACAACCATACTTGTGGAAGCGACATGCTGTGTATGAATCAAGGCCCTGTGCTATTATTATTACATTGTGAAATAAGTTGTACAGGATACCAAAGGTAGCACCACCTACCGCCATCTCTTTGATTACTGGAAAACAATGCAGTAAGCTCATTTCCAAAACCAGGAAATTTGTTTTCCTGGTGATACGCCCTCAAGGAAAGAAGAATACAGTGGCTGCGGCCTCCAGACAGGGCCCCTCCGCACGACAACTACAGATGGACAAGGTCGTGGAGGAGTACGAGGACATCTTCACCTCCCCCGCAGGGGTTCCTATGCACTGCTAGGTCAAGCAATCCATCGATCTGACCCCAGGTGCGCCGCTACCCAATGGACCAATTTATCACCGCTCCGTTCTGGAGAACGATGAAATCAAGAGGCAGATTCAGGAGCTCGTGTAGAAAGGTCACATCCGTTCGAGTTCATCACCTTGTGGGAGCCCGATCATGTTGGTACAAAAGAAGGATGGGACTTGGAGACTCTGTATTGACTATCAGGCGCTGAACAAGATCACTATCCGTAATAGGTACCCGCTCCCGCGGATTGATGACTTCCTGGACCAACTAAAGGGGGCGAAATATTTTAGCAAGATCGATCTGAAGTCAGGATATCACCAGGTACCAATCGAACCCTCTGATGTGTGGAAAACTGCCTTCAAAGCCAAGGGGGGCCTTTTCGAATGGTTGGTGATGCCTTTCGGATTGACGAATGCTCCTACAACCTTCATGAGGCTAATGGATGACATCTTGCAGCCATTCACCAACTCATTTGTTGTGGTATACTTGGATGACATTCTGATCTTGAGCCAGAGTTGGGAAGAGAACCTCCACCATATCTGACAGGTTCTCCAAACACTACGGCAACACAAGCTATGTGCCAATTTGGAGAAATGCACTTTTGGCATGACTCAGGTTCAGTATCTGGGATACATTATTGATGAACAGGGGGTGCATGTGGATCCAGCCAAGATCCAAGTCATTCGAGATTGGCCATCTCCAACCACTCTGACAGAGCTCCGTAGCTTTCTAGGTCTTGCCAACTTCTACCGCAGGTTCTTGTTTTGGTTTTCTCATATCACTTGGCCCTTGAGTCAAGTCACCAAGGGAGGAGCGAAAGCAAAATTCTTTTGGTCTGAATCTTAACATAAGGCATTCAGAGTTGAAATATCGCCTATGCACGGCACCAGTGCTCGCGTTACCAGATTTACAACAACCATTTGAGGTCGAGACAGATGCCTCTGAATATGCTATTGGGGCAGTCCTTACTCACCAGGACATCCAGTGGCATATCACAGTGAAACACTTTCAGACACAGTCCGGAAGTATCCCACTTATGATAAAGAGATGTATTCCATTGTGCAGGCCTACCGACAATGGAAGCATTACATTTTGGGGAAGGAAACGGTCATCCACATAGACCACTGACCCCTGCAGTTCATACAGACCCAAGGGAAATTATAGAATGATCGCCATCAGAAGTGGTCTACATACCTACAATAGTTCCATTTGAATACCAAGTATAAGAAGGGTAGCACCAATAATGTTGCAGATTTCCTTAGTCGACCACCGATCATGGCGTTAACCACCGTACTCAACTCTTGTGGGCACGAGACTTCTGATTGGCCACTTCTCTACAAAACCGACCCAGAATTCGGACACACATACTAGACACACTTGGAGGGTCGGCATGTTCCATATTTTCACCTCCAAGATGCCCTGTTATGCCACCTGGGTCACCTTTGTGTTCCTTCAAGCGAGCGTGCCAAGATGATTTGGGAAGCACACTACAGTCCGGCTGCTGGGCATTTCGGGGTCAAGAAAACGGTGGCAGTACTGCAAAAGTATTTCTATTGGCCGAATCTTCGACAATATGTTGGGAAGTATATCAGATCGTGTACTGCCTGTGCCATTGCCAAACCGACCATCAAGAAGCAAGGCCTCTATGCCCCACTGCCTACCCCTAGTCGACCTTGGGAATCCATCTCCATGGATTACATGTCAGGCCTTCCTTCCACTAAGCATGGAAATGACTGTGTTTTTGTGGTTGTTGACAGGTTCTCGAAGATGGCTATTATGGCGGCCTGCAAGAAGAATATCACAGCAGAAGCCACTGCTAAACTCTTCTTTGAACGAGTGTGGGTGCACTTTGGGATCCCACAGTCTATCATCTCAGATCGGGATAGTCGGTTACTCAGTATATTTTGGTCCAGTCTTTGGTCAATGTTGGACACCAAACTCACGAAGTCCACAGCCTTCCATCCTCAAACTGATGGCCAGACAGAGGTTGTCAATAGGATGATTGTGCACATTCTCCACATGTATAACTCAAAGCATCCACGCACATGGGACTAGAGCCTCCCCTATGTTCAACACAGCTACAACCGAGCTCTTCACAGCTCAACCGACCATAGCCCTTTTCAGGTGGGCTTGGGATTCCAGCCACTATGCCCCATTGATGTGGCCATGCCACTTGCAGCTACTCACATAGATTCAGCTCATGTCCAGTCCGAAACAAACAAGGAAACCAGCTTCATTGATCACATCCAACATATTCGCCAGTAGGTCCATGACATTCTGGAGAAATCAAATGCCAAGTACAAGCAGCGACATGATCAACATCGGGTGCCACACAAGTTTCAGGTGGGCGACAAAGTCTGGTTGCATTTGCAAAAGGAGTGCCTTACTGGAGCCTATCGGAAACTGAGACCATTCCGATATGGTCCCTATGCCATTACTAAGGAGGTGGGAGACAATGCATTCAAGTTCAACATTCCCCCATTCCTTGGCCTGCACCCAGTGTTCAATGTGGATCGCCTTCGGCCATACTTCCCACCATTGCTAGACACATCCAACATTGCAGAACAGCTCACACCCATAGAATTAAATCCAGATTGCATAGAACAAGCTGCAACTAATCGGATCATGGACACATAGATCAAGAAAACTTGCCAACAGAATATCCAACTGTATCGAGTTGTCAAAGCAGGCCAACTCCTTCACCAGGGCAAGTGGCTCACCAGGGACCAAGTTCAGCAAAAGTTTCCTCATCTCATGGAGGAACTCAACGCAATGGGGACCATTGCTTCCTAAGGGGGGAGGAATGATCTGGGTGGATCTTGGTGGCCACCTGCCAAGTCCACCTGGACCCCCACCATTGTTTCTCTCATCATTTTCAGTTTCCTTAATTGTAACACAATTTACTATTTTTTAGCAATTTTTCGGGTCCTGAACTTCTGGAGCCGTTTTCAGGCCCTAAACAACGTTTTTTGTGAAATCTGGGGCAACATGGGTCCTGTTGTCTCCCAAAGTGGTAGTCCTCAGATAGATCTTTCTAACGAGCTATTGTACGCGTCAAACAGAGATCGTATGCCAAAGTTATGACCCCGGGAAATTGATGTACCAATTTACCCAAACGGGGCCCACAATTTGGCGTTTCATCTTCTAGGGTTAGGTTTCGGGATGTGAAAGGTTTTCCATTGTTTCTCAACAATAAATAGGCCTTCGAGCCTCATTGTAACACAGTTCAGAGGCATGTAGCCACCACATCTCTTCTCAAAGATAAGCTACCATCACCCTAGCTGGTTTATTTCCATTACTGTTTGTAAGCATATTTCAGTATTTTCCATTAATGAAATGAAGTATTATTTCCACTGCATCTTTGTGTATATGGTTATCTTTGTAATTGGTTGCATTCCTGTTTAAATCCGGATCAACACCATATGTACAACATGCACACAACACCATATGTACATAAAATTGCATATACAACATGTACATAACACCATATGTACACAACACCACATATCCAAGATGCGCACAACACCACATATCCATCATGCACACAGTACAATATGTACACAACACAACATATCCAACATGTACATAGCACCATCTATACCTAAAAATGCATATGAAATATTGACACAACACTATCTATACCACCTTGTACATAACATTGTATACACAACATGTACACACACTATATATACACAACACTGCATGCGCACAACATCACAGATGCAACCTGTACAACATATAAAACATATGCACAACAGTAGTAACACACATCCAAAACCACACTCTCTCTACCAAGCAATGTTGCTTCCAGTGTCTCCCTACCATCCATGTTTATCTTTGCATGCCACGAATCACGTTGTTTTCATTCCGATGATTTATCTCTTAGCATAGCCTGTCATAGAATAAATATAGACATAGTACAATCACATAATATTAATTCATATCCCCATGATACTAACATCAGAGATATTTTAGGCTACTCTTCCCACTTGATTCCTCATGAAGCAAGAATCTCTTCATGCCATTCATCCACATAAGAAAACATTTCTCCACAAGAATGATTCCTGATGACCCTGTTAGACAATGATATGGATACACACACACACACACACACATACATATAAACATCAACATAAAACAATCATGATCCCTGATGACCCTTTCAGATAACAACGTACATGCATACATATATGCATGTAAACATTAGCATAAAGCAATCATGATCACAACATAATTACCAAATATCATAAGGTCCAGGTTAAGAGAACTCCCGTTATCCATGCACAACATTGAGAACAACCATTCCCAACATAGCTAAGGAATCAGATGCCTCACATCCATTCTCTTTACCTTTTTTGTTATCTTTCTCATTATTTTCTTGTCCAAGGTTGCGGGGCAACACCCCCCCTATTGGCTTCAGAGGGTTTGGACCCAGGTTCATAGTTAGTTGTGCTAACCAACAAAACCCTACATTACTAGCCATTTTGGAAAAAATCCGCGTAGCACAGGCTACAGTCTCAGCCGAGGCAGTATTGGGAGATGACAAAACCAAGTTTCGGCATCCAAAGGACTATATGATGTGTTTCTATTACTTCTAGGGATTTATTCCGAATTTCACGAACCCTAATCCTAAAAACCCAGAAATTATAATAAATGACAGATAACAGATCTAAGTCTGCATCTATTGCTGTAAAAATTCATAACATAAAGTAAACTAACAGATCTACTACTTTTGCGCATCTATTAAGTACTTTTCATGATAAATTCAGTAAACAGAGCGAATATACAATAAATGCAGAAGTAGAGAACAACACACAGATACACAGGTAATGCTCCAAAATAGCCTTTATTATGCTCAAATCTTCAATAACAGACACTTTCTACCCTGCGCACATAGTTACAGGCGCCCGCGCACTTAGCTGCGGACTAGCCAAGGTCCCCGCGCACATAGCTGCAGGAGCCTTCCCCTTCGCCTAAGTACAAAAAACATACTTCTCTTACTTAGATCATTCACTACTTGATTCACTTAGATATCTTTCATGACTCTCTATGTCTCCTTTTTATATCATCTTCTATTACAATACCATGGTCTGCGAACCATGGGCGGGTCATAAAACAACTTAAATTCTAAAAAAATAAGGGGATTTGACCTTCCTAAAGCCCCTTTGACTCCTAACAACCTTCGCGCTCCATTCCTCAAAATGCGAAGACTTTATAGTAATAACAAAACTATTTTACAAGATTGACCCCAGGGGACTGTGTCCCAACAATCCCCCAACACTAAACTCGTGACTCATCCTCGAGTCACTCTTCTGGTGTTGCCTCGATCTTTGGTTGCAGACCAATGAATTCTATCTTCAATAATTGAATATTTATTGTCCCTCGCGCAGTGGCCTGACGAACTTCCTCAACTAACTTTTCAGTAGTCGGGCCTTCGACTGCAAGGTCCATGGTTCTCTCTGTCTGCTGCATGTCCTTTAGCTTGCTTTGCACCAACTATGTTAACTGACTTGCTTCATCCACCCAGGGCTACATCCTTGAAGATATGATGGATTCCTTCTGATGCAGCTCATCAATCTCACTCTGGATGAGCTCGCCCTCCTATAATCTAGCAAACCTTTGCACTAGTTCTAAGGTCCATGCTATAGATCTGATCTCGTCAAACTATCTTTGTTTCTCTCAAATTTATTCTTCATGTTTCTTCAAGGTTGGATCCTCCTATAGCGAGGTCCATAGTTCCATGGCCTATTCAAACAACTGGGTGTAGTCCTTGACTACAGCTTCTAATGTATTCATCTCTTCTTTAATAGTAGCCTCACACTTCTATCTAACTTCCAGAGGAGTGGTTGGCTGGAGCTTAAGTTGGAGCTCAGATATCTGCAGCTACAGCTCAAAACGAACCTTACCAATTTCCTCCTTCGAATCTTTCTCTATGGAAGCTAACTTCTGTATCTTTTCTGTGGAGGCCACTTCTGCTGGAATCTAGAGCTTGGGAAGATCACTATAGGCCTGCACTATTTTTGCTTCTAGCTGTTGACTATGCACAATAACTTCTTCACGTTTCGTAATGGCCTGCACCTTTTCCTTGAACATCTGCTGGTTGTTGTTTTTTACTTCGTTGATGACTAGTAGTGTGCGTTGTTCTAAAACTCTGAGCTCATCTGATACCCCTTGATGAAGCTCATGCAGTATCTCAATAGGGAACACCGGTAGGTTCAGACTCAACTCCTTTAGGTGCAATAGGCGTGCCCTGTCCTCTAATGTATTAATGTGTAGTGACCCCTCTAGTCGCTGCACTATGCGGAGGTCCATTGTGAGATCTGTTGCTAAGGCTTCCTCGCTCGCTTGTTTCAGGCTCGCTTTCTTCAGGCTTGCTTATCCAATGCTCACTTGAATGATGCCTGTATGGACCTGCAATTCCCTCAGGCCCTGCTAAACCTTGTCTAGTGTTTGATGGTACTGGTCCTCAATGTGGCTCCAAATATTTTCTATTGTGTCGCAGACCACATCACTGATCTCGTCTAGGTCCCCCTCTGTGAGGACCAAAGGGTTTGTACTCACAAACTTATCAAACTTTTGCTTCTTGTGTGGCCTCGTGGAATTCTTCTTTTGCCTCTTTTTGACAATGAAGGGGGAATCCAAGCCTGCTCCCCCTTCCTCTTCACCCTTTGTTTCTCCCTCTACATTGGTTTGCTCTATGTCAAACTTGTTGTGGTCAATGGTGGCCTATGACGTGGTGGAAACATTTTCCTTTGGCACTTTTGTCTCTCTGGCAGAGACCCTCTTTGTTGTTGCTTCATTCTCTTTTGCAGAAACCTCCTTCTGTTGCGCAACCTTTTCCTTTTCCATGACCTTTTCATTTAGAGAAGCCTTTTTTGCTTCCTTCTTCTTCTCTTTTGTTGTTGCCATCACAACTGTGGTTTTCTCTACTTTGCCTTCGACATCCTTACTCCTTGCGCCCACAACAGATGGGGTGAGCCAGTCGCTTAGCCATTTACTGATGAACCCCATAATGTCATCTTTGGCGACTAGGTATGGAAAAATTTTCCATGTTCTTGTTGCATCTTTCTTTGTGCGGATATGCAGATTATTAAAATCTGCCTTGAAATCAGCAACATTGGCATACTGCGCATGCAAACTTGGTGATAACCATGGCTGCTAGTTAATCACCATCCTCAACTCCGATTCAAACAAGACCCAAAATATTTTAGTCTCCATGACATGCTCAGGGTCCTTGGTCACCCACAGTGAGGCGAACTTCATGGCCTCGGGTAGATCTAGATCATGCTACAGGAACTGGCTTTCCTCTAGCATCCTCCATGCCACCAGCGCAATCAAGAAAAGCAGCCACGCATAGTGGAATGTCTTGCCATCATCCTAGGCCTCTCTCCAATCCACCAAAAATACATGACATAAGTACTGAGCCTAGTTATATTGGACTCCTTTGGTGCACTACAAAACCAAAGATACTACTGGTGCCGACACTTCCTCATGATTTTCCTGGCTAAAATTTGTGTAGCAAACTGCGTCACGCCATCTGAGATGGAATTGATTGCATAGCCATGTGACTTGTTCACTAGCGCGAAGTCGCTCTTCATCTGATCTACTAACATCTTCTCCTGCGATTTTCCTACGAAAGCATCCACAGAGTCTATTCCTTGATATGGCAAGAGTCTTATCTGGTGAATCAACATATCAATGATAGGGATGGGTTGTTCCAACCAAAGGCACCCATCATGAACCAATGTCAATAATTGACATGCATAAACAATATTAATGGCATTGTGGATGAAATGAAGCACCCACAACATATTGAGCAGCTCTACGAACCTAACTCCAACCACCCATTTCATTGGCTCAAGCTGCATAACCTCTGATTCTTCATAATGCACCTTCTTCAGGTATTTTCTTGGTTCCAGCTATGGGAACTTCGTGTGAGCCCCCAAGTCCCAGTCTTTCATCTTCAAATATTGAACTCGGGCCAGTAGATTTCCTTCAAAAGGTACATTTTCTAGTAGCAATGGTGTAGAAACCATGAACTTTGTTGAATCCAGGTATCTAGGAACTTTGGTCGTAGATTTCCTCGGTGGTATATAGGGAGGTAGCTGAGTTATCGACTCGACTTCCTCTACATCAATCTCCTCAATTCCCATGGTTAGTTCTTCCTCATCTAGGTCCAAAGTTTTTGTCAGCTGCTTGGTTCTATCCATTTTACCCTTTTGTCTAACCTCCATTGGATTTTTGCGCGTTGATTGCCACACCGACACTTGTTGGGGCTTCTTTTTCTTCTTCTCTTTGGTTACAGAAGTAGATGGTTTAGGTCTCAGTAACCTAGGCTCTATAGTAGGAAAACTAGCAGGCATAGGTTGGGTTGGCTCAGGCTTAGGTTAGGTTGCATTCATTCTCTCGAGGAATCTTTCATGCTGCCAATTAGTTAAATTCGTGAATCCTAGTTGTGAAATATTTTGTTTAAGTATTTCCAAAATTTCTCTTTAATTATTCCACAATATTCTGTAGACATACAACAATTCTCTTTACTCAAGAAAAAGCGCAAAATCTCAAGGAAATTCTCAGGAAGCAAAGTGTTCAAATGTGGAGTGGGATGTTGTATTTATAGCCTAATTTGAATTCAAATCCATCTTCTCCCTCTAGATTTCTGTAATTAATGCACTTCTGGTGGAATATTTCCAAAGATATGAATCTTAAATGCTCCCCCCCACTCCCTTTAATGAAAAAATCACCATCCAATCAGCTACAGTTCTTCCAACGGTCACTTTTTGGCCAGGATGTGTGGGACACACCATGCTAGTGTATCTCCTTCGTCACAACTCTCTTCTACGCCTTCCCTCGATTCATCGCACAACCCATTCACTTCAGCCAACCACCCTAGAGAATATTGCAGGGGCATTCTTGAGTCGAAAGAGCATAACTGTATACTAAAAACAACCCCATTCAGTAGTGAAGATAGTCTTGCTCAGATCCTCTGGCGTGATCTTGATCTGATGGTACCATCAGAACCCATCAATAAACGAATAAACTTCCTGGCCTCCAACATTCTCTAATACTTCATTTTTGAATGGTGTAGGAAATGGATCATGGAATTAAGCATCATTCAACTTTCTTAAATCTACACAGATCCGAATTTCATCCTTCGTCTTCTTTTCCTGAACCACCATTGGACTAACCTAGTTTGATTCCTCGATAGGCTCAATAATCCTGGCTACAAGAATCTTATCCAATTCTTAGTGCACTTTTTCCTTGTACATAGGATTCAACCGGTATGGGTGTTGATTCAATAGCTTCGCATCTGGCTTCTGAGTCATCTTCATGACACCCATATCACCTACTATCCCCTTCAAATCAGAGAACTTGGTGGGAAACAATTCCTGATACTCCGACAATAACTTTGCGACTTTTTCCACTATGTCCTCATCCTTATAGTCAACTATGTTTGCGAAATTTGGCTGCGCTTCTGACCCAATATTCACCTACTTGGTCTTCAGGGGCTTTGAGATATTAGGTACTTCTGCCTTAGGCCCCACCACTTTGCGTTGTCCTTCTGACTCATAAATATTGATGTTCCTAGGATCTTCCTCACCTCACTTTGTAGTCACATTGTAGCATTCCAGAGAATGGTGCAGCTACGTACTCCAGTCTGGTTGTACCCATGTGACAGGTTCTTCCAGAATTCTTAATACTGCATCTTTGATCTCCTGTAACGCTTCTTCAATACACTTAAATCCATTGTAAAAACTGAAATTTAACAGAAAACTTTCGTTTAGAACATCCCATTTGTATTTGTGTGTTGCAACTCTGTTTCTAGATACCAGTTCATCAGAATAGTATCCAAAGTGTGGCAGAATATGTGAACCCATTTTGGTTGTGGTTCTTCTCCCCATTATTTCGTCCATCGAGCCAGATGCTCGCACGGACTGTCTTTTCCTGTATATTTCTCCACAATGTAGGTATTGGCGTACCCAATCTATAGCTTCATCATCCTTTGATATTCCTTCCAATCTACAAAGTTGTTCTTATGTGTACCCCACCATCTGGTAGGCATAGATCTCACCGTGACGTCTAATTCCTGGAACCGATGTTCCTCTGGTACATCCATTTCAAATTTACCCACAAATAAATTGACATCTTCTAAACCATCATAATATGGTAAGTTGCATACCTCAGTGGATATACATCAAAGTGACTTAGTGAGTGTGTTTCATCGCACCGACGATACCTCATGCAATCTGTTCTTCCAGTGCTTAAGCTCCTCATCTGAATCTGAATTTTAGGAGTTTTCCTCCCATGTAATTCACCCATCTTCCGAAGGGTTGATCCAATCCTCATTCTACTTAGTAAGCTTATATATTTTCTCAATATCTTCCTCCTCATAGTAATCTCTGACTGATTCAATGTATCGTGCACCGTCAACTAGATCCAATGGAACAATAACCCTTAGTTCCTTCCTCTCAAATGGCATGTTGCACTTCTTGAGGTTGATGGATGCGTTCATATCAAATGCCCAATCGATTCCCATCAACGTCGGGTATGGATTACTATCATCCACTATTTCAATCATTTCAAAATCGGCTATGGCACTCGCCCCTTCAATATCCACACTTACTCCATGTAGGTGTCCTATAGGCATAATATTTTGTTGATTCACCATTCTTAGTTTGATCGGGGACCACTGTAGTGTTGGTCTTCCCATTATTTCCTAGGTTTTCTTCAGAAAAAAATTTGCATCATACCCCAAATCAAGGATTACCTGGCCCATTTCAAATTCTCCAATCTGGGCAGTCAATCTCATTCTGCACCCAGTCCTTTTCTTACTCTTGTCTACTTTTTGTACTCCGCATTGTTTAGGCAATGAATTATTATTGCCAGAGTAGTTATCTATCAACTCTTGCAATCCTTCTATGAATTTTTTGTCCCTTAGGAGCTTCATGTAGGTCTGTAAAAAGGATGTCAACAATGAAGGATCTATTTCTCACGTAGTACTAACTCCTTTAGGCTTCTCCATGCACATACTTTGATCCCTTTATGTAGAAGCTCCTGCGTCAGAGAAGCTCTTATTTTCCTCCATAAAAGTTTCCTTCACTTTATTCACATCAAATCCAACCTTCTTTTCAACATCCTTGCATACCCATACATTTTCCTCTGGTTGTTTCCCTCTATCCTTCGTGATAGCTAGACCGCTTCGCATAACAATATTAACACTGGCTCCATCTTTACGTGGTTCTGATCTCATCATCTAGATACTATGAGTAGGTTGTTAGGTCTGGGTCTTATTTTCTTACATCTTCGTGATGAGCATGGGACAATATTCTATGACATAATCAAATTTTCCACAATATTGACATGAGGGGTGTGTTGGATTCTGAAAATCTTGAGCAAAGTGACCTGGTTCTTCACAATTGTAACAATTGATTTGGCCCTGGCCTCTTCCAGCTCCTCCTCCTCATCCTATCTCTCATCCTTGGAATCCTTCATATGCTGAAGTTGCGCCTTGATCCTACTGAGGACATGCCTCCATCTGTACTCTATATGTTGGTGTTCTGTCCATCAACAATTCATAACTTCGACAATTGCGCTCATCATGTCCTACAGACTTGCAGAAATTACACAATAGTTGCTGGGGAGTCTGCACAAACTTCTGTAACAAATAAAAATTATCTGTCGTATTTTTTCCTGTTATCTAGCAAATAGTGCACCATGGTACCACACCTATACTTGGCTTAGTGGTATTTTTTGGCTTCAAGGGGACAAGATCTCCCCCAACTAGATAATTCTGGTACATTGAGAAATGATCATTGTCATGACCATGGCCTTTACATTTTAAATTCCATACTTCCACACAGACCTCATTTTGGACTTCCTTTCCCTTTTTGAGACTTTGCAACTCCATATGTAGGCTAGCCAACTATGATTGAATCTGTTGTACTCCCAGATTCATATCTTGAGTAGGTGAGGCCTCCAACTTCATAGTAATCTCCAATGCCTCAACCTGCATTCCGATATTCTGTGTTGACAATGGCAATCTCAAATGGGGTAATAGTGAAGAAATATACCAATCCTTGTGTTTTTCATCCATGATCTTCATATTAGCCTGTTGGAGCATGCACTTTAGCCTTTGATCGTAGTCCCATGCAGACTCATTTACCTTCTGTTGGATCTCTTTGACCTCTATTACTGAATGGGATTGCAACTTAGGCTTCTTGAATTCATTAATTAACGCATCCTTCATATCCTTCAACGTCGCAGCTGGATGAGTTGAACAATACTTAATATACCAGCTCAATGCTCTATCTTTTAATGTTGTGGCCAGCTGCACTTTCTTCAGGTCATCATCCATTATCTGCTGTGACTTCCACTCACCATATGCTACAAACCAAAAACATTTTGGGGTCTTCTATCCCCAAACCCTTGAATATAGGCATCTTCATAGCATTCACCATATTTAATAGTGGAGGTGGAGGTGGAGGTGGAGTTGTAGGTGTAGGTGTGTGAGGTGGAGGTGATGGTGGAGGTGGAGTGGATGTATGTGGTATTCCCGCGATGCCCTGATCTACCATCTACGACATACCTTGAGGTGTCTTTAAACTATTACTTTCTTCGTCACTATCAGATTCTCCCAACAAAGGACTATATTCAGCACCTAAATCTATATTTCTTCTAAATTTCTTTCCACTTTGTGCAACTCCAGTTAAGTCTCGACTAAACATCAATTCAGTGGCATAACCCGTTTCTCACACAATAGCATTTTAATCCAATTTTCAGGGATTTCAGATACTTACCTCTTGGTCCTTTGAAAAATCAGTGTTCAGCTTCTCTATAACTGAGATATGTGTCGATCATGAACTCAGTAATAAATCCACCCAAAATACTATCTATCCAATAATCGACAACCCTCACGATCATGTTTTCTGACGCTTCCTGATGCCTCACTAGATCTGGAGTACAAACAATAAGGTTATCCATCTTCCACGTACCTTGACCATCTGCCAATTTAGACAACCATTCGTATAACTCGCACGGAAAAGAGTAGAAGAAAATTTTGTGTTATTCTATATACATGTATCTATTCAACCACTCTTCCTTTGATAGGCACGGGTTCCTATTTTCCTGGGTTGCAAACTCGTGAAACTTCCAATCAATCCATTTTTCAATATCTTTCTTATTCGGTATCCACATATTGCTCATCACATAATCCTTAGACAGATCCCAGTCTTGGCAATGGAACCATTTGTTGGAAAAAGGGGGCTTGGACCTAGGTTCAGAGTTAGTTGTGCTAACCAACAAAACCCTACACTACTAGCCCTTTCAGCAATAACCCGTGTAGCGCAGGCTGCAATCTCACCCGAGGCAGTATTGGGGGATGGAATAACCAGGTTTCTGTATCCAAAGGACTATATGATGTGTTTTTCTTACTTCTAGGGATTTATTCCGACCTTCACGAACCCTAATCCTTGAAACACAGAAATTACAATAACTGACAGATAAGAGATTCTAAGTCTATGCTGATTGCTTTTAACATTTATAACATCAAGTAAACTAGCATATCTACCACTTTATCGCATCTATTAAGTACTTTTCATGACAAATTCAGTAAATAATGTGAATATACAATAAATGCAGAAGTAAATAACAACACACAAATACACAAGTAATGCTCCAAAATAGCCTTTGTTATGCTCATATCTTCAATAACAGACTTTATACCTTGTGCACACAGTTTTAGGGGCCCGTGCACTCATCTATGGACTTTCCAAGGTCTCCACACACATAGTTGCAGGAACCTTCCCCTTTGCCTAAGTACATAAAACATACTTCTCTTACTTAGATCATTCACTACTTGATTCACTTAGATATCTTTCATGACTCTCTATGACTCCTTTTTATATCATCTTTTATTACAATACAATGGTCTGCAAACCATGGGCAGGTCATAAAACAACTTAACTTCTAACAAACTAAGGGGCTTTGACCTTCCTAAAGCCCCTTTGATTGTTAATGAACTTCGCGCTCTGCTCCTCAAAATGCAGAGACTTTACAATAATAACAAAACTGTTTTACGAAATTGACCCCAGGGGACCCTATCCCAATACCCCCCCTGTGACGAACCCACACCCAATTTGCGCTTCGCTCGGGAGCTACTTGGGAGCACACTCCCAGGAGCGATTTCGGGAGTGTACTCCCTTTAAAAAAATGCTCCCTGGTTTTTAGGGAGCAATTATGGGAGCTCTCTAGTCTTTTTTGCAAAAAAAAATTGCAGTTACAAATGCAATTTTTTTTCAAAGAAACAAATAATTTTTTAGTGGGGCAACCTAATGATCAAGCCTATGGCCCTAGTATTGATATGTGATTCATGGTAATGTTAAATTCTTAAAGTAAAAGTGACATTCTCCTTAATCTTCATTTTCATCCTTTGACTTAAATTTTTAACATTATCATGAAATGACACAGGATGTTTGAGAGTGGTTCTAACCTGATTGGATTTCATATGGAGAAAGTACAATTTTAGATCTCATTGAAAATCTAGTAGACTTGTCATTTTTTCAGGATTTTAGGCTTGGGGGAATTGCAATTTTTCCATTGGATTTTGTCCTGTATTAGAGTATGGAACTCGTATTTAATCAAGAGCACCAATCCCTCTATGTACCTTGATGTTAGTGACATTGGTTGTAAAACTCCTCTATCATGACCCTACTAAAAATGTACCCATCACTCAAACAAAATCTTGACTTAGCTTACAAGTACAACTTTGGTGATCAATGATGATAAATGTTATATATTGAATTTTGAAAGCTTGAAACTTTAAGATTGATGAATCATGAGATTCAATATGTTGTATGTTACTATGTTACTAACTTGTGGACGTGGTTGATGAAGATTATAACTTCTAGATGATTTTTGTTATATGGTTCAATCTATGTTTTTTATGCTTTTTATATCTAATTCATCATTCTACTTTCTTTTGTTGAGATATATGAATCGAAATATATATATATATATATATATATATATAATCACTCCCCAAATTGGTCCCAAACCGGAAGCTTCTAAAAATGTTGCTCCCACTCCCGCTCCCAAGTAACCTTAGTCCTGCAACCATCCATTTATCCCAATGGATCCAACCAATCCAACTGGTTGTCATATTCTTTCTTTTAGTTGCCCTTATACATGCACCGACTTTATGTGAGTCTTACTTTTCTTGTTGGGTACCACACAACTCTCCTCGAACTCCACTAATTGTCCCCTTCGCCAACCAATTCCCAAGACTCAAAACATAAAAGGAAAGAAAAAGAAATAAGAAGAAGAAGACAATGAAAACCAATAAAAACACGACACCACAACAAAGTGGCAAGGCCTTGCACCAAACATAAAGAAAACTGCAAATCAAGATCAATAAATCACAAAAGACCAAAGCACAAGACTAGCAACAGACACCATGACTCAAACCCATGGTTTCCAAATCCTCCAAGGGAAATCCTAAGCTGAGCCTTCTTCACGACTTCATGGAAGTCTCTTTTTCCATGAAATCCTTTGCATCATACTACCATAAACACATAACTGTTAGTTCATAAGTAAACATAACAACATACTAGTTACCTTACCTTGTCATACTAATGCCAAGCATGCTACCCTGCAACTTCTCACACATGTCAACCAGATGTTCCAAATATCAAGACAATCATATATATCAATTTGAAATCAACCTTTACCAAGAATAATGATCATGTCATAATCCATAGTCAACTCATAGTCATTAAACATAATTCTACAACTATCACCTCCTTACACTCAAGTACGTATCAATTGTCTCAACACATATGTGTTAGTACAATCATCTTAAAACAAGATCTGATTTGAACACACACACATATTTTACAATTCATGAAACATTCAACCAACTTGCAAACATACCATGTTAAATAAATAGACTAGATGACATAATTGACACCAAACACTCAAACACCAAATAGACAACATAATCAAACATTCAAGCACAAAGTAGATGACATAAGAAAGCTCATACCTTAATGTATCTCAGGGGAGGCTATCTTATCTACACAATCAATCCAAGTTAGCATGATATAACTTCATGACATATCAAATCAAACATAAATAAGGTCATGATATCCATAATAGTCGCTAGCTAACATGTTCACATTATAAAATTGTAAACAATTATCATTCATACATAATAATCACATCTGCCTAGTTAGTCTAGATTAGTATGACATAATATCACAACATATTAACTCATACCTGAATGTCATAACCCTAACCATTTGCATAGACAAATCAAAATTAGTATGATACATATAACATCAAGATATTAATGCTATAACCCTAATCATCAAGTTAACTAACATATAACAACAATAAGTTAACATATAACATGTTCATCAACAACATATCACATAATCATCGAGCTAACTACATTAAGTTAACATATAACATATTCATCAATGACATATAACATAATCATCGAGCTAACTAAAAGTTAACATATAACATATTCATAAATGACATATAACATAATCATCAAGCTAACTAACATACACAAACAACAACAATGCCTACAACCAGAGGTTACTATCTTTCATGACTATCTGACACATGTGTATATGACTACACTAATAAACTAGAATTTATCATATATGTAACCATAATAATAGAATGACAAGAATATAAGTAACCCTAATTCTTATAACGACCATTAACCACATACCTGCATGCCAAATATACAAACCTATATAGCGATATGCTCTTACCCCAAAGTCTAGTGTTGCAATTTCACTTTGATGGTATGCATCTCCTGCTTTATCTCAGCCAACACATTAGCATCATAAAATACCTATAACACCCCCTCCTCCCAGTTCCACCCAATCATTCGGCCAATCGGGGTAAACATGCGATGAGAGAGGATACTATAAGGAATTCAACTTCCTTGGTGACCTTAAGGAAATGGAACTGATGGAACATATCAGACAAACCCATCCACATCAGCAACAACTACCTCAGGAGACATGTTAGCTACTCAGTCATCCTTTCCCTGATTCCCACTAATGATTTAAGATTTTTAACCCCTAGTCTCTCTCATGCTATAGGTATGACAACGTCCAACAACCCAAAGTCGCTCTCATAGGCCTATGTGTCAGCGACTGTGTACTTTTCTCATCATACCTATGCCAACGACCCCAAGATTTGAGCCACTTTTCTAGCCTAGAATCCCGACCTCTACCCAGAACGTGCTACAACCTTCATAATCCATCAAACACATGATAACAATGCTGATAAATTAAAAATCAACCTCAGGACTAGGCCGAAGCATCCCCAACTGGGACAAACATTCTATCAAACACTTGGCATCAATACAACCTACAGGTCTAGGATACAAGATAGAGCATAAATGACTAAAAGAACTTATGAAACATAACTAGAAGGATCACCTCCTTCTCCATTGAACTCTTATATCATCAATTAGGTTTTGCATCCATCCATTTAACAATTACAAGTAAATACATAAAATAACCATGACATGAACCTATCATTTAACCATGGTTGTAACCAACATAAATCCATATAAATATCAGAGATATGACAACCATTAAATCCACATATAAAAGAGTGTAAAAGTAAGAGAACTTAGCTTTCATTAATCATACGCAAATCCAACCAGGTTTGGGACTTTCACGTACCACCTGACCATAGACATGGCTGAACCAAATCTCTCTTTTAGCCAGCTAACCCTGTGCCATATTCCAAGAATGAGTGTGGGATCTCATAGAACAACCAATCCAAGAACAACTAAGGGAATCTAGAGGTTAAACCACCACCACCCTCACCAAACCATGATCACACCAAAACCAGTGCTTCGATCACAATCGAACCAAACGTGAAATTCCATCTAAAATCCATCATTATCCTTGAGTAATTTTTTGTCTCCTTGTCTCTCAGGCCTTACCGCAATCCAATCCCAGATCACTAGGCCCTAAACTAAGACCAGTCTCTGAGACTTCACTGCAATCCAAACCTAGACCACTAGGCCCTAAATTGAGACTTCTCCCTCGGGCTTTACCGTGTATCTCGCTGTCTCACCAAAACTGATCAAAGGATTCCTAGGCCTTTGGGAATGAACCTTGAGACCACCTCTGCCCCAGATTCCTAAACCCATCCAGCAAACCAAAGCTTAAAACCAAGATAAACATCCCAACATACCATGGCATCCCAAAAAAGGAAAGGCTAGGCTAAAAACCATTTTCATAACCCGGAAAAACCCTGCCACTAAAAGCAAGAGAACCATACACCAACATGCAAAGCCATGCATTTCCAAAACAGCAAGGAAATCACACATGCAAAAGGTTACCTACAAGTATTCCTGCTGAAGTTGCTTGATCTTGCTTTCCATTCCTTGATCCTTGCTTTCTTTTCCTTTATTGCTCTAAAGCTAGAGTGCTCTAAGAAAAATCTAAGTGACCAAGAGTGAGAGAGAGAGAGAGAGAATAATGAGATAGCTCCAAATGTGAACTGAGAAAAGGTTACCAACTGACCCTCAAAAGCCTTTTTATTAATGACGCCTTTATTTTCTTCATTTTCCATTATTTTCCTTCAATTTCGTCCTCACATGCAACCTGTGACCTTCACCTTACTTTTATCCTATTTTCCTTTATTTTCATAAATAAAAGTGCCAAAATTGCATTTTTTCCTTTTAATGCCTTTGCCTTATCCTTTTCCAATTGTCCTTTTTCCAAAACACACATCCATTGATGCCCACTAGGATATCTTTGCCCAACATTCAACTTGGAATAAGTGTCCATTAACAGTCGTCTTATTTTGCCTTTATTAACTTTTATTGCATGAATTTTTCATCAGGGCTGTTACAGAACCCTTTCCCTTGGGGAACACCATCCTCGGTCTTAAACCACACTAGGACCTCGGCAAAATCATTGAAAAGCAAACATACTGCCCATGGAGCTTTATAACTTAGCTTGATACAGTATTTATAACGAAAATCCTACTCGCAAAACATCATGATAACATGACAATATAACAACCATAATAACATGACACTCATACCACTTATTGGAGCTTTATAACTTAGCTCATGGTGCTATTTACATCCACACACACACACACACTCACACACATATATATACATATACCAACATCAAACCAAAACTGCTTTGCATCAACCCGAAAAAAATGAAGGATACAAGGCTCACATCTTATCTGCCATCTCCCATGTAGCTTCTTCAAGTCCAAAGTGCTTCCACTGCACTTTAACTTGCTCTATGGCTATGTTCCTAAGCATGAGATGTTTCTGCTTCAATATGCACCGAGGCTTCGGCTGGAACTCTTCTTCTTGCTCCACCTACAATACTGACCAATCAATAACATGATCAACATCCTTTATATACTTCTTAAGCAATGAAATGTGGAAAAAAATGTGGAATTTCATTGTTGGAGGTAGTGCAAGTCAATATGCCACTAGTCCAATCCTCTCAAGGATATTGAAAGGCCGACAATAACGTGGTGCCAACTTGGCATATGAACCAATCCTTAAAGATATTTTCTTGGGCTTGATGCATAAATACACATGCTCCCCAACCTAAAACTCCTTGAATACCCTATGTTGATCCACATAACTCTTCTATCTATCTTATGCTACCTTTAGATTCTTCTTTATAACCTGCATTTCCTACTTCGTGTTTGCCAACATGTCCGGTCCAATAAGTGCCCTATTCACAGGATCACTCTAGCTAATGGGTGTGTCACAACTCCATCCATACAATGCCTCGAAAGGACTCATCCTCAATAAATACTAATAACCATTTTTGTTAGCGAACCCAACCAATGGAAGATAATCCTCCTTCTTCTTCTGGTGCATCACATACATCCTTAACATATCCTCCAAGATCTTGTTGACCCTCTCTGTCTTTCCATATTTCTATGGATGATAAGCTATATTGAAGGCCAAATTTGTACCCAAACCTACAAATAGCTCCTTGCAAAACTTGGAAGTGAACTTCACATCCCTGTTCGACATAATATTCTTTGGAACACCATGCAGTCTCACTATCTCTCTGATGAACACCTGTTCTACCTCACAGGCTGAATATTTGGTCTTTACTAGAATGACGTGAGCTACCTTGCTCAACCTGTCAACCATGACCATAATAGAATCATGCTCCTTTACTATCCTCGAAAAACCTATAATGAAATCCATGGAAATGACCTCCCATTTCCATTCTAGAATCTCTATAGGCTATAGTAAATCACCTAGATGCTTACATCCTGCCTTTACCTACTAACAATCTAAACATCTAGCCACGTACTCTAACACTTCCTTCTTCAGATTTGGCCAATAGTGGAACTTCACTACCACCTGTTACACGACATTTTGTCACTATCCCTATACTCCTCGTCCATGATCCTGGATGACCTATACAATGTACCCAACATGCTTTCCTACCATGAAGAAACTCCCATTGTGTCCCTCTTCATGAGCAGAACAATTCCATTTTGCATCGTTTCCCAAAAATATTCTGTTTATCCCAGTTTACAAGACTGGCGCTAATGACTCGTGTCCTCCTCACGCCATTTGGCAGGGTTTACAACTGTCCCTAGCATTGATCGGATTGACTGAGCCCTTTCTCATTCGTGTTGATCCTCTTTTGGAAAGTTTTTTAAATATGGATTTGAAGCTTTTAGCTCTAGAAGCTTCATAACGGAAGTCTGGTAAATGGTTAGGCCGAATGGAGTCGAAGAGATCAGTTTGGGCTCCTTTCTCCTATTAGGATGGAACTAATCCAAGAGATAAGGCCTTCTCCCATGAGAAGAGGAACCATCTCCCCTCCATCTGAGCTATATAAAACTCCCTTTTTCCCAAGCACAAGTTAGCTTTTACCATTTTTGGAGTAGTCAGCAAGCTACCCATAGTTTGTAGCTTTCTAGTTTGTGTTTAAGGGAGAATTGTGAGTTTGGTTTGGTGTGAATACTAAAGGCAAGAGTCTTGAGACTACCATTGTTGAGGCTATCCATGAGATGCTAACAGAAGTGTGGGAACCCAGATATGTCGGAGGAGAACAACAATGTCAAGACACCGGTTGTAATCTCTTCTTGAACTAATATAGATGCAACTATCAATTGATTTCCTACATGAAATGTCATCTCACATATTTATGGCTTAATGTTTCTTGACCTATTAAGTAGGCTAAATACAATATTATATGCTATTATGTTTGTTGTTTGCTCTTGTTTGGATGTTTCAGGTGTGCGAAGGAAGGAAACAAAAGGTAGCTAGAGCGAGGAAGCAGAATCATCACCAAGCAGAATAACATTCTAAGAGGTAGGCCCTTGTATTTGATTCTAACCTAAGGAAATCTTCCATAGGTTGTCTGTTTGTGACTAGACCCGCTTTCTCAAGCTAGAGGAATTGTTTGTGTCCGCACTTAGAATTTACCTACATCACAAATTAGCGACTTTGCTGGGGAATCTATCCTTCTGTTTGATTAATTGTAATTTCATGGTTTTCTGTGAACTTTTCTAGTATCACCATTTCCCTCTAGTGTTATCTGTTTTTCCTGGTTTACTGCTATGAGTCTGAAATTTACAGTAGTAAGTGTGGTTTTTACTTGAAGATTTTTTTTTTTTTTTTTTTTTTTTTTCCATTGAATCCTCGTCCAATGTGGTTTTTTCTAACACAGTCACGTCGATCGGATTGAGTTTCACCAAAAAAGTCGCACCGACACCCCTCAGGTGCCTGTTGTTAGTTAGGTAGTCGTGCCGATGCCTGTATGTGGCGATTAGGGTTTTCCCTAGATCTCAACCAGTGTGTCTTTCTCTCTTGATTTTTGCCTCTTAGCTTGTTTTAGGCTATTTCTCCCTAACTAGAAAGCTTGATTTGGGTTTTTTTATGTGCTTGTTGGTTTACCTTCTTTTGCTTGATTTATTGAGTCTTTGGATGGTTTGTGGCTCTAGGACATCTAGCTTGTTCTCAATCTCATTGATTGTGAACTTAGTGGGTCAAGTTGTTGGTGAATTTACTCTTGGATTTCATTTGTAGTACTCTTATTGCTTTGATCTCCATCATTCAACTTTGAAAAGTTTTGTTTGATTATTTAGACGTCTATTTTCCAGCATATATTACATTCTTGTGTTTTGGTAGAGTCATTGCATCATTGGTTTGGAAGAAGTTATTTTTTTGTCTTTTCATCTACTTCAGGATTGATTGTCTCGAAAACTTTTTCATTGAAGTGTTTTACAAAAAAATCATTTTGCTGTTTCATGAAAAGTACACAATTCTAGTTTGCTGCATTAATTTGTTATGTTAGTTAGCATCATTGAAGACTAGAGTTTCATTTGCATTTGAAAAGAAAAAGAATTCTCTTTACCTTTGGAAGGACTGCTTGAAGTGCACTTGTTAGGAAAGTAGGAATTGGGAAGCATTTTTTTCATTATTTTGTTTTCAAAAATTGAAGTAGTGAAAAAATCATTTTTTTTTCAGTTGTTTGGTTGTTTGCATTTGATTATGTTTTCTACCCTCTCTAGTGTAAATAATTCATCGAATTGAAAGAGTCTTGTCTCATTTAGCTGCATACAGGATTTTTTGAGTCACATCGCTAAGGCCCAAAAACCGAGACATAATTCAAGATAAACTTTAAAATGAACTCAATTAACCCAAGGCACATTTGAAACCTAACGATTGCATCTAGAAGGTCTAGGGTAGAGACGTGTTCCAGCATCTTTAAACCTAGCATTTTTCGTTCTCTTCGGCACTAAACAACACTAGTACGGGCTTGTGCTCCCCGTACCATGAGTATATAATGGGAGACCCCACTAGGCTACAATCCTTTATCCATATGAAGCCAAGTCTGCTCCCTTGTAAACGTGATACATCAAACACAACATTTGGGGAGATCGCTTGCTTGTACTTCTTGGTTCGCCAGGAGGTATTCTGCAGTTCACGGTTACATGGTAATCCTTTTTACCTAGATCATCCTGAGTAGTCATTTGATATTTTTGATTCTTTAAGCTTAAAAGATCATCTAAGCACTTGTCCTTTCGAGCTCGCTTCAAATCGAAAGTGATAGAATCATCTTTTCTTCTTTCTCGACTCTTAAAACATGAAAAAGCACCAGTTTGTTTATGCGTCTTAAAAAATTGTTTCCCACGATCTCATAACATTCCTATTAGTATTTTCTAGACCAAATCGTGAGCATTTATTTTAAAGTAAATTTAAAGCCTTGGAATTTATCTCTATGTTCCTATTATTTGGGGAAAAGCCATCATGGTTGAACTGTCAGGTTCACCTAGTTCCTCTTCCTCTCCTCCATCTGAAAGATTTTATGAGGAGCCATTACCTGAATTACTGCAGTGACTTGAGGACCAAGGTGTTGAACTTGGAATCATTCTAAGCATTCAAACTTTGTCATCTCATCCTCCACCTCCCTCAGATACTGGGTAACTTTCTGATATTGGCCCAGGATCTCCAGATAATCCTATCTAGACTTGCGAGAGTCAATTGACCCCTGACGATCAGCTTGGACTAGTTGTTTATCCTCCGAATCCTTTGTTCGACCCTGTTGTTACATCACCGCAGCATCCGTACAGTTCGTACAATCAGCTGGGTATTCCTTCAAAATTATCCCCTCGAACATCTTAAGGTCATTCATTGTCGCTTGATTCCACCCATGGAACCTGAAGGTGAATTTACAATCTCCTCTCTGGGTCACTTGGAGGTTTCCACTCCACACACTGTCGAAGAGGAAGAAGATCATTTTCCTCTGGAAGGTTTCCACTACACGGGAAGCATTCCCATCAGTGTTTATCGAAACTTACCTCCTAATTAATGTGACTTTAGCATAGTTGGTCTCAGGTACACCTAGTGCCTCTTCAGTTTATCATAATCCTATTTGGGTGTCTGGCAAGATGCCTACGACGGATCTGTTCATTCTGAATCTGACCCCCCAACAGACATTGATTTCTACAGTTACTTTAGTCCCGGTGTAGCCTACCATTCCTAACCCTCTTGTCTCGTCGGTCCAAGTCACCCATCCAGTGCAACTGACGGTCTCATGTCCTGCCTCTATTTCGGTCCCTCTAGTAAGTGCACAAGTTGTGCCGCCACCTGGGGGGCAGAATTTGAATGTCTCTATGTTGTCTGGAACAACTAATGTGAGTATCCTGCATGCTCACACGTTTGGGGTGAACCAACCTTCTTCTGGTGTTATTCAAAACCTTGTTAGTCCCGCTGGATTAAGCAATGTCCAGTACCAATAGGTCCAAAATCCAATTGGTCCATCCGGGTCAAGAAATTTCTAGTATCGGTAGCGTTATGATGCTCAGGTTTAGCACCAAACTCCTTATGTTCCATATGGTTCCCAAGGAATGTCAAATCCACCTTACGTCCTTCAGCTTGGGCAGTACGTTCAGCCTGGTCCGACCACCATTCCCGTTGGCTATGGCCAGATACAGTTTGGAAATTTTCAAGGTTTCAATCCGGGAACTGTCCAAGTACCCTTGTAGCCACAAGGAAAACCTCTGCAACAACAAGGAAAACCTTTGTTGCACAAGGGCCACCCATGCAGCAGCAGGGTCTGATGATGCAGTAGTAGGGACCATTGCAACAGCCGCAGGGGCAACCCTCATAGCAGTTGTAGCAAAGCATGCAGCTGCAAATGCAGTATGTTCAACAAACCTCCCAACCTCTGTATTCGCAAGGCCAACCTCTGCAGCTGTAGGGATAGCTTTTGCAGCCGCAATGTTAGCCCTCGCAGCAACAAGACCAACCCAAGAAACAACAACCCTTATATACATATCAATAGGGTCAACCTTTGCAAGGATAAGGTCAGGGTCAAGTCCTACAGCAGCAAGCCCCAAATCCTCATGTCCAAGGGCACCAGGTTCAAAATCCTCTTTCCCAAGGACAACAGGTCCAAAATCCTTATGTCTAGGGCCAACAGATTCAAAACCCGTATGCCCATGGACAGCAGGTGCAAAAGCCATATGTCTAGGGTCAATAGGCCCAACAGCCTTTTAACCCATATGTTTCTCATCACCAACCTATGACTGGACAATTTCAAGGCTTTCGAGGTCAAAATTCTCCCTACGGGCAAGGTAACCTACAGTGGGGGTAAAATCAAATGCCCTATGAATAGAACCCTCCACTATGGGGACAAAATCCTTACCAGCAGGGATGGACTCCTCCAGTTGAACCCACTTATCGACCTCCAATGCCTTTCAATACTCAATTTCCATTCTTGGATACACTAGAATTGCTAGATGTGTCTCGACTCATGAATGATCCAATTCTTCATTTTCCCTACTGACCTTTGGTCCCATCCAAGATCCCGAGTGATTGTCTAAAGTTTGATGGGAAAGAAAAGGAAGGTCTTCAAGCCCATGTGATGACATATCACCTCTGGTGCTCTTTGAATTCTTACTTTGACGATTCTTTTCATCTCCGTCTTTTCCAACGAACTCTCACAAGTGTTGTAGGCAAGTGGTACATCGAGCTTCCTCGAAGTACTTATTATGAATTCAACTCTTTAGCCATGGATTTCCTCACACACTTCCAATTGCCAGTTTTCTATGAAACCGACACCTATTTCCTTACATCGCTCAAGCAAAATACTCCAACCCACATCTCCGATCACATTCATGAATGGAGACGTAGGTGTCACCTAATCAAATTTGATATTGTTGATCAATTACTGACCGAATGGTTTACCAAATCATTTGTCATTCCAATTTCTCGTGATATCGCTATGGGTGGGTGTGTTATGGAGGAGCAAGCCATTGCTCATGCCTAGTACTTAGATATCGTTTACTCTTAGTCTGACACTTTGTATGAGTTATTACCCGCTACTTCGAGGCCATCATGTGATCCAATGGCATTGAAGTCATAGGCTACACCTCCTGTTGATGGAGTAATTGGTTCAATATCCTAGGCCCCTGCAAAATCTTCTTCCAAACATAATTCAGCCTGAAATACTGCTTCCACTAATCCCTCTTAGAATCCACCTAGCCCTAGTAAAACCTCATAGGTCCACACTATTCAGTCTACCACAGCGGTCAAATCCTTGAAAGGTTAAAAGAAAGGCAAAGGCAAAGCTAAAGCTGATGCACCAAAATAGGGTCCTCCTAAGTCATCTTCTGGTGATGCTTTCCAACAGAAGCCTAAGTATTTGTGCCTCATTTGTGAGGAGGATCATTATACTAAGGATTGTCCTAGACGATCCGAAGTTAGTTGTTTGCTCAAAGGGACCCCAGCTGTCCTAAAAGAGCCATTTCCGTCCCAGCAAACCCAAATGGTAGACCAACCTCAATCATCTACTTCCTCAGGTTCACAAGTGTTCATGATGAGTATGCCCATTAATGTGGCTACTAGATCAAAATATTATCAAACTACCCCGACAGCAGGGAAAGAAAAAGAAGCTTCCCCTTCTTCTTCTGCCCCGTCAAGTTCTAGTCCTCTTCATATAGAGCGACCCAACCCTGATTACACCATTTGACCACCTTCTCGAGGTGTGCTACAAAAGTCCTCGTACAATCCCAACACTCGTGCCGCTCAGCACTCTAATATTGTTGAGGATTTGGCTCAGGTGCCATCAGCTATGTTTGCCCTTGAGGTACTTCAAAGTTGTCTGTCTCAACGGAAATCATTACTGTCGACTATTGAGGGTATTGATCCTGCTTATGTTAGTCTTATATGTTTTGATCTAGAAAACCACATGTCGCGTCTTCCTCATCAGATTACCTTTCTCATTCAGGTCATCATCAATGAGAAAACATTCATAGAACTGTCATTGATGAAGGTGCTTCCACCTGCATCATGTCTGTCGCTTGTTGGAAGGAAATTGGTTCTACTACTTTGAACCGGTGTCCTAACACTTTGGAAGCTTTTGACCGGTGCAATTCGCGACCATTCGGTGTCTTACCCAACCTTGCCATTACTTTGGAGGGCAAGACAGTGCATGTCAAGGTAGATATTGTTGATGCTAATCTCAAATATAATATTCTACTCGAACGGGGTTGGACCCATGCCATGCATGTTGTAGCCTCCTCCTTGTTCCACGTGATTCATTTTCCCCGTCAAGGGAAAACAGTGACAGTTGACCAACTGTCATTTTTTGCCTCTTCCTCCTCGGATGGCAATGTTTCATATGTCAAGCACATTAGTGCTCCTTATGAGAGTTTGGGGATAGTACTCTTTAAAGATCCTGCTCTGATGGGTATCTTTCCACTCCCACCAACTCATGTTTCCTCAGTTAACATGATTTCGGTCAAGTTTGATCCTTGGGTCATTCCCTCCTCAGATCTTGTTGACACATTGTTATATGGAATTTATACCTACGGATAAGTACATCTTCCCTAAGTGGGTAGTTACACTTAGAACAACAGAAGTAAAGATGTTTAACCTTTTCCTACAATAGATAGATAAGATAAGGGAACCTACTTGTGATCCTTTGCTTCCTTTGATCTCCTTTGAATTTCTTCTGTCACTCTTGCTCAAACTGAATTCCTCAATTGGTACCTGCCAACATAAATAGAAGATGAAAACAATTAAAGCATATGATCTATCTACTATAAACAAATCGAATCGAAAACATTTGAACATACATTCATCATATATATGGAAAAAAGTATGGGAAAAGGAACAAACAACTTTATTGATTGATAGAAGGAGAAGCTACACCCAATGTGGTT
Organism: Pinus tabuliformis; assembly: GCA_031772625.1. Taxonomy (NCBI): domain Eukaryota; kingdom Viridiplantae; phylum Streptophyta; class Pinopsida; order Pinales; family Pinaceae; genus Pinus; species Pinus tabuliformis. The sequence continues at coordinate 854,475,527 of CM062820.1, read as the reverse complement.
CAATCCCATGTCACTCATCCAGCATAGTCCAAACCCTCATCACACTAATAGCACATCAATCCAGCAGCATAACATTACTTGACAATGATTTCAAGTCTCAAAGCAATAGTATCTCACTACAATATCCAAATTCCAGCCCCCTAATCACTATGATGAGTGGTCCATTTATAGGGAAATGCAAGTGGTTTTGTCATAAATAGGGTACTGAATGGTTTTCCATAATTGGAGTTAGTTTCCATGGAGAAAGGGATGAGAGGATAGATGGTTAATTGATCCATATCCTATCCAAAAACGAGCTCATAGGATGAGATAATAGTTGGGCATCCTTCTAGAATGCTCTAGAATCAAGGAATATTCCTAGAATCCTATGTTAATTTTGCTCATCCTCGCCCAACGCAGGTTAAAGTGGGCCTAAGTGCACTGAAACATAGGTCTAAAGGGCCTACCTGATATGCGGAGAAGTTTCCTGTGACCAAGGCTTCTTTGGTGTCTCAAAGAGGCATTTCAGTAGGGTTTCAAGCTAGGAAACTTTCATGGATGAAAGCATTTAATATGATGACTTGTCTAGGGCATGTAGCAACTAAATTAGGGTTTGATGAGCCCTAATTGTACCGATCTAATCATTGGGAGTGATGTGCCCAAATAGACCTGTAACACACATGGGGCGAGGTAATGCCGTTAAGTCCCGCCGAAATCAATTATGTGGTTATTGTTTCAGCCTCACCTTCGGTATCCTCTGCTCATCCTATTTCAAGTTCATCCTTCGACGTGTTTTCTCAATCCTCGTGGCTTCATTCTAGCCCGATGGCCATGTCTATGTGTCTTGATAATTTATCTTCTCCACTGCCTATTGACATGTCAGTTTCGCCTGCCATTATCAAACTCTTGCGACTAAGGGCACCTTTATCCCTTCATGGATTCAGGATTTTACTCCCTCCCCGAGTTTTTCCCAATTTCCCATTATTTCAATGGGGTTTTCATCTGAATTGTAACCCTCCCTCACCCAGGGGGCATGGGGACAAAGCCTTATATGAGTTCTACTCTATTATTTGGCCGAGTTGATGCTTACTCATCATGTCAACAGTAAAACTTTGGTGTTCATCTGTGTTGATTGATTACCCGAGTCACATCATGGACTCTCTCAAAAAGTACTATGCTTAGATGGTACTCGAGTCACCTTTAAGATATTTTCTAACTTGTAAAAGATGAAAATATCACTGAGTATTTTCCATTTTGACTCGTTAAAGAAAATAAATGGGAGGTCTGCTTTAAGCTCTTTTCCGACCTTTTAAACTTGAAAATATTGCCAAGCTCTTGTTGTTTTGAACTCGTTAACAGATGCGAAATGTCATTTAGCCAGTATACATTTACCCCTTTTTCAGGCTGGGATAAACTATTTATGAAAAAGGTACTTCTTGATTGAATTGGTCAAGCGATTCTCTCAAGTATCATTTTCTACCTTTTTGGGCTTGAGAGACACAAATGTACGAAAAGGGACCATGTGGAGTTTTATTTTCTGTGTCTTTCTCAAACTCTATAAACATGAAAATATATTGAGTTACACCTTTGTCAGACTCGTTAAAACATTAAACGACATTGGATTCGTCGCCATAACAAACCTGAGCTTCTCCTTCCTAGGGCTCATTAAACTTACTAGGTCGGATTCGCCCGAAGGATGAACTTACAGTGCAAGCATATGCTATCCCCTTCAATCTTGCGATAAAAATAGTTGGGGTACCAGCCAGAAATGGTGGGGGAAAATTTGGAAATTCAATTAGTCGTGTTGGTAGCTCACTCTTCAACATGACACTATCTGTTTCGTGTCAAGTTGGGATATCCTCCTTTTCATCATTGACCTTCTTGGGTTGTGCCACTCTTTCTTGCCTTCCATTTGATCTCTGCCACATCATCATGACCACCGATCCTATGGATCCCAAAGCTTCCAAACTCTGGAATCGTGTCACCAATATGTTCAAGAGTTAGTCACTCTGCAATTACACTTACTCCAGATCCTCTGCATCATCTGAAATCGTTTGCACCCCTTTGTCTCATGTCGATGATGTGGGACGTTGAAAATAACAACAAGAAATGATAAAAATAGAATCCAGAAATTCCAATTTTAATTTGTCCTTGAATTAAAATTGTAAATTAAAATCGAATTTAGTCTCACCAGCTACTTGGAAATAATTAATTAATTCATTATGGATTAATTAGTTTGATAAATTCAAGTTAGAAGTATTTCTGAAGTCATTCAAGAGCTATCCCTTAAATTAAGGAGATAAGATTGAGTTATATTTGAGTTGTAATTAGTTAACTCAGTTTACCATGTTAAGTCCAGTTAAATTAGTTCCAAACTATTTGAGGAAATAATTGTGAGTTATCAGTCAGTTGATGTATGCATGCACTCAATTAGTGTACTCTAGTTAACTGAATATTCCCTCATCAGAAACTCATGCATGTCTATTCTGAGAAAGACCCAGTTGAGATTAAAGTCAAGAACAGTGTACGATTAGTTGCATGTGTTTTCCTATAAAGAGAACTCATGCATGCAGAAGGCACAAGGTTCCTTGAGGATTACACTGTTTTACAGTGTGTAAGAGCAGTTTTCCACTTGGTTGAAGGTGAATCATCCCAGAGGAATAGCGCAAGGAAATAGGAGCTTGGAGGGCAGAGAGGAAGGCTTGTGAGAAGCGTGGATTGCCTGTGAGCACCTGTGAGCACTGTACTAAGAGTTGGCTAGCTGTGAGAGCTAAGGCTTTGTATAATTCCTATGTATTCCCACCTTGTATGATAATACATATAGCGGGGTTTTTAGCTGAGTCTTTCCCCAAAGTATTTTCATGTGTATTGTGCATTGATTATTCTTCTTATGGTTATATGTGTTCAGCTCAATATTTCTCGATCTTTAAGCTTCCGCAAATTGATAGTAGAAGTAGGTTATAGTATTTTTCTTTGGTTATATTGCATTATCAGGTTAACTTAGAGTCAGATTTTCTACACGCTCTCAGTAGAGTAAGATCTGTAGAGAACTTGAAGAATTTCTACATGGTATCAGAGCCAAGTTTATCGGAGTAGTCAACAGAGTACTGAGGAGAGAATTCGAAGTTTGAAGTTTGGGGTTGTAGATGCAAATCAAATTCTTATCATACTTCAAGGTTGGCGAATGGTGTTTTATGGCTTGAGACTCGAGTATGCCTTGGAAGGTAGCTCAAATTACATAGCATGGAAATATAGAATGGAGGTTGTATTAGAAGACAATGGCTTGAAGGAATTCATTGATTAAGAAATCCAAAAGCCAGCTTCAACTAATGCACAAGAGTTGGCTGAGTGGAAGAATTGTGTCGTGAAGGCGAGAAGGATAATCCTTGAGGGATTTCGAGACCATATTGTCTCGAGTCTCCATGGGAAGGATACTCCATTTTCAATGTGGAAGACAATGAAGGACCTCTACTAGAATAGTAGTGACCAGAGGAAATTGGCGCTCAAGGATAAGCTTCGAAGAATCAAGATGGAGAACAATGATACTATTTCCACATATCTGAACAAGCTCACCACTTGTAGAGATGAGCTTGGTAGTGTGGGAATAACTACTGCCAATGATGATATGGTGAGCCTTGCTCTCCTTCGCCTTCCAAAGAGTTGGAATAGCTACCAGGACTCTATGAATGGAAGAGAGAAACTGTCGGATTGGGAATGACTATGGTCAGATCTTATGCAGGAGGAGATCAGGAGGAGCACACGAGATGGTTATTCATCAAAGAATGATGATGAAGAAAATATGGCCTTAGCGAGTAACACAAGCAAAGGGAAGGGGAAGGCTTCCCATTCCAAATAGAATTCTTCTCATGGAGGGAAGAAGGGTGAAAAGTCTAAAGTGCGATGCTTTAATTGTCATGAGATGGGACATTATGTGACTAATTTCCCATCGAATAAGTCCAAGAAGGGATCCTCGGAAGGATCAGAAGGTGAGGAATTAGCCTCTCAGTTCGAAATGGACTTTACCCTCATTGCATGCATGGTGTCATTGATGATGGGTTGTGTCTGGTATATTGACAGTGGAGCCTCATTCCACATGACCTGTGATAAAAGTTTATTCAGTACCTTGGAGGATAAAGACCTCAAGATGGGCATAGAGATGGGTGATGATGAAAGGTATAGTGTTTCAGGAGAGGGCACGGTTGATTTTCAAAGGGAGCATGGAGCTCCTATCACCTTGACAGATGTGAAGTATGTTCTTGGACTGAAGAAGAACTTGGTATCGATCGTGATATTGGAAGACGGTGGCTATGATGTGTTTTTTAATAAGGGAAAGGTTTTCCTTAGAGACATCACCACGAGATAGGTGAAACAGATCGGTTCAGGAGTTAAGAACCTATATGCTCTTGAGGTTCAAGATGCATGAGAAGCCTTGAGGAGCAAGGAAGATGTTAGAGACTTGGTGGTTGAGATGGAGAGTAAATTACCTCTCAACATGCAGCCCCAGAAGAAGTCTGAGACAATTGTGGAGGAGCCACAATTGGAGAAGTAGAGAGGAGACCAAGTGAAGAGATCCACTCATGCAGATACCTCCATTAGGGGAGAATTTTGATCCAAGTGGGCATAGGGATCACATGCAGCCATACCTCCAAGTGTGAGGTGGGGCGATGTGAAGTGATAGTCCCATGAAGGCTGAAATTGGGCAGGATCCATTGAGAGGTTTTATCTAATGGATCGTACCTTGCTACGAGAGCCCAAAGTACATAGTAGCGGGAGGAATCAATGGGATTGATGCAGTCAGAGATCAAATTGACAGAGGCTAGAGTAGTCAGATACTGAAGAGCATAGAGAAGGATTGACAGAAAGGCAGAGTTAGCAGAAGCGTAAAGTTTTCAGTTGACAGAGGCAATAACAGTCAAAGACTTTGATGACAGATGCATCATACTGATTCAGGTTGGATGTTTTTTTTGTTTCTGGAGTTGTTGGAGCAACAAAACTAGAGAGAAGTGTTGCATGCATAACATTCCAAAGGTTCATGATCGGGATCGAGTTGAATTCCTTTCTTGTTGAGAGGGAGTGTTGAAAATAGTAACAAGAAATGATAAAAATAGAATCTACAAATTCCAATTTTAATTTGTCCTTGAATTAAAATTGTAAATTAAAATCGAATCTAGTCTCACCAGCTACTTGGAAATAATTAATTAATTCATTATGGATTAATTAGTTGGAGAAATTCAAGTTATAAGTCTTTCTGAAGTCATGTAAGAGTCATCCCTTAAATTAAGGATATAAGCCTTAAATTAACGAGATAATATTGAGTTATATTTGAGTTGTAATTAATTAACTCAATTTACTGAGTTAATTCCAGTTAAATTAGTTCCAAACCGTTTGAGGAGCTAATTGTGAGTTATCAGTCAATTGATGCATGCATGCACTCAACTAGTGTACTCCAGTTAACTGAAGGTTCCCTCATCAGAAACTCATTCATGTCTATTCTGAGAAAGACCCAATTGAGATTAAAGTCAAGGACAATGTACTATTAGTTGCATGTGTTTTCCTATAAATAAAACTCATGCATGCAGAAGGCAAAAGATTCCTTGAGGATTGTGCAGTTTTACAGTGTGTAAGAGCAGTGTTCCACTTGGTTGAAGGTGAATCATCCGAGAGGAACAACACAAGGAAATAGGAGCTTGGAGGGCATAGATGAAGGCTTGTGAGAAGCTAGGATTTCCTGTGAGCATCTGTGAGGTTTGTACTGAGAGCTGGCTAACTATGAGAGCTAAGGCTTTGTATAATTCCTATGTATTTCCACCTTGTATGATAATACAAATAGTGGGGTTTTTAGTTGAGTCTTTCTCCAAAGTATTTTCATGTGTATTGTGCATTGATTCTTCTTCTTCTTCTGGTTATATGTTTTCAACTCAATATTGCTCGATCCTTAAGATTCCAAAAATTGATAGTAGAAGTAGGTTATAGTATTTTGGTTTGGTTATATTGCATTATCAGGTTAACCAAAAGTCAGATTTTCTAGATGGTCTAAGCAAAGCGAGATTTGTAGAGAATTTGTAGAATTTCTACATGGGATACATCACGGTCTTCCTTCAACATGGTTGCTTCTTGTCAACTTCAGCTCATTATCTAGGAAGCTGGCCGAGAGACTCCCTTCCAGTACCTTAGAGCTTGCATGCCCTAATGGCAAGTTCTTCGCACTCGACGGCAAGTTCACATCATTGGCTTTCGATCAAGTGATTTCACAAGTGTTCGACATCAGTTCCTTTATTCACATTCTGTGACCTATGCTACAAGTACCTTGAGAGCCATTGTCATTATTGGTGGTTTCTCTCGCGCTTGTTAACGGTTCGAATCATTGACCTGTAATCAAGCGACTTCCTAGCATCTTCGACTTCGACACGTTCATTCGCATGTTAGGATTTGTACTTTGGTTGGGTTTTTTGAAGCACAAGACCTTGGGCTAAGATTACATTAAGTCTAGGTTGTGAGGTGATGTGACATGATCATGTTGATATAAATGTCTATTTTAGATGGTTGGCTACGACCATACCATGAGTTGTTGTATGTGATCCTTCTCATTATTAGATGGTTGTGACCATACCTTGGTTTCCTTATGGTCCTTTCTGCTGGATGGCTATGCCCATGCCTTGGATCTATTTACATGATAATTCTCTGGATGGGTACATCCATACCATGATTCATGTATTATTCATATTTTTTTAGTGATGTATATGTATCTATGCTTACTTGCTGGTTCCCCAACGATGGACTCCAGTTCCCCACATGCACTTGTAAATCATTTTACTCCTCACTCTAGTTCGACCTTCATGCTTTAGGGGGCATCTGTTACATAACATTTTGTCACTGTCCCTGTACTCCCCATCCAAGATCCTAGAGGACCTCTACAGTGTACCTGACATGCTTTCCTACCATGAAGAAACTCCCATCGTGTCCTTATTCATGAGTAGAACAATTCCCTTTTGCATCATTTCACAAAGATCTTATGTCTATCCCAATTTACAAGACCAACGCTAATGACCCATGTCCTCCTCATGTCCATATGTAGGGTTTACAACTATCCCTAGTGTCGATCGGATTGACTGAGCCCTTTCTCAGTTGCACCGATCCTCTTTTGGAATGTTCTTTAATTATGGAGCCGAAGCTTCCATCTCTAGAAGCTTTGTAATGGAAGTCTGGTAAATGGTTAGGCCGGATGGAGTCGAAGAGATCAGTTTGGGCTCCTTTCCCCTATTAGGATGGAACTAATCCAAGAGATAAGGCCTTCTCCCATGAGAAGAGGAACCATCTCCCCTCCATCCCAGCTATGTAAGCCTCTCTTTTTCCTAAGCACAAGTTAGCTTTTTAGTCCTAATTAAGTTCTGGTTGAGGTTTTTATTTTGGAGTAGTCAGAAAGCTACCCATAGTTTATAGCTTTCTAGTTTGTGTTTAAGGGAGAATTTTGAGTTTGGTTTGGTGTGAAGACTAAAAGTAAGAGCCTTGAGACTACCATTTTCGAGGCTATCCATGAGATGCTAGCAGAAGTGTGGAAACCCAGATATATCTGAGGAGAACAACAACATCAAGACATCGGTTGTAATCTCTTCTTGAACCAATATAGATGCAACTATCGATTGATTTCCTACACGAAATTTCATTTCACATATTTATGGCTTAATGTATCTTTACCTATTAAGTAGGTTGAATACAATATTGTATGTTATTACTTTTGTTGTTTGTTGTTGTTTGCTTGTTTCAGGTGTGCGAAGGAAGGAAATGAAAGATAGTTGGAGCAAGGAAGCAGAATCATCACCAGGTGGAATAGCATTCTAAGAGGTTATCCCTTTTAATTTATTCTAGCCTAAGGAAATCTTCCATAGGCTATCTGTTTATGAATAGACCCACTCTCTCAGGCTAGAGGAATTGTTTGTGTCCACACTTAAAATTTACCAGTATTACAGCACCATCAACATCGTTTGATATCTTGGATGACCGGAGTATGGCTTCACATTAAAATCCCTCAAGGTAAGATTCTTGAGCTCACTGCAATTCGGCACATAGATCCTGTCTGTAAATCTCACTAAGCCATCTTCCGTGAGATGATAGTCGGCATCTTGATCACTTGTACCTGTACCTGTACTTTGTTGTAACCTGTGCATGATCTCCATGTATTTTTCATCCTGTTTTCCTGCCTACAAAATCCTATCCTTTAATTTTTTCCCATAAGAGTTCATAACTGCTATATGATTTACTTTTACCTTCCTAATAAGAGCATTCGCAACCTGATTCTCCTTCCCTTGATGTATCTGATCTCGAAGTTGAACTCAATAAGGGTAGCCAACCATATAGCTTTCCTAGCATTTAGATTTAGCTGATCAAACAAATACTTCAACCCACCATGATCACTCATCAATGTAAACCTCCTACCAAGAAGATAGTGCCTCCACATCTTCAATGCATCACTGCTAGCTCAAGATCATGTGTCAAGTAGTTTTGTTCATGCTCATTCAATTTTTGTGACTCATAGCACACTACCTGCCCTTCTTTCATGAGAACTCCACCAAGTCCATTCTTGCAAGAATTTGTACATACTACAAACTCCTTGTCCAGATCCATAATCTTTAGCACTAGTGCATGCGTCAACAACTACTTAAGCTACTCAAAACTAGCCTCACATTCTTCTATCCATTCGAACTTCTTACCTTTCCGCTGCATTGATGTGATAATATATGCAATGTGTGAGAAGTTCCTGATGAGCCTCCCATAGTAACATGCCAATCCCATAAATGATCTCATGTCATCCACATTCTGAGTTTACCACTCCATGATAGCGCTTATCTTTTTTAGATCCACTGATATTCCATCCTTGGAGACAACATGCCCCAAGTAGTGAACCCCAGTATGAAAGGAGTTTCACTTGCTAAATTAAGAATACAATTGATGCTCTCTTACCATTCTCAACGCTGCTTCTAAATGCTTGACATGCTCTTCCTCATTCTTAGAATATACCAATATGTCATCAATGAATAAAATAACAAAATTTTCCAGATAAGGATGCAACACACTATTCATCAAACACATAAATGTAGTTGGAGCATTATTCAAATTGAATGGAACAACAACAAACTCATAATGCCCATACCTGGTCCTGAATGCAGTCTCGAAGGTATCCTCTTCCTTGATGGGTACCTGATGGTATCCTGATCTCAAGTTGATCTTAGAGAACACTGCTGCTCCCTTCAACTGATCAAACAAATCATTAATCCTCGAAAAAGGGTACCTGTTCATGATCTTTACCTTGTTCAGATGCTTTTATTCAATGAAAAATCTAAGAGTACCATCTTTCTTGTTTATGAACAACATTGGTGCACCCCAAGGCGATACACTTGGCCTAATGTACCCCTTGTCCAACATTTCCTTGGCTCATCCTGTAAGGTGCTTTTGATGTTGGGGCTTCCCTTAGCACCAACTCAATAGAAAAGTCTACCTTCCTGTGATGTGACAACTCTGTAATGTCCTCAGGAAATACATCCTCAAACTACTGCAAAACTAGGTACCTTCTCAACACATTGTCATCCTCAACCTCCCTAACCTTATCACTATAAATGTGTATTGCAAACATCACACAACCTTTTCTGCAACTACACTTAGCCTGCATAGTGATAACCATCCTCACTACTGTAGGCTTCTTCTTCCCCTGCAAAGTCCTCTTTTCCCCACTATTATCCACTCACTCAATGGCCTTGTCGAAGTAATTCACTTTGGTTCTATGGAGGTATAGCCAATCCATACCCAAAAGCATACTATACGATCCCAATGGAAATACATTCTAATTTGCTGCTGTAGGCATACCATTTAGCTCAAATGCATAAGCTCTGACCCAAAGGTGACTCTCTTCTTTGTACCAGTAGCCAACTGTACCAACCAAGATTATGAATACACTTCTTTTCTCAAACCACACTTATCCACCATGTCAGGATTAGTATAACTATAGTTAGATCTAGGATCAATCAAAATAGAGACAACTTGATCACAAATTTTACCATACATCTCAATGATTGATTCTTGATGATCCGCTTTCCTGTTGTCCACAGCGGCATAAATTCGAGGGATGCTATGACCAACATCACCAACTATATGAACTTCCTAAGCACTTTAGATTTGGGGTCTACCACCACCCTGATACCATGGAAAATACCTCTTATGATGATCCTTACCACATATCCAACACTACAATGGTTCCCTACCACTGCATCTATCTTGCTTCTCTCCATGTCCCTTCTCAAATGTATTGAATCTCTTGTAAGGAATTGCATTTTATTTCTTGCTTGCATCATGTGGTCTTCCTCTCTTCGATGGATATGTTCCTTTAGCTTTCTCATTTCTTTTCAAGTCATGCTTAGGCTCAACTTTGCGCTTCGATTGCTCATAATAATGCTTCAATTTTCGGATGGCCTCCTCCAATGATCTAGGCTCATCGACCTCAATCTAATCTATGTATGCAACTGGCAGTCCACTAATGAATCTCTGAACCTTGGCCTTCTCCTCCCTAAGGTAAGGCACATATCTCAACAACTCCAAAAATCTGATAGTATACTCATCATTTGTCATAGAACCCATCTGCAACTCATAAAACTCCTTAGCTATGTCATCATAGTACCTCTCCGACAAGTACTTATTCTTGAAGAGCCTTTCAAACACATGCCAAGTCAAATATTCCTCATGTATATCTTTGACATTCTTCACGTCTTCCCACCAAATATCCACTTTACCCTTAAGACTGAAAGTGGCTATCTTTGCTTTCATGTGTTCTGAGTAATCATGCAATCAGAAGAATTTCTTCATACCACGTAACCATGCTTCTACATCCTGTGATTTCTTCATATCTCCTTCAATGGTAGGTGGATTCTCTTTCTTAAACTCATCCATCAAGTATCCCCTATCACTCCTCCTGTAAGGATGATAATGATGATGATCATGATTCCTATCAGAACCAAAACTCGAATAGTACCTGTGTTGATCACCTCTCCTATCCAAAGTGTCCAACAACATGCCATCTATGATCATGTTAGATCTATCTGACCCATGTCTACTAGGAGAACTACTTCCATATGCCCCATTAGTTTTTTCCTCGTATCCATGGCTGATCTGAAGTGGTCCCCATCACTGAAAATATGACAAACTCTGAAGTAGTATCACATTCACCTCTTCTTGTTTCTCTTGTGCCTGCATGATTTTGTCATTGTCTTATTTAAAACTCCTTATTTCTTCCTTCAAGCTTCTCAATGTGTCTACCAAGTCCGAAAAGTGCCCCACGCCATGCTACCCTTCTGATGCATAGGGAGATTCTATGTAGTCTACCACCTTGCTAGCCATCTGATCTCTTTCCAGCAAGGCATACTATGTTAGCTAAACCAAATCACAATAAACTAATGTACCTTAGCATAATTCAGGGAGGATACCTTGTCTACAAGATCATCAAATCAGTGTAATACATGTATAACATAATCATAACAACATATAGACATGTATCGAATAAGTGTATCAACGCATAAACATCATTCTAGCTAGGGTCGAGTAATCAATGCAAGGCCATATCAACAATGTATGTTGTGACCTCATGCATGACAAAAACCATTACTCCATTGCACACATTTCCACATGCAACTATTAACATGTATAAGCAATGCATAATCAAATACACATACGTATGAATGCATGTAGTCGAGCATAAGTGATCAATTCTTGTAACCAACCTACAAGATTGATACATGTAATCAAAACATTCAAGAATGAACCTGACATACAAGGATGTAGTCAAGCGAGATATAACCATATGCAGCTAGTCATATACTTCTGATGATGCATCCCACAAAATCACATCAAGTTCCTCGTGACAACCTTACTACAACAAAGATCAACATGATGAAATGTAAAAAGCACATGGAATGCAAGTGTAAGAGACACAAATGCAACTGACATGCATGCATGATCAACACTTTCACCCAAGGCGAGCACAACCATGCTCTGATACCAAATGTAAAACCCCCTCCTCCCAGGTCCACCCAAGAAACTGGTTAGTCAGCGTAAAGATGTGATGAGAGAGGCTACTATAAGGGATTCAAATTCCTTGGTGACCTTAAGGAAATGGAACCGATGAAACATATCAAACAAGCCCATCCAAATTAGCAACAACACCCTCGGGACACATGCCAACCACTTAGACATCTTGTCCTTGAGTCCCACTGATGATTTAAGCCTTTTAATCCATTTTCGCTCTCATGCTATATGAATGAAAATGTCCAACAATCCAAATTCGCTCTCATAGGCCTATGTGCCAACAACTGTGGACTTTTCTCAGCAGACCTATGCCAGCAACCCTGAGATTTGAGCCACTTTTCTAGCCCAGAATGTCAGTCTCTTCCCAAAACTTGATACAACCTTCAGAATCCATCAAAGAGATGATAAAAATGTTGATAAATAAAAAATAAACCTTAGGACTAGGCCTGAGCATCCCCAACCAGGACTAACATTCTGTCAAACACTTGGCATCAATGCAACCTACAAGTCTATGATACAAGACAAATCTTAAATGAATGAAAGAACTTATGAAACATAACCAAAAGGATCACCTCCTTCTCCATTGAACTATTATATCATCAATTAGGTCTTACATCCATCCATTTAACAATTACAAGTAAATACATGAAATAACCATGACATGAACCGATCATTTAACCATGCTTATAACCAATATAAAACCATATAAATATCAAAGGTATGATAGCCATTAAGTCCACATATAAGAAAATGCAAAAGTAAGAGAACTTAGCTTTCATTAATTATAGGCAAATCCGACCAAGTTTGGGACTTCCACGTACCACTTGACTATAGACATGGCTGAACCAAATCTCTCTTTCATCCAGTCACCACTGTGCCATATTCAAAACATGAATGTGGGATCTCATAGAACAACCAATCCAAGAACAACCAAGGGAATCTAGAGGTTAAACCACCTCCACTCTCACCAAACCATGATCACACGAAAACTGGTGCTCCGATCATAACTGAACCGAGCTTGGAATGTCATCCAGAATCCATCACTGTCCTTGAAGAATTTTTTGTCTCCTTGCCTCTCAAGCTTTACCGTAATCCAATCTCGGATCGCTGGACCCTAAACGGAGACCAATCTCTGAGGTTTTACCACAATCCAAACCTGAATCACTAGGCCCTAAACCAAGACTTCTCCCTTAGGCTTTACTGTGTATCTTGCCAGAACTGGTCAATGGATTTTTAGGCCTTTGGGAAAGAACCTTGATACCACCTCTGCCATGGATTGTGAGATCCATCCAACAAAACAAAGCTCAAAACCAAGATAAACATCCCAACATACCATGGCATCCAAAAAAAGGCAAGGCTAAGCTGGAAACCACTGTCGTAACCTGACATAACCATGCCACCGATAACAAGAGAACCATACACCAACAAGAAAATCCATGCATGTCCAAACTAGCTAGGAAATCACACATGCAAAAGGTTACCTGCAAGTATTCCTACTGAAGAAATTTGATCTTGCTTTCCTCTCCTTGATCCGGACAAATCCATTTTACTGGGTCCTTCATTTTGACATATAATTTGTGACATGTTTTGAAGATTGAACACATTTTGACCATAGGTAACCGTTCGGAAGTTGCGGAGAAGACAGATGGAGAAGGAGAAGGGGCCCACTAAATACTAGCAGTTGCCGAGAACTAACCAGATAAATCAAGACTCAAGCAGTCACAACTGAGCTGAAAGGAATGCTGACAACTGAGGAAGTAGAAAAAACCAAGAAATAGAGGCATTTGAAATAGGGAAACGGTGGAGCATTCGAGGGAGAAGTAGTAGTCCAAGCGAGTGCAAGTTTTAAGAAGGCTGAAGGGAAAAGATGAGAGAGGAGAAGAGAAGCAAGGAGTACACTGAAGTGTTATCGTGGAGTCTATTGAGCCTGCACTATTCAATATTACCTTGCTCATGTAATATCTTGTTATGTAGTTTCTATTTTGTCAATGAGACCTTCAAGCCTGATGAATTGTTGTAATTTTGTTGAAATTAATGAAAGAAGGAGATACAGGGTTATGAGAATATTCGTGTCTGACTTGACGTGGCCTTTTAAAATTTTATTATGACTACACATGCATGGTATGTTTTCTTCTTGAATGCTTGAGCTGTCAGGATTTCACCTTTGATGTTATAATTTTGAGTTTATTAGGTGTTGATAGCCTCCATGTGGTTTCTCTCGACATTGGATTCCATCCCCTTAACTAATTAAGGTCACAGGCCTCGGGTGAGATACATTATTCTTCCTGAATAGGGTGAAAATGTTATTGTTACTCTAGACTATGATGAAGCCTTTAGTGGCCCTTGTGCCTAAACCTAGGGTCTCAACCCATTCGTTATTTTCCGCAAAAAATGGTTCCGTTGTTGGGACCTGAAAATTTCCAAAGAGGTATGGAATATGGTGTCAAGAATCTTTAAGGAGCTGCAAAATTGGTGGCACAAACAAGTGGAGCAGTTTTCTTCTCAACAATCTCAACTCCATTGTCAAAGTGTGAAGTGGTTGAAGGAAGAAATCTTGCACACAGAACTTGCAAGCGATCAATACGAGATATTCTTATGTAAGTTCCTAGATGAGCTCTAAAATTGGTTGCAGAGATTGCAAATAAAATAAGATACCAATGGACTTATTCAATCCATTCATACCTAGACTCAAGCAAATATTGCTGACCTACATTAGCTTGACGCGAATTTGACTCAAGTTTTTGAATTTTGGGTGCAAACCACATTAGAGGGTATATTATTGAGTTTGTTGTGGAGGGTCATCACTCCTTATCCAAGGCCGAGGATGTGTTCAAGTCAGGGTTACGGGGAAGAATACTAAAGGAAATTCCATTATGGTTTAAGGTTATGATGATAGAATACAAATTGTTTGTATTGCAAAACCTGACCATGGCACCTTAAAGCCCTAGCACTGGGGGAGGGACCTAAGGGGAGGGATGCTACTTGACTAAGAGTTATGAAAATATTGAAGAAATGGATGCGGATGACTTCTGGAAGGCCAAATATTTGAGGGCATGAAGGAGAGCATGAATAGTTGAATAATGGTAGGAGATAGCTCTATAAGAGATCAATAGAATTCGAAGAGAGCTACACCGACCATTAGCAGTGTTAGGTAGTCTAGAGGAACGAGAAAGAGAAGGAAGTCGAGTGAAGTTGTGGAGCAGATGGGATAAAAGTAGAGTGGAAGTTGGTCCACTAGGAAAGGCTGAGACAACCATAGTGACAGAGGGTTAGAGAAGCAGTAGAGACTCCACCCTACTAGTAGAGATGGGAATTCCATATGGAATGGGCTTCGCACGTCCTGAGGAAATCCATGATGATGACATGCACTTCACCATGAGAATATTGTTTTGTGAGAATGATGTGTCCCCCGTGAATAGTGATTCACTACCCAGCAACTGAGGTAGTACATCCCCCAACCTTCCCCTAGTACTTTATCACAACTCTGATCAAATTTTTCCTAATTTAATTAAAGTCATAAAGGTTCATAATGTGCATGCCACCTACAATGCTAGTACCATTAGCAATAGAAATACTAACATTAGTACAGGTCTCCAAGGATCAGCACAATTCAGTTCTCAAGGATTTATACTCATCCCACAAGTTCAATCAAACATGGTGGGGTCCTTTACTTGATATCCCGAGTTCTATGGTAGGGGGAATGAGGATGTAGAGCAACATTGGTACCTATGTGAAGCTATCTAGAGGGCTCGTCAGACTCGAGATGCTATAAAGCTAATTGAATTTCAAACCACTCTTCAAGAGAGGGAATTGAGATGGTTCATAAAATGGTTTGCATTACAACAACATCCAACAGTAGAAAAAGTAACACGGGAGTTTGTTAAGGAGTTTAAGCTTCCCCTGACCAACCAACAGGGGTTGTCTGAGTTATGGGAATTTAAGCAGTGGGAAGGAGAAACTTCCTGGGAGATAATACAGAGGTTTAAAGATGCAATTGGTATCCTGAGCTACATGATTGACCCCAATCATCAATAGGATTGGTTCATTAAAGTGTTGTTACCACTTACTTGCATGTTGCTGACTCAAAAAAATATTGATACTCTACAAGATTCCTTAGAGCAAGAAATTCAAATTGAAGCTATGGCTAGATACCCACATGATCACTGGGCGGGGCAACCTCACATGACCCCTCTATCCTGGGACTACAAACCAGATTACAGATTTGATAGAGAAGCTAAGGAACCTACAACCAGCGAAACTACATGTATGGCGTACCAACTGCCATATCGAGGGGCATCACACCACAAAGTGCCCAAGGTTGCGAGGCCCGAGCACTCCCTCTGTACTGATGGGGTCGTCCACATCTTTACCCACCACTAGAGTTGCGCAAAATGGCACGCAAGGTCTATACACATCCCATGCTCAGTTCCATGCATTTCCAAACCAGTAGAGTGCAACACAAATCGAGTACTACGAAATATGAAAAATGTATGGACATCTCCCTCACCTATGTCCAATTCTACAGAAATATTCTAATGTTCCAAACAACACTTTTTATGAATTTTATGGCTCGCCAACTCATCATAATGATCAATGTAGAGCGCTAGACACCCTAGTTGATCAATTAGATCAGTATGCCTATGGAATCAATGGGACTCCTCGAGGACGAGGAAGTGGAGGAATAAGGGGGAGGGGGGGAGAACAGGAGGAAGAGGTCTGATTCTTTGCTACAACTATGATCAGGAGGGGCATGTCACAAGAGACTACCCGCTACCCAGAAGACCATGGTTCTCTCAATGTAGGTTCAACACATGCAACGAAAGACTGTCTAGAGTTGATTTCCAGATGGGAAGAGCGCAACCATCAAAGGGGAGCAAACTTAATCAATGTTGAACAAAGAGTACCTGAGACAACTCCCCTCTCAAATGTTAATATATTCACCCAGGGGGGGAAGAAGACTGGTGTTGACTTTGGAGTCACTGAATAGCCAAGAATCATAAAACCAGCCTCGCTGAAGCACTCATATGATTTTCATCAGAAGAAGTACTACAAAGAAGTCGTGAACACTTTTAATAAATTGACTCTAAGTGGTGAGCCCCAAGGCAAATAGCCAGGGTTTTCAAAAGATAGGAGCTCAGACCTATCAAAACTCAATACTCAATCCATAACAGAATGGTTTAAGTTGTTTCTGCAGATTATGAATGACGATCAAATGCTTGGGAAGTTGGGTGAAATACTTAAAGCTTGGGAAGTTGGGGGAAATACTTAAAGCTACAATCAAGGATGGGGTGGCTAAGGAAGGATTCATTTCTGCCAACTTACTTGAAAGACACTCCAGGAGGGTGTGTAGGAACAAGAGAACAGGGAGGGATTTCCAGATTGATGCTCAGATTGCATGTTCTTAGATCAAGGATATAATGTAAGACCTGAGCTTAGATGTGAATATCCTACAAAGGAAAACCTAGGAAGCCTTGGGAAGGTCGAGTTGGTGTTTTATCCAATTATGCATGGAAAATCAATATTGTATATTCCTAATTGGAAGGCTAGAAGATGTAGAAGTGGACATACTAGGGGTGAAAACTTATGCTGAATTTGAGGTAATAGATATTATGGGGGAAAAGACCCATATCCTACATTGCATAGAGTACACTGAGCCTTATAATTATGTGATAATCAATCTAAAGAAGGAGACGATGATGTTTGAAGTGGAGTGAGTTAGAGTGATCCAACCCCTAGACCCATACCAAGGGTCAGGGTACATTTTCAACATTTTTTAATAATGACGTTAAAACAAAATATCGTGACTCTGAAAAACTTTAAATTTCCAATGATTTTCAAGCATGAAATTAACGATAAAATATCATGTCTTTGAAAACCCTTAAAATTCCAATGATTTTTAAGCAAGACATTAAATTTAAAATATCACTTCTTTGAAAAACCTTAAAATTCCAACAATTTTCAAGCATGGTGCTAAGAAAAACTATTTATAATTGTTTTTAACCATAACATTAAAGATAAAATATCACGACTTAGAAAAACATTAAAATCTTGACAATTTTTCAACCACGGGGTGGGGGTCGGGTGGGGGAGGGAAGGGGGGAGGGCAGGGAGTGGGAGGGCCGAGGGTGGGGAGGGGAGGAGCGTGAGGGAGGGGAGGAGAGGGGGGTGAGAGAGGGGGAAGGGGAAGGGTTGGTAGGGGGGTGAGGGAGGGCGGGGGGCAAGGTATTTTCAAACTGTGTTTTTTACTTTTCTTTTTTAATATTGTTTAAAAAAATTAATTGCTTTTTTTTAAAATTGTTTTTTAATGGTTTTTTTTTTAATTGTTTTATTTATTTATTTATTTTAAATGTTTTTATTTTTAAAATTTTATTTTAATTGTTTTTTTAAATTTTATTTTAATTGTTTTTTTAAATCGTTTTTTTTAATTGTTTTTTATTTTTTATTTTTTTAGTTGTTTTTATTTTTTAATTATTCTTTAATTGTTTTGATTTTTTTTAATGTTTTTTTTTTAATTTTGTTTTTTGATTTTTATAATTTAATTTTTTTTTTTTTTGTTATTATTTTTTTGAATTTTATTTTATGTTATTTCTTTATTTTTATAATTTTAATTTTAAAAGAATAATTCTTAAATTTTTATTTTATTTTATTTTTTATTTTTTATTTTGTTTATTTAAATTTTTTTCTTTTTTTGGTAGGTAAGCACCCACAAGGGATTTCAACCAATGACCTATTGCAAGGAGTGCCTTAACAGTGCACCCATTCACCGTCAATCCAAAGCCCAATGGGCTTTTATTTAAATTATTTAATTTAAGTATTTTTTATTTTTTATTTTAATTTTTTTTTGTAATTATTTTAAGGTTTTTTCTTAACTTAAAAAAATGTTTTTAGATTTTTTTTTTTTTTTTGTGGATCAATTTGTTATTCTTTAAATTATATCTATTTTATTGGAAAAAAAATTATTTATTTTTTGATATTTTTTTATTTTTTTCATTAATTTTTTATTCAACTTTTTTATTTTTACAAGTTAATTTTGTTTTATTTTTTTTACATTTTTATAGGTTTTTCGTTTTTTATATATTTTTTGTATTTGATTTTTTTTGTCATGTTTTTTTATTTTTATTTTTATGTTTTATTACTAACATGTTTTATTTTTTATGGTTTTTATTTTTTATTTTTTTGTCATGTTTTTTATTTTATTTTTAATTTTTATGTTTTTATTTTTTTTTGGCTTTTTTTTGTTTGTTTGTTTGTTTGTTTGTTTGTTTTTTATGTTTTTATGTTTTATTATGAACATGTTTTTATTATTTTTATTTTTGTCATGCTTTATGTTTTATTTTTATGTTTTTTTTACATTTTATAGGCTTTTTCTTTCTATATATTTTTTTGTATTTGATTTTTTTTTTTTTGTGATGCTTTTTATTTTATTTTTATTTTTATGTTTTATTACTAACATGAAAATCACCAACATTTAAAAAAATTATCCACACTTGATTAGAAAATTTGAAGTGTAAAAACTAAGCCCTTTAAACGAAAATGGTTGATGCTCATGAGCACTTTTCAAAATTAGATGAAAATCACTAATAAGAAAAAAATGTTCACACTTGATACATAAAAAAATTTAAAGTGTAAAAAATAAGCCCTCTAAAAAAATGTGTTGATGCTACATCAACATTTTTCAAAATCAACATGAAAATCACTAACATTTAGAAAGATTGTTCACACTTGATACATAAAAATTTTAAAGTGACAAAAATATGCTCCAAAGAAAAAAAGGTGTATTTCAGAATCACCATTTTTCAAAATCGAGTGATTTTTTGCTACATCAAAAAAACAGGTACTAGGTGATTTTCTTTGATTGGTAACTATGTTTATATTAATCTGTCAAAAAGAGGATCGATCAGATGGAGGAGCATTCATAGCTCAAAGGTCGGATATGAGGTTGCATGGGATAACTAGCAGTAGGGCTGACATGAGATCAACACCAGGCGCTATGCCATGATCCATTATGTCAACTGGGTTGGTACTGAGGTACGGGAATTCCCTATTTTCAATGTCATGGGATCTATTACTAATTTTCTTAATGAATTCGATGCAACCATATCTGAAGTACACAAAATGCCTTACTAGATGTCACCTTACAAGTGACACAAGTAAGGTGGTGGGGATCTCACCACAACCATTTTAGAGAATGAAAAGAGATTAAGACAACGATGAGAGTGATATTAGGATATTCAGCGTACTACACAAAAAAATTCATTAAGTACCAGGGAAGCTCGAACACTCGGAAACACCTGCAAGATTGTAAGGCTAGATGGATCAGGGAAGGACTTCCAAAGGAATTCTGGATGCACAAATTTGTACACACCCTGGGGAAATTTCTGAAGGCATGGTACATAAAGGAAGAGATAAGGAGACAAACTAGTTATTGGGACTGTAGGGAAGCTCAATTTATCAACAACTTTTCCTTCACAGATAGTGAAAAAACGATAAAAAATGTTATGCAAGACGTTAAAAGGGTTTTGCTCATGGTAGTGAAATTGACGAGGAGATGTGTAGACCAGAACACCTTTGAGCATATATATGAATCCAGATTCCATGAAGTCGTAGCTTGTGGAAAGATAGAATGGTAGCCTGATGAAGATGACTTGGAGGAATTAAGATATCTGACATTCAAGGAAATTGAGGGGGAATGAAGTGTTGAATATAGGCCTATAACCGATGGTCTGTAGCTACTACCTCTAAAGTTGCGAAAACACAACATTGGCACTGATGAGAAGCTAAAGTTAGCCTCAATTGGAGACTACTAGGATGAGCAAAGTACCAAGGAAATCTTCAATCTCCTAAGAGAATACAAAGACTTGTTCCCTTTGTCTGTTGTAGAGCTTAAAGGGATTAAGGGAGAGTTAGGGGAGATGAATATTGTACTTAAACCTGATGCAAAGCTAGTGAAACATCGGTCGTATAGGCTAAACCCGAGAGTCAAAGAGAAGGTGAAGAAGGAGATAGACAAGATGTTGGTAGCATGGCTTATCTTCCCAGTTGACAAGGCTGAGTTGGTCATTCCAATTTTTATACAAAAAAAAGGACGTTGAATAAATTGTTGTCTATGTGGATTACCGACGTCTAAACAATTCATGTGTTCATGATCCCTTCCCCACCCCTTTTAGCGATGAAGTTCTAGACAATGTGGCAGGAACGAAGCTTACTCTTTTAAATATGGATTCTCTGGTTACCATCAAGTCTGAATTGCAGAGAAAGATAATAAGGAAACCACATTCACCAGTGAATGGAGATCCTATGTGTACCATGTCATGCATTTTGGACTTAAGAATGTGTGAGTGGTATTCTCAAGAATTGTAATCGCTTCCTTCAGGGATTATATTCACGGTATTCTAGAGGTTTACATGGATGACTTGACCGTCTACAATTTACTAAAAAATCATTCTAGTTTGCTCCAAGTGATCTTTAACTATTGTAGGCAGTTGCAAATCTTCCTAACTTGAAAACTGCATATTTTTTGTCCCTTTCGGAACACTTCTGGGCCATATAGTCTGCAAAGAGGGAGTATGTGTTTATCCCGCTAAGGTCACAATGATTTTGAATATGGCCCCACGAACAAGTGTTAAAAGGCTGAGATCCACACTTGGCCACACAAGATATTACAAGACGTTCATCAACAACTATGCCTTGATGATTTCACCAATGGAGAAGCTATTGAAGAAAGCTAAAAGGTTTGCATAGTCAGATGAATGTGAAGTTGATTTCATTATGTTGAAGGAAAAATTGGAAATTGCACCAATCCTAGTTTATCTAGATTGGATTAAAAATTTCATGTTCATATTGACACATCAAGTATCGCCTTGGGGGTCAACTTGGCTCAGCCTAGAGATGGAAATCTTGATCACCCTATCTAATTTTCTAGCAAAACATTGTCCACAATAGAAAGGAATTATACTACGACTGAGCGCTAAGCGCTTGCGATGGTGTATTCACTACAAAAGTTTTTACACTATCTTCTGGGGGGACCGTTCAAAATCTTTACTGATCATTCTGCCCTAAAGTACTTGGTGAACAAGCCTATACTTGAAGGAAGGATTTGTAGATGGATTTTGTTGTTGTAGGAGTTCACATTTGAAGTAATCGTTAAGCCAGGAAGATTATCTATAGATATATATATAACATGGGCCCTGATCACCTTTCTCTGTTAGAGTCAAGCGAAGTCAGAGGCTTAGTAGATGATTAGTTTCTAGATGTCGACCTATTTCGATTCGAAGCCATACCAGACTACTTGGATGAAATTGTATTATTTCTATCCATAGGTAAATTCCCAGAGGGGTACACAACAACACAACGAAGGCACATGGTGGTTCCTGCTACAGATTACAAGTTGATCGTAGGAAAACTGTACAAGTTGGGACTTCATCAGATATTTTGAAGGTGTGTTATTGATCATGAGAGACATGATGTATTGTGGGAATGTCATTCACGAGTTGCAGGTGGGAATATTATTGGGAAGGCCACCATGAGGAAAGTGTTGCAGGTAGGACTCTAGTGGTCCATGCTTTTCAAGACGTAAAGGAGTATACCAAGAGATGTGGCATTTGTCAAAGGGTTAGAAAGCCATTGAAATGGGATGAAATTTCTTTACAACTAGTATGAGCACTCTAGTCCTTTGAGAAATAAGCAAATGACTTTGTGGGACCTATTAACCCACCAATGCGTCACTTATTACCAAAACAGAGTATCTTGCCAAATGGGTTGAAGATGCACCTATCAAAGATTACACTATATACATGGTCACCATATTCATCTTTGAGAATATTATCACTCGATTTGGGTGCCCCTGAAGTCTCATTAGTGACCAGGGGACCCACTTCATTAATTAGACAGTCACTTCATTGTTGCAAAAGTTTATGATACAACACCATAAGAGCAGCCCATATGACCCTCAAGCAAATGGTACTATGGAAGATTTTAACAAAATATTAGAGAGGGGACTAACCAAGATATGATTGGCCAATAGAGATGATTGGGATGAATGGGTACCAACTACACTATAGGATTATCATATAACCATCAAGAATACACCCTTCAACTAGTGTGGGCCTGCCAATTTTACCATCCCTAACCTTTTTATTGCACAGGCCACTCGCATGATAGAGGAAAAATAAATTCTAAAATGGTTGGAAGAACTCTGGGAGCTGGACGAAGATAGGTTTTTGGCAGAATTCCACCAAACTATCAATAAGCAGAGGCAGAAATCATGGCATGATAGGCACATCAAGTAGAAATCGTTTAAAATTGGAGGATATGTTCTGTTATATCATTGTAAGTTCTTAAAGCTTCCTGGAGATATGAAAATACATTTGTTAGGACCATTCATAGTTGTGGAACTGAAAGAATTAGGAGTTGTCAATCTCGCACAATTGGATGGAGTCCTACTTCTTGATGGGCGAATGGTGCACACATGAAACCTTTCCATTGCTCAACCATTTCTACATCAAAATGATTTTATCTCTAGAAGGGGATCACAAGTAGGTATAGGTAGATTCCATCAGTTCTTTTAGTTTGTCAGTTGCATCAGTTAATTTATTTAGGTAGTCATTCCAGTCAAATCCAATCATGAATAAATCTCCATCAGTCCTTTCAATTGTGGAAGTAGCTTGACCTCTCCGCAACTATTTGTGGTCGGGGAGTCGCATGTGTCAGTCATCATATCTGTAATAATTAGTAATAATTCCCTTTGTCAATTCGAATTTGGGCTAAACTTATCCTGTAATAATAATGGCATAATTCGTTCATCAATTTCTAGGCACCTACCATTAGAGCATCATAATTACCCATCATTCCCACCCTCCTTTTTTAGTTTTTGCGTCATCCAAGTCAGGTTCGACTAGCCGTCATTATTGCTGCGACGATTGGTCGAGTAGGGAAAGTTATCGTATTAATTAGTTAAGTGGTCTAATAAAAAATTTCATGTTGAGCCTTTCTATTTAATTTGCATGGTAATGATAAGCTTCTCAATATCAAAAGATGAGGTGGTCTAATTTCACACTCTAGAGTTTGTATCAAATTTCCCTTGCTCCCAGCTCACGTTCAAGCCTCCCGTGTTCCTTGAGTATCACTGTCACATTGCATCCATGACAGAGGCCATAATATATGTTCCATACATTGAAGCATACTTGCGTATTACAAAAACTGAGCATCTCTATGGATAGTACGATAAGGCTTTTCTTGTAGACAATGATCTCTCAAACTCATTCTATTTTCTAGTGCTCAAGAGGGAAGTATACAAAAAAGCTATCACCAAATCCAATGGAATCCAGTTGACAAAAGTTAGAGAATAATTCATAGGACTACAAAGGTTGACGTTGTTTATTTTACGGGGTCTTCCAATCTTCATAATTATGGGAGAAGTGATATAATGCACAAAATTCCTCGTCAACAAGATGCATAGAGGTTCTCTATGGCTCGACAAGGAATACCAGATCCATACCATTGACATTCACAGACTCATAGGGCTGTCTTTTGTTGTAGCCACCATATCATCTGCATTTTAGAATAATTCCAAATGGGGGAAGAAGACGAGTGATGAGAATTACTACAATAGGTATGGTACTGAGCGTGATGGTAACGATTCCCTAATAGAACTAATTAACAAGCCTAACATTAAATTTTCCTGTTATGCAATTACTGGAAATCTCATGCGGCACTTATCAATAGTTGAATGCACATTGAATACTATCTCAGTTGTGGAAGCTTGTGTGCAAGGCACACAGTTTAATTGGTGTATTTTTCTGTTAAATGAACTCTTTGATGCTTGTGAAGATGTCTATAAAAGGGCCAATCATTTTATATATGGATATCTCATTTACACCTTAGCTATGTGGAAATAGTGCCCACCAGAAGGAAGAGAGATGGTAACACTTACTAAATACTAGCCACTTGCACTCAGGGGTTTACCATGGCAGACCTCTGGGGACCCCTACAATAAGGAAATCAATGAGGCCTCTTTTGTTGGATGGTACAAGAAAATGTTGGACGTCACCAGGGATAGACCAAGAATCCCACTATTTCTCCTAGATGAATACTCATAGGATATCTAGTTTTTCGTAAGTGATGGCATCACCTAGGTACAGCCTAAGTGCATGAACTCCAACAGATTTTATATGTAGACCCAAAAGTTTATGCTAACAGAAGAAGCCTTCGATACCGAAGTCTCTTCCTAGCTTGGGATTTCTTGAGAAGTTCAGGAGGGGAAGCGTATATACTTGGATTTAGAAGGGGTAAGGAAGTGACTAGCCAAGGAAACATTGAATCCAATCATCAAGAAGCTTGAGACACACATGTAGTCCTTAAATGAAACTCTGGGGAATCTCGGGGCATCAGTAAGTCTATTTCCTACCTTTTCTAGATTTTGCAGTTCAAGTCTGCATGTTTCTTTGATCTATATCCCTGTTATTGGGCCCTCACTCTCATTTCGAACCCACAATTCTGAATATACAACCTCTTACCACCAAACCACCATCAGTCCCCAAGAAAAGGATTAAAACCACCTCTACCCAAGTTGTTGATCTTACCAATGAAGAACCCCAATCTCACACCAGCACACCCATCACTGAAGAGAATCCACCTTCCACTTCCACCACATCTCCAAGGTCGCACAATCCCTCACCTTGAATAGTCTCCACCTCCACCACCATCTCAGACATACATTCATCGAGAACTCTTCTCAATACTGAAATGGAAATGGAGGTAGACTCTATTATCCGCTAAGTTACTGAAAATACAAATGGGACACTTAGAGCTCATCCTTCAAGAAAAAAGTTTGTTCATATGTAATTTTTTCTTTAATACTTGTATCAGTACCACTAACGATCACCTGTCACTTTATTTCCCATAATAATTTGAATCCATAAACCATCCATGCATTTCCCTTACCCATTGATCTTTCCCCCTAGTCACCTTCACACTCCACCTCGGTCCACATTATTCCTCGTACCGTTGAACCCTCACAAAGACAAGAATATCCCCAAGGGAAATATAAAAAATCAGTTTCTAGCAAAAAACCATTACAGATTCGATTCCCTAAACCATCTACCATGACCCCTAATGACCTCTAGGGTTGGTCCTCAGATCAACTACTTAATTTAATTCAACTGGGTGCACGCAAAGAAGAGGCGCGGCACAATGTTCTAGAAGCCAAACATGAAAAATAGTGCCAGAATATTCTTTCCCTTGCTGCATGACGAGATCACATCCTCCATGAGAAATAAACTCTACAAAATTAGGTCAACCAAATTATTGCAAATTTATAGGATTTATGGCCCTCGGTCGTAGAGATAGTCACAGATGCCCCTGAAGACTCCTTTCCTACACTCTCTTGGAATGTTGTGACCACATAAAAATAGCCCACACTGACCTTTTCTCGAACAATAGAGAGCTCAAACGAGGTATTTTTTCCACTCAAAGGGCACTACCATATCTTGCTTCCCAGTATACTAGCGAGATTGAGTAGAAAATTGCAGAAGTGGCTTTTCTCAAAACCTTAATAATTTAGGCTATGAAGGAAGCCAAGGGACTCTTAACACATGTTTGTACTTGGTCAATCTTCCTTGCAAGAATAAATCAACCGGTTTACCCCCTTCATCAACATGCCAATCATTTTTTCAACCAAGCCATGGCCTCCAAGGACAAGGCCCAGGAGAAGGAGCTTTTGGGATAGGTTGATTCCCTTGAAACCCAAATCCAACAAATCAAGGATGAGTTGGGCAAGGCCAAGCACCTGCGCCGTGACCTTAAGCCAAGAACATAGGATCCATTAAAGACACTATAGAATATCAATGAGGACATATAAAATCAATGGAGTACCCTCTTGATGACCCACCCTTCCCATCCTACTGTTGAACTCACAGCATAGTTCCTCGATCAAGTGAGCACTCTCACAGGATCATGGTAGGTAGTGCTCGATGAGTACACAAGGTTCAAAAATGTATCCATTGAGTATGTCATGGATTTGGGTCCTTCATTTGAAGGAACTAGTCAAGGAGGAACAACACAGGAAGAAGCACCGCAATAACAGGAAGCAGCAAACACACCACCAATACCAAAAAATGATTGACTCGAGGATGATTCAATGGAATGTGGTCATGTTCTATTGGATCCTTTATTTTGAGAGATGAGTCGTGACATATTTTTAATTTTGAACACATTTTTACTAGAGGTAACCATTGGGAAGTCATATAGAAGACACTCAGAGAAGGAGAAGGGACTCACCAAAGACTAGCAATTGCATAGGACCGTCCAAAGAAATAAGGACTCAATTAGTCGCAACTAAGCTGAAAGGAATGATGACAACTGAGGAATCAAACAAAACCAAGCAACAGAGGAACCGAAAGTGGGAAAAGGCGAAGCATCTGAGGGAGAAGTAGTAGTCCAAGAGTGTGTAGGGTTTAATAAGGTCAAAGGGAAAATACGAGAGAGGAAAAGAGAATAAAGGAATACATTGAAATGATTTCGTGGAGCTTATTGATCCCATACTATTCTATTTCATATTTCTCGTGTAATATCTTGTTATCTAGTTTATCTTCTATCAACGAGACCTTCGAGCCTAATGTATTGTTGTAATGTCGTTTAATGGAAGGAGGAGTTATAGGGTTATATCAGAATCTTCATGTGTGAATTGTTGTGGTATTTTAAAATTTTATTATGACTGCACATGCATAGTATATTTTCTTATTGAATGCTTTAGTTTTCACGATTGCACCTTTAATTTTCTAGTTATGGGTTTACTGGTGTTGATACCCTTCATGTGATTTCTCCAAACAACAGATTCCAACCCCATAACTAAGTAAGGTTGTGAAATGCCTCAAGTGAGATGAATTATTCTTCCTGAATAGGATGAAAATGTTAGTGTTATGCTAAACTACGATGGAGCCTTTGTTGGCCCTAGTTCCTAAACCTAGGGTCTATTCCATTCATCATTTTCCACCAATACATTCATATAAAACTTAGTCAAGAACTTGACCTAACCAGGCTTAACCATGACAATGATTTCTTCAAACATATAGTGAACATGAAATCTACAGGTCATGAATGCATATCTAAACATAGGGGCTCGAAACTTATCTGAGATTCGCCAATAAGGTATAATTCCCTCTCTTAATATTTGCAATACCATTTGTTAACTCATGCATTCTTAAACCAACCAAATACATATCAATTCATGAACAAGCCATACCTCGAGTATATACAATATCCATGCTTATAACCAACAAATAATCATCATAGTAACCATGACATAACAACCATAAAATCACCATATTAAATAATACAAATGGTTCATATATTTCCATAGAGAAATAACTCTCATTACATGATGCAAAATCCAACCAAGTTAGGGACTTCCAAGTACCACCCAACCATAGATTGGGTTCAACCAAATATTTCTTTCATCTAATTACCCTCATGCCATATTCCAATCATTAATGTTGGATCTCATGGGATAAACCAAGGAAATCTAGAGGCTACACCACCTCCACCCTCATTCTACCATTATCTCACCTAAACCGGTCCCGAGATCACAAAACCAAATCAAGCTTGGATGCCACAAAATTCCTTCACCATCCCTTAAGGAATTTTCCTATCTCCACCCACCTATTGAGGGATTCCCATAGAAAACTATCTCCACCCCCAACCCTTGGGATGTTCCTGATGCCACCTCACCTAAATCAGAAACCTTCTAGCAATCCAAAGCTTAACCAAGAATGAATCCCATCACACCATGGCTATCCAAGAATTGAAGGCAAGGTTGAAACCATTTCTAAACTAGGAAAAACCCATGCCAATGATAGAAAATGAACCAAATACACAAATTCATGCACCATGCATTCACACTTCAACTAGGAAATCATACATGAAACTCGTTACCTGTAAGTCCTCCTGTTGAAGCTACTTGATCCAATCCTTCCTTTCTTGTCCTTTTCTTTTCTTGTCCTTCCTTTGCTTGTCCTTAATTTCATTGTCCTTCCTTTGCTTTCTTGCTTGATTTCTCCTCTTGGTATTTTTCTCCTCTCCCGAACTAACTCTAAAGCCAAAATGACAAAAGGCTAACCAACAAAAGTTGTGAACTGATCCTCAAGAGCCTTTTTATTATTGATGCCTCTAATTTCTTCATTTTTTCTCTGTTTTCCTTCAATTTCCTCCTCATGCAAACCTATGACCTTTCATCTCCCTTTTCTCCTATTTTCCTTTATTTTCGTAAATAAAAGCCAATACTTTCCACTTTACCTTTCCAAAGCCTTTTCCAATTTCCCTTAGCCATAATAAACCAAAATGAATAGCCACTAGGATTTTTGCCCCAACATTCAACTTGGAATATGTGTCCCATGACCTTGGTCTTAGTTTGCCTTTATTAACTTTATTACTTGAACTTTTATTCCGGGGCTGTTACACTATACCCATAGTAATGAGAGGGATCAAAATATAAAAATAATAAAAATAATGGTAGAAAATTATTGTTGAAGTGAAGAAGAAAAGGTGAGATTAGAATATAGAGAGAGGAAGAGTGAGTAAACATATAGTATGACTACAGTGGGACCTCTATGAATATGTAAGACAAACAACAATGGTGGTATGTATGTCACAAATGCACTTGTTAAGTAATAATAACTACTGATATGAGCACAGGGTTAGACAAAGAAAGAGTTAAACATTTGAATGCCAATAATTAAGGATCGGTGTTCCGAGTAGGTGGTTTCCTAATAAAATTTGGGGATATGTGTCTTGAGTGGATCAGAGCCTACAAAATCAGAGAGGGGATAGTATCTCCTACAGGTGGGTGCTTGCAAATTTTGTAACTATAGGTGGGTTCCCACAAAATTTATCTAAAGAAAAGAACAAAAATTTGTGGTTTTATGATTTTATGGGTTACCATGTTAAATCTATGGTGTCATTTGTGATCATTATGTGATGGTTTCTGTTAAATCCATAAATAAATAAGAAATAAAATTCAAAAGAAATTTTATTTCGAGCAACAAAAACATTGATTTACCACCCCCCCCCCCCGTTCGCAATATTCAACATTATCAAAGACATATTTCTTGGATTTTGTCTCTCTTTTTTCTCATATAATTGGGGTTTTACTATTTCATGTGAATTACACTACAAGTCATATCTTGGGCATGAAGTGGGATAACTTTTGGGGACAAAGTGGAAGAACTATTTTTCCTTTTTTTTCTATTTTTTTATAGAAAAAAGGAGGACAACAAAAATTAGGTCAATTTCTGAAGCTTTTGTGTATAATTTCAAGAATCCTATTTGAGGTTTTAAAGACCCTAAAAAAAACAAATTACAAAAAAAAAATCAAAAGAAAGCCACAGAAGAAAAGTTATTTGTAATTTAAAATCAACAATTTTTCTAAGGTTTTTTCCAAGAAGACCTCAAAGTTCACAAATTGAATACATTTTGATAGAGTGAACACATTTTAGTTAAAACAACTCCATTATATCCATAAATTTGAGAAGCATAGCAAAACTTGTGATATTTTATATTTTTCCCCCAATCCTTACATTGTACAAGTTATTTTCTTGTGATTTTAAGAGCTTTTTTTCCAACGTTATCAAGCTCATTTTTTAATTATTTAGAGGCATGTTCTAGTGTCTTTAAATAACATAATGATCTATAATTGAATTTTTAAAAATATGGTTGCATAAGAATACACATAGGAACTACACATGGTTTCACCTTATTAGAAACACTTTTAACCTATGCTCGTACCCCTTTGAGTAGTACCATATCAAGCAATACCTATATATAGAATCTCACTTCCATGTATCTTTGGGTATATATAAACTACCCTAGGTCTACTTGAAACCATTTTTGGATAATCCAATCAATCGTCTTGATGTTATACTACACATAAAATAGCACCTAGAGAGACCACTCTCTAGTACTTAGGTAGTCAAGTGGTACATCTAAGGGAAGAAGTATCCTCCTTAGTTGGTGCCTTGAGATATTGGGCTAATTACATTTTTTGGACCTCGCACGTATATCAGGGAGTTATAACACCTAATACTCCATTGTTCTCATGATGTAATAAGTTTTTCTAGTGAGCTCACTCATGAAGGAGAATACCTATAAACATCCTCCTACTTCACCTAACAACATGAACATACAATTTTCTACAAATAAGTTATTATCAATGGAATTTCATATTAAGCAGTGTTAGGATAACATAAATGGGTTGGAAGAGATTTCAATAAGAATATAGATGAGAATTTTGACAACTTTGAAAAAAAATGTTTCAATAGTTTCCTGGTATGTTAGCTTGAACCATGTGAGGAGAAAACCACAAGACTACAAAGAAAATTGAATCGTTCCAAGAAGAAACTTCTAATTCAAGTTTATTTAGCCACCATAATACGCATCAAATATACAAAACAATAGATCGACGAATAATAACACATGGCATCATTCTCCTAAGGTGGACTTCAACAAGTTTGATGGTTCTTGCCCATCAATATGGCCCATTCAAATGGATCATTACCTTGCCCTCTAGGTTATTACTAATTAGATGGTGGAACTCAAGTTGGGTGTCCTATATTTAGATAAATAACGATGTACATGGTGGGAATGGCATAGAAAATCCTATTAAGGCTACATTTCCTAGAGTCAATTTGCTAAATATTTATGTGCACATTTTGAGAGGGATACTCATATTTTGGGTTGAATTACCAAGTTATACCAAACTAGCTCATTTACTAACTAAAGATAAACCTTTGAGAAATTATCCATCTATATAGAGAAATTCATAAATTCATTATGTAAAGAAACTATCATTAGTATCCTCAAGGAGTATATTTGAGGACAAAGAGTGGAACATCCTACTACATGGTTAGATGAAAATGAGAGGACCCTAGAAGCCAAAATGATGATTTATGTGCAATAAAAAGCTATAAATCATTCCTCACACTCATCCTCCCTAAGCTAATTTCTCAAGCACAACTCCCACTCCTCCCTTCAAGGTACAAATTTTGTCTCCATTAAAAATGGTAGAGAACCAAATATGCCGACTCTACTACAATTATGATGAAAAATATACTCCAAGTCATAGATGTAGTGAAAAATAATTGTTCCAAATTGATATGACTACTTAGACCCTAATGGAAGACATAACCATCGAAGAGATATTGATTGTAAAAGTTGATGACACCAACACTAATAATCAAGAAATATTTAATCATCATTTCTTCTTGAAGAACTCATAATTTCCCTGGATGTATTATTAGGCATTTCAGCTCCACAAACATCGCAACTAGTGAGCTATATCAAACATGAAACAAATATGGTCCTAGTTGACAGTGGAAGTACTCATAATTTCTTTCATAAAAGTCTCATAGAAAATACCCATTATTTCTACACCCAATGTAAAACTTTCAAATCATGATCATCAATGGAGGTATGATGAAATGTGGAGGAAGATGTGAAGTTTTCAAACTATGGGTGAAATACTATCAAATCAAAACCCATCTATTTTCTATTTATGTGGGTGGTTGTGCTATAGTAGTTTTCGTACAATTGATATGCTTGGGACCAATCACAATGGATTTCAAGGAACTCTATATAAATTTAACTAAAGAGGGACATGTACACACTCTTCAAGGATTTAGGTAGGCAACCCTAAATAATCATCTATCATCATATGGAGAATTGATTAAAGAAAAATCACTCTATAATTATTTCCCAATTCAATGCCATACGGTTCATGGGTAATATGACATAAAAAATCCACCCATATTTGCAATTGGTCCTTGAAAACATCATCATGTATTTGAGAAACCAAATGGTTTAACCACTTCTTGAGGAGATCATGACCATGGAATTCCCCAAATTACAAGAATTCAACCACAAAATGTACATCCTTATTGACACCCTTTTGTAGAAAAGAATGAAACATAAAAAGATCATTCATGAACTATGGAGGAAAGTGTCATACATATTAGTACAAGCCCTTACTCATAACTAATTGTCATGGTGCTAAAGAAGGAAGGAACTTGGCACATGGGTCTTGATTTTAGGGCTCTCAACAAGTTTAATATCAAGGAAAAATTTCTTATCATAGTTATTTATGATCTCCTCAATGAAGTTCATGGAAAACCGTTTTTCATTCATTTTGATCTACATTTAGGATACCATCAAATTAGTAAGAAAGAGGTAGATATCCCAATGAAAACTTTTATAACACATGATTTTTTATATGATATTTTAGTGATGCATTTTAGTCCTTATAATGATTCATCCACCTTCTAGAGCCTCGTGAACAATATTTCCAAATCCTTCCTACTCAAGTTTGTGTAGGTCCTATTCAATGATATCATAATCTATAGTAAACCATAGGAATCACATGTAGGGCATGACAAGTTCTTAAAACTCTTGATAGACAACCAATTATTTGTGACATGCTCCAAATGTGATTTTGGGTCTCTTAAAGTTGAATATTTAAATCACATTATAAGTTACAAAGTAGTATGAATTGATCCAAATAAAGTGGAGGTTGTGCAAGATCATCCATGTCCCAAAACACTAAATAGATTGAGGGTGTTTTTAGGAATTATAAGGTACTATAGGAAATTTATGAAAAATTATGGAAAAATTGCATCTCCCATAACTTCACACCTTAATAAGAATGTCTTTCTATGGAGCGAGGACAATGCATATATGAATTCACTACTTTAAAGGAAGCCATGTGTAATTATCTTGTATTAGTAGTTCCTAAATTTAATAATATTTTTTTCATGGAATATGATTCCTTATGAAGATGTCTAGGTGTTATAGTAATACAAGAAGGATTCCAATTGGCATTCAATAGTAAGCAATTATGTGACTACAATTTGGGAAAATCTATATATGAGAAGGAATTGATGGATATCCTTTATGTAGTGGAAACTTGGAAACCATATCTCATAGGGATAAATTTATAGATCTGGATTGACCATCACAGTTTAAATTACTTACGTAGACAACAATTTTCTTCACCAAAGCAACATAAATGGGTCACCAATACATTGGGATATGATTATGAGATGATATAGAAGAAGGGTAAAGAGAATTTCGTGGCCAATACCTTATCTATATAAATTTAAGAGGATGCATCACTCCTTTATTTATCATTACCAAGTCCAATATGTCTTGAGGAATTCCATAGGGAATGAATACCACATAGTACTTTAATATGGGCCATACAAATTTAGACAGATCCCAAACCTCCTAGAAATTATACATGGAAATGAGATACATTGTGGCATAGTGGGTGCATTGTTTTGGAAAAGTATTTAACCCTAAAATAATGAGTTTTCAAAGAGTTACACTTAGCACCAACAATAAGTCACTCTAATTTACATAAAACATATGATGGAGATAAGAATTTAATCTTCAAGGAATTAAAATGTATATCTATGATTTCATGACTAAGGCCACTACTACCTATACCAATCCCAACATATATTTTGGAAGAAATTTCAATGGATTTTATTGTGGGACTTCTAAAACTAGGCAAAAAAATAATGATTATGGTGGTCGTATATATTATTTAAAAATTTTCTCATTTATATGCCCCATATCATCCTTTCACTCTCTCAATTTCCTAGGATTTCATGGATCAAACCTTTGAGCTAGATGGTATGCTCAATATCAATGTTTTTAGATCAATTTCCCACATTTACTAGCAGTTTTTTGTATGAGTTATCTAAACGTCAAGGTACGAATTTGAGTATGAAAACAACATAAATTCGCAAATGGATGTCCAATAGAAGTGTTCAACAAGTGATTGGAAACCTTTTTTAGATGTTTTCCTTTTGCAAGGATACACCAATGGGAACAATGGCTTCCCCTTGTTGAATGGTGGTACAATACTTCTTATCATGGAGCTACCTAAGAATGTGACATCTAAATAAATGTTACCTATGCATAAGGATATTCCTTAGTGAGAGGGTTTCTAACATAAATAACCATATCCTCCAAAAATGGATCTAATTCTAGGTGACTTACAAAAAATTTGATTGAGAAAATTACTAATTATTTAGTACCATGTAATGAATAGAATAGGGTCTAAATCTAAGGACCATTTATACAATATTCCATTTACTTAATTAAACACTTGATTGGGAAATTGTTGGGAGCATGCCCAACACAAATCACAATTCTTATGTAATTAAATACTCTATCACCCACCACTTTGCCATTCAACCCATTGGCATGCTCATGAAAATACTATATCATACATATCTCTAAGAGATGTTGATATTTTTATGATTTAGTTTCTATATAAGATCAAAATTAACATTGCTTAGGAACTTTGAAGCTTAATAATCTAGTTAATATAACTTAACCTAGATCAATTTTTGGGATAATTACCAACATAAAATACAATGTTTATGTAATAAAATACTCTTTAACCTACCACATGGCCATTCAACCCATTGGAATGCTAATGAAAATACTATAGCTTACATATCATTCATACATGTTGATAATTTTAGGCTTTATTATCTACATATGATCAAAATTAAATTTTCATGGGAAATATGAAGCTTAATAGTCTAGATTAATACAAATTTAACCTATATCAATCGTTGGGAGCATGGACAACGTAAAATACAATTATCATGTAATGAAATACTCATTAACCTACCATGCAGTCATCTGGAAGGTCATTATGAGTTTCTAGGAATTTATTTCATTCTTTGTAATGATCCATCCACTTTCCAAAGGCTCGTGAACAAGATATATGCCCTTCCTATTCAAGTTTGTGATAGTATTCTTTGATGATATCTTGATCCATGGTAAAGTGTTACACTAAAAAATGTCACCATGGCTATTTACAGTTGGTATGGCTCTATCAACAGTCATACTACCCTCTTGAGCAAGTCTTATGCCTCTACTATTCATGTCAAACTCCAAGAAAGAGAGAAAGTCCTTATAAAAATGTTTATCTCTGGGTACGCAGGTTCTCTCAAGCCTTGCCTGCGGGTACGCACCTTTTGTTCATAAGGTCTGTGTCCAAGGACGCTCTGTATCTAAAGGGGCAGGTGCGTCCCTCTGAAAAGGTTAAAATGCGCAAGTTTTATCTTCAAAAACTTACTTGTGGTCATTTCTAGAGCATTCTAGAAGGTTGTTTGATGTGTATTGAGCGCCTCCAGATGGTTCATGCACTCCTATCAAAGAGGAACTTATCCCATCAATAAGGGAGTGATCCCATCCAAAGAGGGGGACTATCCCATTGATGGTGGACCTGATTAACTTCCTCTTGAGCACTATAAAAAGAGGCATTGAGCCAGAAGGAAGGAGGGTTGAAAGCTATAGATTTCTAAGGGTAAATGTTGCAGGAATTAGGACTCCCATTTAGAAGCTTGTGAGGAGAGATTGTCATCTTTACTTGTTCTATTT
Source organism: Pinus tabuliformis (assembly GCA_031772625.1). NCBI lineage: Eukaryota > Viridiplantae > Streptophyta > Pinopsida > Pinales > Pinaceae > Pinus > Pinus tabuliformis. The sequence continues at coordinate 854,439,038 of CM062820.1, read as the reverse complement.
GGAAGTGGGTGAGCTTTGTCAAAGTAGAGGAAGACTCTTGTGGACCCTGGAAGGAGCTTGCACAACACCAAGGCTCAGGTTGTAATGGTTCCTTTTGATTACCTTTAATGCAAATTGGTCCATTCTTCTCAATAACTTGTTGTTAATGGGTTATTTCATGTACTCCTTGGTCTATGTGTTGAATATGCTTTGTTTTATGTTATAATCAGGTGCTATTTAATTGTTTGACTGTTGGTGATTACAGGTTTTGGAGAAAAGGAGGAGCTCATCCAGATTAACAAAGCTTGGACTTCTACAACAGCGTTTGGACAAAGGTAAGAACGAAACACTTGATTTCTCATATCATAATGTATGTTTAGAGAAGGATAGCTCCAGTTTGTTTTGTTTGTCATTAGAATGTCTTAGACTTCTAGGAAGGTCAGTTGTGTCCGCACCCTTGACTGATTCCGTGTGACAAATTGGCGACTCCGCTGGGGATAGATTCCATTGATGAGAAGAGTTTTTCTTTTGTGTGAACTTTGCTTTGAGAAAATTGGTTTATTTTTCTGGTTTTGGCTCTGTGACCTTGTCTCTGGGTGGGTTAGCTTAGGATTAGTTTTATTTTGGGTTTTCTTGAGTTTTTCAGTAGGACGCACCCTCTGAGTGCTGCACAGTGCGTCCTTGGACGCACTGTCGCTGTGTGCACAGTGCGGGCCCGCACCTATCTTAACGGGTTGCCTGCGTCCCCTGTTAAAATTTGAGGAAATTCCATTTTTTGCATTTTTTGCTCTCAGATTTTGTTTTTTCTTAGTTTTTTCTGCCCAGATCCATTAGTCACTTGTCAAAGATCTTCACCTAATCTTGTTTCATCAGCATTCCTACTCTAAGCTTTCATCAATTGGGTGTTTTGAGTCTTTTTTTTTTTTGAGAAATTCTTGATTTGATTTCCTTTGGTCATTACTTGGAGGTTTGTCTCAGTCTTTTCACAATTTTGCATCTTTTTGCTTCTGTTTTTGCAAAAAAATTTCCCCCTCATTCGCCGGGGGGGGGGGCTAAATTGTGTATGAGTGTTAATCGCCTTTGAGTGTTTTTATGTTTTGATCTTTGGAACTCTCACCCAATTTTCTCGACTTGCACTTGATTGGTTCTTAGATCACATTAGAATCGTCTTGTGTCTGAGAATTCTCTTGCATAGATCACATTTGCATAATTAGAATTCTCATTTTCGGAATATGAATGAAAAATGTGCATAGATTACATTTGCATACTTTTCAAGTGAATTGTGCATAGATTACAATTGCATAGTTTACGTTCTGAAGAATCAATTGTAGATTTAGATCAGTTTTCTTTGATTTGGATTTACACAAAATAAAAAAATAAAAAATGGTTTGGAATTGATTTGCATTAGTTTTTCTTGATGAAATTAGTGCATTAGAGAATTTGTTATATTTTCTCTTAGTGATCAATTTTTGCATTGTTGGAAGTGAATGGAAACTCTCTCCTTACTTTAGTTAGGATTCATCGAATTGAAAAGATTACATTATCATATTCGATTGCATTCAGTTGAGTCGGGTCATAACACCATTGGTTTCATATCCATTTACCCATTTGAGTAATAACAGCCTTAATAACACAGCGCTTAATTAAAATTCATCTAGTAATTTTTACATTTCTAGGGCTCTGAAACACCAATATAGATCAGGCTAGTGTCTTGGAGTAGGAGAGTAATTAACTCTCCAAGACAGCAAAACCAAACAAGTAGCTCATCTTGTGGTAGGATAAATCCAATTGTCTCACTTGTACTCTGGGAAAGCTCCTCTTAAAGGAGAAGCACGAGCTCGTGTCCGAACCAATGAGGGGATCATTCCCCCCTCGTTGGGAACGACGCCAGACACGCACGTATTACAAACGGTAAACCTCGGATTAACCATTGTCGAGGAGCCAGGGGTCACTTGTCGGTAAACCTTGGATTATTGTCAAGGAGCCGGCAAGGGGATTGAGCTTGCTACTCTGCCCTTGCGTGCTGTCGGAGTTTAGACTGTTCCCACAGGTGCATTTTTTGCGGTTGGTAACCTTAGTGGCCATTATCTTTAGGATTCTACCGAGGTGATGGTGGAGGGAAGGTCCCACTGTACCTGGAGCAGACGTCGGTTATACTCACTTAGATTTTCTGGGGGGTTCACTTCACTCGAGACGGTTAAAGTGGAGGAACTTGGTCCAGTCTATTCATTAAGCAGGTTGCCGGGGTAACTGTTCCACCCACTATTTCTGTACTGGATTCTGCGAGGTTGGGCTTAATCACCAACTAGTGATTTCGGTCCGGAAGGCTACTGTTTGTGTGTGGTTTGACTCCTAGATTTGATAGCGCGTGTTAATTTGTTTGTTTTTACTTTTAGAGACCATAGGTGTGAATTGTGAATTTTAGTTGTTAAGTGTGAATTGTGAATTTTTAATTTTAGTTTTAAATTGTTAATAAAATTCACTGAAGTTGAATATAATGGCAAATGTTCCGGAATTTATCAACCTAGGAACCCCTCCTAATGAGAATCCTAGTACTTTTCCTTACTTTGGAAATGTTGGTCCTCCTTATATGGCTACTTTGTCATTACCTGGATTTACAATAGGATTACCGATATGGTTATTTTCAACTTCGTTGGCCCAAAGTACTCCAATTGTTCCACCTCAACCGGATGCTTCACCTTCACAGAGTTCACCATCTCAACATAACCAACTTTCTGTTGACCCTTTACCTTCTTCGCCTAATTTTTCTTCCTCCATTTCTTCCTCTTCGCCTGGTAAAAGTCTTGATGCTAGTAACCAGGAGGTTAAGAAGAAGAAGAAAGGGAAGAAGAAGAAGAAGAAGAAGAAGCAAGATAAGAAAGAAGTCAACCAACCAACCATGGCTGTAAGTGTTAGTTGTATTGAGGAAAATTCCAACATGCACCGTAAACCCAAATACCCTTGCAGGCTTTGTAAGGGTGACCACTTCCTTGTCAATTGTCCTGGTATTCCAAAGGTCCTGGAAGTATGGTCAGAAAAATCTCATCAACTTTCCATTGATCCATCAACCAGTGATAGTCAGGTTCCTGGGAAAAAGGGTAAAGTTAGGTTTCCTTGTAAGTTATGCAAAGGGAGTCATCAAACTCACATTTGCCCTCACATGGATGAAGCCTCAAAATTGTTGGAAAACCTTACTGTTCCACAGCAAAAATTTCCAACTGGTTACCGTAAACTTTCTCCCAACCTACCGTCAACTGACGGAGTGATTGATCTAAATTCAAGTACAGTCGATCACACTCTTCCATTGGAGAGTGAAACTCATGTCACTCAGGTTGATGATCCATTAGTTGATCAAGTGGTCGATTCAATTTCACATTCGGTCGATCACACTCTCTCTTTCGAGAGTAAATTTCATACCGCTGATGTTCTTCTTGTTACATCAGATTCTTCTATGCCGGGGGCATTTCACCTGTTTCTATAGAACCCCCTCCAAGCACTGAGGTCTTTTCCTTTGATTGGAATAGACTGACAGAACCTCGTCTTCCTTCCTCCATCCCTTTCCAAATCATTGTCAAAGCTGGTGGTAGGGACATACATCGTACAAGGGTTTTGAGGATAGTTCTTTTCCTGTGTCAACCTCACTAAAAAATGAAACAACTCCCACAAGTATTTCCAAGATCTTGAAAGTAAAGCTTCATTCCATCCAACTCATTGAATGCAATGAAGCTTGGGGGGCATGTACCTCGTTTTGCGTCATTATGTTGGGGGCATGCGAACTTATAACAAGCATATTTTTTCGTTTCAAGCTTGCATAAACATGAAACCGAATCCGAGCATAGTTCTTTTCCTGTGTCAAGCTCGTTAAACAATGAAACAAATCCTCCTCTACTTGAGTCGAGAGATTGACTAGATCTCATAAATGTTAAGTATTTAGGTTAGTTATTTCAGTTTTTTGCATAATTTCTTACAGTTTTAGGTTGAGTCTTTCAAATAATCTCGTAACTCAACCTTCATTTCATCCAGCTGGTTGAATGAAATGAAGCTAGGGGGGCATGCGCTCTAGCAGTTACGCTTAGGGGGCATCAAGCACAGTTTTCTCTCTGTTTCAAGCTTGTGTAAAAATGAAACTACTTTGAAGCATAGTTTTTATCTGTTTCAAGCTTTTGTAAAAATGAAACCTATCTCGAGTCAATTTCAGTTATTTTCAAGACTCGTTAAACTCATGAAAATCCCGAGATTATTTTGCTATTTTTCATTCTCGTAAAACAAATGAAAATGCCGAGTTCTTTCCGTCTTTTCCTGCTCGTAAATTAAATTGAAAGTCGGCCATATGAGTACATTTTTATCATTTTTTCGAACTCATTAAAATTTATGAAAAAGTGAAAACCATGAGTACATTTTTATCCCTTTTTCGAACTCGTTAAAACGTACGAAAAAGTGAAACCTCAGAGTCATCTTTTAAGCCCTTTTCTGACTCCTAAAATATGAAAAGATTGTCGAGCGTTTCTTTTACACTCGTTAAAACGGAATTAAAAGACGGTCCCCTTATAGCTCTTTTCTGACCGTAAAATCAGGAAAAGATTGCCGGGTTTTTGTCGTTTCAAACTCGATATGGAAATAAAACGACGTGTCCTTGATCGCTTTTTACTTTTCAGGTCAGTGGCACTAATTATGAAAGTACTCCTTGGTCGCAAGATCAAGCGGTTCCCCCAGGTATTATTTTATACTTTTTCGGGCTTGAGGGACACAAATCTACGAAAAAGTTCAACTTGGAGTCTTCTTAAGTTTTTCAGACTCTCTAAAATTGAAAAACACCGAGTTTCTCCTATACTGGGCTCGTTAAACATTTCACAGTAAAGGACCTGTTCAATTACAATCAGGAACGAACCACTCCTTCCTAGGGTTCGAATCAAAACTAGGTTGGACTCATCCGAAGGATGAGCTTATAATCAAGCACATGTTATCCTCCTCAAGCTTGTTAAAAATAAAGAGGTACTTGCCAGAAATGGTGGGGGAAAAGAGAGAAGAATGAACCTGTTTGTTACCTTTTGTCTCAAAAGAAACTTTATTACCACTCTTGAACACGACACTTTTCATTCACCTGGGTTGGGAAATCTTTTACCTCACAGTTGATCAAACCACTTTGAAAGTCTTTAACCGGGTTCCGGGGATTAAATTTGAGTTATTCGTCACCAAGCCATCTGTCGTGTCGTTATGTGTTCAAGAGGTCTGCAAGAAAAACTTTCATCTGCAAAATACTTGTCATCCATTTGACCATCCCTGAGTCAGTCCTTACAGCAACATTTCTTCAACTTGAACAATGATTTCGTGTTGCGGGCTTGCCTGCAACGGGTCGCTTTCTATCGACATCAGCACATTATCTAGAGAGATGACTTAGAAATCGTCAGTGCCTTGAAGTCTGCATGCATCAATGGCAGGTTTCTCGCCTTTGACGTCAGTTTACATCATTGACTTTCGATCGAAGGATTCTCTGAAATGTTCGACATCAACTCATTCATTCACATCTCATGGATTGTACTGGGTACTTTGAGAACCATTGACATTACTGGTGGTCTCTCTCACGCTTGTTAACAGTTCACATCATTGACTGGTAATCAAGTGGTTTCTACCATGTTTGACATCGACTCATTTATTCGCATGGCTAGAATCGTACCAATTCGAGAAGTAGGAATGAAGACCCTGGATCAAATCTTTACCATCCAGGCTGCGAGGAGTTTTGTATTCATTATCTAAGTAGACTAATCATAAACAGATGGCTGCGCCCATACTGTGTCTACAAAAGTCTATGATTATGATGTACTGCAAAATCATTCTTGTATCAGAGTAGTTAGTCTGTTAGTTAAAGTTTTTATCTGAGTATGGGAATGCCTACCTCAGTGATGATATAATCTTATCCATGTATTTTGTGTTGAAAATTGCAGGTTCCAACCAGGTTCTCCACGAGATAATCCTCGAAATGATAAAGCGCTTCACCCTTCCTAGATAATACAAAACCCTAATCTATTCTAGGCTTCGCACTTTAGGGGGCAATCTGTTACACTAAAAAATGTCACCATGGCTATTTACAGTTGGTATGGCTCTATCAACAGTCATACTACCCTCTTGAGCAAGTCTTATGCCTCTACTATTCATGTCAAACTCCAAGAAAGAGAGAAAGTCCTTATAAAAATGTTTATCTTTGGGTACGCAGGTTCTCTCAAACCTTGCCTGCGGGTACGCACCTTTTGTTCATAAGGTCTGCGTCCAAGGACGCTCTGTATCTAAAGGGGCAGGTGCGTCCCTCTGAAAAGGTTAAAATGCGCAAGTTTTATCTTCAAAAACTTACTTGTGGTCATTTCTAGAGCATTCTAGAAGGTTGTTTGATGTGTATTGAGCGCCTCCAGATGGTTCATGCACTCCTATCAAAGAGGAACTTATCCCATCAATAAGGGAGTGATCCCATCCAAAGAGGGGGACTATCCCATTGATGGTGGACCTGATTAACTTCCTCTTGAGCACTATAAAAAGAGGCATTGAGCCAGAAGGAAGGAGGGTTGAAAGCTATAGATTTCTAAGGGTAAATGCTGCAGGAATTAGGACTCCCATTTAGAAGCTTGTGAGGAGAGATTGTCATCTTTACTTGTTCTATTTGGAAGTGGGTGAGCTTTGTCAAAGTAGAGGAAGACTCTTGTGGACCCTGGAAGGAGCTTGCACAACACCAAGGCTCAGGTTGTAATGGTTCCTTTTGATTACCTTTAATGCAAATTGGTCCATTCTTCTCAATAACTTGTTGTTAATGGGTTATTTCATGTACTCCTTGGTCTATGTGTTGAATATGCTTTGTTTTATGTTATAATCAGGTGCTATTTAATTGTTTGACTGTTGGTGATTACAGGTTTTGGAGAAAAGGAGGAGCTCATCCAGATTAACAAAGCTTGGACTTCTACAACAGCGTTTGGACAAAGGTAAGAACGAAACACTTGATTTCTCATATCATAATGTATGTTTAGAGAAGGATAGCTCCAGTTTGTTTTGTTTGTCATTAGAATGTCTTAGACTTCTAGGAAGGTCAGTTGTGTCCGCACCCTTGACTGATTCCGTGTGACATAAAGCTTGGGAATCAAACATAGAGGATGTTTTTAGATCTAAGACTTTTGTGATCCATAATGTAGAAGAAATTCTTTCGGATTAATCACATTGATAAGATTTGGTTGACGTTTCGAACCAGCTAATGTGGTTCATCTTCAGGACTAGGTGAGAAATCCATCGATCATAAGGAATAAATAGTAAGGATGCAACATTGCCCAGAAATAGCTGTTAAAAACTAGCTGTTGGTGAATTAGTTAATAGGTAAAGAAATTAATTATTAGGGAGTTAGGGTAAGGATTTATTTCATTAAAAAATTCTATGTTTAGTTAAAAATAGTTGTTAAGGAATAATTAAAAATAAAATATTGAATTTTAATTAATGAAAGAAGTTATTTGTTAGAGGTTGACCAATTAGAAAATTAGTTGTTAGGAATCTAGAAATTTTATCCCAATGTAATCAAATAAATTAAAATTAAGTTTATATTATTCAAATTAAAGGATAATAAGAAAAATACTACTAGAGATTTTATAAAAAATAAAAAATAAAAAATAAGATATATATATATATATATATAATACAAATAGTAATAACAATGAAAAAAAGGGGATCAAGGCAGAAAACAAAAGAGAAAAAGCCAGAAAGAGAAAGAGGAGAAGAGGGGGAAAAGGGGAATGATGACTTACGATGAGAGAGCTAGAATCTAGCTCTTACTCAATTTCCAACCATCATCCCTATTAAGATTTTTGGCATGCCTTTCTATCTCAATCACCTCTCTAAGCTTCCTATGGTGGAAGTGGTCGACCTTAGTGATGACCTTGGATTCTTCAATGCAGACATGGTGCTTGGATTTTTCTGCATGCTCAGCTAATGCTGATGAGTGGAAGCAATTGTGTCTAATGTCTGCAACATGTTCATTGATCCTCTACTTAATAGATTTTCCTGTTTCTCCAATGTAGGGGATCCCACAGTAGGATCAATAGGGTCTTTAACAAATCTAAGAGAATTCTTAATTTTATTGAGAGGTTTGAATGAGGAAGAGACATTAATATTCTTAAGGATATGGGAAATCCTATCTGTGGTTCCTTGGATATATGAGAGATGAACCTTAGAGATAGGATCATCACGAGAAGGTTTAACTCTAGGATTTTTGCAGGCTTTGTGAAAGGCCTTGAGGCTTTGAGATCTGCTATACCCATTATTTCTAAACACTTCAAGGAGATGGGATTTCTCCTTTTCAAGGTGGCTATCATCAGAGATTCTTAGAGCATGGGTAGCTAGAGTGCTAAGAACCCCGAATTTCTAAGCTGGGAAATGATGAGAACTGGCATGGATATATTGTTCTCTGTGAGTCTTTTTCCAATAGACTTGGTGACAAATGGAACTGTCACTCGTCCTTGAAAGGAGAATGTCGAGAAAGGGAAGGCGACCATCCATCTCCACTTCCATCGTGAACTTGATGGAGTCAGATTGAGAGTTAAGGTGGTTAAGAAATAGGTCGAGTTTCTCCCTACCATGAGGCCAGATGACACAGGTATCATCAACAAACCTCTTCCATTTTTTAGGGTGAAATTGAGCAGTGGCTAAGGCCTTGGTCTCAAAATCTTCCATAAATAGGTTGGCGACAATCTGATCATCCTTTTTTCCCCATTTTCCCGTTTTCCCTTTCTCTTCTTCTCTTTTCTCTTTCTAGCTTTTTCTCTTTTGTTTTCTGCCTTGATCCTTTTTTTTATCATATATTATATACTATTTATTTATATATATATATATATATATATATATATATATATATATTTATATAAAATCTCTAGTAGTATTTTTCTTATTATCCTTTAATTTGAATAATATAAACTTAATTTAATTTTATTTGATTACATTGGGATAAAATTTCTACATTCCTAACAACTAATTTTCTAATTGGTCAACCTCTAACAAATAACTTCTTTCATTAATTAAAATTCAATATTTTATTTTTAAATATTCCTTAACAACTATTTTTAACTAAACATAGAATTTTTTAATGCAATAATTCCTTACCCTAACTCCCTAATAATTAATTTATTTACCAATTAACTAATTCAACAACAACGAGTTTTTAATGGCTATTTCTGGGCAATGTTGCATCATTACTATTTATTCCTTATGATTGATGGATTTCTCACCTAGTCCCGAAGATGAACCACATTAGCTGGTTCGAAACATCGACCAAATCCTATCAATGTGATTAATCTGAAAGACTTTATTCTATATAGGATGTTAGTAAGTTCTTGTAACTCTTGAGAGACAACCAATTATTTTTTAAGTGATCCAAATGTTCTTTTTGGGAAACTAAAGTTGAATATTTTTGTCACATTGTTAGGAAGGAGTACAAGTTGATCCCAAGAAAGTAGAGGCTATACAAGATTAATGTCCAAAAAAAACTAAAGATTCTGAGGGTATTATTAGTAATTATGGGATGTTATAGGGAACTTGTGAGAAATGTTGAGAAGTGTAGCAAGAAAGTCTCAATTTGACTTTGCCAGGTCAAATTGAGAAAATTTGAATTTCCACATCAACAAACAACTAGGAGGAATTTAACTTGTGTGACATGGCTCTTGTCACTTGATTAGCTCAATAAATTTGAGCTAAAGGGTTTGAAGTTCAGTTAAGCATGCATGATTGCCAAATTTTAGTAATTCAGGTCAATTAGCTCTAATTATGTTAAGTTAAACTAGTTCTACCAATTAATGGAGCTAATGGAAGGTTAGTTATGCAATGGGACAGTAGTCTAACTCAGTGATCATCTAGTTAACTGATCAATCAACTCAAAATATCTAGTGCATGCAAGGAATTTGAGTTCCTCAGCTGTGGTGGAGATTCCAAGGAAGTGTAACTGTTGTAGGGAAAAATATCCGACTCGGATGACCCTATCCCACTCTAAGGGTGATAGTACCTCAGCAACAACTGTAAAGAAAACTACTTAAGGTTTACTTCTTTACGAAAGCAAGAGAGAATGAGGAAATGCACTAACCGTTGCCTTGCGCTTAATGTCGAATCCAAACTCTTCTCTTTGGCTGCTTGCTCCCAGCTCCTTGCTCTTTTGCTGGCCCAGCTACAATGAGATCCTTCAAAATAACAAAGAAGGAAACTACAAGAAGCATGCAATCATAACTGATTCAAGGATTAGCATAAATCAAATATACAATTATCACAACACATCATTGAAACAAGTGCATATAGAAGAACCTCAATAGCTTTTATTAATGAAGAAGTAAAGTTCTGAGAGAGTTACAACCATTGAAGGCCCCAATCCAGCAACACCTCCCAGCAGAAAGAATTTCTCCTCTTCACCTCCTTCAAGCAATCACCCAATAGTTCTATAGTGAAACCAACAGCATATCATTACTTTGCACAACATTCCAGCCTCCTGAGCTCATAGGAGAGAGCTCAATATATAGATGAATTGAGAAAGGATGAGTCAGCTTGCAACTGATGTGTAGCTGCCTTCTGTCCTCTCTCTCTTCAGTTGATCTTCAGTTCTTGAGTCCACTTGGAGAACCTTGCTTCCACTTGGAGAAACAGAGCCTCTGACTCATCACAAGGCGAAATCCCTGATCCAAGTGTCATTTTTGGAAGATTCCAGAGAAATGACTCAGTGTGCCACTTGTCCCATCTCGCTCAGCGCAGGTGGCCTTTGTTCCACTTGCTTTGCAACGCAGGTACACCATGGAGGAGTTGAGTTTCAGCGCAGAAGCCTAGTGGAGCACCTGCTTTGATTTCAGGATTGCTTGTTTTTGAGTGTTTTCAGGTGGAGAACTGATCTGAGAGCTGTTGGTTTGCTGACCTTGTTCCTCTAGGGGTAGGAACATCATGTTTAGGGACTTTGGATCCCTTGGATTATTGACAATTCATGCCTGATGCTGCAAGGCACAAAATTGTCTATAACAGATGCCCCCTAAAGTATGAGGTCGTTTATCGGGTGAAATGCTTTATTAGGAGGATCCGAAGTTCATTCGATCTGCTGAGAAGTGTCCTGTAATAAGATACAATACAATACATTATTTTTCATACTTTTTCATGATCTAGCTGAGGCGGGCATTCCCATGCTCAGCTTTATAAATACATTTTGGTACATAGAACAGACGATCGTCTGATGATAGACTGATAATTCTCTGCTGTAATTATCATCCTTTGAGAAGGATGATCATCTGCTGCAATGATGTACATATCAAATGTCTTTATATCCTGAATATATATCGCAGCCCGGATGGATGAAACTAGACCCGGGGTCTTCAATCTCTTCCGATCTTCACTCGATGCACAAGTCGATCCATGTGAGAATTTCTTGAAGTCGAACATGGAAAGACATCGCTTGATTACCGGTCAATGATGTAAACCTTTAACAAGCGCGAGAGGAATCACCGATAAGGATGATGACCCTCAAGGTACGGCAGTACAATTCACATGGTGGGAATAAAGGACTTGGCGTCGACCACCATGCAAAATCTTTTGGTCGAAGGTCATTGATGTATACCTGTCGCCGGAAGTGAGAAACTTGCCATTGAGGCATGCAAGCTTCAAAGTACTGAAGGGGGTGTTCCTAGATCAACTCCTTGGATAATGAGCTGATGTCGACAAGGAGCGATCCGTCAAAGGAGGGCCTTAATGAATCCCACATCAGTGACACGGAACGGAGCTAGTGATTGTGATGAGGTGAAAACAAACTGTGATGTATGATTCAGGGTGGCGGTCATGAAATGGATGAAGGACAATGTATGGCAGTGGATGGAACACGGTTGACTCTTTGCAGAACAACATCTCTTGAACATATAACGACACTGATGTGATGGATCGGTAGCATTACCCCAAATGTGGATGGTGTGGCGAGGACCATGGTGATGAGACCGGTGAATGAAACAACCCAACCCGATGTGATACGGAGGACAAAGTGTCATGTTCAAGAGCGACTTGCTACCATTAAAGCTGTGAGGTTCTCCCAATTTTTCCCCAGTCATTGCTGACCAGTACCTCTTTATTTTTGTCAAGCTTGAGGAGGATAACATATGCTTGTTCTATAACCTGCCCTTCGGGCAAGCCCATCGCTATGTTTTAACGAGCCTAGCGATAGGGAAACTCGTTCTCGTCTAAAGACAAGTTTGTCGCTATTTAATGAATTTAACGAGTCTAACGACAAGGATAACTCGGTCCTTTTCATTTTTAGAGAGTCTGAAAAGTTACATAAAGTCAACTCCAAAATTCATTTTTCGTCATCTAATCCCTTAAGTCCGAAAAAGTATAAAACAATACAGAAGGGATGAATTTTCGATTGCTTTAACGAGCCGAACAAAACAAGCGCTCGATCTTTTTGTGCAATAATCCCTCAGGTCCAAAAAGATTAAAATCTAGAGGAGGGATAGCTTTCCGGTCGCTTTAACGAGCTGGAAGGCCAAAACTCGGCAATCTTTTCATATTTTACGAGTCAGTGAAAAGAGCTTAAAGATGACTCGTCTTTCGAGGAACGAGTGATGAACAGGGCAGTAGCAGATTCCAGGTACAGGTTGGAATTTTCCAATCACGGCAGTGTCACAAGGATGGCTAAGTGAAATCACTCTTCGCAGCTGTTCCTCAAAATGGGTAAACAATCATATGGAGATGAATGATTGGCCAAATGAACGGATGGAGGTGAGACTGCAAGAACACGACCAAGGGCTTTAATATGGCTGTCAAAGGTTACATTTACCAAGGTTATTTACCGGTTCATTTTTTCTGGGTGAGCTTGAACTCTAGGGGAAGATTGCTCACAACTTATGTTTATTTTTTAACGAGCATGAACTATGTGCTAAAACTGCTCGGATCTTGCGTTTATTTTTTAACGAGCATGGACTGTGTGCTAAAACTGCTCGATTATACCAGTCTTAATACAAGGAACGCCTCAGGTGAGGTAGTCATATTTAAGGAGCTATACCTCACTAGTTACTCCAATTTGGCAAGTTTTAACTTTTGCCCCACATCCTTTCTTTATGCAAGCTGGAAACGGCTAATCCTACGAGTTTAACGGGTTAGACCTACAGGTTTAAAGGGAGGACCTAAAAATTTAAAAAATAAATAGTCGTCCCGTGCTTGCACTCCAAAAGGTTCGCATGCCCCCAGGTATAAAGTATAATTTCAAGGCTACCCCTCCTCTGTCCCACCTCTGTTTTTCTACTTGTCGTCTTGCTATATTTTTAACGATACTTGTCTTCTCGTTATTTTTCGGTGCCGACGGTACTTGTCTTCCCATCAGTTCACTTTTTGATTTTTGCAAGATCGCAACAGATAAAACATTGGCGTTACGGAGGGAGGTTTTCCTCTTACTTATTATCCGAAAAATGGTTTTGTTCGCTGCCACAAACTAAACTCTTTTTCCCGGCGATGTCTATTACTAGGTTACTAAAGATGGTGACCACTTGTTGCAGCAATTTCATCTCTTTCTTTGGAGGCTGCCCCTACTTATCCTTCAAAACATATGTTTTAATGGGTGAGGCTTGCCTTCAAAGATGGTGGCTACTTGCTGCCGCAAATGGTCCCCTTCCTCGGTATCCTACTTACCTAGACAAGGGGAGCGAGAAGCTGATTATCTCACTCACATAACTTTGACAAAAGAACTTTATCCTAGAACAACCCTCTCTTCCTTCCTTCGGACGGGGTACGGACTAGTCCCATCCTTCTGCGGAAATTAACTTTATACCCAAGGTTTCCTCTGCCCAAGGCAGGCCAGGGTGCATGCCCCCTGGGTCCCAGTTACATCTTTCCGAATCACTCGCATTCATCGGGAAGTAGAACCGGGGGTGGAGGCATTCCTTGAGTGAATAAACCGTTAAGGGATGGTATTTGACTATTTGCGATGCGTGATCCTGGAAATGAAAGTTGGTCTACGAGCTTGACCATTCTTCCTTCGTGCGGAAAACACATAACTCTAAAGAGTGAGGACACTATCGCCTCCATGCAATATATATAGTCTCGTCCAAGGAGTAAGTTATATACCAAGGGTCCCTGGACGACCATGACGTTCATATGAACTGTCTTCCCTTTCAATGTAATGGGAACATTGGGGAGAATCCCTAACGGGTGACTGGTTCCTTTATCAAAACCCGATAGATTTCTCATCTCAGGTAAAAGCGCCGGGGAACCCAGTGCTTTCCAAGCAATAGAGGAAAGGATACTCACAGATGCCCCTTCATCAATGATAGTTCCAGCCATCACCATTATGTAGATTTGGACGATGATTCTGAATGGGATACTGGCTGGTAATCGGGGTCTGCCTAGTTGATTCCAATCAAAGGATACAACTAGGTTGCTTGGTGGTGGGACCGAATACACGGCCGGATACGACCCTGACGATGTTCCTTCCTGCGATAAAGGAATGGGCGCATTGCCCTGATGCTCATCAAAGTCTGTGTTGATGAAAAGAATATGGACGGTGTCATCCTTATCCTCTTCAGTGAGGGTGTCATTTGAAGATGGGTCTTCAATGACGGAGTCATTTGAGGATGAAACCTCTGAAGGAAGAACCGGGTCAACTGCCGTTTCGACCTTTAGACTTTCGTCTGGTCTGGATTCAGTAGGTTCATTCTCAATGACCGACACTTCAGCTGACCACTTGATCGGGCCAGCTGGATTTTCAACTATCGAGGGACTTGGCACGAGTTTTTGGTATCCAGGAGGAAGTCGTAATGGTGAAACCGGACGATCTTCCAAAACTCTCTTCGCTTCGTCTAAGAATGGACATCGGTGGATGGCGTGATCGCCTTCACACAACATACAGGGTGATCTTGGTCTCCCTTTTCGTCCTTCACTCTCGCTAGTTGACGGACTACAATCAACATGACTACCAGAGGTTGATGCTACCGGATTGTGCAACCTGGGGGACCAGTCCCTTAGTATCCGGGGAATACAAGGACAATCACGATGGAAGTGGGTCCCTTTGCAAATGACACATGGCGATTTAGGCCCGGTCGGTGCAGTGTGTGGATTTTTGTCAGATGTCTTTTGCTTGCCCCCAGTCGCCTTCGCCATAGGCCCCTTCTGCTTCTTTTCTCTCTTCTTCTTTTCCTTCTTCTCCATGGGAGGCTGACTTTTGTCGGCTCTACCTTGTGAAGATGAAGGATCAGAGGAAGAATTGTAAGAAGTGGAAGGCTGGTGGGCAGCTTTAGACTGGTCTGACTGTTGATTCGACTGCTCAGGATTTGTGGTGGTCTGAACTACATTAGTTGAAAAGAGCCATACAGGTAGGCCAATTGTCAATCCTGGAAGTGACAATGTGGCCATATGGGGCGCACCAACATCTCCCCAAGAGGAGAAGGGATTGGGACTTCCACCAAGGTGACTTCCTTGGTTGGTGGGCTCCATACTTTTCAACTGAAAGATCAACGTGGGAATAACAAGTGATTATGTTCCGATTAAAATAAATTTTATTAACGACGCTTTAGACACAACTTTGCTTTTTCATGTTTTAAGAGTCGAGAAAAAGCTAAAGATGACTCTAGTCCCCTTCGATGTTTTAACGAGCCCGAAGTGACAAATGCTCGGATGGACTTTTTCAGTTATAGAGTTTGAAAAAGGCCAAAAGAAACTGCTCTGGAGTTCTAGGCAGAGGGTGTGCCAAACTTTTCGCGAAACCACAGAATACATTTTACGGTACGGGTGGTCGATCTTCGTGAATGCTGTGTTCACTGCATCGCGATCAGTAGGGCGGCCGACACGGCTTCCTATGGATAAAGGCTTTGTTCCTATAGGGGTCTCCCAATATATACGCGACGGTACGTGGGAGCACAAGTCCGTATTAGTGCCACCGACTCTCAGGAGGAATCACCCACCTTCGTAGAGATCGACAGTCACTACGTTTAACGACGCCGGAACATGTCTCTACCTAGACCTCTATGTGTTTGCGTTATGTTACAAAGCGTTGTTATGTAAATTGAATTTATTTTAATGTTGATCTTGCTTAGCAGTTTGCCTTTAAGGATCACCACGAGATGTATGTAACAAATTCCTGAATGCAGTCTAAGATGAGAAGCAAACTTTTCAATCTTTCAACTTTGAAAATCTTAACTACTGAGGAGAAGAAAGGCAAATCTTTTCACACAGATCATAGAGCACACACTAATGCAGAATTTCCTAAATCAGCATGCAAACAATCAAATGCAAAATGCACAATGCATGTATTTTCTTTTCCCTTTCTTAATGTTGATGTATTACAAAAAGAAAGTTGTTATATAACTTTGATTTCGATTTAAAGCGAAAACAAACAAGCTTGTCCAAAATCAAAGACACCTTAAGATTTACTTGTTTAATCACTGGAAATACATGAAATCAAACCATAATGACGAAAGTAAAAAGACTAATCAGCTATGGACAGCAAACAAGCTAACTCTTTAGACCATCAAAATGCCTAACACAGGTTCAGATCTAAGAGGCCAAAGCAAGACTGGTTAACTTTCGTTATGGGAAATTGTAAATGATGTAAGAAATACAAAAGAACAAGTACAATTTCGTTATATAACAGAGGCGGAATGATGGCAAGTAAGGTTGGTTTCAGAATAGGTACAAGACTGGTATCTGACTGCAAAATTTATAGTGAAAACAGGCAAGAAAAAAGGAGGAAACCCCAACTGCACAAGGCAAAATTGGGCCAACGCAGGTGCTGCTCAGCCAGTCTGGCTCTCAGCGCAGGTAGCCCCTTCAGGACCTACGTTGCAAAGCAGGTAGCCTGTGTACTACCTGCTTTGGAAAACGAAAGTTGCTTTTTCTCAGTTTCCGGGTCACAATTTTCTCAAAAATTCACGGTTTTTGCTCAAATCAGAAGCAATCAGTCAAGTACACAGTAAGGGATGACAAGGAAGATGAAAAGCTATCACTAAGAGCTTACAAGGATCCTTGTAGATCAGCTCTTCAAATCATGAACATGCTCAGAAATGAGCTAGAGTAGCTGCCCTCTACTTCGCTTTTGATATAGTCAAAAGCTTTTCGATTTGGTACTCTTTTGTTCAGGAAATGAATAGCAAAATACTACAAACAATCAAACAGATACGATCCCCAGCGGAGTCGCCAGTTTGTTGTAGGGAAAAGTATCCGACTCGGATGACCCTATCCCACTCTAAGGGTGATAGTACCTCAGCAACAACTGTAAAGAAAACTACTTAAGGTTTACTTCTTTACGAAAGCAAGAGAGAATGAGGAAATGCACTAACCGTTGCCTTGCGCTTAATGTCGAATCCAAACTCTTCTCTTTGGCTGCTTGCTCCCAGCTCCTTGCTCTTTTGCTGGCCCAGCTACAATGAGATCCTGCAAAATAACAAAGAAGGAAACTACAAGAAGCATGCAATCATAACTGATTCAAGGATTAGCATAAATCAAATATACAATTATCACAACACATCATTGAAACAAGTGCATATAGAAGAACCTCAATAGCTTTTATTAATGAAGAAGTAAAGTTCTGAGAGAGTTACAACCATTGAAGGCCCCAATCCAGCAACACCTCCCAGCAGAAAGAATTTCTCCTCTTCACCTCCTTCAAGCAATCACCCAATAGTTCTATAGTGAAACCAACAGCATATCATTACTTTGCACAACATTCCAGCCTCCTGAGCTCATAGGAGAGAGCTCAATATATAGATGAATTGAGAAAGGATGAGTCAGCTTGCAAGTGATGTGTAGCTGCCTTCTGTCCTCTCTCTCTTCAGTTGATCTTCAGTTCTTGAGTCCACTTGGAGAACCTTGCTTCCACTTGGAGAAACAGAGCCTCTGACTCATCACAAGGCGAAATCCCTGATCCAAGTGTCATTTTTGGAAGATTCCAGAGCAATGACTCAGTGTGCCACTTGTCCCATCTCGCTCAGCGCAGGTGGCCTTTGTTCCACTTGCTTTGCAACGCAGGTACACCATGGAGGAGTTGAATTTCAGCGCAGAAGCCTAGTGGAGCACCTGCTTTGATTTCAGGATTGCTTGTTTTTGAGTGTTTTCAGGTGGAGAACTGATCTGAGAGCTGTTGGTTTGCTGACCTTGTTCCTCTAGGGGTAGGAACATCATGTTTAGGGACTTTGGATCCCTTGGATTATTGACAATTCATGCCTGATGCTGCAAGGCACAAAATTGTCTATAACAGTAACAAACAGTTGTAAACTAGTCTGAGTGTGTAGGTGTTGCATGTAGTTAGATTATCAATCCTTGAGAATTGCGAAATCAATTGGAGGAAAATTGCTAAAAAATAGGAGTTAATTCCTCAAGATTTTCATAAGAAAATAGGGGTTCAAGGAGAGGTATAAATTGACTAAGTCTTGGTCAGAGCTTCTCATTGAGAAGAGAGATAGGTTATTCACTTGCAGGTTATGCTAAGAGTGGGAAACAAATTGTAATACATTCTCTATTCATCTTATTAATGCAAAGAGACCCTGAGGGGTTTTCCCAGTTGGGTTCCCCTAGAAAAATATTGTGCATGTGTGGCTTTTTCTTGTCTCATGTTTGTGAATTTTGTTCTAAATTGTGAATTAAATTCTGCAAATCAGTAGAGTAGAATTGTGTCTCTTGGTTTTAGATTAAAATTCTTGAGCAGTTTCAATTCTATCACCATATTTCTACAATAAATTATGGAAAAATTACATCTCCTATAAATTCAGACAAGAATAAGGTCTTTTTCTACAATGAGAAATCCACACAAGCATTCATTGCTTTAAAAGAAGCGATGTGCACTACTCTAGTATTATCACTTCCTAACTTTAATAAGACTTTTTCTTTCATATGTGATGCCTTAGGAAGGGCTCTAGGAGAAGTATTTATATAGGAAATATGCCCATTAGAATTAACCAATAAGAAATTGTGTGACTATAATTTGGGAAAATTGACAAATGAGAAGGAAATAATAGTTATCCTTAATGCAATGGAGACTTTGTGACCACATCACATAGGGAGGTGTTTTGAAATGAGGACCAATCATCATAGTCTAAATTACTTCATCAAACAATGATTTTCTTCACCAAAGCAACATAAATGGGTGACCAATATGTTGTTATATGATTATGATATCATATATAGGAAGGCTAAAGAGAATATTATGGTTGATTCCTCATCTAGACAATTTGAAGAGGATGTTTCATTCCTTGCTTTATCATTACCAAGTCCAAGACGGATTGAGTAACTCTATAGGGAATGGTTTGAAAATAGTACTTTAAGGAAGGTCATTAAATAACTTTAGATATATCCCAAACCTCTTATAAATTATACATGGAAATAAGATACATTGTGGTATAAAGGGTGCATTTTTTTGGAAAAATATTCAACCCAAAAATAATGGGATTTAGAGGAGCTCTACTCATCACTAACATCATGTCACTATAGCTTTCATAAAACCTATGAAAGAACTAAGCATTCAATCTTTTGGGAAGGCATGAAAACATATATATAGGATTTTGTGGCATCTTGTGATGCTTTCTCAATAAACAAGGGAGAGACAATAAAGTTACTAGGCGCATTGAAACCTCTACTAATCCCAACATAAATTTGGACATACATTTGAATGGATTTTATTGTGGAACTTCCAAAAATAAGAAACTAAAAAATGATTATGCTAGTGGTAGATCATATTTCAAAAGTTTCTTTGTTATTTTCCCAAGCTCATCCTTTCACTCCTTCCTCTATTGTTCAAGCTTTTGTCGATAAGAACTTTAAGCTAGACAATATGCCCAATTCCTTTTTTTCAAATTGAAACCCCACATTGACCAATAGATTTTGGTAGAAGCTATTTAAACTTCAAGGTACACAACTTAATATGAGCACTGCATGCATTCTCAAATAGATGGTTAAGAAAACGTGGTCAATAAGTGCTTGGAAACCTATTTGAGATGCTCTTATTCTAAAATGTTGTACCTGTGAGCACAATGGATTCCCCTTGTGGAATGGTTGTACAATAATGCTTATCATGGTGCTACTAAGAATGTAACTTATAAGGAAATTTTATTTATGCATAAGGATATGCCTTGGTGATAGTATTACCAACATAAATAACCATGTTCTCCAAGCATGGATCTAGTTCTAGATGACTTGCTAAAAATTTGAATGACAAAATTACTAATTGTTACAGGCCATTTTTTCACATTCAAACAAATGGACCTAAACCTGGATCTATCATCATCCATTTATAGTACCTTGCAATCATCCCTACAAAGCCAAAAGAATTATCTCTTCAGAAGTTATAAGAATCCTAGATTAGATTGGCTAAAAACTGTAATTGAAGACCTCATCACACTTAATTTCTTGATAAACTACGGTGGCACAGGTTGTACACATGGAAATTGAGTTGTTCAGCATAGGTTGCTCTTACCATAAGTGTGATGGCACCTAGAAATGAGTAAAATTTAAAATAAAAAAATTGAAGCTTCTCTCTCTAAAAGCTTTGGGAGTGGATTTACCCATTTACTATTGGATATGATCTCAGACTCCTACTAATGAGGTCTTATCTCTTATATCACAAATATTAGCTCCTTGTAAAGTGGATCTAAGCCCTAGTATGGTAAATCCAAAACTACCTCATTTACCCTATAAAAGCACTACCTGCTATAGAGGTTGGGTTGGCTTTTGGAGACTCTGATTATGCCTTTATGATGTCCATTTGTGTCTAGAGGTCCATAATCCATCCATGTGCTTTAGTTATGATTGAAATATTACCATTGTGGTAAAGGAAGGACAAGATAGCTGGGAGAGATTCATAAAGTCAACGCCTACAAGGGTTGTAAAGTTTTCCTTCCATTATTAATACAAAAGTGCATCATTTCTCCTATACATTATGTCTTGATTATGCATATGTAGAAAATGAATCCTTGAATTCTTATTTAGATTTGTTTGTATATGTTATCTTGTATATTTTGTTCCCTTGCTTGTTTTGGATGATTTGTAGGTTCCACTTTTAGAAATTTTAGTTGGAGCTAGAGCTAAGTAGAGAGAATAAGGAGGCTTGCATTGGATTCCAAGTAGGTTTTACTTTCATATTTCAAACATATCGAAGGATAAAAATTGTAGTTTTGTCTTGGTTGTTTCTAGGCTAAGCCACTAGGTCTAGGGAGATTTCTTTTGTATACAAAAGGAATTTATCCACAAAATAACTTGGCGCCTTTGCTGGGGAAGAAGATGTTCTTTAGTGATTTTGTTTGCCATAGCCTTTAGGACCTCTATAGTCGAATCTATTTATCTTTATCAGGCTATCAGTGGACTTAGGAAATCTTAATTTTGATAATAGTTAGGGTTTTTCTTCTATTTTTTAAGCGCATTTACCCCATCGAAGCTGTCCTTTTGAGACAGTGCATATCAATGAAATCTCTCTGTTTAGTTTGCACAATGACTCACAATGGTTTCCATATATTGCATGCGATTATCCTAAAAGTTTAAAAAATTTGCATTTTCCCTATCTTGCTCTAAATTTGTCATTTTTGCAGTGTCTTCCTGAGTCTCTGGTATGTCCAAGGTCTCTATAAAGCCAACAACTTGTGTGTAATCGAATTTTATTTCCTCTTTTAATAAGAGATTGTTTCTTCTTGTCAATTAGGCTTTTTTTTTCATTTGAATTGGTTATTGATTTATTAAATAAATTTTCATATTATAGTATCTATTTGATTGAATTATTTTTTATTCAATAATCTAGTCATATTTTCATTTTTCTTTAAATTGAAAGTTGAAATAAAAATAAAAGAGAGTGTCATTTCCTCATGCATTAGG
This sequence comes from Pinus tabuliformis, assembly GCA_031772625.1. Taxonomy (NCBI): domain Eukaryota; kingdom Viridiplantae; phylum Streptophyta; class Pinopsida; order Pinales; family Pinaceae; genus Pinus; species Pinus tabuliformis. Next base: position 854,417,249 of record CM062820.1, on the reverse strand, counting down.
GTTGTGAACTTTCGAATTGGAATATTTTCTTTGAAGATCTTGTTTAGAGGATTTATTTATTTATTATTTTATTTTATTTTTTATCTTTTATTTTTTATTTTTTATTTTTATTTTTTTATTTTTTTATTTTATTTTATTTATTTTATTTATTATTTTATTTATTATTTTATTTATTTATTTATTTTATTTATTTATTTATTTTTATTATTATTTTTATTTTTTTTTCTTCTGCATTATTTCTTGAAATTCCTTCCCTTCCTTTAGTTAGATCTTCATCGAATGAAAAGAGTTCGTACTATCACGCTAATTTGTTCAGTTGAATTTGTTTCGATCATTGAAACTAAAACTTTAATCAAGATAAACATTAAAATTTATTAACAGATCTAAGGAGAATTTGAAATAGTAAAGACATGTTTAGTTGGTCTATGCTAGAAGACATGTTTTGGCGTCTCTAAACATAGGAGTTTTCATTGATTTTATGTGTTACATTCTGCGAGTGGTTGGTATTCCACGTACCTCTGAGTATAAAGGATTGTTCTTCTACATACCCTTGGCTATATCAGAATGGTGCTCCATGTATGAGGAGCATATATGGGTGCTTCCCATCATACAGGATGTATTATACAACACTACTATAGACTGCACTTCCACGTACCCTCGATTATATTAGAAGTCCCCATTAGGCTGCGAGCCTACCGTAGGTAACTGAGTCAGCCACCTTGTTGTTGTGATACACCGAACAAAACATTCGAGGAGATTTAGTGCATGCACCTAAAGGTATATTGCAGTTCACAACAACCTAGTAATAACTTCATACTTAATAACCATTTTCATTGTTACTGCTTATTTGATTGACTTCCCACCTTTTATTATTTGGAGACCTTTGGTTGAATTTGATGGTAACATTTTTGGAGCCTGCCAATAAAGGAAATCCATTTGATGGGAATCCTGGTCCTTTTCCTTATTTTGGAAATATTGGTGTGCCTTACATTGATATGTTTTCCCTTCCTGGATTCACGATAGATTTATCGGTATGGTTGTTTTCAACCTCCATGGTCCCAAATATCCAAACTACTTCACAAGAAATTTCTCCACTTGAACAACACCAACCTCAAGTTGACCCTTTGCCTTCTTCACCCATTGCATATTCTTCCCTTTCTTCTTCTCCACCTGGCGAAAGTATTGATACTAGTAACCAAGAAGCTAAGAACAAGAATAGAAGGAAGAAGACAAAGAAGAAAAATAAGCAAGGGGGCAACCAACCAACCATCACTATGAATGTAGCTAATGCTTCCATGCCTTGTAAAATTAAATTCTCTTGCAAGCTCTGTGAGGGTGACCACCTTCTTAAAAATTTCCCTGGTTTTCCCCAAGTATTATAAGTGTGGTCCAAAGGCTCACATTATCCCTTTTCATCAGCCTCTGGAGATCATGCTAGTGACAAACCATCAACTAGTCATAATAAGGTTTCCGGGAAAAAGGATAAAGTTAGGTTTCCTTGTAGGTTATGTGAAGGGAGTCATCAAATGACCTTTTCCCTCATATGGATGAAGCCTCAAAATTGTTGGAATACCTTATTGTTTCTCAACAACAACTTACAACCAGTTACCATAAGCTTTCCCCTAATCCTCCTTTAGTTGATGAAGTGACTGACCTGATTTCATCTTCAGTCAATCCCACTCTTCCTGGGCGTGAATCCCATCAGTCCTTTTCCAACCTACCATTGGTTGAGAAAGTGGTCGACTCGATTCCATATTCAAACGATCGTACTCTCCCCTTAGAGAGTTAACTTAATACTACTCAGGTTCTTCTTGTTTCTTCAGATCCCACCGAACAATGGGGCATTTCTCCTATTATTATGGAACCCCCTCCAAGTAATGAGGACATTTCATTTTATTGGAATCAATTAATAGAGCCTCTTCTTCATTCTTACATGTCATTCCAAATCATGGTGAAGGCTTGGGGTAAGAACAAATATCACACTGTTATAAACAAAGGTGCTTCTCTTAGCATTCTATCCTAAACTTCTTGGCAAGATTTACGTTTCCCCCATCTTGTGTTTATTACTAAAAATCCATTGGCTTTTAACAGAAGAAAAAGTGAACCTTTAGGGATCCTTCCTCAGCTACCTACTACCTTGGAAGGAAAAACTATATGTATTGATGTTATGGTAGTCCAAGGCCCCTTGGATTTGAATTTCCTCCTTGGTAGAGACTATGTTTATGCTATGAATGTTGTTGTGTCCACACTCTTTTGACTGATGTCTTTCCTGCATGATGGAAATATTGTGACTATTGACCAACTTTAATTCGTTGGTCCTGATTTGACTACCAACCATCTGAATTCACTAAAAATTACTAATATGCAAGTGGTATCCCCCTCATCTTAGGTTAATTATGTAGAAACGTGTTCCATGCTTGCACCTACCAATGAAGAAGAGCCCTTTATTTTTTTCTCGACTTATTTTAACCTAGATTGCGTAAGTGATATGGTAAATTATTTACTGGGGGAATTAGAGCCTAATATTCCTACCCCTACTGAATCCCTTGATATGTATTTCTTCTAGAGCATTATTCTTCCATCTGATGAAAAACTCTTGGAAGCCATGATCAATCCCTTGATACCTATTCCTTCTGGAGCCTTAGCCTCTCGTGAGACATGATCAAGGTAAATAGTGAATGAGAATATTTTTTTTCTTGTGTCAAGTTCGTTAAAAAACGAAACAGGTCAACATCAGTAAAGTTCCTTTTCTTGTGTCGAAGTCATTAAAAAATGAAACAAGGTGTCATGGGCATAGTTCTTTTACTGTTCCAATCTCGTTAAAAAATGAAACATGTCACCATGAACATAGTTTCTTTTATGTTTCAAGCTCGCATAAAAATGAAACAAACCTATGTTTCATCCTCCCATATCACATGATCCTCTTCCTTCCTTCCCGGTGAAAATATTTCTATCAGTTACCAATAATATTTTTGGGTCCATGAGAAGGGTTGGCACACAAAACAAGGCTGCGGGGGCATGGCTCTACCCTTTTGCTAGGGGCAATGCAATATTTCTCAAGCATAGTTTTTCTATGTTCAAGATTATGTAAAAATGAAACCACTCTTGAGAATATTTTTTCTTTATTTCAAGCTTGTGTAAAAAATGAAACCTATTTCGAGCTTGGTCTTGGTTCACCATCATTGTGCCTTAGGTCAAACCCCATCAAGTTATGACATAAACCCTCTCTCTTATGCATGTTGTAGCTTGATGATAGATATTATTTGATCATGGATTCCCTAGTATAACACCTTTTTTCTGTATTGGTATCCATGTAGTCATTTTTATTATCTTTTTAGAATCCCTCCTTCTCCCCCACCATGACCTAGAATATGATCCCCTTATCCTCTTCTTTCTCATATTTTTGGCTTTACCCTCAAAGGATTCCACACTTTGTCCCTCATGATTGCCACTTTTTATCAGCCTGTTTCTGTAAGATGAGCCTTGGTTTTATCATTCGATCATCAACATCTTGGATAATCATTCACTTTCACTTGGTGTTTTACCCTTTCCTAAGGAACCGTTGCACTGAGTGGTCTTATTAGCCTGCCTCTTGGCCTCTACATGTTTTGAGCAGCTCCATCATGACCAGAACTAGTTGCTACCCTTTATATCACTTGTTACTCTGGGAGGATTCCTCTTTAAGCTCTTTTCAGACTCCCAAAATATGAAAAGACTGCCAAGCACTTTTTTGTTTCGCACTCCTTAAAGTAAATGAAAGGACATTTTCCCAGTATAAGTTTAACCCTTTTCTAGATTGGATGGACTATTTACGAAAAAGGAAAACTTTAGTTAACCATGACTAAAAGGTTCTCCTGAGTATTGTTTTATTCCTTTTCCATCCCAAGGGACTAAATCCATGAAAAGAAACATATCCTAGTTTTATTTTTTTCCTCTTTTTCAAACTCTTTAAATATGAAAAATAAGTTGAGTTTCCCCTTCGTTGGACTCGTAAAACATAAACATTGCAAGATTTATCAAACATGATGAGACCAAACCACTGCTTCTGAAGGTTCGTTAAAAATACTTATAAGGATTCATTCAAACGATGAACTTACATATCAAACACTTTTTTTCCTCCTAAAGCTTGTAAAACAATAAATAGGTACTTGCCAGAAATGGTGGGGAAATTGGGGAAAAAATACATGAAACCTAATTATGGCAGTGAGTCACTCTTGAACATGACACTTTGTCACCTCTGTGACTATTATGGGTTGGTGAATCTACTTGTCTCTATGTTTATCACACCTTATAGAAAATATTCATAATGTGCCTTTGAGTCAATGTTGCCAATTCCATAAAAGTGTCATTAATATGTTCACGAGAAGTCCACCCTCAGTTTACATCTGCTGCAACACCTTTAGACTTCCTTCATGTTAAGAATCCCTAAACTAGCTTTGCATCATCACATTCTATCTCAAATCTGGATACCCATTTCATGTCGTTGATGGGGGATACACTAAGGCCCTCCTGTGATGGATCACTTCCTATTAACTTCAACACATTATCTACGAAGTGGATCTAGAAACTCCTTTTAGTGCCTTGGAACTTGCATGCCTCAATGGAAAGTTTCCTCACATACACCTTGCAATCGTCCCTACAAATCCAAAATCATTCTTTCTATAGAATTTATAAGAATCCTGGATTACATTGGCTGAAAAACCTAATTTAAGACCTCATAACACTGAATTTCTTGACAAATTGCAATGGTACAAGATGCACACATGGAACTTGCACTAGTCAGTGCAAGTTTCTCTTACAAAAAGTGTGATGACACTTAGAAATGAGTAAAACTAAAAAATAATTTCGAAGTTTCTCTTTCTAGAAGCTTTGGGAGTGGATTTAACCATTTACTATTGAATATGATCTCAAACTCCTACTGATGAGGTATTGTCTCTTATCTAACAAATCTTACCTCCTTATAAAGTGAATCTAAGCCATAGTATGGTAAATCCAAAACTACTTCATTTACCTTAGAGGTTGGGTTGGCTTTTGGAGACTCTAATTATGCCCTTATGTTTTCCATTTGTGTCTAAAGGTCCATCATCCATCCATGTGTTTTAGGTATGATTGAAGGCTTATCTTATGGAAAATGAAGGACAATATAGCTAGGAGATATTCACAAAGTCAAGGCCAACAAGGTTTGTGACCTTTTCCTGCCATTATTAATAGAAAAATGTATTGTTTCTCCTATACATTCTATCTTAATTATGCATATGTAGAACATGAATCCTTGACTTCTTATTTAGAGTTGTTTGTATATGTTATCTTATATGTTTTATTATCTTGCTTATTTTTGATGATTTGCAGGTTACACTTTTATAATTTGGATTTGGAGTTGGAGCTAACAAGAAGGGAGAAGAAGGAAGCTTGCATTGGATTCAAAGTAGGTTTTCCTTTCATATTTCAAACATCTCTAAGGAAAAACATTGTATTTTTTCCTTGGGTTGTTTCTAGGCTAAGACATTAGGTTTAGGGAGATTGCTTATGTCCACAAAATGAATTTATCCCCAAAACACTAATTATTTAGGGTCATCCAATTGATCTATTGAGCTCTAAATCGATGAGATATTTAAACAACATTTCATTTACTTAATGAAGGAATTTCTTGAGATATTTGAAGCTTAATACTCTAGTTTAATAAAATTCTAACCTAGATCAATTGTTTGGAGCATACCCAACACAAACTCCAATTCTTATGTAATGAAATACTCTTTCACAAACCATGTGGCCATTCAATCCATCAGAATGCTTGTGAAAATACTATAACTTACATATCTCGAACATGTTGTTGATAATTTTATGTTTCATTGTCTACATATGATCAAAATTAAGGTTACTTGGGAAATATGATGCTTAGTCTAGTTTAATACAATTATAACCTAAATCAATTGCTAGGAGCATGCCTAACACAAACTAAAATTCTCATAAAATGAAGTACTCTTTCACCTACCACATGTTATTCAACATCAATGGTTTCTCTATATTTTTTCATGTCCATGTGTTATATGATTATGTTAATGGATTACAATAATATCTTGTATGAATTAATTTATGAAACCAATAAATTGAACACAAAAATGGGTTATAGGGAAATTAGGTTGGAAATGACTAGTAAATGAGAAGAATACAATAGTAATAGTAGTAGAAGAAAATATTATCCTACACAAAAAGCATTAAAAATATATTGGACTACATTAACTCTAATGATCTAAATGATCGCTTCATGTCATTTTCAATTAAATGATTTAAGTACTTTATTACACAGGCATCACTCATGGTTTTAATCTCTCTTTTTTTATGTTATTCTTAGCATTGGCCTAGAACTTTAACTATAGACTAATTATGGTAGTTTGAGACAAATATGTTAAGTATTTTCGTTTAGAATTTGAAAGAAAGGTTTTAATTGCAATAAAATGTTTGTGTAGGTCCATTGGACCTTTATCTATGGCTTTGGCTCTTTACCTTCATATCTAAATATGTTTTCATCAATTTTTGCTATGATATTACTTCTTCCATTATAATGACATGGAAATGAAAACATACTTAGTTAAGGGGTTTCAACATCTGAATGGGGAGTTGTTAGCTAGGATATGAAATTCATTGTTTCCTTATTGTGTTTTACACATTTTTATCATTAATAACACCCTATTCAAAAGATAACATTTTCATGTATTCCAACTATGCCATTAAGTATCACATGCATGTTGCAACAAATACTATATTGATTCATGCAATGATTTATAAATCTTTTGAAGCCTCTACATATCAAATATTGAGGTCTTTTATTGACATAGTGACTCCATAAGTGAAGTAATTTTAATAGAATATAAGTGATGCAACAAGACTATAATTCTTTCATAAAATGTTGGAAACAACATTATTTTGAATCTCATTTGCATGAGAAACAGAGTGGAGAAAGTCAAAACATTGTTGGAGATGTTATTACTATAACACGTTGAATGTGGTAGAAGCTTGCACTCTTGCCAAGAGTGTTAAGTTTTTGTTGTTCACCTTATCTCTATTGATGAAAAGAAGGAAACTCAATTTATTTTTATAATTACACAAATCTAATTATTTTTAATTATAGCAAAAGTTAATTCAGTTTCCTTATCTTAATCTATTTTTTCCTAAATTATAGAAAAGCTCATTATTAGACACCTTATATTTTTGTGTAGTTGTGGTCTCAATTAACAAAGAATCTCTTAGAGAAAACTCTATGGTCACCTTTAAATGACATGGACCTTTTAATCTTCTAGTAATGAATTTACCATTTTCCCATTTATTTCAATAATGGATAGCTAGGAAGTGATTTCAAGCTCCTTTAATTTAAATAAAAAAGATTGATGAATGGTAATACAAAGAATTTTGACAAAATAAATATAAACAATTATTTGATTCAAATATTAAAAATGAATTTGTTACGATGGAATAATAGAGAAAACATAAAAACAACTTACATATATAATTCACTTAGAAAACCTATAAAAATATAAAATAAATATAAGTGGAAAAACCACTTATCATTCCTCTAACATAAAAATATAAATAACCCAAAAAAATAAAAATAAAAAACCATAAAAACCATTAATCTTACATATATAAACCATTAAATATTTTTCTTTAAAAAAGAAAATTAGAAGTTTGTTTTAAATTGTTTTGTAAATCATTTAAAATTAACTTTAGATGTGTCAATGCATTTGTAGGTAAATTAGAATCCAAGGAAATGCTTTTTTGAAAAATATTCATCTATAAAATAATAGGAGATCAAGAAAATAAAATAAAATTATACCATGATGGTTTTCTTTGAATATTAGTAGAGATAAAAAGTAATGATTCTAAGTAAGTAAGTATATATATCTATATCTATATCTATATATATTAAATTTTATATATTATATACTATATATATTCTCCACTTAGGTAGACATGTTATATATATATATATATATATATATATATATATATATATATATATATATATAACTATAACATGTCTACCTAAGTGGAGAATATAAAAGTACCTAAGTGGAGAATATAAAATTATCATGCCAAATTCAGGCATTTGGACAATAACATAATTGTATATTTTAACATATATAAAACAACTGCAAATAAAATGTTATAAAGGTTTTATATTTTAGAAAACTTTTAAAAAAATTAAACAAAATGTAAGAACTCTTGTTCAAAATTTGATATTCACCCTTACCCCTTAAACCAAAGATTAATAACAATAAAATATTTTTCCTTTTATTTTATTGACATTCACATAAATTAACCACCTACTGATTTTATGTTAAAAAAGTCACAGATTATGATTTTTTTAAATCAGATATTAATCTTTAGAAAAATGATCTCTATTTGATTATTTTTATTATAAAAAACTATTCACCTATGTTGTAAGTTGTATAATCTTCCAATACTATTTTTTAGTTTGTTTATAGTTTTTGGAAATTACTTTTCTTTTATATAAGCTTTACATCGTACAAACTCTTCACCTTCCCATCAAAAACACTTTTTCCTTTCTTGTTTGATGGCCATTCTAAACATTCCAATAATAAAAGAGAATACACATAAAATTTAAAATTTACTTTTAACATAGTATGCTTGCATACTGCATAAAATTATTTGATATTTCAGCTTTTATTAGTCCTTGTCATCTTGACATTGACTGTAGTAATCGAAACGAAGGAAGGTAGCATTATTTGAGCTATTTTTAGTTCGAGCTCGTTAGCTGCAAACAAAGTTTTTAGAGACATATTAATTTATCGTGTTATTTGGCCTCTTCCCGAGGACCAAAGATAAACCGAACCTAAAACAATAGGTTGTATTTTTATTAGTCCTGATATTTTCAAACTTGTAAATTGTACAACCTAAACTAATGTTAGCATTATTAGAGGACATTATATGTTAAGTCAATGAAACATATAAACATATATGCATCTAGCAACATATAAACATATAAGCATCCGCAGGTTGCTGGATGCACCTGGCTACACCACATGGCGATTTCACCCCACATTTATTTTGCATGTTTGTGTCGTGGCCCAGGAAGGTTACAGGTTACAATGTGACGGTGGGTTGGTCTGTGTTTCAAAAAAACCTCTGCCTCTGGACAGCTATTTCTGTAAACCCCACAGTGCAGTTCAGCTTTTGTTGCCTTCAAATCTAGATACGAGGATCTCAAGAATACAAAAAGCACAGGAAGCAGTAGCAATTACCTGGCCAACGCATTGTCATTTCTGCCATTACTACGCTTAGGCAGAGTAACTATGGAGTCGATTTTGTTGAAGGAGCACAATGAGAAGCTTATACAGTACCAACAACATCATCAGTTGATTCATTCCTAGAATACCTAACTTCCCATTAAATATACAAAGGATATATAGAGGATACAGGGGAAAGACCAGAAGTCCATCAGGTATAAGTTTGTTTATACATACATTAACAAAGCAATCATGAAATTGGAGGTGCATGACTAAAGCAGCGTTTCTGGGGTTTCTTTGAATGGCTTTCTGGAGTACAGAGGTTACCACAGACTCTTCCTCTGGATAGCTGTTTCTGTTTCTGCGTCCCTGGGATTCTTAACCTTTCCCTCCGCCCTCTGCACAACCTAGTTCGTTCAGCTCAGCCCATCTTGCCTGTATCTATCTGCTCATCCAGGAGTGTTGGCAACCTGCGGATGCTGGTTTCTGGATGCACCTGGCTACACCACATGGCGATTTCATCCCATATCTATTTTGCATGCCCATCTTGCCTGTATCTATCTACTCATTTGGGAGTGTTGGCAACCTGCAGATGCAGGTTGCTAGATGCACCTAGCTACACCACATGGCGATTTCACCCCATATCTATTTTGCATGTTTGTGACATCATCCAGGAAAGTTACAGTGTGACGGTGGGCTGGTCTGCGTTTCAAAAAATCCACTGCCTCTGGACAACTATTTCTGTAAACCCCACAATGCAGTTCAGCTTCTGCTGCCTTCAAATCCAGATGCGAGGATCTCAAAAATACAAATAGTGCAGGCAACAGCAGCAGTTACCTGGCCAGTGCACTGTCATTGTTGTGCTCAGGTAGATTCTCTATGGAGTCAGTTCTGTTGAAGGAGCACAATGAAAATCTTATACAGTACCAGTAGCATCATCAGTCGAGACAGTTGATTCATTCCTAGAATACCTAACTTCCCATTAACTATACAGAGGATACAGGGGAAAGACCAGAAGTCCATCAGGTATAAGTTTGTTTATACATACATTAACAAAGCAATCATGAAATTAGAGGCGCATGACTGAAGAAACATTTCTGGGGTTTCTTTGAATGGATTTCTGGAGTACAAAGGTTACCACAGGCTCTGCCTCTGGATAGCTATTTATGTTTCTACGTCCCTGGGATTATTAACCTTTCCCTCCACCCTCTGAACAACCTAGTTCATTCAGCTCAGCCCATCTTGCCTGTATCTATCTACTCATCTGGGAGTGTTGGTAGCTGGATGAGACAAAGCACAGAAGGCCATGAAGTTGAAACTGGTGCACGTGCAACGGGCAGTTGGATTATCCTTCTACCTTTTCTATTCATGATACAATGTTAAGTGGCATGGTTTAGGCCCTGCATGCTATGCCATGGAGAAGGAGGTGAGGCATGTGGCGCTCATGGGAGGGCCCACATGGAGGTGTTTTTATTTTTATTTTTTTAAGAGCTTTGTTTCTTTTTAATGCAAAATTAAATTACTAATATACCTTGGATTGGTAGCTGCAGAGTTTGGTAAGCAGGATTTGATTCGGGATAATGGAGCGTAAACAATCGAGAGCTTATTTTATGAAGCCATGGCAAAGCTTCATAATGGCACTGGTACCTATTTGTTGAAATACTCGATGCCCTCAAAAGGATGGGAACCACTTTGGCTGAAATTCTCGATGCCTTGAATGGGACCGAGACAGAGAGCTTATTATTATGAAGCCATGGAAGAGCTTCACAATGGAACTGGTACCTATTTGCTGAAATACTCGATGCCCTCAAAAGGATGGGAACCACTTTGGTTGAAATTCTCGATGCCCCGAATAGGATCGGGACAAAAATGGCGGCTTCCTTGAATGGTTTTCTAGAGTACAGAGGTTACCACAGGCTCTACCTCTGGATAGTTGTTTTTGTTTCTGCGTCCCTGGGATTCTTAACCTTTCTCTCCACCCTCTGAAAAACCTAGCTCGTTCAGCTTACCCCATCTTGCCTCTATCTATCTGCTCATCCGGGAGTGTTGGTAGCTGGATGAGACAAAGCGTAGAAGGCCATGAAGTTGAAACTGGTGCACGTGTAGTGGGCAGCTGGATTATCCTTCTACCTCCTGTATTCATGATACAATGTTAAGTGGCATGGTTTAGGCCCTGCATGCTATGCCATGGAGAAGGAGGTGAGGCATGTGGCGCTCATGGGAGGGCCCACATGGAGGTGTTTTTATTTTTAGTTTTTTAAGAGCTTTGTTTCCTTTTAATGCTAAATTACATTACTAATATACTTGGGATTGGTAGCTACAAAGTTTGGTAAGCAGGATCTGATTCGGGATAATGGAGCATAAACAAATCGAGAGCTTATTATTATGAAGCCATGGCAGAGCTTCATAATGGCACTGGTACCTATTTGTTGAAATACTCGATGCCCTCAAAAGGATGGGAACCACTTTGGCTGAAATTCTCGATGCCCTGAATAGGATCGGGACAGAGAGTTTATTATTATGAAGCCATCGCAGAGCTTCACAATGGCATTGGTACCTATTTGCTGAAATACTCAACACCCTCAAAAGGATGGGAACCACTTTGGCTGAAATTCTCGATGCCCTGAATAGGATTGGGACAAAAATGGATGCTTCCACAGCCAAGATATGCAGCCCTCGAAAGGCCACATCAAATGCCACTACGATTGATTTCTTGCGGGCGCTGAGGCCATGAAGGTTTTTCTTGTAAATATGTACAATTTTTTTTTAAGGGGGCAGAGCTATTTGCTAAGCCATTGTCGAATGCTTGTTGTAATTAGATGTTATTAGAGATCAATAATCTCCCATATGGGTAGGACTATTATACAAATTTGTCTATTTGCTTTTTAAATGTAGAAGCCTGGTGCAAAATATATATAGATTTTTATTTTCAAAAAATAAATAATAGTCTGAGGTTTTTGCACTGATAGTGGGCGCAAGGCAATTTCAAGGCCATATTGTTGTTTGAATGATACTAGTAAGTAAATGTGATTGTCATAAATTAATCTCTTCTGATGTCAGACTCGACTGTTATTTTTGTGATGTTGGTTTCAATTGTGTGTTATACAAGAAGACAGAGCTTTCATCGATCAGAAGCTTTGATTGAAATTTCAAAGTTCTGCATTAATTCTAAACAGCTAAAACATTTCTAGTTGTCTCTCCTTGGTTTAGTTTTATTAGGATTGGGATTAAGTTTCCTGGTGAATGGATATGGTTCTAAACATTATATCCTTAGCTCCTAAATCCCCTGTCATCCCTGCTACCTCTTTGAGCAGTAGTTCTTTCTGGGTTTATTTTTATTCAAATTGGGATTAAGTTTCTTGGTGGGTGTATATGGTTCTGAACATTATATCCTTAGCTCCTAAATCCCCTGCCCTCCCTGCTACCTCTTTGTGCAGTAATTATTTCTGGGTTTAGTTTTATTAGAATTGGGATTAAGTTTCTTGGTTTCTAGTTGTCTCTCCTAGGTTTAGTTTTATTAGAATTGGGATTAAGTTTCCTGGTGGGTGGATATTGTTCTGAACATTATATCCTTAGATCCTGAATCCCCTAGCCTTCCTACTACCTCTTTGAGTAGTAGTTCTTTCTTGGTTTAGTTTTATTAGAATTGAGATTAAGTTTCTTGGTGTGTGTATATCGTTCTGAACATTATATCCTGAGCTCCTAAATCTCCTGCCCTCCCTGCTACCTCTTTGAGCACCTTCTCTCCGGTAACTGTGGTCATGCTAGGGTCTCAAGTGATGAATAGCTCAATCTCCCCTTGCCTGCTCCAGAGTCCAATGTTAGGCTGAGGGCTCTGCTGCTGTATATGTGCAATCCATAGTGCACACCTCCTCTCCTAAAATCAGCGGAGAGATTTAAAAGGCTGTAACGGAAGCCAGGATAGGAAAAAAGGTTTATTATTGATGTTGAAGTGGATGAGGAGGTTGGAGGCTAGGTATTTTGATACTGGAAATACCAAGACTCAGTGTACTAGAGACTTGTAGACAAAATATATTTATTGGTAACTAAAAACCATTATGGTCAAAGCCCCAGTGGAACACTCAAAAACTCAGTAAGAGATACCACTATGTATCTATGAGATGTAAAAACAGACTAGGAAGCTTAAGGACAGGTCAACATTTTGGCCAAAACACTTGCCGACCTAGATTTCACAATTTCTAAAGAAAATGATGTTTATCTTGGTACCATTTAGGTCGACTCACCATCCAAATAGATAGCTTCTCTGAATATTTTTGTTTTATCTAAAACTAGTAGCAAAACTGCATATATCTATGTCATGTTTTGGTCTCTGTCTGGTTTGTTTATGTCTGTGTATGGAAGCGCGTTCCTTGTGGGCTAGTTAGTCTATCAAAGCAAGACCGTCTGTATCCAAGTCCTTGTCTTCTAAAATATTTGTTTATATGCTTGTATCTAGGTTTATTGCTTACAGGTTTACCATTTCTCCAAAAATATTCACTAGACTGTTATGATTTCAGCTCTAGCTGTTGATTTATTCCCAAGGATAATGTTATCTGTGTATGTGTAATTGTACTGGTAATTCTATTAGCATAGGATTGTTAAAGAAAACATGCATTGTCAATGCTCAGGTTACTATATTAAGGCTCTACAGTTATTATTATTTTGCATATTAAGATCTATGGTGGTGAATTAGCACTGGTACCTATTTGCTAAAATACTCGACGCCCTCAAAAGGATGGGAACCACTTTGGCTAAAATTCTCGATGCCCTAAATAGGATCGGGACAGAGAGCTTATTATTATGAAGCCATGGCAGAGCTTCAAAATGGCACTGGTACCTATTTGCTAAAATAATCGACACCCTCAAAAGGATGGGAACCACTTTGGCTAAAATTCTCGATGCCCTGAATAGGATCGGGACAAAAATGATGGCTTCTTTGAATGGATTTCTTGAGTACAGAGGTTACCACAGGCTCTGCCTCTGGATAGCTGTTTCTATTTCTGCGTCCTTGGGATTCTTAACCTTTCCCTCCACCCTCTACACAACCTAGTTTTTTCAGCTTAGCCCATCTTGCCTATATCTATCTCCTCATCCGGGAGTGTTGGTAGCTGGATGAGACAAAGCACAGAAGGCCATGAAGTTGAAATTGGTGTACGTGCAGTGGGCAGTTGGATTATCCTTCTGCCTCCTGTGTTCATGATGTAATGTTAAGTGGCATGGTTTAGGCCCTGCATGCTATGCCATGGAGAAGAAGGTGAGGCATGTGGCGCTCATGGGAGGGCCGACATGGAGGTGTTTTTATTTTTAGTTTTTTAAGAGCTTTGTTTCCTTTTAACGCTAAATTACATTACTAATATACCTGGGATTGTAGTTGCAGAGTTTGGAAAGAAGGATCTGATTCGGGATAATGGAGCGTAAGCAATCAAGAGCTTATTATTATGAAGCCATGTCAGAGCTTCACAATGGCACTGGTACCTATTTGCTGAAATACTCAACGCCCTGAAAAGGATGGGAACCACTTTGGCTGAAATTCTCGATGCCCTAAATAGGATCGAGACAAAAATGGTGGCTTCTTTGAAAGGATTTCTGGAGTACAGAGGTTACCACAGGCTCTGCCTCTGGATAGCTGTTTCTGTTTCTGCATCCCTGGGATTCTTAACCTTTCCCTCCGCCCTCTACACAACCTAGTTCGTTCAGCTCAGCCCATCTTACCTGTATCTATCTACTCATCCAGGAGTGTTGGTAGCTAGATGAGACAAAGCGTAGAAGGCCATGAAGTTGAAACTGGTGCACGTGCAGTGGGCAGTTGGATTATCCTTTTGCCTCCTGTATTCATGATACAATGTTAAGTGGCATGGTTTAGGCCCTGCATGCTATGCCATGGAGATGAGGTGAGGCATGTGGCACTCATGGGAGGGCCCACATGGAGGTTTTTTATTTTTAGTTTTTTAAGAGCTTTGTTTCCTTTTAACACTAAATTACATTACTAATATACCTGGGATTGGTAGCTGCAAAGTTTGGCAAGCAGGATCTGATTTAGGATAATGGAGCGTAAACAATTGAGAGCTTATTATTATGAAGCCACGGCAGAGCTTCACAATGCCACTGGTACCTATTTGTTGAAATAATCGATGCCCTCAAAAGGATGGGAACCACTTTGGCTTAAATTCTCGATGCCCTGAATAGGATCGAGACAGAGAGCTTATTATTATGAAGCCATGGCAGAGCTTCACAATGGCACTAGTACCTATTTGCTGAAATACTTGATGCCCTCAAAAGGATGGGAACCACTTTAGCTGAAATTCTCGATGCCTGAATAGGATTGGGACAAAAATGGCGGCTTCTGCAGCCAAGATATGCAGCCCTCGAAAGGCCACATCAAACGCCGCTGTGATTGATTTCTTGCGGGCACTGAGGCCATGAAGGTTTTTCTTGTAAATATGTACAGTTTTTTTTAAGGGGGCATAGCTCTTTGCTGAGTCATTGTTGAATGCTAGTTTTAATTAGATGTTATTAGAGTTCAATAATCTCCCATATGGGCAGGACTATTATACAGATTTGTCTATTGGCTTTCTAAATGTTGAAGCCTGGTGCAAAATATATATAGATTTTTATTTTCAAAAAATAAATTACAGTCTAAGGTTTTTGCACTGATAGTGGGCGCAAGGCAATTTCAAGGCCATCTTGTTGTTTGAATGATACTAGTAAGTAAATGTAATTGTAATAAATTAATCTCCTCTGTTGTCAGACTCGACTATTAATTTTGTGATGCTGGCTTCGATTGTGTGTTATAGAAGAAGACAGAGCTTTCATCAATCTGAAGCTTTGATTGCAATTTCAAAGTTCTGCATTAATTCTAAACGGCTAAAACATTTCTAGTTGTCTCTCTTGGGTTTAGTTTTATTAGGATTGGGATTAAGTTTCCTGGTGGGTGGATATGGTTCTGAAAATTATATCCTTAGCTCCTAAATCTCATGTCCTCCCTGCTACCTCTTTGAGCAGTAGTTCTTTCTGGGTTTAGTTTTATTCGAGTTGGGATTTAGTTTCTTGGTGGGTGTATATGGTTCTGAACATTATATCCTTAGCTCCTAAATCCCCTGCCCTCCCTGCTACCTCTTTCGGCAGTAGTTCTTTCTGGGTTTAGTTTTATTAGAATTGGGATTAAGTTTCTTGGTTTCTAGTTGTCTCTCCTAGGTTTAGTTTTATTAGGATTGGGATTAAGTTTCCTGGTGGGTGGATATGGTTTTGAAGATTATATCCTTAGCTCCTAAATCCCCTAGCCTCCCCGCTACCTCTTTGAGCAGTAGTTCTTTCTAGGTTTAGTTTTATTAGAATTGAGATTAAGTTTCTTG
The DNA here is from genome assembly GCA_031772625.1 of Pinus tabuliformis. NCBI lineage: Eukaryota > Viridiplantae > Streptophyta > Pinopsida > Pinales > Pinaceae > Pinus > Pinus tabuliformis. The sequence goes on along the minus strand of CM062820.1, from coordinate 854,400,652 downwards.
GTGGGTGTATATGGTTCTAAACATTACATCCTTAGCTCCTAAATCTCCTGCCCTCCCTGCTACCTCTTTGAGCACCTTCTCTCCCGTAACTGTGGTCATGCTAGGGTCTCAAGTGATGAATAGCTCAATCTCCCCTTGCCTGCTCCAGAGTCCAATGTTAGGCTGAGGGCTCTGCTGCTCTATATGTGCAATCCACAGTGCACACCTCCTCTCCTGAAATCAGGGGAGAGATTTAAAAGGCTGAAATGGAAGCCAGGATAGAAAAAAAGGTTTATTATTGATGTTGAAGTGGATGAGGAGGTTGGAGGCTAGGTCTTTTGATACTGGAAATACCAAGACTCGGCATATCAGAGACTTGTAGACAAAAGATATTTATTGGTAACTAAAACCCATTATGGTCAAAGAACTGATGGAACGCTCAAAAAATCAGTAAGAGATACCACTATGTATCTATGAGATGCAAAACCAAACTAGGAAGATTAAGGATAGGTCAACATTTTGGCCAAAACACTTGCTGACCTAGATTTCACAATTTCTAAAGAAAATGATGTTTATCTTGGTACCATTCAGGTTTACTCACCTTCCAAATAGATAGTTTTTCTGAATATTTTTTTTATTATCTAAAACTAGTAGCAAAACTGCATATATCTATGTCATGTTTTGGTCTCTATCTGGTTTGTTTATGTCTATGTATGGAAGCGTTTCCCTTGTGGGCTAGTTAGTCTGTCAAAGCAAGACCATCTATATCCAAGTCCTTGTCTTGTGAAATATTTATTTATATGCTTGTATCTAAGTTTATTTCTTATAGGTTTACCATTTCTCCAAAAATAGTCACTGGACTGTTACGATTTCAGCTCTAGTTGTTGATTTATTCCCAAGGATAATGTTATCTGTGTATGTGTAATTGTACTGGTAATTCTATTAGCATAGGGTTGTTAAAGAAAACATGCATTGTCAATGTGCAGGTCACTATATTAAGGCTCTAAAGTTATTATTATTTTGCATATTAAGATCTACAGTGGTGAATTGTTTGGGCCATAAGCCTTTGATTATGGAGCAGAGTTCAAAGCAAATATGTTCTAAATTGGATGGCTATCTTATTGCATAGGACTGCTCAAAATACCTTAGCTACTCGTTGATTTTTGTGTTGTAAAATGTTGTCTTTTTCCATGTATTTTCTCTCAATTGGAAATGTTTTGGTGCTCTTTTATTCATTTAATGGTGCTCTTAGTATTGATACATTTTGCAATGTGTTTTTTGGCTTTTACAGGATGGGCCTCCTCTCCTTTCATTGCCTGCATTTCTGAAGAATTAGACACATGAAGAATACATAAGAGAATATATGTTCATCATTCATAGTCTACTTGTCTAATCAAGTACGTGTTAGGTTGGGAATATAATGCCTTGCCTATTGTCGAGCACTTATAATTCCTTTTTTAAAGTATCAATTCATTCATTTTTCTATTCCACAACGTGCATTTTTTGCACTATGAAGAATGCATTATGTTGTTTGACACTTTTCTGTAGGGAGTGCATATTTTGCACTTATGTAACCAAGTTTCCCATTCCTTGTATGAATCCCATCTGTTTTCTGATTATGATAATGGTTGTGCTTGGCCTGTAGTAAGAGACATGGCCTGGTTTCTTGGTTTTTGGAATTAGTTTAATGTTTTGTTTGTCAATTTTGTTGTCGACATTTTCTTAATGTTGGACCTTGTTAATAAATTCAAGAAATTGGGATCTGGGTGATAAAACCAAGGCTTAGTTCTAAATTTTTCCTTGGGAGACCTAATATAAGGTTTAGCCCTTGAACCCCATTTAAACTCAGATTCCAACAACCTTTTGAATTGCGTTGCATTTTCAAATTACCAATGTCAATGCTGTTGTCACCTACATGGGAATGGTCTGGGAATGGTGTGAGATATCTTATGGAAAATAAGAAACAATCTTAGCCTACTTACTTTACCTTTCTGGTGGTAAAAGGTGGTGTTTTTTTCTTCAAGCTAGCTCATGGCAGGGACTTGCTGCCATGCAACTTTCCTTGTTTATTATGTTTTTTGCAATTTTTATTTAATTATATTACATAATTTTATATAGAAAATTTCATAAAAGAAAGAAAACATAAAATATTCAAAATTATATTTACATCATTTTATATATAATTTTGTAAATTTTTCTTTAATGAAACTTTATATAATATATATTTAATAAAAAATTTACAGAGACAAGCATAAATCAACCATAGTGTATATATATATCTATCTATCTATATATATATATATATATATATATATAATTTTTATTAAAATCACTTATGTATGAGGATGCAAACATGACATTGAGAAATTACAAATTATTCATTAAATAAGATTTTATAAGAAAAAAATGAAATGTTTAAAAGAAAATTGATAGATAGGTAATTTTTAGTTCTTGAAATTTACAAGATGGATCATTTTATCAATATCAATATTAAAATATTTTTATAATAAATTTGAAATATTTAAAAAAATATAAATATTTTGTATTTATAAGATTGTAATTTTAATTATTCTTCGTATAATATCGCAATGGGTAATTCGTTGATTTATTATTAATTTAGTTCAATTTGTATATATTTTTAGCTTTAATAAAGTGAAATTTTGGAAAAAAAAAATCTTATTTTTTTTTGTTAAGTCTGGTAAGACCTTTTATTTTCTATTCATAATAGGAAAATTTACACCACATAGATTGGCTAGGTGGCCTCAACTTGCCCAATGGGAAACCAAGTTTGTTGGCCACCTATACTCATTGTAAGCCATCCAAAAACAATAAAGCTTCAATCTCTCTAACCAAGCTATATATGTTTATGTTTCATGACCAAACTCTATATTTCTATCTATACATACGTTTGCATGATGAAAAGTAAATGCTAACTACATATATAACAAAAGTAAACATGAGAAACTAACTAGCTCTTTTGCTCCTCTAAGGCTGATTCCACTGGCACAAGATCCTTAAAAATTTCTCCAGGCATCTCGACAGTTCCAGGACGCATGGAGCATGTCTTTCGATTCTGTCCAGCCTAATATCCTGCTTATGGAGTTGGAACTGAATTTTCTGCAGATCTTGTTTGTAGCTCGACATCCCTTGGAGAGAAACTGCCATAATTACCGAGATCTGTTTCATGGCCTTACTCAATAGGATTTTCATTAGCCAATAGAGCTACAATGTCTACTTAAATTACGTTATCCTGCCTCTGGTGTTCCCAAGATCCGGGACAAGTGTCCTCCAATTTTCCATATCCTCCTCCTTCTCACTACCTTGCTTAATTTCCTCTTCCCATTCCTCTAACAGATTATGGATGCCTTCATTCGTGCACTCACGATAGGCCTCAACAACTTCACTGATAAGATGCTCTACCAATTTCCTCCCTCTACAGGGCTCCGACGTGCTCGAGTCCTTATCCTTTTTGGGCTCCCAGCCCCATCTTCCACATCCACGACCTCTCGCAGGCCGACCTATGTCAAAAATGCTCGAAACTTGTTCACAGCAAAGATTTGTTAGCCAAAAGCAATTTGACATACTTTAGCACTGATTGCTTCCCTGAATTGAATTGTCGATGCCATCATCCTCCCCATTCGTTTCCTTTTCCATTTACTATCAGTATCAGAGTTGATATGGGTGGAGAGCCAGTCCTTAGAAAGGGCCAGTCTCCAAATCCCTTCTATCATCTCACCTCTCCACCCCCAGTGCCTCTCATATGTCGTAAGGTTGGCATTCCCTGGCCAAGGCCAAGAAAGTGATCCTAGCCTTATACTGATAGGTTTCCCTCCATGGATTTCAACCCCTTTCCCCTCTTCTCGGTAAGCTAGAGCAATACCCCTGCCATTTTCATACCTAACGCCACCCTCAAGGGCCCTAGCAATTCTCTTAACGTGGGAATTTCTCACATTGCCCTAGCAGTTACAGTGGTTGTGGCAGCAAGGCCAAGCTCCTATAAGACATATTAACTAACCCTCACTGCCCTCATCCTCAGACTCAAAGCCTCTGCCTACTATACCCCATTGACCAAACCCACTCAGCCCTCGGTGTGTTTCACCCAGGTTCTGATTGCCAAACAACGCGAGGTCAAAACAGCTAGAGGCAGGGTCAATACTCGACAAGCTCAATACATAGCCGCATAACCAAACCATTATAGCTAGCTGCCTCCTCCATTTCCCCCAAAATTTCCCCCAATTATCCCTGTCCCCCCAACAGAACCCAAACTAGGTTGTCATTGCAAAGGAGGCGAAGAGCTAAGAAACATACCCGTTACCGATTGTATCCCGTCTCCAAGTTTGATGCTATGGGTGTCAATGGCTTCCCTTTCCCCTGCTCCACCTCCTTACTCCAAAAACAAACTCACCAGCCTTACCCACTTATCTTCCCTTTTATTATTAAACATGCCTCTCCACTATAGTCTTTGCCACATTTCCCACCAGCCTTGCATGCACTCATACCAAGGGCCACTGCACCCATCGCTTTGAGCGTGTGGGGATGGTGGTACGTAAATCATATGTACGCCTCATTACTTCCCGCAGGCATTTCCAACCACAGACACGCACCCCAATCAGGGTCTTGTGTTTCTGGAAGGTTGTTTTCCTCGCTTTGCCTGTGATCTTGATCCAATATTTCCACCAGGGTTTTGATTCTCTCCTCCCAGGGTTGGACTGGCCATAATTTTTCCATTAGGGAATTTTGTTGATTGCATCCCGAGTTAGCTAGAAAATCTGCCCCTTTATTCCCTTCTCGTCTAACATACCAGACAATAATATAACCAAAATTCTGAATTAATTCCCTTATCTCTTGGATAAGTCGAGTTGCCCTCCAACTTTGGCTAAGCTTGTCCCATTTAGTGCCATTGTTCAATTTTTCCAGAGTGTTTATGACCAGACTTAAGTCTCCTTCCACCACTACGTTTTGATACCCCATTCTGACAGCTATTAGAAGTCCTTGTCTTGCTGCAACAAAATCTGGCTCGTTGTTACTTTCTATCCTGCAAGAGTCAGCATATATTAGCTGAGTGTTGGCTTGGGTGTCTTGGAAGAGGCCACCTAGACTTGCCACTCTTGGATTCCCTTTTGACGCCATATCGAAATTGAGTTTTATGAATCCTTCTCCTGGGACAATAAAGTGAGTCGGGAATATCAAACCTATCCTTTTTATTTTCCAAGCGGTGGGGGAAATCATTTCCAGTGATAGATTAAGTTTTTGTAAAATTCGAGCTTCTTGGGGGGGGGACTTACCAATCTTCTTGGTGCCACTGTTCTACTAAGATTGTTTCCCTGATGTTCTGAATTATTCCTTCCCACACCTGTTCTTGAGATGAGGTTCTATTTTTAAAGACTCTACAGTTCCTCTCTTTCCATATGGCCCATAAATTTAATCGTAAGGCTAGCCCCCATGCTCAGTTTACTATCGGGCTTGAGAATATGTTGCTTTTCCAAATGAGGATTGTTTCCTTAATGTTGTGGTGATCTCGATCCATCCTTTCAAATACTCCTTACAATTTCCTCTATTTCTGTTCAACAAACGGGCATGTGTTAAGCATATGATCGATATCTTCTCTGTTATGATGACAAAGCTCATAGAAGGACAGGCCATGGGAGCCCCTTTTCAGTAGTTGATCCCAGGTTAGGATCCGTCCTTTGTAGACCAACCAAAGGAATTGAGATACCTTAGGCCGTCATTCTCCCTTCCATATTTTTTTCCATATGATGCCTTGCCCATCTTGGACTTGTCCTGCTTGGAGATCATATGCTTGTTTTATGGTAAAGGTTCCTTTTGTGGTGTGCCCCTATCTCAGGATATCAGGATCATTTCAAATCGTTAATTGTCTCGATCTCAGCTCTTTTTCAAGCTCTTTCCATTGGTTGGTCTCTATAGCCTAGCACCAATCTTCCTTCTTTTTCCATATCCTCTAATTTCCGGTTCCTTGTACCTCTTTCCAGAATTTCTCTACCTGGTGTATATTCATGTCTCTCGTAAATTGATATATGTCCCTGAGATCTTGATTTTCTATCATCTATTCTCTTTGTTGCCAAGAGTCCTACCAAAATATTTCAGTTTTTCCGTTACGAATTTCCCAAAAGGCATGATGTTTTATGAGGTTCTTGTTTTGGGCTGTCAAGTTCCACATTGTCGATCCTTTGGGGGGGTCTCTATAATGTAGAATATCCTCATTTCTCTTAGGCATATTATATTTTCTTGTACATATTTCCTTCCATAGGTCTCTTCCACCTCCTATCCATCTCCACGATAGTTTTGTGCCCATTACTTGATTCAATATATAAGGGTCTCTGAGGCCTAGTCCTCCTTCAACTTTTCTTTCCACCAGCCCCTGCCAGGATATCAATGCCCATTTTCTGACATGTTGAGCCCCTCCCCATAGAAACTTTTTGAAAATGTCCACCATTTTGGAGCATGCCCCTTTAGGGGTTTCCATACCTGAAAGTTGGTAGATGGATATCGATTGCAGCACTGCTTTAAGAAGGACAGTCCTGCCTGCCACGTTGAGGAATCTCAAATCCCAACCACTTAGTCCTCTCTGCAACTTTTGAAGGATCTTCTGCCAGCAGGATAATTTTAGGGAGTTGTCTGATAGGGGCATACTAAGTTATTAAGATGGGAGGTTTCCAGTACTAAACCCCAAGATCCTGGCAAGGTAGGTCTTAAAATTCCCCAGAGTGTTAAAAAAGAAGATATAAGATTTGTCATTATTAATCTCAATCCTAGAGGCCTCCATAAAGATATTAAGAATTTCATTTATTCTTCAAGATTCCCTAAGGGAGACCTAGAAAAAGAGCATGATATCATCCACGAATTGTTGGTGGGTGATGGATAAATCATTACCCCAAATCCTTAGGCCCCTAATCCTAGATTCTTTGACTTCATTTTTGATAAATCGACCCAACCCTTCTGCAACAATAATGAACAGAAAATGAGATAATGGATCTCCCTGTCTTAGGCCCCGGGTTGGATTAAAAGTGGGAGTAGGAGTCCCATTCAACAAAATTGAAATGACAGGGGAGGAGATCATGGAAAGGATCCAATTTATCCATCTTTGGGTGAAACCATAGGCTTTGAGGATACTACTCAGATACGTCGAACTTAATCATCATATGCCTTGGAAGGGTCCAGCTTAATCATCATACCTACTAGCTTTTTTGCCTTGAGAGAGTGCACTACTTCTTGAGAAGTTAGGAGCCCGTTCAGGATTATCTTCCCTCTACAAATCTGGTTTGCTCCAAAGAGATGATATTCGACAAGAGGGATTTAGCCTTTTTATGACAAGAGTAGCAATAATTTTATAAATAAAATTACACAAGGCAATAGGGAAAAATCCTTACGGATCTTCAGATTTCGAAGTTTTAGGAATAAGAGCAATAAAAGTGGAGTTCAGGCTGGGGCATACCTTTTGATTTCGGTGGGATTCCTCTACGACCTCTAGAACTTCTCATCCCATAAATTCCCAAGTGGCTTTGTAAAATTCTTTTGTGAACCCATTCGGGCCCGGGGCCTTGTTTTTCTACATGCCATTGATAATCTCTTACACCTATTTTAGGGTAACATCTCTCATCAGGGCTAGGTTCTGATCTTGAGTCACCAGGTGGGGGATATGCTGTGAGATGCTTTGTATTTATTTTGTTCTATTTTCTTGTGGCTCTGAGGGAAGATCTCTAAAATGGTTTATCATAAGTTCCTCCATTTCTTCATGATGGACTCTACGATTACCCTCCTCATCTTTTAGGGAGTAGATTATGTTGGACCATGGCCTTATGAAAAAATCAAGTGTTTTGTTCACCTTCCCATAACCAATTCACCCTCGATTTCTATTTCTGCGGGATCTTTTCCTGTTTTCTTCTTTCCTCTAGCTAGTTTATTAGTTGTCCTTCTTCTTTGATAATCTCTTCAGATCTCCCTTCTTGTATGATTTTTTTTTGCACCTCCATCATGTGCTTGTTGATCTAGTTTTGGTCATTCATAATATGTCCAAATTCTTCTTTATTCGATTTCTTGAGTTTCTTCTTTAGATCCTTGAGTTTTAGTTGGAAAGTATGCATGCAATTCCTCCATTGTTGTTTGATCATTATCCACCATTCCTTTATTCTTTTCAGGAGGCTTGAATCTCTTAGCCAGAAGGCTTCAAACTAGAAAGGTTGATTCCTAGGGCTCACTTTCAGATCCACTTCTAATCTTATCGGCCAGTGGTTTGATCCCATACCTGGAAGGATCGAGGCTTCCATAAATATATCTCTGCTTATAACTTGTTCTGAGATTAGGAATCTATCCAGTCATGAAGAAATTTGATGGATCCCTCCTCATCTGTTATTCCAGGTGTGGAATTTGTTGATTGTTGGGAGGTCCACTAAGTGCAATTCTGAAATGATATCTCCAAAGGCTTCCATGTTTGCATCCATTCTTCTCATTACTCCCTTCTTCTCTGCTAGAGAGGTAATCATATTAAAGTCTCCTCATACTACCCAAAGATCTTCCTAGTATAGGTTTCTCATGTTTGTAAGATTTTGAAGAAATTCTCTTCTTCCCCCAGGATATGGGGACCATAAACTCCTGTAAGCAGCACCCATTCTTTGGATCCAATAATTCGAAATTTTCCTAATAATATTCTTGGAAGGCTGACCCAATCTTCAAACCCAACCTTGGTGAGCTCCAGTATTGCAGCAATAATGCTGCAACTCCTGGGACTCCCTTCTTTAATTTTATCAACCTGGTAGTTTGTAACAAACTTGGAAGCGACAGTGTTGTATGCACAAGTACTAGCTCTTGCCGCAACTGTCACTTGGTCAACTGACACAAGTCTTCTAGGAAGGTTGTTTTCCTCGCTTTGCCTGTGATCTTGATCCAATATTTCCACCAGGGTTTTGATTCTCTCCTCACAGGGTTGGACTGGCCATAATTTTTCCATTAGGGCATTTTGTTGATTGCATCCCGAGTTAGCTAGAAAATCTGCCCCTTTATTCCCTTCTCGTCTAACATACCAGACAATAATATAACCAAAATTCTGAATTAATTCCCTTATCTCTTGGATAAGTCGAGTTTCCCTCCAAATTTGGCTGAGCTTGTCCCATTTAGTGCCATTGTTCAATTTTTCCAGAGTGTTTATGACCAGACTTAAGTCTCCTTCCACCACTACGTTTCGATACCCCATTCTGACAGCTATTAGAAGTCCTTGTCTTGCTGCAACAAAATCTGGCTCGTTGTTACTTTCTATCCTGCAAGAGTCAGCATATATTAGCTGAGTGTTTGCTTGGGTGTCTTGGAAGAGGCCACCTAGACTTGCTACTCTTGGATTCCCTTTTGACGCCATATCAAAATTGAGTTTTATGAATCCTTCTCCTGGGACAATAAAGTGAGCCGGGAATATCAAACCTATCCTTTTTATTTTCCAAGTGGTGGGGGAAATCATTTCCAGTGATAGATTAAGTTTTTGTAAAATTCGAGCTTCTTGGGGGGGGACTTGCCAATCTTCTTGGTGCCACTGTTCTACTAAGATTGTTTCCCTGATGTTCTGAATTATTCCTTCCCACACCTGTTCTTGAGATGAGGCTTTATTTTTAAAGACTCTACAGTTCCTCTCTTTCCATATGGCCCATAAATTTAATCGTAAGGCTAGCCCCCATGCTCAGTTTACTATCGGGCTTGAGAATATGTTGCTTTTCCAAATGAGGATTGTTTCCTTAATGTTGTGGTGATCTCGATCCATCCTTTCAAATACTCCTTACAATTTCCTCTATTTCTGTTCAACAAACGGGCATGTGTTAAGCATATGATCGATATCTTCTCTGTTATGATGACAAAGCTCATAGAAGGACAGGCCATGGGAGCCCCTTTTCAGTAGTTGATCCCAGGTTAGGATCCGTCCTTTGTAGACCAACCAAAGTAATTGAGATACCTTAGGCCGTCATTCTCCCTTCCATATTTTTTTCCATATGATGCCTTGCCCATCTTGGACTTGTCTTGCTTGGAGATCATATGCTTGTTTTATGGTAAAGGTTCCTTTTGTGGTGTGCCCCTATCTCAGGATATCAGGATCATTTCAAATCGTTAATTGTCTCGATCTCAGCTCTTTTTCAAGCTCTTTCCATTGGTTGGTCTCTATAGCCTAGCACCAATCTTCCTTCTTTTTCCATATCCTCTAATTTCCGGTTCCTTGTACCTCTTTCCAGAATTTCTCTACCTGGTGTATATTCATGTCTCTCGTAAATTGATATATGTCCCTGAGATCTTGATTTTCTATCATCTGTTCTCTTTGTTGCCAAGAGTCCTACCAAAATATTTTAGTTTTTCCGTTACGAATTTCCCAAAAGGCATGATGTTTTATGAGGTTCTTGTTTTGGGCTGTCAAGTTCCACATTGTCGATCCTTTGGGGGGGTCTCTATAGTGTAGAATATCCTCATTTCTCTTAGGCATATTATATTTTCTTGTACATATTTCCTTCCATAGGTCTCTTCCACCTCCTATCCATCTCCACGATAGTTTTGTGCCCATTACTTGATTTAATATATAAGGGTCTCTGAGGCCTAGTCCTCCTTCAACTTTTCTTTCCACCAGCCCCTGCCAGGATATCAATTCCCATTTTCTGACATGTTGAGCCCCTCCCCATAGAAACTTTTTGAAAATGTCCACCATTTTGGAGCATGCCCCTTTAGGGGTTGCCATACCTGAAAGTTGGTAGATGGATATCGATTGCAGCACTGCTTTAAGAAGGACAGTCCTGCCTGCCAGGTTGAGGAATCTCAAATCCCAACCACTTAGTCTTCTCTGCAACTTTTGAAGGATCTTCTGCCAGCAGGATAATTTTAGGGAGTTGTCTGATAGGGGCATACTAAGTTATTAAGATGGGAGGTTTCCAATACTAAACCCCAAGATCCTGGCAAGGTAGGTCTTAAAATTCCCCAGAGTGTTAAAAAAGAAGATATAAGATTTGTCATTATTAATCTCAATCCTAGAGGCCTCCATAAAGATATTAAGAATTTCATTTATTATTCGAGATTCCCTAAGGGAGACCTAGAAAAAGAGCATGATATCATCCACGAATTGTTGGTGGGTGATGGATAAATCATTACCCCAAATCCTCAGGCCCCTAATCCTAGATTCTTTGACTTCATTTTTGATAAATCGACCCAACCCTTCTGCAACAATAATGAACAGAAAAGGAGATAATGGATCTCCCTGTCTTAGGCCCCGGGTTGGATTAAAAGTGGGAGTAGGAGTCCCATTCAACAAAATTGAAATGACAGGGGAGGAGATCATGGAAAGGATCCAATTTATCCATCTTTGGGTGAAACCATAGGCTTTGAGGATACTACTCAGATACGCCGAACTTAATCGTCATATGCCTTGGAAGGGTCCAGCTTAATCATCATACCTACGAGCTTTTTTGCCTTGAGAGAGTGAACTACTTCTTAAGAAGTTACGAGCCCGTTCAGGATTATCTTCCCTCTACAAATCTGGTTTGCTCCAAAGAGATGATATTCGGCAAGAGGGATTTCGCCTTTTTATGACGAGAGTAGCAATAATTTTATAAATAAAATTACACAAGGCAATAGGGAAAAATCCTTACAGATCTTCAGATTTCGAAGTTTTAGGAATAAGAGAAATAAAAGTGGAGTTCAGGTTGGGGCATACCTTTTGATTTCGGTGGGATTCCTCTACGACCTATAGAACTTCTCATCCCATAAATTCCCAAGTGGCTTTGTAAAATTCTGCTGTGAACCCATCCGGGCCCGGGGCCTTGTTTTTCTACATGCCATTGATAATCTCTTACACCTATTCTAGGGTAACATCTCTCATCAGGGCTAGGTTCTGATCTTGAGTCACCAGGTGGGGGATATGCTGTGAGATGCTTTGTATTTATTTTGTTCTATTTTCTTGTGGCTCTGAGGGAAGATCTCTAAAATGGTTTATCATAAGTTCCTTCATTTCTTCATGATGGACTCTACGATTCCCCTCCTCATCTTTTAGGGAGTAGATTATGTCGGACCATGGCCTTATGAAAAAATCAAGTGTTTTGTTCACCTTCCCATAACCAATTCACCCTCGATTTCTATTTCTGCGGGATCTTTTCCTGTTTTCTTCTTTCCTCTAGCTAGTTTATTAGTTTTCCTTCTTCTTTGATAATCTCTTCAGATCTCCCTTCTTGTATGATTTTTTTTTGCACCTCCATCATGTGCTTGTTGATCTAGTTTTGGTCATTCATAATATGTCCAAATTCTTCTTTATTCAATTTCTTGAGTTTCTTCTTTAGATCCTTGAGTTTTAGTTGGAAAGTATGCATGCAATTCCTCCATTGTTGTTTGATCATTATCCACCATTCCTTTATTCTTTTCAGGAGGCTTGAATCTCTTAGCCAGAAGGCTTCAAACCAGAAAGGTTGATTCCTAGGGCTCACTTTCAGATCCACTTCTAATCTTATCGGCCAGTGATCTGATTCATACCTGGAAGGATCGAGGCTTCCATAAATATATCTCTGCTTATGACTTGTTCTGAGATTAGGAATCTATCCAGTCATGAAGAAATTTGATGGATCCCTCCTCATCTGTTATTCCAGGTGTGGAATTTGTTGATTGTTGGGAGGTCCACTAAGTGCAATTCTGAAATGATATCTCCAAAGGCTTCCATGTCTGCATCCATTGTTCTCATTACTCCCTTCTTCTCTGCTAGAGAGGTAATCATATTAAAGTCTCCTCCTACTACCCAAAGATCTTCTTAGTATAGGTTTCTCATGTTTGCAAGATTTTGAAGAAATTCTCTTCTTCCCTCAGGATATGGGGACCATAAACTCCTGTAAGCAGCACCCATTCTTTGGATCCAATAATTCGAAATTTTCCTAATAATATTCTTGGAAGGTTGACCCAATCTTCAAACCCAACCTTGGTGAGCTCCAGTATTGCAGCAATAATGCTGCAACTCCTGGGACTCCCTTCTTTAATTTTATCAACCCGGTAGTTTGTAACAAACTTGGAAGCGACAGTGTTGTATGCACAAGTACTAGCTCTTGCCGCAACTTTCACTTGGTCAGCTGACACAAGTCTGCTAGGAGCTTAAGAAAAATTCTATGAGCTCTTAGAAGAAGCTTTTTAACTGATGGATGAAAGCTAACTCAAAGAAGGCTAATCTACTTGCAGAAAGAAACTGGAAAGCTGAAAGGAAACGTAAACCCTAGCAAACCCTAATTTTACCAGCTAGCTCTACTGATGCAAGAAAGAGGATGCAAGCTATTGGGAGAGATGCAATTGAATTACAAGAAGATGAAATGCATGTGTCTAAGCTACTTTTATAGTCAAATCTGAAAGAACCATCTTTTTGTATTTTTGAGTAAGTTGGCAGAATTATTATGCATGCGATTTAATTGTTTTTGACTGTGCAGAGGTGGATTGGCGAGAGGATATGCTTGGAGGAGGTCGGGAAGGTTCAGATAGGGCCTAAGGAGTCCCTAACACCCTTCCAGAAAGTTTCACAGAGTTTGGTTCTCAAGAAATCTCATTCGTGAGCTTCTACAGGAAGTCTGCAGGGGTTCTACAGGATGTTCCCGAATTTCTACAGGATGTTCTGTGATTTTCTACAAGATATTTAGAAATGGAATTTTGGGAATGGATGGAGGGAAAAAGGTGGAGGAATGAGTATGGAGGTGAAATAGGGGTGTATGGGAGTTCAAGACTTGGAGGATGGAGTTGAGGAGCAGTGCAGATGGTGAGATTTGTTCAAGGAGGGATGAAACGATGTTGCACAAGAAGATGAGAATCATGGAAAAGTAAGCGAATGAGGAAAATGTTAGGTAAGGGTTCTAAGTGAAGGATGAAGCAGGTAGGTTGGATGGAGTATGGGCAGATAAAGAAGGGTAATAGGTACTCTGCAAGTGGTTTTTCAAACTGAACAAACAAACACTTATGAAACCTATGACCTAGTTACTTTACTCTATTCTGACCTAAGTAACAGCAAAAGGAAATGAACATCAGTTTATTCGAAATGAAATGCGTGAAATAAGTTATGAAACTAAGCAATCATCAACTGAAGCATTTAAACACTACTAATATCAGCATCTGCAAATGAGGATTCCAACACTAAGAATTGCATGACAAAGCAAAACAGCGTTTTTTTGGGCAGCAAGGTCACCTTGATCCCAGCTCCTGATCCCACTACGGGAGAGGTGAAATCAGAGGTGTTTGATGGCCCTTTTTTGAAGCTTTTCCCTGTTAACAACCTATCAACTCAATCTGAACATCAAAATCCTTTTTTAATCATCAAAAGTAACCTAAACAACAAAACAAGATTTAAATCTAAATATCAGATTTTATTCTAAGAATGTAGCAAAACCACATAAAAGTAAAAAAATGAGGTACTGGGCACTTGAGATGGGCCCAACCCCAAGAGCTACAGCCTCCTAAGAGAGATTTAGAGCTGGTGCAAAGCTGGATTCATCTTTATTGAGCAAGAAAGGAAGAGTTACATCAAAAACTGTCCAAGGGAGAGCTTGAAAATGTGCTGAAATGCAAAGCTAATCTACTGACTAAAATCGAACTACAAGCTAGCTAACTTCTGCCTACAATGTGACTAACTAAAATGAGGCCCTAAGCCCTCTTATTTATAAAAATTGAGGACCCCAATAGCCCTCCTAAACTTTAGGGACTCGACTGCCAAAACTTGTAGTTAACAACACTTTTACTAGCACTTGCTCAGTTTCCCTTGTGATTATTGATTTGGTGGCCCTTGAACTCCGAGATGATGGTGGAGAATTCTAGGTAAGGGCCCATAAATGAAGGGGACACCTTCCTACAAATCCTCTCCCCTGTTCTCCCACGAATTTGGCTGCCAAGTGCTCGTTAAAACCTTTGATTTTGTCTCCAAATTGACCAAAAAGACTACACAAAGCACACATTAGACTTGTTGGCATAATGACTAACCCAATTGACTCTATTAGCATAAATATAATCAAAAACATGCAATAAACTAATGAGAATGGTGGATTAAGTTGAATTAGGAGGTTGAATGAGCCCATATAGTTATCCATTTTTGGGGCTTATCATCACCCCCCTACTGAAAGTGTTGCTCATCCTTTGAGCAACTAATCTATCTCCTCATCTTTGATGGCCCTGGTGGCTTCCCTGTCATGCCAAGCTTCTGAATTGATGTCCTCTTCTCGATCATGAAACCATGCCTTTCTCTCTACTTCTTCCCACTACCTGTGCTCCTTTTCCTAGAGAATTCTCAGCTTCCTATAGAACTGTCTCAGCATCCTGTAGAGAGGTATTTGTGTCCAACATTTTCATTATTTCTCTCCAGGTGGATGTCTTCAGGCTTCCCCATTCATAGGTGATGGATGCCTTTGAGGGAGACCTCTCCTTTTGTGTAGCTGAGGTGTCTACAATCGTGATTGGTTCTTTTGACGGTGGCTGGAGTCTGCCAGTCTTTATCCTCACGCTCCTTATTTTCTTAAAATATAGTGGAAGATGCCTCTTTCACTTTTCCTTCTACTTGGAGGATGTGCTTAGGGTGGCTAGCACAGCTACTGCCTCCCTAACTAAAATCTCGGCTGATTTCTCCTTCTACTGCCCTGTCCCCAGACTTCCTGTAGAAAGTCCTGTAGTGGCCGTTTTCTGGCTTCCTGCAGAAGCAGTTTTCTGGCTTCCTATAGAAACAGTCTACTGGCTTCCTGTAGAACTAGTTTTCCTTGATTTGGCTTGCTTGGCTGGGGGTGACTTCTCTTTGACTTGTGTTGTGGTTGCCTTGGGTATGCCCTTACTTGTTTGGACTTTCTCAGTCCTCTCTGCTCGGGTTTGCAACCGCTGCTCCCTTGGCATTTGTGTTTTTACTCCACCCACAGCTTTGGCCTCAGCAGCTTGTCCTTTTTCTTGCTTTTCCTCTTTCTTTTCCTGTTGCTTTACCTGTGGCTTTTCCTATGGTGGTCTACCCTGGGTTTTCTTACCCTTAGCTTCCTTACCCTTAGTTCTCCTCTCTGCCTCAATATGCTCCTTTTCCTCACTGCTGGATGACATGAGTTCTTCGGCCAGAGTCCGGATGTCATCATCCTTGGACATATTACAGAAAATCTCCTAGGAGAGAGGGACAGTATAAGTATGGAGGCAATATTCTACTAGGAGCTTGATAAGCCCATGATGAGCCAGCTGGTCCGGTGTCCCTTCCTTCATTTTTGTGCCACATTCCATCAATGATTGTAGGAGGAAATATGGGATGCTCAACTTTTATTCTGTGGGTAAATCCATCTTATGCCTGGACTCAGTTAACAAACGAAAGTGATAACCATACACAATACTGAATCGCCCCTCACAGGTAATATATTTCATAATCTGAAGGCTGACCTCACTCCAAAATGGATGTAAGCTAGCTCGCCAGACCCCATTTTTATCCTCTGAAAACTGCTCCTCTGGTAGGAAGAATTCCTTTTTGGGTTTTTGGCCCAATGACCTCTCCTCTTTACTCCATGATATCCCTAATGGCAGCTCAGTGACTCAGCTAATGAGTTGTGGGGTGAGTTTCAAGGTCAATCCCCTAAAATTTACAGTTGCCAATGTTTTTGATTTGGGCTGCAAGGACCTTAGGAACTCCTTTGTTATTTCATCATTGTGACCTTGGATTTTATCACAGAAGGTCATCCACTTTGCACGGGTAAACAGGTCTACCACCTCAGGAGTTTCTCTCAATTTCTTGGAATTTGAGAGTTCCTTTCTGATAAACCCTCCAGGCATGGTGAATATACCCTATTTTCGACTTAAGCTCTGGTTAGACTGGAAATTCGGATGTGGTTTTCCCCCTTGGTTCTCAGGTCAGGGTTTCTCTGCTATTTGTATCTCCCCCTTTCGCCAATGCTTTGGTTAAAATACTGGTGCCACCCAAGACTTCGACTTGTCAAACAGAATGAAGTTCTCACAGACAGAGTGTAGAGCAGATTTTTATACCAATCATATAACAGTCACACAAAAAATTGATACGTGCACAGGTGAGCCTTACAGCAGTTTGTCATAATAGTGGGGAGAGTTTGTTAACAGGAATCATGGAGGTGAGTACAACGCAGCACCATTTAAAAGAAATTATGTGTATCATATAAGCAAATCACCATTCTTGACCCACAGGCAGACTGGTTTTAATTTTCCCCACTTCAAACAAGCTAGTTCACCACCTTTCAAAATATCATGCATGGGAATGGTGTTTTTGAGCCTACCTCTCTTCAAGCTCCAAATTTGATGAAGAAAAACTCGGGCTTTTCTGCTCTGGAAGGCTTTGCTGTACTTTCCTGTAGAACGTCTTCCTGTAGAATGCCCCTGCGCCTTTGAGTGAGCCCGATACGCTAGAGAATTGTGAACCAGGCTGCAAAGCTCAATGGAGGACAATGGGTTAATCATTTTGTGGAAGCGGAGGATGCATACTTCGGTTGAAAATGTTGCAAGTGCAAGTTAACAACAGTTTGTGAGTTTCAGCCGAGCGTTCGTTAATTGCTACGTGATTTGTGGTGAGGTGGCAAAAATGTGCACTAGCTTTATTTGAACTGCAGTGATGTTATGAACTGCATGTTCTCTTCTATTTGTTAATCATTTGATGTCCTGTGCGCTGGAGTTCAACACATCTACCACTACCTGTGTTTTTCAAAATTCACGTAAACGACTATACATGTATGCTGTGTGATTTTTGCCTGGATGAGTGCAATCGAATCTGGCTAGCTTCCTGGCTGAATCCCACCATCTCATTCGTTCATGCAGTGCTTAGATTAGATTCATGCAATAGAGGAATGAGTTTTAGTCACATACCTAGAAGTCGAATGTGGCTGCCGTGAGGTGTTGTGGCCTTTCATTTGCTACATGCATTGGTTTCTGTTGTTGCATGAGGGCTTGGTGGCTGATTCATGGCTATTTTTTTCTTGTGCAGGTATCCTCTAGCCGGATCCATGATGTAGGAGCTGGCTTCACGTTCAGATCTGCACCCTCAAGCTGCTGCTGCTGAATTTTCACAGGACCAAAACTTGTTTTCGCCATTGCTCCCGAATGATAGATCGGATCGATCTGAAACTTGCTGAGCATGTTCCTATCATCATGATGCACCTCCCATAGAAAAATTGTGATCAATGGATGCACAGATTTCGAGAAAAATGGAAAATGGTTGAAGGTTACAGAGATCAATTTCTCAGAAACCGTGCATCGGAATTGGCTGAAACTGCTTGGGTAGGCTACTATCACCCATATGCATCTCCCCATGAAACAGGTTTTGAAATGGATGCACGGATATGGAGAAAATGCAAAAATGGCTGACGGTGATGGAGGCAGATTTCTTGGAAACCGTGCACCAGAATGGGCTGAAATTTCTCGGGCATGTTTCCATTGTCCCTATACAACTCCCCCTATAATAGTTTTGCAAATGGATGCACGGTTTTCAAGCTAGGGAAAAAACAAATTCTGTTCTATGTATTTTTTCTTCAAAGCATTCTGTAAGTTTTTGCATGGAAAGAAAAACTGAGCTTGGGCTGTGATGCAGGCATGGAGATGATGGAGGAGGAGTTTGAAGATTGCAGGAGGACTTTTGACCCCTTGAGGAAGCTCTCATGTTTGCCAAAATAACTTTTTCAAATCCATTTCTAGCTTCCTATAGAAATCCTGTAATTTCTACAGGAACTTCCTATAAAACACACAGTTTTGAGGAAAGAAGCACAATGAGATGGAAAAAAAGATGGAGATGGGTGAGGGATGGAAACATGGATGCTTGTAGGCCTCATGGACAGATTCTCGGCCTTCAGGTCCTCTTCAGAGATCAATTTTGGCTTGTTTGTAGGCTTCCTGTAGAAGACACAAAACTTCCTGTAGAAGACACAGAACTTCCTGTAGAAGGCACAGAACTTCCTTTATCTTTGTTTTGAGCGATCCTCCTGACCTGCAATGTCCTTCTTGCAACTTGCAATTATTCAATGGAAATTAGCTTTATTTTTCTTTTCTTTTTCTCTTTTTTTTTTTTTTTGAAAAACAACTAGGGCGCCTCATGGAGGTTTTCACTCTAATTGCCTGCCCTAGGCGCCTCCAAGGGAGGTTTTCACCCAGGGATCTTATTCCCTTTTTTATTTTCTCTTCTTTCCAACCCATTGA
Source organism: Pinus tabuliformis (assembly GCA_031772625.1). NCBI lineage: Eukaryota > Viridiplantae > Streptophyta > Pinopsida > Pinales > Pinaceae > Pinus > Pinus tabuliformis. The sequence goes on along the minus strand of CM062820.1, from coordinate 854,381,527 downwards.
CCACCTCATGGAGGTTTTCAATCAATGAGCCAATCTAAGGCGCCTCCGAGGAGGTTTTCACCTTAGATTTTTATTTTCATTTTTTTCTTTTTCTTTTTTTTCTTTTTTTTTTTCCTACCCTACCCTACTTGAAAAGAAAAATTCTTTTCAAGTATAAGAATAATTCCAATGGAGCCATGTGCACATCGAGATTAGAGATAAAATTATGTGACGACTTGAAATGCATGCTTTGACAGCTATCCAAATCTCAGAGACCAAATGATTTGACTTTGAAGGGATCAAACATAGTTGAGGAAGAGAGTACTGCTGCAACTTAGTGACTGTCTAGAACCATATCTCAATATAGCTCTGATATCCTTGGTCCTTTTGCTGATCTGGATCATGTTTCATGTCACCTTCTACCATGACTTCCTCATCTTCCTCTTTCTGCTGATCTTTCTCTTGAATACATGGAAGATTTGATGGTAACCATGAGGGAACTCTCTCGATCTCTGATTTTGATGCCTTCTCTTCATCAAATGGAGCCCATGGTTCTTTGATCCTTTCTTTTGAATCTTCTTTTGCCTTTGGTCCTTCAATGTTGTCAATATAATCTCTGTTTTGCAATACTCTTCCTGAGCTATGGTGAAGATCATCGAGCTCAAGAGGAGTCATTTGGACATGTTGTGCCTCAGCATTGTAATTGGGTTGAGCTATTCCAATGGGAAGGTTTGGAAATGGTGGTACGGGTAGTTGAGTGGGGATGTATATTTGAGATGGATGTGGATGGGGTTGTGGTTGGGCAGGTGGTGGAGGCAAAGGAGCGGGATGAGAGTTGTACTGGGGCCTCCACCCCTAATGAGGTGCATTCCACTGAGGCTGTGGCTGAGCATAAGAGTGAAACGAATGAGCAACTAGAGAAGCATGGTGTTGAGGAGGATACGACCAAGGAGGGGGTGTGGACCAGGAAGGATGAACAGGGGGACCCCAAGAAGGCATGGAAGTGGCTTGATAGGGGTCGTAATAGGTCTGGGATGTCCCTTGCATTCCCTGCTGGTAAGGTATGGGTCCATGTGGCCTCCTTTGGTTCATATAATAGAGTGATTCAGTGGCTCCCTTGGCTCTCTGATATGCAGCTTTAAGTCCAGGCAAGGAAGGGCACTGATTCGTTGGATGGTCTTCTTCACAGACAAAACACACTTCTATGGAGTGCAATGGACATTCATTCCTAGGATGCTTTCTAGCGCACCTAGGACAAAAGATGGCCAAAGCCCTCTTGGCTTCCTCTTACTTCCTTTGGATCTGCAAGGTATCCAGTTGCATGGAAAGAAACTGCCTCATATCGCTCTTGAAATCTTCCATTTGATTTGCAAATTCACTTTTCAACAAGGTACTGCTCCCAACATTTCTATTTGCAGCCATTTGCTCCAAAGGAATGTTTTCTTCTTCTTCTTCCCTTGAGATTCTTCAATTATGTCTTGTTGTCCACCTAAGGGTTCATTAATCACAGCCATCGAAGAAGAGAGAAGGTTGGCTGTGTGAAATAGTGAGGATGTTGTGCAAACATTTTCCTGACTTATCTCTACTCCTACAAGGCATGGAATGAAATCTTTTTGGTTGACTTTTGTTTTTTTTTTTTTTTCTAATTCAACCTGCAAAACTGAAATAGATTGAACTGCAACTAACTATCTTGCTGAAATGAAAATGCGGAATTGAAATGAAAGCAGGAAAGGACTAATCTATTTTGCTCAAATGAAATTGCAGGAATGAAATGCTAGTCTACACTTGCAGAATTGAAATTGTGGAATTGAAATGCTAATCTACGCTTGCAGAATTGAAATTGCAGAATTGAAATGAAATAAACTACTTAGCAGAAGGTTGTAGTGGAAAATAGAAGAAAAGCAGCAATCACCAATACTCTGACGCTTCCCCGGCAACGATGCCAAAAAGAGTGGTGAGCTCCAGTATTGCAGCAATAATGTTGCAACTCCTGGGACTCCCTTCTTTAATTTTATCAACTCGATAGTTCGTAACAAACTTGGAAGCGATGGTGTTGTATGCACAAGTACTAGCTCTTGCTGCAATTGTCACTTGGTCAGCTGGCACAAATCCGCTAGCAGCTTAAGCCAACTTATATGAGCTCTTAGAAGAAGCTTTTTAACTGATGGACGAAAGCTAACTCAAAGAAGGCTAATCTACTTGCAGAAAGAAACTAGAAAGCTGAAAGGAAACGTAAACCCTAGCAAACCCTAATTTTACCAGCTAGCTCTACTGATGCAAGAAAGAGGATGCAAGCTACTGGGAGAGATGCCACTGAATTATAAGAAGATGAAATGCATGTGTCTAAGCTAATTTTATAGTCAAATATGAAAGAACCATCTTTTTGTATTTTTGAGTAAGTTTGCAGAATTATTATGCATGCGATTTAACTGTTTTTGACTATGCAGAGATGGATTGGCGAGAGGAAATGATTGGAGGAGGTCAGGAAGGTTCAGAGAGGGCCTAAGGAGTCCCTAACATCCTTCCAGAGAGTTTCACAGAGTTTTTCTACCAAGAAACCTCATTCGTGAGCTTCTACAGGAAGTCTACAGGGGTTCTACAGTATGTTCTGGAATTTCTACAGGATGCTCTGTGATTTTCTACAGGATGTTCAGAAATGGAATTTTGGAGAATGGATGGAGGGAAAAAGGTGGAGGAATGAGTATGGAGGTGAAATAGGGGTGTAGGGGAGTTCAAGACTTGGAGGATGGAGTTGAGGAGTGGCGTAGATGGTGAGATTTGTTCAAGGAGGGATGAAACGATGTTGCACAAGAAGATGAGAATCATGGCAAAGTAAGTGAATGAGGCAAATGTAAGGTAAGGGTTCTAAGTGAAGGATGAAGCAGGTAGGTTGGATGGAGTATGGGCATATAAATAAGGGTAACAGGTACTCTGCAAGTGTTTTTTCAAACTGAACAAACAAACACTTATAAAACCTATGACCTAGTTACTTTACTCTATTCTGACCTAAGTAACAGCAAAAGGAAATGAACAACAGTTTATTCGAAATGAAATGCGTGAAATAACTTATGCAACTAAGCAATCATCAACTGAAGCATTTAAACACTACTAATATTAGCATCTGCAAATGAGGATTCCAACACTAAGAATTGCATGACAAAGCAAAACGACGTTTTTGTGGGCAGCAAGGTCACCTTGATCCCAGCTCCTGATCCCACTAAGGGAGAGGTGAAATCAGAGGTGTTTGATGGCCCTTTTTTGAAGCTTTTCCCTATTAACAACATATCAACTCAATATGAACATCAAAATCCTTTTTTAATCATCAAAAGTAACCTAAACAACAAAACAAGATTTAAATCTAAATAGCAGATTTTATTCTAAGAATGTAGCAAAACCACATAAAAGTAAACAAAGGAGGTATTGGGCACTTGAGATGGGCCCAACCCCAAGAGCTACAGCCTCTTAAGAGAGATTTAGAGCTGGTGCAAAGCTGGATTCATCTTTATTGAGCAAGAAAAGAAGAGTTACATCAAAAACTGTCCACAAGGGAGTGCTTGAAAATGTGCTGAAATGCAAAGCTAATCTACTGACTAAAATCAAAATACAAGCTAGCTAACTTCTGCCTACAAAGTGACTAACTGAAATGAGGCCCTAAGCCCTCTTATTTATACAAATTGAGGACCCCAACATCCCTCCTAAACGTTAGGGACTCGGTTGCCAAAACTTGTAGTTAACAGCACTTTTACTAGCACTTGCTCGGCTGGCCTTGTGATAATTGATTTGGTGGCCCTTGAGCTCCAAGCTGATGGTGGAGAATTCTAGCTAAGGGCCTGTAAATTAAGGGGACACCTTCCTAAAAATCCTCTCCCCTGTTCTCCCACGAATTTGGCTGCTAAGTGCTCGTTAAAACCTTTGATTTTGTCTCCAAATTGACCAAAAAGACTACACAAAGCACACATTAGACTTGTTGGCATAATGACTAACCCAATTCACTCTATTAGCATAAATATAATCAAAAACATGCAATAAACTAATGAGAATGTTGGATTAAGTTGAATTAGGAGGTTGAATGAGCCCATATAGTTATCCATTTTTGGGGCTCATCAAACCTCTCTAGGATTCCATATGATCGCCAACCCTCCAGCACTGCCGTTTGCATCTTGGGCCATTACTTGGTATTGGGGTTTAAAATTTTCCAGAATCCCTTTCAGTTTGCTTTCACTAATTTTAGTTTCCTGTATTATCATGATGCTTGGTTTATCTTTCTTCAATCTCTCTTTGAGGTCCCTCTATTTGCCTCTTCTATTGAGGCCTCTTATGTTCCATGATGTAATAATCATTTCAAAAATTTTGGGAGTTTTTGAAAGACCTCTCACAATTGAACTACTCTTCCAGAGTTTACTAGTAGCTCCTCAACCATCTGGATGGATTCGTTCAATGTTATTCTTCCCTGCTTCTTTCCCCCTTTTCCTAGGGTTCTTGTTTCTTGTCCTTGACCGCCTTAAGACCCTAGGTGATCTAGTTGGGCTATGATAGATGAGCCCTGTTTGGCTTTATATTGTTGAAAATTTTCCTTGTAAATTTGCTTCTGATCTTTTGGGATGAAGCGTTCATCCAAGTGTCTCCATGCTTGTAGTAAACATTTCATCACTTGTTATTCCGCACTAAGATCTTCTTTCGGGTTATCGATCTCCATTGGGTTTTTCTCTATCATTTGCATTGTGAGCTCCTCTTAGGTGTTTTCTACTACCTCCTTGATTTTCGACTTCTTTCCTTCGAGCTACTTCTTTTGTATGATTTTCGTCTCCATGGTATTTTCAAGGGTTACCTCCCCCGTTTCATCCTCCTCGAGAAAAGAAAACCAGTTAGGGGCACATTGTTCTTTCTCATTTTTACTTTCTCTCTGGTTGCATGTTGGCCTTTGGTTCCCCTTTCTCCTGTGCACCTCCTGAAAGCCTCCCCCATCTTCTCTTGCCATCGTTTCTCCCTCCCTTTTCTCCACCGTGGGGTTCTCATTATTATTTAGCGGGAAAGCTCAGTACAGATGGACATATTTATGGAAATGACGACATCTAAAGGGGACATGCTCATAGTCTAGTGGTTGTTTCCATATCTCATCATGGTATTCCAATTCTATGGAGTCTGGTAACGGCTTAGTGATATTCATGTACACACAGATTCTGGCATAAGAGGTGTACCTACCTTTTCTCGTCGAGTCTGCAACATTGATGAAGGTTCCAATAGAATTACCTATCCCTTCCAAGATTTCTGGATCCTAGAAATCCATTGGTAGGCTAAAAATCCGAACCCAAATTGGAGCTACCAGAAGCTTTTCCTGATCTAGGTTATAGAATTCCTCCCAATGTCTAATGAAGAGGCTTGCATTGTTAAATAAATATAGCCCATCCTTGAATACCTTCTCGTTGTCTTCGAGGGTAGAGACGATTACTGAGAAGAACCCTTTCGCCCCTAGCTTGAGATCAATATTCCGTTTTGGTTGCCACCGTTGTTGGATCCATTTGATCAACTCATCTATTTTCCAAGCCCTAATAAACTTGCATATAAGGGCGTGATCCTTCATGTATCTTCAATATTCCTCCATTTTATTGTTTGGAATGAAAAATCTAGGTTTCTTGGCTACCCTCGACAAGCATTTGCCTCTCAAACCCACTTGTCGTTTAGCTCCCAAGACCGACGTTCCTTTTCTGCGGCTTCCATTACTTTCGGCTGCTCTGTGCTGGCTCAATTCTCCTGCAACGATATTCCTATTGGAGGGGATCTCTCCCCCCCCTAGTCGTTCCACTCATGGCTACTATCAGTGATTTCGCTATGACTTGATGCTGCAGTCTCTTCACCGTCTAGTGTGTTTGCAGGATTTTCAGACTGGATCTATAGAAACCCTAGCTGCTCATGCTGCCATCACTCATGCTCTCGCCCCTCAAAAAGAATTCCTATTTTGTTATCATTATTTTATTCAAAATTATCTTTCAGTTGATTGGCTAACAATTTTCACACCTTACTGGGAATGCATCGAATTTCACAACTTAGAAGTACAGCATTCACATTACTAATGAATTGTTTAATTTATTACTTTTATTACTGGTCTCTATAATTATGCAGGTGGTGTGTTGTAAGTTATTGAAATTCAATATACAAATATTATTTTATTATTCAGGGTTTCTAACTTGTGTCTATAATTGTGTTGGTGTTGCATTTTCATTTATTAAAATTCAATATGTAGATATTATAAAAGCATTGACTTGATAATAATGATTCATTTCCCATATTTTCGTGGCTTTGAAGGTTTTTTTTCCTGAAATTGGTAAATGAGGAAGGAAAATCCTTGCCTCTCTTATTTCGTCATTGTTGTATTCATCACGTCAACCATTATTGTAAATTCCAACTGAAATAGTAGTTGTAGGATGAGCATTTATGGTCTGACTCTGCTAGTAAATCAAAAAGACTAGAAGTAAACTTTCGAGGACACAACCACACAAACAATGCAATGGAGTTATTTAAGTATTTTGTGTCTAACTTTATTGGATCATAAGTAATACTTCTAAAATATTTTGTAGATTTCTTTTAGCCACACTTAAGTTTTAATGGAAAATCAAAGTTGAGACTAGGCCAGGTTATTGAGATTAAATAAAAAAATATTGTTTATTAAATAAAATCCAATATTTAAATTTTTAAATAGAAACCAATATATAAAACTTAAATATAAAATTTATATTTAAGGATTAAAATAATTTTAAATAAATTCTAATTGTAATTCAAGTAGGAATTAAAATTTAACTATAAGGATTTATGTTAAAGTATTTGAATTTTTTTCTCTTTAAACACTAAAAATATGAATAAAATTTAAATAGATTCTAATTTGTTAGACATTTAAAAAGTAAAATTCAATTCTGTGTAATTACCAATAACAAAATACCTCAATTTACTAATTAGTAAAAATTAAATTGACTAAATCTTAACACTAACTTAAATTCAATATTTTTACTTTAATTTAGTTATATTTAAAATAAACTACATAGACTAGCTACTATGTAGCAGTTGTTTATAAACATATTGATTTCATTTCACTGCATATAAATATACATGTGAGAAGCTCTCAAACTTTCTATTAAACATTTTTTTTGTTACATTGAAAATAATAATAATAATTTCATATATATAATATAATAAAAATAAACAAAAAGTTTTAAAAAATTTTACAATGTAAAATAAAATAATATTATAAAAATTTGCTAAATTTATTAATATTAAATTTAATGTAATGATAGGACTAATAAAATTACAATCATACTTAAATATAATAGAAATATTTATTAAAATTTGCCCCATTAATTTATATTGACTTTTTATAAAAAATATATACTTATATATAAATGAGAGATGTAAACTGTATAAAACGTGTCACACCTAAGCTTAACACAAGTTAAAAAAAAAAAAAAAATTACAATTTAGATACCCCGAACAACTTATCCAATACATCCACCATAACAGTGCAAGCCTATTTAAGTATAAGACTCGTGTTAATTAATTAATCGTACCAGCCAATAACTAGACAAATCTTTGGTGATTAATGTACACCCTCTCTATGGTGCAAACATAATCGTTTTAACCATGGCAGAGATTATGATTCTGATGCTGATTTGTGTGTCGGGTATATATTCTAAGGTGGTTGGCATAAGGCCCAATATTTATATTGTATGCTATTAACTTATGTTGGTTGGTCCTCGTACCCTCGAGGCACACCTCCAAGTGCACATCACTTCCAACCTCCACTTGGAATCTATCCGACGTTGGTTCCATGCAACATACATCAGAAGTTTGAGAGTCAAGGATGTTTGAGAGTCAAGGATGGATGAAGTTTGAGAGTCAAGGATGGATGTTTAGGGTAACTGCCTACCTGGATTGTTGTAGATCAGCCTCATTATCATCCCTTCTTGCCAGGGAACCTAGCTCTGCAACCCTCTGTTCCTTGCTACTTTCCTCCGGTGGAATAGGTTCAGAATTGTTGCAGTTGTGGTATATGGTATCGTTTCCCCTTTATTTTATGCCCAACACTATTCATGACCAATGCTCAATGTTCAGGCTCTCCTGGTTGGGCCACTTTGTGCACAGTAACCTCTGGTAAGACCCTCGCTTGCCTAATTGTTTATTATCTAGTTTTATGTCACGATGGAATGTATTAAACCTTAATATTTTGTGTTTTCCATTGTGTAGGCTCATTAGCGAGGCTTCACAGTAAATGCTAGAATTATTAACTCCAGAGCCCTGTATAGGAGCAACGAATCTCCACCTCCAAGTTGGTAATCGAGCTACCCCATTTTCTTGTGTCTCTTCAGTATGCTTTTCTTTTGGTCCTCGGAGGAATATTTTTCTCGACGAGCCATATTAGAGAAATCCTAAGAGGTTTTGGGTTTATTTACTTGGTGTAATGATGGAGTTTGTGGAACTACTCCAAACCCTCCTTCCTTGTTCACTGTAATTGTTTATGGGGGTTAGGCTCATGACCGCCTCGCTTGACAATGCTGAGGGTTGTTCTTTTTTTATTTAGAGGCCTTAACCTCAATGTAATCATTTTCTACTGTGTAACTCTGATGGGTTGTTAAAAGATTTATGATTAAGTTTATTCACAGTCTTTCTCTATAATGGCCTTGAATTTATGCTCGTTATGATTTGAAGTTTTCTTTCACAGTTACATTATACCACAATTTGTAAAGAAGATTAACTGGGTTTTCCTGTTCTTTAGCAATTGTTGCTTCGATAGTTGTTTTGAAGTTATTGCATCTTGTTAACGGTGTATGTATAACCGTAGGTTTCGCCTTGGTGCTATGAATTAGAGTTGGCTAATGCCTTCTCAGTGCATATGTTTCTAGATTCAATAGACATGATTTTCAATTTCTAAATTATCACAGTTCATCTTTTATTTACGTTTAATCCTTGATGGAAATAATGGTAATTTGTGATAGTTGTCTTTCCAGTTTATAATTGTAATCATGTTATCTAGTTCACATGGCCTCCACAGATTTCTTGGTAGTACTTACTGAAATGGCATTCCCTTTTTCTAATCCCTCAGGATTCATTTATGTTTTGGTCTGTTTCATGAATACGAAGGTCACTCAGACTTCTTCAAAGATTTTTTATTTATGCATGCTTGCTAGATGCCTGTACCCAGTCATACTTTTAAGTCTCAACAAGAAATTTGTAATTGTTTTAAACAATCTAGTAGCTTTTATTCACTGATATTTCATTTATTTCTGGGTATTGATATAACTATTAGTCCAATTGTTTTTACTTTTTACTATGTTATGTATATCTATCTCGGATTTGTATGATAGTCCCTTCCAAGGCATTTACTTATAATAACAGTGCTATGTGCATATTTCCATTCCAAATATCACTATGAATGAATATAACAATAATTTCTTACTTGGTAATTTATTAATGGTTATGTATAATTCTATCGTCCTAGTTGCAAGATAACTGACTCCTTTATCAATTTCCTTCGTAGCCCAAGATAAGACATAGATACCCAGAGTTGGACTGTCTACAGAGGGTCTCCCGACCTTCACCAACCTAACCAATCCATTAATTTTCTTTTGTTCTTATAATACAACACCAAGAATAAGAGACAATTACTATTTCTAGTAGGAAGTTATGGTAATTAGATTAACATGTATTTCTTGACCGAACTAATTTTTTATATGAACAATATCATTATTATATTGTGGTAATTTTTCTGTGGCATATGATTTACTCCATGATATAGATCATGCTCAATTTTATTTTCCAAATTTAGTTCTTATTTCCATTTCTATCCAAAATACTGCAAACATACAATGTAATATTTTCTGTCGTTTTCATGAAAGTGTGAATTAACAAAATATACAACAAAATCAGTTTCTCCTCAGGTGCTCTATCTCCCACAAGTACTAATTCTGTAAAAACACGAAGAAACTAAATCAATAACTATCAGCATGTAAATATACTTATTTGTTTTCCTTAAAAACTTAGGGACTCTCTCCACCCAATAGTGAGGCTGGAAATGACGTCCAGACTCCCCCCAAGCCTCCATTTGTCCAGACAGATTAGGCTCAATCCTGATCTGTCTAACCTCCAAACCTCAAGATCCCTTGGTCTAGTCTACATTCCTAACTTGCAAGGATTCTTCCGAGGTTCCACTGGCCAAAGTCCAGCTCAAGAACTCCTCATAAGAAAAATAATCCACTCACATGCACAGTGTCTTGTGTCAGGTTACAATTTCCTCTTCCTTCTCCTTCTCCGCTCCTCAGGCTCCTTTCCCTTTTTCTCCAAAACGAGAGTCTACCTTCCTTGGAACTACCCTTTTCTAATGAAGGGAAAGAGATCTAACTGGGCTAACTTTCTGGAGAGTTTTCTTTATTCATTTATACATATTAAAAATTTCTTTTAATATTTAAAACTTAACCAAATTTGAGTTACTACATTTACTGGGTCTTTCCACTTAGACCATAGTTAGTACCCAGAGTTCGTAAAAGTAAATAAAGTTAAAAGTCATAACATGAATTCATGAAATTCTTTATGGGTGTCACATCTTCCCCCCGTTGGACGAAACATTGTTCCTAGTGTTTATTTCAAACTATTTAATCAAATATGGGTATGCTTGTCACATAAATTCCTTATCTTCCTAGGTAGCTTCATCTGAGACGAAGTGCTTCCATTGCACTTTAACCTGGGTGATATCTCGCTTCCGTACAATTGTTTTTCTCTTCTCTAGAATGTGCAAAGGTTCTACCAACAATTATCCATATGGTTTGACCTGCACCAAAAGTATATGATGATTATGAATATCATCTGTAGTTTTTTAACAAAAAAATTAATACACTAAATAAGTACCTGCATATCTGGCCAACTAATCACATGTTTAGGATCGTAAACATAACACTTTAATAATGACACATGGAACACATCATGGATCCTGATGTGAGAAGGTAATGCTAACCGATAAGCCACCGTCCAATCCTTTTCAAAATTTGGAAAGGCCCATAGTATCTGAGTGCCAATTTAGTGCAGCTGCCCATCACAATGTACTTCTTTTAGGCTTAATCCATAAGTAAACATGGTCCCCCACTTGGAACTCTCAGCAACTTCTTTTCTTGTCTGCATAAATCTTTTGTTTGTCTTGGGCTGCCTTTAAGTTCTGACACACCTTTTTGACTGTGTGCTCCATTTCAGCGAGTATGTCGGGTCCTAATAACAATTTATCTTCGGGATTATTCCAATTCGTAGGCACTCTACATTTTCTTCCATATAATACTTCAAAGGGGCTCATTCATAAAGATTCATGATAGTCGTTATTATAAGAAAAATCAACTAAGTGGAGATATTCATCCCACTTAGTTGGTTGTTGCATTACATACATCCTTAGCATATATTCAAACACCTGATTTTCCCGTTCTATCTATCCGTCAGTTTGGGGATGATATGTAGTACTAAACTGGACTTGAGTTCCCAATCCTGTAAACAGGGCTTTCCAAAAGGAAAAGGTAAATTTTGCATCTCTATCTGAGATCACCACTCTTGCTATGCCATGGATTCAAAATATTTCTTTCATGAAAATATCAACAACTTCAACAATTTTATATGTGGATTTCACAGGTATAAAGTGATCTATTCTACTTAACTTATCTACCACTACCATAATGGAATCATTCAATTTTCTGGTTTTGGGTAGTCCAGTTATAAAATCCAGTGTAATGGTATCCCATTTCCACTTCCCAAATGGGAAGGGGATGAAGCAACCCTGCAGGATGCTGGTGCTCTGCCTTAAATTGCTGGCATTCAAAGAATTTTTCCAGATATTCGGTGATATCTCTTCTCATCCTAGGCCAAAAGAAATTCTTTTTAATTGCAGTAAACAATTTTTTATAACCGAGGTGAGCCGCATATGGACTCCTGTGAAACTCATCTAACATAAATTGTTTAACAAAAATTTGGTTAGGAACATATATTCTGCCTTCACAGTTCAAACAATAATCATACGGCTCCCCATTTTCTGTGCTTGATTGGCTTGCCCCCATAGGAATTTATATTCAGGATCATTGTGGGCAACCTCCTCTATTTTCTCCAAAAATATTAATTCCACCTGGCTGTACCAGATTTCATACATACAATATAATTTCCTACTCAATGCATCAACTACTCAGTTCTCCTTTCCTTTTAGATGTTTAATATCAAAATCGAATTCACTTAGAAAAGAAATCCATCCAACTTGACGGGCATTTAGATGTGGTTGGGTAAAGAAATTTGTTAAACCACTATGATCTATCATTAACAAAAATTTATTACCCAATACGTAATGTCACCATACCTTTAAGGCATGGACGACTACAGTTAGTTCTAAATCATAGGAAAAATATCGTTGCGCAAGGTCCTTTAGTTTACAGGATTCGTACGCTATGAATTTTCCATCTTGCATTCATAACCCCAAACACTTTCCTGGTATGCATCTATACAAATAGTGAATTCTTTTTCTGGGTCTGCTACCTTCAAAATAGGAGCATAATTCACTAGTTGCTCCAAGCATTCAAAAATTTGTTGACACTTTGTCATCCATTTGGAATTATTTCCTTTCTTTTGTAGGGAGGTGATTCGATAAGTAGTTTTGGAAAATCCGGAAATAAATCGACGGTACTATCCAACTAACCCCATGAAGGACTGAATATCAACAACATTCTTGGGGACGGTCCATTCCATAATGGTTTTGATCTTTTCAAGGTCCACTACAATTCCTTTTGTTGATATAACGTGTCCTAGATATTGGATGTGGTCTTTATAAAAATCATGCTTACTATGTTTTGCATATAGCTGGTTATCCCACAAGGTTTGCAATAAGATTCGTAGATGCTTCTCATGGTCCTCCATGTTTTTGGAGTATATGAGAATATCATCAATAAATATTAGGACAAATTTGTCCAAATAAGGATAAAATTATTCATTCATCAAGGTCATAAATGTGGCAGGGGAATTTGTAAGCCCAAAAGGTAACACTACGAATGTATAGTGTTTGTAATGGGTCCTAAATGGTATCTTACAAAAATCTTCCTCCTTAATTCGTATTTGATGATATCTAGATCTTAAATCAATTTGAGAAAACACTCTAGCCCCTTTAACTTTATCAAGCATATCATCAATCCTTGGCAATGGGTATTTATTTTTTATGGTTAGCTTATCAGTTGCTTATAGTCGATGCCCAATCGCAGTGTGCCATCCTCTTTCACAAAAATAACATAGGGGTTCCCCAAGGTGACACACTTGGGTGTATATAATGATTATGAAGGAGTTCTTGTAACTGCATCTTAAATTCTGTTACTTATGGTACACTCATTCGATATGGTGTTCTAGACATCGGGCTTGCTCTCGGAATCATCTCTATAGTGAAGTCAATGTTCCTTTTAGGCGACAGCTTGAGTATTTTGTTAGGCCCCTATAATACTAGTGATTGCCCCATTACTATTGTCATTGTATCCCTTATTGTTATTATTGTTCCCCTATTATTCCCATATTATTATTAGTATGCCCCATAGAAACCAATTATTGTTATTTTTGTGCCCTTATGTTATTACTGTTATGTCGGCTTGATTATATTGTGACCCCTTAGACTCATATATAGAAGGGAGGTTTAGTCATTTGTATAATCCAAGAACTATTCATTTGTGTAATGTAAATGAGGTTTCCCCCTCAAAGAGGCTGGATTATAAGGCGTTGATCTATCTTTTCTATCTTTTTGTGAGTTGGTTTCCTAACATTTGGTATCAAAGCTTTGGATTCTAGGGTTTCGCTGCTCCAAACAGGTCATCGTGGAATTTTCACTATAACATTTTTTTGCGACGTTTCAGAAGCTAAAACACAAACCCCTTTTATCCGAAATCATTCTAAACTTTAGGTACAAATTTCAGAGCTTGTCTCGCTATATTTGCGGAGATATGATTTGAAGAAGTTAGGGTTTTGGCAGACTCCCGAATTACATTCCAAACAGGGACATAGGGAAAATCGTCATAACTTTTGTTTTGAGCATCATATTGAAATTTCATAAGAAGTTTCAGAAAGAGAATGGCCTGTGGTTTTTTGTGTATTAGTTTTAGGTACTAAGGTCGAAACAATGACACGTGGCACATCGTACAAGTTTGCTCTACTGAACTAGTTTATAATCAGGTCATCGAGGGAGATTTTAACTCTTCCTTGGAGAATCCAATATTGATCATACTTGTGGGGTTAGAAATAGGACTAAAAGGGCTATCTCAAGACGTGATTTCAGATATTTGAGATCCACATTTACAGAGATACAATAGATTCAATATTGAGCTCTTACAAAGTGAAAAAAAGGTGTGTAGTTTCTTTTAAATTTTGCATAAGATTGGTTTGAAAAATTAGTTTGAAGGAATTCAAAGGGAATAGTGAAGAATTATTAGCATTAATTAATGCCCCAAGAAAGAAAATGGAAACACCTAGTAAGCAACCTGAAATCTCTAGCTTGACTCATTAAGAAGAGGAAGAAATGCAACATGATATATCAAAATTACAACACCAAGTACAACAAATTTCACTCTCACTAAAAGTAAATGAAGCCAAGATGAATGGCGTGGAAGCTAATATGAATGGCATGCAAGTTAAGATGGAAGCGAAGATGGATGGCATGGAAGCTAAGATGGATGGCATGGAAGCTAAGATGAATGGCATGGACGATAAGATGGAAGAATTGAAGATAAATTTGAATAAGATGCTACAAGAAATGGTCACTAATGGTGAAAGGGTAGTAAAGGAAACTCATGATGAGAAAAAAATAAATGTTAATCATGATTTCATAGACTCTAATGTTAGATTGAAGACCCACCATGTTCCAAAAATCGATATGAGGAAGTTTGATGGCAAGGACCCCGGAACATGGATACTTCAGATGGAGCAATTTTTCAATCTCCATAATGTGAAAAACACACAAAAGGTACGTATTGTAGCTTTATTTTTGGAACCCAATCAGTTTGTATGGTATTGATGGCTTTGCTCTCGTAAACAAATTGTCACTTGGGAAATTTTTACGAAAGAAATGATAGCACATTATGTGGATACAAAAAGCAACACCTTTTTTAGCCAATTGATAAATCTCAAACAAAAGGGTTCAATGATGGAGCACATTGAAGACTTCCAAAAATTGAAAATAAGGGTAAAATATATTCCAGAGGAGCTTAGGATTAATGTGTTCATAGGGACTTTAAAGGATAATATCCAAAATGAGGTTCACCTTTGGGAACTTGATTCATTGGAGAAGTCATTCAGGTTAGAAAGAAAAATGGAAAGCAAAATTATGGCAACCAGGAAGCCTACCACTCACAACTATAAAGATTGAAGTGCTTTTTCCCTTAACCTTCTGCAACCTACAAGTTTGACACCACAAAAATTGGAAGAAAAAAGAGCAAAAGAGCTTTGTTACAGTTGTGATAGAAAATACACTAAAGGTCATAAGTGTGTTGAGAAGAAATTATTCTACATAGATTGTGAAGAGGAGTAAGAAAAGGAACAAGAAATTTCAAAAGAAGAGGATATACTCCAGGAACAAAGCCTAGATAAAGAAGAAATGAATCCGACCATATCTTGTAATGGATTCGATGGAATTACCACTCCTCAAACTATCAAGATAGAAGGACATATCAAGAAGAAAAAGGTAATAGTATTGATTGATTCGGGAAGTACCCATAATTTTATTCATTGTAAGATAGCAAAGGAATTGAATTGCTTCCTATATCTAGCACCAGAATGTCAAGTGATGGTTGCAAGTGGAGGAACCATAAATTTCTCTGGAAAGTGCCATAATATCAAGCTATCCATGGGAGAATATGTATTGAATATCCCAATTCTTTCCATTCCAATGGGTGGTGTTGATGTTGTACTAAGAGTCCAATGGCTACAATCCTTGGGTACAATAGCTTTTAATTTTCAAGAAGTTTTCATGAATTTTTTTTTTGGAAGGAAAGGAAGCTAAATTAAGGGGTATTGCAGGGAAACCGGGAAAGATAAATAGCTCTAATGGTATGACAAAGCTTCTAAATAAGGAACAACGAGGTGTAATTGCAGAATTATGTTCGTAGAGGTTCCCACATCGAAATCATCTATTTCTCCAGATCTCCTAAAAGTCTTGGACAATCATTCCAAGGTATTTGAGACTCCCAAAGGTCTCCCACCTATTCATGATCATGATCATGCTATTCATTTGATTCCAGGAAGTGTTCCTCTAAACATCAGGCCGTACATATATCCCTATGCTCGAAAGAGTGAAATTGAACGTATGGTTGCAAAAATGCTAGAGGCTGGTATAATTCAACCTAGTCAAAGTTCTTTCTCTGCTCCAGTAGTATTGGTGCACAAGAAGGATGGATCATGGCACATGTGTCCGAATTATAGGGAGCTCAACAAGCTCACTATTAAAGATAAATTTCTATTCCTGCCATTGATGAATTATTGGATGAATTGCATGGATCAATTTACTTCACCAAGTTGGATCTTCGTTCAGGATATCATCAAATGAGAATGAAGACCAAAGACATTCCGAAAACAACATTTAGAACTCATGAGGGTCATTATGAATTTTTGGTCATGCCTTTTGGCCTTACCAATGCACCTTCTACATTTCAAGGTTTGATGAATTCCATTTTCAAACCCTTCCTTAGAAAATTTGTGTTAGTATTTTTTGATGATATACTAATAAACAACAAGTCTTGGAAGGATCATGTTGAACTTGTTGACAGGGTGCTCAAACTATTGGAGGAGAAACATTTATATACAATAAAGCTCCAAATGTTTCTTTGGAGTACAAGAGGTGGAATGTCTGGGTCATATTTTATATCATGAAGGTGTTAAGGTAGACCCTAGCAAAATTAAAGGCATTAAGGAATGGAAAATCCCCACATCCATAAAGCATCTACCAGGATTTCTCGGGTTGACAGGGTATTATCGCAAGTTTGTTAAGAATTATGGGAGAATAGCAGCACCTCTAACAACATTATTGAAGAAAGATGCATTTTCATGGACTCCAGAAGCAACAAAAGCCTTCGAACATCTTAAAGAGGCAATGTGCCAAGCGCCAGTTTTAGCTACGCCAGACTTCACAAAAACGTTTATTGTGGAATGTGATGCTTCAAGAAATGGAATTGGTGTTGTTTTAATGCAAGATGAAAGACCCCTTGCTTTCGAAAGTCATCCAATCAAGGGAGAGTATTTACACAAAGCTATTTATGAGAAGGAAATGTTGGCAATACTACATGCACTTAAGAAATGACGACCCTACCTAATGGGAAGACACTTCAAGGTAAAAACGGATCATGATAGTCTTAAATACTTTTTAGAACAAAGATTATCCTCTGAAGAGCAACAAAAATGGGTCACAAAGATGTTGGGTTACGACTTTGAAATAATCTACAAAAAATGGAATCAAAATGTTGTGGTAGATACACTCTCAAGAAAGGATGAGGACATGGAAGCATTATTGTGCACCATTTCTATTATCCAACCAGATTGGATAAATTAAGAAAGGGAGGAATGAAACAATGACGAAGAAGTGTGGGCACTGATTCGAAAGTTACAACAATATCCCAGTACATCTGATACATTTAGCTGGAAAAAAGATTTGTTATGGTACATAGATCGCTTATACCTATGTAAGAATTCCCAACTCAAACAAAAGGTTCTTATGGAATTGCACACTTCTCCCTTAGGAGGGCACTCAGGATTTTTAAAAACTTACCACAGGGTTAAGAAGGAAGTTTTTGGGATGGCCTTAAATCGGATATTCAAAATTTTGTGGCAAAATGTTTGGTTTGCCAACAAAATAAAGTTGAAACAATTAAGACCCTAGGTCTATTACAACCTTTATCCATTCTAAGCCAACGTTGGGAGGAGGTTTCAATGGATTTTATCACAGGTTTACCCAAGTCCGAGGGAAAGAGTGTCATCGTGGTGGCAGTTGACAGACTTACCAAGTATGCACACTTTTGTGCATTATCACATCCATTTAAAGCTAGTACAGTTTCTACTGCATTTATGGAAACAATTCAAAAGCTACATGGAAACCCAAAGATTATTGTAAGCGACAGAGATCCCATTTTCACTGGAAATTTTTGGACAGAATTGTTTTCTTGTCTCGGTACTCAGTTAGCTCATAGCTCATCTTATCATCCTCAGTCTGATGTGCAAACTGAGATAGTAAACAAATGTTTAGAAGTATATCTTCGTTGCTTTGTATTTGATAAACAGACATAATGGGTCAAATGGTTGTCTCTGGATGAATGGTGGTATAAAACTTCCTTCCATACTACAACAAAAATGACCCCATTTATGGCACTTTATGGATATAATCCACTATCCATCACATCATATTTAAGAGAAAATTATAAGGTTCAAGCAGTGGAACATCACATCGAGCATCAACATCAAGTTATCCAACTCTTAAGGGATAACCTCACGTTGGCATAGAAAAGAATGAAACAACAAGCGGATCAACATCACAGTGAAAGAATTTTTGATGTAGGTGATTGGGTATTCCTACAGCTACAACCATATAAACAAATGTCCCTCAATCAAGCTAATAAGGATAATAAATTATCATCAAAGTATTATGGTTCGTACAAGGTGTTGCAAAATATTGGTACTATGGCATACAAATTGGAGTTTCCTGCAGCTTCCCGAGTGCACCCAGTCTTCCATGTTTCATGTTTAAAGAAGGTTATAGGTGACAAGATCCCAGTTCAACAATATTGCCAAAACTTGATGAGGAAGGAAAAATCATATTGGAACTGGAAGCAGTCACAAAAAAAGAACTCGATAGCTATGAAATCGATCAATTTTGGAGTATCTCGTCAAGTGGAAGAACTTATCCGCTGAAGATTCCACATGGGAGGATGAGAATTTTATACAGAAGCATCCAGAACTACTCAAGCATTGATGACAACACTTTTCAGAAGGAGAGGGGCATGTTATGCCCCTATAATACTAGTGATTCCCCCATTACTATTGTCATTGTATCCCTTATTATTATTGTACTCCTATTGTCCCCATATTGTTATTAGTATGCCCCATAGAAACCCGCTATTGTTATTTTTGTGCCCTTATGTTATTATTGTTATGTCGGCTTGATTATATTGTGACCCCATAGACTCCTATATATAGAAGGGAGGTTTAGTCATTTGTATCATCCAAGCATTGTTCATTTGTGTAATGTAAAGGAGGTTGCCCCCTCGAAGAGGCTAAATTGTAAGGCGTTGATCTATCTTTTCTATTTTTTTGTGAGCTGGTTTCCTAACATATTTCCTTTGGAAATACATCGGCAAACTCTTGAATTATTGGCACATTATCCAGCATGATTATTTTATCTTTATAATTTGTATAGCCTACATGGACCGCATAAATTTGACAACCTTTCTGAATGCATTTTCATAATTGGTTGGAAGTGATAGGTTGCAATTTGAAAACCTTCTTTATTCCTTGAATTTCTTTTCTTTACCCATTCCCTCCAAGGAAGCTCACGGTTTTCGCTTTACAGTCTACTATTGACCAATGTTTCTCTAACCAATCCATTCCAACTAGTATGTCATATGTACCCAAAGGCAGAATGTTAAAATTAGCTACGACTTGTTGTCTAGCTGCCTCAAGGACGCAGTTTACCACCTTAGCAGCAACCCTTCGTTTGCCTCCAGTAGCCAATTGCACTAGCCAAGGGGTTTTAAATATTATTTTTTGTAAGTTACATAATTCTACTTGTTTTGGAATAATGTAGCTCAAACTTGCACCTGGATCAATTAAAATGGAAACATAATGTTTAGATAGTTTACCTTCCATTTCTATCATCATTGGTTACTCAGCCTGCCCATCATCCAAAGTTGCGCTAATCTGTGGAATATTCTTGGTTATGTCTCCAACTGTGGAAGATTCTTAAATATTGAAAACCTGGTCGGTACAAGTGTGGTGTGGCAGTTTTGAAAGTAATGAGGTTCTCTACAGCCCCAACAACGTAAAGGAGTTTTGGTTGCTCACTGGCTTACAGTCGACTTGCCACTTCTGACTATTTAATCTCAACCGGTTGTTCTGTTCTCGGCTAATTTCTCCCAGCCATTCGGGTTTGCATTTTTCGACTCATGTTTTTAATATTTGGGGGTTTTATCCCTCTAAAATTATAGAAATTACTTTTCCCTTTTCTATTTAGCCCTCCTTTGTTACCTTCCCCTTTATGTTTCATTTGTTGGTAGCAAATTCGGGCCTTCCAGATGGCCTCATCCATCATTTTTGGGTAATCGAATTCCAGTTTCTCCTTCATAAAAGGGGGGAAAGTTGATGATGAAGCATTGTATCTTCGATTTTTCCTCCCAAAGGTATGGGACATATCTCAACAAGGATGTAAATTTGTAATAAACTCATTAATAGTTAATGGGCCTAGACTTAAATCATGTAATTCCCTGGCTTTCTCGTCATAAAAACATTCAGTTAGACATTTATCTTTGAAATACTTCTAAAATTCATTCCATGTGACCTCCTGATCATCAATGCTTCGAACAACTTTGACCTCCTCCCACCATAGGGTGGACTTCCCCTGTAGCTGAAAAATAGCTAATCGAGCTTTCATATTATTTTTATATTCATATACTTGGATGTATTTATTCATATTAATTAGCTAATATTCAACAACTTCCTCCATTTCCCCATCATATACTAGAGGTGTTATTTTTTAAAATTCTCCTTGCAGTTCAGTTTTCTGCTTCTTAGGTCCTCCGTCAAAAGAGGCATTATCCAATTTTTTTTATTCATCATTATGCCCCCCTTCTAATTCCTCGTTATACTCTTCATGATGAAATGTTTCTGTATGATCCCCATTTCCTGCACTCGGGTTGGGTCTCTAATGATTCTGTCTATCTGATAAAAATTTTAGGATCCTTTCTTGTTCCTATCATAGCCTTTCATTATCAGATCTCAGGTTCATTATTTCTGTGCACAGTTGCTAAACTGTCTCCAATAAGGCTGCATTTTCCTGTTGAGATTCCTCTCCCAATTGCAGCCACGTTTTTGGGTTTGTTTCCATATAAGTTAAATGAGCTCTTGTTTGAGAATCACTTCCTCTATGCATCTTTCACTCTTTGTGCATAGTAACAATGTTCTGTTTTTTTTAGTTTTCCCTCCTTGGCCATAGTGTTGAACACTGGGCTCTGATACCACTTGTCATACCTAAGCTTAACACAAGTACAAAAATAATAAAAAATAAAAATCATTTACAATTTCGATACCCCAGACTACTTATCCGATACATCCACCATAACATTGCAAGCCTATTCAAGTATAAGACCGTGGCTAATTAATTAACTGTACCAACCAATAAATAGGAAAATCTTTGACGATTAATGTACACCCTATCTATGGTACAAACATAATCGTTTTAAACATGGTGGACATTATGATTCTGATGTTGATTTGTGTGCCCATTATATATTCTAAGGCGGTTGGCATAAGGCCCAATATTTATATTGTATGCTATTAACTTATATTGGGTGGTCCTCGTACACCTCCACATGCACATCACTTCCAACCTCCACTTGGCAGCTATCCAGTGTTGGTTCCATGCGACATATATCAGACGTTCGAGAGTCAAGGATGGATGTTTAGGGTAAATGCCTACCTGGATTGTTGTAGATCAGCCTCATTATCATCCCTTCTCACCAGGGAACCTAGCTCTGCAACCCTCTGTTCCTTGTTGCTTTCCTCTGGTGGAATAGGTTCAAAATTGCTGCCACTGTGGTATATGGTAACATTTTCCCTTTATTTCATGCCTAGCACCATTAGTGACCAATGCTTAGCGTTTAGGTTGTCTCGGTTGGGCCACTTTGTGCACAACAACCTTTAGTAAGACCCTCGCTCGCCTAATTATTTATTATCTGGTTTTATGCCACCGTTGGAATATATTAAACCTTAAAATTTTATGTTTTCCACTATGTAGGCTCATTAGTGAGGCTTCAAAGCAACTGTTAGAGTTATTAACTCTAGAGGCCTGTATAGGAGCTATGATTCTCCACCTCCAGGTTGGTAATCGAGATACCCCATTTTCTTGTGGCTCTCTGGTATGCTTTTCTTTTGGTCCTTGGAGGACTATGGCTCTCGACGAGCTATATTGGAGAAGTCCCCAGAGGTTTTGGGTTTATTTATTTGGTGTAATGACGGAGTTTGTGGAACTGCTCCAAACCCTCCTTCCTTGTTCACTGTAAGTTTTTCTGAGGGTTAGTCTCACGACTGCCCCACTTGACAATTCTGAGGGTTGTTTGTTTTTTATTTAGAGGCCTTAACCTGAATGTAAGCATTTTCTACTGCGTAACCCTGATGGGTTGTTAAAAGATTTCTGATTAAGTTTTTTCACGACCTTTCTCCATATTGGCCTTGAATATATGCTCGAGATGGTTTGAAGTTTTCTTTGACAGTTACATTATACCACAGTTTGTAAATAAGATTAAATGGGTTTTCTTGTTCATTAGAAATTGATGCTCCAATAGTTGTTTTGAAGTTATTGCATCTTGTTAATGATTTATGTATAATCGTAGGTTCCGCATCGATGATGTGAATTAGAGTTGGCTAATGCCTTCTTGGTGCATATGTTTCTGGATTCAATAGACAAGATTTTCAATTTCTAAATTATCACAGTTCATCTTTTGTTTACATTTAATCCTTGATGGAAATAATGGTAATTTGTAACGATTGCCTTTCCAGTTTATAATTGTAATCGTGTTATCTGTTTTACAAATGGCCTCCGTGACTTTTTTGGTATTATTTACTGAAATGGCATTCCCATTTTCCAATCCCTCGGGATTCATTTAAGTTATGGTATGTTTCATGTATACGAAGGTTGCTCAAACTTCTTTGAAGATGTTTTATTTATGAACGCTTGCTAGATGCCTGTACCTAGGCATAATTTTAAGTGTCAACAAGAACTCTGTAATTGTTTTAAAGAATCTAGTAGTTGTTATTCACTGATATTTCTATTCTTTCTGGGTATTGATATAACTGTTAGTCCAATTGTTTTTACTTTTTAATGTGTTATGTATATCTATCTGGGAATTTGTACGACTGACCCTTCCAAGGTATTTACTTATAATATCCTTTCTAATGTGCGTATTTCCATTCCAAATATCAGTATGAATGAGCATAATAGTAATTTCATAGTTGGTAATTTCTTAGTGGTTAAGTATAATTATGTCACCCTGGTTGCAAGGTAACTGACTCCTCTGTCGGTTTCCTCCGCAGGCCAAGGATAATACACAGATACCCAGGGTTGGACTATCTACAAAGGGTCTCCCGACCTTCACCAGGCTAACCAATCCCTTCATTTCCTTTTTCTCTTACAATACAACATTAAGAATAACAAACAATTATTATTTCTAACAGGAAGTTATGGTAATTAGATTAACATGCATTTCTTGACCGAACTAACTAAGTTTTTATATGAACAATATCATTCTTATATTGTGGTAATTTTCATGTGGCATATGATTTACTCCATGATATAGATCATGCACAATGTTAGTTTTTCAAATTTAGTTCTTCTTTTTGTTTCTTACCCAAAATACTGCAAACATATAGTGGAATGTTTTTTGTCGTTTTCATAAGTGTGAATTAACAGAATAGACAACAACATCAACTTCTCTTTAGGTGCTCTATCTTCCACAAATACTAATTCTGTAAAAACATGAAGAAACTAAATCAATAACTATTAGCATGTAAATATACTTATCTGTTTTCCTTAAAAACTTAGGGAGTCTCCCTGCCCAACCGTGAGGCTAGAAATGACGTCTAGTCTCCCCTCGAGCCTCCACTCATCTAGACAGATTAGGTTCAATCTTGAGTTGTCTGACCTCCAAACCTCAAGATCCCTTGGTCCAATCGAGTCCCAACTTGAAAGGATTCTTCTGCGGTTCCACTGGCCAAAGTCCAGCTCAAGAACCCTCAGAACAACAATATTCCACTCACCTACACAATGTCCTCTATCAGGTTGCAGTTTCCTCTTCCTTCTCTGCTCCTCAAGCTCCTTTCCCTTTCTCTCCAAAAAGAGAGTTTGCCTTCCTTAGAACTACCCTTTTCTAATGAAGGAAAAAAGATCTAACTAGCCTAACTATCTGGAGAGTTTTCTTTATTCAATTATACATATTAAAACTTTCTTTTAATAATTAAAACTTAACCAAGACTGAGTTACTACATTTACTAGATCTTTCCACTTACACCATAGTTAATTCCTAAGTTCATAAAAATAAATAAAATTAAAAACCATAACATAAATTCATAAAAGTCTTTACGGGTGTCACAAAAAATTAATTATATTTCCTTCATTTGATGTAATGTATAATTTTAGATCATCCCACCATAATGCTAGTTATATTTGCTTTAACGGATTACTACTTTTATTATGTAATCATAAACTTTCAATTCTTGTAATTTTATATAAAATTTTAATATTTTAATTTAGATTTATATTAAAAATCTTATAAGAAATTTATAAATATATATAAAAAAAACATTAAACTTTAAATTTTTCTAATTTTATATAAAATTTTAATATTTGTATTAAAATTTTTATAAAGAATTTATAAATATATGTCAAAGAAAGACATGAAGTACATAGGCGAATTTATCATATTTCCTTAATGTATAATCTTAGATCACTCCACTATAGTGGAGGTTGTATTTGATTTTGCTGTTAACTATTTTTATTATAAATTTTAAACTTTATATAAGATTATAATATTTTAATTTACTTTTAAAAAATTTAAATAAATTATATTTTTTTCCAAATTTAAATTATATGAAATTAAAAAAATAAATTGTTAATATAATATATATTTATGTTATAAAAACAATAATGGTAATTATATTAACAAATAAAATATTATATTCATTAGATTTTAAATTAAAATTTTAATGGAAAGTTTAAAATCACTTTATTACATACTAATGGTAAAATGAATGTACATGATGAAATTCTAATTAGAATTGAATACGCCTCTTCCCAATATCTAACTAATGGTAAAATGAATGTACATGATGAAATTCTAATTTGAATTGAATACGCCTCTTCACAATATCTAACTAATAAAAATTTAGCACATCAATTATCTTTACTAATAAACTTATCTTTATCCAAATCTCATGTATCTGTGAACCACATCACTCTACATTGCGTGCATCTACCCAAATTTCCAGTATCCGTGAACTATATAGATATATAGTTCACATGTGTGAACCACATCACACATTTGAAAATATGCGCATCACTATCATCATCATCATACATTTGAAAACATGTATCATCATCATACATTTGAAATCTACGGGATTTTCTTTGAGTGCCGAACAGCAAAAAGTGTGTGCATCACATCAATGGAAAACCCGATATCTTGAGTTTAACGAGCTTCCAACTGGGACAGGGTGTAAGAGATGAAAATAGACATTTACATGAAATTTATTCTTATATTTGTTTATGAAATATAGATTACTTAATCTGTAATAGGTTTAATTTATATTATTATTATTATTTTTAAATTATGATATTTTAGTTGGAATTGAATATTTATTATAGTTTTTGAAGAGGATATATATACATATATATATATATATATATATATATATATATATATATATATATATATATAATTTCTCTTATGATTATGTAATTTTATATTTTATTTTTATGTGAATCAACTTTTTTTATTAATTTATAGTATTGGTACATAGTGAATAACAAAAGTAACTAACATACCACATATAGATAAATCAATAATATCATAAATTGTCAAGTACAAATAAGTAATTAATTTTCATTCATGATCTACGAAGTTTCTGAGAACTGGATCATTTAGGTTGTTATTTGGTGGTAGAGGGCGATGAAAAGCCTCATGAACATGACCCTCAATACGCTCCATTTTGCCTTCCAAGTGGTAATTATTTTCTGGCCTCGACACAAGAAAACCAAACCGTCCATCATATGCCAATGATTGTGTTGAAGATCATTCAAAATGGTGATAATTTCATTCCGGTCGTCATGGTGGTCTCGAACAATCTATTCTAGGTGTTGAATAACTTGTTGAATGAGGTTCTCTAGTGCATCGAATGGAGGAGGAAACTCTATTCTACATGCGGAGTGCACAACTTGTTGGTCTTATTCCTCACCTAGATCCCTCAGCTCTGCCCTATGCTCTACTATAGGTCCCCTTGGTCTACCACCTCACCGTGCATGACCACATTGTCATTTCATGTCATGTGAGGTAGCATTATGACTACACCGAACCTACATCCAACACTCTGTGTTCCAGTTCTTCCAATTGTGCCACCCCTAGCTGGCGAGCCCAAGACTGAAGTAAATATAGCACAACAGGATAGGCGGAGAGGGCATGCTTGATGTTTGACCTCCCTTGATGAATTTTGTAATGCTAAAACGACAGCCACTCACACCCAACTGGGATAGCTCACTGGTCCCCAAGTTATTGAATTATGCATAAGAGAGAAAAGGACGCTAATATATGTCAAACTAGACCACCCAGAACTTCGTGCGAATGAAACCCCACCCAGATGGAAGAGCACAATTTAAAAAAAAATGGGAAAACCCAATGAAAAATATAGCACCAGAGTTGGAAATTCTAAAAGGGTTACCCATAAACTTTGGCTACACTGCATGAGAATTTTTTAGCCCTCTCTTACTAGAACCTTCAACAAAGACAAATGTAATAGCCAAGAGCCACACTACTACTTTGAAAAGAGAACCAATAGACTCTTTGATAGAGAAATTGTGAAAAAAATGACAACTAAAAGGTGGAAATTTACCCAGAAATTGGAAAAGGCTAACGGTTCTAGTGAAGGCACCTTGGTTGCCTAGCCCAAGTGTTGCCTCCCTCATCAAGCCTCAAGGGTTGTGCTCGAAGATACCACACATGACCACAAGCCTGGTTCTCAAGTCTTTCCACTTTTGATGCCCTTAAAGACAAGATCATTAACTCCCAAGCCAAGTGTAATTCCTCTTCTTCTCATCACAGATTGAAGGGCCAAGGATGTTGAAGGCAGAAAGCCACCCTACGCACTTGAAGTAATAGTTCTATGTACCACCTTATATCCCATTACCATGCATAAAAAACATCGTTATGAAGGGTCACAATTAGCTCTTGTAATGCTTACAGTTTCTAGAACCATCTCTTGTCGCCAGTCCCAAAGGGCTTCC
Organism: Pinus tabuliformis; assembly: GCA_031772625.1. Taxonomy (NCBI): domain Eukaryota; kingdom Viridiplantae; phylum Streptophyta; class Pinopsida; order Pinales; family Pinaceae; genus Pinus; species Pinus tabuliformis. Next base: position 854,354,277 of record CM062820.1, on the reverse strand, counting down.
AAGGCACACTTCATCAATGCACTCAATGTGTGGGTTGGGGAGTAAATGGCCCTCGTTGTCCACTATTTTCCTCTAATGTCACCCCCATCGAGATCAAATTCATTATATAATGAATGTATCATTAGTATCCCAGAGGAGGATATTTGAGCACAAGTTAGAGTGCAATATCCTACTACATCGTTAGAAGAAAATGAGAGGACCCTAGAAGCCAAAATGGTGACTTATGTGCAAATAAAAAAACTAGAAATCATTCCTCACACTCATCCTCCCTTTGCTAATTGCTCAAGCACAACTCCTCCTCCCTTCAAGGTACAAAGTTTGTTTATAGTAAAAATGGTGGACCACCAAACATGTTGACTCTAGTACAATTATGACGAAAAATTTGCTCTGAGTAGTAGATGTAATGACAAGAAATTGTTCCAACTTGATATGACTACTTAGACTCTAATGGAAGACATAAGCATTGAAGAGATACTAAATTACAAGTTGATGACACAAACACTCATAATCAGGAAAACATTGAATCATCATTTCTTCCTTAAGGATTCATAATTTCCTTGCATGCATTATCAGGAATTTCAGCTCCAAAAACATCACAACTTGCAGGTTATATCAAACACTACAAAAATTTGGTCCTAGTTGATAGTGGTGGTACTCATAATTTCTTTCATAAGAGACACATAGAACATACCTATTCTTTCTACACCCATTGTACAACTTTCAAATCATGCTTATCAATGGAGGTATGATGAAATGTGGGGGAAGATGGGAAAATTTGAAAATGTGGATGAAATAGTATCAAAACAAAACCCACCTATTTTACATTTACATGGGTCACGGTTATGATATAGTATTGTCAGTAGAATGGATATGTATGTTGGGACCAACCACAATGGATTTCAAGGAACTCTATATGAATTTCACTAAATAGGGACATGTACACACTCTTCAATGGTTTAGTTAGGCTCCTATAAATGATAAGCTCTCATCACGTGGAGAAGTTATTAATAAAAAACCACTCTACAATTATTTCCAAATTCAATTCTATATGGGTCATGGACAATATGACACAAAAATTCCACCCATATTTGTAATTGGTCCTTGAAAAACATCATCATGTCTTTGAAATTCGAAAGTGTTTACCCACTTCTTGAGGAGATCATGACCATAGAATTCCCCGAATTATGAGAATTCAACCACAAAATGTGCATCCTTATTGATACCATTTTGCAAAAAATAATGAAATAGAAAATATTATTAAAGAACTATTGGACGCAAGGGTCATACATCTTAGTACAAGCCCTTACTCATCACTGATAGTAATGGCGACAAAGAAGGAAGGAACTTGGAACATGTGTCATGATTTCAGGGATGTTAACAAAGTGACGATCAAGGAAAAATTTCCCATCACAGTTATTGATGACCTCCTCAATGAAGTTCATGGAGAATTTTTTTCATTAAATTTGATCTAGAGTTAAGATACCACCAAATCCGGAAGAAAGTTGTAGATATCCCAACCAAAACTTCTACAACACATGAAGTTTGTTATGAGTTTTTAGTGATGCATTCAAATTTTTTTAATGATCCATTCACCTTCCATATCCTCATGAACATAATTTTTGAACCCTCCTACTCAAGTTTGTGTAGGTCTTCTTCAATGATATCATACTCTATAGTAAATCATGGGAATCACATGTAGAGTGTGATAAGTGTTTGAAACTCTTGAGAGAAATGGAAATTATTTTTGACATGCTATAAATGTGATTTTGGGTCTCCTAAAGTTGAATATTTAATTCACATTATAAGTTATGAAGTAGTACCAATTGAACAAAATAAAGTGGAGGCTATGAAATATCAACCACGTCGTAATACATTGAATAGATTGAGGGAATTCTTAGGAATTATAGGATACTACACGAAATTTATGAAAACTTATGGAAAAATTGCATCTCCCATAACTCCATACCTTAATAAGAATTCCTTTCGTTAGAGTGAGGAAGCCACATAGACATTCACAACATTCACTACCTTAAAGGAAGTCATTTGCAATGCTCATGTATTAGTAGTTCCTAAATCTAATAAGACTTTTGTCATGGAATATGATTCCTTAGGAAGAGGTCTAGGTGTAATATTAATACATGAAGGATGCCCATTGGCATTCGTTAGTAAGTAATTATATGACTAGAATTTCAGAAAATCCACATATGAGAAGGAATTGAATATTATCCTTGATGTAGTGGATACTTGGAAATGATATCTCATAGACAGGAATTTTCAATCAAGATTGACCATCATATGCTAAAGTACTTATGAAAACAATAATTATCTTCACCAAATCAACATAAATGTGTCACTAATACATTGGTATATGATTAGGAGATGATATATAAAAAGGGTAAATAGAATGTTGTTGTTGATACCTTATCTAGATAGTTTTAATAAGATCCGTCACCCCTTGATTTATCATTACCAATTCCAATATGGCTTGACGAATTCCGTAGTGAATGGATAGAAAATAGTAATTTAAGGTAGCTCATGCAAAAAATTCAAATAGATCCCAAACCTCCTAGAAATTATACAAGGAAACAAGATACATTGTGGTATAAAGGGTGTATTTTGGAAAACTATTTAACCCTAAAATAATGAGTTTTAGAGGATCTACACTCATCATCAAAAATAGGTCATTCTAGGTTACATAAATCCTATGACAAAGCTAAGCATTAAATCTTTTGGGAAGGAATGAAAATGGATATCTACGTTTTCATAGCATCCTATGATGATTTCCAACGAAATAAGAGAATGAAAGTAAAGTTACCAAGGGAACTACAACCTCTATTAATCTTAGTATATATTTGGGAATAAATTTCAATGGATTTTATTACTAGACTTCCAAAACTAGGAAACAAAACAATGATTATGGTGGTGGTATATCCTATTTCAAAGTTTTCTCATTACTGTGCCCCTTCTCATCCTTTCACTCTCTCAGTTTCCTAGACCTTCATGGATCATATATTTAAGCTAGATGGTATTCCCATTGCCAATGTTTTAGATTGAATCCTCGTATTTACTAGAAAAGTTCGGTAGAAGCTAACTAAACTTCAAGGGTACAAAGTTGATTATGACAACTACATACATTATCAAATGGATGGTCCAATAGAAGTTGTCAACAAGTGCTTGGAAACCTATTTGAGATGTTTTCCTTTTTCTTTTGAAAGGCTACACCAATGGGCACAATGGCTTCCCCTTGTTGAATGATGGTAAAATACCACTTACCGTGTAGCTACCTAAGAATGTGACTTTTGAATAAATTTTACCTATGCATAAGGATATGCCTTAGTGAGATCTTTTCCAACATAAATAGCCATATCCTACAAATATGGATATAATTCTAGGTGAATTACTAAATATTTGATTGAAAAAATTACTAATTATTTAGGACCATATAAGGAATCAAATGGGGTCTAAAGTGAAGAACCATTTATACAATATTTCATTTACTTAATGAAACACTTTCTTGGGAAATTTGAAGATTAATAGTCTAGTTTGATATAGTTATAACCTAGATAAAATTTTGGGAGCATGCCCAACATAAATTACATGGCTTATGTAATGAAACACTCTTTCATCCACTACTTTTCCATTCAACCCATTTCCATGTTCATGAAAATACTATTTCTTGCATATCTTTTAGACATGTTGTTGATATTTTTATGCTTTAGTTTATACATATGATCAAAATTAACATTGCTTAGGAAATTTAAAGCTTAATAATATAGTTAATACAACTTTAATCCAGATCAATTATTGGGAGAATTCCCAACATAAAATACAATGTTTATGTAATGAAATACTCTTTAACATACCACATGACCATTCAACCCATTGGAATATTGATGAAAATACTATAGCTTACATATCTTTCAAACACGTTGTTGATATTTTTATGTTTTACTATCTACATATGACCAAAATTAAAGTTGTGTGGGAAATATGAAGCTTAATACTATAGTTTAATACAATTTAACCCATATCAATTGTTGGGAGCATGGAAAACACAAACTACGCTGATCATGTAATGAAATATTCTTTAACCTACTCTTTAACCCTTTCCTGAAAGCTCCCTTTACACTTTACAATTGGGTCTCACAAATCGTACACACTTGTTGTCCCTAATGTTATGCATATGATCTCTTGTGTGTGTTTTGTAGCCAAGGTATTGTTGGCATTATGGCTAATGTGTTGTCCTTGATGGCAACCTACTTGTAGCAGGATGCGTATGTGTTGTCCTTGATGGCAAGTTAGTTGGTAAAGTATGTCAACATGATGATAGAAGGATGAGTACAAATGTAACAAAGGGATTGGAAAAGGAAATATCAGTACAAAAATAGAGGAATGATGAAGGTAAATTTTGAGGAAGTATACACAGGTTCTGCGAAGCAAAGCCACGTACATATTCAGGTAAGGTGAAGAAAAGTAACGTACAGTTTCAGCACCATGGTATTCTAAATACCAGGGATCTTTACCATGGTATTGCCCCATAGTAATGAGCGCAAAAACAAATATTTGATCCCATCTAGGAATACTATCAGCATAACTAAGGGTTTGACCGATGGTATTGACTAAGGCCTAAACTATATAAGGAGATGAAGATTAAAGTGTTTGGTGTGCAAGTTATGGGTTATTAGTGAATAGTTTGATTTGAAATAAGTATGCACTGAGGAGTATGATGATGGATCAAATCCAATAGATCTGAAATGACTATACATTAAGTAATCTACTTATGGGTTGGTTTGATCTGTGATGATAATTTTTTCTCATGTGTTTGTTATTGTGTATGATTTTCACTGAAGTTTTGTTGTGCAGTGATGGTATGAGTCAATAATTGCAGATTTGTACATAGGTTTGTTTCATAAAAGGTGCGCACATACATGGATCATATTCTGCATAGTAGCATATCCGACTCTACAATATGGACATATTTGTACACGGGTATTAAATATTAAAGGTGCGTACATATGTGCAAGTGTTTTGTAAGGGTCACATACATATCTTAGGGTTTTGCTGAATATCATGTCTGATCAGCTTGATTAGTGTTGTTGTGTCTTTTGTTCTGTCAATGAAGTCTTTAATGATGATTTCAATTTAATAGTGATGGTTGAGGTTGAATGAGGGTTACTATTTAATTAATGCGTAAGAAGTACTAATACATTGATTCAAGTTAAACAGATGATGAATTTACTGAAAAGTTAGTTAACTAGATAATGCTAGTTGTCTGCATATCAGTCACATACATACCCCTGTTTACTTCATTATAAATAAATCTAAATAAGAAAAGAAAAAGTTTAAGTGAGTATTTAAAATACTAATTCACCCCCCCCTTAGTATTTTTCCTTGCCATTGGTATTAGAGTAGATCCTTCAGAAGAAGATTGATCGCTTGAAGGAGATCCGTCAAGATGATGGGAAAGAAGAAGATAGCTCAAAGAAGGAATTTAGAAAACTATGACAGTGATATATTAGATGCAGTGACAGTTACAAATGTCAGCAAATATTCAGTTTTGGGAGCAACCCGCTTTCTATTTGTTAAGAATGAAGAAGACGTAACAAATAATTATCAGGTATGGGATTTTTTTCTAACTGTGGTCCATTTCCTTGTCTATGCAATAATGATAACAATGATACCATTGAAACAACTGAACTTGAACTCATGTGTAAAAATGAAAGTAAGCATTTTAAAGAGAAAATAGATTAAAAAATGATGGTCCTAGAAGAAGAAGAACTAGGCAAGTCATAAACAATGGAAAATGAAGTGGTACCTATGCTAAGTAATGATAATTATCACCAATGGAAAGAAAATATGAAGTCTAATCTAATGAATCACGATTTTTGGTATCTAGTATGCAATGGCTACACTAAAATTCCTCCAACATATGAGGAATTTCAAAAGAACAGTAAGGCATTAAGTGACATCATTAATAACATATCAGATTCAACATTAAATAGCGTTATGCATTATACAACTGAAAATCAAGTGTGGGATAAGCTACAAGCAATCCATGAATAAATCCCAAAGGAAGATTCATCATCAATGGAACTACCGAGTAATCTTATCCCTAACAATGTGTCAAAAAATTAAAATAATAACAAAACAACCTTTGTTATGTCAGATGGAGTTGTTGAATTAGAAGAAAATAGGTTAGAAGAAATTTTTGATCTTAGAACAAAAGTTGATCCTTCTTTGAAAAATATTGTTAATCTTAAATATAAGTTGTAGGCATATGATAACAAGGATCATATTAATTCAGTAAATGTTGCTATGCAATCTAAACAATATTGTGAAAGTATTGAGTTGAGATAATCTTTCTAAGAGCATATCTTGAAAAATTAGATAAGCGGAATGAAGAACTACTTCAAGAATTTGAAGAACAAGAAAATGGGTTGAAAGAAGATATTCTCAAATGGAAGGAGCAAGTAGAAAAAGAAAGAAGGGTTTAAGAAGGTATGAAGAAGTAGTATCTAGAAAAGGAAAAGAAATATCAATGAATGGAGGTTGAGTTATACATTCTTAAAGGTAAATTAGAAGAAAAAGATAAACATTTGAGATTTCAAGATAATACTAAGATTTTGGATAATATTCTTAGTAGTAAACGGTCTCCCACAATCAAATATGGTCTTGGTTTGCATGAAACTGTTGAAGGATAATCTAGTTCATAAACTGATGCAAGGAATTTAAAGGGTAACAATGCAAAACTTGAAATTCTCAACAAAGAGATAAGAAGTCAACCTGATCAACAACCAAGGAAAATGAATCTTCAAAAAAATCATTTACTCCTAATTTTAATCAATTTTTTCCTCTAATCAATAATGTTGAATGTTTTATATGTCATAATGATGGAAACGTTGCAACCAATTGCAAAAGTAGATTGTTTCAATCTCAAGCAAGTAACCACTTCACAGAAAGATAATTAGTTTCCAGGTACAAAGGCTTCTTTAAGGGATATTGTTTTTATTTCAATATATTTGGTCACAAAGCTATTTATTGTAATAAAAGGAATATGAAACAAAAATATTATGATTCCTTTGCTCATATAAGATGTTATACTTGTAATAAGTTTGCGTATGTAGCAAAAGGATGCAAGAACAAATCTATGGATCGCCTCAGACAACATGAAAAGCAATCAAATAAGAATATTGATGTTAGAAGACCTAAAAAAGATGGATCCACCAATTTTTCTCATAATACACATAAAGAATAAGAATAGATAAGGTGTGGTCTTTCTCTCTACTCATTTGAAGAAGAAGATGAATGGTACATAGACAACAGATGCTCTCATCACATGACTGGAGATAAGAGTAAGATGGAGTCTCTCAAGAAAAACCAATATGGTAAGGTTATTCTTGGAAATAATGCTCCAACAAAAGTTCTAGGAAAGGTAGAGCCAGAATTAATAAACATAGAGGAGAAACTGATACTTTATTAGTTCAAGGGCTAAAGAAGAATATTCTAAGTGTAGGTCAAATGGCAGATAAAGGAAATGTAATTGTGTTTACATCAACCAAATGCAAAGTTATAGATGAAGAATCTAGAAAGGTCATAGCAAGAGGATATAGAAACCCAAAAAAATTATATGTGAACTGAATTCTCACAGATATCGGAGGAGGATTCAAAATTAGAGTAAAAGAATATGGTACCCATTGCAATCCATTATTGTTAAAAGAATACATCTAGCAATGACTGCAGAAGTGATGTGAGGTACATTACCTCATGATAACAAAAGATGATTATCAGGTCCTCAAGATTAGTGATGTATAATCTCAGGGGGAGAAATACATATGTTGATGATGATTCCCATGGTTGTTTTAATATTCATGATTACTAACAGTACATCTGATGTAGTAATAGTAAATAGGTACAAGCTCAGGGGGAGTTGTGCTTATAAAAATTCAACATTTTACTTTTTGTACGTGGATCCTATGAAGGACAGTCACATATATACACAAGTTCAGATCCAGATAGTCATGTATGTTTCTCTATGATGAAGAAACAATAGGATTGTCCCAGGGAGAAGTTCTAATATGCTTTAGTTAGTTATTATTTCACTTTTTGGTTCTGACTTTGGTTGGTTACAGTTAGTGGATTCTACTTATAAATATTATTGGCTTATAATAGTCTATGAGCTACTACAATATGACATGGATTTAATGATTGATGAAGTTGCTTCAATGACCTTTCTTATGGATGAGTTGATGTGATCAGACTTGAAAATGAATAGTTGGCACAGGTTCAAGGGGAGAATTTTCTATGCTTCTAATAGTGCATTGTTGGCATTATGATTGCTTGATAATTTCTTGTTACATAATAATGCTTATATTAATGATGTTGCTGAAGATACTCATGTTGTTGAAGTTTTTGAATTATGACTATATGTTGCATCATGCTATGTTGTTGTCATTGGTTGCCTATTATGAAATCATGGATGATAATTATATATTGCTTGAGCCATATAGTTGTTAGGATGCTACTGATCAAATTTATAATGATAGAAGATTCTTTTGATGATGCATATGGTGCATATGTTATGTTGCTTACATGTTGATATTCATAAGTTCAAGGAGATAAACAGAGCTTGATTATACAACCTCATTATTTGATGATGATGAGTGTCACTCATTAATTTTATGTCATTGTCATTATGCCTTCAAAGATGCATAAGTTGCATATGGTGCAATTATGATGCGTATAGTGCTTGGTTCTCACATGTACATGATATGCTACACATGGTATATTGTTTAAGGATTGTTTCTCTTGATGGTATCAAGGATACATGTTACTAACAAAGTTTTATAAATGGTGGTGAGCTCATGGTATGCTATTAATGACTTTTCTCATTGATGAGAAGCTAGATACATACTACTATCTCTATGCCATGGGATATCATTGATGGGTGACTTATAGATAAGGACCTTATGGACGATTACTTATGTTGCATGTTGATTAAGTAGTTTTGGTGTCATATTTATTCTTGCATAAATAAAATGGGCCAAGAGAATGATGTTATCTCAAGTTTTCATGAAGAAATTGTTATTAATATATTACTGCTACATCTGCTCAATAATGGAATATTTTATCACATATTGATGATGTTGAGGAATGATGCTACTTTTCCATATCTTACTTTATGATGATATGCTTGGTTCTCACATATGTTGACTGATGCATGAAGATATATCTTGCTATGCTACAAAAGATCCATATGCCTTTGATGAACATGGATTGAGGCTCTTCCTACTAAGGGAAAGAGCAAGTTGACCTTGATGATGTCAAGAGGATGAGTTGATAGCAGATTGGTATGGAAAATCTTATGTTGCATACTTGGTCACAAGTTGATGATATTGAGGCTACATTGTCTTATCTTGCATATTGATGATGAGTTGTTGTTGTTTCTATCTATGGTGTAGATCCTACATAGTATATGATGGTTGTTGAAGACTATCTTGGTTTTGTTACCTCACTATAGAGGTATTTGGTTTTGATTATAAATTCCATATTTGTCTCTTGATGTAAAGTTCAAGTAAAGAGCTTTGTTATAAATCATTGTAAAATTTAGTCATGTATGGACTATTGTGGTCAAGTCATGTAATCCCATCATTTTGGGCATATGATGTAATGTTGATCAAATATCTAACCCCACTGTGTTGGGTGATCAATGTAAGCATGAGTCGTTGGTGATAGGAAAGGTCATGTTTGGTTGAGTCATAGAGCCATGTACTTCTTTGTATATCTTCAGAAAATTTAGCATGTGCTTAGGGAGAGCATGGTCAGTATTCAGAGTTCATTCTCAGTAGATCAGATCTACAGTTCTCATGTCAACAAAGGAAGATAAACCTTCATTCAGTATTGGTCATCCCTTTTCCATTGATGTAAAAGGGGGAGAGTAACTTGGTGTTTGAAAATCTTGGTGCTTTTCTTGATGTGTTCTATAGGTATTTACAAGCTATTGTGACCAAACACCAAAATGGTTTCCATCAAGTCCAAAGGGGGAGATTATTGGCATTATGACTAATGTGTTGTCCTTGATGGAAACCTACTTGTAGCATGATACATATGTGTTGTCCTTGATGGCAAATTACTTGGGAAAATATGTCAACATGATGATAGCAGGATGAGTACAAATGTGACAAAGAGATTAGCCAAAGAAATATTAGTACATAAATAGAGGAATGATTAAGGTAAAGGTTGAGGAAGCATATGCAAGTTCTGTGTAGCAAAGGCATGTACATATGGAGGTATGGTGAAGAAAATTAGCATACAGTTTCTGCACCATGGTATTCTAAATACCAGGGGCCTTGTAAAACATCCAAATGTTAAACAAGGTTAAAGTAAAAAAGAAATTATATGCTTTTCCTAATTAACACTTTTAGCATGTAAATATTGGGGGATACCATACATATTATGATTTTAAATGAAATATGGATATTACAATACTTGGCATTATTTATATGTAAGATGGTTCTGTCAGATTTGATTAACATATCTGGAATTATCTACCCTCTAAGGCTTTACGATACTTCACATTAATCGAAAGTTATAGCATTAAATATTTTAGGCCCATTATTATTAACGTGAATCAGTCTTTACTGCTGACAAGGGTTAACCGACCTAAAGACGTGACTTTATGATTTAACTGTGACTGAATGTATTCCACCCTCTCTTACATTTATGCCACCATTACGGCATCCTTACAGCTGTATTAATGCTCATCTTATGTGACAGCCTAGGTGGTGAGGTGGGTCATCGAAAAACTTCAATGTTGGGTTGTTCTATCGCCGACCTTGGGATTTGCTTCACTTCTATGACCTCCAGCTATTGTAGTGATTGGATGGTGGGAGAGAGTTCTGAGTTTCTATGCCTCCGATATAGTCTTCGATTCATTTTCATTGTTCTTCCCTAGAGAATGGTTTCAGTAAGCTCTGTATGGAGTTTTCCAGGAATAGGTAGCTACTCTATCTTCCGCTTGCAGCAAAATTGTAGTTGAGTTCATTCTTACTGGTTGTCGCCATGAATGCCCTTCTGAATTCTTATGGTTCCTTCGACAGTTACCAGTCTTCGTTATTCAAAAACATGAATGAAGGAGGGTTTTAGATTTGGCCCGTTTCAGTTAATTATGGCATTCTCCTTTTTTCTCTTGCCTAGTTTTGTTCAGTTTCATTTTGCCTAATTCTAGTTATTATTTTTTAATTTTAATCTCTGCTACTCCTCCCGCCTGGGTGGAGATTCCTTGTAGGTAAAATGATGGTTTTTTAGGAGTTAAAAGAGGGTTTTACTCAGCTCATTTGTGTGCGGAGCCAAACGCTTAGTTTCCTTTTGGGTACATAATATATAGCCTAGGGTTTATAGAGAGGGTTTCTCTCTCTGTTTCCTTTAGTCTCCGAGGGAGGCTTAAACTAAAATGTTTAAGTTTCTATCATATTTTGTATTAGTTTTTAAATTAATTTCAGCCTTTAAATAGGTGGATTTAGCTCATGGAGTGTGGTAGGAACTGAGAAATCAATCGTCTTTAGTTTATTAGATATGTTGGAAGAAAACCCTGCTCTTCTATTATGAGAAAATGGACAACTATTTCGATTATTGTATAACTTATGACTTAGGCTCTGAGCAACTTCGAGTTAATATATATGCACTCATTAGTTTGTATGACATTTCCGTCTGGAGATCTGTATGTGTTAAAACGTTTGTTGGAGATGGGTACTCTTCGATTGTCTGTGATAAGTTAGGGAATTCCATCCCTACTTGCAGGATAAGGTTTGATGTTAAATATATTAACTTCGAATAAAAAATAGTTGTTTTGGAAAATATAGGACGACAAGTTGTTTCCGCTTATTTTCCTTCTTGATTTTTCCACTTTTCTTGAATAGATTTAGTCAGATCTGTAATATTTTTTTCCATGGTTCTTGAATTACTGCAATTATTTGGTTGACACCTAAATTTTTACATGAATACCTCTATTTTGTGTTACCCTTGGTGTTACCGGGAAAAGTGTCTATTTAGAACTGCTCTATCCCACTAAGGTTTGACAGCTGCCTTAGAAACAAATAGAGAAAACTACTTTTGTACTTCCTTTATGAATTAAAGATAGAGGGGGATAGAAAGAACCGACCTGTGTCTTGCGCTAATCCTTTGATCCAATCCCTCTCTCCTTTGACAGCTTCCAGCTACCTGCTCCCTTACTTGCCCAGCTTCACCAAGTACCTGTAAGATCACAGAAGCAGAAAACTATACAAAGACATGGATCTATATTCATAAACAACTTAGGATCAGATTTAAGCTAACCATACAAATGTAACAAGCATCAATGGTACACAAGAATGGAGGAAAAACTCAAATAGTTTTATTGATATAACAAGAATATCCAGGAGGAGTTACAACCGATGATTCCTGACCCAGCATCAACCTCCCAGCAAAGAAGCCCCTCTTCACCTCCAACAAAGCATAAATCACCCAATACTTTGATCTCTATCTCAAAACCAACAACAATTCCTTACAATGTGCAAAATTCCAGCCTTTTGATCTCTGGGATGAGGGATCCATTTATAGATGTATGCAAGGAGGATGAGTCAGCTTGTGTTTTGATTAGTGGCTTCTCTTTGTCAGTTCTTGCTTCCACTTGCAGACTGAAGGCCTCTTACTCATCCTTGGTCGAATTCAGTGAGGCAAGTGTCATAGGAGAAGATTCTGGAAGCTTCCATTGTCTCTCCGCCTCGCAGAATGACACTGCCATTTGTCATTTCCCGCTCAACGCACCCTGATAGTGCATTTAGGTGCGTTGCAACGCACCTAGCTAGTGTGTTTAGGTGCTATGCAACGCAGCTAGCCAGTGGAGCAGCTGAAATGATCCTGTTTTGACTTATTCTGAGCAGTTTCTAGTGGAGAACTTCTAGGAGAAGCTGTAATTTGTTGACCTTGTTCCTTTAGGGGTTGGAACAACACTTTTAGGGACTTAGGAGCCCTTGGTTTATGGACATTTCATGCTTGGAGCTGCAAGGCACAAAAATGTCTATAATAGTTGCCCCCTAAAGTATGAGGCTGTTAATCGAGTGAAATGCTTTATTATGAGGATCCGAATTTCTTTCAATGCTGGGAGGTGACCTGTAATAAGATACAATACAATACACTATCTTCATACTGTTTTCATGATCTAGCTCAGGCGGGCATTCCCATGCTCAGCTTTATAAATTCATTTTCATGTACATAGGACAGACAATCGTCTGATGGTAGACTGATGATTCTGATAGAGCCATCATCCTTTTGGTAGGATGATCATCTGTGCTGCAATGCTGTACATTTAATGTCTTTATTTCCTTGAATATATATCGCAGCCCGGATGGATGAAACTAGATCCGGGGTCTTCAATCTCGTCTGATCTTCACTCGAAGTACAAGTCGATCCATGTGAGAAATGTTTTGAAGTCGAACATGGTAAGACATCGCTTGATTACCAGTCAATGATGTAAACTATTAACAAGCGCGAGAGGAATCACCGATAATGATAATGACCCTCAAGGTACTATAGTACAATTCACGTGGCGTGAATAGAGGACTTGGTGTCGAACACCACGCAAAATCTTTCGGTCGAAGGCCATTGATGTAATCCTGTCGCCAGAAGTGAGAAACTTGCCATTAAGGCATGCAAGCTTCAAAGTACTGAATGGGGTGTTCCTAGACCAACTTCTTGGATAATGAGCTGATGTCGACAAGAAGTGATCCGTCAAAGGAGGGCCTTAATGAATCCCACATCAATGACACGGAACGGAGCAAATGATTTTGATGGAGGTGAAAACGATTTGATGATATACGGTTCAGGGTGGCGGTCATGAAAGTATGGAGTATAATGTATGGTAGTGGGTGGGACACAGGTGACTTCTCTGGATGACTTCTCTTGAACATGTCGGCAACACTTATGTGATGGATTGGTAGCATTAACCCCAAATGTGGATGGTATGGCGTGACCATGGCGATGTGACCAGTGAATGAAACAACCCAACCTGACTCGGACATGGAGTGGGAGTGTCATGTTCAAGAGCGACTTGCTACCAATAAAGATTCTTTGAGCTTTCTTCCCAATTTTTCCCCAGTCATTGCTGACCAGTACCTCTTTATTATTTTCAAGCTTGAGGAGGATAACATATGCTTGTTCTATAATTTGCCCTTCGGGCAAACCCATCGCTATGTTTTAACGAGCCTAGCGATAGTGAAACTCGTTCTCGTCTAAAGACAAGTTTGTCGCTATTAATCTTTTCAACGAGTTTAACGACAAAGATAACTCGGTCCTTTTCATTTTTAGAGAGTCTGAAAAGGTACGTAAAGGTAACTCCAAAATTCCTTTTTTTTCATCTAATCCCTTAAGTCCGAAAAAGTATAAAACAATATAGAAGGGATGAATTTTCGATAGTTTTAACGAGCCGAACAAAACAAGCGCTCGATCTTTTTGTGCAATAATCCCTCAGGTCCAAAAAAATTAAAATCTAGAGGAGGGATAGCACTTCCTGTCCCTTTAACGAGCTGGAGAGGCCAATGGCTCGGCAATCTTTTCATATTTTACGAGTCAGTTGAAAAGAGCTTAAAGGAGACTCGTCTTTTGAGGAACGAGTGATAAAATGGGTAGCAGCTGATTCCAGGTAAGGTTTGGAATTTTCCAATCACAGCAGTGTCACAAGGATGGCTAGTGAAATCACTCTTCGCAGCTGTTCCTCAAAATGGGTAAACAATCAAATGGAGGTGAATGATCGGCCAATGAAAAAGTGGAGGTGACGGTGCAAACACGACCAAGGCTTTAATGGCTGAAGTACTACATTCACGGTGGTTATTTACTGGGGAATAGTTCATTTTTTAACGAGCTTAAACGCGGGTGGAAACATTTGCTCGGTCCGGGTTTATTTTTTAACAAGCTTGAACCTCGCGGTAACACTGCTCGATTAATCCAGTCATATGATAAGAATGTCTCATATAAAACGGAAATTTTTAGAGTTTTGCCCCACATCCTTTCTTTATGCAAGTTAGGAAACGACTAATCCAAAAAACAGATAAATAATCGCTCTTTGCTTGCACTCCAAAAGGTTTGCATGCCCCCAGGTATAAAACAGAGTTTCAAGGTTACCTCTACTTCACTCCGCTAAAACATTTGTTTTAGCAAGAGAGGCCTACCTCTTACAGGTTACCCAAAGATTGTTCTATTCACCCCGCAAACAAAACATTTCTTTGGCAATGTCTACCTAGATAAACAAAGGTGAGTGGCGGCGCTCGCCAACTCTCGTAACTTTGACAAGAGAATCCTGTACTAGAATAACCCCCTCTTCCACTCATGGATGGGGGTACAGACTAGGCATATTCTCCCGCGGAAACCTACCCTATACTCGAAGTTTTCCTGCCGAAGCAGACCAGGATGCATGCCCCCTGGGTTTCAGTCATATCCCTCCGAATTACTCGTGCTCATCGGGAGGACGGACTGGAGATTGAGACATTTCTTGCATGAAAAGACAATTCAGGGATGGTATATGACTATTTTCTCTGTATGATCCGGGAAATGAAAGCTGGTCCATGAGCTTGACCACTCTTCCTTCGTGCGGAAAACACATTACTCTAAAGAGTGAGGAGACAATGGCTCCCATGCAATAAATATAGTCTCGTCCAAGGAGTAGATTGTAATCTAGGGGTCCTTGAACTACCATTACATTCAGGTGAACAATTTTCCCTCTCAGTGTTATGGGAACATCGGGAAGGATCCCTAAAGGTCGACTGGTTCCTTTATCAAAGCCTGTCAGATTTCTCATCTCAGGCAAAAGCGATGGCGAACCAAGCGCTTTCCAAGCAGTTGAGGAAAGGATACTCACAGAAGCCCCCTCATCTATGATGGTACTAGCCATAACCATTCTATATATTTGAACGATAATTTGGAATGGTATGCTTGCCGGTAAACGGGGTTTGCCTAGTTGATTCCAGTCGAAGGAGACAACTAGGTTGCTTGGAGGTGGGACCGAATAGATGGCCGGGTATGACTTTGACGAACTTCCTTCCTGCGGTAAAGGAACGGGTAAATTGCCCCCATGTTCGTTGGAGTCTGTGCTTATGAAGAGAATTTGGATGGTTTCATCCTTGTTCTCCTCAGTGAGTGTATCATCTGTAGATGAAACCTCTGAAGGCAAGACCGGGTCAACTGCCGCCTCGAACTTTTGACTTTCGTCTGGTATGGATCCAAATGGTTTATCTTCAATGATAGGTGCTTCAGCTGACCACCTGAGCGGGCCAGCCGGATTTTCAACTAGTGACGGACTCGGCAAGAGTTTTTTATATCCAGGAGGAAGTCGTAACGGTGAAATCGGACGATCATCCAAAACTCTTTTAGCTTCGTCTAAGAAGGGACAATGGTGGACGGCATGATCACCTTCGCACAGTTTACAAGGAAACCTATATTTTCCTTTTTGTCCTGGGACTTCACTTTCACTAGTCGACGGTGTGCTTTCAACATGATTACCAGAGGTTGACGACACCGGGTTGTGCAATCTAGGAGACCAGTCCCTTAATATCCGAGGGATGCAAGGACAATCTCTGTGAAAGTGGTCTCCTTTGCAAATGACACATGGCGATTTAGGCCTGGTCGGTGCAGTGTGTGGATTTTCGTTAGACGACACTCGTTTTCCCCCATTCGCCTTTGGCTCCTTCTTCTTCTTCTCTTTCTTCTTCTTTTCCTTCTTATCCTTAGGAACTTGACTTTTGGCTTTAACAGCCCCATCAAGCGAAGAGGAAGGAGGAGAGGAAGAATTAGAGGAAGTAGAAGGTTGGTGGGCAACTCTGGACTCGTCTAATTGCTGATTTGATTGTTCAGGAATAGTGGTGTTCTGAACGACAGAGGTTGAGAAGAGCCATACAGGCAAACCAATTGTCAGTCCTGGAAGCGACAATGTGGCCATATGGGGTGCACCAACATCTCCCCAAGAGGAGAAGAGAATAGGATTTCCTCCAAGGGGAATTCCTTGGTTGGTAGACTCCATTTTCTCAACCCAAGATCAACATAGGAAAGGGTAATGAATATTCCGTTTAAAATAAATTTTTATACGCTTTGACACAACTTGTTTTTTCAGTTTTTAAGAGTCGAGAAAAAACAAAAGATGACTCTAGTCTCCTTCGATTTTTAATGAGCCTGAAGTGATAAGTGCTCAGATGGACCTTTTCCGTTAAAGAGTCTGAAAAGGAACGAAAGGGACTGCTCTGGAGATCTAGGTAGAGGGAGTACCAAACCAATCGCAAAACTACAGAATACTTTTTACGGTACGACAGTCAATCTTCCCGAATGCTGTGTTCAGTGCATTGCGATTGATAGGGCGGTAGACATGGCTTCCTATGGATAAAGGATTTAAGCCTATAGGGGTCTCCCAAAATATACTCGACAGTACGTGGGAGCACAAGTCCGTACTGGCACTTATCGTCTCAAAGTGGAGGAATCACCCAACCATCAATGAGGACAACAGTTACCAGGCTTTACGACGCCGGAATACGTCTCTAGCCTAGACCTCTAAATGTTGTGCGTTAAGTTCCAAAGCGTTGTTAGATTCATTGAATTTATTTTAAGTTGATCTTTCATATGAAGTTTGCCTTTTGGGTTCACCACGAGATGTAGATGTAATTCCTAAAATGCAATCTAAAGATGATAAACAAACTTTTATCTCTTTTCAGCAATGAAAATCCTAGCTACTAGGGGAAAAGAAAGACACAATCTTTTCACAAAGAGCAAAGAGCACACTGTAAATGCACTTTCCTAAATCAAGCCAAACAGACTGTCAATATGCAGATGCACATGTGCATGTATTTGTTTTTCACTTTCTTAGTATTGATGCTAAAAAGAAAGTTGATGTACAAATCTGAATTTGCTCTCAAGCGACAAACACAAACAAGCTTCTTTTCGAAATCAAAAGGTAGAGATGATTATGACACTTTATGATTTTGAAATAAATACTCGTTTTGAAACTAGAAAGTCACAAATTCAAACCAAAGGCAATAGTAAAAGCATAATCGACTATCAACAGCAAATAAACATTCTCCTATGATCGAAATCGACACTTGCGACAGATCTAAATCAAAGGACGACAGTACGATTATTATACTTTTGCAATGGAAAACTATAAAGGACTCAACAAACACACAAAAACATCTACAGTTCTTTTGTACAAATGAGGCGGAATATTAGTAAGGAAAAGGGATTTGAAACAGTCATATACTGATCACAGGCTGCAAAAAATCAGAGACAAAACTGGAAAGAATGAAGTACAAGAACCTCAGCTGCACAGGGCTAGGCTGATCAGCGCACCTGTTACACAGAGAAACTGCATTGCAGCGCAAGTTGCCCTTACGGGAAGTGCGTTGAAATGTAGGAACTCTTCACAGTGCCTGCGCTGGGGCAGAAACGAGAATTCTATCCGGGTTCTGGGTCATGGTTTGCAGTTTAGTCTTTGGTTTTTGGTTGAATAAAAGCAATCAATAATGCACAATCAGGGGGTAGATCTATGGAGGGTCTAAGAGCTATCACAAAGGGTAATCAGATCATTTGTGAATCAGCATTTCAAATCATAAACAGATCCAGTGAATGGATTGAAGCAGTAGATATCTACTTTGCATTTGTTATGGCAAATGCAGTTCGAATGCTACTTATAAGTTTATGAAACAAACAACAAAAAGATACACAAACAAACTAATTAGGCAATCGTCCCCAGCGGAGTCGCCAATTTGTTACCGGGAAAAGTGTCTATTTAGAACTGCTCTATCCCACTAAGGTGTGACAGCTGCCTTAGAAACAAACAGAAAAAACTAGTTTTGTATTTCCTTTATGAATTAAATATAGAGGGGGATAGAAAGAACCGACCTGTGTCTTGCGCTAATCCTTTGATCCAATCCCTCTCTCCTTTGACAGCTTCCAGCTACCTACTCCCTTACTTGCCCAGCTTCACCAAGTACCTGTAAGATCACAGAAGAAGAAAACTATACAAAGACATGGATAGATATTCATAAACAGCTTAGGATCAGATTTAAGCTAACCATACAAATGTAACAAGCATCAATGATACACAAGAATGGAGGAAAAACTCAAATAGTTTTATTGATATAACAAGAAGATCCAGGAGGAGTTACAACCGATGATTCCTGACCCAGCATAAACCTCCCAGCAAAGAAGCCCCTCTTCACCTCCAACAAAGCATAAATCACCCAATACTCTGATCTCTATCTCAAAACCAACAACAATTCCTTACAATGTGCAAAATTCCAGCCTCTGGATCTCTGGGATGAGGGATCCATTTATAGATGTATGCAAGGAGGATGAATCAGCTTGTGTTTTGATTAGTGGCTTCTCTCTGTCAGTTCTTGCTTCCACTTGGAGACTGAAGGCCTCTTACTCATCCTTGGTCGAATTTAGTGAGGCAAGTGTCATAGGAGAAGATTCTGGAAGCTTCCATTGTCTCTCCGCCTTGCGGAATGACACTGCCATTTGTCATTTCCCGCTCAACGCACCCTGATAGTGCATTTAGGTGTGTTGAAACGCACCTAGCTAGTGTGTTTAAGTGCTATGCAACGCAGCTAGCCAGTGGAGCAGCTGAAATGATCCTGTTTTGACTTATTCTGAGCAGTTTCTGGTGGAGAACTTTTGGGAGAAGTTGTAATTTGTTGACCTTGTTCCTTTAGGGGTTGGAACAACACTTTTAGGGACTTAGGAGCCCTTGGTTTATGGACATTTCATGCTTGGAGCTGCAAGGCACAAAAATGTCTATAACACTTGGTTCAAGGTTTTTTCCCTTTCCTACTGAAAGGTTTAGGCACACTATTCATGCATTTTCTTTGTATTTTTACTATTACAATGTCGGAAAATTCGACGGTAACTCTTATCAAGTGTCTGTACTATTGATTAGTAAGTTTTACCCAGGTTCTGGGTGATTTCCTTACTAATTACTGGCTATGATCGCTGCAATTTTCTACTTGACACCAGGGGTTCCTTATCTCTTATCTATAGTAGTTGAATTTACATACTGTTCTGCATGTGAATGTCACTTGTCTAATGTCTCTTTACTGTTCCATTTTCTTAACAAGAATTTAATATTCTATATTTTCATAAAAAATAATAAATAAATAAATAATTACTATAGCATAACTTTTCTCATGTCTATTATTTCCTTTTTATATCTTTTACTTAACAAGAGCTTGAACTACCAGATAACTAGAATATAAATAATCACAAATAAACTATTGCATAACTTTTCTTGAATCAACCTATTCCATTCTTAAAGTGCCAGATCTAGCTTATGGAAGATTTATCACAGGATTCTGTTTAACGAGATTTCTTACTTATCTGGTACATACAGTATACCAAAATTGGTCAGCAAACAAACCTACTTGATGCTTTTCCTCCCAACCTTGAGACTACAAGGTCAGTAGTCTCCCTCAAAGTTGTTCCCCATCCTAGGAAACTTCTTCTCTCCCACGAGAACCTTGTTTTTGCAACTATCTCGTATGTTATCACTAAAAATATTTCAAAGGAAAAGGAGAGCAGAAATCTTCATCAAATTCAAGCAAGGCAGCTCCTCAATTAAGCAAGGTATTTTCTTCCAAGTTGTTTTGTCTAAAGAAATTTCAAAGGAGAAAATGTCAAAAGAAAGGAAAATATCATCATCAGTACAACCATCACCAATGTACAAGAATGACAGAAACAAGGCAGCCAGCAGTCAAGAAGAAAGACAGAGCTTTGAGGAGGATAAGGAGAAATTTTGAAACTAGCTACGAATCCACGTTTTCGTAGCGCAGACAGTGTAAAAATCCTGTTTTGCGCTACGAAATCAGTGTTTTCGCAGCGCGCTGCGAAACCCCTGTAGCAGCTTGTTTCAGCTGAAGAAACTCTGTTTTCTGCTTTTACTAGTCAATTTCTAAAAGATTTCCTGAGCAGCTGAGAACTTAATTTTTCAAACTGAAAGAGGCTTTTCTTCCTAACATGCTGCACTACAAAAACCTCTTTCCGTTTCTTCAAATTCGTTCTGAGGTGGGAGTAATTTATGGTTAAACTTGCGCTACGAAACTGCAGAAAGTCAAGCTTTGTCTACTGGTTTTAGTAGTGTGTTTCAAAATCAGTTTCTGGTCACATGAAAGGCTATCTTGAAATTCTGAAGGAGGTTTCTCTTCATAACATGTCCAGCTACAATAACCTATCTCACTTTATTCGTATGTGTTTTCAGTTGGGAGATAAGAAGCTTTCATTGAGACCCTAATTTCAGAAAACGGATTTTTCCCTGTTTGCCACGTGCTTTTCAAGGACAGGTTCTGGACAGCTGGAGAAATATTTTAAAGAACCAGGAGAGGTTTTTGTTCTAGACATCATGGGCTACAAAAACCTCCTTCATTTTCGTAAAATGTGTCATGGATGAAGAGATAAAGGCTCTGCAATTTTCAAGGATCTAACCCTAAAAACAGGGAAACATGTTCCCTAAATTCTAGGGTTTCTCATCAGCAGTTGGGTGACCACGTGGGAGGCTTCATCAAATTAGACCTCATGGAGTATTAGGTGTCAAAGAATGCTTTAAATTTTTAGATAAGTTTGTTGTAATCATAATAAGGAGTTACACTCCTAGTTGTATTAGGTCTCTAGGACTACTAGTTAGGTGTCAAATACATTTAATGGTTTGTTTTATGGTTAGAATAGGTGTCACTGATGGCAAATTCGAATTCTCTTGAGGAGGGATGATGGAATCCTAATTGTAAATGCTTTATATAGAGCAAGAGGTCGAATTAGCAAGGGGTTGGAGACTTTTTGGCTCAATTGCTGCTCTATGTGCAGACTGTGTATATTTTTAACCTAATGCAGAATTTCTACTTAGACAACTCAAGATTCATGAAGAGTTCTTGTATGTTCTTGTTTTGATGGAATCTTCCAATACTTACATTGCAGTGAGGTTTACTTATGATACTCAGAATTCATCAATGATGCTCTGACTTCCTTCATAGATAAACTAATTGTGTTTCACTGTTTTATATTTGCAATTATGCACTTGAACTCTATAATGCCTTGACTTCCATGCTAGGTAGAATGTTTTGGATTCACTACTCAGGATTCAAAGAGGGTTTTTAATGTCCTATTGTCTCATGGCTTTCCTCTTTCACTTACTTGCAGTGGTATGAATACATGTTACTTAGAATTCATCAATGATGCTCTAACTTCCTTCATGTATTTATAAACTGTGTTTCCTTGCATTGTATCTTTGTTTTGTTGATGTATAAAAACTCTCTATGCCCTGACTTCATGTTAAAGCTGATCTTGCTGTGGTACTGAACATACTTTGACTCCATAGCCCAATGGTAGCCAACCTTCATCTTTCAACCTATAAACATATACAATCACAAACTATAGAGTTAGCCATCTATCTTATTCTTTAATCAAAATCTTTAACCCTTTGAGAGAGCCCTCTCAGGCTGAGGAGGCTAAGCCTCAGCCAAAAGTTTGGTTTGAAATAGTTACTCAAAGTCTTCCTGATCAACAGCCTATCAGGGGCATGATTTTGTGATAACATCGTAGTTCATTGCTCCAAATTACTTCTAAGAGAGACTCTAATAATGCTTTCAAGGCTACCTTTTATAGTTAATGATACCTTCTATAGTTACAGATGCTCGCTTTGTATTAGCTTATATACATAGGTCTCTCCTTCAATAGACAAAGTTCTTTAAATAATGCTCATAACCTGCTATACAAATCTTTAATAGTGTTCCATAAGTTGTTACACAAAGTCTTTAATAGTGCTTTAAGATTAGGCAAGAAGTATCACTAATATGCTCCATTAAAACTATTCCAACAATGTTTCAAAGAGTGTCTTTAATGATACTTCAACAATATGCTCTAGATATTTATTCAAATGCCTTAATAGGTTGCTCTAAGATTATCTTCGCGTATCCTCTAACAAGATGTTTACAACAAGTCTTCAAGATGTACTAAGAATTGTTTCAATAATAGACAAATATCATCTCAAAAAAACTTCAATAAAGATGCTTCAAGGTATTCTCCAAGGTATTCACAAATCTAAATACCCACAATTCAAGTGGGTTTGAAATAAATTCGAGTGTGAATTGTTATGCAAGCCATAGGTTGGATCCAATATATATCATGCGATGAGCAGAAAGCAAACAAAATTCTTTCATCTGGAACAGAGCTGATGTGATGACCAGAGAGCAAACTATGTGGACGGAGCCAACGCGATGACCAGAGAGAAAATTATGTGGATAGAGCTGACGCGATGACCAGAGAGAAAACCAAATTCTTTCATGTGCTTTCACAATTGGGTATAAATATGGTTCTTAAGGCTCGATCTTGCAAAATTAAATGACAAAGAGAGAACAACAATATTAACTATGTTTGGGAGAACAAAGAGTTATGTGCTTGCGATGATAAATAAAGGAAATATTCAAACTTTTCGTTGTCACTAAGGATAATGAAGGCAACAAAGTTGAATGTGGACTACTTATATGTTTGTAACATTCAAATGTCATCCATTTATCATCATGCAAGTTGCATGAAGGAAATTGGTAGTGGTACTAGTGAACATTCTTTGATCAAAATTCATACCCTCTCCTTAGCACTATCACTTTTCAAGACGAAGAAGACATGTGAAATATATGTGCAACCAACTAAATAAGTTTGAAAGGTTGTTGCAACATATATAGGTAGTCATGTCGTGTTGCAAAAGGAGTTGTTGGCCCACTCCCCTTTTCGATGATTTGTCAACCTTTGAATTTGATTCCCTGTGAATGTGATCAAATGATATGACCCTAAAGGTTCTAATAAGCTCCATAATTTTAATCGTCCTTTGATCCAATAAACAAGTGTACAAGGAAGTATAACCTTTCACCCAATCTAAAACAACCTTTAATTCCCCTATGACTTGTAAGTTTAGATTGTTGAAGTGACACAATTAAAATGACTAACATAAACGACTAAATCATATTATTGTAGTTTTTGTTAGGTAGTCATATATTTTTTCCTAGACTAAACTAGTCATTTATGTTAGTCATTTTCAGTAGTATTACTTATTAGCTAGTCATATATTTTAACTGGTGACTAAAATAGTCATTTATGCTAGTTGTTTTTAGTTGGGTCTCTTAATATTGCCAATTTTTGGTAGTATTTCACTTGGAAACGTTGTGGTGACTAACGTTTTTAGTAACCTAGTCACTAATTTCACCATTTTCAACTAGTGTAGGAAGCCAAATCCAATCCATGATTGGTAATGGCTAGATGTATTTATAATGCACTACCTCTATCCATAAACTGTTAGATGTGAGAATAATCCAACCCATTTTAGCAGCAAGTGTATGGGAAAAAGTTGGTAGATCTTTTAATCCCCAGCCCTTCCACTTCTTTGGTAGTGCGATTTGGGTCCATCCCACCCATGAAAAAGGCTTTCCTTCCTTATGTATCTTCCAAAGGAATTTTCAACATAATGTTTGGATCCGAGAAAGGATGCCCTTAGGGATACATGATAATGACATCCAGTACACCAACATTGCCTCTAGAACCATTTTGATGAGTACTAGTCTCCTTACCCTTGATAGGAATCTATGGTTCCAATTGAGTAGCCTCCTTTCAATATTGGCTACCAACCATGTCCAATCAACAATCTTGTACACATGGGGTTTAATTTGGAAGCCTAGATATTTAAGTCCAATTTGCAATTGTAGGTGCTGATAAGGAAAATTTTGGGAGGCTGACTACATTTCCTAAATTGAGGAAGAAGAGAAAGTGATAGTGGATTTAATCCTATTGGGATCCATACCTGTAGCTGCTGTAAAAAGTAGCAATATCTCATGAAAAGCTGTGCAGTCCTAGATACCTCAATTTCAAAATATAATCACATCATCCACAAATAGGAGGTGGGTAATGATACATTGGTCAGTGATCTTTAGCCCCATTATCCTCCCCTCCCTTCTGGCATGGTGCATGAGTCAATTGAGTCCCTCCATAACAAGGAGAAAAAGGAGAGGGGACAGAGGGCATCCTTTCCTCAGCCCACATTCTGCATCAAAGAAATAGGAGGTCGAGCCATTTATAAGAACACTGAAAGATGCAGATGTAATGCAACACATGGTCCAGGTGATGAATGATTCTAGGAAACCCAAGTCAGTGAGGAGCACTATGATGTATAACCAGTTGGCCCTATCAAAAGCCTTAGATAAGTCAATCTTGAGAAAGGTTCCTTTGAGCTTCTTTAACTTGATAGAATGGAGGGCCTCTTGAGCAGTGCCCACAACCTCATGAATTTGTCAATTGTGTAGGAAGGCAAATTGCTCAGGAAGAATATGATTAGACATAATGGGCTTAAGATGGTTGGCAATAATCTTAGCAATGATTTCATAGAGGCAATTGCAGAGAGAGATGGGCCTGAAGTCATCAAAGGAAATAAACGAATCTACCTTGGGAATAAGGGCGATGAAGGTGGAGTTGATGGCCTCGTACAAATGACCACTGAGTCTACATTCCTCCACCAGTTTGAGCAGATCTTATCCAATGATATCAAAAAAGGAAATATAGAGTTCAATTGTACACCTATCGGGCCAAGCACTCTTATCCTTCTTAAAACATTTAATAATGTCGTCTAATTCTCCCATGGAAATAGGTTTGACAAGATCCTCAGAGTCTTCTTGATCTACATATCAGGGGAATAACCCTACTATGCGAATAATTTTATCTAAGGATTCCCTAGGGGGGTCCTTGAATAGATTTTGAAAGTACGAGTTCCCTAGGTGGGCAAGCTGATGAAAGGAGCTATCATATTGTCCATCTTCAGTGGGCATGCTCCATATAGTGTTGCTAGCCCTCTACCCTTTGGCATAATTGTGGAAAAATTTGGTATTATTGTCTCTAGATTTTAACTAAATGGCCCTACTCCTGAGGTGCCAAGTTTCCTCACGGTCTTTTAGAATCTCGACTCTGTGGGACACTAATCCAGTGAGGTGAGTTTTTACCTTGTCCGATATGAATCCTCTACCCTTCTCATCCAGTAGATCTACCATCTGAAGTTCAATGGATTTGAGGGTTGCTTCATCCCTGTCTCTTTTTTCCTTGTCCCATTTGATAGTGAGGCTTTTGATCTAGAGAAGATTCTGACAAAAGCCCTTAGCTATAAAGCTCCCCCTAGAAGGTGGATGGGAAATCCAAAATCCATGATCATCTTGATGTAGTCTGGATTCAGTAACCAAGAGGAATTGAATTTGAAAGGAGCCCTAGGCTTAGGGAAAGGCCCTGAGAGCTCAAGGTAGATAGGAGAGTGGTCAAAGATTCCATCCATACCAACCCATTGATGATAATTAGGAAGAGCCTGAATCAAATTTCTTTAATGAGAAAGCGATCCAATCACCTGGCTAAAGCAACATCCCCAGTCCTTCTGTTATGCCAAGTAGGCATCAGTTTGTGCATAGGAACATCGATCAGATGGTGTTGCTCCATAAGATGAGTCATGGTGTCTGAAAGTGGATCAATCTTGGCATTACTGCCCCAGGATTCCATAAATCTAATAGAGAAAATTAAATCCCTTCCTATGATGAGATTGTTACAATTAACAAGGGATAAGTTAAGTAGATGAGTCCATAAATCAGCTTGATTGAGGCAGGGGGTGTAGATATTCAAAATTCTTATCTCCAACCCTAATTCTAAGGAAAAGATGTCCATTCCAATAAATCCAGCACCACCCCGTGTGGAGATAATCTTAATGGTGCATAGATTAATACCTAATGCAATACCGCCAAATCTTCCAATGGAATCATGAGCATGGCGGATCTAGCCTAGCTTCAGGGATTGTAGAAAAGAGACTTTATGGTCTGAATTGGCTAGAGTTTCTTGCAAATAAGGGATGTCAATCGTTTCAGATTCCAATAATCTTCAGAGGAAATATTTTTTGGCAAGGCTTGCCACGCCCCTGTAATTGAAAGATAACCATTTCATGATAGAAACCAATTTAGGGTGTTCGATGCTCTAAGAACCTGGTCAAGTGTGGTTTGCCTTCCCATAGCAATGGACACCTTGACCTGTATGATCGCCTTGGAAATGAAGGAGTGTCAGCCCCTAGTGGACTTGGAGGATTTAGGAGGGGAAATCAGCTTGATCCCAGATAGATAAGGTGGGAGGGAAGCTTGTGACTGGAGATTGTATGAGTGTGAAAGCCCCGAAGAGGTAGGAGCCTCCAAGGGGGTTGTTGGGCAATGGATCCATCGCATAATGGTTTTGGGGCTTAAAGCCCACAATTTTGGGTAATAGTATGGTAAAGGTTCTGCGAAGTACACGGAGCGCGAACTGTAATGATTCAAATCAAAGGGTTGTTCGCCCGAGAATAATGTAAGATAATAGAAAGCGAGTTGGCCTGCCCATGGTCCGCGGACCATGGGAATGTATAAATAGAGCAGGGCTCTAGGTTTAGAAGTTAGTTCTTTTGGTAATTTTGGATGAGATCTGAAGGTAATGGGTTGTTCTCTCTGAATCTGTAAGTCCGAGTCAGGTTTTTAGCAAAAATAGTAGGCTTTACAGCTATGTGCGCAGAGGCCTAGTAGAGTTTGCAGCTGTGTGTGTAGACCCCTGCAACTGAGTGCACATGGTGGAATTGGATTGTACTGAATAGAAGATCAATAAAGATAAGTGTTTCTGAATTATTGTGCATCTGGTCACAGATCTATATGTTTATTCTTATGTATGTTTTTATGCATGTCTTTAATATTTATGGTTGCACGCACTAGTTATAACTGTTGATTTCTTGATTAAACACCTTAAGCATTAGATCAGATCTATATTAAACGTCATAATAATAAGGAATCTAGGAAGTGCCTCATCACAGAGCTACACAAGGGCTAGACAACTGTGCAGGGTAGCGTGAGTGCGTAGATAGGTTCGCAACCCCTCTAGACCTCATCAAGACATCCCTAGGGTGCAAAAACCTAGTTCTAACACCCTCCAATACTACCTCGAGTGAGACTTTAGTCCGTGCTCCGCGGATTGTTGCTAAAAGGGTCGGTAGTGCAGGATTTTCTTGGCTAAAACACTCTGAACCTAGGTCAGGCCCCAAATATCCCAATAAATGGTTCCATTGTTGGGACTGGGATCTACCTACGGGATGTCTGATGTCAGAACACTAGAACCCTACGAAGAAAGAGATTGAAGATTGGTTGGATCAGAAGCTTCACGAGTTCGTGGTATAGGAAAAAAAAATTTCACAGATATCTTAGAAGAGGTGGCTGGATCGCTAAATATACACAGAAATCCACGAGATATTCTTCACGTCCTTCTCATCAGAACTGTATGATTGGATCGTGAGGCTAGTCAACAGTTAGGGAAGGTGTAAACTTGATCGAACAATAGTGTGGACTCCAGAGTTGGTGCACAGGCTAGAGGCATCTGAAGATAAACTCACATGGGCAGTAGATCATTGGCTGGATCAGATAATAGGAGGGTTTATCACTGAGTTCGCAATAGACACAATTGTGAGCTACAGCGAAGTAGAGTGGCATTTTATCAAGGGACCACAAGGTAGGTACATCAAATCCCTGAATACCTGGATTAAGATGTTGTTATGTGAAAAACGGGTGATGCGAATCCATTAATGAGTGGAATAACGCGGAGCAGAAGGGCCTACAAGGGTATCGAAGGGTTAGGAAATAGTCTGTTACTTTTGCCTCCATGAGGGGACGAGGAAGAGCGCACTTGGGCTTCTCCAAGGAGTGCGGTTAGTTTGATAAGGCAATGCATTCCATAGTTATCATACCCGCTAACAACACCACTCACGTCACCTCCTTCACTCCCATCTTCACCCACACCACCTCCACCTAACCAGAAGTTTAACATGGCGAGTGCAATCAAGTTGCCTATATTTAGAGGACTAGGGAGCAAAGATCCAAATCAGTTTTGGTTCGTAGTAAGAGCAGTGTGGGAAGCACACAGAGTTACGGATGATAACATTAAAGAGGCCACCCTGGTAAGTGCGTTGTAGGATCGCACACTAACTTGGTATATCAAGCACTCGAATGATCATCTAAATGCTCGGATAGTAGAAATCTAGATTGCATTAAATAGAGAATTTAGCCATCCGAAATTAGAGATGCAGTCGATCATCGGATTCAAAGAGATCGTGATGCTTCCAAGCGAAACCCCTTGGGATCTGGATCAGAGACTGAAGAGCACGATCCGCGAGGCTAACATGATGCTGATGGATGCGCAACACCATGCGTGGTTTGTGGCATATTTGACACCACATATGAGGATGATGCTATCACAACATAAGCTTTCAACCCAGGCAGAAGCATTGGAAATAGCGATGAGGTTGCATGAAACCCCGATACAGGATCCTGGGTTAGGAGTCCAACAGATCCACGTGCAACTACAAAACCTATGCTTGTAGATGCAGAGTTTGAAACAGGGTAGGGCGCCCCGACCAGAAGCGTGCGAAGAAGTGTGGTGCATAAGATGTAAAAGCCAGGGCCATGATAAGGATCATTGTTTGGTAGTTGCGAACTATCTGGTGGGGGGGGCCAATGCCGTTGAGACTAGAGGCACAAGCAGGACCAAATACAACACCTGCACTCTGGTGCGTGATCTGTCAGGTGGGAGGAAAACACGCGATGGAAAACTGTCATCTATTGCAGAAGTTTACACAGACCCCCCCAGCAGTTATTTTGCAAATTTTGTAGATTGGTGGGCTACGACGAACGAAACTGTCGAAGTTATGAATTTTTTATGGATCGAACATCTACCTAGAGGATGCAGATTGAGGCATGAGGTAAGTGTTATATACCTAGGGGGGATAATATGGGGTACCAAGGGAGGCACCCAAGGTAATAATGTAATAATGGGATGGGCCATAGTAATAAATAAGGTGGTTAACCCATGTCATGTAAGGGACCACAAGTAGTTAATAATAATGTAATGGGCCCATGGTATTAGTTGATGGTATGAGGGAACCATGGTAATGATGCATGGTATTGTATGTATGAGGCCTATATAAAGGCTAGAGACTCCACATATGAAGATGAAGATGAAGAGAAGTATTATTGTATGAACATGCATATGGCTTGTGGAGTGTTCTCCTTCCTTAAGGAGTGAATGTATGGTGTTGCCCTACCTGAAGGGTTTGATCAATAAAGTATCATTTCATATTATCTTTGGGTTTGTTTGCATTATCTTACATTTTCATATCAGATCTATAATATTCCGGGTTAGATCTACAACAAGTGGTATCAGAGCTATATTTTCTTATTAGATCTACAACAAGTGGTATCAGAGCCTATATCAATAATACTTCTCTTCATCTTCATATCCCTCCATGTGGAGTCTCTAGCCTCTATATAGGCCTCATACATACAATACCATGGGTCATTACCATGGTTCCCTCATACCATCAACTAATACCATGGGCCCATTACATTATTATTAACTACTTGTGGTCCCTTACATGACATGGGTTAACCACCTTATTTATTACTATGGCCCATCCCATTATTACATTATTACCTTGGGTGCCTCCCTTGGTACCCCATATTATCCCCCCTAGGTATATATATACATACAATGTTATATACCTAGGGGGGATAATATGGGGTACCAAGGGAGGCACCCAAGGTAATAATGTAATAATGGGATGGGCCATAGTAATAAATAAGGTGGTTAACCCATGTCATGTAAGGGACCACAAGTAGTTAATAATAATGTAATGGGCCCATGGTATTAGTTGATGGTATGAGGGAACCATGGTAATGACCCATGGTATTGTATGTATGAGGCCTATATAGAGGCTAGAGACTCCACATGGAGGGATATGAAGATGAAGAGAAGTATTATTGTATGAACAGGCATATGGCTTATGGAGTATTCTCCTTCCTTAAGGAGTGAATGTATGGTGTTGCCCTACCTTAAGGGTTTTGATAATAAAGAGAATCATTCCTATCTATTTGATCTTGTTCTTTCTTGGGTTTATTTCTGTTATCATATATCTTTTGGATTAGATCTACAACAATTGGTATCAGAGCTACAACAAGTGGTACCAGAGCACTTTCTTGGGCAAACAGTGGAGAATTTTTTTTTTTGCAAGGTTTCGTGGGCGGCGACTTTGCAGGTCAGATCTGTACGTTTTGGTGCAAGATCTGAAAAATATAATTATAGATATGTATCAGAGCACTTTCTTGGGAAAACCGTGGAGAATTTTTTTTTTATTTTTTGCAAGGTTTCGGGGGCGGCGAGTTTGCAGATCAGATCTGTAAGTTTTGGTGCCAGATCTGTAGAATCTAATTGCATATCTGTATTCCTTGTGAAAAAATACCCAAATTCAAAAAAAAAATCAGTTGAATCGGAGTCTGGATGAAGGAGATATCACTGATTTAAAAATCAGTGGGGTTGCAGACAATTTTCAGGGCAGCGAGTTTGTGGCGTAGATCTAGATGTCCTGGTGCAAGATCTACAAAATCTAATTGTAAATCTGATTTTTTTGAGAAAAATCACCCAATTTCAAAAAAAAAATCAGTCGAATCGGAGTCTGGATGAGGGAGATATAGCTGATTTAAAATCAGCTCATTTTTTGCAGAAATTTTGGTGACGGCGGGAGAGTTGCAGCGCAGATCTAGAATTCTAGTGCGTGGATCAGGATTTCTATCACATGGGTAGATGCAGAATGGTTGTTCCATTTCCAAAAACATGTTATAATAGAGATTCTGAGCAATATTGACGAAACTGTGACATTTTCAAATCTTCGCCAAGTAAGTGAATTTTTTCCAAACCATTCATGGCTTCTAGCAAGGATCTATATTTTACAGGAAAAGATGATGGTCCTACTATTGAAGAATTCATACAAAGAATAAAGTCCGATTATGGAATATTTTGTTGGAAAGGTAAAGCACGGTTTAATTTGACAGACGAGGCTGACAGATGGTGGAGATCACTTGGCATCAAACAGTTTGGCGCCCTGCCTGATGAAGAATTTGAAAAATTACTTTTAGACAGATGGTCTCATGCTAGAAAACAAGATAAGGAGAAACATGTGGGGTTATTTCCTACTGGTATATCCTTATTGCAGGTTCATGGATTGATTCAGAAGGAGAAAATCGTTGTGTCTATAAATCCTAGTTGCAAGCAAAATCTTATCAGTGTTAATTTGGCAAAAAGATTGCAAATTCTAGCAAAACAAATTGAACATACACAGGTTGATGATAAGGATGTGCAAATCTATAAGGATCTGAAGCTTTCTATGGATAAGTATGTGTTTCATGGTGATTTTTATGCTTCAGATATGGATAACATGGATGTTGTTTTGGGATACCCTTGGATGGAATCAGTGGGTACCATAAATATTAATGTGCAGAAGAAATTCCTAAAGCTTTGCTATAAAAAGAAGAAAATTACATTACATGATATTTCCATTAATAAGCAGGTAGAGTCCAAGCAGGCTGAAGTAGAAGATGTTCCAAAGTCTGATGATGAGCTAGTAATGATAGATAATCAAACACAAACAGAGGCTGAAGTAGAAAAGGCTACATGTGTTGATACATCCGAGGACGGCTCAGTGGTTGAAGTCATATTGAAAAAGAAGACACCACAACAGGCACCACAGCAGGGTGAAGTAAAGAAAAAGCCATCGTGGGTTAAAAATTCAACATATCATCACCCACATCACCCCGCAAGACAACCATCAAGATGGAAACCAAGTAGTCACATGACGGATAGCGAGGAGAGAAGATCCACCCACTACACATCAACACAGAAGAGCTGCCACGGTCAACTTCCATCTCAAGAGAGCGAGGCATCAGCGAGATCGAGGGTTCACCTTTCTCTTGGATGGCTAGATGAACGTGCATGGTATCAGTGGACTACTCTTTTGAGTAGATCTTATTATTTGTGTTCTTCCCATGTTTCGGGGACGAAACATGCTTAGGGGGGTGGAATGTTATATACCTAGGGGGGATAATATGGGGTATCAAGGGAGGCACCCAAGGTAATAATGTAATAATGGGATGGGTCATAGTAATAAATAAGGTGGTTAACCCATGTCATGTAAGGGACCACAAGTAGTTAATAATAATGTAATGGGCCCATGGTATTAGTTGATGGTATGAGGGAACCATGGTAATGACCCATGGTATTGTATGTATGAGGCCTATATAGAGGCTAGAGACTCCACATGGAGGGATATGAAGATGAAGAGAAGTATTATTGTATGAACAGGCATATGGCTTGTGGAGTATTCTCCTTCCTTAAGGAGTGAATGTATGGTGTTGCCCTACCTTAAGGGTTTTGATAATAAAGAGAATCATTCCTATCTATTTGATCTTGTTCTTTCTTGGGTTTATTTCTGTTATCATATATCTTTTGGATTAGATCTACAACAATTGGTATCAGAGCTACAACAGTAAGGATCCAGCCGTAGCAATAGTGCACGGTGGGTTCTAGGGACGAGGAGGAATGGGACCCGGATGAGGCTGTGGATAGTTAATCTGCGACAATTGTGAGGACCTGGGCACTACACACGTGACTCTAGGAACCCAACCAGAATATCTTGTTCATACTGTGAGCATTTTAATCACGAAATGGTAGACTATCCTACGTTGATCGCTCAGATGCTTGAGAAAGGGGTACTACAGCCTACTCTGACCCAGAACATCGAAATGATGAGGGTTGAACCTCGTGAAGAAGACCCTAGTGTAAACATGGTACTCAGAAGTGGCACGACCACAGGGGAAGATAAGAGGAAGTAGCCTGAAGAAGATTCGTGGGTTCGTGAGGCTCCTACAAAGGAACCTAAGTCTAAGTTCGAATGCGTGGAGGAAACATTTAAGGAAGCTAAGAAGAGCTTCACGGAGGCCTCTACTTCAGGTAGTAAGGATCAACCTAAGCCAGGAATGGATCCTTCTATGCTTACTACCATTTTAGAGACATGTATGAATCTGCTATGTGACAATAAGGCAGTTAAGGGATTACAAGAGCTAACCACTAGGTGCGTAGGGTCAGGTGTGTTATCACTCAGGTTGTCCCTTTTGACTCCTAAAGGGATACGGCCGAGGTAACCAAAAACCAACTTTGGACTGCAGGACCTAGCCTACCTGCAGTTAGAGAGGGCTCTCTCTTTATGATTTAGCTTTGTTGAAAGGGATGATTTTAGGCTAGATATGATGCACATGGGTTTTGATTGAGTTTTTGTGGGAAAACTAACACTTTCAGGTAGAGAGGCAGAGTACAGTCTGAATCTTTCAAGCCATTGGGCATGGAGTCGAGGAGGGGAACTGCCGGTGTACTTCCTTAATAACAGTGAGGGAACATGGAGCAAGATAGCTGAGCTTGAAGCAATCTTCAGGTTTAAGGGATGAACTGAATGCTAAAGAAAGAGAGGCAGTTAAGAATCTCTCCAACAGATTAGCAGAGAAAATAACAGGGCGCTACCTAGGGGCAGTTAAGAATCCCTAGATAATTGGCCAACACAGGTGAATTGGGGTAAACATGAGCCAGGAGGAATTCAATGTTCATAACCAATTCTTTTAGAGGAAAACATCCAGAAACAGCAGAAATTGAGCATAGAGAGTATTTAAACTAATTCTAGGCTATTCCTTTTTTCTGTTATTTAGATAATGGTAAACATATAAACAGAGATAAGAGGAACTTATTACTTCAGGCTGCAGCGCAGGAATTCCATATTCAACTCCTCAAAACATTCATCAACAACAGACAGTTCGCTCTCCAAGCTTTAAGCAATCTTTGATTACAGAAAAATTCAGGTATACACAGCGAGTCTCTAGTGAAAATTCTCAATTAACCAACCCTTAAAACTATACAGAGGGTGGTATATATAGGGAAAAAATTCTCTGCAAAGTTCCTTTATTACATATTGACCTAATTAGGTCATAAAAATGACTACTTAACCTAATCCTATCCAGAAATAAATGCAAAAAATATCTCGGGCCGTGCTCAGGGCTGCCGTATCAAAACTGAATAAATGATGCTGTCTTTAGTGGCTTGCTGCAGTGTTTTCTGCAATAAATGAGTATGGGTTTCTACTTTCTTGCTGTCCTGGTGCTTTGAATGCCTTGATGGTGATTTGAAGGCAAGGATGGGTTGATGCCTATTGATTTGACTTTCTGGGGGCTTCATCAATGTTCAGGTGCCTCGAGCCCCTAAAAAATCTTGACTGATACTTTTTGGCGTCTTTTCTTCCACTGATACTCTTTGACAAAATATGGACTGCTGATCTGATGTGCTTCGGGTCTAATCACCAGTAAATGGCCGCTGTTTAGCCTCTGTATCATCTGGAATGATCTTCTGCTCCTTTTGGTATGCTTTGTGAAGAAAACAGATCATTTTTGCGCCCTTTCGGGCTTCCTGGGGCCGCATGGTGAGAAGATTCCTTAAAGATTCCCTCAAGATTCTCCATTTCGGCCTAAACAATCCTGCGATGAGCGATTTGGCGCAAATCGCTCATCACAAACTGCCTCAGAATCGGATTCCGGGGCTCCGAAGTGCGACTTTCGCGCCTCTGCGCCCAAAAAAGTGCTGATGACGTCAACATGACGTTAGCATTGTACGGCTGGTGATGTCAGCATGACGTCAACAGGGTGACGTGGCGGGATGATGTCAGCATGGCGTCATCACGTACGGATGATGATGTGGTAGGTACGATTGCGGGGACACGTGGCAGTGATGTGGCAGGAGGCCACGCAGGCAGTTGACTCATCGGGTGACTGGACAAGGGGTGATGTAAGCAGGGACTGTGCAGGGGGTGACGTGGGGTATGACGTCACAAGGTGGTAAGCGGTTTCTGGCGCACCGCTTATGGGTAAAGGTGGTTTCGGGGGAAGGGGCTCCGCCACACCCCAGAGCCTGACGCGTGGCGGGAGTACGGCGACAAAACCGCCGAACTCCCGAACACTAAAGCCCGGGCGTGTCGGGGATGGGGATGCCCGCCAGCCGTTGATCCGTGGGGCGGGCGATCCAACGGTTGGCGGCGATCGCGAGGTAACGGCGGGTTAGCAGGTGGGAATATTCGCAGGAATATTCCAAGTTTGATATATCGCGGCGGATGGGTTTTAGACTTAGGTTTAGTGGGTTATGGGTTTTAATAAAGGGCGCATTAATGTATTTACAGTCGGACTTAGGGATATGAGTGAAATATGGGTTTTTGACATGCGGGGTTAATATATTATGCACAGAATGAGGGGAAAAAGGCGCAAAAAATGGGTTTTTGAAGGTTTTTAGGGGTTTTTGGTTTAGGGAAGAGGTTATTATTTTGACCAGATGTCAGAGTAATCCTTGGACACGGATGGGCTAAAAACAGTCCCAGATGGACTATAATTTCCCTGACTTAGTGAATAATATGGCTATATTGCCAGGGAGGGGTATTTACATAGGGGAGTTTTATATACATGTTTTAAATAGGGGAAAGGGGAAAATTGTTAGGGAGTTATATAATAAAGTTAATAGTTAATATGGAGATGAAAAAGAGGGCGCTAAGGTATGAGACCTTAGGCCATTTTGGGGAAAAGAAGACTCACAAACACTGAGTGAGAAATCCTTGAGTGAAGTAGATGTTCACCAAGGCACATGTCATGGAAATGATGAAACTGAGAGGCTCAAGCAGATCTTGACCTCTTGGGGATGTTAGTAAGTGACTTTGGGGTGATGAGAAGAAGGGAGAGGTTAGTGAATTCCAGCCTGAGTACCTCCAACTGAAAAACTGCCTCAAACCGAAAAATGGATTGCTTATCAAAATTGGAACACAACAGTGGCACTTAGACTAGCACACTCTTATGGACACTTCTTTGGCCATCTGTAGAAAATATGGAGCATTGCAGCATGCATAGTACGACATATTTGGCATGTAAAAATGTTGATCATGAAAGATGATTAACCTGCTACAGCAGGAGGCTAACAATGGCTCCACTTGGGGGTGGCTTTTCCTTGTGAAAAGCCAAGAACAGCAGGTCAGACTGCCTTGTATTCAATTGTTGCTGTGTTCTGCAAATTTCCCTTGGCTAGCTGCCTTATTGATCCTACCTACCTACCTACCCTAACCAGTACTTACTTTGCTGTTAGGTGAAGTGAAATAGCCAATGCAGCCACTTAAGCAATAATAACATGAGTGGGCTTTGCTGCTTGTGATTGCTAGTGAGACCAACTGAGATTTTGCAATTTGTTATGGCTTTGTCAATCTTTGAGAAGATCAGGAAGCTACTGACCTCCTTTGCAGTGTTTAAATGCTGTACAAAACTGTCTTGCAATATATATATACAATTTCTAGGTTGAATTAAAGAACTATACAAAGGTTGAGGATCGCTACCATGCCTTGGAGTCGGAAGATCATCGACAACTCGATACTGAGCCTTGCAGCCTGTTAATGGAGAAGAGCACTGATCTCTTTCATCATTCTGCCTGCCAGCAGATAGGTCATTCAGAACTTGCAGGGGTGCTTGTAATTTATTACAATCTGGCTCGAATAGGACTTGACTGATCTGTGCAGGTTGCTGGTCTTCTTCTTCTTTGAACAACTCAGATGGCTAAAAACAAAGAGGCAGGGGATCCACTTGGATCATATGGTCATATGCTGCTGCTTCTGGGTCCTCCTCAATCTGATATTCAATGGCTCTTTGTGGCTGCAAAACTAGAGGTAATACATTTGGAACAATATCTTGATTAACCTCCAGACGGTCAATAGCAACACGCAGTGACACTTGATAATATACAGCATGATAGTTATCCTTGATAAATTGAAAAGATTCAAAACAAAAGGGTAAAGTTCCTTCACTGAAATCAACACACTCTGCGTTTTCTCCCTTTTCTTCATAGCTGAGATGGGCATGCTGATCATTGGGTTCAGGTTGCTGAACCTGAACATTGCTTCCTGCCAAAATAGGATCTGATTCCTCTACAAGGCTGATTTGGTCGTTAGGCTCATAATCATCATCATACAGATCATATTTGGGCAGATAGTTGAAAGAAGAGAAGCTATTATATTCACACAGTATATCAAGAGACTGCTCCATCATGTATGATTGGATGAATATGTCATCTGTTTTGTGGCAGGTTTGTTCGTGAATGTCACTAC
Source organism: Pinus tabuliformis (assembly GCA_031772625.1). Lineage (NCBI taxonomy): Eukaryota > Viridiplantae > Streptophyta > Pinopsida > Pinales > Pinaceae > Pinus > Pinus tabuliformis. The sequence continues at coordinate 854,316,155 of CM062820.1, read as the reverse complement.
TTTCCTGTTGTGAAACAGATCTGTTCTGGTGCTCTGAACATTCCACTTTCATTGTGATCAGCTGCATCATTTCCTCTGTCTTTTGTAATACACTATGAAATTTTTCTTCTTGCTCTGCTTTGCGCTGTTCTTCCCTCCTTAGATTTGCCTCCACGTCCACAGCTATGTCCTGCATCTGTTTCAAAGTGGACGGGCATCTTTCTCTCAAACATAATTCCATCTCTGTGTCAAATGCTCTAGGATATTTCAATAGAGCTAGATCAAGGGGAGGTCTTATATTTAAAGGCATAGACTGATAAACTTGATTGAATTTGTCTGAAAACTGCTGAACATATTCATTTGGATGCCTTTCTAAATGATTGTATTCTTCGATGAGCACGAAGAGATTACCTCTGATCATCCATCTATCAAGGAAAAGCTTGGCACACTGCTAAAACTTAGAGATGCTCGCCTCAGGCAACGCTTTAAACCAAGTCCTAGCTTCGCTTTGTAAAGAAAGGGCAAATAGTCTAAGACTGGCATCTTCATCTTCCACTTCAAATGTATTAAGATAATCTTCAAAAGCTTGAATATGTTTCTGGGTAGTAATACCATTCTCTCCATCAAATCTAGGGAGATATTCAGGATGATTTGCCGGCAGAGGACCAAGCACAGGAGGCAAAATGAGCGGCTTATATCTTTCAGGAACTTTATGAGGCATGGGAGTATGTAGAGGAACTAGAAGACTGGGCTCTATTTTTGGTTCCTCCTTGGCTGTATGATGATCTTCAACAGCATTTGAAAGCTGCTGCTCTGATGTGCAAGGAGGCTTTTCAACAACCTTTTCCAAAGGAAAAACACAAAAATATGACATAAAATCGTTTTTAGAGTACAATATGCATAGCAAAATCTGGTGCAAGAGAAATAACATGATCTCTTGGATGATAGTCTAAGTCAAGAGCATGATCTGCTTATATAATTCCTTCGGGTTCATTTCTCCAGCGGAGTCTTTATTATGAGGATGATGTGGAGCCCCCAGGTGGATGAATCAACCTTGAAGTGCCTGATCTCCGTCCACTGTCACAGATCAAAGCCTAACATGAAAAGCCCTGAAGAAAAGGAACACTTTCTCCAGGAAACGAGGCGAACTGGTCAAAATTGAGGATTTAAACTAATAAACACATGATTCATTCCCCAGCAGAGTCGCCATTATGTTATCACTCAGGTTGTCCCTTTTGACTCCTAAAGGGATACGACCGAGGTAAGCACAAACCAACTTTGGACTGCAGGCCCTAGCCTACCTGTAGTCAGAGAGGGCTCTCTCTTTATGATTTAGCTTTGTTGAAAGGGATGATTTTAGGCTAGATATGATGCACAGGAGTTTTGATTGAGTTTTGGTGGGAAAACTGACACTTTCAGGTAGAGAGGCAGAGTACAGTCTGAATCTTTCAAGCCATTGGGCATGGAGTCGAGGAGGGGAACTGTCGGTGTACTTCCTTAATAACAGTGAGGGAACATGGAGCAAGATAGCTGAGCTTGAAGCAATCTTCAGGTTTAAGGGATGAACTGAATGCTAAAGAAAGAGAGGCAGTTAAGAATCTCTCCAACAGATTAGCAGAGAAAATAACAGGGCGCTACCTAGGGGCAGTTAAGAATCCCTAGATAATTGGCCAACACAGGTGAATTGGGGTAAACATGAGCCAGGAGGAATTCAATGTTCATAACCAATTCTTTTAGAGGAAAACATCCAGAAACAGCAGAAATTGAGCATAGAGAGTATTTAAACTAATTCTAGGCTATTCCTTTTTTCTGCTATTTAGATAATGGTAAACACATAAACAGAGATAAGAGGCACTTATTACTTCAGGCCACAGCGCAGGAATTCCATATTCAACTCTTCAAAACATTCATCAACAACTGACAGTTCGCTCTCCAAGCTTTAAGCAATCTTTGATTACAGAAAAATTCAGGTATACACAGCGAGTCTCTAGTGAAAATTCTCAATTAACCAACCCTTAAAACTATACAGAGGGTGGTATATATAGGGCAAAAATTCTCTGCAGAGTTCCTTTATTACATCTTGACCTAATTAGGTCATAAAAAATGACTACTTAACCTAATCCTATCTAGAAATAAATGAAAAAAATATCTCGGGCCGTGCTCAGGGCCACCATATCAAAACTGAATAAATGATGTTGTCTTTGGTGGCTTGCTGCAGTGTTTTCTGCAATAAATGAGTATGGGTTTCTGCTTTCTTGCTGTCCTGGTGCTTTGAATGCCTTGATGGTGATTTGAAGGCAACGATGGGTTGATGCCTATTGATTTGACTTTCTGGGGGCTTCATCAATGTTCAAGTGCCTCGAGCCCCTAAAAAATCTTGACTGATACTTTCTGGCGTCTTTTCTTCCACTGATACTCTCTGACAAAATCTGGACTGCTGATCTGATGTGCTACGAGTCTAATCACGAGTAAATGGCCGTTGTTCAGCCTCTGTATCATCTAGAATGATCTTCTGCTCCTTTTGGTATGCTCTATGAAGAAAACGGATCATTGTTGCGCCTTTTCGGGCTTCCTGGGGCCGCATTGTGAGAAGATTCCTTAAAGATTCCCTGAGGATTCTCCATTTCGGCCTAAAAAATCCTGCCTCAGAATTGGATTCCGGGGCTCCGAAGTGCGACTTTCACGCCTCTGCACCCAAAAAAGTGCTGATGACGTCAGCATTGTATGGCGGGTGACGTCAGCATGACGTCAACAAGGCGACGTGGCAGGATGACGTCAGCATGACGTCATCGCGTACGGACGATGACGTGGCAGGTACGGTGGCGGGGACACGTGGCAGTGATATGGCAGGAGGCCTCGCAAGCAGGTGACTCATCGGGTGACTGGACAAGGGGTGACGTAAGCAGGGACTGTGTAGGGGGTGATGTCGGGTATGACGTCACAAGGTGGTAAGCGGTTTCTGGCGCACCGCTTATGGGCAAAGGTGGTTTCGGGGGAAGGGGCTCCGCCACACCCCAGAGCCTGACGCGTGGCGGGAGTACGGCGGAAAAACCGCCGAACTCCCGGATGCTAAAGCCCGGGCGTGTCGGGGATGGGGATGCCCGCCAACCATTGATCTGTGGGGCGGGTGATCCAACGATTGGCGGCGATCGCGAGGTAACGGCGGGTTAGCGGGTGGAAATATTCGCAGGAATATTCCAAGTTTGATATATCATGGTGGATGGGTTTTAGACTTAGGTTTAGTGGGTTATGGGTTTTAATAAAGGGCGCATTAATGTATTTACAGTTGGACTTAGGGATATGAGTGAAATATGGGTTTTTGACATGTGGAGTTAATATATTATGCACAGAATGAGGGGAAAAAGGCGCAAAAAATGGGTTTTTGAAGGTTTTTAGGGGTTTTTGGTTTAGGGAAGAGGTTATTATTCTGACTAGATGTTAGAGTAATCCCTGGACACGGATGGGCTAAAAACAGTCCCAGATGGACTGTGATTTCCCTGACTTAGTGAATAATATGGCTATATTGCCAGGGAGGGGTATTTACATAGGGGAGTTTTATATACATGTTTTAAATAGGGGAAAGGGGAAAATTGTTAGGGAGTTATATAATAAAGTTAATAGTTAATATGGAGATGAAAAAGAGGGCGCTAAGGTATGAGACCTTAGGCCATTTTGGGGAAAAGAAGACTCACAAACACTGAGTGAGCAATCCTTGAGTGAAGCAGATGTTCACCAAGGCACATGTCATGGAAATGATGAAACTAAGAGGCTCAAGCAGATCTTGACCTCTTGGGGGATGTTAGTAAGTGGCTTTGGGGTGATGAGAAGAAGGGAGAGGTTAGTGAATTCCAGCCTGAGTACCTCCAACTGAAAAACTGCCTCAAACCGAAAAATGGATTGCTTATTGTTACACTAAAAAATGTCACCATGGCTATTTACAGTTAGTATGGCTCTATCAACAGTCATGCTATCCTCCTGGGAAAGTCTTATGCCTCTGCTCTCCATGTCAAACTCCAAAAAGAGAGAAAGTCTTTATAAATGTATTTATCTCTAGGTACGCAGGTTCTCTCAACCTTACCTGCGGGTACGCACCTAATGTTCACAAAAGCTGCGTACTTGTACGCTCTGTATGTAAAGGGGCAGGTGCGTACCCCTGGAAAGGTCAAAATGCACAAGTTTCATCTTTAAAAAGTTACTTGTGGTCATTTCTAGAGCATTCTAGAAGGTTGTTCGACGTGTATTGAGCGCCTCCAGATGGTTCATGTACCCCTACCAAAGAGGAACTTATCCCATCAATGAGGGAGCTATCCCATCCAAAGAGGGGATTATCCCATTGATGGTGGACCTGAATAACTTCCTCTAGACCACTATAAATACAGGCATTGGGCCAGAAGGAGGGGAGGTTGGAAGCTAAACATTTCTAAGGGTAGATGCTGCTAGAATTAGGACTCCCATTTAGAAGCTTGTGAGGAGAGATTGCCATCTTTGCTTGTTCTATTTGGAAGTGGGTGAACTTTGTCAAAGTAAAGGAGAACTCTTGATGGACCCTGGGAGGGACTTGCACAACACCAAGGCTCAGGTTGTAATTGTTCCTTTTGTTTCCTATTAATGCAAATGAGTCCATTCTTCTCAATAACTTGTTATTTATGAGTTGTTTCATGTACTCCTTGGTCTATGTGTTAAATATGTTTTATTCTATGAGATTATCAAGTGCTATTTAATCATTTGATTGTTAGTGGATGCAGGTTTCAAAGTGAAGGAGGAGCTTATCCGGATCAGTGAGGCTGGACTGCTACAACAGCGTTGGATTACAGGTAGGATCTAAACACTTGATTTCTTATATAGTAAATGCATGTTTAGAGAAGGATTGCTCTTGTTTGTCTTGTTTGTCACTAGAGAGTCTTAGGCTCCTAGGGAGGTTGGTTGTGTCCGCACTATCGACTCTTTCCGCCTGACAAATTGGCGACTCCGCTGGGGACTCCATTGATGTGAAAGTCTTTTCCTTTGTATGCAACGTTGATCTGAGAAAAGTCATTTATTTTCTGGTTTTTGGCTCTGTGACTTTGTTTTTGGGTGGGTTAGCTTAGGATTAGATTCAATTTAGTTTTTCTTGGTTTTTTTAGTAGTACGCACCCTCTGAGTATTGCACAGTGCGTACTTGTACGCACTGTTGCTGTGTGCACAGAGCGGGCCCGCACCTGGCTTAACTGGTTGCCTGCGTACCCTGCTAAAAATTAAGAAATTTCCATTTTTTGCATTTTTTCTCTTAGATTTTGCTTTTTCTTAGTTTTTACTGCCCATATCCATTAGTCTCTTGTCAAAGATCTTCACCTGAACTTGTTTCAATAGCATTGAGTGTTTTAGTGGATTTCATAGAAGTTTAAGCCCTAGGGTTTGATTTTTGAGTAGGTCTTGTAGTGACTTTGGCGGTAGAAGTTGTCAAGCCTTAGATCTCTCTGGTTTTGTCAGCCTTCTTAGAAGTCGAACCTGTCATAAAGTCTACCTGTGAGAGCAACTTACCTTTGAGTGGTCTCTTTGGCAAATTTCGAAGTACTTGTTGATTGAGTATTGAATTCCATTTTACAAAAAGAACAAAAAGATTTGAGTTTTGTTTTGACTGGTCTTTTGATTCTGCATTAGCTGGTCCTTGGCTTGATTTTGGTCAAGTAAAACAACCTAGAATCATCTTTGTAGGCTTTTGCCTCGTTAGGTTTGCTTAGAGTAAATTTCTTTTTGATTTGCTTGTGAGTCAAGTTTTCGTAGATTTTATAACTTTTGAGATTGATTTTCGTTAAAATAGATTTATATGCTTTATTAAATAAGAGAAAATACAAAAATATCTCCTTTGAAAAGTTTTGTTTCAAGTAGCTTTGAGGGATTTTGAAAGAAAAAGAGTTTTTCATGCACGTAAGGAGTGGTCATGTTTGTATGCTTGAAAAGATAAAGAGAATTGTTTCTTTGATTGTCTTTACTAAGAAAGTTGTTTTCTATAAAATTTGCATTTTCTCAACTCTCTTAGTTAGGAATTTCATTGAAAGAGAAAAGTAGCGTAAATCATCTTAGGTGCATCTTTGTAGTGGTTTGAGTCGAGTCTACACACCATTGGTTTCACTTCCGCTACCTTTTGTCTTTAAGAAAAACCATAAAATTAACGCTTAAAGTAAAATCAACGCAGTAACTTTTATTTACTAGGGCTCTGAAACACCAATTTAGATCAGGCTAGTGTCTTGGAGTAGGAGAGTAATTAACTCTCCAAGACAACAAAACCAAACAAGTAGCTTATATTGTGATAGAATAAATCCAATTGTCTCATTTGTACTCTGGGAAAGCTCCTCTTAAAGGAGAAGCACGAGCTCGTGTCCGAACCAGTGAGGGGATCAATCCCCCCTCGTTGGGAACGACTCCAGACACGCACGTATTACAAACGGTAAACCTCGGATTAACCATTGTCGAGGAGCCAGGGGTCACTTGTTGGTAAACCTTGGATTATTGTCAAGGAATCGGCAAGGGGATTGAGCTTGATACTCTGCCCTTGCGTGCTGTCAGAGTGTAGATTGTTCCCCCAGGTGCATTTGTTGCGGTTGGTAACCTTAGTGACCATTATCTTTAGGATTCTACCGAGGTGACGGTGGAGGGAAGATCCCACTGTACCTGGAGCAGACGTCGGCTAGACTCACTTGGATTTTCCGGGGGGTTCACTTCACTCGAGACGGTTAAAGTGGAGGAACTTGTGCCGGTCTATTCATTAAGCAGGTTGCCGAGGTAACTGTTCCACCCGCCACTTCTGTACTGAATCCGGCGATGTTGGGTTTCATCACCAACTAGCGTTTTCGGTCTGGAAGGCTACTGTTTGTGCTTGGTTTGACGCCCTAGATTCTTTAGGCGTGTGATTCAAATTTGTTTGGTTCTTTAGAGACTTTAGGTGGTTTTGATTTGAGATTTTACTTTGTTTTCGTGTGTAGTAGTTAAAAGTTTTTAACTGTGGCGGAATTACCGAGACAGTCCCGTAGACTTCGGGGCCAGTCTCCTGAAGTTGTTTCTGTGGCCGAATTGTTGAGAAGATCCCGTAGACTTAGGGGTGAACCTCCTCGAGACGACCCCAGTAATCTAGAAGGTTTAAAGGTCCTTGTAACTCCTCCTAGTGGCAGTAGAGTAGGTTCACCTGAAGAAGGAGAATCTTCCTTGGTGGTCCATCCAGATTACCAAAGTCTAGAGACAGGTTATAATCCCGAAGCTGTTACAGTTTCTGAGCTTGTTGGTAGTTTTTCGTCTGCTAGTGATACAGGCAAAGAACCTGAAATATCTGAACCTGTTACTCTGACTTCTAGTGTTCCAGATTCACCAAGAGTAGAACGAGTTATCACCGAAAATCTTCCTACTGGTTTGATTGCTATCGAAGAACTTGCTCCAGAGGAAGAAATAGGCATCTCTAACCTTGAAGATCAACTTACTATTGAGCTCAGGGAGCGTGAATCTATCTTTTACAGTCCTCCTAGAAGTACTACTTGGTACCTTTCGTTAACCAATTATTTAGACAACTCAGGGGTAGGTTTTTCTACACCTCGTACTCCCTTTCCACCTGGAGGTATTTATACTCCTGTAAATATGTCTGGTCAGTCGTCCGTGTTTACTCAAACTCCTGAATCTTTCTTACACGGCGGTCCTTCTGTTCCCATCGGGTATCAATCACTTTCTGGTACCTTTGCGGGGGCATCTCCTCAACCCGTTGATCATGGGTTATTAGCTGGAAACAATGGTAATATACCATTGGGTGTAGGAGACATTTACATGATGTCAGGTTCAGTTCCCGTTTCCCAACCTCAAGGTGGCCAATTACCGCCTGGGGGGCAGCCTCAGTTAACGCCTGGGGGGCAACCTCAAGGTACACAAATCGTGTCTGGGGGGCAACCTCAAGGTCAGTATGTACCTATGGTGCAATACATGCCTCAAGGTCAACCCCAGCCTCAATATGTACCCCAAGGTCAACCTCAGTATCAATATTTACCTCAAGGGTATCAACCCCAAGGGTATCAACCTCAAGGTCAAGGTCAACCCAGTATCCGTATTTACCTCAAGGTTATCAACCTCAAGGTCAATACTCGGGTCAAATTTATCAACCACCTCAAGGTCAGTCATATATTCAAGGTATGGGAACTGCACCTTTCAATTATCAATCCTATCCTCAATCCGGTTATGGATCTCAGTATCCTCAACCTGTTACGGGTCAATACCCCGGAATGTTAGTGTGGGATCCATCACAGGGTCAACAGGTGTTGCAGCCAAGTATACAGTTGGTACCTCAAGCTAGACAACCCGTAGTTTCTGGTCCACCCCAACAACCGCAACCTGTCCAGTCAAATGTTCAAACTTCTGTAACTTCGGTAGTTACTCAGCCGCCAATAGCACTTAGTACTCCATCTCAAACGGCTGCTGCAACTACCGCTACATCTGCCGCACTTACTTCTGGAGTATCGACGGCTCCGGTTTCTACTGTCTCTGCAACCACTCCTCAGACATCTTTACCGTTGTCTGGATCTACGATTCAAACCACGATCCAGATGCCTACAGGTCAGCCTGGTATAAGTACGGTTGTCACTACTCAACCTCAACTTGTTCATCAACCGTACCAGGGACAGTACCAACATGGGCAAGCTGTCCAACAACCGGTTTACCAGTATCAACCGTATCCTGGGTACACTTATCAACAACCTCAACAACCCCAGTACGGTCCGGTTAATCCTGGTTTTCCAGGAGGATATAATATCCCTAATGCGACTCCTGTTCCTAGTTATCCTGGATATCCTCCTCCTGGGAATGGTCTTGTGACCCAGAAATTTAGAGATCCTAACCGGCAGTTACCGTTTATCGCAACTTTGGATTTACCAGACTTGACGCGCCTAACGAAAGATCCAATTCAATATCTTCCGTTCTGGCCGCCAATGCCAAATAAGTTGCCCAGTGATATACCCAAGTTCGAAGGTAAGTCTGGAGAGGATTCGTCCAATCATGTGATGACTTACCACCTCTGGTGTGCTTCAAATTCTATCTCGGATGATTCGATCCGCTTACGTCTTTTCCAGCGTACACTCATTGGTCTCGAGGCCAAGTGGTACATTGAGTTACCACGGGCCTCTTTTTACAATTTCAGCCAGTTAGCTACCTCGTTCTTAACTCACTTTTAGTTGCCGGTCAGATACGATAATGGCACGGAGCTATTAACTTCACTAAAACAATCAACGTCCACGTATATTTCTGATCACATTCATGAGTGGAGACGTCGAAGAAGGTTAGTGAAAGTTTTTATCCCGGACCAAATCTTAGCTGAATGGTTTGTTAAATCATTATTACCGAAGATTACTGAAGATGTAGCTAAGGCCGGAGTAGTTACTGAGGAGCAAGTCATTGCTCAGGTGCAATACCTTGACTTAGTTTATACTCAGTCGGGTACGTTACACGAGAAGATTCCAGATCTTCCAAAATCGAATCAAATCGCTGCTGCTCCTTCGGGATCTCATGCCGCTGATGGTATGATTGGTATCGTGAATACAAAGAGTAAGAAGAAGTCTTCCAAGGCTTCAACTACTCCTATAATCACTTTGCCCGATTCCCCGACAGGAGAGTCTTCTCCTGAACTTTCCGCCGATATTCATGCTGTAGAGTCATCTACGGCCAAATCAAAAAACGGTGGAAAGAAGAAGGGTAAAAAGAAGGCTAAAGCAGACAAGGCTCCGAAGGAGAAAACGGAAAAGTCGGAAACCAATGACGAAAAGCGCAAACCTCGATATCCTTGTATTATTTGTGAAGAGGATCATTTTACGAGAGATTGCCCTCATCGGGCCGAGGTTGTGAAAATAGTCAAAGGTTCTCCCACTCCTGCTGTGTTAAAAGATCCATTTCCAAAGCAGGAAAGTAAGATGATAGGTTCTTCCTCGACTGCCAGTGAAGAACCCATTTTGATGATGTCTCATGTGAGGATTGCGACTCGATCGCAAGATTATGGTAGTAAGAATCCTGTTGATGGTAAGGAAGCAGAATCTTCTCACTCTAACCCATCAACCTCAGCTCCTGGTTCCGATCCACTACAGATCGAGAAACCTAACCCGGACTTAGTAATCAAACCGCCCGCCAAGGGTGTACTTCGAAGGTCTGCTTTCAATCCACATGCGAGAGCAGCCCAGAATTACAACATTGTTGAGGACTTAGCTGTTTCACCCTCAGAAATGTCGGCTTTAAAAGTGCTGCAATCATGCCCAGCACAACGAAAATTAATTTTGTCGGCTATCGAAGCTGTTGATGTTCAGGACCCGAACCTGATAATCTTCGATCTAGAAAATAGTACACCGCGTCTACCCCATCAAATGGCTTTCCAAATTCCAGTGATAGTCAAGAACAGGCCTATTCATCGGACTGTGATTGATGAGGGAGCTTCTACGTGTATTATGTCGATTCAATGTTGGAGATCGCTTGGTTCTCCTTCTTTGAACCAATCCCCGACCATCCTTAAGGCCTTTGATGGCCGTGGGTTCCGTCCATTTGGTATTCTACAGGAATTGCCTATAGGGGTAGAAGGTAAAACCGTTAGTCTGGATGTGGAGGTGGTTGATGCCCCTCTAGACTACAACCTTCTTTTGGGTCGAAGTTGGTCATATGCTATGACAGCAGTCGTTTCATCGGTTTTCAGAGTAATAAAGTTTCCATATAACGGTAAGATCGTGACCATTGATCAGCTGACATACTTTTCATCCGACCCAGCCTCTTCAGAGAGTATCCAGCATGTCGGTAAGACGACAATCCCTTATAGGGACGTTGGCGTAGGTTTAGTTAAAGATTCCGGTTTACTGGGAACTTTTCCTTTCCCTCCAATCAACGCAGACCCTTCATTTGCATCAATTCATATGATTACATCAGACAACATTATTTATGATGATCCTTGGATTGTCCCATCTGAATCTGAGATAGACTCATTTGGTGATGCTATGCCTTTGAGTCCATATGAAATTGCTTATGAAGCTGTCATATCTTTTACCGACTCGCGTTCAACCGAAATCGACCAAATGAATGTGGTCAGTGAAGAATCACTTTTCACATCAACCTTAGAACGGATAGCGTTTCCCGAAGTCGTGTCATCTGACGAGCAACTTCGCGAAATCCTAAGTGTAGACGATCTACCATGGGAAGATCTTCATCACAGATCTTTGTTTTTACCTAAGGATGATGTTTTTGAAAATGATTTTTCATCTATCTTTACCGCTGAATACGTCAAAGACGCTCAGAATCCAACGAAACATTCTGATTCAGAGTTGAATTTAGGGAATATTTCTCGCACTATTCCCATTGATATTTCAGTGAAGCCCAGAATTGAGGAAAACATTCATATAGGTGCCTCATGTACAGAAGATGAAATCCAAACTTACAAGGCCCTATTCCAAGAATTCCGCGATGTGTTTGCCTGGTCTTACGAGGAAATGCCGGGAATCGATCCTGCCATTGTTGTTCATGAAATAAAGACCTACCCGGACGCTAAACCCGTCCGACAACGGTTGCATCAAATTCACCCTCGGAAAGCGGCTGCAATTAAAGCAGAAGTCGAAAATCTGTTGAAAGCAGGTTTCATTTATCCAATCCCGTTAACGGATTGGGTATCGAATATTGTTCCGGTCAACAAGAAACAAGGAACAATAAGGATCTGTATCGACTATAGGGATATAAATCGAGCTTGTCCAAAAGACAACTATCCTACGCCTTATATCGATCAAATTATTGATGATTGTGCCGGAAGTGAAATGTTTTCCTTCATGGATGGTTTTTCGGGCTATAATCAAATCAATATTCTACCTGCCGACCAACCAAAAACGGCATTCATTTGTCCATGGGGGACATTTTCTTATTGCAAATTACCTTTTGGACTTAAGAATGCCGGGGCCACTTTTCAACGGGCGATGTCTTATGCATTTCATGACATCAAGCACATTGTGCAACCGTACCTCGATGATTTGCCTGCTCATTCTTTACACCGAGCTGATCACCTTGTCCACTTACGAGCAATCTTTATGAGGTGCAGGCATTATCGAATTCGGTTGAATCCCCACAAGTGTGTTTTCTGGATAGAGACGGGTCGATTGCTGGGATTTGTTGTTTCAAAAGCCGGCATTCGCGTCGATCCCTCGAAGGTCGAAGCTATCATCAAATTGCTTCCTCCTTCGAGTTTGCGCCAACTCCAAAGTTTGCAAGGGAAAGCGAACTTTTTACGCCGATTCATTCCAAATTACGCCGAGGTCACTAAAGGTTTTACACGGTTGTTGAAACAGAACGCTCAATTCTTTTGGGATGAGATTGCCCAACAATCTTTTGATGCACTTAAACACGCGTTGACCCATGCACCGTTGTTGCATCCTCCCAACTACAACCAGGACTACTTCTTATACCTCGCAGCTTCGCATTCCACCATTGGAATGGTGTTAGTTCAAGAAGATGAATTCGGAGCGGAACATGTGATATATTATCTTAGTAGGACATTAAACCCCACTGAGCTAAAATATTCGCATGTGGAGAAATTGGCCCTGGCATCCGTTCAAGCTGTCCAGCGTTTTCGTCACTACATTCTTCTCCATAAAACTATAGTTATTTCGGATTGCAACCCTATGATTTATATTTTGACAAAACAACTGCTAGGGGGCAAGTACTCTAAATGGATCGTTATCCTGCAAGAGTTCGACTTGGAGTTTGAAAAGTCCAAGTCTAAGAAATCCTTAGTTTTTGCGGAACTAATGTGTGATTTCCCGCATGCTGACACAGAAACTGTGGCAGAGGAGTCCATTGCGGACGAATATTTGTTTCTTATCAGTACTCTAGATCCGTGGTATGGGGATATAATCATCTATCTCCAAACCCAAACCTTTCGACCTGAAGCTTCAAAGTCGGAACGTCGAAAGATTCGGTTTCAATCCCAGCAATACAAGATTATTGGAGATACACTTTATCGCCGGGGGGCAGACTTAGTTTTTCGACGTTGTTTAACTCACGAAGAGGCTGAGAGGGTTTTGAATGATTGTCACTCTGGAGCATGTGGCGGTCATATGTCTGGGTATGCCACAGCTCAGAAGGTGTTGCGCGCTGGCTATTTCTGGCCGTCCATGTTTAAAGATTGTATCATTGCGGTCTGGAAGTGCCACAACTATCAAGTGTTTGATCGCAAGATGCGCGCACCACCTGCTCCTCTCCATCCTATAATTGCCGTTGGTCCATTCGCCAAATGGGGTATCGATTTTATTACTTGTAACCCTCACTCGGCCGGGGGGCATGCGTATATCATCCTCGCGGTTGATTATTTTACTAAATGGGCCGAGGCGATGCCTACATTCGACGCAAGCGGCAAAACAGCTGCAGTTTTCGTATTCAATCATATTATAACTAGGTTTGGTGTCCCACAAGCAATCATCACTGACCATGGGAGCCATTTTCGAAACATCATGATGACTGAGCTTACAAGCCAGCTTGGTTTGCGCCACGATAGCTCTACTCCTTATTATCCGCAAGCCAACGATTTGGTTGAGTCTATCAACAAAGTTCTGGTTATCATGATCCGACGAACCATTGGTATTCATCGGTCGAATTGGCACAACATGTTATTTTCAGCGCTATGGGCATACCGAACCTCAGTGAAAACTTCAACAGGCTTCACTCCTTTCCAGCTAGTTTATGGCTTGGAAGCTGTGTTACCCATTGAATGCGAAGTCCCATCACTTCAAATGGCTGTCGAATTACTTCCAGCTACTTCCGAAGAGGAGAAGCGTTTATTATACTTAGCTAAATTAGATGAGACTCGACGTGACGCTGCATTGGCAATCGAGACTCACGCGAAGTGAATGAAAGCTCAGTATGATAGAAATGTGACCCCTCGAAGTTTTTTGGAGGGATACCTAGTGCTATTATATAATCAAGCTAACGATAAGCTAGGTGCTGGAAAATTCGTTCCTATGTGGCATGGACCCTACATTGTAAAGCGAAAGCTAGCAAAAGGGGCCTATGAGCTGGTAGATTTTGATGGGGACTCTTTGGGTAAACCCAGAAATGGACTTTACCTAAAGAGGTATTATGCTTAAATGGTGGGTATGGAGAATTTTTAGTTAGGTTAGGTTTTCTTTCTAGCTAGTATGTTTGTTAGTTTAGATAGTGTGCTTAGTTTAGAGAGTGTGTTTTTAGTCGTTATTCTGGCTTATCTTGGTTTTACTCTTGATATTGCAGATGTCGACACCTCTCCAAACATACATTGGATTTGCTGATGGTGCTTGTCGTAGTACACGGAATATCTCTTCCGCAGCTTGGGTTATCTATTCGCCCTCTAACGAGTTAGTTTCTATGCATGGGGTAAGCCTCGGTCAAATGACGAACAACATTGCATAATACAGTGCAGTGGTTGAATTATTATCTGAATCTATTTCATTTGGAATTCGACGTTTGATAGTGAGGTTAGATTCTGAACTTGTTGTATTACAGCTTAATAGAGTATATGCCATTAGAAATCCTGTGTTATTAAGGTTGTTTTTGAGAGTGCGTCTCTTGGAACGTGAATTTGATTACATTGAATATCAGCATATTCCAAGGTCTTTAAATACATTAGCAGATGCAATTGCTTCTCGAATGTTGGACAGACATTTACAATAATCATGCAAGTAAATTTAAAAACATTTCATCACATATGTTAAACAAGATGAGCCGGTAATAATGATATATATATATAGATAGGAGTGTGTCAAAAAATATACATCGTCTTCGATCATAGGTTGAAAAACACCTTATGATCGGCAAAAATGATAAGTACAAAAAGCCAAAAATATGTGTCTACAAAAGCGACTAGCCAATCACTGGTGGTGCTCTCTATACGAGACCACTGCCCGCGCTACCCTACACAAGAACCTCCTAAAAGGTCCTGGGACTGCGACCACATAGTGCTGAAGTCGAATGGGAATGTCCTCTATGGCGGTCTCTGGTATATCCGCCGTCAGACGCTCTAGATCCTGTTCCAGCTTGGCCAAGGTCTCTGCGGCCGCATCCTGTGGGGCTGGTGCTGGTACAACTGGTGCTCTCCTCTCAAAAGCCCGGAGGTTGGCTGGACGCCGTGGACCTACATCTGCATTTTGAAAATTTGTACTGTCAGTTTGAGGCGATATATATAAAAACAAAAAAAATATATAATTTGAAAACTCGCGAAAAATGAAATACCTCTATCGTCCCACTGTTCTCCCTGTGGAAGAAGCATGTCCGGATCATTCCGAAAATCCACTCCGGCATAAGGAAAGTCCTGAATAGCAAAGACCTGGTCCTCTAACCAGTGAAAATAACCAGCAGGGAATCGAACAACTGTCGCGCCCTCGTCAGGATGCCGGGCCATCACCGAAACCCATCATATCAGCTTTGGCTCCCGAGGACCCAAGATATCAACAGTGAGATGCTGAGGGATCAGCATCAGAACTCTCTCTAAGGCAAAGCTCACAACTAGAGGCCCATATCCAAAGGTCTTCAGTTGTACGTTCTTTGCCCTAGTCAGTTGGCCCTTCATGTTGGCCGACACAGCATCGCACCAGTTGAAGATGGTGCCTCGAAAACAGTCAATCGCCATCCGCATTTGGGACCCGGTGGCAATATGTAAAGCGACTGCGCCGCAAATTCTGGTAACCGTGAAAGCTATAACCATGAGTTCACGCCGAGAGATGTATTTGATTTCTATGCCTTTTGCATGGTTTTGATTGGGTATGCACCAATCTGCCCGGAGACTAGCAAGGGATTGGCCACCCGACCTAGTCCCGGCTAGATTGAGTTGCTCACCCCTATTTGGCAAGCCAGTGAGAAAGTATATGTCAGAGGGCTCTATCTCGAGCTGGTGCCCTCCGATGTAAAAGCATTGCTCATGAATGTTCCATCTCTCAACCAGCCACTCCAAGAATCTCACTTGAGCCCTCATGCCAGGTATGGCCCAGTATTTATATAGTCCGCATGCTTTTAGGGCATCAATGGAAGGTTGGTGACCAATTGCGGCTAAATCAACGTCCTCGTGCTCTCTTTCTCTCCAATCCAACATGGTGAGTGCCCTACACACCAAGAAATAAAGATTAGAATTAATTTGGGAAAATTTAAATGGTTATTTTTGGGGTTTGGGGTTTCAAATTCCGCCCTTCGCGGGGTACGCACCCCGCGTTTAGGACACAGAGCATCGGTACGCAGCTGGCCTGAAGGTGGGCTGTGTACCCCAACCTTTTTCCTGTGTAGGAAAAGGTCGGGGGACGCAGGTCACCCTTAGGGCACCTGCGTACCCCGCAGAGCGGTTTTTAAAACCTAAAACCCCCCAAAAACCAAAACTAAAACCTAAAACAAAATTTTAATCGGATGAAATTGAAGAGGAGGATGTTGTGAAATACCTGGAAGAGACGGCATTCGATTCTGACGGTCGGATTCTCCGCAATGACCACGGGAAGTTTCTTGCCAAAAGCCCTTTTCTCAACCTCAACAGTAAAATGGTAAAAATGACATGGTAAAAGGTCTTTTTATAGGTTTTTTGGATGAATGAATGCTAGGTTTGTTTATTTTTCACCATGGAAGGATATTTTTCAATGTATTTTTGCCTATCTTAAACAGGTATGAGTAGTGTGTCGTTTTTGTGCAGGACAAAGGGATTTAGAGGGAAAATTGTCATTTTTCACGAACCAAAATATCAGAGTCATCTTTTAAGCCCTTTTCTGACTCCTAAAAAATGAAAAGATTGCCGAGCGTTTCTTTTACACTCGTTAAAACGGAATTAAAAGACGGTCCCCTTATAGCCCTTTTCTGACCGTAAAAACAGGAAAAGGTTGCCGGGTTTTTGTCGTTTCAAACTCGATACTGGAAATAAAACGACGTGTCCTTGATCGCTTTTTACTTTTCAGGTCAGCGGCACTAATTATGAAAGTACTCCTTGGTCGCAAGATCAAGCGGTTCTCCCAGGTATTATTTTATACTTTTTCGGGCTTGAGGGACACAAATCTACGAAAAAGTTCAACTTGGAGTCTTCTTAAGTTTTTCAGACTCTCTAAAATTGAAAAACGCCGAGTTTCTCCTATACTGGACTCGTTAAAATTTCACAGTAAAGGACCTGTTCAATTACAAACAGGAACGAACCACTCCTTCCTAGGGTTCGAATCAAAACTAGGTTGGACTCATCCGAAGGATGAGCTTATAATCAAGCATATGTTATCCTCCTCAAGCTTGTTAAAAATAAAGAGGTACTTGCTAGAAATGGTGGGGGAAAAGAGAGAAGAATGAGCCTATTTGTTATCTTTTGTCTCAGAAGAAACTTTATTACCACTCTTGGGCACGACACTGTTCATTCACCTGGGTTGGGAAATCCTTTACCTCACAGTTGATCAAACCACTTTGAAAGACTTCAGCCGGGTTCCAGGGATTAACTTTGAGTCGTTTATCACCAAGCCATCTGTCGTGTCGTTATGTGTTCAAGAGGTCTGCAAGCAAAACTTTCATCTGCAAAATACTTGTCATCCATTTGACCATCCCTGAGTCAGTCCTTACAGCAACATTTCTTCAACTTGAACAAATGATTTCGTGTTGTGGGATTGCCTGCAACGGGTCGCTTTCTATCGACATCAACACATTATCTAGAGATATGACTTAGAAATCGTCAGTACCTTGAAGTCTGCATGCATCAATGGCAGGTTTCTCGCCTTTGACGTCAGTTTACATCATTGACTTTCGATCGAAGGACTCCGTGAAATGTTCGACATCAACTCATCTATTCACATCTCATGGATTGTACTGGGTACTTTGAGAACCATTGACATTACTGGTGGTCTCTCTCACACTTGTTAACAGTTTACATCATCGACTGGTAATCAAGTGGTTTCTACCATGTTCGACATCAACTCATTTATTCGCATGGCTAGAACCGTACCAATTCGGGAAGCAGAAATGAAGACCCTAGATCTAGTTTCCACTATCCAGGCTGCAAGGAGTTTTGTATTCATCTAAGTAGACTAATCATAAACAGATGGCTGCGCCCATACTGTGTCTACAAAAGTCTATGATTATGATGTACTGCAAGATCATTCCTGTATCAGCGTAGTTAGTCTGTTAGTTAAAGTTTTGATCTGAGTATGGGAATGCCTACCTCAGTGATGATATAATATTATACATGTATTTTGTGTTGAAAATTGCAGGTTCTGACCAGGCTCTCCATGAGATAATCCTTGAAATGATAAAGCGCTTCACCCTTCCTAGATAATACAAAACCCTAATCTACTACAGGCTTCACACTTTAGGGGGCAATCTGTTACACTAAAAAATGTCACCATGGCTATTTACAGTTAGTATGGCTCTATCAACAGTCATGCTATCCTCTTGGGCAAGTCTTATGCCTCTGCTCTCCATGTCAAACTCCAAAAAGAGAGAAAGTCTTTATAAATGTATTTATCTCTGGGTACGTAGGTTCTCTCAACCTTACCTGCGGGTACGCACCCAATGTTCACAAAAGCTGCGTACTTGTACGCTCTGTATGTAAAGGGGCAGGTGCGTACCCCTGTAAAGGTCAAAATGCGCAAGTTTCATCTTTAAAAAGTTACTTGTGGTCATTTCTAGAGCATTCTAGAAGGTTGTTCGACGTGTATTGAGCGCCTCCAGATGGTTCATGTACCCCTACCAAAGAGGAACTTATCCCATCAATGAGGGAGCTATCCCATCCAAAGAGGGGATTATCCCATTGATGGTGGACCTGAATAACTTCCTCTAAACCACTATAAATACAGGCATTGGGCCAGAAGGAGGGGAGGTTGGAAGCTAAACATTTCTAAGGGTAGATGCTGCTGGAATTAGGACTCCCATTTAGAAGCTTGTGAGGAGAGATTGCCATCTTTGCTTGTTCTATTTGGAAGTGGGTGAGCTTTGTCAAAGTAAAGGAGAACTCTTGATGGACCCTGGGAGGGACTTGCACAACACCAAGGCTCAGGTTGTAATTGTTCCTTTTGTTTCCTATTAATGCAAATGAGTCCATTCTTCTCAATAACTTGTTATTTATGAGTTGTTTCATGTACTCCTTGGTCTATGTGTTAAATATGTTTTAATCTATGATATTATCAAGTGCTATTTAATCATTTGATTGTTAGTGGATGCAGGTTTCAAAGTGAAGGAGGAGCTCATCCGGATCAGTGAGGCTGGACTGCTACAACAGCGTTGGATTATAGGTAGGATCTAAACACTTGATTTCTTATATAGTAAATGCATGTTTAGAGAAGGATTGCTCTTGTTTGTCTTGTTTGTCACTAGAGAGTCTTAGGCTTCTAGGGAGGTTGGTTGTGTCCGCACTATCGACTCTTTCCGCCTGACACTTATCAAAATTGGAACACAGCAGTGGCACTTAGACTAGCACACTCTTATGGACACTTCTTTGGCCATCTGTAGCAAATATGGAGCATTGCAGCATGCATAGTACGGCATATTTGGCATGTAAAAATGTTGATCATGAAATATGATTAACCTGCTGCAGCAGGAGGCTAACAAGGTGAACTGTGCGTGGTCCAGAAACTAGGAAAACATGCTTTGCGCACCGGGTGGGAAATGCGATTGAAAACAAAAATTGGTGAGCATGAGATGGATTAGGTCATCTTGGACTTGGGTTCAGATGTGAATGTGCTACCAAAATAGACATGGGAACACATGGGCAGGCCTATAGTACAGTGGTCTCCTATTCAATTACGGATGGAAAACCAACAAAAGATCTTACCCATGGGAAGGTTGCAAGGGGTGACAATGGACATTGAAGGCATAAGTACATAGACAGACTTTGAGGTAATAGAAATTGTTGATGACAGTAATCTATACCTCGTGTTGCTAGGAATAGACTGGGCCACAGACATGAATGGGGTCATCAACTTAAAAAGATGGAAGATGATATTCGAGAAAAAGTCTCTCCGTGTAATAGTTCCGCTAGACCCACTAAAGGGTCACGCTACACTGAACTTGTGCGTGATGAGGACAGTGACGATGAACTAGACTGCATCTACCAGATAACAATGTAAGACCAGGATCGAGTGAATCCGACACCAAACGGGAAAATCACATGGGAGCGTGACAGTTCCTGCATGTCAGATTCAAATGAAGAAATAAAGCAATGGAAGAACCGATTGCATGAAGTAACAATGCTAAATTGTAATATGATGATTAGATCACTACAATGTGTGACGACCGAAGCAAGGAAACTACCAATAGATGTGGTGCAACAAACGGGAAGGAATTCATAGACCGCTGTGGAACTACAATAACGGAGCAGAAGCGGCATGGTGTGCAAAAAGGGGCATTGCGCGTGAAAACTGCACAAGGGTGGAGTACACCTAGAAGGCTAGGTGGACTTGGTGTGAATACAGAAGGTAGTTGCATGTATGAGTTGGGGGTCCCTCGCGTCGAATGCGATTTGGGTAGCAAGGACAAAGTATTTTGAGCAGCCCCCTTCGGCAAGGGATGCAGAGTTATGCTATGCAACCACCTCCCCAACTAAGAATCAGAAATTAGAACCTGACGTGGCAACAGGTAAGGCACCACACTCAGTGAACAGTTCGTGAAAAAGTGGTTGAAAAAACAGGCGGGATCATGAACAAAGTTCGCTAGATAAAACAAACCAATGAGAATCTGCGTGTACCAAGGGTTCAATGGGCCTATAGGACCATAAGAAAAAAGAGGAGTGCGAAGGTGATCCTAGCATTGGTGAGACAAGATGAAACCAAGAGGACAAAGGAAACTCCCCAAACCGCAACCCCCGTAGTTCGGAAAGGACGCGAGGACTAGGGTAAAGGAATTCGGTAGTTACAGGAAGCCATTCAGTGCGAAAGCTTGAAACTTCATGAACTCGATGAAGAATGGGCATGGCTGAGGAAGAAAAGCGTGATATTGGACGAAGAAATCAGCAAACTGAACATCGGAGTCGCACAAGTGGGTTGCGAGGAACTAAGCATAAGGGGACCAGGCCTGGTAGGCCCTACTACTGCATTGGAACAAGCTGCGACACTGCTATCATGGCTGTGACTGCACCTTATTGAACAAGGGAGTGTAGAACACGATGCGCTACTGAATACAAAGGTACTCGAAAGGTGCTTGTAGCTCGGGCTAGTAGGGAAGCGGAAGTATCGCACGTGGGGTGTGACCACCTGACTACCTGTCGAAAGCACAATCTCAACACTCCAAGAAATTGAAAGAAGGCGCGGGACTATAAACAAGTCCACAGGAGAGCTGCGCAGAAAGGAGGATCCGCGCAGGGCTAGTTGGTCATCAGGATCGAGGTCACGCATAAGAGGCTGCGCTGCCGCGTGGGAAGGCTGGAAGGTGACTATTGTAGATACTGTTCATGACAAGATGTCCAATTTAAGACACCAAGGAGAAGACAACGAGCAATTAAGATACAAGACCAGAACTTGGGTTGAATGTATCTACCGCCAAAATCACATTAATGAGTCACAAAAAGGGGGAACGGTCGAATTTGAATTCAAAGAGGCCTATAAAGCATAGGTGGCCTATAACCAAACAGCCCTTGGCCTATTTAAATTGTGGCGTTATCAAACGAGCAGGAACCTGATGAACTTGGAGATCGTAAAAGTGAGTCTATTGTTTGGAGCATTACCAAAGGATACACAGGAGTCCCTAATAAGAATCATGACAACAACCAGGGGAGCTGCCCAGAGTGCTACACCACTAGTAGGAGATACACTAGAAATCCCTAAATCGCCCCAGATGTCGAGACCCTAAAAGGACCCACAAGTAGCAAGACCATTCTACATGTCTCCACGAAATACCTGATTCGGAAAATTGTGGATGGAAGAGAAAGATAAAATGGTTAATATTGAAAGTAACGATGAGAAAGAGGAATATCCCACCTTTGTTGAAGAGATGGAACCAGAGGAAGAGATAGAGGAAGACATCCAACTAGTATGCATCGTAACAAAGCTACCCAAGTATGTTCCTTCACGAAAAGGGAGGGTCAAGGCCCCTAAATATTTGGACACTGTGATGAGCACACTCCTCACCCTGTTCCTCCCTGAAGGGGTTTTATTTGAAGCTACAGTTGTGGGTCGTGTGCCCAATATAAAGTTTGAAGATTGGGACCTTGCGGATACTGAGAATTTCTTGCATTTAGAAACTAGCGAGCTAATGGAATAAGGCACGGAAGGGGTGGTTACCACTCTGCAGCCACAGGCATGGTTGCATGGGGTAGAGGAGGCTGGGCTCCTCCACCTCCTATCAATTCTCCACTTCCATCGATCCCCAATCAAGATATTTGTTATCAGATAATTGCTTTGCCTGGTTCATGATTGGTACTTGTGGCTGGAGGATCCCATTCCCATCATGGCAGAGCTCATTCATAGGATTTCTCGACTTCCCTATTCAAGAAGGGACCTCGCAGAAATTGTTAGCACCGGGGGGGACTTGACGCAGGCGGAGGCTATGAAAAAGAAATATAAGCTAGAAAAGAAGCAGAGGGGGTATGTTATTACTAGTATTCAGGAAAAATAGGTCCACGTAGCTACCCAATTATTGGTAGGAAAGGTGATGATAAAATGTAGAAGCAATGAGGCACCAGCCACAGTCATCGCACTGGTCAAGAAATGCATAAAAGGGGTACAATTCAACTTGGTATAGCTCCTCTGCAACGAGTTTCTAACAAACTGTAGAGAGGCCCAAGAAGAGGGTAAGAGCTTCCACTATGCGTGGTTGCTCTTATCCATCCTGTTGGTCACCGACGAATTACAAGAGGATAGTCAGTTTCCTTCCCTTGAATAGGACTGGACAGAGGTAGCAAAATACGCGTCGCTGTGGGCAACAAAGTATGCTACGCGGGTTAGAAAAACCAATATATTCTAGGTGCTGATCGAGGCAAGCATACGACTATGGATCAACAAATGGCCACGCCTATCTGCTGAAGTATACGATAGTCTAAAAAACTTTGCAGACTTTAAAGCATATATGCACAATTTATATATCAGGGCACGAAGGGATCCAGAGCAAAAGTGGACCACACTCCCCTTCATCACCATAGATGACGTTGTCTTCGCGGTGGTCGATACATGGCCACCGAAATGGCGCACACCAAATGTGGTAGTGTGTGACGAAGTAGAGATTCAGAAACAAAAGGCTGCTGCCAAGCAGCTAGCCCAACAGAAGTGGAACGAACAACTAGCTGCAGAAGTACGGGCCTCTTGGGAGGCAATGAAGGCAGCTGGGGAAAGACTACAGTAGTTAGGGCCACTATGACGTAGGAAGAAAGACACCCAGACATAACAACAGAACAGGGGATAGATGTGACAATGGAAGGCGCGGACCCAAGTACCACCTCGACACAATTGAAACGACCACGTGTACTAGAATGCATTGGGCCACGAAAGAAGACCAAGTCTTCCAAGTTGGAAGGGGAGCCTATTACACTAACCGAGGGTGACCTATACAAAATCGGTGACATAGTTCAAGAGGCCACTAGGGAAGTGATCCAAGAAGCAATGATGGAGTGAAAAACTGTGTTGGGGGCGCTCTCGATGCAAATCTAGGATCTTCAAGTGCGGGCCCCATAAGAGGGAATGGTCGCCACCCACAGGCCCATAGGTACATGAACAACCGAGCAATTGCTACAAGCTAAAATGGTTAATACCGTCCTACTACCATAGGGGGCACTGACAGTGGATAACGCGGCAGATAGAGCTGTGGTTGGCCGACTCAAGGGCCTTGGACTAAAATTCGCCGCCATTCCACACGAAATATTATACAAGTTATAGGATGGAGCCATGACAGAACTCTGCGCTAGGGAAGGTCACCCAGTACAGATGCTTAGTGAACAACGGTTCAATATTGAACAGTTGAGTCTCCAACGTGGTGAAGCAGTAGCTTAGACTCAGCAGTTGGAGCAGATCATTGAGGAAGCATGTCGTTGCGTCCCCTAACTCGAGATTATAGCAAACTTACCAGCGAGTATACATATCCACAAATTGGCCAGTGGATTCCACGCGACAAAGGAGGAAGTGACGAGGATACAGTTGGACCTTAGATTACAGATTGCGGAGCTGAAACTGAAGGCACAACCCTCTACACCACTAGAGGTCAGAGAGCAGTGGAAACGTGCCATTCAATTCGGTCGGGAAGCAATAGCACGTGCCATGCAGGAGTGCACCAACTTGTTAGATCAGTTACTTATCATGGTCACTTCACTACAGGAAGACCCAACATTATAGCGGTTAGAGACAAAAGCACGGGAGTTGCAGTAGGCCTATGACAATGTCCGGGGGATCACACAAATGGTTCCCATTACTCAGTGATTGGCCAAGATGAGGGAGGGCCAGGCTCTCAAGGCACAAGTCGATGCTGCTCGTCAGAAAGAAGCAGTGCTTAAAGAACGCATCCAGCCTTGGCTTGATGAGGCATTCACAGTCACTGCTAAAATCAAGGGAAAGCTAGCACACATGTAGGCAGTAGGCAAACTCAGATAAGCAAGTGAAATTGATAATGACGCGTCGGAGGCTCACGCACAATGGGTACAGTGGATGGCGGAAGAATGTGTTACGGATGTAAGTGAAGTGCAGAAGTTGTTGGATGACCTCCACCTGAAGATCAACGCACCAGCCAAGTGACTCAGGACAAGTCACGATGATTGTGTTGGGGGCCTGTTGGGCAGCGGATCCCCTGTGTAACGGTTTTGGGATTAAAGCCCAAAATTTTGGGTAATAGTATGGTAAAGGTTCCACGAAGTGCGGGGAGCATGAATTGTAATGAGTCAAGTAAAAGGGTTGTCCACCCGAGAATAATGTAAGATAAGAGAAAGCAATTCGGCTTGCCCATGGTTTGCGAACCATGGGAATGTATAAATAGAGCAGGGCTCTAGGTTTAGAAGTTAGTTTTTTTGGTAATTTTGGACAAGATATGAAGGTAATGGGTTGTTCGCTCTGATTCTGTAAGTCTAAGTCAGGTTTGGTAGTAGTAAGAGTAGGCTCTGCAACTATGTTTGTAGAGGCCTGGTAGAGTCCGTAGTTATGTGTGTGGACCCCTGCAGCTGAGTGAGCAAGGTGGAATTGGATTGTACTGAACAGAAGATCAATAAAGATAAGTGTTTTTGAATTATTGTACATCTAGTCGCAGATCTATATGTTTATTCTTATGTATGGTTTTATGCATGTCTTCGATATTTATGGTTGCACGCTATAGTTATAATTGTTGATTGCTTGATTAAAGACCTTAAGAATTAGATCAGATCTATATTAAACGTAATCATAATAAGGAATATAGGAAGTGCCTCGTCATAGAGCTATGCGAGGGCTAGACAGCTGTGCACGGTAGCGCGAGTGTGTAGATAGGTTCGCGACCCCTTCAAACCTCATCAAGACATCCCTAGAGTGCCCAAACCTGGTTCCAGCACCCCCCATAGTACCTCGGGTGAGACTTCAGTCTGCACTCTGTGGATTGTTGCCAAAAGGGCCGGTAGTGCGGGATTTGCTTGGCTAAAACACTCTGAACCTGGGTCAGGCCCTAATAAGCCAATAGGGGTGAAGGTTAGATCAGGTACGAAAGGCAGAGTGGTGGTGATGGTCTGAGGGTTGTATTCTAGTGGGCAAGATAACAGAGAATATGAGATGTCGGGAATGGATGCAAATTCAACATGATGATGCATAACATAAACATGAGAAATAATAAGAGATGCAAAGCAGAGGGGGGAAGATGTACCTGATGATCGAGCAGCTGTGGCTGCAGCCCTGGATCTTGTCATGGGTAGCGAAGGAGGTTCGGGAGCAATCAAAACTAGGATCTGACCATCATCGCATCCAGTGAGTCTCGGCCGTGAGATCGAGAAATCGACACTTATGTAGTTGATGGATCTCCCATGGTCACTTCATCTGGTTCTTTGGTAGGAGATCCAACAGGTTTAACCAATGGGAATTCTTTCAAAAAATGCCCCACCTTATGACACCTTCGATAGTGGAAAGGCACACCTTCATAATGTAGGAGTTGAATTTGTGTAAATCTTTGCCAATGCAGTGTGATTTGAGCCTCCAACCCTTCCCTGATATCCAAATAAACCAAAATTCGTGCCATAGACTTGCTGCCTGAAGATTCACAAGACTTGTCAAAATCCAGATATGTTCCAAGTTCATTCCCAATTCACGAAAAAACATCTTCAGACCAAAAATGAATGGGGAGACCTGGTAACTTGACCCAAATTGGTATTTCTCCCACCTGTTCATGCTCAAGATCAAATAGAGGGATCCATCACTTGAGCAGGACTGGTGCCATCTCTATATGCCAATAACGTGACAAGACCCATGTTTGATGTTCTTCTCTACTAAAACTCAGCGCAAACCATCCTCGGGCCAAAGTGGCTATAGATGGGAGTTCCGTAAGGATATGTCCCCAAATCTCGATGACCCATTAACAAAGTCTACTAGCGGTGTAGGCATGCCCTCGAACCCTTCCAATTGCTGGGTCAGGAAAAAGGTATGTTTTCTCTTTGTAAATAGCTTTATCAGCATTTATCATCACATGATTATCTTTGTTTATGGATCAAAGTAAAGGAAATAACATCTAAAGTTGGGTAAAATAACTTGGTAAAAAATTAGATAAATCTAGCACGAGAAATTGACTTTTTTTATATTTATATGTTGAAGACGTGGATTGAACAATAATTGTTCAATCGATAGAGTAGCATCAGGCCGTAAAAGGAAAAAGACAGTGTCTCAGGCAAGCAAGGAAGCGAGAGACCAGGAAGACTGATCTATTTCATGACAGAATCAGATTATGTATATCAAAATCCTCAAGATCCTCTGATCCTGAGGACTCACTTTTATCTATTTATTTTCTAAATGTAATATATAAGGTCGAAAGGAAAAACTGTACGGATTTCAGAATTTCATAACTTGTAATTATTCTTTTGAGACATATAATACTATTATCTTAGTGATGCTGTAATCATGTTGCTTTTTTTAATGAAGAAAGACTGAGTTTGATCCATACCTATATTCTGAGTATTTCTTAGTGGAGACTTCTGGCGACTCTGGGCCCAGTCAAGAGAAGTTCTACTGCTTTCTTATGTTATAATCTTTTCTATTTAGTATTTACTGATTGTTACTGCTAAGTTAATATCATTTCGCTTATTGTGAAGATTGACGATTCTGATTTATATTGTTGTTCATTTAGATTCAGACTTAGCTGTGTGATATATCTGAGTAATGCTTTGATTGGATTGGTTATGTTAGTTTCAGTAGTAGATTGTTGTTCATTCTGAGTTATGTTATCATAGATATTAGAGATAGCATTAATCGATTTCCATAATTTGCTTATATAAATCATTTGTTTTTTAGATAAAATTTATCATTATATGCTTTCTTTTTGTTCAATTATCAGTTGTCGCTCAATTGAGATCTGCCATTCAATTAGGATTTGCTGTTCAAATCAGGCTTGCTATAGATTACCATTGCTGTTCAATTTTTATAGTTCTCTTTCTTGATTGAGTGAGTTAGTCTTAATTCTATTTGAATATTACTGAGCGTGATTCTTTGCACTTACATTCAAATTCATTTGATTTCAAAATAAGTTAAATAGAGTTGTAGAGTGTGTTAAGAGTTCTTTTAAGAGTTATTTCCTCCATAGTTATTTCTTTCAGAACTATTTGGAGTGAGTTGAAGAAATAGTTATTAGTGATTGCAACAATTTATCATTAGATAACCTCTGAATTCACTGCATCTATAGTGTTGACACTCTTGAGATAAAACACTTACCTTGGGTTGTCTTAGTTCACTAATATTTTGGCATCATTTTCGGGGAGAGTGCTTCAAAGTGATTTCCTTTTTATCTTGCTATGAAAGAATTGGGTTTTAAAAATGGAAGGTAAGAACCTCCATACCTAGGAAGTAAAGTGCTTGCTTACCAGCCCGCTTTTCAGCAAAATCTTAGAGGTTAAATAGGAATTGGTTTTTATGATGACTAGGAATAGAAAGATAGAAAAGGAGCAGAACCCCCCACCTAAATCCACAAAACCCAAAGGATTGGTGAATCTTGGGAGAACGACCTTTATAGACGAAATCGTGAGAAAAATAGAGTCTCAAGCATCAGTAGGATTTCGGGCAGTAACTGGAAAAAGTCCTACTATAATCCCTCAAGCAACAAGCTCACCATCTGCAGCTTACGTTGAGATTCAAACCCAAATTGTAGGATCTGAATAGAGTCTTCAAGCTACAACAAGTTTACATTCTGATCCTCTCCAAGAGGGAAAGTTGTGTAACTTAAGAGAATGAGAAGGAGAAACCAGTGGAGCTGTTAAGGAAGAACGACATCTGTCTGAACAGGGGTCTCCTGTGATCCCAGATCTAGGCAGTGCTACAAAGCCAGCTCAGGTTGCTAATCCCCCACTTACTCAAAAAGCACTCACTAAAATCCCTAAAGGTTATTGGCACATCTTTGATCAAATGGAAAACCATCCACCTCAAGTTCAAACCTCAACATTGGAATATCCCATAGTCGACCAAGTGACCAATGGCCCCATGAAGGTTATTCCTCTACAGAGTATCCCAACTTTTCATGGGATGATCACAGAGGATCTTGATGCCTTCTTGTTTGAGTTTGATGTCCTCTGTAGAGGATATGATTACACCACTGATCCCTAAAAGCTAAAATTGTTCCCCTCTATTCTGAAAGGAGCGACCTTAAGATAATTCATGGGTCTGGGTGGACAAACTATTAATTCTTGGGATGATATGAAAACCTCCTTCCTCACAAGATACCAAGATTTTTGTAAGACTAGGGAGCTAAAATATGAAATCTTTAAGATGACTGCAAAAGATAATGAAACTCTAGAATAGTATGTCGAATGGTATAATTATAATTTGCGCAGATCTCCACACACCACCTTACCTAAATAAGTCCTAAGAGTTATCTTAATTAAAGGGATGAAAAAGGAATAGTTAGAAACTATAAATTTAATGGCAAAAGGAGATATTTCTTAGGAAGATTATGATGAAATCATCCGCTTGTGTATCAGGTGTTTGCAAGGAATCACACACGTAGGAGCAGGAAGCCGAGATCCCATGAGTAGGGGAAGAAAACCACACATTGGAGGTGTAACACAAATGGAGATCGACAACGTCCTAGAAGATTTCAAAATAGACATCCTAGGCACCCTCATGACACAGCTGGACGTCTTAGAGCCTAAACAAAAGCAAGCCTTAGCAGAAAGAAACTTGGCCATATTCTGTCCACATTGTCGAAAGAAGCACAACCAACGAGAGTGTGCATTAGACATGGTCCACACATGCGCTATTTGTACCAAAGTTCACGCCATTGAACAATGTCCATCACTGTCGGGGCTGGAAGCAGTATTCAAGGAAGCAGAAGAAGAAACAGAGCTAGTGTATCTGATGAACCAATGTCGACAGTGGTAGGCTAAACCTATAGGTATGTCACAAGACACAACCCAGTTATTTCCTTCTTCATAGTTTAATCAACAAAAAAACCTTGGGGCAGCATGGCAAGGCCAATCACCTTACCCAAATTGGTAAACCCAGCCATTCCCTATGGCATCTTGGCCAACTCAACCCTTTCTAGATAATGGCTGGCCAAATTCTCCTTTTACTCATGTTTCATAGGGAAATCCCTATCAATCCTAGTGGCCCGCCTCCATGTTTCAAAATCCGAACTGGTCTCCAAATTGGCAGCGACCACTAGGGATATCCAATGAACCTATGGGGATAGGTTCTCAGCCTCAACCTGCACTATCAACTTCATATACATTACATCAAAATCCTCGACCTCTTATGTGCCCTTAATTGCCAACTCAGCCGAATCCAAATCCTAATAGCAGACTGGTCTAGTTGGTACAAATTATCAAAGGCTCAGATTATGAGATTGAGCAAAAAGAATGTAATGAACTTAGATTGAGGTCAAGACGTATCATCACCCCTGGGGAAAACAGTTATCAACCATCAATTGAAATTGAAACCCCACCTGTACATATACCACCACCAGTAATTAATACTGAACTAAACTAAGGGGAAGATATAGATCGGCATGAAGACCCTGAAAAACTTACATTCACTTCTCCCCCATTCCACGAAAGGCTAATGATACCCATACCTACTATTTACCTAGATTTTGATCTTGTAGGGGAACTAAAAGATATTTGCATTACAATTCCTCTCCTCTAGACCATTCAAGATATTCCCATCTATGCTAAAACAATCAAAGAGCTATGTGTAAAGAAGCCTATAAGGAAATCAAAAACTTCTCCCACCATTCATGTTGTAGGAACCTTATATGATTTACTCTTGGGAGGGGAAACTCTGGTAAAGTATGAAGATCCTGGAATTCCCATAGTGACATTTCAGATACATGGTCGCTCTTTTCCCAATACACTAGTTGATATGGGTGAAGCCATTAATATTTTTAACAACAGAAACCTGTCAAGCACTTGGTATTATAGCCCTGGAACCAACCACCACTTTGTTAGAACTAGATGATCATTTGGTAGCAAGGCCAGAAGGGACCTCACAAGATATTACAGTTTCTGTTGATTCATGGGAATACCCAGTATATTTTCTTGTCATAAACCCAAAGAGTCGATTGGATGGGAATCCTATGATTCTGGGCCAACCTTGATGGCAACAACTGATGCTTATATCGTCTTCCGAGAAGGCATCATGACTATTACAAAGTGGGATGCTGTAAAAAATCTTGTGTTATATCCTCCTGCCAAGCCTAGTCTGCCATTATAAAAATATGTAAACAACCACCAGCATACCTGGAGGAAAGAATCTGCTCACCACTCACAGTAGCAGAGGCACTGGAATTCAAATATCAGACTAAAGATGACATTATCAACAATTTTATCAATCAGCCAACTGATGTGAGAAAGGTAAAGTGTCAAATGTTGAAAGCAATCCTTGATAATGAAACCATGGAAGATCCTTTTAAGGATACCGACGACCAGCATATCCAGATGACCATTGTTCATAACAAAAGCCTATTGAGATCGAACCAGGAAAATCTCTAAACATTAATGATAGTCTAGATAGCGATCAAATCAAAAGCTAATACAGGTCCTGCAGAAATATAAAGGGGATTTTGCTTGGGATTATCCTGACATGAAGGGTATAGACCCACAGCTATGTACACACCACATATATACAAAGAAGGATGCTTGACCCATCCAACAGCCTCAACGAAGATTGAATCCACATCTCAAGGAAATTGTGAAAGAATAGTTACAAAAGCTGCTGGATGTGAACTTCATTTATTCTATTTCGGATAGTAAATGGATCTTTCCATTGGTGGTCTTCCCCAAGAAAAATGGGAAGTGGCATATCTTGTAGAAAACCAGGAATTGAACAAGGCAACATAAAAATCTCACTTTCCTTTCCCATTCATCGATCAAGTCCTTGATACTTTGGCAGGGAAGAAACTATTTTCCTTCCTAGAAGCTTCAATGGCTACAACTAGATTCATATCGCCTTAGAAGACCAAGACAAAACAACCATCACCTGTCCCTGGGGTACATTTACATATAGAGTATTGCCATTTGGCTTGTGTAATGCCTTGGCTACATTCCAAAGATTTATACTCAACATTTTCCTTGATTTGATAAATTAAGGACTTGAGGTGTATATGGACAACTTTACTCCGTATGGGGATGACTTCGACCAAGCATTGAAAACATTAGAAAAAGTCTTAGAATGATGCATTGCTACCAGGTTATGTTTAATAAATGTCAAGTGTCACATGATGATGACTGAGGGCATAATGTTAGGACATTATATCTCTGCAATAGGGATACAGGTAGATCCAACAAAAATTCAGGTAATTGTTTTATTGCCTACCCCTTGCACTTAGACAATGGTACATAGCTTCTTGGGATATGCAGGCTATTATCATAGGTTTATTAAAAAAAATTCACAAATTGATGCCCCTTTATATGCTTTAATTGGAAATGTTAATTTCAAATGGTCTGACAAATGTAACACAACTTTTACAAGTCTAAAGAAACTAGTCTCAACATCACCAGTATTACATGGACCAAACTGGGAGTTGTCTTTCCACATATCCACAGATGCATCAGATGTAGCGATAGGTGATGTCCTCGGCTAGGAGGAGGACAGGAAACCTTATGCTATATATTATATTAGCAAAAATCTCACTTCTGCAGGACTTAATTATACAGTAACAGGAAAAAGAATTCTTGGCTATTATTTATGCAATAAACAAGTTTAAACATTATATAACTGGCTACCAAGTCCTTTTGTATACTGATCACTCTACCATTCAGTATCTAACTAATAAACCTATCACAAATGGTTGAGTGACACGGTGGCTATTTCTTTTGCAAGAGTTCGACATTACTATTAAGGATCGTATGGGGAAGGAGGACCCAGTTGCCAATTTTCTATCTCGAATCCCGAAGGTGAATGATCCAATGGCAGTAGAAAACCAATTTCCAAATGAACATCTTTTTTTTGTAGTAGTCAAGATTCCATGATATGCAGATGTGGCAAATTATTTAGAAGTAGGGAAGCTACCTAGGCATTTGACGACAAGAGAGAGGAAACAAATCATTCAGTGCAATGCCTGATTCTCTTGGATAGGCGGATATATTTTTCACACAGGGGTTGACACGTGTATATGCATATGCATTCGCGAGGATGATATTTATGACATCCTGAAAGCTTGCCATGACAAGCCCTACGGGGGACACTTTGAAGATCGTAGGACAGGGCATAAGCTATTACAGATGGGCTATTATTGACCCACTATTTTTAATGATGCTAAGAAATATGCCCAGGCTTGTGATAACTACCAAAGGATGGGTAGGCCTGGCCAATCTGATGAAATTCCTGTGCAACCCCAGTTAGTCATAGAACCCTTCAAGAGATGGGAATTGGACTTTGTTGGCCCATTCCATCCGCATCCAATCAGAAGGCCTATATATTGGATTCCACGGATTATGTCACAAAATGGGTGGAAAAAGTAGATTTACTAAGAGCCACAAAGGAAGCTGTGATTAACTTCCTTTTTGGGCTATTTGTACGGTATGGTTTACCACAAGAGGTGATCACAGATGGGGGAGGGAAATTCGTAAGCCACAAGATTACTACCACTCTTAGAAACCATCATATTACACACAAGATCACTTCCTCATAACACCCACAGGTCAATAGGCAGGTAGAAACCACCAATAAGGTCATTGTTGGTTTTGTGTGCCCTAACCTAGGTTTAGTGTTATTCAACCAAACAAATCCCTACACTACTGGCCTTTTCGGCATCAACCCATGGAGCGCGGAATGAAGTCTCACCCGAAGCAGTATGGGGGGATGCTGGAACCAAGTTTCCGCACCCTGAGATGGTCGTGATGTCGGTTTATACCCTCTACCCCTACTTTCATGTAGGTCGCCAAGCTTAGGGCTCTTTCAGTCTACCCTTTATTCCGCTCTTCAATACCTCTGCGAAGGTGTATGATTGACCTTTGCATAGCCCTAAGTCGTGGTCCAGGTACTTTCACACATCTATGACAATGTATCGTATAGGTTACCAAGTTATCTCAAGTGTTTTACTTTTCTTACTAATCAATCACAGTTAGTATCACGTAAATTGATATCCTTACTTTCATTCAATTAACCGAAACAATCACATAAATTCACACATCAAATAAACATTATAAATTAAACCCAAAATTCAATATAATCAGATGCATTAACAGGGACTAAATACACGGTAATTGTAGAATACTTCTCTTTATTGATATCTTACAATTTAATACAGACTTTATTTGCCCTACGCAAATAGCTATAGGGGTCCGCGCACTCAGCTGCGAACTTCCACCCTAGGCCTCTGCACACTCAGCTGCAGAGACTCTACCTATGCTAAGACCCAAGAACACGTAGACTTCTCCACTCTACTTGGCTACTTTCTTCCTTACTTAACTACTTAGAGCTTACTTAGTTCATTTTTATATAATCCCATGGTCCGCGGACCACAGGTGGATCTTTACATCCAACTTGATGCTTTACAAAATAAGGGTGGACAACCCCTAATGACTCTTGACACCTTCACACTCCACGACCACCAAATGTGGAGACTTTACAAAATTATCCCAAAACATGGGCTTTTAACCCAAAAAACTACGCTTAGGGGAACCCGTTCCCAACAGGCCCCCAACACAAACATGGTGACTTGCCCTCAAGTCACTCTACAGGCATGGATATCTTGGCGCGAAGACCTCCCGGCTCCCCAGGTAGCGCATCTCAATCCGCACTTTTGCGAACCCTATGACATCGTTGTGTTCCACACAATCCTCTAATCACGCAATTCCGCAACTAGGGCAGTGTAGTTTATAGTCCTATGCCTCCTTTTAGCTGCCTGGAGCGTTAAGACTATGCTACCTTCATATAGTCACCTGGCCAGATCACTGGTGTATGGCTTCAATCAGCTACCATTCACCTTGCCTGGGAAGGGATCTCTGTTCAATTTAACCAACTGAACTGCTCCACCATCAGTAATCTCCTTAATGACATAGGGCCCTAGCCAAGGCATTTCAAATTTCCCTGGAAATTTGTCAAACTTGCTGTCATATAACAAAACTATATCATTTACCTTAAAGGTGCATAGTTTAATGTGCCGATCATGCCATGTTTTTTTGCACTGCTTTTTTACCTATTGTTGAAATCCAGCCAGAAATCTTTCTTCCTCAAGCTTAGCAAGCTATGTGAGCCTCTCTTCCAGGGCTCCACAATCTGTCATAGCCATGAGTGCCGCTATGCGCAGGCTAGGCAATGTATTCCATGGACATCACTGCTTCAACATCATATACAAGCCTAAAGGGTGTTTGCCCAGTCAACTTTTTGCATGTCGTTCGATAGGCCCATAGTACTACAGGTATGCACAGGTCCCAATCACTTTGTTGAGCATTGTAAACCTTGGTCAACGCATTCTCCAGTACCTTATGGAATGCTTCCACTGTCCCATTAGCCTATGGGTGATAAGGCGTGCTTTTTGGTGATACAACTTAAATTCCTCCATCAGCGCTGATCGTTTGATTCAGAAAGTGCGTACTACGATCGCTCATCAAAACCTTTTGACACCCAAATCACATTAGTACATACTCAAAGGGAAACTTTGCAGTGGTCACATCTGTGCAGTCCTTCACAGGCTATGCCTCTGCCCATCGAGTCAAATACTCAGTCGTGGTGATAATGTACCGCGCTCCCGTATTCTTTCCTTGGGGCTGAATGGGTCCCACAAAATCTATTTCCCATTTCTCAAAAGGTTGTAACGTCATCTGTGGGTTTAGGGGTAGCTCATCTCTCCGTGATACCCTACCAGTCCTTTGACACATGTCACACGCCCTGTAGTAGGCTTTGGAATCCTCATGGAGGGTTGGCCACCACAACCCTGCGCGTAGAATCTTCTATGTGGTCACCCTTCCTGTGTAATTCCCTCCCGCGGCACCCCCATGAGCATCCGCGAGGATACTGCTCCTTTCAAACTTCAGTACATATCATCATAATACTTCATCACAACCAATTTTGTAGAGATGCCCAGTAATGACAAAAAATTCTACTGCGCCCACCACTAACTCCTTTTTCTGTTGGATGGTGTATCCTTCCAGGGAAATTCCTATCGTTAGGAAGTGTATGATGTCTTCAAAGTGACCATCCGTGACACGCATTGCAAAGCGCTGCGCATCAGGCAATCCCTCCTCCAAATTAGTGGGCTCTTCCCTCATTTCGATGCGCAACAGATGGTCTGATTCCATGTTCAATCGTCTAGGCTTCACATTAACTTCAAAATCATACTCTTGGAACAATAACAAATGCCTACATATTCTCCCTCCCAACACATGCTTATTGACTAGGTATTTCAACGCAGAATGATCTGTATACATCTTAAAATTTCCACCCAGCAAGTAGTGTCTAAGCTTCTGGAGCACGTATACAATGGCTAGTCCTTCATGCTCGATGGTGGAATAGTTCTTCTCAGCCTTGGATAACCTCCTGCTTGCAAACACTATAGGATGGTCCAAGTCTACTACGTTGGCCTATGTCAGTACTGCTCCTAGTGCTATACATGACGCATCTACCTATACATGAAACTCCTTCTTACAATCTGGGAAGACTAAAGTTGGCACGGTGACCATTTTTACTTTCATCACATCCAATATTTTTTGACAATCCTCGTTCTAACAGAACATGACATCCTTTTTCAACTGCTTCTCCATAGGCGCGGTGATCTGAGCATAGCCCTTGATAAACTTCCTGTAGTACCCAGTATGTCCCAAGGTTGCGCACAATTGTTTCACACTCCTCGGCACCTCCAAGTTAAGTATCACTGTGATATTTGCGGGATATACCATCAGTCCCTGTCTACAAACCACATGACCCAGCAGAGTCCCAAACGAAACACAAAACAAAAATTTCTTCAGATTGAGCGCAATCTAGAACCTTTGACAAGTATCTAGCATTAAGTGTAAACTAGCCACATGGAGTTTTACCAACCTAAAGAAGTCGAGTCATCAAAGTATACCTCCAGAAACTTATGAATGAAGTCTTTGAATGCAAGAATGACTACGCGTGAAAAAATCGCAGGCTCATTCTTTAATCCGAAAGGCATTACAATGTACTGAAAACATCCCCATTCAGTCACGATTTTGATCTGATGGTACCCAAAAAACCCATCAGTGAAGGAGTATGCTTCCTAGCCACCTACATTATCCAATACCTCATCAGTGAATAGAGTCAGGAAAGGATCATGCACGCAAGTGTCATTCAAATTCCTGAGATCTACGCATATCCATATTTGATCCTTCTGATTCTTTTCTTGTACCACCATTGGGCTCACCCTTCAGATTCTTCCACGGGCTCAATGATGCCTGCCGCTAGCATCTTATCTAACTCTAAGCAAACATTCTCCTTATACTTCAGATTGAGACGATAAGGTCTTTATTTAACTGGATTTGCATAGGGTTTTAACGCGGTCTTTATAATGTCCAGGTCTCCTATTATCCCCTTTAACTCTGTAAACTTGGTAGGGAACAAATCTTGGTATTCACGAAGAAATTCGACGACCTTACTACTGTCGTGTCATCCCAGTAATCTCCAATCTTCACGAATTTTGGCTCCGCCTCCATACCAATATTTACCTGTTTCATTTTTAATGGCATGGTTATATCAGGATTCATGATTTACGGTCCCTCGACCTCGTGGTGACCCTCAGTTTCAGGGATATTAATCTTTTGTGGGTCCTCATCTTCTTCTTCAGTAGTCACGTTATAGCATTCCATCGCGTGTCTCAACTGAGTAGTCCAATTGGGTTGAATCAGATCCAAAGGATGATGTGGTATCTTAAATATCGTTGCTTTAAGTTCTTGTAACTCTTCGTCAATACTGTCAAACCCGTCTTTGAAGTTGAACATCATTATGAAGCCTTCGCAAAAAATATCCCATTCTCCTATGTCGTGGCAGAGCTATGTCTCCAAGTACCAGTTCATCGGGATGACATCCACGGTATGACAAAATAAGTGCGCCTATTCAGGTTGGGGCTTTACTCCATAGGCCTTAGCCCACTTGGCCAAGTGTGAGCACGGATCGTCCTTCCCGTCATACTTTTCTGTCACTCGTACCTTTAGCTTCCCAGAGCGTGTTCTAATCATACTCCTACATTTGTGCCAGTGGTCAAAATTACCCTTGTGTGTACACCACCATCTCGTGGGTGTAGCATGGAGTGCCCAGTCCAACACTTGGAAGTGCTACTTATGTGGTACTTCCCTCTCGAATTCATCCAAAAACATATCCACATCATTCAAGCCATCATAAGTGCGCAGATTTCATACCTCTGACAAGACACAGCACAACAACCAGGTCATCATGTTACAACTCAGCGTGGTTACTTCATGTAGTCGATTCTTCCAGCGCTCTAATTCTTCGTCCAAGTCTGAGTTGCAAGAACTTTCACGATCCCTTGTAATTCGACCATTCACTATTGGATTCACCCAATATTGGTCTTGTGCTGTTATTTTATATATGCAGTCCAAATCATCATCACTCTTGTAATCGCAAACTGGTTCAGTATAGCACGATCCTTCAGAAGGATCTAGGGGTACTATTACATGAAATGATTTCTTTTCAAATAAAATCTTTCACTTCTTTAGGTTGATTACCCTATTCATGTTAGTAGCCCAATCAATGCCAAGGAGTGTAGGGTAGGGGTTGCTGTCATCCAAAATTTATATTACTTCAAAGTTAGCTAATGCACTTGCACCCTCAATATCTACAATTATTCCCTGCAACCATCCCATCGAGATGATCTTTTTCTGATTTTCCATCCTTAACTAAATCGAAGACCATTGTAGTGTGGGTCTCCCCATCGAATTCCAAGTCTGCTTCGACAAAACATTCATGTTTGATCCCAGATCCAGAATAACCTGATCCATTTCATATTCTCCTATCTGTGCAGTGAGTCTCATTTCACGCCCTATCCTTGCCTTATGCTTACCAATCTTTCGTACCACGCACAGTTCACCCAGAGTGTTTCCGGTGCATCTATTTATAAGTTCTTGTAACCCCTTCACAGCCTTGCTATCGCGTAAAAAATTCATGCAGGTCTCTAGAAAGGTTGTAAGCATAGAAGGGTCCATTTCTTGAACAGGCTTATCTCATCTCCCTGAGGTAGAGGCCTCAACGAAGCTCTTCTTTTCTTCCATGAACGTTTTGTGTGCACGCTCCAAATCAAATTCAGCCTCCTTCGTTGGAGCTTTGTGAACCCATGTGTTGTCTTCGGGTTGTTTCCCCTTATCGTCATCCATTGCAATTCCACTTCGGAGCACTATATTCACATTTAGATCCTCTTCGGGAGGCTTATCCCTCATTATCTACAGGTTCTGAGTCAGTTGCGGTGGTAACACCACTTTGTCACGTATCCTCGCTATCATTTTAGGACAGTCCTCTCTCTCATTATCAAACTGAGTACAATATTTGCACGACGAACACGTTGGGTTAGTGAGTTCATGGGAATAGTGTCCTGATCCTCAACAATTGTCATAGATCAGCTATCCTCGACTTCTGCCAGGTCCTCCTCTACCTCAGCCTTGTTTGCACCCCTGAAAGCCTGTTCACGCCATCCTAGTTCTCTGTTTAGGAGGCTGCATTTCTTCCTGAACTCTATAGGCGGGTGTTTTGTCCATCATCAATTCATAACTTCGGCAGTTTTGCTCATCATGCCCTACCGACCTACAGAAGTTGCAGAACAATTGTTGCGGTGTTTGTACAAACTTCTACAGTAAATGACAATTATCAATGGTATGTTTCCCTACTACTTGACATATAGCTCACCACAACGCAGGCCCCGCACTTGGTCCTGCTTAGGTTTCCGGCCTTAAAGGCATCGGTCCTCCTCCTGCAATATAGTTCACAAAGACCAGGCAGTGGTCTTTGTCATGACCCCGACCTTTACATTTCAGGCACCATATCTCTTCATGTGCCTCTGGTCAGACTGTTCTATCCTACTTCAAGCTTTGCATTTCGAGGCAAATATTTTGCAACTGCGCATGGATCTACTGAACCCCCAAATTTGGATCTTGCATTGGTGTTTCATGTAGCCTTATTGCAATCTCCAAGGCCTCTGCCTGAGTCGTAATCTTCTGTTGTCACAACGCAACCCTTAAGTGAGGCAGGAGCGCAGCCATGAACCACTCATGGTGTCGTCCATCTATTAAGTTCATATTAGCTTCATGAATTTTACACTTCAATCTTTGATCCAATTCCTAAGGTGTCTCACCTAGCTTCATCACGATTTCTTTGAATCCCACAATCGAGTGCGCCTCGGATTTAGTCCTATTGAACTCTTTATTCAGTGTGGTCCAGATCTCTGCCAACCTAGCGGTTGGGTTATCATTAGAGTACTTGATGTACCAAGTTAGCACATGATCTTGTAAAGCACTAACCAGTGTTTCCTTATTCAGGTGATCGTCTGTGATGCCCTGAGCTTCCCATACAACTTTTACGACGAACCAGAAATGGTTCGGGCCCTCATTTTCGAAGCCCTTAAACAAAGGAAACTTCACTAAATTCACCATGTTGAATTTTGGTGGAGGCGGTGGTGGTGTGGGCAAAGTTGTAGGTGACGGTGGTGAAGGTAGAGGTGGTGTAAGTGGAGGTGGTAGTCATGAGAATAACTAAACTGCACTTTTCGAAGAAGCCTGCGCTACTCCCTCTTCGTCACTCAAATGAGGTGAAATGAGTGGGCTATATTCAGGACCCTTTCTTCCTTCATTACTATAAGTATTTCCAATTTGTGTAGCTCTGAACATCAAGGTAGCTACATAACCCATTTTTTACACAATAACATCTTAATCCAAGTGTTTAAAGACTTCAAGTATTTGCTTTGCGAACCTTTGAAAAAGCGTCGCTCCGCCTCGCTGTAACTGACTGAGGTATCGACCGCGAATTTAGTCACAAATCCTCCTATGATATGATCGATCCAGTGATCAACAACGTGAGCGATATTATTGCAAGAGGCTTCCAGTCTCTATACTAACTCCAGGGTCCAAACAATAGGACCCTCAAGCCTCCACCTTCCTTGGCTATCTGCTAGCTTCACAATCCACTTGGATAACTCAACTAGAAAGGAACAAAAAAAGACCTCATGGATTTCTGTATAGAAGTACCTGTCTAGCCATTGTTCCTTTGTCATCCATGAATTTATGTTCCCTTGCACCGTGAATTCATGGATCTTTCTATCCAACTAGTCTTCGATCTCTTTCTTAGTTGGATTATAGTGATATGACATCACACATCTCTCATGAAAATTTTGGTCTCGGCAATGGAACAATTTTTTGGCTTTGTGGGGTTTTACCCAGGTTCAACGTTAGTCAGCTAAACAAATCCCTACACTATTGGACCTTTCGGCATTAGCCCGCAGAGCACGGACCGAAGTCTCACCCGAAGCAGTATGGGGGGATGCAGGAACCAAGTTTCTACACCCTGAGATGGTCGTGATGTCGGTTTATACCATCTGCCCCTACTTTCGTGTAGGTCGCTAAGCCTTAGGGCTCTGTCATTCTACCCTTTATTCGACCCTTCAGTACCTCTGCAAAGGTGTACAATTGACCTTTGTGCAGCCCTAACCCATGGTCCAGGTACTTTCGCCCAGCTATGAAAATGTATAGTATAGGTTCCCAAGTTATCTCAAGTGTTTTACTTATCTTACTAATCAATCACAGTTAGCGTCGCATAAACTGATATCCTTACTTGCGTTCAATTACCTGATAAAATCACATACATTCACACATCAAATAAACATTACAAATTAAACCCAAAGCGCAATATAATCAGATGCATTAAAAGGAACTAAATACGATAATTGCAAAATACTTTTCTTTATTGATATCTTCCAGTTTAATACAAATTCTATCCGCCCTGCAGACACAGTTGTAAGGCTTCGCACGCTCAGTTGTGAACTTCCACACCAGGACTCTGTGCACTCAGCTGCAAAGCCTCTACCTACGCTAAGACCTGAGAACACTTAGACTTCTCCACTCTACTTTGCTACTTTATTCCTTACTTAACTACTTAGAGCTTACTTACTTAGCTCTTTTTTATACGATCCCATGGGTCGCGAACCATGGGTGGATATTTACATCCGACTTGACGCTTTACAAAATAAGTGCAGACAACCCTTTATGACTTGACACCTTCACGCTCTGCGACCAAAAAATGCAGCGACTTTACAAAATTATCCCAAAACATGGGTTTTTAACCCAAAAAACTTCTCTTAGGGGAACCCGTTCCCAATAGTCATTGAAGTGATTATGACCAAGACAGTCTCAACACACTAGTGAGACTAGGATGCTAGACTGCCAGAGGCCTTGTGGGCCTACTGCATGACTTGGAGGAATACTACTAGATACTCTCCGTACCAACTCATGTTCGAAAAGAACCTATTTTTCCAATCGAATTCAAAATAAAGACTCTAAGAAAGGCCCAGGAAGTGGGGTGGGATCTAACAGAAGCCCAAACCAAGCGACTTCAATAGATCAACGAAGTAGATGAGGCTTGAATGCTCGCTTTGCAACGGACCACAATTATTCAACAACAAAGGGCAAAGTGGCATGACAGCCTTATCAAGAGGAAGATGTTTCAAAAAGGGGATTGGGCACTCCTTTACGACTCCAGATTCTAGGATTTTCCGGGAAAAATGCAAACATGATGGCTCGACCATTATGAGGTCAATCGAGTGAACAATAGTTTTAAATTTTTTTGTAATTATTGTTGTTCAAACAATCGAAAGATTAATTTTAAATTGATTGAACACAATTTTGCGTGTTTTTCTTTTAATTTTTGTTGTTCAAATGATTGAACGATTGTTGTTCAGTCGAGTGAACAACACTTTTACATTTTTTGTGATTTTTGTTGTTCAAACAATTGAACAATTGTTGTTCAATTGATTGAACAACACTTTTGTGTGTTTCTCTTTTAATTTTTGCTGTTCAAATGATTGAACGATTGTTGTTCAATCGAGTTAACAACACTTTTACGTGTTTGCTTTTTGTTGTTTGAACGATTGAAAAAATTGTTGTTCACATTTTTGTGATTTTTGTTGTTCAAACGATTGAACGATAGTTGTTCAATTGATTGAACAACACTTTTGCATGTTTTTCTTTTAACTTTTGTTGTTCAATCGATTGAACGATTGTTGTTCAATCCATTGAACTATACCTTTGGTATTTTTAAATAGGACAAACTGTGAATTCATTAATTGCTGATCATTGTGCCATCTTTCTTTTTCTTTTATGTTTTGAATAAACACCATTTGAATGGATTTGTGCCTAATACAAGGAAAAACAGTAATGATAATATCATTATTCCCTATGAAGCCTTTTTTATGGTTATCTTTATTAAACAGCTAATACAATGTATCTTTATAATGATTGGCTGAACATCTCTTCTTTGGACACATCATAAAATGATTCACTATTTTCAAACCATGCTCGCTTATGTTTATACTTTCAAATGGATAAATCCTATTGATACGATGATATGGGGGTAAGAGTATAAACCTTCATTGGCATATTTTTACTTCTTACACCATCCCTGACTCTTAAGGAGCAAATGAGCCTCCCTATTGTTACAATACAAAATTTCGAAAGAAAAATTGGAAATAATGAAATATGAAAATGCATCAAACATTCTCTTAAAGAGGATAGGGGGTCTCATCTCGAGCTAGCCTACCATGCTCATAAGGATGTAATGGGATACATTCCAATTTGGCCACCAAACCAAGGTAATGACCTTCTTGCCGATTAAAACCATTAGAAGGACAGGGGATCTCATCACGAGCCAGCCTGATTACTTGTTATATCTTGTTGAATGGCACGATGAACATCTGGTCACCATGCCAGCATAGTGGTCTCTTTATGACAAGCAAAGAAGAACCATTTATACATTAAAAGGAGGACTCTAGCTCATTTGTGGGCTTAAAAAACAACCCTGTCGAGGCTATGAATGCCTATTGGCAACAACAGCTCTACTTGTGGTATTGGAGTATCATCTTACACTGCCAAATGTTTTCTATCTATTACCACCTATGGATTTTTTTCCAAAGGGAATTTCCCATTTGAACAACACTCTTACAAGATGAACTGCATGGTAACTTATGTTATATATTCATCACATTTTAATTGTCCAATCATTTTATGACAGTCATTAATACATGCTGCCAATTATGCCTTTGTTATTAATACCGCTTACGGTGAAAATATTTTGTCATAATGAATTAAAATCTC
Organism: Pinus tabuliformis; assembly: GCA_031772625.1. Classification (NCBI taxonomy): domain Eukaryota; kingdom Viridiplantae; phylum Streptophyta; class Pinopsida; order Pinales; family Pinaceae; genus Pinus; species Pinus tabuliformis. Next base: position 854,272,360 of record CM062820.1, on the reverse strand, counting down.
TATTTTAATTTTTTTCTCGAACATTTCATATCAGATGACGTGTATTGCTTTAATTTCCTTACTGATTAGCACACCGTCTTTTTTGGATTAGTTGCCGGCATATATGAATTGACAATGCTTTCGCTTGCTTTTCACATGCTTGAAGGACATGGATGCCCTTTTCTCGTCAGAGGGGGAATGGCCTTCATATGAATGACATGAGTGACAATTATGGATAATTATGTGATAATCATTTGAATATACTTCTAGGTAAGGACTGCATGATGATTATGAATGCCTAATAATTAGCAAGTATTTCTTATTAGGGAAATGACGAAAACCATTATGGTTGGCATGCGAAATCATGATCCAGCATTAAGTTTGGTTGAAGGGCCAGATGACTGAACTAAATATGATATTAATTCTCAAACATCGTCATTTCTCTGTTAATTGCTTTAACATTCTCTGCTAATGTTTTGAATTACAGAAATGTAAAACAATTGCATACAAGTGAACCAGTCATAGGTACAACAACCATGGGAGGAAGAGCTATCCGAAATGAGCCCTTAGTATTCAAGGTATCGGACTAGGCTCAGGCAATTCTCGAGCACATAGGATGGCTGCAATATATGAATAAATTACAAAGATTTCATGACGAAATGACACTCGAATTCTTGCAGAACTTGCAGAATGGCAACACTATAGTCAAAGGCAAGCAGATAATAGTTTACAATAGATTTTTCGACATAAATCACATGGTATTTCATTTGTCGACGCGTTTTGAACCAACCAGTGTGGTTCATCGTCAGGACAAGTTGAGGAGCATATCAAGCTATGCATGTTAAATAGACAGAGCATACCTCCAACAACTATAATTCAAGATGAGGCAACGGCTATAATGGCTAAATTTGACTAGGGAGTAGTTAGATGGACTAGGACCAGGGGGATAAAATAAGTTAATTTAATTTATCAAATCGGAAGTTATATTATCATAAAAAGTCAAAGGGGCATATGAATTTTAATTATATATATATATATATATATATATATATATATATATATATATATATATATATATATATATATATATATATATATATATATATATATATAGAGAGAGAGAGAGAGAGAGAGAGAGAGAGAGAGTAATGATTATTAAGTTATTAGTTAGTTATAAAAGGTATTAAATAAATAAATATATGAAATATAAAAGTCAAAAAGGGGGCATAAGATTTTTAATATATATATATATATATATATATATATATATAAAGTAATATTAAATGATTATTAAACTATGTGATTTACGTCGAAAAATCTATCGTAAACTTGATATGGATTACAGAAGCCTCAATTCAACAGATAATAGTTTCTGAAGTGGTCATAACCAAAGTCACTGGACTTCCGGCTGAGAGAACCAAATGGATAGAAAAGCACGTCCTTCTGCACAATGCAGTTGTAGTGTTCTAGGACCTGGATGAGCAGTTAGCCAGAACATGGAAAGGGATTCACCCTTGAGCATTAAGACAACCTTGGCAGGAGTTGGCAGTCATCGTGCAATGTTATATCACATGCGATGGTCACCAGGATTTGGTAAAGTCCCGTCAACTCAAATTGCTAGCCATCCTATAACAGAAAATTTCAGTTAATTTTTTGTTTTATTTGAATTCTTTATTGCATGATGTAGCTTGACGAGTTAGGAAAGCCAAGGACCCATGCAATGTCATCAATGATCATGGACTGATTAAATTTCTTATCATACATGGACTGGCCCAGCAGTAGTTAACCTAGGACAATATTGTAAATCATATTTTTGCCCCACCTCCAAAAAACATAGCAACATAGCAGTAAGGGCCAAGAACCCCAAGTCCAAGAAGGACACTAAAAAGAAAGAATTCCTCTATTCCCTTGAATCTAACAAAATGTAGGCGCTCTGTGCAGGTTGGAGCCCAGCAATGTATCCCAATTCAAATAAATGAGGTTGGACCATCCCGCACACCACATGTAAGTCCACAAAATTCCCTTTTGCAAGACTATGAGGAGAAAGTAGCCAGGGTATTGGAGAACATGGGGATATTTGGTGAGGGTAGAGAAGAATCCAGGAATGTTGAAGAACAGAATTGTGCCCCCAATCAATTTTCCTCTGCTCACAACTCTGGTCATGAGAAAACCTTGCCATTTACTGATACTGTGGAGGAACAAAGGGAACTAATCACTTCTATGGAAAAACCCCTTGAAGCCAAGGTCCATGAAGAGGAAGTCATTAGAGAAGAAAATCAGACAGTGGATACTGGTCCAGTGGACCCCCCAGCTGAAGAAGATCCTGTAGATGAAATCCTGGGAGATGTAAATCAACCAAGAAATACTATTCTTTATAAGTCCCCTGAGGAGGACGCCTACCGAGAAGAAAACCTGGAGAATGAAAATTGTTCAGGAGACACCATTGTATTGGGATCTCCTGAAAGAGAAATCCATGACAAAGAGGAGCTATAAGGTGAAGCTCCATCGGGAGATACAGTTCCAGTTGGAACCCTCCCTAATGATGACACAATACAACCTGTACAGGAACCAGAGGACAATGCAGTCAACCCACCCTCGATTGGAAGTCCCTGAATAAAGAAGTCCTAGAAGGACAGGCTCAGAAAAATGCTTAAGAAGTATAGAAGACAAAAGCGAATAATTGGGCAGCTAAGGCAATGGTTGAAAGAAGCTATTAGAGCCAAGAATTTGAAAGTAGAAAAAGAAACCACATGCACACAGACAGAACATTGTTATGGAAAGGATGTTGAAACCCAAACTGAGGATCTTTTGGCCTGTCCAAAGGAAACTCAGATAGAGCCATGTCTTGTGAAAGACACTAAAATGCATATTGAAGACCCCTGTGTTTTCTCACAAGAGACCCAAACGGACTACCCTACCATGAATGTTGTTGTTCAAACAGATGCTGAAGAGGACATTCAAATTGGTCATTACATGATTCAAGAGGTAGCTAAAGCTGCTATTCAGACCGATCCCATGGAGACCCGGGATGGAGAAACCCAAACAGAGGAGACACCTGCTTATATTCCCCTAGTAAGGGAGGCATTTATTAACAGACAGCAGAATGAACTACTGAATGTTCATCAGAAATTAGCCTAGCACAAGGAGGAGGTAGTACCCCTACAGATACATCAAAAGTTAAAGAAAATGTTTGAGGCACTTACAGTGACTAAGGATGAGACCTTTGCTCAGTACAAGGCTGAACAGAAAAAGGTTGAGAAAGCACGAGACAACTTACAAAAGGCTAAAGAGCAGTTGGAAACTATCTGCTCTCTTTATTCAGACACCCTATCATGTAAATCCCCCGCTACAAATTATGCCTTATTCCTCCTGGCGAGATACCTCCTGTTGAAATTCAGAGATGTTAAGGATGGGAAGTCTGTGGAAATCAAGACTACTCCATATTTTGTCAAGTTCTTTAGAGAACAGAACGAGCAGGTGTAGTTCCTCCTCTGTGAATTGTATATGCACAATTTCTTTTTGGAAGATGACAGAGACAACAACCCTGGCCCTTTTATAGGGGATGTACAACTCCAAGCATTTCTCTCTTTTGCCACTAATCAAATTAGGTGGGCCAAGGCTCACAATAATTTTAGGAAGCATGAAGAAGGAATCGACCTATGGGTGAGAGGGGAACCAACCAAACCCATGCATCTCTCGGTCAGACACAAGCAATTCATGAAGTGGGATGGTGTTATGGGAAAACTGGGGCCATTTCACATGGATATTGTAAAAGTTGGAAAGGAGTACTTCCAAGAGATTAAGGAGGAACCCTCGTTTGCAGCCAGACAAAGGTGGGAGGTCTCCAACATTACTGTTAGAAATTGAGAACCATTTGGATACCGAAACTTTAAAGCTACCTCCTCTCATTTCTACAAGTACAGTAACATGGTCTTAACCATGGGGCCTAAATGGATAGGATGTTAGTATAGGACTCCAATCATATGGTATCCTCCAGATAAGTATCATTGTGACTACACCTTGAAGGATCAAGACGTTTCCAAGGCTTTTGCAAAACTAAAAAAGAAAAATAGCTTCAGAAATTATAAGGAGTTATATCCTACCTATTCCTTAACTCAGCTACACATCAACTATTTGATTGCATGAGGACATGCAACAAGGTAAGCTGGGGAGTATGTTGGATTAGGAAAAAGGTATGTTTTCTCTTCGTAAATAGCTTTATTCAACATTTATCATCACATGATTATCTTTGTTTATGGATCAAAGTAAAGGAAATAATAACTAAAGTTGGGTAAAATAACTTGGTAACTAATTAGATAAATCTAGTGCAAGAAACTGACTTTTCACTATCTTTATATGCAGAAGACGTAGATTGAACAATAGATGTTCAATCAATAGAACAACATCAAGATGTAAAAGGAAAAAGACAACGTCTGAGGTAGGCAAGGCAGCAAGAGACTGGGCAGACTGATGCTATTTCATGACAGAATCAGATAATGTATAGCGAAATCCTTAGGATCCCATGATCCCAAGGATTCGCTTTTATCTATTTATTTTCTAAATGTAATATATAAGTCCGAAAGGAAAAACTACACGAAGTTCAGAATTTCTTAACTTGTAATTATTCTTTTGAGACATATAATACTGTTATCTCAGTGATGTTGTAACCGTGTTGGTGACCAAGAAAGAAAGTCGACCTCATCAAGCTTCAAGTACAAAAAAAGGGATGAAGAGCTTGCCAAGCTTAAGAAGGAATTTCATCAATGCAAAAGGAAGCATCATGAAGAAGTCATATCCATGAAAAATCAATTGAATAAAGCAAAGATGCAAGAAAATACCTTGTCAAGTCAACTTGAACAAAGGCACAAGAGCGTGAACAAACTTGAAGAAGAGATTGGTCAGTACAAGGTAGATGTCTCCTCCCTTAAGTCTCAATTACAAGAAGCCAGGAAATAGGCACAAGGAGCTGAGAAGATAATGGAGAGCAGTCAAGCAAAGAATGAAGAATTCTTCAAAATGAAGTCAAATATCATCTCCCTTAAAATAGTAGTAGTTGAAGCTACTCATAGCAAGGAAGAAACTAAGGAACAACTTGCAAAGAAGAATAATGAGTGTGAAAGATTGGAAGAAGAGATTGTCCTCCTCAGAAAAAAGGTTGAAGGGATGAACAAAATCTTGAAGAGTTCTCAAGCCTTGGATGACATGCTCAGCTATCACAGATGTCCATCTGATAAATCAGGCCTCGGGTATGCAGGTGAATCCTCAAACAAGAATGGAAATGCTTTAAACAAAAGAGATGTGAAGAAGCCCGAAAGAAATGGTGATGCTCCCAGTTCCAGCAAAGGCAAGGAGAAAAATCAAGGCTACAATAGAACAAATCCTACTCCAAGAAGAAAACTAGCTCCAAGAAGAAATGTAGATGATGAAAAAGAGGCGAGAGGCAATGGTTATCATCAAAGGATCTCAAGGCAGAAAGGTTTCAGAAGTACATCAAGGAAACCTCCATCTCCCATGTACCAAAGTTCATTTTTTGGTTATTGTTATTCCTGTTCAAACTTTGGTCATATGGCAAAAGACTGTAAAGCATATCATAAAGATAGATGTTATCGTTCCCATCCATCTCATAGAGATAAATGTTATAGTCTCCGACAACCTCCAAGAAACAACTTTGTAGGAAGAAATCATGAATTCTTATTCATGAACAATGTAGAATGCTTCAAGTGTCATAACATCGGTCATATGGCACGCGATTGTAACTTAACATGGGCTCTTACACAAGCTAGAACCATGCAAAAGAAGAAAGTTACACAAGTATGGAGAAGGAAGGAAATACAGTCTGAAAGTCCCTTTAGCTCTCCAGCCAATCTAAGCATTTTATGAGAAGATTCTACCAAAAGAGATGATGCATACAGTTAGGGGGAGCCTATCATGTCTCAGGAGCACTCCATTGAAGAATATGATCCTGTAATCATTCTTTGGACTGTTGTTAAAGAAATAGGGCAAACAAACATGGTGCTGTTATCACAGAGGTTTATGTCTTAACTCAGGAATTTAATGTGAGAACAGATAAATTCTTGACACTAATAGAGGCAGTCTTCAAACAAACAGATACATCTAGAATAAAGTTTGAAGTAAGAGCAGCTGGCAGCCTATATCAAAACTGAAGCATTTCAAAAAGATGCAGATCAACAATTGTATTTAAAAGACAACCACAGATTAGATATCTAAATCTGCTAAGAGGAAATAAATAGCTGAGATATGTACAAGAACACAAGGAAAGGATGGCAGTGAGTTAAGAAGAAGCACAGAGACACAAATAAACTCAGATCTGAAGAAAGACAACAAGAAAGACAATCTCAGCGGCAATCTCTCCTGATTTGGACTATGAAGGTCTCTCAATGTTACTTGTGGAGACAACAATATGGACTGAAGCATGAAAGCCTGGACTTGGACACTTGGTGTATGGCCATTTGCAATATGAATGAAAGCATTAAAGTAGAGCATCCTTAAGCATTGTTGAAGCCATGATAAAGGAGTTTTGAGACATGAAGAGGGAATAATGTGCAAATTGATCCTTCTATCTTGAGTAAACAGAAGATGAGCACTATGACATGGGGAGTCACAGACCCATGAAGATCTACCGTTCATGAAGAACAAAAGAAGTTTGATAGGGGGAGTCCCAGAGCACTCCTTTGCCATTGATGTCAAAGGGGGAGAAAAGAAGAATATTGCCATCAACAACAAAGGGGGAGATTGTTGAACTAGGTTGTCATTGATGTCAAATGGCAATATTCTGGATACTAAAGAATGACATGAAGCCAAGGGGATGCAGAGCAGATTCATGAAGAGACAGGGGCAAGGCCATCAGGATAGCCAAGCCATAAGCAAAGAGGACCTACCTAAGGAGGCATATGAAAGCACATAACAGGATATTGGAGCAAGAGAGGCATTCATATATGCAAGGAGGTCATTGGAAGACACTACCAAGCCAGAGGAGCAGATGGAGACAAGAGGAGCAGACAGAGCTATAAGAGGAACCACACACACACACACACACACACACACACACACACAGACACTCAGATATATATATATATATATATATATATATATATATATATATATATATATATATATATATATATATATATATATATATATATATATATATATATATATATATATATATATATGCATATGCAGAAACAGAATTAGCAGAACTACAGGAGCAAACTAATCGAGTAGAACAGAGCCAAAGAAGAGGAGCACACAGAGTTATCGAGGAGGAGACATAGCCACCAAGAGGAGCAGACGGAACCAAGAGGAGAAAACGGAGGAGCCATATATATATATATATATATATATATATATATATAATATATATATATATATATATATACATATATATATATACACACACACACACACACACACACACACACACACACACACACACATATATATATATATATATATGCGCAAAATAGAGGAACAAACAGAGCCATGGGATGCAACAAACACAGCTGGCGGAGCCATAGAGGAAGAAAACACAACTATTGGGAGCTATCAGGAGCCATATATCCAAAGATAATACTATCGGGAGCTATCAGAGGAAAAACCCATATATATATACATGAACAGCTATTGGAGCAACATAAGTGGAGAAGCATAAAAACAAATTTAAAACAACGGAGCATATAAACAAAGTTAATATGCGCGGACCCATGGGACCATTGCAATACGTTGTAATTTAATATCGCGTCCGTCGAGTCAGGAGCATGTATCAGGAGTGGTAAAGGCCCTGCCTCCGATTGCGATAATATACGCGGACCCGATGGCATATCATAGTTTGATTGAATGCTATATCGCATCCGCGTTAATCGCGATGTATAAGGGGCTGTCAACCACAAAAAGCCGATTGCAATATGTACGCAGACCCGATGCGGGATTGTGTTATGGCTGAATCTATTATCGCATCCGCCCATCGCAATGCTACATGGAAGGTTGTCCGACCAGAAGCGCTGATTGCGATAGAGGTATGGACGCAACGGAGTTATTAAAACAATTTAAAATAATATCGTGTCCAGGTATCAGGGAATTGGCTATGTTATATGAAAATCTGCCGATTGCGATTGTAAGAGCGGACCCGATGCTATATTGCGATTTGGCTTAATGTCTTATTGCGTCCATCGGCCATCGGCCATTAGCGACTGCCGATATGTTGCGAGTGCCGATTGCGATGAATGTTGTGGACCCGATACAGTTTAAATGCGGGTGAATTAAAATTGAAGTCCGGCTCTTTAATAAGTTTCGACAGTTTCACTCATATTTCCTCTGTATTTACATATTTGCCTTGCGCGTGGTTTGAAGGGCCAACGATTCCGGTGGTAATGTGACATGTGGGCTCGCCCTGATGGTATAGTCTCTTCGAATGAAAGCCTCTGTAAACATTGTAACGCCCTGTGTATGTCAAATAATTATGGATAAAAGGAGCGTTGTTACAGGTTTAACTTGTAATAAGTATTCTCTGTGTATGTGGCCTCTCTTCCTCTTGTATGTGTCCTGTGAATATTGGAACGCTTGGATAGAGAGAGGAAACTGAAGTTCTGGAAGCCGAAGAAGCAAGTAAGCGAGGATGTAACTGAGAGAATAAGCGAGCGTTGAGGAAGCCGAAGAGCCTGCGGAGAAAGGAAGCCAAAGAGCCAGCGAGTAAGAGGAAATGAATGGACAGAGGCATGGGAATGCATAAAAGCAGCAAAAACAGAGGACTGTTCAGGCCGTTGGTATTGCGAAGAACCAGAGTGTGAGATAGTAGAAGCAGCAGCAGTGAATGTTGTTGAAGGCTGTTGAATGCTGTGGAAAATAAGCTAGAGGAGACAGAGGCAGCGAGAGGATGTAGCAGAACAGAAAGAGGGCAGTAGGGCTAACAAGATAGCAGATAGTCGAAGGGGAGAAGCAGCCAGCTGAGATCATAATCTTGAACAAGAATTTTTTCTTTATGCAGAGCTTAGTTCAGCTAACAGTAGACTAACTAAAGCTGCATGAAGACATTATCAGAAGTCATGAAGGGTACTAGACACTCTGTGTGGGTAGTATGAAGAATTGGGAAGACTACTTCAAGAGAAGACTGGTTGTCATTGATACTGTAGTTTGGAACTGTAGTGAAGCTGTAAATAGACAGAACTCAGCAGAAAAGAGTTCTGAGAGAAGAAGTAAGCAGGATTGGAGTCCTTGGGGCTGGTGCCTCAAAAGCAAGAAGGATAGGAGTCCTTGGGGTTTGTGCCTCAAAAGTAAGCAGGATTGGAGTCCTTGGGGTCGGTGGCTAAGAAGCAAGAAGGATTGGAGTCCTTGGGGATGAAGCGTAAAAATGAACAGGATTGAAATCCTTGGGAGTTGGTGCTCCTAAGTCTAAGATTGGTGTCTTGGCAAAACAGAGTTGGTGCTCTGGAGGTTGGAGCCTCACCAAAGTCCAAGTTGGAGCTTGGAAACTGTTTGTGACAATCTATATATTGTATCTATTTTACTGCATAGTTTATATTAATAAAAGCATTTATTCTTTCTGTTCATCTTGTGTTCTGAATATATATGTTTTAATTGCTAAAACAATAGTGGGAAAAAGAAATACTGATTCACCCCGCCTCTCAGTATTTCCATCAATTGGTATCAGAGCCGGTACCTTCATTCAAAGCTTGATAGCTTGAAGGTCGACATTTAGAACACAAATGGCGAGGTCAAGGAAGAAAGTCTCCAATCCTCCTAAGGATGTGTCTCCCTCTACTACTAAAATAGAAGACAATCAATTTGATGAGGCTCCAAGTCTCAATGGGAATTTTAATATATGGGAAGCAAGAATGAGGAATTTCTTACAGACTCAAGGCATTGGAGTCTGGAAATCAGTGATTGCTGATAGAAGGATGGATAGAGAATCCAAGGAGTACAATGCAAAAGCAGTAAAGGCAATCTTGAATGGGCTCCCTTATTCTGTTAAGAACAATCTAGGAAAAGGTTCATTAGCAAAGGGCATATGGGACAAACTTCATGATCTTCACTCAAAAGGAGCATTGACCATCAGTTAAGAAGATGATGGAAATCTAGAAATAAATCCAAAACCCATCATAGAAGCTGAAAATGAGAATGATGACATCAAGGCTAAAGTAGACCTAGAAGATGAAGAGAATGAAAAAGACTTTGTAGAAGAACTCCTCGCTCAAATTATGACTGCCATGGAAGAGATTAACAATTTGAAAAAGGAAAATGAGGCAATTAAGAAGATAGCTCCAGTTGGTGACCAAGAAAGAAATTCGACCTCATCAAGCTTCAAGTACAAAAAAAGGGATGAAGAGCTTGCCAAGCTTAAGAAGGAATTTCATCAATGCGAAAGGAAGTATCATGAAGAAGTCATATCCATGACAAATCAATTGAATAAAGCAAAGAAGCAAGAAAATACCTTGTCAATTCAACTTGAACAAAGGCACAAGAGCGTGAACAAACTTGAAGACGATATTGGTCAGTACAAGGTAGATGTCTCCTCCCTTAAGTCTCAATTACAAGAAGCCAGGAAACAGGCACAAGGAGCTGAGAAGAGAATGGAGAGCAGTCAAGCAAAGAATGAAGAATTCTTCAAAATGAAGGCAGATATCATCACCCTTAAAATAGTAGCAGCTGAAGCTACTCATAGCAAGGAAGAAACTGAGGAACAACTTGCAAAGAAGAATAATGAGTGTGAAATATTGGAAGAAGAGATTGTCCTCCTCAGAAAAAGGTTGAAGGGATGAACAAAATCTTGAAGAGTTCTCAAGCCTTGGATGACATGCTCAGCTATCACAGATGTCCATCTGATAAATCAGGCCTCGGGTATGCAGGTGAATCCTCAAACAAGAATGAAAATGATTTAAACCAAAGAGATGTGAAGAAGCCAGAAAGAAATGGTGATGCTCCCAGTTCCAACAAAGGCAAGGAGAAAAATCAAGGCTACAATAGAACAAATCCTGCTCCAAGAAGAAAACCAGCTCCAAGAAGAAATGTAGATGATGACAAAGAGGCGAGAGGAAATGGTTATCATCAAAGGATCTCAAGGCAGAAAGGCTTCAGAAGTACATCAAGGAAACCTCCATCTCCCAGGTACTAAAGTTCATTTTTTGGTTATTGTTATTCTTGTTCAAACTTTGGTCATATGGCAAAAGACTGTAAAGCATATCATAAAGATAGATGTTATCTTTCCCATCCATCTCATAGAGATAGATGTTATAGTCTCCGACAACCTCCAAGAAACAACTTTGTAGGAAGAAATCATGAATTCTTATTCATGAACAATGTAGAATGCTTCAAGTGTCATAACATCGGTCATATGGCACGCGATTGTAACTTAACATGGGCTCTTACACAAGCTAGAACCATGCAAAAGAAGGAAGTTGCATAAGTATGGAGAAGGAAGGAAATATAGTCTGAAAGTCCCTTGAGCTCTCCAGCCAATCTAAGCATTTTATGAGAAGATTCTACCAAAAGAGATGATGCATACAGTTAGGGGGAGCCTATCATGTCTCAGGAGCACTCCATTGAAGCATATGATCATGTAACCATTCTTTGGATTGTTGTTAAAGAAATAGGGCAAACAAACATGGTGCTGTTATCACAGAGGTTTATGTCTTAACTCAGGAATTTAATGTGAGAACAGATAAATTCTGGACACTAATAGAGGCAGTCTTCAAACAATCAGATACATCTAGAATAGTGTTTGAAGTAAGAGCAGCTGGCAGCCTATATCAAAACTGAAGCATTGCAAAAAGATGCAGATTAGCAATTGTATTTAAAAGACAGCCACACATTAGATATCTAAATCTGCTAAGAGGAAATAACTAGCTGAGATATGTACAAGAACACAGGGAAAGGATGGCAGTGAGTTAAGAAGAAGCACAGAGACACAAATAAACTCAGATATGAAGAAAGACAGCAAGAAAGACAATCTCAGCGACAGTCTCTCCTGATTTGGACTATGAAGGTCTCTCAATGTTACTTGTGGAGACAACAATATGGATTGAAGCATGAAAGCCCGGACTTGGACACTTGGTGTATGGCCATTTGCAATATGAATGAAAGCATTAAAGTAGAGCATCCTTAAGCATTGTTGAAGCCATGATAAAGCAGTTCTGAGACATGAAGAGGGAATAATGTGCAAATTGATCCTTTTATCTTGAGTAAACAGAAGATGAGCACTATGACAGGGGGAGTCACAGACCCATGAAGATCTACCATTCATGAAGAACAAAAGAAGTTTGATAGGGGGAGTCCTAGAGCACTCCTTTGCCATTGATGTCAAAGGGGGAGAGAAGAAGAATATTGCCATCAATAACAAAGGGGGAGATTGTTGACCTAGGTTGTCATTGATGTCAAATGGAAATATTCTGGATACTAATGGATGACATGAAGCCAAGGGGATGCAGAGCAGATTTATGAAGAGACAGGAGCAAGGCCATCAGGATAGCCAAGCCATAAGCAAAGGGGAGCTACCTAAGGAGGCATATGAAAGCGCATAACAGGATATTGGAGCAAGAGAGGCATTCATATATGCAAGGAGGTCTTTGGAAGACACTACCAAGCTAGAGGAGCAGATGGAGACAAGAGGAGCAGACAGAGCTACAAGAGGAGCCACACACACATATATATATATATATATATATATATATATATATGCGTACAGAGTTAGAGGAGCTGCAAGAGGAGCTAGAGGACGAGCCATATATATATATATATATGCGGAAACAGAATTAGCAGAACTACAGGAGCAAACTAAGCGAGTAGAACAGAGCCACCAAGAGGAGCAGACGGAGCCAAGAGGAGAAAACAGAGGAGCCATATATATATAACATATATATATATATATATATATATCTGAGCCAAATAATAGAACAAACAAAGCCATGGGACGCAACAAACACAGCTGGCGGAGCCATAGAGGAAGCAAACACAGCTATTGGGAGCTATCAGGAGCCATATATCCATAGATAATACTATTGGGAGCTATCGGAGGAAAAACCCATATATATATACATGAACAACTATTGGAGCAACATAAGCAGAGAAGCATAAAAACAAAGTTAAAACAATGGAGCATATAAACAAAGTTAATATGCACGGACCCATGGGACCATTGCAATACGTTGCAATTTAATATCGCTTCCGTCGCATCGGGAGCATGTATCGGGAGCGGTAAAGGCCCTGCCTCTGATTGCGATAATATACGCAGACCCGATGGCATATCACAGTTTGATTGAATGCTATATCGCATCCATGGTAATCACGATGTATAAGGGGCTGTCAACCACAAAAAGCTGATTGCGATATGTACGCGGACCCGATGCGGGATTGTGTTATGGTTGAATCTATTATCGCATCCACCCATCGCAATGCTACATGGAAGGTTGTCCGACCAGAAGCGTTGATTGCGATAGAGGTATGGACTCGACGAAGTTATTAAAACAGTTTAAAATAATATCACGTCCGGGTATCAGGGAATTGGCTATGTTATATGCAAATCTGCCGATTGCGATTGTAAGAGCGGACCCGATGCTATATTGTGATTTGGCTTAATGTCTTATCGCATCCATCGGCCATCGGCCATTGGTGACTGCCGATATGTTGCGAGCGCCGATTGCGATGAATGCTGCGGACCCGATACAGTTTAAATGCAGGTGAATTAAAATTGAAGTCCGGCTCTTTAATAAGTTTCGACTGTTTCACTCATATTTCTTGTGTATTTACATATTTTCCTTGCACGTGGTTTGAAGGGCCAATGATGCCGGTGGTAATGTGACATGTGGGCTCACCCTGATGGTATAGTCTCTCCGAATGAAAGCCTCCGTAAACATTGTAAAGCCCTGCGTATGTCAAATAATTATGGATAAAAGGAGCGTTGTTACAGGTTTAACTTGTAATAAGTATTCTCTGTGTATGTGGCCTCTCTTCCTCTTGTATGTGTCTTGTGAATATTGGAACAATTGGATAGATAGAGGAAACTGAAGTTCGGGAAGCCGAAGAAGCAAGAAAGCGAGGAGGTAATTGAGAGAATAAGCGAGCGTTGAGGAAGCCGAAGAGCCTGCGGAGAAAGGAAGCAAAAGAGCCAACGAGTAAGAGGAAATGAATGAACAGAGGCACAGGAATGCATAAAAGCAGCAAAAACAGAGGACTGTTGAGGCTGTTGGTATTGTGAAGAACCAGAGGGTGAGATAGTAGAAGCAGCAGCAGTGAATGTTGTTGAAGGCTGTTGAACGCTGTGGAAAATAAGCTAGAGGAGACAGAGGCAGCGAGAGGATGTAGCAGAACAGAAAGAGGGCAGCAGGGCTAACAAGATAACAGATAGTCGAAGGGGAGAAGCAGCCAGCTGAGATCATAATCTTGAACAAGAAGTTTTTCTTTATGCAGAGCTTAGTTCAGCTAACAGTAGACTGACTAAAGCTGCGTGAAGACATTATCAGAAGTCATGAAGGGTATTGGACACTCTGTGTGGGTAGTATGAAGAATTGGGAAGACTACTTCAAGAGAAGACTGGTTGTCATTGATACTATAGTTTGGAGACTGTAGTGAAGCTGTAAATAGACAGAACTCAACAGAAAAGTGTTCTGAGAGAAGAAGTAAGCAGGATTGGAGTCCTTGGGGTTGGTGCCTCAAAATCAAGAAGGATATGAGTCCTTGGGGTTGGTGCCTTAGAAGTAAGCAGGATTGGAGTCCTTGGGGTCGGTGCCTCAGAAGCAAGAAGGATTGGAGTCCTTAGGGTTGAAGCCTCAGAACTGAACAGGATTGAAGTCCTTGGGAGTTGGTGCTCCTAAGTCGAAGATTGGTGTCTTGGCAAAACAGAGTTGGTGCTCTGGAGGTTGGAGCCTCACCAAAGTCCAAGTTGGAGCTTGGAAACTGTTTGTGACAATCTATATATTGTATCTATTTTACTGGATAGTTTATATTAATAAAAGCATTTATTCTTGCTGTTCATCTTGTGTTCTGAATGTATATGTTTTAACTGGTAAAACAATAGTGGGAAAAAGAAATACTGATTCACCCCCCTCTTAGTATTTCCAACAACCTGCAAGATGGTTCGGGTAGCACTGGTATTGATGCAGGGAGTTCGGATTGGAACTCTGTACAAGCTGCAAGGTAGCACTGTTGTTGATGGGTGCAACAGTTCCGTGGTTCCTGAAAGTGGAGTAGAAAATCTAGTGGTATCTGGAGAAAAGACCATGATGTGGCATCAAAGGCTTGGACATATTGGAGAGAAGGGCGTTCAAATACTTCATGGTAAAGGTATGGTAGAAGGTATGAGTAATAGCTCTTTGGATTTTGATTTCTGTGAAAATTGTGTATACGGGAAGAAAAATCGGGTGAGTTTCCCCTCTGGTGGTAAGAGGGCGAAACATATATTAGAGTTGGTGCACAGTGATTTGTTTGGACCTATGAAGGTTCCATCACTGGGTAAGTGTCTGTAATATGTATCATTTATAGATGACTTCTCAAGGAATACATGGATATATTTCCTTAAGAAGAAATCTAAAGTCTTTGATAGGTTTAAAGAATTTAAGGCTCTAGTGGAAAACAAGACAGAGAAGAAGATAAAGGTGTTGAGGACAGATAATGGTGGAGAGTTTTGCAGTAAGGAATTTGAAGAATTCTACAAGAAGTGTGGTATAGCATGGCAGGAGACTACTCCATATACACCTCAGCAAAATGGAGTTGCAGAAAGAATGAACAAGATGTTGATGGAAAGGGCAAGAAGCATGCTCAGTGATGCCAGGTTAGGACAGGAATTCTGGGCAGAGGCGGTGGATACTGCATGTTACCTAGTCAACAGGTCACCTTCATCAGCGTTGGAGGATAAGACTCCACAAGAGGTATGGACTGGTAAGAAACCCTCTCTTTCACATCTGAGGGTATTTGGATGTAATGCATATGTACATGTTCCAAAGGAGAAAAGAACAAATTTGGATAGTAAATATGAAAAGTGCATCTTTATTGGGTATAAGGATGGTTTAAAGGGTTATAAGCTTTGGAACCCAGTAACAAGGAAGGTTATGTACAATCGAGATGTGGTGTTCAGAGAGATGAAAGACATTATTAAACATGAATTCCAACCAAAGGAACCTGAGAAGATAGAGTTTGAGCTGAAGGAGGAAGAATCAGACTCTACAGCAAAGGAGGAATCAAAAGATGAAGGGCCACAAACTCCGGCTGTGAGAAGATTAGTTGGAGAAAGAAGGTAGCGAGAAAGGTATAGTCCATTTACTTTCTGTTCAAATTTTGCTTTGTCCGTTACTGATGATGATCCTAGAACTGTGAAGGAAGCAGTGGATTCAGAGGATGGAAAACTCTGGAAAGAGGCCATGGTTGATGAAATGGCATCTTTGAACAAAAAAGAGGCTTGGGATCTGGTGGAGTTGCCAGCTGGAAGGATTCCCATTGGCAGCAAATGGGTGTTCAAAAAGAAGAAAAATGCAGAAGGAAAAGTGGAGAAATACAAAGCTCGATTGGTAGCAAAAGGTTATTCCCAAGTGCCAGGAATTGATTTTGGTGATATTTTTTCTCCTATTACCAAGGTAACTTCTATTAGATTATTTTTATCTGTTGCTGCTGCTTTTGATTTTGAGGTAGAACAGATGGATGTGAAGACATCATTTCTTCACAGGGATCTGGAAGAGGAGATCTACATGAAGCAACCTAAAGGCTTTGCGGTGAACGGTAAGAAAGAACTAGTATGTAAGTTAAAGAAGTCTCTATATGGGTTAAAACAGTCACCAAGTATGTGGTATCAGAAATTTGATACATTTATACGGGGACTTGGCTTCACTAGAAGCAAAGCAGATCATTGTGTGTATTTTAAGTTAATTGGTGACCATGTTATTTATCTGGTCTTGTATGTGGATGATATGTTGTTGGTTGGAAATGAAAAAGAAGTTATCCAAGATTTGAAGACCCAATTGTCCTCCAAATTTGACATGAAAGATCTTGGTGCTGCAAACTATATTTTGGGCATGGAAATTAAAAAAGATTGGGCAAAGAGGAAGCTTTGGTTAAACTAGAGGAAGTATGTCGAGACAATATTGCAGAGGTTTAATATGCAGGATAGTAAACCGGTGAAGGTTCCTATTCCTGTAGGTGTGAGGTTATCTATTGAACAGTGTCCCAAGACACAAGAAGTGGAAGAGGACATGTCCCATGTTCCATATGCAAGTGTAGTCGATAGCTTGATGTATGCGATGGTCTGTACTAGACTAGAGATTGTGCATGCAGTGGGAGTATTGAGTAGGTTTATGTCAAAACCAGGGAAGGAGCACTGGACAACAGTGAAGCGGGTTTTCAGGTATTTGCGTGGCACTAGTGGTTATGGTTTGTTCTACCAAGGAAGACCAAGATTGGACAGAGTGTTGGATATTCATGGCTTTGTTGATGTAGACTAGGCTGGAGATCTGGATCAGAGAATATCTACAAGTGGGTACGTGTTTAACCTATTTGAAGGTGCAGTCAGTTGGATGAGTAAGAATTAATATGTAGTGGCACTGTCAACTACAAAGATAGAATACATGGCAGCCACTCATGCAAGCAAGGAAGTAGTTTGGTTGTAGAGATTGTGTTCAAGTATCGGGTTAGTACAGGAAGCTATAAGGATAGACTGTGACAGCCAAAGTGAAATTTTCTTGGCAAAGAACCCCACATAAAATTCAAAGACAAAGCACATTGATGTTCAGTATCACTTTGTGAGTGATATGATAGAAGACAAAAAGGTGTTGCTGGTAAAGGTGGAAACTTTGAAGAATACTGCAGATGCATTGACAAAATCTGTGAGCTCTGAGAAGTTCTCTTGGTGTAGAGAGACAATGGGCATTTCAGGGCTTTAAAAATGACTAAGCTCTCTTGTGCCCCCCTATGGAAAGAAAACAACAAGTGGGAGAATTTTGGGTTGTGTTATATTCTTTCCACATAGTTAACAGGGGGTTTGAGGGGCACCCGTAACCCCACTTTATGGGGTCCGGGGCAGCGCCGCTAGAAAATTTTGGTTTTGGACCCTATGTTAGGTTGGGTGGACCCACCTATGGTTTTGTGCATCATTTTCAAACATGTTTTTTGGACGCGATGGTTTTCGTTCCATGGTATTAGATGCTTTGGCATGTATAAATATGTATTGTAACATTGAAAGGAAAATAATGAAAAATCAAGCTGGTAGTCTCGGTTTTGGGATCCAGGGGAAAATCTCTGTGTATATGTGTTTTATGTGTTCTACTCTCGCATTATTTATTTTCTGTGTTGTAGAATTCGTATGCAGGTAATTTCTGTACGGGGTTAAAACCTACAACATATAGTGCAGACACTCTTGAGATAAAAAGATGTACCATGGCTTGACGATTAATGTAGGAGTTAAGATTGTCTATAAAAAGACATCTTAGTGCACCAACCTAACCCAACACCAAGATAGTAGTGTCTATTAGGGTCCTATAATTTATAGGATCTCAAGGTGATTAAGCATTTCACAGTTTGTAGGTTTCAAATTGTACATAGATTTCAATTTTCAATTCATTTCATAAAAAAGGAGGAAAAAGAAATGAAAAGAGGGTATATTAAAAACAAAAAAGAGAAAAAAAGATGTAAAAGAAAGCCCCAAAGATTGTTCAAATCATAGAGTTTAAGCATGATTCAACAAATTTCAGTTCATGCTGATAGGTTAGAAAATAATGAGTTGCCAAACAGTTAAATCTTGGTAAATCAGTAGCTAGGTAGAAATAGAATTTGGTCCAACTATTTAATCTGGACCAAATAGGAGAAATAAGTGATAGAGTAGGTTAGATCATAAAAGAAAAGAGACGAAAAATAAAAAAACAATGAAAGAACAAAAAATGATAGCATAGAGAATAGGGTAGGTAGAATCAATGAATAAAGAAGGGGTATCAAAGGACCTTCTTAGAAATTGGAAGATATTTCCTAAGGTTCAAAGAAAATTCGATATTTCTAAGGTCAGATAGCAAAATTTATAAGGAAAAGGGGCTTATGAAACATTAATAACCATCCCCCACTTTAAACCTTATTTATTTGCCCTTTCATATTCTTATAGTTCACCCCCATTTATAACCCAACCCAACCACGCACTCACCCGTCATGTCATCGTTGACCAACCCACCATATTTCCCCTCCTCTCCACTCACTCCGCCTGATCGAATGGCCTACGTATCTTTTTGGCCCCCCCACCATCCGAAAGTTAATCTTGGAGGGGTTTGGGTCTAAAGTCAGTGGTTTCTGCTCCCTTACGTGTCATGCTCTCGTGAGTTTGCACCCCCTCTTATACCACCTACTACTCTGCAGGCCCCCTAAAAAGTTGTATCTGGTATTGTCCAAACCACTCACCCAAGCGATGGTTGAACGCTCGCCACCTCACCACACCAAACCATCCCATCCATCCAATCATTCCCATTCCCGCCGTTGAGCCATAAATAAGGTTGGGTCATTAGCCAATGGACCCACGCCAAATTAAGCCAATCCAACAGCCTGATTTCAAATCATAAAACCGCCAAATTTTCACCGAGTTCAAACTTTAAACGTTATTGTTCACTTGCAGGAACTTCCTCCCACTCCATTCATCTTTTGTGGAGAACGCAAAGCAAAGAAAGAGAACAACAACACAGTCCAGGATTACTAATTTTCAAGCAATAATCATCACTTCCTATTCTTGAATCCCATTTCTATTCAAATACCTTTCTTTCTCCCTCACTAAAAATCTCACTTCTTTCATCCTTTTCTATTGCGGAGCAGAAAACGATGGAAACTAAGCAGAAAGAACCATAAATCTTCAACCCAATGGTGCACCCACCACTAGATTTAGATCATTTCCCATTGGCTGACATGGATTTCAAGATCCATGAAACCCTCTCAGAATTTGATCTGTTTAATGTATATTGCTAGTGGGAGGACAAATTCATGGAGGAAATGGATGACATAGGGCTATGGGACACCAACCTACCTTTCTATATCTTCCCTAAAACATAGAGTTGTCCAAAACTAATTAGGAAGTTCCATTCATGTTACAACCCATACCAAAGAGTAGTGATGGCCCCAACAGGACATATTTTAAAACAATTAATGCTCAATAAATCATGCAGATGATGCAAGCCCTAGTTATTGAAGGATTTGTTCCTTTTTCACATGAATTTTTGACTGAAATGTACCAAAAACTTGATTTCTCCAAAAAATCTAAAACAATAGAGATTTTCATGGCCGAGAACACACCTCTTCCAGGGAAAAACCCTCCTTATTCCTCCTCTATTTTCCCTGATAGAACCAGACATATTGCCTTAGTTCTTTCCTAGCTACTTGGCTATTATTATGATAAATGGATGGATGAAGCTATTATGGCTTTCTTTTCAACTTTAGCTAGTTTCTAGCAGATGTACTTCATGAACAACTTGTCAACTTTTTCAGAGAAGAATTTTTTCATTATTCCTTAGTGTTGGTTTACATGTTTGTGTATTTTTAGGCAAACAGGTTTTAGTTTTCATTAAGAAAAATGAATGATGAAGGTGAGCCTCAATCAATGATATTTTGGACAACCTTGGTTATGAAAGATCAAAAAGATTTCAGTTACAAGACATTTTTGGAAATGTTTGTACACCCAGCAATGAGCCTCCTCAATGGAATTGTAGAACCAAGGATAAGTGAAGGCATAAAAATAATTATGCAACTGTTTGATCAATCCAAAACTTGTGATTGGTACTTGTCCCAAAACGACACTGAAATAAGAGTGTATGGCTATGAATTGGCTCCCTACAAGCTTCCAAAGTTCCTCCCCATGAAGATCTTTGCATTAGAGTATATTAGGCAGATAATTAGTGCAGACCAGATGCATTTTGTAGAAACCAAGAAGAAATCCCAATTCAGGATCAAGTCCCAAATTGGTCCCTTCATTTTCAACAACAGAGCTGTAGGAGAGGAGGCCAATAGAATACTAAGAGAGATGGATTTCACCCATAGCTTCACTTGGTCTTATGACCCTTGGGGTATTAATTCTAAGAAGAAGGTGGAAAATAAATCCACAGCCTACATCCACACTCAAAGACCCGAAATCAAAAAATACATGAATCAAACAGAGTGGATGCCAGATACATTACAGAAGGATGAGGAGCAAGTAATCCCCTCATCCAGTGCACAAACCCCAAGGCCATAGGAGAAACAAACTACTGAAGAAAGGTTTGAAAAGGGAAAAGAGCAAGAGCAAGGAATAACAGGGAAGCGATCTAGAGAAGAGTAGTCACCAGGAACTGATATTTCCATAAAAGAGTTCATATTGAAGTACAAAAAGAAATCTAGAAAACAACACGTGGATATAGATAAAGGATCACCACCACAGACAGTGATCAAAATAATTGATATTCCAGATTCTTCACCAGTTGGAGAACAATCATTTCCTTCTACTCCAACTTCAGAAAGACAACAAACTCTCCAAGTGTCCTCATCTACAAAGGTGACTAAAGAGAAAGAAGAAATTGTATTTGATACCTTTAGGGAAATCAAAATTAGGAATGAAATGCTCAAGAAGAGCACTTATGCTCAGTTTTGGAAGTATATTGCAACTGCACAATGCAAACTTCTCTCTGCTTTTGACTCAGAAAAGGGAAAGATGCATATGGCATTTTTGGAGGCACAAACATCAGAGCCTAAAACTCCAACAGACTACAAGCAGACTTCATTTGAGTTTGATGTCAAAAATGTGCATCCAATTGATCAGTTGGAGATGCACAAGCAAACAGGTGAAATGATTTCATCTACTTTGACCAGCACTTCCATGAATTTGTTCAAAATGCAGGTAGCTCTTTCAAATTCTCAGTCTCAGTTGAAGATGGAGAGAATTTCATCATTATTAAAGGACACCAAGATTAAGTATTTGGAATACTTAATAATAAATATTGAGTATGACCCCTTAAATACCAAGGCAGCCAAAGAAGTGATAAAGAAGAAAGAGCTAGACATTGCAGCTTTGACGAAGCAACTCAAGTTGTCTGCTACACATGACCCACTTACCAAGGAAATAGAGGAAACAAAGAGCATAAAAGCTGACATGATGAAACTTATAGTAGAACTGTTAGCCCCCTAATTTTCTCTCTTTTTTCCATTTTCCCCTTCCTAAATCATAACCATTTACCGTTGTTTTACCTCTCTTATACACCCTCATCTTGCACTAGTCGAAGAACGGTGACATATTTCGTATGCACTTTATTTTTCATATTTTTAACTTAACTTAGCATTAATTAATTATTTATTACATGATTTCTTGCTTATAATCACTCTTTGTTACTTATCGATATCTCCAACTTTTATTTGGTAGTCAAGCACTTACCGTGACTGCTGATCCTAATGCAGGATCGGATCTTGCACCAATGCCAGCACAACAAATCTTTGCAGCAGATCCGAGCCTCCTTGATCACCGCCTCGTTTTGAGCAGCTTCAGCCACAACATCAAGATCGATCTAAAGGTGGCCAAGCTTTAGCCACAATAGCAAGATCGATCCAAAGTTATCCAAGATTGAATTTATGAAGAACAAACAGTTGGAGATTGGCTACAGCTAGTTTTGTTGAACTGTCTAATTTTGAAGGCCGAATAGCTAAATTCTGCATTTGGTTATGTAATTGGTTAAACGATCTTTTTGGCCTTCGGTAAAAGATCTATATAATGAAGAATGTAAATAGGACGAGATAGTTTTTTTTTATAAAATTTTGTATAGAACAAAGATACAACCAGAGAGGCGGTAACAGGTTGTTGTGTTTTTTATCCCCCGAATCTGGGGTGGACTATGTACTCACGCATGTATTTGCCTCAATGAATTAATAGAAAGGGATCTCCGCCTCATGTTTTATGAATTTCAATTCTGTGTTTGAACACTGATGAATTGATAAAGTACTAAGCAACATTTCTATTTGAAAGGGAAACACGCTAGTTGGCTAGGGCCCAACCAACCCAGCACGTTTACCCTATTTCGTGTTTCTTGTAATTTGTGTTTATATTGTCAAGTGTGATTTAATTTCCAGCACATGCATTTTTGTCTTAGTGAAAACGGATCCATTGTGTGAAGTACCTAGATTTCCTTTTCCTGCATCTGATTTCACATTGGTTTCCCCTCCTAGTCCAAGCAGGAGAAATATGTTTGAAAAATATTATATATGAAAGAGGAATGCAAGATATATAATATGTGGAAAAAAATAAACACATAAAACCAGAGAGACATAGATATACGTGGTTCACCCAATTTGGGCTACATCCACCCCGAACAGCTAGTCCTACCTTTCTATTATCCAGCAAAATGAAGAGACAACCTATAGCAGATCCGTTGTAATATCCTCTGTTTTCTCTCATAGTCTCACCTCTCTATTTCTCACTCAGAGAATACACATCTATTACACAGCCTCAATACATTACCCTCATACAAAGAGAGGGGTTGCCTTCTAGGGAAAAAAACCATAAACTAAACATAAGTTCTACCATCAGATCATCCGCCTAATGAACGGCCCAAATTGACTAGAAATTACTATACTTTTACAAGGCAATTTTACATCTGTTTTTAGCTTCAGGGGCGCTACCCCTGAAACCCCTGCTGGGGGACCGCTGGCCCCCGGACCCCCCAGCCAGGGGGGATTGGCCCCCCAGAAACCCCCACGGGGGGGACAAGTCCCCCCCCGCACCCCCCGGCGTGGAGGGGTGTATAAACTTCCTGGGGTATACATCCAGCTAAAACAAAGACCTATAAATAATCATGCTCCACACCCAACAAAATAAACCTGCACCAGTGCACGTCAGTGTGAAGCAGAAAGCCTTTTTAGTTTACTTCTCGCAATTTTCTTGTGAAGGAGCCATAAAGAAATGGTGATGCTCCTAGTTCCAGCAAAGGCAAGGAGAAAAATCAAGGCTACAATAGAACAAATCCTGCTCCAAGAAGAAAACCAGCTCCAAGAAGAAATGTAGATGATGACAAAGAGGCGAGAGGAAATGGTTATCATCAAAGGATCTCAAGGCAGAAAGGCTTCAGAAGTACATCAAGGAAACCTCCATCTCCCAGGTACTAAAGTTCATTTTTTGGTTATTGTTATTCTTGTTCAAACTTTGGTCATATGGCAAAAGACTGTAAAGCATATCATAAAGATAGATGTTATCTTTCCCATCCATCTCATAGAGATAGATGTTATAGTCTCCGACAACCTCCAAGAAACAACTTTTTAGGAAGAAATCATGAATTCGTATTCATGAACAATGTAGAATGCTTCAAGTGTCATAACATCGGTCATATGGCACGCGATTGTAACTTAACATGGGCTCTTACACAAGCTAGAACCATGCAAAAGAAGGAAGTTGCATAAGTATGGAGAAGGAAGGAAATATAGTCTGAAAGTCCCTTGAGCTCTCCAGCCAATCTAAGCATTTTATGAGAAGATTCTACCAAAAGAGATGATGCATACAGTTAGGGGGAGCCTATCATGTCTCAGGAGCACTCCATTGAAGCATATGATCATGTAACCATTCTTTGGATTGTTGTTAAAGAAATAGGGCAAAAAAACATGGTGCTGTTATCACAGAGGTTTATGTCTTAACTCAGGAATTTAATGTGAGAACAGATAAATTCTGGACACTAATAGAGGCAGTCTTCAAACAAACAGATACATCTGGAATAGAGTTTGAAGTAAGAGCAGCTGGCAGCCTATATCAAAACTGAAGCATTGCAAAAAGATGCAGATCAGCAATTGTATTTAAAAGACAGCCACATATTAGATATCTAAATCTGCTAAGAGGAAATAACTAGTTGAGATATGTACAAGAACACAGGGAAAGGATGGCAGTGAGTTAAGAAGAAGCACAGAGACACAAATAAACTCAGATATGAAGAAAGACAGCAAGAAAGACAATCTCAACGGCAGGCTCTCCTGATTTGGACTATGAAGGTCTCTCAATGTTACTTGTGGAGACAACAATATGGATTGAAGCATGAAAGCCCGGACTTGGACACTTGGTGTATGGCCATTTGCAATATGAATGAAAGCATTAAAGTAGAGCATCCTTAAGCATTTTTGAAGCCATGATAAAGCAGTTCTGAGACATGAAGAGTGAATAATGTGCAAATTGATCCTTTTATCTTGAGTAAATAGAAGATGAGCACTATGACAGGGGGAGTCACAGACCCATGAAGATCTACCATTCATGAAGAACAAAAGAAGTTTGATAGGGGGAGTCCTAGAGCACTCCTTTGCCATTGATGTCAAAGGGGGCGAGAAGAAGAATATTGCCATCAATAACAAAGGGGGAGATTGTTGACCTAGGTTGTCATTGATGTCAAATGGAAATATTCTGGATACTAATGGATGACATGAAGCCAAGGGGATGCAGAGCAGATTTATGAAGAGACAGGAGCAAGGCCATCAAGATAGCCAAGCCATAAGCAAAGGGGAGCTACCTAAGGAGGCATATGAAAGCACATAACAGGATATTGGAGCAAGAGAGGCATTCATATATGCAAGGAGGTCTTTGGAAGACACTACCAAGCTAGAGGAGCAGATGGAGACAAGAGGAGCAGACAGAGCTACAAGAGGAGCCACACACACATATATAATATATATATATATATATATATATATATATATATATATATATATATATATATATATATGCGGAAACAGAATTAGCGGAACTACAGGAGCAAACTAAGTGAGTAGAACAGAGCCACCAAGAGGAGCAGACGGAGCCAAGAGGAGAAAACAGAGGAGCCATATATATATATATATATATATCTGAGCCAAATATATGAACAAACAGAGCCATGGGACGCAACAAACACAGCTGGCGGAGCCATAGAGGAAGCAAACACAGCTATTGGGAGCTATCAGGAGCCATATATCCATAGATAATACTATCGGGAGCTATCGGAGGAAAAACCCATATATATATACATGAACAACTATTGGAGCAACATAAGCGGAGAAGCATAAAAACAAAGTTAAAACAACGGAGCATATAAACAAAGTTAATATGCGCGGACCCATGGGACCATTGCAATACGTTGCAATTTAATATCGCGTCCGTCGCGTCGGGAGCATGTATCGGGAGCGGTAAAGGCCCTGCCTCCAATTGCGATAATATACGCGGACCCGATGGCATATCACAGTTTGATTGAATGCTATATCGCATCCGCGGTAATCGCGATGTATAAGGGGTTGTCAACCACAAAAAGCTGATTGAGATATGTACGCGGACCCGATGCGGGATTGTGTTATGGTTGAATCTATTATCACATCCGCCCATCGCAATGCTACATGAAGGTTGTCCGACCAGAAGCGTCGATTGCGATAGAGGTATGGACCCGACGAAGTTATTAAAACAGTTTAAAATAATATCACGTCCGGGTATCGGGGAATTGGCTATGTTATATGCAAATCTGCCGATTGCGATTGTAAGAGCGGACCCGATGCTATATTGTGATTTGGCTTAATGTCTTATCACGTCCATCGGCCATCGGCCATTGGCGACTACCGATATGTTGCAAGCGCCGATTGCGATGAATGTTGCGTACCCAATACAGTTTAAATGCAGGTGAATTAAAATTGAAGTTCGGCTCTTTAATAAGTTTCGACTGTTTCACTCATATTTCCTGTGTATTTACATATTTGCCTTGCACGTGGTTTGAAGGGCCAATGATGCCGGTGGTAATGTGACATGTGGGCTCACCCTAATGGTATAGTCTCTCTGAATGAAAGCCTCCGTAAACATTGTAAAGCCCTGTGTATGCCAAATAATTATGGATAAAAGGAGCGTTGTTACAGGTTTAACTTGTAATAAGTATTCTCTGTGTATGTGGCCTCTCTTCCTCTTGTATGTGTCCTATGAATATTGGAACAATTGGATAAACAGAGGAAACTGAAGTTCGGGAAGCCGAAGAAGCAAGAAAGCGAGGAGGTAATTGAGAGAATAAGCGAGCGTTGAGGAAGCCGAAGAACCTGCGGAGAAAGGAAGCCAAAGAGCCAACAAGTAAGAGGAAATGAATGAACAGAGGCACGGGA
The DNA here is from genome assembly GCA_031772625.1 of Pinus tabuliformis. Classification (NCBI taxonomy): domain Eukaryota; kingdom Viridiplantae; phylum Streptophyta; class Pinopsida; order Pinales; family Pinaceae; genus Pinus; species Pinus tabuliformis. The sequence goes on along the minus strand of CM062820.1, from coordinate 854,245,324 downwards.
ATGCATAAAAGCAGCAAAAACAGAGGACTGTTGAGGCTGTTGGTATTGTGAAGAACCAGAGGGTGAGATAGTAGAAGCAGCAGCAGTGAATGTTGTTGAAGGCTATTGAACGCTGTGGAAAATAAGCTAGAGGAGACAGAGGCAGCGAGAGGATGTAGCAGAACAGAAAGAGGGCAACAGGGCTAACAAGATAACAGATAGTCGAAGGGGAGAAGCAGCCAGCTGAGATCATAATCTTGAACAAGAAGTTTTTCTTTATGCAGAGCTTAGTTCAGCTAACAGTAGACTGACTAAAGCTACGTGAAGACATTATCAGAAGTCATGAAGGGTATTGGACACTCTGTGTGGGTAGTATGAATAATTTTGAAGACTACTTCAATAGAAGACTGGTTGTCATTGATATTGTAGTTTGGAGACTGTAGTGAAGCTGTAAATAGACAGAACTCAGCAGAAAAGTGTTCTGAGAGAAGAAGTAAGCAGGATTGGAGTCCTTGGGGCTGGTGCCTCAAAATCAAGAAGGATATGAGTCCTTGGGGTTGGTGCCTCAGAAGTAAGCAGGATTGGAGTCCTTGGGGTCGGTGCCTCAGAAGCAAGAAGGAATGGAGTCCTTAGGGTTGAAGCCTCAGAACTAAACAGGATTGAAGTCCTTGGGAGTTGGTGCTCCTAAGTCGAAGATTGGTGTCTTGGCAAAACAGAGTTGGTGCTCTAGAGGTTGGAGCCTCACCAAAGTCCAAGTTGGAGCTTGGAAACTGTTTGTGACAATATATATATTGTATCTATTTTACTGGATAGTTTATATTAATAAAAGCATTTATTCTTGCTGTTCATCTTGTGTTCTGAATGTATATGTTTTAACTGGTAAAACAATAGTGGGAAAAAGAAATACTGATTCACCCCGCTCTCAGTATTTCCAACAACCTGCAAGATGGTTTGGGTAGCACTGGTATTGATGCAGGGAGTTCGGATTGGAACTCTGTACAAGCTGCAAGGTAGCACTGTTGTTGATGGGTGCAACAGTTCCGTGGTTCCTGAAAGTGGAGTAGAAAATCTAGTGGTATCTGGAGAAAAGACCATGATGTGGCATCAAAGGCTTGGACATATTGGAGAGAAGGGCGTTCAAATACTTCATGGTAAAGGTATGGTAGAAGGTATGAGTAATAGCTCTTTGGATTTTGATTTCTGTGAAAATTGTGTATACGGGAAGCAAAATCGGGTGAGTTTCTCCTCTGGTGGTAAGAGGGCGAAACATATATTAGAGTTGGTGCACAGTGATGTGTTTGGACCTATGAAGGTTCCATCACTGGGTAAGTGTCTGTAATATGTATCATTTATAGATGACTTCTCAAGGAATACATGGATATATTTCCTTAAGAAGAAATCTAAAGTCTTTGATAGGTTTAAAGAATTTAAGGCTCTAGTGGAAAACAAGACAGAGAAGAAGATAAAGGTGTTGAGGACAGATAATGGTGGAGAGTTTTACAGTAAGGAATTTGAAGAATTCTACAAGAAGTGTGGTATAGCATGGCAGGAGACTACTCCATATACACCTCAGCAAAATGGAGTTGCAGAAAGAATGAACAAGATGTTGATGGAAAGGGCAAGAAGCATGCTCAGTGATGCCAGGTTAGGACAGGAATTCTGGGCAGAGGCGGTGGATACTACATGTTACCTAGTCAACAGGTCACCTTCATCAGCGTTGGAGGATAAGACTCCACAAGAGGTATGGAATGGTAAGAAACCCTCTCTTTCACATCTGAGGGTATTTGGATGTAATGCATATGTACATGTTCCAAAGGAGAAAAGAACAAATTGGATAGTAAATATGAAAAGTGCATCTTTATTGGGTATAAGGATGGTTTAAAGGGTTATAAGCTTTGGAACCCAGTAACAAGGAAGGTTATGTACAACCGAGATGTGGTGTTCAGAGAGGTGAAAGACATTATTAAACATGAATTTCAACCAAAGGAACCTGAGAAGATAGAGTTTGAGCTGAAGGAGGAAGAATCAGACTCTACAGCAAAGGAGGAATCAAAAGATGAAGGGCCACAAACTCCGGTTGTGAGAAGATTAGTTGGAGAAAGAAGGTAGCGAGAAAGGTATAGTCCATTTACTTTCTGTTCAAATTTTGCTTTGTCCGTTACTGATGATGATCCCAGAACTGTGAAGGAAGCAGTGGATTCAGAGGATGGAAAACTCTGGAAAGAGGCCATGGTTGATGAAATGGCATCTTTGCACAAAAAAGAGGCTTGGGATCTGGTGGAGTTGCCAGCTGGAAGGATTCCCATTGGCAGCAAATGGGTGTTCAAAAAGAAGAAAAATGCAGAAGGAAAAGTGGAGAAATACAAAGCTTGATTGGTAGCAAAAGGTTATTCCCAGGTGCCAGGAATTGATTTTGGTGATATTTTTTCTCCTATTGCCAAGGTAACTTCTATTAGATTATTTTCATCTGTTGCTGCTGCTTTTGATTTTGAGGTAGAACAGATGGATGTGAAGACATCATTTCTTCACAGGGATCTGGAATAGGAGATCTACATGAAGCAACCTAAAGGCTTTGCGGTGAACGGTAAGAAAGAACTAGTATGTAAGTTAAAGAAGTCTCTATATGGGTTAAAACAGTCACCAAGGATGTGGTATCAGAAATTTGATACATTTATACGGGGACTTGGCTTCACCAGAAGCAAAGCAGATCATTGTGTGTATTTTAAATTAATTGGTGACCATGTTATTTATCTGGTCTTGTATGTGGATGATATGTTGTTGGTCGGAAATGACAAAGAAGTTATCCAAGATTTGAAGACCCAATTGTCCTCCAAATTTGACATGAAAGATCTTGGTGCTGCAAACTATATTTTGGGCATGGAAATTAAAAAAGATTGGGCAAAGAGGAAGCTCTGGTTAAACTAGAGGAAGTATGTCGAGACAATATTGCAGAGGTTTAATATGCAGGATAGTAAACCGGTGAAGGTTCCTATTCCTGTAGGTGTGAGGTTATCTATTGAACAGTGTCCCAAGACACAAGAAGAGGAAGAGGACATGTCCCATGTTCCATATGCAAGTGTAGTTGATAGCTTGATGTATGCAATGGTTTGTACTAGACTAGAGATTGTGCATGCAGTGGGAGTATTGAGTAGGTTTATGTCAAAACCAGGGAAGGAGCACTGGACAACAGTGAAGCGGGTTTTCAGGTATTTGCGTGGCAATAGTGGTTATGTTTTGTGCTACCAAGGAAGACCAAGATTGGACAGAGTGTTGGATATTCATGGCTTTGTTGATGCAGACTAGGCTGGAGATCTGGATCAGAGAATATCTACAAGTGGGTACGTGTTTAACCTATTTGGAGGTGTAGTCAGTTGGATGAGTAAGAAACAATATGTAGTGGCACTGTCAACTACAAAGACAGAATACATGGCAGCCACTCATGCAGGCAAGGAAGCAGTTTGGTTGTAGAGATTGTGTTCAAGTATCGGGTTAGTACAGGAAGCTATAAGGATAGACTGTGACAACCAAAGTGAAATTTTCTTGGCAAAGAACCCCACATAAAATTCAAAGACAAAGCACATTGATGTTCAGTATCACTTTGTGAGTGATATGATAGAAGACAAAAAGGTGTTGCTGGTAAAGGTGGAAACTTTGAAGAATATTGCAGATGCATTGACAAAATCTGTGAGCTCTGAGAAGTTCTCTTGGTGTAGAGAGACAATGGGCATTTCAGGGCTGGAAAAATGACTAAGCTCTCTTGTGCCCCCCTATGGAAAGAAAACAACAAGTGGGAGAATGTTGGGTTGTGTTATATTCTTTCCACGTAGTTAATAGGGGGTTTGAGGGGCACCCGTAACCCCACTTTATGGGGTCCGGGGCAGCGCCCCTAGAAAATTTTGGTTTTGGACCCTATGTTAGGTTGGGTGGACCCACCTATGGTTTTGTGCATCATTTTCAAAGATGTTTTTTGGATGCGATGGTTTTCGCTCCATGGTATTGGATGCTTCGGCATGTATAAATATGTATTGTAACATTGAAAGGAAAATAATGAAAAATCAAGCTGGTAGTCTCGGTTTTGGGATCCAGGGGAAAATCTCTGTGTATATGTGTTTTATGTGTCCTACTCTCGCATTATTTATTTTCTGTGTTGTAGAATTCGTATGCAGGTAATTTCTGTACGGGGTTAAAACCTACAACATATAGTGCAGACACTCTTGAGATAAAAAGATGTACCATGGCTTGACGATTAATGTAGGAGTTAAGATTGTCTGTAAAAAGACATCTTAGTGCACCAACCTAACCCAACACCAAGATAGTAGTGTCTATTAGGGTCCTATAATTTATAGGATCTCAAGGTGATTAAGCATTTCACAGTTTGTAGGTTTCAAATTGTACATAGATTTCAATTTTCAATTCATTTCATAAAAAAGGAGGAAAAAGAAATGAAAAGAGGGTATATTAAAAACAAAAAAGAGAAAAAAAGAAGTAAAAGAAAGCCCCAAAGATTGTTCAAATCATAGAGTTTAAGCATGATTCAACAAATTTCAGTTCATGCTGATAGGTTAGAAAATAATGAGTTGCCAAACAGTTAAATCTTGGTAAATCAGTAGCTAGGTAGAAATAGAATTTGGTCCAACTGTTTAATCTGGACCAAATAGGAGAAATAAGTGATAGAGTAGGTTAGATCTTAAAATAAAAGAGATGAAAAATAAAAAAACAATGAAAGAACAAAAAATGATAGCATAGAGAATAAGGGTAGGTAGAATCAATGAATAAAGAAGGGGTATCAAAGGACCTTCTTAGAAATTGGAAGATATTTCCTAAGGTTCAAAGAAAATTCGATATTTCTAAGGTCAGATAGAAAAATTTATAAGGAAAAGGGGCTTATGAAACATTAATAACCGTCCCCCACTTTAAACCTTATTTATTTGCCCTTTCATATTCTTATAGTTCACCCCCATTTATAACCCAACCCAACCACGCACTCACCCGTCATGTCATCGTTGACCAACCCACCATATTTCCCCTCCTCTCCACTCACTCCACCTGATCGAATGGCCCACGTATCTTTTTGGCCCCCCCACCATCCGAAAGCTAATCTTGGAGGGGTTTGGGTCTAAAGTCAGTGGTTTCTGCTCCCTTACGTGTCATGCTCTCGTGAGTTTGCACCCCCTCTTATACCACCTACTATTCTGCAGGCCCCCTAAAAAGTTGTATCTGGTATCGTCCAAACCACTCACCCAAGCGATGGTTGAACGCTCGCCACCTCACCACACCAAACCATCCCATCCATCCAATCATTCCCATTCCCGTCGTTGAGCCATAAATAAGGTTGGGTCATTAGCCAATGGACCCACGCCAAATTAAGCCAATCCAACAGCCTGATTTCAAATCATAAAACCACCAAATTTTCACTGAGTTCAAACTTTAAACGTTATTGTTCACTTGCAGGAACTTCCTCCCACTCCATTCATCTTTTGTGGAGAACGCAAAGCAAAGAAAGAGAACAACAACACAGTCCAGGATTACTAATTTTCAAGCAATAATCATCACTTCCTATTCTTGAATCCCATTTCTATTCAAATACCTTTCTTTCTCCCTCACTAAAAATCTCACTTCTTTCATCCTTTTCTATTGCGGAGCAGAAAACGATGGAAACTAAGCAGAAAGAACCATAAATCTTCAACCCAATGGTGCACCCACCACTAGATTTAGATCATTTCCCATTGGCTGACATGGATTTCAAGATCCATGAAACCCTCTCAGAATTTGATCTGTTTAATGTATATTGCTAGTGGGAGGACAAATTCATGGAGGAAATGGATGACATAGGGCTATGGGACACCAACCTACCTTTCTATATCTTCCCTAAAACATATAGTTGTCCAAAACTAATCAAGAAGTGCCATTCATGTTACAACCCATAGCAAAGAGTAGTGATGGCCCCAACAGGACATATTTTATAACAATTAATGCTCAATAAATCATGCAGATGATGCAGGCCCTAGTTATTGAAGGATTTGTTCCTTTTTCACATGAATTTTTGACTGAAATGTACCAAAAACTTGATTTCTCCAAAAAAGCTAAAACAGTAGAGATTTTCATGGCCGAGAACACACCTCTTCCAAGAAAAAACCCTCCTTATTCCTCCTCTATTTTCCCTGATAGAACCAGACATATTGCCTTAGTTCTTTCCTAGCTACTTGTCTATTATTATGATAAATGGCTGGATGAAGCTATTATGGCTTTCTTTTCAACTTTAGCTAGTTTCTAGCAGATGTACTTCATGAACAACTTGTCAACTTTTTCAGAGAAGAATTTTTTCATTATTCCTTAGTGTTGGTTTACATGTTTGTGTATTTTTAGGCAAACAGGTTTTAGTTTTCATTAAGAAAAATGAATGATGAAGGTGAGCCTCAATAAATGATATTTTGGACAACCTTGGTTATGAAAGATCAAAAATATTTCAGTTACAAGACATTTTTGGAAATGTTTGTACACCCAGCAATGAGCCTCCTCAATGGAATTGTAGAACCAAGGATAAGTGAAGGCATAAAAATAATTATGCAACTGTTTGATCAATCCAAAACTTGTGATTGGTACTTTTCCCAAAACTACACTGAAATAAGAGTGTATGGCTATGAATTGGCTCCCTACAAGCTTCCAAAGTTCCTCCCCATGAAGATCTTTGCATTAGAGTATATTAGGCAGATAATTAGTGCAGATCAGATGCATTTTGTAGAAACCAAGAAGAAATCCCAATTCAGGATCAAGTCCCAAATTGGTCCCTTCATTTTCAATAGCAGAGCTGTAGGAGAGGAGGCCAATAGAATACTAAGAGAGATGGATTTCACCCATAGCTTCACTTGGTCTTATGACCCTTGGGGTATTAATTCTAAGAAGAAGGTGGAAAATAAATCCACAGTCTACATCCACACTCAAAGACCCGAAATCAAAAAATACATGAATCAAACAGAGTGGATGCCAGATACATTACAGAAGGCTGAGGAGCAAGTAATCTCCTCATCCAGTGCACAAACCCCAAGGCCATAGGAGAAACAAACTACTGAAGAAAGGTTTGAAAAGGGAAAAGAGCAAGAGCAAGGAATAACAGGGAAGCGATCTAGAGAAGAGTAGTCACCAGGAACTGATATTTCCATAAAAGAGTTCATATTGAAGTACAAAAAAAAAGCTAGAAAACAACACATGGATATAGATAAAGGATCACCACCATAGACAGTGATCAAAATAATTGATATTCCAGATTCTTCACAAGTTGGAGAACAATCATTTCCTTCTACTCCAACATCAGAAAGACAACAAACTCTCCAAGTGTCCTCATCTACAAAGGTGACTAAAGAGAAAGAAGAAATTGTATTTGATACCTTTAGGGAAATCAAAATTAGGAATGAAATGCTCAAGAAGAGCACTTATGCTCAGTTTTGGAAGTAGAGTGCAACTGCACAAGGCAAACTTCTCTCTGCTTTTGACTCAGAGAAGGGAAAGATGCATATGGCATTTTTGGAGGCACAAACATCAGAGCCTAAAACTCCAACAGACTACAAGCATAATTCATTTGAGTTTGATGTCAAAAATGTGCATCCAATTGATCAGTTGGAGATGCACAAGCAAATAGGTGAAATGATTTCATCTACTTTGACCAGCACTTCCATGAATTTGTTCAAAATGCAAGTAGCTCTTTCAAATGCTCAGTCTCAGTTGAAGATGGAGAGAATTTCATAATTATTAAAGGACACCAAGATTAAGTCTTTTGAATACTTAATAATAAATATTGAGTATGACCCCTTAAATACCAAGGCAGCCAAAGAAGTGATAAAGAAGAAAGAGCAAGACATTGCAGCTTTGACGAAGCAACTCAAGTTGTCTGCTACACATGACCCACTTACCAAGGAAATAGAGGAAACAAAGAGCATAAAAGCTAACATGATGAAACTTATAGTAGAACTGTTAGCCCCCTAATTTGCTCTCTTTTTTCCATTTTCCCCTTCCTAAATCATAACCATTTACCATTGTTTTACCTCTCTTATACACCCTCATCTTGCACTAGTCCAAGAACAGTGACATATTTCGTATGCACTTTATTTTTCATATTTTTAACTTAACTTAGCATTAATTAATTATTTATTACATGATTTCTTGCTTATAATCACTCTTTGTTACTTATCGATATCTCCAACTTTTATTTGGTAGTCAAGCACTTACCGTGACTGCTGATCCTAATGCAGGATCAGATCTTGCACCAATGCCAGCACAACAAATCTTTGCAGCAGATCCGAACCTCCTTGATCACCGCCTCGTTTTGAGCAGCTTCAGCCACAACATCAAGATCGATCTAAAGGCGGCCAAGCTTTAGCCACAATAGGAAGATCGATCCAAATTTATCCAAGATTGAATTTATGAAGAACAAACAGTTGGAGATTGGCTATAGCTAGTTTTGTTGAATTGTCTAATTTTGAAGACCGAATAGCTAAATTCTGCATTTGGTTATGTAATTGGTTAAACGATCTTTTTGGCCTTCGGTAAAAGATCTATATAATGAAGAATGTAAATAGGACGAGATAGTTTTTTTTTATAAAATTTTGTATAGAACAAAGATACAACCAGAGAGGCGGTAACAGGTTGTTGTGTTTTTCATCCCCCGTATCTGGGCTGGACTATGTACTCACGCATGTATTTGCCTCAATGAATTAATAGAAAGGGATTCCGCCTCATGTTTTATGAATTTCAATTCTGTGTTTGAACGCTGATGAATTGATAAAGTACTGAGCAACATTTCTATTTGAAAGGTAAACACGCTAGTTGGCTAGGGCCCAACCAACCCAGCACGTTTACCCTATTTCGTGTTTCTTGTAATTTGTGTTTATATTGTCAAGTGTGATTTAATTTCCAGCACATGCATTTCTGTCTTAGTGAAAACGGATCCATTGTGTGAAGTACCTAGATTTCCTTTTCCTGCACCTGATTTCACATTGGTTTCCCCTCCTAGTCCAAGCAGGAGAAATATGTTTGAAAAATATTATATATGAAAGAGGAATGCAAGATATATAATATGTGGAAAAAAATAAACACATAAAACCAAAGAGACATAGATATACGTGGTTCACCCAGTTTGGGCTACATCCACCCCAAACAGCTAGTCCTACCTTTCTATTATCCAGCAAAATGAAGAGACAACCTATAGCAGATCCGTTGTAATATCCTCTGTTTTCTCTCATAGTCTCACCTCTCTATTTCTCACTTAGAGAATACACATCTATTACATAGCCTCAATACATTACCCTCATACAAAGAGAGGGGTTTCCTTCTAGGGAAAAAAACCATAAACTAAACATAAGTTCTACCATCAGATCATCCGCCTAATGAACGGCCCAAATTGACTAGAAATTACTATACTTTTACAAGGAAATTTTACATCTGTTTTTAGCTTCAGGGGCGTTGCCCCTGAAACCCCCACTGGGGGACTGCTGGCCCCCGGACCCCCTAGCCAGGGGGGATTGGCCCCCCACAAACCCCCACGGGGGGGACAAGTCCCCCCCCGCACCCCCCGACGTGGAGGGGTGTATAAACTTCCTGGGGTATACATCCAGCTAAAACAAAGACCTTTAAATAATCATGCTCCACACCCAACAAAATAAACCTGCACCAGTGCACGTCAGTGTGAAGCAGAAAGCCTTTTTAGTTTACTTCTCGCAATTTTCTTGTTTTCATTAAGCACTTTATAACAGGATAAATGTATATGGATTGTTTCTTTATTTCTGCACTCTGTCAAAATAAAAAATATTCATTTTTATGTGTGCAATTTGACTTAACAGTATAATAGCACTTGTAGTAACTAAGCACTTATTTTAAGAATTAAATGCTAAGTGCAAGAAGCTCTGATCTAGTGCAAGAACTAGTTTCTTGCCATGGGATCTGAGTGCCTTCAAGCCCTTGCAGGAAGTAAAATGCCTTTAGTAAAGACACCATTTATATCCTTTGCATAAATCTCTATTCCTGCACTAGTGCAAGCAGATAATGCAAGACAAAATAGTGCAAGAAGGAAACCTCTAAAAGAGCGGGTTTGAAGGGCCCATCTGAAGAGACTGTTAAGTGTCTCTGCTAAAGAAAACGCACACTCGGTAGTTAAACAATAGTTAGCTAGAGTGATTGCCCCTTTATTTCTAATTCCTTTTGCAAATGCATTCTTCCTTATTCCAGTCTTAGATTATTTTGATGGTTCAAGTTGCCTTTTTCTCCTTTTAGTTTGATTCTGCAATATTTCCTTTAAAGAAAGTAGGGATTTATATTAGAAATATTCATACCATCTCTGGCATTGCATGTGCTTCGTCTCTAAGTTTACAGATCCCCTGAGTTGACAATTTAAGTGTTGACGAGTTTGCTTAAGTGTAATTCCTGCACCCAACATTTTGGTGCCATTGCCGGGGAGGCGATTTGATTTGGTAAGAATTTTCTGATTATACAATAGAGGTAATTTTTCTTTATTTTTGCAGTATTGTTCGGAAAATCTTCTTTGAAGGAATTTTAGTGGTGTTGATTGATTTTTGACAACATTTTTTTATTAGAAATTGTTTTGTTATTTTTCTTTATTTTTTGAAATGAATGCCTAGAAAAGGTAAGGGTTCAAAGAAAACTAAGGGCCAAAATATTTCTGAAAACAAGTCTCATATTGGGTCTCCTTCTGTGAGCAGGAAGCCCAATCCAATTCAAACCCATCACGCAGGAACAATCCACCTGGATTTTGGTGACATCAGCTCAGGTGTGGTTCAGTCTGCTGGGAGCAAAAGGGAAACAATAGCAGACCATGAAGATCATGTGGAAGGGACTGGTGAAAACCAGGTAAGTAGGGAACAATCAACTTTTGTGTTTCCAATCGTGGACCCCGATACTGTGGCACAAATGAAGAATATTCCACCATCAGCTGTCCCTCATTTCCGTGGTAAAGTTAATGAAGATCGTGACTCTTTTCTATTCGAGTTTGATATTCTGTGTAGAAGTTATGATTATTCAATTGATGCTCATAAGCTAAGATTATTTCTTGTTACTCTCAAGGACTCAGCTCTACGCTGGTTTATGGGGTTAGGAGGAAACACTATAGCCGCTTGGTATCAGATGAAGAAAGTGTTTTTGTCTAAATATCAAGAATATTGTAAAACTCGGGATATGCAGGATGAGATTTTTACAATCATACATGATGATGATGAAACTCTTGAAGGTTACCTAGAAAGATTTCTGTATATTTTACAAAGGTCAAAACTTAAGCTTGATTCCAGTACTCGTAGAACCTTGTTCTTAAGAGGACTTACTAATAATGCTAGAAATAATTTAAATCTATTGGGACAAGGTGATATTTCTCAAAAAACTTTTGAACAAATTTGTGAATTATGCAGGAAATTTTCAAGAAATTGGTATATATCGGGTAGAGGAACTCGAAATAGAAATAGAAAAACCGAATTTAGTGATGCCATGATTATTGGACTAGAAAATAAAATGGAAAACATGAAAATTGATATAATGAATATTGTTACCAAACAGTTGGACTTTTTAAAATTTCAACAAAAACTCATGAAGGAACAAGAGTCATTAAGTATTTTTTGTCCTAAATGTAGAGACAAGCATCCTCCTAAAGAGTGTGCTCTTAATTTGAAATAAAATAATAAGTGTGCTATTTGTGCAGAAGACCATGTCACAAAAAAATGTCCCTCTATACCAGGACTTAAAGATGTATTTATAGGGGGATAGCCTGAAGTTGAATACTTGTATGCTATGGGAGAAAAAAGAAATTGGCCTCAGGTAGGTGCAGGTATGGCTCCTGAATTTTCTCCACACTATTTTGGTTATAATTCACATGCATATTCTTATCCTAACACTAATCAAGAGTGGCAGTATGGGAACCAATATCAGCATGGGAAACCTTCTCAACCATGGCAACAAGGTTGGAGAGGTCCAACTCATTCTCCATATTCCTACCAACCACCCATGCAGTCATATCCATCTACACATACACCTTATTCAATGCCTCAACTTCTGAGTCAGTCTACTCCACCATTACCTTTACCTAAACCTTTTCGACCTCCTCAGTTTCCTGCTCAACCTATGCCCAATCCTAACAATAATAAAGTAGTGCAAATGATCTATGTAGAAAACCCAACTTTATTCGAGTACCAGTCTATTCCAGTTGGGGTTCATGATATTCAATTAAGATTGGGAAGGATTGTAGCATCAGAAAATCAGAAGCAACCTAGAGTGATTGTTGAAGAGAAAGAAGAAGAGGAAACTCTTAATCATTCTCTAAAAGCTGTCACTAAGTAGCCCTTACCCTCTGAATCCTTGCCATCTTCTTCCAACCAACGTCCCTTCCCAGAGAGGCTAGTAATGGAAAGAAGTGAGCCTATTCCTGAGATTAGCTTGGCATCAGAGCTTAGGAATCTTTTCATTAAGATACCTCTACTCCAAGCCATCAAAGAGATCCCTATTTGTACCAAGATTATTAAGGAACTTTGTCTCAAGAAACCAGGGAGGAAGAGATTGGAACCCCAAACCATTCAATTTGTTGGTAGGGCAGTAGAGTTGATGATAGGATGTGTGTCTATGGAAAAATATACTAATCTGGAAACCCTGTTGTCTCAGTTCAGATTGATAATGTCCTTTTCTCTAATGTTCTTATAGACCCGGGGGCAGTCATTAATGTCATGACTAAGCAAACCATGGATCAACTTCGATTATTTCATCTTTGCCCTACTCCCACTGTGCTTGATTAGTGGATAGATCTAAAATTAAGCCAGAAGGAGTATTAGATGATGTGATCATCTCATTAGATTCTTGGGAATATCTTGTTGATTTCATTGTGCTTCAACCAAAGAACCCAGTAGGAGGACATCCATTGATCTTGGGTTAACCATGGCTTTCTACAACCGATGCATATATTGGATGTCGCTCCAGTGATATGTATATTTCGCATGGAGATTATAGGAAGAAAGTTACCTTATACCCCCCTTCCAAATCCATTCAACACCTTTGAGATACTTTATGGTTGGATCAAAGCAGTGATGAGGAGACTCAGCCCATTTCCCTTATCCATCAGTACTTTGGGTCTTCACAAGAAGATGAGATTCAAGATTTCCTGAAAAATCTACACACTATGCCTAATTTTGAGCTATTGAGCTAGATTTTCAAGATAATCATGATTCTCATTCTTTTGTAGCACTGCATTTGACCACCCCCTTGAGTATTCCTGAGCCTTATACTACTCTTCTTGAGATTAGCCCCGGTAAATCCTTGTATATTAGTTTAGATTTGGACTCATCTTAGCAAGAGCAACTTGTGAATTTTCTGCAAAACCATCTTAGTACCTTTGCATGGGGCTATGAAGATATGAAGGGTATTCCTCCTGAAACTTGTACACATCATATCTATATTCAGGAAGGAGCCTGACCTGTCCGATAACCCCAAAGGCGAATGAATCTAGCTCTAAGAGATATTATGAAGGAAGAAGAAGAAAAAATCTTGGATGCTGGTTTTATCTATCCTATTTCTCACAATTAGTGGGTCTCTCCATTAGTGCTAGTACCTAAGAAAGATGGAAGATGGTGTATTTGTATTGATTATTGAGAATTAAACAAAGTCACTCTCAAAGATTTTTTCCCTCTCCCTCTCATTGACCAGGTGGTTGATAGCCTTGCAGGAAAGAAATATTTTTCCTTTTTGGATGGTTTTAGCAGTTATAAAACTACTTTTACATGTCCATGGGGTATATTTTCTTATAGAGTGCTTCCCTTTGGTTTATGTAATGCCCTGGCTACCTTTCAAAGGGTAGTTCTGGCCATTTTTGCTGATCTAGAATTTGTAGAAATTTATATGGATGACTTTTTTGTGTTTGGTGATTCTTTTTAGGAAGCTCTTGAAAATCTGGAAAAAGTACTTCTTCATTGTTAGGAAGCCCATCTCGCCTTGAGTGACAAGAAATGTAGATTAATGTGCAAAGCAGGAGTGGTACTTGGCCATTTGATTTCTGGTAAAGGTATCCAGGTTGATCCAACAAAGATAGAAATCATTCTGCATCTTCCTGCACCCAAAACTCAAAGGGAAGTAAGAGATTTTTTAGAACATGCTGATTACTATAGGAGATTCATTGAAATTTTTTCTAAGATAGCTGCCCCTCTTTTCCAACTTCTAGCTAAGGATAGTGAATTTTCTTGGACCACAGCTTGCCAATAGTCTTTTGAAACATTGAAGGAAAAGTTAGTACATGCATCAGTTTTGAGAGGTCCTAACTAGTCCTTGCCTTTTCACATTTCCTCTGATGCTTCAGATGTGGCTATTGGCGTAGCTTTAGGACAAGAGGAAAATAAACAATCCTATTCTATTTATTATATTAGTAATAATTTGTCTTCTGCTGAATTAAATTATACAGTTACAGAGAAAGAGTTTTTAGCTGTAATTTTTGCAATTGTCAAAAACTATATTACAGGATATGAAGTATTTGTACATACTAATCATTCTGTGATCAAATATTTGATGATAAAGCCATTAACTAGTGGTAGAGTGACTAGGTGGTTACTATTGTTGCAGGAATTTAATATTACTATTGTTGAAAGACCAGGAAAATCTAATGTTGTAGTAGATTTTCTTTCTAGATTAGATAATCCTGGTGAAGAAACTCCTGTTAATGATGATTTTCCAGATGAACATATTTTTGCGATGTCAACAGATTCCCCATGGTTTGCTGACATTTCTAATTACTTGGTTATTGGGAAAACACCGCACCACTTGTCCACTCGTGAAAAGCAGATTATTGTTTAGAAAAGTGCTGCATATTCCTGGATTCAAGGAGATCTCTTTTACACTGGTCTAGATCTGATTATCCATAGGTGTGTAAGAGAAGAGGAAGTGTTTGACATATTGAAATCTACTCATGATGAACCTTGTGGAGGCCACTTTGCTGATAAGTGGATTGCATATAAAGTATTGCGTGCTAGTTACTTTTGGCATTCCTTTTTTAAGGATGCCAAATAGTATGTCAGGCGTTGTGATAGCTATTAGCGAATGGGTCAGCCTAATCAAACCAATGAAATGCCTTTATGGCCCCAAGTTATGATTGAGCCATTTGAAAAATGGGCTATTGATTTTATAGGGCCAATAAATCCAACATCATTAAGTAAAAAGCATATCTTGGTTTGTACAAATTTTGTTACGAAATGGGTAGAAGCTAAAGTTGTTTCTTTTTCTACATAAAAAGTTGTTGTTGATTTTCTTTTTACTGAAATCTTTACTAGATTTGGTGTGCCTAGAGAAATTGTTTCTGACAATGGTCCGCAGTTTATTTCTAATCTGGTACAGGGTGTGATGGAGCAATATAAGATCTGGCACAGGAAATCCATGCCGTATCACCCACAAGCAAATGGCCAGGTGGAATCCACAAACAAAGTGATCGAGTCCATTCTTACAAAGACAGTAAATATGCATCAGAAAGACTGGGCTGAAATATTACCAGAGGATTTGTGGGCATACAGAACCACTTGGAGAAATAACACGGGACATACACCATATGAGCTGGTATATGGAAAACAGGTTCTGTTACCAATTGAATTCCAGATCAAAACTTTCAGAACTGCAGTTCAGTTAGGACTAGATCTCTCTGAGGCACAACAACAACGTCTTCTCCAATTAAATGAGTTAGATGAATTTCATAGGGATGTTATTTAGCAGAACATACTAATTCAGCAACAACACAAAAGGTGGCATGACAAGTCTATTCAGAGAAAGCAATTCCAACCAGGTGATTGGGTGCTCCTTTATGATTCTAGATTTAAAATATTTAAAAGGAAATTCCATACACATTGGATGGGACCTTATGAAGTGATCCGAGTATTTGAGAATGGAGCAGTAGAAGTTAAAACTATTGATGGACAAAATTCAGTATTCTTGGTAAATGGACACAGGTTAAAGAAGTATTTTCAGTCACCGACCAGGAAAGATTTTACACAACAAGTCCAAAAACTATTTGGGACAATAGTGGTGAATGGTAATACCAACCTTTTGAAAACATGAATCCTCCTTCTTCTTAAAATAAAAAAATAAAAAATAAAAAATAAAATAAAAAGTAAAGAAAAAATATTTACCTGTAATTATGAAAATCAGTTTGCTGACATGGTTGCAGAAGGATCAACCTGAAAACTAGCTTGCTAGTAGGAAGATCAAAAATTTCTAATAAAAATAAAATGTTGCTTGATCTTTAGATATGCTAGCAACCACCAAATAAAAGAAGGTTCAGCAAACTGACCTTTATACAATTGGGGTAATTAGATATTTTTATTCAAGTAATGCTTAATTTTAGCTGCAATTATTTTTCTTGTACCAGTGCAGGCATACCTTCCAGGAAATTTTATGCTTTCTTCATATTCCACTTTTGTAATATTCCCTTAGTTTTCTTCTGCAATCCCATAATGATTAACCTTCCCAAATTCTTCTAAATTTACCCTGTCCGCATTAAAAAATCCCACTTTACCCTTGAAATTTTTCCCCTATCCCACTTCTATTTATTCCCTCTTTTGGTACTATTCCTAGAATCCCTGTAACATAATTCCTTCCCATTCTGAAATTTCCCTTTTCCCGCTTCTTATTCCCTCATGAATTCATTGTAGGATCTCGTGCACAAAGAGAAAAAGGATATGATTTGAAGCATCAAGAAAAGGGCGAAGAAAATTTCCAGTATAAGTTGAGGAAGTCATGTGGAAGTCCAACCTATATTTTATTTAAATTCTCTGGTTTTAGATGTTATGCCTGCACTAGTGCAAGCATGTTGTCCTATATGATAAAGCAAGTAGAATGGTACTAGTAGAATAGCATAATTTAAGTGGTGCAAGCAGATCAGTGCAAGCATGCAACCTGCCAGAAACATAGTACAAGTTATTCTTTTCATAGAATACGTCATAGGAAAGTGGTCATCATGAAAATTTATATGAAGTCCTTTCACTTAGCTGACAAGTACTTGTGCTATCATACTAACTAGGAGAAAATTATTTAAAGTACAAGGTGTTTTTAAGTTAGAAATCATGATCATTTTTTAATGAATGCTAAGTTCCTTTTTTGAATTATGAAGGAATGCGAAAATGTTTAATCGTTGTTTGGACATAATTATCCCTCTCTGCCATAATCCTAGATGTCCTTCACTCATAATGATTACCTCACCTAGTCTTTAAAAAGCCGCCACAAGTACTAATTCGGCCTGATCTCAAAGTTGTCGTGCATCTACGACGAATGAACGGGTGATAAGATGGAAAGGATGGTGGACAGTTGGATCTCTATTTATAAGAACTGATTTTCCCGGTGTTGCATGTAAATTTTTTTACTATTCATAGCCGTTAAGTAGTGATGCCACCTGTTCGAAACAAGCCCTCGTCTCTTAGTACGGTAGAATAGACCACCAAGTATCGCAATAGTCTTGCACTATTGTGAGACTCAGACTTTCTTGAGTTCTTGTAGAAGTTTGACGGGCATGATAAAGAATTGGCTTTACAATTGGCCAAAAGTTTTAGAAACGACCGAGTGAAAATTGGGCCTCTCAAATTTAAAGTCACAGAAGAATTTATAGTAGTAGCAACAGGTTTGGAAAATACTAGTGAGCAGTGGTTTAAAAATCAGAAACTAGAAAGGAAGCGATGACAACATTTTGTCATCGACAAGAAGATAGAAGTAGACTGGAAGGTAAGAGTTCTATGCAGTGCCCTTGTGGGACAGTGGAAAGACGTCCTTTTCATCCTACAAAATTTTGTAACTTGTGAGGGAAGATACACCCGCACTTTGGTTTATCATTTTAGAATGTTGCAGCATTTTGAAGCCAGCCGACATGTCCGGTGGAGGATGAATTTTCCTTATTTTTTGCTTAAGAGCCTGGAAAAAATGGCCAAAGGTGTACGGGACGGACGGGAAGACTAGGCCAACATGAAGCTATATCACCATGACCTAATAAAAATTTTGGTCCTGAAACAGCTAGAGGTTAAAGGCATGACATGGGAGGCGCTGTTAAAACAGCCACACAAAGAGACAGTTGCTGGCAAGGAAATAGAAGACCCCGCCAGCACAAGCAAGGGCCCGAGTAAAAATGAAAAAGGGATTCCTTCTTGCACCAGTGAAAAAATGAAATGGTCAGAAAAATCAACAGAAGAAAAGGCCCCATCTTCAAATAAGAAGATAGCTAGTGCACCTGTTGAAGAGACTCCTTTTATGCCATTAGTATAGGCACAAACCCCCGAAAATGACAACTTGTCAGTCCTTGCAGACGTAGATAAATTTGCAGAGGTCGAAGATGATGCTCTGTTGGCCGATTTCATTAAAAAGCCATGGAAAAAGAATAAAGTATCTGATGTAGGCAGAGAATCACAGTCCCCATAGGGCGTTGAATCCCCTCTTGCACTAGTACAAGAAGAACTGGAAAAAGAAGTGGAAAAAGAAGAGGCAGAAGAAGAAGAAGCAGGAGGAGAAGAACCAGAAGACGAAGAAGAAGAAGAAGAAGAAGTTGAAGAAGAAGAAGCAGGAGGAGAAGAATCCGAAGAAGAAGAGGCTGAACCCGAAGAAGATGAAGCAGAAGAAGAAGAAGTAGGAGGAGAAGAATCCAAAGAAGAAGAGGCAGAAAGCAAAGAAGAAGAAGTAGAAGAAGAACCCACAGAAGAAGAAGAGGAAGAAGGAGAGGCAGGGGAAGAAGAACCAGAAGAAGAAGAACTAGAGGAGGCAGAACCAGAAGAAGAGGGACCAGAGGAAGAAGAATTTCCTAATGTAACCATGAGGGATATTGAGGTCCTTGAGGAAGACACAACCCCTGTCAAAACAAAAAAAAGGAAAATATTTGGTAACTCCTGCTGCTCGACTAGTTGAACTAATGCTTCAAGTGCAGAACTTAGAACAACTTATAGCTAAAGCGCAAGAGGATAAATAACAGAGTAGAGGAGAATTGATGGTGGAGATTTAGAAAAAGAAAAGATAAGTTAAAGTCTGGAAGTACCGAGCTGTGCAATGTTTCAAGAGACTTAAAAAGGTGACAAAGAAACTAAATAACATCAGAAAGAAGAACTTTGAAACATTGCAGGCTGATGACAGTATGCCAGAGCAAGATTGAGCTGGAATGCTCAAAGTTTTGAAGTTTTTTACAAAGGTAAAGGGTTGTGTGAGGACACACAACAGTTTAGGGATGGGAGGATGTTAACCCCCTAATTTTCTCTCTTTTTTCCATTTCCCCTTCCTAAATCATAACCATTTACTGTTATTTTACCTCTCTTATACACCCTCATCTTGCACTAGTCCAAGAACGGTGACATATTTCATATGCACTTTATTTTTCATATTTTTAACTTAACTTAGCATTAATTAATTATTTATTACATGATTTCTTGCTTATAATCACTCTTTGTAACTTATCGATGTCTCCAATGTTTATTTGGTAGTCAAGTACTTACCGTGACCACTGATCCTAGTGCCGGATCGGATCTTGCACTAGTGCCAGCACAAAAAATCTTTGCAGCAGATATGAACCTCCTTGATCACCACCTCATTTTGAGCAGCTTCAGCCACAATAGTGAGATCGATCTAAAGGCAGCCAAGCTTCAGCCACGACAACAAGATCGATCCAATGGTAGCCAAGATCAAATTTATGAAGAACGAATAGCTGGAGATTGGCTACGACTAGTTTTGTTGAACTATCTAATTTTGAAGGCCGAATAGCTAAATTCTGCATTTGGTTATGTAATTGGTTAAACGATCTTTTTTGCCTTCGGCGAAAGATCTATATAATGAAGAATGTAAATAGGACGAGATAGTTTTTTTTTATAAAAGTTTGTATAGAACAAAGATACGACAAGAGAGGCGGTAACAGGTTGTTGTATTTTGTTATTGCTCGAATCTGGGCTGGACTATGTACTCACGCATATATTTGCTTCAATGAATTAATAGAAATGGAGCTCTGCCTCATGTTTTATGAATTACATTTCTGTGTTTGAAAGCTGATGAATTGATAAAGTACTGAGCAATGTTTCTATTTGAAACGGGAACGCACTGGTTGGCTAGGGCCCAGCCAACCCAACACATTTACCCTATTTCGTGTTTCTTGTAATTTGTGTTTATATTGTGAAGTGTGATTTAATTTCTAGCACATGCATTCCTGTCTAAGTGAAAATGGATCTGTTCTGTGAAGTATCTAGATTTCCTTTTCCTACACCTAATTTTAGATTGGTTCCCCCGCCTAGTCCAAGCAGAAGAAATAAACCTGCACCAATGCATGTTGGTGTGATATTCCTTTTTTTCAGTTCTATTTGGTTGGTTTTCCCCGCCTGGTCCAAGCAGGAGAAATTAACCTGCACCAGTGCACGTTGGTGTGAAGAAGCAAGCCTTTTTAGTTTACTTCCCGCAATTTTCTTGTTTTCATTAAGCACTTTATGATAGGATAAATGTATATGGATTGTTTCTTTATTTCTGCACTCTGTCAAAATCAGAAATATTTAGTTTTATGTGTGCAATTTGATTTCACATATAATAGCACTTGCAGTAACTAAGCACGTATTTTAAGAATTAAATGCTAAGTGAAAGAAGTTATAATCTGGTGTAAGAACTAGTTTCTTGCCACGGGATCTGAGTGCTTTGAACCTGGAAAATTTCAAGCCCTTGCAGGAAGTAAAATGACTTTAGTAAAGACACCATTTAAACCCTCTGCATAAATCTATGTCCCTGCACTAGTGCAAGCAGATATGCAGGACAGAATAGTGCAAGAAGGAAATCTCTAAAAGAGCAGGTTTGAAGGACCCATCTGAAGAGACTGCTAAGTATCTCTGCTAAAGAAAAACACACACTCAATAGTTAAACAATATTTAGCTAGAGTGATACCCCTTTATTTCTAAATCCCTTTTGCAAATTCATTCTTCCTTGTTCTAGTCTTAGATTATTTTGATGGTTCAAGTTGGCCTTTTTCTCTTTTTAGTTTGATTCTTCAATCTTTCCTTTAAAGAAAGCAGGGATTTATATTAGAAATATTCATACCATCTCTGGCATTGCCTGTGCTTCGTCTCTAAGTTTACGGATCCCCCGGGTTGATAATTTAAGTGTTGAGGAGTTTTCTTAAGTGTAATTCCTGAACCCGACAAGAAAAATCCATCCAAATCAAACAGATGAAGACAGAGATGGAAAATATGATGTAGGAAAAAGAAAAAGCAACACAGATGGCTATCACCACAATGGAGACCCTTCCTCTAACAACCCTCCCAATAACTACTCTAGCAGGTACAACAAGAGGAGCTGGAAGCAGTACAGAATAGTTGCCAAGACCTATGGAGGCTATGAATATGTAAAATGAAGAAATTAAAAGCCTGGAATCCCAAGTTAGTGTGCTACAAGATCATATTAAAAGTGTTGAAGATAACCACTTGGTAGAAATGAAGGGAGCAAAGGCATTGATTAAGAAGTTTTAGAAGTCAGAAAAAGAATCCTCCATTGGGAATACTCTAGGGAGGGTTAAGGGAATCATTTGGCACAATATCATTGATCGAATGAATGAAATTTGGCCTAGCATCCAAATTATTTTTTTAGCAGAAAGAATTGCTAGAAAAAGCCAAAGAAGCCATTTCAGCCACAAACATAGAGTTGGGAGATCTACCAGAGACAAAAAATTGAATTATCAAGTTCTTGAATGCAAGAAACAAATATGCGTTGGAATACTTGGGAGTGGCAGACAAGACAAAGACCAACTACAAGTCAATAAGGTGCTGACAAAGAAGAGTTTAAATGTGCAGCTGAAGGAAAAGTGCTAAGTTTTAGAGTTGAAAGTTAATAGGTTTTTTAATAGAATGCAGCCTCTGCACCAAAAGGGTCTTCCCTCTCTTTTTGTTATAAATGATAAACTCCTGGAAAAAGGGGATTATGTCCAGAATCTTCAAGGCATAGCCACAGATGCTGCAAATCCGTCAAACATCAATGGCAGCATAACAAGAAAATATTTACTAGAAGTAGTCAACAATCAGATTTCATCCAACATGAGCTTAAGCATGTATTTTTGGTCAAGCCATAATTTGCCAAATACACTGATGCTGATGAGGTGTACCGAAGGTTAATCAAAATTAATATCCCTGAAGGGGAAGTGTGGAGTGACATATATGACTACCAAGAAGAATGAGGCAAGGATGACTAGAGTAGTCATACAGGTTTGAGTTAGCACTAGCCACATTAGCAAAACCACTCTAGGCTAACTAACACTTCAGGCAACAACATTCCAGAAAAGGAGGGACACCTATCCCAGTCTTCTTAGCATGGATACTCCTCAGCTACATTAGTCAATTTTTCCTTCATTGTAATAAATAATAGATTGCTAAGTGTACAAGGCAAATCGTTGTAGTTTTTGTTTAAATACTCCATGCATTGGGAGTATTAGGGGTTGGACCCTAGTCATCTGAACTACTTTTCCATTTGGAGCATTGTAATTTTGAGTTGGAGCATCAATAAAAGGACAATTTACAGGATACTTAATCTGTTTTGACTTGGCAATGTTTTTCTCTCTGTGTTTAGTGTATTTCTATTTACTTATCCATGCCTTTTCACTTCTCATTGTAAAATAGAAATTATAGTTTAAGATATGTTGTTGGAGCACCTTACTACTATGTGTATTTACAATCTCTGTGTTTTATTCTGAAGTACAATTACAAAATACTTAAATGCTTTGCAATCCTAACTGATATCATTATTTGTCATTCCATTTATTATTTTTCTTTAAAAGATCTAGTGAGGACAATTAGCTTGCCGTGTAAACGCTCTATAAAATTGATGTTGCAACCCGGCCTGTGACTCCATTTCCCAATGAAAAAATCTTAAAAATGATATTTCTCCAACCAAATGAACAAACAAACAAACAATCTTTTTATTCGTAATATCTAGCCTAAAATATTCCAGCACTTTAAGCAAAGTTAAAACATAATTGTATAGAGAGAGTCCTCTTTCATTCCATGAAGGCTAGGTCCTGCACTCATAAGTGGTTTGATGTATATTTTGTGACTTTTGTCTTGCCAATATTCAAAATCATTGAACTATAACATAGTGGCAACCATACTGGGGAACATTGAAAAGATATCCTTTCATTCGAATTCAGAGTACCTAGTTCAATAACTTTGTATGATATTATAATTCCTAAGATTCGTTTATCTTTTGCTTTTGAATATTGTGTTTGTTTGTGTGTTAGATATGAACACTGGCTCCTAAAAGAATATCTACTAGATCTCATCCAAATCCCAGCCCTCCTACCATAGTAGATAATCCTAAAAAGATCCTAAGGAAAACTCCTAGAACTGAGAGTCAGACAAGTAGTAGGTTTCTTCACAGAGCCAACTCACTTCCTGAAAACTTTATCACCTTCCAAGATATCCAATTTGATTTACACTTTGAACAAGGTTTATTCAAGACTAAACCAGAGAATTGGAAAGACCATATCATCCTTGATCTGTCAATCTTACCTAATAGCCCAGTAAGACAACTTTCCTCACAGACTGAATCGAATCTTCAACTCTTACAACATTTTGACACATTGCAAGATCTAGTGACAGAACTCACCTCAGAAATTGATGATTCTTACCTTCGACAGTCAGTAGAATTAAGTGCTTTAAACCTCATAGCTTCCTCCTTCAACTCTCCACCTGCCTATATTCAGTCACCAAGTCCTACTGCCTCCATAATTCCCATCCGTTCTTTCATCCTTCAACATAAGGGTGCTCAGATTCCTATACTCTCATTCCTGCCTAGCACTAGTCCAACTCCATCCACTATTCAACTTCCTTCAAGTGTCCCTCTACCACCACCACTAATCATGGCTACTAGATATGCTCCTCTGGTGCTACCTGCACCACTGGCCAATATGCCACAAGACTATCAATCCAAAATTGTATTATTTGATGGTACTGGTCCATTAACAACCCAACAACATTTATATAAAAGGAACGATTGTTTTTATTTGCAAGAGGTGGATGAAGAAAGCATTAAACTTAGAATGTTTTGCCAAATTCTAGGAGGAGAAGTCAGGAAGTGGTTCAAATCTTTACTTGCAAATAGTATAACCGATCTCCCTCATTTCACCAAACGTTTCTCAATAGGTGGGAAGTAAAAAAGAACCCTCTGTAAATTTTATCTGAATATGAAAATATCAAGAGGGAAGTAGGGGAAAGTGTTCAAGATTATTGCACTAGATTCAAGAAGACATATAATGCAATTCCTGTCAATCTTAAACCACCTCAGGATTTAGCTTTAATTAAATTACCAGATGGTTTTGATGCAGATATGTCGTACCAGCTTAGGGAAAGAAATTATCCAACATTAGAAGCAATGAAAAGAGACGTTGTGAGTGTAGACGTCAATTTACAAGCTAAAAGAGCTAGGACGAGAACTAAAAGACAAGTGACTTTTAGAGAAGAAGCATCCACTTTTGCAGCAAAATCCAAGATTGATTCTTTGGTAAGGGATATGGAAAGAATGATGGAAAGGATAAATATAAACGAAAACACAACTTATCAATAGACCCTAAATCCAAATATTAGAAGAAATCCTCAACAGAACAGGCAGAGAGACCTAAATCAACAAATTAGGCCTCCATTTCAAGAAAATTATGCAGAGGAAGGCAGGGAGGTGATAGAAAAAGTTGAGAAAAAATAGAAAAATTTGATGGGAACTAATGAAGATGATTATGTTATTCTTACACAAGAAGAACAAGAATTATTTTTATTGACTCAAACAGAATTGGA
Source organism: Pinus tabuliformis (assembly GCA_031772625.1). NCBI lineage: Eukaryota > Viridiplantae > Streptophyta > Pinopsida > Pinales > Pinaceae > Pinus > Pinus tabuliformis. The sequence continues at coordinate 854,220,569 of CM062820.1, read as the reverse complement.
ATCTAAAGAATCTGATGATTATAAACATGGTTTTGAAAACGCTATATTATAAGTCACAAACAATATAATCTCAAAAGCAAGAAAAACAAAGATAACTCCAAAAAAAAGATCTAAACAATTCTGGAAAGAAAACTTTAGAATCTGATTATAAGAAAATAGTTGAAAGCTCAAAGAGAAATGACAACAATGCAGAAAAGAGAAATACAGAAAATATTACCAAGAAAATGGTTGATGTCTCAACAAAAGTTGTCCAAACTAAAATGCCTACTACAAGTAAACAAGTTGAACTAATAACAAGGACCATAGCTGATAAAACAGATTTCTCAAACTTGCTAAAAATTCAAGCACCCTTTAGTATTGAGAATGAAATTGCAAAACTCAAGATCTCTATTCCCCTTACTGAATTGGTGAACAAGAATGTTTATAGGTCTCAAGTTTTAAAGGCACTCAATGTAGGAGAAAACACAGATACAATGAATTTAAGTGATGACCAGCCTGAACTCTTGTTTGGACCAAAAGTGGATGGCAAGCCTCAACAAGGAGGTGTTCCTCCATTTTATGTCAATCTTAATATTCATGATAAGATCCTTCATAATTCCATGTTAGACTCAAGTGCATCACCTAATCTCATGCCAATTTTTTTTATGGAGAAACTTGGATTGGAAATCACTAGACCATGTTGTTATGTTGTTATAATGGTCTTGGGGGGCTAAGTTGTAGGGAACACTTCAAATGGATATGACATATTCCGCAATACCAATATTTGGTCAATAAAGGAGAGTATATAGAGAAACATTAATGAAGTACATGGTGAGTAGTCAAGAAAGGCTGGACAATTATCCCCTTTAATCATTCCACACTGATATTGATTTCTTCATTCTGTATAATGACAATGTCGAAGACATAGATACTCAGGTGAAATAGGCGGAAAATGAATCTGATGAAAAAAACATAACATTCAAGTACCCACTATGCAGCAAAACTCTAAAATGGAACCTCTGTGAAATATTACATTTGATGTCTCATGTGGTAAAACAAGATCAGCGGTAGGAATCTGGTTATATAATCTGACAACTAATCAGGCTCAAAGTTACTCTTATAAACTAAATTTTCTGTGTACAAATAACATAGCAGAGTATGAGGCATTATTCTTAGGCTTAAAGTTGTTTGAAAAGATAGGTGCCAAAAGGATTTCTATCCAGGGAGACTCTGAGCTTATCATTAGACAAAACAAAGGACAATACTCGGCTAAACACCCCAGATTGAGAGAAAATCGAAATTTTGTTATTGATTTCTTAAAAAATTTGAAGAGTATGACCTTGCTATTATCCATAGGCTCTAGAATTCTTTGGCCAATGGACTAGCTTTTTCAACTAGCACTTGCAAATTACCCCATCCAAACAAACAATACACAGTTGAAGTAAAGCATCGCCTTACAGTGCCTGGTAACATGAGATATTGGCAAGATTTTTGAATGACAAACAGATTGAAAGCTTTTTGCAATGAAAAGATGAATTTGAAGACTGCAACACAGATTTGGAAAGTGAAATAGATAGTCAAACTATTGTACATAGTGATTTAGAACAAACTGCTATCTTTGAGGAAAAATTTCCTGTGAATAAAACTGTACAAAAAACTGAAATATATAAGGATCCAGAAAACCTAGAATTTAAAGTATTGCAAGTTACTTAAATATAATGTTCTCCTTAGAGGACTCGATCCTTTGGAAGAACTATTTGATTTTAATGATGTTGCTAGAAAGCCAAAAATAGAACCCACAGTGAAAAACATAGAAGAATGCAATATAGGTAATGAATTGAACCCCAAAATCATAAAACTGTCAAAATCACTACCCCTCATGGCCAAAAGAAAATATATAGCTCTATTCAAAGAATTCATAGATGTGTTTTCTTGGAATTATGAAGATTTGAAGGCTTATGATACTAGCATTATAGAACACAAAATTCCACTCAAATAAGATCAAAATCCATTTAAACAAAAGCTATGTAGGATAAACCATGTTTTAATGCCTTTGGTTGAAAAGGAAATCAAGAGGATGTATGATGCTAAACAAGTTTTCTCTCAAGGACAACTATCCCTTACCAAAGATGGATCATATATTGCAAAGGGTAGTGGGTTCTAGTAGGATTTCCTTGTTAGATGGTTTCTCAGGATACAATCAAGTCTTAGTACATCCTAATGATCAAGATAAAACTGCTTTCACTACCCCTTGGGGAACTTTCATGTATGTTAAAATGCCTTTTGGATTAATGAATGCAGGTGCCACTTTTCAGAGAGCAATGGACATTTCTTTCTCAGAAGAGATTGGATATTTCATTGTAATTTATCTTGATGACATCACAGTATTTTCAAAAACTGATGAAGAACACTTAGCGCATCTAAGAAAGGTATTTGAAAAGTGCAGAAATTTTGGTATTTCACTTAATCCTAAGAAATCATTGTTTGGCCTTGAAGAAGGAAAGATTTTAGGCCATATCATATCCAAAGATGGAATCAGGATTGATCCTAGTAGGATTGAAGGCATCCTAAAAATCAGTCATCCAAGAAACATGAAAGAACATCAATCCTTTATTGGAAAAATCAATTTTGTGAGAATATTTATACCAAATCTGGCCGAATTACTTAGGAATATAAAAAACATGCTTAAAAAGGATAAAAAAATGAAATGGAATGTGGAAGCTAAGCAATCTTTTGACCTAGTTAAACATGCATTAACACAAGCTTCTGTTTTAATCAGCCTGGATTTCACCAAGGATTTCATAATATTTTCTTTTGCATCTGAACATACTATTGTTGCCGTGTTATTACAAAAAAACAATGATGGGCATGAACAACCAATAGCATTCTTTAGCAAAGCTCTGAGAGATGCCTCTTTGAAGTACAATATCATGGAAAAACAAGCATTTTGTTTAGTTAAAGCAATCAAATATTTCAGGGTTTATGTTTTACATTCTCATATCATTGCTTATGTGCCCAATGTAGGGTCAAAGACATTCTCACTCAAAATGGACCAGATGGAAAGAGAGGCAAATGGATAGATGTGATATTGGAATATGATATAGAAATCAAGCCCACCAAGTTGATCAAAGGACGGGGATTAGCCAAATTAATGGTTGAATCAAGTTTCAATGTTTTAGACATCAACATGGTGTTTTCTTTAGATGATCTTGAGGAACTGGCAACTCTACCCATACATGAGGGATATTTAAATTCTCCCTGGTACGCAGACCTTTTATATTTTCTTTTCAATTTAAATGCTCCTCCTGGATTATCCAAAAGAAAAGCTAGATTTCTCGAATTGAAAGTTGTCAATTTTTTTATTGTTGGTGGTATATTGTATTGGAAATATGCTCGAGGTGTTTTACTAAGATGCTTGTTAAGGGATGATGCTGACAAAGTTATGCAGGAATTCCATGAAGGTGACTGTGGAGGCCATATTTATTGGAATTCAACTGCAAATAAAATCCTTAGAGATGGTTATTATTGGCCTACACTATTCCTAGACATCCATAAGATGGTAACTGCTTGCCACAAATGCCAACTTTTTGAAGGAAAGAGAAAATTGTTACCCCTGCCTTTGAAACCCATCTCTGTTGAAAGCCCTTTCCAGCAATGGGGACTGGATTTCATTGGTGAAATTCATCCTCCATCCTCTTCCCAACATAAATGGATCCTAACTGCCACTGATTATTTTACCAAATGGATAGAAGCCATTCCTTCAAGAGTTGCTACTGATTATGTCATAATAAAGTTCCTAGAAACCAATATCGTTTCTAGATTTGGCTGTCCTAGGAAATTGATCACTGATAATGTTGCAACTTTCAAGTGAAAAAAGATGGTGGATTTTTGTCACAAATATCATATCTCTTTGGGACATTCAACATCTTATTACTCTCAAGGTAATGGGTTAGATAAATCTTCTAATAAAATTTTGGTGAACATTATTAATAAGATATTGGAGGACAATAAGAATTCATGGAACAACAAATTGGTCTATGCATTATGGGCTGACAGATTGACTACAAAGAAATCAATTAGCATGTCCCCATTCCAGTTGGTTTATGGTATAGATGCATTATTTCCTACTTCCATGGGAGTACCAGTTATGAAGATCATCCAGGAGATACAAAGTGAACCTAATGATATCCAAAGGAGGATATATCATACGATTCAATTACAACAATCCAGAGAAGAAGTTTACAACAGAACCCAGGTTATCCAAGAAAATATAAAGAAAAATTTTGACAAAAGAACCAAGGCTGATGATTTCAACATGGGGGAAAAAGTGTTAAAGTGGGACTCACAAAGAGAAGACAAAGGAAAACATGGTAAATTTGAGAATCTTTGGAAGCATGGAAAATTTTAGGGGCGAATTTTCGCCCTTAGGCGAAATTAAGGGGTTTTAAATTTTTAGTGGGTGAATATTTTGTATCATAGTACATTTTTACAAATCGCATCAAATTTATTTTATAAAAAAATTAGGTATGGAGGTTAGCCCACCTTATTTTAAGGGAGAGGGTAAAAAAGGTAAATTTAGCCCTTGAAATTAGGAGTTGCAACCTTCCATTAGCCTTTATTTTCAAGAATAGGTTTTATTTAAGTGAATCCTATGGGCCAAATACCATATTTATAAAAGAGGTATGGTAAATTAGTAAAAATATAAATAAAGTGGAGGTATGGTAAATAAATAAAATATAAATAAACTAGAGGTATGGTAAATAAATAAAACCTCTTTTGATATTTAGTCAATAACCCTCTTTCTATTTATGAAGGCTCAAAAGAGAGGTTATATTTAAGTGAATCATATGGGCCAGATATCATATTTGTAAAAGAGGTATGGTAAATTAATAAAAATATAAATAAACGAGAGGTATGGTAAATAAATAAAACATCTTTTATATTTACCCCATAAGTCACCTTATATTTACAAACACTCAAAAAATGCCTTATATTTAGGTGAAACCTATGGGAAAAATACTATGGGCCAAATACCATGGTCTAGATTATTATTAATACCATGCAAAAAAACATTATTAACCCTGATATTAGTATTAATAAAAATAAAAATGGCACATGATATTGACCCATGGTATTCATGTGGAATGTAGCCTATTTAAAGGGGGGAATTAAACCAACATAGATCCATCTTTACTCTGGATCTACTAAGCCCCGAGAGGGATCAAATATCATGATATGCAAGCTAGCATAAAGTGAAAAAATATTTGATCCCTCTCCGGGCTTGGTGGATCAAAAGTAAAAATAGATGTTGTAATTTAATGTATGTTAAACATTTTAACTTGGTTAAAATAAAAAATAAAATAAAAATCAATTATTAATTTTATTAATTTTTATAAATTACTAATAGTAATTTTTTAGCTCTAGGTTTATGATAACCCATGGTATTGACCCATGGTAATACCATGGTATTCATGTGAGCATAGACTATTTAAAGGGGAAATTCTATCATCTTAGATCCATCTTAATTCTGGGTCTACCACATGCTTAGAGGGATAAATAGATTTCATCCCTCTAAGAGTGGTAGATGTGGAGTTAAGATGGATATAGGTTGGTTTTTATGATAATGAAGATATTAAATAGAATTAGGAAATTATATTGTAAATACATAGTAAGGTGAATGGTTAAAGCTACATTTAGTTACTTCACAAAATTTAGTAAAAAATACCAATATCTCCATTAATATTGGTTTTTCTAATTTAACATAAGAAATTCAAAACATTGAAACCTTATCACTCTTTCTGCATCACCCTCACAGAAGATTTCCCACCATTTTTCAAACATTATCAATATGATATCTTCATGAAAAAGCTTAGGTACTGATGTTGGATTAGTTGTTTGAAAAATAAGCTGGTTTGTACAACCTTTCATCTCCTGTGCTATTCTTAGTTTGTCCTAATGATCTGTAGGGGTTGGAGCCACTGCACCATATTTTCCTAAAAAGTGGAGATTGTTCACCAAAAAGGAAATTAATCTACATGTTACAATGCTATTAAAAAATGTGAGACGTATGAGGGTAGTGAATTATGCTAATAAGCAATTTAGATTTGGAGAGACGCAATAAATTTTATTATTTAATTGAAGATTTCCAATTAAAATAATAATAAATCTACATTTATATATTCATATATTGATTGGAAGGCTTCTCACAATGGTCACTTCTTTCAATTATATCCCCTTCAAGCCTTTGGGATACCTAATACTTTCTTATATAATATAGTTGGGGCTTACTACTTGTTGGCGTGTCGGGGTAAACAAACTTGATGTGTTTTTTTTTTATCTTGCAGTTGGAGTCTATGGAATAAGAAAGAAATTTGATAACTTGAAAAGAGTGGTAGCTTGACAAAAGTTGTAGAGAAAAGATTAATCTCTCCTACCTTGACAGAACTCGTGGTCAATATCAACACCTACAAGAACTTTGTTGTGGAATATTATCAAAACTAGTAGAAGGATATGAAAGAGTGTCTTGTAAGAACCTTGACAAACACGGCCAATGAAACTTGGAACATTCTTTGTAGGAAGAGAAAATTATGTTTCTTTTTTCCAAACATGTATGTTAATATATTACAGTTTAGCGAATACGTTTTCTTATTATCATATATGGTTTCATACTTTAACAAAACATTCACCAAGACTTCACAATGTTTTATTATTCAGTAAAAGATTTGCCAAGATCTTACAAGATTTTATAATTCAGTGAAAGATTCTCCATCACTGTACAAGATAATATAATCTGGTGAGAGATTTGCCAAAAAACTTATATATACATATTATATTATTGATAAAATCGCCTCCCATTTTTCCTATGTATCATGGGGATTAGCCCATTTATTATACATATAAATTTAGGGTAGTTCTTAAAATTTTCCCTGTTTGGAAGGGTCCATATATCATTTAAGCTTTCAGAGGAAATAATGCATTTTTCTAAAAGAATTGGATGGAACATAATTATTAGGAGGTCTTGTCAATGGTAGGATGCCGAAACATTATTTCTCATAAGCACAGAAATCTCTTCACTCCATTGTAAATATCACAAGTTCCATTTTTTTATTAGTTTATTTGATAAAAGAAATCAGATTGAAGATAAAATAGATTTGAAAGACTCAAGGCTACTGAGCATGTGTTCTTGACACTTCAAGCTGAGAAGTGCCATCCTCAACTAGAGCCACTATTAGGGTCCTCTAATTTATAGGATCCCAAGGTGATTAAGCATTTCACAGTTTGCAAGTTTCAAAGTGTCCATAGATTTCAATTTTCAATTGATTTCATAAAAAAGAGGAAAAATAAATGAAAAGAGGATATATAAGAAAAAAGAGAAAAATAAGAAGAAAAAGAAAGCCCCAAAGATTTTTCAAATCATACAGTTTAAGCATGATTGAAAAATTTCAATTCATGTTGATAGGTTAGAAAATAAAGAGTTCCCAAATAGTTAAATCTTGGAAAATCAGTAGTTAGGTAGAAATAGAATTTGGTCCAACTATTTAATCTAGACCAAACAGGAGAAATAAGTGATAGAGTAGGTTAGATCCTAAAAGAAAAGAGATGAAAAATAAAAAAAACAATGAAAGAGCAAAAAATGCTAGGATAGAGAATAAGGGTAGGTATAATCAGAGAATAAAGAGGCAACTGGCAGCGGACGGAAGGAACACATGTAGGATTCTTGATAATGACGGGTGCTCAACTATACCCCTTGTGTTTTTTTTTACCGTAACAGATGTTTTCACTATAGTCACTGTGTGCCGTAACCCTACCTCCCATGTTCACAGTGTTCAAGCCTCCATTTCGACTTATTATCCACTCTAATCGTTGCTTTCCCTGACGGTTACCCTCAGGCAGCTGGTGAACTATATTAATCGACAACAATGGACCTCGACCTTGTTGACTACTTAGAAGAACCGCTAGTGAAGGGCTCTATTTGGTTGACCATGCATGTTACTGCGGATGGCATGACTGCTTTCAGCTGCATGTTGAGAGACACCATTGCCAGTTTACCTCTGATTTCGGGCCCTTTGAATACTTCGGTGACCTTGCTAGACGACCCCCCAACCTAGCCGACCCTTTCCACTCCCCCACCTTCACCATCCTCACTAGGGTTTGTCTCGAGTTGCATTGGCCCTAGCCCTACAAATAGCAGTTCTGACCTACCCTCTCACCCATCGTCCTTCGGTGTAAATAACCCTTTACTCAGCTCCTCTATTGTCGCAGTCTAGGAACCCTTGATCATGACGCTCACATCTGCCCCCCATTTGGTAGCGATACAATCATCCCACCCTTATCAAATGCCTTTCCTTCTGACCTTCCTCCTCCATCTGAAGAACCACTCGAATCTGTGGAAAATACAGACCGACGAGGTGATACAGTAGCCAAAACGCAACCACACAAGAAATATAGGTGCTTTAGAACAAAAATTGAAGACATTATACTCAGGATTGGGGAGGACATACAGCTAGGGGATACCATGGACTTCACAGATAGAGTACTTGTTGGAAGAATCCGAGGACGGAATTACTCTATGGCTCACTTAACATCATGGGCTTCTGAGGTTTGGGGACACCACTTGGCTGACATACCTTTTGTGAAAACGTTTGTGAGGGGTTGGTTTGCGTTAAGGTTTACCAGACCTGATCACATGAATTGGGTATTGTCTTCATTTTGGCACTTTGAGCATGCGCCTTTCCTTTTGAAGAGATGGACTCCACTATTTGACCCTAAAACAGAGCAGATTGGGGTTGGCCCCATATGGATTACGCTGTCAGGGCTCCCGCTACAATTTTGGTCTGAAGACATCTTTCGCTGCATTGGGAATTCTCTCGGCACATATCTGGAATTTGACAAGTCTTATCAATCCACGGGAATGGTGGCATATGCCAGGATATTGGTGCACATGGATACCAGAGGGGGATTATAGGAACATATCACTATACAATGGAGGTCATACTCCTGGAAACAACTTCTGGATTACGAAGGAGTACCTTAAAAACGACGAAGATTCCATAAGGTGGGACACATATTCAGGGATTTCCCTCTGAATAATAAGGTGGGACAGAGGATGAATGAAAAGGAAATGGATGTACCAAACCATCAGACATAGCAGCAGCATGTAATGGAAGCAAAAGAGTTTCCACAACAGGCATCAGAAGAAGCAGGAAAGGCACATGAAAAAGGGACAAAGAAGAAGCATGGGAAGGCACCACTTTGGCCATCCTCTCCACCTCTAATGAGAGCTCAAGCGGCTATAGGGGATGCATTTTCCATGGGTATGTCGACTCCTGCACTCTCCACTACTTTTATTTCACCTGCATCTCTTTGTAATTCTTCTACATACTCTCCTACTATATCCTATGTTTTTACTATGGCTACATCACATTGCATTACACGAGCATCAGGAACACATCTGTCCCCTAGCCTCAACCTGTTATCCTCCAATAATTAGCACTACCTAATTAGGCCCCCCCCCTCCTGTTTACTCTACCTCCTAGCCTCACATCCCAAAGGTACCTCTGCATTCCCCTCATGATCCTCCCATGAGCACCGAACCTCGATACCCCCTGCGCTCGAGGACTCGCTCACGAGGCCTTGATGCCATAGGATTTGGTATTGATACAACCCCTTTTCTTCCTAAACCACCACAAGACTGTCCCTCCTCACTCTCCAAAGCTAAACATATGGCAAGGGAGGAGATTTCTACTAGAAAACAAAAGACTATAGAATGGGTTCTTAGAGTAGAGAAAACCCTTGACCCCCCCCCCCATGAAGATGCTCTCCTTTAACTGTTGAGGGTTGGCTAGTCCTAGGGAAAAATTAGCCATGAGAAGATTGATTGCCTTTGAAGCTGTAGATATACTCTTTTTCCAAGAAACCCTAGGCCCTGATAGCACTATTACCCCTCTACTTGAAACATGGTTACCAGGATGGTCATTTCATTCCCTAGATGCCACTGGAAGATTGGGGGGGTGGCATTGGGCATAAACAATCGATCTATTAAGCTGGATGGAGTATGGGGCAGATATGGATTCTTGGGAGCTAATATATACTCATCCACCCTCGAATCTGATTACAACATTATCAATGTATACGGCCTCTATCACGATAGGGCCGATTTCTAGAGGAAACTACTAAATTCATCCATACTTCAGCAAGATAACATCATCTTGGGAGGGGATATGAATTTTTCCATTGGTTTTGTGAATTCTTGGGGCCATCAAGCATAGTTGGATATGATATCATCAATTTTTGAAAGTCTCTTAGAGGACCATAATCTTATTGACATTCTCTCTGCAAAGATCCAGCCTACCTGGAGGAATAACAAAACAGTCAAGGCTAGCCTTGCCAGAAGGCTTGATAGATTCCTAGTCAAATAACCCTTGTTCAATAGAGGCACCCACATCAGAAAATGGGTGGGATCTAGGGGACTATCTGGTCACAGACCCATTTATCTGGAATTGCAGGATGTCATTGATATGACAAAGGCCCCATTTAAATTTAACTCCACCTGGCTTAGGGATGCAGATTATATGAGGATGGTGGCTGAATACTGGAAGGCTCACCCACCAAGTGTTGGTGGGAATATTATAGAAGACTTTTCCCACAACCTGAGGGAGCTGAAAACCCTATCCAAAATCTGGGCTCACGAGAAAAGAATACTGGAGGACCACGTGCTCCAGGCAGCTGAGGAGGAAATCTACACATTCAAGGAGAATACTGGAGGGATTTTTTCCACTCAAGAGCACAAGGAAAATATTGCCTCTCTGATGCACAAGAGGAAACAAATCCTGGGGGATAGAGAAGAGAGTTGGAGGTTATAGATTCGGGAAATCTGGCTTAAGGATGGGGACGACAACACCAAATTCTACCACAAATTTGCCAACGGGAGGAAGGCGATCAATACAATATGGGAGTTAAAAAATGAGCATGGACAAGCTATAAAAACCTTCCGAGAACTGGCAGCACTGGCTAACTCACATTTTAAGGGCATTTACAAGGCTCCAACCATCGCCACCCTGATAGAAGTGATGTGCACTGCCTAGCTCTTCCCCAAATTCATGGATGAGGAGGTAGAACTAGAACTTACAAGAGAAGTCACTTTAGATGAACTTGAAGCAGCTTTAAAATGGCTCAAGAAGGATAAGAGCCCGGGGTGGGATGGCTGGACAGTGGAATTTTACATTACTTTTTTTGACATCATAAGGGCAGACCTGTTAAGCATCATTGAACACTGTCGAAGGCGTGGGAGGATGTTTGAAGCATTCAATACTACCTTCATTGCCCTCATTCCCAAAGATGATAAACCTTCCACCTTTGACAATTTTAGGCCTATATCAATGTGTAACTACATTTACAAAATCAATGCTAAGATTATTGCTAATCATCTAAGGCCAATCTTGTCCTCGCACATATCCCCTGAACAATTTTCCTTTCTTCAGAATCGACAGATACATGAGGCGGTCGGCACAGCCCAAGAACTACTTCACACTGTCAGGTTAAAAAAATTGAAAGGCATGATAATGAAGGTTGATTTATCAAAAGCATTTGACAGAGTAAGTTGGCTCTATATCCGAATGTTGTTAACGCACTTGGGATTCCCTTACACCTTCATTAAATGGATCGTGTGCTGTATAACCAATGTTACATATAGCGTACTTATCAATGGATCGACATCCCCTTTTTTCCATGCGGAACGAGGGCTCAGGCAGGGATGCCCTCTATCCCCTCTCTGATTTCTCCTTATCATGGAGGAACTTAGTAGACTCCTTGGAGAAGAACACAGGGAAGGATGGATTGCAGGAATAAAGATCATTGATACTTGTATCTTGAAACACCTAATCTTCGTTGATGATGTACTTATTTTCCTCAATGGCGGTGTATGAGACTTAACATCACTACAAAATGTTTTTGGAATATTTCAAAAGTCCACTATCATAGCTACAGGTTGCTCACAACATGAAATACAATATGCGCTTCAGATATTTCCATTCACTCTCTTCCCCCTGGAAGATGGTCTGAGGTACCTTAGTTATCGACTTAAGCCTCATGGATATAAAATTGTTGATTGGACCTGGCTTATTACCAAGATAGAAAAATGACTCAATATATGGTACCACAAATATTTGTCAAGAGATGGCAGACTGATCCTGATCAAGGCTTGTTTTGGAAGCAACATCAGTATACTGGATGATGTTGGCTTGGATTCCTAGAGGGATACTGGCTAGATTACAAAATATTTGTTGTCGGTTCTTATGGAAGGGGAAATAGCCTGGGAGAATATTCGCATGGGCCAGATGGGAGACCATTGCTTTGCCTAAACAGTGGGGAGGATGGGGGATTAAAAGACTGGATGTCTTCTCCAAAGCGTTGGTGGCAAAGCTAGTATGGTAATTGATCAACACCTGCAGTCTATGGACAAAGGTAGCAGTCTCCAAATATATTGCCCCTTCCAACACTCTTGATTGGATTAGACAAGCACAGGGGAACACCTCAAACATTTCTATCATTTGGAAGGTAGTTATAAATGCGATGAGTGTTATTCGAAATGGTTTGACCTGGAGAATTTGATCTGGATCATCAGTTCGCATTGGGGAAGACCCTTGGGTTGGCTATGGAAATGCACACAAGATACTCGAGGAGTTGAAAATACACCTTGTTGATCAAGGCATCACCCATATCTGCCATAGAGCTGACAATGCTCATTCTACCATGAATCAATAGGCTTGGAAATCTGGGAATACTTTAAATATTCCACTTCACTGGAAACAGTACTGGCACGACTATACAACTGCACTGACGGAGGCCCATATCAGGATCGTAGAAGGCGATGATGAAATCATATGGGCATATGCCAAAAATGGCTCATATTCACCCAAAGAAGGATATCTGACATTAATGGAACCATATAAACCTCAAACCAATGAGCCTTGGTGGAACTTGATGTGGAAACTCAAAGTGGCTCCCAGAACTAGGCTGTTAATGTGGTCAATACTATACAACAAAACCCCAATTGGTGAAAATCTGATGAAGCAATCTTATCAAAGACCATTCTGGTGCCACCTTTGTAGAAACTGTTGTGAAGACAATAATCATATTTTTCTAGAATTCCCTATCACACAGGAGCTTTGGAATAGTATTCATACATCATTCCCCTCATTATGTTGGTGGCAGGGTGAAAATATAAAAGAAGCTTGGAATAACTAGTGGAGTGCCACTAGAGGAAAGGAGAGGAACTTTCCATTACTTACATGTTGGGCTATTTGGATAGCCAGGAATCACATTATATTCCAACATAAGGCTCTGCACTAGCCCTCTATTCTGTCAAGGATACTTGCTGACTATCATTTCATCCCTGAAGAGGCCACCCAACAACACAACAGGAATATGAGACCAAAATCTATAAATACCTCTATTCTGTGGGCATAATTTCATGGATAGGCCCAGGAGATAGGCTGTGGGGGGGGAGCCATACTTCAGATATCAGAAACCCATACATTTAAAATCCAAATGGGACTAGGTATAGGCACTAATAATTATGCAGAGCTCATATCAACCAAATTCCTCATCCAATTTGCTTTGAACAAATAGTGCAGAAACCTACAACTCTTTGGGACTCAAAATTAGTCTGCAATTGGATAAATAAATCATCAAATTGCAATGCATACACATTGAGGCATATCTTGGATGAAATCCACAGGCTCATCTTGATTTTTGACACTTTTGTTTTCCATCATATTTTCAGGGAGCGCAACATAGTTGCTAATCTCCTATCCAAGGAGGCAACACACAGGCATGATGGCACTTGGATGATCCATGAGGAGAAGGATGGTGTTAACTATCAGCTCTATCATAGACCGTTCATAGACCTCGCTGCATAACTGGATGGGTCAATATGAGTCAGGAAGTTTCTTGAATATATGTAAATATTTATGTTTATTTCATGTCACAATATAAGCAGAACTAAGATGAACCATACTCTCTGTGCGAAGAGACTAAATTTTTTGGTATTTGATCATTTTACTCCCTATGTGGAGTATCTTTATCACTGATAACTTATACTGGATAGGCAATGCCTCACATAATGCATATGCTTTGCATCTACAAAATAGAATTTTCTCATACTAATGAAAATTATGACTTTTTCCATGGGAAAAAAAATCAGAGAATAAAGACGGGGTATCAAAGGACCTTCTTAAAAATTGGAAGACATTTCCTAAGCTTCGAAGAAAATTTTATCTTTCTAAGGTCGGATAGCAAAATTTGTAAGGAAAAGGGGATTATGACACATTGATAATAATCCCCCCTTTAAACCTTATTTATTTTCCCTTTCATATTCCTATAGTCCGTCCCCATTGATAACCCGACCCCACCATGCACTCACCCATCACATCATTGTTAACCAACCCACCATATTTCCCTTCATCTCTGCTCACTCCTTTTGATCAAATGGCCCATGTCTCTTTTCGACCCCCCCTTACCATCCAAAATTTAATCCCGAGGGGGGGAGGGGGTTCTAAATTCAGAGGTTTCCACTCCCTTACGTGTCGTACTCTTGTGATTTTGCACCCCCCCCTTATACTGCCTACCACTCCGCAAGCCCCCTAAAAATTTGTGTCCAGTATCATCCAAACCACTCACCCAAGCAACCGTTGAACACTCACAACCTCACTGCACCAAACTATCCCATCCATCCAATCATTCCCATTCCCGCCGTTGAGCCATAAATGAGTCAAGCCATTAGCCAACAAACCTACGCCAAATTAAGCCAATCCAACGGCCTGATTTCAAACCATAAAACCATAAAATTAGTGACGAGTTCAAACTTTAAACGTTATTGTTCACTTGCAGGTGCTTCCTCCCACTCCATTCATCTATTGTAGAGAATGTAAAGTAGAGCAAGAGAATAGAAACGTAGTCCAGGATTACAAATTTTCAAGCAGTAATCATCAATTCCTATTTTTGAATCCCATTTCTATTCAAATCCCTTTCTTTCTCCCTCACTAAAAGTCACACTTCTTTCATCCTTTTCCGTTACAGAGTAGACACCAATGGCACCTAAGTAGAAAGAACCATAAATCTTCAACCCAATGGTGCACCCACCACTGGATTTAGATCATTTACCATTGCCTGATAGAGATTTCAGGATCCATCAAATCCTCTCAGAATTTGATCTGTTTAATGTATATTGTTGGTGGGAGGACAAATTCATGGAGGAAATGGATGACATAGGCCTATGGGACACCAACCTACCTTTCTATATCTTCCCTAAAAAATAGGGTTGTCCAGAACTGATCAGGAAGTTCCATTCATGTTACAACCCATAGCAAAAAGCATTGATGGCCCCAATAGGACATATTTTATTCAAAATTGATGCTCCATCAATCATGCAGATGATGTAGGCCCTAGTTATTGAAGGAGATGTTCCTTTTTCTCATGAAGTTTTGATTGAAATGTACCAAAAACTTGACTTCTCCAAAAGAGCTAAAACATTAGATATTTTCATGGCCGAGAACACACCTCTGCCAGGCAAAAAACCTCCTTAGTCCTTTGTTTTCCAGACAGAACCAGTCATATTGCCTCAGTTATTTCCTACCTACTTGGATATTATTCTGATTAATGGCTAGATTAAGCTATTATATATTTCTTATATATCCTCTCCCCAAAATCCAAGCCCTCAATTATTTTCAACTTCAGCTAGTTTCTAGCAGATGTAATTCATGAACAGCTTGTCAAATTTTTCATAGAAGAAGTTTTTCATTATTCCTCAGTTTCGGCTTTCGTGTTTGTGTATTTTCAGGTAGACATGTTTTAGTTTTCATTGAGAAAAATGAATGATGAAGGCAAGCCTCAATTAGTGATATTTTGGACAACCTTGGCTATGAAAGATCAAAAGGATTTCAGTTACAAGACATTTGTCGAAATGTTTGTACATCGAGCAATGAGCCTCCTCAGTGGAACTGCAAAACCAAGGATAAGTGAAGACATAAAAAGAATTATGCAATAGTCTGATCAAGCCAAAACTAGTGATTGATATTTGTACCAAAACTACACTGAAATAAAAGTGTATGGTTGTGAATTGGCTCCCTAGAAGCTGCCAAAGTTCCTCCCCATGAGGATCTTTGCATTAGAGTATATTAGACAAATGATTAGTGCAGATGAGATGCATTTTGTAGCAGCCAAGAAGAAACCCCAATTTAGGATTAAGTCCCAAATTGATCCCTTCATTTGCAATAGTAGAGCTGCAGAAGAGGAGGCAGGTAGAATACTAAGGAAGATGAATTTCACCCATTGCTTCACTTGGTCTTATGACCCTTGGGGTATTATTTCTAAGAAGAGGGTGGAAAATAAATCAACGGCCTACATCCACACTCAAAGACCCAAAATCAAAAAATACGTGAATCAAATAGAGTGCATGCCAGAGACATTACATGAGGCCAAGGAGTAGGTAATCTCCTCATCCAGTGCACAAACCCCAAGGCCACGGGAGAAACAAACTACGGAAGCAAGGTCTGAAAAGGGAAAAGAGCCAGAGCAAGGAATAATAGGGAAGAGATCCAGAGAAGAGTAGTCACCAAGAACTAATATTTCCATAAAATAGTTCAGATTGAAGTACAGAAAGAAAGCCAGAAAACAACGCATGGACATAGATAAAGAATCACCACCACAGACAATGGAAAAAATAATTGACATTCTAGATTCTTCACTAGCTGGAGAATAATAATTTCCTTCTATTCCAACTTCAGAAAGACAAAAAACTCTTCAAGTGTCCTCATCTACAAAGGTGACTAAAGAGAAAGAAGAAACTTTATTTAATACCTTCAGGGAAATCAAAATTAGGAATGAAATGCTCAAGAAGAGCACTTATGCTCAGTTTTGGAAGCAGAGTGCAACTACACAGGGCAGACTTTCCTCTGCTTTTGACTCAGAGAAGGGAAAGATGCATATGGAATTTTTGGAGGCACAAACATTGGAGCCTAAAACTCCAACAGACTACAAGTAGACTTCATTTGAGTTTGATGTCAAAAATGTGCATCCAATTGATAAGCTGGATATGCACACGCAAACATGTGAAATAATTTCATCTACTTTGACCATCACTTCCATGAATTTGTTCAAAATGTAGGTAGCTCTTTCAAATGCTCAGTCTCAGTTGAAGATGGAGAGAATTTCATCATTATCAAAGGACACCAAGATTAAGTATTTGGAAGACTCAATAATAAAAATTGGGTAAGAACCCTCAGATACCAAGGCAGGAGAAGAAATGATAAAGAAGAAAGACCTAGACATCACAACTCTAAAGAAGCAACTCAAGTTGCCTGCTACACATGACCCACTTACTAAGGAAATAGAGGAAACAGAGAGCATAAAAGCTGATATGATGAAACTTATAGTAGAATAGTCCATCCAAATCAAACATATGGAGATAGAGATGGAAAATATGGTGTAGGAAAAAGAAAAAACAACATAGATCGTTATCACCACAATGGAGACCCTTCCTCTAGCGACCCTCCCCATAACTACTCCAGCAGTTACAGCAACAGGAGAAGGAAGTAGTACAGAACAGTTGGCAAGATCTATGGAGGGTATGAATATGCAAAATGAAGAAATTAAAAGGCTGTAATCCAAAGTTAGTGTGCTACAATATCATATTAAAAGGGCTGAAGATAACCACTTGGTAGAGATGTAGAGAGATGATGTGGGGTAAAATGAACAGTGTATGGAGAATGAAAATGTAGGTTTTAATCCCATACAGAAATTACTTGCATACGAATTCTGCATACGAATTCTAAAACATAGAAAATAAATAATGCAAGAGTAGAACAAATAAAAACACATATACACAGAGATTTTCCCCTGGATCCCAAAACTGGGACTACCCGCTTGATTTTTCATTATGTTCCTTTCAGTGTTATAATACATATTTATACATGCCAAAGCATCCAATACCATGGACCGAAAACCATTGCGTCCAATACCATGGACTGAAAACCATCGCGTCTAAAAAACATGTGCGAAAATCATGCACAAAACCATAGGTGGGTCCTCCCAACCTAACATAGGGTCCAAAACCAAAATTTTCTGGGGCGCTGCCCCGGACCCCATAAAGTGGGGTTACGGGTGCCCCTCAAACCCCCTGTTAATTACGTGGAAAGAATATAACACAACCCAACATTCTCCCACTTGTTGTTTTCTTTCCATAGGGGGTCATAAGAGAGCTTAGTCATTTTTCCAGCCCTGAAATGCCCATTGTCTCTCTACACCAAGAGAACTTCTCAAAGCTCACAGATTTTGTCAATGCTGTTGAGATTGCAACAAGATGATGGAGCTTAGTGAAAAGAGTCGCCTTCACTAAGTGGGTCTGCAGGAAAATTATGGCGTAAGCTCTATTTTTGATCACAGTGTGGATGATCAAAGTGTGGGTGACCAAAGTGTGGGTGATCAAAGTCTATTTTTAGACTGGCTGTCAAAAATAGAAAAGTCAAATATTATTGTTTCATAATAATATTTGGACTATAAACTTGATCTTATTCTCTTGGAGCACTTCAGTTTGAGCTACAGATGTGGCCCATGCAGCTGTCAGAAGAAAGTACACTTTTCTTATGAGTCAGTTGAGTTATTGCATGCATGACTTCAGTTAGAACTCAATCAGTTGAGTTTGGTGGAGTTGATTGTGGAGTTGATGGAGTTGTGTTCAGTTTGACTTGGTTAAACTAGTTGTAGTTAGTCTAACTGCAGATAGACTAATGATGAGTTGTTAAACTAATTATTAACTCATAATACAACTATAGAATACATCAGTTAACTCAGTTGCATGTCAGTGCATGTTCAGTTCAGCAGGGACAGGTGTTAGAGAATCAAATTGCTATCAGTTGTGACTATAGTTTTGCATTAGATCTTGCACAATCAAAGGATTGAGTATGCCAATGAGTTTGCTCATGTATTTGCCCAGTTTGTAGCTTCTGCTTACATCTTACACATTGTGAGTGATTCTTTTGAGGTGAAATACGAGTTTGGTAGACCATTCTCATTCATTCTTGAGCAGGTATTGAGCAATGGAGGCAGGCAAGCAGTGGAATAGATTTGGAGATCAGATCTGAGTTGTATTGTGTGTAACAGGTGGATCTGGTACTGGATTGATTGTGATAAGCATTGCACTTTGTAATGTTAAATGGTATCAATCATTAATATACAGATAGTGTGGGGTTTTTAGCGAGATGCTTTCCCCCGGTTACATATTGTGTTAATGTGTGAATGCTCTTGATGTTTTATTGTTATTGATGCTGCTATATTGATGATCAACGTAGAGGAGATTATGTATTGTGTATGTATTCTGCAATAGTACATGATCAGGATAATCTCTGTTGAATATGTGTTAAATTATTCAAAATTGCTACATGGTATCAGAGCGAGCTAGATAATTGTAGAAAAAGTTTCTACATGGTATCGGAGCTGCTTGATTTGTAGAAGATATTTTTACATGATATCAAGCGAGGATTGATCATTAGATCTACTATTCAGGAAGTGTTTACATTCTATTTCTTCAGGCAGAGTCTGTAATCGGGCCAGGTAGCCTCTGGATTCATCCTTCCTTTGGAAGGTGAGATATCCGGTGAATTCCCATATAGTCAATCTTTGTACGAGAAATATTGTGTTCTCACGAATTCTAGATCGGAAGCGGTTGAGTTGGAGCTGGTGGAAATTCGAATTTATAGTAGTGTTGTTGAAATGTCTTTCAACAGATTGCAAATGTTATTCCAAGGCAAGAGCGACCTGGCGCTCAAAGATAAACTTAGAAACATCAAATGCGAGAAGGGTGACAGTATTCCCAAGTATCTCACGAAGTTCACTCAGTGTCGAGATGAGCTGGGAAGTGTGGGGGTTACTGTCGATGATGAGGACTTGGTGAGCTTGGCTCTCCTTGGTCTTTCGAAGAGTTGGCATTCCTATTAGGACTCTGTCAATGGTTGGGAGAAATTGCCAGGATGGGAAAGACTATGGTCAGATCTTGTGCAGGAGGAGATCAGGCGGAGTACCAGGGACGGATCTTCGTCAAAGGGAGCTGATGAAGAGAATTGTGCTCTGGCTGCTAAAGCAAAGAAAGGGAAGAGCAAGAAATCTTCTTAGTCTGGTGCGAAAGGCAAGAAGCATGATATGTCCAAGGTGAAGTGTTTTCACTGTCACCAGCACGGACACTATGCCACTAATTATCCGCAGGAGAAGAAGAACAAGCAAGCTGCTCGATCTTCAGCAGGAGAGGCTCTAGCCTCACAGTTTGAGCTTGATTTTTCATTGATCGCATGCTTGGTTTCAAGTGTGATGGGATCAGTGTGGTTCTTGGAAAGTGGTGCATCTTTTCACATGACGGGAGATAGAGATTTGTTCTCTTATCTGGAGGACAAAGATCTTGGAGTGCACATCGAGATGGGCGATGATGGTAGATACAGTGCGACTGGTATCGGTACCATTTCCTTTGAGAGGGAGTCTGGTAAACCCTTCGTATTGAAGGAAGTCATGCATGTTCCAGGATTGACGGAGAATCTCATATCAGTGGCGATGTTAGAAGACAAGGGGTATGATGTTGTTTTCAGTGAGGGAAAGGCTTTCCTGCGTAGCAAGACAACTGGTGAGACCCGGAAGATAGGGGTTCGAGTGAGGAACCTTTATCAGTTGCATGTAGATGGATGCGAAGCAATGGCGGGCAAGGCAGAAGGATTGGTGAGCCGGGATGATGGCGAGTTGTGGCACAGGAGATTAGGTCACCTTCACCATGGAGCCTTGAAGATACTGCAACAGA
Source organism: Pinus tabuliformis (assembly GCA_031772625.1). Classification (NCBI taxonomy): domain Eukaryota; kingdom Viridiplantae; phylum Streptophyta; class Pinopsida; order Pinales; family Pinaceae; genus Pinus; species Pinus tabuliformis. The sequence goes on along the minus strand of CM062820.1, from coordinate 854,199,754 downwards.
TCACTACAGGGCTTCCTAAAGGCACACTTGCACAGTCAGATCAGTGCAAGGGGTGTACTTTTCGGAAGTTTGTGAAAGCCACCTTTCATGAGAAGGATAGTCGCACCACGACGATCCTTGAGAGAATTCACACAAACGTGTGTGGACCTTTCTCAGTTGCTTCGACAACAAAACACAGGTATTATGTGATTTTTGTTGATGATTTCTCTCGTAAGTACTGGATCTTCTTCATGCAGAAGAAGAGCGAGACGTATTCAAAGTTCTGTGAATTCAAAGCACTGGTCGAGAAGGAGTCGGGGAAGAAGGTGAAGGCTCTTAGGAGCGATAATGGTGGTGAATACATCTCGGACGAGTTCAAGGATTTCTGTAAGGCAGAAGGGATTCATAGAGAGCTCATAGCTCCCCATAACCCATAGCAGAATGGGGTAGCTGAGCGGAAGAACAGAACGATTGTGGGTGCTGCACGGGCAATGTTGCATGATTAGGACCTACCCCTTCACTTGTGGGTGGAAGCATGCAATACAACAGTTTATGTGCAGAACCGTTGTCCTCATAGGATACTTGGCATGAGTACACCTGAGGAGACTTATTCTGGTAAGAAGCCTAATCTTTCTCATTTGAGGATTTTTGGTGCTAACGTTTACATGCATGTGACGAAGGATGCCAGGAAGAAGTTGGAGCTGACTGTAGAGGTTGGGATATTTGTGGGGTACACTGATATGCCCCACAACTATCGTGTGTATTTGCCAGACAGTGGTAAAACTGTTGTGCGACGGGATATAAAGTTTCAGGAGGAGAAAGCCATGAAGTGTTCGCTTGAGAGGGAGCTACACTTGCATGCAGATGAGGAGCTATTAGTTTCTAAGGATGAGATTCAGGACGTGGATCAGCCATAGGACGAGGTTCATGGAGTGGAAGAGACCACTCATGCAGCGCCAACCATCAGAGGGTGAAAGAGCTTGACAGAAGCTGAGCGACTGGCTCAAGATGCAGAGAAAGTTGTAGGACCACCTACAGCCCAACGCAGGCAGAGACAGTCACCTGATCGGTACACTGGATACATGGCTCTGATGAGCAAGTGTGTTGTGACTGAGCCATCCTCTTTCGAGGAAGCTGTGGAGGATCCCGCATGGGTAGATGCCATGGTGGAAGAGTATGATTCTATTGTCAGAAACAGTGCATGGGAGATTGTTCCTAGACCGGAAGGGAAACCAGTGGTGAGTTCGAGATGGATCTACAAGGTCAAGCAGGTAGCTGACGGGAGTGTGGAGAAGTACAAGGCAAGATTTGTTGCCCGAGGCTTTTCACAGATATAGGGGATCGATTATGAGGAGACCTTTGCACCTGTCACAAGGTATTCTTCCATACGGATGATTCCTGCTCTCTCAGCACAGATGGGATGGCACATTCATCAGATGGATGTGAAGAATGCGTTCCTCAATGGAGTCATTGAGGAGGAGGTGTACATTGAGCAGCCCGAAGGCTTTGAGGTCTTCAACAGCGAGTCGCATGTGTGCAGGCTCAAGAGAGCGCTATATGGGTTGAAGCAAGCACCACGTGCTTGGTACACATGGATAGACAGCTATTTCACAGGACTTGGATTCTCCAAGAGCGAGGCGGATCCTAACCTATACCAGATTGTGGTGGAGGGTAATTTGCTTATCATTGTACTGTATGTTGATGATTTGATTCTAATGGGTGATGAGCTGTTGATACTGTCATGCAAGAAGGATCTTGCTACAGAGTTTGAGATGAAGGAATTGGGCCTCCTTCACTATTTCCTAGGATTGGAAATATGGCAGCGCAGTGGTGGACTGTTTGTTTCTCAAGGCAAGTATGCTCGGGAGATACTGGAGAAGTTCAACATGCATGGCTGCAAACCTGTTGATACTCCTCTTCCTGGAGGTTGGAGGAAGGAGGATGCCACTTCGGGAGAAGAAGTGGATGCCACTGTTTATCGACAGTTGGTGGGGTCGCTGATGTATTTGGTCAATACACGACCCGATATATGCTATGCAGTTAACCAGCTTTCACAAGCTATGGTTAAGCCTACCAAGATCTTCTGGAAGGCGGGCAAGCATGTATTGCGCTACTTGAGAGGCACATCGGGATATGGTTTGTGGTACAGACAGGAGGATGAGGTGAAGCTATGTGGCTTCATGGATGTAGATTGGGTAGGGAGCCCAATGGACAGAAAGAGAACATCAGGAGGGGTCTTCAGTATTGGATCGACAACAGTTTCTTGGTACAGCAGGAAGTAGAGATCCGTGGCACTCAGTTCAGCGGAGGCTGAGTATATGGCAACAAGTTTGGATGCATGCGAGGCTATATGGATGAGGAAGATCCTGGTTGGTTTGTTCGGTTCTCATTTGGATCCTACTGTGATTTACTGTCGGCTAATCCAGTATTTCATGATAGATCTAAGCATATTGACATCAGGTACCATCATATAAGAGATTGTGTGCAGCGGAAGATCATGTTGCTTTCATACATTCCAACAGAGGATCAGGATGCTGATATTCTGACGAAGGCTCTCACCAGGAGCAAATTCGAGTACCACCGAGGTAGGATAGGGGTTGCTGATAATCCATATCTTGTCGAGAGGGAGTGTTGAGATTGCAACAAGATGATGGAGGTTAGTGAAAAGAGTCGCCTTCAATAAGTGGGCCCGCAGGAAAATTATGGCGCAAGTTCTATTTTTGATCACAGTGTGGATGATCAAAGTGTGGTTGACCAAAGTGTGGGTGATCAAAGTCTATTTTTAGACTGGCTGTCAAAAATAGAAAAGTCAAATATTATTGTTTCATAATAATATTTGGACTATAAACTTGATCTTATTCTCTTGGAGCACTTCAGTTTGAGCTACAGATGTGGCCCATGTAGCTGTCAGAAGGAAGTACGCTTTTCTTATGAGTCAGTTGAGTTCTTGCATGAATGACTTCAGTTAGAACTCAATCAGTTGAGTTTGGTGGAGTTGATTGTGGAGTTGATTGTGGAGTTGATGGAGTTGTGTTCAGTTTGACTTGGTTAAACTAGTTGTAGTTAGTCTAACTGCAGATAGACTAATGATGAGTTGTTAAACTAATTATTAATTCATAATACAACTATAGAATACGTCAGTTAACTCAGTTGCATGTCAGTGCATGTTCAGTTCAGCAGGGACAGGTGTTAGAGAATCAGATTTCTATCAGTTGTGACTATAGTTGTGCATCAGATCTTGCACAATCAAAGGATTGAGTATGTCAATGAGTTTGCTCATGTATTTGCCCAGTTTGTAGCTTCTGCTCACATCTTACACATTTTCAGTGATTCTTTCGAGGTGAAATACGAGTTTGGTAGACCATTCTCATTCATTCTTGAGCAGGTATTGAGCAGTGGAGGTAGGCAAGCAATGGAATATATTTGGAGATCAGATCTGAGCTGTATTGTGTGTAACAGGTGGAGCTGGTACTGGATTGCTTGTGATAAGCATTGTACTTTGTAATGTTACATGGTCTCAATCGTTAATATACAGATAGTGTGGGGTTTTTAGTGAGATGCTTTCCCCGGGTTACATACTGTGTTAATGTGTGAATGCTCTTGATGTTTTATTGTTATTGATGTTGCTATATTGATGATCAACGTAGAGGAGCTTATGTATTGTGTATGTATTCCGCAATAGTACATGATCAAGATAATCTCTGTTGAATATGTGTTAAATTATTCAAAATTTCTACAAATGCATCTGTAGTATTCTTCAAAGTGTCCACCTTTACCAGCAACACCTTTTTGTCTTCTGTCATATCCCTCACAAAGTGATACTAAACATCAATGTGCTTTATATTTGAATGATATGCGGGGTTCTTTGCCAGGAAAGTTGCACTTTGGCTATCACAGTCTATCCTTATAGCTTCCTATACTAACCCCATACTTGAACACAATCTCTGCAACCAAACTGCTTCCTTGCTTACATGAGTGGCTGCCATGTATTCCGCCTCTGTGGTTGACAGTGCCACTACAGATTGTTTCTTACTCATCCAACTGACTACACCTCCAAATAGGTTAAACACATACCCACTTGTAGATCTTCTCTGATCCAGATCTCCAGCCCAGTCTACATCAACAAAGCCATGAATATCCAAGACCCTGTCCTATCCTAGTCTTCCTTAGTAGCACAAACCATAATCACTAGTGCCACGCAAATACCTAAAAACCCGCTTCACTGTTGTCCACTACTCCTTCCCTAGTTTTGACATAAACCTACTCAATACTCCCACTGCATGTGCAATGTCTGGTCTAGTACAGGCCATTGCATACATCAGGCTACCAACTGCACTTGCATATGGAACACGGGACATGTCCTCTTCCTCTTGTTGTGTCTTGGGACACTGTTCAACAGATAACCTCACACCTACAGGAATAGGAACCTTCACCGACTTACTATCCTGCATATTAAACCTCTGCAATATTGTCTCAACATACTTCCTCTAGTTTAACCAGAGCTTCCTCTTTGCCCGATCTCTTTTAATTTTCATGCCCAAAATATAGTTTGCAGCACCCAGATCTTTCATTTCGAATTTGGAGGATGATTGGGTCTTCAAATCCTGGATAACTTCTTTGTCATTTCCAACCAACAACATATCATCCACATACATGACCAGATAAATGACACGGTCACCAATTAATTTAAAATACACACAGTGATATTCTTTGCTTTTGGTGAAGCCAAGTCCCTGTATAAATGTATCAAATTTTTGATACTACATCCTTGGTGACTATTTTAACCCATATAGAGACTTCTTTAACTTACATACCAGTTCTTTCTTACCTTTCACCGCAAAGCCTTCAGGTTGCTTCATGTAGATCTCCTCTTCCAGATCCCTGTGAAGAAATGTTGTCTTCACATCCATCTGTTCTACCTCAAAATCAAAAGCAGCAACAATAGATAAAAGTAATCTAATAGAAGTTACCTTGGCAATAGGAGAAAAAATATCACCAAAATCAATTCCCGACACCTGGGAATAACCTTTTGCTACCAACCAAGCTTTGTATTTCTCCACTTTTCCTTCAGCATTTGTCTTCTTTTTGAACACCCATTTGCTGCTAATGGGTTTCCTTCCAGCTGGCAACTCCACCAGATCCAAAGCCTCATTTTTGTGCGAAAATGCCATATCATCAACCATGGCCTCTTTCCAGAGTTTTCCATCCTCTAAATCCACTGCTTCCTTCACAGTTCTGGGATCATCATCAGTAACAAACAAAGCAAAATTTGAACAAAAAGCAGATGGACTATACCTTTCTGGTTGCCTTCTTTCTCGAACTGATCTTCTCACAGCCAGAGTTTGTCGCTCTTCATCTTCTGATTCCTCCTCTACTATAGAGTCTGATTCTTCCTCCTTTAGCTCAAACTCTATCTTCTCAGGTTACTTTGGTTGGAATTCATGTTTAATAACATCTTTCACCTCTCTGAACACCACATCTTGGCTATACATAACCTTCTTTGCTACTGGGTTCCAAAGCTTATAACTCTTTAAACCATCCTTATACCCAATAAAGATGCACTTTCTAGATTTACTATCCAACTTTGTTCTTTTATCCTTTGGAACATGTACATATGCATCACATCCAAATACCCTCAGATGTGAAAGATAGGGTTTCTTACTAGTCCATACCTCTTGTGGAGTCTTATCCTCCAACGCTGAGGAAGGTGACTTGTTGACCAGGTAACATGTAGTATCCATCGCCTATACAAATCCATTTTGCTGAGGTGTATATGGAGTAGTCTTCTGCCATGCTATACCACACTTCTTGCAAAATTCTTCAAATTCCTTATTGCAAAAATCTCCACCATTATATGTCCTCAGCACCTTTATCTTCTTCTCTGTCTGGTTTTCCACTAGAGCCTTAAATTATTTAAACCTATCAAAGACTTCAGATTTCTCCTTAAGGAAATATATCCATGTATTCCCTGAGAAGTCATCTATAAATGATACATAGTACACAGACTTACCCAGTGATGGAACCTTCATAGGTCCAAACACACCACTATGCACAAGCTCTAATATATGTTTCACCCTCTTACCACCATAGGGGAAACTCACCCAATTCTGCTTCCCATATACACAATTTTCATAGAAATCAAAACCCAGAGAGCTATTACTCATACCTTCTACCATACCTTTACCATGAAGTATTCGAAGGCCCTTCTCTCCAATATGTCCAAGCCTTTGATGCCATAGCATGGTCTTCTCTCCAGATACCACTAGATTTTCTGCTCCACTTTTAGGAACCATAGAACTATTGCACCCATCAACAACAGTGCTACCTTGCAGCTTGTACAAAGTTCCAATCCGAACTCCTCACATCAATACCAGTGCTCCCCAAGACATCTTGCAGGTATCCTTCTCGAACATTGTTTTTACCCCTGCATCATCCAGCTTACTAATAGAAAGCAGATTTTTGGCTAATGCAAGAATATGCAGAACACCCGGAAGTGTTCTAACCCTTCCACCTTGCAGCTTCAACTTTACTTTTCCACAACAAATGATTCTAGCCTTCCTGTCATCCCCCAAGAAGTCATCGCCACCATCACATTTCTCATACTCACAGATCCACTCTCTAGGTGTGAAGTGAAAGGATGCACCTGAGTCAATCAACCATGCCTCATGATCTACATGTGTACTCGAAGAAGCCAAGTACACATCCCCACCTTCATCTGAGGTGGTTTTTTCCTCTGCAGAAGGAGCCTCATTAGATCCCTTTCCTTTTTCAAGAGCTTTAGATTTACAGTCCCTTTTGAAGTGCCCTTCCTTTCTGCATTTCCAGCACACCACCTTTACAGTTTTTCCTAGAGATTTAGCTCTCCCTCTAGATTTAGATGTCCCACTCGATGACTTATTTTTGTTTCTGTTCTAGGACCGTCCTCGTACAGACAAGGCATCACCATTCTGGCTCTCCATATTTTTTCATCTCATCTCCTCCGTCAGCAAGGCTGAGACTATTTCATCAAACTGCAAGGCAGTTGCATTGCTACCTATTGCAATAACCAGACTATCCCACAAATCTGATAGAGAACACAACAAACTAATGAACTTATCTTCATCTGAAATTTTAATATCAACAGATGCTCACTGACTTACCATAGTATTAAATGTGTTCAGATGCTCTGTCACTGAGTCTCCATCTTTCATCCTCGGGTTATACAACTTTTTCTGCAAGAATAGTTTATTCACCAAAGACTTAGATTGGTACAAAGTCCCTAACTTGTCCCACAAAGCCTCTGCTGTAGCTTCCCCTGATACATCCAGCAATATTGAATCTGAGACACAAAATCATATTGTGCTCTTTGCCTTCTGATCCAACTTCTTCCATTATTCATTGAACACTCTCGTTGGTTTAGTACCCAGATCTACTGTGATCCACTAATCTTTATCCACCAATAGATCCTCCATCTTGAGTTTCCACAACTCAAAACTCTGACCATTAAATTTCTCAATCTCTATCTTTCCACTACTCGCCATCTTCTTTCACCACCAGAATCGATCTCGCAGATCTCCCACTGAACAGGGTCTACCACAGGCCTGAACAAAACCCTCAGCAACAAAGGCATCCCCTTGAAGCCAAATTTGCTCTGATACCAAATGTAGGTTTTAACCCCATACAGAAATTACCTGCATACGAACTCTGCATACGAATTATAAAACACAAAAAATAAATAGTGCGAGAGCAGAACACATAAAACACATATACACAGAGATTTTCCCCTGGATCCCAAAATTGGGACTACCAGCTTGATTTTTCATCATGTTCCTTTCAATTTTATAATACATATTTATACATGCTGAAGCATCCAATACCATGGACTGAAAACCATCACATCCAAAAAACATGTGCAAAAATCATGCACAAAACCATAGGTGGGTCTGCCCAACCTAACATAGGGTCCAAAACCAAAATTTTCTGGGGCGTTGCCTCGGACCCCATAAAGTGGGGTTACGGGTGCCCCTCAAACCCCTTGTTAACTACATGGAAAGAATATAACACAACGCAACAGAAAATACCCTCAAAGGTCTCCTCAGGACCTTCAATAGACTGTAAGATTATCTGCAGATGTAATGAAGTTATACATATGTTCATAAACAATTATTAACTACCAAAGTATGGGAAGAGGATTACCTCAAGTCTCTTTGTAGATTTGTTGGAGAGCGCATATGCAGCTAGGTGGAAGTCCTCTAAGCCGGCTCCAAATCAAGTCCTGAACAAAGAAGAGACAAGCGTAATCACAATATACAACTTTGAAAACTAATATATGAATAGATAAAGAACACATAATTGCATACAACTAAGCTACTCATGCAAACAAGTATCGAACAAACAACTTAATGAACGATAGTACCAACACCATAGAGTAGACAACACAACTGCAGTTCTGTATTAATAACGGAAGAGTGATTACAACCATCTGTTGTATCCGCCTTCCTTTGCCCCTTCAGCTTCTCTCTCTCTCTCCCTTCTCACCAACTTCTTATGATATGAGACAGTTCTCAATACTCAAGTAGGCTATCCTTTCAAATGCTTTGACACCTTTCACAATTGCCCTCACTTTGCTTATGTAGTAATTGAGTTAGGGTTGCCAAGTTCCTCCTTGAGTTCACTAGGGAAAAACCAATGAACTTGCCATGCTTTTCAGCTCTTACCTATTTGCCTCCTTCTTTTAGATTAGAAATTCTCCAAATAGGTAGATTTTGGATGTTTCCTTGCTTTTCTGACTAATTTTAGGAAAAAATACCGATATTTGTGAGTCAATTTGTTCCTTTGACCCTTGGAACTTCACCAAGTTTCACTAACGTTGTCCCTTGACTAGCAGCTTGAGTTAGTAGGGTCACTAACGCACCCTTAGGCTTGGTAACAAGCTTTAAAAAGCAGGTTGTTAGTGTACAACCAACATTAGTGTGGAATGAAGGCCTGTAATTGTGGTCTTTGCTTCAGTCATCATGTCTTTCCCCTCTGAGTTGATGAAGAGGTCAATTTGTTGTATAACAAATGCCCCCAAAAGTATGAGATCAGAGGCTGTGATGATGGCCAAAATACTTGACTTTAACTATAATTTTCCTTCAAAAAGAGAGAGAGGATCGAAGCTTCGGGCGACAATGGAAACTTGATACAACACATATATATAAAACTGCTAAAATCATGTCCTGAGTTGGGCATTCCCATGCTTAGTAGCTATGTCAGAGTGATTTTTCTCAAAAGAGATATGATGGTAGGCCGCCGATAAGCATAATGAGGATCTAGTGTCATAATAGAATCATCCTGGAACAATTGTCTCCAAAAAACAATATCCACAACTGTTATAGACATTTTTGTGCCTTACAACTATAAGCATGAAATGTCCATAAACCAAGGGATCCTAAGTCCCTAAAAGTGTTGTTCCGACCCCTAAAGGAACAAGGTCAACAAATTACATCTTCTCCCAGAAGTTCTCCACCAGAAATTGCTCAGAATCAGTCAAATCAGGATCATTTCAGTTGCTCCACTGGCTAGCGGCGTTGCATAGCACCCAAACACACTAGCTAGGTGCGTTGCAATGCACCTAAATGCACTACCAAGGTGCGTTGAGCGGGAAATGACAAATGGCAGTGTCATTCCGCGAGGTGGAAAGACAATGGAAGCTTCCAGAATCTTCCCCAATGACACTTGCCTCATTGAGTTCGACCAAGGATGAGTAAGAGGCTCTCAGTCTCCAAGTGGAAGCAAGAACTGACAGAGAGAAGACACTAGTCAAATCATAAGCTGGCTCATCCTCTTTGCATACATCTATATATGGATCCCTCATCCCAGAGATCTAGAGGCTGGAATTTTGTACATTGCAGAGAATTGCTGTTGGTTTTGAGATAGATATCAGAGTATTGGGTGATTTATGCTTTGTCGGAGGTGAAGAGGGGCTTCTTTGCTGGGAGGTTGATGCTGGATCAGGAATCATCGGTTGTAACTCCTCCTGGATCTTCTTGTTATATCAATAAAACTATTTGAGTTTCTCCTACATGCTTGTGTATCATTCATGTTTGTTACATTTGTATGTTTAGCTTAAATCTGATCCTAAGCTATTTATGAATATAAATCCATGTCTTTGTGTAGTTTTCTTCTTCTGTGATCTTACAGGAACTTGGTGAAGCTGGGCAAGTAAGGAAGCAGGTAGCTGGAAGCTGTCAAAGAGGAGAGAGATTGGATCAAAGGACTAGCGCAAGACACAGGTTGGTTCATCCTATTCCTCTTCATTTATAGTTCATAAAGAAGAATACAAAAGTAGTTTTCTCTGTTTGTTTCTAAGGTCACTGTCACACCTTAGTGGGATAGGGTCATTCTGAATGGACACTTTTCCCGTTAACAGCAGCATGGGAGAGGAAACAAGGCTAAATGATGCAAGCCTCTACCCAAGGTCTTGATTTCCGCTTCACTGAACAACATAGATCGATACATGTGAATATATGCGTTGACGTCGAACATGTACGAACTCATCTGATTACCAATCAATAATGGAGACTGTTAATAGATGCGAGGAAGGCCACCGATAATGGTGATGGTCTCCAAGATGCACAGTACAATCTAGCAAGTGTGAAAGATGTCTTTGTCGTTGAACACCCGTAGAATCGCTTAACCAGGAGCCAATAATGAGAACCCCTGACCAAACACAAGGCAACCTATCACTAATGTCTGCAAGTACCAAGGTACTAAATGTGTTTATAGGTTATCTTCATAGATAGAGTGTTGAAGTCGATAGTAAGAAACCTGTCGAAAGGTAGGCAATAATGTGTCCTACATCAATCGACATGAAACGGGACAAGAATGATTTATTTTTTTTGATGAATCTTTTGAGCATTTGGGCCTAAACAACAGAGGGAATGATGAAAGGATATGTTGGATGGGTTGATCGAGGAAACAAATAATTAACCCTTGAACAATAGAAGGCACGACAATGGTTTTAACCAGACAACACTAGACTCGTGAACACTAAAGAGTGTTAGGATACAAAGATGCAATCATCAAGGTATATAGGCTAAACTCTTAGTATGGTAGGGTTCATATTGATAGGCCATCAAAAGGAAGGTTTATTTGAGGGAGTGCCATGTTCAAGGGAACGACTGCTGCCAAACCACGCTTTCTAATATGGAATACAATTGTATTTTCCACTTTCCCCATCTGATTAATTTAATGAGTCCAGACGGGTAAACTCATTGATCTTTTCATATTTAAAGAGCCTGAAAAGGATCACAAAAAGAATGACTCTCTGCCCTATCTGATTAGTTTAATGAGTCCAAACAGGCAAACTCTTCAATTTTTTCATGTTTTAAGAGTCTGAAAAGTATCGTAAAAAGAGTGACGCTATATCTTGTATGTGTAATTTAAAGAGTCCAAACTAGACAACTCAGTGGTCTTTTCATATTTAGAGAGTCTGAAAAGATCGTAAAGAGCAACTCCATGGTGGCCCCTTTTTCATAGTTGTTAACCGGGTGCGACAAAAGGTTAATAGTATACCTGGATAGGTTACTTTTCCATGAGTTAATCTATTGAATCCAAATAAAGAGAAACCTATGCTCAATAGATGTTGACCTCATTTTGTTACGAGTTCGAGGAGATGGACTAAACTTGTTTTTTGTCGTGAATTTTTAATGAGTCATGCAACAACAAACTCAATACCTTCATCAAATTTTAATGAGTCAAATGAAGAAAACTCAGGGTAGCTTTTTCAGTTTAGTGAGCGAGAAAAAAAGGTAAAACAACTTCTCATTCCTTCTTCGTAGATTTAACGAGCCCGAAGGAGGGGAAAAACTCGGGGATTTTTCGATTTAAGAGCGAGAAATGGTCCCAAAAAAGAAAGTGCCCTTGTTGCTACCGTATATTTTTAACAAGCCCGGTAATAAAAACTCGAGATCTTTCAGTTTAATGAGCAAGAAAAGTACCTAAAAGACTGCTTAGGTCATCTTTATAAAGTTTAACGAGCCTAAAGACAAAACTCAGTATTTTTCAGTTTAAAGAGCGAGAAAAAAGTGCCTAAAAAGAATGCTTTGATGATCTTTTTAGTTTAATGAGCTAGAAAAAAGAAAAAAAGAGTCACTCAGACCATCATTGTATAGATTTAACGAGCTCAACAATGAAAACTTGGAGATGTTTCTATTTTTTAAAGAGCAATAAAATATCTCAAAAAGTGCTCTAATGAGAATTGCATGCAGCTTTTACTATTTTTCATTCCTAAAGGTACTTTCATAAAAAAGAAGTAAAAAAGTATAAAAAGGCAGCAACTCCTATCACATGGGTTTAAGCATGAAAAAAATTCATGGAGAATGGACTACTTCCTCTTTAATGATTTCAAAAAATCATGGCTCCAAAATAAATATAAGGAAATGTTTTGAGCTTTCACATTCATCAATTTCACTATTTTGAGATTTGTGAGAGAAATTTGGAGCTAAAGAGGAGTAGATTTTCCGTGGACCATTGTAGGAGATCCGGGAAACCATTTGACGTGCCATCAATCCCAGGTGAAGGCTAAAACCTTGCTCTATGCATTTCTTAACCTTTCTTAACAGTTTTAGGGGTGGAGTTTCGTAGATCTGAGGTGCCCTAAAGCCCTGTTTGCACACTAACGCCCTCCGGATGGTCTGCAGGGAGTGTTAAACGCTCTATTCGAGCCACTGGAGGGCGTTAATCCTCCCTATGTAGCATTGGGGGGTGTTAGAGCTGAAGGGTGTAATTAAAACCCTCATGCATGGATTCCTGAAGTGTTTTTGCCCATTTTGACTGTTTTTAGGGTTATTTTGTGCAGGTTTCAGGCTGAAATGACTCACCTATGGAGAGAACGGGCCCATGATAGCCAAGAATTGTTGATGCGAAATGATCCAGCATGCATACTTGCATTGTGCCGCTGCAATTTACTGAAGTATGAAAAGTAGAGCTAATGAAAGGGCAGGAGGATTTATTGAGATGGATTATCCAGTGCTGGGATGAACACGAGCAAGTGTTCAGGATTGGAGATCAGGAGCTAGCTATTGACCATGATGACATATATTTTTTGACTGGTTTGTCATGCTGTGGGGCACAAGCAAACCTCACCGGTGGTAGGCCAGATCCACGATCTACCTTAGAGCTGGTGCAATCCTACTGCATCCCTGAGAGTGGACTAGTCAGCAATAGAGTCCCCATAGAGAGGATAAGGTCCAGGTCTATGAGGGAAGTTTTATGGTTGATTGTGTGGTTGGTGGGGTCAAAGAGTCCCCACATTGTGACAAAGGCCCAACTGTTGCTTGTAGTTGACTGTGTCCAGCCACAAATGTTCAACTGGTGTGAAGCAGTGCTTCGCCAGTTGAAGGCAAAATTAACAGCATGCAAGACTCGTACCCAACACAGTTTTGGGTACGGTACTATCATAGTCTCATTCTTCCTTGAGAGTGTACCTATTATGCACCCAAGGATGATCTTAGGTCCCCTTGATTCGAGGGAGCTAAGGTAGTGTCGCTGGTCATCACTCGATCCTCGCATAGGAGGAGGACCGATCTGGAATTTCTTCGATGAAGATTTCTTCCAGTGGCTTCATGGCCAAATTGTGATTATTGATGACTATGCTTATGAGGGCATGGACTTTACCAGCAACCCGGACTTGATGCTACCACCCGGGACCAACTAGGGTCCTCAAGGTGAGAATAAGTTTTTACAGTACTTTAAGTATTTTTTAGCTTTTGAATTTTTATGTAATGTTTTTATCGGTGAAATAAGTAACGAAATGAAAATTTATGCTTAACACAGATGTGGCATCATTACAACCTACAGGAAAACCCCGCCATATACGACGAGGAGGCCAACTACCTATTGGAGGGGGCGATGCCGACAATCTCTGCATGTTCTGAGGAACCTGGAGGGTTTGACCATGGGTGTCGCCCCCCTTCCTATGAGGGAGATTCTCGTTCATATGCAGCGGCACACAGTCAGTGTACCTGAGCAGTTTCTTGTTCCTCTTCGGAGGGTAGCTAGATCAGTTTTAGCATTTCAGGAGCAATAAGCTCTTTTTAGCAAGTGGCTCCGTGTAGCCAAATGGGTGTTTGTAGCTGGGCTTTGTAGCCATTTTGTACTTAAAACATCCAGGTTTTGGAATATTTTGATGTAAAACACTGGATTTTGATCTATATATATACAAACATTTTGGTCTTTTGATGGTGTAAATGTTTTTTAAATGTTTTTGTAAAATTTTAACTCAGTAAATTTTTACTTTTCATGCATGCTTCTATAAATAATGAGACAAATTCCAATCTAATACAGAGTTAGCTAATGAACTAGCAACCGTATTTAATTCTTGAGGAACATGTTCATATGTGATTATTTCAAATCGATTTTCTAAGAGTCGTACCCTTAGATAATGATGAAACAAGGTTGGATTATGAATGTGATAACAGTTTGTCAATTGCATCACGACTAGCTGGGAGTCTAACCTGACCACCAGATTGGAGATGTCCCTTGATGACGCTTCCATGAGAAGTGAAATGATGGACATGTACTCGACAATATTGTTCGTGGTGGTACTAAGGAATACTCCCCCATAGAAAAATAGTTCTGACTCGGGCGTCTAGATGACCCAAGCAGCTGATGCAATGTGCCGTGTGTGACGACTGGCACCATTCGCGTATCCTACGTATGCTAAAGGTAATGAAGACATCTACATTGCGAGAAGAATGCATGAGACAAGTACTCCAATAAATATCAAAACAATCCAATCACACCAAAACAGGAAGCAAAACTTATGAATACATAAAATTACAAAGCACATGCCTAGTGCAATACTAGGCATAATACTTTTTCAGATAGAGCCCATTTATGGGCTCGACAAGCGGGATTCCTTCCAAATCCTGATCTTCATATGCCCCTTGTGGGAGGACTTTTGTGATGATATAGGGACTTAGCCATAAGGGTTGAAATATTCCTGCCCCCAAGTGATCAAGTTTCTGATCATAGAGTAAGATAATATTTGCCTCTTGGTCAAAATGAAGCTTAACCTTTTTTTCGAATTGTGATTTTACCCTACGCATGTGAGCTTCAAGTGCCAATGTGGCATCTCGACGGGACCGGTTCTATCCAACTTATTAAGGTATAGTAAGAATTATTCTTTCGCAGTAGTGCCGAGTAGAGTTTTAATGGCTATTTGTAGGGAAGGGATCTGACACTCGATGGGTTGTGCATCTTCGTAAAGCTGGATCTCATGCGCAGCAATAGACAAATTGATGCCAGGCATATCCTCATGAGACTAACTGAATACATCGTGGAATTCGTTAGATAGGCAGGTGGAGCTTGCAATTTCCTTAGGATTGCAATCGGCTCCTATCTTAATGTCTTCTGCAGTGCCTGTCTTGACAGAAATATCGATGAGCGATGTTGTGGAAATATCGCCCATGTTTCCTTCCACCTCCAAAGTTTGGAAGATCATACAGGGTGAGGAAACGATTTCTGGTATGTTCGGGGATAGGATTTGAGGAGGCATGGTGTCCAAATTAGATATAGAAACATGATGGTGCCAATCCTCCCAAGGTCACTCTTCTAAACTCATGATTTCTCAAATAGATTCATTTGTAGGTGGGACTTGATCAAGTAGATAGAAAGAAGGAGTGGTTATGGAAGGGGCGATGGTATCGCCGGTAGTAACCAACATGACCGGAGATATGGATGCAGATTGAATGGCTTGGTAGGCCAATTTAGTTGGTGACAACAGCATTTGTTCTCCGTATGTGTCAAGGTCTGAAGGAACCGATAGGATCCATGGATCGGTCTGTTCATGAGGAATAGATGAAAGCATGTTGACCATCTGTGAAACCTTGGCCAGCTGAAGAGGAAAACAACCCATGAGGGAAGAAGCCTTCAATAGACCAGTACCGAGACTGACGTAAGAGTCAGGCACACCACCTACTAGGGGTACGGAGCTGGTTGGTAATGGTGAATAATCAGGGGTGCAGAAAGACAACTGATCTACTGTAACTACATTTCCATCCAATGGGAATAGGATGATGCAAAATATAGTAGATACTATGGCTGTCATGGCATATGTCCAACTGCGGCCCAGCAAGAGATTATAGTCGAGATTTTTGTCTACGACTTCTATGTCCACCATTACCATTTTCCCATACAAAGTGATAGGGTAGCTGGCTAGGTATCCTTTTGGGATGAAAGTGTGGCCTTCGAAAGCTTTCAGGGAGTTCGACGACGGGGTTAGGGTTGGAGAACCTAGGGCGAGCCAACATGAAGCCGCCATGACGTAGGTAGAAGCACCTTCATCAATGATAGTTCTGTGTATACCTTTACCTTTCGAAAAAAATTTCACTTGAAATGCAAGCTGGTGGGAAAGGGGAGGTTTACACTTTTCCATGTCAAAAATAGCAAGCATGGAATCCTGTGGGTCAATACCACCAATAGTTGAAAGAAAATATTTCCTTTGCGCTGGGAAAGCTTGTAATACTTCGAGCGCCGACATAGTTGACAACGCTTGCACCAAGTCTTCTACAATGTTGTAGTTTTGGGTGGCACGTGCAGATGTATTATGCATTGTGCATCAAAGTGCCCCTTTGGGGGGGCGAATTACAAGGTCAGCAGCTGACCTTTTGATATGCAAATCGGTGGGAGGCAAATGGGTTTTGACCTCAGGAAGGTTCTGCTACATGAGCGATAGGAGCTCCATAAGATTTGGCTCTTATTTTTAGATCTACTGTTTCAAATGTGTAAATAGTATAAGATCCTTCACCGGCTGAAGGATGTTGCTAACCATCATTGCCCCCTTGCGCGGGTTGTGGTTGGTTTGCAATAAGGTTTTGCTGCTGCTGAGCGGGAAAAGGATTCCTACGGATAGCGAGGGTCTTACCAGTATCCTTCTTGGCAATGTATTCTGTGCATTCCTGAAGTCGTGGACAACGATAGGTCATGTGGTCTTCAACACAAAGTTTGCAAGGAAATCTCGCAGGTTTATCCTTTTCATCGTCAGGAGGTGCAGCAACCTTCTTCTTTAGGTTTGGCTATTTTTTTGATGTCGAGCAGTAAAAAGGGTCTTTTTAACCTCTATTTACCCTACATTAATTATCAATCCAGGTACGATTTGTTATCTCAAGAGTGTACTTAGTCTGAGGCGGTCACTTGTCAAGAGTAATGCTAGTAGTATAGTGTTGTTACAAAAGTAAAAAAATGCTAGAAACAAACTCTAAATGTAATGGCAAGAAATTGAAATGCTTTGTAACTAAATCATTCATTTAAGAAACTACAACATTCATTAGTCAAGGGTGCAATAATGATAACTCTTCCCTTAGTAAACTGATGCAAATGAAAATCAATGAAAGAGAAGATCTCCAATATGGGAACTAGACAACAATAGTCAATGTTCACTACAGTTGCAGATCATTATGTTCACACCAAAGCAATTACTTGAAATGATAATTAAATTAACATAAAAGGGAACAATAACTAATCTAATTGAAAATATTGAACAACAAAGCTTTATCTTACAGGAATGAATTAAGCAGCAATCGTAATGTAAAGGAATTAAGAAGAAATCTTTAACTCAAAAGTGATTTCAATAGCAAACCATGAATGGGACAACAACTAAAGTAAGTCTTACAAAATACTGAATAGTAGTTGAATCAAGTGCAAACGCACAACAAACTAAATCAAATGTTAACACACAATGGATCGGTTATAAAGAAACATTGATTACAATTGCAATGGAATGGTAATACAATTGATCAACAATCACAATTAGAGATACACCGTAGCTAAATAAATAACAATACCGATCTATAAATGCACAGCAATGTTACTCTGTAAATGAATAGTAATGTTGATCTGTAAAGGACGGGAATGTTACACAGTAATGTCAATCTATAAGGGAACAACAATGCGATACGATTTCAGAATGAACAACATAACATTTCAGTTGCAGAAGATAACCTTACTATTCAAATAAGAAATAAATATAACAGAGCCAGTAAATGAAATGATAAGGAACAGTAGATTATTGAATGAAGAAAGTAAAAATAAATCAAACCACACACGACTTGGAATTGGAAAATAATGGTACAGGAAGCAAGTGATCCACTAGGTCCAGGCCCTTAGCCTCCAAGGACGCACTACTGCAGTTCCTCCATAATCATATGATGGAACAACAACAAAGTTTATGTATTAATCATGAAAAAAGAGTTACAGTAATCACTCTTTAAAGAGAGTCGATGATCAAAGTTCAGTTTGCAACAACGAATTCTATAAAACAACAATAATCCACCCCTTGGGCTAGCAGCGTTGTCCCTTTTTATAGTGGCCAAGCAGAATGACCAAAGATACAGATATTCTTAAGGTAGTGATCCTTCAGGATCAAAGGATCCTGAGGAATTCACCATATCGTTATCCTTCAGTTATCTATTTGTCCTCTTGCGCTGATATGGTATTTCTTCTCCCTTTCCCTGGCTCATGCACTCCGATTTGGATTTCCTTGTCTGGATGCGATTCCCTGTCAAAGGGACATCAGTTGGTTTTGTCTTGTATTTTCCTCTGAAATGGCGATCTTCCATTTTCTTCATTTTCTGAATAGAAAAAGGTAATAGTTAGTCATTTTACGTTACTCATAAATCTCTTAAACTTTATCATAATCCTTCATCACATGTCCACTTCATAATGTAAAGAAGTTATGAATTAAAGGAAAAGATTACGAAATAAGTGGAAATTACATATCTTTTCTAATGCTCAACACACCCCCTTGCTTACCGTTTTTCACGCCCTCATGAAACATTGTAATTGATATGCAAGGAAGTTAGGGAATAGGCTGGAGAAGGATTCTCAGTTGGTGGTCTACAACCATGATTCCTAGCTAATATTTCAAAAATATGCCCTGCCTGACCCTTAGGCAATTCATATAAGGCTCTATACCTTGGTGCAGGATACTAAATGACTGGACTTTGGAACCTACAGCCTAACCAAGATGGGCCTTCTCTCAAGATAAGGTCACCATAGATAACCAAGCAGTCATCAGCTAGCTTAAAATTCTCATAATTGAATGGTTCTCTATTTTGGATATTCCAATTAGAAGTCTGGTATCGGGATTTGGCTGCTACTATGGCAAGGTCTTTGATGGTTAGAAAGTATTCTACACCTTGCCAGATGACTACTGTGTGAATAGGCCCCAGTGTCTGGATTACACCCCAAGTTCTTATTAAGCTCCTATGTTTTTTCCATAATTGCAATGGGTCTCTAGGTTCACCCCTTACCCACAGAAATGCACTCTCCTATCTCTGGAAGACATTGTAGGCTTTAAGCCACTTTATCTGATTAACACCAAAAGAAATGAATGCCTGAAGTTGGACATCACCCACAAAAGGGCTAGGGTTCTGTTCTGTTTCTCCATCTAACACAAGATTGTGCAAGTAAAATTCACATAACAATTGCTGAACTTTCACCCCATAATGCTTACAACATCTTATGAAGTCATCAATGGTTTTTATCTCTATAGGCACTCCTGCCTTGATAGCCTTAATTTTCAATTGTAAATATCTTTCCATAAAAAACAAAGCATAGTTTCTGGCGGGTGCTCTACACGCTAGAACATTAGTATACAGAGAACATAAGATATCCATTTGATTTATAACTATGTCTAGTCTATGGATTACCTTTTTGACTTTTTCATCTACCCTTTCCCATCCATCGAAGGCCTTGGATTTCCAATGCATTGATGTTCTTTAGTTGTTGTTGTAACTTCTGGTATTTTTCTTAAGGGACAGTTTCTTCTGTGAGTTTTTCTATCATTTGTTGGGCTTGTGCCAAATCTTTTTGCAGTGTTATTATCCTCGGGTCATTATCCATCATGACAATTTTGGGCTAGAGATCTACTTGGATTTCCTTATTGTGACATCTGGTTTTTATGGTCTGTGTTTCCTTCTCACAAACTGTCACTGCCTCTGTCTAGACTTCCTTATCACAGACTGGTGTGTTGTCCGTTTGTGCTTCAGTATTTGCAACAACCAAATGCTATTCCTTGCGATTCTAAATAACAGGTTCGACTTGAGTCCTCTTGGTCTTTTTCTTATTGGGTTTTGCCTGGGTGGTTGCACGCTTTGCCCTAGAGGTTCCTCTTGAGTTCTTCCCCATTTTTAAGACTCTTATTTGTTGTCGAAGTTGGTTAATTACATTAAGCAATCTCTATTGTTCCTTTCACAATTTTTTAGTTTCATCTATTTTCTTAGAAGGAACAACTGTTTGTTTTCTCAGGCCTGGGCTTTGTACTTCAAGCATTGTACCTCACCTTGGCCAATTTCCATGTTTCCTTCTTGGAACACCTCTTCGGTGTTCTATTAGTCAGGATTTTCAGGGGTAGAAACCCTGATTTTTTCTGATGTCTCCTCGGTAACTTCTTCTTCTACCTCTTCTTCATCATGCAATTCCTCGGGTGTATTCTAACTAGGAACAAATTTTTCTTCTTCCTCCTCTTCGACACTCTTTTCCCTAGATACACTCTTATCATGAGCAGAGTGATCCTCTTCTTCTTCCTCCTCGTCACACATTTCCTTGGATGCACTTTTATCATGAGAAGAGTGCTCCTGTGACCCTTCTTTGGTTTGGGGGTTGAGTGGGCTGTGAGGTTGGACATACTTGCCCATATTGGCTAAAATTTGGGTCAATTCATCTTCTTGTAGAGGGTTTTGCAGTGGAATTTCACTGCGTTGCTCTGTTTCCTCTCCTTCTTCCTGAGCGGATTGCTCAGTCTCTTCCTCCGATTCTTCTTCTTCGTTTCCTTCTAATTCTTCTTCATTCTCCCCACCTTCAAGTTGTGGAGATTGTTCGTCTTCTCACTCATGTATTTCCACAGGCTGGCTAATGTTCCCCTGGGAATTTCCCAGCATTCCTTTGCTCCTTACCAATCTAACAAATTATCTTTGTTTCGGTGGTCTGCTCGATGTGCTAGCAATATGTTTTCGTTTTGGGGCTGGCAAAGCCAGTCCCCCATCTTTCGAGAAAATCAATTCTTCCCAACTACTCTGCTGTTGGGCAAGACTGTAACTGACTATAAACCAGATTAAACCATGATGGCTTACTACTGATTCTACATGGTGATATTTTTTCGTGCTTCGAGCAACATCATGTAATAAAAAATTTAAGAATGTAGGCAAATTCACAACACATTTTTACTTTAACACAGCTAATAGTTTGAGATGTCGTGGTCTTACCACATCTTTCCTGCCATCGCAAGTGATGTAGCTTTGAATTATTCTCGCCAATTCTGCCCAAGGCTCTCCCAAGATTTCTGGTAGGACTCCTTTCCCTTTGACAGTAAGGTTCTACCCTTTGTCCCGAAAGATGGTTACGGCGTCCCTCAATCTCCCCTTTTTCAGCGTCCACACAGGTCCAACAACTGGAAGTCCCGAAACTTCGGCAATTATGCCATCTGTGACTGCTATTTGTCTCCCTCTCACCATGGAATGATTTTTCTGTAAATTTTGCAGAAACTCGATTGCCACCATCTCGTTAGATTGCTATAGGTGGTTAAGGTAAGCTATCCATCCTGCCCTTGCTAAGATTTCTTGTGCAGCGTCAGAAACCATTAACACTTGTGGCTCACTACGAATTGATCTTCTTCCCATGTTGTTCACGCATAGTACACTGTAAAAAAATAGAGACGACGATGGAACAACAAACTATTCAAATTTTTAGCTTACTGTTAGGAAAACACGGAGAAGCTAATGGAACAACAAGCTATTCAAATTTTTAACTTGCTGCTAATTTTTGCAGAGAAAAACATGGAAACGGTGTTGGAACAACAAGCCATGCATATTGGGAAATAAAATACCATTAGGCTTGCTATTCCCGAGTTTTGGTGAAGTCATAATACCTCCAAATAATGAGCTGACACATATGCCAGTGAATTATGGGGATCACCCGCGCCCCCCCTGAAGTGTGATAGGTCGTTCTTAGCCGTCAAATAAAGGAGCAACATGCTGAACTACAATTGTACAGATATATGACATGTTTACAGAAATGAGTGGATTACCAAAATTGAGGCATATAATGAAATCGCTAATAAATATGGAAATGTCATGATATGATACAAAAAATAGAGGATAGGACAGCTGACGTGAATAAAAGTTCTTATGCGGTCATTATCCACTTTAACCATTATATTTATTTATAAATGATTTTCATGTATCAAAGGTTCAAAAGGATTATATGTCATAATCTCATTTGCAATCGCTATAAATATATTAGAAGAATGGTTTTATAATGACTATTGGTGTATAAGAAATATGATTTAATACCATCAATAGAGCTCTATTGCCCACAGGTGTTCATAACCTTGACAAAGTTGCTTATTTCACCCTTGGAACCATAATCCTTTGTGTATGCCTAGGAAAGTGTTGTGCAATGTCAGAATGGAGGCCATTGTGTTGGCTTGGTAACCAGATGAATCACAATGCCATTCACTAGGAAGGAGTGAAAGGTGGCCAGGGTGGCTCGTGATGAGACCTCCTGTTCCAAGGAGTTTTTATTTTTCTGATGTGCCTCTTGGATCATATCCCTGGTGTGGTGGCCATAGTGGGAATGCCACTTCACTTTCTTCCTTGTGATCATGGTAGGCTGGCTCTTGATGAGACCCCCTATCCTTCATCTAACAAATCATATTAGTAATCATAGAGATATACATCTTTTATTTTTCTTCTTTTCTTTTATCTAGCACTTTTCCTATTTATATACAGAGGGTGGCTCAACACTCCTTAAGAGTAGGGATGGTGGAAGAAGTCTGAATATCTCAATAGAGAAAAATATGCCCTTATTCTTATTCAATAATAATTATCAAAGAGAATTATGGGGATTTAGAAAGAACCATCATGATAAAAATAATCAATCACATTGGTATTAGTGAAACTAAAGAAAGAAAAGTGATACAAATAGTTGTGTCCTTCCCTCTTTTCTCTTATCAATTCAAAGCAATTTCTTTTAAAGATAATGATTTTTCTTTGATTTGTTGATTTCAATATCCTTTAGTTTTTGTATTCTTGCATACATGTATAGTTGTGCCTCAAATGACCATCACTGAGAAAATCCTCTAAATGGTGAAATACACATACACAAAAAGAAGAAAAAAATGCACTCAAAAGGTGTTGTTCTTTAGATGGAAAAAATATTGTTTCTTTAGAGGGACATCAAAATAATATTTTCACACAAAAACCG
Organism: Pinus tabuliformis; assembly: GCA_031772625.1. Lineage (NCBI taxonomy): Eukaryota > Viridiplantae > Streptophyta > Pinopsida > Pinales > Pinaceae > Pinus > Pinus tabuliformis. The sequence goes on along the minus strand of CM062820.1, from coordinate 854,176,549 downwards.
CAAGAAAAAAGGAAAAAAACATGCTCGAAAAATTAAGCAAGCTCGAACAAAAGATGCGGAAATGTCGTTCCTTCGGAAAGGGACAGTAGAAAAATTAAAGTGTTGTTCCTTCGAAAAGGAACAACAAAAAACGAAAGTGTTGTTCCTTCAGAAAGAAATAGTAGAAAAGCGAAAGTGTTGTTCCTTTAGAAAGGAGCAGTAGAAAAACGAAAGTGTTGTTCCTTCGGAAAGGAACAGAAAAAAACGTAAGTGTTGTTCCTTCGGAAAGGAACAACAAAAAATGAAAGTGTTGTTCCTTCGGAAATGAACAACAAAAAACGAAAGTGTTGTTCCTTTGTAAAGGAACGACAGAAAATGAAAGTGTTGTTCCTTCGCAAAGGAACAACAGAAAAATGAAAGTGTTGTTCCTTCAGAAAGGAATAATAGAAAAATGAAAGTGTTGTTCCTTCAGAAAGGAATAGCAAAAATGCGGAAGTGTTGTCCCTTCGAAAAGGAACAGCAAAAAGGCAGAAATTCTGTTCCTTTGGAAAGGAACAACAAAATGCAAAAGTGTTGTTCCTTCAAAAAGGAACAGTAAAATAGCGAAAATTTTGTTCCTTCGGAAAGGAACAATAGAATGCAAAAGTGTTGTTCCTTTGAAAAGGAACAGCAAAATAGAGAAAATGTTGTTCCTTCAAAAAGGAACAATAAAATGCAAAAGTATTGTTCCTTCGAAAAGGAACGGAAAAACGGAAAAAATGTTTTTCCTTCGGAAAGGAACAACAAAATGCAAAAGTGTTGTTCCTTCAAAAAGGAATGACAAAATGGCAAAAATGTTGTTCCTTCGAAAAGGAACAACAAAATGCAAAAGTTTTTTCCTTCGAAAAGGAACAGCAAAACGACGAAAATGCTATTCCTTCAGAAAGGAACAATAAAATTCAAAAGTGTTGTTCCTTCGAAAAGGAACAACAAAACAATAGGAGTGTTGTTCCTTCAAAAAGGAACAACAAAATGTAAATAATTGCAGAAATACAGAAATCTATATAGAAAGTAATTTACACAAACAGAATAGAAAAAGTTATGGACAAAAAACAATAAAATTACTTAGTGAACCAAAGGTGAAGAAGAATTCTCTTCCTCAGTTAGAATCTACATGTCAGAATCTTCGCGGAGTTGCTGGTAGAAGGATTCCCGAGTAAGCGGTTTGCAGTACAATCGAACTCAGTAGCCATTTGCTTTAAAGGTATATCTAGATCTGTCAATGGTAGTTAAAGTAATGGTACCATCATCATGCACTTTCTGGATTTCATACGGTCCCAGCCAGCGAGTCTGAAGTTTTCCCGGAAAATCATTAAACCTGGAATCGTATAGGAGTGCCCAATCTCCTTCGTAGAATACTTTCTTTTTTATGAGGGTGTCGTGCCATTTTTCTCTCTGCTGTTGTATTAATGTGGTATGTTGAAGTGCTGAGAGCCTGATTTCATCTAACTCATTGATTTGTTGTAGTATATTAATTTGGGCCTCACTTAAATCTAGACCGGCTTCTTGTGCTGTTCTCAATGTTTGTATTTCGAACTCTATTAGAAAGATGGGTTTCTTTCCAAATACTAGCTAATATGGTGAATAACCGGTGGTGTTTCTCCACGTTGTTCAGTATGCCCACAAGGCTTCCAATAATCTTACAGCCCAATCACGTCTGTGTGACGCAATGGTTTTTTTTAATATTTCTTCTATTACTTTATTTGTTCTCTCTACTTGGCCATTTTCCTGTGGGTGATACGGAGTGGTAATCTTGTGCTGAATATGATAGTTTTTTAATATTGCAGCGATTTTATTACCTGCAAACTGTGGTCCTCCGTCCATGATTATGTCTCTTGGGAGGTCATATCACACAAATATTTGGAACAAGAAATGAATGACAGAGTCCTCTGTAGCCCTTGAAAGTGCCTCTACTTCAATCCATTTGGTCACATACTTAGTTGCTACCCGAATATATGTTTTCTGGTTTGATGATGGGTTGATCGGGCCAACAAAATCGAGCACCCAATGCTCAAATGTTTCGATGACTAGCTGTGGGTTCAAAGGAATTTCATCGGACTGTCCAGGGCATCCTGCTCTTTGGCAACTGTCACGGGCTTGATTTTTTTTTTTCATGTCTTTGAAGATTGTGGGCCAATAATACCCTATTTGCAGATCTTTGTGACCAATTCTCTGATCTGCAAAATTTCCACCACATGGTCCATCATGACAAGATTTCAAGATGTCAAATATTTCGTCTTCACGGACGCATCTCCTGATGTGCATAACTGACCCTGTATGAAATAGGTATCCCCCAATCCAAGAAAATTGGGTACTACATTGCACAATCTATTTTTGTTCATTAGGGGTCAGATGCTTTGGTAATTTACCTACTACTAAATAATTCGCAACATCATCATACCAAGGTGTTTTGACAGTAACAGCAAATAAATGTTCATATGGAAATTGATCTTCAACTGCTGCTGTGTCCACTGGCTTGGGCATTCATGAGAGAAAATCAGCTACAAGATTTTCTTTCCCAGGTTGATCTTTTATTGTGATGTCGAATTCCTGCAATAAAATCACCCATCTTGTTACTCTACCGTTTGTAATAGGTTTATTTGCTAGATATTTTATGGCAAAGTCATCTGTATATAAAATAACAGGATATCCAGTGATATAATGCCTAAATTTATTTACAGCTAAGAATTCTTTTTCAGTAACAGTATAATTTAATTCGGCAGGAGACAAATTCTTGTTGATATAATAGATTGCATAAGGTTTTTTGTCTTTTTCCTGCCCAAGGACTGCTTCAATAGCTGTGTCCGAAGCGTCTGATGAAATTTGAAATGGTAAGTCCCAATTTGGGCCTCTGAGCACTGGGGCTGTTGACACAAGCTTTTTTAGATCCTCAAAAGCATGGTCATATTTATCTGTCCAAAAAAAATCAACATTCCCTGTTAGTTCGTATAGAGGTGCAGTTATTTGAGAGAAATGTTCTATAAATCTCATATAATAACTAGAAAATCCAAGAAAACTACGTACCTCTGTCTGTGTGGTAGGAGTAGGTATTAACAAAATTATTTGAATTTTGGCTGGATGTACCTGTATTCTAGCTGTTGAGATATAGTGACCTAGGATAAGTCCTTCAGTCATCATCATATAACACTTTTCATGGCTCAAGCAAGCCTAGTGGTGATACATTGCTACAACACTTTTTCCTATGTGTCTAGTGCTGGGTCGAAATCAGCTCCGTATGGTGTGAAATCATCCATGTATACTTCGAGCCCTTCATTTTTTAAATATGAAAAGATGCTGAGGATGGCCCTTTGAAATGTTGCAGGGACATTGCATAGGCCAAGGGGTAGGACTTTGTAGGCAAATGTTCCCTAAGGACAGGTAAAAGTGGTTTTGTCCTGGTTTTCAGGGGCAATCTAAATCTAATTGTATCCACTGAAGACATCCAAGAAAGAAAAGAATTCCTTTCCTGCTAATGTGTCTAATACCCGATCAATGAATGGAAGGGGAAAGTGGTCTTTTTGGGTGGATTTGTTTAATTCTCTATAATCTACACAAATCCTTCACTTTCCATTCTTCTTTGGCACCACAACTAGCAGAGAGACCCACTTGCTATCAGAGATCAGATAAATAAAGTTTATATCTAAAAGTTTTTGTAATTCAACTTTCACAATGTCTTTAAGGTGAGGGTTGAGTCTCCGTTGGGGTTGGCGAACAGGTCTCACATCCTTTTCTGTATAAATATGGTGCGTACATAGCTGGGGATCGATTCCTTTCATGTCCGGATAATCCCATGCAAAAGCTTCCTTATATTTTCTCAGTAGTTGGACCATCTTCTCTTCTTGTTCAGGAGTTGGGTTATTATTGATGTTCAAGGTGTTTCGTGGCTCAATCTTTATAGTTTTACTATTTGAAACATAGATTGTGGGTACTATTTGATCATGAGTGTCTTTCAGATGATCTTCTTATAGTTCATTGTCAAATGTTGCCTCTATCATGTGACATTGTACATGGGATCTAGATTCAACTTGGTTAATGAAATTGTTAATGACATCATCCTCTCTTTGATCTTTAAAATCGAGGGCATCTTCTATGGTTAATGGAGATCTAATATTTTCGGTGAGGTATGATAAAGGATGTTTGTTAGTTTTTATTATTGTTACACTTGGCTAGATTAGAGGGTATAGAGCTAGATTCTTGATGTTACTCCCTTTAGTTATGGTCATACTGCCTTGTTGGTAGCCAATGTAAGCATCAGCGGTTGCAAGCCAAGGTCTGCCTAAAATCAATGGGTGTCCATAAAGTCGGTTTTTGGGGTTTATTATCAGAAAGTCGGCAGGATATTCCCAGTAATCAACAGATACCATGACATCATGTAGTGTACCTTCTAGCCTAACCACTGATCGGTCAGCTAGTTCTAATAAGGCAGAGGTTGGTTGTACTTATGTAATGCCCAATTTTTGACAAGCGGTGGTTGTTAAAATATTAATTGCAGCCCCTAAATCAACTAAGGCATTTGAAAAGGTTTGTCCATTGATTTGCATTATCACTATTGGATTTCCTGGGTCTTCATATTTGACAGGTGCTTCTCTCCCTGATAATAAATCAGATAGGGTGCCAACTACTTGGACTGTTGGCTTATCTGTTATTATCCTCTTTGGTTCTTTTATACAGAGTTCTTTAATGGTTTTTGCATATATTGGGATATCTTGGATATCTTAGAGGAGTGGGATTTTTATGTACAAATTCTTTAGCTCTCCCAGAATATCAAAGTCAGGATGTTCTATAGGGCGCGGTATGATTAATCGTCCTGGGAATGGGGAAGAAGATGTGGTTGGTTGGTCATGAGTCTGTTGTTTGACCACATATTCTTCTGGTAGTGGTTGTTCTGCAGGTAAATGATTTTCAACTTGGGCCTGTTTGTCTCCCTTGGTTTCTACAATATGCCCAAACCGTAATTGAAGGTCGTTGCACTCCCTTAGATCAGTTTCTAGTTCTGGTGTTTTGATTATTTGAAAGGATTGAACCGGTCTATTATTTGGGTTCAAGTTAGGTTGGGCTGGGAGTTGCGGTCTTAAGTTGGGCTGGGGGTTTTGTTGTAGTGCTAGCAGTGTAGGTTGAGGGAGTGGAATGGTTCCTATTGGCTGATTCATTGGTCTTTGCCAGTTTGTCTGCCAAGCTTGACTCTGCGAAGTGGGAGGGGACCATTGTGTTGGATATGCATTGTTTTGACAATATGGTGGAGCATAGGAAAAATTAGGCCAATTAGATTGGCTTGTTTGGTTCGGACATGAAGATGATGAAGGAAATGGTTGTTGTGACCAATTTGAGAAGGGAGGTTGATTTTTCCACGTTGTATTATATTGATGAGCATGATATTGCAGAGGCTGGAAAGAAGAAGATGGATCGAGGAACATACCTGATTGTCGCGGCTGCCATTGATGGTGCTAATTAAGTAGGTACACCAGTTCTGGTTCTTCTTCCGCTTCTTTTTATACTGCTTTCAAACCAGGAAGTGAAGGGAAACTCTCTGTATAGTGGTCTTTTGTACAAATAGCGTAGACTTGAACTGCGTCTAGTGGGCACTCTTTGTGGCTATGTTTCTTTCCGCATCTGGGATAGAATATTGCTAGATTTTGCTCTGCCTCTGCTTGTTTCTATTTTTCTTGCATGATATAAAACTGCGTTGTCAAAGTCCCCAATATATCAGTTTTTAAATTCTCCAATAAATTTCCAATTTCTGTGCAAGTTACTCCTTCTCCAGAGATCTTGTTGTCCCTTATGAACCAGTCATGTTCCGCTGGTTTTAGCCTTGTACTACCTCGTGAGCTCCTGATACATAAATCAATGATGTTAGCAAAATCTTCTTGATAGATATCTCCTTTTCCCATAATATTAGTGTTTCAACCCATTGTTCCTTCATGCCTTTAATTAATGTTGTTTTTAATACATTATCAAGTAAGGGTAATGATGCATAAGGAGATCTTTGAAGATTATACTGAAAACGTTCAACATATTCTTCTAATGTCTCATTAGGTCTAGCTACCATCTGAAATATTTCATCTTTTAACTCTCTAGACCTACAATAATCCTGATATTTTTTTAATAAAGCACTCTTCATCTGATCCAGTCGTTTATGACACCTCCACCTAATCCCATAAACCATCGTAAAGCAGCCCCTTTTAATGTAGAGGGAAATAATTTTAGCTTTTGGGGATCGGTGGTATAGTCGTATCCTCTGCACATCACATCAAATTCAAACAAAAATGCATCTGGATCATCCAATGTTAAGCCATGGAATGTAGGGATGTGCTGGAGAGGAATGGCCTTCATAGGTGCATTAATTATAGTATCTACAATGGGATATTGTAGTGTAGAGGTTTGGGGGGTTTGCTGGTTGTGGGCCATTTGGTCAAATATGTGCCAATAACCTTCTGGGATTTCTAGGAGGGTATTCCTAGGCTAGATAGAAGGAGCAGGAATGGCCTTAACAACACTTCCATTATCTGGGATGATGAGAGTTCCTAATGTCTGGGGGGATTTTAGCTCTTGAGGTTATTCGTTCTAGATGATTTTTGCAGTGCTTCCCTTATCTGGGTTACTTAATGGTTGAATTTCCCAAGAGGAGATCTTGGTTCTTCAGTTTCCCCTGTTTCTCCTCTCCCTTTGCAGAGATTACTAAGGTTCCCTTCTTGCAATGATTTTGGGCTAGAATTCTCAATTTCTTGAAAATCTTGCTCCTCAGTTTGACTGTGCACCTTAGCAAAGGCTACAGATGGTGATCATGTGGCCTAAAGGGAACTAGTAGGTTATCTAGAAGCAACTTTTCTAGGTCGTACTGAAGGCTAAGATTCTACTTTTTTAAGGATTTCGTCTACAAAGGTCGATTGGCCAAGGGTCACCGGCCACTTAGTTTTATTAGGTTTGGGTAGTGGTTTAGGATTCTTTTTAGGTTTTTCTGCTTAGTCATGCACACAAATCAAATGTTGGTTTCTACCCAAAATAAAAACGAATCTGTAGGAAAGTGGGCAGGGGAGTAGGGCTATTACATGCTCCGTACGCAAGTTCTTACCTTCCATTTTTAAAACCCAATTCTCTCCTAGCAGGTATTTACACTACTCTCAAAAGAAACAAATGGCTACACTCTTCCCTGGCAACGATGCCAAAATGTCAAGCAGTAAAAAGGGTTTTTTTAACCTCTATTTACCCTACATTAATTATCAATCCAGGTACGATTTTTTATCTCAAGAGTGTACTCAGTCTGAGGTGGTCACTTGTCAAGAGTAATGCTAGTAGTATAGTGCTATTACAAAAATAAACAAATGTTGGAAACAAACTCTAAACGTAATGGCAAGAAATTGAAATGCTTTGTAACTAAATCATTTTGTTAAGAAACTACAACATTCATTAGTCAAGGGTGCAGTAATGATAACTCTTCCCTTTGTAAACTGATGCAAATGAAAAGCAATCAAAGAGAAGATCTCCAATCTGGGAACTAGACAGCAATAGTCAATGTTCACTATAGTTGCAGATCATTCTGTTCACACCAAAGAAATTACTTGAAATGATAATTCAATTAACATAAAAGGGAACAACAAATAATCTATTTGAAAAGATTGAATAGAAAAGATTTATCTTACACGAATGAATTAAGCAGAAATCGTAATCTAAAGGAATTAAGCAGTAATCTTTAACTCAGAAGTGATTTGAATAGCAAACAATGAATGGGACAACAACTAAAGTAAGTCTTATGAAATACTGAACAGCAACTGAATCAAGTGCAAACGCACAATGAACTAAATCAAATGTTAACACATAGTGGATCTATAATGATGGAATCAGTAATCTAAGTTTAGCATAATAAATATTAACCATGGTTATAAAGAAACAGTGATTACAATTGCAATAGAATGGTAATCCAAATGAACAACAATCACAATTAGAGACACACTGTAGCTAAATAAATAACAATACCAATCTGTAAATGCACAACAATGTTACTCTGTTAACGAACAGTAATGTTGATCTGTAAAGGACAACAATGTTACATAGTAATGTTAATCTGTAAGGGAACAACAATGCGATACGATTTCAGAATGAACTGCATAACATTTCAGTTGCAGAAGATAACCTTACTATTCGAATACGAATCAAATATAACAGAACCAGTAAATGAAATGATAAGGAACAATAGATTACTAAATGAAGAAATTAAAAAGAAATCAAACCACACATGACTAGGAATTGGAAAATAATGGTAGAAGAAGCAAGTGATCCACTAGGGCTAGGCCCTTAGTGTAAGGTCCTGCAGCTCCGGCCCGAAGTGCGACCATGGATGAGTGCGCTGATTGGTGTGCGAAGTGCGGTTGGAAAGAAATGCAACACTTGTGCGACAAGTGGTGCGACGTTCTCTTGAGTATTATGCGACGATATAAGGGAGAGCGTTGGTTTATACATGCGTATGGAGCATGGAACGAGATGTTGGAAGGACGACTGACGATGGAGGGCAAGCCGACATGAAAACAAGATAATTATGATGGCGTTGGGGTGTTGGGTGGTCGGTTGGGCAAGCCACCACCCCACGTTATGTTTGGTATATATGCAAGTGCATTGAATGGCATTTGGTGGCAATTCATTCGATCATCACATCTTCGCTAAGGAAGAGAAGTGCGCAGATTTCTTGTGCGCAAGGCAAGAAGGTGAAGGTGCACATCTCATGTGCCGATTCTTGGGAGAGTCACACGGTAGAAGGTTGCACTTGGTGTTGGGCAAAGGTGCGGGCGAAGGTGCGCTCGGTGATTGGGTGAGGCGTGCACAGTGAACGGTGGCGCCCGTTTGTGTGATGTCTTGGCGTGGGTGTCTTGGTGGCTCGGGTGAGCGCCCGCCCATCGTGCAAGTGTGCACGAAGGGTGGAACCAGAGGTCGTAGAGTTGGGCAAGCGGTACTACGTGCTGTTCACATGATTTGGGCATTTGTCAAGGGTTGGCAAGTGGGACTGCATGTGGGCAGGTGTACACGGTTTGGGCGTTTGCGACCAAACGAAGAGCGAATCGATGAAGACATGCAACGAGGTGAACGACGGGTTGGTGAGTCGTGTGGTGACCGTGCAGAGGTGCCGACGAGCTGGGCAACCGAGTTTGCCGAAGTTGTGGAAATTGACTAAGTGTAAATTTGGGGTTTCCCAAGATTTAACTTGTACATTGTAAAAGTGAAGATTGTATAATATATTGATATCAGGCAGACTCATATTGCAGGGAGTTGCCCCTCCCTTTATACTGTTGTGCATTTCTCTTGTATAATGCTATTGATAATGAATGTGTATGGGTATTCATTGGTATAAAGGATAAACATAATAATATTTGGTTGCGAAACACAAACTAAGTAGGAAAAGTTGAATGTTAGGCGTAGTCCATGAACATAAGTATTGGTGAAAAGAAAGTGTTCGGTGGTGCCGCACCTCGCTATAAGCGGCTGGAAGACTACCGCAGGTGTAGGGGCATGACAGTTGGTATCAAAGCTCGATTAGAGCTGGTGAGCAAGGTTGCTTGTGACGAAGTGACAGTGGAAGCAGGTACTTGCAGGTGAAGGAAGTTGGTTTCACATACGAGTGGAACAAGGGACAGTTCATGATTGTAGGGAACTTGGTGAAGGTGGTGCATGGTGAAACAGGTTTAGCAAAGGTGAAGCTTAGTGCTTGGACCAAGCTGAACGATAAGGCATGACAGGTTTGGAAGAATGCGAAGGGAAGCTCTTGTTGACCTTATACAGGTTGAAGCGAATGAAAGAAGAGAATCCCCAGATTCGAGATAAGCTTGAGGTCTTGGAAAAGAATGTTGAAGATGAACTTCTTCAACTTGGTTGGAAAATGGAGCAAGGTGAAGTTGTCGATTATGCTATCAAGGAAGAGGAAGCTGTGATGATTGAGGATGTTGCAGATGTGACAACGATGGAGGATGAACTTGAGATTGATCAAGTTGAACCAAGATCGTGCAGTTTGCAGACATGGATGAATGAGGATACTCATTTGGAGGAACCTCATGATGATCATGATGTAAGTATTATTGATACTTGTGTTTCACTTGAGCATTTGGTAGATGGACCGTATGCAGGGAAGGGCAAAGACAGTTTGCCGATGCTAGGGAGCATCTTACCATGGATGTCTATGATGAGACCTTGTATGGAGAAGCAAGGATTGTTGGTTGTTGCAGAACTTGTTGGGGTTGTTTGTGACCTTATGATAGAAGGTACAAATTCCCGTGACAAGGGAGGAACATGATGATCGTTGCGGGTGAATGGGTCATGCTTTAGCCACATGGAGAATTGGCTAAGTGCCTGGCATGACTCGTGGACAGGTTGAAGGGCACACACTTGAGTTGCTTGGGTGGACTTCTCATGTCTGAGACCAAGAGATAGTCTTGGTGGAACCTTTAGTGGAGGAGCTATGATGGAAGGGACTCGTGATGTGATGATGATATGGTTCGGTGACCGAGTTCACTAGACCGAAGATTGCAGCTTGGATGAGGATGACCGATTATTGTGATGAGTCTACTTGGTTGGACTACATGGGCAGCTTAGTCATGGACATCAGGTTGGAGACATGGAACATGGCAGTCTTATGCAAGGACATTATGCGAGAGCACTTGTAGAGGTGTCATTTATGGGCATCTAATGAGGATTGCTAAGGCAGGGATGTTGTGCAGATGGATTTGCTGATGTGACATGGAGACTTACTACTTATGAGCCGATGGAGAGGTTGTGCACTCTTGTACAACAAGGTCATGGACTTGGATGGAGTTGTGAGCAGACTATGGAGCATTCCTACTACATGGAGAGCTGAGGCATCTTACAGAGACCTTTGGGCCGAGACTTTTATGCTTGCTGAGACGTTGGTTGGGGATGGTTTATGGAGCTCATGATGACATGAGATTGTTGTGACTTCTAGGAAGACTTCATATATGGTGGACTTGGAGGATCTGATGCATTGAGGAGCTGAGGTCAGAGACTTTAATGCAGGTGCATACTTTCAAGTACATCCATGGGTGTGGCTTGGAAGAGTGACTTGATGTGAAGGATCGATATGAGACACTTTGGAGTGATGGAGTTACAACGTTGATGGTGCCTTGGTGGCTACACTTGGGCATGGGTTGAGCCGAGACTCAACCACTTTTGACACATGGGAGCTGATTGATCTATGATCATGGGCAGCATATGGATAGATGAAACAGGTGTATACTTGTTTCTATGGCAGACTTGAGGGATGGCACATTGTAGATATGATGGAGGTTTCCTCATGGACCTGGATGTGGCACACCGAGAGTTGGAGATTGATGAGATGATCTCTTCATATGGAGGAGATACACATATGGATGATGTTGGGATAGATCTGGATGATTTCATGTAGCACATTGACACCAAACATCATGGACAACATGTTGTAGATGAGATGAGGACTACTTCATGGACCTGAGCATGACTTACACTTGTATGGAGATGGATTCTTGATCGAGTTGAGGATGTGGCAGGATGTTTTGAGAAAAAACTGATGATGGCATGAGGATGTGCATTCTCATTGTTTGGGTGTGATATTTGGATTAGCTACCCAACTAGCTCAGACATGGGGGTCAACAGTGTGCAGAGATGTGTTAGCATTTTTTGGAGTATCATAGCAGCAGTTCACATGAGGACGACACATGATGAGGTCGACACGAGATGTTGCAGTGGGCATGTAGCTTGGATGGAGGGACCAACCTTCAATGATGGGGAGCAGCATGTGAAGATTATGACAGGGTGGTCGATGATCATGGATTGAGATGATCTCTGATGTATGACATACCGATGAGGTGCATACCTTGGTATGGTGATCTTGGTGACAGATGGTTGCCAAGGTGAGACATGGTGGAGATGGTGGTTCTACGTATGTTGCAATGATGGTTGCAATATGTGGAGGAGTTGACGGATATTGATGATCTTGGTGGATGGCTACCAGGATGATATGTTGTCGAGGACGACAACGACTTCAGGTGGAGGAGGATGTAAGGTCCTGCAGCTTCGACCCGAAGTGCGACCGTGGACGAGCGTGCCGGTTGGTGTGTGAAGTGCGGTTGGAAAGAAATGCGACACCTGTGCAACGTTCTCTTGAGTATTATGTGACGATATAAGGGAGAGTGTTGGTTTATACATGCGTGTCACGCCCCTACACCTGCGGTAGTCTTCAAACCACTTATAGCGAGGTGCGGCACCACCGAACACTTTCTTTTCATCAATACTAATGTTCGTGGACTACGCCTATTACACTTTTTCCTACTTAGTTTGTGTTTCGCAATCAAGTATTATTATGTTTATCCTTTATACCAATAAACACCCATACTCATTCATTATCAACAACAATTATAAACAAGAAGACAATTGCACAGTATAAAGGGGAGGGGCAACTCCCTGCAATATGAGTCTGCCCGAATTAATATATTATATAATCATCACTTTTACAATGTACAAGCTAAATCTTGGGAAACCCCAAATTTACACTTAGTCAATTTTACGATCAAGGTGAACCTCTGTTCACGTTCGTGCACACCTTACACGATGGGCGGGTGCTCACTCGAGCCACCATGACACCCACGCCAAGTCCTGGCACAAACCGACACTTTGCACGACTGTCGTGCACACCTCGACCGATCACTAGGCACACCTTGCCCAACATCTTCACCCAACTCCAAGAACGACACTTCTCTATCATGCGGCTAAACCAAGAACTAGCACATAAGGTATGCGCTCTCCCTTATTGCCTTCTGTGCACTTAGACCTGCGCCTCTTCCTCTTGAGCGAAGTTACTTGTCGATTGAATGCTCTCCAAGTGATCCAACGCACTTACATATATACGCATGTTTGAGTGTGGGTGGGCTGCCCGGCCGACCGCCCCACACTTGCCATACACACCCCTTGAAGCGTCTTGCAAATAGGTCGGCTTGCCCTCCATGTGAGTCGGCCTTCAAACACCATCACCAAACATTCATCGGGTATAAAACGCCATCGCAAATCGTATCATCGCACATGACTCGCTCGTTCGTCGCTTCTCTGTGTGTGCTCGCCTGCACACCCACCTGCGCACCCGCCGTGTTCGCTCACCCATGCGCCTGCTTGCACGCCCGCCATGTGCGCTAGCCCGCGCGCCTGTGTCAACTCGCCCACTTGTCGCACCATGCCCGCGCCCGTGTCAACTCGCCCGCTCATCGCACCACGCTCGGCTCAACTCGGGGACCTTACATCATCCTCCACTTAAAATCGTTGTCGTCCTCAACAACATACCATCTCGGTAGCCATCCACCAAGATCATCCATGATGTCAACTCCTCCACATACTGCAACCATCTCTGCATCATATGTAGAACCACCATCTCCACCATGTCTCGCCTTGGCAACCATCTGTCACCAAGATCACCATACCAAGGTATACACCTCATCGGTATGTCATACATCAAAGATCATCTCAATCCATGATCATCGACCACCCTGTCACAATCTCTACATGCTGCTCCACATCGTGGAAGGCTGGTCCCTCCATCCAAGCTACATGCCCACTGCAACATCTCGTGTCGACCTCATCATGTGCCATCATGTGAACTGCTACCATGGTACTTCAACATAATGCTAACACATCTTTGTACATGCTGGCCCTCATGTCTGAACTTAGTCGGATGGCCAGTCCAACTGTCACGCTCAATCATGTGTATGCACATCCTCATGCCACCATCAATTATTTCTCAAGACATCATGCCACATCCTCAACTCGATCAAGAATCCATCTCCATATAAGTGTAAGCCATGCTCAGGTCCATGAAGTAGTCCTCATCTCATCTACAACATGCTGTCCATGATGTTTGGTGTCAATGTGCTACATGAAATCAGCCACATCTATCCCAACATCATCCATATGTGTATCTCCTCCATATGAAGAGATCATCTCATCAATCTCAACTCTCGGTGTGCCACATCCAGGTCCATGAAGAAACCTCCATCATATCTGCAATGTGTCATCCCTCAAGTCTGCCACAGAAACAAGTATACACCTGTCTCATCTATCCATGTGCTGCCCATGATCATAGATCAATCATCTCCCATGTCAAAAGATAGTTGAGTCTCAGCTCAACCCATGCCCAATGTTGCCACCAAGGCATCATCATCGTTGTAACTCCATCACTCAAAAGTGTCCCATATCGATCCTCCACATTAAGTCACTCTTCCAAGCCACACCCATGCATGTACTTGAAAGTATGCACCTACATCAAAGTCCCTGACCTCAGCTCCTCAATGCATCAGATCCTCCAAGTCCACCATATATGAAGTTTCCCTGGAAGTCACAACCTCATGTCATCATGAGCTCCATGAGTCATCTCCAACCAACATCTCAGCAAGCATACAAGTCTCGGCCCAAAGGTCTCTGCAAGATGCCTCGGCTCTCCATGTAGTGGAAATGCTCCATAGTCTGCTCACAACTCCATCCAAGTCCATTGCCTTGTTGTACATAAATGCACAACCTCTCCATCGGCTCATAATAAGTCTCCATGTCTCATCAACAAATCCATCTGCACAACATCCCTGCCTTGGCACTCCTCATTGGATGCCCATAAGTGACACCTCTACAAGTGCTCCCACATAATGTCCCTGCATAAGACTGCCATGCTCCATGTCTCCAACCTGATGTCCATGACTAAGTTTTCCATGTAGTCCAATCACATAGACCCATCACAACATTCGGTCATCCTCATCCAAGTCTGCAATCTTCAGTTTAGTGAACTCGGTCACCCAACCATATCATCATCATCATGAGTCCCTTCCATCATAGCTCCCCCACTAACGGTTCCACCAAGACTTGCTCTTGGTCTCGGCCATGAGAAGTCCACCCAAGCACCATTGTACCTCAAGTGTGTGCCCTCTTCAATCTGTCCAAGAGTCATGTCGGGCACTTAGCCAATTCTCCATGTGACTAAAGCATGACCCAATCCTCCACAATGATCATCATGTTCCTCCCTTGTCACGGGCCTTTGCACCTTCTACCATAAGGTCACAAACAACCCCAACAAGTTCTGCAACAATCAACAACCCTTGCTTCTCCATACAAGGTCTCATCATAGTCATCCATGGCAAGATCCTCCATAGCATCAGCAAACCGGCTTTGCCTCTCCCTGCATACAGTCCATCTACCAAATGCTCAGGTGAAACACAAGTATCAATAGTACTTACATCATCATCATGATCATGAGGCTCCTCCACATGAGTATTCTCATCCATCCATGTATGCAAACTGCATGATCCTGGCCCAACTTGATCAATCTCAAGTTCATCCTCCATCATGGTCATGTCTGCAACATCCTCGATCATCATAGCTTCCTCTTCCTTGATAGCACAATCTGCAACTTCACCTTGCTCCATTGTCCAACCAAGTTGAAGAAGTTCATCTTCAACATTCTTTTCCAAGACTTCAAGTTCCTCTCGAATCCGGGGATTCTCTTCTTTCAACTGCTTCAACCTGTATAAGGTAAGCAAGAGCTTCCCTTTGCATTCTTCCAAACTTTCCATGCCTTGTCGTTTAGCTTGGTCCAAGCACTAGGCTTCACCTCTGCTAAACCTGCTTCACCATTCACCAGCTTCACCAAGTTCCTTGCAACCATGAACCAACCCTTGTTCCACTTGTATGTGAAACCAACTTCCTTCACCTGCAAGTACCTACTTTCACTGTCACTTCATCACGAGCAACCCTACTCTAACACCAGCTCCAACCGAGCTCTGATACCAACTGTCACGCCCCTACACCTGCGGTAGTCTTCCAACCACTTATAGCGAGGTGCGACACCACCGAACACTTCCTTTTCATCAATACTAATGTTCGTGGACTACGCCTATTACACTTTTTCCTACTTAGTTTGTGTTTCGCAACCAAGTATTATTATTTTTATCCTTTATACCAATGAACACCCATACTCATTCATTATCAATAGCAATTACAAACAAGAAGACAATTGCACAGTATAAAGTGGAGGGGCAACTCCCTGCAATATGAGTCTGCCCGAATCAATATATTATATAATCATCACTTTTATAATGTACAAGCTAAATCTTAGGAAACCCCAAATTTACACTTAGTCAATTTTACAATCAAGGTGAACCTCCATTCACCTTCGTGCACACCTTGCACGATGGGCGGGTGCTCACCCGAGCCACCAAGACACCCACGCCAAGTCCTGGCCAAACCGGAACTTTGCACGACTGTCGTGCACACCTCGACCGATCACCGGGCACACCTTGCCCAACACCTTCACCCAACTCCAAGAACGACACTTCTTTATCGTGCGGCTAAACCAAGAACTAGTGCATGAGGTATGCGCCCTCCCTTCTTGCCTTCTGCGAACTTAGACCTGCGCCTCTTCCTCTTGAGCGAAGTTGCTTGTCGATTGAATGCTCTCCAAGTGCTCCAATGCACTTACATATATACGCATGTTTGAGTGTGGGTGGGCTGCCCGGCCGACTGCCCCAGACTTGCCATACACACCCCTTGAAGTGTCTTGCAAATAGTTCGGCCTACCCTCCATGTGAGTCGGCCTTCAAACACCATTGCTAAACGTTCATCGGGCATAAAACGCCATCGCAAATCGTATCGTCGCACATGACTCGCTCGTTCGTCGCTTCTCCATGTGCGCTCGCCTGCGCGCCCACTCGCGCGCCCGCCGTGTGCGCTCACCCGCACGCCCACCCGTGCGCCCACCATGTGCGCCCACCCGCGTGCCCGTGTCAACTCGCCCGCTCATCGCACTACTCCCGCGCCCGTTCACCGCGCTCGCGCCCGTGTCAACTCGCCCACTCGTCGCACCGCGCTCGGCTCAAATCAGGGACCTTACAATGCGTATGGAGCATGGAACGAGATGTTGGAAAGCTGACTTATGATGGAGGGCAAGCCGACATGAAAACGCGATAATTACGATGGCGTTGGGGCGTTGGGTGGTCGACTGGGAAAGCCACCACCCCACGTTACGTTTGGTATATATGCAAGTGCATTGAATGGCATTTGGTGGCAATTCATTCGATCATCACATCTTCACTAAGGAAGAGAAGTGTGGAGATTTCTAGTGCGCAAGGCAAGAAGGTGAAGGCGCACATCTCATGCGTCGATTCTTGGGAGAGTCGCACGGTAGAAGGTTGCACTTGGAGTTGGGCGAAGGTGCACCCGGTGATTGGGTGAGGTGTGCACGGTGAACGGTGGCGCCCGTTTGTGCGAAGTCTTGGCGTGGGTGTCTTGGTGGCTTAGGTGAGCGCCTGCCCATCATGCAAGTGTGCACGAAGGTCAACGAAGGTTGGAACCGGAGCTCGTAGAGTTGGGCAGGCAGTACTATGTGTTATTCACACAATTTGGGCATTTGTCAAGAGTTGGCAAGTGGCACTGCGTGTGGGCAGGTGTACACGGTTTGGGCGTTTGCAACCAAACGAAGAGCGAACCGGCGAAGACGTGCGACGAGGTGAACGACGGGTTGGTGAGTCGTGCAGTGACCGTGCAGAGGTGCCGACGAGCTGGGCAATCGAGTTTGCCAAAGTTTTGGAAATTGACTAAGTGTAAATTTGGGGTTTCCCAAGATTTAACTTGTACATTGTAAAAGTGAATATTGTATAATATATTGATATCGGGCAGACTCATATTACAGGGATTTGCCCCTCCCTTTATACTATTGTGCATTTCTCTTGTATAATGATATTGATAATGAATGTGTATGGGTATTCATTGGTATAAAGGATAAACATAATAATACTTGGTTGCGAAACACAAACTAAGTAGGAAAAGTTGAATGTTAGGCGTAGTCCACGAACATAAGTATTGGTGAAAAGAAAGTGTTCGGTGGTGCTGCACCTCACTATAAGCGGTTGGAAGACTACTGCAGTTGTAGGGGCATGACACTTAGCCTCCAGGGACACACTGCTGCAGTTACTCCAGAATCAGATGACAGAACAACAACAAAGTTTATGTATTAATAATGAAAACAAAGTTACAGTTATCGCTTTTTAAATAGAGTCGATGACCAAAGTTCAGTTTGCAACAACGAATTCTATAAAACAACAATAATCTTCCCCTTGGGCAAGCAGTGTTATTCCTCTTTATAGTGGCCAGGCGGAAAGACCAAAGATATAGATATTCTTAAGGTAGTGATCCCTCAGGATCAAAGGATCCTGAGGGATTCACCATATCTTTATCCTTCAATTATCTCTTCGTCCTCTTGCGCTGATATGGTATTTCTTCTCAATTTTCCTAGCTCATGCGCTCTGATCTGGATTTCCTTGTCTGGATGTGGTTCCCTGTCAAAGGGACAGCAGTTGGTTTTGTCTTGTCTTTTCCTCTGAAATGGCGATCTTCCATTTTCTTCATTTTCTGCATAGAAAAAGGTAATAATTAGTCATTTTACGTTACTCATAAATCTCTTAAACTTTATCATAATCCTTCATCATATGCCCATTTCATAATGTAAAGAAGTTATGAATTAAAGGAAATGATAACAAAATAAGTGGCAATTACATACCTTTTCTAATGCTCAACAATTGACTACTCCTCAGAAGGAGTGGTCTTTTTCTTATTCTTCTTGTTCTTGCCACTGGATTTTTGCATAGACTGCACAGAGTTTATCGTGGTGGCAGGAAGAGCAGTTGATTTGGTAGATGGGTCCACTGTCAACTTGGTAATGTAACCTGGTGAGCTCCAGTATTGTAGCAATAATGCTACAACTCCTGGGGCTTCCTGTCTCTCATTTTATCAACCCGGTAGTTCGTACAAACTTGGAAGCGACGGTGCTATATGCACAAGTACTAGCTCTTGTCGCAGCTGTCACTTGGTCAGCTGGCACAAGTCCGCTAGGGCTCAAGCGAGCTTCTATAGGCTCGCAGAAGAAGCTTGCTAATTGATGGACGAAAGCTATTCTCAAAGGAAAACTACTCTACTTGACAAAATGGATTGAAAGCAAATCAAAGCATGTAAACCTAGGAAACCCTAATTTAACTAGTCTAACCTCTATAATGCAAAGAATGTGAATGAAACCTCTACCAATGCTGCTGTTACCTCTAATAAGTGGAAATGCATGGATCTAAGCTACTTGCATCATAAAAGACATGTTTTTGTATTTTTCCTTTAAGTGGATGGAATGATTGTGATTTTGTGCTAACTAGGGTTTGGTTGTGCAGATGGGATGGAGAAGGAAGGAAAGCGTGGGACAGGTTGGGGAGGCTAGGAGAGGTCCCTAGGGATCCTTAGCATCCATCCACAGAGGTTCCTCGCATTCAGAAGCTCAGCAACCGAGTGAGTGGCCTCCTACAGGATGTCTGCAGGGGATCCTACAGGATACGCAGAGATTTCTACAGGATGTCTACAAATTGCTACAGGATGACCTACCGTGAGTGTTTGAAGTGATGGAGGAGTGATGGAATGGTAGGGGGAGATGTGTAAGGTAGGAATAGGGCTGGTGATGGCTCAGAAGTGGAGGAATAGGATAGGGAGTGAGTGTAGGAAGTAGGTTGGAAGATAGAGGACTAGGTCAACAAAAAGGGCTAGAGAATGAAGCTATGTGAGGAGTGAAAGACTTTGGGAGATAACAGAGCGGAGCAGGGGTCAAAGATGTGTTTGCATGCGTGATCAAGATGGAGAATGAGGTAATGGAATGAGAGAGAGCAGTGTAAGTGAAACAAATGCTTATGACTGTCACCAAACCGAAAATGCATCAACCTAAACTACCTGTGCATATAAACTCAATGAACAGCAATCCAAAACGCGAAGGAGAATGTGCATGAAGCTGTAATGAAGGTGTGTGGGCAGGTGTGAATCATGTGGAAAGATCTATCATAAACGAGACTATGTTGCAGCATGTATGAAGTGAAGAACTGCGTGTTTTTGTGGCTGGTATAGGCTGCACTCCAATCTCCAAACGGAGATGGCAGTGGAGGCTTCCTCAACCTTTTTTGCTGGAGCTCCAATGTATTATCAACCTGCTAATCTAACTAAACAACCGAAAGCAATTCAACCATAAACTAGTCCTATCTGTGCTCATGAAAAAGACTAATTCAACAACCTGTAATTCAAATTGCATGTGAAAATGAAAACTCAGAGTGCTGAAACGAAATGCAAACAACACTACAGCAGAGGGGATCTATGGCTCTCATGTTGGGCCCTAACCTGAGAGCTATAGTCTCCTTAAGAAAACTCAGAGCTAGATCAAAATCTGCCTTCTTTATTCATAATCTGATGTTATGCCAAAACTGGCTTACAACAAGAACTAACACCGAGCTGTGCTCAAAAATTACAATAGTAATGCGAAAGTTTCAACAACCTATCAAAGGCTACGGCCTCTATACTTATGCAAAAACGATCATCCAACAGGTCTCCTTGATTTTAGGAACTCGGCTGTCCAACTGAAGTTTAACTTGGTGATCCTGTAGAACAGTTATGACTGCTGTTCCTGTAGAACAGTTGGCTGCCTCTATGCTCGGTGCTCTATGCTCGGTGGGGAGATTGGATTGGAGCTCGGAGTTCTTGGTGGGAATCACGAGGAAGGTCCCAAGACCGTGGACATCCTCTCCTAACAACCAGCAGTGCCACCTCATTGTCTCCTTTTTCGTGTCTTTTCTCCCTTTAAATGCAAAAAACCTGAAAGCATCATGCATTAGTCACGTAGATAATATGTCTACCCTTCTTCCTACAAACAACACGAACAAACTAAGAAATGCATGCATAAGCAATAAAATATGAATGGTTTGAGCAAGTAGAATAGGCCAAAATGAGCCCAAATTGTACCAAAATTGGGGCTCATCATCACCCCCCAGCTGAACCATTTGCTCATCCTTGAGCAACTCAGTCAAGATCCTCATCCTTCATGGCTTGCACTACTCCCCTTACATCCCAAGCTTCTGTGGTGATGTCCTCTTTGTTGATATGAAACCCGGCTGTTTTGTCCACCTTTTCCCATTGTGCATTGTCATCTTTCTCTGTACTTCCTTCAGCCAATCCTAGCAGCAATGGGGGGCTGAGTTTAAGGCCAATCCAGCTGGCCTGAAGTCTTTGCATGGATTTCTTGTAAAGGTCCACTCTTGCCAATGCTTCCCTCATCCGGGTCGGGGTATGGTATTCCCGGATCTTCAAACTATGTGCCAAGGTATGCCACCTGCGTGCACATGCCTGGGCAGCAGTTTCTCCCAATAATCTGTCCATGTCTTCAAAGTGGGCTATTGCTTGGGCCTGCTGGTCCATAAATCTCAAGGAAGCTGTGGGATCATTAGACAACTGTTGGCGGGCTGAGATGAGGGCAACCAGATTCTCTGGTTCTGCTCGAATGTACAGTGGCTCCCTCACTTCTCGGCTCATAACCGATTTTTCTTCGGTTGCTCTCTGATCCTCATGATTTAACCATGAAGCGAAGGCCATCAACTGCATATCACCCAAGGCGATATTGGGATCCCAAGAGACTTCATTAGGCAAAACCAGATTGTGGATGTAGAATTCTGCTAGCTTAGCTTTGTCTTCTGCTGAGCTAGTATTGCATAATTCGGCAAATTGCTGTGGGTTATGGATTTGTGCAATACCTCTTTGTGCTAATGTGTTTATCTGGAACTGTAGCCACTGATCCTTTAAGTACAACCCATAAGACTTTGCAGGATGTCTGCACTGCAGGGCTTCCATGGCCCAACTGGCCATGCAGGCCAATTGGGTTTCCTTTTGTTTCAGCTGCTCTTTCAGAGCTTGTGTTTCAATTTGGCCCTGCTGTCTTGTTTCTTTTAGAAGTGTAATTGGCTCCTCAAGATGGGTGGTCAGCTTTTGTTTTCCTTGCTTCTCATTTGTGGCGTCTTTGGAGGATGTTCCTACCCCTGCCCTTAGCTCCTGTAGCTGCAATTTCAACTTCTGGTTTTCTTCCTGTAGAAGCACACGTTGACAATTAGCCACATGCTTAGCCAATGCAAACTCACTCCTGACTTCTTTAAGTTGTTCTTGCAGGGGACCTATGTCCGCCACACCTTTGGATTTGGCGATTTGCATCCAAGTGTGGGAACGGATCCTCTCCTCTTCTAATGCGAAAAATAGAGGTACAGTAAATTTTTGCGGTATGATCTTTCCCGCCTCCAAGAAGGTGTAGTAGGAGTTCAGATTAGGTGAAGGGCTAGGTTCAGGGATATGTTCTCTTTCTTCCTCTCCAGGAGGTGCTAGCTCACCCTCCTTTGGTGACGAGGGTCCTTCCTCTTCTCTTTGTTCAGTTTCCTGTAGCCGAGCCAAGGTGTCCTGTAGGACATTTTCGGCTTCTTGTAGCCTGGTTTTTTCATCCAACAGGTCTAAACTTTCTCGCCATGTGCTCTTCTTTGGACTTCCCTTTTCATAGGTAACTGTAATCTTTGAGGGGGGTTTTTCTTTGGGAGAAGCAGGGGTGTCTTCGATGATAATTGGGCTGCTGGACTGCGTCTGCGGTTTCCCTGTTTTTATCCGAACACTTCTCCGGGCTTTGAAGTAGAGAGGAGGGTCCCTCTTCCTTTTTCCTTTTGGCTTAGGCGGCATACTGAGGCCAGCTAATACAGCCGCTGCCTCCCTGGCCAAAACATCCACCTTCTGCTCCTTTGATTTTGATTTTGCATGGCTTCCTGTAGAAGCCTGTTTCTGCGCTTTTGTGCTTCCTGTAGAAGCTGTTTTCGGGCTTCCTGTAGAAGCCCGCTTCTCCTTTCCTGTAGTGACAGGTGTCTTCACTTTCGCTTGCTTTGCTGCAGGGGTTTTATCTTTTTGTTTGCTTGTGAGTGCTGGAGAGGTAATTGGGCTGACATGGCCCGCCCCAACTTTGTCCCTTCTGCTCTTTGACCTTATTTCCCTTGCTGACAGGATGGGGGAGTCAGCTTTTTCTTCAGCATCTTTTTCTTCGTGCTGCTTCTCCTGCATGGTAGTTGGGGTACTTGGGCTAGTTTCCTTCTTTTCTTCGGCCTCTGCTTCTTGTTCTTCACTGCTAGACGACCCCATTTCTTCCATCAACATTTTTATGTCTCCTTCTCGTGTTAAATTCCGGAAGGATTCCCATGAGAGGGGAACCTTTTGTGAGTGGAGCGCGTCTTCTACAAGAAGCTTGATCAGCCCATGGTGTGTGACTTGATCTGGTATGCCTTCTCTGAGCTTTGTAGCGCACTCAATCAAGGATTGTAACAGGAAATAAGGAATGCTTAATTTCTGTTCTACAGGAAGATTGATCCGGTGTCTTAATTCGGTGAGTAGCCTGAAGTGATATGCATACACGATGCTGTAACGACCCTCACAGGTGATATATTTCATGATTTGCAAACTGAATTCGTTCCATGGTGGCAACAGGCTTGTCCTTCTCACCCCATTTTTATCCTCTGTGAATTCTTCTTCAGGTGGGAAGAACTCTTTCTTGGCTTGCTGGCTTAGCTTTCGTTCTTCTTTATCCCACGGAAGACCCATAGGAAGCTCAGTGATTCTGCTGATAGACTGCGGAGTGATCATGAGGCTTAGGCCTCTGAAATTGACTGTGGCCAGCACCTTGGATTTTGGCCTCAGGGCCTGCAAGAATTCCTCGGCCACTTCCTCATTGTACCCCTGCAACTTATCACAAAAAGACATCCACTGTGCTTGTGTAAAAAGCTCTACCACTGCCTGACTTCTCCTCAAATTTTCTGAATCTGTGGGTTCTCGCCTGATAAATCCACCCGGCATGATGCACAATTTTCTTAACCGGAGGTGGTGATGGTGGAGGAGTGTGAAGTTTCGGTGACAGGGTGCAGAACAATGCGTATAATCCACAAAATTTTACAACACAGTCTAACTACTTCAACAATCCTGTAGAATGACAGTATAGGCCTACAGACAGCAATTTCACCACTTTCTCTATACCCAGACAGTAACTGACAATTCTACCACCTTACATGACCATTTGCATGAGAAGTCCAGGGTTACCTCGTTACTCGGCCACCTTTTTTTACGTGAACACCCGCGTTCCTGTAGAAGACTGCATTCCTGTAGACTGCGTTCCTGTAGAACTGTGTTCCTGTAGGAGCAGTGCGCAAATTTCTGAGAGGACTGCAATTGGACCGCGGTTGAGGTGCGCTTCACTGGTGTTCTGGTAGCCAACAGCTCGGCGTATCAAGGTGCAGAGACGATCGGAATAGCCACTCGAGTTCGAAGTGGTGGTTGATTGAATGCATGTCAAAATCTAGCCGATTAGATTTTGAATCGGCGCGATCCGTGGCGCGGGGGATAGCTCATCCCCCGCCGGACCGTTGAGCGACGTCATCAACCACTCACTGGCGTATTCACTTGCTGCCGCATTCATTCCCACAGATCTGCCGCCGCCTTTTTCTACTGAACTCATTCCGAGGATTCTCATGTGCGTGCTGCTGATTTTTTCGTGGCCGCCACCCGAACATTCAACTATACCATAACTAGCCGACGTGGCCAGTCTACTTGGCCATACGGCTGCTCAACCATTCACCTTTACGCCATGCAAACAAATCAAAGTAATATTCATGCGATTTGATGGAAGGAAGGGGTTAGACGCTTACCTGCGTGGCTGCACACGATTTTTCCAGTTTTTCGATGATGGTGAGCGGATCTACCTGCTGCATGCGCACTCACACAGACCCGGAGGCTCATGGTTACAGGTTGCTGACGATGGAGGGAATGCTGTGTTTGCATGCGCTCGCATTACCGTGAAGATGGCGGTGTTGTGAACGGTATCCACTCCAGCAGGTTGAACTGTTACAGGATTCTCGCGGGTGTCTCGTACCAGTTCTTCTTCCTTGGGTGTATGCTGCACGACGGAGGATCTGGTCTTTCAATCCCGCTTCCGGAGCTTCTGATGCCTGTGGTATAAGATTTCCGCGCTTATTTATCTTTGAAAATGCCTTTTTCCGTGAGAACTCATTGATCTGTTTTGCTGGTGCAGGGGACTTGGATGCATGTTGACGAGGATGGTGGAGCAAGGTAACAGCGTCGTGCATGGGCCCAAAAGAGGCTTGCATGCGTCCATACCAACTTGTAGTCATCAGATCTGCTCATGAATGCATTCTGGCCCGTTCTGAGCTTCTACAGGAAGTTTCCTGTAGAAATACAGAGCTTCCTGTAGATAGGAAGCTCTTCCTGTAGAAACTGGCACCTTCCTGTAGAAACTGGCACCTTCCTGTAGAAACTCGCACCTTCCTGTAGAAAATATGCGTCTTCCTGTAGAAGACTCAATCTATAATGAAAGTGCACATACCTTGAAGAACATAAGCATTCTTGGAGGAGGAGCTGGTGAGGTGTCCTGGCTGCATGCTAAGGACCTTTGACCTTGAGTTGAGAGGCTTCCTCTCCTCCATAGAACACCTGCAATCTGCATGCAAATAACTTATGGATCTTGTTTTTTTTTTTGGTTTTTTTTTTCTTTTTTTTTTTATTTTGAAAGATAGCAGGGGTGCCTCAATGAGGTTTTCACCCCTACCACCTGCCTTAAGCGCCTCAGAGAGGTTTTCACTCAAGGATCTTTATCTCTTTTTTCTTCTTCTTTTTTTTTTTTTTTGAAAGATAGCAGGGGCGCCTCAAATGAGGTTTTCACCCCTACCACCTGCCTTGGGCGCCTCAGGAAGGTTTTCACCCAAGGATCTTTATTATTATTATTTTTTTTTTTTTTGTTTTTTAGATTCTTCAGGGTGTGCCCAAAGCAGGGGCAGAACCCTTCTCTATGACCAATACTGCCTTCTCCATAGTTTTGATGAACTCTTGTCTGGAGGGAGGCTTCCTGTAGATCTTCAATCGATGCCCGTTGACAAGCATGGGGATGGCTTCCTCATCAATGGTCCGAATGAGAACAGATCCATTGTCATGACATTTTTCCACTGAATATGGCCCTAGCCATCTGGTTCTCAGCTTCCCCTTGAAATCTTTGTATCTGGAATCATACAACAAAGCCCAATCTCCCGGCTGAAATTGCTTGTCATGGAGATGTTGGTCATGCCACACCTTCCTCTGAAGTTGAACCACTTCCGAGTGAAGGAGGGCCTGCATGCGGTGCTCGTCCAGGCCATTCAGCTGCAGCAGCCTTTCTTGTTGTGCATGGCTGAGATCTAGGTCCAGCTGAGCTGCCATCCTCAAAGTGTTATACTCAAACTCAATGGACAGCAAAGCTTTCTTCCCATAGACCAGCTCATAAGGTGTGAAGCCGGTGGTGGTCTTCCAAGTGGTGTTGTAAGCCCATGTGGCCTCAACCAAGCGATCTGCCCAATCTTTTCTGCTGCTGCTCACCACTTTGGTCAAGATCCCCTCTAATGCTCTATTGGTGACTTCCACCTGCCCATTTGCTTGAGGATGATAGGGGGTGGAAGTCCTATGCTTGATCTTGTGATGAGCTAGGAGATCTTCAACCAAGTTGGATGTGAACTGGCTCCCTTGATCGGTCACCAGCTCTCTTGGGTAGCCAAACTTGTAGAAGATGTTCTCTCTTAGGAACTCGGCCACTTTCTCTTCTGTTGCTGCTTTGATTGCTTTGGTCTCTGCCCACTTTGTCAAGTAGTCAGTACACACAATGATGTAGGATCTTTGCCTCGAAGAGGGATTGATTGGACCCACAAAGTCCATGCCCCACTTCTCAAATGGCTCAAGAGTCACTTGAGGTTGGAGAGGCATCTCATCCCTTTGGGTCGGTTTCCCCATTCTTTGGCATTGGTCACACTGACTGACATACCTTCTGACATCTTGATGAAGTGTGGGCCAATAGTAGCCTGCCTGCAGGATCTTGAAGGCAGTTCTCTTTGCTGCAAAATGTCCTCCACAAGGCCCATCATGACAGGTGAGGAGGATGTCAAAGACTTCCTCTTCCCTTACACAACGCCTTAAGATCTGATCGGGGCCAAGCTTGAACAGATTGCCCCCGATCCAAGTGAATGAGGCACTTTTTCTGATGATTCTGCTCTTCTCTTTTGAAGAGAGGTGCAGAGGGAACTGAGCTGAAATAAGGTAGTTTGCTATATCAACAAACCATGGAGAGAGTACTGAGATAGCAAACAGATGCTCATCAGGCATCTGGTCATCCACCGTCCCATCTTCATCTGCAGACAAATCCAATCTAGACAAAAAATCAGCAACAACATTTTCTCTACCTGGTTTATCAACAATGGTTAAATCAAACTGCTGCAATAAAAGTAACCATCTAATGATACGAGCATTCACATCTGGTTTATTCATCAAATATCTAATAGCAGCATGGTCAGTATGTACAAAGGTCTGGTAACCAGTAATATAATGTCGGAACTTGTTCAATGCATGGACCACAGCCAAGAATTCCTTCTCGGTTACAGTGTAATTCAGCTCAGCTTTGGACAAGTTTTTGCTAACAAAGTAAATGGCATATGGAAGTTTCTGCTCAACTTGTCCTAAAGCTGCACCTATGGCTTTGTTCGAGGCATCAGTGTGGATGTGGAAAGGTAGGGCCCAGTTTGGACCTCTCAAGATTGGTGCTGACACCAACTTGTCCTTTAACTCATTCAAACTCTTCTGACAATCGTCAGTCCACTTAAACTCCACATCTTTTGCCAACAGACCAAACAATGGCGAGGCTAGCTTGCTGAAATCTTTAATGAATCTCCGGTAGTATCCTGCTAATCCCAAGAAACTCCGGGCATGCCTTACTTTTTGAGGAGGTGGAACCCTCTTGATGAGAGCAATTTTGTTAGGATCCACCTGCAATCCTTGGGAAGAAATGGTATGGCCTAGCACGGTCCCCTCAGTCATTAGGAATTCACATTTTTCAGGACTAAGGGACAAGTTCATCTCGGTGCATTTGGTTAGGACTTTCCCCAAGTTGGACAATGCTTCCTGGAAGTTGGCCCCATAAGGAGTAAAGTCATCCATGTATATTTCCACTGCATCATGGACCAACTCCGAGAAGATGCTCAAGACAGCTCTCTGAAAAGTAGCAGGAGCATTGCATAGCCCAAAGGGAAGGACTCGGTAGGCAAAGGTACCCCAAGGACAAGTGAAGATGGTCTTATCTTGGTCTTCCGGGCTGATTTGGATTTGATTGTACCCGCTAAACCCATCCAGGAAAGAGAAGAACTTCTTTCCTGCCAGTCCATCCAACACTTGATCTATGAAAGGTAGAGGGAAATGGTCTTTCTTGGTAGCTTTGTTCAGCTCCTGGTAATCCACACAGATCCTCCACTTCCCATTCTTCTTGGGAACCAACACTAGAGGGGACACCCATTCACTATCTGAGATGGGGTAGATGAATCTGGCATCCAACAGTTTCTACAATTCTTCCTTGACAATGTCCTTAAGGGCTGGATTCATTCTCCTCTGAGGTTGCCTAACCGGTTTACAATCCTCTTTGATGTATATATGATGGGTACAGACCGAAGGATGGACTCCTTTCATTTCCTTATAGCTCCAAGCAAAAGCATCTAGGTGGTTGGCCAACAGACTACACAGCTCCTTTTCCTGGGAAGGAGATAGGGAGGAGCTGATTTTCAATGCTCTCTCAGGGCCGAACTCCACATTCTTAATTCTGGGAGTGACAGGGTTGGTTGTACAAAGATCCACTAAGGTGCTAGCTTGGGCATCCTCCACCAATTTTTCTAAGGGGAGTGCTTTGGTAGGTGGGTTTTGGATCAAGTTCTCGATCAAGTCATCCTCGGTTGGGGGGTTTCTTCTAGTGGTATCTAAGGTACACAGAGGTGCTGAGTACACCTCGTCTTCTTCTCCTTCTTCCAACCAGAGTGGTAAATCATGCTCTAAAGAAGGTTGGGCAAGAGGGTATAGGACTAGCTGCTTGGACATGGGACCATTTTTGATGGTCATGTTTCCTGCCCGACAACTTATGTAAGCATCTGCAGTAGCTAACCAAGGCCTTCCCAAAATGAGAGGATATCCAGTAAGCTTGGCCTTTGGTTGCAGAACCAGGAAGTCTGCAGGGTATTCCCAAGAATCAATAGAGACCAAGACATCCTCCACAATCCCTTCGGGAGTCACGGTGGAGCGATCTGCTAATTGCAGTACTGTCGAGGTCTTCCTCAAGGAACCCTGAAGATTGAGTTTAAGCATGGTATCCCTGGTCATCACATTGATGGCCGCCCCCAGATCAATCAAGGTGTGGGGGATAATGGTGCCATTGATGTGAACATCTACTACAGGACTTCCAGGATCTAGGTACTTTGGGCAGATGACTTGTCCTAGCATAAGGTCAGACAGTTGTCCTATGACATTGATAGTTGAGGCATCTTTCTTCCGTCTGCCTGGGTGTTTGAAACACTTCTCCTTAACCAGCTTGTTATATATTGGCACATCCTTGATGGCTTGGAGAAGTGGGATTTTTACACACAACTGCTTGAGCTCACCCAAAAGCTCATCTTCTTCTGGGTTAGGTTGTGTGGTGGCTGTTAGTCTCTCAGGAAAGGGTGGAATAGGCTTTGGTTCACTCTCCTGATGGTCTTCCTCATCCTCTGGGGGAGGAGGCTGGCGATCTGGAAGAGTCTTTCCAGATCTAAGATTGATCTCCTGAATCTCCACAGCATAGGTAGGGCATGAGGTTTCCCCAGTGTATACCTGCTGGGCCTGTCTATTTTTGGGGTTCGGGTTCGGTTGAGCAGGCATTTGAGGTTGCCTTGGAGGAGCAGGAGGTAATGGTTGTGGTTGAACTGGAGGTGGAGGCAGAATGGCGGGTGGAGGGTTGTACTGAGGCCTCCACCCCGACTGAGGTGCATTCCATTGAGGCTGTGGCTGGGTATGTGAGTGATATGGATGAGAAGTAGGTTGAGTGGGGTACTGAGGTGGATAAGACCATGGAGGAGGCATGGACCATGAAGGATGAGCAGGGGGACCCCAGGAAGGCATAGGAGTTGACTGGTTGGGGTTGTAATAAGCTTGAGATGCCCCTTGCATCCCCTGCTGATAAGGTCTAGATCCTTGTGGCCTCCTTTGGTTGAGGTAATAGAGAGGCTCTGTGGGAGCTTCGGTCCCTTGGTACATGGCTTTAAACCCAGGTAAGGTTGGACACTGATTTTTTGGGTGGTCCTCCTCGCAAACGAAACACACTTCAACCGAATGCAATGGGCATTCGTTCTTAGGGTGTCTTCTGGTGCACCTAGGACAGAAGACAGCCAAGGCTCTCTCAGCTTCTTCTTTCTTCTGCTGGATCCTAAATGTGTCCAGCTGCATGGCAATGGTCTGTCTCACCTCACTCTTAAGATCTTCTAATTGGTTTGTAAACTCATGTTTGGAGAAAGGGACACTAGTGGAGAGGAGATTTCCTCTACCTCGTTTCCTAGCTGCCCTGGAATGATTTCTAAACACAGTCTTGATGTCCTCATAAGGCAGTTGGTAAATGTCCCCCCCAGCTAACATGTGAAGGGTGTCTAAGAGATCTTCAGGGACTCCTCGGAGTAGAACCAACTTGAGGGATTTAGGGTCAAGTGTGCACCTGGCCCGCTTATAGCTAAGTTGGAACCTCTCCTCATAATCCTCTAAAGACTCATCATTCCCCATGGTCATCTAAAAGATCTCTCCCTTGGTTTCCTTAGACCTACAGTAATCCCGGTACTTGGTGTTGAAAGCTTCCTGTATCTGAGCCCAAGTAGTGATACTATTCCCAGGTAAACCCATGAACCAGCGTAGTGCTGCATCCTTGAGAGTGGAAGGGAAAAGTTTCAACTTTTTCTCATCTTCAGCATAGTCATAGGTTCTACAAAGGACAGCAAACTCAAACAGGAAGGTATCAGGATCCTCAATGGTTAGTCCATGGAAGTGAGGCAAGGCGGAGGGGCTAATGTTCTTCATTTTCATCTCTCCATTGGTCTCTCGGATGGGGAAAGCTCCTTCTATTCTCTCATCTTCCCTTCTGTTATCAGCCATGGCTTCAGATGGAGTGGTCTCTAACTCTTCTTCTTCTATAGGGTCTTGGTATATCTCAGGATGTTCACCTATAGGTTCCTCTGGGTCACTGTCACCAAAGAAGAGAGAAGGGTGACTTAGTGATGTGGTGGGGGTGTTGGGTAGGAATTTGCCTGATTTATCTCGGTTCCTACGAGGCATGAAATGGAAAGGACTTTTCTTTTTTGAGTGCTTTTTCTTTTTCTTTGGTACCTGCAAAACTGAAACAGAGTGATCTACAACTAACTATATTGCTCAAATGAAATTGCGGAAATGGAAAGCTAATCTAGGAAAGCAAGAAATATTAATCTAGGAAAGCAAGGAATATTAATCTAGGAAAGCAGGAAATACTAAGCTATGAAAGAAGGAAATACTAAGCTATGAAAGCAGGAAATACTAAGCTAGGAAAGCAAGAAATACTAAGCTAGGAAAGCAAGAAATACTAAGCTACTTTTGCAGAATGGAAATGAAATAAACTACTGAGCAGAAGTAAGAGTACGAAAGTAGAAGAAAAGCAACAATTACTAATACTCTGACGCTTCCCCGGCAATGGCGCCAAAAATATGGTGAGCTCCAGTATTGTAGCAATAATGCTACAACTCCTGGGGCTTCCTGTCTCTCATTTTATCAACCCGGTAGTTCGTACAAACTTGGAAGCGACGGTGCTATATGCACAAGTACTAGCTCTTGTCGCAGCTGTCACTTGGTCAGCTGGCACAAGTCCGCTAGGGCTCAAGCCAACTTCTATAGGCTCTCAGAAGAAGCTTGCTAATTGATGGACGAAAGCTATTCTCAAAGGAAAACTACTCTACTTGACAAAATGGACTGAAAGCAAATCAAAGCATGTAAACCTAGGAAACCCTAATTTAACTAGTCTAACCTCTATAATGCAAAGAATGTGAATGAAACCTCTACCAATGCTGCTGTTACCTCTAATAAGTGGAAATGCATGGATCTAAGCTACTTTCATCATAAAAGACATGTTTTTGTATTTTTCCTTTAAGTGGATGGAATGATTGTGATTTTGTGCTAACTAGGGTTTGGTTGTGCAGATGGGATGGAGAAGGAAGGAAAGCATGGGACAGGTTGGGGAGGCTAGGAGAGGTCCCTAGGGATCCTTAGCATCCATCCACAGAGGTTCCTCGCATTCAGAATCTCAGCAACCGAGTGAGTGGCCTCCTACAGGATGTCTGCAGGGGATCCTACAGGATACGCAGAGATTTCTACAGGATGTCTACAAATTGCTACAGGATGACCTACCGTGAGTGTTTGAAGTGACGGAGGAGTGATGGAATGGTAGGGGGAGATGTGTAAGGTAGGAATAGGGCTGGTGATGGCTCAGAAGTGGAGGAATAGGATAGGGAGTGAGTGTAGGAAGTAGGTTGGAAGATAGAGGACTAGGTCAACAAAAAGGGCTAGAGAATGAAGCTATGTGAGGAGTGAAAAACTTTGGGAGATAACAGAGCGGAGCAGGGGTCAAAGATTTGTTTTCATGCGTGATCAAGATGGAGAATGAGGTAATGGAACGAGAGAGAGCAGTGTAAGTGAAACAAATGCTTATGACTGTCACCAAACCGAAAATGCATCAACCTAAACTACCTGTGCGTATAAACTCAATGAACAGCAATCCAAAACGCGAAGGAGAATGTGCATGAAGCTGTAATGAAGGTGTGTGGGCAGGTGTGAATCATGTGGAAAGATCTATCATAAACGAGACTATGTTGCAGCATGTATGAAGTGAAGAATTGCGTGTTTTTGTGGCTGGTATAGGCTGCACTCCAATCTCCAAACGGAGATGGCAGTGGAGGCTTCCTCAACCTTTTTTGCTGGAGCTCCAATGTATTATCAACCTGCTAATCTAACTAAACAACCGAAAGAAATTCAACCATAAACTAGTCCTATCTATGCTCATGAAAAAGACTAATTCAACAACCTGTAATTCAAATTGCATGTGAAAATGAAAACTCAGAGTGCTGAAACGAAATGCAAACAACACTACAGCAGAGGGGATCTATGGCTCTCAGGTTGGGCCCTAACCTGAGAGCTATAGTCTCCTTAAGAAAACTCAGAGCTAGATCAAAATCTGCCTTCTTTATTCATAATCTGATGTTATGCCAAAACTGGCTTACAACAAGAACTAACACCGAGCTGTGCTCAAAAATTACAATAGTAATGCGAAAGTTTCAACAACCTATCAAAGGCTACGGCCTCTATACTTATGCAAAAACGATCATCCAACAGGTCTCCTTGATTTTAGGAACTCGGCTGTCCAACTGAAGTTTAACTTGGTGATCCTGTAGAACAGTTATGACTGCTGTTCCTGTAGAACAGTTGGCTGCCTCTATGCTCGGTGCTCTATGCTCGGTGGGGAGATTGGATTGGAGCTCGGAGTTCTTGGTGGGAATCACGAGGAAGGTCCCAAGACCGTGGACATCCTCTCCTAAAAACCAGCAGTGCCACCTCATTGTCTCCTTGTCTCCTTTTTCGTGTCTTTTCTCCCTTTAAATGCAAAAAACCTGAAAGCATCATGCATTAGTCACGTAGATAATATGTCTACCCTTCTTCCTACAAACAACACGAACAAACTAAGAAATGCATGCATAAGCAATAAAATATGAATGGTTTGAGCAAGTAGAATAGGCCAAAATGAGCCCAAATTGTACCAAAATTGGGGCTCATCATAACCACTGAGTTGTTTTACAACGGCCCCAGAGGTTGCACCGACAATTCTGTCGGCGTGCGCTTCAAGGCGCTGAGTAGCAGAAACATTGCAGTTACGAGGGGCATGGGGATTATGTCGTAAAGAGTGCCAGACTATGAATATATCAAATCTAATTGTTGGGCACGATGTATGGATTGGTCTTCTGTGACCGCACCACCTAGAGAAACATCTCTGACGATTTGCGGGAGTAAGGACTCGCAGAACCAGTTCGTTAAGAGAAAGTCTGGGAGGGGAGCTTTGACTAACCTCCACCTACATCTCCATTCATGTATATGATCGGAGATGTGGGTGGCGATATCCTGACGAAATGAAGTGAGGACCTCTGTCCCAGTCTCATAGCGGATAGGTAGTTGGAAGTGCTTTAGGAATTCCATCACTAAAGCGTCGAAGGTGTTTACTGACACGCGTGGTAACTCAATATACCATTTAGCTGTGTTGCCAATGAGGGTATGGGGAAAAAGATGTAACCGGACACTATCATCCACCATAGAGTTTGAAACACACCAAAGATGGTAGGTGGTGATATGGGTTCCCAGATCCTCCCCTTGTGTTCAATTAAACTTAGGGATGTCCGTTGGTATTTTATGCGGGATCGATGGCCATTGTAAGTTGTGATAGATGGGGTCATTTTTTAGTTTGTATAAGTCGGGTATATCCAACGTTGCCAAGAAAGGAAGAGAGTTTGGTGCCCCCGACTCAGACCATGGCGATGACATATGACTTGAGGAGCCTTGCGCTCCTCCCATTGTTTGACTCCCAATATTATACATGGGTTGCATGGTGTAGTAGTTTCTTTGAGGTATGGTGTTGTAGAGTGGATTTCCATGAGGATTTTGATACTGGGGTATAGAATTGTTCCCAGGATAAGCGGTGTCACCTTGACTCATTTGAATATGTGAGTAGGGTGCCCCCATGGATTGGTTGGGACCTCCTTGAGGATTCCCACCCGACATAGAACTAACCATTTGTCCTTGATTGACATAAGGAATGCTCATGTCAATTAGCAACTGACCATGCATGCCTAAGAATGGAGGAGGAACTGTTATGTTCCCTACCGGCATGTGCATATTGGGAACCCCCCCAGGTATATGAATCTGGGGCTTTGAACTATACAATGGAAGCCGACGATATTGTTGGTAGATGGGAACCGCGCCCATAGTCCCACATTGAGTGTTATAGGGAGCATTATATGTGGTAGTTATCGAAGGTATGTAGTTTGACACCATAGGGGTGGAACCCGACATCGGCTGGGTTCCACTCATAGAGGGCATCATGTGAGTGGTTGTACCTGGGAAAAATGGGATAGCGGGATTCACCATTACCGGTGTTGTGGTGATTGTCAACTGGGGAAGTGGTGGAGGACCAAAAGTGTCCCTAAAGTCCCATGACCCGTTAGTCGTTGACGAAATAGATGGAAATGTTCCAACTACTGGAGCAGGAAGTACAGGTACCGTGGGATCCAAGATTGGGTCCGACAGATTTGTAAGCAGAGGGTTTAAGGGAGGAAGGAATCCTTCAGTAAAGAAATTCTCCGAAAAACTTGAATCGTCAGTTGTCCAAACAGATCTTGAGTGAGATCTCAGAGACTGATTCCCTGAAGATGGGGAATCTGGTTCACTGGAGCTCGATGGATCTTCCAAAATGAGTGGAGGAAGTCCTAGAAATCGTCTAGATTGACGACGAGGGCCAGATGTAGCCACGGTGACCGTTAATTTTTATTAATAAATTTTATTGTGATATTTGTTAAAGTCTCAAAATGATAACACACGGGTGCCTAAAAATATAAAAAGTATGCTAAATGAATCAATCAGCAAACAAAGGGAAATTGCCTTGTCTGATAAGCACCGATCACCGAAGATGAAACCCAGTATCTCAATGAATAACAGAGAAGGATGGCCAGATGTATGGTTACGGTTACTCTAGAGCTTTGCCTGAACCTCAGATTGAGGGGCCAAGTAGTTTTGTGAAGATGAGCACCCTCCCAAAAACTAAAGACAGAGTAGATCCATCCGTGTTAGGTACCAGGACAACCTGTCCCAATCACCTCGTGTAAGTCCCTAAAAGTTTGGCCACTAAAGATACCTCAGATCACAAACACCAATAGGGGGGACATAGTCGTAGACAACACGCTGTGTGGGCAGGATACCTGAGTCCTCGACTTAGCTCCGAAATCCCCGAAGGGATCCCCAATACACAAAATACCCAAAGGAATTGTAAGAGAAGGCGGGCTACCTTCACTTACAGTTCGATGTTGTCTCGTATTTCGCTCCGCTTTTACTAGAGTGGTCCTAATAATATGAGTGCAAAAGGATTTTTTCTCTCTTTTAATGACACTAGTTTGGTTTTCAACCTTGGGCAGTTCACTCACTTACCTATCCCAAGATCCTAGCCTAACTAATGTTTGTCTGCTCAATAAAGAGTTACTTCTTGATTTTAGGTAAATTTTATGTGTACTTGATTATTATCTTCGGTAGGGGAGTTGACGTATGAAATGTGATGAGACTCTTGACTCAATAAATCATGCACAAAATAATGCTTTAAAAAATCTTCAATTCGATGAAAACAAGTTGTATTCTACATAGTCATATTTTTCACATATTCATAGTTTTTCCATGCATCTTAGTCATTTAACACATGCATAACCAAAAGACTTCTTTCTAATGTTTCTTAACAATTACTTGAAACCAAAATAAAGCAACTTATAACCAGTTAAATAGAAGGATTAATATCAAATGTGGGTCTTTCTTTTGTAAAAACTATTTTTTTAAGAAAGAAAACAAAACTTTTTTTTCCTAAAAAGAAATTTCTAGGACACCTATTTTGCTGACAAAATGTAGTTACAGATCTTATTTCAGCCCATGAGAAGGTTTCCTATCCCTTTTGGCTCACAGACACAGCTGGAAATCAAGTTATTGGGAGACTAATGCTCTCTAACGGTGCCTACAGAGAGTTAATAAGTCCACTAACGCTCCCTGTAAGCAAGCAGAATGCTTTATAAAGCTCTGTGTAGCCTGCTAACCTGCATTAGTGTGGGAAATCAGTCAAAAAGAGGGCTTTCAAGATCAGATTTAGAGATGAATGTATGTAAGCAAGATGCAACAAGATTCTTGGTGGTTCAGAAAGGGATTGCAGAAGTATAGGGAGCTCTTAGAAGGAGGAGAGAACCGAGAAGAGTTTGGGTAAACCGGGAACTAGATGTATAGTCCCAAGCGGAGTCGCCAATTTTGCTATGGGGTAAAATGCACGGTGTGTGGAGAATGAAAATACCCTTAAAGGTCTTCCTGGGACCTTTGACACACTGTAAGATTATCTGCAAATGTCACGAAGTTATACACATGTTCATAAACAATTATCAACTATCAAAGTATGGGAAGAGGATTACCTCGAGTCTTCGTGTAGATTTGCTGGAGAGCGCATATGCAGCTAGGTGGAAATCCCATGAGCTATCTCTAGATCAAGTCCTACAGAAAGAAGAGACAAGTATAATCACAATATACAACTTTGAAAACTAATATATGAATACATAAAGAACATATAATTGCATACAACTAAGCTACTCATGCAAACAAGTATCGAATAAACAACTTAATGAATGATAGTACTGACACCATAGAGTAGACAACACAACTGCAGTTCTGTATTAATAATGGAAGAGTGATTACAACCATCTATTGTATCAGCCTTCCTTTGCCCCTTCAGCTTCTCTCTCTCTCTCCCTTCTTGCCAACTTATTATGATATGAGACAGTTCTCAATAGTCAAGTAGGCTATCCTTTCAAATGCTCTGACCCCTTTCACAATGGCCCTCACTTTTCTTATGTAGCAATTGAGTTAGGGTTGCCAAGTTCCTCCTTGAGTTCACTAGGGAAAAAGCAATTAACTTGCCATTCTTTTCAGCTCTTTCCCATTTTCCTCCTTCTTTCAGATTAGAAGTTCTCCAAATAGGTTGATTTTGGATGTTTCCTTGCTTTACTTGAGTAATTTTAGGAACAAATATCTAGATATTTGTTAGTCAATTCATTCCTTTGACCCTTGGAACTTCACCAAGTTTCACTAACGATGTCCCTTGACTAGCAACTTTAGTTAGTAGGGTCACTAACACACCCTTAGGCTTGGTAACAAGCTTTATAAAGTAGGATGTTAGTGTACAACCAACATTAGTGTGGAATCAAGGCCTGTAATTGTGGTCTTTGCTTCAGTCATCATGTCTTTCCCCTCTAAGTTGATGAGGAGGTCAATTTGTTGTATAACAAGAGAAAAGGAATTGATTGAGAAGCTTCAGAAGTCAGGAAAAGAATCCTCCATTGGGAATACTCTAGGGAGGGTTAAGGAAATCATTTGGCACAATAACATAGATCGGATGAATGAAATTCAGGCTAGCATCCAAATTATTTTTTAGAAAAAAGAGTTACTGGAAAAAGCCAAAGAAGCCATTTCAGCCACCAACAAACAGAATTATCAAGTTCCTAAATGCAAGAATCAAATATGAGCTAGAAGACTTGGGAGTGGCAGACAGGACATAGACCATACTACAAGTCAAGAAGGTGCTGACAAAGAAGAGTTTAAATGTGCAGCTGAAGGAAAAGTGCCAAGTTTTAGAGTTTACAGTTAACAGGTTTTTTAACAGAATGTAGCCTCTGCACCAAAAGGGTCTTCCCTCTCTATTTTTTATAAATGAAAAACTCATGGACGAAGGGGATTATGTCTAGAAGATTCAAGGCATAGCCACAGACGCTGCAAATCTGTCAAACAGCAAAGGAAACATACCAGGAAAAGCTTTACCAGAAGCAATCGGCAATCAAATTTACATCCAACATGAGCTGAAGCATGTATTTTTGGTCAAGCCATCATTTGCCAAATACATTGATGATAATGAGCTATACCGAAGGTTAATCAAAATTAAGATCCCTGAAGGGGAAGCGTGGAGTGACTTATGTGACTACCGAGAAGAATGAGACAAGGATGACTAGAGTAGCCATACAGGTTTGAGGTAGCACTAGCCACGTCAGTAAAACCACTCCAGTCTAACTAATACTTCAGGCAACAACATTCCTAAAAAGGCGGGACACCTGTCCCAGTCTTCTCAGCAAGGTTACTCCTTAGCTACATTAGTCAATTTTTCCTTCATTGTAATAAATAATAGATTGCCACGTGTACAAGGAAAATCGTTGTAGTTTTTCTTTAAATACTCCATACAATGGGAGTATTAAGGGTTGGACCCTAGTCACCTGAACTATTTTTCTATTTGGAGCATTGTAATTTCGAGCTGGAGCATCAATAAAAGGATAGTTTATAGGATACTTGATCTGTTTTGACCTGGTGATGTTTTTCTCTCTGTGTTTAGTGTATGTTTTTTTACTTATCCATGCCTTTTCACTTCTCATTGTAAAACAGAAATTATAGTTTAAGATATCACCTTACTGCTCTCTGTATTTACAGTCTCTGTGTTTTCTTCTGAAGTACGATTACGAAATACTTAAATGCCTTGTAATCCTAACTTATAACATTATTTGTCATTCCATTTATCATTCTTGTTTAAAAGATCTAGTGAGGACAATTAGCTTGCCCTATAAATGCTCTGTAAAATTGATGTTACCACCCGGCCTGTGACTCCATTGCCCAATGGAAAATGTTTAAAAATGATCTTTCTCCAACCAAATGAACAAACAAACAAACAATCTTTTTATTCTTAATATCTAGCCTAAAATATTCCAACACTAAAAACAAAGTTAAAACATAATTGTATAGAGAGAGCCCTCTCTGAGTCCAGGAAGGCTAGGTCCTACACTCATAAGTGGTTTGATGTATCTTTTGTGACTTTTGTCTTGCCAATATTCAAAATCATTGAACGATAACAATGTCCACCACCTCCGCCATAGGCACATCCATCCCGAAGCTGAGCTCCAATTTCTTATGTGTTTCCTTAACACACTTATGTTTTTTCCCTATCCACAGAGTAGTAGGATGTTCCTGTAGAGGGTCTTGTGAACCCGAAGTATGCCGCTGAGATAAAGGGGTGTCGGTGTGGGGGTTAACTACAGGGGAATCAAAGCACCCAGATGGGGATGGTGGAAGGCCTGGAGTAGCCAAGGAGTGAGGTGGAAGGTGATGAGCGGTTGTTAGCAGAGGAGTAACGAAAAAGGAGGATTGTCTGACCGCATTAGGGTTAGTGCAGGGGGTAGTTATATGTGGAATGTCCTCAAGCACGAAGTCAAAAGTAGGGGACGAGGGTATGCAGGAGACGAGATAGGTTAGGGTTGTTGGAGAGAGGGCGGGGCAGTGGAGTCTCAACGAACCTAATGACAAATCGGCAGATGTAGTAGGGTGCAAGGAGGGTCCAGGGTTGTAACTACAATGAGAGAATTCTAGCAGAGATGGAGAAACGGTGCTTGGTGATCTGTTATCCGTCCTCACTGGCATAGACTTCGAGCTAGCCTAGATGGACTATTATGGGTTTGGATCCTCCAAATAGTCAACCATGTCAACATCCATCGCCGACAACCAACAACGATAGCACAAGAAAGTAGGGAAGTAGGTTGACAATGCAAGAGGTAAGGTTATGCGGTAGGCTGTCGACCGTAGTGGTATTCTCGACGCAATGAAAGGTGAGAGCTACAGTTCTATCTGCAGCAAATGGAATGCCCTAACCCTTCTCAACTAGGGTTTCAGAGTAGAGAGATCGCGCCATCCGCACCTAATAGACGTAAATTAAATGATGATTAAAATGATAATTTATTAAAATTATTTAGTCTTCTTAAATATCGTATAAAAGAAATACATTAAACTTTAAATTCTTGTAATCTTATATAAAATTTTAATATTCTAATTTAGATTTATATGAATTTTTTTATAAAAAATTTATAAATATATATAAAAGAAAGACATAAAATATGTAGAAGAGTTTGTCATATTTCCTTAATGTATAAAATATTAGATCACTCCACTATAGTGGAGGTTATATTTGATTTTGCTATTGACTATTTTTATTATACAATTTTAAACTTTGAATTTTTAAGATTTTATATAAGATTATAATATTTTAATTTACACTAAAAAAGTTTAAATGAACTATATTTTTTTCAAATTTAAATTATATGATATTTAAAAAATGTTTGTTAATATAATATATATTTATGTTATAAAAATAATAATTATTAATTAAATTAACCAATAGAATATTATATTCATTAAATTTTAATGGAAAGTTTAAAATCACTTTATTAGTACTAATGGTAAAATGAATGTACATGATGAAATTATAACTAGAGTTGAATTCGCCGGTTGACAATATTAAATATTATTGTGACAGAAGAGGGTGAATAAAAATATTATTGTGACATTTACTAATTTTAGCGCAACATACTTTGAACAGCAAACGTTGAACATATATATTGAAATTTTCTTTTACGAGTGCCGACCACCATAAAGCATGTGAATCACATCAATTGATAACATGATCTTTTAGTTAAGTAGTTTAGAATTAGTTTAATTGATTAAGTTTTTTTAATATTTAATTAATAAAAAATTACCAAATCAATTATTTTCACTAATAAACTCGTCTTTATCCAAATCTCATGTATCAGTGAACCACATCACACATTTGAAAATATGCGCATCACTATCACTATCATCATCATACATTTGAAAACATGTATCATCATCATACATTTGAAATCTACGAGATTTTCTTTTACGAATGCCAACCACCATAAAGTGTGTGCATCACATCAATGGAAAACATGAACATGATATCTTCAGTGAACGAGCTTCCAACTGGGTTTGGGGTGTAAGAGATGAATATAGATTACTTAATTTGTAATAGGTTTAATTTATATTATTATTATTATTATTTTTAAATTATGAAATTTTAGTTGGAATTATTTATATATATAAAAGATTTTTTCTTCTCATTATGTAATTTTATTTTTTATTTTTTTGTGAATCAATTTTTTTATTAAGTTATAGTATTGGTATATAGTCAACAACAAAAGTAACTAACATATTACATCAATCAATAATATCATAAACTGCAAAGTACAAATAAGTAATTAATTTTCATCCATGATCTGTGAGGTTTCTCAGAACCGGATTATTATCTGGGTTGTTATTTGATGGCAGAGGAGGATGAAAAACATCGTGAACATGACTCTCGATATGTTCCATTTTGCCTTCCAAGTGGTGCAACCACTTAGTAATTATTTTTTGACCTCGACACAAGAAAACCAACGGTCAATCATATGCCAATGATTGTGTTGAAGATCATTCAAAACGCTGATGATTTTCCAGTCGTCATGGTGGTCTCGAACAATCTATTCTAGGTGTTGAATAACTTGTTTAATGCGGTTTTCTAGTGCATCGAATGGAGGAGGAAACTCTATTCTACATGGGGACTACACAACTTGTTGGTCTTATTCATCACCTAGATCCCTTAGCTCCGCCCTATGCTCTACTACAAGTCCACTTGGTTTGCCACCTCACCATGCATGAACACATTGTCATTGCATGTCATGTGAGGAAGCACTATGACTACACCAAACCTACATCCAACACTTTGTGTTCCAGTTCTTCCAATTGTTCCACCCCTCGTTGGCAAGCCCAAGACTGAAGTAAAGATAGCACAATAGGATAGGAGGAGAGGGCATGTTTGATGTTTGACCTCCCTTGATGAATTTTGTAATGCTAAAATGACAGCCACTCACACCCAACTGGGATAGCCCACTGGTCCCCAAGTTATTGAATTATGCATAAGAGGGAAAAGGACGCTAATATATGCCAATATAGACCACCCATAACTTTGTGCGAACGAAACCCCACCCAGATGAAAGAGCACAATTCAAAAACAAATGGGAAGACCCAATGAAAAATATAGCATGAGAGTTGGAAATTCTAAAAGGATTACCATAAACTTTGGCCACACTACATGAGAATTTTTTAGCCCTCTCTTACTAAAACCTTCAAAGGTAGATGTAATAGCCAAGAGGCACACTACTACTTTGACAAGAGAACCAATAGACTCCCTAACAGAGAAATTGTGAAACAAAATGACAACTAAATGGCAGAAAGTTACCCAAAAATTGGAAAAGGCTAACAGTTCTAGCGAAGGCACCTTGGTTGCCTAGCTGAAGCGTTGCCTCCCCCATCAAGCC
Source organism: Pinus tabuliformis (assembly GCA_031772625.1). Classification (NCBI taxonomy): domain Eukaryota; kingdom Viridiplantae; phylum Streptophyta; class Pinopsida; order Pinales; family Pinaceae; genus Pinus; species Pinus tabuliformis. The sequence goes on along the minus strand of CM062820.1, from coordinate 854,133,770 downwards.
TCAAGGGTTGTGCTTGAATATACCACACACGACCACGAGCTTGGTTCCCAAGTCTTTCCACTTTTGATGCCCTCAAAGACAAGATCATTAAATCCCAAGCCAAGTGTAATTCCTCTTCTTCTCATCATAGATTGAAGGGCCAATGATGTTGAAGGTAGAAAGCCACCCTACGCACTTGAAGTAATAGTTATATGTACCACCCTAAATCCCATTACCATGCATAGAAAACATCATTCTAAAGGGTCACAATTAGCTCTTGTAATGCCTACGGTTTCTAGAACCATCTCTTCTCGCCAGTGCCAAAGGGCTTCCAAGGCACACTTCATCAATGCACTCAATGTGTAGGTTGGGGAGTAAATGGCCCTCATTGTCCACCATTTTGCTCTGTTGTCACCCCCATCAGGATCAAATTCACTATATATGGAATGTATCATTAGTATCCCAGAGGAGGATATTTGAGCACAAGTTAGAGTGCAATATCCTACTACATGGTTAGAAGAAAATGAGAGGAACCTAGAAGCCAAAATGGCGACTTATGTGCAAATAAAAAAACTAGAAATCATTCCTCACACTTATCCTCCCCAGGCTAATTGCCGAAGCACAACTCCTCCTCCTCCCTTCAAGGTACAAAATTTGTTTATAGTAAAAATGGTGGACCACCAAATATGTTGACACTAGTACAATTATGACGAAAAATTTTCTCTGAGTAGTAGATGTAATGACAAGAAATTGTTCCAACTTGATATGACTACTTAGAATCTAATGGAAGACATAAGCATTGAAGAGATACTAACTTTACAAGTTGATGACAAAAACACTCATAATCAGGAAAACATTGAATCATCATTTCTTCCTTAAGAACTCATAATTTCCTCGCATGCATTATCAGGAATTTCAGCTCGAAAAACATCACAACTTGTAGGCTATATCAAACACTACAAAAATTTGGTCCTAGTTGATAGTGGTGGTACTCATAATTTCTTTCATAAGAGACTCATAAAACATACCTATTCTTTCTACACCCATTGTACAACTTTCAAATCATGCTTATCGATGGAGGTATGATGAAATGTGGAGGAATATGGGAAAATTTGAAAATGTGGATGAAATAGTATCAAAACAAAACCCACCTATTTTACATTGACATGAGTGGTTATGATATAGTATTGTCAATAGAATGGATATGTATGTTGGGACCAACCACAATGGATTTCAAGGAACTCCATATGAATTTCACTAAATAGGAACATGTACACACTCTTGAAGGATTTAGTTAGCCTCCTCTAAATGATAAGCTCTCATCACATGGATAAGTTATTAATGAAAAACCACTCTACAATTATTTCCAAATTCAATTCTATGTAGGTCATGGACAATATGACACAAAAATTCCACCCATATTTGTAATTGGTCCTTGAAAAACATCATCATGTCTTCAAAATTCCAAAGTGTTTACCCACCTCTTGAGGAGATCATGACCATAGAATTCCCTGAATTATGAGTATTCAACCACAAAATGTGCATCCTTATTGATACCATTTTGCAAAAAATAATGAAATAGAAAATATCATTCAAGAACTATTGGAGGCAAGCATCATACATCTTAGTACAATCCCTTACTCATCACTGATAGTGATGGTGACAATGAAGGAAGGAAATTGGCACATGTGTCATGATTTTAGGGATGTTAACAAGGTGAATATCAAGGAAAAATTTCCCATCTCAGTTATTGATGACCTCCTCAATGAAGTTCATGGAGAATTTTTTTTCATTAAATTTGATCTAGAGTTAAGATACCACCAAATCCAGAAGAAAGTCATAGATATCCCAACCAAAACTTTTATAACACATGAAGTTTGTTATGAGTTTTTAGTGATGCATTTCAATTTTTTTAATGATCCATCCACCTTCCATATCCTCATGAACATAATTTTTGAACCCTCCTACTCAAGTTTGTGTAGGTATTCTTCAATGATATCATAATCTATAGTAAATCATGTGAATCACATGTAGAGTGTGATAAGTGTTTGAAACTCTTGAGAGAAATGGAAATTATTTTTGACATGCTATAAATGTGCTTTTGGGTCTCCTAAAGTTGAATATTTAATTCAGATTATAAGTTACGAAGTAGTACCAACTGATCAAAATAAAGTGGAGGCTATGCAATATCAACCATGTCCTAAAGCATTGAATAGATCGATGGAATTAATAGGAATTATAGGATACTACAGGAAATTTATGAAAGCTTATGGAAACATTTCATCTCCCATAACTCCATATCTTAATAAGAATTCCTTTCTTTAGAGTGAGGAAGCCACATAGACATTCACAACATTCACTACTTTAAAGGAAGTCATTTGCAATGCTCTTGTATTAGTAGTTCCTAAATCTAATAAGACTTTTGCCATGGAATATAATTCCTTAGGAAGAGGTCTAGGTGTCATATTAGTACATGAAGGATGCCCATTGACATTCATTAGTAAGTAATTATATGACTAGAATTTTGGAAAATCCACATATGAGAAGGAATTGATTATCATTCTTGATGTAGTGGATACTTGGAAATGATATCTCATAGAGAGGAATTTTCAATCAAGATTCATCATCATATGCTAAAGTATTTATGAAAACAATAATTATATTCACCAAATAAACATAAATGTGTCACTAATACACTGGGATATGATTAGGAGATGATATATAAAAAGGGTAAAAAGAATGTTGTTGTTGATACATTATCTAGATAATTTTAATACGAACCATCATTCCTTGATTTATCATTACCAATTCCAATATGGCTCGAGGAATTCCATAGCGAATGGATAGAAAATAGTAATTTAAGGTAGGTCATGCAACAAATTCAAATAGATCCCAAAGCTCCTAGAAATTATACATGGAAACAAGATACATTGCGGTATAAAGGGTGCATTGTTTTGGAAAAATATTTAACCCTAAAATAATGAGTTTTAGAGGATCTTCGCTCATCATAAAAAATAGGTCATTCTAGCTTACATAAATCCTATGACAAAGCTAAGCATTCAATCTTCTGGGAAGGAATGAAAATGGATATCTATGTTTTCGTAGCATCCTATGATGATTTCCAAATAAATAAGAGAATGAAAGTAAATTTACCAAGGGAACTACAACCTCTACTAATATTAGTATATATTTGGGAATAAATTTGAATGGATTTTGTTACAAGACTTCTAAAACTATGAAACAAAACAATGATTATGGTGGTGGTATATCCTATTTCCAAATTTTCTCATTACTATGCCCCTTCTCATCCTTTCACTCTCTCAGTTTCCTAGACCTTCATGGATCATATCTTTAAGCTAGATGGTATTCCCATTTCCAATGTTTTAGATTGAATCCCCGTATTTACTAGAAAATTTCGGTAGAAGCTAACTAAACCTCAAAGGTACAAAGTTGATTATCATAACTACATACATTATCAAATGGATGGTCCAATAGAAGTGGCTTGGAAACCTATTTGAGATGTTTTTCTTTTTCTTTTGAAAGGCTACACCAATGGGAAAAATGGCTTCCCCTTGTTGAATTATGGTACAATACCACTTACCATGTAGCTACCTAAGAATGTGACTTTTGAATAAATTTTACCTATGCATAAGGATATGCCTTAGTGAGAGGTTTTCCAACATAAATAACCATATCCTACAAATATGGATCTAATTCTAGGTGACTTACTAAATATTTGATTGAAAAAATTACTAATTATTTAGGACCATATAAAGAATCAAATCGGGTATAAAGTGAAGAACCATTTGTACAATATTCCATTTACTTAATGAAACACTTTCTTGGGAAATTTGAAGATTAATAGTCTAGTTTGATATGGTTCTAACCTAGATAAAATTTTTGGAGCATGCCCAACATAAATTACATGGCTTATGTAATGAAACACTCTTTCACCCACTACTTTTCCATTCAAGTTCCCATTTCCATGTTCATGAAAGTACTATATCTTACATATCGTTTAGACATGTTGTTGATATTTTTATGCTTTAGTTTATACATATGATCAAATTTAACATTGCTTAGGAAATTTAAAGCTTAATAATCTAGTTAATACAACTTTAATATAGATCAATTATTGGGAGAATTCCCAACATAAAATACAATGTTTACGTAATGAAATACTCTTTAAAATACCACATGGCCATTCAACCCATTGGAATGTTGATGAAAATACTATAGCTTACATATCTTTCAAACATGTTGTTAATATTTTTATGTTTTACTATCTACATATGATCAAAATTAAGGTTATGTGTGAAATATGAAGCTTAATACTATAATTTAATATAATTTAACCCATATCAATTGTTGGGAGCATGGAAAACACAAACTACGATGATCATGTAATGAAATACTCTTTAACCCTTTCCTGAACGCTCCCTTTACACTTTATAATTGGTGTCTCACAAATCGTACACACATGTTGTCCCTAATGTTGTGCATATGATCTCTTGTGTGTGTTTTGTAGCCAAGGTATTGTTGGCATTATGACTAATGTGTTGTCCTTGATGGCAACCTACTTGTAGCAGGATGTGTATGTGTTTTCCTTGATGGAAAGTTAGTGGGTAAAATATGTCAACATGATGATAGAAGGATGAGTATAGATGTGAAAAATAGATCAGAAAAAGAAATATCAATACAAAAATAGAGGAATGATGAAGGTAAAGTTTGAGGAAGTATACGCAGGTTCTACGAAGCAAAGCCACATACATATTTAGGTATGGTGAAGAAAAGTAGTGTACAGTTTTTGCACCATGGTATTCTAAATACCAGGGATCTTTACCATGGTGTTGGCCCATAGTAATGAGCGCAAAAATGAATATTTGATCTTGTCCAAGAATACCATCAGCATAACTAAGGGTTTGACCCATGGTATTGACTAAGGCCTAAACTATATAAGTGGATGGAGATCAAAGTGTTTGGTGTGCAATTTATGGGTTATTATTGAATAGTTTGATCTGAAATAAGTATGCACCGGGGAGTATGATGATGGATCAGATCCAATAGATTTGAAATGACTATACATTGAGTAATCTACTTATGGGTTGGTTTGATTAGTGATGATAATGTTTTGACGTGTGTTTGTTATTCTGTATGATTTTGACTGAATTTTTTTTGTGTAATGACGGTATGAGTCAATAATTAAGATTTGTAAATAGGGTTGTTTCATAAAAGGTGCGCACATACGTAGATCAGATTTTGAGTAGTAGCATATCAATTTTGCAGTATGGACATATTTGTATGCGGGTATTAAATATGAAAGGTGCGTAGATATGTGGAAGTGTTTTGTAAGGGTCACATACATATCCTAGGGTTTTGCTGAATATTATGTCTGATTAGCTTGATCAATCTTGTTGTGTTTGTTGTTAGCCTCACTCTCACATTAAAAACAATTCTAAGTCCAAATAATTAAATTAATTAAAATCATAAAAGTTAGGATTTAATCCTACCTTAATAGATTGAGTTTGTTCCTCATGGTTAGGAATCAATTTAGGCTTAGTTGGTTGAGAGACTCTCTCCAACTAGTTAGGCTCCTAGATTAGTGTGTTGTTGAGATATTTTCTCAACCAAGTTTGTTCAAGATAGATGCACTATCTTGAGACAACTTCCTCATGTATTTATATGTATCATAAACATTATTTTAATAATGAAATTCATTAGAACACTTAATCAAGCTCCTGTAACCAAGCTTAAGTACACAAGCAAAAAGCATCACATCATCAACTTGATAAGATGATCTTCCAAGCAAGCACATTTCGCATCATGTAATCAAAGCAATCAAGTTAAGGACGCTACAAAATCAAGAATTTCAAGCCAAGACGACATCAACATCATTAACACTTTTTGTATCACTTGCAGATAAACATTTTTTAACTGAATTGTATGGGTTCATTCTCAGTTGTAACCGACACCCTAATTTGGATTGTTAAGGTGAATACATTAATTCAAGTAAGTCTTCAACTGAGTCATCAAGCTTGAACTTGTCATTTGTCTCTTGGGTGTATTTTCGACAGTTTTCGACACCCTTCCTTTTTTAAAATCAACACATTCAGTGAGTACATTCAAGAATTCACAGAGTGTTAGTAATCAATCAAGCAAGTTCAAGCAAGCCATCTAGCAAGCAATCATCATAGTGAGCATCAAATCATGCTAGTGTTTAATGCAAGTGTAATAAACAACAAAGCAAGCGAGCATGTCATTCAAACAATAAAGCAAGCGAGCATGTCATTCAAACAACCAAGAAAGCAAGCGTGTCAAAATCAAGTGCAAAAGTTCAACGCATGACATCTACAATAAATGAGCCAATGTGAAGTTGATTGAAGCATTCACAAAGTTTCAGTGAAGCATTTAAGCAAAGCGATCATCATCAAGCGACTGTGACATAAAGAGTTCAAACAACCAAGTCATAAAACTCTAGCAAGTGTTTAAAGCATTAGCAATCAGCAACAGTACAAGCAAGCCTGAATTCAAAGTGAGAAAGTTAACATGGTGACACACATTCAACTATCCCAAATTCTTAACAATTTGATTTTATCATCAACGGGTGACATGCTGAACATCAACAAAACAAATCTTGCTGATATTGAAATGCATCTTCAACATCCACATGAAATGATTGAGTTTCTTCAAATAGAGTCACAACTTCAAAGAGAAGAGTTGCAACAGAAGAGTGAGTTTTCAAGTCTTTCATTTGTACAAATGAAGATAAAGATGTTGATTCCAAGTCACTAATCCAACCAACTTCAAGCGTCAAAGTGGTCCCTGATCCAGTTCAACTTTCTTCCAAACCAATCATCAAGCCGTGGGAAGAAATCCCAAGTAACAAAAATCAACGAGGCTTAAGATATGTCAAAGATGATGCCAACTTTCATATCCCAGATTATGCAAGGCCCATTAAGTTTTTCAGTGTAGGGTTTATTGCACAAATCACATCAACTAGTTCTAAGAAAATTGACGACAAACATGAATACACACAAACTGAAGTTGTAGTCAAACCAAAATGCCTTCATTTTCAAAGAACCGATCATCTGGAAGATCAGTGTTTTGATCTCCATCCTTGTCACCATTGGGCAAGTCAAATCATTCATCAACACAATGTAGCAAACAACAACAATCAAACAGATTGAAGATCGATTATTCATGGATTGAACCCTGGGAATGGTCATCCATGGTCAAAAGATTGTATAAGTTTTACAAACGAATTCACTCACACATATTGCAGCCAACAGTAAAAATGAAGATGGTACTCTCGCGCAGTTGAACGGTGGAGTACACCAGTGAACCACTCCTACACCTGAAGGGGGGGAGTTCAAAGATAATTTGAAGAAGATTGTCTCTCCTTTCAGCTGACAAAGGGGGGAAAATATCAATGAAATTGAGAGTGGTTGTCAGACTGAAAGTCTCGACAACAACAGCGAAGTAGCCAGTGGGAATTTTCATTAGCAAGTGAATATCAACAAAATTCGTCAGTGGGTGATCGATAGAAAAGTAAGCTGTGAGCATTTTTCAAACACAGCAAAAGCAAGAGTGAGTCTTTTTCAACGTCATCAGCTAGTGGGCATTCTCAATATTTTGTCAGTGGACAAAGGATGCTGATTGCAAGCAAAGGAAAGATGGATCATTTTGTAGCTTGGCACATGATGGAGTTGTCAAGAGATATTCAGAGATGAATTAAACATGCAGCTGATTCATTTTCTCTTCAGATTTGAGTTTTTTCAGCATCCAGCTTTGGCAGTTTTTTCAGGCAAATGTTTTTTGAGGATCAACAGTTTCAGCATGAGAACTTGGCAGATGGTTCCTAGTTCTTAACTTGGACTTATCATTGAGGGGGGGAATGTTAGCCTCACTCTCACATTAAAAAAAATTCTAAGTCCAAATAATTAAATTAATTAAAATCATGAAAGTTAGGATTTAATCCTACCTTTCTAGATTGAGTTTGGTCCTCATGTTTAGGAGTCAGTTTAGGCTTATTTGGTTGAGAGATTCTCTCCAACTAGTTAGGCTCCTAGATTAGTGTGTTGTTGAGATATTTTCTCAGCCAAGCTTGTTCAAGATAGATGCACTATCTTGAGACAACTTCCTCATGTATTTATGTGTATCATAAACATTATTTTAATAATTAAATTCATGAGAATGAGAGACTACAGGAAAGTCTCTCATGCCTTTTTTGCCATGTCTGGTTTTTCTATATTTCTGCTATTTATTTTATGAGTTTGAGTGTATTTTTAATAATTTATTAGTTTTCTACATTTGTTGTTGTCTGTCAATGATGTATTTCATGATGATTTGGGTTTAATAGTGAAGGTTGAGGTTGAATGATTTGTTGAATAGTAATGATGTTTCTATCTGTATGTGGTTCAAATATCTGTGATTGGTTTTGTAAGTGATTCAGCGAGTATTACAGTATGATAGTGATTCAGTTTCAGGGTTTAGTGCTTTGAGATATTTATGCAGGTATGCTTCATGGAGAATGTGTTTATACACGGATATACTTAAGAACAATAGCGTATATATTTTGATTAGTAATATGGTAAATGGATTTACAGTGATCTAACTACTTTGGTTGTTTGAGATTGATTTGCGTCTCAGTTGGTACAATGATTAAGTGATTTAATATGATTGTTGGTTTCATTTCTTTATTTGATATTGATATTAAATGATGGTAGTGGGTCCAATCTAAAAATTTGATGAAACGTGGATCTAGTATGAAAATTATGAAACGTGGTCCACGAAGGTGCTGAGGGTTGGAACCTTTAGTGAGGAATTCAAAGCTTCCTTCCAATGATATATGGTGAATCTGATTAGGGGGTTGGAGCTCCCTTCCGATGGGTTTCGGTAAACGAGATCAAGGGGTTGGAGCTCCATTCTAGTGGGTGCTAGAGAATTAGAAAAGGTTGTGTCCTCTGCAGGTGGGTGCCTGTGTACCAGTATGAGTCTGTGTCACTACAAGATTGTAAAGAATTTTTTTTTTTAAAGAAGACAGAGATAATAACAGTGGTGATTTTATACCACATTGGGTTTCCACCTAAAAAAATTCTAGTGTTCATGTGTGTTGATTTGTTTCTTATGTGTGATGGTTTATTATGTTCTCGCTGCACATGGTTACTATTTAATTAATATGTAAAGAAGTACTAATACTGTGATTCAAGTTAAACATATGATAAATTTATTGAAAAGTTAGTTAACTGGATAATGCTAGTTGTCTGCATAACAGTCATGTACATACACATGTTCACTTCATTATAGTTGCGTACATAAATCTGAATAATAAAAGAAAAATGTTAAGTGAGTATTTAAAATATTGATTCACCCCCCCCGTCCCCCCTCTCAGTATTTTTCCCTACCATTGGTATCAGAGTAGGTCCTTGAGAAGAAGATTGATCGCTTGAAGGAGATCTGTCAAGATGATGTGAAAGAAGAAGATAGCTCGAAGGAGCGATTCATAAAACTATAACAGTGATATATTAGATTCAGTGATAGTTACAAATGTCAGCAAATATTCAGGTTTGGGATCACCTCACTTTTTATTGATTAAGAATGAAGAAGATGTAACAAATAATTATTGTGCATGGGATTTTTTTTCTAACTGTGGTCCATTTCCTTGGCTATGCAATAATGATAGCGATAATGACAATGAAACAACTAAACTTGCACTCATGTGTAAAAATGAAAGTAAGCATTTTAAAGAGAAAGTAGATTCAAAAACAATGGTCCTAGAAGAAGAAGAACTAGGCAAGTCATAAACAATGGAAAATGAAGTGGTACCTATGCTAAGCAATGATAATTATCACCAATGGAAAGAAAATATGAAGTCTAATCTAATGAACTATGATTTTTGGTATCTAGTATACAATGGCTACACTAAAATTACTCCATCAAATGAGGAAGTGAAAAATAACAGTAAGGCAGTAAGTGACATCATTAATAGCATATCAGATTCAACATTAAATAGGGTTATACATTATAAAACTGCAAATCAAGTGTGGGATAAGCTACAATAAATCCATGAATAAATCCCAAAGGAAGATTTGTCATCAAGGGAACTACCAGGTAATCTTATCCCTAACAATGTGTCAAAAAATGAAAATAATAACAAAGCAACCTTTGTTATGTCAGATGGAGTTCTTGAATCAGAAAAAGACAGGTTAGAAGAAATTTTTGATCTTAAAACAAAACTTTATCTTTCTTTGAAAAATATTTTTAATCTTAAATATAAGTTGCAGACATATGATCACAAGGATCGTATTAAATCAGTAAATGTGACTATGGAATCTAAACAATATTGTGAAGGTATTGAGCTAAGATAATCTTTCGAAGAGCATATCTTGAAAAATCAGATAAGCGGATTGAAGAACTACTTCAAGAATTTCAAGAAAAAGAAAAAGGGGTGAAAGAAGATATTCTCAAATGAAAGGAGCAAGTATAAGAAGGAAGAAGGGTTGAATAAGGTATGAAGAAGTAGTATCTAGAAAAGGAAAAGAAATATCACCGAATGCAGGTTGTGTTATACATTCTAAAAGGTAAATTAGAAGAAAAGTATAAAAATTTGAGATTTCAAGATAGTACTAAGATTTTGGATAATATTCTTAGTAGTAAAAGGTCTCTCTCCATCAAATATGGTCTTGGTTTGCTTGAAACTGTTGAAGGATAATCTAGTTCACAAACAAATGTAAGGAATTGAAAGGGTAACAATGCAAAACCTGAAATTCTCAACAAAGAGATAAGAAGTCAACCTGATCAACAACCAAGGAAAATGAATCTTCAAAAAAAATCCTTTACTCCTAATTTTAATCAATTTTGTCCTTTGATCAATAATGTTGAATGTTTTATATGTCATAATGATGGACACGTTGCAGCCAATTGCAGAAGTATATTGTTTCAATCTCAAGCAAATAACTGCTTCACAGAAAGATCATCAGCTTCCAAGTACTCAGGCTTCTTTAAGGGATATTGTTTTTCTTTCAATATATTTGGTCACAAAGCTATTTATTGTAATAAAAGGAATATGAAACAAAAATATTATGATTCCTATGCTCATATAAGATGTTATACTCGTAATAAGTTTGCGCATGTAGAAAAAGAATGCAGGAACAAAACTATGGATTGCCTCAGACAACATGGCAAGCAATCAAATAAGAATATTGATGTTAGAAGACCTAAAAAAGATGGATCCCCCAACGTTTCTCATAATACACATAAAGAATAAGAACAGATAAGGTGTGGCCTTTCTCTCTGCTCTTTTGAAGAAGAAGATGAATGGTACATAGACAACAGATGCTCTCATCACATGACTAGAGATAAGAGTTAGATGGAGTCTCTTAAGAAAAACCAATATGGTAAGGTTATTATTGGAAATAATGCTCCAGCAAAAGTTCTGGGAAAGGTAGATCCATAATTAATAAACATAGAGGAGAAACTGATACTTTATTAGTTCAAGAGCTAAAGAAGAATATTCTAGAATATTCTAAGTGTAGGTCAAATGGAAGATAAAGGAAATGTAATTGTGTTTACATCAACCAAATTCAAAGTTATAGATGAAGAATCTAGAAAGGTCATAGCAAGAGGATATAGAAACCTAGAAAAATTATATGTTAACTGAATCCTCACAGATATAGAAGGAGGATTTAGAATTAGAGTAAAAGAATATGGTACCCATTGCAATCCATTATTCTTAAAAGAATACATCTAGCAATGACTGTAGAAGTGTTGTGAGGTACATGCTCATGAAAACAAAAGATGATTATCAAGTCCTCAATATCAATGACGTATAATCTCAGGGGGAGGAATACATATGTTGATGATGATTGTTGGGCATCGGATCCCCCGCGTAATGGTTTTGGGGCTCAAAGCCCACAATTTTGGGTAATGGTATTGTAAAGGCTCCACGAAGTGCACGGAGCGCGAATTGTAATGAGTCAAGTCAAAGGGTTTACCACCTAAAATATTGTAATTTAATAATAGAATGTGTCGGCCTACCCATGGTCCGTGGACCATGGGAATGTATAAATAGAGCAAGGCTCTAAGTGTAGAAGATACATTTCATTCTGATATTAAGTATTATGGGTTTTTGAAGGAGATAGTCGCTCTGAGTCTGTAAGTCTAATTGCAGCTGTGTGCGCATAGGCCTGGTAGAGTCCACAACTATGTGCGCAGGTCCCTGCAAATGAGCGCGAAAGGTGGAATCGTATTGTACTGGAACAAAAGATTAATAAAAGGTAAGTGTTTCTAAAATATTGTGCATCTGATTGCAGATCTATATGTTTGTTCTTCTGTTATGGTTTTATGCATCTCTTTAAAGTTTATGTCTACACACTCTGGTTATGAGTATTGAATAATTGATCAAGACTAATGAATTAATCCAGATCTATAACAATAACATACTAAGGGTAAGGGATCTAGACAATGCCTCTTCGCGCTTGGTACAAGGGCTACGCTAAGGTCGGATAGCTGCGCAGAGCAGCGCAAGCAAGATCGGTTCGCGAACATCCTAGACCTCATCAAGACATCCCTAGGGTGCGGAAACCTAGTTCCAGCACCCTCCCATACTACCTCAGGTGAGACCTCAGTCCGTGCTCCACGAACTGTTGCTGAAAGGGCCAGTAGTGTGGGATTTGTTTGGCTAAAACACTTCTGAACCTGGGTCAGGCCCCAATATGCCAACAAATGTTTCCATTGCCAAGACCAGGATCTGCCTAAGGGATGTCTAGGTCAGAAGCTTCACAAGTTCGTGGTACAAGAAAAAAAAACTCTGCAGATCTTTGAGAAGAAGTGGCTGGATCACTACGTATATATGGAAATCCATGCGATATTCTTCACGACCTTCTCTTCAGAACTCTATGATTGGATCGCGAGGTCATCCAACAACCAGGGAAGGTGTTAGCTCGATCAACTGATAGTGTGGACTCCGAAGCTAGTGCGTAGACTAGAGGCATTAGAAGATAAGATCACGCAGGCCGTGGACCACTGGCTCGACTGGATAATAGGAGGGTTTATCACTAAGTTCATGATAGACACAACTATGAGCTATAGCGAAGCAAAATGACGTTTTCTCAAGGGACCGCGAGGTAGGTACATATCCCTGAATACATGGACTAAGATGTTGTTATGTGACAAGTGGGTTATGCGAATACATTAATGTTTGGAGAAACGCGGAGTGGAAGGATCTACCAAGGTATAGAAGGCTTAGGAAACAGTCCCTTAATTTCACCTTTGCGGGGAAGCGAGGAAGAACACGCTCGGGCTTCTCCGAGGAGTGTGGTCAGTTTGATAAGGCAGTGCATTCCACAATTATCACCTCCACTTACACCATCACCCACTTCACCTTCTTCACCTCCATCTTCAACCACCCCACCTCCACCAAACCTGCAGTTCAGCATGACGAGCGCAATCAAGCTACCCGTATTCAAAGGAGTAGGGAATGAGTATCAAGATCAGTTTTGGTTCATAGTAAGAGCAATGTGGGAAGCACACGGGGTTACAGATGACAACATCAAGAAGGACACATTAGTGAACATGTTGCAAGATTGCGCGCTGACATGGTATATCAAGCACTCGAACGATCACCCAAATGCAGGAATAGCGGAAATCCAGAATGTGCTAAATAAAGAGTTTATCCAGCTAAAGTCAAAGACACAGTCAATAATTCGGTTTAAAGAGATCGTGATGCTTCCAGGTGAAACCCCCTGGGTTTTGGATCAGAGGCTAAAAGGCATGATTCACGAAGCTGATATGACGCTAACAGATGCACAACACCACGCATGGTTTGTGGCATCTTTGACACCACACCTGAGGACGGCGTTGTCATAGTAGAAGCTTTCAACCTAGGAAGAAGCATTGGCGATGGCAATGAGGGTGCATGAAACCCTGATACAGGATCGTGGGTTGGGATTCCAACAGATCCACGTGCAACTACAAAACCTATGCTTGGAGATGCAGAGTTTGAAGTAGGATAGGGTGCCCCGGCCAGAAGTGCATGAAGAAGTGTGGTGCATAAAATGTAAAGGCCAGGGCCATGATAAGGATCACTATCCGATATTCGCGAACTATTTGGCAGGAGGGAGACCAATGCTATTGAGACAAGAAGCATAGGCAGGGCCAAGTGCAACACCTGCACTTTGGTGAGCTATCTTTCATGTGGGAGGAAAGCACACAACAAACAATTTTCATTTGTTGCAGAAGCATACTCAGACTCCCCATCAACTGTTTTGCAATTTGTGTAGCTCAGTGGTTTAGAGCTATAAAAAGGGTCTCTTTCACCTCTAATTACCTCACATTAATATGTCAATCCGAGAGCGTTTTTTTATTTCAAAGAGTGTCTCAGTATGAGGCTATCATTTGCCAGAGTAATGCTAGTAGTAAAGTGTTCAAAAATACAAGAGTAAATGGATGCTTGTCTATAGCTTAACTTCTCCAAAAGAGTAAATCACACATTCAAACGACTAAGCAACTTATCAGTCAAGGGTTCAGTAGCAATAACCCATCCCTTTGGAAACTAATGGAAAAGGAAATCAGAGAACAGATCATGGATCTGGGAGCCAGACAATAAATGCCAATGCTCACTACAGCCTTAGATCATTCCTCACACCAAAATAACAAATGACAGGAAATGGAAAGACAGGTAAGAAATGGAACAGCAAATAAGAAATCGAACAGCAAGTCTGTAATGGAATATCAATTCTGAAATAGGACAGTAGCTAGGAAATAGAACAACGAATAAGTCTCACAAGTAGTAACAAACTTAATCTATCAAATCAAATGCATTAATTGTAATCAAACGACAATCTTTCACTCTTAAGGGCAGATCGAACAGCACACACCAATGGAATAGCACTGATTACTGATGGACTATGGAACAACGATTGAAAGCCATATACGCACACAGCACACTTAAATAGTAATATGATCCAAGTATCAATGTCAGTTAGAAGGAATACGACTGCGTTTCAAAATAGAACAACATTGTTCATAAATTCAACAATCGTAAAGAACATAACTCCCAAGATGTGAATGAACAGGTGCACGGCACAAAATATCTGTAATGGAATAGTAACAGTATTCTATTAAGACTAGCAATATTAGATCAACTCTTAAAAGAACAGTAATATGATGCAGAGTCAATACAATAGTTCTATCTGTGGAAAACTTAATGAATTAAACATAACAGAGCATGTGATGTAAACTTATAAAACACATCATATTACCAGGTAACGATGATAGGAAAACCACGCATAAACCAATGTAATAATACAAGAGCAAGTTTCCTCCAGGGCCAGGCCCTTAGCCTCCAGGGGTACATCACTTGAAGTTAATCCAGACTCAGAGATGAAGTAATCACCAAGTTTGTATTAATGCATAAAGCAGAATTTCAACAAATTAGTTCTTAGCGAGACTCGATGATCAAAGTTTTGATCTTAAAAGAAATTACATAAAATCATAACCATGTCTAACCCTCTCCCTCGAGCTAACAGTGTTGTCCCTTTTATAAGGGTGATGGCAGATATGTCTAAGTGCAAAAATAGATAAAACAACGATCCCTCAGGATCAAGGATCCTGAGGGATTTTCCGAACCGTTAGTCCTCAGTCATTTCTTTTCTCTCTTGCGCCAAGCTGATATCTCCACCTCCTTTTCCGGGTTGATTTGATTTGATTTGCTTTGCCTTGTTTACATTCGGTCTCCCGTCAAAGGGATAGCAGTTAGCCCGTCCTTGTCCTTTCCTTTAGAACGGAAACTTCTTGTTTTCACTCCTCCCTGCATAAGGAAATGACAATTGTCAGCGTTTTAGTCTTGCATATTAATCTCACATGTTTTATTATAATTCTTTATTATTTTCCGAGTTCATGATGCAAAAAGGTTTGCAAGTTCTAATGAAAAGATACTGAAATAATCATAAAAAACATACCTTCTTTAGTACTCCACACACCCCCTTGCTTACCTTGTTTCATGCCCTCATGTGAGAGAATAGGCTGGAGATGGGATCTCATGTGGAGGCCTACAGCCATGATGAGTAACTAGGTAGTCAAAGAAATGGCGTGTCTGACCCTCGGGCATCTCATACAGGGCTTGGTATCCGGGTGCAGGGTGCCAAATAATTGGACTCCGGAACTTATATCCTAACCAGGATGGCCCTGCCCTCAAAATTATTTTGCCATAGAGGTGCAAGCGGTTGGCAGCTAATTTAAAATTCTCATACTTAAACGGTTCCCTGAGCTGGATATTCGGATTAGAGATTTGATACCGAAATTTAGCTGCATCAATGGCAAGGTCTTTGATAGAAATAAAGTATTCTAATCCCTGTCGAATGAGTGCCTCATGCATGGGTCCTAATGCTTCAATTACACCCGGAGTCTTCATGAGGTTTCTATGTGCTTTCCACAAATGTACTGGGTTCCTAGGTTCAACCCTTACCCACAAATCTAAGCCGTTTTCTTGCCTCTGGAAAGTATTATAGGCTTTAAGCCATTTAATTTGATTAACCCCAAATGAGATGAATTCCTGCAATTAGATGTCTCCAACAAAAGGGCCAGGGTTCAGCTCGGTCTCCTGGTTTAATACAAGGTTATGTAAATAGAACTCGCACAATAGTCTCTGGACTTTTACCCCATAGTGCTTACAGTAGTCTATAAAATAATTGACAGTGCTAATTTGTATGGGAGCACCTGCTTTAATAGCTTTTATTTTTAATTGCAAATACCGTTCCAGTAGAAACAGGGCATAATGCTTGGCAGGGGCTCTACATGCTAAGACGTCATTGTATAAAGAACACAAGGTATCCATCTGCTTGATAACGATATCTAGCATACAAGTTACCTTTGCGACTTTCTCTTGTTCCTTCCGCCAACCTTCAAAAGCCTGGCTTTCGGATTGATTGACGTTCCTAAGCTGCTGCTGTAGCTCTTCATACTTTTCGCGAGGGACCATTTGCTCTCTAAGCTTTTCTGCTTCTTGCTGAGCTTACTTCAACCCCTTTCGTAGGGTTACTATTTTTGGATCTCTTCTCCATGCAACAGTGGACGCCGGGAGTTTTACCTGAACTTTCCTATTGCGTTGCTTTGAGTTCAGAACCCTTATGACTCCTGAAAGTGGTGCCTCCATCTGAATTTCCTTATCACAGGTCATCATTTCATCCATTTCTATTTTAACGTGAATATCAGTCTGTTGCCGTTCCTTTTCAATTGGAATAGCAGTATGTTCCTCAGCATCATTTGGAACAGCAGCCTAGTTCTCGACAGGGTTTTGAAAAACAGGATGAATTCTGGTCCTCCGCCCCTTTGCCTTGCGAGGTTTTGCTGGAGTGGTCACCTTTTTCCTTCCTGAAGTCCTTTTTACCCTTTGCCTTGCTTTCAGGATCCTAATCTGCTGGTGGAGCTGGACTATTATATTCAATAATCTCTGCTATTCCTTTCGCAATTCTTTAATCTCCAAAATTTCCTTAGAAGGAACAAGAGGCTGTTCACTGCGGCCTGGACTGTGACTAGTTCCCGATTTTCCTTCTGGGGTGTTTCTTCACTGTTCTGCTCTGGCTATTCTAGGGCAGGAACCCTAACTGGTTCTGTCATTTCTTGGGCGACTTCTCTTTCTGCCCCTACTTCCTTCGGAATTTCCTCTGATGTCTTCTGGTTAGGAACGGATTGTTTCTGTTCAGTATCTCCTATCATCTCTTCATCATGAACAGGCAGATTCCATTCTTCTGCTTCCTTTGCATGTGATTCTTCAGGTGCATTTTCCTCCTGGGGTTTCTTTTCGTCATGGAGGTCTGATGGACTGGAAGGTTGGCCATATTCGCCCATATTGGCCAAGACTTCGGCCAATTCATCTTCTCCCACTGGGTCCTACAATGGGCTACCTTCCTGCTGTTCCATTTCCTCCTCCTGCTCGGATTTCTCGGCTTCTTCTTCAGAATGCTCAGCTCCTTCTTCATTTTTTTCTTCTTCTTCAGATTTCTCGGCCTCTTCTTTTTCTTCTTCTTCAGATTGCTCGGTCTCTTCTTTTTCTTCTTCTTTAGATTGCTGCCTCCCCTTTTGGCCGTGAGGGTTGCTCATCTTCAATTTCTACCGGCCGGCTGGTGTTTTCCCAGAGCTTCTCTAGCCTCCCTCGTATCCGTGCTAGCCGGACTGGTTTCCTACGTTTTTTTGGCCGTTCCAGTGTACCGGTGGTATGTTTACACTTTGCTAATTCCTTGCGTTTTTCTGGACACTTGGATGTACTGGTGGCATGTTTCTATTTTGCTAATTCCCTGCATTTTTCTGGACGCTTTGGTGTACTCGTGGCATTTTTTACGTTTTGGGGATGGTGCGGTTAATCCCCCATTTATCATGGCATTTAGCTCTTCCCAGCTGCTCTGCTGCTGGGTGGGGCTATGGCTGACAATTAACCGAATCAACCCATGATGACTAACAACCGACTCTACATGCTGTGCCTTTTGTATGCTCTGTTCAACGTCATGAAGTAACGAATTCAAAAATGCAGGTAAATTTACAGAGCATTTCTGCTTTAGTACAACTAAGATTTTAAGATGTCGTGGTCTTACCATGTCTTTTCTTCCTTCACAGGTGATGTAGCTTTGAACGGTCCTTGCCAATTCTGCCCAGGGCTCTCCTAGCGTTGCTGGAAGAACTCCCTTTCCTCTAATTGCCAGGCTCTGGCCTTCGTCCTGGAAGATTTATATAATCTTCTGCAATCTCTCCTTTTCTAACGTCCATACAGGTTCGGTGGCTGGTAGTCTCGAGACTTCTACGATTATGTCATCGGTGACTGCTATATGTCTCTCCCTCACTAAGGAGTAATCCTCTTACAAATTCTGCAGGAATTAAATTTCCACCATCTCGTTAGACTCCTGCAAGCGGTTGAGATAAGTCAGCCACCCTACTCTTGCTAGGATTTCCCGGGCAGCCGCGGAGACTATCAACACCTGCGGTTCCCTCCGAATCGATCTTTCTCCCATGGTTTCACTGTAAACTCTCAATGGAACGGCAACTGTTCGTGCTGTTGAAACACAGAGAGGCTAATAGACGCAAAAATTGTTTAAAAAATAGAGTATACAATAGAAATGGCTTATGAATAGAAATTCGTGCAGAAAAAAATAAAAATAGTATGCCGCTGAGTTGTGCCATACCCTAGTACACAACTTTCCTGAATAGTGAGTTGACATGTAATCCAGGGAATAATGAGGTTAACCTCCCCCCCGCAATGTGATAGGTTATCCCAGCCGTCAAATAAAGGAGCAACGCCCGCTCTGAAACAAAGTCATAAAGGAACAATGTATGGTAATATGCCATGTTTACAAAAACAGCGAATTACCGAAATCGAGGCGTAGAGTTAGATCACTTATTACGTAAGTGGCTGCTTTGATATGATGCGAGGCTGGGAGGATAGGACATCTGTCGTACTTTCCAAATCTCATGCGGTCATTTTCAATTACTCTGCCATGATTGATGATAATAAATTTACATGCGCTATATAATTTAGGAAATGATATATGATTAATTACTAAGGTATAAGAAACAGAAGGGTATTAGTGACTTACCTATTGGTGTAAATAATGTGACTTCAATACCATTAACAGTGCTCTGCTGTTGATAGGTGTCCATAACCTTGGAAGAGTTGTTTATTTCACCCATGGAACCATGATCCTTTGTGTATACTTAGGGAATTTTGTGTGATGTCAAAATGTAGGCCATTATGCTGGCTTGGTGACCATTTGACCATAATTCCATTCATGAGGAAGGAGTGAAAAGTGGGCAGGCCGGCTCGTGATGAGACCTCCTATTCCAAGGGTTGTTTATTTGATATACCTTTTGGACCATATCCCTGGTGTGGTGGCCATAGTGGGAATGCCACTTCGCTTACGTCCTCATGATCATGGTAGGCTGGCTCTTGATGAGACCCCCTATCCTGCATTTGAAAACTTGTAAGTCATGTTTTTTTTTTTTTTCTTTTTCATAAAGTACTTTCCCTTATTTATACACAAGGGGTGGTTCAACACTCCTTAAGAGTAGGAATGGTGGAATAAGTCTTAACATCTCAATAGGAAGATATAAACTCTTTGGTCTTATTCCTAAATAATAATCAAAGAGGATTAAAAAGGGGTCGTCATGATAAAGATGAACAATCATAGCAGAATTAGTAGAATAATGACAACAAAAGATAAGTGTGTCCTTCCTTCTGACCTTTTACCAATGCAGGGCCTTATAAAAATAGCGATTTATGATTGGCTGATTTCAGTATGTTGTGATTTTGTATCCATTGCGTAAGTGCATAGCTGTATTCTAAAAGACTTGAAAGAATAGGAGCAATAACATCCTCAATTTAGGACAACAAAAGGAACAAGCTGTTTCACAAGGAGAGTAAAAGCATGCAAGAAGTGTTTCTTTTGGAAAAAGGGCCAACAAGAGACCTCAAATAGCAGAAAATGCAAATGTTGTTCCTTTGAAAAAGGAACAGCAAAGATGGAAAACACTGTTCCTTTGGAAAAAGGAACAGCAGAACACACAGATGTCGTTCCTTTGGAAAAGGAACAACAGAACATACCAATGTCGTTCCTTTGAAAAAGGAATAGCAGAAATAAAAAATGTTGTTCCTTTGGAAAAGGAACAACAAACTCACAGAAATGCAAAAAATTCCGTTCCTTTGGAAAAGGAACAGCAGTAACCAAAAATGTTGTTCCTTTGGAAAAGGAAAAGAAAAATACGCAAAAGTGCCGTTCGTAGGAATTTACAGGGTAAGTTCCTCAGACAGAACACCAAAGGACACCGCTCACAAACATATCACAGATCAATACACCAGTACTTTTGACATGGTTAAAACCCTCAAAGAGGGAAACAGTCCATGACCTGAGCCAACGTGACCACTTCAGGAAATTTATTAATAAAAGAATGAAAATTTACATATGCTTCTCCCATAGACAGATTACCCTACAAATGACCCTCCATGCTCTTTAAATAGATATCATGGACCAATCGGGTGTTAAGCCATGGATCAAGTGTCAGTAATACCGAGGAGAGAATGAACCGTCGGATCACTACATATCGTGATCGTCGGATTGTAAGTTACAAAATGTACATAGTAAAGAAACACACTTTACCTAACTCTATACCTAACTCTATACTAGACCAAGTTGTACTTAACTATTTCCTATGTGTTGGAATATCCTAACATCCCCCCTTAAGAACAACTTGGGATAGGATTGAAGGATTTAAAAATATGACACAATAGGAGAAGGAAGGAGGCACTACAGCCTATCCCCCCTTAGTGACAACTTCCTGAAATCCAACCATAAATTGAAGTTTAGTGAACTTCGCCTCTATGAGAGCCTTTGTAAAGATGTCTACAACTTGATCATCTGTTGAACAATATTGCACTTCAATAAAATGGTCATGAATGAGCTTTCCGATGAAGTGCATGTGCAGTTCAATGTGTTTTTTGCATTGATGTTGGACTGTATCTTTGCATAGTTGAATGGCACTTTCATTATCACACCAAAGTGTAGTCGGATGCTGCTGCTGAAAGCCAAACACTGACAGGATCTGACGAAGCCACAAGGCTTCCTTACTAGCTTCTATGGCACCACGATACTCTGCTTCTGCTGAAGAAAGAGAAATGGCACCTTGTTTCTTGCAAGCCCATGTAATAGGTCCTGAACCAAGAGTGAACACATACCCTGCAGTAGACTTCCGATCATCAGGGTCACCAGCCCAATTGGAATCAGTGAAAGCAACCAATAGAGGAGATGCTTCGACACTATAATGAATCCAAAACTGAATTGTACCTCGAACATAACGAAGTATTCTTTTAGCTGCTTTCCAATGACTTTCACGTGGGTTTTTCATAAACTGAGCAACAAGGCCAACAACAAAGGAAAGGTCAGGACGAGTATGGGTTAGATACAAAAGTTTTCCTACAAGTTCACGGTATAAGGTAGCATCAACTTCAGGAGAAGTACAAGTGACTGAAAGTTTGACTCCAGACTAAAAGGGAGAAGGGGCTAGCTTACAGTCTTCAATGTGAAAATGGCGTAGAATATCACAGGCATACTTGGACTGACAAAGGGAAATACCTTCCTTGGATTGCAAGACTTGAAGACCGAGAAAATAATGTAAGTGTCCTAAGTTTGTTATTTCAAACTTCCTTTTAAGGCTAGACTTCACATGGTTTATAAGGTTGGGATCACTACCAGTCAAGATAAGATCATCAACATAAAGAACAAGAATGATAAGAGACTTGCCCACTTTCTTGGTGTAGACAATATTGTTAGAATGACACCTAGAGAAGCTAGATTCTAAAAGAAAGTTATCCATTTTGGCATACCAAGCTCGAGGAGCTTGCTTGAGACCATAAAGGGATTTCTTAAGCCGACATACAAGGTTGGAGTCTATTTGTATAAAGCCAATAGGTTGTTCCATATAGATTTATTCATGCAAGTCCCCATGCAAGAAGGCGGATTTAACATCCATCTGATGGAATTCCCATTTGAAAGAAGCAGCAAGGGAAAGAACAAGGCGGATAGAGTTCATTTTGGAAACAGGGGAGAAGGTTTCAGTATAGTCAATGCCTTCAACTTGTGAAAAACCCTTAGCAACAAGACGAGCTTTATGTTTATCAACTTTCCCATCTGGTCCATACTTGGTTCTGTAAACCCATTTGCATCTAACAAGTTTTCGTCCCTTTGGTAGAGGAACAAGATCTCATGTATCATTTGCCAATAATGAATGATATTCTTCATTCATAGTTGCTTCCCAATCTGGATGGCCTGAAGCTTCTGTAAAGGTGTGAGGATCATAATTCACTAAAGCTTGAGCGAGTAAAGAAGAGGCTCTCTCGAACTGAGAACGTGTACGTCGCTGATCTGTAGGATCACCGGCAAGATCACCTGCTGCATCTCGAGTAACACGAACCCATTTTGGAAGCTGAGGAGCTGAAGGAGGATCGTGAGAAGGTGGGGGAGGAGTTTCATCCTCGCTTTCATCATCTGAAGAAGAAATATTTTCAAAAGTAGAAGAGTTAGGGAGAGGTGGCACATCCTCCGAACTAGGCTCGCAGGCCAATATATTTTCAGCAAACTTTACATCTCTTCTAATGATAACATTTTTGGACTTAAGTGGAATAAGTATATATCCTTTGACATCTTCAGAATATCCAACAAAAATACATTTTTCAGTCTTAGGTTCTAAAGCTTTATGTTTCTCATCTGGAATATGGGCCCATGCTTCACTTCCAAAAACACGAAAGTGACTTACATCTGGTTTAATTGAGCTCCATGCTTCTTCTGGAGTGATATTCTTTAAAACCTTAGTAGGAGTGTGATTTATTATGTAATTTGAACAGTTAATTGCTTCTGCCCAATAATTAAGACTAAGTCCTTTAGATTGAAGCATACAATTAGCCATTTCCTTTAAGGTGTGATTCTTCCTTTCAGCTACACCATTTTGTTGTGGAGTATATGGAACAGTATGTTGCATTTGAATTCCATTCTTAGTGCAAAGTTGATGAATGTGTTTTTAACATATTCTCTGCCATTATCAGATCTTAGCTTAAGAATTTTATGTCCAGATTGTTTTTCAACAAAGGCCTTAAAGGCCAAGAACATGTTAAATACTTCACTCTTGAGTTTTAAGAAGTATACCCAAGTGCGTTTGGAGAAATCATCAATGAAAGTTAAGAAATACTTGTAGCTAGAGAATGAAGCAACTGGAAGTGGACCACATAAATCACTATGCACGAGCTGTAAAGGGGCTGAGGCGTGCCAAGAGGCATGTTTTTCAAAACTGTCCCGATGATGTTTTCCGAGTACACATCCGAAACAAACACCATCTCTGCAAGATACCATGGGAAGACCTGTCACCATATTTTCTTTACATAGATTCTGAAGAGAGCGATAGTTTAAGTGGCCAAATCACTCATGCCAAAGTTTGCCCACTTCATCATTATGAGCAACAAATACTGAGGGAAGATTTGATGACCCAAAGTTGTGAAACTTATACAACCTTGTAGAATCATCAGCAATGCCAGTAGCTAAAATATGTCTAGGATCTCTTAGGTCCTTAATTACAACATCATAAGGTGAAAATTCAATGATTTTACCTTCACCTGAATGAGTTATCTGATATACAAATAGAAGGTTGCAGGATAAGGTTGGAACACATAATACATCATTAAACTGACCATTGTCTAGATGAACAGTTCTAGTCCCTACAACACTAAGAGATCTATCATCACCAACATATATATTTTTGGTGTTACAATCATTTATAGAAGAAAACATGGCTTTGTTTTTGGCCATGTGATAAGAAGCTCCAGAATCAATGAGCCACTCATGAGAATGAGAAGAAGAAGATACATTTAGTGCATAGCCAGACCGAGATGCTTGACAACTACATGTAGAAAGTGACATTCCTGAAGATGAAGTTGAAGTTGAAGAGTGCTAAAAATGGATGATATGCTTCTTCATTGCTGCTTCCAAGGCTTCCATCTTCTTAAAGCATTTGGATTCTAAGTGGCCATCTCGATTACAAAATTTGCAATGTCTATCAGTCTTCTTCCCTTTGTTTTTAGTTGTCTTATCATTTTGTTGAAATGATTTTTCATTTTGAGGCTGAAATTGCTTAGGACCCTTGTTTGGTTTAGGACCATTCTTTTTAGGATACAACTTCTTAGGATTCTTTGGATTTGGTTGCTGTTGGGCGGCTAACGCTTTCTTAGAAGAGTTTCCAAGATGAAGAAGACCAAGGTGTAAGAGTTTTTCTTGTTCTCTTATTAAAGAATCACAAAAGGAATCAAAGGAAGGGGACTTGTAGGTTTGTCCTTGAGAAATGAAGGCTTCTCTTGTAGAATGGAAGGTGGAAACAAACACAAAATAGGTTGGTCCCAACTTAGTAAGAATGGAGTAGATAAGGCTACTATCTTCTTTCTTAACCTTAACACCTTCCAAGAGAAGTCTAAGGGTCTTGAACTTGGACAAAAAATCTTTAATGCAAGAAAAATTATTGGGGTCCAATGTAAGCAATTCATTTTAAAGTTGATGGGCTTTAAGTTAATTTTTAATTTCAAAGACTTTAGTAATCTGTTTCATTGCTTCATCAGGAGTATCAAGTTTTGCAATATGGAATCTAAGATCTGGAGAAATAGACATCCCTATCAACCCATGTGCTTGGTCTTGCCTATTTTCCCATTTAGCTGCCTTGTCTTCATCTTTCGGTTTGGTCTCTTGGCCTGTGGCTATTCTGTAAAGACCTTTACTTCTAAGTAAATCCACAATGTAGGACCACCATTGGAAGTAGTTGGTGCTGTCAAGAATAACTTGGCATGGACTTTCCATTTAAAAAAAAACTGAAGTTATAGATGCTGAAACTAAGTGTTGCAATGGAAATATCTAAAAAAATTAGGCTGTTTCAAAAAAAACGGTTCTGAAAACGGCTTCCGGATGAAGAAGTTATGGCTTTTTGAAAACAATTTGATGAAGTCGCCGATGAAGTGCGGGAACGAAAAATCCGCCCCCACAAAATGGAGACTTGAACCTCCTCTACTCTCATAACTTAGCTTTGCACCAAGTGAGCTATACAAAAAGTTTGAGAGAGAGAGAAAGAGAGAGAGGGGGTTGATGCTTTGGGTTGCGTGCTTGCTTTGAGAAAGCTCTTTTTCCCTACAAAACAAAAAACACAAAACCCACCACGGACATACAAAAAAAACGAACCTTGCGGCTCGAAGTTAGCTTTAGCCGGAAACTAAATATTTTCAAAAACGAACCTTGCGGCTCAAAGTTAGCTTTAGCTGGAAGCTAAATATTTTCCTCAATGTTTCTGATTTTCCGAGATCACACTAAGGCGCAGCGAAAAAGAGCATACGCATGAGAAAAATCCTTCCTTTCTGTTTTTGATTTGCCCAGATCGCACAGATTCGCAGGGCAAAGAGCATACGCAGAAATGAAAGGTATAGATCTAGTAATAAAAAAAGCTAAATAAACTGAAAACCGAAATAAACAAAGAGAAAATAACTGTAAACTGCAAATAAACACTGTATACCTCCAGATCTTAAAAATGACGCAGCTAGGGCTACCGGAAACCTTTTCGCGTGAAACAAAAGGGGTTCCTCACTAGAACAAATGCTCCCAACGGAAAAGAGCAGTCCTCTCAGCCCGAAATCAGTCAGAAATAGTAGATCTAGGAAATGGTAGTCGGATGCAGTTCTACCGGCTTCAGATTTGGATCACCAACGGATGCGGCCCTCAAATAGATCTGATACCATGTAGGAATTTACGGGGTAAGTTCCTCAGAAAGAACACCAAAGGAAACCGCTCACAAACAGATCACAGATCAATACGCCAGTACTTTTGACGTGGTTAAAACCCTCAAAGAGGGAAACAATCCACGACCTGAGCCAACGCGGCCACTTCAGGTAATTTATTAATAAAAGAATGAAAATTTACATATGCTTCTCTCATAGATGGATTACCCTACAAATGACCCTCCATGCTCTTTAAATAGAGATCATGGACCAATCAGGTGTTAAGCCACGGATCAAGTGTCGGTAATACCGAGGAGAGAATGAACCGTCGGATCACTACATATCATGACCGTCGGATTGTAAGTTACAAAATGTACATAGTAAAGAAACACACTTTACCTAACTCTATACTAGACCAAGTTGTACTTAACTATTTCCTATGTGTCGGAATATCCTAACACCTTTCCTTTGGAAAAGGAACAACATAAATAAAAAATGTTGTTCCTTTGTAAAAGGAACAGAAAAACACACAAAAATAAAGAAAAAGAACCAAATTGCAACAAGATGATGGCTGATCCAAAGGGGGTTGCTCTTTTGAAAAAGGAACAGCCAGAAGAAAATGTTGTTCTTTTGAAAAAAATAAAGGAACAACAAAAATAATAACAACAAAAATATGTACAAAAATGATTCAAGAAAAGAACTTATGTACAAACTGTAGAAAGAAATGAATTCCTTAATGAATTACAGGTGAGGAAGACTTCTCTTCCTCCCCCAAAATCTCCATATCTGAGTCTCGGCGTAGCTGCTGGCATAAGGACTCCCGAGTGAGTGGTTTGCGAAAGAGACAAACTCAGTGGCCATTTGCCTTGAAGGCATATCCAGAACCGTCAATAGTGATTAGAGTAAGGGTCCCATTGTCATGTACCTTCTGGATTTCGTATGGTCCCAACCAACGAGTCTTGAGTTTCCCAGGGAAGTCTTGAAACCTGGTGTCGTACAACAGAGCCCAGTGTCCCTCGTGGAAGACTTTATTTTTAATGAGAGAATCATGTTATTTAGCTCGCTACTGTTGGATCAGGGCAGTATTTTGAAGTGCAGAGAGCCTGATTTCATCCAGCTCATTGGTCCGCTGTAATCGATTAATCTTTGCCTCGGTTAGATCTAAGCCAACTTCCTGTGTTGTTCGTAATGTTTGGATTTCGAATTCTATGGGGAAAATTGGTTGTTTTCCAAACACTAATTGATAAGGTGAGTAACCAATGGTGCTTCTCCATGTTGTTCTGTAAGCCCACAGTGCTTCAGGTAGTCTGGCAGCCCAATCATGTCTACGTGATGCAATGGTTTTCGTTAGAATTTCTTCTATTATTTTATTGCTACTTTCTACCTATCCATTCGCCTGTGGGTGGTATGGAGTAGTGATTTTATGCTGGACATGATAGTTGTTGAGTGTTGCAGCTATTCTGTTCCTAACAAACTGTGGTCCACCGTCTGTAATTATTTCTCTTGGAAGGCCATAATGTACAAATAGATGGAATAGGAACTGTATGATAGAGTCCTCTGTAGCTCTAGGCAATGCTTCTGCTTCAACCCACTTGGTGACATATTCTGTTGCCACCAAAATATATGTTTTCTTGTTTGATGATGTGTTAATTGGTCCAACAAAATCAAGAGCCCATCGCTCGAATGGTTCAATGACTAACTTTGGTTTCTAGGTCTTCAATGGTCCAAGGAAGAAAGACACACAAGCATCCACACAAGGTCTAACAATTAATAAGAAAAAATGCTCTCATGTGTATGCCCATCACGGAACAATCAAGGTCATCCATAGAGAATGCACCCCACATTGTGTTAAGCACCCTAAAGCATGGTGTGATCACTTTCAGAGTAACTCTAAAGGTTAACTATTCTAACTTACAAGGATATGGTTTGTATTGTTGCTATTTAGGACCACAATAATGAGATTCATATTTGACAAAAATATGGGTAGCTTTGGGATCTGTTACCCCTTAGTTTTAGTTTAGAATACCTCATTTTGTTCCAAAAATATGAGTAAATCATCTCATCAGACTGACCAGGGTGTCCTGCTTGCTGGCAACTGTCATAGACTTGGACAAATTTCTTTGCATCTTTGAAAATTGTGGGCCAATAATACCTTGTCTGCAACACTTTATGTCGAGTTCTGTGATCAGAGAAATGTCCACCACATGGTCCGTCATGGTAGGCATTTAAAATGTCAAAGATTTCATCTTCTCGAACGCATCTCCTGATGTGCATGTCTGCCCCTGTGTGAAACAAATAGTCTCCAATCCACGAAAATCGAGCACTCCGCTGAACAATCTGTTTCCGCTCATTAAGGGTTAGATGCTTTGGTAATTTACCTACTGCTAGGTAATTGGAAACATCAGCATACCAAGGTGTTTGAAAAGCCACATCAAACAGATGCTAGTCCGGAAATTGGTCTTCAACTGTTGCTGCATCGATTGGCTTTGGCATTCTTGAGAGAAAATCGGCTACAGGATTTTCTTTGCCTGGTCGATCCTTGATTGTAATATCAAATTCCTGCAATAAAATCAGCCATCTAGTTATTCTTCCGTTTGTGATAGGCTTGTTTGCTAAATATTTTATGGTAGAATGATCTGTGTACAAGATAACAGGATATCTAGTAATGTAATGTCTGAACTTATTGATAGCATGTATTATAGCTAGAAACTCTTTTTCAGTAATAGTGTAGTTTAATTCAGCAGGGGATAAATTTTTGCTAATGTAATAAATTTCATATGGTTTTTTATCCTCTTCCTGCCCAAGGACCGCTCCAATGGCTATATCTGAGGCATCATATGATATCTGGAATGGCAAATCCCAATTTGGTCCTCGAAGGACTGGGGCTGTGGATACGAGCTTCTTCAGATCCTTGAAAGCATGTTCACATTTTTCTGTCCAAAGAAAATCAACGTTACCAGTTAGTTCATATAGAGGTGCAGCAATGTGCGAATAATGTTCTATAAATCACCTATAATAACCAGAAAATCCATGAAAACTGCGTACCTATGTTTGAGTCGTAGGAGTGGGAATAAGCAAAAGTATTTGGATTTTGGCTGGGTCTACCTGAATGCCAGCTGCTAAAATATAGTGTCCTAGGATAAGTCCTTCAGTCATCATCATATAACATTTTTCGTGGCTTAAACAAAGCCTAGTAGCAATGCAGCGTTGTAGGACTTTTTCTAGGGTATCCAATGCTGGATCGAAATCATCTCCATATGGTGTAAAGTCATCCATGTATACTTCAAGTCCATCATTTACTAAATCTACAAAAATGCTAAGGAT
Source organism: Pinus tabuliformis (assembly GCA_031772625.1). Taxonomy (NCBI): domain Eukaryota; kingdom Viridiplantae; phylum Streptophyta; class Pinopsida; order Pinales; family Pinaceae; genus Pinus; species Pinus tabuliformis. Next base: position 854,104,192 of record CM062820.1, on the reverse strand, counting down.
AACCCTTTGAAATGTGGCAGGAGCATTGCATAAGCCAAAAGGTATAACTCGGTAGGAAAATGTTCCCCAAGGACAAGTAAAAGTAGTTTTGTCTTGGTCTTCAGGGGCAATTTGAATCTGATTGATCCATTGAAGCCATCCAGGAAAGAAAATAATTTCTTTCCTGCTAAAGTATCTAATACTTGGTCGATGAATGGGAGAGGAAAGTGGTCTTTTTGTGTTGCTTTATTTAGCTCCCTGTAGTCCACACAAATTCTCCATTTGCCATTCTTTTTCAGTACCACCAGAAGCGGAGAGACCCATTTACTATCAGAGATAGGATAGATAAAATTCACATCTAAAAGTTTTTGAAGTTCAGCTTTTACCACATCTTTTAGATGAGGATTAAGTCTCTTTTGAGGTTGACGAACAGGTCTGGCATCCTTTTCTATATAAATGTAGTGTGTACATAATTGGGGGTCAATTCCTTTCATATCAGGGTGATCCCATGCAAATGATTCTTTATATTTCCTTAACAAATGGATGAGCTTCATTTCTTGTTCAAGTGTGAGGTTGGCATTAATATTTAAGGTTTCTCCCGGTTCAATTTCCACAATTTTACTATTTGCAACAGAAGTAATAGGTATTGTTTGATCATGTGTATCTTTCAAAGGATCTTCTTGTAATTCATTATCAAATACTGCTTCTATCATGTGAGATTGTGTGAAGGATCTAGATTCAGTTTGACAAATGAAATTATTAATGGCATCATCTTCTGTTTGGTCTTTGAAATCAAGTGCCTCTTCTATAGTTAATGGAGATCTAATGTTATTAGTAAGGTATGACACAAGGTGCTTATTAGTTTTGATTATTGTGACACTTGGCTACGCTAGAGGATATAGAACTAAATTCTTGATATTTGGTCCTTTGGTTATGGTAATATTTCCTTGCCGGCAGCCAATATAAGCATCGGTAGTGGCAAGCCAAGGTCTACCTAAAATCAGTGGGTGTCCATCAAGTCGGGTTTTGGGATTTATTATTAAGAAATCAGTTGGATATTCTCAGGAATCAGCAGAGACCATGACATCGTGTAGAGTACCCTCTGGCCTAACCACGGATCGGTCAGCCAATTCTAGCAAGGTAGAGGTGGGTTCTACAGATGTAATGCCTAGATTTTGGCAAGTAGTGGTTGTTAAGATATTAATTACAGCTCCTAGATCAACTAAGGCATTGGATAGGGTCTGACCATAAATTTGGATAGTTACAATTGGATTTCCTGGGTCTTCATATTTAATCAATGTTTCTTTCCCTGATAGCAAGTCAGATAAAATATCGACTACTCGGACTCTTGGATTATTTGTTATATTCCTCCTTGGTTTCTTTATGCACAATTCTTTGATAGTTTTTGTGTATATCGGGATGTCTTGAATGGCTTGGAGGAATGGAATTTTTATGTACAGATTTTGTAATTCTCCCAGAATGTCAAAATCAGGATATTGTATAGGTCGAGGTATGACTAATCGTTCTGGGAACAGAGGAGAGGATGTGGTTGCTTGATTATGAGTTTGTTGTTTATTCACATCCTCTTGTTGTGACAGATGTTCTCTAGGTAACTGATCTTCAATCTGAACTGTCTTATCTCCTTCGGTTTCAATAATACGGTCAGATCTTAATTGAAGATCATTACACTCCCTCAGATCGGCTCCTATCTTAGGTGTTTCTATGATTTGTACAGATTGGACCGGTCTGTTATTTGGATTGGGGTTGGGTTGGGCTGGGAGTTGCGGTCTCAGATTAGACTTGGGATTTTGTTGCAAGGCTGGCAGTGTAGGTTGAGGGAGCAGAATAGTTCCTACTGGCTGATGCATCAGTCTCTACCAGTTTGTCTGCCAGACTGAACTTTGCGAGGTAGGGGGAGTCCATTGCGGTGGATATGAGTTACTTTGCTAATATGGTGGGGTATAAGGAAAATTTGGCCAACCAGATTGGCTTGCCTGATTCAGCCACGGGTTTGAAGAAGGAAACGACTATGGTGACAAGTTTGGAAACGGGGGTTGTGATTGACTTTGCCACATATTATATTGTTGAGCATTATACTGCAGAGGCTGAAAAGAAGAAGTTGGGTCTGGAAACATACTAGATTGTCTCGGCTGCCACTAACGGCGTTGGTTGAGCAAATACACCGATTATATTTCTTCTTTTGCTTCCTTCTATACCGCTTTCAATCTAGGAAGTGAGGGGCAGCTCTCTGTAAGGTGATCTTTTGTACAGATGGCGCATGTTTGGACTGTATCCAGTGGACACTCCTTGTGGGTATGCTTTTTCCTGCATCGGGGACAGAAGATCGCCAAATTCCGTTCTGCGTCCATTTTCTTCTGTTTGGCCTGCATAATATCAAGTTGTGTAGTTGGTGTCCCTAGTATATCAGTTTTAAAATTTTCCAATAAATTTCCAATTTCTACACGTGTTACTCCTTCTGTCAAAATTTTATTATCTCTTACAAACCGATCATGTTCTACCGGTTTTACTCTTGTGCTGCCTCTCGAGCTCCTGATACATAAATCAATAATGTCAGCAAAATTTTCTTGATAAATATCCCCTTTTCCCATAATGTCTAATGTTTCAATCCATTGTTCCTTCATGCCCCTTATTAATGCTGTTTTTAACACATTATCAAGTAAAGGTAGTGATGCATAAGGAGATGTTTGTAGATTATACTGGAAACGTTCCACATACTCCTCTAATGTTTCATTCAGTCTAGCTGTTATCTAGAATATTTCGTCCTTCAGTTCTCTAGACCTGCAATAATCCTGATATTTTTTTAGAAAAGATTCTTTCATTTGATCCTAGTTATTTATAACCCCGGCACCTAATCCCATAAACCATCTTAAAGCAGCCCCTTTTAATGTAGAGGGGAATAGTTTCAATTTCTGGGGGTCAGTGGTGTAATCATATCCCCTGCACAACACATCAAATTCAAACAAAAATGCATCCGGATATTCTGATGTAAGACCGTGAAATGTAGGGATATGTTGAAGAGGGATTGCTTTCATAGGCACATTTGCTGCAGAATCCACTATAGGGTATTGTAATGTAGAGGTTTGGGTGTTTGGCTGATTTTGAGCCATTGGGTCGAATATATGCCAATAACCTTATGGGATATCTAGGAGGGTATTCCTAGGTTGAGAGGGAATGGCTTTGACAGGAATAGTTTTAATAGAACTTCCTCTATCTGGGATAATGAGAATGCCTGATGTCTGAGGAGATTGAGTTTCTTCAACAATGATTTTTGCAGCACTTCCCTTGTCTGGGTTGTTTAATGGCTGAGTTGTTCCAATAGGAGATCTTGGTTCCTCAATTTCCCCTGTCTCTCCTTCTCCTTCACAAAGATTGCTGAAATTCCCTTCCTGCAATAGTTCTGGAGTAGAATTTTCAATTTCTTGAAAGTCCTACTCTTCAGTTTGACTATGCACCTCAGCAAAGGCTACATATGGTGATCCTGTGGCCTGAAGGGAACTAGTAGGCTATTTAGAAATGATTTTCCTGGGTCCTACTAATGGCTGAGATTCTGCTTTCTTGTAGATTTCGTCTATGAAGGTCGTTCGGCCAAGGGTCACCGGCCCCTTAGCTTTTTCTGGCTTGGGTAGAGGTTTGGTATTTTTTTCTAGTTTTTTCTGCTTAGTCCTGCACTCAAATTAACTACTAAATTCTATTCAAACAAAACAACAACAAATCTGTAGGTAAGTGGACAGAGGAGCAGGGCTTTTACATGCTCCGCACGTAGGTTCTTACCTTCCATTTTTAAAATCCAACTCTTCCCTAGCAGGTTCGTACACTACTCTGAAAAAAAGAACAAATGGCTACACTCTTTCCCCGGCAACGGTGCCAAAATGTAGAGCTATAAAAAGCGTCTCTTTCACCTCTAATTACCTCACATTAATATGTGAATCCAGGAGCTTTTTGTTATTTCAAAGAGTGTCTCAGTCTGAGGCTATCATTTGCCAGAGTAATGCTAGTAGTAAAGTGTTCAGAAATACAAGAGTAAATGGACGCTTGTCTATAGCTTAACTTCTCCAAAAGAGTAAATCACACATTCAAACGAAAAAGCAACTTATCAGTCAAGGTTTTAGTAGTAATAACCCATCCCTTTGGAAACTGATGGAAAAGGAAATCAGAGAACAAATCGTGGATCTGGGAGCCAGACAGTAAATGCCAATGCTCACTACAGCCTTAGATCATTCCTCACACCAAAATAACAAATGACAGGAAATGGAATGGTAGATAAGAAATGGAACAACAAATAAGAAATCAAACAACAAGTCTGTAATCGAACAACAATTCCGAAATAGGACAACAACTAAGAAATAGAACATCAACTAAGTCTCACAAGCAGTAACAAACTTAATCTATCAAATCAAATGCATTAATCGTAATCAAACGGCAATCTTTCACTCTTAAGGGCAGATCGAGCAACACACACCAATGGAACAACACTGATTACTAATGAACTATGGAACAGTGCTTGAAAGCCATATACTCACACAACACACTTAAATAGTAATATGATCCAAGTATCAATCTCAATTAGAAGGAATACAACTGCGTTCCAAAATAGAACAACATTGTTCATAAATCCAACAATCATAAAGAAAATAACTCCCAAGATGTGAATGAACAGGTGCACAACACGAAAGTTCTGTAATGGAATAGAAACAGTATTCTGTTAAGACTAGCAATATTAGATCAACTCTTAAAAGAATAGTAATATGATGCAGAGTCAATACAATAGTTCTATCCATGGAAACCTTAATGAATTAAACATAACAGAGCATGTGATGTAAACTTATAAAACACATCAGATTACCAAATAATGACGATAGGAAAACCACGCATAAACCAACATAATAATACAGGAGCAAGTGTCCTCCAGGGCCGAGCCCTTAGCCTCCAGGGGTACACTGCTTGAAGTTAATCTAGACTCAGAGATGAAGTAATCACCAAGTTTGTATTAATGCATAAAGCAGAATTACAACAAACCAGTTCTTAGCGAGACTCGATGATCAAAGTTTTGATCTTAAAAGAAATTACATAAAAGCATAACCATGTCTAACCCTCTCCATCGAGCTAATAGTGCTGTCCCTTTTATAAGGGTGACGGCAGAGATGTCTAAGTGCAAAAATAGATAAAACAGCGATCCCTCAGGATCCTTCGAACCATTAGTTCTCAGTCATTTGTTTTCTCTCCTGCGCCGAGCTGATATCTCCACCTCCTTTTCCAGGCTGATTCGCTTTGACTTGCTTTGCCTTGTTTGCATTCGGTCTCCCGTCAAAGGGATAACAGTTAACTCGTCCTTTTCCTTTCCTTTGGAACAACAACTTCTCATTTTCATTCTTCCCTGCATAAGGAAATGAAAATTGTCAGCTTTTTAGTCTTGCATATTAATCTCACATGTTTTATTATAATTCTTTATTATTTTCTGAGTTCATGATGCAAAAAGGTTTGCAAGTTCTAATGAAAATATACTAAAATAATCATAAAAAACATACCTTCTTTAGTACTCCACAGGTGGGCCATGCTGATGGAGCGGACCCTAGCATATAGGATGCAGATGGAGACGTGAGGCCTTGACCCAGCCGTGGGGATGGTGCATGCTGGATTTCAAGGGCGAGGTTGAGGACAAGGAGGAATGGGGCTAGGAAGGGGCTTCATATAGTTAATCTGTTACACTACACTCGTGACTATACCAACCCAACAGGAATATCTTGTTCGTATTGTGAGAAATTTGATCGTGAAATGATAGATTGTCCTACGCTGCTCGCACAGATGTGCGAAAAAGGGGTAGTACAGCCTAAACCAACTCAGAATATCCAAATGATGAGGTCTGAACCGTTCAAGGAAGACCCCAACTGTTATATAAATTTTTGTGCCTTACAGCTCTAAGCATGAAATGTCCATAAACCAAGGGCTCCTAAGTCCCTAAAAGTGTTGTTCCAACCCCTAAAGGAACAAGGTCAACAAAGTACAACTTCTCCCAGAAGTTCTCCACCACAAACTGCTCAGAATAAGTCAAATCAGGATCATTTCAGCTGCTCCACTAACCAAGTGCGTTGCATAGCACCTAAGTCCACTAGCTAGGTGCGTTACAACGCACCTAAATGCACTACCAGGGTGCGTTGAGCGGGAAATGAAAAATGGCAGTGTCATTCCGCGAGGTGGAGAGACAATGGAAGCTTCCAGAATCTTCTCCAATGACACTTGCCTCACTGAATTCGACCAAGGATGAGTAAGAGGCTTTCAGTCTCCAAGTGGAAGCAATAACTGACAGAGATAAGCCACTAATCAAATCATGAGCTAACTCATCCTCCTTGCATACATCTATATATGGATCCCTCATCCCAGAGATCCGGAGGCTGGAATTTTGCACATTGTAAGGAATTGTTGTTGGTTTGAGATACATATTAGAGAATTGGGTGATCTATGCTTTGTTGGGGTTGAAGAAGGGACTTCTTTGCTGGGAGGTTGATGCTGGGTCAGGAATCATCGGTTGTAATTCCTCCTGGATCTTCTTGTATATCAATAAAACTATTTTAGTTTCTTCTCCATGTTTGTGTTTCATTGATGCTTGTTACATTTGTATGGTTAACTTAAATCTGATCCTAAGTTATTTATGAATATAAACCCATGTCTTTGTATAGTTTCCTTCTTCTGTGATCTTACAGGTACTTGGTGAAGCTGGGCAAGTAAGGGAGCAAGTAGCTGGAAACTGTCAAAGAAGAGAGAGATTGGATCAAAGGACTAGCGCAAGACACAGGTTGGTTCGTCCTATTCCTCTTTGTTTATAGTTCATAAAGAAGAATACAAAAGTAGTTTTCTCTGTTTGTTTCTAATGTAGCTGTCACACCTTAGTGGGATAGAGCAGTTCTAAATAGACACTTTTCCCGATAACACCAACGTGAACATGATGCTCAGAAGTGGCGAAACCATGGGGGAAGATAAGGGGAAGTAGGCGGAGGAGGATACATGGGTTCGCAAGGTTCCTACAAAGGAACCTGATTTTGACTTGGAACATGCAAATGAGACATTTATGGAAGCTAAAAAGAGCTTCGTAGAGGCCTCTACTTCAAGTAGTAAGGATCAACCAGAGCTAGAAATGGATCCTTCTATGCTTACTACCTTTATAGAGACATGCATAAAGTTGTTGCACGATAATAAAGCAGTTAAAGGACTACAAGAGCTGATCATTAGGTGCCCAGGGTTGGGTGAACCATGTGTAGTCCGGAAACTGGGAAAGCATGCATTGCACATCGGAAGGGAAATGAGATTAACAATGCATATTGGCGAGTATGAGATGGATCAGGTAATCCTAGACTTGGGTTTGGATGCGAATATGTTACCAAAGCAGACGTGGGAACGCATGGGAAGGCCTGCATTATAGTGGTCTCCTATTCAATTACGGATGGAAAACCAACAAAAGATCTTTCCCATGGGAAGGTTGCAATGGGTAACAGTGGACATCGAAGGCGCAAGCACATAGATGGACTTGGAGGTAATAGAGATTGTTGATGATAGCAATCCTTATCCCATGTTGCTAGGGATAGATTGGGCCATGAATATGAATGGATTCATCGACCCGAAGAAGCAGAAGATGATATTAAAAAAAAAGTCTCCACGCGTAGTAATTCCGCTATACCCAGCTGAAGGAGGGTGCTACACTAAACCCGTGCGCGATGATGGAAGTGATGATGAGCTAGATTTTATCTACAAGATAACTGCACGATATTAGGAGTGGGTGAATCCGACTGCAGATGGAAGAATTTCATGGGAGCATGCGGGTTCCTGTACCTCGGATTCAAACGAAGAAGATGAATGCTGGAATAATCGATTGAACGAAGTGACAACGCTGAATTACAACATGATGACTAAATCACTGCATTGTGTAACAGCCCAGGTCCGAGATCTATCGACATATGATGGATTGACAGCAGTGGATGAATTCTTGAGAAAGTTTCAGAGTGCAATACCAGAGCACCAGCAGTTCGATGTGTTGAAATGAGCACTGCGTGCGACACCTACGCATTGGTGGGGAACACATCAAAGAACTTTTGAAAATTGGCGTGGCTGCAGGAGGATGATGCAGTTACGGTTTGGGGAACTGGAACTACGAATAGAGGATAAATACGATGGATGTGATAACCCATGGATTCACCTCGCGAAATGGACCAAGGCCTATGGAGAAGAACCTCAGCCAAAATGGGTACACTTATTCTATCATACCCTGGATGTCATACTGAGGAACTGGTATACTGAGACAGAACTCTGACATGGTACAGGCGAATGGGATGTCTTGTGCGAGGGATTCTTGTTAACATTCACATTTGAAGACCCGTGGTCGGATACTTTTGACGACGTGCTACAAGTCGTGAAGGCCGTCATCTTCAAACTACCACGAGAACCACCAGAAGTAGTTCAACCAGTATGGTCAACCCAATTAAGCCATGCCCTAGAATGTTATAACGTACATGTAGAGGAGGATGATGATGACCCCCGGAACATTAATATTCCAGAAACTGAAGGGAGCCACAAAGTTCGAGGACCAATGATTGAGGACCCCAACATTGCTATGCCGTTGAAAACAAAGCAGGTAAACATTGGTACCGATGCGGAGCTGAAGTACGCGACGATTGGCAACTATTGGGATGATGCTACGGTGGTTAAGGTCATTGAGTTACTCCGTGAATATTATGATTTGTTCCGAACCAAAATCATGGATTTAAATGGAATCATTGGTGACTTAGGGATGATGAAGATTACTCTGAAACTAGACATGAAGCTAGTTAAACAATGACCTTACTAGTTGAATTCGAAGTATAAAGAAAAGGCCTGTGAAGAGTTGGACAAAATGCTTGCAGTAGGAATAATTGAGCCAGTGGAAGAATCCAAATGAGTGAGTCCTATGGTGGTGCAGGAGAAAAAACAGAAGGGAGAAATTTGAATCTTCCTAGACCTTAGAAATATCAACGATGCATGCATAGAAAATTTTAGGGGTGAATGTTCGCCCTTTGGCGAAATTAAGGGGTTTTAAATTTTTAGTGGGCGAATATTTTGTATCATAGTACATTTTTACAAATCACCTCAAATAGCCCACCTTATTTTAAGGGAGAGGGTAAAAAAGGTAAATCTAGCCCTTGAAATTAGGATTTACAACCTTCCATTCGCCCATTTTCAAGAATAGGTTTTATTTAAGTGAATCCTATGGGCCAAAGGCCCAAATACCATATTTATAAAAGTGGTATGGTAAATTAATAAAAATATAAATAAATGAGAGTTATGGTAAATAAATAAAACATTTTTTACATTTACTCCATAAGTCACCTTATATACATGCAAGGGTGTAAACAAATAAAAATATAAGTAAAGTGGAGGTATGGTAAATAAATAAAACATCTTTTTATACTTACTCAAAAGGTATGGTAAATAAATAAAAATATAAATAAACTAGACACATGGTAAATAAATAAAACCTCTTTTTATATTTAGTCCATAACCCTCGTTCTATTTATGAAGGCTCAAGAAAGAGGTTTTATTTAAGTGAATCCTATGGGCCAAATACCATATTTGTAAAAGAGGTATGGTAAATTAATAAAAATATAAATAAACGAGAGGTATGATAAACAAATAAAACATTTTTTTATATTTACTCCATAAGTCACCTTATATTTAAGGACACTCAAAAAATGCGAAACATATGGGAAAAATACTATGGGACAAATACCATGGACTAGATTGTTATTAATACCATGCAAAAAAACATTACTAACCTAATATTAGTATTAATAAAAATAAAAATGGCACATGGTATTGACCCATGGTATTCACCAAAATGGCACACGGTATTGACCCATGGTATTCACCTGGAATGTAGCCTATTCAAATGGGGGAATTAAACCAGCATAGATCTTTACTCTGGATCTACTAACCCTCGAGAGCTATCAAATATCGTGATATGCAAACTAGCATAGAGTGAAAAAATATTTGATCCGATCAAGAGTAAAAATGGATGTTGTAATTTAATGTATGTTAAAAATTTTAGCTTGGTTAAAATAAAAATAAAATAAAAATCAACTATTAATTTTATTAATTTTTATAAATTACTAATAGTAATTTTTAAGCTCCAGGTTTATGATAACCCATGGTATTCATGTGAGCATAGACTATTTAAAGGGGAAATTCTATCATCTTAGATCCATCTTAACTCTGGGTCTACCAAGTGCTCAGAGGGATAAATAGATTTCATCCCCCTAAGAGTGGTAGATGTGGAGTTAAGATGGATATAGGTTGGTTTTTATGATAATGAAGATATTAACTAGACTTAGGAAATTATATTGTAAAAACATCTTAAGGTGAATTGTTAAAGCATAGACATTGGACAAGTATATTTGTATACTTCTGTTTTAAACTGAAACAAATCCAGGGCTAAAAGGAATGGATTGATTGCACTAGTCATCCTTCTATAACTTTCCAACATATGCTGGTGTAAACAGATTGTAATTTGGGTAATTTTTCTAATTACAAACAGGAACATACTTGTGTATTGGCAGGGTGGTTACGAGGTCCCTAGAAGTGATGAATTTGAATTTTTCTTGGTTTTATATATAGTATTAGGTTTTTTCTCATGCTTTCTATGAATGGCACGGGTGAATTTTATCCTACACCCACTAGGTTATCGATATGTAATTTCAGTAATTTTGATTTCAAAAGATATTTTAAAGAAATGCAATGATTTCATTTGTGTATTCAATAAACACAAGATTTTATAATTGAGTAAAATATTCACCATGCCTGGTGAGAGAATCGCCAAAAAATTATATATACATATCATATTATTGATAAAATTGCCTTCCATTTTTCCTATATACCATGCAGATTCGCCCATTTATTATACATGTAAATTTGGGGGGGTTCTTAAAATTTTCCCTGGATGCATGTGTTCAAAATCCATTCCCGACGCCATTTATAGATGAAGTAATGGAAAATGTTGGTGAACAAGAAGCTTACTCATTCATGGATGGTTTCTTAGGGTACCATCAAATCAAGATCGTGCCAGAAGATAGGAGTAAGACAACCTTCGCAACCGAATGTGGCTGTTTTCAATACACTGTTATGCCTTTTGGACTAAAGAATGCGCCAACGATATTTTCGTGCGTAGTGGTGGTCACGTTCAAGGAATTCATCTACAAGTTTTTGGAGGTCTATTTGATGATTGGACTATATTTGGGTTAGTTAAAAACCATATAGCGAGCTTATGGTTGATGCTTGATACTTGCTGACGACACCAGATTGCACTGAATCTTAAGAAGTGCACCTTCCTCATCCCCTTTGGAAATTTTCTTGGCCATGTGATCTGCAAACAAGGCCTCATGTTGGATCCTACGAAGATTGCTATTATTCTCAATCTGGAAGCGCCACAAAGTTTCAAACAACTGCGCGCCACGTTGGGCACACTGGTTACTATCGGAATTTTATTAAGAGCTATGCACAAATCATGGTGCCAATGGAACAGTTGTTGAAAAAGGACGCTACATATTGTTGGAATGATGATTGTAAGAAAATTCTGGAGGTTCTCAAGGAAAAAATGGCATCTGCTCCAATTTTGGTCTTTCCAAAATGGGACATCAAATTTCATGTACATGTTGATGCGTTTTGTATCACGTTGGGTGTTGTACTCACGCAGGAAGGTGTGGAAGGCATCAATCACCCGATCATGTTCGCAAGTCAAAAACTATACGAAGCCAAAAAGAACTATTCTACTACTGAGTGTGAGGGATTTGCGATGGTATATGTGCTCCAGAAATACCGCCACTATCTACTTGGTGGGCACTTCAAGATGTAAATCGATCATTCCACGTTGAAATACTTGGTGAACAAGCCTGTGTTGGGGGGGTGCATGGCTGTTACCATTTCAAGAGTATGACTTCGAGGTCGTCGTAAAGTTGGGATGCTTAAATGTAGGACCAAATCACCTATCGTGAATTGAGAATGGCGAGGAACCAACAAATTTGGAGGAAGGACTACCTGATGCACAACTCTATGCAATGTGTGTCGTAGACGACCACTTCGAAGATATAATCCATTTCTTAACCACAGGGACCGCGCCGCAGGGATATTCAATCCAACAGAAGAAATAATTGGTGGTATGTGTGGTAGATTTTTTTGTCATTGCAGGGCACCTCTACAAAATGGGAAATGATGAGATATTATGAAGATATGTACTTGAATTTGAATGAGGACAGATCCTCGCAGAAGCACATGGTGGGGCTGTAGGGGGACACTATGCGGGAAGGGCGATGGCATAGAAGCTTCTTCACATTGGACTATGGTGGCCAACCCTACATCAAGATTCAAAAGCATACTGTTGGGCCTGCGACGTATATCAACAGACTGGGAAACCATCACGAATGGATGAGATGCCACTCAATCCACAGATGACACTGCAGCCATTCAAAAAATGGGTGATAGACTTTGTGGGGCCGATCAAACCTTAGGGGAAGATGGGTGGGCGCTACATCATCACCGCGACAGAGTACCTGACTCGATGGGCGGAATCACGGCCGGTTAAAGACTGCACGGCTGCCACGACAGCGATTTTTTTTTTCGACAATGTGTTGATATGGTTTGGATGCCTAAAAATTCTAATGAGTGACTGTGGAACAAACTTCCTAGTGCACTCACCAAGGAGTTCCAGGTGTATCACCAATAGAGTACGCCATACCATCCACAGGCTAATGGGATAGTAGAAGCATTTAACAAAATTCTGGAGAATGCATTGACCAAAGTATGTAATGTGCAGCGAAATGACTAGGAATTGTGCATACCTGTCGTATTATGGGCATACCGAAACACGTGCAAGAAATTGATGGGTTAGACACCTTTCAGGTTAGTCTATGGCACGGAAGCAGTCATGCCAATGGAATACATTGTACCCAGTATGCGGATCGCAACGATGAAAGGCATGGTAGACCGCGAAGCTTTAGAAGAAATACTTGCGCAATTGGAAGAACTTGAGGAAGAATGGTTTCTAGTGGGATTCCATAAGCAGGTACAGAAACAACGTGAGAAAGCTTGGCAAGATCACCATATCAAGTTGTGCACATTCAAGGTAAATGATTTAGTATTTCTGTATGACAACAAGTTTAAAAAACTCCCTGGAAAATTCCGCATGCATTGGTTGGGTCCATATGTGGTAAAAGAGGTCACAGACGAAGGCGTGGTCCAGCTTATCAAACTAAATGGAGAACCCTTCCCAGCAAGAGTAAATGGAAGTCACTTGAAGCCCTACAAGGGGGGGCCGGATACCTGACTAACCGACCGAGGCATAGTCTCACCACTCCTGATAGTTGAAAGAGAGTGCGAGACTATAAAACAATCCTTCAGGAAGCTGCGCAACAATAGAGGTGCGCGTAGGGTCGGTATGTCACAAGGGTCACGGTCATGCAGAAGGGGTTGTGCTGCTATGTGGATAGACAAGGAAGTGATCGTTGGTGTCACTGTTCATGACAAGATGTCCAAGTTAAGACGAAAAGGAGCGGGCAACGGGTAATTACATCACGAAGTCAGAACTAGATTTGAAACGATCTGCTGCCAATATAGCATTAATGAGCCAGAAAAGGGGGGAACGGTTGAATTTGAATTTCAATAGGCCTATAAATCACAACTAGTCATCCACCGAACAAACCATGGCATCTAGAGAATAAATTTATTGCGCTTCCAATAGGTATGGACCCGTCGAACTTCGACGCTATGAGAGTAAGCCCAGTGTTTTCAACATTGCCAAAAGAGACGCAGGACCTTCTGGACAATGTAATATCCATGGCCAAGGATGTCGCGATGCACCCCATGCCAACGATGGGAGATGTACCAGAAATTCTCAGACAAGTAGCAGGACTAGTCCAGATGTCACTATGAAAACCGTGGTCTGGCAAGTGGTCTATGAAAGATAAGGGAAAGACGATGAATCTTGAAACACAAGATGAAATTCCATTTAAAAGTTTGTCTCTGATGAGCCTTGAAGATTGGGACCTCGCGGACAGCAACAACTCTCTTGCAAAAATGCAACACAAGCTTTAGCAGACATTGAATATACTGAACCAGAGATCGCAAGCTTGCTGCTCTTACAGAGAAAGTTCACGCATTTGACATCCCAGCTAGAGCTAAAATCCTATGAGGAGTCATTTTTTGTTAACCTAGCAGAGTAGAATGAGCAACATCAGTTAGTGCATCACTCTCAGGGATGGTGGATGGCGAAGCCTTGGCAGCGCGACTCACCGCACTTACGGGGTGACTCACGACGAATCACGATGATTATGTTGGGGGCCTGTTGGGTAGTGGATCCTCTGCATAATGGTTTTGTGGCTCAAAGCCCACAATTTTGGGTAATGGTATTGTAAAGGCTCCACGAAGTGTGTGGAGCGCGAATTGTAATGAGTCAAGTCAAAGGGTTGACCACTTAAAATATTGTAATTTAATAATAGAATGTGTCAGCCTACCCATGGTCTGCGGACCATGGGAATGTATAAATAGAACGAGGCTCTAAGTGTAGAAGATAGTTTTCATTCTAATCTTAAGTATTATGGGTTTTTGAAGGAGATAACTGCTCTGAGTCTATAATTTTGAGTCGTGGTTGGTATTAGTTAGAGTAGGCTTTGTAGCTATGTGCATGAACCCCTATAGCTAAGGGCACAAGGTGGAATCAGATTGTACTGGAACAGAAGATTAATGAAAGATAAGTGTTTCTGAAATATTGTGCATCTAATCGTAGATTTTTATGTTTGTTCTTTTGTTATGGTTTTATGCATCTCTTTAAGGTTTATGTCTGTGCACTCTGATTATGAGTATTGAATAATTGATTAAGACTACTGAATTAAGCCAGATCTATAATACTAACATACTAAGGGTAAGGGACCTATATAGCACCTCTTCGCACTCGGTACAAGTGCTACGTGAAGGTCAGATAGATGCACAAAGCAGCGCAAGCAAGATCAGTTCGTGAACATCTCACACCTCATCAAGACATCCCTACAGTGCAGAAACCTCATTCCAATACCCTCCCATACTACCTCGAGTGAGACCTCAGTTCGTGCTCCGCGCATTGTTGCCGAAAGGGTCAGTAGTACAGGATTTCTTTGGCTAAAACACTTCTGAAATTGGGTCAAGCCCCAATAAGTCAACAATGATTCCCATGGTTATTTTTAATATTCATGATTACTAACAGTACATCTGATGTAGTAATAGTAAATAGCTACAGGCTCAGGGGGAGTTGTGGTTATAAAAATTCAACATTTTACTTTCTGTAAGCGGATCCTATGAAGGATAGTCGCATGTATACGCAAGTTCAAATACAGATAGTCATGTATATTTCTCTATGATGAAGAAAAAATGGGATTGTCCCAGGGAAAAGTTCTAATATTCTTCAGTTAATTATTATTTGGATTTTTGGTTCTGACTTTGGTTGGTTACAGTTAGTGGATGTTACTTAGAAATAATATTGGCTTATAATAGTCTATGAGTTACTGCAATATGACATTGATTTAATGATTGATGAAGTTGCTTCAATGCCCTTACTTATGTATGAGTTGATGTGATCAGACCTGATAGTGAATAGTTGGCATAGGTTTGAGGGGAGAATTTGTTATGCTTCTAATAGTGCATTGTTTCATTATGATTGCTTGAGAATTTCTTGTTACATAATAATGCTTATATTAATGATGTTGCTAAAGATACTCATGTTGTTGAAGTTTTTGAATGATAACTATATGTTGCATCATGCTATGTTTTTGTCATGGGTTGCCTATGATGAAATCATGGGTGATACTTATATATTGCTTGAGCCACATAGTTGTTATGATGCTATTGATTAGATTTATGATGATAGAAGATTCTTTTGATGATTCATATGGTACATATGTTATGTTGCTTACATGTTGATATTCATAAGTTCAAGGAGATAAATAGAGCTTGATTATACAACCTCATTATTTGATGATGATGAGTGTCACTCATTAATTTTATGTCATTCTCATTATGCCTTCAAAGATTCATAAGTTGCATATGGTGCAATTATGATGTGTATAGTGCTTGCTTCTCACATGTACATGATATGCTACACATGGTATATTGTTTAAGGATTGTTGCTCTTGATGGTATCAAGGATACAAGTTACTAACAAAGTTTGATAAATGGTGGTGAGCTCATGGTACACTATTAATGACTTTTCTCATTGATGAGAAGCTAGATACATACTACTATCTCTATGTCATGGGATATCATTGATGGGTGACTTAGAGAAAAGGATCTTATGGATGATTACTTAAGTTTCATGTTGATTAAGTGGTTTTGGTGTCATTGTTCTTCTTGCACGAATAAAATGGGCCAAGAGAATGATGTTACTGCAGGTTTTCATGAAGACATCATTATTAATATATTACTGCTACATCTGCTAAATAATGGCATATTTTGTCACATATTGATGATGTTGAGGAATGATGCTACGTTTCCATATCTTAGTTTATGATGATATGCTTGGTTCTCACATATGTTGAGCGATGCATAAAAAGATATCTTTCTATGATACAAAAGAACCATATGCCTTTGATGAACATGGATTGAGGCTCTTCCTACTAAGGGAAAGAGCAAGTTGACCTTGATGATGTCAAGATGATGAGTTGATAGAAAATCTGTATGGAAAATCTTATGATGCATACTGGTTCACAGGTTGATGATATTGAATCTACATTATCTTATCTTGCATATTGATGATGAGTTGTTGTTGTTGCTATCTATGGTGCAGATCCGACATAGTATATGATGGTGGTTGAAGACTATCTTGGTTTTGTTACCTCAGTATAGAGGTATTTGGTTTTTATTATAAATTCCATATTTGTCTCTTGATGTAAAGTTCAAGTAAAAAGCTTTGTTATAAATCATTGTAAAATCCAGTCATGTATGGACTATTGTGGTCAAGTAATGTAATCCCATCATTTTGGGCATATTATGTAATATTGATCAAATATCTAACCCCACTGTGTTGGGTGATCAATGTAAGAATGAGTCATTGTGTTTTGGATAATTTAGCATCTATGGATAAACAGTAATTCACTAGACAAGTAGTTGTGCTTAGAACAATAGTTTAAAGTGTTTTAAACTTTTCCTATAAGTAATATATAAGAAGAGAGGATAGAAGGCCTACCTGTAGTTCCGCTTTCCTCTTGTCTCCCTTGTATCAATTTCGTTGCTCCTTCCTGTACTTAATCCGCTTGAGAAGTACCCTATAAACACAATAGAAGACAAAAAACAATTAAAGCATATGATCCATTGAATATAAATGAAAGGAATCAGAAGCAATTCATACATATAAGCATTATGAAAGAACACAACACATGGAAAAAGGTTCAAACACTTTATTAGATAGAAGAAGGAATTACAACCAATAGTGTCTGATTCGAAGTCATTCCTCCAGCTTAGATCACATCCACATCACATCGAAAGTAAGACAAGCTTGTGGCATCACATCATTTGCTCCAAAGTCAAGTCTCATAGCAACATTATCTCCTTACAATTCAACATAATCCAACCCCTTGATCACTTAGACGAGTGGTCAATTTATAGGAAGATGAAGGAGGTTTTGTCATTAATGGTGACATTGAATGGCCTTCCATACTTAGAATTAGTTCCATGGAGGAAGGGATGAGAGGATAGGATGCTCCTTAACTCATTCCTCATCCATTTTTGAGCTCATAGGAGTTGATAAGACAATGAAACTTCTAGATGACTCCAAAAGTTAATAATTTTCCCCAAACCCTATGTGAATTTCGCTCATTCTTGCCCAGTGCAGGTGAAAGGAAGCCTAAATGCTCTACAGAGCACCCTAGCGGTGGACTTAATTTCTCTACAATGCACCTTCATAAGGGTTTACCTGCATTGGTCCCTCTAGAGGCAATTTTTGGATGTCCTCATGTCATGAAACTGTCTGGGAAGGAGGCATTCAAAGGGGTGACTTCTTTAGGGGATGAAACAAACGAATTTAGGGTTTGATGAGCCCTAAAACATTGATCTGAATGTTGAAATTTGATTTGCCCAAATGGATCTGTAATAACTGCCCCCTAAAGCATGAAGTCGGAAAAATGCCAATGTCGAATGAAATGCTTTATGATGTGATGAGGAGGTATCGAAGTTGAATATGACATGCATCAATTACAATACATATATCATGATATTTTATTTTACATCAATTTCTGAGGGAAGGCATATCCATGCTTAGCTTTAAACTTTCATTACATGTACATAAACAATCGTCTATAGATATAGACCCATGATCAGAATGACTATCAATGTAAAGCCATTGTACATATGATTTATTACTCTTGATATCGCAACCTAGATGGATGAAACTAGATCTAGGGTCTTCAATCTCATTCAACCATTTGATTAAGTATGAGTCTAACCATGTGAATATGTGATCTGAAGTCGAACATGGGAAGGCAGCATCTGATTACTAGCCGATGATGTAAGTTGTTAACAGATGCGAGAGAAATCACCGATAATGATAATGATCCTCAAGGTACTAAGGTACATTTTGCATGGTGTGAATGGATGATTTGATGTCGAACACCATACAAAGTATTTTGGTTGAAGGCCATTGATGTATGCCTATCGCCGAAACCGAGAAACCTACCATTGATGCATGCAAGCCTCAAGGTACTGAATGGGTGTTTCTAAGTAAACTTCTTGGATAATGAGTTGATGTCGACAAGAAGTGACTCGTCACAGGAGGGCCTTGATGTATCCCAAATTAACAACACAAAACAAGTGTAGGGATTTTAGAGATGGAATTTGAGTGACAACACAAGGTTCAGGAATGGCGGTCATGAAAATGAAGGTTTATGGTATTGCAAAAGATGGATTTTGACTGAGTGACTTCTCTTGACCATGTCAGCGACACTAAAGTGAATTGGTAGCATTGAACCAAAATAAAGTGATGGATGGTATGATAGACCAATAGTGTGATAACCATCAAGCTAATAACCCAACCCAAATAGTCACGGTGATGGAGTGAAAGTGTCATGTTCAAGAGCAACCTGCTACCATAAAGTGGTTTTTCCCTTTTTCCATTTCCCCCAGTCATTGCTAACTAGTACCTCTTTATTTTTATCAATCTTGAGGAGCATAACATATGCTTGTTGTATAATTTCACCCTTGGGGTGAACCCATCGCTATTTGATGTTTTAACGAGTCTAGCAAAGGTGAAACTCGGTCTTGTCTAGATGGACAAGTTTGTCGCTATTTCATGTTTTTAACGAGTTTAATGACAAAGATAGCTCGGTCCTTTTCCTGTTTAGAGAGTTTGAAAGGGTACAAAAAGAAAACTCCACAAGTTCCTTTTCATAAATTAATCTCTCAAGTCCGAAAAAGCGTAAAATAATACAAGAGATATACCGTTTCCAATCTGTTAAAGAGTTGGAAAGGACAAGTGCTCGACAATATTTTCAAATTTAGAGAGTCTGAAAAGAGCTTAAAGAGGACTCCAAGGGGGTTCCTTTTTCATTTTTAATAGAGATCAAAAAAGAGATAAAAGTGTGTTTTGTGGTCAAAAGTACAACTTACAATAGAGCACGTTGAATTCTGCAAATCCATTGTAAAACCTACTCAAAACATCACCAAATGGATTAAAAATATCTGTTTCATAGGCAAAGATAGGCAAATACTAATGTTTAGTTGATTAAATAACATGAAATAAACATAAAACAAGTTTTTACCATAACATTTTTACCATTTGGAACTTACCATCTTGTTTTGTGCTCTAAGCTCAATGTTTTCCTCAAACTTCACCAGCTGATTACGAAAGATTCTGTGGACCATTTCTCGAGTTGTCCAAATCAGGTAGGAACTAAACCTCTCTACTTTATTTTCAATCCATTCTCTTGTCATTTCATGCAAATTTTATGGTTTTTTGGGGCCCCTGGGGTTTCATTTTTTTGCCCTGGGATCAGCGCAGGCTTTCACATCGAAAACTATGCTAAAGAGCACCCAGATAGAAGGCTATATGTTCTGTAATGAACTGTCTCTATGCCTAGGCTACGCTGGGCGAGTTTCCCAAGTTTTTTTTAGCTGTTAGCTCCAAACTTTGTCTTATTTTTTGAATGTAAAAAATCCTAATTTAGCTTATGATTGTGTTTCAGGCTTTCATCAGATCAGAATTTCAATTACATGGCAAGAAAGAGAGCATGAAGAATAAGATATGGTTTCCCTAAATAACCCAGGTATAGTTGAGGCCCTCAGGAATTACGGGTTAGTCAGATACTTTAAGTTGTTTGAAATGAGGCAACAAATAGAACTATTGCAGTGCCTTGTTCGTGCATGGGATCTGATAGATCAGACATTTCACATTGGGGACAAGATGGTCCCTATTACTATTGAGGATATTACTTTCTTACCGGAATGTTGAGGCGAGGTGCCCCCATCTCACTTTTTGGATCTACTCGTGGAGGTGAATCAGTGAGAGATTACATCAAATAGTTTTGTCAGCCAAGTACACAACCTAACAAGGATGGGAAAATAAATGTCAAGGATGTAAGTGATTTTCCTTTAAGAATGATCCTCTTCAAAACTACAAAATTGGTTGACAGTGTGAAACTACATCTGGCGAATAGATCTTATATGCAATATGCACTGGAGTGTCTAGAGCCAAAAGTTTTCAACTAGTGCGAGGTTGTACTTTCGCTGCTGAAAGAACAACTAACTAAGGTAAAAAGCTGTAAGACAAAGAATTTCTACTATGGTTCAATCTTAATTACTCTTGCCTTAGAGAAAATCCCATTGATGCAACCACAACATGTATCACTGGGTGTGGCTGGTCCTAGAGATCCACGTATGCAGAGGTGGGTTGAATTGATGGCTCAACATGCTAGTCAATCAACAATCATTTTCTCCCATGCATTTTTCAATTGGCTTGAGCGACAACATGTTGTTATCGAGAAGCATCCATACTCAGGGATGGATTATCGTGGAGATCCAGATTTGATTCTACTAGTTGGAGCACAATGGGGTGTTATGGGTAAGTTGTTTGACGAAAGTGTTTTTTATTTTTCAAGTTTCTACATGTTTTTTGTGTTTTTTAATGTTTCCAAAACTAAACTAAAATTACTCTTATGCATACAGATGTGGGTACTGTTCAACCTGCAGTATGCCAACAGGTTGTAGGAGGGCCAGCACAGAGAAACATTAGGAGAGCAGTTCTCCAGGACTTGGATTTGGCCGAGACCTTAGCAGAGTTGCAGGATCACATAGAGGGATTAACCCTTGGTATTTCAGATATCTGGATCGAGCAATTACCTATGAGGCTACAACACCACACTATTGGTGTTCCTAACCATTGGGCTAGGCCTTTGCACATGATAGCATAGGCTGTGACTTGTTACCATGAGCACCACTAAATCTACTTGTTTGGTCAATTTAGTGTCCTAAATTTCTCTACATAAATTATCAATCCGGGTATCGAAAACTGATGAAGTATAGTGCACTATATGTGCTAAATGACCCTTCTTACTTTAGTTTTTTTGAGTTTTATGTTGTTTTTGGGTTTTGATTCTTTAATCCCTAATGATTTACAATGTACTTAACAAAAATCTTAAATCTACTTCTGCTACAGAAATTAAATAAGGACTAAGAGTGCTTTAAGCCAGATTTGGAAGTAAAGTTTAATCAAGAAAATGAAAATAGAGTTTCTATTTCTGCTCTTATTATTGTTTCCAAATCATGAACTAAAAGAACTTAAGAGTGAAGTTGCAACTACTATCTAATCAATTACAAAAACAAGGCTAAATTAATTATTAAAACTAAAAGTGAAATTTCAACTATCTATGATGAAAACAAAACTAAAATGAAATACTGAAACTGAAATTGAGATTACAACTACGGTTTAGTCTATTGCAGAATCAAAACTTAATGAAAAACCAAAAATGAAATTGCAACAAAACTAAATGAAAGACTAAGACTGAAAATGAAATTGCAACTAATCTACTATGGAAACTAAATGAAGTGCTTAGTTACTCTGTTTCACAATTTTGGGAGAACAACCTCCCTGTGATAACATTTTGAGGAATTTTGTACTTCATTATTCTAAGAAAATAAATACAAAAATGCAGAAAGGACTCATTACATAAATGAAGTATTCCACCACTTAGTTTAAGGTGAACCATCAACTAGAAGGGCTTTTTAGGAACATTCACCTACAACAAGAGTCACTAAACTAGTAATAAAATGGCAAGACAGTAATGGCACTGATCAGTTTTAATTAAAAGCCTAAGGACTAATGAAAAATCAAATGAAATAAATTATTTTACACTACTGAACTTAACTTCAAGCTACTGATAAGAAACTATAAAGAAATTAAACAAAAGAACTATTCTATATTGAAATAAGCTATTCTGTATTAGTAAGAAAATGACAAACACTGCATTATGAACAAGGTTAGAAAATGGTTATAAAAATTATGAAAAAAACACAGTGAATTTACAGTTCAACTATAAAAGAAAAAACAAAATGAAATGTAACCTTAGCTAGTGCAGGGGCCCTCTGCGGCTGCTCAGGTTATATGTACTTAACCAACACTCCAACAAACGCTTTCAGGTATCCATGAAACACACAATCTTCATATTAAAAGAAGAGAATGAGTTCTCAAAATTATACAGCAGTAATCTGAACTTAATACATGAGCAATTTCGAACTGGTTCTCCATTCTTCACACAGGTATTTATAGAGAGATTATACAATTATTTTATGGAGAAAAATAAGCTACAAAAAAAGCATGTAGGCAGACAGGCACACGGAATTCTCTTCCTCGGTTGCTGGAGACACAACTCTAAGGTAATGCCTGTTGGATTTAGTTGCATAGATGCTTGATGAAGTTCGTGGGCTCAGGAAGTCGTTTTGGACCCATCACTGTGAAATGTGTACAAAACAGAGTCTTTTTTGCCTTAGGTCACTACGTTTGACTTTTCCTTTGATCGGAGTCTTCCTTGTCGACCTGGGCTAGATGAATAGGACACGATCCATGCTGTGATGTTTTCCAAGCTGCCTATGTAGTTATTTTCTCCTTCTAACACCTGGAACCTGTAAAAGCATGGAAGTAGCTGCAGAACAGCCTATTAGCTACATAATAGGCTGCATTTTGTATCTAAAAGACAAAACTTATTCAAATAGAAAACATAAAAGCATAACATGTAAATCACTAAAATTTTCTCCTTAAGGCAATTTATAATGGTTATTGATGATAGGAATGCATTTCTTCAGGGAAAAACAAAGAAGGAGGGATGATAAAAGTTGTTAAGGAAAGCGCAGTTTTGAGACTCAACATACCCCCACTACAAGACTATTGCATGTCCCCATGAAATCAAAATTGTGAACTTCCTCCTCCTACTGCATATGTTCTGATACTTTAGCCAAAACATCCAACTTCCTCTTCTTGCTTTTCTTTGCACCAACTGCCATCTTTCGCTTCCTCATGAGAAATCTATACTTGAGGTTAATAAGTGCCCTGTTTAGCTTCTTATTCTTCCTTTTTATTTTTATGTTCTTCTTGTGCCATAAACCCAAGTGAAGCATAATGTTGTCATGGATAATCTTATCCAAATTATTTTGTTCTTTTGAGGCTTCATTTTCTCTTTGGATGTTCCTGTTCAGAATTTCTAGCTCATAGACCTCCTATTTAAGGGAGCTAGTTAAAGTTTCTTGTGAGGTGGTAGGCTGCTCTAGATTAGCTGAAGTCCCTGTGTCTACTGATGTACTCTTTTTCTCCAATGACTCTATGTAGTCATAGATTTGTTGTTGTATTCGATTAATGCCAGGAGAAATTCTTCTTGGGCTACCCTCAAAGTTTTGTGGAGGAGAGTTCTGTGGGCTTTGCTCATATGGAATACTGTCAGGGGACTGAGCTGAAGTTTCTTCCTCTAAATTTATAAACTAGGCCTCTCTTTTTTTCACCTTCTTCACTTTGCCCCAGAGTCTAGAAATCCTCCTCAAGTTTTGGGAGCCTATGATCTCTTCTTCTGTAACCTGTTTCCTCTTTCCTTTCTCCTTATCTTTCTTGATCTGTTATCTGATTTTGGTTAGTATTTTAGAAAGTAGTTGTTCATCCTCTTTAGGTGATGATGGTTCAAGAATATCCCTGTGGATTGCTTCAACCTTTTCTTTCATTTTTCTCCTCTGCTTAGTCTGCTTTCTGATCTCTGTTAATTTCTCATAGATTGGTTCTTCTTCATCAATTTTCTCTGCTGAAGTTTCAGGGGTGTTTTGAATAGTGAGATTGGTCTTCTTCCTCCTACTTCTTTTAACATGAATTTCCTCAGACAAATCTGGAGCATCTTGGAATAAATTCCTTACCAAGAAGTCCTCCCATGTATCCCCTACACTTCTCAAATGAAATTCAACTAAAATCTTCACGAGTCCATGGTGATATAGAGTGGTTTCTGTTGACTCAACTTTCTTTCGAACATTAGTTGCCATTCTTCTCAGACTATTCAACATGAAAAAGGGAAGATTAAGGGTTCCATTTTCTAGAAAATTCATTAACAATCATATATGATATACATACATATAACCAAACCTTCCTTCGCATGTAATAAACTTTCGCAGAATTAACAACATACTACTCCATTTGTTTTTAAGTGCAGAGATTGGAATCCCTTTTCTAAAAACTAAAGTGTCCATACCTGGATTTTTAAGAATGACCTTCCAGGATTCATCATGAAACTCTTTGTTCCTAAACCACCTTTCTCCTAGCCTTGGGTGTTCTGTTGCTTCAGCTATAAAGGACTTGGTAACTGCAAATTTGATGTCACCTATTTCCACTTCCATTCCATCAAATGACTTGGCAAAGGATTTAGTGATTTCTTTGTGGTAACCGTTCAATTTTTCAATAAAACACAACCAACCAGCCTTCTGTAACATTCCCTTCAGCTGTGGATAACCCTCCATGTATTTAACCCCTATGGGTTCAATTCTAACAATAAAGCCCATAACCTTTGTTCTCGGCTACACTTCAAAATTCCTCACTGTCTGAAAAATGGAATGTCTGCATAAAGAGGACTGTGTATATGAAAATGGAGAAACTGGGTAGATAGAAACAGAATGACTATGGATATGGAAACGGAATGACAGAGTATATGGAAGCAGGATGACTATGAATAAAATGACTATATATACGGAATATATGGAAACATAGTAGCTATATACGTAAACTTTGTGGAAAACAAAATGGATGTATGCACAAAGTCTGTGAAAACAGAGTGACTTTATGCACAAAGTGGCTGCGTAACAATGAGAGAAAAACTTAGTGTAATAAATGAACAATCAGGGTTTTAAGAGTCGTATACAAATGGGTCATGTCGTTAATCTAACCATTAACAGGTGTAGTTGTAGAAGTCCGGTTAAGTACAAGTTCGTAGAGTTTAAAATGGATACCAGTTATGAAGGAATCATTGGACCATTTGGCATTGAAGATGGAAGGTGTTGCGGAGACATCGTGGCAGTCAAATCACATAATGATTAATCAAGGAGACATGTGATCATAAATGTTATACAAACTTATGTTTTTGTATTGCTTTTTGAAATAAATTTTTGTATTTTACCTTTGGAACCTTACCTTACTTGCTAATATTTTGATGTTTGCTTCCACAGGTGCTTTAGGCATGACTGGTCTTCAAAGTTGTTTTCTCTTCAATTACCTGCATATAAGATTTTATTATGAACTGGTCACTTTGTATTTGGACGAGTAATCAAACTGTTGTTGCAGAATCAGATTAGCTGCAGAACAGGATCAACTACGGAATGGAATCAGCTGTAGAACGTGGAAATAGCTGTAGAATGTAAAACAGAGAGTAAAATATGGCTTATGAATGAATGAAAAGGAAATGGTTGTGTGAGTGAAAATATGACAAGATGATAAATGAAAAATGGAGATGAAAGGAATGCTGGAAAAAGGAAATTTATTGGTGAAATATGGCAATGGAGTGAAGTGAAACTGTAAAAGTAAAATAGAGTGAAATGAGATGAGACAATGAATTTTGCAGAATGCATAATGAGTCACCACTTTTCAGAAAAGAAATGGAAAATATAGGGTGTCAGAGTCTTCTAATTTTCACCCTGTATTTTTTGTATAAGCATGCAAATCAATGATTGGTTTTCAACCTTATACAAATTATTATTATTATTATTATTATTATTATTATTATTATTATTTTTAGATAGATAGGAAAAATAAAGACTAAGTTGGTGGAGAAGAATGATTCTTCTTCACCAACTTCATTTCAGAATTGTTCTAGAAGATCTTGATGAACTCCTCCTTTGAGATTGGTTTTTGATATATTTTCAATCTATGACCATTCACAAGAAGAGGATTTTGACTTTCATCTAGTGTTCTGATCCTCACTACTCCATTACTGAAAACTCTTTCAATCTCATATGGCTTAGGCCAATGAGTTTGAAACTTCCCTTGAAAATCTTTAAACTTTGAATCAAATAACAGTGCCCAATCTCCCTCTTGAAACATTTTTTCCTTGATGTATTTGTCATGCCATTTAGCCCTCTGTTGTTGGACTAGACCAGTCCTTTGAAATACCTCTTGTCTGATTTCATCAAGTTCATTTAATTTCTCCAGTCTATGCTTTTGACCCTCTGATAAATCCATCCCCAACTGGACTTCCATCTTGAAAGTTTTTACTTGGTACTCTATAGGGAACAAGACTTGTTTCCCATAAACAAGTTCATAGGGTCTATGTCCCATTGTGTTCCTCCATGTAGTTCTATAGGTCCATAAGGCTTTAGGTAGCATTTCTGCCCAATATCTTCTATGTAGATGCACAGTCTTGGTGAGGATTCCTACAATCACTTTATTTGTAGACTCCACTTGACCATTTTCTTGTGGATGATAGGGAGTAGATTTCCTATGCTTGATCTTGTACTCTTCCATAAGCCTTTCCATCATGTTGGATGTGAATTGAGATCCCTAATCTGTCACAATTTCTCTTGGAACACCAAAGTGAGTAAATATGTCCTCAAAAAGAAAACTAACTATAGATTTTTTGTTAGCAAAAAGTAATGCTTTAGCTTCTACCCATTTGGTGACATAATCAGTGCATACCAATATATACTTTTTTTGCTTAGATGGAGGATTAATTGGTCTAATAAAGTCTAAAGCCCATTTTTCAAAGGGTTCGATATGTACCTGAGTTTTTAATGGAATTTCATTTGAGGGAGCATGTTTCCCTACCCTTTCGTAGCTGCCACACCTCCTGACATATTATTTACCATCTTTGAAGAGGGATGGCCAATAATATCCTAAAGAAAGGATTTTATAAGTTGTCCTCGTGTCAGCAAAGTGTCCACCACACGGCTCATCATGACCTGCTTTGAGAATATCAGGCATTTCATCTTCCCTGACACACCTTCTGATCAAAAGATCTGGCCCTGTTTTATACAATTCATTAGTGATCCATGAATATCTTTCACTTTCTTGAATAATATTTCTTTTCTCTCTAGGAAACAAATGCGAAGGTAACTTCCCTGTAACCAAGTAATTAGCAACATTTGCAAACCAAGGAGTTTGAGTAGTTACTGCAAAAAGATATTCATTAGGAAACTTATCTTCAACTGGAGAGTCTTCTTTGATATTCTGAATCCTGGACAAGAAATCAGCAATTGTGTTTTTTTTTCCAGGTCTATCTAGCACAGTAATGTTGAATTCTTACAAAAGTAAAAGCCATATTGTAACTCTACCATTAGTAATAGGTTTATTCATCAAATATCTAATTGCAGAGTGATCTGTATGAACAAAGGTTTCATAGCCTGTTATATAATGTTTGAACTTATAAATTGTATGAACAACAACTAAGAATTCTTTTTCTGTCATAGTATAATTCAATACATTGGGAGTCAAATTTTTACTTGTATAGTAAATGGCATAAGGAATCAAATCTTTTTGTCCCAATACAGCTCCCAGAGCTATATCTAAAGCATCTGTAGAAATATGGAAAGAAAGTTTCCAATTTGGTCCTCTTAAAATAAGTGCTTCAGATATTTTTGCTTTCAAGATTTCAAATGCTAGTTGGCAATCAGGATTCTACTTGAATTCACAATCTTTTGTAAGTAATTTGAAGAGTGGAGATGCTATTTTAGTGAAGTTTTCTATAAATCTTCTATAGTATCCTATAAATCCTAGAAAACTTCTAACTTCCTTTTGGCAATTTGGAATTGATAACTTAGAGATGATTTCAAATTTGGATTTGTCAACTTTAATTCCTTGTCCCGAAATGTGATGTCCTAAAACAATACCTTCTGTAAACATAATAAAGCATTTTTCATGGCTTAGTGAAAGGTTTGTTTCTTTACATCTTTTAAGGACTTCTTCCAAATTTTCCAAAGCTTCTTCAAATGTGTTACCATAGATCGTAAAATCATCCATATATACCTCTACACAATCATGTATTAGATCAGAAAAAATTCCTAGTACTGCTCTTTGGAATGTTGCAGGTGCATTACATAACCGAAAAGGAAGTACTCGGTAGGCAAAAGTTCCCCATGGACAAGTAAATGTGGTTTTATCTTGATCCTCAGGTGCTACCTGAATTTGATTATAACCACTAAAACCATCCAAAAATGAGAAATACTTCTTACCTACTAATGGTCTAATACCTGATCTATAAAGGGCAAAGGAAAGTGATCTTTCAGGGTGGCTTTATTCAATTCTCGGTAATCAATGCACACCCTCCATTTACCATCCTTTTTAGGGACAATTACCAAAGGAGAAACCCATTGGCTATCTGAAATTGGGTAAATGAAGTTTACATTGAGTAATTTTTGGAGCTCTTCCTTCACAATTTCCCTAAGATTTGGATTCATTCTTCTCTGAGGTTGTCTAATTGGTCTACTATTTTCCTCAATATAGATATGATGGATACAAGTATTAGGATCAATACCTTTCATGTCAGTGTACTCCCATGCAAATGCAATAGAATGTTTTTGTAATGTTTTGGTTAGCTCTTCTTGTTGTAGTTTCTCCAAGTTTTTTTTTTATGTTCAATGTCCTACCCGGAAAAATTTCAATTGTAGAGCTACCAAACTCTTCCATAGAATAGAGAGAAATCTGCCTAGATGACAAGTATTCAACATTAGATTTTTCTTGGAATTGTGCATGATCATATTCTGAAGATGTTTCAAAATTTGACATTCTTCACTAATTTTTGACATAGTAAAGAGAGGTTGAATATCATCTTCATCATCAATCCATTCCTTGTCATCTATTTCTGAGATTGCTTTTGCTGGAGGATACAAAGCAAATTTCTTTGTTGAATTACCATCAGAAATATACATGTCACCAGATCTACAACTAATAAAAGCATCAGCTATGGTCAGCCAAGGTCTTCCTAATATGAGTGGGTGTCCTCCTAGATTATTCTTGCGAGTTAAAATCATGAAATGAACAGGATATTCCCAAGAATCTAAGGATACTGAAATGTCTTCTAGCACACCATCTAGTTTGAAAATTGAGTTATCTACAAGTTTCAGTAAGGTAGGTGTGTAAAGAAGATTAGGACATTTAAGTTGCTCCATATTTTCTACTCATAATGTTTATTTCTCCCCCTAAGTCAATCAATGTGTTTGGAATTTAATTCCATCTATATGTGTCTTGACAATTGGACTTCCTGGATCCACATATTTCTGCATGGCAATCTTTTCCCATCATGATGTCTGCTATCTTTCCTACTAGCTGA
Source organism: Pinus tabuliformis (assembly GCA_031772625.1). NCBI lineage: Eukaryota > Viridiplantae > Streptophyta > Pinopsida > Pinales > Pinaceae > Pinus > Pinus tabuliformis. Next base: position 854,074,394 of record CM062820.1, on the reverse strand, counting down.
ATTCCTTTTGTTTCTCTTGGTTTTCTTCCTGGTCTTTTAATGCTCAACTCCTTTATAGTCTTGGCTACAATTGGAATTTATCTAATGTCTTGTAGCAAAGGAATTTTGATACAAACATTCTTCAATTCATCGAGAAAGTCATAATTAGGCAACAAGATTTGTTTTTCTACCCGTCTATCAATTTGTAATATCTCAGGAAAAGGAGGTATAGAAGTAGATGCTGGTTGCTCAATGATAGGAGTTGTGTCTATTGATTATTTTTGTTTTTCTTTTTCAATATTTTGGTTTCGGAGGGATGTTCCCTCAAAACTTTTATTGACTTTTAGAGAGTCTTCCTCAGAGTTATCTTGTTCTTGAATGACTAACATCCTACCATAGCTAAGTTGAACATCATTAAGATCTAGTGGAGTAATTATGTAAGTTGGAAATTGTTGTCCTTATACCATGTAAGCATTCTGAGGGTTTTTATTATTGGGGTTTGCTAACGGTTGGGAAGGTAGCTGATTTGGTTTCTACTGAAATGGTAGCGAGAGTTGAGGATTTTTATTTTGTTGTGGAAATGGTAATGAAAGTTGAGGGTTCTGATTTTGAAGTAGTGGTTGCTGATTTTGCTGCTGATTTTGTGGGGGAGGATAATTCTGATAGGATGGAGGATATTGATAATATTGAGCAATTCTTACATAAGGATTTTGTACCCCTTGTGCCCATGGTTGAGATTGATACTGAGATTGAGGTTGAGGCTAAGGTTGCTGCCAAGAATTCCAGTTTGGTGGGGGCTGAAGATACATTGGATGGTTAAATCCTTGATTTTGTGGCCCCTGCCAAGGTCTTCTTGCAACAAAACAAAGAGGTTCTACAGAATTTGGGACTGTTTCCTCTTGAAAGACAACCTTAAGACCTGGAATTGAGGGACAACCCTTGGTTTCATGACTTTTTGAACAAATCATACAAGTTTCTACAATTTTCGCATCTAAAGGACATTCCCTTAGAGCATGTTTCTTTCTGCATTTTGGACAAAATATGGCTAAAGCATTAGCCTCTATTTTATGCTTGTTTTGAATTTTAAGGGTGTCTAGTTGCTCATTAAGGCTCCCTAAAATGTCAGTTTTAAACTCGTCAAGCATATTGCCAATTTCTGCCCTACTTACAGATCCAATTGTAGATTTGTTTACTCTAACAAGAGAAGGATATCTCAGCCCTTTCCCTATTTTAGATTTCCCCCTTGAGAGATGAACACATAGTTCTGCTATGTCACTCAATGGCAGTTGAGAGATATCTCCCTTCCCCATCATGTTAAGGATATCTATCCACTCATCTCTAATTGACTTTAACAAAAGAGCTTTCAAAGTTTCTTCATCTAAATTGTTCATCTTTGCTCTTTTCAAATTATAGTTGAATCTCTCAAGAAAATCCTCTAAGTTTTCATCCTCTTTTTGCATCATTTTGAACACATCATCTTTATGATTGGTAGGCATACAATAATCCAAGTATCTATCCAAAAATGTCTTTTTCATGTCATTCCATGTTCTAATGGATTGAGTGACTAACCCCATGAACCATTTCAAATCATCCCCTTTTAGTGTCGAAGGGAACAATTTGAGTTTTTGAGAGTCTTCTAAATAGTCATAAGTTCTGCACACGACTTTAAACTCAAACAAAAATGTTTCAGGGTCCTCACTTCTCAACCCATAAAAGGTTGGGAGGATAGATGGTGAGATGTTTTCCATTGTGGTATGTGTTTCCTCATCCACTATAGGGAATCCAAATGAGTTATCTACTTCCCTATTTCCTCTACCTCCTCCATTATTACCTCTACCTCCTCCATTGTTTCCTCTGCATCTCCCTCTACCCCCTTCTCCAAACAGTGAGAATTCTCCATCTTGTTCTTCTTCTACCATTATAGTTTCTTTAGAGTGAGTATAAAGTTCAACCTGCAAGGTTATTGCCTCTTCCTTCGGTTCTTCTATTAATGGACTATGGGAGAGAGTTCTACTTCTTCTTCCTCACCAGGTATTCCCAATTCTTCAACTACAATAGGCTCTCCTGTGGAGGTGAAAAAGGTTATCCCTACTGTTGGAGATTCCAAACTTTTCTCTCCTAAGACTCTTTTGGTAGATGAAGTAGGAGAATCCTCTGATTGAGTTTCTACCCCTTGAATTCCAGGAATCCTATGGCTGGGAGTATGAGTCTAGGATGGAGGTGTGCCTTTTCTAACTCTTGGTGGAGTAGGTGGAGTTGTCGGAATTGAACTTCTACCCCTAGCTATAAATCTACCCCTAGAGTCTCTTTCTCTATCCATGTCATTGTTTTGTTTTGTTTTTTTTTTTTTTTTTATGAATGTAAGAGATAAGGCTACCTAGTTACACTTCCCCGACAACGGAGCCAAATTTGATGCTCAATTTAGTGTCCTAAATTACTCTACATCAATTATGAATCCGGGTATCATAAACTAATGAACTGTAGTGCACTATATGTGCTAGATGACCCTTCTTACTTCAGTGTTTTTGAGTTTTATGTTGTTTTGGAGTTTTTATCCTTTAATCCCTAATGATTTACAATGTACTTAACAAAAATATTAAATCTACTTCTGCTAAAGAAATGAAATGAGGACTAAGAGTGCTTTAAGCCATATTTGGAAGTAAAGTTTAATCAAGAAAGTGAAAACAAAGTTTCTATTTCTGCTCTTATTATTGTTTCCAAAACATGAACTAAAAGAACTTAAGAGTGAAGTTGCAACTACTATCTAATCAATTACAAAAACAAGGCTAAATGAAATATTAAAACTGAAAGTGAAATTTCAGCTATCTATGCTGAAAACAAAACTAAAATGAAATACTGAAACTGAAATTGAGATTACAACTATTGTTTAGTCTATTGCAGAATCAAAACTTAATGAAAAACCAAAAATGAAATTGCAACAAAACTAAATGAAAGACTAAGACTGAAAATGAAATTGCAACTAATCTACTATGGAAACTAAATGAAGTGCTTAGTTACTCTGTTTCACAATTTTGGGAGAACAACCTCCTCGTGATAACATTTTGAGGAATTTTGTACTTCATTATTCTAAGAAAATAAAGACAAAAATGCAGAAAGGACTCATTACATAAATGAAGTACTCCACCACTTAGTTTAAGATGAACCATCAACTAGAAGGGATTTTTAGGAACATTCACCTACAAAAAGAGTCACTAAACTAGTAATAAAATGGCAAGACAGTAATGGCACTGATCAGTTTTAATTAAAAACCTAAGAACTAATGAAACAACAAATGAAATAAATTATTCTACACTACTGAACTTAACTTCAAGCTACTGATAAGAAACTAGAAAGAAATTAAACAAAAGAACTATTTTGTACTGAAATAAGCTATTCTGCGTTAGTAAGAAGATGAAAAAGACTGCATTATGAATAAGGTTAGAAAATGGTTATAAACATTATGAAAAAAACACAGTGAATTTACAGTTCACTATAAAAGACAAAACAAAATGAAACGTAACCTTAGCCAGCGCAGAGGCCCTCTGCAACTGCTCAGGTTATATGTACTTAATCAACACTCCAACAAATGCTTTCAGATATCCATGAAACACACAGTCTTCATATTAAAAATAGCGAATGAGTTCTCAAAATTACAGAGCGCTAATCTGAACTTAATACATGAGAAAATTCGAAATGGTTCTGCATTCCTCACATAGGTATTTATAGAGAGATTATAAAACTATTATGGAGAAAAATAAGCTACATCAAATACACATACGTAGACAGGCACATGGAATTCTCTTCCTCAATTGTTGGAGACATAAATCTAAGGTAATGCCTGTTGGATTCAGTTGCACAGATGGCTGATGAAGTCCGTGGGCTCAGGAAGTTGTTTCGGATCCCATCACTGTGAAACATGTAAAAAATAGAGTCTTGTTTGCCTTAGGTCTCTACGTTTGACTTTTCCTTTGACCGGAGTCTTCCTTGTCAACTTGGGCTAGATGAATAGGACACGACCTATGCCATGATGTTTTCCAAGCTACCCATGTAGTTATTTTCTCCTTCTCACACCTGGAACCTATAAAAGCATGGAAGTAGTTGTGGAACAACAGATTAGTTATAGAATAGGCTACATTCCATAGCTAAAAGACAAAAACTTATTCAAATAGCAAACATAAAAGTATAACATGTAAATCACTAAAATGTTCTCCTTAAGGCAATGTATAATGGTTATTGATGATAGGAATGTATTTCTTCATGGAAAAAAAAAAGGAGGGATGAGAAAGGTTGTTAAGGAAAGGGAAATTTTGAGACTCAACACTACTTGGGATATTTTGTATGCATTTTTGAGTTTTCGGGTTAGATGACCGAATGTGTCTTGGGCACAAATTTTTTAAAAACTTTTAAAACACCTATCTATTTTACTTTCAGAGTTTTTTTATGGTTATATGCAATCCTATTCAAATGATGATGTGAATTGAAAATATTACTTTTACATGTGTCACAAATGTCTATTTAACACATAATTTGCTAGAGAGTCAGTTAATGTGTTAAGATTTTTGGAAATATGTTGATATTGAATGTGTTCAAAATGTCTTTCCAAAATACGAACTCTAAGGAACATAAGAAAAATTGTTGGATTTTGAATAGTATAAATGTTTGTTGGTTGTAGTACAACGAGTTGCGAGGCCATCCTAATGATGATTCAATTAATGCCAAGTGAAATGGCATCAGAGAGTAGTTCAATCAACGCGCTATACTCAGCGATATTGTTTGTCGATCGACCGATACAAATCCCTTGAGAACTCACTAGCTCGCCACTTGGAGCAAAAATAACCCATGCTGCAAAAGACAAATTCTGCATACTATGACTAGCACCATCAGTGTAACTAACAAAATATTCCGAAGACTCTGACATCTGCAAGAAATGAAAAGCAGATTAATAACCAGATAAAAATCTCTAAAAGACACACAGACACATGCAATGAAAGCATATATACAGTGATTTTTACTACACTTAATCAAGCATAATAACATTTGAGGTACAGCTCGTTTCGGGGTTGTGACAATGGAATCCCATCATAATCTACTAACTCGTAGGCTCCTTTTGCTAGAACACACTTGAAAACATAAGGACCCATCCACATTGGTTCAAATTTCCTTGCTCCAAGTTTATCAACTTCCTGATGTAAAGCAAGACCAAGTCTCCTTCTGAGAATATACGAGGCTTGACATTCCTATCATATTGCACCTTAATACATTTCTTATGTTCTTCATTAGCCAATGCAGCATCATGACTGGTTTCATCCAGATGTATTAATTCCAAGAAACACGGTTCTTCTTCAAAAGTGTCAAGTAACAGGTCAATTGCGAGTTTGAGCGATGAAATTTCACATTGTATCGGTAAGATTGCTTCCAAACCATACACCAACTGAAAGGGTGTAAATCTAGTTGCATTTCTCACCAAGGTTCGATATGCCCACAAGGTAGAATACAGGATTAAGTGTGAGTTTCTTTTATGAACCCCTATCATTCTTTGCAACATCTTCTTTAGGACCTTGTTGATGGCCTCAACTTGTCCATTCGCTTGCGGCTAATACGGGGTAGAACTATCATGTGACTGTCCTAGCTTAGCAGTCAACTTAGCCATCATGTGATTACGAAAATGTGACCCATGATCTGTAACTATGGCTTGTGGTACACCAAACTGAGCAATCACATGGTTAAAAATGAAAATAGAAGTCGTTTCGCCATTGTTGTTCAATGTTGGCGTCACCTTAGCCCATTTGGTAAAATAGTTAACGACGACTATAATATATCCATGCCCTCCGGCCATGTTGGGGTTACATGTCATAACGTCAATGCCCCATTTGGCGAATGGGCCAACAAAAACAACTGGATGCAATGGTACAGGTGGTAATATGGTTTTTTGCTCATATATCTGGCATGCATGACAACTTCTGACAACAATAACACAATCTTTAAATATAGTTGGCCAAAAGTAACCAGCACGAAGAATCCTTTGTGTGGTTTCATATCCAGATAAGTGTCCACTACAGGCACCTGAATGGCAACCATTCAATGCTTTCTCAGCCTCCTCATACTTGAGGCACCTCCATAAAACCGTATTGATACCATGATGGTAAAGTGTGTCGTCAATGATCAGATAATCTTTGGCTTCGTAATGAATACATCGTTGTTGCGAGTGAGAGGCATCTTGCTGGAAAGTTTGGGTTTGGAGATAAATCAGTATATCTCCATACCAAGCATCAAATGACGAAATTAGAAATAGATACTCATCCAAAATTGATGGTTTGGATGTTTAATTGATGGAGGTCGAGGGAAGGTCACATAGTAACTCAACGAAAACTAGAGATTTCTTTGATTTAGACTTGATCAATTCTAAATCAAATTCCTATAGAATAACTATCCATTTTGAATATTTCCCCCCCAGCAATTGATGTGAAAAAATGTATGTCATAGGGATGCAATCTGAAACGATAGTTGTTTTTCATAATAGGATATAATGGCGAAATCTTTGAATAGCTTGCACAGCTGCCAAAGCTAGTTTTTCTACATAAGAGTACTTACTTTCTGTATCATTGAGATTACGGCTGAAGTAATAAATAGGATGCTCAATCCTATTTCTTCTTGGACTAAAACCATGCTAATGGTTGTATCTGCAGCGGTGAGATACAGGTAATACTCATTTTGGTAATTTGAAGAATACATTAATGAAACTCTAATCAGGGTATCTTTAAGGGCATCAAAACGAAGCTTGTGCAACCTGATCCCAATGAAAGGGTATCTCCTTTTTCAAAATACGTGTAAAAACTTTCGCCATTTCAATGTAATTAGGAATGAACCTCCGCAAAAAGTTGGTTTTCCCGTGGAGTCTCTATAACTATAAAATATTTGAAGGTGGAGGCAAATCCAAAATTGCCTAAACCTTTAATGGATCCAGTTGAATCCCTTCTCGAGACACTAAAAATCCAAGAAAGCAACCAAAACCAACACAAAACACTCATTTGTGTGGATTAAGTCGAATATTGTAGTGTTGGCATCGTAAAAATATTGCTCTCAAGTGTTGCAGGTGATCAGTCTGCTTTCGTGAATGAGCAGGTAAATCATGAATGTAAGGTTGAACAATGTGCTTGATGTCATGGAAGGCATAATTCATTGCCCTCTAAAATGTGGCCCTAGAATTCTTCAAACTGAATGGTAGTTTCCTATAGGAGAATGTGCCCCATGGAAAAATAAAAATTGTTTTTTATTGGTCTTGTGGGTGTACATTGATTTGATTGTATCCAGAAAATCCATCCATAAATGAGAATATTTCACATCCGACACATTTATCAATAATTTGGTTGATAAAAGGAGTAGGATAATTGTCCTTTGGACATGATTGATTTACATCCCTATAATCGACACACTCGAATTGTTCCTTGTTTCTTCATGACAAGAACAATCTTGGAAGCCTAGTCAGTAAGAGGAACAAGGTAAATAAAACTAGCCCGTAAAAGTTTTTCCACTTCTGCTTTAATTGCAGCAGCTTTCTTTGGATGAACAGGTCAAAGTCATTGTCGCACTGGCTTGACATCACAGTATATTTTAATTTCGTGTTCAACCATACTAAAGTCAACACCTGGCATCTCCTCGTAAGACCATTCAAAACTATCTCTAAATTCACGAAAGAGAGTATGGTAATTGTCGAGTTCCAATGGAGAACAACATTTGCCCACATGAATGTTCTCTACAATATTAGGCTTGGTCGAAATATTAATAGAAATAGTTTCTTCAATATTTGACAGGTTTTGCTCAGATTCGATTGTGTCTATGAAAACTGAATTCGATAGGAAATCGACAATTGATGGGTGGTTTAGTTCATTTGAATAAAATTCAATGTCATCTGGAAGATGGGAACGATGATGATAATCTTCCCATGGTTCCTCTCCTATCATCATTGATTGGATGATTCCTTCATCCGTAGAATGTATACATGAAAAAGGATCCGAAAAGCTACCATATTCTAACGAACGATCTACCCATACAATTGTTGAGTGCAGATTTGGGTTTGCCGCACAAGCTCAAAAAATTGATTGCTATGATGATTCAATGGGACTTAACGACATCACCCCAATTTTACTATTAACTTCAACTTTGTTGGTAATCATCCTTAAATTGGATGAGGTGGAGAAAATCATGTTGCAAGTATCTACTCTTGCCACTTCTGCCAAATCAGATGATGGCGGTAGGGTAAAAGTACCCATTAGGGAAGGATCTTTAAAGAGACCTACTCCAACACCTTGAAGTGATAGTGGAGGTCTGCGTACCAATGAAATGATTCCCGTAGCCTATGAACTATTGGAAAAGAAGGCTAGTTGATCAATGATTGTGATTCCACCCTTAAAAGGGAATGCAATAGTATGAAAGTACATGGAAACCACAACAACCATAGCATGTTATGAAACCAGCTCACAAAAAGATAGAAAAGAGAGATCAACTCCTTAGAATTCAGCCTCTTCGAGGGGACAACCTCCTTTACATTACACAAATGAATGATTCTTTGATGATACAAATGACAAGACCTCCTTTCTATATATAGGAGTCTAAGAGTCATAATATAATCAGAGCCGACATAACAATAATAATGTAAGGGCATAATAATAACAATAGTGGGCTTCTATGGGGCACAATAATAACAATATGGGGACTACAAGGGTACAACAATATAATAAGAGGGTTGTACTAATAACAATAAGGGGTTACACTAGTAGTATAAGGGCCTAACATGCCCCTCTCCTTCAAAAAGTGTTGTCCTCAACGCTTGAGTAGTTCTTGATGCTTTTGTATAAAATTCTTGTCCTCCCATGTGGAATCTTCAGCAGGTAAGTTCTTCCACTTGATGAGATACTCTGAAATTGATCGATTTCCTAGCTGTCGGGTTCTTGTTTCTGTGACTACTCCAGGTTCCAATATGATTTTTCCTTTCTCTTCAAGTTTTGGAAATATTTTTTGAATTGGGATATTCTGCAACTTTTGAATGAGTGGCCACACTTCTTTGTCCTTCTTCCATTCATCCCTTTCTTCGTTTATCCAATCTGGTTGGATAATAGGAATAGCACAAAATAATGCTTCCACATCCTCATCCTTTCTTGAGAGTGCATCTGCAACAAAATTTTGCTTCCCTTTTCTGTAGATGATGTCAAAGTCATAACCCAAAATATTTGTGACCCATTTTTTATGTTCTTCTGAAGATAATATTTGTTCTAAAATGCATTTAAGACTATCATGATCCATTTTTACCTTGAAGTGTTTTCCTATTGGGTAAGGTCTCCATTTCTTAAATGGGTGTAGTATTGCCAACATTTCCTTCTCATAAATAGCTTGCTTGAGATGTAGCCATAAAAATACCAAATCACCTACATCAAAACTTTTTTTCACAACGATGTTGATCTACCTATTGTTTCATTCGATTCTACACCAAAGTGGCATTATCCTTTACAGTTGGATAACTTGTTGTTAATGCTCGATGTGATCTTTCACTGCTTGAACCTTTTTCTTCTTGATATTTCATTCTATCTTGAGAGTTTGAGGAGTGGTAATTTCTTCCAATGCTTTACAGGATATGGTCGGATTCATTTCTTGATGCAGGATGTGATCTTTCACTTCTTGAACATTTTTCTTCTTGATATGTCCTTCTATCTTGATAGTTCGAGGAGTAGTAATTCCGGCCAATGCATCACAAGATATGGTTGGATTCATTTATTCTTTCTTGATGTGATCTTTCACTTCTTGAACCTTTTTCTTCTTGATATGTCCTTCTATCTTGAGAGTTTGAGTGGTAATTCTTGCCAATGCTTTACAATATATGGTTGGATTCATTTTTTCTTTCTCTGGGGTTGGGTCTTGGCATATATCCTCTTCTTTTGATGTTTCTTGATCCTTTTCTTCCTCCTCTTCATACTCTATGTAAAAGAATTTCTTCTCATAACACTTATGACCTTTAGTGCATTGTCTATCACAATTGTAACAAAGCCCTTTTTCTCTTTTTTCTTCCAATTGTTGTGGTGTAAGCCTTGTAGGTTGTGGAAGGCTAGGAGAAGAAACACTTCCATAAGTATAGTCATGAGTGGTGGGATTCCTTGTTTCCATAATTTCGCTTTCAATTTTTCTTGCCAACTCAAATGCCTCCTCCAATGAATCAAGTTCCCAAAAAAAAACCTCATGTTGAACGTTATCCTTAAAAGTCCCTATGAAGACATCAATCCTTTGCCTCTCTGGAATATAATTTACCCTTCTATTCAATTTTTGAAAGTCCTCAATGTGCTATTCCATTGAACCCTTTTGTTTGAGATTTATCAATTGGCTAAAGAAGGAGTTTCCTTTGTATCCTCATAATGTGCTATCATTTCCTCCATCGAAATTGACCATGTAATAAGTGGTTTACGAGAAAAAGGTCCTTTATACCATAAAAATTGATCTTGTTCTAAATATGAAGATGCAATATGTATCTTTTGTAATATTGGTACACCATGTAGATCAAAATATTTCTCCATCTGTAGTTTCCAATTTACTGGATCCTTGCCATCAAACTTCCTCATCTCGCGTTTTCTTGATTTTAGGAGCTCGATCTTGAAACGACTATAACTCTGTACTTTCATATCTTTAGGTTCTGAAATTGTGACTTGTAGTAGCCCTCTGTGTCCTCTTTCCAATGCCACCAGTCTGATCGAATTTATATTCTCCAAGATAGAGTTATGCACAATCTCCCAAGATGACTTGATTATAGACCTTTCCAAAAGAGCAAACTTCTATGAAGTGCCACGTGTCACTATTTTGACCTCAGTATCTAAAAAATAGACACAGGAAGATACAGTTTGTCCTCTTTATATAACTTCTTAATAAATTTCAATATGATGCTTTAAACAAAAGTTATGATGATTTTCCCCAGATCACTTGTTTGGAATGAAATTCGGGAGTCTCCAAAAAGGAAAACTTCCTCAGATCATATCTCTGAAAATATAGCGTGAAAAGCCCTGAAATTCAAACCGGAGGTTCATAACGATTTAGATCCAAATGGTTTTTTTTTTAGCATCTGAAACATTGCAGAAAAAAAAGTTATAGTGCAAATTCCACGATGACCTGTTTGGAGTAGCGAAACCCTAGAATTCAAAGCTCTGATACCAAATGTTATGAAACCAGCTCACAAAAAGATAGAAAAGATAGATCAATGCCTTATAATTCAACCTCTTCGAGGGGGCAACCTCCTTTACATTACACAAATGAATGATTCTTTGATGATACAAATGACAAGACCTCCTTTCTATATATAGGAGTCTAAGGGGTCATAATATAATCAGAGCCGACATAACAATAATAATGTAAGGGCACAATAATAACAATAATGGGCTTCTATGGGGCACAATAATAATAATATGGGGACTACAAGGGTACAACAATATAATAAGGGGGTTGTACTAATAACAATAACGGGTTATATTAGTAGTATAGGGGCCTAACATAGCATATACCCAAGGCCTTCCTAGTAAAATATTGTAATCGAGGGGTCCGTGAACTACCTCAACTTCAATAGTAATTGTTTTGCCTGCTAGCTAAATTTGCAGGTTACTCAAAATCCCACATGGATTATATGTTCTTCCATCAAAAGCTTTCAACATGGTCGATGATCATGATAACAGTTGTGAACCAAGTGCTTTCCAGCAGATCATGGAAATATTGCAAGTAGATTCCCCCTCATCAATAATAGTTTGGTGAACATTCTTATTGAGAGCTTTTACTTGAATTAGGAAATCTAACTATGCGGTAACTGTGGTGTGTATCCCGCATGGTTAAAAACCACAAGATTTGAATCCGTAGGATCTATTTCACCTATTGTTGACAGTAAAGCCTACTTCTAGGAGGGACAGTTTTGCAACACCTAGAGTGTCGACATAGCAGAAGGTGATTGAGCAAGATCTTCCACTAAGTTATAATTTTGAGTTGCTAGAGCCCGAGGGTTAAATGTCGATTTGTGCACAACTCCCTTTGGTGGTTTTATTGTCAATTCGGGTACAATGGGTGGAACATTTTCAGATGAATTCGAAGTTGAAGGATTAGTTTGATCATTGGCCTGATTATTTGATGATGATGATGGATTTCCATAATACTTGCTTCTCATTGACACCAAAACTTCATTTTGTGGCTTTGTGATGGATAACATGAGTACTTGGGATGTGGAAGCATGGTCTGTTGCAACCAAATGTGTCTTCGGGCTTGGAAACGGATCAGTCAACACTGTTGATTTGTTTGAAGTCTTTAAAAGTTTAGAGACCTCAGAGTGGTGTGGAAAATCTCTCGTAAGATTCTCGTCATTACAGATCAGACATGGATAACGAGGCTTCCTTGCCGAATTAGAGGAATGAGATGATTTCTCTGGAGGGGAATTATCTTGTTTCTTTTTGTTTTTCCCCTTTTTCTTGCTCCTTGGTTGCTTTGGATTTTTGCCTTTGTCAGATGAAATGACATTAATATTAGAGGCAAGAGTATTTTCTGATGCATTGGTAGTTTGATTAGAAAGAGAAAGAGTTTGACCAGATGGTCTTCCTGCTATTTTCATGCTCGAAGAACCGATCACACCATTGTCAACATGAGAGTCCTTACTCGATTCTGGAGGAGGTGGAACAGTGAAAGTTCGTTGTGGTGCATTGGGAATTTTATCATAAAGCATGCCAGATTGTGTGTAAATTAAATCCAAGTATTGGGCACGAGCAATAAATTGCTCTTCTATGAGAACTCCACCTTTTTCCACATCCTTGGTGATTGATGGCAATAAGGATTTTATGAACCACTCAGTTAAAAGCTGATCGAGAACATATGTCTTAACCATTCGACGACGATGCCGCCACTCATGAATATGATTTGATATATGGGTAGTAGTAATTTGTTTAAAGTTGGTTAGGAGTTCCATTCTAGTCTCGTATCTGATGGGTAACTAGAAGTGGGTCAAAAATGTAGTGGCTAAAGTGGTGAAATTATCAAAAGAAGCTCTTGGTAACTCAATGTACCATTTAGTAGCTAGACTAGTAAATGTTCTTTGGAAAATACGAAGTCTAACCGAATCATCATTTAAGGAGTTTGATGAACACCACAAATGAAAGGTCATGACATGATTTGATGGGTCTTCTCCAGGATTTCCGTTAAATTTCAGAATGTTAGATGGTAACTTATGCAGAATTATCGGCCACCAAGGTGCATATAAGATTGGTTCATTAGTGAGCCAATTTAAATTGGGTAATTCTAAAGTTGTTACAAATGGCAACTGTCAATTCAAGTCAGGTTGAGCATACCCAGGATATGATGGAATTTCCTGAGAAGTAGGTCTTTGCATACCAACATAGGGCATCTGCATTTGGTAACCTTGGTATGGTTGCTTTTAAACAAAACCAGCATAAGGTGATTGTTGATAACCAGGTTGAATGTGTGGTTGTCCATAACCTGCAAAGCCTTGTTGACCAGGACCTTGCTAAACTTGAGATTGACCAAAACTAGGTTGAGCCTATGGAACAAGTCCAAACTGGGGATGGAATTGCTAGAATTGGGGTTGTTGAAATTAAGGCTGCCACGGTTGTTGAATCAACTATTGTTGTTGTTGGTACAACTTTTGTTGATTTAACAGTTGTTATTGTCCACCAATGAAAGGTTGGCCAGGTTGTGAATAAATTATACCAGTGTAAGCCTGGGTCAGTCCAGATAAAGGTATACTAACCTGAGGTTGTTGTTGAACCCCATAAACAAGTGGTTATTTTACAACAACCTGAGGAAGTTGAACTTCATGACCTCAAACTTTTGGTTGCAAGGTAGAACCGTAGAAGGATTAGTTTGTACCAGTTGAGATACAACAGTTTGAACTTGTGAATGTGGTACAATAGTAACAATAGGTGTAGTAGGAATAGATGACACAATTTGCATTGGTTGTGCTGGATACACAATCCTCGGTCAAACTGGCATTGTTGGTTGCCATTGACAAACTCTAATTCCAAATTGACCTGAATACTACAAGATATTACCATATGGTAGTGCTCCAGAATAAGGAGGATAGATTAAGAAGAATATTGCTCTCGATATGGTGGCAATCCAGTATTTAATGGATACATAGGTCTTTTTTGACCAGATTGCCCAAATTGAGACTGATATGTGAGATCAAACTGTTGAGTTCCCATTAGAGAAGAACCAGGTAAAATTCCATTTGAGGACATGGGTGATGACCATGGTGTAGAGAAAAGCCCTGAGTGGGTTCCAGACAATTATTGGTAACCAACCGGGATGGATGATTCACCATACTAGTGCGACTCAGGTGTGCTAGAAAACATTGAAGAGGTTGCAACAGAAGATTCTATTGCAGCTATATCAGATGATACAGTCTGATATGTTGATGGTTGTTCAACCATAGTTAATTGACCCAAAAGTTGTCCTAAAGAATCGACGGGTACTTGAAAAGAAGCAGGATCAAATGGAGCGAAAAAATCAGGAGTATGAGGGTGAAGATAAAGCCCAGTTCCAAAGTGAAATGGGGTTCTAGGTGTTGAATCTTCTTCCGATTCTTCCTCTATAGCAATTAAACCTAGTGGAAGAACTCATCGTCAGGTCTGTTAAAATATTTCTAGTGTTGATAAAGTTGAAGTTTCAATAGTTATTGATGTCTGAGGGGTAACCGGTTGATTGTTTTCTGGTAAAGTAACAACTTATGAATGTTCAAATTCAAAGTCCAGATGTTCGGGTAAATGAACAATAGTTTTAGAAAGAGGTTCCTGAACAACTTCAGTTTCAGATGTAACTTTTGTTTGAACTGGGATAGATTCTGGATTAACTTCTAGTTGAACTGATTCAAGTGCAGAAGTACTTTCTTGTTGAGCAACCTCAAGTTGAGGATAAACTTGTTGTTGAACAACGTTGGTTACTATTTCACTAGGATTGGGACTAATGTCCTTAGGTAATTGTGAAAATTATTCTTCAGAAACAGATGGGCCAGAAATAGTTGGAGTAACTGGAGTCTCAGTACTTACCAAAATAGATGATTCAGGTAATTTTGATGAAGAACTACGAGTTCTTGATGTACTAGACTCAGTTAAGTGAGACAGTTTTGTCCTAATTGGTGTCGCTTCAGGAGGCAAAGGCAGTTTGCTCACTATTCTCCTTGAATGATGGGGTAGGGTTTGATGTTCCTCCATGATTGCTGATTAATTTTATTATCAAAAAAGAAATAAATAAAAAGGGGTATACTAGGAAAAAGGTTTACCAAGCAATTGTGAACTGCAGAATACCTCCTAGCGAACCAAGAATTATGGGCAGGAAATCCCCCTAAATGTTGTGTTTAGTGTAAGTCATAGTTCACAAGGTGGCCAAATCGATTACTTAAGGATGGATAGAAACCTAGATTTTTCCTCCCATATATACCCGAAGGTACGTGGATGCCTTGTCCATATAAGCGTTGTCTAATGCAAAATCGCACAGTGAGAGCATTCCCATATACTTTACGTATTGTAACACTGCCCTATATACCCGAAGGTACGTGGATGAGCTATGATATACTCACGTACGTGAAATGAGGTATCACACTTGCGATGTATTGCAGACAAGTTAGAAATAGCTAATTTGTTTTACGACGCTGGAACACGTCTCTAGCCTAGAACCACTAAATGTTCTCGTTGATGACAATGTTCCATTAGGTAAATTGATGTTAATTTTAAGTTGTTCTTGCTTAGGAATTTTCCTTTCGATTTCACCACGTGATGTATTCTGAAATTCCTAGGAATGCAACTATCATGATAAGCATTCTTTCCATTCAATTTAACAATGAAAATCCTAGCTACTTAGGGATAGAGCAATCAGATTTCTTTTGATCAAAGAGCAAAGAGCACAATCTAAATGCAATTTCCCTACACTATTCTTATCAGCACAAAAAAACTTTTTCAATGCAAAATGTATGTATTTCTTTTTCGATTTCCTTAATGTTAATATGAACAAAAAGGAAATATGCACATACAATCAACCAATCTTTCATATGAATGAATAATTTTACGACAGTTCATATTCGAAGGAAGAGAAGACTTTACGACATTTTATTTCAAATGAAGATTAATCAATTATATCCTAACTTTGACTATTGATCGATAATGACAAATAAAACATGAAGAAACATTAACCAATCCTATCAAAGTTGGGCTAGACCAGGAGATAAAAACTCTTTTTCTGAGACATAATATTCATTGATCAATCAACAAACAGTTAAATAGAGAAAATTTGGCAAAAACTCTTTCCAATAGTGGGAAATTGATCCTAGGAGGATCAACGCAACCCAGAGTGGGAGACAGTGTGCTTCAGAGCACTCTCCCTAAGCCAGAGATGCACTACAGTGCACTATGTCCCTCACAATCCTACGCTGGTGACAGTAAGCCATTTCAAGAGGCAATTCGACATAGTTTTGACTAATTTTTCAAAGTAAACATCTGAATTGAAATATATGAACAAAAATAAAGTCTACAAGGATGTCTTAGGAGGTGGATAAGCTATTAGGAAAGAGGATTCTTCCCCAGTGGAGTCGCCAATTTGTTTTGGAGAATTTAGCATCTACAGATAAACACTAATTCACTAGACAAGTAGTTATGCCTGGAACAATAGTTTAAAGTGTTTTAGACTTTTCCTATAAGCAATATATAAGAAGAGAGGATAGAAGGCCTACCTGTAGTTCCTCTTTCCTCTCGTCTCCCTTGTATCGATTTCATCGCTCCTTCCCATACTTAATCCACTTGAGAAGTACCCTGTAAACACAACAGAAGAAAAAAACCGATCAAAGCATACAATCCATTGAATATAAATGAAAGGAATTAGAAGCAATTCATACATATAAGAATTATGAAAGAACACAACATATGGAAAAATGTTCAAACACTTTATTAGATAGAAGAAGGAATTACAACCATCAATGTCTGATTCAAAGTCATTCCTCGAGCTTGGATCCCATCCACATCACATCAAAAGCAAGACAAGCTTGTGGCATCACATCATTTGCTCCAAAGTCAAGTCTCACAGTAGCATTATCTTCTTACAATTCAACATAATCTAGCCCCCTGATCACTTAGATGAGTGGTCAATTTATAGGAAGACGAAGGAGGTTTTGTCATTAATGGTGACATTGAATGGCCTTCCATACTTAGAATTAGTTCCATGGAGGAAGGGATGAGAGGATAGGATGCTCCTTAACTCATTCTCATCCATTTTCGAGCTCATAGGAGTTGATAAGATAGGGAAACTTCTAGATGACTCCAAAATATAAGAATATTCCCAAAACCCTATGTGAATTTTGCTCATTCTCGCCCAGCATAGGTGAAAGGAAGCCTAAGTGCTCTACAGAGCACCCTGGCAGTGGACTTAACTGTTCTGCAGTGCACCTTCATAAGGGCTTACCTACGCTAGTCCCTCTACAAGAAATTTCTGGATGTCTTCAAGTCATGAAACTGTCTCGGAAGGAGGCATTCAAAGGGGTGACTTGTTTACGGCATGAAACAACTGAATTTAGGGTTTGATGAGCCCTAAAACACTGATATGAATGTTGGGATTTGATGTGCCCAAACGGATCTGTAACACATTAGTGATAGGAAAGGTCATGTCTGGTTGAGTCATAGAGCCATGTGCTTCTTTTTATATCTTCAGAAAATTTAGCATGTGCTCAGGGGGAGAATTGTCAGTATTCAGAGTTCATTCTCAGATGATCAGATCTACAATGCTCATGTCAACAAAGGAAGATAAACCTTCATTCAACATTGGTCAGCCCTTTTCCCTTGATGTAAAAGAGGGAGAGTAAATTGGTGTTTGAAAATATTGGTGCTTCACTTGATGTGTTCTGTTATCACCTAGATTGACCTCGGGCTGAAGGGAGGCAATTCAAGGGTAACCACAAACCAAGCTTAGCCTTGTAGCTAGCCCTACAAGGTCAGGAGAGGGCTCTCTCCTTTAGAATATCAGTCAGGATGACTGAATCAGGTAAATATTTTAGGCCTGGTATAGTAGCTCGAAAGGTTTTGATTGAATTTGTTGGTGTTTGTCAGATCAGGAGGATCTTGGCAATTTGGTTCGAGGAAACTAAGTCAAAATTGTAGGGGATTTTATGGGAAAAGGTAGGTATGATCTTTAACACCTTAGGCTTGATAGGGTGAATTCTAGACTGGTGAGGAGCTAAGAAGGGCCTAAGTCAAGAATCCTTCCTAAATAGAAGAAAAAACATGAAATATTGGTGTTTTCCCAAGGCAGAGCATTAGAACCTAATGTATTCCACCTATCTGACTTGAAAACAACCAATAATAAGAAATTATATGAAAGAGGCATACATAAATAACATGGGAACATATTAATAGAAGAAGAAACACATGCTAAAGGCCATACGATAGGGATCCCATAGAAATAGCTGCAACTTTATTAGTTTCATGCCAAAATTGCTACAAAATGATATGTGTTCAGTACATGAGCATCCAACTGAATCCAACCCTTGAAAATGACAAAGAGAATACATGATATAGACATATAAACCACTCATCCTATCCATCAGGGGTCAAATCCATGAGAAGAGGAGTTGTTTCAACCATTTCGAAACTAAGAACAAGAATCTAGGCAGTCAAACAACTTGCCTCTACAAGAGTGGAAACAGATTCATTACCCTCAAAACCAATTTTTGTCCATGAATCTACCATCTACTAGTGTTTGACTATTACATTTAAAATCCATGGCATTAATTACATTAGCAAATTCACTTACATGAGAGATATATCAATAAAATAGGCAAAATTAGGCAAAAAAGTCATCCTGAGTCAAAAATTCCCTACGCGTAGTGCCACGGTCCTATGCACACCGCCACTTTGAGTCCACGTTTGGAAGCCTTACCAACATCAAAATTGAGCCTAGGATAGCTCATTGGAAAGGCCTTCAAGTCTAGTTTCTGGAACAGCTGGAATGTTTTCATTTGGAGCTCATTTTTCCCCTCAAAAACCAATTCTCCCAAGGCTGCTTCAAAAATTCTGAAAATTGGTAGGGTGCATGTACTTTATGCCTTGAATCCAAAAATTCAAACCATTTATGCATTGGATGCCCCTAGAAAAAGCGCTCTGGGAAAATTTTCTATGTTTTGAATTTCCGAAATTTCAAAATGACAAAATTTCTTCAAAAGCTACCCAAATTTTGCATGAGACACCACCATCAACTGCTTTGATGGGCTAGGGAGGCTTCAGCCAACATCTTTAATCTATATTGCTCCCTTTTTCCTTCCAAAGCTCTCCTTAGCCTAGCCTTTAACTTTCTAATCCTCATGTTACAAATGTTGTTGCGGGTCATGTAATGGTATGCCATGTGTCTGAGCATTTTCTTATCCTTCTTGGCCTTCTCAATGAGCCCTTCAAGACGTAGGTTGACTCTTTCAAGCCAAGTCTCCCTATCATTTTCAATTTCTTATTCGATAGGAGTCAAAGTGACATGAGCCTCTTTGTCACTTTGCCTCTTTACTTTTAGTAGTTCAAGCTCCATGAGGACCCGTTTATCACTTAATTGTTTGTTCTCCTATTCCAAGTATTTGATGACGAACTTGGCACTCTCTAGGTTGTTTGCCAAAGCTTGTATTTGAGCCTCACTTTCCTGTATGATAATGTCTTTGATGGCTTTTTCGTCCTGAGGCTCCAAGTCAATGGTGTCAACTCCATGATGAGTATAATGCTAATGCAACTCCTCATGATTAGTCAAGTCAAAATCTCTTTCCTCCTCATCACCAAGGTCTTCCTCCCACACTTTTTCCTTGCCTTTGCTCAGGTGCTCAACCTGTACCTATTTTGTTGATGTAGAAGGCAAAGCCCCTTCCACACCTTGTGGAGATAACATTTGCCTATGGACTGATGAAGAAGGCAGGGTCCCTTCCACTCCTTTTGAAGTAAACACTTGCCTGGTAGTTGCAAACAACTTCCTTGACCCTCTTTGATATGTCAAGAACACCGGTATCTCAATAGGTTTTGTCTCATGGTGTTCATCTCCTGTTTCCACATGATTTGAAGGCCCAACTGTCTCTTACACCATGGAGGGAGGAATCTGAGGTCCTCTGAACATGTCATGAGCTATGAAAGTCTCCCAAGGAATATTGAGAAGACTGAGATGGTGAAGGACAATAATTTTAATTAAGGAGTAATGATATATAGTGTTCATCTGTTGAGGATATGGCTTCTTCTGTACAAGGTAAGCCATCTTGTCAATGTTTCTAAATAGGAAATAAAGGAGGTTCAATAGTTTTACCCTTGTGAAGTGCATGAGGAGTCTGATAGGATAAGTGTATAACCTGAAAAACCTGCCTTCACAGGTGAAATATTTGATGATGATCCTCATCAAAGGGACATACCTGTTCTCCAAGAATTTGAAGGGGAAAAGCCTCTTCATCTAACTCCTGTAATAAGGCTTAATGTAAGACTCATAATAATGCTCATCTAGGTCCTGAGCCTTATACCATTTCTCACCAACCTTTGGGATCTTGGTGGCCTGTGAAATGATTGATGGTGACACTATGAAAGTCACCCCAGCAAGAGTCACTTTGTTGTCATGTAGGTTGGCCACAAAGAGTGTAGCCAGTTCATGATGAAACTGAACTCTCTCCACTAGTTCATAGAATTCATAACATTAAAGGTGCCTAAAACAAGAAACTGCTAATGGGGAGGCATGAAATTATGCTAGGTTGGTTGGCTTTTCTCTTGTGATTCTGCCTCCCTTATAAGGCTTTCTCTGTTGCCTTCTCCTCTCGACCGAACTATCACTTTTTTTCTCCTCATCATAATCAGAATCACCTCTATCCATGATTAATCAATTTTCTTGGTTCGCACAATTTAGACAATGTATGGGATGAATGATATGCTCTAGGGTTTGTAGGGATGGGTATGGATGACTTTAGGAAGCTATGGGTAAAGCATGGGAGGGAGGGGACAGTTTTGGGAGTGATAAATGAGTGGTAGAATATGATAAAAATGATGGGAATAAAAAGTGAAGGGTTTAGTTATGAGGTTGAGTGATGGGAAAAACCAAGTGAGTAGGGTTTTATAGTGAAAATTAGGGTTTTATATAGAGAGTGAAAAACTTTGAAAATCTTCACATATGAAAGCTAAAATTTCAAGTAAAGCAATGATACTTGCTTGCAAAATGCATATTTGAAGGTAATTTGGCATAGATTTGAAGTTAGGAGAATTTTTGGTGTTGGTTGCCCTAAGTGCAGTGCCTCTACACAGATGCACAACGCTAGGCCCTAAGCGTAGTGCCCGTTGAAAAATACACTATAAAAAATCACCCTACGTGTAGCACAAGGCCCTACGCGCAGTACCCTTCTCCCTACATGCAGCGCTGAACAAAATTCCTCCTGAAGTGCAACGCTCATTGCCTACGTGTAGCACTGCCCCTGTTTTGCTCAAGAACACTTAGAAAATTGATTTTCCTTCTCTCCTTTGACTCCTTTGATTTGCAAAATGATATAATGGAATGAAAGTATAAGAAAATGAGTTTATATATGAACTTCATTTTAACTTTTTCTTTTTGAAAACCAACTTTTCCAATGTCTCTTTTCCTTTTAGAAACCCTGATTTTAATGCATGTTCATTTTTTGCTTTTGCAGGTGGATTTGCTCATGTTGCCTTTATTTCTTTGTAGTCTTTGTAGCGTGGTAGTATATTTTGGTGACTTATGGGCAACTTGGAACCGATATTACATATAGAGACATGAAATTACATAAAAAACAAAATACTCTGTTTTCACCTCAAAACATGTTTTGAAGTGAAAATTACATTTGACTTTGATAAAAATAATTTTCAATTCTTCTGATACTTTTCTTGAGTTTATTTTGCATCCTCATGTCCTTGCTGATCTTTATTAGCATTCAACCATCACATTTAACTATGGTGAAAACCCTAAAACCTAATGAGACCAAACCCTAGTAACCTAATGGAATGAACTGTAGAAGGAAAATAAATTTTGACTGGAAACAATAAGAAAGAGGATCAGCAAGTATGTTTCATGACGGAAACTGAAGTGACCTCAACCATCAGTGGATCCATGACCTAATGGATTATTGAAAATTTATAGTATTGGACTCCTACTATGAAAAAGCAAAAGAGCAAATTTTGATCACTGATGGCAGTATGACAACACTGACACTAACATGTTCTATAGGTATTTACAGGCTGTTGTGACCAAACACCAAAATGGTTTCCATCATGTCCAAAGGGGGAGATTATTGGCATTATGACTAATGTGTTGTCCTTGATGGAAACCTACTTGTAGCAGGTTACATAAATGTTGTTTGATGGAAACTTGCTTGGTAAAATATGTCAACATGATGATAGCAGGATGAGTACAAATGTGACCAAGAGATTAGCGAAAGAAATATCAATACATAAAATGATTAAGCTAAAGTTTGAGGAAGAATATGCAGGTTCTGTGAAGAAAAGGCATGTACATACGTGGGTATGGTGAAGAAAAGTAGCATATAGTTTCCGCACCATGGTATTCTAAATACCAGGGGTCTTGCAAAACATCCAAATGTTAAACAAGGTTAAAGTGAAAAAAACTATTATATTCTTTTCCTACTTAACACTTTTACCATGTAAATATTAGGGTTACCATACATATTATGATTTTAAATGAAATATGCATATTACAATACTTGGCATTTTTCTTTGGCATTATTTATATGTAAGATGGTTCTATCACATTTGATTAACATATCTGGAATTATCTACCATCTAAGGCTTTATGATACTTCACATTAATCGAAAGTTATAGCATTTAATATTACAGGCCCATTATTATTGATGTGAATTGGTGTTTACTGCTGACAAGGGTTATCCGGCCTAAATACGAGATTTTATGATTTAACTATGACTAAATGCAGTCCACCCTCTGCTACATTTATGTCACCACTACGACCTCCTTACAACTGTATTAATGCTCAGCTTATGTGATGGCCTGGGTGGTGAGGTGGCTCATCAGAAAACTTCAATGCTAGGTTGTTTCGTCGCCGACCTTGGGATTCACTTCACATCTATGATCTCTAGCTATTGTAGTGATTAGACGGTGGGAGAGAGTTCTAAGTTTCTATGCCTTTAGTATAGTCTTTGATTCATTTTAGTTGTTCTTCCCTACATAATGGTTTTAGTCGGCTCTATATGCAGTCTTCCAGGTGTAGGTAGCTCCTCTGTCTTCCACTTGCAACTCAGTTGTAGTTGAGTTCATTCTTGTTGTTTGTCGCCATGAATGCCCTTCTGAATTCTATGGCTCATTCAACAGTTACTGGTCTTCATTATTCAGCAACATGCATGAAGGAGAGTTTTACATTTGGCCTGGTTCAGGTAATTACGGTATTCTCCTTTTTTCTCTTGCCCAGTTTCATTCAGTTTCATTTTGCCTAATTCTGGTTATTGTTTTTGAATTTTAATCTCTGCTACTCCTCCTACCTAGGTTGATATTCCTTGTAGGTAAAATTATGGTTGTTGAGGAGTTAAAAGAGGCTTTTACTCAACTCATTTGCACGCAGAGCCAAATGCTTAGTTTCCTTCTGGGTACATAATATCTAGCCTAGGGTTTATAGAGAGGGTTTCTCTTGCCATTGCCTTTAGTCTCTGAGGGAGGCTTAAACTAAAATTTTTAAGTTGCTATCATATTTTGTATTATTATTTAAGTTAATTATGGCCTTCAAATAGGTCGATTTAGCTCATGGAGGGCTATAGGAATCGAGAATTAAATCGTCTTTAGTTTATTAGATATTTTGGAAGAAAACCCTGCTCTGCTATTATGAGAAAATGGACAACTATTTCGATTATTGTATAACTTATGACTTATGCTCTGAGCAACTTCGAGTTAATATATATGCACTCATTAGTTTGTCTGACATTTCCGTCTGGAGATCTGTATGTGTTAAATCATTTGTTGGAGATGGGTACTCTTCGATTGTCTGTGATAAGTTATGCAATTCAATCCCTGCCTGTAGGGTAAGGGTTTGATGTTAAATATATTAACTTCAGATAAAAAAATAGTTGTTTTGGAAAATATAGGACAACAAGTTGTTTCTGCTTATTTTCCTTCTTTATTTTTCTGCTTTTCCTGAATATATTTAGTCAAATCCGTAATCTTGTTTTCCACGGTTCTTGAAATACTACAATTATTTCGTTGACACCTAATTTTTTACATGAATACCTCTGTTTTCTTCTACCCTAGGTTCAGGGTTTTTTCCATTTCCTATTGAAAGGTTTAGGCATACTATTCTTGCATTTTCTTTGTAGTGTTACTATTACAATGTTGGAAAATTTGACGGTAAATCTTATCAAGTGTCTGTATTATTGATCAGTAAGGTTTACCTAGGTTCTAGGTGATTTCCTTACTAATTACTGACTATGATTGCTGCAATTTTCTACTTGGCACGAGTGGTTATCTATCTCTTATCTATAGTAGTTGAATTTACATATTGTTCTGCATGCGAATGTCACTTGTCTAATGTCTCTTTACTGTTCCTTTTTCTTCACAAGAATTTGATCTTCCATATGTTCAAAAAAAAATATCTACATATATATATATTTACTATAACATAAATTTTCTCCTGTCTATTATTTCCTTTTTATATCTTTTACTTAACAAGAACTTGAACTACTAGATAACCAGAATATAAATAATCACGAATAAACTATTGCATAGCTTTTCTTGAATCAACCTATTCCATTCTTAAAATGCCAAATCTAGCTTATGGAAGATTTATCACAAGTTTCTATTTAACGAGATTTCTTACTTATCTAGTACATATAGTATACCAAAATTGGTCAGCAACCAGACTTGCTTGATGGTTTTCCTCCCAACCTTGAGACTAAAAATTCAGTAGACTCCCCCCAGTTGTTCTTGATCCTAGGAAACTTCTTCTCTCCCATGAGAACATTTTTTTCACAGCTATCTGGTCCTAACCAGAAGTAGCTATCACAAGTTGTCTGATGTTTCAGCACAACTTCCCCTTTTCATTTCCTGATCTAAGATTCCCCAATCCTCTTGAAATTCTTGAGTAAAAATACTCAATAATTTAGTTTCGGGACAAATAACTGTCTATCATAACTAATTAACAAGTAAAACAATGTTTACGAATAACTACAAAATTCACTTTTGCAAAACTAAATTCCAAAAATAGTTTATAGTTTAAAAATAGTAACAGTTTGTTTTGTTTGTATTAAAATGAATATTTACATTAATCGTGGATATTACATCTTCTCCCCCTAAAATCGAACATCATCCTGATGTTTTCCTTTTGAAAATTGACCTGAAAAGTTTTCTTTCATAACCTGCTGATCTTCCCAGGTGGCCTCTTCCTGCCCATAGTACTGCCACTGCATTTTAACCTGGGTGATAACTCATTTCTGCAGCATTACTTCTCTCCGATCTAGTATAACCAGATGTTTGACCAAGAACTCGCCTTCCTGTTTGACCTAAACATAGCAACAAAATGAGTTAAGTCATTAACTAGTTTGTTTAATAAATCTGTAAAAGAGAAACTATATATATGTATATATTGTACCTAAATGTCTTGCCATTTGATTACATGATTAGCATCATAAACATATTTCTTAAGTATAGAAACATGAAAGACATTAAGTACACGAATTTGACTAGGTAGGGCAAGTTGGTAAGCCACCGGTCCGATTCAAGCTAGAATTTGGAAAGGCTTGCAGAATCAGGGTGCTAATTTAGCACATCTGAACCATTACAAGGTGCTTTTCTCGGCCCTTACTCTAATGTAAACATGATCCCCTACTTGGAATTACCGGAAGCTCCTCTTTTGACCAGCAAAGTTCTTTTGTTGGTCCTGAGCAGCTTTTAAATTGACTTGCACCTTTTTCACTATCTCTTCCATTTCTTTTAACATGTCTGGCCCTAGCATCAACTTATCCTCTGGACCACTCTAACTCAAGGGTTTCCTGCACTTGCTCCTATATAATACCTCAAAGGGACTCATCTGTAAGGATGCATGGTATCTGTTGTTATAGGAAAATTCTACCAAGTGTAGTTAGTCCTCCTAGTTAGTTGGTTGTTGCATTATGTAAGTTTGCAGCATGTCCTCAAAAACTTGATTTACTCATTCAATCTGTCCATCCATTTGAGGATGATATACAGTGTTGAAGTGCATTTGTGTGCCAAATCCATCAAAAAGGGCCTTCCAGAAGGCTGATGTAAATTTTACATCTCGGTCAGAAATGATCATATTAGGGATTCCATGTAATTTGAAAATATTTTGCATAAAAATGTTAGCAATTTGTACCACTTTATGAGTTGACTGGACATGTATGAAATGAGTAGACTTGCTCAATTTGTCCACCACCACCATGATGGAGTCGTTTTTCTTTTTTGACTTAGGCAGTCCGGTAATGAAATCGATGGATATGGTTTCCCATTTCCATTCAGGGATAGGCAGAGGGTGAAGTAATCTGCCTAGGTGTTGGTGCTTAGCTTTTACTTGTTAGCATTCCAGACATCTGGCTAAATATTCTGCTATCTCCTTCTTTATACTAGGCCAAAAAAATTCCTTCCTCAGGGAAGAAATCATTTTCTGGTATCTGGGGTGGCTTGCATAAGGAATCTTATGATATTCATCTAAAATTAAATTTTTAAGATGTTTCTGGTTAGGCACATATATCCTCTTCCTATAAATCAGCAAATCATCTGCATTTATTTCATATCCCAATTGTTCTTCATGCCTATATGAAATTTTTTCTTGCAGCCAAAATTTTTTATATACTGAATCTTGCATGGATGACTTATGAATCTACTAAAAAAAATTAGTTCGTGATTCACTAAAAGAAATTTCATATAAACAATTTACCTTCCGACTAAAAACATCTACCACCCAATTTTCTTTTCCCTTCAAATGTTTGACTTCAAAAACGAATTCATTTAGGAAATCTTCCCAACGAGATTACCTAACATATAAAGTGGGTTGTTTGAAGTAGTTAATCAGACTATGGTGATCAGTGATCAACATAAATTTCTTACCCAACAGGTAGTGTCGTCACGTCTTTAAGGCATGAATCACCACTGTCAGCTCCATGTCATATGTTGAATACTTTTGCTCGTACTCTTTAAGCTTCCTTGACTCATAGGCAACAACCCTACCTTCTTGCATTAATATGCCACCTGCACCTTCCTTGCTAGCATCTGTACGAACCACGTACTCTTTATTGGGATCAACAATTCTCAAAATGGGTGTGGTGGTAAGCAGATGTTTGATCTTATCAAAGCTCCTTTGACAGATGGGGATCCATTTGAAGGTTTTTCCCTTCTTTGCAGAGAGGTAAGAGGATATGCCACTCTAGAAAAGCCTTCCACAAATATCTGATAGTATCCCACTAGGACCATGAATGATCTTATGTTAGCTACATCTTTCAGTACCGACCATTCCATGATAGTTCTTATTTTTTTGGATCTACTACAATTCCATCCTTAGTGATGGCATATCCCAAGTAATGGATTTTCTCTTTAAAGAAATCACATTTATTGTACTTGGAGTGCAATTGGTGTTCTCTTAGGACTTGCAGAACAATACAAAGATGCTCCTTATGTTCTTCTATGTTTCGAGAGTAGATCAGTATGTCATCAATAAATATTAATACAAACATGTCTAAGTACTGATGGAATATACTGTTAATGAGGCACATGAAGGTTGTTGGGGCATTAGTTAGCGCAAATGACAAAACTATGAACTCATAATGTCCATAATGGGTCCTGAATGCAGTTTTTGAAATATCTTCCTCCTTTATTCTGATATGATGCTATCCACAGAGGAGATCAGTATTTGAAAATATGGTTTCACCTTTCCCCTAGTCAAATAACTCATATATACGGGGGATGGGGTATTTTCTTAATGGTTAGCTTATTTAGTTGATGGTAATCCATGCACATGCGCAAGGTTCTGTCCTTCTTTTTAACAAATAATACTGAAGCTCCCCAAGGGGACACACTGGGATGGATATACTTTTTATCAAGCAACTCTTGAAGCTGCATTTTCTATTCTGTTAGCTCTGGTATTATCATTCAGTAAGGTGCTTGGGAAATTGGGGCAGCTCTCAGAATTAACACAATGGTAAAATTTGTCTCTCTTTGGGGGTAGACCTGGAATTTCCTTCGAAAATACATTTGGAAAATTTTGTATCATAGGTATGTTCTCTAATGGAATAGTTTTATCTTTAGAGTCAACATACCGTACTTGTATTGCATAAATTTGGCAGCCTTTTCTGATGCACTTCTCTAATTGGGAAGCTATTATAGGTCTTAATTGCAGAGGTTGTTGGACACCTTGAATTTCTTGTCTCTCCCCTTCCTCATCCTGATAACTAATAGTTTTGGTTTTACAGTTAATGAGGGACCAGTGTTTTTACAACCAATCCATTCCTATAAGGATGTCATATGACCCCAAGGATAACACATTCAAATTAGCTATGATAGGTTTATTAGCTAATTTTAAAGGACAATTACTTACTTTAGACAAAACTCTCCTTTTTGCTTCTGTGGTTAGCTATGCTAACCAAGGATTTTTAATTTTTACAGCTTGCAATTTACATTTTCCCACTATATTGGGACTAATGTAGCTCAAATTGGCCCTGGGATCAATTAAAATAGAATAGGTTTGGTCAAAAACAGTACCTTCAAATTCAACCATGGTTGGCTGAAATTCTGCCTGATGATATTAAAGGGACGCATTAATTTTAGGAATTCTTCTTGCCACTTCTCCCACAGTAGATGCCTCCTATATTTGTGATATCTGATCCCTTGCAGTGAGGGCAGTTTTTGACATAATGTGGGCCTCCACATCCCCGACACTGTACAGGTGGTATGTCTGCTTCATTTCTGCCAGCTTGCTCATTTGTCTTGGTTCTTCTTGGTACTTTAAATATAGGTTGATTCTTAATCATATTTTCGGTTAGTTTGAATTTTATATAATCCCTTGTTTCCCATGCCCTTATTCCCCTTGTGGCTGGGAAAAAATTTACTTCCCTTTTTGTCTGCCCATCTCTTGCTAATATCTCCCTTTGGTTTATTTTGCTGGTAGCAGATCCATGCTTTACGAATAACTTCATCCATGGTTTTTGAGTTGCCAAACTCCATCTGTTCTTTCATGAATAGCAGAAGACTACTAATAAACGGCTACACCTTTGCTTTTTCTTCACGAATATAAGGGACATATTGCCAGAATGATGTAAACTTTGTCATGAACTCATCCATGGTCATTTGACCTAGTCGGAGATAATGAAATTCTTTTGCTTTTTCATCATAAAATCTTTCTATTAGATATTTTTCTTTAAAATATCTCTGAAATTTACCCCAGGTTATGTTTTTCTCATTGACTCCGCAGACTATTTTTACTTCCTCCCACCATAATGTGGCTTTCCCTTGTAGCTGGAAAATGGCCAGTCAGGCCTTCAGATTATGATCATACTCGTACAGCTGGAAATACTTGTTCATATTAATGAGCCATGCTTCCGCCACCTCTTCTTGTTCACCATCGAAGAGAGGAGGCTTGATTTTCCGAAACTCCCCTTGAAGTTCCATTTTCTACGTTTTTTTAGTCTTGTGATCGGACACATTTTCCGATTCTTCTTCATGATTTTCTTCACCACCTTCTGTTTCCACATTCTTAGTTCGAAACTCTTGTTCCCCTGTCATATTGTCGTGCTCAGGGTTGGGGACTAGTGGTCGATGATTCTATTTATCTGATAGAATTTTCAAGATCTTTTCCTACTCCTGCATCAATCTTTCATTGTCTGCCCGGAGCCGGGCCATCTCACCTTTCAATTCTTGTATAGTCACCCATATATCGTTATTGAGATTTTGCGGCTCATCGCCCGGCTGCACCCAAACCTCAGGATTTCCTTCCTGAAATGATGTTGATCCTGTTCCCATTATGGACCTATGTGGTAGGTTCTCAGTTCTCTTCATGTTGACTAATTCCTGCTTCCTACGTGCACATCACTGAGTTTGTTGTTTCTTTGTTCTAGAGGTCTCAGTTTGGTGACCTGAGTGCTTTGATACCACATGTAACACATCCAAATGTTAAACAAGGTTAAAATAAAAATAAAAAAATTACATGCTTTTCCTACTTAACACTTTTACCATGTAAATATTAGGGGTTACCATACATATTATGATTTTAAACAAAATCTACATATTACAATACTTGGCATTTTTCTTTCGCATTATTTATATGTAGGATGCTTCTGTCACATTTGATTAACATATCTAGAACTATCTACCATCTAAGGATTTACGATACTTCACATTGATCAAAATTTATAGCATTAAATATTACAGGCCCATTATTATTGATGTGAATCGGTCTTTACTATTGACAAGGGTTATCCTACCTAAAGATGGGACTTTATGATTTAACTGTGACTGAATGAAGTCCACCCTCTGTTACATATATGTCACCATTACTACATCCTTACAATTTTATTAATGCTCAGCCTATGTGATAGCTTAGGTGGTGAGGTGGCTCATCAGAAAAGTTCAATGTTGGGATGTTCTGTCGCCGACCTTGGGATTCGCTTCACATCTATGATCTCTAGCTGTTTTAGTGATCAGATAGTGGGAGCGAGTTATGAGCTTCTATGCCTTCGCTATATTCTTCGATTCATTTTCATTGTTCTTCCCTAGAGAATGGTTTCAGTCTACTCTGTCTGGAGTCTTCCAGGCGTAGGTAGCTCCTATGTCTTCTGCTTGCAGCTAAATTGTAGTAGAGTACATTCTTGTTGGCTTCTGCCATGAACGACCTTCTGAATTCTTATGGATCCTTCAACAGTTACTGGTCTTTGTTGTTTGGCAATGGGCATCAAGGAGGGTTTTACATTTGGCCCGATTCAGGTAATTATGATATTCTCCTTTCTTCTCTTGCCCAGTTTCGTTCAATTTCATTTTGCCTAATTTTGGTTATTGGCTTTGAATTTTAATCTCTTCTACTCCTCCCACGTGGGTGGAGATTCCTTGCAAGTAAAATGATGGTTGTCTAGGGGTTAAAAGAGGCTTTTACTCAGCTCATCTGTGCTCAGAGCCAAATGCTCAGTTTCCTTCTGGGTACATAATATCTAGCCCAAGGTTTATAGAGAGGGTTTCTATTGCCATTGGCTTAAATCTATGAGGGAGGCTTAAACTGAAATGTTTAAGTTCCTATCATATTTTGTATTAGTATTTAAATTATTTCTAGCCTTTAAACAAGAGGATTTAGCTCATGGGGGGTTGTAGGAATTGAGAAATTGGTCATCTTTAGTTTATTAGATATTTTGGTAGAAAACCCTACTCTACTATTATGAGAAAATGGATAGCTATTTCGATTACTATATACTTATGACTTATGCTCTGAGCAACTTCGAGTTAATATATATGCACTCATTAGTTTGTCTGACATTTCCGTCTGAAGATATGTATGTGTTAAATCATTTGTTGGAGATGGGTACTCTTCAACTATCTGTGATAAGTTAGGGAATTCCATCCTTGCCTGCAAGATAAGGGTTTGAGGTTAAATATATTAACTTCGGATAAAAAAACAGTTGTTTTGGAAAATATATGACGACAAGTTGTTTCCGCTTATTTTCCTTATTGATTTTTCCGCTTTTCTTGAATAAATTTAGTCAGATCTATAATATTGTTTTCCATGGTTCTTGAATTACTGCAATTACTTTGTTGACACATAAATTTTTACATGAATAACTTTGTTTTCTTTTACCCTGGGTTCAGGGTTTTTTCCATTTCCTACTGAAAGGTTTAGGCACACTATTCTTGCATTTTCTTTATAGTTTTACTATTACAATGGCAGAAAATTTGACGGTAACTCTTATAAAGTGTCTATACTATTGATCAGTAAGGTTTACCCAGGTTCTGGGTGATTTCCTTACTAATGACTGACTATGATTGCTACAATTTTCTACTTGACACTAGGGGTTCTTTATCTCTTGTCTATAGTAGTTGAATTTACATATTGTTCCACATGTGAATGTCACTTGTCTAATATCTCTTTACTGTGCCTTTTTCTTAATAAGAAT
This sequence comes from Pinus tabuliformis, assembly GCA_031772625.1. Taxonomy (NCBI): domain Eukaryota; kingdom Viridiplantae; phylum Streptophyta; class Pinopsida; order Pinales; family Pinaceae; genus Pinus; species Pinus tabuliformis. The sequence goes on along the minus strand of CM062820.1, from coordinate 854,042,289 downwards.
TTGCTCTTCCAAATGTTCAGAATAATAAAAAAAAAAAATACTATAGAATACATTTTCTCCTGTCTATTATTTCCTTTTTATATCTTTTACTTAATAAGAGCTTGAACTACCAAATAACCATAATATAAATAATCATGAATAAACTATTTCATAGATTTTCTTGAATAAACCTATTCCATTATTAAAATGACAAATCTAGCTTATGGAAGATTTATCACAGGTTTCTATTTAACGAGATTTCTTACTTATCTAGTACATACAATATACCAAAATTGGTCAGTAACTAGACCCGCTTGATGCGTTTCCTCCCAACCTTGAGACGGCAATGTCAATAGTCTCCCCCAAAGTTGTTCCTGATCCCAGGAAACTTTTCTTCTCTCCCACGAGAACCTTGTTTTTGCAGCTATCTAGTCCTAACTAGACATAGCTATCACAAGTTGTCTGATGTTTCGACACAACTTCCCTTTTTCCTTTCCTGATCTCTAATTCCCAATCCTCTTGATTTTCTTGAGTAAAAATACTCAAGTATTTAGTTTCGGGATAGATAATTGTCTCTCATAACTAATTAATAAGTAAAACATTATTTATGAATAATTGCAAAATTCACTTTTCCAAAAATAAATTCCAAAAATAGTTTATAGTTTAAAAACAGTAACAATTGGTTTTTTTGTAGTAAAATGAATATTTACATTAACTGGGGATATTATAGGTCTTTACCATGGTATTGGCCCATAGTAATGATGATGGAAACAAATATTTGATCCCGTCCAGGAATACCATCGACATAACTAAGGGTTTGACACATGTTATTGGCTATGGCCTAATTTATATAAGTATATGGAGATCAAAGTGTTTGTTGTGCAAGTTATGGGTTATTAGTGAATAGTTTGATCTGAAATAACTATGCATTGCGGAGTATGATGATGGATAAGATCCAATAGATCTAAAATGACTATACATTGAATAATCTACTTATGGGTTGATTTGACCTGTGATGATAATTTTTTAATGTTTGTTTGTTACTGTGTATGAGTTTGACTGAAGTTCTGTTGTGCAGCGAAGGTATGAGTCAATCATTACAGATTTATACACATGTTTGTTTCATAAAAGGTGCGTACATACACTGACCAAATTCTGAGTAGTAGCTTATCATTTCTATAGTATGGACAGATTTGTACGTGGGTATCAAATATGAAAGGCACATACATACATGAAATTGTTTTGTAAGGGTCACGTACATATGCTAGGGTTTAGCTTAATACGCTATTTGATCAGCTTGATGATTCTTTTTGTGCTTGCTGTTTTCTGTCAATGAACTCTTTCATGATGATCTGCGTTTAACAGTGATGGTTGAGGTTGAATGATTTTCGGAATGTTTTTTTGAATAGTAATGATGCTACTATCTATATGTGGTTTAGATATCTGTGATATGTTTTGTAAGTGATTCAGTGAGTATTTTAGTATAACAATGATTCAGTTTCAATGTTCAGTGTTTTGAGATATGTACTCATGTATGCTTCATGGAGAGCGCCTATATATGTGGATATATTTAAGAACAATAGAGTATATATTTTGATGAGGGTTTCTAGTGACATAATCAGGTTTCTGTTATGAATAGTATGTGGACTGGTTTTTTGGTAAATGGATTTGCAGTGATCTAGCTACTTTGGTTGTTTGATATTGATTTGGGTCTCAGTTGGTACAATGATTAAGTGATTTGATATGATGATTGGTTTCATTTTTACTATTCGATATTGATCTTAATTGATGGTAGTGGGTCCAGTCTGAAAATTTGATGAAACGTGGCCTATAGATTTGATGTGTTGGTTCAGGTGGATCCATTATGAAAATTATGAATCATGGTCCATGAAGGTGCTCAGGGTTGGAGCCTTCAGTGAGGGCATAGAAGCTTCCTTCCAGTGGTAGCTGGTGAATCTGATTAGGGGGTTGGAGCTCCCTTCTGGTGGGTGTCGGTAAACGAGATCAGGGGCTTGGAGCTCCCTTTTGGTGGGTGTTGGTAAACGAGATTAGGGGGTTGGAGCTCCCTCCAAGTGGGTGCTAGCGAATGAGAAAAGGTTGTAGCCTTTTGAAGGTGGGTTCCTGCGTACTGGTATGAGTCTACACCAGTACAAGATTGTAAAGAATATTTGTTTTAAAATAAGAAGTTAGAGATGAAAACAAGGATGGTTTTCTCCCACATTAGGTTTCCGCATAAAAAATCTTGGTGTTCATGTGTGTTGATGTGTTTCTTATGTCCGATGGTTTATTCTGTTCTCACTACACATGGTTATTGTTTAATTAATTCCTAAAGAAGTATTGATACACTGGTACGAGTTAAATAGATGATGAATTAACTGAAAAGTTAGTTAAGTAGATATATGCTAGTTGTCTACATAACAGTCACGTACATAAGAAAGCTTAGTTCATTATAGTTTCTATTATGAAACCAACCCACAAAAATATAGAAAATATAGATCAACGAATTCAGAACCAGCCTCTTCGAGGGGGCGACCTCCTTTACATTACACAAATGAAAAATTCTTGGATGATACAAATGACAATACCTCCTTTCTATATATAGGAGTCTAAGTGGTCCCAATATAATCAGATCCTACATAACAATAATATTGTAGGGGCACAACGATACAATAGTGGGCTTCTATGGGGCACAATAATAACAACATGGGGACTACATGGGCACAACAATACCATAAGGGGGTTGCACTAATAGAAATCAGGGGCTACACTAGTAGTATAGGGAGCTAATATGCCCCTCTCCTTCAAAAAGTTTTGTCTTCAATGCTTGAGTAGTTCTAGATGCTTTTGTATAAAATTCTCATCCTCCCATGTGGAATCTTCAACGGGTAAGTTCTTCCACTTTATGAGATACTATGAAATTGATTGATTTTGTAGTTGTCGGGTTCTTGTTTTCATGACTAATTCAGGTTCAAATATGATTTTTCCTTCCTCATCAAGTTCCAACAATATTATTTGAACTGGGACCTTGTCGCCTATAACTTTCTTTAAGCATGAAACATGGAAAAGTGGGGGCACTCGGGAAGATGCAGGAAGGTCCAATTTGTATGCCATAGTACCAATATTTTACAACACTTTATAAGGATCATAGTACTTTGGTGATAATTTATTATCCTTCTTATCTTACTTGAGGGAAATTTGTTTGTATGGTTGTAGTTGTAAAAATACCTAGTCGTCTATGTCAAAACTTCTTTCACTGTGATGTTGATTTGCCTGTTGTTTCATTCAATTCTGCGCGAAAGTTAGGTTATCCTTTTTCTTCTTGATATGTCATTCTATCTTGAGATTTTGAGGAGTGGTAATTCCTGCCAATGCATTACAAGATATGGTCGGATTCATTTCTTCTTTCTTTGGGGTTGGTTCCTGGTGTATATCCTCTTCTTTTGATGTTTCTTGATCCTTTTCTTCCTCCTCTTCACAATCAATGTAAAATAATTTATTCTGATCACATTTATGACCTTTAGTGTATTTGTTATCACAACTATAACAAAGGTCATTTTCTCCTTTTTCTTCCAATTATTGTGGTGTCAACCTTGTAGGTTGTGGAAGGCTAGGAGCAACAACACTTCCATATTTATAATTGTGAGTGGTAGGATTTCTTGTTGCCTTAATTTTTCTTTTAATTTTTCTTGCCAACCTGAATGCCTTCTCTAATAAATCAGGTTCCCAAAGAAAAACCTCATGTTGAATTTTATGCTTTAAAGTACCTATGAAGACATCAATCCTCTGCTTCTATAGAATATAATTTCCCTTATATTCAATTTTTGGTAGTCTTCAATGTGATCTGCCATTAAACCCTTTTGTTTGAGATTTGTCAATTGGCTAAAGAAGGTGTTGCTTTTTGTATCCTCATAATGTGCTATCATTTCCTCCGTGAACATTGACAAGGTGACAAGTGGTTTACAAGAAAAAATCCCTTTATACCAAAAAATTTAGTCGGTTCTAAATATAGAGATGCAATACATACCTTTTGTAACAATTTCACATCATGTAGATCAAATATTTCTCCATTTGTAGTATCCATGTTATGGGATCCTTGTCATTAAAATTCATCATATCGATATTTTGAATATGGTGGGCATTCAATCCAATGTTAGATTCTATGAAATCATGATTAGCATTTATTTTTTTCTTATCATGAGTTTCCTCTACTACCTTTTCATCATTAGGAGGCCATTCTTATAGCATCTTTGTCCCACCTTCCTTCAAAACTTCCATGCCTTTCTACAAATCTTCCATGCATTTCTTCAAATCTGCTTCCCTACCATTGATATTAGCTTCCATGGCACATATAAAAATATTTATCTTAGCTTCAATCACAGTCTTCAAATCATCCATCCAATTTAGCTTACTAAGTGTTTCTATTTTCTTGATTCGAGTCATTCTTTTTCTTGCTTTTAGTAGATCAATATTGAATCTGTTATATCTCTGAAATTTCGGATCTCCAAGGTCTAAAATTGTGACCTATAGTAGCTCTTTGCATCCTCTTTCCAATTCCACCAGTCTCATCTAAATTGGATTCTCCAAGAAAGAGTTATGCCCAATCTCCCAAGATGACCTGATTATATACTTTTTCAGTAGAGAAAACTTGTACGAAGTGCCACGTGTCACTGTTTCGACCTTCAGTCCTAAAAGAAATATAAGTAAAAGTATAGTTCATCCTCTTTCTATAACATCTTACTAAATTTCAATCTGAGTTTCAGAGAGAAATTTATGACGATTTTCCCAAGTTCACATGTTTGGGACGTAATTTGGGAGCCTGAATAAACCCTAAATGTCTTCGACCATATATCCAAAAATGTAGTGAAACAAGATTGGAAATTAGGACACAAGCTTCACCACTATTTTGCCTCAAATTCGTTTTAATTTTAGAGTCTCATCCTTCATAGAAAACAAGTTATAGTTAAAATTCCATGCTAACCTATTTGTGATGGAATTCTTGAGCTTGCCAAAACCATAACTTCCTTAGATCATATCTCTGCAAATATATCGATACAAGATCTGAAATATGGGCCCGAGGTTCAGAACGACTTCCGTGCAAATGGGTTTTTTGTTTTAGCTTCTGAAACTTCGTAGTGAAAACCTTATATCGAAAATGCCACGATGACCTGTTTGGAGCAGCGAAACCCTAGAATCCAAAGCTTTGATACCAAATGTTATGAAACCAGCTCATAAAAAGATAGAAAAGATAGATCAACGACTTAAAAGTCAACCTCTTCGAGGGGGTAACCTCCTTTACATTACACAAATGAACAATTATTGGATGATACAAGTGACACTACCTCCTTTCTATATATAGGAGTCTAAGTGGTCCCAATATAATCAGAGCCTACATAACAATAATATTGTAGGGGCACACCAATAAAAATAGCGGGCTTCTATGGGGCACAATAATAACAACATGGGGACTACATGGGCACAGAAATACCATAAGGGGGTTTCACTAATAACAATAAGGGGCTACATTAGTAGTATAGGCACCTAACAATTACGTACATAAATATGAATAAGAAAAGAAAAAGTTTAAGTGAGTTTTTAAAATATGATTCACCCACCCCCCTAGTATTTTTCCCATGTATGCCTCTAATATCTCATGAAATGGTGTTCAGACCTAATATCTGGATGGCCCTTATTCCAAACAGTGTGATATCTAATTGGGACTTCATATTAGAGAGACCCCCTGCATGTTGGTGGTATCCAACATTGTCAACATCCTGGCACTAGAAGGAGGGCCATATGACAAGTTCAGCCCATGAAGTTTGTTTGAATATGTAATCTTAAATTTCTTCATCCCAAATCTTAATCCTAATATGCTTTTCAAATTCTATGGATCTTTCAATACCCATGGAATGTTTACATAACTTGACACATTTAAAGTTTGATAGAAAGAGACAATCTACCGTTCTTGATTATGTAGTTGAATTTGTTCAATTTTGTTTTTCAAGTGGAGTTTATTCTAAGGATATCATTACTAGGTTGTTTAGCCTCATGTTGGAAGATTGTGTCAAGTAGTGGTATTATTATTTACTAGTTTCTTCAATTCACTCTTTTCAACAACTCATTAAGGATATTCGTAAAGCTTTTGATAAGTATGAATATCAAGATGTTTGTATGAGAATTAATCAGCTAAGGATGAAATTAGATGAATCTTTAGAAGAATTTGTTGATAGATTTTGTTATCTCAAAATCAGACCCTGGAAGTCTGCTAACCAGGAAGACCTTAAGTAACTATTTCAAACCTACTTTAGGCTGAGGCTTAGCCTCCCCAACCTGAGCGGGCTCTTGTTACACTAAAAAATGTCACCTTGACTACTTGCAGTTAGTATGGCTCAAATCAACAGTCATGCTACCCTCTTAGGCAAGTCTTATGCCTCTGTTATCCATCTCAAACTCAAAGAAGAGAGAAAGTCTTGTAAAAAATATGTTTATCTCTGGGGTCGCAGGTTCTCTCTAGCCTTACCTGCGGGGACGCTGACCATGTTCACAAAATCTGCGTCCATGGACGCTCTGTATGTTAAGGGACAGGTGCGTCCTTCTGTAAAAGGCAAAATGCGCAAGTTTCATCTTAAAAAAGTTACTTGTGGTTACTTCTAGAACTTTCTAGAGGTCGGTTTGATGAAATGGATGCGCCTCCAGTTGGTTCATGTATCCCTATTAAGGAGGAACTTATCCCATCAATAAGGGAGCTATCCCACCCCAAGAGGGGGATTATCCCATTGATGGTGGACCTGAATAACCTCTTTACAGCACTATAAATAAAGGCATTGAGCCAGAGGGAGGAGAGGTTGGAGCTATACATTTTCTTTGGGTAAATGTTGCAGGATTTAGGTCTTCCATTAGAGCCTTTGTGAGGAGAGATTGTCTTCACTTGATTCTACTTGGAAGTGGGTGAGCTTTGTCAAAGTAGAGGAAAACCCTTGATGGACCCTGGGAGGAACTTGCACAACACCAAGGCCAGGTTGTAAGAGTTTCTTTGTTTCGTTATTAATACAAACTGGTTTATTTTTCTCAATAGCTTGTGTTAATGAGTTATTTCATGTGTTCCTTGGTCTCCAACTGGAAGTTTTTAGAAACCACTTAGACTCCTATATATTAGCCATCTTAATTATAATAACTACTAACTGGAAGTTTTTAGAAACCTAAGACAATTAGGAGTCTAACTCCACATCATGCTGTTAATAGCATTTATTACAATCAAAATTCGTTCCCTGACAAGTGGTTCCCTTCTGTTTAACTTTGATGGATGTTTAAAACTCCTTGTTGGCCCTTAATGTCTTATCTCCTTTACTGCTCCTGCAAAGTAGGAAACTGCCCCTGTTTTCCTGCTTTTGGTTTCCTCAAGGATATTTGAGACCAATTAACCATGATGTTTTTCTTTGATTACACAAAAGTGTATTGGAGTGCCACATTCTTGATGTGCTGTAGACCCTTCCCATATACTCGTATGGAGACAAAACTTCTTCAAAGCCATTTGAAATGTCGTGGAAAAAACTAGCGGTGATTATTTGTATGACAAAACTTATAGTTCATATATCTTTTCCTCCGCTTGTTTTACCTTTGTCGGTTGCTTGCACATTGTAAATGATCCTTTTTGACACTCCCCTTTCAAAAAATTTCCCCTTGATTACTCAAAATTGGTCGATTGAGTTTAATTATGTAGCTTCAGCAGTTTCGTAGCGCGCGACGAAACTGTTGTGCATTATGCGTCATTTTCAGCAGTTTCGTAGCGCGCTACGAAACTGCTGTGTAATCACAAAACACAGTTTAACACCAAAATCTAACTGTCTTGAGCCTCTTTTATATTGACATATCCCTTTCAACTACCCTGAAGCGATCAAAACTGAGTAGAGATGTATCATTCTTCAAGAAACTGTAACAAGGTAAATCATGAAAACTTTGAATATAACCTTACTTGCTGTGTGGTTTCCTTAAGGAGATCTTTCCTGTTGGCTTAGCTGCAGCTTCAACTCCTCAATTTGTCTCTTCATAACCTTGATCCCAGCTCCAAGTTTCATATTAACTCTTCTAATGAATTTTGATTCTTTTATTGCGGGAACTGACCATGTGTAGTATTGAGCGTTACAGTCGACCACCTCAGGTATTTGAATTGTTTTGTCCTCCCACAGAGCCTCCATTTTGTCGAAATGAGCTTCCTTGATTGCATGCTTCCTTGAGGCTTTCTTCAATCTAGAAATTTCCAGGTTTTCTAATTTCAACTTCTCTTTTAACTCTTCAACACTAGATTCTTCTTGAGGGATAACTACCTTACCTTTATCTTTTCCTTCATGAGATTGTGTTATCTCCTCTGTTTCACTTGCTTCCATCAATGTCTCTTGTACCTGTCTTCAATGCCTCGTTACTGGTCTTCTTGGCTTAAAGACAAATTTAGCAACCAAGTCATCAAACTTGAGCTTTTTCGAGGCTTTGATCTTTTTGGTCTCATCCTTTCCTGATTTTATCAAATCTACTTGAACCGAGGGAGATTCTTCAATATCAATAGCTTACAATAAGTCATTAAGACTTCCCTTTGAAACTGGGCTTTCTTCAGTAACCACTGTCTTGCCTTTTCATTTGGCTAACTGGCTCCTTGTCATTCTTCTCTGAACTACTTCACCTGTAGAAGATTCATGTACACCCTCTCTGATCTGAGTTTTCTCTTTATGGGACTATTGGGGTGTGTCTTGGATTATCAGTGGCTTGGTAGGTTCTTTTACCTACTTCGTAGCCTTCAATTTTACAAATATCTTGGATCTTGTTTCCCCATGATGGCCGATTGTTGTTGGAGATTATTTTTGTTGTAGGGAAAAGTATCCGATTCGGATGACCCTATCCCACTCTAAGGGTGATAGTACCTCAGCAACAACTGTAAACAAAACTACTTAAGGTTTACTTCTTTATGAAAGCAAGAGAGAATGAAGAAATGCACTAACCGTTGCCTTGCGCTTAATATTTGCTCCAATCTCTTCTCTTTGCTGCTTGCTCCTAGCTCTTTGCTCTTTTGCTGGCCCAGCTACAATGAGATCCTGCAAAATGACAAAGAAGGAAACTACAAGAAGCATGCATTCATAACTGATTCAAGGATTAGCATAAATCAAATATACAATCATCACAATACATCATTGAAACAAATGCATATAGAAGAACCTCAATAGCTTTTATTAATGGAAGAAGTAAAGTTCTGAGAAGGTTACAACCATTGAAGGCTCCAATCCAGCAACACCTCCCAGCAGAAAGAATTTCTCCTCTTCACCTCCTTCAAGCAATCACCCAATAGTTCTATAGTGAAACCAACAGCCTATCATTACTTTGCACAAAATTCCAGCCCCCTGAGCTCATAGGAGAGAGCTCAATATATAGATGAATTGAGAAAGGATGAGTCAGCTTGCAACTGATGTGTACCTGCCTTGTGTCCTCTCTCTCTTTAGTTGATCTTCAGTTCTTGAGTCCACTTGGAGAACCTTGCTTCCACTTGGAGAAACAAAGCCTCTGACTCATCACAAGGCGAAATCCCTGATCCAAGTGTCATTTTTGGAAGATTCCAGAGCAATGACTTAGTGTGCCACTTGTCCCATCTCGCTCAGCGCAGGTGGACTTTGTTCTACCTGCTTTGCAACGCAGGTATACCATGGAGGAGTTGAGTTTCAGCGCAGAAGCCTAGTGGAGCACCTGCTTTGATTTCAGGATTGCTTGTTTTTGAGTGTTTTCAGGTGGAGAACTGATCTGAGAGCTGTTGGTTTGCTGACCTTGTTCCTCTAGGGGTAGGAACATCATGTTTAGGGACTTTGGATCCCTTGGATTATTGACAATTCATGCCTGATGCTGCAAGGCACAAAATTGTCTATAACAGATGCCCCCTAAAGTATGAGGTCGTTTATCGGGTGAAATGCTTTATTAGGAGGATCCGAAGTTCATTCAATCTGCTAAGAAGTGTCCTGTAATAAGATACAATACAATACATTATTTTTCATACTTTTTCATGATCTAGCTGAGGCGGGCATTCCCATGCTCAGCTTTATAAATTCATTTTGGTACATAGAACAGACGATCGTCTGATGGTAGACTGATAATTTTCTGCTGAAATTATCATCCTTTGAGAAGGATGATCATCTGCTGCAATTATGTACACATCAAATGTCTTTATATCCTGAATATATATCGCAGCCTGGATGGATGAAACTAGATCCGAGGTCTTCAATCTCTTCCGATCTTCACTCGATGTACAAGTCGATCCATGTGAGAATTTCTTGAAGTCGAACATGGAAAGACATCGCTTGATTATCGGTCAATGATGTAAACCGTTAACAAGCGCGAGAGGAATCACCGATAAGGATGATGACCCTCAAGGTATAGCAGTACAATTCACATGGTGGGAATAAAGGACTTGGCGTCGACCACCATGCAAAATCCTCTGGTCGAAGGTCATTGATGTATACCTATCGCCGGAAGTGAGAAACTTGCCATTGAGGCATGCAAGCTTCAAAGTACTGAAGGGGTTGTTCCTAGATCAACTCCTTGGATAATGAGCTGATGTCGACAAGGAGCGATCCGTCAAAGGAGGGCCTTAATGAATCCCACATCAGTGACACAGAACGGAGCTAGTGATTGTGATGAGGTGAAAACAAACTGTGATGTATGATTCAGGGTGGCGGTCATGAAATGGATGAAGGACAATGTATGGCAGTGGATGGGACACGGTTGCCTCTTTGCAGAACAACATCTCTTGAACATATAACGACACTGATGTGATGGATCGGTAGCATTACCCCAAATGTGGATGGTGTGGCGAGGACCATGGTGATGAGACCGGTGAATGAAACAACCCAACCCGATGTGATACGGAGGACAAAGTGTCATGTTCAAGAGCGACCTGCTACCATTAAAGCTGTGAGGTTCTCCCAATTTTTCCCCAGTCATTGCTGACCAGTACCTCTTTATTTTTGTCAAGCTTGAGGAGGATAACATATGCTTGTTCTATAACCTGCCCTTCGGGCAAGCCCATCGCTATGTTTTAACGAGCCTAGCGATAGGGAAACTCGCTCTCGTCTAAAGACAAGTTTGTCGCTATTTAATCATTTTAACGAGTCTAACGACAAGGAAAACTCGGTCCTTTTCATTTTTAGAGAGTCTGAAAAGGTACATAAAGTCAACTCCAAAATTCCTTTTTCGTCATCTAATCCCTTCAGTCCGAAAAAGTATAAAACAATACAGAAGGGATGAATTTTCGATTGCTTTAACGAGCCGAACAAAACAAGCGCTCGATCTTTTTGTGCAATAATCCCTCAGGTCCAAAAAGATTAAAATCTAGAGGAGGGATAGCTCTTCCGGTCGTTTAACGAGCTGGAAGGCCAAAACTCAGCAAACTTTTCATTTTTTACGAGTCAGTGAAAAGAGCTCAAAGGAGACTCGTCTTTTGAGGAACGAGTGATAAACAGGGATAACAGCAGATTCCAGGTACAGGTTGGAATTTTCCAATAACGGCAGTATTACAAGGATGGCTAGGTGGGATCACTCTTCGCAGCTGTTCCTCAAAATAGGTAAACAATCAAGTGGATGTGAATGATCGGCCAAATGAAAAGTGGAGGTGACGGTGCACAAACACGACCAACGCTTTTATGGCTGATGAATTTACGGTCTCAAATGGTTATTTACCGGTTCATTTTTTCTGGATGAGCTTGAACTCTGGGGGGAAGCTTTCTCACATGCTTATGTTTATTTTTTAATGAGCATGAAGTCCGCGTTAAAACTACTCGGATCTTGCGTTTATTTTTTGACGAGCATGAACCATGCCAAAACTGCTCGTTTTTGCGTTTATTTTTTAACGAGCATGAACTTTGCCAAAACTGCTCGTTTATTTTGCATGCCCCCAGCATCATAATAACGCATGTCAAAGGAGGGTGCCCCCCAAGCTTCATTGCATTCAACTTGGTGGTTGGAATGAAGGTTTACCTTTGAATTTTGAAAAGGGGATTTGTTTCATTTTTTAATGAGGTCGACATAGTAAAAGAACCATCCTCAAGCCTCCTTGTTTCATTTTTTAATGAGGTTGACATAGTAAAAGAACTATCCTCGTGACTCCTTGTTTCATTTTTTAACGAGGTTGACATGAGATAAGAACCGTCCTCGGAGCCCACTGTATTTACAGTATTTCTATTAGGGCGATGATCCATGCCGACAAAATATTTAGGAATCTTCCGAATCCAACCAGAAGATTGGATTAGATTTCATTTTGTAGGTTTCCACCGTGGCCACTCTCGCCAGATTATTTGGAGGCGGTAGGGCAAAAGTACCCATTAAGGCAGGGTCTTTTAGGAGGCCTACTCCGATATTTTGGAGCGAATGATTCCTTCCATGGATCATTGGAATGCTTCCCGTAACTTGTGGACTGCTGGGGAGAAAAGTTTGTTGGTCGACGATTGTAATTCCTCCTTGGAAGGGAAATGCAATCTTCCTGAAGTAGGTCGACACAACTGCGGCCATGGCATAGATCCATGGTCTTCCAAGTAGGATGTTGTAATCGAGGTTTCCATCAACTACTTCAACATCAATTCCTACTGTTTTGCCCCCCAGTTCAACTTGCAAGTTACTTAAAATCCCGTATGGAGTGTATGATCGTCCATAAAATGCTTTTAACGTCGTTGACGATTTCGACAAGGGTGGTGAGCCTAAATCTTTCCAGCAACTCATCGACATAAGACATGTAGATGCCCCCTCATCAATAATTGTTCGATGAACAGTTTTGTTGAGGGCTTTCACTTGAATAAGGAAAGCTAGTTGAGCTGGTATCTGAGGGTCATATCCTTTATGATCAAAGGCCAGAAAATTGGAATCCATTGGGCCAATCCCACCTATGGCTGATAATAAAGCTTGCTCTTGGGAGGTGCAATTTTGCGCTACCTCAAGTGTCGACATAGCGGACGACGATTGGGCCAGGTCCTCTATTATATTATAATCCTGTGTTATTCTTTCACGAGGATTAAATGTCGATTTGTGTACTACTCCCTTTGGCGACTTTATCATTGGTTTAGGAACGACGGGTGGCACAACTTTGGTCGAAGTTGTTGTTGAACTAATAGGTTGTTTATTTTCCTTGTTGTTCAACTGCTTTGGATTCCTGTAATCTTTATTCCTTGTCAAAGCATTATTTTGCTGTTTCGAGGTGGACAACATAAGCACTTGGGATCGGGAAGCATTTTGATTAGCAACCAGATTTTGTCTTGGATTAGGAAACGGATCAGTCAATACTGCTGGGGTTTTTGAACTCTTGAAGAGTTTCTTAACTTCAGCTATATGTGGACAATCTTTCGTCCAATGATCCTCATCGCATATATGACACCCTGTCGGGGGTTTCCCTTTCCTTTTCTTTTTCTTCTTGCCCCCTGGTTGCTTCAGTTGTTTGCCCTTGTCGGTTGACATGGCATTTACTTCTGAGGCAAGAAGTTCCTCATTTGCATTTTGACTAGAAATTTTGCGTTTGCTAGTCACGCCATTACTGGCGTGAGAGTCAGTATTCGATTTAGGAGGGGGAGGAATTGAAAATTTAGGTCTAGGGGCGTCAGGTATTTTGTCGTAGAGCGTGCCAGACTGAGTATATACTAAGTCTAAATATTGAGCGCGAGCAATGACTTGCTCCTCTGTTACGACTCCTCCCTTGGCCACATCTTCCGTTATAGCCGGAAGTAACGACTTTATAAACCATTCAGCTAACAGCTGATCGGGAACGTAAGTTTTCACCATCCTACGACGATGTCGCCACTCATGTATATGATCAGATATGTGAGTGGCCGTTGTCTGTTTGAAGTTGGTAAGGAGTTCTGTTCCCGTTTCATACCTTATCGGTAATTGAAAATGGGTTAAGAAAGTCGTGGCTAAGGAGCTGAAATTGTCGAAAGAGGCTCTTGGCAATTCAATGTACCATTTAGCCGCTGGACCTGTCAATGTCCTCTAGAAGAGGCGAAGTCTTATCGAATCATTGTTTAGAGTGTTCGATGAACACCACAGATGAAAAGTCATGACGTGATTCGACGGGTCTTCACCTGGATTTCCATTGAATTTAGGAATGTCCGATGGAAGTTTATGCGGAATCGCTGGCCACCAAGGGGCATAAGCAATTGGATCATTCGTCATCCGGTTTAGATCTGGCAATTCTAGAGTTGCTACAAAGGGCAACTGTTGGTTCAGGTTAGGCGAAGCATATCCAGGATAAGATGGTATCGCCTGAGCAATGGGTCTTTGCAGACCAACATAGTGCTGACAACTTTGACAAAGTTGATGGGCATAACCATTATAGCATGGTTGCCCATTACTTACAAAGACTTGTTGCTCAGGTCCTTGATATGATTGCTGGAATGGCGGTTGTTGAGATTGAACCAGCTCTGGTTGTTGGACCATTTGCTGTTGACCAATACTGGATGATTGACCAAGATGAGGAGTCACAGTACTTGTTCGAGCCTGAGTCGCTCCAGATAAGGAGGCACTACCCTGAGATTGTGATTGAGCCGCCGAGACAAGAGGTTGTTGTATTACAACAGGTAGTGCTTGTACTTGCGACGCATTCGCCGTAGCAGGTGTGGTGGGAATATTCGACACAGGGTGTACTGGTTGCATTGAATATGCAACTCCTGATTGTTGAGGCAGTATTGGTACCCAACCGCTAGATGTGATTCCAGTTTGACCTGAACCTTGTTGTAAACTCCCATATGGTTGTTCTCCGGGAGGGAACAATGAAAGAGCATACTGCCCTCCATATGGTGGAAATCCAGTACTTAAAGGGTAAATTGGCCTTTGAAGACACATTGGATCAATTTGTTGAGTTTCAACATAAGAAGTACTAGATGATAATCCGGATGAAGAAATAGGAACTAACCATATTGTTGTCCCTGATGGGACTCCGGCTTGTTGTTGGCAATTTGCCGGGACAGATGGTATACCAGCAAACATCGTTGGAGTGGCAGCAGGAGGCCCTGCTGTTGCTGTGTCGGACGACACAGTCCTAGATGTTGACGGTTGTTCAGACATTTTGAGTCTATCCAAAAGATTTTAGCAATTCTACAAGAACTTACGATGCCAAAAGACTAACTTCGAAGATCAACGCTGGAATAGGAGGTGATTATGTTCCGTTTAAAATGAATTTTATTATGACGACGCTTTAGACACAACTTGCTTTTTCACTTTTTAAGAGTCGAGAAAAAGCTAAAGATGACTCTAGTCTCCTTCGATGTATTAACGAGCCCGAAGTGACAAATGCTCGGATGGACTTTTTCAGTTATAGAGTTTGAAAAAGGCCAAAAGAAACTACTCTGGAGTTCTAGGCAGAGGGTGTGCCAAACCTTTCGCGAAACCACAGAATACGTTTTATGGTACGAGTGGTCGATCTTCGTGAATGCTGTGTTCACTGCATCGCGATCAGTAGGGCGGCCGACACGGCTTCCTATGGATAAAGGCTTTGTTCCTATAGGGGTCCCCCAATATACGCGACGGTACGCGGGGGCACAAGTCCGTATTAGTGCTATCGTCTCTCAGGAGGAATCACCCACCTTCGTAGAGATCGACAGTCACTATGTTTAACGACGCCGGTTCACGTCTCTACCTAGACCTCTACTGTGTTTCGTTATGTTTCAAAGCGTTGTTAGATAAATTCAGTTCTTTTTAGGTTGATCTTGCTTAGCAGTTTGCCTTTATGGATCACCACGTGATGTATGATACAACTCCTAAATGCAGTCTAAGAATGATAAGAAAGCTTTTTCGAATCTTCTTGACTGATGAAAATCTTAACTACTGAGGGAGAAGAAAGGCATATCTTTTCACACAGTTCATACAGCACAAACTAATGCACTTTCTCCTAAATCATCATGCAAACTTTTTCAAATGCAAAATGCACAATGCATGTATTTTCTTTTCCCTTTCTTAATGTTGATGTATTACAAAAAGAAAGTTGTTATTTAACTTTGATTTCGATTTAAAGCGAAAACAAACAAGCTTGTCCAAAATCAAAAGACACCTTAAGATTTACTTGTTTAATCACTAGAAATACATGAAATCAAACCATAATGACGAAAGTAAAAAGACTAATCAGCTATGGACAGCAAACAAGCTAACTCTTTAGACCAGCAAAATGCCTAACACAGGTTCAGATCTAAGAGGCCAAAGCAAGACTAGTTCACTTTCGTTATGGGAAATTGTAAATGATGTAAGAAATACAAAAGAACAAGTACAATTTCGTTATATAACAGAGGCGGAATGATGGCAAGTAAGGTTGGTTTCAGAACAGGTACAAGACTGGTAACTGGCAAAATCTATAGTGAAAACAGGCAAGAAAAAGGGAGGAAACCCCAAATGCACAAGGAAAAATTGGGCCAACGCAGGTGCTGCACAACCAGTCTGGCTCTCAGCGCAGGTAGCCCCTTCGGGACCTGCGTTGCAAAGCAGGTAGCCTGTGTACTACCTGCTTTGGAAAACGAAAGTTGTGTTTTCTCAGTTTCCGGGTCACAATTTTCTCAAAAATTCACAGTTTTTGCTCAAATCAGAAGCTATCAGTCAAGCACACACTAAGGGATGACAAGGAAGATGAAAAGCTATCACTAAGAGCTTACAAGGATCCTTGCAGATCAGCTCTTCAAATCATGAACATGCTCAGAAATGAGCTAGAGTAGCTGCCCTCTACTTCGCTTTTGATATAGTCAAAAGCTTTTCGATTTGGTACTCTTTTGTTCAGGAAATGAATAGAAAAATACTACAAACAATCAAACAGATACGATCCCCAACGGAGTCGCCAGTTTGTTGTAGGGAAAAGTATCCAATTCGGATGACCCTATCCCACTCTAAGGGTGATAGTACCTCAGCAACAACTGTAAACAAAACTACTTAAGGTTTACTTCTTTATGAAAGCAAGAGAGAATGAAGAAATGCACTAACCGTTGCCTTGCGCTTAATATTTGCTCCAATCTCTTCTCTTTGCTGCTTGCTCCTAGCTCTTTGCTCTTTTGCTAGCCCAGCTACAATGAGATCCTGCAAAATGACAAAGAAGGAAACTACAAGAAGCATGCATTCATAACTGATTCAAGGATTAGCATAAATCAAATATACAATCATCACAATACATCATTGAAACAAATGCATATAGAAGAACCTCAATAGCTTTTATTAATGGAAGAAGTAAAGTTCTGAGAAGGTTACAACCATTGAAGGCTCCAATCCAGCAACACCTCCCAGCAGAAAGAATTTCTCCTCTTCACCTCCTTCAAGCAATCACCCAATAGTTCTATAGTGAAACCAACAGCATATCATTACTTTGCACAAAATTCCAGCCCCCTGAGCTCATAGGAGAGAGCTCAATATATAGATGAATTGAGAAAGGATGAGTCAGCTTGCAACTGATGTGTAGCTGCCTTGTGTCCTCTCTCTCTTCAGTTGATCTTCAGTTCTTGAGTCCACTTGGAGAACCTTGCTTCCACTTGGAGAAACAGAGCCTCTGACTCATCACAAGGCGAAATCCCTGATCCAAGTGTCATTTTTGGAAGATTCCAGAGCAATGACTCAGTGTGCCACTTGTCCCATCTCGCTCAGCGCAGGTGGCCTTTGTTCTACCTGCTTTGCAACGCAGGTATACCATGGAGGAGTTGAGTTTCAGCGCAGAAGCCTAGTGGAGCACTTGCTTTGATTTCAGGATTGCTTGTTTTTAAGTGTTTTCAGGTGGAGAACTGATCTGAGAGCTGTTGGTTTGCTGACCTTGTTCCTCTAGGGGTAGGAACATCATGTTTAGGGACTTTGGATCCCTTGGATTATTGACAATTCATGCCTGATGCTGCAAGGCACAAAATTGTCTATAACAATTTTGCAGCTTGAGGACTGAGACCAGTCTCGTTCTTGAAACCAGACATAAACATGAACACGGACCATTCTTTATTCATCTTCTGGAGCTCATGCAGAATTATCAACTTAACTAAGCCGTGATGAAACAACGAGGTCTCACTTGCTTCTTTCTTTAACTGGACCTTATCACACATTTTTCCCAAGCTACGAAACAAATAGAAGGGTAAATCAATAGAGATATTTCTAGTGAAATTAAGAAGTAGCTTGAAGTGATAAGGATACACCTTATGATACCTCCCTTCACAAGTGAAGTACCTCTGTATCCAGGTAAGCAAATTAGCATATGAATCTTTGATAGAACTTCTGGGCATGGACTTGTTTAAGTCTGAATTGATGAACTCCGGTTTCAGAAATTCCTTGCAGGGGGCCATGTCAAACTTGAAGTTTTTAAACCATTTTTCCTGTCCCCTTGGAATCTCAGTGACTGTCGATATAACTTCTGGAGAGATTGGAAACTCAAGTACCCCAACCTTTGAATTCAATCCTGTGAAATTTAAAGCGAACTCCTTGGTGACTTGTATATGGCCTCCTTGAAGTTTTTCACAAAACCTCCAACAACCAACCTGTTTGAAGGCTTGTGCAACTTCATCATTGTTTAGGATGCTATCTAAACCCTCAAGTTCATTCCTCAAACATCTACCTGACCTATGCTCTTTTTCTGTAGATCCCTCCATGAAACTCCAACAGTATGAAAATTTGAAAGACTGGCACTGTCTCACACTTTGATCACTGCCTCGCTTGAAAATTGCCTTGTCTGATAGCTGGCTCGCCTAATTTCCAAGGAATTCAAATTGAACAGTTGATAATTTATTCCTTAAATATGAATCTAACCACAAATCATGACCGTGAGTGCTTGGCTTTTCTTGAAACTTGAAATCTGAGCGTACCAAGGTACCTAACGACTCTAATGATGAAGATAAGCGGTTGAACATGATAGGCAAAGTGTAAAAACTGACAATTGATGATGTAAACATAACAGACCTTGATGGATATGACAACTGAGCAGGATTTGCTACGGATCCGCACGAATCCCCGATTTCGTAGCGCAACCAGTGTAAAATCTGGGTTTTGCGCTACGAAAACTCCTAGACTCATTTCCGAGCTACAAAAACACCTAAACTGCTTTATAATACATCAGAACCTTAAAACAAACTTGATACAAGGAATCTATGTGGGTTGTGGGACCAGTGATGAATGAGAATAGATTATATACCTTTATGTAACCATACCACAAAGATTCTAAAGACCTAGACACTACATTAAAGATGGAAAAACTAAACTTGGACTAACACCTAACCTTCAAAAACAAACTGATGTGAACAATTTTGTAATCACTTCTTAAGTGATAAC
Source organism: Pinus tabuliformis (assembly GCA_031772625.1). NCBI lineage: Eukaryota > Viridiplantae > Streptophyta > Pinopsida > Pinales > Pinaceae > Pinus > Pinus tabuliformis. Next base: position 854,023,035 of record CM062820.1, on the reverse strand, counting down.
AATGGCTCCACTTGGGATAGTGTGCTCATGTAGTACACTAAGAACTCACAGGTCCAGTGCTTTATCCATTTTATGACAAACATAGATTTGCTTGACAAGCATCCCTTTACAGCTTCTTGGGCCTTCACCTCGGGCTTAAGCCTTCTGTTTCAGCTTGTCATTATTTACAACAAAAAGCAAAACTGACAAAAACGGTTATATAGAATGTTGTGGGAAATTGATAGTATTTCAATCAATGATAATGCTTTAGGAACCTGCCATTAACAGGTCCTCCATCATATGGTTCTCCATTAATTTCTTGTAAAATGTAAGTGTTGTTTCCATGAAAAGTAGGAATTTGATATGGGCCTTTCCAAAAATTTTCAAAGTTACCGTGCTTACCTTTCTCTTCAATTCTGGCTTCCCATTTCAGCACTCTGTCATGGATCTGAAAAGTAACTTCCTTGATATTCTTATAAAATGTTCTCTTGATTCTATTCTGACTTTGTTGATGACTGTCATACACCTCATTTCTTTTGTTATCAGTTGATTGATTCTCCTTTGTACAACGTTTGGTTCCCCCTCTAATCCTTGAATTAGCTTCATTACAGGTACTCCGAGTGATGTTGGAAAGATGGTTTCAGCACCGTATACTAACTCATATGGTGATGTTCCAATAGATCTCTTCGTACAAATCCTATCAACCCACAAAGCATACTTCAATTTCAAATGCCAAGCTTTCTTGTTTTCATGTAGCAGCTTCTTAGTGATCCTTACAATGCCTTTGTTTGATGATTCAGCAAGGCCATTTCCTTCTGGATAATAAGCAATAGAATGCCCAAGAGTAATGTGATATTTGTGACAAAAATTGATCATTTTATTGGACTTAAAAGCTTGAGCATTGTCAGTTATAATCTTCATTGGGAAACCAAATCTAGATAATATATTGTTTTCTAGGAAAGAGATAATCACTGAATCATTTGCTTGCCTTTTTGGAACTGCTTCAATCCATTTGGTAAAGTAATCGGTGGCTATAAGAATCGAGTGATGCTGACCTGATGAAGGAGGATGAATTTCTCCTATAAAATCAGATCCCCATTGCTGGAAGGGCGCTTCAACATATATAGGAACTAAAGGCAAAGGCACAAGCTTCCTCTTTCCTTCAAATATTTGACATTCATGACATGTAGCTACCTTTTTATAAATGTCTCTAAACATGGTTGGCCAAAAATATCTAGCCCTTAGGACCTTGTTTGCAGTAGCTCTCCAATAGTGATGTCCTCCACAATCTCCATTATGAAATTCGTCGATTACTTTATCAGCTTGTTCTTCAAGGAGACAATTTAACAATATCCCTTCTGCATCTTTCCAAAACAAATTTTGGTCATACACAAAATATCTTAAAGATTTCAGCTTGACAAACTGAGATTTGGACTTTGAAAGATTAGCAGGGGCTTTATTATGATGTATAACAAATGCTACGTCCTTGTACCATTATGAAACCAAGAATTTTTCATTTATTTGGACCAACTCCTCTTCATTTTTAAAAATTTCTGAGATCTCTGTACTCAAGCTAATGTCAAGACAGTCCAAATTTGACTGTTTCAGCAGCTTGGCTAAGCCTTGACCCTTAACCAATTTGGTGGGTTTGATGTCAATGTCATACTCTAACAATTTTGCTATCCACTTGCCCCTTTTTCCATCCGGATCAGCCTGTGTTAGGATATCCTTTATAATAGCATTTGGAACATAAACAACAATGTGAGAATGCAAAACATAGATTCTGAAATCCTTTATAGCTTTCACCAAGGCGTAAGCTTGCTTCTCTAGGATGTTGTACTTTAGTTCAGCATTTGCTAATGTCTTACTAAAGAAAGAAATAGGTTGTTCACTACCTTGATTTCCCTTTTTCAGCAAAACTCCAGCAATTGTATCCTCAGAAGCAAATGTAAAAATAAGAAATTCCTTGGTAAAATCTAGGATGATAAGTATTGGTGCTTGTGTGAGTGCCTTCTTGATCTCCTCAAAAGATCTCTTTGCTTCAGCTGTCCACTTAAAGTCCACTCCCTTCTTCAACATCTTTGTTATATTCTTGACAACCTCAACAAATTTAGGAATGAAGCGTCTAACAAAGTTAACTTTTCCAAGAAAGGATTGAATCTCTTTCCTACTTCTTGGCAGATCTAAATTTTGAATTGCAATAACTCTATTAGGATCAATCCTAATTCCTTCCTCAGAGATGATATGACCAAGAAGTTTTCCTAATGTTAGAGCAAAAATACTTTTAGTGGGATTAAGAGAGATACCAAACCTCCTACATTTCAGAAAAATTCTTTCAAGGTGCTTCAAATGATCTTCCTCTCTCTTTGAGAAAACTGTGATGTCGTCAAGATAGACAACCACTGATTTGTCCTTTTCCTCAGCAAAGGCAATATCCATTGCTCTTTGAAAAGTGGTCCCTTCATTCATGAGACCAAAAGGCATCTTGGCGTACGTGAATGTTCCCCATGGCGTTGTGAAGGTTGTCTTCTCTTGATCATCTGGATGCACAAGAATCTGATTGTACCCTGAGAAACCATCAAGCATAGACATCCTTTGTGAACCAACAATGTTTTGTAGAATTAAATCCATCTTGGGAAGAGGATAATTATCTTTCAATGAAGCTTTATTCAAATTTCTAAAGTCTATACAAATCTTGATCTCTCCATTCTTTTTTCTAACTGGGACCAAATTAGCAAGCCAATTTGAGAATCTGATTGGAACAATAATTTTAGCATCAAAAAGTTTTTTCACTTCCTTTTCAATCAATGGCATAAGGAGAGGATTAATTCTTCTTAACTTCTGCTTGAAAGGTTTTTCATTCTCCTTAATAGGAATGGTATGCTGGATAATAGAAGAATCATATTGTTTCAAGTCAGCATAGCTCCATGTGAAAACATAAATGAACCTTTTCATCATCTCAACATATTTAGCCTTTATATCAGCTGAAAGAAACTTCGAAATCTTAACCATATTAGGTACAAATGAATCCCCTAAATTGCAGCTTTCTACTTCCTCCTCATCAACTTGTAATTTTGGAGCTTTGATCACATCATTTTGATGAAACAATTTCTCAAGGGGAATGAGACCCTTTGGAATTAAGTTGTTTTTTAATTGTAAGACTTGAGACTTTTCCTTTGATTCCACAAACATATTTTGCTGATCCATTTGAGTGCTCTCAAATTCTTCCTTTAATTCAATGAAATTCTTTACCTGTTGATCATCCTCAAAGACCTGCCATTAGTGATGTTATCTGGTATCACTGGTCGATGACGAACCTCCACCTCATACTTTTCATAAGAGTGCATAGGAATAATAAAAAGACTGGAAAAAACAGCAAGAGAGTCTGCAATAGAGTTTTGGTCTCTGGTTTTGATAGTAAAATACTAAGCCTAAAACTTTTCCAACATATCCAACACTAAATTTCTATATGCCCTCATCCTTATATCCTTGGTTTGATAAGCACCTTCCACTTGTTTAATTACCAATTCAGAATCTCCACAAACAACAATGTTTCTAGCCTTCAACTTTAGCAAAGCTTCTAAGCCCAAAATCAGATATTCGTACTCGGCCATATTATTAGTGCAATCAAAATTTAGTTTGTAGGAGAGAAACTTACTTTCATTATTAGGACTTGTGATCCAAATCCCAGCTCCTACCCCTTCTCTTCTTGCTGATCCATCAAAGTATAATTACCAGCAGCCTATTGTCTCTTTTTCATCTTCTTGCTAATCTCTTTGGCATTGATTTTCTAAAAACCTCTTCTCTGTTTCATCTCCAACTGACTCATTGAAAAGAATGGCTGATCCGAGGCCAGTATCAAATGAATAAATAGGAAAATTTTGAGGTTTTTCTTTGCTACTTACCATATAAGCCATTTTGGTCTCCCGATACAACCTCCTTTGCTCACCAAAAACAAGAATAGTAGCATAGGTAAGATCCATCTGCATCGTGCCTTTGATCTTTGCTGCCCACGATCTTGAAAGCAACATACTGAACTTCGGTGGAATGTCAGCCACCACAATGTCCATGACAATTGTCTTTGCTGGAATTTGTGTTAGCCCCACAACAACATATTTAATTAAACCAATGCATTGAACTCTTTTTGAATCGAAAGAAAATAAATCCTTATATGGTCTAGTTACCTGCAACCCCAACCTTTCCATGATTACCTTGGGCATAAGATTATGAGATGCCCCTGAGTCTAACATAGCATTATGTAAGGTCATATCATGAATGTTAATGCTTATGTAGAAAGGAGGAAACTCTTCATTCTGTTCATCTTCAAGTCTTGGACCCAAGTAAATAATAGGATTACCTTTGTACACATTTAAGATATCAACTCATCTTGCTTGTGAGTTAATCATTTCAACAATATTACTTCTGTATTTGTCTACCTTGAGGATTTCACTAAAGGGGACTGATATTTTGATTTTTGCAATTTCATTCTCAAGGTTAAAAACACAAATAGTTTTCTCAGTTTCTTTATTAGGAGATGGAGTTTGAATGTCTCTTTTACCAGATGGAGAATCAACTTTACCCTCAGCAACCTTTAGGTTGTCCTTCTTGTCTTCAACAGCTTTTGGAGCATCCTTATTGGGTTGTGCTTTGCTTGCTATAATTGGTACATTTCTATTCCTGAGATTGTACTGTTTCTGCATTTCAAATATAGCATGTTGATAACCCTTTAAATAATCTGAAGGTTCCTCTCCTTGCTTGGTCATACTGGATTCGTCATGATCTTCCTTAGTCAAGAAAATCCCTCACACTTCTTCATCAAGACAATGGATAGATTCTTCAGGAACTTCAAGCTCATATTCTTCATCAACTAAGTTCTGTTGGAAATGAGGTCTTACTGGAGGAGCAGGCTGTTGATTCCTATTCTCTCTTGGCCTTTGTTGATTTTGAGGTCTTTTGAACTGAGGATTTCTAAATTGAGGCTCCTGCTGTGCTGGAGGAGCAGAGGTATTTCCAAGAGCCAACCGATCCATCGGCTTCTCAATGGTCTTCATCATTGAATCAATTTTATCTTCTGGAGCTGAAGAAGAAGGTTTCTCTTCTTCTTTCAGTTTGGCTTTTCCCATGTTTGACTTCTTAGCAGTGGCCATGTTCACCTCTACTTTGATTGCATCGTTTTTCATGTCAGCAAGAGTAGAAAAGTCTCTTTCTCTGAGTAACAGAGAGAAGTCAAAATCAAATGATTATGCATATCTCAGTTGTGCCAAGGCTTGAGGAGGTTTCAAATGGGCTGGGATGGAATTATACACTTTATTAAACCTTTTGGAGAAGTTTTGGACAGTTTCATCAGGTGCTCTTCTAAGATTATTGTATTCAGTAAGAGCTTAGATGGGATTAGTTCTGTTTCCCCATTTTCTTAAAAAACTATCTTCAAACTCTGTCCAACTGTGAATGCTTCTGTCTATAAGAGCTTTAAACCATTTTCTCACTTCTCCAATGAAGGTTTGTGCAAACAATATTAGTTTCACATCCTCATCATCAACTTCCTCTCTGTCAGCAAAATCATTGAATCTATTTACATGTTCTTCTGCTGTGATTTCTTCATCCCCACCCCACGTTGGAATTCTAGCAGCATATTTGCTTGGAAGGTCATGTAAAACAGCAAGGAGTGCTAATGGGGCATACCTAGAAAGTACGGCCATGATTAATGAAGGAGCAGTAATGACAGGTATTGAAGGGACAAAGGAAATAGAACTGATATGAGGCGGAATTCCCGGTGTTTGAGAACCACTACGACTAGTGGACACAGAGGATAAGTTGTTGGTACGGAAAGGACTATTTGGGCTTTGAAAGCCACTGAAAAATGTACTCCAATTTGGAAGGGGTAGACCAGTTTTAGATTTGAGTAGACTTCAAAAGGATCAAGTTCTTTGAGTTTATTTAAATCTTCCTCTTCTAGCAATAATTCAGAAGTAACAACCTCCCAAAATTCCACCTTATCTTTTAGTGATACTAAAGACGAAGTATCAATTCCTCTCTTTTGTAAATCTAAAATAATTCCAATTATCTCTTCTTCATTTTCAGACCTCAACAACACCTCATGAATCTTATCATCAACAATTTTGTCCTCAAGACTTCTTGAAAATTCAGAGAGAAAAGATTTTGAAAAAGATGGAATACCTGGTGTTTCAGTAAATCTTTGTCTGCTCCTTGAAATGGTGTTTCGATTGTCCACAGGAGTAGGTGGATGTGGTTCAGGATTGCTCCATGTATATCTCCCTCTCGAAGCCACCTTTTAAGCTTTTGAAAATGTGTGGAGTCACCAAGGTAGATTGCAGCCTCGAAAAGTCTTCTGAGCTCCTACCACTTTCAGAAGTTCAGTCTCTTGTTTTCGGGAATGAATAATCTTCAGGCTCCAGGAAGACGCACCAAAATGTTATCTCAAAATCAGACCCCAGAAGGCTGTTAACCAGGAAGACCTTAAGTAACTATTTCAAACCTACTTTAGGCTGAGGCTTAGCCTCCCCAACCAGAGAGGGCTCTCTCATAGGATTAATGATTTTTTATTATGATTAAGATGGCTAACCCTTGTGAAACAAAGATAGAAAAATGAGAGTGGTGGAAACACAATTAGAAAGTATCCATTGGGATTATGGAGTCAGATATGCTTTAGTATTAACAGTAAGGATAGCTCTGCATAGAAGTCAATGCATTCAGAATCCAACATATGTAGAACACACCAAACACATAGAAGGCTAGTACAGTTTACGAATATATGAAGGAAATTAGAGCACTATTAGTGATTTCTAAGTAATCACATATCCGTAACACTGTAGATAATAGGAAAAGACAACAGTAGACATTCATCACATTGAATTCCTTATGATTCTTGAGAATTAAAGCCAGTACTGTATTACTAAAAACAGAGTCTTTTACATAAAGCCAAATATCAAAGCTTTTTTCAATAAATTTCCCACCCTTAGTATATTGCTCTTTCTCCTATATAGAATTCTTTACAAAGCTAGGATTCCTCCTCCAGCATGAGGGGAACTCAAATTTTGCTTGCTATGAAACCTATTCAAACTTTAACTTACTATTAAATACCACAACTACTAACTGGAAGTTTTTAGAAACCTAAGACAATTAGGAGTCTAACTCCACATCATGTGATTAATAGCATTTATTACAATCAAAATTCGTTCCCTGACAAGTGGTTCCCTTCTGTTTAACTTTGATGGATGTTTAAAACTCTTTGCTAGCCCTTAATGTCTTATCTCCTTTACTGCTCCTGCAAAGTAGGAAATTTCCCCTGTTTTCCTGCTCTTGGTTTCCTCAAGGATATTTGAGACCAATTAACCATGATGTTTTTCTTTGATTACACAAAAGTGTATTGGAGTGCCACGTTCTTGATGTGCTTCAGACCCTTCCCATATACTCGTATGGAGACAAAACTTCTTCAAAGCCGTTTGAAATGTCGTGGACAAAACTAGCGGTGATTATTTGTATGACAAAACTTATAGTTCATATATCTTTTCCTCCGCTTGTTTTACCTTTGTCGGTTGCTTTCACATTGTAAATGATCCTTTTTGACACTCCCCTTTCAAAAAATTTCCCCTTGATTACTCAAAATTGGTCGACTGATTTTAATTATGTAGCTTCAGCAGTTTTGTAGCGTGCGACGAAACTGCTATGCATTATGCATCATTTTCAGCAGTTTCGTAGCGCGCTATGAAACTGCTGTGTAATCACAAAACACAGTTTAACACCAAAATCTGACTGTCTTGAGCCTCTTTTGTCTTGACATATCCCTTTCAACTACCCTAAAGCTATCAAAACTGAGTAGAGATGTATCATTCTTCAAGAAACTGTAACAAGGTAAATCATCAAAATTTTGAATATAACCTTACTTGCTGTGTGGTTTCCTCAAGGAGATCTTTCCTGCTAGCTTAGCTGCAGCTTCAACTCCTCAATTGGTCTCTTCATAACCCTGATCCCAGCTCCAAGTTTCATATTAACTCTTCTGATGAATTTTGCTTCTTTTATTGCGGGAACTGACCATGTGCAGTATTGAGTGTTACAGTCGACCACCTCAGGTATTTGAATTGTTTTTTCCTCCCACAGAGCCTCTGTATTGTCGAAATGAGCTTCCTTGATTGCATGTTTCCTTGAGGCTTTCTTCAATCTAGCAATTTCCAGGTTTGCTAATTTCAATTTCTTTTTTAACTCTTCAACACTATATTCGTCTTGAGGGATAACTGCCTTACCTTTATCTTTTCCTTCATGAGACTGTGCTATCTCCTTTGTTTCACTTGCTTCGAGCAGTGTCTCTTGTACATGTCTTTAATGCCTCGTTACTGGTCTTCTTGGCTTAAAGACAAATTTAGCAACCGGGTCATCAAACTTGAGCTTTTTCGAGGCTTTGATCTTTTTGGTCTTATCCTTTCCTTATTTTATCAAATCTTCTTGAACCAAGGGAGATTCTTCAATATCAATAGCTTGCAGTAAGTCATTAAGACTTCCCTTTGAAACTAGACTTTCTTCAGTAACCACTGTCTTGCCTTTTTCTATGGCTAACTGGCTCCTTGGCATTATTCTCTGAACTACTTCACCTATAGATGATTCATGTACACCCTCTCTGATCTGAGTGTTCTCTTTATGGGCTGTTGGGTTGTGTCTTGGATTATCAATGGTTTGGTAGGTTCTTTTACCAGCTTCCTAGCCTTCAATTTTACAAATCTCCTGGATCTTGTTTCACCATGATGGCTAGTTGCTGTTGGAGATTCTTTTGCAGCTTGAGGACTGAGACCAATCTTGTTCTTGAAGCCAGACATAAACATGAACACGGACCATTCTTTATTTATCTTCTGGAGCTCATGTAGAATTATCAACTTAACTAAGCCGTGATGAAACAATGAGGTCTCACAGGCTTCTTCCTTTAATTGGACCTTATCACACATTTTCCCCACGCTACAAAACAAATAGAAGGGTAAATCGATAGAGATCTTTCTAGTGAAATGAAGAAGTAGCTTTAAGTGATAAGGATACACCTTATGATACCTCCCTTCACAGGTGAAGTACCTCTGTATGCAGGTAAGAAAATTAGTGTATGAATCTTTGACAGAACTTCTGGGCATGGACTTGTTTAAGTCTGAATTGATGAACTCCAGTTTCAGAAATTTCTTGCAGGGGGCCATGTCAAACTTGAAGTTCTTAAACCATTTTTCCTATCCCCTTGGAATCTCAGTGACTGTCGATATAACTTCTGGAGAGATTGGCAACTCAAGTACCCCAACCTTTGAATTCAATCCTGTGAAATTTAAAGCGAACTCCTTGGTGACTTGTATATAGCCTCCTCGAAGTTTTTCGCAAAACCTCCAACAGCCAACTTGTTTGAAGGCTTGTGCAACTTCATCATTTTTTAGGATTCTGTCTAAACTCTCAGGTTCATTCCTCAAACATCTGCCTGACCTATGCTCTTTTTTCTATGCAGATCCCTCCATGAAACTCCAGTGGTATGAAAATTTGAAAGACTGGCACTGTCTCACACTTTGATCACTGCCTCGTCTAATAGCTGGCTCACCTGATTTCCAAGGAATTCAAATTGAATGCTTGACAATTTATTCCTTACATATGAATCTAACCACAAATCATGACCGTGAGTGCTTGGCTTTTCTTGAAACTTGAAATCTGAGCGTACCAAGGTACCTAACGACTCTAATGATGAAGGTAAGCGGTTGGACATGATAGGCGAAGTGTAAAAATTGAAAATTGATGATGGAAACATTACGGAACTTGATGGATATGACAACTGAGCAGGATTTGCTACGGACCTGCACGAATCCCCAATTTCGTAGTGCAACCAGTGTAAAATCTGGGTTTTGCGCTACGAAAATGCCTAGATTCATTTCCGCGCTACAAAAACACCTAAATTGCTTTATAACACAACAGAACCTTAAAAAAAACTTGATACAAGGAATCTATGCGGGTTGTGGGACCAGTGATGAATGAGAATGGATTATTTACCTTTATGTAACCATACCACAAAGATTCTAAAGACCTAGACACTACATTGAACATGGAAAAACTGAACTTGGACTAACACCTAAACTTCACAAACAAACTGATGTGAACAATTTGGTAATCGCTTCTTATGTGATAATAGATTTATTCATATTTTTTATGAGTTTCCTAATGATGATATAGATTGGAACTCTGTGAATGAGAAATTTTGGTATTTGGTTAGGATTTCCATGAAATATTTTCAATCAGATTTTTTGGATAATTTCTCTCTTCCAATTGTTTCTAATCAAGAGGAATATTAGTTTTCCAAGAAGGAATATAGTTCCCTTTTTTTCCTTGTCCTCCTTTATTCTCAATCCCCTTTTGTGTTCTCCTTGTTGATCCAGTTGAAGTTAGAGAGTATGAAAACCAAAGTATTGATCCGCTCCCTTTCTCTTCTTTTCCTATTCATAAATCTGATCTACATTTGACTTCTTGATCACTATGAGTAATAACATTGTCACTAATGATAATTTTGAATATTATTTGAATAAGAGTATTGTATCTACCAAAGATACGATTCAACTTCTACCCTCTTTTGACCCCATGTGTCTTGACCCGTGCAATCATCATGTTTGTACTAATTCAAATGGGGATCAGAAATATGGAGGTTGTGTTTCTAAGGTTGAAGAGCTCATTGATGGGGAGATAATTCTCCTATCTTCTCTGTGTCAAGATGATGATTCTCCTTCTTCCATTAGTCATTCATATTGTAATCTTGGTAACCGACTTGTTCATCTCAAATCCTTTAATCATTTTGTATCATTGGACGAGCATTATTATGATCATCCTATTTCCATGAAGTTGGGTGATGATGATTGTCCAAATCTGATGGATGATTCTTTGTTGTCACAAGTAAACTTAGATTTTCACAACTTTCAATTAGAATCAAATCTAATCATTAAAGAGTTTCTTGTAAGAATATATTTCTTCAATGACCATACCTTGTACCATCACATGTGTAATGAATTTTCTATTTTGTCACAATCAGATCTTAAACGGGTACAATGAAATGAAGGATTTCAAGAGGATGATATATTGATCAATGAATACTTCTGTCATAATATTGAAAATTTGTTTTATGATTATCTGGTATTCCATGAATCTTATGTTTCAAAAAAATCTTATTGGGGTTATGATTATCCTTTTCATGCAAATTAAAGAAATTGTTCTCATTCAAATGTTTAATTGATCATATTTTCAAAGTTCAAATGTTCATAATTCGAAAGTTCAAAGTCTTGTTGGGAAGTCAAGGAAATAGTCTACATTGATGGTTATGTGAAGATCTCACTACCCCGATGCAACTTTTGAACTTGGTCATATTAAAATTTTTGTGCAAAATTCTAATATCAACATCATCTCATGGGATGGTGATTCTCTCTCAAAGGATTTTAAGTATCTTCATGTCGATTTATCTAATCCTCAATATAAAATTTTGATCAGGTACATAAATCCCCTTTGACTGATTCCACTTGATGCAAATCTTTAGTCTTGAATATAGAAATAAAGAGTGTACTGAATGCAGGTCAAATCTTTCGACTTCACTTCCCTTTATCCTCATCAATCATCATGTTTAACTTCCACACCGTCCATGATAAAGTTTGATCTATGCATTGTTAATTGTTTGATCAATATCAGTCTATGATATCAATGCTTGATCTTTTGGATAATGTGGATGTGTATCTTGAGAATCTATCTTTGTAAAATTTTCAGGCTGGTAGTTTATATGATCCCATGTCAGATTGGTTAGAAGGATATTACATGGTGATTTCAATGGCTCATAATACGAACCTTTGTGAGTTAAACCAAAATTTTTATAGTTGTGAGTCCTAGAGGAGTTTCCAAGGTGTCTCTTGTTATCATCTATCTTCCATGACCAGATAGATCATACATATACCTCACATCGCTATGATTGTACTACACACCTTTGTATTCATGTGCAGATGTTTTGGTCATTTATACCTCTTACTGCACATTATGTTACATTGGTCTTACTCATCATTATACTTCAAGTCAACGACTGGGACAAGATTTTATTGTTGCATTGAAAGTTTCACTTTACTTAGTCTCATCCTTTTATTCCTTTATTTTAGGTTAGGCCTAGCTACATACAGTTAGTTTGCATCACATCGTTTTCTGTTCACTTTCATTTCCCATGCCATTTTTCTTTTCATTTATTTTAAGTTGGTTATGTTTTGTTTTTTATAATATTGTACATGGAATATACTTTGTTTTACCTTTGAGATAATGTGGCTAAACTTTAAAAAGGAAAATTGTAGCAATGTACAACTCTTGGATAACCTGCAACTTTCCTTCTTTGCTTGGGTTTGAACATCTTTGATGACGGATAGATGGAAAATATGATTCATTCTAGATGGAGAGCCTCTAATAGAAGCCCATATTTCTCTTAGAAGTATTTTTTGAACTGTGTTCCCACTTGTTGACTCTATCAAGAAGAGAAGGGAAGGAGAAAATTTTAAACAAGTATATTAACATCGATACTTTCAAATCCCTTAGATGAGGACCAACTTCTCTTTCCCATCAAATAATTTGGTATCCCTCTTCCAAACGTGCTACAAATTTTTAATAAATGCTTTCAAAAATCAATAAAGGGTTAAGAAGAGAAAGTCTTCCTACTCACAGAGTTTAAGCAAACAACTTCACCAAGCTAGTGAACAGGTTTGCTGGAAACGAAACGATGTTTGTGATTCCATGGGGTGACTCCACTAGAGTACTGAAAAAGCTCGTTGGAAACAGAGCGACACTAGGGAATGTGATTTAACTCTAAATATCAAAATCTTAGTATACTTATTATCATTTCCCTAATCAAAGTAATTGAGTTACGTTAGGTCTTTGATTGTGTTATAAGTCAAGATAAGAATAGGAGAGGATATATCTATAACTGGGTTTAGTGGGAAAGCTAAGGTAATATACATGATGAATGAATACTTCCTAAGGAATGAAACCATATATGAAAGGTTGAATCCAAATAGAGAAGTTGGATTTCTTCCATTGTGTGGCCATGTGTTCTAACTGTGACAATGACCCTTCAAAATTGGTGCCTCCTTCTATTTTGGAGCCAACCTATGTTTTCATGAGTTGTTGCTTCAATCTATGTTTTGTCATCTTGTCATTTGTTCATGTTTTCCTAAGTTCTTACTATCCTTTTAACATCTCTAAGTGTTTCTTTTCTAGCTAGTTCATAGTTTCCTAAATGTCACTTTCTCATCTTTTGTAGGTTGACTTGTTGCCTTTATAAAGATAGGAAAAGCACTATATTTTATTTGACTTATCCATACTCTCTTCACTTAACATTAACATTAAATAAAAGAAATAAAGTACACCTTTCTTCCTTACAAAGAGTGCACTTTCGAAATTTAATGACTACACATGCATTGTTGGAAAACAATGTACCCTCTTGAGCTAGAGTGCACTTCCATTTCCCAGTGGAACGCACTTCTTTCTCATGGTGGGAGCACACTTCTCTCTCATAGTTGAGTGCACTTCCTTCTCAGAGCGGAGCACACTCCTTGTCTTCATCAAGTGTGCACTCCTTGTCATCAATAAGTGCACACACCTTGTCATCAACAAGTGCGCACACCCTGTATTCCACACATGCACACTCCTTGCTTGCATACAGAGTGTACGCCTAGAAAATAGGGATCTTCTCCCACTTAACTCACCTATGTAAGTGATCAAGTGACAAGTGGAGAGAATGCATAAAAACCCTAATAATAACTTGCATGTATTCTTCTTTTATAAGGATCCTAGTTTATTGTTCATTTTCACAATCACTATTCACTTTGACTTAAGCACAGTCTCTCACTGCAAGGGGTCTTTCTTCACTCTTGGTCTCAAGTGAGCCGATTCTTGGTAGGTTTTGCAAAGTTTCGTGTTTGTTTTCTTTTTACATTTTTGGTGTTTCTTTTTATTTCCTTAGTGGCATTTTTATTTTCTTTTGCATATTAAGTGTCATTTTATCTATTCATACTCATTAGCATTGTCTTGCTTTCGCAAGTGGTGTTTCTAATGACTCTTTGCATTCCATGAACTTTAACCCTCTAGTCATGATTACGACGGGATAAATGGAAAATTGTAACTTGTTTCTCTCACTTTTACAGTTTTATTGACTTGTTATTGATAATCATTTATCTATTATTGAGCTTATCCCTCTCTCATTGAGTAGTGCACACTTGCAAGAAATGGGCTTTCACTCTTACTCACTATAATTGTGACCTGCACCCAGCTAAGAATAAGCCTTAATCTATAGTGCATGGCACACTTATGTTCCATAGAGAGGCATCCCTTGACCACTATAAATATGATATGTTCCCTTCTTGAGCCTCCTTCACGCACTACCCACTTCTAGTCAATAGTGTGTCTTTCCCTTGGTAACTGCAACTGTGAACTATGCCCAAGAGAAGCCTCTCTCTCTCATAAGTGCACACTACGAAGTTATAAGCTCCATACTATGATCCTAAATTGCACACTACTTATTCCTCTCTTCCTTTCCTTAGCATAGTGTGCACTTCCAGTGGTTAGTGAAGCCACCTTGTCTCATCTTTACAAGCTTGTGCTCCCAGCTTGCCCAATTTCCTTTGCTAGCCATTATCTTTTGAATAGTTTACTTGTGATAGCTAGGATATTTCCAAGAAATAATATTTGTTCTCCATGAGTGATATTCCACTTGCAGGTGATATTTCATCTTTTGTAGAGACAATGCCTCCTACCACTTGATAGGAGACATCAAAATAAAATTTAGAAAAGAGTACTGAGGAGGGAGTGGAACGTTCCAAGCCAATTTTACCCATATTATCATACAAAAAATGCTTCATTGATAAATCTTTCAAAGTCTCATGGTAGGATATAAAGTATGTATTTATTCAAAATTAATTTCTAGATACATTGGAGCACAGGCAGGTATACATCAACATAAAGAGGTCTGAAATGCATAAAGTAGAATGCATATTTCTAGTGCTACTCTGTGTAGAAGATATCTGCTGGATTTTCCAACACATGGATAGAAAGAAACTAGTTCTTAATAGTAAAAGTGGAAAAAATATCACCAGCTACCATCCACGTGATTTACATTTTTATTTTAAGTTGTTAACCCCTAGGAAATACTTGAACACACAAATATATGCAACTTGGGCCAACTTGAACACCAAAGAAATCCTCAAGTCATGGGAGCAAGAGCCTACAAAGTTTTGTAAAAATCCAAGTGCAATTTACAAGACCAAATTCTTGAGAAAAATATATCAATATCTTACGGCGATGTGATTTAGATTGCATGGGTGGAAGAATTCAGAATATTTTGAAGAAATATGTGTTTACTTACTCAACCTGTTTGTTTCTAGAGGAATAATCTTCAACTAGTTTGACATCTTTGCTCAACAACTATAAATCAATCTACATAAAGAAAAGAAAGTTTGAGAATTTAATTAGTGACCAAAGTTTTTTATGTTTTCCTATCTTCTAGATGGAATCCATGCCCATTGCACATTCACAAGAATGAAATGGAATTAGACCCCAAAAGAGAAACCGCTTGTCCATCTCCATTGCAAATTGTTGTCAGAAGTTAGTTTTCGAGGAGTGTATAAGAGATTGGTCGAGCACTTTTTCACAACACTATATCAGATGACCTTCGAGGTGTAACATCCCTGCATGATAGATTAGGTGAAGGAGCCACTTAGTGATATTTAATATTGGTTTTCTTCAGCACAAGGCACATATGTCATATTTTTCGGGTGCTACACCACCTCTCATATCATGCCAAGATATGTGACCAATAAGGGAGTCTTGCAAGAGGCTTCCTATCAATTCAAAACAAGTTTGTCTACATAGACGCAGAGGAATAATAAGTATCCTTGTCCCTATTTTAATGTACAAGTTAGGATATGTGAGCTTAAAAGCCTTCATGAATTTAAAGATGAGATTGAAGAATTTAGGAACCTACATTTTGGAGAAATGACCTTTCATAGATACAATCCCATAAACAACTTTGTATCAGGATACATTAAACCTAGCCATATTTATCTCTTATTTCAAGAAGATGAGAAAATAAATAATTGGTACAATGTATTAAGGAAGAATCGTCAAGGAAATGAGGCAAGCCCCTCTCATGTTGCACAAGTACCAAATAGACCAATGGAGGGGATTCAACAGGAAATGACCACCCTAGCTAATATTGTATCATCGAAGAAGAGGCCAAAGCATGATCCAATAGTGTATAATAACATAAATTTAAAGGTGGATCCTCTTTTCCAAGGTGTAATAGAATAAGACAAGCAAATAAAGCAAAGGGAGGAAGAATGAAAAAGGCAAGAAGAAGGAAAGCAACAAGAGGAAGATCAAAAAAGAGAGGAGGAGCGAAAATAGAAAGAGGGAAAAGAGCAGAAGAAGAAAGATTAGTTTTTGAAGAAGAAGGAAGAATTAAGGAATAGAAAAGAAGAGGAGTTGTAGAAGAAACAACAAGAAGAAATATCAAACAAGCAGAGAGTGGTAAAAAATAAAAGAGCAAAGGAATAGGAACAACAAAAGCAGTTGGAGGAAAAAGAGATGAAGAAGAAATAAGAATAATTTTCATAGAAAATGGAGGAGGAACTAATGGCTCGTGAATTAAAGGAAAAGCTAGAAGAGGAGGGAGACATTGAACAAATTGCAGATGAGACCAATCTCTAGTCAGGACCCCCTCTCAGTGGTGGCCACCTCCCATTCAGTGAGATGGGAATTGTTTCTCCATGGATATATCAAAATTTACCTTCAACCATCTAAAGAAGAGGATCGTAGAGGAGAGGTGAAGGTACTACATTGATGACCCTATTCATCCTATCACCATAGAAACAGAGAAGGTTATAGCATCTAATGCCAGGGTTAATTCTTGAGTAGTCATTGCAACAAATTTGGCCTTTGTGACAACATCGTAGTATATAAAAACATCTTTTGATTCAGAATGAACAACTCTGAAAGGATATGGATTGTAGGTTTTAACCCCGTATAGTAATTACCTGCATATGAATTCTAAAACACAAAAAATAAATAATGCGAGAGCATAACACATAAAACACATATACATAGAGATTTCCCCTGGATCCCAAAACCGGGACTACCAGCTTGATTTTTCATTATGTTCCTTTCAATATTACAATACATATTTATACATGTCGAAGCATCCAATACCATGGACCAAAAACCATCGCGTCCAAAACCATGGACCAAAAACCATCGCGTCCAAAAAACATGTGCGAAAATCATGCACAAAACCATAGGTGGGTCTGCCCAACCTAACATAGGGTCCAAAACCAAAATTTTCCGGGGCGCTGCCCCAAACCCCATAAAGTGGGGTTACAGGTGCCCTTCAAACCCCGTGTGACATCCCCCCCTCTAACCCCTAGTTAACTATGTGGGCTAGTTGTGGAAAGAATATAACACAACCCAACATTCTCCCACTTGTTGTTTTCTTTCCACAGGGGGCCCCAAGAGAGATTAGTCATTTTCCCAGCCCTGCAACGCCCATTGTTTCTCTACACCAAGAGAACTTCTCAGAGCTCATAGATTTTGTCAATGCATCTGCAATATTCTTCAAAGTGTCCACCTTTACCAACAAAACCTTTTTGTATTCTATCATATCCCTCAAAAAGTGATATTGAACATCAATGTGCTTTGTCTTTGAATGATATGTAGGGTTCTTTGCCAAGAAAATTTCACTTTGGCTGTCACAATCTATCCTTGTATCTTCCTGTACTAACCCCATACTTGAACACAATCTCTGCAACCAAACTGATTCCTTGCTTGCATGAGTAGCTGCCATGTATTCTGCCTCTGTAGTTGATAGTGCCACTACAAATTGTTTCTTACTCATCCAACTGACTGCACCTCCAAATAAAGTAAACACATACCCACTTGTAGATCTTCTTTGATACAGATCTCCAGCCCAGTCTGCATCAACAAAGCCATGAATATCCAACACTCTATCCAATCCTGGTCTTCCTCGGTAGCACAAACCATAATCACTAGTGCCATGCAAATACTTGAAAACCCGCTTCACTGTTGTCCAATGCTCCTTTCTTGGTTTTGACATAAACCTGCTCAATACTCCCACTGCATTTGCAATGTCTGGTCTAGTACAGACCATTGCATACATCAGGCTACCGACTGCACTTGCATATGGAACATGGGACATGTCCTCTTCCTCTTTTTGTGTATTGGGACATTGTTCAGCAGATAACCTCACACCTACAGGAATATGAACCTTCACCGGTTTACTATCCTACATATTAAACCGCTGCAGTATTGTCTCAACATACTTCCTCTGGTTTAACCAGAGCTTTCTCTTTGCCCGATCTCTTTTAATTTCCATGCCCAAAATATAGTTTGCAGCACCAAGATCTTTCATGTCGAATTTGGAGGACAATTGGGTATTCAAATCCTGGATAACTTCTTTGTCATTTCCAACTAGCAACATATCATCCACATACAAGACCAGATAAATAACACAGTCACCAATTAATTTAAAATACACACAGTGATCTGCTTTGCTTCTGGTGAAGCCAAGTCCCCGTATAATGTATCAAATTTCTAATACCACATCCTTGGTGACTGTTTTAACCCATACAGAGACTTCTTTAACTTACATACCAGTTATTTCTTACCCTTCACCACAAAGCCTTCAGGTTGCTTCATGTAGATCTCCTCTTCTAGATCCCCGTGAAGAAATGATGTCTTCACATCCATCTGTTCTACCTCAAAATAAAAAGCAGCAACAACAGATAAAAGTAATCTAATAGAAGTTACCTTTGCAACAGGAGAAAAAATATCACCAAAATCAATTCCCAGCACCTGGGAATAACCTTTTGCTACCAACCGAGCTTTGTATTTCTCCACTTTTCCTTCTACATTCGTCTTCTTTTTGAACACCCATTTGTTTCCAATACGTTTCCTTCCAGCCGGCAACTCCACCAGATCCCAAGCCTCATTTTTGTGCAAAGATGCCATTTCATCAACCATGGCCTCTTTCCAGAATTTTCCATCCTCTGAATCCACTACTTCCTTCATAGTTTTGGGATCATCATAAGTAACAGACAAAGAAAAATTTGAACAGAAAGCAGATGGACTATACCTTTCTGGTTGCCTTCTTTCTCGAACCGATCTTCTCACAGCCGGAGTTTGTGGCTCTTCATCTTCTGATTCCTCCTCTACTGTAGAGTCTCATTCTTCCTCCTTTAGCTCAAACTCTATCTTCTCAGGTTCCTTTGGTTGGACTTCATGTTTAATAACATCTTTCACCTCTTTGAACACCACATATCAGTTGTACACAACCTTCCTTGTTACTAGGTTCCAAAGCTTATAACCCTTTAAACCATCCTTATACCCAATAAAGATGCACTTTTCAGATTTACTATCCAACTTGGTTCATTTCTCCTTTGGAACATGTACATATGCATTGGTGGGCTCCAGTATTGTAGAAATAATGCTACAACTCCTGGAGCTTCCTATCTCTAATTTTATCAACCCAGTAGTTCGTACAAACTTGGAAGCGACGGTGCTGTATGCACAAGTACTAGCTCTTGTCGCAGCTGTCACTTGGTCAGCTGGCACAAGTCCGCTAGGGCTCAAGCCAACTTCTATATGCTCACAGAAGAAGCTCTATGAGTGATGGACGAAAGCTAACTCAAAGGAGGCTAATCTACTTGCAGAAAGAAACTGAAAGCCAACAAAGCATGAAAACCCTATTAAACCCTAATTTGACTAGCTAGGCCCTTACAATGCAAAACTGTGAATGAAACTTCTACCAATGATGCCATTACTTGCAGTGAGTTGAAATACATGCATCTAAGCTACTTGCATCTGAAAAGACATGTTTTTGTATTTTTTTCATTAAGTGGTTGGATTTATTGTGATGATGCTTTTGATTAGGGTTTGACTGTGCAGGAGCGGTTCGAATGGAAGGAAAGCATGGGCAAGTTCAGGATGGCTAGGAGAGGTCCCAGAGGGTCCCTAGCATTGGTCCATAGAAGTCTACAACGTTCGGATGCTCGGCAACCAAGTTTGCAGGCTCCTACAGGATGTCTGCAGGGGATCCTACAGGAAACTAAGGAATTTCTACAGGAAGTCTGCTACCCTCTACAGGATGTGCTGTAGGTGGAAGTTTTGTGTGTTGGTGAAGTGATGGAACGGCTTGGGTGGATAGGTAAGGTGGAGATGGAACTTGTGATGGCTCAGGGGCAGAGAAATAAGGTAGAGAAAGAATGTATGAAGTCGGTTGGTGGATGGGAGAATGGGATCAACGAAAGGTCAAGAAGATGAAGCTACATGGCAATGGATGAGTTGGAGGGTAAATGAGCTGGATAGAGGCCGAGTAGGTGGCTTGAGGAGAGATCAAGAAGAAGAAGAAGGAAGTGGAATGATATGGAGCAGTGTAAATGAAACAAATGACTTATGTCTTGCACCAACAACGAGGATTCATTAACCTATGATACCTGTGCCATTAAACCTATGAACAGCAATGGAAAACCGAGAAAAGAAGCCGTGCATGGAATGAAAAATGTAGAAGTATGGTTCAATATCAAAAGTGCATGGATGGATCTTCAATGAAAATGACTATGTTGCATCTTGCATGGAAGTAAAAGACTGCGTTTCTTTTGGTGGTTGATATGGACTGCACCCCAATCCCTAAGCAGAGATGGCAGTGATCTCTAACAACATTTTTCTTGGAGCTCCAGTGTATTACAAACCTCCTATCGAATCTAAGCAGCTGAAAGCAAAGTAACCATAAGCTAATCCTACTCAATCACACGAAAACTAAATTAGAAGACTGTAAATTCGAATTGCATGTCAAAGTAAAGAAACAAGGTGCTGGAACGAAAGGCAAATAACATTACAACACAGAGGAGGTCTATTGCTCTCAGGTTGGGCCCTAACCTGAGAGCTATAGCTCCCTTAGAAACTCAGAATGAGATCAAAATCTGCCTGCCTTTATTCATAACCAAAAATATGATGTCATGCCAAAACTGGCTTACAAAAAGAACCAACACCGAGCTGTAGCTCGTACTTCGAAATTACAATAGTAATGCAAAAGTTCAAAAAGCTCCTATCAAAGGCTACGGCCTCAGTATTTATGAAAAATTATAATCCAACAGGTTTCCTTGATTTGTGGAGCTCGGCTGTCCAACTGAAGGTTAAACTGCTGATCCTGTAGAACAGTTGTAACTGCTGTTCCTGTAGAACGGTTGGCTGCCTCTAAGCTCGGTGGGGAGATTGGTTGGAGCTCGGAGCTATGGTGGGAATCACGAGGAAGGTCCCCAAGACTGTGGAAATCCTCTCCTAAAAACCAGCAGTGCCACCTTACTGTCTCCTTTTTCGTGGTCTTTGCTCCCTTTTAATTCCAAAAACCTGAAATCATCATGTATTAGTCACGTAGATAGAATGCCTACCCTTCTTCCTACAAACAACATGAATAAACCAAGAAATGAATGCATAAGCAATAAAAGATGAATGGTTGAACAAGGTAAGTAGGCCAATATGAGCCCAAATTGTACCAAAAATTGGGGCTCATCATCACCCCCCAGCTAAACTATTTGCTCATCCTTGAGCAACTTTGCTCTGGCTCCTCGTCTTTGGCCGAGAACTAGAGCCCGGAGCATGCTCTTCCTTTCCTGTTTTTGGTGGCCCTGCCTTTTCTACCCCTGGTGGTAACGAGGGTGGCGCTTCTTCCCCCTTTTCCATTTCCTTGAGCCGGGCTTCGGAAGGCGACTGGCCTATTTTTCGTGTCCAGGTTGTTATTTTTGGGCTTCCCCTCTCGAGGGTGGCTGATGTTTTAGAGGGGGTTTTTGCACTGGGTGAAGTAGGGACATCCCCTAAAATGGTTTGGCTGCTGGGTGGAGGTTGCGGCTTGCCCGTGTTTATCCTCTTACTTCTCCTGGCTTCAGATGGTAGAGGGGTATCCCTCTCTCTCTTCTCCTTCAGCTTTGGAGGTGTACTGAGGGCGGCCAGCGCAGCTGCTGCCTCCTTTTCGAGAATACCAACCTTCTCTTCCTTGCATTTTGCTTTCTCAGAGCTCCTTGTAGAGGGCCCCTTCTTTTCAGATTTCGGGCTTCCTGTAGAAGACCCTGCTTTGCCCACTTCCGGGCCTTCTGTAGAAGATCCTTTCTTTACCAATTTTGGGCTTCCTGTAGAAGACCTGGTTTTAGCCACTCTCGGGCTTCTTGTAGAAGCCCCTGCTTTGGTAATTTTTGGGCTTCCTGTAGAAGCCCCTTTTTCCAATTTCGGGCTTCCTGTAGAAGCCTTTGTCTCTGTTTTCGGGCTTCCTGTAGAAGCCTGTTTCTGCTTTCCTGTAGACACAGGTGTCTCCACCTTTGCTTGCTTAGCTGCCTGAGTTTTGCTTTTTGCTTTGGTTGCAGGTGCTGATGAGGTACTTGGGCTGACGTGGACCACCTCAGCTTTGTCCATTCTGCTCTTCAGCCTCTTTTCTCTTGCTGACAAGATAGGTGTGCCACCTTTTTCTTTGTCATCCTTTTCCTCATGCTTCTTCTTTTGTTCTTTCTTCTGCACTATGGTCGGGGTCTTCTGGCCTTTTTCTCTCTTTTCCTCAGCCACTGCTTCTTGTTCCTCACTGTTAGAAGAACCCGTTTCTTCGATCAACATTTTAATGTCTCCATCTCTTGTCAAATTCCGGAATGATTCCCATGAGAGGGGAACCTTATATGAATGCAGCGCATCCTCCACAAGAAGCTTTATCAGCCCATGGTGGGCTATCTGATCTGGTATGCCCTCTTTTAGTTTGGTGGCACACTCCATTAGAGACTGCAATAGGAAATAAGGGATGCTCAGTTTTTGTTCTACAGGAAGATCAATCCGGTGCCTCAATTCAGTGAGCAACCGAAAGTGATATGCATACACGATGCTAAAACGGCCTTCACAAGTTATATATTTCATGATTTGCAAACTGACTTCATTCCATGGTGGCAACAGACTGGTTCTTCGCACCCCATTTTTTTCCTCCGAGAATTCCTCCTCAGGTGGAAAGAATTCCTTCTTGGCCTGCTAGCTCAACTTCCATTCTTCCTTATCCCACGGCAGACCCATTGGAAGTTCAGTGATTCGACTGATATATTGCAGGGTGAGCTTGAGGCTTAGGCCCCTGAAATTCACTGTGGCCAGTGTCTTGGATTTCGGCCTCAGAGCCTGCAATAATTCTTCTGCTACTTCATCATCGTAACCCTGCAATTTATCACAAAAAGATATCCATTGAACCCGTGTGAAGAGTTCTACCACTTCCTGGTTTTCCCTTAATTTGGTTCGATCAGTGGGTTCTCGTCTTATAAACCCACCCGACATGATGAACATGGTTGTTTTAACTAAAGGTGGCAAATGCGAAAGAGATTTGGTCTATTGAGACAGAGCATGCACATAATCCACAAAATTTACCCCTGCGGATCTCAACACAGTCTAATTACACTGACATCCTATAGAACGATAGTATAGGCACAGCAAACAACAATTTCACCGATATCTTTATGACCAGACTGTGGACGATGATCCTGCCACCTTTGAAAACCAATTGCATGAAGAGTTTCAGGGTTACCTTTTTCTGTCACCTTTTTTACGTGGGGAACCCGCCTTCCTGTAGAACTGCATCCCTGTAGAGACTGCGTTCCTGTAGAAACTGTGTTCCTGTAGGAGCAGTGCGCAAATTTTGGGGAGGACTGTAGTTGGCCTGCGCTCGAGGTGTGCTTCACCGGCGTTCTGGTAGCCAAAATCTCAGCGTATCAAAGTGCAGAAGAGATCAGAATAGCCACTCGAGTTTGAAGTGGTGGTTGATAAATGCATGCGCACAATCTAGCCGATTAGATTTTGAATTGGCGCAATCCGTGGCGCGGGGGGTGAGCTGTTCCCGCCGGACCGTTGGGCGACATCATCCATCATTCGCCTGCGTATTCACTTGCTGCCGCATCCATTCCCACAGATCTGCCGCCGCCTCTTTCTGTTAAACTCATTGCTTCCGATGGGAGTGTTCTCACGTGCGTGCTGCTCATTCTCTTTGTCGTGGCCGCCACCCAAACATCCAACTATAGCATAACTAGCCGACGTGGCCAGTCGACTGGCCATACGGCCGCTCAACCATTCACTTTTACGCTGTGCAAACAATTCAAAGTAA
Organism: Pinus tabuliformis; assembly: GCA_031772625.1. Taxonomy (NCBI): domain Eukaryota; kingdom Viridiplantae; phylum Streptophyta; class Pinopsida; order Pinales; family Pinaceae; genus Pinus; species Pinus tabuliformis. The sequence goes on along the minus strand of CM062820.1, from coordinate 853,998,845 downwards.
AATTCATGCGATTTGATGGAAGGAAGGGTCGAGACACTTACCTGCGTGGCTGCACACGATTTTTCCAGTTTTTGGACGATGGTGAGTGGATCTACCTACTGCATGCGAACTTACACAGACCCAGAGGCTCATGGTTACAAGCTACCGACGATGGAGTGGATGCTTTGGTTGCATGTGCCTGCGTTTCATTGCAGATGGCGGTGCTGTGAATGGTATCCACTCTAGCAGGTTTAACTGTTACAGGATTCCCGCGGGGTGTCTCGTAACAGTTCTTCCTCCTTGGGTGCATGCTGCACGACGGAGGATCTGGCCTTTCGATCATGCTCCCGGAGCTTTTGATGCCTGTGGTATGAGATCTCAGCACTTGTTTATCTTTGAAAATGGATTTTCCCGCGAGAACTCATCGATCTTCTTTGCTGGTGCAGGGAACTTGGTTGCATGTCGACAAGGATGGTGGAGCAAGGTAACAGCAATGTGCAAGGGTGCCAACAGAGGCTTGCATGCGTCCAAACCGATCCCTAGTCGCTAGATCTCCTTTTAAAATGAATTCTGAGCCATCCCAAACTTCTACAGGAAGTTTCCTGTAGAACACAGAGCTTCTTGTAGAAAGTTCGGGCTTCCTGTAGAAAGTCTACACTTTCCTGTAGAAAATCCGCATCTTCCTGTAGAAAGACTGCATCTTCCTGTAGAAGATTCAAACCATGATAAAATTGCACATACCTTGAAAAAAACATGGGTATCCTTGGAGGAGGTGCTGGTGAGGTCCCTTGACAGCATGATAAGGACCCCTGGCTTTGAGTTGAGAGGCTTCCTCTCCTCCATAGAACATCTGCAACCTGCATGCAATTTTACCATATTTTGCTTATTGTTTTTTTATTTTTTTTCTCTTTTTTTTTCTTTTTTTTTTCTTTTTTTTTTGAAAGATAACAGGGGTGCCTCAAAGAGGTTTTCACCCATGCCATCTGCCCTGAGCGCCTCAGAGAGGTTTTCACTCAAGGATCTTTTTCAAACCTTTTCCTTTTTTTTTTTGAAAGACAATAGGGGCGCCTCAATGAGGTTTTCACCCCTACCACCTGCCTTGGGCGCCTCAGAGAGGTTTTCACCCAAGGATCTTTATTATTATTATTATTATTATTATTATTATTATTATTTTTCCTTCAGGGTATGCCCAAAGCAGAGGCAGAACCCTTCTTTATGACCAATACTGCCTTCTCCATAGTTTTGATGAACTCTTGTCTTGAGGGAGGTTTCCTGTAGATCTTCAATCGATGCCCATTCACAAGCATGGGGATGGCTTCCTCATCAATGGTCCTAATAAGCACAGATCCATTGTCATGACATTTTTCCACTGAATATGGCCCTAGCCATCTGGTTCTCAGCTTCCCTTTGAAATCTTTGTATCTGGAGTCATACAACAAAGCCCAATCTCCCGGCTGAAATTACTTGTCATGGAGATGTTGGTCATGCCACACCTTTCTCTGAAGTTGAACCACTTCTGAGTGAAGGAGGGCCTGCATTCGGTGCTCATCTAATCCATTCAGTTGCAATAACCTTTCTTGCTATGCATGGCTGAGATCTAGGTCCAGCTGAGCTGCCATCCTCAAAGTGTTGTATTCAAACTCAATGGACAGCAAAGCTTTCTTCCCATAGACCAGCTCATAAGGTGTGAAGCCGGTGGTGGTCTTCCAAGTGGTGTTGTAAGCCCATGTGGCTTCAACCAGGGGATCTGCCCAGTCCTTTCTGCTGCTGCTCACCACCTTAGTCAAGATCCCTTCTAATGCTCTATTGGTGACTTCCACCTGCCCATTTGCTTGAGGGTGATAGGGGGTGGAAGTCCTATGCTTGATCTTGTGATGAGCTAGTAGATCTTCAACCAGGTTGGATGTGAACTGGCTCCCTTGATCGGTGACCATCTCTCTTGGATAGCCAAACTTATAGAAGATGTTTTCTCTTAGGAACTCGGCCACCTTTTCTTCTGTTGCTGCTTTGATTGCTTTAGTCTCTGCCCACTTTGTCAAATAGTCAGTACACACAATGATGTAAGACCTTTGCCTCGAAGGAGGGTTGATTGGGCCCACAAAGTCCATGCCCCACTTCTCAAATGTCTCAAAAGTCACTTGAGGTTGGATAGGCATCTCATCCCTTTGGGTCGGTTTCCCCATTCTTTGGCATTGGTCACACTGGCTGACATATCTTCTGACATCTTGATGAAGTGTGGGCCAATAGTAGCCTGCCTGCAGGATTTTGAAGGCAGTTCTCTTTGCTGTAAAATGTCCTCCACAAGGCCCATCATGACAAGTGAGGAGGATATCAAAGACTTCCTCCTCCCTTACACAACGCCTTGAGATCTGATCGGGGCCAAGCTTGAACAGATTGCCCCCGATCCAAGTAAATGAGGCACTTTTTCTGATGATTCTGCTCTTCTCTCTGGAAGATAGGTGCGGAGGGAACTGTGCTGAAACAAGGTAGTTTGCTATATCAGCAAACCATGGAGAGAGTACTGAAATAGCAAACAGATGTTCATCGGGCATCTGGTCATCCACTGTTCCATCCTCATCTGCAGACAAATCCAATCTAGATAAAAAGTCAGCAACAACATTTTCTCTACCTGGTTTGTCAACAATGGTCAAATCAAACTGCTGCAATAAAAGTAACCATCTAATAATACGAGCATTCACATCTGGTTTATTCATTAAATATCTAATTGCAGCATGGTCTGTATGTACAAAGGTCTGGTAACCAGTAATATAATGTCGGAACTTGTTCAGTGCATGGACCACAGCCAAGAATTCTTTCTCGGTTACAGTGTAATTCAGCTCAGCTTTTGACAAGTTTTTGCTAACAAAGTAAATGGCATATGGAAGTTTTTGCTCAACCTGTCCTAAAGCTGAACCTATGGCTTTGTTTGAGGCATCAGTGTGGATGTGGAAAGGTAGGGCCCAGTTTGGACCTCTCAGGATTGGGGCTGACACCAACTTGTCCTTCAATTCATTTAAAGCCCTCTGACAATCGTCAGTCCAATTAAACTCCACATCTTTTGCCAACAGGCCAAACAATGGCGAGGCTAGCTTGCTGAAATCTTTAATGAATCTCCGGTAGTATCTTGCTAATCCCAAGAAACTCCGGACATCCCTTACCTTTTGAGGAGGTGGAACCCTCTTGATGAGAGTAATTTTGTTAGGATCCACCTGCAACCCTTGGCAAGAAATGGTATGGCCTAGCACGGTCCCTTCAGTCATTAGGAATTCACATTTCTCAGGACTAAGGGACAAGTTCATCTCGATGCATTTGGTTAGGACTTTTCCCAGATTGGACAATGCTTCCTGGAAGTTGGCCCCATAAGGAGTAAAGTCATCCATATAGATTTCCACTGCGTCATGGACCAGCTCCGAGAAGATGCTCAAGACAGCTCTCTGGAAGGTAGCAGGAGCATTGCATAGCCCAAAGGGAAGAACTCGGTAGGCAAAGGTACCCCAAGGACAAGTGAAGGTGGTCTTATCTTGGTCTTCCGGGCTGATTTGGATTTGGTTGTACCCGCTAAACCCATCCAGGAAAGAGAAGAACTTCTTTCCTACCAGTCCATCCAACACTTGATCTATGAAAGGTAGAGGGAAATGGTCCTTCTTGGTAGCTTTGTTCAGTTCTCGGTAGTCCACACAGATTCTCCATTTCCCATTTTTCTCGGGAACCAACACCAGAGGGGACACCCATTCACTATCTGAGATGGGGTAGATGAATCCTGCATCCAACAATTTTTGCAATTCTTCCTTGACAACGTCCTTAAGAGCTGGATTCATTCTCCTCTGGGGTTGCCTAACCGGTTTAAAATCCTCTTTGATGTATATATGATGGGTACAGACCGAAGGATGGACTCCTTTCATTTCCTTATAGCTCCAAGCAAAAGCATCTAGGTGGTTGGCCAACAGACTACACAGCTCCTTTTCCTGGGAAGGAGATAGGGAGGAGCTGATCTTCAATGCTTTCTCAGGGCCGAACTCCACATTCTTGACTCTGGGAGTAAGAGGGTTGGTTGTACAAAGATCCACTAAGGTGCTAGCTTGGGCATCCTCCACCAATTTCTCTAAGGGTAGTGCACTGGAAGGTGGATTCTGGATCAAGGTCTCGATCAAGTCATCCTCGGTTGGGGGGTCTCTTCTAGTGGTCTCTAAGGTGCACAGAGGTGCTGAGTACACCTCGTCTTCCTCTCCTTCTTCTAACCAGAGTGGTAAGTCATGCTCTAAGGAGGGTTGGGCAGGAGGGTATAGGACTAGCTTCTTGGACATGGGACCATTTTTGATGGTCATGTTTCCTGCATGACAACTTATGTAAGCATCTGCAGTAGCTAACCAAGGCCTTCCCAAAATGAGAGGATATCCAGTAAGCTTTGCCTTTGGTTGCAGAACCAGGAAGTCTGCAGGGTATTCCCAAGAGTCAATAGAGACCAAGACATCCTCCACAATCCCTTCGGGAGTCACGGTGGAGCGATCTGCTAATTGCAGTACTGTCGAGGTCTTCCTCAAGGAACCCTGAAGATTGAGTTTGAGCATGGTATCCCTGGTCATCACATTAATGGCAGCCCCCAGATCAATCAAGGTGTGAGGTATGATGGTGCCATTGATGTGGACATCTACTACAGGACTTCCAGGATCTAGGTACTTTGGGCATATGATTTGTCCTAGCATCAGGTCAGACAGTTGTCCTATGACATTAATGGTTGAAGCATCTTTCTTCCGCCTGCCTGGGTGTTTGAAGCACTTTTCCTTAACCAGTTTGTTGTATATTGGCACATCCTTGATGGCTTGGAGAAGTGGTATTTTTACACACAACTGCTTGAGCTCACCCAGAAGCTCATCCTCCTCTGGGTTGGGTTGTGTGGTGGCTGTTAGTCTCTCAGGAAAGGGTGGAATAGCCTTTGGTTCGCTTTCCTGTTTATCTTCCTCATCCTCTGGGGGAGGAGGTTGGCGATCTGGTAGAGTCTTTCCAGATCGAAGATTGATCTCCTGGATCTCCACAGCATAGGTAGGGCATGAGGTTTCCCCAGTGTATACCTGCTGGGCCTGTCTATTGTTGGGGTTCAGGTTCGGTTGAGCAGGCATTTGAGGTTGCCTTGGAGGAGCAGGAGGTAATGGCTGAGGTTGAACTGGTGGTGGAGGCAAGATAGCAGGAGGAGTGTTGTATTGGGGCCTCCACCCCGACTGAGGTGCATTCCATTGAGGCTGTGGCTGGGCATGTGAATGATATGAATGAGAAGTAGGTTGAGCGGGGTACTGAGGTGGATAAGACCAGGGAGGAGGCATGGACCATGAAGGATGAGCAGGGGGACCCCAGGAAGGCATAGGAGTCGATTGGTTGGGGCTGTAATAAGCTTGAGATGCCCCTTGCATCCCCTGCTGATAAGGTCTAGATCCTTGTGGCCTCCTTTGGTCGAGGTAATAGAGAGGTTCAATGGGAGCTTCTGTCCCTTGGTACATGGCTTTAAACCCAGGTAAGTTTGGACACTGATTTGTGGGATGGTCCTCCTCACAAATGAAACATACTTCAACCGAATGCAATGGGCATTCGTTCTTAGGGTGTCTCCTTGTGCACCTAGGGCAGAAGACAGCCAAGGCTCTCTCAACTTCTTCTTTCTTCTGGTGGATTCTGAATGTGTCCAGCTGCATGGCAATGGTCTGTCTCACCTCACTCTTGAGATCTTCTAATTGATTTGCAAGCTCATGTTTGGAGAAAGGAACACTAGTTGAGAGGAGGTTTCCCCTACCTCGTTTCCTAGCTGCCCTGGAGTGGTTTCTAAACACAGTCTTGATGTCCTCATAAGGCAGTTGGTAAATGTCCCCCCCAGCTAACATGTGAAGGGTATCTAAGAGGTCTTCAGGGACTCCTCGGAGCAGGACCAACTTGAGGGATTCAGGGTCAAGTGTGCACCTGGCCCGCTTATAGCTTAGTTGGAACCTCTCCTCATAATCCTCTAAGGACTCATCATTTCCCATGGTCATCCGAAAGATTTCTCCCTTGGTTTCCTTAGACCTACAATAATCTCGGTACTTGGTATTGAAAGCTTGCTGCATCTGAGCCCAAGTGGTGATACTATTCCCAGGTAATCCCATGAACCAGCGCAATGCTGCCTCTTTAAGAGTTGAAGGGAAGAGTTTCAGCTTTTGCTCATCTTCAGTATAGTCATAGGTTCTACAAAGGAGAGCAAACTCAAACAGGAAGGTATCAGGATATTCAGTAGTCAGTCCATGGAAGTGAGGTAAGGCGGAGGGGCTAATGTTCTTCATTTTCATTTCTCCATTGGTCTCTCGGATGGGGAAGGCACCTTCTATTCTCTCATCTTCTCTTCTATTGTCAGCCATAACTTCAGATGGAGTGGTCTCTAACTCTTCTTCTACTATAGGATCTTTGTATATCTCTGGATGTTCACCTATAGGTTCGTCTGGGTCACTGTCACCAAAGAAGAGCAAAGGGTGACTCAGTGATGTGGTGGGGGTGTTTGGTAGGAATTTGCCTGATCTATCTCGGTTCCTACGAGGCATGAAATGGAAAAGACTTTCTTTTTCTTTTTATTGTTTTTACTTTTTTTTCCTTTGGTACCTGCAAAACTGAAACAGATTGATCTACAACTACCTATGAAAGATGCAGAATTAAACTGAAAGCAGGAAAGAACTAATCTACTTTGCTCAAATGAAATTGCAAGAATGGAAATGCTAGTCTACGCTTGCAGAAAGGAAATGCTAATCTATGAAAGTAGGAAATGCTAAACTATGAAAGCAGGAAATGCTAATCTATGAAAGTAGGAAATGCTAATCTATGAAAGCAGGAAATGCTAATCTATGAAAGCAGGAAATGCCTATGCTACTTTTGCAGAATGGAAATGAAATAAACCACTTAGCAGAAGGCAAGAGTAAGAAAATAGAAGAAAAGCAACAATTAATAATACTCTGACGCTTCCCCGGCAACGACACCAAAAAGATGGTGGGCTCCAGTATTGTAGCAATAATGCTACAACTCCTGGAGCTTCCTATCTCTAATTTTATCAACCCGGTAGTTCGTACAAACTTGGAAGCGACGGTGCTGTATGCACAAGTACTAGCTATTGTCGCAGCTGTCACTTGGTCAGCTGGCACAAGTCCGCTAGGGCTCAAACCAACTTCTATATGCTCACAGAAGAAGCTCTATGAGTGATGGACGAAAGCTAACTCAAAGGAGGTTAATCTACTTGCAGAAAGAAACTGAAAGCCAACAAAGCATGAAAACCCTAGTAAACCCTAATTTGACTAGCTAGGCCCTTACAATGCAAAACTATGAATGAAACTTCTACCAATGATGCCATTACTTGCAGTGAGCTGAAATATGTGCATCTAAGCTACTTGCATCTGAAAAGACATGTTTTTGTATTTTTTTCATTAAGTGGTTGGATTTATTGTGATGATGCTTTTGATTAGGGTTTGACTGTGCAGGAGCGGTTCGAATGGAAGGAAAGCATGGGCAAGGTCAGGATGGCTAGGAGAGGTCCCAGAGGGTCCCTAGCATTGGTCCACAGAAGTCTACAACGTTCGGATGCTCAGCAACCAAGTTTGCAGGCTTCTACAGGATGTCTGCAGGGGATCCTACAGGAAACTAAAGAATTTCTACAGGAAGTCTGCTACCTTCTATAGGATGTGTTGTAGGTGGAAGTTTTGTGTGTTGGTGAAGTGATGGAATGGCTTGGGTGGATAGGTAAGGTGGAGATGGAACTTGTGATGGCTCAGGGGCAGAGAAATAAGGTAGAGAAAGAATGCATGAAGTCGGTTGGTGGATGGGAGAATGGGATCAACGAAAGGTCAAGAAGATGAAGCTACGTGGCAATGGATGAGTTGGAGGGTAAATGAGCTGGACAGAGGCCGAGTAGGTGGCTTGAGGAGAGATCAAGAAGAAGAAGAAGGAAGTGGAATGATATGGAGCAGTGTAAATGAAACAAATGACTTATGTCTTGCACCAACAACGAGGATTCATTAACCTATGATACCTGTGCCATTAAACCTATGAACAGCAATGGAAAACCGAGAAAAGAAGCCGTGCATGGAATGAAAAATGTAGAAGTATGGTTCAATATCAAAAGTGCATGGATGGATCTTCAACGAAAATGACTATGTTGCAGCTTGCATGGAAGTAAAAGACTGCGTTTCTTTTTGGTGGTTGATATGGACTGCACCCCAATCCCTAAGCAGAGATGGCAGTGATCTCTAACAACCTTTTTCTTGGAGCTCCAGTGTATTACAAACCTCCTATCGAATCTAAGCAGCTGAAAGCAAAGTAATCATAAGCTAATCCTACTCAATCACACGAAAACTAAATCGGCACACTGTAAATTCGAATTGCATGTCAAAGTAAAGAAACAAGGTGCTGGAACGAAAGGCAAATAACATTACAACACAGAGGAGGTCTATTGCTCTCAAGTTGGGCCCTAACCTGAGAGCTATAGCTCCCTTAGAAACTCAGAATGAGATCAAAATCTGCCTGCCTTTATTCATAACCAAAAATTTGATGTCATGCCAAAACTGGCTTACAAAAGGAACCAACACCGAGCTGTAGCTCGTACTTCGAAATTACAATAGTAATGCAAAAGTTCAAAAAGCTCCTATCAAAGGATACGGCCTCAGTATTTATGCAAAATGATAATCCAACAGGTTTCCTTGATTTGTGGAGCTAGGCTGTCCAACTGAAGGTTAAACTGCTGATCCTGTAGAACAGTTGTAACTGTTGTTCCTGTAGAACGGTTGGCTGCCTCTAAGCTCGGTGGGGAGATTGGTTGGAGCTCGGAGCTATGGTGGGAATCACGAGGAAGGTCCCCAAGACTGTGGACATCCTCTCCTAAAAACCAGCAGTGCCACCTTACTGTCTCCTTGTCTCCTTTTTCGTGGTCTTTGCTCCCTTTTAATGCCAAAAACCTAAAATCATCATGTATTAGTCACGTAGATAGAATGCCTACCCTTCTTCCTACAAACAACATGAATAAACCAAGAAATGAATGCATAAGCAATAAAAGATGAATGGTTGAACAAGGTAAGTAGGCCAATATGAGCCCAAATTGTACCAAAAATTGGGGCTCATCATGCATCACATCCAACTACCCTTAGATATGAAAGAGAGGGTTTCTTACTAGTCCATACCTCTTGTGGAGTCTTATCCTCCAACGCTAATGAAGGTGACATGTTGACCAGATAACATGCAGTATCAACTGCCTCTGCCCAGAATTCCTGTCCTAGCCCGGCACCACTGAGCATGCTTCTTTCCCTTTCCATCAACGTCTTGTTCATTCTTTCTGCAACTCCATTTTGCTGAGGTGTATATGCAGTAGTCTTCTGTCGTGCTATACCACACTTCTTACAGAATTATTCAAATTCCTTGCTGCAAAACTCTCAAGCATTATCTGTCCTCAGCACCTTTATCTTCTTCTATGTCTGCTTTTCCACTAGAGCCTTAAATTCTTTAAACCTGTCAAAGACTTCAGAATTCTTCTTAAGGAAATATATCCATGTATTCCTTGAGAAGTCATCTATAAATGATACATAGTACATAGACTTACCCAGTGATGGAACCTTCACAGGTCCAAACACATCACTGTGCATAAGCTCTAATATATGTTTTTCCCTCTTACCACTAGAGGGGAAACTCACCTGATTCTGCTTCTCGTATACACAATTTTCACAGAAATCAAAATCTAGAGAGCTATTACTCATACCTTCTACCATACCTTTACCATAAACTATTCGAAGGCCCTTCTCTCCAATATGTCTAAGCTTTTGATGCCACAGCATGGTTTTTTCTCCAAAGACCACTAGATTTTTTGCTCCACTTTCAGGAACCACGGAACTGTTGCACCATCAACAACAGTGCTACCTTGCAGCTTGTATAGAGTTCCAATCCAAAATACCCACATCAATACCAGTTCTCCTTGAACCATCTTGCAGATATCTTTCTCGAACAATGTTTTTACACTTGCATCATCCAGCTTGCTTACAGAAATCAAATTTCTGGCCAATGCAGGAATATGTAGAACACCTAGAAGCATTCTAACCCTTCCACCTTGTAACTTCAACTTTACTTTTCTGCGACCAATGATTCTATCCTTCCTATCATCCCCCAAGAAGACATCACCACCATCATATTTCTCATACTCGCAGAACCACTCTCTATGGGGAGTGAAGTGAAAGGATGCACCTGAGTTAATCAACCATGCCTCGTGATATACATGTGTACATGAAGAAGCCAAGTACACATCCCCACCTTCATCTGAGGTGGTTTTCGCCTCTGTAGAAGGAGCCTCATCAGATCCCTTTCCTTTGTCAAGAGCTTTAGATTTATAGTACCTTTTAAAGTGGCCTTCCTTTCCACATTTCTAGTATACCACCTTTACAGGCTTTCCTGGAGATTTAGATCTCCCTCTAGATTTAGATCTCCCACTCGATGACTTATTTTTGTTTCTATTCTGGGACCGTCCTCACGTAGACAAGGCATCACCATTCTGGCTCTCCATATTTTTCCATCTCATCTCCTTCGTCAGCAAGGCTGAGACTATATCATCAAACTACAAGACAGTTGCATTGCTACCTATTGCAATAACCAGACTATCCCACGAATCTGGTAGAGAACACAACAAACTGATGCACTTATCTTCATCTGAAATTTTAATATCAATAGATCCTAACTGACTTACCACATTATTAAATGTGTTCAGATTCTCTGTCACCGAGTCTCCATCTTTCATCCTCAGGTTATACAGCTTTTTCTGTAGGAACAGTTTATTCACCAGAGACTTAGATTGGTACAAAGTCCCTAACTTGTCCCACAAAGCCTTCACTCTAGCTTCCCCTGATACATTTAGCAACATTGCATCTGAGACACACAATCGTATTGTGCTCTTTTCCTTCCGATCCAACTTCTTCCATCCTTCATCGGACAGTCTCGTTGGTTTAGTATCTGGATCTACTGCGATCCATTGATCTTTATCCACCAACAGATCCTCCATCTTGAGTTTCCACAACTCAAAACTCTGACCATTAAATTTCTTGATCTCTATTTTTCCACTGCTCGCCATCTTCTTTCACCACCAGAATCGATCTTGCAGATCTCCCACTAAACATGGTCTACCACAAGCCCGAGCAAAACCCCTCAGCAAAAAAGGTGTCCCCTTGAAGCCAAATCTGCTCTGATACCAAGTGTAGGTTTTAACCGCATATAGTAATTACCTGCATATGAATTCTAAAACACAAAATAAAAAATGCGAGAGCATAACACATAAAACACATATACACAGAGATTTTCCCCTGGATCCCAAAACCGAGACTACTAGCTTGATTTTTCATTATGTTCCTTTCAATGTTACAATACATATTTATACATGTCGAAGCATCCAATACCATGGACCAAAAACCATCGCGTCCAAAACCATGGACCAAAAACCATCGCGTCCAAAAAACATGTGCAAAAATCATGCACAAAACCATAGGTGGGTCCGCCCAACCTAACATAGGGTCCAAAACCAAAATTTTCTGGGGCACTACCCTGGACCCCATAAAGTGGGGTTACGGGTGCCCTTCAAACCCCTTGTGATGTCCCCCCCTCTAACCCCTGGTTAAGTACGTGGGCTAGTTGTGGAAAGAATATAACACAACCCAACATGACTACCATAAAGTAGTAGGTTGATTATATTGTTACAAAAAACTAGAGGTTGACTTCTATCAGTATCAACACGACAGAGCTGCAACATTCCATACCTAAAGTGATCAAACCAATGGAGGATAATATGAAGTGGTTTTACAATGAGATGATCCTCTTACGTGAAGTTATGACGCCCTTGGTAGCAATCCAGAAAAGATCTAAAGAAATAATTAAGGTTATGAAGGCTTCATGCACAATTATAGATCTAATGCATGATTGGGGCACCAAGTAGCTTAATATTCCTGAGAAGTTGGTCAATAAAGATAGCTTAGCAGCCAAGGTGGATAGAGCATATTTGAGGCTACACACTCAGAACTATAACTATCTTATTGAGTAGGTGACCAACACTATAATTTCCTATGTCTGACTACACAACAATTTAGGGTCCCTGGCATGAAATCATAAAATAACTTATGTGGGCCCTGTTATCACTCTAAAATTTCCCTAGGGTTTTCATGTTGTGTTTAAATAAATGATAGAGGTAACCACAAACCTAATTTTGAGATCAAGATCTAGCCTTCCTAATGCTCAGAGACGGATCCCTCTTAATGATTTGACTTTCTTTGATTAATTGATTTTTAGGCTAGTTATTTAAGCTTGGTTGGTTTTTTATTTGATTTGGTGGTTGGAGCACTGATTTAGATGGATAGATAAGTTTATTTTTACCATTGGGCCATGGAGTCCAAATGTCAAGAAAACAAGACTGAATCAAGTTCTAAAGATAGTGTTCACAGAGCAAGGTAGCTGAGTAAATTCAAATCTTTTAGGCTGGATGGTGAAGTGGTTTTCAATTGAGGTTAAGGAGCAATTAAGGATTCCTCAAACTGGATAATGAGGGAAATGAAAGACGTCAATAGAAACTAGGGAGCAATGAAGAACTCCCTACTCTGGATATAAGAAGAAAACATCAAAATGAATAATTGTTCAAGATGGAGTGTACTTAAACAAATTCTGAAGCAACATTCCAATTATTTCATTCAAATTGGAAAACATGTATGTATGTGAAATACTTAAGAAAATAACAATTTAACAAATGAAAGATACTTCACTGAAGTGGCCCAACACATGAATCCTATAATGCAATGCATTTATTACTCAGTCCAATCTGCTAACTTGAAAATACTACAATAAACCCTCAAGTTTTCAGATCAATAATAACTATAGAAATGTCTAGCAATCCACCCTCTATACTTCGAATTATGAAGTATTTATACAAAAAAATGTTACAAAATATCCTAAACTATTTTAGGAATTAGTCAAGGAAAATAAAATATCTTCATGCAAGAAGATAGAGACACCCAGGAGACCAAAAGGCTAGTTGTCCCTTCTTTTACTGATTTTGTTGTTTGATGCATTGATCTTTTGCTACTTTCTCTCTTTTGTTGTTTCTCTATGTTGGTTATCCTTTTACTCTACCTTTGACTGATACTCTTTGACTTAGCTGATCTGTAGTTTTACCTTCACTGCTCTGTATTCACTTTTTACCTTACATTTTTACAGTAAATCATTCAACTTTTCCCAAGTCTCTGCATCTACTAATTTAATATTCACCATTCTTCTATAGACTTCATCAGTTTCTGTGTATTTTACAAAAGTGGGCTTGTTTATAAAAAGATGTTTTACTTCATCTGGAGGTAAAAGAGGTTCTCAAAAGCCTGTTAAAGGACTTTTCTTGTATGCATCCCTTTCATAGAGGAATTGTTGGCTTATTCCTTTTCCACTTCTCTGATTTTCTTATCATAGTCTTCATGTGGCATCAACTTGTCATTAATCACCAGTGGATTAGGCAAACCTTTTTTCCTCAAAGCATCAAATTTCACCATAAACCTAGCTATTTCTAGCTACATTGTTTGGCACTTCTCCTCAAGCTATATCATCAGGTTCCTCTTGGTGGTTACCTTCTTTACCTCTAGTATGGTCCCAGTTCTCTGATCTATTCCAAGCTCCTGAAATTTGCTCTTTCAGTTAAGGAACTGGATTATTCTTGAGGATTCTTCTAGCATATTTCCAAGTTTGGATCTAACACTTTGAATTGCCTCATTAGCCTCTTTGACCAAATGATTTTTCTCAAATGTCACTTGTATAGAAGGTCAAATATCATTGACTGAGTTAATGATATTGGACCATAAAAGTTGTTTTGCTTGGGCTAGTGGCTCTTTCAGTGTTAATTCCTTCTCTAACTTATGTATCATTTCACTCAACTTGTTTGATTTCTGTGTTTCATTCTTATGCATGATTTCAGCTAGTTTATTTTCATCCTCTAGACCTTTTATTTGTTCCTTAAGTCTATTTATTTCAGTGGTTTGGATGGACATATCCTCCATGGATTTGACCAGTTTACTTTTTCATCACTAGGATGAGCTGCTGCTATTGTTGAACCTGTTGCTAATGTAATTGTTGATGCAGTTGGAAGTGTTGTAGGTACTGGAGCTATTGGGGCCAATGAAGATGGCAAACTAGAAGGAATTGATGTAGTAACTGTAGGAATAGCAGTGATTGTAGTTGCTTCCATGTTGGCCTGTTTCTCCTGCACTAACTTATCGATTTCATTCTCCATTTCTTTTAATTAAGCAATTAACTGAAGAATGAGTTCCATCGTCTCATCTTTTTGGGTTTGATTTTCAAAAACTTCCTTGGTCTATGGATGTTCAGAAGGAGGCAATTTTAGATGCTTCTTCAATGCAGCAATGTCTGCATTCTTCTTTTTTATGATATTTTATGCTACCTTGATGTCATTTGGATTATACCCAATCTCAATAACCAACTCTTCTAGTGATTTAATTCTGTTGTCCTTTGCTTGTGAGGATGCCTTCTCTAGTTTAAACTATGCTATGATATTCTATAGAGTAGTTTGAAGTTTTTGTAGACTCATAGTTTTGTTGGTCATTGTTGAGTATACCATTTCTCCTGCTTTCTTATGAAATTCTATCTAATATATAGGATTAACATTGTTCACCAAAACTTCAAATTCTATCTTGTTGTAATTTATTGATGACTTAGGCTGTTGTACTGTAGGCTGCAAAAAGGTCATTTTCATTTTCCCTGTTTTAATGTCAAAAGCTTAAAGTAACCTATTCTGATTACTAGGAGTCTATTTGAAATATTGGGCACAGGTTTTACCTTTCAATGCCTCATTTCTCAACTTGATTTTTTTATACTTCTCCTTTATATCTTTTTCTTTATCCACTGGAGTTATGGATGAAGAAACTTCAATACTAAGCTACTTCTGAATAATCTGAGTATTGGAGGTTGATGGCTCATGAGTTTCCTTTGAAAATGTTGGAGTTGTATTCTCTTTAACCACTATGGCAAAATCAATGATTTGAACTGTCTCAACTATCTCTTCTTGCTCATTTACAGGATTTAGCTTGGTCTTCTTCCTGTACATAATTTCAAATCTATCATGTGTTGTATCTATGCTTGAGAAATAACCTTCTTCCCTGGTCCTTTTTGCATTTTTGTCCTGCAGGGTTGGAGTATGAAAAATGGAACTAGTATCCATTTGTTTCTCCATATCTATCAAGGTATTTTCCAACCACTCTGACTGGTTGGCATCTTTTTCAACTTCTGGCCTGGAATCATGCATAAAAGGGATCAATTTAAAGTTGAGTCTTAGTTTGTTTATGACTCCTAAAGGATCATACTGCCATTTGAAGCTATTGGTGAACTTCATTTCCTATAAACATTTTCCTGCTTCTTCTCCAGCTTCCCTATTATTGCAAATAAAAGGAACAAGATGGTTTTTTATTTTGAACTATGTTTTCTTCCTAGCTGATAGAATATTCACATCATCTGAATTTATAATCTGCCTGATATACTCTAATGCAAATATCCTCATAGATAGATATTTGGGTAGCTTATAGGGAGTGAGATGGCATCCATACACCCTAATTTCAGTGGGGTCCTGGTATAGATACCATTCTCCTATTCTATTGTTTTTAGACAACTGTAACACTCTATTTATCTCATCATTGATCCTAGGTTGATTGCTACTACCTAGCATATTAACAATTGGGTGAACAAAGGAATCAATGAACTCCTTGTAGCTGAAAAAAGTGGAATATTTTTTTATTAAGGGTGTCCAAAAGATAACAGATCTAGGATGGCCCTTAATGTCCAACTTTTATATTTTGACTCGAAACTTGTTGATTGGAAATATAGGAACATATGGAACAATACTGAAGAGTATTTGAATACTCTTTCGTTTGGAAATTTGATCAATTGGTCATGGATTTTTTCTGCTAAGAACTAGGAAGAATTGAAAATTGTAGTTGGAGGCTTGCCCAGGAAAAAAGTAGAGAGGAAAGCAAGTATAGGCTCATCACATGCTCATTAGTAGTATATCCTAGAATACAAGACAACATGGTTACAATCTGTGTGGCGCTCTCAGAGAAAATGGTGGTAGAGTATGGAGGATTGTCTGTAGGAATATAAGCCTCTTCTAGGATGAAAGTTTGAAAAATTTGAGATCTCTTGGGAAGGTCTAGCTTTAGGTAAAACTCAAGTAGGTTTACAATATAAAACGGGGTTTCATAGTGCTTTTGTTGGATCTGTAACATTTGGTTTATTGAATTTTCAGTGATTGTGAATAAAATCTGCTGGTTAGGAGAGACTATGGCTCTTTGACTGGGGATATAGTAGAGTTGGCATAGGTGAATGATTTCAGGGAATTGGCATACCTGTGGGAACAAGTATTTGGGTAAATTAGATTCCCATAGATGGATATCATCATTCTGGTTGAGGAATTTGTCTTTACTCCAACAGTGGAGTTTCAGTAGATGGCTAGGGTAAATTGTGTCTTTGATCAGGAAATCTTTGTCAGCAAATGGGAGGTGGTCAATGTCTAGGTGAGGGGTTTGTAGGTTTTTTTCATTCAGAATGCTTGGGGAAGCCATAATTTTGTTTATTTTATTGAATTAATCTTTACCTAGCTTAAGGAGTAAGGTTTAGGACCTATGAAAGGTGAATATAGTCTGTAGAAAAGGGTTTATGGATGCATAGTGGGTTTCTTTAGTTTGGCAAGGTTTTTAATTAATTCAATTGATTAACCTTTTATAAACACTGTGCAGAGCTAAAGTATAGGGCCTTTCTGGTACTTTCTGGAACACCTGGAAAACAAAGATTTGGTGTGCAGTCAGGGTTCTATGGGAGGAGTGGAGGCTTTCTTAGGCTTCAATTTTCTTTATGCTGCTTGAAATTTGTATCTGCAACATCTTCTAGTCGCAAAATGGGTTAAGATAGTTGAGCAGAGCTTCTGGGGTTTAGAATTGGTCGGTAGAGGTTCTTGGCAACGAAATAACAGCGAAAAGGGTAAAAAGGATAGCTTTTTGGTTTTTAACCAACAATGGTTAATTTTGGGCGCAAAGATAATGTTTGAATAGTAGGAGGTTTTATCCTACACGGGGAGGTGGTATTATGGCTTATCGCAATGCTTTTGACTATAGAGTTGTATTTTTTCAGAGCAGGTGATATAACGTGGGGCTACCACGTAGAAAAAAGGTGATCGTGAAAATCATGAATATTGCATGCCTTTGGGATCTTTATAGTCGGATGATGGGAGCGCGCAATACAGGTATGGGCTATTGGATCTGGAAGTGGGTGATCAAAGGGATATTGTGTGGCAGAGTTGTGAGGGTTGATTCGGGGTGTGGGGTCAGGTTTTTATCATAATGAAATGTAATTAAGTAAGATTAATTACAGGATTTAATATATGCAATGAGGGTTAATAAAATGTGGGACCCGGGAAGAAATATACTAGGGATAAGAGTTAGAAAGGTATCGGGGAGGGTTTTTCAATAGGGCCTGATGCATTTAACTTTTTAAACTTAGGATAAGGGGGTTTTAGTAGGTTTAAATGGAAAAGGGAAATTAGTAAGGGGAGAATGATTTTTAAAGGGTAATGTCTAGGGAAAGGTGTGAAATCAAGGGGGAAAAGGGTTAAAATGAAGGGAAAGGGTTTTTACAATGGAAATGTGTTAGAATAAGGGCAAATGAAAAGGAAAGGGTCCTTTGGAACCAAGAAGGGAAAAAACATTAGGTAATGAAGGGGAAATGAATGGAAATTAATAAATTAGACATGTAGGGGTTTAGTGAAATGAGGGGAAATTAGTGAATAAGCTTTAGTATTCGGGCCCAAAATTATATAGAACTTTTAGGATAAATACCCAAAGTAATATACGACATTTTTGAATGTCCCTTTCTTTGATAACTCCTCCTGCACATGAAACATAGGATTAAGCATGATGAAGGTGCATTTGATCTAGCAACCTTGTGAATTCCAAAACCTCTTCTACCTACACTTTATTTACCCTAACATTTTCTCTTCTTTTATTGGGTGCATTTGAGCTTGCTAACCCTTTATTTCTTTTTATTTAATAAGAAAGCTATCTAATCTAATATTATAACTTCCAATGGCTCATATTAAACCATTGTGCTCATTACTTATTCTCTACCTAACTACTGATCTGCCATGATTAAACAGTTTGGATAGATCTTTTTTCTCTATCTATCAACATGAAATTTAAAGCATGAATGAATCAAGATTAAATTATTTGACCATCATGAATTGTGGAATTTTTGACAAGCTGCACACAATCTTATTTTTGCAATGCAAAGTAAAAGCGGTGGCATTTGAATTTGCATCACTTTCAGAATCTATTTTTTATCTCTTTTGGTGGGGTTCATATTTTATTTTCTTTTTTGATCCTTTTCTTTTAGTCCTTTGATTTTCTTTTAGGACTTACCCTCTTTACATTTTTCATTTTTAATATGGGAAAACATTTTGTAGAAAGTAAAAGTATGTACAATATTACAAGATTAGTCATAGCCAATTCAAAATTATGAATCCTATTATTATAGGACCCTAACAATGGCTCCACATGGGGATGGAATTTCCTGGTGAAATGTCAAGAACTTTAAGATCAATATCCTTTGAAACTTTGACTATGGTTGCCTTGTAATTGCTTCTATGTGATCTACTTTATTCATACATATGATGTTGCACCTTTCAAAGCTTAGGGCCTTCTCTTCTGGCTTCAACCTCAAACGATAATCATCCAATCCAATCTAAACTTTTTAATGTTATGTACAATGAGAAAAGTAAACAACTGAACTAATGTTAATCCGGGGACAAGTAATGCTTCAACATTCTACCATTTATTGGCCCACTTGGTAGATCTATTCCATCCAGTTGCTTCAAGAAAAATGCATTGTTTTTTTTGCTAAAGCAAGAAACGAACCTTCTATTTCATGTATGTAAACAATTTACAAAATATACAAACATTTGCCACCCTCTGTGGACTAGGGCCAACTAGAATGTTGCTCTACAGTGAAAGACACTCCAAACTCTTTTAGTTTATTACAAAAAAGGGGAAACGAGAATATTTGGGCCCATGTGCCAACCACAAAAAACCCGCGAAAATTCCCCATTGGCTAGTCTCTTTGAACGCCCTCGTTCAAAATCCTCTTTTGATCTGACAGCGCAAATGCAAAATGCTTTTGAAATAAGCAAGGTATTTAAACTCCCGCGCCACAAAACTGCTCGTTCCAACTTGACCATTGGATGGCTTCGAAAAGATGGACGGTTGTGCGTGACATCGCACTGTCGGATGTTGTCGACCTTTACGACGCGATATGGGTGCTTTACGAATCCACCCATCCACCACGTGTCACGTTTTGTATGGAATCACTGCCCATACTCCAAAACCCCTTTCTATTGGAAAGCAGTTCGATATCCTGAAAACCGCTCAAGCTGCTGAGTATTCACCCGACCATAGAAACTGGGATGCGAAAGCCCCCATCTCCTCTGTCGACGATTATTCCCGAAAACGTTTTCCTGAATTGAGGAAAACTTTTGCCTTACAAAAGAAGAAGAGATAATCCAATCCACCAGAATTATCCAGAGCCATCCTTTTACCTGTTTGACCCCAAAGAGAGAAACTAGTCAAGATCTGATCATTGAGACCTATCTTTTTGAGATTTATTCCAAAACACTTCCTTATCCTTTTCCGCCAAGTTGTGACTGCGGGCTTTTAAAATGCTTTGTGGTAGAGCTTGCCAGCCCATCAGAGTTCTGTTGTCCTTACATATAACCCCTTGGTTGGCCAAGAAATCCGCCAGTTTGTTGGCCTCTCTATGCACATGATTGAACCTGAGAGAGTTAAGCCCTTGAAGGTGACCCTGAATTCTCTGGAAAACTTGGATCAATTTCCAGTGCCGTGAGACTTTCTCTGGCTTTGAGCCACAGTAAATTCATTTTACCAAGTTGATAACTAACTCTGAGTCAACTTCAATGATTACATTATGACAATCCTCCTGCTTCAAAAATTCCAAGCCTTTCTCCATTGCCATTAATTATGCAATGTTATTGGTAGCTCTTCCTAAATGATAGTGGAAAAGAGAGAGGATGTTACCTGCTTCATCCCTCAGAACTCCCCCATATACTGCTTTACCAAGGTTACCCTTTGAGGCCCCATCAACATTGTATTTCAAAAAGCCTTTTGGGGGAGGTTTCCAGTACTCCTTTTCAGCATCCTTTTTGTTAGCTATTTTTTTCTGGTGTGGTAAGATGATCTCCTACAAACCTAATAGCCCGAGAGTTCGAAGTTCAGCACCTAAGGGAGGATTTTTGGGAAAATTCTTAATTAAAGAGCTGACTGTTTCCCTGATCTGCTTTAAGATCTGCTCAAAGAGGCTAAGAGCATGTCCCTTTTCCTCTTTGAAGATTCTCTTGTTTCTTTCTTTCCAAATATTCCAAATAATAAAACTTGGCATGAGAGCCCAAGCAAGGTTAAGAACTTCATAATCCGAAAAGTGTCTCCTCCAACTAATAAGGGTGTTAATAATACTCTCTTTATACCTGTTCGACTGTTGAAAGACGTTGGAAAAATCATCCCACAGTCTGGAAGTGTAATTACAACTGTTGAGAAGGTGTTCCATAGTTTCCTCTTGGGCTTCACAGAGCTTGCAGATGGAAGGACCTAACATGCCCCTCTTTCTAATGTTGTCCCGGGTTAAGATTTTCCTGTGATGAACCAACCACATGAAGACTTTTATTTTCATCCACCCTTGGTGACTCCAAAGGTGTAGCCAGGTTCTATTTGGAGCCTGGGAACCCAGCTCTAGGAGAATATTTTTTGCTTCCTTGATATTGAAGATGCCTTCACTGTTGTTTCCCCATCTGAGTTGGTCCTGCCCAACAGAAACTAATATCATTCTTTGATCCAACTTTTTCCCAAGAGCCTCTGCCTTTGTTGTCAGTATCTCATCATTCCTGCACTCTATATTCTTCCATTTCCTCCACTTTTCATTGTTATGGGTGTTATCCCAAAAATATTTCACTCTTTTTAAACCTTGGGTATCAGTTTCATGTTTTAGGTTCACAAAATCCTCTTCTAGCAGTCTTGGTTCTTGTTTCCATTTGTCCTCCTAGAAAAGAGCCAAGTCTCCTTCTTTGATTTCCCAAAAACTATTTTTTTGAACTAAACCTCTGTTCACCCAAGCTTTGTTCCAAATAGCTTATCCTTGTATGTTTCCAGACATTCTTATGAGGTCAGTGTCATGCCACGAGTTGGCATATTTTTATTTCCATATGTTTGCCCATTGTGCCTTAGGATTTGTCACCCAGCACCACGAGAGTTTGGCTCCTAACACTTTACTTAGGATCTCTTAGTCATCTAAGCCTAAGCCCCCATGCTTCTTGGGTTTGCAAATCTTTTCCCAAGAGACCAAGGCCCAGTTTTTCCTAGTTTCCTCCCTGCCCCAGAGGAAGTCTCTCTGAATGTTTCTGAATTTTTGCAAGACTCCTATGGGGGTTGGTAATGCTGAAAGTATGAAAATTGGAATTGATTGGAGCACAACCTTTATCAGCACTAGTCTGCCTGCCATATTTAGCGATCTGCTCGTCCATTTTCTAACTTTATCCTGCATTTTGGTGATCAAGGGTTCCCAAATGCTCTTATGCATAGGTTTCATAGTTAAAGGAACTCCTAAGTACTTGTAAGGGAGGGAATCCCTCTGAAAGCCTAAAATTCTGGAGATATTTCTCTGAATAGCAATATTGGTATTAAAGAAAAAAAAATTGGATTTGGAGAGGTTGACTTCCATACCTGAGGCCATGGCAAAGTCATTCAGAATTTGTTTGAACGCCTGAGCCTCTTTGATAGTGGGGATACCCTATAACATGGTGTCATCTACAAATTGTTGATGAGTTACAGCCTGACCGTTCTCCTTCAGAGTGAGACCTTGAATTCTACCCATTACTTTAGCATGCTTGATAGCCCGTCTGAGGCCTTCCATCATAAGAATGAAGAGAAAGGGAGAGAGCGGGTCCCCCTGTCTCAGCCCTCTGGAAGGAATAAAAATCTCAGAAGGAGAGCCATTGACCAAAATTGAAAAGCTGGAAGAGGTGACTAGGGCCATTACCCATCCTACCCAGATGTGATCAAAACCAAAAGCCTTAAGTATATTCCTGATATAGGTCCAGTTCACCTTGTCATAGGCTTTTGCTATGTCTAGTTGCAAAATCATACCAGATTTCCTTGTACTGGTTAAAGACTGAACCACTTCATGCACTTGAACAATATTATCCAAAAATTTTCTACCTTCTACATACCCTAATTTTCCCCCAATATCAGAGAGAGGAGAAGAGGTTTTAGTGTGTTGGCTACAACCTTGGAAATAATTTTGTAGACCACATTGCAAAGTGCTATGGGTTTGTACCTATCTAGTGTCTGAGCATTATCCTGTTTAGGAATCAAAGAGATGAAAGAGGTATTGAGCACCCGTAAGATGGTTATGTCCCTTCTAGAGTCTTCCACCACCTTCAAAATGTCCTCTTTTACAATATTCCAGTAGGCTTTAAAGAAGTATACATTAAAACCATCCGGGTCTGGTGCTTTGCCATTCTGCATGTCTTTAAGAACCTCACTGACCTCTTCTTCTGTCACTGGTCTGTTGAGATTGAAATTATCCTCTCTAGTCACTAGCTTAGGTATATGCATAGTGACGTCCTTGATGAAATGTTCTCTATCAGAATTATTTTCTTGGGCTATTTCACGGAAGTGTTGAACCAACTCGGCCTCTATTTCTTCATGGGATTGAAGAAGTTTTCCATCCTTCTTTTTTAGTGAAGATATTCTGTTGTGTGATCTATTTTCCATGGTGGAATTGTGAAAAAATCTAGTGTTACGCTCCCCTTCTTTGAGCCATTGAACTCTAGACTTTTGTCTCCAAAAAATTTCCTCTCGTTTACACCAGTTTTCCCAATCTTGATGATATTTCTCCACTAGATCCTTCTTATCTTTATCAAAACCTTCTGAGATCATAGCTTGGTTGAGAACCTGCATTTTAATTTCCACCAGTTTCTTTTCTGCAAAAATGTTGCCAAAATTCTTCTTATTCCATTCTTTGAGCCTTATTTTTATGTGCTTTAATCTTTTATGAAGCATGAACATCCTAGTTCCTTGAATTTGTAGATATTCAGCCCACCATTTCCCAATATTACTAATGAAGTCTGGTGTGACAGCCAAATATTCTCAAATTTGAAAGGTCTATTCTGGGGGGTGCCTATACCCTGGATCTCCATTTGAATTGGTTAGTGATATGAACCTCCTACTGGAAGAACACTAGCTGTTATTTCCTTATATGAAAGCATGAGATTCTCAAAGATAATGAATCTATCCAATCTTGAAGCTACCTAAGACTCTCCTCCTCTCTTGTTGTTTCAGGTGAAGAGGCCATTACATGTCTCCACATCCACTAGTTTCATGTTATCTAAAAAGATTTGAAAGGCTAAGGAGTCTTTAGTAAGGGTTCTGGTGCCCCATTTATTTTCGAAAGTGATTTTATCATATTAAAATCTCCTCCCATAATCTAGGGTATTTCGGCATGTCTTTCCCTAAGATTCATTAGGGATTCTATAAACTTGAGTTTGTACTCTATTATTTGAGGGCCATACACATTCATGACTAGATAGGTATTCCTGTGACCAACAGGTTGTATCACGACTGATAAATAATTCTGTGTAGCTTCGGCATCAATTACATCCATTCTTTGGGGATTCTAGAGCTTGAGAATACCTCCTGTTGTATTCTCTGCTTTAACTTCTAGATATTCATATTTATTGAGCCACTTTCTATGAAGTTGTCTTAACCTTTGAATGGAACATTTTGTTTCCTGGATAAAAATTATATCAAGAGTAGCCGGTTTCATTCTATTATTTAGCAATCTCTACATTCCTTTACTGCCTAGACCTATAATATTCCAAGAAACGAACTTCATCATTAAATATTTGTGAAGGAGTAGCTGGTAAAATCTTTCATCTTACCTGAATCTATCATGAGCTTTCCACATTCCATCAATAGTTCATTTTGCTTTTTTCTGCCTCTCTTTTTTCCTAGGTTTTTGGTAGCCAATCCTAGAGTAGATTTTATTGTCTTCACTCCTTCATTTCTCATTCTGTTCCTCCTTTCTTCTTTCTCTGGGCCCTTTTCCTGAGTTTTCCATAAATGCAGTTGTTTTATTCTATTGAGCTCTTCCTGGGGTAACGATTCCACATCTCCAGATGTTCCTTGAAATAAAAACCCTTCTAGATCTAGGTTTTCTCTTTCTAGAACCTCCTATAGTTCTGTCTCCTCCAGATCCATTTCACTCTGTGTCATTTATTGATCCATCTCTGGGTCTATATCACTCGTCATTATTTCTTTCTGCTTAGCATTTTCCTGAGTTTGCACACAGTTACCTTCCTTCTCCTTCTCCCTCATACTTCCTTCCTTTGCTTGATTGATACTGATATAAATATTGATCCTGCTCTAATCAAGGAATGGGAGCAGTTCGATCTAATCATCAAGAACCCAAATGACTCCCAAAATCTCACTACACAAAAATCGCCTGCAGCACAAAAGCCTGAGGTTATTAGTGTTCTGATTGAAGGGACAAGCGACCTACCCAAGATTCAGCAGGATATAGAAATCATTCTCGAAAATCCTACAGACGAGATTGTACTAAAAATAGAATAAATACCACCCCTAGATGTATTTTACAGTCTGAAGCCCAAGGGCGTGGTTAAAAGACAGAGGAAAAAGAGAAAAATTGATCAAGGACCTCTTCTAACTCCTCGGGCTGAAATGATGAATGTGGTATGGAAGGCAGAAATCAATCCTTCTGAGGATTTAACTAAATTATCTCAATATGCAGGGGATTATACAACAGCAATAATGGACAAAGCCTTAGAGGTCAGCCAGCTAATCAGGGAAAAGGATCAAAGGATCACTTAACTTGAAGTGTAATTGGCAGAAGAACAGCAAAGGATTAGTCAGCTTAAACAATAGCTAGCAGAGCAGACATAACAAAATGAGCAACTAAAAGAGCAGTTGAAACTGGAGAAACAGAAGATTGACAATCACACTCTCCAGAAACAATAGAAGTTGTCTCAAGAATTAAGAAGGCTTCAGATGATAATTGAGCAAGAAAAGAAGGCCAGGGAAGATCAAAATTCACAAATGCAATTACAAATAGAAAAGTATAGGGGTTTTCCACAGGTTAGTGAATTAAGAAAAGAAGCCTTGGAGATAACCAAAGCCTTGTCCCAGTAGTTGAACATCCTTTGCCATAATATATCATTTGCTAACCCATTGTGCGATATCTCTGCATCACTGATTGAGAACGTAGTTGAGACTAGACTAGAATTGGATAAAATAGATGAAAGGATAATAAATTTTCTTTCTTGGCAAAATTTTGCAGAAGGAATGGCTACCAATTTGCCAAAAATACAAGAATCGCACAAGGAAATCCTGTTTTCGGAATGGGAGTCCCAGCTAATGAAAGCTGAAAGAGCAACTTCTAGATCTAAAGCTGCAATGAATGGTGTAATCGAATTAGTAAATAACAGTTTACATATGTCTAATGTGATCTCCAATTTCTCTCCAGGTAAACTCCCGAAAGCAAAGGCACTAGGACATCATTAGAGACAGGAGCTAGCAAGCAGAGAAAAATAGATCGGAGAAGTGCAAAAATTGACATGGGATACATTCTGGTTTTTCTAGTCAAGCCACATAGCCAGTAGATGGCCATGAAATGCCTTTCTGACGCAGTCAACTGCATGATTCCCGAACTCTCCGATGCCACCTACACAACCCAACTACATTCCAAGATGAGAAACCTCCAGAAATCCAGCCAATGCTTGCAATCTGTCAGCTACAAGCATAAGAAAGGAAGTCAATTCAATGAATTAGTTCAATCGCTATCACACTGTTATTTTTATAGCAAATCCCAGATTTTCATGTCTACAGTTTGAACATCTCATAGCGATTTTTGTTGATAGTTAGTTTTTATTTTTATTATTTAAGACCCTTTCATGTATTTAGAAAGGGTCCTCAATTTGTATAAAACATAACTTGGGAGTTGGACTTCTGTACTTCTAAATATTTTTTATCAAAAGTGGATCAAAGTTCTGCATTTTTTTGAAAGAATCTTTTTCAAGACTTGCACTTTTGCATCTTCTGGAGGTTTTCTCAAATAGGAAAGTGGAATCGGAGTGTTGTTTACTTCGGAAAGATTCAAATGCATGCGGTACTTCTATCACTGTTTTTTTCTTATTTCTTTATGTGAATGAAAATTTCTTAAAAGTTGCTATTGTTGATATATGTATGTTTTTTCAAACGATTCTTTATTGTATCATTTCTGAAGATTAGGAATTGTTTATTTCAAAGGATATATATCAGCGATATAGATTGTGATGAATGCGATAATGTTTTTTATGATTGCTTTGTTTAATTTCTTAAAAAAAGTAATCATTATATGAATGCATCTTTCTATTGATAAGTAAGCCATCTATATGATTATTTATCTTTTAGGAATAATCAGAAATCACATTGTTTACAGAATACCTGGGTTAGATTAGCATATTTGTATATTTTTTAATTGTAGGATAAAACACTTATCACCTTTGTTACACATTACAAATCAATCACCCATCAACTCATACATCACTGGGAAACTGGTCCCATTATATCCATTCAGAGCCACCATACCAAACGAAAAAGGAGCTGCACTAAGGTCCGGACCGAGTGGTTTTCCTCGATGTTGATGCTAGGATTTTAGAGGCATCAACATTTTTGGTGCTAGAAGGAGGGCATGAACTATGAATGGAGAGTCAAAACAAATAATTATTCCATTATAAGAGTAAATCTCCCTCACCATCTCCTACAACTTCTACGCATTCTAGATCTCACATTTTCAAGCGAGAAGTTGAAAAGACGAAACCCACTACCACAAACTTGAACACACCTGATAATTATTCCGTTGAACCCCCTGAAGTTCGGTCTTTGATTCAAAAACTTCAAGGGTTTTCAATATCCCAAGAAAAATTTGAGTTATCCCAAGGCAGTGTGATGTCGCAATACATTCCTTCTCAGCCTCTTACAAGATTACAGAGTGAAAAGCTTGGTATCAAACCAACAAAACTTCCTCTTCCTAGTTGGAAAAGTGCTAGGAAGACACTTTTAGAGTCTCGCAATGAGACTCTTTAATCATCATCATCCATCTCATCCAAACCATTGCAAAGTCAACCATCCATTCTCCAAATACACATCATAGTTCAAAAGGGTATAGTTACTCCGACAACCTCTACCCAATCACTTTCAACTACTTCTTCACCTTATTCTGTTGTTAGTTCGACAATGGCACATAATCAACCACAACCCAAGCCATGGAAAAATCCAGGAGCAACCATAATGCCTGCACCTTTGAGTCAATTACCCGCCCATCCTGAAAATTGGTTGCCAAAGTTTAATCCTGACATTGCCACACTAGCAGAAGAACACATAAACAACTTTATGTTGTCAATAAACTTAAATGGGGTGAAAGAAGGAGATGTTATTGTTAGGTTTTTCCCATACACCTTACAAGGAGCACATGGATCATGGTATTTTTCATTACCACTAGGATCCATTAATAGTTGAAATGCTTTCCAAGAGTAGTTTTTAACTAAGTTCGGAGATGATAGGTCCACAACGACATTAATCAATGATCTCTCCAATCTTAAAATTGAGTCAAAAGAACCCATTAAAGATTTAAACTGGTGATTTAATAAGCTCTTAAATAAATTTCCTGCTACGTCTAATCCCAGTGAAGATGTCCGAAGCGAATGGTATATTTCTGCTTTTCCTTTGAATATAACCATCTTCGTTAATAGGGTTGCAAAGCCCACCTTAGCAAAGAATATGAAAGAAGCGATCGCCATTGAAAAACGTATTATTGCTTTAGAAAAGAAAACCGCTCTTGAAGAAAGAAGGTCCAAAAAAGTTACTTTTAAAGATGATTCGAAAAAGAAAGTAGCTAAAGATCCATATGATATGGATGGTTTGCAAAAATTTCTGAAGACTATGTCCAATGAAATGGTAGAGATAAAGAAACAGGTAGCTAAAACCTCCACTAAAAAACCATTTAAGAACTTCGAAAAAGATGAATCAAAACCACCTAATGCCATATCTAATGTAGAATCAGATCCAAATGATGATGAGGATGAAGACACAATTTTGTCATCAAAGGAAATAGAAGAAGATGAGATAGTTGAATGTCACAGTATGTGGGACTTCATTTTGCCTAACTTTGATACTAAAAGCGAACAAGAAGCTCTCCCAGTAAATACTAGAAGTAAAATCACTATAGAGCCTATTCAAACAACTCAAAAGTAGAAAAATATAAGCCCTACTACCAAAGATAAGGCTCCCATGAAGAAAACTCTAGCTTTTCCTACCCAAAATCAGCCATCATCTTCCAATCCACTCTCATCATCTAAGACATTGGTAGTATCTGACTCTATGGATTACAACATTATTAAAGACATGAGGAAGACTAGAGCGAATATTTCTTTATTTGAGCTTAGCAAGCTCAAACATCAACATAAATTGTTGCTCAAAGAGTTAAATGTAGTACCTTCTTCTCCTCTTCTAATTGTTGTATTATCCAAGGCGGCTAAAGGATTAGGTAAGCCACCATCAGATAAAGTACTTGCTACTGACGCTATTTTGATCAGAGATAGATCTAATTCTCATACTCCTCCTTTCCTCTTGACCTACGAGATCTACAATAGAAATCTGTACAACTTCTTAATAGATTCAGGGGCTTCATCAAACATAATGTCAGCCTTGGTTTTCTCAAAATTAAACATTGAGCTCCAAAAATCTGCAGTACATATTGTTTAGTTAGATTGAACTAAGTTTCAAGTCTTAGGAGAGATTAATTTAGTCACCATTAGGTTATAAACTAATCCTAGAGTAGTCCAGAGAATTGATATATTGATTGCTGACATCCCTGGGTTTTATGGTTTAAGTTTAAGCAGGGATTGGTCTGAAAAACTCCATGGTTACATTTCTACTAATTGGTCTCATATGTGGCTTCCCTATAAAGGGAAACCAAATCAAATCAAAATTGATCGAGAGAAACACATGACCAATACTGTAACGGAGTTTGAGCGAGAAAACCAACCCATAGCTTTCAATAACAACATTCTCGGAAATTACTCAACCGAATCATTCTTTGGTAATTTTAATGCTCAATCATCACCTTTTTCTGTTAATAGTTTCACATCATAGATAGAAAATATCTCTCATACGGATGCCTCAAGGTGTGTTACTATTGCTGAGGAAATTGTAAATAAACATGTAGATAAGCCTGTATTTTGGTTTTTATATTTTGATGGATCAAAATCCAATGGCGATGCAGGAGAACGATGTATTTTAGTTAGTCCTGAATGGGAAAAAACTATGCTATCATGCATACTAGAATTTGAGTGTACAAATAATATTGCAGAATATGAAGCATTGATTCAAGGGCTCTTTAAAGCAATAGGCCTAAAGATTCAATATCTAAAAGTATTTGGTCATTCTGAGATTGTCATCAAATAGGTAAGGAACACTATCCATTTCCTTTCAGGACATCTCAAGCATTATCAACCCCTGGTTCAAGACCTCATATCTCATTTTCTAGTATTTAATATTTCTCCTATCCCTAGATCTCAGAATGCAGTAGTTGATTTATTAGCTAATTTTGCTTCTAAGTTCCTTCCATTTGAGGATTACAGTCCTGATAGGTTTTTAGTTGAATTAATTTTAGACCATCTATTCCAGACAATGTCACCAATATGCGAGTATTTAATCATGATGAAGACATTTTAAATTTCTTAATTTCTAAAAAATCTTATGATGACCAGATTATTGATGAAAATGATCATGATCTTCAAATAAAACAAAGATCGAATGATAAGTCTATACCTAAATATGTGGTCAAAATTGAAGATCTCTATGATATCAAAGATAGGTTCAAAAAAGTCACTAATTCAAAACTTCAAAGTTCTACTTTGAAGTTTGAATTAGTAAATCTTGGCACTAAGTCCAAACCACAAAATGTTAATCTAGGACTAGGGCTCACTTTAGAAGAAATATTTTCTTTTATCATATTTTTCAACAAATATAAAAATGTTTTTTCTTGGAATTATGATGATCTGAGAACGTATGATACTTCTATCATACAACACACAATTCCAATGATTTCTGAGGAGAAACCTGTACAACAAAAATTGAGGAAAATTCACCCAAATCTGGAGAGTGAAATCAAAGCAAAGTTTAATAAACTCTTGAAAGCTAAGATAATATTGCCAATCAGACATTCTAAATGGGTTTCAAACTTGGTACCTGTTAGGAAGAAGAATGGTGATATTAGGATTTGCACTGATTTCAGGAATCTCAATAAGGCATACCAAAAAGATAATTTCCCATTACCAACAATGGAGCAGATACTTCAGTCAGTAGCTGGCTCAGAGTTGATGTCTTTTCTAGATGTTTTTTCTGGATATAATCAAATACTGGTACATCAAAATGAAAAACTAAAAACTACATTCAGAACCAAATTGGGAACATATGCCTATCAGAAAATTCCTTTCAGTTTGATTAATGATGGAGCTACTTACCAAAGGGAAATGAATATATCATTCAAGGGTTTGATTAACAAGTCAGTTGTTGTCTACCTAGACGACATAACTATCTTTTCCAAGAAATGAGCAAATCATCTACATGATTTGAAACAAATCTTTGAATGATGTAAAAGGTATGGGATTTAGTTAAATCCGAAGAAATCATTCTTCGCTCTTGATGAAGGTAAACTATTAGGATTTATTGTAACTAAAGATGGCATTTACATTGATCCAGACATGATCAAAGAGATTTCCGGTATTCCTCTTCCACACAATAAAAAATAAATGCAATCATTTTTAGGACAGATAAATTTTGTAAAAAGATTCGTTCCTGATTTTTCTCAGATTGTTTTACCTTTATAGACCATCATTAAGAAAAATTCAGTTTTCAAATGGGGACATAACGAAAAAGAAGCCTTTGATTCAATTAAATAGGCAATCATTAATGTTCCTGCATTGAATACTCCCAATTTTTCTAATCATTTTATTTTGTACACTTTAGCCACCGAAACATCTTATGCAGTTGTGTTAACGTAAATCAAAGATCAACAAATTGAAGCATCCATCTCCTTCTTCAGTTCTAATTTACAAGGTGTTGAACTTAACTATTCCGAAGTAGAAAAACAAGCTTTCGCTATGTTTAAATCTATCAAACACTTTAGACCATTACTCCTAAAAACACATACAAAAGTAATAATCCCATTCTCTGCAGTGAGACAATTGCTAGTCCAAAGGGAGGTATGAGAGAAGAGAGCCAACTGGGTTACAACATTACAAGAGTATGATATAGCTATTAAGCCTGTGAAAATTGTAAGCAGACAAGGTTTTTGTAGGTTATTAGTAGGAGCTTCTAATATTCCAGAACATGAAGATTCAGATAATGCTCTTCAAGTAAACAAGATAAGTATTATGAATTCTAAATCTCAGTATGCAAATTTGGTGTTTTATTTGAAACATGGATATGATCCTCCTAGTTTCAATTACAAAAACAAATGTGACTTAAGATTAAAAGAAAAACCTTCGAAATCATTGATGATGTGTTATTTAGAAGGAAATATGATTCAATTTTGTTGAGATGCCTTGAAAAGACTGAAGCACAGAAGGTTTTGCAGGAATTACATGATAGTCCAGAAGGTGGACGTTTTGGAGGTGATACAATAGCTCACAAGATAATACATGCTGGATATTATTGGCCCACTTTGTTTAAAGACACCCATGACTATGTAAGGAAATGCAAGATATGCCAAACTGCTAGTGGGAGACAAAGGAAACCAGCCTTTCCTTTACAACCAATGAACATTGAGCAACCATTTGAACAATGGGGGCTAGATATCTTAGGAGAGATTGTTCCAGATTCTTCCAAGCAACATAGATACATCCTTACAGCCATGGATTACTTCACGAAGTGGGTAGAAGCAATTCCTTTAAAGGTAGTCAATTCTAATGCAATCATTGAATTCATTGATTAATTCATCATTACTAAGTTTGGTGTACCTAATGCAATTATTTTTTACAACGCATCTTATTTTTTTGGAAGTACCATACTTGAATTTGCTCTTAATAAAGGATTTAAATTAAAGTATTCTCCAAATTACTACCCTGAAGGTAATGGTTTGGCAGAATCAACTAATAAGAATCTCATTAACATTATTAAAAGAATTGTTGATTAGAATCAAAAGAATTGGCATAATTCTTTGATATTTGCATTATGGGCAACCCACTTAAATCAAAAGGCTTGAATAGGTACTTCTCCAATCAACTTAGTGTATAGTAAAGAAGCAGCAATACCAACAAATTTAACACTCCCATCTCTAGCCCTAGTAAAATTTATTGAAGAAAATACTTCATCCTCTATTCAATTAAGATATGATCAAATCCTTAAATTAGAGGAGGAAAGGGAAAAATCCAAAATCACACATGCAAAACATCAATAGGTCATTAAATCTTCTTTTGATGCAAATTCTACCGGCCCAAAAATTTTACAAATCGGTGATCTTGTTTTGAAATGGGACAAAGCACACAAAGACAAAGGAAAACATACCAAATTTCAAAAGATGTGGCTTGGACTGTTTCAAATCATTGAGAAGATAGACTCATCAACATTCATACTGCAAGAGCTTTCAGGAAAGAGAGATTCTCTTCCTGTCAATGGGATTATCTTGAAGAAATTATTTACTTTAGTAGGTAACCCCTTCTTACCTGTAAATATTCATTATGCAAGTTTGTTTATTTTAAATTTTTATTTGTAGATAATAATGTTGTAAATAGTCTTCCATTGACTTTTTATTATTGGAAAGTTCTTTAAGAAAATATTGTAAATACTTGCTTTAAATAGATGGAAACCTTTAAGGAAAATACTACAGTTTTAGAAAGATAGATAAAATATGAAACTCCGAGAACCTATTTTAGATTTGTAAAATCTTCACAAACCTTGAAAATATTGTAAATCATTCCAAGTTTCAAAAGAGCCGAGAGAGGTTATTTGTAAAAAGTAAAGACTTTTCCAAACTTAGCATCTACAACTCTAAAATTGTCATCCATAAACTCTTAAGGAGAAAGTCATTCACTCCATCCACTAAGTTTATGATTTTTCATAATGTAATTCTAAAATATGTATAATATAAAAGATAAGGGGTCTCATCATGAGCCTGCTTACCATGATTATAGGGAACTAGTTAAACTGACATTACCAATATTGCATATCAAAACAGGGTAATGGCTTATAATCATAAGGCAAAGGGTCTCATCACGAGCCAGCTTGTTCAGTTCAATTACAACCAATGAATGGCATTTTCAACAGCTGGCCACCAAACCAGGACAATGCCTTTTTATCTTTTAAAAAAATTGAAAGAATAATAAAAATAGATAAAAATTATATATGTAAACATATTTTTTTTGAACTTATCTTTCAAAATTTATACTCTTAGATGGATGGAACAATGAATGATTAGTGGTTAAAAGATAACCCTATGGAGACTATAAATGTCTGCTGGCAGCAGAGGCACTACCTATGACAATAGAGTAAACTTGAAAGCTAAGTTGGAAAAACCCCCTGCTTTATCTATATCAACCAATCAAAGCTTGAAGAAGCCCATAATTTTTTATTTTTTATTATTTTTAAGATTAGAAAATAAATTACAAAAAAAATTGTCATTATATTCAAAGTTAATTTTTGTTTAACTATTCTTAGATGGTTTTCTTTATCCTCAATGGTTTCCAAATTAAGAAAGTTATAGATATTGCATTATTTTCTCAGAGATAACTATTTCTCCCAGTAAATCGCCAATTGTTGTGCTATACAACAACCCTCCCCATTTCAAAGTTTTTATCTAAAACTTTAGCAAGAAATGGGTCCCCTTTTTAAAACTTAGATAAAATCAATAAAAATTTTAAAAAATCAATAGTTGTGATAGGTCTTTTTCTTTTAGGTTAAGTTCAATAACAATCGCAACTTTGCAAAATCTATACAACACATGAAAATCCTTATGAAAAGGTCCGATCCGATTTAAATATTAAGAAAGACCTTGTCATAAAAAAAATATAAATGAATGTGTTGCATCCTTTATTTAAAAGATAGACTTAAGGTTTCCATTGGCAATCGCCGATGCGATAACGCCATCGGAAAGTGCATATCGCAAATTATCAAGGAATCATTCCAAGGGGTCAGATAAATCTTCCGATGCGATAAGTCGATCACAATCGTCCATCGCTAAAATCACGAAACACATAAAAAATGCCCATTTGGAATCTGCCGATGCGATTTCACTATTGGAAAGCACGCTTTTCAATAAAGGTGAAATATAATCGTTAAGCGAATGTTTTCGGGTCTAAGTCATAAGTCAATTATAAATAAAAAGAAAAACATTTTATTCAAGTGATCCTGCTTACCATCTATCACAATTGGAACTTTACAAAGAAAAAAGTTAAGCATAATGGTTATACCTCCCAATTTGCGATATGTGGTTAATAGATTATCGTTGATCAGGAAGTTACGACATTTATTTTAAAAGAACCGTTATCAAGATTTGCGATGCAACATATCATTATGGAATTTAAGTGTCACATTAACAGTTACGGAAAATCATTAATTAAGCAGTTATGGTTGAATCCTTGAAGGATTTCGTCCGTGGTAGTGTAATATATCAAATCCATAACACTCATTGTGATTAATTGTCGTTAATCTTGTATATTTTGTATTAGCTTTGAACAAATATTTCCTCTACTACATTCTTCTGCTTCGTTGTGCAAATCAAGTCTGAATTTATGAATCTAGCGAAAATGACGAAGAAATCAAAGAAACCAAAGGTTATCGTCATAACCAAAGAGGAACCAATAAAGAAGGTCTTGAGCGCTGATACTACCTGCCTCGTTCTAGGCTAGGCTTCATGAGAAAGCATACATAATTTACTGGAAGCTGAGGATCCAGAAGAGATTGAAGAAGAAAAGGGAACAACGGATTCCACTGACAAATCAGAGAGTACTCTTAAGGATTTGGCCAGCTCTTATCTTCACAGAATAGCAGCCCGCGCTAAAATATTACCCTACAATGACTTGGTCAGATGGGTAATTGAGAGTATCATCATAACGGACAGAGAATTCTTTACAGCTAATGGAAGGATGTTTGGGTCATTCAGGTCAGAGGAAATAAAAAAGATGTACCATTTTCCTGAACCATAGAAGCAGTACAACAAGGCATTTTTGGAATCCTTCGCCAAGGAAAATGACGTGGAGTCAGACCCTATCGAATAGTGGAGGCATTACCCAAACAAACACAAGCATGAATTAGCGGGTATGTACTCTGTGGACTCCTTAACATCTCCTTACTGCTATGCTAGTGCTATGATATGAAGACTCTTTGGAGTCCATAATTCAACGAGGTTTTCTATAGAAATGGTGCCTTTAATGGAAGCAGCAGTTAACTCTTATATCATGGATTGGGAAACAATTTTATCTGATAAAATGGCCAAACAAATCCTTGATTATAGAAAAAACAAGTTTGTGACTACCCGGGTAATACCCCCATTTTATATGAGTGCCTACATTTTGGAAATCATTTGTTTCAATTCTGATTACCCCATTTTAGGTTGGAAATGGACTCCATAAGACCCGACCCTCATTGATATCTATCATAAGGAATTGTGGAAAACCCATTATAAAAACCATCTTAATAGAATATGTCATGGTTTTGTCTTGCCTGTTCATCATGCTATATTAAAAAAACCCACTCCTTGGTTGTCTGATGAAGCCAGTGTCGACTTAACATCAGTTGGCAGTTGGTTCTGTGAAAAAACATTCACCTACATTAGATTTCTTGGTAGCACTACTGATCCACATGTCCTCCCTTTATACATTCCTGGTAAACTATTTGCCAAAGAAATAGCTTATTAGATAACAAAAGCAGGGATGTCAAGGAACCTTAAAGAGTCCAAAAAAAAATTATGGCCTTCATTCCCCCTCTGATGTGGTACTTTCACACTGCATGACTTCAAACATGTAGAGAAGGAAGTTTTCAAAATTAAAATGTTAAACTTAGCAGTCATCCCAAAGAGGTAGTATGATCCAAAATTTGTCGCCTACAATTTCACCTCTCATGTCAAACTTGCCAAGTTTGAACATGAGAAGGATGATTATGATGATTTATTCACTTCAGCTGTGTTATTTTCTCATGTGAAACATCTAGCAAAAATCAGATTGGGAGCAGAGGGATTAGAGGAATTTTTGAAGTTCGGGACATAGAGGTTGCAAACACTACCTCTGGACTTGTTAAATACTACCTCTATGGTGCAACTAGAAGGCCACTGTGAAGAAAAAAACTATTGAAAGACTCCTAAAAAGGAAAAGAGCCCTGAAAGGGAGCAAACAAAGGAAGGAAATAGTGAGATCCTTGATATTGATATAAATATTGATCCTGCTTTAATCAAGGAAAGGGGGTAGTTCGATCTAATCATCAAGAACTTGAATGACTCCCAAAAGCTCACTACAACAAAATCACCCATAGCACAAAAGCTTGAGGTTATTAGTGTTTCGATTGAAGGGACAAGTGGCCTACCCAAGATTCAGCAGGATATAGAGATCATTCCCCAAAATCCTACATAGGAGATTGTACTAAAAATAGAAGAAATACCACTCCTAGATGTATTCTGCAGTTTGAAGCACAAGGCTGTGGTTAAAAGACAGAGAAAAAAGAGAAAATTGATCAAGGACCTCTTCTAACTCCTCAGGCCAAAATTTTGAATGTGGTATGGAAGGCAGAAGTCAATCCTTATGAGGATTTAACTAAATTATCTCAGTATGTAGGGGCTTATACAAAAGCAACAATGTAAAAGGCCTCAGTGGTCAGCCAGCTAATCAGGGAAAAGGATCAAAGGATCACTCAACTTGAAGTGCAATCAGTAGAAGAACAATAAAGGATTAGTCAGCTTGAACAACAGCTAGCAGAGCAGAGACAACAAAATGAGCAACTAAAAGAGCAGTTGAAACTGGAGAAACAGAAGATTGATAAGCAGACTCCAGAAACAATAGAAGTTGTCTCAAGAACTAAGCAGGCTTCAGATGATAATTGAGCAGGAAAAGAAGGCCAAGGAAGATCAAATTGCACAAATGCAATTACAGATAGAAAAGTACAGGGGTTATCCACAGGTTAGTGAATTCAGAAAAGAAGCCTTGGAGATAACCAAAGCCTTGTCCTGGTAGTTGAACATCCTTTGCCATAATATATAATTGGCTAACCCATTGTGCGATATCTTTGCAATACTAATTTAAAAGGCAGTTGACACCAGATTGAAATTGGAAAAAGCAGATGAAAGGATAACAAATTTTCTTTCTTGGAAAAATTCCACAGAAGGAATGGCTTCCAATTTTCAAAAAATACAAGAATTGTACAAGGAAATCCTGTTTTTAGAATGGGAATCCCAACTAATGAAAGCCAAAAGAGAAACTTCTAGATCCAGAGTTGCAATGAACAGTGTAATTGAATTAGTAAATAACAATTTACATATGTCTAATTTTATCTCCGATTTCTCTCTAGGTAAACTCTTGAAAGGAAAGGCACTGGAACATCATTTGAGACAGGAGTTGGCAAGCAAAGAAAAATAGATTGGAGAAGTGAAAAAATTGACATGGGATACATTCTAGTTTTTCTAGTCAAGCCACATAGCTAGCAGATGGCCATGAAATGCCTTTCTGACGCAGTCAATTGCATGATTCTTGAACTCTCTGATGCCACCTACATAACCCAACTACATTCCAGGATGAGTCAACCTCCAGAAATCTAGCCAATGCTCACAATCTGTCAGCTACAAGCACAAGAAAGGAAGTCTATTCAATGAATTAGTTCAATCGCTATCGCACTACTATTTTTATAGCAAATCCCATATTTTCATGTCTACAGTTTGAACAGCACATAGTGATTTTTGTTTATAGTTAGTTTTTATTTTTATTATTTAAGACCCTTTCATGTATTTAGAAAGGGTCCTCAATTTATATAAAACATGACTTGGGAGTTTCACTTTTATACTTCTAAATATTTTTTTATCAAAAGTGGATCAAGGTTTTGCATTTTTGTGAAAGAAGCTTTTTCAAGACTTGCACTTTTGCATCTTCTGGATGTTTTCTCAAATAGGAAAGTGGAATCGGAGTGTTGTTTACATCGAAAAGATTCAAATGCATGCGGTACTTCTATCACTGTTTTTGTCTTATTTCTTTATGTGAATGAACATTTCTTAAAATTTGCTATTGTTGATATATGTATGTTTTTTCAAACGATTATTTATTGTATCATTTCTAAATATTGAGAATTGTTTATTTCAAAGGATATATGTCAACGATATATATTGTGATGAATAAAATAATGTTTTTTATAATTACTTTGTCTAATTTCTTAAACAAAGTAATCATTATATGAATGCATCTTTCTATTGATAAGTAAGCCATCTATATGATTATTTATCTTTTAGGAATAATCAGAAATCGCATTGTTTATAGAATACCTGGGTTAGATTAGCGTATTTTTATATTTTTGAATTATAGGATAAAACACTTATCACCTTCATTACACATTACAAATCAATCACCCATCAACTTATACATCACTAGGAAACTGGTCCCATTATATCCAGACAGAACCACCATACCAAATGGAAAAGGAGCTGCACTAAGGTCCAGACCAGGTGGTTTTCCCCGATGTTGATGCTAGGATTTTAGAGGCATCAACAGGACCGAAAACCATCGCATCCAAAACCATGTGCAAAAAATCATGCACAAAACCATAGGTAGGTCTGCCCAACCTAATATAGGGTCCAAAAAGAAAAAATTTCAAGGGCACTGCCTCGAACCCCATAGAGTGGGGTTACCTACACCCCTCAAACCCCCTGTGACCCCCCCGTTACACAATCGGTGTAATGAAGGGAAGGCTCCGCCCCACCTCTAACCCCCCGGTTAACTACGTGGGCTAGTCGTGGAAAGAATATAACACAACCCAACATTCTCCCACTTATTGTTTTCTTTCCACAGGGAGCCACAAGAAAGCTTAGTCATTTGTCTAGCCCTACAACACCCATTGTTTCTCTACACCAAGAGAACTTCTTAGAGCTCACAGATTTTTTCAATGCATCTACAGAATTCTTCAAAGTGTCCACCTTTACCAGCAACACCTTTTTGTCTTTTATCATATCCCTCACAAAGTGATATTGAACATCAATGTGCTTTATGTTTGAATGATATGCATGGTTCTTTTCCAAGAAAATTGCACTATTCCTCTCACAGTCTATCCTTATAGTTCCCTGTACTAACCCCATTCTTGAACACAATCTTTGCAACCAAACTATTTCCTTGCTTGCATGAGTGGCTGACATGTATTCTGCCTCTATAGTTGATAGTGCCACTACAAATTGTTTTTTACTCATCCAACTGACTGCATCTCCAAATAGGTTAAACACATACCCACTTGTACATCTTCTTTAATCTAGATCTCCAGCCCAGTCTGCATCAACAAAGCCATGAATATCCAACACTCTATGTAATCTTGGTCTTCCTTGGTAGCACAAACCATAATCACTAGTCATAGATACCTGAAAACTTGCTTCATTGTTTTCCAGTGCTCCTTCCCTCGTTTTGAAATAAACCTACTCAATACTCCCACTGCATGTGCAATGTCTAGTCTAGTACAGACCATTTCATACATTAGGCTACCGACTGCACTTGCATATGGAACAAGGGACATGTACTCTTCCTCTTGTTGTGTCTTAGGACACTGCTCAACAAATAAATTCATGCCTATAGGAATAGGAACCTTCACCGGTTTACTATACTGCATATTAAACCTCTGTAGTATTTCCTCGACATACTTCCTTTGGTTTAACCAAAACTTCCTCTTTGCCCGATCTCTTTTAATTTCCATGCCCAAAATATAGTTTGCAACACCAAGATCTTTCATGTCAAATTTGGAGGACAATTGGGTCTTTAAATCCTGGATAATTTCTTTGTCATTTCCAACCAGCAACATATCATCCACATACAAGACTAGATAAATAACACGGTCAACAATTAATTTAAAATACACACAGTGATCTGCTTTGCGTCTAGTGAAGCCAAGTCCCCATATAAATGTATCAAATTTCTGATACCACATCCCTGGTGGCTATTTTAACCCATACAGATACTTCTTTAACTTGCATACCAGTTCTTTCTTACCCTTCACCGCAAAGCCTTTAAGTTTCTTCATGTATATTTCCCCTTCCAGATCCCCATGAAGAAATGTTGTCTTCACATCCATTTGTTCTACCTCAAAATCAAAAGTAGCAGCAACAAATAAAAGTAATCTAATAGAAGTTACCTTGGCAACAGGAGAAAAAATATCACCAAAATCAATTACCTACACTTGGGAATAACCTTTTGCTACCAACCAAGCTTTGTATTTCCCCACCTTTCCTTTTTCATTTGTCTTCTTCTTGAACACCCATTTGC
The DNA here is from genome assembly GCA_031772625.1 of Pinus tabuliformis. NCBI lineage: Eukaryota > Viridiplantae > Streptophyta > Pinopsida > Pinales > Pinaceae > Pinus > Pinus tabuliformis. Next base: position 853,958,212 of record CM062820.1, on the reverse strand, counting down.
TTCCAATGGGTTTTCTTCCGAACGGCAACTCCAACAGATCCCAAGCCTCATTTTTGTGCAAAGATGCCATTTCATCAAATATGGCCCCTTTCCAGAGTTTTCCATCCTCTGAATCTACTGCTTCCTTCACAATTATGGGATCATTGTCAGTAATAGATAAAGAAAAAATTGAATAGAAAACAGATGGACTATACCTTTTTGGCTGCCTTCTTTCTCGAACTGATCTTCTCACACCTAGAGTTTGTGGCTCTTCATCTTCTGATTCCTCCTCTGTTGTAGAGTCTGATTCTTCCTCCTTAAGGTCAAACTCTATCTTCTTAGGTTCCTTTGGTTGGACTTCATGTTTAATAACATCTTTTACCTCTTTGAAAACCACATCTTGGTTGTACACAACCTTCCTTGTTACTGGTTTCCAATGCTTATAAACCTTTAGACCATCCTTATACCCAATAAAGATGCACTTTTTAGATTTACTTTCCAACTTGGTTTGTTTCTCCTTTGGAACATGTACATATGCATCACATCCAAATAGCCTCAGATGTGAAAGAGAGGGTTTCCTACCAATCCATACCTCTTGTGGAGTCTTATCCTCCAACGTTGATGAAGGTGATCTATTGACCAGGTAACATGCTATCTCCACCATCTCTGCCTAGAATTCTTGTCCTAACCCGGCACCACTAAGCATGCTTCTTTCCCTTTCCAACAATGTCTTATTCATTCTTTCTGCAACTCCATTTTGCTCAGGTGTGTATGGAGTAGTCTTCTGTCGTGCTATACCACACTTCTTATAGAATTCTTCAAATTCCTTACTGCAAAACTCTCCACCGTTATCTCTCCTCAACACCTTTATCTTCTTCTCTGTCAAATTTCTTCTTAAGGAAATATATCCATGTATTCCTTGAGAATTCATCTATAAATGATACATAGTACATAGACTTATCCAGTGATGGAACCTTAACAGGTCCAAACACATCACTGTGCACAAGTTCTAATATCTGTTTTGCTCTCTTACCACCAAAGGGGAAACTCACCCGATTTTGCTTCCCATGTACACAATTTTCATAGAAAACAAAATCAAGAGAGCTATTACTCATACCTTCTACCATACCTTTACCATGAAGTATTCGAAGGCCCTTCTCTCCATTATGTCTAAGCCTTTGATGCTACAGCATGGAATTCTCTCCAGAGACCACTAGATTTTCTGCTCCACATTTAGGAACCACAAAGTTGTTGCACCCATCAACAACAATGCTACCTTGCAGCTTGTACAGAGTTCCAATCCGAACTCCCCGCATCAACACTAGTGCTCCCCGAACCATCTTGCAGGTATCCTTCTTGAACACTATTTTTACACCTGCATCATCCAGCTTGCTTACGGAAATCAGATTTCTGGCCAATACAGAAATATGCAGAGCACCCAGAAGTGTTCTAACCCTTCCACCTTTCAACTTCAACTTTACTTTTCCACCAACAACGATTCTAGCCTTCCTGTCATCACCCAAGAAAACATCACCACCATCATATTTCTCATACTCGCAGAACCACTCTCTATGGGGAGTGAAGCGAAAGGATATACCTGAGTCAATCAACCATGCCTCATGATCTACATGTGTACTTGAAGAAGCCAAGTACACATCCCCACCTTCATCTGAGGTGGTTTTTGCCTCTACAGAAGGAGCATCATCAAATCCCTTTCCTTTGTCGGGATCTTTAGATTTACAGTCCCTTTTGTAGTGCCCTTCCTTTCCGCATTTCTAGCACACCACCTTTACATGTTTTCCTAGAGATTTAGATCTACCTCTAGATTTAGATCTCCCACTCGATGACTTCTTTTTTATTCTGTTCTGGGACTGTCCTCATACAAACAAGGCATCACCATTCTGGCTCTCATTATTTTTCCTTCTCATCTCCTCCGTCAGTAAGGATGAGACTATTTCATCAAACTACAAGGCAATTGCATTGCTACCTATTGCAATAACCTGACTATCCCATGAATCTGGTAGAGAACACAACAAACTAATGCACTTATCTTCATCTAAAATTTTAATATCAACAGATAATAACTAACTTACCACAGTATTAGATGCATTTAGATGTCCTGTCACTGAGTCTCCATCTTTCATCCTCAGGTTATACATCTTTTTCTGTAGGAACGATTTATTCACCAGAGACTTAGATTGCTACAAAGTCACTAACTTGTCCCACAAAGCCTTCGTCGTAACTTCCCCTGATACATTCAACAATACTGAATCTGAGACACACAATCGTATTATGCTCTTAGCCTTCTGATCCAACTTCTTCCATTCTTCATCGGACACTCTCGTTGTTTTAGTACCTAGATCTACCATGACCCACTGATATTTATCCACCAACAGATCCTCCATCTTAGGTTTCCATAACTCAAAACTCTGACCATTAAATTTCTTGATCTCTATCTTTCCACTACTCGCCATGCTCTTTCACAACCAGAATCGATCCCGTAGAACTCCCACTAAGCAGGGTCTACCTCAGGCCTGAGTGAAACCCCTCGGCAACAAAGGCATCCCCTTAAAGCCAAAACAGCTCTAATACCAAATTTAGGTTTTAACCGTGTACAGAAATTACCTGCATACGAATTCTAAAACAGAGAAAATAAACAATGCGAGAGCATAAGACATAAAACACATATACAAAGAAATTTTCCCCTGGATCCCAAAACCGGGAATACCAGCTTGATTTTTCATTATTTTCCTTTCAATGTTACAATACATATTTATACATGCCAAAGCATCCAATACCATGGATCGAAAACCATCGCGTCCAAAACCATGAACCGAAAACCATCGCCTCGAAAACCATGTGCAAAAAATCATGCACAAAACCATAAGTAAGTCCGCCCAACCTAATATAGGGTCCAAAAAGAAAAATTTTCTATGGCACTGCCCCGGACCCCATATAGTGGGGTTACCTGCACCCCTCAAACCCCCTATGCTCCCCGCAACCCGTTACGCAATCAGCGCAACAAAGGGAGGGCTCCCCCCCCCTCTAACCCCCTAGTTAACTACGTGGGCTAATCGTGGAAAGAATATAACACAACCCAACATTCTCCCACTTGTTGTTTCCTTTCCACAGGGGGGCACAAGAGAGCTTAGTCATTTATCCAGCCCTGCAACAACCATTATTTCTCTACACCAAGAGAACTTCTCAAAGTGTCCACCTTTACTAGAAACACCTTTTTGTCTTCTATCATATCCCTCACAAAGATATACTAAACATTAATGTGATTTGTCTTTGAATGATATGCAAGGTTCTTTGTCAAGAAAATTGCACTTTGCTTGTCACAGTCTATCCTTATAGTTCCCTGTACTAACCCAATACTTGAACACAATCTCTGCAACCAAACTACTTCCTTGCTTGCATGAGTGGCTACCATGTATTCTGCCTTTGTAGTTGATAGTGCTACTACAGATTGTTTCTTACTCATCCAACTGATTTCACCTCCAAATAGGTTAAACACATACCCACTTGTAGATCTTCTTTGATCTAGATCTCCAGCTCAGTCTGCATCAACAAAGCCACGAATATCCAACACTCTATCCAATCCTAGTCTTCCTTGGTAGCACAAACCATAATCACTAGTGCTACACAAATACCTGAAAACTCGCTTCACTGTTTTCCAGTGCTCCTTCCTGGTTTTGAAGTAAACCTGCTCAATACTCCCACTGCATGTGCAATGTCTAGTCTAGTACAGACCATTGCATATGTCAGGCTACCGACTACACTTGTCTATGGAACATGGGACATGTCCTCTTCCTCTTATTGTGTCTTGGGACATTGTTCAGCAAATAAATTCACACCTATAGGAATAGGAACCTTCACTAGTTTACTATCCTGCATATTAAACCTTTGCAGTATTGCCTCGACATACTTCCTTTGGTTTAACCAAAGCTTCCTCTTTTCCTGATCTCTTTTAATTTCCATGCCCAAAATATAGTTTGCAGCACCAATATTTTTAGTGTTGAATTTGGAGGACAATTGGGTCTTCAAATCCTGGATAATTTCTTTGTCATTTCCAACCAACAACATATCATCCACAAACAAGACTAGATAAATAACAGGGCCAACAATTAATTTAAAATACACACAGTGACATGCTTTGCTTCTGGTGAACCCAAGTCTCTGTATAAATGTATCAAATTTATGATACCACATCCTTGGCGACTGTTTTAACCCATACACAGACTTCTTTAACTTGCATACCAGTTCTTTCTTACCCTTCACCACAAAGCCTTCAGGTTGCTTCATGTATATTTCCTCTTCCAGATCCCCATGAAGAAATGTTATCTTCACATCCATTTGTTCTACCTCAAAATTAAAAGCAGCCGCAACAGATAAAAGTAATCTAATAGAAGTTACCTTGGCAATAGGAGAAAAAATATCACCAAAATCAATTCCCGATACCTGGGAATAACCTTTTGCTACCAACCGAGCTTTGTATTTCTCCACCTTTCTTTCTGCATTTGTCTTCTTCTTGAACACCCATTCACTACCAATGGGTTTCCTTCCAGCCGGCAACTCCACCAGATCCCAAGCCTCATTTTTGTGCAAAGATGCCATTTCATCAACCATGGCCTCTTTCCAGAGTTTTTCCATCCTCTGAATCTACTGCTTCCTTCACAATTCTGGGATCATTCTCAGTAATAGATAAAGAAAAATTTGAACAGAAAGCAAATGGACTATACCTTTCTGGCTGCCTTCTTTCTCGAACTGATCTTCTCACACCCGGAGTTTGTGGCTTTTCATCTTCTGATTCCTCCTCTATTGTAGAGTCCTCTTCTTCATGCTTAAGCTCAAACTCTATCTTCTCAGGTTCCTTTGGTTGGAATTTATGTTTAATAACATCTTTTACCTCTCTGAACACCACATCTCGGTTGTACACAACCTTCCTTGTTACTGGGTTCCAAAGCTTATAAACCTTTAGACCATCCTTATACCTAATAAAGATGCACTTTTCAGATTTACTATCAAACTTGATTTGTTTTTGCTTTAGAACATGTACATATGCATCACATCCAAATAGCCTCAGATGCGAAAGAGAGGGTTTCTTACCAATCCATACCTCTTGTGGAGTCTTATCCTCCAACACTGATGAAGGTGATCTGTTGACCAAGTAACATGTTGTCTCCACCACCTCTGCCCATAATTCTTGTCCTAACCTGGCACCACTGAGCATGCTTCTTTCCCTTTCCATCAACATCTTGTTCATTCTTTCTGCAACTCCATTTTTCTCAGGTGTGTGTGGAGTAGTCTTCTGTCGTGCTATACCACACTTCTTACAAAATTCTTCAAATTCCTTACTGCAAAACTCTCCACCGTTATCTGTCCTCAACACTTTTATCTTCTTCTCTATCTGGTTTTCCACCAGAGCCTTAAATTATCTAAACCTATGAAAGACTTTAGATTTCTTCTTAAGGAAATATATCCATGTATTCCTTCAGAATTTATCTATAAATGATACATAGTACACTGACTTACCTAGTGATGGAACCTTAACAGGTCCAAACACATCACTATGCACAAGTTCTAATATCTATTTCGCCCTCTTACCACCAGAGGGGAAACTCACCCGATTCTGCTTCCCATATACACAATTTTCACAGAAATCAAAATCCAAAGAGCTATACTCATACCTTCTACCATACCTTTACCATGAAGTATCCGAAGGCCCTTCTCTCCAATATGTCCAAGCATTTGATGCCACAACATGGTCTTCTCTCCAGAGACCACTAGATTTTCTGCCCCACTTCCAGGAACCACAAAGCTGTTACACCCATTAACAATAGTGCTACCTTGCAACTTGTACAGAGTTCCAATCTAAACTCCTTGCATCAATACTAGTGCTCCCCGAACCATCTTGCAGATATCCTTCTCGAACACTATTTTTGCACCCGCATCATCCAGCTTGCCTATGGAAATTAGATTTCTAGTCAATACAGGAATATGCAGAACAACCAGAAGTGTTCTAACCCTTCCACCTTGCAACTTCAACTTTACTTTTCCATGACCAACAATTCTAGCCTTCCTGTCATCCCCCAAGAAGACATCACCACCATCATATTTCTCATAGTCGCAGAACCACTCTCTATGGCGTGCGAAGTGAAAGGATGCATCTTAGTCAATCAACCATGACTCATGATCTACATGTGTACTTAAAGAAGCCAAGTACAAATCCCCACCTTCATCTGACGTGGTTTTTGCCTCTGCAGAAGGAGAATCATCAGATCTCTTTCCTTTGTCAGGAGCTTTAGATTTACAGTCCCTTTTGTAGTGCCTTTCCTTTCCGCATTTCCAGCAGACCACCTTTACAAGTTTTCCTAGTGATTTAGATCTCCCACTCGATGACTTCTCTTTTATTTTGTTCTAGGACCATCCTTGTACAAATAAGGCATCACCATTCTGGCTCTCCATATTTTTCTGTCTCATCTCCTCCATCAGTAAGGATGAGACTATCCCATGAATCTGGTAGAGAACACAACAAACTGATGCACTTATCTTCACCTGGAATTTTAATATAAATAGATAATAACTGACTTAACACAGTATTAAATGCATTTAGATGTCCTGTCACGAAGTCTACATCTTGCATCCTCAGGATATACAACTTTTTCCATAGGAACATTTTATTCACCAAAGACTTAGATTGGTACAAATTCCCTAACTTGTCCGACAAAGTAGTCGTCGTAGCTTACCATGATACATTTAGCAATACTGAATCTGAGACACACAATCATATTGTGCTCTTAGCCTTCCGATCCAACTTCTTCCATTCTTCATCAGACACTCCCGTTGGTTTAATACTTAGATCTACCATGACCCACTGATCTTTATCCACCAATAGATCCTCCATCTTGAGTTTCCATAACTCAAAACTCTGACCATTAAATTTCTCGATCTCTATCTTTCCACTACTCGCCATCCTCTTTCACAATTAGAATCGATCCCATAGAACCCCCACTGAGCAGGGTCTACCACAGGCCCGAGCAAAACCCCTCAGCAACAAAGGCATCCCCTTGAAGCCAAAACAACTCTAATACCAAATTTAGGTTTTAACCTCATACAACAATTACCTGCGTACGAATTCTAAAACACAGAAAATAAACAATGTGAGAGCATAACACATAAAACACATATACACAAAGATTTTCCCCTGGATCCCAAAATCGGGACTATTAGCTTGATTTTTCATTATTTTCCTTTCAATGTTACAATACATATTTATACATGCCGAAGAATCTAATACCATGGACCGAAAACCATCGCATCCAAGACCATGTGCAAAAAATCATGCACAAAACCATAGGTAGGTTCGACCAACCTAATATAGTGTCCAAAAAGAAAAAAAAATTGGTGCATTGCCCCATACCCCATAGAATGGGGTTAGCTGCACCCCTCAAACCCCCTATGACAACCCCCCCCCCCCCCCCTCTATGCAATCGGTGCAACGAAGGGAGGGCTCTGTGCCCCCTCTAACCCCCTAGTTAACTACATGGGCTAGTCGTGGAAAGAATATAACACAACCCAACACCAACAAGAAAGGAGTGGAATGTTGATCCAAAATCCATAGATATGTGAAAGACAAGAGAATACAAAGAAAATTTATAGGCCCCCTTGAACTGACTATTGAAATGCCACTGCCATTCTATAATTTACATTGGTTTTGGGAAATATCTTGATCCCCCATTTTAGTGTCCTAGAGTAGAAGGACATCGGATTCTTATCTTTCAACTAATGATTTAACTTATGACATTATTTCATCTGACCCAAATCCCCTACAATTCTAGGAGATTAGTTCATCATTTTCTATTAGATTTTTTGTCCCCTTGATTGGGACCTAAACTGCCTCCAATCCTTGTATTCTATTTCCTTGTGATGTGTTTGTCTAGAATACCTTACCTTCCCAATTCTTTATCCTTTTCAATTTTTTTGAATCAAACCTATTTGTTTGCTTTTCTTCCCAAATTATCTTTAATTCTATCTTGTTCCTTCTCTTTCTCTATCTCTATTTTTTCATCAGCGAAATTGGCAAGGGAGGGACTAATTCGAGTCACCCTAGGAGAGTGGAACTCACCCTAATCTAAGGAAGAGTCAACCACACCTGTCACATGGAGAGGGTAATTGTGAAGGGGGGAAATTCCATCCTTGGGAATACCAAAAGAGGCTTTTGAATCCTTCCCAATAGAGGAAGGAATGTTTCTCAAGGTAATCTTTCCTTGTTCTTCAACTTAGTTGACTTATTCAAAAATTTTCTATTAGCCTTTGTTGCACCCTAATTGTTGGCACCCTCTCCTCGAGCTAATTTTTCTTGGGCTAGAGAGGCTAGGTCCTTTCCTTTGTTCCACACTAGATCACTCTATCATGGCCGGTTGTTAGCCTATTTGGATGTTCCTCTTTTCCTTTTGGGCTATTCCCATTAATGTCATTCTTCCACCTTATTCTGTTGCTCCTTGATCTTCCTTTTGTAGCTTCCAGAAAAGTTTCTATACTCATGAATAACATTACACTTAAAAGAAATTTGTTCATAATCCACCTCTTGGATATGGGACCATTTATCTAGGTTTCGATTTATTGCAGTTGGAATCCCTTTGTCCAGATCTACTTCCACAGGAATCCTGTCATAAGAAAACAAACCCTCTTGTGGCTCAACATGATCAATATACTTACCCAAGTTATTTCCAGTGCTTTTAGAGTGGCATTGTTCCAACAATGCAGAGGAAGCAAGGAGAGAGTGGGAAAGGTTAGATCCCCATGAACTGGTGCACTAAACCTCATTCCTCAAGCTAAAGAGCCCTTGTTCTGGATTGAGAAGCATTGATAAAATAATTTTATTTTATGTTTTCTTTAAGTGTATTTTAAATCTTATTACAATATTATAATTGTGATAGTGGGAATATTATAAATATAGTGGAATAAATAGTAATAAAATTATCTTATATTTGTTTTGATAATAATGTACAATTTGTCTGAAATAATGTAGCATTGATTTTTCAAAGGAAAAGTAGCTTTTGAAACTATGATCACAATATAAGTATAATAGAGTAAGATTTAACCAAAGTTTCAATATTAGAATTAAAGGTCAATGTCCTTGTCAACACAATTTGAACTTACAAGACTTTGAAACTATGATCACAATATAATTATAATAGAGTAAGATTTAACCAAAGTTGCAATATTAGAATCAAAGGTCAATGTCATTGTCAACACAATTTGAACTTACAAGACTTTTTCGTGTTGTTAATTTCCACTATAAAAAATTGAAGATGAAGGTAGGTACTTGTTTAAGATCAATGGTGGTGGTGGTGTTTTCCTAATTGTTAAAGCAAACATTGGAATCATCTATGAAAGCTAAGTTGATAAGAATAGACTTCCCATCATATTTTATTTTGAGTGTGGCAAAAATGAAGATGAATGTGGGTACTTGTTTAAGATCAATGTTGGTGGTGGTGTCTTCCTAAACCTAATGTTGGGATTATCTATGAAAGATGAGTTTAGGAGGGGGGACTTTCCATCATATTCTGTTTCCAATGTAGATTCTATAAGATAGATGTACCTATAATATATTATTCTCATCCTCATCCATTGAATTGAAAGTTATTAATTATATTTAGCATTTCTTTCGACCTTTAGTTTGAAGGAGATTGTTTGGATGAAGGAAAAAGCATTAGAATTTGGGACATGTTCTTTCATATACTCGATAATCATTTCAACACTACCTTTATATTTAAAGTCAAATTTTACTTTGTTTAATTTGTAGTTGAAGGCAAGGGAACAATTGCCAATGGAAAGAATGAAGACGTAATAGACTATAAGTATCATCGCTATGGTGTATGTATAATTTTTGTATATTGCACTTGACTACAATATTCTTTAAATTTTAGAAAAAGTATCTCCTCGTGATATTGTAGGAGGGTGTCGAATAAATCCAAACTTGGAGTGGAGTCATGAATTTTATTACTTCTCCATATCTTGGGCACACGTTTTTTATATGTGTATTTATTTTCATGACCAGTAGCTATGTTCTTTGCATGGTGCTTTCATATATTCTTAAAATACGTTTTTATGACTATCTCCTACATATGAATGTTTTGTGATTTTGTGATGTGTCTGCATGGTTGTCTCCATATTATGCATGTTTTTGGCACTATAATCTGACTCAAGTAAAGGAATTATACCTATAATCTAATCCATTTACTTGGATTATGGGTTTGGATGCTATGAAATTGCATTTATTATATTATGAATAGTGAAATTAATGTATTGAGAATTAGAGATGTGATTCCCAGATTTGTTGGGTTTTCCTTGTTAAGGATTTATAGGGTAAATCTCCAAGTATTGTGTGTGAATATTATTTTTTTTCATAAAAAAATATATGTGAACTAATTTAATGAACTAATTTAATAAGAAGGTTTATGTAACACATCACAATTATATTAATAGTTAGAAATTATATATATATATATAATTGAGATAAATAATGGTCATATATAGTTTTTTATTCAAAATTTCTCAATTAAGCAATGATTCTTTTGTTTCAGACTCAACTCATATGACTACCTTAAGGAAATAGGAATATAAAATTTATTCATCCTTTAACATATCAAACCTCCTTTTTGAGATCTATGTCATCTTATTCTCATCAATAGGTTTCCAGTGATATAAATTTAATTAGCTCTAAACACAAAGTTATGGCCTTTAGTATATTTGTCCTTTTGTGCCATGTTGACATCGACATAGTTGACATGTGGCTTACGCATGGTATTCCTGTCAATGTGTCAACATTGTGTTATTCCCCCTTGGTGAGTTGAGTCCATCAACTCATTCTTTCATATCTATATTTTTGTTTTCAATTATTCTTCATTGTGTCTATTCCAAATTCTTCTGGATTTTGGATCAGGGAATCATCTACTCAATTAGTCAAACATCTAGATTCTAAATGTCAAAAAATAGCAAATAAATGGAATTCTAAATTTCTGGTTTCTTCATACAATAAACACGTCAAATTTTTTGTTTATTTGTACAATAAACAGGTCAAATTTTTAGATATTTAGACCATATGACATCCAAAAAATACAAAAAAAAAATCCATTTTTACGAAACTCTGAATTTCTAAATTTCTAGGCCACATATCACACCACCATGGATGTTATATTGCCATGGCATGTCATCCTCATGCCACATTGGTATGCCTTATCATCATTCCTCATAAGCATTCCACATCACCCATACTTGTTAATATTGCCAAATTAGTAATTAGCATGTATGTATGCCACATTAGCATTTCACGTCAACTATACCTATCGATAATGCCACATCAACATCCGAAATCATCTACACCTATCTGTATTGCTACGTAGTAGTGACATGTCACTATTTTATTATTTGAATTAGATTATTATATTATTCGTCATCCATATTGATGCCTTCAGAGTGGAAAAAGTGGAGGAATCAACTCACAAGAACATTTTTGTCAGTCGGTCCTCTTAGTTTCAGTCTTGTTAGCCTGTCACCTGGATCAAATGTGCTTTTACAATGCTTTTCAGGACTATCAAAATCAAATTTTGTCATGTCACTTGGTTTACATAGTTAAATTTGATCATTGTTTGGTCGATCTAGGAGTAAGTTCAGTTTTTGGAGAATTCACTCCTGTTGGTCACCTATCACATTTCTATGAAGGTGTCATAATAAAGGCAAGAAAGTCATCATCATCATTCCATTCAATTTCAGGTCCTCCATTAGGTCATTAGGATTTCCAAGGTCAATCATTTTCATGAAAAAATCCAACAGTGAATAGAGAATGACAAGCATCTCTTTGACATCGATTTCTTGAGTTATCAGAAATTCATCATGTTCTTAGTTTGAAAATCTCTAGAAGAAGAAATTCCAGTGCTCAGAAAAGTGAAAAGATAGCTCATCTTTTAGTTTAAAGGTGACTATGTTTTCAAAAGTGAAAAAATCAGTTTTTGAAAGGTTTGTGGGTCCCATTTTTTTAAAAAGGATAAATAAGTTTTCCTATATAAATTCAAAAGCCCCAAACATGTCTTGTTTACATCTCATTCACTCTGGTTTATCAAGCTCTCCTACCCAAAAGAGAGAAACAATCGATATTTTAGGTAAACAAGAAAAAATCTCAAGGCGTTGCACTCAGAGACACTGCGCTACGCTTGGAGGCCTAGCATTGCGCTCAGGCTAACTGCACTGCGCTCGGGCCAGAGTGTCCAAAAAACACCCAAATCTCTCCCAAAATAAATTTTCAAGCTTGTTAACCTGATTTCATTGCTTCCTAAGCCAAGAAACAAGTACATCATTACACTTCCTTCCTTGTTTTTCATAATCATCTCATGCCAATGATTTTTCTAATTAGGATTTTGTACTAAATTTTTTCATGGAAAATGATAGGTTAATGATGGCCATTTTCATTTCTTGGTTTTTAAACGTGTAAAATGTTTCCCTACACCTATATACATGTTTGATAAGCTATTTAAACCACTCAATCAACCTCAAAACAGAAATTTACCTCTCTAAAAGTGAAACCCTAGTTCATTCCTAGGGGTTTTGGGCACTTTCACTAAAAACTCTGTTTTTTCCTTCTCACAAGCATATCATTCCTCCATTGCTTTTCCACCCATTTTCATGATCTCTCCATACTTCATTTCCACCTCTTTCAAACCTCCCTTACCATTTTATCAGCTTCCACCTTCCCATCACTCCATTTTCCACTCATGCCTCACAGTTTTTCTCATTTTTCTGTTGTTAAGGTTTCTATCATCATGGAAGCAAAATCTTCACCAGAGAGGAAAAGACATCACAAGGGAGGGAAAATCCTCAGATATGAGCCATCAAATTGCAGTGAAATCAACTCATATCCCTTTATCAAACAATGCTTTGAAGATGTACATTGCTTGGATTTCTACAAAAGGGTGAGTGAGGTGGGTTTTCATGAGCAGTTGACAGATTGGGTGGCAACTCAGTTGAAGGGAGAAAGTGTTGTTATTGCTGGTGTTGAATTCACTTTTTCAGTAGCATCCATTTCACTTGCTATAGGGCTACCAGAAAAAGGTGAATATTGGTTCAAGGGAATGAGCTTAGATATTGAGTATTACAGGCCCTTCTTGAAAACACCATATAGGGAAAAACATGCTCATGTTATGCCTTTCAGATACTTATTGGAGAAGTATGCCCCTTTGATGAAGATTTTCATGAAGTTCTTTACATGTGAAGAAAGATTCTCTATGTTGTATGCTTATCATATTCGCCTCCTAATGCATTTTACCTCTCAGAGGCCACTAAATATATGCAACTACCTATGTAGGTGCATTTCCAAAATGTCAAAGAAGATTCAGATGAAGAAAAGTGAGCACTACCCTAGCCTATTTCATCAGAGTCTGATCAAGACTATAGTCCTTCACTAGCTTGTAGAGAAAGGTATGACTTGGGAAAACTTTTTGGAAATAGCTCTCAAATGGCATGAAACTAATGTGGCAGCTCAACCATCTAGCATGCCAACACCACAAATGGAAGTGGGGTCCTCTAGAAAATCAATTGAGAAAACCAAAGCACCTAAGCCTGAGGTGACCAAGATGTACAAGAGAGGAAAGAGGCTTGTGTTTTCTTCTCATGGTGATAAAGGGGCCAAGCCTTCTACATCAGCAAAACAGGGATCAACATCGAAAGATAAGGACATGGTTGAACATGAATTTGAGCTATTTGATTTACAAGCATAGGACCAAACTTCGAGCATGTAGCAGATGATCAAAAATAAAGAATATCTAATCAAGGAGCTCACAGTAAACATGGAGAGAGTAAGGTACATAATTTTATTTCTAGAACAGGAGAATAGTAAGCTCAAAGTGAAGCAATTAGTCATGGAAAAAGAGCAAACCAAGTTATTGCAATAGGTTGGTAAAGGCAAAGTAGTCATGGAGACAAATGAGCTTGAAGGAACATAAGGAAAAGTTAAGAGAAAAATGCCAAGAACCAAAGGGCTTAAGAAGGCTTTAAAGGAAGAAGAAAAACGCATCTTATTGGATGAGGAGCTAGACCTAGAGGACAAAATTGCTTTAGAGGCCAATCAAGACAAAGAGTACCTGTTAAATAGGGTCAATGATCACTTGGAGAAGATTCTAGACAAAGCTAGTAGAGACACTCAACTGCTAAGGCACATGGCACACCATTACCAGGCTCAAAACATGATCTGTAACATCAAGGTCAATTAGTTGGAGAACAAGCTCAAAGAAGCCCAAAAGGACGAAAAAGATGAAGGAAACTCGGAGACGCTTGTTGAAGCATCTATGAGGGCTTAACATGCATCATTTTACATCACTTGGCCAATTTTGAGCAAATTCTGAGCATTTATGGTTTTTTGCAAATTTTGAGGCATAATTCAATAATTTAGTAGTTCTAGGAGTGCAGTGCCTTGGCGTTGGGATTTTTCCTCAGGCATCCATTTCAGTAAAAATCTACATTTTTGGAAATCTCTTGCCATCCTCTAAAAACCCATTTTCTCAAATTTTCCAGAGGAGGCTCAGATTTTGAGAAAAGTGGAAAAACGTGGCCGAAAACTAGCATTCTGGACCCTTTTTTGATAGGCGCTACGCTCCTGGAGCGACATTGGGCGAATGGATTTTGGAAGGCCTTCCCATGGGTCATTTTCAAAAAGTCAAACTGTTATGAAAACTAGACTTCAAGGGCTAGTTGACTATTCTCTCATTTTTTCATTTGGACCTCAGGAAGGCACCTGAAAATCAGCTCAAAGTAGGCGTTGCGATTCTGCATTTTTCTGTGTTTTAATTTGTAAATTTCACTGTGCAAAATTGTTGGCATTATGTTTCTAGTGTTTCTGGTATGGCTCTATGATTCATGTGTTGTACTTGATGGCAACTCATACAGGTGGCAATGCTCTGATCAGGCTCTCAAAATGTTGAAAAATTAAGAAGTACACAAGAGAATAGTTCAAAAGGTGCGTACCCACAGGTACGTCGGCCAGGAAGTGCGTCCATACACGCAGGTCACCCGTTCAGAAGGTGCGTACCCCCAGTTCACTTACTTCAAGGCAGAGAAGCGCGCTCACGTGGGGTTTCTTATGTTTGGCCCGTGGTATTTAGCCCGCCGTTCTTGTTTCTATGGTTTTGGCCCATGGTATAGGATCTAATTTGACTATAAATAGGGAAGGAGATCACTTGGCCAAGACACCTTTGCAAATTGAATATCTTAAGATCTGAAATATTGGGTTATCGGTTTAAAAGCTTGATCTCTCGGGCGCATGATCAGATCTGGGCATCTGACTATCTGTAGCACACTGGTGGACTGCCAATTCGGCCCTAACCAGAGGTACACAGGTGATTAACAGTGCAGGTGCGTGGGTATGCATAGCAGAAGAAGGCGTACTGTGTGGGTACGCAGAGCAGAAGAAGGCATAGTGTGTGGGTACGCAGCGTGACAGAGGTTCAAGTGTGTAGGCACAGTGAAAGTACGCGGTCGTTCAGAAGCCGCAGGTGCGTAGGTACGCAGCGTGATAGCAACTGTGGGTGCGTGGTTACAGTAGCAGTACGGACGCGATAGCATCTATGGGTGCGTGCCTACAGTAACAGTACGTGGCGTGATTGAAGAAACAGTGCGTGGGTACGCGGTGTAGTAGAAGGCTCTCTGCGGGCATACGCAGGGGAGTAGAAGGTGAAGTGCGTAGCCACGCAGGACAGAGAAAGAAAAACTGCGTATCTGTATTAAGGCATTTATTTGACTGACTTTTCTCTGTTGATAAGGTGTTCTAGGTTTAGTTTACTGTTACTATTGATCTGGTTACTGCAGTTGACTGGGTGATTTACTTGTACTTGATGATCATTTGATGTTCATGGATCCAGTTTGAAAATTTATGAAAAGTGGTCCTTGAAAGAAAAGAAGTAGGGGGTTGTAGCTCCCTTCCAGGAGAGACTGGAAAACGAGAGAGAGTTGTAGCTCTCTACAGGTTGCAGCCTGCGTACTGGTAAAGGACTGCACCAGTACAAAACCATTGTAGAAGGAGTTTCTAATTTGAAAGAAGATAGAGACATATTGCAGCAGGTGGTTTTCACCCACATTGGGTTTCCACCTTATATCTGGTGTTCTTTGGTGTGACTAACTGTTTTTCTTGTTCATGGTCATTATTTTATGGTACTGACATGCAAAAATAATTCAAAGTATAAATAAGGAAGATTTATTAAAAGAACTTGATAATACTGATTCACCCCCCCTCTCAGTATTATTTCCAACAATTGGTATCAGAGCAGGTCCTTCAGAGAAGCTTGATCACTTGAAGGAAGATCATTCATCATGAGCAACTACGAGAGGGAAGCATCAATCAGGCCACCAATCTTTGATGGGACAAACTTCAATTATTGGAAGGTAAGAGTTACTGCCTATCTTCAGTCTCTTGGTACAGAAGTTTGGGATATCATAGATACAGGCTACACTTTTCCTTCAGCTACTCCTACAGATTCGGCCGAGAAGAAGAAATATGAAACAAATGCTAAAGCAGTCAATACTCTGCTAGGATGCTTATCTCAAATAGAATTCGTAAAGGTTATGCAATATAAATCCGCAAAGGAAATATGGGACAAGATTGTCTTGAGCTACAAAGGAGATGAACAGGTAAAACGTGCTAAACTTCAAACCCTCAGGATTCAGTATGAGAATCTTAGAATGTATAATGATGAAAGTGTGGCTAACTATTTTCTTCGGGTACACGAGATTGTTAATTGCATGAAAAACTTGGGTGAAGAAATAAAAGAGGCTATTTTGGTTGAAAAAGTTTTAAGATCATTGTCCCCCAAGTTTGAATCTAAAGTGTCTACAATAGAAGAAAAGGAAAATCTACGAATTCTTACTATGTCTCAGCTACACGGAATTCTAACTGCTTATGAAATGAGAAAGGGAGGTCCATCAGACAGGAGAGAAGCTGCTTTCAAGGCTTCAGGCAAAGGAGACTACTATAAAGCAAGTCACGTGCCAGAAGAAGAAGAAGAATCAAATTTTGTCAGAAATCTTCAACGGGGTACTAGAAGGTTCAGAGGTAAGTTACCTTTTAAATGTTTTGCTTGTGGAAGAGTAGGTCATTATGCTGCGAAATGTCTTCATAAGGATAAGATTGACAAAGGAAAGGAACCTGCTAGATGGATCAAGAAACAGAATGTAAATAAGAAAAGCTACTACACTCATGAAGATAGTGATGGTCTATCAAATAGTGATGAAGATGAACGAGGTAATGACTATAAACTTTTAATGGCATTTGAAGATGATGATTACATGGATGCTATAGATGTGGATAGCTTTCATGAAGAAATTTCTAGACTCAAGACATGTATAGAAGAAAAGAATATGATCATTGATACTCTACAATTTCATATTGATGAAAAAGAAAAATATCTTGAAAAGTTAGAAGGTGAAATTGTTGGTCTTAGAAAAGAGATTGAGAAAACAAAGGCTATTAATCTTAAGTTTGTAAAAGGATCTGAAACTTTGGATGAGATCATCAATGTACAGCGTTCTCCACTAAACAAGACAGGTCTAGGGTATAATGGAGAAACTTCTCAAGCATCCACCTCAAAGAGCTATCTTGATGCAGCAAGAAGGAATGAGCAAAAGCACAATGGAGATCACCAGGTAAAGCAGGGACCAATTAAAAACAAAGACTATCAGGTAAACCAGGGGCAATCCATTTTAAGGATGAACAAAAGCTACAACCAGCCACAGGTAAAATCCTCTCAATTTGCTTCAAGAATGAATGACAATAGAAATTACAATCATTTGGCTGGAAGATTTGATAACCGCAGAAGTTTCTTCAATGGACAATGCTTTTCTTGCCATAACTTCGGTCACAAAGTAGCTCAATGTGTTGCATATAAAACGATCATGACTAGAGAAGCTCAAAAACAAAGAAGTATGACCGGGATTACAAAAAGGACCTATAACAACTTTTCGGTTCTTGAAAATGAAGTTGAATGTTCTATTTGCAATAACTTTGGTCATGAAGATTCTGAATGCAGGAGCAGGTTTCAGCAGACAAAGGAACAAGCCTCAAGCACCAAAACATGGAGAATAAAGGAACCACAAACAGAAAGATGTGGGATAGCATTTTATGCAGAGGGACAGGAAAATATATGGTACATTGACAGTGGATGCTCGAAGCATATGACAGGTGATAAAGAAAAACTTGAATCATATTCTGCTTTAGAAAAGGGAAAGAAAGTTTCCTTTGGAAATGATACTCCTGCAGCTATAAAAGGAAAAGGCACTCCTCAGTTAAAAGAAAAGGTCAAAGCTGGAAATGTTTTGTATGTTGATGGATTGAAGCATAATCTTCTGAGTGTCAGCCAGATGTGTGATCAAGGAACCGAGGTGATATTTAGATCAAATGGATGTCTTGTTCGTGATCTTGATACAGGTAAAACGGTGATCAAAGGTAAAAGAACTCCAAATAATCTATACACATTTGAAGAAGGACAACAACAATGCTATCTAAGCAAGGATGATGAACACTGGTTATGGCATCGGAGGTTGGGGCATCTAAGATTTTCACAAATAAGGAAAGCATGCAAATATCAGGCAGTTCGCGGTCTTCCAGATATCAAAATTCCAGACAACACCATATGCAAATCATGTCAGTTTGGAAAGCAAACCAGAACTAACTTTCCAGAGAAGGAAGGATTAGCTAGCATGCCTCTTGAGCTTGTACATACAGATGTATGTGGACCATTCAGGAAAAGGACACCTCGAGGAGAAGAATACTTGATATTATTCATTGACGATTTCTCCAAGTTTGTCTGGTTAGGACTTATGAAGCACAAAGATGAAGCATTCGAAAAATTCAGATCCGCTAAAGCCTTGGTTGAAAATGAGTCAGGATACAAAATTAAGTGCCTCAGATCCGACAGAGGTGGGGAGTTTACCTCAAATGAATTTTTCGATTTTTGTGAAGAACATGGGATAAGAAGAGAATTCTCTACAGCTAGAACTCCTCAGCAAAATGGAGTAGTGGAAAGAATGAACAGAACAATCCAACAAATGGCTCGTGCTATGCTTGATGAGTCTGGAACTCCCACAACGTTCTGGGGTGAAGCTGCATATGCTGCGGTTGTTATTCTCAACAAAAAAAATGTCCGGGTGAACAACACTCAAACTCCTCATGAGCTCTGGTATGGTGAGACTCCTTCGGTAAAGCACTTCAAAATCTTTGGGAGCAAATGCTATATTAAGAATACTGATGAGCAACTTGGCAAACTTGAACCTAGAGTAGATGAAGGCATTCTTCTTGGTTATTCTCCACACAGCAATGCATACAAGTGCTACAATAAAAGACTTGGAAAAATTGTTGACAGCATTGATGTAGTGGTTGATGAGAAGGGATACATTCCTAGGCAAGTAAATCATGAAGATATCGAAGAAGATGAAGACTACCCTCAAAGACAGAATGATGAAGAAGAAGAACCTCAAGAAGAACCAGAGGAGCAGATAAGGATAGAAGAGAAGACTCCATCCAGATATGTTCAGAAGAATCATCTAGAATCTCAGATTTTGGGGCAGAAAGAAGCAGGTGTACAAACAAGAAGAACAGTTGCAGAAGCTTCAAGCTATTTGGCATTACTCTCTTCCACTGAACCACAAAATGTGAAAGAGGCATGCAAAGATGAATGTTGGGTCAAAGCAATGGATGAAGAACTTGAGCAGATCGAAAAGAACAACACTTGGGAGCTGGTTCCTAGACCAAAGGATAAGAATGTTATAGGGACAAAATGGGTCTTCAAAAATAAATTGAATAAAAATGGAGAAGTAATTAGAAACAAGGCCAGACTTGTTTGTAAAGGGTATGCGTAGCAAGAAGGAATAGATTTTGAAGAAACCTTTGCTCCTGTTGCAAGACTTGAGGCCATCCGAATGTTCCTTGCTCTCTCAAGCTTTCAAAACTTCAAAGTATTTCAAATGGACGTGAAATCAGCCTTTCTGAATGGAGACTTGGAAGAAGAAGTATACATTGAGCAGCCAGATGGTTTCATCCTTGGAAATGATCCAAATCTTGTATGCAGATTGAAAAAGGCTCTCATGTCTCAAACAAGCTCCAAGGGCTTGGTACTATCGCTTAGACAAATATCTTCATCAACAAGGTTTTTCAAAAGGATCAACAGATAGCAATCTTTATATAAAAGTTGAAAACGACAAATTGCTAATACTTGTTGTGTATGTAGATGACATTATCTTTGGGAGCAATGAAGAAGCTATGAGTCAAATCTTTGCCTTGGTAATGCAGAAAGAATTCGAAATGTCCTTGCTGGGAGAACTGACATATTTTCTTGGTTTGCAAATCCAACAAAAAGAAGGAGGGATCTTTTTGTCTCAAACCAAGTATCTCAAGCAGATTTTGAAGAAATATGGTATGGAAGATGCAAAACCAGTATGCACACCCATGGTCACAGCATGTAGCCTCAGTGCAAATGATGAATCAGCAACAGTGCATCAACCAACCTACAGATCTATGATTGGAAGTCTACTTTATTTGACAGGTACCCGACCAGACATAATGCATGCAGTAGGAATAGTTGGAAGATTTCAGGCAAATCCAAAGGAAACTCATCTTCAGGCAGTAAAGAGAATCTTCAAATATCTTCAAGGAACTCAAAACTATGGCTTATGGTATCGTAGAGATACAGATCTCACACTTCATGCTTATACAGATGCAGATTGGGCCGGAAGCGTGTATGACCGAAAGAGCACAAGTGGTGGTGCATTCTTTATGGGTTCCAGATTAGTATCTTGGTTCAGCAAGAAACAGAGTTTGATTGCCTTGTCAACAGCTGAAGCGGAATATGTTGCTGCTGCATCTTGCTGCACTCAACTCCTTTGGATGATGCAGGATTTTCAAATCACTTGTATACCACCCATCTCCATCTTATGTGATAATACAAGTGCAATCAGCATTTCAAAGAACCTAGTCATGCATTCAAAGACCAAGCACATACCGATCAAGTATCATTTTCTCCGAGAACAAGTACTTGAACAAAAGGTTAAGTTGGAGTATGTTCCTTCTAAGGAACAAGTTGTTGATATACTCACCAAACCATTTCCCAGGGAGACCTTTGAATACCTCAGGCAAAAGTTGGGGGTTATTGATGCATCATCATGTTGTTGAATATCTTTTGATTGACGGTTGTACGCAAAGTTCATCTGGGGTATATGCGTACACTTGCTGGGTTGCGGATTGGTCAAAGATCGAATGGCACAGGTTCAGGGGGAGCATATAATGCATTGTTGGCATTATGGAGGAAGTACATCATGGATGCTGGTCTGAATATTGCTGCAATATGTCTCTATCTCTTTCATGGTCATTTATGGTGTTTGGTGGATTATGGTTCTTCTTTGCAGAAGGGGGAGCATGTTCTTAGGGGGAGCATAACCCTTTGCCCTTGATGTCAAAGGGGGAGAATGACGTTGAAGATTTTGAGGTTGCCATCAAGTCCAAAGGGGGAGATTGTTGGCATTATGTTTCTGGTGTTTCTGGTATGGCTCTATGATTCATGTGTTGTACTTGATGGCAACTCATACAGGTGGCAATGCTCTGATCAGGCTCTCAAAATGTTGAAAATTAAGAGGTACGCAGGAGAATAGTTCAAAAGGTGCGTACCCGCAGGTACGCCGGCCAGGAAGTGCGTCCATACACGCAGGTCACCCGTTCAGAAGGTGCGTACCCCCAGTTCACTTACTTCAAGGCAGAGAAGCGCGCTCACGTGGGGTTTCTTATGTTTGGCCCGTGGTATTTAGCCCGCCGTTCTTGTTTCTATGGTTTTGGCCCGTGGTATAGGATCTAATTTGACTATAAATAGGGAAGGAGATCACTTGGCCAAGACACCTTTGCAAATTGAATATCTTAAGATCTGAAATATTGGGTTATCGGTTTAAAAGCTTGATCTCTCGGGCGCTTGATCAGATCTGAGCATCTGACTATCTGTAGCACACTGGTGGACTACCAATTCGGCCCTAACCAAAGGTACGCAGGTGATTAACAGTGCAGGTGCGTGGGTACGCACAACAGAAGAAGGCATACTGCGTGGGTACGTAGAGCAGAAGAAGGCGCAGTGCGTGAGTACGCAGCACGACAGAGGTTCAGGTGCGTAGGCACAGTGAAAGTACGCAGTCATTCAGAAGCCGCAGGTGCATAGGTACGCAGCGCGATAGCACCTGTGGGTGCGTGGTTACAGTAGCAGTATGCGGCGCGATAGCATCTGTGGGTGCATGCCTACAGTAACAGTATGCGGCGTGATTGAAGAAACAGTGCGTGGGTACGAGGTGCAGTAGAAGGCTCTCTGCGGGTATACGTAGGGGAGCAAAAGGTGAAGTGCGTAGCCACGCAGGACAGAGAAAGAAAAACTGCGTATCTGTATTAAGGCATTTATTTGACTGACTTTTCTCTGTTGATAAGGTGTTCTGGGTTTAGTTTACTGTTACTATTGATCTGGTTACTACAGTTGACTAGGTGATTTACTTGTACTTGATGATCATTTGATGTTCATGGATCCAGTTTGAAAATTTATGAAAAGTGGTCCTTGAAAGAAAAGAAGTAGGGGGTTGTAGCTCCCTTCCAGGAGAGACTGGAAAACAAGAGAGAGTTGTAGCTCTCTGCAGGTTGCAGCCTGCGTACTAGTAAAGGATTGCACTAGTACAAAACCATTGTAGAAGGAGTTTCTAATTTGAAAGAAGATAGAGACATATTGCAGCAGGTGGTTTTCACCCACATTGGGTTTCCACCTTATATCTGGTGTTCTTTGGTGTGACTATCTGTTTTTATTGTTCATGGTCATTATTTTATGGTACTGACATGCAAAAATAATTCAAAGTATAAATAAGGAAGATTTATTAAAAGAACTTGATAATACTGATTCACCCCCGTCTCAGTATTATTTCCAACAAAAAATTCTAGTTTCTAGTTTGACTTAGTCAAATTCAAACCTCTTTATGTAATGGCATTTGTGTCAAGGATAGGTGATGTAGGCATGAATAAATGTAAATGATAGGTTGTTTTTTATGTTTATTAGGCCTCATAAAGGAAGAAAACTCCTAAACAAACTCTCCAAGAATTGTTTGAGTTTCACCTTCTCACTCTCATCTGTTGGTTGAGAGAACCTTGGAGTCAGTTCCTCCACCAAGGAATTCGACTCCTAAAGGTGGGAAAGTGGTCTAAGAGAGTCTATATGTATCATTATCATTGAGAAAGAAGGTTTGGACGTTTTGTGGAGGAGGCTTGCATGTAATAATCTTTTCAACTAATATAGAGACAATTGCAGCTATTTTTAAGGAACTCTAGACGAGTGAGTTCATGGTGTTTGTTCTTCATTTTTTTTTCTAATGGTTAAAACATATTTATCTACATGATATCTCTTCTTTCTATGGATGCCTTACAGTGAAATATACAGAATTCTTGTTCTCAAGCTATGTTTTTTCTGGTTTTCATAGTTATGTTTATGTCTTCTTAAGCTAATGAAATCATGTTTGCTTATGCTCATTAGTTTCTTCTTCACTCTCTCTTCTATAATACATTGACAATATTATAAATACACCATGGTCTTCTAACATCTAGCTCCTTTCCATATTTTCTTTTTCACTCCTACAACCTAGACCTATTTGTGGCTCCAAACCCTAGTCCAGCAAACCCTAAAATCTAAAATTTCACCGAAACACAAGAAATTGTACATATCTAGCCTAAAACTTATTTTCTTTAAAGCCATTTCACTGATAAGAGACTTTGACAGATCCCTCTCTTGCTTAGTAGGGTTAGCTACTGAGCTGAAGTGGTTTGAGGTTACCCTTCTCGATCTCCTTTCAGCCTAGAAAATTGTAAGGGAATAAGGTTTTTGGTGTCATTGTCAGGGAATGACTGATAAATAATTCTTTGGAAATATCTAAGAGATTTCAAAGAACTGGTTTTGTAGTTCACAGCTTCCAGTATCCAAAGATAGGTTGAATTCATAAATTTCATCAGTTTAGGGTGTGAAATCCTGGCTCCTAAAAGACATACCAGGTCAAACCCTGACCCAAA
Organism: Pinus tabuliformis; assembly: GCA_031772625.1. Lineage (NCBI taxonomy): Eukaryota > Viridiplantae > Streptophyta > Pinopsida > Pinales > Pinaceae > Pinus > Pinus tabuliformis. The sequence continues at coordinate 853,934,121 of CM062820.1, read as the reverse complement.
TCCACCCTTCATTGTTGAAGATCTAGAAAGACTGCTCAGAAAAATTAGATTATCCATTACTAAAAGTGCAGTTCAAAAAATTAAAAGAACAACCTCTCTTCCTGAAAATTTGTTTGCCTTTGAGCAACTTCCTTTTGATGTTCAGATAGAATTGTCTCTTTCAAGGTCAAAGTCTGAGTCCTGCATCTCTGAAGTGACATTAGAGCCTTTAACAGTTGAAACTCACTATATTTCTTCAGAATATTTGTCTGCTAAAACTGACCATGAATTGTGGTTGAATTTTGACAAACTTCAATCCCTTGCTGACCAACTCTAGATCACTACTGAAAAGGCCTTCATCCAGTATCAACTTGAATACCTAGCCACTGCTTCATCTTCTATTTCACCCCCAAATACATCCACTACATCTCCAAGTACTTTAGTAACCTCATCTTTTCTTCCACCACCTCCATTTGTTCCATCTTTTCCTGTACAACCAATTGTAGTACCCCCACCGCCTCCAGCAGTCATGGCAAGATTTGCACCTCTTTTACTGCCTACTCAACTTGCTGCTTTGCCTCAAAATTATGGTCAAAGACTCCCCTTGTTTGATGGAAGTGCAGAAATTATAGCTCAGTAGCATGTTGATAAATTAGTGGATTTCATTGATTTAGAAGAAATTGATGAAGATAATGCCAAGATGAGGATTATAGCTCAGAGTTTTTCAGGAGATGTTAAGAAATGGTTTCGAAGTATGGCTGCTAATTCTATCAACAACTCTCAAAGGTTGATTGAATTATTCTTAGCTCGTTGGCAAGAGAAGAAAAATCCATTGCAGATATTGGTTGAGTATAATTCAATGAAAATAAATGCAAGTGAAACAGTTCAAGAATTTATAGCAAGATTTAATTTGGTGTACAATTCTATTCCTGATGATATGAAGCCTCCACCTGGTCTAGCGCTTCTTCATTATCCCAATACCTTTGACACAAACATATATCAGCTCAGAGAGAGAGACCCTGCTACTCTTGAAGAAATGCATCAAAATGCAGTCAGTGTTGAAGCCAATTTTCTTATCAATAAGTCTAAATCAAAGCTTGAGAGGACTGAGAAGAAAGTTGTGTTTAAAGAAGAACCTTCATCATCTTCAGATGTAAAGCTTGACACTCTGATCAAAACCATAGAGAGAATGATGGATAGAACGTCCATAACTGACCGAAAAGAAGAACCTTCAGTGAGGAATCCTAACTTTCATGGACAGCAACAACAACAGTTCATAAATTGACAGAAAAAGTAGCAGAACCAAGATCCTAAAGGCCAAGTAAGAGTTCCATTTCAACAAAATTATATTGAAGGCCAAGATGAAGACGAAGAAGAGATTGTAAAAGCGAATCACTTCTTTGAAGAATATGAGATACCTACTTTCCTACTAGAAAAATATCAGTTTTCCAAACATTCTTTCATACCGAGTGATCAGCAACTTGTGCTTGCAAGTGACGATCTATGGGATGTTCAAATTGAAGAGTATCAAAAAAGATATTAGAACACCCTTAGTCATCTCCAAAAGCAGTACAAATTGAGGAATAGAAATGTACCTATTTCTTTGACTCAGAAAAGACAAAATGTACAAAAATACACACCAAGCAAGGAACCAGCTCCTGCGGGTTAGAATAAAGAAAAGGAAACTGTCATACTGAACCGGGACAAGACAAATGAATCCTATACTAGCAATGTAAGAAAGTACAAAGTGTTTCAAACTGAAAGTCACTAGAAAGAATATCAAGCTAAAGGACAGATAGAAAAGAAGGACATCGCCACAAAGGAAGTAGAAAAGCATTAGTTTGGAAAATGAAATTTCTAAATTGAAGGTTTCTATTCCCCTCACTGAATTAGTGAAGAGAGACAAATATATATTTCAGATTGAAAAAATGCTTAAGGTTGACCAGATGTCAGATACAGTTAATGTGGCTGATGATGAACTAGAAATCCTTTTTGGTCCAACCTTAAAAGGAACTCACGAACATAGTGAAATCCATCCTTTCTATCTGAGTCTTAAACTTCATGATTTTATCCTCCATAACGCCATGCTAGATTTTGGTGCCTCATATAATCTTATGCCTAAAGTCTTCATGGACAAACTAGGATTGAGTATCACCCGACCCTACCATGATCTTTATTCCTTTGATTCTTGGAGACTCAAATGCCTTGGCGTAATTAAAGACTTGGTAGTATCCTTGGACGAAATCCCGACCAAGAATGTGCTTATGGACGTAGTGGTTGCTAATATTCCTCTTAGGTTTGGCATGTTGCTTTCAAGGTCTTGGGGAGAAAAACTAAAGGGCACTCTACAACTTGACTTTTCATATGCCACTATCCATGTTTTTGGTCAGCTCCGGAAACTTTATAGAGAAAAGAAGATGAAATTCGTGATTAGTAGTAAGGAAAAGCTAGTCAATCATCTTATACATATTCTCCATACTGATCTTGATTCTTTCATTTTATATAGCGATATGAATTCTGTTGATGATGAAAGTCAGCTAGTGGAAATTTCAGAATTTCTTAAGGTCATGAGTAGCATGCATGAATTTATTATAGCAGAAGCTGAAGAGGTTAATGAAGAGTGTTTGCAACCAGCGAATCCTATTGAGGAGATAGAAAGGATAGTGTAGAAAATAGAGAGTCTTGAGACAGTTGATCATCTTCCTAAAGAGAAAATAGTTCAGCCTTCAGACATCCTTTTTCCAGATGAAGAAGATGGTCTTTGGACCATGGAGTTCGACGGTGCATTGGGAAGAGAAGGAGTTGGGATTGGTGTCTAAATACATGGTCCATTACATCAGTCAAGTAAAATTCCTTGAAATGTGAGAATGAGTTCTTACAAGTTGGCTTTTGAGTGTTCAAACAATGAGGCGAAGTATGAAGCATTGATTGTTGGCCTCAAAATTCTAAAGAAGTTGGGAGCAAAGAATATTTCTATTTATGGAGACTCCGAATTAGTAATCAAACAAGTTAAAGGGGAATACTAAGACAAACATCCAAGAATGAGAGCTTATCACAATGTTGTACTTGACATCCTCAAGAATTTTTCAAAATATACTTTTTCCCTTATTCCTAGAACTCAGAATGTCATAGCTGACTTAGTCACCACTGTAGCAAGTATGGTGAAGATTCCTATTCATCCTAATCAGAAGTATTCCATCCATGTCAAACATCTCCCAAATGTTTGCGATAATATGAAATTTTGGCAAGTGTTTTGGGATGATAAATAGATAGACAATTTTCTACAATTGGAAGGAGAATTTTAGAATTCTCACATTGATGACGCTTCCAATATGAATGATCTTTGTGGAGGAGGCTTACAATTTCCTACGCTGAAAGGAGATCAAGAAGGGTGACCTCAAACCACTTCATCTCAATAGTTATCCCTATTGAGCAAGGGAGGGATCTCTCAAAGTCTCTTATCAGTGAAATGACTTTAAAGCAAATAAGTTTTAGGCTAGATATGTATAATTATTTGTGTGTTGGTGAAATTTACATTTTAGGGTTTGCTGAACTAGGGTTTCTAGCCACAAATAGGTCTAGGAAGTAAGAGTGAATAAGAAAATATGGAAATGAGATAGATGTCATAAGACCATGGTGTATTTACAATATTTTCAATTTAGTATAGAAGAGAGAGTGAAGAACAAACTAATGATAATAAGTAAACATGATTTCATTAGCTTAAGAAGACATAAACATAACTATGAAAACCAAATAAACAGAGCTTGAGAACAAGAATTATGTATATTTCACTGTAAGGCATCCATAGAAAGAAGATATATCATGTAGATAAATATGTTTTAACCATTAGAAAAAAATAAAATGAAGAACAAACACCATGAACTCACTGGTCTAGGGTTCCTTAAAATTAGCTGCAACTCTCGTTGTATTAGCTGAAAACATGATTACATGCACGCCTCCTCCACAAAAAGTCTAACCGTTCTCTCTCAAAGAGAAATGATACATATAGACTCTCTTAGACCACTTTCCCACCTTCAGGATTCGAACTCCTAGGTGGTGGAACTGACTCCAAGATTCTCTCAACCAATAGGTGAGAGGGAGAAGGTGAAACTCAAACACTTCTTGGAGAGTTTTTTTAGGAGTTTTCTTCCTTATTCAGACCTATTAAACACCAAAAACAACCTATCATGTACATTTATTCATGCTTACATCACCTAGCCTCAAAACAAGTGCCATTACATAAATATTTTTAACTTTGACTAAGTCAATCTAAAAATTAGAAATTTTATAGAGTGAAATTTACAGTTAAAAACATAGGAAATTGCAGAAGCGCAGCGCCGACTTTGAGCTAACTTTCAGGTGCCTTCCTAAGGTCCAAATGAATATATGAGAGAATGGTCAACTATATTTTCTAGTCTGGTTTCTATAACACTTTTAATTTTTTTAAATGACCCATGGGAAGGCCTTCAAAAATCCATTCTCCCAAGATCGCTCTAGGAGCGCAGCACCTGTCCAAAAAAGGCTCCAGAAAGCTAGTTTTTGGCCACTTTTTCCCACTTTTCTCAAAATATGAGCCTCCTCTAGAAAATCTAAGAAAATGGGTTTCTAGAGGATGGCAAGAGATTTTCAAAAATGTAGATATTTCCTGAAATGGATGCCTGAGGAAAAAGCCTGGAACTACTGAATTTTTGAATTAGGCCTCAAAATTTGCAAAAAACCAAAATGCTTAGAATTTGCTCAAAATTAGCCAAGAGGGGTAAAATGATGCATGTTAAGCCCTCATAGATGCTTCAGCAAGCATCTCTAAGTTTCATTCATCTTTTTTATCCTTTTGGGCAGCAAGCATATCTAAGTTTCCTTCATCTTTTTGGTCCTTTTGGGCATCTTTGAGCTTGTTCTCCAACTGCTTGACCTTGACATTACAGATCATGTTTTGAGCCTAGTAATGGTGTGCCATGTGCCTTAGTAGTTGATTGTCTCTATTATCTTTGTCTAGAATATTCTCCAAGTGGTCATTGACCCTGTTTAACCAGTACTCTTTGTCTTGACTGACCTCTAATGAAATTTTGTCCTCTAGGTCTAGCTCCTCATCCAGTACGATGTGTTTTTCTTCTTCCTTTAATGCCTTCTTAAGCCATTTGGTTCTTGGCCTTTCCCTCTTACATTTTCCTTGTGTGTCTTCAGGCTCATTTGTCTCCATGACTACTTTTCCCTTGCCGGCTTGCTGCAATAGTTTGGTTTTCTCTTTCTCCATGATCAATTGTTTTGCCTTTAGTTGATTATTTTCTTGTTCTAGGAATGAGATGATGAACCTTGCTCTTTCCATGTTGATTGTGAGTTCCTTGATCTGATAATCTTTATCTCTGATCTTCTGTTTCATTCTTGAAGTATCATTCTCTACCTCCAAGTCAACCAACTCAAAATCATGCTCAACCATGTCCTTATCCTACACTAATGGTCCCTGTTTTGTTGATGTAGAAGGCTTGGCCCTTTCCTCAACTTGAGGAGAAAACACAAGTCCTTTTCATCTCTGGTATGTTTTGGTCACCTCATGTCTAGGTGCCTTGGGAACCTCCTTTGATTTGTTTGATAACCCTACTTCCATAGGCTATTATGATGTGTCTTGGTGATGGCTTGGTGAAGAAATCTCATTTCATTTTTGAAACCCTGGATGATAGGAAAGGGGAAAAAACAGTGAGGGATGAGTGAAAAATGAAATGATGGGTAGGTGGAGTGGAAAAAATGGCAAGGGAATTTGAAGGAGGTGAATATGGAATATGAACAACTAATGAAGATGAAAGGAAGTGAAATGAAGGAACAATGTATTTATGAAAGGGGAAAAACAGGGTTTCTAGGAAAATTGTCCAAATCCCATAGGAATGAGCTAGGGTTTCACTTTTAGTGAAGTGATTTAATGTTTTGAAGTTGGTTCAGTGGTTCATGTAGCATATTAAACATGTGTAGAGGTGTAGGATGAGGTTTTACATGTTTAAAATCAATAAAAATAAATGACCATCATCAACCCTAGCATCACTTCATGACAAATTCACTAGAAACCCTAAATGAAGAAATATTTGGCTTGAATTCATCTCACAAAATAAAAAGGTGAGTAAGGTGATGTTCTTACTTGTAGATGAGCTTAGGATTGCAATAAAAAGGATGAGCAAGCTTAAAAATCAAATTTGGGTGAATTTCGGGCAAATTTGCACTACTCTGGCCCAAGCATAGTGCAATCTTTCTAAGCGCAATGCCCAAGTGCAGCACAGTGTTCCTGAGGGCAGTGTTGGCCCCCCAAGTGCAGCGCAGTGTCTCCGAACGCAGCGCCATCTTCCAAACCACTTTTGGAGGCTTGAAAATACTCCAAATTGATAACGTGATAGATCATTGGAAATCTCTTGAAGTCTGATATACGATGGACTCCTCAAGAAGGTAATTTGGACACTCCATCAGGGAGAAAAATCGAGTTTCCCAAGGTCACTCCAAAAATCCAAGGTGCCTCTAACAAAAGAGTAGTGCCAATGTGCGAAGAACTTTTAGATGCCTTCCACTAATCCAAATCACGATATGAAGGTACCATTTGAAAGCTTAGGATTTCTGCTACATAATAGAGTCCTTAAGCACTACTAGAACTTGCTCTAAAGCCCTGAAACATTGTCTTGAAGTCAGGCTATCTAGAAGTGTAACAACTCTCCCATAGCATGTCTATTTTGGGAATTGCTCTCAAATCATAATACCTATGCATAAAATGAAGGAGGTTTTTGTTCCATGGACAATAATGGACAAAAAATTCCTTCACTTTTGTAAAATTGTTCTCCATTTGGTTAGAAAAACATTTTTAATAAAACATGTCCCTATGAGAAATGATGAGGTGAGGTAGTGGACTACAACATTGTCTTATTTGAAATAAAACATTACCTTTACCTTTATTTTGATTTCCCTAAGCTTCTAACTCCCTTTACCCACTGAATCACATGATGGACATGTTTTTTTTTACGTATGGTATCATGATGACACAAAGAGTGAAACCCTAGACCATGGCCTACAATGAGGAATTTAACTTGACAGTTAAATGAAGATATGATACCTCAAAGAAGACAATGACAATGATGAGTGATGAAGACCATGAGTAAGTGAAGGGAGCAGTAGTGACCTAGACATGAACAGCTAGTGACCAAAATTTTATTTGAAGATTAACTAAAATGACAAAATTTTGACTTGAAACCCTAACAACACCTTGTAAGAGCATATTTGATCACTAGTGACAGGCTAAATTCTTAAGCCCTTTAGTTCTTGGCATTTTTCTCTTACCTTTTCCTTGTGTTCCTTCAGGCTCATTTGTCTCCATGACTTATTTTCCCTTTCCGGCTTGCTGCAATAGTTTGGTTTTCTCTTTCTCCATGATCAATTGTTTTGCCTTTAGTTGATTATTTTCCTGTTCTACGAATGAGATGATGAACCTTTCTCTTTCCATGTTGACTGTGAGTTCCTTGATCTAATAATCTTTGTCTCTGATCATCTGCTACATGCTTTAAGTCTTTTTCTCTACCTCCAAGTCAACCAACTCAAAATCATGCTCAACCATGTCCTTATCCTGCACTAATGGTCCCTGTTTTGCTGATGTAGAAGGCTTGGCCCTCTCCTCAACCTGAAAGGAGATCGAGAAAGGTAACCTCAAACCACTTTAGCTCAGTAGCTAGCCCTACTGAGCAAGAGAGGGATATCTCAAAGTCTCTTATTAGTGAAATGCCTTTAAAGCAAATAATTTTTAGGCTAGATATGTATAAGTGTTCGTGTGTTGGTGAAGTTTTAGATTTTAGGGTTTGTTGGACTAGGGCTTGGAGCCACAAATAGGTCTAGGCTGTAGGATTGTAGAAGAAAATATATAAAGGAGCTAGATGTCAGAACACCATGGTGTATTTAGAATATTGTCAATGTAGTATAGAAGAGAGAGTGAAGAATAAACTAATGAGCATAAGTAAACATGATTTCACTAGGTTAGGAAGACATAAACATAACTATGAAAACCAGGTAAACAGAGCTTGAGAACAAGAATTATGTATATTTTACTGTAAGGCATCCATAGAAGGAAGATATATCAGGTAGATAAATATGTTTTAACTATTAGAAAACAAATAAAATGAAGAAAAAACACCATGAACTCACTGGGATAGAGTTCCTTAAAAATAGTTGCAACTGTATTTGTATTAGCTAAAAAGATGATTGCATGAATGATCTGGATATCCACTCAGCTAAGATTGAAATATTACATCTTAAGGAAAACAACATTCCAAGAGTCTTGGTGCCTTTGGAAGAGTTGTTTGATCGTGATGATGTCACCAAGAAGCCCACCATGGTTCCTATAGAAAAAGGAGTTGAAGATGTAAACATTGGCACAACTGATAGTCCTAAGATGGTTAAGCTATCAAAGCCTTGATCCCCTGAAACAAAAAGTAAGTACATATCCATAATGAAATAATTTTCTGATGTATTTTCTTGGGATTATTCAGATCTGAAGGTTTATGACAAGAGTATCATTCAGAATACCATTCCCATCAAGCTCGATCAAAATCCTTTTCGCCATAAACCAAGGAGGATGAATCCCAAGCTGTTGCCATCAATTGAGAAAGAGGTAAATAGGATTTCTAAGTCTAATATCATAGTCCATATTATATTTTCTAAATGGATGTCTAATCTAGTGCCTGTAAAAAAGAAGACCAGGGAGATTCATCCATTTATTGATTTCAGAAATCTGAACAAGGTATCCGTTAAAGAAAATTATTCCCTGCCCAAGATGTATCATATACTTTAGAGGGTGGTTGGGTCCTCTAGGATGTCATTGCTAAATGGAAACTCCAAGTACAATCAAATTTTAGTACATAAGGATGATCAACTCAAGACAACCTTTACAACACCACGGGGTACACTCATGTACGCCAAGATACCTTTTGGATTAAAGAATGCAAGAGCTACTTTTCAGTGGGCTATGGACATAGCTTTTGCAAATGAAAAAGATGTATTTCTAGTTATCTATTTAGATGATCTTACAGTGTTTTCAAAATCTGATGAAGATCATTTACATCATTTAAGAATTGTTTTTTAGAAATGCAGAAAATTTGGCATCACACTCAACCCAAAGAAGAGCTTATTTTCCATGGAAGAAGGTAACCTATTGGGACACATCATATCTAAAGATGGAATTCACATTGATCCTACAAGAGTAGAGGCCATATAGTAATTAGATTTCCCAAGGAACAAGAAAGAGATTTAGTCTTTCAATGGGAAAATCAATTTTCTGAGAAGATTCATTCCTAATCTAGCTGAGCATTTGAAGAAAATGACAAACATGGTGAAGAAGGAGAATGATTTAAAGTGGTCTTTAGAGTCTAAGAAATCGTTTCATGCAATGAATTTTTCATTATCTACTGCTTCTATTTTAATTAGTCCATATTACACTTCATATTTCATGATCTTTTCTTTTGCCTCTGAGCATACATTAGCAGCAGTCCTAATGAAAAAGAAACATTAGAAAAATGAGAAACCCATAGCTTTTTTCAGTCATGTTATAAGAGATGCAGCACTAAGATACAATATCATTGAGAAGTAGGCCTTGGCTTTGGTGAAGGCTCTCAAGGATTTTCGAGTTTATATTTTGCATTCTCACACCATTACTTATGTTCCTACTGCAATAGTGAAAGAAATTCTTGTACAGACAAAGCCTAAAGGCAGAAGGGGAAAGTGGATTGCAGCTATGCTAGAGTATGAATTGGAGATAAAGCCTACAAAGCTCATCAAAGGACAAGGTTTAGCTAAACTCATGGCTGAATCAAATCTACATGCACTAGACATCAATTTGATTGCTGCAATTTCTGAAGAACAAGAAGAAGAAGATCCTTTCCTATAGGTGTCAAATATGTTTATTTCCTCTCCTTGGTATTCCGACATTGTCTATGTCTTGTAGCACTTGAATCCTCCACCGAAAGTCCCCAAAGGTAAAGCTAGATCTCTAAAATTGAAGGCTTCCAAATATTGTATTCTATATGGTGTTTTATATTGGAAAGATCCCGGTGGTGTGCTATTTAATTGTTTGGTGGAAAATGAAGCTAAGGATTTCATGAGAGATTTCCATAAAGGAGACTGTGGCGGTCATCAATTTTGGAAAACTACAGCAAATAATATCTTAAGAGCTGGCTTCTATTGGCCCACCCTCTTTTCTGATGTATACAAAATAGTGATGAGCTGCCATGAATGTCAGATTTTTCAAGGAAAGAGAAAGCTTTTGCCATTGCCCTTGCAACCTATCTCAATTTTAGCTCCTTTTCAACAATGGGATCTTGATTTCATTGGAAAAATCCATCCTTCATCTTCAGCACAACATAAATGGATATTGACAGCTACCGACTACTTCACAAAATGGATTGAATCCATCCCAACTAGGCAAGCTACTGATTCTGTTATCATTCAATTCATTGAGTCTAATATCTTGTCTAGATTTGGCTATCCACATAAAATAATTAATGGTAATGTTGTTGCCTTCAAGTCAAAAATAATGGTGGACTTCTGTGCCAAATACCATATTGTGTTAGGACATTCTACTGCTTATCATCGACAAGGGAATGGTCTTAGTGAATCCTCCAATAAATCTTTGGTCAACATCATCAAGAAGGTTCTAGAATTGAACAAGAAGAACTGGCATAAAATGCTCATCAATGCCTTATGGGCATACAGGGTCAACAAAAAAAATCAATAGTTATGTCCCCTTTTTAGTTGGTGTATGGAATTGATATAGTTTTTCCTTCATCTCTTGTTGTCCTGGTCATGAGAATTCTGCGGGAATTGGATAGTGAGACCAACGATATGCAAAGAAGGATAAATAATATGATTCATTTACAATAGACAAGAGAAGAGGTTCTTCAAAACACATCTAAACTTTAGGAGAAGATTAAAAATATTTATGATCGCAAGACCAAGGAAGACAATTTCAACCAAGAGATGTGGTTCTTCGGTGGGATGCTAGAAATGAAGAAAAGGGAAAACATGGAAAATTTGAAAATTTATGGAAGGGACCTTATATAATTTCTACTTTCAGAGGAAAGAATGCTTTCTTATTGGAAGAAATGGATGGGGCAGATTATTCAGGAGGAGCGATCAATGGTAGGCTTCTCAAACACTACTATGTCTGAAAGAGTTCTAAAAATTCATCATCATTGTATAAATCGATGTGTATTTTGTTTCCAGCAATCTAAGTGGTTGTCATAGGAGTTTGAAGCCCGAAGAGAAGGCCCTAAGGCTTCTTTGGTCAGCGACTTTTTTGGTTTTTATTTTACTTTTCAGTCATTGTCATGTCAAAAAATAAAAAATAATTAGTCATTTTAAAGTCAAAAGTTTGTTTTTCAGAATGTTGACCCCATTGCCCAATGGATAAGGCTACTAGGTCTACAGTGTTCTTGACACTTCCAAGGAGTTTCCATCCCCAGCTAGAGCCAATGTTAGTGTCATTCTTGCTGTCACCTAGATCAAATGTGCTTTTACAATGCTTGTCATGACTATCAAAATCAAATTTTTTCATCTCACTAGGTTTACACATTTAAATTTGATCACTGTTTGGTTGGCCTAGGAGTAAGTTTAGTCTTTTGAGAATTCACTCTTGCTGATCACCTATCACATTTCTATGAAGGTGTCATAATAAAGGAAATACATTCATCATCATCATTCCATTCTTTTTCAGGTCCTCCATTAGGTCATTAGGGTTTCCAAGGTCCATCATTTTCATGAATAAATCCAACAGTGAATAGAGCATGGCAAACAGCTCTTGACATTGATTTCTTAAGTTATCACACATTCATCATGTGCACAGGAAAGTGAAAAGACAACTTAGGTTTTAGTTTAAAGGGGACTCTGTTTTCAAAAGTGAAAAAAAATCAGTTTTCAAAGGTTTGTGGGTCCCATTTCCTTTTCAAAGGAGAAATAAGTTTCCCTATATAAATTCAAAAGACCCAAAATTATCTTGGTTACCTCTCATCACTCTGTTTTATCGAGCTCTCCTACCCAAAAGAGAGAAAAATTCAATTTCTTAGGAAAAACAGGAAAAAATCTCAAGGCAATGTGCTCAGAGACACTACGTTGCGCTTGGAGACCTGGTGTTGCACTCAGGCTAACTGTGCTACGCTCGGGCCAGAGTGTCTATAAAACACCCAAATCTCTCCCAAAATCAATTTTCAATCTTGTTAACCTGATTTCATTGCTTCCTAAGCCAAGCAACATTGCACTTCCTTCCTTGTTTTTCAAATTCATCTCATGCTAGTGATTTTTCCAATTAGCATTTTGTAGTGAATTTCTCATGGAAAATGATAGGTTGATGATGGCCATTTTCATTTCTTGGTTTTTAAACATGTAAAATGTTTCCCTACACCTATATACATGTTTGATAAGCTATTTAAACCACTCAATCAACCTCGAAACATAAGTTTATCTCTCTAAAAGTGAAACCCTAGTTCATTCCTAGGGGTTTTGGGAACTTTCCACCCATTTTCATTAGCTCTCCATATTTCATTTCCACCTCTTTCAAACCTCCCTTACCATTTTGTTAAATTCCACCTTCCCATCACTCCATTTTCCACTCATACCTCACATTTTTTTCTCATTTTTTTGCTGTTAGGGTTTCTATCATCATGGAAGCAAAATCCTCACTAGAGAGGAAAAGACATCACAAGGGAGGGAAAATCCTATGATATGAGACATCAAATTGCAGTGAAATCAACTCATATCCCTTTACCAAATAATGCTTTGAAGATGTACATTTCTTTGATTCTTGCAAAAGGGTGAGTGAGGTGGGTTTTCATGAGCAATTGACAAATTGGGTGGCAACTCAGTTGAAGGGTGAAAGTGTTGTTATTGTTGGTGTTGAATTCACTTTTTTAGTAGTCTCCATTTCACTTGCTATAGGGCTACCAGAAAATGGTGAATATTGGTTCAAGGGAATGAGCTTAGATCTTGAGTATTACAGGCCCTTCTTGAAAACACCATACAGGGAAAATCATGCTCATGTTATGCGTTTCAGATACTTATTGGAGAAGTATGCCCCTTTGATGAAGATTGTCATGAAGTTATTTACATGTGAAGGAATATTCTGTAGGTTTTATGCTTATAATATTCACCTCCTAATGCATTTTACCTCTTAGAAGCCACTAAATATGTGCAACTACCTATGTAGGAGCATTGCCAAAATGTTAGAGAGGATTCAAATGAAGAACAAGGAGTACTACCCTAGCCTGTTTCATCATAGTCTAATCAAGACTATAGTCCTTCACTAGCTTGCAGAGAAAGATATGACTTGGGAAACCTTTTTGGAAATAGCTCTCAAATGGAATGAAACTAATGTGGTAGTTCAACCATCTAGCATGCCAACACCGCAAATGGAAGTGGGGTCCTCTAGCAAATCAGTTGAGAAAACCAAAGCACCTAATCCTGAGGTGATCATGATGTACAAGAGAGGAAAGAGTCTTGTGTTTTCTTCTCATGGTGAGAAAGGGGCCAAGCCTTCTACATTATCAAAACAGGGATCGGCATCGAAAGATAAGGACATGGTTGAACATGAATTTGAGATAGTTGATTTAGAAGCAGAGGATCAGACTTCAAGCATGCAGGAGATGATCAGAGATAAAGACTATCAGATCAAGGATCTCACAGTAAACATGGAGAGACCAAGGTACATAATTTCATTTCTAGAATAGAATAATAGTGAGCTCAAAGTGAAGAAATTAATCATGGAAAAAGAGCAAACCAAGTTATTGCAACAAGTTTGCAAAGGCAAAGAAATCATGGAGACAAATGAGCCTGAAGGAACACAAGGAAAAGGTAAGAGAAAAAGGCCAAGAACCAAAGGGCTTAAGAAGGCATTAAAGGAAGAAGAAAAACACATCTCACTGGATGAGGACCTAGACCTAGAGGACATAATTGCTTTAGAGGTTAGTCAAGACAAAGAGTACTGGTTAAACAGGGTCAATGACCACTTGGAGAAGCTTCTAGAAAAAGATAATAGAGACAATCAACTGCTAAGGCACATGTCACACAATTACTAGGCTCAACACATGATCTTTATTATCAAGGTCAAGCAGTTGGAGAACAAGCTCAAAGAAGCCCAAAAGGACCAAAAAGATGAAGGAAACTTGGAGATTCTTGCTGAAGAATCTATGAGGGCTTAACATGCATCATTTTACTACTCTTGAACAATTTTGAGAAAATTATGAGCATTTTTGGACTTTTGCAAATTTTGAGGCCTAATTCAGGAATTCAGCAATTCCAGGAGCACAGCACCTTGGCATGCGCTTTTTCCTTAGGCATCCATTTCAGGAAAAACATAATTTTTTGGAAATCTCTTGCCATCCTCTAGAAATCCATTTGCTCAGCAAAGGAGGCCCAGATTTTGAGAAAAGTGGAAAAAAGTGGCAAAAAACTAGCATTTTGGACCCTTTTTTGACAGGCGTTGCGCTCCTACAGTGACCTAGGGAGAATGGATGTTTGAAGGCCTTCCCATAGGTTAGTTTCAAAAATTAAAACGGTTTTGGAAACTCAACTTGAAGAGATAGTGGACCGTTCTCTCATATTTTCATTTGGACCTCAGGAAGGCACCTGAAAATCATCTGAAAGTCAGAGTTGCGCTTCTGCATTTTCCTGTGTTCTAATTTGTAAATTTCACTGTGTAAAATTTCTAGTTTCTAGTTTGACTTAGGCAAATTCAAACCTCCTAATGTAATGGCACTTGTTTCAAGGCTAGGTGATGTAGGCATGAATAAATGTACATAATATGTTCTCTTTTATGTTTATTAGGCCTCATAAAGGAAGCAAACTCCTAAACAAACTCTCCAAGAAGTGTTTGAGTTTCACCTTCTCACTCTCACCTGTTGGTTGAGAGAATATTGAAGTTAGTTCCTCCACCAAGGAATTCAACTCCTAAAGGTGGGAAAGTGGTCTAAGAGAGTCTATATGTATCATTTCTCTTTGAGAGAGAAGGGTTGGACTTTTTGTGGAGGAGGATTTCATGTAATCATCTTTTCAGCTAATACAGAGACAATTGCAGCTATTTGTAAGGAACTCTAGCCCAGTGAGTTCATGGTGTTTTTTCTTCATTTTATTTGTTTTCTGATGGTTAAAACATATTTATCTACATGATATCTCTTCTTTCTATGCATTTCTTACAATGAAATATACAAAATTCTTGCTCTGAAGCTCTATTTATCTGGTTTTCATAGTTATGTTTATGTCTTCTTAAGTTAATGAAATCATGTTTACTTATGCTCATTAGTTTCTTCTTCACTCTTTCTTCTATACTACATTGAAAATATTCTAAATACACCATGGTCTTTTGACATCTAGCTCCTTTCCATATTTTCTTTTGTGCTCCTACAACCTAAACCTATTTGTGGCTCCAAACCCTAGTCCACCAAACCCTAAAATCTAAAATTTCACCAACACACAAACAATTGTACATATCTAGCCTAAAAATTATTTTCTTTAAAGTCATTTCACTGATAAGAGACTTTGACAGATCCTTCTATTGCTTAGTAGGGCTAGATACTGAGCTAAAGTGGTTTAAGGTTACCCTTCTCGATCTCCTTTCAGCGTAAGAAATTGTAAGGGAATAACACGTCCCAATTTGAAAATTGGGCTTTGAATCAATTTGAGGCATCATACAATGTTTTTTGGGGATAAAACTTTGTTGCTTAAGGAAAACACCTTTTTGTGATATTCTACACACAACTACCTTTTCAATGCAAGAATCGCCTCAATCAGAGTTTGTATACAAACTTTATGCTAGGATGAAGTTGACCTTCTTCTTTTGACCACCATAATTTGATAGTATTCCACATCAAACCCCATTATTAATGGCAAAGGGACTAGCCATGTGATTGTGATGAAGAATATAAGAGTCAATATTGTAACTCTAGTTAAGAAATGAAGTAGTCAATCCTGACCATTATTAGGCTATCAGGATATGTTATAACTAGGCCACTGTTGGGTCCCTATAATACTAGTGATTACCCCATTACTATTGTAGTTATACCCCTTATTAATATTGTTGTGCCCCTATTGCCCCCATATTGTTATTACTATGCCCCATAGAATTCCTCTATTGTTATTTTTGTGGCTTTATATTATTATTGTTAGGTTGGCTGGATTATATTGTGACTCCTTAGACTCCTATATATAGAAAGGAGGTTTTGTCATTTGAATCATCCAAGAATTGTTCATTTATGTAATGTAAAGGAGGTTGCCCCCTCGAAGAGGCTGAATTCTAAGGCGTTGATCTATCTTTTCTATCTTTTCTTGTGCTGGTTTCATAACAGCCACTAGGACAAAAAAGAGTTCAATTCTATTCGAGTGCATTTTTTTCCATAGATGACGTGCATAGTTGAGAGGGGATAGGGAGAGACAAAATAGACAGTGTTTGTGAACTATAGTAGCCCATAGGCCAAAAGACTCACTCTTTGTAATTACATCCATTTTCCATTCAGAGAAAGAGAGAAAAATAACCTCACCCTATATTTTGGTTTTCTCTCAAAACGGTTTCCCAACTTATATCTTATATTAATTTGTGGTTTGTGATTTTTATTTCCTTATTGTCTATTTTCGACATATTTTATCTATTTCATGTATAAGCATAACATAGTAATTAACAAAACCATATAGATAAGGAGAATTCAACCCTCATAGTGTAGATTTTGGATTTTAAGTATAATTTCATTAAATATATTATGACAAATATCCAATGGAATATCCACGATAGTTTATAGATCATATTAGTATTAGAGGAGGTTTCTTCAAGTATATTGTGGGGAGTTACATGGTATCGAGATCTGTTAAGCCAAAATTTATAAAACCAAGCTAAGGTAAATGAATCTATCAATAACCCTCAAGATCCTGTAGAGGAGAAGTTTGCACAATTGGAAGAAAAGATTGCAGATATAAGTTGTAATGTGGTCCTCCTCATGGTAGCCCTAACCAATAATATTAGCCTCTTTGGAGAAGATGGAAGTTCTAATGCAAAGATTATATCAAAGGGGAAATTGATAGATCGAGAAGAACCAAACAGGAAGTCTAAGAAAGAACCCAAAATGGATCAACCTAGTTCAAGTTCTATGAACCATTCATAGTCCCTATGAAAAATGGAAGGAAAGGTTGACATTAAGCCATATATGGTGAGATTGATTTTCTAAATCTAAATCATTGGTTGCAACAATTGGAATTTATTTTAGTGTTCATAAAATGAGAAAGAATAAAATATTTCATTTACTCAACTAAAATTAAAGGGTCATGCCCTAACAAGGTGGAAAATCCACAGGGAGACCTTGAGTTTGGAGAGAAATCTTCCAATGACAAAGTGGGAGGATTTGAAAACCCTCCTAAATTCACAATTTTACCCTATCATGTAGGTATAGGACTAGTGGATCCAGTGTCATTACTTCAAGCATAAGTAGGGGTAGAGTGCACATGATTACACCACAAAATTTAGAAATATGACCATAACATTAGGTATCTCCCTAAATAACCTAGATAAACTTCTCAATTATGTGTGGTATCTACATATCCATCTACAAAAGCAAGCGATGTTTTTCAAACCTAGATTGGTGGATGAGGCTTGTGTACAAGAACAATACCTAGAGAACATAGGTGAAAGGAAATGGGAAGACAAAGTGGAAAGCGGGAAGATAAAAATATGATACCCAGAGCACACTAATGAAAATATTCATGAAACCATTGCATCTACTATAACATTGACAATCTTATAGAGAAAAAGTGTTGGAAGATGCATACAGAGCTTAACCCGAAGAATAGAAAGAAAGGTGCAAAGAAGAAGAATCTAATGTGATCCGGATTTAAAAAGGAACGCAATAGATTACAGAGATAACCATAAATACAAAGAGGCGATAACCATAAAAATAGAGATGCAGCGGAAATAATACTTCATTTCATTACTGTAAAATACTGAAATATACAAACAGAAATGGAAAGAAACCATAGGCGATGGTAGCTTATCTCTGAGAAGAGATGTGGCGGCTACATGCCTCTGAACTGTTCCGAACTGTATTACAATGAGGCTCGAAGGCCTATTTATTGTTGAGAAACAATGGAAAACCCTTCACATCCCGACCCTAGAAGATGAAACGCCAAAGTAAATTGGTACATCAATTTCCCGGGGTCGTAACTTTGGCATACGATCTCCGTTTGACGCGTACGATAGCTCGTTAGAAAGATCTATCCGAGTACTACCACTTTGGGAGGCAACATCGGTCTACGACCCATGTTGCCCCAGAATCCCAAAAAAACGTCGTTTAGCCTTCCGGAAGTTCGGGACCCGAAAAAACTGCTAAAAATAGTAAACTGTGCTACAATTTAGGAAACTGAAAAGACTGAAAGAGACAGTTGTGGGGTCCAAATGGGTTGGTGGGTGGCCACCAACATCCACCTGGATCATAATGGCCATTGATTTAAGGAACCAAGTTAAAAGAAGTTCAATCATGGATGAAAATATTTTATGTACATCAGTGTAGAAGGAGGTGAATATGAGTATCCTTCAACAATATGAAGAGAAGGAAATGACTAAGCTCTTCCATATAAATATATAGGTCAATAATATAAATATTGATTCTCTATTCATCTCATGATCATAAGAAAATATCTTTACAATATAGATGGTCAAGAAATTGGGATTGGAATTTCATGATAACATAAGCCCATATCCATTGTGATGGTTAAATAAGGATGAAAAATTAAAGGTAAATAAAGTGTAAATTAGATTTACTATCAGTGTTATTTTTATTGATGAAGTATAACTAGTGTAGTTCCCCTTGGTGTATGTGGAGTGGTGTTTGGAAGTCCTTATGTGTACATGCAAGATGTAATCTTCATGTAGAGAGCCAACTAGTACTTCCTCATCCTTCACCATCAATGCATATAAGAGAAAGTATAGAATTTAGCTGGTAAGTTCCAACCAAGCATGGAGACTGAATTTTTTTAGTAAGAAGTATGTTTTAATATTTTTAAGAGAAAATTAGTTTGTAGAAGAGTGAGTGAGAGAAAATTCATCCTTGGAGGGGTTTACTAAGAAATAGAAACAAAAACTAGTATAGTTTATATAGGCATATAGGGGTGTGTTCCATGAGCCTAAAGGCCTACCACCCAAGAGGGAAGTGGACCATGAGCTTCAATTATTGATGAACTCCTTGTTGACAAAAATTGGGTTGTACGGATAGTCATTTATGGAAGTAAGTGATGTTAAGAAGTAGTTGCAATAGCTACTAGAACAAGGTCTCATTAGACCAAGCACCTCACCCTATGGGTCACCCATCATCATTGTGCCAGAGAAGGATGGGACTTGGCATATGTTTATTGATTACAGGAAATTAAAAAACAATTATTCTCATGAGCGGGTTTTTGATAAAACCACTTCTAAATTCTTATAACTAACTTGTGAATATTAAGTTCTTCTTATGTTTTAGTTCTTCTTCCTTGTAAAAAAAATTATACATTTATAAGTTCAACTAAGAGAGTAAATGAAGCCAAATCACAATTTATGAGAAACGAGAGACAAATATTTATCTAGGGAAAACCCTCAAAGGAAAAAACCCAACAACCTTCTTCTTAAAAAAATATGCATATCAATAGAATAAATCAAAAAATCTTCCACAAGTGTTAGGCTTCTCAAGGTTCTGGCTCTTCAAAAAAAAAAAGGTTTTCCAATACTAAAAGATACTTCCCTTTGACTTGAACAAGTAAGAGCCATCCAACCTCTTGGACAAACCTTGGATTAGCATTTATGGAAAATTCTTAGGTCTCCAACAAACTTACAAAAACTTTTACTTTAGACTTCAAATCTCTGCCTATAACAGACTTCAAATTTATTGTACAAACTTTGGATCTTTTTTTATACTTTAAACTTTGGATCTAACAAACTTTGAATCATGTACGATATTTTAGAATTAATATCTGACAGGCTTCATATTTTTTAGAGACTTTAGACTTTGTATCTTCTATGATGAAGGACTCATATTAGTATAGATATTGTCAATAGAGAATAGAATTGTTTCTAGCCCTTTAAACCTTCCTTGTAACCTCTTCGCATGAGAGAACATATATATTTGGTGAGTGTGATAGAAATACCTTCAAGGATGATGAATAGACTTCTATTTATAGTCAATTGGGGGTTTGAATGGATGTCTCAATAGATCAAGTCGACTTGATCAGTTCAGAGGTCGACTAGCACTTGTGGAGGCTTCTTGAAGTTACTTAAGAAATGATAAATATATTCCTTTAATGTCATGAAGAACATGTTTTACAAAATACAAGTTTTGATCAATGAAAGCATGAAGAACATGCTAGAAACAAAAATACTAATAAAAAATTCCCAATTAAAATTACAATAAGGATTTTATGAAGACCGACCATAGCCACATTCTCCAACACTCCCTCTTAGCTACAGAGGTATTCATGCTTACTATCTAGATATTATTTGTTGAAAACGTTTCTTTAAGAATAACGTTACACACTTCATAGTACCATTATCCTATAGTGCTACAATATAATTACGATCATGGTTCATCATCAAATAACCAGTCTCCATATGTCATAGTATACGTGAAACTCCAAAGGCCTCATCCTAGGCCTAAGCTCACTGTAAAGAGATCTAAGCATAATACTAGGAGTAACCTACTCATATTAGTTACCTCCAAGACTATTCTTTGACCAAGTTCACATTGATAAGAGTTCTCTTTCCACAGCCAAGGTGTCAACCCAGCAAACATGCTTCTTATGGGTACTAACTAAGTTTATGCCAAGACACTAATCCAAATGGCATGTTGATCTAGGTACCATCTAGGTTATTTCCAAGGTATCAAACCAACATGCATGTAGTTCCAGAGATATATATACCATCTAGGCTACTGCCAAGGTATGAACCCAACAAATATTTTTTTAGGGATCTAGATACCATCTAGGCTACTACCAAGGTATCGACCCTACATCTTTCAGGGATTTAGGTACCATCTAGACTACTACCAAGGTACCAACCCTACGTACCATCATACATTATATTCATCCTAAAGTACAAAAACTCTATGTACCATCATATAGGCTACCTAGCCTAAGGTACAAAAGCTAGTCACCATGATCCACTCAATGCCTCAACCTCATGGTATACAAACTAGTGCAAGTTTTCCATCACCAAGGCCAAACTCTAGGAACTTCCATGTTGCAACTACATAGGTTTGGAAAAACCCTATAGGACATTCAAATCCTCATGCAATAGGGTTAAACCCTTAAGGATCCTTTACATTAGAGTTTTTAGCATCAAATTCGCAACCTCATTTCAAGGCAATATTTATGAGTTCAGTTTTGCAAAGTCATGGTAATGTAAAGGGGCTATTAAGTTTTTTATGAAATTTTCTATCTAAGCCTATGGACATCTCTAACCAAATATTTTCACATAATCCTTATCCTATTCAAATTTTTTTGTAGATCAATTAACCTATTGTGAACATACAACTAGTGCTACGAAATATTTTCTTAACGCTCACCGAAAAATTTAAAACTTGATTTCTGAGTTGCCAACGCCATTATTCAAGTGCCCAAATGTTTTCTTATAAAACCTTAGCGATTTTCATCCATGATTTGAAATAAATCTCTATTTTCAAGCCCAATAGAGTCATTGAAAATCAAACCCTAATATGTCGTGTTTATGCTAAAACAACATTTTCCAGCAAACAAAGATTTTTAATTTTAGTGTGCATGAAGCTTTCTGAGTGTTTTGCAGTGTTCTATTTGGGTGTTTCAAGGTTGGGAAAGGTGTTTGAAGCATCATATATTTTACAATATGGTTCGATCTGATCATGTGAAGTGGTTTGAACTTGATGGTATGTATTTTGCCGTCTATATAGAGATGTTAGTTCTTTTCCGAAATGCAGGATGGGAGCTAGTGTTCCAACACTTCAACGGACATAATCTCATTTGGTGCCATGATTTCATTTATTCCTTCGATGGAAGCACTACAAGAACAAGAACCTACAGTTCCCTATTACATAGGAATCCATTACTGAATCAAAAGGTTTTCCAATTAAGTGTGAGAGGTGGTTAAAAAAATAGAGGTTGCAGAATGTAGACTTGAATGTTTTCCTGAAGGAGGACTGTCAGAATCAATATTGGAATGTAGGGATCCTCCAAAATATGTTGAATCCTGACTAGTATACCTCCCTTAGAATTGTACAAATATTCTTCACTTGTGAAGGAAATTATTCTAAAGCCTACTTGTATCATATGAGGTTTCTTTGTCATTTGGTAGGTTTTAGCAAGATGAATTTACCATATTTCCTTCACCAAAGTTTGCTAAAGATGTGCATCAAAGAAGGAACAATACCTGAGCTACAACCCCATGATATTTATCATCACAGAATAATTAAAATCCTATACACTCATGAGTTAAATAAGCAAGTGGAGCAATTGGGGCAATTGAGACAAAAAAACCTAAGACCACCTACACCTAGAATATCAAAGAGATGCCAAACTAGAGTGTCTACCCAAACCCTAGTTTAGGAAACCGAGGGAGAATCTAGTCACCTCCCTATTGATAAACACAATGAAACCCCCATGAAAAATATAGAGGTTAAGGTTTATGAAAGGAGGACTAGAATCAAACATAAACATAAACTAATGGTAGAAGAACAAGAAGCAAAATATAGAGCAACACAAAGAAAAAAATGCAAACAAAAGATACAAATAGAGGATTAAGAAGCTAAAATAGAACCTAGGGTTTATGGGAAAGGACATCACACTCTCCCTACTAATAAGCTAAGACTTAATTTCAAAGCTAAAATGAACCCTAGGTTGAAAGAAACAATGATTATTGATGCAGAGGAGGAAATTGTGCAAACTTCAAAGAGCATAAAGAGATAGAGGAAAACAGAGCATGTTGATAGAAAGAAGGAAAAAACCCTAAAGGCTACCAAAATCACACAAAAACCTACTAGAAGGGTGACAAGGAGTCAGAACAAGCTATAAATCCTTTCTCAGGTTGTAGAATCCATGGAGAAATGACTATTTTACTTCATGGGGCAAAGAAATACACAAACCCTAGTTTTGTTGCACAAACCCTAATGGTCCCTCAGCATTTTGACCTACTCAGTTTAATATTTTTTATAGTAAATTATTTTTGATATGTTATGGTAATATATCAGAGGTTTTTGTGGTTGAGGGAGTATGATTCAACATGAGGAAAGAAAGCCTTGAAAGGAGCAAGTAGTTACAGAGGTAGTTACATAGTTTCAGCATAATTTACAGGTTCATGCACCAATTTGCTACAAGGAGGGAAGACAAGTTTCAGTTCAAGATATCAAGCCTACAAAGAAGTGAACAACTCTAGATCCTATAATGCAGCAGTGACCTCATCCTTGTTCTAGGATATTAGCAGGAGATATGCACAACAGTTCTACAAATCTGTTTTGACCAATGATATGTTCTAGATAGAGATCCAAGTAGATAAGATGATAGGATTAGGATTATTTTTGTTAATTACACTTTGATATTGTGTACATATATTGTATTTATTTCTACCAAACTTTGTCAATCGTATCTCTATTATATTTTTCCTATATATTACATGTGAAATATGGAAAAGAAAGTTGGTTTTTGAAAGAAGAATAGCCATTGTCTGTGTTGAAGGATTTAATCATTTACGTTTGGCCAAGATCAATAGATTTTTATTAGTGATATAAATATTCATGTGATAGTAAGTCTTAGTATGTATTCTTTGTATTTTTCAATGTTTCATTCTCAGTAATCTCATTCAAATGTATGGTCTTCTATGTATTTGAATAAGATTAATTGATTCAGACTTCATCTATGGTTTGATGCTTCGAGTTAATATATTCAGGTATTACCATCTCTATCCTCTAAAGATACTCTAGGATTCATTTTATATGCCCTACTATAGTGGATTTTCTCCTATTTTCTCCCTCCAGTGATAACGATGATGAAGGTCTAGGATGTGTTATTTACCTTGCCTTTATCAATCCTGATTAGATAGCTTATCTTAGTAAATTGACATAAACCCTAGTTTATTGACTCCATTTCCCAATGGAATATCTCCCTCAGGCCCAACCAAACCCTACATCTACACAACACAACTACAGAACTAGCAACTATGTAAAAGTACAGTCACTTTTTGATTCAGTAATTGGACATTCAGAGAGATTCCTCTCTAGATTGAAGGGGCTAGCCTTCAATATACAAGTTGGATTGAAAAGGTTACCTTAGAGACTCCTCTCCTATAGCCAAGAGGACATTTCTAAGTGATAATAATAGGGTTGTCATTGTCTTGTTCAAACCCTATCATAGGCCTCACACTAAACCAAAAGGCTTACTCAACAAGTAAGTGAGCCCAACAAAGGAACCCACTCTTATAGAATGACTAGGCCAACACATAAAGGCACCTAATCTTTTAAGTAACTAGGCCTTAAGGACCATTTTTCTTAAACTCAAAGAATGTTTGTCCTCAACAATAGTCTGGGCCATTCTTCTAGAGAATTTATGCCCCTATTGTTATCTCGTTAATGCTCCCTCTTACTAAGAGAACTTATCTTAACAAGTACAAGCTTGTCCCTGAAACTAATTTTCTTAATCTAGGACAAAGGATTGTCAAATTTTCATCATACCCTAGCCATTAAATATAATACATAAATACATACCTCAAAACTTGAGAATTAAACTGCTCCTTTTGAGTCCCAAGCTTGTTTTAAATTCATGGTTCTTTCTGGATCCAAAGCTCCCTCTGAATCCATGACCCTTTCAAGATTCAATGCTCCCTCTAAAGATTCCTTTGAATCCAAGAGTTTTCATAGACATTGTTTTGATATTATAACTTCTTCTAGCCCAGAAAATCTTTAGTATGTACCCGCAATCCTCTCTGGGGAGATCACAAAGGAATAGCTATAATCAAGAAAAGTAAATAAAGTAAGATACTAGTTTTACTGAAGAGATAAATAATAGTAAAAGAAAGGAATGTAGAGCACCTATATTCTATGAAAAAAAATAGCTCCCTCTTGACCTTTTACTCCTCAACATCACTGATCTAGACATTATTAGTGTTTTTCTTTGTTTAAAAAACTGATCCTTTTTATCTAAAACCCAAGGCATGCACTTATCGAGCCTTCTAGGTTCACAAGCCCTAGAAATAAAAACCCTTGTTGTACATAAAAGGAATTAATCTAGGGTTTTTGTGCAAAAATCCATAAGTAAACTACGCATAATCCATTATCCATATTAGGGTTTTTCTTACAAACCCTAAATTCCAAAACTAAAATATATTTTTACACATGGGATAGATTACACTAGGGTTTTGTCAGAAACCCCTAAATCTTTTTTTGTTTAGTAGGATAAATATATAGCATCAAAACCTTTTTTTTCCTTCTTTTATTGCTAATTTGTAATAGAAACCTAATCTCTTTTTCTTTTCCTACTGTCATTTGATTTCTCAGGAAATTATTTTCTATAATGACCAAATTTGTGACAATGGAAACATTGAACTATTGAAAAGTATTTCTTTCTTTATCCAGAGGGGATTTTACTTGAGCCTTTGTTCGGAAAACCAAATTTCTTACTTTATCCTTCTTCTTGAAGCAAGTTGCATAAGAATTAGAGATAGAGTTTTCTTCTTCTTGGTTTCCTTCCATTAGTGTAAGTCTAGTTTCTTCTTGAGAGAAAGTTGTCCACAAATCTTCAAAGGATGGAAACTCTTTCCTTCTATTTACACCGGCTGCGAAAGTATTCCAAGATCTAGGTAACCCTAAAAGTGTTGATATTACAAGTTCTTTATGAGGGATTATTTCATCAATTTCTTGAATTTCATCTCTTATATGAGAGATCCTTACGAAATATGAAGACACATTGTCATATTTTATCATCTTGACATTTCGAAGCTCATTCTTCAAGCCCTCTACTTAATCGATATTGTTGATTGTAAATAGTTTAGAGAGAGAATCATACATCTTCTTCTAGGTATGTAGGTTGGAAATATAAGGAATTATATTTTATTTGACTTAATCCACAATGAGTCTCATGGAAATTATGGAATTCTCCTTGAAATTTTATTTCCCTTCATCATCTAATGGTTCTTTGGTTTTTCTTTTAATAATATCGAAAACTTTGTTTCTTGCAAGGATAATATTAATAATTTTCTTCTAGGATACAAAAAGTTAAATCTCCTTGTAACTTTTTCTCAAATTTCATTATGGATGCCATAGATATAGATCATAATAGAATATGTCTCTTTTCAACAGAGTCTTAATCTCAAGAAGTGATCTTCTTTAGTCCCTTCCTTCATGAAAGCTCTAACATCATGTTAACTAAACCACTTATAAATTATTATAATTAACTTGTGAATATTATGTTCTTCTTATGTTTTAGTTATTCTTATTCATCAAGCAATTATACATTTACGAGTTAAACCAAGATAGTAAATGAAGCTAGATCACGATGTATGAGAAACAAGAGACAAATATTTATCCTAAGAAAATTCTCAAAGGGAAAATTTGAACAACCTTCTTCATAAAGAAATATTCAGATCAACAAAAGAAATCAAAATCATAAAACCTTCCACAAGTTCTAGGCTCCTCAAGGATCTGGCTCTTCTTCAAAAAAAAATATTCTAATACTAAAAGAGACTGCCCTTTGACTTGAATAATTAACAAACATTCTAACCTCTTGGATAAACGTCAGATCAAAATTAATGGACAAGCCTCAGGTCTCCAACAAAATTACAAAATTTTGTACTTTAGACATTAGATTATGCTTGTCACATACTTTGAATTTCTTATACAAACTTTGAATATTCTATGATAATTCAGAATTCAGATTTGACAGACTTCAAATCTTCTGTGATATTCCAGACTTCATATCTGAAAGAATTCAAATCTTCTATGACATATCAAACTTCGGATTTGACAGACCTTAGATTCATCAGATACTTTAGACGTTGTATCTTTTGTGATGAAGGACTCAAATTAGTGCAGATCTTGTCAATAGAGAATTAAATTGTTTCTATCACTTGAAACCTTCTTTGTAACCTCTTTGCATTAGAGAACTAATATTTATGGTGAGTGTGGTCAAACATCCTTGAAGGATGATGAATAGAATTTTATGTATGGTCAACTAGGGGGTTTGAATGGGTGTCTCAATAAGTCAAGCTGACTTGAACAATTTAGTAACCAACTAGCTCTTGTGGAGGCTTCTTGAATTTACATAACAAATAATAAATTTCTTCCTTTAATTTCATGAAGAACATGAATTATAAAATACAATTCTCGATCAATTCAAACATGAAGAACATGCTAGAAACAAAACAAAACAAAACAAAAAATATGTTTATAATGACAATAATTATTTTAAGAACACCAACCATAGCTACATTCTCAAACATAGGTACCCCCTGTCAGGATATATGATCTACTACATTAGTTGCAGTAACCCAAATACTTCACGAAGATGGACTTAAAACCTATATATCACCAAGTTTGAGTCATAGAAGAAGATACCTAGAATATTGCCTTCAAAACTAGACAAGGTTTTTATGAGTGGTTAGTCATGGTGTTTGGGTTATGTAATGCACAAACTATGTTTATGATATTAATGAATAATATATTGTTCCCTTTCATAAATTTATTTTTAATTTCCTATTTGGATGATATACTAGTGTACAATGCTACCTAGGAGGATCACATCTAACATTTGTTGTAGGTGTTATAGACATTAAATAAGCACCAACTACTATAGATGTCAAGAAGTGTGAGTTTGTGTAGTAGCCTTTGGTGTATCCAAGGTATGTGATAGGTGAAGGAGAGTTGAATGTAGATCCTACCAAGATGGAGGTCTTCATGAAGAAGTTGGTTCCTACTAATTTCTGAGGTCAAAAGTTTCATTGGGGTAGTACCGTAACTAAGGAAATTCATAGCCTCATTATCAGTAGTAGTAACACCACTCCATGCCATAATAGTAAGTGGTAAGAGTTTCTAGTGGGAAAAGGGTCAACATAGGGCCTTTGAGGATTTAAAGAAGAAGATCAATCAAGCATCACTTTTTTAATTGCTAAACTTGCAATATTCCTTCAATGTGGAGATACATGTGAGTGGGCATGCTATGGGAGTGGTCATGATGCAAGGAGGAAGTCCTATATGCTACCATTCTAAAGTATTTCATGGGGAATTTCTCAACTACCTTAACTATGGTAAGCAGTTCTATGCCTAGGTGCAAGCTATGAAGAAGTGGACAAACTGCTTGATGGGAGAGGAGACAATAATCCACACTAATTACTATAAATTATAATATATGTAGGCCTAGAGTAAGGTAAAGCAGATCGGGCATTACAAGAGGATTAGGTTTCTACAACCATTTAATTTAGTGATTAATTATAAGAAGGGAAGGACAAATAAATTGGTTGAAACGTTGTTAAGGCCACTCTCATCAAAGATCACAACTTTGGGACTATGATGCACATGGAGCCTCCACCCATGATGTGTATAGGGAGGCATATTCAGAGAATGAGGAATTTAAGGATAATTTTTTAAGAGTTTCCAAGATAGAGTTATATGCACAATGGTGATAGCATAGTTGACTACCAGCTCTAGTATAGGTTACTCTAAAAGCTCGATAATTTTTATGTTCTTAAAGGTTAGTGAATGTAGTTGATTAGAGAGACTCACACCTAAAGGGCTGTAGAAAACTTTGGTATAGAGAAGTGTAGAAACTCCTTGTAGATTCAAACTTCTTATGTAATATGCTAGAACAAAAGAATTGAATCTACTTTAATCATTAGTGGAAACAATTAATTGATTGATAAATCACAACATAAACATGATACATGATTCAATCACATATGCTAAAAGATTTATATAAGGTGAAAATTTGATTTTCAAAACCCCTTCCTATCTGTATATTACATTAGATCAAAAAAAATAGAGTAGATTTACAATGCTTGCTCAAGCCTGAGCAACCTCTACACTAGTACAATCTATCTCCTTGCCTCACAAGCTGACTCTGGCCAATACTTAGCCAATTCTATTGCCTGCAAAGCTCCTATTTTATTTATTTATTTTCTCAAGGAATTATCCCCCTATTAATTTAGGAAATCCCCATCATGAATTGCACAATACCTATAGGCCCTTCTCTAACTGCATGCACCACCTGTACAACTCGGAAAATTATACAATTGATAGTACACAGCCCTTGAACTCCAATCTCAACTGGGTAACTCAAATTCCATGCATGCATGAGTCAATTATGGCTAATTTATCCGTTAACTAGTTGAACACTGAAGTTGCACCCCACTATTAGACCTCCTACTAGTTCCTCCAATAGTTGGAACTAGTTTAACTCACTTTAACTCAGTTTAACTGAATTAAATTATTACAACTCAAATTAAACTTACCCTAGGATCCTAAAATTTAGGAACCACTCTACATGACTCAAGTTAAGCCCTCAACTCAAATTAACTAGTCCAACTAATTGAAATTAACTAAGTTAACTCATTCTTGTTGTCTTGTGATGTGGAATTACAATTTTATCCTACTTTAATTCAAGGTAAAATTAAATTAGTATTTTCTTGTTGCCATTTTCAACAAGAAGAAAGTGAAAAACTTGCAGAGGTGTGTGTATTGGCCCAAGATGCAAGAACGGGTAGTTAGGCTCATAAAGGATGCATGGTTTGTTGTACTAGCAAGCCTATTAATAGGAACAAGGTGTATATCATCTCTTTCCTATACCCACTTGTCCTTGAGAAATAATTTTCATGGAATTTGTGGGAGGTTTATGAATGGCTAGGAAGTGACATGACTACCTATCCATGGTAGTTGATAGGTTCAACAATAAGTGTGTTATAATTCCCTATAAAAAAGAAAAACTATGTGAAAGAAGAATTGAACTTGTTCTTTGGATAGGTATAGGTGGACCTTAAGATACCAATGAGCATCAATTCATATATGGACACAATATTTATTAGTGAATTTTGGACTATGTTGTGGGAGAATATGGAAACAAGTCTAAATAAGTATGTAGGATTATATCCACAAATAGATGGTCAAATAGAAATAGTCAATAGGAATGTTTTCTAGATAAAT
The DNA here is from genome assembly GCA_031772625.1 of Pinus tabuliformis. Taxonomy (NCBI): domain Eukaryota; kingdom Viridiplantae; phylum Streptophyta; class Pinopsida; order Pinales; family Pinaceae; genus Pinus; species Pinus tabuliformis. Next base: position 853,903,990 of record CM062820.1, on the reverse strand, counting down.
CCCTTCAGCGACAAAATCGATCTCCCTAGGTTAAGTGGCTTAACATAGAAACAACCAAATAAAATAAACTATCATTCCCTACAGATATTTGAAATATAAGAAGAATACCTGCCTGGTGTCTATTGCAAGTTTCCTTCTTCTCCCCACCTGCTCACTCTAGTTCAAACTTTAAATCCCAAAAGCAGAACCTGAAAATTAGCCAAGACAAGAAAAGAGATCAAGATATAAAACACGATATATTCAAATAACTCTAAATAAGAGATCAAGGAACCTTATTCTACACATATAATCAAAGACATGATTTATGGGGAAAACCATGCACTTTGTTTTAATGATAACAAAATATTACAACCCTTGTTGAGGTCTTAATGTTGCAAATCATTCACATCCTTCTTGTACTTTCTTTGCCACAATGATAAATCATTCAATATAAAAGATGCATAAGGATGGATTATGGACATCCAAACTTAAATTGAAAACGTAAGGACAAAATCAGAGTCTCCAAAATCCAACCTAAACTCTATAGCAGGTACTACTTTTATAGGGAAAATGAGGAATTTTTAGGTCCACCGTCCTAGGGATAGATCCACTTGGACATAATTTCCATGAGATAAGGGATAAAGCCTCATTAGTAGTAATTTGATATCATATTCGAGATAAAATGGATTAATCAACTCACAAAGCTTCTAGAGAGGGAAGCTTCGAAATTCTATTTTATTTTTCCTCATTTCCAAGTGTCATCACAATTTTAGTTAAAATAACCTACGTTGAAAAATGCAAGTTTCATGTATGTAACATGCGCCATCACATATTGTCATGAATCCAAGTAAGATGTGTTGGTTGATAAAAGGTGTCTTTTAAAACTCCTAATTACCCCACATTAATCATCAACCTGGGCAAGTCATTTTATTCCAAGAGTGTACACAATATGTGCATTCTATGAATCCAGAGAGTAATGTTTCTTAGAATGAGATTTGAGATTGTGAGATTTGAATTGCTTCTTAGATAACTCTATCTAAATCACTCTCAATCCCAATTAAGAAATCCAAATGGAAATGATGTCAACCGAGAGTTAAATAGCAATAACCAAACTCTTACAACTGATTAAATCAATAAGATTCACTGTCTTAATAGCTAAATAATTTGATCTACAATAAGTGTGAATAGAATCAAATGATAGTGCTGTAAAACATGTAAAGAAAATGTACTAACTTCAATATAGGAAAGCAGTAAATAGCAAATAAGATAAACTCACATAAAATTAGAAAACTATCAAACCAATCAAACTTGCAAGAATCAGAAATATATAACACAAGGGAGCAGTTTAATCCACCAGAGGTCAGGCCCTTAGCCACCAACGAACACTGTTGAGCTACTTCAGATAATACGAATGAACAACAACGTCAATTATATATTAATCATTGAACTTAAGTAGCCTTACAATATGGTCATGTTCTCCAACAGCATGAGTCTGTAAATTAAAATTACAATCTGAAATAACAGAGATCGATTGATCCCCTTTCCTGCTATAGTATTTTTCTTTTATACTCAGAAAGAGGTAAAAGATAAATGCGATCCCTCATGATCTCCCGATCCTGAGGGATTCGCAACTGAATGCTATCTTCTGACACCCTTCATATTTAGCGTTGATCCTCCTGATTTGTCCTTTGACCTTACTACAACCGACGTTCTCCATTCTTCCTTTGTTGGTTTATGTTGTTCCGTCGCTAGGGAACAAAAACTATTCCTTTCATCGTTTTTCTGCATAAAAAGGATTAAGAGTTAGTTACGATGGCTAAATCTTAATTGAGAGTAGTTCATCCATTTCTTATCACAATCCATCAATATGTTAGCATATCAAGATATGAAAGAGATAATAAAAGAGGAAAAAGGTGATGGAATTAAGAGTAAATACATACCCATTTTGTAACTCAACAAGATGGAGTCTTAAATTAGGTTTTTGAGCCAATTTAATCTAAGATTCTTATAACTTTTGGAAATATTTTTTCTTTTGGCATTGCAGGGGATTGATGCAAAGTGTAATGGATGATGATAGATCTGAGTTTGGGGCCTTTTGACTAAGTGCGAAAAAATGGCATGTAACAGATTACCCCCTAAAGTACAAAGTCATAAGTTTTGGTTGAGTACTGAAGTGCTTTATAACGTGAAAATTATATATCGAAAGTCGACTAGTTGAGATCTAACAATCATCAATTATTTGTTACAATATATTATCATCATGATATCATCATTGAGGTAGGAATACTCATACTCATCATATAAGCCATTTTACATGTACAATGATCAGAGTCACATCCACTAATTATGCAATATGGACCCATCCATGGTTGAATTTTTGTATGACCATAGCCATCACACATCATAGATCTATATATGAATCCTAAAGTCACATCCCAAATGGATAAAACTAGATTTGGGATCTTCCATCTTGTCACTCAACAGTATGAATATAACCATGTGAATAGATGTGTTGAATTCAAACATGGTAGACACCATATTATTATTATCTAATGATGAAATTCGTTAATAGGTGCGAGAGGAACCACCGATAATGATAATGTGTTGAAAATGCAACAATAAAATCTTGATTTGGTTTTGTCCTTTAATTAAATTAGGAATAAAATTGTAATTCTACATCACAAGACAACTTGTACAAGTTAATTAAGTTAATTTGAATTACTTGGCTCAATTAATTCTAGTTGAGGGTCTAACTTGAGTCATGTAGAGTGTCTCCTACTTTATAGGAGCCCTAGTTGAGTTTATTTTGAGTTGTAATTAATTTATTTATTTTAACTGAGTTAAATTCAGTTAAACTAGTTCCAACTGATGGAGGAACTAGTAGGAGGTCAGACAGCGAGGTGTTGCTTCATGTGTTCAACTGATGATTCGCTCATAAATAACTCATGCATGTCATATATGAGAGTTACCTAGTTGACATTAGAGTTCAAGTGCATTGTACTATCAATGGTATAATCATCTGAATTGTACAAGTGGTGCATGAAGTCAAAGGAAGGCCTATGAGGATTATGTAATTCAAATTGATAATTTTTCCTAATTAATAGGGGTCTAATTCCCAAGGAAACAACGCAAGGAAATAGGGACTTGGGAAAGAAGAAAATTGGTTAAGTAGTGGCCTAGGCTTATCTAGGAAGCTATGAGACAAATAGAGATAGTGCAAAGGTTTGTCGGGCTTGAGAAAATCATTGTAATATTCTAATATTTTCTTACTAATGCAATATACATAGAGCAGGGGTTTTTAGTTGTGGCTTTCCCAGGAAATCATTGTGTAATGTGTTGATTGAATTATTTCTCTTGTATGCTCCATGATTTCATGGTTGTTTAATTATTTCCACTGATGAGTAGAGTAGATTCAAGTCTATAATTTTAGTAAATTACAATTTGCAGTTTGAATCTACAAGGAATTTCTACATTGTATCAAAGCATGAATCACTCTGGAAGAGGAGAACATGAGTTTGTCTTTTGCAGATGAAATAAAATTCGCAGTATCATTCTTCAAAGCCAACAAGATGTCATTCTACAGATTGAGACTCGAATAAGCACTTAAGGGTATTTCAAACTATATTTCTTGGGAGGATAGGATGGAAGCAGTGTCAGAAGACAACATGCTCAAGGAATTCATAAAGAAAGATATTCCTAAGCCTCCAACAATAGATGCTCAAGATCTAGCAGAGTGGAAGAAATGTGTTACAAACGAGAGAAGGATCAACTAGAATGAGTTCGAGATCATATTGTCTCAAACCTCCACGGGAAGGATACACCATATGCAATGTGGCAAGCCTTGATCGACTTGTTTTATAACAGCAGTGACCATAGGAAGTTGGCACTGAAGGAAAAGCTTCGGAATATCAAGATGGAGAAGGGAGACACAATACCACAATACTTGAGAAGGTTCACCCAATGCTAGGATGAACTTGGGAGTGTCAGTATTACAGTTGATGAAGATGATCTAGTCAGCCTAGCACCTCTAGGCCTTCCCAAGAACTAGAATAGCTATCAAGATTCAGTAAATAGGAGGGATCATCTACCAAAGTGGGAGCATTTGTGGTCTTAATTGGTGCAAGAAGAGATAAGGCGAAGTACCTAAGATGGAACCTCATCCAAGCATGATGATGATGCGAGTCATGCCTTAGCTAGAAAGGTAAAGAAAGGGAAAGGAAATAAATTCCAATCCAAAGGATATTCCAGTCGAGGCAACAATAAGAAAGACTTGTTGAAGATTAAATGTTTTCACTATCATGAGTTGGGACATTGTGCCATGAAGTGTCCACACAAGAAGGTTGGAAAGAAGCCCTCAAGAGGAGCATTAAGTGAAGCTCTTGCTTCACAATTCGAGTTGGATTTAAACCTCATTTCTTGCATGGTGACATCGGTGATGGGTAGTGTGTGGTATATGGATAATGGAGCCTCATTCCATATGATCAGCAACAAAGAATTTTTTAGTGACTTGGAGGAGAAGGACCTCCAGATGCACATTGAAATGGGAGATGATTGAAGGTGTTATGCTCCTATACCAATAGGTGTCATATATCATGATTGACTTGATGAGCTATGTAATATGTTCATACCTTTACTTGTTGCAAAGGTTTTCCATATTTTCAAAAAATCAAAAAGTTTAAAAAATTTAAAGAGTGTATACCCTAAAAGAAAAATCAAAGGGTAAAAAGAATAAGATGGTCAAAAAAATGAAAGAAAATGAACCCCACCAAAAGAAAGACCAAGGAAAGTGTGCAAGTCTAAATGCCACTACTTTTTACTCTTGTGCAATAAACAAGTGTGTGCAGCTTGTTAATTTATGCCACAATTGATGAACAATCAAACAACTTAAGCTTGGCTAGTTCATATTTGAATTGTATGTCGTAGAAATAGAGAATAAAATCTGACCAAACCGTTTAATCTTGGTAGATAAGTAGATAGGTAGGGTGAATAAAAGGAGCTCAACAGATTAATTTGAGCCCTTGGATGTAATAAGGCTAGACTTAGATAGATATTTGCATGTAAAAGAAAAGAAAATTTTGATAAGGGTTTGCCAGTCTAAGTGCACCCAAATAAAGAAGAAAACATGTTAGGTTAAAGTAGGTAGGGTAGATAGATGATGTTGCAGAATTACATGTGATGAATGATGACTTTAAATGTGTTAATATTTTACTTTCATCACAAGTTCAAGGCAGACATTACACTAAAAGCATTTCAAGCAAAGCAAGGTCAAATAATTAACTCCCCTTCTCATTTTTCCCTAAATTTTCACTAATTTCCCCTAAGTACTAAGGCATTTGCTAAATTAGAGGGGCTCAGAGCATTTCTCTGACTTCTGGAGGGACCAGACCCTCGACCCAATAGTTTATAAAGCCTAAAGTACTTAAAGTCATTCATAAGATCACTCATTCAACTTCATAATTCTTTTCTTAAGTAAAATCCTATTTTACTTAGGAAAATTGCAAATATTTCTCATATAAACCCTTTTTCACTTTAAGCCTAAGTTTAACTACACACGTCAAATGTTTTTATACTTGGCGCTTTTTTCAGTTCATTGTCATATTAACTTTTAACTTATATTGTATAAATCCCTTGTAATATTTACCCCTTCCTATATTATTTAATATATTAAATATCCCCAAATTGTTATATATCCTGCCCCCAGTCGAATACAACCATAATCAGCGTTTAAAATAGGATTAATGAGTTAATCTGTAATTCATTAAGAACCTTAATCCCCCGCCATAGAAAACAGGATTAATTAGCCCTCATAGTTAATTAATAACCTTACCAGCCAATCCCACTGCTCCCGATATGATTAAATTAACTTTTAATGTATTAGGCCCGCCTTTGTTAAAACTCCGCACATCGCATCCTCTGTCAACCGTTTGATCAGGTCCTCAAGATCTGACGACTATTATCAATATCGTGTGACCCTTTGTGACCGCGCGTTAGCGCACGATCACAAAGTGATTTTCTCACAGAACCTCTGCCATGCGTCAAATGTTCTATGGAATCGCTGGCTCGAAGTGAATTACCACCTTTCCCCAAAAGCGGTGCGATATGAAACTGCTTACCGCCCTTCCGCATATGACAAAAATGTCACATCATTTGCCGCTGATGTCGCCTGCCTAAAATCCAAAACCCTGCCAACCTTTGACTTTGTAAATAAAACAAATAAGTCATTTTCACTGCTTCATACTGTAAACCTTCACACCCATGCAAAAGAATGTCAAGGTCAACTAGTTCAAGCTTCTAGTCGCCAACCTGCTCCAAAACCTTGCAATCGACGCCAATCGAAACCCTCCAGTTGTGCCTAGCACCTGCATTTCATTACTAATTCCCTAAAAGAGGTATTTATCAAAATCCCAGCAAAAATCGTACAAATACTTCTTTTCCACTGTTAATTGATGAAAAATCCCAAAATTCATAGTAATTCAGTCAATATTTTCGTCATTTAAGTTTCCTATAGCCTCTGTGTTGCCTATTTCACATAGAACATCACGTTTTCCATCTGAATCCACAAGAACCAGACATGGAAATCCCTTTGTTTTTTAATGTGGCACCCCTAAATTCCCCCCACCGAGATTTAGATTATCTGCCTTTGGCCAATAAATACTTCCAGATAAGAGACATTACCACTAACAAAAATCACCTAAGAGTCTTTTCTAAAGCAGAGATGACTACATGAATGGCTTTGATATCCTAGGACTATGGGAATCCAATCTTCCTATGTACTTTCTACCCACAGTTCATGTTTTCCCAGAAATAATTCATCATTGCCATACCAATTATGACCCTAATCGTCGAGCAGTGATGTGTCCAAGACAAACAGTCCTTTTTCCAATAACTGCTAAGTCAATCAATGAAATGTTGCAATTCCACTCCAGTCAAGCCCTCACTCCCCTCTCCATGGGATATTTACTTGAGAAATCAACTAAATTGTTCCAAGACGAACTCAATCACCTCTGTCAGACTTTCATGTCGTAGAAACATCAGCCTAATGGCCCACCCCCTTATCTGCAAACTTTCTTCACAGATATGGGAAAAATCATAGTCAATATGATATCATCAGTAATGGGTTTCAATACTAGTGAGTTTGTTTATGAGTTAACCCTAGTATTGTTTTCAATTTTTACTCTTCGACGGCTCCCTGGTGTCAAATATGACTATGCCTCCTACATTGCTGATAAAATTCATGACCAGTTCATGAGACTAGAAAATGAAAGAGTTTTCAAGTATACCACCTTTATATACCATCTCATACTTTATTATCTGTTAGACAATTTCCCATTCCCTATCCTAAAACTTGACACCAAAGGAAATCTGATGTCTGTAATCTTCTGGTCTGCAGTCTTCCATGACTCCTTCGAAACCCCTTACTCCTATAATGAATTCATTGACCAATTTGTTCATCCAGCAACCACCTTATTGACAGGGGTTTCCCCTCCCAGGATCAGTGGTGACATTAAAAAGATCCTTCAACTGTCCAAGCAGTACAAAGTGGGCGATTCGTATCCATACTAGAAATTTACAGAATTTAGGATATATGGGTGTGAGCTTGCCCCCTTCAAGTTACCAAAATATGTTCCAATGCAGTGTTTACATTGGAATACTATAGGAAGATGTGTAATTCAGATTTGATCCATTTTACTAAAGCCAAAAAGAAATCACAACTCAGGATCAAACATCAAATAGGCCCTTTCATCTGCAACACTAGAGAAGCAGGGGATGCAGCAGAAAGAATTCTAGAAAATTACCTTAGATTACAAAAAAGTTTTGGTTGGGCCCCATATGACCCTCATCGCTGTATCTGTGATAGAAGAATGAAGAATAGGTTGTCTCCATATATGTATCATAGAATACCAAAAATTGAATAGTTTTCCAACATAGATGAATGGAGAGAAGGGACCTTAGTAGCTACTGATAGTGAACAGATCAACATAGAAAATGTAATGGGAGATCTTGAAAAGACTCTTGAATTAGATTCTTTTGGATAGGTACATTATGATAATTCTCAGAAATCAGCATCAAGAATAAGTGCCTCAGCAGCTGGGACCTCTGAAAGGCACTCACAACAGACCAATACAGTAGCCATAGGGACCTCCAAGGGTAAAGAAACAGAGACAAGTACACAGGCTACTGAGCAGTCCATAATGTCTAAACAGCCTGAAACTTCCAAAGAGCAGGCCAACACCCAAATTCCTCCAACTTAAATCAATGTGGTAGAACCACCCATCTTGCAGACTCCTCTAAATGAGGAGAGGACTAAAAAGAGAGACAGGGAATTAGCTACCCCTGCCAGTGGACCTTTTGAACAACCCGGTGCTAAGAGGCGTAGGCTAAATCCTCTTTCAGAAGAAGAATTCTATGAAGAGAATACTGATAGCCAAAGAATAGAAGATCTTGATAGTCATCAAACTTTCCTACTAGGAGGGACACCTTCCAGCTCACAAAGACATGAATTGGAGAGACAACATAGTGTAGAAGTAACATCCTTCAAGCCTCCACGAAAAGAAAATCCAGACATCAAGAAAACGTTCAAAGAAATCAAAACTAGAAATGAGCCATTAATGATCAAAGTTTACAATCAATATTTAAAAATGGCTCCAACAAATCAGAACAGGTTGATGTCAGCCTATGACATCAAAGAAGGGAAAATGATAATGACTTTTTTCAAGCCCAAGGTGCAATAGCCTCAATCAGCTGTAGATTACCTCAAAACTAATTTTGAGGGCATGGCAATGGACATCCATCCCCTAAACCAAATTGAATTGCACAAAAAATAGGGGAAATGGTCTACTCTACACTAAGGAGCAAAGCCATGATGGCCCAAAGGCTAGAAAATTCTCTAAACAATACAACTACCCAACTACAGCTGGAGAAAGCCTCTTCACAGGCTAAAGACAACAGGATTAAATCATTAGAAGAATTGATCATTGGGTTGGGTCACAATCCTAAAGATGTGAAGGCTGCAGAAGCCTTAATTAAAAAGAAAGAGGAAGACATAGCTGCCTTGATAAAGCATATAAAGTTTCCTCCTTCACGACACCCACAAACAGCTGAGGTTATACGACAAAGGACTGAAGAAGAGCTGATGGATTTAGTCCTAAAACTTAATGAGTAGTTGAAGGAGACTGAACAAGAATTATAGAAATCATTGAAGGACAATTAGGGAGAGTTGACCTCTCAGCCTTACAATGTGATTCCAGTAGTTTCCATTGCAGTCCCTTCAACCCTTGGAACAATTCTAGCACCAAATGTTCCAGTGGTCATAGCAGAGGCAGTAGCAGGAAAAATAACAACAGGTACAACACAAGCAGGGATTTCAAGTCTTAGCCTAGATGAATTAATAAAATCAATGGAGGAATTGAAGTTCCAAGTTACAGAGCTGCAAAAGGTAAAAGAGAAATTTGATACCTTGGAGCAAAAGTATGATCTTTCAAAGATCAATTTTGCAGAGAAAGTGAGGGAAAACAAAGGATTAGAACAAAAAGTGAAATCATTAGAAAAGGACCTCACATTTGATAGACCCTTGGCAGAAATTAGAAAAAACATTTGGGCCAACATCACTCAGTCAATAAATGATGTTTGGACATCTATCCAAATAATTTTTGAGCAGATGGAGTTGATAAAACTAGCCCTAGAAGAAGTCAAGAGAACAAAGGAAGAATTAGGAAGGATGCCTGAAGAGGCTACCAGACTAATTAATTTTTTGAATACTAAGAATAAATATCAGCTTGAAGAACTAGGCATTAGAGACATAACAGGGACTATTATGGAAATTAAGAGAGTTTTGACTAAAAAATCCTTGATGTAGAATTTGGAAAGGAGATGCCTAAACACGTAGGAAGAAATTGATGACTTTATGAAGAAATATGGTGTATTACAGAGTAAATGACTTCCCAGTCCTTTAGTTATCAATGACAAGCTGATGACACAGTTAGACTATGTTAACAAGTTGGATAAATATGCAAACAACCAAGCTAGCTCATCTTCCATTACAGCTAAAGCAATACCTACATGTAGAGTTCTTTTTGATAATCTTGAGAGCCTATTCTATGTGAGCACAAGATAAAACACCTATTCCAAGTTCAGCCTAATTTTTTCAGATATACCAAGGCTGATGAAATCCTTAGAAAGCTTCAGAGGACCAAAATACAGTAGGAAAATTGGTGGGCAGAGATGCTAGAAATTTTGTGATTTACCTTTGGTAAAAAGGTAAATTTTCATTTTTTACCAGAGTCAATGATGGTAATTGAAGATAAACATGGATTAAATAGGTCAAAGAGTATCAGAGCAAGTAAGAGTATCAGTGAAAAGATCAAAAACAGGGCAGCTAGCATAGAATTACAAAGAAGACAGTAGTAGCATGCCCAATCATTGGGCCTGCCTCCAGCACATTCACAAGAATAGGAACAACAAGACATCATTTTTCTTTTTCTTCTACCTACGAGACCATTTGCCTCTATTTTTCATGTAACTTATTGATAGTCATCCTAGAATATATCTCACTTTGTTATGAGATATTTTTGTAAGTTTTTTGTATAAATACTCCCTCATTTGGAGTATTGAGGGTGGATTCTTAGACATTGCTATAAAACTGATTACTTTGGAATAAAGTGTTGTTGGACAAATTTTGTATGGCTGATTGGATGAAGAATTAATGCAAAGGAATTTTCACAGGATTCATGTGTCAAGCACCGGATCAATAAGTATTCTATATCTCATGTGTTAGTGTTTCTCGTTTATTATATCAATTGTGTTCCATATCTGAATAGTAAAATGAAAAAGAATAATTCAAAAAGTGCTTAAGTGCAATCTGTTTTCAATCATTTTTATTCTTAATGTTTTCCTCTAAACTAGCATAAGCAGTGAATTCTTAATTGCTCATGTTTCCTAGTTTACTCATTTTGATTATTTAGTAAAGAATTCTTAATTTCTCTTTATTGGTAATCATCCAAGTTCCCTCTCTTAAAATATGTTGAAGGATTCTTAATTGCCCTTCATCCCTTTTAAGTCCATTCCATCTTTTTAAGTCTTTATTTTCTCCCTATTTAGCTATCTTGCCCTGTGAAACCATCCTTTGTTGAGAAACCAAATCCAGTTGAGCCATCTTCTTTGACTCCATTAGCCCAATGGCCTAAATTATTCAGTCCTACCCCTCTGCTACTGAATTTCACCACCAAATACAATAAAAAACCCCAAACTTTCATAACTAGCCTAATATCTTTAAAAAAAAAGCTAAAACTTAAAGAGAGAGCCCTCTCAGGGTACATATTGGCTATATTCTGTACCTAAAAGTTGGTTTGTGGTTACCTCGGACCCCTTTCCTCTTTCCAGCAACTTCTAGGAATATCTGAGTGATAATAGAAGGTATAGTGTGACCGACATTGGTACTGTTACTTTTCAGAGGGAGTCTAGTTCTCCTTTCACACTAAAATATTTCATGTATGTTCCAGGTCTAAAGAATAATTTAGCTTTAGTTTCAATGTAGCAAGATTGTGGATACAATGTGATATTTAGAAAAGGAAAGGCTTTCCTTTGTCACATAGCCATAGAACAAGTGAAGTAGATCGGGGTTTGGGTGAAGAACCTGTTATCACCATGATTGAACCTCTGGCTAAAGGAAGGAAATGCGAGGGTGTTGGGTATGGAATCACCCCACAGCATGTTCTGGTGCTCAAAGCCCAAGTTTTGAGTAATATTATTGTGAAGCGCTGCGAATTGCAGGAACAGAATGTATGTTAGAGACATACAGTTGTCTGCCCTAAGTTTGAATGTAATGTCAGCCTACACATGGTTCGCAGACCATGGGATTGTATAAATAGAGCGAGGCTCTAAGTTGTAAAGGGATATATGGAGATAGAATCTAATGGATAGAATAAGATAGCATAGAAGAAGGTTCTAAGTGCATCTTGGGTCGTAGTAGTAGGGAAAGGCTATGCAGCTGAGTTCACAGAGGCCTAGTAGAGTCTGTAGCTGAGTGTGCAGGGTAGAGTTGAGTCTATAACCAGAGAAAAGATTAATAAAGAAAGGTTTTGTTATGAATTATGTGCATCTGTTCTGAGTTATTACATGTTTGAGCTCATTTGCAATTATATTGTTTATTTACTTCGTGCACTTGTATGAATTGTGAATATTGTTAAGTATCACTAAAAGCATACAAATAAGCTAATTTAATCAACTAATAATGGGCTACTAGTAAGGACTTGGGTAATAACATTGTTTGGACCCTGAGTAGGGCTACACGAAGGCAGCATCTCAGGCTACGAGGTACGAGTAAGTGTGTGTAACAACGTGCACGCAGGGTTGAACCGCGGACCACTTGAAACCATCAGACATCTCCAGGGTCTAGAAACTTGGTTCTAACACCCTCCCATACTAATTCAGGTGAGACCTCAACCCACACTTCACAAACTATTGCCGAAAGGGCCAATAGTACCAGGATTTGTTTGGCTAAATCACCTTTGAACCTGGGTCAGGCCCCAACAAGCCAATAAATGGTTCTGTTACCAGGACCAGGATCTGCATAAGGGATGTTTGATGTCGTGTCACTGGAATCTAACAAAAATAAAATTGAAGGGTGGTTAGACATAAAGATTCACTAGTTCGCGGCGCAGGAAAAAAGGAATTGTGAGTATCAAAGGAACAGTGGTTAGAGTGCTACTTATGTACAAAAATCTATGAAATTTTCTTTGCATCCTTCCCCTCTTAGCTGTACAAGTGGATCGAGAAGCTAGCAGATAGTCAGGGAAGGTGTAGGCTCGACAAACCGATTGTTTGGACTCCAAAATTATTGTGTAGATTAGAAGCATATGAAGATAAGATCGTGTGCAGTATGGACCATTGGATCGATTGAATTATTGGAGGATTTATCACCGAGTTCATGGTAGATACGACCGTCAGCTACAGTGAGGCAGAACGATGCTTCCTCAAGGGACCACGAGGTAAGTACATTAAATCATTGAATACTTGGATTAAAATGCTATTGTGTGAAAAGTGGGTTGTGCAAATAAATTGATGTTAGGGACTATGCAAAGTGGGAGGATCTATAGAAACGAAGGTAGCACAAAGATAGAAAATAGTCCTTTGATTTCGCCGTGGCGGGAAAGTGAGGAAGAGCTCGCGAAATTTTCTCCGAGAAGTGAAATCAATCTGATAAGGTAGTGAATTATGCACATACCACCCCCACCTACACCACCACCGGTTTCACCATCATCACCCCCATCTTCACCCACACCACCTCCACCACCTCCACCACCACCACAATTCAATATGGCAAGCACAATAAAATTTCTGCTATTTAGAGGAGTAGGGAACAAAGATCCGGACCAATTTTGGTTCATAATAAAGGTTGTATGGGAAGCACAAGGAGTCGTGGAGTTGTACATTAAGCATTCTAATGACCATCCAAATGCAGGGATCATAGATATCCAGGTTATGCTAAACAAGGAATTTAGCAGGCCAAAATCAGAGACACAATCAATTATCAGGTTTAAGGAAATCGTGATGCTTCTAGGTGAGACCCCATGGGATCTAGAGCAGAGACTGAAGAGTAGGATTCGTGAAGCCAACATGACCTTGACAGATGGACAACACCACGCATGGTTTGTAGCATCACTAACACCGCATTTAAGGATGGAGCTGTCATAGCAAAAGCTGTCCACCCTAGCTGAAGCTTTGGAGATTGCAATGAGACTACATGAGACCCCAATACAAGATCTTGGTCTAGGAGTGCAACAAATCCATGTGCAACTACAAAATTTGTGTCTGGAAATGCATAGTTTGAAACAGGACAAGACGACTCGACCAAAGGCATGCGAGGAGGTATGGTGCATAAAATGCAAAGGCCAAGGGCATGACAAGGACCACTATCTAGTTTTCACGGATTACTTTGCAGGAGCAGGGTCGATGCCACTAAGACCAGAGGCACAAGTAGGACCGAGCGTGGCACCTACATTATGGTGCGCTATTTGTCAGATAGAAGGAAAACACACTACAGATAACTGTCACCTATTACAGAAGTATACGCAAACATCGAAGAAACTGTTCTGTAATTTCTGCAGGTTGGTAGGCCATGATGAGCACACTTGTAGAAGTTATGAGCTGATGATGGATTGGACTCCTGCCTATAGAGTGGAGACCAAAACGTGAGCCCTCGATCTGAATGCAAGGATGGCGCATGGTGGATTACAGGGGCGCAGATGAGGTCGAGGTGGAATGGGACCAGGAAGGGGTCGCAGACAACTAATTTGTTACAATTGTGGAGGGCCAAGGCACTATGCCTGCAATTGTACAAACCCCACGAGAGAATCATGTTTATACTATACCCATTTTGATCATGAGACGGAGGACTACCCTACACTGATCGCGAGGTTGTGCGATAAAGGAGTATTCTAGCCTTCCCTGACTTAGAACCTACAAATGATGAGGTCTAAGCCACACGAAGAGGATCCAAATGTAAACATCATGATTCAAATTGGTATCACAATAGGAGATGACAAAGGTAAGTAGCCAGAAGAAAGTGCATGGGTTCACAAGGTTCCTACAAAGGAACCTGAATTTGATTTGGAGCGCGTGAAGGAGACATTCATGGAAGCTAAGAAGAGCTTCACGGAGGCCTCCACTTCAAGTAGCAAGGATCAACTAGAACCAGGGATGGTTCCTTCAATGCTCACTACCTTTCTGGAGACATGCATGAAACTGTTGTGTGATAGCAAAGCTGTAAAAGGACTACAGGAACTTATCACTAGGTGCACTGGGTCCGAAGAACTACACGTAGACTAGAAACCTGGAAAGAATGCATTGCGAACAGGAAGGGAAATGAGATTGACTACGCAAATCGAGGAGTACGAAATGGATCAAGTAAGTCTAGATCTCAGATTAAACACGAATGTACTACCAAATAAAACATGGGAACGCATTGGCAGGCCTACGTTACAATGGTATCCTATTCAATTTCGAATGGAGAACTAGCAGAAGATCCTACCGATGGGAAGATTATAGGGGATAACAATAGACATCGAAGGTGAGAGTGTGCTGGTAGATTTCGAAGTGATAGAGATTTTTGATGACATCAATCCCTTTCTCGCACTACTAGGAATATATTGGGCCACTCATATGAATGGAGTAAGAAATCTAAAGAAGCGCAAAATGATTTTGAGAAAAAGTCACTACGCATAGTGGTACCTTTAGACCCCGTGAAAGGAGTGCGCTGCATAGAACCGGTGTGTGATGATGATCTTGACTGTATCTACAAGATAACTACTTGAGAATAGGATTGGGTGAATCTAACAACAGATGGTAGGATTTCGTGGGAGCGTGAAAGCTCCTGCACTTTGGATTCGGACGAAGAAATAGAATGATGGTAGAATCAGTTACACGAGGTAACGATGCTCAATTGCAACATGATGATAAGATCATTGCACTGTGTGACAACCAAGGTGAGAAATCTGCCTATATATGATGGATTGATAGTGGTGGAGGAATTCCTGAACAAATTTGAGAGCAAAGTACCAGAACAACATCATTTTGACGCTCTGAAATGGGCACTGCATGCTACGCCCATCAGAAAATATTTGAGGATTGGTGTGGATGCAGAAGGATGATGCGCCTATGATTTGGGAAACTGCAGATGCGGCTAGTGTTATAGACATTTTTGTGCCTCGCGTCAAGGAGCATGGAATGTCAATAATTACAGGGATCCTCAGTCCCTAAATATGTTGTTCTTATCCCTAAAAGAACAAGGTCATCAAACAACAGCACTTCCAATCAGTTCTCCACCTAAAAACACTTCAAAACAGGCTTATTTTGGATCATGTCAGCTGCTTAACTGAGCATCTGCGCTGTATTGCAACTGTCCCACTCTGTACCTGCGCTGGAAGTCAAAAACAATGAAGGCTACCTGCGCTGGGCGAGATTGGCCAAGTGGCACAGTCATCCTGCAAGGTGTCAATTGCCCAGGAAGCTTCCAAAATGACACTTGGTTCATGAGATTCGCCCTGTGATGAGTAAGAGGTACTTGATCACCATGTGTAAGCAAGGATCTCCAAGTGGACACACGAACTGAAGATTAACTGAAGATGGAGAGGACACTAGTCAGCTATATGCCAGCCTCCAGCTGACTCATCCTTTCCTCTTCCCTCCTATATATAGAGCTCTTCTATAAGGTCTAAAGAGGCTGGAATTTTGGTATAAGCAAGGAGGTGCTGTTGGTATACTGCCAGGATTATTGGGTGATTGTTTTACTAGAGGTGAAGAAGAGAGTTCTTGCTGCCGAGGAGGTGCTGCTGGATTGGGGCCAACATCATTGGTTGTAACCTCCTCTGGAACCCTGTTACTTTCTATCAATAAAGTTTGCATGTTCTTCTATATACTTGTTTTACATAGATGCTTTTGTGTTTACATGTATATTTGATGCAACCTAATCCATGCTTCAATTATGATTGCTCGTATCTCGTAGTTTGCTCCCTTTTGTTGTGCAGATTCTGTGTGTAGCTGGATCGGCTTGGAGAGTAAAGAGCTGGGAACGGGATACAAAGCGAGAAGGACAAGGATCGACTAAGCGCAAGACACCAGGTTGGTTGATCCTCTTTCTATTCTCTCTGTGCTTTCATAAAGATGAACATGAAAACTTTGTCATTCAGTTGTTGCTAAAGTCTATCACCTTTAGAAAGGGTTAGTGTCATCCGCATCGGATACTTTTCCCCACAACAAACTGCCGACTCCGCTGGGGAGATCCTAGTATCTTGTTGTTGTAGTATTTTGCTATTCATTTCTTGAAGAAAGGAGTACCGAATCGAAAAGCTTTTGACTCTATCAAAAGCGAAGTAGAGGGTTTTTGCTACTCTTGCTCCTTTGCTGAGCAAATTCAAGATTTAAAGAGCTAATCTACAGATGAATCCTTACTCTTTGTGATAGATCTTTATCCTCTTGATCATCCCTTAGCCTGTACTTAACCCATAGCATTTTATTTCAGTCAAAACAGTACATTTTTGAGCTTTTTATGACCCGGAATTCTTAGCAGACATAACTCTCGTAAGTCAGTGCAGGCTGTCCACAGGCAGTCTGCATTACAGCGCAGGTGCTCCCTTCGGGAACTGCGCTGAGAGTGAAACTGGCAGACCAGTGCCTGCGCTGGTCCAGTTGGCCTTAGTCTAGCTCAGCTCTTCCTTTGTGTCTTGGCCCTGTTTGCACTTGTTTTTTGGTTGATTGCTTGCTGGTTATTGTATTTGCTGTAGACCTTATCTCCTTGACATTATTCCGCCTCAGTTGTGTGATGAAATTGTAAACGTTCTTTCAGTATTTCTTGTTTCAGTTACAATTTCCCATTGTGAAAAGCGAACCTAGTAGCTGTGGCCTCTTAGATTGCGATCTTATGAGTTAGTGTTATTACTGTTCATAGCTGTTTAAGTTGGTTTGTTTTCACTTTATGGTTTGAATTCATATATTTTTGGTGTAAAACAAGTACCTGTAAAGCGTCTTTTCATTTAGACAATACTTGTTTGTTTACGCTTCAAATTGAATTCGAAAGTCATACAACAGTTTTCCTTTTGTTAAGCATCAACATTAAAGGAAAAGAAAAGAAATACATGCATCTTGCATTTGCATTTTTGATAAGTTTGGGTGTCTGATCTAGGAGAAAGTGCATTAGTTTGTGCTTTGTGCTCTGTGTGGAAAGATATTGTTTTTCTCTCCCCTCAGTAGTTAGGATTTTCAAAGCTAAAAGGATTGTGAAAGCTTGCTTATCATTTTAGCTGCATTTAGGAATTTGTACCAATACATCTCGTGGTGATCCTGAAAGACAAACTGATAAACAAGATCAACTTAAAATATATTGAATGAATCTAAAAACACATTGTAACATAACGCTCACAATAGAGGTCTAGGTAGAGACGTGTTCCGGCGTCGTTAAACGTAGTGACTGTCGATCTCTACGAAGGTGGGTGATTCCTCCTGAGGGACGATAGCACTAATACGGATTTGAGCTCCCGCGTACCGTCGCGTATATTGGGAGACCCCTATAGGCAATTATGCTTTATCCTTAGGAAGCCGTGTCGACCGCCCTACTGATCGCGATGCAGTGAACACAGCATTCACGAAGATCGACCACCCGTACCGTAAAACGTATTCTGTGGTTTCGCGAAAGGTTTGGCACACCCTCTGCCTAGATCTCCAGAGCAGTTCTTTTGGCTCTTTTCAAACTCTATAATTGAAAAGGTCCAACCGAGCATTTGTCACTTCGGGCTCGTTAATACATCGAAGGCGACTAGAGTCATCTTTAGCTTTTTCTCGACTCTTAAAACATGAAAAAGCAAAGTTGTGTCTAAAAGCGTCTAATAAAATTCATTCAATACGGAAACATAATTCCCCTTTTTTGTATTTTAGTTGATCAAGTAATCCGCAATCGTGGAGGAAAGTCAATTAAAACCCCGTCGTTCAGGGAGGCTTGCAGGTCGACCATCTTTGTCTCCGGAACCGAAAGTAGTACGAGCAAAGCGATCTCGCTGGACCAGGTCAAAATCTCCTTTTAAAGTTAGAACGGAAGTTCCAACAACATCTGAGATTCTGGTCACTCCCAATATTTCTGGAATCTCTGCCTCTATTGAAGAAGTTCAACGGCAACAGAAGGACAATTGTATTGATCCTAGTCTGAAAACAAGTACTTGTTTAACTGAACCAGTTCCATTTGAAACCGGTCCACAGAGTCTTGTTGTTCAAACAACTGTCGCTGTCGAAACAACCCCTTCTTCGGCACCAGAAATCTATTACGGACCTGACGGTCTGCCTCTTCCTCCTGGTCTGATCGCAATAGAAGAAATCGTAGAGGACCAGCAAGCGAATACTCCAATTCATTTTGGAGTAGGTTCCACTCTTTTTCCTTCTGCATCAGAAGTTTGTCTATCGCCACAAGAAGTTCCTGAAGAATCGTTAGGAAGTTTATTGGATAGACTTAAAATGTTTGAACAACCGTCGACATCTAGAACTGTGCCAAACGACACGGCGACAGCAGAAGCTCCTGCTGCCATTCCAACGATGTTTGCCGGCATACCATCTGTCCCAACTAGTTCTCATCAACTAGAAGGAGTCCACCCAGGGACTATTATGACAACTTGGTCTGTTCCAGTTTGCTCTTCCGGTATAATACCCGGTAATTCTTATGTTGAAACTAGACAAATTGATCCCTTTGGGAATCATTTTGGGCCATCCAGTCCTCAAAGGCCATCTATACCCTTGAGCTCCGGATTGTTACCGTATGGGGGGCAATATGCCCTTTCACTTCCTCTTTCGGGAGGATACCCATATGGCAGTTTTCAACCACATTCAGGTTTGACTGAAGTAACGACGAGTGGTTGGGTACCTATGTTACCCCAACAACCAAGAGTTGTATATTATATGCAACAAAGTGTACCTATGTCTCATATCCCGACGACGCCAGCAATTGTAACCGTGTCGCAAGTTCAATCGATGCCTGTTGTATGTCAACCCCAAGTTGTAATGCAACAGCCAATTGACCCTGCAACACAACCACAATCGCCGACTGCCGGGACGACACAGATACAAACGGGGACCATAACCCCGCATCTTGGGCCGTCGGTTAGTGTTGCACAACAAAACATGGCTTCACAACCATGGATGGTGCAATACCAACAACCTCAGTTTCAACAGGTGTACCAGGGATCTGAGCAACAGATCTTTGCAAATAGTGGGCAACCCTATATTCAGAACGGGTTAAATCAACCACTTTACAGCGGCCAAGCCCACCAGCTGTATCAGTCATATCAACATCAGTTGCATTATGCTGGTATGCAAAGACCTACTGCTCAGGCGATTCCATCGTACCCTGGGTACGCCTCGCCAAACCTGAATCAGCAGTTGCCATTCGTGGCGACCCTAGAATTACCAGATTTACATCGATTAACGAACGATCCAATCGCCTATGCCCATTGGTGGCCAGCGATTCCTCACAAACTTCCTTCGGACATTCCTAAATTCAATGGAAATCCTGGCGAAGACCCGTCGAATCATGTGATGACATTCCATCTGTGGTGTTCATCGATTACCTTGAATGATGATTCGATAAGGCTTCGTCTTTTCCAGAGGACATTGACTGGTCCGGCGGCCAAATGGTATATTGAATTACCTAGAGCCTCGTTCGACAATTTTAGTTCCCTAGCCACGACTTTCTTAACACACTTTCAGTTACCTATAAGGTACGAAACTGGAATGGAGATCTTGACCAATTTCAAGCAGACAACGGCCACACATATATCAGATCATATACATGAGTGGCGTCGTCGTCGCAGAATGGTAAAGACTTATGTTCCAGATCAGCTTTTAGCTGAGTGGTTTATAAAGTCGCTTCTTCCTGCTATAACAGAAGATGTGGCCAAGGGAGGCGTCGTAACAGAGGAGCAAGTTATTGCTCATGCCCAGTATTTAGACTTAGTATATACTCAGTCTGGCACGCTCTATGACAAGATACCTGACGCCCCTAGACCGGAATTTTCAATTCCTCCCCCTCCTGGATCAAATAGTGACTCTCATGCCGGCGATGGTGTGATTGGCACTGCAAATGCAAAGTCAACACGGGATTCGTCTAAGAAAACCCGTAAGACTTCGAATCAAAATGCAAATGAAGAACTTCTTGCCTCGGAAGTAAGTGCCGTGTCGGACGACAAGGGCAAACAATTGAAGCAACCAGGAGACAAGAAGAAAAAGAAAGGGAGAAAAGGGAAACCCCCTTCGGGGTGTCATATATGCGATGAGGATCATTGGACAGCAGATTGTCCATGCAAAGCTGAGCTTAAAAGATTCTTTAAGAGTCCGAAAACCTCAGCTGTGTTGACTGATCCGTTTCCTAATCCTGGTCAAAATCTGGTTGCTAATCAAAATGCTTCCAGATCCCAAGTGCTTATGTTGTCTACCTCAAAGCAGCAGAATAATGCTTTGACAAGGAATAAAGGTTACCGGAATCCACAGCGGTCGAATAACATGGCTGATAAACAACCTAGTAGTTCGATAACAACTTTGAACGAAGTTGTGCCACCCATCGTTCCTAAGCCCATAATAAACTCGCCAAAGGGAGTAGTACACAAATCGACATTTAATCCTCGTGCAAAAGTAACATAGGATTATAATATAACAGAGGACCTGGCTCAATCATCGTCCGCTATGTCGACACCTGAGGTAGTGCAAAATTGCACCTCCCAAGAGCAAGCTTTATTATCAGCTATAGGTGGGATTGGCACAATGGATTTCGATCTCCTGGCCTTTGATCATAAAGGATATGACCCTAAGTTACCAGCTCAACAAGCTTTCCTTATTAAAGTGAAAGCCCTCAACAAAACTGTTCATCGAACAATTATTGATGAGGGGGCATCTACATGCCTTATGTCGATGAGTTGCTGGAAAAATTTAGGCTCACCACCCTTGTCGAAATCGTCAGCGACTTTAAAAGCATTTGATGGACGATCATACACTCCATACGGGATTTTAAGTAACTTGCAAGTTGAACTGGGGGGCAAAACAGTAGAAGTTGATGTGGAAGTAATCGACGGAAACCTCGATTACAACATCCTACTGGGAAGGCCTTGGATATATGCCATGGCTGCAGTTGTGTCGACCTACTACAGGAGAATTGTATTTCCTTTTCAAGGAAAAATTACAATCGTCGACCAACAAACATTTCTCCCCAACAGTTCTCAAGTTACGGGAAGCAGCACAATGATCCATGAAAGTAATCAATCACTCCAAAATATCGGAGTAGGTCTCCTAAAAGACCCTGCCTTAATGGGTACTTTTGCCCTACCGCCGGCAAGTAATCTGACGGAAGTAGCCACAGTGGAAACCTACAATATGAAATCTTCTATATCCAACGGATTCGGAAAATTCCTAAATATTTTGTCAGCATGGATCATCGCCCTAATGGAAATACTGTAAATACAGTCGCCACCGAGGACGGTTCTTATCTCGTGTCAACCTCGTTAAAAAATGAAACAAGGAGTCATGAGGATAGTTCTTTTATTATGTCAACCTCATTAAAAAATGAAACAAATCCCCTTTTCAAAATTCAAAGGTAAACCTTCATTCCAATCACCAAGTTGAATACAATGAAGCTTGGGGGGCACCCTCCTTTGACATGCATTATTATGATGCTGGGGGCATGCAAAAGATCCGAGCAGTTTTAGCGTCATAGTTCATGCTCGTTAAAAAATAAACATAAGCTTTTGAGCAGTGTTTTGGCGCATTCAAGCTCATTAAAAAATGAACCCATCTCGGTAAATAACCACTGTGATCGTAAAATTCATCAGCCATAAAAGCCTTGGTCGTGTTTGTGCACCGTCACCTCCACCGTCATTTGGCCGATCATTCACTTCCATTTGTGTGTTTACCCATTTTGAGGAACATCTGCGAAGAGTGATTTCACCTAGCCATCCTTGTGACACTGCCGTGATTGGAGAATTCCAACCTGTACCTGGAATCTGCTGCTATCCCTGTTTATCACTCGTTCCTCAAAAGACGAGTCTTCTTTGAGCTCTTTTCATCTGACTCGTAAAATATGAAAAGTTTGCCGAGTTTTGGCCTTCCAGCTCGTTAAAAGACCGGAAGAGCTATCCCTCCTCTAGATTTTAATCTTTTTTGGACCTGAGGGATTATTGCACAAAAAGATCGAGCGCTTGTCTTGTTCAGCTCGTTAAAAGTACTGAACACTCATCCCTTCTGTATTGTTTTATACTTTTTCGGACTTAAGGGATTAGATGACGAAAAAGGAATTTTGGAGTTAACTTTCTGTACCTTTTCAGACTCTCTAAAAATGAAAAGGACCGAGTTTTCCTTGTCGTTAGACTCGTTAAAATGATTAAATAGCGACAAACTTGTCTTTAGACGAGAACGAGTTTCCCTATCGCTAAGCTCGTTAAATCATAGCGATGGGCTTGCCCGAAGGGCAGGTTATAGAACAAGCATATGTTATCCTCCTCAAGCTTGACAAAAATAAAGAGGTACTGGTCAGAAATGACTGGGGAAAAATTGGGAGAACATCAAAGTTTAAAGGTAGCAAGTCACTCTTGGACATGACACTTTTCCTCCGTACCTTATCGGGTTGGGTTGTTTCATTCACCGGTCTCATCACCATGGTCCTCGCCACACC
Organism: Pinus tabuliformis; assembly: GCA_031772625.1. NCBI lineage: Eukaryota > Viridiplantae > Streptophyta > Pinopsida > Pinales > Pinaceae > Pinus > Pinus tabuliformis. The sequence goes on along the minus strand of CM062820.1, from coordinate 853,880,820 downwards.
ATCCACATTTGGGGTAATGCTACCGATCCATCGCATCAGTGTCGTTATATGTTCAAGAGGGGTCATTCTGGAAGTGTCAACCGTGTCCCATCCACTACCATACATTATCCTTCATCCATTCATGATCGCCACCCTGAATCATATTTCACAGTTTGTTTTCACCTCCACTAAAGTCATTAGCTCCGTTCCGTGTCATTGATGTGGGATTCATTAAGGCCCTCCTTTGACGGATCGCTTCTTGTCGACTTCAGCTCATTATCCAAGAAGTTGATCTAGGAACACCCCCATCAGTACTTTGAAGCTTGCATGCCTCAATGGCAAGTTTCTCACTTCCGGCGACAGGTATACATCAATGACCTTCGACCAGAAGATTTTGCGTGGCGTTCGACGCCAAGTCCTTTTTCACGCCACGTGAATTGTACTGCAGTACCTTGAGGGTCATCGTCATTATTGGTGATCCCTCTCGCGCTTGTTAACGGTTTTCATTATTGACCGGTAATCAAGCGATGTCTTTCCATGTTCGACTTCAGCGCAATTCTCACATGGATCGACTTGTACTTAGAGTGAAGATCGAACGAGTTTGAAGACCCCGGATCTAGTTTCATCCATCCGGGCTGCGATATATATTCAGGAAATATAAAAACATTTGCCATGTACATCATTGCAGCAGATGATCATCCTATTCAAAGGATGATAGTTTCAGCAGAAAATTATCAGTCTATCTTCAGACGATCGTCTGTCATATGTACCAAAATGTATTTATAGAAAGCTGAGCATGGGAATGCCCGCCTCAGCTAGATCATGAGAATAATGATGAATGAAAAATAATGTATTGTATTGTATTGTATTACAGGGCACTCTCCTCAGCACTGGAACGAACTTCGGATCCTCTAGCTAAAGCATTTCACCCGATAAACGGCCTCATACTTTAGGGGGCAACTGTTATAGACATTTTTGTGCCTCGCGTCAAGGAGCATGGAATGTCAATAATTACAGGGATCCTCAGTCCCTAAATATGTTGTTCTTACCCCTAAAAGAACAAGGTCATCAAACAACAGCACTTCCAATCAGTTCTCCACCTGAAAACACTTCAAAACAGGCTTATTTTGGATCATGTCAGCTGCTTAACTGAGCATCTGCGCTGTATTGCAACTGTCCCACTCTGTACCTGCGCTGGAAGTCAAAAACAATGAAGGCTACCTGCGCTGGGCGAGATTGGCCAAGTGGCACAGTCATCCTGCAAGGTGTCAATTGCCCAGGAAGCTTCCAAAATGACACTTGGTTCATGAGATTCGCCCTGTGATGAGTAAGAGGTACTTGATCACCATGTGTAAGCAAGGATCTCCAAGTGGACACACGAACTGAAGATTAACTGAAGATGGAGAGGACACTAGTCAGCTATATGCCAGCCTCCAGCTGACTCATCCTTTCCTCTTCCCTCCTATATATAGAGCTCTTCTATGAGGTCTAAAGAGGCTGGAATTTTGGTATAAGCAAGGAGGTGTTGTTGGTATACTGCCAGGATTATTGGGTGATTGTTTTACTAGAGGTGAAGAAGAGAGTTCTTGTTGCCGAGGAGGTGCTGCTGGATTGGGGCCAACATCATTGGTTGTAACCTCCTCTGGAACCCTGTTACTTTCTATCAATAAAGTTTGCATGTTCTTCTATATACTTGTTTTACATAGATGCTTTTGTGTTTACATGTATATTTGATGCAACCTAATCCATGCTTCAATTATGATTGCTCGTATCTCGTAGTTTGCTCCCTTTTGTTGTGCAGATTCTGTGTGTAGCTGGATCGGCTTGGAGAGTAAAGAGCTGGGAACGGGATACAAAGCGAGAAGGACAAGGATCGACTAAGCGCAAGACACCAGGTTGGTTGATCCTCTTTCTATTCTCTCTGTGCTTTCATAAAGATGAACATGAAAACTTTGTCATTTAGTTGTTGCTAAAGTCTGTCACCTTTAGAAAGGGTCAGTGTCATCCGCATCGGATACTTTTCCCCACAACAGCTAGTAGACAAGTATGACAGACAGGATGATCCACATACTCACCTCGTGAAATGGACCAAGGTCTATGGGGAAGAGCCACAGCCTGAATGGGTGCATCTATTCTGTCATACCTTGGATGTCATACCCATGAATTGGTATACTAAGATGGAGCTCCACCATGGTACGAGCGAATGGGATATCTTGCATGAGGGATTTCTGTTAACTTTCACGTTTGAAGATCGTTGGTGGGATACTATTGATGATGCGGTAAATGCAATAAAAGCATCTATCTTCAAAATACCCCAGGATCCAATAGAAGTGCTTCAGCCAGAATGGGTGACACAACTGGGCTGCATGTTAGAGTGTTACAATATAAATGTTGAAGAGGATGATGAGGACCCACGAAGTATTAACATTCCAGAAACGGAAGGCTATTGCGAGCTTTAAGGACCATTGATTGAGGACCTTGACATGACCGCGCCATTAAAGACAAAGCAGGTAAACATTGGAATGGAGGCAAAACCAAAGTATGCAATGCTTGGAGACTATTGGGATGATGCCATGGTGGATAAGGTCGCTGAGTTACACTGTGAATACCAAGAATTATTCCCAACCAAAATTACAGATTTAAAAGGCATAGTTGGTGACTTAGGGATGATGAAGATTACCCTAAAACCTGACGCGAAGCTAGTTAAGAAGAGACCTTACCGCTTGAATCCAAAATATAAGGAAAAGGCCTGCTTAGAATTAGACAAAATGCTCATAGCCAGAATTATTGAGCTAGTGGAAGAATCGACTGGGTGAGTCCTATGGTAGTATAGGAGAAAAAACAGAAGGGAAAAATAAGAATATGTGTGGACCTCAGAAAGCTGAACGACGCCTGTGTACATGACCCATTACCGACACCATTCACAGATGAAGTATTGGAAAATGTCGGCAGACAAGAAGCCTATTCGTTCACAGATGGGTACTCGGGGTACCACCAGATTAAGATCACGCCGGAAGACAGGAGAAGAACAACCTTTGTAATGGAATGGGGCTGCTTTCAATACACCGTTAATCTTTTTGGGTTGAAGAACACACCAGCCATATTTTTGCGCATCGTTGTTGCCACGTTCAAAGAATACATCCAAAAATTCTTGGAGGTCTACCTGGATGATTAGACTGTCTTTGGATTAGTTAAGAACCATGTAGAAATCTTACGCTTGATGCTGGATACTTGCCAATGACACCAGATTGCGCTGAACCTTAAGAAGTACACATTCCTCGTTCCCTTTGGAAACTCGTTGGGACATGAGGTCTGCAAGTAGGGACTGATGGTGGACCCTGTGAAGATTGTCGTTATTCTAAATTTGGAAGCACCACAAAGTGTTAAATAGTTGTGCGCTACCTTGGGACACACTAGGTACTACAGAAAGTTTATCAAAAGCTATTCCCAAATCGCTGCACCAATAAAAAAGCTATTGGAAAAGGATGTTACATTTTGTTGGAATGATGATTGCATGAAAAGTTTGGATTTCCTGAAGGGGAAATTGACCTCCGCTCCAATCCTAGTCTTCCCAAAATGGGATGTGGAGTTTCATGTCCACGTGGATGCGCCATGTATCATCTAAGAGTAGTTCTCACATAGGAGGGCGGGGAAGGCTTGGATCACCCTATCGCATTTGCAAGTCGGAGGTTGTCCAAAGCAGAGAAGAACTATTCCACCACCGAGAGCGAGGGGTTGGCGATGGTGTATGTGCTCCAAAAATACTGACATTATTTGCTCAGAGGACATTTCAAGATGTATACTGACCCACGCTGAAATACCTAGTCAATAAGCCTGTGTCGGGGGGGGCGCATATGCGGTGGCTTTTATTGTTCTAGGAATATGATTTTGAGGTTGTATTCAAGTCAAGATGCCTGAAAGCAGGACCGGATCATTTATCACACATTGAGATGAGCGAGGAACCCACTAATCTGGAGGAAGGATTACCTGATGCACAACTTTGTGGTGCATGTCGCAGAGGGGAACTTGGAAGATATAATCCGTTTTCTGACAACAGGGACTATGCTGAAGGAATACTTCGTCCAACAGAAGAAGGAATTGGTGGTGCATGCGACGGATTTTTCTGTCGTTGTAGGGCACCTATACAAAATGGGAAATTATGAGATATTGTGAAGATACGTACTTGAATTTGAAATAAGTCAGATCCTCGTGAAAGCACATGGGAGCGCTGCAGGAGGACACTATGCAGGACAAGCAACTGCACAAAAGAATCTCTGCGTAGGGTTATGGTAGCCAACCCTGCACCAAGATTCAAAAGCACACTATAAGGCCTATGATATGTCAAAGGACTAGAAAACCATCATGGAGGGATGAGATTCCATTAACTCCACAGATGACACTACATCTGTTCGAGAAATGCGCAATCGAATTTGTGGGACCGATAAAACCTCAGGGAAAGATGGGCACACTCTACATCATCACCGCAATAGAGTATCTGACATGATGGGCAGAAGCGCAACCGATCAAATACTGCACGGCTGTTACGACTGCGAATTTTTTGTTCGAAAACGTATTAACCTGCATTGGTTGTCTGAAAACCTTAATAATTGATCATGGAACACATTTCTGTTATAGACATTTTTGTGCCTTGCAGCTCCAAGCATGAAATGTCCATAAACCAAGGGCTCCTAAGTCCCTAAAAGTGTTGTTCCAACCCCTAAAGGAACAAGGTCAACAAATTACAGCTTCTCCCAGAAGTTCTCCACCAGAAATTGCTCAGAATAAGTCAAAACAGGATCATTTCAGCTGCTCCACTGGCTAGTTGCGTTGCATAGCACCTAAATACACTAGCTGGGTGCGTTGCAACGCACCTAAATGCACTATCGTTTAGCAGGAAATGACAAATGGGAGTGCCATTCCGCGAGGTGGAAAGACAATGGAAGCTTCCAGAATCTTCTCCAATGACACTTGCCTCACTGAATTCGACCAAGGATGAGTAAGAGGCTTTCAGTCTCCAAGTGGAAGCAAGAACTGACAGAGAGAAGACACTAATCAAATAATAAGCTGACTCATCCTCCTTGCATACATCTATATATGAATCCCTCATCCCAGAGATCCAGAGGCTAGAATTTTGTACATTGCAAAGAATTGTTGTTGGTTTTGAGATAGAGATCAGAGTATTGGGTGATTTATGCTTTGTTGGAGGCGAAGAAGGGGCTTCTTTGCTGGGAGGTTGATGCTGGGTTAGGAATCATCAGTTGTATCTCTTCCTGGATCTTCTTGTATATCAATAAAAAAACTATTTGAGTTTCTCCTACATGCTTGTGTATCATTGATGCTTGTTACATTTGTATGTTTAGCTTAAATCCGATCCTAAGCTATTTATGAATATAGATCCATGTCTTTGTATAGTTTTCTCCTTCTGTGATCTTACTGGAACTTGGTGAAGCTAGGCAAGTAAGGGAGCAGGTAGCTGGAAGCTGTCAAAGAAGAGAGGGATTGGATCAAAGGACTAGCACAAGACACAGGTCGGTTCTTTCTATCCCCCTCTATCTTCAATTCATAAAGGAAATACAAAAGTAGTTTTCTCTGTTTGTTTCTAAGGTAGCTGTCACACCTTAGTGGGATAGAGCAGTTCTAAATAGACACTTTTCCCGGTAACAAAATGGTGACTCCGCTGGGGAAGATTGTCTAATTAGTTTGTTTGTGTATCTTTTTGTTGTTTGTTTCATAAACTTATAAGTAGCATTCGAACTTCATTTGCCACAACAAATGCAAAGTAGACAACTGCTACTTCAATCCATTCGCTGGATCTATTTATGATTTGAACAGCGGATTCACAAATGATTTGATTGCCCTTTGTGATAGCTCTTAGACCCTCCTTAGATCTACCCTCTGATTGTGCATTACTGATTGCTTTTACTCGGCCAAAAACCAAAGACTAAACTGCAAACCGTGACCCAGAACCCGGATAGAATTCTCGTTTCTACCCCAGCGTAGGTACTGTGAACAGATCCTACATTTCAACGCACTTCCCGAAAGGGCAACCTGCGTTGCAATCCAGTTTCTCTGTGTTACAGGTGCGCTGATCAGACTAGCCCTGTGCAGCTGAGGTTCTTGTGCTTCATTCTTTCCAGTTTTGTCTCTGATTTTTGCAGCCTGTGATCAGTGTATGTGTCTGTTTAAAAACCCCTTTTCCTTGTTGTTATTCCGCCTCCTTTGTACAAAAGAACTGTAGATTTTTTTGTGTGTTTGTTGAGTCGTTTACAGTTTTCCATTGCAATAGTATAATAGTCGTACTATCGTCCTTCGATTTAGATCTGTCACAAGTGTCGATTTCGATCATAGGAGAAAGTTTGATTGCTGTTGATGGTCGATTATACTTGTACTATTGCCTTTGGTCCGAATTTGTGACTTTCTAGTGTCAAAAACGAGTATTTATTTCAAAATCATAAAGTGTCGTAATTGTTTTTATCTTTTGATTTCGAAAAGAAGCTTGTTTGTGTTGGTCGCTTGAAAGAAAATTCAAATTTGTACATCAACTTTCTTTTAGCATCAATATTAAGAAAGTCGAAAACAAATACATGCACATGTGCATTTTCATATTGACAGTCTGTTTGGCTTGATTTAGGAAAGTGCATTTACAGTGTGCTCTTTGCTCTTTGTGAAAGGATTGTGTCTTCCTTTTGTTGGCATTATGTTTCTGGTATAGCTATATGTTACAGATGTTGTACTTGATGGCAACTCCCGTGGCAAGGCTCTCAATTTATTGAAAAATAAGAAGGACGCAGGAAATCAGTTCAGAAGGTGCGTACCTGCAGGTACACCATGCAGGGACTGCGTCCAGGTACGCAGGGCAGCCGTTCAGGAGGTGCGTCCCCCCACATTTCAAGGCAGAGAAAAGCACACATGGGGTTTCTTATGTTTTACTCTTGGTATTTAGCCGACGGTATTGGGTTATTATGGTGTCGGCTCGTGGTATTGTTCTATGATTTTAGGAGGAGCATGCCTATATAAAGCAAAGGAGATCATTTGGCTTAAGCATGGTTTTTGGTTGAATATCTTATGAGGGCTAGATCTGGTCTAGATCTAAACAAGGCGAATCTACTGATGGACCGAGATCTCTTCGGCGCATGTTCAGATCTGTAGATCTGACTGTCTGGGTTACTTCTGTAGCCTTGAAAGCAGGGAGACGCAGGTGCAGTAAGGGTTCAGGTGCGTCGGGACGCAGGCACAGAAGGGTTCAGGTGCGCCGGGACGCAGGCGCAGAAGGGTTCAGGTGCGCTGGGACACAGGAGCAGAAGGGTTCAGGTGCGCCGGGACGCAGGCGCAGAAGGGTTCAGGTGCGTCGGGACGCAGGCAGTTCAATAGACTCAGAGCGAGGGACGCAGGCTAGCAGTTGAGCAGGGTGCGTCCGGGACGCAGGCTAGCAGTTGAGCAGGGTGAGTCCGGGACGCAGGCTAGCAGTTGAGCAGGGTGAGTCCGGGAAGCAGGCTAGCAGTGGAGCAGGGTGCTTCCTTCTCTTAAAATCTTTGTTTATCATTGTTGTGTTCTGGGTTTGGTCCTATTACTGTTGATCTGGTTACTACAGTTGATTGGGTGATTCTCTCATACTTGATGATCAATTGATGCTTATGGATCCAGTTTGAAAATTTATGAAAAGTGGTCCTTGTAAGAAAAGAAGTAGGGGGTTGTAGCTCCCTTCCAGGAGAGATTGGAAAACGAGAGAGAGTTGTAGCTCTCTGCAGGTTGCAGCCTGCGTACTGGTAAAGGACTGCACCAGTACAAAACCATTGTAAAAGGAGTTTCTAATTTGAAGGAAGATAGAGACATATTGCAGCAGGTGGTTTTCACCCACATTGGGTTTCCACCTTACATCTTGTGTTCTTTGGTGTGACTATCTGTTTTCTTTTGTTCATGCTCATTATTTTATGGTACTGACATGCAAAGATAATTCAAAGAACAAATAAAGAAGATTTATTAAAAGTATTATATAATACTGATTCACCCCCCTCTCAGTATTATTTCCAACAATTGGTATCAGAGCAGGTCCTTCAGAGAAGCTTGATCGCTTGAAGGTAGATCGTTCATCATGAGCAACTACGAGAGAGAAGCATCAATCAGGCCACCGGTTTTTGATGGGACAAACTTCAATTATTGGAAGGTAAGAGTTACTGCATATCTTCAATCTCTTGGTACAGAAGTTTGGGACATTGTTGAAACAGGCTACGCTTTTCCTTCAGCTACTCCTACAGATCCAGCTGAGAAAAAGAAGTATGAAACAAATGCAAAAGCAGTCAGTACTCTGTTAGGATGTATATCCCAAATGGAATTCATGAAGGTAATGCACTACAAATCCGCAAAAGAGATATGGGACAAAATTGTCACAAGCTATGAAGGAGATGAACAGGTAAAGCGTGCTAAACTTCAAACTCTCAGGATTCAGTATGAGACTCTCAAGATGTATAATGATGAAAGTGTGGCTAACTATTTTCTTCAGGTAGATGAGATTGTTAATTGTATGAAAAATTTGGGTGAAGAAATAAGAGAGGCGATAGTGGTTGAAAAGGTTCTAAGATCATTGTCCCCCAAGTTTGAATCTAAAGTATTTGCTATAGAAGAAAAGGAAAATCTACGAATTCTCACTATGTCTCAGCTACATGGAATTCTAACTGCTTATGAAATGAGAAAGGGAGGTCCATCAGACAGAAGAGACGCTGCTTTCAAGGCATCAGGTAAAGAAGATTATTATGAAGCAATCCACGTCCCAGAAGAAGAGGAAGAAGAATCAAATTTTGTCAGAAAACTTCAAAGAGGTTCTGGAAGATTCAGAGGTAAGTTACCTTTTAAATGCTTTGCTTGTGGAAGAGTAGGTCATTATGCTGCAAAATGTCCTTATAAGGATAAAGGAAAGGAACCTGCTAGATGGAACAAGAAACAAAGTGCAAATAAGAAAAGCTACTACACCCATGAAGATAGTGATGGTCTATCGAACAGTGATGAAGATGAACGAGGTAATGAATATAAGTTGTTAATGGCATTTGAAGATGATGATTATATGGATGCTATAGATGTGGATAACCTTTATGATGAAATTACTAGACTCAAGATATGTATAGAAGAAAAGAATGTGATCATTGATACTTTACAATTTCAAATTGATGAAAAGGAAAAACATCTTGAAAAACTAGAAGGAGAAATTGTTGGTCTTAGAAAAGAGATTGAGAAAACAAAAACTATTAATCTTAAGTTTGTCAAAGGATTTGAAACTTTGGATAAGATTATCAATGTGCAGCGGTCTCCTCTAAACAAGACAGGTCTGGGCTACAATGGAGAAACCTCTCAAGCATCCACCTCTAAGAGTTATCTTGATGCAGCAAGAAGAAATGAGCAAAAGAACAATGAAGATCATCAGGTAAAGCAGGGACAAATTACAAACAGAAACTATCAGGGGCAATCCATTTTAAGGGTGAACCAGCCACAGGTAAAATCTTCTCAATTTGGTTCAAGAATAGATGAAAATAGAAATTACAATTAGTTGGCTGGTAGATTCGATAACCGCAGAAGTTTCTTCAATGGACAATGCTTTTCTTGTCATAACTTTGGTCACAAAGCAGCTCAATGTGTTGCATATAAAACAATCATGACTAGGGAAGCTCAAAAACAAAGAAGTATGACAGGGATTACAAAAAGGACCTATAACAACTTTTCGGTTCTTGAAAATGAAGTTGAGTGTTCTATTTGCAATAATTTTGGGCATGAAGACTCTGAATGCAAGAGCAGGTTTCAGCAGAAAAAGGAACAAGCCTCAAGAACCAAAACATGGAGAATAAAGGAACCTCAAACAGAAAGATGCGGGATAGCTTTTTATGTAGAGGGACAGGAAAATCTATGGTACATTGACAGTGGATGTTCGAAGCATATGACAGGTGATAAAGAAAAACTTGAATCTTATTCTGCTCTAGAAAAGGGAAAGAAAGTCTCTTTTGGAAATGATACTCCTGCAACTATAAAAGGAAAAGGCATTGCTCAGTTAAAAGAAAAGGTCAAGGCTGGAAATGTTTTGTATGTAGATGGATTGAAGCATAATCTTCTAAGTGTCAGCCAGATGTGTGATCAAAGAACCGAGGTTATATTCAGATCGAATGGATGTCTTGTTCGTGATCTTGATACAGGTAAAACAGTGCTCAAAGGCAAAAGAACTCCAAATAATCTGTACATATTTGAAGAAGGACAACAACAATGCTATCTGAGCAAGGATGAAGAGCACTGGTTATGGCATCGAAGGTTGGGACATCTAAGCTTCTCACAAATAAGGAAAGCGTGCAAATATCAGGCAGTTCGCGATCTTCCAGATATCAAAATTCCTGACAACACCATATGCAAATCATGTCAGTTTGGAAAACAAACCAGAACTAACTTTCCAGAGAAAGAAGGATCAGCTAGCATGCCTCTTGAGCTAGTACATACAGATACATGCGGTCCCTTCAGGAAAAGAACACCTCGAGGAGAAGAATACTTGATATTATTCATTGACGATTTCTCCAGGTTTGTCTGGTTAGGACTTATGAAGCACAAAGATGAAGCATTCGAAAAATTCAAATCCTTCAAAGCCTTGGTGGAAAATGAATCAGGTCACAAAATTAAGTGCCTCAGATCCGACAGAGGTGGGGAATTTACGTCAAATGAATTTTTCGATTTCTGTGAAGAACATGGGATAAGAAGAGAATTCTCTACAGCAAGAACTCCCTAGCAAAATGGAGTTGTGGAAAGAATGAACAGAACAATCCAACAAATGGCTCGTGCTATGCTTGATGAATCAGGAACTCCCGCTACTTTCTGGGGTGAAGCTGCACATGCTGCGGTGGTTATTCCCAACAAAACGAATGTCCGGGTGAACAGCACTCAAACTCCTCATGAGCTTTGGAATGGTAGGACTCCTTCGGTAAAGCACTTCAAAATCTTTGGGAGCAAATGCTATATCAAGAATACTGATGAGCAGCTTGGCAAACTTGAACCTAGAGCAAATGAAGGCATTCTTCTTGGTTATTCTCCATATAGCAAAGCATACAAATGCTACAATAAAAGACTTGGCAGAATTGTTGACAGCATTGATGTAGTGGTTGATGAGAAGGGATACATTCCTAGGCAAGTACATCGTGAAGACATCGAAGAAGATGAAGGCTACCCTCAAAGACAGAATGATGAAGAAGAAGAATCTCAAGAAGAACCTCAAGAAGAACCAGAGGAGCAAACAAGAATAGAAGAAAAGACTCCATCCAGATATGTTCAGAAGAACCATCCAGAATCTCAGATTATGGGACAGAAAGAAGCAGGTGTACAAACTCGAAGAACAATTGCAGAAGCTTCAAGCTATTTAGCATTACTCTCCTCAACTGAACCACAAAATGTGAAAGAGGCATGCAAAGACGAATGTTGGGTGAAAGCAATGGATGAAGAACTTGAGCAGATCGAAAAGAACAACACTTGGGAGCTGGTTCCTAGACCAAAAGATAAGAATGTTATCGGGACAAAATGGGTCTTCAAAAACAAATTGAATGAAAATGGAGAAGTAATTAGAAATAAAGCCAGACTTGTTTGTAAAGGGTATGCGCAGCAAGAAGGAATAGACTTTGAAGAAACCTTTGCTCCTGTTGCAAGACTTGAGGCCATCCGAATGTTTCTTGCTCTCTCAAGTTTTCAAAACTTCAAAGTATTTCAAATGGACGTGAAATCAGCCTTTCTGAATGGAGACTTGGAAGAAGAAGTATACATTGAACAACCAGATGGGTTCATTCTTGGAAATGATCCAAACCTTGTATGCAGATTGAAAAAGGCCCTCTATGGTCTCAAACAAGCTCCAAGGGCTTGGTACTACCGCTTGGACAAATATCTTCATCAACAAGGTTTTTCAAAAGGTTCAGCAGATAGCAATCTTTATATAAAAGTTGAAAATGACAAATTGCTAATACTTGTTGTGTATGTAGATGACATTATTTTTGGCAGCAATGAAGAAGCTATGAGTCAAAGCTTTGTCTCGGTCATGCAGAAAGAATTTGAAATGTCCTTGCTAGGAGAACTGACATATTTCCTTGGTTTGAAAATCCAACAAAAGGAAGGAGGAATCTTTTTATCTCAAACCAAGTATCTCAAACAAATTTTGAAGAAATATGGCATGGAAGATGCAAAACCAGTATGTACACCCATGGTCACAGGATGTAGTCTCAGTACAAATGATGAATCTGCAGCAGTACATCAACCAACCTACAGATCTATGATTGGAAGTTTACTTTATTTGACAGGTACCCGACCGGACATCATGCATGCAGTTGGAATAGTTGGAAGATTTCAGGCAAATCCGAAGGAGACTCATCTTCAGGCAGTGAAGAGAATTTTCAAATATCTTCAAGGGACTCAAAATTATGGCTTATGGTATCCTAGAGATACAGATCTTACTCTTCATGCTTATACAGATGCAGATTGGGCCGGAAGTGTGGATGACAGGAAAAGCACAAGTGGTGGTGCGTTCTTTATGGGTTCTAGACTGTTATCTTGGTTCAGCAAGAAACAGAGTTCAATTGCCTTGTCTACAGCTGAAGCGGAATATGTTGCTGCTGCATCTTGTTGCACCCAACTCCTTTGGATGATGCAGACTTTGCAGGATTTTCAAATCACTTGTACACCACCTATCCCCATCTTATGTGATAACACAAGTGCAATCAGCATCTCAAAGAATCCAGTTATGCATTCAAAAACCAAGCACATACCAATCAAGTATCATTTTCTCCGGGAACAAGTGCTTGAACAGAAGGTCAAGTTGGAGTATGTTCCTTCTAAGGAACAAGTTGCTGATATTCTCACCAAACCATTGCCCAGGGACACTTTTGAATACCTCAGGCAAAAGCTGGGGGTTGTTGATGCATCATCTTATTGTTGAATCTTTTCTAATTGATGGTACAGGTTCAGGGGGAGCATATAATGCATTGTTGGCATTATGGAGGATGGTCAGAAGGAGATCTTGGAAATAGCTGCAATATGTCTCTATCTCTTTCTTGGTGGATTATGGTTCTTTGTTGCAGATCTGGTTCATTTTCAGGAGGAGCATACCCCTTTGCCCTTGATGTCAAAGGGGGAGAATGAAGCTGAAGTTTGTGAGGTTGCCATCAAGTCCAAAGGGGGAGATTGTTGGCATTATGTTTCTGGTATAGCTATATGTTACAGATGTTGTACTTGATGGCAACTCCCCTGGCAAGGCTCTCAATTTATTGAAAAATAAGAAGGACGCAGGAAATCAGTTCAGAAGGTGCGTACCCGCAGGTACACCATGAAGGGACTGCGTCCAGGTACGCAGGGCAGCCGTTCAGGAGGTGCGTCCCCCCAGTGCACACATTTCAAGGCAGAGAAAAGCACACATGGGGTTTCTTATGTTTTACTCTTGGTATTTAGCCGACGGTATTGGGTTATTATGGTGTCGGCTCGTGGTATTGTTCCATGATTTTAGGAGGAGCGTGCCTATATAAAGCAAAGGAGATCATTTGGCTTAAGCATGGTTTTTGGTTGAATATCTTATGAGGGCTAGATCTGGTCTAGATCTAAACAAGGCGAATCTACTGATGGACCGAGATCTCTTCGGCGCATGTTCAGATCTGTAGATCTGACTGTCTGGGTTACTTCTGAAGTCTTGAAAGCCCGGAGACGCAGGTGCAGTAAGGGTTCAGGTGCGCCGGGACGCAGGCACAGAAGGGTTCAGGTGCGCCGGGACGCAGGCGCAGAAGGGTTCAGGTGCGCCGGGACGCAGGCGCAGAAGGGTTCAGGTGCGCCGGGACGCAGGCGCAGAAGGGTTCAGGTGCGCCGGGACGCAGGTGCAGAAGGGTTCAGGTGCGCCGGGACGCAGGCAGTTCAATAGACTCAGAGCGAGGGATGCAGGCTAGCAGTTGAGCAGGGTGCGTCCGGGACGCAGGCTAGCAGTTGAGCAGGGTGAGTCCGGGACGCAGGCTAGCAGTTGAGCAGGGTGAGTCCGGGAAGCAGGCTAGCAGTGGAGCAGGGTGCTTCCTTCTCTTAAAATCTTTGTTTATCATTGTTGTGTTCTGGGTTTGGTCCTATTACTGTTGATCTGGTTACTACAGTTGATTGGGTGATTCTCTCATACTTGATGATCAATTGATGCTTATGGATCCAGTTTGAAAATTTATGAAAAGTGGTCCTTGTAAGAAAAGAAGTAGGGGGTTGTAGCTCCCTTCCAGGAGAGATTGGAAAACGAGAGAGAGTTGTAGCTCTCTGCAGGTTGCAGCCTGCGTACTGGTAAAGGACTGCACCAGTACAAAACCATTGTAAAAGGAGTTTCTAATTTGAAAGAAGATAGAGACATATTGCAGCAGGTGGTTTTCACCCACATTGGGTTTCCACCTTACATCTTGTGTTCTTTGGTGTGACTATCTGTTTTCTTTTGTTCACGCTCATTATTTTATGGTACTGACATGCAAAGATAATTCAAAGAACAAATAAAGAAGATTTATTAAAAGTATTAATAATACTGATTCACCCCCCTCTCAGTATTATTTCCAACAATTGGTATCAGAGCAGGTCCTTCAGAGAAGCTTGATCGCTTGAAGGTAGATCGTTCATCATGAGCAACTACGAGAGAGAAGCATCAATCAGGCCACCGGGTTTTGATGGGACAAACTTCAATTATTGGAAGGTAAGAGTTACTGCATATCTTCAATCTCTTGGTACAGAAGTTTGGGACATTGTTGAAACAGGCTACGCTTTTCCTTCAGCTACTCCTACAGATCCAGCTGAGAAAAAGAAGTATGAAACAAATGCAAAAGCAGTCAGTACTCTGTTAGGATGTATATCCCAAACGGAATTCATGAAGGTAATGCACTACAAATCCGCAAAAGAGATATGGGACAAAATTGTCACAAGCTATGAAGGAGATGAACAGGTAAAGCGTGCTAAACTTCAAACTCTCAGGATTCAGTATGAGACTCTCAAGATGTATAATGATGAAAGTGTGGCTAACTATTTTCTTCGGGTAGATGAGATTGTTAATTGTATGAAAAATTTGGGTGAAGAAATAAGAGAGGCGATAGTGGTTGAAAAGGTTCTAAGATCATTTTCCCCCAAGTTTGAATCTAAAGTATCTGCTATAGAAGAAAAGGAAAATCTACGAATTCTCACTATGTCTCAGCTACATGGAATTCTAACTGCTTATGAAATGAGAAAGGGAGGTCCATCAGACAGAAGAGAAGCTGCTTTCAAGGCATCAGGTAAAGAAGATTATTATGAAGCAATCCACGTCCCAGAAGAAGAGGAAGAAGAATCAAATTTTGTCAGAAAACTTCAAAGAGGTTCTGGAAGATTCAGAGGTAAGTTACCTTTTAAATGCTTTGCTTGTGGAAGAGTAGGTCATTATGCTGCAAAATGTCCTTATAAGGATAAAGGAAAGGAACCTGCTAGATGGAACAAGAAACAAAGTGCAAATAAGAAAAGCTACTACACCCATGAAGATAGTGATGGTCTATCGAACAGTGATGAAGATGAACGAGGTAATGAATATAAGTTGTTAATGGCATTTGAAGATGATGATTATATGGATGCTATAGATGTGGATAACCTTTATGATGAAATTACTAGACTCAAGAGATGTATATAAGAAAAGAATGTGATCATTGATACTTTACAATTTCAAATTGATGAAAAGGAAAAACATCTTGAAAAACTAGAAGGAGAAATTGTTGGTCTTAGAAAAGAGATTGAGAAAACAAAAACTATTAATCTTAAGTTTGTCAAAGGATCTGAAACTTTGGATAAGATTATCAATGTGCAGCAGTCTCCTCTAAACAAGACAGGTCTGGGCTACAATGGAGAAACCTCTCAAGCATCCACCTCTAAGAGTTATCTTGATGCAGCAAGAAGAAATGAGCAAAAGAACAATGAAGATCATCAGGTAAAGCAGGGACAAATTACAAACAGAAACTATCAGGGGCAATCCATTTTAAGGGTGAACCAGCCACAGGTAAAATCTTCTCAATTTGGTTCAAGAATAGATGAAAATAGAAATTACAATCAGTTGGCTGGTAGATTCGATAACCGCAGAAGTTTCTTCAATGGACAATGCTTTTCTTGTCATAACTTTGGTCACAAAGCAGCTCAATGTGTTGCATATAAAACAATCATGACTAGGGAAGCTCAAAAACAAAGAAGTATGACAGGGATTACAAAAAGGACCTATAACAACTTTTCGGTTCTTGAAAATGAAGTTGAGTGTTCTATTTGCAATAATTTTGGGCATGAAGACTCTGAATGCAGGAGCAGGTTTCAGCAGAAAAAGGAACAAGCCTCAAGCACCAAAACATGGAGAATAAAGGAACCTCAAACAGAAAGATGCGGGATAGCTTTTTATGCAGAGGGACAGGAAAATCTATGGTACATTGACAGTGTATGTTCGAAGCATATGACAGGTGATAAAGAAAAACTTGAATCTTATTCTGCTCTAGAAAAGGGAAAGAAAGTCTCTTTTGGAAATGATACTCCTGCAACTATAAAAGGAAAAGGCATTGCTCAGTTAAAAGAAAAGGTCAAGTCTGGAAATGTTTTGTATGTAGATGGATTGAAGCATAATCTTCTAAGTGTCAGCCAGATGTGTGATCAAAGAACCGAGGTTATATTCAGATCGAATGGATGTCTTGTTTGTGATCTTGATACAGGTAAAACAGTGCTCAAAGGCAAAAGAACTCCAAATAATCTGTACATATTTGAAGAAGGACAACAACAATGCTATCTGAGCAAGGATGAAGAGCACTGGTTATGGCATCGAAGGTTGGGACATCTAAGCTTCTCACAAATAAGGAAAGCGTGCAAATATCAGGCAGTTCGCGATCTTCCAGATATCAAAATTCCTGACAACGCCATATGCAAATCATGTCAGTTTGGAAAACAAACCAGAACTAACTTTCCAGAGAAAGAAGGATCAGCTAGCATGCCTCTTGAGCTAGTACATACAGATACATGCGGTCCCTTCAGGAAAAGAACACCTCGAGGAGAAGAATACTTGATATTATTCATTGACGATTTCTCCAGGTTTGTCTGGTTAGGACTTATGAAGCACAAAGATGAAGCATTCGAAAAATTCAAATCCTTCAAAGCCTTGGTGGAAAATGCATCAGGTCACAAAATTAAGTGCCTCAGATCCGACAGAGGTGGGGAATTTACGTCAAATGAATTTTTCGATTTCTGTGAAGAACATGGGATAAGAAGAGAATTCTCTACAGCAAGAACTCCCCAGCAAAATGGAGTTGTGGAAAGAATGAACAGAACAATCCAACAAATGGCTCGTGCTATGCTTGATGAATCAGGAACTCCCGCTACTTTCTGGGGTGAAGCTGCACATGCTGCGGTTGTTATTCTCAACAAAACGAATGTCCGGGTGAACAGCACTCAAACTCCTCATGAGCTTTGGAATGGTAGGACTCCTTCGGTAAAGCACTTCAAAATCTTTGGGAGCAAATGCTATATCAAGAATACTGATGAGCAGCTTGGCAAACTTGAACCTAGAGCAAATGAAGGCATTCTTCTTGGTTATTCTCCATATAGCAAAGCATACAAATGCTACAATAAAAGACTTGGCAGAATTGTTGACAGCATTGATGTAGTGGTTGATGAGAAGGGATACATTCCTAGGCAAGTACATCGTGAAGACATCGAAGAAGATGAAGGCTACCCTCAAAGACAGAATGATGAAGAAGAAGAATCTCAAGAAGAACCTCAAGAAGAACCAGAGGAGCAAACAAGAATAGAAGAAAAGACTCCATCCAGATATGTTCAGAAGAACCATCCAGAATCTCAGATTATGGGACAGAAAGAAGCAGGTGTACAAACTCGAAGAACAATTGCAGAAGCTTCAAGCTATTTAGCATTACTCTCCTCAACTGAACCACAAAATGTGAAAGAGGCATGCAAAGACGAATGTTGGGTGAAAGCAATGGATGAAGAACTTGAGCAGATCGAAAAGAACAGCACTTGGGAGCTGGTTCCTAGACCAAAAGATAAGAATGTTATCGGGACAAAATGGGTCTTCAAAAACAAATTGAATGAAAATGGAGAAGTAATTAGAAATAAAGCCAGACTTGTTTGTAAAGGGTATGCGCAGCAAGAAGGAATAGACTTTGAAGAAACCTTTGCTCCTGTTGCAAGACTTGAGGCCATCCGAATGTTTCTTGCTCTCTCAAGTTTTCAAAACTTCAAAGTATTTCAAATGGACGTGAAATCAGCCTTTCTGAATGGAGACTTGGAAGAAGAAGTATACATTGAACAGCCAGATGGGTTCATTCTTGGAAATGATCCAAACCTTGTATGCAGATTGAAAAAGGCCCTCTATGGTCTCAAACAAGCTCCAAGGGCTTGGTACTACCGCTTGGACAAATATCTTCATCAACAAGGTTTTTCAAAAGGTTCAGCAGATAGCAATCTTTATATAAAAGTTGAAAATGACAAATTGCTAATACTTGTTGTGTATGTAGATGACATTATTTTTGGCAGCAATGAAGAAGCTATGAGTCAAAGCTTTGACTCGGTCATGCAGAAAGAATTTGAAATGTCCTTGCTAGGAGAACTGACATATTTCCTTGGTTTGCAAATCCAACAAAAGGAAGGAGGAATCTTTTTATCTCAAACCAAGTATCTCAAACAGATTTTGAAGAAATATGGCATGGAAGATGCAAAACCAGTATGTACACCCATGGTCACAGGATGTAGTCTCAGTACAAATGATGAATCTGCAGCAGTACATCAACCAACCTACAGATCTATGATTGGAAGTTTACTTTATTTGACAGGTACCCGACCGGACATCATGCATGCAGTTGGAATAGTTGGAAGATTTCAGGCAAATCCGAAGGAGACTCATCTTCAGGCAGTGAAGAGAATTTTCAAATATCTTCAAGGGACTCAAAATTATGGCTTATGGTATCCTAGAGATACAGATCTTACTCTTCATGCTTATACAGATGCAGATTGGGCCGGAAGTGTGGATGACAGGAAAAGCACAAGTGGTGGTGCGTTCTTTATGGGTTCTAGACTGTTATCTTGGTTCAGCAAGAAACAGAGTTCAATTGCCTTGTCTACAGCTGAAGCGGAATATGTTGCTGCTGCATCTTGTTGCACGCAACTCCTTTGTATGATGCAGACTTTGCAGGATTTTCAAATCACTTGTACACCACCTATCCCCATCTTATGTGATAACACAAGTGCAATCAGCATCTCAAAGAATCCAGTTATGCATTCAAAAACCAAGCACATACCAATCAAGTATCATTTTCTCCGGGAACAAGTGCTTGAACAGATGGTCAAGTTGGAGTATGTTCCTTCTAAGGAACAAGTTGCTGATATTCTCACCAAACCATTGCCCAGGGACACTTTTGAATACCTCAGGCAAAAGCTGGGGGTTGTTGATGCATCATCTTATTGTTGAATCTTTTCTAATTGATGGTACAGGTTCAGGGGGAGCATATAATGCATTGTTGGCATTATGGAGGATGGTCAGAAGGAGATCTTGGAAATAGTTGCAATATGTCTCTATCTCTTTCTTAGTGGATTATGGTTCTTTGTTGCAGATCTGGTTCATTTTCAGGAGGAGCATGATCTTAGGGGGAGCATACCCCTTTGCCCTTGATGTCAAAGGGGGAGAATGAAGCTAAAGTTTGTGAGGTTGCCATCAAGTCCAAAGGGGGAGATTGTTGGCATTATGTTTCTGGTATAGCTATATGTTACAGATGTTGTACTTGATGGCAACTCCCCTGGCAAGGCTCTCAATTTATTGAAAAATAAGAAGGACGCAGGAAATCAGTTCAGAAGGTGCGTACCCGCAGGTACACCATGCAGGGACTGCATCCAGGTACGCAGGGCAGCCGTTCAGGAGGTGCGTCCCCCCAGTGCACACATTTCAAGGCAGAGAAAAGCACACATGGGGTTTCTTATGTTTTACTCTTGGTATTTAGCCGACGGTATTGGGTTATTATGGTGTCGGCTCGTGGTATTGTTCCATGATTTTAGGAGGAGCGTGCCTATATAAAGCAAAGGAGATCATTTGGCTTAAGCATGGTTTTTGGTTGAATATCTTATGAGGGCTAGATCTGGTCTAGATCTAAACAAGGCGAATCTACTGATGGACCGAGATCTCTTCGGCGCATGTTCAGATCTGTAGATCTGACTGTCTGGGTTACTTCTGAAGCCTTGAAATCCCGGAGACGCAGGTGCAGTAAGGGTTCAGGTGCGCCGGGATGCAGGCACAGAAGGGTTCAGGTGCGCCGGGACGCAGGCGCAGAAGGGTTCAGGTGCGCCGGGACGCAGGCGCAGAAGTGTTCAGGTGCGCCGAGACGCAGGCGCAGAAGGGTTCAGGTGCGCCGCGACGCAGGTGCAGAAGGGTTCAGGTGCGGCGGGACGCAGGCAGTTCAATAGACTCAGAGCGAGGGACGCAGGCTAGCAGTTGAGCAGGGTGCGTCCGGGACGCAAGCTAGCAGTTGAGCAGGGTGAGTCCGGGATGCAGGCTAGCAGTTGAGCAGGGTGAGTCCGGGAAGCAGGCTAGCAGTGGAGCAGGGTGCTTCCTTCTCTTAAAATCTTTGTTTATCATTGTTGTGTTTTGGGTTTGGTCCTATTACTGTTGATCTGGTTACTACAGTTGATTGGGTGATTCTCTCATACTTGATGATCAATTGATGCTTATGGATCCAGTTTGAAAATTTATGAAAAGTGGTCCTTGTAAGAAAAGAAGTAGGGGGTTGTAGCTCCCTTCCAGGAGAGATTGGAAAACGAGAGAGAGTTGTAGCTCTCTGCAGGTTGCAGCCTGCGTACTGGTAAAGGACTGCACCAGTACAAAACCATTGTAAAAGGAGTTTCTAATTTGAAAGAAGATAGAGACATATTGCAGCAGGTGGTTTTCACCCACATTGGGTGTCCACCTTACATCTTGTGTTCTTTGGTGTGACTATCTGTTTTCTTTTGTTCATGCTCATTATTTTATGGTACTGACATGCAAAGATAATTCAAAGAACAAATAAATAAGATTTATTAAAAGTATTATATAATACTGATTCACCCCCCTCTCAGTATTATTTCCAACATCTTTTCCCCTAGTAGCTAGGATTTTCATTGCTAAAAAAAAATAAAAGTTTGCTTATCATCTTTAGATTGCATTTTAGGAATTACATCTACATCTCGTGGTGAACCCAAAAGGCAAACTTCATAAGAAATATCAACTTAAAATAAACTCAATGAATCTAACAACGCTTTGGTACTTAACGCACAACATTTAGAGGTCTAGGATAGAGACGTATTCCGGCGTCGTAAAGCCTGGTAACTGTTGTCCTCACTGATGGTTGGGTGATTCCTCCACTTTGAGACGATAAGTTCCAGTATGGACTTGTGCTCCCACATACCATCGAGTATATATTGGGATACCCCTATAGGCTTAAATCCTTTATCCATAGGAAGCCGTGTCTGCCGCCCTATCGATCGCAATGCACTGAACACAACATTCGGGAAGATTGACTGCCGTACCGTAAAAAATATTCTGCAGTTTTGCGATTGGTTTGGTACTCCCTCTACCTAGATCTCCAGAGAAGTCCCTTTCGTTCCTTTTCAGACTCCTTAATGGAAAAGGTCCATCTGAGCACTTGTCACTTCAGGCTCATTAAAAATCGAAGGAGACTAGAGTCATCTTTTGTTTTTTCTTGACTCTTAAAAACTGAAAAAACAAGTTGTGTCAAAGCGTCTATAATTTATTTTAAACGGAATATTCATTACCCCTTTCCTACGTTGATCTTAAGTTGAGAAAATGGATTCTACCAACCAAGGAATTCCCCTTGGAGGAAATCCTAGTCCCTTCTCCTCTTGGGGAGATGTTGGTGCACCCCATATGGCCACATTGTCGCTTCTAGGACTGACAATTGGTTTTCCTGTATGGCTCTTCTGAACCTCTGTCGTTCAAAACACCACTATTCCTGAACAATCGAATCAGCAATTAGACAAGTCCAGAGTTGCCCACCAACCTTCTACTTCCTCTAATTCTTCTTCTCCTCCTTCCTCTTCGCTTGATGGGGCTGGTAAAGCCAAAAGTCAAGTTCCTAAGGAGAAGAAGGAAAAGAAGAAGAAAGAGAAGAAGAAGAAGGAGCCAAAGGTGAATGGGGGAAAATGAGTGTCGTCTAACGAAAATCCACACACTGCACCAACCAGGCCTAAATCGCCATGTGTCATTTGCAAAGGAGACCACTTTCACAGAGATTGTCCTTGCATCCCTCAGATATTAAGGGACTGGTCTCCTAGATTGCACAACCCGGTGTCGTCAACCTCTGATGATCATGTTGAAAGCACACCGTCGACTAGTGAAAGTGAAGTCCCAGGACAAAAAGGAAAATATAGATTTCCTTGTAAACTGTGTGAAGGCGATCATGTTGTCCACCGTTGTCCCTTCTTAGACGAAGCTAAAAGAGTTTTGGATGATTGTCCGGTTTCACCGTTACGACTTCCTCCTGGATATAAAAAACTCTTGCCGAGTCCATCATTAGTTGAAAATCCGGCTGACCCGCTCAGGTGGTCGGCTGAAGCGCCTATCATTGAAGATAAACCATCTAGATCCATACCAGGCGAAAGTCAAAAGGTCGAGGCGGCAGTTGACCCGGTCTTACCTTCAGAGGTTTCATCTTCAGATGATACAATCACTGAGGAGAACAAGGATGACACCGTCCAAATTCTTTTCATAAGCACAAAATCCAACGAACATGGGGGAAATATACCCGTTCCTTTACCGTAGGAAGGAAGTTCGTCAGAGTCGTACCCGACCGTCTATTCGGTCCCACCTCCAAGCAACCTAGTTGTTTCCTTCGACTGGAATCAACTAGGCAGACCCCGTTTACCAGCTAGCATACCATTCCGAATTATCATCCAAATATATAGAATGGTTATGGCTGGTACCATCATAGATGAAGGGGCTTCTGTGAGTATCCTTTCCTCAACTGCTTAGAAAGCGCTTGGTTCGCCATCGCTTTTGCCTGAGATTAGAAATATGACAGGCTTTGATAAAGGAACCAGTCGACCTTTAGGGATCCTTCCCAATGTGCCCATAACATTGAGAGGGAAAACAGTTCAAATGAACGTAATGGTAGTTCAAGGACCCCTAGATCACAATCTACTCCTTGGACGAGACTGTATTTATTGCATGGGAGCGATTGTCTCCTCACTCTTTAGAGTAATGTGTTTTCCGCACGAAGGAAGAGTGGTCAAGCTCGTGGACCAGCTTTCATTTCCTGGATCACGCATAGCAAATAGTCATATACCATCCCTAAATGGTCTTTTCACGCAAGAAATGTCTCAATCTCCAATCCGTCCTCCCGATGAGCGCGAGTAATTCGGAGGGATATGACTGAAACCCAGGGGGCATGCATCCTGGTCTGCTTCGGCAGGAAAACTTCGGGTATATGGTAGGTTTCCGCGGGAGAATATGCCTAGTCTGTACCCCCGTCCGTGAGTGGAAGGGGGGGTTATTCTAGTACAGGATTCTCTTGTCAAAGTTATGTAAGTTGGCGAGCACCGCCACTCACCTTTGTTTATCTCGGTAGACATCGCCAAAGAAGTGTTTTGTTTGCACCGCGAATAGAACAATCTTTTGGTAACCTGTAAGAGGTTTACCCTTATTGATAAAACGAATGTTTTGTCAGCTCGAATAGAGGGTGACCTTGAAACTCTGTTTTATACCTAGGGGCATGCAAGCCTTTTGGCATGCAAGCAAAGAGCGACTATTTTTTTTTTTTAATTTTTAGGACCTCTAACCCTTTAAACTCGTAGGATTGGTCGTCTCCTAACTTGCATAAAGAAAGGATGTGGGGCAAAACTCTAAAAATTGCCATTTTTATATGAGACATTCTTATCATATGACTGGATTAATCGAGCAGTGTTTACTGCGAGGTTCAAGCTCGTTAAAAAATAAACCCGGACCGAGAAAATGTTTCCACCCACATTTAAGCTCGTTAAAAAATGAACTATTCCCTGGTAAATAACCACCGTGAATGTAGTACTTCAACCATTAAAGCCTTGGTCGTGTTTGCACCGTCACCTCCACTTTTTCATTGGCCGATCATTCACCTCCATCTGATTGTTTACCCATTTTGAGGAGCAGCTACGAAGAGTGATTTCACTAGCCATCCTTGTGACACTGTCGTGATTGGAAAATTCCAAACCTTACCTAGAATCAACTGCTACCCATTTTATCACTCGTTCCTCAAAAGACGAGTCTCCATTAAGCTCTTTTCAACTGACTCGTAAAATATGAAAACATTTCCGAGTCCTTGGCCTTCCAGCTCGTTAAAGGGACAAGAAGTGCTATCCCTCCTCTAGATTTTAATCTTTTTGGACCTGAGGGATTATTGCACAAAAAGATCGAGCGCTTGTTTTGTTCGGCTCGTTAAAACTATCGAAAATTCATCCCTTCTGTATTGTTTTATACTTTTTCGGACTTAAGGGATTAGATGATGAAAAATGAATTTTGGAGTTACCTTTACGTACCTTTTCAGACTCTCTAAAAATGAAAAGGACCGAGTTATCTTTGTCGTTAAACTCGTTAAAAAGATTAATAGCGACAAACTTGTCTTTAGACAAGAACGAGTTTCACTATCGCTAGGCTCGTTAAAACATAGCGATGGGTTTTCCCGAAGGGCAAATTATAGAACAAGCATATGTTATCCTCCTCAAGCTTGACAAAAATAAAGAGGTAATGGTTAGCAATGACTGGGGAAAAATTGGGAAGAAAACTCAAAGAATCTTTATTGGTAGCAAGTCGCTCTTGAACATGACACTTCCACTCCATGTCCGAGTCAGGTTGGGTTGTTTCATTCACCGGTCACATTACCATGGTCACGCCATACCATCCACAATTGGGGTTAATGCTACCAATCCATCACATAAGTGTCGCCGACATGTTCAAGAGAATTCATCCAGAGAAGTCACCTGTGTCCCACCCACTACCATACATTATACTTCATTCTTTCATGACTGCCATCCTGAACTGTATATCATCAGATTGTTTTCACCTCCATCAAAATCATTTGCTCCGTTCCGTGTCATTGATGTGGGACTCATTAAGGCCCTCCTTTGATGGATCACTTCTTGTCGACATCAGCTCATTATCCAAGAAGTTGGTCTAGGGACACCCCATTCAGTACTTTGAAGCTTGCATGCCTCAATGGCAAGTTTCTCACTTCTGGCGACAGGTTTACATCAATGGCCTTCAACTGAAAGATTTTGCATGGTGTTCGACGCCAAGCCCTTTATTCAAACCACGTGAATTGTACTGTAGTACCTTGAGGGTCATTATCATTATCGGTGATTCCTCTCGCGCTTGTTAACAATTTACATCATTGACTAGTAATCAAGCGATGTCTTTCCATGTTCGACTTCAGAACATTTCTCACATGGATCGACTTGTACTTCGAGTGAAGATCGGACGAGATTGAAGACCCCGGATCTAGTTTCATCCATCCGGGCTGCAATATATATTCAGGAAAGTAAAGACATTAAAATGTACAGCATTGTAGCACAGATAATCATCCTACCAAAAGGATGATGACTCTATCAGAATCATCAGTCTACACTCAGACGATTGTCTGTCCTATGTACATGAAAATGAATTTATAAAGTTGAGCATGGGAATGCCTCCCTCAGCTAGATCATGAAAAACAGTATGAAGATAATGTATTGTATTGTATCTTATTACAGGTCTCCTCCCAGCATTGAAATAACTTCGGATCCTCATAATAAAGCATTTCACCCGATTAATGGCCTCATACTTTAGGGGTCAACTGTTATAGACATTTTTGTGCCTTGAAGCTCCAAGCATGAAATGTCCATAAACCAAGGGCTCCTAAGTCCCTAAAAGTGTTGTTCCAACCCCTAAAGGAACAAGGTCAACAAATTACAGCTTCTCCCAGAAGTTCTCCACCAGAAATTGCTCATAATAAGTCAAAACAGAATCATTTCAGCTGCTCCACTGGCTAGCTGCGTTGCATAGCACCTAAATACACTAGCTGGGTGCGTTGCAACGCACCTAAATGCGCTATCAAGGTGCGTTGAGCGGGAAATGACAAATGGGAGTGCCATTCCGCGAGGTGGAAAGGCAATGGAAGCTTCCAGAATCTTCTCCAATGACACTTGCCTCACTGAATTCGACCAAGGATGAGTAAGAGGCTTTCAGTCTCCAAGTGGAAGCAAGAATTGACAGAGAGAAGACACTAATCAAATAATAAGTTGACTCATCTTCCTTGCATACATCTATATATGGATCCCTCATCCCAGAGATCCAGAGGCTGGAATTTTGTACATTGCAAAGAATTGTTGTTGGTTTTGAGATAGAGATCAGAGTATTGGGTGATTTATGCTTTGTTGGAGGTGAAGAAGGGGCTTCTTTGTTGGGAGGTTGATGCTGGGTTAGGAATCATCAGTTGTATCTCTTCCTAGATCTTCTTGTATATCAATAAAAAAACTATTTGAGTTTCTCCTACATGCTTGTGTATCATTGATGCTTGTTACATTTGTATGTTTAGCTTAAATCTGATCCTAAGCTATTTATGAATATAGATGCATGTCTTTGTATAGTTTTCTTCTTCTGTGATCTTACAAGAACTTGGTGAAGTTGGGCAAGTAAGGGAGCAGGTAGCTGGATGTTGTCAAAGAAGAGAGGGATTGGATCAAAGGACTAGCGCAAGACACAGGTCGGTTCTTTCTATCCCCCTCTATCTTCAATTCATAAAGGAAATACAAAAATAGTTTTCTCTGTTTGTTTCTAAGGAAGATGTCACACCTTAGTGGGATAGAGAAATTCTAAATAGACACTTTTCCCGGTAACAATTTCCTGAATGAAACTATCAGCGCGCTCATAGAAGAATTCCAAGTGTATCATCAGAAAAGTACATCATACCACCCACAAGCCAATGGGACTGTAGAATATTTCAACAAAATAATGGGGACTACACTGACCAACATGCGCAACGCACAACGAAACGGTTGGGACCTGCTGTACTATGGGCTTATAGGAAAACATGAAAAAAGATGACAGGATAGACACCCTTCCAGTTATTTTATGGCATGGAAGCTGTCATGCTGATGGAATATATCGTACCTAGTCTACGAATAGAAGCGCTCACAATAATGACAGACCTCAAAGCCCTAAAGGAATGGCTCGCGCAATTGGAATAACTTGAGGAAGAATAGTTTTTGGTTGGATTTCATCAGCAAGTACATAAGCATTTTGAAAAAGCCTGCCACGACCGCCATATCAAGTTGCACACCTTCAAGGTAAATGACTTAGTGTTGCTGTATGATAGTAAGTTTGAAAAATTTCCGGGAAAATTCAGAATGCATTGGTTAGGACCATACGTGGTTAAGGAGGTCACAGATGGAGGCATGGTCCATCTAGTCAAATTGAATGGGGAACCCTTCCTAGGTAAAGTAAATGGCAGTCACTTGAAGCCCTACATGGGTGAGTCGGCTATCTGACTAACCGGCCAAAGCACGGTCTTTGCAACCCAAGGAGCCAGACAAGGGTGTGGGACTATAAACATACGCAATAGATGCCAGTATAAATGTAAGGAAACAATGTGACCACGGAGGTCTCATAACAAAGGATGGAACAGGTTCAGCAAGCAGCAGCTCAATGCTCTGCAAACATCAGCACCGTACGAGAACAGTTGGAGGGACTTCGCGCCAAGATCACCACGCCAACAAAGTGACTCAAGGGTGAGTCATGATGTTTGTGTTGGGGGCTTGTTGGGCATAGAATCCCCCCATAGCATATTTTGGGGCTCAAAGCCCAAGTTTTGAGTAATATTATTATAAAGCCCTGCGAATTATGGGCGCGGAATGTATGTTAGAGTCATAGGGTTGTCTGCCCTAAGTTTGAATGTAATGTCGACCTACCCATGGTCTGCGGACCATGGGATTATATAAATATAGTGAGGCTCTAAGTTGTAATGGGATATACAGAGATATAATCTAATGGATAGAATAACATAGCATAGAATAAGGGCCTAAGTGCATCTTGGGTCGTAGTAGTAGGAAAAGGCTCTACAACTAAGTGCGCAGAGGCCTAGTAGAGTCCGCAGCGGAGTGTGCGGACCCCTGCAGCTAAGTGTGTAGGGTAGAGTTGAGTCTGTAACCAGGACTATAAACATATGCAATAGATGCCAGTATAAATGTAAGGAAACAATGCGGCCACGGAGGTCTCATAATAAAGGATGAAACAGGTTCAGCAAGCAGCAGCTCAATGCTCTAAAAACATCAGCACCGCACGAGAACAGTTGGAGGGAATTTGCGCCAAGATCACCACGCCAACAAAGTGAATCAAGGGTGAGTCATGATGTTTGTGTTGGGGGCTTTTTGGGCGTGGAATCCCCCCATAGCATATTTTGGGGCTCAAAGCCCAAGTTTTGAGTAATATTATTATAAAGCCCCGCGAATTATGGGCGCAGAATGTATGTTAGAGTCATAGGGTTGTCTGCCCTAAGTTTGAATGTAATGTCGACCTACCCATGGTCTGTGGACCATGGGATTATATAAATAGAGTGAGGCTCTAAGTTGTAATGGGATATATGGAGATATAATATAATGGATAGAATAACATAGCATATAAGAAGGGCCTAAGTGCATCTTGGGTCGTAGTAGTAGGAAAAGGCTCTGCAACTAAGCACGCAGAGGCCTAGTAGAGTCCGCAGCTGAGTGTGCAGACCCCTGCAGCTAAGTGCGTAGGGTAGAGTTGAGTCTGTAACCAGAGAAAAGATTAATAAAGAAAGGTTTTGTTATTAATTTTGTGCATCTGTTCTGAGTTATTACATGTTTGATCTCATTTGCAATTATACTGTTTATTTACTTCATGCACTTGTATGAATTGTGAATATTGTTAAGTATAACTGAAAGCATACAAATAAGCTAAGTTAATCAACTAATAATGGGATACTAGTAAGGACTTGGGTAATAACATTGTTCGACCCCCGAGTAGGGCTGTGTAAAGGCAATATCTTAGGCTATGAGGTACGAGTAGGTGCACATAGCGACATGCACATAGGGTCGAACCGCGGACCACTTGAAATCATCAGACATCTCCAAGGTGTGGAAACCTGGTTCTAGCACTCTCCCATACTACTTGGGTGAGACCTCAGCCCGCACTCCACGGACTGTTGCCAAAAGGGCCAGTGGTACCGAGATTTGTTTGGCTAAATCACCTCTGAACTTGGGTCAAGCCCCAACAAGCCAACACAGGGTAACCACAAACCATGCTTAGCGAAGTAGCTAGCCCTACTAGGCCAGGAGAGGGCTCTCTCATTAAGGATCCTAGCCAAGCTAATTGGATCAGGAAAATGATATATGGCTAGGTATAGTAGCACAAGGTTTGATTTTATTTGAAGGGGTTTTGTTGGATCAAGAGGAGCCAAACAGTTTGGGCAAGGAAATTAGGTCAAAAGTGCAGGGTTTCTATGGGGCAAGGTAGGCACGAGGCTCAACACTCTAGGGTTTGATGGGTGAGGTTATTCAAGACAAGTGTGGAGCTAGAAAGATCATGTGAGAAACATGGATTCTTCCTAAACTGAAGAAAACATAGACTGTGAAATGTCTACCCAAAACAAAGCATAAAGATATGGATTCTACCTCTCAGAGTTGTATACATTCACATAAAGACAATGAAATGATGAAATGGAGTCAACAATACATTCTAACACATGAAAGCATAAGAAAAATTGAACTGAACATCATACCACATGGATGCCAAAGAAATAGCTACAACGTTTCATTAATCTCCTGCTAAAAATAATACAAAATGATATCTATTCAAAGCATAAGCATCCCACTAAGTCCAACTTGTAAAATGACTAGGGAAATACATAATATAGGCTTCAAACCACCCATCCTAACCTCAGGTGGTCGAATCCATGAGAAGAGGGAAAGATCTAAGAAAGGCTGAACTGATAACAAGAGAAAAGGGTGGTCAAAGTGACTCATCCCTAATCCAAGAAAACTGATTCATTACACCTCATGAACTTGATTTACATAATGTATTTACCCTAGTAAGTAATAGAAACATGATAATTACATCATCTAGATCAATTACATAGGTAAAAATTGAATTTCTCGTAGATAAAAGTCAACTTGGAATGAAACAGTGAAAATTGTGGAAAACTGTCAAATGCGCAGCGACCTTGGTAAACACACAGTGACCCTGGTCAAACTCGCAACCTCCTCTTCAATATGACTTTTGACCGCCTTCCCGATGTCCAAAACTACCCCAGGATAGCTCATTCGAAATATTATCCTATCTAGTTTCCAAAAATTCCCTTGGTCTTAAAAATGGGCTTTATTTACCCCTCCAAAATTGCAGTCACCCAAGACTACCCAAACGTGCAACAACCAGGCTAGAAAAGAAGCATAAAGGTGAATTTTTGGTAGTTTTTGACCCTTTTAGCTGACCAGTTTTTCTCCAAATTCTTGGAAAAAGAACAAGGTGCATTTCCTCATCATTCAAAATCTAAAAGTGCTGACCATTTTCTCATTGGATGCCCCAAACAAAAGTGCAACGTCCAAGGTGTTGCATGTTTGACCATTTCGCTGTCAAGAGCGCCCTCACAGTGTCAAACACGCAGCGACCTATTCAGGGCTACCTTTGGAGGCCTTCCCGGTGTCAACATTTTCTCCAAGATATCTCGTTGGAAATATCTTCGAGTATAATTTCCAGTTATACCTTTATTTTTCAGGTTCAAGGTCATTTACCCTGTCAAAATGTTCATCTCCCAAGACTAGTAAACACGCAGCGACCTGGGTGCAAAAATGAAGCATTCTCTTGCAAGAACCTTTTGGAGGTTTGATGCAACTCCAAATTGATTACATGATAGCTCATTGGGAAGATATGTTTGTCTATTTTTCATTTGACTTATAAAGCAAGTAATTGGACAATCCATATAGGAGAACACTTGATTTGCCCTAGGTTGCTCTAGAAGTGCAACAACTCTCTTGTAGCAACTGTAGTTTTGAAATTTATCTAAAACCATGACACCTGTGTAAAAAGTGAAGGAGTTTTTTAATCCTTGGACTATGATGGAAAAAAACCTCTCTCATGTTTTCCAAATTCATCCATGTTTGGTACGAAACATAGTTTGAAGAAACATTGTCCCTATGTGTGGCAAATGATTTGTCCCTTGGAATGAATTCTTGAAAAATGATGGAGACATGATGTCTATGAGTTTAGAATGGCCTTATAATTTTTTAAATGACTTCCCTTATTCCTCCTCTACTCATATGTCTCTGATTCCATAGCCAACTCTAGCTTAGTGGGAGAGGAAATTAGGGTTTAGTGTAGGCAAAATAGGGGATTTGGGAAATTTATAGGAATAAAGCGAAATAAAGGGAGGTAGGGAGGGATGTTAGGAAGTAGGGGAAACTATAATTTCAAGGATTGAGTGAGGGGAGGGGGTCCAAAAGGGCAAAACACAGGCCTAGACTAGAAAAGTGTCAAAAGCGTAGCAATAGGATAGGGTTTGTAGAAAAATGATGATTTTGAGGGATAGGAGTGATGGGAAATGTTTAGGAAGGTATATTAAGGATAGGGGAAGGTGTACGAGCATCAGGATACAAGTTTTGTTGATGATTTAAGCATGGAGGTCATGAAACCAAGAAAAATGCCCTCAAAACCCTAGGAGAGGGAAATGAGAGGAATGGGCATGGGAAAATGTCAAGGGAGGTAGAGAGAGTGTAGGTGAGTGAGATATCAATGGATAAGAGTGAAAATGAGCCTTCCCTTAGTCTTTGATGGCCTTTATACATTGTTTAGATTTTCAAAAGTAGTCTTGGGACCCACTTTTTCTTTCTTAAACTTGACTTGTCTTTTACAATTTACCTTTGAACTTGATATTCTCATTTGATCTTCTTGGTGGATTTGGAAACATAATGACTTTGGAACTATTCCTTTTGGATGATGGAACTTTGAACTTACAACACTTGGAACCATGAGAATTATTACATATTAAAACCATAAAATTACAATTTTACTTGAATATTCAAATTACAAACTATTTTTCTGATGAAATCTTGTTTATTATTACTCCCACACTTGTTGGTCTCTTATGTGGGAGATGGTGTTTTAGTGGACCTTGGAAACCCTAAGACCTAATGGAAAGACAACTACCTCAATTGAACAACATTTGAACAACAAATGACGTCAGAGGTCAATTGAATAGAAATTGAACAACAATTGAACAACAAATGACTTAGGAGGTCAATTGAACAACAATTGAATAAAAAATGATGTAGGAGGTCAATGGACAACCATGAGTGGACCATTTTAACATGAACTAATTGAATGATTAAAAATTAAATATGAGACACCTAAAATGAAAATGCAAAGAGAATATTTGATCCCTGATGGAAGTATGCATATACTGACACTAACATTGGCTCCATTGGGGATGGTAGCTCCTTGGAGGTGCCAAGAACACCGTAGACCAAGTAGCCTTATCCATTGGGCATGGAGTAAAGAAAAAATCAATCTGAAATACATGACTGAATATTGGTGACTCAAAGACACAAAATGACTTTTACTCAACTGAAAACTGAATCAATACTAAAACATAACTAGCAAACTGAAAAATATGCTCAAAATGGAGCTTATTCAATAAAACCTATTCTAATTATTCCATTCATCACCTGATCAAGTGAAATGAAACAACCATTGCAACCAAGTAAGAATTCTGGCTACTGTTTGAGTTCTTTACAAGTGCTTGTTTGTGAGCAAGAAGAGAGAATTACTGAAAGGCAACTCCCATGAAA
Source organism: Pinus tabuliformis (assembly GCA_031772625.1). Taxonomy (NCBI): domain Eukaryota; kingdom Viridiplantae; phylum Streptophyta; class Pinopsida; order Pinales; family Pinaceae; genus Pinus; species Pinus tabuliformis. The sequence continues at coordinate 853,847,988 of CM062820.1, read as the reverse complement.
ATTTGTCAACAGATTGAATATTGATGAAATTGAAAAGCACAATCCCACCTGATAACCTCAAGAATGCGGCAAAATTATCTTCATAGGAATACATATTGATTTCCAACCCATCTAATACGTTATTGCTCCACTCTAGGTAGTCTTCGTACTTTCGTTTTAAAATTTTCCTAACATCTATGTTTTCTTTCATTGATGACTGCTGCAAATTGACAAAAGGATCCTGAAACTCACGAATGACTAATTTTTCTTGATGATCAATAACAAAACAAAAATCTTCTTCATTACACTCCTAATATGACTTCAAATCTTGCTATGAGACTTATAATGAAACTCCTACTAAACAAGATAATGAAGTCGGCTTTCGGATCAAGTTTATATCAACATTCTTTTCAGGCTCATAGTTAGCTAATTGAAAATGACTTTTACTACAGATATCATCCAACACATCATCTATTGGGTCATGAAAAACTTGCAAATATTGCTGCAACCTATTTTCCGTCAGTTTTAATGAGACTGCATGAAACTCTACAGGGTGCTCATCCTTTGCTTTAGAGATATTATGAAAATTTTTCTTTAAAAATTGAAATGTTCCAAAACATAGTGGTACAAAGTCATCTTGCATCATTTGATCATATGTTGCAGCTGCCAAGCCTCTATCTGCAATTTGAAATTCAATAGAACTCGGTGGCTACAAATCTAGAGCTAGGGAGGCTTCTATGTCGCAAATGATTTCCTCAACCAATTCATGAGAAGGTTTATCCTTTATAGTGTTAACCATTCACTTATCTTCTTGCTTATGGTTTTCTCTTATTTTTTCAAATGAGGAGAAACACAAGGGTAAGGAGCTCTGATCAGAAATTTTATTATCCTCTTGATTGTCAATATCAAAACTCAATGAGTGTTGATTTTTGATCACATCAAAGTTTCCTCTGATGAACTGAAATTAAGTAAAACAAAGAGGCAAATATCCTTCACTTACTTCCAAATTTTCTGCACTTTCCTCATCACTTTCATAGCTGATATGCTTCGACTAATTACTGCATTCGAGCTACTGAAACTGAACTTCCTCCTCCCACAAGGCAACTGTTGAGTGCTCTGCAAGATTAGCTTCTGTTTGGAGAACATAATAATTGTTGTACTGATCAAACTTTCCAAATCATCAATATAAGTAATGTCATCAATCATACACATTATATTATCTGATTGTTTCTCCTCGGATTGTTCTACAAATCCATTTTCAAATCTATGGTATCTAGGATTAGCAAGAAATTTTTTAGGGCTAGCAATCTTTTCTTTTTTTGGGATAGGTGGTTCATGGTGATCTTGAATACAAAATTAATCTCTCGAGGTGATTCTTTGCATCATTTATTTCTCTTTATGTGAATGTATACAAGTATGAAAGGCAGAATCCATAACTTCTATGCTATGTTTTGGGCAAACATTTCACAGTCTATGTTTTCTTCAGTTTAGGAAGAATCCATGTTGCTTACATGCTCTTTCTAGCTCCTCACCTATCTTTGAATCACCTCACCCATCAAACCCTAGAGTGTTGAGCCTTGTTCCTACCTTTCCCCATTGAAACCCTACAATTTTGACCTAATTTCCTTACCCAAACTGCCCAGCTCCTCCTGATCCAACCAAACCCCTTCAAATTGAATCAAACCTTGTGCTACTATACCTAGCCTAATATCATTTTCCTGATCCAGTAATCTTGGTTGAGATCCTTATAGAGAGAGCCTTCTCCTAGCCTAGTAGGGCTAGACTTGGCTAAGCATGGTTTGTGGTTACCCTGGCATTGCCTTCCTTTAGCCTAAGGTTCAATCAAGGTGCTAACAGAACCTTTATAAATTGGAAGTAGAAGACTATGCTACTTTGAGAAAAAAGGTAGAGAAGGTACAAAGCCAAGACATCGATGAAATATGTCATAGAATATTGGGCCATTTTCACCATGGAGCTTTGAAGATCATGCAACATATTTCTACAGGACTTCCTAAGGGTGAACTATAGTAGAGAGATACATGCCAAGGGTGAACATTGGGGAATCACAACAAAGCCACCTTTTGTGATAAGGACAGTCAAGCACAAGCGATCCTTGAAATATTTCACTCAAATGTGTGTGGAACATTCTCAATAGCTTCCATGGCCAAGCATAAGTATTATGTAATATTTGTAGATGATTTCTCACATAAATGTTGGATTTTCTTCATGCTAAAGAAATATCAGATGCTCTCTAAATTTTGTGAATTTAAAGCACTTTTTGAGAAAGACACTCGCACGAAAGTGAAGTCTCTCAGGAGCGATAACGGTGGAGAATATGTGTCGAATGAATTCAAGAAATTATGTGCATTAGAAGGCATTTGATGGGAGTTAATATCACCTCATAACCCACAGAATAATGGGGTAGTTTAAAGGAAGAATAAAAGTATTGTGGGAGTTTCACAAGCGATGTTACATGATCAGGGCCTATCATTGCACATGTGGGTTGAAGCATGCAACACAGCTGTATATGTGCACAACATGAGTCCTCATCAAATTCTTAGGATGAGTACACTAGAAGAAGCTTTTTCAGGTAGGAAATGAGATGTGGCACACTTCAGGATATTTGGTTCATCATTTTACTGTCATGTTACCAAGGATGCAAGGAAAAATCTAGAGATAATAATTGAGTTGGTCATATTTATGGGGTACACTAATACATCTCAAAACTATCGGGTGTACCTGCCATCTCATAGGATGACAATGGTTCATAGAGATGTGAAGTTTGATGAACAGAAGGCCATGAGATGTTCCCTTGAGAGGGAGCTTCAGTTTCATGCAGATGAAGAGCTTTTAGCTCTAAAGGAAGAACCTCATGAGGATTTGGATCATCCACATGCAGAGGACAAAAGAGTGGAAGCACCCACTCATGCAGAAACTTCCAAAGATGGAAGGAAACACACCAAAGAAACTGATAGATTGATGCATGATGCTAGTGAGAATGCGGGAGCACCCACATCATAGCGTAGGAAGAGGAGGTCACGAAATTGGTACACTGGTTGCATGGCTCTGATGAGCAAGAATGTAGATATTGATCCATCCTTATTCGAGGAAGAAGTGAAGAAACTAGCATGGGTTCATTCTATGGTAGAGAAGTATGAATCCACTATCAGAAACAGTGTTTGGGAAGTGGTCCCAAGACTAGTAGACAAGTCAGTGGTGAGTTCTAGATGGCTTTACAAGGTAAAGCAAGCAACATATGGGAGTGTCCAGAAACACAAGTCCAGATTTGGTGCTAGAGGGTTCTCTTAGGTGGAGGGAATTGATTATGAGGAGACCTTTGCTTCAATATAATATGGGATGGAAGATACATCATATGGATGTGAATACATCCTTCCTCAATAGAATGAATGAGGAATAGGTGTACATTGAGTATCCAGAAGGATTTGATACCTTCAACAGAAAGTCACATGTGTGCATACTCAAACAAGCACTGTATGGATTGAAACAAGCACCTCATGCTTGGTACATCAGGATTAACAACTATTTCACCAGGTTGGGCTTCACCAAAAGTGAAGTAGATGCAAACCTTTACCATATTGTAGTTGAATGTAAATTATTGATTATAGTATTATATATCAATAATTTGATTCTAATAGGTGATGAGAAGTAGGTAAAATCTTGCAAAGAGGATCTTACAAGAGAGTTCAAGGAGAAGGATATGGGGTGCATGCATTATTTCCTTAGTATGGAAGTATTGAAAGGAGATGAGGAATTGTCTGTGTCTCAAGGAAAGTATGACAACGAGATACTGAAGAAGTTCCACATGGAGAGAAGCAAACCCATGGAGACTCCTCTAGTAGGGAATTGGGAGGAAGGAAGATGCCACTTCAGGTGAAGTAGTGGAGGCTACTATTTATAGGAAACTTGTTGGTTAACTTATGTATTTGGTGAACACACAACTGAACATATTTTTTGCAGTTAACCATCTTATTCAATAAATGGTTAAGACAAACAAACTCTAATGGAATTTAGCTAAACATGTGTTGAGATACCTCAGAGGCACCACTCAATTTGGTCTTTGGTATAAACAGATAGAGGGAGTGAATTTGCAAGGTTTCACAGATGCATATTGGGGAGGGATTCCATCCAACAAGAAGATCACATCAAGGTGAATATTCGGTATTGGGTCAGCAGTAGTTTCTTGGTACAACAGGAAGCAAAGATCAGTTGCACTCAGTTCAATAGAAACAGAGTACATGGTTGCAAGTCAAGAAGTTTGTGAGGTTATCTGGTTGAGGAAGATCCTTGTTGGGTTATTTGGTATTGTGACAATCAAATTTGTATCTAACTATTTGAGAACCATTGTTTCATGATTAGTCTAAGCCTATTGACATTCGATATAACCTTCTACGAGATTGTGTGCAGAGGAGAATCATGTTGTTGGATTACATTCTTATAGAGGAACAGGATATAGAATTCTTGAGTAAGGAACTGTAAACAGGAAAATCAGAGTTCCATATAGGCAGGATTGGGGTATCTTATAATCCCTTTCTTATTAAGAGGGAGTGTTGAAAATGCAATAAGAAAATACTGATTTAATTAGGTCCTGAATCAAATTAGGAATAAAATTGTGATTCCACATCACAACACAACTTGTAGGAGTTAAATAAGTTAATTTGAATTAGTTGGATCATCTAATTTGAGTTCAGGGTCTAACTTGAGTCATGTAGAGCATATCCTACTTTATAGGAGCCCTAGTTGAGTTTATTGTGAGTTGTAATTAATTAATTTAGTTTAACTGAGTTAAAGTCAGTTAAATTATTTCCAACTAATGGATGAAGTAGTAGGAGGTCAAACAGTGGGGTGGTTCTTCATGTGTTCAACCAGTTAAATAATGATTCACTCATGAATAACTCATGCATGTAAGATTTGAGAGTTACCGAGTTGAGATTGGAGTTCAAGGGAAGTGTACTATCAGTTGTATAATCATCTGAATTGCATAGCTGGTGCATGTAGTCAGAGGAAGGCCTATGATGATTTTGAAATTCAAATTGAGGAATTTCCCTAATTAATAGGGTCTAATATCCATGAAAATAGCGCAAGGAAATAAGGACATGCGCAAGCAGAAAATTGGTTAAGTACTGGCATAGGCTTGTCCAGGAAGTTGTGAGATAGATAGAGATAGTGCAGAGGTTTCTTGGGCTTAATCAAAGAATTGTAATCTTCTCACATTTTATGACTAATGAAATATACAGATAGCAGGGGTTTTTAGTTGTGGATTTCCCCATGAATTCATTGTGTAATGTGTTAATTGAATTATTTCTCTTGTATGCTTCATGAGTTTTCTATCATTTAATTGTTTCTGTTGATGAGTAGAGTATATTCAAGTCTATTGTTTTAGTAAATTATGATTAGAAGTTTGAATCTACAAGGAATTTCTACATAATGGCTCTCAAGGTACTAAAGCACAATATATGAGGTGCGAATAAATGAGTTGAAGTTGAACACCACACAGAATCTTTCAGTTTAATGTCAATGATGAGAACCGGGAATCGAAAGCGAGGAAACTTGACATTGAGGTGTGCAAGTTCCAAGGCAATGAGGGGAATTTCTATATAAACTTAATAGATAATGTGCTAAAGTCAATAAGAAGTGATCCGTCATAGGAGGGCCTTGATGTATCCCCCATCAATGAGACAAAACGGATACCAAGATTTGAGATATGATGTGATGATGTAGAGTCAGTTCAGGGATTGTTGACATGAAAGAAGGCTATAGGTATTACAGCAGATGTCAACTGAGGGTGGCCTTCTCTTGAACATATTAGTGACACTTATATGTAATTGGTAGCATTGACTCAAATACCCATTACGAATAATTTGATAAGGTGTAATCAACAAGGAGGCAAGCAGATTTCCCAACCCAAAATAGTCACAGAAGTGAAAGAGTGTGATGTTCAAGAGAAGCTTACTACCAAAAATTAGGTTTTATGCCTTATTTACTCAATTTTCCCTTCCGTGTATTTTTAACAAACCCTAGGAAGGAGAGGTTCGGTCTCATCATGCTTGACAAATCCTACATTTTTATGTTTTTACGAGTCCAACGAAGGGATAACTTGACTTTTTTTCATATTTAGAGAGTAAAAAAGAGGCCAGAAAGAAAACTTTGAGAGGTTCCTTTTCATGAATTTAGTCCCTTGGGCCTAAAAAGGCATAAAACAATACCCAAAAAATCCTTTTATTCATGTTTGGCTAAAGATTCATTTTTTGTAAATAGTTAACCCATTTTATAAAAGGGGTAAACTTATATTGGGTAGACGTCCTTTCATTTATCTTATCAAGTGTGAAGGAGGAAAGTTTTGTTCAATATTTTCATATTTTTGGAGTCTGAAAAGAGCTTAAACAAGATTCTAGGGGGTTCCTTTTTTGTAAGCCTTAACAAGCCCAGAAAGTGATAAAAGTATGCTCATTTTCCAAAATGACCTGCAGTAATAATTCTGATTCAAAGCCTACACCATGTGATCCATATGTTATTAAACCTTCTTAAAAGATAGCAAAATGATAAAAAATATATGATATATGACATTAAATAAGAAAAAATATTTAAAAAATGACCTATTTAGGCATAGAAAGGGTAAAAGTGATTTCATTTTTTCCATTTGTCACTTTTACCATTTTGAGAGCTCTAAGAGGGTTTTTTTCCTTGATTCTTTAGGAATTGATTATGTCCATTGTCATGGAAGTTTTTAAGTACTTCTTGTTCCAAGTAAGATTTTTTTCCTTCATCTGCATTTTCACAGTTCCATTTTTCATTCCATGCATTTTTCGTAGAGTTCGAAGAAAATTTAAAGAAGAGATTTCACCCTCAACCCATCAAAGGTTCCATGTATCAAGAGGTGCACTAGGAATTTTTAATTAATACTAGAAAGTGTGCCTCGTCGCACCTATCAAGAAGGGTAACTACAATGGGATGCATTGTACTTAAAAAGAAAGTGTGATGAGCGCAGAGGGATTTAAATTTTTTGAAATTTTAGCTATCTTCTCTCCAAAATTTTCATGCTTCTGATCTAATGCATTACTCTTTTGAAATTTGTAGGTGTTTGGTGAAACAAAAATGGTTCTATCTTGGAGATAAAGAGAGGATGAGCTTCAAGATGTAATTGTAGCAAATGACATGGGGACAATTCAAGCCTTAAGAAACTGTAGTATTTTGAAATATTTGTTGATCCCATGCATGAGAGCCCAGATGGAGTTGTTGCAATATCTAGTGAGAATTTGGGATGTGCATGGACAAAATTTTATAATTGGTTAACATATAGTAACCATATAATTTAATATGTATATTTCCATATGAGACTCTCATGGATGGGTGATCACATTTCATTGTTTGGGTATCGAAGAGGAAAAGAATCAACAAAGTATTATGTGGCTACGCATTGTGACAATTCCAAACCTAGAAACGATGGAAAAAATGAGATAAAGGACATTTGTGACATTCGTATTAGGACCCTTTTGTTCACTATCATGTGTTTTTCCTGTAGTTTTTCTCCTCATCTGGCTATCAAATCTCAAATGAAAAATGCATTGGATTGTTTGGAACCTATTATTTTCAATTGGTGTGAAGGAGTTTTGGCCAACTTGAAAGAATAGCTGAACAGGGAAAAAAATGGGCACTTGAACAAATTTGGATATGGTTCCATTGTATTTTCATTTTATCTTGAGAGGATTCCATTGTTATGGCCTCATAGGACATCACAGGAGTTGTGTAGACCTAGAGAACCTCGCATTAGGCAGTGGATGGATATGATGGCTCGCCATGGAGGAGGACCTATAATGAGGTTTACTCCTACATTTTTTATGGTTGCATGAGTAGTTAATCATGGTCAAGGACTATCAATATGTTGGATCATACTTTAAGGGTGGTCTAGAGCTTCTCCTACCTGAGGGTGAGTAGTGGGATGATGCATGTAGAAAGCACTATTGTTTTGGGCTTTTGATTATTTTTTTTAATGTGTTAGAGACTAACCATCATTTTTTCATTGATACATTGGACCGGTACTACTAGTGGGTATGTCACTACTTCATTGACAAGAACATCGACAGTTCAGACAGGGTGGAGTAGAAGCGACATATCTAGATTTAGCAGTGACATTGTCTGAATTTGAGGCTCATGTGGAGGGTTTAACCCATAGCATTTAGAATGTAGGGATTGATGATATCTTGGTCTGCCTACAAAGATATAACCTAGGGTTTCTAGCTAGGATTGGTTGATTGCTTCGACAAGTTTCCCCCGCTAACATTTTTTACTACAAACATCATGATTAGTCGCCTAGGGATTTTAGAGCCACATTTTGGATTTTTTGCATGTACTGGGATATTATAGGTTGTGAGCCATATGTGTCTCGGAATCAATTTTTTATAAAACTAAAAATATTATTTATAGCACCTATCTATGGATATTTTCTACTTATTTTTCTTTCATGTATAGTGTACGATAGTTATTATATTTTTACAAATGTGGAAAATGTCTATCTAAAACAGAATTAGCTAATGTGTTTGTTAATGTATTTAGACGTCTCGGAAGATGTTGATATTTGATGCAGTCAAAATATATTTCCAAATGACGAACTATCAAAAACATTCATAACATTGTTGGACTTTTAATTGAATAGATGTAATTCAAATGCAGTACCATGAGTTGAGAATCAATACTGACAACCAAACAATGAATACAATGTGAAATGGCATCGGATAATAGCTCAATCACTGCGTTATACTTAGTGATATTATTAGTTGTGTGACCAATATATATTCCTTGTATACTTATCAACTCATTAGTGTTGCACAAAATATTGTCACCATGACATTTTGCAATCGGTGTGAGTCTATCAACACTCATACTTTCCTCCTTTGCAAGGCTTAAACCTCAGTTCTTCATGTCAAGCCTTGAAAATAAGAGAAAGCCCTTAAAAGTCTCTAAAACTTTGGTTCCACACTTTCTCTTAGCATTACCTGTGGTCCCACACCTACTGGTCATGTCCCCTGCATACCTAAATGATCTGTCTCTATGTAATGGGTGCAGACCCCTGTAAAAGTCAAAAAGGTGCAAGTACATTCTTAAAAACTCACTTTGAGTCATTTCTGGAAGCTTCTAGAAGGAATCTTGAGGTGGCAAGTTTGCTCCTTTAAGGTTCATGCATCCCATACCTTAAGGATCTAACCCCTTGATGTGAGGAGCTTATCCCTTTGAAGGAGGACTCTATCCCTTCATATGTGGACCTGTAACCTCATTCCTTTGCACTATAAAATGAAGCATTGGGCTGGTTATTGAGGAGGTTGAAAGCTGAATATTTTTGAGGTGAAATGCTATTGGAATTTATTCTTCCTAATTGAGCTTGAGAGGAGAGATTACATACCTTTTTTGATCTCATTGGGAAGAGTGTGAGGCTTGTCAAAGTAGAGGAGATTCCTGTTTGGACCTTGGGAGGAGCTTGTACAACATCAAGGCACCAAAGGTTGTAAAGTTCTTCTATTTTCAAAGTTAATACAATCAAGTTTATTTTTCTCAATAAGCTATGTTTTATGGTTTATTTCATGGATTCCTTGATCACCATGATGAATATGATTTATTATATTGGCTATGCAGGTGTTATTTGATGTGTGTTTGTTTGTGATTGCAAGTTCTTAAAAGGAAACTCATTCGAACGATCGAAGCGTGGCTGCCACAAACTAGCGTTGGACTTAAGGTAGGGTCTAAAACACCTCTTATTTTTTATTAATGAATCGTTATATATTTAGAGAAAGGTAGATTTCCTTGTCCTGCTTGTTGCTAGATATCAGTTGATACTAGGGAGATCGGTCTTGTCCGCAAGAATGATTTATCCGGCCAACAAATTGGTGACTCCACTGGGGATCTGAATTTTGGTTTTGGTTTTCTTTTTCTTTGACTTGAGAAACATTTTCTTGTTTCTAGTTTTTGCTTGATGTGTGTGGGATTGTGTAGTTTTTACAATCTGGAGTATTTTTTTTGTTCCCCAAAATTTTGAAGAGGATCGTACTTTCTTTTTACAAGACAGTGCGGACATCCCCGGACTATTCCTTTAGTGCACAGAGCGGTACCACATCTGGTTCTACTAGAAGCCTGCGGACCCTGTCAAAATTTTTGAGAAACCTAAAATTTTTTCGTCTAGATAGGTTTAGGTTTTATTTACGGCTTTTAGTCTACCTAGATCTGTATTTTTCTGTCAAAAAGCCTTGTTTATGAGTTTCTTTCAGCAAATTCTTCATCTCATCAATCTCCATTAAGTTAATTGGGTGTTTTGAGTCTCTTTTTTGAGAAATTCTTAATTTGATTTCCTTTGGTCATTAATTGGGGGTTTGTCTCAGTCTTTTCACAATTTTTCATCTTTTTGCTTTTGTTTTTGCAAAAAAAATTCCCCCTCATTCACCGAGGGGGGCTAAATTGTGTATGAGTGTTAATTGCCTTTGAGTGTTTTTATTTTTTGATCTTTGGAACTCTCACCCAATTTTCTTGACTTGCACTTGATTGGTTCTTAGATTACATTAGAATCATCTTGTGTTTGAGAATTCTCTTGCATAGATCACCTTTGCATAATTAGAATTCTCATTTTCAGAATATGAATGAAAAATGTGCATAGATTACATTTGCATACTTTTCAAGTGAATTGTGCATAGATTACAATTGCATAGTTTACATTCTGAAAAATCAATCGTAGATTTAGATCAGTTTTATTTGATTTGAATTTACATATTTTTATGCTTGTTTTTAACACACAAAAATAAAAATAAAAAAATTGTTTTGGAATTGATTTTCATTAATTTTTCTTGATGAAATTAGTGCATTAGAGAATTTGTTATTTTTTCTCTTAGTGATCAATTTTTTGCATTGTTGGAAGTGAATGGAAACTCTCTCCTTACTTTAGTTAGGATTCATCGAATTGAAAAGATTACATTATCATATTCGATTGCATTCAGTTTTGGGTCGGGTCATAACACCATTGGTTTCATATCCATTTACCCTTTTGAGTAATAACATCCTAAATAACACAGTGCTTAATTAAAATTCATCTAATAATTTTTACATTTTTAGGGCTCTTTCCACCAATCTAGCTTAGGCTCGTGTCTTGGAATAGGTTTTAGTTAACTCTCCAAGATAGTAAAACAAACAAGTAGTTGATCTTGCGGTAGGAAAATTTCCAATTGTTGCATGTATGCTCTGGGAAGCTCCTCCTAAAGGAGTCAAGCACGAGATCATATATGAACTAGTGAGGTAATCAATCCTTCCTCATTGGGAATGATAGCAGATATTCACGTATTAAAAACGGTAAACCTCGGATTGACCATTATTGAGGAGCTTGGGGTCACTTTTTGGTAAACCTTGGATTATGTCAAGGAGCTTTCAAGGGGATTGAGCTTTGTTACTCTACCCTTGCATGTGTATCGGATCGTAGACTATTCCCCTAGGTATATTTGTTTTTGTTGGTAACCTTAGTGGCCATAATCTATAGGATTCTTTCCTAAGGTGATGGTGGAGGGAAGACCGCATTGTACCTGGAGCAGACGTCGACTAGACTCACTTGGACTCTCTAGGGGGTTCTCTGTTCCAACCGCCCTTTCTGTATTAAATTTCTACTAAGTTGGATTTCATCACCAACTAGTGTTTTTAGTACGGGAAGTTACTGTTTGTGTGTGATTTGATAGCGCGTGTTAATTTGTTTGTTTATGCTTTTAGAGACCATAGGTGTGAATTGTGAGTTGTTAATTTTAGTTTTAAATTGTTAATAAAATTCATTGAAGTTGAATATAATGGCAACTGTTCCGGAATTTACCAACCAAGGAAACCCTCTTAACGAGAATCCTAGTACTTTTCCTTGCTTTGGAAATGTTGATCCTCCTTATATGGCTACTTTGTCATTACCTGGATTTGCGATAGGTTTACCGATATGGTTATTTTCAACTTCGTTGGCCCCAAATACTCTAATTGTTCCACCTCAACTAAGATTACTTCTTATATCTTGTTGCATCTGCTACTAATATCACTATGGTATTAGTAGAGGAGGATGACTCAAGCGTCGAAAATGTAGTTTACTACTTGAGTCAAAATTTGATGAATATGAAGGTCAAGTATTCAGATATAAAAAAGTTGGCTTTGGCCGCAGTACAAGCTGTTCAAATATTTCACCATTATATATTGCTTCACAAAGCTACTATTATTTCTGATTGCAACCCCATGAGTTATATACTATCGTGACAACTGGTTTGGGGAAAGTACTTGAAGTGGATTGTGATCCTCTAAGAGTTCAATTTGGAACTTTTAAAATCCAAATCTAAGAAATCACTAGTCTTCACCAAGCTGATATGTGACTTTCCTCACCTTGATGTAGAAATAACTAGTGAATATCTTATTCCTGACGAAACATTGTTTCTGATTAGCTCTTTGGTTTCTGGTATGGTGATACAATAATTTATCTCAAAACCCAGACTTTCCAGCATGAATTAACTCATTCTAACTGATGTCATATTTGGTATAAGGCTCAATGCTATATTATAATCGGTGATACACTTTATTGCTGTGGTGTCAACAAGATTTTGCAACATTGTCTCACACATGCAGAAGCCAAGAAAGTCCTTAATGACTGTCACACTGGAGCATGCAGTGAACATATGTCTAGTTATGCTATAGCACATAAAATATTATGAGCTAGTTACTTTTGGCATAAAATATTCAAATATTGCATGTTGGCCATATAAAAGTGTCATGCATGCTATATCTATAATCGTAAAGCCAGTGCTCCACTCGCTCCATTACACCCAGTAGTCATTGTTAGACCATTCACTAAATGGGGTGTCAACTTTATGAAATTTAACCCTTTCTTGGATTGGGGGGCATGGTTATATTATTGTTGCAGTCGATTATTTCACTAAGTGAGCTGAGGTGATGCCTACATTTGACAAAAGTGGAAAAGCTACTACATTTTTCAAGTTCAACCATGTTATTGTGAGATTCAGTGTTTTGCAAGCCATTGTCATGGATCATGAAAAATATTTATATACCTACATGATGTTCGAATCGAATACCAAGTTGGGATTACGTCATGAAAACTTGACTCCCTACTACCCATAGGCCAATGACCAGGTGGAAGCTATAAATAAAGTTTTGAAAATGATGCTTCAATGTATGGTAAGGATTCACAAATTGAATTGGAAAACCATTCTTTTTTCAAGAATGTGGGCATATCGTACCTTTATTCATACCACAAACAGATTCACACTATGCCAACTAGTGTATGGTCTAGAAGCTATTCTTCCTATTGAATGTGAAATCCCATCATTGAAACTAGTCGTTGATCTTCTTCCCACTACCTCTGCTGAGGATGAACATTTTTTTATAACTAGCACATCTAGATGAGACTCATTGTGATGTTGTGATGGATAACTAGGTTTATAAAAAATGCATTAAAACACAATTTGATTAGAATGTCAGACCTCGTGCCTTCTCAAAAGGTGGCTTGGTCCATCTGTATGACCAAGAAAGCGATAAGTTAGGAGTTAGGAAGCTTGAGCCCATGTGGTTGGGTCCATATATAGTAAAAAATGTACTTGCAAAAGGGGCCTATGAACTAGTAGATTTCGGCAGAGTTCCTTTGGCGTAAACTTGTAATGGGTTGTACCTAAAAAGTTCTATGCCTAGAGTTTATTCTACATAGTTACTTTGTACATATTGTACAAATTTGTTGGTATTTTTTCAGTGTGGTTTTCTTGTGAGTTTTTCTACCATTTTTTCTTATCTTGTATTACATTTTCTTTGTAGATGTCGACATTCCCTCAACTCTATGTTGGTTATGCTGATGGTGCTAGCTGTAGTACTCAAAATATTTCTTCCACAACATGGGAAATGTATTCTCCTACTAATTGTTGTCCGGATAAATTCCAAATTGAACTCTTAGAGGATCACAATCCACTTCAAGTACTTTACCCAAACCAGTTGTCATGATAGTATATAACTCATGGGGTTGCAATCAGAAATAATAGTAGCTTTGTGAAGCAATATATAATGGTGAAATATTTGAACAGCTTGTACTGTGGCCAAAGCCAACTTTTTTATGTGTGAATACTTGATCTTCATATTCATCAAATTTGACTCAAGTAGTAAACTAGATTTTCGTTGCTTGAGTCATCCTCCTGTACTAATACCATAGTGATATTAGTATCAGATGCAACAAGATATAAGAAGTAATCTCAGTGGTAATAAGGGGGATGCAACAACACTACATGATCTATTACATTTTTCAAGGCATCAAATCCTTTTTGGGAAGCATCATCCCAATGAAAGGGCACCCCTTTTTTCAAAAATTGGATGAACCCCTTAGTAATTTTTGCATACTTAGGGAAGAACTGGCAAATAAAGTTTTTTTTCACTTGTAAATGGTGTATTTGAATGAGTTTTGAAGGATTAGGAAAATCGAGGATTGCATGTAATTTCAACAAATCGATGTGGATCCCATGCTTCGACACAATGAAGCCTAGGAGTCAACCTAATTCCACACAAAAGACACATTTTTACGGAATCAAACATATTTTGTAATGTCGACATTGCAATAAAATCACTCTAAGATGCATAGGGTGATCTTGCTGATGTTTCGAATAGGCAAGTAGATCATCAAGATATGGTTGTACGATGTGCATACTATCATGAAAAGCATAATTCATAGCTCATTGAAAAGTTTCCCTAGTATTCTTGAGTCCAAAGGGAAGTTTTTGATAAGAAAATGTGTCCTATGGATAGATGAACACGGTTTTATGTTGGTTAGAATGGAGTATATTTATTTGATTTTAGCTGGAAAATCCATCCAAACTGAAAATACTTCGCTTCCAGCACAATCATCAATAATATATTCGATAAAGGGAGTACGATAAGTATTCTTAGGACAAGCTCGATTAATATCCCTATAATTAACACATACTCTAATGGTACCCTATTTCTTCATCACTGACACGATATTCAAAACCCAATTAGTTAATGTAACATGATATATAAAACCAACTCGTAGAAATTTTTTAACTTTTTCTTTGATTATGGCATCTTTCCACAAGTTTACCAAATGTAATTGTTTCCTAACAAGTTTTTCATCCAGGTGCATCTTGATTTCGTGTACCACAATGTTCAAGTCAATGCCTAACATCTCTTCATAGGTCTAAGTGAATATATCACATAATTCTTGAAATATGGCCTTATAAACTTGAATCTCATCAGGAGAATAAGAGGCTCCTATATGAACATTTTCAACAATTCTAGGCTTCTCTGAGATGCCAGGTGGATTTTTGTTCCTGATATTCCCCATATTATTTTCAAAAATGACTTTGTATATGGAAATAAAATTTTTGGGATTCTCGGTAATATCAGGTGAAAATAAGTCATCGAAATTAATCTCAAGGAATTCCATCTTAGATAAAAAGGAGGAACAATGATGGTTATCACCCCACAATTTCTCATTTGATGACATAATTTCCATGATACCCTTGTCATAAGGAAATACATTTTTGAAATGGTTAGAAGGTGAAATGGAAATTAATCTTGACTCTTGAGAATGTTTGTCAACGATGTTCACTAAGTTTTTCGTTTGAGAAATTGTTGGGTAAGCTAGGTGAATAGCTTCATAGGATAATTTAATAGGGTTGAATGGCATGTAGTCAACAAAATAATCAATATTAGATTCGTTGGGTATTATCCATGGATCATATGGTTATTGAGATGGAATAGTACTAGATGTGATCATATTAATTGTGGCGACTGTGGTTAAAACTTTGGGAGGTAGAAGTGCAAAAGTTCCCATTAAAGATAAATATTTTAATAACCCTATCCCAATGTTATTGTAACGAAGCAATGTTTTATCCACAACTGGAATATTCCCACTGGACTGGGAATCAATAGCATAAAAGGCTAGTTGGTCAACAGTCACATTCTTTCCTTGATGAGGGAAGAGGATCATTCGAAAATATGACAAGGGTTGCCATAGTGTAAGTCCATCTACAACCCAGTAATAGGTTATAGTCTAATGGTCCATCAACAACTTCTACCTCTAATCACACCATGTTACCTCTTAATTCAATGGGTAAAGATTTCAGGGTTCCATAAGTCCTGAATCCTCTCTTTTAAAAGGCTTTGAGGGTCGTTGGGGACCGATTGATGGTTAAGACCCCAAGGCTTTCTAACATGATAGTAACATAATAAAAGTGGAGGCATCTTGGTCCGTTACTATTCAGTGCATGTTATTTCCTCTAAAAATAACTTAAATCATACACACAAGTCGATACAGAAGTTTGGGCCTATGGTTTTCTAAATTAAAGACAACCATGCTTAAATCTGAAGGATCCACCCCTCCAATTTCTATTAATAAGTATTTCCCTTGTTCAGGAAAATTCTGCAAGACTTCAAGGGTCAACATAGCCAAAGGAGCCTGGGCCAAATCTTCAACTATGTTGTAGTTCTGGGTAGCTCTCACATGATTATTAAATGATGACTTTCGAATAACTCCTTTAGGAGGAGATTTAATTGTCGTTTTAGCAATTGGTCTCTCAATCTATAGAGGAAAAAAACTAGGTGCAATAGAAGTGGAAGGTTGATCAGTATAATTCCATTTGGAGGATTTGAGGAACCATAGTCCATATTTAGGGTAGCCACCAAGACATCTTCCTAACACATCGGTATGTTGGAATAATTTTGGGAAGAGGAGGACATACCTTGCGCAACCATTTTTGTCTCTTGATTCGAGAAAGTATGTCAACACAGTGGTTGCAGTAGACATAGACCTTAAGAATCTATTAATTTATTCACAGTGTGGACATTCCTTGGTGAAATGATCCTCATTGCAAATGAGACAAGGATAACATGGTTTTTGTTTCTCATCAAGAGACTGAGATTTTTCTTGTCCTATGGAGGAGTTTATTTTTAGCTTTGCCTTTACCCTTTTTTTCCTTCCCAGTTGTTGATATTTTCCTTCAATAGCTTGAAAGGCGTTAATATTAGAAGTATTCATAGGTGTTGGAGGAGAAGGGTTTTGAGTGTTCAGAGGAGTAGGCTTTGGATTTGATTGACTGGAGAGCTTATTTCCTGGCTATTGACTAATGGAACAAATCACGCCATCAGCGGAATGTGTTTATGTCAAAGCAGTGGGTGTAATAGTGTGAGATGGTTGTGGGGCGTTAGGTATTTTCTTAGAGTGTGTCTCATTGGGTATAAACTAGGTCTAAATATTGGGCGTGAGAAATAAATTTCTCTTTGGTAACAACTCCTACCTTGGCAACATTCTCAGTTATAGCAAATATAAATGATTTAAAAATCATATTTCTAATAATTAATTTGGGATATAGGATTTTTTCCAAATGAGGATGACATCTCCACTCATGTATATAATGAGATATGTGAGTAGAGTTAGATTTTTTTAGAGAGGTAAAAAGATATGTACCAGTTTCATAATGGACAAGTAATTGAAAATCGGTTAGAATTTTATTTCCAATGCATTGAAGTTATTAAGAAAATCACTTGGTAATTCAACATACCATTTTTTTGCCAAACCTATAAGAGTTCATTAGAAAATACAAAATGAATAGAATCATCATTTAAGGAGTTTGAAGAACACCTTAAATGATAAGTCATAACATGGTTTGATGGGCCTTCCCAAAGGTTATCGTTGAATTAGAGAATATCGCTTGGAAATTTAGCTGGAATATATAGCCACCAAGGAGAATGATAGATTGGATTATTGGTAAGTCGGGATATGTTAGGTAAATCTAATGTTGCGATGCATGGAAAATTTATATTAAATTTAGATAAATATTAACCTTGTGGATAAATATTAACTACTTACATAGGATATCATAGGTAAGGTGGAATGGGTTGGGCCATTGAATTTTGCATTCCACCAAGGTAAACAGGGTTTGAAAACTAGGATAGCCTAGACCAGGATTCTGTGTCCAAGGAGGGCCTTGATAAGGTGGAAAAGGTGGGCCTTGGAATTATTGACCTTTATTAGTGTTTGGACTTAAATATTCCCATGTTTTCATCATTCAATACCACCATTCATAAGCTATATTCATTTAATTTTAACCCATTCTGTATCATAATCCCATAACTTTCCGCAAAATACATATCTTGCACTCTATGGTTGGTTATCATTGGTTTTCTTGACTATTCTATGATTAAATATGATTTTCCCATGATTTTCTAATGATGTTTTTTCTAAGATCCTTTGTTGTAGGGTTCCATCGTCAGAATTCTTCATAAGCCAGTAAAACTAGTTATAACAGTTTAAGTATGGAATGAGATTACTATAGGTGAAAAAAGAAGTTTGTGATCAAATGGTGAATAATATCGAATTCTGAGACTTGCATCGTGCTCAAAATACACTCTTTCATATAGCCCATAAACCGTTCAGCAAAATTCATCAGCAAAAGGAAGTTAAGGTCAAAAACATTCTTATGTACAGAATTGTTGAACGTGAACGGTTTCGGTTCTGAACGGTTTTGGTTCTGAATGGGTCAGCCATTTGGGGGACCATGATTTGAATAAATCACTTCATGCTCAAACAAGGAACAATTTCGTTACAAGACAACGCAACTCAACTTAATTTAATTTAGGATCCTTCACAAAGATGCATAGCCAATTTGAAGTAATCCGAAATGCCCAGATTGGTTACAGATTGTTGAAGTTGCCATAGTTAGAAATATGTCGATTAAATCTACATTTGATGGTTCCCTTTAAAATGATGATGTAATTGAAATCAGGGAGGTAGTGAATATGATTTAATGTTCTATTGTTGTTAAAACTATGTTTCCGAAGATCTTAAACTATGTATGCTTGCATTTAAGCTTTGATTTAGATCAATTTCAACATATTTGACTGTGAGTTATGATTTTCATGCTTTAATTTCCATTTATTTATAGTAAAATAGCTTGCTCCATGTGTGGGATGGCCCACCACTTCTAGAACTAAGCTCGATTGCTAATGTAGATTAGATAGTTGTGTGATTTTACAGAGTGAGTCTTCATTGATTTAAGCTTGCAGAGTGTTTGAATGTTGTTGTGTGATCCTATAATTATGTTTTGGTTTGATTTATAGATGTTTAGAAATTGTTTACATTGAATAATTGATCGATTAAAATACTATTTTTCTGAGACTGTGGAGTTACGATTTGTTGTCATATAAGGTCTGTGTTGACATATCCATCTTATAGTCATACTCTGCATCTTTGTAAACAAGTGAGCATGAATACATTAAGAGCCACAGTTTAAGTATTAGTGATAGGCAATGAACATGGAGTTAAATGGTTTCTAAACACACACACACACACACACACACGTAGCTTAGATTTGGGTGAGGTGCTTCCTCATTTATGCTTGAATAGTTGTTTCATGATTACATTGTGTAGTAACTGTAACTTAGAATGAATTCACTTTTTGACAATGATAGAATTTTGAATAGGAATAGTTAGCATAGGTTTCCTTCTTTGATTATGTTCTTGCAATTTAAATTGGTCAAAGTAATTTCATTATTTGCAGTTTGATTTGATTTGGCTAACTTCGAGGGTTATTGTGATAGAACAGAGTAGTTGATTTCGTTTCAGAACAGTTATTGTAGTAGTTTTAAATTAGAATAAGCTTTGATCATTGAGTCTTTTAATTTGTGTGTTAATTTAGGTAGCATGGAAATATTAATTTGAAATTGTCACTTTGAAGCTTTTTAGAATTGAGGGTGTGAACTAGATAGGATTAAGAGATGAATTTCAATGCTTATTGATTTGTGTGATCCCGGGAATTAGATTGGTTACAATTTTGTTTGAATTATGGTTATTTTCTGCATTAGAATAGGGTTTATTTCAACTGCGAGTGCGATTACTTTCCTGCATTAGATTAAGATTACTTTCTTGCATTAGATTAAGCGTATTTATTTTATGGCATTAGATTATGGTTACTTCATTTCGTGTGTGGTTACTTTGCTGTACTAGGTTAAGTTTACTTCCATTACAAGATTAGTTACTTTGCCAGTATAGTTCCATTTCCTTATATGTAATTTGTTTCAATTTCTTTGAGTTTTATAATTCGATTGCTTGAGATAGCGTTGGTTTAGAATCCTTTTCATTATGTACTTAATTCATAAATAAGAATTTGATATTAAGTTAGGTTAGATGCTCTAATCCTATGTTACCTGCGCTTGTGCCTCGAAGCTTACGAGTCCTAGATTGATAATTTAATGTTGGAATTATTACACATATAATTTCCCCAACATTTTTGGTGTCATTGGCGAGGAGGTGCTAAAGGGATCAGAGCATAGTTTCTTTCACAAGTTTTTGGTGTAATCTTAGTTGCAGGGAAATCAAAGGGTGGAGAGTGTACTGTAAGATGTGAGTGGAGAGCCATGCATCCACTATAATGGGGTTGATCCAAATTTTGGTTGTCCAATTAAGAAAGTTTGGTGATTTTTCTTGCAATTAGCATTTTTTATTCATTTAGAGTAAAAATTTCGAGCTCTTAACGACAAAACATTTTTGGGGTGCTATAAGAACCCCCAGGTACTAATCCATGTGTGGAGATAGGTATTTATAAGCTATCAAGAATGATTTAAAGATGACTAATAATTTGAAGGAGCTATCTCAAATCCTAGCAGCATTTGGGGTCTCTATCTCTCAGGAAGAGCAGGTATTGACAACAGTCAAGAACCTTTCTACCTCTCCAAAAGTGATCGAAGAACCTGATTTCCATGAGCCACAACAACATGAAGAGCTAGAATCCTCCAATAATCACATTTTCCAATTTTTAGAGGAAACTAAGGACTTATGGACAAAATCTGTTGGAGAGAAGCCCCTAAAACCAGAGATCGAATAAGCCAAAGAAGAGGACATGCAACATTATCCAAATGAATAAATGGACCAAGACCACTATGATAACATTTAGCATTGGTTCCAAATGAGTACTCCAGCAAGGCATCATTCTCTTCTTCACACTTTCTTATCATCATATAATTGGCAGCTACTAGTTTTACATGCTAATGTACACTGTAAATTTTATATGTTAAATCTGAGCATGAATATATCCTTGTACCTGATCCGCACATGGCTTCACTAGAAGTTCTCTTTCACTTGAAAGATGACATCTTTTCTCTAGTATAGTAGGAAAGTTAGTAAATAAATAAATGAAAATAGTAAAGATAAAAATAAGTCCTTTTGTGAAAACCAGATTGTCTAGTGCAACTAGACAAGGACTTTACTTGAAAACCAAGTAACTAGCGGGAAAGGTTCCCAATAGAGTTTGTAAATTTGTATGAGTTCTTCAAATCATGTATATTTCAAGTCATTATGTTTGTACTTGAGTTAGTTGATGTGGGTTTCCTTAAGGCCCACCTATTGACAAACCTTATCTCATCGACATCAACACATTATATGGGATTAGGGTTAGGGTTAGATAAGGTATCTAGGAGCCTTCATGCCTTAATCGCAAGTATCCTTTTCATCTACTAAGGAAATACATCAATGTTTCTTGGTGGATGAATTATGCAGTCCATTCAACTTCAACAAATCCATTCATGGTTGGTAGAATGTACCTAGTGCCTTGATTCCCATTGACATCAAAGGTGGGATATCTTGCATTAGTTAACGAAATCCTCAATGGTCGGTAATCTAGTGATTCTTTCTTATGTTCAGAATCGAAACTATTTATTCACATATGCAAGATTGTACATGGGTGTGTAGCAGTTGAATACTATATGGTTTTGTGATATCAACACAGATTTGCATCAGTTTGGTTCTTTTTATTAGCATTTCCATTGTCATTTGTAGAAGCAGTCACCTTTCCTCAATTGTTTGGGGATAACAACTCCTCAAGCATGGGGGAGAAGGTGAGATTTAGTTCATCCTCCATCACTTCAGTTCATCCTTCATATTTCTTCAACATATGAGTTCATCACTCATATTAGCTCCATCCATTCCATCATTCACTTCATTTTGCATCACCGAGAACATCAACAACAAAGGTAAAACTTGAGGTAAAGTTGGCTTAATATTCTTTTATTCATTATATATTTAAGAAAGCTTTGATGATTAACCACCACATATTCTGTATATTTTGTTTTCCATATACCCTCCATTTGCAAATTCCTCATTCATAATAGAATGCATGCTACTCTAATAAGGTCATAATCATGAAAAGAAAAGTATATTGGTTCATGTAAATAGAAGCAGTAACTATAGCGCCTTCCCCTCCTACATTCACACATATTTTTAGTTGAAAGTATGCAATAGAGAATGAAGTCATTGCTTCCTTTCATAAAGGAATCATCCATAAGCATTGGCCTCACAAAAACAAAGTATGAAAGCACCTATTTTACCATCTCCATCACCGCCTCATCTCCTCCACCATTTCCATTGACACCTATCATCTCATTCATCATTTCCTCCTACCATATCTATTGTTTATACTCAATTTTTATCACACTCAAAATAAAATCTATGGCATTGAAATAAGAATGGTGTTGCTCCACAAGAACCAACACCCTCAAAATATTCACATGATGTTACTCCACAAAAACCAACCCTGCCCAAAGCCACATGCCATAAAATTTATAAATGAGAAATGTACTTGTTTTCATGAGGACATGCAAATCCTCAGGCATGGGGGGATATTGGGCCTTAAATATGCTCATGTTTTCATCATACAATACCACCATTCATAACCTATATTCATTTACTTTTAACCCATTCTGTATCATAATCCCATAACTTGTCGCCAAATACATATCTTACACCCTATGGTTGGTTATCATTAGTTGTCTTGACTCTTCTATGATTAAAGATGATTTTTCCATGATTTTATAGTGATAGTTTTGCTAATTTCCTTTGTCGCAGGGTTCCATCGCTAGAATTCTTCACAAGTCAGTAAAACTAGTTACAACAGTTTAAGTATGGAATGAGATTGATGTAGGTGAAAATATGAAGCTTGGGATCAAATGGTGAAGAATATCGACATTTTGAGACTTGAATCGTGCTCAAAATACCCTCTTTTATATAACCAGAAACTATTCCACAAACTTCATCACCAAAAGGAAGTTAAGGTCAAAACAATTCTTAAGTGCAAAATCTCAAGTATTGAATTGTTGAATGTGAACAGTTTTGGTTCTAAACAGGTCACCCATGTGGAGGACCATGATTTGAATAAATCACTTCATGCTCAAACAAGGAACAATTTTTTTACAAGACAACGCAACTCTACCTGATTTAATTTAGGATCATTCACAAAGATCCTAGCCGATTTTAAGTAATCCGAAATGCCCAGATTGGTTACAAATTGTTGAAGTTTCCATAGTTAGAAATATGTCAATTAAATCTACATTTTATGGTTTCCTTTTAAAGGCTAATGTAATTGAACTCAAGGAGGTAGTGAAGATGATGTAATGTTTTGTTGTTGTGAAAACTCTATTCCAGAAGATATTACTCTATGTATGCTCTCATTTAAGCTTTGATTTAGATTAGTTTCAGCATATTTGACTATGAGTTATGATTTTCATTCTTTAATTTCCATTTCGTCGCAGTAAAATAGCTTGCTCCATGATCTGATAATCACCCTATGAGTGACGTCACTTAAAGATTTATTGAGTAAAGGTATTACAGACTCATGTGCTGGTGTGTGTGTCTATGTTATTTAAGCAACGAATCGATCAGATTGCAAATACACAGACACTTGAAATGGAAATACAGTAGAGAAATATAGTAAGAAAATAAAAGAACACAAGAAATTAATAAAGAATTCACCCTATCCTACAGGGCTACATCTCTGGTCTAGCTCTCAGTGGTGGCCTTATTTTATTGTGTCTTAAGTAGAGAATTACAATGTAGGAGCGCAATGTGAGCTTCCTGAAAACAAATTTTCTTGGCAAGGTGGTTCTTGGATTCCCCAAGTCACTGGAGTACACAGACTCTTTTCCTACCAGCTCTTTGACCTTTTTGGTTTGATATATCCTCTTGGGGATGGCTTGAATCTCTCAAGCTCTCTGGTGATCGACACTGCCTTTGGTCAGCTCGACCCTCTGTCTTCTTTCTTCTTTTCTTTGCTTCACTGTCTTCTTCGCTTCTCTATCTTCTGTCTTCGGTTATATCTCTCCGTGTGTCTTCTGTTCTCTGTTCATGGCTTTAAGGCCATTTGAGCTTATGGCGGTTCGGTTCCTCTTCCACCTCCGTCAGATAGCCTTCTGCCACTATGCTTGGAGTTCCTTGTTTGGCATCATCATCAAGCTCACAGGGAGTGGCCACATGTCCTCCTGTAAACAACACCAGCCTGCTTCGTTGGTTCAATTCTTCAGTTACGTCATGGAATGAGTCTTCTGCCACCATGGCAGTCAAAGCGGACCTCAAATTATTTACAAACTGCGGCTTAATCCCTCATCAATTTCGCTTCCCCAGCGGGTGTGATCTCAGTCGTTAGATCTGTGGCCTCCAGATCCGATGCCATATGCATGTTTCACGCGGTTGACTTGCTCAACCATTAGCGCGCGATGAGCGGCGGTTTTCTCTCTCCTATACTTGCCACGCATCGACTGCTGAGTGAGATCACTCTAATTTCGCCAATTCCGCTTACCGCTCAAGGAGCCCCTAATTAATACTGCCGGTTTCAGAGCGGGTCCCGCCTTTTAGCTTTTAGCCTTTTTCACCTGTTGTCCTTCGGTTCTTCGGTTCTCCACATGACCAAGCACTTGGGGCTTCTCCATTTTGAGTGTTTTCACCCAGCGATGCGCATCAAAATCTCCCCCCATTTCCCGATCTAGGCCTCCCAGGGGCTAATTTCGCCTCCCGCAGTCTCCATGGGCCTTGGTCAATGTGCTTTGACCGAGGTCCTCATCGTTCTACACTAGCTGCCAACTGCCACTGGTTTAGAGGTGTTTTTGATCGTTGTTCTCAATTCTTAAAAGTCTGTCTCAACTTGGTACAAACATGGTTCTTTTGATTATTCTTCATGGATCCAACTCACATCACAGCCTTCCCACTGAAAAGCTTTTGGACCACAAAAAGTTGGTTTTCAAGCATCAACTAAGTGAGGGTATTGTTTTCTCACTTGCTCAATCTCAATCCACTTTTCACTGCTTGGCTTTGAACCTTTGAGACCAATCCTAAGGTAATCCACATCTCCCCTGCGCGTCATCCTCACCTTCCTGTCCAGTATAGTGTCTTCCTACAATTGATTAAGATATTCATGTAGCAGGTCATCGATAGAAGGAAATTGACTTTGCTCTTCAGGGTCCTCAATCATTGAAGGTTCAAACAATATCAAGCAATCTACATTTACGACTGAGTAGATGTTCATGTAAGCCGGTAGATCAAGGAAAAAAGAATTTTCACCAATCTTCTCAAGTATCCTGAAGGGTCCATACTTTATAGGCTTTAGCTTCTTAACTTCACCTTGCATCATGTCCTTGCTGATATACAGCTAGACCTTGTCACCAACTTGGAAACTATGCTCCATCCGATGCTTGTCATGCCTAGCCTTGTATTTGGCTTGGCTCTTTTCCAGTTGTTCCTGTACTACCTGGTATCTCCTGGATCTGTTCAATGAATCTAGTTGCCCTGTCCACATCATTGTGTCCATCAACCATGGTATCTTTACCAAAGACAAAATCCAAAGGAGACCTTGGTGTGAAACCAAAACAGGTCTCAAAAGGAGATCTCTATGTAAAAGAATGATTGGCTCTGTTGTAAGCATGTTGCACATAACAAAAATGTTCATCCCAAAGCTTAGGATTCTTGCTGCAATATCCTCTCAGTAACTGGATCACTGTCCTATTAACTACTTCTATCTGTCCATCAGTTTGTGGATGAAAAGTTGTGCTTTTCTTCAATTTGGTTTCCATTAGTTCCCAAAAACTTGACCAAAAATTCCCCACAAATCAGGTATCTCGATTAGATACAATAGAAGTGGGTAATCCAAAATGAACCCATACATGTTCAAAGAATAATTTTGTAGTCTATTCAGTTGTAATCTGTTTATTACAAGGTATCAAAATACACATTTTGTTAAACCTATTCATAACAACATATAGATAATCATGACCTTTCCTAGATTTAGGTAGTCCTCTAACAAAATCCATGGAAACACTTTCCCAAGGGTGAGAAGGAACTGGCAATGGAGTGTACAAGCCTGGTTTTCTGTTGTCGGGCTTGCTTTTAGCACACATAACACACCCTCTTACATATCATGAAACTGTCTCATTCATTTTCGACCAATAACAAAATATTTGCAGTTGTGCAACTGTTTTACTTACCCCAAAGTGACCTGATATCAGAGAAGTGTGTGCTTCCCTAATTATCTTTACTCTCTCAGTTTCTGGAATGGAGAGTTTCCCACAATGATATAAGAGTCGTTCCTTTATATGATAATCCAATTCTTCTACTCTTTTGCCTTGACTCAAAGTTGCATATACATATTTAAAGTCCATATCCTGAGCATATTGTTCAATGTAGCTTTCATGTAGTACAAAATTATGCTTAAGTATGGTAGATGCATTTATAATGGGTCTAGATAATATGTCTGCAACTTTGTTATGTATGCCCTTTTTATATCTGATGACTAAATGAAAATGTTGTAGAAAACCCATCCATCTGTAGTGTCTTGATTGCTGCAACTTAGTTTGGGAGTGTAGATATTGAAGTGGTTGATGATCAGTATGTATTACTATCTCTTTTCCCATTAAGTAATGTTTCCACTTTTTCACACTCTGAACTAATGCATAAAATTCTTTATCATATGTAGTATAGTTAACTACTGCAGGATTAAAAGTCTTAGAATGATAACATAGGGGTTTACCATGCTGTGTCAATATTGTTCCCATGGCATAGTCACTGGCATCAGTTTGAATCTCAAATGGTCTTTGTAGATATAGTAGTGCTAGTACAGGTGTTGTACTAATCTTTTCTTTCAAGGTGTCGAAGGCTTTCTGATGTTTGCCTCCCCACTAAAACACCTTGTTCAATCCTGTTAAAGCATGTAAGGGAGCTGCAATTGAGCAGAAGATAGAAATGAACTTCCTCCAATATTGTGTTGCTCCTAAGAAGCTTCTCACTTCTATAGCAGACTTGGGTTTAGGCCAGTTTACAATGACTGCCACTTTAGAGGGATCTATTTTCAATTCACCACCCCCTACTATATAACCCAAGTAGTTTATAGATGTCTTGCCAAATTCACATTTTGAGAGTTTAACATAAAGTTTTTCGCTTTTCAAAACATCTAGTGTCTGCTTAACATGCTTTAAATGTTCTTCCCATGTTTTACTAAAAATGAGAATGTCATCCAGGTACACAATAACAAAATCATGAAGAAAAGGTCTGAGTACATCTTTCATTAATCTCATGAAAGTAGCAGGAGCATAGTTAAGCCGAAAGGCATAACCAGACATTCATACAATCCCTACTTTGTTTTGAAAGTAGTTTTCCATGCATCTTGCTCTGCAACCTTGACCTGATGGTATCCACTGTGCAAGTCTAGTTTGGTGAAATAAACAGCTTCCTTCAATTGATATAAAATATAATCCATCTTTCTTTCTCGCCAAAATGATTGGTGACCCACATGGTGATGTGCTAGGCCTGATGAACCCCTTCTCGAGCAACTCTTGCACCTACTTCTTGATTTCAAGATTCTCTAAAGAAAACAACCTGTACATTCCAATGTTAGGCAATGGAACATCCTGTTGCAAAATAATATCATGTACTATTCCCTTTTTGGGTGGTAGATCTTTAGGTTCTTGAAATAAGACATCATACTCTAAAACAGCCTTTTCTATATCAGCATGCTTCTTAGCATTACAACCCTAAAATACATTGGTTTTATCAGGTTTATTTTCCTTTACAACCATCAGTAAGAATTGTTTGCATGAATTTATCATTCTTTTCATCTGCCCTGAGTTTATGAGAGTATAATTATTCTTTAGTCGATGAGCTCTTACAAAGTGTTCGATTCCATCTTTAACAAGTAGATACTTGTTCTCTGCTCTATAGAAGATAGCCTTTCTATCATACAAGTGAGGAATTTCTAAAACAATTCCACATATATCGGAAGGAATTATGTCTAACTCAACCTCATCTACAAATTCTGACCCAAAAGAAAACTTGAGTTTTCACTATCTAGTCACTTGTAGTTGTGCTTTATCATTCAACCATCCTAATGGGTATGGTTTCTTGTGAGGTGTAGTTGCTAATCCCAATTTCTTTACAATTGCTTCAGAAATTAGATTTACTTGTGAGCCACTATCAAACAAAGTATCAATCTTTTGATATTTGGAAACAACTCGAATATGGAAAAGCTCATGTCTTTTTCTCTCATTTTCTTCATCACTAATAGATTGAGTAGAATTACTAGTAGATGCTTCAGAATTCTTACCTTTTATACTGTGGCTGCAATAGTTGTTTCATCTCCCAAGTCTGACCCCAAATCTTTCTGAATAACTGCAGCAGTCTTCTTCTTCTTGCCCTAGGACTTCTTAGGTCTCAGCTCTGGATGCAGAATCCAACAATGCTCATCATCATGCCCATCTTTTTTACAGTGGGTGCATGAATCTTTGCTTTTCTGTGCAGTGTTAGCCTTCCTTTCTTTCCACTTCTGCTTTTTTTTCTCCTTGCTCTTGCTTGCAGTGGGTTGGAATGGTCCCCCAACTTATGGATTTCTGTTCTTTCCTCTAGCTTCTAGATGAGTAGCTTGTACATATACCACATCTATACTAGTGGGATTAAACATGAGGATGGTATGCCTCATGTAGTTGTGTAGACCACCAATGTACTTCTAAAGAGTCTCTGGTGAGTCTAATGAGATCCCTAGAATCAATTCTCACTTTCTAAATTCTTGAGTGTACCCTTGCACACTTTTCCCTTTCAACTGCCGAAGAGTTTGCCAACTCATCATGGCTTGCTGCATGTAGGCCAATGGATAGAAATGCTTCTTGATTGTAGAAACAAAGTCACTCCAGACAGAGATAGTCTTACCATATCTTTTCGTATCAACTTGGGTTCTTCCTTCCCACCAAACCAAGGCAGTGCCTCCTAGGCATAGGCTTGCTAGCTAAATCTTTCTCTTGTCTGAGTCGATGTTCTGTACTCTGCAATACACATCAATTTGCCTCATCCAATTGTCCAACTTTTCAGCATTTAGCTCTCCATCATATATAGGCAAGTCAAATTTAACATCTAGCTTGATAAAAGATGATTTCTTATTATGCACAAGGTTATTAGGAGGTGTGAGAAAGCTTTCCTCTTTCGCTTTTCCCTTGGAGTGGTCATGGAAGTGAGACTCATCTTCTTCTTTATCTTGTTTAGAACCTGATGAATCTTTAGCCTTATGTTTCCTAAAGTCCCTATACATTTCTTCTACCATGGACTTTATAGCTAGGAAACTTTCTATGAATTGAGAATCTGGCCCCACAAAACCTTCCTCTGACATTGTCTTCCGAGGATAGAATCCCAATTTCAGGATTAATTTCGACCAACTCTCCTTCTCCTAATTTGAGCTTTGATCTAGTGAGCATTCAATAGCTAAACCAACACAAGCTTGTCTAACCTTACAACCGAAAGCTCTGATACCACTTCATCTAATAATCACCCTATGAGTGACCTAAATTAAAGATTTATTGAGTAAAGGTATTATAGACTCATGTGTTGTTGTGTGTGTGTCTATGTTATTTAAGCAACGGATCGATCAGATTGCAAGTACAAAGACACTTGAAATGGAAAGACAATAGAGAAATACAGTAAGAAAATACAAGAACGCAAGAAATTAATAAGGAGTTCACCCTATCCTCCGGGGCTACATCTCTGGTCTAACTCTCAGTGGTGGCCTTATTTTATTGTGTCTTAAGCAAAGAATTATAATGCAAGAGCTCAATGTGAGCTTCCTGAAAACAGATTTGCTTGGCAGGGTGGTTCTTGGATTCCCCAAGCCACTGGAGTACACAGACTCTTTTCCTACCAGCTCTTTGACCTTTCTAGTTTAACAAATCCTCTCGGGGATGGCTTAAATTTCTCAAGCTCTCTGGCGCTCGATGCTACCTTTAGTTAGCTCATCCCTCTGTCTTCTTTTTTCTTTTCTTTGCTTCACTGTCTTCTTTGCTTCTCTGTCTTCTATCTTTGGTTCTGTCTCTCCATGTGTCTTCTATTCTCTGTTCATGGCTTTAAGGCCATTTGAGCTTATGGTGGTTCGGTTCCTCTTCCACCTCCATTAGATCACCTTTTGCAGTTGTGCTTGGAGTTCCCTGCTCGGTGTCATCATCAAGCCCACAAGGAGTGGCCACATGTCCTCCTATAAATGGCGCCAGCCTGCTTCGTCAGTTCAATTATTTGATTACATCGTGGAATGAGTCATCTGCCACCATGGTAGTCAAATTGGACCTCAAATTCTTTACAAATAGTGGCTTAATCCCTCGTCGATTCTGCTTCCCCATCTGGTGTGATCTCAGCCATTAGATCTGGGGCCTCCAGATTCGATGCCATACGCACGTTTCGCGTGGTTGACTTACTCGACTATTAGCACGCGATGAGCGAATGTTTTCTCTCTCCTTCGCTTGTCACACATCGACCGCTGAGTGGGATCACTCCAATTTCGCCAATTCCACTTACTTCTCAAGGAGCCCCCAATCAATACCGTTATTTTCGAAGTGGGTCCCACTTTTTAGCTTTTAGCCTTTTTCACCTTTTGTCCTTCGGTTCTCCGGTTCTCCACGCAACCAAGCACTCGGGGCTTCTCCATTTTGAGGTTTTTCACCCAGTGATGAGTGATTAGTGCTAAGCGCTAATCGTGCATCAAAAACTCCCCCCCATTTCCCAATCTGGGCCTCCCAGGGGCTAATTTCGCCTCCCGCATAGTCTCCATGGGCCTCGGTCAGTGCACTTTGACCGAGGTCCTCATCGTTCCACGTTGGCTGCCAAATGCCACTAGTTTAGAGGTGTTTTTTATCACTGTTCTCAATTCTTAGAAGTCTATCCCAACCTAGTACAACCATGGTTCTTTTGATTATTATTCATGGATCCAATTCAGATCACTCTAGGTGTGGGAGGGCCCACCACTTCTATAACTAAGATCGATTGCTAGTGTAGATTAGATAGTTGTGTGATTTTACAGAGTGAGTCTTCATTGATTTAAGATTGCAGAGTGTTTGAATGTTGTTGTGTGATCCTATAATTATGTTTTGGTTAGATTTAGAAATGTTTAGCAATCATTTACATTGAATAATTGATCAATTAAAAGACTATTTTTCTTAGACTATGGAGTTACGATTTGTTGTCATATAATGTACATGTTTACATATCTATCTCAAAGTCATACTCTTCATCTTTATAAACAAGTGAGCACGAATACATTAAGAGCCGCAGTTGAACTACTAGAGAAATGGAATGAACATGGAGTTAAGCAATTTATGAACGCATATATATATATATATATATATATATATATATATATATATATATATATATATATATATATATATTGTCCTATAGCTTAGATTTGGGTGAGGTGCTTTCTCATTTATGCTTGAATAGTTGTTTCATGATTACGTTGTGTAGTAACTATAAGTTAGAATGAATTAATTTTTGACAATTATAGCATTTTGAATAGGAATAGTTAGCATAGGTGTTGTTCTTTGATTTTGTTCTTGCAATTCGAATTGGTCAAGTTAATTTCATTATTTGTAGTTTGATTTGATTTGGGTAACTTTGAAGGTTATTGTGATAGAACATAGTAGTTGATTTCATTTCAGAATGGTTATTTCAGTAGTTTTAAATTAGAATAATCTTTGATCATTGGTCCTTTTAATTTGAGTGTGTTAATTTAGGCAGCATGGAAATATTAATTTGAAATTGTCACTTTGAAGTTTTGGATCCTGGGAATTAGATTAGTTACAATTTTGTTTGAATTGTGGTTATTTTCTGCATTAGAATAGGGTTTATTTTAGCTAAAAGTGTGATTAATTTCCCGCATTAGATTAAGATTACTTTCTTGCATTAGATTAAGCGTGTTTATTTTCTGGCATTAGATTATGGTTACTTCATTGCATGTGTGGTTACCTTTCTGTACTAGATTAAGTTTCATTCCATTACAATATTGGTTACTTTTGACAATAGAGTTCCATTTCCTTATATGTCATTTGTTTCGATTGCTTTGAGTTTTATAATTCCATTGCTTGAGATAGCCTTGGTTTAGAAGCCTTTGCATTTTGTACTTAATTCATAAATAGGAATTTGATATTAAGTTAGTTTAGATGCTTTTATCCTGCATTACCCGCGCTTGTGCCTCGAACCTTACGAGTCTCAGATTGATAATTTAATGTTGGAATTATTACACATATAATTTCCCCAACAATTAGGTGTACGTGGTATGGGCATCGGTTGTCCAATGGGGACTTATGGTGTACCTTGAAAAGGTTATCCAAATGGAATATGTGTGATCTGATATTCACCCTATCAGTGACATCAGTTAAAGATTTACTAAACAAAGGTATTACAGACTCATGTGCTGGTGTGCGTTCTCTGTTATTGAAGCAACGGATCAATCGGATTGCTAATACATAGACAATTAAATGGAAAGAAAGCAGAGAAATACAGTAAGAAAATACAAGAACACAATAATTTAATAAGGAGTTCACCCTATTCTCCAGGGTTACATCTCCGGTCTAGCTCTCAGTGGTGGCCTTGTTTTATTGTGTCTTAAGCAGAGAAATTACAACGCAGGGACTCAATGTGAGTTCTCCTAAAGCAGGTTCACTTGGCAGCTTGGATTCCCCAAGCCACTGGAGTGCACAGACTCTTCTTCCTACTAGCTCTGTGACCTGCTGGTCTATAGTGGAGAGCCCAATGTGGTGCTCAGCCCGAATAGATCCTCTCTAGGATGGCTCAGATCTCTCAAGCCTCTGGTGCTCGATGCTACCTCTAGTTAGCTCGGCCCTCTGTCCTCTTTATGCTTTGCTTTACTACCTTCTTTCTTTGTTTGTGTCTCTCTGTGTTCAGTCCTCCTCTCAGGGTTCTTCTAATTGACTGACTTCCACTTCACTCTGTGTATTTTGTCTCTATTCATGGCTTTTATGCCATCTTTTCCAAGACTGTTTGGTTCCTCTTCCGCCTCTATCGATTCACCTTCTGCAGCTGCACTTGGAGTTCCCTATTCGGTGTCATCATCAGCACTCAGGGATTGGCCCCATGTCCTCCTCTAAACAACGCTAGCCCACTTTGTTGGTTCATTTCTTCAGTTACGTTGTGGATGAAGTCTTCCTCCACCGTGGTGTTCAAAATAGATTTCAAATCCTTCTAAATCGCGGTTCATTCCTTCATCGGTTCCACTTCCTCCATGGGGCGCAATCTCAGTCGTCTGATCTAAGTCCCCCAGATCCAATGCCATACGCATGTTTCACGCGGTTGAATTTCTCAACCGATAGCGCATGATCAATGGCAGTTTTCTCTCATCCCCGCTTGCCATGCATCATCATTGAGTGGAATCGCTCCGCTCTCCTCCAAAACCACTTACCATTTGAGGGCACCCCGATCAATACTGCCAGTTTCCAGAGTGCAAGTTCTGCCTTTGTCCTTTTAGCTCTTTTTCCTTTTCGCCCATGGTTCTCCAGCTCCCCATGCGTCTGAGTGCTCGGGATTCCTCCATTATGGCCCTGATTCGAGGCTCTCAGGGGCTACTTTGACCTCCCGCGCAGTCTCCATGGACCTCGGTCAGTTCGCTTTGACAGAGGTCCTCGTCGTTCCACGTTGGCTACCATTTCCACAGGTTCAGGGTATTTTTGATCGCCGTTTTGGAATTTCTTAGAAGTTTGTCCGACCTGATATAATCATGGTTCTTTGACAGTTCTTTATGGATCCAATTTAGATCATGGCCTTCCCACTGAAGAAGCTTTTGGACCACCAAAAGTTGGTTTTCAAGCATCGACGCAGTGAGGGTATTTCTTTCTCACTTGTCCAATCTCAATCCACTTTACTGCTTGGCTTTGAACCTTTGAGCCCAATCCTGAGGTACTCAACATCTCCCCTGCGCATTGTCCTCACCTTCCTGTCCAGCACTGTGTCTTCCTGCAACTCATTAAAATATTCAGGTAGCAGGTCATCTATAGAAGGCAATTGACTTTGCACTTCAGGGTCCTCAATCATTGAAGGTTCAAACAATCTCAAGCAATCTGCATTTACAACTGATTAGATGTGCATGTAAGCTGGTAGATCAAGGAAAAAAACATTTTCACCAATCTTCTCAAGTATCCTAAAGGGTCCATACCTGATAGGCTTTAGCTTTTTACCTTCACCTTGCATCGTGTCCTTGCTGATATATAGCTAGACTTGGTCTCCAACTTGAAAATTATGCTCCATCTGATGCTTGTCATGGCTAGCCTTGTACTTGGCTTGGCTCTTTTCCAGCTATTCCTGTACTTCCTGGTGGATCTCTTGGATCTATTCAATGGACCTAGTTGCCTTGTCCACATCATTGTGTCCATCAACCATGGTATCTTTACCAAATACAAAATCCAAAGGAGACCTTGGTATGAAATCAAAACAGGTCTCAAAAGGAGATCTATGAGTAGAAGAGTGTTTGGTTCTGTTGTAAGCATGTTGCACATAACATAGGTGTTCATCCCAAATCTTAGGATTTTTGCTGAAATAACCTCTCAGTAACTGTATCACCATCCTGTTACTACTTCTGTCTGGCCATTTGTTTGTGGATGAAAAGTTGTGATTTTATTTAGTTTGGTGTCCATCAGTTCCCACAAACTAGACCAAAACCTCCCCACAAATCGGGTGTCTCCTTCAGATACAATAGAAGTGGGTAATCCAAAATGAACCCATACATGTTCAAAGAACAATTTTGTAGTATGTTTAGCTGTAATATGTTTATTACAAGGTATCAAAATACACATTTTGTTGAACCTATCCACAACAACATATAGATAATCATGACCTTTCCTAGATTTAGGCAGTCCTCCAACAAAATCCATGGAAACACTTTCCCAAGGGTGAGAAGGAACTGGCAATGGAGTGTACAAGCCTATTTTTCTATTGTTGGGCTTGCTTTTAGCACACATGGCACACCCTCTTACATATCTAGAAACTGTCTCATTCATTTTCGGCCAATAGCAGAACCTTTGCAGTTGTGAAACTATTTTAGTTACCCCAAAGTGACCTGATATCAGAGAAGTGTGTGCTTCCCTAATTATCTTTATCCTCTCAGTTTGTGGAATGCAGAATTTCCCACAATGATATAAGAGTTGGCCATTTACATGATAGTCCAATTCTTCTACTCTTTTGCCTTGACTCAAAGTTGCATATACATCTTTAAAGTCCATATCTTGAGCATATTGTTCTATGTAGCTTTCATGTAGTACATAATTATGCTTAAGTATGGTAGATGCATTTATAATGGGTCTAGATAACGTGTCTGCAACCTTGTTATGTATGCCCTTTTTATATCTGATGACTAAATGAAAATGTTGTAGAAAACCCATCCATCTGTAATGTCTTGATTGCTGCAACTTAGTTTGGGAGTGTAGATATTGAAGTGGTTGATGATCAGTATGTATTACTGTCTCTTTGCCCATTAAGTAATGTTTCCACTTTTTCACACTCTGAACTAATGCATACAATTCTTTATCATATGTAGGATAGTTAACTACTGCAGGATTAAAATTCTCAGAATGATAAGATATGGGTTTACCGTGTTGTGTCAACACTGCTCCCATGGCATAGTCACTAGCATCAGTTTGGATCTCAAATGGTCTCTATAGATCTGGTAGTGCTAGTACAGGTGTTGTACTAATCTTTTCTCTCAAGGTGTCGAAGGCTTTCTGATGTTTTCCTCCCCACTAAAACACCTTATTCAATCTTGTTAAAGCATGTAAGGGAGCTGCAATTGAGGAAAAGTTAGAAATGAACTTCCTCCAATATTGTGCTGCTCCTAAGAAGCTTCTCGCTTCTGTAGCAGACCTGGGTTTAGGCCAGTTCACAATGACTGCCACTTTAGAGGGATCTATTTTTAATTCACCTCCCCCTACTATATGACCCAAGTAGTTTAGATATGTTTTGCCAAATTCACATTTTGAGAGTTCAACATAAAGTTTTTCTCTTTTCAAAACATCTAATGTCTGCTTAACATGCTTTAAATGTTCTTCCCACGTCTTACTAAAAATCAAAATGTCATCCAGATACACAATGACAAAATCATTAAGAAAAGGTTTGAGTACATCATTCATTAATCTCATGAAAGTAGCAGGAGCATTGGTCAAGCCAAAATGCATAACTAGCCATTGATACAATCCCTACTTTGTTTCGAAAGCAGTCTTCCATGCATCTTGCTCTGCAACTCTGACCTGATGGTATCCACTATGCAAATCCAGCTTGGTGAAATTAACAATTTCTTTTAATTGATCTAAAAGATCATCTATGAGAGGAAGGGGATGACGATTTTTGATTGTTATCTTATTCAGTGCTCGATAATCAATGCACATTCTCCACGAGCCATCTTTCTTTCTCACCAAAATGATTGGTGACCCACATGGTGATGTTCTAGGCCTAATGAACCCCTTCTCGAGCAACTCCTGCACCTGCTTCTTGATTTCAGCATTCTCTAAAGTAGACAACCTGTACATCCCAATGTTAGGCAATGGAACATCTTGCTGCAAAATAATATCATGTACTATACCCTTTTTTGGTGGCATACTTTTAGGTTCTTGAAATATGACATCATACTCTGAAACAGCCTTTTCTATATCAGCTTGTTGTTCAGCATTACAACCCTCAAATACATTGGTTTTATCAGGTTTCTTTTCCTTTACAACCATCAGTAAGAATTGTTTGCATGAATTTATCACTCTCCTCATATGCCCTGAGTTTATCAGAGTATTATTATTCTTGAGCTTATGAGCTCTTACAAAGTATTCGATTCCATCTTTAACAAATAGATACTTGTTCTCAACTCTATAGAAAATAGCCTTTCTATCATACAAGTACTTCCTAAAACAATTCCACATATATCCAAAGGAATTATGTCTAACTCAACCTCATCTACAAATGCTGACCCAAAAGAAAACTTGAGTTTGCACTATCTAGTCACTTGTAGCTATGATTTATCATTCAACCATCCTAATGGGTATGGTTTCTTGTGAGGTGTAGTTGCTAATCCCAATTTCTTTACAATTGCTTCAGAAACTAGATTTACTTGTGAGCCACTATCAAACAAAGTATCAATATTTTGATTTTTGGAAATAACTCGAATATGGAAAAGCTCATGTCTTTTTCTCTCATTTTCTTCATCAATAAAAGATTGAGCAGAATTACTAGTAGATGCTTCAAAATTCTTACCTTTTATACCTGTGGCTACTATATTTGTTTCATCTCCTGAGTCCAACCCCAAATCTTTCTAAATAGTTGCAGTAGTCTTCTTCTTCTTGCCCTTGGACTTCTTAGGTCTCAGATTTGGATGCAGAATCCAACAATGCTCATCATCATGCCCATCCTTTTTACAGTGAGTGCATGAAGCTTTGCCTTTCTGTGCAGTGTTAGCCTTCCTTGCTTTCCACTTCTGCTTTCTTTTCTCCTTGCTCTTGCTTACAGTGGGTTGGGATGGTTCCCCAACTTCTGGATTTCCATTCTTTCCTCTAGCTTATAGATGAGCAGCTTGTACAGATACCTCATCTATACTAGTGAGATTAAACATGAGGATGGTATGCCTCATGTAGCTATGTAGACCACCAATGTACTTCAAAAGAGTCTCTGGTGAGTCTAATGAGATACCCAACATCAATGCTCTCTTTCTAAATTCTTGAGTATACCCTTGCACACTTTTCCCTTTCAACTGTCGAAGAGTTTGCCAACTCATCATGGCTTGTTGCATGTGGGCCAATGGATAGAACTGTCTTTTGATTGTAGCAACAAATTCACTCCAGACAGAGATGGTCTTACCATGTCTTTTCATATCAGCTTGGGTTCTACCTTCCCACCAAACCAAGGAAATGCCTCCTAGGTGTAGGCTTGCCAGCTAAATCTTACTCTTGTCTAAGTCAATGTTCTGTACCCTGCAATACACATCAATTTGTCTAATCCAATTGTCGAACTTTTCAGCATTTAGCTCTCCATAATATATAGGAAAATCAAATTTAACATCTAGCTTGATCAAAGATGCTTTCTTATTATGCACAGGGCTATTAGGAGGTGTGAGAAAGCTTTCCTCTTTCCCCTTTCCTTTGGAGTGGTCATGGAAGTGAGACTCATCTTCTTCTTTATCTTGCTTAGAACCTGATGAATCTTCAACCTTATGCTTTCTAAAGTCCCTATACATTTCTTCTACCATAGACTTTATAGCTAGGAAACTTTCTATGAATTGAGGGTCTGGCCCCATAGAACCTTCCTCTGACATTATCTTCTGAGGATAGACTCTCCCAATTTCAGGATTAGTTTCCACCAACTCTCCTTCTCCTAATTTGAGCTTTGATCTAGTGAGCATTCACAGCTAAACCAACACAAGCTTGTCTAACCTTATAGCCTAGAGCTCTGATACCACTTGATCTGATATTCACCCTATGAGTGACATCAATTAAAGATTTATTAAACAAAGGTATTACAGACTCATGTGCTGGTGTGTGTTCTGTATTATTGAAGAAACATATCGATCAGATTGCCAATACATAGACAATTAAATGGAAATAAAGCAAAGAAATATAATAAGAAAATGAACACAAGAATTTAATAAGGAGTTCACCCTATTCTCCAACGCTACATCTCTGGTCCAGCTCTCAGTGGTGGCCTTGTTTTATTGTGTCTTAAGCAGAGAAATTACAATGCAAGGACTCAATGTGAGTTCTCCTGAAGCGGGTTCACTTGGAAGGGTGGTTCTTGGATTCCCCAAGCCACTGGACTGCACAGACTCTTCTTGCTACAAGCTTTCTGACCTTCTAGTCTGCAGTGGAGAGCCCAATGTGGTGCTTAGCCCGGACAGATCCTCTCTAGGATGGCTCGGATATCTCAAGCCTCTGGTTAGCTCGGCCCTCTGTCCTCTTTTTGCTTTGCTTTACTGCCTTGTTTCTCTATTTTTGTCTCTCTGCATTCAGTCCTCCTCTCGGGGTTCTTCTAACTTACTGACTTCCACTTCACTCTGTGTATTCTGTCTCTGTTCATGGCTTTTAGGCCATCCGTTCCAAGACTATTTGGTTCCTCTTCCACCTTTGTCAATTCACCTTTTGTAGCTGCGCTTGGAGTTCCCTATTCGGTGTCATCATTAGCACTCAAGGAGTGGCCACATGTCCTCCTTTAAACAGTGCCAGCCTATTTCGTCAATTCATTTCTTCAATTACGTAATGGATGAATTCTTCCTCCACCGTGGCGGTCAAAACAGATTTCAAATCCTTCTAAATCGGGGTTCATTCCTTCGTCAATTCCGCTTCCTCCATTGGGCACAATCTCAGACATCTGATCTAGGTCCCCCAGATCCAACACCACACATGTTTCGCGCAGTTGACTTGCTTGACCGATAGCACGCAATCAACGGTGGTTTTCTCTCACCTCCGCTTTCCACGTGTTGATTTTTGAGAGGAATCACTCTGCTCTCCTCCAAAACCACTTACCGTTTGAGGGCACCTCGATCAATACTAGCGGTTTCCAGAGTGCAAGTCCCGCCTTTGTCCTTTTAGTGCTTTTTCCTTTTCACCAATGGTTCTTCGGCTCCCCATGTGTCTGAGTGCTCAGGCTTCCTCCATTATGTCCCTGTTCACCCAACAATGCGCAATTAGCACTAATCGCGCATCAAAAACCTCCCTATTTTCCCGATCCGGGGCTCCCAGGGGCTACTTTGATCTCCCGTGCAGTCTCCATGGGCCTTAGTCAATGCGCTTTGACCGAGGTCCTAGTCGTTCCACGCTCGCTGTCATTGCCACTGGTTCAGGGTGTTTTTGATCGCCATTTTGGAATTTCTTAGAAGTTTGTTCGACCTGATACAGTCATGGTTCTTTGACAGTTCTTTATGGATCCAATTCGAATGAATGTGGCATACCCTGAACAGGTTGACCAACTTGTATGTGAGGAACAATCACATTAAGTTGACTAGATAGGGTCTATGGTACACACTAGAAAATTTTGTTAGATGGTATTTTAGGTATCCCCTATACTGGTTGATTGGTTTGTAATTGAGGTATAGTTGGAACACGTTGACTAGTTTGTACTTGAGGTATAACCTAGATAATTCGATTGGTTTGTATTTGAGTTATAACTTGGACAGGTTGACTAGTAGGAACTTGAGTTGAAACCTAACCAGGTTGACCAGAAGTAGCAAGGGAAATATTCCAAGGAGTGTCAGCCATTCCTAGAAATAGGGCACCAGTAGAAAAAGGACGTGTGAAAGGTAGAGCACCGATGTGATATTTTCTCAGCAGATGGGAACATACCAGCAATAGGTTTCCCCCTAGTTGGAGGATAAGGGTTATAAGAAGGCCATTTCCCCCCAGCGGGAGGATACCCAAGGTAAGATGGAATGGATTGTTGCAGGTGTCCTATTCCACTAAAAAATAAACCATATTGTTGATCCAAAGGATTTTGATGCACAATAGGTTGAATAGGTTGTGGGGAGCTCATTAAAGATGAACCAGATGGTATTCTAGATGAAAAAGGTATTTTAGAAGTCCAAGGACTAATCGAAACTCTAGAAAAGGATCTTGAAAATGACTGATGTCCATATGGTACCAATGAACTACCGTAAAGTTAATTTTCTAGTGAGGTTAAGATAGAAGTTGATGCAACTTCGATCTATTCACTGATAACGATGGACATATGTTGGGTGGTTCTCACAGACTCTATCATGGTTGGATTTTTGGGACGAGTGTGTGCATGAATATGTTGAGGAGAATTTAGGAGAGAAATACCAAGTATTCTATTGTAATGGAGAATTATACCAAGGATTCTGACATAATCAAGTATCAAGTGTATAACTATGAAAATATTGATACAAAGGAGGAAAATCCTGACAGAAAGGTATTCGAATAGGAGATCAATGACTAAGATAATAGTATTCAGTAATGCCCTCTATAATCAATAAACCAAGTGGAAGTAATTCTATTTCACCACTCGAATATGGAAGTGGTGGATTGTAGGTTTTAACCTTGTATAGAAATTACCTGCAAACGAATTCTTCAAACAAAAAAAATATACAATGGAGAGAACATAAAATAAATATACACAGGTAGTTTCCCCTAGATCCCAAAACCAAGACTACCAAATTTATTTTTCATTATATTCCTTTCAATGTTACAATACATATATATACATGTCAAAGCATTCATAAACCCCAGTCCACTGACTCTAGATTAGAACATAATCATAGTTCCCTTGACTGGATCTACAAAACCATCATGCCTAAAAACCATGCGCAAAAACCATGCACAAAACCATGGCTAGGTCCACCCACCATAATTGGGTGTGCCCCCCATACTTGGGCCCACCCAACTATTATTAGGTCCACATAAAATAAAATTAAAATAATGGGGCGCTACTCAGAACCCTATGATGTGTGGAAACAATATAACATACACCCAACATTCTCCCACTTGTGGTTTTCTTTCCACACTGGGGTTCACAGGAAATCTAATTCATTGGTTCAAGGTTACAATGCCCATTGTTTCTCTACATCAAGAAAACTTCTCAGTGCTCAAAACAATTTTCAATG
Organism: Pinus tabuliformis; assembly: GCA_031772625.1. Lineage (NCBI taxonomy): Eukaryota > Viridiplantae > Streptophyta > Pinopsida > Pinales > Pinaceae > Pinus > Pinus tabuliformis. Next base: position 853,806,283 of record CM062820.1, on the reverse strand, counting down.
CATCTACAACATTATTCAGAGTGTCCACCTTTACTAGTAACACCTTTTTATCATAAACCATATCTCTCACAAAGTGATACTGAACATTAATGTTATTTGTCTTTTAATGATAAGCAGGGTTCTTTGCCAAGAAAAATACACTTTGGCTATCAAAATATATCCTTATAGCTCATTGTACTAACCCATACTTGAACATAATCTCTGCAACCAAATTACTTCATTGCTTGCATGAGTGGTTGTCATGTATTTAGCCTTTATAGTTGAAAGTGCCACTATAGACTTTCTCCTACTCATCCAACTGACTACTCCTCAAAATAGGTTAAAAACATACCCACTTGTAGATCTTCTCTTATCCAAATCTCCAACCTAGTTTGCATCAACAAAGCCATGTATGTCCAAAACTCTATCTAATACTGGTATTCCTTGGTAGCACAGACCATAATCACTAGTTCCACACAAATATATAAAAAACCACTTCATTGTTGTCCAATGTTCCTTTCCTAGTTTTGACATAAACATGATCAATACTCCCACTGCATGTGCAATGTCTAGTCCGGTATAGACTATTTCTTATATCAGGCTCCCAACTACACTTGCATATGGAACATGGGATATATCCTCTTCCTCTTCCTCTTCCTATGTCTTAGGACATTGTTCAACAGATAACTTTACATCTATAGGAATAGGAACATTCATTGGTTTTTTCTCTTGCATATTAAACCTCTGAAATATTGTCATAACATATTTCCTCAGGTTTAACCAGAGCTTCCTCTTTTCCTGAACTCATTTAATTTACATGCCCAAAATATAGTTTGCAACACCATGATCCTTCATGTATAATTTAGAGGACAATTGGGTCTTCAACCATGGATAATTTCTTTGTCATTTCAAATCAACAACATATCATCCACATACAAGACAAAGTAAATAACATGGTAACCAGTTAATTTAGAATACACACAATGATCTTCTTTTCTCCTTATGAAGCCAAGTCCCCATCTATATGTATCAAATTTTTGATACCACATCCTTGGTGATTGTTCTAACCCATATAGATACTTTTTAACCTGCATACCAATTCTTCCTTACCCTTCACTGCAAAGCCTTCTAGTTGCTTCATGTAGATCTCTTTTTCCATATCCCCATGAAGAAATTTTTTCTTCATATCCATTTGTTGTACCTAAAAATTAAAAGAAACAGTAATAGATAAAAGTAATCTGATAGAAGATAACTTGGAAACATGAGAAAAATATCACCAAAATCAATTTGTGGCACTTAAGAATAAACTTTTGCTACCAACTGAACTTTGTACTTCTCCACCTTTCCTTTTGCATTCATCTTCTTCTTAAACACCCATTTTCAGCCAATGGGTTTCCTTCTAGAAAATAACTCCACCGCATCCCAAGCCTCATTTATGTCCAAATATGCCATTTCATAAACCATAAACTCCTTCTAGAGTTTTCCATCTTCTAAATCAACTTCCTCCCTAGAAATTATGAGATCATCATCACTAATTGATAAAGAAGCATTTTAACAAAAATTGGATGGACTATACCTCTCTAGTTTCCTTCTTTCTTGAACTAATCTCCTAAAAACTAGAGGGTGCATCTCTTCCTCTTCTGATTCATGTTCTTCTGTAGAGTTTGATTCTTCCTCCCTCAACTCAAACTCTATCTTCTCAAGTTCCTTTGGTAGGACTTCATGTTTAATAACATATTTAACCTCTTTAAACACCACATCTCGATTGTACATAACCTTCCTTATTTTTGGGTTCCAAATCTTATAACCTTTTAAACCATCCATATACCTAATAAAGATGCACCTTTTAGATTTACTATCCAACTTAGTTCTCTTCTCCTTTAGAACATGTACATACGCATCACAACCAAATACCCTGAGATGTGAGAGAGAGGGGTTATTACCATTCCATACCTCATGTGGATTCTTTTCCCCCAACGTTGATGAAGGTTTTCTGTTAAATTGGTAGCATGCAGTCCCCATTACCTCTGCCCAAAATTCCTATCCTAACCTGGCAACACTGAGCATGCTTCTTGCCTTTTCTATCAATGTCATGTTCTTTCCTTCTACAACTCAATTTTTCTAAGATGTGTATAAAGTAGTCCTTTGTCATGCTATACCACACTTCTTACAAAATTCTTAGATTCCTTCTTGCAAAACGCTCCACCATTATCATTCCTCAACACTTTAATCTTCTTCTCTGTCTGATTTTCCACCAGATCCTTAAATTATTTAAACTTGTAAAAGACTTTATATTTCTTCCTAAGGAAATATATCAATGTATTCCTTGAGAATACATCTATAAATGAGACATAGTACAAATACTTACCCAGTGATGGAAAAAACACAGGTCCAAACGCATCCCTATGCACAAGCTTTAATATCCCTTTCGCCCTCTTAGCACCAGAGGGGAAACTCACCTGATTCTGCATCCCATATACACAATGTTCAAAGAAATTGAAATATAGAGATAAATTATACATACCTTCTACCATACCATTACCATGCGATATTTGAAGGCCCTTCTCTCCAATATGTCCAAGATGTTGATGCCACAAATAGTTTTTTCTCCAGAAACCACTATATTTTTTGTTCCACTTTTAGGAACCACAAAATTTTTCCACCCATCAATAATAGTGCTACCCAGAAGACTGTACAGAGTTCCAATCCAAACTCCCTGCATCAATACCAGTGCTCCCTAAGCCATCTTGCAAGTATCTTTCTCGAACATTTTTTTACATCTGCATCATCCATCTTGCTTATAGAAATCATATTTATGGCCAATGCAAGTGTAGAATAGTAGGAAGTGTTCTAATCCTTCCACCTTGAAACTTAAACTTGAATTTTATGCCTCCATGATTCTAGCCTTCATATCATCCCATAGAAAAACATCACCACCATCATATTTCTCATACTCACAGAACCACTCCCTATGAGGATTGAAGTGAAATGATGCACCTAATTCAATCAACCATTCCTCATTATCTACATTTTTACTTGAAGAAGAAGTCAAGTACATATCCTTGCCTTCATTTGAGGTGGTTTTTGACTCTGTAGAAGGATCATCATTAGATCCCTTCCTTTCTCAAAAGTTTTAGATTTACAATATTTTTTGTGGTGCCCTTGTTTCCAACATTTCCAACATACCTTTATAGGTTTTCCTAGAGATTTAGATATCCCTATAGATTTAGATCTCCCACCTAAGGAATTATTTAAATTTTTGTTTTGGGGCCATCCTCTTACAGAAAAGGCATCTCCATTATGGATCTCCATATTTTTCTGTCTCATATCCTCTGACAACAAGAATGAGACTATTTCATCAAACTTCAAGGTATGTAGGTTTTAACCCCATACATAAATTACCTGCTTACGAATTCTAAAACACAGAAAATAAACAATAGTGAGAGAATAACACATAAAAAAAATATACACAGAGCTTTTCTCCTAGATCCCAAAACCGGGACTACTAGATTGATTTTTCATTATGTTCCTTTCAATGTTACAATACATATATATGCATGTCGAAGCATCCAATACCATGGACCAAAAACCGTCGTGCCCAAAACCATGTGTGAAAAACCATGCACAAAACCGTAGGTAGGTCCGCCCATCTAATATAGGGTCCAAAAACATTTCCCCGAGGTGTTGCCCTAGACCCTGTAGAGGGGGTCCAACCACCCCCTTCAAACCCCTTGTGACCCCCCAACTGTGCAAAGAATATAACACAACCCAAAATTCTCACACTTGTTGTTTTCTATCCACAGGAGATCTTAGTCATTTATCCAGCCCTGTAATGCCCATTGTTTCTCTACACCAAGGGAACTTCTCAAAGCTCACAGATTTTGTCAATGCATCTATAGTATTCTTCAAAGTGTCCACCTTTACCAGCAACATCTTTTTGTCTTCTATCATATCCCTCACAAAGTAATGCTAAACATCAATGTGCTTTGTCTTTGAATGGTAAGCAGGGTTCTTTGCCAATAAAATTACACTTTGGTTGTCACAGTCTATTCTTATAGCTCCCTATACTAACCTCATACTTGAACACAATCTCTTCAACCAAACTACTTCCTTGCTTGCATGAGTCGCTGCCATGTATTCTGCCTCTGTAGTTGATAGTGCCACTATAGATTGTTTCTTACTCATCCAACTGATTGCACCTCCAAATAGGTTAAACACATACCCAATTGTAGATCTTCTTCGATCCAGATCTCCAGCCCAGTCTGCATCAACAAAGCCATGGATGTCCAAAACTCTGTCAAATCCTGGTCTTCCTTGGTAGCATAAACCATAATCACTAGTGCCATGCAAATACCTGAAAACCCACTTCACTGTTGTCTAATGCTCCTTCCTTGGTTTTGAAATAAACCTTCTCAATACTTCCACTTCATGTGCAATGTCTAGTCTAATACAAACCATTGCATACATGAGGCTACCAACTGCACTTGCATCTGGAACATGGGACATGTTCTCTTCCTCTTCTTGTTCCTTGGGACATTGTTCAGCAGATAACTTTACACCTACAGGAATAGGAACCTTCACGGGTTTGCTATCATGCATATTGAACCTCTACAGTATTGTCTCGACATACTTCCTCTGGTTTAACTAGAGCTTTCTCTTTGCCCGATCTCTTTTAATTTCCATGCCCAAAATATTGTTTACATCACCAAGATATTTCATGTTGAATTTGGAGGACAATTAGGTCTTCAAATCCTGGATAATTTCTTTGTCATTTCCAACCAGAAACATATCATCCACATACAAGACCAGATAAATAACACAGTCACCAATTAATTTAAAATACACACAGTGATCTGCTTTTCTTCTGGTGAAGCCAAGTCCCCGTATAAATGTATCAAATTTCTGATACCACATCCTTGGTGACTATTTTAACCCATACAGAGACTTTTTTAACTTCCATACCAGTTCTTTCTTACCCTTCACCACAAAGCCTTCAGGTTGCTTCATGTAGATATCTTCCTCCAGATACCTGGGAAGAAAATTTATCTTCACATCCATCTGTTCTAACTCAAAATCAAAATTAGAAACAACAAATAAAAGTAATCTAATAGAAGCTACCTTGGCAACAGGAGAGAAAATATCACCAAAATCAATTCCCGACACCTAGGAATAACCTTTTGCTACCAACTGAGCTTTTTATTTATCTATCTTTCCTTCTGCATTTGTCTTTTTCTTGAACACCCATTTGCTACCAAAGGGTTTCCTTCAAGCCGGAAACTCCACCAAATCCCAAGCCTCATTTTTGTGCAAAGATGCCATTTCATCAACCATGGCCTCTTTCCATATTTTTCCATCCTTTTAATTTACTACTTCCTTCACAGTTCTAGGATCATCATCAGTAATACATAAATAAAAATTTGAACAAAAAGAAGATGGACAATACCTTTCTAGTTTCTTTCTTTCTCAAACTTATCTTCTCACAACCGGAGTTTGTGGCTCTTCATCTCCTGATTCCTTTTCTGCTATAGAGTCTGATTCTTCCTCCTTTAGCTCAAACTCTATCTTCCTAGGTTCCTTTGGTTGGACTTCATGTTTAATAACATCTTTCACCTCTCTGAACACCACATCTCAGTTGTACACAACCTTCCTTGTGACTGGGTTCCAAAGTTTATAACCCTTTAAACCATCCTTATACCCAATAAAGATGAACTTTTCAGATTTACTATCCAACTTTGTTTATTTATCCTTTGGAACATGTACATATGCATCACATCCAAATACCCTCAGATGTGAAAGGGAGTGTTTCTTACCAGCCCATACCTCTTGTGGAGTCTTATTCTCCAACACTGATGAAGGTGATCTATTGACCAGGTAACATGCAGTCTCCACTGCCTCTACCCAGAATTCTTGTCCTAACCCAGCACCACTGAGCATGAGTCTTTCCCTTTCCATCAATGTCTTCTTCATTCTTCCTACAAATCCATTTTGCTCAGGTGTGTATGGACTAGTCTTTTGTCATGCTATACCACACTTCTTACAAAATTCTTCAAATTCCTTCTTGCAAAACTCTCCACCATTATCTATCCTCAGCACCTTTATCTTCTTCTCTATCTGGTTTTCCACTATAGCCTTAAATTCTTTAAACTTGTCAAAGACTTCAGATTTATTCTTCAGGAAATATATCCATGTATTCCTTGAGAAGTCATCTATAAATGATACATAGTACATAGACTTACCCAGTGATGGAACCTTTACCGGTCCAAACACATCACTATGCACAAGTTCTAATATACGTTTCACCCTCTTACCACTAGAGGGGAAACTCACCTGATCATGCTTTCGATATACACAATTTTCATGTAAATAAAAATCCAGAGGGCTATTAGTCATACCTTTACCATGAAGTATTCGAAGGCCCTTCTCTCCAATATGTCCAAGCCTTTGATTCCATAGCATGGTATTTTCTCCAGAGACCACTAGATTTTCTGCTCCACTTCTAGGAACCACAGAACTATTGCACCCATCAACAATAGTGCTACCTTGCAGCTTCTATAGAGTTCCAATCTAAACTCCCCACATCAATACCAGTGCTCCCCGAATGATCTTGCATGTATCTTTCTCGAACGTTGTTTTTACACCTACATCATCCAACTTGCTTACAAAAATCAGATTTCTGGCTAATGTAGGAATATAAAGAACACCCGGAAGTGTTCTAATCCTTCCACCTTGCAACTTCAACTTTATTTTTCTACGACCAACAATTCTAGCCTTCCTATCATCCCCCAAGAAGATGTCACCACCATCATATTTCTTATACTCACAGAACCACTCTATATGGGGAGTGAAGTGAAAGGATGCACTTGAGTCAATCAACCATGCCTCATGATCTACATGTGTACCTGAAGAAGCCAAGTACACATCCCCTCCTTCATCTGAGGTGGTTTTCGCCTCTGTAGAAGGAACATCATTAGATCCCTTTCCTTCGTCTAGAGCTTTAGATTTACAGTCCCTTTTGTAGTGCCCTTCATTTCTGCATTTCAAGCATGCCTTTAAAGGTTTTCCTAGAGATTTAAATCTCCCTCTAGATTTGATCTCCCACTCGATGAATTATTTGTGTTTATGTTATGGGACCTTCCTCTTACAGACAAGGCATCACCATTTTGGCTCTCCATATTTTTCTGTCTCATCTCCTCCATCAATAAGGATGAGACTATTTCATCAAACTGCAAGGTAGTTGCATTGCTACCTATTGCAATAACCAGACTATCCCACGAATCTGGTAGAGAACACAACAAACTAATGCACTTATCTTCATCTAAAATTTTAATATCAACAGATAATAACTGACTTATCATAGTATTAAATGCATTCAAATGATTTGTCACCAAGTCTCCATTTTTCATCCTCAGGTTATACAGCTTTTTCCGTAGAAACAGTTTATTCACCAAAGACTTAGATTGGTACAAAGTCCCTAATGTTCCCCACAAAGCCTTCGCCATAGATTCCCCTGATACATATAACACTATTAAATCTGATACACATAATTGTATTGTTCTCTTTGCCTTCTAATCCAACTTCTTCCATTCTTCATCGAACACTCCCTTTGGTTTAGTACTCGGATCTACTGCGATCCATTGATCTTTATCAACCAACAGATCCTCCATCTTGAGTTTCCACAACTCAAAACTCTGACCATTAAATTTCTCAATCTCTATCTTTCCACTGCTTGCCATCTTCTTTCACCACTAGAATCGATCCTGCAGATCTCGCGCTAAACAAGGTCTAACACAGGCCCAAAAAAAACCCCTCAGCAACAAAGGTGTCCCCTTGAAGCCAAAACACCTCTGATACCAAATGTAGATTTTAACCCCATACATAAATTACCTGCATACAAATTCCAAAACACAGAAAATAAACAATAGCAAGAGCATAACACATAAAACAAATATACATAGAGCTTTTCCCCTGGATCCCAAAACCGGGACTACCAGATTGAATTTTCATTATGTTCCATTCAATGTTACAATACATATATACATGCCGAAGTATCCAATACCATGGACTGAAAACCATTGTGCCTAGAACCATGTGTGAAAAAATATGCACACAACCCAACAAGGTAGGTTTATTTTTACCTATAGCAACAACCGGACTATCCCACAAATATGGTAGAGAACGCAACAGGTTGATGCACTTATCTTCGTCTGAAGTTGTAATATCAACATATAACAACTAACTTACCACAATATTAAAGGCGTTCAAATGCTCTATCATTGAGTCTTCATCCTTCATCCTTAGGTTATACATATTTTTCCGCAAGAGCAGTTTGTTCACTAGAGACTTATATTGTTACAAAGTCCCTAACTTGTCCCACAAAGCCTTCATCGTAGATTCCCGTAATACATTCAACAATACTAAATTTGAGAGACACAAATGTATTATGTTGTTCACCCTTTGATCTAACTTTTTCTAGTATGTTTTCAACATTCTTTTTGGTGTTGTACCCAGATCTATAGCAATCCACTAGTCTTGGTCAACCAAAAGATCCTCCATCTTGAGCTTCCACAGCTCAAACTCTATCCATTGAATTTATCTATCTCTATATTTCCACTATTCGCCATCTTATTTCACCACAAGAATCAATCTCGCATATCTCCCACTATAATAGGGTCAACCATAGGCCCGACAAAAACCCCTTAGCATCAAAGGGTCCCCTTGAATCCAAAGAGCTCTGATACCAGATGTAGGTTTTAACCCTATATAGAAATTACCTGCAAATGAATTCTTCAAACTGGAAAAATATATGGTTGTGAGAACATAAAATAAATATACACAGACATTTTCCCTTAGATCCCAAAACTAGAACTACCAGATTGATTTTTTATTATATTCCTTTCAATGTTACAATACATATATATATATATATATATATATGTGTGTGTGTGTGTGTGTGTGTGTGTGTGTGTGTGTGTGTGTGTGTGTGTGTGTGTGTGTCGAAGCATTCATAAACCCTAATCCACTAACCATATATTAGAACATAATCATAGTTCCGTTGACCAGATCTATAAAGACCATGGGAAAAAACCATCATGCACAAAAACCATGAGCCAAAAGCATGCACAAAACCATGGGTAGGTTCTCCCACCATCTTTGGGTCTGCCCCCCATCCTTGTGTCTGCCCAAAAATAAAAATAAAAATCCATGTTGATACCCCAGACCCTATGACACATTGAAAGAATATAACACACACAACATGGATGAGATAAAGGCGGAGGGGTAGAAGGGTAAATTTATGAAGTCACTTGCTTAGTAACTCGGGTTCTTCTAGTTGAATTACTTCAGGTTCCAAAGTTTCTAACTCTATGATTTCAAGTTCTACAAAGTTAGGCTCAGTTGTTTCAAATTCAACTTCATAGATTTCAATAACTTTTGTTTGAATGGTTTCAACTGCCTTAGACTCTAACATACCAGTTTCAGAACATTTAACTTCAGGTTCGGTAACAGTGGGAAGTGATGATCCAAGTTGGGTAGTTTTTGATGTAGTTTTAGATGGAGTAGCTTACGATGTACCAGATGTGGTAGGTTGCGATTTCAAATGTTTATATTGTGTTAATTTACTAGGTGTTATGTCTGAGGGTAAACCTTAAATCCTATGGTTAAATCATTAATTGAATAGTAAAAAACAAAAGAAATGGGCAACTATGCATAAAATGGATTACCAGGTCACTATGAACTACAATATATCATTAGGTATGTGCCATAAATATCCCCAAATTTTGTGATCATTGTATCACATACGAAAATGCAGTTGAATCAGTTACCTAGGGCTAGTTTGAAACCTAATGGGGACTTCCAATATATACCCAAGGGTATGTGGAAGTGTAGTTTGTGGTAGTGTTGTCTAATGTGGAATCGTACAATGGGATTGTTCCTATATACTCATCGTATACGAAGCACCTTCCTATATACCCAAAGGTACATGGAAGAATGATCCTATATAATTTTAAGAATGTGGAAAACTTACCATCCCTGGGTTGCAACGCAAATGGTTAATGTAATCTCCTACATTTAGAGACGTCGGAACAGGTATTCTAGCCTAGACCAACTAAATGTGTTTTTACTATTTCAAATGCTCCTTATATTCATTGGTAAATGATAAATTTTTCTCTTGATTAAAGTTTTTGTTTAACCATAAAAGTGAAAAATTCACCTAAATTATTAAAATGCAGCTAATATGGGAACTCTTTTCAATTCAATGAAGATCTAACTAGAGGAAAGAAATAGGTTTCAATTTAACAATGAAAAAAACAAATCTTTCAAACAAGACCTTCGAAGACGTTGTTCCAATTTCACAATTTCAAAGCCCTAATTCACAAGAAAATCATTTTTTTCCTTCTTCTTTTTCAATTTTTAGTGTAAAAAAGACAGATATGGCTATATTACTGAAAAAAAAACAATTCAATTGGATAACCACTAGAACTAATGAATCAATAATCAAGTTTTATGTAAAAATATCTATTTGATAAGAAAAAAGAAATTTCTTACCAGAGAAATCAAACTCAAGTTTCACACATTTGTTGGATTTACAGAGAACAAGACAGACGAGAGACTTAGAAAAGCATAGCAAAAAACACAATTTTCAAAGCAAGACAGGGAAATATTGCTTTTGTAACCACCCCTCCCACATTTACCTAGTTTCACTAGCCTTTCGAAGTGAACATGAGAGGAGGAGATAATATGACATGACCTGACATTCTAGGTTCCATTAAGGAAGTTGGGTCAACCACAGAAGAAAAACTGGAATTCCACAACATCCTACAGGGATTACACATCACTCAGAGGCTGATTAACCACCCCATGTGGCCAAAAACTGGCTTGAGCAACCTTTTCTCTAACCTGGGTCACCAACTACACCCAAAACAAGCCCTCCATGGAGTTGAAACCCTCCAACCGCACGCACAAGCCTACATCCATATGGTTGCAACCAAAATTTTCTATTTCATAGGTATCGGTCATGGATTATAAGCCAACCTGCAGAGAACTACCCAGAACTTAGTGAGACTTTTCAAAATGATAAAATACATCAAGAAAAATCTACTTGTACAAAATTTGATTAAGGAATTGACCTAACTAGGCCTAACCATGACAGTCATCTCATCAAACATGTTGAGGACATGTAATCTACAGGTCATGAATGCATATTTAAACATAGGGATCTTATAATTATCTAAGAATCATCAATAAGGTCTAATTCCCTCTCATAATAGTTGCAACTAATAGCTCATGCATTCATTAACCATTAATCAACAAATAACCACTTTGGTTCTCCCCTAATCCACTACGCATTCCACTTAGTTCTCTGCTACATCCTTTACTTCAAACTTTGTTCCCCAAAATGTGGAGTCTTCATCAAAATCTAGGCCAAGTTGGGCTCCATCCAACAAGCCACCAACACTCACATGTGACTCGTCCCGAGTCACTTAGTATCTTTGCCTCTGATGTTTTCTACGATGTTGTTATAGGCCTAGTTGAACTGTTGTAGAGTCTATGTTACCTACTTTTCCTCACTACACACTTCCTCCAGCAGCGCCTTTGTCACATGTTCTGCAGCCTTCTACACCAACATTGTTTCTCTTCCTCAAAGCTACTAAAGCTTCTCATCCACTTCCTGCTATAATTAGAGGCCCTTATCCTGCCAAGGTTGAATCCTCTCTATCAAAATATGCTCCTCCTTTTTCAAGTCCTCAATGTTCTTATGGAGGGCCTTACTCTCATTGTTCTTCATGAACCTCTGCGAGATGGGTAGGATTTTCGCAGATGCCCGAATTTCTTCTCACTATTGTTGCTTCTGCTACATTTTGATGAGCCTCATAAATGGGTAATTATATGGGCTCATTTTACCTCCTAACCTAGTCAAATCAACCATTCTCTTAGCTTATTGTATGATTTTCTGATTATATTTATGCTTATAGAGTGAGTTGAGTTAGTTATTACGCCGTGTGGTCTAACATGTATTTAATGTAGATTATTGATGGATTTCGAGGTCAAAGTCAAGGATCTAGTGATAAAAATGTAGCAATATCTCGAAGTAGACATAAGAGAGTACTTATAGGAGGGAATCCCCCTCATTTATTTCTCCTCACTTCAAATTCCCCTTCATTCAACTCGGAGTACAAGCAGCTGAATCATGCACTAGAAGGCAGCCGAGCAAGTTGAAGATGATTGATAGTTATCTCAAGTTTTGGGTGTCAAGCCTCCCTAATTTTAAGGAAGTTTTTGGTAGCTTCAGATGTATAAGTAGAGTGGCCTAGGGCCTCACTAGAGTCGATTTTTTTTCTTGTGTAAACTCTGCTCAAATTTCGAGCTTACTATTTTATGACAGTTTTATGTAATCTTGCTATTTTTTGATAATGAAGATGGAATCCTTTTTGAGCTAGCACTGAGTTACCTCAGAGGGTTGAAGTTCTTGGGTTAGGGCCCAATCCAAGCTACAAAGCTTCTATTTACTTGTATTTGTATGCTTACTTCAGTTTGTAAATTAGTTTGTTGTTAGATGTATTTCTCTTATGGTTAAGAATAGGTTGCTTTTGATGATTTAGTAGCTTGCTTCCATATGTGCTTTCTGTAGTAGGTTAAGTAGTGATCAGAGAAGATTCAAAAGGCTAGAAATAGTGCCTTGGCCTCTCTTCCTCCCTCTGGGACCATGATTTGAGGCAAACACTCTCTTGCTGCCCCAGAAACACAGATTTTCCTCATTCCTAAGACTTCTAGTATTTGCAGCTCTCTAGTAGGATGATAGTCCAGTTTTGCTTTGCTTTAGATCTTCTTGATCATGTTCACTTCCTTATTTGCAATAGTCCTTTTGCATGCTTTCCTTTCTTACAAAATTTCCCAGAGTTTCCTTTTATACATCATAGTTTAGGCCATTTTAATGCAAAACTCTGTTTTTCCTAGCATGCACTCATTTCATTGGTTGCTTGATTTTCTTGTTTGACTGTTAGTTTCTATGCAGTATATCTCTTCCAGTAGTAGGCTAGCTTACCAGCAATCACACCCTCCACCTGATCCATGCCCTATAAGTCTCCCAAACATCACCTCAATTCTGCCCTAGTTTCCTTCATTTTTCATAGAACTTCTTCCTTTCTCCTTCAGCAAACCCAATCATGTTTCTCTCTCCTGGTGATTCATGGTATACCTTAGACACCCTAACACCTCATTCCAACATTCATCGACCTTTTCCACCCACTCTCACACCCTCAAAATAGCAAAAATTTCTCTCGGCCTCCTCCTGTAGGCCTCCTGTAGTTTCCCTGTTTTCCTCTTGTAGTTTTTTTGTGTCCTCCTGTAGTTTTTCCTGTAGGCTTTCTTTTGAAGGCCGAGTGTGGGAGAAGCCTCCAGAAGGCCACCTAAGACCTCCTAGGACCCATCCACACCATCCTACATCCTCCCAAGCTCCAAAACTGCCCTCTAACGCCACCTGTTCGCTTCCACACTCACACACAATAAATTAGATGCATGTTAAATTCACATAAAAACATATAAAAATCCAAAAATATGTTTTTTGCTTATTTACTTCTAGAAAGAGAATGGTTAGATGTTGTTTACTTCTTTGATTAGGTAATGGCATTTACTTCATGGTTTTCATAGTGTTTTTGGCAAAAGTAGAATTAGCTTGTTAATTAGGGTTTACTAGGTTTTACTTTACATTCCAGTCTTTCTCCTTTCTGCAGTTAGAATAGCATCTATTGAGTAATCTTTCTTTCCTTTCATCACACATAGAGCTTCTTCTGAAATCTATAGAATTTGGCTTGAGCTCCTAGTGATCTCGCGCTGGCTGACCAAGTGATAACCTGTAGTGAGAACTAGTACTTGTGCATATAGCACCGACGCTTCCAAGTTTGTTACGAACTACCGGGTTGATAAAAGTAAAGTTGGTAGCCCAGGAATTTTGGCATTCTTGCTGCAATACTGACACTCACCACTTTTTGGTGCCGTTGCTGGGGAAGCGTTAGAGTATTCTATGATTACTTCTTTCTTCTATTTCCTATTGCAACATTCTGCTAATAGTTTATTTTGGCAAAAGTAGACTAGTCATTTCTTCTCTTTCAGTTCTGCATTTCCTTGCTTTCCTTTTCAATTCTACAAATTTCCATTCAGCAAGTTCATTTTAGCTAGTTTCAATTTGTTTTGTTCAATCACAATTTTAGTTTTAGCATGTAATTTCAGTGTGGGGTAAAAGAAACAAAAAACCAACCAAAAATATTTCCTTTCATGCCTCGTAGGAGTAGCGATAACTTAGGAAAAAAAATTCTCAACACCCCCACTGCTTCACACAGCCAACCTTCTCTGTTCTTCGATGGCTGCAATAAAGAAGAACCCTTAGGTGAACATCCAGACATAATTGAAGAACCTATAGGGGAAGAAGATGAAGAAAACATTCCTCTAGAGCCAATGGCTGAAAACAGAAATTCTAGGTGAAATGGAGAGAAAATAGAGTGTACCTTCCCCATTCAGGAGACCAATGGGGACACCAAAATGAAGAATATAAGTCCTTCAACCCTACCTCACTTCCATGGTTTGACTACAGAAGATCCTGACACCTTCTTGTTCGAGTTTGCTGCCATTTTTCGAACTTATGATTATGCCGAAGACGAGCAAAAGTTGAAATTGTTCCCTTCTACTCTCAAGGACAAAACACTGCACTGGTTCATGGGATTAATTGGCAATAGCATCCCAAGTTGGGCTCAGATGCAGCAGGCCTTTAACAACAAGTATTGAGACTATTGTAGGTCAAAAGATACTAAAGAAGATATCTTCCAAATGACCATAGGAAGTGATGAGTCCCTGGAAGACTATGAAGAGAGGTTCCAGCTCAGTTACAAAAGGGTTAGGTGTACACTTGACCCTAAGTCTCTGAATTTGGTATTGCTCAGGGGAATTTGGGAAGACCTTTTAGACACCCTCCATCTACTAGCCAGGGGAGACATCTACCAACTATCCTATGAGGACATAAAGATTGTTTTAGAAACCATTCTAGAGTAGCCAGAAAGGAAGGTAGGGGGAGTCAACCCATAGCCAGTACCTCTTCTTCTAATTCATTGATTAAAGGTGAAATTGGAAACATGATGGAAGAATTTAAGAGTGAGATGCTACAGAATCTTGCCATGCAAATGGATACCTTACATATCAAAAGAAAACAAGAGGAAGCAGAGAGGGATTTGGTCAATTTTTGCCCTAGATGCACCAGGACGCATCCTAGGAATGAATGCCCATTGAACTCTATATAGGTTTGTTCAGTCTGTGAAGAATATCATTCTACAAATAAGTTCCCTTCCTTGCCCAGACTTAAAGTTGTATACCAAGGGGCCGAAGGAGTCACTGAACAGATCTATTACATAAACCAAAGGAGGCCGCATGGACCTAGATCATACCAACAAGGGATGCAAGGGACATCTCAGGCATATTACAACCCCAACCAAGTTACATCCATACCTTCTTGGGGCCCCCCTGCTCATTCTTCCTGGTCCATGCCTCCTCCTTGGTCCTTCACATCTCAATATCATGCCCAACTAGCCACTCATTCATTTCAATCCTATGCTCAACTGCAACCTCAGTGGAATGCATATCATCAGGGGTGGAGGCCCCAATACAACTCTCTTCCCGCTCTTCTGCCTCCACCACCTACCCAACCACAACTGTTACCTTCTACTCCACCAACGAAACCCCAAATGCCTGCCCATCCAAATCCGAACCCGAACAATAGATAGGCTCAGCAAGTGTATAGTGGGGAACCATCATGCCCAACTTATGTTGTGGAGATTCAAGAAATTAACTTGTGATCCAGGAAAGTTCTCCCAGATAGCCAGCCTCCACCTAGGGAGGTTGAGGAAGATAAATAGGAAAGAAAACCTGAAGCAAATCCACCCTTTCCTGAGAGACTACCCATGACAATCCAGCCTACCCCAGAAGAAACTGAACTCTTGGGAGAGTTGAAACATTTATGTGTGAAGATACCACTTCTCCAAGCCATAAAAGATGTGCTTATCTACAATAGGTTGATCAAACAGAAGTTCTTTAGGAATCCAAGAAGGCACAAGAGAGATGCCCCAACCATCAATGTCATAGGACAACTGTCTGACCTGATGTTGGGTCAGATAATCTGTCCAAAATATCTGAACCCTGGAAGCCCAGTAGTTGATGTCCACATCAATGGCACAGTGGTCCCACATACCTTGATTGATCTAGGAGCTGCCATTAATGTGATGACAAAGGACACAATGCTCAAACTTAACCTCCAAGGCTCCTTGAGGAAGACCATGACAGTGTTGCAGCTAGAAGACCGCTCCATAGTGACCCTTGAGCATATTGTGGAAGATGCAATGGTCTCCATTGATTCTTGGGAGAACCCTACTGATTTCTTAGTTCTCCAGCCAAAGGCAAATCTCATTGGATATCCTCTCATTCTAGGAAGACCCTGGTTGGCTATAGTCGATGCCTACATCAGCTGTTGAGCTGGGAACATGACCATAAAGAACGGCCACATGTCCAAGCAGTCAATCCTATATCCTCCTACCCAACTGTTATAGACATTTTTGGGCACTGCAACCCCAAGCATAAATGTCCATAAACTTAGGGCTCCTAAGTCCCTAAAAGTGTTGTTCCAACCCCTAGAAGAACAAGGTCAACTAATTATAGCTTCTCCCAGAAGTCCTCCATGAAAAACTGCTTAGAACAGGTCAAAACTGGACCATTTCGCCTACTCCATAGGCAAACTACGTTGCATCTCACCTAAATACACATAGTAGGTGCATTGCATTTCAAAAAGCCCTTCTATGGGGTGCGATGGGCGAGAAGGGACAAATGGCAGTGTCAATACGCAAGGTGGAGAAGCATGGAATCTTCCAGAAACTTCTCCTGTGACACTTGCCTCTCTAAATTCGACCAGGGATGAGTAAGAGATCATCAATCTCCAAGTGGAAGCAAGAACTATCAGAGGGAAGACACTAATCAAATCACAAGCTAACTCATCTCCCTTATAGACATCTATATATGGATCCCTCATCCTAGAGATCCAAAGGCTGGAATTTTGCATCTTGTAAGGAATTGTTGTTGGTTTCTTGAGGTAACATCATAGTGTTGGGTGATCTAAGATTTTCATGAGGTGAAGAGGGGCTCACTTGCTGAGAGGATGATGCTGGGTCAGAACAATTGGTTGTAACTCTCTTGGCTATTTCTTGATTATCAATAAATCTATTCAAGTTTTCCTCCATACTCTTGTGTGATTTATGTTTTATGCATTTGTATGGTCAATTTACATCTGATCCTAGATTGTTTATGATAATAGATCCATGTTCTCGTATAGTGTTATGTTGCTTTGATTTTTCAGGTACTCTGTGAAGCTGGGTATACAAGAAAGCAAGTAGCAAAGGACTATCATAAGAGAGAGGGATCAGGCAAGGAACCAAGCGCAAGACAGAGGTTGGTCTCCTTTATTATTCTCTCATCTATCTTTCATAAAGGAAAACGAAAGTAGTTTTACTTTGTTTGTTTCTAAGGTAGCTACCAGCCTTAGTGGGATTAGCAGTTCTACATAGACATTTTTCCCTGTAACAAAATGGCGACTCCGCTGGGGAACGACTAGATTGACTGTTTATCTACATTTGTTTACTTTATAAACTTTCAGACAGAGCCTGAAGTCAAGCCAGCTAGCCTTCGAACTGCATTTGCTATGCAAATGCAAAGTAGATCAAAATTGCTTCAGTCAATCTCCGGGTTTTGTTTATGAATTAAACAATTGATTTACAAGCTTTCTAATTGCCCTCGTGGTGGCTCTAGTAACCTCCTTAGATCTACCCCTGTAATTGATTTACTGATTACCACTTGCTCAGCCAAAATCCCTGAACTGAACTGTAAACTGTGACCCGGAACCCAATCAAAGTCTTGTCCCTGGTCCAGCGCACTGTCTGTTCAGTGAATCTCAAATTCAGTGCACTTCCCGAGTGTAGTAGGTGCACTGTATTTCAAATTCACTGTGTTAAAGGTGCACTGATCAGACTAGGCATTGTTCCTAAATTTTGGTTTTTGTGTTCTCTCTTTTCAGATCTATTCAAGAGTTTTGCTGCCTGTAGTCAATACACCTCTGTTTGAAACCTCTTTCCTTGCTGTTATTCCGCCTCCATTGTGCAAAGAACTATAAACGTTTTTATGTATTTTTTGAGTCATTTTTAGTTCTCCTTTACAAAGAAGTAGCGTAATTGTACTGTCGTTTCTTGATTTGAAAGTGTCACGAGCGTCGTTTTTAGTCATAGAAGAGGACCTGATTGTTCTTGATAGTCGATTACCCTGTTACTATTGTATTTGATATGAATTAGTAGTTTTTCTAGTGTCGAAAGCAAGTTTTCATTTCCAAATCGCAAAGTGTTGTCATTGTCTTCATTTTGATTTTGAAAAGAAACTTGTAAGTAATTGTCGCTTTGAAAAATAATTTAGATTTGCGCATTAGCTTTCTTTTTATCATTCACATATTAAGAAGGATGAAAACAAATACATGCATGTGCATTTGCATTTAGACTGTTTGATTGGTTTGATTTAGGACGGTGCATATAGTGTGTGCTCTTTGCTCTTTGTTGAAAGAATACTGTCTCTCTTTCCTTAGTAGCTAGGATTTTCATTACACAAAGAAGATAAAACGACTGTTTATCATCTTAGATTGCATTTTAGGAATTGTACATCTACATCACACGGTGAACCTGAAAGGCAAATTTCTTAAGCAAGATCAACTATAAAATAAATTTAATGAATCTAACAATGCTTTGGAACCTAACGCACAACATCTAGAAGTCTAGGCTAGAGACGTATTCCGGCGTCGTAAAGCCTGGTAACTATTGTTCTCACTGTTGGTTGGGTGATTCCTCCACTTTGAGACGATAAGTGCCAATAGGGACTTGTGCTCCCACGTACCGTCGAGTATATTTTGGGAGACCACAATTGGCTTAATCATTTATCCATATGAAGCCGTGTCTGTTGCCCTATCGATCGCAATGCACTGAACACAACATTCGGGAATATTGACTGCCGTACCGTAAAAAGTATTCTGCAGTTTTGCGATTGGTTTGGTAATCCCTCTGTCTAGATTTCTAGAGCATTCCCTTTCGTTCCTTTTGAAACTCCTTAACGGAAAAGGTCCATCTGAGCACTTGTCACTTCAGGCTCATTAAAAATCAAAGGCGACTAGAGTCATCTTTTGTTTTTTCTCGACTCTTAAAAATTGAAAAAACAAGTTGTGTCAAAGTGTCTAAAATTCATCTAATTCAGAAACATACTTCCCCTTTATTTTTAGTTGATCGAGTAATCTGAAATCGTGGAAGAAAGTCAATTGAAACCCCGTCATTCGCGGAGGCTTACAAGTCAACCGTCTTTGTCTCTGGAATCGAAACTATTACGGACAAAGCGAACTCGTTTAACTAGTTCCAAATCCCCTGGTAAAGTTAGAACAAGTGTTCCAACACCATCGGAGACTCCGGTTACTCCAAACATTTCTGGTATCCCTGCCTTTACAGAGGAAGTTCAGCAACCACCAAGGGACAGTAGTACTGATCCTAGTTTGAAGGTAAACACTTGTGTTACTGAACCAGTTTCATCTACAACCAGTTCAGAGAGTGTTATTCCCCAAACATCTGTCACTGCAGATTCCATACCTTCTTCAGTACCAGAAATATTTTACGGACCTGACGGTCTACCTCTTCCACCTGGTCTGATTGCTATAGAAGAGATTGTGGAGGATCGTACATCTAGTGCTCCATCGAAATTTGGAGTCGGGATCACTCTGTATCCTTCTTCATCAGAAATTAGTCTACCACTATCGGAAGCTCCTGTAGAATCGCTAGGTAATCTTTTGGATATACTAGAAATGCCTGAACAACCGTCGACATCTAGGACTGTGTCGTCCGACATAGCGATGGCAGAACTTCTTGCTATCACTCCAACAATGTTCGCCGGTATACCATCTGTCCCAACTAGCTCTCAATCACTAGAAGAGGCCCACTCAGGGGCTATTTCGATAGTATGGTCCATTCCTGTTTGTACATCCGGAATAGTATCCGGAAATTCTTATGTTGAATCTCAGCAAATTGATCCTTCAAGGTGTCAATTTGGGCAATCCGGTCCTCAAGGGAAAACCATTCCTTTAAGTACCGGATTACCGTTGTATGGGGGGCAATATACCCTTTCATTGTCTCCTCCAGGAGGACAACCATACAGGAGTTCACAACAAAATTCAGGTTATGCTAGAATTACATCTAGCGGTTGGGTGCCGATACTACCTCAACAACCAAGAGTTGTGTATTCAATGCAACAATGTTTACCTATGTCAAATATACCAACTACACTAGCTATTGTGACAGTGTCGCAAGTACAAGCGCTGCCTGTTGTATGCCAACCTCAGGTTTCTTAGGTTGTAATGCAACAACCTCTTGACCTTGTGACTCAACCACAATCATCGACTGGTGGAATGACACAGGCCCAAACGGGTACAAGTACCCCTCATCTTTCTCAAACAGTTAGTATCGAGCAACAGCACATGGCTTCACAACCATGGCTGGTCTAATACCAACAACTGCAATTCCAACAAGTATACCAAGGGTCTGAGCAACAAATATTTGCAAATAGTGGGCAGCCATATATTCAAAACGATCAAAATAAACCATTCTACAATTGTTATGCCCACCAACCTTACCAAAGTTACCAACATCAAATGCACTATGCTGGTATGCAAAGACCAACTGCTTAGGCAATTCCATCTTATCCTGGGTATGCTTCACCTAACCTGAATCAACAGTTACCCTTCGTGGCGACTTTAGAGTTACCGGATCTAAATCGGTTAACAAATGATCCAATCGCTTACGCCCCTTGGTGGCCAGCGATTCCGCATAAACTTCCGTCAAATATTCCTAAATTTAATGGAAATCCGAGTGAAGATCCGTCAAATCATGTGATGACCTTTCATTTGTGGTGTTCACCAAACACCCTAAACGATGATTCGATTAGGCGTCGCCTTTTTCAGAGGACGTTAACTGGTCCGGCAGCAAAATGGTATATCGAACTGCCCAGAGCTTCGTTTGATAACTTTAGTACCCTAGCCGCAACCTTTTTAACCCATTTTCAATTACCGTTAAGGTACAAAACGGGAACAGAACTTCTTACCAATTTCAAACAAACAACGTCCACTCACATATCTGATCATATTCATGAGTGGCAACGTCATCGTAGAATGGTAAAAACCTATGTTCCTGATCAGCTTTTAGCTGAATGGTTTATTAAGTCTTTGTTACCTTCCATTACAGAAGATGTGGCAAAAGGGGGAGTCGTCACCGAAGAGCAAGTTATTGCTCGTGCGCAATATTTAGACTTGATTTACACTCAGTCTGGCACACTCTACGATAAAATACCTGACGCTCCCAGACCGGAATTCTCGGTCCCTCCTCCTCCTAAATCAAATAATGACTCTCATGTCGGTGATGGCATGATTGGCGCAACAGACACAAGATCGACAAAGGCTACATCTAAAAAGGCCCGTAAGATTTCTAGTCAAACTGCAAAAGAAGAACTTCTTGCCTTGGAAGTAAATGTCGTCTCGACAGATAAAGGCAAAGAAACCAAGCAACCAGGAGGCAAGAAGAAAAACAAAGGGAAGAAGAAGAAACAGGAAGAATCATCGCCTGAAAAATCTTCTGCAAACCCTCCTGGAAATAGGAAACCAAAAAATCCATGCTTTATATGCGATGAGGATCATTGGACATCAGATTGTCCACACAGAGCTGAGCTTAAAAAATTCTTCAAGAATTCAAAAACCTCCGCAGTATTAACTAATCCATTTCCGAACCCAGGGACAAATCTGGTTGATAGTGGAAATGCTTCCCTGTCTCAAGTGTTGATGTTGTCAGTTTCCAAACAGCAAAATGATGCTTTGATATCGACAAGGAACAAAGATTACGGGAATCCACAGCTGTTGAAAAACAAGGATAAAGATCGACCTAGTATTTCAACAACAACTTCGACAAAAGTTGCACTGCCCATCATTCCTGAGCTGACAATAAAACCGCCAAAGGGAGTAGTACACAAGTCGACATTTAATCCTCGTGCTAGAGTAGCACTGTATTATAATATAGTGGAAGATCTGGCCCAATCGCCATCCGCTATGTCGACACTTGAGGTACTACAAAATTTCCCATCCAAAAAGCAGGCTTTATTATCAGCCATCGGTGGGATAGACCCAAAGGATTCCAATCTTGTGTCCTTTAATCATAAAGGATACGATCCTTAGTTACCAGCTCAACTAGCTTTCCTCATTCAAGTGAAAGACCTCAACAAAACTATTCATCGAACAATTATTGATGAGGGGGCATCTACATGTATTATGTCGATGAGTTGCTGGAAAACTTTAGGATCTCCAACCTTGTCGCGATCTTCAACGACATTAAAAGAATTCAACGGACGAACATATACCCCATATGGTATCCTAAGTAACTTGCAAGTTGAACTGGGGGGGGAAACAGTAGAAATAGATGTTGAAGTAATCGACGGAAACCTCGATTACAACATCCTACTAGGAAGACCATGGATATATGCTATGGCTGCTGTTGTGTCGACCTATTTTAGGAAGATTGCATTTCCCTTTCAAGGAGGGATTACAATCGTCAATCAACAAATTTTCCCCCCCAATGGTTCTCAAGTTACAGGAAGCATTCCAATGATCCATGGAAGCCCCCATTCGCTTCAAAATATCGGAGTAGGCCTACTAAAAGACCCTATATTAATGGGAACTTTTGCCCTTCCGCCTCCAATAAATCTAGCGGAAGTAGCATCGGTAGGAACCTGCAATATGATATCTTCGATTGAAAAGATCTCAGAAAACGATATAAACATGGATCATACGCAGGTATTGACTCCAAGCCCAATGGAAATATTGTAGCAATCAATGTTCCTAGCATGGGAGGCAAACCCAAATCAACGCTCATCAAGCGTTTGGATAGATAGGTCTAAGGAATATGGCACCCCTTCAGATCCTTGGTCATGAGTGCATTACACCGACGAAGGAATTGTTCAATCAATGGTAATTGAAGGGGCACCATGGGAATATTACAACCATCGTTCCCTTCTTCCGGATTGTGAAGAAGATGCTCCTGATGACCTTCATCATCCCTCAGTTTTTGATTTCCTATCAAATACTGTAAACACGGTGGATTCCGAGCGAAACTTGTCCAACATTGAAGAGACTATTGCCATAAATATCTCGACCAAAACAGATGTTGTAGAGAATATTTATGTTGGCAAATGTTGTTCTCCTTCAGAACTGGAAATATATAACGCTCTTTTTCACGAATTCAGAGATGTCTTTGCTTGGTCATATAATGAAATGCCAGGCATTGACTCGAGTATCGTTGAACACGAAATTAAGATGTATCCAGATGTCAAACCAGTACGACAACGGCTACGGCAGGTGCACCCCAAGAAAGTCGCTGCCATCAAGGCAGAAGTTGAAAAACTTCTCCATGCTGGTTTCATTTACCCGGTTCCTCTAATCGATTGGGTATCAAACATTGTTCCTGTTATGAAAAAACAAGGAACGATTAGAGTGTGCGTCGATTATAGGGATGTAAATCAAGCTTGTCCAAAAGACAACTACCCTACACCCTTCATTGACCAGATAATTGATGAGTGCGCCGGATGTGAAATCTTTTCATTTATGGATGGATTCTCCGGGTATAATCAAATAAATATCCGCCCACAGGACCAGTCAAAGACTGCATTTATTTGTCCGTGGGGCACATTCGCATATCGAAAATTACCCTTTGGTTTAAAGAACGCAGGGGCAACATTTCAGAGGGCAATGAATTATGCCTTCCATGACATCAAAAACATTGTTCAACCATATCTCGATGACCTTCCGGCTCATTTGCAAAAGCGGACTGATCATCTGCAGCATTTAAGAGCGATATTTCTACATTTCCGACACTACAAGATATGACTCAATCCACACAAATGTGTGTTCTGTGTTAGTTCTGGTCATTTACTTGGCTTTGTAGTCTCAAAGGACGAGATTCGTCTCAACCCATGTAAGGTTCAGGCAATTATTAATTTGCCTCCACCTTCGAATTTGCTTCAGATTCAGAAACTCCAAGGTAAAGCAAACTTTTTGAGGAGGTTCATTCCAAATTACGCCAAACTTGCTAAAGGTTATACACGTCTATTGAAAAATAAGTGCCCTTCATCTGGGATTAGGTTGCACAAGCTTCCTTTGATGCTTTAAAGGAATCCCTAATGAAAGCATCATTAATGCACGCTCCTGATTATCAAAAAGAATTTAACCTGTATCTGGCTGCAGCGGATACAACCATCGCAATGGTTTTAGTTCAAGAAGACAACGGAATTGAACATCCTATATATTATTTTATTAAGAACTTAAATGATATAGAAAGCAAATATTTTTATGTTGAAAAGCTAGCGCTCGCAGCTGTTCAAGCGATACAGAGATTTTGACACTATGTCCTCTTTCGAAAAACTACCATTCTGTCAGATTGCAACCCCATGACTTATATATTGTCGCGACAGTTGCTGGGGGGAAAATATTCAAAATGGATAGCAATTCTACAAGAGTTTGATCTGGAATTTGTAAAATCCAAGTCAAAGAAAGCCCTGGTTTTCACAGAATTATTATGCGATCTCCCATCGTCATCCAACGATGAAACATCCGAAGAAACAATCGTGGATGAATCTTTGTTTCTGATATCTTCAAGCAATCCATGGTATGGAGATATAATCATTTATCTCCAAACCCAAAAATATAGTTCTAATACCTCCCACTCCGAACAAAAACGTATTCGATACCAATCAAAAGACTACATGATCGTCGGTGATACACTTTACCGTCGTGGTGTCGATACAGTTCTGAGGAGGTGCCTCACCCATGAGGAGGCTGAAAAAGTCCTGAATGATTGCCATTCATGCGCGTGTGGGGGGCATCAATCCGGTTACGCTACGGCGCAAAAATTTTACGAGCAGGATACTTCTGGCCAACAATGTTCAAATATTGCATAACCGCAGTCAGAAGTTGCCATGCCTGTCAAATTTTCGATAGCAAAACTAGAATACCACCCACACCTCTGCAACCAATAGTTGTTGTTGGGCCATTTGCCAAATAGGGCATCGATTTCATGACATGTAACCCCACCTCGACCGGGGGGCATGGGTATATCATAGTCGCAGTGGACTATTTTCCCAAATGGGCCAAGGTGATGCCTACATTAGATAACACTGGTGAAATAGCTGCCCTTTTCTTTTTTAATCATGTAGTCACCAGATTCGGCATTCCACAGGCTATAGTCACAGATCATGGATCACATTTTCACAATCACATGATGGTCAAATTAGCTGCCAAATTAGGGTTGTCCCACAACAGCTCTACTCCATACTACCCGCAGGCCAACGGACAAGTTGAAGCAATCAACAAGGTCCTGAAGCACATGCTGCAAAGGATGATTGGAGTCCACAAAAGGAGTTGGCACCTGATCCTGTACTCAGCCTTGTGGGCATACCAAACATAGGTAAGGAATGCGACCGGGTTTACACCTTTCCAACTGGTGTATGGCTTAGAAGCAATCTTACCAATTCAGTGTGAAATCTCGTCCCTCAAATTCGCAATCGACCTTCTCCCCGGAACTTCAGAAGAGGAGGCTCGTTTCTTGGAACTAATCCAATTGGATGAAACCCGTTGTGATGCCGCTTTGGCTAACGAAGCCCATAAGAAACGAGTCAAGGCACAGTTCGACAAGAATGTCAAACCCCGTGTCTTCTCAGAAGTTGACTTGGTCTTGCTTTATGACCAAGAATCCGATAAATTGGGAGCAGGTAAATTTAAGTCTTTATGGATGGGCCCCTATATTGTTAAATGAGTGTTAGCAAAAGGAGCCTACGAGTTAATGGATTATGACGGGATTCCATTGGCACAACCTCATAATGGGTTGTACCTTAAGCGTTACCATGCATGATTCAGTGTGGTAACCTATATGCTTTTGTTACATTTTTGTTTTCGCTAAAGTATTTGTTTTGGTCAAGTAAGTCCTCTTTTTACATTTGTCGCAGATGTCGAACCTATTGGAATCTTTTGTTGGATATGCCGACGGAGCAAGTCGTAGTTCGCGGAACCTATCTTCTGTGGCCTGGGCCATTTTCGATCCAAGCGGTGAGTTAGTAAGTTTCAGAGGGGTATGTATTGGTCGCTCAACGAATAACATCGCTGAATATAGCACGTTGATAGAACTTCTCTCTGATGCCATCACACAAGGCATATGTCGACTGGTCGTCAGGCTAGATTCACAACTCATCATACTAGAGCTCACTGGTATCTACTCCGTCCGAAATCCATCTATCTATCGCATGTTCCTAAGGGTCAAGATTTTGGAAAGGCAATTTGATTTTATTCAATATCAGCATATTTCCAGAAGCTTAAACACATTAACTGACTCATTAGCAAATTATGTGTTAGATAGACATTTGCAACATTTATAAAAAGAAGCATCTCATCAATATTTGCATCAGGATCATGTAACTTAATCAAAATAAAACTCCGAAAATCAAATATATATATATATATATATATATATATATATATATATATATATATATATATATATATATATATATATATATATATATATATTATATGGTTTACACATAATGTTCTGTAACCAAGATAAAATTGGTCAAATGACCCAAAACTCAAAACGCTAGGGGGCACCCTAGTCTAATGATGCTGGTGATAACAAGTCACCGCCTGTGCAATCATGCGTAAAAGCCTAGTCCATCGACTTGGCACACCAGTAGTATGTCGCTGCAACCTCAAAGGCAGCTCGTCAGTCCTCACGTCTGGAATAATGAGAGTGAGGCCCTCGACCTGATCCTGTAATGCTTAAAGAGTCTCGGCCACATCAAGGTAGCGAAGGATAGCCCTTCCCACAGCCTCTCCTGCTGGAGCGACAACTGGCACTCTCAGGCATACTACTGGCCGAACGGGACCAACATCTGCATGAGTTCTGATTAGTCTTGACAGAATAAAGCACAAGGACATTATAAAAATAAAAACGATAAACATAAATATGGTCAATAATTTACTAATGGCACCCCACTGTTCGCCAGCCAGCAGTACCAAATCCGGGTCACCTCGGAAGCCCATACTAGCATATGGATACTCGAAATAAACCATCTCTTGACGATCGAACCACCCGAAGAAGGTATCAGAAAAGGAAATCTAAGACTGACCAGCATGCCTAGACATAGGGTCAACCCATCTCTACATACGTGGTTCAATCGGTGGAGGTAAACCAAGTGCAATATACTGCGACTGCATCAGTGGTATCTTTTCCAAGGCGAAGGCGGTCAAAATAGAACTGTATCTAAAGTTCTTCAATCTCCTGCTTTTCACCTTCGTCAATTGTTCTTTCATCACAAGGAGTACTGTGTCACACCAGTTGAACACCTTCGGTTCGAGACATTCCAAGGCGTACTACATATAAGATTGGTTGGCCACATGAAGAGCCGCACCACCAGCCATCCTACCAAAAGTGAACAGAATGGTCCTCAAAGACCTGTCAGTGACATCTCGGATGATGATCTTGCCGTCTTTACTTGGCTGAGATCCCTCTCTGTAATACCTGTGAACATAATCTCTCACAGATTCACCTCCACGAGCCGAACCTGATAAAGAGATAGGGGCACCCCGCCTGGATAAGCCGGTCAAAAAATAGATTTCCACTACAGTCAAGGGGATGGATTTTCCCCTAATCTGGAACACTTGGCTGGTAGGATCCCAAGCATCAAGAAAATACTGCAACAAGTTGATTTGTTATCTCATGCTAGAAATGCGGAAAAACTTCAACAGGCCACAATTTCGTAACGCATTTACTGTAACCGGATCATGTCAAGAAAGCATGTCATCTTCTTCATGCTCACGTTCTTGCCATGTAATGGTCATTTTGCTATAAATATCTGAAAACAAACAAGAGAAGTGTTAGATCCTGATTTGGTGAGAAACAAGCAAAAATTTCCATTGAAAACTGTGCATAAATTTCCTTCCTTGCGCTCATCGCACCTACAGTAGTGTTCTGGGTGCATTGCATGTCAATTGGCCAGTGGACAGGCTAACATACAACGCACCTTTCGATGCATAAAGAGTGCGATGAAGCCAAGGCGAGTTTTTCAAACCCCAGAGGCTCAGAAAAACCAGAAATCAGGCTCAGAATGCAAAATGGAAAGGATGAAATGAAAGAGCTCAGGTTTAGCTCCTACCTGGTCTAGATGGGGCCGAAAATCATCCACAGAATCTCTCGGAATCAGCTGGTGACAAATCAAAGGGGGAAAGCACCTCCAAAGCTCCAACAAGCCAAAGTTCAAATGAAATGGTAAAATGAGAGGTAAAAGAACTTTTAAATTACTTTTACGTAATTCGAGTAAAATATTAGTGTCCTAACTCATTTTTCAAACATATATTGTTCATTTCTAACTAGTTTGATGAAGCAATTGAGCATTCAGTACAATCTTTGAAAGAACAAAGGTATTAATGGTAAAGTCAAGAAATGACCGTTATATCGAGCAATTTTAACGTGGACTTCATGCTCGTTAAAAAATAAACATAAGCAATGAGCAAGTGTTTCCCCCAGCGTTTAAGCTCAATAAAAAATGAACCAATTTTCGGTAAATAACCATCGTGAATGTAGTACTTCAGCCTTTAAAGCGTTGGTCGTGTTCTCATCATCACCTCCACCCTGTATTGACCAATCATTCACCTTCATTTGATTGTTTACCCCTTTTGAGGAATAGCTGGGAAGAGTGATCCTGTTAGCCATCCTTGTAACACTGCTGTGATTGGAAAATTCCAAACCTTACCTGGAATCAGCTGCTACCCGAATTTATCACTCGTTCCTCAAAGATGAGCCTCCTTTAAGCTCTTTTCAACTGACTCGTAAAATATGAAAAGATTGCCGAGCCATTGGCCTCTCCAGCTCGTTAAAGTGACCGGAAGTGCTATCCCTCCTTTAGATTTTAATCCTTTTGGACCTGAGGGATTATTACACAAAAAGATCAAGCGCTTGTTTTGTTCGGCTCGTTAAAAGTATCAAAAATTCATCCCTTCTGTATTATTTTATACTTTTTCGGACTTAAGGGATTAGATGATGAAAAAGGATTTTTGGATTTTACTTTACGTCCCTTTTTAGACTCTCTAAAATTGAAAAGGACCGAGTTATCTTTGTCATTAAACTCGTTAAAACCTAATAGTGACAAACTTGTCCATAACAGACAAGAATGAGTTTCACTATCGCTAGGCTCGTTAAAACATAGCGATGGGTTTTCCCGAAGGGAAAATTATAGAACAAGCATATGTTATCCTCCTCAAGCTTGAAAAAAATAAAGAGGTACTGGTCAGCAATGACTAGGGAAAAATTGGGAAGAAAACTTGAAGAAACTTTGTTGGTAGCAAGTCGCTCTTGAACATGACACTTTCACTCCGCATCCAAGTCGGGTTGGGTTGTTTCATTCACCGGTCACATCACCATGGTCACATCACACCATACACATTTGGGGTTAATGCTACCAATCCATCATGTCAATGTCGCCAATATGTTCAAGAGAAGTCACTCAGAGAATTCACCTGTGTCTCACCCACTGCAATACATTTACGCTCCATTCTTTCATGACTGCCACCCTGAACCTTATATCACCAGACCATTTTCACCTCCATTAAAATCATTTTCTCGGTTCCGTGTCATTGATGTGGGATTCATTAAGGCCCTCCTATGATGGATCGCTTCTTGTCGACATCAGCTCATTATCCAAGAAGTCGATCTAGGAACACCCATTTCAGTACTTTGAAGCTTGCATGCCTCAATGGCAAGTTTCTCACTTCCGGCGACAGGTTTACATCAATGGCCTTCGACCAAAAGATTTTTCGTGGTGTTCAACGACAAGTCCCTTATTCACACCATGTGAATTGTACTGCAGTACCTTGAGGATCATTATCATTATCGGTGATTCCTCTCACGCCTGTTAACATCTCACATCATTGGCTGATAATCAGGCAATGTCTTTCCATGTTCGACTCCAAAACAT
This sequence comes from Pinus tabuliformis, assembly GCA_031772625.1. Classification (NCBI taxonomy): domain Eukaryota; kingdom Viridiplantae; phylum Streptophyta; class Pinopsida; order Pinales; family Pinaceae; genus Pinus; species Pinus tabuliformis. The sequence continues at coordinate 853,776,145 of CM062820.1, read as the reverse complement.
CTCTCACATGGATCGACTTGTACTTTGAGTAAAGATCGAATGATATTGAAGACCCCGGATCTAGTTTCATCCATCCGGGCTGCGATATATATTCAGGAAAATAAAGACATCAAATGTACATCATGGCTGCACAGATAATCATCCAATCTAAGGGATGATGGCTCTACCAGAATCATCAGTCTACACTCAGACGATTGTCTGTCCTATGTACATGAAAATGAATTTATAAAGCTGAGCATGGGAATGCCCGCATCAGCTAGATCATGAAAATATTATGAAGATAATGTATTGTATTGTATCTTATTACAGGTCTCCTTCCAGCTTGAAAGAACTTCGGATCCTCATGATAAAGCATTTCACCCGACATAAAAAAAAAAAAGATTAACGACCTCATGCTTTAGGGGGCAACTGTTATAGAAATTTTTGGGCACTACAACCCCAAGCATAAATGTCCATAAACTAAGGGCTCCTAAGTCCCTAAAATTTTTGTTCCAACCCCTAGAAGAATAAGGTCAACTGGTTACAGCTTCTCCCAGAAGTCCTCCATGAAAAACTGCTCAGAACTGGTCAAAACTGGACCATTTCACCTGCTCCATAGGCAAAGTGCATTGCATCTCACCTAAATACACACAGTATGTGCATTGCATTTCAAAAAGCCCTTCTATGGGGTACGATGGGCGATAAGGGACAAATGGCAGTGTCAATCCGCGAGGTGGAGAAGCATGGAATCTTCTAGAAACTTGTCCTGTGACACTTGCCTCTTTGAATTCGACCAGGGATGAGTAAGAGATCATCAATCTCCAAGTGGAAGCAAGAACTATCAGAGGGAAGACACTAATCAAATCACAAGCTGACTCATCTCCCTTACAGACATCTATATATGGATCCCTCATCCCAGAGATCCAGAGGCTGGAATTTTGCATATTGTAAGGAATTGATGTTGGTTTCTTGAGGTAACATCATAGTGTTGGGTGATATAAGCTTTTCATGAGGTGAAGAGGGGCTCACTTGCTGAGAGGATGATGCTGGGTCGGAACAATTGATTGTAACTCTCTTGGCTCTTTCTTGATTATCAATAAAGCTATTCAAGTTTTCCTCCATACTCTTGTGTGATTTATGTTTTATGCATTTGTATGGTCAATTTACATCTGATCCTAGATTGTTTATGATAATAGATCCATGTTCTCGTATAGTGTTATCCTGCTTTGATTTTGCATGTACTCTGTGAAGCTGGGTATACAAGAAAGCAAGTAGCAAAGGACTATCAGAAGAGAGAGGGATTGGGCAAGGAACCAAGCACAAGACAGAGGTTGGTCTCCTTTATTCTTCTCTCATCTATCTTTCATAAAGGAAAACGAAAGTAGTTTTACTTTGTTTGTTTCTAAGGTAGCTACCAGCCTTAGTGGGATTAGCAGTTCTTCATAGACACTTTTCCCAGTAACACCAACCCTTTCTAGAACATGATCTACCTCTCTGGTTGGAGGAGGAGGATGAGGATGAAGTTTATTCTACACCACTTTGTACATTAGAAATCTCCATGGGGGGAAAACCGCAAGATGAGGATGATATGATTGAAAATTTGATTCAGAATCCACCTCTTAGTGTATCACCATTAGAAGACATAGTAAGAAAAACCCAAAACAACCCCTCAACTGATCTTTGTGTGGCCGACCCCACTTCTCTCCATGTTAAAAATATAGAGTTCGGCCGAAAAAGAACATTGAAATTCAATCCATCCCTATCTACTTCCCAGGAGAAGGAGCTATGCAGCATACTGAGAAAACATATAAATGCCTTCTCTTGGAGTTATAAGGAGATGAAGGGAGTGCACCCTTTAGTATGTACTCATCATATATACATCAAGGAAGATTGCAAGCCAGTCAGGCAGCCTCAAAGGAGGATGAACCCAACACTTAAAGATATTGTTAAGGAAGAACTGCATAAATTGCTTGATGCAGGATTCATCTATCCCATCTCTGACAGTGAATGGGTCTCTCCTTTGGTGCTAGTGCCAAAGAAAAATGGTAAGTGGAGAATCTGTGTTGACTATTGAGAATTGAACAAAGCCACTAAAAAGGACCATTTTCCTTTACCTTTCATAGATCAAGTGTTAGACGGTCTGGCAGGGAAAAAAAATTTCTCCTTCCTAGATGGGTTTAGCGGGTACAATCAGATTCAAATCAGCTTGGAAGACCAAGATAAGACCACTTTCACTTGTCCTTAGGGTACCTTTGCATACTGGGTCCTTCCTTTTGGTTTGTACAACACTCCAGCCACTTTCCAAAGAGCGGTATTGAGTATATTTTTTGAACTGGTTCATGATGCAGTAGAAATATACATGGATGATTTTACTCCTTATGGCTCTGAGTTTCAGGAAGATTTATCTAACCTAGGGAAAGTTCTAGATAAGTGTATTAAGATGAACCTATCCCTTAGTCTGGAAAAATGTGAATGTTTGATGACTGAAGGGACCGTGCTAGGCCATGCAATATCTCAACAAGGGTTACAGGTGGACCCCAACAAAATAGCCATCATCCAAAGGGTCCCACCTCCTCAAAAGGTGAGAGATGTCAGAAGCTTCCCAGGCTTAGCTGGATATTATAGGAGATTCATTAAAGACTTTAGCAAGTTAGCCTCTCCTTTGTTTGGCCTCCTAGGCAAAGATGTTGAGTTCATATTGTCGAAAAACTATTAAGAAGCCCTAGATACCTTGAAGAGCAAGCTAGTGACTGCCCCATTTCTCAGAGGCCCAAACTGGGCCCTACCCTTTCACATTCACACAGATGCCTCGAAAAAAGCAATAGGAGTAGCCTTAGGACAAATTGATGAAAAGTTACCTTTTGCCATATACTTTATAAGCAAAAACTTGTCAAAGGAAGAGTTAAACTATACAGTGACTGAGAAGGAACTCCTAGCTGTCGTGCATTCCTTAAACAAATTCAATCATTATATCACAGGCTATCAAACCTTTATGCACAGTGATCATGCTAAAATTAGATATTTAATGAACAAACTGGATGTAAATGCTCACATTATTATATGGTTGCTTTTACTGCAGCAGTTTGATCTTATCATTATTGATAAGCCTAGTAAAGAGAATGGTGTTGCTGACTTTTTGTTTAGAGTAAATTTTCCTGCAGGTGAAGAAGGAATGGTTGATGACCAAATTCTAGATGAACACCTATTTTCTATATCAGTACTCTCTCCATGGTTTGCTGATATAGCAAACTACTTGGTTTCAACACAGTTCCCACCACACCTATCCTCAAAAGAGAAGAGCAAGCTAATAAGAAAAAGTGCCTCTTTCACCTGGATTGGAGGCAATCTCTTCAAACTTGGCCCAGATTAGATCTTGAGAAGATGTGTCAGGGAGGAGGAAGTCTTTGACATCCTCCTGACCTATCATGACAGGTCTTGTGGAGGTCATTTTGCAGTAAAAAGAACTTCCTTCAAGATATTTCAAGCAGGCTACTACTGGTCCACTCTTCATCAGGATGTGAGGTGATACACGAGCCAGTGTGATTAGTGTTAGAGGATGGGGAAACCCACTCCAAAGGATGAAATTCCCATCTAACCTCAAGTGACCTTTGAGCCATTTGAGAAGTGGGGCATGGACGTTATGGGACCTATCAACCCCCATTCAAAGCAAAAGAAGTACATCATTGTGTGCACCGACTACTTGACAAAGTGGGTGGAGAAAAAAGTAATCAAAGCAGCGACAGAGGAAAAGGTAGCTGATTTTTTGAGGGAAAACATATTCTACAAGTTCAGATATCCGAGAGAGTTGGTCACAGACCAAGGCAGTCAGTTCACTTCCAACCTGATTGAAGACCTGCTCACACATCATAAGATCAAGCACAAGACTTGAACCCCTTACCATCCACAAGCCAATGGGCAAGTGGAGGTCACTAACAAAGCATTGGAAGGGATCCTAACAAAGGTAGTGAGCAGTAGCATTGGAAGGGATCCTACAACACAACATGGAAGACCACCACCGGGTTCACACCCTATGAACTGGTCTATGGGAAGAAGGATTTGCTATTAATAGAGTTTGAATTCAATAACCTAAGGATGGCAACTCAGCTAGACCTAGACCTCAACCATGCACAGAAGGAGAGATTACTTCAGCTCAATGGATTGGTTGAATACAGATTGTAAGCCCTTCTCCATACAGAGGTAGTTCAACTTCAGAGAAAGATATGGCATGATAGAAATATCAGGGAGAAGTGATTCCAAGAGGGATAGTGGGCACTACTCTATGATTCAAGATACAAGGATTTCAAAGGTAAGCTGAGGACAAGATGGTTGGGACCCTACACTGTGGAGAAATGCAATGACAATGGTTCAGTTCTGATCAGAACCATTGATGATGAAGCCATCCCCATGCTTTTCAATGGATATCGGTTGAAATTCTACAAGAAACCCCTCTCCAAGAGAGATTTTATTGAATATTTGAATAAAACAGTGATGGTAGTGGAGCATGTCTTAGCTTCCACTTCACCCACTCACTGAAGAAAAAAGAGAAAAATAAGGACTCAAGTGAAAACCTCCATGAGGTGCTTGAGTCCCACCATTGGCTTGAAAACCTCTTCTGAGGCGGCCCAGTGATGTCAAAAAAAAATGGAAAATAATAAGATCCCTGGGTGAAAACCTCCCTTGAAGGTGCCTAGGGGAGGCAATTAAGGTGAAAACCTCTCTGAGGCACCCTAGTTGTTTTCAAAAAAAAAAAAGAGAAATAAAAAATGAAGTTTTTATTGCATTGCAAGTTTGTAGGAGGACTACAGGGAGAAGAAGAAGGTGCCAAGGGGACCCTAACATTCATACCAGCATCCATCTCATCTTCTCCATACCTTCCTCCATCATTTTTGGCAACTATTTCATCCCACTATACTTCTTCTTCCAAAATTGTGTTTTCTACAGGAGGCTCCTGTAGGAATTACAGAGAGCCAAAAGTGTCTACAGGAGGTAGTTTGAGGGAAAAGAAAAGCTTCATGAGGAACCTATAATCCCTCTTACCATCTTCAAACCTCCTTGCCATCATTTCCAATCCTGCATCACACTCCAAGAATCATTATTTATTTATTTTATTTTTTTTCCTTTCCAAGAAAAAACACAGAAAAATAGTTTTTCAATTTTGAAAAAAAAAAGGAGGAAAAGGCACCATTAACTTTACCTGAAGCTTACCTACTATCCCTCCATCATTCATCTCCACCTCTAGCATCATTCGCGAGCTCCAATCATAGGGAAATAGCTGAAGTTTCAAGGGGAGAAGCAATTATAAGAGCTCCTGTAGGAATTCCTATAGCAGCTGATCCCATAGAAGTCCAACACCAACAGCAAGGGATAGCACATCTGAAGGTTCAAAAGGCACATGCAGCTTAGCTCCAGCAAAAGAAGAACCTACAAAAACACACAACAACACATCAGCAAGAAGAGACAGCATGCATGAGGGAAAATGAAGGCATGCAGTAGAGAAAGCCACAACACCTCACAGTCGATGGCAGCAAATACACTTGGGTTACAGGTAAGTAGCTAAGTCACTCCTCTATATACATTTGTGTAATTAGGAATCATACGAAGGCAACGAGATGGTTGAAATCGAAAGAGGGAAAGGTGGCTAGTTAACTTTTCCACCTTCATTTAGTTGACTCCACTTAATCGAGATATCACCCACACATGCGCACAATCAACTCAAGCAAAAGATGCGAAGGACAAGTAGTGGGAGGTAGAGTTAACTCCAATGCAGTAATGAGGGGATGATTACAAGGGGGGTCATGATGACCAAGCAGGTGGGGACCAACGGTCCTAATCTGGGCAATGTACACCTTGCCAGCTCTGCACTCATAACTGAAAAAAGCCATAAAGGTAATGAGCAGTCCTCCCTACACATTCTCACCACCTTTTCTTCAGTTTCTCCTCATAACTCAACCACACAGAAGTCTTCTTATGCCCCCATAGCCTTGTATCCACCATCCTCCATCAATTTCCTCCATATTTTTTCTCTCGGCATCTTCTACAGGATCCCTACAGGTTTTCTACAGCAGCACCTACAGGAAATCTACAAGAGGGGTAGTGGGCTTCTACAGGAAGGGCAATGAGTCATTTTGAAGGGAGGAAACGTGATTTTTGGCATGAATTTTAGTTTGAAGAGGTAGGGTTCATGAATTCCCTCTGTTGAATATCAAAATGTGAAAGAGTTGGTCTCAAATTGAAGATAAAATGAGTCTTTAAGAGGGTAGAAATACATAAAAAAAAAAAATTCTGTTTTTTTTTTTTTTAACACAGTCCCCTCTCTTTTTCTATTTCACTCAAAATTCTTTGTCTCCACCTCCATATCTAATTTTTCAAGAGAAGTACAGGTAGTATGACAAGGGTTTTTATGAGAAAAGAGCACACTAACTCCACTAGACTCCATGCACATCCTCAAGTGGTGGAAATATTTATAGGGGCAAACTGGATGAATTTCTTTAAGAAGTTTAGAGGGTTTGATGATGAAATTGCCCATGAATTTGCTCTCCCTCTGGTCCCTCGCACAAGAACTCATGCTACTGTAACCATTAGAGGCCTCTCCATTGAAATAACCCCTGAATTCATCAATAGGGTCACTACCCTTCCTCTTGGGTTGCCTTGGAGTAAAGATGAGAAAATAATTGGCCAGGCTGCCAAGAGGAAATTTTTCCAAGATAATGAAACCCCTGTTGAAGATAAAAATGGAATTGGGAGGGCTAGTGTACCATATCCCTAGGATGAGGTTAGCTACCAAGTGATCAAATACATTTATTGTTTGGGGAGGCACAACATTGTTTATGGATATCATTTCAGAATCCTCCAAGAATTGAGATATGGCATGGATACCCCAGCACATCAAAATCTCAGTATCCGTTACTTTCTCCTTCAGTGCCTCATTGACTCCAGCACCAAGGTACAAGAAGGAAATTCACAATAGCTAGCTCACCATGGCCTAATGAAGGTCCTAGTAGAAGAAGCCCTCCATACCCTTACAATCCCTATAGAATGGGAAGTTTTCAGAAATATGACAGCTAAGGATGACATAAAGGCATTAACCTATCATGTTAGTCCTGCTATCAGTGAGGAGGGAGAATAGCAAGGAGGAGAATATGAAGCTAGTGGTGACATAGTAGAGAAAGAGAGGAAGGAGGAAAGAAAAGAAATAGAAGGGAGAGTAGAAGAGATAGAATAGGAGGTAGAAAAAGAGACAGGGCAGTAGGAGGAAAAAGAAACAGAATAGGGAGAAAAGGAGGTCTAGAGGGAAGAGAAAAGAGAAGATTCCCCTGAAACTTTGGAAAGAGAAGCAACAGCTGCCCTCACTGCCCTTAGTACACTAGTCAAGTAGAAGCAGAAGAGGAAAAGAAAAACCTCCATGTATTTTAGGGTAAGGAAGAGTACCAAAAGTAAAACAGGCAAACCTCAACCCTCATCGAAGACTCCCATTAACATTGAAGATTCACCATCTACCAAGGTGAAAGAATCTCCTTCCAAGACACCCATAACCTATGAAAGGAGGAATATAAGGTCTTCTACATGGAAGGGAAAGGCAATTCTATAGGACCCCAAACCAGACCTACAGGAGGCTAAAACAGTCCTACAGGAGACATTTTCCAAACTACAGGAGACACAAAAACTTGAGGAAAAGATAGGAGGATAGCCAGAGGTGAAAGAGGAAGCATAAGAGCTAAAAGAACCTGACCCCCAAGCCTAATCTTGACTCCTATCACAGACTACTTGAGGGAGGCAAGATAATCCCATAGAAATTTTCAATTCCACTGTTTTTCGAATTGGAAAAAGAGAGAGTGAGAACGCATAGGTGGATGTAGATAGCCAAGTCCAAAAGAGTTGAGGATATTGGCCACATGGAAGACAAACTCAAGGAAATGGGTAGGGAATTGAGTGCTCTCAGAGATAGAGAAGCCATTACAAGAAGCCACCTTGAGAATGAGAATGAATTACTAAGGAGGTAGATGCAGGAGAAAGAGACTCATTTGGCATACATGGTCAGCTTATCCATAGAAGCATTACAATGCAGAACACCAGCCAAATCTTATGACCTCTATCTGAAGGATCAATGGCTTCAATTCCAAATAAAAACTTTGGCACAAAGAGGCATAATTCCTTTCGAAGACTACAAGTAGTTCATGGATTTTTGTGACCAAAGCATCTCCGAGGACAAAGCAAATATGCCAGAGTTCTATCTACACAACATGGCCCTCACAGACCTGAATGTGTGGGACCCCAATGCCAAGCTAGGGGATCTGCAATTAATGGCCATGGCATCATGGATGAACCATGAAGAATTGAGGGCAGAAGAAATGAAAATATTGTTAATAAAAGAGCAAAATGAACCATTGATGATAAGAGTTGATCCATCAAATCCTATGGCACTCATCAGCACACACAAACTACTTGCCAATGACCCTCAGATTGCCCCTAAATATCTAGCTAATCAGGAACAAGCCATTGCACACTTTGAAGATATGCCTAAGCTACTTGGGGATGACTATGTGCATGCATGCATGAGAATATGGAACACCCTACCCCATAGCTTGCAGATCGGAGAATACCATTCCCCCATGAGGCTAAAGCAGGCATTGAAAAGAGTGCCAATGTACAAGCGCTCCATGAAAAGGCTAAAGGTCAACTAGATTGGCCTCAAACTAAGTCCTCCGCTCCTATTAGGCATGCTAGAAGGCAAAAGAGAAGAAGAAGAGAAGGAGCAATGGAAGGACATAAATAGAAAGGCAGGATTTTATGGAGAACATGAGCTGACCACATCAGAAGCCTGGAATGCTAGGGAGGACACCAGGCTCCATGAATGACTAAGAGATTGACTAGGTTGCTCAGAGGATGAGCAACACCTTCAGTAGGGGGCGATGATGAGCCTCATAAATGGGTAATCATATGGGCTCATTTTACCTCCTAACCTAGTCAAATCAACCATTATCTTATCTTATTGTATGATTTTCTGATTATATTTATGCTTATAGGGTGAGTTGAGTTAGTTATTATGCCATGTGGTCTGACATGTATTTAATGCAGATTATTGATGGATTTCAAGGTCAAAGTCAAGGATCTAGTGGTCATACTACAGTAATAACTCGAAGTAGATAGAGGAGAGGACTTATAGGAGGGAATCCTCCTCATTTATTGATCCTCACTTTGAATTCCCCTTCATTCAGCTCGGAGTACAAGTAGCTAAATCACGCACTAGAAGGCAGCTGAGGAAGTGGAAGATGATTGATAGTTATCTCGAGTTTTGGGAGTCAAGCCTCCCTGATTTTAATGAAGTTTTTGGTAGCTTCAGATGTATAAGTAGAGAGGCATAGGGCCTCACTAGGGTATACTTTTTTTTTCTTGTGTAAACTCTGCTCAAATTTCAAGCTTACTATTTTATGACAATTTTATGTAATCTTGCTATTTTTTGATAATGAAGATGGAATCCTTTTTGATCTAGCATTGAGTTACCTCAGAGAGATGAAGCTCTTGGGTTAGGGCCCAATCCAATTAGCCAAGCTTCTCTTTACTTGTATTTTTATTCTTTACTTCAGTTTGTAGATTAGTTTGTTGTTAGATGTATTTCTCTTATGGTTAAGAATAGGTTGCTTTTGATGATTTAGTAGCTTGATTCCATTTGTGCTTTCTGTAGTAGGTTAAGCAGTGATCAGAGAAGATTCAAAAGGCTAGCAACATTTCCATGGCCTCTCTTCCTCCCTCTGGGACCATGATTTGAGGCAAAGACTCTCTTGCTGCCCCAAAAACACAGATTTTCCTCATTCCTAAGACTTCTAGTGTTTGCAGCTCTCTAGTAGGTTGATAGTCCATTTTTTCTTTGCTTTAGATGTTCTTTATCATGTTCACTTCCTGATTTCCAATAGTCCTTTTTCATTCTTTCATTTATTACATCATTTCCCAGCATTTCCTTCTATACATCATAGTTTAGGCCATTGTAATGCAAAACTCTATTTTTCGTAGGATGCACTCATTTCATTGGTTGCTTCATTTTCTTAGTTGACTGTTAGTTTCTATGAAGTAAATCTCTTCCAGCAGTAGGCCAGCTTACCAGAAATCACACCCTCCATCTGATACATGCCCTATAGGTCTCCCAAACCTCACCTCAATTCTGCCCTAGTTTCCTTCATTTTTCATAGAACTTCTTCCTCTCTCATTGAGCAAACCCAATCATATTTCTCTCTCATGGTTATTCATGGTAGACCTTAGGTGCCCTAACACCTCATTCCAACCTTCATCCACCTTTTCCACCCACTCTCACACCCTCAAATTAGCAAAAATTTCTCTCGGCCTCCTCCTATAGGCCTCTTATAGTTTCCCTGTTTTCCTCCTATGGTTTTCCTATGTCCTCCTGTAGTTTTTCCTGTAGGCTTTCTTTTGAATGTTGAGTGTGGGAAAAGCCTCCAGAAGGCCACCTAAGACCTCCTAGGACCCATCCACACCATCCTACATCCTCCCAAGCTCCAAAACCACCCTCTAACGCCACCTGTTCGCTGCCACACTCACACACAATAAATTAGATGCATGTTAAATTCACATAAGAACACATAAAAATCCAAAAATATGTTTTTTTCTTATTTACTTCCAGAAATAGCATGGTTAGATTTTTTTTACTTCCTTGAGTAAGTAATGGCATTTATTTCATGGTTTTCATAGTGTTTTTGGCAAAACTAGAATTAGCTTGTTAATTAGGGTTTACTAGGTTTTGCTTTACATTCTAGTATTTCTCGTTTCGGTAATTAGAATAGCATCTGTAGAGTAATCTTTCTTTCCTTTCATCACACATAGAGCTTCTTCTAAAATCTATAGAAGTTGAGTTGAGCTCCTAGTGATCTAGGGCTAGCTGACCAAGTGACAACTTGCAGTGAGAACTAGTACTTGTGCATATATCAATGACGCTTCCAAGTTTGTTACGAACTACCGGGTTGATAAAAGTAAAGTTGGTAGCCCAAGAGTTGCAGCATTCTTGCTGCAATACTGGCACTCACCACATTTCATCCTACAATTTCTGAACATTTGGATCTTCCTGCAGCGAAGTCCAAATTTGCAAAATTTCCTCTAACAATTTCCCATGGTCTGCCAATGTTGCGGAGATGTTGGCCATTACAATATTTAGGTCAATATCCCTCTAATCCCTTACTTTCTATGGTGTAGTGTGATGTAGCTTCATTTTCATCTCACTAATCTACATTTCATACTTAAATTTCACTGCGGTAATTTTGTCCTTGTACCCCTTCACTGCAAGGCCGAGCTTTATGACCTTGTCTTTCACTGGCTCTTCCTCTCGGAAATCAAGGTCTATAATCTCTTCACATGTGGCTTCGACCACCTCCTTGATCTTCTAGTGTTCCTCTTCCATTTGATCATTTTCTTCCATCACTTGCTCGAGCTTATGCCAAAGCACAAATTTCTCTTTTTCTACTTGAATATTTAGTTGTGAGGTGTGTTGTCTGCACAACTTCAGTTCTTCAATTATCTCCAAGTGCAGCTAGTGTAGTCCTGGAAATGGTACCACTGCAATGTTCATATTGACATGCTTCCATTCCTTAGATTGTTGATGTAGTTGTGCGAATTCGAACTGTAGGGCTTCTGCAAGTATCTATGCTAACCTCGCTACAAGCGTAGGCTCTATGTGCCTTTATACTCCAACCCTTACCTTTATCTACGTTGTTTGTCTGATTGTCTACACCAATATCTTCAATTATGTGATTAACTTTGCAAAATTGGTCAAAAGTGCTTTGTAGCAATCTTCTACTCTATTCTAGGAATTTTTTTTCTTCCTATATCCTATCCCCAATTTGATCTAAGTCCCATTCAATAAGGACCATGAGATACTTTGTCTTATCAATCTTTTGCTTCTTACTTTCTTTGAGGCAGCTTCACCCTCTACCTTCCTTTTTTCTACGACAGTGGGGTCTGTCTCTGTCTTTTCTGATTCTATGTTCTGCTCTTCTAAAGGATCCTGGTGACCCTCATCATGTAGCTCTTCTTCCTCTGATTCATACCCATCCTGCTCCTTATATTTTCCACTGGCTTCATCATGCTGTGAAGTGTCCACCTCTTCTTCTTTCGTTGCACTATCTCCTTGCTCCCTCAAACGGAGTCATCCATTCTATGAGCCATTTTTGTACTTGCACCACAAGATTTTCTTCAATCACCATATATGGCAAGGCATGGTATTTCTTCTTTGTATCACTACACACTTGTATGTACACTGTGAAATTCTACTTTGAACTTCACCACAAAGTTATACTGCTCATTTAAGCTCAGCAAGAGTCGAGGATGTTGGTTCACTAGCATATGTAAAATATTATGTTTTCTTGTGTGCTCGATGCCTCGGTAGTAAACCACAACGAAGCATACATCACGGCTTCATAGGTATCTGTAGGCACCTGCGGGAACTTTAACTCCTCTGGTTCTCGCCATGCCAACATAGCAATAATCAAAATCAGCCAAGCCTAATGGAAAGTTATACCTTCCTCCTGGACCTCGTGGTAGTTGTCAAGGAACTCCTTGCACATGTATCTGACCCAGTTATACTGAACCCCATTAGCACACTGTGCGCTAATGACACCAAAGATGCAGGAACTTCATTTGTGTGGCATTTCCTCATAATCTTCTCAACCAAGATGTGCATTGCAAAGTGAACTACTTGTTCATTGATCGAATTTATATCATAACCTCTCTTTCCATTGACCAGACTAAACTTTTTCTTCATACTTTCCACTATAGCATGATCCTAATCCTTTCCAATGAACTCCTTTGCGGGGTTCCGTCCTTTGTATGGAAATCTTGTGATCCTTTAGATCAACACATTCAACATATTTAGTAGTCTTGACTACGCCAACTTGTTCGCCCATTGTTGTGGTTACAACCTCAGCACTCTAGTGTCTAGGTAGTGCACCTGTTTCAAATATTGCTTTTGTGTGAAATTAGGGTACTTCTTCCTATCGTTAAAGTCATAATCTGTGAACATGAGCTACAGAATTTTCCCTAAATCTTCTCCTTTAAAGGGTGCTACTTCAAGAAATAAGGTTGTAAATGCGCCATACTTCACATCTTTTGATTATTTTATAGGTTTAGCATTTGGTTTCCTTGGCGGATTGTATGGTGGTAGGGGTGATAAAAATACTACATCGCCTTTCTCGGTTTGTACTTCCTCCACTTCTTTGTCACTGTCTTTGACTGGCTCAGGATTTTGTTGAGGTTTAATAGGCTTCTTATATTGTTTCTTCTTGCTTTTGACTTCCTTAGTTGGTTTCTTTCTCAGGGATCTCCATTGTTTTTATGGTGATGGTGTTGCACAATTTCCTCCCAAAAACGCTCAGATGACATACACAACAAAAATCTTTGCAATTTCTTCGTACTATCAACAATCGAGCTCTCAATTCACCAAAGTTCTTAATCTAGGTGGGAGGCATCTATTTATAACGATTCTAAAATTTGGACCCCATCATTAGATTTGATTTTTTCCAGATTGTGTTCATATTTTCTCATTAATTGCATATCTATCCTTAGATTTTGCTAATTTGTCCTCATAAATGAAATTTTCCACGTATTTTTCCCTTTTAACTTTCATATTTATGTTTTCCAGTGAACTTCAATGCATTCCACACTGTAGTGAACATCAGTCAACTACCGCGGATCCTATGAGCTTAGACATACTCCAAACTATAGAGAAGTACTTCCTACATTGAAGCTCTCTCTGTAGCGTATTTTATAGTCCAGTGCCCACTTTCAACTCCATGTGGCACTAATACTTTTCTCCTTTCTTCATTAGAGCAAAGTTGTAGGGTTAGGTTTGTCCCTATACAACTACAACCTACTACCATTTACTTTTCCCTAAATCAATCTCCTTTTAACTTTGCTAATTGAACTACACCTCCATCAATAATATACTTGATAACATATGGGCCTAACCAGTTCATTTTGAATTTTCTTGGGAATTTCACAAATTTACTGTCATAAAGGAGAATAAGATCTCCTATATGAAACTTATTTTTCTTAATATGCCTATCATGCTAGGCCTTTTCTCTTGCTCTTTGTACTTTTTGATGGAATCTTGCTATAAATTTGTCTTCTTCCAAAGCAATCAACTGTGACATTCTTTCCTCCACTATGTCAAGGCCTTCCATATTTGTAAAGGTTGCAATCCTTAAGCTAGGTACAATGTATTCTATGGGCATCACAACTTCTTTCCCATAAACCAACTTAAAGGGTGTTTGACTTGTCAATTTCTTGCATGTAGTCCTATGATCCCATGACATTGTTGGAATACTAAGGTCCCAGTCATCTTTGTTTACATTGCATACCTTAGTCAATGAATTCTCCAAAATCTTATTGAATGCTTTCATAGTTCCATTGGCCCGAGGGTGACAAGGAGTACCCTTTTGATGATAAACTTGAAATTACTCAGTCAATGCTTCAATAGCCTTGTTCAGAAAATGTGAACCTTGATCACTCATCAAAATCTTTGGACACCCAAATCTAGACAGTATGTAATCAAAAATGAACTTTGAAATAGTATTTTCACTACAATCCCTCACTGGTTGTGCTTCAGACCATCTTGTCAAATAATCAGTTGTAGTAATTATGTACCTCACATCAGTCCTCTTTCTAGGTGGGTTGATGGGTCCAACAAAATTAATAACCCATTTATAAAAATCCTGAAATGTAACCTATGGTACCAGTGGCATCTCATATCTTCTTGATGTTTTTCCTATTATTTGACATACATCACAAGCTTGCTAATACTCCTTTGCATCTTTGTGTAGTGTAGCGCACCACAATCCTACACTCAAAACCGTATGTGCAGAAGCTTTTCCTACATAATTTCTACCACTTGTGCCTTCATGAACCTCTGCTAGAATGATTTTCCTTTCATGTTTAAGAACATATCTTCACACTATCTCATTTGGTCCCATCTTATATAAGTGTCATGCTATCAATGAAAAATCAATTTCCTTCACTACTGATTCTTTCTTCTGCTTCATAGTATATTTTAAAGGAGCCATTCCTGTGTTCAAAAACTAAATAATGTCTGCAAAATGATCATCTGCAATTCTGATTGCAAATAGTTGCACATTAGGGAGATTATCTTCTATAATGGTTGGTTCTTCACCTATTTATAATCTTGACAAATGATTAGGTCCTGCATTCAATCTCCCTAGATTAACAATGATTTCAAAGTCATATTCCTAAAATAATAATAACCCTATGCAAATCTTCCCTCCTAATAAAGGCTTATTAACCAAATACTTCAGTGCAGAGTGATCTGTAAACATCTTGAAATGTGACCCTTACAAATAATGTCTAAACTTATGTAAGGCATATACCATTGCCAATCCTTTCCTTTTTGTGGTTGTATGATTCTTCTCATCTTTAGATAGTTTCCTACTTGCAAAAGCTATAGGATGATCAATTTCTCCTGCACCAGGTTGTTCTAGTACCACTCCCAAATCTATACAAGAGGCATCCACATGGACATGAAATTCCATATTCCAATTAGGGAATACTAGTACAGGAGAAGCTACCATCTTTTCCTTCAATATGTCAAGGCTCTTTTGAAATTCTTCATCCCATTGAAAAGTGACATCTTTCTTCAACAAATTTTCCATAAGCATACTAATCTAAGCATATCCTTTGATAAACTTCATGTAATATCTTGTATGTCTCAATCTATTGCGAAGCTGTCTTACTGTCTTTGGTGGAGGTAAGTTCAAAATGATAGAAATTTTCGTAGGGTATACCATTAATCCTTTCTTGTAAACAATATGTCCCAACAATATACCAAAAGGTACACAAAATATGCACTTCTTCACGTTCAAGGAGATCTGATATTGTCTATATGTATCAAGCATGAGTCTTAAACTAGATATCAGTTTTTGAGACTGAACTATGTTAAGTCATTCATCTATGACCATTTCCATGAGAGGTAGTCATAACTAACTAATTCTCATGATTTTTTAATAGTCCACTTAGCACTCATTGCATCAGGTGATGCTCACATGAGTGAAGAAGTGGGATTGAAACTAGTGAAATGAATCACATAGCGTCAATGATCACTTCCGGGGCTTGCACCAGGTATCCATGACTTCCCAGGAGATCACCCATCCCAGATTTCCTCTGGATCAAGCACGCTTAACTGTGGATTTTTCCCCACAATCAAGCCCACTTCGCTTGCTGCCTCATTTGCAAAACCTTAGCAAGTATTATGCCTCATGAACCATTCAAGTAGAGTTCCCTTCACTCTTTTGAATTTAATTATTGAGGGGTTTTCGCAGTGCATTATATTAGATATCATTTTTTGGGATTAAACTACGTTAAGTAATTCATTCATCTATGACCATTTCCATGAGAGGTAGTTGTAACTGACTAACTTCTCTTGAGTTTTGAATAGTCCACTTAGCACTTATTGCATTGGGTGATGCTCATAGGGGTAAACTTCCAATATGTTTGCTTAACAACCCAAATATTGTCCAATCATCAAAGTATACCTCCAAAAACTTGTGGATATATTCTTTGAAAGTTGCGACCACCACTCTTGAAAATATAGCACAAATATTCTTCTGTCCAAAAGGAATCACTATGTATTGATATGAATCCCATTCTGTAGCAAAGGTGGTCTTATGTCAATATTGAAGTGCAATTCTAATCTGATGATATCTTGAAAATCCATCTGTAAATGAATAAACTTCCTGACCTCCTACATTGTCTAACACTTCATCTATGAAGGGGGTAGGGAAAGGATCATGTAAGCATGCATCATTCAACTTTATTAAATTAACACACATCATGATTTCTCCTTGAGTTTTCTTTTATTGTACCACCATAGGACATACCCACTCCGATTCTTCCACAAGTTAAATAACTATTGCTGCTATCATCTTATCCAACTCAACTTGTACTTTCTCCTTATATTTTGGATTCAATTTGTAAGGTCTTTACTTGATGTAGGCTTTAATCCCGTACAAAAATTACCTGCATATGAATTCTAAAAATAGAAAATAAACAATAGCAAGAGCATAACACATAAAACACATATACACACAGATTTTCCTCTGGATCCCAAAACCGGGACTACAAACTTGATTTTTCATTATGTTCCTTTCAATGTTACAATACATATTTATACATGTTGAAGCATCCAATACCATGGACCAAAAACCCTTGCACCCAAAACCATGTGCGAAAACCATGCACAAAACCATAGGTAGGTTTGCCCCACATAATATAAGGTCCAAAAAACATTTTTCCAGGGCACTGTCCTAGACCCCATAGAGGGGATCTACCCACCCCCCTCAAATCCCATGAACAAGGGGGGGCTACTACCCACCTCACTGTGCAATTGCCGCAACAAAGGGGGGGCTCTACCCCACCTCTAACACCTCGATTCACTAGGAATGCTAGTCGTGGAAAGAATATAACACAACCCAACATTCTCCAACTTTTTGTTTCCTTTCCATAGGGGCCCACAGGAGATCTTAGTCATTTATCCAGCCCTACAACACCCATCCTTTCTCTACACCAAGAGAACTTCTCAAAGCTCACATATTTTTTCAATGCATTTGCAGTATTCTTCAAAGTGTCCACCTTTACCAGCAACACCTTTTTGTCTTCTATCATGTCCCTCACAAAGTGATCCTGAACATCAATGTGCTTTGTCTTTGAATGGTAAGTAGGATTCTTTGCCAAGAAAATTTCACTTTGGCTATCACATTCTATCCTTATAGCTCTTTGTACTAACCTCATATTTAAACACAATCTATACAACCAAATTGCTTCCCTACTTGCATGAGTGGCTGCCATGTATTCTACCTCTGTAGTTGATAGTGCCACTACAAATTGTTTCTTACTCATCCAACTAACTTCACCTCCAAATAGGTTAAATACATACCCACTTGTAGATCTTCTTTGATCTAGATCTCCAGCCCATTTTGCATCAACAAAGCCATGAATATCCAACACTATGTCCAATCCTGGTCTTCCTTGGTAGCACAAACCATAATCACTAGTGCCATGCAAATACCTGAAAACCTGCTTCACTGTTGTCCAATGCTCCTTCCCTGGTTTTGACATAAACCTTCTTAATACTCCCACTTCATGTGAAATGTCTGGTCTAGTACAAACCATTACATACATCAGGCTACCGACTACACTTGCATATGGAACATAGGACATGTACTCTTCCTCTTCTTGTGTCTTGTGACACTGTTCAGTAGATAACCTCACACCTATAGAAATGGGAACCTTCACCGGTTTACTATCCTGCATATTAAACCTCTGCAGTATTGTCTTGACATGCTTCCTTTGGTTTAACAAAAGCTTCCTCTTTGCCACACCAAGATCTTTCATGTCGAATTTGGAGGACAATTGGATCTTCAAATCCTGATAATTTCTTTGTCATTTCCAACTAGCAACATATCATCCACATACAAGACCAGGTAAATAACACAGTCACCAATTAATTTAAAATACACACAGTGATTTACTTTGCTTCTGGTGAAGCCAAGTCTCCATATAAATGTATCAAATTTCTTATACCACATCCTTGGTGACCGTTTTAACCCATACAAAGACTTCTTTAACTTGCATACCAATTCTTTCTTACACTTCACTGCAAAGCCTTCAGGTTGCTTCATGTAGTTCTCCTCTTCTAGATCCCTGTGAAGAAATGTTGTCTTCACATCCATCTATTCTACCTCAAAATCAAAATAAGTAGTAACAAATAAAATTAATCTAATAGAAGCTACCTTGGCAACAGGAGAAAAAATATCACCAAAATCAATTCCCGGTACCTGGGAATAACCTTTTTCTACCAAACAAGCTTTGTATTTCTCCACCTTTCCTTCTGCATTTGTTCTTGAACACCCATTTGTTTCCAATGGGTTTCCTTCTAGCCGGAAACTCCACTAGATCCCAAGCCTCATTTTTGTGCAAAGATGCCTATTGGCCGGATAAATCGACCTTGTGGGCAAGGCCGATCTCCTTAGTATCAAAAGATATCTAGCAAGAAGCAGAAAAGCAAATCTATCTTTCTCTAAACATATTGCAATTCATTAATAAAAACTATAGAGGTGTTTAGACCCTACCTTAAGTCCAATGCTAGTTTGTAGCAGCCATCCTTCAACCGTTCGAAAGAGTTTCCTTTTGAGAACCTACAAACACAAACAAGAAAACATCAAATAACACCTACATAACTAATATCATAAATCATGTTCACTATGGTGATCAAGGAATCCATAAAATAAACCATAAAACACAGCTTATTGAGAAAAACATACTTATTTGTATTAACTTTGAAGTAGAAGAACCTTACAACCTTTTCAGCCTTAATGTTGAACAAGCTCTTCCCAGGGTCCGAAACAGGAATCTCCTCTACTTTGATAAGCCTTACACTCTTCCAAATGAGATCAAAGAGGTATGTAATCTCTCCTCATAAAAGCTTAATTAGGAAAACAAAGTTCCAGCAGCATTTCACCTCAAAAATATTCATCTTTCAACCTCCCAAGTAACCAGCCCAATGCTTCATTTTATAATGCAGAGGAGGGAGGTTACAGGTCCACCTATGAAGGGATAGAGTCCTCCTTCAAAGGGATAAGCTCCTCACATCAAGGGGTTAGCTCCTTAAGGTTTGGGATGCATGAACCTTAAGGGAGCAAACTTGCCACCTCAAGATTCCTTCCAAAAGCTTCTAGAAATGACTCAAAGTGAGTTTTTAAGAATATAGTTGCGCCTTTTTTACTTTTACAGGGGTCCGCACCCATAACACAGAGACAGAGCGGTCAAGTGTGCAGGGGACATGACCTTTAGGTGTTGGACCACAGGTAATGCTAAGAGAAAGTACAGAACCAGAGTTTTATACACTTTTGAGGGATTTCTCTTATTTTCAAGGCTTGATATGAGGAATTGAGGCTTAAGACTTGCAAAGGAGGAAAGTATGAGTGGTAATGGACTCACACAGATTTCAGAATGTCAAGGTGACAATTTTTTGTGCAACAATGCCATTTCATCAACCATGGCCTCTTTCTAGAGTTTTCCATCCTCTGAATCTATTGCTTCCTTCACAGTTCTGGGATCATCATCAGTAATATATAAAGAAAAATTTGAATAGAAAGCAAATGGACTATACCTTTCTGGCTACCTTCTTTCACGAACTTATCTTCTCACAACCGGTGTTTTTGGCTCTTCATCTTCTGATTCCTCTTCTGTTGTAGAGTCTGATTCTTCCTAATTTAGCTCAAACTCTGTCTTCTTAGGTTCCTTTGATGGGAATTCATGCTTAATAACATTTTTCACCTCTCTAAACACCACATCTCGGTTGTACACAACCTTCCTTGTTACTGGGTTCCAAATCTTATAACCCTTTAAAATATCCTTATACCCAATAAAGATGCACTTTTCATATTTACTATTCAACTTTGTTCTTTTCTCCTTTGGAACATGTACATATGCATCACATCCAAATACCCTCATATTTGAAAGAGAGGGTTTCTTACCAGTCCATACCTCTTCTGGAGTTTTATTTTCCAACACTGATGAAGGTGATATGTTGACCAAGTAACGTGATGTCTCCATCGCTCTGCCCAGAATTCCTATACTAACCTGGCACCACTGAGGATGCTTCTTACATCTTGTTCATTCTTTCTGCAACTCCATTTTTCTTAGGTGTGTATGGAGTAGTATTTTGTCATGCTATACCACACTTCTTACAGAATTCTTCAAATTCCTTGCTGCAAAAATCTCCACCATTATCTGTCCTCGTCACCTTTATCTTCTTCTCTGTCTGGTTTTCCACCAGAGCCTTAAATTCTTTAAACCTGTCAAAGAATTCATATTTCTTCTTAAGGAAATATATCCATGTATTCCTTGAGAAGTCATCTATAAATGATACATAGTACACAGACTTACCCAGTGATGGAACCTTCAGCGGTCCAAACACATCACTGTGCACAAGCTCTAATATATGTTTTGCCCTCTTACCACTAGAGGGGAAACTCACCCAATTCTGCTTCCCATATATACAATTTTTAGAGAAATCAAAATCCAGAGAGCTATTAGTGATACCTTATACCATATCTTTACCATGAAGTATTCGAAGGCACTTCTCTCCAATATGTCCAAGCCTTTGATGCCATAGCATGGTCTTTTCTCCAGAGACCACTAGATTTTCTGCTTCACTTTCAAAAACCACAGAACTGTTTCACCCATCAATAATAGTGCTACCTTGCAGCTTGTATAGAGTTCCAATTCGAAATCCCCACATAAATACCAATTCTCCCCAAACCATCTTGCAAGTATCTTTCTTGAACATTGTTTTTACACCTGCATCGTTCAACTTTCTTATAGAAATCAGATTTCTATCCAATGCAGAAATATGCAGAACACCCAAAATTGTTCTAACCCTTCCACCTTACAACTTCAACTTTACTTTTATGCGACTAATGATTCTAGCCTTCATATCATCCCCTAAGAAGACATCACCACCATCATATTTCTCATACTCACAGAACCACTCTCTATGGGGAGTGAAGTGAAAGGATGCACCTGAGTCAATCAACCATGCCTCATGATCTACATGTGTACTTGAAGAAGCCAAGTATACATCCCCACCTTCATCTGAGGTGGTTTTTGCCTCTGCAAAAGGAGCATCATCAGATCCATTTCCTTTTTCAGGAGCTTTAGATTTATAGTCCCTTTTGTAGTGCCCTTCCTTTTCGTATTTCTAGCACACCTTTACAGGTTTTCCTGGATATTTAGATCTCCCACTCGATGAATTATTTTTTTATGTTCTGGGACTGTCCTCGTATAGACAAGGAATCTCCATTCTGGCTCTTCGTATTTTTTTGTCTCATCTCCTCCATTAGCAAGGATGAGACTATTTCATCAAACTGAAAGGCAGTTGCATTGCTACCTATTGCAATAACTAGACTATCCCATGAATTTGGTAGAGAACAAAACAAACTAATGCACTTATCTTCATCTAAAATTTTAATATCAACAACTAATAACTGACTTACCATAGTATTAAATGCATTTAGATGCTCTATCACTGAGTCTCCATATTTCATCCTCAGGTTATACAATTTTTCCATAGGAATAGTTTATTCACTAGAGACTTAGATTGGTACAAAGTCCCTAAATTGACCCACAAATCCTTAGCCATAACTTCCCTTGATACATTCAAAAATACTAAATCTGAGACACACAATCGTATTTTGGTCTTTACCTTCTAATCCAACTTCTTCCATTCTTCATCGGACACTCATGTTTGTTTAGTACCCAGATCTATCACGATCCACTAATCTTTATCTACCAACAGATCCTCCATATTAAGTTTCCATAACTCAAAACTTTGACCATTAAATTTCTCGATCTCTATCTTTCCACTGCTCGCCATCTTCTTTCACCACCAGAATCAATCCTGTTGATCTCCCACTGAACAAGGTCTACCACAGGCCCGAGAGAAACCCCTCAACAAAAAAGGTATCCCCTTGAGGCAAAAATAGCTCTGATATCAAATATAGGTTTTAACCCTGTACAGAAATTACCTGCATACGAATTCTAAAAATAGAAAATAAACAATAGTGAGATCATAACACATAAAACACATATACATAGATATTTTCCCCTGGTCCCAAAACCAAGACTACCATCTTGATTTTTCATTATGTTACTTTCAATGTTACAATACATATTTATACATGTCGAAGCATCCAATACCATGGACCAAAAACCATCGCACCCAAAACCATGTGCAAAAACCATAGGTAGGTTCACACCACCTAATATAGGGTCCAAAAAAAATTTCCTTGAGCCACTGCCCCGAACCCTGTAGAGTGGGGCTACCCACCCCCCTTAAACCCCATGTGACCCCTATTGGCTTAGTGGGGCCTGACCCAGGTTCAAAAACGATTTAGCCAAGCAAATCCCAATACTACTGGCCCTTTTGGCAACTGCCCGTGGAGCGCAGATTGAGGTCTCACCCGAAGTAGTATGGGAGGTCGCTAGAACTAGGTTTCTGCACCCTGGGGATGTCTGATATGAGGTGATTGGTACATGGTCTAGCCTTCACACTTAATGCACTGTATGCACCAGCTAGTAGCCCACGCCCTACGATATAGTCTTCGCGCAGTTCTAGCTGCAGTGTGAACCATGTTATTTACCCAAGTATTCGTTAATTAGGCTCTGTTAGCTAGTTACTTAGATTATTTCCATATATAAGCATTCATAAAAGTAGTTTCCAATTGCGTACAGTAAATAAACAAATTGAAAGTAATGCGTAACATCAAAATACAGATTCAAAGACAGATGCACAGAATAATCTTCTCTTTATTAACTTTTCAATCCCAAGTATAGACCTAACTTCGTCCTATGCACTCAGCTGCAGGGGTCCGCGCACTCAGCTGCGGACTCTTCTAGGCCTCTGTGCACTCAACTGTAGAGCCTCTTCCTACTACTATGACCCAGTACACTTCAGATTTTACTCCAACCTTGAACCATACCTTCGCTATCCTATCTATCATCGACTGCTTTTACAACTTAGAGCCTCACTCTATTTATACAATCCCATGGTCCATGAACCATGGGTAGGCCGACACAACTTTACATTAAATTACAATATTCTAGGGTGGATAGCCCTATAACTCATCCTAGACATCATGCTCTATGCCCGCAATTTGTGGAGTCTTATAATATACTTGACCAAACCTGGGCTTTGAGCCCCGAAAACATGATGCGGGGGATCCCATGCCCAACAGACCCCCAACACAATCATCGTGACTCATCTCGAGTCACTGTGCTAGTGCGGCGATCTTGGCACGGAGCCCCTCCAACTGTGCCTGTGTTGCACAAAGGTCCGCAGCGCACTGCTCTATCATCTACTGGATCTGTTCTGCTCTTTCTGCCGAATGCTCACTATTAGGGGAAAATCCCTGACTTACAGCATGCATCACCTTCATCTTTCTGAGCTTTCCTTTGATATCGGCAGTGATGAGGAAGCCCTCGTCAATCCAAGGCTGGATGCATGCTTTAAGTACTGCCTCTTTCTGTCGCACGACATCTACCTGTTCCTTTAACGCCTTTTCTTGTTGTAGCTTCACCAGCTGTTGGGTTAGGACAACTGTCTGCACTATTCCACGCACACTGTCATACTGCACTTGAAGCTCCCGCACCTCTGTTTCCAGTTGTTGTATGGTGGGGTCCTCCTGTAAGGAAGTGAGGACCGTGAAGGATTCTTCCAACATAGTAGTACAGGTCAGCACTGCCTGTCCTATTCCCTCTAGCCCTTTTTGGATAGTGCGAGAGCGCTATTCCCTAACTTCTGGGGGTGTGGATGACTGTGCCTCAGTTGTATCCATGTTGATTCCTCCTTTGCCTCATGGAATCCACTGGCCAATCTGTGAATTCTCTCTCCTACTGGTAGATCTTCCATGACATCCAATTCTGAGACAGTTCTATAAGCATCATCCACCACCCACGCCAGTCCTTGAGTCTACGCAATGAGTTCATCACACTGATGGCTGAGCTATTCGATATTGATCTTTTGTTCGCTCAATACCTGTAGTGCACGACCTTCTCTGGTGTGGAGCTCGGCTATGACCCCATCTTGTAACTAGTACAGGGTTTCTCGCGGAACGGTAGCCAAGTTTACACTCAACCCCTTAATCTTGCCCACCGCAGCACGGTCAACTTCGTTCGCTGCCACTAACACGCCCTCAAGGAACACAAAAGTGTTGGTGACACAGGCATGTAGGATTTGTTTCGTCTCTGATGTACCTTTTGCGGCATATGGGGCTATCGTTCTTGTCAGAGGAGGTTGCACCTGTAGTCCCTGTAACTGCGTTCATAGCACCCCCAACACAGTGTTCTGCTCCACCATCACTTCTTAGAGCGTGTCCTTAGTGACATCGTGAAATGTTTCGCCTATGTCAAAAAGATCACCTTCTATCAGCATGATTGGATCAATGGACGTCTTGGATGCCTTTGTCTTCTTTTTGGGGACCAGTTTCTCAAGGACGCGTAGTCGTTTCAACTGCTACAAGTTAGTTTCCGGACCTACGTGCTCTTCGTCCAGGTCAATGTCCTCAGCCCCCTACCCTATGGATATTCCATGCCCCCCCTCAGCCTCTTGTATGGGCGTTGTTGTTGTTTCTGTCATCTGCACCATTGCTGCTGCATCGGCCGTCTTCTCCTGTGCGGTTGCTTCTTGTTCCTGGTGCCCGGTGTCCTCCTGCCAAGTCTGGGGTGTGCCACTCTGGAGGCCACGATTCCAATGCTGTGAAGATGGCGTCATCAGTAGAAATAAATGAAATATTGGTCCATTCCTTTGTTGGATCCTTCCGCGCTCGGACATGAATGTTGTGCATGTCTGCTTTAAACTCTACAAAGCTTTGTAGAGTGGTGTACACTGTGGGAGACAACCGTGGTCTTCTATTGATCCACATCCAGATTCTCACCTCCATTAGCACCCAAAAAACCTTGACCGCGTGGATCCACTTTACGTCCTTCGTGGCCCAGAGTAAAGCGTACTTCGCGGCCTCAGGAAGGTCTTGGTCGATAAGTGGGAACTGGCTATCTGCTAGTAGTTCGTCTACTACCAGCATAATGTATGTGTAGTGGAAGGTCTTACCTTGCTCTTGGGCCTCCTTGCAGTTTATCAAAAATTCCTCACAGAGGAACTCAGCCCAGTTGAATTGGACCCCCTTCATGCACTGCTCGGCTAGCGTAGCCACAGGAGTTGGTACTTCATCAGCACGACACTTCCGCATTAATTTTCCAGCCAAGAGTTGGGTGGCTACGTGCACACCTTTGACCTTGATACTCTCAATTGCATAGTCGTGCTTATTCTTTTGCTGCTTGTATTTGGTTTTCATGCCTTCCACGAGAGCTAAATCACTACTTTTAGCAGCTATTTCCACAAGGTCTCTTCCCTTATAGGGAAGCCATGAAATCCTGTGAATAATTTCCGCCATGATGGGAATAGGCTCCTCCAGCCATAGATACCCATCATGCACCAAACACAACAGTTGCATGATGACGAAAATGGTGATAGGTGCACGGTGAAAGTGGGGTATCCATCGTAGATGAAGTAACTTGGCCTTTTCCACACTACGCAACCATTTTTGCGGCTCCAACGTGACCACTAGCCCCTCCAACTTCTGTTTCATCAAGCTTTCTGTCGTCAGGTGTGGGAACTTCTCGCTGTTTGCGAGGTCCCAATCTTTGAACTTTAGGTTAGGCACCCATCCAAGTGGTGGTCCTTCAATTTAAAGTAATGTCTTCGGGGAGGAGCAGGGTCTAGAGCACACTCTTTGTGGCCTCCAAGTCTTTCGCCACCCTAACTTTCCCTTTCCACGGAGGGACATACGTGGGTAACGGTGTTGCAGAAGGCATTGGTGGGACATACTCCTCCTCATCGTCTTGTGCCTCTATTTGATCAATTAGAGCTTGTAAGTCTTCCTCCTCTTCCTCTGATCAATGGTGATGGCCTTGCCTTTTTCTTCCATTGACAATTTGCTGAATCGTGGGTTTCTTGAGGATACGCGGACTAGTCCCATAGTCTACTTATCTTTCTTCGGTTGCGGTGTTCGTGGCGATTTTGAAACTTCTGGTGCAATGGCCACATCTTTGGGCTCCTCATGGACCATATGGGGCTCCGCAGGCTCACCAATGGTATCTTTGGAAAATCGCACTCCTGGTTTGGTAGCAGTCATTGTGCTTACACAGGATATGTTCTGTTGCGTACTCAAAAGTGGTAAGAGTGCTCGGTGCTCAATGCTCTATAACTGCTCAATTCTCAAACAACCAAGTGTTGTCTCGTCGTTAGCCCTGGGGTTTTTTTTAGCATCTTTTGAATTTGAATTCGACCATTCCCCCCACTTTTGAGTCATTAATTCCTTCTTGGCAGCAAATCATCCCAAATCTAGCTCTTAATTCGTGTCTTAATTTCCCACCGCCTGCTCCTCTTTCTCTTAAATTGGACATCTTGTCATGAATAGTGACACTAATGGTCACTTCCTAGCCTACTTGCATGGTAGTGCAGCCCCCTATGCACGGGCACGACCCTTGTGACCTGCTGATCCTTCACTCAACCTCCCTAACACGCAGCTCCCCCACTGACTTTATTATAGTCCTGCACTCTCTTTCAACTGCTTGGAGTGCTGAGACTGGGCTCCCTACGACTAGTCAGGTGGTCGCACCACTTGTGCAAGACTTCAATTCACCTTCCAGCCTAGTCTGTGGGCATTCGTCCCTTACCCTCGCAACAGTTAGTGCCGTGTGTTCTTCCTTATGTGGTGCGCTCCCCTGGTTACTTTTTTTGGTAAGGTGCAGTCGCTGCTATGGTAGCAGAGTCATAAATTCTTGGCAATAATCTTCTAATGCGGTAGCGTTGCTATCTATATCTTATCTTGCCATTTTTAGTTTATCAACGAGGCATGCTTACATGATTTCGTTTTCCAGTATTTTAATTTCTACGTCCATTAACATGCTTTTCTTCCTCAATCATACCCGATCTTCTTCAAGTTGGTGAAGTTTAAGGTTCCCTTGTTGAATGATTGCCTGAATCCACATATGTTCGTCCTCGCATAGCTGCATAATTTCTTCATCCTGGTCGTCGTGTACTGTCCCAATTGTGGGAGCTATTGCGTGAGGATTCCTTTCCTCTAAACTTATGGTCTCGAATCTGCTCCTTAGCTTTGGAATCATATCCGCGCTCAGGATTTTTCACATGGCCCCATAGGCCCATCGAACCGTTGGCACGCGCAGGTCCCAATCAATTCTTCTCACCTAGTGAACCTTGTTCAAGACTCCGTACACATTATTGAATTCTTCCACATTGAACATTTGTGGTGCGCGTCATCTTTCCTGCTGCTGCATCCTGTTTCAATTTTCGATCTTAAGTTTGGGGTGTGCACATGTCTATACCCATTGAGACAGGTGGGCGCACAAGTTGCTCCATCCTTGCTGACTAACCCTTGTTTGAAGCTGAGGGCTTCCAAACTGTAGGTGCATCATTCTTCTACATCCGCGTCAGTCCCCAAAATTTCCTTGATGTGTACCCTACCATTATGCGGGTGTTGCGCACAGTGCCCACTTCAACGCATCGAACCACTGCTGTTCTGGTACCGCACTTTCAATTTTTCTCAGGAATTCATCCACCGTTGTCAATCCATCATATGTCGACAGCTCTCTTTCCTCTGTTGTCACGCAATGTAGTGATCTAATCGTCATGTTGCAATTCAGTGTCGTCACTTTGTGCAACCGATTTTTCCATCACTCTACTTCTTCGTCTGAATCCAAAGTGCAAGAGCTTTTTCACTCCCACAAGATCCTCCCATCTTCAGTTGGATTCACCCAATCCTAGTCTCACACAGTTATCTTGTAAATACAATCGAGATCATCATCGAGCACCAGTTCAGTGTAGCGCACTCCTTCGGCTGGGTCCAATGGGACTACTATGCGTAGTGACATTTTCTCGAATATCATTTTTCACTTCTGCAGGTTGATGACTTTGTTCATATTGGTGGCCCAGTCTATTCCTAGCAATGCGGGATAGGGATTTTTGTCATCAAAAATCTCTATTACTTAAAAATCGCTTGCATGCTCGCGCCTTCAATATCAACTATTACCCCTTGCAACCTTCCCATAGACAAGATATTCTTGTTGGTTCACCATTCGTAGTTGAATAGGGGACCATTGCAACACGAGCCTGCCCATACGTTCCCATGTTTTCTTCAGTAATACATTCATGTTCAAACCCAGATCTAGGATTACCTGATCCATTTCATACTCACCAATCTGTGTAGTCAACCTCATTTCCCTTCTAATGTGCAATGCATGTTTCCCCAATTTCCGAAATATGCACGGTTCTCTTGACCCCGCACATTTGGTGATAAGTTCCTGTAGTCCTTTAACTGCCTTATTGTCGCACAACAATTTCATGCATGTCTCTAGAAAGGTAGTGAGCATTGAAGGATCCATTCTTGGCTCTAGTTGATCCTTACTACCTAAAGTGGAGGTATCCGCGAAGTTATTCTTAGCTTCCATGAATGTCTCCTTTGCACATTCTAAGTCAAACTTGGGTTCCTTTGTCGAAGCCTTGTGAACCCATGTACTTTCCTCTGGCTACTTCCCCATATCTTCTCCCATGGTCATACTACTTCTGAGCATCATGTTTACATTCGGGTCCTCTTCGCGTGGCTCAGACCTCATCATTTGTATATTCTGAGTCGGGAGAGGCTAGAATACCCCTTTTTTGCGCATCTTTGTGATCAACGTAGGACAATCTATTTTTTCATGATCAAACTGAGCACAATACAAATAATATATCCTTGTCGAGTTGGTACAATCGCGGGCATAGTGCCCTGGTCCTCCACAATTGTAACAAATTAATTCTCTGCAGCCCCTTCCTGCTCCCATTCCACCTTGTCCTCGACCTCGCCCCTGAAATCCAATGCGCGCCATCCCCGCATCTGGGTCGAGGGCTTGCATTTAGGTATGAATCCTATAGGCTAGGTATGATCCATCATTAGCTCGTAAATGAGGCAAGTGCACTCATCGTGGCCTACCAACCTACAGAAATTACAAAAAAATTGCTAGTGTGTCAGTGTATACTTCTACAACAAATGACAATTGTTCGTCGTGTGTTTCCCTCTTATCTGACAAATCCTGCACCATAAAGTGGGTGCCGCACTCGGCCCTGCCTGTGCTTCCAATCTCAATGGCATTGGCCCTCATCCTGCTAGGTAGTTTGTGAACATTGAACAATGATCCTTGTCATGGCCCTGGCCATTGCATTTTATGCACCATACTTCCTCGCGTGCTTCTAGCCATGGTGCCCTATTCTGCTTCAAGCTTTGCATTTCCAAACACAAATTCTATAATTTCATGTGGATTTGTTGAACTCCCAACCCAGGGTCTTGTATCAGGGTCTCATGTAATCTCATCGTCTTCTCCAATGCTTCAGCCTGGGTAGAAAGTTTCTGCTGTGACAACACTGTCCTCAAGTGCAGTGTTAGTGATGCTACAAACCATGTGCGATGATGTCCATCTATTAACATCATATTGGCTTCATGGATCGTACTCTTTAGCCATTGATCCAGATCTAGGGAGTCTTGCCCGGGAGCATCACAATTTCTTTAAACCCGATGACTGATTATGTTTCTGACTTTGGCCTGCTAAATTCCCTGTTCAATGCATTCTGGATCTCTGTTATCCCTATGTTTGGGTGGTCGTTAGAGTGCTTGATGTACCATGTTAATGCGCGATCCTACAACGTGCACACCAGTGTAGCCTTTTTAATATTATCATTTATGATACCTTGTGCTTCCCATACTGCTCTTACCACGAACCAAAATTGGTCTGGATCCTCACTCCCTACTCCTCTAAATACTGGTAGTTTGATTGCACTCGCCATACTGAACTTTGGAGGTGATGGAGGTGGAGTGGGTGGAGATGGATGTGAGGGAGGTGAAGTGGATGGCGATGTGGGTGGAGGTGGTAACCATGGAATGCACTGCCTTATTAAATTAACCGTCCTTCTCGGAGAGACCTTCGCAAACTCTTCCTCACTCTCTTGCGAGGGTGAAATTAAAACATTGTTTTCTAATTCCTCGCTACTTTTGTAGACCTTTCCACTCCACGTAGTCCCAAATGTTAATGTATTCGCATGACCATTTTTTCACACAATAACATCTTAATCCAAGTATTCAAAGATTTAATATACTTACCTTGTGGTCCTTTGAGAAAGTGTCACTCTACCTCGCTGTAGCTCACGGTCGTGTCTACCGCAAACTTGATGATAAATCCCCCTATTATCCAGTCAAGCCAATGGTCCATATCTCATGCGATCTTATCTTCTGATGCTTCTAGTTTGCGTACTAATTCCAGAGTCCACACTATCAGTTTGTTGAACCTACACCTTCCTTGACTGTTGGCTAACTTCGCAATCCACTCATACAACTCAGAAGGAAAGGATGCAAAGAAAATCTCGTGGATTTCTATATACTCATAGCACTCCAACCACTTTTCCTTAGATACTTGCCGAGTTCTATTTTCTTGTGCCGTGAACTCGTTAATCTTCTTGTCCAACCACTCTTCAATTTCCTTCTTTGTTGGGTTCTAGTGGCACGACATCAGACATCCCTTATGGAGACCCTAGTCCCGACAACGGAACCATTTGTTGGCTTAGTTGGGCCTGACCCAGGTTCAGAAGTGATTTAGCTAAGAAAATCTCGGTACTACTGGCCCTTTCGGAAACAGTCTGCGGAGTGCGAACTGAGGTCTCACTCGAAGTAGTATGGGAGGGTGCTAGAACTAGGTTTCCACACCGTGGGGATGTCTGATATGAGGTGATTGGTACGTGGTCCAGCCTTCGCACTTACTGTGCTGCGCGCACTAACAAGCACCCCGTGCCCTACGACATTGTCGTCACGCAATTCTAGCCACAGCATGAACGGTGTTATTTACCCAAGTCTACCTTAATTAGGCTCTGTTAACTGGTTACTTAGATTATTTCCATATATAAGCATTCATACAAGTAGTTACCAATTTCACACAATAAATAAACAAAGTGAAAGTAATGCATAAAATAAAAATAAGAATTCAAGAACAGATGCACAAAATAATCTTCTCTTTATTAACTTTTCAATCCCAAGTACAGACCCAACTCTGCCCTACACACTCAGCTACAGGGGTCCGCACACTCAGCTACAGACTCTTCTAGGCCTTTGTGCACTTAGCTACAGAGCCTCTTCCTACTACTATGACCTAGTACACTTCAGATTTTACTCTAACCTTGAACCACATCTTCGCGATCCTATCTATCATCGACTACTTTTACAACATGGAGCCTCACTCTATTTATACAATCCCATGGTCCACGGACCATGAGTAGGCCAACGCAACTTTACATAAAATTACAATATTCTAGGGCGGACAACCCTATGACTCCTCCTAGACTTCATGCTCCGCACCTGCAATTTGCGGAGTCTTACAATATACTTGACCAAACTTGGGTATTGAGCCCCAAAAACATGTTGTGGGGGATCCCATGCCCAACAACCCCTCTACTGTGCAATCGGCACAACGAAGGGGGGCTCTACCCCCAATTAACTAGGAGAGCTAGTCGTGGAAAGAATATAACACTTAAATAGCTTCGCATTAGGCTTAAGGGGGATCTTTGTAACTCCTAAATCTCCAACTATACCCTTCATTTATTAAAACTTAGTGGGAAACAACTCTTAATACTCATGAATAAATTCTATAACCTTGTTGACTATCTCTTCATTCCAATAATCTCCTATAATTGCAAATTTTGGCTCCTCTTCTAATCCTATATTTACCTTCTTTTTCTTTACTGGCTTTGTTATATCTGGTATCTCTGGCTTAGGTCCATTTACTTCACAGTGTCGTTTTGATTATGCTATTTCAATGTTGCGAGGATCTTCTTCTTCTTCCGCAATAATGTTGTAACATTCTAGTGCATCTTCTATTTTCATAGCCCAATCAAGTTGTTGCCATGTCCTTGGAGCTGAATTCTCAAAGATATTCTTCTTAACTCTCTAAATGGCTAAATCTATATATGGACAATCATTTTCAAATCTAAATGTCAATATAAACACATCAACGATATTTTCCCAACTCGCAGCACCATGTCAAATCTCTATTTCCAGGTACCAATTTTGAGGTTTTGTGTCCAATGTATGAATGAACCCATGTACCCATTCTTGTTATGGAATTTCCCTCCATGTTGTAGTACATAATCAGATAGTCCCTGGGACTAGTTTCACCATCATATTTCAACTCCATCTCTGTGTTTATTTGACCAAATCTTATCCAAATCAACCTTCAACATTCCTGCCAATCTCCCATATTCTCTTTTTGTGTATCCCACCATCTAGCAGGAGTGGCTTTCAGAGCTATATCCAAGGCTAACAATCTTTGACTTTCTTGAAACTATTCCTCATAACTATCAAGAAAAACATTCACATCACCCAAACCATCATAAGAAGGAATGTTACATACCTGATCTCATGCGGCGAACTGATTTAGTAACTCTTGCACAATGACTTGTAGATTCTTCATGTAGCCTATTTTGTCAATTCTCTAATTCTTCTTCTAAGTCTAATGCACAAGAACTGTCATGTTCCAAATTTATCTTGTTGTCTACAATAGGGTTAAAAAAAATCATGTTCCTTTGTTTCCAATTGATAGATATTATCTATATCAGTTGTGCATTATTCTTCTCTGGCTAGCTCTATATACCTTTCTCCTTATGATGGATCCAAGGGAAAAATTACCCTCATATTATTTCCTTCAAATATCATTTGTATCTTATTTAGATTAATTATACCCATGTTATCAAATTCCCAATCAATTCCAAGCAGTGAAGGATAGGGGTTACTATCATCCACATTTTCTATTACTTGAAAGTCATTTGTAGTGAGAACTCCTTCAATGTCCACTATCCAGCCTGATAGTCTTCCTAAGGGGAAGATCTTCTACTAATTTTCCATCCTTAGATGAATAGGTGACCATTGTAGCTTTCACTTACCCATTAATTCCCATGTCTTCTTCATCACAACATTAGCTTTAGATCCCAGATCTAAAATAACGTGATCCATCTCATAGTCTCCTATTTGCGCACTAAGCCTCATTTCTCTTCTTTTTCTCTTCTGTTGATGCAAGCTTTTAATTGCGCACAACTCACTTTGCAGTATTTATTTAGATGCACATGAATCTATCAATTCCTGAAGTCCTTCTACAACCTTTTGATCTCTTAATAACGTCATACAATTTTGCATAAAAAACTTTAAAATACATGCTTGGTTCACTGAATCCTAATCCTGTGTCGAAGTTGATACTATGTCATAGTTACTTTTCTGTTTCGGTTGTGCACTAGATGTCGAACCTCCATCATCCATAAATTTTTGCTTGGCTTCCATAAATATCTCTTTTTCCTTATGAATATCGAAGGCAAGAGCTTTTTCAACAGTTTTTCTAACCCATGCAATGATCCAGATTTAAGCAGGAATGCAACAAATTACAGAGATAACCATAAATACAGAGATGCGATAACCATAAAAATAGAGATGCAGCGGAAATAATACTTCATTTCATTACTGTAAAATATTGAAATATGCTTACAAACAGAAATGGAAAGAAACCAGCTAGGGCGATGGTAGCTTATCTCTGAGAAGAGATGTGGCGGCTACATGCCTCTGAACTGTTCCGAACTGTATTACAATGAGGCTCGAAGGCCTATTTATTGTTGAGAAACAATGGAAAACCCTTCACATACCGAAACCTAACCCTAGAAGATGAAACGCCAAATTGTGGGCCCCGTTTGGGTAAATTGGTACATCAATTTCCCGGGGTCGTAACTTTGGCATACGATCTCCGTTTGACGCGTACGATAGCTCGTTAGAAAGATCTATCCGAGTACTACCACTTTGGGGGGCAACATAGGGCTCGGTTGCCCCAGAATTCCAAAAAAACGTCGTTTAGGGCCTCAAAACGGCTCCGGAAGTTCAGGACCCGAAAAACTGCTAAAAATAGTAAACTGTGCTACAATTAAGGAAACTGAAAATGCTGAGAAAGACAATGGTGGGGGTCCAGGTGGGCCTGGCAGGTGGCCACCAATATCCACCTAGATCATGCAATTTCAAATTCCTTCTTTTCGTTCACTTTGTCATCATGGTCATAGCTCCACTTCTAATAATAATATTGATTCAGGAATCATCGATTCTTCTTTCACCCATCATCATTTGGATATTCTGTGTCGACTACTGATTCTTCTTTTCTTGCATTTTTTCCATAAGTACTGTACATTATTAAATTACATGATCAAAAGATTTACAATACTTACATGTCGTAGTGGGATTCTGCCAGTCTCTTGGAAAGTGTCCTGGTTGGCTGCAATTATAGCAAATAATTTGTTCACATCATTGATGAGCTCCACCACCTTGACCTCTTCCTGGATAACCACCTTGACTACTATGTTTTCCATTATCCTCATTTCCATGTTCTTCGGCTTGCATTCTATAAGTGTCAGCGTCGTGCTCCATCGTTATTTGATAAGCTCGACAATGGTTTTCGTCATGTCCTACTGATTTACATAATTTGCAATATAATTTCCTAGGAGTCTGCACATATTTTTTCAACAAATAAAAATCTTCTGAGCAATGTTCACCTCTAGTTTTACATATCTCGCACCATATGATGGATTTGACAGTCAAAGGATTCAACGCTCCACTAGCCATGTAATTTTTTAAAAGAGGGCATTGTTCCTTAGAGTGGCCTTCTGATTTTCACTTTGTACACCACACTTATTCTTTGATTTCTTTGTTTTTCTTCATATCTTATAAATACAGAGTCAATTTTTTCAGTTGACTCAGAATCTATTGCATACCTGCATTGGTATCTCATATAGGCAAAGATTCTAATTTCATTTCCATGTCTAGAGCTTTAGCTTGAGTTTCTATCTTTTGTTTCATCAAAGGAAATATGATATGTGGTAGTAGTGTAGCTATAAACCATTCATGATGTTGATACGGAGCTATGTCAAATCTCACTTGATCCAATAATACCTTGACTCTTTGGTCAAATTCCCAAACAGACTTAGGGTTTTGTTTGATTTCTTTTAACTCTATGATGCACTGCAATTCAAACTTCAATTACTTAAATTATTTTACCAGTGTTTTTTTAATGTTTGTGAATGGTTTGATCAGATTCCTCAAATACTTCATGTACAATGTCAATGCACGATCTTGAAATTTCATGACAAGCTATGCCTTTTTTATATTTTCATCCTAGACCAGGTTTGCTATCCATAGTGCTTCAAATAAAAACCAAATTTTTTTTGGATCTTTCGATCTAGTTCCTTTAAAAACAAGTAGCTTAATATCATCATCCATATTTGTTCTCAGAAGGGGAGGGGGAGGGGGAGGTGGGTGGGTGTTGGGGGGGTAGGTGGAGTAAGGGGACAGGGAAAACCAAAATTACCCTAATTCTTACTATATTCTGGCTTCGATGAACTTTCAGACTGAAAGGGTGAATACTATGGAGTTGCTTCAGGGTTTTCAAGGAGGCTTTCTTCACTTTTAGATTCACTCAACAAAGGGCTATAGTCAATTTCTATGAAATTCTTCAAATCTTTTCCACGAGATATCTTTCTAGTTTCTATTCTATATATTTTTCCACTTCGCATTGTCCTAGTCTCTTCTTCAGATCTTCTCCCCGACATAAGTAATCTAATAATTCGAATACATTTTTAAAACTCCCTTTTCACACAAAAGCATATTAATCCAAAGTTTCAGAGATCTCAAGTACTTACCTCTTGGTCCTTTGAAAATTTGTCATTCTACTTTGCTATAGGACATAGTCGAGTCTACTAAAAACTCAGTAATGAATCCTCAAATGATGCTATCAATCCATAAATCCATAGCTCTTGAAATCCTATTGTTGGTTTTCTTGAGTCGCTGTATCAATTCAGGAGTCCACTCCTTATGTTCCTCTCCTTTAAAACAACCCTTTCTTTCAGTAAACCTTCATATCCACTTGTACATATCAACATGAAATGAATCAAAGAAAATTTTGTATTTATCTTCAAAAATATACTTCTGTAACCACATTTTAGATGACAGACGAGGGCTTATATTCTCCTGATCTTCGAATTCTCATTCCTTCTGTTCTACCCAATCTTGAATTTCCTTCTTTGACATATGCCACATCCACATATCCCTCAAACAAATCTCGTGTTGGCATTATGAGATAAGTGTTGTCCTTGATGGCAAACCTCACTGATGACAAATCATAGTACAGAAGGTCAGCAGCAAGGAATTGATGATCAGACTATAAGAAGAAGAGAAAGTTCATACACGCAGGTTCGTTAAGCCCAAGTCGCGTGTACACGCAGGTTGGCTTCAGCAAAAGCGCGTGTATGTGGAAAAGTACCTTTGGTCCATGGCGGTTATTCCTTGGAAGTTGTGCCTATGGTTTTGGACCTTGGCGTCTCGGCGGACGTGTTGATCCCTAGTTTTGAAGTTGATGGTATTGGATTTCTATGGTTTTGGCTCTTGGTATTGAGCAAGGCCTAAGGCTATATAAGGAGAAGGAAATCATTAGGCAAGAGCATCTGAAATGTCTTGAATATCTGATGAAGCATTAGATCCAGTATGTTGGTTATGGGTTGATGATGCATTGCTTGATCTGAGCTAAGGAGAGATCTCATCGGTTGATGGAGAGCAAGATCTAAGGAGAGATCGGGATCAAATGGTTTGAAATGAACTATCTTTATGATGCTTATTCTAGATCTACATACTGACGCATGTATTGTTCTATAAGTATTATGAGTATGATTGATGTCTGGTACAGCTGCAAGTTATGAGAAATTATTTTTAGATCTGTACGCGGGTTGTCTTTGGCGAAAGCGCGTATACACGCGGGTTTGATTCATCGAAGTAGCGTATACATTGTAAAGCTTGATACTTGAAGTTGCAGATGGGTCTGATGGTTATTACAGAGTTCTGTGTCTGCTTTGTGTTCTGGTGACGGTGTTGTTAACAGGGTTTCAGTGATTCAGAGTTTGATGATTATTTTGAGCTTCAATGATAGTTATGGGTCCAGTATGAAAATTGGATGAAATGTGGCCTTTCAGATTATGTGTTGTGCTTCAGTGTATCCAGTCTGAAAATTGATGAAACGTGGTACCTGGAGGAGAGAAGATTGTAGGAAAGCACCTACGTACTAGTATCTAAGCTAGTACAAAAGCTAAGGGAGATCTTTGGAGCATTGTAGCAGGTAGCAGCCTGTGTACTAGTAAATGGATCGGCTAGTACAAAAACAAAGGGGGTTGTAGCTCCCGTACTGGTATAAGACTGCACCAGTACAAATATTGTAAAAGGATTTTCTTATTAAGAAGAAGATTGAGATGACTTGCAGCAGGTGGTTTTCACCCACATTGGGTTTCCACCTTATATCTTTGTGTTCATGTGTGTGGCTTTTGTGTGATGATCTGTTCTGTTATACTGCACCTGTTTACTATTAATATGGTTAATAATGTTCTGATGCATTTACTGAAGATAAGCTAACTGAATCATAATATTTCTGGATATACGCTAGTTGCTTTAGACACAGCAGCGTGTACACGCGAGTCCACTTAACTGAAGTAGCGTATATGTTTTTGAGCATTGGAAAAAGTTTTAATGATCTGATAATACTGATTCACCCCCCCCTCTCAGTATTATTTCCAACATCTCGGACCTGAAAATGAAACCATTTTTTGGCTTAGGTTGGGTAACCCAGGTTCGATCTATACTGCACACCAACAAAGCCCTCAATCATTGGCCCTTTTAGCAATGATTTCCAAGCATATTGCAGTCTCACCTGAAGTGACTATGGGAGGATACAGAACCAAATTTCTGTAACCTTAAGGGATGATGTGATGTGGTATTTTTATTTTCTCTTATCCTTAACATACATATATTACTTCTCATTCATACATTACTTCATCATATTACATTCATCACTTAAAACATATCATATACATCCATAAAACTTCATTGTACTGAAATAAAGTGCAACTTCTACACTACAACAAATAATAAGAAAATAAATACATGAAGACACATATTTTATCGTGGTTCATCCCATTGTGGGACTATTTCCATAAGAATTGTTGCTTATAATAGAGAATTTGTACAACAAACAATTCTTGGCCTGAGAATTTAGCTGCAAGAATTCCATGCACCCAGCTGTGGACTTAGGCCTCTGCGCACTTAGCTGTAGAGCCTTGCCTTCTTGCCCAAATCCACAACTCACAAATATACAACCATTCAATACATGATGTGATTCTTCAAGACTCTCTCCTTCTTTATTATTCATCCCTCTATATACTATTACATTGAGGGATATATCATCGCAATACCATGGTCCATATATTATGGACTCCCCTAATACAAGCTATTATGGTCAAAAACCATTCATTATTTACAACATTATATTCTTTTAACAAAAAGGAGGGGCTTCGACCCACCTCGAAGCCTATATACCATGCAATATATCTGTTGTGTAGTCCACTTTGGCACTTCGTTGCTCCATTGCACGGTCCACTTTACACTATGTTGCATCCTTTACTTTGTACTCCCCTCCCCAAAATGTAGAGTCTTCAACAAAACCTAGGTCAAGTTGGGTTGCACCCAACAATTTTTCCTTTTATTAAAGTCTAATTTTTAGGGTTTATAAGCTCTCATTATATCTAGGGATTGTAAAAACCTAGATAATTCATATGAAAACCCTCATTTTACTTAGAATCCCTATCTCATAAACTCTAGGGATTATGGAAATCTTTATTAAATGATGTCTATAGTTTGTAACTCAAATCCCTAGGAATTCACTCTCATGAAAATAATGGAAACCCTAGATAATTATCACTTTATTGTACTTGTATATTTAGGTTTTTGTGTTTTTCAATAAATATTGCATGTATATATTAAGAATGATGACTTGGTAAAATCAAGTTGGATTCTTGGGCACAAGTTGACTCATAAGGAAATGGAACAAGAAGATGTTGACATAATTCAGAGGGAACCGTTCAAAAGGAAACCCTACAAGGTTTTTAAAAGAAGTAACTTAAGTTATTTATAAATACATATAGTAGGTCTTCACAACAAGGTTCGATTATTTTATACTTAATTATCTATAGAATCATTAAGCTTCTACATTGTTAGGTTGGTTAATATTTAAGATTGAATCTACCCTTGTCATACTCTCTTTTGTTATTTTTTTATTTTTATAAAACCCTAACATTTAGAGTTCACTGTAAAGCAATATCATTTTGATGATTATGGTATGTTAATGATGAAGCCCTAGTCTACTTAGGGTTTGTTGATAAAGTTTAGAAAACATGATGAAATCCTTCTCTCTTGATGTTTAGGGTTTGTTGTTGATGTCTATGAAACCCTAGATTTTTATGGTTTAGTGAAGTAGGGTTTATGATGAAACACTTGAAATAATTAATGAAATATATTAGGAATGAAACCTTAGGTGTACATGCTTTATTATGAATGAAACCCTAGATTTCAAGTTTTGATATTTGTATCTAGGGTTTACAATAAAACCCTAGTAAAAATTGTTATAGGATTCAATGGTATGATAATTAAACCTTAGATATGCTTTCACTATGATTAGAATACTAACTAAATTTAGTTGTTATCTTGATGGAATCTAGGGTTTTTGACAAAAAAACCTAGAAAATTTTTGTGATAAATCTAGGGTATGAGATATGTAACCCTTTTTGTTCGTAAACCTAACTAGGTTTAGGTTTTGGATGTCTAAAAGTTTGATTCTTCATTTTGATAATCTTAGATGCTCCCATTGTGATGATATGACTGATTTCATGCTCCTATATGTTTGTTCTTGGTTTAAATTGTTCTTGGTACATAGTCTTCAAGATGTTGAAGATGTCTACCTACCTCATAATGACTTTATAAGCTTTATGGAAAGAGGGAGATGTAAGTATCTTGCTGGAATTAAAATTGAAAGATGAAATGAAGTTTTGTAAGGTCAAAATTATCTTATGAAATAATGATTCAAAATAAAAAGCATGTGTGTTTGAATGAATAAGATAGTTAACGCACGTGTACCCTAATTGATGTTGAAAATGCAACAAGATGATGGAGCTTAGTGGAAAGGAGTCGCCTTCACTGAGTGGGCCCGCAGGCTATTTTTGGCGCAAAGTCTATTTTTAGACTATGTATATTTTTAGACATATGGATCATGGTCTATGAGTTGTAGGATGCTATTTGTGGATGATTGGTCATGTTGGTAAAAATAGATGGACTTCTATTTCTAGACATATGGGCGGTTTCTATTTTTAGACTTCCAGGCTAAAAATAGAACAGCCGAATATTATTAGCTCTTAATAGTATTTGGACTATAAACATTATCTTATCCTCTTGGAGCACTTCAATTTGAGATACAGATGTGGCACATGCAGCTGTCAGAAGGAAATATGCTTTTCTTGTGGGTCAGTTGAGCTATTGCATGCAGGACTTCAGTTAGAACTCATGTGGTTGAGTTTGGTGGAGTTGATTGTGGAGTTGATGGAGTTGTGTTCAGTTTGACTTGGTTAAACTAGTTGTATTTAGTATAAATTAAGAATACACTAGTGATGAGTGATGTGAATTAATTGTTAAATTAATTCACTAATAAAGCAACTAAAGAATACATTAGTTAACTCAGTGCATGGACAGTTCAGTGGCGACAGGTGTTAGAGGTTGAGATTGCTATCAGTTGTGACTATAGTTGTGCAAGAGATTTTGCACATGCATGGATTGAGTATTGCCAATGAGGATTGTGTGGTTCATCCAAGGGAAATACGAGTTTGGATCAGCCATTCTCATTATTCTCATGCAGGATTGTGCAGTGGAGGCAGGCAAACAGTGGAGGAGATTTGAGGCATCAGATCTGAGCTAGTTTGTGTGTAACAGGTGGAGATAGTACTGAGTACTTGTGAGGAGTATTGTACTATGTATTGTTACATCTTCTCAATCATTATAATATACAAATAGTGTGGGGTTTTCAACTGTATGCTTTCCCCAAGTTACATACTGTGTTAATGTGTGCATACGATTGATGTTTCATTGATTTTAATGCTGCTAAATTGATGATCACCGTAGAGGGGGTTATGTATTGTGCATATATTCCGCAATAGTGTATAATCAGGATAATCTCTGTGAATAAGTGTTAATTATTCAAAATTTCTACATGGTATCAGAGTTGTTGATCATCAGATCTATTATTCAGAAAGTGTTTACATTTTATTTCTTCAGGCAAAGTCTGTAATTGGGCCAGGTAGCCTCTGGATTCATCCTTCCTTTGGAAGGTGAGATATCCGGTAAAATCCCATACAGTCAATCTCTGTATGAGAAATACTTTTTCCTCACGAATTTTACATCAGAAGCGGTTGAGTTTTGAGCTGGTGGAATTCGAATTTGCAGCAGTGTTTTCTTGGTGTCAAAGTTGAAATGTCTTTCAACAGATTGCGATTGGAGTATGCTCTTGAAGGCAGCTCGAACTATATTGCATGTAAGGACAGGATGGAGGTGGTGTTAGATGATAATGGGCTAAAGGGTTTCATAGAGGTTGAGGTCCCAAAGCCTATTGATGTTGCTCACGTTGAGGCTTGGCAAAAGAAGATAGCAAAGTGTCGAAGGATTCTGTTGGAGGGCGTGAAGGATCACATTGTATCCAGCCTGCATGGAAAGGCTTCTCCATACTTGATGTGGAAAGAGTTGAAAGATTTATTCCAAAGCAAGAGCAACCAGAGGAAGTTGGCACTCAAGGATAAACTCAGAAACATTAAGTGTGAGAATGGAGACAGTATGCCCATGTATCTCACGAAGTTCACCTAATGCCGGGATGAGCTGGGAAGTGTGAGGGTGACTATCGATGATGAGGACTTGGTGAGGTTGGCTCTCCTTGGTCTTCCGAAGAGTTGGAATTCCTATCAGGACTCTGTCAATGGTCGGGAGAAATTTCCAGGATGGGAGAGACTTTGGTCGGATATTGTGCAAGAGGAGATCAGACGGAGCACCAGAGACAGTTCTTCATGCATGCATGATGAGGAGAACTGTGCCTTAGCGAGTAAGGCGAAGAAGGGGAAGGATAAGGTTTCTCTTTTCAAATCCAGTTCTTCCAATGATGGGAAGAAGGTTGACAAGTCGAAGGTGAGATGCTTTCATTTTCATGAGTTGGGCCATTATGCTACTAATTTCCCAAAGAAGAAGTCCAAGAAGGAATCTGGGGAAGGATCTGAAGGTGAGGCACTTGCTTCACAGTTTGAGTTGGATTTCACACTTTTCGCATGCATGGTTTCATCCATGGTGGGAAGTGGTTGGTTTCTTGACAATGGAGCTTCTTTCCACATGACCGGTGACAAAAGTTTGTTCAATACTTTGGAGGAGAAAGATCTCCAGATACTCATAGCGATGGGTAATGATGAGAAGTATAGTGTCTCAGGTGTAGGAATGGTTATTTTTTAGAGGGAGCATGGATCTCACCTTACCTTGACCGATGTCAAGAATATATCAGGACTGAAGAGAAACTTGGTGTCGATCACGATGCTGAAAGACAGAGGCTATGATGTAGTCTTCAGTAAGGGAAAGGTTTTCCTTAGACACATCATCACTAGACAGGTGAAGCAGATTGGTTCACGGGTCAAGAACCTGTATGCTCTTGAGGTTCAAGATGCATGAAAACCCTTGAGCAGTGAGGCAACTGATGGAGACTTGGTGGTTGAGAGGGAGCATATATCACCTCTCAACATGCAGAGCCAGAAGAAGTCCCAGACGATTGTGGAGGAGCCACGATTGGTGCAGCAGCTTCAG
Source organism: Pinus tabuliformis (assembly GCA_031772625.1). NCBI lineage: Eukaryota > Viridiplantae > Streptophyta > Pinopsida > Pinales > Pinaceae > Pinus > Pinus tabuliformis. The sequence goes on along the minus strand of CM062820.1, from coordinate 853,732,730 downwards.
GAGGTTGTGGAGCAGCCACAACAAGGGAAGCTGAGAGGAGATCGAGTAGAGACATCTACTCATGCAGAGACCTCTAGTAGGGGGAAAGTTCGAGCCAGGTTGGCGGAGGGATCGCATGCAGCCATACCTCCAGGTAGGAGATGGGGTGATATAGAGTGATCGTCCCAAGGAGGAGAGGCAGGATCCTTGAGGTACCCAACCTCTTGGATGAGACCTTGCTACAGGAGCCCCGATGTGGAGTAGCAAGAACTGACTAATTGGGTAGAGACAGATGCGGATGGAGTGGCAGAGAGAGTGATAGTGTAGGGAATCCCAGGACAGCGCATAGCTAGCAGGCTGCAGCAATGCGAGAGGCACAAGTGTTTTGCACACTGCTAGGTGGCACAGAGAAGTGTGCAATGGTGTGAGATGCATGGAGATGTTGCAGTAGCGCAAATGTCAGAGAGGGAGCACTTGTCAATAGCAGGTAGAGCTTCAGCATCAGAGTATGTTCCTAGCCCAATAGAGTGGTCAGTTGGGAGTGTTTTTGTTCCAAGTGTTGTTGGAGCAAGTGAACCAGGAAAATGTGTTGCATGCAGAAAATTCTAGAGTTGCAGGATAGGGGTTGCAGATAATCCATATCTTGTTGAGAGGGAGTGTTGAAAATGCAACAAGATGATGGAGCTTAGTGGAAAGGAGTCACCTTCACTAAGTGGGCCCGCAGGCTATTTTTGGCGCAAAGTCTATTTTTAGACATATGGATCATGGTCTATGAGTTGTAGGATGCTATTTGTGGATGATTGGTCATGTTGGTAAAAATAAATGGACTTCTATTTTTAGACATATGGGTGGTTTCTATTTTTAGACTGCCAGGCTAAAAATAGAACAATCGAATATTATTAGCTCTTAGTAATATTTGGACTATAAACATTATCGTATCCTCTTGGAGCACTTCAGTTTGAGCTACAGATGTGGCACATGTAGCTGTCAGAAGGAAATATGCTTTTCTTATGGGTCAGTTGAGCTATTGCATGAAGGACTTCAGTTAGAACTCATGTGGTTGAGTTTGGTGGAGTTGATTGTGGAGTTGATGGAGTTGTGTTCAGTTTGACTTGGTTAAACTAGTTGTATTTAGTCTAACTGCAGAATACACTAGTGATGAGTGATGTGAATTAATTGTTAAATTAACTCACTAATAAAGCAACTAAAGAATACATCAGTTAACTTAGTGCATGGACAGTTCAGTGGAGACAGGTGTTGGAGTTTGAGATTGCTATCAGTTGTGACTATAGTTGTGCAAGATATTTTGCACATGCATGGATTGAGTATTACCAATGAGGATTGCGTGGTTCAGCCAAGGGAAATACAAGTTTGGATCAGCCATTCTCATTATTCTCATGCAGGATTGTGCAGTGGAGGCAGGCAAATAGTGGAGGAGATTTGAGGCATTAGATCTAAGCTAGTTTGTGTGTAACAGGTGGAGATAGTACTGAGTACTTGTGAGGAGTATTATACTATGTATTGTTACATGTTCTCAATCATTATAATATACAGATAGTGTGGGGTTTTTAGCTGTATGCTTTCCCCCAGTTACATACTGTGTTAATGTGTGCATGCGATTGATGTTTCACTGATTTTAATGCTACTAAATTGATGATCAACGTAGAGGGGGTTATGTATTGTGCATATATTCTGCAATAGTGTATAATTGGGATAATCTCTGTGAATAAGTGTTATATTATTCAAAATTTCTAAATGGTATCAGATCTGTTGATCATTAGATCTATTATTCAGAAAGTGTTTACATTTTATTTCTTCAGCAAAGTCTGTAATTAGGCTAGGTAGCCTCTGGATTCATCCTTCCTTTGGAAGGTGAGATATCTGGTAAAAGCCCATACAGTCAATCTCTGTACGAGAAACACTTTGTTCTCACAAATTTTAGATCAGAAGCTATTGATTTTTGAGCTAGTGGAATTCGAATTTGCAGCAGTGTTTTCTTGGTGTCAAATTTGAAATGTCTTTCAAGAGATTGCGATTGGAGTATGCTCTTGAAGGCAGCTCGAACTATATTGCATGTAAGAACAGGATGGAGGTGGTGTTAGATGATAATGGGCTGAAGGGTTTCATAGAGGCTGAGGTCCCAAAGCCTACTGATGCTACACACATGGAGGCTTGGAAAAAGAAGACATCAAAGTGTCGAAGGATTCTGTTGGAGGGTGTGAAGGATCACATTGTATCCAGCCTGCATGGAAAGGCTTCTCCATACTTGATGTGGAAAGAGTTGACAAATTTATTCCAAAGCAAGGGAAACTAGAGGAAGTTGGTGCTCAAGGATAAACTCAGAAACATTAAGTGTGAGAATGGAGACAGTATGCCCATGTATCTCACGAAGTTCACCCAATGCCGGGATGAGCTAGGAAGTGTGGGGGTGACTGTCGATGATGAGGACTTGGTGAGCTTGGCTCTCCTTGGTCTTCCGAAGATTTGGAATTCCTATCAGGACTCTATCAATGGTCAGGAGAAATTTCCAGGATGGGAGAGACTTTGGTCGGATCTTGTGCAAGAGGATATCAGACGGAGCACCAGAGACAATTCTTCATGCATGCATGATGAGGAGAACTGTGCCTTAGCGAGTAAGGTGAAGAAGGGAAAGGATAAGGTTTCTCTTTTTGAATCCAGTTCTTCCAATGATGGGAAGAAGGTTGACAAGTCGATGGTGAGATGCTTTCATTGTCATGAGTTGGGCCATTATGCTACTAATTGCCCAAAGAAGAAGTCCAAGAAGGGATCTGGGGAAGGATCTGAAGGTGAGGCACTTGCTTCACAGTTTGAGTTGGATTTCGCACTTTTCGCATGCATGGTTTCATCCATGGTGGGAAGTGGTTGGTTTCTTGACAGTGGAGCTTCTTTCGACATGACCGGTGACAAAAGTTTTTTCAATACTTTGGAGGAGAAAGATCTCCAGATACTCATAGCGATGGGTAATGATGAGAAGTATAGTGTCTCAGGTGTAGGCATGGTTATTTTTCAGAGGGAGCATGGATCTCGCCTTACCTTGACTGATGTCAAGTATATACCAGGACTGAAGAGAAACTTGGTGTCGATCGCGATGCTGGAAGACAGAGGCTATGATGTAGTCTTCAATAAGGGAAAGGTTTTCCTTAGACACATCACCACTAGACAGGTGAAGTAGATTGGTTCACGGGTCAAGAACCTATATGCTCTTGAGGTTCAAGATGCATGCAAAGCCTTGAGCAATGAAGTAACTGATGGAGACTTGGTGGTTGAGAGGGAGCATATATTACCTCTCAACATGCAGAGCCAGAAGAAGTCTCAGACAATTGTGGAGGAGCCATGATTGGTGCAACAACTTCAGGAGGTTGTGAAGCAACCACAACAAGGGAAGCTAAGAGGAGATCGAGTAGAGACATCTACTCATGCAGAGACCTCCAGTAGGTGGAAACTTCGAGCCATGTGGGCTGAGGGATCGCATGCATCCATACCTACAGGTAGGAGGTGGGGTGATATAGAGTGATCCTCCCAAGGAGGAGAGGCAGGATCCTTGAGGTACCCAACCTCTTGGATGAGACCTTGCTAGGGGAGCCCCGATGTGGAGTAGCAGGAACTGACTGATTGGGTAGAGACAGATGTGGATGGAGCGGCAGAGAGAGTGACAGTGTAGGGAATCCCAGGACAGCGCATAGCTAGCAGGCTACAGCAATGCGAGAGGCACAAGTGTTTTTCACAGTGCTAGGTGGCACAGAGAGGTGTGCAATGGTGTGAGATGCATGGAGATGTTGCAGTAGAGAAGATGTCAGAGAAGGAGCACTTGTCAGCAGCAGGTAGAGCTTTAGCATCAGAGTATGTTCCTAGCCCAATAGAGTGATCAGTTGGGAGTGTTTTTGTTCGAAGTGTTGTTGGAGCAAGTGAACCGGGAAAATGTGTTTCATGCATAACATTCCAGAGTTGTAGGATAGGGGTTGCAGATAATCCATATCTTGTTGAGAGGGAGTGTTGAAAATGCAACAAGATGATGGAGGTTAGTTGAAAGGAGTCGCCTTCACTAAGTGGGCCCCAGGCTATTTTTGGCGCAAAGTCTATTTTTAGACTATGTCTATTTTGAGACAGATGGATCATGGTCTATGAGTTGTAGGATGCTATTTTTGGATGATTGGTCATGTTGGTAAAAATAGATGGACTTATATTTTTAGACATATGGGCAGTTTCTATTTTTAGACTGCCAGGCTAAAAATAGAACAGTCGAATATTATTAGCTCTTAATAATATTTGGACTATAAACATTATCTTATCCTCTTGCAGCACTTGAGTTTGAGCTACAGATGTGGCACATGTAGCTGTCAGAAGGAAATACACTTTTCTTGTGGGTCAGTTGAGCTACTGCATGCAGGACTTCAATTAGAACTCATGTGGTTGAGTTTGGTGGAGTTGATTGTGGATTTGATGGAGTTGTGTTCAGTTTGACTTGGTTAAACTAGTTGTATTTAGTCTAACTGCAGAATACACTAGTGATGAGTGATGTGAATTAATTGTTAAATTAATTCACTAATAAAGCAACTAAAGGATACATCAGTTAACTCAGTGCATGGACAGTTCAGTGGAGACAGGTGTTAGAGGTTGAGATTGCTATCATTTGTGACTATAGTTGTGCATGAGATTTTTCACATGCATGGATTGAGTATTGCCAATGAGGATTGCGTGGTTCAGCCAAGGGAAATACGAGTTTGGATCAGCCATTCTCATTATTCTCATGCAGGATTGCGCAATGGAGGCAGGAAAACAGTGGAGGAGATTTGAGGCATCAGATCTAAGCTAGTTTGTGTGTAACAGGTGGAGATAGTACTGAGTACTTGTGAGGAGTATTGTACTATGTATTGTTACATGTTCTCAATCATTATAATATAAATATAGTGTGGGGTTTTCAGCTGTATGCTTTCCCTGGGTTACATACTGTGTTAATGTGTGCATTTGATTGATGTTTCATTGATTTTAATGTTGCTAAATTGATGATCAACGTAGAGGAGGTTATGTATTGTGCATGTATTCCGCAATAGTGTATAATCGAGATAATCTCTGTGAATAAGTGTTATATTATTCAAAATTTCTACAATTGAAAAGGAAATTGGATAAAGGAAAGTGCATATCTCCCTATTTGAGAGGGAACTTGAAGAGAAGTGAGTCTCCTCCATAGTTGATGAGATGATGAAAATACATTTAGTATGTTTGAGATCATAGAATAGTTGAAAGCATTATTTATGGTTACTCATGATTGGTAAAGTTGACTTGAATGTTTTTGGAAAGTGTTGAAGATGAGGTTGGTGCTACTAAAGAAATTGAAGAAGATAGTTTCCATCAAGAAGTATTTGGATTATATAGAGATGAAGCATCAGAATGATTGAAGACCCCAAAGGCTTGTGATAAACACACACACACACACACATATATGTGTGTATGTGTGTGTGTGTCTATATATGTATATGTATATGTATATGTATATGTATATGTATATGTATCTGTATATGATATACATATACATATATATACATATCTATCTATATATATATATATATATATATATATATATATATATATATATATATATATATATATATATATATATAGATATATAGATATATAGATATATTGAAAGTCTATTATTAATTAGGGTTGTGATTGTGCGTGATCTCTCCATAAGAAGGTTGAAAGCATGATTGTACTAGTGGATATATTGGATTTAGTTAAGGAGAGATGAATCACCTTGGGGTGACAAAATGATTGGGAGCACATTTGGTCGGCTTGTGATGATGTCAATATCCCGAAGTAAGGAGGGTATCATTGGTATTGTGGAGCTCTGACCTTGGATATGATACCTATATCCCTGGGTTGGTGTTAGATTTGAAGCTTTACGGTACCTATAGTGGATGAAGCTTGGAACACATCGTAGTCCCACCTAGTTAGATGCCTTGGTCAAGTATCTAATTTGCGGAACTAGGTGTATTGTGACTCTTCACAGAGCATATAATTTTGAGATCTTCCATGTACCTTTGTATATGTGTAATTATGAATGCCTCACTAGTGAAGAGGGGGTATTGAAGAATGTAACTAGTGCTGGTCTTCATAATTGTATTTGAGTTATGATGTAATTCCTTTGCCTTAGCGTTTTCCAATTTTCCTTAGCCAAAACACACATCCAGTGATTCCCACTAGGATATCTTTGCCCAACATTAAGCTTGGAATACTTGTCCCTTACCCATGTCTTATTTTTCCTTTATTAACTTTTATTACAAAAATTTCACTAGGGTTGTTACATAACCCTCCCCCTTGGGGAAATCTGTCCTCGGTGGTAAACCACACCAATACCTCTGTAAAGAAAACATACTGCCTATGGAGCTTTATAACTTAGCTCGTTGTAGCATTTACAATGAAGAACCTGCTCAAAAGAAAAACACTGTGACAACATGACAAGATAATAACCATACCTCTTATTGGAGCTTTATAACCTATCTCATAGTAGTATTTACATCCACATACATATACATATACAAATATAAAAACATCAGCAAGACATATGCCAAACAAAAACTAAAATCAAACCAAAACTGCTTTGACTCAACTAGAAAACAATGAAGGGTATAGGGCCCGCATCTGATCCACCATCTCCCTTGTAGCTTCTTCAGGACCAAAGCACTTCCACTACACTTTAAATTTATCTATGGCTCTGTTCTTGAGCATGAGATGTTTCCACTGCAATATGCACTGAGGCTCTGGCTGGAACTCTCCTTCTTGCTCCCCCTGCAATACAGACAAATCAATAACATGATTGACATCCTTTATATACTTCTTAAGCAATGAAATATGGAAAAGGTCATGGAATTTCATTGTTGGAGGTAGTGCCAGTCGATATGCCGCTGGTCCAATCCTCTCAAGGATGTCAAAATGCCTACAATACCGTGGTGCCAACTTGGCACATGAAACAATCCTCAAAGAGATTTTCTTGGGCTTTATGTGAAAATACACATGCTCCCCAACCTGAAACTCCTTGAATTCCCTATGTTGATCTGGATAAATTTTCTGTCTATCTTGTGTTTCCTTTATATTCTTCTTTATAACCTTCATTTCCTACTCCACGTTTGGTCCAATAAGTACCATGTTCACTGGATCACTCCAGGTGATGGGAGTGTTATAATACCATCCATACAATGCCTCAAAAGGGCTCGTCCTCAATGACTCCTGATAATAATTGTTGTATGTGAACTCAACCAATGGAAGATACTCTGATTTATTCTGTTGGTGCATCATGTACATCCTAAACATATCTTCTAAGATCCCATTGACCCTCTCTGTCTAACCATCTATCTATGGATGATAAGTTGTACTAAAGGCCAACTTTGTGCCCAAGCCTACAAATAGCTCCTTCCAAAACTTGGAAATGAACTTTGCATCCATGTCTGACACAATCTTCTTTGGAACACCATGTAGACTCACTATCTCTCTAATGAACATTCATGCTACCTCACTGGCTGAATATGTAGTCTTCACTAGAATGAAGTGAGCTACCTTTCTCAACCTACCAACCATGACCATAATAGAATCATGCTGCTTCACTTTCCTTAGAAGACCTATGATGAAATCCATGGAAATGACCTCCAATTTCCATTTCCAAATTAAAATAGGTTGTAGTAAACCACCTAGATGCTTGCATTTTTCCTTTACCCTGCTATAACTTGTTCATGACCTCCATGTATTTGTCATCCTATTGTCATGCCTGCAAGATCTTGTCATGTAACTCTATCCCATAGGAACTTATACCTACTATATGATTTACCTATAACTTCCTACTAAGAGCATATTTAACCCGATTTTCCTTCCCTTTGATGTACCTAATCTCGAAGTCAAAATCACTAAGGGTAGCCAACCATATAGATTTCCTGGCATTAGGTTCAAATGGTCAAACAAATGCCTCAACCTACTGTGATTGCTCATCAATGTAAAAATCCTACCAAGAAGATAATGTCTCCACATATTCAATGCATGTATAATTGTTGCTAGCTTAAGATGATGTGTTGGATAGTTATGCTCGTGCTCATTCAGTTTTCATGACTCATAGCACACTACCTGTCCTTCTTGCATGAGAACTCCACCAAGTCCTCTCTTGCAATCATCCGTACACACTACAAACTCCTTGTCTGTATCCACAATATTTAGTACTGATGCATGCATCAACGACTGCTTAAGCTGCTCAAAACTATCTTCACATTATGTCATTCATTCAAATATTTTACCTTTCCACTGCATTGATGTGATAGGATATGTAATGTGTGAGAAGTTCCTAATGAACCTCTTGTAGTAACCTACCAATCCCATGAATGTTCTCACCTTATCTACATTCTTAGGAGCTACCCATTCCATTATGGCCCTTATCTTTTTTGGATCTACTGCTATGCCTTCCTTGGAAACAACATGTCCCAAGTAGAGTACCTCAATATGAAAGAAGTTGTACTTGGTAAGATTGACATACAATTAATGCTCTCTTAGAAATCTCAGAACTAATGCTAAATGTTCGGCATGTTCTTCCTCATTCTTAGAATATACCAGTATGTCATTAATGAACACAATAATGAACTTTTCCAAATAAGGATGCAACACACTATTCATCAAACACGAGAATGTAGTTGGAGAATTAGTAAAATTGAATAGAAAAACAACAAACTAAAAATTCCTATACTTGGTCCTAAACGCAGTCTTGAAGATATCCTCTTCCTTGATGCATACTTGATGGTATCCTGATCTCAAGTCGATCTTAGAGAAAATTGTTTCTCCCTTCAACTAATCAAACAAATCATTAATCCTTGGCAAAGGGTACCTATTCTTGATCATTATCTTATTCAGTTTCTTGTAATCAATGCACAATCTAAGAGTATCATATTTCTTCTTTATGAACAACATGGGTACACCTCAAGATGATACACTGGGTCTAATGTGTCCTTTATCCAATTTCCTTTAGCTAAAACTTCAACTCCACCAACTTAGGTGTGCTCATCATGTAAGGTTCTTTCAATGTTGGAGCTTCCCCTGGCACTAACTCAATAGAAAATTCTACCTCCCTATGAGGTGGAAACTCTAAAATATTCTCAGGAAATACATCCTAAAACTGTTGCAATACTAGGTACCCACTCAACACATCAACATCCTCAACCTCCTTACCCTTTTCACTAGAATGTGTACTGCAAACATCACACAAAATTTATGCAACTACGCTTAGCCTGGATAGTGGTAACCATCCTCACTGATGTAGGCTCCTTCTTTCCCTACAAGATCCTCTTTCCCCACCATCCTCCACACACTCAATGGCCTTGTCAAAGAAATCCACTTTGGTTCTATGAAGGTATAACCAATCCATACCCAAAAGCATACTATATGGTCCCAATGGTAATACATTCAAATGGATTGTTTTACGCATACCATTTAACTCAAATGCACAAGATCTTACCCAATGGTGAACTCGCTTCTTTGTACCTATAGCCAATTGTACCAACCAAGATTTTGCATGCACTTCTTTTCTCAAACCACACTTATCCACTAGGTTAGGATTAATATAACTATAGTTAGATTCAGGATCAATCAAAATACAAACAACTTGATCACAAAGCTTACCGTTCATCTCAATGATCGATGCTTGATGATCTGCCTTCCTATTGTCCATAGCTACATAAATCCGAGGAATTCTATGACCAACATCACCAATTGTATGCACCTCCTGAGCACTATAGATTTGGGGTCTAACACCACTCTGATACTGCAGACAATCAATCTTATGATGATTCTTACCTCTTATCCAACACTTCAATGGTTCCCTACCACCGCCTCTAGCCTGCTGCTCTCCATGTCCCTTCTCAGTTGTATTGAATATTTTGTAAGGAACTGCATTTTCTTTCTCATTTTCATCTTCAGGTATTCCTCTCTTTGGTGGCCATTTTCCTTTATCTTTTTCATTTATTTTCAAGTCATGTTTCAGCTCAACTTTGTGCTTCAACTGCTCATAACAATGCTTCAAATTTCGGGTGGCCTCCTCCAATGATCTAGGCTCATCGAACTCAATCAGTCTCTATATGCAACTATAAATTCACTGAAGAATCTCTTGACCTTGTCCTTATCCTCTTTGAGGTAAGGCACATATCTCAAAAGCTCCAAAAATATACTATTATACTCCTCATTTTTCATAGAACCCATCCACAACTCATCAAACTCCTTAGCTCTATCATCATAGTACCTCTCAGACAAGTACTTCTTAAAGAGCCTATCAAATGCATGAAAAGTCAAATGTCTTCATGTATGTCCATGACATTCTTCACATATTCCCACCAAATATTCACTTTACCTTTGAGAATGAAAAGGGATATCCTTGCAATCCTGTTTTTGAGTAATCATGCAATCTAAACCATTTCCTCATGCCAAGCAACCAAGCCTCTAGATCTTGCGATTTCTTCATCTCTCCATAAAAGTTAGGTGGGTTTTTCTTCCTGAACTCATCTGGAAAGTATCCCCTATCATTTCTCCTATATAAATGATAATGATCATGATCATGATGTCTATCAAAACCAGAACTAGAGTAATACCTGTTTTAGTCACCCCTCCTATCCCAAGTGTCCAACATCCTGCCATCTATGATAGTTTCATATCTATCTGACCTATTTCTACTATGAGATCTGCTTCCGTATGCCCCATTAGTTCTTTCCTCGTGTCCATGGCTAGTACGAAGAGGTCCCTATCACTACAAATCTAACAAACTCTGAAGTAATATCGCATTCACCTCTACTTGTTTCTCTTGTGTCTACATGATTTTTTCATTGCCTGCTTTGCAACTCCTTATTTCTTCCTTCAGGCTTTTTAATGTGTCTTCCAAGTTAGAAGAGTGCCCCACACTATGCTACACATTTGATGCATAGGGAGATTCTATGTGGTCGACCACCTTGTGAGTCATCTGATCTCTTTCCTGCAAGGCATACTATATCAGCTAAACCAAATCACCATAGATCAATGTACTATACCCTTTTACCTTTATATTTTCACCTGAACAGCCATGACCACTAATCTGCGGGGTGACATCATCACTGCCACATGTCACCCTGTGAGTGGTGACACATGTCACCCAAAAATGGTCGCATTTCACCCCTAAAAACGATGAAATTGAGTGACATGTGTCATCTGCCACATAAACATCCATATGGCCACATGTCCTCCATACTCCCATATCATTGATGACGTCAGATGCCATGTCAACTCTGAGGATCAATAGTATTGTGCCACATGACCCCCAGGGAGAGAGAAAAAATGGCCTTCCCGACCTTATTTTTGCATGGGTTTCCTTTGTATTCGGTTTTTGGCCGTTCCCAGAACTTTTAAACTATATCGCAGAATCAACCCTCTGCACTGTCTTGGAATGAGAACCCCCATTGATCACTGATATTGCGGGATTGCAGGATGTGGGATTTCCCATCATCAATATGTCATACTATCGTACCGCCATGTGGAGGAGAGAGAAGGGGGTAGCCCAATCTTTTTTTTGTCGAGAATTTTCTTTGTTAATGATTTTTTGGCCTCCCCATAAATTTACCAATATATCACAAGATTGACACCCTGCAAGGTTTTGGAGTGTGGAGGACTGTTGTGACTGCGGGACTACGGGGTGCGGGACCTGTGGGATGTGGGATTGAGGGGTCACTGATATGCAATTTGTGGGATGCGGGACCTGGGAGTCCTATGGGATGTAGGATTATGGAACCTGAGGGATGTGTGGCTGTGGGACTGCGAGGCCCTCCACTGTGATTTTCCTTTGTCTTTTAGTGCTTTTTTCTTGGTTTTCTAGGCTTTCCAAAGGAAATCTTTAATAGGCTCTAAATTTTGATCCAGGAGTTCTTTTTTGGACTTCTATATACCATTGGAAAGCTCATTCCAGGCACTACATAATGGGGATGGTATGATTTATCCCTGAGATATTTTTTGGCTCAGAAATTAGCATCAAAATTCATTGCTTTTGGGAATTTGAAGCAACTGATGATTGATAAAGCAGTGAGTGACAACATTGGCTCCTACTGGGGACAATGCCTTACTCGAAAGGTGTTGAGAACCTACATACTAGTATCCTTCACCATTGGGCATGGAGTCAGTAATATTTGAATCTTTGAAACTAGAAAAATCTCGATGGGACTTTCCTCCTCAATCTAAAATGCAGAAATAAAAATTCTAACAACTGGAAAGTAAATGCTCAACTAGTGAGCTTATTTATGTACATTCCTACTTCTGCATAGAACATAATTTAGCTACGTGTGGTCAACCCTCCAATAAATCTAGACCAGCATTAGAGTACTGGACCATATTCCTTTTCACTGCTGAAAAACAAAACTTAAAATGAGCATGCACTGTAAAAAAAAAAATCAAATAAGGAATCTGATACATGCTCTTGAAATGACCTCTAGTGCTAACTTAAGAATAGGCTCATATACTCAGCCATAGGGTCATGGAATAGAAAAGGAATGTTTACAATAGCCTCTTCTTCACATACACTCTACCGACTAATGTATTTTTGGTCATGGCAGCCACAAACAATATTCAACTCCTCAACTTCGGCTTTGAGCTCTTCTTGAAAAACTTGTTGTTGGGAGCTTGCTCCCCACTTGCTGGTAAACAACTCCTTCTGCACCTCCATGACCATTTCCTTCTCCTCTGAATAATATGAATCACAAACTAGAGGAGATCCTTGATCCTACTCTCCATGTGAAAGATATGCATCATGGACTACAGCCTCTTTGTTGACCTCCTGATGGGCCTCTTCTTCTTGTTCAGCTTCCCATAACTGAGAGTCTCGTAGCTCTACCTAACTTGACTCTCTATCATAGTCATATTCATCAGAAGAAGGAGAAACATCGTAATAACTTAATAAAACCTTTGAAAGTTTATTTTCAGCTCAGTGGTTTTTCCTTCTTCTCTTTCTTACACATGGGGTTACGCATCTTGATGTGAGTGGATATCTTCTTGGAATGGGCTCTCACATACATCTTCAGTAAGGTCATTAACTTCAGGAGCGTCTTCATCATTAGGAGGTGTGCAGCAATATTCAAATAAAGCATTCTATGGGTATAATTCTTTGCAATAGTGATTGAAAACTTTATGAAAACTTCTTAGGGAAGATATTCTTCCACGAGGTACTATTCTATACTACACTCTAACACCTTCCTCTAAAGAATACATAAACAACTTCATTTGTACATATTCAAGAGAAATACCTTGTTGCTCCTTGCATTCGTGAAAATATTTAAGGTGTTGTTTAGGCCTTCCCTCTGTGTTGCCACTGAATTTACGCAAGTAGGTATCCCATTCATGAAACAAATGAACATGGTTAGGATAACTAGCAATGGAATAAAAATCCAATGGGGTAGATTTGTTGGCCAGAAATGTGTGGGATGGCCATCTTGAAAACCTCCCTATATGATTGATTTCAGCTTCAAAAGTAGGGAGAGTTTTTATCTGTTGCAGCATCAAAGTCGGTATGAGACTGTTTGAAAGCCAAGATGATCAAATAGAGGTATGGACAGTGGAGTCACCAGTATGTTTACCATAAAATTTGATAGTGGAGTCACCAAGGTGAGAGATCTTCAACCCACACTTCCCCTACTCACCTAACAGAGGAAATGTAATAATTTTTCATACCCACGTAAAAATATTCTAATATTTTCCCCGAAAACAGTTCCATAAAGATATTTTCGCTTCAAATCACACCTCTAGCACAAGTGTTGCAGGGGATATAGAATGCCTCCTAGAGACAGCCTCTAGTTTGATTGTAGACGAGTGCTTAGGACATCTTGTAGAAATTCCCACTGTAGATCAACAGATTATGCAATATAATAAAACATAATACAATATCTACTTCTACAACACTTTACGGAAGCTTAATTGAATTGAATAAGATCAAGAGAAAAGATATAACTGAGAATGAGAAATCAATCACACATAACACAAAAGAAATAACCAAGGGAAAGCCTCATCCTAAAACCCTGCTATCTGTATTATCATACAAGTGGAAATATCTCAGGATTACACAAAGCTTTAACTCACAAGCTATCCAACTCTCAGTACAATCCCTCACTGCTACTCATAGACAGTCAAAGGCTCTCACAACCTTCTCCTCTACCCTCCAAGCCTCCTATTTCCTTGTGCAATTTTTCTTGGGGTCCAGTGCTTCCACTTGTGTGAATTCCCACCTCACACAGCTCACTTGGCTCAGAAATAACTGCACAAACCTGAAGGAGATAATTCCTTCTCATGGATGAGTTTCCTATATAGGAAAAATTCATCCAATTGATAGTACACTATCCCTCCTCTGATCTCAACTGGGTCTCTGAATGAACTAACATGCATGAGTTATTTATGAGAGAATATTCAGTTATCTGAAGTGCAGCAATTACATGCATGCAAGCATTAACTAACTGAACTCACAATTAATTCAACAAATTGTTTGAATTAATGTAACTGGACTTGACTCAGTTAATTGAGCCAACTAATTACAACTCATCCTTATCCCTTGAACTGATGGATAAATTCCTCAATCAATGGAGAAACTGTTGCATGTACCCACATAGACTTCATGTTTGATTTTCCTCAACTAATTAGCTCATGGCGAATTAATTAATTATTTTAAAAATAGCTGCTAAGATAAAATTCGAGTTTTACTTCACTATTTTAGTTCAGGGACTAACTAAAATAGGAATCTATCCTGAACTACTATTTTTAGAAATGCTATTTATAGCACTTCCATTTTTCATTCCTTGCTGCTTTGTCCAACATGGGTATTTGTTGAAGCCCCAAAAATCGAGTCGACAACAAGGGGGATACCCACCCGGTTCGGACCTTGGTTGGTAGCTCCTTATCCGTTTGGTATAGCGGGTCCGACTGGGGATAATGGGACCAGTTTCCTAATTTAAGGGTGTGTGTGTGTGCAGAGTTGGATGATGTTGATCTAAGAGTACTTAAAGCTAATTTAATTCAAACTTTTAAACTAACTCTATGCTATTGTAATCTAATGAGAAACAACACATCTAATCTACGCTAACCCGGGGTGTATTTCTTCTATTATGCAATCTAAAGAGATTTCAAACAATAACTGGTAATAAAGATCATTCAGTTATCATAAGAATAGAAATCAATTAAGATAAACCACTTTGCATAAAAAGTTAGGCAAAACAGTTGTGAACAGCATATCGCATAATAAGTTATTCATATATCAAACATAAATAAATGACTCCACTGTACAAAAGTGCCAAATGGTAACTCACACATTCATGCAGTAACATATAAACAACTAAAAATTGTATATCACTTTAAGAATATAAGCAGAAACGGTCAAGAGATAAAAGTACCATTTATGACTGGTTCCACTCATAAGCTTCAAGCAACAATGATTTATCTCTCCTTTCTCTAACATCTACTAAGAGTACAGAAGTGCAACATCAGTAGCAGATATCAAATGCAAACATTAATAAACCTTGATCCATCCATTCATCAAAACCCCCTCCGAGGGTGCAAAAGTGCATGTTCTGAGGACAAGCTTTTTGACAAATTTCTGGACCCTTCTCCAAATGCCTGAGAAGGGTTTAAATACTACTAACTAATTAACTTAATTACATAAATTTAGGATACGGTTTTAAATGACCGCCCTTCTGCTAAAGAAAAACTATTTCTAAAAATTGAATCTAATTCCTAACCATTTCTATATTTGCTCCTTAGTGCTGCAAGCATGCAACATTCGCCTGGGAAGAGTCGGCTGGTCGCCTTCTGCTTTCGTTTGAGCTACGAAAATAGAAATAACAAGCGCTGGCACCACTTTCTGGTAAACTAGAAGATATTTTCGAGAATCTTCCTCTGGCTGGGTGTATTCACTGCGTGTATACTTGGTAATAACCCAAATTTCTCTCAAACTGATTCTGCTTTTGCTATTTCGGTTTCCGGCCTTGTGAATGACTGAACAAGTTAGGGACTTTGCTCTCTGAACAATTTTCTTAGCGATGCGCGAAAACTGCCTCCGTTCTTTGTTCGGGGCTTTTCTGGTGCGTTTTCCTTCTTTAGCACCTTTTTTCCTTTACCGAGCATAAGCTTCAGGATCTTTTGTAAACATGCTGCTTTTGTGTGCTTTTGACTCTGAGCGTTGGATGGCCTATTAACATCAGCATCTGTTGAGTGATACTCAGGAATCTGTGGTTCTGTTGCATGCGGCATCTGTTTATGAAGGCATCTCTTCTCTGTTCTCCGAGCATTGACGCTTTCGCCTTTTCCTTAGATGTTTCCTGCACATTGCTTCATGTTATTTCCTGTCTTACAGTTTACGCAAAGGAAAAGAGTAATGATAATAAAAATTGACATGAAAGCTTTAAGCTCTTATGAATGTATGAAATCATGACACCCATAGCGAACTGACTCTTCGAAAAACACAAAATTGTCCTTCTTGAATACTTTGGCATACATTCATTAATTTCTTTGAAGGCGCGCGCCCAATTTTGGTTTACGGACAGCTTTCCTTGAACACTGCGCCGAGGAAAATTTGCGATGGGTGATTTCTGCGACTCGCATCGCAGCATCGCAGATCGCGTCGTCAAGATGTGTCATCACAGAAATTCATGATCGCATTTATCGTAAATCGCATTTATCGCATATCGCATTTGTTGATATTGCAACAAGATGATGGAGCCTAGTGAAAAGAGTCGCCTTCACTAGGTGGGCCCGCAGGCTATTTTTGGCGCAAGTCTATTTTTAGACTATATCTATTTTTAGACATATGGATCATGTCTATGGATTGCAGGTTGTTGTTTATGGATGATTGATCAAGTGGGAAAAAATAGATGGACTTCTAGTTTTGATGAAAGTGTGACTGATCACAGTGTGAGTGATCAAAGTCTATTTTTAGACTGGCTGTCAAAAATAGAAAAGTCAAATATTATTATCTCACAATAATATTTGGACTATAAACTTAATCTTATTCTCTTGGAGCACTTCAGTTTGAGCTACAGAGGTGGCACATGCAGCTGTCAGAAGGAAATATGCTTTTCTTATGAGTCAGTTGTGTTGTTGCATGCATGACTTCAGTTAGAACTCAATCAGTTGAGTTTGGTGGAGTTGATTGTGGAGTTGATGGAGTTGTGTTCAATTTAGCTTTGTTAAACTGGTTGTATTTAGTCTAACTGACAAATAGACTAGAGATGAGTTGGGTGAATTAATTATTAATTAATTCACAAGTTATTAACTCATAATACAACTAATGAATACATCAGTTAACTCAGTTGCATGTCAGTGCATGTTCAGTTCAACAAGGACAGGTGGTAGAGAATCAGATTGCTATCAGTTGTGACTATAGTTGTGCACCAGATCTTGCACAATCAAGGGATTGAGTATGCCAATGAGTTTGATCACGTATTTGCCCACATTATAGCTTGTGCTCACGTCCAACAAAGTGTGAGTGACTATTTTGCAGGTGAAAAACGAGTTTGGTGGGCCATTCTCATCAGTTCTTGAGCAGGTATTGAGCAGTGGAGGCAGGCAAGCAGTGGAAGAGATTTGGAGATCAGATCTGAGCTATATTGTGTGTAACAGAGGTTGAGATACTTGTGAGAAGCATTATGTTGTGTAATGTTACATGTCTCGATCATTAATATACAGATAGTTGGGGTTTTTAGCGAGATGCTTTCCCCAGGATACATACTGTGTTAATGTGTGAATGCTCTTGATGTTTTATTGTTATTGATGCTGCTATATTGATGATCAACGTAGAGGAGCCTATGTATTGTGTATGTTTTCCGCAATAGTACATGATCAAGATAATCTCCATTGAATATGTGTTAAATTATTCAAAATTTCTACATGGTATCAGAGCGAGCTAGATAATTGTAGAAAAAGTTTCTACATGGTATCAGAGCTGCTTGATTTGTAGAAGAGATTTTTACAGGATATCAAGCGAGGATTGATCATCAGATCTACTATTCAGGAAGTGTTTACATTCTATTTCTTCAGGCAGAGTCTGTAATCGGGCTAGGTAGCCTCTGGATTCATCCTTCCTTTGGAAGGTGAGATATCTGGTGAATGCCCATACAGTCAATCTCTGTATGAGAAATATTGTGTTCTCGCGAATTTTAGATCAGAGGCAGTTGAGTTTGGAGCTGGTGGAAAATCGAATTTGCAGCAGTGTTTTTGAAATGTCTTTCAACGGATTGCAAATGTTATTCCAAAGCAAGAGCGACCTGGCGCTCAAGGATAAACTCAGTAACAATAAGTATGAGAATGGATCTTCATCAAAGGTATCTGATGAAGAGAATTGCGCTTTGGCTGCCAAAGCAATGAAGGGGAAGAATGAGACAGCTTCTCAGTCTGGTTCAAAAGGCAAGAAGTAGGATATGTCCAAGGTGAAGTGTTTTCACTGTCACCAACACGGACACTATGCCACAAATTGTCCGCAGAAGAAGAACAACAAGCAAGCTGCTGGATCTGCAGGGGGAGAGGCCTTAGCTTCTCAGATTGAGCTTGATTTTTCATTGATCGCATGCTTGGTTTCAAGTGTGATGGGATCAGTGTGGTTCTTGGATAGTGGTGCGTCTTTTCACATGACGAGAGATAGAGATTTGTTCTCTGATCTGGAGGACAAAGATCTTGGAGTGCACATCGAGATGGGTGATGATGGTAGATATAGTGCGACCAGTATCGGTACCATTTCCTTTGAGAGGGAGTCTGGTAAAACCTTTGTATTGAAGGAAGTCATGCATGTTCCAGGATTGAAGAAGAATCTCATCTCAGTGGCGATGTTAGAAGACAAGGGGTATGATGTTGTTTTCAGCGAGGGAAAGGCCTTCCTGCGCAGCAAGACAACTGGTGAGACCCGGAAGATAGGGGTTTGAGTGAGGAACCTTTATCAGTTGCATGTAGATGGATGCGCAGCAATGGCGGGCAAGGAAGAAGGATTGGTGAGTTGGGATGATGGCGAGTTGTGGCACAGGAGATTGGGTCACCTTCACCATGGAGCCTTGAAGATACTGCAGCAGATCACTACAGGGCTTCCTAAAGGCACACTTGCACTGTCAGATCAGTGCAAGGGGTGTACTTTGGGGAAGTCTGTGAAAGCCACCTTTCACGAGAAGGATAGTCGCGCACGACGATCCTTGAGATAATTCACACAGACATGTGTGGACCTTTCTCAGTTGCTTCAACAGCAAAACACAGGTATTATGTGATTTTTGTTGATGATTTCTCTCGTAAGTGTTGGATCTTCTTCATGCAGAAGAAGAGCGAGACATATTCAAAGTTCTGTGAATTCAAAGCACTGGTCGAGAAGGAGTTGGGGAAGAAGGTGAAGGCTCTTAAGAGTGATAATGGTGGTGAATACATCTCGGATGAGTTCAAGGATTTCTGCAAGACAGAAGGGATTCGTAGAGAGCTCATAGCTCCCCATAACCCACAACAAAACGGGGTAGCTGAGCAGAAGAACAGAACAATTGTGGGTGCTGCATGGGCAATGTTGCATGATCAGGGCCTACCCCTTCACTTGTGGGCGGAAGCATGCAATACAACAGTTTATGTGCAGAACCGTTGTCCTCATAGGATACTTGGCATGAGTACACCCGAGGAGGCTTATTCTGGTAAGAAGCCTGATCTTTCTCATTTGAGGATTTTTGGTGCTAACGTTTACATGCATGTGACGAAGGATGCCAGGAAGAAGTTGGATCCGACCACAAAGGTTGGGATATTTGTGGGGTACACTGATATGCCCCACAACTATCGTGTGTATTTGCCAGACAGTGGTAAAACTGTTGTGCGACGGGATATAAAATTTCAGGAGGAGAAAGCCATGAAGTGTTCGCTTGAGAGGGAGCTACACTTGCATGCAGATGAGGAGCTATTAGTTCCTAAGGATGGGCTTCAGGACGTGGATCAACCACAGGACGAGGTTCATGGAGTGGAAGAGACCACTCATGCAGCGCCAACCATCAGAGGGCAAAAGCGCTTGACAGAAGCTGAGCGACAGGCTCAATATGCAGAGAAAGTTGTAGGACCACCTACAGCCCAACGCAGGCAGAGACAGTCACATGAGCGGTACAATGGATACATGGCTCTTATGAGCAAGTGTGTTGTGACTGAGCCATCCTCTTTCGAGGAAGCTGTGGAGGATCCCGCATGGGTAGATGCCATGGTGGAAGACTATGATTCTATTGTCAGAAACAGTGCATGGGAGATTGTTCCTAGACCGGAAGGGAAATCAGTGGTGGGTTCGAGATAGATCTACAAAGTTAAGCAGGCATCTGACGGGAGTGTGGAGAAGTACAAGGCAAGATTTGTTGCCCAAGGCTTTTCACAGATTGAGGGGATCGATTATGAGGAGACCTTTGCACCTGTCGCAAGGTATTCTTCCATACGGACGATTCTTGCTCTCTCAGCGCAGATGGGATGGCACATTCATTAGATGGATGTGAAGACTGCGTTCCTCAACGGAGTCATTGAGGAGGAGGTGTACATTGAGCAACCCGAAGGCTTTGAAGTCTTTAGCAGCGAGTCGCATGTGTGTAGGCTCAAGAGAGCGCTGTATGGGTTGAAGCAAGCACCACGTGCTTGGTACACACTGATAGACAGCTATTTCATAGGACTTGGATTCTCCAAGAGCGAGGCGGATCTAAACCTATACCAGATTGTGGTGGAGGGTAAGTTGCTTATCATTGTACTGTATGTTGATGATTTGATTCTAATGGGTGATGAGCTGTTGATACTGTCATGCAAGAAGGATCTTGCTACAGAGTTTGAGATGAAGGATTTGGACCTCCTTCACTATTTCCTGGGATTGGAAATATGGCAGCGCAGTGGTGGACTATTTGCTTCTCAGGGCAAGTATGCTCGGGAGATACTGGAGAAGTTCAACATGCATGGTTGCAAGCCTGTTGATACTCCTCTTCCTGGAGGTTGGAGGAAGGAGGATGCCACTTCGGGAGAAGAAGTGGATGCCACTGTTTATCAACAGTTGGTGGGGTCACTGATGTATTTGGTCAATACATGACCTGATATATGTTATGCAGTTAACCAGCTTTCACAAGCCATGGTTAAGCCTAGCAAGCTCTTCTGGAAGGCGGGCAAGCATGTATTGCGCTAGTTGAGAGGCACATCGGGATATGGTTTGTGGTACAGACAGGAGGATGAGGTGAAGCTATGTGGCTTCACAGATGCAGATTAGGCAGAGAGCCCAACAGACAGAAAGAGCACATCAGGAGGGGTCTTCAGTATTGGATCGACAGCAGTTTCTTGGTACAGCAGGAAACAGAGATCCGTGGGACTCAGTTCAGCGAAGGCCGAGTATATGGCAGCAAGTTTGGCTACATGCGAGGCTATATGGATGAGGAAGATCCTAGTTGGTTTGTTCGGTTCTCATTTGGATCCTACTGTGATTTACTATGATAACCAGAGTTGCATTAAACTCTCGGATAATCCTGTATTTCATGATAGATCTAAACATATTGACATCAGGTACCATCATAACAGAGATTGTGTGCAGCGGAGGATCATGTTACTTTCGTACATGCCAATGGAGGATCAGGATGCTGATATTCTAACGAAGGCTCTCACCAGGAGAAAATTCGAGTACCACCGAGGCAGGATAGGGGTTGCTGATAATCCATATCTTGTTGAGAGGGAGTGTTGAGATTGCAACAAGATGATGGAGCCTAGTGAAAAGAGTCGCCTTCACTAAGTGGGCCCGCAGGCTATTTTTGGCGCAAGTCTATTTTTAGACTATGTCTATTTTTAGACATATGGATCATGTCTATGGATTGCAGGTTGTTGTTTATGGATGATTGATCAAGTTGGAAAAAATAGATGGACTTCTATTTTTGATGAAAGTGTGAGTGATCACAGTGTGAGTGATCAAAGTCTATTTTTAGACTGGCTGTCAAAAATAGAAAAGTCAAATATTATTATCTCACAATAATATTTGGACTATAAACTTAATCTTATTCTCTTGGAGCAATTCAGTTTGAGCTATAGAGGTGGCACATGTAGCTTTCAGAAGGAAATACACTTTTCTTATAAGTCAGTTGATTTTTTGCATGCATGACTTCAGTTAGAACTCAATCAGTTGAGTTTGGTGGAGTTGATTGTGGAGTTGATGGAGTTGTGTTCAGTTTAGCTTTGTTAAGCTGGTTGTATTTAGTCTAACTGGAAAATAGACTAGAGATGAGTTGGGTGAATTAGTTATTAATTAATTCACAAGTTATTAACTCATAATACAACTAATGAATACATCAGTTAACTCAGTTGCATGTCAGTGCATGTTCAGTTCAACAGGGACAGGTGGTAGAGAATCAGATTGCTATCAGTTGTGACTATAGTTGTGCACCAGATCTTGCACAATCAAGGGATTGAGTATGCCAATGAGTTTGCTCACATATTTTCCCACATTATAGCTTGTGCTCACGTCCAACAAAGTGTGAGTGACTATTTTTCAGGTGAAAAACGAGTTTGGTGAGCCATTCTCATCAGTTCTTGAGCAGGTATTGAGCAGTGGAGGCAGGCAAGCAGTGGAAGAGATTTGGAGATCAGATCTGAGTTGTATTGTGTGTAACAGAGGTGGAGATACTTGTGAGAAGTATTATGCTGTGTAATGTTACATGACTCAATCATTAATATACAGATAGTTGGGGTTTTTAGCGAGATGCTTTCCCCGGGATACATACTGTGTTAATGTGTGAATGCTCTTGATGTTTTATTGTTATTGATGCTGCTATATTGATGATCAACATAGAGGAGCTTATGTATTGTGTATGTTTTCCACAATAGTACATGATCAGGATAATCTCCATTGAATATGTGTTAAATTATTCAAAATTTCTACAGCATTCATCGCAGATCACAGCATTGCGGTATCGCAGATCGCGCTTAGTTATTCAATCATTGTGTGCTGCTTATGCGATGTTGCGATATGCGACGTCGCATATCGGCCGTCGGAGATTTCTTAAGATTTTTCATTTAAGAGCGCTTCATAATGTATGCAATGCGATGAATTTTGCGTCGCTTCTTCGCAGTTTATTATGCTCATAAGAAAATGTTTTATTCTCTTCTCGCGATGCAATACCGTTTTAAGGAGTTGAATACAAAAATTTTCATAAAATGTTTTTTGGATTTTTTATTAAGGGTCCCCATTTGCTTGGTGTTATTTCTAATACCAAACAAAGAGGGGGGTTGTTGGTGGCCACAACAATATCCGAACTACTATTTATAGCAGTGATATTTTTAGCACTTCAATTTTTAGCATTCCTTATTGCCATTTTCAACACTCCCTCTCAATAAGAAAGGCATTCAACTCGAACCCAATCTTGAACCTTTGGAATGTTCTACATGCAACACTTCTCCCAAGTGTTATTGGTCCAAAAACTCTAGAAACAAAAAAAACTCCCAACTGACCTCTCCGTTGGGCTAGAAACATCCTTTGATGTTGAAGCTCCATCTGCCACTGACAAGTGCTCCCTCTTTGACCTCTGAGCTGCTGCAACACTCCATGCATCTCACATCATTGCACACCTCTCTATGCCATCCTACACTGGTGCAACACTCCCGTGCCTCTCACATTATTGCAGCCTGCTAGCTCTACACTGTCTTAGGATTCCTACACTGTAACTCTCTCTGCAGCTCCATCTGCCTTCATCTCTACCCACTCAGTCAGTCCTGCTACTCCTCATTGGGGCTCCCGTAGCAAGGTCTAATCAAAGAGGTTGGGTACCTCAATGATCCTGCCCCTATTTCAGCCTTCTTGGGACTGTCACTCCACATTGCCCCACCTCCTACCTGGAGGTATGGATGCACGTGATCCCTCTGCCCACCTAGCTCAAAAGTTCCCCCTACTGGAGGTTTTTGCATGAGTAGATGTCTCTGCTCGATCTCCTCTCAGCTTCCCCAGTTGTGGCTACTCCACAACCTCCTTAAGCTGCTTCACCAATTGTGGCTCCTCCACAATCATCTGAGACCTCTTCTGGCGCTGCATGTCGAGAGGTAATTGAATCTCCCTCTCAACCACCAAGTCTCCATCAGTTGCCTTGCTCCTCAAGGCTTTACATGCATCTTGAACCTCAAGAGCATACAGGTTCTTGACCCGTGAATTGATCTGCTTCACTTTTCTAGTGATGATGTGTCTAAGGAAAGCATTTCCCTTACTGAAGACTACATCATAGCCTCTGTCTTCTAACATCGCGATCGACACCAAATTTCTCTTCAGTCCTAGTACATACTTGACGTTGGTCAAGGTAATGCGAGCTCCATGCTCCCTCTGAAAAATAATTGTGCCTACACCTAAGACACTATACTTTTCATCATTACCCATCGCTATGAATATCGGGAGATCTTTCTCCTCCAAAGTACTGAAAAAAATCTTGTCGCCAGTCATGTGGAAAGAAGCTTCACTATCAAGAAACCAACCACTTCCCACCATGGATGAAACCATGCATGCGAACAGTCTGAAATCCAACTCGAACTGCGAGGCCAATGCCTCATCTTTTGATCCTTCCATGGATCCCTTCTTGGATTTCCTCAGTGGACAATTTGTAGCAAAATGGCCCACCACATGACAATGGAAGCATCAAACTTTTGATTTGTCAAACTTCTTCCCGCCTTGGGAAGAACTAGATTGGGAAAGAGAATGCTTCTCCTTCCCCTTCTTCACCTTACTCACTAAGATGCAGTTTTCTTCATCCTCCATGGATGAAGAACCATCTCTGGTGCTTCTTCTTATCTCCTCCTACATCAAATCTGACCAAATTCGTTCCCAATCTGGCAGTTTCTCTCTTTCATTAATCAAGTCCTGGTAGCTATGCCAGCTCTCAAGAAGACCGAGGAGTACAAGACTCACCATGTCATCACATCTGTCATGATCCCTACACTTCCAAGCTCATCCCTGCATGTGGTGAGCTTGTTCAGATACATAGATATTGTGTCACGCTTTTCACACTTGATCTTCCGAAGCTTGTCCTTTAGTGCCAACTTCCTCTGATCATTGCTATTCTGCTATAGATATTTCAATGTTTTCCACATTGAAAACGGTGTCTCCTTCCCATGGAGACTCGAGACTATGTGGTCTCGAACTCCCTCCAGAAGGATTCTCCTTTCTCTAGCCACACATTTCTTCCATTCTGCCAATTAAGTAGCATCAGTCGGCTTGGGTACTTCTTGATCAATGAAGTCCTTTAGACCATTATCCTCTAATACTTCCTCCATGTGATCCTTCCAGGCTATATAATTCGAGCTACCATCAAGGGCATACTCGATTCTTAAACCACTGAATGCCATAGGTGAAATACAGATGTGATAAGAACTCAATTTCTATATTCGGGAACCAAACTTTGAACTTCTCCTTCTTGTATATTGTTCTTTGCCTTGATCACCTTTGCTCTAATACCATGTAGAAATTCCCACTGTAGATCAACATATTATGCAATATACTAAAACACAATACAAGATCTACTTCTACAACACTTTGCAGAATCTTAATTGAATTGAGCAAGATCAATAGAACACATATAACTGAGAATGAGAAATCAATCTGATCCGGATTTAGACAGGAACGCAATAAAATACAGAGATAACCATAAACACAAAGATGTAGCAGAAATAATACTTCATTTCATTACTGTAAAATAATGAAATATGCTTACAACCCGAAATGGAAATAAACCAGCTAGGGCAATGGTAGCTTATCTCTGAGAAGAGATGTGCGGCTACATGCCTCTGAACTGTTCTGAACTGTGTTACAATGAGGCTCGAAGGCCTATTTATTATTGAGAAACAATGGAAAACCCTTCACATCTCGAAACCTAACCCTAGAAGATGAAACACCAAATTGTGGGCCCCGTTTGGGTAAATTGGTACATCAATTTCCCGGGGTCGTAACTTTGGCATACGATCTCCATTTGACGCGTACGATAGATCGTTCATTTAACATGGGTCATTCTTCTGGATCTTGGCAGTGGCAACAGTGGCACTGGGATTTGCATCAATTATCTGCTTCCCTTTGCCATTCCCCTTGTCAAGTTCTGGCTCAGGGTCAGAACATGCATCTGATTCAGAATCCTTCAACTCGGCCACCAGCGACTGCTTGGTCCGACACTCACTTGTGTTATGAGTGGGACTCTTGCGGAACTCACACCACTTTCCTGTGTCCTTCTTCGGCTTCATGGTGTTGCTCTTTTCTTGCGGCTTTGACGGGTTGTCTTGGGTCACCTCGCCTTGGCTTTGTCCTTTGGGCTTCGGATTTGCAGATCCAAAGTCTTGCTTCTTTTGTTTGAACTTTTGCTCGATTTTGACAGTGTATCGGTATGCTGTGCTGAGTGAGGGGATGTTCAAGAACCCCATCTCTTCCTGGATGTATCTATGTAGGCAGCCGCGATATTTGAGTACCAGATGTAGCTCAGAATCTTTGACACCCAACTCTGTGCGAAGGGTATGAAAAATGTTTGTGAACTCCAGCACATCTTGGTCTCGTCCCTGCCACAGTGTGATCCATTTGATGTATTTGTCCTCATAGCTTCCGACAGGGTAGTACTGCTCCTTAATGGCATCCCGGAAGTCATTCCAAGTGGGTGCGGCTGAAAATAGTGAGCCTGTACTTTCATCCTTCTGTTTGCAGTAGGTTTCCCACCAGTCCTTGACGTGGGGGGCTGCTTTTGTTAACGGGAAAAGTGTCTACTCAGAATGCCACTATCCCACTAAGGTGTGACAGTACCTTAGAAACAAACAGAGAAAACTACTTTCGTATTCTTCTTTATGAACTATAAACGAAGAGGATTAGGATGAACCAACCTATGTCTTGCGCTAGTCCTTTGATCCAATCTCTCTCCTCTTTGACAGCTTCCAGCTACCTGCTCCCTTACTTTCCCAGCTTCACCAAGTTCCTGCAAGATCACAGAAGAGGAAAACTACACAAAGACATGGATTCATATTCATAAATAGCTTAGGATCAGATTTAAGCTAAACATGCAAATATAACAAAACATCATTGATACGCAAGCATGTAGGAGAAACTCAAATAGTTTTATTGATATAACAAGAAGGTCCAGGAGGAGTTACAACTGATGATTCCTAATCCAACATCAACCCCCCAGCAAAGGAATCCCCTCTTCACCTCCAACAAAGCATAAATCACCCAATACATTGATCTCTATCTCAAAACCAACAAAAATTCTCTGCAATGTACAAAATTCCAGCTTCCGGATCTCTGGGATGAGGGATCCATATATAGATGTATGCAAAGAGGATGAGTCAGCTTATGATTTGACTAGTGGCTTCTCTCTATCAGTTCTTGCTTCCACTTGGAGACTGAGAGCCTCTTACTCATCCTTGGTCGAACTCAGTGAGGCAAGTGTCATTGGGGAAGATTCTGGAAGCTTCCATTGTCTGTCCACCTCGCGGAATGACACTGCCATTTTTCATTTCCCGCTCAGTGCACCCTGGTAGTGCATTTAGGTGCGTTGCAACACACCTAGCTAGTGTACTCGGGTGCTATGCAACACAGCTAGCTAGTGGAGCAGCTGAAATGATCCTGATTTGCCTGATTCTGAGCAGTTTCTGGTGGAGAACTTCTGGGAGAAGCTGTAATTGGTTGACCTTGTTCCTCTAGGGGTAGGAACAACACTTTTAGGGACTTAGGATCCCTTGGTTTATGGACATTTCATGCTTAGAGCTGTAAGGCACAAAAATGTCTATAACAGTTTCCCCCTAAAGTATGAGGTCGTTTATCGGGTGAAATGCTTTATTAGGAGGATCCGAAGTTCTTTCAATGTCGGGAGGAGACCTGTAATAAGATACAATACAATACATTATCTTCATACTATTTTCATGATCTAGCTGAGGCGGGCATTCCCATGCTCAGATTTATAAATTCAATTTTATGTACACAGGACAGACAATCGTCTGATGGTAGACTGATGATTCTGATGAAGTCATCATCCTTTGGTAGGATGATTATCTGTGCTGCAATGCTATACATGTCAATGTCTTTATTTTTCCTGAATATATATCGTAGCCCGGATGGATGAAACTAGATCCGGGGTCTTCAATCTCGTCCGATCTTCACTCAAAGTACAAGTCGATCCATGTGAGAAATGTTTTGAAGTCGAACATGGAAAGACATCGCTTGATTACCAGTCGATGATGTAAACTGTTAACAAGCACGAGAGGAATCACCGATAATGATGATGACCCTCAAGGTACTGCAGTACAATTCATGTGGTGTGAATAAAGGACTTGGTGTCGAACACCATGCAAAATCTTTTGGTCGAAGGTCATTGATGTATACCTGTCGCCGGAAGTGAGAAACTTGCCATTGAGGCATGCAAGCTTCAAAGTATTGAATGGGGTGTTCCTAGATCAACTTCTTGGATAATGAGCTGATGTCGAAAAGAAGTGATCCGTCAAAGGAGGGCCTTGATGAATCCCACATCAATGACACGGAATGGAGCAAATGATTTTGATGGAGGTGAAAACGATCTGATGATATATGGTTCAAGATGGCGGTCATGAAAGAATGAAGTGTAATGTATGGTAGTGGATGGGACACGGATGACTTCTCTGGATGACTTCTCTTGAACATGTTGGCGACACTTATGTGATGGATTGGTAGCATTTACCCCAAATGTGGATGGTATGGCGTGACCATGGCGATGTGACCGGTGAATGAAACAACCCAACCCGACTTAGGCACAGAGCGGAAGTGTCATGTTCAAGAGACACTTGCTACCAATAAAGATTCTTTGAGTTTCTTCCCAATTTTTCCCCAGTCATTGCTGACCAGTACCTCTTTATTTTTGTCAAGCTTGAGGAGGATAAAATATGCTTGTTCTATAATTTTCCCTTCGGGCAAACCCATCGCTATGTTTTAACGAGCCTAGCGATAGTGAAACTCGTTCTCGTCTAAAGACAAGTTTGTCGCTATTAATCTTTTTAACGAGTTTAACGACAAAGATAATTCAGTCCTTTTCATCTTTAGAGAGTCTGAAAAGGTACGTAAAGGTAACTCCAAAATTCCTTTTTCGTCATCTAATCCCTTAAGTCCGAAAAATTATAAAACAATACAGAAGGGATGAATTTTCGATAGTTTTAACGAGCCGAACAAAACAAGCACTCGATCTTTTTGTGCAATAATCCCTCAGGTCCAAAAAGATTAAAATCTAGAGGAGGGATAGCACTTCCGGTCGCTTTAACGAGCTGGAAGGCCAAAACTCGGCAATCTTTTCATATTTTACGAGTCAGTTGAAAAGAGCTTAAAGAAGACTCATTTTTTGAGGAACGAGTGATAAAATGGGTAGTAGCTGATTCCAGGTAAGGGTTGGAATTTTCCAATCACGACAGTGTCACAAGGATGGCTAGTGAAATCATTTTTCGCAGCTGTTCCTCAAAATGGGTAAACAATCAAATGGAGGTGAATGATCGGCCAATGGAAAAGTGGAGGTGAAGGTGCAAACACGACCAAGGCTTTAATGGCTGAAATGCTTCATTCACGGTGGTTATTTATCGGGGAATAGTTCATTTTTTAACGAGCTTAAACGCGGGTGGAAACATTTGCTCATGTCCTATGTTTATTTTTTAACGAGCTTGAACTATGTGCTAAAACTGCTCGAGGCGAGTTTATTTTTTAACGAGCTTGAACCTCGCGGTAAACACTACTCGAGGCGGGTTTATTTTTTAACGAGCTTGAACCCTGCGGTAACACTACTCATGGCGGGTTTATTTTTTAACGAGCTTGAACCCTACAGTAACACTGCTCGTGGCGGGTTTATTTTTTAACGAGCTTGAACCCTACAGTAACACTGCTTGTGATAATTTTGCATGCCCCCAGCATAATAACGCAAATCTAGGTGCATGCCCCCCAAGCTTCATTGCATTCAACTTGGTGGTTGGAATGAAGGTTTACCTTTGAGATTTGAAAAGGGGATTTGTTTCATTTTTTAATGAGGTTGCCCTAGTTGTTGGACCATTTGTTGTTGTCCAATACTGCATGATTGACCAAGATGAGGAGTCATAGTACTTGTTTGAGCCTGAGTCGCTCCAGATAAGGAGGCACTAACCTGAGGTTGTGATTGAGTTGTCGAGACAAGAGGTTGTTGTATTGCAACCTGAGAAACTTGGGGTTGACATACAACAGGTAACGCTTGTACTTGCGATGCAGTCGCCATAGCAGGTATAGTGGGAATATTCGACACAGGGTGGACTGGTTGCATTGAATATACAACCCTTGGTTGCTGAGGCAGTATTGGTACCAAACCGCTGGATGTAATTCCAGTTTGACCTGAACTTTGTTGTAAAATCCCATATGGTTGTTCTCCAAGAGGGAACAATGAAAAGGCATATTGCCCTCCATATGGTGGAAATCCAGTACTTAAAGGGTATATTGGCCTTTGAAGACACATTGGATCAATTCGTTGAGTTTCAACATAAGAAATACCAGATGATAATCCGAATGAAGAAATAGGAACTAACCATGTCGTCGAAGAAGTCCCTGATTGGACTTCGGCTTGTTGTTGATAACTTGCCGGGACAGATGGTATACCATCGAACATCGTTGGAGTAGCAGCAGGAGGCTCTGCCATTGCTACATCGGATGACACAGTCCTGGATGTCGATGGCTGTTCAGACATATCTAGCCTATCCAAAAGATTTTCTAGCAATTCTACAAGAACTTGCGATGAAGGGAGACTAACTTCTAAGATCAACGAGGGAACAGTGACGTTATTCCGATTTAAAATAAATTTTTAGACACTTTGACACAACTTTTTTTTTTAGTTTTTAAGAGTCGAGAAAAAACAAAAGATGACTCTAGTCTCCTTCGATTTTTAATGAGCTTGAAGTGACAAGTGCTCAGATGGACCTTTTCCGTTAAGGAGTCTGAAAAGGAACGAAAGGGACTGCTCTGGAGATCTAGGTAGAGGGAGTACCAAACCAATCGCAAAACTACAGAATACTTTTTACGGTACGACAGTCAATCTTCCCGAATGCTATGTTCAGTGCATTGCGATCAGTAGGGCGGCCGACACGGCTTCCTATGGATAAAAGGTTTTAAGCCTGTAGGGGTCTCCCAATATATACTCGACGGTACGTGGGAGCACAAGTCCGTACTGGCACTTATCGTCTCAAAGTGGAGGAATCACCCAACCATCAGTGACAACAATAGTTACCAGGCTTTACGACACCGGAACACGTCTCTAGCCTAGACCTCTAAATGTTGTGCATTAAGTTCCAAAGCGTTGTTAGATTCATTCAATTTATTTTAAGTTGATCTTTCTTAGAAGTTTGCCTTTTGGGATCACCACGAGATGTAGATGTAATTCCCAAAATTGAAATCTAAAGATGATAAGCAAACTTTTATCTCTTTTCAGCAATGAAAATCCTAGCTACAAGGGGAAAAGAAAGACACAATCTTTTCTCAAAGAGCAAAGAGCACACTGTAAATGCACTTTTTCCTAAATCAAGCCAAACAGACTATCAATATGCAAATGCACATATGCATGTATTTGTTTTCACTTTCTTAATATTGATGCCTAAAAAGAAAGTTGATGTACAAATCTGAATTTGCTTTCAAGCGACAAACACAAACAAGCTTCTTTTCGAAATCAAAAGGTAGAGAAGATTACGACACTTTATGATTTTGAAATAAACACTCGTTTCAACACTAGAAAGTCTCAAATTCAAACCAAAGGAAAAAGTAAAAGCATAATCGACTGTCAATAGCAAATAAACTTTCTCCTAAGATCAAAACCGACACTTACGACAGATCTAAATCCAAGGACGACAGTATGACTATTCTACTTTTTCAATGGAAAACTGTAAATGATGTAACAAACACACAAAGAACATCTACAGTCTTTTTGTACAAAGGAGGTGGAATTAAGGCAAAAGAAAAGGGGTTTTTAAACAGACACACACTAATTACAGATTGCAAAAATTAGAGACAAAACTGAAAAAAATGAAGCAAAGAACCTCAGCTGCATAGGGCTAGGCTGATCAGCGCACCTGTTACACAGAGAAACTGGATTGCAGCGTAGGTAGCCCTCTCGGGAATCGCGTTGAAATGCAGAATCTCTTCACAGAGCCTGCGCTGGGGCAGAAACGAGACTTCTATCCGGGTTCTGGGTCACGGTTTGCAGTTTAATCTATGGTTTTTGGCCGAGTGAAAGCAATCAGTAATGCACAATCAGAGGGTGGATTTAAAGGAGGTCTAAGAGCTATCACAAAGGGTAATCAGATCATTTGTGAATCAGCTGTTCAAATCATAAAAAAATCCAGCGAATGGATTGAAGTAGCAGGTGTCTACTTTGCATTTGATAATGGAAAATGCAGTTCGATTGCTACTTCTGTGTTTATGAAACAAACAACAAGAGAAACACAAACAAACTAACTAGACACGATCCCCAGTGGAGTTTCCATTTTGTTAACGGGATGTGTCTACTCAGAACGCCCCTATCCCACTAAGGTGTGATAGTACCTTAGAAACAAACAGAGAAAACTACTTTCGTATTCTTCTTTATGAACTATAAACGAAGAGGATTAGGATGAACCAACCTGTGTCTTGCGCTAGTCCTTTGATCCAATCTCTCTCCTCTTTGACAGCTTCCAGCTACCTGCTCCCTTACTTGCCCAACTTCACCAAGTTCTTGCAAGATCACAGAAGAGGAAAACTACACAAAGACATGGATTCATATTCATAAATAGCTTAGGATCAGATTTAAGCTAAACATGCAAATATAACAAAACATCATTGATACACAAGCATGTTGGAGAAACTCAAATAGTTTTATTGATATAACAAGAAGGTCCAGGAGGAGTTACAACCGATGATTCCTGATCCAGCATCAACCCCCCAGCAAAGGAATCCCCTCTTCACCTCCAACAAAGCATAAATCACCCAATACACTGATCTCTATCTCAAAACCAACAGCAATTCTCTGCAATGTACAAAATTCCAGCCTCCGGATCTCTGGGATGAGGGATCCATATATAGATGTATGAAAGAGGACGAGTCAGCTTATGATTTGACTAGTGGCTTCTCTCTGTCAGTTCTTGCTTCCACTTGGAGACTGAGAGCCTCTTACTCATCCTTGGTCGAACTCAGTGAGGCAAGTGTCATTGGGGAAGATTCTGGAAGCTTCCATTGTCTGTCCACCTCGCGGAATGACACTGCCATTTTTCATTTCCCACTCAGCGCACCCTGGTAGTGCATTTAGGTGCGTTGCAATGCACCTATCTAGTGTACTCGGGTGCTATGCAACGTAGCTATCTAGTGGAGCAGCTGAAATGATCCTGATTTGACTGATTCTGAGCAGTTTCTGGTGGAGAACTTCTGGGAGAAGCTGTAATTGGTTGACCTTGTTCCTCTAGGGGTAGGAACAAAACTTTTAGGGACTTAGGATCCCTTGGTTTATGGACATTTCATGCTTAGAGCTGTAAGGCACAAAAATGTCTATAACAGCTTTGAGAAGAGCGAAAACAATCTTTTCCCGACTTGAAAATTCGTGAACAGAAAAATACCCATCTAGCAGATTTAACCATTTATCTATGGCATCTGTGTCTATTTGACCCTCAAAGATGGGGATTTCAAAATTAATTTGTACCTTAAATGATGTGGCGTTTCCAGAGTCATTGTTGGAAGCCGATGCGTCGCCTCTGGGTAGTCGCTGAAGGATCTGCGTAAAGCTATCCATCATCGCGTTCCTTTGCCGCTCGAGCGCTTCTTCGAGCAAGATTTTGATAGGATCTCCTGCCCCCTCGTCTTTCTTCTCATCCACCATGGGAGGCCGTCGGGATTTGCGAGGCTGGTCTTGCAAAGGTTCGACCAGTTCAAGCCCTAACTCCTTATATCCCGACCTTGTTGGGGACATGCAAAGAAAAACAGAGAAAAAGCAGACCGCTCTGATACCACTGATCCAAATTTAGACAGGAACGCAATAAAATACAGAGATAACCATAAACACAAATATGCAGTGGAAATAATACTTCATTTCATTGCTGTAAAATACTGAAATATGCTTACAACCCGAAATGGAAATAAACCAGCTAGGGCGATGGTAGCTTATCTCTGAGAAGAGATGTGCGGCTACATGCCTCTGAACTATTCTGAACTGTGTTACAATGAGGCTCGAAGGCCTATTTATTGTTGAGAAACAATGGAAACCCCTTCACATCCTGAAACCTAACCCTAGAAGATGAAACGCCAAATTGTGGGCCACGTTTGGGTAAATTGGTACATCAATTTCTCGGGGTCGTAACTTTGGCATACGATCTTCGTTTGATGCATACGATGGCTCGTTAGAAATATCTATCCGAGTACTACCACTTTAAGGGGAAAACGGCTCCAGAAGTTCAGGACCCAAAAAACTGCTAAAAATAGTATTGTGCTACAATTTAGGAAACTAAAAAAGCTAAAAGAGATAGTTGTGGGGATCCAAATGGAATAGGTGGGTGGCCACCAACATCCACCTGGATCACAATCACACATAAGACAGAGGAAATAACCCAGGGAAAGCCTCAACCTAAAACCTTGCTATCTGTATTATCATACAAGTGGAAATATCTCAGGATTACACAAAGCTTTAGCTCACAAGCTATCCAACTCTCAATACAATCCCTCACTACTGCTCACAGACAGTCAAAGGCTCTCAAAACATTCTCCTCTACCCTCCAAGCCTCCTATTTCCTTGTTCAGTTTTTCCGGGGGTCCAGTGCTTCCTCTTGTGTGAATTCCCACCTCACATAGCTCATTTGGCTCAGAAATAACTACATAAACTTGAAGGAGATAATTCCTTCTTCATGGATGAGTTTCCTATATAGGAAAAATTCATCCAACTGATAGTACATTGTCCCTCCTCTGATCTCAACTGGGTCTTTGAAAGAACTGACGTGCATGAGTTATTTATGAGAGAATAGTCAGTTATCTGAAGTGCAGTAGTTACATGCATGCAAGTATTAACTAACTGAACTCACAATTAATTCAACAAACTGTTTGAATTAATCTATCTGGACTTGACTTAGTTAACTAAGCCAACTAATTACAACTCATCCTTATCTCTTTAACTGATGGATAAATTCATCAATCAATGGAGAAATTGTTGCATGTCCCCACATAGACTTCATGTTTGATTTTCCTTAACTAAATAACTCATGGTGAATTAATTAATTATTTCACAAACAACTGTTAAGATCAAATTCAAATTTTACTTCACTATTTTAGTTCAGGGACTGACTAAAATAGGAATCTATCCCAAACTGCTATTTTTAGCAATGTTATTTATAGCACTTCCATTTTTCATTCCTTTCTACTATGTCCAACACTGGTACCCGAATTGCTATTTATAGCAGTTCTATTTTTAGCAGTTCTATTTTTAGCATTTCTTGTTTCCATTTTCAACACATCTTATGTTATCACAAAAAAATTGATCATCTAGCCTAATTTATTAGATGGATCAAAGTACACCATGTAAAGCCAATTTTACCATAGTCAAATTGTTGTCACTGTGAAAAATTACTTAATAAACCACCTTTGTTAAGTAATTTATAATTAAACCCATGAAAAATAATTAAATAAATCACTATTTATTTGATTTTCTTCTAGGAATAATTAATTAAACCATTGTTCAATTATTATTCCTTGTCATATTTGACCCAATTATGAAAAATCAACAGATAATTTATTAATTATCTTATTTTTCTCTAGGAATAATTAATTGATCACTAATGTACCAAAAAAATCCCTTTGCTATTGCATTGCTACTCTGCGTGACCTAGCCTAGGAACACCCTACCCATAGCTGCCTCTCAGTAGCTCCCTGCTGCTGAGACCTTGGAGCAAATGGACTCTCCAGAGGATGGAGAGCCACCACCAGATCATCATCAGGAACTTGAAGATTCTGCAAATGTGTTTGCTTCTCTCATATCTGCAATGGGACCTCCAAAAAATAGGCCATCAGTAACCAAGTTCGTCAAAATATTGGATGACATTCCTGAAATCTCCCTCCCACCTACTGTCCCATGTAGAGCAGCACTATCTCTTGCTGAACACGGCCTAGTTGGGTAGTTTACTGGTCTATGGCTCTCACCCAAGTTGGTTCATAAATGGGTTGAAAGAAACTGGACCTCATCAATCAATATGAAAATTTCAATAAGGTTTTGTGGAAGAGGGTATTACACCTTCCATTTTCAAACAAAAGAAGACCAAGATCTAATATTCAGGAACAGCCCATACTTCATGGATATGAGAGGACTGTATTTAAATCGATGGACTCCAGATTTTGACCCTAAAATGGATGTACCTAGTGATGTGCCAGTATGGGTTAGGCTGCCACACCTTCCTCTCCACTGCTGGGGAGATGAATCAGTAAAGGTCATTGGAAATGCAGTAGGGAAATACATAGACAAATGTGAACCAAAGGAGAACATGCATGCCTGTGCTAGAATATGTGTAGAAGTGGATCTACGGAAAAGGATTTCAGAGGCGATAAAGATTAAAGTGGATCAATGGACACACATTCAACAGCTAGATTATGAACAAATCCCATTCAAGTGCAAGGTATGTCACAAATATGGTCATTTTTCCAATAGATGCTTAAAAAAAAAAGAAAATGAAAATGTAGAAGAACCATAAAACAAATGGGAACAATTTAAACAAAAGAAACCATCCAATAAACAGTCCCTCCCTACTTCATTGCAGCCCTAAGTCTCCACAAAACCTTCCCCTCCATCACCCAATGCAGACATCCCTTCATCTCTCATAAACCTGAACCCCTTTGGGCCCTTGGAAGAGCCTTCAACTCCTCCTTCACCCCAATCCCCTCTACATCCCCATAGCTCCCCCATTATGTCCTCTCTTCCTACAAACACCCGCACTCCCCCTCCCCCATCTGTTGATCGAATACTAACCAGAAACCAGTCCAAGGAGTCCCTTCAAACTTTTGAACATAAAAAAAAAGCAGGAAGGAAATCCAATAAGGAGTTGAGGGATGAAGCAGCAGCCAAGGAGATGGCTCTAGGTACACAACAACCAATGGATTCTTTTTTTGGGAAAAGTTCTGGAAACAATGAAAAAAACCAGTAGAGAGGGAAAGGTCCTACACACCACCAAACAAACAAGTAATGATAGTGTTATGCTGGAATTGTCATGGACTGGGAACAACTTACAAAGTAAATGCAACAAGAGACATTCTAGCAAAAGAATCCCCAGATATTTTCATGATTCAGGAGACCAAAATAAACAATCAAGAATCTAAAAAAATGATAAAAAACAAAAATAAAAATTATGGAGTAGCAATACATGCTACAGGAGCCTCAGGAGGAATTTTCACACTATGGAAAAAAGGAGAATGGGAAATGATACAACAAAAAAAGGAACAACATTGGATCAAAACAAACCTAAAGGAAACAAGCACAAAGGAGCAGTACATCTTCATCAATATTTATGCTCCAAATCATTACAGGGAAAAAGAGAAATGTTGGAGTATAGTAAAAGAAACTCTAACTGAAGTCCAAAATGGGAAAATGATCCTAGGAGGGGACCTAAACTTGGTTCGAAATATAGAAGAGAAATTTGGAGGGTCATATCATGCCGACCCATCCAAGGAAGCTTTGGAAGCAATAATGGAACAACATAAATTAATTGATATCCCTCCAAGCAATGGGAAATATACATGGAGTAATAAGAGAGTGGGAAAAAGTAATATAAAGGAGAGGCTGGATCAAATATTGGTCCAAGAAAACATTGCATCAAGCTTCAATTCGGTAAGATCCAAAAATCTTCACACAATGACATCTGACCACAAGCCAGTGGCAATCATATTGGGCAAAATGGATAATCAAGGGCCTCTCCCATTTAAATACAACCCAATATGGGACAACAATGAAGACTTCAGAAATCTAATCACAGATGCTTGGGCACAAAAGATTACAGGATCACCCCATTATGTTTGGGAAACAAAACTAAAAAAATTGAGAATTAAGCTAAAGACTTGGGCAAGAGAAAATGAAATACAAAAAAAAAGGAAAATAG
The DNA here is from genome assembly GCA_031772625.1 of Pinus tabuliformis. Lineage (NCBI taxonomy): Eukaryota > Viridiplantae > Streptophyta > Pinopsida > Pinales > Pinaceae > Pinus > Pinus tabuliformis. The sequence goes on along the minus strand of CM062820.1, from coordinate 853,694,651 downwards.
AGTTGCAAACAAAAATGGACAGCATGCAAGAAGAAAAGGAAAACAAAGAGGAGGAAAAACAAGATTACTTAAAATAAAAGGAGAATTTTTGGGAAATATATAGAGAAAATAGAAAAGAGGAAGAAGAGATGAGACTGAAATCTAGAAGCCTCTGGCTGAATGCAGGGGACAAAAACACAACCTTCTTCCACAACACAATGAAAATAAGAAGAGAAAGAAATCAGATAGATAAAATCCAAGTGGATGGGCAAGAAATAAAGGGAGCGGAGGAGCTGAAAAAAGCAGCACACAATCATTTCAAAAACCTCTTGACAACTAACGAAGACACAACAGATTATGAGAATTTCCTTCAGCACACACCAAAAAAATAACAAAAGAACATAATTTAGAAATAAACAAAGAGATTTCAAAAGAGGAAGTAGTTGTAGCCATTTAGAGTCTCCACCCAGACAAGGCCCCTCGGCCTGATGGTTTCACAATTGCCTTTTATAGGAAACATTGGGATATCATAAAAAAGGATTTCTTAAGAATGGTAAGAAATGTATTAAAAGAAAAAGTGGGAAGCAATACAAAATCATCTTATCTAGCTCTAGTTCCAAAGGAACCCAATCCCTCCACTTTCAATAGATTCCGTCCTATATCCCTTTGTAACTCCTATAAGATTATTACAAAAAAAATAGTCAATAGAATCAAGAAAGTGTTTCCAGAAATAATATCTGAAAATTAGGGAGGCTTTGTTCCTAGCAGGCAAATTATTGACAATGTAATTGTTGTACAGGAAGCCATTCATACAAGCATGCAAAGGAAAGAGAAAGGAATCATCATAAAATTAGATATGGCCAATGCTTTTGACAGGGTCAGTATTCCATATCTAATGGTGGTACTTAAAAAATTTGGGTTCTTCCAAGATATAATAGAGGTCATCCAGGCCTGCATTTTAGTCCCATGGATTGCACCTCTTATAAATGGAAGGCCAAGTGATTTCTTCTAGAGCACGAGAAGTTTGCAGATGACACCCTCTTATTGGGAGGTGTCTCAAGTATAATTGCAAGAAGATTCAAAAAAGTCTTGGAATACTTTCTTCAGGTCTCTAGGGGGCTTTTAAATAACTCAAAGTGCAGAATATATGGCTGGAATACCCCCCCCAGAATCATGCAAAGGATCTCGCAAATTCTTGAAATCCCTACTCAAGAAAAATGGACCCACTTCTTCTATCTTGGGCTTCCTATCTCAAAAAAGAAACTAAAGGAAGAATTATGGATCAAACATGTCAAAAAAATTAAAGATAAAATCCAAAAATGGGGTATGATGTGGCTCAATATGGTAGGCAGGGTGATTTTGATTAAGGCATTACTCACGACGCTCCCAATCTATCAGTATGCAATAATTTTGGCACCAGCAAGTGCACATAAGCAAATGGAATTAATAATAAGAGGCTTCCTATGGCAAGGAGGGAAACAAGAGAACAAAAAATTTAGTTTGGTCAAGTGGGAGCAAGTCACATTACCATATGAACAAGGAGGATTATCCATAAGACTCCCCAGCTTAATGAATGTTGCATTAGGAATGAAAATCATATGGAGAATGATAACAGGAAAGGAGAGTTGGTGTAAAAAAAACTCTCGCTATAAAATACATGAACCGATCTAGAACAAAGTTATTGACTAAAAATATTCCCATAAGGTCGTGCACACAAGTTTGGAAACTTGTGAAAAAGACAATCCCTCTATTTAGAAATCATATCTCTAAAATCCCAGGCAATGGGAAAATGGTATCAATTTGGGAGGATAGAATTATGGGAAAAGAGCCTTTAAATCTCCAACCAGATCTTAAAGTCATTCAAATTTGGATGAAAAAAAGAGACCTAAACACACTTCACTCAATCTCCACATGCGATCAGTGAAATTGGCATGAATGAAAAAATATAATAATCTCTTCAAATCTAAAAGGCCAATGGAATAGATTAAGGCATCACCTCAAAGGATCATCTCCCACAAGCATTGAGGAAGAAGATGAATTTTCATGGGATCCAAGTGGAGGAGACTACACAGTCAAGATTGGTTACAAAGCTCTCTAAGATCATCAAAACCAACAAGATTGGGCCCCTTGGAAATCAGTATGGAAGACTGAAAGCCTACCTAAAATAAAAATATTTATTTGGACCCTCTTAAAAGGAAAAATCCTAACCTCAGAAAATCTAAAAAAAAAAAGGCTTTCATGGCCCATCCAGGTGTTCTATGTGCCTAGAGGAAGAAGAGACCATCCAGCACCTATTTTAGGATTGCATGATAGCAAAAGAATGTTGGAAACAACTCTCAAGCCCTTTGGAAATCAACCTAAATTAAAATCCTATTCGTATTTTTTCCAAGTCTGGGAGAAGGCATACCCCTATCCAACAAAGAATAAGGTGACAATTAACAAGTTATAGAAATGCCTACCAACAGGCTTGTGTTGGAAAATATGGCTTGCAAGAAATAAAATCATCTTCAAAGATCAGACTTCAAGAATAGGAAAAATCTTATCAAAAACTTGGGGCCTAACATCTGAAATCTTAAACACAAAAGAGACTATAGTAGTGGACTATGATATCTTACAATAAGAGAAGAAAGACTGGATCATGAAAGCTATAATAAAAAATAATGGGAGAAAGGGACATAAGAAAACACCCACAACACAGAGTTGGAAAATCCATCTACATGAAGAAGAATTTGCAAAATTAGAGAGAAAAATAAAAAAATACAGCCTCTTCTTTGATGGGGCATCAAAAAACAGTCCTGGGAAAGCAGGGGCAGGAGGAATTATAAGCGATCCTGATGGGAAAGAGATAGTCTCATATGAATGGGGTCTGGGAGAAACAACAAACAATAAAGCAGAAGCGTATAGTTTGTTATTGGGATCAAGGATAATTAAAAAGAGAGCCATCCAAGATCCAATAATAATAGGAGACTCAACAATCATTATAGAGGCAATGGCTAGGAACAAGAGCCCCAACAATTCAGCCATAAATAGAATTTATAAGAGGATAAGAACTAATCTGGAAGGTTCAGGAATGGTTACTTTCAAGCACATTCTGAGAGAGCACAATAAAATGGCTGACAATTATGCAAACAAAGCAACCGAAAGAACTGAAGGAATCACCAGAGAAAATGAAGAGATATATTACAATTTAGTTCCATAGATCAAATCAATTGTCATGAGAAAATATTTACTCATTAAAAAAAGAATGAAAACTACCAAAATATCCTCAAAAGGACATCAGCAAATCATCGAGAAGATATTTTAGCAGTAACTCTCAGATGGAAATCATGGGCTCCCCATCAAAAAATCTGGAGAAAATCAGCATCCAACTCTAGCCCGAAGACCAAGGAGGATCGTGATCCTATTCAAATGAATGGCGCAATAAACTATCTCATCCTTGAAAAACATCGATGCAGCTCTCCTCCTTTAAAGCGTAAGCATTTCAGCATTCCTCTCCATTGTATTAGTGTTAAATTCATCTCAATCTCTCTGTTTCAGTATTTTTTTTTTGGTTGTGGTTCACGGACGCCTTGATCAATGGGTGGTGCTACATCCATGGAAAAATCTGTGCTGATTGACCCCGAAGGGAATCTAGCCCCGCGGCCAACTAGCAAGGCCTAACCCCAAGGGCTTCGGGGAGAATGGACCCTGTGACCTCCGGATGGCGAGGCACTGATTTTGACTAACTGAGCTAACCCTTGGGGCTCTCTCTGTTTCAGTTATTGCGCAGTGCCATTAAAATCTCTCCTGTAACACCTCCTCACCTGATCCTCCATCTAAACTCTTCACTCAACACTCTCTTCCCGTATAATCTTCATCTTGAGCCTTACAAAAGCTCTCATCCTCTGTTGGCAAATAATCTCAAGAAGTGCTCATCCTATCCTCTCCTCCACCATTCTCCCTCACACCATCTCAACCTCTCCACTTCATTACTCGCAGACACCAATAAGCTCACTACAGGCTCTCCATCCAAGTGGTCCCTGTGCTCCTCTTGTCCCACACATCATGCATCCCTGAGCTCCTTACCCATTAATACTATTTTAGTCAGCATCTTCTTTGTTTCCTCCTATAATTCAAAGGAAGGGCAGTCTATCTCAAAAACAACAGTCCCTCTAATTCTAGAAGTCAACAGACCAATGAAATACAAAGTTAGCAGAGGGAACTGTTGGCTTGAGGGGGCCTAACCGAGGTTCAGCGTTAATTAGCCAAACAAATCCCTACACTACTGGCTCTTTCGGAATCAGCCCACGGAGTGCGAACCAAAGTCTCACCCACAACAGTATGAGGGGATGTTGGAACCAAGTTTCCACAACCTTGAGATGGTTGTGATTTCATTTTTATCTCTTTTATCCCTGCCTTCGCACAGGAGACCTCACTCTAGGGCTTGTAAGACAAACCCTTTGTTCCAGCTTTCAATACCTTTGCGAAAGTACACGATCGACCTTCATGCAGCTTTAACCTACAGCTCGGGTACTTTCACGCTGCTATAGCAGTATTCCGTGCATATTCCTCTATTATCCTAAGTGATTCGCTTAACAGAAGTTCTTACTTGTGTTCACTTAACCAACACATTTACATACATTCGCGCATCATATAAGCATTATAAGTGAAATTCATTCCCAACATAACAAGATGCATAAACAGGAAATAAAGAAGCAAAAATTGTAGAATACTTCTCTTTATTGATAATTTTGAATGGTTACAGACTTGACCCACCCTGCGGACTCAGCTATAGGGTTCTATGCACTTAGTTGCAGACTTCTACCCTAGGCCTCTGCGCACTCAGCTGCAGAGCCTCTACCTACACTACAACCTAATACTTAGACTTCTTGTTCTAAAGCTATGACTTTCTTACATGTTCAATCCTTCAATCTTCTAACTATTTAGATCTTAGCTCCTTTTATACAATCCCATGGTCTGCAGACCATGGGTAGATCTTTTACAATCGACATTACATTTCCAAAATAAGGGCGGAAAACAGTATGACTCTTTAACACCTATGCGCTCCATGACCACAATATGTGGATTCTTTACACTTGGATTACAAAATTTGACCAAAATATGGGCTTTTAGCCCCAAAACTACCCTTGGGGGATCCCTCACCCAATAGGCCCCCAACACAAACATTGTGACTCTCCCTTGAGTCACTCTATAGGTGTGGAGATCTTAGCGCAAAGACCTCCCAGCTCCGTTTGGATGACCACAACCTCGGTAGCGCATTGAGCGGCCGCATGCTGGACTTCTTCCACTCTCTGCTTGGTGATTACCACTGAACTGCCACCCTAAATCTTCTACTGAGCTGCCTACAATGTCGTGAGCTTTCCTTCAATGGAAGCTGTGATCATATATGCCTCATCTATCCATGGTTGTAGGCGCGCTTTTAGGACCGCTTCTTTGTGTTGAACGGAATCCACCTGTTCCTTAAACGCCTTTGCCTCCTGCATATGTGCGAGCCTCAGTGTAAGGGCAACTGTTTGCGTGGTCCCTTTGATCTCATTATATCTTTTTGTAGCTCGTGCACCTCTATATCCAAGTGCTCTACATTCGGGTCCTCCTGCAGGGTGGTCAGGACCTCGAATGACTATTTAAAAAGTCGTGTCCAGTCTGCTACTACATTGTCGACTGCCGCTATTGCTATTACAACAGCGGTGGTATGATATTCCCTGACTTCCATTAGGGCTGAAAGCTGAGCCCTCAACTACAATTCTGTAATTTGCAGGTTCAGCTCCAGCTGAATCCTGGCCATCTCTATCCGAGCATCATGCACCCTTGTGGCCAACTTGCAGACGCACACTGCAACCGGTTCTTCTGCCTAAATGTCCAATGCTAAGACCATTCGACAAGATTCCTCCACTACCTGCATGATTTTCTTATTCTATTCAACAGCCTCGTTGTGCTACAAGCCCAACAACTCAATATTGATGCACTGCTCGCTCATCACCTGCAGAGCGCGACTCTCCCAGGCCCTAAGTTTTGTGGTGACTCCATCTTGTAAGAGATGGAGCATCTCTTGAGGGAGTGAAGCCATATTCAATCCCACCCCTTTTAATTTATCGACCCTGGGCCTGTCGGCCTCATTCTCTTTAGTAAGTGCCCCATTTGGTAGCATTATTGCATTGGTCACCCTTGTGCACAACATCTCTACGGCAACTGAAGTATCGATCGCGAGGCTGGTGAACACTGTTCCAGCCTATGGAGTGCGAACATGCAACTCCTGCAGCTCTACCTAGAGAGCCCCTAATACTAATTATTGTTGCTCTTCGAACTGTTGGAGGGCCTCCATAGTGACACCCCTTACCATTTCTCCAATATCATGCAAATACCCCTCAGTGAGGGTGATTGGGTCAAAGGATGTCTTTGAAGCCTTGGTTTTCTTCCGTAGCACTGCCTTCTCTTAAAGTTTCTAATGCTTGAGTTGGGTGGATGTCGTCTATGGGTCCACGCCACCTTGTTCTATCTGCTCCTTTGTTTTTGTCTCAGCCCCGAGCAAAGGTGACTACTTTCCTTCACACTCTTCTCCTCCTATCTCCTACTGTTCTGCCAATTTTGTGGTGTCGTGCACTTCCTGGGTCTTAGCCTCTGCTTCCTCTTTCTTGCACTTCTCTACCAGCTACATCATTCTGAATTTTGTTTCTTCCTTCTTACGCTACATGATGAACTTGTCCGCTTCCACCACGGAGCCCATTGCAGCGCGCCACTCCAATGACCAAGACTCGAGGACTACAAAGATAACATCATCAATTGCCAGATATGGTAAGTTATGCCATGTCTTTGTAGGGTCCTTCCATGCCCTGATAAAGATATGGTGGAAATCTACTTTGAACTCTACAAAGCTCTGCAAACTAGTTTATACTGTGGGTGACAACCGCAGCTTGCAATTGATCCCCATCAGGATACTAATTTCCATCAAGATCCAAAAGATATTTCTTTCTTTTATGCCCTGCGCATCCTTGGTCTCCCAAAGCGAACCGTACTTTACTGCCTCTTGAAGGTCTGGCATGATCGAAGGGAATTGGCTGTCTTCTGGCAGCCCCCATGCCACCAGTATAATTGAGAGCAAGAGCCACACATAGTGGAATGTCTTGCTCTGCTCCTGTGCCTCACGACAGTTCGCAAGGAACTTATTGCATAGATAATTCACCCAGTTGAACTAGACTCCCTCAGCACATTAGGATGCTAATGCAATCACAAGCGTGGGCACCTCATCCGCATGACACTTCTGGATCACCTTCCCTACTAATATTTGCGCTGCTACCTTAACTACAGGGTTGTTAATGTTGGAGATGGCATATCCACACTTCTTCTTCTCCAACTTAAATTTCTTCTTCATAGCTTCCGCAAGGGCCAACTCACCACCTTTTCCTTCTGGTATATTGGTTGGATCCTCCCCGGTGTAAGGCAACTATGTGATCCGATGGATCAAGTGGTTTGTGATGGGAACGGGCTCCTCCAGCCCCAAGCACCCATCATGAACCAAGCAGAGCAACTACCTGATGACGAAGACTGTCACTAGGGCATGGTGGTAATACGGTGCCCAAAGCAGGTTGATCATACCGGCTTTCTCTACACCCTTGAGCCAAGTCTGTGGCTCGAATTCGATCATTCCAGTAGTCGTGTTAATCCATCGGTGCATTAGCTTCTCAATTGCTAAATACGGGAATTTCTCGTGATCTGCGAGGTCCCAATCTTCGAAATTTAGTACAAGAACCCACCCTAAGTGTGGCCCTCCAAAAACAATGTCATCCAGGAGCAACGGATTTTGCAGGGAGCTCTTGCTCTCATCTTTGTCCTTTGGCACCTTAGCTTTTCCCTTGTGCAAATGAACATATTCTGGTAACCTGGTAATAGGGCCTGCTCCCTGGGTTTCAACTTCCATTTCCAAATCCTCCTCATACGCCAGGATTTATTCAAATTCTTCCTCATCTACCTCCAGATTAATGGCCTTCCTGTTTTCCTGTAAAGTGAGCTTGGTCCTCTATAGGTTTCTTGGTGAGATGCTCACCGATAGCATAGTCTGCTTATCCTTCTTTGGTCTCTGTGTTCTGGGTGATTTAGGGACTTCGACTACCACTTCAGCACTCTCTGGGGTAGTTTCTACTGCCTCAATTTCCTGCGCGGCTTCCTCGGGTGTCGACATCATTCTATTCAAGAGATCCTACATCTCCTTCGGCAATCTATCAAACATTGAACTTGCTCTCAAAGCCTCAAAATTTGCATGGTCCATACACACCTGATAGCACAACAACTGAATTTTCAAAATGCCAAGTGTTTTTCATTGGACAACCACCTGTGATTTATAGGGCCTTTTGAATTTAAATCCGACCGTTCCCTCCACATTCAGCTCATTAATGCCAGTTTGGCAGCAGATTTTCAAGAATCTAACCTATAAATTTTGCCTTAAATTCTTGTCGACCACTCCATTTGGCCACAATCCAACCATGAAATCATGAACAGTGACTTTAACAGTCACATTCCAGTGGACCTGTGTGCTATTTCCACGAGTAACGCAGTTGCCTTCATGCTATCGCGGACCCTGTGACACTTCCTAGCTTCTCGCAGTCCTGAAATCACGCAACTCCCCAACCCAGGCAGTGTAGTTTATAGTCACATGCCTCCTTTTAGCTACCTAGAGCACTAAGACTATGCTTCTGTCACATAGTCAAATGGACAGGCCACTTGTGTATGGCTTCAATCGACTGCCATTCACCTTTCCTTGGAAGGGATCTCCATTCAACTTAACCAACTGGATTGTGCCACCATCGGTAATATTCTTAATAACATAGGGCCCCAACCAATGCATTCTCAATTTCCATGGAAATTTATCAAACTTACTATCATACAACAACACCAAGTCATTCACCTTAAAGGTGTGCAGCTTAATATGTCGGTCATGCCATGATTTCTCATGCTGCTTTTGGACCTGTTAATGAAATCTAGCCAAAAAGCCTCCAACTATAAATCCTATCTTCTAAGGCTCCGTGATCTGTCATACCTATGAGCGTTGTTATGCACAAACTAGGCACGATGTATTCCATAGGCATTATGGCTTCCACACCATAGACAAGCCTAAAAGGGGTTTGTCCCATCAGATAATGCAGGTATGCGTAGGTCCCAATCACTTCGCTGAGCATTTCAAACCTTGGTCAGCGCATTTTCAAGCACTTTGTTGAATGCCTCCACTGTCCCATTAGCCTGTGGGTGATAAGGTGTGCTCTCCTGGTGATATACGTGAAATACCTTTGTTAGTGCATTGATCATCTCATTCAGGAAGTGCATACCATGATCACTTATCAAGATCCTTGGACATCCAAATCATGTTAGTACATGCTCAAATAGGAACTTCGCGACCGTCGTGCCCATATAATCCTTCATTGGCTGCGCTTCTACCCAACGAGTCAAATACTCCGTCGCAGTGAAAATGTACCTCACCCATGTCTTCCCTTATGGATGAATGGGTCCTACAAAATCTATTACCTATTTCTCGAAAGGTTGCACATCATTTATGGCTTCAAAGCAAATTCATCCCTTCGTGATGGCCTGCCTGTTCTTTGACATACATCACATGCCTTGCAATACACTTTTGAATTCTGATGAAGGGTTGGCCACCACAACCAAATGCGTAGAATCTTCTACGCGGTTGCTCTCCCTGCATAATGTCCTCCCGTGGTGCCCCCATGAGAGTTTGTGAGGATGCTGCTTCGTTCAAACTCAGGTACATACCATCGCAATATCTCATCAATCCCCATCTTGTATAAATTCCCAACAATGATAGAGAAATCTGACGCATGCACCACTAATTCCTTCTTTTGTTGGATAGAGTATCCTTTCGATGTAGTTCCTATTGTTAGGAAGTGTATTATATCCTCGAAATGACCATCTGTCACACGCATTAGAAATAGTTGTGTGGCAGGTAATCCTTCTTCCAAGTTAGTAGGTTCCTCCCCTATTTCGATGCACAATAGATGGTCTGGTCCTGTGTTCAATCATCCAGGCTTCACAACAACTTCAAAATCTTACTCTTAGAACAATAAGATCCATATGCAGATTCGCCCCCCCAACACAGGCTTATTGACCAGGTACTTCAGCGTGGAGTGATCCGTATACATCTTAAAGTGGCCTCCTAACAAGTAGTGTCGGTACTTCTGGAGTGCATACACCATAGATAGCCCCTCGCATTCAATGGTAGAGTATTTCTTTTCTGCTTTGGATAACATGCGGCTTGTGAATGCGATAGGGTGGTCCAAGCCTTCTCCACCATCCTGTGTTAGTACTTCCCCCAATGCTATACATGACGCGTCAACATGTACATGAAACTCTTTCTTCCAGTATGGGAAGACTAGAATCGTCATAGTAACCATATTTTCTTTCAATATATCCAAGATTTTCTTATAGTCATCGTTCCAGTAGAACCTGAAATCCTTCTTCAACAATTTTTCCATCAATACGGTGATCTGGGCATAGCTTTTGATAAACTTTCTGTAATATCCCGTAAGTCCCAAAGTAGTTGTTTCACACTACTCAGTGCTTCCAAGTTCAGTATCACCGTGACTTTGTGGGGTCTACCATCATTCCTTGTCTACAAACCACATGCCCAAATAGGTTCCCAAAAGGAACGCAGAACAAACACTTCTTGAGATTGAGCGTGATCTGGTATCTTCGACAAGTATTTATCATCAAGCGAAAGCTCACTACATGTTGCTTAACCAACCCAAATACAGTCTAGTCACCAAAATATACCTCCATGAACTTATGAATAAATTCCTTGAATGTCACAACAACCACACGCGAGAATATTGCAGGCGCATTCTTCGGTCCAAACAGCATTACAGTATATTGAAAGCAACCCCACTCAGTCACGAAGGTTGTCTTTCTCCTATCCTCTGGCGTGATTTTGATTTGGTGGTACCCAGAGAACCCATCAATGAAGGAATATTCTTCCTAGCCACCTGCATTGTCCAGCACTTCATCCGAGAACAGAGTCGAGAAAGGATCATACACACAAGTGTCATTCAGTTTTCGGAGATCCATGATTATCCTTATCTCATCCTTCTACTTCTTCTCTTGTACCACCATTAGGTTTACCCAATAAGATTCTTCCACAGGCTCAATGATGCTTGCTACTAGCATTTTGTCTAGCTCTAAGTGGACCTTTTCCTTGTATTTTGGATTTAGGCGATAAGGCCTCTGCTTAACTGGCTTCACATTCAGTTTCAATGTGATCTTAATCACTCCTAGATCTCTGATTATTCCTTTCATATTCGTAAACTTGGTAGAGAATAAGTCTTGGTATTTGCGGAGAAATTTAGCGACCTTATCCACCATCGCATCATCCCAGTAGTCTCCAATCTTTACGAATTTAGGTTCTGCCTCCGTACCAACGTTCACTTGTTTTGTTTTCACTGACGCGGTTATATCATGGTTCTCAATCTGTAGTTCTTGAACCTCGTGGTGGCCTTCTGTTTCTGGAATGTTAATCTTCTATGGATCCTCGTCCTCCTCTTCAGCAGTTACATTATAACATTCCAGCGCGTGGCTCAGCTGAGTAGCCCATTCAGGCTAAATCAGGTCTAAAGGATCCTGTGGTATCCTAAATATGGTTGCTTTCACCTCTTGTAGTGCTTCATCAATATTGTCAAACCCATCCTCAAAACTAAATGTCATCATGAATCCTTCGTGTAGGATATTCCATTCACCTGTCCCATGGTGGAGATCTGTTTCTATATACCAATTCATTGGGATAACATCGAGGGTATGACAGAAAAGGTGCACCCACTCAGGTTGTGGATTTTCTCCATAAGCCTGCATCCATTTGGCCAGATGCACACGTGGATCATTTTGTCCATCATACTTGTCTATCAGTCGCATCTTATGCTTCCCAAATTGTGCTCTCATCATCCTCCTACATTCGTGCCAATCATCAAAGCTTCCCTTGTGCGTACCCCACCATCTTGTGGGCATAGCGCGCATTGCCCAGTCCAAGGCCTAGAAGCGTTTCTTTTCTAGCACCTCCCTTTCAAATGCATCCAAAAAGACAACTACCTCATCTAGACCATCATAAATAGGTAGATTTCTTACCTCTAATGACACACAACGCAACGATCAGGTCATCATGTTGCAATTCAGCATAGCTACCTCATGTAGCCGATTCTTCCAGTGTTCTATTTCTTCATCGGAGTCCGAAGTGCAAGAACTCTTGCGATCCCATGTGATTCGTCCATTTGTGGTAGGATTCACCCAATCTTGGTCTTGTGTTGTTATCTTATGGATGCAGTCTAGATCATCATCACTCTCATAATCGTGGACTAGTTCCGTATAGCGCGATCCTTCAGTAGGATCCAGGGGTATTATTACACACAATGATTTCTTCTCAAAGATCATCTTTAACTTCTTCAGATTGAGTACCCCATTCATATCAGTAGCCTAGTCAATTCCCAAGAGTGCAGGGTAGGGATTGCTATCATCCACTATCTCTATTACTTCAAAATATGCCAGCGTCTCGCTCCCTCAATATCCACGGTCACCCCCTGCAACCACCCCATGGGTATGATTTTTTGCTGATTCACCATCCTTAGCTGAATCACAAACCATTGCAATGCAGGTCGCCCCATTCACTCCCAAGTTTGCTTTGGTAGGACATCTGCATTTGACCCTAGGTCCAAAATGACTTGATCCATTTCATACTCTTCTATTTGTGCGTTCAGTCTCATCTCCCGTCCCATCCTTGTTTTATACTTGCCAATCTTTCATACCATGTGCAACTCACCTAGCGCAGTTCTAGCGCATCTATTGATGAGTTCTTGTAGCCCTTTTACAGCCTTACTATCGCGTAGTAACTTCATACAGGTTTCCAGGAAAGTTGTGAGCATAGAGGGGTCCATCTCCAACTCAAGCTTATCCTTGCTTCATGAAGTGGAGGCCTCAACGAAGCTCTTCTTAGCTTCCATGAAGGCTTCTTGATTGCGCTCCAAATCAAACTCAACCTCTTTCATCAGGGCCTTGCAAACCCATGTAATGTCTTTTGGTTGTTTCCCCTTGTCATATCCCATCATGATTCCACTTCGAAGCACTATATTTATGTTTGAATCTTCCTTGCACGGCTCAGGCCTCATCATTTGTAGGTTTTGAGTAGGGGGAGGTGATAGCGCCCCTTTGTCATGTATCCTAGCTATTAGTTTAGGACAATATTTTGTTTCATTATTAAACAGCATGCAATACTTGCAAGATGGATGCATTGGATTAATGCAATCGTGGGCATAGTGCCCTGGTCCTCCGCAATTGTAGCAAATCAACTATCCTCAACCTCTACCATGTCCTCCTTCGCCTCAGCCTCGTCCACGCCCCTAAAATCCTGTCTGCGCCATCCCTACATTCAGGTCAAGGGGCCGTGTTTTAGCCTGAACCCAGTAGGCGGGAATTTTATCCATCATCAATTCATAGCTCTTGAAATTACGCTCATCATGTCCTACCGACCTACAAAAGCTGCAGAAAAACTTTTGCTATGCTTGTACATACTTTTGTAGCAAGTGACAGTTATTTATCGCTTGTTTTTCGACTACCTGATAGATAGCGCACCATAATGCAGGCCCCGCGCTTGGTCCTGCTTGAGCCTCTGGCCTTAAATGCATCGGTCCTCCTCCTGCAATGTAGTTTGAAAAGACCAAGCAATGGTCTTTGTCATGACCCTGACTCTTGCATTTCAAGCACCATACCTCCTCGTGCATCTCTAGATGAATCATTCTATCCTACTTCAGGATTTTCATCTCAAGGCACAGATTCTTCAACTGCACATGGATCCACTAGACTCATAGATTAGGATCCTGCATCGGAATTTCATGTAGTCTCATGGAAATCTCCAAGGCCTCTCCCTGATTTGTTATCTTCTGTTGCAACAACGCACTCCTTAAGTGTGGTAGTAGTGAAGACATAAACCACTCACGATGTTTTCCATCTGTCAAGTTCACATTGGCTTCACAGATCATACATTTCAACCTTTGATCTAGTTCCCAAGGCGTCTCGCCTGGTTGCATCGCGATCTCTTTGAATCCCACAATCGACTGCACCTTAGATTTAGGCCTGCTAAATTCCCTTTTTAGTGCTACTTGGATGTATGCTACTCCAGCATTCAGGTTATCGTTAGAGTACTTAATATACCAGGTTAGTGTGTGATCTTGTAGAGCACTAACTAGTGTCACCTTCTTTATATGATCATCTGTAACACCTTGAGCTTCCTATACAGCCTTCACAATGAACCATAATTGATCTAGGTCCTCATTTCCCAAGCCCTTGAACAAAGGAAACTTCATTATATTTTCCATGCTTAACCACGGTGGAGGTGAAGGTGGTATGGGTGAAGTTGGAGGCAATGGTGGTGAAGTTGAAGGTGGTGTGGGCGGAGGTGGTATTCGCAGGAATCCTTGTCTTATTAACTGAATAGCGCTTCACAAAGAAACCTTCATTATCGCTTCTTCGTCCCTTTGCAGAGGTGAAATCAAGGGGCTATACTTTGGACCCTTATTTCCTTCATTCCTATAAGTTTTTCCACTTTGCATAGTCCCAAACATCAAGGTAGCTGCATAAACCTTTTTTTGCACAACAACATTTTAATCCAAGTATTCAAATATTTTATGTACTTACCTCGCGGTCCTTTGAAAAAGTGTTGCTTTGCTTCGCTATAACTGACTAATGGGTTAACCATAAATTCATTCACAAATCCTCCTATGCCACGATCGACCCAATGATCAATAGCGCGGGCGACATTATCCTATGATGCTTCCAACCTTCGCACTAGCTCTAGGGTCCACACAATAGGACCGTCAAGTTTCCACCTTCCTTGGCTATCTGCTAGCTTCGCAATCCACTCATATAGCTCAATAAGGAAAAAGCGGAAAAATATCTCATGGATATCTATATATAGGTATTGGTCCAACCACTGTTCCTTTGTCAGTCACAGGTTTCTGTTCTCCTGTGCCGTGAAATCATGGATTTTTCTATCCAACTAGTCTCCCATCTCCTTCTTAGTCAAATTCTAGTGATATGACATCACATATCTCTCATGCAAATTCTGGTCCCAGCAACAAAACCATTTGTTGGCTTGAGGGGGCTTGACCCAGGTTCAGTGTTAATTAGCCAAACAAATGCCTACACTACTGGCCCTTTCGGCATCAGCCCGAGGAGTAAGGACCAAAGTCTCATCCGAAGAGGTATGGGGGGATGATGGAACAAAGTTTCCACACCCTTGAGATGGTTGTGATGTCGATTTTATCTCTTCTATCCTTGCCTTCATGCATGAGATCTCACTCTAGGGCTTGTAAGACAAACCCTCTATTCCAGCTTTCAATACCTTCATGAAAGTACACAATCAACTTTCACGTAGTTTTAACCTATGGCTTGGGTACTTTCGCACTGCTATAGCAGCGTGCCGTGAAGATTCCTCTATTATCCTAAGTGATTCACTTATTTTGTCCAATACTTAATGTTATCACCGCGTAAACAGATTTTCTTACTTGCGTTCACTTAACCAACACATTTACATACATTCACGCGTCATATAAGCATTATAAGTGAAATTCATACCCGACATAACAAGATGCATAAACAGGAAATAAAGACACATAAATTGTAGAATACTTCTCTTTATTGATAATTCTAGATGGTTACAAACTCGACCCGCGCTGCGCACTTAGCTATAGGAGTCTGTGCACTCAGTTGCGAACTTCTACCCTATTCCTCTATGCACTTAGTTGTAGAGCCTCTACCTATGCTACAACCCAAGACTTAGACTTCTTGTTCTAAAGCTATGACTTTCTTACATGTTCAATCCTTCATTCTTCTAACTATTTAGAGCTTAGATCATTTCATACAATCCCATGGTTCGCGGACCATGGGTAGATCTTTTACAGATGACATTACATTTCCAAAATAAGGGCAGACAACCCTATGACTCTTTAACACCTACACACTCCGCGACCACAAAATGAAGATTCTTTACACTTGGATTACAAAATTTGACCAAAATATGGGCTTTTAGCCCCAACACTACCCTTAGGGGATCTCGCGCCCAACAAGAACACTCTAGGCAACAGAAATCATAGGAATAGCATTTGCAAAAGGAACAACAACTACCTCAAAAACACAGAGAAGGAGTTGACAAAGATGGAATTCAATCCAATTGAGAAAGCAGCAAGAAATGATGGATGTGCAACATGTAAGGCAAACAAATTTATGATCAGCAGGTTCCAAGATGCTCTTCAAGACCTTAAGTCAGAAATGAAAATGGAATTCAGTTATCAAAAGAGAAATATGGAAAGCCAGAAAGTGGAGATAATTGCACTCAAGAACAAATGTGTGCACTTGGAGGAAGTGGTAGCCTACATTAAATCCTCCACCCTGAGCCAGGAGGGAGAAAATTCAGTCCACCAAGGCAAGAAGCAGCATTCCTCCCAGGAACAGTCAGTCCATAAACCCTGAAAAAACAACAAGTAATATAATGTTTTGTAAATTTATATTACTTGCAGGCCAATATGTAAGGCAATATGCCAGGATAGATATAGGAATAAATAGAATTTTGGAATTCAAGCATAGAAACAGGGACTGCGTTCCCATTATCCTTCTACAGCTTGAATTTAATCTGCATCGAATGTAACAGGAGCATGCTCATTTTCACCCTTTTTTTGTAATACAATCAATATCCAACCTTGTCAAAAACAAAAATATAATTAATCACTAATTAATTATTATTCCTTGTCAAATTTGACTAAATCCCTTAGGAATAATTAAATAAATCATTATTTGTTTATTATTCCTTAACCAATTTCTTGAGATGATAAATAAATCATTTATTTATTTATTATTTCTAAATAAAAGTTTAAATACTTTTCCCTCCTAACCAAATATAATAAAATATTATCATTTATTTATTTATTATTTCTAAATAAAAGTTTAAATACTTTTTCCCTTCTAACCAAATATAATAAAATATTTCAACTGGTTATTCCAAGAATGGGGTTAATAATATTTTATTATTGCTCATTGTTCGAGGATAAATCAATGTTTTGTTATAAATAGAAGGGTTTTCCTTTCATTATTCACTTTTTATTATTTTCATTGTTGCACTCAGTGTTGTAACTCTTATTATTTTCATTGTCGCACACCACTTTTTCCATTTGAGTTCTCATTGAGCTCAAACATTTTATTTGTTGGTTTTACATATTATAGAGGAGAGAGACTCTATCAAAAAGATAAAGACATTTGAGGATAGCCAAGAACCCATCCCATAGAGGGGGACCGGTAACATTTATTGGTTCCCTTCACAGGTGTTGTAATAAAATATATTCTTTTTATATCTGGTTTCCATTAGATGATTGAAGTTATTACTGTTTCTTTCTATTGTTTAACTATGATTGTGGCATAGATCAGGACTTTGGTAGGTTTTGTTTCTAATATTTTCTGCAGATCTACAATGTTTAGCAGTCATTTATATTGTTGAGATTGTTTTTCATCCACAATTTTAAGTGTTTTCTTTTCGTACATCTTTGAGAGGAAAACACTACAACAAAATTTGCGACTCCACTAGTTTTTTACTTCAGATCCAAAAACATGGGTAGCCTTAAGTTTTCATCTTAGGTTTCCTTATTTTTTCGATCCTTTAATGTTTTTTCCTAGCTTTTTAACCTTAGATCTGTTAATTTTTTTACTTCACAAGTTTTCTAGTCTTTTCCACAGGTCATAGGAACAAGCTGCAACAGAGACGATAGTTTTTTATGAGATTTTCCGACCAAGAATCAAGGAGCAGAAATCACACTTTTTAGCCCAAAAATTGTGATCTGGAGTCCAGAGTGCACCTTTCAACCTAAAAAGTGCAATCCATCCCCCCCCCCGAAAACATGTCAGTACCTGCGATTTTTAGGGTTTCTGGGTTTTTATCAGATATGTTTATGGTTTTCTCTGAGAGTTGTCTACTGGTTTGTTTGATCTTTGTCTCATCCCGCTTAGGCCTTGATCTATTGTAATTTACTTGTCAAAGTGGAATTTAGCCCCTTAGGGCTTCTGGTACACTTCAACCTTTATAGGAGGAGTTTAACTAAGTAAGAAGTCTGAGTTTATACAACACTTTCAACCATATTATCCAGATTTGAACCCTTATGTTTCAGATCTTCAAAGATAGGTTGTGTCCATCCATAGTTTCATATTAAACCTTGTTTGGTCATTTTCCTTAGGGTGCCATTGGTTGCCCTAGGTTTTTCAACCATCTACCTATCTTTTTGCATCGAACTTCCTCTTTGGTTTTTTGTTGTTGCTACACCACTTTCCACCAACCTAGTGTCATTTGATCCCAGTCACACCAGTAATTAGATCTCTTAACCTTCTTAGTGTGTTTTCAGTCGATTTCGCCACCAACCAGCATAGTGTTTGCAAACCCAGTTTGCGTGGGGTTTAGTTAATTGTTTTGTTGTTCATTTTCTATTGTTAATTTCAGTTTATTTTCAGCAAACTTTTTTCTTATTTACAAACACGATCTAGGCTTAATCAATAAACACAATTGCACACAATCACACCTTATGCGAAGGGTGCTTGGTTTAAACCACCAAGCCAAGACTTAACATAATAAATTTATCTCCCATCATCAAGACAAAGGCATATTGTTGATCTCCCTTCACCATTTTGGTGTCACATGTGTCTTACAACCATTGTGCCACCAAGGCATTTGTCACAAAGACTCTTAGGCCTTCACCCCTAGTTTCCTCTTTGGGCATATTACTCCTCTCGTTGGGTTTGAGTTCATAGCCCTCTGAGCCCCCATACTGACTCTTCTCCTAGTTCATCTGATTCTAAGCCTCCTTCACCACATATCTTCACCATGTCTAGACCCATAGCTGGAGCAGGAACCCAACCTGTTGTTGGCTCTGGTTCTACTCTAGCCTCAGGAACTATTCCGGAAGCCCCCATGCTCCATTTTATGGCTAGGTTAAGTCTCCTAGATTTCAGCCAATTAATAAACGACCCTATACATCATGATGTTGGTTGGCCTATTATGCTGTTTAAGCTTCCCTTAGAAATCCCAAATTTTGAGGGTAATTCTGGAGACGACCCTACTAATCATGTCCACTCCTTCCACATGTGGTGTTCATCCAAATCAATTACCGATGACTCCATTCATATTTGTCTATTCCAATGCACACTCACTAGAGATGCTGCAAAATGGTATGTAGACCAGCCCACTGCATCTCATTCCATTTTCATGATGCTTGCTAAAGCATTCTTATCATATTTCTAGTTACCTCCCTAGTACAACTGTTACACAGCATTTTATCACTATCCCTGTACTCTTCATTCCTTGATCCTCAAGGACCTCTACAACTAACCCTACATGCTTACCTTCATGAAGAAACCCCCATTGTGTCCCTCTTCATGAGTAGATCAATTCCCTTTCGCACCATTTCCCTTGAAACTTCTGTTTTGCCAAGTTTACAAGACCGACGCTAATGGCCCTTGTCTTCCCTGTGCTGATGTGCAGATATTAGCATTATCCCTAGCACCGACTAGAGTGACTGAGTTGTGTTTCAGTCACGCCAGTCTTGTTATGGAAATTTTTTTAAATTAAGAGTCGAAGCTTCCAGCTCTAGAAGCTTTGTAACAAAAATCTGGTAAATGGTTTGGATGGATGGGGTCGAGGATGTTAGTTTGGGCTCCTTTCCCCTATAATGATGGAACTACCTCAAGGGATAAGACCTTCTCCCATGAGAAGAGGATGCATCTCCCATCCATTCATCTTTATAAACTTCCCTTCTTCCCAAGCACAAGCTAGTGTTAATGTTGGTGTGCCAGTGCTATTTTGGTTTGGAGTAAACAAAAAGCTATTCATAGTTGTAGCTCTCTAGTTGTGTGAGGGAGAAGTGTGATTTTTTTTGGAGTGAAGCCTAAAGGGAAGAGCCTTAAAACTATTTTTGATTGAGGCCATCATGGGATTCTAGCAGAAGTGTGTAGGAACCTGGTCTTTAGACATAGTTACCGGAGAATCCACAGTAAAACTTATTTTCCATCAACATTTCAAATCCCAATTGGGATCCATCATCAGGACTAGGATGCTTTGCTTTCAATTGAATGAGTGAAAGGGTCTTGTTTGTTCACGTATTTCGAGTGTCTCTTTTCTCTTTCCAAGCATAGATTACATTGCTTGGTTTCTCAATTGAAGCATTTACATGTTTGGTTTGTTCAATTCAGGGAAGAGGTTCTTTTTAGTTTCATTTATCATGATTTGGATTTGATTGATGTTTGTTTGTTTGGAATTGTGAAAATTTTCATTTAAAGTACTTTATGTGAAAGATTCATTTTTCATTTTATGAAAAGGAGAACACCATTCTAGTTTTCTTAAGCGAAAATATTGTATTAGTAGCATCATGAGAAGCTAGAATTGCATCATCATAAGAATTGGAAATGAAATGAAACTTCTTTTGTTTTTATATGAATATTCAGTGCATTTAGGATATTTATTAGAGAAAGATTTCATTCTTTTATTGTTGCATTGATTTTGTTCTCCCTATCTCACAATTAGTGTTAACTTTCATCGAAGACAAAGATCTCTTTTCTCATATAACTACATGTAGGAGTTCGTCAGATGAAAACGATAGGGCCTTGAAATTGAGACCTAATTCAAGATCAATCATTAAAATTTATTGAATTAACCGAAGGAAGAATTTGACACTTAACGATCATATCTAGAAGGTCTAGGCTAGAGACGCGTTTCGACGTCTTTAAACCTAGCAGCTGTCATTAGCTTCGGCATTAGATAGCACTAGTACAGACTTGTGATCCCCATACTATCACGTATATAAAGGGAGACCCCACTAGGTTTGAGATCCTTTATCCATTGGAAGCCAAGTCTACTTCCTTTTAAATGTGATACACTAAACACAACATTCGGGGAGATTACCTTTCTGTACTTCTCGGTTCACTGGGAGGTATTCTGCAATTCACGGTTACCTGGTAATCCTTTATGCCTAGAGTACCCTAAGTAGTCATTTCTTATCATCAAGCACTTGTCCTTTCTATCTCATTAATTCTGAAAGCGACTAGAGTCACCTTTCGTCCTTTTCTCAACTCTTAAAATATGAAAATTCAAAGTTTTGTTTCAATCAATTAAAATTAACTTCCCACGAAATATTCCTGGTTAAAGTTATATTCCTCAGTAATTATTTAGGGTTGATTCCAATGGCAACATTTCTAGAGTCTACCAGTCAAGGGTTCCCCTTGGATGGGAATCCTGGTCCTTTTCCTTCTTTTGGAAATGATGGTGCTCCTTATATGGCAATGATGTCCCTCCCTGGGTTAACCATTGGTTTAATTTTCTGGTTATTTTTGACCTCAATGGTCCCAAGTGTCAACTCCCACCTTGTCATCTCCTTCATTTGAATCATACCACATTGATTCTAAGGTTGACCTCTCCCTTTCTTCCCCTATTTCTTCCTCTTCCTCTTCTACTTTGCCTAGTGAAAGTTTGAAATCTAGTAACCAGGAGGGTAAGAAAAATAAGAAGAAGACAAAGAAGAAGAAGTCAAATAAGCGAGAGGCCAACCATTCAACTATTACTCCAAATGCACCCCCATAGACAAACCTTCTAATCCTTTGCAGAAGGTAAAATTCCCTTGTAGGTTGTGTAAGGGCGACCATATCCTTCGATACTATCTTGGCATTCCCAAAGTCTTAGAGGCATGGCCTCAAGCCCTAGATCAACCATCCCCACCAACCTCTAGAGATCATGTCGATGTTACACCCTTAGTTAACGATGGTAAGAAGAAAGGGAAGATTAGATTCCCCTGTAGGTTGTGTGAAGGAAAGAATCTTCTTCACCTTTTTCCTCTTATGGATAAAGCTTCTAAAGTTTTGGAAAACCTTATAGCTCCTCAACCCCAACTTCCTGTTGGTTATCAGAGGCTTTCTTCTGAACCTCTCTCGGTTGTTTAAGAGATTGACTTAGGCTCATCTCTTGCCCGTCTTGCTCTTCCTGAGTGAGACTCTCTTGGGTCTGTTCCTGACCAACAATTGGTCGCAAAAAGTGTTGACTTGGTTCCAACACCAGTTGCTCACTCAGTTCCAGAAGAGAGTGGTGATCATACTTCTCATGTTCTTCTCATCTCCTTAGAATATCATGAATCAAAGAGTGACCCTCCTGTCCCATTTGTTCAAGAGAGTCCTTCTCCTTCTCCTGTAGGGCATGGGGGTAATCATATGATACCCCCACCAAGTAGTTTTTTCGTCTCTTTCGATTGGGGTCCATTGACTACTTTCCGCCTCCCATCTTATGTGACTTTCCATATCACAGTACAAGCCTATAATATCGTAGTACTTGGCACTATATTAGATGAAGGTGCATCTGTTAGCTTCATGTCTTTAGCTACTTGGCAAGCTTTTATTTCCCCACAGCTTGTGCCTGTCACTCAGAATCTGTTGGCTTTCAATAGAACAACCATTCAACCCTTTGGGGTCCTTCCGAAGTTCCCTATTACTTTGGGAGGGAAGACTATCTATATAGATGTGATGGTAGTCCAATGTCCCTTAGATTTCAATCTACTTCTTGGATGCAACTATGTTTATGTCATGGGAGCTCTTGTTTCTTCACTTTTCCATGTGGTTTGTTTTCTGCATGAAGGGATAATTGTGACTATTGATCGAATTTCGTTCAGTGGTCAGCAGGTGCCTCCTTTGCAACCATCATCTTGTATCGACTCTTGCTTACAAGTAGTGCCTTCCTCGCCACGGGTTAATTTTGTGGCTACTCGTTCCGTCTCCACATCTGCTGATGATCACAAAGATGGTATAGTACATTATGTACTGGGGGCATTTGAACCCAATCTATCTTTGGTACCAAATGACATGTATTCCTCCCGGAGCATGGTCATTCCATCTAGTGAAGACCTCTTGGGAGCCATGTTCTCGTATGGTCCGTGAACAAATGTGTGAGGATAGTTCCTAGTCTTGTGTCAACCTCGTTAAAAAATGAAACAAGGGGGATGAGAATAGTTCCTGGTCTTGTGTCAACCTCGTAAAAAAATGAAACAAAGGGTATGAACATAGTTCTATGTATTGTGTCAAGCTTGTTAAAAAATGAAACAAGGGTTTTGAGGATAGTTCTTTTATTGTGTCAACCTCGTTAAAAAATGAAGCAACCCCTTTTTAAAATCGATTCTTTAATTAAGATCTCATAAAATCCCAGTCGAGTCTTTCTTGGATCTCGAAAATGAACCTTCATTCCATCCACCTAGTTGACTGAAATGAAGTTTGGGGGGCATGTACCTCGATTGAGTCATTATGCTGGGGGCATGCAAACTTATAGCAACCACAATTTTTCATTTCAAGCTTATGTAAACATGAACCGAATCCAAGCCAAGTTCTCCATGGTTCAAGCTTGTGTAAAAATGAACACATGCCCAATTTACATCTCATGATTGCCATTTTAATTAGCTGATTTTTGCTAGATGAGCCTTGGTTGTTTTATTCCATCGCCACCATCTCTTTGGCTGATCATATGCTTTCACTTGTCTTTTTTTCCTTTCCTGAGGAACCATATCAATGAGTGGTTTTATTAGCTAACCTCTTGACCATTACATGTTTTGAGCAGTTCCTCGATTGTCGGAACTAGTTGCTACCCTTTATACCACTTGTTCCTCCAGGACAAGTCACCCTTAAGCTCTTTTTTGACTCGTAAAAGATGAAAATATTTCCGAGTGTTTTTCCCTTTTGACTTGTAAAAGATAATAAAATGAGGGGTCCACTTTCAATCTCTTTTCTGACCCTTTAAAATCGAAAAGATGGTTAAGCCCTTATATTTTTGAACTCGTTAACGAATGCAAAATGTCATGCGCCTAGTATAAGTTTACCCCTTTTTCGAGCTAGGAGGCACTATTTACGAGAAAGGTACTCCTTGACTGAAATGGTCATGAGGTTTTCTCAAGTATCGTTTTCTACCTTTTCAGGCTTGAGAGACACAAATGTATGAAAAGTGACCATGTGGATTTTTCTTTTATGTATCTTTTTCAAACTCTCTATACATGAAAAAGATACCGAGTTACACCTTTGTAGGACTCGTTAAAATATTAAATGACATCGGATTCGTCACCATGATGAACATGAGTTTCTCCTTCTTATGGCTCGTTAAACTTACTAGGTCAGATTCGTTTGAAGGATGAAGTTACACTGCAAGCATATGCTATCCCCTTCAAGCTTATGATTTAAAAATAATTGGGGTACATGCTAGAAATGGTGGGGGAAAATTTAAAAATCTAATCAGTTGTGTCGGTAGCTCACTCTTGAACATGACACTTTTTTGCTTCGTGTCAAGTTGGGATATCCTCCTTTGTATCGTCGACCTTCCTAGGTTGGGTTGTTCATTTTTTCCTTCCATTTGATCTCTGCCAAGTCATCATGACCACCGATCCTATGGATCCAAAAGCTTCCAAACTTCCAGTTGTGTCGCTGATATGTTCAAGAGTTGTCCTTCTGCAGTTACACTTACCTCTGATTCTCTATATCACCCAAAATCATTTTGCATCCTTTCGTCTCGCGTCAATGATGTGGGAAACATTCTTGCCTTCCTTCGACATGGTCGTTTCCCATTGACTTCAGTTCATTATCCGGGAAGTTGACCGAGAGACTCCATTCCAATACCTTAGAGCTTGCATGCCCTAATGGAAAGTTCTTCATGCTCGACGACAAGTTCACATCATTGGCTTTCGATCAAGTGATTTCACGGGTGGTCGACTTCAGTTCCTCTATTCACATTCTTTGAATTGTGTTGATAGTACCTTAAGGACCATTATCATTATTGGTGGTTTCTCTTGTGCTTGTTAACAGTTTACATCATTGACTAGTAATCAAGAAAATCTATAGCATGTTTGACGTCAAAACATCTATTCACATGTTATAATTTGTACTTTGATCAGGTCATGTTGGAGTGCAACACCATGGGCTCAGATCACAAAAGTCTAGGTTGTGAAGTGATGTGACATGGCTATGTTGATATACATGTCTCTTTCAGATGGATGGTTGTGACCATACCATGAGTTATCATATGTGATCCTTTTCATTATTGGATGGTTGCAACCATACCATGGTTTCATTATGATCCTCTTTGATGGATGGTTGCACCCATACCTGGATCCAATTATATGATCATTCTCTAGATGGATGCATCCATGCCATAATTCATGTATCATTTGACACAGTTTTTAGTTATGTATATGTATATGTACTTTCTTGCTTGTTTTTCGATGGAAGACTATAGTTTCCTGCACTGATTCATAAAGCATTTCATCCTCACTCTAGTTCAGCCTTCACACCTTAGGGGGCTTCTGTTACACAAAATTTTGTCACTATCCATGTACTCCTCATTCCTTGATCCCGGGGGACCTCTATAGTGAACCCTACATGCTTACCCTTCATGAAGAAACCCCCATTGTGTCCCTCTTCATGAGTAGGCCAATTCCCTTTTGCACCATTTCCCCTAAAACTTCTGTTTTTCCCAGTTTACAAGACCGGCGCTAATGGCCCTTGTATTCCCCGTGCCTATGTGCAGAGATTAGCACTATCCCTAGTCCCAACCGGAGTGACTACATTGTGTTCCAGTTGTGTCGATCCTATTATGGAAAATTTTTAAATTAAGCGTTGAAGCTTCCAGGTCTAGAAGCTTCATAACGGAAGTCCAATAAATGATTTGGCTAAATGTGGTCAAGGATGTCAGTTTGGGCTCCTTTCCCCTATAATCATGGAACTAACTCAAGGGATAAGACCCTCTCCAATGAGAAGAGGATCCATCTCCCATCCATTCATCTTATATAAACCTCCCTTCTTCCCAAGCACAAGCTAGTGTTAATGTTGGTGTGATAGTGCTATTTTGATTTGGATTAAACAACAAGTTATTCATAGTTGTAGCTCTCTAGTTGTTTCAGGGAGAAGTGTGATTTAGTTTGGAGTGAAGCCTAAAGGGAAGATCCTTAAAAATATTGTTGATTGAGGCCATCATGGGATGCTAGCAGTGTGTGGGAACCTGGTCTTGTCATAGGAGAATAGCAACATCAAGACAATGGTTGTAATCTCTTCTTGATTGAATATATATGCAACTATCGATTGATTTCCTACATTATTTTTCATCTTACATATTCATAGCTTAATGTTTATTGACTTGTTAAGTAGGTTGAATTACAATTTTTCTATTATCACGATTGTTGTTTGCTATTGTTTACTTGTTTCAGGTGCTTGAAGAAGGAAGCAATAGATAGTTGGAGTGAGCAAGCAAGGACATCATCAAATAGGATAAGTGTACTAAGAGGTAGGCCCTCTTCATTGGTTCTAACCTAAGGAAATATTCCATAGAATGTATCAGTTGTGTCTAGACCCATTATAGGGCTAGAGGAATTTGTTTGTGTTTGCACTTGTAATTTTACTCCGCCGCAACGACATTGGTACGGAGTTATTGACCTCATTATGTCAGTCCTCTAACACTTGCCTTTCTGATCATGTTCAGGAATGGTGTAGAAGGCATAGTACATGTTGTACCCCACCCTTTGAAGACCATGTCTATCTAGATTGGTTTCTTAGGAGCCTTTTATCACCCATTGGAAAATATGTTGTGTCCCATTTTCCCTCATACAAAGGAAGACATTCTCCGAACCACTTTGAGATCTGATCTGATGTACACACAATCCATTTATGTCTATACCATCATTCCATACCTCCCTCATCCTAGAATGCCAATGCACCGGGAGCATTTCACGTTGTCGATGGTATCGTTGGAACCCTTTCACACCCTTCGCCATATACTCAGCAAAATTATGGCTATCCTAAGGGGGGTACCAGTTCCACCAACATTTATGCCCCTCCTACTAGCAACATGTTTTAGTGCCCCAACCTGTCTACAAAATTGTTGCTCCTCCTTATGCATAGTCGAGCACTCCAACTCCTCAAGAATTAGTGTCACAACCTCCCATGCATCCTTAGCCCCAACAGCCACCACCTCCTCAGGGTCAAGTGCTTTTGCAGTAGAGTGTGGGCAATCCCAAACATTCAAGGAAAAAGAATAAGGGGAAGGGTAACGAGGGTAACCAAGGTAATCAAGGTAATCAGCATAGTGAACCATAGGGGAACCAGACTAATACTAACAACTAGAAACAGGGGAGCTAACCTAAGTAGAACAATATTTTTCATATGAACAAGCCTTGTGCATGTTGTGGCGTACATGGCCATTATACACTTGAGTTTCCCCTCTTACCACATATGCGCCAAATGTGGCGTACATGGCCATTATACCACTTGAGTTTCCCCTAAACTGGAAGTGCTTACAAATCCTTTCCCTTAGCAAGGATTTGCTGCTACTCAACCTTAGCCATGTCAAGCAGGCCATCCCCCCCAACCTTCTATTCTTGGTGACTACAAGATCCTTATGATGAATTTTGATGAGGTTAATCCCTTCGATATCAACCTACAAACTCGGTCACATCAATATGAAAATCCATTGACTTCGTCTGCCACTGAATCCAAAGCAAAATCATATGATGAGCATCTTACGACAAAAAATGGTTTGTTACAGATCCCTAAACCTAAATTTGAGGTCATTCCCAAGATCTCAAAGGGACCATTACACTATAATGAAACTTCTAACCGAGTTGCACATACATACAGTATAGTAGACGACTGACACTGGAAGTCCTCCAGTTGTGCCTGTTTCAAAAGAAAGGTCTAATAACTACTTTGGGTGCAATAGATCCTTCTAATGATCATTTGATTGTCTTCCCAGTTGATACATTAGAACATCCCCCATTACCTTCATCCATTGCTTTCTAGATACCAGTTTGAGTATGTAATGCCATCATCTCCCGATGCATCATTGATGAAGGTGCATCCACCTGTGTGATGTTCTCTTCCATTTGGAAACAACTTAAGTCACCTGAGTTGTCCCCCTCCACCATCATTTTGCATGCTTGGGATGGAAACTCCTCCCAGCCTCTTGGCATGTACCACAATTGTCCAGTGACTCTTGTGGGAAATACTATCCACGTAGACATTGAAGTTATTGATGCACCTTTAGATTACAACATTCTATTGGGTCATAATTACACATATGCAATGTCAACCATCGCTTCTGCGGTGTTCTGTAAGATGTTCTTCCCCCATGAAGGGAATATCATTACCATCGATCAGTTGACTTACTACGTGTCGGCGTCCATGACCTCTCCCAAGTCCATTATCTCGTTGGTGTCAAATAAGCAGTCTCCAACTCCTCTCTCCAGTTTTGTACCCATAGTATAAAAATATTCCTCATTATTGGGTGCTTTCCCTGGTCCTCCCCCTCTTGTCTTAGAGTCTAACTCTTTGAGTTTTTTAATGTTACAAGCATCATGGGCTACTCTCAAGTAGTCTGGTACATATGATCAATAACCAACTCCTCAGCACCCTATTTTTCCCCTCTTAGCCGAGCCATCCGGATCCACCCCCCTAGAACCTCCTCCGTTTGTGGGTTCCTCTCCTATGTTCCCACTGGGAAATGTTCCTCCAGGTCTCAACCATCTAAGAGTTGTTCCACCAAGACATTACCCTGTAGGCTAGATACCTTTCTTATTTCACCCTCCAGGAATATTTTATGTCCATGTCATGGCACCATTGGTTCTTCCTAACATGACTTTGGGGATCTCAGTATGGTACATTGTGTTAGGGTCCTATAATAATAGGATTCATAATTTTGAATTGGCTATGGTTAGTCTTGTAATATTGTACATACTTTTTCTTTCCGCAAAACATTTTCCATATTAAAAATAAAAAAATGTAAAGAGGGTATGTCCTAAAAGAAATATCAAAGGGAAAAAAGAATAAGAAAAGTAAAAAAAAGTAAAAAAAATATGAACCCCAAACAAAAACAGATCATGAAAGTGTGCAAATTCAAGTGCCACTACTTTTAATTTACTGTGAGAAATAATGGTTGTGTGTAGCTTCTCATAAATTCCACAACCCATGATTGTCAAACTGTTTAATCTTGACTAGTTCATGTTTTAAATTTCATGTTTATAAATAAAGAATAAAGATCTAGCCAAATTGTTTAATCTTGGCAGATCAGTAGTTAGATAAAAAAATAAAATGTGCTCATAAGCCTAATCTGAGCCATTGGAAGTTATAAGGTTAGAATTAGATAGTTTACTTGTCAAAAGAAAAGGAAAGAAAGGGTCTGCTAGCCTAAATGCACCTAATAAAATGAAGAAAAAAATGTTAGGATAAGTAAAGGGTAGGTAGAAGAAAGGTTGCAAAAGCACAAGGTTGTTAAAGCATAAGCACATTTATCATGTTTAATCCTATGTTTCAGTGTGCAGGAGTAGTTATGAAAGTGAAAGGATGTTCACAAGCTGATTTAATTAACTTCCCCTCATTTCATTTCATCCCCCACTACATACTTACTAGTTTCCCCATTATCCCATAATTTCTTATGAATATACCCTTTTCCCTTAATTTTGGCCCTTACCCCTTGGTTTCACACATATCCCTAGCAAATTACCCTCCAAAGGTCATCCCCCTACCCTAAACCCCTTTTCCCTAATGTGAAACCCACTCCCCATTGAAAAAATCCTCTTCCCCCTCATTAATTTCCCTAAAAACCCATAAAAACCATTTATCCTAAGTTCTATTCCACCCACCCACACCCTCCCCCCCGCATTATTTAATTAACTCCCCGACATAAAACCCTTTTAACCCACCACCCTTGGTGTAGTTACAAAAACCCCGCCACATTCAACCTTGGTCCCACTTTATTAATCCCACTCATTATATTTTAATCCCCACTATATCATTAATTAATTACAAATAATTGTAATTAATTCCTCGAACCCCGCAAATATCCACCCCTATTCCCTCTGTGTTGCATTTCCACGCGACAACCATTAGATATTTCACCCCCAGATCTGACGACGTGCATCCATATCACACTGATTCTTTTTCAGATCTTTACCATCTCGAGAGCACACGAGATTCAAGGTTTTGCTCAGGCCCTTTTCGGCTACGTGGAAGCTCCAGGCGAAATCACGTGCTCTCGGGGAAATATCGTCCAACTGCCAAAAGTGGTGTGATGGCCCCTAAAACCGCCTCCCCTCCAAAAGCTAAACCATCCACTGTTCATTATGAATTTCGCACCAAATTCTAACCATTACCGGTTAAAAGGCCAAAGAAGCCCATTTCGACCCTTTTCGCTCATTTTCACTGTGAAAGCTACATAAGCCTTCCTGAGCCTCTGCAACCAAATTTGACTGCTGATTACCTTCTGAACACACTCCAGATGCCCAATTCATCCATTCAATGCACAGCTAAAGCAACCACACCCTCTACAGCCACCATTGAAACCAATTTGCAGCCTATACCATCAATTCCAGGTATTTTTTGAGAAAAAACCAGAATGGGCCTCCCAATTTGAAAATGTACAGTTATTTCAAACATTAATTGAACTTGAGATTATTTCCACCCGAATACCCAAACCCCTATTCTGCAAACTGCAAATTACCCTTTTACTCGACCAAAGTTTTCAAAGTTTCACTTCTACAGCTTGTATAAGCCTAATTCACACCTTTCCCCCTAAAAAATGGCTACCTAGACCTCTTTGGATGTGAGACCTGTGTCAACCCTCACCTGGACATCGACCATCTAGCACTAGCAGATAGGGATTTCCAAATAAAAGACACTGTTACTCTAACCCACCTTCTGAAGCTCTACTATTGAGTAAGGATAGGTTTCTAAACAATGCAGATGACATCCACTTTTGGGAATCCAATTTACCCAAATACCTATTCCCAGAAGTTCACCCATTCCCTGATATTGTAAATTTGTGTCATGCCTATTATATCCCTAGCCAAAGGGCTATTGTCACCCCAAATCAGCAATTGTTATTCACCATTACACTAGAGTCTATCAACCAAATGCTACAAATCCAGATTAGCCCTAATCAAAGCCCTTATCCATTAGATACCTATTGGACTTATATGTCACATTGGACCTAGTTAAGATAAGGAAAATCTTCCATACTTTCATCATTGAAGACCACCAATAGAATCATACTCTTCCACCATGGCGTCTACCCATGTGGGATCCTCCACAACTTCCTCGAAAGAGGATGGCTCAGTCACAACACACTTGCTCATCAGAGCCATGTATCCAGTGTACCGATCAGGTGACTGTCTCTGCCTGCGTTGGGCTATAGGTGGTCCTACAACTTTCTCTACATCTTGAGCCAGTCGCTCAGCTTCTGTCAAGTGCTTTCACCCTCTTATGGTTGGCGCTGCATGAGTGGTCTCTTCCACTCCATGAACCTCATCCTGTGGCTGATCCATGTCCTGAAGCTCATCCTTAGGAACTAATAGCTCCTCATCTTCATGCAAGTGTAGCTCCCTCTCAAGCGAACACTTCATGGCTTTCTCCTCCTGAAATTTTATATCCCGTCGCACAACAGTTTTACCACTATCTGGAAAATACACACGATAGCTGTGGGGCGTATCAATGTACCCCACAAATATCCCAACCTCTGCGGTTAGCTCCAACTTCTTCCTGGCATCCTTCGTCACATGCATGTAAACGTTAGCACCAAAAATCCTCAAATGAGAAAGATCAGGCTTCTTACCAGAATAAGCCTCCTCGGGTGTACTCATGCCAAGTATCCTATGAGGACAACGGTTCTACACATAAACTGTTGTATTGCATGCTTCCGCCCACAAGTGAAGGGGTAGGCCCTAATCATGCAACATTTTCCATGCAGAACCCATGATTGTTCTGTTCTTCCACTCAGCTACCCCGTTCTACTGTGGGTTATGGGGAGCTATGAGCTCTCTACGAATCCCTTCTGCCTTACAGAAATCCTTGAACTCATCCGAGATGTATTCACCACCATTATCGCTCCTAAGGGCCTTCACCTTCTTCCCCAACTCATTCTTGACCAGTGCTTTGAATTCACAGAACTTTGAATATGTCTCGCTCTTCTTCTGCATGAAGAAGATCCAACACTTACGAGAGAAATCATCAACAAAAATCACATAATACCTGTGTTTTGCTGTCGAAGCAACTGAGAAAGGTCCACACACGTCTGTGTGAATTCTCTCAAGGATCGTCGTGGCGTGACTATCCTTCTCGTGAAAGGTGGCTTTCACAAACTTCCCCAAAGTACACCCCTTGCACTGATCTGACTCCGCAAGTGTGCCTTTAGGAAGCCTTGTAGTGATCTGCTGCAGTATCTTCAAGACTCCATGGTGAAGGTGACCCAATCTCCTGTGCCACAACTCGCCATCATCCCGGCTCACCAATCCTTCTGCCTTGCCTGCCATTGCTACACATCCATCTACATGCAACTAATAAAGGTTCCTCACTTGAACCCCTATCTTCCGGGTCTCACCAGTTGTCTTGCTGTGCAGGAAGGCCTTTCCCTCGCTGAAAACAACATCATACCCCTTGTCTTCTAACATCGCCACTGAGATGAGATTCTTCTTCAATCCTGGAACATGCATGACTTCCTTCAATACAAAGGGTTTACCAGACTCCCTCTCAAAGGAAATGGTACTGATACCGGTCGCACTGTATCTACCATGATCGCCCATCTTGATGTGCACTCCAAGATCTTTGTCCTCTAGATCAGAGAACAAATCTCTATCTCCCGTCATGTGAAAAGACGCACCACTATCCAAGAACCACACTGATCCCATCACACTTGAAACCAAGCATGCGATCAATGAAAAATCAAGCTCAAACTGAGAAGCTAAGGCCTCTCCCCCTGCAGATCCAGTAGCTTACTTGTTCTTCTTCTTTTGCAGACAATTTGTGGCATAGTGTCCGTGCTGGTGACAGTGAAAACACTTCACCTTGGACATATCCTGCTTCTTGCCTTTCGCACCAGACTGAGAAGCTTTCATGTTCTTCCCTTTCTTTGCTTTAGCAGCCAAAGCACAATTATCTTCATCAGATACCTTTGATGAAGATCCATTCTCACCTTTATTGTTACTAAGTTTATCCTTGAGCGCCAAGTCGCTCTTGCTTTGGAATAACATTTGCAATCCGTTAAAAGACATTTCAACAACACTGCTGCAAATTCGAATTCCACCAGCAACCAACTCAACTGCTTCCGATCTAGAATTCGTGAGAACACAATATTTCTCGTACAAAGATTGCCTGTATGGGCATTCACCGGATATCTCACCTTCCAAAAGAAGGATGAATCCAGAGGCTACCTGGCCCGATTACAGACTCTGCCTGAAGAAATAGAATGTAAACACTTCCTGAATAGTAGATCTGATGATCAACAGCTCCGATACCATGTAGAAACTTTTTCTACAATTATCTAGCTCGCTCTGATACCATGTAGAAACTTTGAATAATTTAACACATATTCAATGGAGATTATCCTGATCATGTACTATTGTGGAAAACATACACAATACATAAGCTCCTCTACGTTGATCATCAATATAGCAGCATCAATAACAATAAAACATCAAGAGCATTCACACATTAACACAGTATGTATCCCGGGGAAAGCATCTGGCTAAAAACCCCAACTATCTGTATATTAATGATTGAGTCATGTAACATTACATAGCATAATACTTCTCACAAGTATCTCCACCTCTGTTACACACAATGCAGCTCAGATCTGATCTCCAAATCTCTTCCACTGCTTTCCTGCCTCCACTGCTCAAGAACTGATGAGAATGGCTCACCAAACTCGTTTTTCACCTACAAAATAGTCACTCACACTTTTTTGGACGTGAGCACAAGCTATAATGTGGGCCAATACGTGAGCAAACTCATTGGCATACTCAATCCCTTGATTGTGCAAGATCTGGTGGACAACTATAGTCACAACTGATAGCAATCTGATTCTCTACCACTTGTCCCTGTTGAACTGAACATGCACTGACATGCAACTGAGTTAACTGACGTATTCATTAGTTGCATCATGAGTTAATAATTAGTTTAAAAAATCATCATTAGTCTATCTGCAGTTAGACTAACTACAACTAGTTTAACCAAGTCAAATTGAACACAACTCCATCAACTCCACAATCAACTCCACCAAACTCAACTGATTGAGTTCTAACTGAAGTCATGCATGCAACAACTCAACTGACTCATAAGAAAAGCGTATTTCCTTCTGACAGCTGCATGTGCCACCTCTGTAGCTCAAACTGAAGTGCTCCAAGAGAATAAGATTAAGTTTATAGTCCAAATATTATTGTGAGATAATAATATTTGACTTTTCTATTTTTGACAGCCAGTCTAAAAATAGACTTTGATCACTCACACTGTGATCACTCACACTTTCATCAAAAATAGAAGTCCATCTATTTTTTCCCAACTTGATCAATCATCCATAAACAGCAACCTGCAATCCATAGACATGATCCATATGTCTAAAAATAAACATAGTCTAAAAATAGACTTGCGCCAAAAATAGCCTGCGGGCCCACTTAGTGAAGGCGACTATTTTCACTAAGCTCCATCATCTTGTTGCAATCTCAACACTCCCTCTCGACAAGATATGGATTATCAGCAACCCCTATCCTGCCTCGGTGGTACTCGAATTTGCTCCTGGTGAGAGCCTTCGTCAGAATATCAACATCCTGATCCTCCATTGGAATGTATGAAAGAAACATGATCCTCCGCTGCACACAATCTCTGATATGATGGTACCTGATGTCAATATGCTTAGATCTATCATGAAATACAGGATTAGCCGAGAGTTTAATGCAACTCTGGTTATCACAGTAAATCACAGTAGGATCCAAATGAGAACCGAACAAACCAACTAGGATCTTCCTCATCCATATAGCCTCGCATGCAGCCAAACTTGCTGCCATATACTCGGCCTCCACTGAACTGAGTGCCACGGATCTCTGTTTCCTGCTGTACCAAGAAACTGTTGTCGATCCAATACTGAAGACCCCTCCTGATGTGCTCTTTCTTTCTGTTGGGCTCCCTGCCCAATCTGCATCCGTGAAGCCACATAGCTTCATCTCATCCTCCTGTCTGTACCACAAACCATATCCCGATTTGCCTCTCAAGTAGCGCAATACATGCTTGCCCGCCTTCCAGAAGAGCTTGGTAGGCTTAACCATGGCTTGTGAAAGCTGGTTAACTACATAGCATATATCAGGTCGTGTATTGACCAAATACATCAGTGACCCCACCAACTGTCGATAAACAGTGGCATCCACTTCTTCTCCCGAAGTGGCATCCTCCTTCCTCCAACCTCCAGGAAGAGGAGTATCAACAGGCTTGTAGCCATGCATGTTGAACTTCTCTAGTATCTCCCGAGCATACTTGCCCTGAGAAACAAACAGTCCATGACTGCGCTCCCATATTTCCAATCCCAGGAAATAGTGAAGGAGGCCCAAATCCTTCAACTCAAACTCTGTAGCAAGATCCTTCTTGCATGACAGTATCAACAGCTCATCACCCGTTAGAATCAAATCATCAACATACAGTACAATGATAAGCAACTTACCCTCCACCACAATCTGGTATAGGTTCGGATCCGCCTTGCTCTTGGAGAATCCAAGTCCTGTGAAATAGATGTCTATCCGTGTGTACCAAGCACGTGGTGCTTGCTTCAACCCATACAGCACTCTCTTGAGCCTGCACACATGCGACTCGCTGCTGAAGACTTCAAAGCCTTCGGGTTGCTCAATGTACACCTCCTCCTCAATGACTCCGTTGAGGAACGTAGTCTTCACATCCATCTGATGAATGTGCCATCCCATCTGCGCTGAGAGAGCAAGAATCGTCCGTATGGAAGAATACCTTGCGACAGGTGCAAAGGTCTCCTCATAATCGATCCCCTCAATCTGTGAAAAGCCTCAGGCAACAAATCTTTCCTTGTACTTCTCCACACTCCCGTCAGCTGCCTGCTTAACTTTGTAGATCCATCTCGAACCCACCATTGATTTCCCTTCCGGTCTAGGAACAATCTCCCATGCACTGTTTCTGACAATAGAATCATACTCTTCCACCATGGCGTCTACCCATGCGGGATCCTCCATAGCTTCCTCGAAAGAGGATGGCTCAGTCACAACACACTTACTCATCAGAGCCATGTATCCAGTGTACCGATCAGGTTACTGTCTCTGCCTGCGTTGGGATGTAGGTGGTCCTACAACTTTCTCTACATCTTGAGCCAGTCGCTCAGCTTCTGTCAAGCGCTTTCGCCCTCTGATGGTTGGCGCTGCATGAGTGGTCTCTTCCACTCCATGAACCTCGTCCTGTGGCTGATACATGTCCTGAAGCTCATCCTTAGGAACTAATAGCTCCTCATCTGCATGCAAGTGTAGCTCCCTCTCAAGCGAACACTTCATGGCTTTCTCCTCTTGAAATTTTATATCCCGTCGCACAACAGTTTTACCATTGTCTGGCAAATACACACGATAGTTGTGGGGCGTATCAGTGTACCCCACAAATATCCCAACCTCTGTGGTCAGCTCCAACTTCTTCCTGGCATCCTTCGTCACATGCATGTAAATGTTAGCACCAAAAATCCTCAAATGAGAAAGATCAGGCTTCTTACCAGAATAAACCTCCTTGGGTGTACTCATGCCAATTATCCTATGAGGACAACGGTTCTGCACATAAACTGTTGTATTGCATGCTTCCGCCCACAAGTGAAGGGGTAGGCCCTGATCATGCAACATTGCCCATGCAGCACCCACAATCGTTCTGTTCTTCCACTCAGCTACCCCGTTCTGCTGTGGGTTATGGGGAGCTATGAACTCTATACGAATCCCTTCTGCCTTGCAGAAATCCTTGAACTCATCCGAGATGTATTCACCACCATTATCGCTCCTAAGAGCCTTCACCTTCTTCCCCGACTCCTTCTCGACCAGTGCTTTGAATTCACAGAACTTTGAATATGTCTCGCTCTTCTTCTGCATGAAGAAGATTCAGCACTTACGAGAGAAATCATCAACAAAAATCACATAATACCTGTGTTTTGTTGTCGAAGCAACTAAGAAAGGTCCACACACGTCTGTGTGAATTCTCTCAGGGATCGTCGTGGCGCGACTATCCTTCTCGTGAAAGGTGGCTTTCACAAACTTCCCCAAAGTACACCCCTTGCACTGATCTGACTCCGCAAGTGTGCCTTTAGGAAGCCCTGTAGTGATCTGCTGCAATATCTTCAAGGCTCCATGGTGAAGGTGACCCAATCTCCTGTGCCACAACTCGCCATCATCCCGGCTCACCAATCCTTCTGCCTTGCCTGCCATTGCTGCACATCCATCTACATGCAACTGATAAAGGTTCCTCACTTGAACCCCTATCTTCCGGGTCTCACCAGTTGTCTTGTTGTACAGGAAGGCCTTTCCCTCGTTGAAAACAACATCATACCCCTTGTCTTCTAACATCGCCACTGAGATGAGATTCTTCTTCAATCCTGGAACATGCATGACTTCCTTCAATACAAAGGGTTTACCAGACTCCCTCTCAAAGGAAATGGTACCGATACCGGTCGCACTGTATCTACCATCATCGCCCATCTCGATGTGCACCCCAAGATCTTTGTCCTCCAGATTAGAGAACAAATCTCTATCTCCCGTCATGTGAAAAGATGCACCACTGTCCAAGAACCACACTGATCCCATCACACTTGAAACCAAGCATGCGATCAATGAAAAATCAAGCTCAAACTGAGAAGCTAAGGCCTCTCCCCCTGCAGATCCAACAGCTTGCTTGTTCTTCTTCTTCTGCGCACAATTTGTGGCATAGTGTCCGTGCTGGTGAAAGTGAAAACACTTCACCTTGGACATATCCTGCTTCTTGCCTTTCGCACCAGACTGAGAAGCTTTCTTGTTCTTCCCTTTCTTTGCTTTGGCAGCCAAAGCGCAATTCTCTTCATCAGATACCTTTGATGAAGTTCCATTCTCACCTTTATTGTTACTAAGTTTATCCTTGAGCGCCAGGTCGCTCTTGCTTTGGAATAACATTTGCAATCCATTGAAAGACATTTCAACAACACTGCTGCAAATTCGAATTCCACCAGCAACCAACTCAACTGCTTCCGATCTAGAATTCGTGAGAACACAATATTTCTCGTACAGAGATTGACTGTATGGGCATTCATCGGATATCTCACCTTCCAAAAGAAGGATGAATCCAGAGGCTACCTGGCCCAATTACAGACTCTGCCTGAAGAAATAGAATGTAAACACTTCCTGAATAGTAGATCTGATGATCAACAGCTCCGATACCATGTAGAAACTTTGAATAATTTAACACATATTCAATGGAGATTATCCTGATCATGTACTATTGCGGAAAACATACACAATACATAAGCTCCTCTACGTTGATCATCAATATAGCAGCATCAATAACAATAAAACATCAAGAGCATTCACACATTAACACAGTATGTATCCCGGGGAAAGCATCTCGCTAAAAACCCCAACTATCTATATATTAATTATTGAGTCATGTATCATTACATAGCATAATACTTCTCACAAGTATCTCCACCTCTAATACACACAATACAACTCAGATCTGATCTCCAAATCTCTTCCACTGCTTGCCTGCCCCCACTGCTCAATACCTGCTCAAGAACTGATGAGAATGGCTCACCAAACTCATTTTTCACCTGTAAAATAGTCACTCACACTTTTTTGGACATGAGCACAAGCTATAATGTGGGCGAATACATGAGCAAAATCATTGGCATACTCAATCCCTTGATTGTGCAAGATCTGGTGCACAACTATAGTCACAACTGATAGCAATCTGATTCTCTACCACCTGTCCCTGTTGAACTGAAAATGCACTGACATGCAACTGAGTTAACTGATGTATTCATTAGTTTCATCATGAGTTAATAATTAGTTTGACAACTCATCATTAGTCTATCTGCAGTTAGACTAACTACAACTAGTTTAACCAAGTCAAACTGAACACAACTCCATCAACTCCACAATCAACTCCACCAAACTCAACTGATTGAGTTCTAACTGAAGTCATGCATGCAACAACTCAACTGACTCATAAGAAAAGCATATTTCCTTCTGACAGCTGCATGTGCCACCTCTGTAGCTCAAACTGAAGTGCTCCAAGAGAATAAGATTAAGTTTATAGTCCAAATATTATTGTGAGATAATAATATTTGACTTTTATATTTTTGACAGCCAGTCTAAAAATAGACTTTAATCACTCACACTGTGATCACTCACACTTTCATCAAAAATAGAAGTCCATCTATTTTTTCCCAACTTGATCAATCATCCATAAACAACAACCTGCAATCCATAGACATGATCCATATGTCTAAAAATAGACATAATCTAAAAATAGACTTGCGCCAAAAATAGCCTGCGGGCCCACTTAGTGAAGATGACTCTTTTCACTAAGCTCCATCATCTTGTTGCAATCTCAACAAAGGAGAGATCAGTGGTCTACCTAGCACCTTAGGTCCAGAAATTTTCCATAGCATTTACCTACAAAGACTTCATAGACTTATTTGTGTACCAAGTCATGAATATGCTGACCGGTAACATTCAACCTAGGATCAGCCAAGAGATCAAAGGGGTGTTACAATTGGCTAAGAACAACAAGGTGGGAGACTGGTACTTGTACCAGAACCACACTAAAATCAAAGTTTATGGATTCCAATTAGCCCCCTATAAGTTGCCAAAATACCTCCCTATGAGGATATATGCACTTGAGTACTTCAGACAAATCATTAACTCTGATGAGGTCCACTTCCTATCTACTAGGAAGAAAACCCAATTCAATATGAAAAACAAATTGGGCCCATCCATTTGCAATAACAGAGAGGTTGGACTAGAGGCTGACAAAATACTACAACAGATGAAATTCAGCATTGGGCCCATCCATTTGCAATAACGGAGAGGTTGGACCAGAGGCTGACAAAATACTACAACAGATGAAATTCAGCAACAACTTCATGTGGCAGTATGACCCTCATGGGTTTATAAATAAACTTAGACTCGGGGTCAAGTTGGTACCATACATCCACCACCCAAGACCTAACATTGAACAATTTTTCGATCAATTTGAGTGGGTGGAAAACACATTGATTGATGTGGACAACACAATTGTGGATGTGGATAACATACTGATTGATCATGAAAAACAATTTGACCAGATCTCTTTCCTGTAGGTTCCAAAATTAGGAGAACCAATGAATGTTCATCCTGTGTTATAGACCCTGAACAATGAAGAAAAGAATCCAAAGAGGAACATGGAGGAAGCATCCAGCTCTACCATGGAGACTACAAATGACCTATTTGAGCTAAGGAAAAGGCCCAAGTTGAATCCTGTGTCCGAATAGGAGGAGAATATTGAATCAGTGGAAATAACTAACACTGAAACAATGGGGCAAAGGAGCAAAGATACAGTTGCATCAGGTGAAACACAGCAGCCATCAACATCCAACACCCAAATGATAGAGAGACAACAAAGTGTTGAGGTTTCTTCCTTTGTCAGGCCAGCTGATAGAGAGAAGGACATCAAAGATGGGTTCAAAGAGATAAATATGAGGAATGAGAACTTGAAGGCAGAGACATATGCCCAATAATTCAAACATACACCAACCAACCAGAGCAGATTGATGCTAGCCTTTGACATCAAAGCAGGAAAGATGCAGGTATCATTTCTGCAGCCCACTGTTCAGAAACCAAAGACCTCAGTTGATTATAAGAAGACTAATTTTGAGGTGATGACCAGGGATTTTCATCCCATTGACCAAATAGAGTTCCACAAATAGGCTAAATAAATTATTTACTTCACCCTTAGAGGAAAGGCCATGGTTTCCCACAAGTTGTAGGATTCACTAGATAATGTGACAACCTAGTACAAATTGGAGAAGGCCTCCTCACAAGCCAAAGATAACAGGATAAAGTCATTGGAGGACTTGGTCATTGAACTCAGTCATGATCCTAGTGACATTAAGGCTGCTAAACAGCTGATCAAAAAGAAGAATGAGGATATAGCAACCCTCAAGAAATAACTTAAGCTGCCTCATTTGCAACACCCATAGACAAAGGAGGTCCTGGAGAGCCAAACCAATCATGAAGAAATGATGGACCTAGTGTTGCAACTGAATGATCAGTTAAAGGAGATGGAGAAAGAATTGGATAGCTTGATTCAGCTCAAACAAGCTAGTCTTGATGATGCTCCTACAACTGTCATCTCAATAGTTACCATTATTGTACCTTCTACTTTGGTAGCATCATTGGCCCCCACTGCTTCAATGGCCACAGCACTACCAGCATCTACACCAACTACATCAGCAACAGGATCTACAGCAATAGGCTCAACAAGTGATGAAGCAAACAGGTTGGTCAAGGAAATGGAAGAAATGTCCATTCAGACCACTGAGATGAATAGGCTTAAGGAGAAAGTGACCAACCTGGAGACAGATTGCAGACTTGCCCAAATCATGCACAAAGAAGAACAATAGAAGGCCACAAGGATGACTGAAAGAATCAAAAGCCTGGAAAAGGAACTGACACTCAATGAACCTTTAGGTCAAGCTAAGGAGCAATTGTGGGCTAATATCATTGACTCTGTCAATGATATTTGGCCATCCATCCAAGTTATTTTTGAACAAATTGATTTGATAAAGCAGGCTATAGAAGCCATTCAGAGGGTTAAAACAGAACTTGGAGATATGCCAGAGGAAGCTGCAAGGATCATTCATTTCCTCAACTCCAAGAACAAGTATGAGTTGCAAGAATTGGAGATACCTAACAGAACAAGTACAATTTTGGAAGTTAAAAAGGTCCTCACCAAGTGGAATTTGATGTTGAACTTGGAGGATAAGTGCCAAACCATGCAACTGGCAATTGACATATTCATGGTTAAATTCGAAATTTTGAGGAAAAGGGGTTTACAAATCCCTTGGTTATAAATGATAAGCTAATGACATAGGAGGATTACAATAAAAAGATCGGTAAAATAGCCAAAGATCAGGTGAATACTTCATCCATGAAAGGTATACCTACTGGAAAAGTATTGTATCAAACATTTGAGAATTTGTTTTACCTCCAGCATGAGGTAAAACAACTTTTTATTAAGAAGCCAACTTTCGCCAAGTATATAGAGGCAAATGAGATATACAGAAAAAATACTCAATATCCAATTAATAGATGTTGAGACATGGGAAAAACTCAATGATTTATTGTAGGAATACACAGTAAAAATTATGAAATTTACAGTAAAAAGTAAAAGATCACAGTAAAATGATATTGACAAGTCAACAATGTCAAAGTGTATCAAATGAAAGGTCAAAGTAAATATAACATCCAACATGAAGACCAAACAACAAAGTAGATTAAAGGGAAAAATATCAAAGATTAAAAGACATTACAACCTAATTAACAGGGACAACAAACATCAATTCAATAGTTGTCTCTATCTTCTCGCATGAAGATATTTC
Organism: Pinus tabuliformis; assembly: GCA_031772625.1. NCBI lineage: Eukaryota > Viridiplantae > Streptophyta > Pinopsida > Pinales > Pinaceae > Pinus > Pinus tabuliformis. The sequence goes on along the minus strand of CM062820.1, from coordinate 853,652,191 downwards.
TTTCTCCTAGATTAATTCCCAAGGCATTTTGGGATATTTTTTAAATTATTTTTGTATAAATACTTCATAGTTCGAAGTGTTAAGGGTGGATTGCTATACATTTGTAGAGTTATTTTGATCTTAAACCTAAGGGTTATTGTACCAATTTTCAAGTCAACAGACTGGAGCAAGTAATAAAAATATTGCACTATAGGATTCATGAGATGAGCTACTGCAGTGAAGTATCTTCTTTGTCTGATTTTGTTAATTTCTTATGTGTTTCATAAACTTAAATGTTATCTAAATTTGAATGAATTAACTGGAAATTTAACTCATAATTTGTTTAAGTACACTCTGTTTTGCATAGTTAATAATTTATATGTTTTCCTCTGATATCCGGATTTGAGAACCCTTAATTACTCTCCCATCCCATTTGACCTCTTGCATTTCTCTTCATAATATGGCCTAGGGAACCCTTAACTGCTCCCTAGATCTCATTGGAAACCATTTCACCATCAAGCCTTTGAGATCTGTAGTAAATCCTCTATCTTTCCATGTAGACACTATTTTTAGAACTTAATATAGCCCTGTTGGTTTGACATTTGACCCGATAGCCCAATGGTAAAAGACAACCCATTTTCATCCAAGTAAGTGATCCCACCACCCAAATTCAATTCAAAAACCCCAGCAGAATCATAACTAGCCTAAATTTAATTAACTAAAACAAAGTTAAATCATAAATAGAGAGCCCTCTCTGAGATTAGGAAGGCTAGATCTTGATCTCCAAATATGGTTTTGGTTACCTCTATCATTTCTTTCTTTAACAACTTCTAAATAAATTTTGGATTGATGAAATTATTGGCAACCATACTGGGGACTCGATCCTCAGTCTAATAAAACTTTAAGGAAACCTTAAATTTCATCTTGAGCCCCTTAAGGTCATTTTCAGAAGTTGTTTTTGAAAAATTTCATAAAAATAGTTAAAAAGGTTAAAATTCTGGATCCCAAGAAGACTCACTATACCAGGGCAAATCCAGATCCAAACCATGCTACAATAGTTGATGACCCTAACAGAATTTCAAGAAAACCTAATAAGGTAGAAACTCAGGCAAGTAGTAGCTAGTTAGTCAAAGCAAATTCACTCCCTGAGGAGTTGTCAACTTTAGAGGAAATTCCATTTGTTTTTCATTTGACCTCTCATTGTTTAGAACTAAATCTGAGAATGCCATTCATGAAACTGTGTTAGACCCTAATTTTATTCAACTCATTGAATCAAAAAAGGTACCTATCCATCCAGATTTAGATAAACTTGTGTTGGACACTTTTGACAAGTTAGAAGCTTTAACCTCTACATTGATAAGCCATATAGATAATGCTTACCTTCAACAATCTGTTGAACTAGATGCCCTTACTGCTATTGCCTCTGAAATTTCTACACAATCTTCAAATACTATAAATACACCTTCATTTACCACCACTTCACCAATAATATCCACCACAGTCCATTCCCCTAAACCAGTTATTCATCAGCCAAACTCCTCATCTAGTTCATATCCATCCATTTCAAGCCCTTCCTTAAGCACCCCAACTTTACCCTGCGGTCAAACTAGAATCTCAACCATGGCAGACCGATATGTACCTCTGGTTCTACTTGCACAACTCCATGCCATGCCCCAAGATTATCAAAGAAAAAACTTTTTCTTTGATGCTACTAGTCAGTACACTTCCCGACAGCATGTGAACAAAATGACTGACTATTTGAGTTGCATGAGATAGATGAATCTAATGTCCAAATGAGATTGTTTGCTCAAAAACTGTTGGGCAGCAGATCCCCCCATAGCATGTTTTTTGGGCTTAAAGCCTGATTTTTGGTCAATGTAATGTAAAGACCCCGCAAAATGAGGGCACGAAGCATGAGAGTATAGGGTTGTCCACCCTAAGATAATGTAATTTAATATAGAATGTGTCGACCTACCCATGGTCCGCAGACCATGGGATTGTCTAAATAGAGCGAGGCTTTAAGGGTAAAAGTCAATCTAAGTCTTAGCTTTGAGAAAGAATATGGGTTTTTGAATAAGGAATTTGCTATGAGTTTGTAAGTCCAAGTCCGGGGTCGTAGTAGTAAGAGGCTTTGCAGCTGAGTGTGCAAAGGCTTGGTAGAGTCTGCGGCTGTGTGCGTAGAACCCTACAGCTAAGTGCGCAGGGCACAATTGGGATTGTAGTTGAACAGAGAATTAATAAAAGATAAGTTGATTCTGAAATACTGTGTGTTTATACTCCTTTTATGTTTATGCATCTCTTTACAGTTTATGATTACGCACACTTGCTATGAATGTTGAATGATCAATGAGAATATCGGGTGTATGCAATTAAGTTAAGATCTATAATAATAGTACAGTAAGGATAAAAGATCTAGACAGCACTTCTTCGTGCTCTCTATATATCTACGCGAAAGTAGTCGCACAAGCTACGAAGGATAGATAGCTGCGCGAATGAGCGCAAGATCAGGTTGCAAACTTCCTAGACTTCACCAAGACATCCCTAGGGTGTGGAAACCTAGTTCCAGCACCCTCCCATACTACCTCGGGTGAGACCTCAGTCTGCGCACCATTGACTATTGTCGAAAGGGCCAGTAGTACCAAGATTTGCTTGGCTAAACTCACTATTGAACCTAGGTCAGGCCCCACGTAGCCAACAAATGGTTCCGTTGCCAAGACCGAGATCTGATTAAGGAATGTCTGATGTTGGAACATTGGAATCCCACGAAGAAGGAAATTGAAGAGTGGTTGGATCAGAAGATTCACGAGTTTGTGACATAGGAAAAGAGAACTCCGCAGATATCTGAGAAGAGGTGGCTGGATCACTATGTATATATGGAAATCCACGAGATCTTCTTCGTGTCCTGTTAGCTCAAAACCAGACCCTAACAGACTGCTGATCAGGTAGACTTCAAGTAACTCTTTCAAACCTACTTTAGGCTGAGGCTTAGCCTCCTCAACCTGAGAGGGCTCTCACAAGATTAAAGATTTGGATAATGAATAAGATGGCTAACTCTATGAAACAAAATGAACAAGTATAAGAGGTTGAAACACAACTAGAAAGTATCCATTGGGCTTATGGAGTCAGATATGCTTCAGTAGTGACAGTAAGGTTAGCTTTTCATAGAAGTCAGGGCATTCAGAATCCAACATATGTAGAACACACCAAACACATAGAAGGCCAGCACAATTTATGAATATATGAAGGAAATTAGAGCATTGTTTGTGATTTATAAGTAATCACATATTCATAGCACTGTAGATAATAGGAAAAGACAACACAAGACATTCATCACATCGAATTCTTTCTGATTCCTGAGAAGCAAAGCCAATACTGTATTACTAAAAAACAGAGTCTTTTACATAAAGCCAAATATCAGAGCTTTTCTCAATAAATTTCCAACCTCAAGTACATTTCTCTTTCTCCTATATATAGAATTCTTAACAAAGCTGAGATTCCTCCTGCAGCATGAGGGGAACTTGAATTCTGCTTTCTATGACACCTATTCAAACTTTAACTAACTATTAAATACAACAACTTCTAACTGGAAGTTTTAGAAACCTAAGACAATTAGGAGTCTAACTCCACATCATGTTGATAATAGCATTTATTACAATAAAAACTCATTCTCTGAAAAGTGGTTCCCTTTAGTTTAACTTTGATGGATGTTTAAAACTCCTTGCTGGCCCTTAATGTCTTATCTCCCTTATTGCTCCTGCAAAGTAGGAAACTGCCCCTGTTTTCCTGCTTTTCGTTTTCTCAAGGATATTTGAGACCAATTAACCATGTTGTTCTTATTTGATTACACAAATGTGTATTGAAGTGCCATGTTCTTGATGTGTCGTAGACCCTTCCCATATACTCGTATGAAGACAAAACTACTTCAAAGCCATTTGAAATGTCGTGGACAATACTAGCGGTGATCATTTGTATGACAAAAACTTATAGTTCATATATCTTTTTCTCCGCTTGTTTTACCCTTGTTGGTTGCTTGCACATTGTAAATGATCCTTTTTTGAACTCCCCTTTCAAAAAATTTCCCCTTTATTGCTCAAAATTGGTCGACTAAGTTTAATTATGTGTCATTTTCAGCAGTTTTGTAGCGTGCTACGAAACTTCTGTGTAATCACAAAACATAGTTTTAATACCAAAATCTGACTTTCTTGAGCCTCTTTTAATTTGAAATGTCCCTTTCAACTGCCCTGAAGCTATTTAAAACTGGATGGGGATGCATCATTCTTCAAGAAAAACTGTAACAAGGTAAATCATTAAAAATTTGGGATATAACCTTACTTGCTGTGTGGTTTCCTTAAGGAGATCTTTCCTACTGGCTTAGCTGCATCTTCAACTCCTCAATTTGTCTCTTCATAACCCTAAGCCCAGCTCTCAATTTCATATTAACTCTTCTGATGAATTTTGCTTCTTTTATTACGGGAACTGACCATGTGTAGTATTGAGCATTACAGTCAACCACCTCAGGTATTTGAATTTTTTTGTCTTGCCACAGAGCCTCCATTTTGTTGAAATGAGCTTCCTTGATTGCATGTTTCCTTGAGGCTTTCTTCAATTTAGCAATTTCCAGGTTTGCTAATTTCAACTTCTTTTTTAACTCTTCAACACTATATTCTTCTTGAGGGATAACTGCCTTACCTTTATCTTTTCCTTCATGAGACTGTGCTATCTCCTTTATTTCACTTGCTTCGAGCAGTGTCTCTTGTACCTATCTTGAATGCCTCGTCACTGGTCTTCTTGGCTTAAAGAAAAATTTAGCAACCGGATCATCAAACTTGAGCTTTTTGGAGGCTTTGATCTTTTTTGTCTTGTCCTTTCCTAATTTTATCAAATCTGCTTGAACCAAGGGAGATTATTCAATATCAATAGCTTGCAGTAAGTCATTAAGACTTCCCTTTGAAACCAGGCTTTCCTCAGTAACCACTGTCTTGCCTTTTTCCTTAGCTAACTGGCTCCTTGTCATTCTTCTCTAGACTACTTCACCTGTAGATGATTCATGTACACCCTCTTTGATCTGAGTTTTCTCTTTCTGGGACTGTTGGGGTGTGTCTTGGATTATGAGTGGTTTGCTAGGCTCCTTTACCTGCTTCCTAGCCTTCAATTTTACAAATCTCCTGGATCTTGTTTCTGCATGATGGCCAGTTGCTATTGGAGAATCTTTTGCAGCTTGAGGATTGAGACCAGTCTCGTTCTTGAAACCAGACATAAACATGAACGTGGGCCAGTCCCTACCTACTTTCTAGAGCCCATGCAACACGATTAATTTAACTAAGCCATGATGAAACAGTGAGGTCTCACATGCTTCCTTCTTTAGCTGAACCTTGTCTGTTATGAAACCAACTCAAGAAAAGATAGAAAAGATAGATCAACGCCTTAGAATTTAGCCTCTTCGAGGGGACAACCTCCTTTACATTACATAAATGAACAATTCTTGGATGATTCAAATGACAAAACCTCCTTTCTATATATAGGAGTCTAAGGAGTCACAATATAATCCAGCTGACCTAACAATAATAATATAAAGCCACAAAAATAACAATAGAGGGATTCTATGGGGCACAGAAATAACAACATGGGGGTAATAGGGGCACAACAATATAAATAAGGGGTATAACTACAATATTAATGGGGTAATCACTAGTATTATAGGGACCCAACATGCCACTCTCCTTCAAAAAAGTGTCGTCCTCAACGCTTGAGTAGTTCTGGATACTTCTGCATAAAATTCTCATCCTCCCATGTGGAATCTTCAGCGGATAATTTCTTCCACTTGATAAGATACTCTGAAATTGATCGATTTCGTAGTTGTCGAGTTCTTGTTTCTGTGACTGCTTCCGGTTCCAATATAATTTTTCCTTCCTCGTCAAGTTCTGGCAATATTGTTTGAACTGGGAGCTTGTCACCTATAACCTTCTTTAAACATGAAACATGGGAAACTGGGTGCAATCGAGAAGCTGCAGGAAGCTCCAATTTGTATGCCATAGTACGAATCTTTTGCAACACCTTGTATGGACCATAATACTTTGGTGATAATTTATTATCCTTCTTAGCTTGCTTTAGGGACATTTTCTTATATGGTTGTAGCCGTAGGAATACCCAATCACCTACATCAAAACTTCTTTCACTGTGATGTTGATCTGCCTGTTGTTTCATTCTATTTTGTGCCAACATGAGGTTATCCTTTAAGAGTTGGAGGACTTGTTGTTGATGTTTGATGTGATGTTCCATTACCTGAACCTTAGAATTTTCTCTTAAATATGATGTGATGGATGGTGGTTGATACCCATAAAGTGCCATAAATGGGGTCATTTTTGTTGCTGTATGGAAGGAAGTGTTATACCACCATTCAGCCAGAGGAAACCATTTGACCCATTGTGTCTGTTTATCAGATACAAAGCAACGAAGATATCCTTCCAAACATTTGTTTACTATCTCAGTTTGCCCATCAGGTTGAGGATGATAAGATGAGCTATGAGCTAATTGAGTACCAAGACAGGAAAATAATTATGTCCAAAAATTTCCAGTGAAAATGGGATCTTTGTCACTTACAATAATCTTTGGGTTTCCATGTAGCTTTTGAATTGTTTCCATAAATGCAGTAGAAACTGTACTGGGTTTAAATGGATGTGATAATGCACAAAAGTGTGCATACTTGGTAAGCCTGTCAACTACCACCATGATTACACTCTTTCCCTCAGACTTGGGTAAACCTGTGATAAAATCCATTGAAACCTCCTCCCAACGTTGGCTTGGAATGGATAAAGGTTGTAATAGACCTGGTGTCTTGATTGTTTCAACTTTATTTTGTTGGCAAACCAAACATTCCGCCACAAACTTTTGAATATCTGATTTAAGGCCATCCCAAAATTAACCCTATGGTAAGTTTTTAAAAATCCTGAGTGCCCTCCTAATGGAGAAGTGTGCAATTCCATAAGAATCTTTTGTTTTAGCTAGGAATTCTTACAAAGGTATAAGCGATATTTGTACCATAACGAATCATTTTGCCAGCTAAATGTATCAGACGTACTGGAATCTTGTTGTAGCTTTCGAATAAGTGCCCACACTTCTTCATCATTCTTCCATTCCTCCCTTGCTTCGTTTATCCAATCTGGTTGGATAATAGAAATGGTGCACAACAATGCTTCCACATCCTCATCCTTTCTTGAGAGTGCATCTGCCACCACATTTTGCTTCCCTTTTTTGTAGATGATTTCAAAGTCATAACCCAACATCTTTGTGACCCACTTTTGTTGCTCTTCAGAGGATAATATTTGTTCTAAAAAGTATTTAAGGCTATCATGATCCGTTTTTACCTTGAAGTGTCTTCCCATTAGGTAGGGTCGCCATTTCTTAAGTGCATGGAGTATTGCCAACATTTCCTTCTCATAAATAGCTTTGCTTAAAAAATTTCCCTTGATTGGACGACTTTCAAAAGCAATGGGTTTTTAATCTTGCATTAGAACAGCACCAATTCCATTCCCTGAAGCATCACATTCCACAATAAATGTTTTTGTGAAGTCCGGTGTAGCTAAGACCGGTGCTTGGCACATTGCCTCTTTAAGATGTTCAAAGGCATTTGTTGCTTCCGGAGTCCATGAAAATGCAATCTTTCTTCGATAATGTTGTTAGAGGTGCTGCTATTCTCCCATAATTCTTAACAAATTTGTGATAATACCCTGTCAACCCAAGAAATCCTCGCAGATGCTTTATGGATGTGGGGATTTTCCATTCCTTAATGGCTTTAATTTTTCTAGGGTCTACCTTGACTCCTTCATGAGATACAATATGACCCAAGTATTCCACCTCTTGGACTCCAAAGAAACATTTGGATCTTTTTGCATATAATTGTTTCTCCTCCAATAGTTGTAGCACCTTGTCAACATGTTCAACATGATCCTTCCAAGACTTGCTGTAGATTAGTATATCATCAAAAAGTACTAACACAAATTTTCTAAGGAATGGTTTGAAAATTGAATTCATCAAACCATGAAATGTTGAAGGTGCATTGGTAAGGACAAAAGGCATGACCAAAAAATCATAATGACCCTCATGAGTTCTAAATGCCATTTTTGGAATTTCTTCAATCTTCATTCTGATTTGATGATATCTCGAACGAAGATCCAACTTGGTGAAGTAAATTGATCCACGCAATTCATCCAGTAATTCATCAATGACAGGAATGGGGAACTTATCTTTAATAGTGAGCTTGTTGAGCTCCCTATAATCCGGACACATGCGCCATGATCCATCCTTCTTGTGCACCAATACTACTGGAGCAGAGAAAGAACTTTGACTTGGTTGAATTATACCAACCTCTAACATTTCTGCAACCATACGTTCAATTTCACTTTTTTGGACATAGGGATATCTATACGGCCTGAAGTTTGGAGGAACACTTCCTGGAATCAGATGAATAGCATGATCATGATCACGCATAGGTGGGAGAACTTTGGGAGTCTCAAATACCTTGGAATGATTGTCCAGGACTTTTTGGAGATCTGGAGAAATAGATGGTTCCAATGTGGAAACATCTAGCGAACATAATTGTGCAATTACACCTCTTTGCTCCTTTTTTAGAAGCTTTGTCATACCATTAGAGCTGATTATCTTTCCTGGTTTCCCTGCAATACCCCTTAATTCAACTTCCTTTCCTTCCGTAGAAAATTTGATGAAAAGTTCTTGAAAATTAAAAGCTATTGTACCCAAGGATTGTAGCCATTGGACTCCTAGTACAACATCAACACCTCCCATTGGAATGGAAAGCATTGGGCTAGTCAATACATATTCTCCCATGGATAGCTTGATATTATGGCACCTTCCAGAGCAATTTATTGTTCCTCCATTTGCAATCATCACTTGACACTCTGGTGCTGGATATAGGAAGCAATTCAATTCTTTTGCTACCTTACAATGAATAAAATTGTGGGTGCTTCCTGAATCAATCAACACTATTACCTTTTTCTTCTTGATTTGTCCTTCTACCTTGATGGTTTGAGGAGTGGTAATTCCTGCCAATGCATTACAAGATATGGTCAGATTTATTTGTTCTTCATCTAGGCTTTGTTCCTGGAGTATATCTTCTTCTTTTGACCTTTCTTGCTCCTTTTCTTCTTCCTCTTCATAACCTATGTAGAATAATTTCTTCTCAGCACACTTATGACCTTTAGTGTATTTGCTATCACAACTGTAACAAAGCCCTTTTGCTCTTTTTTCTTCCAATTGTTGTGGTGTCAACCTTATAGGTTGTGGAAGACTAGGGGCAACAACACTTCCATCTTTATAGTTGTGAGTGGTATGCTTCCTGGTTGCCATAATTTTGCTTTCCATTTTTCTTGCTAACCTGAATGCCTTCTCTAATGAATCAGGTTCCAAAAGGAGAACATCATGTTGGATATTATCCTTTAAAGACCCTATGAAAACATCAATCCTATGCTCCTCTGGAATATATCTTACCCTTATGTTCAATTTTTGGAACTCCTCAATGTGCTCCATTACTGAACCCTTTTGTTTGAGACTTATCAATTGACTAAAAAAAGTGTTGCTTTTTGTATCTTCATAATGTGCTATCAATTCTTCTGTAAAAATTGCCTAAGTGATAAATTTTTTACGAGAGAAAAGCCATTGATACCATACAAACTGATTTGGTTCCAAATATATAGTTTCCATACGTACCTTTTGTGTGTTTTGCACATTATTGAGATCGAAGAACTGCTCCATCTGTAATATCCATGTGGTGGGATCCTTGCCATCAAACTTCCTAATATCGATTTTTGGAATATGGTGGGTCTTCGATCCAAAATTAGAGTCTATGGAATCATGATTAACATTACTTTTGTTCACATCATGAGTTTCCTTTACAACCTTTTCACCATTAGTAAGTATTTCTTGTAGAAAATTTGTCAAATTTGTCTTCAAATCTGCCATGTCTGTCTTCAAATCTGCCATGTCTCTCTTCAAATTTGTCTTAGAATCATCCATCTTAGCTTCCATGCCCTTTATCTTATATTCCACGCCATTTATCTTACATTCCACCCCATTTATCTTAGATTCCACGCCATTTATCTTAGCTTCTGTTAGCTTTTGTGAGCGTGACATTTGTTGCACTTGTTCTTGTAATTTTGATATATCATGTAGCATTTCTTCCTCTTCTTCATGAGTCATGCTAGAGATTTCAGGTTCCTTACTAGGTGTTTGCATTTTCTTTCCTCGGGGCATCAGTTACCGATAATAATGCTTTACTATGCCCTTTGAATTCCGTTAAACCAAGCTTACGCAAAAATTTAAAAAAAAACTACACACCTTTTTTCACTTTGTAGACGCCTGATATTGAATCTAATGTATCTCTGTAATTTTGGATCATCCAGTTCTGAAATTGCGATCTATAGTAGCCTTCTGTGTCCTCTTTTCAATGCCACAAGTCTGACCCAAATTGGATTCTCCAAGGAAGAGTTATGTGAAATCTCCCACAGCGACTTGCTTCTAGACTATTTCAGTAGAGTGAACTTGTATGACGTGCCACGAGTCATTGTTTCAACCTTTGGATCTGAAACATGCACACAATAAACTACAGTCCGTCCTCTTTTTGTAATTTCTTACGAAATTTCAATCCGATCCCCAGAGAGAAAGTTATGACGATTTTCCCCAGGTCACCTGTTTTGAATGTAATTCAGGAGTCTGCAAAAAGACCAAATTCCTCAGATCATATCTCTACAAATATCGCGCGAAAAGATCTGAAATTTGGATCCAAGGTTTAGCGCGATTTCTTCTCAAATGTGTTTTTTTTGCGACTTCTGAAACGTCATAGAAAAAAGTTATAGTGAAAATGCCACAATGACCTGTTTGGAGCAGCAAAACCCTAGAATCCAAAGCTTTGATACCAAATGTTATGAAACCAGCTCAAGAAAAGATAGAAAAGATAGATCAACGCCTTAGAATTCAGCCTCTTCGAGGGGTCAACCTCCTTTACATTACATAAATGAAAAATTCTTGGATGATTCAAATGACAAAACCTCCTTTCTATATATAGGAGTCTAAGGAGTCACAATATAATCCAGCCGACCTAACAATAATAATATAAAGCCACAAAAATAACAATAGAGGGATTCTATGGGGCACAGAAATAACAACATGGGGGTAATAGGGGCACAACAATATAAATAAGGGGTATAACTACAATATTAATGGGGTAATCACTAGTATTATAGGGAACCAACATTGTCACACATTTTGCCTAGGCTACGAAACAAGTAGAAAGGTAAATCAAGAGATATCTTTCCTATGAAATGCAGCAGAAGCCTGAAGTGATATGAATACACCTTATGGTACCTCCCCTCACAGGTAAAGTACCTCTGTATGCAGGTAAGTAAATTGGCATATGCGTCCTTGACAAAATTCCTGGGCACAGACTTATTTAAATTTGAATCAATAAACTCCAGCTTCAGAAATTCTTTACATGGGGTCATATCAAATTTGAAATTTTTAAACCATCTTTCTTCTTCCCTTGGAATCTCAGTAACTGTAGATATGGCCTCTGGAGTGACTGGAAATTCAAGCACCCCAACTTTTGAATTCATTCCTGTGAAATTCAAGGCAAACTCCTTGGTGATTTGCATATGGCCTCCTTGAAGCTTTTCGCAGAAATTCCAACAGCCAACCTGCTTGAATGCACGTTCAACTTCTCTATTCTTTAAGATAATGTCTAGACCTTCAGGTTCGCTCCTCAAGCACCTGCCTGACCTGTGCTCCTTTCTTTCTGTATCCCTCTCCATGGGATTCCAATAGGGTGACATTTTGAAAGACTGGCACTGTTTCAATTTTCGATCGTTGCCTCTCTTGAGAGCTGCCTCGCTTGAAAACTTGCTCACCTGAAAGCTGGCTCGTCTGACTTCCAAGAAATTCAAATTGAATACTTGACAATTTATTCCTTATGCATGAATCCAACCACAAATCATGACTATGAGTGCTAGGATTTTCTTGAAACTTGAATTCTAAGCGTACCAAGGTACCTAACGACTCTAATAATGAAGATAAGTGGTTGGACATGATAAGCGAAGTGTATAAACTGAAAATTGATGATGTAAACATAACGGATCTTGATAGATATGACAACTAAGCAAGATTTGCTACGGATCTGCACGAATACCCGATTTCGTAGCACAGCTAGTGTAAAATCTGGGTTTTGTGCTACGAAAACACCTAGACTCATTTCTGCGCTACGAAAACACCTAAACTACTATGTAACACATAAGAACCTTAAAACAAACTTGATACAAGGAATCTATGCGGGTTGTGGGACCAGTGATGAATGAGAATGGATAATTGACCTTTATTTAACCATACCACCAAGATCCTAAAGACCTAGACACTACATTGAACATGGAAAAAATGAACTTGGACTAACACCTAACCTTCACAATCAAACTGATGTGAACAATTTAGTAATCGCTTCTTAAGTGATAACATGTCCTTCCCTTCTGAACTGTATGGGTGGATTGGGAGGTTAGCTAATAGCCAAGGAAGGTATAAGCTCGATCAACCGATAGTGTGGACTCTAGAATTAGTGCGCAGACTAGAGACATTAGAAGATAAGATCATGCGGGCTGTGGACCATTGGCTTGACCAGATAATAGGGGGATTTATCATTGAATTTGTGATAGACATAACCGTGAGCTACAGCGTAGCAGAGAGAGGTTTTCTCAAGGGACCGCAAGGTAGGTACATTAAATCCCTGAATATCTAGATTAGGATGTTGTTATGTGAAAAACGGGTGATGCGAATACATTAATGTTCAGAATGAATTAGAGAGGAAGGATATACAAAGGTAGCGGGGAATTAGGAAATAGTCCCTTTATTTCACCTTCACGACGAAGTGAGGAAGAGCTCGCTCTGGTATTTCCAAGAAGTGCATTCAATTTGATAAGGCAGTGCATTCTGCAGTTACCACCTCCACTTACGCCACCACCCACTTCACCTCCTTCACCTCCATCTCCACCCACTCTGTTATCACAAAATCATGTACTGATGGCTGCTAATCAGTTAGACTCTATGTAACTATTTCAGACCAGACTCTTGACTAAGGATTAGCATCCCTAGCCTGAGAGGGCTCTCTCAAACAAACTATTGATTATGATTAACACTAAGAGGGCAAACTCTTGAAATGAAAACTTAATAAACATGCTGGTTGGACAGACAACATAAGATTTCTTCCATTGGGCTCATGGAGTCAAACACCATTTCAGTAAACCATAAAACTACTCATTCATGGAAGTCAGGGCATGTAATGTTTAAACACTCAAAACATTTCTCAAATGAACCTCAACTCATAAATACACACAGGAAGTCTGAGCAGCTAGGTGAATTCAGAGTGATTGTGTATCTATAAAGCTGTAAAACATCAAGGGTAAGACAAAGCCACATACATCTTGAGCATCTGAACAAAGTATGAATCCTAAGAAGAAAAAAGTAGTCTTTTATATTACTGTAACAAGTCTTTACATCAGCCAATATAAACTCTGTTTTTTCAAAAAACATCCAACCCTCTGTCTATCTCTGTTTCAGCTATTTATAAAGTGCTTATTCTATCTCATTCGAGCTTCCTCCTCCAACATGAGGGGAGCTCGATGACTGCCTATGATGATACCTACTAACTTTTAACTAACTAATAATTACAGCTGATTACTAATTGACAGCGCTGGAATCATAAAACAATTAAAATTCTAATTCCACTAAATCTTCTAGACTTCTAAATTAAATAGGACTTAAACTCCATAACAGCCTTGATCTTCAATCCCCTTCTTTCTCTGACATCTGTAATCTGGGCCGAGATAGCTGTGATGAACCTTTAATGCTCCATGTTTGACTTTAATGACACATCTTCTCGGTTACCCTGAAACATAGGCCCCTGTTTGTCGGTCTTTGATGTGCTTCATAATATTCGAATCCAAAGATCTTCCTCTTCGCTTGGCTGAGATGGCATGAAATGAGCAATTAATGTCCCATGTTGGCTTTGAACACCGAAGGCTTTGATCTGTTCTGTGTTGGCTGAGAATAACCCTAAATTCTCGGTTCTGGTCCCCCATCACCGAGTATGCAGCAGTAGTTACCTTAAGCCTTTAATAACCCAAGAATATAGGATATTACCATGTTACTAATATGTTTACTGACATGCTGGAAGCTTCTTTAATGAACAGGTGTGCCAACCGAAACTTTTCATATGCAGCTCCCTCCAAACCCTAATCACCGAGATTAAAGTGACTTTATGACCAAAAATTCCAAACTTAGGTTAAAATCTTTCACCTTTTGTTAAAGGTACACATGGCGTATGTTGAATGGCTGTAGCAGCTTCCTTTGATCCCTTTCATGTCACTGAGGTGTTTCCTTTGCAAATTTTTTGATTCTGCCATCAAACTGTTATATGCGTTTCAAAACAACACCTACAGCAGTTTCGTAGCGCGCTACGAAACTGCGAAACTGTTTTAAACAATTTCAAAAACACAGTCTTCATCAATAAATTTGACTGTCTTCAAGTAACAAGGAAGAAGAGATGTATGCCAATTATTGGTAATGAAGACAAAATCCTCCCCATAAGGTCCACTAAAGTGTTCACTGCTTGAGAGATTCAGAATCCTTGGAGCTTCAATAGCTGCCTCCATTCAGTGCCATCATTCTGGCTCAAAGCATAGCAAAATATCTCAACATGCTAACGCTTTTCCATTTTCATGTCCTGTCCCTGAAATTGAATTGATGAAAGAATTGGGCCCATAAGTGATCATAGCTTGCTGAATGGCAGAACATATTTCTTCTGCAAGTAGCTCCTGATCAATATTAGTTTCATTTGCTGGAATTTCTTGATCAATATTCCGTTGTTCATTTGCAATAGGTTGTTCAATGCTACACTTTGATTTTGATATCTGATAAAATTTCAATCCTTCCCCAGAGGGATTTGGCAACAGTGGTGGATACAAAGCATAACAGTCACCAATGGAAGCATTCCAATCAACGTCGTTTGCCAAAGTCAAAACAAAACGGGGAAGACGGTCCATGTCAGGAGTATATTGGTCGAGCACTAGTGGGAGGCTATGCAGGTTTCCTTGCTTATCAATTCTAATATCAAAATATTCCGCTAACAGTTCAGCCTTCTTTTCAAGAAATTACATATTCAACTTTGCAATCTCGTCTTTTGAACCATCACTTTCATGCCACAATCCTGCTTGCTCCTCTTATCCAAATGCGTTCTTTACCACGAGCAGCATCAACCTGAAACCATTCTTTAACCACTTTAAATTCCCTTAACTTGAAGTTTCAAAAAGATTCTGGCTGAAAAATATGTCTTGGGACAGAGCTCATAATTTCTCACAGAAACCGTATTTGGAAAAACTGAAGGAGGTTTTTGTGAACCAATCCGTGCTTAACAAAAACCTCTTTTTGTTTTTTGAAAAACTACTCCAGCTGCCCAGAATCGATCCTTGAAGAAGATGTGTAAAACAGGAAATTAAAAACTGCATCTACAACAGTTTCGTAGCGCAACTTTGGTCATTAATTTCTCTTAGCTCGTAACGGATTTGAGGAAACTGAAGGAGGTTTTTCTAGTTCAGTATGTTAGGAATAAAAACCTCTTTCCATTTCCCAAAATAGGCTTTCAGTTGCTTTAGAGACCTCCTGGAAGTTGACTAGTAAACACAGAAAGCAAAGTTTTTTATGCTGAAACAGGCTGCTACAGGGGTTTGCAGCGCGCTGCGAAACTGTTCTATCATCTTTATGCAGCTGTGATGATGTTTCCTTAGCCCTAGGGCTAAATTCCTTGCTTAATTTAGGAGTTGCCTCGCTTGAACTTGATGAAGATTTTTGATCTCTTACTTTTTTTTATTGAGAATTTTGTCAGTGAGTCAACTATGGCATGCCTTCATATGCAAAGACATACGTTCATCACACCTTCCACATCCATCCCACGGGTCATTGCATCAGAAGTAACTAGCACTTCAACATCTCCTGCTCTAAATGCATCCAACGCTTTACTTCGTGAATATTGATGTTGTAGGCTTGAATACTCAATTATCCTTAAGACCAGCCCTTCGAAACAGTTCAATAAGGTACATAACCTATGGGTAGAAACAACAGAAGATGTGAAAACAATGGTCTGCTCCCCTTTCAAAAGCTGCAACGGTGCCACTAAATACAGTGGCTTCAAGTTTGACTCACAAATCAATGTGTAAATTTTCAGTTGCTTAGGTGCTCTTTATTTGCAAATAGTTTCACTGTCTTTGGACTTCCTCGGTAAGACCTTTAATTACCAAAGAATGTAATTTGATAACTTGAGTAAATGGTATATAGATCAGTAGCTGCTCATCTGCATTTCTGGAGGGAATCAGAACTCTGTTCAATAGGCATGCTAGGATTTTGACCTCCACTGAAAACTCGAACAAATCCCCAATTTCGTAGCACGCTACGAAACCACCTAAACAGGTAGCGCTGCGAAACTGCTAAAAAGGCTTTATGCGCATCAAACTAATGTGAGCGGTTTTGAAATTTTGGCATTGGAATTTTCAGTGATAACACACTCCACCTCCACCACCCCCACAATTCAACATGGCAAACGGGATCAAGCTACCCGTATTCAGAGGAGTAGGAAATGAGGATCTGGATTAGTTCTGGTTTGTGGTAAGGGCAGTGTGGGAAGCACAAGGGGTCATGGATGACAACATTAATAAGGCTACATTGGTGAGCATGCTACAGGATCGCACATTGACATGGTATATCAAGCATTCCAATGATCACCCAAATGCAGTAATAGCGGAGATCCAAAATGTGTTGAACAAAGATTTTAGCTGGCCGACAGGGAAAATTTTAAGAACCCCCCCCAAATTTATAAATATAATAATTGGGCGAATCTCCATGGTATATAGGAAAAATGGAAGGCGATTTTATCAATAATATAATATGTATATATAATTTTCTGGCGAATCTCTCACCAGTCATGGCGAATATTTTACTCAATTATAAAATCTTGTAAGAACTTGGCAAGTCTTTCACTAAATAATAAAACTTTGTAAAGTCCTAGTGAATTTTAGCATTGTGAACTCTTAGAGAATTTTTTGAAGAAGTATAAAACCATATATGATAAGAGCCACATGGTGGCAATATCACTATCTTTTTTCACATTTCCACGACATGGAACTTGTCTATAAAATTATAAAAAAACCAACCAGGAACAGGAACAACTCAAATGCTTTGTGAGAGCTAGTCTAGAAAAAAGCAACAAATAACATGTCGACAGAATTGTTCATCGGTGAGCCGCTATTTCGTGGGCAATCTGTAAAGGAGTAGTTGGATATCATATTTCCAAATCCGGGAAAGCCTTTCCCATCCCTCACAAGATTTGTTAAAAATGCTGGGTGTCTAGAAGGTGTGGATTTGCTGAAACAAATGTTACAAGTGGATGGAAACAAAAGAATAACAGCTAATGAAGCTTTGCAACATCCATGCGTTCAGTCCTACAGGACTATAAACAGCTGCCATAAAGATTAAAAATGGAAATCAGCTACAAATCTCTTGATGACAACACTATCAAGATAGAGGCCGATGCTCTCTTAAAGACAGAGCTGCTGGAAATGGAAGCAGGTGCTATGAAGCTGACACTAGTAAAAGATGGGACAGCACAGCTTCCCATAGTGCATCCCACTCTGGGACAATCATTTTTTTGATGTTTTGCAAATTGGGTTACAGTCTTGCAACTTGTTTTGGATTTGTCACCAACCTGATGTTTTGCTTCTAATTTATTTTCATCTGGTGATAAACAAAGTGTCAATCTTTTCTCAGGATAAAATAGTATTCTTTACAGACATATTAACTTGGCTGAAAAGTCCAGGACAATATGAACAGGACAGCTTCCAGGTTTTTTTGAAGATTTCTCCTATCAATTTACTGCCGGAGGGTTTTCTGTGATTTCTTGCACTTCTGAAATTTAATCAAATTTCTACTTGAAATAAAAGTTCAGAAGAGACTATATCACTAATGCTAAACACACATAATTAAGAAGCCGATATGAAGCATTGTTTTTTTGGGTGTGTTACAACTTTGGTGATCATGCAGCTCAGTCATTGCATGTTCAGTTTGTAACTCCACCTTGAAAGAGTGAAATGTGTGGTGTAGGATAAGAAGCTCTCTGTTAAGGCACAATTGTTTTTCCCCAAAATTCTAATATCTAGATTCTATCTTGTTCATGTCTGTGTCAGGTGATGTTTCTTTTCATGTGCATGTGTTTAGTCAGATATAAAATACTCAAGTTCTCACCAGCCTGGGCTACAGTGGCCATTCTGATGATCTATTTCATACTCATTGCATTTTTCTAATAAAATGACATTATATTCATTTAAATTATGTGATTGAAACAGGGATACAAGAGCTTATTTGTATTTGAAGGTCTATAAGGCAGAGTATAAGCTCACACCAATCCTTGTTATTCTTTGCAAGAGAAAATCAGTTTCTATTTCACTCCTCAATAACACTGACTAAATCTCAGTTTGAAAATCAGTTAAATTAAGAAGACTAAATCCCAGTTTGAAAATCAGTTAAATTTAGATGAAATTACTCATTCAAAATCATTTGGATGAGGAAATTGTCAAATAATTGTAAGTTGTCGTCTTAGAGAACATGAAGGGAGCACATTCGTCATATTCTACCAACTGCAACATACCTACCTTCAATGCACTCTCTGTAAGGACCATAACGGGAGCAAATGTGGACCCATATACAAATTTTTACTGCCTCAGGGTTTGTTTCGTCCTATGACTACTAGGTTCGTTAGTCCTTCACATAACTCTCGAACAAAATGAATCCAAGAGTGGAATATAGAATCTTTACACGCAATTTATTTTCTAGAAAGTCTATACAGAGAAATGAAAGTTGCAAGTATAAGAATTATGCTTCAAAAATGAATTTTCTTGTGTAGTGAGCTATACCAAGGGTATGCTTTTGCAAAGTTTTATAACATAAAAATTTGTCAAGAGGAATTTATTAAGGAAATCTCTTGTTAGAAATGAAATCCAGTTGAGTTGAGATAAAGTCCATAGTTACAAAGAAGTATTGTTGTGGAAAGCAATTCCACTATGACATTCCTGTACATTTTAATACAATATAAAAGGAAATTGATGTGATTTCCAAGCTACTTGAATCCATTGAACACAGAGAGAATCAGTTGAGAACTGATGAATGAAAATGGAAATCGATGTAATTCCTAAGCTACTTGAATCCATTTTGAACACAGAGAGAATCAATTGAGAACTGATGAATGAACATGAGCTGAAGCAAAAGGACACTATCATTAAGCTAGTCGACCCTGAAATTGAAGAAAATGATCATGTCAAACAAATCTACTAGCAGTGTACTAATAACGGTAAAATCGACTTGCAAGAAGAAAGTAACTTAAATACCACATTTGTTGGAAAATGAAATCAATCAACATCTAATCTTCTTCTGGAAAAAAACTAAAAGAGCTTTATTTCACTTTGAATTTCAAATGCTTGTTAAATGATCAAGTGGTAGTTGCAAAGAACAACTCAAACTGGGTGATATCAAAACAAAATAATTTAGTATTTCCAAGACAAAATAACATTACTGATGTATCTTTGGATTCCATGAAAACAAAGCAATTTGATGTATTGAAATGATATTAGGAGATTAGTAAAGAGGATCAAATTAAGTGATGTTATGGCCATACCATTGTATCCATTTACGCTTCGAGCGAAGAGACTCAGCAACACCAAGAACATCGAGTGCCCTCCAAGAAAATGTAGTCCTTGTGGTTTGTAGAGAGTCTTCACACTCTAACATCGGGCTCTTCAAACCATCTCTGCACAAGGTCATTACAAATGTAAAAAATCAGCAAGACACAAATTTGGTAGTAAATATGACCAAAAGAAGAACTAGTGCAAACAATTTTCACAATCCTGTTTTTGAAACCAACATTATAATCTCCTTAGCATTATGATCAGCTGTCAGTGTTCTTCCCAAGTCAGCAAACTCAGCTCCGCCTTGAAAAAGTGTAATTGCATAAAAGGAATGTCGATCTCATGCCAATAGGTCTCCTACGATGAATGCGCAGGAACCTAGTACATAGACCATTTTTCTCTTCGCTTAGCTACCTAGGGCTTATTTCCCTTTCCAAATATCAATAATTCTTTTCCAAGAAAACATAAAATAAGAATAATATTTTACTATATTCTAAAAGGTGAAGATGTTGAAATCATGCCACAAAGTGAAAGGAAATCAAATATCTTTCCTCAAACCACAAAATATATAAAGAAAACAACAATAATTATAAAAATAAAACTAGATCTGTCGATCTATGCATGAAATAAGTCAAGCAACTAAAAAAATATGACCAAAATAAACCAAAAATTTCAAACTTGACAAAATCCTCTAAACAAGCAGCAAACAAACTGCTAAAATTTTCTAAGATATTAGAGCTAGACATCAACGCAATTTCATGTACTTGAATAAGCCCATTGTTGCTTAGCGTTAGACTTCTTAAATTAGTTATTTATCATTTAATACTAGGACACTGTCTATGTGAAAAGAAATAGGTCCCAGCTTCATCAAATCTGACTTCATTTCAAATCAAAGATCAAATCCAAAGGACACTAACTCGTTACTCTTGGATGGTACTAATGTTAAATACACAAAATAACAAAAAATAAAGATATGATAAAAAAGTAGACCTGCAAGATTATATTGGTCGAGTGTGACAAGGACACAAATAACTGAGACTAGAGAGATTTATAGAAGGCAGTAGTTACTATTGTGTGATTAGTGGTATGGTGGAGAGACCTACCAAGAAGGGACATTGGTCTCAGAAAAGTATAGTAGGGAGATCCATAGAGCATTTATGTAAAAGGAAGATGAGAAGTGTCGTCTTCAAGTTGGTTTATGTTATGGTAGAATTTTGTTGGTGATAAGTGGTAACAAAACACTTACATCAATAGGTAAAAAGTAAATTCGGGGCATGAGTTGGACTGACTCATGTTATCTCATCCCTTAATGGTCCTAAGAACATGTGGGGACCCGAACAACTTAGTACCTAAAAGACTTGAAAACATGGCTGACAAATCACTGACAAGAAATGGCTAGCAAATGAAAAGAAATAGGTCCCAACCTCACCAAATCCAGCTTTATTTCCTGTCACGGATAAGAAACAAACAATGTAATGATTAAATATGAAACATCAATCTTAAAATAACACACATCAAAATAATGTTGCTGCAATGTTACAATGAAAAATACAAATATAGAACCTATTTTTACCTGAAGTTGACATATAGTAATTTTGCATGATCAATGGAACATGTATACCAAAATAAGAGTCCTAGGGTATTTCAATTTCCCAGTTCTCATCTTGGTCCTCATTTTCTAAATTGTGAACATGATCTTCTCTAAATGAACTGTCATTATGAGCCTCCAAAACATTATGTTCTATATCAAGTTCATTAGATAGATTTATTATATTGTTTTCTCCCCTTCTATCACAATCTGATCGCCAAAGAGTTAGCGCTCTTTCATATGGAAAATTGTCAATGTCATACTTTGTTACATATAATCTTAAACATGTATCCACATGTTTATCAAGCTTGTTCCTCAACTTTGACTTCAAGAATGATAATGCACTAAACATTCTCTCATCCTCCACTGATCCCAAAATCATGGTTTGACACAAATCTGCTAATTTGAAATATTCTGATATGTTTTCTTGCAGGTATTGGCTAGCACTTAAAGTAGTCCATAATCTTGTTATAGCACCATTTTCATTAGGATTCTCCAAAAAAGGATATTGCTTCCACATTGTTTCAGCAAAGCGTCCACCTTGTTGATACAATTTTGATGAATCTAAAATACCTTCAATTTGTTCTCCATGTATCCAGACTTTCTTGCAAAAATGGTCTACTAAACATTTTAATCTTTTTTGAAAATCAGCTTTTAAAGTTCTTCGACATTGACAATTGTTCCAATATTGAGGGTATACCACACACATGGCCTCCAACAATTCATCTCGAGGAAATCGTTCTCTTATCTCTAATGATAGTGATCTTGCAATTTCTATCAAATTTTGTCTCACTGAAATCACAATATTATCAAATTGGTCTCTTGACACGGGGCAATCTTTGGTGATTCGTCCTGTCTTACTAATATAATGAAAGGGAACCATATACCCATGCACTACGATACATAGTATCCCTTTTTCATCAAAGGTCAAAAAATTTTCAGTATTTTCTATATTGATGATCTCAGTCCAACTTTTAAACTCTGGACCAGTAAAAGAGTCTGGCATCATATACAAATTATCCAATGCAAGACATGCTGACTTTCTTGCATTTGTGTATTCCGCAATATTCATTGTGCGATTCTGAGACATTTTCACGAGGACATTCATTTCATGTAGCATAGGAAGAATTCCAGCCAATGTCAATAATGTCTCTATACTAGTTAGTTGAGAAAGAAGATCTTGAGCTTTGTCTACATTATAGCGATTTTCATACATCAACCCTACCAAAGATTTGAACTCACTAAATAGTCTTTGAGCTGGTCCATTTAATGAGATCCATCTTGTATCAACATCTTTCAGTAGTTTTTTTCCATTCGTAATACCATCTGCAAATTTTTGAAACTCTAAAAATCGTTTGGGACTACGAGAAAAGTATGCATGAGTCTCACGTACAAGATCTTCAACTTTTGAAACTGATGGAAACTTGCTTACTATTTTAAATGCAAGATTCATCCTATGAGCCATACAATGAATATTAAGCATATATGGTGAAGCTGATAGTTGTAGCCTAACACAAAGGCCATTCCTTTGTCCTTGCATTACCGCTGCTCCATCTGCTCCAACACATACCAACTTTTTTGCATTCATTAATTCATCCATACCACTTTCCTTCAATCCATTAAGAACAAGTTCATAAATATTTTCAGCTGTAGAAGTCTCTCTCATCTTATTAATCCCAAGTAGATAGGAATGTCTAATATGGTCATTAACCATATAAATGCTCATGCAAATCCATGAAGTATTATCTATAGCTGTAACCTCATCTAAAGACAATGCCAAAAACCTAGCATTTGCAATCTTCTCTTTCAAATCATCCTTTTCTACTTGAGCTAGATATCCTGCCCATCCCCAACCACTAGTTACAGACCAATGAGAAGATGGAAAGTTTGGCACTTGAAGAAAAGATAGTAATTTCCTGTGATCTGGATAATCTGTCATAGGACGACCTTTAGATAAGATGTGAAATACAGTGCTCAATTGTATCGTCTTGGATAACAAATTTCTTTCCATCGTCTTTTCAAATAGAGATATGATGGTTCCTCCGTCCGCCTCAAGTTTCCTCTTACATAATAAATATTTTTTATATTCTTCTGCATATTCAACATGTTGACATTCCTCGGAAGATTTCCATCTAACAATAGATTTCTCTTTACCATTTACAATTTTCTTTTCATACACCTTTCCTGCATGCTTTTGTACCGTATCTAGCTTCATCTGAAATTTCACTTCCTTTTGAGTTTTCCAACTACACGCAATACATCTAACTTGTCGGAAAAGCTCTTTCTCATTTGTAGGAGGTATTTCTTCAATAAATGGAAAACTTGAGACCCAATTTTCTTGGAATCGTCTTCCTATGGCCCACTGGCCTCTTTTCCTTTTCCGCGAATGGATTGTGTCACTTTCCAAGGAAAAATCTTTAACATTTTCATCACCAATTTCTGTTGAAACTGCATTTATCTCACCCTGACCACTTGAGGAACCTATTTCTTCATCCATCGTATGGATATCAAATGCATTTCCACAAGAGTTAACCTCTCTCTCAGTAACAGATTGTTCAAAGGAGCTTGAATCATGAAGAGGATGTGTATTTTTGGATGGAGCCTTTTGAAAGTATGATAATACATCTGTTTGCCTTGATGGTTTCTTCCCATGATTATCTTTTGACATCCACTAAATATTCCACAAGTAAAATTTCCAATCGATCTGCAAACCTGCATCAACAGTTTTCAAGCGTTGAGATATGCTTCATATAAATTCACTTGTTCATAGAAAATAGAATTATACTTTGCAAAATAATTGTTGAGTCAACATTGAAAGAACATATATCAGAAATTGAATTTTGAGGCAAAATGGAATTTCACAAAAATTATTTAACAATGATAATGGGAAACTATTAAATTTTAAGACATAAAATATAATAATTCATTTGTATAACATTGAAACAACATCACTTTATTTGAATTATTCCTAATTTCCTACAGAAGTTGGTTGACAGGATTCAGGACCTGGTCCCCTCCTCCCAAGCCAGCTTACAGTATGTCTACCATGCCCAAAACTCAAAAGCTAATGCTAAGCCAAATGAAAGGGTATTGCTACTTGAGGAAGAAATTTGAACAACCAGAAATCTAAGTATGGAAAGGGTAGAGCCTCCATCTATAAGATTTGGTAAGTTTTCTTTGGAATAAATAA
Organism: Pinus tabuliformis; assembly: GCA_031772625.1. NCBI lineage: Eukaryota > Viridiplantae > Streptophyta > Pinopsida > Pinales > Pinaceae > Pinus > Pinus tabuliformis. The sequence goes on along the minus strand of CM062820.1, from coordinate 853,627,659 downwards.
TTTCTATAAGATTTGGTAAGTTTTCTTGGCGAATGCCAATGTTAGCATGTTCAAGCCACAATTATCCAAGCCAACTTTGTCCAAAATCAACCATTTCAACAAAAACTACATTGATCCTTACCAAGAAAGAATATAGCTCTAGCGATCCTCAAACAAATAAAGTTATTGATAATGGAATCATAGTAGAAGGATGCTTACAAATATCTGTTGATCTCACGAGTCCGACAAAATAATGGGTTTAGGGTTCATATTTTTTTGCAAAGTTGCAAATCACTTCATCAAAAAACACATTGTGAATTTGATCCATGGGTGGAAAACCTAAACCAAGTGGTATAAATGAGTTCCAAAATATAAAAATAGTGTGTCTAACCAAATATGAGCACACTATTTGAAATGGAGACTTTGTGAAAAATCACATTTATACATTCTAAGTTAACTCTATCACAAAAGATATTGAAAGAGTACAATTTTAAACCGATGGGATCATAACAAGAATGATTCACCTAGATATGATCTAATTTTAGTAGTCTAATATAATTTATGGGTAACCTCTCTATGTCCCAATTATATTTTTTGGTATTTTTCAACATCTTCCCTTGGATTTTAACAACTGGCTTTCTCCTTTATTTGTATTTCAGCATCAATATCTTGATTCCAAAGGAGTTGAAAGATCAAATAATAAGAGTAAAACTAAGACATACTTCAAGCTTAGATGCATTTTTCAGAGCTAAGATTTGGTGGCATTGGATCCAAGGTTTGAACATGTTTGGACATGAATTTGTATGAAAGGACATGCAAATGAAATTCCTATTAGGCATTTTGAAAGAATTATCCTCTCCAAAGAAGGCTCCTACATTTATAATTTAGAAATTCCTATGAAAATAGACTCCAATTCTTGATTGAGGGAATTTATAAGAGGCACCAAAAAAAAACTAAAAGGGGCTTATCATTTTTGCATTAAAAAGAACCAAAGATAAAGTGAGCATTCATTATAGTATCCCTTAGTATTTCCTTGTTGGGTATGCCATTGGATGTGAAGCTAAATATCTTGAAAGCTATTGGGAATATAGTTAGGGTAGTACTTGAAATTGACAAGGCTACTCTACCTAAGCTTGTAGGGAATTTTACTTATAGAATGGGATGTAGATATTTTTGAGAAAAAGCATACCATGGAGTTGCTCATGGTTCGACTATAGGTCACAGTTATGGTTAATGGAAGTTTTGTAACCACATGTTTGCTGGAAAAACTGAGTGTGAGCCCTTAGTGAGAAATATTAGCTTGGGAATTCGTGTGACATAACGATGGTGAATACAGAAAAATAGGTCTTCATTACAATGCACATACTTCCATGTTGTAGGGTTCTAGTGTTTATCGAAAATATGGGTCTACTTTCAGTGTCCTATCTTCAAGAACGAGCTACTTTATCTTTTGGTATTGTATTAACACTATTGTAATCAGCTATCTTGTCGACCTACTTTATGGTAAAAAATTGGACCTAAAAAATGTCATCTTATCACCACAGCTTCAACCTATTGAATTTGGAGTGTGTACTATCTGATAGAACATCACTAGTGAAAAATTATCTAAACATGGAATGTAGATTCAAAACTGGAAAATAATTACCACAGGAAACCAAAACAACCTAAACTAAGCAACCTCTCGTAAAAAATATATGTAATAAATTTATAAACACATATTATAGAAAACAATAACATAAATGACCAACTTCTTATCAAAACCTATCACTAATGATCATTAATTCTGCACATGAAAGTCTACTACAGAAGAACCACTAAATTGTTGAATTTTAAGTCTTTGTTATTGATCTATACCCTTACATTTATTTTATAGAAATGAAAAGGCGAGCTTAGGGTATACAAAACTAGATCTAATCATAGATATATGGATTTTCAAGATGATGATGTGGTGAAATCCAAGCCAAGAGTTCATATTACCTTCGGATCTACACCATAAATAAAGGTCAAACTCCAAGACATAAAAGATTCTAAAAATAAAATTGTACTATCTTCAATCTACTATCTACTTTGAATGGAGATTAAGGACATAGATAACCTTATCCTATCCTTACCTACCTAAAACTCGTGCACACATGCACACTAACTAATAGAAGGAAAATTTAAGGTTGCATCCTCTCATTGTTTAGTCATGGCTACCATCACCTACAGATTAGATATGATGTTAATGTAACATAAAGCAACAAATCTATTGTACGTACTCGAACACATTGAATATTATCATAGGCACACACTCTAGCAGGTTTTTGAACATGTAATTTTAGGTAGATATGGTTATAAGTTGTGAATCACTAATAGAAGTTACAAGGATCAAGCCTTGCAGTAACATGCATACTTGCATGTATATTGTAACCTCTAGAAGAAACACATAAGAATACGTTAAAAGAATATTCCATGTGGTTACAAAGATAGATGCATGTAATTGATATTATGACCCCTCGATCCAAAATGGTACGATATTGAGAAAACAATAAAAAGTCCTTGAAGTGAAAAAGAGGCCATGAAAAGTTTCATGGCAACAATGATGAAGATGTATGGTTTAGATTAAGAAGAAGCACCCATTTTATGAACTCAATTTTCCCTTCTTTTCCTTTCACATGGATAATGTGAATTCGGCACAATTGAGGCTTTGTGCGATGGGCATTGCTGCAAAGATGAAATAGGCTAGTGGAAAATTTATCGTGTACTTTGCCAGGTCCTGCAAGGATTTTCTATACAATTTCTCACATAATTAGCTAGTTCCCATCCCCTAAGAAAGGAGTTGGAGTAATTATCATTCAATGAAGAGGAATGATTTGGATATACACAAAACTTTATTTATATTCATAGTATCTTTCATCTTCTTGGTTAGGAAGACAGTGAGTACAAAAAAGCTACTTCCAAAAAATAGGACTAATAGAAGTTCCACACTCAGTACAACAATATGAGGATCACAAATAGATGGGTATGTTGTGATCAATCCATGCATAGTTTGGACATCACAATTAATAAGGCACTAAGCATTATGTATCTCATTGATGGGTATTGGGATAAAATCAACTATTCTTCTCCCAACCATTGACATGCTGGAAATTGTGTAACTGTCACCCCCTAGCTTGTGTAATTTTTTCCATTTACTAGACCTATAGAGATTACAGAGGTCTAATCTGGCATCCATCCTCATGGTGTAAGGTATTGAGTTAGTGGCTGCTGTGGGGGTTCCAAAGCAAAGATTCCTCCACCCTGCAACCCATGTGGTTCTCTAGAGATATGTATCAGCATAGTAAGAGATTTTAGGGAGAAATTTATCCACCCTTTCATGAATAGGGGACTCCAAATATCAAAATCTACACCCTTTAGACAAGAGGGATTTTATAGGTGTTTTCTCCACGCTAACTATGCCCAAGGATTCCAGAGACACATCACCGTGCTATGTACCAAGTTGGAATGATATGGGGCTAGCCAACCTCTTATAAAAAACCTCTGCCAAATAATGTGACCACTACAATTAATTTAAACCATAAAACCTACAGGGTTTATTTGTGAACGTTGCGAGAGGACAATACTTCCCATTCCCTAAATCTAGTCACAAGCTTAGTGCTGAAAACAATCTTCAACTAGAAGAAAAACAAAGAGCAGATCAAATATAATTATATTAAAATCAATATCATAATAAAATGTCTCACTGTTTAAGATAATTAACAGTGCAATTTGTCTTATAGCTTTACTAATTCTTTAGCAACAGTGCAATTTGTCTTCTTACCCTCCACAAGTCTTAACAATCAATTCTTCAATTATATGTTTAGCACCCTTCACTTGAAGATAGGATAATTCTTCCCATCAAGCTTAACATTGGGTAGAGGGATGCTTTAAGATGAAGCTATCCTCCCCCTTGCTCAACAATTCTCTACAGATCTCAGAACAGAACCAAAGGTAATCTCAGGAACATCGTACTATACTACTATGACAAAGAACCACAATTCTGAAAGAAACATCAGTTTGGTTAGGATCTTCAAACAGCTACCAAGGAATCAAGCAAATGCTGCTCTGCAATTCCAAGACTTCAAGTATCCAGATGCATTGCATTGCTCTATGGCACATCAATGCAATTAATTAAGCATAGAAATAACATCTCTATGTAGCGGCACTTAAAATATTACAAAAGGTGATCATTCACTGAGGTACATTCCAAAAAATATATAATTATTGTTGCCACATCATCTAGATTTAGAATAATAATCTATTGGAATGGACACATTGATAAAAATTCCATTGTTGAGTTTGGGTTTGAGTTATTTCTTCCTCTAACTGCTCTCCAAAGCTAACTATTCAAACCAAGTCACCCTTCAATGACATACAACTCACAAGGTTCTCAAAGGCAGAAAAATCAAAAGCGTATAACAGTTAATATGTCCTTTACTGCTCCATTTTCAGGTGAAAGATTCTCAGTAATATAAACAGATCTTCCAATAGTCAACATGTAACAACAACCAAGAAAATATAGGAATCCACCAATAAACTATAATGCAAGGTCTTTTTTCTCTTTTCGAAAGGTTTCCATGAAAAACTTGTTCAAATTCATTTGTAGAGTAAGCACATTAAACGTTACTGTAATTAACCTTGAGCATGGAACATAATTCTTCTTAATCTCCATGATATTCAAGAATCAAACTCCAATGGCAGCATTGGCTTCAACACGTCTTCCTTTTATCCCTTCAAAGCTGCCATGGGTCATGATGGCTTGATCAATGATCGCATGCTCTTAAGACCAACAGTCTATACATAATTAGACTACAGTCTATACAACAGTCTATACAGACACTGTGTTCAATCCAGATTTTCATTACAAACACCATTGAGGCCATACGGTATCTCCAATTTTTCACATCATTGAGGTCATCAGTATCTCCAGTTTCAAACAGCATTCAGGCCACATTTGCTTCAAAGTGCTTACAAGTATTGTCAAACGGAGTACATTCTAAATTTACTCATATTACACTTGAGAACTAGAACACATACCGCTTGAGAAGAGAGCTGCTGCCGCTTCAAGTACCTCAAGTGTAATATGAGTAAAGTTAGGCCTAAGCACCTTTATTATTGAGATTGAGTGCTTTCAAATACCAGGAGACAGGTGTGTGTGTTGACTTCAAGTTTGGCCTGGGAGAATTATTACACACTTTAAGCAGATTCTGTGAGGTTTCAAGGCACAGTGGGAACAAATCTTCAACTAAGGAGGTTGAGAACTGTCTAGTGACCTAGAACAACTAAGTGGGTTATGCGAAGATATTTATTAAGGGTGGTTGTGTTGAAGGTAGTAGGGAGGTTTAGAACGCAAGACAGGGGCGAGTATAGTCACTGTGAGAAAGAACTTGTGGAAAATCTGGGAAAATCAAGATTGTTTGTTATGTCAAAGGTCAAAGGAATAGAGCAATTGACTAGTGGGTCATAACGTAAAGTTCCACAGTTAAGGCTGCTAGAAAAAGGGACCGGAAGAGCCAAAAATGGGAAGGTGAATGAATGAGATGGACTACGTTGAATGATGGAAATATGAGAGTAGCCAAAAGGTATGCATTAAGTGGTACTAGAGCAATATTGATGCTCTTGGGGATTGACAAGTGATTGAGGAGGTTTCTGCAGTGAACCAAAAAGATTTATAAGATTGCTCGTGAAGAAGAGACATCAAAGTTGAGACAAAGAAACCAAGAAAATTTTGGGCAAGAGGAACCTAAGAAAAAAAGTGAGGAGAGAAAGAGATTGAGAACGGAATACAGGATTGGAGCATATTAAAGAAGTACCAACCAAGTGTAGAGCTAGGAAGAACTGAGATATTGAGACCTCAGAGGTTAAGGAACTAGTAGGTAACTGGTTTGTATTTTTTTTTAAATGTATACAAGGCGTTAATCCTTACAGTGGTAATAGTAGAAGGAGTGGTAACAGAGGACCAATAAAGTTCTTAAAGTGTATGGCAAGAAACTTACGACAAATAGGCTACAAAACAAAACATAGAAGGTTTCTAGCTGAGGTCCTCAAAGAGAAGAGAACAAGTGGAGTTCTCAAAACTGTTGTCTCTTGTGTTTTTTAACATAAAATATATGCAGTTAACTCTGTCCTTAAAATGTATGACTGAATTCTAAGACTGCCAAACCTCAAGCTTGCTCGTGAAGAAGAGACATCAAAGTTGAGACAAAGAAACCAAGAAAATTTTGGGCAAGAGGAACCTAAGAAAAAAAGTGAGGAGAGAAAGAGATTGAGAACAGAATACAGGATTGGAGCATATTAAAGAAGTACCAACCAAGTGTAGAGCTAGGAAGAACTGAGATATTGAGACCTCAGAGGTTAAGGAACTAGTAGGTAACTGGTTTGTATTTTTTTTAAATGTATACAAGGAGTTAATCCTTACAGTGGTAATAGTAGAAGGAGTGGTAACAGAGGACCAATAAAGTTCTTAAAGTGTATGGCAAGAAACTTACGACAAATAGGCTACAAAACAAAACATAGAAGGTTTCTAGCTGAGGTCCTCAAAGAGAAGAGAACAAGTGGAGTTCTCAAAACTGTTGTCTCTTGTGTTTTTGAACATAAAATATATGCAGTTAACTCTGTCCTTAAAATGTATGACTGAATTCTGAGACTGCCAAACCTCAAGCTTGCTCGTGAAGAAGAGACATCAAAGTTGAGACAAAGAAACCAAGAAAATTTTGGGCAAGAGGAACCTAAGAAAAAAAGTGAGGAGAGAAAGAGATTGAGAACGGAATACAGGATTGGAGCATATTAAAGAAGTACCAACCAAGTGTAGAGCTAGGAAGAACTGAGATATTGAGACCTCAGAGGTTAAGGAGCTAGTAGGTAACTGGTTTGTATTTTTTTTTAAATGTATACAAGGAGTTAATCCTTACAGTGGTAATAGTAGAAGGAGTGGTAACAGAGGACCAATAAAGTTCTTAAAGTGTATGGCAAGAAACTTACGACAAATAGGCTACAAAACAAAACATAGAAGGTTTCTAGCTGAGGTCCTCAAAGAGAAGAGAACAAGTGGAGTTCTCAAAACTGTTGTCTCTTGTGTTTTTGAACATAAAAAAGTTATAACTGTTAAGAATATACTAAGCAACAATGTACCTTTTAACTTTTTACGTTGAAAGTTAACATGAAATATAACGGGGAGTTGCCTGACTTCAACTGGAAATATTAAGGTATAGAATAAGTTATAACCTCTTCATTCTTAAAAGAATTTCCGTCTTTTAAAATCTTTAATCCATGATTGTATGTGTACCAGATAAAACTTCCTACTGCAGACGTTGAACTGATTCTAGAAGGCCAAGGTCCCTGGAGTATCTTTTCAGAATTTGATCTTATCTTCACACAAGGACATACAGAGGTGAACAGTTCGACTAAAGAATCTGGTTGAGAACTATGTTACTTCAACAGCATTTCTTGTATTGTGCTTGAAATACCAATGTGTGAAAATAAAATATGATTTTTTCTGAATATGTGCCTTTATGTGTAAAGAACAAGTCAATTGTTTGATCCCTAAAAGAGGGACTTATATCCCACTCACTTTACCAACATGGATCCTCTGTGGAAATTTAAATTTGTTCTCTATTCTCAGTCTTATGCTGAGACCCCTGTCTTCAGTATGGATCCAAGCTTGCTATTCTTGGTTCACCTACACACAAAAAACCAGTTCTGAGTGCAAACTACTCTGCAAAACTATTCAGGATTGGTGAGATGGCCTGTTTTCTGGTATAACTTACACACAAGCAACCCGTTGACAATGCCAATAATATCCAGGACTTTGGCAATTTCTCTATCACTGAGAACCTTGTCTTTGGTGCAACTCCTCTACATGTTGATATCCAATTGAACTAGATCTATCAAGATGATCAAGTCTGAGACACTGTCATGGTCCTGTGTGTGCATTCACTTCTTATTGTAGTGGCTTGTTTGATGAATTGTATCCCAAAAGTCCAATGCTTTGGGTAAACCACCCAGCCAATGGTGCCAGCTATTGGTCGAGATTGTTGGGCTTAAACATGAACCACCAAACTGCCTATGCACAAGGTTTATAAATCTACTCTCAGTGGAGCCAGCTTGCTTTTCAGTGTTTGGATAACCAATGAACTGATCTCAATGAACCTGTAAATGGCATATGATCGCAATGCCTTCACAATGGAATGGTGTGTCTCATTCAATGCCCCCATCCTTCCAGCTTTCCCGTGCTTATAACCAAGCCAACTTATACTCCAACTCAAATCGACTACCACTTATTAAAACATACATAAGGCAATCAGTTAAAACCATTTATGAAATGGTTACTCCTTAAACATAGGAGAGAGGGCTGCTACTCTAGAGATAGCCACAAATTAATATATATAAATGAGTTGGCTTCATGAGGAAATGAAATATGACAAAACCACAATGCTAAATGCCATGGAATATCTTTCTCTTCTCAAGATTTCCTATACTTATCTCAAATCCCTTCACTTAAATACCAATTCAACCACACATATATGAGTTGGCAGTTAAACAAATCATGTATGTGAAATGGTTTATCATTTAAACATATGAGAGATAGTCTTAATTGAAATATAAGAGATGACTGTCCCGGAATGTGAGAGTAAGACAAACATCTTCATTAAAAACCAATTCAACCACACATATGAGTTGGCAGTTAAACAAATCATGTATATGAAATGGTTTATTATTTAAACATATGAGAGAGTCTTAATTGAAATATAAGAGATGACTGTCCCGAAATGTGAGAGTAAGACAAACATCTTCATATTAATTCTTTGCCAAAGAAAACAATTAAATATGGTTTATTATTTAAACATATGAGAGATAGTCTTAATTGAATTATAAGAGATGACTGTCCCGGAATGTGAGAGTAAGACAAACATCTTCATATCAATGCTTTGCCAAAGAAAACAATTAAATACTGGTGTGATTCCTCCTGACCAATCTATAATGAACTACCTTAGTCCACTGTCCAACAAATTGAAGTTGAAACAACACCCAGCCACCAATCCTACGCACTCAGGGATGAGGAAGATGCCTACCAAGGAACGGTTGTACGGCATGCATATAGGCTCAAAGAACAACCAGAGACAGTGGATGGCCTCACTAGGGATAAATAGATTTGAGGCATATGGCCTCACAAAAGTGCATTCCTTAGCGTGCAAGTGGGTATGGGATACCAACGGTCTCAGGCTTCTAACTTTGCTGCTCTGTGGAAAGAAATTAGGAAACCTACTAACTAATTGTAACAGTTAATTAATGGCAACCTTATATCTTCAACTTCAAAGAAAAATGAATGGTGGAGAATAGAGAGATGTTGGCATTTATCAATTACCAATGGATAATAAAATTTTGAGTGGAACAATCATAGCTATACATGAGAATTCACCATTAAGCATTAATGACTATAGGCAGCATCTTTCATATAGAGGAAACACTATATAACTCTTACACAGATTTTATTTTCTTCCCACAGAGAGAAATATTCAAACCATCCAAGACTCTTCAAACAAGGATAATTTCAATTCACTCAACACACAATGGCCACCATGTTTACTTTGGAAACACAAATGGAAAAACCAGCTTCAAATGGTTGCTCAGTTTCTATTTTGACATATCTGGTTACAATGCAGCTCATGTCTCCTGTGCATCCTCACCTTGTGGCCAGCCCCAAGCTCTTTGTATTAAAATATATGCAGTTAACTCTGTCCTTAAAATGTATGATTGAATTCTGAGACTGCCAAACCTCAAGCTTGCTCGTGAAGAAGAGACATCAAAGTTGAGACAAAGAAACCAAGAAAATTTTGGGCAAGAGAAACCTAAGAAAAAAAGTGAGGAGAGAAAGAGATTGAGAACGGAATACAGGATTGGAGCATATTAAAGAAGTACCAACCAAGTGTAGAGCTAGGAAGAACTGAGATATTGAGACCTCAGAGGTTAAGGAACTAGTAGGTAACTGGTTTGTATTTTTTTTTAAATGTATACAAGGAGTTAATCCTTACAGTGGTAATAGTAGAAGGAGTGGTAACAGAGGACCAATAAAGTTCTTAAAGTGTATGGCAAGAAACTTACGACAAATAGGCTACAAAACAAAACATAGAAGGTTTCTAGCTGAGGTCCTCAAAGAGAAGAGAACAAGTGGAGTTCTCAAAAGGTGAGAAAAGTGTAGAAGCCATAGAAGACCAGAGCATGCTCAAGTGGGTTCCAGAGGAGGGAACCAGAGGAATACCAAAAGCCTAGGTTGAGGTGAAGTGGGTGAGATATTGGGTAACAAGTGATGGAGAAGAATTGTTAAAGGGGCTTGAGTGTAGCTCACAATGAGCAAGAGAAAGCTCACAAGAAAGGAGGAAAGAAGATGGCTACTGATGGACATAATTCAAAGAGAGGCCATAACAAAAGGGAGAAGCATGCCAAGGAAAATGGCATGAGTAAAGAAGAAATTGAAAAGGAGATTTATGAGTTGAAGGAGAGATTCAACATAGTCAAAATGAGGCTTGAAAGAGAATACCAAAGGTAGAGATGGGACCTAAGGAAGAAGGCCAAATTACTTGTCAGAAAAAAGATTTTAAGAGGAAGCCCCCTAAAGCTAGAAAGCTAGGGAGGAAGATGAAGCATCTGTTGAGCCTAAAGTTGAATTAGTTCACTATTTTGAACCAGAGCAGGGAATAGTCCTTGATGATGAGGAAGATGTTGAAGAGAGACTATCAGAGAGTCTCATGGACTGCATAAAGAGTTCAAATCAACATATGGATTTGTTGATAGAAGATATGGTGGAAAAAGCATCATAACAGTAGAGGGAGCTACACAAAGAGGATGTCGATGAGACAATAAATGAAAGTCTCATGGGAGGTTAGCTAGAAGTGCTCGTAACACTAACATATATACCATATGGGGCTAAAGAGCTTGGTGATTATGATACTGATGCTATGTGTATAGATGCAGATGATAAGGATTTTCAAGAGGGACAATCATTCATAGTTGTCATAAGAATAGAAGAAAGAGAAGGAGTACCTTCCTAAAGCATGGAAGGAAGACAAAATTTGATGTTGGAGGCATCAGAAGAGGCCAGGTAACCTTTTATTTTTAAAATTGGTGAATTTTATGTGAATGCATGCTTTGCATGTGAGGAGAATGGACAACTGGTCCAAAAGGAGAACGAGAGCACTAAAGAACTGAGTACAACGACAGGCAAATGTTACTAGATAGGAGGTGGTTCAAGCAGACACGCCACCTTATGTTCCAGCCATTCTCTATTTAGCTCTACTGGCTTTCTTATACCTATACCAGGAACCCGAGCCCACTAGGAAGCCTTTCGCTCTTTTAGATCGTGTAATGCAATCTCAGATCTTCACTTCCTATGCCCTGAAACCAACCCTATATCTGTGTCCTGGCACTTCATAGAAGAAGCATTAAGGAAAGGCTATCCCGGCTGGGTGCTGCTGGTTTGAAAGAGCAAACCTACATCAACTCTAAAATCATCACTTACATCTGATCAGACCATCTCATTGACTAGAGAGATTGAATCCACTAGACTACCATCTATAAACAATCAACAGAACATCAACTAGCTATCACATAAAAGAAACCAAAAGACACTTACCGCTCCCACCGGCCGGCTGATGGAAATGGACTGACTACCGGAGATATTCGTGTTATTTCGTCTACACTGGTTTGTACACGAATGCGTGGGTTATACCGAGTACTTGGTGAATTATAAACCGCTGCAAATAAGAAACAAGTTCCATGAGTATAAAATCAACAAATACAAATGAATATTACGAAGTACCATGAACAGGTATACCCCATCTTCCGGAAAGCAATTGCAATCCCTGAGAAAAGAAATCATGAGCCGTTCAAATCCAAGAAACAATGGATACCGAAACCAGAGAAGAATAAGCGGATTGAAATCTGAAAATGCAAGAATATCCCACCGAAACTGTTGCTGCTAGATTTGTGAACTAGGATGAAAAAACCTATTTCAAAACCATTTTTATACAGGAACCCAGGGAGCCATATACACCAAAACAACGGGCTGAATCCGTCAAAACAGGGAGCCGCCCTCCATTTCAAAATAAATCTAACATCCCATGACCAAATCGACCCTCATCCCATGACCAAATCAACCCTCACAAACCACTCCCGGGACCAAATCGACCCTCACAAACCACTCCCAGACCAGAAAACCCAAACTGTAAATCAAAATGGGGGCGATTTTGATCAAATACCATTCCGAAAATATCAAAATGGGGCTATTTTGATCAAATACGATTCGGTTAGTTTATCCGCCCTGGGCTAAAATAAAAAAATTAATTAATTTTTAAATAAAATATGGGCTAATTATATAAAAAAAAATATTATTTTAATTAAAAATTCGCCCCATTAAAATATAAAAAGCCTTAAATTTCGCCAATGGGTATTATTCGCCCCTAAAATTAACCTTGCTGGCCGAAATCAAAGATGTAGTCAATCATCGAATTTAAAGAGATCGCAATGCTTCCAAGCGAGACCCCCTGGGATCTGGATCAACGGCTGAAGATTACGATCCATGGGGCTAATATGACACTAACGGATGCACAACACCACACATGGTTTGTGGCATCTTTGACACCACACCTAAGGATGGAAATGTCGCAGTAGAAGCTTTCAACCCAGGCCAAAGCGTTGGAAATGGCGATGAGGTTGCATGAAACACTAATATAGGATCCGGGGTAGGAGTTCAACAAATCCACGCACAAATACAAAATCCCTACCTTGAAATGCAAAGCTTGAAGCAAGATTGGGCACCATGGCTAGAGGCGCACAAAGAAGTATGGTGTATAAAATGAAAAGGTCAGGGCCACGACAAGGATCACTATCCAGTATTCGAGAACTACTTGGCAGGAGGGGGACCAATGCCATTGAGACCAGAAGCACACGCAGGGTCGAGTACGACCCCCACGTTATGTTGCATGATCTGTCAGATAGGAGGAAAACACACAACAAAAAATTGTCATCTATTGCAGAAATATACACAAGCTCCACATCAGCTGTTTTGTAATTTCTGTAGGTCAGTGGGCCACGACGAGTGTACTTGTCACAGCTACGAGTTGATGATGGAGCAGACCCCAACCTATAGAATGCAGACAAAAACGCGAGGCCTTGACCCAGCCGTGGGGATGGCACACTCTGGATTTCAGGGCTGAGGTCGAGGACGAGGAGGAATGGGGCCAGGAAGGGGTTGCGGACAATTGATTTGCTACAATTGCGTAGGACTAGGACAATACACCTGCAATTGTACTAATCCAATGGGAATGTCTTGTTCATATTGCGATCAGTTTGATCATGAAATGATAGATTTTCCTACGTTGATAACACAAATGCGCGAGAAAGGGGTACTCCAGTCCCCTCCAACTCAGAATATCCAAATGATGAAATCTAAACCCCGTGACGAAGACCCCAATGTGAACATGATGCTCAGAAGTGGTGCGACCACAAGGGAAGATAAGGGGAAGCAACCTGAGGAAGATACATGGGTTCACAAGGCTCCTGCAAAGGAACCTGAGTTCGACTTAGAATGTGCAAAGGAGATGTTTATGGGAGCTAAGAAGAGCTTCACGAAGGCCTCCACTTTAGGTAGTAAGGATCAACTAGAATAGGGAATGGATCCTTCCATGTTTACTACCTCTTCGAAGACATGCATGAAGCTGCTACATGATAATAGGGAAGTTAAAGGACTACAAGAGCTGATCACTAGGTGCGTAGGGTTGGGTGAACCGCGCGTAGTCCGAAAACTGGGAAAGCATACATTGCGCACTAGAAGGGAGATGAGATTGATGACGCAAATTGGTGAATACAAAATGGACCAGGTAATCTTGGACTTGGGATCCGATGCAAATGTGTTACCTAAGCAAACCTAGGAACGCATGGGTAGGGCCATGTTGCAGTGGTCCCCTATTCAATTATGAATGGTGAACCAACAGAAGATCATGCCCATGGGAAGGTTGAAAGGAGTAACAGTTGATATCGAAGGCGCGAGCACGTAGATGGACTTTGAAGTAATAGATATTGTTGATGACAGCAATCCTTATCCCTTGTTGCTAGGATAGACTGGGGCACTTATATGAATGGCATCATCAACCTAAAGAAGCAAAAACTCATATTTGAGAAAAAGTCCCTATGCGTAGTAGTTCCGCTAGATCCAGCCGAAGGAACACACTACATTGAACCTGTGCACGATGATGACAACGACGTTGAGCTAGATTGCATTTACTAGATAATAGCTCAAGACCAGGATTGGGTGAACCTGACTGTAGATGGAAGAATCTCGTGGGAACGTGACAGTTCTTATACTTCAGATTCAAATGAAGAAGTGGAATGCTGGCAGAACCAGTTGCACGAAGTGACAATGCTGAATTGCAACATGATGATTAGATCACTGTGGTGTGTGACGACAAAAGCAAGGGAACTGCCAAAATATGATGGAGTAACATCAGTGGATGAATTCCTAGACAAATTTGAAAGAACACTACCGGAACAACGGCGGTATGATGCACTGGAATGGGCGCTGCATGCAACACTTGCATGATGGTGGAGTACACATCAGAAGACTATTGGAAACTAGCGTGAATATATAAGAAAGATGTGCTTATGGTTTAGAAGTCCCCAATGCCAAAAAAGAGCCGAGAAACCAGGACGAAGCAGCTTGCGCACCCACCTGTGTCGATGGGTACAGATGTGTGCTTTGCAAGCACATCCCAGACTAAGGATCGACACTCGGAACCAACTACAGCAGCAAGAAAAGCACCACGCACCGCAAAAGTTCCACATGGAAGCATTCAAGAGGGTACGTGGGATATTGAATATGGTTAACCAGGCTAGATGGACTAATTAGGACCAACGCATACTAGCAATTTGATGGGCCTCTACGGCCATGTACAAGAATCTGAGCGCGGAAATGATCCTAAAGATGACGGGCAAAGTCGAGGCCACAGGTTTGGGAGGAAGGAATCCTCACATAATTGGAACGAGTCTTAAGGACCATGACGAAGGAATTATGCTACCGCACAGGGCCAAACATATGCAGATTCAGGAAGCCATTCAGTAAGGGCACTTGAAAATTCGTGAACTCGAAGAAGATCGAGTATGGCTAAGGAAGAAAAGTAGGATCTTGGACGAAGAAATCAACAAATTGGAAACTGAAATTACACAGGCAAGATGCACCAAGAAACTAAGCCTGATAGTACCAAAGGTAGGCAACCACACTACCGCATTGGAAGGATTTGGGGTTTTGCTACCATGGTTATGGCCGCACCTCACTAGACAAAGGAATAAGGGCAGCGCACTGTGTAAAGAAGAACGCAAAGCATTGACTAACGTCAGGGTAATTACGGAGTACCTACGGACCAGGCTAGGAGGTGCAAGGAAGCCTCGCGAGTGGAGTAACCAACTGACTATCCATAGAAAGCATAGTCTCAGTGCTCCAAGCAGTTGAAAGAGAGCGCAAGACTATAAACAAGTCTGTAGGAGAGCTACATGGGAACGAGGTTATGCGCAGGGTCAATATGTCATAGGGGTTGCAGTCACACATAAGGGGTTGCGCTATTGTGCGGTTAGGCTAGAAGGTGACTGTTGATGTCATTGTTCATGATAAGAGCTCCAATTTAAGGTAGAAAGGGGTGGGTGGAAAGCTATTAAGATAGGAGTTAAGAGCTAGATTCGGGACGATATGCTGCTAAGAAGGTATTAATGACTCAGAAGTGGAGGGAATGGTCGAATTCAAATTCAAATGATACTATAAAATCCCTTGGGATAGCCTCGAGGTAACACTTGGTTGTTTAATATTTGAGCCAATACAGAGCAATGAGCACCAAGCACTCTTGCCACCCTTGAGTACGTTGTCGAACAGATCCAGTGTAGACACGATGACAGCTGTGAGAACTAGAGTGTGATTCGTGGAAGTTACCCCAGAGCCCTGTATGAACTAGGAGGAGCTTGGAGAGGTAGAAGCTACACCAAAGGTTCCAAAGTCGCCATGCATGCCACAACCACAGAAATACAAGTAGACAATGGGGCCAGTTCAGGTATCACCATGGAACCCACGTTTATCAAATTGTCAATGGCAGAGAAGGGAAAACATGTCACCCTTGAAACAAAGGAGGAGGAGGAAGACTTGCAAACCCTGATCACCCAAATTGAAGCACAAGACGATGAGGCAGAGAATGTCTCCCAAGTGCCTTCGTTCATAAAGTTACCCCCTACATCCCCCCGTGGAAAGGAAAATCCAAGATACCAAAGGACCTAGAGGCCATGAAGAGTGTGCTCCAGACCTCACTCCTTCATGATGAGATAAGGTTTGAAGGTCTGACATTGGGACGGGTACCTAATATGAAGTTTGAAGACTGGGACCTCGCGGACAGTGAGAAGTTCCCACAGTTGGCTATGGAGAAATTATTGAAGCAAAAATGGTTATGCGGTGTGGAGAGGGTTGGGTTACTCCATCTGCGATGGATCCCCCTGTTGTAGGGAAAAGTATCCGACTCGGATGACGCTATCCCACTCTAAGGGTGATAGTACCTTAGCAACAACTGTAAAACAAACTACTTAAGGTTTACTTCTTTATGAAAGCAAAACAGAATGGAGAAATGCACTAACTGTTGCCTTGCGCTTAATGTCGAATCCAAACTCTTCTCTTTGGCTGCTTGCTCCCAGCTCCTTGCTCTTTTGCTGGCCCAGCTACAATGAGATCCTGCAAAATAACAAAGAAGGAAACTACAAGAAGCATGCAATCATAACTGGTTCAAGGATTAGTGTAAACCAAACATGCAATTATCACAATATATTATTGAAACAAGAGCACATAGAAGAACCTCAATAGCTTTTATTAATGAAGAAGTAAAGGTTCTGAGAGTATTACAACCATTGAAGGCTCCAATCCAGCAACACCTCCCAGTAGAAAGAATTTCTCCTCTTCACCTCTCTCAAACAATCACCCAATAGCTCTATAGTGAAACCAACAGCATATCATTACTTTGCACAAAATTCCAGCCTCCTGAGCTCATAGGAGAGAGCTCAATATATAGATGAATTGAGAAAGGATGAGTCAGCTTGCAACTGATGTGTAGCTGCCTTGTGTCCTCTCTCTCTTCAGTTAATCTTTAGTTGATCTTCAGTTCTTGAGTCCACTTGGTGGAGAAACAGAGCCTCTGACTCATCACAAGGCGAAATCCCTGATCCAAGTGTCATTTTTGGAAGATTCCAAAGCAATGACTCATTGTGCCACTTGTCCCATCTCGCTCAGTGCAGGTGGCCTTTGTTCCACTTGCTTTGCAACGCAGGTACACCATGGAGCAACTGAGTTTCAGCGCAGAAACCTAGTGGAGCACCTGCTTTGATTTCAGGATTGCTTGTTTTTGAGTGTTTTCAGGTGGAGAACTGATCTGAGAGTTGTTGGTTTGCTGACCTTGTTCCTCTAGGGGTAGGAACATCATGTTTAGGGAACTTTGGATCCCTTGGATTATTGACAATTCATGCTTGTTGCTGTAAGGCACAAAATTGTCTATAACAGATGCCCCCTAAAGTATGAGGTTGTTTATCGGGTGAAATGCTTTATTGAGAGGATCCGAAGTTCATTCAATCTGCTGAGAAGTGTCCTGTAATAAGATACAATACAATACATTATTTTTCATACATTTTCATGATCTAGCTGAGGCGGGCATTCCCATGCTCAGCTTTATAAATACATTTTGGTACATAGAACAGACGATCGTCTGATTGTAGACTGATAATTCTCTGCTGAAATTATCATCCTTTGAGAAGGATGATCATCTGCTGTAATGATGTACATATCAAATGTCTTTATGTCCTGAATATATATCGCAGCCCGGATGGATGAAACTAGATCCGGGGTCTTCAATCTCTTCCGATCTTCACTCGATGTACAAGTCGATCCATGTGAGAATTTCTTGAAGTCGAACATGGAAAGACATCGCTTGATTACCGGTCAATGATGTAAACCGTTAACAAGCGCGAGAGGAATCACCGATAAGGATGATGACCCTCAAGGTACGACAGTGCAATCCACACGGTGGGAATAAAGGACTTGGCGTCGACCACCATGCAAAATCTTCTGGTCGAAGGTCATTGATGTATACCTGTCGCCGGAAGTGAGAAACTTGCCATTGAGGCATGCAAACTTCAAAGTACTGAAGGGTGTGTTCCTAGATCAACTCCTTGGATAATGAGCTGATGTCGACAAGGAGCGATCCGTCAAAGGAGGGCCTTAATGAATCCCACATCAGTGACACGGAACGGAGCTAATGATTGTGATGAGGTGAAAACAAACTGTGATGTATGATTCAGGGTGGCGGTCATGAAGTGGATGAAGGATAATGTATGGCAGTGGATGGGACGCGGTTGACTCTTTGCAGAACCACATCTCTTGAACATATAACGACACTGATGTGATGGATTGGTAGCATTACCCCAATTGTGGATGGTGTGGCGAGGACCATGGTTATGAGACCGGTGAATGAAACAACCCAACCCGATGTGATATGGAGGACAAAGTGTCATGTTCAAGAGCGACTTGCTACCATTAATGCTGTGAGGTTCTCCCAATTTTTCCCCAGTCATTGCTGACCAGTACCTCTTTATTTTTGTCAAGCTTGAGGAGGATAACATATGCTTGTTCTATAACCTGCCCTTCGGGCAAGCCCATCGCTATGTTTTAACGAGCCTAGCGATAGGGAAACTCGTTCTCGTCTAAAGACAAGTTTGTCGCTATTTAATCATTTTAACGAGTCTAACGACAAGGAAAACTCGGTCCTTTTCATTTTTAGAGAGTCTGAAAAGGTACGGAAAGTTAACTCCAAAATTCCTTTTTCGTCTTCTAATCCCTTAAGTCCGAAAAAGTATAAAACCATACAGAAGGGATGAATTTTCGATTTCTTTAACGAGCCGAACAAAACAAGCGCTCGATCTTTTTGTGCAATAATCCCTCAGGTCCAAAAAGATTAAAATCTAGAGGAGGGATAGCTCTTCCGGTCCTTTTAACGAGCTGGAAGGCCAAAACTCGGCAAACTTTTCATATTTTACGAGTCAATGAAAAGAGCTCAAAGAAGACTCGTCTTTTGAGGAACAAGTGATAAACAGGGATAGCAACAGATTCCAGGTACGGGTTGGAATTCTCCAATCACGGCAGTGTCACAAGGATGGCTAAGTGAAATCACTCTTCGCAGCTGTTCCTCAAAATGGGTAAACACACATATGGAGATGAACGATTGGCCAAAATGAACGGATGGAGGTGATGGCATATAAACACGACCAAGGGCTTTTAATATGGCTTTCAAAGGTTACTTTTCTCAATGGTTATTTACCGGTTCATTTTTTCTGAGTGAGCTTGAACTGCTAGGGAAAGATTGCTCACAATTTATGTTTATTTTTTAACGAGCATGAACTCTACACAAAAACTGCTCGATTCTTGCGTTTATTTTTTAACGAGCATGAACATTGCTAAAACTGCTCAATTTATACCAGTCTTAATACAAGGAATGCTTTAGGTGAGGTAATCTTATTTAAGGAGCGATACCTCACTAATTACTCCAATTTGGCAGGTTTTAACTTTTGCCTTTCATCCTTTCTTTATGCAAGCTGGAAACGGCTAATCCTACGAGTTTAACGGGTTAGACCTATGGGTTTAAAGGGAGGACCTAAAAATTTAAAAAATAAATAGTCGTCCCGCGCTTGCACTTCAAAAGGTTTGCATGCCCCCAGGTATAAAGTATAATTTCGAGATTCTGTCATCTTACTTATTATCCGAAAAATGGTTTTGTTTGCTGCCGCAAACTAAACTCTCTTTTCGGCGATGTCTATCATTAGGTTGCTAAGGATGGTGACTACTTGTTGCCGCAATTTCCTCTCTTTCTTTGAAGACTGCCCCTACTCTCTTTCAAAACATATTGTTTTAATGGGTGAGGCTTGACATTCAAAGATGGTGCCTTCTTGCTGCCACAAATAGATCCCCTCCTTAGGAGAGCCTACTTTTTTAGACAAAGGGAGCGATTCTTCCGCTTCACATAACTTTGACAAAAGAATTTTATCCTAGAACAACCCTCTCTTCCTTTTTCGGACGGGGTACGGACTAGTCCATTCTTCTGCGGAAATTAACTTTATACCTAAGGTTTTCTCTGCCCGAGGCAGGCCAGGGTGCATGCCCCCTGGGTCCCAGTTCTTTTCTTCTCGAATTACTCACATTCATCGGGAAGTAGAACCGGGGGTGGTGGCATTCCTTGAGTGAATAAACCGTTAAGGGATGGTATTTGACTATTTGCGATGCGTGATCCTGGAAATGAAAGTTGGTCTACGAGCTTGACCATTCTTCCTTCGTGCGAAAAACACATGACTCTAAAGAGCGAGGACACTATCGCCTCCATGCAATATATATAGTCCCATCCAAGGAGTAAGTTATAAACCAAGGGTCCCTGGACGACCATGATGTTCATATGAACTGTCTTCCCTTTCAATGTAACTGGAACATTGGGGAGAATCCCTAACGGGTGACTGGTTCCTTTATCAAAACCTGATAGATTTCTCATCTCAGGTAAAATCGCCGGGCAACCCAGTGCTTTCCAAGCAATAGAGGAAAGGATACTCACAGATGCCCCTTCATCAATGATAGTTCCAGCCATCACCATTCTGTAGATTTGGACTATGATTCTGAATGGGATACTGGCTGGTAACCGGGGTCTGCCTAGTTGATTCCAATCAAAGGATACGACTAGGTTGCTTGGTGGTGGGACCGAATATACGGCCGGATACGACCCTGACGATGTTCCTTCCTGCGATAAAGGAATGGGCGCATTGCCCTGATGCTCATCAGAGTCTGTGTTGATGAAAAGAATATGGACGGTGTCATCCTTATCCTCTTCAGTGAGGGTGTCATTTGAAGATGGGTCTTCAATGACGGAGTCATTGGAGGATGAAACCTTTGAAGGAAGAACCGGGTCAACTGCCGTTTCGACCTTTAGACTTTCGTCTGGTCTGGATTCAGTAGGTTCATTCTCAATGATTGACACTTCAGCCGACCACTTGAGCGGGTCAGCTGGATTTTCAACTACCGAGGGATTAGGCGCGAGTTTTTGGTATCCAGGAGGAAGTCGTAACGGTGAAACCGGACGATCTTCTAAAACTCTCTTTGCCTCATCTAAGAATGGACATCGGTGGATGGCATGCTCGCCTTCACACAACATACAGGGTGATCTTGGTCTCCCTTTTCGTCCTTCACTCTCGCTAGTTGACGGACTGCAATCAACATGACTACCAGAGGTTGATGCTACCGGATTGTGCAACCTTGGGGACCAGTCCCTTAGTATCCGGGGATTACAAGGACAATCACGATGGAAGTGGGTCCCTTTGCAAATGACACATGGCGATTTAGGCCCGATCGGTGCAGTGTGTGGGTTTTTGTCAGCTGTCTTTTGCTTGCCCCCAGTCGCCTTCGCCATAGGCCCCTTCTGCTTCTTTTCTCTTTTCTTCTTTTCCTTCTTCTCCATGGGAGGCTGACTTTTGCCGGCTCTACCTTGCGAAGATGAAGGATCAGAGGGAGAATTATAAGAGGTGGAAGGCTGGTGGGTAGCTCTAGACTGTTCTGACTGTTGATTCGACTGCTCAGGATTAGTGGCGATCTGGACTACATTAGTTGAAAAGAGCCATACAGGTAGGCCGATCGTCAATCCTGGAAGTGACAATGTGGCCATATGAGGCGCACCAACATCTCCCCAAGAGGAGAAGGGATTGGGACTCCCGCCAAGGTTACTTCCTTGGTTGGTGGGCTCCATACTTTTCAACTGAAAGATCAACGTGGGAATAACAGGTGATTATGTTCCGTTTAAAATAAATTTTATTAACGACGCTTTTAGACACAAACTTGCTTTTTCATGTTTTAAGAGTCGAGAAAAAGCTAAAGATGACTCTAGTCACCTTCGATGTTTTAACGAGCCCGAAGTGACAAATGCTCGGATGGACTTTTTCAGTTATAGAGTTTGAAAAAGGCCAAAATAAACTGCTCTGGAGTTCTAGGCAGAGGGTGTGCCAAACTTTTCGCAAAACCACAGAATACGTTTTACGGTACGGGTGGTCGATCTTCGTGAATGCTGTGTTCACTGCATCGCGATCAGTAGGGCGGCCGACACGGCTTCCTATGGATAAAGGATAATTGCCTATAGGGGTCTCCCAATATATACGCGACGGTACGTGGGAGCACAAGTCCGTATTAGTGCCACCGACTCTCAGGAGGAATCACCCACCTTTGTAGAGATCGACAGTCACTATGTTTAACGACGCTGGAACACGTCTCTACCTAGACCTCTATGTGTTTGCGTTATGTTACAAAGCCTTGTTATGTAAATTGGATTTATTTTAATGTTGATCTTGCTTAGCAGTTTACCTTTAAGGATCACCACGAGATGTATGTAACAAATTCCTGAATGCAGTCTAAGATGAGAAGCAAACTTTTCAATCTTTCAACTTTGAAAACCTTAACTACTGAGGGAAAAGAAAGGCAAATATTTTCACACAGATCATAGAGCACACACTAAATGCAAATTTTTCCTAAATCGTCAAGCAAACAGTCAAATGCAAAATGCACAATGCATGTATTTTCTTTTCCCTTTCTTAATGTGGATGGGTTACAAAAAGAAAGTTGTTATATAACTTTGATTTCGATTTAAAGCGAAAATAAACAAGCTTGTCCAAAATCAAAAGACACCTTAAGATTTACTTGCTTAATCACTGGAAATGCATGAAATCAAACCACAATGACAAAAGTAAAATGACTAATCAGCTATGGATAGCAAACAAGCTAACTCTTTAGACCAACAAAATGCCTAACACAGGTTCAGATCTAAGAGGCCAAAAGCAAGACTAGTTTACTCTTCGTTATGGGAAATTGTAAATGAGTAAGAAATACAAAGAACAAGTACAATTTCGTTATATAACAGAGGTAGAATGATGGCAAGTAATATTGGTTTCAGAACAGGTGCAAGACTGGTAACTGGCAGCCAAATCAATAGTGAAAACAGGCAAGAGAAAAGGAGGAAACCCCAACAGCACTAGGCAAAATTGGGCCAACGCAGGTGCTGCACAGCCAGTCTGGCTCTCAGCGCAGGTAGCCCCTTCGGGACCTGCGTTGCAAAGCAGGTAGCCTGTGTACTACCTGCTTTGGAAAACGAAACTTGCGTTTTCACAGTTTCCGGGTCATAATTTTCTCAAAAATGCACAGTTTTTGCTCAAATCAGAAACAATCAGTCAAGCACACTCAAAGGGATGATTAGGAAGGTGAAAAGCTATCACTAAGAGCTTACAAGGATCCTTGTAGATCAGCTCTTCAAATCATGAACTTGCTCAGAAATGAGCTAGAGTAGTTGCCCTCTACTTCGCTTTTGATATAGTCAAAAGCTTTTCGATTTGGTACTCTTTTGTTCAGGAAATGAATAGCAAAATACTACAAACACAATCAAACGGATACGATCCCCAGTGGAGTCGCCAGTTTGTTGTAGGGAAAAGTATCCGACTCGGATGACCCTATCCCACTCTAAGGGTGATAGTACCTTAGCAACAACTATAAAACAAACTACTTAAGGTTTACTTCTTTATGAAAGCAAAAGAGAATGGAGAAATGCACTAACCGTTGCCTTGCGCTTAATGTCGAATCCAAACTCTTCTCTTTGGCTGCTTGCTCCCAGCTCCTTGCTCTTTTGCTGGCCCAGCTACAATGAGATCCTGCAAAATAACAAAGAAGGAAACTACAAGAAGCATGCAATCATAACTGGTTCAAGGATTAGTGTAAACCAAACATGCAATTATCACAATATATTATTGAAACAAGAGCACATAGAAGAACCTCAATAGCTTTTATTAATGAAGAAGTAAAGGTTCTGAGAGTATTACAACCATTGAAGGCTCCAATCCAGCAACACCTCCCAGCAGAAAGAATTTCTCCTCTTCACCTCTCTCAAACAATCACCCAATAGCTCTATAGTGAAACCAACACATATCATTACTTTGCACAAAATTCCAACCTCCTGAGCTCATAGGAGAGAGCTCAATATATAGATGAATTGAGAAAGGATGAGTCAGCTTGCAACTGATGTGTAGCTGCCTTGTGTCCTCTCTCTCTTCAGTTAATCTTTAGTTGATCTTCAGTTCTTGAGTCCACTTGGTGGAGAAACAGAGCCTCTGACTCATCACAAGGCGAAATCCCTGATCCAAGTGTCATTTTTGGAAGATTCCAAAGCAATGACTCATTGTGCCACTTGTCCCATCTCGCTCAGCGCAGGTGGCCTTTGTCCCACTTGCTTTGCAACGCAGGTACACCATGGAGCAACTGAGTTTCAGCGCAGAAACCTAGTGGAGCACCTGCTTTGATTTCAAGATTGCTTGTTTTTGAGTGTTTTCAGGTGGAGAACTGATCTGAGAGCTGTTGGTTTGCTGACCTTGTTCCTCTAGGGGTAGGAACATCATGTTTAGGGAACTTTGGATCCCTTGGATTATTGACAATTCATGCTTGTTGCTGTAAGGCACAAAATTGTCTATAACACCCCCACTACCACTATGCGCCCACCACAATTTTTGTCATCCAGCAGCTGTTGTGCCTAGTTCAATATGGGTATCTCTGGATGGAGGAGCCAATTCCCATCACTGCCGATTTAATTCACTAGATTTATGGGCTTCCCATCAAAGGAAACAACCCCGCAGCCATAGTAGGAGAGAGCAGCGACTTGGCACTCGCAGAAGCTATGAAGGCCAAATATAAGCTGGAGAAGAGGAAGCGAGGGTACATAATAGCAAGCATCAAGGACAAAGGGGTGTGTGTAGCCACCCATCTGCTGGCTGACAAGTTAATGAGGAAATGTTGTGCCGATGAACTGGCAGCATCGGTAATTGCATTGGTAGAGCAATGCGCAGGGGGGTCCAGTTCAACTGAGCACAATTCCTATGTGATGAGTTTTTGACAAACTGTAGAGAGGCTCAGGAGCAGGGTAAGACCTTCCACTATGCGTAGTTTCTCTTATCCATCCTGTTGGTTGTAGGGGAGCTGTCGGAAGACAACCAGTTTCCCACGCTTGAGGGTGGCCTACCTGAAGCCACGAGGTACACCTCACTCTAGGCAACAAAAGACGCAATGAGGATTCGTGAGATAAAGGTGTTTTGGGTGTTCGTAGAGGTGAGCATATGAACATGGATCAACTGAAGGCCATGCTTGTCCCCTACAGTCCATAATAGCTTACAAAGCGCAGCAAAGTTCAAGGCGGATATGCACAACCTATATATCCAGGCACGCAAAGATCTCATACGAACATGGGCAAAGCTCCCGTTCATTGCAATGGATGATGTGATATTTGCAGTAATGGAGTCTTTGCCTTTGGAGTGGTGCACCTCGGACTTGGTAGAACTAGAAGAGATCACAGCACAACAGTGAAAGAAGGATACCAAGTTGCGCATCGCATAGCTGGCAGAGAGAAGGCGCTGGGAAGAAGAAGCGATCGTGCAGCAGAAGGTGGCTGAGGCAACAGCGGTAGCGTAGACGGTAGAGACCACAACCATACCCATCAAAGAGACCGAGGAAGGCCAGGAAATGTCCACAGAGCAGGACATATAGGCAGAGGCTAAGATAGAGGAACGCACAAACCCTACACCAAAATCAACCCAACTTAAGAGGCCATGTGTCCATGAGAAGCAAGCCTCGCGGAAAAAGACAAAGGCAACAAAGACCTTCACCGACCCAACCCAACTCACCAAAGGAACCCTTCTTGACAATGGCGAAATAGTTCACAATGTCACTAAGGATGCTTTTGAAGAATTAATGATGGAGCAGACAACTTTGTTAGGGGTGCTTAGAGTGCAGTTGCAAGCATTATAGGTGTGGCTCCCAGGAATGTTGGCACCACACGTTGCGGTAGGTACATCTAAAGCCGAGTCAATGTTGTGCGCCCACACCACAAACACTTTTGTATTACCAGAAGGCGCAGTCTTAGTAGCCGTCGAGGGCGATGGGGCCACGGCAAGTAAAATGAAGGGCTGGGGGTTGAATTTGACCACCCTTCCCAGAGAAACCCTATACCAACTATAGGATAGGGTAACTACTAAGCTTCGCGCCAGGGAGGGTCGTGCCCTCTAGGTCTTGAGTGAGAAAAAGTTAAATTTAGAACAACTTAGCCTACAGCATGACAACCTGGTCGCACAAACCCAGGGATGGGAATAGGCTATGGAGGAGGCCTGTAACAGCATACAAGAGTTGGTCGTGCCGACGGTACTCCCAACAGCAGAAAAGATTCACCAACTAGCAGCTGGAGCACACAAGGCCCAAGAAGAGGCCGCGAAGGTTCAGTTGGAGTTGAACCCGTAGATCGTTGAGCTATGGCTGAAGGCGTAACCCTCTACACCCTTGGAATTCAGAGAGCAGTGCCACCACACCATTCAATTAAGGTTGGAAACAATAGAGCACGTTGTACAGGACTACACGGGATTGTTGGATTAATCCCTCTTCACACTCACCTCACTGCAGGAAGATCCAACCATATAGTGTCTAAATAGAAGTGTGGGAGTTGCAGCAGGCCCATGACAATGTCCGGGGGACCACATAGACATTTTCCCTCACTCAGCAACTGGCCAAGATGAGGGAGGCCCAGGCTCTAAAGGAACAGGTGGACACCGCACATCATAAAGAAGCAGTGCTTAAAGCACGCATCCAACCTTGGCTCGAGGAAGCATTCACAGTCACCGCCAAGATCAAGGGTAAGCTGGCATAGATGCAAGGCATATATGCACTCAAGCAAGGAATTGAACCTGACAATGATGCATCAGAGATACGTGCACAACTGGTACAGTGGACAACGGAAGAATGTGTTGCGGACGTAAACGAAGCGCAGAAGTTGCTGAATGGACTCCACGCGAAGATCACCGCACCAGCGAGTGACTCGGGATGAGTCACGATGATTGTGTTGGAGGCCTATTAGGTAGCGAATCCCCCCATAGCATGTTTTTGGAACTTAAAGCCTGGGTTTTGGTCAATGTAATGCAAAGACCCCACAAAATGTGGGCGCAAAGCGTGAGAGTCTAGGGTTGTCCACCCTAAAATAATGTAATTTAATATAGAATGTGTCGGCCTACCCATGGTCCGTGGACCATGGGATTGTATAAATAGAGTGAGGCTCTTAGGGTAAAATTCAGTCTAAGTCTTAGCTTTGAGAAGGAATATGGGTTTTTGAATAAGGAATTCGCTCTAAGTCTGTAAGTTCGAGTCTGGGGTCGTAGTAGTAAGAGGCTCTGCAGCTGAGTGCGCACTGGCCTGGTAGAGTCCGCAGCTATGTGCATGGACCCCTATAGCCGAGTGCACAGGGCACAGTTGGTATTGTACTTGAACAGAGAATTAATAAAAGATAAGTTGATTCTGAAATATTGTGTGTTTATACTCCTGTTATGTTTATGCATCTCTTTACATTTTATGATTGCGCGCACTTGGTATGAATGTTGAATGATCAATGAGAATATTGGGTATATGCAATTGAGTTAAGATCTATAATAATAGTACAGTAAGGATAAAGAATCTAGATAGCACCTCTTCGTGCTCTCTATAGATATACGCGAAAGCAGTCGCACAAGCTGCGAAGGACAGACAGCTGCGCAGAGCAACGCAAGCATGCAGGATCGGGTCACGAACTTCCCATACTTCATTAAGACACCCCTAAGGTGTGGAAACCTGGTTCTAGCACCCTCCTATACTACCTCGGGTGAGACCTCAGTCCGCGCACTATGGACAATTGCCGAAAGGGCCGATAGTACCAAGATTTGCTTGGCTAAACTCACTGCTGAACTTGGGTCAGGCCCCACGTAACCAACAAACATTGACTGGGGATTTTAAGGAATGGTTCAAAGCTTTACCTGCCAACCATATTGTAGACTTAGCTATTTTTCATAGATTATTCATTGATAGATGGGAGAGAAATAAAAACCCTCTGCAAATACTTTATGAATATGATAACATTAGAAGAGCTCCTAATGAGTCAGTTCAATATTATTGTACTAGGTTCAATATCATCTACAATGCAATCCCTGCTAATATTAAGCCTCCACCTCACCTAGCATTAATTGAATTCCCTGATGTTTTTGACACTGACATGTCATACCAGTTAAGGAAAAGAAACCCTGAAACATTGGAACAAATGAAAAGAAATGTTGTTAGTGTAGAGGCCAACCTATTAGCCAAGAAAGCCATAATGAGAAATGAAAAGAGAGTTGTATTTAAAGAGGAATCTTCCACTTCTGATGGAAAAATAGATAGTTTAGCAAAGAGTGTAGAGAGAAATTTGGATAGATTAGAAAACATGGAAAGAAAAACTCAGTGGGAGAATCAACAACCACCCCCAATAAGAAACCCCAACTTTAGGAAGAATCTTAACACTAGAAAGAATGCTATACCAGATCAGCAGTTTAGGCCTCCCTTCTGGGAAAACTATGCTGAGGGTTCATAGAGCCATGAAGGAGAGGATGAAACCCAAATAAACTTGTTAGGAATAAAAAATGAATATGTTTCTTTTCTTAGTCAAGAAGAACAGGAGTTGTACATGCTGCAACAATTTCAATTAGAATCTGGTGAGTCCTTTGACTTTAAACAAGGTTATGAGTCAACTATATATGAGGTTATGTTGGGTGTGGGATCCCCCAAGGAAAGTTTTTGGGCTTAAAGCCCAAGTTTTTAATAATTCCAATGTAAAGACTCCGCGACTTGTGGGCGCAGAGCACGAAGTTGTCATTGAGTCATAGGGTTGTCCACCATTACTTTTGTAATGTAATGTTGGCTTGAGACTTCTACCCATGGTCTGTGGACCATGGGATTGTATAAATAGAGCGAGGCTCTAAGTGTAAAGAGACATCAAACAATCTAAGAGAAGATGAAGCATTGAGTCTAAGTTGAAGTGTAAAGTTGAGTCTTTGGGTTGTAGAGTAGGAGAAAGCTCTGTAGCTGAGTGCACAGAGGCCTAGTAGTCCGCAGCTGAGTGCGCAAACCCTTGCAGCTAAGTGCGTAGGGTGAGTCGAGTCTATAACCATTGGAGAAAATAATAAAGAGAAGTTTCTTATCATTTTGTGTGTCTTTTTCCTGTTTTATGCATTGAAGTATATTGGGTATGAATTGCAAGTTTAATCTTTTTTTTGATACGCGAACTTATATGAATGTGTTGAATAAGCGAATACAAGATAAGTATCTATTTACGCAAAGTTAACTAACAGTTATAAGAAGATAAGTAAGATCCGTAGTGTAACTTAGGGAAAGAGTGCAGATCGCTGCTTTAGCAGCACGGAATTACCTCAGCCCCTAATTAGGGCTACGCGAAGGTGATTATAACAGAGCGTGAAGGCCTCGTAGGACAGGAGAGTGCACAAAGTCATTCCTAGTTGGACTAAGTTGACCCCTCAGACATCTCAAGGGTGCGGAAACATGGTTCCAGCATCCCCCCATATTGCTTTGGGTGAGACCTCAGTCTACTCTCCACGGACTGTTGCCGAAAGGGCTAGTAGTATAGGGATTTGTTTGGCTAATTAACTTCGAACCTGGGTTAGGCCCCATCAAGCCAACAAAAGGTTTCGTTGCTGAGATCAGAATCTACATAGAGATGTCTAATGTTGTGTCATTGGAATCCAACTAAGAAGGAAATTTAAGGTTGGTTGGACAGGAGAATTAACGAGTTCGTGGCGTAGGAGAACAAGAATCTGTGACTAACAAAAAAAGAGTGGTTAGACTGCTACCTATACACAGAGATCCACGAAATCTTCTTCACATCTTTCCATACTATGCTATATGAGTGGATCGAGAAGCTAGAAGATAGCCAAGGAAGGTGGAAACTCGACAATCCTATTGTGTGGACCCCAGAGCTGGTGCACAAATTGGAAACATCGAAGGATAAGATCACGTGCATTATTGATCATTGGCTTGATTAGATCATAGGAGGATTCATTACTGAGTTCGCAGTAGATACTTCAGTCAGTTATAGCGAGGCAGAGTGATGCTTTCTCAAAGGACAGCGAGGTAAGTACATAAAGTCTCTAAACACTTGGATTAAAATGCTATTGTGCAAAAAGTGGATTATGCAGTTACATTAATGTTTGGGGCTACGCGAAGTGGGAAAATTTACAAAAACGAAGGAAGTGTGGGACTAGAGACTAGCCCCTTGATTTCACCTCCACGAGGGGACGAGGAAGAGCTCGTGAGGGTCTCTCCACGAAGTGTGATCCATTTGATAAGGTACAGGATTCCACGCATACCACCTCCACCCACACCACTGCTAGTTTCACCACCATCACCTCCATCTTCACCCGTACCACCTCTGCCACCACCGCGTTTTAACATGGCCAGCACGATAAAGTTTCTTGTGTTCAAAGGATTGGGAAATGAAGATCCAGACCAGTTTTGTTTCATTGTAAAGGCCATATGGGAAGCACGGGAAGTAACTGATCATAATATCAAGAAAGCGACGTTGGTTAGTGCTCTGCAGGATCACACACTGACCTGGTACATTAAGCACTCAAGTGATATTCCAACTGTGGGAATCATGGATATCCAAGTTGCGCTAACTAAAGAATTCAACAGACCAAAGTCAAAGGCGTGGTCGATCATTGGGTTCAATGAGATCACGATGCTACCAGGCAAGACTCCGTGGGAACTAGATCAAAGGTTGAAGTGTATGATTCACAAAGCTAATATGACTTTAACAGATGGACAACATTGTGAATGGTTTGTAGCATCACTAATGCCACATTTGAGGAACGCACTATCACAGCATAGGTTAACAACTCAGGAAGAAGCTTTAGAAATCACGATGAGGCTACATGAGACCCCAATACAGGATCCTAACTTGGTAGTCCAGTAAATCCATGTGCAGTTGAAAAACTTATGCCTTGAGATGCAGAGTCTGAAACAGGATAGGACAACTCGACTAGAAGTGCACAAAGAAGTGTGGTGTGTCAAATGTAAGGGTTAGGGACATGACAAAGACCATTGCTCGATTTTCAAAAAATACCTTGTGGGAGGAGGACCAATGCCATTAAGGTCGGAAGCGCAAGAAGGACTGAGCGCAGTGCCTGCTCTGTGGTGTGCGATTTATCAAATAGGAGGAAATCATGCTACAAAAAAATACCATTTGTTGCAAAAGTACATGCAAAATTCGCAACAGTTGTTCTATAATTTCTGTAGATCGGTGGGACATGATGAGCGCACATGTAGAAGTTATGAGCTGATGATGGATAGAACCCCCACCTACAAGGTTCAGTCGAAAACGTAGCCCCTAGACTAAGGTGTAGGGATGACGTGAACCGGATTCCAGGGGCGTAGACAAGGTCGAGGTGGAGGAGGACCTAGAAGAGGCCACGGACAGCTAATATGCTACAATTGTGGAGGGCCAGGACATTACACCTGCGATTGTACGAATCCAACACGTCCATCATGCTTGTATTGTACCTTGTTTGATCATGAGACGAAAGATTATCCTATGCTTATAGATAGGATATGCGACAAGCGAGCGCTGCTACCTCCCCCGACTCAGAACCTGCAATTGATGAGGTCTAAGCCATGCGAGGAAGAGACAAATGTGAATATTGTGCTCCGAAGTGGAATTCCGATGGGAGATGATAAAAGAAAACAACCCAAAGGAATTACTTGGGTTCGTAAAGCAAGGAAGTGGAGTTTGATTTAGAGTGCACTCAGGAAACTTTTATGGAAGCTAAGAAGAGCTTTGTTGATGCCTCCATTTTAGGAAGCAAAGATAGACCGGAGCCGGAAATGGACCCGCCAATGCTCACGATGTTCCTAGAAACATGTATGAAGTTACTGCACAACAGTAGGTTTGTAAAGGGATTACAGGAACTCATTAACAGGTGCTTTGGGACCGTGCCAGGAAAACCGCACGTAGTCTGGAAGATTGGAAAGCATGAGAAAAGAACAGGAAGAGAAATGAGGTTAACCACATAGATTGGAGAATATGAGATGGACCAAGTAATTCTGGATTTAGGGTCGGATGCAAACATTCTGCCAAAGCAGACATGGGAACGCATGGGGAGTCCTATGCCGCAGTGGACTCCTATTCAGTTGTGCATGGAAAACCAGAAAAAGATAATACCCTTGGGGTGATTGCAAGGAATCATAGTGGATATTGAGGAAGTGACTGCACTAGCCGGATTTGAGGTCATAAAGATTGTTGATGACAACAATCCCTACGCCATGCTATTAAGAATTGATTGGGCCACTGACATGAATGGGGTGATTAATCTAAAGAAGAACAATGTGATTTTTGAGAAGAAGTTTATACACGTAGTTATACCCTTGGACCCTACTGAGGGATCATGCTACACTGAGTTAGTGCACAACTATAAAAGTGATGATGATTTGGACTGCATCTACAAGATAACTGTCCAAGGGCAAGACTAGGTAAATCCTACCACGGATGGACGAATTTCATCGGAGTGCAAAAGCTCCTGTACTTCAGATTCGATTAAGGAGATAGAGTGATGGCAGAACCAGTTACACGAGGTAACCACACTGAACTGTAACATGATGACAAGATTGTTGCACTGCGTATCAACAAAAACGAGGGATTTACCTACTTTTGATGGATTAGGTGAGGTAGATGCTTTCCTAGACCAATTTGAGAGGGAGGAGTTGAGAAAACAATGTTTTGAAGCCTTGAATTGGGTATTGTGCACTACACCCATGAGGGAGTGGGGTATGCACAAAGGAAACTTTGAGGACTGGCATGCCTATAGGAGGATGATGCGCACATGGTTTGGGAAACCTATAGGGTGGTCGGTGGGTAGATATAATGGCTGAGATAGTCTGCATGTGCATCTATCCAGGTGGGTACAAACATTTGATAAACAACCTGCGTAGATGCACATGAACTTTGTGATGGAAAATATGATCAATAAGCATGTGTTGGGGGGGAAATGTGCGAATGGCTCCTCAAATTGGAAAGAGAAAATGTGGAAAGAACGAGCGCACAGAAGGTTATCGACGTGGAAGCCTTTAATAAAGTGTGTGAAGCATTGAACAAGGTATGTAATATGAAGCGAAGTGATTGGGACGTACCAACAGTCCTATGGGATTATACGGTGACGTGTAAGAAACTGTCGGAACAGATGCCTTCTAGGCTGGTTTATGAAGCAAACACTTAAATACCAGTGAAATATATCATACCTAGCTTGCGCATAGTAGCGCCCGTGGATATGACGAATTGCAAAGCCTTGAAGGAAGGTATCACATAGTTGAAAGAAGAGGAACTATTGGGACCTGATGAAGTGATCCAGCACGGTGATCGTAGGCTCCAACAACTTAGGAAGGAAAAATTTTCCCTTGAGGGAGGAAAGCATTATGGCGAAAGAAGAAGTCAAAAAGCTGGAGGAAGGAATAAAAAGGGATTTTCTTGATAAAAAGGCTATGGTGACAAAACAGGATGCACGCGATTACAATGATAAATTTAGAGACTACCACCAAGAGTTAATCAGTTTGATGCCTTGGATTGGACTGCATATTACTAAGGGGATCACAGATAATGGTGTGATGTAGGTATTGATATTAAAAGGTGAACTTTTCCCAGAAAATGTAAGCAATAGTCAGTTGAAACCATATACAGGTGGCGCAGCCACCTGACTAGCCATGGGAAGCATAGTCTTAGAACTCCAAGAAATTGAAAGGAGGCGTGGGACTATAAACTACTCTGCCTGAGAGTTGTGCGATGTCAGGGCTGCATAGAGGAGTGAAGTGTCACAAGGTCCACGACAGTGCAAAGGTCGCTGCGGTACCGCATGGGTTGGTTGGAAAGTGACCGTTATAGTCACTATTCATGATGTGATGCTTGGTTTGAGACCAAATGCAGTGGACGTAAGGCATTTAAGGTGAGCTTTATGGGAAAGATTTGGGAAAATCTACTGCCAAGGGAGCCTTAATGGACCAGATTTGGGGGGAACGATCGAAATTGATTTCAAAAGGCACTATAAATTACAAAGGGTTGCCCAGCAAACAACACTTCGTCATTTGAGAATTGAGTTGTCATGTGCCCAGAGTATTCGGAATCGAGACATGTTTAACCTATTGAGAGTGTTGTTTGAGCACCTGGTTAAGCAGTTGAGAGATCTCTGGACAAACAAAACGGCAGCTTCTGAGGAAGCCAGGGAAATCGAAGAAATGACCACCAAAGAGGCCGTGCAGGACATGACAGTAGAAGATGCCCCTGAGAGCATCGGGATAGTTGTGGAGATCCCTAAATCACCGTGCACAGTGAGACCCAAGAAAGATAAGCATCCCATGATTCTAGTGCGTGTGTCCCCTCGAAACCCGTTGCGAACTAAATAGACCATGGAAGAAAAAGCGAAGGCAATTAATTTGGAAATCGATGAGGAGGAGGAAGACCTTGGGGACATCCCGATATAAGAGGATGAGGACGAAGACATGGAGAAATAAACTGAGGGCATGGACCCTCTAACTAGGTTGCACGCATATGTTCCTCCATGAAAGGGGAAGGCAAAGGTGCCCAAGGATATTGATGAGAGTAAAAGCTCTCTATAGACTCCGTTGCTACCCAACAATATCATTTCCAAAGGAGTGCACCTGGGACGGGTGCTGAGTTTGAAATTAGAATATTGGGATCTCATCGACCACAAGAAATTCCCTCACTTGGATACCGCGCAGCTCATGAAGCCGAAGAAAAACACCGTGGTGGGAGTCGTAGAGTTGGAGCCACGCAATTGGTTGCGCAGCGTCGAAAAGGCAGGGTTATTGATCCTACTCTGGGTGTCGCATTACCATCACACCCCAGTGACTATCTTTGTTATCAGGCAGCTGCTCTGTGTGGTGCATGATGGGTGTTTGTGGCTAGAAGAGCCCATCCCCATCATGGACCACCTAATCCATAGAATTACCCAACTCCCTTGTAAAGGGGAAGACCCAGCGACATTTCGGAGGGTAAAAGAGTGATTCGGCCATCGCGGAGGCCATGAAAAAGAAATATAAGCTGGAGGAGAAAAAGAAGGGCTACAAAATCTCTAGTATCAACAACAAGGCAATTAAAGTCGCGACTTAGATACTGGCAGATAAGGTCATGTGGAAGTGCCGTGTGGATGAGGTGCCCACGCCAGTGGTTGCACTTTCCGAGCAGCGCGTAGAAGGGGTCAAGTTTAACTGGTCCGAATACTTGTGCCAGGAGTTCCTGGAGAATTACCACGAGGCACAAGAATAGGGGAAAACCTTCCACTATGCATGGCTTCTAGTGTCCATAGTGCTGGTAGCTGGGGAATTGCCTAAGGACGGCTAATTCCCCCCAATTGTGAGGAATATCCCAGAGGCCGCGAAGTACACTTCCTTGTGGGCCACTAAAGATGTGCACAGGATTTGAGATAGTAAAATATTCTGGGCGTTCATGCAGATGAACATCAAAATGGGGATTAACTGCAAGCCATGGTTATCGCGCACTATTTATAACATCTTACAAAGCTTCGCGGAGTTTAAGGTGGACTTCCATCATGTCTACATCAGGGCACGCAAGGACCCTGTGAAGAAGTGGAATGAACTACCATACTTGGCAAAGATGATGTTATATTTGACGTACTTGAGGCATGGCCACAGGAGTGGCGTGCTCCAACCATCTCTACGGTGGAAACATGCAAGTCTACTGCACAAAGAAAGGAGGAGGCAAAACTACAGGTAGCGCAATTGGTAGAGAAGAGAAGAAAAGAGGTAGCAGCAACATAGGCGTAGGAGGCATGGGACGCTGCAAAGGCTGCAGTAGAAGCACAAAAGGTAGCAGAGAAGGAGCATGAGGGTTGGAAGTCACCTTCATCTGAGTAGGAACAAGAAATGGAGACAGAGATAGAGGAGGATGGCGCAAACCTACAAACAGAGTTGACACAGTTAAAGCGCCACTACCCAAGAGAGCAGGTGAGGCTGTGAAAGAAGTCGAAAGCATATAAGACTTCTTTTGACCCAATCACCCTCACTGAGGGAGATCTAAACAATATAGAGGAGATGGTGTGCGACGTCACTACGGAGGCCCTCCAGCAGTTTGTAGAGGAAAAATAGATTGTGTTTTAATTGTGTTCGGGGACCTCTGGGGATAGATTCAGGAGTTTCAAGTGTGCACTCCTAAGGTTGGTACTCTCACGACCAGCCTCACAGTAGGAATGACTACGGATGAGGAAATGTTGCATGCCTGCATGACCAATGCAATAGCGCTGCTAAAGGGGGCACTAGTTATAGAGAACGAGGCCGACAGGCCTATGGTCAGTGTGTTGAAAGGAGTAGGAATCAACATGGATGTGCTCCCTTGTTAGATGCTCTTTTTTCTACAGGACAGAGTTAATGCAGAACTGGAGGCTAGGGATGGCTGTGCACTATAGGTGTTGAGTGAACAGAGAATCAACATAGAGAAACTAAGCCTGCAACATGATGAGGTAGTCGTGCAGAACCGACAAATGGTGCAGGTGGTTGAGGAGGCCTAACAAATGGTCCGTAAGTTGGCCATCCCAACAGAGGCACCAGAAGAGGTTCGCATCCAAAGGTTAGTAGCAGGAGTGCATGAGACGCAAGAAGAGATGACCAAGGTTTAGCTGGAGCTAAATCTTCAAATAGCAGATCTGCAGTTGAAGATGCAGCCTTCAACTCCTCCAGAGGTAAGGTAACATTGCGCCAGCGCCATCACGGCAAGAATAGAAGAGATCAGTAGTGCAGTGAAGGACTCCACTAAAGTGTTCGAAGAATCCTTCGAGGTCCTCACTACCCTGCAGGAGGACCTGAACATAAAATGCTTGGAAATAGAGGCGCGTGACCTACAACAATAGTATGACGATGTTAAATGGAATGCACAAATGGTGGCCCTTACACAGAGGCTTGCGCGAATGCAACAGGCAAAAGTGCTTAAGGAGCAAGTAGACATAGCGCGACACAAAGAATCAATTCTGAAGGCACGCGTCCAACCATGGATCGACAAGGCCTCCATCATGATAGAAATAATTGAAGGCAAGCTCACACATATGCAGGGGACATAGGAGCAGATACAGGGAAGCAGTTCAGATACTATGGTCTCTGAACAGCTCATCCAGGAGATACAACAGGCAATCACTCAGTGCGATGCCGACCTTACAGCATTCCGAGAAGAGTTGGGAGGTCTCCGTGTGAAGATCTCCGCACCGACAGAGTGGCTTGAGGGTGAGTCACAATGTTTGTGTTAGGGACCTATTGGGCGCAAGATCCCCCAAGGAAAGTTTTGGGGCTTAAATCCCAAGTTTTGACTAAGTCTGATGTAAAGACTCCGTGATTTGTGGGCACGGAGTGCAAAGTTGTAATTGAGTCATAGGGTTGTCTGCCCTTACTTTTGTAATGTAATGTCAGCTTGAGAGTTCTACCCATGGTCCGCAGACCATGGGATTGTATAAATAAAGCGAGGCTCTAAGTGTAAAGATACATTGAACAATCTAAGAGAAGATGAAGCATTGAGTCTAAGTTGAAGTGTAAAGTCGACTCTCTAGGTTGTAGAGTAGGAGAAGGTTGTGCAGATGAGTGCGCAAAGGCCTAGTAGTCCACAGTTGAGTGCGTAGACCCCTACAGCTAAGTACGCAGGGTGAGTTGAGTCTGTAACCATTGGATAAAATAATAAAGGGAAGTTTCTTATCATTTTGTGTGTCTTTTTCCTGTTTTATGCATTGAAGTATATTGGGTATGAATTGCAAGTTTACTATGTATTTGCTGCACGAACTTATATGAATGTGTTGAATAAGTGAATATAAGATATATGTTTACACAAAGTTAACTAAATGTTATAAGAATATAAGTAAGATCTGCAGTGTAACTTAGGGAAAGAGAGCAAATCGATGCCTTAGCAGCACAATATCACCTCAGCCCCTGATAAGGGCTGCATGAAGGTGATTATAACAGAGCGTGAAGGCCTCGTAGGAAAGGAGAGTGTGTTAAGTGACCTGCGCGAAGTCATTCCTAGTTGGACTAAGTCGACCCCTCAGACATCTTAAGGGCGCGGAAACTTGGTTCCATCATCCCCCCATATTGCTTCGGGTGAGACCTCAGTCCGCGCTCCGTAGGTTATTGCCGAAAGGGCCAGTAGTACAGGGATTTGTTTGGCTAATTAACTCTGAACTTGGGTCAGGCCCCATCAAGACAACAGGTTCACAAACACTATAGTTTAAGAAGTAAAAAGAATAATGAATCTCCCACTAAAAGATCAATCCAGACCCCGACTAAAAATAAAACAGAAGCTCCTGTCACTAAAATTTTACAAATCCTCCCTAGGGGAACATTGGAGACTTCTACCCCAAAAATTGTAGATATAAACTCTACTGAAACTCAAACTGAAACAATTATTGAAATCAATCCAACCAGCACAAATCAAAGAAAAATAGCTAAAACACAAACTGAATTGCCTACTACTGAAAAACAAGATAAAAACACACAGACTACATTTGTTAAGGAAGATCTCATCCAAACAAAAAAATCTCAGCTCCCTTTCAACCTCAAAACTGAAATAGAAAAATTGAAGATATCAATTCCCTTGACTGAGATAGTAAATGATGAATCCTATAGATCACAAATAACTGAAACTTTAAATATAGGAGAGGGATAAGATGCTGTCAATTTGAATGATGATCAACCTAAATTATTGTTTGGCCCTGAGGTGAATGGTACTCATCATCAAGGGGGAATTCCCTCCTTTCTACATTAGCATGAACATTCATGACAAAATATTACATAATGCTATGTTAGACTCAAGGGAATCTCATAACTTGATGCCAAAAGCAATCATGGAGAGAGTAAACTTAGACATTACCAGACCATATAAGGACTTGTTTTCCTTTTACTCTAGCCAAGTTAAATCCTTGGTTTGATCAAGGATTTATGTGTAGCTCTAGTCAAGTGCCTAGCAAAGAGTATTGTGATGGACATAGTAGTTGTAGACATCCCACCCAAATATGGAATTCTATTATCTCTCACGCGGGGAGAAAAATTGCAAGGATCCTTGTAGATAGACATGTCATATGCCACCATATATGTTTTTGGCCAAAAAATGAAACTGTATAGAGATACCTTGATGAAATACATGGTGAGTAGTGCAAAAAAACCATAAAACTTTCCTATATACTCCATGAATTCTGAAATGGACTCTTTCATCTTGTACAATTCAGACCATGACAAAAAGGAAATCACAACTGAAGAACTGAAATACAAAATAGCTGACACTGAAGACATTTTTCATGAGTCCTTATGGCATTTGGATTTTTATGGATCTGTGACTAGGGTAGGGACAGGAGCAGGAGTGTGGATCCACAATATGGAGAATAATCATGCCGAAGGTCATGCATTTAGGTTAAATTTGAAATGCACAAATAACATGGGAGAGTATGAAGTTCTGATATTAGGATTACAAATGGTTAGAAAACTTGGAGCCAAGAGAGTTTCTATACTTGGAGACTTAGAATTGATTATTAAAAAAATTAATGGTGAATACTCTGTAAACAATCCTAGACTGAGTCAATATAGAGAGACTGTCCTAGATTTGATCAAAGACCTTCTAGAAACAAATTTTGCTACCATTCCTAGAAAATAGAATATGCAGGCCCACAGTCTGGCTACTTTTGCTAGTACCTGCAAATTTTCCTTTCAGCCCAACCATCAGTACACTGCAGAACGGAGACATAGGCCTATCATACCAAACAATTTGAAGTATTGGCAGATTTTCTCGCAGGATTCCCAAATTTATAACTTCATGAATGTTGAACGTGAGTTTCATAATTTTAATATAGATACAGGCTATACAATAGACAATGACATAAATAGTGATATAGATGTAAATATTTTAGAAATAGGTAAACCCACTAATTTCACTAAATTAGAAGTAGATAACTTAGAAAATGTAGAAATAGAGGAAATAATGAATGATGATCCTAAAATTCTTAATCTTAAAAGTAATTTTTTTTGTCTAAGGGATTAGTTCCCTTAGAAGATTTGTTTGATTCCAACAATGTAGCTAGGAAGCCGAAAATGGAGCCTTTGAGAGCAGATATAGAAGAATGTAACATAGGAACTAAAGGAAAAGCTAAAATCATTAAATTATCAAAAGCCTTACCTCCAGATAAAAATATTAAATACATAAAACTGTTTAAAGAGTTTCAAGATGTATTTGCATGGAGTTATGAAGACCTAAAATCTTATGACACCAACATAATTCAGCACAAGATACCTATCAAAGAGGATCATAAGCCTTTTAAACATAAACTTAGGAGAATTAATCGAGTTTTTAGGCCATATATTGAGAAAGAAGTTAAAAGAATGTATGATTCCAAAATTATAGCTCCCATTAGATACTCAGATTGGGTTTCAAACTTAGTCACTACTAGGAAGAAAACTGGAGGAATTAGACTTTGTGTTGATTTCAGAAATTTAAATAAAGTCTCATTAAATGAAAACTATCATCTACCAAAAATGGACAATATCCTCTAGAGGGTAGTAGGCTCATCCATAATTTCAATGCTTGGTGGATTTTCTGGATATAACCAGATCTTAGTGTTACACAAAATATTGTCACCATGACTTTCTGCAGTCAATGTGAGTCTATCACCACTCATACTGTCCTCCTTTGCAAGTCTCAAACCTCAGCTCTTCATGTCAAGCTTTAAAAATGAGAGAAAGTCTTTGAAAAGTCTATAAAACTCTGGTTCCGCACTTTCTCCTACCATTACCTGCGGTCCCACACCCCTTGGTCATGTTACCTGCGGACCTGCCCGCTTTGTCTCTAAAGGAGTGGGTGCGGACCCCTGTGAAAGTCAAAAAGGCGCAAGTTTATTCTTAAAAACTCACTTTGGGTTAATTCTAGATGCTTCTAGAAGGAATCTTGATGTGGTTGGTTCGCTCCTAGGTTGTTCATGCATCCCATAACTAAAGGAGCTAACCCCTTGATGAGAGGAGCTTATCCCTTTGAAGGAGGACTTATCCCTTTGAAGGTGGACCTAGTAACTTCCCTCCTCTGCTCTATAAATTTAGGCATTGGGTTGGTTGCTAGAGAGGTTGAAAGCTGAACATTTTTTAGGGTAAATGCTGTTGGAATTGAGACTTCCTAGTTAAGCTTGAGAGGAAATATTACATACCTTTTGGCTTCATTGGGAAGAGGGTGAAACTTGTCAAAGTAGAGGAGATTCTTGCTGGACCCTGGGAGGAGCCTGTACAGCATCAAGGCACCAAGGTTGTAAAGTTCTTCTTTGTTTAAAGTTAATACAATCAGATTCATTTTTCTCAATAAATTGTCTTCTATGGTTTATTTCATGAATTCCTTGATCATCATGATGAATATGGTTTATTATATTGGCTATGCAAGTGTTATTTGATGTCTGTGCCTATTTGTGTTTGCAGATTTTTTAAAAGGGAGCTCTTTTGGACAAATGGAGTGTGGCTTCCACAAACTAGCACTGGACCTGAGGTAGGCCTTTATTTGTTTGGTTTTCTTGTCGCTAGATATCATTATATACTAGGGAGATCGGTCTTGTCCGCAAGAATGATTCATCTGCCTAACACTTATTTCAACCAAAGGACCAAGCCAAAACTACATTTACTATTCCTTGGGGTACCTTCATGTATTTGAAGATGCATTTTGGATTAATGAACGCATGAGAAACATTTCAAAGAGCTATGGATATAGATTTTTCCAAGCATATCCATGATTTCTTATTGGTTTACCAAGATGACATCACAGTCTTTTCTAGATCTAATAATGATCACCTAGATCACCTAAGAATAGTTTTCATTAAACGTAGGAAATTGGTATTTCCTTAAATCCCAAAAAGACACTCTTTGGTCTAGAAGAAGGAAAACTATTGGGACATATAATATCCAAAGATGTAATTAGAATAGATCCTACTAGAATAGAGGCAATCTTGACCATCACCCATCCTAGAAACATCAAAGAATTGCAGTCATTTTTAGGCAAAATTAATAATCTTAGGAGATTCATTTCAAATTTAGTAGAATTGATTAGAGAACTAAATAACATTATGAAAGATTTTTTTGGTGTAAATCACAAGATATTTCATTTTTCGACGTGTTTCGAACCAGATAGATT
The DNA here is from genome assembly GCA_031772625.1 of Pinus tabuliformis. Taxonomy (NCBI): domain Eukaryota; kingdom Viridiplantae; phylum Streptophyta; class Pinopsida; order Pinales; family Pinaceae; genus Pinus; species Pinus tabuliformis. Next base: position 853,585,501 of record CM062820.1, on the reverse strand, counting down.
CAACACTTAACTAGACAGTGGAGGCAAAAGGGTCCTTTGAAGCCATCAAGGAAACCCTAACCAAAACTCTAGTCCTTATAAGTCTTGATTTTCAGAAATATTTTATATTTTTTTCTTTTGCTTTAGAACACACTATTGCAGTAGTCTTGTTACAAAAGAATGACCAGGAATATGAACAACCAATTCCATTTTTCAGTAAATCCTTAAGAGATGCCACACTCAAATACAACATAATGGAGAAACAAGCACTAGCTCTAGTAAAGGCTATCAAAGATTTTAGAGTATATATTTTGTATTCTCACATCATTGCTTGTGTTCCAAACTCAATAGTAAAGGACATTTTGACACAAAATGGGCCTGAAGGAAAGAGAGGCAAATGCATTGCCACTATTTTGGAATATGACATATAAATAAAGCCCACTAAACTTATCAAAGGTCAAGGTTTAGCCAAATTCATGGCTAAATTGAACTGCCAGAACCTAAATATGAATTTCATTTGTGCTCTTGATGATCAAGAAGAGATGGTGACTCCATAGATCAGCAAAACTTTTACTGATTCACATTGGTATGCAGATATCATATTTGTATTACTAAACTTACAAGCTCCTCCTAGTTTAACAAGAACTAAAGCTAGATTTTTGAAAATGAAGTCATTAAAATATTGTATCATCGATAATGCTTTGTTTTGGAAAGACAATGGTGGTATTATTTTGAATTGTTTACTAAAAGATGAAGCTGATAAAATCATGCAAAAATTTCATGCAGGGGATTGTGGAGGACACTTGTATTGGAAAACTACTGCTGACAAAATCCTGAGGACTGGTTTCTACTGGCCCACTCTTTTTACAGATTTTAAGAAACATGTGACTTCCTATCATAAGTGCCAAATATTTTAGAGAAAGAGAAAGCTTTTTCCCTTGCCTGTCAAACCAATCTCCACAGAAATGCCATTTCAACAATGGGGGTTAGACTTCATTGGAGAAATACACCCAGCCTCATCAACTCAGCATAAATGGATTTTGACAACCACTGATTACTTCACCAAGTGGATAGAAGCTATCCCTTTTAGACAAGCCATAGACACTATCATTATCTCATTCTTAGAAAATAATATCCTATCAAGATTTGAAAGCCCCCAAAAGCTCATCACTGATAACACAGCTACTTTTAAATCCATGAAAATGGTAGACTTTTGTAACAAATATCACATCACCCTTGGCCATTCCACTACCTATTACCCTTAAGGCAATGGACTTGCAGAATCCTCTAACAAAAGACTAGTCAATATCATTAAGAAATTACCGGAAGACAACAAAAAGACATGGAACAAAAATTTGGTCAATTCCCTATGGACAGATAAATTAACTACTAAGAAGTGAATTGGTACATCTCCTTATCAGCTGGTATATGGAATGGATGTTGTTTTTACATCATCTTTAGGAGTACTAGTGATGAAGATCATCCAGGAATTATAGGTGGAACCAAATGATATCTAGAAAAGGATAAATCAGACCATACACTTGTAGCAGACCAGAGAAGAAGTATATGTAAAATCACAAGTAATATAGGACAAAATCAAAAATATATTTGATAAAAAGACCAAATTTGATGATTTTTACATAGGAGATAAATTTCTTAAGTGGGATTCAAGAATAGAAGACAAGGGAAAACATTGAAATTTTGACTTCTTATGGCAAGGCCCTTATGTCATTTATGGTTACAGAGGTAACAATGCATTTTTCTTGAGAGAGATAGATGGATCAGATCTACCGGGAGGACCTGTCAATTGTAGAATGTTGAAGCATTATGTATCCATAGATTAACAATAGTTCACTTTACTTTGATCATTGTACATAAAATTTCAGAGTTTAAATTGGATTGGATGGTGATCTTTTGAAGTTGAAGACTAGAGAGAAGGCCCTGAGCTTTGAAGATTTCACCATCATAAGTATGAATAAGGTAGAAATCACAGAAGAACAGTTTACAGTGTAACTGTAGTCACAATTCAAAGGCTATTGATCTTAAAGTTCTTGACATCTCACCAGGAAATTCCATCCCCATGTGGAGCCACTGTTAGGGTCCTATAATAATGGGATTCATAATTTTGAATTGGATATGGTTAGTCTTGTAATATTGTACATACTTTTGCTTTGTGCAAAATGTTTTCCATATTAAAAATTAAAAAATGTAAAGACGGTATGTCCTAAAAGAAATATCAAAGGACAAAAAGAATAAGAAAATATCAAAAAAGTAAAAAATTGTCAACCCCAAACAAAAACAGATCATGAAAGTGTGCAAATTCAAGTGCCACTGCTTTTACTTTACCATGCAAAATAATGGTTGTGGGTAGCTTTTCATAAATGCCACAACCCATTATAGTCAAATTGTTTAATCTTGACTAGTTCATGTTTTAAATTTCATGTTCATAGATAGAGAATAAAGATCTAGCCAAACAAAGTAATCTTGGCAAATCAGTAGTTATATAGAGAAATAAAATGTGTTCATAAGCTTAATCTGAGCCATTGGAAGTTATAAGGTTATAATTAGATAGTTTACTTGTCAAAAGAAAGAAAGGGTATACTAGCCTAAATGCACCCAATAAAATGAAGAAAAATGTTAGGATAAGTAAAGGGTAGGTAGAAGAAAGGTTGCAGAAGTACAAGGTTGTTAAAGCATAAGCACATTTATCATGCTTAATCCTATGTTTCAGTGTGCATGAGAAGTTATGAAAGTGAAAGGATGTTCACAAGATGATTTAATTAACTTCCCCTCATTTCATTTCATCCCCCACTACATACTTACTAATTTCCCCATTATCCCATCATTTCTTATGAATATACCCTTTTCCCTTCATTTTGACCCTTACCCCTTGGTTTCACACGTTCCCCTAGAAAATTACCCTCCAAAGGTCATCCCCTTACCATAAACACCTTTTCCCTAATGTGAAACCCACTCCCCATTGAAAAAATCCTCTCCCCCTCATTATTTTCCCTAAAAACCCATAAAAAACCTTTATCCTAAGTTCTATTCCCCACCCCTGCATTATTTAATTAACTCCCCGACATAAAATCCTTTTAACCCACCACCCTTGGTGCAGCTAAGAAAACTCCGCCACATTCAAACTTGGTCCCACTTTATTAATCCCTCTCATTGTATTTTAATCCCCACTATATTCATTAATTAATTACAATTAATTGTAATTAATTCCTCGGGCCTCGCAAATCTCCACCCCTATTCCATCTGTGCTACTTTTACACACAACAATCATTAGATCTTTCACCCCCAGATTTGACAGCATGCATCCATATCGCGCTGATTCTTTTTCTGATCTTTACCAGCATGAGAGCACACGAGATTCGCAGTTTTCCTCAGGCCCTTTTTGGCTATGTGGCAACTCCAGGAAAAATCACGTGCTCTCGGGGAAATACCACTCGACTGCCAAAAGAGGTGCGATGGCCCCAGAAACTGTCTCTCCGCCAAAAGCTAAACCATCCACTGTTCATTATGAATTCCACGCCAAATTCTAATTATTCCCAGTTAAAAGTCCGAAGACACCCATTTCATCTCTTTTCCCTCATTTGCACTGTGAAAGCTACCTAAGGCTTCCTGTGCCACCATGAGCCTCTGCAATTGAATTTGACCACTGATTACCCTCTGAACATGCTCTGGATTCCCAATTGAGCATATACTGCACATCTAAAGTAACCGCACCCTCTACAGCCACCATTAAAACCAATTTGCAGCCTATACCATCCATTCCAGGTATTTTTGAGAGAAAACCAGAACGTCCCTCTCAATCTGAAAACATACAGTTATTTCAAACATTAATTAATTGAATTTAATTAATTTTCCCTGAATTTGAGAGTATTTCCACCTGAATACCCAAACCCCTATTCTGCAAATTGCAAATTACCCTTTTACTCCACCAAAGTTTTTAAAGTTTCACTTCTACAGCTTGTATAAGCCTAATTCACACCTTTCCCCCTAAAAAATGGCTACCCAAACCTCTTTTGACATGAGACCTGTGTCAACCCCTCACCTGGACATCAACCATCTGGCACTAGTAGACAAGGATTTCCAATTAAAAGACATTGCTACTCTAGCCCACCTTCCGAAGCTCCATTGTTGGAGTAAGGACAGATTTCTAAACCATGCAGATGACATCCACCTTTGGGAATCCAATTTAACCAAATACCTATTCCCAAAAATTCACCCATTCCCTGATATTGTACATTTTTGTCATGCCTATTATATCCCTAGCTAAAGAGCTATTGTTGCCCCAAATCAGTAGTTGTTATTCACCATTACACCAGAGTCTATCAACCAAATGCTACAAATCCAACCTAGCCCTAATCAGACCTCTCTATCCATTAGAGACCTGTTGGACTTATATGTCACATTGGACCTAGTTAAGATAAGGCAAATCTTCCGGACTTTCATCATTGAAGACCGCCATACTCCTATAGATACCCCACCCTATGCTGCCACCATTTTCCAAGAGACTGGCAGACACATAATCACCATGTTCTCATGCATCCTAGGATACACTTCAGATGAGCATGTGGATGAGGTAATCCTGGCCTTCCTGACCATTTTTACTCTAGGCAAACCTCCTTCTATCATATACAATTATGCTCAGTTTATTGCAGACAAAATGATGATCAATTCACCAAACTGCCCACTGAAAGAGTTTTCAAATACTCTTCAGTGTTGTTTTATATGTTTTTGTGTTACCAAACAAATAAGCTCCCTATAAGTATCTAGAAGTTGGACACCAAGGGAAAGGAGAGATCAGTGGTCTACTAGACACCCTTGGTTGAGAAAGTTTCCACAACATTTACCTACAAAGACTTCATAGACTTATTTGTGTACCCAGTGATGAACATGCTAACCAGTTACAATTAACCTAGGATCAGCTAAGAGATCAAAAGGGTGTTACAATTGGCTAAGAAAAACAAGGTGGCAGATTGGTACTTGTACCATAACCACACTGAAATTAGAGTTTTGGATGTCAATTAGTCCCCTATAAGTTGCCAAAATACCTCCCTATGAGGATATTTTCACTTGAGTACTTCAGACAAATCATCAACTCTGATGAGGTCCACTTCCTATCTACTAGGAAGAAACCCAAGTTCAAGATTAAAAACAAATTGGGCCCATTCATTTGCAATGACAGAGAGGTTGGGCCAGAGGCTAATAAAATACAATAGCAGATGAAATTCAACAACATCTTCATGTGGCAGTATGACCCTCAAGGGGTTATAAACAAACTTAGACTAAGGGTCAAGTTGGGACCATACATCCACCACCCAATACCTGATATTGAATAGTTTTCCAACTAATCTGAGTGGGTGTAAAACACATTTATTGATATGGACAACATAGTTGTGGATGTGGAGAACACACTGGTTCATCTTGACAAATAATTTGACCAAATCTCATTCTTGCAGGTTCCAGAATTAGGAGAACCATTGAATTTTCATCCTGTGTTACAGACGTTGACCAATGAAGAAAATAATCCAAAGAGGAATAGGGAAGAGGAATCCAGCTCTACCATGGAGACTACAGATGAGCTATTTGAGCTAAGGAAAAGGCCCAAGTTGAATCCTGTGTCTAAACAGGAGGACAATATTGAATCAGTGGAAATAACTGACACTGAAACAATGGGGTAGAGGAGCAAATATACAATTGCATCAGGTGAAACACAGCAACCATTAACCTCCAACACCAAAATGATAGAGATACAACAAAGTGTTTAGGTTTCTTCCTTTGTCAGGACAGCTAACAAAGAAAAGGACATCAAAGACAAGTTCAAAGAGATAAATATGAGGAATGAGAAGTTGAAGGCAAAGACATATGCCCAATACTTTAAACATACACCATCCAACCAGAGCAGATTGATGTTAGCCTTTGACATCAAAGCAGGAAATATGCAGGTATCATTTCTGCGGCCCACTGTTCAACAACCAAAGACCTCAGCTGAATATAAGAAGACTAATTTTGAGGTGATGGCCAGTGATTTTCATCCCATTGACCAAATAGAGTTACACAAACAAGATGGAGAAATAATTTACTCCACCCTTATAGGAAAGGCCATGGCTACCCACAAGCTGCAGGATTCACTGGATAATGTGACAGCCTAGTACAAATTGGAGAAGGCCTCCTCACAGGCCAAAGATAATAGGATAAAGTCATTGGAGGACTTGGTCATTGAACTAGGCCATGATCGAAGTGACATTAAGGCTGCTGAATAACTTTTCAAAAATAAGAATGAGGATATAAAAGCCCTCAAGAAACAACTTAAGCTTCCTCATTTGCAACACCCATAGACAAAGGAGGTCCTGGAGAGCCAAACCAATCATGAAGAAATGATGGACCTAGTCCTGCAACTGAATTATCAGTTAAAGGAGATGGAGAAATAATTGTATAGCTTGATTTAGCTCAAAAAATCTAGTCTTGATGATGCTCCTGCAACTGTCGTCCCAACAGTTACCACTGTTGTACCTTCTACTTTGGTAGCATCATTGGCCCCCACTGCTTCAATGGCCACATCACTACCGACATCTACACCAAATACATCAACAATAAGATCTACAACAATAGGCTCGACAGGTGATGAACCAAACAGGTTGGTCAAGGAAATTGAAGGAATCTCCATTCAAACCACTGAGATGAATAGGCTAAAGGAGAAAGGGACCATCCTGGAGAAAGATTGCAGACTTGCCCAAATCATGCACAAAGAAGAATAGCAGAAGGCCACAAGGATGATCGAAAGAATCAAAAGCCTAGAAAAGGAACTGACACTCAATGAACCTTTAGGTCAAGCTAAGGAGCAATTGTGGGACAATATCATTGACTCTGTCAATGATATTTGGCCATCCATCCAGGTTATTTTTTAACAAATTGATTTGATAAATCAGGCTGCAGAAGCCATCCAGAGGGTTAAAGTAGAACTTGGAGATATGCCAGAGGAAGCTGCAAGGATCATTCATTTCCTCAACTCCAAGAACATGTATGAGCTGCAAGAATTGGAGATACCTGACATAATAGGTACAATTTTGGAAGTTAAAAAGGTCCTCACCAAGAGGAATTTGATGTTGAACTTGGAGGATAAGTGCCAAACCATGCAACTATAAATTGAAAGATTCATGGTTAAATTCGAAATTTTGAGGCAAAAGGGTTTACCAAATCCCTTGGTTATAAATGATAAGCTAATGACACAGGAGGATTATAATAAAAATATCAGGGAAGTAGCCAAAGATCAGGTGAATACTTCATCCATGAAAGGTATACCTACTGGAAAAGTATTGTATCAAACATTTGAGAATTTGTTTTACCTCCAGCGTGAGGTAAAACACCTTTTTATTAATAAGCCAACTTTTTCCAAGTATACAGAGGCAAATGAGATATACAAAAAAAATGCTCAATATACAATTACCAGATGTTGAGACATGGGAAAAACTCAATGATTTACTATAGGAATACACAGTAAAAATATGAAATGTACAGTAAAAAGTAAAAGAGCACAATAAAAGGATATTGACAGGTCAGCAAGGTCAAAGTGTATCAAATGAAAGTGTATTAGATCAAAGGTCAAAGTAAATATATCATCCAGCATGAAGATCAAACAGAAAAGCAGATTAAAGGGCAAAAATATCAAATATTAAAAGACATCAGAACCTAAATAACGGGGACATCAAACAACAGTTCAATAGCTATCTCTATCTTCTTGCATGAAGATATTTCTTTCTCCTAGATTAATTCCCAAGACAATTTGGGATATTTTGTAAATTCTTTTTGTATAAATACTTCATAGTTTGAAGTATTAAGGGTGGATTTCTATACATTTGTAGAGCTATTTTGATCTTAAACCTAAGGGTTATCGTACCAATTTTCAAGTCAACATACTGGAGCAAGTAATAAAAAGATTGCACTACAAGATTCATGAGATGAGTTATTGTAGTGAAGTATCTTCTTTGTCTGATTTTGTTACTTTCTTATGTGTTTCGTAAACTTAAATGTTATCTAAATTTGAATGAATTAACTGGAAATTTAACTCAATTTGAATGAATTAACTGGAAATTTAACTCAAAAAAATCTTAAGTACACTCTGTTTTGCATAGTTAATCATTTATATGTTTTCCTCTGATATCCGGATTTAAGAACCCTTAATTTCTCTCCCATCCCATTTGACCTCTTGTATTTATCTTCATAATCTGGCCTCGGGAAGCGTTAATTGCTCCCTCGATTCAATTAGAAGCCATTTCACAAGAAAACCTTTCATATCTATAGTAACTCCTCTATCTTGCCCTATAGACACTATTTTTAGAACTTTATCCGGTCCTGTTTGTCTGCCATTTGACCCCATAGCCCAATGGTAAAAGAGAACCATTTTTCATCTAAGTGATCCCACCACCCAAATTCAAATCAAAAACCCCAGCAAAATCATAACTAGCCTAAAATCAATTAACTAAAACAAAGTTAAATCATAAAGAGAGAGCCCTCTCTGAGATTAGGGAGGCTAGATCCTGATCTCCAAAGTTGTTTTGTGGTTACCTCTATCATTTCTTTCTTTAACAACTTCTAAATTTTTTTTGGAGTGATAACATATTGATCCCTCTGCAAGCATTATGTCTGGTCAGATAAGACCTTATCATCCTTTGACCTTGGTTCAACTAGTACCTACGGCCCCTTCCACTACTTCAGTTCCATCAAAACCTCAATAGGAACCCACTCCTGTTTTGAAAGCATCCAGACAAGGGGGAAATGCCAAGAGGAAAGAACCTAAGTATAAGGCTCCCCAAGCTCCTCCAGTCCCCAAGGCCACAAAGTCATTACCTCCGTGCGCTTTGTGTAAAGTTGTTGGGCACACCACCAATAATTTTCCTAAGCTTCCTCATCTTAAACCTTTGGTTCATGAAACATTCCCTGAGTCAAATATCCCTGAAGTCCATGTTAACTTTCCAGGCCCACCCAAGAAACTCCGGACGTTACACATAAATCACCCTTATGCCTTGTACGATCATTATGGTCACTATTCTCATTGTTTCCCTCGTCTCGATGAATTTTGATATTTCCTTGAAGTGCTTCATGAATACGAGACCACTCATAGTATAATATCTACTCATCTACCCGTGGATTCTAGTACCACTAAACTAGAACAGGGGGACTCTGGTCTCACCATCATGATCCCTCCTCCCGGTGTTGAGATGACAAGCACCACGGGCAATGTCCTTTACCTGTCTTCGTGTGTTTCCATCGAACCTCTTTCAAAAAAATCCCAGGTCTCAACATCAGTAGATCATCAACCTACCAGCTCGTCATCTACCAATCTAGATGATGTGTATGTGAACCTTCTTTCTCAAGTTGATGCACCAGGTACTGCCGCCGCATCATGTAGTCAGTCTTCCTCCTACCCGCTCATCTTCCGTTATGATGAGGACCTCATGGAAGTTATGCCTACCACTTATTACCCTTCCACTTAGGCAAGGGGGCATATTTTTTGGAGGATTATGAAGGCCATCTCCTTCCTAATTCTCCCAGTTCACTCTACCTCAAGAAATGTCGCTCATAGCATATCCCTTTGATTTGTGTGTCTTAATTCATGCCATGAAGTTTGGTAGGTTGCATCATCTCATTAGTTGTCTTTTGCAACTTTCTGATGGATCCATCATCCACATCGTATATCGGTCATGTCGACGGTGCGAGTTACTTCTCTAGGAATCTAGCCTTGGCAGGCTGGGCCATTTTTACCCCCTTGCATATGTTAGTCCTTTCAAACGGCGTGTGCTTTGGATCTACCACCAATAACCAGGATGAATATAATGCAGTGATAGGTTTGTTAGTTGATGCCCTCACTCATTGCATCCTTCATCTTCATGTTCATTTAGATTCCTTACTACTTGTCATGCAATTGGATGGTGTGTATTTGAAACCATTACTTTCATTCATGTTCCTAGAGCCAAAAATAACTATGTAGATACCATTGCAAATAACATTCTAGATTGACATTTATCACATGTATACCACAAAAGACAACCATAAAACACAACACGTGGTGAACCATCATCATCATATAAAATGCATAATCATATTATGTATCACATCAAACATATAAGTGTTTGGAGTCCACCACTCTAAATTCATCCGGTGTTCCCATAGCATACTGGGGGGCACATAAGCCCTTACATCTCCTTATTATCCTTTGGAAGATCTCGTGCCAAGTTGGGACGAGATGATAGAATCCCTTTTTCGAGTACTCAAAACACAATGGCACTCCACAAACTCCTCCTACTAGGGCATCATTCCCACCTTTACATACCAGACCATTCCCCTCCATCACATATGTTTGTGGGTAGTATCCCATGCTTGGGGGCATGATGGTTTTCCCCTAGTCATCTTCTCAATTAAGACTTGGCCTAGATCCCACTGAAACTAGGTATGGTCTATTATCCTACCATTCCTTCGATAGTTTGTCCTACCAGCCTCTTTGGCGATCCATATGCACATCGCATATCATAGATGTTTGATACCATATCTTCAAATATTATACTCTATGTGCACATAGTCCCCATGTTTGACTTTGTGGGTGAGGATGATTCTAGACCTCCTCTAGTAGTTCATTCCTATTTTCCTCTTCCCTTAATTCTTCACTAGGAACCATCATTCCAAGAAGCACTAAGGCCATATTTAGACAAGTAAGGCCACTTGCTTTAAAGTTGCATATCCTTATTCCAATGGTCAGTTTTTCTGCTATGATCTCCATAATATTTAGGGCCTTCTCCTCCTCTCAAATTGGAGGGGAAACACCCTTTTGTAGGAAAACCCACAGTTTTTTGTCACACATTGAGACAAAACCATAGCTCAGTTTGATGAACCATTAGCACCATTGGAAATATCTCATTGAGTACTATAATGGGTCTTTCTTAGTTTTTGATGATTTGACACTTCACCAAGAAGTCATTTTTCCAAGAAGGGTCACTTCATCACCTCTCAAAATCGAATTTCTTCATATGTGACTCTTGTAATTTTAGGTCCACCTCCTCTTAATACGTTTCATCTCATGTGTTGATTTTCATCATGAGTAACTATCATTTACTCATTCCTTCATGGTTGCCACCGGGCCTATTTTGTGTGGCAGCGTCATCGAGTCACCCTTGTTCAGAGCATCCACGATGAGTCACCTTTGCATCCATGGAGTCTGTTTCGTGTCCCATTATATCATGCCATGGTATTCTATCCATCTTTGCATATCATTTGTTGGCTCAAGGGGTCCTGACCCAGGTTCGGAGTTAGTTGCACCAACCAAAAAAACCCTACACTGCTGGCCCTTTCGGCAACAACCCGCGTAGCGTAGTCTGCAGTCTCACCCGAAGCAGTATTGGGGGATGCAAGAACCAAGTTTCTACGTCTAGAGACTAGTGTGATGTATTTCAACACCTTATGTTTTTTTGTGAAGATTTATAGAATTCTAGGGCTCTTTACTATAACTAAGTTAAAGTTGCCTCGAGACCTTCGCGAAGATCCACGATCAGTCTTTGTAGTGCTTAAGCAGTTGATTTACCTGCATTCACACGTAAACAAGAAACCCTATATCATAGTTCAAGTAGATCTACTTAATTCATTAGAAAAAATAAGAGAAATAAATTTTAACTTCATGGAAGTAGAGAACCATTCATATCATGCAATATTAAGACATATTCAATGAACTTGCACAATATTCAATCACTATTTCATAAAACGTATCATTCAATTGGTAAAAGATAACATAAACAAATTCAATGGAAATACACATTAATTCTCCAAAAAATTGTCTTTATTGATCTTTCATTCATAGATTATAGACTCTCTACCCTATGCACAGAGTTGCAAGCGTCCATGCACTCAGCTGTGGACTCTATCTAGGCCTCCTGCACACTCAGTTGCAAGGGCCTTCCCTTATTCACCTAAGTGCAGGAAGTAGAGTCTTCTTGCCTTGAAACTTCCACAAAAACCCTTCAACGTACCCAAATATCCATCAAAATTTATCTCTAAGACTCAACTATTTATAGATTTCCTAATACATACCATGGCCCCCATCTCATGGGTGAGTCTTCAAAATTGACAGAAGACAAGGGCTAAGGCCTTTTTGACTCCTATCTACCTATGCGCTCTGCATCCACATATCACAGATACTTTACATTCTTTTTACAAAACTTTTACAAAATTGGGTTAGATTAACCCCAAAATTAACCCTAGGGACCCTATCCCAACAAGCCCCCAACACAATGATCATGACTTGCTCTCAAGTCACTCAGCTGGCACTGTAATCTTGATGCAAAGATCTCCCAACTCAACCTGTATTATTGCAACTTCTGCAGTTCGCTATACTGCTGCCTATTGTACTTCTTTGACCAATTTTTCAGTTCTTGGCCCCTCAACTACGAGTCTCACATCTTTTGCATCTGTTGTAATCCTTTGATCTTCTTCTAGAGTGAAAGAGTAAGCTGACATGCTTCTTCTAGCCACGACTGCAATCTGGCCTTCAACAAGGCCTCCTTCCTCTACAAGTCCTCCACCTATGTAAGAAGTTTCTTGCCTTCTTGTAGCTTGGAAAGGCATTGTTTTGGTGCCAAAGTGTACGTAGTTTCTTGGACCTCATCATATTGTCATTGCGTTTCTCGATCATCCATGTTTAGCTTTTGCAGGTTTGATTCCTCCTGTAGATTCGTCCATAGCTCCATCACGGCATCAAACATCAACAAGCGGTCATTAACTACAGTGTCTAGCATAGTCATGCCCTCCTTTATTGTTGCTCCACACTGCTTCTGAACCTCTTGCAGAGCCATCAGCTGCAACTTCAATTGTAGCTCTGCTATTTACATCTAAAAGTCAAAAGTCACCCTACCAACTTCTTCCTTTGAAGCTTGTACTGCAACAGCCAATTTCCTCACTTTGGCTGGGGCCTCTACATCCTCTGGTATATTCAACTCAGGCATTGACTTACAAGCCTACTCAATCATTGTTACCCGATGTTAGAAATGTGTCCGCAATTCCTCCTATTCCTTCTGAACCTGAGTTTTTTTTGCGAAAAGCTGCTTGTTATTGACTTTAAACTCATTGACGACAGTGAGTGCACGTTGTTATTTGCTCTTCAAGTCATCTAAGACCCCTGATGTAGTGCATGAAGGGTCTGCAGGGCAGCATGGCAAGGTTCAGTCCCATATCCTTCACTGTGTGGATCACAACGCGATCTTCATTTGATTCAATGCAAACTGGCCCCTCTAGCAAAGCAATGACTCTGAGGTCCAGCTTTTGTTCAATATTTATTACTTCACCACTTCCCTGTGTCAGGATCACTTGCACTTCACTCGCTTGTTCGAAAACCCACCTGAATTTTGTTTTTGTGGATCTACAGCTCGCCCAGATCCTTTTAGACGCTTCCCATCGTCTACATGTATTGTTTCTTAGATTGTTGCAACACCTCTGTGGTGGTGTCCCGTATCTTGACCCTGATCTCATCATAATATATCTTCATCATGTACTTATGGGTCACCATATGCGAAAATTTTTCATCGTCCGCGAGGTCGTAGTCCTCCATTTTCAATACTGGGATACACGCGAGCTTAGATCCTTCAAATGTGACCTGCTAAGGTAGCAGGGGAGTGGATACCCCAAATTTTCTAGAATCAGGATCCTTGGTCACATTGGTTTTTCCCTTCCGCCAAGGGATGTACTCCAAAATCCTAGAGATAGGCTTGATTCCCTCGGCATTGACTTCTTCGATACCTTGGTACTCCTCTTCTTCTAAATCCACCACTTTTTCTAGTTGCTCTTCCTTTTTCTCCTTCGATCGTGCCTCTTTATTCTTCCTTCGTGACATTCGCACCAGAATCAGATTCATCTGTTTTTGTTTCATGGCTATGTGTTTTTCATTCATGGTAGGCTGCTTCTCTTTTGTGACAGTTTGTTTCAACCTAACCGACCTCAGTGTCATGGGCACAACGAGCATAGCTTCCACACTAGTCACTTCGAGGACTGGCATGTAAAACACAACTTCTTATGAACTGATGGCTTCGGCGGGGTTAGTACTAGTCATCTTTTCAATGAATCACTCTCAGGTTTCTGTAGAATAGTTCACAAATGAGGGGTGCATCACAAATTCTTCCCAGAACGCACGATTCCTACACTTCAGATAGTAAAATGCACCAGCAACTCTTAGAATGAAAAGTGTTCTTTGTTGGACCACCGTGTGTAATTTATAGGGGGATTTGAATTCAAATCTTATCGTTCCCGCCAAATTCTGATAATAAATGTTATTTTGGCGACATATCTTCATATATTTTCACCATAAATAGCACTTACCTACTCCACTTAACCACTTTCTACCCATCAAATAATGAATAGTAACCTCAACAGTTATCTTTGGACCCACCTGTGCAACATTATTCTCCATGGCGTAGCTCATACAGCTCAGCTTTACCTGTCGCACCCCTATTATCCATCGCATAGCCTTTATACTGAGATTTTCCCTGAGTCAGGCAGCGTAGTTTAGAGTCTTGCAATCCCTTGCATCTGCCAATATTACTGAGACTGTCCTACTGCCATATAGTCATCATGCAGGGGGAGGATCCCCTGTATATAGCTTCAACCTACCTCTATTTATTTTTCCATGGAAAGGTTCCTCATTCATCTTCACGAGATGAACTGCGCCACCATCCGTAATCTCCTTGATAATTTACGAACCCAACCAATGCATTTGAAACTTCCCTCAAAATTTCGTGAACTTGCTATCATATAACAACCCCAAATCATCTACTTTGAATGTGCACATCTTAATGTGCCTATCACGCCATGATTTTTCGCTTTCCTTTTGCACTTGCTAGTGAAATCCTGCTAGGAAACGGTCTTCCTCTAACTCCGTGATCTATGTGAGCCATTCCTCCAAGGTCTTACGGTCCATAGTCTTAGTAAAGGTTGTAATTCGTAAGCTGGGCACAATGTACTCCATCAGAAGGATGGCTTCAATCCCATAGACCAACCTGAATAGCATTTGTCTTGTCAATTTCTTGCAGGTCATCCTATAGGCCAATAACACAGTAGGTACATGCATGTCCCAGTCATTCCTCTGAGCATTACATACCTTTATCAACGCATGGTCCAAGGTCTTATTAAAAGCCTCTACCCATCCATTTGCCTGTGGGTGATGGGGCGTGATCTTCTGATGATATACCTGAAATGCTTCCAACATCGCATTGATCGTTTCATTCAAAAAATGTGTACCCCTATCACTCATCAAAACCTTTGGACATCCAAACCTTGTTAATACATACTGAAAAAGAAACTTTGTAGTCGTTGTAGCAGTGCAATCCCTTTCTGGTTGTGCTTCTGCACATCTGGTTAAGTATTTTGCTACAGTAATAAAGTACCATGCGCCTGTCTTCTTTCCTGGTGGTTGTATCGGGCCTATAAAGTCAATAGCACATTTTTGAAATACCTGTAAAGATACCTGAGGATGTAGTGGTAGTTCGTCCCTTCGCAACGGTTTGTCATTCCTTTGACATGCATCGCAAGCCTTACAGTATGCTTTGGAATCCTTTTGCAATGTGGGCCACCATAATCCTACATGCAAAATCTTTTGTGCAGTTGCTTTCCCGACATAATGGCCTCCCACAGCTCCCCCATGAGCTTCAGTGAGAATACTATCACACTCAAAATCTGGCACATATCTCCATAATATTTCACCTACCCCAATTTTGTACAAATGTCCTGCAATGACTGAAAAATCAGTTGCGCAAACTACTATTTCTTGCTTCTTCTGATTTGTATATCCTTCAAGCATCATCGTGGTAGTTAATAAGTGGATAATTTCAACAAAATTTTCATTAGCTACATGTACTACAAAGAGTTGTGCATTTGGAAACCCTTCCTCCAAATTATTGGGTTCTTCGCCTGTTTCAATTCTCGACAAATGGTCAATTCCAGCATTCAACCTCCCTGACTTTACAATAATTTCAAAATCGTACTCCTGAAATAATAAAAACCACCTTCAAATCTTTCCCCCAAACGCAAGCTTGTTGACCAAGTACTTTAAGGTAGAATGATCTGTATACATCTTGAAATGTCCCCCTAACAGATAATGCCTGAATTTTACAGCATGTAGACCATGGCCAACCCCTCGCACTCTATCGTTGAATAATTATTCTCAACCTTCGATAACTTCCTACTTGTGAAGGCTATAGAATGGTCCAATTCACCTTCGCATGCCTACGTTAGTGCTGCACCCAGAGCAATGCAAGAAGCATCCACATGTACATGAAACTCCTTTTTCCAATTGGGAAATACCAAGATTGGCGTGGTCACCATCTTTTCCTTTAGCATATCTAAGATGATTCAACATTCTTCATCCCAACAGAATGTCGCATCCTTCTTTAGCGTTTTTTCCATGGGCATGGTGATTTGAGCATAAGCTTTAATGAATTTTATTTAGTATCCCATGTGTCACAACATCATGCGTAGCTGCTTGACGTTCCTAGGGGCCTCCAAGTTCACAATCACCGATATCTTTACAGGGTCCACCATTAATCCTTGATTACACATGACATGACCCAACAAGATCCCAAAAGGAACACAAAATATATTTTTTTTCAAATTCAAAGCTATCTAGTATTTTTGACATGTATCCAACACTTTCTACATGGTGTTTTACCAATCCAAACACATTCCAGTCATCAAAGTATACTTCCATAAACTTATGAATGAATTCTTCAATCCAAATGGCATAACAGTGTACTGAAAGCAACCCCTCTATCGCGAAGCAGGTTTTGCTTCTATCCTCTGGTGCAATATTAATTTGATGATAACTGGAAAACCCGTTAGTAAAGGAATAGACCTCCTACCCTCTGACATTGTCTAACACTTCATCTGTAAACAGTGTTCGAAATGGATCATGAACGCGCACATCATTCAGATTTGGAAGATCTACGCAGATCCTTATTTCACATTTTTGTTTCTTCTCTTGGACTACCATCGGGCTCACCCAATCGGATTCTTCAACAGCTTTTATAATGCCAGCATCCAGCATTTTATCCAATTCTTGGCGAACCTTCTCCTTATACTTAGGATTAAGGCGATAAGGACTATGTTTGACAGGCTTCACGTCTAGCTTCAATGTGATCCTCATAACACCCAAATCACCAAGTATGCCCTATAAATCTGAAAACTTACTGGGGAAGAGATCCTGGTATTCGTGAAGTAATTCAACAACTTTGTCTACTGTAGTGTCGTCCCAATAATCTTGAATCTTCGCGAACTATGGTTCTTCTTTAGTGCCAATGTTTACTTGTCTTGTTTTCAAAGGTGTGCAGATGTCTGGGTTCAATACTTGCCGTCCTTATACTATGTGATGCCCTTGTATCTCTGGAATATCGATATTCCTCGAGTCTTCTTCCTCCTCTTCAGCGGTCACATTATAGCATTCCGAGGCGTGGCACAGTTGAGTGCTCCAATCCGGTTGGGTCCATTCCATAGGTTACTTGGGTGTCTTGAAGATAGCCACTTTAATCTCTTGAATTGCTTCATTAATGCTTGCAAACATGTTCTTGAAGCTGAAAGTTAATAAGAAACCTTCCTTCAATACATCCCATTCCACAGTGTCGTGGCGGAGCTCCGTTTCAAGATACCAGTTCATGGGGATTGTATCCAAGGTATGACAAAATATTTGTACCCATTCTGGCTGTGATTCCTTCCCCCAAGCCCTAGTCCACTTTTCGAGGTGATCGCATGGATCCTCCTTCCCATTACGCTTCTCAGTCATTCTTGTATTAGCATGCCCAAATTGTAACTTCATCATTCGCCTATAATCTCGCCATCCAACAAAACTTTCTTTATGTGTACCCCACCATCGCGTGGGCATAGCGTGCAGTGCCAAATCCAATGCTTGAAAACGGTGGTCTTCAAGGACTTCATGCTCAAATTCATCTAAAAACATATCTACATCAGTCAAACCATCATAATAAGGTATCTTTCTTACCTCTGAAGAAACACAACGCATTGACTTTGTCATCATATTGCACCGTAATGTAGATACTTCATGTAAGCGGCTTTTCCAATACTCCAATTCTTCATCTAAGTCAAAAGTGCAGGAACTCCCCTGGTCCCATGCGATTCATCCATCCACCGTTGGATTGATCCAATCCTGATCTTGCATTGTTATCTTGTAGATTTGATCCATCTCATTGTCACTTTCTACATAATTGCAGACTAGTTCAGTATAGCGCACCCCTTCCGCAGGATCCAATAGCACTATAACCCTTAGCGGCTTCCTTTCAAATGACATTGTCCTCTTCTTCAAATTAATGACCCCATTCATATCAACAACCTAGTCAATTCCCAGGAGTGCGAGGTAGGGATTACTATCATCGACAATTTCTATAACTTTGAAGTTCGCTAATGCACTCGCACCTTCAATATCGACTATCACTCCATACAATCATCCCATGGGGATGATTTTCTACTGATTTTCCATTTGAAGCTAAATCAGAGACTAATGCAGTGTAGGTCTCCCCATCCTTTCCCATGTCTATTTCAGCAGAACATTCACATCAGACCCCAAATCCAAATTTACCTTGTCCATTTCATAATCGCCTATCTATGCTATTAGTTGCATCTCATGTGTGGTTCGTGCCTTATGCCTAGCAATCTTTCTAACTATGTGTTTCTCCGTAGGAGTATTTTCCTTATTGGTGCACTTGTCTATTAAGTTTTGCAATCCTTCCACAGCCTTTCTGTCATGTAGTAACTTCTTGCAGGTCTCCAAAAAAGTAGTGAGTATGAAAGGATCAATCTCTTGTGTCGCAATGGTCTCTGGTGTCTTTTCCTGGCTTCCTGAGGTGAAGGCCTCAACGAAGCTCTTCTTTGTTTCCATGAATGTTCTCTTAGCGCGATTAAGGTCAAAGGTGGCTTCTTTCTCAGGAGGTTTGCAGACCTATCCATCTTCTTTAGGCTACTTACCTTTATCTCTGCCAGTCGACCTACCACTTCTTAGTACAATACTAATGGTCTGATCCTCCTCACAGGGCTCAGACTTCATCATTTTTAAATTCTGCGTAGGCTACTGAGGCTGCATTTTATTCTCTTTCATTTTATCTATTAGCACCGTATATTCTTCTATGGCATGGTCGAATTGTATACAATATTGATTCAAAGGGTGTGTAGGATTCTGGAAATCTTGCACTAACTGCCTTGGTTGTCTGCAATTGTAGCATATAATATAACCACAACCTCGACTAGGTCCTCCTCCTCCTCCTTGTTCTTGGCCTTGAAACCCTCCACGCACTCACCCTGTACCAAGATCCTAAGGCCGGCTTTCTGCATGCATACAGTTGTAGGGATTCTTTCCACCATTAGTTCATAACTTCAATAATGAAGCTCATCATGGCCCACAGATTTACAGAAATTGCAAAACAATTGTTGAACAAACTTCTAAAGTAAGTGGCAATTATCTGTCGCATGTTTCCTATTGACTTGACAAATGGTGTACCATAACACAGCTCCTATGCTCGGCCCAGTTGGGGCTTCTAGCTTCAGGGGGCTAGCCCTCCTGTTATAGACATATTTGGGCACTGCAACCCCAATATTATATGTCCATAAACCAAGGGATATTTAACCCCTAAAAGTGTTGTTTCATACCCTAAAGGATCATGGTCAACTGATTACATCATTTCCCAGAAGTTCCACCTGAAAATCCACTCAGAACTGGCCAAAAATGGACCATACTGACTGCTCCATGGTCAAAGTGTGATGCCTACTGGCTGCTATAGTAAAGAGGCCTTCTGTAGGGTGCGATGAGCGAGAATGGACAAATGGCAGAGACAATTTGCTAAGTGGAAGCTCATGGAATCTTCTAGAAACTTCTCCCATGACACTTGCCTCTCTGAATTCGCCCAGGGATGAGTAAGAGATCAATGAATTTCCAAGTGGAACCAAGAACTATCAGTGGAGTGACACTAATCAGAAACCTAGAGCTAAATCACACCCTTGCAAGACATCTATAAATGGATCCCTCATTTGAGAGATCTAGAGGCTGGAATTTAGTAATTTGTAAGGAAGTGATGTTTGTTTATCTTTGAAAAGAGACATTGTATTGTTGGGTGATCTTGCTTTTCATGAGGTGAAGAGGGCTTTGATGCTGGATCATACAGCTGGGTTGTAATCCTCTCTTCTATTATTAATAAAGTTCTTTGAGTTTTCCTCCATATAATCGTGTATTTGTGAATCTTGTTATTTGTGAATTCAATTGTATGGTCAATGTATTTATGATTATGCATTGTTTATAATATTATAGATCGAGATGCTTTGATGGTGTTTTGTTACTTTGACTCTACAGGTTTTCTCTAAAGCGGGACAAGTAGGAGAGGAGTTGTAAATTCTATCAAGGGAGAGAGAAATCAAGAAAGGAACCAAGTGGAAGATCCAGGTTGGTCCCTTTTGCTTCTCCCTTATCTATCATACATAAAGGAAATCACAATTTGCTTTGATTGTTTGTTTTTAAGATAGCTACCCATCTTAGTGGGACTAGCAGATCGAAAAGACACTAGTTTTCCCGGAAACAAAATGGCGACCCCACTGGGGAATGAATAGTTTTTTTGTTTTTTATTGTTGTTTGCTTTATAAACTACAGACGGAGCCTGAAGTTAGCCAAATAGCCTTTGAATTTCTCTTGATATGCAATTGCAAAGTAGATGAATGCTGCTTCAGTCAATCTCCGAGTTGGTTTATGAACTAAACATCTGAATTACAAGCATCCTAAGCACCCTTGTGGTAGCTCAATAACCTCCGAAGATCATACCCCTGTACTTTTTTCTTTATTGTTCATAATAGCTCAGCCTAAATCCCTGAACTCAACTGCAAATTTGACCAAAAACCCAACTCAGTTTCGCTCCCTAGCCCATTGCACTATCTGTAACTGGAAATCAGTATGCATCACACCTCCCGTGTGTAGTAGGTGAGATGCATCCCTGTTTCGAAGAAGCACAAGTGCGATGATTGAGTGATCTCATTTCTCTCTTTGAAATTTGGTTTTTGTCCTTGTTTTCAGCTCTGTTTGATTGTGTTGCTACTTATGATCAGTATCTCATTATTGAAGCCTCCTTCCTTTACATATTTCAGCCTCCATTGATTAGGATTAGTAAATGTTTTTTATGTCTTTGTCTATGATTTACAATCCTTTGTTAAAAAGTAGCTTAAATCGAACTGTTGTTTTGATCCAAAAAAGTGCCGTAACTGTCATTTTGAGTCAAAAATAAGAGTGTCATAATGTCTTCATCCTCTAGATAGTCGATTGTACTTTTTGTCATGTATTTGATCTGAATTGTTAATATTTGAAGTGTCGAAAGTAGTTTTCGATTCAAAATCAAAAAGTGTCATTTAGTCTTCCTTTCATTTTGAAAAGAAATGTTTCTTTGAAGAAAATAGTTCAGATCTATACTTAGTTTTCCTTTTCGGCATTCTCACATTAAGGAAATGAAAAAAAAATACATTCATTTGCATTTGCATTTAGACTGTATGCAGAAAATGATTTAGGAAAAGTTCATTTAGCGTGTGCTCTTTGCTCTCTATCGAAAGAATTGTAACCTTCTTTCCTTAGTAGCTAGGATTTTCATTGCTAAAAGAAAATAAATGATTGTTTATCATTTTAGATTGCATATTTAGGAATTTTACATCTACATCACGCGGTGAACCTTGAAAGACAAACTTCTAAACAAGATAAACTCTAAAATAAATCTCAATGAACATAAAAACACTTTGGAACCTAACGCAACACATCTAGAAGTCTAGGCTAAAGATGTGTTCCAGCGTCGTAAAACCTGGTAACTATCGTTTTCGTTGAAAGTTGGGTGATTCCTCCTCTTTGATATGACAAGTTCTAGTACGGACTTGTGCTCCGCGCACCGTCGAGTATATATTGGGAGACCACAATAGGCTGATACCCTTTATCCATAGGAAGCCGTGTCTACCACCCTATCGATCGCAATGCACTGAACATAGAATTCAGGAAGATTGATTGTCGTACATAAGTCCTTGGTAATTTCTCTTTAATTTACCACCAAGGTATATATTTCAACTTTGCGATTGGTTTGGTAATCCCTCTGTCTAGATTTCCAGAGTAGTCACTTTCGTTCCTTCTCAACTCCTTAAAAGAAAAGGTCCATCTGAGCACTTGTCACTTCAAGCTCATTAAAAATCGAAGGCGACTAGAGTCATCTTTAGCTTTTTCTCGACTCTTAAAAATTGAAAAAACAAAGTTGTGTCAAAGCATCATTAAAATTTATTTAATATGGAACGTCTTTTTCCCCTTAATTTTGAGTTGATCGAGTAATCTGCAATCGTGGAGGAAAGTCAATCAAAACCTCATCATTCATGGAGACTAGCGAGTCAACCATCTTTGACTCCAAAGATGAAACCATTCCAGGCAAAACAGTCTCGTTTAATTGAGTCTGATTCACCTGATTTATTTGAAACTAATGTTTCAACATCGTTAGAGACTACAGTTACTCTGATCATTTCTAGTACATCTGCCTTTACAGAAGAAGCTCCGCGGTTACAAGAGGACATTAGAACTAATCCTAGTGTAATGGTAGGCACTTCTATACCTGATACATCTCCATCTAGAGTTGAACCAGAAACTAAAGTTCACTTACCTGAACATCTAGAAGTTGAGTTCCAGAATTCAGAAAGTGCCACCCCTCCAGTATCTGTTACTGCAGAAGTTATACCTTCTTCGACTCCAGAAATATGTTACAGACCTAATGGTCTACCTCTTCCACCTGGACTGATTGCCATAAAGGAGATAGTAGAGGATCTTCCATCCATTACTCCATTGCATTTTGGAACTGGGATCCACTTATATCCTTCTATTCCTGAAGTCAGTTCTTTTAATCATCTTTCATCGCAAGTTCCTATCGAATCGCTAGGAAATCTTTTGAATAGACTAAATATGTCTGAGCAACCATCAACATCTAGAACTATGTCAACTAACACAACTACAGCAAAGCTTCTTGCTACCATTCTTACAATGTTTGCTGGTATACCATCTGTCTCGGCTAGTTATCAACCACTAGCTGGAGTCCACTCGGGGACTGTTTCGATGACATGGTCTATTCCTATTTCTTCATCTAGAGTCTCATCAGGTATTTCTTATGTTGAAACTCAACAAATTGATCCTATATGTTAGTATCAATTTGGGCAGTCTAGTATTCAAAGACCGATCTATCCTTTAAGCACTGGATTGCCACCATTTGGGGGGCAGTATGCCTTTTCATTGTTGCCCCCTAGAGAGAAACCATATGATAGTTTACAACAAAATTCAGGTCAAATTGGAATTACATCCAGCGGTTGGGTACCAATACTGCCTCAACAACCAAGGGTTGTATATTCAATGCAACCAATCCAACCTGTGTCGAATATTCCCACTACACCTGCTATTGTGACTGTATTGCAAGTACAAGCACTACCTATTGTGTGTCAACCTCAAGTCTCTCAGGTTGCAATACAATAGCCTCTTGTTTCTGCGGCTCAATCACATCCTCAAGTTAGTGCCTCCTTACCTAGAATGACTCAGGCTGAAACAAGTACTATCACTCTGCATCTTGGTCAATCATCCAGTATTGGGCAAAAAATGGTCCAACAACCATGGCTGGTACAATATCAACAACCGCGGCAATTCCAGCAAACCTACCAAGGATTTGAGCAACAAGATTTTGTAGGTAATGGACAACCACATTTTCAAAATGGTTATCAAAAACCATACTATAATGGTTATATCCAACAACCTTATCAAAGTTACCAGCATCAGATACATTATGCTGGTATGCAAAGACCTACTGCTCAAGCGATTCCATCTTATCCTGGGTATGGTTTGTGTAACCTGAATCAACAGTTGCCTTTGTAGCAACTCTAGAATTACCAGATCTGAACTGGCTAACAAATGATCCAATTTCTTACACCCCTTGGTGGCTAGTGATTCCTCATAAACTTCCCTCTGATATTCCTAAATTAAATGGAAATCCAAGTGAATATCCATCGAATCACTTAATGACTTTTCATTTGTGGTTCTCATCTAACACCCTAAATGATGATTCGATTAGGCTTCGCCTTTTTCATCAAACGCTAACTGGTCCGGCAGCAAAATGGTATATTGAATTTCCTAGAGCCTCATTTGATAACTTCAACACCCTTGCCACAAATTTTCTAACACACTTTCAATTACCCATAAGGTATGAAACAAGAAAAAAACTCCTTACCAACTTTAAACAGACAATAGCCACTCACATATATGATCATATTCATGAGTGGCAATGTCATCGTTGAATGGTAAAGACATATGTTCCTGATCAGCTTCTAGCTGAGTGGTTTATTAAGTTATTATTGCCTTCTATTACTGAAGATGTGGTGAAGGGAGGAGTTGTCACTAAAGAGCAAGTCATTTCTCGTGCACAATATTTAGACTTGATCTATACTCAGTCTGGCATGCTCTACGACAAAATTCTCGACACTTATAGACCAAAAATTTCCATTCCTCCCCCTCCTAAATCAAACAGCGACTCTCATGCCGACGATGGTGTGATTGGTACCTCAAGTACACAAACCGCAAAGGCTCCATCTGGTAAATCCCTTACAGTTTCTAGTAAAAAACCAAATGATAAACTTCTTGCGTCAGAGGTTAATGTCGTGTCATCTGACAAGGGAAAAGAACCAAAGGAACTAGGGGGCAAGAAAAAAGGGAAAATCAAAAAGACGAAACAGGAAGAATTGACTCCTGAGAAATATTCTAGAAACCCTACTGGGCAAAAGAAACCTAATCAGCCATGTTTCATATGTGATGAGGACCATTATGCAAGAGATTTTCCAAATCGAGCTGAGGTCACAAAGTTTTTAAATACTTCAAGTACCTCAGCGGTATTGACTGATCCATTTCCAAACCCAGAAACTAATTTGGTTGCTATTGATCATGCTTCCCCATCCCAAGTGCTTATGCTATCCATCTTGAAACATCAAAATGATGCTTTGATATCAACAAGGAATAAAGATTATGGGAATCCATAACCATCAAACAACAAGTCTACAGATCAACCTAGTAGTTCGACAACAACTTCGCCAGAAGTTATTCCACCCATCATTCCTGAATTAACTATAAAACCACCAAAGGGAGTAGTACATAAATCGACATTTAATCCTTGTGCTCGAGTAGCACAGAATTATAATATAGTGAAAGATCTGGCCCAATCACCATATGCTATGTGGACACTTGAAGTACTGCAGAATTGCCCCTCCCAAAAGCAAGCTTTGTTATCAGCGATAGGTGGGATTGATCCAGTGGATTCCAATCTAGTGGCCTTTAATCACAAAGGATAAGAACCTCAGTTACCGGCCCAGCTCGCTTTCCTTATACAGGTAAAAACCCTCAACAAAATTGTTCATTGAACAATCATTGATGAGGGGGAATCTACCTGTATTATGTCAATGAGTTGCTAGAAAACTTTAGGCTCGCCACCCTTGTCACGATCGTCAACGACATTAAAAGCGTTCGATGGAAGAACATACACTTCATATGGGATATTAAGTAACTTTCAAGTTGAACTAGGGGGCAAGACAATAGAAATTGAAGTCGAAGTCATTGATGGAAACCTTGACTACAATATCCTATTGGGCAGGCCCTGGATTTATGCTATGGTTGTTGTTGTGTCAACATATTTTAGAAAGATTGCATTTCCCTTCCAAGGTAGAATTACAATCGTTGACCAACTAACCTTTTTCCCCAACAATTCGCAAGTTAATGGAAGCATTCCATTGATCCATGGAAGTTCTCAATCGCTTCAAAATGTCGGAGTAGGTCTCCTAAAAGACCGTTCCTTAATGGGTACTTTTTCCCACCCGCCTCCAAGTAATCTGGCGGAAGTGGCCACAGTGGAAACCTATCACATGATATCTTCTACATCAACAAAGATTAATAACAACTCTGACCATTTTGATAGTGTGGATCATCACCAGGTGTTACCCCCAAGCCCTATAGAATTGTTGTAGCAATCAGTTTTTTCGGCATGGGCGACGAACCCAAATCAACACTCAGCAAGTGTTTGGATAGACAAGTCTCTAGATTATGGCACCTCTTCTGATCCTTGGTCTTGTATACATTCTACAGATGAAGGAATCATTCAGTCAATGATGATAGGAGAGGCACCATGGGAAGGTTACCACCATCATTCCCACCTTCAAGATAACAACGAAGATTATTTTAGCGACCTTAATCATCCTTCAGTTTTTTATTTTCTATCAAATACTATAAATACGGTGGATTCTGAGTGAAATCTATGCAATATTGAAGAAAATATCGCCATTAATATCTCGACCAAACCTAACGTTGTAGAGAATATACATGTTGGTAAATCTTGTTCTCCTCCAAAACTGGAAATATACTGCACTCTCTTTCGCAAATTCAGAGATGTCTTTGCATGGTCATATGAAGAAATGCCAAGCATTGACTCGAGTATCATTGAACATGAAATAAAGATGTATCCAGATGTCAAACCAGTAAGACAACAGCTTCGACCGGTTCACCCGAAGAAAGATGCTGCCATTAAGGCAGAAGTTGAAAAACTTTTGCATGTTGGTTTCATTTACCCCGTTCCTCTCACTGATTGGGTATCGAATTTTGTTCTTGTGATGAAAAAGCAAGGAACGATTAGAGTGTGAGTCGACTATAGGGATGTAAATCAAGCTTGTCCAAAGGAAAACTATACTACACCCTTTATCAACCAGATAATTGATGAATGTGCCGGATGCGACATCTTTTCATTTATGGATGGATTTTCCGGATACAATCAAATCAATATCCGCCCATAGGACCAGTCAAAGACTGCATTTATATGTACATGGGGCACATTCGCGTACCGTAAACTACCATTCAATTTGAAGAACGCAGGGGCAACCTTTCACAGGGCAATGAACTACGCCTTCCATGACATCGGGCACATCGTTCAACCGTATCTCGATGATCTACCAGCTCATTCACGAAAGTAGACCGATCACCTGCAGCATTTGAGAGCTATATTTCTACGTTACCAACACTACAAGATACGAATTAATCCACACAAGTGTGTATTTTGTGTTGGTTCTGGTCGGTTACTTGGTTTCGTAGTTTCTAAGGATGGAATTCGACTTGACCCATGTAAGGTTCAGGCAATCATCGACATGCCTCCACCTTCAAATTTGCTTCAGCTTCAGAAACTCCAAGGGAAAGCAAACTTTCTAAGGAGGTTCATTCCGAATTACGCCGAACTTTGTAAAGGTTATACCCGTCTTTTGAAAAAAGAAGTACCCTTCAACTGGGATGAGGTTGTGCAAGCTTCCTTTGATGCTTTAAAAGGTTCCCCAGTAAAAGCATCATTAGTGTACGCTCTTGACTATCAAAAATATTTTAACCTGTATCTCGCCGCCACAGATACAACCATCGCCATGGTTTTAGTACAAGAAGACAATGGAATAGAAAATCCTGTGTATTATTTAAGCTTAAACTTAAATGATACAGAAAGAAAGTACTCCTATGTTGAAAAGCTATCTTTATCAACTATTCAAGCAGTACAGAGATTTTGACACTATATACTCTTTCGCAAAACTACCATTTTGTCAGATTGCAACCCTATGACCTACATTATGTCATGTCAATTGCTAGGGGGAAAATATTCCAAATTGATAACCATTTTGTAAGAGTTTGATCTAGAATTCACCAAATCCAAATCAAAGAAATCTCTAGTCTTCTCGGAGTTACTTTGTGACCTCCCATCACCATCCAACGATTTAACATATAAAGCATCAATCGTGGATGAAACTATGTTTCTGATATCATCAAGCGACCCGTGGTACAGAGATATACTAATATATATCCAAACCCAAACCTTTAGGCCTAACATATCTCACTCGAAACAGTGACATATTCGATACAAAGCAAAAGACTACATGATCATCGGTGATACACTTTATCATCATGGTGTCGATACAGTTCTGCGAAGGTGGCTCACGCATCAGGAGGCGTGAAAAAGTCTTGAATGACTGTCATTCAGGAGCATGTGGGGGGCATTTATCTGGTTACACTATTGCACAAAAGATCTTAAGAGCCGGTTACTTCTGGCCCACTATATTCAAAGATTGCATCATCGCAATCAGAAGTTGCCATGCCTGTCAGATTTTTTATCGCAAAACCAAATTACCACCTGCACCGCTGCATCCAGTAGATGTTGTTGGGCCATTCACTAAATGGGGCATAGATTTCATGACATGTCACCCCACCTTGGTCGGGGTCGTGGGTATATCATAGTCGTTGTCGACTATTTTACAAAATGGGCCAAGGTGATGCCAATATTAAACAACAACGGTGAAATGGCTGCTCTTTTCTTTTTCAATCATGTAGTCTCTAAGTTCGGTGTTCCACAGGCTATAGTCACATATCATGGATCACATTTTTGCAATCACATGATGGTTGAATTGAATGCCAAATTAGGACCAAGGTTAATTTTAGGGGCGAATAATAGCCCATTGGCGAAATTTAAGGCTTTTTATATTTTAATGGGGCGAATTTTTAATTAAAATAATATTTTTTTTTTATATAATTAGCCCATATTTTATTTAAAAATTAATTTATTTTTTTATTTTAGCCCAGGGCGGATAAACTAACCGAATCGTATTTGATCAAAATAGCCCCATTTTGATATTTGCGGAATGGTATTTGATCAAAATCGCCCCCATTTTGATTTACAGTTTGGGTTTTCTGGTCTGGGAGTGGTTTGTGAGGGTCGATTTGGTCCCGGGAGTGGTTTGTGAGGGTTGATTTGGTCATGGGATGAGGGTCGATTTGGTCATGGGATGTTAGATTTATTTTGAAATGGAGGGCGGCTCCCTGTTTTGACGGATTCAGCCCGCTGTTTTGGTGTATATGGCTCCCTGGGTTCCTGTATAAAAATGGTTTTGAAATAGGTTTTTTCATCCTAGTTCACAAATCTAGCAGCAGCAGTTTCGGTGGGATATTCTTGCATTTTCAGATTTCAATCCGCTTATTCTTCTCTGGTTTCGGTATCCATTGTTTCTTGGATTTGAACGGCTCATGATTTCTTTTCTCAGGGATTGCAATTGCTTTCCGGAAGATGGGGTATACATGTTCATGGTACTTCGTAATATTCATTTGTATTTGTTGATTTTATACTCATGGAACTTGTTTCTTATTTGCAGCGGTTTATAATTCACCAAGTACTCGGTATAACCCACGCATTCGTGTACAAACCAGTGTAGACGAAATAACACAAATATCTCCGGTAGTCAGTCCATTTCCATCAGCCGGCCGGTGGGAGCGGTAAGTTTCTTTTGGTTTCTTTTATGTGATAGCTAGTTGATGTTCTGTTGATTGTTTATCGATGGTAGTCTAGTGGATTCAATCTCTCTAGTCAATGAGATGGTCTGATCAGATGTAAGTGATGATTTTAGAGTTGATGTAGGTTTTCTCTTTCAAACCAGCAGCACCCAGCCGGGATAGCCTTTCCTTAATGCTTCTTCTATGAAGTGCCAGGACACAGATATAGGGTTGGTTTCAGGGCATAGGAAGTGAAGATCTGAGATTGCATTACACGATCTAAAAGAGCGAAAGGCTTCCTAGTGGGCTCGGGTTCCTGGTATAGGTATAAGAAATCCAGTAGAGCTAAATAGAGAATGGCTGGAACATAAGGTGGCGTGTCTGCTTGAACCACCTCCTATCTAGTAACATTTGCCTGCCGTTGTACTCAGTTCTTTAGTGCTCTCGTTCTCCTTTTGGACCAGTTGTCCATTCTCCTCACATGCAAAGCATGCATTCACATAAAATTCACCAATTTTAAAAATAAAAGGTTACCTGGCCTCTTCTGATGCCTCCAACATCAAATTTTGTCTTCCTTCCATGCTTTAGGAAGGTACTCCTTCTCTTTCTTCTATTCTTATGACAACTATGAATGATTGTCCCTCTTGAAAATCCTTATCATCTGCATCTATACACATAGCATCAGTATCATAATCACCAAGCTCTTTAGCCCCATATGGTATATATGTTAGTGTTACGAGCACTTCTAGCTAACCTCCCATGAGACTTTCATTTATTGTCTCATCGACATCCTCTTTGTGTAGCTCCCTCTACTGTTATGATGCTTTTTCCACCATATCTTCTATCAACAAATCCATATGTTGATTTGAACTCTTTATGCAGTCCATGAGACTCTCTGATAGTCTCTCTTCAACATCTTCCTCATCATCAAGGACTATTCCCTGCTCTGGTTCAAAATAGTGAACTAATTCAACTTTAGGCTCAACAAGTGCTTCATCTTCCTCCCTAGCTTTCTAGCTTTAGGGGGCTTCCTCTTAAAATCTTTTTTCTGACAAGTAATTTGGCCTTCTTCATTAGGTCCCATCTCTACCTTTGGTATTCTCTTTCAAGCCTCATTTTGACTATGTTGAATCTCTCCTTCAACTCATAAATCTCCTTTTCAATTTCTTCTTTACTCATGCCATTTTCCTTGGCATGCTTCTCCCTTTTGTTATGGCCTCTCTTTGAATTATGTCCATCAGTAGCCATCTTCTTTCCTCCTTTCTTGTGAGCTTTCTCTTGCTCATTGTGAGCTACACTCAAGCCCCTTTAACAATTCTTCTCCATCACTTGTTACCCAATATCTCACCCACTTCACCTCAACCTAGGCTTTTGGTATTCCTCTGGTTCCCTCCTCTGGAACCCACTTGAGCATGCTCTGGTCTTCTATGGCTTCTACACTTTTCTCACCTTTTGAGAACTCCACTTGTTCTCTTCTCTTTGAGGACCTCAGCTAGAAACCTTCTATGTTTTGTTTTGTAGCCTATTTGTCGTAAGTTTCTTGCCATACACTTTAAGAAATTTATTGGTCCTTTGTTACCACTCCTTCTACTATTACCACTGTAAGGATTAACTCCTTGTATACATTTAAAAAAAAATACAAACCAGTTACCTACTAGTTCCTTAACCTCTGAGGTCTCAATATCTCAGTTCTTCCTAGCTCTACACTTGGTTGGTACTTCTTTAATATGCTCCAATCCTGTATTCCGTTCTCAATCTCTTTCTCTCCTCACTTTTTTTCTTAGGTTCCTCTTGCCCAAAATTTTCTTGGTTTCTTTGTCTCAAATTTGATGTCTCTTCTTCACGAGCAAGCTTGAGGTTTGGCAGTCTCAGAATTCAGTCATACATTTTAAGGACAGAGTTAACTGCATATATTTTAATACAAAGAGCTTGGGGCTGGCCACAAGGTGAGGATGCACAGGAGACATGAGCTGCATTGTAACCAGATATGTCAAAATAAAAACTGAGCAACCATTTGAAGCTGGTTTTTCCATTTGTGTTTCCAAAGTAAACATGGTGGCCATTGTGTGTTGAGTGAATTGAAATTATCCTTGTTTGAAGAGTCTTGGATGGTTTGAATATTTCTCTCTGTGGCAAGAAAATAAAATCTGTGTAAGAGTTATATAGTGTTTCCTCTATATGAAAGATGCTGCCTATAGTCATTAATGCTTAATGGTGAATTCTCATGTATAGCTATGATTGTTCCACTCAAAATTTTATTATCCATTGGTAATTGATAAATGCCAACATCTCTCTATTCTCCACCATTCATTTTTCTTTGAAGTTGAAGATATAAGGTTGCCATTAATTAACTGTTACAATTAGTTAGTAGGTTTCCTAATTTCTTTCCACAGAGCAGCAAAGTTAGAAGCCTGAGACCGTTGGTATCCCATACCCACTTGCACGCTAAGGAATGCACTTTTGTGAGGCCATATGCCTCAAATCTATTTATCCCTAGTGAGGCCATCCACTGTCTCTGGTTGTTCTTTGAGCCTATATGCATGCCGTACAACCGTTGCTTGGTAGGCATCTTCCTCATCCCTGAGTGCGTAGGATTGGTGGCTGGGTGTTGTTTCAACTTCAATTTGTTGGACAGTGGACTAAGGTAGTTCATTATAGATTGGTCAGGAGGAATCACACCAGTATTTAATTGTTTTCTTTGGCAAAGCATTGATATGAAGATGTTTGTCTTACTCTCACATTCCAGGACAGTCATCTCTTATAATTCAATTAAGACTATCTCTCATATGTTTAAATAATAAACCATATTTAATTGTTTTCTTTGGCAAAGAATTAATATGAAGATGTTTGTCTTACTCTCACATTCCGGGACAGTCATCTCTTATATTTCAATTAAGACTCTCTCATATGTTTAAATAATAAACCATTTCATATACATGATTTGTTTAACTGCCAACTCATATGTGTGGTTGAATTGGTTTTTAATGAAGATGTTTGTCTTACTCTCACATTCCGGGACAATCATCTCTTATATTTCAATTAAGACTATCTCTCATATGTTTAAATGATAAACCATTTCACATACATGATTTGTTTAACTGCCAACTCATATATGTGTGGTTGAATTGGTATTTAAGTGAAGGGATTTGAGATAAGTATAGGAAATCTTGAGAAGAGAAAGATATTCCATGGCATTTAGCATTGTGGTTTTGTCATATTTCATTTCCTCATGAAGCCAACTCATTTATATATATTAATTTGTGGCTATCTCTAGAGTAGCAGCCCTCTCTCCTATGTTTAAGGAGTAACCATTTCATAAATGGTTTTAACTGATTGCCTTATGTATGTTTTAATAAGTGGTAGTCGATTTGAGTTGGAGTATAAGTTGGCTTGGTTATAAGCACAGGAAAGCTGGAAGGATGGGGGCATTGAATGAGACACACCATTCCATTGTGAAGGCATTGCGATCATATGCCATTTACAGGTTCATTGAGATCAGTTCATTGGTTATCCAAACACTGAAAAGCAAGCTGGCTCCACTGAGAGTAGATTTATAAACCTTGTGCATAGGCAGTTTGGTGGTTCATGTTTAAGCCCAACAATCTCGACCAATAGCTGGCACCATTGGCTGGGTGGTTTACCCAAAGCATTGGACTTTTGGGATACAATTCATCAAAGAAGCCACTACAATAAGAAGTGAATGCACACACAGGACCATGACAGTGTCTCAGACTTGATCATCTTGATAGATCTAGTTCAATTGAATATCAACATGTAGAGGAGTTGCACCAAAGACAAGGTTCTCAGTGATAGAGAAATTGCCAAAGTCCTGGATATTATTGGCATTGTCAACGGGTTGCTTGTGTGTAAGTTATACCAGAAAACAGGCCATCTCACCAATCCTGAATAGTTTTGCAGAGTAGTTTGCACTCAGAACTGGTTTTTTGTGTGTAGGTGAACCAAGAATAGCAAGCTTGGATCCATACTGAAGACAGGGGTCTCAGCATAAGACTGAGAATAGAGAACAAATTTAAATTTCCAAAGAGGATCCATGTTGGTAAAGTGAGTGGGATATAAGTCCCTCTTTTAGGGATCAAACAATTGACTTGTTCTTTACACATAAAGGCACATATTCAGAAAAAATCATATTTTATTTTCACACATTGGTATTTCAAGCACAATACAAGAAATGTTGTTGAAGTAACATAGTTCTCAACCAGATTCTTTAGTCGAACTGTTCACCTCTGTATGTCCTGGTGTGAAGATAAGATCAAATTCTGAAAAGATACTCCAGGGACCTTGACCTTCTAGAATCAGTTCAACGTCTGCAGTAGGAAGTTTTATCTGGTACACATACAATCATGGATTAAAGATTTTAAAAGACGGAAATGATTTTAAGAATGAAGAGGTTATAACTTATTCTATACCTTAATATTTCCAGTTGAAGTCAGGCAACTCCCCGTTATATTTCATGTTAACTTTCAACGTAAAAATTTAAAAGGTACATTGTTGCTTAGTATATTCTTAACAGTTATAACTTTTTTATGTTCAAAAACACAAGAGACAATAGTTTTGAGAACTCCACTTGTTCTCTTCTCTTTGAGGACCTCAGCTAGAAACCTTCTATGTTTTGTTTTGTAGCCTATTTGTCGTAAGTTTCTTGCCATACACTTTAAGAACTTTATTGGTCCTCTGTTACCACTCCTTCTACTATTACCACTGTAAGGATTAACTCCTTGTATACATTTAAAAAAAAATACAAACCAGTTACCTACTAGTTCCTTAACCCCTGAGGTCTCAATATCTCAGTTCTTCCTAGCTCTACACTTGGTTGGTACTTCTTTAATATGCTCCAATCCTGTATTCCGTTCTCAATCTCTTTATCTCCTCACTTTTTTTCTTAGGTTCCTCTTGCCCAAAATTTTCTTGGTTTCTTTGTCTCAACTTTGATGTCTCTTCTTCACGAGCAAGCTTGAGGTTTGGCAGTCTCAGAATTCAGTCATACATTTTAAGGACAGAGTTAACTGCATATATTTTATGTTCAAAAACACAAGAGACAACAGTTTTGAGAACTCCACTTGTTCTCTTCTCTTTGAGGACCTCAGCTAGAAACCTTCTATGTTTTGTTTTGTAGCCTATTTGTCGTAAGTTTCTTGCCATACACTTTAAGAACTTTATTGGTCCTCTGTTACCACTCCTTCTACTATTACCACTGTAAGGATTAACTCCTTGTATACATTTAAAAAAAAATACAAACCAGTTACCTACTAGTTCCTTAACCTCTGAGGTCTCAATATCTCAGTTCTTCCTAGCTCTACACTTGGTTGGTACTTCTTTAATATGCTCCAATCCTGTATTTTGTTCTCAATCTCTTTCTCTCCTCACTTTTTTTCTTAGGTTCCTCTTGCCCAAAATTTTCTTAGTTTCTTTGTCTCAACTTTGATGTCTCTTCTTCACGAGCAAGCTTGAGGTTTGGCAGTCTTAGAATTCAGTCATACATTTTAAGGACAGAGTTAACTGCATATATTTTATGTTAAAAAACACAAGAGACAACAGTTTTGAGAACTCCACTTGTTCTCTTCTCTTTGAGGACCTCAGCTAGAAACCTTCTATGTTTTGTTTTGTAGCCTATTTGTCGTAAGTTTCTTGCCATACACTTTAAGAACTTTATTGGTCCTCTGTTACCACTCCTTCTACTATTACCACTGTAAGGATTAACTCCTTGTATACATTTAAAAAAAAATACAAACCAGTTACCTACTAGTTCCTTAACCTCTGAGGTCTCAATATCTCAGTTCTTCCTAGCTCTACACTTGGTTGGTACTTCTTTAATATGCTCCAATCCTGTATTCTGTTCTCAATCTCTTTCTCTCCTCACTTTTTTTCTTAGGTTCCTCTTGCCCAAAATTTTCTTGGTTTCTTTGTCTCAACTTTGATGTCTCTTCTTCACGAGCAATCTTATAAATCTTTTTGGTTCACTGCAGAAACCTCCTCAATCACTTGTCAATCCCCAAGAGCATCAATATTGCTCTAGTACCACTTAATGCATACCTTTTGGCTACTCTCATATTTCCATCATTCAACGTAGTCCATCTCATTCATTCACCTTCCCATTTTTGGCTCTTTCGGTCCCTTTTTCTAGCAGCCTTAACTGTGGAACTTTACGTTATGACCCACTAGTCAATGGCTCTATTCCTTTGACCTTTGACATAACAAACAATCTTGATTTTCCCAGATTTTCCACAAGTTCTTTCTCACAGTGACTATACTCGCCCCTGTCTTGCGCTCTAAACCTCCCTACTACCTTCAACACAACCACCCTTAATAAATATCTTCGCATAACCCACTTAGTTGTTCTAGGTCACTAGACAGTTCTCAACCTCCTTAGTTGAAGATTTGTTCCCACTGTGCCTTGAAACCTCACAGAATCTGCTTAAAGTGTGTAATAATTCTCCCAGGCCAAACTTGAAGTCAACACACACACCTGTCTCCTGGTATTTGAAAGCACTCAATCTCAATAATAAAGGTGCTTAGGCCTAACTTTACTCATATTACACTTGAGGTACTTGAAGCGGCAGCAGCTCTCTTCTCAAGCGGTATGTGTTCTAGTTCTCAAGTGTAATATGAGTAAATTTAGAATGTATTGCCGTTTGACAATACTTGTAAGCACTTTGAAGCAAATGTGGCCTGAATGCTGTTTGAAACTGGAGATACTGATGACCTCAATGATGTGAAAAATTGGAGATACCGTATGGCCTCAATGGTGTTTGTAATGAAAATCTGGATTGAACACAGTGTCTATATAGATTGTTGTATAGACTGTAGTCTAATTATGTATAGACTGTTGGTCTTAAGAGCATGCGATCATTGATCAAGCCATCATGACCCATGGCAGCTTTGAAGGGATAAAAGGAAGACGTGTTGAAGCCAATGCTGCCATTGGAGTTTGATTCTTGAATATCATGGAGATTAAGAAGAATTATGTTCCATGCTCAAGGTTAATTACAGTAACGTTTAATGTGCTTACTCTACAAATGAATTTGAACAAGTTTTTCATGGAAACCTTTCGAAAAGAGAAAAAAGACCTTGCATTATAGTTTATTGGTGGATTCCTATATTTTCTTGGTTGTTGTTACATGTTGACTATTGGAAGATCTGTTTATATTACTGAGAATCTTTCACCTGAAAATGGAGCAGTAAAGGACATATTAACTGTTATACGCTTTTGATTTTTCTGCCTTTGAGAACCTTGTGAGTTGTATGTAATTGAAGGGTGACTTGGTTTGAATAGTTAGCTTTGGAGAGCAGTTAGAGGAAGAAATAACTCAAACCCAAACTCAACAATGGAATTTTTATCAATGTGTCCATTCCAATAGATTATTATTCTAAATCTGGATGATGTGGCAACAATAATTATATATTTTTTGGAATGTACCTCAGTGAATGATCACCTTTTGTAATATTTTAAGTGCCGCTACATAGAGATGTTATTTCTATGCTTAATTAATTGCATTGATGTGCCATAGAGCAATGCAATGCATCTGGATACTTGAAGTCTTGGAATTGCAGAGCAGCATTTGCTTGATTCCTTGGTAGCTGTTTGAAGATCCTAACCAAACTAATGTTTCTTTCAGAATTGTGGTTCTTTGTCATAGTAGTATAGTATGCTGTTCCTGAGATTACCTTTGGTTCTGTTCTGAGATCTGTAGAGAATTGTTGAGCAAGGGGGAGGATAGCTTCATCTTAAAGCATCCCTCTACCCAATGTTAAGCTTGATGGGAAGAATTATCCTATCTTCAAGTGAAGGGTGCTAAACATATAATTGAAGAATTGATTGTTAAGACTTGTGGAGGGTAAGAAGACAAATTGCACTGTTGCTAAAGAATTAGTAAAGCTATAAGACAAATTGCACTGTTAATTATCTTAAACAGTGAGACATTTTATTATGATATTGATTTTAATATAATTATATTTGATCTGCTCTTTGTTTTTCTTCTAGTTGAAGATTGTTTTCAGCACTAAGCTTGTGACTAGATTTAGGGAATGGGAAGTATTGTCCTCTCGCAACGTTCCCAAATAAACCCTGTAGGTTTTATGGTTTAAATTAATTGTAGTGGTCACATTATTTGGCAGAGGTTTTTTATAAGAGGTTGGCTAGCCCCATATCATTCCAACTTGGTACATAGCACGGTGATGTGTCTCTGGAATCCTTGGGCATAGTTAGCGTGGAGAAAACACCTATAAAATCCCTCTTGTCTAAAGGGTGTAGATTTTGATATTTGGAGTCCCCTATTCATGAAAGGGTGGATAAATTTCTCCCTAGAATCTCTTACTATGCTGATACATATCTCTAGAGAACCACATGGGTTGCAGGGTGGAGGAATCTTTGCTTTGGAACCCCCACAGCAGCCACTGACTCAATACCTTACACCATGAGGATGGATTCCAGATTAGACCTCTGTAATCTCTATAGGTCTAGTAAATGGAAAAAATTACACAAGCTAGGGGGTGACAGTTACACAATTTCCAGCATGTCAATGGTTGGGAGAAGAATTGTTGATTTTTTCCCAATACCCATCAATGAGTTACATAGTGCTTAGTTCCTTATTAATTGTGATGCCCAAACTATGCATGGATTGATCACAACATACCTATCTATTTGTGATTCTAATATTGTTGTACTGAGTGTGGAACTTCTATTGGTCCTATTTTTTGGAAGTAGCTTTCTTGTACCCAGTGTCTTCCTAACCAAGATGATGAAAGATACTATGAATATAAATAAAGTTTTGTGTATATCCAAATCATTCCTCTTCATTGAATGATAATTACTCCAACTCCTTTCTTAGGGGATGGGAACTAGCTAATTATGTGAGAAATTGTATAGAAAATCCTTGCAGGACCTGGCAAAGTACACGATAAATTTTCCACCAGCCTATTTCATCTTTGAAGCAATGCCCATCGCACAAAGCCTCAATTGTGCCGAATTCACATTATCCATGTGAAAGGAAAAGAAGGGAAAATTGAGTTCATAAAATGGGTGCTTCTTCTTAATCTAAACCATACATCATCGTCATTGTTGCCATGAAACGTTTCATGGCCTCTTTTGCACTTCGATGACTTTTTATTGTTTTCTCAATATCGTACCATTTTGGATCGAGGGGTCATAATATCAATTACATGCATCTATCTTTGTAACCACATGGAATATTGTTTTAATATATTCTTATCTGTTTCTTCTAGAGGTTACAGTATACATGCAAGTATGCATGTTACTGCAAGGCTTCATCCTTGTAACATCTATTAGTGACTCACAATTTCTAACCATATATACCTAAAATTACATGTTCAAAAACCTATTAGAGTCTGTGCCTATGGTAATATTCAATGTGTTCGAGTACGTACAATAGATTTGTTGTTTTATATTACATTAGCATCATATCTAATCTGTAGGTGATGGTAGCCATGAATAAACAATGAGTGGATGCAACCTTAAATTTTCCTTCTATTAGTTAGTGTGCATATGTGCACGAGTTTTAGGTAGGTAAGGATAGGATAAGGTTATCTATGTCCTTAATCTCCATTCAAAGTAGATAGTAGATTGAAGATAGTACAATTTTATTTTTAGAATCTTTTATGTCTTGGAGTTTGACCTTTATTTATGGTGTAGATCCGAAGGTAATATGAACTCTTGGCTTGGATTTCACCACATCATCATCTTGAAAATCCATATATCTATGATTAGATCTAGTTTTGTATACCCTAAGCTCGCCTTTTCATTTCTATAAAATAAATGTAAGGGTATAGATCAATAACAAAGACTTAAAATTCAACAATTTAGTGGTTCTTCTGTAGTAGACTTTCATGTGCAGAATTAATGATCATTAGTGATAGGTTTTGATAAGAAGTTGGTCATTTATGTTATTGTTTTCTATAATATGTGTTTATAAATTTATTACATATATTTTTTACGAGAGTTTGCTTAGTTTAGGTTGTTTTGGTTTCCTGTGGTAATTATTTTCCAGTTTTGAATCTACATTCCATGTTTAGATAATTTTTCACTAGTGATGTTCTATCAGATAGTACACACTCCAAATTCAATAGGTTGAAGCTGTGGTGATAAGATGACATTTTTTAGGTCCAATTTTTTACCATAAAGTAGGTCGACGAGATAGCTGATTACAATAGTGTTAATACAATACCAAAAGATAAAGTAGCTCGTTCTTGAAGATAGGACACTGAAAGTAGACCCATATTTTCGATAAACACTAGAACCCTACAACATGGAAGTATGTGCATTGTAATGAAGACCTATTTTTCTGTATTCACCATCGTTGTGTCACGCGAATTCCCAAGCTAATATTTCTCACTAAGGGCTCACACTCAGTTTTTCGAGCAAACATGTGGTGACAAAACTTCCATTAACCATAACTGTGACCTATAGTCGAACCATGAGCAACTCCATGGTATGCTTTTTCTCAAAAATATCTACATCCCATTCTATAAGTAAAATTCCCTACAAGCTTAGGTAGAGTAGCCTTGTCAATTTCAAGTACTACCCTAACTATATTCCCAATAGCTTTCAAGATATTTAGCTTCACATCCAATGGCATACCCAACAAGGAAATACTAAGGGATACTATAATGAATGCTCACTTTATCTTTGGTTCTTTTTAATGCAAAAATGATAAGCCCCTTTTAGTTTTTTTTTGGTGCCTCTTATAAATTCCCTCAATCAAGAATTGGAGTCTATTTTCATAGGAATTTCTAAATTATAAATGTAGGAGCCTTCTTTGGAGAGGATAATTCTTTCAAAATGCCTAATAGGAATTTCATTTGCATGTCTTTTCAAACAAATTCATGTCCAAACATGTTCAAACCTTGGATCCAATGCCACCAAATCTTAGCTCTGAAAAATGCATCTAAGCTTGAAGTATGTCTTAGTTTTACTCTTATTATTTGATCTTTCAACTCCTTTGGAATCAATATATTGATGCTGAAATACAAATAAAGGAGAAAGCCAGTTGTTAAAATCCAAGGGAAGATGTTGAAAAATACCAAAAAATATAATTGGGACATAGAGAGGTTACCCATAAATTATATTAGACTACTAAAATTAGATCATATCTAGGTGAATCATTCTTGTTATGATCCCATCGGTTTAAAATTGTACTCTTTCAATATCTTTTGTGATAGAGTTAACTTAGAATGTATAAATGTGATTTTTCACAAAGTCTCCATTTCAAATAGTGTGCTCATATTTGGTTAGACACACTATTTTTATATTTTGGAACTCATTTATACCACTTGGTTTAGGTTTTCCACCCATGGATCAAATTCACAATGTGTTTTTTGATGAAGTGATTTGCAACTTTGCAAAAAAATATGAACCCTAAACCCATTATTTTGTCGGACTCGTGAGATCAGCAGATATTTGTAAGCATCCTTCTACTATGATTCCATTATCAATAACTTTATTTGTTTGAGGATCGCTAGAGCTATATTCTTTCTTGGTAAGGATCAATGTAGTTTTTGTTGAAATGGTTGATTTTGGACAAAGTTGGCTTGGATAATTGTGGCTTGAACATGCTAACATTGGCATTGGCCAAGAAAACTTACCAAATCTTATAGAAATTATTTATTCCAAAGAAAACTTACCAAATCTTATAGATGGAGGCTCTACCCTTTCCATACTTAGATTTCTGGTTGTTCAAATTTCTTCCTCAAGTAGCAATACCCTTTCATTTGGCTTAGCATTAGCTTTTGAGTTTTGGGCATGGTAGACATACTGTAAGCTGGCTTGGGAGGAGGGGACCAGGTCCTGAATCCTGTCAACCAACTTCTGTAGGAAATTAGGAATAATTCAAATAAAGTGATGTTGTTTCAATGTTATACAAATGAATTATTATATTTTGTGTCTTAAAATTTAATAGTTTCCCATTATCATTGTTAAATAATTTTTGTGAAATTCCATTTTGCCTCAAAATTCAATTTCTGATATATGTTCTTTCAATGTTGACTCAACAATTATTTTGCAAAGTATAATTCTATTTTCTATGAACAAGTGAATTTATATGAAGCATATCTCAACGCTTGAAAACTGTTGATGCAGGTTTACAGATCGATTGGAAATTTTACTTGTGGAATATTTAGTGAGATGTCAAAAGATAATCATGGGAAGAAACCATCAAGGCAAACAGATGTATTATCATACTTTCAAAAGGCTCCATCCAAAAATACACATCCTCTTCATGATTCAAGCTCCTTTGAACAATCTGTTACTGAGAGAGAGGTTAACTCTTGTGGAAATGCATTTGATATCCATACGATGGATGAAGAAATAGGTTCCTCAAGTGGTCAGGGTGAGATAAATGCAGTTTCAACAGAAATTGGTGATGAAAATGTTAAAGATTTTTCCTTGGAAAGTGACACAATCCATTCGCGGAAAAGGAAAAGAGGCCAGTGGGCCATAGGAAGACGATTCCAAGAAAATTGGGTCTCAAGTTTTCCATTTATTGAAGAAATACCTCCTACAAATGAGAAAGAGCTTTTCCGAAAAGTTAGATGTATTGCGTGTAGTTGGAAAACTCAAAAGGAAGTGAAATTTCAGATGAAGCTAGATACGGTACAAAAGCATGCAGGAAAGGTGTATGAAAAGAAAATTGTAAATGGTAAAGAGAAATCTATTGTTAGATGGAAATCTTCCGAGGAATGTCGACATGTTGAATATGCAGAAGAATATAAAAAATATTTATTATGTAAGAGGAAACTTGAGGCGGACGGAGGAACCATCATATCTCTATTTGAAAAGACGATGGAAAGAAATTTTTTATCCAAGACGATACAATTGAGCACTGTATTTCACATCTTATCTAAAGGTCGTCCTATGACAGATTATCCAGATCACAGGAAATTACTATCTTTTCTTCAAGTGCCAAACTTTCCATCTTCTCATTGGTCTGTAACTAGTGGTTGGGGATGGGCAGGATATCTAGCTCAAGTAGAAAAGGATGATTTGAAAGAGAAGATTGCAAATGCTAGGTTTTTGGCATTGTCTTTAGATGAGGTTACAGCTATAGATAATACTTCATGGATTTGCATGAGCATTTATATGGTTAATGACCATATTAGACATTCCTATCTACTTGGGATTAATAAGATGAGAGAGACTTCTACAGCTGAAAATATTTATGAACTTGTTCTTAATGGATTGAAGGAAAGTGGTATGGATGAATTAATGATTGCAAAAAAGTTGGTATGTGTTGGAGCAGATGGAGCAGCGGTAATGCAAGGACAAAGGAATGGCCTTTGTGTTAGGCTACAACTATCAGCTTCACCATATATGCTTAATATTCATTGTATGGCTCATAGGATGAATCTTGCATTTAAAATAGTAAGCAAGTTTCCATCAGTTTCAAAAGTTGAAGATCTTGTACGTGAGACTCATGCATACTTTTCTCGTAGTCCCAAACGATTTTTAGAGTTTCAACAATTTGCAGATGGTATTACGAATGGAAAAAAACTACTGAAAGATGTTGATAAAAGATGGATCTCATTAAATGGACCAGCTCAAAGACTATTTAGTGAGTTCAAATCTTTGGTAGGGTTGATGTATGAAAATCGCTATAATGTAGACAAAGCTCAAGATCTTCTTTCTCAACTAACTAATATAGAGACATTATTGACATTGGCTGGAATTCTTCCTATGCTACATGAAATGAATGTCCTCTTGAAAATGTCTCAGAATCGCACAATGTATATTGCGGAATACACAAATGCAAGAAAGTCAGCATGTCTTGCATTGGATAATTTGTATATGATGCCAGACTCTTTTACTGGTCCAGAGTTTAAAAGTTGGACTGAGATCATCAATATAGAAAATACTGAAAATTTTTTGACCTTTGATGAAAAAGGGATACTATGTATCGTAGTGCGTGGGTATATGGTTCCCTTTCATTATATTAGTAAGACAGGACGAATCACCAAAGATTGCCCCGTGTCAAGAGACCAATTTGATAATATTGTGATTTCAGTGAGACAAAATTTGATAGAAATTGCAAGATCACTATCATTAGAGATAAGAGAACGATTTCCTCGAGATGAATTGTTGGAGGCCATGTGTGTGGTATACCCTCAATATTGGAACAATTGTCAATGTCGAAGAACTTTAAAAGCTGATTTTCAAAAAAGATTAAAATGTTTAGTAGA
The DNA here is from genome assembly GCA_031772625.1 of Pinus tabuliformis. NCBI lineage: Eukaryota > Viridiplantae > Streptophyta > Pinopsida > Pinales > Pinaceae > Pinus > Pinus tabuliformis. The sequence continues at coordinate 853,541,919 of CM062820.1, read as the reverse complement.
CCATTTTTGCAAGAAAGTCTGGATACATGGAGAACAAATTGAAGGTATTTTAGATTCATCAAAATTGTATCAACAAGGTGGACGCTTTGCTGAAACAATGTGGAAGCAATATCCTTTTTTGGAGAATCCTAATGAAAATGGTGCTATAACAAGATTATGGACTACTTTAAGTGCTAGCCAATACCTGCAAGAAAACATATCAGAATATTTCAAATTAGCAGATTTGTGTCAAACCATGATTTTGGGATCAGTGGAGGATGAGAGAATGTTTAGTGCATTATCATTCTTGAAGTCAAAGTTGAGGAACAAGCTTGATAAACATGTGGATACATGTTTAAGATTATATGTAACAAAGTATGACATTGACAATTTTCCATATGAAAGAGCGCTAACTCTTTGGCGATCAGATTGTGATAGAAGGGGAGAAAACAATATAATAAATCTATCTAATGAACTTGATATAGAACATAATGTTTTGGAGGCTCATAATGACAGTTCATTTAGAGAAGATCATGTTCACAATTTAGAAAATGAGGACCAAGATGAGAACTGGGAAATTGAAATACCCTAGGACTCTTATTTTGGTATACATGTTCCATTGATCATGCAAAATTACTATATGTCAACTTCAGGTAAAAATAGGTTCTATATTTGTATTTTTCATTGTAACATTGCAACAACATTATTTTGATGTGTGTTATTTTAAGATTGATGTTTCATATTTAATCATTACATTGTTTGTTTCTTATCCGTGACAGGAAATAAAGCTGGATTTGGTGAGGTTGGGACCTATTTCTTTTCATTTGCTAGCCATTTCTTGTCAGTGATTTGTCAGCCATGTTTTCAAGTCTTTTAGGTACTAAGTTGTTCGGGTCCCCACATGTCCTTAGGACCATTAAGGGATGAGATAACATGAGTCAGTCCAACTCATGCCCCGAATTTACTTTTTACCTATTGATGTAAGTGTTTTGTTACCACTTATCACCAACAAAATTCTACCATAACATAAACCAACTTGAAGACGACACTTCTCATCTTCCTTTTACATAAATGCTCTATGGATCTCCCTACTATACTTTTCCGAGACCAACGTCCCTTCTTGGTAGGTCTCTCCACCATATCACTAATCACACAATAGTAACTACTGCCTTCTATAAATCTCTCTAGTCTCAGTTATTTGTGTCCTTGTCACACTCGACCAATATAATCTTGCAGGTCTACTTTTTTATCATATCTTTATTTTTTGTTATTTTGTGTATTTAACATTAGTACCATCCAAGAGTAACGAGTTAGTGTCCTTTGGATTTGATCTTTGATTTGAAATGAAGTCAGATTTGATGAAGCTGGGACCTATTTCTTTTCACATAGACAGTGTCCTAGTATTAAATGATAAATAACTAATTTAAGAAGTCTAACGCTAAGCAACAATGGGCTTATTCAAGTACATGAAATTGCGTTGATGTCTAGCTCTAATATCTTAGAAAATTTTAGCAGTTTGTTTGCTGCTTGTTTAGAGGATTTTGTCAAGTTTGAAATTTTTGGTTTATTTTGGTCATATTTTTTTAGTTGCTTGACTTATTTCATGCATAGATCGACAGATCTAGTTTTATTTTTATAATTATTGTTCTTTTCTTTATATATTTGGTGGTTTGAGGAAAGATATTTGATTTCCTTTCACTTTGTGGCATGATTTCAACATCTTCACCTTTTAGAATATAGTAAAATATTATTCTTATTTTATGTTTTCTTGGAAAAGAATTATTGATATTTGGAAAGGGAAATAAGCCCTAGGTAGCTAAGCGAAGAGAAAAATGGTCTATGTACTAGGTTCCTGCGCATTCATCGTAGGAGACCTATTGGCATGAGACCGACATTCCTTTTATGCAATTACACTTTTTCAAGGCGGAGCTGAGTTTGCTGACTTGGGAAGAACACTGACAGCTGATCATAATGCTAAGGAGATTATAATGTTGGTTTCAAAAACAGGATTGTGAAAATTGTTTGCACTAGTTCTTCTTTTGGTCATATTTACTACCAAATTTGTGTCTTGCTGATTTTTTACATTTGTAATGACCTTGTGCAGAGATGGTTTGAAGAGCCCGATGTTAGAGTGTGAAGACTCTCTACAAACCACAAGGACTACATTTTCTTGGAGGGCACTCGATGTTCTTGGTGTTGCTAAGTCTCTTCGCTCGAAGCGTAAATGGATACAATGCTATGGCCATAACATCACTTAATTTGATCCTCTTTACTAATCTCCTAATATCATTTCAATACATCAAATTGCTTTGTTTTCATGGAATCCAAAGATACATCAGTAATGTTATTTTGTCTTGGAAATACTACATTATTTTGTTTTGATATCACCCAGTTTGAGTTGTTCTTTGCAACTACCACTTGATCATTTAACAAGCATTTGAAATTCAAAGTGAAATAAAGCTCTTTTAGTTTTTTTCCAGAAGAAGATTAGATGTTGATTGATTTCATTTTCCAACAAATGTGGTATTTAAGTTACTTTCTTCTTGCAAGTCGATTTTACCGTTATTAGTACACTGCTAGTAGATTTGTTTGACATGATCATTTTCTTCAATTTCAGGGTCGACTAGCTTAATGATAGTGTCCTTTTGCTTCAGCTCATGTTCATTCATCAGTTCTCAATTGATTCTCTCTGTGTTCAAAATGGATTCAAGTAGCTTAGGAATTACATCGATTTCCATGTTCATTCATCAGTTCTCAACTGATTCTCTCTGTGTTCAATGGATTCAAGTAGCTTGGAAATCACATCAATTTCCTTTTATATTGTATTAAAATGTACAGGAATGTCATAGTGGAATTGCTTTCCACAACAATACTTCTTTGTAACTATGGACTTTATCTCAACTCAACTGGATTTCATTTCTAACAAGAGATTTCCTTAATAAATTCCTCTTGACAAATTTTTCTGTTATAAAACTTTGCAAAAGCATACCCTTGGTATAGCTCACTACACAAGAAAATTCATTTTTGAAGCATAATTCTTATACTTGCAACTTTCATTTCTCTGTATAGACTTTCTAGAAAATAAATTGCGTGTAAAGATTCTATATTCCACTCTTGGATTCATTTTGTTCGAGAGTTATGTGAAGGACTAACGAACCTAGTAGTCACAGGACGAAACAAACCCTGAGGCAGTAAAAATTTGTACATGGGTCCACATTTTCTCCCGTTATGGTCCTTACAGAGAGTGCATTGAAGGTAGGTATGTTGCAGTTGGTAGAATATGACGAATGTGCTCCCTTCATGTTCTCTAAGACGACAACTTACAATTATTTGACAATTTCTTCATCCAAATGATTTTGAATGAGTAATTTCATCTAAATTTAACTGATTTTCAAACTGGGATTTAGTCTTCTTAATTTAACTGATTTTCAAACTGAGATTTAGTCAGTGTTATTGAGGAGTGAAATAGAAACTGATTTTCTCTTGCAGAGAATAACAAGGATTGGTGTGAGCTTATACTCTGCCTTATAGACCTTCAAATACAAATAAGCTCTTGTATCCCTGTTTCAATCACATAATTTAAATGAATATAATGTCATTTTATTAGAAAAATGCAATGAGTATGAAATAGATCATCAGAATGGCCACTGTAGCCCAGGCTGGTGAGAACTTGAGTATTTTATATCTGACTAAACACATGCGCATGAAAAGAAACATCACCTGACACAGACATGAACAAGATAGAATCTAGATATTAGAATTTTGGGGAAAAACAATTGTGCCTTAACAGATAGCTTCTTATCCTACACCACACATTTCACTCTTTCAAGGTGGAGTTACAAACTGAACATGCAATGACTGAGCTGCATGGTCACCAAAGTTGTAACACACCCAAAAAAACAATGCTTCATATCGGCTTCTTAATTATGTGTGTTTAGCATTAGTGATATAGTCTCTTCTGAACTTTTATTTCAAGTAGAAATTTGATTAAATTTCAGAAGTGCAAGAAATCACAGAAAACCCTCCGGCAGTAAATTGATAGGAGAAATCTTCAAAAAAACCTGGAAGCTGTCCTGTTCATATTGTCCTGGACTTTTCAGCCAAGTTAATATGTCTGTAAAGAATACTATTTTATCCTGAGAAAAGATTGACACTTTGTTTATCACCAGATGAAAAAAAATTAGAAGCAAAACATCAGGTTGGTGACAAATCCAAAACAAGTTGCAAGACTGTAACCCAATCTGCAAAACATCAAAAAACTGATTGTCCCAGAGTGGGATGCACTATGGGAAGCTGTGCTGTCCCATCTTTTACTAGTGTCAGCTTCATAGCACCTGCTTCCATTTCCAGCAGCTCTGTCTTTAAGAGAGCATCGGCCTCTATCTTGATAGTGTTTTCATCAAGAGATTTGTAGCTGATTTCCATTTTTAATCTTTATGGCAGCTGTTTATAGTCCTGTAGGACTGAACACATGGATGTTGCAAAGCTTCATTAGCTGTTATTCTTTTGTTTCCATCCACTTGTAACATTTGTTTCAGCAAATCCACACCTTCTAGACACCCAACATTTTTAACAAATCTTGTGAGGGATGGGAAAGGCTTTCCCGGATTTGGAAATATGATATCCAACTACTCCTTTGCAGATTGCCCACGAAATAGCGGCTCACCGATGAACAATTCTGCCGACATGTTATTTGTTGCTTTTTTCTAGACTAGCTCTCACAAAGCATTTGAGTTGTTCCTGTTCCTGGTTGGTTTTTTTATAATTTTATAGACAAGTTCCATGTCGTGGAAATGTGAAAAAAGATAGTGATATTGCCACCATGTGGCTCTTATCATATATGGTTTTATACTTCTTCAAAAAATTCTCTAAGAGTTCAAAATGCTAAAATTCACTAGGACTTTACAAAGTTTTATTATTTAGTGAAAGACTTGCCAAGTTCTTACAAGATTTTATAATTGAGTAAAATATTCGCCATGCCTGGTGAGAGATTCGCCATAAAATTATATATACATATTATATTATTGATAAAATCGCCTCCCATTTTTCCTATATACCATGGAGATTCGCCCAATTATTATATTTATAAATTTGGGGGGGGGTTCTTAAAATTTTCCCTGATTAGGACTATCCCAAGATAGTTCTACTCCATATTATCCGCGGGATAACAGACAGGTTGAGGCAATCAATAAAGCCCTTAAGTGCATGCTACAGAGAATGATTGGAGTCCACAAACGGGATTGGAATTTAATATTGTACTTATATATGTAGGCATATAGGACTTTGGTGAGAAATGCAATCGGATTTACGCCTTTTCAGTTGGTGTATGACCTAGAAGTTGTCTTATCGATTCAGTGTGAAATTTCATCTCTCAAGCTCGCAATCGATCTACTTCCTGAAACTTCAGAGGAAGAGGCTCGATTCTTGGAACTAATCCACTTGGATGAAACTCGTTGTGACGTCACGCTAGCTAATGAAGCACATAAGAAATGTGTTAAAGCGCAATTTGACAAAAATGTCAAGTCTTGTGTCTTCTCGGAAGGTGACCTGGTCTTTCTCTACGATCAGGACTCTGATAAATTAGGAACGGGTAAGTTCAAATCATTATGGATGGGCCCCTACATTTTTAAGTGAGTATTAGCGAAAGGAACCTATGAGCTAGTAGATTACAATGGGATTCCACTATCGCAACCCTAAAACGGGTTGTATCTTAAGCATTACTATGCTTGATCAAGTGTAGTAATCTCTTTGTAGATATGATTTTGTTACGTTTTTGTTTTCATTAAGAGTTGTCATTTTGGTTAGGTAATCCACTTTGTATTTGTTGCAAATGTCCGGACCTTTTGGAATCATTCGTTGGGTACGCCGACGGAGCTATTCGTAGTACGCAGAACCTATCTTCTGCAGCCTGGGCCATTTTTGCTCCAAGCGGCAAGTTGGTGAGTTTCAAGGGGATATGTATTGGTCGATAAATGAACAACATCATTGAGTATAGCATGTTGATTGAGCTTCTCTCTGATTCCATTTGACATGGCATATGCCGACTTGTTGTCAGGCTAGATTCGCAGCTCGTCGTTCTACAGCGTACGGGCGTTTATTCTGTTTGGAACTTGGCTATTTACCGTATGTTCCTAAGAGTCAGGATTTTGGAAAGACAGTTTGATTCCATTCAATATCAACATATTTCCATAAACTTAAACACATTAACTGATTCATTAGCAAACTATGTGTTAGATAGACATTTGCAGCATTTGTAAAAGAAGCATTAATATTTGCATCAGGATTGCATAACTTCACCAAAATAAAACTCTGAAAATAAAAAATATATAACTTTTAATATTTTTTACAAAATGTTTTGGGTCCAAGACAAAATCGGCCATATGACCAAGAAACTCAAAAATGAATGCAGAAAAGCATCCTAGACTAATGATGCTTGTGATAACAGGTCGCCTCCTGTGCGATCATATGCAAAAGCCTAGTCCATCGACTCGACACGCCAGTAGTATGGCGTTGTAACCTCAGAGGTAACTCGTCAGTCCTCACATCCTAAATACCAAGAGTGAGGCCCTCAACCTGATCCTGCAATATTGCCAGGGTCTCTGTTATGTCCAGATCGTGAAGGACAACCCTCCCTACAGCCTCTCCTGCTAGAACATCAGCTGCCGCCCATAGGCGTGCCGCTAGTCGCACTGGCCCAATATCTGCACACACATATGAGTTCGATTAGTCTTGATAACATTTAAAAACACAAAAACATTATAATACTAATAAACAAAGATATGGTCAAAACATTTACCTATCACACTCCACTGCTCACCAAGTGGTAACGCCAAATCCAGGTCACCTCGGAAATCCATCCCGACATATGGATACTCCACAAAGACCATCTCCTGACGGTCAAACCACTCATAGAAGGCATCAGAGAAATAAATATGTGACTGACCAACATGTCTGGCCATAAGATCAACCCACCTCTGCATCCGTGGTTCCCCCGGTGCTGGAAATCCTAGTGAAATGTACTGAGGCTACATCAGTGGAATCCTCTCTAAGGCAAAAGAAGTCAAAATGGAACCATAGCCAAAGTTATTGGATCTTCCATTCTTTACCTTAGAGAATTGTTCTTTTATGACTGGAAGTACCGCCTCACACCAGTTGAATACCTTTGGTTCTAGGCATTCCAGGGGGTACTGCATATAAGATCTATTTGCCAAATGAAGAACCGCACTACCAGCCAATCTAGTAAAGGTGAATAAGATGGTCCTCAAGGGCCGATCAGTGACATCCTGTATATTGATCTTGTCGTCTCTGTTGGGCTAAGATCCATCTCTACAAAACTAACAGATATAATCACTCACAAATTCTCCCCCACTGGCGGATCTAGATAGAGAAACAGGGGCACCTCGTCTCGATAACCCTGCCAGAAAGTAAATATCCTCAACTGTCAATGGAATATATTTGCCTTTGATCTAGAATACCTAGTTGATCGGATCCCCAACATCGAGAAAATATTGCAACAAATTGATTTGTTGCCTCATGCTGGATATGCGGAAGAATTTGAGCAAACCACAGTTTCGTAATGCAGTAACTGTGCCCTAATTGTGTAAAGCAATCATGTCCTCTTCTTCATGTTCACATTCACGCCATGTGACTACCATCTTGATCTTATAAATCTTTGAAACACAGACAAAAGATAAATTAGGATCTTGATTTGAGCAAAAACAGGTAAAATTTTCATGAAAGATCACTATGTAAAGTTTCCCCTCTGTGCCCATCGCACCCTACTTGTGAGCAAGGTGAGATGCATACTGACTGGCCAGTGTCCAGTTCAATATGCATCACACCTTTCGATTCAGGCCAGGTGCGATGGATGGAGAATGAGTTCTTCAAACCCCAAGGACCCAGAAGCAGGGAAAAACTTGATCAAAATCGAAAAAGAATGGAATGAAAATGAAGAGCTCAGGTTTGGCTCCTACCTAGTCCTGACGGCATGGAGAATATTCCACCGGAACTCATGAAATCAGCTGATGAAATTTAAGGGGGAAAACCACTCCAGAGCTCCAAAATCCAAAATTCGAAGAGAAATGGTAAAAATGAGAGGTAAAACTACTTTTTATGTTACTATTCATGTACTTCAAGTAAAATGTTAGTTTTAATTCATTTCTTAGGCATGTATATGTATTTCTAATCAATTTGATGGAGAAATTGAGCAGGTTGAACAACCGAAGAAAGAATCTAACATGTTAAATGGTAAATTGAACATCTTAAACCACTATCATGAGCAATGTTTCTGCATGGTTCAAGCTCGTTAAAAAATAAACCCGCCTATGAGCATGGTTTCTCCTGGTTCAAGCTCATTAAAAATGAATCCACCCTCAGTAAATAACATTTTTGATTGCTCTACTATTAGCCTTTTGAACCTTGGTTGTGTTCCTACCGTCACCTCCATTCTTTTGGCTGATCATACGCTTCCACTTGATTGTTTATCCTTTTAAGGAAAAGCCATGACGAGTGGTCCTATTAGCCACCCTCTTCACAACACCATGTTTTAAGAAGTTCCAAGCTTACCCAGACCCAGTTGCTACCCCAAAACACCACTCGTTCCTAAAAAACGAGTCTCTTTTAAACTCTTTTTAGACTCATTAAATATAAAAATATTGTCGAGCTATTGGCCTTTCCAGCTCGTTAAAGTAATGGGAAGCGCCATCCCTCCTATACATTTTAATCTTTTTGGACCTAAGGGATTATCAAACAAAAAGATCGAGCGCTTGTCTTTTTCGGCTCACTAAAGCGATCGAAAATTCATCCCTTTTGTACTATTTTATACTTTTTCGGACTTAAGTGATTATGCTACGAAAAAAGACTGCTAGAGCTTCCTTTTCATCCTTTTTCAAACTCTCTAAACATGAAAAGGACCGACTTATCTTTGTCATTAAACTCATTAAAAAATAGCGACAAACTTGTCCATCCAGACAAGAACGAGTTTCACTGTCGCTAGGCTCACTAAAATATAGCAATAGGTTTGCCCGAAGGGAAAAATATAGAACAAGCATATGTTACCCTCCTCAATCTTGACAAAAATAAAGAGGTACTGGTCAGCAATGACTGCGGAAAAAGGGAAGAAAACTTGAAGAATTTTATTGGTAGCAGGTCGCTCTTGAACATGACACTTTCACTCCATCACCATGATTGAGTCAAGTTGGGTTATTCCGTTCACCGGTCATATCACCATTGGTCCTCTATACCATCCATCTTTTGGGGTTAACGCTACCAATCCATCTCATTTTTGATGACATGTTCAAGAGAAGTCATTGAGATAATTCACCATCCAGCTAACACCTCATCTACTGCAATAGCTTCACCCTTCATTTTTCATGACCGCCATTCCTGAGCCTTGTATCATCAGATCGTTTTCACCTCCAGAAAAATCATTTGCTTTGTTTCGTGTCATAGATGTGGGATACATCAAGGCCCTCCTACGACAAGTCACTTCTTGTCGACATCAGCTCATTATCCAAGAAGTTGACTTAGAAACAACCCTTTCAATACTTTGAAGCTTGCATACCTCAATGGCAAGTTTCTCACTTCCGGCGACAGGTTTACATCAATGGCCTTCGACCAAAAGATTTTGAGTGGTGTTCAACATTGACTCATATATCACACGATGTGAATTGTACTATAGTACCTTGAGGGTCATTATCATTATCGGTGACTCCTCTCGTGCCTATTAATAGCTTACATTATTGGCTAGTAATCAGGCAATGTCTTTCCATGCTCAACTTCAGATCATCTTTTCACATGGATCGACTTATACATCAGGCGAAGATTGAACGAGTTTTGAAGACCCCAGATCCAGTTTCATCCATTCGGGCTGTGATATATTCAGGAACATAAAGACATCAAGTGTACACAGAAGCTGCACAGATAGTCATCTAAGCCAGGGAGGATGACTCTTCATGTGAAGAATCACCAGTCTGCAACAACAAATGATTGTTTATCCTATGTACATGAAAATGAATTTATAAAGCTAAGCATGGGAATGCCCCCCTCAGCTAGATCGTGAAAATAATATGATAATGATGTATTGTATTGTATCTTATATAGGTCAACTTCCAATTCGAATACCTCAGATCCTCATGATAAAGTATTTCACCTGACATCAAAAGATTTACGACCTCATGCTTTAGGGGGCAACTGTTATAGACATATTTGGGCACTGCAACCCCAATCTTATATGTCCATAAACTAAGGGATTTTTAACCCCTAAAAGTATTGTTTCATACCCTAAAGGATCATGGTCAATTGATTACATCATTTCCCAGAAGTTCGACCTGAAAAACCACCCAGAACTGGCCAAAACTGGACCATACTGACTACTCCATGGTCAAGGTGCGATGCATACTGGTTGCTACACTAGCCAGGTTCGATGCATACTAAAGAGGCCTTCTGTAGGGTGCGATGAGTGAGAATGGACAAATGGCAAAGACAGTTTGCTAAGTGGAAGCTCATGGAATCTTCTAAAAACTTCTCCCATGACACTTGCCTCTCTAAATTCGCCCAAGGATGAGTACGAGATCAATGAAATCTCCAAGTGGAACCAGGAACTATAAATGGAATGACACTAATTAGAAACCCAGATCTGACTCACACCCTTGCAAGACATCTATAAATGGATCCCTCATCTGAGAGATCTAGATTCTGGAATTTAGTAATTTGTAAGGAAGTGTTGTTGGTTTATCTTTGAGAAGAGACATTGTATTGTTGGGTGATCTTGCTTTTCATGAGGTGAAGAGGGCTTTGATGCTGGGAGGATGATGCTGGATCAGAAAGCTGGGTTGTAATCCTCTCTTATACTATTAATAAAGTTCTTTGAGTTTTCCTCCATATAATCGTGTATTTGTGAATCTTGTTATTTGGGAATGCAATTGTGTGGTCAATGTATTTCTGATTCTACATTGTTTATGATATTATAGATCGAGATGCTTTGATGGTGTTTTGTTACTTTGACTCTACAGGTATTCTCTAACACGGAACAAGTAGGAGAAGAGTTGCAAACTCTATCAAGGGAGAGAGAATTCAAGCAAGGAGCTAAGCGGAAGATCCAGGTTGGTCCCTTTTGCTTCTCTCTTATCTATCATACATAAAGGAAATCGCAACTTTCTTTGATTGTTTGTTTCTAAGATAGCTACCCATATTAGTGGGACTTGCAGATCGAAAAGACACTAGTTTTCCCGGAAATAGCTCCCCCTATAAGATAATTTGCGTATACTGGACAATGATATTTATCATGCCTATGGCCCTTGCACTTCAAGCACCAAACCTCTGTGTGTACTTCTGGCTTAGTCTCCTTTTCTTTCTTTAAACTTTGTAGTTCTAGGTGCAGGCTCGCTAACTGTAAGTAGATTTTTTGTACCCCCAGGTTCGTATCCTGAATAGGCAATGCATGTAGCCTCATCACGATCTCCAAGGCTTCTACTTGCATTTCTATCTTCTGTTGTGATAGAGGGATTATTAAATGTGGCAAAATCGATGCAATAAACCAGTCGCGATGTTGTGTATTTGAGATTTTCATGTTATCCTATCTAATCTGGCACTTCAACCTTTGATCAAAGTCCCAAGGTGTCTCATAAACTCTCATTAGGATCTCCTTAAATTCAATTACTGATTGCACCTCAGATTTAGGCTTACAAAATTATTTTTCAAAGTTATATGAGTCTCTGCTAACAATGCATGAGTATTATCATCACACTACTTAATGTACCAGGTTAGTGCACGATCCTACAAGGCGGTAACCAACTATGCCTTCTTTATATTATCATTGATGATTTGTTGTGTTTTCCATACAGTGTTCACAAGAAAGTAGAGTTTCTCTGGATTTTCACTTCCTATTTCCTTGAAGATCGGCATCTTCATTGTGTTTTCCATGATGAATGGTGGAGGGGAGAGAAGGAGATGTAGGTGAAGGTGTATGCGGTGGAAGTGGAGGTGGATAGATGAGATAATCTCGGAATACCATAAGTTATTAAGTAAATATTGCTTCGCGAGGTAGTCAGCACCACCCCTTCATCATCGCTTGAAGGAGTTTCAATTAATGGACTATACTCTGGACCTGATCCGTTACTTCTAAAGAATCTACCACTTTACGTAGCTTCGAAAATTAAGGTAATGGAATTACCCAATTTTCACATAATACCATTTTAATCCAGGTATTCAATGATCTCAATTACTTACCTTGATGTCCCTTAAATAATCTCTGCTCCACCTCACTATAGCTAACTGATGTGTCAACTGCAAATTTAGTAAAAAATAATCCCAGGATTCAATCAAGGCAATGATCAACAGCCCGCGTGATCTTGTTTTAAGAGGCCTCTAGTCGTCACACCAATTATGGAGTCCACATTATAGGACTATCGAGCATCCACCTCCCTTGGTCATCTACCAATTGTGTTAACCACTCATATAATTCGCATGGAAAAGTGCAAAAGAAACTTGCGTGTATCTTTGTATACAAATATCTATTCAACTAATCATCCTTCGACAAATGTGGATTCCTATTTTCTCGAGGTACAAACTTGTGAATCTTCCAATCTAACCACTTTTCAATCTCTTTCTTAGTCTGATTCCAATGATGCGACGTCACACATCTCTTTAAGCATATCTTGATCTTGGCAATGAAACCATTTTTTGGCTTAAGGGGTCCTGACCCAGGTTCAGAGTTAGTTGAACCAACCAACAAAACCCTACACTGTTGGCCCTTTCGTCAACAACCCATGTAGCACAGGCTACAATCTCACCCGAAGCAGTATTGGGGGATGCAAGAACCAAGTTTCTGCATCCAGAGACTAGTGTGATGTCTTTCAATGCCTTAGATTTGCTTCTGCAGATCAATTGACTTCTAGGGCTCTTTAATGTAACTAAGTTAAAGTTGCCTCTAGACCTTTGAAAAGTTCCATGATCAATATTTACAGACCTTAAGCAGTGGATTTACCTAGTTTCGCACATCAGTAAGCAACCCTATATCGGAGTTCACATAGATCTACTTAATTCATTAGAAAACATAAGAGAAATAGCTTTTAACTTTGCGGAAGTAGATAACCATTCATATCATGCAATATTAAGATAGATTCAGTGAACTCGTGTAGTATTCAATCATTATTTCATAAAATATATCATTCAATTGGTAAAAGATAACATAAACATATTCAACGGAAATACACAGTAATTCTCCAAAAAGTTGTCTTTATTGATCTTTCATTCACATATTACAGAATCTCTACCTTGCACACACAGTTGTATGGGTCCGCACACTCAGCTACGAACTCTTCCTAGGCCTCTTACACACTCAACTGTAGGAGCCCTCCCTTCTTCACCTAAGCGTAGGAAGCAAAGCCTTCCTTCCTTAGCACTTCCACAAAAACCCTTCAACATACCCAAATATCCATCAAAAGTTATCTCTAAGCCTCGCTAAGACTCAACAATTTATAGCTTTCCTAATACAATACCATGGCCCCCAGCTCATGAGTGAGTCTTCAAAACCGACCAAAAACAAGGGATAAGGCCCTTTTGACTCCTATCTACCTACGCGCTCTGCATCCACATATCGCAGAGACTTTACATTATTTTTACAAAACTTTTATAGAATTGGGTTAAATTAACCCCAAAACTAACCCTGGGGACCCTATCCCAACATCGTTCATCGTTTGTTGACCATTTTGGCCTCTAGTCATACTATCCCCCATCCCCTCCGAAGTTGAGTCAGCCGCTGCTAGGTCAACCTTGCACTTTATGTTCAAACAAGGGAAGTCGTTTGTTTATCCCTCAGTGCCACCATTTTACATTGTCCCTGGTTTCAGTCCATTAGTAACATTACTATTTTCCTTCATGCCTTAGTTGAGGATCCTCATTGCCTCACCTATCACAGGCCCTATTCTGTCAACATCAGCTCATTTATTCTAGAAGAATAGCCTAGAGGGTAGTTTATCTTGGTTCTAGCTTAAATCCTTGTTTGGCGCCTTGGCTCAAGCAAAGGGACTCATCATTTCCCTTTGACTTGGTTGTTTCATGTTCGTGATTTATACACTTGATGGTCCAGTGATGCAGAAGATTTTACTAGTGATTCCCAGGTGTGTGTGAGATGTTTCAAACCTCATGAAGGGGTGGCCCTTCAATGGCGGGATGCATTCCAATTATGCTACAGCCTCAGATGCAGTTCTGTAGATTTGATGGGTTTGGTTCCTACCAATCACAATGTTCATAGAATGCAAGTCTCCTTCAAATGATCCATTCAATTTTGTAGATCCCTTCCCTGTTCAGCAGGGCTTCTTCGGTTGTTCTACCCTCCCTCCCACCAATTTTTTGAGGGAAGGGTCATTATATCTCATGTACTACCCTCCCTCCAAGTGCATTATGTATATGGGACACATTGTATTATTCCCTGGCTCAATTATTCCAGCATGTCATATACCATTCAGTCTATACTTCATTGCTCAATTTTATTTTTCTGGCGCATCATTATTTTTGTACTAAGTTATCTTGGCGGGTATAGGTATGCCTCCCCACCCCATTGAGGTTCGGTACCACAACATAAAAGGAGACTTGCATTGGTCTCATCCCATCTGTCCCTATCCTCCTTCGCTTCAGCTCTATTGGTCTCTCTCTCTCTCTCTCTCTCTCTCTCTCTCTCTCTCTCTCTCTCTCTCTCTCTCCATTTTGTTGTCTAGTGATTGTGTCTTTACAACATACTTCAGTCATACATTTTGCTCCTAACACTCCTACATTGGGGGGCAATATGCTATCACAAAAAAATTGATCATCTAGCCCAATTTACTATATGCATCAAAGTACACCATGTAAAGCCAATTTTACCATAGTAAAATTGCTTTCACTGTGAGAAATTACTTAATAAACTACCTTTTTTAAGTAATTTATAATTAAACCCCTGAAGAATAATTAAATAAATCACTATTTATTTGATTTTCTTCTAGGAATAATTAATTAAACCATTTTTCAATTATTATTCATTGTCATATTTGACCCAATTATGAAAAATCAATAGATAAATGATTAATTATCTTATTTTTCTCTAGGAATAATTAATTAATCACTAATTAATTATTATTCCTTGTCAAATTTGACTAAATCCCTTAGGAATAATTAAATAAATCATTATTTGTTTATTATTCCTTAACCAATTTCTTGAGATGATAAATAAATCATTTATTTATTTATTATTTTTTAAATAAAAGTTAAATACTTTTTCCCTCCTAACCAAATATAATAAAATATTCCAAGTGGTTATTCCAAGAATGGGGTTAATAATATTTTATTATTGCTCATTATTTGAGGATAATTCAATGTTTTGTTATAAATAGAACGATTTTCCATTCATTATTCACTTTTGATTATCTTCATTGTTGCACTCATTATTGTAACTCTAACTATTTTCATTGTCGCATACCACTTTTTCCATTTGAGTTACCATTGAGCTCAAACATTTTATTTGTTGGGTTTACACATTATAGAGGAGAGAGACTTTATCAAAAATCTGAAGACATTTGAGGATAGCCAAGAACCCGTCCCATAAAGGAGGACCGATAACATTTATTTGTTCCCTTCACAGGTGTTATAATAAAATCTATTCTTTGTATATCTGGTTTTCATTGGATGATTGGAGTTATTATTGTTTCTTTCTGTTGTTTAACTATGATTGTGGCATAAATCGGGACTTTGGCAGCTTTTGTTTCTATCAGTTGTTGTAGATCTACAATGTTTACCAGCCATTTAAATTGTTGAGACTGTTTTTCATTCACAGTCTTAAGTATTTTATTTTCGTACATCTTTGAGAGGAAAACACTACAACATTCTAAATAGAGTGCATGAAAGGTAATATGTGAGGGATTTGCAACACTCCAATTGTCACATAAAAATGTTATAGGAGGAGCTTGGTTCAATAAGCCTTCAATGAGGTAAATTCAGGCCAACTCATGGATCCAAATGTTGGGGGTATATTGGGGAAATCTCAAAGAGAAATGGCTTATTCCTCGGGTGGCCGACACATAGAAATGAGACAGCTTAAAACTGAAGTTGTAAGAATGGTAGAGAGGAGGAAAGGAAGGAGGTAAGTAGATGCATAGGGTTGTAACAACAAAATCCTAAGCAGGAATGTTCCAAGAGAAAGTGCAATTCAATGGATAGGGTTGTAAACAACGTAGAATCCTAAACAATGGTTTTGTGGTGAAATTATAGAAATAGAGGAGTGAAAAAGAAGGTTTCAGATCAAACATGACATGGGTATCATTCTCTGCCAAAAGCTAACGTAGATTTGGACTAATACAGGCCCTACAGATTAATCATATGTGCAAGTAAATATGTAATTTTATAGGTATTGCAATGCTAGTGAATAACACATATAGGTCTGTGATAAGCATAGGTATTGTCTTCTATGAGAAGATAAGATAAATCCATAGATTGAAGAGGAACCAACTGCATTCATTTTACTATTTCAAAGGAAGAAAAACACAGATGAAATGAGATTACCGAGAGGAACATGCTGCACATTAATCATGCTTAGAATCAACAAGGAAACTCCATTTATCTTGAAGGGTCCAAATAACTAGTCCATACATTCAACAAGATATCAGTGAAGTCCCCCATGAATAAGAAAATAGGACCAAAATGGCTTCTCATAATTGAGACCGCTTGGGTGAGAAATTCTGAAACCCCCTCTATAATATTGCTTCCCCTATTTATATGAAAGGGGGAGAGCTTGAGTTACAATCACAAAAATATCTAAGCCAAAGCATGAGTTGTCTGCTAGACTAGTTGTCTCAGCCATTGTAAGGATCTACTACCTAAATATTACAATTGGGATCAAATCAATTCTTGGAAATAGAAAACTACAAAAAGTCAAAAGAAATAGGAGCAAGAGTGGAGGAAGGGGTCCTCTGTTGTCCCTATGAAAGCTTAAGATCAGTTCCTATCTCTATCACAATGTACTTCCCATGCTTCTTGGCCTATTTACTATCTGTTCTCCCTTAAATTCCTTTGGCACCAACTCTGGAGGCATGTAGCAGAATATTTTTCTCATGAATGTGCCCACACCTAGTTTGAATGCGACATCCCCCATGGTTTACTGTCAAAGCTACTGTCATTTTAGCCTTTATTTCATTTGGCGCTGACTTCTGGACCCATGTCATAGTGGGCTTCTTCTGGATCTGCCCATCCCGTGCTTTGAATGCACCACCTGTTCTTCTTAAGACCATAGCTACCAACCCATCCACCCATTTAAATATTTGCAAAACACTACTAGAGCACCATGGCTGCAGGACCTTATCCTTTAAGAATAATGTGAAACAGGTGAATTCTGACCTCCACATAATCCCCCTTTAGTATAGCTCTGCTTATGCTTTTATTTTCATATAACCAAGGGCTAATACCAAGGGCTTAACCTTCATGCATTAAGGCCTTTAGACAAGTGTCCGAGAGCCTTTTTCCTTTATAACACAGAAATCCCTTTGATTTCCAGTTACATCGCATCAGCTAATATCTTGGATGCGAAATGTTTATAGATCATGTCGTAATAACTTATCACATCTAGGGGGGGGGCATTTTTACTTTGTTACTTGGAATCTTGCATCTCGGTACTTGAAGGCCTTTTACCTTTAGCTTTTCACCTTAACAGCTGCAATCATCGATCTGCGGGGTGATGTCATCACTTCCATGTGTCACCCTGTAAGTGGTGACATGTGTCACCTGGAAATAGTCCCATTTCACCCCTGAAAATGTTGAAACTGTGTGACACGTGTCATATGCCACATCAGCATCTGTACTGCCATGTGTCCTCTATATTGCCACGTCATTGATGACATCATCTTCCATGTCAGCTCTGAGGATCAATAATATTATGCCACGTGGCCCCCAGGAAGAGAGAGAAAATGGTCTACCCAGCCCTTTTTTTGCATGGGTTTCCTTTGTATTCAGTTTTCGACCCTTCCCAAAACTTTTACACTGTATCGCAGAATCAGCCCCCCACATGTTCTTGGAATGAGAACCCCCGCTGATCGTCATTATTGTGAATTGTAGGATGCAGTATTTCCCATCGCCAATATGTCGTAATGTCATACCGCCACATGGAGGAGAGAGAAGGGTAGGGCCTGACCTTTTTTTGTCGAGCATTTTCTTTGTTAACGATTTTTTGACCTCCTAGGCAATTTACCAATATATCACAATATCGGTCCCCCATAAGGTTTTGGAGTGTGTGGGACTATTGTGACCCAGGGACTACAGGGTGCGAGACCTGCGGGATCGCGAGGTCACCGATATGCGAGTCGTGGGATGTGGGACCTACGGATCCTGTAGGATGGGGGACTGCGACACCTGCTGGATGAAGGACTGTGGGACTTGTAGGATGTGGGAATGTGGGACTGTGTTATGAAACCAACTCAAGAAAAGATAGAAAAGATAGATCAACGCCTTAGAATTTAGCCTCTTCGAGGGGGCAACCTCCTTTACATTACATAAATGAACAATTCTTGGATGATTCAAATGACAAAACCTCATTTCTATATATAGGAGTCTAAGGAGTCACAATATAACCCAGCCAACCTAACAATAATAATATAAAGCCACAAAAATAACAATAGAGGGATTCTATGGGGCACAGTAATAACAATATGGGGATAATAGGGTCACAACAATATTAATAAGGGATGCAACTACAAAAGAAATGGGGTAATTACTAGTATTATAGGGACCCAACATGCCCCTCTCCTTCAAAAAAAAGTGTTGTCCTCAACACTTGAGTAGTTATGGATGCTTCTGTATAAAATTCTCATCCTCCCAAGTGGAATCTTCAGCAAATAAGTTCTTCCACTTGATAAGATACTCTAAAATTGATCGATTTCGTAGCTATCGAGTTCTTGTTTCTGTGACTGTTTCTGGTTCCAATATAATTTTTCCTTCCTCGTCAAGTTCTGGAAATATTGTTTGAACAGGGAGCTTGTCGCCTATAACCTTCTTTAAACATGAAACATGGAAAACTGGGTGCAATCGAGAAGCTGCAGGAAGCTCTAATTTGTATGCCATAGTACCAATCTTTTGCAACACCTTGTATAGACCATAATACTTTGGTGATAATTTATTATCCTTCTTAGCCTACTTGAGGGACATTTTCTTATATGGTTGTAGTTGTAGGAATACCCAATCACCTACATCAAAAATTCTTTCGCTGCGATGTTGATCTGCCTGTTGTTTCATTCTATTCTATGCCAGCACGAGGTTATCCTTTAAGAGTTGGAGGACTTGTTGTTGATGTTCGATGTGATGTTCCACTGCTTGAACCTTAGAATTTTCTCTTAAATATGATGTGATGGATGGTGGCTGATATCCATAAAGTGCCATAAATGGGGTCATTTTTGTTGATGTATGGAAGGAAGTGTTATACCACCATTCAGCTAGAGGAAACCATTTGACCCATTGTGTCTGTTTATCAGATACAAAGAAACGAAGATATACTTCCAAACATTTGTTTACTATCTCAGTTTGTCCAATAGATTGAGGATGATAAGATGAGCCATGAGCTAACTGAGTACCAAGACAAGAAAATAATTATGTCC
Source organism: Pinus tabuliformis (assembly GCA_031772625.1). Taxonomy (NCBI): domain Eukaryota; kingdom Viridiplantae; phylum Streptophyta; class Pinopsida; order Pinales; family Pinaceae; genus Pinus; species Pinus tabuliformis. Next base: position 853,522,330 of record CM062820.1, on the reverse strand, counting down.
AAAAATTTCCAGTGAAAATGGGATCTCTGTCACTTACAATAATCTTTGGGTTTCCATGTAGCTTTTGAATTGTTTCCATAAATGCAGTAGAAACTGTACTAGCTTTAAATGGATGTGATAATGCACAAAAGTGTGCATACTTGGTAAGTCTATCAACTACCACCATTATGACACTCTTTCCCTCAGACTTGGGTAAAACTGTGATAAAATCCATTGAAACCTCCTCCCAATGTTGACTTGGAATGGATAAAGGTTGTATAGACCCGGTGTCTTAATTGTTTCAAATTTATTTTTTTGGCAAACTAAACATTCCGCCAAAAATGTTTGAATATCCGATTTAAGGCCATCCCAAAAAAATTCCTTCTTAACCCTGTGGTAAGTTTTTAAAAATCCTGAGTGCCTTCCTAAGGAGAAGTGTGCAATTCCATAAGAATATTTTGTTTTAGTTGGGAATTCTTACAGAGGTATAAGCGATATTTGTACCATAAAGAATCATTTTGCCAGCTAAATGTATCAAACGTACTGGAATCTTGTTGTAACTTTTGAATAAGTGCCCATACTTCTTCATCATTCTTCCATTCCTCCTTTGCTTCGTTTATCCAATCTGGTTGGATAATAGAAATGGTGCACAACAATGCTTCCACATCCTCATCCTTTCTTGAGAGTGCATTTGCCACCACATTTTGCTTTCCTTTTTTGTAGATGATTTCAAAGTCATAACCCAACATCTTTGTGACCCACTTTTGTTTCTCTTCAGAGGATAATCTTTGTTCTAAAAAGTATTTAAGGCTATCATGATCTGTTTTTACCTTGAAGTGTCTTCCCATTAGGTAGGGTCGCCATTTCTTAAGTGCATGGAGTATTGCCAACATTTCCTTCTCATAAATAGTTTTGTGTACAAACTTTCCCTTGATTGGACAACTTTCAAAAGCAATGGGTCTTTCATCTTGCATTAAAACAGCACCAATTCCATTTCTTGAAGCATCGCATTCCACAATAAAGGTTTTTGTGAAGTCCAGTGTAGCTAAGACTGGTGCTTGGCACATTGCCTCTTTAAGATGTTCCAAGGCCTTTGTTGCTTCCGGAGTTCATGAAAATGCATCTTTCTTCAATAATGTTGTTAGAGGTGCTTCTATTCTCCCATAATTCTTAACAAACTTGTGATAATACCCTGTCAACCTGTGAAATCCTCGCAGATGCTTTATGGATGTGCGGATTTTCCATTCCTTAATGGCTTTAATTTTGCTAGGGCCTACCTTAACTCCTTCATGAGATACAATATGACCCAAATATTCCACCTCTTGTACTCCAAAGAAACATTTGGATCTTTTTGCATATAATTGTTTCTCCTCCAATAGTTGTAAAACCCTGTCAACATGTTCAACATGATCCTTCCAAGACTTGCTGTAGATTAGTATATCATCAAAAAATACTAACACAAATTTTCTAAGGAATGGTTTGAAAATAGAATTCATCAAACCTTGAAATGTTGAAGGTGCATTGGTAAGGCCAAAAGGCATGACCAAAAATTCATAATGACCCTCATGACTTCTAAATGTTGTTTTCGGAATGTCTTCGGTCTTCATTCTGATTTGATGATATCCTGAACGAAGATCCAACTTGGTGAAGTAAATTGATCCATGCAATTCATCCAGTAATTCATCAGTGATGGGAATGGGAAACTTATATTTAATAGTGAGCTTGTCGAGATCCCTATAATCTGGACACATGCACCATGATCCATCCTTCTTGTGCGCTAATACTACTAGAGCAGAGAAAGAACTTTGACTCAGTTGAATTATACCAGCCTCTAGCATTTCTGCAACCATACGTTTAATTTCACTCTTTTGAGCATAGGGATATCTGTACGGCCTGATGTTTGGAGGAACACTTCTTGGTATCAAATGAATAGCATGATAATGATCATGAATAGGTGGGAGACCTTTGGGAGTCTCAAATACCTTGGAATGATTGTCCAAGACTTTTTGGAGATCTGGAGAAATAGATGATTGCAATGTGGAAACATCTAGCGAACATAATTGTGCAATTACACCCCTTTGTTCCTTTTTTAGAAGCTTTGTCATACCATTAGAGCTAATTATCTTTCCTGGTTTCCCTGCAATACCCCTTAATTCAACTTCCTTTCCTTCCACGGAAAATGTCATGAAAAGTTCTTGAAAATTGAAAGTTATTGTACCCAAGGATTATAGCCATTGTACTCCTAGTACAACATCAGCACCTCCCATTGGAAAGCACTAGGCTAGTCAATACATATTCTCCCATCGATATCTTGATATTATGGCACTTTCTAGAGCAATTTATTGCTCCTCCATTTGCAACCATCACTTGACACTATAGTGCTGGGTATAAGAAGCAATTCAATTCTTTTGCTACCTTACAATGAATAAAATTGTGGGTACTTCCTGAATCAATCAACACTAGTACCTTTTTCTTCTTGATTTGTCCTTCTATCTTGATGGTTTGAGGAGTGGTAATTCCCACCAATGCATTACAAGGTATGGTCAGATTCATTTCTTCTTTATCTAGGCTTTGTTCATGGAGTATATCCTCTTCTTTTGACCTTTCTTGCTCCTTTTCTTCTTCCTCTTCAAAATATATGTAGAATAATTTCTTCTCAGCACACTTATGACCTTTAGTGTATTTTCTATCACAACTGTAATAAAACCCTTTTGCTATTTTTTCTTCCAATTGTTGTGGTGTCAACCTTATAGGTTGTGGAAGACTAGGGGCAACCACACTTCCATCTTTATAGTTGTGAGTGGTATGCTTCCTGGTTGCCATAATTTTGCTTTCCATTTTTCTTGCTAACCTAAATGCCTTCTCTAATGAATCAGGTTCCCAAAGGCAAACATCATGTTGGATATTATCCTTTAAAGTCCCTATGAACACATCAATCTTATGCTCCTCTGGAATATCTTTTACCCTTATGTTCAATTTTTGGAACTCCTCAATGTGCTCCATTATTGAACCCTTTTGTTTGAGACTTATCAATTGGCTAAAAAAAGTGTTGCTGCTTGTATCCTCATAATGTGCTATCAATTCTTACGTAAAAATTGCCCAAGTGATAAATTTTTTACGAGAGCAAAGCCATCAATACCATACAAACTGATTTGATTCCAAATACAAAGTTGCAATACGTACCTTTTGTGTGTTTTGCACATTATTGAGATCGAAAAATTGCTCCATCTATAATATCCATGTTGCGGGATCCTTGCCATCAAACTTCCTCATATCGATTTTTGGAATATGGTGCGTCTTCGATCCAACATTATATTCTATGATATCATGACTAACATTTCCTTTGTTTGCATCATGAGTTTCCTTTACTACCTTTTCACCATTGGTAAGTATTTCTTGTAGAAACTTTGTCAAATCTGTCTTCAAATCTACCATGTCTGTCTTCAAATTTGTGTTCAAATCTATCTTCAAGTTGTCCATCTTAGCTTCCATGCCATTCATGTTAGCTTCCACGCCATTTATCTTAACTTCTGTTAACTTTTGTGACAGTGACATTTGTTGCACTTATTCTTGTAATTTTGATATATCATGTAGCATTTCTTCCTCTTCACGAGTCATGCTAGAGCTTTCAGGTTCCTTACTAGGTGTTTGCATTTTCTTTCCTCGGGGCATCAGTTACCGATAATAATTCTCTACTATGCCCTTTGAATTCCTTCAAAATAAATTTTCAAACCAAGCTTAAGCAAAAATTTAAGAAAATCTACACACCTTTTTTCACTTTGTAGGAGCTCAATATTGCCTCTGATGTATCTCTGTACTTTCCAATAAACTAGTTCTGAATTTGTGATCTATAGTATCTCTCTGTGTCCTCTTTCCAATGCCACAAGTCTGACCCAAATTGGATTCTCCAAGGAAGAGTTATGCGAAATTTCCCACAGTGACTTGATTATAGACTAGTTCAGTAGAGCGAAATTGTATGACGTGCCACGAGTCATTGTTTCGACCTTTGGATCTAAAAAATGCATACAAGAAACTATATTCCATCCTCTTTCTGTACCTTCTTATGAAATTTCAATCCGATCCCCAGAGAGAAAGTTATGACGATTTTCCCCAGGTCACCTGTTTGGAATGTAATTCAGGAGTCTGCAAAAAGACCAACTTCCTCAGATCATATCTCCGCAAATATAGCACGAAAAGATCTAAAATTTGGACCCGAGGTTCGAAGTGATTTCTTCTAAAATGGGTTTCTTTTGTAACTTCTGAAACATCACAAAAAAAAAAAATATAGTGAAAATGCCACAATGACCTGTTTGGAGCAGCGAAACCCTAAAATCCAAAGCTTTGATACCAAATGTTATGAAACCAGCTCAAGAAAATATAGAAAAGATAGATCAATGCCTTAGAATTTAGCCTCTTCGAGGGGGAAACCTCATTTACATTACATAAATGAACAATTCTTGGATGATTCAAATGACAAAACCTCCTTTCTATATATAGGAGTCTAAGGAGTCACAATATAACTCGGCCGACCTAACAATATTAATATAAAACCACAAAAATAACAATAGAGGGATTCTATGGGGCATAGTAATAACAATATGGGGATAATAGGGGCACAAAAATATTAATAAGGGATGAAACTACAAAATTAATGGGGTAATTACTAGTATTATAGGGACCCAACAGACTGTAGAGCCCTCCAATGTGATTTGCCTTCGTCTTTTAGTGATTTTTTCTTGGTTTTCTGGGTTTTACAAAGGTAATCTTCAACAGGCTCTAACTTCTGATCCAGGAGACCTGTTTTGGACTTCTATATACCATTAGAAAGCTGTTTTTGAGCACTATGCAATGGGGAGGGTAATATTTATCCTTGAGAGATTTTGTGGCTCAAAAATTAGCATCAAACTTCACTGCTTTTAGGAATTTGAAGAAACTGATGAGTGATAAAGCAATGAGTGACAACATTGGCTCCTAATGGGGACAGTGCCTTGCTGGCAAGGTGCTGAGAACCTATAGACTAGTATCATTCACCATTGGGTATGGAGTTAATAATATTTGAATCTTTGTAACCAGCAAAATCTCCATGGTAATTTCCTCCTCAATCTAAAATGCAGAAATAAAAATTCTAACAACTAGAAAGTAAATGCTCAGCTAGTGACCTTATTCATGTACATTCCTACTTATGCACAGAACTTAATTCAACAAAGTGTGTTCAACCCTCCAATGGAGGCAGACCAGCATTAGAGTACTGGACCACATGTCTTTACACTGCTAAAAAACAAAAATTAAAATGAGCATGCACAATAGAAAAAATTCAAACAAGGAACCTGATACATGATCTTGAAATCACCTCTACTGTTGACTTAAGAATAGACTCATGTACTCAGCCACAGGGTCATGGAATAGAGAAGGAATGTTTATAGTAACCTCTTCTTCACATACAATCTGCAGACCAATTTCTTTTTGGTTATGGAAGCCACAAACAATATTCAGCTCCTCAACTTTGGCTTTGAGCTCTTCTTGAAAAAAAATTGTTGGAAGCTTGTTCCCCACTTGCTGGTAAACAACTCCTTCTATACCTCCATGACCATTTCCTTCTCCTCTAAATAATATGAATCACAAACTGGAGGATATCCTTGATCCTTCTCTCTATGTGAATGATATGCATCATGGACTAGAGCTTCTTTGCTGACCTCCAGATGGGCCTCTTCTTCTTGTTTAGCTTCCCATAATGGAGACTGTGGTAGCTCTACCTCACTTGACTCTCTATCAGAGTCATATTCATCAGAAGAAAGGGAAACATCAAAATCAACTGAATAAACCCTTTGAGAGTTTATTTGCAGCTCAGTGGTGTTTCCTTCTTCTCTTTCTTGCTCATGGGGTGATGCATCTTGATGTGAGTGGATATCTTCTTGGAATGGGCTCTCACATACATCTTCAGTAGGGTCATTAACCTCGAGAATGTCTTCATCATTAAGAGGTGTGCAACAATCTTCAAATAAAGCATTCGGTGGGTATAATTATTTGCAATAGTGATTGAAAGCTTTATGAAAACTTCTTAGGGAAGATATGCTGCCACGAGGTAGTGTTCTATACCAGACTCTAGCACCTTCCTCTAAAGAATACATGAACAACTTCATTTGTACATCTTCAAGAGAAATACCTTGTTGCTCCATGCATTCATGAAAATATTTAAGGTGTTGGCCAATCCTTCTCTCTATGTTCCCACTAAATTTATGAAAGTAGGTATCCAATTCATGAAACAAAGGAACATGGTTAGGATAACTAGAAATTAAAGAAAAATCTAGTGGGGAAAATTTGTTGACCAGAAATGTAGGGACGACCATCTTGAAAACCTCCCTATATGATTGATTTCATATTCAAAAGTAGCGAGGGTTTTCATCTACTGTATCATTAGAGTGAGTATGAGACTATTTTAAATCCAAGATGATAAAATAGAGGTATGGACAGTGGAGTCGCCATGATGTTTACCATAAAATTTGACAGTGGAGTCACCAAGGTGAGAGATTTTCAACATAGACTTCCCCTGCTCACCTAACAAAGGAAATGTAATAATTTATCATACCCAAGGAAAATATTCTAATCTGTTCCCTGGAAGTGGCACCATAAATATTTTATCACTTCAAATCGCACCTCCAGCACAAGTGCTACATGGGAGATAGAAGGCCTCCTAGAAATAGCCTCTAGGTTGATTGTAGACCGGTGCCTAGGACATCTTAAATAGAGGAGTGCATGAAAATTTATATGTGAGGGATTTGTAGCACTCCAATTGTCATGTAAAAAGGTTATAGGATGGGCTTAGTTCAATAAGAATTCAATGAGGTATATTCAGGCCAACTCATGGATCCAAATGTTGGGGTATATTGGGGCAATTGTCACACGAAATAAGTCGATCTTGCGGACAAGATAGACCTTCCTAGAATCTAAAGAAGACCTAATGACAAGCAAACCAACCAGACACTATCTTTCTCTAAATATGATTTGATAAACAATAGCCAACAAGTGTTTTTAGGGCCTACCTTAGGTCCAACACAAGCTTGTGGATGCCCTCGCTCCTTTGATCCAAGTGAGCTCCTTTTTGCGAATCTGCAAACACAAATAAGGCAAACAAATTAAATAGCACCTGAAAAGCCAATTGCATAAAACATATTTAACGTGAAAGTCAAGGAGTCCATGAAACAAATAACATAAGATACTTGTTGAGAAAAATGAGTCTGATTGTATTAATTCAAAAGAAGAAGAACTTTACAACCTTTGCCTTGACGATGTACAAGCTCCTCCCAGGGTCCAGCAAGAAGTCTCCTCTACTTTGACAAGTTTCACTCACTCCCCAATGAAGCCAAAAAGATGTGTGATCTCTCCTCTTAAGCTCAACTAGGAAGTCTTGATTTCACCAGCATTTACCCTCAAAAATGTTCAGCTTCTAACCTCCCCAGCAACCAGCCCAATGCCTATATTTATAGTGCAATGGAGGGAGGTTACTGGGTCCTCCTTCAAAGGGATAAATCCCTCCTTCAAAGGGATAGCTCCTCTCATCAAGGGATTAGCTCCTTCTCTTTTGGGATGCATGAACCACCTCAGAGCAAACAATCCACGTCAAAATTCCTTCTAGAAACCTCTAGAATTAACCCAAAGTGAGTTTTTTAAGATAAAACGTGCGCCTTTTGACTTTCACAGGAGTCCGCACCTACACCGTTAGGGACAGAGCGGGCAGGTCGGCAGCTTTTGTACACAGAAGGTGCGGGACCGCAGGTGACCATGAGAGAAAGTGCGGAACCAAAGTTACATTGATTTTTAATGTCTTTCTCTCATTTCCAAAGCTTGATTTGAAGAACTGAGGTCTGAGACTTGCTTAAGAGGACAATACAAGTGATGATAGACCCATAATGACTGCAAATAATCATGGTGACGATATTTTTGTGTAACAGATTGCCCCCTAAAGTGTGAAGTTTGTAGTAGATGAGAATTTCTTATCATTTAGGAAGAGTGAAGTACTTTATCATTTCGAGGATCATCTTTTGGAGAACCCGGTTGGAACCTATAAAAACATTCAATGCAAGATATATATATGAGATCATGTCATCGCTGAGGTAGGCATTCCCATGCTCAGATCAAAACTGACTAGAAAAACTAACTACTGCTCTGATACAAGAATGATCTTGTAAAACATCACAAGTATAGACTCATGTGGACACAGTATGGACGCAGCCATCTGTTTATGAATAGTCCATTATATAATGAATACAAAATTCCTCGTAGCCTGGATTGTGGAAACTAGATCCAGGGTCTTCATTTCCACTTTCCCGAAATAGTACGATTCTATCCATGCGAATGAATTTGTTGATGTCGAACATGGTAGAAACCACTTGATTACCAGTCAATGATGTAAACTGTTAACAAGTGTGAGAGAAACCACCAATGATGTCAATGGCTCTCAAAGTACCGAGTACAATCCATGAGATGCGAATAACTGTGTTGATGTCGAACATGTCACGGGATCCTTTGATCGAAATTCAATGATGTAAACTGTCGTCAAAGGCGAGAAACATGCCATTGAGGCATGCAGACTTCAAGGTACTGACGATTCCTAGATCATCTTTCTAGATAATGAGTTGATGTCGATAGAAAGCGATCTGTCGTAGACAAGCCCACAACACGAAATCATAGATCAAGTTGAAGAAATTTAGTTTCAAGGACTGACTCAGGGATGGTCAAGATGGATGACAGATATTTTGCAGATGAATGGCTTATTAGCAGTGACCTCTTTAACACAAAACAACACGACAAATGGCTTGGTGACAATTGACCCAAAGTTAATACCCAGAAACCGGCTAAAGACTTTCAATGAGGTTTGATCAACTGTTAGGCAAAGGATTTCCCAACCCAGGTGAATGAAAGTGTCATGTTCAAGAGTGGTTACAAAGTATGACAAACATGCTCATTTTTCTCTCTTTTCCCCCAACATTTCTGAAAAGTAGCTCTTTATTTTTTACAAGCTTGAGGAGGATAACATTTGCTTGATTATAAGCTCATCCTTCGGATGAGTCCAACTTAGTTTAAATTCGAACCCTAAGAAGGAGTGGTTTGTTCCTGTTTGTAATTGAATTGAACAGGTCCTTTACTGTGAAATTTTAACGAGTCCAGTATAGGAGAAACTCGGCGTTTTTCAATTTTAGAGAGTCTGAAAAAACTTAAGAAGACTCCAGGGTTGACCTTTTTCGTAAATTTGTGTCTCCCAAGCCCGAAAAAGTATAAAATAATACTTGAGAGAACCGCTTGATCTTTTACGACCAAGGAGTACTTTTCGTCATTAGTGCCCTTGATCCGAAAAAGTAAAAAAGCGATCAATGATACGTCGTTTTATGACCGATATTGAATTTGAAACGACAAAAATCTGGCAATCTTTTGATGTTTTTACGGTCGGAAAAGAGCTGTAAGTGGACCGTCTTTTAATTCCGTTTTAACGAGTTCAAAAGAAACACTCGGCAATCTTTTCATGTTTTAGGAGTCAGAAAAGAGCTTAAAGATGACTCTACATGTTTTTTCGTCAAAAATGATAGATTTCGCCTGAATAATCCTTTATTCTGCACAAAAACACAAACATTACTCATACCTATTTGAAATGGATAAAAATGTCGCAAAATACCTTTTCAAAGTGAAACATAAACAAATTTGCAATTTATTTACTCAAAAAACTTATAAAAAGGGCCTTTGTCAATTCATTTTTACCGTTTGAATTTGGGTGAGAAAATAATGCTTTTGCTCAGAAAACTTCCCGTGAAGATTGCGGAAAATTTAACCGTCGGAATCGAATGCCGTCTTCTCCAGGTAATCCACATCATCCCACTCTTCATTTTTAACCATTTTGTTTTTTGTTTTATTACTTTATTTCATTTTTGGGAGGGTTTTTAGGCGCAAAACCAGCGCGCGGGGCCCCGCAGGTTTACCATTGCGGGCCTGCGGACCCTGACCTTTTCTCCATTGGGAAAAAGCTCGGGGTCCACACCTTCCATGTAGACAAAGTGCAGTCCCACACACTATGTCTAACCTGGAGGGTGCGGCCCCCGCCGCAAGGGTTTTGAACCCAAAAATTCTCAAAAATGGACCACACAAAATATTTTCTAGCATTTTGATTTGTCTTTATACTTGATGCAAAGAGTACATCATGCTAGATTGGCGTGAACGAGAGCATGAGGACGTGGATGCCGCCGCATGGAATCATCAACCTTCACTTGATGCTTTGAGGGCGTGCGGATTGTACAAATTCTGGGCCATTCCTGGCATGAGGGCTTAGGTGGATTTCTTACAGTGGTTGGTTGACAGATGGAGCATACAGGACCAGTGCTTCTTCATTGGCGGCCATCAGCTCGAAATCAAGCCGGTGGACATATATTTCTTGACTGGTTTTCCTAAGAGAGGCGAAGACTTGACTCTGCACGGGACTAGCCCAGGTGGCCAGTCTGTCGATAGCCTCCGGCTAGAGTACTGCAACAGCCAGGCTAGAGACAAAGGGATAGACATAAAGATGATATCCCGTCATAAGCTCATGGTGATTGCATTCACTATCACAAGACTTTGTGGAGCTGCTGCATTACATATTGCCACCGGATCCCAGATGCATATGGCAGTTGATTGCTTTCGAGGCACCATCTTCAACTGGTGCGATGGTGTGTTGGCCAATGTGAAAGGCCAACTAACTAGGGCCAAGAACGGGCGACTAAAGACCCTTGGTTATGGGGCTTTAGTCGTGAGTTTTGGCCTGGAGAGGGTTCCTATGCTGATCCCACAGCACCTTACTGTTGGAGCTGGGCTTCCTCGAGAGCCCAAACTAATGCAATGGGTCGCAGTCATGGCCCGTCACCCGGACGAGAGGACAGAGGTTGCTCGATTCAAACCTGAGTATTTCCAATGGCTGGAAAACCAGGTCTTTTCCATTCAGGACTTCCCTTATGCTGGGATAGATTTTTGTGGTGACCCAGACATGGTTCTTCCACCAGGAGAGCAGTGGGACAAGTCAGGTAAAATCCTTTTCAACATTTTTCCTATTTTAATTTTTTTGGTTATTTTTTCATCGTCTCAAAACTGATAGTAAAAATTTCAAATGAAGATGTGGGTCCACAGCGACCAGCCGCTCTCCGGCCTTACGAGAGGAGGCAACCAGTTGCACCCGCACCAGCCCCACAGGACGAATCAGCAGAGGTTTTGGCCGAGTTGGAGGGTCATCTCGAGCGCTTGACAGGAGATATTCTTGAGACCACTATAGACGACATTCCTCGTCGACTTCAGTGCTATGTGATTGGTGTCCCAAGACCTTTTAGGAGGTTCCTTTGCAAGGTGGCCCATGCAGTGGTTTCTTATAGAGATCATCACCAGTGATAGGATGATCGCCTATTGTGGGCACATATGACATTTTTGTTTTTTGTACTTATCATTTTTGCCGATCATAAGGTGTTTTTCAACCTATGATTGAGGACGATGTATTTTTTGACATACTCCTATATATATATATATATATATCACTATTACCGACTTATCTTGTAAATCATGTTATGGAATGGTTTTAAATTTACATGTATGATTATTGCAAATGTCTATTTAACATTCGAGAAGCAATTACATCTGCTAATGTATTAAAAGACCTTGGAATATGCTGATATTCAATATAATGAAATTCACGTTCCAAGAGACGCACTCTCAAAAATAGTCTTAATAACACTGGATTTCTAATGGCATACACTCTATTAAGTTGTAATACAACGAGTTCAGAATCTAACCTCACTATCAAACTCCAAATCCCAAACGAAATAGATTCAGATAATAACTAAATCACTGCACTATACTCGGCAATGTTGTTTTTTGTTTGACCGAGGCTTACCCCATGCATAGATACTAACTCGTCAGAGGGCGAATAGATAACCCAAGCTGCGGAAGAGATGTTCCGTGTATTACGACAAGCATCATCAGCGAAACCAATGTATGTTTGGAGAGGCATCGACATCTGCAATATCAAGAGTAAAACCAAGATAAGCAGGAATAATGACGAAAAAACACTCTTTAAGCTAAGCACACTGTTTAAACTAAAACATACCAGCTAGAAATAAAAAACTATCCTAACTAAAAATCTCCATACCCATTCTTTTAAGCATAATACCTCTTCAAGTAAAGGCCATTTCTGGGTTTACCCAAAGAGTCCCCGTCAAAGTCCACCAATTCATAAGCCCATTTGGCTAGCTTTCGCTTGACAACATAGGGACCATGCCACATAGGAACGAATTTTCCAGCCCATTTATCATTAGCTTGATCATAAACTAAGGCTAGATCTCCTTCCGAAAAATTTCGAGGGGTCACATTTCGATCATATTGAGCTTTCATTCGTTTTGCGTGAGTCTCGATCGCATATGCAGCATCACGTCGATTCTCATCTAATTGAGCCATAATAAATGCTTTTCCTCTTCGGAAGTGGCTGGAAGTAACTCAATGGCCATTTGCAGTGACGGGATTTTGCATTCAATGGGTAACACAGCTTCCAAACCATAGACTAGTTGGAAAGGAGTGAACCCTGTTGATGTTTTTACTGAAGTTCGGTACGCCCAAAGCGCTAAAAATAGCATGTTGTGCCAATTCGACCGATGAATCCCAATGATTCATCGAATCATGATAACTAAAACTTTGTTGATGGACTCAACCAGACCATTCGCTTGTGGATAATAAGGGGTTGAACTATCGTGACATAAACCAAGCTGGCCTGTAAGTTCGGTCATCATAATGTTTCGAAAATGACACCCATGATCAGTGATTGTCGCTTGTGGGACACCAAACCTAGCAATTATATGATTGAACACGAAAATTGCAGTTGTCTTGCCGTCTGCCTCAAATGTAGGCATCGCCTCGGCCCACTTAGTAAAATAATCTATCGCAAGAATGATATACGCATGCCCCCCGGCCAAGTGAGGGTTACATGTAATAAAATCGATACCCCATTTGGCAAAAGGACTAAGGGAAATTATAGGGTGGAGAGGAGCAGGTAGAGCGCGCATCTTACGATCAAAAATCTGGCAGTTGTGGCATTTTCGGACCACCGTGATACAATATTTAAATAAAGACAGCCAGAAGTAGCCAGCGCGCAATATCTTTTGGGTTGTGGCATACCCAGACATATGACCGCCACACACTCCAGAGTGACAATCATTTAGAACCCTTTCAGCTTCCTCGTGAGTTAAGCAACGTCGAAAAACAGAGTTCGCCCCACGGCGATAAAGAGTATCTCCAATAATCCTGAATTGTTAGGACTAGAATCGAATTTTTCGACGTTCTGACCGCGAAATTTTTGGCCGAAAGATTAGGTCTAGAGATAAACGATGATATCCCCATACCACGGATCTAAAGTGCTAATTAGAAACAAGGATTCGTCCGCAATGGGCTCCTCCGCCACAGTTTCCGTGTCAGCATGCGAGAAGTCACACATTAACTCCGCAAAAACTAAAGATTTCTTAGACTTGGATTTCTCAAATTCGAAGTCGAACTCTTGCAGGATAACGTTCCATTTAGATTACTTTCCCCCTAGCAATTGCTTGGTCAAAATGTAGATCATAGGGTTGCAATCCGAAATTACTGTAGTTTTACGTAGTAGAATGTATTGATGAAAACGTTGGACAGCTTGAATGGCTGCTAATGCCAATTTCTCCACATGTGAGTATTTTAGCTCAGTTGGATTTAAAGTTCGACTAAGGTAATAGATCACATGTTCAGTTCCTGATTCATCTTCCTGAACTAAGACCATTCCAATGGTGGAATGAGAAGCGGTGAGATACAAGAAGTAATCCTAGTTGTAGTTGGGAGGATGCAACAACAGTGCATGGGTCAACGCGTGTTTGAGTGCATCAAAACATTTCTGAGCTATCTCGTCCTAATAGAATGGAGTATTCTGTTTCAACAACCGATTAAAACCCTTTGTAACCTCGGCGTAGTTAGGAATGAATCATCGTAAAAAGTTTGCTTTCCCCTGCAAACTTTGGAGTTGGCGAAGACTCGAAGGAGGAGGCAATTTGATGATAGCTTCGACCTTTGAGGGATCAACGCGAATGCCGGTTTTCGAAACTACAAACCCCAGCAATCGACTCGTTTCTATACAGAAGACACATTTGTGTGGGTTCAACCAAATACGATAATGCATACACCTCATAAAGATTGCTCGTAAATGGACGAGGTGATCATCTAGATGTAATGAATGAGCAAGTAAGTCATCGAGATAAGGTTGCACAATGTGCTTGATGTCATGAAACGCATAAGACATCGCCCTTTGAAAATTTGCTCTGGCATTCTTAAGCCCAAAAGGTAATTTGCAATAAGCAAATGTCCCCCATGGACAAATGAAAGCCGTTTTTGGTTGATCAGCAGGTAGAATATTGATTTGATTGTATCCGGAAAAATCGTCCATAAAGGAAAATATTTCGCTACCGGCACAATCATCAATGATTTGATCGATATAGGGAGTTGGGTAATTGTCCTTTGGACAGGCTCAATTAATATCCCTATAGTCGATGCATATTCTTATTGTTCCCTGCTTTTTGTTAACCGGAACAATATTCGATACCCAATCTGTTAACGGGATTGGATAAATGAAACCTGCTTTCAACAATTTTTCAACTTCTGCTTTAATCGCAGCAGATTTTCGTGGGTGAATCTGACGCAAACGTTGCCGGACGGGTTTAGCGTTCGGGTAAGTCTTGATTTCATGAACAACAATCGCGGGATCAATTCCTGGCATTTCCTCATAGGACCAGGAAAACACGTCGCGGAATTCTTGAAATGGGGCTTATATAATTGAATTTCGTCATATGTACACGAGGCACCTATATGAATGTTCTCAACAATTCCGGGCTTAACCGAAATGTCAATAGGAATAGTTCGAGAGATGTTTCCCAAATTTAACTCTGAATCGGGATGTTTCTGTAGAAATTTTGAATAATTTAACACATATTCAACAGATATTACCCTGATCATGTACTATTGCGGAATACATACACAATACATAAGCTCCTCTACGTTGATCATCAATTTACAGAAGCAGAAACATTCACAGGCACACATAGAAGCATCAATCAAACTCATAAACACAGTATGTATCCCGGGGAAAGCATCTCGCTAAAAACCCCACACTATCTGTATATTATATTGATTGAATCATGTAACAATACATAGCATAATACTTCTCACAAGTATGTCCACCTATTACACACAATACAGCTCAGATCTGATCTCCAAATCTATTCCACTGCTTGCCTGCCTCCACTGCTCAATACCTGCTCAAGAACTAATGAGAATGGCTCACCAAACTCGTATTTAACCTCAAAATAATCACTCACACTTTGTTGGACGTGAGAAAAGGCTACAATACTGGGAAAATACGTGAGAAAACTCATTGGCATACTCAATCCCTTGATTGTGCAAGATCTGGTGCACAACTATAGTCACAACTGATAGCAATCTGATTCTCTACCACCTGTCCCTGTTCAACTGAACATGCACTGACATGCAACTGAGTTAACTGATGTATTCTATAGTTGCATTATGATTTAATAACTTGTGAATTAATTAATAACTAATTCACCCAACTCATCTCTAGTTTATTGATCAGTTAGACTAAATACAACTAGTTTAACAAAGCTAAACTGAACACAACTCCATCAACTGCACAATCAACTCCACCAAACTCAACTGATTGAGTTCTAACTGAATTCATGCATGCAACAACTCAACTAACTCATAAGAAAAGCGTATTTCCTTCTGACAGCTGCATGTTCCACCTCTGTAGCTCAAACTGAAGTGCTCCAAGAGAATAAGATCAAGTTTATAGTCCAAATATTATTATGAGACAATAATATTTGACTTTTCTATTTTTGATAGCCAGTCTAAAAATAGACTTTGATCACTCACACTGTGATCACTCACACTTTGATAAAAAATAGAAGTCCATCTATTTTTCCCAACTTGACCAATCATCCATAAACAGCAACCTGCAATCCATAGACATGATCCATATGTCTAAAAATAGACTTGCGCCAAAAATAGTCTGCGGGTCCACTTAGTGAAGGCGACTCTTTTCACTAGGCTCCATCATCTTGTTGCACTCTCCACAAGCATTTCTTGTTGCACACTTTTCAACACTCCCTCTCAACAAGAAAGGCTTCCTCTCAAACCCGATCGTGTAACTCTAGAATGTTCTCCATTCAACACATCTGTCCAGTCCACTTGCTCTGTCATCAAAGTCTCTGACTGCTATTGCCTCTGTTGACTGAAACGCTGCATCTCTGTGCTCTTCAGTATCTGACTGCTCTAGCCTCTATCACTTTGATCTCTGACTGCATCCGTGCTGCTGCTGGTTCTATCTCTCAACATTGCATCCGCACTGCACCTCCCAACTGACCTCCCTGTTGGGATAGAAACATCCTCTGATGCTGAAGCTCTACCTGCTGCTGACAAGTGCTCCCTCTCTGACATCCACCCTACTACAACATCTCCATGCATCTCGCACCATTTCACACCTCTCTGTGCCACCTAGCACTGTGCAAAACACTTCTGCCTCTCGCATTGCTACAGCCTGCTAGCTATGCACTGTCCTGGGATTCCCTGCACTGTCGCTCTCTCTGCCGCTCCATCCGCATTTGTCTCTACCCAATCAGTCAGTTCCTGCTACTACACATCGGGGCTCCCGTAGCAAGGTCTCATCCAAGAGGTTGCGTACCTCAAGGATCTTACCCCTCCTCCTTGGGACAATCAATCCACATCACCCCACCTCCTACCCGGAGGTATGGCTGCATGCGATCCCTCATCCCACCTGGCTTGAAGTTTCCGCCTACTGGAGGTCTCTGGATGAGTAGATGTCTCTACTCGATCTCCTCTTAGCTTCCCCTGTTGTGGCTCCTCCACAATCTCTTGAAGTTGCTGCACCAATCGTGGCTCTTCCACAATCGTCTGAGACTTCTTCTGGCTCTGCATGTTGAGAGGTAATATACGCTCCCTCTCAACCACGAAGTCTCCATCAGTTGCCTCGCTGCTCAAGGCTTTGCATGCATCTTGAACCTCAAGAGCATATAGGTTCTTGACCCGTGAACCAATCTGCTTCACCTGTCTAGTGATGATGTGTCTAAGGAAAACCTTTCCCTTACTAAAGACCACATCATAGCCTCTATCTTCCAACATCGTGATCGACACCAAGTTTCTATTCAATCCTGGTACATACTTGAAATCGGTTAAGGTAAGGCGAGCTCCATGCTCCCTCTGAAAAATAACCCTGCCTACACCTGAGACACTATACTTCTCATCATTACCCATCCCTATGAGTATCTAGAGATCTTTCTCCTCCAAAGTACTGAACAAACTTTTGTCACCGGTCATGTGGAAAGAAGCTCCATTGTTAAGAAACCAACCACTTCCCACCATGGATGAAACCATGCATGCGAAGAGTGTGAAATCCAACTCAAACTGTGAAGCAAGTGCCTCACCTTCAGATCCTTCCCCGGATCCCTTCTTGGACTTCTTCTTTGGGCAATTAGTAGCATAATGACCCCAACTCATGACAACGAAAGCATCTCACCTTCGCCTTGTCAACCTTCTTCCCATCATTGGAAGAATTGGATTCGGAAAGAGAAACCTTCTCCTTTCCCTTCTTCACCTTACTCGCTAAGGCATAGTTCTCCTCATCATGCATAGATGAAGAACTGTCTCTGGTGCTCCGTCTAATCTCCTCCTGCATCAAATTCGACCATGGTCGTTTCCAATTTGGCAGTTTCTCCCTTCCATTCACCGAGTCCTGGTAGCTATGCCAACTCTTAGGAAGGTCAAGGAGTGCTAGACTCACCATCCTCATCCGACAGTCACCCCCACACTTCCCAGCTCATCCCGGCATTGGGTGAACTTTGTGAGAATTGGGCATACTGTCTCCATTCTCACACTGAATGTTTCTAAGTTCTTCTCTTGCTTTGGAATTAAATTCGAATTCAACCAGTTCAAAACTCAACCGCTTCCGATCTAGAATTCATGAGAACAAAGTATTTCTTGTACAGAGATCGACTGTATGGGCATTCACCGGATATCTCACCTTCCAAAAGAAGGATGAATCCAGAGGCTACCTGGCCCGATTACAGACTCTGCCTAAACAAATAGAATGTAAAAACTTCTTGAATAGTAGATCTGATGATCAATCCTCGCTTGATATCCTGTAAAAATCTCTTCTACAAATCAAGCAGCTCCGATACCATGTAGAAACTTTTTCTACAATTATCTAGCTCTGATACCATGTAGAAATTTTGAATAATTTAACACATATTCAACAGGGATTATCCTGATCATGTACTATTGCGGAATACATACACAATACATAAGCTCCTCTACGTTGATCATCAATTTACAGAAGCAGAAACATTCACAGGCACACATAGAAGCATCAATCAAACTCATAAACACAGTATGTATCCCGGGGAAAGCATCTCGCTAAAAACCCCACACTATCTGTATATTATATTGATTGAATCATGTAACAATACACAACATAATACTTCTCACAAGTATCTCCACCTGTTACACACAATACAGCTCAGATCTGATCTCCAAATCTATTCCACTGCTTGCCTGACTCCACTGCTCAATACCTGCTCAAGAACTGATGAGAATGGCTCACCAAACTCGTATTTCACCTCAAAATAATCACTCACACTTTTTTGGCGTGAGAAAATGCTACAATACTGGGCAAATACGTGAGCAAACTCATTGGCATACTCAATCCCTTGATTGTGCAAGATCTGGTGCACAACTATAGTCACAACTGATAGCAATCTGATTCTCTACCACCTATCCCTGTTCAACTGAACATGCACTGACATGCAACTGAGTTAACTGATGTATTCTATAGTTGCATTATGAGTTAATAACTTGTGAATTAATTAATAACTAATTCACCCAACTCATCTCTAGTCTATTGATCAGTTATACTAAATACAACTAGTTTAACAAAGCTAAACTGAACACAACTCCATCAACTGCACAATCAACTCCACCAAACTCAACTGATTGAGTTCTAACTGAAGTCATGCATGCAACAACTCAATTGACTCATAAGAAAAGCGTATTTCCTTCTGACAGCTGCATGTGCCACCTCTGTAGCTCAAACTGAAGTGCTCCAAGAGAATAAGATCAAGTTTATAGTCCAAATATTATTATGAGACAATAATATTTGACTTTTCTATTTTTGACAGCCAGTCTAAAAATAGACTTTGATCACTCACACTGTGATCACTCACACTTTGATAAAAAATAGAAGTCCATCTATTTTTCCCAACTTGACCAATCATCCATAAACAGCAACCTGCAATCCATAGACATGATCCATATGTCTAAAAAAAGACATAGTCTAAAAATAGACTTGCGCCAAAAATAGCCTGCGGGCCCACTTAGTGAAGGCGACTCTTTTCACTAAGCTCCATCATCTTGTTGCACTCTCAACAAGAATTTCTTGTTGCACAATTTTCAACAGTTTCATTGGATTCTGAGGTTCCTTGACATATTCAGTTGTAAAAATTGATGAGAAATCATTTTCAAAATGATCATCCTTAAGTAAAAACGAAGATCTGTGATGGAGATATTCCCATGGTAAATCATCTACACATAGGATTTCACGAATTTTCTCATCAGAGTGAACAAGTTCAGAAAACATAGTTAAATCTAAGGTTGATGTGAAAATTGATTCCTCATGGACCACATTCATTAAGTCATTTTCGGTTGAACACGAGTCGGCAAAAGACTGCACGGCTTCATAAGCAATTTCATATGGACTCAAAGGCATGGAATTACCAAATGAGTCTATCTCAAATTCAGAAGGGATGATCCAAGGATCATCATAAATAATGGTGTCTGATGTAATCATATGAATGGTTGCAAATGAAGATGATACTTTGATTGGAGGAAAAGGAAAAGTTCCCAGTAAACCGGCATCTTTAACTAATCCTACTCCAACATCCTTATATGGGATAGTCATTTTACCAACATGCTGAATACTCTCCGAAGAGGCTGGGTCAGATGAAAAGTAAGCCAGCTGGTCTATTTTTACGATCTTTCCATTATGTGGAAACTTTATTACTCGAAAGACCGATGAAACGACCGCTGTCATAGCGTAAGACCAACTTTTACCCAAGAGAAGGTTGTAATCTAGAGGGCCATCAACCACCTCCACATCTAGACTAACGGTTTTTCCTTCAACCCCTATAGGAAAATCCTATAGAATGCCAAAAGGATGAAACCCACGGCCATCAAAGGCCTTTAGAATCGTCAGTGATTGATTTAGCGAAGGAGAACCAAGTGATCTCCAACACTGTATCGACATAATACATGTTGAGGCTCCCTCATCAATTACAGTCCGATGAATAGGCCTGTTTTTTACTATCACTGGAATCTGGAAAGCCATTTGATGAGGCAAACGCAGTTTCCCATTTTATAGATCGAAAATTATTAGGTTCGGGTCCTGAACATCAACAGCTCCTATAGCTGACAAAAGTAATTTACGTTGTGTTGGGCATGATTGCAGCACTTCCAAAGCCGACATTGTTGAGGGTGAAACAGCTAAATCCTCAACAATGTTATAATCCTAAGCCGCTATCGCATGTGGATTGAAAGCTGACTTTTGAAGTATACCCTTGGCGGGTGGTTTGATTACCAAGTCTGGATTAGGTTTCTCGATCTGTAGTGGATCGGAACCGGGAGCTGAGGTTGATGGATTAGAATGAGAAGATTCTGCTTCTTTACCATCAACAGGACTTTTACTACCATAATCTTGCGATCGAGTCACAATCCTAACATGGGACATCATCAGTATGGGTTCTTCATTGGCACTTGAGGATGAACCTATCATCTTACTGTCTTGAGCTGGAAAAGGATCCTTCAAAATAGCAGGAGTTTGGGAACCCTTGACAATTTTTGCAACCTCTGCACGATGAGGGCAGTCTCTTGTAAAATGTTCATCCTCACAAATGAGACAAGGATAACGAGGTTTGTGCTTTTCATCATTGGATTCCGCCTTTTCAGGTTTCTCCTTTGAACTTTTGTCCGTTTTATTCTTCTTCTTTCCTTTCTTCTTCCCACCAGATTTTGATTTGGCTATAGATGACTCTACAATGTGAATATCAGTGGAAATCTCTGCAGAAGAATCTCCTGTTGGGGAATCAGGCAAGGTTATGATAGGGGAAGAATTCTTGGAAGACTTTTTCTTACTTTTAGTGTTAACCGTGCCATACCGTCGGCGGCATGAGATCCCAAAGGAGCTGCGGCGATTTGATTTTGCTTGGGAAGATCGGGGATTTTTTCGTGTAACGTACCTGACTGAGTATATACCAAGTCAAGGTATTGCACTTGAGCAATGACTTGCTCCTCAGTAACAACTCCGGCTTTAGCAACATCTTCAGTGATCTTTGGCAACAAAGATTTTACAAACCACTCAGCCAAGATTTGATCCGGAATAAATACCTTCACTAAACGACGTCGACGTCTCCACTCATGAATATGATCTGAAATATAAGTGGATGTCGATTGTTTTAATGAAGTTAACAATTCTGTTCCATTGTCATATCGGACTGGCAACTGAAAATGAGTTAAAAACGAGGTAGCTAACTGACTAAAATTATAAAAAGTGCCTCATGGTAACTCAATGTACCACTTGGCCGCGAGACCAATTAGAGTGCGCTAGAAAAGTCTAAGACGGATTGAATCATCTGTAGTGGAGTTAGACACACAACAGAGGTGGTAAGTCATCACATGGTTCGACGGGTCCTCTCTTGATTTACCTTCGAACTTGGGAATGTCACTGGGAAACTTATTCGGCATTGGCGGCCAAAATGGAAGATAATTAATGGGATCTTTATTTAGGCATGACAAGTCAGGTAAGTCCAAAGTTGCGATAAACGGTAACTGCCGATTAGGGTCCCTAAAACTTTGGGTCATGAGACCAGCCCCAGGAGGAGGATATCCAGGATAACTAGGAATAGGAATTGTGTTCGGGATATTGTATCCTCTCGGAAAACCAGGATTAACCGGACCGTACTGGGGTTATTGAGGTTGTTGATAAGTGTACCCAGGGTACGATTGATACTGATAAACTGGCCGCTACACAGCAGGACCGAATTGGTACTATCCCTGGTATGGTTGATAGGTGAATTGTGGTTGACTTGTGACAACCGTACTTAAACCAGGTTGTCCTACAGGCATCTGAATCGAAGTTTGAATCGTAGATCCAGACGGTGATAAAGATGTCTGAGGAGTAGATACAGGAACAGTAGAACCCGGAGCTGTCGATACTCCAGAAGTAGGTGGGGTAAATTGAACAGATGTTGCGGCAGTTGTAGCAGTCGTTTGAGGCGGAGTACGAGGTGTACTAGGCCCAGGCTAAGAAACTACCGAAGGTACAAAAGTTTGAATGTTAGACTGGACTGGTTGCTGGGGTGTACCAGAAACTAAGGGTTGTCCAGTTTGAGATGACAACTGTACACTTGGCTGCAACACCTGTTGGGTTTGCGATGGATCCCACACTATATTCATTCCGGGGTACTGACCCATAACTGGTTGAGAATACTGAGGACCATAACCGGGTTGAGGGTCGAGTTGATAATTGAAAGGTACATTTCCCGTTCCTTGAACAAACGTTTGACCTTAGGGTGGTTGGAAACCTTGGTTTGAGTATTGACCTTGGGGTTGATACCCTTGAGACACATACTGATACTGGGGTTGACCTTGAGGTATAAATTGATACTGGGGTTGACCTTGGGGTACATATTGAGTCTGGGGTTGACCTTAAGGAACGTACTGTCCCATAGGTATCTACTGTCCTTGAGGTTGCACCCCAAATGCAAATTGTGTACCTTGAGGTTTCCCTCCAGGCGTTAATTGAGGCTGCCCCCTAGGCGGTAACTGGCCACCTTGAGGTTGAGGATTGGGAATAGAACCTGACATCATAAGAATGTCTTCTACGCTCAACGGCTTAGTACCATTGTTTCCAGTTAATAACCCTTGCTCAATGGGTTGAGGAGATGCTCCTGAAAAAGTACCAGAAAGTGACTGATACCCGGAAGGAACAGAAGGACCACCATACAAATAAGATTTGGGCGATTGAGTAAACATGGATGACTGTCCTGCCATATTGTCGGGAGTATAAAAACCTCTAGGTGTTGGGTGATAAGAAGCACGAGGTGGTGAAAAACTTAACCCTGAGTTTTCTAGAAAATTAGTCAAAGGATGATACCAAGAACTACTCCTAGGTGGACTGTAAAAAATTGATTCATGTTCCCTTAGTTCGATAACAGGTTGATGTTCAGGGATAGGGATTCCTACTTCTTCTTCCGGAGCAAGTTCTTCAATAGCAATAAGTCCAGAAGGAAGATCTTGGGTGATTACTCTTTCTACCCTAGGTGAACCAGGACCACTAGAAGTTGGAGAAACAAACCCCGATGTCGGAGTAGCATCAAATTCACTTTCAGGCTCGAATATTTCAGGTTCCTCACCTATATCACTAGTAGATGAAAAGCTACCAGCAATTTCGGAAATAGACACTGACTATGGATTATACTCTGCCATTGGCATTTGAAAATCAGGATGTACTATCAAAGAAGATTCTCCTTCTTCAGGTGACCCAACTCTACTGTCTCTAGGAGTTATGAGGACTTTCAAGCCTTCAAGTTGGCTCGGTACTTCCTCAAGAGGTTGGCCCTGAAGTCTACGAGACCTCCTCACTAACTCAGCCACATTTACTAACTCAAGAGACTGGCCCCAAAGTCTACGGGACTGTCTTGGTAATTCAGCCACAGTTAAAAACTTTTAACTACTTCACACGCAAACAAAGTAAAATCTCAATGAAAAGCACCTAAAGTCTCTAAAGAACCAAAAAAATTTGAATCACACGCCTAAAGAATATAGGAGATCAAACACACACAAACAGTAACTTTCCGGACTGAAAACACTAGTTGGTGATGAAATCCAACGTCGCTAAGTTCAATACAGAAATGGCGATTGGAATAGTTACCCCGGCAACCTGCTTAATGAATAGACTGGCACAAGTTCCTCCACTTAACCGTCTCGAGTGAAGTGAACCCCCCAGAAAATCCAAGTGAGTCTAGCCGACGTCTGCTCCAGGTACAGTGGGATCTTCCCACCACTGTCACCTTAGGAAGAGTCCTAAAGAATATGGCCACTAAGGTTACCAACTGAGACAAATACACCTGGGGGAACAATCTACGATCTGATACACACGCAAGGGCAGAGTAGCAAGCTCAATCCCCTTGAAGGCTCCTTGACATAATCCAAGGTTTACCAACAAGTGACCCCAGGTTCCTTGACAATGGTTAATCTGAGGTTTACCGTTTTTAATACGTGAATATCTGGCATCGTTCCCAATGAGGAAGGATTGATTCCCACACTGGTTCAGACACGATCTCGTGCTTCTCCTTTAAGAGGAGCTTTCCCTAAGCATAAATGCAACAATTGGTTTTCTTCCCTACCACAAGATACAGCTACTTGTTTGTTTTTACTGTCTTGGAGAGTTAATTACTCTCTTACTCCAAGACACTAGCCTAAGCTGAGTTGGTGTATCAGAGCGCTAGAAATAAAAATGTTACTAGGTGAATTTTACTTTAAGCGTTAATTTTAGTGGTTTTTTGTTTAAGTCCAAAGGTGCGGAGATGAAACTCGTGGTATGAAGACTCAACTCAAAATCACTAAAAATGCACCTAAGATGATCTAAACAATCTTTTTCTCTTCGATGAACTTCTAAACTAAGAAACAGTTTGAGAATGCAAATACTTTGTAAACACAAATCTTTCTCAATTAAACAAATTAAAAGAAGAGCTTTTCCTTTCCAAAGCACTCAAAACGAGACAACTAGTTATTTCACAAAAATTTCCCTTTTTCGTTTCAAAGCACTCAAACACTACAAAAAACAAACTTTTTTGTTTTCAAAAGAGATTTTTATATTTTTCTTTTAAACACTCAAAACTAATGAAAATGACTAACTTTGAGATCTACAAATTATAAAAACCTATTTGAAGTCAAAGCCTACTAAAAGTCTTTTTTAAGGATGTTTTACTTAGCTAGATGTAAGCTAAGGACCAATTTATGCAGAATCACAAATAAGTCAAGAACAAACAATTTTGTTTTTCTTTTGAAAATGAAAATCCAAACTTTCAAATACAAGCTTTTCGAAGTTTTGTAAAGAGAAAACTCAAAGCGAATTCCTCAAACAAGGGGAGATTTCATAAATGGTCAGACTCATAAGAAGGCTGGTAGACACTAAGGTGATCTAAAGTCCCTACAGCTTCTAAGCTCAGAGCCACTACACAACCACAATGAAAAACAAACCCAACAAGCAAAACTCCTAGGAATTTCACCTAAAACCCTAACACTAACGAAATCAATCCAAGAAAAGATTCTGACAAATTATATGCAGGTCTGGGCAATGGATAACAATTTCTAAAGACAAACTAAGCTGACTAACAGAGGAAATCTTAGGGTTTTCAAAATTTTGATAGGGTCCACAGGCCCACAGTTGGCACAGGTGCGGTCCCGCTCTGTGCTAAAAGCCAAGCTGCGGGTAGGTACACACTGTGTCAAACGGCTAGGGTGCGGTCCTCTCCCAAAGCTATGAAAAACAAAAAATAACCCTGGATCTACAAACTCTACCCAATTTTACACACAACAAGCCAAAAACAGAAACAAAAATAGAGTTTCTCAGGTCAAAGTAAAAAGAAGGAAAACAATCAGGTCCCCAGTATGGTCGCCATTTTGTCACACGGAATAAGTCGATCTTGCGGACAAGATAGACCTTCCTAGAATCTAAAGAAGACCTAATGACAAGCAAACCAACCAGACACTATCTTTCTCTAAATATGCTTTGATAAACAATAGCCAACAAGTGTTTTTAGGGCCTACCTTAGGTCCAACGCAAGCTTGTGGATGCCCTCGCTCCTTTGATCCAAGTGAGCTCCTTTTCGCGAATCTGCAAACACAAACAAGGCAAACAAATTAAATAGCACCTGAAAAGCCAATTGCATAAAACATATTTAACGTGAAAGTCAAGGAGTCCATGAAACAAATAACATAAGATACTTGTTGAGAAAAATGAGTCTGATTGTATTAATTCAAAAGAAGAAGAACTTTACAACCTTTGCCTTGACGCTGTACAAGCTCCTCCCAGGGTCCAGCAAGAAGTCTCCTCTACTTTGACAAGTTCACTCACTCCCTAATGAAGCCAAAAAGATGTGTGATCTCTCCTCTTAAGCTCAACTAGGAAGTCTTGATTTCACCAGCATTTACCCTCAAAAATGGTCAGCTTCTAACCTCCCCAGCAACCAGCCCAATGCCTATATTTATAGTGCAATGGAGGGAGGTTACTAGGTCCTACTTCAAAGGGATAAAGCCCTCCTTCAAAGGGATAGCTCCTCTCATCAAGGGATTAGCTCCTTCTCTTTTGGGATGCATGAACCAACTTAGAGCCAACAATCCACGTCAAAATTCCTTCTAGAAACCTCTAGAATTAACCCAAACTGAGTTTTTTAAGATAAAACTTGCGCCTTTTGACTTTCACAGGGGTTCGCACCTACACCGTTAGGGACAGAGTGGGCAGGTCCACAGCTTTTGTACAAAGAAGGTGTGGGACCGTAGGTAACCATGAGAGAAAGTGCGAAACCAGAGTTACATTGATTTTTAATGTCTTTTTCTCATTTCCAAATCTTCATTTGAAGAACTGAGGTATGAGACTTGCTTAGGAGGACAGTACAAGTGATGATAGACCCATACTAACTGCAAATAATCATGGTGACGATATTTTTGTGTAACAACAATCTCAAAGAGAAATGGATTCTTCCTCAGGTATCTGACACACGGAAATGAGACAGATTAAATCTGAAGTTATGGGAATGGTGGAGAGGAGGAAAGGAAGGAGGGAAAGAGATGCATAGGGTTGTAACAACATAATCCTAAGAAATAAATGTTCCAACAGAAAGTGGAATTCAATGGATAGGGCTATAAACAATGCAGAATCCCAAACAATGGTTTTCCGATGAAATGATAGAAATAGATTGAAAAAAGAAGGTTTCAAATCAAACATGACATGGGTGTCATTCTCTTCCAAAAGCTAACATAGTGTTGGAAATAATACTAAGAGGGGGGGGTGAATGAGTATTATCAAATTCTTTTCAATATTCCCTCTAGATTTATAATTTAATTTATTCTTCAGATGTTGACCATTAATTTGAATGTCAGTACCATATAATAATGAACAGGAACAAGAAAAACAAACAGTCACACAAAAGAACACTAGATATAAGGTGGAAACCCAATGTGGGTGAAAACCACCTACTACAATGTGTCTCTATCTTCTTTTAATTAGAAACTTCTTTTTACAATGTTTTTGTACTGGTGCAGTCTTATACCAGTATGTAGGCTACTACCTGCAGAAGGCTACAACCTTCTCTCATTCTCCAGCTTATCCTGGAAGGGAGCTACAACCCCCTTAGTTCTTGTACTAGTTGAGGTACTAGTGTGTAGGTGTTGACCTACAGAAGTCTACAACCTTCTCTTTTTCTTCCAGGGACCACGTTTCATCAATTTTCAGACTGGATCCATGAACATCAAATAATCATCAAGTACATGTGAATCAACCAATCTCCTTTTACAATCAACTAATGAATCAACCAATAGCCTCTCAAAATGAAATAACCAGACAAGCAATACCAGTAATCTAAACCCAGAACTCTGTAGCAATAGACAAAAGGTAGCCAACAAATATTTCAAGACAAGTCCGCAACTTCACCAATAGAAACCTGCGAATATTTGCTCTTCTGCTATGTCTAGCCTGCACAACTCCGCATCTGAACTTTCTACTCGACAGCGCACCTCCGCACCTGATCCGTCTACTATACTGTGCACCTCCGCACTTGATCCATCTACTGGACTATGCACCTCTGCACCCGCACCTTCTACTGGACTGCGGACCTCCGCACTTGCGCCATCTACTGGATTGCGGCCCTCCGCAACTGCGCCACCTCCTGGACTGTGGACCTCTGCACCTGCGTCGTCTACTGGAATACGGACCTTCACACCTGTGTCGTATCTCGCCTACGGACCTCCGATATAAACACTTTATCAGTCCTCAATTGTACCCCACTCTGTCGAATTCATAGATCTAAACATGCGCCAAAGAGACCTCGAATTATCAGTAGATCCATCTTATAATTCATGGTTTTCTCCTTCAATCAGATCTAGCTTCACAAACCGATCACCAAAATTTCAGGTCTTAAGATATTAAATATTCACAAGTGTCTGGGCCAAATGGTCTCCTTTCCTTTTTATAGTCTAGGCCTTTCTCAAACCTTGACCAAAACCATTGACAAACAATACCAAGGACTCAATACTTGGGTTCAACTCTTTTGAAAGCAATACCACAGACCCAAACCATAGGATCAAAAACTGCGGACTAAATACCATGGATCAATCATAAAATTTCCCACGTGCACACGCTTTTCTGCATTGAAGTGAGTGAATTTGACGTCCACACCTTTTGTTCGGAGAACTTGCGGGTATGTCCACACTTCTTGTTCGGGGCACCTACAGGTCCGTAGCTTTTGTTAGGCTCACCTGCGGGTATCTCATTTTCTATTATTTTGAGAGCCTGAACAGTGATTTTCCGCTTGAGTGAGTTGCCATCAAGGACAACACCTATGCCATAACGCCAAACCTGAGTCATAATGCCAACACATAGATCTAGACTAATACAAGCTGCACAGGTTAATCAAATGCACAAGTAAATCTGTAATTTTACAACTACTGCAATACTAGTAAATAACACATATAGGTTTGTGATAAGCACAGGTACTGTCTTCGATGAGAAGATAAGAGAAATCCATAGATTGAAGAGGAACTAACTGCATTCATTTTACTATTTCAAAGGAAGAAAAACATAGATGAAATGAGATTACCGAGAGGAACATGCTGCACGTTAATCATGCTTGGAATCAACAGGGAAATGCCATTTATCTCAAAGGGTCCAAATAACTAGTCCATATATTCAGCATGATATTAGTGAATTCCCCCATGAATAAGAAAATAGGACCAAAATGACTTCTCATAATTCAGACTACTCCGATGAGAAATTTTGCAACCCCCTATATAATATTTCTTCCCCCTATTTATAAGAAAAGGGGGAGAGCTTGAGTTACAATCACAAAAATATCTGAGTCGGAGCACCAGCTATCTGCTAGAGTAGCTTTCTTAGCCATCGTAAGGCTCTGATACCTAAAGATTACAATTGGGATTGAATCACTTCTTGGAAATAGAAAACTACAGAAAGTCAAAAGAAACTGGAAGTAGAGTGGAGGAAGGGGTCCTTTGTTGTCCCTGTGAAAGCTTTAGATCAAGCCCTATCTCTGTCATAGTGTGCTTCCCATGCTTCTTGGCCTGTTTACTATTTATTCTCCCTTAAATGCCTTCGACACTAACTCTAGAGGCATGTAGAAGAATAGTTTTCTCATGACTGTGCCCACACTTGGTTTGAATGCGCCATCCCCCATGATTTACTATCAAAGTTGTTGTCGGGACCGACTCTATCATTTCAACCTTAATTTCATTCGGCTCTAACTTATAAACCTGTGTCACAATGGGCTTCTTCTGGATCAGCCCATCCAATCCTTTGAATGCACCACCTATTCTTCTTAAGACCATAGCTTCCAACCCATTCGCCCATTTAAATCTTTTCAAAATACTACCAAATCACGACGACCGTGGGACCTTATCCTTTAAGAATAATGTGAAACAAGCGAATTCCGACCTCCCCTTAAGCCCCCTTTAGTATAGCCCTACTTATGTTTTTCTTTTCGTGTAACCAAAGGCTAAGACCAAGGGCTTAACCTTCAGGCGCTAAGGCCTTCATACCAGTGTTCAAGAGCCTTTTTCCTTTATAACACGGAAATCCCTTTGATTTCCCCTTACACCGAATCAACTGATATCGGGGACATGAAATGTTCATAGATCATGTTGTAATAACGTATCGCATCCGAGGGGGGATTTTCTCCTTTGTTACATGGAATCCCACATCCCCACACTTGATAGTCTTTTACCTTAATAGTTGTGACCACCAATCTACGGGGTGATGTCATCACTGCCACATGTCATCTTATGAGTGGTGACACGTGTCACCCAGAAATGGCCCCATTTCACCCCTCAAAACGTTGAAACTGAGTGACACGTGTCATCTACCACATCAGCATCCATACTTCCACGTCATTGATGACTTCATCTACCATGTTAGCTCTGAGGATCAATAATATTGCACCATGTGGCTCCCAGGAAGAGAGGGAAAATGGCCTGCCCAACCCTATTTTTGTCGAGGTTTCCTCTGTATTCAGTTTTCGGCCCTTCCCAAAAATTTTACACTGTATCACAGAATCGGCGCCGCACACGGTCTTGGAATGAGAACCCTCGGCGATCATCAATATTTTGGGATTGTTGTATGCGGGATTTCCCATCACCGATATTCCCTACTATCGTACCACCACATGGAGGAGAGATAAGGGGGTGGCCCGGCATTTGTTTTGTCAAGCATTTTCTTTGTTAATGATTTTTCAGCCTCCCCAATGATTTACCAATATATCCCAAGATCAGACCCCCCAAGAGATTTTGGAGTGTGCGGGGCTATTGTGATTGAAGGACTGTGGGGTGTGAAACCTATGGGATGTGGGACTGCAGGAGTGTGGGGCCATCCAATATGATTTTCCTTTGTCTTATAGTGATTTTTTCTTGGTTTTTTGGGCTTTCCAAAGGAAATCTTCAACATGCTCTAACTTCTAATACAAGAGTCCTTTTTTGTACGTCTATATACCATTGGAAAGCTTTTTGCAAGCACTACACAATGGGGAGGGTATGATTTATCCCTAAGAGATTTTTTGGCTCAAACATTAGCATCAAAATTCATTGTTTTTTGGCATTTGAAGCAACTGATGAATGATAAAGTAGTGAATGACAACATGATCAATCAAAAATGACCCTGAGGACTAAGTCTAAGCATCCCCAACTGGGACTGAAATTATGTCAAACACTTGGCATCAATGCAACCTACAAGTCTATGATACAAAACTTAGCATAAATGACTGAAACAACTTATGAAACATAACCAGAAGGATAACCTCCTTCTCCATTAAACTACTACATCATCAATTAGGTCTTACATCCATCCATTTTTTGTCTTGGTGGGGCCCAACCCAGGTTCAGAAGTGATTTAGCCAAACACATCTCGAAACTACTGGCCCTTTTAGCAACAATTTGTGGTGCGCGGACTAAGGTCTCACCTGAGGTAGTATGGGAGGGTGCTAGAACTAGGTTTCCACACCCTAGGGATGTCTTGATCAAGGCTGGGAAGTTCATGAACCGATCATGCACGCTTGCGCTGCTTCACATAGATGTCTAACCTTCACGTCGCTCTATAATGAGTGCAAAGAGGTGTTGTCTAGATCTCTTGTCCTTACTGTGTTATTATTATAGATCTGACTTAATTTTGTGGGCCCAGTATTCTCATCAATCATTCAATATTCATAACAAGTATAAACTATAAAGAGATGCATAAAAATATAACAGAAGCATAAACACATAGATCTACGAGCAGATGCACAATATTTCAGAATCAACTTATCTTTTATTAAACCTCTATTCAATTACAATCCCAATTCCGCCCTGTGCACTCAGCTGCAGGGTCCATGCACACAACTGCAAACTCTACCAGGCCTCTGCACACACAGCTACAGAGCCTCTCCTTACTACTACAACCTAATACTCATACTTACAGACTCGGAATGAAATCCTTATTCAAAAACTCATAATACTAATGTTCAAGACTACCAACTAACTAACTTCTACACTTAGAGCCTCACTTTATTTATACATTCTCATGGTCCGCGGACCATGGGTAGGCTAACACATTAAATTACAATATTTTAGGGTGGACAACCCTAGACTCTCGTGCACCACGCCCGCATTTTGCGGGGTTATTACATTACATTGACCAAAACTCGGCTTTAAGCCCCAAAAATCCACTATGGGGGGATCCGTTGCCCAATAGGCCCCCAACACAATCATCGTTACTCGTTCCGAGTCACTCAACCAGTGTGATAATCTTCACGTGGAGTCCATCTAACTATGCCTATGTGTCATGAAGGCCTGCAACTCCCCATGCTATCGTTGTCTAGATCTGCTCCCTTTCTGCTTCAGACTCATCTGCGTCTGACTTGATTTTCTACTCCGATGTCAGCTTCTAGTACCTGTGTTTATAGTCCCGCACCTCTGTCTGGCTTTTCGGGTTGCGAAGACTGTGCTTCGGTTAGTTAGTCAGACATTCGGCTCACCCGTGTAGGGCTTCAAGTGACTACCATTTACTCTTCCTGGGAAGGGATCTCCATTAAGTTTGACTAGCTAGACCGTGCCTCTATCTGTGACCTCCTTTACTCGATATGGTCCCAACCAATGCATTCCAAATTTTCCAGGAAATTTTTCAAACTTGCTGTCATACAACAATACTAAATCGTTTACCTTGAATGTGCGCAACTTAATATGGTAGTCGTGCCAAGATTTCTCGCATTGTTTCTGTACGTACTCATGGAATCCTGCAAGAAACCGTTCTTCCTCAAGTTCTTCCAGTTGCGCGAGCCTCTCTGCCAAGGCTTCACAGTCTGACATGCCTGTCATCGCTGCTATCCACAAACTAGGTATGATGTATTACATTTGAATGACTGCTTATGTGCCATAGACTAACCTGAAAGGTGTATGACCCATCAATTTCTTGCACGTGGTTCTATATGCCCATAATACGGCAAGTATGCATAAATCCCAGTTGTTTCGCTGTGCATTACATACTTTGGTCAGCGCAGTCTCCAGAATCTTGTTGAATTCTTCTACTATCCCATTAGCTTGCAGATGGTACAACATACTTTGTTGATGATACACCTGGAACTCCTCAGTGAGTGCGCTAATAGTTTCATTTAGGAAGTGCGTTTCATGGTCACTCATTAAAAATTTCTGGCATCCAAACCATGTCAACACGTTGTCGAACAAAAATTTCACAGATGTGGCGGCTGTGCAATCCTTAACCCGTTGTGCTTTTGCCCATCAGGTCAGGTACTCTGTCGCAGTGATGATGTAGTGCGCACCCATCTTCCCCTGAGGTTTGATTGGCCCCACAAAGTCTATTGCCCATTTTTTGAATGGATGAAGCATCATCTGTGGATTGAGTGGCATCTCATCCCTTCATGATGGTTTCCCAATCCATTAACATATGTCACAGGCCTGACAGTATGCTTTCGAATCTTGATGTAGGGTTGGCCACCATAGCCCAGAACGAAGAATCTTTTGTGTCGTTCCCCGTCCTGCATAATGTCCTCCTGCAGCCCCCCATGTGCTTCTGCAAGGACCTGTCCTCGTTCAAATTCAGGTACATATCTTCATAATATCTCATCGTTTCCCATTTTGTAGAGGTGCCCCGCAATGACACAAAAGTCTGTCGCGCGTACCACCAATTCCTTCTTCTACTAGACTAAATATTCCTACGGTGCAGTCCCTATGGTTAAGAAATGGATTATGTCTTCGAAGTGGTCGTCCGTGACATGCACTACATAGAGTTGTGCATCAGGTAGTCCTTCCTCCAAATTCGTTGGCTCCTTGCCAATCTAAATTCATGATAGGTGATTTGGTCCTGTATTTAGGTGTCCCGGCTTTACAATGAACTCGAAGTCATATTCTTGAAACAGTAACAACCATCTGCATATGTGCCCCCCAACATGGGCTTGTTCACCAAGTATTTCAATGTGAAATGATCAGTATACATCTTGAAGTGCCCCCAAGTAAATAGTGGTGGTATTTTTGGAGCACGTATACCATTGTCAATCCTTCGCGTTTAGTAGTAGAATAGTTCTTTTTGGCTTTGGCCAGCTGCCGACTCGCGAATATGATTGGGTGATCCATGCCTTCCACACCTTCTTGCGTAAGTACAATGCCTAGTGCGATATACGACGCATCAGCATGTACATGAAATTTGATGTCCCATTTTGGGAAGACCAAGATGGGAGTGGATGCCATTTTTCATTGAGAACATCCAAACTTTTCTTACAATCATCATTCCAACAATATGTAGCATCCTTTTTCAACAATTGTTCCATTGGTGCTGTTAGAGCCTAGATTTGCCTCAGGCTGAAAAGACAAGGTTCTAGGTCCACATCAAACCACGCTCAGCCTCGTAGCTAGCCCTACGAGGACAGGAGAGGGCTCTCTCCAGGTCAATCTCAGCAAAAGATAATCAATGGGGCTTGAGATGACTGATTTAGCAACTAATTTTAGGCTAGGTATTAAGTGCAAAGTTTTGATTTGAGTTTTTGGGGGTTTTGTTGGAAAAAGGGACAGGCAAATTTTGGGTCCGGGGATGAGGCCAGATTTTTGCAGAGTTCTGATTGGGGCAAGGAAGGCAATCGTTTTGATGCTTTGAATTGAATGAATGGGTGGATCAGACTGATGAGGAGACAAGGAGGGCAAGAGGGTCTCAAGATTCCTCCTCAAACAGATGAAAACATGAAGAATTGAACAAAATATCCAGGCAGAGCATAACAGTCCATGAATTCTACCCTAATCACTCTTTTGTTTAATTGCAGAAGACAAGAGAAGCAAAAATGATACACAATAACATCAATGAACTTAAAAATACATAGAGAAACACACCATCAAAACATAAAGCCACATGGATCCCAACAAGTGCTGCAAAACCCTAGTCTTTCCTTTGCCAAAATTGCAGAAATGAAATGTACAATAGAGTGCCAAGCAATCCCAAGTGTCCAACCCTAAACCAAAATCCAACCCTGAAAATGATTGAGAAATTACATGATATAGAAAAGCCTAACTCCTTCCCATGTCTCTAGGGGTCGAGCTCATCATTCTAGGAGTTGTTTGAACCAATTCTAAACAAGGAGCTGAAAAATAGGCAATGAAACAACTTGCCCCTATATGAAAGGAAACTAATTCATTCATTTAATTTTCACTTTTTAGTGAATGAATCCTCTACAACAAGTAAAAATGTGCCAATATTACATCATGGTTATCAAATTACATCATGAAAAGTCAAGAATAACATCAAGAAGCAAAACTGGTTAAAACTGGGTGAATTACTGAGCTGAACAGTGAAAATCAGGCAAAAATTCTCTATGCGCCGCTCCTGATTCTCTATGCATCGTGCCACTTTGGAGCTGATTTTGTGGCACTTCTTGAAGTCAAAATTGAGCCCAAGTGTGCTTTTTGGAAATATCTGCCTGTATACTTTCCAACCCAAGTGGAATTTCTGAATTTGGATGTCATTTTCCCCTCCAAAAATTCAATCTCCCAGGACTTCTTTCGGTGTGTCAAAATAGGGGCAGTGAGGTCATTTTTTGAGTGTTTTTGACCTCCTGAGGACTCAAAACTTGCCCAAATTTCTTTTCCATGCATCCAAAACCATGATTTTTCATGCAAAATCTAGAAAAGCAAATTTTTTTAAATTTGGAGCTCCATAGCAAAAGCGCGCACCACGTGGCGCGGCGCAAAGGGAGGAAAACCATGTTTTTGTGCCAAAATTTGTCAAAATGCCAAAAAAGCCCAAAATTTCTTGAAATTTGGGCTTAGACTTTCTCCATCAAGTGTCATACTGGGCTAAAGAGGCTTCAGCCAATATATGAAGACGATCATGCTCCTTTTGCCTCTTTTGCTTCCTTATTTCCTTCTTTAATTTTGCCTTTAAATTCCTTATTTGTGCCTTGCAAACCTTGTTCCGTGCCATGTAGTGGAAATCCATGTATCTCAGAAATTCTTTGTCTCTATCAGCCTTGTCCAACATTCCCTCTAAGTGGATGTTGACTCTCTCGAGCCAAGACTCTCGGTCAGCATTGATCTCCTACTCAAGTGAAGTAAACTCCACCCTCTTCCTTTGGGCAGCTTGGCGATTCTCGAATATGTTTGCCACCTCTATGAGGCCTCCTGGGTGCATGCACCTCTGTGGGAGAGTCA
Organism: Pinus tabuliformis; assembly: GCA_031772625.1. Classification (NCBI taxonomy): domain Eukaryota; kingdom Viridiplantae; phylum Streptophyta; class Pinopsida; order Pinales; family Pinaceae; genus Pinus; species Pinus tabuliformis. The sequence continues at coordinate 853,486,237 of CM062820.1, read as the reverse complement.
CTTTGGATCTCCACTTCATAATCAGATGAATGATCGGATGCCATAACTACTGATAGACAAATTGGCTTGAAGAAATAGATGCTGGTGTATGAAAACTATGCTGAACTGCTCTTTTAGTGATGTGCCTAAAATCTGCCACCAAGGGGAAAACAAATGAAACAGGGACTGTTAGGAAGGGGAAATAATAGTAAGGGATTAGGAACTATTGGGATAGATTTGTTAGGGAAATATGGGAGAGGGTTTGAGATTTATGTGTGGGAATAGGCTTTAGGGTTTCACATTTAAAAGTTTGGGAAAGGGAATTTGGGATAGGGGTTTAGTAATTTTAGGGGATAGGGAACAATGAAAACAGGGGAAAAAATGGAGTCAAGGAAAATGATGGAAAAGAGTAACCTTGGTGGCAAACAATTTTTTAAACCCTAAAGAGCAATTTTCATGTGAATATTTTGACATGGTAGGGTTTGAGTTTTTGTTTTAGCATTCACCACATCAAACATAATATACACCATAAACTTGGATGATGAACAGCGAAGGAGGAGCTCAACCTACTTGAATTCAAGAGAAATTTGCACTTTTTGGGACTTTGGAGGCCGTTCTGGAATTTTTCAGGCCAAACAACTCAGTGCACCGCGTAGCTTGCCCAACCCGCCGTGCCGTCCCAATGCACCGCGCCCATTCAAAAATACACTGGATGATCGCACCCAATGTGTCGCGCCTCTCTAGTGTGCCGCACCACCTGCTCTATGCACCGCGCTGGCTTTGAACGTAGCTTTGGCTTGAAACTTTACAAGTTTTCCCTCTCAGCACTAGACTTCAACCCTCTTTGACCTCTTAGATGCAAACGAATGTTTTAAAACCATGAAAACCTCTTATAGTGATGGATTTGATTTTTTCTTCTCACAAACCCACTTTGTAATGTTTTGACTTGGCACTTTTTTCACAATTAATGGAACTCTATCTTTTCGTTTCCCTTTTGATTTTTTGGCTTGAGTGATGAATCTTTTGTCAATTTTTTGCAGGGATAGTGGCATGTATTGACAAAGGAAGACCAGGGTTGCACCTGGAGATTTCAACAACTAAAACACTTTTTGAAAATTACATGACAATTTATTACAAAACGAAATGACGAATTTTCTTCAAAACAAAGCTTTGAAGAAAAGTCATAGTCGAGCATATGATGATGAAAATATTGGAAATGAAAACTTATTAAGAACCTCCAGTCTGCTAGCATTATTAGACATTGTTGAAGACCAAATTAATTAACCCTAGACCTAATGACTGAAATGACTCTTGCTGATCTAGAAACTAAAACAGGACTGTAAGTGACTTTAAAACTTGATTTTGATGAACAGACATGAGCCAACATGTATAAGGCACGAGGGACAATGAACAACAAGACCCTTCCTTCAGATTATGGCATGCCCTTAGGCGAAATTCAACTGAGTGAATCGAGCGAGACACCTAAAAATGAAATGCAAAAATAGAAATGATCTCTAACGGAGGGATGACCAAATCGACTCTAACATCGGCTCCAATGGGGATGGTAGCTCCTGGGAGGTGCCAAGAACGACAGATCTCTGGAAGAGCTAGACAATGCCTTCGTCCATTGTGCTATGGAGTCCATTATTTCAATAAATCCACACAAGACATTTGACTCAATTTATTTGACTGAAACTTCACTCTAACCGACTCAATTGTGAAACTGAAATGACTAAAAAACTGACTCGACAAACTGAACTCAAAACTGAAATATTTCTTCAGAATTATAGCCTTCACTTCAGGCCCCAAACTAAAGAAAAGATCATAGCGCATAGTTGCAATGAAACTGAAATAAAATGGTATTTACAATGACAATGTAAACATCAGAAATAACTCATAAATGATTCCGCTTGAGCAGCCGATCATTGACCGGCCCTCCGAGACAATCTTCCCCGTTCATCTCCTTCAAAAGAAAGGCATTCTGAGCCCAATAGGCTGCAATCTTAAAAGGGCCTTTCCAGAGATTTTCAAACTTACCGTGCTTGCCCTTTTCCTCATTCCTTGCATGCCATTTCAGCACCACATCATCCAACTTGTCCACCTTTGCTTTTCTGTCATAATTCTTTTTAATTCTCTCCTGCAACTTGAACGTGTTTTGAAAAACTTCTTCTCGTGTCTGCTGCAAATGAATCATTTGATTTAGTCTTCTCTGCATTGGATCATCATTTGATTTCGTCTTCTTATGCCAACTTTTCTTATTTATTTCCAACAGCTTCTTAATGATATTAACCAAAGATTTATTAGAAGACTCCACCAGTCCATTGCCTTGTGGATGATAGGTAGTTGAGTGCCCCAAAGTAATGTGATATTTACTACAAAACTCAACCATCCTTTTTGATTTGAAATCTGTTGCGTTATCAGTGATTAGCTTATTCGGGAAACCAAAAAGAGACAAAATATTATTCTCAAGGAATGAAATTATTACCACATCCGTAGCTTGTCTAGTGGGAATTTCTTCAATCCATTTCGTGAAATAATCCGTCGCCGTGAGAATCCATCTATGCTGACCTGAAGAAGCAGGATGAATTTCACCAATGAAATCCAACCCCCACCGCTGAAAAGGAGCACTCACCTCAATGGGCTTAAGTGGCAAAGGCTGTAATTTCTGCTTTCCTTCAAAAATCTGACAGTTATGAAAGCTCTTGACAGTTTTGAACACATCAGCAAACAATGTCGGCCAATAGTATCCGGCCCTCAGAATTTTATTTGTCGTTGTTTTCCGAAAAAGGTGACTGCCACAATCTCCTTTATGGAAATCCCCCATGACCTGCTTCGCTTCTTCTTCCACCAAACAATTTAACAAAACGCCACCAGGATCTTTCCAATAAAGTGCAGAATTCAAAACACAAAACTTTGTAGCCTTTAACTTAAGAGTTATAGCTTTGTTTCTAGCCATACCAGGTGGAGAGGACAAATTTTGAAGCACATATATGATATCTGAATACCACGAAGAAAGAAAAAATATTTCAGCTACCTGAATTGACGGACCTTGCTCATTTTCATCGGACATAGCAGCAATCAGATTTATGTCCAAGACGTGTAGATTTGATTCAGCCATTAACTTTGCCAATCCCTGTCCTTTAACAAGCTTTGTGGGCCTTATCTCTACATCATACTCCAGCAAAGCTGCAATCCACTTGCCTCGTCTTCCTTCTGGATCTGTTTGGACCAAAATATCTTTGACAACAGTGTTAGGAACATAAGCTAAAATATGGGAATGCAGAATATATACATGGAAATATTTCAGTGCTTTTACAAGTGCAAGGGCTTGCTTCTTAATAATGTTGTATTTCAAAGCAGCATCTATTATAGTCCGACTGAAGAAAGCAATGGGTCTTTCATGCTCATCTTTTTTCTGCATTAACACAGCTGCCATAGTATTCTCCGAAGCAAATGAAAATAATATAAAATCTTGAGTGTAATCCGGGATGATTAGAACCAAAGCTGAAGAAAGAGCCAATTTTACTAGATTGAAAGATTTCATAGCCTCTTCGATCCATTTCACTTGGCTGTCCTTCTTAAGCATGTTTGTAATTTCTCTTAGATGCTCAGCAAGGTTAGGTACAAAGCGGTGTAAAAAATTCATCTTACCATTAAAAGACTGAATCTCCTTCTTGTTCCAGGGAAGATCAATTTGCTAAATTGCTTCTACATGTGCTGGATCAATACAAATGCCATCTTTTGATATGATGTGTCCAAGTAATTTGCCTTCATCCATGGCGAACAAGCTCTTCTTTGGATTCAATGACACACCAAATTTTCTGCACTTTTGAAAAACAGTTTTCAAATGATACATGTGTTCTTCACCTGAATTAGAAAGCACCATCAAATCATCAAGGTACACAATCAAGAAGACATCCTTCGCATTTGCAAAAGCCATATCCATTTCCCGCTGAAATGTGCACCTACGTTCTTCAAACCGAAAGGCATTTTAGCATAATGAAAAGTTCCCCACAGAGTAGTGAACACTGTTTTGTCTCGGTCATCTTCATGGACCAAAATTTGGTTATATCCAAAATAACCATCGAGTAGTGACATACGAGATGATCCAACTACTCGCTGAAGTATGTGATCCATTTTTGGCAGCGGGTAATTATCCTTAAATGAAACTTTGTTGAGATTCCTAAAATCAATGCGCAAACGAATCTCACCTGTCTTCTTTCGTACGGGCACCAAATTAGATATCCAATCAGAAAATCGGATGGGAACAATGATTCCTGATTTGTACAACCTATTTACCTCCTCAATTGATGGTAGCAATTTTGGATTAAGCCTTCTTAACTTTTGTCTGAAAGGTTTCTAATTAGGCTTAATAGGAATTGTGTGCTGAATTATATTGGTATCATATGTCTTCAAGTTGGAATAGTCCCAAGCAAACACATCAGCAAAGGATGACAACAAACTAATATATTTGGCTTTTACCTTTTGAGGCAATGCTTTGGACAGCTTTACCATCTTCAGATGTTCAACTGTTCCAATATTCACCTCTTCGACTCCCTTCTCTGTTGGCTGCAATGTTGGTTTGTGGGCTATGTCATCATGATCAAAGAGTTCTTCTAAAGGTATCAAGCCTTTAGGAATCACATTATCCTTGAGCTGTAACACTTCCATCTGATTGATCTGCACATCATCTTTACCATCATCATGTTCTATATCAATTGAGGTATCTTTGAACTTACCTTTGTTTTGCAGAAAATCATCAATCTCCTCATCATCTTAAAAAACTTGCCAATATCTCTGATTGTCCAGGACAGTCGGTCGATGTTTCACATGGATTTAAAATTTATTACTTGAGTTCATAGGAATCTTCAAATTACTCGTTGCCTTAGCAAGTGCATCAGCAATACTATTTTGAATACGAGGCACACACGTCACGGTATAATCAGAAACAACTTCAAGATGTCTAGAACGACATTCTGGTATGCCCGCATCCGAGGATGCTTTGCTTGATATTCACCTTTAACTTGCTTAATCACCAATTCGGAGTCGCCATATACAACAATCCTCTTAGCATTCAGCTTTCTTAGGATTTTTAGGCTAGCAATCAAAGCTTCATACTCAGCCTCATTGTTTGAGCAATCAAAAGCAAGTTTGTAAGAACATACCCGCACATTACTAGGAACTTTGTTCGGAGCAGAAAAAGGACTACGTACCCAAATACCAATTCCAGCACCATCATTTCCCACTACTCCATCAAAATCCATGGTCCATAGGCCATCTTCCTCTTCTTCCAAGTGTTGAAACTCTGTTTGCTGTATTTTTCCTACGTGTTGTCCATTATCTTTTCCTGATCGCTGAATGGTATTGTCCTGTTCTTGACTTTCTTTCTTCAAAACTTCTCTGAAATTCTCTGTTATTTCTGGAATATCATCTGCTGCAACTAACTGACTATCAATCTCATTGAAACTATCTGAATACAAAACAAAAGACTCTAAATCTGTATGTACATAATTAATCAGATGATTAATTGGTTTCTCCTTGCTTGTAATCATGTATTTCATTTTCTGCTCCCGATAAAGTTTTCTCATTTGGCCAAACACAGGAATCGTTGCATAGGAGAAATCAAGTTGCATAGTTCCTTTAATCTTTTCTCCCCAAGATTTGGAAAGAAGCATTCCAAATCTAGGAGGTATATCCGCCACCACCACATCCATCAAAACGTTTTTTGCCGGAATCTGATCCAAACGGACCACCAAGTCTTTAATGAGCCCAATACATCTCACCCTGCTAGAATCAAATGAATAAAGATCACAGTATTTCCTCGTGATGTCCAAACCCAACTTCTCCATGATAGCCTTCGGCATAAGGTTGTGGGAGGCGCCAGAATCAAACATATCATTATGCAACACAAACTCATGCACTCTCAAATTGATATAAAAAGGAGGTACATCATTGTCTGGAGACTCACCATTCAATGTTGGTCCAAAAATCAGTTCAGGTTGATCATCTTCCACACTCACCATATCAGACATTGGATCAAAATTCAAAATTTTGGAAACCTGACCTCTATAATTGTTGTTCCTCATCAGTTCAGTCAAGGGAATGGATACATTTAATTTAGAAATTTCATTTTCTAAAGTAAAAGCAAAAGTCTTCTCTACCTCTTTGGCTAAAACATCTTTCTTTTCAGATTTATCCTTTGACTCAATTGGATGATTGACTCTTTCATTTGCTGGCAGAGATTTGCTAGGAGTAGGATCAACAACTTCTTTCCCTTTGTTTGGTGCAACAGGTGGCTCATTCTTATATGTTGGAATGTCCTTTCTTTTCTAGATTGGATTGATGGGGGCATTTCTATTTCTTAGTGAATACTGACGCTGCTGGGTAGACAAGGCATGCATATACCCTCTCTGATACTCATCTGACTCCTCTTCAAGAGCTGTATCATTTGCCAAGATAAAATCTGCATCCTCCTGTACAGCTGAACTTTCTGCATACTCATCATCTTCAGTGACAAAGGTGGGCATATCATCAAGAGTAAATAAGTGATTTTCTTCTCCTATTACATTGTCTTCATCATTAGATTCAGGACCAACAAAATTCTACTGAAGAGGTGTCTTTACTTGCTGTTGTTGTGATGCCAGTTCGTGTGCTCGCTGCTCACGCTGTTTGATCCTGAATTGAGGTTGCTGCTGTCTTCGGAAATTAGGATTCCGGATCTGTGGTTCAGGCTTATCAAGTGCTAACCTTTCAATCATCTTTTCTACCTTGCGGAGCACCTGATCTGAGGTAGAAGCTTCTTCCTTTATTGAAACTCTCTTCTTGGTTTTCAATCTAGCTCTCTTGTCATTCAAATTTGCCTCAACACTAACAGCAATTTTCTGCATTTCTTCTAAGGTAGATGGATCTCTCTCCCTTAATTGATAAGTCATGTCCGGATCAAAACCATCCAGGAACTTAAGCAAAGCTGAATTTCTAGTTGGCCTTAAATTATCAGGAATCGAATTATAAACCGCATTAAATCTAATACAATAGTCTTGCACGGACTCACTAGCATTCGGCTTGATCTTGGTATATTCATAAGTGATTTGAAGAGGATCCTTCTTAACTTCCCAGAAATCCAAGAACTGTCTTTGAAGCTCTTCTAGTGTGGGAATACTTCTAGCTATCAAAGCTCTGAACCATTTTCTCACCTCACCTGCGAAAGTCTGCACGAATAATCTCATGGTCATGTTTTTTACATCAATCTCATGAAGCTCAAAGAAATTTGTCATTTTTTCCACATGTTGTTGAGCCATGGTACTTTGAGGAGTGCCATCAAACAAAGGAATTTTACTTTGATAATCTGCAAGCATGTCACCCAAAACTTGAGGCAGCGTGAGAGGTGCAAACCGAGCAGTCATTGCTCTTGGGGGATTTGCAATCGGCCTTGGAGATGTTGGGGGAGAAGGTGCAGCTGATGTGTGAGGTGTGTGAGGAGGTGTATGCGGAGGTGAAGCAATTTTGGATGTAGAAGGAGTAGATGGAGGTGAATTTATAGCAGACTTTTGATCAGAAATAGTAGGCTGCGGGGGAAGGGTGGGAATGAAGGGAGGTTCAATAGGAATTTTTGAGGTGGATGCCATTACGGAAGATCCGAGGGATGCAGATGTAGCTTCTAGGAAATCAACGATATTTGAAGCGTGAATTTCACTCTGAAGGTGCTTCAAGATAAAATTCTCAATTGATTTATTGTTTCTTTCAACTTCAAGAGCTGCAGCAAAGTCAGGATTTGGGACTATAGAACCAAGAGCACTTTCGGATTTGGTTTCAAACAATGACAATTCAAACATTTCATCAAAATCAAGCTCTTCAAGATACTTAAAAATTGCAGGACATGAACGATATTTAAACATGGGAGTCACAAAGCTCTCTTGACGAACAATTCTTGAAATCAGATTGGGATTTTCATAAACAGGGGGAGGATTTGGATCTGGATTAGATCTGGCATATCTCTTTGAAGCCAGCGTGTTATTTTCAAGAAATCAAAGGGACATAAACAACTTATTCAGCCTTTCAAATTCTAAACTTATCATCCAAAAGCTTAGAATTCACAAATGTACTGGGGCGATTTACAGGTCAAGTGTCACGATTACAAGCTAGACCGGAGATTAACTGAAGCAGCGTTTATCTACTTGCACTAATGCAAAGCAAAAAGCGTTTCGAAGGCTACCTGGCATAACTTCAAGCTCCGTCTGTAGATTATAAAACAAATGACATCAACAAGCAAACCATTTTCTTCCCCAGTATGGTCGCCACAATGTTAGAGCCTAGATTTTCCTCAGGCTGAAAAGACAAGTTTCTAGGTCCACATCAAACCACGCTTAGCCTCGTAGCTAGCCCTACGAGGATAGGAGAGGGCTCTCTCCCGGTCAATCTCAGCAAAAGATAATCAATGGGGCTTGAGATGATTGATTTAGCAACTAATTTTAGGCTAGGTATTAAGTGCAAAGTTTTGATTTGAGTTTTTGGGGGTTTTGTTGGAAAAAGGGACAGGAAAATTTTGGGTGCGGGGATGAGGCCAGATTTTTGCAGAGTTCTGATTGGGGCAAAGAAGGTAATAATTTTGATGCTTTGAATTGAATGAATGGGTGGATCAGACCGATGAGGAGCCAAGGAGGGCAAGAGGGTCTCAAGATTCCTCCTCAAACAGATGAAAACATGAAGAATTAAACAAAATATCCAGGCAGAGCATAGCAGTCCATGAATTCTACCTTAATCACTCTTTTGTTTAATTGCAGAAGACAAGAGAAGGGAAAATGATACACAATAACATCAACGAACTTACAAAAACATAGAGAAACACACCATCAAAACATAAAGCCACATGGATCCCAACAAGTGCTGCAAAACCTTGGTCTTTCCTTTGCCAAAATTGTAGAAATGAAATGTACAATAGAGTGCCAAGAAATCCCAAGTGTCCAACCCTCTACCAAAATCCGACCCTGAAAATGACTGAGAAATTACATGATATAGACAAGCCTAACTCCTTCCCATGCCTCTAGGGGTCGATCTCATCATTCTAGGAGTTGTTTGAACCAATTCTAAACAAGGAACTGAAAAATAGGCAATGAAACAACTTGCCCCTATATGAAAGGAAACTGATTCATTCATTTAATTTTCACCTTTTAGTGAATGAATCCTCTACAACAAGTAAAAATGTGCCAATATTACATCATGGTTATCAAATTACATCATGAAAAGTCAAGAATAACATCAAGAAGCAAAACTGGTCAAAACTGGGTGAATTACTAAGCTAAACAGTGAAAATGAGGCAAAAATTCCCTATGCGCCACGCCTAATTCTCTATGTGTCGCGCCACTTTGGAGCTGATTTTGAGGCCCTTCTTGAAGTCCAAATTGATCCAAAGTGTGATTTTCCAAAATCCCTACCTGTCTACTTTCCAACCCAAATGGAATTTCTGAATTTGGATGTCATTTTCCCCTCCAAAACTTCAATCTCCCAATACTGCTTTCTATGTGTCAAAATAGGGGCAATGAGGTCATTTTTTGAGTGTTTTTGACCTCCTGAGGACTCAAAACTTGCCCAAATTTCTTGGCCATGCACCAAAAACCATGATTTTTCATTCCAAATCTAGAAATGCAAAGTTTTTTCAGTTTGGATCTCCCTAGCAAAAGCGCACGCCACGTGGCGCGACGCATAGGGAGGAAAACCCTGTTTTTTGTGCCAAAATTTATCAAAATGCCAAAAATGGCCCAAATTTCTTGAAATTTGGGCTGGAACTTCTCCATCAAGTGTCATGTTGGGCTAAAGAGGCTTTGGCCAATATCTACAGACGATCATGCTCCTTTTGCCTCATTTGCTTCCTTATTGCCTTCTTTAATTTTGCCTTTAAATTCCTTATTCGTGCCTTGAAAACCTTGTTTTGTGCCATGTAGTGGAAAGCAACGTATCTCAAAAATGATTTGTCTCTGTCAGCCTTGTCCAACAGTCCTTCTAAGTGGATGTTGACTCTCTCGAGCCAAGACTCTCGGTCGGCATTGATCTCCTGCTCAAGTGAAGTAAACTCCACCCTCCTCCTTTGGGCAGCTTGGCGATTCTCGAATATTTTTGCCACCTCTATGAGGCCTCTTGGGTGCTTGTACCTATGTGGGAGAGTCACTTTGGGTCTCCAATTCATAATCAGATTAATGATTAGATGCCATAACTGCTGATAGACAAATTGGCTTGAAGAAATAGATGTTGTTGTGGAAAACTGTACTGAATTGCTCTTTTAGTGATGTGCCTAAAATCTGCCACCAAGGGGAAAAAAATGAAACAGGGACTGTTAGGAAGGGGAAATAATAGTAAGGGATTAGGAACTATTGGGATAGATTTGTTAGGGAAATATGGGAGAGGGTTTGAGATTTATGTGTGGGAATAGGCTTTAGGGTTTCACATTTAAAAGTTTAGGAAAGGGAATTTGGGATAGGGGTTTAGTAATTTTAGGGGATAGGGAACAATGAAAACAGGGGAAAAAATGGAGTCTAGGAGAAAAGAAAATGATGGAAAAGAGTAACCTTGGTGGCAAACAATTTTTGAAACCCTAAAGATAAATTTTCATGTGAAGATTTTGACATGGTAGGGTTTGAGATTTTTTTTTAGCATTCACCACATCAAACATAATATATACCATAAACCTGGATGATGAATAGCAAAGGAGGAGCTCAACCTACTTGAATTCAAGAGAAATTTGCATGTTTTTGGCGTTTGGAGGTCGTTCTAGAATTTTTCGGGCCAGACAGCTGAGTGTGCCGCGCAGCTTGCCTAACGCGCCACGCCATCCCAATGCACCACACCCATTCAAAAATACACTGGATGATCGCACCCAATGTGCCACGCCTCTCCAGTGCGCCGTGCCACCTGCTCTATGCACCGCGTCGGCTTTGAAAGCAACTTTGGCTTGAAACTTTGCAATTTTGCCCTCTCAACACTAGAATTCAACCCTCTTTGACCTCTTAGATGCAAATGAATGTTTTAAAACCATGAAAACCTCTTATAGTGATGGATTTGATTTTTTCTTCTCACAAACCCAATTTGTAATGTTTTGACTCAGCACTTTTTTCACAATTAATGGAACTCTGTCTTTTTGTTTCCCTTTTGATTTTTTGGCTTGAGTGATGAATCTTTTGTCAATTTTTTGTAGGGATAGTGGCATGTATTGACAAAGGAAGACTAGGGCTATGCCTAGAGATTTCAACAACTGAAACACTTTTTGAAAATTACATGACAATTTATTACAAAGCGAAATGACGAATTTTCTTCAAAATAGAGTTTTGAAGAAAAGTCATAGTCGAGCATATGATGATGAAAATATTGGAAATGAAAACTTATTAAGGACCTCCCTCATGAGTCTGCTAGCATTATTAGACATTGTTGAAGACCAAATTAACTAACCCTAGACCTAATGACTGAAATGACTCTTGCTGATCTAGAAACTAAAACAGGACTGTAAGTGACTTTAAAACTTGATTTTGATGAACAGACCTAAGCCAGCATGGATAAGGCACGAGAGACAATGAACAAGACCCTTCTGTCAGATTATGGCATGCCCCTAGGCGAAATGCAATTGAGTGAATCGAGCGACACACCTAAAAATGAAATGCAAAAAGAGAAACGATCTCTGATGGAGGGATGACCAGACCAACTCTAACAGGTGCTATGATTTAGGCATAGCTCTTAATAAACTTTCTATAGTAACCAATGTTCCCCAACGTGGCACGTAGTTGTTTGACACTTCGCAGTGCTTCCAGATTGAGAATAATGACAATCTTCGCAGGGTCCACCATCAGACCTTATTTGCAGACCACATGGCAGAGCATATTTCCAAAGGGGATGAGGAAGGTGAACTTTTTAAGATTCAGCACAATCAGATGTCGTCAGCACGTATCTAGCATCAATCGTAAGCTCACTATATGGTGTTTAACTAACCCAAATACAGTCCAATCATCCAAATAGACCTCCAAAAACTTGTGGATGTATTCCTTGAATGCGGCCACCACTACGCGCAAAAATATTGCTGGCGCATTCTTGAGTCCAAAGGGCATAACGATGTATTGAAAACAACCCCATTCAGTTTTGAAGTTTGTCTTGCTCCTATCTTCCGGTGCGATCTTGATCTGATGGTGCCCTGAGAAGCCATCCATGAATGAGTAGGCTTCCTATCCACCAACATTCTCCAATACTTCATCTGTAAATGGTGTCGGGAATGGATCATGAACACAGGTGTCATTAAGCTTTCTGAGGTCCACGCAGATTCTAATTTCACCCTTCTATTTTTTCTCTTGCATTACCATAGGACTCGCCTAGTCAGATTCTTCCACTGCTTCAATAATTCTGGTTGCAAGCATTTTGTCTAACTCTTCGCAGACCTTTTCTTTATACTTCAGATTCAAATGGTAAGGTCACTGCTCAACTGGCTTCGCGTCTGGTTTCAGAGTGATCTTCATCATCCCTAAGTTGCTAATGATCCCCTTTAAGTCTGTGATTTTGGTCGGGAAAAAATCTTGATATTCGCGGAGTAACTCGGCGAACTTATCTACCAGAGCATCATCCCAGTAGTCCCCAAGCACATACTTTGGCTCTGCATCTGTACCAATGTTTACCTGCTTTGTTTTTAGTGGCGCAGTGATGTCGGGGTCCTCAATTGATGTTCCTTGGACTTCACAACACCCTTCAATTTCTGGAATATTAATATTTCGGGGGTCATCATCGTCCTCCTCTACTTGTACGTTATAACACTCTATGGCATGGCTTAACTAGGTTTCCCATGCTAGTTGAACTACTTCCCATGGTTCCTGTGGTATTTTTAAGATGGCGACTTTCACAGCTTGCATCATGTCATCAACAGTATCCGACCATTGATCTTCAAATGCGAATGTTAACAAAAATCCCTCGCGCAAGACATCCCATTCGCCCGTAGCATGTCGAAGTTCCGTCTCGGTATACTAATTCATGGGTATGACATCCAGGGTATGGTAGAATAAGTGTACCCATTCAGGCTGAGGTTCTTCTCCATAGGCCTTGGTCCATTATGTGAGGTGCATGCACGGGTCATCACGTCCATCGTATTTATCTGTTATCCGTAGTTCTAGTTTCCCAAATCGTAGCTACATCATCCTCCTATAGCTGCACCAGTTTTCAAAATTTCCTTGATGTGTTCCCCACCAACACACAGGTGTCGCATGCAGCACCCACTTCAACACATCAAACCGTTGTTGCTCCATTACTGCACTCTCAAACTAGATCAAGAATTCATCCACCGCTGTCAATCCATCATATGTCGGTAGATCTCGAGCCTAGGCTGTTATGCAATAAAATGATCTAGTCATCATGTTGCAAGTCAGCGTTGTCACTTTGTTCAACCGATTGTGCCACGGTTCGTTTTCTTCTTCTGAATCCGAGGGGCAGGAACCTGCGCACTCCCACGAGATCCTTTCATCTACAATTGGATTCACCCAATCCTAATCTCATGCAATTATGTTGTAGATACAATCCATCTCATCGTCGCTTCCATCATCGCGCACGGGTTTAGTGTAGCACGCTCCTTCCGCTGGGCCTAGCGAAACTATTACTTGTAGAGACTTTTTCTCGAATATCATCTTCTGTTTCTTTAGATTGATGACTCCATTCATTTCAGTGGCCCATTCTATTCCTAGCAACCTGGGATAAGGATTGTTGTCATCAACAATCTCTATCACTTCAAAGTCTGTCTGTGTGCTCATGCCTTCGATATCAACTGTTACTCCTTGCAACCTTCCCATGGGAAAAATCTTCTGTTGATTCACCATTCATAATTGAATAGGGGACCACTGCAACATGGGCCTGCCCATGCGTTCCCATGTCTGCTTTGATAACACACTCGTGTCTGAACCCAGGTCTAGGATTACCTGATCCATTTCATACTCACCAATCTGCACCGTCAATCTCATTTCCCCCCCAGTGCGCAATGCATTCTTTCCTAGTTTCCGGACTACGCACAGTTCCCCTGACCCCGCGCACCTAGTTATCAACTCCTGTAGTCCTTTAACCGCCTTATTGTCACGCATCAATTTCGTGCATGTCTCTAAAAAGGTAGTTAGCATAGAAGGATCCATCCCTGTCTCTGGTTGATCCTTACTACCTGAAGTAGAGGTCTCCACAAAGCTCTTCTTAGCTTCCATAAGCGTTTTCCTTGCCGTTCCAAGTCAAACTCAAGTTCCTCCATAGGAGCCTTCCGAACCCATTCATCTTCCTTGGGTTACTTCCCTTTATCTTCCCCCATGGTCGCACCACTTCTGAGCACCATGTTTACGTTGGTGTCTTCTTCCTACATCATTTGGATATTCTGAGTCAGAGTAGGCCGTAGTACCCCTTTATTGTGCATCTGTGTGATCGGCGTAGGAAAATCTACCATTTCATGATCAAAATGCTCATAGTATGATCAAGATACTCTCATCAGGTTGGTACAATCATGAGTATAGTGCCCTGGTCCTCCGCAATTGTAACAGATTAATTGTCCATGGCCCCTTCCTGGCCCCATTCCCCCTCATCCTGAACCTCGCCCTTGAAATCCACCACGCACCATTCCCACTGCTAGGTCAAGGGCTCGCATTTTTGTCTGCATTCGATAGGCCGAGATCTGATCTATCATTAACTCATAGCACCGACAAGTGTGCTCGTCGTGCCCCACCGATCTACAAAAATTACAAAACAGTTTCTGGGGGGTCTGTGTATACTTCGGCAACAAGTGACAGTTATCTATCATGTGCTTTCCTCCTATCTGACAAATTGTACACTATAGCGCGGGCGCCACACATGGCCCTGCCTGTGCCTCTGGTCTCAACAGCATTGGCCCCCCTCCTGCCAAGTAGTTCGCGAGTACTGGACAGTGGTCTTTGTCATGGCCTTGGCCTTTGCATTTTATGCACCACACTTCTTCGCACGTCTCTGGCCGTGGCACCCTATCCTACTTCAAACTCTGCATCTCCAAGCATAGATTTTGCAGCTACACGTGGATTTGTTGGACTCCCAGCCCCAGATCCTGTATCAGCCCCAAATCCTGTATCGATGTTTCATGTAACCTCATTTCCATTTCCAACACTTCAACCTAGGTTGAAAGCTTTTGCTGTGACAGTGCCATCCTCGGGTGTGGTGTCAAAGACGCCACAAACCATGTGCAGTATTGCACATCCGTTAACATCATATTAGCCTCGCAGATTGTACTCTTCAGCCTCTAATCCAGATCCCAGGGGATCTCACCTGGAAGCATCGCGATCTCTTTAAATCCAATGATTGACTGTGTCTCTGATTTTGGCTGGCTAAATTCTTTGTTCAACACATTCTGGATCTCCCCTATTCCTGCATTTAGGTGATCATTCAAGTGCTTGATATACCATGTCAGCGCACGATCCTGTAGCGTGCTCACCAATGTGACCTTCTTAATGTTGTCATCCATGACCCCTTGTGCTTCCCACACTACTCTTACCGTGAACCAAAACTAGTCTGGATCCTCATTCCCTTCTCCTCTGAATACGGGTAGCTTGATTGCACTCGCCATGCTGAATGGTGGGGGTGGAGGAGGTGGGGTGGGTGAAGATGGAGGTGAAGTTGGTGAAGCGGGTGATGGAATAAGTGGAGGTGATAACTGTGGAATGTGATGCCTTATCAAACTAACCACACTTCTTAGAGAAACCCGAGTGTGCTCTTACTCGCTCTCTCGCGAAGGTGAAATTAAGGGACTATTTCCTAATCCTTCGGTACCTTTGTAGATCTTTCTACTTTGCGTCATTCCAAACATCAATGTATTCGCATGACCCACTTTTAAACAACATCTTATTCCAGGTATTCAGGGATTTGATGTAGCTATCTCATGGTCCCTTGAGAAAATGTTATTTTGATTCACTATAGCTCATGGTCGTGTCTACCACGAACTCAGTGATAAATCCCCCTATTATCTAGTCGATCCAATGGTCCATGGCTCGCGCGATCTCATATTTTGATTTCTCTAGTCTCCGCACTAACTCCGAAGTCCACACTATCAGTTAATCAAGATTATCCCTTCCCGGACTATCGGCTAACCTCGCGATCCAATCATACAGCTCTAAAGAGAAGTACGCGAAGAAGATCTCGTGGATTTCGATATATACGAAGTGATCCAGCCACCTCTTCTTGGATATCTGTAGAGTTCTATTTTCGTATGTCATGAACTCGTGAAGCTTCTGATCCAACCAATCTTCAATTTCCTTCTTCGTAGGATCCCATTGTTCCAACATCAGACATCCTTTAGGCTGATCCCGATCCTGGAAACAAAACCATTTGTTGGCTTGTTGGGTCCTGACCCAGGTTCAGAAGTGATTTAGCCAAACAAATCCCAAAACTACTGGGCCTTTCGGCAATAGTCCGCAGTGCACAAACTAAGGTCTCACCCGAGGTAGTATGGGAGGGTTCTAGAACCAGGTTTCCGCACCCTAGGGATGTCTTGATGAAGGCTGGGAAGTTCGCAAACCGATCATGCACTCTTTCACTGCTCCGTGCAGCCATCTAACCTTCACGTCGCTCTGTAATGAGTGCGAAGAGGCGTTGTCTAGATCCCTTGTCCTTACTGTGTTATTATTATAGATCTGACTTAATTTTGTGGGCCCAGTATTCTCATCAATCATTCAATATTCATAACAAGTATAAACTGTAAAGAGATGCATAAAAATATAGCATAAGCATAAACACACAGATCTATGAGCAGATGCACAATATTTCAAAATCAACTTATCTTTTATTAAACCTCTGTTCAGTTACAATCCCAACTCTGCCCTGTGCACATAGCTGCGGACTCTACCAGGCCTCTCCGCACATAGCTGCAGAGCCTCTCCTTACTACTACAACCCAAGACTCGGACTTACAAATTCAGAACGAAATCCTTATTCAAAAACCCATAATACTAATGATCAAGACTACCAACTAACTGACTTCTACACTTAGAGCATTGCTCTATTTATACATTCCCATGGTCTGCGGACCATGGGTAGGCTGACACATTAAATTACAATATTTTAGGGCAGACAACCCTAGACTCTCATGCTCTGTGCCTGCATTTTGTAGGGTCTTTACATTACATTGACCAAAACTCGTCTTTAAGCCCCAAAAATTCGCTATCGGGGGATCCATTGCCCAACACCATTTAACAATTACAAGTAATTATATGAATTAACCATGACATGAACCAGTCATTCAACCATGCTTATAACCAGGATAAAACCATCTAAATATCATAGATATGATAGCCATTAAATCCACATATAAACTAGTGCAAAAGTAAGAGAACTTAGCTTTTATTAATCATAAGAAAATAGCAACAAGAAATGATAAATATAAAAGTGCTAAAAATAGCATTTCTATAAATATAATTTCAGGATACATTCCAATTTTAGTTAGTCCCTGAACTAAAATTGAGAATTAAAATTCGAATTTGATTTTAGCAACTGTTTGAAAAATAATTAATTAATTCATCTTGAGTTAATTAGTTGGAGAAAATAAAACATGAAGTCTATATGAAGACATGCAACAGTTTCCCCTTTGATTGAGGAAGTTATCCCTTTATTAAGGAGATCAAGATGATTTGTACTTTGAGTTGTAATTTGTTAGCTCAGTTAACTGAGCATGGAACTGATTGTGAGTTCAGTTAGTTAATGCATGCATGCATGAAACTGCTACACTTCAGATAACTGAATATTCTCTCATAAATAACTCATGCATGTCAGATCAGTTAGAGACCCAGTTGAGATCAGATGATGGGACAATGTACTATCAGTTGCAGGAATATTCCATTGAGGATATCTCTTGCATGCAAAAGGAATTCATTCCTTGAGGATTGCGCAGTTATTTCTGAGTTTGGTGAGTTGTGTGAGAGGTCAATTCACACAGGTGCCAGCCAGAGGACCCAGGAGAAATTGCACAAGTAAATAGGAGGCTTGGAGGATTGGAGGAAGGCATATGTTGTGTCTGTTCATTCTATGAGTAGCATTGAGGGATTGTACTGAGAGTTGGATAGCTTGTGAGCTAAATCTTTATGTAATCCAGACATATTTCCACTTGTATGATAATACAAAGATTGGGGTTTTAGTTGAGGCTTTCCCCAGAGTATTCTTCAATGTTCATGTGTGATTGATTTCTCATTCTCTGTTATATGTGTTCTATTTGATCTTGCTCAAAATCGATTAAGCTTCCGAAAGTTTATTTGTAGAAGTAGATCAAGTATTTTGCTTTAGTATATTGCATTATCAGGTGATCTACAGTGGGAAATTCTACATGGTATTAGAGCCAAGTTGATCAAAGCAAAGAAAAGTATACAAATAAGGGATAAGTTCAAAGTTTGAAGTTCCTGATTATAGAATTCGAATTCTTATCACATCTCAAATTTCACCAATGGCGTTCAATGGTTTGAGACTCGAGTATGCCCTTGATGGCAGCTCAAATTATATAGCCTGGAAGGATCACATGGAAGTGGTATTAGAGGACAACGGTTTGAAGGACTTCATTGATCAAGAAGTCCCCAAGCCAACAATTGCTAATGCCCAAGAATTGGAGGAATGGAAGAAATGTGTGGCTAGAGTGAGGAGAATCCTTCTAGAGGGAGTTTGAGACCACATAGTCTTGATTATCCATGGGAAGGAGACACCGTTTTCAATGTGGAAAACATTGAAGGATCTATATTATAAAAGAAGTGATCAGAGGAAGTTGGTGCTGAAAGATAAGCTTCGAAAAAGCAAGTGCGAAAAGGGCGACACGATCTCTACATATCTGAACAACCTCACCACCTGCAGGGATGAGCTTGGAAGTGTAGGGATCACGACAGTCGATGATGACATGGTGAGTCTTGCTCTCCTTGGTCTTCCTAAGAGCTAGCATAACTACCAAGACTCAGTAAATGGAAGAGAGAAACTGCCAGATTGGGAACGAATTTGGTCAGATCTGATGCAGGAGGAGATAAGGAGAAGCACCAGAGATGGATCTTCATCAAATCAAGATGATGAAGAAAATCTGGCCTTAGAGAGTAAGGCGAGGAAAGGGAAAGGGAGGGTGTCCCATTCCAAATCCAATTATTCCCATGGTGGGAAGAAGATTAACAAATCGAAAGTGTGATGCTTTCATTGTCATGAGGTGGGCCATTACGCTATGAATTGTCCACAGAAGAAATCCAAGAAGGGATCCTCGAAGGGATCAGATGGTGAGGCACTAGCCTCACAGTTCGAACTAGATTTCACCCTCATCGCATGTATGGTTTCATCGATGGTGGGATGTGTCTGGTACCTGGATAGTGGAGCTTCATTCCACATGACCAGTGACAAGAATATTTTCAATACCTTAGAGGAGAAGGACCTCTAGATGCGTATCGAGATGGGCGATGATGGAAAGTATCGTGTTTCAGGTGAAGGTATGGTTGTTTTTTAGAGGGAGCATGGAGCACCTCTCACCCTGATTGATGTAAAGTACATGTGGATCTGAAGAAGAATCTTGTGTCCGTCGCTATGTTGGAAGACAAAGGCTATGATGTAGTCTTTAGCAAAGGAAAGGCATTCCTGAGGCATATCGACACTGGACAAACCAAGAGGATTGGGATTTGAGAAAAGAATCTCTACAAGCTAGAGGTAGATGACTATGTTCCATTGAGTTCCAAAGTAGAGTTGGTGCAGAGCCAATATGTTGGCAAGCTATGGCATAGAATATTGAGCCACTTGCACCATGGGGCCTTGAAGATCATGTAGCAGATTTCTACCAGACTTCCCAAGGGAAAATTGGAGCAAATGGATACATGCAAAGGTTGTACCTTGGGTAAGTATGCGAAATCTTCTTTTCAGGATCGAGACAGTAGAGCTGGAGAAATCCTAGAGTGAGTTCATACAGATGTGTGTGGACCATTATCTACAGCCTCCACTGCTAAACAAAGGTACTATGTTATTTTAATTGATGATTTTTCTCATAGATGTTGGATCTACTTGATGTAGAAGAAGGATCAAACCTTCTCAAGGTTTTGTGAGTTTAAAGCCTTCGCAGAGAAAGAATATGGAAAGAAAATAAGGACCTTGCGTAGTGACAATGGTGGAGAGTATGTCTCTCAATCGTTTAAGGACTTCTGT
This sequence comes from Pinus tabuliformis, assembly GCA_031772625.1. Taxonomy (NCBI): domain Eukaryota; kingdom Viridiplantae; phylum Streptophyta; class Pinopsida; order Pinales; family Pinaceae; genus Pinus; species Pinus tabuliformis. Next base: position 853,466,108 of record CM062820.1, on the reverse strand, counting down.
GCAGCAAAAGGAATTAAACGGAGCTGATGGCATGACATAACCCACAGCAAAATGTGGTGGCCGAAAGGAAGAACAGATCGATTGTGGGGGTAGCTCGAGCGATGCTACATGACCAAATCCTACCACTTCATTTGTGGGCTAAGGCATGCAATACAACTGTGTACTTGCAGAACAAAACCCTGTATCGTATACTAGGAATGAAGACACCAATGGAGGCCTTTTCCGGGAAGATACTAGATGTGAGTCACTTTAGGATCTTTGGATCATCGGTTTATTGCCATGTGACCAAAGATGCCTGGAAGAAGCAAGATCCAATAGCTGAGTTGGGGATATTTGTGGGGTACACTTATACACCCCACAACTATCGGCTGTTCTTGCCTACCAGTCAGAGGATAGTGGTATGGAGAGATCTAAAGTTCGACAAGAAGAAATCCATGTGAGTATCACTTGAGAGGGAGCTCAAGTTGCATGTAGAGGAGGAACTTTTAGTTCCTAAGGAGGAGGAGCCTCAGACTGATGTGGAGAAGCTACATGCAGAGGGTCCAGGAGTGGAGACATCCACTCATGCAAAGTCTTCCAGAGATGGGCAGAAACGCTCATGAGAAGTTGACAGATTGGTGATGGATCCGAGAGAGAATGTGGGACAACCATCCTCTCAGCACAAACAGAGGAGATCACCTGAGCAGTACACTGGTTACATGGCCCTGGTTGGGGAGTGTGTAGAGACCAAACCTTCTTCTTTTGAGGAAGCAGTGTAGCAACTAGTCTGGGTTGATGCAATGGTGGAGGAGTATGAATCCATCATTTGGAACTATGTTTGGGATGTTGTCCCAAGACCAGAGGACAAGTCAGTGGTGAGTTCCCGATGGCTTTACAAGGTAAAGCAAGTAGCTGATGGCAGTGTTGAGAAACATAAGGCAAGGTTTGTTGCCCGTCGTTTCTCATAGGTCGAGGGGATTGACTACGATGAGACTTTTGCTCCTATAGCAAGGTACTCATCTATCAGATCGATGTTGGCACTATCATCTCAGATGGGTTGGAAGATCCATTAGATGGATGTGAAGACTGTGTTCCACAATGGGAAGATTGAGGAAGAGGTGTACATTGAGCAGCCGAAAGGTTTTGAGACCTTCAAGCATGAGTCACATGTGAGCCGACTCAAGAGGGCTTTGTACGAGCTAAAGCAATCACCTCGTGCTTGGTACACCAGGATCAACAGCTATTTCACCAGGTTGGGCTTCACCAAGAGTGAAGCAGATTGCAACCTTTACCACATCATGGTAGAAGGTAAGCCATGGATCATTGTTCTTTATGTTGATGACCTGATATTGACAGGTGATGATCAGTTGATCAAGTCTTGGAAGGAAGGCCTTGCAAGAGAGTTCGAGATGAAAGGCATGGGTCTTATGCACTACTTTCTAGGCATGAAAGTGTTGGAGAAGGATGGGGAAGTTTTGTGTCTCAAGGCAAGTATGCCAATGAGATACTCAGGCGATTCCACATGGAGAAGTGAAAGCCCATGCAAACTCCTATAGTTGGTAATTGGAGGAAGGAGGATGCTACTTCAGGTGAGGTAGTAGTTGCTACTGTTTATCGGCATCTTGTGAGTTCATTGATGTATCTAGTGAACACACGACTAGATTTGTGCTTTACAGTGAACCAACTGAGTCAAGCGATGGTTCATCCTACCAAGTTGTTTTGGAAGGTAGAAAAGCATGTGTTGAGATACCTCAGAGGCACATCTCAGTATGGATTGTGGTATAGACAGATAGAGGGAGTGAAGATTCAGGGCTTCACAGATGTAGATTGGGCAGGGAGTCCATCAGACCGGAAGACCACTTCAAGAGGAATCTTCAACCTTGGTTCAAATGCAGGTTCTTGGTACAGCAGGAAACAGAGGTCAATTGCACTTAGCTCAATAGAGGCTGAATACAAGGTTGTCTGTCAGGCAGCATCTAAGGCCATTTGGATGCAAAGATTCTAGTTGGATTGTTTGGTCAGAGGATGGATCCAACTGTGATCTATTGCGATAAGCAGAGTTGTATCAAACTCTCTGAGAATCCATTATTTCATGACAGGTCCAAGCACATCGATATCCGGTATCATCATCTTCGAGACTGTGTGGTGAAGAGGATCATGTTGTTGTTGTATGTTTCGACTAAGGAACAGGATGTAGATATTTTGACTAAGGCATTGTCAAAATGCATATTTGAGTTCCACAGAGACAAGATTGGGGTTATGGATAATCCCTTTCTTGTTGAGAGGGAGTGTTGAAAATAGCAACAAGAAATGCTAAATATAAAAGTGCTAAAAATAGTATTGCTATAAATAGAATTTCAGGATACATTCCAATTTTAGTTAGTCCCTGAACTAAAATTGAGAATTAAAATTCGAATTTGATTTTAGCAGTTGTTTGAAAAATAATTAACTAATTCATGTTGAGTTAATTAGTGTGAGAAAATCAAACATGAAGTCTGTGTGAAGACATGCAACAGTTTCCCCTTTGATTGAGGAAGTTATCTCTTGATTAAGGAGATCAAGATGAGTTGTACTTTGATTTGTAATTAGTTAGCTCGGTTAACTGAGTTAAGTCTAGTTAGATTAGTTCCAACAGTTTTTGGAACTGATTGTGAGTTCAGTTAGTTCATGCATTCATGCATGAAACTGCTACACTTTAGATAACTTAATATTCTCTCATAAATAACTCATGCATGTCAGTTCAGTCAGAGACCCTGTTGAGATCAGATGATGGGACAGTGTACTATCAGTTGCAGGAATATTCCATTAAGGATATCTCTTGCATGTAGAAGGAATTCATTCCTTGAGGATTGTGCAGTTATTTCTGAGTTTGGTGAGTCCTGTGAGAGGTCAATTCACATAGGTGGCAGCCAGAGGACCCTGGAGAAATTGTGCAAGGAAATAGGAGGCTTGGAGGATTGGAGGAAGGCATATGTTATGTCTATTCAGTCTATGAGCAGCATTGAGGGATTGTACTGAGAGCTGGATAGATTGTGAGCTAAATCTTTGTGTAATCCAAACATATTTCCACTTGTATGATAATACAGAGATTGGGGTTTTTAGCTGAGGCTTTCCCCAGAGTATTATTTTGTGTTCATGTGTGATTTATTTATCTTTCTCTGTTATATGTTTTTTATTTTATCTTGCTCAAAATCAATTAAGCTTCCGCAAGTTTGTTTGTAGAAGTAGATCAAGTATTTTGCTTTAGTATATTATATTATTAGGTGATCTATGTTGGGAAATTCTACATTAATCATAGGAAAATCCAACCAAGTTTGGGACTTCCATGTACCACCCAACCATAGACATGGCTGAGCCAAATCTCTCTTTCAGCCAGTCACCCTCGTGCCATATTCCAAGCATGAATTTTGGATCTCATAGAACAACCAAGGGAATCCGAAGGTTAAACCACCTCCACCCTCACCAAACCGTGATCACACAAAAACCGGTGCTTTATTCACAACTGAATAGAACTTGGAATTCCATCCAAAATCCATCACTATCCTTATGGAATTTATCATCTCCTCATCTCTCAGGCTTTACCACAATCCAAACTCAGATCACTAGGCCCTAAACCAAGGTTTCTCCCTCAAGCTTTACTGTGTATCCTGCCAAAACCAGTTAAGGGGTTCCTAGGCCTTTGAAAATGAACCTTGAGACCACCTATGCCCCAGATTGTGAAATCCATCCAACAATTGCAAAGTTATAAAACCAAAATAAACATCCCAACATACCATCGCATCTAGAAAAAGTCTAGGCTAGGCTGAAATCCACCAACATAACTCAGTAAGACCATGCCACTGATAACAAGAGAACCATACACCAACATGAAAATCCATGCATGTCCAAACCAGCTAGGAAATCACACATGCAAAAGGTTACCTGCAAGTATTCTTGCTGAAGTTGCTTGATCCTGCTTTCCTTTCCTTGATCCTTGCTTGCTTTTCCTTTCCTTGCTTTCTTTTCCTTTCCTTCCTCCAAACTAGAGTTCTCCAAGAAAACTCTAAGTGACCAAGAGAGTGACAGAGAGAGAGAATAATGAGAGAGCTCCAAACTTGGACTTGAAAAAATCCATGAACTAATCCTCAAAAGCCTTTTTATGCATGAGGCCTCTAATTCCTTCATTTTCCATTATTTTCCTTCAATTTCCTAATCACATGCAACCAGTGACCTTTCACCTTACTTATCTCCTAAATTCTTTTATTTTCATAAATAAATGTGCCAAAAATGCCTTTGTTCCTTTAATTCTTTTTAATTCCTTTGCCTTAGCCTTTACCAATTTTCCTTAGCCAAAACACACATCCAGTGATGCCCACTAGGATATATTTTCCCAACATTCAGCTTGGAATAAGTGTCCCTTACTCGTGGTCTTATTTTTCCTTTATTAACTTTTATTACATGAAAATTTCGCCAGGGCTGTTACAGTTGAATCTAGCTCCATGTCCTATATCAACCATTTGAATTACACTCATGATGTTGTGATTTAAACCTTTAACAAGTAGAACATTATCAAAATTAGTCCTTTTATTCTCAAGGCTAACTTTTCCTTTTCCCATTAATTTGGGTCGTATCATTTCCAATAATAACACTTTCATATTTGACCTCCTTTAGAGAGAGAAATATGATTTTATCTCGTATCATATAATGATATAATCCACTATCTATATACCATTGATCATATGTATTTTTAGCACATAAAAAAACATGCATTTCTCTTGTTGTTCTTGCTTTCATTTCCATGTCTTTGCGTTTTGATTTATGTTAATAGCATTTTCTTTTGATTTCTTCTTCTTGATCTAATTAAGTTATTTTTGTTTGATCTGATTTAAAGGATATAACCACTTACCTCTAAATTTTTTTTCCTTGTGCCCCAAGTTTTTACATATGTATCAATTAACATGATCTAAGAAGGGAGCAAGAAAGAATTGTGATTCATGCCAGTATTCTTATCATAACCTCTAGATTTTCCACTTACATGTTCATTCTTTGAGATCTTATATGATATATTGCTTTATTATCCAACATATTATGTTTTATTGCATAATAACTACAATACGTTGCCTTATGTCCAAAAATATTGTAAGAAAATCAATAGTCAAGGAAAATCCTTTGATACCTCGGAGCACTTTTCCTTTGAGAATAAAATCTTTTGATTCTTTCTTGGATTTGTCTTTCAAGGGGATAAGATATTTAATGATATTTTACTTGATCTTTGTTGATGTTTGAATTTTTGTTATAAAATTTTGTTCAGTATTGCTAAGTTGTATTGTTTTCATTTTCACTTCTTTGATGTTGTCAATTTTTATCATTTCCTTTGGCTACATTGTTATTAGGTCCTTTGACTACTTCAACATAGTTGATTGGTTATTTGTCTTTAGCTTTCTTGGTGCTTGATTTTTGTTCATAACCTAGACCAGTCTTGATGAGGGGATATCTTTTACTATTGAGAATATCATCTAGGATTTTTGTAACATTATCAAACATCAGATATTGATTTAGCATATCATTGGCCTTACCTATATAAATTCTTAGTGAAACAATCTTAGCCTCTAATTTCTCACAATGAACTTCTCATTCATTTAGTTGGTTAGTCACCACTTTATTCACTTTTTTTACTTCTTGTTGATTCTTCAAGACAAAAATTGGTTTTCCTTCATTCATTAAAATCTTGATCTTCATCCCCATTTTCCTATAGAAATTCCTTTTATCTCTTATTTTTTACCAAGTAGTTTAATCTTCTCTAGAGAAGAGACAAATTTTCTTCAAAAATATTTCTTCTCATCAAGGTATTCTTCTTATATGGATTTCATTTCTTCATATTCCTCTGACTCAATATCCTCTTGCCTTTTGTTCTTTCTTTTGGTATTCTTCATTGTATCAAGTAAACTATCATGATCACACTCATGATCTATTTTCATTTCAACTCCTTTTTTCTCTGAATCAAATGTCTCCTCCATAGTCATGAGTAGGATCCCTTCTTCATCACTACTAGAAGTACCTCTTTATGGACAGTCATAAAGACTTTTCTTATTTTTCTCATGGAGTGTTCACCAAACTTAAATTTATCTTTTATTACTACATTTTCTAAATTTCCATATGAATATTTAAAAGTAAGATTAGTTATTCTTCCAAAATTAAATTAGAATAGTAGCTTACCTGTGGATTTCGTGCATCTTCTTTAGCTTCAACTTCATCCTCTGAATATGAATTATTATTTTGATGATCAAAAACTTGGGACCTTATGACAAGGGAGTATCCTTTATCATTTTCTTCATTATTTTAGCATGTTATGCACTTGACCTGTGAGAATAACAGAATCCCAGAGATACGAAACAATATTTCCAAAAACACAAAAATATCACATGAATTAAGACAAGCTATAAAGATATTTTATTATTCATAAGCATATTACAATGTTCACTTTCCTTTTTGTAGGGGAAACCTCAAACAAAGCAGAGATCAATTACAATAAGACTCAATGATTCTCCCCTTCCTATCTACGACTATTTATAGATTTATAACATCCAAAACCCTAAGTATTAGTGGTCCTACTAATGGTGTTGGACCCAGCAACATTCAAGAGATCTCCCCGGTATGAAGTCCCAACTAGACCTCACACCATTGGATGTAGGAGTCCCATCCAATATAAAGGCTCGGTTTTTGAATCCTTAAAAATATACCTTGCCTCTAACTATCATCAAGAGAGAGGAATGCAATGGTATCTTCAAAAATTAAGAAGGTGTGCCTTGTGAGTGTTCATTTGTAAGTGTTTCAAGGTTCTTCTATTATAGAGAAGGGATAAAATTGAGCCTCTAAGTAATAGGTAGTAGTACCACCCAATAAGAGACACACATGAACTGGAAGGATTTGTCTAACATCTAGTGGAATAGTCCACGGAGGATGTGACAGTTGTTATAACCAATCAATGAAAAAAGATTTGCCTAATATCCTACAGAATAGTCCACAAGGATTGGATAACAATGACAAACATTACAGCGCATTCTCAATAAGATAAGTACAAAAACAATTGAAATAGTTCAAGTATCTTATAACATGTGAAAGTAAACATGAAATACAAACATATGCATAATAGTCTTACAAAAATTCATAATCCATGCATGAAGAATGTGTTGGCCTTGAAGGATTTTGTTATTAAGTAAAAGTTCCAAGGCACATGTTTACAATGTACATCACTAGCTCTAGTAGTGGATCATTGGATCCACCCCTTGCTCCTCAAATAACTGATTTGTCTCTCTAATGCCTTGCAGGTGGAGCCAAGGTAAAAAATCATTTTCTCATACAATGAGGGAGTATATATAACCAAGGCTAACTCTTTGACTACCCTCCTGATTTTTTGACTTCCTGTGACTTTTAAACTTACATGAATCTTTACATTCCATGTGTATCCTTTGGAATTCCAATTTACAATACATTTTGAATAAAATACACATGATCCACAATAGTGATGTGGCATGTGACCACTCATGACATGACATGAAATGAAATTTTTGACATGGAATGCTTGATGATGTGGCATGTGAAGCCACTATTGCTACTAAGTGTTGGATGTCTCTTGAAGATGCTTTTCTTCCCACCTCCACATGGCTTGGTGATGAGGAATCTTTAATGATATCAAGTCTTGAATAGTGGTGGAAAACTAGTGTCCCTTCACTTTCTCTTGATCGATAAACTTATAAGTTTAGCTACAAGAGAGTATTTGAGCATGCTTCCCTCCTTCTCCTTCTTCATCATCTTTTCATGACATGATAGGGTACATGTTCCTACAATTCACTCATGATGAGATGCCATCAATCTGAAAACCCCTAGTCTAAGATGATGCATTTTTATCCACCAATTAAGCCCAAAACAAGTGAAATTCAGGGAAGAGGGACTCAGTGGTTATGCAATCCACATTTCTAGCAACCTGGGGAAAAGATTTAGCCCTGAGACTGCACAGTGTGTAATTTAGGTAGGTTTGAGGGACAAGGCTACGTAGTTTCTAGAGTTAGTGGGACAGCCTGAAGAGATGGGCACTAGGATAGCTCACTGCATAGTTCTAGGAGTCAAGGAAGGTTGGGTTGTTACAAAGCTGCACGTTTCAAGGGATCAAGGGATGAGCTTGAGGCTTGAGGTTGTGAAGTGTGTAGTTTAAGCCGAGTTGTGGGACAAGACTACTCAATTTTGGAAGCTAGTGGGATAGAATGAGGGAATGAGAACTAAGAGAACACACTACGTAGTTTTTGGAGATAAGGGAGGCAAGGCTAATATAGAGCTGCATAGTTCAAGGTCTCATGGGATGAGCTTGAGGCTTTTGATTTCACATTGTGCAGTGGAGGTCGAGCTGGGAAGAATGACTGCGCAATTCTAGAGGTGAAGGTCGAGGCTTGGGCATAAAAATTGTGCAATGCAGCAATCCTGGGAGGTAGGAACTGCACATTTCATAGTTCCAAGTAGTAAGGTCATAGCCAGAGGACTAATATTGCACATTACATATCGCAAGGGAGGCCTGGTGAAGCTAGGTTTCCCAATCGGGAATGTTTTCCGAGAATGGCTAAGTGTGGGATCAGTGAGATCGGTGTGAATGGGAATGAACTTTGACTATGATCACACACTTAAAATATTTGACAACATGATAACATAGATCATATGAACACATTAAAAAAGAATGTCTCTTTTTGTGACAATTTTATGAAAAGATACAACAACTGCGATGCCAAATATTTACTTTGTGGCAACTGTGACAACACTTGTGCGACAGTGCTCAAAACTTTGGAAATGAGTGCGACAGGTACTCACAAGGTTAAAACAACTCATTTGCATAAATATGACCTCTTAGAACCACTAGAATGGTCTTATACACAGGATACGAAATCCAACATGCTAAAAGACAACTTTTTACCATCTTGCAAAGGGGAACACAAGACTCTAAGAGAACAAATGAAATGAGTTTCAAATTTTGTGACAACGACCAACAAGATCAAGGCTCTGAAATTAGGTATAAGCCAAAATTTTGGAGGGTTTTGTAGCAGCTACAATACTGTTGGGCATGGAATCCCCGCAAGGCATGTTTTGGGGCTTAAAGCCCAAGTTTTGACTAAATATTCTTGTCAAAGTTCCATGAATTGTGGGCGCAAAGCGCGAAATTATGATAGAGTCACAGGGTTTTCCACCCTCATTTTGTAATGTAATGTCATCTTAATAGACCTACCCACGGTCTGTAGACCATGGGATTATATAAATAGATCGAGGCTCTAAGTAGAGAAGATAGTGTTATAGAAATATTTGGGCACTGCAACCCCAATCACATATTTCCATAAAGAAAGGGCTTATAAGTCCCTAAAAGTGTTGTTTCATAACCTAAAGGAGCAAGGTCAGCTGATTACATCACCTCCCAGAAGTTCTCCATGAAAAACTACTCAGAACTGGTCAAAACTGGACCATACAGACTGCTCAGTGCTAAGGGTGCGATGCATCTCACCTGCCACATGCAAAAAGTACGATGCATATTGGAAAGCCATTCTGTAGGGTGCGATGAGTGAGAGCATACAAATGGCAGAAGCAGTTTACTAGGTGGAAACCCTGCGAATCTTCTAGAAGCTACTCATTCGACACTTTCCTCTCTGAATTCGCCCAGGGATGAGTAAGAGATCATGAAATATCCAAGTGGAACCAAGAACTATCAGAGAGATGACACTAATCAAAATCCCAGAAGCTGACTCACCCACCTACAAACATCTATATATGGATCCCTCATCCCAGAGATCCAAAGGCTGGAATCTTGTATTTTGTAAGGAAGTGTTGTTGGTTTCTCTGTGCAACATTGTATTATTAGGTGATCTAAGCTTTTCATGAGGTGAAGTGGGCTTTCATGCTGGGAGGATGGCGCTGGGTCAGACCAATGGGTTGTAATCCTCTCTTCTACTACTTCTATCAATAAATCTATTTGAGTTTTCCTCCATATTCTTGTATATCTCTGAATCTTGTATTGATATATGCATTTGTATGGTTAATATACATCTGATCCTATATTGTTTATGGTTATATATCTCTATGCTTTGATGGTATTATGCTTCTTTGACTCTACAGGTGCTCTTTGAAGCGGGACAAGTAAGGAAGAAGTGGCAAATTTCTATCGAAGGGGAAAGGAAACAAGCAAGGAGCCAAGCGAAAGACTGAGGTTGGTACTCTCTGCTTCTTTCTCATCTATCTCTCATAAAGGAAAACACAAGTGACTTTAGTTTTTTTGTTTCTAAGATAGCTACCCATCTTAGTGGGACTAGCAACTCTGAATGGACACTAGTTTTCCATATAACAGATAGCCAAGATAGAATATAATAGGATGAGAAGTCTAAGTGATTGAGTAAAAGTGTAAAGTGTGTCTTGGGTCGTAAAGTAGGGGAAGGCTCTGCAATTGAGTGTGCAAAGGCCTAATAGTCTACAGCTAAGTGCGTGGACCCCTTCAGCTGAGTGTGCAGGGTAGGTCAAGTCTATAACCATTGGAAGAATCAATAAAGAGAATTTTACCATATTTTTGTGCATCTTTTCCTGTTTTAATATATTATTGGGTATAATTTGCAAGTATATTGTTTATATGCTGCACGAACTTATATGAATGTTTTGTATAACTAATTATAACGTAAGACATCCAAGTAATTAACTGGTATAGGAGGATAAGTAAGATCTCAGGTAATAGTGCAGAGCACGAATCTAGCAGTGCGGAAGCTCCACAACCCCTGGTTAGGGCTACGCGAAGGTAGTGTATCAGGGCGTGAGGAATAGGGAAGTACGCGAAGTGACCTGCACGTAGGGACAAACAGTGGGACCAGTCGAACCTCTCAGACATCTCAAGGGTGCTAAAACCTAGTTCTAGCAACCTCCCATACTACTTTGGGTGAGACCTCAGTCCGTGCTCTACGGACTGTTGCCAAAAGGGCCAGTAGTACTAGGATTTGTTTGGCTAATTAACTCGAACCTGGGTCGAGCCCCAGCAAGCCAAAAAATGGTTCCGTTGTCAGGACTGGGATCTGCATAGAGATGTTTGATGTTGTATCACTAGAATCCGATAAAGAAAGGAATTGAATACTAGTTGGACAGGTAGATTCACGAATTTGTGGCGCAAGAAAATAGGCATCCGCGACTATCAAAGGAAGAGTTATAGCGAGGTATAACAATGCTTCCTCAAAGGACCACGAGGTAAGTATGTTAAATCTTTGAACACTTGGATTAAAATGCTACTGTGTGAAAAATGGGTTATGTAACTAAATTGATGTTTGGGACTATGCGAAGTGGGAGAATCTAAAGAAACGAAGGTGGCACAGAACTAGAAACTAGCCCCTTGATTTCACCTCTACGGGGGCGGGGAAGAAGAGCTCGCAAAGGTCTCACCAAGAAGTACGATCAATCTGATAAGGCAGAGAATTCTGCGCATACAACCCCCACCCACACCACCGCGAGTTTCACCGTCTTCACCCTCGTCTTCGCCCATACCACCTCTGCCACCATCGCAAAGCAGTATGACAAGCACGATAAAGCTACTAGCCTTCAAAGGAGTAGGGAATGGAGACCCAGACCAGTTTTGGTTCATGATAAAAGTTGTATGGGGAGCACATGGAGTCACGGATGACAATATAAAGAAGGCAACATTGGTCAATACTCTGTAGGATCGCGCGTTGACCTGGTACATTAAGCATTCCAATGACAATTAGAAGCGGGGATCGCGGATATCCAAGCCGCGCTAAACAAAGAATTTAGCAGGCCAAAGTCAGAGGCACAGTCGATCATTGGGTTCAAGAAAATCACAATGCTACTAGGTGAGACCCCATGGGAGTTGGATCAAAGACTGAAGTGCACTATTTTCGAAGTGAACATGACGTTAACAAATGGGCAACACGCCGAATGGTTTGTAGCATCGTGTTGAAGCCCCGAAAATCGGGTCGACAACAAGGGGGATACCCACCCAGTCTGGACCTTGGTTGGCAGCTCCTTATCCATTTGGTATAGCGGGTCCGACTGGGGATAATGGGACCAGTTTCCCAATTTAAGGGTGTGTGTGTGTGTAGAGTTGGATGATGCTGATCTAAGAGTACTTAAAGCTAATTTAATTCAAACTTCTAAACTAACTCTATGCTATTGTAATCTAATGAGAAACAACACATCTAATCTACGCTAACCCAGGGTGTATTTCTTCTATTATGCGATCTAACTGGTAATAAAGATCATTCAGTTATCATAAGAATAGAAATCAATTAAGATAAACCACTTTGCATAAAAAGTTAGGCAAAACAGTTGTGAACAACATATCGCATAATAAGTTATTCATATATTAAACATAAATACATGACTCCACCATACAGAAGTGCCAAATGGTAACTCATACATTCATGCAGTAACATATAAACAACTGAAAACTGTATATCACTTTAAGAATATAAGCAGAAATGGCCAAGAGATAAAAGTACCATTTATGTCTAATCCTACTCATAAGCTTCAAGAAGAAACGATTTATCTCTACTTGTTCTAACATCTACTAAGAGTACAAAAGTGCAACATCAGTAGCAGACATCAAATGCAAACATTAACAAATCTCAATCCATCCATTCATCAAAACCTCCTCTGAGGGTGCAGAAGTGCATGTTCCGAGGAAAAGTTTTTGACAAATTTCTGGACCCTTCTCTAAATGCATGAGAAGGGTTAAAATACTACTTCCTAATTCTAATAATAGTGTTTTTACAAAATTTAGGATGCGGTTTTCAAATGACCGTCCTTTTTCTAATATAATTTAAAAGAAAAAACAACATTCTAAAATAAGGCTAATTCTGAATTTGGTCTTTAAAGCTGCAAGTGCTCATCATGGGCTTGAGGAGAGTCGACTGGCTGACTTCTGTGCTGAGCTGGGCTGCGAAAACAGAATCTATGAGAGCTGGCACTACTTTTCCGGCCGCGTTTATGATGCTTTCACAGTCATCCATTGACTATGCGACTTGAACAAGTATGCCCAGTAACACTCCCAATTCAACCTGTTTAATGCTTGGATCGCTTTTCCCTTTTCCTGTGCCTTCTGCTTCCAGTCGTAGCTTATTTGGTAGGTACCCTGGGGTGGTCTCTTCATACATCATTCTATACAAGGGTAAGATAAGCCCGTGACAAATCTGGTAGAAGTGTGGGACGAACTGAGAATCCCATAACACCTTATGATAAACATGGATAGGTAATGGGTCCTGGGTAGTCCATTTCCAACCCATAGTGGGAAATTTAGACACATAACAAATAGAATCCATAACATATGCGGACAGATAAAAAGGAGGATAGATCCTTTGAGACAAGCATCTTTTAGACCGGTAATTGATAATAGCCATGTATAGATTATCAGAAAAGATCTTGGCCCAATCCATAATATCGGCATTTGTGGCAGCATCTATTAATGGTAGCCATTCAGACGAAAACTTATTGATATCCGGCATCCCAAATAATCTACAAAGCATGGCCGCAGCAAAACAATACGGAGAGGTGAGGGAATCAGTGTTGTACATACCGTTTTTGTCCTTTTTGAGTGGCTCCTCTTTTCTGGACCAATCTTTGGTGGTCTCTGCTAGGTTTGGGTTCTCTGCCACAAATTTCTTAACAAATTGTGCATTGTAAGTCACCTGCGGTTCAGGAAGATGATACATAAGCTTTAAATCTTGCGCAACGAATGATCCAATGAGCCCATGTCCTTGAACCTTGAATTGTCTATTGTTCATTTCTGCATTGTCAAGTATCCACTTGATCATATCCGTATATGGTAGAATTTTGGGCCTTGCTGCTATCCAGTGAAGAAATGAACATGCTAGCTCCTCTAAGGATGCCTCGAAAGAGCGTTGTGAGCCCGCGACAGCAGCAACCTTCATTATTTTGGGATTCTCTTCTTCAAGCAGTCTGTACATGCTTTCCCATGTCGATATCCCTACGTCTCTGTTACAGGCTGTGTCTGTATACAAAGGCGCCATCTCCTTCGTCTTTTCCTTCGCCTCAGAGCCTTGAGCTTTATTTTTCTTTCCCATTTCTTCCTGCGTTTGGCTTTGAATCGTCTTTAGTTATTCATTCCTGCAGATTACAAGTGAAATGGAAATGACTGATCAAGAAAGGTGATGGGAGAGTTTTAAATGCAACAGATATATCAAATATGCCACCTTACGTGAAGTAATTCTTTACAAAAGCACGCGTCTTCATTTCATTTAATAGCTGACAACTAATTCATTTACTATCATTAAAAGCACATGATCTTGAGTCAGATTATGGCAAGTGGCTTTTCTTTGAATAGTGTGCCCGAAGGATTCGTGATGAAGTGATTTATGATTTGCTTACGTAACATTGCAGATCGTGCCATCGCAAATCGCACCATCGCAGCGATGGCAACATCGCAGGTCGCGCAAACATACGAATATAATATCGCAGCGATCGCAACATCGCAGGTCGCAGAAGTTTAATGTTTGCCGAATCTTGTCAGCTCATTTCTGCGATATGCGATATGCGATCTTGCGATCGGTGTTATCGCAGATCGGTAAATCTTGATGTTTTTTCCTTATGAGTACTACTTTATTGCGATGCGATATTATGCTTAACATGAGAGTCTTGCGCATACCGATTTTATAGAGAAATGGAGGCATTTCCTATCTTTTTGCAACGTGGCTTTAAAGACATTTCCTTTATCATAGACTTAGGTTAAAAGTATTCAAAAGACCTTTCTAAGCTTACGATGGTAACCTTATTTTGAAAAAAGGAAACTCTTGTTTTTTTTCTAAAATTTAACTAAGGGTCCCCATTCATTTAGTATTTTGGACAACACTTAAATGAACAAGGGGGGGGGTGTTGCTGGCCACAACAATTGGCGATTCACTTGGGAGAACTAGTTATCTCTGATCTTCTATTGACGTTTTTCAAACTTCCGAAACAAAAATTTTCTCAGAAAACTTAAACTTTATTATAAAAAGATAAAGCATATTATACTTCAAACTGTCAATGATATTTTGTTTCAACCTCTTTCTATTTTAATTACTTGCATCCTCAGCTTGTCCTTGCATTTACATCAGCCATTACTTGGTCTTGTGAAAATTAAAATAAAGTCTTCCATGTGTAGCATCCTTTTAAATATGCTTCTTTGTCGCAGGTAGAGCCTCTGCTACCAGAAGGCGTCCATAGCCTCGACAGGGTTACCTATTATCTAGTAATGATCCTTTATCCTGCTTAAGGCTATTTACAACTTTTCAGAGAAAAACCCATTTTGACACTTTTTTCCTTTTTTATTCTCTAAAGAACAATGTCTTGGTTTGGTGGCCAAATTATGACACAGTCATTCACTTGATTTACACTTTTGCTGAACAAGCTGGCTCGTGATGAGACCCCTTGTCTTTTGATTGCAACAATCTTGAGTCGTTGCCCTGTTTTGGTGGACAGTATTGGCAAAGTCAGCAAGTTATAATATCTGTGATCATGATAAGCCGACTCGTGATGAGACCTCTTATTCTTTGAGATATAGTGTTTTCTCAGATTGTTCCTCTGAATGCTGTGATTTCCTTTAGCAGGGAGGAAATCATTGTTTTTCCTTAAGAAAGTTTTGGACGACAATAATAGAGCTTTTTGGAAATGGTTGTTTCTACAGGGAATCCTTATTTTGTTATTGATGCCTTTCATTGTACTGACATAAAACAATTTCTTCACTAAGATTGCTTTCTTCAAATTTCTTGGAGTTGAAACTAGTATCATATCTGAGTTAAAGTTCTATTGATAATAGAGATCAAGTTTCCAAAAGATTTGCTATTTATGGAAGCAGAAGTTCAAAATGTTGATAGAGAAAAGGTTTCTTTAGTAAATGTCAAATGCTGTTAACCATAGCAAATTTTATTATGGAGAAAAATATTTAACGAAATGAGAGGTAGACATTTCCTAGGATTATGTACAGAAGAGGGATAATCTCTTCTCTTATTTTGCCTGCCACTATCAAAAGTAAGCCTAATAACCTAGCTAAATTACTCCTACTCCTATTCTAACTATATACAGAAAATTAACTAGGTGAAATGATATTTCCAGTGGAACCATCTTTTCATTTTTATTCCTACACGTATGTAACTTTCAAACATTAGTGTTAATAAAAAAACTTTTCTTGGACTGTTAATGTTGGATGTGGAATAAGAATGTGTAACTTTAGTTGGAGTTCTGTCCGAAATCTCTTTCTCATGAAAACTTCTTTCCAACTGGATACCTATTGGATCATAAAAATCAGGATGAATTTCTGTTATGGATTGATGATCTTGGAATTGAGAAAGTTCTATACTTCCTTGACACAGTTTAGCTTTCCAAAATGGTAGCACGTCTCTCGAATGTTCTTTGATAAGGTGCTCGACATACCATAGTAATCTATCAAAAGTCTGAAAATTTAAAACACAATCCGATTTTGTACAAAATGAGTGCAAGTGAGAAAGAAAGAAATGATTATCTGTACAAATAATGTTACAGCACAACTGGGATTGACTTGGAATATCTTGTTTTTCACAAGAATTGGCCAGAATTATGGGATCCGAGCAATTTCGAATTCCGTCTTGTGAATCAGAAGACAAGTTATGATTGTGAACAGGCATGGGGGTTTCTTCATGATATGAATCATAGATCAGGGTATTGTCTTGGATAGTAAAATCATGCAAATGATCTTTTACTTTGAAATGAGGATTGGCTGATATGATTCTTGAATTAGAATATCTCTCATTATCTGAGCTTTGTTGAGTTACTTGGGATAAATCAACAATATCATCGTTGTCAAAGTAGCTATCATAAATGATTTTACAGGTTTCCCTAGATTTCTCTTTTTCGTCATATATTTTCAGACAAGGAAGGTCAAGCGGTTCTTGTTTGAAAATGATCAAAGGATGTTCTATAGCTATCTTTTTATCTTGAAAACCTAATGATGACTCATTTGAATAATCCTCTGTACTTTTTGAGATATCATTAATATTGAGAGGGGAAAAATTATCATCACTAAAAACATCAGGATAAAGATGAAAAATACGTTTCTGGAACAATGCATTTGAAAATATCATCATGGAAAAATATTTGTTCATCAGATTCATCATAGACATCGGGCTTTAGATCATACCTTTGTGTACTGATACTTTTTGAAAGAGAAATAGTTTACTGTTCTAACCTTGGCATCTGCATTTGTTGATTTGCAACGATATTATCTGACCTTGTATCAAAGTCATCTCCTGGTTCCAAGGCAGGCTTTTCTCCAGCATTCTCGCTTTTGTCTTCTTGCATTAGAGCATGCATGTCTCCTAGGCTTTGGGGACTTTCTTCATCATGGCTGATTTGTATATTCAAATTGGAATTCTCACTCACATTAGAAGAAAATGAGACAAAGCTTGGACTAATTTCTGCTTGATCAGACATAGGAGGTAGGGAATGCTCAGCATAATCTGAAGATTCTTCATCTATGAGTTCACTTTCAAGATCATACTTTAGACAATTAAGATGAAATCGCATATTAAAATCCCTAACAGATTCATCTTGTTTCTGTAGATAATCAATTTCATCCTATACCTGGTCATAGTCATAACAATCAAATTCAAAAATGAAAATCTTGACGAATTGGTCCCAGCTGTGAATTGATGCAACTGGGAGGGTTCTGCGCCATTTTCTAGCTTCCGCCGTGAATGTAAGAGTAAAAATTATGCATAAAACGCCTTCATCAATTCTTTGAACATCCGAACTTGAAACTCTTTGAATAAATTGAAGGGCATGATTAAAAGCAGAAGAATTATTCTTACCATTGAATTTTACCTAAGACAAGAGTCTTACCACTTCAGGTGGAGTGTTGGAAGAGGTAGGAACATGGATGCAACTCCAAATGGGAAGTTTGTGAGCAGCCATCCTGATTCAAATGTTACAATTGAAAACCATTCCAACAGACACTATGTTCAGGCCCTCCTTCTAGCGCCAAATATGTTGAAGCCCCGAAAATCGGGTCAACAACAAGGGGGATACCCACCCGGTCCGGACCTTGGTTGATAGCTCCTTATCCATTTGGTATAGCGGGTCCGACTGGGGATAATGGGACCAGTTTCCCAATTTAAGGGTGTGTGTGTGTGTAGAGTTGGATGATGCTGATCTAAGAGTACTTAAAGCTAATTTAATTCAAACTTCTAAACTAACTCTATGCTATTGTAATCTAATGAGAAACAACACATCTAATCTACGCTAACCCGGGGTGTATTTCTTCTATTATGTGATCTAAAGAGATTTCAAACAATAACTGGTAATAAAGATCATTCAGCTATCATAAGAATAGAAATCAATTAAGATAAACCACTTTGCATAAAAAGTTAGGCAAAACAGTTGTGAACAGCATATCACATAATAAGTTATTCATATATTAAACATAAATACATGACTCCACCGTACAGAAGTGCCAAATGGTAACTCATACATTCATGCAGTAACATATAAACAACTGAAAACTGTATATCACTTTAAGAATATAAGCAGAAATGGCCAAGAGATAAAAGTACCATTTATGACTAATCCTACTCATAAGTTCAAGCAGAAACGATTTATCTCTACTTGTTCTAACATCTACTAAGAGTACAAAAGTGAAACATCAGTAGCAGACATCAAATGCAAACATTAATAAATCTCGATCCATCCATTCATCAAAACCTCCTATGAGGGTGCAGAAGTGCATGTTCCGAGGACAAGTTTTTGACAAATTTCTGGACCCTTCTCTAAATGCATGAGAAGGGTTAAAATACTACTTCCTAATTCTAATAATAGTGTTTTTACAAAATTTAGGATGCGGTTTTCAAATGACCGTCCTTTTTCTAATCTAATTTAAAAGAAAAAACAACATTCTAAAATAAGGCTAATTCTAAATTTGGTCTTTAAAGCTGCAAGTGTTCATCATGGGCTTGAGGAGAGTCGGCTGGCTGACTTCTGCACTGAGTTGGGCTGCGAAAACAGAATCTATAAGAGCTGGCACTACTTTTTTGGCCGCGTTTATGATGCATTTCACAGTCATCCATTGACTATGCGGCTTGACAAAGTATGCCCCGTAACACTCCCAATTCAACCTGTTTAATGCTTGGATTGCTTTTCCCTTTTCCTGTGCCTTCTGCTTCCAGTCGTAGCTTATTTGGTAGGTACCCCGGGGTGGTCTCTTCATACATCATTCTATACAAGGGTAAGATAATCCCGTGACAAATCTGGTAGAACTGTGGGACGAACTGAGAATCCCATAACACCTTGTGATAAACATGGATAGGTAATGGGTCCTGGGTAGTCCATTTCCAACCCATAGTGGGAAATTTAGACACATAACAAATAGAATCCATAACATATGCGGACAGATAAAAAGGAGGATAGATCCTTTGAGACAAGGATCTTTTAGACCGGTAATTGATAACAGCCGTGTATAGATTATCAGAAAAGATCTTGGCCCAATCCATAATATCGGCATTTGTGGCAGCATCTATTAATGGTAGCCATTTAGACGAAAACTTATTGATGTCCGGCATCCCAAATAATCTACAAAGCATGGCCGCAGCAAAACAATACGGAGAGGTGAGGGAATCAGTGCTGTACATACCGTTTTTGTCCTTTTTGAGTAGCTCCTCTTTTCTGAACCAATCTTTGGTGGTCTCTGCTAGGTTTGGGTTCTCTGCCACAAATTTCTTAACGAATTGTGCATTGTAAGTCGCCTACGGTTCAGGAAGATGATACATAAGCTTTAAATCTTGCGCAGTGAATGATCCGATGAGCCCATGTCCTTGAACCTTGAATTGTCTGTTGTTCATTTCTGCATTGTCAAGTATCCACTTGATCATATCCGTATATGGTAGAATTTTGGGCCTTGCTGCTATCCGGTGAAGAAATGAGCATGCTAGCGCCTCTAAGGATGCCTCGGAAGAGCGTTGTGAGCCCACGACAGTAGCAAACTTCATTATTCTGGGATTCTCTTCTTCAAGCAGTCTGTACATGCTTTCCCATGTCGATATCCCTGCATCTCTGTTACAGGTTGTGTCTGTATACAAAGGCGCCATCTCCTTCGTCTTTTCCTTCGCCTCAGAGCCTTGAGCTTTATTTTTTTTTCCCATTTCTTCCTGCGTTTGGCTTTGAATCATTTTAGTTCTTCGTTCCTGCATATTACGAGTGAAATGGAAATTACTGATCAAGAAAGGTGACGGGAGAGTTTTAAATGCAACAGATATATCAAATATGCCACCTTACGTGAAGTAATTCTTTACAAAAGCACGCGTCTTCATTTCATTTAATAGCTGACAACTAATTCATTTACTATCATTAAAAGCGCATGATCTTGAGTCAGATTATGGTAAGTGGCTTTTCTTTGAATAGCGTGCCCGAAGGATTCGTGATGAAGTGATTTATGATTTGCTTACGTAACATCGCAGATCGCACCATCGCAAATCGCACCATCGCAGCGATCGCAACATCGCAGGTCGCACAAACATACGAATATAATATCGCAGCGATCGCAACATCGCAGGTCGCAGAAGTTTAATGTTTGTCGAATCTTGTCAGCTCATTTCTGTGATATGCGATCTTGCGATCGGTGTTATCGCAGATCAGTAAATCTTGAAGTTTTTTCCTTATGAGTATTACTTTATTGCGATGAGATATTATGCTTAACACGAGAGTCTTGCGCATACCGATTTTATAGAGAAATGGAGGCATTTCCTATCTTTTTGCAACGTGGCTTTAAAGACATTTCCTGTATCATAGACTTAGGTTAAAAATATTCAAAAGACCTTTCTAAGCTTACAATGGTAACCTTATTTTGAAAAAAGGAAACTCTTGTTTTTTTTCTAAAATTTAACTAAGGGTCCCCATTCATTTAGTATTTTGGACAACACTTAAATGAACAAGGGGGGAGTGTTGCTGGCCACAACACATCGTTAACACTGCATCTATGGAACGCGCTATCACAACAAAGGCTAAACACTTAGGCCGAGGCCTTGGAGGTCACGATGAGATTGCATGAGACCTCGATACAAGATCCCAACCTGGGAGTTCAGCAAATTCACGCAGAGTTGAAAAACTTGTGCCTTGAGGTGTAGAGTTTGAAACAAGATAGGACAACCCGCCCAGAGATGCGCGATGAGGTATGGTGCGTAAAATGCAAGGGCCAGGGGCATGACAAGGACCACTGCTAGGTGTTCGCAAATTACCTTGCGAGAGGAGGACCAATGCCACTAAGACCGAAGACACAAGCAGGACCAAGCACGGAGCCCACACTATGGTGCGCAATTTCTTAGATAGGAGGAAATCATTCTACAGATAACTACCATCTATTATAGAAGTATACATAGAATTCACAGTAATTGTTCTGTAGTTTTTATAGGTCAGTGGAACATGGTGAGCGCACCTATCGAAGTTATGAGTTGATGATGGATCAAACTCCTACCTACGGAGTTCAGGCCGAAACACGGCCCCTCGATCAAAATGCAGGAATGGCATGCACCGGATTTAAGGGGTGAAGATGAGGCCGAGTTGGAGGGGGACCAGGAAGAGGTCACGGACAGTTGATATGTTACAATTGAAGAGGGCTAGTGCATTATGCCCATGATTATATGAATCCAACATGACCATCATGCTTGTATTGTACATTGTTTAATCATGAGATGGAGGATTGTCCCACACTGATAGTGAGGTTGCGTGATAAAGGAGCACTTCAACCTCCCCCGACTTGGAGCCTCCAAATGATGAGGTTTGAGTTGTGTGAGGAATACCCTAATGTAAATATCGTGCTCTAGAGTGGAATTATGACAGGGGATGACAAAGGAAAGCAACCTGAAGAAAGTACCTGGGATCGCAAGGCTCCAATGAAGGAACTAGAATTTGATTTGGAGCACACTAAGTCTAGAGTGGAATTATGACAGGGGATGACAAAGGAAAGCAACCTGAAGAAAGTACCTGGGATCGCAAGGCTCCAATGAAGGAACTAGAATTTGATTTGGAGCACACTAAGGAGACCTTCATGGAAGCTAAGAGGAGCTTTGCTGATGCCTCCACTTCAGGAAGTAAAGACAGAATGGAGCCAAAAATGGACCCATTGATGCTCACTACATTCTTAGGGACATGCATGAAGCTACTACACGACAGCAAGGCTATAAAAGGGCTGCAAGAACTCATAACTAGATGTGTTGGGACCGCGCCAGGAGAATCGCGCGTAGTCCAGAAGCTCGGGAAGCACACAACACGAATAGGAAGGGAGATGAGGTTGACCACACAGATTGGGGAATATGAGATGGACTACATGATTCAGGATCTAGGATTAGACACAAACGTCCTACCAAAGTAGACATGGGAGTGCATGGGTAGGCCTATGTTACAATGGTCTCCTATCCAACTGTGAATGGTGAACCAACAAAAGATCCTACCTATGGGGAGATTGCAGGGGAATCAGAGTAGATATTGAAGGAGCAAGTGTGCTAGCAAACTTCGGAGTGATAGAGATTGTTGATGACAGCAATCCCTTTCCTGCGCTATTGGGAATAGATTGGGCCACTAACATGAATGGAGTGATAAATCTAAAGAAGCACAAGATGATATTTTAGAAAATGTCTCTGCGCGTAGTGGTACATTTAGACCCTGCAGAAGGATCACGCTACACGGATCCAGTGCGCGACTACGACAACCACATGGAAGCAAGACTAGGTAAATCTAATCGTGGATGTCTGAATCTCATGGGAGAATGAAAGCTCCTGCACATCAAATTCTGATGAGGAGATAAAACGATGGCAGAACCGGTTACACGAGGTAACCATGCTCAACTGTAACATGATGACGAGGTCGTTGTGTTGTGTCGCAACATAGGTAAGATATCTGCCTACGTATAATGGGGTAAGCGAGGTGGATGACTTCTTGAACAAATTTGAAAGAGCAATGTCGGAATAGCAGCGCTTCCATGCTCTAAAATGGGTACTGCAAACTATGCCCAGAAGATGATGGGGTATGCACCAAAGAAGTTTTTAGGACTGGCATGACTACAGAATAATGATGCGCACATAGTTTGGGAAGCCTCCGATGCGATTAACAGACAAGATTATCGGAAAAAGTGGCCTGCGCACCCACCTATCCAGGTGGACACAGGCATATGGTGTGAAACATGCACGAATGCACACAGACCTTGCGGTAGGAGACACGATCAGTAAGAAGGTGTGGGTAAGACAATGGCATGAACAACCCCTCTGGTTGTGACCATGAAGTATGGAAAGATCAAGTGCGTAAAAGGATATCCACGTAGAAGCCTTTAACAAAGTACATGAAGTGTTGAACAAGGTCCACAATGTGAAGTGAACTGACTAGGACCTGCGTATACCTACAGTACTATGGGCTTATAGGACAACGTGAAAGAAATTGATGGGACAGACACCTTTCCGGTTGGTTTATAGCATGGAAGTTGTCATGCCAACGGAGTATATTTCACCTAGTCTGTGCATAGTAGTGCTCACAGGTATGACGGAACGTGAAGCCCTGGAAGAAAGCCTTGTGTAGTTAGAAGAACTTGAGGAGGAATGGTTCCTGGCTGGCTTTCATCAGCAGGTGCAAAAGCAACGTGAGAAGGCCTAGCACGATCACCATATTAAGTTGCGCACCTTCAAGATAAATGATTTAGTGCTACTATATGACAAGAAGTTTGATAAATTCCGGGGAAAGTTCAAAATGCATTGGCTGGGACCATATGTTGTTAAGGAGGTCACAGACGGAGGTGTGGTACAGCTAGTCAAACTAAATGGAGAGCCTTTCCCAGGCCAAGTGAATAGTAGCCGATTAAAGCCCTACACGAGTGGCCTGGCTATCTGAATAGCCGGCAGAAGAACAGTCTTCATGCTCCAAGGACCCAGAAGAAGGTGCGGGACTATAAACAAATGCAAGGATAGATGCACAGATGCAGAGAACCACTTCTGACACCACGGTCTCGGAACAACGCATGCAGTAGATCCAGAAGGCAGCAGCTCATTACGTTGTCGACCTTGCAGCAGTTCGAGTAGAGTTGGAAGGACTCTATGCAAAGATCTCTGTGCTGACATAGTGACTCGAGGGCGAGTCACAATGTTTTTTTGGGGGACCTGTTGGGGATGGAATCCCCTCCAGGCATGTTTTGGAGCTTAAAGCCCAATTTTTGACCAAATTTTCTTATAAAAGCTCCACGAATTTTGGGCACGGAGCGTGAAATTATGATAGAGTCACAGGGTTGTCTGCCCTCATTTTGTAATGTAATGTTGGCTTAATAGACCTACCCATGATCTGCAGACCATGGGATTGTATAAATAGAGGGAGGCTCTAAGTAGAGAAGATAGCCAAGATAAAATATAAGAGGATGAGAAGTCTAAGTTATTGAGTAAAAGTGTAAAGTGTGTCTTTGGGTCGTAGAGTAGGGGAAGGCTCTGCGGCTGAGTGTACAGAAGCCTAGTAGTCCGCAACTGAGTGCGTGGACCTATGCAGCTGAGTGCACAGGGTAGGTAGAGTCTGTAACCATTGGAAGAATCAATAAAGAGAATTTTACCATATTTCCGTGTATCTTTTCCTATTTTGATATATGATTGGGTATAATTTGCAAGTATATTGTTTATATGATGCGCGAACTTATATGAATGTTTTGTATAACTAATTATAACGTAAGACATCCAAGCAATTAACTAGTATAGGAGGATAAGTAAGATCTTGGGTAATAGTGCAGAGTCGAAGCTTCGCAACCCCTGGTTAGGGTTACGCAAAGGCAGTGTATCAGGGCATGAGGAACAGGGAAGTGCACGAAGTGACCTATGCGCAAGGACAAATAGTGGGACCAGTCTAACCTCTCAGACATCTCAAGGGTGTGAAAACCTAGTTCTAGCACCCTCCCATACTACTTCGGGTGAGACCTCAGTCTGTGCTCCACGGACTATTACCAAAAGGGCTAGTAGTAACAGGATCTGTTTGGCTAATTAACTCCGAACCTGGGTTAGGCCCCAACAAGCCAACAAATACTTCGAGACACACTAGTAGAATTTAACTTCTTTGTCTCGGTTGACTTTTCTCTATACAGGGCTTTGGTTCTTTAGGGAGTATTGATTCATCATGCAGATTACTTTGGTCTTTCCACTTACCTCATGAATAGACATGGTCCCCTTTATGCCTTCTCGGTTGAACACAACATAAGATTCAGTGATATCACAATTCAAGTTGGGAAGGGTAGTGTAACTTGTGAGATTAATATTTTCAAAGTATAGTTTTTCATCTCTAGTGTTGTTCTTCTTCCAGCAAGCTTAGACAATTCCCCAAGTGGAGCCACGTAGGAACACAAACATTTTTCTATTGTCAGTGAGCTTGGACAGTACCCCAGCGGATTTTCTTTCTTCACCTATTCCCATAGGAAGCCTTTCTCTTCTTTTTCCTTTATTTATTTATTTGAAGAGGACTGTGCATCAGAACTTATTTATTTTTGGGTGGAAGAGGGATCCTGACTTATTGAGAGCAGAATAGGTTGTTCCTTCAGAGAAGCATATAGAGACCTCTAATTTAGGTTTTCTCGTTTATATTTTTCCCCTTCTCCGATTCTACTAATTAGATAAGCATGAAAACAATGAAACATATCAACCGAGTGTAGGCATGAGTTTTCCACAATGGACATAGGTTCATGGTTGGACCAAAACTCTACTTATGAATGAATTATATTTTCTGTCAAAAATTCATCGGCCAAAATATATAACGAAAACAAGGAATATGGGCATAAGGATAGCCAAATTTTGAAGTGTCACAAAAGTCTTTAGAGTTCAGATACACACATGCTAAGAAGCCACAACATGTTCATGCACAACACTTATCCACATGATGAAAATAAAACCAAATTCAAACAGATGAAAAAAAGAAAAGACTATGTACACAGTGTAGGTCACAGCCCTAGACCTTCATTGGAAGTAGTGATTTAATTCTTTGCCATTGACAAGGTGATATTCAATCTTCCTTTCAAGTGATTGAAGATGATATGTGTGTTGGGCAAGCTTTTCATGTACTGTGAATGGTCCAATCCACAAGGACAAAAACTTAGTGTGTTTTCCTTTGTCCTCGTGGGATTTATCCCACTTCAAGACTAAGTTATCCACACTGAAGTTGTTCTTAGTTTTAGACTTCTTATCGAACCACCTCTTGATACAATTCTGATGAAGTGAAAAAATTTCTTTCACTTTTAACATTTCTTCTTGTAGCTTGTGAAGGGTGTCCATCCTACTCTACACTAACAGACATGGCTTCGCCTAGGATTCTTGTAAGAGTTGGAGAGCAGGAAAGTAGATATTGGGTGGGAGGATGGCTTCTTTTACATATACCAAGAAGTAAGGGAAGGTGTTTAGGGAAGGCTTCAACATAACTCGGTCAACCCATAAGGCATTTATCAAAGTAAAGTGTCAGTTTCACTGCTTTGATATTACAGTTCTTTTGATAATGCAAATTTGGTTCTTATTCGCGGATTCAGCAAGACCATTCCCCTGTGGATAATAATTAGTTGAATGTTTCAATTTAATACCATTTTCCAATGAAAAAATTTAAATTTTTTGCGATGAGAAGTATGTCGCATTGTCGAAAACAAGTGAAGTAGGAATGTTGAACCTGGAAATCATGTTCTGTTGCAAAAAGCTAATGACTTCCTCATCATTCACCTATTTCAGAATAATTGCTTCTATCCACCTTGTGATGTAATATGTGGTAGTAAGAATGTAGCAGTGTTTCTTTGATGAATGTGGAAAGATTTATCCAATAATATCCAAGCCCCACTATTGAAAAGGTTCTTCCACTACAATGGGCTGCAATGGTGTGGTTGACTTCTTGTTTCTGTCGACACACCTCTGACAGATCGAAAAGTTGTGAGCATAAGCATGATCATCTCTAAATAATGTAGGCCAGTAAAAGTCTGCCCACATGATTTTTTGCACCGTTTTGTTTCCCTCAAAGTTTCCCCTAGTTGGTCTATCATGGAGATCATGCAATACCTTTTCTTAATCATCTACTTACAGACACCTAAGCAATACTCTATTGCAGTGCTTTCTGAAAAGCACCACATGCACCAACTAGTAGGATAATTCTTTAAGTCTGAGTGCCCTATTTTATCATGTAGAAAAGTGGGAGGGCATGGTATCTTGCTCAAGGTATTGGCGCACATCAGCCTACCAAGAGTTTTTGCTAGTAGTGGGGGTGGCTTGCTCGACATTGTACATCTCAATTTCTTGCTCACATCCTGAAAGATCTTCTTCTTCTTCCTTTGTGTTCACTTCTTCTACCGCTAGTCGACAAAGTCCATGGCCCTTGATTATGTGAAGTGGCTTGATTTCTAGGTTATATTCTTACAACCAGTCATCAAGTTTTCTCTCCTTTCACCCAGCTCTTGTTGAATGAGTAGTGATATGGATGTTGGGTGTGGAACAAAGATAATGCAATGATTTTTCCATAGATAGGGTCAAAATTTCTTTACAACCTTGTCTAATGCATAAGCTTGTTTATCCATGGCAGGGTAGTTAATTTTGGGTCCTTGCAGACTTTCACTCGTGAAAGAGATAGGTCGCTCATTGTTCAGATCATCCTTTTGGGTGAGTACTGCGGCTAGAGAAGTGTCAGAAGAAAATGTGTAGAGAAAAAAATTATTTATTGAAGTCTAGGTTGTACAAAACAGGTGCTTATGTGATAGCCTATTTAATACGGGAAAACGTCTCCTTTTCCCTTTTATCCCATTTACAAATTGCATCATTCTCCACCATATCATGTATCGGCTTAACAATCTAAGCATAGTTGGAGATGAACTTGAGGAGGAAATTGGTTTTCCTCAAGAAGGACTGCATGGCCTTCTTTTTCACTAGGAAGGAAATATACTAGATTTCTTTGACCTTGTCTGGGTCTACCTTAATCCCACTTTTGGCAATAATTTTTCCCAAGAGATTACCCTCAGACACCGCAAAGATATTTTTCTTTGGATTTAAAGATATCTCGTACTTGCGACATTGCTCGAAAATTTTCTTTAAGTGGTATATGTGGTCTGACCTCTGTTTGAAAAATATTGTTATGTTATCAAGATAGACCATTATTCTCTGTCCAATCAGCCCGTGGAAAGCGATGTCCCTAGTGAATTGAAATGTTGCACCAGCATTGATTAACCCAAACGGAATTTACTTGAATGCGAACATGCCCCACTTCGTGCGGAAGGTGGTCTTAAGTCTACCAGGCTCTAAAACCAGAACCTAGTTGTATCCTGAGTAACCATCTAGCAAAGCAAACATTTCTAATCCCGATATTGTTTGTAGTATTTTTTCCATGGACGGCATAAAGTAGTTATCCTTTTACAAGGCACAATTGAGATTTCAGAAATCAATACACAAGCGGATTTCCACAAAATTATTTCTTACTTGGACCAAATTTAACACCCAAATTGAGTGTCACACTCTCTATATGATCCATGCATCCAATAGTTTTCTTAACTCTTTCTGAATAAGAGGCTCAAGTGTTGGATGTACTTTCTTCAATTTTTGTTGGAATGGCTTAGCCACTTCTTCTATTGGTATCACATGCTGGATGATTCATGTGTCATAAGTTTTATGCTCATCGTATGTCCACACAAACACATCTCGGTACTGCTTGAATAAGCAGATAAAGGCTTGTTTCTCTTTTGGTTTAAAATAAGTACCAATATTGACGTACTTCAAATCATTTTATGTTCACAAGTTAATCTACTCATGCAACAACATGGAACTGTGGATTTTAGCATTAACAGGTCCCCAGATGTGATTATGAACGTCATACAGCTTCTCCAACAATACCACGCCCTTTGGGATGAGATTTCCTTTACTTTCACTAGCTACATCTTGCAATGCCTTCTCATGTTCGTCCTCATCAATCATTGTGTCTTTGAACTCATCATCATTCTCCATGAAGCACAGTATCTGTTGGTCATCATCAAAAACATGTAAATTAGTGATATTATTTGGGACAGATGGCTTATAAAGAATTTCAATAGAAAAACCATCCATCAACAGTGAAAACCTAGTAGTGGAATTTTCTAATGCATCCATAGTTGCGTTACGCATTCTAGGAATAGAAATGATATTAAAATCTTGGAATTGTGAAATCAAACACCATACCACTTATTAATATATTTTAAGATGAGGTGACACATAATGTATGGTATTGTGTACCTATCGCACAACAATTTATGAGTCACCTATTGCTCTCAGGATCGCAATGTTGAGGTCGATGGCTCTTTTCAAACCCAAGATAAGTGCTTTTTATTCTGCATTGTTGTTCATGCACTCAAATTCAAAGCAGTTATAGATCAAATGTTTTCTCTTTAGAAGATCTATTAAAACAACCAGCTCCAGATCCCTCCTGTGTTTTGGAACCATCAAAGTACAAAGTCCACATATCATATGTACAAGGACTGGGAACTACACTAGTACTATTATTACTATTGCTAACTGTACAAATGTCATTTTCACCAGTTGTTGGGGATGGTTGTGCAAGATAGCACCCCAGTTGGGTTTCCAAGAAGCAATTGTCAAAGATAAGTTCCACAAAAGCCATCGGTTCATTTTTTCCATTCAAGGGAGTGACATTATGTTTCATGTATCTTTTTGAATTCACACAGATCTAGTTATTGCTTCCCTTATACATAAGCCACACATGTGATCAGTTAGTAGAAAAGTACCCTTGTAGCTTACTGGAACAATATCTGCTCAACAATACTCCATATGCTTACGGAATATCCACAATCACTATGTTGATACATTGGTGGACTCGCTCATTGGATGATAAACGGATAATCACATCTTTGAGTTCACCAACTACATGGACATGAGTTTTTTCCAACTAAATAATGTGTGCATGTATTTTGTCCCATTTTGTATTGATTTTCTTGGCAACAGATAATGGAATTATGTTCACCGATGCACTGGAATCAACCAAGAAATTGTGTACATTGAAATTTAAGATTTCAAAAGTTAAGTGAAAAAGGGGGTAGAGTGTATTTTCATCCATTTTAAAGAATTAAGTACAGATTTGAGGGAACTAGAAGATGTACCATATCCCTTGTCAGAGGAAGCATCATTACCTTCAGTGGACTGCCCAAGTGCGCGTAAGAGGATGTCCTACTAGATCGTGATATTTGTTAGTTAAAACATTGAAATGTTGGCATGAACCTTCTTCATGTTGTCAATTATTTTGTAATATACAGCAAGAAGGATGGCCAAAGTGTTTGGGGACGTAACTAGGTTTGTGACTTACAGAATGTTGGTCTTATCCTTACTACTCATGGAAACACTTTGATTATAGTTGGGCTACCAAGCTTGCTCTAACTGTTATGTACCGAGATGATGGGGGGACTAATCTTTCTTAATAGTTTTTCTTGGATTTTTTGCTTTTTCAACTCTAGTGTAATAGTTGTCCCGTGGCTTCTCAAATTGTATCAGTTTGTCTTCTTCTGGGATAAACCATCACTCAAAGACTTCTTTTCATTAGTACTCTTTTGGGTTGTGAGTACACAATTGAGCATGTTTACTACATGCCCTACACTCAGAGTCTCTTCAATTGTAGCAACTTATGGCTTTACTTCAGCAGGCTCAGTCTGCTCCTTAACCATTATTGCATCGACAAGATGTGTAGCAATAATGCTCATGGCCTAATTCCATTGCAGGCATGTTTTCTCGGAATGATATTCCTAATGATACAAACAATATTGATTTGTGCCCATGTTTTCAATATGCAATACAACATTGGAGCTCTGTGCAGACTTAGTGGGTTGATTGTTGATACTGGCAGAATTTGCAGTCCTAAATAGGTTGAACTTGTCAAGCGGTATAAATCCAAGATTTACACCAACATTTAAATTTTCCATCCGGGTTGGTAAAATTAGAGGCGTAGCACAATATATGCCATAAGAAGACCTCAGGGATCTGTGGAATAAAAATTGAGCTCTTGAAAACAATTCAAAGGCATTATTCAGAAAAAGGAACAAGATTCTTCAAAGAAAAGTAAACACACTGTGAATCTACTTCTGGCTCCTCCTCCGGGTTGAGTGACTCCTGCAGAAAGTCTACCTCAGTTGTCCAGGGGACAAGGGAATGTAGATTCTCCTCAAATTGACAAACTATTCAGGAAATAAATTATTCAAAGCCTCCTATATGATTACTTGCTATGTTGCAAAAGTGGAAAGCATGAAATAAAACTAGGAAGCATAAATCAACTTCATTCCAACTAATATGAGAAAACCATTGAATGCTTTAAAAGGAATCTAGACTATATATACATTGCTTCTCTGTAAACAATTCAATACTCAACTATAAGGAAAGTGTGCAATAGGAACAAATAATATAAATACATTTCATGTTTCTTTCATGCTCACCCTGATCTTATAAAATCATTAAGTACTTTCTCTTCAACACATAAATATTCTACAATATGTGTATTTCTTAAAGCATCATGAAGGAATATCAGTCACATCTTTTAAGCTTAAGACATTCTAAGAATTTTGTGAGCACTTCACTTTGACAATAAAACAAGATTACAATCTCTCCTCATGCTAATCTTAGCATTTGATTATTAATATTCCAGGAGTGAGTGTGAGGATCAATTTCATATCTAAAATAATGGTTTTAAGGTAGTCATGAATGCTACATGATGAGTTAAATCAACCAGAAGTCTTGATAAGCCATTATATACTTGTTATGTAGCAAAGGAGATCAAGGCAAGTATCACACTTAGCTTGTAATAAAAATGAGAGATGCAATAAGAAAACATGCATTACCTATACTTTGTCTCAGTCTTCATAGAAATACATTCCAAGAAAACAACGACATCATTAATCAAACTCAAATGATCAAAGAAATGAAAAATAACTGTGGAATGAAATTACAAATCTCAAAGGATCAAAGAATAAAGAAGAGTTATTCACACTTACACACTATGCATTTGTCAAAAATGAATGCAAAAAAAAAAAAAACCATCCTAAGAGGTATGGGGCAATGGACTGGTTGGTGGGCCCAAACCACCCAACTCATTGCCCTTGTAAAGGATAAATCACAATCCTATAATATTTAGAAGAAATGGAAACACAAAATTGAATTCCATATTACATTAATACTAAAATCTTGTTACATACGCATTAAACAATGTAGATCTTGGCTCTAGTGGTCCCCCTAGGGATCATCCCACTAGGCATAGACTCCTCCCTTCCTTGCCCAATGAAATCAACCTTTGTCTCTCAAAATACAATTTACAAAATACAACTATCCCCCCTACAATACGGAGCCTTTATATTTATAACAACAGTGCATCTCAGCTACCCGGATCCACGGTTACACAATGCATAAGTTTAGAGTCTGCAAATCGATTCTGAACCAAAATAAGGAGTTCAATTACTAACTAGATATCCATCAATATGAGTTTCCATATAAGCACAAAAACTGGTATCAAATCATGGAATCCTCGCCATTGTGTCCATGGGCATATCACATTGTTATTAAACCTCGTGGCTTCTAGAAATAATTTGACTGCATACTTTGACCATCGTTTTATGTGCTATCTAGAAGACCTGGGTGTGACAAAGGGAACACATCAGCATATTGATCCTCTTCTCTTAAAAACCCATATGCTCTTTTTCCATCATGACAGATCGATGTATGAAAATCGTGGAGGTGAGAACATGATATGCATTGTTGGAACAAGAACTATGTTGTTAGAACAAGAATTGTACACCTACCACAAGGGGAGCCTACTATTAATGATATTTTCACATCAAATTTTTTCATATTAACAAAACAATATGAATTCATAGATCAATAACTTGTTACCTCTGAATGCCTCTAGAATAGTCCAATAATGCATAAAAAGGATAATAATGACTATAAACACCCAGTGTAGGCAT
Source organism: Pinus tabuliformis (assembly GCA_031772625.1). Taxonomy (NCBI): domain Eukaryota; kingdom Viridiplantae; phylum Streptophyta; class Pinopsida; order Pinales; family Pinaceae; genus Pinus; species Pinus tabuliformis. The sequence continues at coordinate 853,433,167 of CM062820.1, read as the reverse complement.
AAGAGTTATTCAACAAAAAGTATGAAAATCTAGACAAAATGGAGGCCCAACACTATCCCACATTGATCTTCTTGCATGTCGTCGTGTAAGCCAAACCATAGGATGGATTTCAAAATTTCAAAAATGCAAGGTTGTGGCCTAGAACCCTGTTGTATTAATTGAAATGTTCAGGTTATTTCCCTACGTGCTTCTGACCAATTTAATTTCCCTTTTTAAAATCTTGTTATGGGCATCATAATACTTAGCTCGCTCGATGTAATCCCTGGCTAGCTTCCACAACTTCTCATTCTTAACACTCATCTTGTTTTTTTTATTATGCATCTTAATACATAGTTTCTCCAAATATCTGTTTTCCCCTTTTAATTTTTCCTCATGAACAATAAGCTCCTTTATCTTCCTTTTCAATCTTTTTAGTGTCCTCTCTTTCTTCCTCAATATATAACCATCAATGGAGCCTTTTTATCTCTGTTGATTGGTGGAGTTACGGGCAGAAGTTTCCACTCTAGGAGGATCGAATGGGAACTCAAATCCTTGAGTCCATATCTATCATAGGGCTTTCAAATTAAACTTCTTCTTTTACAGGGATTTCTATTTTATCTACTCCTATAATAGGTTTATTGAATCGATCAGTTACAGATTCATAATCTGGGACATGAATTTCTCAGTAAATTCTTCAAATATCTGGTGTTTATCTCTTTCTCCATCAATGGCACCTAGATGTTCTTTTACTGTTTCTTCTTCCTCTGGATCCAAATCAACAGTTTGAGGCTCCAAGTTTCGAGAAGGAGGTCAGGTGGTCTTCATCATGCTACGCATAACCCTTCATCCAATAATGGAGGTTTGAGGTTCACATGGTAATGTTGTAGGGGTTACATGGGTGTCTACCTTTCTCCATCTCAACTTCTTGGGATACGAGGAGAGTATATCATTCATTTGATTTTCCTCTGGAGTATTCTCTGCCTCACACAATGCAACAGGAAGATGAGTGCTTGGTTTTTCAATGTCTATTATAAACCCAAAGTCATCCCAGCTATCATTTCTTATACTTAGCTCATCCACAATCAATATTTTAATAAGCCCGTAATGATAAAGGCTTGTCTTAGGGTTGTTAACAACTCTACGAACTCCCTATGACATTTTCTGTGGGCTCTTTAAAAAGAAATAGGGGAGATTTATCTTTTTCTTTCCAGTGAAATGTAGCAGCAAACCAATATGATATAGGAAATTTGTTGCATACCTGCCTTCGCGTGTCAAATATTTCTAAAGGATGAACGGGGGAGCGGACCATTCATCTCTATTCTGGGAATGTGGTATCCCTTTCACCTAGTTAACATCCTGGTGCTCTACTTTGAGAAATTGCATACTTTGTTGTTTATCCACTCTTTTGTTCTTGAACCACTTAATTCCTTCCGACAGTAATCTAGTTGCTCGAAAAATAGTTCTCATTCACATTCATAGTCAAATCCCCAATTTGAGTTACCTTTCCATCGAACCCTTGTGCAAACCTCAATGCAACCTCATCTTTAGACCCCTGAAACTTAGCCATGAATTCATGCCATCCCTCCTTTATCAACTTCTATTGGAATTCATTGTATTCATGGGCCTTCTCTAGCTCCTCTATGGACGTTGGCTCATGGTGATCATATTTCGTTATCTTCATGGCTTTAAGAGTTAAAACACAATAATTATTTAGGAGTTAACAAAGGAAAAAAACAACCCCAACATGCCCCAGTGACGCATTTAAATACCATATGAGATCAATCAATCAAATAAATTGGACATGTCAATTCGTTTTATGAAACATGATTACTTTTGATGAGTGTTGGATAAGATCTGAGGTTGGTGTGATTTAGTTAGTACCTGAGGGAAGAAAGAAATAATTGTATAGAATGACCATGATATGGTCCAAGAACAAGTTCCATTATAAAAGCAATTTCAGACAACCTCCTCATACTTATAACATAATTACCATAATCCATAAGTGTTATATGTTCATGAGCATTTGACAGATATTCCAATCATGGAGAAAGAGAGATCATAATTACAGAATTAGGGCATTTTGAGCATAGACACTTGTCATCAAAATACCAGACACATCAAAAAAAATCTATGCCTATACCATTATCTTTATTGAAAGTCTAGGGCATGGAGTACCAAATGAAAAATCATGGAAGAGGGAAGGGGGGAATTACTTAAATATTAATTATCAGCAAGACACTGATACATCCTTTTAAAGTTTCCATCATGTCTACAACATAATTATAGTGTCTACTAAATAGTGTTACAACCTTGTTACAAAATATTTTGTCACACCTCCTGCACTTCCCTGTGACATACCCCAAAGTGCCTGAAACATGACCATTATGTAGTGTACTCATTCATATATGCAGCTCAGATAATCCTTAAGACATTGATTGGAAAATGCCTTGAGCTTCCCCCGAAGGAAATAACTCTTAAACCTTAATTTGAGAATCATTGCTCTTAAGAGACTAAAAATCGTGATGGCGCTTGTTGTATTATACCTGACCCGCAATGGCATCGCTATGTTTATGTGTATACCCATGATGATCCCAAAAAGGAAATTTTCCTAAAGAGGATGAGAAGCTTCATGATCTAGAAGCTTCCAGAGCGACGAGCTGGAGGTTGTTCAACGTAGATGAGGTCAAGTTCTCCCAACTTTGCCTCTTGGTATTATCCCTATGAACTACATCCTTGAGATGAAGGCCTACTCTTATCTTTGGATAGATCCTAACTCCCTTTCCCTACCTATATATTCATCCTCTCCCATTCCCAAATGGTTGGTCTATGCCTATTTTCACCCTTATGCTAAGATTGTGCCTATATGCTACTCATTTGGCTTGGAGAAGGAGTGCTTGGAGAGCTTAGCTTGGACTTGGATATTCATTCAAGGAGAGCCTATGAACATCAAGGCTTGGTTTTATTCTTCCCTTTATATTAATATAAAACTAATCATTCATTTTCCCTAAATGTGTATGCTCATGTATCATTTAGCTTAGCATTCCTTGATCAATTAAGTTGGTTACTTTTGAATATGATATTTGTATTTGCATACCTTGTTGTGTCTTGATCTCTTTTACATGTGGATAAATTTTGTGAGAATTAGGAATGAGCTCATGACGCAAGTGATTCAAGGTCTTCAATAAAGGAGATCGAGATAGCATCAGAAAAAGGTAGGCCATCTTCTTCGTCTCTCTTTTCAATTGTAATCTGGGAAAGTGTTTAGTAGATTGTCATGTAGGTTGCTAGTCCCACTAATTTGACTAAAGATATCATCTCTGTCCGCAGAGAGGATTTACCTAGACAAAAAAATGGAGACTCCACTAGGGAAGCTATAACCCTTTCCATTCAATCCTTCACCTTAAATTTGTGATGAGTTTGACCAACCGTCAATTTCTCGACTTGTCTGCATTAGTCTGGGTTTATACCATCACTATTTACTACCTTAGACTGCTAAGTTTGGATTGTTTCTTGGAATATTTTTTGTTTTTTCCCATATTCCTCACCCATCGTGGGTTTAGCCCTAATAGTCACAATGGCATCGTGAGTTTTTACCTGTACAATCACGATTGAAAAAAAATGCTTCACTGTTTGGTCACGTTGAAATCATCACTACTTTTGCTATACAAAGTAGTGATGATGACCATGACCATCATGGGTTTGGGTATGCAAAGTAGCGACGATAACCCAATCATCACGGTTTTGGGTATATAAAGTAGCGATGATCCTTGAATGTGAGAATTTTTAAGTTTCTTCCTTAGAATCCAATGTATCTTGGCCCCTAAGGTATTTCCTATCCTGTGTTCTTGGATTTGTCAGTTTTTGATTGATTGTCTTGATTAATTTACAAAATTTGTCTCATTGGATTTGAAGTGAAATCTAATTGAGTTCTAGGGTTTCTAGTTAATTGGTTAGCACTTGATGCTTGTTGGTGTCGTTGAGATGTTTGTTTTGTTGATTGATTGAGTGTTATTTTTTGTGGAAATCATAGAAAACATTGTTTTGCATTAGTTTTAGCTTGTATTTCGAAATTTAATTTTCGTGAAAATGCATTAGATTAGTTACATTGAAAATTTATTTTTTGAGATTCATCATTGAAAATAGATCACGTTTTTCAGTCAAGAGGGGTGTATGCAGGGAGACCTTATCTCTCGTCAATTTCTTTGGGCACCTTAGTCTTTCCCTTGCATGGAGGAACGTACTCAGGTAGCTTAGTGATGGGGTCAGACCCCACAATTTTGACTTCCTTTTTTTCCATCCCAACATCCTCATCATCCATTGGGATATCCTCAAACTCCTCTTCTTATGGCTCCAGGTTAATCATCTTGCCCTTTTCTTGTGTAGTGGGCTTAACCTTCTAAGGGTGTTTCCTAGTAGATGTGTGCACCGACTATGATGGCATGGCCTACTTGCCCTTCTTGATCTTAGGACCCTCCATAGTCAGGGTAGGCCTTGGCCTAGGCATCCGTGGAGACTTTTGTACTTCGGCTAGTATTTCTGCAGGCGCAACCTCTCAGGCAACTCCTTCTACTTCCATAGCCACCTTTGGAACAACTCCCTCGACTGTCGCTACTTCCACGCTCATAGATTCAGTGGGCGTTGACATAATGCTACATAATAAATCCTAATTCACCTATGACAATGTCTCAAACACAGAACTTGCTAGCAAAACTTTGAAGGTTTCACGATTCATGTGTGCCTGAGAGCTGAACAACTCAATTCTCAAAATGCCAAGTGTTTTTTGCTAGGCAGCCACCTATAATTTATAGGCACTTTCAAATTCAAATACGACCATTCCCCCCAAAATCAGCTCATTAATGCTAGATTGGTGGAATATTTCCCAAGATCTTGCCCATAAATTTTGATTTAAATTTCGCCCCCCCCCCCCTCCCCCCACTCCATTTGGCTATTTTTTCCTCGTCAAATCATGAACAGTGACTTGAATGGTCACTTTCTGGCTGCTCTACGCGGTTGCATCCTTGGTATTGCGGCCCTCTGCGTACTTCCATGGGCATTGTGACATATCTTCATTCCGCACAGTTCCCCGATCATGCAGCTCTCCGACCCGAGCAGTGTATTTTATAGTCCCGCACTTCCTTTCAACTGCCTAGAGTACTAAGACTGTGCTTCCCTCATATAGTCACCTAGCTAGATCACCGGTGTATGGCTTCAATCGGCTGCCATTCACCCTCCCTGGGAAGGGTTCTCCATTCAATTTGACCAACTGAACTGCTCCACCATTGGTAATCTTCTTGATAACATATGGCCCTAGCCAGTGCATCAGAAATTTCGCTGGAAATTTATCAAATTTACTATCATATAAAAAGAGTAGATCATTTACCTTGAAGGTGCACAGTTTGATGTGTCGATCGTGCCATGCCTTTTTGCGCTCCTTTTGAACTTGTTGATGAAATCTAGCTAGAAATAAATCCTCCTCAAGCTCTGCTAGTTGCACAAGCCTCTCTTCCAAGGCTCCGCGGTCCGCCATTCCTGTGAGTGCCACTATACATAGACTAGGTATAATGTATTCCATTGGCATCACAACTTCTATGTTATACACGCGTCTAAATGGCGTTTGTCCAGTCAACTTCTTGCAAGTCGTTCTGTAGGCCCATAGCACTGCTGGTACACACACATCCCAGTCATTTCTTTGAGCATTGCAGAACTTTGTTAGTGCATTATCCAGTATCTTATTGAATGCTTCCACCATCCCATTGGCCTATGAGTGATAAGGCATAATCTTCTGATGATACACCTGAAATTCTTCTATCAACGCACTTATTGTTTCGTTAAGAAAGTGTGTACTGTGATCGCTCGTCAAGATCTTTGGATAGCCAAATCTTGTCAATACGTATTCAAAAATAAACTTTTTGTTGTCGTGCATATAGAGTCCTTCACAGGATGTGCCTCCGCCCACCTACTCAAGTACTCAGTCGCGGTGATGATGTACCGCGCACCTGTCTTCTTTCCTTGAGGTTGAATTGGACCCACAAAGTCAATCGCCCATTTCTCGAATGGTTGTAGTCACCTGTGGTATCAAAGGAAGTTCATCCCTCCATGATATCCTCCCAGTCCTTTGACATGCGTCACATGCCCTACAATATGCTTTCACATCCTTATGCAAAGTTGGCCACTACAACCCAGCACACATAACCTTTTGCATTGTTGCTTTTCCTGCATAATTTCCTCTTGTAACTCCTCCATGAGCCTCCCCAAGAATGTTACTTCTTTAAAGTCAGGTGCATAACATCGCAATATTTCATCTAACCCCATTTTGTACAAGTGCCCTACAATGACAGAGAAGTCTGTCGCACGCACTACTAACTCCTTCTATTGGCTTGTATACCCTTCTGGAGCTGTTCCCGTTCTTAGGAAATGTATGATATCTTCAAAGTGATTGTCTACGACACGCACTGCAAAGAGCTATGTGTCGGGAAGCCCCTCCTCCAAGTTAATATGTTCTTCTCCCGTTTCAATGTGCGACGGATGATCAGGTCCTACATTTAGTCATCCTGGCTTCACAATAACTTCAAAGTCATACTCCTCGAACAACAAAAACCATCTGCAGATCTTCCCCCCCAACACAGGCTTATTGACTAGGTATTTCAACGTAGAATGATCCGTATACATCTTTAAATGTCCACCCAGCAAATAGTGCATGAACTTTTGGAGTGTGTAGACCATGGCTAGTCCTTCTTTGTAGAGGAATAGTTCTTCTCATCCTTGGACAGATTTTACTCGCAAATGCTATAGGATGGTCCAATTCCCCCTGGCCCGCCTATGTTAGCATGGCCCCTAGCACAATACATGAGGCATCTGTGTGCACATGAAATTCCTTCTTCCAGTCCGGGAAGACTAGTATTGTTGCAGTGACCATTTTATCTTTCATCATGTCCAAGCTCTTATGGTATTCATCATTCCAATAGAACATAGCATCCTTTTTCAACAACTTCTCCATCTGCGCAGTGATCTGGGCATAACTCTTGATGAAATTCGTATGGAATCTAGTATTCCCTAGAGTTTCACGCATTTGTTTTCACATTCCCTGGCACCTCCAAGTTGATTATCACCGTGATATTCATGTGGTCTACCATCATTCCTTGTCTTCATACCACATGACCCAACAGGATCCCGAAAGGGACATAAAACAGACACTTCTTTAGATTGAGCATGATTTGGTATCTCCGACATGTATCTAACATCAAGTGCAGACTTGCCACATGATGCTTGACCAATCCAAACACTGTCCAATCGTCAAATTATACCTCCAGAAACTTATGAATGAAGTCTTTGAATGCGCAATGACGACGCGCGAAACGATTGTTGGCGCATTCATCAGCCCAAAAGGCATTACGGTGTATTGAAAACATCCCCATTTAGTAATGAAGTTCGTCTTTCTTCTATCTTCAGGTGTGATTTTGATTTGATGGTACCCAGAGAACCCATCAGAGAAAAAGTATGCTTCTTGGCCACCTACGTTATCCAGGACCTCGTTAGTGAATGGGGTCAGGAAAGGATCATGCACACAAGCGTAATTCAGCTTCTGAAGATCCATGCATATACTTATTTCTTCTTTATGTTTCTTTTCCTGAACCACTATCAAGCTTACCCAATCAGATTCTTCCACTGGTTCAATAATTCCAGCGGTGAGCATCTTATCTAACTTAGTGTGAACCCTTTCCTTATACTTAGGATTAAGGCAGTAAGCTCTCTATTTTACAGGTTTCGCGTCTTGTTTCAAGGTGATCTTTATGACACCGAGGTCTCCTATTATCCCTTTTAAATCAGAAAACATCGTGGGGAACAAATACTTATATTTGCATAGGAGCTTAGTGACCTTGTCTACTGTCGCATCATCCTGATAGTCCCCAATATTTGCAAATTTCGATTTCGCCTCTGTGTCGATGTTGACCTGCCTAGTTTTCAGTGGCATGGTTATGTGTGGATCCTCTATATGCAGACCTTTAACCTCGCAGTGACCTTTAGTTTCCAGAATATTAATCTTTTTGGGATCCTCGTCTTCTTCCTCAGCGATCACGTTATAGCATTCCAGCGCGTGACTCAGCTAGGTAGTCCAATCAGGTTGGACCAGGTCCAAATGATCTTGCGGTATCCTAAAGATCGTTGCTTTAACATCCTATAGTTCCACATCAATACAGTCAAACCCATCCTCAAAGTTGAACGTCATTATAAATCCCTGGCCCAACATGTTCCATTCTTTAGTGCCATGGCAAAGCTTTGTTTCCAAGTATTAATTCATTGGTATGATGCCCAAGGTATGACAAAACAGATGCACACATTCAGGATGGGGCTCTGCTCTGTAAGCCTTAGTCCATTTGGCCAGGTCATCACGTGGATCGTCCCTTCCATCATAATTATCTGTCATCCACACTTTTGGCTACCCAAAATGTATTCTCATCATCCTTCTATAGTCACGCCAGTCATCGAAATTATCCTTGTGCGTACCCCACCATCTTGTAGGCGTAGAGTGCAGTACCCAATCCAAGTCCTAGAAGCGATATTTCTCTAGTAACTCTCTCTCAAATTCATCCAAAAGGCAATCAACATCAGTTAGCCCATCATAGTGAGGCAGATCTCTAACTTTAGATGACACGCAGCATAATGACTTGGTCATCATATTACAATGCAGCGTAGATACTTCATGAAACTTGTTATGTTGGTGCTCTAATTCTTCGTCTGAATCTGATGTGAAGGAGCTCTCATGGTCCCATGCAATACATCTCCATTGTCGGATTTACCCAATCCTAGTCTCACATCGTTATCTTATAAATCTGGTCCAGATTGTCATCACTTTCATAATCTCGGACGGGTTTTTTATAGCACAATCCTTCCACAGGATCCAGTGGCACCACCACGCGGAGTGAATTCTTTTCAAATATCATCTTTCTCTTTTTCAGGTTGAATACCCAATTCATGTCAATGGCCCAATCGATTCTAAGAAGCGCAGGGTAGGGATTGCTATCATCCACAATCTCTATTACTTCAAAATCCACCAGTGCGCTCACGCCCTCGATGTCAATTGTTACCCCTTGCAGCCTCCCCATTGGGATAATTTTCTGTTGATTCGCCATTCTTAACTAGATCAAGGACCACTGGAGCACAGGTCTCCCCATTATTTCCCAAGTCTATTTTGGTAAAACATTCGTGTCAAACCCCAGATGCAGGATAACTTGGTCCATTTCGTATTCCCCTATCTGCGCGATGAGTCTCATTTCTTTCCCAGTCCTTGCCTTGTGCTTGCCAAGCTTCCTGACCACGTGCGATTCACCAGTAGCGCCATCCTTACTAGTGCACTGATTGATCAATTCCTGTAGGCCCTTCACAGCCTTACTATCATGGAGAAATTTCATGTAGGTCTCCAAGAATGTGGTAATCATGGATGGGTCCATTTCTTCAATTGGTTTCTCCTGACTTCCTAAGGTAGAGGCCTCAGCGAAGCTTTTCTTTGCTTCCATAAATGTTTCTTTTTCGCATTCCAGATCAAACCTAGTCTCTTTTTCTAGTGCTTTGCGGACCCATTCACCTTTTGCAAGCTACTTGCCTTTATCCTCCCCCATCGTAGTTCTGCTTTGTAGTATAATGTTTACCTTAGGGTCTTCCTCGTGAGGCTCATCCCTCATAATCTAGAGGTTCTATGTTGGTTGTGGAGGCTACTCCCCCTTTTCGTGAATATTACCCAATAATATTGGGCAATCCTCAATCGCATGGTTAAACTGAGTACAGTAGTGGCATGACAACCACGTCGGATTCAGACAGTCCCTCGCATAGTGCCCTGGGCCTCAAAAATTGTAACAAATCAATTGTCCTCGGCCTTTACCAAGCCCTCCTCCACCTCGGCCTCGGCTGCGCCACTAATACTCACCTCATGTTCCCCCAACGCCTTGGTCTGGAGACTGTGTTTCTATCTACTCCCTGTATGTAGCTTTCCTGTCCATCATCAATTCGTAACTTCAGTAATTGCACTCTTCATGACCTACTGATTGACATAAGTTGCAAATTTTTTAATGTGGTGTTTGTATGAATTTCTGCAGTAAATGGAAATTGTCGATTGCATGTTTCCCAACCACTTGGCATATAGCGCACCATATCACGGACCCTGCACTTGGCCCTGCCATAGCCTCCGGTTGTAGAGGCATTGGTCCCCTTGCTGCAACATAGTTTGCGAAGACTGGGCAGTGATCCTTGTCATGCCCCTGACCCCTACATTTTAGGCACCAAACTTCTTCATGCGCCTCTGACTTAGCTATTTTGTCCTTCTTCAAACTTTGCATTTCAAGATAAAGGTTTTGCAACTTTGCATGAATATGTTGAACCCCCAAATTAGCATCTTGCATCGGTGTCTCATTTAGTCTCATTATGATTTCCAGAGCTTTCGCTTGGGTCCCAATCTTCGGTTGTGATAGCGCAACCCTTAGGTGGGGCAAAAGCGAGGCCATGAACCATTTTCGGTGCTGCCCATCAATTAGGTTCATGTTGGCCTTATAGATCATACAATTCAACCTTTTGTCCAAATCCCAGGGCATCTCCCCATGCTTCATCATGATCTCCTTGAAGCCCACAATCGATTGTGCTTGAGACTTAGGTCTATTGAATTCTTTATTTAGGGCAGCCTGGATATCTGCCAATGCAAACGTTGGGTTACCAGTATTGTACTTAATGTACCACATTAGTGTGCGGTCCTACAAAGCACTAACCAGCACGGCTTTCTTCATTTGGTCATCCGTGATACCCTAAGCTTCCCATACATCCTTCACAGCAAACCAAAACTGGTCTGGATCTTCATTCCCTACGCCCTTGAATACAGGTAGTTTTACGGAGTTCACCATATTGAACAGTGGTGGAAATGGCGGTGTTGTGGGTGATGACGTGAAAGGTGGAGGTGAGGATGGAGGTAGTGTAGATGGATGGGATGAGGGTGGAGGCGATGTAGGTATCTGCGAGAACCCTTTTCTTATCAATGGAATAGCGTTCAGGGGAGACATCTGCGGTGCTCCTTCATCATCATCAAAGGAGGCCAGATCAGTGGGCTATACTCAGGACCTTTTCTTCCTTCGTCCCTGAAGACTTTCTGCTTCACGTAGCTCCAAACATCAAGTTAACCACATAACCCGTTGTTCACACAAGAGCATCTTAATCCAAGTATTTAGTGATTTAAATACTTACCTTGTTGTCCTTTAAAGAATCATTGTAGATGAAAGAGGTATCGACTGTGAACTCTGTCACAAATCCTCCTATGATGCGGTCGAGCTAATAGTCGATAGCGTGCGTGATCTTATCTTTAGAAGCTTCCAATCTTCGTACTAACTCTGGTATCCAAACCCTCGGAGTGTCAAGCCTCCACCTTCCTTGGTCATTTGCCAACTTCGCAATCCACTCATATAACTCAAATGAGAAGAAACAGAAGAATATTTCATGTATTTCTATGTACAGGTATCTATCCAACCACTATTCTTTCATTAATCGCGGATTCTTGTTTTCTTGCGTCGTTCATTCGTGGATCTTTCTATACAACCAAATTTCGATCTCTTTCTTAGTTGGATTCCAATGATACAACATCACACATCTCGTTATGTAGATCCCAGTCCCAGAAATGGAACCATTTATTGGCTTAATGGGCCTTGACCCAGGTTTAGCATTAGGTAGTCAGGCAAATCCCTACACTACTGGCCCTTTCGGCATCATTCCGCGGAGTGTGGACTGAAGTCTCACCCAAAGCAATATGGGGGATTCAGGAACCAAGTTTCAACACCCTGAAATGGTTGTGATGTTGGTTTTCTACCTTAATCCCTGCCTTCATGCAAATCGATAAGCCTTTAGGGCTTATCGATGTATTTCCCCTTCCGTCTTTCAAAACATCTGCAAAGGTATCCGACTGTCCTTCATGTAACCCTAAGCAATGATTCAGGCATTTACACGCCTCTATAACTAGGTTACTATCTCATTTCCCTAATTATCTTAGTGGTTAGCCAACTTTATCATGAAATTAAGATCACCCTCGCGTAAACATATATAATTACTTGCATTCAAATAAATGATAGAAACAGATACATTCGTGCATCAATTTAACATTATAATGTAACACAGAGCTTAACATATCATACTCGAATGTAATAATCAGAGACAGAAAACACAATGATTCCAGAATACTTCTCTTTATTTATGATTCAAGTTTTTAGTACAAACTCTATCCGCCCTGCACACACAGGGTCTGCGCACTTAGCTGTGGACTTCGACCCTAGGCCTCTAGGTACTCAGCTGCAGAGCCTCTCCCTATGGTAAGACTTTCACTCTTAGCTTACCCAAACTTACTAATGACTCATGACTTATAACTTTCTTAGTTTTTAGATCTTCTAAGACTTCCATTTTTATACAATCCTATGATCCACGGACCATGGGTAGATCTCCAAAATCGACACCACTTATCTAGCCTAAGGGTGGAAACCCTTTTAACGTTAGAAAACTTCGTGCTCCATGACCATAAAATGTGGAGACTTTACATTTATTTACACAAAATTTGGGCCTTCTGCCCCAAAACGTGGGTGTTTAACCGCAAAATTGACCCCCAGGGGACCCGTTCCCAACATGAATCTTAGTAAAGTCAAAATTGTTTTGCTTTCAAAAAGTTTCATTTAGGATAGTGAAAAGTTAGAATTATTTTTACTTTTGGCATTTCATTTGGAAGACGAAAGTGAAATTTAGTGGAAGGTATTTTGCATGATGCATTTTTTTTAATGCATCATTGATTGAAATTTCTTCCCTTGATTATTCTAGATTTCATTGAAATGAAAGTTTTCCTTTTCTCATTGTTGGTTTGTTGGGGCCTGACCCAAGTTCGGAAGAGTCAATGATGAACAGTTCCATACCAGCGGAAAGGCACAATAGCTTACTTCTCTCAAAACCACAGCTCATTCGGTGGATGTCCTCTGGTGATTTATAAGCATTTTGAAATTCAAATTCAGTCGTTCCCTCCTTTTCTGGCACCATAATATTAAGCCTACGGCAGATCGTTATGGATCTGGTTCGTACCCTCTCTCTTAATTGCCCACCACCCGCTCCTTTTCACCAGAACTTAGACACCTTGTCATGAATAGTGACAATAATGGTCACCTCTCTTGTTTTCCATGTAGCAGTGCAGCCCCTTCTGTGCAACCGTGACCCTTGTGACATACCGCTTCTACGCACATCCTTGTTTTCACACAGCTCCCTCACAGACTACTTTATCATCCCACGCTCTCTTTCAACTGCCTAGAGTAGTGAGACTATCCTTTGGTCAGTTAGTCAGGCAGTCGGCCCACCCATGTAGAGCTTCAGGCGACTGCCATTTACTCTGCCTGGGAAAGGCTCTCCATTCAGCTTGGCAAGTTGGACCGCGCCTCCATATGTAACTTCTTTGACTACATAGGGTCCCAACCAATGCATTCGGAGCTTTCCAAGGAATTTCTCGAACTTGTTGTCATCTAGTAATACTAGATCATTTTCTTTGAATGTGTGTAGCTTGATATGGCGATTATGCCAAGCTTTTCCTCACTACTTCTGTACCTGCTGATGGAATCCGGCCAAGAACCATTCCTCCTCAAGTTCTTCCAATTGCACAAGCCTTTCTTCCAAAGCCCTGCAGTCTTCCATGCCTGTCATTGCTGTTATTCGCAAACTAGGTACAATTTATTCCATTGGCATTACGACTTCCATGCCATAAACTAACCGGAACGATGTCTGGTCCATCAACTTCTTGCACATGGTTCGGTATGCCCATAGCATAGCAAGTATGCACAAGTCCCAATCGTTTCGTTGTGGATTACATACCTTGTCAATGCAATCTCCAAAATTTTGTTGAACACTTCGACGGTCCCATTTGCTTGCGGATGGTATGGCGTACTCTGTTGATGATATATCTGGAATTCCTCAGTGAGCATGCTGATAGTCTCATTTAGGAAGTGTCTTTCACAATCACTCATTAGGATTTTTGGACATCCAAACCATGTCAACACATTCTCAAACAAAAATTTCACAGCTGTAGCAGCCGTGTAGTCCTTAACCGGCTGTAGCAGGCATGTAGTCCTTAACCGGCTGTGCTTCCGCCCATCGGGTCAAGTATTCTATTGCAGTGATGATATAGCGCGCACCCATATTTCCTTGAGGTGTGATAGGCCCCACAAAATCAATCTCTGATTTTTCGAACGGTTGTAGCATCATCTATGGCTTGAGCGGCATTTTGTCCCTCCGAGATGGTTTTCCATTCCATTGACATACATCATAGGCCCAACAGTACACTTTTGAGTCTTGATGTAGAGTTGGCCACCATAGTCCAGCGCAAAGAATCTTCTGTGTTGTGGCGCATACTGCATAATGACCTCCTGCAACCCCGCATGTGCTTTCGCAAGGATTTGTCCTTGCTCAAATTTAGGTACATATCTGTGTAATATATCATCATTTCCCATTATATAGAGGTGCCCTGCAATAACAGTAAAGTCTATTGTGCGTATCACCAATTCTTTCTTCTGCTGAACAAAATACCCCTACGGCTCTATTCCTGTGGTTAATAAGTAGATGATATCTGCAAAGTGGCCATCCGCGATGTGCACTACATAGATTTGTGCATCAAGTAGTCCCTCCTCTAAGTTTGTGGGTTCTTCCCCATTCTCAATTCGGGACAGGTGATCTGGGCCTCCGTTTAGACGTCCCGGCTTTACAATGACTTCAAAATAATATTCCTAGAACAATAAAAACCATCTTCAAATGCACCCCCCCAACACAGGCTTATTCACTAAGTATTGTAACATGGAATGATCAGTATACATCTTAAAGTGTCCCCCGAGTAGATAGTGGTGGTATTTCTGGAGCGCGTATACCATCGCCAACCCCTCACACTCAATAGTGGAGTAGTTCTTCTCAGCTTTCGAAAATCGTCGACTTGTGAACACGATCGAGTGTTCAATTCCTTTCACTCCTTCCTATGTGAATACCACGCCCAATGTGATACATGACACGTCAACATGCACATGAAATTCGACGTCCCATTTTGGAAAGACAAAAAAGGGAGTTGATGCCATCTTTTCCTTGAGCGTTTCTAGACTTTTGTTACATTCCTCATTTCAACAATAAGTAGCGTCCTTTTTCAACAACTGCTCCATTGATGTCGTGATCTATGCGTATCTCTTTATGAACTTTCCATAGTAACCAGTGTGTCCCAGCGTGGCGTGCATTTTTTTGACACTTCGCGGCGCTTGCAGATTGTGTATGATAGAAATCTTCGTTGGGTCCACCATCAAGCCTTGCTTGTAGACCACATTGCTGAGAAAGTTCCCGAAGGGGATGAGGAAAGTACACTTCTATAGATTTAGTGCAATCTAGTGCCATCGGCAAGTATGCAGCATTAACCGTAAGCTCACGATATGTTTCTTGACTAGCCCAAAGACAGCCCAATCATCAAGATATACTTCCAAGAACTTATGTATAAATTCCTTGAATGTAGCTACCAAGACACATGAGAATATCACCGGTGCGTTCTTTAGTCCAAAGGGCATTACCATGTACTGAAAACAACCCCATTTAGTGGCGAAAGTTCTTTTACTCCTATCCTCCGTCGCGATCTTGATCTGTGAGTACCTCGAGAAACCGTCCATGAAGGAGTAGGCTTCATGTCCACCCACATTTTCTAGTACCTCATCTCAGGAATTGATCATTAACACATGAATCATTAAGCTTCTTGAGATCCACGCAAATGCGAATTTCACACTTCTTTTTTTCTCTTGTACCACCATAGGACTTACCCAGTCGGATTCCTCTACTGTTTCAATTATTCCTATTGCAAGCATTTTGTCCAGCTCTTCGCAGACCTTCGCTTTGTATTTTGGATTCAATCGATAAGGCCGCTGCTTGATTGGCTTCGCATCCATCTTCAAGGTTATCTTCATCATTCCTAGGTCGCCAAGGATCCCTTTTAACTCCGTGATTTTGGTCAGGAATAAATCTTGATATTCTTGAAGTAACTCGATGACCTTCTCCACTGTGGCATCATCCCAATAGTCCCCAAGTGTTGCATACTTTGGCTCCTCCTCCGTACCAATGTTTACTTGTTTCATTTTCAGTGGCGCGGTGATGTCAGGATCCTCAAATTCTGGTCCACGAACCTTGCGACTCCCCTCTGTGTCCATAATATTGATGTTTCTAGGGTCGTCTTCGTCATTTTCTACCTGTACGTTATAACATTCCAGGGCCTAGCTCAACTGTCGTGACCACTCTGGCTGCACTATTTCTTTTGGTTCTAGTGGTATTTTGAAAATAGCAGCCTTCACAACTTGCAACACGTCATTGACCATATCCATCCATTGATCTTCAAATAGGAATGTTAACCAAAATCCTTCACGCAAGATATCCCATTCGCTCGTGCCATGTCAAAGCTTTGGCTCAGTATACCAGTTCTGCAGGATGACATCCAGGGTATGATAAAACAAGTGTACCCACTCCGGTTGGGGTTCTTCCCCATAGGCTTTAGACCATTTGGTGAGGTGCGTGCACAAGTCATCTCATCCATTGTATCTCTCGGTTAGTCGTAGTTCCAACTTCCCAAACCTTATCTGCATCATCCGCCTGCACTCGCGCCATTCTTCAAAGGTTCCTTCATGTGTTCCCCACTACTGCGCAGGCGTTGCGTGCAACATCCATTTTAATGCATCAAACCTCTGGTGTTCTGGTACCGTGCACTCAAACTTGGTCAGGAATTCGTCCACCGCTTTCAACCCATCATACATTGGCAGTTCTCGATCCTGAGCTTTTACGCAACACAGTGACCTTCTCATAATGTTGCATTTTAACATGGTCACTTCGTTCAACCAGTTATGCCATTGTTCATCTTCTTCGTCTGAATCTAAAATGTAGGCCTCTGCGCGTTCCCACGGAATTCTTCCTTCTGCAATTGGTTTTACCCAATCTTGATCTCATGCAGTTATCTTATATATATGATCCAAGTCCTCATTAATTTCATCATTGCATACGAGTTCAGTGTAGTGCGCTCCTTCAGCCGGGTCTAGCGGAACGACTACGTGTAGGGACTTATTTTCAAATATCATCTTCCAGTTCTTTAAATTAATCACCCCATTCATATTTGTGGCCTAGTCTATCCCTAATAATGCGAGGTAAGGGTTACTATCATCCACAATTTCTATTACTTGAAAGTATTTTTGTGTGCTCACGCCTTCTATATCCACCATGACTCCTTGCAATCTCCCCATGGGCAAGACCTTTTGTTGGTTCGCCATCCGTAATTGAATAGGAGACCACTGTAATGTGGGCCTGCCCATGCATTCCCACATCTGCTTAGATAGCACATTTACATCCGAGCTTAAGTCTAGAATAATCTGATCCATCTCATAGTCGTCAATCTGCATCATTAATCGCATTTCCTGTCCAGTGCGCAAAGCATGTTTTCCCAATTTCCGAATCACGCGAGGTTCACCTGACCCTACGCACCTAGCTATCAGTTCTTGTAATCCCTTAACTACCTTATTGTCACGTAGCAGCTTCATACATGTCTCCAAAATGGTAGTTAACATCGAAGGATCCAGTTCTGGCTCGGGTTGCTCCTCACTACCTGAAGTAGAGACCTTCGCAAAGCTCTTCTTAGCTTCCATAAACATCTTCTTCGTGCTCTAAAAGTCAAACTCATGCTGGTTTGTAGGGGTTTTGTGAACCCCTGGGTCTACCTCGGTTGATTTCCCCTTATCTTCCCCTGTAGCCGCACCACATCTGAGCATCATGTTCACATTGGGATCTTCCTTGCACAGTTCGGACCTCATCATTTGGACGTTCTGTGTCACCGTAGGTTGTGCTGCCCGTTTCTCACGTATCTGCGCTATCAGTGTGTGGCAATCTATCATTTCATGATCGAACTGCTCGTAATAGGGGCACGATATTCTGGTCGGGTTAGTACAATCACGCGTGTATTGCCCCGGTCCTCCACAGTTGTAACAGATTATTTTCCCGCGGCCCCTTCCTAGCCCCATTCCTCCCCATCCTCATCCCTGGAACCCACCACACGCTATCGCTGTGGCTAGATCCTGACCTCGCACCTCAATCTGCATCCTGTAGGCAGATGATCAATCCATCAAAAATTCATAACTACAGCAGTCTCATTCCTTGTGGCCCACCGATCTGCAAAAATTGCAAAATAGTTGCTGGGGGGTCTAGGTAAACTTTTGCAGTAGGTGACAGTTGTCTGTGTTGTGCTTTCCTCCCACCTAACAAATTGCGCACCAGAGCGAGGGTGTCACACTTGGCCCCGCCTGTGCCTCTGGTCGCAACATCATTATCCCCCCCACTTCCAAATAGTTCGCAAAGATCGAACAGTGATCCTTATCGTGGCCCTGGATTCTACATTTTATGCACCACACTTCCTCCCGTGCTTCTGGCCAAGGTGCTTTCTCCTGTTTCAAACTCTGCATTTCCAAACATAGGTTTTGTATTTGTGCATGGATTTGTTGAACTCCCAACCCAGGATCCTGTATTGAAGTCTCATGCAACCTCATCGCTATCTCTAAGGCTTCAGCCTAGGTCGAGATCTTCTGCGGTGACAACGTCATCCGTAGATGTGGCGTCAAAGATGCCACAAACCATGCACGGTGCTACCCATCCGTTAGTGTCATGTTAGCCTCTCAGATCGTACTTTTCAATCTCTAATCCAAATCCCAAGGGGTTTCACCTGGCAGCATTGCGATCTCCTTGACCCGATGACCGATTGTGTCTCTAATTTCAGCCGGCTAAACTCTTTTTTCAATGCATCCCAGATCTCCGCTATCCCAGCATTTGGATAATCACCAGAGTGCTTGATATACCAAGTCAGCACGCAGTCCTGTAGTGCACTCATCAAAGTAGCCTTTTTAATATTATCATCCGTAACTCTTTGCGCTTCCCACACTACCCTTAATACGAACCAAAACTGTTCTAGATCTTCACTTCCTAGCCCTTTGAATACCGAAAACTTGATCGTACTCATCATGTTAACCTTCTGGTTTGCACACGGGTGTATTAAGGCCAACTACAAACTCGTACCGCTTCTAATCCAACCAATCTTCAATCTCTTTCTTCATAAGGTTTCAAAATTCCGACCTCAGACATCCCTTAGGCAAATCCCAGTCCCGACAACAGAACCATTTGTTGGCTTGTTGGGGCCTAACCCAAGTTTGGAAGAGTTATTAGCCAAACAAATCCCACACTACCGGCCCTTTCAGCAACAATCTGTGGAGCGCAGACTGAAGTCTCACCCGAGGTAGTAGGGGAGGGTGCGAGAACCAGGTTTTCACACCCTTAGGATGTATTTATGTGGTCTAGAGGGGTCGTGAACCATTCTATGGACTCGCACCACTCTGTACTAATGTCGAGCCTTCACGTAGATCCGCGCAAATGCACTTTCTTACTAATGAATTTATTATAGATCTGATCTTCTTCTTACAGTCTTTAAGAAATTAACAATAAAACCCAGTGTGCGCAATCATAATTCTTAAAGACAGTCAAAAGCTAATGTATAAACCAAAATATAAACAAATCCACAATATTTCAGAACTAACACAATATTTTAGAACCAAATTATCTTTATTAATATCTTTGTTTCAGTACAATCCACTTTCTGCCCTATGCATACAGTTGTAGAGCTCCGAGAAAACAGCTGCGGAGCCACTATCTAACTCCTAACCTTCACAACCTGTACTTGTAGACTCAGAGCGTATATTACTTTCACAAACCCATAATACATCAGATCTTCCCCAAAAAGCTACTTCTACCCTTAGAGCCTCACTTTATTTATACATTCCCATGGTCCGCGGACCATGGATAGGCCGACTCACTTCCTATTATTTTATATTTTTTTAGGAAAACAACCCTTTGACTCAATCTATTACATTTCGTGCTCTATGCACTTCACGGACCTTTTACAATATCATTACCCTAAATTATGGGCTCTAAGCCCCAAAACCATTACGCGGGGCCTTTGTTGCCCAACACTCATATAGTTGCATCATAGGTGTTCAAGTGACATCATTTTGAGCCTTAAAACTGAAACATAATTGAAGATAAACGTTAAAATTTGTCAATTAATTTAAGGATAATTTGAAACATTAAAGATCATACTTGGTGGTCTAGGCTAGATACGTGTTTCGATGTCTATAAAACTCAGCAGGTGTCGTTCACAATACTCTTGCATTAAGACAATGATAGCACAGACTTGTGCTCCCCGTACCATCGAGTATATAAAGGGAGACCCTCATAGGTTGCAAACCTTTATCCATAGGAAGATGAGTCTGCGACCCTATAAACGTGATACACCGAACACAGCATTCGAGGAGATTGCCTGCACATACGTCAAGTCCTTGGTAAATTTTTTTGCTAAGGTGTATATTGCAGTTCACGGTTACTTGGTACTCCTTTTTGCCTAGAGTTACATGGGTAGCCATTCCGATCTTTTCTAACTCCTTAAACTTGAAAATATCATCAAGTAATTGTCCTTTCAAGCTCACTAAACCAATGAAAATGACTAGAGTCACCTTTTCATCCTTTTCTCGACTCTTAAAACATGAAAAGGAAAAGTTTTGGTTTCAAATTCTAAAATTAATTAACTGTGAAACAACATCCTTTCTGTGAAAATACTCCTTAGTAGATCTTAGGTTGATACCAATGGCAACATCTCTTGAGTCTACCAGTTAAGGAAACCCCTCTAATGGGAATCCTAGTCCTTTTCCTTCTTTTGGAAATGCTGGTGCTCTCTATATGGCAACGTTGTCCCTTCCTGGATTGACCATTAGTCTGCCAGTTTGGTTTTTTTCTACCTCGATGGTTCCGAGTGTCCAAAATGCTTTTCAATCGAGTTCTCCTCCACCTAAACAACATCAAATTCATGCTGATCCTAAATTTTACCCCTCACCTTCTTGGCCTATTCCGTCACTTCATTCTTCCTCTTTGCCTAGTGAAGAGCTAGATTCTAGTAACCAGGAAGCTAAGAAGAAGAAGCAAAATAAGAAAGGGGGCAACCAAGCAACCATTGTTACCGATGAAACTAATGAAGAAAAACCTTCTAACCAACCCTAGAAAATAGAATTCCCTTGCATGTTATGTAAGGGTGACCACCTTCTTCAGAATTGTCCTAGTATTCCCAAGGCCTTAGAAGTGTGGTCTACAGGTTCACATCGACCTTTGTCATCAGCCTTTGGTGATCATGCTGATGATAAACCTTCAACTAGTAACGATAAAGCATATGGGAAAAAGTGAAAAATCAAATTTCCCTGTAAGTTGTGTGAAGGTAATCATACCATTGACCTTTGTCCTCTTACGCATGAAGCTTCCAAAGAGTTGGAAACCCTTACAGCTTCTCAACCTCGTATTTTGACTAGGTATCGAAAGATTTCCCCTAATCCTTCACTAGTTGATACAGTGATTTATCCAAATTTATCTTTGGTCAACCCCACTCTCTCTCAAAGTGAGTCTCATGAGTCTGTTCTCGACCAACCATTGGTTGAGAAACTAGTAGACTTGACTCCACCTTCAATTAACTATACCTTTCTGGTAGAGAGTGAACCCCATACTGCTCAGATTCTTCTGTTTTCGTTAGTTTTTAATGAACTAGAGGGAAATTCTCGCATTCCTGAGGTGCATGAGAGTAGTTCTCTTGTTCCCATAGTGCAAGAGGGCAGCTCTCCTATTCCTACGACAACCCCTCCAAGTAGTTTAGTCACTTCTTTTGATTGGAGTCGACTGGTATGATATCATCTTCCATCTTATGTGCCTTTCCATATTATAGTACAAACTTACCATATGGTCATACCTAGCACAGTCATAGACAAGGGCACATCTGTTAGAATTATGTCCTCAACTGCTTGGCAAGCTTTAGGTTCTCCTCATCTTGCCCCCGTCACTCAGAATCTGTTAGCATTTAATAGAGGAACTAGTCAACTGTTAGGGATCCTTCCTAAGTTACTGATTACTTTGTGAGGAAATAATGTATATATATATATATATATATATATATATATATATATATATATATATATATATATATATATATATATACATGATGGTTGTCCAAAGCCCATTGGATTTTAATCTAATCCTTAGCTATGACTATCTTTATGTCATGGGAGCTCTTATTTCTTCCCTCTTTCGAGTGATGTGTTTCTGGCATGAAGGAAGCATTGTGATCATTGATCAGCATACATTCATTGGTCCTGAATCAACTCCCCATCAACCATCATCCCTAAACGGTTCTTATGTGCAAGTAGTATCACCCTCGCCAGAGGTTAATTACATGGCCACCTGTTCCCTACCCGCATCTACTGATGATCTCATAGGTGTTGTAGTACATTATGTATTGGGGGAATTGGAACCAGATTTTTAATTTGGATCCATGGACATGTATCCCTTCCAGAGTGTTCTCCTCCCATCTAATGAGAACCTCTTGGAAGCCATGGCCTCTTTTGGTATGTGATCAAAGACATGGAGCAACGTCCCTTGTCTTGTGTCACACTCGTTAGAAA
Source organism: Pinus tabuliformis (assembly GCA_031772625.1). Taxonomy (NCBI): domain Eukaryota; kingdom Viridiplantae; phylum Streptophyta; class Pinopsida; order Pinales; family Pinaceae; genus Pinus; species Pinus tabuliformis. Next base: position 853,410,611 of record CM062820.1, on the reverse strand, counting down.
ATGAAACAAGTACCATGGAGAAGAGTTCCTTGTCCTATGTCAAGCTCATTACAAAATAAAACAAAGGATATGGAGCAGAGTTCCTTGTCCTATGTCAAGCTCCTTAAAAAATGAAACAAGGTATGTGGAGCAAAGTTCTTTTCATGTGTCAAGCTCCTTAAAAAATTAAACAAGGTCTATGAGGATAGTTCTTTTACTATGTCAACCTCGTTAAAAATGAAATTGGATATGAGCATGATTATTTTCTTATGTCAAGCTCATTAAAAAATGAAACAAATCCCCTTCCAATTCGAGTCTTTTATTAGATCTCATAAAATCCCAATCGAGTCTTTCACTTCATCTCATAAGTAAACCTTCATTCCATTCACCTATTAGTAACCAGTAGTCTACTTAGGTGAATGAAATGAAGATTGGGGGGAATGTAAATTGAATTGAGTCATTATGTTGGGGGAATGAAAACTTATCTCAAGAATAGTTTATCTTTTTTTCAATCTTGTGTAAAAATGAAACCAAATCCAATCATAGTTTGTTTCCGTTTCAAGCTTGTGTAAAAATGAAACCAAATCCAAGCATAGTTTTTTCTCATGTTTCAATCTTGTGAAAAATGAAACCATCCTCAAGTATACTCAAGCATAGTTTCACATGTTTCAATCTTGTGTAAAAATGAAACCATGCCCACTTTACATCTCGTGAATGTCGTTTTTATCAGTCGATTTTTGCTAGATGAGCCTTGGTTTTTCCTTTCCATCACCGCCATCTCTTTAGCCTATCATATGCTTTCACTTGGTTGTTTTACCCTTGTCTTAGGAACATCTATGATGAATGATCTTATTAGCCAGCTTCTTGACCTTTACATGTTTTGATCAATTCCATCATGACTAGAACCAATTGCTATCCTTTTTATACCACTCATTCCTCCAGGAGGAGTCATCTTTCAACTCTTTTCTGACTCTCGAAACATGAAAAGTTTTTCAAGTACTTGTCTTTTTGAATTCATTAAATTAAATTAATTGACGTCTTCTAAGTATACATTTACCCCTTTTTTTGGATGAGGTTGACTATTTACGAAAAAGGTACACCTTGGTAGACATGATCAAGAGGTTCTCTCGAATATTGTTTTCTACCTTTTCAGATTCGAGAGAAAAATTATGAAAAGGGACCTAATGGACGTTTCTTTTTTCGTCTCTTTTTCAAACTCTCTAAATATGAAAAAGATACTGATTTATTCTTCCACCAGACTCGTTAAAAATTAAATGTTGAAAGACTTATAACCATGATGAGCTCGAGTTTCTCCTTCCTAGGACTCGTAAAACTTACTAGGATGGATTCATCTAAAGGATGAACTTATACGAAAATCATATGGTATCCTCTTCAAGATTGTGTAAAAATAAAGAGGTACTCACTAGCAATAGTGGGGAAAAATTGAAAGTGAAACATCTCTTGTATAGGCAGCATGTCGCTCTTGAACATGACACTCTTCTGCTTCTCGTGTCAGGTTTGGGATATCCTCACTCAGTCACTTGTCCTTCCGGGTTTGGGTAATCCATTTTGCCTCTCATTTTATTATTCCACTTCGTCATTATGACCATTTCTCCTATGTTGAGTCAAATGCTACCACACTCTAGAGTTGTGTCACCAATATGTTCAAGAGAATTCCTATCTGCAGTCTATTACATATACATTGTCTGACTCATTGCTATAGTCTTGGATCATACTCATTTATTCCACTTTATTCCTTGTTTCATGTCGATGATGAGGGAATCATTATGACCCTCCTTCGACGGGTCACTTCCTATCGACTTCAACTCTTAATCCAGGAAGATGACTTAGAAATTCCCTTACAGTACCTTAAAGTTTGCATGCCTTAATGGAAAGTTCTTCACATCCGAAGTTAGGTTTTCACTATTTACCTTCGATCGGGTGATTCCACGAGTGTTCGAAATCAGCTTCGTTTTCACATTCATGGATTTTATTGTCGTACCTTGAGGACCATTGTCATTATTGGTGGTCTCTCTCGTGCCTGTTAACGGTCCACATCATTGGCCAGTAATCAGGTGGTTTTCTAGCATATTCAACTTCGACACATTCATTTGCATGTTAGAATTCATACTTTGATTGGGTTGGGATGGAGCACAAGACCTTGAGTCTTGTATAGTATAACTCAGGATGTGTGGAGTTATGTATTATTCATGATTGTACATGTGGTTTTCTAACATATTCGACTTCGACACATTCATTCGTATGTTAGAATTTGTACTTTGATCGGGTTGGGATGGAGGACAAGACCCTGAGTCTTGTCTGGTATGACTCAGGTTGCGTGGAATTATGTATTATTCATGATTGTACACATGTTTCTTATATGGATGGCTATGACCATACCGTGTGACTTACATTTATGGTGATCCTTCTATCTTGGATGGTTACATCCATACCTTGGATCTTAGATTTACAGATGGTCCTCTTTCGTTTGGATGGTTGTGCCCATACCATGGATCCTGTCACATAGTCCTTAATATCCGGATGGTTGTGTCCATGCCATGGATTCATGTTTTGATATCAGATATTTATATTTATATGCATCCTTTATTTCCAGGTCTTGTGAGAGTGTTTTTCCTCTTCCTTGCAAAATCTCGTAAAGCATCTCAGTCATCAATTATTGTTCTGCCTTCATGCTTTAGGGGGCATATGTTACACAGTATTTTGTCACACCTCCTGCACTTCCATATGACATACCCCAAAGTGCTCGAAAAATGACCATTATGCAGTGTAATCATTCATATATGCAACTCAAATCCTCCTTAAGACATTTACTGGAAAATTCCTTGAGCTTCCCCTAAAGGAAATAGCTTTTAAACCCTAATTTGAGAATCATCACTCTTATGAGACTAAAAACCGTGATGGTCGCCTGCTGTATTATACTCGACCCATGATGGCATCGATCTATTTACTTGTATACCTGCGACGATCCCAAAAAGGTAATTTTCCTAAAGAGGATGAGAGCTTTGTGATCTAGAAGCTTCCAGAGTGGTGAGCTAGAGATTGTTTGGCATAGATGAGGTCGAGTTATCCCAACTTGGCCTCTTGGTCTTATCCCTATGAGCTACCTCCTTGATATGAGGGCCTACTCCTGTCTTTGGAGAGATCGTAACTCCCTTTCCCTACCTATATATTCATCCTCTCCCATTCTCAAATGGTTGGTCTATGCCTATTTTCACCCTTATGCTAAGATTGTGCCTATATACTACTCATTTGGCTTGGAGAAGGAGTTCTCAAAGAGATTAGCTTGGACTTGGATATTCATTCAAGGATATCCTATCAACATCAAGGCTTGGTTGTATGATTCCCTTTATTTTCTATTAATAGACAACTGCTGGTTCATTTTCCCTAAATGTGTATGATCAGTAGGTTACTTTTGAATATGTTATTTGTACTTGCATACCTTGTTGTGTCTTGATCTCTTGTGGAGGTTCATAATAACTATGAGCAGTAGGAACGAGCTCGTGATGCAAGTGATTCAAGGTCTTCAACAAAGGAGATCAAGATAGCATCAGAATGAGGTAGGCCATCTTCTTCGTCTCACTTTTCAATTGTAACCTAGGAGAGTGTCCAGTAGATTGTCATGTAGGTTGCTAGTCCCACTCATTGGGCTAGAGGGATCGTCTCTTTCCACAGAGAGGATTTACCTAGACAAAAAGCCTTTATGTAAGCATTGATTCCAAGAATGATGAAATTATCAAGGGGAAGAAATATTCGTTATCACAAGATCAGGTACAAGAAAGTAGTACTTTGTACAAAACATTATGAAAAAAATATTGCACCATTATGTTAGATATTACAAACTTGTTGTCTTGTCTCAAATTAACTCCCTATTTGTCATATATTTCTTTTCATAATTCTATTGTTTTCTCAATCTTATTAACATCAAAAAAATCAAATCTTTATTGAAAAGGTGCAATTTCATGAAGACTACAACAAGATTCCTGCACCTACTGTAGCAATCCTATACCTAGGCCATGTAGTGCTTATTTATAGGTAGCCACAATAAAAACACATTGTTTTCCATCAAAACCTTGTGATTAATCATCATTGATTAATTTATCACTCTAAATACCATGAAAAATTTAAGTGAGTTATGATACCAGAAAAGGGAAATAAAAATAGAACAAGATGACACCTTCCTAGATCAATCACCAAATTCTTCATTGAACACTCTAAATTTTGTTGTCATCCAGATGAAAAAATAAATTTCTTCTTAATCTAGTATGAATAATTACCTTCACTGAGGGTACCACATTCATTAAAGATTCCTAATTTTCAAAAAAATAGAACTCAAAGCATCATGCTCAAATCATCTTAAAACCATTGTCCAAGAAATAAAATGATGAGTTTTAGGGAAAGAGAAAGATAACCAAGTAAATCATAGTGTGCAATTAACTTTAATACCACAGACATGGCCCTACTACCTGCAGGCATCTATATCTTCGGCAGGGATGTCTTTTGACCCAACAAAATGTGTGTCCCACTTACTATATATATATATTCACAATTATCTTATTTAATTTTAAAATTTAGATGAAGGCCATTGTCCTGGATTTGTAAGCAGCTGATGGCAGTGCCACTCACAATAATTAATATGGATGAATAGGCTGGCCTGTGATGAGACCTCATGTCTTCTATCTTTTCAGTTGAAATCCATTACTTTGGCTTGGTGACAAGTAGCAGTAATGTCATGCATGTTAGATCTCATGGTCGTGGTAGGTCGACTCATAATGAGGCCTCCTATCCTCCAATCAATCCTTTATAAACCCTAATTATGATTAACTTCAAGGGTTACTTAATAAGTGGGGAGGCAAATCTACTCCTTAAGAGTATGGGATGGCACGAAAAAGCTTTAAATGACTAATCATTATTCGCTAGTTCCTCTAACCTAAACATTCATTTAAATAAGATGTCCCAGATAATGAGTCAAGGATTATTTGAGTTAATAATGCTAGTGTTCTCATGAATGGCTCATTATGATCTTTACAAGAGTGGTCCACCATAGGAGGTTTTCCAATGATACCTTCTAAGGGAAACTAAAAATATATATCTCAGATGAAAACTCATTAGAGTGATTAATCATGGTCACTTTTGCAAAATCATGAGGTATTAGAGTGAATCATATGCAATAAGACTTACCACATATGTGTGTGTTAACAACTAATGTGGATTAAAGCAGTTTCAGTGGCCATACTTTGGAAGTCAGAGCACTAATAGCATTGTTGTAACATATTTATTCATGCCATTGATTTATTATTCTATCCTAATCTACCCTACGAAGTGGAAGACTTCCTCTTAAGCATACGAGTACTTCCAATGCAACCATGTGTGCAACAAGAGGATAATATTACACGTGTTCAATATTGAAAAGTATATTCAAGAAAATACCAAAACATGAGGAACCATCCGCATTAACTGATGTGATGCTACAAATTGTCGAATGATAAAGGAGGAGTGGATATTGATAGTCATTTGAAACCAAGATTCAATGGGATCCATATACTCTTGGTCATCATGCAAATATGTTGGCTTAGGGGGTCTTGAATGATGTTACAATACATATTTATACATGTCGAAGCATCCAATAGCATGGACCGAAAACCATCGTGTCCAATACCATGGACTGAAAACCATCACGTCCAAAAAACATGTGCAAAAATCATGCACAAAACCATAGGTGGGTGTGCCTAATCTAACGTAGGGTCCAAAACCAAAATTTTTCGGGGCGCTGCCCCGGACCCCATAAGGTGAGGTTACGGGTGCCCCTCAAACTCCCTGTTAACTACATGGAAAGAATATAACACAACCCAACATTCTCCCACTTGTTGTTTTCTTTCCACAGGGGGCCACAAGAGAGCTTAGTCATCTTCCCAACCCTTAAATACCCATTATCTCTCTACACCAAGAGAACTTCTCAGAGCTCACAGATTTGTCAATGCATCTGCAATATTCTTCAAAGTGTCCACCTTTACCAGCAATACCTTTTTGTCTTCTATCATATCCCTCACAAAGTGATACTGAACATCAATGTGCTTTTTCTTTGAATGATATGCGGGGTTCTTTGCCAAGAAAATTGCACTTTGGCTGTCACAGTCTATCCTTATAGCTCCCTGTACTAACCCCATACTTGAACACAATCTCTGCAACCAAACTGCTTCCTTGCTTGCATGAGTGGCTGCCATGTATTCTGCCTCTGTAGTTGATAGTGCCACTATAGATTTTTCCTTACTCATCCAACTGACTGCACCTCCAAATAAGTTAAACACATACCCACTTGTAGATCTTCTTTAGTCCAGATCTCCAGCCCAGTCTACATCAACAAAGCCACGAATATCCAACATTTTGTCCGATCCTAATCTTCCTTGGTAGCCCAAACCATAATCACTGGTGCCACGCAAATACCTGAAAACCCGCTTCACTACTGTCCAATTCTCCTTTCCTGGTTTTGACATAAACCTGCTCAATACTCCCACTGCATGTGCAATGTCTAGTCTAGTACAGAACATTGCATATATCAGGCTACCAAATACACTTGCATATGGAACATGGGACATGTCCTCTTCCTCTTCTTGTGTCTTGGGACATTGTTCAACAGATAACCTCACACCTACAGGAATAGGAACCTTCACCAGTTTACTATCCTACATATTAAACCTCTGTAGTATTGTCTTGACATACTTCCTCTGGTTTAACCAGAGCTTCCTCTTTTCCCAATCTCTTTTAATTTCTATGCCCAAAATATAGTTTGCAGCACCAAGATCTTTCATGTCGAATTTGGAGGACAATTGGGTCTTCAAATCCTGTATAATTTCCTTGTCATTTCCAACCAGCAACATATCATCCACATACAAGAACAGATAAATAACATGGTCACAAATTAATTTAAAATACACACAGTGATCTGCTTTGCTTCTGGTGAAGCCAAGTCCCCGTAAAAATGTATCAAATTTCTAATACCACATCCTTGGTGACTGTTTTAACCCATACAGATACTTCTTTAACTTGCATACCAGTTTTTTCTTACCTTTCGCTGCAAAGCCTTCAGGTTGCTTCATGTAGATTTCCTCTTCCAAATCCCTGTGAAGAAATGATGTTTTCACATCCATCTGTTCTACCTCAAAATCAAAAGCAGCAACAACAGATAAAAGTAATCTAATAGAAGTTACCTTGGCAACAGGAGAAAAAATATCACCAAAATCAATTCCCGACACCTAGGAATAACCTTTTGCTACCAACCGAGCTTTGTATTTCTCCACTTTTCCTTTTGCATTTGTCTTCTTTTTGAACACCCATTTGTTGCTAATGCGTTTCCTTCCATCCGGCAACTCCACCAGATCCCAACCCTCATTTTTGTGCAAAGATTCCATTTCATCAACCATGGCCTCTTTCCAGAGGTTTCCATCCTCTGAATCTACTGCTTCCTTCATAGTTCTAGGATCATTGTCAATAATAGATAAAGCAAAATTTGAACAGAAAGAAGATGGACTATACCTTTCAGGTTGCCTTCTTTCTCGAACTGAACTTCTCACAGCCAGAGTTTGTGGCTCTTCATCTTCTGATTCCTCCTCTGTTGTAGAGTCTGATTCTTCCTCCTTTAGCTCAAACTCTATCTTCTCAGGTTCCTTTCGTTGGACTTCATGTTTAATAACATCTTTCACCTCTCTGAACACCACATCTCGGTTGTACACAACCTTCTGTGTGACTAGGTTCCAAAGCTTATAACCCTTTAAACCATCCTTATACCCAATAAAGATGCACTTTTCAGATTTACTATCCAACTTGGTTCGTTTCTCCTTTGGAACATGTACATATGCATCACATCCAAATACCCTTAGATGTGAAAGAGAGGGTTTCTTACGAGTCCATACCTCTTGTGGAGTCTTCTCCTCCAACGCTAATCAAGGTGACCTGTTGACCAGGTAACATGCAGTATCCACCGCCTCTGCCTAGAATTCCTATCCTAATCTAGCACCACTGAGCATGCTTCTTGCCCATTCCATCAACGTCTTGTTCATTATTTCTGCAACTCCATTTTGTTGAGGTGTATATGGAGTGGTTTTCTGCTATGATATACCACACTTCTTACAGAATTCTTCAAATTCCTTGTTGCAAAACTCTCCACCATTATATGTCCTCAGCACCTTTATCCTCTTCTTTGTCTAATTTTCCACGAGAGCCTTAAATTCTTTAAACCTGTCAAAGACTTCAAATTTCTTTTTAAGGAAACATATCCATGTATTCCTCGAGAAGTAATCTATAAATGATACATAGTACACAGACTTACCCAGTGATGGAACCTTCACAGGTCCAAACACATCATTGTGCACAAGCTCTAATATCTGTTTCGCCCTCTTACTACCAGAGGGGAAACTCACCCAATTTTGCTTCCCATATACACAATTTTCACAAAAATCAAAATCTAGAGAGCTATTACTCATACCTTCTACCATACCTTTACCATGAAGTATTCGAAGGCCCTTCTCTCCAATATGTCCAAGCCTTTGATGCCACAGCATGGTCTTTTCTCCAAAGACCATTAGATTTTCTGCTCCACTTTTAGGAACCACGGAACTGTTGCACCCATCAACAACAGTGCTGCCTTGCAGCTTGTACAGAGTTCCAATCCGAACTCCCTACATCAATACCAGTGCTCCCCGAACCATCTTGCAAGTATCCTTCTCGAACACTGTTTTTACACCTGCATCATCCAGCTTACTAACAGAAATCAAATTTCTGGCTAATGCAGGAATATGCAGAACACCAGGAAGTGTTCTAACCCTTCCACCTTGCAACTTCAACTTTACTTTTCCACGACCAATGATTCTAGCCTTCCTGTCATCCCCCAAGAAGACATCACCACCATCATATTTCTCATACTCACAAAACTAGTCTCTATGGGGAGTGAAGTGAAAGGATGCACCTGAGTCAATCAACCATGCCTCATGATCTACATGTGTACTTGAAGAAGCCAAGTACACATCCCCACCTTCATCTGAGGTGGTTTTTTCCTTTGCAGAAGGAGCCTCATCAGATCCCTTTCCTTTGTTATGAGCTTTAGATTTACAATCCCTTTTGAAGTGGCCTTCCTTTCCACATTTCCAGCACACCACCTTTACAGGTTTTCCTGTAGATTTAGATCTCCCTCTAGATTTAGATCTCCCACTCAATGACTTATTTTTGTTTCCATTCTGGGACCGTCCTCGTACAGACAAGGCATCATCATTTTGGCTCTCCATATTTTTCTGTCTCATCTCCTCCATCAGCAAGGCTGAGACTATTTCATCAAACTACAAGGCAGTTGCACTGCTACCTATTGCAATAACCAGACTACCCCATGAATCTGGTAGAGAACACAACAAACTGATGCACTTATCTTCATCTAAAATTTTAATATCAACATATGCTAACTAACTTACCACATTATTAAATGTGTTCAGATGCTCTGTCACCGAGTCTCCATCTTTCATCTTCAGGTTATACATCTTTTTCCGCAGGAACAGTTTATTCACCAGAGACTTAGATTGGTACAAAGTCCCTAACTTGTCCCACAAAGCCTTTGTTGTAGCTTCCCTTGATACATTCAGCAATACTGAATCTGAGACACACAATCGTATTGTGCTCTTTCCCTTCTGATCCAACTTCTTCCATTCTTCATCATACACTCCCATTCGTTTAGTACCCGGATCTACCACGATCCACTGATCTTTATCGACCAACAAATCCTCCATCTTGAGTTTCCACAACTCAAAACTCTGACCATTAAATTTCTTGATCTCTATCTTTCCACTGCTCGCCATCTTCTTTCACCACTAGAATCGATCTCGCAGATCTCCCACTGAACAGGGTCTACCACAGGACAAAGTGAAACCCTTTAGCAACAAAGGCATCCCCTTGAAGCCAAATCTACTCTGATACCAAATGATGTTACAATACATATTTATACATGCTGAAGCATCCAATACCATGGACCAAAAACCATCGCGTCCAATACCATGGACTGAAAAACATTGCGTCCAAAAAACATGTGCGAAAATCATGCACAAAACCATAGGTGGGTCCGCACAACCTAACATAGGGTCCAAAACCAAAATTTTCCGGCGCATTGCCCCGGACCCCATAAAGTGGGGCTACGGGTGCCCCTCAAACTCCCTATTAACTACGTGGAAAGAATATAACACAACCAAACACTGACCCAGGTTCAGAGTTAGTTGCATGGAGCGCAGATTGAAGTCTCACCCAAAGCAGTATGGGGGGATGTTGGAACCAAGTTTCTGCACCCAGAGATCAGCATGATGTCCCTATTCTATCCTAGATCTGCCTTCATGCAAATCTCTAAGCCCATATGGCTTATCATTGTAACTTCCCTTAATCAGCCTCTAGAACTCTGCGAAGGTCTACAACTAGCTTTTGGGGACCATGAACAAGAAAATTATCTACTTACTTGCACCATAGATTCTCCTTAGATCAGTATTTACTCAGATCTACCTAAGTGTTTAATAACTTTAACAGAAAGTGTTATGATCTTCCCGTGATCACTTAAAATTAATTGTGTTCAAATAATAGGATAGATCAAGCAAATTTGCGCATCAATACATCATTATTTCATAAAGACATTATTCATCACATCATATATCACATTCATACAAGACAACAGTAAAGAGATAAAACATAGGAATTTCTGCAATCGTCTTCTTTATTGATCTTCAGTAAAGGCTTACAGACTCAAAACTTCCCTACGCACTCAGTTGCAGGGGTCCATGGACTCAGCTACAGACACAAATCTAGGCCTCAGCACACTCAGCTGCAAAGCCTTTTCCTCCTCTAAGACTCCTATCTCAATCTTCCTTCTATCCACTTATTACATTCATCATCATAGATTATTTCTTAGACTTTCTAAGACACTCCTATTTATATAATCCCATGGTCCATGGACCATGGGTAGATCTTCAAAAACCGACTCAAGTTTACATAAAGGAGGGTAAAAACCCTTTTTGACTCCTAACTAACTTCGCGCTCTACGTCCACAATTTGCAGAGACTTTACATCTTTTTACATCAAAATTTGGGCTTTTGTCCAAAACTGACCCAGGGGACCCCATCCCAACAGGCACCCAACACAAAGGCCGTGACTCACCCTCGAGTCACTCGGCTGGCATGGTGATCTTGCTATGAAGATTCCCCAACTCTATCTATACAACCACTACTTTAGTCATGCTCTGCATAGTTTCCTACTTTACTTGCTCCACCAGCTGCTCTGTGGTTGGTCCTTCACCAGCTCTCTTAATCTTATGTTGTGTAAGCTGCAAGTTCGCCAACTTTTCCTATATGTTGGTCGAGACTAGGTAGGCTTCATCCACCCAATGACTCAACCTGGCCTTAAGGACTGGTTCATTTTTCTACCTTGCTTCCACTTGTGCAAGGAGTTTCTTTGCCTCCTGCAACTTGGCAAGGCACTACACTGTAGCAATGGTGCCCGTCAACGCCATTACTTTGTCGTATTGGTGCTGGAGCTCACGGATCTCGGTATTCAATATACGCATGGTGGGATCTTCCTGCAGGCTTGTCACCACTTCCATGGCCTTTTCAAATAAATTTGTACAATCAGCAACCGCGGCATCCATAGTAGCTATCCCTTCCTTGAAGGAAGCCTCACGCTATTCCCAGACTTCAGGGGGAGTGGAAGGTTGTGACTTGAGTTCCAGCTCCGTGATTTTCATGTTGAGTTCAAACTGAACTCTAGCCACCTCTGCCTTAGCATTATGGACGCCCGTAGCGAGTTTCCAGATCTTGGCCTCTAGTTGCGCTTCCTTAGGGATGTGCAACTCCGGCACTATTTGACATGCCTCTGCAACTGCTGCCGCCAACTGGGCATTCTACTCCTTGATTGTATCTCTTTCTTTTAGGGCCTCCATCTTCTCAGTGAACATTTTTTAATTGTTCACCCTGTACTTGTTGATTAAACTGAGAGCGTGTTTCTCCCATGCTCTCAATTTCACTGTCACACATGTCTGTAGTGCATGAAGATATTCGTTGGGGAGCGCTGCAATGTTGAGGCCAATGTTCTTCAGATTACTAATGACGACCTTGTCATCGTTTGATTCCTCGCTCATGGTTCCTTCTGGAAATGGGACTATCCTGAGATCCATTGTCCTAACCATCTCAGCAGCCTAACTTGTGTTAGGGTCCCATCCTAACCCCCTTATTTACGTAATAGGATCGAGTCATAGTTATAGTTAAGTAAAGAGTCAATAAAGCCCATATTAATAATTGTAAGTGGTTAACCCACATTTAATGAAGGGACCACAGTTAGTTGCAAATGGGCCATGGTATTAGATAGATGTTATTAATAAGAACCATGGTATTGCCCCATGGTATTGCATGTATGAATCCTATATAAAGGATAGAGACTCCCCTCGAGGAGCATCGTGTCTTATTTTGTATTGAGCTCAGCTCTATTGGAGGTTGCCCCCTCGAAGAGGCAATTGAACATTGCTTTCTGAATAATAAAGTACATGTTGTTATTTCTCATTGTTCTATGTTCTGGGTATATTTCTTCGAATATTTGGTATTCTGGTATTGTCTTGCAGGTTAAGAGCATAACAACTTGTCCCTAGTGCCAGGCTTGTCTATGCAGTGCCCACCTGACCTATGCCCACCTGTATCCTACTAGTCTAGATCTATAGTTCACATAAATTCTTCTGAATAGTACCTAATGACTACAGGTGATGTTTCTCGAATTGTTGCAATAGTTCAGCGGTGGTGTCACGCACTTTGTCCCTGATCTTGTCGATATCACCCTCCGTCATTGTAATGGGATCCAGCAATGGCTTAGTTTTCTTTGACTTCTCCCAGGGCCCTTCTTCTATTGTTCTCTTTACCTCTTTACCCGAAATGGAGTGCTCTACCCTTCATCACCGCCACCTCTCTGTGCTAACTGTTCTTCCTCCTCAGTCCGGGGGGGAGGGTATTTACCGCTTCGCTCGAAGTCACATTGCTCCTGTTAAACCTGTTTCTTTGCAGTGTGCTCCTTTTCCATCCGGGCCTTCTCCTGAACCTCCTTTCCTCGCTACGTGGCCAACTTCTATACCGCCTATTTCGTTGCATCCTTCCTCTTTTTCTCTATCGAACTTCATGTGCCTTTGCTAGTGTTAGTGTTAGTGTCTTCACACTGCCATCAGTGATCAAAATTCACTCTTTTTAATTCATATTAGGAGTCCCATTCACAATGAGTTGCATTCCACTAGGTCATGGATCAACTGATGGAAGGGTTCATTTCAGTTTTTTCCCTCATGACATATATCTGTTGATCTCCTTTCATACTTTTCAGTCCATGATTCCTGTATATTTTCAGTTCATTTCATCATTTTGGTTTTAGGTCTAGGGTTTTACCATGGTCAAATTTCAATTACTATTGCTAATAAGGGTCAGCAGACACATGAGGATGACAATAATCATCAGAAAAGTTTTAATCTCTTAAATTTGTAAACTTAACAATTTTTTTTTGTAACTTTCATGTAATTTTATTGATCCTATATGTAATAAATATTTCTATGCTACTCCTGGTCACTTGGTGACATTTGCCGAGTACATGACACTGCAAAAAGACAAACAATCAAGCATCAGTCCACCTGTCAAAAGCCAAAAAGACAAATATCAGAAAAACAGAGTATTTCAAGAAAGTAAATAGACATTATAAAGTGGATTTTGAAGAATGAAAAATCAAAAGTTGAAAATCTATATAAAGGTCATCCATATCTTATGTCATTTCATTGTTGAAAGTTTCAAATGCTAAGGAGAGCCAAAAAATGCGATCTTAAGCTGTTATTGATAAAAGGGAGGAAGTCATAGTGTTTTTGGAGAAATCTGAGGGCACTGTGCACCTGGGGAATTCACATAGTGCAAAACTGAACGTGTGTTGTGCATAGAAGAGGCACTGCGCACCTGGCAGCCAAGCTCCAAAATGTGCCAAATTGTTCCAAATTGCATTAAATCACCTCAAATCTCCCAATTTCCTCCACTGCAAGTAAGTATCATTTCTATTCTTTCTCAAAAAAAAATTGCAATCAGTTTTTGGTGAGTTTGTCTCTTCAGAAATTAAACCCTAGTTGTCACCAAAATATCTCATAAATTCAAAAGCCCACTGTTTTATTATTGTCTTTCCTCTTCCAGTTGTTGTTCCCTAAAGCCTATTCCCCATACAAGATTCCCTAAAAATCATTTCCTCTATATTTTCCCCACTTCATACACTATTCCTAAACCCTACACACTCACTAAATCCTATTCACACCCTTATTCACTATCACCCATTCATCTATCAAAATCTCTTCATACTCATCTTACATTCATTCACCATACTTCATTCATCACAAGGGAAATAGCTGTACAACAATGGAGAGGGACAGTGAGTATGAAATGGAGGAAGATACCCTTAGTGACAGTTCTAGGGAAAGAAATTTGCAACATAGGAAGCCTCACAAAGGGGGAAAGATAATTAGGGAGGAGCCCATTAGTTTGAGGGAATTGCTTGCTTGTCCACTTGCCATCTCATGTTTCAAACATCAATCATGTTTTGGTTTCTGTGAAATGGTGGAGAGGGTTAAGTTTCATCATGAATTAGAAAAGTTGCTTGTGGCACATGTGGACAACAATGAAGTAAACCTTGCTGGAGTTAAAAACACTTTGTCACCTATTGTTATTTCAGATGCTACAGGCATTCCAAATGTAGGTGAAAAATGGAACAAAGGACAGTATATTGACAAGGAGTACTATGAGCCTTACATCAAGGCTAAATACCATGGCAAATTGAAGAGAGTGTTCCCCTTCAAATTCTTGGAGGACAGGTTTTCTCCACTCATGAAGATCATCATCAAATACTTTACTTGTGAAGGTAGGTTTTCTCGGTTGTATGCCTACCACATTAGATTGTTGATGCATTTTACTAGAGTGAGGATGATGAATATTCCTTACTTCATGTTCCGAAATATTGAGAAGATGGCACTTTATGTCAAGAAGAAGCCATATCCCCAATAGTTAAGCATCACCTTTCATTATTCTTTGATTAAAATCATTGGTCTACATTAGCTGAACCTTCTCAACATGCCATGGGAGACTTTCATTTCTCATGAGATGTTCAAAGGCCTACAAATATTTTCATAAGTGCATCAGGAGGAAGGTGGACCTTCAGGGCATGAACAAGTCCAAGAAACTGAAACTATTGGAGTGACAGTGTTTGTGACATATCACAAGGGCACTAGGAGGCTCTTTGCAACTGCTAGGTGAATATTATCTCCACAAGATGTGGAAGGGGTCTCGCCTTCATCATCAGGCCACAGGAAAATTCTATCTCCACAAGGTGTGGAAGGGGCTTTGCCTTCTTCTTCAGCAAAACAGGTACAAACAAAGCAGCAAAGCAAAGTCAAAGGTAAAGGCAAGAAAAATATGCATGAGAAGGATCTTAGTGATGGGCAAGAGAGAGATTTTGACCTGGTTGATCATGAGGAGACACAAGGAGTTGATGTCATTGACTTGGATACTCAAGATCCAAAGACTGTCAAAGACAAGATCATAAAGGAACAAGAGGCTGAGATACAAGCCTTGGCAGTAAATTTAGAAAGAGCTAAGTGGGTCATCAAATATCTAGAGCAGGAGAATAAATAGCTGAGTGATAAACAAGAGCTCATGGAGCTTGAGATACTCAAAACAAAAATGCAAAAAGGCCAAGTGACCAAGAAACAAAGGGGCAAAGCTAGAAGACAAAAGGCAAAGGAAATTGAGAATCCAAGGGAGATTTGTCTCAAGCAGGTTAACATACACCTGGAGAAGCTGATTGAGAGGGCTAATAGAGACAAAAAGATGCTCCACCTCATGGCCTATCACTACATGACCTGGAACAAAATCTACAACATAAGAATGAGGAAGCTTAAGGCTAGGTTGAGGAAGGCCTTAATGGCCAATGAGGATAAAGACAAGTTGGAAATGCTAGCTAATGCCTCATTACCTCATCAAAGCAGTGGATGAGGGTGCCTTGTGCCAATTTTGGGAAAATTTTGGTAATATTTGGTAATTTTCAAAATTTAAATTTTGCAACACAGGAATTTGGCATAGGTGTGTAGCGCCACTGGCATTGCGCTTTTCATGGAGACACTTTTTGAAATAATGGCTTGTGTATTTGGATTTACCATGAAGAAATAAGTAAACCCATAAAATCTCAGCAATTTTGGAGCACAACTTGGTAACCAAAAGATCAAAGAACCATCAAAAAATGACCTCTCTGCCCCTTTTTGGAGACACAGGATGCAGCCTTGGAGATTCCACGTTTGAGGGGATAAATGACATCCAAATGCAAAAATTAAAGATGTTCCAGAAACTAGATAGGAAGACCTTGACCTATCTTGGGCTTAATTTGGTCAAGGGGAAGGCCTCCAAAACTGGGTCTGAAGCGGCATTGCGCATAGGATAGTGGCGCTGCACATAGGATAAATTTTGCCAGTTTTGCTCAAAAATCCAATTTTCGCCTAGTTATTTCACAAATTGACTTTTTCTCTCATCATGGATGAATTTATGATTGTAAATGATGCTATTCTATGTAAATGTAATTGAAAAATGACCTTAGAGGGTAGATTCATCATTTTGAGGTGGTTGAGGGGTAAATGAATCAGTTTCCATGGTTATAGAGGCAAGTTGTTCCACTACCTATATTCTTGTTCCTAGTTTAGAAATGGTTGAAACCACCCCTCTTCTCATGGATTCGACCCATGATGGCTAGCATAGGTGTTTTTATGTCTATATTATGTATTTTTTCAATCATTAGCAAAGGTTGGACTCTTGTGGATGCTTTGAGCTACATTGTACATCTCTACAGCAGTTTGGCAAGGAAATAAACCAAGATTTGCAGCTATTTTTGTGGGATTCTTGTGGTAATGTGTTTTTGCATTGTTTCTCCTTCTGTCATTAGTTTTTCTCATGTGTATATGTGCCAAAATCTATTTCATTCTTCTTAACTAAATGAAATCAAGATAGATAGGTAGAATACATTGGTAACAGTGCTCTGCCTTGGGAATACATTTAGTTTTTGATGTTTTCAGCTATCTGAAGAGGACTCATGATCCTTGCATGCCCTCCTCAGCTCCTCACTAGTCTTAGACCTACCATCTCACTCAATTCCAAGTGCCAAAACACCTACCTACCTCGCCCCACAGAACACCCTACAATTCTAACTTGATTTCCTGAACCCAACGCTGCCTGCTCCATTTGATCCAGCAACAAAACCTTCAAAATCAACCTAAAACTTTAGAGCTACTATACCTAGCCTAAAATCCATATTCAATTCAGTCATATCAACTTAGATTGACAAGGAGAGAGCCCTCTCCCGACCTGGTAGGGCTAGCTACCAGGTTAAGCTTGGTTTCTGGTTATCCTAAGATTGCCTCCCTTCAGCCTGAGGTCGATCTAGGCTCTAACAGCTGGTACCCACGCTAGGTCAGACAAAGAGTGAAAATCGGTTTGCTAGTTCTTGATGACTTATTCAATCACATCACCCATGGCAATATATGGAAGACATAACCACTTTTTATATCCTTTCGTGCCCTGATATAGACGTACTGGAAGTCTACCTTGATCTCTATGTACTTTGATAACTTCTCATACACAGTTGGGGACAACTATGGCTATTGGTTAATGGCCATGTGAATGCTCACTTCCATCAAAACCTAGAATATTTTTGTTTTTGTGACCCATTCAAACTTTGTAGCCTCCGGCAAACCTACCTCTAATGGGGGGAATTGACTGTCCCCCGGTAGCCCCCAAGCAAGCAGCACAATAGAGAGAAGCAACCACACATAGTGGAAGGTCTTGCTCCCATCTTGAGCCTCACGACAATTCGAAAGGAACTCGTTACATAGATAACGTGACCTATTGAAATGAACACCCTCCGCCCATTGTGAAGCTAATGAGATCACGGGCATCGAAACCTCATCCGTGTGGCACTTCATCATGACCTTACCAGCTAGTATCTGCATGGAAATTTTCACCATGGGATCGATGATGGATGTTATGGAGTACCCACACAACTTCTTGATAAGCTCAAATTTCTTCTTCAACTTTTCTTCCAAGTTGCACTCGCTTGTCTTTCCACCAAACTCCTTGGCCGGATTCAAGCCTTTATGCGACCGGAGCATAATTCTATGGATGAGAATGTCTGTGATGGGGATAGGCATGCCAAGCCATAAACACCCATCAGGCACCAGAGTTAGAAGTTTCCTTATACAAGTGGTATTGATATTGGAGCGGTGGTAGTGGGGCACCCACAGCAGGTTCAACAACCCTGATTTATTTACTCCACGGATCCACTCAATTGGCTCCAACACAGTGACACTGGATTCTTTGTAATACGCCTGTTTCATGTAATTCTACATCGCGAGGTGAGGTAATCTCTCCAAATCCCAATCCTCCATCTTTAAAATGGGAACCCACACTAGGCGCGGACCTTAAAAGGTGATATTTTCCGACAACAAGGGTGTATGAATGATGAATTTCTTCGTTTCCATGTCCTTGTTGACCTTCACCTTTCCTTTACGTGGAGGTATATACTGAGTGAGGTAGGGCTCACGGTTCTGCGGCTCTTCTGCTAGGGCTCACGTTTCTGCGGCTCTTTATGAAAACGGGATCGAGGGTTCACGGTTATATCACACATCTCGCAGGTCTCGCAGGTCTAGTAGTATTTTTTCAGATCTGCGGTTTGGCTTTCGATCTGGTGCAGATCTGCGTAAAATATGGCTCCGAGCTTTGCAAAAATAACTAGTGGCTCATCCGCCTCTGGAGGGCAATCTCCTGCCCATATCGTGAGTGAAGCACCAGCTCCCACTATCCAAGTGATTCAGGACTCACTCGATGAAGCTTTGAAGTTCTCCGAAAGTGCCCTAATTTGCCGGTTCAATGGTTTTTGGCCGCCGCTGATAGCACTCCACAATTGGATCTCGGAGGTATGGAAGCCTATCATTTCTGATGAAATTAATATCTACCCCTGTGCTAGAGGTTTCTTTATAGTAGATTTTGAAAATCCTGAAAGCAGACAATGTATTCTAGATTCCGGCCCTTGGTTTTGGGAAACATCAGGCCTATTCATGAAGCCATGGAACCCATCATTCGATCCCTCTACAGCAGTGATAACCTCAGCACCAGTTTGGGTGAGATTGCCAAGCCTACCCTTGCATCTCTGGAATCTCTCCTCGCTAAAAGCCATCGGAAATGCAATTGGGAAATTTTACTGCACGTGCCCAGAAACAGAGGAATATGCCAGAACCACCTATGCACGCATCTGTGTGGAAATGGATTTCAGTGCCGGATTTCCAGCTGAAATAAACCTAACAAGTAAAGACTATGTGTGGAACCAGAGGCTTGATTATGAAAGTGTCCTCTTCCGATGTCGATCGTGCTTTGAGACGGGGCATCTAGCCAAAAATTGCCCAAAAGCCTCTGAGAAAAATTTTGCTAGAAAAAACCACCACAGATCTACATGGTGGGAAGGAGCACAAAAAGAACACTACACTGTCATCAAAGAAGAATATTCTAGAGAAAACTCCGAGTCACAAGAAATCAAGGACGAAGGAAACAACTCTCAAAGCAAGCAAGGAGAAAGCCCGCCCCAACAAATCAACAGTTATGAGGATGTGAATACCGCAGAAAATAAATCTTCATTTAACGACAAAGTAGATCTCCTAAACCAAACTTCTCTGACTATAGATCGCGAAGCTAAGACACCAATGTCCCAAGAACCAGAAGAGATGAAGGAGATGCAAGACAAAGGAAGTTGGAAGACCGTAGAGAAAAGAAAGAAAGCTACAACACCAATCTCGCCAAGAAAAACGAGGAGCCAGACAAGTAAAAATTAAGAATATTGTAGGTCCGATAGACCAATTTGGTCTCAGTGGACGTTAACCATCACCATCACCATCACCATCACCATCACTCCGACAAATTGGAAGTGGGCTCTGTGCCCTCAACATCTATATCTTTAGTGCCTTCTTCAGCCTCCAAATTTACAACCTTCTTAGGTTTCTTGTCCTTAATCTGGGCTTGGGTAGGAGAGTGCTTTCTAGGTGACTCACGCACTAGCATTGGCCTCTTTTAATTGTCTTTATTCGGCTTGTGGGTCTCACGTACTAGTGTAGGCTTCAGCCTAGGTGACCTTGGTGCCATAGGCAGAGGAGCCGAAGCCTCCATGTTCACCACTTCTGGGGTCTCTCCTTCAGAGGAAATAGTTCCTCTGATGCTTGTAGTCTCACCTGGTCTTGACATAATGTTGTAGATGAATTTTCGAGTTTCCTCAGGTAGATTATCAAACATAGAGCTTGTGACCAAATCCTCGAAAAACTTACAATTCATAAGAGATGGAAAGCACAACTCAAAAACTCTAAGGGTGAAAAGTTTTCTCTGCTGGACTAGCACGCGTAATTTTTAGGAGAATTCAAATTCAAATCTGATTGTTCCCCCAAAAATACGTCCATTAATGCTGAATTGGCAGTAGGTCTCCAAATATTTCAACCTTAAATGTCACCCCCTCACTCCTCTTACCCATCTCCTGGCTATCAAATCGTGAATAGAGACCCTAACAGTCATTTTCTGGCTATGTTGTGTGGTATCTCCCTCCATAGTGTAGCTCCCTTCACATCACTTATGATACTGTGACATCGCCCTTTTTCACGCAACCCCCCCATCGCATAGTTCTACAAACTAGGTAGTGTAGTTTATAGTCCCACGCTCCCTTGCAGCTACCTGGAGCAATAAGACTTTCCTGCCATCATGTAGTCATTGAGCCAAGTCTCCTCTATACATATTCAATCTACTTCTATTCACCTTTCTCGGAAAAGGTTCTCCATTCAGCTTTGCGAGCTGAACTGCACCACCATCTGTAATTTCTTTAATAACATATGTGTTATCGGGAAATATAGTGTCCACTCGAAGCTTCTAGTCCCACTAAAACTGGTAGCTATATTAGAAACAAACAAACTAAAATGACTTTCATTTCCCTTTATGAGAAGTAGATAACAGTGGAATGAAGGACACCAACCTTAGTCTTGCGCTTGGTTCCTTGCTCGATTCCTCTCCCTTCTGACAGATCCTTGTTGCTTCTCCTTCATCTACCCAGCTTCAAAGAGCACCTATGGAATCAAAGTAGCATAATACTATCGAAGAACAGAGATCTACAATCATAAACAATATAGGACGAGATGTATATTGACCACACAAATGCATATATCATCAAACATACAAGAATGTGGAGGAAAAATTGAATAGATTTATTAATGTAAAGAATAAGCAAAGAGCATTACAACCAATTGTTCTGACCCAGTGTCATCCTCCAGCAAGAAATCCCTTCTTTCACCTCATGAAAAGCTTAGATCACCCAACACTATGATATCCCAACAAGAAACCAACAGCACTTCCTTACAAGATACAAAATTCCAGCCTCTGGATCTCTGGGATGAGGGATCCATATATAGATGATTGCAGGGGGGTGAGTCAGCTTCTGGGATTTTGATTAGTGTCCTCTCTATGATAGTTCTTGATTCCACTTGGAGATTGATGATCTCTTACTCATCCCTGGGTGAATTCAGAGAGGCAAGTGTCACGGGAGAAGTTTCTAGAAGATTCCATGATCATCCACCTCACAAACTATCTCTTCCATTTGTCCACTCTCGCAAATCATACCCCATAGAAGGGTGTTTCAGTACGCGTCACACCTCCCATGTGCATTAGGTGGGATGCATCGCACTTTGACCATGGAGCAGGTGAGATGGTCCAGTTTTGACTAGTTCTGAGCAGTTTTTCATGGAGAACTTCTGGGAGATGATGTAATCAGCTAACCTTGTTCTTTTAGGGTATGGAACAACACTTTTAGGGACTTAGGAGCCCTTGGTTTATGGACATGTTTGATTGGGGTTGCAGTGCCCAAAAATGTCTATAACAGTTGCCCCCTAAAGCATGAGGTCGTTAATCTTTTGATGTCGGGTGAAATGCTTTATCATGAGGATCCGAAGTTTTTTCGAGCTGGAAGGCGACCTGTAATAAGATACAATAAAATACATTATCTTCATAATATTTTTCATGATCTAGATGAGGCAGGCATTCCCATGCTCAGCTTTATAAATTCATTTTCATGTACATAAGACAGACAACCGTCTGTGCAAGAGACTAATGATTCTAATAGAGTCATCATCCTTTGATTCGGATGATCATCTGTGCAGCAACAATGTATATTTGATGTCTTTATTTTCCTAAATATATCGCAGCCCAAATGGATGAAACTAGATCTGGGGTCTTCAAACTCGTTCAATCTTCACTCAGAGTACAAGTCGATCCATGTGAAAGATGTTCTAGAGTCGAACATGGAAAGACATTCCCTGATTACCAGCCAATGATGTAAGTTGTTAACAGGCGCGAGAGGAATCACCGATAATGATGATGACCCTCAAGGTACTACAGTACAATTCGCGTGGTGTGAATAAGGGACTTGGTGTCGAAAATTGCACAAAATCTTTCAGTCGGAGGCCATTGATGTAAACCTGTCACTGGAAGTGAGAAACTTGCCATTGAGGCATGCAAGCTTCAAAGTACTGAAAGGGTTGTTCCTAAGTTGACTTCTTGGATAATGAGCTAGTGTCAACAAGAAGTGACCCACCGTAGGAGGGCCTTAATGAATCCCACATCTACGACATGGAATAGAGTAAATGATTTTGGAGGTGAAAACGATCTGATGATACAGGGTTCAGGGTGGCAGTCATGAAAGAATGGAGTGTGAATGTATTGCAGCGGATGAGACACAAGTGAATTCTCTAAGCGACTTCTCTTGAACATACCGGTGACACTAACATGGATTGGTAGCGTTAACCCAAAATATGGATGGTGTGATGGACCAATGGTGATATGACCAGTGAACAGAACAACCCAACTCGACTTGAATGCGGAGTGAAAGTGTTATGTTCAAGAGCGACTTGCTACCAATAAAGTTTCTTCAAGTTTTCTTCCCAATTTTCCCCAGTCATTGCTAACCAGTACCTCTTTATTTTTTTCAAGCTTGAGGAGGATAACATATGCTTGTTCTATTATTTTCCCTTCGGGCAAACCCGTCGCTATATTTTAACGAGCCTAGTGACAGTGAAACTCGTTCTTGTCTGTATGGACAAATTTGTCGCTATTCGGTTTTAACGAGTTTAATGACAAAGATAACTCGATCCTTTTCAATTTTAGAGAGTCTGGAAGGGACGTAAAGGAAACTCCAATAATCCTTTTTCATCATATAATCCCTTAAGTCCGAAAAAGTATAAAATAATACGAAAGGGATGAATTTTCGGTAATTTTAACAAGCCGAACAAGACAAGCACTCGATCTTTTTGTGTAATAATCCCTCAGGTCCAAAAAGATTAAAATCTAGAGGAGGGATAGCACTTCCGGTCACTTTAACGAGCTGGAGAGGCCAATCGCTTGGCAATCTTTTCATATTTTACGAGTCAAGTGAAAAGAGCTTAAAGGAGACTCGTTTTTTAGGAATGAGTGATAATTTCAGGTAGCAGCTGGTTCCAGGTAAGGTTTGGAATTTTCCAATCATGGCAGTGTCACAAGGATGGCTAACAGGATCACTCTTCGCAGCTATTCCTCAAAAGGGGTAAACAATCAAATGGAGGTGAATGATCGGCTAAAACAGAGTGGAGGTGATGATGAGAACACGACCAGGGCTCAAAAGCTGATGATAATGCATTCGCAATGGTTATTTACCGGAAATTGGTTCATTTTTTAATGAGATTAAACTCTGGGGGAACGTTTGCTCATTTCTTATGTTTAATTTTTAACGAGCTTGAACTCCACATAAAAATTGCTCGTGCTAGTCGTATAATAAGGATATCTCATCTAAGATGCCATTTTTTATGGAGCTTACACCTTTCAAAGCTTTGCCCCGGATCCTTTCTTTATGCAAGTTAGGAATGACCAATCCTATGAGTTTAAAGGTTTGAGAAACTGCAAACTATGAAAATAAATGGTCGCTCTTCGCTTGCAAGCAAAAAGGTTTGCATGCCCCCAGGTATAGCGAAAAGTTTCCAAGCTACCATATGAAAGCTCTCCATCCGCGTTATAGAAAAAATGCTTCCTTGGTGATGTCTACCCAAATAGACAAAGGTGAGTGGCGCGGTCGCCTCCACTCACATAACTTTCACGAGGGAATCTTATTCCAGTCTAATCCCATTTTCCTAAATGGACGGTGTTAGAGTCAATCTTGTCAGTCCTCCTCAGAGACCAAAACTCTTTTTGAATTTCATTTTTAGGTGTCCCATTCTGCTCGATCACCTGCATTCCATTTAGGAGCATGCCATATTCTGACAGAAGGACCTGGTCACTCATTTATCCCTTATGCCATGTCCTTCTGGCTCAGCTTTGTTTATTAAATTTTATTAAGACAGTCTCGAAAACATTTACAGTCTTTTTTTATCGCTTGATAAGCAAAGAGTCAACTTGGTCATTAGGTCTAGGGTTTGCAAATTGTTGTTCTCAAAGTGTTTCAATAATACTTGCAGGCCAGAGGAAGGTTCAATAATTCACTCAAATGATGTTTCTGAGCAAGAAAAGATGAATTTTGGAAAACTGAGAGATTTTTTTGTCCAAAATAGGCCAAGGAATAAAAACCTCCTTCACTTTTTACACAGGTGGCATGGTTTTA
Source organism: Pinus tabuliformis (assembly GCA_031772625.1). Taxonomy (NCBI): domain Eukaryota; kingdom Viridiplantae; phylum Streptophyta; class Pinopsida; order Pinales; family Pinaceae; genus Pinus; species Pinus tabuliformis. Next base: position 853,385,864 of record CM062820.1, on the reverse strand, counting down.
GAGAAATTTCAAAAATACAACTGCCTCTGGAGAATTGATGCACCTCTAAAGTGACCTTGGGAAATCAAGTTTTATCCTATCTTAGTTAGCCAAATGACTTTCTTGACGAGTAAAATGATAACTAGACACGAATATACTTCCAATGAGCTATCATGAGCTCAATTTGGAGTTTAGGAACACCTTCAAAAGTTGACTGCAACAGCTCTCTGCCTTGAGGCAGCCTCATTTGGCACATTTTTACCAGTCTTGGGAGATTTGATTTTTGATAGAGAAACTTAACTCAAAGTTGAAAACTTCTTCTTGGGTTGGAAATTAGACTCAAAGACCTTTCCAAAAAGCTATCCTGCGCACAATTTGGACACCGAGAAGGCCTCCAAAAGTCTCCTGCAAAAATCGCTACGCACAGGCTCTATGTGCCGCGCCTCAGGCCCAATGTGCCACGCCACTTCCCTATGCGCTGCGCACGTGGCGCACACTTTTGCTAGGGAGCTCCAAATTGAAAAAAATTTACATCATTGGATTTGGCATGAAAAATCATGAATGATGGTGCATGGCCAAGAAATTTGGGCAAGTTTTGAGTCCCGAGACCTCTCCATCAGTCATTTGGGTGGAAAATGTAACGCTGGCAAACGGTTGGCTCTTCAGCTTCAGTTCATTAATGATGATTAAACGACTCCCTATCTTCATCGATTTTCTTTCCCACTTCTGATCTTATTTATTGTATTGAAAGTCATTTGTAAAGGGATTGGAATTTCTGGGAAACGGTGGGAGAGAAACTCAGTTACTCATTGTACATTTTGACAGAGAATTAATGAAAGGTTGCAGCTCTGGTTCATGAGATTCCTGTGGCGTGAGTTTATCAAATGTATTTTCTTTCTGTTTCATATGTATTTCGTTATGTTTCACAGTTCATTCATATTCATTTCCAGTGAAAGCTTCTAAGTAAGAAAAGGTAGAATTCAGTTTACTGCTCTGCCTCGGGAAAGTTTTCACGTTCTATGTTTTCTTCTGTTGAAAAGGATTCATGTATTTATGCCCTTTTCACCCTCTTAAAAAATCTCTCCACTTCATATTATTTCAAATCTAGTTGCTAGACTTTCTGCCTATCTTGCCTCACGAAATAATCTGTGTCTTTAAGTTAAATTCTCTGCTCATGTTGTTCCTTGGTCCCATACATCCCAGAAAACTCAGTCATTTCATCAAAATACCTCTTTCATATTTATTTACCTAGCCTAAAATCAGTATCCATTTTAAGTCATTCTTAGACCCTATTCGTTTATTTTTCACTGAGCGTGACCTGGAGAGAGCCCTCTCCTGTCCTTGTAGGGCTAGTTGCGAGGTTGAGCGTGGTTTGTGGTTACCCTGAATTTTGCCTTCCTTCATCCTAAGGCAGATTTAGGCTCTAATAAACGGGTGTCTCAGACTAGTCATATATCCTCCGCGGAAACCTACCCTATACCCAAGGTTTTCCTGCCGAAACAGACCAGGGTTCATGCCCCCTAGGTTTCAGTCATGTCCTCCTGAATCACTCGCGCTCTTTAGGTGGATGCACTGGAGATTGATGAGACATTCCTTGCATGAAAAGACCATTTAGGGATGGTATTTGACTATTAGCTATGTGTGAGCCGAGAAACGATAGCTGGTCTACGAGCTTGACCACTCTGCCTTCATGCGGAAAACACATTACTCTAAAGAGTGAGGAGACAATGGCTCCCATGCTATAAATATAGTCGCGTCCAAGGAGTAGATTATAATCTAGAGGTCCTCAGACTACCATTATGTTCATGTAAATGGTTTTCCTTCTCAACGTTATGGGCACATTGGGAAGGATCCCTAACGGTCGACTGGTTCCTTTGTCGAAGCCTGTCAGATTTCTCATCTCAGGCGGAAGCGATGGCGAACCAAGCGCTTCCCAAGCAATTCAGGAAAGGATACTCACAGAAGCCCCTTCATCTATGATGGTACCGACCATGATCATTTTGTAAGCTTGTACAATGATTCAGAATGGTACATTGGCTGGTACCCGGGGTCTGCCTAGTAGATTCCAATCGAAAGAAACGACTAGGTTTCTTGGAGGTGGGACCAAATAGACGGCCGGATATGACTCTGACAAACTTCCTTCCTGCAGTAAAGGAACGGGTAGACTACCCCCATGTTCATCGGAGTCTGTGTTTACGAAAAGAATTTGGACGGTGTCGTTCTCATTCTCTTCGGTGATTGTGTCATCTGAAGATGGACCTTCCGAAGACAAGACTAGGTCGACTGCCGCCTCAACCTTTTGACTTTTGTCTGGTATGGGTTCAGCGGGTTTATCTTCAATGACAGATGCTTCGACCGACCACAATGGCATGTCAATCGGATTTTCAACCAGTGACGGACTCAGCGAGAGTTTCTTATATTCAGGAGGAAGCCATAACGGTGAAGCAGGACAGTCATCCAAAACTCTTTTAGCTTCGTCTATGAAGGGACAACAGTGGACGGCGTGATCGCCCTCACACAGTTTACAAGGAAATTTGCATTTCCTTTTTTGTCCAAATGCTTCGCTTTCACTAGTTGATGGTGTACTTTCAACATGGTCTTTAGAGGTTGATGACAGTGGGTTGTGCAAACGAGGAGACTAGTCCCTTAAGATCCGAGGGATGCAAGGACAATCTCGATGATAGTGGTCTCCTTTGCAAATTTCACATGGAGATTTAGGCCCAGACGGTGCAGTGTGTGGATTTTCGCTAGACGATGCATGGTTGCCCTTTTTTTCCTTTGGCTCCTTCTTCTTCTTCTCTTTCTTCTTCTTCTCTTTCTTCTTCTTCTCCTTCTTCTTCTCAGTTGCTTGGTTTTTAGCTTTACCAGCTTCATCAAGCGAAGAGGAAGGAGGAGAGGGAGAAACAGACGAAGTAGAAGGTTGGGAGGTAACTCTAGTATCATCTTGTTATTCACTTGATTTTTCAGGAATCACGGTATTCTGAATGACGGAGGTCGAGAAGAGCCATATTGGCAAGCCAATCGTCAATCCTGGAAGTGACAATGTGGCCATATGAGGTGCACCAACATCTCCCCAAGAGGAGAAAAGACTAGGATTTCCTCCAAGGGGAACTCCTTGGTTGGTGGACTCCATTCTCCTCAACTTAAGACCAACGCAGGAATGGTGATATTATTCCGATTAAAATAAATTTTAGACGCTTTGACACAACTTGTTTTTTCAATTTTTAAGAGTCGAGAAAAAACAAACGATGACTTTAGTCGCCTTCGATTTTTAATGAGCCTGAAGTGACAAGTGCTCAGATGGACCTTTTCCTTTAAGGAGTTTGAAAAGTAACAAAAGAGACTACTCTATAAATCTAGACAGAGGGATTACCAAACCAATCGCAAAACTGCAGAATACTTTTTATTGTATGGCAGTCAATCTTCCCGAATGCTATGTTCAGTGCATTGCGATCGATAGGGCGGCAGACATGGCTTCCTATGGATAAAGGATATAGCCTATTGTGGTCTCCCAATATATACTCGACAGTACGTGGGAGCACAAGTACGTACTGGCACTTGTTGTCTCAAAGAGGAGCAATCACCCAACCAACAGTGAAAGCGACAGTTACCAGGCTTTACGACGCTGGAATACGTCTCTATCCTAGACTTTTAGATGTTGTGTGTTAGGTTCCAAAGCATTTTTAGGTTCATTAAATTTATTTTACAGTTGATCTTTCTTAAGAAATTTTCCTTTCAGGTTCACCACGTGATGTAGATGTACAATTCCTAAAATGCAATCTAAGATGATAAACAATCGTTTAATCTTCGTTTTGCAATGAAAATCGTAGCTACTAAAGAAAGAGAGATGATATTCTTTCAACATAGAGCAGAGAGCACACACTAGATGAACTGTCCTAAATCAAACCAACAAGTAGCCTAAATGCAAATGCACATGCATGTATTTGTTTTTAGCTTTCTTAATGTGTGAATGACAAGAAGAATACTAAGTACAAATCTGAATTATCTTTTCAAAGTGACAGTACTAACAAATTTCTCTTCAAAAACGAAAGGAAGATAATGACGACACTTTACTATTTTGAATTTAAAACTGCTTTCGACACTTGAAAAACTACTAATTCAAATCAAATACAAGAGTAACTGTATAATTGACCATCAAGAACAATAGAATTATTTTCTTTGACTGAAAACGACACTTGCGACACTTTCAAATCAAAAGATGACAGTTCGACTATGCTACTACTTTGTAAAAGAGAACTGAAAATGGCGGAAAATACATAAAAACATTCACAGTTCTTTACACAACGGAGGTGGAATAATGAAAAGGAAGGGGGTTTCCACAGTGGTATACTGATCACAGACAGCAAAACTCCTGAATAGAGCTAAAGAGAGTGAACACAGAAACCAAAATCTGAGAGCAGAAGAGGTCTTGTCTGATCAGCGCACCTGCAACACAAGGAAAGTGCGATGCAGCACACCTACTGCACACGGGAAGTGCGATGCATCTAGATTCCCAAGAGTAAAAGGTGCGATGGTCTAGGGACGAGACTTCAACTGGGTTCCGGGTCACAGTTTGCAGCTTAGTTCGGGGATTTAGGCCGGGCAAGTGATGTACAGTAAATAGAAATCACAAGGGCTGATCTAATGAGGTTACTAGAGCCACCACTAGGGCAATTAGAAAGTTTGCAAATTGATTGTTCAGTTTATAAACAAAACCCGAAGATAGACTGAAGCAACATTGATCTACTTTGCACTTGCATAGAAAATGCAGTTCGAAGGCTAGCTGGCTTGACTTCAGGCTTCGTCTGTAAGTTTATAAAACAAACAAATATAGACAAACAAACAATCTATTCACTCCCCAGCGGAGTCGCCATTTTGTTATCGGGAAATCTAGTGTCCACTCGGAGCTGCTAGTCCCACTAAGACTGGTAGCTATCTTAGAAACAAACAAACTAAAACTACTTCGTTTCCCTTTATGAGAAGTAGATAAGAGTGGAATGAAGGACACCAACCTCAGTCTTGCACTTGGTTCCTTGCTTGATTCCTCTCCCTTCTGACAGATCCTTACTGCTTCTCCTTCGTCTACCCAGCTTCAAAGAGCACCTATGGAATCAAAGCAGCATAATACTATCGAAGAACAGAGATCTAAAATCATAAGCAATATAGGACCAGATGTATATTGACCACACAAATGCATATATCATCAAACATACAATAATTTGGAGGAAAAATTGAATAGCTTCATTAATATCAAGAATAAGCAAAGAGGATTACAACCAATTGTTCTGACCCAGCGTCATCCTCCAGCAAGAAAGCCCTTCTTTCACCTCTTGAAAAGCTTAGATCACCCAACACTATGATATTCCAACAAGAAACCAACAACACTTCCTTACAAGATACAAAATTCCAGCCTCTGGATCTCTGGGATGAGGGATCCATATATAGATGATTGCAGGGGGGTGAGTCAGCTTCTGGGATTTTGATTAGTGTCCTCTCTCTGATAGTTCTTGATTCCACTTGGAGATTAATGATCTCTTACTCATCCCTGGGCGAATTCAGAGAGGCGAGTGTCACATGAGAAGTTTCTAGAAGATTCCATGATCATCCACCTCGAAAACTGTCTCTGCCATTTGTCCATTCTCACCCATCACACCCCATAGAAGGGCTTTTCAGTATGCATCGCACCTCCCATGTGCATTAGGTGGGATGCATCGCACTTTGACCATGGAGCAGGTGAGATGGTCCAGTTTTGACCAGTTCTGAGCATTTTTTCATGGAGAATTTCTGGGAGATGATGTAATTAGCTGACCTTGTTCTTTTAGGGTATGGAACAACACTTTTAGGGACTTAGGAGCCCTTGGTTTATGGACATGTTTGATTGGGGTTGCAGTGCCCAAAAATTTCTATAACAATATGGCCCCAGCGAATGCATCTAAAAATTTCATGAAAACTTAGTGAACTTACTATCATATAATAAAACCAAGTCATTTACCTTGAATGTGCACAGTTTGATGTGTCGATCGTGCCATAATTTTTCATGTTCCTTCTATACTTGCTGATGAAACCTAGCCAACAATATGTCTTCTTCGAGCTCCGTCAACTACGCGAGTCATTCCTCCAAGGCTCTGTAGTTCGCCATCCCTATGAAAGCTACTACGCATAGAATAGGCATGATATATTCCATAGGCATCACAAATTCTATGCGATAGATCAATCATAAGGGTGTCTGACATGTTAGTTTTTTGCAAGTAGTCTGGTACGCCAATAATACTGCTGGTACGCGCATGTCCCCATCATTCCACTGCACATTGCAAACATTTGTCAGCACATTCTCCAATATTTTATTGACGGCCTCCACTGTTCCATTAACCTTAGGATGATATGGCGTACTTTTCTGGTGATAAACCTGAAATTCTTCTGTCAGCGCATTGATTGTTTCATTCAGGAAGTGCGTACCGCGATCACTTATCAGTACCTTCAGGAAACCGAACATGGTTAACACATATTCAATCAAGAACTTTTTTGTTATTTCCCATGTACATTCCTTCACAAGTTGTGCCTCTGCCCATTTGGTCAAATACTTTGTCACGGTGATGATATAGCATTCATATGTTTTTTCCTAGGGGATGAATTCGTCCTATAAAGTCAATAGCCCATTTCTCAAATGTTCGTAACGAAACCTGAGGATTCAAAGCAGCTCATCCCTTCATGATGACATGCCCATTTTTTGACATGCATCACATGCCCTACAATATGCTTTGGTATCCTTGTGTAATGTAGGCCACAACAACCCGGTATGCAGAATCTTCTGTGGTGTTGCCTTTCCTGCATAATTCCCTCTTGCATCCCCTCCATGAGCCTTCGCAGGGATGTTGTTTCTTTCGAAATTGGGCACATATTGTTAGAGTATCTCATTTGAACCCATCTTGTATAAATGACCTACAATTATGGAGAAATCAGTCGTGCGTACTACCAACTCTTTCTTCTGCTGACTGGTGTATCTCTCTGGAGTCATCCCTGTTGTCAAAAAGTGGATAATATCGACAAAGTGGTTATCCGCTACGGGCACCGTGAAGAGCTGCGCATCAAGCAGCCCTTCCTCCAACTTAGTAGGCTCCACCCCTATTTCAGTGTGCGAAAAATGGTCAGGTCCTGCATTCAACCTTCCTGGCTTCACAATTACCTCAAAGTCATATTCTTGAAATAGCAATAGCCATCTACATATCTTCCCCCCCAACACAAGCTTATTGACTAGATACTTTAATTGGCTCCAATGCAGTGACACTAGAGTCTTTGTAATACACCCATTTCATGTAATTCTACATCGCGAGGTGGGGGAACCTCTTATGGTCAACCAAATCCCAATCCTCCATCTTTAAAAGGGGAACCCACGCCAGGAATGGACCTTCAAAGGTGATATTTTCTGGCAACAGGGGCGTATGAATGATGAATTTCTCCATGCCCTCAACATTTATATCTTCAGTGCCTTCTTCGGCCTCCAAATTTACAACCTTCTCAGGTTGCTTGTCCTTCTTTTGTGCCTGGGTAGCAAAGTGCTTTCTAGGTGACTCACACACTGGCATTGGCCTCTTCTACTTGTCTTTCTTTGACTTGTGGGTCTCATGTACTGGTGTAGGCTTCAGCCTAGGTGACCTTGGTGCCATAGGCATAGGAGCCAGAGCCTCCATGCTCACCACTTCTGGGGCCTCTCCTTCAGAGGCAACAGTTCCTTCAATTCTTGTAGTCTAACCTAGTCCTAACATAGTGTTGTTGATGAATTGTCAAGTTTCCTCGAGTAGATTATCAAACACAAAGCTTGCGACCAAATCCTCGAAAAACTTATGATTCATAAGAGACCGACAGCACGTCTCAAAAACTCTAAGGGTGAAAAGTGTTCTCTGCTAGACTAGCATGTGTAATTTATAGGAGAATTCGAATTCAAATCTGATTGTTCCCCCAAAAATCCATCCATTAATTCTGAATTGGCGGTAGATCTCCAAATATTTCAGCCTTAAATGTCGCCCCCCCCCACCCCCGCTCCTCTTAATCATCTCCTGGCTATCAAATCATGAATAGGGACCCTAAGGGTAATTTTTTGGCTGTGTTACATCGTATCTCCCTCCATAGCACATCTCTCTTCGCGTCGCTTCTGGTACTATGACATCACCCTTTTTCGCACAGCCCCCCAATCGCATAGTTCTACAAACTAGGTAGTGTATTTTATAGTCCCGCGCTCCCTTGCAGCTGCCTAGAGAAATAAGATTTTCCTGCCATCCTCTAGTCATTGAGATGAATCTCATCTATATAGCTTCAATCTACTTCCATTCACCTTTCCTGAAAAAGGTTCTCCATTCAGCTTCGCGAGCTGAACTGCACCACCATCTGTAAATTTTTTAATAACATACGGCCCCAGCCAGTGCATCTAAAACTTTCCTGGAAACTTAGTGAACTTACTATCATATAATAAAACCAATTCATTTACCTTGAATGAGCACATACACCATAGCCTATCCCTCGCGCTAATTTCCTTCTCAATTCTTTGTTTTACAGTCAAGGTAGCTGGTGCTTCTTTCTCTTGCACTGCTGATTTTCCCTTGTCACTTTTCCTCTTTACTTTGAGAATTTTTGGCTCCATGAGGACTTGTTTTTCACTTAGTTTCTTGTTCTCTTGCTCTAGGTATGAAATGATATCCTTAGCTCTTGCTAAGTTTTCCATTAGTGCTTGGATCTGTGCATCTTTTTCCCTTATGGTGATGTTTTCATTTGTTGCCTCATCTTGGGCCTCCAAGTAAACTATCTCAATGCCATGATGGATGTGTGGTTTTTCTAGTTCATCATCTTCCATCAAATCAAACTCCCTTTCTTCCTCATCATCAATGTTTTCCTCCAGCATCTTTTCCTTCCCCTTATGCAGCTGTTACACCTGTTGTACCTATTATGTTGATGAAGAAGGAAAAGCCCCTTCCACATTTTGTGGAGCAAGCATTTGCCTATGAGCTGATGAAGAAGGCAAGGCCCCTTCCACATCAAGTGGAGTAAACACTTGCCTATCTACTACAAAAAACTTTCTAGCCCCTCTCTGATATGTCTTGTAGGCTTCTGGCTCCTCAACAACTTTAGTCTCTTTAACCTTCTCATCTTTCTTTACTTTGGCACTGCTGGAAGGCTTCTCTACTTCTTGAGGCACTGGTGGAGGAATCTGATGACCTCTAAAGATGTCATTGGCAATGAATTTCTCCCATGAGATGTTAAGGAGGTTGAGATGATGTAGCACAATCATCTTGATCAGGGAATAGTGATAGAGACTACTCATTTGCTGGGGGTATGGCTTTTTCTGTACAATGTAGGCCATCTTCTCAATATTCCTGAATAAGAAATAATGGATGCTCAACATTTTCACTCTTGTAAAATGCATAAGAAACCTAATGTGATAGGTGTACAATCTAGAAAATCTGTCGTCACATGTGAAATATTTCATAATGATCCTCATCATAGGGGCCTATTTTTCTTCAAGGAACTTGAAGGGGAAGGTCCTCTTCTTTTCATTTCTGTACCTATATTTGATGTATGGCTCATAATAGTGCTCATCCAAATCTTGTGCCTTATACCATTTCTTCCCCACATTTGGGATCCCTGTAGCATCAACAATGATGGAGGATGAAACTGTAAATGTCACCAGGAAAGAGTTACCTTTTTATCACAAAGATTGGCTACAAAAATCCTGGTCAGCTCAGGATGATGTTGGATTCTTTCTACCTTCTCACAAAACTCATAACACCATAGATGCCTGAAACAAGTGACAGTCATATGAGAAGCCTGTAACTCTCTGATGTTTGATGGTTCCTCTCTGATAATTCTGCCTCCCTTATGTGGTTTTCTTTGATGTTGAGGTTCATCTCCCATGCTTTCACTGCCACTATTTTCCTCCTCCTCATAATCTCTATCCTCTTTGTCCATGTTTGTTGAATTTTGAAGCTTTGTAACCCTAGAGAAGGTAATCAAGGAGTGAGTTATGGTGAACAGGGATAGGGGAAGGGGAGATGAGCTTATGCGGTGTAGGATGGAATATATATGATATGAGAGTGAGAAGGAGGGTATTTTTCTTTGGTAGGGATTGTTTAGTAAATAGGGTTTTAGGATTTTGTTTTGGGGATTAGGGTATAAGGGATAAGTGGAGGAATGTGTTTGAGGGAATTAGGGTATAAGGAATAGGTGGAGGGATTTGTTTGAGGGAATTAGGGTATAAGGAATAGGTGGAGGGATTTGTATGAAACCTAGGGTTTGAAATTTTAAATAGAAAACCAACTTCAAAATCATGAACTGAATGTCGGGAGGATAGTTCAAGGATTACACTTACTTGTTTAGAAGTTCTAGAAGGAAAAAAACACGATTTGGATGGTTGATAGGGTGTTTTAGTGCTTGTTGGTCCTATGAATAGCACCCTCTATAGGTGCATAGTTCTCCAGCTCTATGCACAGTGCCGTGAAACATTGCACTGGAAAAATTTCCCTATGCGCAACGCTCCATCCCTATGCACAATGCTCCGGCCTATGTGCGCAGTGCCTCCTGCTCTATGCACATCTCCTTTTTTCATGCCACTTTTGGAGGCTTTCCCGATGTCCAAATTGATCCCATAATATCTCATTGGAAAGGTCTCTCTCGTGGCTACACAGTGGACCTATGAAGAACTAAAAATGATCAATTATAGCCCCTAAAAATTCAATTCTCCCAAGACTTGTCAAAACATGCAGAATGAGGGTGCAAAAATGAAGTGTTCTCTTGTAGGAAACTTTTGGAGGTCTTCCTCAACTTCAAATTGAGTGCATGATAGCTCATTGGAAATATAGTTTTGTCTAGTTATCATTTAAGTCATCAAGAAAGTCATTTGGAGACTCCAGATAGAATAAAAGGTGATTTTTCCAAAGTCACTCCAGAAGTGCAACAACTCTCTTATAGCAATTGTATTTTTGACATTTCTCTAAAACCATGACACCTGTCTAAAAAGTGAAGGAGGTTTTTCGTCCTTTGCCTATTATGGAAAAAATGGTCTCTCACTTTTTCCAAATGAATCCCTGTTTTATCTAAAATATATTTTGTAGAAAAATCGGCCCTATGTGTGACAAATGATTTGTCCCTTGGAATGAATTATCGAAAAATGATGGAGACATCATGTGTATGAGTTGGAATGGCCTCATACTTGTTGAAATGACCTCCCTTATGCCTCATATACTCAAATGTCTCTGATTCCATAGCCAACCCTAGCTTAATGGGTGAGGAAATTAGGGTTTATTGTTTGTGGAAAATGATGATTTGGACACCCTTGGGAAAAGGCAACTCTCGTTGGCGTGCACTTAACCCTTTGAAACTTTACCCTTTCACTTGACTATTTCCTTTGAAAAATTGATCTTTTGATGGTCTGGAATCTTTGGAACACTGAGTTAATAGCTTGGGATGGTGAAATTATTACATTTGAAAGACATAAAATTACATAATGAAATAAGCATTTCTCTTTACAAATCATCTTCACATGGTGAAGGGATGTTATTTGGTCACCCTTTACTTGTTGGTATTATGCAATGGAATGGAACCTTGGCAACCCTAATGACCTAATGAAGCTTTGAAAATCCCTAAAAAAACTAATGAGACCTTGAAGGAATGAATTTCAAGATGACATAATGACCTCATGACTGATACAAATGGCATGATAAAAATAACTTTATGGATGATGTACAGCCAACAAGATATGAAACTATGCTAGCAAGTAATCATATTTAGGGAAGAGTGATGTTTTTGGAATAGGAATACCATCAGTGACTAATTTTGTTTGCATGACCTAGTGGAATGATAAAAAAATTTGAATGGGGCCCTTAAAATGATATGAAAAGAGGATTTTTGATCATTGATGGTAGGATGAAAATACTGACACTAACAGATAGAATCCCATACATTAAGTCTTAGTAGAATAATGAATTAAATTGAAAAGATGGAATGCATAAATTATGGAGTGCATTTTAAGGCCTTCAATCCCATACATTGCAGGTGCCATTTTCCATAACATAACATAGGTAAATATGTTATTTAAGACGAAATCTAGCAGCTACAATTGCACAATTTATAAGAGGAAAGAAACACATATGAAATGATAAATAGAGAAATAATCACATACTGCACATCTCATTTCTTGGAATCAACCAAAACTTCTTCATTAATATTCAAGAACAACATACATCTCTTGAGCTCCAAAACTTGCAAAACTTGTAGAAAAATTATAGCCTATGGAACCAAAAAATTGAACCCTAACTAATGAGTCTTTCCTCCATTTTATAGGGAGATCCAAAACAAGAACATTTTAAAAAGAAATATCTTAGAAGGATACAATTGTCTAAACTAATCAAGTTTGAAAGCATACTTGTAGTCTAGTTGTCCTAATTATTACATGACAATCTTCATTCCTTTCTTGAAAATGAAATATTTACAAAAATGCACAAAAGACATGATTATGTAGAGTTGTCCAAAATAGAATATATTCATTGTTGGCTACTTTGATCCCTTGAGGTGGACCGAGGCTCCATTGTTCGTACTTATGGTGGGTCATCAAACTGGTCATATTTTTTCCATAATTATGGATATGGTGTAGGAGTGTGAATAAGAGTGTTGTAAGCCATCCTCAAGCTTGTGAGTTTAGTTTAATTAGGCTTGGCTACAAACAAGGTATTCACCAACCATAGTAGCTAAAAATATCTCTAAAAATAATTTAATATGGTTCTACCCTTGAGAGTGGCAATATTTTCATGTGATGAGTTCACCTTGCTTTTGGCCTCAACCAACAATTGCTCATACTACTCCCATCGTAGCAGGTTTCTTTGAAAATTCCAACAACCGGGCAATCCTACTCTAATTCTTTGATAAAAAATAGAGTTAAATGTTGCTACCAACATTGCCAGATCATTCACACATTCCTCAACCTTATCCCTTGCTGTATTTTTCTAAATCATCTTGGAAACTTCAATAATTACACCAGTACTATCAATTGTATCCATTCCCCTCAAGTTATCAACTGATTTCTCATTGAGTTACCTATTGAATTTCTCAGTAGCCCTGGTGTTCTTAGCATCCTCATCCTTGGAAGACGAGATATATTATCCAGTGGTCTTGATTGTAACTTTTTGTTCTGTAACTAATTTCATATGTTCCCATAACTATTCCTTTTAGAAATGATATCATCCCAAATTAGTTGCCTAGCTTCAACGAGGGATATATTTCCCTTCAACCTATTTTTTAACCCTTTAATTTCATCTTGTGCCACCTAATATTTATTGTTGATTTGTTCCAAACTTTCCTGGGTGGACTGGATCCATTTCTCCCTTTTTGTAAGCATGCAATTGGTGTTGTCCAATTCAATATGTATTTTCTTGAGCTCACTCTTTGATTGTTGAAAATCATTGAGGCCCTTGGACAATTTCTCAGTAGGATTTTGTGGATTGTTTGGCACAATCACAACAAAAATGTGAGAATCAATCCTTTGTTGAAGCTCTGTAATTTTTTACTTGAGGGATACCACATCATTATTCCTCTCTACAACTTAGCCAAAATTTCCTTTACATTTTCCACCTGACCCAACTCGTTTGTTTGCACAAGCTCTGTTGGAGGAATTTTAAGCTGCTACCTCAATGAATGGATCTTAGATTGTGAGCTTCTAATTATGGCATCTATGACATCCTTATGATTTGGGTATATCCCCAGTTTGATAATCATCTTCTTGAAGCCTTCATTCTACAAATTAAGGGCCTTTTAAGCAGCATTTTCTTGCTTTATTTTGGTGGCTTCTTTCTCCAACAACTTATCGGCCTTGCTGATAGTCAAGGATCCCTTGTTCAACTCACTATAACTCATCTCCCATGCCTTCCTATACAAATTGTTCTTGTCTTGCAAGGGGACACTATTAATATCCAAAGACAATTCCATCATTCCAAACCATGGCCTAGATGGGAAGGATATGCACTGAAGGATGATACAAGGAAAACTTCATTTGATTTCTCTCTAGGTCCATGGTAGTTAGGAACCTAGTTTGGTAGGGAACTGAGTAAGATACTAGATGTGATATAATTTCCTCCCTAACTTTATTGTTTCTATCTTTTGTCATTTTCCCTTCCCATTTAGAGCCTATTACTGATGTGCTCCCTATTGAGCCTAGAATTGCTACCTTAGTTGAGATGGACATGAAAATTTTTTGAGGATCTTCCAAGAGAACTTGGAAACCTAGATGGTCTAGGTTCCTCTCGGTCAATTTGATCTCAATATCCTCATTAGTATTCTCTTGGAGTTAGGCTTGTTAGTGGGTGATGTTTCCTCCATCAATATATCTCCTGCCTCATCAATACTCCTTTTCTAGGTTTTCTCCTTCATGCTTGGTGTCTCGAACTCCATCTCTATATTGATAGGACATGAATCCAAATTAGCCTTCCATTCCAATTCAGTTCTATATTTATGTTCATAGGCATAGGCTCTAATCTATTTCCTTCTACTAGATATTACACCATGGGGATCATAGTGCCATACCTCTCCTATCCCAAAGTTTAGTTCCTTTAACATATTTTATACCTGCGAAAAATCTTGCATAGAGTTCAAAACAATGGGGCCTACAGTGATTGGAATTTTGAACATGTAACCTTTCTTGGTAGGGACAAAGTGGATCTGGTCTAAATTTTAGATTTTCTTGATGAATTATAAAGCAAAGATCCTCATGGGAATGAACATAAACAATTGATAAGGAGGCAGTTCATAACCATATATCTTGATTTTAGTGTAATCTTCAAATAAGTACCAATCACCTACCCTAGTTTCCTTGCTAAGTTTGAGGATATTTCTCTGTTGGGGCAAGACTCTAGGTTAGGAGAATTTGTTGATAATTTTATATTCTTAGACATGAAAGTTTAAATGAACTGTGGAAACCCCTCATTGTTGGGTTTCTTCTTTAGAGAACTGTCCCAATCAACTATAGACTTTCTCTCCTTGTTGGAGTCTACAATGTTGAGACCTAGGTAATCAAATTCCTCTACATGACTATAAAGGAACAAGTAAACTAGTATGGAGTAATATCTGAAATAGAAGTTAAGATAAAAATGGCCAAATTGAAACTTGATGGCTTCAGCAAGGGATGAAGGGATATCAAGAATGGTGTCAGTCTTCACCATCAAACATAAGAACCATAGAGAAATTTTAGTGACATTAGTTGTTTCATCCTTACCTAATAGCATCAGAATTAGGGCTAATATGGGTTATATAATGTCAGAAAACAAGAAAAATGAGGATTTCTTTGAGTATGAAGGTAATTGAGAATTTGTTGAAATAGGACCTGTCTTTCAAAAAATGAGAGTCCATTGTAATTAGAAGCAAGGGTTGTCTTTGTGAACTTCTCTAGGTTAGGGGATTTTGGGTAAATGAAATAATTCTGGACCAATTCTAGGTGACTTCCAGAATCTTATCCCCAGTTGATGAGGCACAACAATACTCCTCCTTGATGTATGCGACCATAATCCAAGACACAAATTCAAGAAAGGGATACATGGTTGGGACTACGAGGTAATATAACCGTGATTTGACAACTCAAAACTAGTCCTCTTTATTCAAGTAATTACCATATAGGTTGAAATAGAGTTGTGATAGGTGGAGAGGGAAAACCGGGTCATGAATTTATGCCTCTATGTCCATGAGGGGGCTGGTGTAACCAGAGAGTTTTGACTCTTGATTTTTGGGGGTTTTTGGGTGCAAAATTCTTCATTTTAATCATTAGAATGAAGTTATGAGGATAGAGAACCATAAATTACCTGGTGAACGGAGGTGGTCAGACACTATGGCTATGAGGAGAGCCTTGTGCTAGTTATCATCTTGAGCGAACATTGTTTGCAACGGGTAGAAAAATTAGGGGGTAACAATCATTTTTCTAAGGTATATGGGAGGGAAAAAACATGGGGTGACATGGTGTGACACTTGGCATTATGGGATTCGAGGGGAAGAGAGAACAAGGGTGACTAGTTCTAGTGGGGTTCACACTCGCTTGCTGACATTTTTGTCGCGTTGGAATGTCGAGTAGTATTCATGGTCCAAGCCCTCTAGTGGAGTAGCTGGACGAAGTCAGGAATGGGGTTTGACCCTCCTTATAATTGATCTTGACATTGATCAACCCTACTTCCCTCTTTGATTTTTACTCTCTGGGGGAAAGTGTTGGCTTAATTTCTGCACTCGTTACCCCATCGAATTCTCTTCAGGATCAGGCGAATTCGGGATGGGCGACGATCCACCTAATAGGTTCTTGTCCTTTAACCATCAAATTTGAAATGTGGGGGTGGGGAAGCCCACATTTTCTTTTCTTTTCTCCCCATCCACTTTTTTATTTTTGTTTTTCCTTCCTCTTTCTTTGTCTCTTTGTTTTCCTAAGGTTTTCTAATTTCTCCCTATATTAAAAAACAAGTTCTCCTCTACAACATAAAAACTTGAAAGTAAATATGAGGAGAATACAATAACAAACAAGACTAGTGCTCTCCAAGGCGACATACTTAGCCTAATATAATATTTTTCTAGCATTTCTTTGACCTGTAAATTTAGCTCCATCAGCTCTAGAGTGCTCATTTGATAAGGCATTTTTATGTATCACCTTAATTTATACTTGGGAATTGAAGTGACCCAACATCCAAGGTATATAATCCTCTCACTAAAGAAGTACATTGGAAAATTGTTGAACAAGTTTGGCATGGTTGAATGTAATCATAGGTCCACTCCAATGGAAAAAAATATTAAGCTCTCATCAAAAGAATGGAATGAATTTAATGATGAAACTAAGTGTATACAACTTGTGTTAAGTTTTATCTACCTCACCACCACTAAATAAAATATTTACTTTCTTGTTGGAACCCTTTGTATTTTTCTGCAAAAGCCTTATGAAGGACATTCATATACTACAAAAAGAGTTCTAAAGTGCTTGAAAGGAACTTAATACTTTGGACTTAATTATTCATAGGTGGATGACTTAAGGCTTGATTGAACATTATGATTTATATTTTGATGGAGGGAAGGAAAATGGAGTGTCTACTTCAAGCTATGTTATGAGTCTTGGATCAAGATTTAACTCCTAGAGATCACACAAAGAGTCAGTTCCAGCAGATTTCACAATAGAGGCATAATATGTGGTAGCTGTAGAAGCAACCAAGGGGATTGTGTGGCTCAATATTTTTTAAATATTTGTAGGAGAAACAAGTGAACTTTACTCCTCTTTTGATTGACAATACTTCTAAAATTAAATTGGTGAAGAATCCCAAATTCCATGACCGTACCAAACATATCAACACAAAGTATCATTTGATTTGACATCATGTATAGGCAAAGGCTATTCACATCTGGAATTATTCCATAAATGAGAAAATTAAAGACATATTCACCAAAACAATTGGAAGATAAAAGTTTGAAAGATTCATAATGATGCCTAGACTCACAAACACCCCTTCATATTAAGGGGAGGAATGTTAGACACCTAATCCTCAGGGATTGGTAAAAAATGTGTATATATGTAAATAAAGAAACATTTAGAATTGGAAGATACCATGGAATTTTAATACCAAAGTTCACCCCTCTTCTTTTATATAATTATGCTCATATTAATGCAAAATATAACTTGGGGAGTTAAACATCCTCACCTGATAACAAGTATAGAGAAGTGAGGCCTATGGCCCATGGGCTACTATATTTCAAAAATCCTCTCTTTTTTCTCTCTTCCTATCCACTCTTGGCTTCTCTACTTATCTATGGAACAAAATCCACTCAAAAAAATGGAACCTGTTTTCCTCCTAGTGGCCCGATTATAATACAACCTGATAGCCTAGTACTGGTTAAGTTTGGCTCCTTCGGCTCTTAACTAGAGTTACAATATTGACTCTTCTAGATTATTCTTCATCAAGATCATGTGGTTATCTAATTTTACATGAATAAGGAGGGTTAACATGGAATCCTCTCAAATTATTGTGGTGAAAATAGGAAGGTCAACTTCTAATTGGAATAGATTTTGCATACATATTCTGATTGAGGTCATTATTATGTCATTGGAAAGGTGTCTATGTGTAGAACACTAAAAAGAGGCGTGAAATTTAGGGGGAAAATATTTATTGCCAAAAAATTCCATCTTATGCCTCAAGATTCTTTCAGAAGGATTCATACCCCAATTCTCCAAACTAGGTCCCACTAGTAAAAATCGTCGTGTGAGCCAAATCCTCCAATTTTTCCACTCTAAAAGAATCAACATGGATGATAAATAATATAATGATCCAATATGGATCACACCTCACCATTTTGTAAGGATTTTTGTCCCCAAAATATTCTAGTAAATGAGGTGAAGAAAATTCTCCTCCACCTTCTCTTGAGTGTACCATTTATATTTCCTTGCAAGTTGTCCTTTCAACCCAATTTGCCAAAGGTCATTCTATGCTTGTCTTGTAGTTCTTGGCCTCTTCTATAAAATTGTATCCTTTATGAAATATTATTAAGCATCTGGTTCCAAATCCTATACAAAAGGTACGACCTCTTCCTATTCCAACTAGCATGGAAGGCTCATAGAGTTTTAGATTTTCTACACTCATGACTGAGTAAATGTGCATGTATGGGGTAAAATGAGTTTATAGGCATTATCTACTAAGTTTTCTAATACCCTAAAGGGACCAATTTTGAGTTCATTGTAAGATTTTTTTCATTGATTTCAAGTTATTGGGGAGTCCGTTAGTTTGATATCCCTCTCAAAGAGCTTTCCAGTGGTATATCACACTTAATCTAACTACCCATGAATGAAGAAAACATGAGTTTAAAGTGATGGAATCCAGAAAGACTTGGTCTAGGAGGGTCATGGTTCCATGACAAAATAGATATCTAGACATTTGACCATCCTGGAGTAAAAACGTAAAAAAAAAAAGAGAACTGGGAGGATTTCCATATATCTGAATTGATCTAACCGCCTAAATCCATCCGAGATGCGCCAAGGCATCTGAGTATCTTCACCTTTGGGAGTGAAATAGGGTAAACACTTACGAAAATAGGTAGATCCTATATTTCCTAGTGCTAAAAAAAAGGTGGATCCTAGTATGATGTGATGGCACACGTAGCTCTAGTGGTAGAAAAAAGTGGCAGGTTGGTTATGTGGCACCCTGAGGTGAGGACACATTGTTGTTAGATTCAACTCTTTTGAGAGACTAATTGAATAGGTGGTAGATAACATGTGGTAGTAGTAGAGAGACATATGGAAATATGCTAACATGGAATATATGACATGGAAATGATGTGGCATGAATGATGATGTGGTACTTTATGGTCATGACATGTGGTAGGTGGATTTGGAATTTTTGGGTGGCCAAATGGCCCTTTTTTGAGTGACATGTGGTAGTGATGTGGCATGATAGGTGGAAAAAATATGACATGGAAAATGATGTGGTAGTGACATGGTAGATGATGTAGCATACCTCAATATTCGTGCCAGGATGTTGTTTTGTAAGGCTTCAAATTGTTAAAATATTTTAACACTTTTCATTTTTTTGGAGTCTATAGTCAAAAGTCTATTTGGGCATCCAATGGTCAAGCCATACAAGTGTTGGGTAGGTTAAGAAAAGCCTAAATACTAGATTCCCAGATATAGGACTTAGTGCAAGGTGTAAAGGTGATATTCAAACTTCTGACCACATGTGATGTAGGCATTTATGCGAAGGTGAGTGGGGACCAGATATTGAATCCTCGAATAATGGACTAAGTACAAGCCTCAAGGTCAAGTGTCATATGAGTAACGATGCATTTGGTGGTGTGGGTGTTGGTTAAAAGGGATAGGGGAATATATCCCATATCCCCACATTTAGTTTGATCTAGGGACATCCAAACGTAGAATAGCATATACATATCTGTTGTATCAAAAATTGGTCATGCCTACAAATTCCCAGATATCAGATTTCACAAGAAATTTCAGTATAACATAGAAAGGTTGGATTGCATAGATATAGGACTAAGAACCCTTTTATAATAAGATTTTGGTATTATCTTGTGGTCATATGGTCCATGGTGGATAAAGCTCAAGGTGCATGCCTGAGAAATTTGGTGTTTTGAGTGCGCAAAATAATTAAACATATTTTTTTTTAAGGGACCAAATTTTGAGGCATGTGGGTATAAAATTAGAAATCAAACAAAGTAAGAAGAATAAGATTCTTGTATTCTCATGAGTGAAGTTAAAATGAATGTCATGGAAAAACAATGTGTGGTAGTTCATGAGAGGGAGTTGTGTTGTAGAAAACTTATATGAGCTATGTTCCTGATTGGGCAATATATGATGAAAAAAATAGTGTGTGAATGAGAGAAATTGATAGATTAAATCTCTAAATATTAGAAATATGAAGTAAATAAGAGATAAAGTATGTAGCGGAGAGATAAGTGGAGGTTGAACGTGGAGATTTGCTAAGATCTGAAGCTTTTGTGTATAAGAAAAATGTTAAGAATCAGAGGAAGAGAGGGTTCTACAAATAAAAGATTAGATAGGATTGAAAAAACTAATATTAAAGTTGACTATTAGGGAATTGAATTCTCTTTGCAGTAGGTTCACATAAATATTAGGGGATTGGTGCCTCTAGCGGTTTGATTCTTACAAACAATGGTAGTTGGTTCTTTTAGTAAGTGGGTTCTTGCAAAGAAAAGGGGGTTAGAGACTCTTGTAGGGTGGTGCCTACATAATCTGATGTAAATTGAAGTTGGTGCTTGCATTTACATTAAAATGAAAATAATATTTATGGTTTTATCCCGTATTGGTTTCCATGTAAACATCTTGTGTCTAATTATGTATGTGATTGATGCAATGTTGTATTATTGGATGTGATTTACTAGCTAAATAGTTGCTAAAAATTTTATAATTCTAATTCACCCCCCTCTCAACTTTATTTTGGTTTCCAACAATCGGTATCAGATAAAGTTCCTTCATGAACAATTTAGACATTGGAAGGTGATCATAAGGGAACATGGCTAATCAGGATTTTGTTTGCCCAAATGGAGAACCATTATTGAATGGATCTGTTATGAAATATGGAAGGTAAGAATGAAGGCTTATTAAATGGATCTTGGATTGGATGTATATCTATCTATAGTAGATGGAAAGAAGAAAAAATACGTTATAAAATCCAAGAAGGCTATTTTTTAGTGGACTATCAATTTTAGACTTTGATAAAGTAAGACATCACGAGACTATAAAATGGATGATATATAAGCTACAATATATATATGAAGAAAGAAATCAAAAGGAATCAACAAAGATTGTAGATATTGACTGCTCAAATAATGAAGAAAATGATGAAGAAGAAACCATTGTTATAAGTTCCAAGTTTGTTGATCATCAAAATAATAATTCATATTTGTAGGATGAAGTTGAAGCTAAAGAAGATGCAGTGCAATCCATACGTAAGCTACTATTATATTTTAAGAAGTCTTATTTAATGGCTCTTGGATTGGATGTATGACTATCTGTAGTAGATGGAAAGAAGAATGAATACAACAGAAAATAAAAGAAGGATATATTTAGTGGAATATGAGTTGTATACTCTAATAAAGTAAGGCATTGTGAGACTACAAAAGAAATGCTAGATAAGCTGCAATGTGGATATGATGAAGGAAATAAAAAAGACTCAACAAAGATTGTAGATATTGATTTCTTTGTTAGGTTTCAACCCTAACCCCTTTGTTTATGTAATAAGACTAAGGGGCCTAAGTAGAGTCATAATTAGTTAGTTCAGTCAATAAATCCTGTAAGAGGTTATATGAAGATCGTCCCCTACATTTTCATCCAAATCATATCTAGTAGTTGGGGTTTAGCCTCCCCTGTACAGATCATATCCAGCAATTGGGGTTTTGCAGTTGTAATACGGATAAAATTTATTAGTTGGGGTTTTTGCAACATAGATTAGACTCTTTGTGTAGTGAGGGTTTTGGCCGACATAGTACAGATCATATTGTCACAACACATTTTACAGTGCCAAAAATTTGGGGTTTCGATTACTACAGTCCATGCCCTATTTTTGCAAGATATTTGGCATTATCAAGCATTTTGGATTTCAACCACTGTAGTATTGATAAGCTGGGAGTAAAACTCCTTTCAAAATTAAAAAAAAAAAAGTTAATGGCCATCTCGGGACACTTACAAGATGCCTACCCCATAAGATTCACGACGACGAGCTGATCACAATCGTATCGTTCACCTGTAAGCCCCCAATTTTCATGTAGTCCATGTTAGCACCTAAATCTACCTTAGGCTGAAGGAAGGCAAAAAGGGTAACCACAAACCACGCTCAGTCTAGTAGCTAGCCCTACCAGAGCAGGAGAGGGCTCTCTCCTGAAGATGTGTCACTGTGTGTATCCCCCTCATAATCTGATGAATTTTCTGATGCCATCACTGCTGCTTGTATCCTGAGTTTAATGCTGCCCTTTGAATCCAATGACACTGATGAATGCTCTGAAAATCTGTTACCAAGGGGACAATAAAACAGGGGAGTGTTAGGAGGGGAATGATGAAAAGGGGAATATGGGTTTAAAGGAGAAATTTATCAGGGATTTGGGAGTGTTTGGGGTATGGTTTTGATGGGGTAGGGTTTGGGATATTTTTAGCTATAGGAATAAAGGGGACAAATAGATATGATTGCAATATAGCTAGGGTGATGGTAAGGGGATAATGCTACAGGGAAATTAGCTGATCAAGGTAGGATGAGAGCTTATTTAGCAATTGTATTACTGTAGCAAAAACCCTAGCTTTTTGTCCTCCTTTATGTCATTTTTGGGTTTGGTTAAAAAAATTTGCTTTTGATTTCATGGTCACCAACATCATATTTTTCTTTGAGTTTAAGGATCAATGATGAAGGTGTCATAGGGCCACTTTTGCAATGATGAGAGCCAATTTCAAAAAATTTGGGCGATTTCGTGACTTTTTTAGGCTCACAGGCATGTGCGCCGCGTGCTTTGCCCAATGTGCCGCGCCCCGGGTATGCGCCGCGCCAGTGTAATGTTAACACTATGGCCAGGCTCCCTGTGCGGCGTGCACCCTGAGTGCGCCACGCCACATTGTGTGTGCACCGCGCGTGGTCAAACGACACAATTTTTGTTTGAAAAACAGGGGAGGGAGTTTTAAGGGGATTTTCTAGGGGGTCTGCTTGGGAGACAAGGAGGAATGGAGGTGAAAATGATGAGGAGTGAGGGGACAAGGGGAGGAAAGTGACCCTGGTGTTAATCATTACAATCTGGCAACCCCATCAACTGCTTTTCTTGTTGCTTTTTCCATGGAAGGCCATTGTGCTTTTGGATACCTTTCAAACATCTTACAAACAGCTAAACATTGACCAAATTGCTGGAGAAGAGGTGTCATAAGGCCTACCTCGTGATTTGATAGCTTTCACAAAGATTTGAAATGGTTTGGCACTGTTTTTATGCCCCTGGCTATGTGCGTCGCGCGCCAAGCCCAGTGCACCGCGCGCCCTGAGTGCGTCGCGCCCTTGTGGATTTTGCACTGTGGGCTGGCTGCTAATGTGTCATGCCCTCCGTGTGCATCGCGCGCCCTGGTGTGTGCGCCGCACCACCTAGCAATCTGCCCTCCTTACTCGAATTCCTCCTCCTTGGCTCTCTTTTCTTCACCAATGCCTCTCTCAAGCTTTTCCTTATCACAATGATTTTTGTTTTGGGCCATAACATGTATATATAGGCTAGGGAGAGGTGAGTTTAATTTTTTCTTCTTTGCAAACCCACTTTATAATGTTTATGTTTTGCACTTTTTGTTGACTTTAGACCACTCTTCTTTTTTCCTTTTTCTTTGAAATTTTGGCTCTCATGATGAAATTTTTGGCATTTCTTTGCGGGAACTGTGAGACTGGGCCTCTAGCTTTGAAATCCATGACTAAATCTGAAAATGTCAACTGGCGATTTTTTGGAAAATTTTGTCATAGTTGACCTTGTTTGACTTTTCTTCAAAACAGAGTTTTGAAGAAGAGTCGATGTCTCTTCAGGTGATGATGATGCTTTCTTGAACCATAGCTATATAAGATCTCCCTCTAGCCTGCATGACTTTGTTCTGGACATGTTTTTTCACATTAATGATTTCCTAGACCCAACAATAAAAAGGACTTTGAACTGTAATATGACCAGACCTTGGCTATCATGAATTTCAGTGATTGTGGATCAAGACCTGAACCAGCAGGGGCCAGACATGAGGGAAAATGAGTAGCATGACTTCCTCCGTCAGATCATGACATGTCCCTAGCGAAATGCAGCTGAGTGGATGGAGCAGGACACCTAAAATTGAAATGCAGAAAGAGCTTTGATCTCTGACGGAGGGCTGACCAGACCAACTCTAACATTGGCTCCAATGGGGGATGGTAGCTCCTTGGAGGTGCCAAGAACAGCAGATCTCTGGAGGAGCTAGACAGTGCCTTTTTGTCCACTGGGCTATGGAGTCATCATTTTGATAAACAGCACAAGACTCTGACTTATTTACAAAACTGGAATATCCAAGAAATTGACTCAACCTTGACAATTTGAATAACTCAAAAACTGACTTTACATGCTAAAACCAAACTGAAATAAAAATGGTATTTACAATGACAGTGGAAGCAGCGTTAATGGATCAACAATGATACCGCTTGAGCAGTCGACCATTGATCGGCCCTCCAGGGCAGTCTTCCCCATTTATTTCTTTCAGAAGAAAGGCATTCTGACCTCTATATGTTGCAATCTTGAAAGGACCTTTCCATAGATTTTCGAACTTTCCGTGCTTGCCTTTCTCCTCATTCCTTGCATCCCACTTCAGCACCACATCATCCAACTGAAACTTATCCGCTTTAGCTTTTCTATCATAGATTTTCTTTATCTTCTCCTGCAACTTGGATGTGTTTTTGAAAACTTCTTCTCTTGTTTGCTACAAGTGGATCATTTGATTCAACCTTCTCTGCATGGGATCTTCCTCACTACCGGCCTCCTGAAGAAGTTTGACCACCGGGGCAACAAGAGAAGTGGGAAATACTGTGTCCACTCCATAAACCAGCTCAAACGATGACATACCAATAGACTTTTTCTGACTAATTTGATCTGCCCAAAGTGCATGAACCAGCCTCTTGTTCCAGCTCTTCTTATTGATTTCTAGCAACTTCTTGATGATGTTGACCAAAGATTTATTTGAAGATTCTGCCAATCCATTACCTTGCGGAGGATAGGCAGTTGAATGACCCAAAATTATATGATATTTATGACAAAATTCCACCATCCTTTTCGATTTGAAAGCTGCTGCATTATCAGTCATCAATTTTTTTGGACAACCAAAGTGAGACAAGATGTTATTTTCGAGAAATGAAATGATTACCGTGTTCATTGCTTGTCTGGTAGGTGTTGCCTCAATCCATTTTGTGAAGTAGTCCGTCACTGCAAGGATCCACCTATGTTGTCCGGAAGAGGCGGGATGAATTCCCCAATGAAATCCAACCCCCACTGCTAGAATGGAGCGCTCACTTCGATAGGCTTGAGTGGAAAAGGCTGTAGTTTCTGTTTTCCTTCGAAATTTTGACAATTATGACAGCACTTTACCATCTTAAGCACATCAGCAAATAAAGTAGGCCAGTAGTACCCCGCTCTCAAGATTTTGTTCGCTGTTGACTTCTAAAAAAGATGTCCACCACACTCTCCTCCATGGAAGTCCTCCATGACTTTCTTTTCCTCCTCTTCCACTAGACAATTTAACAAAATGCCACCGGGATCTTTCCAATACAGTGCAGAATTCAAGATACAAAATTTGGCGGCCTTCAATTTAAGTGTTCTCGCTTTGTTTCTAGCCATGCCGGGCAGTGGTGATAGATTTTTCAGCACATAGATTATATCAGAATACCATGGGGACAAAGCAAACATTTCGGATACCTGAATTGACGTTCCTTCATCATTCTCATCGGACATGGCAGCGATCAGATTTATGTCCAATGCATGCAAATTTGATTCAGCCATTAGTTTCGCCAACCCCTATCCTTTGACCAACTTCGTAGGCTTTATCTCCACATCGTATTCTAGCAAGGCTGTGATCCATTTGCCTCTTCTCCCTTCCAGATCAGTCTGCACTAAAACATCTTTCACAGCAGTATTAGGAACATAGGCCAGAATGTGAGAATGTAAGATATACTCCCGGAAATCCTTCAGTGCCTTCACCAATGCCAGGGCTTGCTTGTCAATGATGTTGTACTTCAAAGCTGCATCCCTTATAGCCCTACTGAATAATGCAATAGATCTTTCATGATCATCCCTCTTCTGCAATAGTACCGTTGCCATAGTGTGCTCAGAAGCAAATGAAAACAATATGAAATCTTGAGTATAATCCGGGCTGACTAGAACTGGAGCTGAAGAGAGGGCCAATTTGACCAAGTTGAAAGATTTTACAGCCTCATCCATCCATTTCACCTGGCTGTCCTTCTTAAGCATGTTGGTCATTTCTTTCAAGTGTTCCGCAAGATTAGGCACAAAGCGACGCAGAAAATTCATCTTACCATTAAATGACTGTATCTCCTTTTTGTTCCTAGGCAGATCGATTTGCTGAATTGCTTGGACACGTGCTGGGTCTATGCGGATGCCATCTTTTGAGATGATATGCCCAAGTAATTTTCCTTCCTCCATGGTGAACAAGCTCTTCTTAGGATTCAGAGATAGGCCATATTTCCTGCATTTTTGAAAGACAATTTTTAGGTGATGCATATGCTCTTCATCAGATTTTGAAAACACCGTCAAGTCATCCAAGTACACCACCAAAAACACATCCTTCTCATTTGCAAACGCCAAGTCCATTGCACGCTAAAATGTGGCACCTGCATTCTTCAAAATGAATGGCATTTTGGCATAGTGAAATGTTCCCCATGGAGTTGTGAGTGCTATCTTATCCCTATCATCTTTATGGACTGAAATTTGGTTATATCCAGAATAACCATCTAGCAGCGACATACGAGATGTTCCCAGTACTCTCTGAAGTATATGGTCCATCTTGGGCAGCGGATAGTTGTCCTTCAATGATACCTTGTTTAGATTTCTGAAATTAATGCATAGGTGGATCTCACCGGTCTTCTTTCGTACAGGCACTAAGTTAGACATCCAATCTAAAAATCTGATAGACACAATGATACCTGACTTGTACAACCTATTTACCTCTTTTTCGATGGATGGCAGCAACTTTGGATTGATCCTCCTCAGCTTTTTTCTAAATGGTTTCTGATTGGGCTTGATAGGTATGGTGTGCTGAATGATGTTCGTATGATAGGTCTTTAAATCTGAATAATCCCAAGCAAATACATCTGCAAATGAAGCCATCAAACTGATATATTTGTCTTTGATCTTTGGTGGTAGCGTCTTGGACAATTTTACCAATTTTGGATATGTTGTTATACCGATGTTGACTTCTTCTACACCTTTCTCCGTGGGATGCAAAGTTGGCTTTCGGGCTACATCATCCTGATTGAAAAGTTCTTCTAAGGGTATCAAGCCTTTAGGAATGATGTTGTTCTTCAGCTGCAATACGTCCATTTGATTGATTTGTACTTCTTCTATACCATTCCCTTTATTCTCATCATTTTCCACATCAATTAAGGTTTCTTTGAACTTGCCTTTGTTGAGCAGAAAATCCTTAATCTCCTCATCATCCTGGAACACTTGCCAATGTCGTTGATTGTCTGGAATGGTTGGACGGTGCTTGACATGGATTTCAAACTTATTGCTGGATTTCATGGGGATCTTCAAGCTGCTTGCTGCCTTGGAAAGAGCATCAGCAATACTATTTTGTATTCGTGGCACACATGTCAAGGTGTATTCGGAAAATAGCTTCAAGATGTCCAAAACTCCATTACGATAAGCCCGCATCCTAGGATGTTTTGCTCAAGGATAATTTTAGGGGCGAATGTTCGCCCTTTGGCGAAATTAAGGGGTTTTAAATTTTTAGTGGGCGAATATGTTGTATCATAGTACATTTTTACAAATCACCTCAAATAGCCCACCTTATTTTAAGGGAGAGGGTAAAAAAGGTAAATTTAGCCCTTGAAATTAGGACTTACAACCTTCCATTCGCCCATTTTCAAGAATAGGTTTTATTTAAGTGAATCCTATGGGCCAAATACCATATTTATAAAAGAGGTATGGTAAATTAATAAAAATATAAATAAATGAGAGGTATGGTAAATAAATAAAATATTTTTTATATTTACTCCATAAGTCACCTTATATACATGTAAGGGTGTAAACAAATAAAAATATAAGTGGAGGTATGGTAAATAAATAAAACGTCTTTTTATACTTACTCAAAAGGTATGGTAAATAAATAAAAATATAAATAAACTAGACGTATCGTAAATAAATAAAACCTCTTTTTATATTTAGTCCATAACCCTAGTTCTATTTATGAAGGCTCAAGAAAGAGGTTTTATTTAAGTGAATCCTATGGGCCAATTACCATATGTGTAAAAGAGGTATGGTAAATTAATAAAAATATAAATAAACAAGAGGTATGGTAAACAAATAAAACATTTTTTTATATTTACTCCATAAGTCACCTTATATTTACGAACACTCAAAAAATGGGTTATATTTAGGTGAAACCTATGGCCAAAATACTATGGGACAAATACCATGGACTAGATTGTTATTAATACCATGCAAAAAACCATTATTAACCCTAATATTAGAATTAATAAAAATAAAAGTGGCACATGGTATTGACCCATGGTAATCACCAAAATGGCACATGTTATTGACCCATGGTATTCACCAAAATGGCACATGGTATTGACCCATGGTATTCACCTAGAATGTAGCCTATTTAAATGGGGGAATTAAACCAGCATGTAGCCTATGCTAAGATTCACTAGGACTTTACAAAGTTTTATTATTTAGTGAAAGACTCGCCAAGATCTTACAAGATTTTATAATTGAGTAAAATATTCGCGATGCCTGGTGAGAGATTCACCAAAAAAATTATATATACATATTATATTATTGATAAAATCGCCTTCCATTTTTCCTATATACCATGGAGATTCGCCCATTTATTATATTTATAAATTTAGGGGGGGGTTCTTAAAATTTTCCCTGGTTTTGCTTGATACTCACCTCTGACCTGTTTTATCACCAACTCGGAGTTGCCATACACTAAAATCCTCTTTGCATTCAGCTTTCTAAGAATCTTCAGGCCTGCAATCAGTGCTTCATATTCAGCCTCATTATTGGAACATTCGAAGGCTAGCTTGTAGGAGGAAACTCTCACACTGCTAGGTACTTTGTTTGGGGCGGAGAAAGGACTGCGTACCCAAATACCAATACTAGCTCCATCATTCCCTACTACTCCATCAAAATCCATGGTCCATAAGCCTTCTTCTTCCTCTTGCAAGTGCTGGAAATATTTTTGTTGTCCATTATTTGTTTGTTGTCCATCGTTTGTTTGTTTTCCATTATCTGTTTGCTATCCATCATTTTCGACTGATTGCCCAATATTTTGTTGCTTTTCTTGTCTTTATTTCTTCAAAATCTCTCTAAAATCTTCTGTTATCTCTGGAATTTCGTCTGCTTCTACTATCTGACTATCTATTTCATTTAAACTATCTAAAAACAAAACAAAAGACTCTAAATCTGTATGTACATAGTTTATAGGATGATTTATCGGTTTCTCCTTGCTTGTGATCATATACTTCATCTTTTGTTCCTGATATAATTTCCTCATTTGTCCAAACACCGGGATTGTTGCATAGGAGAAATCCAGTTGTAGTGTCCCCTTCAATTTTGCCACCCAAGACCTGGAAAGAAGCATACCAAACCTTGGAGGAATGTTTGCTACCACTACATCCATCAGAACATTTTTCATTGGAAGTTGATCCAAACTCACAACTAAGTCTTTGATGAGCCCTATGCACCTTACTCTGCTGGAGTCAAATTAATAGAGATCATGATATTGGCGGGTGATGTCCAGACCAAGCTTATCCATGATAGCCTTGGGCATGAGATTGTGAGAAGCTCCGAAATCGAACATGGCATTGTGTAGCACAAATTCATGTAATCGTAAACTGATATAGAAGGGTGGCACCTCGCTCTCAGGAGACTCACCATTCGTCATTGGCCCAAAAATCATTTCAGGCTGATCATCTTCCACGTTTACCATGTCGAACATTAGGTCCAAGTTCAACATTTTAGAAATCTGTCCTCTATATCTGCTGTTCTTCATGATTTCAGTCAAAGGGATGGATACCTTTAGCTTAGAAATCTCATTCTCTAGGTTGAAAGCGGGAGTTCTTTCTACCTCTTTAACTGGGATCTCTTTCCTTTCCTTGTCTTTTGAGGTGGCTGGTTGTTGTGATTGTTCTGCTGATTTCGGTTTGCTACTCTCCGGAACAATCGCCTCCTTTCCCTTTCTTCGTGTAGCTGATAGATCTTTCTTTGTTGTTTCATCCTCCTTCTTATTCTGATTTGTTTTAGCCAGTACATCTCTGTTTCAAAGGGAATATCACTGTTGTTGTGTGGACAAAGCATTCATATACCCTCTTTGATATTCTTCTGACTCTTCTTCCAACACGGTTTCGTTAGCTAGAATAAAATCGGTGTCTTGGTGTGTAGCTGAATTCACTGCACATTCTTCCTCTTCGGTGATGTAGGTAGGTAGCTCATCTGGAGTAAAGAGTTGGTTTTCTTCACCTATTACATTCCCATCCTCATCTGATTCCGGTCCATGTACAAAATTCTGCTGCAAAGGTGTTTGTACCGGCTGTTGTGCTGTCTGCTCTTGAGTCCGCTGATCTCTTTGTCTAATTCTATACTGTGGCTGTTGTTGGCCACGAAAGTTAGGATTCCTAACTTGTGGCTCTGGCTTGTCAAGTTTTACCCTTTCAAGCATATGTTCTACCTTCTTGAGTAGTTGATCCATTGAAGAAGATTCTTCTTTCACCGTGGTTTTCTTCTCCGCTTTCGCTCTTGCTCTTTTGGACAGCAGATTTGCCTCAACGCTGACTGCAATTTTCTGCATGTCTTCCATGGTAGCCAGTCCTCTCTCTCTCAATTGGTACGCCATGTCAGCACCAAAACCATCCAGAAATTTCATCATTGCTAGTCCCATAGGTGGTTTTAGATGGTCTGGGATGTCGTTGTAGACTGCATTAAATCTAACACAATAATCTTGGACCGACTCACCAACATTCCGCTTGATTTGTTCATACTCGGCCAGAATTTGAAGGGGATTATTTTTGACTTCCCACCTGTTCAAAAATTGTCTTTGTAACTCAGCTAAGGTGGTGATGCTTGCAGCCGTCAAAAATCTGAACCATTTCCTCACATTACCTACAAACATTTGTACAAAGAGCCTCATTTCCACGTTCTCCGCATCGATCTCATGAAGTTCATAGAAATCTGCCATTTTATCCACATGTTGTTGAGCTATAATACTATTAGGAGTGCCATCAAAAAACGAGATTTTACTTTGATAGTCATTTGGCATGTCATCTAGGACTTGGGGCAGAACAAGAGGAGCAAAACGGGCAGCCATCATTCTTGGTGGATTTGGCCTTGGAGGCGTTGGAGGAGTGTGCACAGTTTGCAAGGGGCTTGCACTTGGAGTTTGGGGCTGTGTGGCAATGCAGTTATCAATTAATCTATTAGCTCTTTCCATCTCAAGGTCTACAAGAAATTGCGGATTGGGGATGATGTAATCAACAACCTTTTCGGATTTAGATTCGAACAGTGATATCTCAAATCGTTCGTCAAACTCAAGCTCCTTAAGATACTCAAAAATGTCGGGACATGAATGGGATTTGAACACGGGAGTTATGGTGCTTTCTTGACGGAGGAGTCTTGGAATCAAATTGGGATTTTCGTAAATGTGAGGAGGGTCGGGGTCCAGATTCGCTCTGGTATATTGTCTTGAAGCCAGCGTGCTATTGAGAGAAATTATGGGACACAACCAACTTACTCAGTCTTTCCAATCCTAAGCTCATCATCCAAAAGCCTAGAATTCTTATGATACAAGGGGATTTGATTTTCAACTCGTCCCCAGTGGAGTCACCACTATGTTAGCGCTCGAATCTACCTCAGACTGAGCTTGGTTTGATGTTGCCTTGAACCTCGCCTTCATTTAGCCTGAGGCAGATTCGAGTGCTAGCAGTCCCAATTTTTCTTGACATGGCTTCAAGTGACCCACGTCACTAACTCCTGATCTTGCCCTCTTTCCTACCATAATACTCTCAAGTAAGCTCCAAATTTGACCAAGTATAGCGTATGTACGATACCAGGTCTTAAGTTATGGCTGAGGATAAGGAAATAGAGAGATTCGAAGCTTTCAAGAAGACACTCAATAAATTCCAGTCATCCATCGAACAAATCACAGAAGCATTGACTGCCCTAAAGATGTATCGTGAAACCATAATGGAAGAACATAGTGTTGATCCCCACATAGAAGGAGAATCCAACCATCACATTCATTTCCATGGAGGTCACCAATATTCAAGCCACCGGAAACCCAAGTTGGACATGTATAAATTTGATTCCTTTTAACCCAGAGGTATGGGTGACACAAATGGAACAATATTTTTACCTTAAAAATATCTATTAAGATGAAACTAACCTACATGTGGGAGATATTTACTTGGACCAAGAGCGATGGTAGTTGTGATAGTGGCATAAAAAATTCTATCCAGGGAGGCTAATTTGGAACATGTTATCAAAAAATCCATTTGTGACTGCTTTTATTGAGAATCTCACTTTCTGGGTTGTCTCACTAAGCTTAGGAAAACAGGTGCAATATGAAACTACATTGCAGCCTTCGAAAAATTGGCCATTTGGATAGAAGGACTAGGAGATTCCTTTTACTTGGAATGATTCATCAGTGGATTAAAGGAAGCTATCCAAGAACATGTCAGAATGCATCACCCAACTACTTGGTTGAAAGCATGCAACAAGGCCTTAGATGTAGAAGTCGCTTTAAATGCCCAATCCAATCATCCAAATTTTGTTGCATTGGCACGTCCCACCCTGGCTACGGGCCCCACCCAAACACTTAAGGTTAAAAAATTGTCACCAACATAAATGGATAAAAGAAGGAAACAAGGTCTCTGCTACTATTGTGATGAAAAATAATCCCTATGGCATAAATGCAAGCAACCAAAGTTATTTCAAATTGACGCTACTGAAAATAGCTCTGCTGATGAAGCTCCATCCACTGAAGTGACTAAGGAGGAAAAGGGTGAACACCTAATAGACTTAGAAAATGATACTCCAACTATGCCAGATGAGATGATTATTTCACTCCAAGCCCTGACTGATTATTCTTCTCCCCAAACTCTCAAAATTCGAGGTTTTATTAAACATCGACCAATAGTAGTGCTAATTGATAGTGGCATCATGCATAAATTTGTCCATAAGAGAGTAGTGTTGGGTTGTGTTATATTCTTTCCATGACTAGCTCCCCTAGTTAAACTAGGGGGGTGGTTAGCCCCCCTCTACGGGGTCTGGGGAAGCGCCCCAGGGAATTTTTTTTGGACCCTATATTAGGTGGGCGGACCTACCTATGGTTTTGTGCATGGTTTTCGCACATGGTTTTGGGCGCGATGGTTTTCGATCCATGGTACTGGATGCTTCAACATGTATTTATATGTATTGTAACATTGAAAGGAACATAATGAAAAATCAAGCTGGCAGTCCCAGTTTTTGGATCCAGGGGAAAAATCTCTTTGTATATGTGTTTTATGTGTTATGCTCTCTCATTGTTTATTTTCTGTGTTTTAGAATTCGTATGCAGGTAATTTTTGTACGGGTTTAAAACCTACATTTGGTATCAGAGTTTTTTTGGCTTCAAGGGGACACCTTTGTTGTTGAGGGGTTTTGCACAGGCCTGTGGTAGACCCTGTTCAGTGGAAGATATATGGGATCGATTATGGTGGTGAAAGAAGATGGTGAGCAATGGAAAGATAGAGATCGAGAAATTTAATGGTCAGAGTTTTGAGTTATGGAAACTCAAGATGGAGGATCTGTTGGTGGATAAAGATCAGTGGATCATGGTAGATCCGAGTACTAAACCAACAGGAGTATCTGATGAAGAATCGAAGAATTTGGATCGGAAGGAAAAGAGCACAATACGATTCTGTGTCTCAGATTCAGTATTTTTGAATGTATCAGGGGAAGCTACAATGAAGGCTTTGTGGGACAAGTTAGGGACTTTTTACCAATCTAAGTCTCTAGTGAATAAATTGGTCCTACGGAAAAATCTATATAACCTAAGGATGAAAGATGGAGACTCAATGACAAAGCATATGAACACATTTAATATTGTGGTAAGTCAGTTATTATCTATTGACATTAAAATTTCAGATGAAGATAAGTGCATCAGTTTGTTGTGTTCTCTACCAGATTCATGGGATATTCTGGTTATTGCAATAGGTAGCAATGCAACTGCCTTACAGTTTGATGAAATATTCTCATCCTTACTAACAAAGGAGATGAGACGGAAAAATATGGAGAGCCAGAATGGTGATGCCTTGTTTGTACGAGGATGGTCCTAGAACAGAATAAAAAATAAGTCATCGAGTGGGAGATATAAATCTAGAGGTAGATCTAAATCTCTAGGAAAACCTACAAAGGTGGTGTGCCAGAAATGTAGAAAGGAAGGGCACTACAAAAGGGACTGTAAATCTAAAGCTCTTGACAAAGGAAAGGGATCTAATGATGCTCCTTCTGTAGAGGTGAAAACCACCTCAGATGAAGGTGGGGATGTTTACTTGGATTCTTCAAGTACACATGTAGATCATGAGGCATGGTTGATTGACTCAGGTGCATCCTTTCACTTCACTCCCCATAGAGAGTGGTTCTGCGAGTATGAGAAATATGATGGTGGTGATGTCTTCTTGTGGCATGACAGGAAGGTTAAAATCATTGGTCGCGGAAAAGTTAAGTTGAATTTTCAAGGTGGAAGGATTAAAACACTTCCAGGTGTTCTACATATTCCTACATTGGTCATAAATCTGATTTCTGTAAGAAGGCTGAATGGTGTAAGTGTAAAAATAATGTTCGAGAAGGATACCTACAAGATGGTTCGGGGAACAATGGTATTGATGCGGGGAGTTTGGATTGGAACTTTGTACAAGCTGCAAGGTAGCAATGTTGTTGATGGGTGCAATAGTTCTGTGGTTCCTAAAAGAGGAGCATAAAATCTAGTGGTCTTTGGAGAAAAGACCATGCTATGGCATCAAAGGCTTGGACATATTGGAGAGAAGGGCCTTCGAATACTTCATGGTAAAGGTATGATAGAAGGTATGACTAACAGCTCTCTAGATTTTTATTTCTATGAAAATTGTGTATATGGGAAGCATAATCGAGTGAGTTTCCCCTCTAGTGGTAAGAGGGTGAAACATATATTACAGCTTCTGCACAGTGATGTTTTTGGACCTATGAAGGTTCCATCACTAGGTAAGTCTATGTATTATGTATCATTTATAGATGACTTCTCATGGAATACAAGGATATATTTCCTTAAGAAGAAATCTAAAGTCTTTGACGGGTTTAAAGAATTTAAGGTTCTGGTAGAAAACCACACAGAGAAGAAAATAAAGGTGTTGAGGATAGAGAATGGTGGAGAGTTTTGCAAGAAGGAATTTGAAGAATTCTGTAAGAAGTGTGGTACAGGACGACATAAGACTACTCCATACACACTTGAGAAAAATGGAGTTCCAAAATTAATGAACAAGGCGTTGATGGAAAGGGCAAGAAGCATGCTTAGTAGTGCCGGGTTAGGATAGGAATTCTGGGCAGAGGCGGTGGAGACTACATGTTACCCGGTCAACAGATCACTTTCATCAGCATTGGAGGATAAGAGTCCACAAGAGGTATGGACTGGTAAGAAACCCTGTCTTTCACATCTGAGGGTATTTGGATGTGATGCATATGTACATGTTCCAAAGGAGAAAAGAACAAAGTTGGATAGTAAATATGAAAAGTGCATCTTTATTGGATATAAGGATGGTTTAAAGGGTTATAAACTTTGGAACCCAGTAACAAGGAAGGTTGTGTACAACCGAGATGTGGCTTTGAGAGAGGTGAAAGATGTTATTAAACATGAAGTCCAACCAAAGGAACCTAAGAAGATAGAGTTTGAGATAAAGGAGGAAGAATTAGACTCTACAGCAGAAGAGGAATCAGAAGATGAAGAGCCACAAACTCCAAGTGTGAGAAGATTAGTTAGAGAAAGAAGGCAGCCAGAAAGGTATAGTCCATTTGCTTTATATTAAAAAAAATTCTTTATCTATTACTGATGATGATCCCAGAACTGTGAAGGAAGCAGTAGATTCAGAGGATGGAAAACTCTGGAAAGAGGCCATGGTTGATGAAGTGGCATCTTTGCACGAAAATGAGGCTTGGGTTCTGGTGTAGTTACCGGCAGGAAGGAAACCCATTCAAAGAAAATGGGTGTTCAAGAAGAAGACAAATGTAGAAGAAAAGGTGGAGAAATACAAAGATCGGTTGGTAGCAAAAGGTTATTCCCAGGTGTCGGGAATTGATTTCGGTGATATTTTTTCTCTTGTTCCCAAGGTAACTTCTATTAGATTACTTTTATCTGTTGCCGCCTTTTTTTATTTTGAGGTAGAAAAAGTAGATGTGAAGAGAACATTTCTTCATGGGGATCTAGAAGAGGATATCTACATGAATCAACCTGAAGGCTTTACGGTGAAAGGTAAGAAAGAACTGGTATGCAAGTTAAAAAAAAAAATTGTATGGGTTAAAACAGTCACCAAGGATGTGGTATCAGAAATTTGATACATTTATATGGGGACTTGGCTTCAATAGAAGCAAAGCAGATCATTGTGTGTATTTTAAGTTAATTGGTGACCATGTTATTTATCTGATCTTGTATGTGGATGATATGTTGCTGGTTGGAAATTACAAAGAAATTATCCAGGATTTGAAGACCCAATTTTCCTCCAAATTCAACATGAAAAATCTTGGTGCTGCAAACTATATTTTGGGCATAGAAATTAAAAGAGATTAGGAAAAGAGGAAGTTTTGGTTAAACCAGAGGAAGTATGTCGAGACAATACTACAGAGGTTTAACATGCAGTATAGTAAACCGGTGAAGGTTCCTATTCCTATAGGTGTAAAGTTATCTGTTGAACAGTGTCCCAAGACACAAGAAGAGGAAGAGGACATGTCCCGTGTTACATATGCAAGTGCAGACGATAGCCTGATGTATGCGATGGTATGTATGAGACCAGACATTGCATATGCAGTGGGAGTATTGAGCAAGTTTATGTCAAAACCAAGGAAGGATCATTTGACAGCAGTGAAGCGGGTCTTCAAGTATTTTCCTGGCACTAGTGATTATGGTTTGTGATACCAAGGAAGACCAGGATTGGACAGAGTTTTGGATATTCGTCACTTTGTTGATGCAGATTGGGATGGAGATCTGGATCAGAGAATATCTTCAAGTGGGTATGTGTTTAACCTATTTGGAGGTGCAGTCAGTTGGATGAGTAAGAAAAAATATGTAGTGGCACTATCAACTATAGAGGCATAATACATTGAAGCCACTCATGCAAGAAAGGAAGCAATCTGGTTGCACAAATTATGTTCAAGTATGGGGTTAGTATAGGGAGCTATAAGGATAGGTTGTGATATTCAAAGTGAAATTTTATTGGCAAAGAACCCTGCTTATCATATAAAGACAAAGCACATTGATGTTCAGTATTTCTTTGTAAAGGATATGATAGAAGACAAAAAGGTTTTGCTGGTAAAGTTGGACACTTTGAAGAATACTACAGGTGCATTGACAAAATCTGTGAGCTCTGAGAAGTTCTCTTGGTGTAGAGAAATAATGGGCATTGCAGGGCTAGATAAATGACTAAGCTCTCCTACGTCCCCCTATGAAAAGAAAACAACAAGTGGGAGAATGTTGGGTTGTGTTGACTGCACAGTGGGGGGGTCATAGGGGATTTAAGGGGGGAGGTTAGCCCCCCTCTATGGGGTCCAAGGCAGCACCCCGTGGAATTTTTTTTGGGACCCTATATTAGGTGGGCGAACCTACCTATGGTTTTGTGCATGGTTTTCGCACATGGTTTTGGGTCCGATGGTTTTCAGTCCATGGTATTGGATGCTTCGACATGTATATATATGTATTGTAAC
Source organism: Pinus tabuliformis (assembly GCA_031772625.1). Taxonomy (NCBI): domain Eukaryota; kingdom Viridiplantae; phylum Streptophyta; class Pinopsida; order Pinales; family Pinaceae; genus Pinus; species Pinus tabuliformis. Next base: position 853,347,692 of record CM062820.1, on the reverse strand, counting down.
ATTGAAAGGAACATAATGAAAAATCAAGATGGTAGTCCTGAATTTGGGATCTAGGGGAAAATCTTTGTGTATATGTGTATTATGTGTTATGATCTCACATTGTTTATTTTCTGTGTTTTAGAATTCGTATGTAGGTAATTTCTATATGGGCTTAAAACTTATAAGTAACAAAAGAAGTTCATTGTTTTGTTATGGCGTTATCTAATTTCCAAGTCATTTGATCCATGTGGATATTGGTGGCCACCCACCAATTCCACTTGTACCCCCACCATTGTTTCTTTTAGTTTTTAAGTTTCCTTAATTGTACAACAATTTACTATTTTTAGCAATTTTTCGGGTCCTAAACTTCCGAAGCCATTTTGAGTCCCTAAATGACGTTTTTTTGGAAATCTATTGCTAGCGAATTTTTAATAAAATTGTCTTTTTCGTCATAGTCCTTGGAGAGATCTTTTCAACAAGGTATCATGCGTGTCAAACGGAGATAATATGACCAATTCATGACCCCGAGAAGTTGGCTATCTAACTAACCCTAACGAGTCCCATAAACTCTTGGTGTTACATCTCCTCGGGTTAGGGTTTTGGTTGTTTAGGGTTTGCTCTTATTGTTCAATAATAAAAAGGCCCTTGAACCTCATTGTAAGGTAGTTCAGAGGCAAGTATCCGCCACATCTCTTCTCAGAGATAAGCTACCATCGCCTGAGCTAGTTTATTTCCACTTCTGTTTGTAAGCATATTTAAATATTTTACATTAATGAAATGAAGTATTATTTCTGCTGCATCTCTGTATTTATGGTTGTCTATAATTTTTTGTGTTCCTATTTAAATCCGGATCAGTGGTATCAGAGCGGTCTGCTCTTTCTTTGTTCTTCTTTGCATGTCCCTAATGAGGTCAGGATATAAGGAATTAGGGCTTGAACTGGTCAAACCTTTGCAAGACCAGCCTCGCAAATCCTGACGGCCTCCCATGGCGGATGAAAAGAAAGACGAGGGGGAAGGAGATCCTATCAAAATATTTCTCGAAGAGGCCCTCAAGCGATAAAGGAACGCGATGATGGATAACTTTGCCCAGTTCCTTCAGTGGCTACCTAGGGGTGACACATCTACTTCCAGCAGCTACTCTGGAAGCACCACACCCTTTAAGGTACAAGTTAACTTTGACATTCCCATATTTGAGGGTCATATAGATGCAGACACTGTAGATAAATGGTTAAATCTGCTAGAAGGGTATTTTTTTGTTCATGATTTTTCTAAGCAGGAAAAGATTACTTTCGCTCTTCTCAAAGCCACCCCCCACGTCAAGGACTCGTGGGAAACCAAATTTGAGCAGAAGGATGAATGTACAGCCTCACTATTTTTAGCCGCACCCACTTGGAATTCATTCTGGGATACCATTAAGGAGAAGTATTACCCTGTCAGAAGATATGAGGATGAATACATAAGGTGGACCACGCTGTGGCAGGGAAGTGATCAAGATGTGCTGGAGTTTAGTAATATTTTTCATACCCTTCGCACAAAGTTGGGTATCAAGGATTCTGAGAAACATTTGGTACTCAAATACCACGGCTACCTACACAGGTACATCTAGGACGAGATGGAGTTCTTGGACATTTCCTTGCTCGGCACGGTGTACCGATACGCTATCAAGATCGAGCAGAAGTTTAAACAAAAGAAGCGAGACTTTGGATCTAGGAATTTGAAGCAAGGGAAAGGTGCCTCCAAACCACAGAACAAAGGACAAAGCCAAGGCGGGGTGGTGCAGGATAACCTGCCAAATCCACAAGCAAAGAACAACACATCGAAGCCAAAGAAGGACACAGGAAAGTGGTGTGAGTTCCACAAGAGCTCCACTCACAACACAAGTGAGTGTCAGGCCAAGCAATCACTGGTGGCCAAGCTAAAGGCTTCAGAATTAGATGCATTTTCTGACTCCGAGTCAAAACATGACAAGAGGAATGAAAAAGGGAAGTAGATTATCGATGCATAGCCCAATGCCACCGTTGCCACCATGAAGATACAGAAGGAAGAAGTCGAAGATCCAGAGGAGAAGGAGCACCTTTTCCACTCCTAGATGTGGGTAAAAGGTTCCCCTCTATAGTTCATTGTCGATAGTGGGAGCCAAAAGAACCATTTCGGTAGAGTTCGTGAAGTGGCTAGGCTTACCGACCATAACACATCCCCAAACGTACACCACTGGGTGGATTCACCAAGGACAGGACCTTTTGGTGAGCCAGCAATGTCACCTTCTATACAACATCAAGCCCTTCACGGATGAGGTATTATGTGACGTTTCTCCCCTTGATGTTTGTGATGTATTATTATGCCAACCACATTGTTGGCTTATGGGGTCTTGACCCAGGTTCAGTGTTATTTAGCCAAACAAATCCCTACACTACTAGCCCTTTCGGTATCAACCCGTGGAGCGCAGACTGAAGTCTCACCCGAAGCAGTATGGGGGGATGCTGGAACCAAGTTTCCACACCCTTGAGATGGTTGTGATGTTGGTTTATTCCAACTAGAACTGCATTCATGTAGGTCACTTCGCGCCCTTTTCTAACCTTCAGTACCTTCGCGAAGTGTTACAATCGACCTTCACGTAGCCATAACTAGGGGCTGGGATGCTTTCGTGCTACTATGGCAGTGAAATACGCTATTTCCCAAATTAGACTAAGTATCTTACTTATCTTATTGACAGATCTCAATTATCTTTGCGTAAGCAGATATTCTAACTTGTGTTCACTTAACCAATATAGTTATACACATTCGCGCATCATATAAGCATTAGAAGTGAAATTCATACCCAATATAACAAATCCACAAATAGGAAATAAATACACATAAATGATAGAAACTTCTCTTTATTAATACTTCCAAAAGATTACAGATTCGACTCGCCCTGCTCACTCAACTGCAGGGGTCCGCGCACTTAGCTGCAGACTACTAGACCTCTATGCACTCAGTTGCAGAACCTCTTCCTACGCTATGACCCAAAACTATACTTTACACTTCAGAGCTATCTCGCATGCATCTTCATTCCTTCTATTTCTTATTCTCTTATCAAACTACTTAGATATTTTCTCTATTTATACAATCCCATGGTCCGCGGACCATGGGTAGATCTTCTACAGTTGACATTACATTATCAAAATAAGGGTGGAAAACCCTATGACTCTTTAATAACTATGCGCTCTGCGCCCACAAAATGCGGAGTCATTACATTGTACAAAGTTGGACCAAAATCTAGGCTCTTAGCTCCAAAACTGCCCTTGGGGTATCCTGTGCCCAACAGGACCCTAACACAAACATCGTGACTTGCCCTCGAGTCACTCTACAAGTGTAGAGATCTTAGTGCAAAGACCTCCCAACTCTGATTGGATCGCTACAAGTTCGGAAGCACATTGAGCAGCTACATGTTGGACTTCCTCTACACATTTTTCGTTGATCACTGTTATTGAACTACCACCCTGAATCCTCTCTTGAGTTGCTTGCAATTGTGCGAGCTTTGCTTCAATGGATGTTGTAATTGTATACACCTCATTGATCCATGGCTATAGGTGTGCTTTCAAGACCGCTTCTTTGTGCCGAGTGACATCCTCCTGCTCCTTAAGTGCCTTTGTCTACTGCATCCTTGCAAGCCTCTGTGTAAGGGCAACCGTCTGCGTGGTCCCTTTTACCTCATTGTATCTTTGTTGTAGCTTGCGCACCTCTATCTCTAGGCACTCTATGTTCGTGTCCTCCTGCAGGGTGGTGAGGACCTCGAATGACTACTTGAACAGCTTCATGCAGTCTATCACTACGCTGTCAACCGTTGCCATTGCTGTAGTGACCGCGGTGGTACGCTGTTCTCTGACCTCTGGTGGAGTTGAAGGTTGAGCCTTCAATTATAGTTCAGCTATATGTAGGTTCAGATCTAGCTAAACCCTCGCCTTTTCTTCTCTTGCATTTCGCACCCCTGTGGCTAATTTTTGGATGCGCGCCTCCACCAGTTCCTCTGCTTGGATGGCCTACTCCAGGACCATCTGGTAGGCTTCCTCCACAAGCTGCACTATCTATTTTTTCTTCTCCACTGCCTCGTTGCGCTGCAGGCTCAACTGCTCAATGTTGATGTGTTTCCCGCTCATTACCTGTAGAGCGCAGCTCTCCTGGCCTGAAGTTCTACGATGTCTCCATCCTGCAAAAGAAAGAGCATCTCCTGCAAAAGATAGAGCATCTCCCGAGGGATCACAACCATGTTTAATCCAACCCCTTTCAAGTTGTTGACCATAGGCTTTTCGGCCTCATTTTCGGTAATGAGTGCTCCATCTGGTAGCATTATTGTGTTGGTCACCCTAGCGCGCAACATTTCCTCGGCAGTCGAAGTGCCGACTACAAGGCTGGTGGATACTATGCTAGCCTGTGGAGTGCGCACCCACAACTCCTGTATTTGTGTCTGAAGAGCCCCCAATACCAACTGGTGTTACTCCTCAAACTGTTGGAGGGCCTCCGCGGTGACATCCCTCATCATTTCACTGATATCATGCAAGTCTGCTTCAGCAAGGGTGATAGGGCTGAAAGATGTCTTCGAGGCCTATATTTTCTTTCACAAACCTACCTGATCTCCTGGTCGCGGACGTTTTAGCTAGGTGGACATTGTCTGCGGGTCCGTGCCACCTTGTTTTGTATCGGTCTCTGGTTTGGGTGAAGGTGACTTCTATCCTTCACGCTCTTCTTCTGTTGTTTTCTGGTGCTCTACTAACTTCGCAGCTTCGCATGCTGCCTAGGCCTTAGCCACTACTTCTTCTTTCCTCCGTTTTTCTGCCAACTGCACCATCCGCAGTTTTTTCTCTACCTTCTTTCGCTACGTGGTGGAATTTTCTGCTTCCACTGCGAAGTCAGGTGGAGCACACCACTCTGATGGCCAAGACTCAAGGACCATGAAAATTACATCGTCGGTTGCTAAGTATGGTAACTCATGCCACATTTTCATAAGGTCCTTTCGTGCCCTGATGAAGACATGGTGGAAGTTGGCTTTGAACTCTGAAAAGCTCTATAAACTGTTGTGGACTGTGGGTGATAACCACAACTTGTGATTGATCCCCATCCTGATGTTCATCTCCATGAGCACCCAAAATATCTTTCTCTCCCTTATCCTTTGCGTGTCCCTGGTCGCCCACAGTGAAGCGTACTTCAGTGCCTCTAGAAGGTCCTGCACAATTGACGGGAACTGGCTATCTTCGAGCAACTCCCGTGCCACCAGTACTATTGACAATAGGAGCCATGCGTAATGAAATGTTTTTCCCTTCTCGTGTGCCTCGCAGCAGTTTGCAAGGAGCTCACCGCATAGATAGTTTTCCTAGTTGAACTTGACCCCTTCTATGCATTGTCCTGCTAGTGAAACCACTGGCACAGGCACCTCATCTGCACAGCACTTTCACATCACCTTCCCTGCCAATATCTGAGTCACAACCTTGACTACAGGGTTGTTGATGCTGGAGATGGCATACCCTCGCTTCTTCTTCTCCAACTTGAACTTCTTTTTCTTTACCTCTGTGAGGGCCAACTCGCCTCCTTTTCCCTCTGAAATGTTTGTTGGATCCACCCCTAAGAAAGGGAGCCATGTAATTTGATGAATCAGATGGTTTGTGATGGGTATGGGCTCCTCCAGCCACAAGCACCCATCATGCACCAAGTAGAGAAGCTGCCTGATGACGAAAACGGTCACTGGGGCGCAGTGGTAATGTGGCACCAAGAGCAGGTTTAGCAACCTTGTTTTCGCAACACCTCTGAGCCATTTGTGTAGCTCCAACTCTATCATTCTAGCTGGCACATCTATCTTCTGGCACATTAGCTTTGCAATTTCTAAATGCGAGAACTTCTCATGGTTTGCGAGGTCACAATCTTCAAATTTTAGCACAAGAACTCATCCCAAGTGCACTCCTTCAAACACAATATCATCTAGGAGTAGGGGAGTTTGTAGAGAGCTCTTGCTCTCATCTATATTCTTTGGAAACTTAGTTTTACCCTTTCCTGGAGGAACATATTTCAGCAGCCTGGTGATAGAGTCCGCACCCTGGGTTTTGACTTCCATTTCTACATCCTCCTCCTCCACCAAGATTTCTTCAAACTCTTCCTCCTCATCGGCCTCCAAATTGATGACCTTCCCCTTTTCATCCCAAGTGAGCTTGGTCCTAAGTGTATTTCTGGGCAAGACGCACACCGGTATCATGGCCTGCTTGTCCTTCTTAGGTCTCGGCATGTGCAGTGATTTAGGGACCTCAGTGATTATTCCGGAACTCTCTGGGGCTTCTACTTCCTCCATTTCCTATTCGGCTTCCTTAACTGTCACCACTCCTATGTCCATGGCTTCTTTGGGTGCTGACATAGTGTTATTCCACAGTTCTCTCAATGTCTTTGGTAATTTCTCAAATAACGAATTCATTTTCATAATATCGAATATGTCTTGGACAACCACTTGTAATTTATAGCACCTTTCAAATTTGAATTTGACTGTTCCCCCCACATTCGGTCCATTAATGCTAGATTGGCAGCATATTTTCAAGAATCTAGCCCATAAAGTTCACCTTAAATGCCTGCCACCCACTCCATTTGGCCTCAAACCAAGCATCAAATCATAAATAGTGTCTTTAACGGTCATTTTCCAGAAGACCTGCGTGCCAGCGCAACTATCCTCACGCTGTCATGGACCCTTTGACACTTCTCTACTGCACACAGTCCTGTCATCACACGGTTCCCAAGCAGAGTAGTTTATAGTTCCGCGCCTCCTTTCAGCTGCCTAGAGCGCTAAGACTATGATTCTATCGACTAGTCAGATAGACAGGCCACCTGTGTATGGCTTCAAATGAATACCATTCACTTTTCCTAGGAAGGGATCTCCATTTAACTTAACCAACTGTACTACACCACCATCTGTAATCTCCTTAATAATATACGGCCCTAACCAGTACATTCTGAATTTCCCTAGGAATTTATCAAACTTACTATCATACAACAAAACTAGATCATTTACCTTGAATGTGCGCAACTTGATGTATCAGTTGTGTCATGCCTTTTCACGCTGCTTTTGGACTTGCTGGTGGAATCCAGCCAAAAATCGTTCTTCTTTGAGCTCTTCGAGCTACGCGAGCCTCTCCTCCAGGGCTCTGCGATCCGTCATACCTATGAGCACTACTATGTGTAGACTAGGCACGATGTATTCCATAGGAATTATGACTTCCACTCCATAAACAAGCCTAAATGGTGTTTGTCCCGTTAGTTTCTTGCATTTCGTCTGATAAGCCCATAACACTGCTGGTATGCATAGGTCCCAATCACTTCGTTATGCATTGCATACCTTGGTCAACACAGTTTCCAGTACTTTGTGGAATGCTTCTGCGCGTAGAATATTCTATGCGATTGCTCTTCCTATATAATGTCTTCCCAACATTAAGAGTCATCTGCAAGTTCGCCCTCCCAACACATGCTTATTGACCAGGTATTTTAGCGCGGGGTACATGTGCCTCTATGCAGTTTGTGCCTTTTCTCCATAGGCCTACGTCCACTTGGCCAGATGCGCGTGCGGGTCATCTTGTCCATCATACTTGTCTGAAATTCACATCTTAGACTTCCCAAAGCGCACTCTCATCATTCTCCTACATTCATGCGGTTCATCGAGCGCGGTCCCAGCACATCTATGGATAAGTTCCTTAAGCCCTTTCACGGCCTTACTGTTGTACAGTAACTTCATACAGGTTTCGAAGAAAGTTGTTAGCATGGATGGGTCCATTTCCAGCTCTGATTTATCTTTTCTGCTTGAAGTGGAGGCATCAACGAAGCTCTTCTTAGCTTCCATGAAGGTTTCTCGAGCACACTCCAAATCAAACTCGACCCCTTTCATCGGGGCTTTGTGAACCCAAGTACTGTCTTCTGTTCGTTTCCCGTTGTCATCTCCTATCGCGATTCCACTTCGGAGCACAATGTTTACGTTCGGATCTTCCTCGCGCTGCTCAGACCTCATCATCTACATGTTTTGAGTCGGGGGAGGCTGTAGCGCTCCTTTGTCATGTATCCTAGCTATCAGCATAGGATAATATTCTATCTCATGATCAAACAACTTGCAATACTTGTATGACGGGTGCATTGGATTCGTTAAATCACGGGCATAGTGTCTTGGCCCTCGGCAATTGTAGCAAATCAACTGTTCGCAACCTCTACCAGGTCCTCCTCTGCCTCGGCCTCATCCACACCCTTGAAATCTTGTCCACGCCATTCCTGCATTTTGGTCAGGGAGCCATGTTTCAGCATAAACTCTGTAGGCAGGTGTTCTATCCAACATCAACTCATAGCTTCTACACATATGCTCGTCATGTCCCACCGACCTACAAAAGTTGTAGAACAATTGTTGCGAAGTTTGCATATACTTCTATAAAAAGTGACAATTGTCAATGGCATGTTTTTCGGTTATTTGACAGATAATGCACCACAAAGGAAGCGCCGCACTAGGTCCTGCTTGAAATTCCAGCCTTAAAGGCATCGGTCCTCCTCCTGCAAGGTAATTCGTAAAAATCAGGCAATGGTCTTTGTCATGACCCTGACTCTTGCATTTTACACACCACACTTCTTCGCACAATTTTGTTCGAACTGTCTTGTCATGTTTCAAACTCTGCATCTCAAGGCACAGATTCTTCAGTTGCGCGTGGATCTACTGATCTCCTAGGTTAGGATCTTACATTGGGGTCTCATGTAGCCTCATAGCAATATCTAAGGCTTCTGCCTGAGTTGTTATCTTCTGTTGCGATAGCACACTCCTTAAATGTGGTAGTAGCGAAGTTACAAACCACTCACGATGTTGTCCATCTGTCAAATTCATATTGGCTTCATGAATCATACATTTCAGCCTTTGATATAGTTCACAAGGAGTCTCACCTGGTAGCATCGTGATCTCTTTGAATCCTACGATCAACTACGCTTCAGATTTAGGCTTGCTAAATTCTCTATTTAGCGTTGTTTTGATATCTACAACTCTTGCATTCAGGTTATCATTGGAGTACTTAATATACCAAGTTAGAGCGTGATCCTATAGGGTGCTAACCATTTTCGCTTTCTTTATATGGTCATCTGTAACACCTTGCGCTTCCCATACAACCCTTACAATGAACCAGAACTAGTCCAGATCCTCATTTCTAAAACCTTTGAACATAGACAACTTCACTGTGTTTGCCATACTGAATCACAGTGGTGGCGGAGTTGGTACGAGTGAAGATGGAGGTGATAGCGGTGAAGTCGGTGGTGGTGTGGGTGGAGGTGGTATTCGTGGAATTCTTTGTATTATCAGCTGAATAGAACTTCACCTTCGTGAGCTCTTCCTCATCCCCTCACGGAGGTGAAATCAAAGGGCTATTTTCGGGACCCTTAGTTCCTTCATTCCTGTAAACCTTTCCACTTTGCATAGCCCTGAACATCAAGGTAACTGCATAACCCGCTTTTCGCACAACAACATTTTAATCCAAGTATTCAAAGGATTTACGGACTTACCTCGCGGTCCTTTGAGAAAGCATCTCTCTGCTTCGCTACAGCTGACTGAGGTGTCGACCGCAAACTTAATAAAAAATCCTCTTATAATATGATCAAGCCAATGATCAACATCACGCATGATCTTATCCTCTGATGCTTCCAACCTTCGCACTAGCTCTGGGGTCCACACAATAGGACCATCAAGTTTCCACCTTCCTTGGCTATCTACTAGCTTTGTGATCCACTCGTATAGCTCAGTAGGGAAGGACACAAAACAAATTTTGTTGATCTCTGTATACAGGTAGCTGTCTAGCCACTCTTCTTTTGATAGTCATGAGTTTCTATTCTCCTACGCCGCAAAATTGTGAATTCTTCTATCCAACCAGCCTTCAATTTATTTCTTAGTTGGATTCCAATGATACGACATCACACATCTCTCGTGAATATTCCGGTCCCAGCAACAGAACCATTTGTTGGCTTATGGGGGCCTGACCCAGGTTCAGAGATATTTACCCAAAAAAATCCCCACACTGCTAGCCCTTTCGGCATCAGCCCACAGAGTGCGGACTAAAGTCTCACTCGAAGTAGGATGGTGGGATGCTAGAACCAAGTTTCCGCACCCTTGAGATGGTTGTGATGTTGGTTTATTCCAACTAGACCTGCCTTCACGCAGGTCGCTTCACACCCTGTTCTAACCTTTAGTACCTTTGCGAAGTGTTACAATCGGCCTTCGCGAAGCCCTAACCAGGGGCTGAGATGATTTCATGCTGCTATGGCAGTGAACCACACTATTTCCCAAATTAGACTAAGTATCTTACTTATCTTATGGACAGATCTTAATTATCTTTGCGTAAGAAGATATTCTAACTTGCATTCACTTAACCAATACAGTTATACACATTCACGCATCATATAAGCATTAGAAGTGAAATTCATACCCAATATAACGAATGCACAAATAGGAAATAAATACACAGAAATGATAGAAACTTCTCTTTATTAATACTTCCAAAAGATTACAAACTCGACTTGCCTTGCGCACTCAGTCGCAGGGGTCCACCCACTCAGCTACGGACTAATAGGCCTCTGCACACTCAATTGTAGAGCCTCTTCCTACGCTACGACCCAAAACTAGACTTTACAATTCAGAGCTATCTCGCATACATCTTCATTCCTTTTATTTCTTATTCTCTTATCAAACTACTTAGAGCTTCACTGTATTTATACAATCCCATGGTCCGCGGACCATGGGTAGATATTCTACAGCCGACATTACATTATCAAAATAAGGTTAGACAACCCTATGACTCTTTAACAACTACGCACTCCGCACCCACAAAATGCAGAGTCTTTACATTGTAATTACAAAGTTGGACCAAAATCTGGGCTCTTAGCCCCAAAAATGCCCTTGGGAGATCCCACGCCCAACACATACTTGTGGAAGCGACATGCTATGTATGAGTCAAGGCCTCGTGCTATTATTTTTACTTTGGGAAATAAGTTGTACAGAATACCAGAGGTAGCACCACCTACCGCCATCTCTTTGATTACTGCAAAACAATGCAATAAGCTCATTTCCAAAACCGGGGAACTTGTTTCATGATGATTTACCCTCAAGGAAAGAAGAAGATAGTAGCCATGACCTCCAGACAGGGCCATTCCACATGACAATAGCATATGGACAAGGTCGTGGAGGAGTACGAGGACATATTCACCTCCCCCACAGGCGTGCCTCTGCATTTTCAGGTCAAGCACTCCATCGATCTGACCCCAGGTGCACCGCTACCCAATGGACCAATCTATCGGCACTCCATTATGGAGAACAAAGAAATCAAGAGGTAGATTTAGGAGCTGCTGCGGAAAGTTCACATCCGACTGAGTTCATCACCATGTGGGAGCCCGATCGTGTTCGTGCAAAAGAAAGATGGGACTTGGAGACTCTGTATTGACTATCAAGTGCTGAACAAGATCACTGTCTAGAATAGGTACCCGATCCCATGGATTGATGACTTTCTAGACCAACTGAAGGGGGGGAATATTTCAGCAAGATCGACTTGAAGTCAGGATATCACCAAGTACCAATCGAACCCTCCATTGTGTGGAAGGCTCCCTTCAAAGCCAAGGAGGGCCTTTTCAAATGGTTGGTTATACCTTTCGGGTTGACGAATGCTCCTGCAACCTTCATGAGGCTGATGGATGACATCTTGTGGCCATTCAGCAAATCATTTGTAGTGGTATACTTGGATGACATCCTAATCTTTAGCCAAAGTTGGGAAGAGCACCTCCACCATATCCGACAAGTTCTACAAACACTGCGGCAACACAAGCTATGTACCAATTTGGAGAAATTCACTTTTGGCATGACCCAATTTTAGTATCTCGGATGCATTATTAATGAACAAGGGGTGCATGTGGATCGAGCCAAGATCCAAGTCATTCGGGACTGGCCATCTCCAACCACTCTGACAGAGCTCTGCAACTTTCTAGGTCTTGCCAATTTCAACCACAGGTTCATGTTGGGATTCTCTCATATCACTTGGCCCTTGACTCAAGTCACCAAGGGAGGAGCGAAAGAAAAAAAAAATTGGTCTGAATCTCAATACAAGGCATTCATAGATTTGAAACATCGCCTCTGCTCGGCACCAGTGCTCTCATTACCAAACTTGCAACAACCATTTTGGATCAAGACAGATGCCTCTAACTATGCTATTGGGGTAGTCCTTACCCAACATGGGCATCCTGTGGTATATCACAGTGAGACACTTTCAGACACAATCCAAAAGTATCCCACTTATGATAAAGAGATGTATTCCATTATGTAGGCCTGCCGATAATGGAAGCATTACATTTTGGGGAAGGAAATGGTCATCCACACAAACCACTAGCCCCTGCAGTTCATACAAATGCAAGGGAAGTTGTAGAATGATCGCCATCAGAAGTGGTCCACATACCTACAATAATGCCATTTGAATATCAAATATAAGAAGGGAAACACCAATAATGTTGCAGATTTCCTCAGTCGACCACTGATCGTGGCATTAACCACCGTGCTCAACTCTTGTGTGAACGAGACCTTTGATTGGCTACTTCTCTACAAAAGCGACACAGAATTCGGCTGCACATACCAAACGCTCTTGAAGGGTCAACATGTTCCATATTTTCACCTCCAGGGTGCCCTTTTATGCCACCTGGGTCACCTTTGTGTACCTTCAAGTGAGCATGCCAAGATGATTTGGGAAGCGCACTATAGTCGGGTTGCTGGGCATTTCGAGGTCGAGAAAATGGTGGCAGTATTGCAGATATTTCTATTGAATGAATCTTCGACAGGATGTCGGGAATTACATCAGATCCTGCACTGCCTGCGCCATTGCCAAACCGACCATCAATAAGCAAGGCCTCTATACTCTGCTGCCTACCACTATTTGACCTTCGGAATCCATTTCCATGGATTATATTTCAGGCCTTCCTTCTACTAAGCATTGGAACAACTGTGTTTTTGTGGTCGTCAATATATTCTCGAAGAGGGCCATTATGGCGGCCTACAAGAAGAATATCACTTCTGAAGCCACTGCTAAACTCTTCTTTAAACAAGTGTGGGCACGCTTTGGTATCCCACGGTCTATCATCTCAAATCAGGACAACAGGTTCCTCAGTACATTTTGGTCCAGTCTCTGATCGATGCTGGACACCAAACTCACTAAGTCCACAATTTTCCATCCCCAAACTGATGGTCAGATAGAAGTCATCAACAGGATGATCGTACACATTTTGCGCATGTACAACTCAAATCATTGACGCACATGGGATGAGAGCCTCCCCTATGTTCATCACATATATAACATGGCTCTCCACAGCTCGACTAGCCACAAACCTTTTTAGTTGAGCTTGGGACTCCAGCCACTATGTCCCATTGATGTGGCCATGCCATTTGCAACTACTCAGACAGATTCAGCTCATGTCCAGTCTGAAACCGATAAGGCAAAAAACTTCATTAAGCACATCCAACATATCCGCCAGGAGGTCCACGAAATTCTGGAGAAATCAAATGCCAAGTACAAGTAGCGACATGATCAACATCGGGTGCCACACAAGTTTCAGGTGGGCGATGAAGTCTGGTTGCATTTGCAAAAGGAACGCCTTACCAGAGCCTATCAGAAACTCAACCTACTCTAATATGGTCCTTACACCATTACCAAGGCTATGGGGGACAATGCATTTGAGCTTAGCATTCCCCCATTCCTTGGCCTGCACCCAGTGTTCAACATGGACCGCCTTCGGCCATACTTTCCACCATTACTAGACACATCTGACATTGTCGAACAACTCACACCAACTGAGTTAAATCCATATTGCATGGAATAAGATGCAACTGATCGTATCATGGACACGCAGATCAAGCACACTTTCTAGTAGAATATCCAACTATATCGAGTTGTCAAAGTAGGACAACTCCTTCACCAGGGCAAGTGGCTCACTAGGGACCAAGTTTAGCAGAAGTTTCTTCATCTCATGGAGGAACTCAACGTAATGGGCACCATTTCTTCCTAAGGGGGGAGGAATGGTCCAAGTGGATATTGGTGGCCACCCACCTATTCCACTTGGACCCCCACCATTGTTTCTTTCGGTTTTTCAGTTTCCTTAATTGTAGCATAATTTACTATTTTTAGCAGTTTTTCGGGTCCTAAACTTCTAGAGCCGTTTCAAGGCCCTAAACGACGTTTTTTTGGAAATATACTACCAATGTTTTTTGGATAAAGCCATATTTTCCGTCATAGTCCTTAGAGAGATCTTTCCAATGGGGTATAATGCGCGTCAAACTGAGATAATATGACCAAGTCACAACCCCGGGAAGTTGGCTGTCCAACTAACCCCAATGGGGCCTATAAAATCTTGGTGTTACATCTCCTCGAGTTAGGGTTTTAGTTTTTTAGGGTTTTCTCTTATCGTTTAATAATAAAAAGGCCCTTGAGGCTCATTGTAAGGCATTTTAGAGGCAAGTAGCCACTACATCTCCTTCTCAGAGATAAGCTTGCATCGCCCGAGCTAGTTTATTTCCACTTTTGTTTGTAAGCATATTTCAGTAGTTTACATTAATGAAATGAAGTATTATTTCTGCTGCATCTCTGTATTTATGGTTATGGTTGTAATTTGTTGCATTCCTATTTAAATCTAGATCATCCTTATCACTGATGGGGCGACCATGAAATGTGAAGGCCGTTGTGAAAATATTAAGCTTCAAATGGGGATTATCGCCTTAAAACCCACATGTTTTTCATTGAAATGGGTGGTTGCGACATTGTCCTTGGTGTTTAATGGCTCTGCACACTGTACCCTATCAAAATGGACTTATAGGAGTTATATATGAGTTTTAAGAAGAATTACCACTCTCATACAATGTGAGGACTCTAGGAAGCTGCTCCTACTATCATTAACTTGCATCGAATGGAGAAGGTTTTAAAAAAGGGCCATCATGGAATAATAGCACAATTTGATGCCATTGATGCCATTGAATCCAATCCTCCTCCCATTCTTCCCGATATGCAACAAGTATTATATTTCCTCCAGTGGGTTTTCGACAAACCTACGGAGCTCCCACCCTCTAGGGGTGAACATGATCATAGCATCCCTTTTCTCCCAGGTAACCAACAACCAAATGTCTGCCCCTATCGATATCCTTTTTTCAAAAGAATAAAATTGAAAAAATCATCAAGGAACTCCTTGAAGCCAATGTTAAATGTATGGACAACTTCCACCTTTACTAGCTTCTTATATCCCCAGATGTTCCAAAGTACAGGTAATTGATAAGCTCATGTAGAACCATGCCACCATGATTACTCATCTCAAAGATAATGTACATCAAGATCAAAATATAATGAAGCAACAGTCCAACCAACATCATTCCAAGCAGTCATTTCAAGTAGGTGACCACGTGTTCCTATGACTCCAACCTTATAAGTAAACCTTTTTCAAAGAAAAGGGTTGCTAGAAACTAGAACGAAAATTTTATGGGCCTTATCAGGTACTTTAACATATAGAAGCAGTCAATTACAAACTGGCCTTACCGACTACTTCAAAAATCTACCCAGTCTTCCATGTATCTTACATCAAGAAAGTTACAAGTAACAATTTCCAGGTTCAAACAAGTCTGCTAGAATTAGATGAGGAAGGCTCACTTTGGCTTTGACCTAAATAGGTCCTCAATAATTGCAAAATACATCTTCGTAGTTGCATGATCAAGGAAGTCCTCATTAAGTGGAAATAAATATTGCTAGAAGATGCGACATGGGAACCAACCATTATTCCTCAACAGTTTTCACAGCTGCAACCTTGAGGACAAGGCTTCTTTTGATGGGGGAGGGCATGTTAGGGTCCAACCCTAACCCATTTATTTATGTAATAAGTCCAAGGGGCCCTGTCAGATTCATAATTAGTTAGTTGAGTCAATAAATCCCATGAGGCATTATCCACATTAATAATAATTGTAAATGGTTGAGCCACATTATAGAAAAGAGACCAAAATTAGTTATAAATGGGTCATAGTTAATAAATAAAGTAATTAACCCGTATTATGCAAGGGACCTATTGCAGTTGCTACAACACCCTCCAAAATATTGGCCTATACCAAATTTTAGAGCCTTCCTTGATCTTGTTGGCCCTTGTCACAAACTTTGAAACTCATTTCATTTGTTCTCTTAGAGTCTTGTGTTCCCCTTTGCAAGATGGGGAAAATGTCGTCTTTTAGCTTGTTGGCTATCATATCCTATGCATAAGCCCATTCTGATGGTTATAAGAGATCACCCTTGTGAAAATGGGATTTTTAACCTTGTAAGTACCTGTTGCACTCATTTCCAAATTTTTTAGCACTGTCGCAAAAGTGTCGTCATGATCACGCAAAGTACATCTTTGGTATCGCATTTGTCGTAACTTGTTGTAAATTTGTCACACGGAGAGGAATTCTTTGTTCATATGTTTAGATGATCTATCTTGTCATTTCATTGTTATAAAATTATATATTACAGAGAAATGGAACACATAAAATATATTGCAGAAATATAAACATAGAAAACACATAAAACAAGAGAGAGATAGATATACGTAGTTCACCCAATTTGGGCTACGTCCATGGGAAATATCTATTCCTTCCTTTTATATTATCCAGCAAACTGAAGAGATACAACCTACAACAGATCCGATGTAATTCCCTCTCACACAATCTCCTCTCTCTTTCTTACTCAGAATACGAATATACATAGACGCAATACAGTTCCCTCATATATACCGAGGGGTTGCCTTCCACGGCAAAAAACCCTAAATTAAACATAAATTCTACCGTCAAATCTCTACCTAATGAATGGCCTAGTTTGACTATGAAATTACAACATTTTACAAGGAAATTTTACATATATTTTTAGCTTTGGGGGCACTGCCCCCGATCCCCCACCATGGGGGACTCCTAAAGATCGCTCCCCCCCCCGAACCACCCTTGCAGCTCAAATATTACAAGCAGGGTTGCCGCCACATTACGAACTAGGGACCAATGTGACAATACCTCTGAATAAATAAGATAATCAGGCTCCACACCCAAAAATCTCCCACCTAGAGACTGATTATATCAACTCCACTGCTACTTCATTTGTTGGACAATGACTCCACTTTGGACCTGGCTAATTCTCATCTTCATCATCATACTTCAAGACCAATTGAAACTGAGTAGAATCTCAGTTTCTCATTGGTTACAACTTTTTTTAACATATCTGTAGGATTCTGGCTAGTGTGTATCTTTTCCAGCTTCAACTATCCATCTTCCAACACTGATCATATGAAATGGTACTTTAGATGTATATGTTTAGTAATGGAATGAAATGAAGAGTTCTTTACAAGATGTATGGCACTCTGGCTGTCACTATATAACCTTCCCAATGCCTACTTCTTACCCGATTCATCCAAAAACCTTTGTAACCAAATCATTTCTTTACTAGCCTCTGTAGCAGAAACATACTCTACTTATATCGTTGAGAGTGCAACAACACTTTATAGTTTTGAAACCCAACTGACAATTGTTCCACCTACAATAAACACATACCTTGTGGTGCTCCTCCTATTATCTCTATCACCCACCATATCTGCATCAACATATCCCTATAGAGCAATGTTTGAACCAACAAAGCATAACGCTTGATTTGTGGTACCTCCCAAATACCTGAGAATCCACTTCACCACCATCCAATGTTGTTTTCTTGGTTTTTTCATGTACCTTCTTACAACTCCCACTGCATGTGCAATATCATTCCTTGTGCAGACCATTGCATACATTAAGCTTCCAACTACTGATGCATATGTAACTTTAGACATATAAGTCATTTCTTCCTGAGTCTTGGGACACACCTCCTTACTTAGTTTGAAATGGCTGGCCAAATGTATAGTAACTCATTTTGCATTCTACATATTAAATATTTTCAACACCTTTTCTATGTACTCACTCTAATACAATGTTAATTTTTTATTCTTCCTATCTGTAGTTATTCTCATACCAAGGATTTGTTTTGCAGCACCCAAATCCTTCATTGCAAATGAGTTCGCCAATTTTATTTTGAGCACATTTATTTCCTACATGTTAGAACCTACAACAAGCATGGAGGATAGAGAAACTTGGCTTGGCAAGGTCAATTTTCATTTGAAGAAGCTGCTCCAAAAGGCCAACAAGGAAAATTGAATCATGAGCCACATGGCTCACCATTACAGGACCCGGAACAAGATTTGCAACATAAGGGTCAAGCAAATGAAAAGAAGGCTAAAACAAGCACTTGAAGGAAAAAAGGAGGATGATAGGCTTAGGTTGCTTGCTGAAGCTTCCTTGGCTAACCAAGAAACTTTATGGTGGTGTTTTCCACAAATTTTGAGCAGGGTTTGAAGAATTTTTTCCTTTTGAAAAATTTGGCAATTTTTTGACACAAAAAATTTGGCTCTATGCGCAACGCCACTAGCGCTGCGCTTTTCCTAGGGGAATATAATGGAGGAATGGTCAGAATTTTTGGATTAATAATGATGAGTACATTCACCCTCAGCATTTTCTAAGCTTTTAGAGCAAAAATGGTCAACCAAAAGGTCAAAAAACACCAAAACAATGACCTTTCTGCCCTTTTTTGGACACACAGAAGCAATCTTGGGAGAATCAGTATTTTTTGGGTCAAATGAGCTTCAAATGAATAAATTAAAGATGTTATGGAAATAATACTTGAATATATTTCCAATGAGCTATCATGAGCTCAATTTGGACATCGGGAAAGCCTCCAAAATGGACCTACAAAAAGCACTACGCATAGGGCTTGGGCGCTGCGCATATGACAAAAATTGTGCTAAGTGTCTATTTCATTGTGCCTTGACTGTAATTTTGGGTTTCCTCTCATAGAAGGTGTTTTACTGATGTAAATGATGACTAGGAATTTAAATATGATGGATAATAAGTACTAGAAGGTAGATTCATTAGATTAAAATTCATCTTGAGGACAAATGAATCAGTTTCCTCACTTTCAGAAGCAAGTTGTTAGGATGCCTAGATTCCAATTTCTTGTTTAGTTTTGGTTAGATTAGATCCTCATCTTAGGTATTAGACCCCTGAGGATGGGATGAGGTTGAAACACTTTCTATATCTTCTTCTTCTTTCTCATTTTAAAGGGGTTGTGACTCAGTGGGATGCTTAGGCTTTGATAGATATCATTTTGTATCAGTTACAACATGAGATTAATGAAAACTTGAAGCTATTTCATTGGGATCCATGTGGTATGATGCTCAGTTCAATTTTCCTTATGTTTTAATGTGTTAAAATGTATTGTTGATTCCATTTCATCATTTCATTTTCTTAATCTGAAAGGCAGAATCCATAACTTCTATGCTCTGTTTTGGGTAGACATTTCACAGTCTATGTTTTCTTCAGTTTAGGAAGAATCCATGTTGCTTACATGCTCTTTTTAGATCCTCACCTATATTTGAATCACTTCACACATCAATCCCTAGAGTTTTGAGCCTTGTGCCTACGTTACCCCATCGAAACCTTGCAATTTTGACCTAATTTCCTTGCCCAAACTGTCCAGCTCCTCCTGATCGAACAAAACCCTTCAAAATCAAATCAAACCTTGTGCTACTATACCTAGCCTAATATCATTTTCCTAATCCAGTCATCTTGGCTGAGATCCTTACAGAGAGAGCCCTCTCCTAGCCTAGTAGGGCTAGCTACTTGGTTAAGTGTGGTTTGTGGTTACCCTGGCATTGCCTTCCTTCAGCCTGAGGTTCAATCTAGGTGATAACACTATCATTATCCTTCTACACTAAATTTATTTTCTTGTATTTCTTCTTTCATCTATACTTTAACAACTAGTGAAACTGCACTCTTGTGTGTAGTCCACCAAAACTGAACACTAATTCTTTGGAATGAAATATTTTCTATGTATAAACTGAATTTTCCTCTAAGTAGGGTAATTGAACCATATTTAGTCATTTTACTACATCAAATCCTTGTGCAGAATAGACTAATCCTTAAAAACATATTAATATGTATTCAACACTGACCTCTCCTCAACCCGGGAGTTGTCTCTAGGAACCACAAAATTCCTGAACAAAAAGGATGTCACTTTAAGCTTGTGCATAGACTATGATAATCTTAATAAAACCACCATTAAGAATAGATATGTGTTTCCACGGATAGATGATTTGTTTGACGAACTAAGAGGAATAGTGGTCTTTTGAAAGATTTGTATAAGATCAAGGTACCATCAGGTATGCATAAAATATGAATACATCCAAGCGAAAGAAGTTAGAACAAGGTATGGGAATTATGAATTTGTAGTTGTTCCCTTCGGACTCACTAATGCACCAACTACCTTAATGTGCTTGATGAACAATGTGTTTATTTAATACTTGGAAAAGTTTGTATCGGTATTTGTTGATGACTTCTTAATCTACTCAAAAACTAAGGAGGATCACAAGGAACACTTAGCTATGATGTTACAACGATTATGGGAGCACAAAATTTATGCAAATCTCTATAAATGTGGGTTATTTCAGTCCTAGATACAATACTTAGGACATATAGTATCAAAGGACAGAGTGGTGGTTGACTAAGAGAAGGTCAAAAAAATCATGGAATGTAAAATACCAAGAAATTTAGATGAAGTAAATTTGTTTATGGGACCAGCAGGATACTACAGTAGGTTCATTAATAACTTCTCTAAGATTGGTCCCCAAATTATGGAATTTCTAAGAAAAGGAATTAAATTATTGTGGACAGTTGAACGTGCTACAAGCTTTGAGCAGTTGAAGCAAATGCTTACTCATGTGTTACTGCTAAGGATAGAAAATCTAGACAAAAACTGTTTAGTATGCATCGACACTTGCACATAAGGGTTGGGTAGAGTCCTTATGCAAGAGGGCCAAGTAGTCATCTATGAATCTAGAAAATTGAATGAGCATGAACAAAATTATGTGACTCACGATTTAGAATTGGTTGTAATTTTTCATTCATTGAAGATGTGGAGACATTTTCAACTTGGAAGGAAGTTAACTTTAATGATAGAACATAGGGGTTTGAATTATTTATTTTACCAACCAAATTTAAATGCTTGGCAAGCTAAGTGGCTAGCCTTAATTATAGAATTTGATATTGAAATTAAATATATAAAGGGAAAGGAGAACGTATTCATTGATGCACTCAATGCGAGGTGTTGGCTTGTATAGGCCTGACCCAGGTTCAGAGGTGATTTAGCCAAGCAAATCCCGGTACTACTGGCCCTTTCGGCAACAATTCGTGGAGCGTGGACTGAGGTCTCACCCGAAAAAGTATGCGAGGGTGCTAGAACCAGGTTTTCGCACCCTAGGAATGTCTGATATGTTGGGATTGGTATGCGGTCCAACCTTCGCGCTCACTGTGCTACATGCACTAGTGGGCACCTCGTGGCCTGCGATGTTGTCTTCGCATAGTCCTATTCACAACGCGATCCTTGTTATCTACCCAAGTATTTCCTAATTATGCATTATTCGTTGTTTACTTAGATTATTTTCATATATAAGTATTTTGAACCATACAAGAATTTACTCAACTGCACGCAATAAATAAACAGAGTAAAAGTAATACATAACAACAGAATAACGATTCAAGACTAGATGCATAGAATTAGGATAAACTTCTCTTTATTAGCTTTATGTCTCGATTACAGAATTGACTTTTCCCTACACACTCAGCTGTAGGGGTCCGCGCACTCAGCTGCGGACTCTACTAGGCCTCTGCGCACTTAGTTGTAGAGCCTCTTCCTACTACTACAACCCAAGACACTTAGAATTCTCCTTTAAGCTTGAACCATTCCTTCACTACTCTCTATTAAACTTAGAGCCTCGCTCTATTTATACAATCCCATGGTCCGCGGACCATGTGTAGGCTAACATGACTTTACATTACATTACATTATTTCAGGGCAGACAGCCCTATGACTTAACCTCTACTTTGCGCTCCGTGCTCGCAATTCGTGGAGTTTTACAAAACTTTTGACCTGTTGCAACATATGGGGCCATCATTCTTGTTTGTGGGGGTTGCACCTGTAGGTCCTATAACTATGCTCTTAATTCCCCCAACACAGTGTTATGCTCCATAATCACCTCTTGGAGCGCATCCTTAGTAACATCGCGAACCGTTTCGCCGATATCAAAAATATCACCTTCTATAAGCGTGATTGGCTCGATGGACATCTTCGATGCCTTAACCTTCTTTTTGGGGACTGGTATCTCAAGGATGCACGGCCATTTCAACTATTGCGAGGTGGTTTCTGCGTCCACGCGCTCTTCAACCAGGCCTATGTCCTCAACCCCCTGCCCTGTGGACATCTCATGGCCCTCCTCGGCCTTTTTAGTTGGCGTTGTTGTTGATTCTGTTGTCTGTGTTGCTACTACTGCATCGGTCATCTTCTGTTGTGTGGTTGCCTCTGTTGCTACTTTTCCCTGGCACCTCTTTTTAGTCAGTTTTTTGATGTGCAGCTTGGCGTCCTTCTTCCTTTGTTGAGCTACGGCCCTTTCCATTCCTGCCAAATCTGGGGCGCGCCACTCCGGAGGCCATGAGTCAAGAATGGAGAAGATGGCATCGTCAATTGCGATGAAAGGAAGTTTGGTCCAGGTCTGTGCTGATCCTTACGTGCCTTGATATACACATTGTGCATATCCACCTTGAAGTCTGCAAAGCTCCGCAGGCTATTGTACACTGTGGGGGATAGGCGCGGCCTCCTATTAATCCACATGCAGACGCTTGCCTCCATGAGCACCCAGAAGATTTTAGTCTCGCGAATCCACGTGGCGTCCTTCGTAGCCCAGAGCGATGCATATTTTGCAACCTCTGGCAAGTCCTATTCAATATGAGGGAACTGACTGTCCTCAGGCAGTTCCCTTATCACCAATAAAATAGACAAGAGCAACCACGCATAGTGGAAGGTCTTGCCCTGCTCTTGAGCTTCCTTGCAGTTGGTTAGGAATTCTTCACAGAGGAATTCGTCCCAGTTGAATTGGACCCCCTCTGCGCATTGTTCTGCCAGTGCAATGACCGGCGCTGGTACCTCGTCTCCGTGGCATTTTCTCATCACCTTCCCGGCTAGTAGTTGGGTGGCTACGCGCACCCCTTTGTCTTTAATGCTACTGATTATGTAGCCTCTCTTCTTCTTTTCCAATTTTTACTTCTTCTTCATGGCCTCTACAAGCGCCAAATATCTGCTTTTGCCAGCTATCTCCGTGGGGTCCTTTCCCTTACAAGGAAGCTGAGAAATCCTATGAATAAGCTTCTTCATGATGGGAATAAGCTCCTCTAGCCATAAGTACCCATTGTGCACCAGGAAAAGCAGCTACCTGATGAAAAATATCGTGATAGGTGTGTGGTGAAAATGTGGAATCCATAGTAGGTGGAGTATCCCAGCCTTCTCCACACTGCACAGCCATTTCCGTGGCTCTAGCCCTGTAACTGACCCCTCCTTGCTCTATTTCGTGAGGCTCTCAGTTTGTAAATGTGGGAAATTTTTGCTATTCATGAGGTCCCAGTCTTCAAATTTCATTGTGGGCACGCGGTCCAGGGCCAAGCCCTCAAACAGAATTCCATCTAGGAGGAGTGGGGTTTGGAGTGCGCTCTTAGCGCCATCCAAATCCTTGGGTACCTTAGCTTTCCCTTTCCACGGAGGAACATACTCAGGCAATTTTTCTGCAGTGTGAACCGGCTAGATGTCTTCTTCCATTTATTCACCCACCTATATCTCATCTACGAGAGCCTGGAGGTCCTCCTTCTCATCATCTGTCTCAAGGTTGATAGCCTTGCCCTTTTCTTCCATGGAAATTTTACCAAACCGTAGATTTCACAGGGACATGTGGACTGGTCCTGCTGCCTATTTATCCTTCTTGGGCCTCGACGTCCGAGGTGATTTCTGAATTTCTGGCGCATCCCCCACCTGCACTGTAGGGCTCTGCACGACTTCCTCGGTGGTTTTCTCTACAAAACTCACACCTCTCCTGGTAGTTGTCATCTTGTTCGAACTGCCTTTGGTTGTTCGCGAACTTGAGGGTGCAAATACCGCTTAGCACTCAACACTCTGTGCTCTTTGTAATAGCTCAAATCTCAAACGAAAAAGTGTTGTCTCATGGCTAGCCTTGGGAGTTTTAGGGCATCTTTTGAATTTGAATTTGACCGTTCCCCCCACTTATGAGTCATTAATGCATTCTTGGCAGCAGATCATCCCAAATCTAGCTCTTAATTCATGTCTTAATTGCCCGTCGCCCACTCCCTTTTTCCTTAAATTGCACATCTCGTCATGAACAGTGATGTCAACGGTTACTTCCCAGTTGACCCGCACAGCAGCGCATCCCCCCATGTACGGGCACGAACCTTGTACCATGCTGATTCTGCAAGCACCTCCTTCATCGTGCAGTTCCTAAACAAAGTCCCACGCTCTCTTTCAATTGTCTGGAACGTTGAGACTATGCTCCCTACGGCTAGTCAGGTGGTCGCACCATCTATGCAAGACTTCAATTCCTTTTCCAATATAGTCCGTGGACACTCATCAATTTCCCTCACGACACCCGATGCCGTGTGTTTTATCTTATGTGGTGTGCTTCCCTTGTTACTACGTTTGGTAAGGTGCGGTCTCAGCCATGGTAATAGAATCATAAATTCTCGGTGACAATATTCCAATGCAGTGGTATGACCATCCGTATCTTGCCTTGTCATCCTTGGTTTATCAATGATACATGCTTGCGTGACCTCGTTTTCTAATCTTTTGATCTCAGCATCCTTCAACATGTTTTTCCTCCTTAAGCATACCTAATCTTCTTTGAGTTTGTGAAGTCTAAGGTTCCCTTGTTGAATGGCTTTCTGAATGCTTATATGGTCTTCCTCGCGTAGTTGTGTGATTCCTTCGTCCTGGTCTTCGCGCGCTACCATAACTGCGAGAGCTATTACGTGTGGATTCCTTTTGGTATTCCCTTCAGAAATCTTGGGTTGTACTCTATTTCGCACCTTTGGAATCATCTCCGCGCTCAGGTTTTTGCATATGGTCCTATAAGCCCATCGAACCGCCAGCATGCACAGGTTCCAATCAATTCGTCTCATCTGGTGAACCTTGTTCAGTACTCTGCACACCCTATGGAATGCCTTTCATGGAGAATTGGTAACGTGCATCACCCTTCCTGCTACTGTGGTTTGCTCTAATTCTCTAGGCTGGGGGTGGGATGCACTTTTGTGGACTATACAGCATATGTCTGTACCCATCAAGAAAGGTGGGCGTGCAAGTTGCTCAACACCATCTGATTGGCTTCCGTTTGAATTTGGGGTTTTCCAAAATGTAGGCACATCATCCTTCTACATCTGTGCCAGTCTCCAAAAGTTCCTTAGTGCATACCCCACCATCGTGCTGGTGTTGCGCACAATTCCCACTTCACAGCATCGAACCGTTGCTGCTTTGGTACTACACTTTCGAATTTTCTTAAAAATTCATCCACTGCTGACAATCCATCATATGTCGGCAGCTCCCTTGCCTCTGTTGTTACGCAACGCAAGATCTGATCATCATGTTGTAGTTCAGTGTTGTTATTTCATGCAGTCGATTCTACCATCGCTCTATCTCTTCATCTAAATCGAAAGTGCAAGAGCTTTCACGCTCCCACAAAATCCTTCCATTTGCAATTGAATTCACCCAATCCTCGCCTTGTGCAGTTATCTTATAGATACAGTCAAGATTGTCATCACTATCATCGTTGTGCACTGGTTCAGTGTATCGCGCTCCTTCGATTGGGTCTAGTGGTACTACTACGCATAGTTACTTTTTCTCGAAGGTCATTTTGTGCTTCTTCAGATTTATGACTCCATTCATATTGGTAGCCCAGTCTATTCCTAGTAGCGCAGGATACAAATTGTTGTCATCGACAATCTCTATCACTTCAAAATAAACCTACATGCTCGTGCCCTCAATATCTATTGTTAACCCTTGCAATCTTCCCATTGGAAAAATCTTCTGTTGGTTTTCCATTCGCAACTGAATAGGGGACAATTGTAACACGAGTCGCCCATGCTTTCCCATGTTTTCTTTGGTAGTAAATTCACGTCTGAACCCAGATCCAGGATTACCTGATCCATTTCGTACTCACCTATTTGCGCAATCAACCTCATTTCCCTTCCTGTGCGCAATGCATGCTTTCCAAGTTTCCGAACCACACACAGTTCTCCTGACCCCACACACCTAGTGATAAGTTCCTGTAGCCCTTTGACTGCCTTGTTGTCACACAGTAGTTTCATGCATGTCACCAGAAAGGTAGTGAGCATTGAAGGATCCATCCATGGTTCTAGTTGATCATTACTACCTGAAGTGGAGGCCTCCATGAAGCTCTTCTTAGCTTCCATGAATGTCTCCTTTGCACGTTCTAAATCAAACTCGAGTTCCTTTGTAGGAGCCTTGCGAACCCACGTATTGTCTTCTGGCTGCTTCCCTTTATCATCTCGCATGGCCATGCCAATCCTGACCATCATGTTTACATTTGGGTCTTCTTCGCATGGTTTGGACCTCATCATTTGTAAATTCTGGGTCAGAGGGGGCTGGAGTACCCCCTTTTCGCATATCTTTGTTATCAACGAAGGGCAATCTTCTACCTCATGATCAAACTGGTTACAGTACCAACATGATATCCTAGTCAGATTTTTACAATCGCGGGCATAATGCCCTATCCCTCTGCAACTGTAACAAATTATCTGGCCACAATCTCTTCCTGGTCCTATTCCACCTCGACCTCGACTACACCCCTGAAACCCAGTGCGCACCATCCCTACATTTGGGTCGAGGGCATGCATTCGGTCTATATCCTATAGGCAGGAGTCTGATCCATCATTAGTTCATAGCTTCGACAGGTGCATTCATCATGGCATACCAACCTGCAGAAATTACAAAACAATTGTTGGGACGTCTGCGTATACTTCTGCAACAGATGACAATTATCCATGGTATGTTTTCCCCCTATCTGGAAAATCACGCACCATAATGCAGATGTTGTGCTTGACCCCGCCTGTGCCTCGAGTCTTAATGGAATTGGCCCTCCCCCTGCCAACTAGTTCACAAACACTGGACAGTGGTCCTTGTCATGCCCTTGGCCTTTGCATTCTATGCACCATACTTCCCCGCGCACCTCCGGTCGAGTTGTCCTGTCCTATTTCAAACCTTGCATCTCCAGACACAGATTCTGTAGTTGCACATTGATTTCTTGGACTCCCAACCTATGGTCTTATATAGGGGTCTCATGCAATCTCATTGCCATCTCCAATGCTTCAGCCTAGGTGGAAAGTTTTTGTTGTGACAGCGTCATCGTTAAGTGTGGCATAGGTGAGGCCACAAACCATGCACAATGTTGTGCATCTGTTAACATCATATTGGCTTCATAGATCGTACTCTTTAGCCTTTGTTCCAGATCCCGGGGGTCTCACCTGGGAGCGTCGAGATATCCTTAAACCCAATGATTGATTGTGTCTCTGATTTTGGCCTATTAATTCCCTGTTCAGCGTGGTCTAGATCTCTCCAATTCCTACATTCAGGTGGTCATTAGAATGCTTGATATACCACGTTAATGCGCAATCCTGCAGCACACTCACCAGCGTAGCCTTTTTAATATTATCATCCACGATGCCCTGTGCTTCCCATACTGCTCTTACTACGAGCCAGAATTGGTTCGGATCTTCATTACCTACTCCTTTGAATATTGGTAGTTTGATCGTGCTCGCCATACTGAACTGTGGAGGTGGTGGAGGTGGAGTGGGTGGAGATGGAGGTGAGGGGGGTGAAGCAGGTGGCAGTGTGGGTGGAGGTGGTAAACACGGAATTCGCTGCCTTATCAAACTGACCACGCTTCTCAGAGAAACCTTCACGAGCTCGTCCTCGCTCTCTCGCGAGGGTGAAATTAAGGGACTGTTTTCTAATTCTTCACTACTTCCACTTTTGTAGATCTTTCTTCTTCGCGTAGTCCCAAACATTAATTTATTCGCATAACCCGCTTTTCACACAATAGCATCTTAATCCAAGTGTTAAAATATTTAATATACTTACCTCACGGTCCCTTAATAAAACATCGCTCGGCCTCACTGTAGCTGACGGTCGTGCCTACCGCAAACTCAGTGATAATCCTCCTATTATTTGGTCGATCTAGTGGTCCACAGCTCATGCTATCTTACCTTCTAAGGCTTCTAGTCTGCGCACTAGTTCCAGAGACCACACTATTGGTTTGTCGAGCCTACACCTTCCCTGGCTATCTACTAACTTTGAGATCCACTAATACAGCTCAGACGAAAAATATGCAAAGAAAATTTCGTGGATTTCAATGTACAAGTAGCGATCCAACCATTGTTCCTTAGATACTCATGGATTTATGTTTTCCTACGCCGCGAACTCATGAATCTTCTTGTCTAACCACTCTTCAATTTCTTTCTTTGTAGGATTCCAATGGTATGACATCAGACATCCTCTATGAAAATTCTAGTCCTGGCAACGGAACCATTTGTTGGCTTGTATGGGCCTGACCCAGGTTCAAAGGTGATTTAGCCAAGCAAATCTCGGTACTACTGGCCCTTTCAGCAATAGTCCATGGATTGCGGACTGAGGTCTCACCCAAAGTAGTATGGGAGGGTGTTAGAACCATGTTTCCACACCCTGGGGATGTTTGATATGTTGGGATCGGTACGCAGTCCAACCTTCGTGATCACTGTGCTACGTGCACAAGTGGGCACCTCACAGCGTGCGATGTTATCTTCATGCAGTCCTATTCACAGCGCGATCCTTGTTAGAGAAAGATTTCGGCGTAAATCACATGAAGAGTCATTTGTGACGTGTTTCGAACCAACCAGTGTGGTTACCCAAGTCTTTCCTAATTATGCATTATTAGCTATTTACTTAGATTATTTTCACATATAAGTATTTTGAACCATACAAAAATTTACTCAACTGCACGCAGTAAATAAACAGAGTAAAAGTAATACATAACAACAGAATAATGATTCAAGACTAGATGCACAGAATTAGAATAAACTTCTCTTTATTAGATTTATGTCCCGATTACAGACTTGACTTTGCCCTATGCACTCAGCTGTAGGGGTCCGCGCACTCAGTTGCGAACTCTACTAGGCCTCTGCGCACTTAGTTGTAGAGCCTCTTCCTACTACTACAACCCAAGACACTTAGAATTCTCCTTTAAGCTTGAACCATTCCTTCACTACTCTCTATTATTAACTGCTTTTACAACTTAGAGCCTCGCTCTATTTATACAATCCCATGGTCCATGGACCATGTGTAGGCTAACATGACTTTACATTACATTACATTATTTTAGGGCAGACAACCCTATGACTTAACCTCTACTTTGCACTTCACGCCCGCAATTCGTGGATTTTTACAACACCTTTGACCAAAACTTGGGCTTTGAGCCCCAAAACCTGTTGTGGGGGGGATTCCAAGCCCAACAAGAGGTTAAAATTATTCCATATAGAAGTAGTGAGTTCCTATGGAAACAATATGCAAGAAAATATTAATGCAGCCCAATAGCAAGGTAAGAGGTACCAACAAATAAAAGAGGCCTTGAAGCAAACTTATGAAAATGAGAGAAGTAATAATTTTTCCCTTTGAAAGGATGGGTTATTACAATTTAACGACAACATATATATTCCTTATCAGATAGATTTCAAGAGGCTCATGTCAAATGAGTTCCATAAAAAAGTCTTATTCTAGCCACCCAAGGTATCAAAAGATGCTAACAACCATTAAGAGGTCTTATTATTGGGCAGGTTTGAAAAGAGATGTGGCTAATTTATTTCCAAATGCATAGAATGTCAGCAAGTAAAGGTTAAATCCAAGCACCCATCAGGACTACTACAACCAATCCCCATTCTCAAATGGAAATGGGAAGTGATTTCCATGGATTGTGTCATAGGTTTTCCAAAGATAACTAAGATACATGATGTAATGATGGTTGTGGTAGATAATTTGAGAAAGGGAGATCACTTTGTGGTTGTCTAATCCATGTATATATTGAGCGATATGGCTCAAGCCTTCATAAAAGTTATTTTGAGGTTGCACAGAGTACTCAAGAAGATTATCTCAAATCAAGATGCAAAATTTACTTCAAAACTTTGGAAAGACGTTTTGGTTGGCCTAGGGAAAAAATTGGCATTTAGCATAACATACCATCCACAAACAGTTAGGAAAACTAATATGAGAAATAAATTGTTATAAGACATTTTTAGAATGTATGTCATGAACCAGCCAAGGAATTGGGAAGAGTTTCTTCCACTGGTGGAGTTTTCTTACAACAATGGGTATCAAGAAGCATTAAATATTAGTCCCTTTGAGGAACTTTATGGTAGGAAGCAAAACACTCCTATCAGTTGGATTGATCCAGTGAATAGGGTCCATATTGGGCTTGACATGCCAAGAGAGATGGAATAGGAAATGGTAGCCATTAGGCAGAATTTAAAAGTGGCTCAAGATAAGCAGAAGAGCTATGAAAACTAGCATAAAGTACATAAGAAATTTAAAGTAAGGGAGCACATTTACCTATGAATTAGGCCTAAGAAAAATTCCTTAAAAATTGGGTCATGTGCCAAGTTGAAACCATGGTATTTTGGACCATTTGAAGGTTTGGAGAGAATGTGATATAGGTAGAACCAAATGGAGAATTCTAGTCAGAAATTTTGTCATTCTAGATCAGAGGAAGATCGCACTCCTAAATCGAGTAATCGACGAGGTCACGGTGTAATGGAGGCACTTTTCTAGATAAGAGGAAGATCGCACTCCTAAATCGAGTAATCGACGAGGTCACGGTGTAACGGAGGCACTTTGGACCAAAGGAAGCTACATAAGACATGGTTGAGCAAATCAAATTATATTATCCATTTTCCTTTTCTATTTAGGAAAATGTAAATATGATTGTAAATGTAATTGTGAATAAAGTTGTATATATATATATATATATATATATATATATATATATATATAAATGGTGTGTGTTCAAGAACATAACACTAAGCACGGTGTTCCTATAAGGTGCGAGGTTGGTGACAACCCTTTTTCAACCCTCTTATAAATATTATTATGAATTGTAAATTGATGTAAAAGATGTTAAATCAAAAATAATGACTGGCTAACATGGGAAATAGATTTAGAGGTTTGCAGGAGGAGGAGTTGCTTATAACCATGCCTTTCATTTAAGTTACCACCTAAATCCCTATTAGGAGGGACACCACTACTTTGCAGGAAGTTAATGGAGGAAATCATCTCTTGAGTGGAGGATGATTCCATAGACTGCCTCATGGACCATATTGATAGAGTCAACACATAAGAGGATTTGGGGGGTGGGCAAGAAAATAAGGAATAATTGCATATGAATGGGAGGATTGTGCACAAGTGGGGGAGGAGAGAGAATGCATGAATCAAAAATATAATGAGGAATTTATTTGTCTCTTATTTATGTATCTACTAAATTTACACATCCTTGTATGATTTTATGTTCGACCACTTTGATAATGGAGGCATGTAGAGGTGCATGATTATTCCCTGTGATCAATACGCCAGTAGTTGTTCTTGTGGATTTCTTGTTAAGGCCTAAGAATCCCTCTATGTTTAAATATTATAAGAGAGTTCAGTGGAGTAGTGATGCTCTATGATAGCCAAGCTGAGAAACATGTGGGGCTTGCTGGTTGAGAATCAACAGGGTTGTGGTTGTGTTCCCCCGGATAACAAAACCACTAGAGACTAGTTGGTTGATACTTTCTCAGAGGTTGAGGCACCTCAGAGCTAGAGGGATGATAAAACCTTGTGTAGCCTTGCAGAGGTTGAGAAAACAAGTGTGAGAACCATTGAGAAGTCGTTGGAAAGTGCGTTCTTATTCTTACAGAAGTATCGCAGTTGAAAAAACTCCTTTATATTTATGCATATCTCTATTTTCAAGACTGAACTGAGACTCTTTGTACCCTACTTGACCCCTATATTTTTTTGTTGTTGGATTGAAATCCACTTTTGTGTAATAGCTCTGAGATATTAAGAACATATGAGAAATGGTTGTGTTCATTATATGCAAGTGAATGGTTGAGAACTCCTAAGAAAACTATCTCCTCATACCCTAAATTTGACTTGGGGGTGGTTGATTGTAAGAAATATCTACAATGCAGTCATCCTATGGTTGGGTCGATATTTGAAGTCCCAATCTCAAGTTTCAAGATCATCTATAATAGAAAAAAAGTGGTTTTTATTATGTTGTTCTGAATTTCATTTCACTATTGTGTTATGTTGTTGTTATATGGCATGTGTGGTTTATGGAAATGCTCTTATTCATTGTGTAATATCATTTGAATGGTTGAATGATAAAAATGCATAAGTGGAAGGCTTGATTCTCCCTGTAATCTATGCCATGCTTATGATAAATGATTATGATCTCCTAAATGGTTCTTATGCATGATATAATGTTTGTGTTAATTCTAGGATGGGTATTTCCTAGATGCCATTGTTAATTAATTGGTGGCTAGATGCCTGGGGTGCAGAAAATCTGTGATGGTCATTGAAGCACTAAGTCCACAACTGGGTCGGTAAATTCATCTCAACAATGAGCGAAGGAAGGAAGATAAATTTCTTTTGCATGGATCCATCGAGCCTTCTATATTATATTGAAAGCTCAAGAAATATAGCAATAAATATCTAAGTGTCAAGAGGAACCTAATAGAGGGGGGGAATATTCCAAGTGTTTAGAAAAAGAAATGTTAAAGCTTAGAAGAGATCACAGCCTAAAAAACCCAAGAAATATTTAAACAGAAGAAAATCTTACAAAACAATGGGGTGGGGAAGGAGTTTGGGGTTCAGAGTTGGAAAGGAAAATAATTGTTAGAAGCATCTCAAAGTCCGAACGGTTGAAGACCTAAATACTAGCTGGAACCCAGCATAGTTTCGAACCCAGTGTAATTTTGGGGAATTTGGAAAAATTATTGATACTTCAAGCCTAAATTTTTGAATATCCCATTCGAGGTCAGTTCGGTGGTCCATAAGAAATTTTATGTGGCATATTCCATGAAGGCAAGCCATGGGTCATAGTTTGAGGCTAGGCCCAAATGACCTGGAGTTTAGTGATCAATGTTATGTGTAAAAATTCTACATAAAAAATGGCTTGAGGGTTGATTCCCATTATAATGAGGAATGGTTGCAAATCACATGGAGGGTCAGTCCGATGGAACCCTTAGTTCAAGCTGATGTGGCATGTACGACTACCACTTATGGCATGACACATGGAAAGGCGGTGAAATGGACCACCTTGGTGAGGTGTGGTTTCCATGTGGACACCACATGGGTGCCACATGGGTGACACATGGAAATACCTTATTAATGTGACAAGGGTCTAGCAACCAATTTTTAAATGGACATAACTTTTAATCTAAGTGTTGGATTTCAAAAAAATGTATATCATTGGAAATCCCTTAACAAGACGGATGCAATGGCAGTATTAGGTCTTAGTTTTAAGGGATTTTAAAATTTAGGAGTTCTGTGACCCCAATTCCATGATGATACTATGGAGGTCAGGTTAAATGAAAGCAACACCTCTCACTCGGCTTTGAAGATACAAGGGGGTGGGAGGGAGCATTGCAGTCTTGTGCCAAAATGGAACCATTATTTTTTGGGCCATTTGAGGTTTTAGAGAGAATAGGGACTGTGATGTATAGATTGGCCTTGCCACCAATAGTAAAGGTTCATTATTTTTTCAATGTTTCTTTACTTAAAAAGTATGTACAAGATGTTAATTATATGATTGATTGGTCGATGCTACAGGTAGAAATAAAGGGTTATTTCTAGCTAGAACATTTATGCATTCTAGATCAGAACCAAAACATGATCCAGAATCGAGTAATCAAGCAAGTCAAGGTGAAGTGGAAGAACTTTGGACCTGAAGAAGCCACATGGGAGATGGCTAATTAAATGTGAATTTCATACCCATTTTTATTTTTCAGTTATGCAAATATAAATATGATTGTAATTAGATATAAAGATTTATGTATATAAATTTCACAGTGTACTTTTATTCTTGGTTTAAAGCATGTTATAATCGTGTTCAAGTATAGAACACTAAGGATGGTGTTCCTGTAGGGGGGTGGGGTCGTGACAACCCTTTTAGGTTAACTCCCTCTTGTTAATATTTATGAATTCTATTTTTTTAACTGAATTGTGGAAATGCAAACACAATGAACTCGCTCAGAAAAAAATACATGGGTTTAGTAGCCTTGGGGAAGAGATTGCTTGGGAAATTGGATAAATTCTCATTTAATGGCAGCCATGGCCTGACTGGTAGGTCTTTAAATAAATTGACTAGAATTAATAGTAGATTTGAGGAATTATATGGGCTTCCTCAAAGGAGGACAAGCCCATACCCCTCTTCCTTGCCTCTTGGATTGTGCTTGGACAAGTCAACAAGAAAATACAGAAAGAGAATTGAAGCATTTGAATGGTGCTAGAAAAAATAGGAGACAATATTCAAAGAAGGGGAGTGATGGGTATGATAGGGAGCTCTGCAGAAAAAAAAAAAAAAAGGGAGAGAATAGAATAGGTAGGAAGCACATTTGGAGGTTACAACACTGGAAAAGTATGGAGATAAAAAGAGAAACCACAGGCCATGGACTATGTTATGGGTGCACGCAGTAGCGCATGGAAACCACTACTCAGGTGAAGGAAAATGGCTCATTGGACTCTCGATTTTTGGTAGAGGTTCTGCATCCTCTAGATTCCTAGCTTGCATAGGTATTATTTGTGTCTAATACTTGACTACAGGCTTGCCATCATTTATAAGTGCGCTCTGGATTCCAAATTTAGGGTGGGGACACAAGAAGAATCATTATCAGGTTCATGTGGGTGGAGATGGTGTAATCTTTGAACTCCTTATGCCAGTGGATTGTTTTGTTTATTTCCCTTAAGCACTCCTCCTCGGGCTTTGAACATGGCTTGGGGGTGGCTGACTACAAGAAAATTTGCAGTGTAGTCAACCTAAGGTTGGGTGGAGAGTTGGAGTCCCACTCTCGGTTTCCAAACTTCTACCTTCATTAGATAAGTGCCTACTTACATCATTGTGTATTAATGTGACCTAAATATCTATTATTATTGTTGTATATAACTTGTGTTGTTGTATGAGTAATGTATGTTGTTTCATCCTCAGGTTATATAGCTTTTTCTGTAGGAAAAATTTATTCACCAAAGACTTAGATTGGCACAAAGTCCCTAACTGTCCCACAAAGCCTTCATCATAGCTTCCCCTGATATATTCAGTAATACTGAATATGAGACACACCATCGAATTGTGATTTTTTCCTTCCAATCAAACTTCTTACATTCTTCATTGAACACTTCCGTTGGTTTAGTACTTGGATCTACCACGATCCACTGATTTTTATCCACCAGCAGATCCTCCATCTTGAATTTCCACAACTCAAAACTGTCACCATTAAATTTCTTGATCTCTGTCTTTCCACTGCTCGCCATCTTCTTTCACCATAAGAATCAATCTCGTAGATCTCCCACTGAACTGGGTCTACCACAGGCCTAAGCAAAACCCCTCAGCAGTAAAGGCGTCCCCTTGAAGCCAAAACAGCTCTGATACCAAGTGTAGGTTTTAACCCCGTACAGAAATTACCTACATACGAATTCTAAACACAGAAAATAAACCATGGCAAGAGCATAACACATAAAACAAATATACACTGAGATTTTCCCCTGGATCCCAAAATCAAGACTACTAGATTGATTTTTCATTATGTTCCTTTCAATGTTACAATACATATAGATACATGCCAAAGCATCCATAAATCCCAATCCATTAACCCTGGATTAGAACATAATCGTATTTCCCTTGACCGTATCTACAAAATACCATGGACTGAAAACCATCACGCCCAAAACCATGTGTGAAATCCATGCACAAAACCATAGGTAGGTCTTTCCACATAATATAGGGTCCAAAAAAAATTTCTCGGGGCGCTGCCCCGAACCCTATGCAAGGGGGCTACCGCACCCCATGTAATCCCCCCCACGCTTGGGCTAGTCGTGGAAAGAATATAACACAACCCAACAAATATCTATTGTTATCTTTGTATATAACTTGTGTTGTTGATGAGAAATGTATGTTCCTGTGTGTATTGATGGATTTATGCATGTCCCTCATGATGAGAGTGTTGGCTACTTAGGGTCTGACCTAGGTTCAGCAGTGAGTTTAGCCAAGCAAATCCTAGTACAACCAGCCCTTTCGGAAAAATTCCGCATTGTGCGGAATGATGTCTCACCCAAGGTAGTATGGGAGGGTGCTGGAACCAGGTTTTCGCACCCTAGGGATGTCTTGATGAGGTCTGTGAAGTTTGCAACCCGATCCTGCATGCTCTCGATGCTCCATGCAGTCAACTGTCCTTCGTGCCTTATGCAACTGTCTCATGTAGCTCTTTAAAGGGAGTGAAGAGATGTTGCCTAGATCCTTTATCCTTACCGTGTTTTTATTATAGATCTTAACTTAATTATGTGGACCCAATATCAATCGTTCAACATTCATAACAAGTGTGCGCAATCATAAACTGTAAGAGATGCAAAGATATAATAGAAGCATAAACACACAGATCTACGAGCAAATGCACAATATTTCAAATTCAACTTCTCTTTTATCAAACCTCTGTTCAGTTACAATCCCAACTCCACCCTATGCACTCAGCTGCAGGGGTCTGCGCACATAATTGCGGACTCTACCAGGCCTCTGCGCACACAGTTGCAGAGCCTCTCCTTACTACTACAACCCAAGACTTAGACTTACAGACTCAGAGCCAATTCCTTATTCAAAAAACCATAATACTTCTCCATTCTAAGTCTCAAAAACTAACTTTACACTTAGAGCCTTGCTCTATTTATACACTCCCATGATCCGTGGACCATGGGTAGGCCGACATATTCTATATTTAATTACATTATTTTAGGGAAGACAACCCTAGACTATCGTGCTCTGCACCTACATTTTGTGGGGTCTTTACATCATCTTGACCAAACCTCGGGCAACAAGCCCCAAAAACCCGCTATGGGGGGATCCGCTGCCCAACAGGCCCCCAACACAATCATCGTGACTCGTTCCGAGTCACTCGGCTGGTGCAGTGATCCCAGCACGAAGTCCATCCAACTATGTCGGCATGGCGCGAAGGTCCGCAACTCACCATGCTATTGTGGTCTGGATCTGCTCCATTTCTTCTATTGAATCATCTGCGTCTAACCTGATTCTCTGCGTTGATGCCGGCTTCTAGTACCTATGTTTATAGTCCCGCAGCTCTGTCCGGTTTGTGGAGTCATGAAGACTGTGCTTTGGTTGGTTAGTCAGATAGCCGGCCCACCCATGTAGGGCTTCAGGTGGCTGCCATTTACGCTTGGTGGGAATGGCTCTCCATTGAGTTTGACTAGCTAGACCGTGCCTCCGTCTGTGACCTCCTTTACCACATACGGTCCCAACCAATGCATTTTGAATTTTCCTGGAAATTTTTTGAACTTGCTGTCATATGGTGATCGTGCCAGGCTTTCTTGCTCTGTTTCTGTACCTGCTGATGGAATCCCGCCAGAAACTGTGCTTCCTCGAGTTCTTTTAATTGTGCTAGTCTCTCTTCCAAGGCTTTGTGGTCCGACATGCATGTAAGTGCTGCTATCTGCAAACTGAGGACGATGTATTCCATTGACATGACTTCTTCCGTGCCATAGACTACCCTGAACGGTGTCTGACCTGTCAATTTCTTGCACGTGGTTCGGTATGCCATACTACGGCAGGTATACGTAGGTCCCAGTCATTTCGCTACGCGTTACATACTTTGGTCAGCGCAGTCTCCAGAATCTTGTTGAAGGCTTCTACTATCCCATTAGCTTGTGGATGGTATGGTGTAGCCTGTTGATGATACACATGGAACCTCGGTGAGTGTACTGGTAGTTTCATTCAAGAAGTGCGTTCTGCGGTCACTCATTAAAATTTTTGGACATCCAAACTGTGTTAACACATGGTCAGAAAAAAATATCGTAGTTGTGGCGGCCGTGCAGTCCTTAACCGGCTATGCTTACACCCATCGAGTCAGGTACTCTGTCGTGGTGATGATGTAGCGTGCACCAATCTTTCCCTAAGGTTTGATTAGTCTGACAAAATCGATTACCCATTTTTCGAATGGTTGCAACGTCATCTGTGGATTGAGTGGAATGTCTTCCCTTCGTGATGGTTTCCCAGTCCTTTGACATATGTCGCAGGCCCGACAATATGCTTTTGATCTTGATGTAAGGTTGGCCACCACAGGCCAGCACGGAGAACCTTTTGTGCCGTCACACATCCTTCATAGTGTCCTCCTAGAGCCCCCCCATGTGCTTTCGTGAGAATCTGTCCTTGTCCAAATTCAGGGACATATCTGCGTAAGATTTCATCATTTCCCATTTTGTAGAGGTGCCCTACGATGACAGAAAAGTCTGCTATGCATACCACCAATTCCTTCTTCTGTTGGATTGAATATTCCTTCGGTGCAGTCTCTGTGGTTAAAAAATGGATTATATCTTCGAAGTGGTCGTCCGCAACGCGCACTGCAAAGAGTTATGCATCTAGTAGTCCTTCTTCTAAATTCGTTGGCTCCTCGCCTGTCTCAATTCGTGATAAGTGATCTGGTCCTACATTTAGGCATCCCGAATTTATGATGACCTCGAAGTCATATTCTTGAAATAGTAACAAACATCTACATATGTTCCCCCCCAACACAGGCTTTTTCACCATGTATTTCAACGCGAAATGATCGGTATACATCTTGCAGTGCCCGGCAAGCAAGTAGTGTCGGTATTTTTGGAGTGCGTATACCATTGCCAACCCTTCGTTCTCGGTGGTAGAGTAGTTATTTTTAGCTTTGGACATCTTCCAGCTCACGAACGTGATCGGGTGATCCACACCCTCCATGCCTTCCTGCGTGAGTCCAGCTCCCAGCACGATGCACGATGCATCAACATGTACATGAAATTATATGTCCCATTTTGGGAAGACCAAAATGGGAGCAGATGCCATTTTAGAACATCCAAACTTTTCTTACAATCATCATTCCAACAATATGTAGCGTCCTTTTTTAATAGTTGTTCCATTGGCGTTGTTATTTGCGCATAGCTCTTGATAAACTTTCTATAGTAACTAGTGTTCCGCAACGTAGCATGTAATTGTTTGACACTGTGTGGTGCTTCCAGATTGAGAATAATAGCAATCTTCATTGGATCCACCATCAAGCCCTATTTGCAGACCACATGGCCGAGAAGGTTCCCAAAGGGGACGAGGAAGGTGCACTTTTTAAGATTGACCGCAATCTGGTGTCGTCGACAAGTATCCAGCATCAAGTGTAAGCTCGCTATATGGTGCTTAACTAACCCAAATACAGTCCAATCATCCAGTTAGACCTCCAAAAACTTGTGTATGTATTCCTTAAACACGGCCACCACTACGCGTGAAAATATCGTTGCCGCATTCTTCAGTCCAATGGGCATAATAGTGTATTGAAAACAGCCCCATTCAGTTGCGAAGGTTCTTTTTCTCCTATCTTCTGGCACAATCTTGATCTAATGGTACCCTGAGAAGCCATCCATGAATGAGTAAGCTTCCTAACCTCCAACATTCTCTAATACTTCATCTGTAAACGGTGTCGGGAATGGATCGTGAACACAAGCGTCATTAAGCTTTCTAAGGTCCACGCAGATTCTGATTTTTCCCTTTTGTTTCTTCTCTTGTACTACCATA
Organism: Pinus tabuliformis; assembly: GCA_031772625.1. Taxonomy (NCBI): domain Eukaryota; kingdom Viridiplantae; phylum Streptophyta; class Pinopsida; order Pinales; family Pinaceae; genus Pinus; species Pinus tabuliformis. The sequence continues at coordinate 853,307,885 of CM062820.1, read as the reverse complement.
GGACTCACACAGTCAAATTCTTCCACTGGTTCAATGATTCCGACTGCAAGCATTTTGTCTAATTCTTCGTGAACCTTTTCTTTGTACTTTGGATTCGAACGGTAAGGTCGCTGCTTAACTGGATTCGTGTCCGCTTTCAGAGTGATCTTCATCATTCCTAAGATCCCCTTTAAGTCCGTGATTTTGGTTAGGAACAGATGTTGATATTCGCAAAGTAACTCGGCGACCTTATCGACCGTTGCATCATCCCAATAGTCCCTGAGCATCGTGTACTTCGGCTCTGCCTCTGTACCAATGTTTACCTGCTTCATTTTTAGCGGCGCAGTGATGATGGGATCCTCAATTGATGGTCCTCGAACTTCGCAACACCCTTCATTTTCTGGAATATTAATATTTCGGGGGTCGTCATCATCCTCCTCTACTTGTACATTATAACATTCTAAGACACTGCTTAACTAGGTTTCCCATGTTGGTTGAACCACTTCCTGGGGTTCCTGTGGTATTTTGAAGATGGCAGCTTTTACGGCTTGCAGTGCGTCGTCAACAGTATCCGACCATCGGTCTTCAAATGTGAATGTTAACAAAAATCCCTCCCGCAGGACATCCCATTCGCTAGTACCATGTTGAAGTTCCGTCTTAGTATACCAATTCATGGGTATGACATCCAGGGTATGGTAGAATAAGTGTACCCATTCAGGTTGAGGTTCTTCTCCATAGGCCTTGGTCCATTTCGCGAGGTGCTTGCGTGCGTCATCGCGTCCATCATATTTATCTTCCATCCGTAGTTGCGGTTTCCCAAATCGTAGGCGCATCATCCTCATACAGCCGCTCCAGTTTTCAAAGTTTCCTTGATGTGTTCCATACCATCACGTAGGTTTCGCACGCAGTGCCCACTTCAACACGTCGAACCACTGTTGTTCTAGTACTGCGCTCTCAAACTTGCTCAAGAATTCATCCACCGCTGTCAATCCATCATATGTTGGCAAATCTCGGGCCTGGGTTGTTACGCAATGTAGTGATCTAGTCATCACATTGTAATTCAACGTTGTTACTTCGTTCAACCAATTGTTCCAACATTCGTCTTCTTCATCAGAATCCAAGGTGCAGGAACTTGCGTGCTCCCACGAGATCCTTCTATCTGCAGTCGAATTCACCCAATCCTGATCTCACACGGTTATCTTGTAGATACAATCCATCTCATCGTCGCTTCCATCATTGCACATGGATTCAGTGTAGCGCGCTCCTTCGACTGGATCTAGAAGAACTACTACACATAGGTATTTTTTCTCGAATATCATCTTCTGCTTCTCCAAGTTAATGACTACATTTATATCAGTGGCCCAGTCTACTCCTAGCAATGTGGGATAAGGATTGTTGTCATCAACAATCTCTATCACTTCAAAGTCTGTCTGTGTGATCGTGCCTTCAATATCGACCATTACTCCTTGCAACCTCCCCATGGGCAAAATCTTCTGTTGGTTCGCCATTTGTAATTGAATATGGGACCACTACAACATGTGCCTACCCATGCGTTCCCATGTCTGCTTCGGTAACACATTTGCATCGGAACCCAGGTCCAAGATTACCTAATCCATTTCGTATTCACCAATCTGTGTTTTCAATCTCATCTCCCTTCCAGTGCGCAATGTATGCTTTCCCAGTTTCCGGACTACGCGTGGTTCACCTGACCCTGCACACCTAGTAATCAGCTCTTGTAGTCCTTTAACTACCTTATTGTTGTGCAACAGCTTCATGCATGTCTCAAAAAAGGTAGTAAGCATAGAAGGATCCATTCCTGGCTCTAGTTGATCCTTACTACCTGAAATAGAGGCCTACGTGAAGCTCTTCTTAGCTTCCATAAGCGTCTCCTTTGCGTGTTCCAAGTCAAACTCAGGTTCCTTTGCATGAGCCTTGTGAACCCATGTATCTTCCTCGGGCTGCTTCCCCTTATCTTGCCCTGTGGTCACACCACTTCTAAGCTTCATGTTCACATTGGGGTCTTCTTTACATGGTTCAGACCTCATCATTTGGATATTCTAAATCGGAGTAGGCTATAGTACCCCTTTCTCACACATCTATGTGATTAACGTAGGACAATCTATCATTTCATGATCAAACTGATCGCAATATGAACAAGACATTCTCGTTGGAATAGTATAATCGTGGGCGTAGTGTCCTGGTCCTTTGAAATTGTAGCAAATCAACTGTCACGGCCCCTTCCTAGCCCCATTCCTCCTCATCCTCGACCTTAGCCCCGAAATCCAGTGCGCGCCATGCCCGCAGCTGGGTCGAGGCCTCGCATTTCTATCTGCATTCTATATGATTGGGTTCGCTCCATCATCAACAAGTAGTTGTGACAAGTACGCTCGTCGTGGCCCACCGACCTACAGAAATTACAAAACAGTTGCTGGGGAGCCTATGTATACTTCTGCAACAAATGACAGTTATCTATTGTGTGCTTTCCCCCTATCTGACAGATCGTGCACCATAGCGCGGGTGCCGCATTTGGCCCTACTTGTGCCTCTGGTTGCAACAGTATTGGCCCCCCTCCTGCCAAGTAGTTCGTGAATACCGGGCAGTGATCCTTGTCGTGGCCCTGGCCTTTGCATTTTATGCACCACACTTCCTCACACGCCTCTGGTCGCGGTGCCCTATCCTGCTTCAAGCTCTGCATTTCTAGGCAGAGATTTTGTAGCTGCACATGGATTTGTTGAACTCCCAGCCCCGAATACTGTATTGGTGTTTCATGCAACCTCATCGCCATTTCCAATGCTTTGGCCTGGGTTGAAAGCTTCTGCTATGACAGCGTCATCCTCAGGTGTGGTGTCAAAGACACCACAAACCACACGTGGTGCTACGCATCTGTTAGCATCATATTAGCCTCGCGGATATATTCTTCAGCCGCTGATCTAGATCCCATGGGGTATCACCTGGTAGCATCACGATCTCTTTGAATCCAATGATTGACCATGTCTCTGATTTCAGCTGGCTAAATTCTCTGTTCAACGCCTTCCGGATCTCTGCTATTCCTGCATTTGGGCGATCATTAGAGTGCTTGATATACCATGTCAGCGTGTGATCCTGCAGCGCGCTCACCAATGTGGCCTTCTTAATGTTGTCGCCTGTAACCCCTTGTGCTTCCCATACTGCTCTTACCATGAACCAGAACTGATTGAGATCCTCATTCCTTACTCCTATGAATATAGGTAGCCTAATCGCGCTCGCCATGTTGAACCATGGGGGTGGTGGCGGTGGGGTGGGTGAAGATGGAGGTGAAGGAGGTGAAGGAGGTGGTGGCGTAAGTGGAGGTGGCAAACTGCATAATGCGCTGCCTGATCAAACTGACCGCACTTCTCGGAGAAACCTAAACGCACTCTTCCTTTCTCTCTCGTGAAGGTGAAACTAAGGGACTGTTCCCTAATCCTTTGGTACCCTTGTAGATATTTCCGCTCCGTGTCATTCCAAACATTAATGTATTCGCATCACCCGTTTTCCACATAACATCTTAATCCAAGTATTCAAGTATTTAATCTACCTACCTCGCGGTCCCTTGAGAACATGTCGCTCTGCTTCACTGTAGCTCACGGTCGTGTCTATCGCAAACTCAGTGATAAATCCTCCTATTATTCGGTTGAGTCAATGGTCAACAGCTCGCGTGATCTTATCTTCCGATGTTTCTAATCTGTGCACTAACTCCAGAGTCCACACTATTGGTTGATCGAGATTACACCTTCCCTAGCTGCCGGCTAACCTCACGATCCACTCATACAATTCTAAAGAGAAGGACGTGAAGAAGATCTCGTGGATTTCTATATATACGTAGTGATCCAGCCACCTCTTCTCGGATATCTGTGGAGTTATGTTTTCTTGTATTACGAACTCTTGAAGCTTCTTGTCCAACCACTCTTCAATTTCCTCCTTTGTAGGGTTCCAATGGCACGACATCAGACATTCCTTAGGCAGATCCTAGTCTCGCCAATGGAACCATTTGTTGGCTACTTGGGGTCTGACCCAGGTTTAGCAGTGAGTTTAGCCAAGCAAATCTCAGTACTACCAGCCCTTTGGCAACAGTCCGCGGTGCGCAAACTGAGGTCTCACCCGAGGTAGTATGGGAGGGTGCTGGAACCAGGTTTCTACACCCTAGGGATGTCTTGATGAGGTCTGTGAAGTTCGCAACATGATCCTGTTGGAAATAATACTGAGAGGGGGGGTGAATCAGTATTATTAAGTTCTTTTTAATAAATCTTCCTTATTTATACTTAGAATTCAGTACCATAAAACAATGAGCATGAACAAGAAAAACAGATAGTCACACCAAAGAACACCAGATATAAGGTGGAAACCCAATGTGGGTGAAAACCACCTGCTGCAATATGTTTCTATCTTCTTTCAATTAGAAACTCCTTTTACAATGATTTTGTACTGGTGTAGTCCTTTACCAGTACGCAGGCTGCAACCTGCAGAGAGCTACAACTCTCTCTCGTTTTCCAGTCTCTCCTGGAAGGGAGCTACAACCCCCTACTTCTTTTCTTTCGAGGACCACTTTTCATAAATTTTCAAACTGGATCCAAGAATATCAAATAAACATCAAGTACATGCAGATTACCCAAACTCCTTATACAATCAACCAAGAATTACCCAACTTCTCAGAATGCTGTAAACAGAAAGATAGTACCAAAAATATAAACCCAGAACTCTGCAGCAATAAATAGAAGATGATCAACAAATGTTTTAGGACAGATACGCAATTTTTCTTTATCTGGACTGCGTGGCTTCGCACTTCACCTTCTGCATCTCTGCGTATCCCCACAGAGAGCCTTCCACTGCACCACGTACCCACGCACTGTTTCTTCAATCACGTCGCGTACTACTACTGTGGCCAAGCACGCTCAGATGCTATCGCGCCGCGTATCTACGCACTTGCGGCTTCTGTAGCATCGCGTACTTTCACTGTGCCTCCACACCTGAACCTCTGCCACGCCGTGTATTTTTACTTTTCTTCCGCACCTGAACCTCTATCGCGCTGCGTACCCATGCACTGCGCCTTCTTCTGCGGTGCGTACCCACGCACTTGCACAATTAATTACCTGCGAACCTCTGATTAGGGCCAAATTGGCAGTCCACCAGTGTGCCACAGATAGTCAGATGCCCAGATCTGATCATGCGCCCGAGAGATCACACTTCATAGATTCACTTTCAACTTCACTTTTATATAGATCCAGTTTTTAAACTGATAACCCAATATTTCAGATCTTAAGATATTCAATTTGCAAAAGATACCTTGGCCAAGTGATCTCCTTCCCTATTTATAGTCAAGCCCACATTCACACCATGGGACAAAACCATCAAATAACCAAAACAAGAGATCCAATCCGGGGCTAAATTAGAACCTATACCACGGGCCAAAACCATAGAATCAAGAACGGCGGGCTAAATACCACGGGCCAAAAATAAGAAACCCCACGTGAGCGCGCTTCTCTGCCTTGAAGTGAGTGAACTGGGGGTCCGCACCTCATGAACGGGTAACCTGCGGGTATGAACGCACTTCCTGGCCGGCGTACCTGCGGGTCCGCACCTTTTGAACCATTCACCTGCGTACCTCTTAATTTCCAACATTTTGAGAGCCTGAGCATTGCTACTTGAGTGAGTTGCCATCAAGTACAACACCTGTAACATAGAGTCATACCAGAATCATAATGCCAACAATCTCCCCCTTTGGACTTGATGGCAACCTCAAGATCCTCAACGTTATTCTCCCCCTTTGACATCAAGGGAAAAGGGTTATGCTCCCCCTAAGAATATGCTCCCCCTGACTATAAACCAGATCTGCAAAGAAGAACCATAATCCACTAAACACCATAAATGACCATGAAAGAGATAGAGACATATTGCAGCAATATTTAGACCAGCATCCATGATCTCCTTCTATACTTCCTCCATAATGCCAACAATACATTATATGCTCCCCCTGAACCTGTGCCATTCGATCTTCGACCAATCCGCAACCCAGCACATGTACGCATAAACCTTGCGTACAACCAACCATCAGAAGAGATTCAAAAATAAGATGATGCATCAACAACCCCCAGCTTTTGCCTGAGATATTCAAAGGTCTCCCTGGGCAATGGTTTGGTGAGTATATCAGCAACTTGTTCCTTAGAAGGAACATACTCCAACTTGACCTTTTGTTCAAGTACTTGTTCCCGGAGAAAATGATACTTGATCGGTATGTGCTTGGTCTTTGAATGCATGACTGGGTTCTTTGAAATGCTGATTGCACTTGTGTTATCACATAAGATGGAGATAGGTGGTGTATAAGTGATTTGAAAATCCTGCAAGGTCCGCATCATCCAAAGGAGTTGAGTGCAGCAAGATGCAGCAGCAATATATTCCGCTTCAGCTAGAGACAAGGCAATCGAACTCTGTTTCTTGCTAAACCAAGATACTAATCTGGAACCCATAAAGAATGCACCACCATGTCAGGATTGGGTAATCTGTCCTAAAACATTTGTTGATCATCTTCTATTTATTGCTGCAGAGTTCTGGGTTTATATTTCTGGTACTATCTTTCTGTTTACAGCATTCTGAGAAGTTGGGTAATTCTTGGTTGATTGTATAAGGAGTTTGGGTAATCTGCATGTACTTGATGTTTATTTGATATTCTTGGATCCAGTTTGAAAATTTATGAAAAGTGGTCCTCGAAAGAAAAGAAGTAGGCGGTTGTAGCTCCATTCCAGGGGAGACTAGAAAACGAGAGAGAGTTGTAGCTCTCTGCAGGTTGCAGCCTACGTACTGGTAAAGGACTGCACCAGTACAAAATCATTGTAAAAGGAGTTTCTAATTGAAAGAAGATAGAAACGTATTGCAGCAGGTGGTTTTCACCCACATTGGGTTTCCACCTTATATCTGATGTTCTTTGGTGTGACTATCTGTTTTTCTTTTTCATGCTCATTGTTTTATGGTACTGAATTCAAAGTATAAATAAGGAAGATTTATTAAAAAGAACTTAATAATAATGATTCACCCCCCCTCTTAGTATTATTTCCAACAATTGGTATCAGAGCCTGAGCATTGCTACTTGAGTGAGTTGCCATCAAGTACAACACCTGTAACATAGAGTCATACCAGAATCATAATGCCAACAGATCCTGCATGCTCGCGATGCTCCGCGCAGCCGTCTATCCTTCATGCCTTATGAAACTGTCTCGTGTAGCTCTATAAATGGCGCAAAGAGATGTTGCCTAGATCCTTTATCCTTACCATGTTTTTATTAGATATATTAACTTAATTATGTGGACCCAATATCAATCATTCAACATTCATAACAAGTGCGCGCAATCATAAACTGTAAGAGATGCAAAGATATAATAGAAGCATAAACACATAGATCTACGAGTAGATGCATAATATTTCAGATTCAACTTCTATTTTATTAAACCTCTATTCAGTTACAATCCCAACTCCACCCTGCGCACTCAGCTGCAGAGGTCCACACACACATCTGCAGACTCTACTAGGCCTCTGCGCACACAGCTACAGAGCCTCTCCTTACTACTACAACCCAAGACTCAGACTTACAGACTTAGAGCCAATTCCTTATTCAAAAACCCATAATACTTCTCCATGCTAAGACTCAAAAATTGACTTTACACTTAGAGCCTTGCTCTATTTATACACTCCCATGCTCCACGGACCATGGGTAGGCCGACACATTCTATATTTAATTACATTATTTTAGGGTGGACAACCCTAGACTCTCACACTCCATGCCCACATTTTGTGGGGTCTTTACATTATCTTCACCAAACGTTGGGCTACAAGCCCCAAAAACCTGCTATGGGGGGATCCACTACCCAACAGAGAGAGATAAGAGGAATCTTTATTTAACTAGTTAATTTCTTGTATTGAAATGCTTGGTATTAAATGGCCGTAGGATATTGAATGATGTATAAGAATCATGCCTCTGTGTGGAAACTAAATATTTACAATAGGGAAATAACTCAAATGCATCACAGTGCTAAAAGGTACCCATATTGATAATCAGGCTTAGGAAGGATAAGCCATTTTTCTAAGTGTCAAATGCATCCATGTTTATGGATGGATATATATATACATATGTATGTATGTATCAATGTGGTCGTTGAAGGGCTTCAACTGTGCCTTATGTGCCTACAAGAAGGGTGAGGGAGAGGGACAACGTATTCCTATCGGTAGGCAGACATATTCATGTCTAGAGACTGCAAGCCCTTATGGTACATCATTGTATGTGTACCACTGAAAGAGAGGAGGGAAAGGGATGAAACAATTGACGAGAATCGTTTCATTGCAATATGAGAACATTCATGTCCTAGCCATGGGTCTTGGTAAATTTGAATCCTATCATTGCATTGTAAGGGATTAGGGTGAGTTACATGGAGGCTAAAGGCTCTACTATAACAGTTAAGACCTATGACGAAGAAATGTATGTTTTATACACAGATCTAACCTCGGTAAGAACTAGGTTATAGCATGACGTGGCAGAGTGACATGAAGATGATAATAACATGGCACGTAGTTGGTGCAACACGTGGCGAGAGCTAGAGGCCCACTGGAGGGCCACGTGGCCTAGGAGTGACACATGGAATCCTTAATGAGGATCATGTGGCCAATGTGACATCATCTTGAGATGGCATAATTAAGATGCCAACATGATGATGTCACCTCCAACCTTGAGGGTCCCTCACTAAGTTAATGTGTATGGCAAGGAAGGTCGTGGTTAATGGGGCCAAGGAATAGGAATAGTTCCCAGTAGATGAAAATAAAATTTTATATCCCGCCTCCATGGGAATGGCATGGAAGTCATGGTTAATGGGTCCAAGGAATAGGAATGGTTCCCAGTATATGACAAGAAAATTTATATCCTGCCTCCACGGGCATGGCATGGAATTTAGCATTGTGGGCTCGAAATACCCTGAAAAATCTTATATTGTGAACATGGTTACAAACCAATTTTAGGGTTGATCCAGTGGGCCTAGGGGAGATAATGATGGGAAAGTGAAATAGAGGATAGCTAGAGGTAGAGCATGATTATGTGGACCTACTAGATGAGGTTGGGTTTCCATGTGGGCACCACATGGGGGCCCATGTAGGTTCCATGTGGCAGTTCCTTGCAGGCAAGGAAGGGTTATTAAGGTCAAATTTTAAATGGGCATAAATTTTGATAAGTAAGTCAAACTAAGATAAAATTTATATTGTCAAGAAGCTTTCAATGGGCCTCTTGCAATGGTGGTATTATATTTTAGTTTTGGGGAAGCCAAAATTTAAGAAATTTTGTAACCCCATTTCCATAACAAGAACTTGGAAGTTGGGTTAGGATTAAGTAACACCTTCCATCTGGCCTAGGTTAAGGAAAGTGGGTGGGGGGGGGGGGGGGAGTGCTACATGTATTACAAGGAAATGGGATTTCTTTTATAGGGAAAATATCAATAATTTACTAGAGACTAATGAAATTAGGTTGTTTCTTACTATTGAGAGGTGACCTACCTTAAAACTAAATATGTGGCAACATGCAATTGAAAAGTAGAGGCCATGCAAATCATGAGGCCATTGATTTATGTTATTGTGAGGAAACTCACACAAAATTTAGCACATGTGTCGAGATGCACTTAAACAATAGAGGATTTACTAATAATTAGGTTAGTTACTTTGGTGGCTCCTTTATTGTAGGAATTATTTTGAGATAATGTGGAGGAAGATGCCACTACCTAAAAAGAACTAGATTAATCAATAAATTAATTGAGCAAATGGTCTTGCCATGTAGGTTATAATCTTGATCATATGAAGATCTTATATTTCTATCTGCATTACCTACTTTATCTTTGAAGTTTTTAAATAATAGATGATTGAGTAAAACATCATGAATCATTTGATTTGATTTAGCTAATGTAGATCCTTTTTATTTTCATATCTTTGTTTTCTTCTAATTTATTCGTGTCATAGTTATAGTTAGTTAACGAGTCAATAAAGCCCATATTAATAATTGTAAGTGGTTGACCTGCATTTAAAGAAAGGGACCACATTTAGTTGCAAATGGGCTATGGTATTAGATAGATGGTATTAAGAGAACCATGGTACTAACCCATGGTATTGCATTTATGAATCTTATATAAAGGATAGAGACTCCCCATTGAGGAGTGTCATGTCTTATTTTGTAATCGAGCCCCGCTCTATTGGAGGCTGCCCCCTCGAAGAGGCAAGTGAACATTGCTTTCATCTCTGAAAAATAAAATACATGCTATTATTTCTCATTTTGTACTGTGTTTTGGGCTATCTTTCTTCATATATTCAGTATTCTGGCATCTTCTCATAGGTCAAGAGCATTACAAGTGGTATCAGAGCACTTTCCAGGGCCGGTGGTATCTCCATTTTTAGTAGAATTTTTTTTTTTGGGTAGAGACGTGTTCCGACGTCTTTAAACCATGGGATCTGTCATTAAGCACATAAACCTACAGATTTGGGGACGCATGCACGCAGGAAATACAAGAGGTGGTCACGCTTGTTGGACTCCCTTGTAACCCCTGTGGGTACCCCTTCGAGCAGTAGCACATTAGATAGAACCATGCACGAACTGTCTTCCACGTACCCTCTAAGTATATCGGAAGCCCCCTAGGCACCTGAAACCTTGCCGTAGATAAACCGTCGGTCGTCTTGCTTCTATAGTACACTGAGAATAGCACTCAGGGAGATTACTCACGCATATGATAGGGTAGTTAGGTAGTACGGCTAAGGGTACAGTTGATCCTCCTTAGTGCCTTGAAAGATTAGGCCAAGTACTACTGTTGGACCCTTATGTATATTGCGATATGTATCACCTGACACTCCTTGAGATCGTATTTCCCTCATCTCTCTGATGATTGCCCATCATCTTCTTTGCTAGATCAAATCTAGCAGGTTGGGTTTTGTCATCATTACAACAATCAGACCCACCAGTTCAGGGTCTACCGCCACAATACCATTCAAATCTAGGAGTTGGGTTCTGTTGCCGTAGCAATCCTACTCACATTCTATAGTTGAGGGTTTCACAGACAAATCTTACCATTTGTGCAGGGAGGCTTGTGGCTCCTATAACCTGGGGCGATTCTCGCAGGACATTGGGTAGGATTAACTTTTCTGGAAATTGGTTACTGCAGTATTGATAAGCAGGGAGTAAAACTCCTTTCAGAGTCAATAAAACAAAAAATGCCCTCCAGGATGCTTATAAGAGACTTAGCCCATAAGAATCAAGACGACGAGTTGAGTGAGGTGGTACCATTCACTTGTCAGCTTCAATTTTTTGGTGGTCCCAAATTTTTTCACAATGATGAAAAGTGATCTGGATCTATGTATGGTAGAAACCAGAGCTCAAACTATGGCCAATGAGAAGATGGAGTCCCTTGAAAAATGGTTGGAGGAATTAACAAGGAAGATCCAGACATTACACGACACATTCACAAAGGGAAAGTTAGAGTTACAATTGGAGACATATGGTTTTAATGAAGACCATGAAGGAGAATCTAGCCATCATCTTCACTTCCATGGAAATCACCAACATTCACACCCTTGACCAGCCAAGATGGACATGTACAAATTTGATGGCTCTAATCTAGCAATATGGTTATCACAAATGGACCAACATTTCACTCTGAATCACATCAGAGATTATGAGACTAAGCTACGTATGGGAGGCCTTTACTTGGACCAAGAAAGATGGCAATGGTGGCAGTGGCATAAAAAATGCTATCCAAGGACAATTACTTGGCAGACGTTCGTAAAATCTATTTGTGACTGCTTTGAATGGGAATAGAATTTTTTGGGTCATCTTACTAAGCTCAAACAAACGAGCATAGTAAATGACTATATTATACCCTTTGAGGCATTAGCCTTCCCCACATCAAGTTTGGCAAATGAAGTCTACTTCAAATGTTTTCTAAGTGGTCTCAAAGATGCCATCCAAGCCCACGTCCAGATGCACCACCCACCCACATCGACGGAAGCTTGCACCAAGGCTATCGAAGTGGAACATGCTTTAGTGGCCCAATCACCTCATCCAAATTTCATAACCAAGGGATGCTCCACCCAGGCTCAGGGCACTACCCAAACACTTAAGGTTCAAAAGGTGTCACCCGCAGAAATGGTTGAAAGAAGAAAGCAAGGATTGTGTTACTACTTTGATGACAAATACTCCCCAGGGCATAAATGCAAGGAACCCAAATTCTTTCAAATTGATGCTATTGATCATGGTTCATCTAAGGAAGCCCCATCCTTTGAGGGACCAAAGGAGGAAGATGAGGACAACTAGCAAGACAATGAGCTCCCAGCTACACCAGAAGAACCAGTTATCTCGCTCCATTATTTGGTATGCATTTCTTCTCCCCAAACTCTCAAAATCAAAGGTTCTATTAAACATCACCCTGTATTAGTATTGATTGATAGTGGTAGCACACATAACTTTATCCATCAGAGAGTCGCAGAAGTTGTTCATTGTTTTGTCAGAGCAGTCTCTAATTTCCAGGTCCAGATTGCCCATGGGGGGACAATGAAATGTGAAGGCCGATGTGAAAATATCAAACTTCAGATGGGATATTAGCACCTAAATACCCACATGTTTTCCATCAACATGGGTTGGTGTGACATTGTCTTGGGTGGTGAATGGCTCCACACAGTCGGCCCAATCACAATGGATTTCCAGGAGTTATATATGAGCTTTAAGCAGAATGACCACATGCATACCCTCCGCGGACTCCAGGCAAGTACTCCTTCTATCATCAGCTTGCATCGGATGGAAAAGTTGTTAAAAAAGGACCACCATGGAGTTATTTCCCAATTTAATGCCATCTAGGCCTTCGAGCCCACTACTCTTCATATTCATCCTGAGATGCAACAAGTCTTAAACATCCATCTGCAGGTCTTTGACAAACCTCATGAGCTTCCGCCCTCTAGAGGGGAACATGATCATAGCATTACTTTGGTCCCAAGGGCACAACCACCATATGTGCACCCATATAGATACCCCTTCGCCCAAAATAATGAAATTGAAAAAATCATCAAGGAACTCCTGGAAGCCGATGTCATTCGTCCTAGCATTAGTCCTTATTCATCGCTTGTGGTCATGGTGCTCAAGAATATGGGGAATGTCGCATGTGTCTAGACTTCAAGGCCCTCAACAAGCTGACGGTCAAAGATAAATTCCCCATCCTGGTTGTTGATTATTTTACGGATGAACCAAATGGGGCTCAATTCTTTACTAAGCTAGATCTTCGCTCATGCTATCACCAAATACACATGAAATAAGTAGACATTCTGAAGACTGCTTTCTTAACTCATGAAGGCCATTATGAATTCCCGGTCATGCCATTTGGTCTCTATAATGCCCCATCCACTTTTCAGAGCCTCATGAATCACCTGCTCAAACCATATCTCAGAAAATTTGTCCTTGTCTTCTTTGATGACATTCTCATCTACAGCCTCACCTGGGAAAAACATCTTCAACGTGTAGACCTGCTCTTGCAACTGCTCCAGAAGCATAATTTATTTGTCAACTTGTCTAAGTTCTCTTTTGGCATGAAAGAAGTTGAGTATTTGGGCCACATTGTGGGGTGTGAAGTTGTCAGGGTGGATCCAAAAAAGATCCAGGCAATGCAGGATTGGCCCCAACCAAAGACCTTGAAGAGTTTGAGAGGATTCTTGGGTCTCATCGGCTACTATCGCGAATTTGTCAACAATTATGGTCACATTGATAGACACCTCACTCACCTTCATAATAAAAATTCATTCCTCTGGACTGATGAAGCACAACAGGCGTTTATAGATCTCAAACATGCCATGTTTTCCACTCCTGTATTGGCACTACCTGACTTCACCAAATCTTTTGTGATTGAGTGTGATGCTTTAGGTAAGGGTATAGGGGTTGTCTTAATGCAAGAAATTTGACCCTTGGCCTTCACCAGCCAACAACTAAGTGGGAAACATCTGGGAAAATCTACCTATGAGAAGGAGATGATGGCCATCTTACATGCAGTGGTTACCTGGCGACCATACTTATTGGGGCGGCATTTCCAAATCCGCACAGACCATCAAAGCCTTAAATATTTTTTGGAGCAATGGCTATCCTCACCACAACAAAATAAATGGCTAGCTAAAATCCTGGGATATGATTATGAGATCATTTACAAGAAAGGGTGCGACAATGTCGTAGCGGATGCTTTATCACACCAATTTGAGGAGGACAGCACCCTGCTAGAAATCTCTCTACCCATTCCAGATTGGATTGAAGAAGCTCACAAGGAATGGTTTTCACATCCTTCGCTCTACCAAATCATTAATAACTTGCAAGCATATCCTAACTCCACAATGGGCTACTTTTGGAAGGATGAGATTCTTCGCTACAAGGACCGAGAACTGATATCACCGACTTCCACCCTCAAAATGCACATTTTGGAAGAGTTGCACTCACCTCCCACTACAGGTCATGCATGCTTTCAGAAGACTTATGCTCGCACTCGTCGTTCCTTCTTTTGGACAGACATTCTTACTTTTGTAGTTGAATGTGATGTGAATCAGCACCACAAAGGAGAAACAGTCAAGTCCCAAGGCACTTTACAACCATTGCCCATCCCTGCCTCAATTTGGATGGATGTTTCTATGGATTTCATTACTGGTCTTCCGAAGTCAGGCAACAAGTCAGTCATCATGGTGGTTGTGGACAGACTTTCTAATTATGCTCATTTTTGCACCCTGCCCCACCCTTTTACACCCACTTTGGTGGCTCAATCTTTCATGGACCAGATCTTCAAATTGCATGGCATGCCCACTTCCATCGTGTCTAATTGTGACCCGATCTTCACCAGTAACTTTTGGTAGGAACTTTTCAAGCTACAAGGCACCCAACTACAACTAAGTACTTCCTATCATCCCTAAACTGATGGTCAAACTAAAGTCGTCAACAAATGTCTGGAGACCTACCTCAGGTGATTCACTTCATAAAAGAAACATCAATGGGTACAGTGGTTACCTTTAGCTAAGTGGTGGTATAATACTAACTATCATGCCACCACCAAGATGACTCCATATGAAGCAGTTTATGGTCAACTCCCCCCTTCACCTACTTCTTATATCCTTTGATGCTCTAAGGTGCAAGCAATGGATCAACTCCTATAGAATCGTGCCACCATGCTAGCCCATCTCAAAGATAATATCCATCAAGCTCAGAATTGCATGAAGCAACAGGCAGACCAACATTGTTCGGAGCACACATTTCAAGAAGGGGATTAGGTATTCTTGAGGCTGCAACCATACAAGCAAACATCACTCAAAGACAAGGGTCGTCAAAAATTATCTCCAAAATTCTACGGACCTTATCAAATACTTCAGCGCATTGGCGAAGTAGCCTACAAGCTAGCCTTGCCACCCACTGCAAAAATCCATCCCGTCTTCCATGTATCATGCCTCAAGAAAGTGGTGGGGAACAATTGTAGAATTCAAACCAGTCTACCTGAATTGGATGAAGAAGGTTCAATCTAGCTCCAACCGAAACAGGTCCTTGACAAGCAAGAATGACATCTGCGCGGCCGCACGATCAAGGAAGTCCTCGTCAAGTGGAAAGACACCTCTCCAGAAGATGCGACCTGGGAACCAGCCACTATTCTTCAGCAATTTCTACAGCTTTAGCCTTGAGGACAAGGTTGTTTTTATGGGGGGGAGCATGTTAGGGTCTGACCCTAACCCCCTTATTTATGTAATAGGGTCGCGTCATAGTTATATTTAATTAACGAGTCAATAAAGCCCATATTAATAATTGTAAGTGGTTGACCTGCATTGAAAGAAAGGGACCATAGTTAGTTGCAATGGGCCATTATTAGAGATCAATTTGGGCACATCAACCCCAACTTACAAATCGATGATATTAGGGCTCATCAACCCCTGGTGCAGTTGTTACATGCCCTAAAGAAGTTAGTCATCAGAATGCCTTACTTCCTAAGAAGTTCCATCACTAAAAACATCCAAAAACTACCTCTAAGAAGATCAGCGTAGGTAGGCCTTCATTAGGGTGCACTGCATTGCAAACCATACACTGACAAGGTGCTATGCAGTGCACTTGGTCCTTCTTTGGCCTGCGTTGAGAGAACTTGGGAAAATTTCCGTGAGGGTTTGAAGATTTCTTATCCATTGGAAGCCTCTAGAAGTTTCTCAAATGTCACCTATACCTTTGAGTTCGCTTATGGATGAGAAAGAGAATTAGGAAACATCAATACCCTATCCCTTCTTCTATGGAACTGATTTCTAAATTTAGAAAGGCATTCATTTTCTCCATTGATGGCATAACCTCCTTCACTCACCTATAAATTGATCACACATCTAAGAGGTCAGGGGCTGAAAAATATTGAGTTGCAAGGAGATGCTGGTGATATGAGATTAGAATTGGGTGCAAGTATTGTGATAGTGTTGGAGTGTCTTGCTTTTCATGAGGTGATGAAGAATTGAATTGGAAGGATGACACTAGATCGAGCTCATATGAGTTGTAATCTTTCCTCTTATCAATAAAGTTTTCAAGACTTTTTCCTTATGCTTGTGTTATATGTTAATGCATTCATATGTATATCATGTTTTTGATTCCATGTTATTTATAACCAATAGATCATTATGCTTTGATTGGTTTTTGTTTCTGTGATTGTGCAGGTACTTTCCAAGCGGCTTAAGTATGGGAAGGAGCAGCTTTAGAGGGGGCATCTACTTACATTATGTCCATGAGCTGTTGGAAAACACTTGGTTCACTGCCTTTGTCACGATCGCCAACAACGTTAAAATCCTTTGATGGAAGAACTTATACTCCATATGGGATTTTGAGTAACCTGCAAATTGAACTAGGGGACAAGACAGTAACTGTTTACATTGAGGTAGTTGACGGACTCCTCAATTACAACATTTTACTAGGAAGGCCTTGGGTATATGCTATGGCTGTTGTCGTTTCCATGTACTTTCATACAATCGCATTTTCTTTCAAGGGTGGAATCACAGTCATTGATTAGCTAACCTTCTTTTCCAATAGTTCACATGCTACGGGACACATTCTGTTGATACACAGAAACCCACCATCACTTCAAAATGTTGGAGTAGGTCTCCTTAAAGATCCTTCCCTGATGGGCACTTTTACCCTCCCGTCACCACCTGGTTTCGCGGAAATGGCAAAAGTGGAGACTTGCAACATGATTTCTTCTACATCATCTAATTTTACGAAGATTTCCAACTACTTTGAAACTGATGGTCATAGCGAGGTGTTGCGGCTAAGCCCCATTGAGTCCTCATAGAAATCAATTTTTTGGGCTTGTGCGGCAAACCCTAATCTGTACTCAACAATTGTATGGGTAGATAGATCATTAGAATATGGTACCTCTTCGAATCCTTTTTCACGTATACACTCTATGGATGAAGGAATCATCACATCAATGATGATAGGAGAGATACTGTGGGAGGATTATCATCATCCCACCTTCAAGATGACAATGAAGATTATTCAAATGAACTAAATCACCCATCAATCGTTGATTTTTTGTCAAAATCTATAAATATTATATATTTTGAGTGTAATTTGTCCAACATAGAAGAAACAATTTCTATAAACATTTCCACCAAGCCTAACATTGTAGAAAACATTCATGTCAGCAAATCTTGTTCTTCATTGGAACTTGATACTTACTGTGCTCTTTTTCACGAATTTCGAGATATATTTCCATGGTTTTATGAGGAGATGTCGGGCATTGACTCAAGTATTGTTGAACATGAGATTAAAATGTACCATGATGTCAAACCAGTACGATAGCGACTTCGACCTGTTCGTCCTAAGAAAGTCGTTTCCATTAAAGCAGAGGTTGAAAAACTTTTGCGTGCTGGCTTCATTTTCCCTGTACCTCTTACTGATTGGGTATCTAACATTGTTCCAGTGATGAAAAAACAAGGGACAATTCAAGTGTGCATCGATTATAGGGATGTAAACCGAGCATGTCCTAAGGACAATTATCCTACACCTTTTATCAACCGAATTATTGATGAATGTACTGGATGTGAAATCTTTTCATTCATGGATGGATTTTTTAGCTACAATCAAATCAATATCCGCCCACAGGACCAATCAAAAATTGCTTTTATATGTCCTTGGGGCACATTTGCTTATCGAAAGCTACCTTTTGGTTTGAAGAATGCAGGGGCTACATTTTCGAGGGCGATGAATTATGCCTTCCATGACATCAAGCACATTGTTCAACCTTATCTTGATGATTTGCCTACTCACTCTTGAAATTGAACTGATCACCCGCAACATTTAAGAGAAATATTCTTACAATGTCGACATTACAAGATAAGACTTAATCCACACAAATGTGTGTTTTGTGTTGAAACTGGTCGATTGCTTGGATTTGTAGTTTCAAAATATGGAATTCAACTTGATCCCATTAAGGTTCGGGCAATCATTGACTTTCCTCCACCTTCAAACTTGTTATAGATACAGAGACTTCAAGGGAAGGAAAACTTTCTGAGGAGGTTCATTCCAAAATATGTTGAATTAGCTAAAGGTTATACACGTCTATTGAAGAAAGGGGTACCCTTCCATCGGGACCAAGTTATGCAAGCTTCTTTTGATTCTCTCAAAGATTCCCTGATTAGAGCATCATTAATGTATTCCCCTAACTATCAAAAATACTTTTACTTGTATCTCGCCACTGCAGATACAACCATTGGTATGGTTTTAGTTCAAGAAGAAAGTGTAATTGAACATCCTATTTACTATTTGAGTTGTAATCTCAATGACATAGAAAGTAAGTATTCATATGTCAAAAAGTTAGCCTTGGAAGCTATTCAAGCTGTGAAAATATTTCATCATTACATCCTCCTTCGCAAAACTACCATTGTATCAGATTGCAACCCTATGACATACATCTTGTCATGTCAATTGTTGGGGGGGAAATATTCTAAATGGATAGTTATCTTGCAGGAGCTTGATTTGGAATTCATCAAATCTAAATCAAAGAAATATCTTGTCTTTGTCGAGTTAATTCTCGATCTTCCCTCATCCTCCAATGATTTAACATACAAAGCATCAATCTTGGATGAGTCTTTAGTTATGATCTCATCAAGTGATCCATGGTATGGAGATATATTGGTCTATCTCCAGACCCAAGATTTTCAGCCTGATACCTCTCACTTTGAGTAGCGACGTACTCGATACCAAGCCAAAGATTATCTGATCATTGGTGATACACTTTATCATGGTGGTGTCGATACAATCTTACGTAGGTGCCTTACTCATGAGGAGGCTGAAAAATCTTTGAATGTGTCATTCAGGTGCTTGTGGCGGGCATTTATCTGGTTACGCAACTACACAGAAAATTCTACGTCTTGGTTACTTCTGGCCAACCATATTCAAAGATTGCAGTATTGTTGTCAGAAGTTGCCATGCTTGCCAGATATTTAACCGTAAAACCAGATTACCACTTGCACCACTGAATCCAGTCGTTGTTGTTGGCCCATTCGCAAAATGGGGCATTGACTTTATGACATGTAACCCCACCTTGGCGGGGGGCATCGGTATATTATAGTCGTCGTTGAGTGTTTTACCAAATGGGCCAAGGCGATGCCAACATTGAACAACAGTAGCGAAACGACTGCTCTATTTTTTTTCAACCATGTGGTTGCCAGGTTTGTTGTACCACAAGCTATAGTTAGAGATCATGGGTCACATTTTCACAATCACGTGATGGTCGAATTAACTGTCGAATTAGGACTGTCACATGATAGTTCTACTCCATACTACCCGCAAGCTAACAGAAAAGTTGAGGCTATCAATAAAGTCCTTAAGCACATGTTGCAAAGAATGATTGGAGTCCATAAAAGGAATTGGCATTTAATCATGTACTCGGCTTTTTGGGCATATCGAACCTCGGTGAGAAATGCAACCGAATTTACACCTTTTCAATTGTTGTATGGTTTGGAAGCAGTCTTACCAATCCAATGTGAAATCTCGTCTCTCAAACTCGCGATTGACCTGCTACCTCACGCTTCTAAAGAAGAAGAGTGTTTCTTGGAGTTAATCCATCTGGATGAAACCCATCATGATGCCGCACTGGCTAATGAGGCACATAAGAAATGCATCAAGGCGCAACATGATAAAAATGTTAAGCCTCGTGTCTTCTCAGAAGGTGACCTGGTCTTGCTTTATGATCAGGATTCTGAAAAACTTGGAGCGGGAAAATTTGAACCATTATGGATGGGCCCTTATATTGTTAAACGTGTGTTAACAAAAGGTGCCTACGAGTTGGTGGACTATGATGGGATTCCATTGTCAGAGCCCCGAAACAGGTTGTACCTTAAACATTACTATGCTTAGTTAAGTGTAGTAATACTCACTGTATATATGCTTTGATTTGCATTTGTGTGTTAGTTTCTTTTAGAGTTTTTATTTGGTTAGGTAATCCACTTCGCATTTGTTGCAGATGTTGAACTTTTCAAAACCATTTGTTGGGTATGCCGATGGAGCTAGTCGTAGTATGCAGAATTTATCTTCTGCAGCATGGGCCATCTTTGCTCCAAGCAGCGAGCTAGTGAGTTTTAGAGGGATATGTATTGGAAGATAAACCAACAATATCGTTGAGTATAGCACGTTTATTGGACTCCTCTCTTATGCCATTTCACTTGGCATACGCTGAATCATCATTAGGCTGGACCCACAACTTGTCGTACTACAACTTATTGGAGTCTATACTGTCTATAACCCAACAATTCATCACATGTTCCTTAGAGTTCATATTTTGGAAAGGTATTTTGAATTTATTCAATATCAACATATTTCCATAAATGCAAACACATTAACTGACTCTTTAGCAAACTATGTGTTAAATAGACATTTGCGACATTTCTAAAGTAAACATTTTCAATTCACATCATCATTTGAATCAGATTTCATCACTTAACCATAATAAAACTCTGAAAGTCAAATAGATAGTTGTAGATAGTTGTATATAAGTTTTTACAAATAGTTTGTGTCAAAGACAAAAATCGTTCACCTGACCCAAAAAACTCAAAAATGTATGCAGAAAATATCCAAGTAAACTAGTGCTGCTCATGATAACAGGTCACAGCATGCGCTATCATGCGTAGGAGTCTCATCCAACAACTCGGCATGCCAATGGTATGGCGTTGCAATCACATAAGTAACTCCTCAATCCATAAATTCAGAATGGGATTGTCAGACCCTCTATGTGATCCTGTAGCTGGGCCAGTGTCTCTACTAAATCCAAGTCTCGGAGAACTTCTCTCCCAATAGCTCTCTGTACTAGCACACCTACCTCTTGTTTATGTCCCACAGGTCGAACAGATCCAACATTTGCATGCATATAAAAATGTTTGTTTAGCCTTGGCAATAAAAAACAAAAAAAAAAAGTAGAAACTTTAAAAACAAAAACACTTTGGTCAATCAATTTACCAATAGCACTCCATTGTGCTCCAACCGGTAATACCAAATCTGGGTCACCACGGAAATCCATCCCTGAATATGGATATTCTGCAAAGGCCATATCCTGATGGTCGAACCACTCAAAGAAAGTAGAAGAAAATGAGATCAATGATTGGCCAGCATGCCTAGCCATAAGATCTACCCACCTCTGCATCCATGGGTCTCTAGGTCCAGGTACTCCCAGTGAGATGTGTTGTGGCTGCATGAGTGGGGTTCTCTCCAAGGCAAAAGAAATCAAGATAGACCCATAACCAAAAAAATTTGTCTTCCCATTCTTTACCTTGGTTAGTTTTTCTTTCATGGATGAAAGAACTGCCTCACACCAGTTGAATACCTTTGGCTCCAAGCACTCCAAAGCATACTGCATATATGACCTATTTTCCAAATGTAAAGTTGCGCTGCCAGCCAGTTTGGCGAGGGTAAAAAGGATTGTTCTCAACGGTAAATCATCAACATCCTTGATATTGATATTTCCATCTCTGCTAGGTTGAGCTCCTTCCCGGCAGAACTGTCGTATATAATCTCTCACTAATTCACCTCCTCTGGTAAATCCTGATAATGAGATGGGGGCACCCCGCCTCAACAGTCCCATCAGAAATTAAATATCCTCGATGGTAAAGGGGATCATTTTTCCCCTAATACGAAAAACCTGTTCGATAGGATCCCAAGAACGAACAACGTGCTGCAAAAGTTCAATTTGTTGTCTCACGCTGGATAATCGAAAATACTTCGGCAACCCACAATTCCTTAAGGCATCAACTATTCCCTGATTATTTAGGGCAATCATGTCTTGTTATTCATGCTATCATTCTCTCCATATAATGACCATTTTGATCCAATGAATGTCTGAAATACAACCATTAGACAAATTAGGATCCAATTTTTGCAAAAAACAGTTGAAATTTTGGGAGAAAATAGCTGTCAAAATTTGGTTTTTGCGCCCATCGCACCCCTCCATTAGAGACAGTGTGCTGCAATGCATACTGCCTTCTAGGTGTATGCAATGCAGCGCACCTTTCAATATTGAAAGGGTGCACTGATCCAGAGAGCGCAAAATGAAACCCTAGGGGCCTCAAAAACCAAAAAAAATTGCTCAAAACTGAAAATAAATGGAATAAAATGGAAGAGAATAGGGATAGCTCCTACCTAGTCCGGACGGCACGAGAAACGATCCACAGAATCCTCCGCAATCAGCTAGTGAACTTTGAGGTAAAAAACTACTTTAGAGCACCAAGTCAAAAGGTAAAAGTGAAATGGTAAAAATGAATTACAAAACTTGTTTTTATATTTATTTCTTGCACATTAATCGAGTAAATGTAAGTTTTCATTCATTTTTTATACATAAACATGTATTTTTAATCCTCTTTGATGGAGTTTTGCGCAGGTTTAACAGCTGAAAGCAGAATTTGATGTGCTCAAGTGTAAATTGAACATTTTTTACCATAAAGCAAACTTTTTTTTCTTTTTCGAGCTTTTTTAAAAATGAAAAGCAACCACCATAGAGTCCTCTTTAAACTCTTTTCAGACTCTCTAAAAATGAAAAGATTGTCAAGTGCTTGTCTATTCCAGCTCGTTAAAGGATTGGAAACGACATCTCTCTTGTATTATTTTACGCTTTTTTGGACTTGAGAGATTATTTTACGAAAATAACTTATGGAGTTTCTTTTTCATCCCTTTTCAAACTCTCTAAACATGAAAAGTACCAAGTTGTCTTTGTCGTTAAACTCATTAAAAACATCAAATAGTGACAAACTTGTCCATCTAGACAAGACCGAGTTTCACCTTCGCTAGAATTGTTAAAGAATCAAATAGCAATGGGTTTGCTTGAAGGGTGAATTATACAACAATCATACGTTATCCTCCTCAAGCTTGATAAAAAATAAAGAGGTACTCATCAGCAATGACTGGGGAAAATGGCAAAAAGTCGAGAAAACTTTATGGTAGCGAATCCCTCTTGAACATGACACTTTCACCTCATCACCATGACTATGTGGGTTGGGTCACTCAGCTTGATGTTTATCACACCATTGGTCTATCATACCATCCATTACTTTGTTTTAGGTCAACACTACCAATTCATCTTAGTGTCACCGATATGTTCAAGAGAAGTCATTCAGTTCAAACTTCATCCGTTGCAATATCATAAACCTTCATTTTCATGACCGCCATTCCTGAACCTTGTGTCGTTAGTCGGTTCTCATCTCCAAAATCATTTACCTCGTTTTGTGTTGTAGATGTGGGATACATCAAGGCCCTCTTGCGTCGAGTTGCTTCTTGTCGACATCAGCACATCATCCAAGAAGTTAACTTAGAAACACCCCTTCAGTACCTTGAATCTTGCATGCATCAATGGTATGTTTCTCGCTTCTGGCGAGAGGTTGACATCAATGGCCTTAAACTAAAGAACTTTGTGTGGTGTTTGACATCAAATAATTTATTCACATCATGCGAAATGTATTGTAGTACCTTGAGGGTCATCATCATTATCGGTGATTCCTCTCGCGTCTGTTAATGGCTTACATCATTGGCTGGTAATCAGACGATGTCTTTCCATGTTCGACTTCAGAACATCTATTCACATGGTTAGTTTTGCACTTGAGCGAAAGATTGGACGAGATTGAAGACCCCGGATCTAGTTTCATCCATCCGGGCTGCGATATTTTTCAGGAGTACTAAATCAAATGTACAATGGCCTTACATTTATGGTCAACCATTCATAGGTCTATATCTGTCTATGACTATATTTGTATATGTAATGAAAGTTTATAAGTTGAGCATCAGTATGCCTCCCTCAACTAGTTCATGAGAAAAATAAAATTATCATGATTTATGTATTTTAATTGATGTAGGTCACCTTCCATTCGAAACCTCCTCTCCTCGTGATAAAGCATTTCACCTGACATATATATTTACGACTTCACGCTTTAGGGGGCAACTGTGAGAGATCAATTTGGGCACATCAACCCCAACTTACAAATCGATGATATTAGGGCTCATCAACCCCTATTGCAATTGTTTACATGCCCTAAAGAAGTTAGTCATCAGAATGCCTTACTTCCTAAGAAGTTCCATCACTAAAAACATCCAAAAACTACCTCTAAGAAGATCAGCGCAGGAAGGCCTTCATTAGGGTGCACTGCATTGCAAACCATACACTGACAGGGTGCTATGCAGCGCACTTGGTCCCTCTTTGTCCTGCACTGAGTGAACTTGGGCAAATTTTCATGAGGGTTTGAAGATTCCTATCCATTGGAAGCCTCTAGAAGTTTCTCAAATGCCACCTATACCTTTGAGCTCGCTTTTGGATGAGAAAGAGAACTAGGAAACATCAATCCCCTATCCCTTCTTCTATGGAAATAATTTTTAAATTTAGAAAGGCATTCATTTCCTCCATTGATGGCATAACCTCCTTCACTCACCTATAAATTGATCACTCATCTAAGAGGTCAAGGGCTGAAAAATATTGAGTTGAAAGGAGATGTTGGTGATATGAGATTAGAATTGAGTGCAAGTATTGTGATAGTGTTGGAGTGTCTTGATTTTCATGAGGTGATGAAGAATTGAATTGGAAGGATGACACTAGATCGAGCTCATATGGGTTGCAATATTTCCTCTTATCAATAAATTTTTCAAGACTTTTTCCTTATGCTTGTGTTATATGTTAATGCATTCATATGTATATCATGTTTTTGATTCCATGTTATTTATAAGCAATAGATCATTATGCTTTGATTGGTTTTTGTTTCTATGATTGTGGAGGTACTTTCCAAGCGGCTTAAGTACGGGAAGGAGCAGCAAAATCAATCAAAGGAGACAAGGAGCTACCGAGAACTACAAGTAGGTTTCTCTTGTCTCTTGTTTTATCTGTTGATTATAGAAAAGGATAAGATTTCTTTGTTTGTTGTTTCTAGATCACCTACTAGATCTAGAGGGTTAGGCATTTGTCCAAGAACACTAAATATTCCCAAAACAGCCATGGTATTAGATAGATGATATTAAGATAACCATGGTATTGAACCATGGTATTGCATTTATGAATCCTATTTAAAGGATAGAGACTCCCCATTGAGGAACGTCGTGTCTTATTTTTTAATCGAGCCCCGCTCTATTGGAGGCTTCCCCCTCAAAGAGGAAAGTGAACATTGCTTTCATCTCTGAATAATAAAATACATGCTGTTATTTCTCATTTTGTTTTGTGTTTTCGGTTGTCTTTCTTCATATATTCGGTATTCTGGCATCTTCTCGCAGGTCAAGAGCATTACACACTAAGTAAAAAAATTCTCATCATCATACCCAATGGCTTGGTGGACTTTACAAAATGTGTAGGGATCATAATGAGGAAGTCCACTTATATTGTAAATGGGTCTTAGAAGGAATTCTATTGGATATAGTGACATGAGAATTCTTTACCCCTTTAGTATTTATTTCATAATCAAAACTCACTAGTTCGAACTCCTAAAATAGTCTTGTTACAAATGGCCAAACGTGGTGGCTTTTATTAGGAGAAAAATAGAATTAGATTGTCTTGCATCTTAAGAGTTCATAATATGGTTATATATTTATTATTTCGTCATCAAATATTATGGAATACCCCTTTGGCTCTTTGACACATCTAGATTGCAAGAGTTGGCAAAGAAAGTATATTATTTCCATTGCCCAAAGGAAAAATAAATGCATAGAATAATTTTCTTTACATCTAATCAAAGTCTTGAAGACTCATTAGCCTCTTCCTTTAGGGAGATTATCTTATGTATTTCAATGTCCTATGGCTTGAAAAATGAAATTATTGCATAACATGTGCATCAACATCTAAAAGGCACCTTAAAAAAATCATAAAACCATTTTCATTTAATACTAGTCAATGTGTGAATGAATAATTTAAGGATAACATAGTTCTACACCATTAAACCAACACATGCTATTATAAAGGAATTAACATGAGAAGCTACATCCTCACTCGCCTTACCATGAAAGGGAAGGGCACAAGGGATTTCAAAACATGGTGGATTAGAGGATTTTTAGGGTATGCAATATAATAAGTATGAACCCCAAACAAAAATATATTAATGGTTTATGAAGTACCGCACATTTAGATAAAGTGCCAAAATATGTAGTGGAGAGGACAAATGAGAGACTTCTATTTCATATCAATGGGAATCTAATACACCATGTGGTTGTTCAAGGCATGAGCCACTAGAGGCTCATGTCATAGAGGGTTGATGATGAAACTAATCATATACTCAAGGGAGGCTGGGATTTGAGAACAACTTCAAAATGGGATCACTCCTCAAGGCAATAGAAAAGACACAACTACATGTAGGGAAGAACGCTAGATTGTGGAGAAACTACTATTATGAAAACCCATTTAGCTGATTTAATTAGTAGGGGATGGTGCCATAATATTTTTTTGGTCAAAGTCCATATTCATTTTTTTCAATCGCTTAATTCAAGAATAAGTGGGATAATATAATTGAGATGCCACAATAGATTTTTACCCTTGGGAGTATTCTCCAATATACATGTGGTGTCACTTCCTCTATTTGATCTTGTATGTCCTTTATGTTTTGAATTATCATTGTTTTTTTTGTAATGTTCACAACCTATTATACAAAATCTACATGGGTTCAAAGCTTTATGGTTGCATATGGAATAAAATACACGTCATGTGCTTTATGTGAGCTTTAGTGATTTAGTGATGATTGTGAGAATTGTGGAGATTCTCCCATGAAACTACTTGGGTACTTTATCTCATTTTGGAGATCATCTCAACTTATTGTCTTTTAAATTTCTTGACATTGGCTTCTTAGTTCCAATTCATGCACATATTTTTTCTTATTACTGGGAAGAAACCTACATAAACAACTAAACACATTGAATCAAGTAATTGAAAAGTAGAGGTTTTCCCACTCATGAGGTCATTGTGTTTTGTTATTGGGTGGAAAATTACAATTAAACTGAGCACATGTTGCAACATTCACTTGAAAATTAAAGATAATACCAATCACAAGGTCAATTGATTTTCTGGATCCCTCATTGGAGACATATTTGCAATCATGTGCTAGGAGAAGATGCCACAAACTCAAAATAACCAAAATCATCAATAAAATAATTGAATAAGGCATCTTGATCTATAGTGTAAAATCATTTGATTTTAATATCCTCTATTTTTTTAATTATTTCCCATTTGATCCTTTGAGTTTTTTGTAGTGTATGAATGAATATAAGATCACGAAATATATATAGCATTCTTTTCATATCTCTTTTTTCTTCTAAAACATTCATTGAGTACAATAATCTTCATCACCATACCCAAAAATTTGATAGACTTTGAAAAAATTGTTGGGATGATGAAGAAGGTTTATTATATTATTAATAGGTTGTGAATAGACATTTCTCTATGATTAAGTAGCATAATACTTTGTTACCCATTTAATATATATATATATATATATATATATTTATCCAATGTCAACAATTCAATCTTCTAAAAGACTTACAAATTACCAAACATGAGGACTTTTCTTTAGGAGGAAATGGTTTCTCTTGCATCTTACAAAATAACTTGTTATAGACGCTATGAAAGCCCCACATTTTTGGAATTTCAAAAATTTGGAGTCCCCCCATTATGAAATTTTAAAGGAATTAGTCTCTTAAATTTTCCTAAGCATCTTTCACTTGGAAACAACTTGCATAAATATTCATCACATCATACCTCAGCAATTTGCGACAAGTCGCAATCACATATTGCACTTATAGTTCACTCTATGCATTTTCCCAACCTAGTCCATGCAATCACAATTCGCAAGGCTAACCTCCATTGAAGAAGTCTCTCGCACTACCTTAACCCAAGTCGCATTTCCCTCTGTGAGAGTGCATTTATTGTACCTGTCACCAAACATGCAAGAAAAACCTATATGTATAGGAACCTCCCCCCCCATTTCATTTTCACCATTCAATTTTCTTTGTAGCCTATAAATGCTCAGTGCATAATTCTTTCGCAGACCATCCTCTACTACTGCGACTTGCGATTGCGACTAAGCATTGGACTGAGGTAGTCACTGCATCCTTCCTTTATTTTTTTTGTAATTTTGTCACTTGTTTATATGTATTTTCACATTCTATTGCACTTCAAATTTTATTAGTTATTAGTATGTATATGAATTTAGGAATTCTTATAAATTCTTCCCATTACACCTCCTGAGCCCAACCTTGTTAAAAACTTAGCCACTTTTTCTACTTTACTCAGCTACATTAGTGCAACCTAGTGTACTATGGTTCTACCCCTCATCTGCAACTAATTTATCTAGAAACTAATCCATAAAATACCATGGATATTCCATTGGATAGTTCATCACAACAGATTTAATAAAATTATGCTTAAAAGTTCCAAAAATATACATTATTACAGTTTTATATCTCTTTAAATTTACATATATGTAGATTATTGTTAATAGTGTATGCATGTCAATTAAATTTATGAAAAAGTTAGAGAATGGAAAAACAAAAGCTCACAAACACATTTGACCCATAATGTGACTTAGGAACCCCTTTTGAGAGAAAAAACCAGTTGGAAGGTGAGATCACTATGCTCTCTTTCTCTTAATGGAAATATGGTTGTGAGTACAAAGAAGTATGGATTGTGTCCCATGGACTACTATAGTGCACAAATTCTCTCTGTTATCTCTATCTCTTATCCCTCTATTAACGGTGCTGGACCCGCCAACATTTAGGGGATCACCCCGAAGTCCAAACTATACCTCACATCGTTTGGTGTGGGAGTCCCATCCGGCATAATGGCCTGGTTTTCATTGTCTTAAGTATTTTCCTCAACTCTTGCTTGTCAGCATAGGGGAGTGGTTCACTCTATCTTTGACAAGTGAGGTTCACATGCTTGGTGAGTGTAAGTGTATTTGTGTCAATGGTTCTTTCACTGTGAGGGGAAAAGGTGAAGGTGAGTTCCAAGTTGAAAGGGATCAATCCCAACTCGGCTAGGAACACACAACACAAAGGACATACATAGCTTCCAGCAGAGCAGTCCACTCGGATGTAGTAGTCACAACATTCAATGTAAGATAACACAGATGACACTCATGAATCAATCTAAGACGAGTGCAACGGTTGTTACAGTAAGGTTCATGTGAAAGGTTTGTCTGATGTTCGGCAGAGCAGTCGACACGGACGGGGCAGCACTAACAACATATACAACACATTTCCATTAATAGATTATGCATTACAACAAATGAATCAGTTCAGATGTAGAAAACATGGTTAAAGCAACATGCATTACAAGTGTTAAATATTAGTCTTACAACAAATACAATACATGTGTGAAGATGTGTTGGCCTATTGATAGGCTTCTAAATTAAGCGAAAGTTCCAAGACACAACATTACACCATACATCACTAACCTTATCAGCAGGGTGTTGGAGCCACTACTTACTCCTCAAAGAAAAGACTACAGACTCTCTTGGTTATTTGGGAGGAGCTGAGGTGAAAATCCCTTTCATGTGCAAATGAGGGGGGTATTTATAGCCAAGCGTTAAACTGACACTTGTGGCTGTTCGACTACCCTCATGACCATTCGACTTCCATGACTTTCCGACTTACATGAATCTAGGTTAAACAAGTGGGTCTTTTGGACTTCCACGTTACATTGCATTGATTGAGAACAAGGCCACAGTGGAGATGTCGGAAACATGACTCATGACTTGACAAGACAATGTTGGTACATTCATGCTGCTTCTAGAGTGCATGTTGAGCTACAGTGCTGCTAAGTGATGGATGTCTTCATGGTGTATCATAGCTTCACCTCTACATGGTAAAGCGAACGAAGTCTTTGATGGTCCTTGGTTCGCTTGATGAAGCTCTAGCATGGTGTTCCTTGCTTTCATGTTGGAAGGCTTTACAAGCTCACTTATCTGTGAAGGTGCATGTTTTTCACATTCGTCCGCTTCACATGCTTCATTCATTCATCTACTTCGCATGCTTCATTCGTTCGTCCGTTGGTGAACCTCTCCATCTGCATGTACTCCCTTGGTTCATCTCGTTCGTCTTCTTGACATGTTTGTGGGTGTACCTATACCTGCAGTCACTCATGACGAGATGACATCAAATCCAAAACCTCCTAGTCTACCATGATACATGATCATTCAGATGCAGGTGACCAGGAGAGACAGCAAGGTTGTGATGTGGGATGATGGTTCTGGGCAACTGCTAATGAAAACTGCGCAAGAGTCACTAAGGGATGGAGAAAGACCATCTAATTCGATAGTGACTGTCTGCAAGGTCTAGCTTGGCTAGGAGGAAAAAATGCACAAATATTAAGAGGGACAGTCCGAGCTACAGGAGGGCAAGGCAGGCATGCTCTACGCATTTTCCGAAATGAACAGTCGGTAGGGGTGAGACAGCCAAATTTGCACAATTTTCCAGAGGAAAGGGTCAGGCTTCATGAGGGGTCAACAAGCAGGGATTGCGTAATTTTTCTAGGGAATTGCCCGAGAGACTGACAGCCAGATCTACGCAATTCCCAGTGGGAACTTCCAGTTGGTTGTTGGGGTCACTGGCAGTCAGATCTGTACAATTCCCAAAGGGAATTTCCAGTTGGATGTTGGGGTCACTGGCAGACAGACTTGCACAAATCCTAGAGGGAACTACCAGTTGGCTATTGGGGTCACTAGCAGCCAGACTTGCATAATTCCCAAAGGGAATTTCCAATTGGCTGCTCAGTCACTGGCAGCAGAAACTGTGCAATTCCTGGAGGGAACAAGAAATCTGTTGCTGGGAGCTGCTAGCTGGGAAAACTATATTAAGGTTGGGAGGTAGGCATGTTGATCATCTCTGCGCAATTTCTGAACTGAGTTGACTGATGGGTAGCAGGAGGGCTGCTCATGAGCACTGCGCAATTTCTGAGATAAACAATCGGTCGATTGTCTGGGTGGCCAAAATGAGTGTTGATTGAATTTCTTGTGAGCAGAATAGCTTGAAAGAATTAGCTTGGTGCCTCTGCATTGTTTTGGTTGACAGTCGATCGAGTCAAAATCAGGGTGAAGGTCTAGCTATCAATGAAGAGTCTGGTCGTCAGAACTTCAGCAAAAATGAGTGTGTGTGAAAAGGAAAAAGATGAATAGATGATCATATGGAAACACACTCACGTGACTTGATGACGAAATGACCAAACCATCCAGATACACATGTCCAACATCACTAACCAACGGTGCAAGTGACAAGCGTGACACTCGTGATTGATAATTCATGAACGAGACGACGCTTGCGCGATAGTGAGTGTGACTCCATGTGTGAGTGCGGAAAATGATTTCATGGCAAACACATCAAACACATATGAAGCAAACACTTTAAGCATAACCAGAACACGGTCACATGCATGACTTAGACATCAACATGTAGAGACTTGTGTGCAATAAACAAGTAAGGTGGATGTAGCGACTCACACTGGCTCACGGAGTGAACCTGGGTGTGTGTAGTCATCAAGTGAAACTCTTCAAGGGAGGCTTCAAAATTAATGCAAGCCAACATTTTGTAGGGTGGTTGTAGCTGCTACAACACTTGGCGACACACTGGTAGGACTCTAGCTTCTTTGTTTCGGTTCATTTCTAGCATAGGGCCTTGGTCTTTCGGGAAGTATTGAATCTTTGTGTAGGTACTTCAGTTTACCCATTTACCCCATGGACATACATGGTTCACCCTTTTCCAACTCAGTCAAACACAATAAAAAGTTCAGCTTAGATCTTAGTGTTTCAAATCTGGGAAGGGTAGTTTAGTTCACGAGTTGAATATTTTCAAAGTATAAGTTTTCATCTCTAGTGTTGCTTCGCTACCAACAGGAATAGAAAGTACCCCGACAGAATCACATAGGAACACACACATTTCTCCACTACCAGTGAGCATGTTCGGTACCCCGGTGTAGTTGCATGCTTCACCTCTTTTTGCAGGAAGCCTTTCTCTTCTTTTGTCTTTGTATTTTTTTTTTT
Organism: Pinus tabuliformis; assembly: GCA_031772625.1. NCBI lineage: Eukaryota > Viridiplantae > Streptophyta > Pinopsida > Pinales > Pinaceae > Pinus > Pinus tabuliformis. The sequence goes on along the minus strand of CM062820.1, from coordinate 853,275,380 downwards.
AAGAGAACTATGCATAGGCACTTATTTATTTTTGGGGCAAAAGAGGGATCCCGACTTATTGAGAGCAGAAGATTTTGTTCCTTAATCATGTAAGACCTCTGACATAGGTTTGATAGTTTAGATTTTTCCCCTTCTTCATTTCTACTAATTGGATTAGCTTCAACACACAGAGCAGAAGGCTGAGTATAGCCATGGGGCTTCCCAGTGTGGACACAGGTTCATGGTTGGACCAAATATTCCCTTACAGACGGTTCATATTTTTCGTCAGTACTTCATCAGCCGAAGGTTGTAACCAAGCACAGAGAAAGTGGACACAAGACTAGCCAAGTGTTGCAGTATCACAAGTCTCTTCAAATTTCAGCCACATACTCTATTCAAAATCTAGAACCTAGTATTTGGTAGCACTTATTTCCGAAAACAAAAATAGTAATATATCAAACAAACAAAATGCACGTGAACAAAAATAGTAATCAGAATAAAACAAAGAAAAAGCAAAGATAATAAGCAAAACAAACCAAATGAAACAACAAGCAGCAAGCAGACTATGTACGAGGCATGGGCGCAGCTCGACCTAATGAACTAATGTTTGAGGACTTGGCCATTTGACAGGAAGATTATCAATCCCCCCATCGAGTGATTGCAAATGATATGTGTGTGAGTCAAGTTTCTCATGGACCAGTGTCGGTCCACCGGGTTTCGCTACCGAAACCTGGTGGCATTCCATAAAACCTTCAAGTGAGGACAACACCATTGTCTCAGGAACTGTGTGCAGCATGGGCTCAGATGATGGCATGGGGTAATTATTTTTACTCCGAAAAGGGTTCAAGTTTATTAAGTCAATGCATAAGCGGATCTTCCCAGATTTCTTATGTGGAGGATCTAAATTAGAAAACCAAGCGTGATGGCGAACTTTACAAGTAATCCAAACACTTAAAATATTAATCAATCTATTCAGTGAAAGGAGTACAAACAACATGTATGTGTTACCTGTCCTTTGTTGTAATGGCTTGTCTTCTCCTTTGCTTGGAATCTCATGTTGGATTATTTGCATGTAATGGGTACTCAGGTCATCATCTACTCATGCAGGCCCATCGTAGTACTGTTTGATTAAGCGGTCAACAATTGGTTGTTGCTGCAGAGTGTAACTTGTACCAAGGTTAGCCATCTTCGGATCATGGTGGATCCCCAACTTGCTATGTTTGTTGATAGTGTTGGTCTTTCGTGTGTTCAACATGAGTGCTTCAACATCATTGTTTGTGACACTGAACTTCAAACTGTTAGGTAAACTTGACTCAGGATAGAGTCAAAGTTGACCATGTTAAACAGTGATGGTTTTGGGTCACATGGTATTGTGCACCCATGGTATTCTGCCTGTGGTATTATATGTAATGGAGCTTATAAAAGGCTGGAAGGACTTCATTTTAATGCAAGACCTGGAGGTGAGTGGTGAAGGCTCACTTGGTCGGATTGGCCAGGGTTTTGGCCAACGCTAATGAGATCTTATTAGGTTGGGTTTTTCCCCAGATTTTGGGTTTTCCTGAATAAGCATTTGTGTTTATGTGTTTATGGTTGTTGCTGGTTATTTTTATATTTGTTTGTCTCAGTAATTCTTCGTAATTAATTTGTGTTCTCGTGTAAATTTCTTAACAACTAGTATCAGAGCCAGATATTGTTTTCAAAGGGATTCTTTCATGCCAAGGGTTTATAGTGCTTGATGAGATCAATGCAGCATTTTTTATAGATCTGGGTCTGGAAAATAATGGTGGAACAATCATACACGGAAGAACCTTGAGGAGAATGTGCGGAAGATAGTGTCATAACTACCAAGGATCGCAGTACATGTGCGATATTTACCGGTTTGGAACATGCTAACGAATTGTTCGAGATTCATGTGGCTATTTAAAGAAGGTCAGCAGAAGAAAATTGTTCATGCGGCTTCAAAAATTGTTCGCTTTCTACTACGTGAGGCCACTAGTACTGGAATCTACGAGGTTCTTGTCAGGCTCGCAGTTGGAGCAGTTTGATAGAAGTTTTTGAGCAAATCAAATTGAGAGAGGATGGATCAGAATCACAGCAGCAATAAACAAAAAAATAATATAATGAAGTCAAAATTATTGCATGTAAATGGGCATACTACTGTAAGACCTGGTAAGGCATGTGTACCCCTCAGTGATCACCGGTAAAGTCTGGGTTAGACCTAGGTGATAGGGGGGATGTCGGGTTAACAATACCTCGGGTAAAAACTCTGAGGGAGGTAAGAGCTAGAGTGAGTGGGATTGTCTCACTTACCAGGTTTGGCTGGAGTTAGTCAAGGAACCCCAAGTCAAGTTTAAGGGGGGGAATATTGTTAGGTAAACTTGACTCAAGATAGAGTCAAAGTTGACCAGGTTAAACAGTGATGGTTTTGGAGCACATGGTATTGTGCACCCATGGTATTCTGTCTGTGGTATTATATGTAATGGAGCTTATAAAAGGCTAGAAGGACTTCATTGTAATGCAAGACCTAGAGGTGAGCAGTGAAGGCTCACTTGGTCGGATTGGCCAGGGTTTTGGCCAACGCTAATGAGATCTTATTAGGTTGGGTTTTTCCCCGGATTTGGGGTTTTCCTAGATAAACATTTGTGTTTATGTGTTTATGGTTTTTGCTGGTTATTTTTATATTTGTTTGTCTCAGTAATTCTCTGTGATTAATTTGTGTTCTCGAGTAAATTTCTTAACACAAACATCTTGAAATCATGCATAGTTCATCGTTTTGAATGACTGAGATGCACTTGGTCCTTGAGTCATCATGCATTCCTGATTTATCAAGACTCATGGTCCACAACTTGTCTGTACATGAATCGTTTGGCGTGTTGGTACTACTGTTATTACCGTTGTTGCTACTACTTCTACTAACAAAAAAACAAACTGTACAAGTTTCATTATCATCATTTGGGTGAGGAAGGAGTCCCAACTACTTGTCTGATGAGGTTGGGGTTGGCCGTGTAAGATAACACTCCAATGTCTTTTCCAGGAAGCAGTTGCCAAACATGAGTTCAGCGAAGGCCAATGGTTCATTCTCACCATCAAGGGGAGTGACATTGTGTTTCATATACCTCTCAGATAACACCTGGATTTGGTTGCATTTTCCCTTGTACGGAAGCCACAAGTGAGACCATTATGTAGCAATGTATCCATCTAGCTTGTTGTACTAGTCTCTGTTGAGCGGCATACCATATGCTTCCGGTATGTCCACAACAATTATGTTGATGCACTGGTGGACTCGACTGTCATGGGATAGTCGGATGATCACGTCTCATAGTTCACCAATGGCTGGTATTGATGTTCTATCAAGTTGGATGATTCTCGCGGATGTCTCGCTCCATCGTGCATTGATCCTCTTAGCAATGGAGAGCAGCATGACACTGGCTTCCACTCCAGAATCAACCAAATAGTTGTGGACATTGTAGTTAAAAACTTCGAATGAAATTAGGAATGGGGGGCAACCTGAGTTTTCTTCTTCCATCTGGAGTGTATTGAGCATAGTGGATAGTGATCCAGGAGGTGTGCATGCTCCCTTGCTGATAGAGGTCGCGCTGTCTATTTCCATTTGTCCCAATGCACGCAGCAGGATGTCTCGCTGGCTCTAGACTTTTGCTAACTCGAACAAACTAATGTTCGCTAGATTTTTCTTCATGTCATCGACTATGTTGTAATCCAGAGGTGGTAGACTCACTGAGGTGTCCGAGGTGGAATGGATGCTCGTGTTGTCTAGCGACTGTTCTACAACTTGTTTCTCACATATGTGTTCTTATCTGCTGCTGTCTTACTGAACTTGCTTTGTGTTTGTTGCTTTGAGGCATCTGGTGGATTGACCTTCTTTATCAGTCATCTCACTTTCTCTTGCATCTCCTCAAGTTTCGGGGGATCCCCTTTACTCCTAAGGTTGTAGCGATCATTTTTCTTTTGGGGATGCTTCTCGGTGTTCATCTTTGAGACTACATGCGAGCACTGATATGCGTTCACCACATGCCCAGAACTTGGTGCTTCATCCGGTGCAACATCTTCGTCATCATCAATGTCTTCCATTTTCTCCTGTATGTTTCCATCTGCATCGCGTGTATGGGTACAGACATAGGTAACAACTCGCTTCCAATATAAACAAGAGTTCTTGGGATGAAATTCTTCATGGAAGGAACAGTAGTTAGGATCAGTGCATTGATTGAGTTGGAACATAGGCTTCTGCGTAGATTTGGAACCAAACCGGTTGTTGCTTGATGAACTACTTGCCTGTCTCTATCTGGGCAGATGACTGTTTGTAAATATGTTTGTCTTCCACTTCTTGAGTTTGGACATTTCAGTGGTCAAGTTCTTGACAAGGCGAGTGAGGATCTCAATGTCAGTTGCCTCCTTGTCTCTACCTTTTCTCGTCGTTGCTTGGGGAATTCTGCTCACATCCTTGGAGTCTTTCATTGATTCGTCATCCTTGATGACTCGAATGGTGCACAAGTCTTTCTCAATAGCAATAGCCTCTTCATAGCTTTCAAATAGTTGGCTTCACAACTCGCTTGACGAAATGCACAATGGTGGTTGGAAGTGCAGATGTGTAATAGTCAGCAGTGATGGAGTATTGAGGTTTGGTGTCTGCTGCAAACTTGTTCAAGATATGCGTAAACCTCTAATTGAAATCTTTTACTTTCTCTTTTCCCTCCATATTGAGGCTTCCCAATTCTTTGAGTAGCATGGTTGGAGTCTTGTCATCAGTAAACTTTTCAAGGAACATATGTTTGAAAGAACCCCAGTTCTGTATAGAGTTGGGTGGAAGGTTATGATACCAAGCAGCTACCCAACCATCCAAGGTACATGGAAAAAATCTACATGCTACATTGTCATAACGTACCTTAAGGGTCTGCAGCTGTAGGTAGAATTTGTCTAAATGGTCTTTTGCCTTCACCATGCTATCAGGGTTCAACTTGATGTTCATTCTCTCCGCTCACTTCGGCATCTTTTGTAGAATAGCCAAGAGAGCCAATGGTCCCTCAGTCATCCATTCAAGATTTGGTTCAGCCATCTCTTCATCCTCTTTGTCCTCTTCATCTTATTCCTCTCCTTTGGAATCTGATGGTTCTGGATTTGAGTCTATCGATTCGTCTCTGCCTCCACTTCCTCCATTGCCTTCCCCTCTGCCTCCTATACAAGAGTTTGATCCCAAGACCACAAGAGTTCCTTGTTCATCTTCAAAGAAGATTGGAGGTTCCTCTCCATCTTCAATAGCTTCTTCCAAACCTTCAAATGTATCAAGGTCTACTTCTTCCACCAATGATACAACAACCCCGGTGGGAGTGGCTTTTGGCTTCTTCAATGCGTGTGAAAGATACTGTATGCCTGGGATCAATCTGACTACTTTCGCGAACTGGCGAGTGCTGGGATGGATGGAGTGAAGGTGTTGATATGAAATCTCATGTTCAGTTCTCAGAGGTAAGGAGTAACCAACTGCGGAGACATGAGAGAGGGAGTGCGAGTTACTGTCTTGACCAAATGGTTGATGAGTGAGTGTGAGGGGAATTTCAGATATGTACAATTGGCTGCCCTCCTTCTAGCGCCAGAAATGTTGACAGTGCTGGACCCACCAACATTCAAGGGATCACCTCGGTATGAAATCCCAATTAGACCTCACACCGTTTGGTGTGGGAGTCCCATCCCATATGATGGCTCGGTGGCCATTGTCTTAAGTATTTGCCTCAACTCTTGCTTGTCAGCACAGGAGAGTGGTTCATTTTGTCTTCGAGAAGTGAGGTTCGCGTGCCTGGTGAGTGTAAGTTTACTTGTGTCAATGGTTCTTTCACAGTGAGGGGAAAAGGTGAAAGTGAGTTCCAGGTTAAAAGGGATCAGTCCCAACTTGGCTAGGAACATACAACACAAAGGACATACACAGCTTCTGGCAAAGCAGTCCACTTGGATGCAACAGTCACAACATACAAGGTAAGATAACACGTACATCACTCAAGGATCAGTCTGAGATGAGTGCAATGGTTGTTACATCAAGGTTCATGTGAAAGGTTTGTCTGATGTGCGACAGAGCAGTCGACATGGACGGGACCGCATTAACATCATATACAACACATTTCCATTAATTGATTATGCATTACAACAAATGAATCAGTTCAAACGTAGAACAAATGGTTAAATAAACATATATTACAAATGTTAAATATCAGTCTTACAACAAATACAATACATGTGTGAAAATGTGTTGACATGTTGACAGGCTTCTGAATTAAGCGAAAATTCCAAGACACATCGTTACACCATACATCAATAGCCTCATCAGCGGGGCATTGGAGCCACTACTTACTCCTCAAAGAAATATTACAGACACTCTTGGCTATGTGGGAGGAGTTAAGGTGAAAAGCCCTTTCATGTACAAATGAGGGGGGTATTTCTAGCCAAGGGTGAAACTGACCCTTGTGGTTGTTCGAATACCCTCATGACCGTTCGACTTCCATGAATTTCCAATTTACATGACTCTATGTTAAACAAGTGGGTCTCTTGGACTTCCATGTTACATCACATTGACTGACAACAAGCCCATAGTGGAGATGTGGGCAACATGACTCATGACCTGACTTGACATTACTTGACAAGACAATGTTGGTACACCCGTGTTGTTTCTAGAGTGCATGTCGAGCTACAGTGTTGCTAAGTGATGGATGTCTTCATGGTGTATCATAGCTTCACCTCCACATGGTGTAGTGCATAGAGTCTTCGATGGTCCTTGGTTTGCTTGATGAAGCGCTAGCATGTTGTTCCTTGATTTCATGTTGGAAGGCTTGACAGACTCACTTATTCGCGAAGGTGCATGTTCGTTGCATTCGTCCACTTCGCATGCTTTGTTTGTTCATCTGCTCCACATTCTTCATTCATTCATCCGTTGGTGAACCTTTCTATATGCATGTGCTCCCTTGGTTCATCTCGTTCGTCGTCTTGACATGTTTGTGGGTGTACATATACCTGCAGTCACTCATGACGAGACGACATCAAATCCAAAACCTCCTAGTCTACCATGACACGTGATAATTTGGATGCGGGTGACCGAGAGAAATAGCAAGGTTGTGATGCGGGATGATGGCTCTAGGAAATTGCTAATGAAAATTGCACAAGATCACCTAGGGATGGAGAAAGACCATCTTAGTCGACAGTGACTGTCTGTAAGGTCTGGCTTGTCTAGGAGGCACAATTGCACAAATTTTTGGGGGGGCAGTCTAGGCTGCAGGAGGGCAAGGTAGGCATGCTCTATGCATTTTCCCGAAAGAACAGTCAAAAAGGGCTGGAAAACCAAATTTGTGTAATTTTCCAGAGGAATGGGTCAATCTGCATGAGGGGTCAACAAGCAGGGATTGCGCAATTTTTCTAGGGAACTTCCTGGGAGACTGGCAACCAGATCTCCGCAATTCCCAGATGGAACTGCCAGTTGGCTACTAGGGTCACTGGTAGCCAAATATACGTAATTCCTAGAGGGAACTTCCAGTTGGCTACTAGGGTCACTAGAAGCCAGACTTGTGCAATTACCAGAGGGAACTACCAGTTGGTTGCTAAGTCACTAGCAGCAGAAACTAAGCAATTCCTGGAGGGAATAGGTATTTTGTTGCTAGGAGATGTTGGATGGGAAAACTACTTTAAGGTCGGGAGGCCAGCCTACTGATCATCTCTGCATAATTTTTGAGCTGATCTAACTGATGGGAAATGGGATGCCCACTCATGAGCACGCACAATCTCTGAGATGAATAGTCGGTCGACTATCCGGGTGGCCGGCATGAGTAGTGATTGAATTTCTTGCGAGAAACATAGCTTGAAAGGACTAGCTTGGTGCTTCTATATTGTTCTGGTTGAAAGTCGATCAAGTCGAAAGCAGGGTGATGGTCCAGCTATCAGTGAGGACTCTGGTCGTCAGAACTTCAGCAAAAATGACTAAGTGTGTGAACAATCGAAAGATGCATAGGTTACATATGGACACACACTCATGTGGCTTGACGACGAAACAACCAAACCATCTAGACACACATATCCAACATCACTGACCGATGGTGCAAGCGACAAGTGTGACACTTGTGATTGATCATTCATGATCGAGGCAATGCTTGCGTGACAGTGAGTGTAACTCTGTGTGTGAGTGCAAAAGATGATTTCATGGCGAACACATCAAACACATATGAAGCAAACACTTTGAGCATAACCAAAACACGGTCGCAAGCATGACTTAGACACCAATATGCAGAGACTTGAGTGCACTAAAAAAGCAAGGCTGATGTAAAGACTCACATGGGCTCACGAAGTGAACCTGGGTGTGTGCAGTCATCAAGTGAAACTCTTCAAGGGAGGCTCTGAAATCAATTCAGGCCAAAATTTTGGAGGTGGTTGTAGCCGCTACAACACCCTCTTAGCTATTTTTTTCAGTTACAGAACAAATGCACTCAAAATAATGGAAACATTTTTCCTCCTAGTGGTATGGTTATAATACAGCTTGATATCCTACTAGTGGTTAGGTTTGACTAACTCAACTCTTAACTAGAGTTACAATGTAGACTCTTCTAGAATCTTCTACATTATAATCATGTGGCTAGCCAATTTTTCATGAAAAATGGGGGTTGATGTGGCGTCCTCTCGAATTATAGTGGTGAAAACAAGAAGGTCAACTTCTGAATGGCATAACTTTCGAATATATACTCTAATTGACGTGATTCTTGCATCTTTGGAAAGATCTATGTTTGTAGAATAGGGAGGGAAATGTGACATGCTAAAGTGGAAAATTTTTACCACAAAAAAATCTATTTTTATGACTCAAAACATTCCTACAAGGTTTCAAACCCCAATTTGCCAAATTGGGTCCCCTCGATAAAAATGGTCCTATGAGTTGATTCCTCCACTTTTTCCACTCTAAAAGCATCGATATGGATGAAAGACAATATAATGGTCCAATCCAAATCACACCTCCCCATTTTTGGAGGATTTTTTCCCCATAATCTTCTAGTAAATGAGGTGAGGAAATATTTCCTCCACCTTCTCTCTGGTGTACCATTTATCTTTTCCTGGAAGTTGTCCCTTCAACCCAATCTACCAAAGGCCATGCTTCCCCTGTCTTATAGTTCTAGAAATATTCTAAAAAATTGTATATTCTATCAACTATGTCTAAGCATCTTGTGTCAAATTCTCCAAAGAAGGTAGGACTTGTTCCTCTTCCTAATCTAACATGGAAGGCTCATAGAGTTTCAGATTATATACATTCACAATTGAGTATATGCATATATATTGTAGTAAACCAAGTTGATAGGCAATATCACCCACCTTTTCCATTATATTTAAGGTTCCATACATAATAGCCTTAATTTTATTATTAGGACCTTCTAGCCTCTCCTTATTTAACTATAGTCAAACTTTGTCTCCCACCTTGAACAATTTATTTGATCTATGTTGATCACGCCTGACCTTATATTTCTCCTGTGACTTTTGCAGTGTCACTTGTATATGGATATTCCTTATATTCTTTATAAAAAAATTATCCCTAAAGGCATCTCCTATAAAATCTTCCCTTTTTCCTCCTTGCTACCCATATCCAATGTCAAAAGGTGAAGGCGGAAAATATCCAAAACAAGTTTCAAATGGGGTCTTTCCTATAGAAGTGTGGACTGTTATGTTTTAAGAATTTTGTACCATATTTAACAAATGTTCATCCTAGTCTTTGGATGCTTTTGGTTTTATCTCGGTGAAAGTCATACCAAAGTATTGTTAACTAATTTGTCTACCGATATGTCTATGGATGGAATGATGTAGATCTTTTTAACTGTGTGTCCATCTTCTCCCACAATGTAATCCAGAAGGCACTAAGAAATCTTGTGTCCCTGTCTAAAATGATGCTCCTTGGTATCCCAAAGTGCACCTAGGCCTATCCAAAAAACATTTTTTTTGCTTCGTTCCCATTGATTGTCTTCTTACATGGCATCAAAATACACATATTTCTTAACAGATCAACTACCACGAACAGGTAGTCAATTCCCCTCCTAATTGTTGGTAAACCTCCCATAAAATCAATGGAAATTATCTCCCAAGGACAATTTGGTACATGTAAGGGATGATATAAACCATATTTCTTATTGTTAGCCTTGTTTGGTACAACAATTCATGAATCCTCTTATGAACCTAGTTTCTTATTATTTCATCTTGGGTCAATACACATACCTCTACAAGTTAGCCATGGTCTTCCATACAACAAAGTTCCCTACAACCTTGAAGGGTGTGAACCTTTCTAATTAGTTTCACTCACTCACCTTTATGAACACATAGCTTATCCAACATGTAGAGTAACCCATCCTGGAGATGGTAGTCAACGGTGTTTTTTTCATCGTGCATGTGACTCTAACTCTTAAACTACTGAAACACCTCCTTGAATTCTGCATCCTCTAAATATGCCTCTTTGTATACATCGTGGATGAATGGATCCATGTGCATAAGAGTTCCCAAATCTATGAACTTTGATGTGGGTGGCCTTGAGAGAATGTCATTCTACTTGGTTGTGCTTCCCTTCTTGTACTTGATCACCAAATGAAATTGCTATAAAAAAAACCCATCCACTTATAATTCCTAGTATGTTGTAGCTTACTCTAGACCTACAAGTATTGTAGCAGTTGGTGATCTGTATGGATTATTATCTCCTTTCCCATAATATATTGCTTCCAGTTCTTCACAAATTACACTAGGGAATAGAGAAACTTGTCATAGGTGGGGTAGTTAAGAACTTCCCCATGAAATACTTTAGAATGGTAGCATAAAGGCCTTCCTCCCTACATCAATACCGCCCCCATAAGATACCCATTTGCATCTGTCTCCACTTCAAAGGGATACTGCAAGTTCGGTAATGCTAGAACTAGTACTTGACTAATCTTCTTCTTTAGCTCCTCTAAATCCACCTACTAGCATTTTCCTCACTAAAAACTCTTTCCACTTGGTTTTATGGCATGGAGCGATGTTCCTACCACTGAAAATGAGGCTATGAATTTCCTCAAGAAATGTGCTTTCATAATGAAACTCCTAACCTTAGAAACATTAGTAGGCACCAACCATTTCATGATGGCCTCCATCTTGGTAGGATCTATCTTCAGCTCTCCTCCACCTATCACATACCCCAGATACACCAAATATTGTTGTTCGAATTCACACTTCTTGAGATTCTCTAGCATTTGGTGCTTCTTTAATGTCTCCAGCACCTACGTGAAATGTGATATGTGCTCCTCCTAGGTAGAACTATATATTAGTATATCATCAAAATAAATAATAACAAATGAATCTATAAAAGGGTGCAATATATTATTCATCGATATCATAAGCATAGTTGGTGCATTGCATAGGCCAAATGGCATGACTAACCACTCATACAAAGCTATCCTAGTTTTCAAGGTGATCTTCTAGTGGTCTTCTTCTTTGACTTGAACCTAGTAATATCCAAACTTTTCTAGTTTGGTGAAGTATTTTGCTTATTGTAACTAGTCCATCAAATCATCTATCACCGGCAGGGGGTATCTTTTCTTGAGCATAATTGTGTTCAACGCCTTGTAATCTGTTATCTCAAAATCAGACCCTGATAGGCTGCAGACCAGGAAGACTTCAAGTAAATGTTTCAAACCAATCTTTTAGCTAAGGCTTAGCCTCCTCAGCCTGAGAGGGCTCTCTCGAAGGGTTAATGATTTAGATTAAAGATATGAATAGATGGCTAACTCTATGGTTTGTAATTGTATATGTTTATAGGTTGAAAGATGAAGGCTGGCTACCATTGGGCTATGGAGTCAAAGTATGTTTCCATACTACATCAAGATCAGCTTAACATGAAGTCAGGGCATAGAGAGTTTTTATGCATCAACAAAACAAAGATACAATGCAAGGAAACACAGTTGACAAATACATGAAGGAAGTTAGAGCATGATTGATGAGTTCTAAGTAACATGTATTCATACCACTGCAAGTAAGTGAAAGAGGAAAGCCATGAGAGAATATGACATTAAAAACTCTCTTTGAATCCTGAATAGTGAAGCCAAAGCATTCTACCTAGCATGGAAGTCAAGGCATTATAGAGTTCAAGTGCAGAAATGAAAATACAAAACAGTGAAACATAGTTAGTTTATCTATGAAGGAAGTCAGAGCAACATTGATGAGTTCTGAGCATCATAACTAAACATCACTGCAATGTAAGTATTTGAAGATTCCATAATAACAATAACATACAAGAACTCTTCATGAATCTTGAGTTGTCTAAGTAGAAATCTGCATTAGGTTAAAAATATACATAGTATGCACATAGAGCAACAGCTGAGCCAAAAAGTCTCCAACCCCTTTGCTAATTCGACCTCTTGCTCTATATAAAGCATTTAAAAATAGGATTCCGTCATCCCTCATCAAGAGAATTCGAATTCACCATCAGTGACACCTATTCTAACCATAAAACAAACCATTAATTAGAACTAGTTGTTAACTAGGAGTGCTAGTGACCTAATACAACTAGGAGTGTAACTCCTTATTATGATTACAACAACCTTATCTAAGCATTTAAAACATTATTTGACACCTAAAACTCCATGAGGTCGAATTTGATGAAGCCTCCCACGTAGTCACTCAACTGCTGATGAGAAACCCTAGAAATTAGGGAACATGTTTCCCTGTTTTTAGGTTTAGATCATTGAAAATTGGCACGTGGAACAGAGCCTTTATCTCCTCATCCATGACACATTTTACGAAACTGAAGGAGGTTTTTGTAGCCCATATTGTGTGGAACAAAAAACTCTCATGGTTTTTAAAACATTCCTCCAGCTGTCTAGAATCTGTCCTTGAAAAACACGTGTCAAACATGAAAAATCCATTTTCTGAAATTAGGGTCTCAATGAAGGCTTAGTATCTCCCAACTGAAAACACTTATGGAGAAAGTGAGATAGGTTATTGTATCTGGAGCATCGATGAAGATAAACCTCTTTCCAAATTCCAAAATACCTTTGCATGTGACCGAGAACTAATCTTGAAAAAGACTGCTAAAACCAGAAGACCAAGCTTGACTTTCAGCAGTTTTGTAGCGCAATTGTAACCATAAATTCCTCCCACCTCAGAATGGATTTGAAGAAAATGAAAGAGGTTTTTGTAGCTTGGTATGTTAGGAAGAAAATCCTCTTTCATTTTTCAAAATTAAGTTCTCAGCTGCTCAAAACCCCTTCTGGAAGTTGACTAGTAAACGCAGAAAGCAGAGTTTTTAATGTTGAAACAGGCTTTTTCAGAGATTTCGTAGCGCGCTGCAAAAACACTAATTTCGTAGCGAAAAACATGATTTTTACACTGTCTGCGCTACAAAAACATGGATTCGTAGCTATTTTGAAAATTTCTCCAAAATGATGTGAGATATGACTTCCAAAATCATGGTGAGGCTTCTAGGACATGGAATGAGGCTGTCAAACTTTGATGGAAAAGAGATATGACCTTGAAAGACTTCTAACCTTATGACCTAACTCTTAAAGCGTGAAATGACCTAGAGACCCTTTAACACCATGACTAAAAGAAGGGTTTGTAAATGAGAATGACACTAATTGTGATGAGATGACTCAAAACTTATAAGACTATGATTAGAAACAAGGCAACTTACCAAAGCTTAAAGACAGATTTTAGGGTGATAACATAATCTATACACATATACCAAGTCTTGTCCTTTTTTGGAACATGGTGATGTAGTCATTTGAATGACACCCTATTCTATTAGTTACTACAACTATTTCTTCACCTCGATTCTACAACAAACTACCTGTACAGCCCAATTTTTGGAAATGCGGAGTATGGCAGTAGTTGAATCTCTTGCTCCACTTCCATTTTAGGTGGTAACCCTTTTGGATCTTGGAACACATCCATGTATGTCTCTATAAACTCTTGTAATTGTCATTTATGTTCCTTAGTACACACCTCCATTTATGCCTTACCTCTTACTGACTCTTCTATAAACCAATTTTCTCTTAAAAAAAAATAAACATACTTCTTGATATAAATGATCAAGTTCTTGGCTTGGTTGGCACTCACCAGCAAAATTTTTTACTTGCCTTTTATTGCATTGGTTACCAATGATTTTCAATCCTTGACAAGTCGATACTAGTTGGTTCTCTTCATGTATATTTCATCTCACATGTACATGTAGGGACTCCCAAACATGACCCCACATACATCAAGGGGAGCCCCATCTAGTTCTACTTCATCAATAAAATCAACACTAATAACAAATCTAATTTTTCACTATTTTGTTACCCTTCAACTTTGCATCCTTATTTACCCATCCAGTGGATATGGGCTTGGATGATCATGAACTTCTAACCCCAACTTCTTGACCAACTTTGCTACAATGATATTTTCCTTTCATCTTGAGTCAAACTAAGAATCAATATTTGCCTTCTTGACATGTATCTTTACATGGAATAATTTGGTCATTTCTTTCTCTTCTTATCGTTAAAGTCTACTTAGATTCACCTCATTATACATTGATGTACAAATGATCTTCTCATCTATGTCTGGGCTTCTTTCAATTTGGTTTCCCAAATCAATGGCCATGAGATTTTTCTTCTTATTGTCTTTCTTTTCATTTTTCGAGTTAAGCTCAAGACGCAACTTCCAACACTTCTCCTTTGTATGGCCATCAATGTTGCAATGGTTGCAGAGGTTATTGGGATCTTTTCAATAGTGTGTTATGTTTTTTGTCTTTTTATATTTTCCCCATTTTTTCCTCTTCCTCCCTCCTTATAAGTTGCATGTTTCTCCTTTTGCTTCAACACTTGGTTGTGATTTCTTTGGGCCTATGTTCTCTAGGTACTATACCTGTACACAAACATCATACACCGACTTGGGCTTGAATAGCATCACTTTCTCCCATAGCTGTTATTGTACACCACCCAAATACTAGAGGATAACATTTGGGTCCTTTTGGGAGATACCCAATATTATGGCCATATTTCTAAACTTTGTAGTGTACTCCTACACATTTTTCCCCAACTTTTTACTTAAGTAGTGCCAGAAAATCCGCTAGTCCTCTACGTACCCAATAGGCTAAAATTGTGACTTCATAAGGGTTTTGAAGTCCTCCGACTTAGTAACTAGAGGCTCTCCCTCCAACCTCAGGGTCTCCATGTGTATTTTCCACCAAGTTAGCAAATTTCCCTATAATTTCAGCCTTTCAAATGAAATCTTTTGTTCTTCCTTAATTTTATGGGAACTAGCATACACTTCCAATTGTTGCAACTAGTGATTTAGCTACAAAGTGTCAATCTCATTGTCATATGGCTTGATATTGACTTTCACTTCCATTTTGAATAGGAACTGTGAATGATCTGTGACACTCAAACAAAGTTGATCTCTTCTGGGTCATTTCTTCGACTAGTTCTCAATCTGTTGATGATCTCCTCATCTCCCCTCTAATTTTTCCTATGCATCAAGCCCCTAATATTCTCTGAATATACCACACTTATTTCTCAGGGTTGTATAAATTCCTTTTATATCGAAAATGTATATTGTAATATTCTAAAACAATTAACTTGAATCTACTCTACTCATCAGTGGAAACAATAAATGATCGATGAAATCACTAAGCATAAAAAAGAAAGAATTCAATCACACATAACACAATAATTTTCTGGGTAAGTCCACGGCTAAAAACCCTTGCTATATTTATATTTCATTAATCATAAAATATGATAATATTATAATGATTTTCTCAAGCCCAAGAAACCTCTGCACTATCTCTATCTATCTCACTACTTCCGGGACAAGCTCAAGAAAATACTTAGCCAATGATGTTGCCTTCCAAGCTCTTATTTCCTTGCATAGTTTCCTTGGGAATTAGCCCATATTTAATTGGTAAATTCCAAAATTATGAATTTCATAATCCTCATAAGCCTTCCTCTAATTGCATGCACCACCTGTACAATTCAGATGATTATACAACTAATAGCATATTTCCCTGGCGAAGAGAATGTGGGAAAGGTTGGCACGACCACGACCTAACATGGGGTAGCCCATCTGGATATACACCTAGGGCCTAGGAACAAATGTGGACTATATTCCATCGCAATCTTGGTCGTAACCTACCTAGGAACCCTGTTTACCCCCCACCTCCTACTTACCCCCGGCGAATTTGAACTTGTGAATGCGGTTTGCAGTATTGCGGTTGTAGGGTTTTGGTTCAACCTGTGTTGGCTACTCCGGTTCTCAACAGCAGCTGGCGTAAGCCCCGAAGATACATGGAGGGAGACCTAATAGACTACTCTGAGGACCCCCTCAAGGGCATATCCATCTTCGGCACACCAGCTAACAGCAACGTGCATTTTCTGTTCAGCAGTTCGCTTTCGGGACAGCTAGGCTATGTGATCGATCTTCCGGAGCTACCTGTGACTTGGTCGTCTCTTTCTGTGCCTTGCCTGATGCCGTCCTCCCACCTCACTGACCCCGGCCCCTCAGCATCTGTACGAGCGGTCGAGTCCTCTGGCCTATCCTCCCTCCATCCCCCTGAGACTATTCACTACCCTCCTCATTCCCCTCTCAGTGAATCCCTCCATCCACACTCATTCCCTCCCCTGGAATAGGCACAGCCATCTAGGAGCTACACCGCTGTGCCCCCCCTCCCAGATGCCTACCCGCCTGAATCGAAATAGTTTCCTCCAAACCCTAAACCTAACCCTAACCCTCATCCACCAAACCCTCGCCCTGAAGATCACCCTGAGCAAGCGGAGACTGCAGAACCATCCCGGGGAAAGAAGCAAAGGTGTGTAAAGCTGAAGCCACAGGATGTTTCATTGACTAGGAAGGGGATTTTCAGTGGCAGGACACTATGGACATGGCAGCGACGGTCCTGGTAGGCAGAGTCAGAGGAAGGACCTATTCTGTAGCTAGATTGAAGCAATGGGTAGCTGAAATATGGGGCCATTACTTGGCAGATCTACCTATTGTCCAAAATTTTGTCCGCAGTTGGTTTTCCCTCAGATTTGTGTGATCTAACCACACAAATTTGGTTCTATCATCCTATTGGCACATCGAACAAGCTCTGGTCATGCTAAGGAGATGGAGCCCGCTCTTCGACCCTGATAGAGAACAGCTCGGGGCAGGGCCAATCTGGGTTAGACTACCTAGTCTGCCCCTACATTTCTGGACCGAGGAAATCTTCAGAAGAATTGGCAATACTCTAGGAACTTACCTGGATTATGACAGATCCTACCTTTCCACAGGTGTCATGGCCTATGCGAGACTATTGGTGCACCTAGATATCAAAGCAGGCTTGCAAGAAAAAGTTACCCTTCGCTGGAGGAACTATGATCGGACATAAATCCTAGACTATGAAGGAGTTCCCTTCCACTGTAGATGATGTCATAAAGTTGTACATCTCTACAAGGACTACCCTCTCCTCGCAAAAAATAAATCAGGGTCCAGAGGGAAGCCCACAACTATTGAGGGAACATAGACATGGAAGGAACAATCGGATGAAGCCGACATGATCAACACTGAGCTAGATGGATCCAAGCTAACCCAGAGATGATGAAGAAGCATGGGACTACACCCCTTTGTCCACCTTCACCTCCACTGACCAAGTCCAACGCGGCCGCTGGCGAAGTGCTCTATTCAGGTATGTCTTGTCCTCCCTTACTCTCTGCATCCATTAAATTTTCATATACTTTATCGTCTAGTCCTCTGCAACCTGGGACTATCTCTATTTCTACCCCCTGCACAAACCACAGGATCAGTCCCCTCATCCCACAGGATCAGTCCCCTCATCTCTCAATTGGACCCCCATCCCCTTGTTGAGCCTCCATTCAATCCCCCAACGCATGAGATCCCCATCCCTAGGACTGCCCCTGAACCACATCACTACCATCTCCGCTCCCACACCCAAGCAACTATGACAGATGCCACTGGCCTTTGCATCTCTCCATTCCCCTCTGGCCTGAAGCCCACACGTGGTAGACCTTCCTCTCTGTCCAAAGAAAAACAGAAGGCAAGGTTAGAGGTGGTTTCTGGGAAACAACTTTCACGAGATAGGGTCCTTAGAGCACAGAGCCCTTCTCCATTGTTCCCCCCATGAAGGCTATCTCCTTCAATTGCAGAGGGATAGCTAATCCTGACAAAAAACTAGTGCTGAGGAGACTCCTTTGAAAGGAGCCAGGTGATTTAGTTCTTCTTCAGGGAACCTTGGGTACAGCAGCGATCATAACACTTCTTCTGGAGTTCATGCTCCCTTGTTTGCATTTCCATGCCTTGGATGTAAACGGATGATCAGGAGGCATAGGGTTCATAGGGGCTGACATCTACTCGACAAAGCTGGGTACAAAGATTAGAGTGTTGAACATCTATGGACCCTGCCACCATAGAGAGATATTCTGGGAAAGGCTGCTAGGAACCAACATTTTACAAGCTGACAATCTTATCATAGGGGGAGATCTAAATTTTTCCCTAGGTTTCTCAGAATCCTGGGGTTTTCAAGCATAGGCTGACCCCCTAGCGGGATTTTTTAACATCTCTTCAACTCTCATCATCTCATTGATATTCCAGTGGCAAAACTAACCCCAACTTGGAGCAACAAACAAATTGGGGAGGCCAATCTTGCAAGGAGACTAGACCGTTTCCTCATCAAGGAACATCTATTGGAGCAAGGGTATACTTATCGCCAATGGATGGGATCCGGTGGGCTCTCAGACCATTTTCCTATTCATCTAGAAATCTCTGGCATCATCAAAAAACCTAGAGCCCCCTTCAAATTTAACTCCTCATGGTTGAATGACATCTCTTACACCAGTCTTGTGACAGAATTTTGGAAGACCCACCCTCTGGATAGGAACGGACACATCATTGAAGGATTTGTGGCCAACCTAAAGGAATTAAAGAAAATTTCCAAGATTCGAGTTCACAATAAGAGATGTGATGAAGAACATAAAGTGATTGAAATTGAAAATGAGATAGCCATCCTTGAGGAAAATAGTAAAGGCACCTTCCTTTTGCCCGAGCTTAGGGACAAGCTTGTGGAGAAACTAGCTCTAAGAGGGAAAATTCTCAAGGACAAAGAGGAAACGTGGTGACTGAGAAGTCGAGCTATTTGGCTAAGAGAAGGGGGTGAAAATAAAAAATTGACCATAAATTCGCAAATGGAAGAAGGGCTTATAACACCATCTGGAACCTAACAAATGAACATGGAGTTGTGGTTGACACTTTCCCCTAGCTGGCCTCATTAGCCACCACACACTTTAAGCATGTCTACCAGAACCCTCCTAATGCTACCCTTGCTGAGGTCATCAGAGTAGTGCAACTGTTTCCTCATTTTACTGATATGGAGGAAGTCGAGCATCTCAATAGAGAAGTTACCATGGAAAAGCTTGAGGCCACTCTAAAATGGCTCAAAAGGGATAAAAGCTCAGGCCCAGATGGGTGGTGAGTCGAATTCTACTTGGCTTTCTTTGAAGTTCTAGGGAATGACCTATTCAAGGTCATAGAGGAATGCAAGATATCTGGGAGCATTCGTAGGGCCATAAACACCACTTTCATAGCCCTCATTCCCAAGACTGACAACCCCTCATCTTATAATCACTTCCGTCCAATCTCCCTATATAAAGTGTTATCACTTCAGAAAAAATTCCTAAATTTTGAACATCAGTTTGATTCCAAAGGATTGGTGTTAGTCTTGTTCTAGTCTTTCCATGGTTTGTTTTAGAGTCTAGGATCTAGAAAGGAGTCTTGTTGGCATTGTCAAATAGGGTCAACACTCTGGTTTTACCTATCACCGATTCCACATCACACCTAAATTTCCATGTGTCAAACTTTTGTCAAGGTTTTCATGTGCTACGAAACTGCCTAGGAGTTTTCATAGCGCAAAACCCAAAATTTGCACTAGCTACACTACAAAATCGTGGATTCTGAACTAGGAGTTTTCGTAGCGCGCTACGAAACCCCTGAAGCAGCCTGTTTCAGCATAAAAGACTCTGCTTTTTTCTTTTACTAGTCAACTTCCAGAAGCGTTCCTGAGAAGCTGAGAACTCAATTTTGAAAATTGAAAGAAGATTTTCTTCCTAACATACTGAACTACAAAAACCTCTTTTAGTTTCTTCAAATTTGTTAGAAGGTGGGAGAAATTTATGGTTAAACTTGCGCTATGAAACTGCTGAAAGTCAAGCTTTGGCTTTTGGTTTTAGCAGTCTTTTTCAAGATCAGTTTCTGGTCACAGGAAAAGTTATTTTGAAATTCTAAAGGAATTTTCTATTCATAAAATCTCTAGCTACAATAACCTATCTCACTTTCTTCATAAGTGTTATTAGTTGGGAGATACTAAGCTTTCTTTGAAACCCTAATTTCAGAGAACAGATTTTTCCTGTTTTACACATTTTTTTCAAGGACAGATTATGGACAACTGAAGAAATGTTTTAAAAAACCTCCTTCAGTTTCGTAAAATATGTCATGGATGAGAAGATAAAGGCTCTATCCCATGTGCCAATTTTCAAGGATCCTAAACCTAAAAACAAGGGAACATGTTCCTTAATTTCTAGGGTTTATCATCAGTAGTAAGGTGACAACGTGGGAGGCTTCATCAAATTCGACTTCATGAGGTTGCAACTATCAAATAATGCATTCAATGTTTAGTTAAGGTGGTTTAGTCATAAAAGGATTTGTACTCCTAATTATATTAGGACTCTAGGATTGTTAGTTAACTCTCTCTTGTAATTAATAGTCTATTTTATGGTTAGAATAGGTGTCAATCATAGAAATTAGAATTCTCTTGATGAAGGATCATGGAATCCTAATTATAAAAGCTATATATGAAGCAAGAGGTGAAATTAGGAAGGGGTTGGAGACTTTTTGGCTCAGCTGCTGCTTTATGCTATGAACTATAATCAGTAATGCAGAGAAGGTTTTCCTGAACAGATATGAGTTCTCATGGGGTTAATGTTTTCTTGATTTATATGTTACTTTGAATCATTTGCAGTGGATCGCATTGCTATTATGCAGAATTCACAACCATGTGCTCTGACTTCCTTTAGAAATGATATGACTGTGTCTTTCTGCATTTTGTGAGTAAACTATCTTTGAACTACTGGCAGTAAGTTTCATTACTATCACTAAGAATTCATAACCCTATGCTCTGACTTCCTTTAGTAATGGAATTGGTGTGTTTAGTAGTAGATGTCATTGCTATTACTCAGAATTCACAACCATGTGCTCTGACTTCCTTTAGAAATGAGATGACTATATCTTTCTGCATTTTGTGAGTAAACTATCTTTGAACTACTAACAGAAAGTTTCATTACTATTACTCATAATTCATAACCATATGCCCTGACTTCCTTTAGTAATGGAATTACTGTGATGACCTATTTTCTTGAGTGAATTATCTTTTTTTGAAAACCCCATTTACCTCAACTTTCATGTCAAGAAACATTGCCACTGAATTTATTGACTTGTTGACTCCATAGCCCAATGGTAGCAAGCCTTCATCTTTTCAACCTACAAACACACAAAACCAAGATAGAGTTATCCATCTATATTATCATTAATTAA
Organism: Pinus tabuliformis; assembly: GCA_031772625.1. Taxonomy (NCBI): domain Eukaryota; kingdom Viridiplantae; phylum Streptophyta; class Pinopsida; order Pinales; family Pinaceae; genus Pinus; species Pinus tabuliformis. The sequence goes on along the minus strand of CM062820.1, from coordinate 853,253,813 downwards.
TATCATTCACCTTTGAGAGAGCCCTCTCAGGCTGAGGAGGCTAAGCCTCAGCCAAAATTTTGGTTTGAAATAGTTACTCAATGTCTTCTTGATCAGTAGCCTATCAAGGTTGGGTTTTGTGATAACATCAAGTTTGCATTCGACACTTTGGACTAAGGATAAGAGGCTACTCCAATGGAGGATTATACTAATATTGGGTCACCTATATTGATGTTGGATATGGTCATATGTGGTGAGGCTCAGTCATTTGGTGAAGTATCAATTCGAGAATCTCAACCCACTAACCCTCCAAAGTCTTATAATTTCAAGAGTAAAAGGCATGTGGATCAACCATATCTTCAGGAGAAGAAAAGGATATTTTTTAGAAAAATACTTCCTCTGAAAACCACAGCTTAGATTCTAATGTCTCAATATATGAAAGGCATCTAGGGAACTACTAAAAGAATTTCTAAGGCACCCAAGGTATCTAATAAGCCCTCTCAGTCAACTACTTCAACTTATTTGGCTCAAGACAAGAGTGTGTAGAGTAATATGGGATATAATATAATTGAAGATATCAACAAACAATGAGAAAATGTAACACTCTTTGATTTGGCTCAATTACCCGAGAAAAGTGAGTTGATTATTACTACTTTCTCAACATCTTCATCAAGTAAAGCTACTTCTACTCCTACAACTTTGCCCACTTCTCAACCCCAAGCAAATGTAAACATTGAAGCTATCACAAGTGTAGAAAATGTGAGAGCTAACTCACAATTTCCCCCATTTTTTATCATGTTTGATATTTCCAACTACAATGTTCATAATTGTTTAGTTTATTTTGGTGCATCGACAAATGTAATTCCTTTATCTATTTGTAGAAATATTAATGTAAATCTAGAGAACACTGATGAAAATATCATTCAACTAGATAGATTTCAAATACAAATGGTTAGTGAGTTTAAATATGTACTAATTCAGTTGGCATCTGACTCGCGAATGCACCAATTCACCGAAATTGTAGTTCTAGACATCCATGAAGCCTGTGGATTTCTTTTGGGTAGAGATTGTTCAAGCAATATTCAAGGTTATTTTTTCTTCAAATTGGTCTCATTTGTGGTTTCCCTCTAAGGTAAGAATAATAAAATAAGAGTTAACAGTGAGCCACATATGATCACCTAGCTAGAAGGCCCTAATGATCCAGTTAGTATTTCTTAGAAGGTATTATGGAATTGTTTTTTAGAATCTGATATTGGTTTTTATCAAGCACAACCACCACAAATTCCATCAAATACATAGTCAAAACTCATCCATGTAATATGACTCTTGAGAATGAAACTTGTATTATAGATGTAAATAATATTATTTTAGTTAATAAATATATAAATACTAATATTTTGACTCTCTATTATAATGGATCAAAGAAATGAGATGGAGCTGGTGCAGGTTGCATCCTCATGGACCCAACAAAAAATAATATCTCGATGTCATGTGACTCAGAGTAAAAACAACACTGACAAATATGAGGCATTTATTTTCAATTTAAATAAATCCATAGACTTGGAGGTAGTATTCTTAAACGTCGTTGGTGATTCAAATATCATCACAAAGCAGGTACGAAACATTATTCATTGTCTTTGGCCTCATCTTAAAATCTACCAACCAAAGGTATGGAGTCTAATTTCTTCCTTTGAATCTTTTAATATCATATCATTATCTATGATCAATAATGACGCTACAGACACTTTAGTTAATGTAGAATCTAGGTTTACCCCTCTCATAGATGGGTTTTCTATTGAAATTGTTTATAAGTATGCCATCCCATTAATAGAACTAACCTCCACATTTTTAATTATCTCCAACAGATTCTTGACGTTCCTTTCTAATGCGAACATTTTTAAAATTTTAGTTATAGATGAAGATAAACATGATAAGTCTATATTATAAAGGGCTGATGGGAACAAATTAAATCCAAAGGTTATAAATATATTTCGGACCCCAACTCTTCCAACATTTAACCAAGGGGGTTCAGAAAAGGATGTTTTTTACCTTACCGCTTTTTACACGTGTCATCTCTTTTTTCACTTCACGCCCCACTTCCTAAACCATTTCCTACCTAACCCCCTCCAAAAACCATTTTCCTTATTACATTTAAATCTTATAATGATTGGCATGAAGGTTCATTATTCCATTGGATTAATCGAAATTTTGAAGAGTTAGAACTTAGGTTCTTCACAAGTTTGGAGGATATATTATGAGAAGATTTTACAGGTGAAATTCATTTATCAATTACAAACTTACAGCTAGGTGAAATGAATTCTCAGGTGCAAGAAAATGAATTTACAAGAGAAAATAAAAGGATACTTTTGCAATCATATGTTTATGAAACTAATGTACCGGTGAGAAAAAATGAGATTCATGAAAATACATTTTTCGATGGGAAATTGAGGTAAAAGAGGCCAAGGTGAAATAAATTTGCAACTCATTGTGAAATGGATTCATGTAAATATATTTTATTTTGGGATGCTGAGGTAAAAGAGGCCAAGGCGAAATAAATTTACAAGAAATAAATTTTATAGGTACCTGTGAATTTGAATTTATTAGAGCGCGTGAATTGAGGTTAATGAAAGTAAATGGAGGATAAGTAAAAAATGAGTTTTTACAGAGAAGGAAAAACAACACATGGTTTTGGGAATCCATGGGAAGGAAAAACAACACATGGTTTTGGGAATACATGAGAAGGAAAAACAAGACATAATTTCAAATAAGTGGATGAATTATTCAATAAAATTATTTAAGGAGATATTTTCTGAATTTCATTTAGTAAATTCATGAAAATAGAAAAATATAAAATTCATTTACAAAATATTTGAAAACATTTATAAAATATTTCATTCCAAATATTTTATGACATTGGTGAAGCATTGTCAAAAAGTGACATAAAATCATTCCAATCATATCTTCAATGATAGCTTCATAAAACACAGATTTTAAGGCACAGAATTATCAATTGAAAGATAAATGGTAGAATCAATAGCTCTATATATTAAGGGCATGGAGATATCAACATTCAGAAGACACCTAGCAGTAGAAGACCAGTAGATTAAGGATCATTCTGCAGATTTTCAACTGTTATTCAACTAATTTACAGATATGAAGGCACAATACTTTTAAACATTTCCAATTTTTTGGCAGAGTATCTAGGGATTGTTTTATCTTTAATATATTTCTTAGGACATTATTCCAGAAATATTGTAACAATTTAGGATAATTTTATTTTATATAATCCATCATTTGTAATAAAAAGGGGTTGGCTTTTGATGCCAAGAACCTGTCAGATTTGTAAAACTTTTATTATAGAATTCCTAATCAAAGCCTTTTGGCTCCAGTTTATGGCAGAACTTGTGTTTCTTGTTGTTTTTCCAGTACTTTCATACTCTCTTTCTACACATGTTCAAGTTTGTAAATAAAATATTATGGGTAAGAATAGATTGAGTATCAATCTTTTTGAAATCCCCTGCAAAATTATAATCATTTAAAGGGATCAGTTTATTAGGCTATTTGTCTGAGATAGCTCCTATACATATTTACTAATTATTTCCTTTTGTCATCCTCTGCAATGTGTTTTGTTGGGTTGTAGAAGTTTTCTACACACATCCAAATCTGCCTGATTGATTAAGTATTTAGTTTGACTGCTTAATTATCAGGAATATTCTTATATTCTTTTGTCAAATTATTTATTAATCATGTTATTTTGTCAGGCTGGAAGCTGACACTTTGAGGAAGGACTCTGTAAGAGGGGTATTTATTCATGAACAGGGATTGTGCAATCATCAGCAACCACCCAACTAAATCATAAATCAGGCGATTGTGCTTCATAGGCTGATGTTCAGTGACAGTGAACAACGTTAAACAAGGCTTCATAAAAACTGAGGGAGCCCCCTTTGGTTCAAGGCCTAGCTTGAACCTAAAGGTTGGTTGAGTTATTTTCCTGACTTATTTTTTGCGGCCAAGGACTGCATGCGGGAAAAAGATACAATAAGTCCAAGAAACAAAGTGCCTACATTCAAGGATACTTCTTGTTACATAGACAAGTCAGTACTTATATCATGGTTAAAATTATATAGGGAATTATGAATAAATGATATTCTATAGGATGAAGAGGATCGTGAGGTTTATATTAATATTAAAAATTATCTATTTCATAAGTTGGTATCTCATACACTTGTCTTTCACTGTACCGATACTCCTGAATGAATTATACAGCAAACTGATGATGAAAATATGATAGTCAAAAGAATCCACGGTACACCATTGGAGTCGTACCAGCCAGGGGACATTATTGTATATTATATGATTCCTCCAGCTCATGATTATCTCAACCTAAGATGGTATTGTGATTTCAAGACTCCCACTAAGGATATTCTCAAAACATGGTGGCAATACGACAACAAGTTTAGGCAGAAGACTAGTGGTATAGAAAAAACAAAATCACTCAGAAAAGTGTATTAGTTTTTTATTACAATGTGTTGCAGAGTATATGGAAGAGAATATTTTGAATACTTTAAAGAAACATAGGTTCCCATGTTACATACTTGTGCCAAAAAAGGAACCTGTTGTAGCTGCTACAACCAACCTCCAAATGTTTTCCCATGCTTTGATTTTGTAGCCTCCCTTCTGTCCACAGGGGCTTATCTTTTACTATCATCAAGTATTCATGCTATGATAAAAGAAATATATTTTCATGGTTTTCTTGTGATATATTGATCCCGGTTTCATATCTTTCAACCACAAGCTAACTCTTGACTTGACCTTGCAGCATTGTTGGGCTTGCCTCCATAAACTACGCAATCTTGGAAGGCAGGCTAGCCTTGCCTCCAGAAACTATGCAATTATTCTTGGCAGGCCATCCTTGAGCATGAAAATTATGTAATTATGGATGGCAACCCAAACTTGATAATGGAAATCGCGCAAAGAATCTCATCAGCTCATAAGCTGTACAATGCATTGGGTCAAGAAGTTTCTCAGTCCTTGGGAATTGTGCAAACCTTCTTGAAAGTGTGCATGCTTGGTTCCTGATAAAGTCAAAAAAAAAAAGGGAAAATCATCCCTATAAAATAGGGAGTCATTAATTAGTTTCCTGAAGGTGGTACACTTACTATTTTTGGAAATTTCTGCCAAGTGTCACTTTTTCCTTTATTTTATGCATGCGCGCCATAGACCCTAATTGGTCTATATCTATATAATGGATGCCACCAGAGCTCATTTTTACATTCAATATTGGATCTCTAGCATTCCCAAGGAGATCAAAGAGCCTTTGGTGGAGCTTGCAGTGCTTTTCCGAGTGAGTTTTTCTTTTCTCATCTTTCGTCACTTTTTTTGTCGCTTTTTGTTGTTTGGCTTCTGTGAGTGATGTTTTTATTGTTTATTTTCATGTTTGTTGGCACTTCAATGTCTATTAGCTTGTAAAAGTTTTGGTTTAGTCCGTCGTTCACATTTTACAAGTGTCGCATTAGTTTTCTTGGTTTTTCCCATTAATGGTCGTCGTTTCAGCAACTCTCCATGCATGTTTGTTTTTCATTTTTCATGTTGATATTATGAACTTGATTTGCATTGATCCATCTATCCTTAGTCATATATGCACTTTAAATTTGCACCATCACTCATATTTTCTCTTCCTACACTCTTATGGGGCAGATCTTCTCATCCCTTGGTCAGTGTTTGCCTTGTCTAGCTGGGCATTGTGCAAGTCCAAGGCTGAAGATGTTAGCTTGGCCTATGAGACTACACAATGTGCAGTACTTGGATATCCTAACTATGCATTGTGCATCTCTAGGGCTCAATCCCATCCCTTGGCCATTGATATTGCACAATGTGCAGTCTCCACCTCAGTTTGTTGAGGAAGAACCGCACATTATGCAGTCTCTAGCCTCAGCCTACACCACTCGTTGTTGAGACTATGAAATGTGCACTTCAAGCAACTAGTCTCCTCCCTTCACCTCAAGAATTGCATAATTCACCTAGTCATTCCATCGGTTGTTGTTGTGATATTGTTGTGTAAGTTGATTTGTTGAAGCTTATTTGTATTTCCCATGAGTGTATTTCCCTCATGCATGTAGTATAGTTGTTGAGAATTTCTCTTCATCAGTTATTGACTTCATGACACCAAAGAGATAAGCTTCAAAGGGTACCACAAAAAGTAGCATCAGGGAGGTAGTTGAATTAGATATCAACTATTCATAAAAAATTGAATCAGATATCAAATGGTATAAAGTGAATGAAGAATTCTCAACAAGAAGCTTCAAAGCAGACCTTGAAGACTAGCAGGTGTATATCAATGTTCAGAAGTCAGGGTTACGTAAGGTTTCATGCAGGTATTTGGAATTCCCATGTGCAGACGTTTCCAATTGGATGGTTTCTCATACAAAGCCAAAGACTATGACTTAATAATGCCAATGTACAATATCTTGCTTCTTTTCTGGCACCATATTATCATCTCTTATATCATTTTCCAGAGTCAGAATTTCTCATGGATTCTTACTTTTATGTTGCCACCATCTACTTGAGCACAAAAGATTTTGTTAAGGGTTGGGTGAAAGAGCGAACAAAATTCCATTATACACCCACCAATACCTACAAGACAAAATCTCTTAGGAGGTCCTATTAGCTCTTGATAGTTTTATTTTGCAAAATCTATGGCCAGTAGAGCACCGAGACTCTCCTAAAGGGTAGGAATTTTTGTTGAACCAGGTCGTGAACAAAGATAAACCATTCAACTAGTCAGATTTGTTGGCTCAATAGTTGAAGATCCATGTAGCCAATGCCCTGAATCCTCCTAAGGGCCGGTGAGCTATATTTTACATGTTTTCATATATAATGGATGAAATTTGCACATGTAATGCATTCTCTAGCATGAATTGGACTTGGACACCATGAGACCCTATTGTGCACATTCATTTCAAGATGCTTTCAGAGTGAAACCATAGAGGAGTAATGGAAAATTTGACTGATCATCTCCTCATCCCATTGTATAATTTGATCATTGAGGAAGATCCGCCTTGCATGTCACGTTGGGAAATGGAAGTCGTGTCAAAGATAGCATATTGGTTTTCCTCACAAGACGGCACTTTCCTCAGGGTGTTCAGCGGATCGAATTCTCTGCATATTTTATTGAGGTATGCCACTAATATGTTAGTCATGCAAGAATTTGTATATCATGACTCTACAGGGTTGTTAGCATCTTTGCACAGGAAGAAGAAAGCACCTTGGCAAACTCTTCCTATGAAAATTGGATTGTACAAGATCAAGAATATGAAATTCATGGATACTGAAGGAAAGGTGATAGAAAATTTTGCATTCTACACACTGGACTTCAATCCGTATGATCCCTGAAATGTTTGTATAGAACATTGTGCAAGGATTCATTTAGTTAAGCGGGACCTTTCACTAGCTGGAGGAGGAACCATGGAAGAATTGTTATAATGCCTCCAAGTCTCGTGAACCAGTCAAATTCGTTAGAACTTCATAGGTTACTCCATAGAAAAAAATCACTCCAGAAGAAGTACCATTGGAAGATCACAACCTAATGCATGAGAAGGGAAAGAGGAAAGTTATGCACAGTCCGGGGGGAAAGCGAAGCCACAAGATGAAAGAAGATCCAGTCATACTTAAAGTGGCCATAGCAGTAGAGAAGAAGAGGAAACAGAGGATGTAGGAATAATAACAAAAGAAGAGGGAAGAATAAGAGTAGAACAGATTGGAGGAATAAAGGAAGAAGCAGGAAGAAGAAGAAATTTGAAGAGTAGAAGAAGAGGATTTTGCACGAGGAAAAGTCGAAGAATAGAACCAGTAGCTAGAGGGGGGGGAGCAAAAATATGCAAGACAAGGAGCTCACTCAAGAGATTCAGAATTTGATTAAGATCCAAGACATGGAGGAGGAACTAGAGCCACAGAATCAAGATGTCAACATGATGCCAAGTACACAGTAGCTCACCGTTCAATATCCCCATCCTCCATAGAACAAGCTCCAAGAGAGGAAGAGGAAATTTTTCCTTTCGATGATGGTCTAGTTATGGACACGTACAATCTGACTTATGAGGAGCTCCAGAAAAATATTGTACAAGTGAGGAAGAAACATTTTTCAGATGACCTCGCATCTCCTGCATTCATTAGAGAAAGCGTGATCGTGGCAGACACTAGAATAAATACAGGTATCATTGTCGTAGCCAACTTGGAATTCATAGGTGCTACAAAGTCAAACATAGAATATTTGATGGTTGAGAACAAGCAATTGGAAACGAACTTGCAAGTTGCTAGGGAAGAAGTTGAATAGCTATGAATAGAGCTATATAATTCAACTCCTGCATAGGTCTATATGGAAGAATTGATGGCAGTGATACTCGGCGAAGTAATGACACTAGGAGAGACCATGCAAAATATTTATGAGGAGCTTGCTACCGTGCATAAGGAATTTTTCCTCTTGCATGGGTTGCAACAGAAATGTAAATATCATTTCAAAACTCTCAAGGTTGTACAATCAGCTATTATTATCGTTCATGATTGGTCAAGGCAATATAAAGGGGCATTGCTTGAACTGGGAAGGAAGACAAGGCAAGAGGCAGAGTTGGAGAAAGAAAAGGTTCTCATCCATAATAGAAAATAGCTCACCTCGTTCATTTCCAACACTCATCCCTCATATGCACAATTGTACAACGGCCTGGACTACTTGGTGAAATTACACGGAATCCCATCAGTCGGCTCTCTCACGGATACCAAATGCAGAAATCAAGTCAGGCAGAAGATTGAAGAATACTTGGAACATTTGAGACAGATAGCCATCAAGGAATATCTTGAAGTAAATGGAAAGAATATGTAGAAGTACATTGGTGGCCATGTCCAAATCAACACAATGTTGCTCTTGCTCAAGAAGGAAACACAAATCGGTTCCGAAGCAATGTACCCAGATTCCATGGAGGCTAGAGTTTGCTTTCATCCTGACACCATTGCATAGTTTTGGGATGTCATCACGCAGTACAAAGCTTGGTAAGCTACATAGCCAAGAAACATCAAGTGGAAGTTGTTGAAATGGAATTTCCCCAAACCGAAGCCTAACTATTTTGTCTTATTAGGTTGTCTAGTTGGATCTACCCAATTTTGTCTTATATGGTATGAGTGTATTATAATATTCTTTTGTAATTAATATGTAAGTGGAGTTCCATGTGTCAATATTGGAATGTGAAGAGTCATGATGTCGTGAATGTAAAGATCCATCTTGTAAAGAAGATGGGGAGACATGAGGGAAGTCCAAGAGTCACAAGGGGAAGTGAATAGTCACCCCTTTTTTATAAATAGACCCTCATAACTCCACGTAAAGGGATTTTGGGATCTAAGCTTTTGGGTAGGCTTAGGCTTAGAATCAAGAGCTTGGGAGTTTGTGAGATCCTTGGCTTCTCCGAAGCATAAGGGAGTATCTTTCTTGGGAGGAGCAGGTGTAGACTTCATGTTCCACTATTTCTGCTAGTGTTCTATCAATGGTATATGTATGATTGGAACTTTCATTTTAATAAAAGATCAGAGTCAGCACATTTTCATGCGCATGTTGTGAATATAGTAAGATTATTCTTGTTGTATTTTCAATGTATGTTATTTCACTTACACTTATTCTTATCAACTATTTTTTTTGCATTGGTATGAATCTTTTTGAATGCATGTTGTTGTATATTGTCATCATGATTAACTTGTAAAACTATTTTAGAGGATAGCTTGTGATGTCTTTATGTTCATTTGTTCCTTCTAATTTTTGTACCATTGCAAGTTTCTAAGGTGCTTACTCACTTTCCCTTCATGTGTTAGAACCTCCATGCATTGTACTTGACTTTCCACAGAGTCACACACTTGTTCCCATCAAATTTACCATACACCATTCTATGTGTTATTGCAGCCAAGGAACATCATTAAAACCCACTGCATCGACAACCGAGTCATATTCTGGATGGGACCCCTACACCAAATGGTGTGAGGTATGTTACGTTCCTATACCAATAGGTGTGATATTTCATGATTGGCTATTAAAATGCCAAATATGTTCATCCTTTCCATGCTGCAAAGGTTCCATATTTTCAAAAATCAAAAATTTAAAAAATGAAAAGAGGGTATGCCCTTAAGGAAAAATCAAAGGGCAAAAAGAATGAATTGGTCAAAAAGAAAGAAAATGAACCCCAAAGAAAAGACCAAGAACGTGTGCTAGTCCAAAATGCCACTACTATCCTATTTATGCAAAGAAGTCCAAAATGTGCAATTAGTGACTTCTTTCAGAGTTGAAGGATGGCCAAACAGCTTAATCTTGGCCTCTCCATGTTTAAATTTTTGTTTTAGAGATAGAGAATGAATTCTATTCAAATAGTTTGAGCTTGGCAGATCAGTAATTAGGTAGAGAAGCAAGGGAGCTCAATAGCTAAACCTGAGCCCCTGGAAGAGATAAGAGCAGACATAGATAGGAGGGCAGTTAAAAGAAAACAAGAGAGAAAGGGTTTGCTAGTTCAAATGCACCCAAGCAAAAAGGAAGAAAAAATGTTAGGTTAAATAGGCTGGGTAGGCAGTTTTGGTGTTGCAGAAGCAGGCTTGTGAACAATTTTGTCTTTTTGAGATATTGCATATCATGGATATCATTAGTACCATGGCAAGGTGGCTACAAAATAGTTGAAGCATGACTAATTTCCCCTCTCATTTCTCCAAGAACATTTACTAGCATCTCCTCAAGGACATTGAGATCTGCTCAGTGTTCCTAGTTCCCTTCATTTCATGAAAAACACTAAGTGAAATCATGGTTTTACTTAAGAGAACTAAGTCACATTTCTTGTGTAAAAATTCTTTTCTTCCATTTTCCTAAATCCCCTAAATTCATGACTTCAATCCTTTTTATTTTCCCTAGACCTAAGTTTTACTTTTTAAACTTAGTGTCTTGATCAAACCTACCTGTCATACTAACCCACTAACTTTATATTATAACTCCTATATAATATTTTCCCCGCCCCTATTATATAAAACTTATATAAAAAACCCCAAAAAACTTAATATCTCACCCTGGGCTTATGTATAGCCATATGTTAACGTTTTAAGGGGGTCCAAGGTTTATCCGAAGCCTTGTGGGCAACCCTTCCCCGCGCGCGCATATAAATAGTGGGTTTCATTTAACATTTGGTTAAATGAATAACCAACCTGCCCAAACCCAAAGTTTGAATACATTAAAAAACCTCGCAAAAACCTTATAAAATGTTGAAATATCACACGGGTCCCATACTCTAGCCCTCCGCCTGTTTTGTTTTCCGCCATCCGTTGGATCATAACACGTAGATCCAACGACCCACGTCAATATCGGAACCCCTCCGATGACCGAACGTTAGCCTTCGGGAAAATGGTGATTTTGCCGCTGTACAGAATCCACGTGTCGCCGCCTGGTTTTATCGCGTCCCCTCTGCCCAAAACCGTCGTTGTCCAAAAATCAATGCGATAATACCATATACCGACCCCGCTCCCCGCCGCTGACGTTGTCGCCCACATCATCGCCCACGTCATATGTCACCTCATCTTCGTATCATCCATCGTGTCTGCCACGTCAACGCCAAGTCAACTTCCATACCCCCGCTACACGACAAAGATTATGTCATGCTGACGTCACCCGACCAAAGCGCGCCAGAAACCTGCCAAAATCAATTTTTTGTTAAAAAGGCGTAAAATGTCATTTTTTGCTTGTTTTTGTTTGTTTCTTCTGCGCAACCTCTGCATGCTCTTTTACGTCTGAAGTAGCATTTTAACTGCACAGTCCACCACCCAGAGAAATTGACTCCACAGCGCGGCCCCTCAGCTCGGTCTACCACCTACATTTTGCACAGAGCATCCATTAAACAGGTATTTACCCGAGTTCTGCTCCTAAACCCTGTTTTTCTAAGTTTTCTCTGTAAAAATTTCCCGGAGAACCCAATTCGAATTAAAATCACAGTGTTGCCTTCAAACCTCCGCACCATAGCCACTGTTTGTGCTCATATTTACCAAGAAATCCCTCAAATCCCGTCTCCCACTGCAAATTCGCCCATTAAGCTGAATTTAAGCTTGTTTCCGCCTGCAATTTCCGCAGAAAGGACCCAAAACTATTATTTTACCTACTGTTGTTGCATAAAGCCTACATTTCAAATTGAAAAATCACCAAAGATTGTATAATGGAGGCTCCAGTAGCTCTCAATGTTGCCCCCCTTAATGCACCACATAAAGAATTGGAATGGTTGCCCCTTGCTGACAGAGATTTCCAAATTAATGATATGATTGGTGACAAGCCTCACCTCCAAGCAGTTTGTGAAATTAGAAATAGCTATCGCAGCAATACTGATGTCTATGGAATTTGGGAGTCCAACATGCCCATCTACTACCTCCCTTCAGTAAATGTGCTCCCTGATATCATCCACTTATGTTGTGCCAATTATGACCCCACTAAAAGAGCAGTTATGGCTCCATCTGGGACTGTCTTATTTCACATTACCCCTCAATCCATAAATGAGATGCTGCACTTTAAGCCAACACAGCCTCTGGCTCCTCTCTCCATGGGATTCTTGCTTGACCAAGGTGCCAAACTGCCCAGTTCAGAGATAACCAGAATAGCTCAATTATTCATGAAACCAAATTGCCAGCCCTAGCAACCTCCTCCTTATCTGCATTCTTGGTTCACTGAAGCAGGGAGATTCATTGTAGACATGATATCCTACATCTTAGGATTCAAAACTAGTGAGTATATTGATGAGACTACCTTAGTTTTGATGTCCATATTTACTCCAGGACAGCCCCCTGCTGTCAAATATGATTTTTCCACCTTCATAGCTAATAAAATCCATGAGCAATTCATGAGCCTGGACAGAGAAAGAGTGTTCAAATACACATCATACATATATCACTTGCTGCTGTACAATCAACCTGATAGTTTTCAAATTCCTCTTAGAAAGTTGGATCTCAAAGGAGAAAGGAGGTCTGTGATATTCTGGACCTCAGTATTCCATGTAGTCCATAACTCTCCTTATACTTATTGTGAGTTCATTGACCTGTTCATACATCCAGCCACTTCTTTATTGATTACAACTCCTCCTGCCAGGCTCTCTGCTAAAATGCAGAAAATTTTACATCTCTCAAAAGACTACAGTATAGGTGACTGGTACTTTTACCAGAATCACACTGAGATCCGGATATATGGTTGTGAATTATGCCCCTATAAGCTGCCAAAGTATGTGCCTATGAGACTGTTTGCCCTGGAATACTTCAAGCAATTTATTAGTTCAGATTTGACTCATTTCTATGGTGCTAGAAAAAAGGCACAGCTCAAAATAAGAAGTCAATTGGGCCCTTTTATCTTCAAGAAAAGGGAAGCCTGGGAAGAGGATGATAAGGTTTTAGGGGAGCAGCTTAAGCTGAAACAAAGTTTTTATTGGGCACCATATGACCCTGAACATTTCATAAGTTATAGAAAAGTGAAAAACAAGCTTACAACATATGTTCACCACCAAATCCCTGAAATTCAACTATATGCTAACCAACAAGAATGGGTAGAAGTCACATTAGTAGAAGAGATTACTGAGGAAGAGAAATTGGGAAAAGCCATGAAAAAGCTTGAAAAAACGCTTGACATGGACTCTTTTGAACAGGTATCCTTCAAGCTGCCCTAGCACACAGGAGGTGATACATCTTTTGCCAGGACTTCTCAGCAGCCCACACAAAAAGCCAGCACAGGATTAGCAAAGGGCAAGGATATAATAGGTTCAGAGCAAGATATAATGACAGACCAGCCAGCTACATCAAAGGAACAAGGCCAAAGGCAGGTCCTCCCAGCCATCTCAAACAACCCCAATAGTTACAACTGCTCCCTCTACAGTCACAACAGCAGTCCCTCGTACTGTCCCGGCATCAACAGAACCAAGTACTTCAACAACAACAACAGCAGGCAGCAGCACTACCATGACTACTAAAGAACTGATAAAGGCTATGGAGGATCTAAGACTCCAAGTGTCAGAATTAAAGGATGCTAAAGAGAAACTGGCCAAGTCGAAAATTAGTTATGATAAAGCTAAAATGATTGTGTTAGAGAAAACAAGAGAGGTAAAAACATTGGAGAATAAAGTAAAGGCATTGGAAAAGGATCTCTTATTAGACAAACCTCTGGCAGAAATTAGGAGCATTTTGTGGGCCAACATTGGCCAATCCATCACTGATATGTGGAAATCAATACAGGTAATTCATGAGCAGATTGATTTGGTAGCAGCAGCTCAAGAAGAAATTCAAAGGGCCAGGTATTCATTGGGAGACATGCCTGAACAGGCCAATAGGCTAATACATTTCTTGAACACCCACACCAAAGAAGATTTGGAAAAACTGGATATCAGGGACAGGACAGGCACTATTTTAATAATTAAAATGGTTCTGACCATGAGGAATTTCATACAAAATCTGGAAAGGAAGTGCCAGGAAATGCAAATGGAGATCAATGCTTTCACACAGAAATTTACAGCCTTGCAGGAAAAGTGTCTACCCAGTTTTTTAACTGATGACTATAGACTAATGATGCATGTAGACTATGTACACAGGTTAAATACATATGTGGATATCCAAGCCACAGCATCATCAAGTTCTGTAGGAGAGAAGGCACTCCCATCTGGACAAAGCCTGTATGACAATTTAGAAAATCTATTTTTTATTGAACATGAAGTGAGGCATATTTTCACATTCCAGCCTACTTTCTTCAGGTACACGGATGCTGATGAGACTCTGATAAAAATGCGCAGACACCAATTTTCAGATGACCAATGGTGGTGGAGTATGCTGGAAATTTTGTAGAGCGGATTTCAAAGTTTTGTTTTTCCAGAACATAACAGATGCCATAAAGTGAAGAAAAGAGCAGGTAAAAAATCTCACTAGGCAATCAATCAAAGCACCCAGGAAAGCGACGCCAGCAGCACAGGATTTCACTAAAATATCCATCGGCTGACTCGCTGAGCAAGTAATCAATGCATCTCACCAACAAAGCGGCCAGCACAGTGTTTCTTACTTCTGCATTCATTACTCTCTGTTCCCAAGAGCATTTACTCCATCTGTAGAGTAGGTGAAAGAAGTTATTGCAAGATATTATCTCTTTTGAGATATTTTGTAAACAAATTTTGTACAAATACCTCCCCAAGCTAAGTATTAGGGGTTGGTGATACCATTCTAGAACTGCGCTGTAAATTTGAGAACTCTTCTGAATAAAAGGTCGCTGGAATGCTTTGCTGATGAACTCTCTGGTTATGGAATTGATGGCAGAAGCCCATGTTGCAGAATTCTTCAATTATTTCATGGATCAATAAGTCTTTTCTAACTCATGTTTTACTGTTTCTATGTTTTATATATCATGTTCTAAATTACGGGGAAAAATAATAACCCAGAACTTACTTAACTGTACTCTGTGTTCAATTCCTGTTATTTTTCATGTTTTCTTCAAGACTAGCATAAGCAGGAATTCTTAACTGCTCCTGTTTCCCTGGTTCTTACACCTTGAATATAACCAAGGAATTCTTAACTTCTCCCTGGTAATATTCATACACGTTCCCTCTGTCAGCATGATGAAAGATTCTTAATTGCCTTTCATCCCCTGACTCCATTTCACCTGATTCCAGCTTGAAAGTTGTTCCATGATTAATTATCTTGCTCTGTAGTTCCTCCTTTTGTCAAAGAAACCATACCCAGCAGTTCACCTTCATTGACTCCATTAACCCAATGGTCTGAACTTCTCATACTTTGCAGCCCTGTTCTATCAAATGTCACCATCCAAAAATCAAACAAATACTTGTACTTCATAACTAGCCTAACATATAGCAAAACAAAGCTAAATCATAAAGAGAGAGCCCTCTCTGGCTGCAGATTGGCTAGAATCTGCATCTAAAAGATTGGTTAGTGGTTACCTCGTCCGTATTCCCTTTTCTCACTACTTTTGGGGAACAACCTGAGTGATAACAAGGTCTAATTAGGACTTCATATCAGGGAGATCCCCTGAATGTTGGTGAGTGCAGCACTGTTAATATTTTTAGCTAGAAGGGAGGCCAAATGACAAGATGAACCCATGAAGTTTTTTTGAATGTTCCTTATCTTTAATGGATTCTTCCCATATCTTAACGCCAGCATGTTTTTCCAGAACCTCAAATATGAAAGTGGTCATGGGAATAATCAATGACTTGCCAAATATGAAATTCTATGGCGAGGCTGGAACAACCATTCTCGAGCACACTACTCTCTTTTTTTAATTTTTCACTAAACATAATGTTCACTATTAGGATACTGCATTCAAGTTGTTCATCCTCATGTGCAAAGCATGCATAAAGGAATGGTGTTACACATTTCCAGTCGCTTCCATTCACTCTTTCAAACATCTTGTCAAGGAGCTTTACCATGCCTTTGATGTGTATGATTACAAATTTGTTTTCAAGAAAATCATGCGATTGTGAAAAGCACATGATGAATCTCTCAATGATTTCCATGATCATTTCATTCATTTTTGTTTTGAATTTTCTGTAGATGATATTGATTGGAATTTAATGGAAGATAAATTTGAATTCCATGTTCATATTTCAACGAATCCACATGAATATGAATCTTTCAAAAGTAGCCCAACATACCTCGGTTATGGAGCTCCTAAATTTGCGACGAATCAAGTTGTTTTTCCAAGTGAGACTTCATCTTCCCCTCATCAAATAGCTCAATTTCCACAGGTTGAGGTGGGATAAATTGAGAGTTCATCTATTGATTTTCCAACATCTTCTCCTACCCCACATACTCATAATTTTGAGCACAGATTTGGACTATGAATATGATGTTTCCGATGATATGTTATCTCCTCATCCTCCATTTATTGGTTCCTTTGGTCTTCCGGATTGTGATTTTTTTGGTTCACTTGTTTCAATTGTTTCTTTTGATGTTAATGAGGATCAAGTTTAGGATGGAGTTAGTGTTGATCAACGAACCTGTGATATCATTTATGATGTTCTACGTCCCTATACTACTAGTGTAACCCCTATTGTTATTATTGCAACCCCCTTATTATATTTTTGTGCCCATGTAGTCTCCATATTGTTATTATTGTGCCCCATAGAAGCCCACTATTGTTAATATTTTGCCCTTACATTATTATTGTTATGTTGGCCCTGATTATATTATGACCCCTTAGACTCCTATATATAGAAAGGAGACCTTGTCTTTTGTATCATCCAAGAATTGCTCATTTCTATAATGTAAACAAAGTTTTACCCCTCGAAGAGGCTTATTTCTAAGGTGTTGATGTATCTTTTCTTTCTTTTTATGAGCTGGTTTCATAACATTTGGTATTAGAGCTTTAGATTCTAGGGTTTCGCTGCTCCAAATAGGTCATCGTGGAATTTTAGATATAACTTCTTTTCTATTATGTTTCAGAATCTAACCAAAAAACCCATTTGAGCCGAAATCTCTCTCAATCTCGGGCCCGAATTTCAGATCTTGTCTCACTATATTTTCGGAGATATGATATGAGGAATTTAGGTTTTTTGAAAGCTCCATAATTCCATCTCAAATATGTCATCATGACATTTTTGCTATAATTTGTTTTCTAGGAAGGTTCAGACTCTTAAAT
Organism: Pinus tabuliformis; assembly: GCA_031772625.1. Lineage (NCBI taxonomy): Eukaryota > Viridiplantae > Streptophyta > Pinopsida > Pinales > Pinaceae > Pinus > Pinus tabuliformis. The sequence goes on along the minus strand of CM062820.1, from coordinate 853,236,169 downwards.
TAAAACCCATTTGAGTTGAAATCTTGGTGAAGCTCGAGCCTGAATTTAAGATCCTTTTTCACTACATTTTTAGGAATACAGTCCAACACATTTAGGATTTTTGTAGGCTCCCGAATTACATTCCAAACAGGTGACCTTGGGAAAATTGTAATAAATGTCTCTGCGAGCATCAGATTGAAATTTCGTAAGAATTTACAAGAAGATGATGGAATGTGGTTTTTTTTGTATTTGTTTCAGATCCGAAGGTCGAAACAGTAACACATGGCACGTTGTACAAGTTCGCTTTATTGAAATATTATATAATCAAGTCATCTTGGGAGATTGGACATAACTCTTTCTTGGAGAATCCAATTTTGATCAGACTAGTGGCATTCGAAAGAGGACTCATAGGGCTACCGCAAGAAGGAATTTCACATCTTGGAGATCCGCAATTATAGGGACACAACAAATTCAATATTGAGCTTCTACAAAGTGAAAAAAAGGTGTGTAGTCTTTTTAAAATTTTGCATAAGTTTGGTTTGAAAATTTAGTTTGAAGTTCAAAGGGCATAGTGAAGTATAAGTATCATTAATTGATGTCCCGAAGAAAGAAAATGGAAACACCTAGTAAGCAACCCGAAAGCTCTATCATGAATCATGAAGAAGAGGAAGAAATGCAACATGATATATCAAAATTACGAGACCAAGTGCAACAAATTTCACTCTCACAAAAGGTAACAAAATCTAAGATAAAGGGCTTGGAAGCTAAGATGAATGGTGTGGAAGTTAATATGGATAGAATAGAAGCTAAGATGGATGATATGAAAGACAACATTGAAGATTGGAAGAAATACATGGACAGTTAGAAGGAAGGTTTGACAAAGTTGCTACAAGAAAGGCTTCCTAATGGCGAAAAGGTGGTAGAGGAAACTCATAATGAGAACAAAAGAAATGTTAATCATGATTCGAAGAATGACAACATTGAATATTTGAAGAAAGACACGGAAGGTTTGAAGGAAGGTTTGACAAAGTTTCTACAAGAAAGGCTTATTAATGGCAAAAAGGTAGTAGAGGAAACTCATAATGAGAACAAAAGAAATGTTAATCATGATTTCATAGACTCTAATGTTATAACAAAGACCCACCATGTTCCAAAGATCGATATGAGAAAGTTTGATGGCAAGGATCCCATAACATGGATACTACAGATGGAGCAATATTTTGTTCTCTATAATGTGAAAAACACACAAAAGGTATGCATTGAAACTTTACATTTGGAACCAAATATATTTGTATGGTATCAATGGCTTTGCTCTCATAAACAAATTGTCACTTGGGCAATTTTTACAAAAGAAATGATAGCACATTATGAGGATACAAAAAGCAACATTTTTTTAGCCAATTGATAAACCTCAAACAAAAGGGTTCAATGATGGAGCACATTGAGGACTTCCAAAAATTGAATATAAGGGTAAAATATATTCCAAAGGAGAATAGGATTGATTTTTTCATAGGGAATTTAAAGGATAACATCCAACATGAGGTTCGCCTTTGGAAACCTGATTCATTCGAGAAGGCATTCAGGTTGGCAAGAAAAATGGAAAGAAAAATTATGGCAACAAGGAAGCCTACCAATTACAACTATAAAGATGGAAGTGTTGTTGCCCCTAGCCTCTCATAATATACATGATTTACAACACAACAATTGGAAGAAAAAAGAGAAAAATGGATTTGTTACAGTTGTGATAGAAAATACACTAAAGGTCATAATTGTGCTGAGAAGAAATTAATTTACATAGATTGTGAAGAGGAGGAAGAAAAGGAACAAGAAACGTCAAAAGAAGAGGATATACACCAGGAACAAACCCTAGAGAAAGAAGAAATGAATCTGACCATATATTGTAATGCATTGGCCGGAATTACCACTCCTCAAACTATCAAGATAGAAGGACATATCAAGAAGAAAAAGGTAATAGTGTTGATTGGTCTGGGTAGTACCAATAATTTAATTCATTGTAAGATAGCCAAGGAATTCAATTGCTTCCTATATCAAGCACCAGAGTGTCAAGTGATGGTTTCAAGTGGAGGAACCATACATTTCTCTGGAAAGTGCCATTTTATCAAGCTATCCATGGGAGAATATGTATGGAATAGCCCAATGCTTTCTATTCCAATTGGTGGTGCTGATGTTGTACTAGGATTCCAATGGCTACAATCCTTGGGTACAATAGCTTTTAATTTTCAAGAACTTTTCATGAAATTTTCTTCGGAAGGAAAGGAAGTTGAATTAAGGGGTTTGACATGGAAACTGGGAAAGATAAACAGCTCTAATGGAATGACAAAGCTTCTAAAGAAAGAACAAAGAGGTGTAATTGCACAATTATGTTCGCTAGAGGTTCCCACATCGAAATCATCTATTTCTCCAGATCTCCAAAAAATCTTGGACAATCATTCCAAGGTATTTGAGACTCCCAAAGGCCTCCCACCTATTCATGGTCATGATCATGCTATTCATTTTGTTCTAGGAAGTGTTCCTCCAAACATCAGGCCTTACAGATATCCATATGCCAAAGGAGTGAAATTGAATGAATGGTCACAAAAATGATAGAGGTTAGTATAATTAGCCAACCAAATTCAATAAGAAAAGTAAGGGATGAATGGAAGAATGACGAAGTAGGGTTGGAACCTATTCAAAAATTGTAGAAGATCCTAGTTCAAACAATATTGCAAGAACTTGACAAGGAAGGAAAAATCATATTGGAACCTGAAGCAGTCACAGAACCAAGAAATCGACAGCTACGAAATCAATCAATTTCATAGTTTCTCATTAATTCAAAGAACTTAACTGCTGAAGATTCCACATGGATGGATGATCATTTTATACAGAAGCATCCAGAACTACTCAAGTGTTGAGGACAGCACTTTTTGAAGGAGAGGGGCATGTTAGGTCCCTATACTACTAGTGTAACCCCAATTGTTATTAGCGCAACCCCCTTATTATATTTTTGTGCCCATGTAGTCTCCATATTGTTATTATTGTGCCACATAGAAGCCCACTATTGCCCTTACATTATTATTGTTATGTTGGCTCACTTGCCAATACCTTTGATTATTGGGGACAACTGGGCGATGCTTCACGTGAATCTCAAACTTGTTGTTTGAATTCATCGGAATTTCAAATTACTTGCTGCTGTTGCAAGTGAATCTGCAATGACATTCTAAGCTCGGGGGACACATGTTAAAGTATAATCAAAAAATACTTTCAAGATATCCAACACCGCATTGTGGTAGGCCCGCATTCAAGGATGCTTAGCTTGGTATTCCCCTTTCACCTACTTGATAACTAACTCGGAGTTGCCATACACTGAAATCCTTTTAGCATTCAATTTTCTAAGAACTTTCAAACCAGCAATTAAAGCTTCGTATTCGGCCTCATTGTTTGAACATTCAAAAGCTAGTTTATAAGAACAGAGCCTTACATTGCTTGGCACTTTGTTTGGGGCGAAAATAGGGCTGCGTATCCAAATACCAATTCCAACACCTTCCCTTCCTACCGTGCCATCAAAATCCATGCTCCACAGGCCTGCTTCATCCTCTTCCAAATGCTAAAATTCTGTTTGTTCTGTTTCTCTTCCTTGCTATCCATTAATACGTTGCTGCTGTCGGAAGGTTGATTACTTAGCGGTACTATCAATTCTTTTCCTTTCTTGCTTTAAGACTTCTCTGAAACTTTCAGTGATCTCGGGAATGTCTTCTACTTCAACTACTTGGATATTTACATCATTAAAGCTATCTGAATAGAAAACAAATGATTCTAAATGATTGGATGATTTACCGGTTTCTCCTCGCTAGTGATCATGTACTTCATTTTCTGATCCTGGTATAGTTTCCTCATCTGACTGAACACAGGAATGGTAGCATAGGAGAAATCAAGCTACATTGTCCCTTTAATCTTTTCTCCCCAAGATCTGGAAAGAAGCATGCCAAATCTAGGAGGTATATACGCCACCTCCATGTCCATCAAAACATTTTTAGCTGGAATCTGATACAAACTGACCACCAAATCCTTGATAAGACCAATGCACCTTACTCTACCGGAATCGAAAGAGTAAAGGTCATGATATTTTCTAGTGATATCCAATCCCAATTTCTCCATGATAGCCTTAGGCATGAGATTATGAGAGGCTCTGGAATCAAACATAGCATTATGTAACACAAATTCATGCACCCTGAGACTGATATAAAAAGGAGCGACATCACTATCTTGAGACTGACCTTCCAATGCTGGCCCAAAGATCAGCTCGGGACTGTCATCCTCCATGTTTACCATGTCGGATGATGGATCTAAATTCAAAATTTTAGACACTTGACCTTTATAATTGTTGTTCTTCATCAACTCAGTCAAAGGAATGGATATTTTTAACTTAGAAATTTCATTTTCTAATTTAAAAACTAAAAAAATTTCTACCTCTTTCGCTGAGACATCCTTCTTTTTTGTTTTCTCCTTTGACACATTTGGCTGATTGGGTCTTTCACTTGCTGATGGTGTTTTATTGGTGTTAGGATCAGCGGTCTCTTTTCACTTTTTCTGCACATTGGGAGGATCATTCTTTGACGCTACTGCCTCCTTCCTTTTCTGAATTGGATTTACGGGCACATCTCTACTTCGGAGTGAATATTTTTTCTGCTAAGCTAACAAAGCATTCATGTATCCTCTTTGGTATTCATCAGACTCTTCCTCAAGAACTGTTTCATTTGCCAAAATGAAAATTTCATCCCTTTGTTCAGTTGAATTCTGGGAGTACTCTTCATCTTCAGTGATGAAAATTGGCATATCATCAGGCATAATTAGATGATTCTCTTCTCCAATTACATTCTCCTCCTCATTTGATTCCTGACCATGTACAAAATTCTGTTGCAAGGGTGTCTTCACCTGCTGCTGCACTGCTTGGTCTTGTGTCCACTGCTCTCTTTGTTTTATCCTAAATTGTGGCTATTGTTGGCCACGGAAGTTAGGATTTCTGACTTGTGGTTTAGATTTTTCAATTTTCAATCTATCAAACATCGTCTCCATCTTCCGAAGCACTTGATCTGAAGTGGAAACCTCTTCCTTTATTGTTACCTTCTTTTCAGCCTTTTCTCTAGCTCTCTTGGCAAGGAGATTAGCTTCAACGCTGACTGAAATTTTCTACATGTCTTCCAAAGTGGCCGGATCTCTCTCTATCTCTCTTAATTGATAGGCCATATCAGTATCAAAACCGTCTGGAAACTTAATCAAGGGCAGCCCCATAGGTGGCTTTATATGATTAGGAATTGCATTGTAAACTAAATTGAATCTAATACAGTAATCTTGAACAGACTCACCAACATTCCTCTTGATGTTCTCATATTCGGAAAGGATTTGAAGAGGATTTTTCTTCACTTCCTAGCGATCCAAGAATTTTCCATGCAGATTAGCCAATGTAGTGATACTTGCAGCTGGCAAAGCTCTGAACCATTTCCTCACTTCACCACCAAAGGTTTGTACAAACAGTCTCATGGTCACATTTTCTGCATCAATCTCATGGAGGTCAAAGAAATCTGTCATCCTGTCCACATGTTGCTGAGTTGTAACACTGTGAGGGGTGCCATCAAACAATGGAATTTTACTTTGATAATCAGCGGGCATGTCATCCAAATTTTGAGGTAGCACGAGGGGTGCAAAACAAGCAGCCATTGCTCTTGGTGTATTTGTAGTCGGTCTTGGGGATGTTGGTGGAGTGGGTGCAGCTGATGTATGACGAATATGAGGAGGTGTGTGTGGAGGGGAAGAAATTTTGGATGCTTGAGGAGTAGAAGTAGTAGACGGAGGTGATACTACTGCAGATTTTTTATCATAGATAGTAGGCTGCACAGGGATGGTGGGAATGAAAGGCGGTTCGGTGGGAATTTTTGAGCTAGATGCAATTGTGGATGACCCAAGGGTTTCAGAAGCACTCTCTAAGAAATTGGAAATATTAGAAGCCAAAATTGAAGTCTGGAGTTGATTCAAGATATAATCATCAATGGATTTATTGGCCTTTTCAGTTTCAAGATTTCTAACAAACTCAGGATTTAAGGCAGTTGAAGCAACAACGCTTTCAGATTTGGTTTCAAACAAAGACAACTCGAACTGTTCATCAAACTAAATATCTTCAATATACTCAAAACCAACAAGACATGAATGAGATTTGAACACGGGAATCACATAACTTTCTTGGCGAAGGATTCTCGGAATAAGATTGGGATTTTCGTACACAGTAGGGGGGTCTGGATCTGGATTAGCTCTAGTATATCTTCTGGAAGCCAGTGTGCTATTATTTCTAAGAAATCAAATGGACATTAACAACTTGTTCAGCCAATCAAATCCTAAACTTATCATCCAAAATCTTAGAATTATCAGATGTACTGGGGTGATTTGCAAGTTAGATATTCTGATTATAAGACTAAACCGGAGATTGACTGAAGTAGCTTTTATCTACTTGCGCTAATGGAAAGCAAAAGCATTTCGAAGGCTACCTGAATAATCTTCAGACTCCGTCTATATTTTATAAAATGAAGAACACTAATAAACAAACAATTTCTTTCCTAGTATGGTCGCCACTATGTTAAAGCCTATATTTACCTCAGGCTGAGAAAGGTAGGATCCAAGGCCAACATCAAACCACACTTAACCTGGTAGCTAGCCCTACCAGGTTGGGAGAAGGCTCTCTCCGGGTCAATCTCAAACAAATATAATCACTAAAGGCTTGAGATGACTGATATAACTACTGATCTTAGGCTAGGTATGTGTGTAAAGAGTTTGATTGAATAAAATGATGTGTTTGTTGGTTCTAATGGGAAGGCAGATTTTGGGTACAAGGAATGAGGTTCAGCTTTGCAAAGATCTCAGTGGGGCAAGGTATGAAACTGATTTTGGCACTTCAAATCAAATGAGGTGGAGGGATTAGACAAGTGAGGAGTTGAAGAGGGCAAGAGAAGTCATGGATCCTCTCGAAACAGCTGAAAACATCAAGAAACTAAAGCGAACCTCAAGTAGAGCACTGCAATTTCAATGGATTCTACTTTCACTCTTGTTTGATTTAGTTAGGAAGAAACAAGATAGATAATGTCATACATAACACATAAACAAATACAGAAGAAAGCAGTGTACCAAAACAAAATGCCACAGGGATTCCAAAGAGTGCTGCAAACCCTAATGTCAATTCCTTAGCCAAAATGCTGATATGAGTGTACAATGAAGCTATTTTCTTTCTCAAGAGTCCAACCATGATAAGGACTGAAAAATTACAAGATATAGACAAACCATAGCTCATTCCAGCCTCTAGGGGTCAAGCTCACATGTTTAGGATCTATTTCAACTAATTCTAAACTGAGAACTAGAAATCAGGCAATGGAACAACATGCCTCTAGAAACAAGGGAACAAATTCATTCAGCTTCAAACAAATTTTAAATAGATGAATCTACCTCCATAAGTGTGTTGGAAATACTGAGAGGTGGGGGGTGAATCAATATTTCTTACTCTTTATTTTTTTAATTGTTCTAGTGATTGCCAACAACCTATATAGATATGTATATGTATACACAGAACACAGAGATCAACGGTTGAATTTAATGCTTTTATTAAAACTCAAGACAGTGCAAAGAAATATATACAATATAAGTATAAATCTAATTGCGAATAGTTGCCAAGTTCCAACTTGGACTTCAGTGAGGCTCCAACCTCCAGAGCACCAACTCTGTTTTGCAATGGTTCTGCACTTAGGAGCACCTACCCCAATGACTTCGGTCCTATTCAGTTCTGAGGCTCCAACCTCTTGGGATCCAACCCAACCTTGGTATAAACAGGTATGCTGCTGCACTCTATTTAGTTGAGGTTGTCTCACTCCTGCTCTCCTGCCTCTACTGCTTCTGCTGCCTCTACAGCCTCCGCTTCTTTTTCTGCCTCTTTTGCCTCTGTTGCTTCTACTATCTCACCCTCGAGTTCTTCACTACCATAACCACACCAATAGTTCTCTGTTTCTATTGTTTTATACATTCCCATGCCTTTGTCCATTCATTTCTGCTTACACAGTCTCTTAGGCTTCCTCCTCAGTCGTTTTCGTTTCCTCTGACTTCGCTTGATCTTTCAACTTCCCAATACGACCAAATCCATTTATTCCTATCTTGGTCCTCTCCTTTCCCGAAGATCTTTGAAATCTAGGAGGGCCATTGCAGTAGCTCTAACTGGTTGCAAGGTCCTAGCACTCTGACATTGTAAGGCTGAACCCTAGCCAAACTTTGCAGTGGATCTGAAGAAATTGCTTCCAAAGTTTCCGAAAGGCAATCTGACTATGCCATTGGTGCTGGTTATCTTCGATCAGATTTGTGCATCAACCACCACAGAAGGATGATGATTTTCATGAAACAATCCCACCGTAACAGATGATCTCATCATGGTGGAAGTCGCCATTGCCATTGCGATCCGAAAACCAAAGGAACGAAATCTAAGAAAACTGATATAAAAGTCTAGAAACACCCTTTTTCCCCGCCGTTTCTCTTTTATTCCAAAAACCCACATAAATCCTTTTTCATTTAGCCCTAGGTGCTAAGGTGTTAACACATACAATCGTGCACTTTTGCCAAATCATATTACCCATCGGGGCCCTCACCTATCATGTCAGTCGATAAACATGCATGATTAGATCCCACCATCCGATCACGTCCACCATATCATCCGACAGCGTTCACTAGCCCTCATCACTCAAGTCACGCTCGCGATAACCCACGGGGAAAGCGGTTTCGCGCCCATCGCACCGGCCACGTGTCGTCGTTTCACTGGATCGCGCGGCCATATATGAATACCACCCATCTGCGATAGGCGGTGTGATAATCCCACTTACCACCTGTTTGTACGTCTCCCGTGCATTAACCTCCATGCCACTTTCCTGCGCAATAGCCATTGCATTTTCCACATGGAGATCTAACGACTCTCGACCACCCATTTCTGTTGCTGCCCGATGCTTTCTCCATAGCTGCATCTTTGGTTTCCTCAGCTTTCTGCGCAGCAGAATCCTTATACTCGCGTGCTTTATTCACAGTTGTATCTGTAGTTTCTCTCGTCTTGTCTACTACAGAATCTTTAGTCTCTCTTGTTTTGTCCACAGTGGTGTCCTTAACTTCCTGTGTCTTGTCCGTGACAGAATCCTTGGCATTCTCGATTTTTTTCTTGGAGGCCCTTAAAGGCCGACATGGTGCCCTCCTTGATACTACCCAGTGCAGAAGAGGTAGACTCGGTGCTAGCATATTTGGCAACATGTGCCATCCATTTTTAAAATTCCAAGTTATCAGAGGCATTTTCCTGTCTCTATTTTGCCTCCTGGCCAGAAGGTCTTCTCGCGTTTTCCTGTTCTGAAGCCATTGATCTGTACCTTGAAAATAAAAATTATCAGTTCAACTATTTCACTGCATGTGTAAAAACAATCTCTCATGAATTTCCTATGCTCTGTGTGCTCCTCTTCTTCTGCTCTGTCTGCTTCTCTCGTCTCTATCTGCTCCTCGAATATTGCCATATTGACATCAATGACAATCTATGTCCAACAAAGTGAAAATTTGACATATTTAAATCATGATCCATCAATGTATATTAAATTACATCAAAAATTTGACACTAAGTAGGTGAAAAATTCAAACTGGCAAAAGATAGGTGAAAAACAGAGCATTCCTGGTCAAACTGGGCCAAATTTTCTCTATGCGTCGCGCCTGATTCTCTATGCATAGCACCTGTTTGGAACCACTTTTGAAGGCCTTCCCGGTGTCCAAATTTACTACAAGTGTGCTTGTTGGAAATTTCTGCCTATCTACTTTCCAAAACAAGTGGAAGTTTCCAATTCGGCCTCCATTTGCTGATTTAAAATTCAGTTCCCCCAACACTGCTTCCTGTGTGTCAAAATAGGGGCAGTGAGGTCATTTTTTGAGTGTTTTTGACCTTTTTGAGGGCTCAAAACCTGTCCAAATTTCTTGGCCATTGGTAGGAAAGCATATTTTTTCATGAAAAATCCAAAAATGCTGAGTTTTTTTCATTTGTAGGCTCCTATCAAAAGCGAGCGCCAGGTGGCGCGGCGCATAGAGTAGAAAATCCTGTTTTTAGTGCCAAAAATTCCAAAAATGCAAAAAGTGCACCAAATTTTTTGAAATTTGGGGTGAGTTTTCTTCATCAAACATTGTGTTGGGCCAAGTAAGCCTCAACCAAGATCTGAATTCTATCATGCTCCTTTTGCCTCCTTGATGCTCTCTTCAATTTTTCCTTCAAGATCCTAATTCTAGCTTGGCACACCATATTCCTTGACAAATAATGATATGCCATGTTTCTCAACATATTCTTCTCATTGATGGCCTTTCCTAACCTCCTCTCCAAGTGGATATTGGCTCTTTCAATCCATGACTCTCAATCGGCATTGACCTCCTGCTCAAGTGAAGTGAACTCCACCCTCCTCCTTCGGGCAGCTTGGCGATTCTCCCAAATGTTTTGCAACTCCATAATCGCTTGCTGATCTTCAAGCTGCTTATTTCTTTGCTCTAGGTGCTATATTGTCCATTTAGCCCTATCCAAGTTTAGGGACAAGGCATCGATATCTGCCTGCTGCTCTTGGATGATTTCTTTGAGATTTCTGCTTTGTGGGCCCACATCAGTATCATCACCCTCAATGAGAATGAAATCAGTCTCCCACTCACCTGATGATCCTTCATCCTGTAGTGGCCTCTTGCCTTTGTCCTGAACCTGTTGTGCTGATGATGGAACCGAGACCCCTTCCACCCTAGGTGGAGATAATACTCACTTAGTTGTTGTGAACAACTGTCTAGTGCCTTTCTGATAAGTGATAAACATCGGCATACTAGCAGTCTGTGTCTCATGACCCTCATGTTGATATGAAGGTCCACCTATCTCATGTACAGCCTCTGAAGGTCCCTGAGGAGCTGTGAAAAACTCACAAGAAATGAGGTCCTCCCAAGTGATGCCCTGTAAGCCAATGTGATGGATGACTACAATTTTAATGAGAGAAAAATGATATATATTATTGAACTGCTGCTGAGGAGTCTTGTGTTGTACTAGGGTGGTCATCTTCTCAATGTTTTGGCACATGAAGTAGGGGAGGTTCATCATCCTCACCCTGGTAAAATGCATCAGCAGCCTGATATGATAAGCATATAAACGAGAAAACCGGCCCTCACAGCTAAAATACTTCATTATCAATTTCATCAAAGGAGCATAAGAATCTTTGAGGTACCAAAAAGGAAACACTCTGTTGAGTTGTCTCAAATAACCAGGCTTGATGTATGGTTCATAATGCTACCTGTCAATTTGCTGCCTCTTTTTCCATTACTCTCCAATGTTAGGTTTACCGGTTGCAGTGAAATAGATTCTGGTATTAATGTGAATGTGACACCAGCTAGAGTGGCTTGACCATCATGTAAATGAAGCACAAACAAACGAGCCAACTCATGATGAAACTAAATTCTAGCAACTAGCTCACAAAATGCATAGCAGGACTGGTGTTGGAAACAAGAGATGGCAAGAGGGCAGGCCTGTAACTCAGCAAGAGTGGTTGGTTCTTCTTGAATATGCTTGCCACCTCTATGAGGCCTCCTGGGTGCATGTACTTCTGTAGGTGAGTCACTGTGTGTCTCCTCTTCATAATCATATGAGGGATCAGATTCCATCTCTGCTAGGTGGATGAGCTATCTTGATGAGAAGTAGGTGATTTATGATGTTTTTGATTTCTGCCACCAAGGGGAAAAGTGATATGAGGGAATATGGAGGGAAGGAAAAATGAGCGATTTTAGGGGCTGTTGGGATATGGTTTAGTTAGGGAAACAGGGAATTAGGGAATAATTTAGGATTTTTGGGTATAGCACTAGGGTTTGGGAATTTGTATTTGGGATTTTTGGAAATGGGAATTGGGGTAGGAATAGATGATGTTTTAGGAATGTGTGAATTTAGGGAATGGGGGAATCAGGGAAAATGAGTGAGGGAGTGGAAAGGTGAGGGAATAAAAAAATTGACTTGGCAACCAAAACAACAGTTCAAACCCTAGGCAGCAGTTTCCTTGAGAGATTTCAAGAGATAGGGTTTGATTTCTTTTTAAACAATCACCATAAGACAACCACCATAAATTGCATAAAAAATTGTTTCACAAGCAGTGATAAAGGCTCAACCTACTTGCACAAATGAAGATCCAAGCGTTTTGGGCAATTTGGAATGAGTTGTTTAAGATTTCGGGCTTGCCAGCTCTATGTGCCGCACCTATTCAGTTTAACACTGGAAATCACGGCCCAATGCGTCGTGCCTGCTATGTGCGTTGCGCAACCTACCCAGTTCGTCGCACCTCTGTCTTGGAGCAATTTTTCACCGATTTCTCTTGTTTGCTCTAAAACACGACTTTGCTTTGCTTCCAACTTTGTTTTTGAGTGCAAATGAGCTTTTCAATCTGAAGAAATAACTTATATACATGGAGCCTTTAATTTTTATTTCACAAATACCCACTTTCATAATGTTTGGAATTTGACTTTATTTTTTAACGTTGTTTTTGAGCTTTCTCACTTTATTTAAGCTTGTGATGAACTGAATGACTTAGGTTTTGTTTGCTTTGCAGGGGATTGGGGCTACTGAGGCTAGGAAAGTGACCAGGGTTACAAATGAAGTGATTTACATATGAACGAAATAAAATTACATGAATTTGTACAATAAAATCTGAAGATACCCTGTTTTTCCTAAAAATAGAGTTTTAAGGAAAAACACATCTCTAAACACTTGATTATGAAATTTATTGATGCTAGAACCTCCTCATGTGCCTGCTGGTTATTATTGGACTTTTTGAAACCCTAGACCTAAATGACAATGAAACCCTAGAAAAGACTTCTTCAATCTTTAAGACAAAAAGGTGACTGTATACAATTTTTGATGAATAAACATGAGCTAGCAGGTAAATGACATGAGGGAAACTGTAGGAGAAGCCACTACCGTAAGATGATCCATGCACCTAATGGAATGCAGCTGACTGGGCGAGACACCTAATATGCAATGCAAAAAGAGGATTTGATCTCTGACGGAGGGATGAAGATACTGACACTAACAGAAACTGTGCAAAGCATATCATCAGCTCAGAAATGGCATAATGCATTGAGTTGAGAAGTTTCCCAGTCCTTGGAAATTGCACAATCCTTCTTGACAATGTGCATGCCCAGTTCCCAAAAAAGCAAAATCTTCCCTAGAAAATAGGGAGTCATTAAATAGTTTCTCGAAGGTGGCACACTTACTATTTTTTGAACTTTCCGCCAAGTGTCACTTTTTCCTTGATTTTAGGCATGTGAATCATAGACCCTAATTGGTCTAGATATATAATGGATGCCCCTATATATATATATATATATATATATATATATATATATATATATATATAGATATATAATGGATGCCCCTAGATCTCATTGATGGCCTTTTCTAACCTCCTCTCCAAGTGGATATTGGCTCTTTCAAGCCATGACTCTCAATCGGCATTGACCTCCTGCTCAAGTGAAGTGAACTCCACCCTCCTCCTTCGGGCAGCTTGGCGATTCTCCCGAATGTTTTGCAACTCCATAATCACTTGCTAATCTTCAAGCTACTTATTTCTTTGCTCCAGGTATTGTATTGTCCATTTAGCCCTATCCAAGTTGAGGGACAAGGCATCAATATCCGCCTGCTGCTCTTGGATGATTTCTTTGAGATTTGTGCTTTGCAGGTCCACATCAGTACCATCACCCTCAATGAGAATGAAATTAGTCTCCCACTCACCTGATGGTCCTTCATATTGTAGTGGCCTCTTGCCTTTGTCTTGAACCTGTTGTGCTGATGATGAAAGCGAGACCCCTTCCACCCTGGGTGAAGATAATACTCGCTTAGCTGCTGCGAACAACTGTCTAGTGCCCTTCTGATAAGTGATAAACACCAGCATACTAGTGGTCTATGTCTCATGACCCTCATGCTGAAATGAAGGTCCATATATCTCATGTACAGTCTCTGAAGGTCCCTGAGGAGCTATGAAAAACTCACGAGAAATGAAGTCCTCCCAAGTGATGCCCTGTAAGCCACGCTAATGGATGACTACAATTTTAATGAGAGAAAAATGATATATACTGTTGAAATGCTACTGAGGAGTCTTGTATTGTACTAGGGTGGTAATCTTCTCAATGTTTCGACACATGAAGTATGGGAGGTTCATCATCCCCACCCTGGTAAAATGCATCAGCAGCATGATATGATAAGCATATAAACGAGAAAATTGGCCCTCACAGCTGAAATACTTCATTATCAATTTCATCAAGGAGCATAAGAATCTTTGAGGTACCAGAAAGGAAACACTTTTCTGAGTTGTCTCAAATAACCGGGCTTGATGTATGGTTCATAATGTTGCCTGTCAATTTTCTGCCTCTTTTTCCATTGCTCTCCAATGTTAGGAATACCGGTTGCTAGTGAAATAGATTTTTCTGTTAATGTGAATGTGACACCGGCTAGAGTGGCTTGACCATCATGTAAATGAAGCACAAACAAACGAGCCAACTCATGATGAAACTAAATTCTAGCAACTAGCTCACAAAATTCATAGCAGGACTGGTGTTGGAAACAAGAGATGGCAAGAGGGCAGGCCTGTAACTCAGCAAGAGTGGTTGGTTCTTCTCGAATATGCTTACCACCTCTATGAGGCCTCCTGGGTACATGTACTTCTGTAGGTGAGTCACTGTGTGTCTCCTCTTCTTAAGCATATGAGGGATCAGATTCCATCTCTGCTAGGTGGACGAGCTGTCTTGATGAGAAGTAGGTGATTTACGATGTTTTTTATTTCTTCCACCAAGGGGAAAAGTGATATGAGGGACTATGGAGGGAGGGAAAAATGAGGGATTTTAGGGACTGTTGGGATATGGTTTAGTTAAGGAAACAAGGGATTAGGGAATAATTCAAGAGTTTTGGGTTTTGTACTAGGGTTTGGGAATTTGTATTTGGGATTTTGGGAAATGGGAATTGGGGTAGGAATAGATGATGTTTTAGGAATGTGTGAATTTATGGAATAGGGGAATCAGGGAAAATGAGTGAGGGAGTGGAAAGGTGAGGGAATAACAAGATTGACTTGGCAGCCAAAACAACATTTCAAACCCTAGGCAACAGTTTCCTTTGAGAGATTTCAAGAGATGGGGTTTGATTTCTTTTTAAACAATCACCATAAGGCAACCACCATAAATTGCATAAAAAATTGTTTCACAAGCAGTGATAAAGGCTCAACCTACTTGCACAAATGAAGATCCAAGCGTTTTGGGCAATTTGGAATAAGTTGTTGAAGATTTCGAGCTTGCTAGCTCTATGCGCCGTGCCCTATGTATGTGCCCCGCCCGTTCAGTTTAACACTGGAAATCGTAGCCCAATGCGTTGTGCCTACTATGTGCACCGCGCCACCTCCCTAGTGCGCCGTGCCTCTGTCTTGGGGCAATTTTTCATCGATTTCTCTTGCTTTCTCTAAAACATGGCTTTGTTTTGCTTCCAACTTTGTCTTTGAGTGCAAATGAGCTTTTCAATTTGAAGAAATAACTTATATACATGGAGCCTTTAATTTTTATCTCACAAATACCCACTTTCATAATGTTTGGAATTTGACTTTATTTTTTAACTCTATTTTTGAGCTTTCTCACTTTATTTAAGCTTGTGATGAACTGAATGACTTATGTTTTGTTTTCTTTGCAGGGGATTGGAGCTACTGAGGCTAGGAAAGTGACCAGGGTTACAAATGAAGTGATTTACTTATGAAGGAAATAAAATTACTTGAATTTGTACAATAAAATTTGAAGATACCCTATTTTTCCTCAAAATAGAGTTGAGGAAAAACACATCTCTGAACACATGATTATGAAATTTATTGACGCTGGAACCTCCTCATGTGCCTGCTGGTTATTATTGGAATTTTTTAAACCCTAATGAAACCCTAGACCTAAATGACAATGAAACCCTAAAAAAGACTTCTGCAATCTTTAAGACAAAAAGGTGACTATATACAATTTTTGATGAATAAACATGAGCTAGCAGGTAAATGACATGAGGGAAACTCTAGGAGAAGCCACTAGCGTCAGATGATCCATGCGCCAAATGGAATGCAGCTGGCTAGGCAGGACACATAATATGCAATGCAACAAGAGGATTTGATCTCTGACTGAGGGATGAAGATACCGACACTAACATTGGCTCCATTGGGGATGGTAGCTCCTTGGAGGTGCCAAGAACTACAGATCTCTAGGAAAGTAGGCAGTGCCTTCGTCCATTGGGCTATGGATTCAATAACTTCGACAAACCGAAACCAAACTCTTGACTCGATGACTCAATTTCAGGACTGAATGTAACTCAAAATTGACTCATTTTCAAGATTGAAATTGACTGAAAGACCTGACTCTATCGAACCAAACCTCAACTTTATAGCCTTCACCTCGGGCCCCAAACTGAAGAATGAAAACAGTACACACTTGCAATGGAATTTAAACAAACTAGAATATACAATGATGAGTAGGATAGCAAAAAACATTTCACAAATAATACCGTTTGAGGATCCGACCATTGACCAGCCCACCAAGATAGTCTTCACCATTTGTTTCTTGCAAAAGAAAAGCATTTTGGCCCCGATATGCAGCAATCTTGTATGGTCCTTTCCAAAGATTTTCAAATTTGCCATGTTTACCTTTCTCTTCATTCCTTGCATCCCATTTCAGCACTATGTCTCCTATTTCAAACCTGTCTGCCTTTGCTTTTCGGTCATATATCCTCTTGATTCTCTCCTGCAGCTTGAAAGTGTTCTGAAATACCTCCTCTCTAGTTTGCTGCAAATGAATCATTTGATTGATCCTCCGCTGCAAACTATCATCTTCGCTGCCAACTTCTTGCAGAAGTTTGACCACCGAGACTGCCAGAGAGGTCGGGAAGACTGTTTCCACACCGTACACAAGCTCAAAAGGAGACATGCCTATAGATTTCTTTTGACTTACCCTGTCTGCCCAAAGTGCATTGACCAGCTTTTTGTGCCAACTTTTCTTGTTAGTTTCCAGCAGCTTTTTGATAATGTTGACAAGATATTTATTTGAGGATTCTGCCAATCCATTGCCTTGTGGGTAATAGGCAGTCAAATGTCCCAAAGTGATTTGATATGTATGACAAAATTCAATCATTCTTTTTTATTTAAAGGCTGTTGCATTGTCAGTGATTAGCTTATTTGGACAACCAAAATGAGACAAAATGTTGTTTTCAAGAAATGAGTTAATTACCAAATCAGTGGCCTGCCTTGTGGGAATTACCTCAATCCATTTAGTGAAATAATCCGTCGCTGTGAGGATCCACTTATGCTGCGCTGAAGAAAAAGGATGGATCTCACCAATGAAATCAAAACCCCACTGCTGAAATGGAGCACTTACTTCAATGGGCTTGAGTGGTAAAGGCTGCAACTTCCTCTTACCTTGAAAAAACTAACATTCGTGGCTGCTGGCCACTGTTTTGTACACATTAGCAAAAAGATTTGGCCAATAATACCCCGCTCTCAAGATTTTATTGACTGTTGTCTTCCAAAAAAGATGGCCTCTGCAATCTCCCTTGTGAAATTCTTCCATAACATGTTTTTCCTCTTCTCCTACTAAACAATTCAGCAAGACACCACCGGGGTCTTTCCAATAGAGTGCACCATTCATAATACAAAATTTTGCAGCCTTCAATTTCAGTGTCCTACTTTTATTCTTAGCCATTCCAGGTGGTGATGACAAATTTTGGAGTACATAAACAATGTCCGAATACCAAGGAGAAAGAAGGAAAATTTCTGATACCTGAGAGGGCAGATTTTCTTCATCTTCCTCGGGCATAGCAGCAATTAGATTAATTTCCAAGGCATGCAAATTTGACTCAGCCATAATTTTAGCCAACCCCTGTTTTTTAATGAGCTTTGTTGGTTTGATTTCCACGTCATACTCCAGCAAGGCAGCAATCCATTTTCCTCTTCTCCCTTCCTGATCTGTTTGCACTAAGACATCCTTAACAGTAGCATTAGGGACATAAGCGAGGATGTGAGAATGCAAAATATAAACCCGAAAATCTTTCAATGCTTTTACCAAAGCAAGGGCCTATTTTTCAATTATATTGTACTTCAATGCCGCATCCCTTATGGTTCTGCTGAAAAATGCAATTGGTTTCTCAAGCTGGTCTCTTTTCTGCATCAAGACCGCTGCCATAGTATGATCTGAGGCAAATGAAAACAAAATAAAATCCTGAGTATAGTCCAAGCTGATCAAAACCGGAGCTGAAGAAAGAGCTAATTTCACCAAATTGAAAGACTTAACTGCTTCCTCAGTCCACCTTACTGCACTATCTTTTTTGAGCATGTTTGTGATTTCTCTTAAATGTTCTACAAGATTGGGCACAAAGCGATGTAAGAAATTTATCTTACCGTTGAAGGATTGAATTTCTTTCTTACTTCGTGGGAAATCAATCTTTTGAATGGCCTCCACCTGAGCTGGATCGATGCGGATGCCCTCTTTTGAGATAATATGCCCGAGAAGTTTACCTTCATCCATGGCAAACAAACTTTTCTTTGGATTGAGAGAGATGCCATACTTCCTACACAGCTAAAACACAATCTTCAAATGATAAAGGTGATCTTCATATGAATTAGAGAAAACGGTCAAGTCATCAAGATAAACAACTAGAAAGACATCTTTTTCATAATGCTTTATCCATCGCCCGCTAAAAGGTTGCACCAGCATTTTTCAATCCAAAAGGCATCTTCGCATAATGAAACGTTCCCCACGGAGTGGTGAATGTTGTTTTGTCTCTATCATCCTCATGGACCAGAATTTGGTTATAACCCGAATAACCATCGAGTAGCGACATGCGAGATGCTCCAACTACTCTCTGAAGTATGTGATCCATCTTAGGCAATGGATAGTTGTCTTTCAAGGAAACTTTGTTCAGATTTCTAAAATCAATGCATAACCAGATCTCACATGTTTTCTTGCAGATGGGCACCAAGTTTGAAATCCAATATGAAAATCTTATGGGGACTATGATACCAACTTTAGACAACCGATTCACTTCCTTCTCAATTGAGGGAAGCAGCTTCAGATTTATTCTTCTTAGATTCTGACGAAAAGGCTTTTAATTTGGCTTGATCAGGATGACATGCTGAATTATTCTTGTGTCATATGCCTTCAAATCTGAATAATCCCAAGAAAATACATCAGTAAAAGAGAATAACAAACTCATATACTTTGCTTTTACCTGTGGAGGCAATGCCTTTGATAATTTCACCATCTTAGGATTTTCAGTTGATCTAATGTTCACATCCTCAACTCCTTTCTCGGTTGGCAGCAAGCTCAGTTTCCGAGCCACATCATCCTGATTGAACAACTCCTCTAAAGGTATTAGACCTTTAGGAATGATATTGCCTTTGAGCTACAAAACTTCCATCTGATTGACTTCCATATCCGCCTCACCATCATCATTCTCCGCATCAATAGAAGTTTCTTTGAATTTACCTTCATTTTGCATAAATTCATCGATCTCATCATCATCATGAAACACTTCCCAATACCTTTGATTGTCGGGGACAGCTGGGTGATGCTTCACGTGAATCTCAAACTTGTTGTTTGAATTCATCAGAATTTTCAAATTACTTGTTGCTGTTGCAAGTGAATCTGCATTGACATTCTGAGCTTGGGGAACACATGTTAAAGTATAATCAGAAAATACTTTCAAGATATCCAACACCACATTACGGTAGCCCTACATTCGAGGATGCTTAGCTTGGTATTCCCCTTTCACCTGCTTGATAACTAACTCGGAGTCGCCATACACTGAAATCCTTTTAGCATTCAATTTTCTAAGAACTTTCAAACCAGCAATTAAAGCTTCATATTCGGCCTCATTGTTTGAACAGTCAAAAGCTAGTTTATAAGAACAGACCCTTACATTGCTTGGCACTTTGTTTGGGGTGAAAACAGGGCCGCGTATCCAAATACCAATTCCAACACCTTCCCTTCCTACCACGCCATCAAAATCCATGCTCCATAGGCCTACTTCATCCTCTTCCAAATGCTGAAATTTTGTTTGTTCTGTTTCTCTTCCTTGCTGTCCATTAATATGTTGTTACTGTCGAAAGGTTGATTGCTTAGTGGTACCATCAAGTCTTTGCCTTTCTTGCTTTAATACTTCTCTGAAAGTATTAGTGATCTCAGGAATGTCTTCTACTTCAACTACTTGGTTATTTACATCATTAAATCTATCTGAATACAAAACCAATGATTCTAAATCAGTATGTACATAGTTGATTGGATGATTTATCGGCTTCTCCTTGCTAGTGATCATGTACTTCATTTTCTGTTCCTGGTATAGTTTCCTCATCTGACCGAACACGGGAATGGTAGCATAGGAGAAATCAAGCTACATTGTCCCTTTAATATTTTCTCCCCAAGATCTGGAAAGAAGCATGCCAAATCTAGGAGGTATATCCGCCACCACCACGTCCATCAAAACATTTTTAGCCGGAATTTGATCCAAACTGACCACCAAATCCTTGATAAGACCAATGCACCTTACTCTACCGAAATCAAAAGAGTAAAGGTCATGATATTTTCTAGTGATATCCAATCCCAATTTCTCCATAATAGCCTTAGGCATGAGATTATGAGAGGCTCCGAAATAAAACATAGCACTATGTAACACAAAGTCATGCAACCTGAGACTGATATAAAAAGGAGCGACATCACTATCTTGAGACTGACCTTCCAATGCTGGCCCAAAGATCAGCTCGGGACTGTCATCCTCCACGTTTACCATGTCGGATGATAGATTTTATTTCAAAATTTTAGACGCCTGACTTTTATAATTGTTGTTCTTCATCAACTCAGTGAAAGGAATGGATATTTTTAACTTAGCAATTTCATTTTCTAAGTTAAAAACTAAAACTTTTTCTACCTCTTTCGCTGAGACATCCTTCTTTTCTGTTTTCTCCTTTGACACATTTGGTTGATTGGGTCTTTCACTTGCTGATGGCATTTTGTTGGTGTTAGGATCAACTGCCTCTTTTCCCTTTTTCTGCACATTGGGAGGATCATTCTTTGACGCTACTGCCTCCTTCCTCTCTACTTCAGAGTGAATATTGTCACTGCTGAGTTTACAAAGCATTCATGTATCCTCTTTGGTATTCATCGGACTCTTCCTCAAGAACTGTTTCATTTGCCAAAATGAAATTTTCATCCCTTTGTTCAGCTGAATTCTCGGAGTACTCTTCATCTTCAGTGATGAAAATTGGCATATCATCGGGCATAAAGAAATGATTCTCTTCTCCAATTACATTCTCCTCCTCATCTGATTCCTGACCATGTACAAAATTCTGCTCCAAGGGTGTCTTCAATTGCTGCTGCGCTACTTGGTCTTATGTCTGCTGCTCTCTTTCTTTTATCCTAAATTGTCGCTGTTGCTGGACACAGAAGTTAGGATTTCTGACTTGTGGTTCAGATTTGTCAATTGTCAATCTGTCAAACATCTTCTCCATCTTCTGAAGCACTTGATCTGAATTGGAAACCTCTTCCTTTATTGTTAACTTCTTTTCAACCTTTGCTCTAGCTCTCTTGGCAACGAGATTAGCTTCAATGCTGACTACAATTTTCTGCATGTCTTCCAAAGTGGTCGGATCTCTCTCTCTTAATTGATAGGCCATATCAGTATCAAAACCGTCCTGAAACTTAATCAAGGCCAGCCCCATAGGTGGCTTTATATGATCAGGAATTACATTGTAAACTGAATTGAATATAATACAGTAATCTTGAATAGACTCACCAACATTCTGCTTGATGTTCTCATATTCGAAAAGGATTTGAAGAGGATTTTTCTTCACTTCCCAGAAATCCAAGAATTGTCTCTGCAGATAGCCAATGTAGTGATACTTGCAGTCGGCAAAGCTTTGAACCATTTCCTCACTTCACCACCAAACGTTTGTACAAACAGTGTCATGGTCACATTTTCTGCATCAATCTCATGAAGGTCAAGGAAATCTGTCATCCTTTCCACATGTTGCTTAGTTGTAACACTGTGAGGGGTGCCTTCAAACAATGGAATTTTACTTTGATAATCGGCGGGCATGTCATCCAAATTTTGAGGCAGCACAAGGGGTGCAAAACGAGCAGCCATTGCTCTTGGTGGATTTGCAATCAGTCTTGGGGATGTTGGTGGAAGGGGTGCAGCTGATGTATGGGGAATATGAGTAGGTGTGTGCGGAGGCGAAGAAATTTTGGATGCTTGAGGAGTAGGAGTAGACGGAGGTGATACTACTACATATTTTTTATCAGAGATAGTAGGCTGCACAGGGATGGTGGGAATGAAAGGCGGTTCAGTGAGAATTTTTGAGCTAGATGCAATTGCGGATGAACCAAGGGTTGCAGAAGTAGTCTCTAAGAGATCAGCAATATTAGAAGCCAAAATTGAAGTTTGGAGCTGATTCAAGATATAATCGTCAATGGATTTATTGGCCCTTTCAATTTCAATATTTCTAACAAACTCAGGATTTAAGGCAGTTGAAGCAACAGCGCTTTATGATTTGGTTTCAAACAAAGACAACTCAAACTGTTCATCAAACTCAATATCTTCAAGATACTCAAAACCAACAGGACATGAATGAGATTTAAACACGGGAATCACAAAACTTTCTTGGCGAAGGATTCTTGGAATAAGATTGGGATTTTCGTACACAGGAGGGGGATCTGGATCTAGATTATCTCTAGTATATCTTCTAGAAGCCAGTGTGCTATTATTTCCAAGAAATCAAATGGAAATTAACAACTTGTTCTCCCTATCAAATCCTAAACTTATCATCCAAAAGCTTAGAATTATCAGATGTACTGGGGTGATTTGCAAGTTAGATATTCTGTTTATAAGACTAAACCAGAGATTGACCGAAGTAGCTTTTATCTACTTGCGCTAATGCAAAGCAAAAGCGTTTTGAAGGCTACCTGGATAATCTTCAGACTCCATCTGTAGTTTATAAAATGAATAACACTAATAAACAAACAATTTCTTCCCCAGTATGGTCGCCACTATGTTATAGCCTAGATTTACCTCTGGCTGAGAAATGTAGGATCCAGGGCCAACATCAAACCACGCTTAACCTGGTAGCTAGCCCTACCAGGTCGGGAGAGGGCTCTGTCTGGGTCAATCTCAGCAAAATATAATCACTAAAGGCTTGAGATGACTGATATAACTACTGATCTTATGCTAGGTATGTGTGCAAAGAGTTTGATTGAATAAAATGATGTGTTTCTTGGTTCTAATGGGAAGGCAGATTTTGGGTACAGGGAATGAGGCTTAGCTTTGCAAAGATCTCAATGGGACAAGGTAGGCAATAGATTTTGGCACTTCAAATCACATGAGGTGGAGGGATTAGATAGGTGAGGAGTTGAAGAGGGCAAGAGAAGTCATGGATCCTCTCCAAACAACTAAAAACATCAAGAAACTAAAGCAACCATCAAGTAGAGCACTGCAATTTCAATGGATTCTACTTTCACACTTGTTTGATTTAGTTAGGAAGAAACAAGATAGATAATGTCATACATAACACATAAACAAATATAGAAGAAATCATTGTACCAAAACAAAATTCCACAGGGATCCCAAAGAGTGCTGCAAACCCTAATCTCAATTCCTTAGCCAAAATGCTGATATGAGTGTACAATGAAACTCTTTTCTTTCTCAAGAGTCCAACCATGCTAATGACTGAAAAATTACAAGATATAGAAAAACCATAGCTCATCCTAGCCTCTAGGGGTTGATCTCACATTTTTAGGAGCTGTTTCAACGAATTTTAAACTGAGAACTAGAAATCAGGTAATGGAACAGCATGCCTCTAGAAATAAGGGAACTGATTCATTCAGTTTCAAACAACTTTTAAACAGATGAATCTACCTCCATAAGTGAAAATTTGACATATTTACATCATGATCCATCAATTTATATTAAATTGCATCACAAATTTGACACTAAGCAGGTGAAAAAGTCAAACTGGCAAAAGATAGGTGAAAAACAGAGCATTCCTGGTCAAACTGGGCCAAATTTCCTCTATGCGTCACACCTGATTCTCTATGCATAGCGACTGTTTGGAGCCACTTTTGAAGGCCTTCCTGGTGTCAAAATTTGCTCCAAGTGTGCTTGTTGGAAAGGTCTACCTGTCTAATTTCACACCCAAGTGGAATTCTTCCAATTTGGCCTCCATTTTCCCATCCAAAATTCAGTTCTCCCAACACTGCTTCCTGTGTGTCAAAATAGGGGCAGCGAGGTCATTTTTTGAGTGTTTTTGACCTTTTTGAGGGCTCAAAACCTGTCCAAATTTCTTGGCCATTGGTATGAAAGCATACTTTTTCATTCCAAATCCAAAAATTCTGAGTTTTTGTCATTTGGAGGCTCCTATCAAAAGCGAGCGCCATGTGGCGCGGCGCATAGAGCAGAAAATCCTGTTTTTTGTGCCAAAAATGCAAAAAGTGCCCCAATTTTTTTGAAATTTGGGTTGAGTTTTCTTCATCAAACATTGTGTTGGTCCAAGGAAACCTCAACCATGATCTGAAGTCTATCATGCTCCTTTTGCCTCCTTGATTCTCTCTTCAGTTTTGCCTTCAAGCTCCTGATTCTAGCTTGGCACACCATATTCCTTGACAAATAATGATATGCCATGTTTCTCAACATATTCTTCTCATTGATGGCCTTTTCTAACCTCCTCTCCAAGTGGATATTAGCTCTTTCAAGCCATGACTCTCGATCGGTATTGACCTCCTACTCAAGTGAATTGAACTCCACCCTCCTCCTTCGGGCAGCTTGGCGATTCTCCCAAATGTTTTGCAACTCCATATTCGCTTGCTGATCTTCAAGCTACTTATTTCTTTGCTCCGGGTACTGTATTTTCCATTTAGCCCTATCCAAGTTGAGGTACAAGGCATCGATATCCACCCGCTACTCTTGGATGATTTCTTTGAGATTTGTGCTTTGCAGGCCCACATCAGTATCATCACCGTCAATGAGAAAATAATTAGTCTCCCGCTCACCTGATGGTCCTTCATCCTGTAGTGGCCTCTTGCCTTTGTCCTGAACCTGTTGTGCTGATGACGGAAGCGAGACCTCTTCCACCCTGGGTGGAGATAATACTCGCTTAGCTGTTGTGAACAACTGTCTAGTGCCCTTCTGATAAGTGATAAACACCAGCATACTATCGGTCTATGTCTCATGACCCTCATGCTGATATGAAGGTCCACCTATCTCATGTACAGTCTCTGAAGGTCCCTGAGGAGCTGTGAAAAACTCACGAGAAATGAAGTCCTCCCAAGTGATGCCCTGTAAGCCAACTTGATGGATGACTACAATTTTAATGAGAGCAAAATGATATATACTGTTGAACTTCTACTGAGGAGTCTTGTGTTGTACTAGGGTGGTCATCTTCTCAATGTTTCGGCACATGAAGTAGGGGAGGTTCATCATCCTCACCCTGGTAAAATGCATTAGCAGCCTGATGTGATAAGCATATAAACGAGAAAACTAGCCCTCACAGCTAAAATACTTCATTATCAATTTCATCAAGGAGCATAAGAATATTTGAGGTACCGGAAAGGAAACACTTTGCTGAGTTGTCTCAAATAATCGGGCTTGATGTATGGTTCATAATGCTGCATGTCAATTTGTTGCCTCTTGTTCCATTGCTCTCCAATGTTAGGAATACCGGTTGCTAGTGAAATAGATTCTGGTGTTAATGTGAATGTGACACCGGCTAGAGTGGCTTGACCATCATGTAAATGAAGCACAAACAAATGAGCCAACTCATGATGAAACTAAATTCTAGCAACTAGCTCACAAAATTCATAGCAGGACTGGTGTTGGAAACAAGAGATGGCAAGAGGGCAGGCCTGTAACTCAGCAAGAGTGGTTGGTTCTTCTCGAATATGCTTGCCACCTCTATGAGGCCTCCTGGGTGCATGTAATTCTGTAGGTGAGTCACTGTGTGTCTCCTCTTCATAAGCATATGAGGGATCAGATTCCATCTCTGCTAGGTGGATGAGCTGTCTTGATGAGAAGTAGGTGATTTATGATGTTTTCTATTTCTGCCACCAAGGGGAAAAGTGATATGAGGGAATATGGAGGGAGGGAAAAATGAGGGATTTTAGGGACTGTTTCGAGATGGTTTAGTTAGGGAAACAGGGGATTAGGGAATAATTTAGGAGTTTTGGGTATAGTACTAGGGTTTGGGAATTTGTATTTGGGATTTTGGGAAATGGGAATTGGGGTAGGAATAGATGATGTTTTAGGAATGTGTGAATTTAGGGAATAGGGGAATCAGGGAAAATGAGTGAGGGAGTGGAAAGGTGAGGGAATAACAAGATTGACTTGGCAGCCAAAACAACAGTTCAAACCCTAGGCAGCAGTTTCCTTTGAGAGATTTCAAGAGATAGGGTTTGATTTCTTTTTAAACAATCACCATAAGTCAACCACCATAAATTGCATTAAAAATTGTTTCACAAGCAGTGATAAAGGCTCAACCTACTTGCACAAATGAAGACCCAACCGTTTTGGGCAATTTGGAATGAGTTGTTGAAGATTTCGAGCTTGCCAGCTCTATGCGCCGTGCCCTATGTATGCGCCCCGCCCATTCATTGTAACACTGGAAATCGCAGCCCAATGCATCGCGCCCGCTATGTGCGCCGCGCCACCTGCCCCGTGCGTCGCGCCTCTGTCTTGGGGCAATTTTTCATCGATTTCTCTTGCTTTCTCTAAAATACGGCTTTGCTTTGCTTCCAACTTTGTCTTTGAGTGCAAATGAGCTTTTCAATTTGAAGAAATAACTTATATACATGGAGCCTTTAATTTTTATTTCACAAATACCCACTTTCATAATGTTTGGAATTTGACTTTATTTTTTAACTCTGTTTTTGAGCTTTCTCACTTTATTTAAGCTTGTGATGAACTAAATGACTTATGT
This sequence comes from Pinus tabuliformis, assembly GCA_031772625.1. Classification (NCBI taxonomy): domain Eukaryota; kingdom Viridiplantae; phylum Streptophyta; class Pinopsida; order Pinales; family Pinaceae; genus Pinus; species Pinus tabuliformis. The sequence goes on along the minus strand of CM062820.1, from coordinate 853,209,134 downwards.
TTTGTTTTCTTTGTAGGGGATTGGAGCTACTGAGGCTAGGAAAGTGACCAGGGTTACAAATGAAGTGATTTACATATGAAGGAAATAAAATTACATGAATTTGTACAATAAAATCTAAAGATACCCTGTTTTTCCTCAAAACATAGTTTTGAGGAAAAACACATCTCTAAACACTTGATTATGAAATTTATTGATGCTAGAACCTCCTCATGTACCTGCTGGTTATTATTGGACTTTTTGAAACCCTAGACCTAAATGACAATGAAACCCTAGAAAAGATTTCTTCAATCTTTAAGACAAAAAGGTGACTGTATACAATTTTTGATGAATAAACATGAGCGAGCAGGTAAATGACATGAGGGAAACTGTAGGAGAAGCCACTACCGTAAGATGATCCATGCGCCTAATGGAATGCAGCTGACTGGGCAGGACACCTAATATGCAATGCAACAAGAGGATTTGATCTCCGACGGAGGGATGAAGATACTGACACTAACAGAAACTGTGCAAAGCATCTCATCAACTCAGAAATTTCATAATGCATTGAGTCGAGAAGTTTCCCAGTCCTTGGAAATTGCACAATCCTTCTTGACAATGTGCATGCCCAGTTCCCAAAAAAGCAAAATCATCCCTAGAAAATAGGGAGTCATTAAATAGTTTCCCGAAGGTGGCACACTTACTATTTTTGGAACTTTCCGCCAAGTGTCACTTTTTCCTTGATTTTAGGCATGTGCATCATAGACCCTAATTGGTCTAGATATATATAATGGATGCCCCTAGATCTCATTTTTAAATTTGATCTAGGATTTCTAGCATTCCCAAGGAGCCTTTGGTGGAGTTTGTGGCACTTTGCCGGGTGAGTTTTCATTTTGTCATCTTTTGTCGATTTTTCTATCGCTTTTTGTTGTTTGGCTTCTGTGAGTGTTTTTTTGCTTATTTCTTTTCATGATCTCTAGTTTTTCATTGTATATTAGCTTGTGCAAGTGTTGGTTCGATCTGTCATTCTCCTTTTACAAGCGTCACATTAGTTTTCTTGGTTTTTCCCATTAGTGGTCGTCGTTTTGGTAACTCTCCATGTGTGTTTTTTTTTTCCTTTTGAATGTTGATCTTACTCACTTAATTTGCATTCATACATCTATAATTAGTTATATATGCACTTTAAACTTGCACCATCACTCATATATTCTCGTTTCCCACACTCTTATTGGGAAGTTCTACTCATCCCTTGGTCAGTGTTTTCCTTGTCTAGATGGGCATTGCGGAAGTCCAAGGCTCAAGTTATTAGCTTGGCCTCTAAGACCAAATGTGAATTGTGAAGTTATAGGGCTCAAGCCCATCCCTTGGCTACTAATACTACGCAATGCATAGTCTCCACCTCAATCTTCCTAGGAAGAACTGCGCATTGCGCAGTCTCTAGCCTCAGGCTGAACCATTGGTTGTTGATACTGAACAATGTACAATTCAAGTAGCCAGTCTCTCTCCTTCACCTTAAGAATTGCGTAATTATCTTATTCATTCCACTGGTTGTTGTCGTGATCTTACTTTGTAAGTTGATTTTTTGTAGCTAATTTGTCTTTGTCATGAGTGTATTTTCCTCCTGCAGGTAGTACAGTTGTTGAGTACTTCTCTTCATTAGTCAATGACATCATGGCACCAAAGAGATATGCTTCAAATGATACCACAAAAATCAACACCGAGGAAGTTGAGAGTATTCCAATGAACTTGCATGTTTACTCAGATACTCAATTCTTCATGGAAAAGGAATCAGATACCACATGGTAGAAAGTGAATGAAGTATTCTTAGAAAGAAGCTTCAAAGCAGACCTTGAAGACTGGAAGGTCTATATCAATGTCTAGAAGTTAGGGTTACATAAGTTTACATGCAAGTATCTGGAATTCCCATGTGCAAACATTGTTAGCTGGATATTTTGTCATGCAGATCCAAATACTATGACTCTGAACAATGCCAGTGGACAAAGGCTTGCTTCTTTTCTAGCACCATATTATCATCAGATGTATCATTTGTCGTATTTGGAATCGCTCATGGATTCTTACTTTTATGTTACCACCAACTACTTAAGCACCAAGGATATTGTTAAAGGCCAGGTGAAAGAGCGAAAAAAATTCCATCAGATACCCACCAATACCTACAAGATAAAATATCTTGGGAGGGCCTATCAGCACTTGATAGTTTTGTGTTACGAAATCTATGGATAGCAGAACACCGAGACCTTTTATGAAGGGTAGGAATTTTTGCTAAACCAGGTTGTGAATGAAGGTAAACCATTCAACTAGTCATATTTATATGATCGACCCCTAAATATCCATGTAACCAATGCCCTGAATCCTCCCAATTGGTCCAGGTCCGAGTGTGACAAAGGACCCTTCCAAGACCTTTTACTTTCGTGATGTGTTAAATTGCATTTTTAAAAGAACATTAATGAATACACCTGCATGCTGTAAAGAAGAGGAACATGTCAATCATAGACACATGAAAACATAAGCCGTTGATAAAGGAGTTCGTCCAGGAAGGACTATGTATCCTGGCCCCGGTGTCAAGATGGTGTAGGCCACTACATTAAGTGATGTCAATAGTGATGATGTACACAAGAGATGATGTCGCAATCATACAAGGAAAATGCCCTCACGCAGGAGTGGCTCTACGAGATGTTCCACTACAGGAACTCTCCGTCAAAAAGACTCCTATCCGTATGACACAAACTCATGTATGATGAGCATCTCGCCAACATGGCATAAAAGGGATCTCAATGCACACATGCATGACGACAACATGAGTATCCCATCAACATACAACAAAGGGATCTCAAAACATAAAATGACAAATCATGACAACAAGTACATCACATAGACGATTTCGTGTCACATCAAGTAGGAATCATGAAAACAAGTAATCAACAAGATCCCTCATCAACATCAAAACAAGGATCTGTATCGCACAATGCATAGCAAAAGAAGTGCATGAACACACTACATATACCTCACAACCAAGGGCCATCTGAAGAAGCAGATGTCAAACTTTTGAATCTGTTCGTGCCATTGATCTCACGGCATCAATCGCATGGAAATGATTTCTGTTATGAAACCAGCTCAAGAAAAGATAGAAAAGATAGATCAACGCCTTAGAATTCAGCCTCTTCGAGGGGGAAACCTCCTTTACATTACATAAATGAACAATTCTTGGATGATTCAAATGACAAAACCTCCTTTCTATATATAGGAGTCTAAGGAGTCACAATATAATCCAGCCGACCTAACAATAATAATATAAAGCCACAAAAATAACATAGGGGGATTCTATGGGGCATAGAAATAGCAATATGGGGGTAATAGGGGCACAACAACATAAATAAGGGGTATAACTACAATAGTAATGGGGTAATCACTAGTATTATAAGGACCCAACATGCCCCTCTCCTTCAAAAAATTGTTGTCCTCAATGCTTGAGTAGTTATGGATACTTCTGCAAAAAATTCTCATCCTCCCATGTGGAATCTTCAGCGGATAAGTTCTTCCACTTGATAAGATACTCTGAAATTGATCGATTTCGTAGCTGTCGAGTTCTTGTTTCTGTGACTGCTTCCGGTTCCAATATAATTTTTCCTTCCTCGTCAAGTGTTTGCAATATTGTTTGAATTGGGAGATTGTCGCCTATAACCTTCTTTAAACATGAAACATGGAAAACTGGGTGCAATCGAGAAGCTGCAGGAAGCTCCAATTTGTATGCCATAGTACCAATCTTTTGCAACACCTTGTACGGACCATAATACTTTGGTGATAATTTATTATCCTTCTTAGCTTACTTTAGGGACATTTTCTTATATGGTTGTAGCCGTAGGAATACCCAATCACCTACATCAAAACTTCTTTCACTGCGATGTTGATCTGTTGTTTCATTCTATTTTGTGCCAACACGAGGTTATCCTTTAAGAGTTGGAGGACTTGTTATTGATGTTCGATGTGATGTTCCACTGCCTGAACCTTAGAATTTTCTCTTAAATATGATGTGATGGATGGTGGTTGATACCCATAAAGTGCCATAAATGGGGTCATTTTTGTTGCTGTATGGAAGGAAGTGTTATACCACCATTCAGCCAGAGGCAACCATTTGACCCATTGTGTCTGTTTATCAGATACAAAGCAACGAAGATATCCTTCCAAACATTTGTTTACTATCTCAGTTTGCCCATCAGATTGAGGATGATAAGATGAGCTATGAGCTAACTGAGTACCAAGACAAGAAAATAATTCTGTCCAAAAATTTCCAGTGAAAATGGGATCTCTGTCACTTACAATAATCTTTGGGTTTCCATGTAGCTTTTGAACTGTTTCCATAAATGTAGTAGAAACTGTACTGGCTTTAAATGGATGTGATAATGCACAAAAGTGTGCATACTTGGTAAGTCTGTCAACTACCACCATGATGACACTCTTTCCCTCAGACTTGGGTAAACCTGTGATAAAATCCATTGAAACCTCCTCCCAACGTTGGCTTGAAATGGATAAAGGTTGTAATAGACCCGGTGTCTTAATTGTTTCAACTTTATTTTGTTGGCAAACCAAACGTTTCGCCACAAAATTTTGAATATCTAATTTAAGGCCATCCCAAAAAAATTCCTTCTTAACCCTGTGGTAAGTATTTAAAAATCCTGAGTGCCCTCCTAAGGGAGAAGTGTGCAAATCCATAAGAATCTTTTGTTTTAGCTGGGAATTCTTACAGAGGTATAAGTGATCTTTGCACCATAACGAATCGTTTTGCCAGCTAAATGTATCAGACGTACTGGAATCTTGTTGTAGCTTTCGAATAAGTGCCCACACTTTTTCATCATTCTTCCATTCCTCGCTTGCTTCGTTTATCCAATCTGGTTGGATAATAGAAATGGCACACAACAATGCTTCCACATCCTCATCCTTTCTTGAGAGTGCATCTGCCACCACATTTTGCTTCCCTTTTTTGTAGATGATTTCAAAGTCATAACCCAACATCTTTGTGACCCACTTTTGTTGCTCTTCAGAGGATAATCTTTGTTCTAAAAAGTATTTAAGGCTATCATGATCCATTTTTACCTTGAAGTGTCTTCCCATTAGGTAGGGTCGCCATTTCTTAAGTGCATGGAGTATTGCCAACATTTCCTTCTCATAAATAGCTTTGCTTAAAAACTTTCCCTTGATTTGACGACTTTCAAAAGCAATGGGTCTTTCATCTTGCATTAGAACAGCACCAATTCCATTTCCTGAAGCATCACATTCCACAATAAAGGTTTTTGTGAAGTCCGGTGTAGCTAAGACTGGTGCTTGGCACATTGCCTCTTTAAGATTTTCAAAGGCCTTTGTTGCTTCCGGAGTCCATGAAAATGCATCTTTCTTCAATAATGTTGTTAGAGGTGCTGCTATTCTCCCATAATTCTTAAAAAACTTGCGATAATACCCTGTCAACCCAAGAAATCCTCGCAGATGCTTTATGGATGTGGGGATTTTCCATTCCTTAATGGCTTTAATTTTGCTAGGGTCTACCTTAACTCCTTCATGAGATACAATATGACCCAAATATTCCACCTCCTGGACTCCAAAGAAACATTTGGATCTTTTTGCATATAATTGTTTCTCCTCCAATAGTTGTAGCACCCTGTCAACATGTTCAACATGATCCTTCCAAGACTTGCTGTAGATTAGTATATCATCAAAAAATACTAACACAAATTTTCTAAGGAATGGTTTGAAAATTGAATTCATCAAACCTTGAAATGTTGAAGGTGCATTGGTAAGGCCAAAAGGCATGACCAAAAATTCATAATGACCCTCATGAGTTCTAAATGCCATTTTCGGAATGTCTTCAATCTTCATTCTGATTTGATGATATCCCGAACGAAGATCCAACTTGGTGAAGTAAATTGATCCATGCAATTCATCCAGTAATTCATCAATGACAGGAATGGGGAACTTATCTTTAATAGTGAGCTTGTTGAGCTCCCTATAATCCGGACACATGCGCCATGATCCATCCTTCTTGTGCACCAATACTACTGGAGCAGAGAAAGAACTTTGACTCGGTTGAATTATACCAGCCTCTAGCATTTCTGCAACCATACGTTCAATTTCACTTTTTTGGACATAGGGATATCTGTACGGCCTGATGTTTGGAGGAACACTTCCTGGAATCAGATGAATAGCATGATCATGATCACGAATAGGTGGGAGACCTTTTGGAGTCTCAAATACCTTGGAATGATTGTCCATGACTTTTTGGAGATCTGGAGAAATAGATGATTCCGATGTGGAAACATCTAGTGAACATAATTGTGCAATTACACCTCTTTGCTCCTTTTTTAGAAGCTTTGTCATACCATTAGAGCTGATTATCTTTCCTGGTTTCCCTGCAATACCCCTTAATTCAACTTCCTTTCCTTCTGTAGAAAATTTGATGAAAAGTTCTTGAAAATTAAAAGCTATTGTACCCAAGGATTGTAGCCATTTGACTCCTAGTACAACATCAGCACCTCCCATTGGAATGGAAAGCATTGGGCTAGTCAATACATATTCTCCCATGGATAGCTTGATATTATGGCACTTTCCAGAGCAATTTATTGTTCCTCCATTTGCAATCATCACTTGACACTCTGGTGCTGGATATAGGAAGCAATTCAATTCTTTTGCTACCCTACAATGAATAAAATTGTGGGTGCTTCCTGAATCAATCAACACTATTACCTTTTTCTTCTTGATTTGTCCTTCTATCTTGATGGTTTGAGGAGTGGTAATTCCCGCCAATGCATTACAAGATATGGTTGAATTTATTTGTTCTTCATCTAGGCTTTGTTCCTGGAGTATATCCTCTTCTTTTGACCTTTCTTGCTCCTTTTCTTCTTCCTCTTCACAATCTATGTAGAATAATTTCTTCTCAGCACACTTATGACCTTTAGTGTATTTGCTATCACAACTGTAACAAAGCCCTTTTGCTCTTTTTTCTTCCAATTGTTGTGGTGTCAACCTTATAGGTTGTGGAAGACTAGGGGCAACAACACTTCTGTCTTTATAGTTGTGAGTGGTATGCTTCCTAGTTGCCATAATTTTGCTTTCCATTTTTCTTGCTAACCTGAATGCCTTCTCTAATGAATCAGGTTCCCAAAGGCGAACATCATGTTGGATATTATCCTTTAAAGACCCTATGAACACATCAATCCTATGCTCCTCTGGAATATCTTTTACCCTTATGTTCAATTTTTGGAACTCCTCAATGTGCTCCATTATTGAACCCTTTTGTTTGAGACTTATCAATTGGCTAAAAAAAGTGTTGCTTTTTGTATCCTCATAATGTGCTATCAATTCTTCCGTAAAAATTGCCCAAGTGATAAATTTTTTATGATAGCAAAGCCATTGATACCATACAAATTGATTTGGTTCCAAATATACAATTGCCATACGTATCTTTTGTGCGTTTTGCACATTATTGAGATCGAAGAATTGCTCCATCCGTAATATCCATGTGGCGGGATCCTTGCCATCAAACTTCCTCATATCGATTTTTGGAATATGGTGAGTCTTCAATCCAACATTAGTGTCTATGGAATCATGATTAACATTTCTTTTGTTCTCATCATGAGTTTCCTTTACTACCTTTTCACCATTAGTAAGTATTTCTTGTAGAAAATTTGTCAAATCTGTCTTTAAATCTGCCATGCCTGCCTTCAAATTTGTGTTCAAATCTATCTTCAAATTGTCCATCTTAGCTTCCATGCCATTCATCTTAGCTTCCACGCCATTTATCTTAGCTTCTGTTAACTTTTTGAGCGTGACATTTGTTGCACTTGTTCTTGTAATTTTGATATATCATGTAGCATTTCTTCCTCTTCTTCATGAGTCATGCTAGAGCTTTCAGGTTCCTTACTAGGTTTTTGCATTTTCTTTCCTCGGGGCATCAGTTACCGATAATAATTCTCTACTATGCCCTTTGAATTCCTTCAAAATAAATTTTCAAACCAAGCTTAAGCAAAAATTTAAAAAAATCTACACACCTTTTTTCACTTTGTAGGAGCTCGATATTGCCTCTGATGTATCTCTGAACTTTCCAATCATATAGTTCTGAAATTTCCACCTGTAGTAGCCCTCTGTGTCCTCTTTCCAATGCCACAGGTCTGAGCCAAATTGGATTCTCCAAGGAAGAGTTATGCGAAATCTCCCACAGTGACTTGATTATAGACTAATTCAGTAGAGCGAACTTGTACGATGTGCCACGAGTCACTGTTTCAACCTTTGGATCTGAAAAATGCATATAAGAAACTACAGTCTATCCTCTTTCTGTACCTTCTTACGGAATTTCAATCTAATCCCCAGAGAGAAAGTTATGACGATTTTCCCCAGGTCACCTGTTTGGAATGTAATTCAGGAGTCTGCAAAAAGACCAACTTCTTCAGATCATAACTCCGCAAATATAGCACGAAAAGCTCTGAAATTCGGACCCAAAGTTCGCGCACTTTCTTCTCAAATGGGTTTTTTTGCGACTTCTTAAACGTCACAGAAAAAAGTTATAGCGAAAATTCCATGATGACCTGTTTGGAGCAGCGAAACCCTAGAATCCAAAGCTCTGATACCAAATGTTATGAAACCAGCTCAAGAAAATATAGAAAAGATAGATCAACACCTTAGAATTCAACCTCTTCGAGGGGGCAACCTCCTTTACATTACATAAATGAACAATTCTTGAATGATTCAAATGACAAAACCTCCTTTCTATATATAGGAGTCTAAGGAGTCACAATATAATCCAGCCGACTTAACAATAATAATATAAAGCCACAAAAATAAAAATAGGGGGAGTCTATGGGGCACAGAAATAACAATATGGGGGTAATAGGGGCACAACAATATAAATAAGGGGTATAACTACAATAGTAATGGGGTAATCACTAGTATTATAGGGACCCAACAGTTTCTCACACATAAATGCTGACACCTGCATTCCACTTAGAAAAGTGGCTAAAGAATAGAATGAAAAAATGAAAAAACTAAACACACCATCAAATTTGTGGTGTCGAAAAGTGCAAAATCGACTGTCAAATTTCTGAATTCTGAAAAATTGACAATCTAGGGCTCAAGGAATCTTTTAGATTCCCCCTAGATCCCTCAAAGGTTTTGATCCATAGGTGGACTAGAAATCTGCAAATCCAAAGGTGAATCTGACCTCGCCATTACAATCCCTGTGAAAAACCATGAAAAATGATTGTAAACTTGACTATATTCTGACATGGAGAAAAATTACCTCCTCGGGAAAATTTCAAGGATCATGGTTCCGCTCCCTATTTCTGTAGCAGTCATGGTTCCACCTGCATACTGAAAAATGGCAGAAAAATGCAAAACTTTGATGGAGAAACAGACAACACCATTACATTCGTGGCATTAAGAAGTGATGAAACCATATAAAATTTGTCAAAATTTGACAAAGTGAAAATTCGGCCCTCCTGTAAAACGTTGCCTCGAACTGCGTGCACTGCATTCCTCTACCTCGAAATCTGTGCCCACTCCTGGTTCCTCCATCTACCTCGTGCACTGATAAAACTGATTTTATATACGCTTTCATCGACGGAGTAAACAAGAAATTTGTTTAGATTTATGGTAAATGAGGTAAATGGTTGAGGAGAGGTCGGGGTGTCAAATCCCACCCCTCCCAAATTAACCCATATAATAACTTTTTTGGTTAAATTTTAGGGTGGCGCATTTAAATTTGTTGGTTGGGCGCATTTAAATAGCATGCATTAAATTGTGTTGACTGTTTTTGGTGGTTGTATCACATGGTGTGTTATATGATGGGTCACGTGTTATATGAGGTCACCTGGTGGGGGCAGGCCCACATGGGACAGGCGGGATCGATCCCTGCTGGCCTCACACTTACGATAATGTATACATGGTGAGGAAAGGCATGGGGTGGTGGGGGTGGTGGCCCACTACTATCCTTTTAATTTTAATAACAACAATATTCATTTTTTGAAATTCTGTTTTTAAGCCGTAGGAGTCTTTTTAACTAGGCCACAATTTCGCCCGGAATCTGGCTGGAGTTGGCTGGAATCCGGTGGCCAGGTTCTATCCAAATTGTGGCCTCCTTAAGCCTGCCCAATCAACAAAAATTCAACCCAACTTTGACTGCTTCTAACTTCCTCATCTGGACTTGGATTGACGAACTGTTCACACCGCTACAATTAGGACGACAAGATATACGCTCTGGTCCTAGTTCGAGCATAATCCAAACATTTTGATTTTTGACACTTTCTGAGTCCTCTAGGACTTCTTCCTGTGTTTGAAGCCACCTGGATCAATCCTCCCTACTGAGGAGCTTTTGGTCCTCCAAAAGCATGAAAAATAATCTGCAACTTCTCTGTACCCTGTCTACATCACAAGCATCCTGAAAAGGTCTCGCTTCCATCTACTTCACCTTTGTACTTTGAATCCTTAAGCGATGAGTCGACACCTGCAACCTGTAGTACATTGTTTCACAAATTACATGCTTGACTTTCATGGAAAAATAATGACCCAAGCGTCCCACACTTTCCACGAGTTCATAACACATACTCGGTGGTCAAGTTTACATCAAGATGGACACAACACTCCAGCTACGAAAACATGGCCAACATATCACTGTTGCTTTAATAAGTGATGGAAAACTCATCATCACTGCAACACATGATTTACAAACATAAGGCAAAACACTATTGTTTTTACAAGTGATGGAAACACGACATCACTTTCACAGTTTATCATGCTACTCAAAATAATATCATACATCATTGTTGCTAAACAAGTGATGGAAACGCATCATCACTTTTACATTTTAAAATGCAACAAATGATTTACAAAAGCACGACCATGACAAGACAACATATCTAGAAACCATTTTTCACTTATCAATGTGAATGGGTTGCCTCCTTGTGGCGATTTTTCTTGTCGAATAATTGTTTCACCTGGTTCATGCACTGATGCTTTGTCTTTAAGGCATTGCTCTGGATGGAGCCTCCAACAAGTAGCTCTTTGATGGTCATTTATGTCGCAATGACTGCAATAGGTTTTCTTCCTCCAGATCTTCTTAACATGTTTCTTTACCTACTGTTGAGAGGGTCTCTCACGCCTCATCCTTTTGTGTGTTGCCATTCTTTTCCAAAACTTAAAAAATGTATGGTTATGTAATCCACAAAAGGTACATGTTTTTCAATTCCATGATTTACGTTCATCTTTAAAAACATGATTATAATCGAAATGAACATTCAAAGATCAAAAGTGGTTATACCTTCCCTTGCTATCTCTGATGTCATTATGGCGATAATAGCTTGCCTCAGCTCTTTCCTTTCCATGGAAACTTCCATGAGATGATGGGGATGTGTTCTCATCAATCTCTTTCCTCGATGATTTTGATGATGTCTCGGAATAATCTGACACCTTCGAGCATTCTCCTTTAGTTTATCCCGAACCTGCAAATTGATGTCTCTGCACAACCTCCAATGGTTGAGATGCCTTGGTTATTGACACCAAGATCTTTTTCCTCCTCATGACTCGTCCTTGTAAGGAGCCTCATGTTTGTCCCTGTAATTGGGATCTCCACATTTCCAACAAAAATCATACTATGTGAAGACGAAACCGAAAGGAAATCAACATCTTTTACCTCCTTTGTCGATTTGGAAAGAACTGATGAGGGCTTCTCATAATCTATTGTTGATGGTTCACTAGCTGTCTCGGCACATTCCCCAACTTCCTTTCTGACATACCCAAGTCCTGCCTGATGGGGTAATTCTTCTACTTTGATGGGGTTGACAATACCTTGGCCATTAACGCCCAAGCCTTTTCCTTCATACCCCATTTTCTTCAACAGTTTGGAGTCAATTCCTGTGGTATGACTTTTGAAAACAGTGAAATCATCATCAGGAAACATACATGAATTCAAAGAATTACTTTTTACCTCACATGGATCACACTACAACTTTTCCAAGGCCTCATCCTTAGCTTGCAGTTGTTGTAGAAAAATTTGCTTTTCCTCTTTCTCTTCATGTAGATGCATCTTCAATTCAGCGTTCTCTGTCTAAAGATTATGTTTGTTCTTCTTTAGTTCTTCCATGGCCTCTTTTGTGGCTTGCAACTGAAGCTGCAATCACTCCTCTTCCTCTGTCTCTTTCTGTAGAGTTTCATACATTATTTCCACCCTTTGGGAAATTTTGAGCATGGTCTCGTACATCGCTTTTTCATCTTTTGTCATTGCACATTCCATTGTTCACACTGCAATTCACATCCATGCAAAGACTGCTCTGATACCACTTGATCCAGGTCCGGGTGTGACAAAGGACCCTTCCAAGACCTTTTACTTTTGTGATGTGTTAAATTGCATTTTTAAAAGAACATTAATGAATACATATGCATTTTGTAAAGAAGAACATGTCAATCATCAACACATGAAAACATAAGTCGTTGATAACGGAGTTCATCCAGGAGGGACTACGTCTTTGGGCCCCAGTGTCAAGATGGTGTAGGCCGCTGCATTAAGTGTCGTCAATAGTGATGATGTAAACAAGAGATTATGTCACGATCATACAAGGAAAATGCCCTCACGCAGGAGTGGCTCTAAGAGATGTTCCACTACAGGAACTCTCAGTAAAAAAGACTCCTATCAGTATGATACAAACTTATGCATGATGAGCATCCTGCCAACATGGAATAAAATTGATCTCAATGCAAACATGCATGACGACCACATGAGTATCCCATCAACATACAACAAAGGGATCTCAAAACATAACATGACAAATCATGACAAAAATTACATCACATAGACGATTTTGCGTCACATCAAGTAGGAATCATGAAAACAAGTAATCAACAAGATCCCTCATCAATATCAAAATAGGGATCTGTACCGTACAATGCATAGTAAAAGAAGTACATGAACACACTACATATACCTCAGAACTAGGGGCCATCTAAAGAAGTGGATGTCAAACTTCTGAAGTCGTTTGTGCCATCGATCTCACGGCATCAATCGCATGGAAATGGTTGCTTGCACATAAATGCTGACACCTGCATTCCACTTAGAAAAGTTGTTGAAGGATAGAATGAGGAAATGAAAAATCTGAACGCACCATTAGATTTGTGGTGTTGAAAAGTGCAAAATCGACTGTCAAATTTCTGAATTCTGAGAAATTGAGAATCTGGGTCTCAAGGAATATTTTAGATTCCCCCTAGATTCCTCAAAGATTCTGCTCCATAGGTGGACTAAAAATATGCAACTCCAAAGTCAAATCTGAGCTCGCCATTGCGATCCCTGCAAAAAACCATGAAAAACGACTGTAAACTTGACTATATTCTGACATGGAGAAAAATTACCTCCTCGAGAAAATTTCAAGGATCATGGTTTTGCTCCCTGTTTCTGCAGCAGTCATGGTTCCACCTGCATACTGAAAAATGGCCGAAAAATTCAGAACTCTGATGGAGTAATAGACAACACCATTACGTTCATGGCATCGAGAAGTGCTGAAACCATATAAAATTTGTCAAAATCTGACAAAGTGAAAATTCGGACCTCCTGCAAAATGTTGCCTCGAACTGTGTGCACTTCCTTCCTCCGCCTCGAAATCTATGCCCGCTCCTGGTTCCTCCATCTGCCTCGTGCACTGAGAAAACTAAGTTTATATATGTTTTCATCGACAGAGTAAACAAGAAATTTGTTTGGCTTTATGGTAAATGAGGTAAATGGTTGAGGAGGGGTTGGGGGGTCAAATCCCGCCCCTCCCGAATTAACCCACATAATAACATTTTTGGTTAAATTTTAGGGTGGCGCATTTAAATTTGTTGGTTGGGAACATTTAAATAGCACGCATTAAATTGTGTTGATTGTTTTTGGTGGCCGTATCACATGGTGCGTTGTATGATGGGTCACGTGTTACATGAGGCCACCCGGTGGGGGCCGACCCACATTGGTCGAGTGGGTTCAATCCCTGTCGGCCTCACACTTACGGTAATGTATACATGGTGAGGAGAGGTGTGGGGTGGTGGAGGTGGTGGCCCACCACCGCCCTTTTAATTTTTTTAATTTTAATAACAACAATATGCATTTTTTGAAATTCCTTTTTTAAGTTGGAAGTCTTTTTAACTAGGCCAAAATTTGGCCCGGAATCTGGCCGGAGTTGGCCAGAATCCGGTGGTTGGTTTTTGTCCAAATTGTGGCCTCCTTAAGCCTACCTAGTTAACAAAAATTCAACCCAACTTTGACTGCTTCTAACTTCCTCATCCGGACTTGGATTGACTGTAGGTTTTAACCCCATACAAAAATTACCTGCATAAGAATTCTAAAACACATAAAATAAATAATGCGAGAGCATAACACATAAAACACATATACACATAGATTTTCCCCTAGATCCCAAAACCGGGACTACCAGCTTGATTTTTCATTATGTTCCTTTCAATGTTACAATACATATTTATACATGCCGAAGCATCCAATACCATGGACCGAAAAACCATCGCGTCCCATACCATGGACCGAAAACCATCGCGTCCAAAAAAACATGTGTGAAAATCATGCACAAAATCATAGGTGGGTCCGCCCAACCTAACATAGGGTCCAAAACCAAAATTTTCTGGGGCGCTGCCCCAGACCCCATAAAGTGGGGTTATGAGTGCCCTTCAAACCCCCTGTTAACTATGTGGAAAGAATATAACACAACCCAACATTCTCCCACTTGTTGTTTTCTTTCCACAGGGGGCCACAAGAGAGCTTAGTCATTTTTCCAGCCCTGAAACGCCCATTGTCTCTCTACACCAAGAGAACTTCTCAGAGCTCACAGATTTTGTCAATGCATCTGTAGTATTCTTCAAAGTGTCCACCTTTACCAGCAACACCTTTTTTTCTTCTACCATATCCCTCACAAAGTGATACTGAACATCAATGTTCTTTGTCTTTGAATGATATGCAGGGTTCTTTGCCAAGAAAATTGCACTTTGGTTGTCACAGTCTATCCTTATAGCTTCCTGTACTAACACCATACTTGAACACAATCTCTACAACCAAACTTCTTCCTTGCTTTCATGAGTGGCTGCCATGTATACTGCCTCTGTAGTTGATAGTGCCACTACAGATTGTTTCTTACTCATCCAATTGACCGCACCTCCGAATAGGTTAAACACATACCCACTTGTAGATCTTCTCTGATCCAGATCTGCAGCCCAGTCTGCATCAACAAAGCCACGAATATCCAACACTCTATCCAATCATGGTCTTCCTTGGTAGCACAAACCATAATCACTAGTGCCACGCAAATACCTAAAAACCCACTTCACTGTTGTCCAATGCTCCTTTCCTAGTTTTGACATAAACCTGCTCAATACTCCCACTGCATGTGTAATGTCTGGTCTAGTACAGACCATTGCATACATCAGGCTACTGACTGCACTTGCATATGGAACACGAGACATGTCCTCTTCCTCTTCTTGTGGCTTGGGACACTGTTCAGCAGATAACCTCACATCTACAGGAATAGGAACCTTCACCGGTTTACTATCTTGCATATTAAACCTCTGTAGTATTGTCTCGACATACTTCCTCTAGTTTAACCAGAGCTTCATCTTTGCCTGACATCATTTAATTTCCATGCCCAAAATATAGTTTGCAGCACCAAGATCTTTCATGTCGAATTTGGAGGACAATTGGGTCTTCAAATCCTGGATAATTTCTTTGTCATTTCCAACCAGCAACATATAATCCACATACAAGACCAGATAAATAACACGGTCACTAATTAATTTAAAATACACACAGTGATCTGCTTTGCTTCTAGTGAAGCCAAGTCCCCGTATAAATGTATCAAATTTTTGATACCACATCCTTGGTGATTGTTTTAACCCATACAGAGACTTCTTTAACTTGCATACCAGTTCTTTCTTACCCTTCGCTGCAAAGCCTCCAGGTTGCTTCATGTATATTTCCTCATCCAGATCCCCATGAAGAAATGTTGTCTTCACATCCATCTGTTCTACCTCAAAATCAAAAGCAGCAGCAACAAATAAAAGTAATCTAATAGAAGTTACCTTGGCAATAGGAGAAAAAATATCACCAAAATCAATTCCCGGCACCTGGGAATAACCTTTTGCTACTAACTGAGCTTTGTATTTCCCCACTTTTCCTTCTGCATTTCTCTTCTTTTTGAACACTTATTTGTTGCCAATGGGTTTCCTTCCAGCCGGCAACTCCACCAGATCCCAAGCCTCATTTTTGTGCAAAGATGCCATTTCATCAACCATGGCCTCTTTCCAGAGTTTGCCATCCTCTGAATCTACTGCTTCCTTCACAGTTCTGGGATCATCATCAGTAATAGACAAAGCAAAATTTGAACAGAAAGTAGATGGACTATACCTTTATGGATGCCTTCTTTCTCGAACTGATCTTCTCACAGCCGGAGTTTGTGGCTCTTCATCTTTTGATTCCTCCTCTGGTGTAGAGTCTGATTCTTCCTCCTTTAGCTCAAACTCTATCTTCTCAGGTTCCTTTGGTTGGACTTCATGTTTAATAACATCTTTCACCTCTCTAAACACCACATCTCAGCTGTACATAACCTTCCTTATTACTGGGTTCCAAAGCTTATAACCCTTTAAACCATCTTTATACCCAATAAAGATGCACTTTTCAGATTTACTATCCAACTTTGTTCTTTTCTCCTTTGAAACATGTACATATGCATCACATCCAAATACCCTCAGATGTGAAAGAGAGGGTTTCTTATGAATCCATACCTCTTATGGAGTCTTATCCTCTAACACTGATGAAGGTGACTTGTTGACCAAGTAACATGTAGTATCCACCACCTCTGCCCAGAATTCCTGTCCTAACCTGGCACCACTTAGCATGCTTCTTGCCCTTTCCATCAACATCTTGTTCATTCTTTCTGCAACTCCATTTTGCTGAGGTGTATATGGAGTAGTCTTCTGTCGTGCTATGCCACACTTCTTGCAGAATTCTTGATATTCCTTACTTCAAAACTCTCCATCATTATCTATCCTTAGCACCTTTATCTTCTTCTTTGTCTGGTTTTCCACTAGAGCCTTAAATTCTTTAAACCTATCAAAGACTTCAGATTTCTTCTTAAGGAAATATATCCATGTATTCCTTGAGAATTCATCTATAAATGATACATAGTACACAGACTTACCCAGTGATGGAACCTTCACAGGTCCAAACACATCACTGTGCACAAGCTCTAATATATGTTTCGCCCTCTTACCACCAAAGGGGAAACTCACCCGATTCTGCTTCCCATATACACAATTTTCACAGAAATCAAAATCCAAAGAGTTGTTACTCATACCTTCTACCATACCTTTACCATGAAGTATTCGAAGGCCCTTCTCTCCAATATGTCCAAGCCTTTGATGCCACAGCATGGTATTTTCTCCAGAGACCACTAGATTTTCTGCTCCACTTTCAGGAACCACGAAACTATTGCACTCATCAACAACAGTCCTACCTTGCAGCTTGTACAGAGTTCCAATCCGAACTCCCCGCATCAATACCAATGCTCCCCGAACCATCTTGCAGGTATCCTTCTTGAACATTGTTTTTACACCTGCATCATCCAGCTTGCTAACAGAAATCAAATTTCTGGCTAATGCAGGAATATGCAGAACACCGGGAAGTATTCTAACCCTTCCACCTTGCAGCTTTAACTTTACTTTTCCACGACCAACGATTCTAGCCTTCCTATGATCCCCTAAGAAGACATCACCACCGTTGTATTTCTCATACCGCAGAACCACTCTCTGTGGGGAGTGAAGTGAAAGGATGCACCTGAGTCAATCAACCATGCCTCATGATCTACATGTGTACTTGAAGAAGCCAAGTACACATCCCCACCTTCATCTGAGATGGTTTTTGCCTCTACAAAAGGAGCATCATCAGATCACTTTCCTTTGTCAAGAGCTTTAGATTTATAGTCCCTTTTGAAGTGCCCTTCCTTTCCACATTTCCAGCACACCACCTTTTTAGGTTTTCCTAGAGATTTAGATCTCCCTCTAGATTTAGATCTCCCTCTAGATTTAGATCTCCATATTTTTCCGTCTCATCTCCTCCGTCAGCAAGGCTGAGACTATTTCATCAAACTGCAAGACAGTTGCATTGCTACCTATTGCAATAACCAGACTATCCCACAAATCTGGTAGGGAACACAACAAATTGATGCACTTATCTTCATCTGAAATTTTAATATCAACAGATGCTAACTGACTTACCACAGTATTAAATGCATTCAGATTCTCTGTCACCGAGTCTCCATCTTTCATCCTCAGGTTATACAGCTTTTCTGCAGGAACAGTTTATTCACCAGAGACTTAGATTGGTACAAAGTCCCCAACTTGTCCCACAAATCCTTCACCGTAGCTTCCCCTGATACATTCAGCAATACTGAATCTGAGACACACAATCGTATTGTGCTCTTTTCCTTCCAATCCAGCTTCTTCCATTCTTCATCGGACACTCCTATTGGTTTAGTACCCGGATCTACCGCAATCCACTGATCTTTATCCACCAACAGATCCTCCATCTTGAGTTTCCACAACTCAAAACTCTGACCATTAAATTTCTCGATCTCTATCTTTCCACTGCTCGCCATCTTCTTTCACCACCAGAATCGATCTCGCAGATCTCCCACTGAACAGGGTCTACAACGGGCCCGAGCGAAACCCCTCAGCAACAAAGGCGTCCCCTTGAAGCCAAAACAGCTCCGATACCAAATGTAGGTTTTAACCCCGTATAGAAATTACCTGCTTACGAATTCTAAAACACATAAAATAAATAATGTGAGAGCATAACACATAAAACACATACACACAGAGATTTTCCCCTGGATCCCAAAACCGGGACTACCAGCTTTATTTTTCATTATGTTCCTTTCAATGTTACAATACATATTTATACATGTCGAAGCATCCAATACCATGGACCAAAAACCATCGCATCCAATACCATGGACTGAAAAACCATCGCGTCCAAAAAAACTTGTGCGAAAATCATGCACAAAGCCATAGGTGGGTCCGCCCAACCTAACATAGGGTCCACCCAACCTAAAGTGGGTTACGGGTGCCCTTCAAACCCCCTGTTAACTACGTGGAAAGAATATAACACAACCCAACATTGACAAACCGTTCACACCGCCACGATCAGGATGACAAGATCTACACTATGGTCCTAGTTCGAGCATAATCCAAACATTTTGATTTCTTACCCTTTCTGAGTCCTCTGGGACTTCTTCCTGTGTTTGGAGCCATCTGGATCACTAATGGAAGGAAATATATATTTTACATGTTTTCATATCTACTGGATTTAATATGCACACAAAATTTATTCCCTCGCATGAATTGTACTTGGACACCACAAGACCCTGTTGTGCACATTGATTGCAAGTTGATTTTGGAGTGCAACCATAGAGGAGTAATGGAAAAGCTGACTCATCACTTCCTCGTCCCATTGTACAAGTTTATCTTCAAGGAAGAGCCACCTTGCATGTCACGTGGGGCAATGGAAGTTGTGTCAGAGATAGAAGATTGGTTTGCCTCACCAAATGGCACTTTCCTCAGGGTGTTTAGCGAACAAAATTCTCTGCATCTTTTACAAATGTATGCCACCGATAAGTTAGTCATGCAAGAATTTTTGTATCATCTCTCCAAAGGGTTGTCAACAGATTTGCATAGGAAGAAGAAAGCACCATGGCGAACTCTTCCTATGCAAATCAGATTGCATGAGATCAAGAATTTGAAAGTCATGGATATCGAAGGAAAGGCGATATAAAAGTTTTCATTTAGTACTCTAGAATTTAATTCATAAAATTGTTGGAATTTTTGTAGAGACTGTTGTGCAAGGATTAATTTCTAGTGGCTAAGCGGGACCTTTCACTGGACAGAGGAGGAACCATGGAAGAATTGTTATAATGCCTCCAAGTCCCCGAACTAGTCATCTTCGTTGGAACTTCACAGGTTACTATGAAAAAATAAATCACTCCGGAGGTAATACCAACAGAAGAGTACAACCCAATGCATGAGAAGGGAAAGAAGAAAGTTATGCACAGTATAGGGGGAGAGTGAAGTTGCAAGATGAAATCATATCTAGACATACTTAAACTGGCATAGCATTAGAGAAGAAGAGGAAACAGAGGATGCAGGAAGCAAAATAGAAGAAGAGGGAAGAACGAGAGCAGAAGATATTGGAGGAAGAAAGGTAGACATAGGAAGAAGAAGAAGAAAGGTGAAGAGTATAAGAAGAGGAAGTCGCGTGAGGATGAGCTGAAGAATGGAACCGATAGCTAGAGGAGGAGAGAAAATAGATGTAGGTTAAGGAGCTTACTCAAGAGATTGAGGATTTGATCAAGATCCAAGACATGGAGGAGGAACCGAAGCCACAGAATTAAGATGTCGACCTGATGACAAGTACACATTATGTCACCATTCAATCTCCCCATCCTCCAAAATATCAAGCTCCAAGCGAGGAAGAGGAAATTGTTCCTCTCGATGATGGTTTGGTTATGGACATGTACAATATGACTTATGATGAGCTTCAGAAAAGGATTGTACAAGCGAAGAAAAAACATTTTTCGGACGACCTCGCATCTCCTGCATTCATTAGAGAAAGGATGATTGTGGTAAAAACTAGAAGAAATCCAGCTGCCATTGTCGCAGCCAACTTGGCCTTCGCATACGCTACAAAGTCAAACATGGACTATTTGATGGCCGAGAACAAGCAATTTGCAAAGAACTTGTAGGCTGTTAGGCAAGAGGTTGAATAGCTCTAAGCAGAGTTACAGAATGCAACTCCTACATAGGTCTATATGGAGGAATCGAAGGCAGTGATACTCAGTGAAGTATCGACACTGTGAGAGACCATACAAAATATTTATGAGGAAATTTTTACCGTGCATAAGGAATTTTTCCACTTGCATGGGTTTCAGAAGAAATGTAAATATCATGTCAAAACTCTCAAGGTTGTACAATTAGTTATTATTGTCATTCATGAATTTTCAATGCAATACAAAGGGGCACCATTTGAACTGGGAAGGAAGACAAAGCAAGAGGAAGAGTTGGAGAAAGAAAAGGTTTGGATGCTCATCCAGAATAATAAATAGCTCGCCTCATTCATTTCCAACACTCAGGCCTCATATGCATGATTGTACAGCATCCTAGACTTCTTGGTGAAATCGCATGGAATCCCATTAATTGGCTCACTCATGGAAACCAAAAGCAGACATCAGGTTAGGCAGGAGAGAGAAGAATACTTAGAACATTTTAGATATATAGCCATCAAGGAAGATCTTGAACTAAACATACAAAATATGCATAAGTACATTAGTGTCCCTGTCCAAATCAACACAATGTTTCTCCTACTCAAGAATGAAACACAAATTGGTTCTAAAGAAGTGTACTTGGATGCCTTGGAGGCTAGATTTTGATTCCATCCTAACACCATCACATAGTTTGGGGATGTCATTACGTAGTACAAGTCTTGGCACCACTACGTAACCAAAAAACATCAAGTGGAAGTTCTTGAGCTGGAGTTTCCCGGAACACAAGCTTAAATGTTTTGTCCTATTAGGTTCTCTAGTTGGTTCTACCCAATTTTGTCTTATATGGGTGCGAGTGTATTATAATATTATTTTTTAATTAATTTGTAAGTGGAATTCCAAGTGTCAATATTTGAATGTGAAGAGTCATGATGTAGCGAATGTAAAAAGTCATCTTGTAAAGAAGTTGGAGAGTCATGAGGGAATTCCAAGAGTCACAAGGGGAAGTGAATAGTCACCCCTTTTGTTATAAATAGACCCTCATAACTCATGTAAAGGTATTTTGGGGAGCCAAGTTATTGGCTAGGCTTAGGATTAGAATCAAGAGTTTGGGAGTTTGTGAGATCCTTGGCTTCTCCGTAGCATAGAGGGAGTATCTTTATTTGGAGGAGCAGGTGTAGACTTCACGTTCCACTATTGGGGCTAGTGGTTTGTCAATGGTATATGTATGATTGGAAATTTCACTTTAATAAAAGCTCAGAGTCGGAACACTTCCATGTATATGTTGTGAATATAGTAGGAATATTCTTGTTGTATTTACAATGTATTTTATTTCACTTACGCTTATGCTTGTGAACTAGTACGAATCTTACTGAATTTGGGTTGTTGTATATTTCCATCACGGTTAACTTTTGAACTATTTTGCAAAATAGCTTGTGATGTATTTATGCTCTTTTGTTCCTTCCAAGATGCATACTATTACAAGATTCTAACGGACTCACTCACATTCCTGTTATGTGTTAGAACCTTCATGCATTGCACTTGACTTTCCACAGAGTCACACACTTGTTCCCCCCAAAGTTTCCATACACCACTCTATGTGTTATTGTAGCTAAGGAACATCATTAAAACCTACTGCATCAGCAACGAGGTTGTATTTTGGATGGGGCTCCTACACCAAATGGAGTGAGGTCTAATTGGGACTTCATATTGGGGAGATCCCCTAAATGTTGGTGGATCCAATACCATCAACATAACCATATTTAATTGAGAATATGTCGTTGCATCCTCACCCAAGACAAGTGTTAGAAGAGCGAAGCACCTAGTAGAAGGAGAACAACCTGAATTCTACATGGCCTCCTACTTACTAGATGGATTTTGTGCCACAATGGAATTTCTGAAATTAGGATGGAAGTGGAATTTAGCTAAAGATATACCACCTATGCACATCTATTACAAATTTCTATGTGAGTTAGGTTATATAGAAGAATATTCTAAAACCATTACGAAGCTCATCTCAGTGGTATATCAAAAGATTTTTTAGAGTGAGCCATCTTGCATGTCTGAAATGGAAAGGTCATCATTACGTGAGGTAGATGATTGGTTTAATCCTACAGATGGCACATTTATAAGAGTGTTTGGTGTATATAGGATTCCTCACCAATTGCCATTATTTGTCACTAACAAAGTGGTGTTGCATGAGGTGGCATACCAACTTTCTACAAGACTTACTAGTATATTTTTGAAGTCAGAAGGCTCCTTGGCCCACTTTCCCATTGTGTATAGGGGTGTATTTCCTTGAAACACTAAGACACGAGAATTAGAACGTCTTAAGTTTAGGGAATTACGTTATCATAGATATGATTCCAGAGGTGTTTCCACTCAACATGGAGAAATATTAAAGTATCTTTGGATGTATGCTCCAATGTTTTGGCTAGAAGAAGAGAAGATAAATAATTTCTTTAACTTTGCCAAAGAAATTGAAGCAACTAAACAAGGAATTCCTTCAAAGACTACAAATAATCTTGAGCATTTAGAAGAGGAATGCCAAGAAACTTTGGATTTATAATAGCATATGGTTGAACTCAAAAGAAATAAGAAAAAAAGGAAAGGATGGAAAAATATAAAGAAACTAAGGGTAGAGAAGCAAGCCAAAAAGAAAGCCAAGGAAGAAGCAAAGAAAAAGGAAGAAGAGGGGGCAAATAAAAAGGAATAAGAGGAGAGAAACAAAAATTAAAAACAAGAGAAACAAAAGAAAGAAGCAATTAGAAAAAGGAAAGAGGTGGCCAAGAAAAGAAAGGAAGAAGAAAACAAAAAGGATCAGGAGGAAGAGTAGAGAATGAAATAAGAAAAAAGAATCCAAAAGAAAAAAAGTTGAAGAAGCTAAGAGAAAGAAGAAAGAAGAAGTGTCATTAGCCAAGCATCTAGAAGAAGAATTACTTGCCAAGGAGCTAGCTAATAAAGAAGAAGAGACCAAATTGAAGAATTCAAAGGCAGAAACAATTTTTTTCCCACCTTGAATATATGACCTCCTGCACCCATCATTGGAGAGCACTTTCGACTGATGATATGGGGGTCACATTTGAAGAGGAAGAAAGGATTCTCAATCTTTCAAACTTCAAATTTGATTATTTCATGTTCAAAATTTCCTAATAAAGGTGAAATTATTTACCCAAGAAACTGGATAAGCCTATATCAGTCACATTGGATAGGCTTCATGTGAAGAATCAAGTCTTGTCAACTACAAACTCCCGCAAGGAAGATCTACAATCAAAAATCCTTGAGGAGGTTAAGGTATTTGAGGAATTCATCAGATAGGTTTATGATGAAATCATGATGCTACACAAAGTAATAGCCCCTCAACCCAAGATGCAAAGATACTTGGAAGGGAGGGGAGCATTGATAATATTGGCACTCTCAGTTGTGGATCACATCCTAGAATGGAGGGTGAAGTGTCCTGGTCCACTAGTTGAAATTCCCAGAAAAGATAGCTTGACTATCAAATTGGACAAGGTGGAAGTGAGAATGTTCATGCAGTCACCTGAGAAGCTAGGAAAAATCATAGATATGACCATATCTACTTATCAAAAGTTTCATAGTGGATTGGAATCTCTCATAGAAGTGCACAAGATACCTTTTATTATTGCACAGTGAGAAATAAGGCCAAAAGAGAATGCTAAGCAAGAGATTGAAGAGGTGATAGATTCTATAAAGAAATTTGTTGTGTGAGATGATTTAAAAGTTACAAAGGATGCAATCACACATTATGTTGCAAGGCCAACAAGGCTACATATTAAGTTTTTTATGCTTTTGAGTCAATTTCAAATGGAATCAAAGGTTTATCTCCCTAATGTGTTTTAATTTTCAAGTAATATTTGATAATGAACTAGCACACATATTTGACTTGAGATTTACACGTTGAGGTGCCTAACATGTCCATTATGCATCTTGTTCTATGAACAAATTTAGTTTTCTTAATTTCCACTGTGAATATGTAAATAAAACCATTTTGAAATTAGAATTATAATATATAAATGAAAAGTCAAGTGGAAGTTGAAAATTCACAAGGGTAATTAAAGAGTGATGAGGGCAAGTGAAGGGTCACCTCACCTTTGTATAAATATACCCTCCTAGCTAGAGCAAAGGGAATTTGAGTTTTGGACTTCGTTTTTTATCACCTTGTTTAGAGAGCTTATACATAATTTTGAGAAATCAAGTGATAGCTTAGCATCTCCACTATTGCATTTTGTGGATACTTCTTGTGATGGTGCAGTAGAATTTTTTGTGTAATATTGGGAAGCTCATTAAGCCAAGGCAACAATTTCATGCATGTATTGTTGAACATTGTGAGACTCATCTCTTGGTGATTCGATGGTATGTGCTTTTATTTACATGTGTTAAAGTTAATGAACTATTTCATTTATTATAACATGTATCTTATTTAGCCCACGGGGCTTTGGATTGACGGTGAATGGGTGCACTGTTAAGGCACTCCTTGCGATAGGTCACTGGTTCAAATCCCCCGTGGGTACTTAGGTTAGTCTTAAATAGAGAAAAAAAAAACATGTATCTTATTTGAAATTGTATGCCACTTATGCATTTATTGTCATTATTGGTTGAAAACTAATTTTCAATCAATACATGAATCATTCTTTATCCATGTATATTAATTGAAGTATGTTAACATCCTTCATTTAAATACTCATGTTAGTTACTTTGGTTGTGGCAGTGTTTTTTGTATATCTTTCATGTAATATTTCATAAATTCTAACTTGTATTTCTCAAGAGCTATATAATTTTATCATGCACTACTCATTATGTCCAAAACAAATCTCGAAACAACATGGTGGTAGTCAGGCCCACATTTCAGATGGGAATCCTACTCCAAACAGTGAAAGCTTTAATTAGTATTTTACACCGAGGAGATCCCCTTACCATTAGCAAAACATTTTGTCCCATCAACAAAACCCTAATCATAACAACCTCCTAACTACCTAGTGAACCTCCTTTAATGATGCGCATCACATTTGCTCAATACTAGCTACTATAGTGGGTTTTATATGATAATAACAAGCATATTGTGCATTTTCCACTAACATTTAAGCGCGTCCACTAATATTACTCTACTATATACCCTTTGACCTCCCATTACACTCCAAGAGAGCATCCCAAAAATTGAGTTCCATGTTAGACAAAGTGCAAGCAAATCATTTAAAAATTACATCATTATAGGCCATAAATCCCAACACAGGGTAATGCAAAGGAATCAACATGAGAAGCAAGATCTTCATTCAGACTACCATGATAAGTAGGCAATTGTGGTACATGAAAGGAAAGGGAACAAGGGCTTTCAAAACATGAGGAACTAGAGAATTTTTAGGGTATTCAATCAACCCCAACAAAGACATCGATTAATGGTTTTCAAAGTACCATGCATTCAAAGCAAGTGCCCAAATATGGAATAGATGATACAAAGTACAAATGATATTATTACATCCCAATGGCCATTTGATAAACCCTAAGGTTTCCCAATGCATGAGTCACTAATGAGCCTCCAAGGGCTCATGTCCTTGGGGTTGATGAAACTATTCATCCACCCAAGGGAGGGTGGTCCTTGAGAATAGCATTGACATGAGATTGCTTCTCAAGGAAATGAACATGACACACTTATGACTACGGAAGAAATAACAGTAGATGGAAGACCAACTACTATTATGAAAACCCATTGGATTGAATTAATTAGTAGTGGATGGATGTCATAATTATATTTACTCAATCAAAGTGTGAATTTAGTTTGGTCATGTTGTAAGTGATTCTTAAAAGTGGATTTTTACCCTTAGAAATTTTCCCTTCTCTGATACCAATTGTTGAGTATGTTGTCATTGATGTCAAAGCGATCGAAGGCCGTGTCCATTGATGTCCTCCGTATGCTGGCATGCATAAATATTTAATTCTTAATGTGAATTTCAGTTAATAAATGATAAGGAACTAACCAACTGTGAAAACTAGATGAAATATTGATTCACCCCCCCGCAAGTATTTCCAAAAAATGGTATTAGAGAAGGTCCTTCTTTGGAAGCTTAACTACATGAAGGAAAATCCATACAATCTGAGATGGAGAATTCAAAGGATTTGATAGGTGAGGAGCCTACGGTTTATGATAAGATGGAAGTTGATCTGAAAGGGTTGATTAATGCTCTAATTAAGCTCAAAGGTGTGATAAAAGAGAACAAAACTCTTCAATAATAAGTAAAGCAGCTATCAGAATGTCTACAAAGTGTTGGCAGCAGTTCTGAAGAATTTCCATCCCTCAAATTCAAAATTGAGAAGGTTGAAAAAGGAGAGATGATGATAAGGAGTTTGAATAATAGTATCAATTCAAAATTGAAAGATCTAAATAAAAATAGTGAGTAGAAGGAATCTAAATATGAACATGATCTTGATGAAATAAACAGGCTAAGAAGGGAAATTGAAATGCAAAAGGAGTAGATGAAAATGGCATAAAAGGATCATGAACTTGATGAAGAAAATAAGGAAGTGAACCATCTCAAAGCATGCTACAAGAGGCAAACAATAAATAAAACACCTTGAAAAGCCAGCTCAAGGAAAGCCCAAATAAATGGAACAAGCATGATAAAGAACTTGGAAAGAAAATCACCTCCTCGAACAGGGAACTTGAAGAATCCAAAAGGATTGAGGAAGATGTAAGAAGTCATATGAAGAAAAAGGAAGAGGATTGCATGAAACATGAATAGAAAATCATCACCTTGAGAGTAGAATTAGACAACCTGAACCAAATATTGAGGAGTTTGTACATTCTGGATGAAATTCTCAATTTCCAAATATCACCACTTATCCAGATGGTCTTGGCTATGTTGGTGAGTTCTCATGCTACAAGGATGGAAGCCCAAGTCTCATACTTATCAAGGATCAAGCATAGCCACATGCTAAAGAAGAAAATAAGCCTCATGCTAAAGATGAAGAGAAGCCCAAAGTCAAAGTTTTTCACAAGTCAACCAACACCAGAAGTTGGAAGATCAATGCCTCAAGGAGTCAAGTTAATGCATTCAAGACGCTAAATCATAGAAGAGAATTCAAAAAACAAGAGCAGCAAGGCCTTGGTTTTTCTCAAGGGCAAGGCACCTTTAGGACGTCATCATCTTATACACATAGGTATGAAAGTGCATTTATGGATATTGCTTTGCATTATCAAACTATGGACATAGAGTTGGAGATTGTAGGGAATACAGTAGGAGTAATGATAGAAGGTTTTAACAAAACCCTGCAGGAATATTTGACATAGTCCCATATGCCTATGACAAAATAAGATTTTCTATGTTGTTCAAACAAGAAATAGAGTGATAGCTATGTCACAATTTTAGCCATTTTGTATGAGATTATAGAAGTAGCTTGAAGTGGGCCTCATGGAACTAGGAAGGAAATACATTCACCAAGTAGGAAAGAAAGAACACCAAATTTTGGAGAAAAATCCAAAAGAAAGAAGATGTCGGGGCGGGATCCCCTGGGAAATTTTTTGGGCTTAAAGCCCGGATTTTGACTAAATCTGATGTAAAGGCTCTGAGTTTTGTGGGCACGGAACATGAACTTGTAAATGAGTCATAGGGTTGTCCGCCCTCAGTTTTTTAAATGTAGTGTCGGCTTTAGAGATCTACCCATGGTCCTCAGACCATGGGATTGTATAAATAGAGCGAGGCTCTAAGTTGTAAAGGGGGGAATCAATGGAGAATGAAGGATGAAAAATTGAGTCTTATCTAAGTGCAGAGTCGAGTCTTGGGTCGTAGAGTAGGAGAAGGCTCTGCAGCCGAGTGCACAGAGGTCTAGTAGTCCGTAGCTGAGTGCACAGGGTAGGTTGAGTCTATAACCGATTTAAGCATTAATAAAGAAAATTTTATTCCATTCATGTGTATTTATTTACTGTTTCCTGCATTGAATGTATTGGGTATAAATTACATTTTTGTTTTTTATATAATGCATGAACTTATATGATTGTGTTGATTAAGTGAATATAAGACAAAGTATTTGTTTACGTGAAGTTAACTAACAGTTATAAGAAGATAAGTAAGAACCGAGGTGTAACTTGGGGAAATAGCGCATATCGCTACCTTGGAAGTGCAAAAGCATCTCAGCCCCTGGTTAGAGTTGTGCGAAGGCGATTATAACAAATCGCTGAGGTCTCGCAAGTCAGGGCAGTGTGTGAAGTAACCTGCGTGAAGGTATTCATAGTTGGACTAAATCGACCCCTTAGACATCTCAAGGGTGCGAAAACTTGGTTCTAACAACTCCCATAGTGCTTCAATTAAGACCTCAGTCCACGCTCTGTAGGCTGTTGTTGAAAGGGCCAGTAGTGTAGGGATTTGTTTGTCTAATTAACTCCGAACCTGGGTCAGGCCCCCTCAAGCCAACAAATGGTTATGTTGCCGAGACCAGAATCTGCATAGAGATGTTTGATGCCGTATCATTAGAATCCAACTAAGAAGGAAATTGAAGGTTAGTTGGATAAGAGAATTCCCGAGTTCGCAGCGCAGGAGAATAGGAATCTGCGACTGAAAAAAGAAGAGTGGTTAGACTGCTAACTGTACATAGATATCCACGAAATCTTCTTTGCATATTTCCCTACTGAGTTGTACGAGTGGATAGCAAAGCTAGCAGATAGCCAAGGAAGGTGGAAACTCGACAATCCTATTGTGTGTACCCCAGAGTTGGTTCATATTGGAAGCATCAGAGGATAAGATCAGGCGCATTGTTCATCACTAGCTTGAATGGATTAAAGGAGGATTCATTACTAAGTTCGCGGTAGATACTTGAGTCATAACAAGGCAGAGCAACGGTTCCTCAAAGGACCGCGAGGTAAGTGCGTAAAGTCTCTGAATACTTGGATTAAAATGCTATTGTGTGAAAATAGGGTTATGTAATTACCTTGATGTTTGGAGCTACGTGAAGTCGAAAAACCTACAGAAACGAAGGAAGTAAGGGACTAGAGAATAGCCCTTTGATTTCACCTTCGTAAGAGGACGAGGAAGAGATAACAAAGGTCTCTCCGTGAAGTGCAATCCATTTGATAAGGCAAAGGATTCCACGCATCCCACACCACCACTAGCTTCACCACCTTCACCTCCATCTTCACCCATACCACCTTCGCCACCACTGTGAGTCAATATGGCAAGCGCGATAAAGTTGCCTATGTTCAAGGGAGTCAGAAATGAGGATCCAGACTAGTTTTTGTTTGTGATAAGAGTCGTATAGGAAGCACATGGAGTTACAAATGATAATATAAAGAAAGTGACACTGGTTAGCACCCTGAAGGACCGCGCTCTGACCTGGTATGTTAAGCATTCTAATGACAATCCGAATGCGGGGATCGCAGATATCCAAACTGCGCTAAATAAGGAATTTAGCAAGCCGAAGTCAGAAGCGCAGTCGATCATTGGGTTCAAAGATATCACAATGCTACCAGGCGAGACTCCTTGGAAGTTGGATCAGAGGTTGAAGTGCACAATTCATGAAGCTAATATGACTTTGATGGATGGACAGCACCGCGAATGGTTTGTAGCATCGCTAACACCTGATTTGAGGAACATGCTATCACAGCAAAGGTTAACGACTTAGGTAGAAGCCTTGGAGATTGCAGTGAGACTAAATGAGACCCTAATGCAAGATCCTGACTTGGGAGTTTAGCAGATCCACGCGCAATTGAAAAAATTATGCCTTGAGATGCATAGTCTAAAACAAGATAGGACAGCTCGACCAGAAGTGCACGAAGAGGTGTGGTGTGTAAAATGCAAGGGTCAGGGTCATGATAAGGACCACTGCCCGGTGTTCACAAATTATCTCACAGGAGGAGGACCGATGTCGTTAATACCAGAGGCAAAAGCAGGACCTAGTGCGGCACCTGCCTTGTGGTGCGCGATTTGTCAAATAGGAGGGAAACACGGTACAGACAACTACCATTTGTTACATAAGTATACACAAAATTCGCAGCAATTGTTCTGTAACTTTTGTAGATCAATGGGACATGATGAGCGCGCTTGTAGAAGTTATGAGTTAATGATGGATAGAACTCCCACCTACAGAGTTTAGGCCGAATCGCAGCCCTTAGACCCGAATGTAGGAGTGGCGCGAACAGGATTTCAGGGGCGTGGATGAGGCCGAGGTGGAGGAGGACCAAGAAGAGGTTGCGGATAGCTGATATGCTACAATTAGGGAGGACCTGAACATTATTTCCATGATTATATGAGCCCAATGCATCCATCATGTCTGTATTGTACCTTGTTTGATCATGAGACAGAAGATTTTCCTACGTTGATAGCTAGGATATGCAACAAGGGAGCGCTACTACCTCCCCCGACTCAGAACCTACAGATGATGAGGTCTGCGCCATGTGAGGAATATCCAAATGTGAACATTGTGCTCCAAAGTGGAATCGCGATGGAACATGATAAATCCAAACAACCCGAAGATAGTACTTGAGTTCGCAAGGCTCCAACGAAAGAAGCAGAGTTTGATTTGGAGCACACTAAGGAAACCTTCATGGAAGCTAAGAAGAGATTCACGGATGCCTCCACTTCAGGAAGCAAAGATAGACTGAAGATGGAAATGGACCCATCTATGCTTACGATGTTCCTGGAAATTTGCATAAAGCTATTTCACGGCAGTAAGGCTGTAAAGGGACTACAAGAACTCATTAACAGATGTGTTGGTACCGCACCAGGAGACCACGCGTAGTCCAAAAGATTGGAAAGAATATGACGAGGATGGGAAGAGAAATTAGGTTAACCACGCAGATTGGAGAATATGAGATGGACCAAGTAATTCTGGATTTAGGATCATACATGAATGTTCTGTTGAATAAGACATGGGAGCGCATGGGAAGGCCTACGCTGCAATGGTCTCCTATTCAGCTACGAATGGCGAACCAACAGAAGATAATACCTATGGGAAGATTGCAGGAAATCACCACGGATATTGAGGGAGCGATTGCGCTAGCAGACTTTGAGGTGACAGAAATTGTTGATGATAGCAATCCCTACCCCACGCACTTAGGAATTGATTGGGCCACCGAAATTAATGGGGTGATTAATCTAAAGAAGTACAAGATTATTTTTGAGAAGAAGTCTTTGCGCATAGTTATACCCTTGGACCCTGCTGAGGGATCACGCTATACAAAGCTGGTGCACGACTATGAAAGCGACAACGATTTGGACTGCATCTACAAGATAACCATGTGAGAGAAAGATTGGGTAAATCCCACTATGGATGGACGGATCTCATGGGAGCGTGAAAGCTCATGTACGTTGGATTCTAATGAGGAGATAGAGCGATGGCAAAACCGGTTACATGAGGTAACCACACTGAACTGGAATATGATGACAAGACTGTTGCAATGTGTATCGATAGAAGTGAGAGATCTCCCTACTTATGATGGATTAGGTGAGGTAGACGCTTTCTTGGATAGATTCGAAAGGGAGGTTCCAGAAAAGCAACGTTTACAGGCCGTGAATTGGGTACTGCGCGCTACACCCACGAGGTGGTGGGGTACACACAAAGGAAGCTTTGAAGACTGACAAGCATGTAGGAGGATGATGCGCGCATGGTTT
Source organism: Pinus tabuliformis (assembly GCA_031772625.1). Lineage (NCBI taxonomy): Eukaryota > Viridiplantae > Streptophyta > Pinopsida > Pinales > Pinaceae > Pinus > Pinus tabuliformis. The sequence continues at coordinate 853,176,715 of CM062820.1, read as the reverse complement.
GGGAAACCTATAGTGTGATTGGCAGATAAATACAATGGACGAGATGGTCCGCGCGCACATCTATCCAGGTAGGTAGAGGCATATGGTAAAAAACCTGCGCGGATACACATGAAGTGTGTGTTGGGAAATACGGTCAATAAGCATGTGTTGGGGGGGGGGGGGGGAATGTGAGAATGGTTCCTCAAGTTGGAACAATAGACTGTGGAGAGAAAGAGTGTGCAGAAGGTTATCCACGCAAAACATTTAACGTAGTGCGCGAAGCACTTAACAAGGTATGTAATGCACAGCGAAGTGATTGGGACCTACGCATACCAACAGTCTTATGGGCTTATAGGACAACGTGCAAGAAAATGATAGAACAAACGCCTTCTAGGTTGTCCTATGGAGCAAACGCTGTAATGACGATGTAGTATATCATGCCTAGTCCGCACATAGCAGTTCCTACAGTTATGATGGTTCGTGGAGCCTTGGAAGAAGGGATCGTGCAGTTGGAAGAGCTCGAAGAAGAACGCTTGGGACCTGATGAAGAGATCCAACAAGGTAATCTTAGGCTCCAAGAACTCATGAATGAAAAAGTTCGGTTAAGGGAGAAAGGAACCATAGTGGAAGAAAAATTCAAGAAGCTTGAGGAAGGAATACAGAAGGACTTTCTTGATAAGAAAACCGTGGTGATAAAATAGGATGTGCACGATTACGTTGACAAATTTGGGGACTACCGCCGAGATTTGATCAATTTGATGCCCTGGAATGGACCATATGTTACTAAGGGGATCACAGATGGTGGCACGATGCAGTTGGTAAAATGCGCGATGCAGTTAGTGAAGTCAAATGGTGAACCCTTCCCAAGAGAAGTAAGTGATAATTGGTTGAAGCCATATATAGGTGGCCCATCCACCTAACTAGCCATAGGAAGCACAATATTAGCACCCTAGGCAGTTGAAAGGAGGTGCGGGACTATAAACTACTCTACCCAGGAGTTGTGCGATGCCAGGGCTGCGCACAGGAGTGAAGTGTCACAGGGTCCGCGACATCGCAAGAGTAGCTACGCTGCCATTCAGGTCGACTGGGAAGTGACTGTTGCAGTCACTATTCATGATGTGATGCTTGGTTTGATACCAAATGGAGCAGGCAACAGGCATTTAAGGCCAACTTTATGGGTTAGATTTGGAAAATTATGCCACCAAGAGAGCAGTAATGGACCGGATTGGGGGGGAACGGTTTAATTCGAATTCAAAAGGCGTTATAAATTGCAAATGGTTGCCCAGCAAACAACACTTAGCCATTTGAGAATTGAGGTATTCTGCATCCAGAGATCTATGAACCCAGATCTATTTGATTTTTTGAAGTTGAAGGCATTGTTTGAGAACTTATGTGAGCCATTAAGAGATTTGTGGAACAACGGTATGACCACACCAGAGGAAGCCATGGATATCGGCGAGATGACCGTTGAAGAGGTCGCACAGGCCATGACAATAGGAGATGCCCCTGAGAGCGCCGGGATAGTCGCAAAAATCCCTAAATCACCACACACGCCAAGACCCAGGAAAGATAAGCAACCCATGGTTCCAGTGCACGTGTCCCCTAGAAACCCGTTGCGAACTGAACTAACCATGGAAGAAATGGAGAAAGCAGGGTTGTTAAACCTGCTCTAGGTGTCACATTACCATCGTGCCCCAGTAACTATCTTTGTCACTAGGCAGTTGCTCTGCCTGGTGCATGATAGGTGTTTGTGGCTGGAGGATCCCCTCCCCATCATGGACCACATGATTCATATAATTACCCGACTCCCTTGTAAGGGGGAGGACCCCACGGATATTTCAAAGGGTAAGAGCAATGACTTGGCCATCGCGGAGGCCATGAAGGAAAGATTCAACCTGGAGAAAAATAAGAGAGGGTATGCGATCTCCAATATCAACAACAAGGCAGTCAGAGTTACCACCCAGATACTAGCTGGAAAGGTTATGCGGAAGTTCTGCGTGGATGAGGTGCCTGTGCCAATGATAGCACTTATCACATAGTGCGCAGAGGGGGTCCAGTTTAACTAGTCCAAGTACTCGTGCAAGGAGTTCCTGGAGAATTGCCGTAAGGCATAGGAACAGGGGAAGACCTTCCACTATGAATGGCTTCTGCTGTCCATAGTGCTGGTGGCTTGGGAATTTCCTGAGGACAACCAGTTCCCCACAATTTCACGGGATCTTCCGGAGGTAACGAAGTACGCTTTGTTGTGGGCCACTAAATACGTGCAGAGGATCCAAGATAGTAAGATATTCTGGGTGTTCATGGAGATGAACATCAGAATGGGGATTAACCGCAAGTTGCAATTATTGCCCACTATCTATAATAGTCTACAAAGCTTCATGAAGTTCAAGGTGGACTTCCACCACGTGTATGTCAGGGCACGTAAGGACCCCGCGAAGAAGTGGAATGAGCTCCCGTACCTGGCCACGGACGATGTCATATTCACTGTACTTGAGTCGTGGCCACCGGAGTGGCATGCTCCAGCCATCTCCACATTGGAAACAGAGAAGTCGACTGCAAAAAAGAAGAAGGAGGAGGTGAAACTGCGGATGGCACAAATGGCAAAGAAAAGAAGAAAAGAGGCAGCAGTAGCGGCAAAGGTGCAGGACGCGCGAGACGCTAAGAAAGCAGCAGGAGAACAGGAGAAGGCAACCGCAGAATAGCAACAGCAAGCAGAGAAGGAGCGTGAGGGTCATAAGTCACCATCTCCTGAGGAAGATCCTGAGACAGAGGAAGGTGGCGCGGACCCATAGATAGCTTCTACACAATTGAAGCGCCAGGACCCGAGAGAGCAGGTGGGGCCACAGAACAAGTCAAAAGCCTCCAAGACTTCTTTCAACCCGATCACCCTCACTGAGGGGGATCTGCATAACAAGGAGAGACAGTGCACGACATCACCGCGGAGGACCTCTAGCAGTTCGCAGAGGAAAATTATATGGCATTGGGGGCCCTCCGGGCACAGATACAAGAGTCGCAAGTGTGCACTCCTCAGGTTGGTACTCTGTCGACCAGCCTCGCAGTAGGAACGGCCACAGCTGAGGAAATGTTGCGTGCCCGCATGACTAATACTATAGTACTGCCAGAGGGGGCATTGGTTACAGAAAATGAGGCTGACAGGCTTATGGTCAGTCCATTAAAAGGAGTGGGGATCAACATGGCTGCAGTCCCTCATGAGAGCTATATGTTCTACAGGATGGAGTAACTGCAGAACTGTAGGCTAGGGAGGGCCGCACGCTCCAGGTAATAAGTGAGTAGCGAATTAACATGGAGAAACTGAGCCTGCAGTGTGATGAGGTCATGGAGCAGAACCAAAAAATTGTGCAGGTGGTTGAAGAAGCCTGCCAGATGGTCCCTGAGTTGGCCATCCCAGCAGAGGTGTGCATCCGGAGGTTAGCAGCAGGGGTGCGTGAGGTGCAAGAAGAAATGACTAAGGTTTAGCTGTAAGGCGAAAAGAGTCGATTGTGCGGACACAACCAACCTCCCTAGGAGCCTAAGACTCTCTAGTGACAAACAAGACAAACAAGAGCAATCCTTCTCTAAACATGCATTTACTATACGGGAAATCAAGTGTTTAGATCCTACCTGTAATCCAACGCTGTTGTAGCAGTCCAGCTCCGCTGATCCGGATGAGCTCCTCCTTCACTTTGAAACCTGCATACACTAACAATCAAACGATTAAATAGCACTTGATAATCTCATAGAGTAAAACATATTTAACACATAGACCAAGGAGTACATGAAATAACTCATAAATAACAAGTTATTGAGAAGAATGGACTCATTTGCATTAATAGGTAACAAAAGGAACAAATACAACCTGAGCCTTGGTGTTGTGCAAGTCCCTCCCAGGGTCCATCAAGAGTTCTCCTTTACTTTGACAAAGCTCACCCACTTCCAAATAGAACAAGCAAAGATGGCAATCTCTCCTCACAAGCTTCTAAATGGGAGTCCTAATTCCTGCAGCATTTACCCTTAGAAATGTATAGCTTTCAACCTCCTCTCCTTCTGGCCCAATGCCTGTACTTATAGTGCTCAAGAGGAAGTTAATCAGGTCCACCATCAATGGGATAATCCCCTCTTTGGATGGGATAGCTCCCCTATTGATGGGATAAGTTCCTTTTTGGTAGGAGTGCATGAACCATCTGGAGACGCTCAATACACGTCGAACAACCTTCTAGAATGCTCTAGAAATGACCACAAGTGACTTTTATAAGATGAAACTTGCGCATTTTAACCTTTTCAGGGGGACGCACCTGCACCTTTACATACAGAGCGTCCAAAGACGCAGTTTTTGTGAACATTGGGTGCGTCCCCGCAGGTAAGGTTGAGAGAACCTGCGTCCCCAGAGATAAATACATTTAGAAAGACTTTCTCTCTTTTTTGGAGTTTGACATGGAAAGCAGAGGCATAAGACTTGCCTAAGAGGGTAGCATGACTGTTGATAGAGTCATCCTAACTGTAAATGGTCATGGTGACATTTTTTAGTGTAACAGATTGCCCCCTAAAGTGTGAAGCCTGAAATAGATTAGGGTTTTGTATTATCTAGGAAGTGTGAAGCGCTTTATCATTTCAAGGATTATCTCGTGGAGAGCCTGGTCAGAACCTGCAATTTTCAACACAAAATACATGTATAAGATTATATCATCACTGAGGTAGGCATTCCCATACTCAGATTAAAACTTTAACTAACAGACTAACTACTCTGATACAGGAATGATCTTGCAGTACATCATAATCATAGACTTTTGTAGACACAGTATGGGCGCAGCCATCTGTTTGTGATTAGTCTACTTAGATAATGAATACAAAACTCCTCACAGCCTGGATGGTGGAAACTAGATCCAGGGTCTTCATTTCTACTTCTCGAATTGGTACGATTCTAGCCATGTGAATAAATGAGTTGATGTCGAACATGGTAGAAACCACTTGATTACCAGTCGATGATGTAAACTGTTAACAAGCGTGAGAGAGACCACCAGTAATGTCAATGGTTCTCAAAGTACCCAGTACAATCCATGAGATGTGAATGAATGAGTTGATGTCGAACATTTCACGGAATCCTTTGATCGAAAGTCAATGATGTAAACTGACGTCAAAGGCGAGAAACCTGCCATTGATGCATGCAGACTTCAAGGTACTGACGATCTCTAAGTCATCTCTCTAGATAATGTGCTGATGTCGATAGAAAGCGACTCGTTGCAGGCAAGCCTGCAACACGAAATCATTGTTCAAGTTGAAGAAATGTTGCTGTAAGGACTGACTCAGGGATGGTCAAACGGATGACAAGTATTTTGCAGATGAAAGTTTTATTTGCAGACCTCTTGAACACATAACAACACGACAGATGGCTTGGTGATGAATAATTCAAAGTTAATCCCCGGAACCTGGTTAAAGACTTTCAAAGTGGTTTGATCAACTGTGAGGTAAGGATTTCCCAACCCAGGTGAATGAAAAAGTGTCGTGTTCAAGAGAGGTAATAAAGTTTCTTCTGAGACAAAAGGCAACAAATAGGCTCATTCTTCTCTCTTTTCCCCCACCATTTCTGGCAAGTACCTCTTTATTTTTAACAAGCTTGAGGAGGATAACATATGCTTGATTATAAGCTCATCCTTCGGATGAGTCCAACCTAGTTTTGATTCGAACCCTAGGAAGGAGTGGTTCGTTCCTGTTTGTAATTGAACAGGTCCTTTACTGTGAAATGTTTAACGAGCCCAGTATAGGAGAAACTCGGCGTTTTTCAATTTTAGAGAGTCTGAAAAACTTAAGAAGACTCCAAGTTGAACTTTTTCGTAGATTTGTGTCCCTCAAGCCCGAAAAAGTATAAAATAATACCTGGGGGAACCGCTTGATCTTGCGACCAAGGAGTACTTTCATAATTAGTGTCACTGACCTGAAAAGTAAAAAGCGATCAAGGACACGTCGTTTTATTTCCGTATCGAGTTTGAAACGACAAAAACCCGGCAATCTTTTCCTGATTTTACGATCAGAAAAGAGCTATAAGGGGATCGTCTTTTAATTCCGTTTTAACGAGTGTAAAAGAAACGCTCGGCAATCTTTTCATTTTTTAGGAGTCAGAAAAGGGCTTAAAAGATGACTCTGATATTTTGGTTCGTGAAAAATGACAATTTTCCCTCTAAGTCCCTTTGTCCTGCACAAAAGCAACACATTACTCATACCTGTTTAAGATAGGCAAAAATACATCGAAAAACATCTTTCCGTGGTGAAAAATGAACAAATTCATCCAAAAAACCTATAAAAAGACTTTTTACAATATCATTTTTACCATTTTACTGTTGAGGTTGAAAAAAGGGCTTTTGGCAAGAAACTTCCCGTGGTTGCTGCGGAAAATCCGACCGTCAGAATCGAACGCCGTCTCTTCCAGGTATTTTACAACATCCTACTCTTCAATTTCATCCGATTAAAATTGATTTTTAGGTTTTAGTTTTGTTTTTTGGGGGGGTTTAGGTTTCAAAATGCGCCCCTCGGTGGACGCAGGTGCCCTTCGGGTGACCTGCGTCCCCCGACTTTTTCCTATACAGGAAAATGGTCGGGGGACGCAGCCCACCTTCAGGCCAGCTGCGTCCGGACGCCCTGTGTTGTAAACGCGGGGTGTGTCCTCCGTGAAAGGCGGATTTTAAAACCCCAATCTCCACAAATAACCATTCAAATTTCCCCAAATCAGTTCTAATCATTGTTTTTTGGTGTGTAGGGCATTTACCATGTTGGATTGGAGAGAAAGAGAGCACGAGGACGTTGATTTAGCTGCAATTGAACATCAACCTTCCATTGATGCCCTAAAAGAATGCGGGCTATATAAATACTGGGCCATACCTGGCATGAGGGCTCAGGTGAGATTCTTAGAATGGCTGGTTGAGAGATGGAACGTTCAAGAGCAATGCTTTTACATAGGAGGGCACCAGCTCGAGATAGAGCCCTCTGATGTATACTTTCTCACTGGCTTGCCAAATAGAGGCGAGCAACTCAATCTAGCCGGGACTAGGCCGGGTGGCCAATCCCTTGTTAGTCTCCGGGAAGATTGGTGCACACCATTCGAAAGGCGTGGAGATCAAACACATCTCTCTGCGTGAGCTCAAAGTTATAGCGTTCACGGTTACCAGAATTTGCGGCGCAGCCGCTTTACACATTGCTTCCGGGTCCCAAATGCGGATGGCAATTGACTGTTACCAAGGCACCATTTTCAACTGGTGTGATGCTGTGTCGGCTAATGTGAAGAGCCAACTGACTAAGGCAAAGAACGGACGACTGAAAACTTTTGGATATGGGCCTTTAGTCGTGAGCTTTGCCTTAGAGAGAGTTCCGATGTTGATCCCTCAGCAACTCACTGTTGATATCTTGGGTCCTCGGGAGCCAAAGCTGGTACAATGGGTTGCGGTGATGGCCCAGCATCCTGACGAGGGCGCGGCAGTTGTTCGATTTTCTGATAGTTACTTTCACTGGTTGGAGGACCAGGTTTTCTCGATCCAGGACTTTCCGTATGCCGGAGTAGATTTTCGACATGATCTGGACATGGTTCTTCCACAGGGAGAACAATGGGATGACAGAGGTACTTTATTTTTCACAAGTTTTCAAATTATGTATTTTTTTATTTTTTTTTTATATATATCGTCTCAAAACTGACAGTAAAAATTTTCAAAATGCAGATGTTGGTCCACAGCGCCCAGCCAACCTCCGGCCTTTTGAGAGGAGACATCCAGTTGCACCGGTACCGGCCCCACAGGACGCGGCGGTTGCAGAGGTACTGGCTGAGTTGGAGCATGATCTAGAGCGTCTGACGGCGGATATGCCTGAGACTACCATGGATGATATTCCTATCAGGCTTCAGCGCTATGTAGTCGCGGTCCCTGGACCGTTTAGGAGATTTTTGCGCAAGGTAGCCCGTGCAGTGGTGTCGTACAGGGAGCACCACCAGTGATTGGCTAGTTACTTTGTAGACACATGTGACATTTTTGACTTTTTTGTACTCTATCATTTTTGCCGATCATAAGGTGTTTTTCAACCTATGATCGAAGACGATGTATATTTTTTGACACACTCCTATCTATATATATATCACTATTACCGGCTTATCTTGTTTAACATATGTGATGAAATGTTTTTAAATTTACTTGCATGATTATCGTAAATGTCTGTCTAACATTCGAGAAGCAATTGCATCTGCTAATGTATTTAAAGACCTTGGAATATGCTGATATTCAATGTAATCAAATTCACGTTCCAAGAGACGCACTCTCAAAAACAACCTTAATAACACAGGATTTCTAATGGCATAAACTCTATTAAGCTGTAATACAACAAGTTCAGAATCTAACCTCACTATCAAACGTCGAATTCCAAATGAAATAGATTCGGATAATAATTCAACCACTGCACTGTATTCTGCAATGTTGTTCGTTGTTTGACCGAGGCTTACCCCATGCATAGAAACTAACTCGTCAGAGGGTGAATAGATAACCCAAGCTGCGGAAGAGATATTCTGTGTACTACGACAAGCACCATCAGCAAATCCAATGTATGTTTGGAGAGGCGTCGACATCTGCAATATCAAGAGTAAAACCAAGATAAGCCAGAATAACGACGAAAAACACACTCTCTAAGCTAAACACACTGACTAACTAACAAGCATACTAGCTAGAAAGAAAACCTAACCTAACTAAAAAATTCTCCATACCCACCATTTAAGCATAATACCTCTTTAGGTAAAGTCCATTTCTGGGCTTACCCAAAGAGTCCCCATCAAAATCAACCAGCTCATAAGCCCCTTTTGCTAGCTTTCGCTTTACAATGTAGGGTTTATGCCACATAGGAACGAATTTTCCAACACCTAGCTTATCGTTAGCTTGATCATATAATAGCACTAGGTCTCCCTCCGAAAAACTTCGAGGGGTCACATTTCTATCATACTGAGCTTTCATTCGCTTCGCGTGAGTCTCGATTGCCAATGTAGCGTCACGTCGAGTCTCATCTAATTTAGCTAAGTATAATAAACGTTTCTCCTCTTCGGAAGTAGCTGGGAGTAATTCGACAGCCATTTCAAGTGATGGGATTTCGCATTCAATGGGTAACACAGCTTCCAAGCCATAAACTAGCTGGAAAGGAGTGAACCCTGTTGAATTTTTCACTGAGGTTCGGTATGCCCATAGCGCTGAAAATAACATGTTGTGCCAATTCGACCGATGAATACCAATGGTTCGTCGGATCATGATAACCAGAACTTTGTTGATAGACTCAACCAAACCGTTGGCTTGCGGATAATAAGGAGTAGAGCTATCGTGGCGCAAACCAAGCTGGCTTGTAAGCTCAGTCATCATGATGTTTCGAAAATGGCTCCCATGGTCAATAATGATTGCTTGTGGGACACCAAACCTAGTTATAATATGATTGAATACGAAAACTGCAGTTGTTTTTCTGCTTGCATCGAATGTAGGCATTGCCTCGGCCCATTTAGTAAAATAATCAACCGCGAGGATGATATACGCATGCCCCCCGGCCGAGTGAGGGTTACAAGTAATAAAGTCGATACCCCATTTGGCGAATGGACCAACGGCAATTATAGGGTGGAGAGGAGCAGGTGGTGCGCGCATCTTTCGATCAAACACTTGGCAGTTGTGGCACTTCCGGACTGCAATGATACAATCTTTAAACATAGATGGCCAGAAGTAACCAGCGCGCAACACCTTTTGAGTTGTGGCATACCCAGACATATGACCGCCACATGCTCCAGAGTGACAATCATTCAAAACCCTCTCAGCCTCTTCGTGAGTTAAACAACGTCGAAAAACTAAGTCTGCCCCCCGGCGATAAAGTGTATCTCCAATAATTTTATATTGCTGGGATTGAAACCGAATTTTTCGACGGTCCGCTTTGGAAGTTTCAGGCCGAAAGGTTTGGGTTTGGAGATAGATGATTATATCTCTGTACCACGGATCTACAGTACTGATAAGAAACAAAGATTCGTCCGCAATGGACTCCTCTGCCACATTTTCTGTGTCAGCACACGGGAAATCACACATCAATTCCGCAAAAACTAAGGATTTCTTAGACTTGGACTTTTCGAACTCCAAGTCGAACTCTTGCAGGATAACGATCCATTTAGAGTACTTGCCCCCTAGCAGTTGTTTTGTCAAAATATAAATCATAGGGTTGCAATCCGAAATAACTGTAGTTTTACGGAGAAGAATGTAGTGACGAAAACGCTGGACAGCTTGAACGGCTGCCAGGGCCAATTTCTCCACATGCGAATATTTTAACTCAGTGGGATTTAAGGTCCTACTAAGATAATATATCACATGTTCCGCTCCGAATTCATCTTCTTGAACTAACACCATTCCAATGGTGGAATGCGAAGCTGCGAGGTATAAGAAGTAGTCCTGGTTGTAGTTGGGAGGATGCAACAACGGTGCATGGGTCAACGTGTGTTTTAGTGCATCAAAAGATTTTTGGGCAATCTCGTCCCAAGAGAATTGAGCGTTCTGTTTCAACAACCGTGTAAAACCTTTAGTGACCTCGGCGTAGTTTGGGATGAATCGGCGTAAAAAGTTTTCTTTCCCTTGCAAACTTTGGAGTTGGCGCAAACTCAAAGGAGGAGGCAATTTGATGATAGCTTCGACCTTCGAGGGATCGACGCGAATGCCGGCTCTTGAAACAACAAATCCCAGTAATCGACCTGTTTCTATATAGAAAACACACTTGTGGGGATTCAACCTAATTCGATAATGCCTACACCTCATAAATATTGCTCGTAAATGGACAAGGTGATCAGCTCGATGTAAAGAATGAGCAGGCAAATCATCGAGGTACGGTTGCACAATGTGCTTGATGTCATGAAATGCGTAAGACATCGCCCGTTGAAAAGTGGCTCCGGCATTCTTAAGCCCAAAAGGTAATTTGCAATAAGCAAATGTCCCCCATGGACAAATGAATGCCGTTTTTGGTTGGTCGGCAGGTAGAATATTGATTTGATTATAGCCCGAAAAACCATCCATAAAGGAAAACATTTCACTTCCGGCACAATCATCAATAATTTGATCGATATAAGGCGTAGGATAGTTGTCTTTTGGACAAGCTCGATTTATATCCCTATAGTCGATACAGATTCTTATTGTTCCTTGTTTCTTGTTGACTGGAACAATATTCGATACCCAATCCGTTAACGGGATCGGATATATGAAACCTGCTTTCAACAGCTTTTCGACTTCTGCTTTAATCGCAGCCGCTTTTCGAGGGTGAATCTGACGCAACCGTTGCCGGACGGGTTTAGCATCCGGGTAGGTCTTTATTTCATGAACAACAATGGCAGGATCGATTCCCGGCATTTCCTCGTAAGACCAGGCAAACACATCGCGGAATTCTTGGAATAGGGCCTTGTAAGTTCGGATTTCATCTTCTGTACATGCGGCACCTATATGAATGTTTTCCTCAATTCCGGGCTTCACTGAAATATCAATGGGAATAGTACGAGAAATATTCCCTAAATTTAACTCTTAATCAGAATGTTTCGTTGGATCCTGAGCGTCTTTGACATATTCAGCGGTAAAGATAGATGAAAAATCATTTTCAAAAGCATCATCCCTAGGTAAAAACGAAGATCTGTGATGGAGATCTTCCCATGGTAGATCGTCTACACTTAGGATTTCGCGAAGTTGTTCGTCAGATGACACGACTTCGGGAAACGCTATCCGTTCTAAGGTTGAGGTGAAAAGTGATTCTTCACTGACCACATTCATTTGGTCGATTTCGGTTGAACGCGAGTCGGTAAAAGACATGACAGCTTCATAAGCAATTTCATATGGACTCAAAGGCATAGCATCACCGAATGAGTCTATCTCAGATTCAGATGGGACAATCCAAGGATCATCATAAATAATGTTTTCTGATGTAATCATATGAATTGTTGCAAATGAAGGATCTACGGTGAGTGGAGGGAGAGGAAAAGTTCCCAGTAAACCGGAATCTTTAACTAAACCTACACCAACGTCCCTATAAGGGATTGTCGTCTTACCGACATGCTGGATACTCTCTGAAGAGGCTGGGTCGGATGAGAAGTATGTCAGCTGATCAATAGTCACGATCTTACCGTTATGTGGAAACTTAATTACTCTGAAGACCGATGAAACGACCGCTGTCATAGCATATGACCAACTTCGACCCAAAAGAAGGTTGTAGTCTAGAGGGGCATCAACCACCTCCACATCCAGACTAACGGTTTTACCTTCTACCCCTATAGGCAATTCCTGTAGAATACCAAACGGACGGAACCCACGGCCATCGAAGGCCTTAAGGATGGTGGGGGATTGGTTCAACGAAGGAGAACCAAGAGATCTCCAACATTGAATCGACATAATACACGTAGAGGCTCCCTCATCAATCACAGTCCGATGAATAGGCCTGTTTTTTACTATCACTGGAATTTGGAAAGCCATTTGATGGGGAAGACATGGTGTACTATTTTCTAGATCGAAGATTATCAGGTTCGGGTCCTGAACATCAACAGCTCCGATAGCCGACAAAAGTAATTTTCGTTGTGCTGGGCATGATTGCAGCACTTCTAACACCAACATTGCTGAGGGTGAAACAGCTAAGTCCTCAACAATGTTGTAATTCTGGGCTGCTCTCGCATGTGGATTGAAAGCAGACCTTCGAAGTACACCCTTGGCGGGTGGTTTAATTACTAAGTCCGGGTTAGGTTTTTCGATCTGTAGTGGATCGGAACCAGGAGCTGAGGTTGATGGGTTAGAATGAGAAGATTCTGCTTCCTTACCATCAACAGGAGCCTTACTACCATAATCTTGCGATCGAGTCGCAATCCGCACATGAGACATCATCAAAATGGGTTCTTCACTGGCATTTGAGGAAGAACCTATCATCTTATTCTCCTGCTCCGGAAATGGATTTTTTAACACAGCAGGAGTGGGAGAACCTTTGACTATTTTCACAACCTCAGCCCGATGAGGGCAATCTCTCGTAAAATGATCCTCTTCACAAATAAGACAAGGATATCGAGGTTTGCGTTTTTCGTCATTGGTTTCCGACTTTTCTGTTTTCTCCTTCGGAGCCTTGTCTGCTTTAGCCTTCTTCTTTCCTTTCTTCTTTCCACCGTTTTTTGATTTGGCCGTAGATGTCTCTACAGCGTGAATATCGGCGGTAAGTTCAGGAGAAGACTCTCCTGTCGGGGAATCAGGCAAAGTGATAATAGGAGTAGTCGAAGCCTTGGAAGACTTCTTCTTGCTCTTTGTATTCACGATACCAATCTTACCATCAGCGGCATGAGATCCCAAAGGAGCAGCAGCAATTTGATTCGACTTTGGAAGATCTGGAATCTTCTCGTGTAACGTACCCGACTGAGTGTAAACTAAGTCAAGGTATTGCGCCTGAGCAATGACTTGCTCCTCAGTAACTACTCCGGCCTTAGCTACATCTTCAGTAATCTTTGGTAATAATGATTTAACAAACCATTCAGCTAAGATTTGGTCCGGGATAAAAACTTTCACTAGCCTTCTTCGACGTCTCCACTCATGAATGTGATCAGAAATATACGTGGACGTTGATTGTTTTAGTGAAGTTAATAACTCCGTGCCGTTATCGTATCTGACCGGCAACTGAAAGTGAGTTAAGAACGAGGTAGCTAACTGGCTAAAATTGTAAAAAGAGGCCCGTGGTAACTCAATGTACCACTTGGCCGCGAGACCAATGAGTGTACGCTGGAAAAGACGTAAGCGGATCGAATCATCCGAGATAGAATTTGAAGCACACCAGAGGTGGTAAGTCATCACGTGATTGGACGGATCCTCTCCAGACTTACCTTCGAACTTGGGTATATCACTGGGCAACTTATTTGGCATTGGCGGCCAGAACTGAAGATATTGAATTGGATCGTTCGTTAGGCGCGTCAAGTCTGGTAAATCCAAAGTTGCGATAAACGGTAACTGCCGGTTAGGATCTCTAAAACTCTGGGTCACAATACCGGCCCCAGGAGGAGGATACCCAGGATAACTAGGAACAGGAGTCGCATTTGGGATATTATATCCTCCTGGAAAACCAGGATTAACCGGATCGTACTGGGGTTGTTGAGGTTGTTGATAAGTGTACCCAGGATACGGTTGATACTGGCAAACCGGTTGCTGGACAGCTTGCCCAGGTTGGTACTGTCCCTGGTACGGTTGGTGAACAAATTGAGGTTGAGTAGTGACAACCGTACTTATACCAGGCTGACCTACAGGCATCTGGACCGTGGTTTGAATCGTAGATCCAGACAACGGTAAAGATGTCTGAGGAGTGGTTACAGAGACAGTAGAAACCGGAGCCGTCGATACTCCAGAAGTAAGTATGGTAGATGTGGCGGTAGTTGCAGCAGCCGTTTGAGATGGAGTACTAGGTGCAATTGGCGGCTGAGTAACTACCGGAGTAACAGAAGTTTGAACATTTGACTGGACAGGTTGCGGTTGCTGGGGTGGACCAGCAACTACGGGTTGTCCAGCTTGAGGTACCAACTGTATACTTGGCTGCAACACTTGTTGACCCTGTGACGGATCCCACACTAACATTCCAGGGTATTGACCCGTAACAGGTTGAGGATACTGAGATCCATAGCCGGATTGAGGATAGGATTGATAATTGTAAGGTGTAGTTCCCACATTTTGACCATATGATTGACCTTGAGGTGGTTGATAACCTTGACCTGAGTATTGACCTTGAGGTTGATAACCTTGGGGTAAATACGGATACTGGGGTTGACCTTGACCTTGAGGTTGGTACCCTTGAGGTTGATACCCTTGGGGTTGATACCCTTGAGGTTGCCATCCTTGAGGTTGCCATCCTTGAGGTTGATATTGATACTGAGGTTGACCCTGGGGTGCATATTGAGGCTGGGGTTGACCTTGAGGTATGTATTGCACCATAGGCGCGTACTGACCTTGAGGTTGTCCCCCAGACACAAATGATGTACCTTGAGGTTGCCCCCCAGGCGGTAATTGGCCACCTTGAGGTTGGGAAACGGGAACTGAACCCGACATCATGTAAATGTCTCCTACACCCAATGGTATATTACCACTGTTTCCAACTAATAACCCATGATCAACGGGTTGAGGAGATGCCCCCACAAAAGTACCAGAAAGAGATTGATACCCGGTGGGAACAGAAGGACCGCCGTGTAAGAAAGATTCAGGACTTTGAGTAAACACGGACGACTGACCAGACATATTTACAGGAGTATGAATACCTCCAGGTGGAAAAGGAGTACGAGGTGTAGAAAAACCTAGCCCAAAGTTGTCTAAATAATTGGTTAACGAAAGGTACCAAGTAGTACTTCTAGGAGGACTGTAAAAGATAGATTCACGCTCCCTTAGATCAATAGTAAGTTGATCTTCAAGGTTAGAGACGCCTATTTCTTCCTCTGGAGCAAGTTCTTCAATAGCAATCAAACCAGTAGGAAGATTTTCGGTGATAATTCTTTCTATTCTCGGTGAATCAGGAACACTAGAAGTCGGAGTAACAGGTTCAGATATTTCTGGTTCTTCGCCTGTATCGCTAGCAGACGAAAAACTACCAACAAGCTCAGAAACTGTAACAGCTTCGGGATTATAACCTGTCTCTAAACTTTGGTAATCTGGATGGACTACCAAGGAAGATTCTCCTTCTTCAGGTGAACCTACTCTACTGCCACTAGGAGGAGTTACAAGGACCTTTAAACCTTCTAGATTACCTGGGTCGTCTCGAGGAGGCGATCCCCTAAGCCTACGGGATCTTCTCAACAATTCGGCCACAGAAACAACTTCAGGAGACTGGCCCCGAAGTCTACGGGACTGTCTCGGTAATTCCGCCACAGCTAAAAACTTTTAACTACTAGACACGAAAACAAAATAAAAATTCAAATCAAACCACCTAAAGTCTCTAAAGAACCAAACAAATTTGAATCACACGCCTAAAGAATCTAGAGCGTCAAACCAAGCACAAACAGTAGCCTTCCAGACCGAAAGCGCTAGTTGGTGATGAAGCCCAACATCGCTGGATTCAGTACAGAAGTGGCGGGTGGAACAGTTACCCCGGCAACCTGCTTAATGAATAGACTGGACCAAGTTCCTCCACTTTAACCGTCTCGAGTGAAGTGAACCCCCCAGAAAATCCAAGTGAGTATAGCCGACGTCTGCTCCAGGTACAGTGGGACCTTCCCTCCACCGTCACCTCGGTAGAATCCTAAAGATAATGGTCACTAAGGTTACCAATCGCAACAAATGCACCTGGGGGAACAGTCTAAACTCCGACAGCACGCAAGGGCAGAGTAGCAAGCTCAATCCCCTTGCTGGCTCCTTGACAATAATCCAAGGTTTACCGACAAGTGACCCCAGGCTCCTCGACAATGGTTAATCCGAGGTTTACCGTTTGTAATACGTGCGTGTCTGGCGTCGTTCCCAACGAGGGGGGATTGATCCCCTCACTGGTTCGGACACGAGCTCGTGCTTCTCCTTTAAGAGGAGCTTTCCCAGAGTACAAATGAGACAATTGGATTTATTCTATCTCAAGATAAGCTACTTGTTTGGTTTTGTTGTCTCGGAGAGTTAATTACTCACCTACTCCAAGACACTAGCCTGATCTAAATTGGTGTTTCAGAGCCCTAGTAAATAAAAATTACTACGTCGATTTTACTTTAAGCGTTAATTTTATGGTTTTTCTTAAAGACAAAAGGTAGCGGAAGTGAAACCAATGGTGTGTAGACTCAACTCAAACCACTACAAAGATGCACCTAAGATGATTTACGCTACTTTTCCTTTTTCAATGAATTTCTTAACTAAGAGAGTTGAGAGAATGCAAATTTTAAAGAAAACCACTTCCTTAGAAAAGACAATCAAAGAAACAATTCTCTTTTTCTTTTCAAGCATACAAACATGACCACTCCTTACGTGCACGAAAAAACTCTTTTTCTTTCAAAACTTTTCAAAGCTACTTGAAACAAAACTTTTCAAAGGAGATGTTTTTGTATTTTCTCTTTTTAATAAAGCATATAAATCTATTGTAACGAAAATCAATCTTAAAAGCTATAAAAACTATGAAAACTTGACTCACAAGCAAATCAAAAAGGAAATTACTCTAAGCAAACCTAACAAGGCAAAAGCTCACAAAGATGATTCTAGGTTGTTTTACTTGACCAAAATCAAATCAAGGACCAGCTAATGCAGAATCAAAAGACTAGTCAAAACAAAACTCAAATCTTTTTGTTCTTTTTGTAAAATGGAATTCAAGACTTAAACAACAAGCACTTCGAAATTTGCCCAAAGAGACAACTCAATAGTAAGTTGCTCACACAGGTAGACTTTATGACAGATCTGACTTCTTAGAATGCTGACAAAACCAGAGAGATCTAAGGCTTGACAACTTCTACCGCCAAAGTCACTACAAGACCTACTCAAAAATCAAACCCTAGGGCTTAAACTTCCATGAAATCCACTAAAACACTCAATGCTATCGAAACAAGTTCAGGTGAAGATCTCTGACAAAGGACTAATGAATCTGGGCAGTAAAAACTAAGAAAAAACTAAATCTAAGAGCAAAAATGCAAAAAAATGAAATTTTCTCAAATTTTAGCAGGGGACGCAGGCGACCCGTTAGCACAGGTGCGGGCCCGCTCTGTGCACACAGCAACAGTGCATCCAGGGACGCACTGTGCAACACTCAGAGGGTGCGTCCTACTGAAAAACTCAAGAAAAACCAAAATGAATCTAATCCTAAGCTAACCCACCCACAGACAAAGTCACAGAGCCAAAACCAGAAAAATAAACCAATTTTCTCAGAGCAAAGTTCACACAAAGGAAAAGACTTTTCACATCAATGGAATCCCCAGTGGAGTCGCCAATTTGTCAGGCGGAAAGAGTCGATTGTGCGGACACAACCAACCTCCCTAGGAGCCTAAGACTCTCTAGTGACAAACAAGACAAACAAGAGCAATCCTTCTCTAAAAATGCATTTACTATACGAGAAATCAAGTGTTTAGATCCTACCTGTAATCCAACGCTGTTGTAGCAGTCCAGCTCCGCTGATCCGGATGAGCTCCTCCTTCACTTTGAAACCTGCATACACTAACAATCAAACGATTAAATAGCACTTGATAATCTCATAGAGTAAAACATATTTAACACATAGACCAAGGAGTACATGAAATAACTCATAAATAACAAGTTATTGAGAAGAATGGACTCATTTGCATTAATAGGTAACAAAAGGAACAAATACAACCTGAGCCTTGGTGTTGTGCAAGTCCCTCCCAGGGTCCATCAAGAGTTCTCCTTTACTTTGACAAAGCTCACCCACTTCCAAATAGAACAAGCAAAGATGGCAATCTCTCCTCACAAGCTTCTAAATGGGAGTCCTAATTCCTGCAGCATTTACCCTTAGAAATGTATAGCTTTCAACCTCCTCTCCTTCTGGCCCAATGCCTGTACTTATAATGCTCAAGAGGAAGTTAATCAAGTCCACCATCAATGGGATAATCCCCTCTTTGGATGGGATAGCTCCCCTATTGATGGGATAAGTTCCTCTTTGGTAGGAGTGCATGAACCATCTGGAGGCGCTCAATACACGTCGAACAACCTTCTAGAATGCTCTAGAAATAACCACAAGTGACTTTTTAAAGATGAAACTTGCGCATTTTAACCTTTTCAGGGGGACGCACCTGCACCTTTACATACAGAGCGTCCAAAGACGCAGTTTTTGTGAACATTGGGTGCGTCCCCGTAGGTAAGGTTGAGAGAACCTGCGTCCCCAGAGATAAATACATTTAGAAAGACTTTCTCTCTTTTTTGGAGTTTGACATGGAAAGCATAGGCATAAGACTTGCCTAAGAGGGTAGCATGACTGTTGATAGAGTCATCCTAACTGTAAATGGTCATGGTGACATTTTTTAGTGTAACATTAGCTGGAGTTGAACCTTCAAATAACTGAGCTACAGTTGAAGGCGCAGCCTTCAACTCCACCAAAGGTGAGGGAAGAGCTCACTAGCGCCATCACAATGGGAACAGAGGAGATCAGCAGTGTAGTGAAGGACTGCACCAAACTTTTGGAAGAGTCGTTTGAGGTCCTCACCACTCTGCAGGAGGACCCAAACATACAGTGCTTAGAAAAAGAGGCGCGTGAGCTGCAGCAAAGATATGATGATCTAAAAGGGATCGGGCAGATGGTGGCCCTTACATAGAGACTCGTGCAGATGCAATAGGCAAAAGCGCTTAAGGAGAAGGTAGGTGCGGAGTGACATAAGGAAGCGGTTTTAATGCACGCGTCCAACCATGAATCGATGAGGCCTTCGTCATTACATCCTCAATTGAAGCCAAGCTCACGCAGATGCAAGGAACGTAGGAGAAGATGCAAGGAAACAGTTCAGATACCGCGATCTCTGAACAGCGCATGCAGGAGGTACAGGAGGTAGCTGCTCAGTGCAATGCCAATCTTGCAGAAGTTCGGGTAGAGTTGGGAGGTCTCTGTGCGAAGATCTCTACACCGATTGAGTGGCTCGAGGGCGAGTCATGATGTTTGTGTTAGGGACCTGTTGGGCATGGGATCCCCCAAGGAAAATTTTGGGGCTTAAAGCCCAGATTTTGACTAAATCCGATGTAAAGGCTCCGCATTTTATGGGCGTGGAGCGCGAACTTGTAAATGAGTCATAGGGTTGTCTGCCCTTAGTTTTGTAAATGTCATGTCGGCTTTAGATATCTACCCATGGTCCGCGGACCATGGGATTGTATAAATAGAGCGAGGCACTAAGTTGTAAAGGGGGGAATCAGTGGAGAATGAAGGATGAAGAATTGAGTCTTATCTAAGTGTAGAGTCAAGTCTTGGGTCGTAGAGTAGGAGAAGGCTCTACAGTTGAGCACGCAGAGGCCTAGTAGTCCGCATCTGAGTGCACGGACCCCTGCAGCTGAGTGCGCAAGGTAGGTTGAGTCTGTAACCAATTGAAGCATTAATAAACAAAATTTTATTCCATTCTGATGTATTTATTTACTATTTCCTGCATTGAATGTATTGGGTATAAATTACATTTATGCTATTTATATAATGCACGAACTTATATGCTTGTGTTCATTAAGTGAATATAAGATAAATTATTTGTTTACGCGAAGTTAACTAACAGTTATAAGAAGATAAGTAAGAACCGAGGTGTAACTTGGGGAAATAGCGAAGATCGTTGCCTTAGCAGTGTGAAAGCATCTCAGCCGCTGGTTAAAGCTGCGCGAAGGTGATTATAACATATCATGGAGGTCTCGCAGGTGAGGGCAGTGCACAAAGTAACCTGTGCAAATGTATTCACAATTGGACTAAATCAACCCCTTAGACATCTCAAGGGTGCAGAAACTTGGTTCCAGCATCCCCCCATATTGCTTCGGGTGAGACCTCAATCCACACTCCTTGGGCTATTTCCGAAAGGGCCAGTAGTGTATGGATTTTTTTGGCTAATTAAATATGAACCTAGGTTAGGCCCCCTCAAGCTAACAGAAGACTAGATGAAATCAGCTATGGTAATTTGTGAAGAAGCATAGATATCAGGGGGAGAAAACAAACTAGTCAACAAAAGATCAGAAACATGGAGACAAGGGGAGCTACATCACAAGATCAGAAGATGCATAGCTATAGGGGTATATTGTGTAATGGAAGAGATGATACAGTAGTAAATCACATTTTTAGGGGGAGCATGTGTAATGAAAGAAATGATGCGGTAGGAAAGCATATTGTCATGGGGAGCCATGTCAAATGAATTTGTTTCCAATGAAAAGGATGTGTTATCCCCCCTTTTCCATTGATGTCAAAGGGGGAGAAAATCTTGGAAGTAAATTAAGAGAAGAATCATGAAATTAAGGGGATCTTATGCAGCACGCCAGGTGATGATCAATGTGTTGACATCAATGATAAAGGGGGAGATTGTTGAGTATGTTGTCATTGATATCAAAGCAGGTGTGGGACATTGTCTTTGATGTCCTCTGTATGTTGGCATGCATGCATGAGATGATGCATTGATGAAACCCTAGCTCTAGGGTTTGGATCCCTCGGAAGATAATCTACCCTGCACAAGCCCTACACTTGTTGAATTTTTTTTAGATGAATATCTATTGGGTTGCTCCTAAGATCAACATCATTGTATTATCCTCATCATATTGATTCCAACGATAGGTTGTTTTCCCCAAGGATCCTCACATTTGAGGAGATATGGCTTTTTAAAGATTAGAGAACCATCATTAGAGAAATTTTGAGGTCTAAAACGGGCCTTAAAAAAATGTACAACCAAAATCAACTTTATAAGAACCAATAGGATTCAAGATGTTGATGTCAACCATGGGGGATGATTCACCATTTTTGGAGTAAAAAAGTAAAAAGATTATAAATAAATTAATTAATTAATTAATTAATTAAAAAAAAAAAAAAAAAAACTATTTTATCAACTCATATTTTCAACTTATCTCCTTCTGGTTTTACTCAAATTTCAAGAGCACTCATGGATGCATAATTTAATTCCTCATCCAAGGAGTACCCATGTTTCATTTCGATGGACCCTGCTACATGAAAAATGTGATTGCATGCACGTTTTTTCATGTATTTCTAATTTTTCATGTAGCAGGGTCCATTGAAAGTATGAAACATTGGTACTCATTAGATGAGGAATTAAATTACACATCCAACGAGCACTCCCGCTCAAAATTTGAGTAAAACCATAGGGAGATAAGTTGAAAAAATAGTTTTTTTCCTTTTTCCGTCTAAAATTTTATGATACAATCTAATCTTATTTTATTATTTCCGTAAATTATTCTATAATATTCCTTAGGAGGCCCATTTTAGACCTCAAAATTTCTCTAATGTTTTGGTCAAAGAACCCCAAAAGAAAGTGATGTGGTAGTTTATTATTAGCCAACAAATCATGAAGTCAAGAAGGTGTTTTTACTGATTCAAATATGGTATGGCTAAATTATTTTATGAAGGTATTAAATTCAAATCCAAGAAATGGGTGTTGGCTCCAATCAAAATTTGAAATTTCAATCTAAAAATAAGTCATCCTCATGTGCGTTTTTGGCTCCAAAATAAAATTTTAAAATTCAACTTTCCCTCCTAATATAAGTTCAGCCTGCCCCTTCAAAGTGCATCTCGACCTCTGTCAAAACAAAGTTCATTTTCCATCCAAGAGACATCATATTCACTGGTTTCTTTGTGACACAACTACGGCCCTAAGAAATATTGAAAGATTAGATGAGAAGGAAGAATTGGAAGGGTTTTGGAGGGGTGTTTGACTGTATGGGATCTGCATGGTCTTTATGCTTATTTTGTAGGTGAATCTAATGCAACCTTCGAGCATTGTTTCTATTTTGCGAGTTAATGAATTCACTTGCATTATGTGGCCATGTGGCCTCTTTAAATATTGATCCTAAGGGTTTTTACAGTGTCCTATATCACATAGTGTCTACAGTTTCTTAATCCTACGACATTGTATATTTTTAGGCATAAAACTCACTCTCTCAGACCCCTTCTCTCTACACATCTAAGGAACACATTCAGGTTTGTTCGTAAGGCACTTTGATGGTCTAATCTGAGACTATATTTTGGCCTCCTTTTCTAAAAAATGAATCTTAGTACCTGTGTCATTGTTTCATGTTTTTCTTTGCAAACAAGTTGTGTCAAATTCAAGTTCCTAAGGCATCAAATTAAGCTTCATTATTGATCTCATATGTTGGAAGGAAAAATTTCGGCCTTGGTAAGAGGCCTTTTTGGCACTTGTTGTAACATGATTAGTTTTGGTAATTTAAATTTGTTGATATGAATGGTTTTAGTAGTTTGGAAATAATAAATGGGTCTGAAAGAGTAAATTCACCCTCAAAATGTAAATTTAAGTTTCATTAGCTGGTTTATTTAGTTAATCGTGCATTTAAACATGATTAAATGATGGAATAAAGTAAATTCAAACATGGTTTACAGACAGATGAGAATGGATTTTCAGAAATGGAAAGAGGTTTTTGTTTATAACATCTTCTTGTACAAAAACCTCTCTCATTTTTCTAACATCTATTATGATTTGGGATATGCTAATGATTCTTTAAAGGCATATTTTCTAGGAATGTCCTGTTTCCGTCACCTTTTTGTAGAGCATATTGTGGATAATAAAAAATGAATTGTTGTAAATTGGAGGAGGTTTTTGTTCTTAAGATTCTACTATACAAAAACCTCTCTCAGTTTTGTAACAGAGGTTATGGTTTGGGAGATTCATATGAATCTTGGCAGGCATGGTTTCCCAAATTTTCCTATTTTTAGTCAATATTTTCAAATGCGGTGTTCGAGCAGGTGGAAATGAATTTTCAAAAACAGAAAGAGGTTTTTGTTACCAAAATCATCATTTACAAAATTCTTTCTTAGTTTTATAATATCTATTATGGTTTTGGATAAACAAAGGTATTACAGGACCCTATTTTTCAGAATTTCAGGAGGAAAAAGCTCAAAGATAGTTAGTGACTTGGAGGCCACCTCATCAAATATGAGTTGCAATCAAATTCGAATTGCTCTTCTTCATCAACAGAAATCCTCAAGGATAGTACCAAAACTCTTCGAATAGTTTTAGTTACCTTTATTTGTGTTCTATTTTTTTAATATAGTTTTCAGATATTTGTAATAGCTCTTGATATTTTTATCAAGATATTTTGTGAGGAAATTGCATAAATACTTCATCAATTGAAGTAATATGTCTGGGATTTTTATGCCAAGGATCTTCACTTTGTAATAGCTTCTATTATAGGATTTCTAATGAAAGCCTTCTAGCTCTAGTTTGACAGAATTTTGTGTTTTCTAGTATGTCTTTCTAGTGTTTCATATCTTATTTTTACATGTTAACACCCAGGTTGTTCCCTTTGACTCCTGAGGGAATACGGCCGGGGTAACCACTAACCAAGCTTTGGATTACAGGTTCTAGCCTACCTGTAATCAGAGAGGGCTCTCTCTTTCAATTTTAACTTTGTTTTTGAGGATTTTAGGCTAGTTATGAGGTGAAAGTTTGTCTGAATTTTGGTTGCAGACTCTTGTTCAAGGAAGGGCATGCAAATATGAAGGAGAGTTCAATCCATTGGGCATGTGGAGTCCAGGAATGAGTAGGATTTAATGTCTGTGATAAAGAGGGGTTCGCTGCAAGGCTAGATGGGTATTCATGATACAAACTTTGATTTTTAGCAAGGAAAACAGTATAAATTACACCAGGAAATGCAATTAAGAGTTCTTTCACAGTGCAATACGAAATGAAGAACAAATACTACTCAGCAGCAACAGGGAATTACTGAATAAAGACTTATCATGTGATTAGAGCAAATGGGAGCATTTAAGAATTCCACAGTTGCAGCTAACCTTGAAGAAAACATATTTAGTATTAAGGATTGAGTTTAGGGTGTCTTTAATGGACAAATCCTGAACTAGTCTTTTACCTTTCTACCAAGATTAAACACCATACATCACAGACAGATTACAGAAAAGATAAAACATAAATACAGTTAGAAAACACTTATTGTATCACGCCATAACACGAGAATCCTGCAGCAGCCAGTAATTTCATCACAGCACGTCTAAGCCAAACATATCTCCTCGAAACCAACAGCTCCTTTGTATTATATCTTTCAGAGGAAATACAGCCGAGTTCTCTTGAACAAATGAGTAACAACAACCCCCAATCAACTGTGCGGGGGTGCATATATACAAAAATATCACAAAAATATCTCAATTCTGAGTTATTGCACAATAACTGCTCTTACCAACTTTCAAAGATATTTCTTACAAAATTAAAAGCTACTTTAATGAATATATAATAGTTGCTTGCTGTTTGTCAGAAGTTCTTGACTTTTGAGGGCAACTGGCTCTGCAGGGTGCTTTGCATTGATTCGAAATAATATGCCCTTTATTTCTCTGTCGTGTTGTAGCTATCTTAGCCCTGTCATCTGCATCTGTCGGTGTTGCTTTAGTGTCCAAATTGGTTTTCTGAGTTGGCTCAGTCCACTCTTTTCCAGTCATAATGAATATATCAATTTTTGAAATTGCTAACTTATAATTGATGTACAAAAATTTAATGAAAAATCTGTTTGTTCACAGCAATGTCTGTATCATGCTTGTCCACCATTCCTGAGTAGGCAACTGATGTCTCAAAATTGTGCCTAAGGTTTCATCTGCCTCAGTATATTTGTAGTAATTTGGAGGCACTTCAAACAGATGTCTAATCTCATTCATGATAAAAAAAACAAATTCTCTATTCTGTCATAGAGGCTCTGCCCAGATGCAGGCCCTGTTTCCTCTGGGGCACTTGATGTTGCATTGATCTGATTTGTAGCAAAAGTATTT
This sequence comes from Pinus tabuliformis, assembly GCA_031772625.1. Lineage (NCBI taxonomy): Eukaryota > Viridiplantae > Streptophyta > Pinopsida > Pinales > Pinaceae > Pinus > Pinus tabuliformis. Next base: position 853,151,350 of record CM062820.1, on the reverse strand, counting down.
ACCCTCTTGGCATAGTTTTCATGGGATAGTAACCTTCCTGCACTGTTTAGTAAGCTGGGAAGGCCTCTGTTATGCAATGTTGTAAATTTCTCCATGAATTTGTTCACCTCTGTCTGCATTTCCTGGCACCTTCTATCCAATGTTTGCACAAGATTTCTCAAGGTCGGCACCCTTTTTACTAATAAAATGGTATCAGTCCTATTAGAGATACCCATTGTTGCCAGCTGAGGGCCTGTGTGGTTGTTCAGGACATTGATCATCCTATTGGCTATCTCAGGCATATTGCCTAGAGATGCCCTTGATCTTTGACTTTCTTTTTGGGCCCTGCCTATGAGATCTATGTGCTCATGGATGGTTTCAATATATTGCCATTGATCTGTTATAGACTGACCAATATTGGCCCACAGGACTTTCTTGATTTCAGCCACCACTTTGTCAAGAGAGAGCTCTTTCTCCAGTTCTTTTATCTTCTTCTCAAGAGCCCTTACCTCTCTTGTTTTTTCAGCTACACTTTGCTTTGATTTATCATACTTTTCATTAAGTATAGCTAATTTTTCCTTGGCCTCATTTAGTTCTGCCATCTGGGCCTCCAAATCTTGAAGTTCTTTCATCATATTTTGCATATCCAGGCTGGGTGCTTGTCCTGATGTTGTTGCTGGTGCTGCTACTATATTTGGTGCTGATGTTGAAGGGCCTATCCCAGCTGTTTGTCCTGTGGGAGGACTGATAATTTGAGGAGGTTCCTCAAGGTTAATCATTGGCTGAGGGGGCTGAGATGTCTGCCCTCCTTCTTTCTATTTCAGGGCTGCCTGTAATGCACCCTCTGTTGCTATCAATCGGCCTTCTGTTTCTACCAATTGCTTGTGTAACGTCCGCAGCATGGCTGCTACATCTTGGTCCTTTCTCTGCTGAGCAACATCTTTTGTTTGAGGGTGAAGGGTTGCTGGAATTTTGACCATCTTCCTCAAAGCTGTTATATCTTCCTCTTTTTTCTTTAATAATGCCTGCACAGCTTTGGGATCACTTGGGTCATGCCCAAGCTCTATAATGATATCTTCCAAAGACCTAATCCTATTGTCTTTGGCTTGAGAAGATGCTTTCTCCAATTCTAATTGGGCAGTAGTATTATGGAGACTATTTTGCAATTTGTGTGCTAGAAAGGTTTTATCTACAAGAGAGGAGTAGACCATCTCACCCGTTTGCTTATGTAGCTCTATTTGGTCCATTGGGTGGATGTCCTTTGAAAATACCTCAAGGTTGGTTCTGATGTAATCTGCAGTTGACTGTGGCTGCAGCATAGTAGGCATGAAATGACTCATAGTCATCTTCCCCTCTGTTATGTCATATGCTGACATAAGCCTCTGTTGGTTTGTGGGAGCCATTTTGAGCAAGTGATTGTAAAGTTGGAGTCTGACTGGCTCATTCCTCTTCTTAATATCAATAAATTGCTGCTTTATGCTGGATTCTACCCTTCTTTGCTGGCTTGAGGAGCTGACCTCTCCTCCAAGTGGTCTTTCTTGTTCCTGTTGGAAGGAACTGGCTGATGCTTCCATGCTAGGGGGGCCCATACCTATGGATGGCCCAATAGGCATCTCTTCTTCAGAAAAAGGGTTTAATCTTTTCCTTTTCTCCCCTTGTTGACTTGCTGATGTAGTGAGGGGAGTTTCCTGTTGTCTGTCCCTCTTCCTAGTTCGTTCTTCATTCAACGGGGTTTGGAGCACCGAGGTATCCACTACTGTTTCCTGCCTTGGAGGCACACTTTCTTGAGCCTGTTGCTCTGTAGATATAGGGGCCTCAGCCATTTCTTCTTGTTGTTCTGTATGTTCCTTCTGTTGTTCTGTTGTTGGGAGTGGCTGCTCCTGCTCCATCTCTTTTCCCTTTTCTGTGCCAGCTTCTTGAGGAATAGTTTGAGCTGCTTGCTTGGGAGCTATAGAAGATGAGGCAGCTGCTCCAAGTTGAATATGAGGAAGAGAAAAAACCTGCCCACAATATTCCAAGTCAGCTTCCTTCTCAAGTTTCTTGGCTTCTTTTAGTGCTATTTCCTCTTTAGTACTTGCCTCTTCTAGAGTGCCCTCTTTCCATCTTAACAGATTTGCATATTTTTCAATATGAGGCAACCTGACATGATCATAGCTAGCCAACTTATATTTGACCCTTCTAAGGCTAATGAAATGATTGGGATCATAGGGTATCCAGAGGAAACTGGTTTTCAACTCGAGGCACTTTAGGATCTTATCTGCTTCTTGCCATGCCTCTTCTCTTTTATTATAAATAAATGGGCCTAGCTGGTTTCTGACTTTGAGTTGTACCTTCTTTTTTTTACTGTGGAAATGGACCATGTCTGCATTTCCAAACCGTCTGAAATACTCTAAGGCAAAGAGTCTCATAGGGACATATCTTGGTAGCCTATATGGGGCTAACTCACAACCATATATTCTGATCACTGTATGGTGTTGGTAAAAGTACCAATCCCCAATGTTGTAGGCCTTTGAGAGCTGGAGGATTCTTTGCATCTCATCTGTCAATCTTGGAGGAGGGGCACTCAACAGCAAGGACATGGCATGATGGATAAAAAGGTCTATGAATTCACAGTAGCTGTATGGTGAATAAGATGTATGATGAAAGATTGAAGACCAAAATACCACAGATCTTGGGTTTCCCTGAGCATCAAACTTCTTGAGAGTAATAGGGAAGTTGTCCAGCTGGTAAAACAGGAATAAGTGATAGATGTAGGAAGTGTATCTAAATATCCTTTCCCTCTCTAAATTCATCAATTGCTCATGAATTTTATTGGCAATGTATGCAGCATAATCATAGTGAACAAAAGGAGGCTTTCCAGGGGAGAAGATAGACATCATTGCCAGAATGGTTTCATCAGCATCCTCATTTGACCTGTAACCCAGGACATAACTGATCATATCCACAAGCATCCTGCCCAACTCATTGAAATATACATTTCCTATAGGAGGGGTCCTCACAGTTTGAGAGCCTGGTTCAATGAATAGCTGATTAATCTTTATGATTTGGGCACTGGGCAGCTTGCCTCCTTGGTCTATTAAGTGCATCATGGACAAAGGAGTCAATGGCTTTGTAGTGTGAAAGTGCAGCATTTGATTTATAGCCTCAGGGGTGACATGGAACAAAACTGAACCTGAGGGACTGAGGACAGCTCTTTGACATGGATCATAGTTGGCACTGCATCTATGAAACAAATCTGGGAGGACATTGACTTGAGGAAGATTGAAAATGGGCAAATTGGAGTTCCAAATCCCTAGAATATCAGTTCCACTGAGATGTTTGGCTTTCAGCTCATTGAGTACATGAATATGATACTTGCTGTACATTGGGATTACTTCTGCCATCTGGTAGTCTCTGTCAACCAGGGCCTGCCATTCTAGCTCTCTTTGTGGGGCATTTAAAGGTGCAATGTTCAATGCTACTGGAGTTCCCATGGTCAATTGATAGTTTGAATTATATTTGAACTGGTTTTTCTGGGCACAACAACACAGAGTAATGAATTTTGCAGGAACAGGGCAATTTGCAGAGAAACAGGGTGAATGAGGGTGAAAACAAGTTGAAATGTTCCTGAAAAAGGTTTAATGAGCAAATACTGGGATTTAAGAGTCGTTTTCCCGGTGGACTTGTGTAACAGAGGTTTTAGTTTGCGAATGCGCAAACAGACTGTAAATTTGTGGGAATTGGACACAATAGGGACTTCTACAGGTAAAATTGGGCTCACAGTGTGTAAGAGCACCAGTAGTTCATGAAGATTTCTTGAACTTACAGTGTTTTTCTTTTCTTAGTTTCCTCAGAGAATTATGGAAAAAACCAGGCGCAGAGGGGAAACTTTGATAAATACCTGGTAAACTCGAGCAATGGAGGAAATGCAGGTGAATTCAGGGCGCTGGCAGCACGGGAGCAATCTTCAAAGTTGGTGGAGAACGACGTTCTAACTCATGCAAGAGCACAGTGCATGGATATTGCAAATAATGCGAAAAAATGGCTTTTTCGGGCAAAATAGAAAATTTTGGCTTTTGGCGCGTTTTTCGTATGACATCAGCATGACGTCATAGGTGGGGTCATCGTACGGAGTGATGACGTGGCGGCCAGTGAGTGGTCCGCGTGGATGGCGGACGTGGCAGACAGCTCAGAGCGATGGCGAATGGAGCGGTGATGCGACGCTGAGGTGGCAGTGACGTAGGCGTGACATGGTGGGCGGTAAACAAAGGCGGTAAGCGGTAATATCGGACCGCTTGTTGTACGGGAACGGTTTTGGCAGGCGGCCTCCCGATACAACTTAGGAGCGACGCGTGTCCGAGCCCTGACGTCACCCTCTAACATTTTTCGGGTGCTAACGTGCAGGCATCGGGGGCGGTCCGAAATCAATGTGAGCCGTCGGATGGGAGGGCCCAGATCCGACGGATGACGGGATGGCAAATTGCCAACAAGATACGGCGGGACCCGGTGCATTATTTTAATAATTTCCTTTTGTTTTTTGTGAAATGCGCATTGTAACAAGAACTTTGGATAAGCGGCAAAAGTGGGTTTAGCGATGGTTTATAAGCCAAATGGATTAATTAACGTTTGTTTGCAAAGCGGGGTTAGGGCTATTAACCAAGCAGATCTTGGATTAATCCCTAAACTTTGTTTTTGGCGTTATTTTGCCTATTGCGCCTAAATATCTTAGCACTCCAACCTTTGAAGTTATAAGGCTATATTGCCTAGGGGAGGGGAAATATATACTTTGGGGCTTTTTATATACAATGGTGATATAGTAGTAGGGAAAAGGGGAATATAGGGAATTAAGTAATAATAGTTAATAGTTAATATGGGAGGGGGATATGAATGAGAGGTGATAGACACTAAGTTTTTAGGGAACAAACTTAGTTTTGAGAGTAGATCAAAATGAAAAGGTTTTTACACAAGAAATGTGGCTCCTTATGAAACAAGAATCAACAAAAGAGTTTGACTTCTCTTATGAACAAAGGTGGTATTGGGATGTTAGCAGGGAGTTTGATGGGGGATGATTGGGAAGTTAGACATGCTTCACTTTGTTGCTACAAAACTGTTGAATAGGAAGATCTACACTGGCCACCATGTGTTTCCTTTGCTTAGGCCAGTGATATGAAAGAAATCATGCTTCTGCAACCCCATCTACCTACCCATTCTATTGCGTAGCATTTTTTATTACTTCAAGGAGGGTGCACTTAGACTTGCAAACCCTCATGTGCCTTTTTCTTTTCCTTTGGCATTTCCTTTTGATTTTCTATCTAAGGCTAGCCTTATTACTTCCAAGGCCCCAAATTAAGCAGTTGGGAACCTTCATTCTCTACCTAACTACTGATCTGCCAAGATTGAACAGTTTGGACAGATTTCTTTCTCTAATCTACAACAAAAATTGAAATATGGCATGACCCAACTTAGACTGTTGGATCACCCATTCGGAAGTAGGATAGCATCAAAACAACTGCAGATAGGTGTTTTCCACACAAATATGAGATCTTTGCACCATCAAAGTAGGGCATATTTGGCACTTCCCCAGCCAATCATGAAAAATGAAACCTATTTGTATAGGTAGCTAAAAGTGGCTCCACTTGGGGATGGTTTTTCTACTTTGAAAGAACAAGAACAGCAGGTCAGAATGCCTTGGCCCTTGACTTCTTATCAAACTTGAGAGCTTTCTCTTTGGATTTCAAAGCTGGAATCTGTCACCATTGTGGAACTTCTGAAATAAAAGCCTTTTCCTGCTTATTTACAACACTTTTGAAACTGAACTATCTATATGCTGAAAGAAAATACTATATACAACTGATAATGTACAGGGCAGAGCCATGCTACATACATGGAAAGTAATCAAAATAGTGCTTTAACATCCGGCCATTTACAGGGCCCTGTTCAGCTTCAGTGCCATCCAAATTCTTCAAGAAATAAGTGCTATTTCCTTGCACTGCTTGAATTACAAAGGGTCCCCTCCAAAGGGAGTCAAATTTGCCATGCTTTCCTTTGTCTTCTCTTCTTGAATCCCATTTAAGCACTTTATCCCCAATAAAGAAATCTTCAGCCTTGGTTCTTCTATCAAAGGCTTTCTTCAGCTTCTCTTGTAGGACTTGGACTCTGCTATACACTTGATCTCGGGTTTGCTGTAAACATATTATCTGGTTTATTCTTCTTTGCATGTCATTTGGTTCAGCCTGACTTTCTTGAAGCAGCTTTATGACAGGGACCCCAAATGATGAGGGTAATTTGGCTTCCATTCCATAAACCAACTCATATGGGCTGACCCCAATAGATCTTTTGGTTGTTAGCCTGTCTGGCCATAAGGCATTTACAAGCTTCTTATGCCAATTTTTCTTATTCTCTTCCAATATCTTCTTAATGATGTTGATAAGACTTTTGTTAGATGATTCAGCTAAACCATTGCCCTGAGGGTAGTATGCAGTAGAATGGCCCAAAGTAATATGGAATTTGTGGAAAAATTTCACCATCTTCTTGGATCTGAAAGCAACAGCAATGTCTGTTATAATCTTGTCAGGACAACCAAATCTGGAAAGAATATTAGTTTCAAGGAACTGAATGATAGTAGAATCATTTGCTTGTCTGCATGGAACAGCCTCAACCCATTTAGTAAAGTAATCTGTGGCTGTTAGAATCCATCTATGTTGGCCTGAAGATGCAGGATGAATTTCCCCAATGAAATCCAAGCCCCATTGATGAAAAGGCCTTTCTGTTGCAATAGGTTTTAAGGGAAGTGGTAGTAACTTTCTTTTTCCCTCAAACACTTGACACTTGTGACATGAAGTGGTAAAATTTTTAACATCAGAGAACAGAGTGGGCCAATAGTAACCTGCCCTCAATATCTTATCCATAGTGGACTTCCAGTACAAATGTCCACCACAATCACCTGCATGGAATTATTTCATAACATTGTTAGTCTCATCCATATTCAAGCAATTCAGCAGTATACCTTCATGATTTTTCCATAGTAAGTTACCATCTATAACACAGAACCTTGAAGCTTTCATTTTTAGAAATCTAGATTTGGTTCTGGACAATCCTGGGGGAGCACACAGGTTTTGCAATATATAACAGATATCAGAATACCACAGGGATTGTTCAAAGGCTACATTGATCTTTGGAGTCGCCAGCTCCGGTTCATTGTCCAGTTGGTTAATATCCAAGGCTTGGAAGTTTGCTTCTGACATCAATTTAGCCAAACCTTGCCCTTTTATCAGTTTTGTAGGTCTTATCTCAATGTCAAATTCCAATATGTTATCAATCCACTTTCCTCTTCTGCCCTCTAAGTTTTCTTGAGTCAGTATGTCTTTCACAATGGGATTTGGCACATAAGCAATAACATGGGAGTATAGGATGTAGATCCTAAAGTCTTTGATGGCTTTGACCAAAGCATAAGCTTGTTTTTCCATGATCTAATATTTCAGAGGTGCATCTCTAAGAGCTCTACTAAAGAAAGCAATAGGTTTTTCATTCCCTTGATCATGTTTCTGTAATAAGACAGCAGCAATGGTATGCTGGGAGGCGAAAGAGAAAATGATAAATTCTCTGTCAAATTGAGGATTTGTTAAGACTGGGGTTTGGGTGAGGGCCAATTTAATACCTTCAAAAGCCTGGTTTTCTTCTACTGTCCACTTCACTTTTGAATCCTTTTTTAGCATGTTGTTTAGTAATCTGATCAATTCTGCTAAGTTTGGGATAAACCTCCTTAAGAAGTTGATCTTTCCCAAGAAGGCTTGTAATTCTTTAATATTTCTTGGATGGGGCATTTGCAAGATGGCCTGTATTCTGTCTGGGTCAATTCTAATGCCATCTTTTGAAATGATATGACCCAATAGCTTACCTTCTTCCAAACCAAATAGAGACTTCTTAGGATTTAAGGAAATCCCATATTTCCTACATGTTATGAATATTTGTCTCAAGTGTTTCAGATGTTCTTGGTCAGATTTTGAGAAAGGTGTGAGGTCATCTAAGTAAATAACAAGGAAATCACGAATCTCTTTAGCAAAAGCAATATCAATTGCTCTTTGAAATGTAGCTCCTGCATTTTTCAACCAAAAAGGCATTTTGACATATTTGAAATTTCCCCATGGGGTTGTGAATGTTGTTTTATCCTGATCATCAGGGTGGACTAAGATCTAATTAAAGCCTGAGAATCCATCAAGCAATGAGATTCTTGAAGCCCCCACCACTCTTTGGAGAATGTGATCCATTTTAGGTAAGGGATAATTGTCTTTGAGGGATACTTGATTCAAATTCCTTAGATCAACACAAAGCCTAATCTCACCAGTCTTCTTTCTTGTGGGGACCAAATTTGAAATCCAGTCTGAAAACCTGATTGGTGCTATGATACCAGCTTTAAACATTTTTTGTACCTCTTTCTCAATTGAAGGGAGAAGCATAGGATTGATTCTTCTTAATTTTTTCTTGAATGGCTTCTGATCAGGCTTGAGAGGGATGGTGTGTTGAATAACAGAGGTGTCATAGGACTTCAAATCCTCATAACTCCATGCAAACACATCTTGGAACTCTTTAAAGAGGTCAATGTATTTGGGCTTCTGGTCAGGAGGTAAAGATGCAGACAATTTTATTATCTTGGGTTTTTCAGTAGTTCCAATGTTGCATTCTTCAATGGCAGCATTAAGGGGTTGCATTTTTGGTTTTCTAGGAACATCATTTGAGTCAAAAATGTCCTCCAACGGAGTCAGGCCTGTTGGTAGAAAATTGTCTTTTAGCTGTATGATTTCTGCCTCTGCACCAGTTATTTCATCAAAATGCAATTGTTTAAGTTCTTGTATTTTTTCCTTGTCAAAGGTTGTTGGACAAAGTATTTGATTTGTTGTTTTGGGTGATATAGTTGTTTGGCCTTTTTCAGTTAGTGACTGTGTGTCTTTCACAGAATCAACATCAATGTTCAAACCTGAAAATTCATGCTGCAAGGTCAAGAAACTATTTATCTGTGTGTCATCCTCAAATACTTGCCAATCTTTGACATTGTTTGGGATAGAAGGTCTATGTTTTATCTCAGCTGTAAAACAATGGTTGGGTTCAAAAGGCAGTTTGCATGTACTGGCAAATGTAGCTAAACTATGTGCATGAAGGTTGTGGGTCCTAGGTATTTTGGTCATTTGAAATTTAGTGAAAGCTTTGAGTATTTCAATAGCATCAGACCTGTATGATCTTAGTCTTTTGTCATTGGTGACAAAATTGCCTTTCACTTGTTGAATAATTAGGTCTGAGTCTCCCATGATTGAAACTTTTGTGGCCTGTAAGGATTTTACCAGTTTGAGACCTAGCAAAAGAGCTTCATATTCTGCCATATTATTAGTACATCTGAAATTAAGCCTATAGGCTCGACCTTCTGCATGATTGCTTTGTTTGTTATGAATCCACACTCCAGCTCCTGCCCCTAATTTGTTGACTGATCCATCAAACTCAAGAAACCAAAGGATCTCTTGATTTAGGGGATTTTCAACATCTTCTCTATGACTTGGGATTATAAGCTGGAGGTCTTGTTTTTCATCTGGTTTGTCCTCTAGAATTGTCTCATCAATTGATTTCTCAATCTTGATTTCTTGGGAACTTGATTGCTCACTCATATGCAGATCTTGTTCAAGTAAGACAGATTTGTCATCACATATTGGACCTATATTGTCATTGAACAGAATGAAGGAATCCATGTCTGAATGGACTGCATAAATAGGGAAATTTTGAGGTTTTTCTTCACTGCTCACCATGTATTTCATGAGTGACTCTTTGTATAGCCTCTTTGGCTGCCCAAAGACAGAGATAGTGGCATATGACATATCCAATTGCAGGGAACCTTGGAGTTTGGCTCCCCATGATCTTGATAACAGCATTCCATATTTGGGTGGGATATCAGCAACCACAACATCCATTAAAATTGTTTTATTTGGGTACTGGACAAGGGACACAAATAGATCTTTTATCAGGCCTAAACACTTAACTTGGCTGGAGTCAAATGAAAATAGGTCCTTATATGGTCTTGTGATGTCTAGATTCAATCTCTCCATTACTGACTTAGGCATAAGGTTATGAGAAGCGCCCGAATCAAACATTGCATCGTGTAATATCTTATCATGAATATGCAAGCTGACATAAAAAGGTAAGATTCCAGTAGCTGTTGTCTTTCCATCAACCTCTGGACCGAAAAGCAATTCTGGGGTGTCATCCAACACATTGACATCATCTTTGTTGTGGGTCAGTTGAAGGGACTTCTTGATTTGTTGTTTGTAAATGTTATGCTTGGCAAGCTCTGAAAGAGGAATGGCTATCTTCAATTTACCAATTTCAGCTTCTAAGTCAAAAGGTTTTTCAGATTGGATCTTGGTGTTCTGGTTAACAACCTTTTCTTTCTCAATTGCGTTTTTGGAGGATTCTTCTTGACTTTCAATCTGATCTTGAGGTTTGTCCTTTTTACTCATCTTTTGGAAAGTGTTGCTTGGATTTTGCTGTAAAGGTGGTGCAACCACTGGTTGTTGATTTGAGGGAAATGCTTCAGTTACCTCTTCAACTATTACTTCATTTGTAATTGAATCAGTTTTGTTAATAGGCTCTGTGACAGTAGCTTTCTTAGGCTGCAGGCTATCCTTTGTTTTCTCAGGCTGTGGCACATTTATAGTTCTGCTTCTCAATTTGTATTGCTTATGAACTTCAAAAACAGCTGTGTCATAGCCTTGTTTGAAATCAAATGATTCACCTGATTTGGTTTGGAACTGTTTGATGTCTTCATCTTCATGATCTTCTTGACTCAAAAAAACTTGATGATCATCATTTAGGCCCATCAAGTTAATGTGGGTATCATCTATCTGCTCATTAGAAGTGGATGCTTCAGCATAGTTTTCTTGGAACGGAGGCCTAATCTCTGGTTCAGGGCTGGCCTTGCCAACATTAGGATTTTTATTTCTTCTAAAATTGGGATTCCTGATAGGATTGTTCTGTGGTCCTTCCCATGATGATTTCCTCTCAACTGATTCTACTCTGTCACCTAATCTATGCATACCAGTGATTATTGCATCCAATTTATGATCCCAACCTGAAGGCTCTTCTTTGAAGGTAGTCTTTCTTTCAGTTATGGTCCTATTTCTCTTAGCTATCAGGTTGGCTTCTACACTAACTGCTATGTCTTGCATCTCAGCTAAAGTTCGGGGAGCTCTTTCTCTTAATTGGTATGCCATATCTGAATCAAACCCATCAGGAAAGGTATATAGAGCTAGATCAGGTGGGGGTCTGAGATTTTGGGAAATAGCATTGTAGACATTGTTGAACCGAGCACAATAGTCCAACACAATTTCTTGGGGACCTCTTTTGATAGTATTGTATTCAGATAAAATATGAAGTGGATCCTTTTTCTTCTCCCATCTGTTGATAAAGGTTTGATACAGGGCTTCAGGGTTAGCTATGGAGTTTGTTGGGAGTGACCTAAACCATGATCTTACATCTCCTGTTAGGCTTTGCACAAAAATTTTCATTCTAACCCCATCATCATCTATCTCATAATTTTCAAAATAGTCCTGCATTTTCTTAGTATGTTGAAGGGCTGGATAAGAGCCAGTACCATCAAAATATGAAATCTTGCTTTGGTAATCTTGAGGCATAGGCCCTGGATTGGCAGGTAACTGTAGTGGAGCATATCTATTAGCCGTGTTTGGTGGGATAATAGGAATAACAGGAACTAATGGGACAAGTGGAGGAAAGGGGGTGAGAAGGGTATGTGTAGTTGATGGAGGGGTTGAAAGGACACCTTGTGAAGTGGATGAAGAACTAGGAGATTGTGGAACGGTGGTATGTGGATGTAGAGAAACCTTAGCAGGGGTTGGAATATTAGTTTGAAATCCTGCATCAGAACTTGAATCTGATAAAGTCCCTTCTGATTTGTGTTTCTTAAGGATTCTTGGAATCAAGTTTGGGTTTTGGAACTCAGGTGATGGATCTGGATCTGGGTTAGATCTTGTATAGCGAGTTTTCTTCTTAGGAGCCAGTTTCTGTGATTTTCTTTGGGAGAATTTTTAAGAGATAGTGATATTTGACCAGGACTGATCAAGTATAGCACAACTGTATGGAACTTAAGACTGAATAAAGATTGACTGAGGATATACTCCTGCAAATGCAAAGCAGAGGCAGTTTCTAAGGCTGTCTGGTTGTCACTCAGGCAGTATCTGCAGTATTAAGAATCAGACAGGGGTTTATGAATTTCATTCAGGTCCCCAGTGGAGTCGCCATATATGTTAACACCCAGGTTGTTCCCTTTGACTCCTGAGGGAATACGGCCGGGGTAACCACTAACCAAGATTTGGATTACAGGTTCTAGCCTACCTGTAATCAGAGAGGGCTCTCTCTTTCAATTTTAACTTTGTTTTTGAGGATTTTAGGCTAGTTATGAGGTGAGAGTTTGTCTGAATTTTGGTTGCAGACTGTTGTTCAAGGAAGGGCATGCAAATATGAAGGAGAGTTCAATCCATTGGGCATGTGGAGTCCAGGAATGAGTAGGATTTAATGTCTGTGATAAAGAGGGGTTCGCTGCAAGGCTAGATGGGTATTCATGATACAAACTTTGATTTTTAGCAAGGAAAACAGTATAAATTACACCAGGAAAGGCAATTAAGAGTTCTTTCACAGTGCAATACGAAATGAAGAACAAATCCTACTCAGCAGCAACAGAGAATTACTGAATAAAGACTTATCATGTGATTAGAGCAAATGGGAGCATTTAAGAATTCCACAGTTGCAGCTAACCTTGAAGAAAACATATCTATTAGTAAGGATTGATTTTAGGGTGCCTTTAATGGACAAATCCTGAACTAGTCTTTTACCTTTCTACCAAGATTAAACACCATACATCACAGACAGATTACAGAAAAGATAAAACATAAATACAGTTAGAAAACACTTATTGTATCACGCCATAACACGAGAATCCTGCAGCAGTCAGTAATTTCATCACAGCACGTCTAAGCCAAACATATCTCCTGGAAACCAACAGCACCTTTGTATTATATCTTTCAGAGGAAATACAGCCGAGTTCTCTTGAACAAATGAGTAACAACAACCCCCAATCAACTGTGCAGGGGTGCATATATACAAAAATATCACAAAAGTATCTCAAATCTGAGTTATAGCACAATAACTGCTCTTACCAACTTTCAAAGATATTTCTTACAAAATTAAAAGCTACTTTAATGAATATATAATAGCTACTTTCTGTTTGTCAGAATTTCTTGACTTTTGAGGGCAACTGGCTCTACAGGGTGCTTTGCATTGATTCTGAATAATACGCCCTTTATTGCTCTGTCGTGTTGTAGCTATCTCAGTCCTGTCATCTGCATCTGTCGGTGTTACTTTAGTGTCCAAATTGGTTTGCTGAGTTGGCTCAGTCCACTCTTTTCCAGTCATAATGAATATATCAATTTTTGAAATTGCTGACTTATAATTGATGTACAAAAATTTAATGAAAAATCTGTTTGTTCACAGCAATGTCTGTATCATGCTTGTCCACCATTCCTGAGTAGGCAATTGATGTCTCAAAATTGTGCCTAAGGTTTCATCTGCCTCAGTATATTTGTAGTAATTTGGAGGCACTTCAAACAGATGTCTAATCTCATTCATGATAAAAAAAACAAATTCTCTATTCTGTCATAGAGGCTCTGCCCAGATGCAGGCCCTGTTTCCTCTGGGGCACTTGATGTTGCAGTGATCTGATTTGTAGCAAATGTATTTACCCTCTTGGCATAGTTTTCATGGGATAGTAACCTTCTTGCACTGTTTAGTAAGCTGGGAAGGCCTCTGTTATGCAATGCTGTAAATTTCTCCATGAATTTGTTCACCTCTATCTGCATTTCCTAGCACCTTCTATCCAATGTTTGCACAAGATTTCTCAAGGTGAGCACCCTTTTTACTAATAAAATGGTATCAGTCCTGTTAGAGATACCCATTGCTGCCAGCTAAGGGCCTGTGCGGTTGTTCAGGACATTGATCATCCTATTGGCTATCTCAAGCATATTGCCTAGAGATGCCCTTGCTCTTTGACTTTATTTTTGGGCCCTGCCTATGAGATCTATGTGCTCATGAATGGTTTCAATATATCACCATTGATCTGTTATAGACTGACCAATATTGGCCCACAAGACTTTCTTGATTTCAGCCACCACTTTGTCAAGAGAGAGCTCTTTCTCCAGTTCTTTTATCTTCTTCTCAAGATCCCTTACCTCTCTTGTTTTTTCAGCTACACTTTGCTTTGATTTATCATACTTTTCATTAAGTATAGCTAATTTTTCCTTGGCCTCATTTAGTTCTGCCATCTGGGCCTCCAAAGCTTGAAGTTCTTTCATCATATTTTGCATATCCAGGCTGGGTGCCTATCCTGATGTTGTTGCTGGTGCTGCTGCTGTATTTGGTGCTAATGTTGAAGGGCTTGTCCCAGTTGTTTGTCCTGTGGGAGGACTGATAATTTGAGGGGGTTCATCAAGGTTAATCACTGGCTGAGGGGGCTGAGATGTCTGCCCTCCTTCTTTCTGTTTCAGGGCTGCCTGTAATGCACCCTCTGTTGCTATCAATCGGCCTTCTGTTTCTACCAATTGCTTGTGTAATGTCCGCAGCATGGCTACTACATCTTGGTCCTTTCTCTGCTGAGCAACATCTTCTGTTTGAGGGTGAAGGGTTGCTGGAATTTTGACCATCTTCCTCAAAGCTGCTATATCCTCCTCTTTTTTCTTTAATAATGCCTGCACATCTTTGGGATCACTTGGGTCATGCCCAAGCTCTATAATGATATCTTCCAAAGACCTAATCCTATTGTATTTGGCTTGAGAAGATGCTTTCTCCAATTCTAATTGGGCAGTAGTATTATGGAGACTATTTTGCAATTTGTGTGCTAGAAAGGTTTTATCTGCAAGAGAGGAGTAGACCATCTCACTCGTTTGCTTATGTAGCTCTATTTGGTCCATTGGGTGGATGTCCTTTGCAAATACCTCAAGGTTGGTTCTAATGTAATCTGCAGCTGACTGTGGCTACAGCATAGTAGGCA
Organism: Pinus tabuliformis; assembly: GCA_031772625.1. Taxonomy (NCBI): domain Eukaryota; kingdom Viridiplantae; phylum Streptophyta; class Pinopsida; order Pinales; family Pinaceae; genus Pinus; species Pinus tabuliformis. The sequence continues at coordinate 853,136,295 of CM062820.1, read as the reverse complement.
TGAAATGACTCATAGTCATCTTCCCCTCTGTTATGTCATATGCTGAAATAAGCCTCTGTTGGTTTGTGGGAGCCATTTTGAGCAAGTGATTGTAAAGTTGGAGTCTGACTGGCTCATTCCTCTTCTTAATATCAATAAATTGCTGCTTTATGCTGGATTCTACCCTTCTTTGCTGGCTTGAGGAGCTGACCTCTCCTCCAAGTGGTCTTTCTTGTTCCTGTTGGAAGGAACTAGCTGATGCTTCGATGCTAGGGGGCCCATACCTATGGATGGCCCAATAGGCATCTCTTCTTTTCCTTTTCTCCCCTTGTTGACTTGCTGATGTAGTGAGGGGAGTTTCATGTTGTCTGTCCCTCTTCCTAGTTCGTTCTTCATTCAACGGGGTTTGGAGCACCGAGGCATCCACTACTGTTTCCTGCCTTGGAGGCACACTTTCTTGAGCCTATTGCTCTGTAGCTACAGGGGCCTCAGCCATTTCTTCTTGTTGTTTTGTATGTTCCTTCTGTTGTTCTGTTGTTGGGAGTGGCTTCTCCTGTTCCATCTCTTTCCCCTTTTCTGTGCCAGCTGCTTGAGGAATAGTTTGAGTTGCTTGCTTGGGCGCTGTAGAAGATGAGGCAGCTGCTCCAAGTTGAATATGAGGAAGAGGAAAAACCTGCCCACAATATTCCAAGTCAGCTTCCTTCTCAAGTTTCTTGGCTTCTTTTAGTGATATTTCCTCTTTAGTACTTGCCTCTTCTAGAGTGCCCTCTTTCCATCTTAACAGATTTGCATATTTTTCAATATGAGGCAACCTGACATGATCATAGCTAGCCAACTTATATTTGACCCTTCTAAGGCTAATGAAATGATTGGGATCATAGGGTATCCATAGGAAACTGGTTTGCAACTCGAGGCACTTTAGGATCTTATCTGCTTCTTGCCATGCCTCTTCTCTTTTATTATAAATAAATGGGCCTAGCTGGTTTCTGACTTTGAGTTGTACCTTCTTATTTTTGCTGTGGAAATGGACCATGTCTGCATTTCCAAACTGTCTGAAATACTCTAAGGCAAAGAGTCTCATAGGGACATATCTTGGTAGCCTATATGGGGCTAACTCACAACCATATATTCTGATCACTGTATGGTGTTGGTAAAAGTACCAATCCCCAATGCTGTAGGCCTTTGAGAGCTGGAGGATTCTTTGCATCTCATCTGTCAATCTTGGAGGAGGGGCACTCAACAACAAGGACATGGCTGGATGGATAAAAAGGTCTATGAATTCACAGTAGCTGTATGGTGAATAAGATGTATGATGAAAGATTGAAGACCAAAATACCACAGATCTTAGGTTTCCCTGAGCATCAAACTTCTTGAGAGTAATAGGGAAGCTATCCGGCTGGTAAAACAAGAATAAGTGATAGATGTAGGAAGTGTATCTAAATATCCTTTCCCTCTCTAAATTCATCAATTGCTCATGAATTTTATTGGCAATGTATGCAGCATAATCATAGTGAACAAAAGGAGGCTTTCCAGGGGAGAAGATAGACATCATTGCCAGAATGGTTTCATCAGCATCCTCAGTTGACCTGTAACCCAGGACATAACTTATCATATCCACAAGCATCCTGCCCAACTCATTGAAATATACATTTCCTATCGGAGGGGTCCTCACAGTTTGAGAGCCTGGTTCAATGAATAGCTGATTAATATTTATGATTTGGGCACTGGACAGCTTGCCTCCTTGGTCTATTAAGTGCATCATGGACAGAGGAGTCAATGGCTTTGTAGTGTGAAAGTGCAGCATTTGATTTATAGCCTCAGGGGTGACATGGAACAAAACTGAACCTGAGGGACTGAGGACAGCTCTTTAACATGGATCATAGTTGGCACTGCATCTATGAATCAAATCTGGGAGGACATTGACTTGAGGAAGATTGAAAATGGGCAAATTAGAGTTCCAAATCCCTAGAATATCAGTTCCACTGAGATGTTTGGCTTTCAGATCATTGAGTACATGAATATGATACTTTCTGTACATTGGGATTACTTCTGCCATCTGGTAGTCTCTGTCAGCCAGGGCCTGCCATTCTAGCTCTCTTTATGGGGCATTTAAAGGTGCAATGTTCAATGCTACTGGAGTTTCCATGGTCAATTGATAGTTTGAATTATATTTGAACTGGTTTTTCTGGGCACAACAACACAGAGTAATGAATTTTGTAGGAACAGGGCAATTTGCAGAGAAACAGGGTGAATGAGGGTGAAAACAAGTTGAAATGTTCCTGAAAAAGGTTTAATGAGCAAATACTGGGATTTAAGAGTCGTTTTCCCGGTGGACTTGTGTAACAGAGGTTTTAGTTTGCGAATGCGCAAACAGACTGTAAATTTGTGGGAATTGGACACAATAGGGACTTCTGCAGGTAAAATTGGGCTCACAGTGTGTAAGAGCACCAGTAGTTCATGAAGATTTCTTGAACTTACAGTGTTTTTCTTTTCTTAGTTTCCTCAGAGAATTATGGAAAAAACCAGGCGCGGAGGGGAAACTTTGATAAATACCTGGTAAACTCGGGCAATGGTGGCAATGCAGGTGAATTCAGGGCGCTGGCAGCACGGGAGCAATCTTCAAAGTTGGTGGAGAACGACGTTCTAACTCATGCAAGAGCACAGTGCATGGATATTGCAAATAATGCGAAAAACTGACTTTTTCGGGCAAAATAGAAAATTTTGGCTTTTGGCGCGTTTTTTGTATGACGTCAGCATGACGTCATAGGTGGGGTCATGGTACGGAGTGATGACGTGGCGGCCAGTGAGTGGTCCGCGTGGATGGGGGACGTGGCGGACAGCTCAGGGCGATGGCGAATGGAGCGGTGATGCGACGCTGAGGTGGCAGTGACGTAGGCGTGACATGGTGGGCGGTAAACAAAGGCGGTAAGCGGTAATATCGGACCGCTTGTTGTACGGGAACGGTTTTGGTAGGCGGCCTCCCGATACAACTCAGGAGCGACGCGTGTCCGAGCCCTGACGTCACCCTCTAACAGTTTTCGGGTGCTAACGTGCAGGCATCGGGGGCGGTCTGAAATCAATGTGAGCCGTCGGATGGGAGGGCCCAGATCCGACGGACGACGGGATGGAAAATTGCCAACAAGATACGGCGGAACCCAGCGCATTATTTTAATAATTTCCTTTTGTTTTTGTGAAATGCGCATTGCAACAAGAACTTTGGATAAGCGGCAAAAGTGGGTTTAGCAATGGTTTATAAGCCAAATGGATTAATTAACATTTGTTTGCAAAGCGGGGTTAGGGCTATTATCCAAGCAGATCTTGGATTAATCCCTAAACTTTGTTTTTGGCGTTATTTTGCCTATTGCGCCTAAATATCTTAGCGCTCCAACCTTTGAAGTTATAAGGCTATATTGCCTAGGGGAGGGGAAATATATACTTTGGAGCTTTTTATATACAATGGTGATATAGTAGTAGGGAAAAGGGGAATATAGGGAATTAAGTAATAATGGTTAATAGTTAATATGGGAGGGGGATATGAATGAGAGGTGATAAACACTAAGTTTTTAGGGAACAAACTTAGTTTTGAGAGTAGATCAAAATGAAAAGGTTTTGACACAAGAAATGTGGCTCCTTATGAAACAAGAATCAACAAAAGAGTTTGACTTCTCTTATGAACAAAGGTGGTATTGGGATGTTAGCAAGGAGTTTGATGGGGGATGATTGGGAAGTTAGACATGCTTCACTTTGTTGCTACAAAACTACTAATAGGAAGATCTACACTGGCCACCATGTGTTTCCTTTGCTTAGGCCAGTGATATGAAAGAAATCATGCTTCTGCAACCCCATCTACCTACCCATTCTATTGCCTAGCATTTTTTATTACTTCAAGGAGGGTGCACTTAGACTTGCAAACCCTCATGTGTCTTTTTCTTTTCCTTTGGCATTTCCTTTTGATTTTCTATCTAAGGCTAGCCTTATTACTTCCAAGGCCCCAGATTAAGCAGTTGGGAACCTTCATTCTCTACCTAACTACTGATCTGCCAAGATTGAACAGTTTGGACAGATTTCTTTCTCTAATCTACAACAAAAATTGAAATATGGCATGACCCAGCTTAGACTGTTGGATCACCCATTCAGAAGTAGGACAGCATCAAACAACTGCAGATAGGTGTTTTCCACACAAATATGAGATCTTTGCACCATCAAAGTAGGGCATATTTGGCACTTCCCCAACCAATCATGAAAAATGAAACCTATTCGTATAGGTAGCTAACATTACACATGTTCAAAGCATTTATTTGAAGGTGTGGGTAAGTGTAGATTAAGTCTTAATCTCTCTAACATCCCCTGTAAAATAATAACCTTTATAAAAAGGTTAGCTTATTGGATTGTTTGTCCAAGATAACTCCTCTTTGATTGGTTTTTGCTTTATGCTTTCTGATAACTATTAAAAGATATTAGCTTATTAGACTATCTATCTGAAATAGCTCTTCTTAGAGTGGTTTCAGTTTGGCCTTCAGTTTCCTTTGAATATATTTTGTTGGGTTGTAGAAATATTCTACACGCATCCAAATTTCCCTAGTTGTTAAGAAGTTTGTCTGATTGCTTAATTATTAGGAATCTCCTTACATTCTTCTATCATAATCCTTGAAAAGCTAAGTCATTCTGTCAGGTTGGAAGCTGACACATTCTGAAGGGACCCTGTGAGAGAGGCCTTTAATCATGGATAGGGATTGTCATTAATCGCCAACCACCCCCAATTAAAACCATAAATCTGGTCATTATGCTTCAAAGGTTGTTTTTCAGTGACAAGTGAACAGCGTTAAACAAAGCCTCATAACACCTAAGGGAGCCCCCTCTAGTTCAAAGGCCAACTTGAAAAGGACTACCTACAAGAAACAGGTACAATATCTGGCACCATTTTCAAGGAGCGAAGTAACGAAGATATATTTGTCCAGGAATGATAAAGATTAGATCTATTCCTTTCTGGTGAACAAGGAGTAGGCATTTAGTATTGGTTGCATTTCTTTCACCTGGCGACTCCACTCTGTCATATGGTGATTCCACTGGATTACCGATCCCATTGTTTCAAAATTTTAGCTGCCTTTACTGTTATGCAAGGTTCATTGATACTTACAATCAGTAGTATTTTTCTCTCCCTCTAAGCCATGGTCATAAATCTAAAATGTCTACAGAGGATGCAGCTTTTAAAGTACGCCTATGAGTATAAGTTTCCCATCGGATCTCATGTTAATATTTTTTATATTCTTCAGATGCTCACAGTGTAGTTTTCACTCCGCACTTGGTTACATTGGAAAGCAGATTACACCTAACAGTGTAAAGTTTTTCAATTCAGTTAGATAGAGGTGTGGGGATTGAATAGATATTCTGAGTTTCAGTATGCAGTAGATCAATGTGTTTTTTTTATGAGTGGTGTGATTTGAAGAGTATATAATAGATCAGAGTATATTTTCAGTCTCTAGAAATTTTCAGTTTTCATATTTCAATATGAAAGAGTATCCGAATTAGTGAAGGCATATGGTTGCATTTTACAGTTGCAGGTTGCAGTGTGCAGTAGCAAAGTATTCAAATGAAAACACTTATCCATGGTGATTGGTTATATTTTTACATAAGATGGAAAATTAGTGGTCGATGGTTTTATGGTATGATTCCATGCCCAACATTAAAGGCAACTGGTCTACGAGTTCTTTGCATCCCACAGGGGGAAGCAATCCCCATTGGAGCCGATGTTGTAACATGATTAGTTTTGATAATTTAAATTTGTTGATATGATTGGTTTTAGTAGTTTAGAAATAATAAATGGGTCTGAAAGAGTAAATGCACCCTCAAAATGTAAATTTAAGCTTCATTAGTTGGTTGATTTAGTTAATCATGCATTTAAACATGATTAAATGATGTAATAAAGTAATTAAAACATCGTTTACAAACATATGATACTGTATTTTCCGAATATGAAAGAGTTTTTTGTTTCTAACATCCTCTTGTAAAAAAACCTCTCTCATATTTCTAACATCTATTATGATTTGGGAGATGTTAATGATTCTTTAAAGACATATTTTCTAGAAATTTCCTGTTTCAATCACATTTTTCCAGAGAATATTGTGGATAATAAGAAATGAATTGTGGTAATATGGAGGAGTTTTTTGTTCTTCATATTCTATTATACAAAATCCTATCTCATTTTTTTAACAGAGGTTATGGTTTGGGAGACTCATGTGAATCTTAGCAGGCATGGTTTCCCGAATTTTCTTGTTTTTAGTCAGTATTTTCAAATGCAGTGTTCGAGCATGTGGAAATAAATTTTCAAAAACAGAAAGAGGTTTGTGTTACCCACATCATTATTTACAAAATGTCTCTCAGTTTGCTAACATATGTTATGGGTTTGGATAAACAAAGGTATTACAGGACCCTAGTTTTCAGAATTTTGGGAGGAAAAAACTCAAAGACAATTAGTGACTTGGAAGCCACCTCATCAAATATGAGTTGCAATCAAATTCGAATTTCTCTTCTTTATCAAAAGAAATCCTCAAGGATAGTACCAGAACTCTTCAAATCGTTTTAGTAACCTTTATTTGTGTTCTATTTTTGTAATGTAGTTTTCAGATATTTGTAATAACTCTTGATATTTTTATCAAGATATTTTGTGAGGAAATTATATAAATACCTCATTAATTGAAGTAATATGTGTGGGATTTTGATGCCAAGGCTCTTTACTTTGTAATAGCTTCTATTACAGGTTTTCTAATGAAAGCCTTTTGGCTCTAGTTTGACAGAATTTTGTGTTTTCTAGTATGTATTTCTAGCGTTTCATATCTTATTTCTACACATGTTCAAAGAATTTATATGAAGGTGTGGGTAAGTGTAGATTGAGTCTTAATCTCTCTAAAATCCCCTATAAAATCATAGCCTTTTGAAAAAGGTTAGCTTATTGGGTTTTTTGTCCAAGATAACTCCTCTTTGACTAGTTTTTGCTTTATGCTTTCTGATAGCCATTAAAAGATATTAGTTTATTGGATTATTTGTCCGAAATAGCTCCTCTTAGAATGTTTCAGTTTGGCCTTCAGTTTCCTTTGAATATATTTTGTTGGGTTGTATAAATCTTCTACACACATCCAAATTTCCCTAGTTGTTAAGAAGTATGTCTGCTTGCTTAATTATTAGGAATCTCCTTAAATTCTTATATCATAATCCTTGAAAAGCCAAGTCATTCCGTCAGCCTAGAAGCTGGCACATTCTGAAGGGGCCCTGTGAGAGAGGTCTTTAATCATGGATAGGGATTGTCGTTGGTCGCCAACCACCCCCAATTAAAACCATAAATCTAGCCATTGTGCTTCAAAGGTTGTTGTTCAGTGACAGGTGAACAACGTTAAACAAAGCCTCGTAACACCTGAGGGAGCCCCCTCTGGTTCAAGGGCCAAAGTGAACCTAAAGGCTAGTTGAGTTGGTTTCCTGGCATAGTTTTTGCAGCCAAGGGCTGCCTACGGTAAACAGGTACAACAAGACTATTCTATACACTACTCTGAGGCATGTTTGGTTGGTAATATTTTGTGTACTATTATCTTAAAATATAAGGTTGTGCATGAAATGTTGGTGCTCTAATTTGTGGACCTTTTGAAAGGTTCTTTTCACTACAAATTCAGGGGCTTATCATTATGTATTTTTGGCCCTTTAGTGCATAAATTGGAAACTGATAACAAGACTGTGCACTTTGCAAAATGATCAAAAAGGAGTTCAAGTCAGTCTTAATAGTCAAGGATTTCTTTTAAGGAAGTTTCTTTGCTGAATTTTTGTGCCCTAATATATAGCAATTGATGCTTTATGTGTACTTTATTTCTTGACAAGTATTTGCAGCTGACATAACCAAATTCAGTAGAGTAGTTTGAGAACGGTTAACTAACCTTTGTATATGGAAATGTGATGATTAATTCATTCATATCGATGTTTGATGGAAGTATGAAAATGTGAGATCAGTATCACGGCTTGTAGTATGCTTGCATTTTCGTTGGCTTAAGAAGTATCATCAAATTATTTCCTGGTTTGTATAAAGAAGTTGTACTTCATTTGTCTACAGTGGTCGAGGGTTAAGGCTTGAACTGTAAATTTGTTCTAGTTCATTGTCACATTTTTTAAACAAGTTTGGCTTGTTCAGTAGTAAGAATTTCAATGTCACAGTCAAAGACATTTGGCTGAAAGGGCTTTATTGTTTCACTATACATATAAAGTAGAGGGTAGGCAGTTCTTGCTTTAGCAGATCTAAAGTATAGTTTCTTCATTATCACACCAATTTTTCGACAACGAAAAAGTTTGTTCTTGTTTGGCAGTAAGGGTCACATTGAATGAATTTTTATATTGTGATTATGATACATGCTTAACAGTAATATAACTTGACAGTGATATTGTGATTGTAGGTTTTAACCCCGTATAGAAATTACCTGCATATGAATTCTAAAACACAGAAAATAAACAATGCGAGAGTATAACACATAAAACACATATACACAGAGATTTTCCCTTGGATCCCAAAACCGGGACTACCAGCTTGATTTTTCATTATATTCCTTTCAATGTTACAATACATATTTATACATGTCGAAGCATCCAATACCATGGACCAAAAACCATTGCGTCCAAAACCATGGACCGAAAACCATGCACAAAACCATAGGTAGGTCCGCCAAACCTAATATAGGGTCCAAAAAAAAATCTCAGGGCAACAAACCCCGTAGAGGGGGGCTACTCGCCCCCCTCAAATCCCCCGAACAGGGGGGGCTCTGCCCCCCCTCTAACCCCCTAGTTCACTACATGGTCTAGTCGTGGAAAGAATATAACACAACCCAACAGTGATTATAACATGTCCTAGATAATTATCCATGCTTACAATACATGATGGTTACATGATTGGATGTTATATATGATTGGCAGGGATATATGATCGATACATGCTAACACTAATATATGCTTGAAAATGATCCATTCTTAGTGATACATTTTCTTGTGCCAATCATAGTTGACATTGATACAACTTGACAATAATGCATGCTTGACCTTGATACATGCTTATTGTGTTATTTACAATGATACTTGACAGAGGTGTTTGACAATGATACTTGACAGTGACTTGTGGCAGTGATATTAAATAGAGTTGCATGCTCTTGTGACTGTACTATTTGATAGTGATACTTTTCAAAGATTGATGTTCTTACGTGACAGTGATTCACACTCTTGTGATAGAGATATTTATAGTGTTATATGCTCTTGTGATAATGATGTTTGGCTATGATTGTAATTGTATGTTACAGTTGATCAAAAGGGGACTTGTTCTCCACATAATACTTTACTTATTTAAGAAGGCTTAAGTGTTGCTGGATCAAGTGTTGAATTTGCCTTGGAATCTACGATAAGTAGTAGTGGTAGCAAGTAGTTGTGGAGTAACAGTGGACAGTGGTAGAAGTGAAGTGCAGCGGCAGCGGCAGCATGCATGGTAGTGGACAATGGTAGCAGCGAAGTGCAACAACAATTGCAATAGTAGTGGAAATAGGATTGGAAGTGGTAAATGAACTTTGTTTTTATAGAGGTTGAGATGTTCTTTGAAGGGACAGGTTGACCTTAGATTAGGAGGGAAAGGTTAATTTTAAAATTTGAATTTTAAATTATATTTTGGAGCTAAAAACTCACATGAGGCTGACTTCTTTTTATATGGAAATTTTAAATTTTAATTGGAGCCAGAAACCCTTCTTAGATTTTAACTTAATCCCATCATAAAATAATTTAGCCATAAAATATTTGATACAACAAAAACACCTTCTTGACTTCATGATTTTCTAGATAATAATAAACCACCACATCACTATCATTTAGGGCTCCTTGACCAAAAATAAGTCTCTAATCTTTGAAATGCCATATCTCCTCAACTGTGAGGATCCACGAGGTGTGCAACCTATCATTGTAATTAGTACGATGAGGAGAATCCATTAATGGTGATCTTGGGAGACACCCAAAAATATGCATCCTTAAAAACTTCAACAAGTGAGGGGCTCGTGTGGGGTTGTTGAACCTCGGAATTACCTTCCCCTTGACATTTGTTCTCACCTTTTTTTCTTGATTTCTCACAAGACTACAAATCTAATCAATGATAAATGGTAGATTTTGTCTTAGGAAATCATTAAAATGATCACCATATTATATTTTCATGTTCTTGCAATTTTAATAGATTTTTGCAAATTAGCTACAGAACGCAACCTATTATGCATCTAACCGTGGGTTCTGTAGCTACTCTCATGGTTTGGTAGGTTATATGTGTCAAATGAAGAACTGGGCCACATGGGCATGTCCAGAAACATCTCCACATGGATTCTATCCTACTCACTCGGTCCAGATTGGCAAAAAAGCATGCCTAAAATCATGGTCAAATATGGAGCCAAATAAGTTATCTAGCAGCAGTAGGATTCTTTATTTTCTCTTTCGTAGCTTATCAAGAGTCTAACAATTCTGTTGAAGATTTAATGCAGATTAAGCCACTTGTAGTTGATCAGAATTTGAGGAGTTAATACAAATCAGGCCACCTGTAGCTGATCAAAATTTTAACAGTCTCATTACAATTCGAATTAAGCCACTTGTAGCATGTCTTCTTATAAATAGTCATGATAGATTCAGATCAAGCCACCTGTAACAAGATTTTCTCTTAGACAGTTATGTTGTTTTTCTATAAATATTGGTTAAATGACACCGAGAAGTAGTTAGAAGCTAAAAGGAATTACAAGATTTTGTTAAATACTCTGTTCAGACTTCGTTTTGTTGATAATACAAACTTTGTTTTGTCAATGGTGGTTTAAAAGTGCATCTTTAATTAGTTGTCATCCAGCCACATCAATTGCAGAGGGCCCCTGCACTGAAGGAGGTTTTTCACTTGTTGTTTTCATTTTAATTTCTATTACTCTATTTTCTACAAGTCTGTTTTCTCTAGTTTTGTTTCATTTCAGTTTGTAACCAATAGTGTAAGGATAAAAATCACAATTGTGCAAGTCTTATTCTTCTGAGATATTGTATGAGAAATGACTGAATGAAAAATGAAGTAATGAGAATACACATTTTCTTAGCTTCTTACTGTTTTGATTACTCATTTTCTTAGCATAGAACTGTCAATTAGTTGTATTAATAGATGTTCTCAAAACCATTTCGAAATGATGAAAATTGTAGCTTAATTGGTTGAATATCTAATTCATGCAGTGATTGAGCTTACTCGGCACATTATTAGTTTTACAAACTGTCATCTTTTCTTTTCTGTTTTTAGGTCATTACTTAGTTGCATCACTTGACATTCCAAAAAATCATTTCAGGGAGATTGATTCTATCATGTTTCAAAATTGAATGGTTGAATGGCTAAATGAATGTAATTATTGAATTACCTTTTGCATCAGTATTACTTTTGGTTTTAAGAATTAGACCCATGGATTAGGACTAAAAGGTAGATAAGATAGATGCTATGTTTCTCTTATTAGTTCCTAACTATTTAAAAATGATTCTTGGTCCATTTTTAGGATATTAGACTAACTTAGGAACCTATCCTTCCTTTAAAACTCATTAGATCCATGTAAATCACTCATAGATTGTATATTCTTAGACATCAAAGAACAGAAACCCCCAAAACAAACATAAAAATACAAAACAACAAAGTAAGAGAAAAGTTAACTAAGCACATATAGTGCATCACACTTCATTAGTCTACAAACCTCTGTTGATAATTCATGCAAGCAATTTAGGACACTAAATTGACTAAACATTTTGGCGACTTTGCCCTAGAAGTGTGATTAGGTAACCTTATCTCTTACATTCAAAAAAAAAAATGATATGCGTAGAGAAAGATACTCTAGGGGTACATTCATAGCTAGAGGCAGGAGTTATATTCCTACAATACCACCTACTCCACCAAGAATAAGAATAGATACACCTCCATCTCAAGCTCATATTCCTAGCCATAGACCTCCTGAAGTTCTAAGGTCAAAAATTCAATCAAGAGGATCCCCTACTTCATCTACTGAGGCAGTCCTAGAGGAGGAAAATCTTGGATCTCCAAGAGAAGAAGTAGCATTTTTCACCTCTACATGGGAACATATTTTAGTTGAAGAATTAAGAATACCTAGTGGAGAAGAAGAAGTATAACCTCTCTTCCACATACCATTAATAAAGGAACTAGTGGAAGAGAAATTAACCTTGCAGGTTGAATCTTATATTAACTCTGAAGAAACTATAATGGAAGAAGGAGAGGATGGAGAATTCTCACTGTTTGGAGGAGGAGGAGGAGGCAGAGGAAGAGGTAAAGGAAATAATGGAGAAGGAAAAGGAAATAATGGAAGAGGTAAAGGAAATGGGGATGTTGATAATTCTTTTGGATTCCCTATAGTTTATGAAGAAACAGATGCGGCAATGAAAAATATCTCACCTTCTGTCCTCCCAAATTTTCATGGATTAAAAAGTGAAGACCCTGAAACCTTCTTATTTGAATTTTAAGTCTTGTGCAGAACTTATGATTATTTACAAGACTCTCATAAATTCAAATTGTTCCCTTCAACATTGAAAGGTGTTGCTTTAAAATGGTTCATGGGATTGGTCACTCAGTCCATTAAAACATGGAATGACATGAAGAAAGTGTTTTTGGATAGGTATTTGGATTATTGGATGCCTATCAATCACAAGGATGAAGTGTTCAAAATCATGCAAAGAGAGGATGAAAATTTAGAGGATTTAATTGAGAGATTCAACAATAACTTAAAAAGAGCAAAAAGGGATAACTTAGATCAAGATACTTTAAAATCTTTTTTATTAAAAGCCATTAGAGATGAGTGGATAGATATCCTTAACATGATGGGGAAGGGATATATCTCTCAACTCCCATTAAATGACATAGCAGAATTATGTGTTCATCTCTCAAGAGGAAAATCCAAAACTGGGAAAGGTCCAAGTGATCCTTCTCTTATTAGGGTGAATAAATTTGAAACTGGATCAGTGAGTAGGGAAGAAATTGGAAACATGCTTGATGAATTTAAAACAGATATTCTAGGGAGCCTTAGTGAACAGATAGACACCCTTAAGTTACAAAATAAGCTATAAATCGAGACTGATGCTCTGGCTATTTTCTGTCCCAAATGCAAAAACAAGCACGCTTTAAGAGAATGCCCTTTAGATACAAAAGTCATAGATACTTGTGTGATTTGTTTAGAAAACCATGAGACCAAAAGTTGTCCTTCAATCCCTGGTCTTAAGGCTGTTTTTCAAGAGGAAACAATTTCAAATCCAACAGAGTCTCTTTGCTTTGTCTCTAGAAGACCTTGGCAAGGGCAACAAAATCAGGGTTTTAACAACCAAATGTATATGCAGCCCCCTCCAAATTGGAATTCTTGGCAACAACCTTGGCCTCAATCTCAATCTCAAACTCAACCATAGGCTCAAGGAATACAAAATCCTTATGGAATATTCTCTCCATACTATCAATATCCTCCATCATATCCAAACTATCCTCCCCAAAAAATTCCTCAACAAAATCAACAACCCCAACTTCAAAACCAAAACCCTCAACTTTCACTGCCATTTCCACAAAGACCAAATCAGTTACCTGCCCAACCATTACCTAACCCCAACAATAAAAATCCTCAGAATACCTATACGGTGGAAGGACAGCAATTTCCGACTTACATGATCACTCCATAAGATATCAATGATGTCCAATTGAGATCTAGTAGGATATTAGAAAAGAAAAAACCTTTTGTGGTTATTCAAGAATAAGACAATTCTGAGGAAGATTCTCTACAGCAAAATAAAAGTTTTGAAGGAACATCTCCTCAAAACCAGAATACTAAAAATGAAAAATAGAAAGAACCAATAAACTCAACTCATAATAGAGTTCAGGCTTCTATGATCCATAACAAGTTAAGAAAGATTCTTCGGCGAAAATCACATGGAATATCATTTGTCGACGCGTTTCGAACCAACTAGTGTGGTTCATCGTCAGGACAAGTTGAGCATGACGATGAACCACACTAGTTGGTTCGAAACGCGTCGACAAATGATATTCCATGTGATTTTCGCCGAAGAATCTTTCTAAACTCAACTCATATCAAAGAGCAACAACCAGTATCCACTTCTACACCTCCTTTTCCAGAAAGATTACAAGTTGATTATGATTTTCTAGATGAATTCAAAAATGTTTGTATCAAAATCCCTTTGTTACAAGTCATTAAGGATATTCCAATTCTAGCTAAAACAATAAAAGAGTTGAGCATGAAGAAACCAGGAAGAAAAACAAAATAAGTAAAAAGAATTCAACTAGCAGGAAAAATAAAAGACATAATGATGGGAAAATTTTCCATACAAAAATATGTAGATCCAGGAAGTCCAGTTGTAAAAACACATATCAATGGAGTTGAAATCCAAAATACACTGATTGACTTAGGAGCAGCAATAAACATCATGAGCAAACAAACCATGGAACAGCTCAAACTTCCCAATCTTCTTTGTACACCTACATTACTGCAATTGGCAGATAGATCTGTAATCAAACCAGATGGTGTGTTAGAATATATTTCAATGTCCTTAGACTCTTGGGAGTACCCTGTTGATTTTATGATCCTAACCCCAAAGAGAAATCTAGGAAGACATCCACTTATATTAGGAAGACCTTGGCTAGCTATAGTTGATGCTTCCATTAGCTGTAGATCTGGTGATATGTATATCTCTTATGGTAATTCAACTAAGAAATTCACTTTATATCCTCCAACAAGAAAAATCATAGAGATAGATGACAAAGAATGGATTGATGACGAAAATGATATTCAACCTCTCTTTACTATTTCAACCATTAGTGAAGATAGTCAAATCTGAAATACAATGGAAAATTTTGAATCATCTCCAGAATATGAACATGGTCAGTTTCAAGAAAAATCTAATATTGAATATTTTTCATCTAAGAAGATGTCCCTTTATTCTATGGAATAATTTGGTAGCTATACAGTTGAAATCTTTCCAGGGAAAACATTGAACATAAACAATAACTTGGAAAAATTACAACAGGAAAAGCTAATCAAAACTTTACAACAACATTCTTCTACATATGCATGGGAATACACTGACATGAAAGGAATTAGTCCTAAGACTTGTATACATCACATCTACATTGAGGAAAATTATAAACCTATCAGACAACCTCAAAGAAGGATGAATCCAAATCTTAGGGAAATTGTGAAAGAAGAGTTGCAAAAATTGCTAAATGTAAATTTTATTTACCCAATTTCAGATAGTCAGTGGGTTTCTCCTCTAGTGATTGTGCCTAAAAAGAATGGTAAATGGAGGGTATGTATTGATTATCGAGAATTGAATAAAGCTACCCTAAAAGATCATTTTCCTTTGCCCTTTATAGATCAAGTGTTAGATACATTAGTAGGTAAGAAGTACTTCTCATTCTTGGATGGTTTTAGTGGTTACAATCAGATTCAGGTAGCACCTGAAGATCAAGATAAAACCACATTCACTTGCCCATGGGGAACTTATGCCTACCAAGTACTCCCTTTTGGATTATGCAATGCACCTGCAACATTCCAAAGAGCAGTACTAGGAATTTTTTCTGATCTGATACACGATTGTGTAGAGGTATATATGGATGATTTTGCAGTTTATGGGAATACATTTGAGGAAGCATTAGAAAATTTGGAAAAAGTTCTTAAAAGATATAAGGAAGAAAACCTTTCACTAAGCCATGAAAAATGTTCTATGATGTTTATGGAAGGGATTATTTTAAGACATCACATTTCAGGAGATGGAATTAAGGTTGATAAAACTAAAGTTGAAGTCGTCTCTAAATTATGAATTCCAAGTTGTCAAAAGTATGTTAGAAGTTTTCTAGGGTTCATAGGATATTATAGAATGTTTATAAAAAATTTCACTAAACTAGAATCACCACTCTTCAAATTGCTCACCAAAGATTGTGAATTCAATTGGAATCTTGATTTCCATTTGGCATTTGAGACTTTGAAAGAAAAAATTTCTGAGGCATCCAGCTTAAGAGATCCAAATTGGAAACTACCTTTTCATATTTCAACAGATGCCTTAGATACAGCTCTGGGAGTTGTATTAGGACAAAAAGATTTGATCCCTTCTGCCATCTACTACACAAGAAAGAATTTGACTCCCATTGAGTTAAATTACACTGTAATTGAAAAGGAATTCTTAGTTTTTGTTCATTCTATCAACAAGTTCAGACATTATATAACAGGCTATGAAACATATATTCATACAGATCACTCTGCAATTAGATACTTAATGAATAAACCGATTACTGTGGCAAAATTACAAGATGGTTATTACTCCTGCAAGAGTTCAACATCATTGTTTTAGATAGACCTGGAAAAGAAATATAGTTGTTGATTTCTTGTCTAGAATTCAAAATATAAAAGATAACACTCTAGTTGAAGATAAATTTCCTGATGAATATCTTTTTGCAGTAACTACTCAAACCCCTTGGTTTGCAAATATTGCTAATTACTTAGTCACGGGAAAATTACCTTCACGTCTGTTTCCTAAGGAGAAAAGAACAATCATTCAAAAAAGTGCAAATTACTCATGGATTACTAGTGAATTGTATAAAACAAGTCCAGATCTCATGATCAGAAGATGTGTTCGAGAAGATGAAATTCCTGAAATTCTTAAGGCATGCCATGATGAACCTTTTGGTGGACACTTTTTTGACAAGAGGACAGCTTATAAAATCCTTCATTTAGGATATTATTGGCCCTCCATCTTCAGAGATGCCAAAGAGTATGTCAAAAGGTGTGACAGTTGTCAAAGGGTAGGGAAACCTGCTCCTTCAGATGAAATGCCACTAGAAACTCAGGTACTCCTTGAACCTTTTGAAAAATGGGCCTTAGATTTTGTTGGACCAATTAATCCTCCATCTAAACAAAAGAAGTATATTTTGGTATGCACTGATTATGTCACCAAATGAGTAGAAGCTAAAGCATTACCTTTTGTTAATGAAAAATTTGTAGTTAATTTTCTTTTTGAGGGCATCTTCACTCGTTTCAGTGTTCCAAGAGAATTAGTGACAGATCAAGGATCTCAATTTACATCTAAAATTGTGGAAATACATGTGGAAGAATAAAAGCTAAAACATAGGAAGTCTACTCCTTACCATCCACAAGAAAACAGTCAAGTTGAATCTACCAATAAGGTGATTGAAGGAATTCTCACTAAGACTATACATCTACACAGAAGAGATTGGGCAGAAAGGCTTCCTGAAGCCTTATGGGCCTACAGAACTACATGGAGGAACACAACAAGACATACTCCCTATGAGCTTGTTTATGGGAAGCAAGTCTTGTTCCCTATAGAGTTTCAAATCAGAACCTTCAAGATGGCAGTCCAATTGGGACTGGATTTATCAGAAGCATAGAAACATAGATTGGAGCAACTCAATGAGCTTGATGAAATCAGGAAAGATGCAATTCAAAGAATCAATTTAGTCCAATAGCAAAGGGCTAAATGGCATGATAAGTATATCAAGGAGAAGAATTTTCAAGCAAGAGATTGGGCAGTTTTGTTCGATTCAAAATTTCAAATATTTTCAAGGGAAGTTTCAGACTCATTGGCTTGGGCCATATGAGATTGAAGAAGTCTTTAATAATGGATCAGTGATAATAAGGACAATAGATGAGAGAAAGGTACCTCTTCTTGTAAATGGTCATCGGTTAAATATATATCATAAACCAATTTCAAGGGAGGATTTTGTCAGAATTTTCCAAGATAACACTGAGATGAAGTTCGTGAAGAAGAATTCTTCTTCTCCACTGATCCAGATTTAAACAGGAACGCAACAAATTACAGAGATAACCATATACACAAAGATGCAGCGGAAATAATACTTCATTTCATTAATGGAAAATACTGAAATATGCTTACAAACAGAAATGGCAATAAACTAGCTAGGGCGATGGTAGCTTATCTCTGAGAAGAGATGTGATGGCTACATGCCTCTAAACTGTGTTACAATGAGGCTCGAAGGCCTATTTATTGTTGAGAAACAATGGAAAAACCCTTAACATTCCAAAACCTAACCCTAGGAGATGAAATGCCAAACTGTGGGCCCCGTTTGGGGGTAAGTTGGTACATCAACTTCCCGGGGTCGTAACTTTGGCATATGATCTCCGTTTGACGCGTACAATAGCTCATTAGAAAGATCTATCCGAGCACTATCATTGTTGGAACGGGCAACACGAGTCCATTCCATGGACTCGTGTTGCCCCCGGATTCCCCAAA
Organism: Pinus tabuliformis; assembly: GCA_031772625.1. Taxonomy (NCBI): domain Eukaryota; kingdom Viridiplantae; phylum Streptophyta; class Pinopsida; order Pinales; family Pinaceae; genus Pinus; species Pinus tabuliformis. Next base: position 853,117,995 of record CM062820.1, on the reverse strand, counting down.
AAACGTCGTTTAGGGCCTCAAAACGGCTCCGGAAGTTCAGGACCCGAAAAACTGCTAAAAATAGTAAGTTGTGCTACAATTAAGGAAACTGAAAATGCTGAGAAAGACAATGGTGGGGGTCCAGTTGGACTTGGCAGGTGGCCACCAATATCCACCTGGATCATTCCTCCCCCCTTAGGAAGCAATGGTCCCCATTGCGTTGAGCTCCTCCATGAGATGAGGAAACTTCTGCTGAACTTGTTCCCTGGTGAGCCACTTGCCCTGCTGAAGGAGTTGGCCCGCTTTGACAACTCGATACAGTTGGATATTCTGTTGGCGAGTGTTCTTGATCTGTGTGTCCATGATCCGATCAGTTGTAGCTTGTTCCATGCAATCTGGATTTAATTCTGTGGGTTTGAGCTGTTCTGCAATGTCGGATGTGTCTAGCAATGGTGGAAAGTATGGCCGAAGGCGGTCCACATTAAATACTGGGTGCAGGCCAAGGAATGGGGGAATGCTGAGCTCAAATGCATTGTCTCCCATAGCCTTAGTAATGGTGTAAGGACCATATCGGAGTGGTCTCAATTTCCGATATGCTCCAGTAAGGCGTTCCTTTTGCAAATGCAACCAGACTTTGTCGCCCACCTGAAACTTGTGTGGCACCCGATGTTGATCATGTCGCTGCTTGTACTTGGCATTTGATTTCTCAAGAATGTCATGGACCTGCTGGCGAATATGTTGGATGCGCTCAATGAAGCTGGTGGACTTATCTGTTTCGGACTGGACATGAACTGAATTCATGTGAGTAGCTGCAAGTGGCATGGCCACATCAATGGGGCATAGTGGCTGGAATCCCAAACCCACCTGAAAAGGGCTATGGCCAGTGGAGCTGTGAAGAGCTCGGTTGTAGTTGTGCTTAACGTAGGGGAGGCTCTCGTCCCATGTGCATGGATGCTTTGAGTTATACATGCGCAGAATGTGCACAATCATCCTATTGACAACCTCTGTCTGGCCATCAGTTTGAGGATGGAAGGCTGTGGACTTCGTGAGTTTGGTGTCCAGCATTGACCAGAGACTGGACCAAAAGGTGCTGAGAAACCGACTGTCCCGATCTGAGATGATAGACTGTGGGATCCCAAAGTGCACCAACACTCGTTCAAAGAAGAGTTTAGCAGTGGCTTCTGCTGTGATATTCTTCTTGCAGGCCATCATAATGGCCATCTTTGAGAACCTGTCGACGACCACAAAAACACAGTCATTTCCATGCTTAGTGGAAGGAAGGCCTGACATGTAATCCATGGAGATGGATTCCCAAGGTCGACTAGGGGTAGGCAACGGGGTATAGAGGCCTTGCTTCTTAATGGTCGGTTTGGCAATGGCACAGGCAGTACATGATCGGATGTACTTCCCAACATCCTGTCGAAGATTCGGCCAATCGAAATAGTTTTGCAGTACTGCCACTGTTTTCTCGACCCCGAAATGCCCAGCAGCCCGACTGTAGTGTGCTTCCCAAATCATCTTGGCACGCTCGCTTGAAGGAACACAAAGGTGACCGAGGTGGCATAATAGGGCATCCTGGAGGTGAAAATCTGCAACCTGCCGACCCTCCAAGAGTGTCTGGTATGTGTGGCTGAATTCCGGGTCGCTTTTGTAGAGAAGTGGCCAATTAGAAGTCTCGTGGCCGCAAGAGTTGAGCACGGTGGTTAGCGCCATGATCGGTGGTCGACTGAGGCAATCTGCAACATTATTGGTGCTGCCCTTTTTATACTTGATATTCAAGTGAAACTGTTGCAGGTATGTAGACCACTTCTGATGGCGATCATTCTGCAATTTCCCTTGGGTCTGTATGAACTGCAGAGGTCGGTGGTCTGTGTGGATGACCGTTTCCTTCCCCAAAATGTAATGCTTCCATTGTCGGCAGGCCTTTACAATGGAATACATCTCTTTATCATAAGTGGGGTACTTCCGGACTGTGTCTGAAAGTGTTTCACTGTGATATGCCACTGGATGTCCATGTTGAGTAAGGACTGCCCCAATAGCATAGTCAGAGGCATCTGTCTCGACCTCAAATGGTTGTTGCAAATCTGGTAACGCGAGCACTGGTGCCGTGCAGAGGCGATCCTTCAACTCCCTGAATGCCTTCTGTTGAGATTCAGACCAAAAGAATTTTGCTTTCGCCCCGCCCTTGGTGACTTGACTCAAGGGCCAAGAAATATGAGAAAATCCCAACACAAACCTGCGGTAGAAGTTGGCAAGACCTAGAAAGCTGCGGAGCTCTGTTAGAGTGGTTGGAGAGGGCCAATCCCGAATGACTTGGACCTTGGCTGGATCGACATGCACCCCCTGTTCATCAATGATGTATCCCAGATACTGAACCTCGGTCATGCCAAAAGTGCATTTCTCCAAATTGGCACATAGCTTGTGTTGCCGCAGTGTTTGGAGAACCTGTCGGATGTGGTGGAGGTGCTCTTCCCAACTCTGGCTGAAGATCAGAATGTCATCCAAGTATACTACTACAAAGGAGTTGGTGAATGGCCGCAAGATGTCATCCATTAGCCTCATAAAGGTTGCAGGAGCATTCGTCAATCCGAAAGGCATGACCAACCATTCGAAGAGGCCCTCCTTGGATTTGAAGGCAGTCTTCCACACATCTGAGGGTTCAATTGGTACCTGGTGATATACTGACTTCAGATCGATCTTGCTGAAATATTTCGCCCCCTTTAGTTGGTCTAGGAGGTCATCAATCCGCGGGATCGGGTACCTATTACGGACAGTGATCTTGTTCAGCGCCCGATAGTCAATACAGAGTCTCCACGTCCCATCCTTCTTCTGTACCAACACTATCGGGCTCCCACAGGGCGAAGAACTCGGACGGATGTGACCTTTCTGCAGGAGCTCCTGAATCTGCCTCTTGATTTCATTGTTCTCCAGAACGGAGCGCCGATAAATTGGTCCATTGGGTAGCGGCGCACCTGGGGTCAGATCGATGGAGTGCTTGACTTGACAGTGCAGAGGAACCCCTGCCGGGGAGGTGAAGATGTCTTCGTACTCCTCCACAATCTTGTCCATCTGTAGCTGCCGTGCAGAGGGACCCCGTTTGGAGGCCGCGGCCACTTTCTTCTTCTTCCCTTGAGGGCGTATCATCAGGAAAACAAATTTCCTGGTTTTGGAAATGATCTTACTGCATTGTTTTGCAGTAATCAAAGAGATGGCGGCAGGTGGTGCTACCTCTGGTATCCTGAACAACTTATTTCCCAATGTAATAATAACAGCACGGGGCCTTGATTCATACACAGCATGCCGCTTCCACAAGTATGGTTGTCCTAGTAATACATCACAAACTTCAAGGGGAGCAATGTCACACAATACCTCATCCGTGAAGGGCTTGATGTTGTATGGAAGGCGACACTGCTGGCTCACGCGAAGATCTCGCCCTTGGTGAAGCCACCCAATGGTGTATGGTTGTGGATGTGCTGTGGTCGGTAAGCCCAACCGCTTCACGACCTCTGCCGAAATGAGGTTCTTTTGACTCCCGCTATCAACAATGAACTGTATCGGGGAGCCCTTTACCCACATCTGGGAGTGGAAGAGACGCTCCTCCTCCTCTGGATCTTCGGGTTCATTTTTCTGGATCTTTGCGGTAGCAACAGTGGCGCTGGGATCCGCATCAATGATCTGCTTCCCTTTTTCATACCCCTTATCGGGTTCTGACTCAGAGTCGGAACATGCATCTGATTCTGAAACCTTTAGCTCAGCCACCAGTGACTGCTTGGCCCGACACTCACTTGTGTTGTGAGTGGAGCTCTTATGGAACTCGCACCATTTTCCAGTGTCCTTTCTCGGCTTCGCGGCGTTGCTCTTTGCTTGCAGCTTCGGCTGGTTGTCTTGGGCTGTCCCGCCTTGGCTTTGTCCTCTGTTCTGTGGTTTAGGGGCGGCTTTCCCCTGCTTTGGATTCGCAGATCCAAAGTCTCGCTTCTTTTGTTTAAACTTCTGCTCGACCTTGACGGCATACCGGTATGCTGCGCCGAGCGAGGGGATGTGTAGGAACTGTATTTCTTCCTGGATGTACTTGTGCAGGCAGCCACGATATTTGAGTATCAAATGTTGCTCCGAATCCTTGATACCCAACTTTGTGCGAAGGGTATGGAAAAGATTGGTGAACTCCGGCACATCTTGGTCCCTTCCCTGCCGCAGCGTGGTCCACTTTATGTATTCATCCTCATAGCTTCCGACAGGGTAGTACTACTCCTTGATGGCATCCCGGAACGAATCCCAGGTGGGTGCGGCTGAAAATAGTGAGCCAGTACTTTCATCCTTCTGCTCGCAGTAGGTTTCCCACCAGTCCTTGACGTGGGGGGCTGCTTTGAGAAGAGCAAAAACAATCTTTTCCCGACTCGAAAATTCATGAACAGAAAAATAACCCTCTAGCAGATTTAACCATTTATCTACGGCATCGGCGTCTATCTGACCCTCGAATATGGGGATTTCAAAATTAACTTGTACCTTAAAGGGTGTGGCGTTTCCAGAGGAGCTGCTGGAAGCCGATGCGCCGCTTCTGGGTAGCCGCTGAAGGATCTGCGCAAAGTTGTCCATCATCGCGTTCCGTTGTCGCTCGAGCGCTTCTTCGAGCAAGATTTTGATGGGATCTCCTGCCCCCTCGTCTTTCTTCTCGTCCGCCATGGGAGGCCGTCGGGATTTGCGAGGCTGGACGTGGGGGGCTGCTTTGAGAAGAGCAAAAACAATCTTTTCCCGACTCGAAAATTCATGAACAGAAAAATAACCCTCTAGCAGATTTAACCATTTATCTACGGCATCGGCGTCTATCTGACCCTCGAATATGGGGATTTCAAAATTAACTTGTACCTTAAAGGGTGTGGCGTTTCCAGAGGAGCTGCTGGAAGCCGATGCGCCTCTTCTGGGTAGCCGCTGAAGGATCTGCGCAAAGCTGTCCATCATCATGTTCCGTTGTCGCTCGAGCGCTTCTTCGAGCAAGATTTTGATGGGATCTCCTGCCCCCTCGTCTTTCTTCTCGTCCGCCATGGGAGGCCGTCGGGATTTGCGAGGCTGGTCTTGCAAAGGTTCAACCAGTTCAAGCCCTAACTCCTTATATCCCGACCTTGTTGGGGACATGCAAAGAAAAACAGAGAAAAAGCAGACCGCTCTGATACCACTGATCCAGATTTAAACAGGAACGCAACAAATTACAGAGATAACCATATACACAAAGATGCAGCGGAAATAATACTTCATTTCATTAATGGAAAATACTGAAATATTCTTACAAACAGAAATGGCAATAAACTAGCTAGGGCGATGGTAGCTTATCTCTGAGAAGAGATGTGATGGCTACATGCCTCTGAACTGTGTTACAATGAGGCTCGAAGGCCTATTTATTGTTGAGAAACAATGGAAAAACCCTTAACATTCCAAAACCTAACCCTAGGAGATGAAACGCCAAACTGTGGGCCCCGTTTGGGGGTAAGTTGGTACATCAACTTCCCGGGGTCGTAACTTTGGCATATGATCTCCGTTTGACGCGTACAATAGCTCATTAGAAAGATCTATCCGAGCACTATCATTGTTGGAACGGGCAACACGAGTCCATTCCATGGACTCGTGTTGCCCCTGGATTCCCCAAAAAACGTCGTTTAGGGCCTCAAAACGGCTCCGGAAGTTCAGGACCCGAAAAACTGCTAAAAATAGTAAGTTGTGCTACAATTAAGGAAACTGAAAATGCTGAGAAAGACAATGGTGGGGGTCCAGTTGGACTTGGCAGGTGGCCACCAATATCCACCTGGATCATCCACTAACTTAGTTTTCCTGTGTCTATATATATATATATATATATATAATCTGAAAACCAATTGTTCATTGGCTTACTTATACAGGAAATATAGGGTGAAAATCAAAGGTTTCTGACATCCTATATTTCTTATTCTCTTTCTGTAATAAGTAGTGACATAAAGCTACATTCATATTCAGTGCCTCATTTGCAAATTCATTTCATCTCACTTCACTTTTATTCCCTTTTGTTGTTATATTCCATTTTCCTTTCATTACACTCCATTTTCATTTTATTTCACATCCATGTTCCATAGCCATATTTCATCTTTATCATGTTCTACAGCTAATTCCATTCCGTAGCCAATTTGATTCTGCAGCCATATCTCATTCCGAAACTCTGTTCCAAATAAATGTTGATTGCGGGGAATTGAATAATCTTTTTTTTGAAGATCAATATGCTAAGAAGGGTATCTGTGGATCAACAGAAAAGAAAAACAACAAACAAAAAGGTTAAGTTCCAAGAGGTAAAAGTGAAAAAAAAATATTTTAAAATAGCAAGGTTAGAACATAGAGTATGTATAATATGGGCATTCATATGTTTCCATGACAAATCATCATTTGATTTGATTGCAATCTCTATCGTACTGCATATCTACCACACCATCCATCTTCCATCACATAACGGTCCATAATTAACTCCCTCATGGTTTTTAACGGTCATGACTACGATGTGACATACTTGTCCATGTCTCTCCAAAACCCTTACCATCTACTTATTTCATCCAAACCCGCAGTTCTTTTCACCATACTCGCAGTCAATCCATTTCATAAACCAGGAAGGGTAATTCTAAAGGTTAAGGAATTTTGCAAAGCAGAAGGCATGGGACTCATTGTCAGGTCAGAACTGGTAGGAGAAAAGTATATGGAAGGATACCCACATCTCAAGGAAATGTTGCAGAAGGCTGGATGTCTCAAACTCATCGAAAAAATTGATGGTTTTCATAAAGGGATCACGAAATCTTTTTCTAGATATTTTGATGGTACAGAGGTAGAAATTGGAGATATTAAGTTTGTAGTAATAGAGTCGTTCATAACAGAGGCTACAAAACTTCCAAGACATGGTTAAAGATGGTTCAAAAACAAGGAATTCCACAGTGAATCATGGAAAGTAATCCTCAGTAACCCAGGTATGGATGTCTCTGTTTTTAGAAAAGGAATTCCCATTTCAGCTCTTAAAAGTAAATTGAGGAGCATGCTTTTGATATTACATAAATTTATCACCTGTGAAGGGAGATTCAGGTGCATGTATGTCTACCATATACGTTTACTGATGAATTTCCTAGAAAATGGAGAAATCAATCTTCCTTTCTTCATGCTAAATAGTTTAAGAAGGATGGCCTCAAATGTGCAAAAGAAAATAGAGTCCATAAACACAACCATGTACCATCATGGGTTGATAAAGATATTGGTTTAGTTTCATTTAAAAGGCATAGGAGATACCTGGGAGGATTTCCTCATTAGAAATCATTTTCAAGAAGTACCAGAGTCACCCAAAGAAGATAATGTTAGAAAAAGCAGAAGAAAGAAGATTGGTATAATCATTAAAGACAGACCTAAATCTTCATCACAGAAAGATGATAAAAATTAATATCTGAAGAACTGACAGAAATCAGGAAACAAATCAGAACAAGATAAAATATAATAAAAGAGAAAAAGGTCACAGAGAAAGAGAATGTAAGTCATCCACAACCTAGAATAAGCTCTAGACTCCGAGGGTTGGCAAAGAAAACACTGTCAAAAGGGATAGAGTTCATAAACTTAGAAGAGGAAACCCCAGAAACTTCTCCTGTTAACATCTCTTCTGCACACAGTCCTCAAAATTCTCCTGACCATCATTTTGAAGGTAGCCCAAGCAGAAGATCTCCAGGCATAGACCCAGTATAGCAACAAATATATGATTATATAGAATCAATGGAGAAGAAAAGTGCCTCAATGAATCTAGAACCCTCTATCAATCCACAAGAACCTCTAATTGACTCTCTCAAACATGAAATTTATGAATTAGAGATATTGAACAGACATATCAAAAAGGAGAATGAAACCTTGAAGGAACAAAGTAAATTGGACAAGGCTATTCATGATAATACCATTCTGCATCTAGGACTGTGGTATAAGAAAAATAGGAAGTTGAAAAGAAAGAATAGAAGTCTGAACAGAACAGCCATCAACTCAAATACAAGCTTCTTATGAGGAAACCCAGAATGACAATCACGTCAAAGAAAAGCAAAAGAAGAAAATTGGATGTACTAGCAGAAGTGTCTGAGAAAATGCATTAGAGAAGAAGAACTCACATTTTTGGCAAATTGCATGAGGACATCCAATAATTTTGCAGTGGGGGTATGTTGAACGTCGGAATTACCTTCCCCTTGATATTTGTTATCACCTTTTTCTCTTGATTTCTCACAAGACTACAGGTCCAATCAATGATAAATGCTAGATTTTGTCTTAGAAAAGCATTAAAATGATCACCATATTATATTTTCATGTTCTTGTGATTTTAATGGATTTTTGCAAATTAGCTACAGAACGCAACCTATTCTGCAGCTAACTATGAGTTCCATAGCTACTCTCATGGTTTGGCAGGTTACAGGTGTCAAATGAAGAACTGGGCCACATGGGAATCTCCAGAATCATCCGCATGGATTCTATCCTACTCACTCAGTCTAGATCGACAGAAAAGCATGCCTAAAGTCATGGACAAAGATGGAGTCAAATACGTTATCTAGTAGCAGTAGGACTCTTGATTTTCTCTTTCGTAGCTAATCAAGATTCTAACAGTTTTGTTGAAGAGTTAATGTAGATTAAGCCACTTGTAGCTAATCAAAATTTGAGGAGTTAATATAGATCAGGCCACCTGTAGCTGATCAGAAGTTTAACAGTCTCATTACAATTCGAATTAAGCCACTTGTAGCATGTCTTCTTATAAACAATCATGATAGATTTGGATCAAGCCACCTGTAACAAGATCTTCTCTTAGACAGTTATGTTTTTTTCTATAGATATCAATTAAATGAGACCGAGAAGTAGTTAGAAGCTAGAAGGAATTACAGGCTTTTGTTAAATACTTTGTTCATACTTCGTTTTGTTGATAATACAAACTCTGTTTTGTCAATGGTGGTTTAAAATTGCATATTTAATTAGTTTTCATCTAGCCACATCAGTTGCAGAGGGCCCCTGCACTGAAGGAGGTTTTTCACTTGTTGTTTTCATTTTAATTTCTATTACTCTGTTTTCTACAAGTCTATTTTCTCTAGTTTTGTTTCATTTCAGTTTGTAACCAATAGTGTAAGGATAAAAATCACAATTGTGCAAGCCTTATTCTTCTGATATATTGTATGAGAAATGACTGAATGAAAAATGAAGTAATGAGAATACACAGTTTCTTAGCTTCTTACTGTTTTGATTACTCATTTTCTTAGCATAGAAATGTCAATTCGCTGTATTAATAGATGTTCTCAAAACCATTTCGAAATGATGAAAATTCTAACTTAATTGGTTGAATATCTAATTCATGCAGTGATTGGGCTTACTCATCACGTTGTTAGTTTTACAAACTGTCATCTTTTCTTTTCTGTTTTCAGGTCATTACTTAGTTGTGTCACTTGACATTCCAAAAAATCATTTCAAGGAGATTGATTCTATCATGTTCAAAAATTGAATGGGAATGGTTGAATGGCTAAATGAATGCAATTATTGAATTACCTTCTGCATCAGTATTATTTTTGGTTTTAAGAATTAGATCCATGGATTAGGACTAAATGGTAGATAAGATAGATGCTATGTCTCTCTTATTAGGTCCTAACTAGTTAAAAATGATTCTTGGTCCATTTTTAGGAGATTAGACTAACTTAGGAACCTATCCTTCCTTTAAAACTCATTAGATCCATGTAAATCTCTCATAGATTGTATATTCTTAGACATCAAAGAACATAAACCCCAAAAACAAACATAAAAATACAAAACAATGAAGTAAGATAAAAGTTAACTAAGCACATATAGTGCATCACACTTCATCAGTCTACAAACCTCGGTTGATAATTCATGCAAGCAATTTAGGACACTAAATTGACTAAACAGGGGTATTATTATATTCCATGGGATCCAAACCCTAGTGTTATACTTTCATCAATGCATCATCTCATCCATGCATGCCATCATATGAAGGACATCAATGAAAATTTCCTGCACCCACTTTGACATCAATTAAAACATACTCAACAATATCCACCTTTGTTAGTGATGTCAATACATCGATCATCGCCTAGCATGTTCTATGATCTCCCCTTAACTTCACGGTGAAGTGAATTAAAAGTGGCAGAAGGAGCGATATTGGACAATGGTAGCAGTGAAGTGCAGCAACAAGTGCAACAAGAGTAGCAATGGACAGTGGTAGTAGTGAAGTATATTATTTATTGATTGTAAGTGAGATTGAGGATTCCTACAGACTTAGGACTTCAAACATCTTCATACTTGGGAGAATTTTCTTCCTTCCAGTTGTTGCTGGTAAAACCCTTGGGAGTGTTTTACTTCCTTCAAATTTATTTCTAGTAAACTTGTATGTATCATACAATTAATGAATATTTGAGAAAAACTCATGTTTATTGTCATTAACGTGATGATTTGATGAAATCTTGTGATGTGACATGTTAAATGGTTGATGCTTAGTGTGAATTTTGGTTAATAAATTATAAGGAACTAACCAATTGTGAAAATTATATGAAATATTGATTCACCCCACCCCACTCGCTCTTAGTATTTCCAACACATATGTGATGTTGCTTTCTTTATTTCATCTTTGCATCTTGTTTGTATTTTGAATTACCATTATTTTATTATAATGTCAACTACCTATTATATAATATCTACATGGTTCCATAGCTCTAGGGTTGTGTATGAACTAAAATAAGCATCTTGTGACTTTTATGAGCTTTATTTAAGGCTATAAGAACATGGATATTTTCCCATGAGATTAGTTGGGTGCTCTCACTCACTATGGAGAACATCTCAACTTCTTGGCAATGGTTTTGAGTCTAAATTCTTGGCACAATTGTTTTCACAAATATAGCCCCATTGTAAAGCTCGCACGTCCCACTATTATGGTGTATTCATTGTTTTGGCCAACATACAACACAAAGTGACATTTGGCTCAATCACCCCATTGATTACACTATATATTTATGCTTCCATGGATTTTTTGGGAAGTGTGCAACCTACTTATAAGTCGTGTTTTCCAATACTAATGGAATTTAAATTCCATAATACCAAACTGCAAGCTCATGTGATCTATAATAAAATCATGCAACTCACCCATGTTACTGCAATGCTATAAATCTCAACCAAATTGAAACAACCACTATTATCTCTAATATCCAATGCTCATGCCACTATTTATAAAGGTGCATCTAAACCACTCTCCCTATCAAGAAAAGGCGTATCCTTCTTGTTGGACAGTTGGTATTGTCTGGATGGCCAGTGGTAACAAGTTTATTGGAATTGATGTCAACTAGATTAGCATTGATGTTGGTGGCAGAAGATGTGTTGGCATTGATGCCCACTAGGCTAGTTTTGATGGCAACTAGGTTAGCATTGATTTTCATGGTGTGTCAAGCTCAGGGGGAGTCCTATGGTTGTTGCGGTCTTAGGTAGAGAACCATCATAGTATCAATAAAAGAAGCTATAAATATTTATAACTATCATGGTTATGGAATCCCAAGCTTTGGAGGAGATTTTGGGTAAGGATTTTAATTCAAATGCTCCTGGAAATGGAATAGTTGGATTTTTCTTGGAAAGACCTTTCCAACGGTATATTGAAGTCCGCAAATGGCCTCCTGTATCAGGAGTTATTTCCACTCAAAGTTAGGTGCCCTAAAAGTCAAATTGGCATAGCCAAAGTGGCTAGAGGACACTTTGGGGCAAGTTTAACTTTGGCGGTGTGGCCAGAGCTAGTGAAGAAACTAACAGAGCCACTAAAGGAAGCGTCGGGAGGAAATGGGTAGATAGAGCAGCAGCATGGACACTTTCGATTGGTCGATAGTGGAGCCCATTGCACAGCTCATCCCGTAAGGCTCATCCCAGAGGAAAATAAAGGCACACAAATTTTTGACCGGGATACAAGTGTCGAGACACGTCCGCAAGATAGCATAGTAACCAATGACCAATGAGAGCAGGGCAGAGTTAAAGAAAGAGTTGATATCCTTGAAAAAATTAACAAAGGAATTTGGCACAAAACACGAGGCTCGGGACCCTTCTCTCTCTCCTCATGGTAGGCACATGCTAGCATTGTATTGGCTACTAATGACATCAGTACAGGGGACACGTGGCATGCCGATTTTGGGTTTTCAGGTACCTAAGTGGGTCATTTCTAGCTGATGCATAGACCACTATGAATGCAATATGTAGTGTGTGTGTTGTCAACATGACATCGTCCCGTTGTCAAGACCCCTAAATATTGTATAACAAGGCACATAGGAACCGACGGGTTCAGTAGGTGTTGAGCTGATAGGGCAGTTGTCAAAACCAACTCAACCTAGAAGTCAGTTGATTGGCTCGCATGGTTGGAATAGGGACCCCAAAGGACATGTCATCCCTACAGTTTTACCCTAGAAGGTCTAAGAGGTGCACAGAGAGAAGCGGGGGTCTAACTAGGCATCAAGATCACATGTAGTATTGCTCATCACTTTTAATCATTGATTAATTGATACATGTGCCGGGTAGTCCCACTCAACACATAAGCCTATAAGGCTTACCCCAAAGGAAACAAATGAGTGCCAAGAAATAACGTCAAGGTAATAGATCCGAGAGATGAGGATTTCATTGGCATTTGAAAATTACGTCAAATGATGGAAAAAATGTCCAGGACTTGGTTTTACAAAGCTTTAGTGTGTTGGGAGACCACGAGCCTTTGGGACAAGAAGGAATTGCGATGGCGTTACAAGTCAACATGGTAGGGCTTTGATTTCCCAGTGCACGCAGTGGGCTGACCCCACACTACACCTAATCCCGGAGGAAAGGCTAAAGGCCAAGGTTAAGCCCAAGACTTGGTTTTGTGTATTTGTATGACCGAGGGTGTAGAAGGTTAACTGCATGGTATTTAATCCATTGGGGCTACAGTGCAAAGGAGTTCCCATGAGTCAATTTATGATGGACTTCGCGTGGTTTGTGGCCAAGGGCCTGTTGTGGCAAACATTGTCATCCATGATAACCATAGCCCTTTGGGGCCTATTGTGAAACATTGTGGGTCTAAGCATGTCAGGACATGAATGATTAAGACAGGACTTGTTTCAAAAGGACTACATTCATATGATGCATGGATGAGTCAGCATCTTTTTGGTAGTGTGCCATATGTGTCATTGTGCCACAATTATGGATAACGGAGCATGAAAGGAGTCGTCATCCAGATTTGTATTATGTGTCATACTTGAAAGTTATGCCAAATTGGATATTTGTTATAGTTTGGCCATGCAGGCATTCAAAGGACATATGGGTCGGCAGCTAGAGTTGCTAATGGACTCAATGGAAAATTTCAAGATCTCTGGGTTGATATAAAGAGGACCATGATTTGTAAAATGAATTAATGAGTCTTGACTCAAACAAAAGCAAGCCATCTCTGATCTTCCTTGCATGCCATGAAGAATTAAATGGATAAGATTTCTAAGTGCAGAAGATCTTATCATAGATCAGTGAGTCATGCCTGAGGTACATGTTGATTCTACAATTAATCAATAAGAAGAATGGAGAGCCTTGTTGTTGTACACATATGAAATGATAATTGAGTTTCAGCGTGGGGAAATGGTCATGTGCCCATTCTTAGGATTAATGTTGTTGCAGTGGCCAAGCAATTTGAAGTAACAGTAGTATGGATAGCCATTCGTTTTTAGTACACTCTCGGGTAGTGAATTGATAGTAGGACCTGCATCGATCATTGTGTAATAGTGGAACAAAACCGAGGATTGTGGTTGTGCAATGTGGGGGGAATGCAGCGTTGTTGAGTGACCTGAGTGGAGAGCTATATGTTTTGGTGAGTTTTTGTGAGAGGCCAAGAGTTCCTATGTTTCAGATAAAGGTCGAGAGTGCTTGTGTAAAAGAAGAGGACCGACAGTTGTTTTGTGCAATAATGTATGAGGGCCAAGAATAGTGAGTTGTTGTTGTTTGGATAGAAGGTGCAAAGAGGGTTGAGTATGAGTGAATTTTGTTGAGAAGAATTAAGGGTCGAATGCAGAAGAGAACAGAGGTCCAAGTGGATGAAAGAATAGCTAAAAATAGCCAAAGAATCTTCCATTTACAATGAGTATTGATTTCTTTATTGAGTGTGGGTTGGAGCCTACATATAGGGAATTGGTACTTCCATCTTAGTGGATTTATGAGTAGATATTGGGGGTTGGTGCCTCCTACAATTTGGTGATTGCATAAACCCAAGGAGATGCAAGTTGGTGTTTGAAACAAATCCATGAAGTTGGTGCTTCAGTTGGTGCTCCTGGTAAGTCGATCAGGTGTTTGCAGAAGAAGGAAGTTGGTGCTTCCTGTTTGTGGGTGTTAGCAAACAATCTAAGGGCGTTGGTGTTTACTTTGAGTGGTGGCTCACAAACAATTTGATGTGATAGAGTAGGATCTTATTTTTACATCAAATAACAAACAATTTTTGTTGGTTTTTCTCCTAGAAGAATTTCCACGTTAAACCTCGGTGTCATATATGCTTGTTTCTCATGGTGTATGAGTTAATGTGTTAATTTTATCATGAAAGGGTTATTAATGTCAGATGTTGATCAAGTGAGGCATTGTGAGACAACAAAGGAAATGTTAGACAAATTTTAATGTCTATATGAAGGAGTGAGTTATGAAGTTCAAGAGAAGGTCGAAGAAACTTGCTACTCAAGTAGTGAACCAGAACATGTAAATGTTGGAGCTGAAAATGATAAATAGAAGAAGAGAAGGAAGAAGTCGAAGAAATCATCCCAGAAAAGAGATGTGAAAATTGAATATATTCCTCTTAATGCACAAGTTGTTGATCATCACTCTCGAGAGGATGATGAAGAATCAAATGAGAGGCCATGTTGATCATAAGGTAAGTTATTTTTTTGTGATAACTATATAGATATAGGTCATTTATCCATTAGATGTACATATTCCTTTTCTGAAGATAAATATATTCATACATCTAGTTGTTGTGAAGAGAGACCTACATTTGTAGCAATAGCTAATGAGGGTACCTCAAAGGAAGAAGAGAGATCCCAAGTGTGCTCATCCATAGGAGAAAATAAGAGTACCCCTGGTAGTGATGAAGAAGGGATACTCCTCATATCTATGGAAGAATCTATGTACACGGAGAGGAATGTAGATCTATATGGTGGCCTGGCAAGCACCTTTGAAATCGAAGAAAAGGATCTAGATGAAAGGATATATTTTAGAAGGAAGTTGATATCTACTATAAAAGAGATCAAGGAGCTATCAAAAGCAAATCTCAAGCAAAAGGAGCAATTGCATGAGTATGAGCTTGAGAATGAGAAGTTGAGAAAAATAATTGTAGATTTAAATTCTCAACAAGAAAAGGCTAGCAGACTGAATGGGATGTTGAACAATCAGCTAAATGATAAAGAATCATTTTGTGAGAGACTACAAGTTGAAGTAGTCTCATTGAGACACAACTTAGAAAAGAAAAATAAAGAGTTGTCTCAACATCAAAAGCTTGAGAAGAGGAGAAAGGTTGGGTTGGGTTTCAAAGATGAACCAATCCCCAAGAAGGCAAAGGCTAAAGGGTCAATTACCCAAGGGCAGTTGGAGGTTCCAACTACGGCAAGGTAAAATAAGTTGTTGGACAATAATAGCAGCGAGGAAAGCAATAGCAACAAGAGAACAAAAGGAGGCAAGGAAGAATGAAAGCTAGCAGTTCAAACATCCATGGAAGGCACATGAAGAACCAACAAAACTTCTTCTTCTCTCAAGGACAAAGCCTTCAAAAAAAAGGTAACTTATGTTATCAAAATCTTCTTCATGGCCATTACTTTTCTTGAAACAACTATGGGCACAAGGCCATAAATTGTAGATGGCATGCAAGAAAACAAAATGTATTGGGTAGCAGCAACCCACGGATACACAAATTTCCCAAGAGAAGGCATGTTGACCACGAGAGAAGTTTTGACAGGAATTTTGCCAAGTATAGCAATCCTTTTTCTCTTCCTAAGCCATGTTGAATGTTACAACTGTGGAAATTTTGGACACAAGGCAATAAGTTGCAGATATGAGAAGAAAAAGCATGCTTTTCAGCATATGCATGCAAATGTAGCAGCTCGAGCTTTGAAGACAAAAAGGAACAAGAGAGCAAAGGAATATGAGTTTGTCTTCAGCACTCTATATCAAAGGAGCAAGCTGAAAGGAGGAGAAACAAATCAGAAGGAAAGAAAGAATAATAGTCCTCTTATCCCTATGATGGACCCCTCTATGAGTATTAGTTGTGTTCAGCATAAGTTGCAAGCAAGAAAGAATGGCAGCAACCCAATTATTTATCTTGTGCTAACAAAGCAAAAACGTTGCAAGAGGATATGGGTGAAGAAAGAAGAATGAAAATGGGAGTTCCCTCTAGCCATGCGCAGCCAAGAAAAGACCTAAACATGGGAATAGGAGAAGCTGGGAAGAAATGTTGCTATTAGGACTCAATCGTTGAAGGAGAGGAAGAAAAAGGAAATTCTACTCGAGGAGAGTATATCCTTTGTTTATCTTCATTAAAGGAAGAGAATGGCCTCACAGGATGCTAAATAAATCAGATGCAAAGGTTACAAAGAATTAAAATAGAGAGATGCATCTAAAAATTGGAGGTATGAATGATTCCCTATGCTGATTATAGTGATAAATATGTTTAGTTCAAATGGATCAACATTGCAAGAGAGAGGAGAGTGCAGCCAACATGGTTTCAGGGGGAGTACACAACAATACTCTATGTTGTGGAAGAAGATGAGTTGCAGCATAAGTGTAGAAGGATAAGAGGCCCAGAGTCTGAGTCGGGTCCACTAGGATCATTCCCCATGCAAATGCAAGAAGGAATATGTGAAGAGATCAAAAAAGAGAGAGAAATTTGACTCAGGGGGAGCTACTTTTGTAGCAGCGGCAACAATCATTACCCTTGGGAAGAGGTGATTGCATAGGAAATAAAAGGTTTGCATCTTGGGTGAAATACCCTAATTTAATTTAAGATTGTGTGTTTGATTATTGTGTTCATGAACACAATTGGTACAAGATTTGATGTCCCTTATATTTCAATTGATATCATTATGTCAATTGGTGGTATTTGGTTCATGTGGAGTAACCTTTTGTGCAAATGGGCATTTCTTTTTTAGAAGGAGATATATGAGATTGCCTAGTGCATAGTCCAATTTGTATCAACTTCTTGATGCAATTTGTATCATTTAAGAAGCAGCTCCTATTTGAAGTTTGATCTTAGGGGTAGAAGAGTTAAGCATGCTCAAGTGAAGTGAGCACAGTCTTACTAGCAGTGAAGATAACGCTGAAATGCATCACTAATGAGAGAGTATTCAACTAGCATCCATAAGATGATAAGAACTAGATGGGTATTTAAAGAAGAGGCAGCGTATGTTCAAGGGGAGAATATCATATATGTCTATTTTATAGAGCAGTGGCAAAAGCTACAAGAAGATCCAAAGACATGATTCTACTAATGATTAGATTCTTGCAGGTGTCTTTTATCATGATGTTTGTAGTTGAGCTTGGAAGGCAGAATTCAAGTGCCTGGGTAAGGATATTAGCCCTAGAAGAAGAAGAAATTTGTAAATAATAATGCACATTAGCAACTTGACCTTCAGCCATTGATTGTTAGAGGGAGAAGAAGCAGCATGTAGCCCTTTGCCATTGATGTCAAAGGGGGAGAGTAAGTTGTGATGGCCCATGCAGAGGAGAGAAATCCATTGGTGGCTCATGCAAGGAGAAGTGTGGAAGCAGCATGAGGACTGGCCATCAATGTGGAAAAGTGATGAGGTGTTTCCATCAATGCCAAAGGGGGAGGTTGTTGGACATTTGGTATTGTCTGGATGGCAATTGGCAGCAAGTGTGTTGGCATTAATGTCAACCAAATTAGCATTGATGTTGGTGGCAGAAAATGTGTTGGCATTGATGTCCACTAGGCTAATCATGATGGAAATTGAGCTAGCATTGATGTGCATGGTGTGTCTATCTCAGTGGAAGTCCTATGGTTTCTAAAGTCTTAGGTAGGGAACCATCATAGTAATAGGATATGAAAAGAGGCTATAAAGCCTTATAGCAATGATGGTTATCGAATCCTGGACTTTGGAGGAGATTCTACCTTAGGAGTTCACCTGGATGTGGCATAGTTAGATTATGCTCAGAAAGATCTTTCCAATAGTATATTTAAGTCCAAAAATGGCCTCCTAGATCAGGATTTATTACCACTCAAAGTTAGGTGCCCTAAAATTCAAATTAGTAGAGCCAAAAGTGGTTAGAGGACCCTTTAGGGCAAGTTTAATTTTAGCAGTGTAGCCAGAGCTGGTGGAGCTACTAACGGAGCCACTAAAAGAAGTGTCGGGCAGACGTGGGTAGACAGAGCAGTAGCAAGGAACCTTTTGATTGGTCGATAGTGGAACTCATCGCACAACTCATCTCGCAAGGCTCATCCTGAAGGTAAATAAAGGTGCAAAGATTTTTTGTTAGGATACAAGCATCAGGGCACGTCGGAAAGATAGCATAATAACCAGCGATCAATGACAGTAAGGCAGAGTTAAAGAAATGGTTGGGACCTTGAAAAAATTAACAAATGAATTTTCTACAAAAACACAAGGCTCGAGACCCTTCTCTCTCTCCACATGGCAGGGATGTGGCAGCATTGTATTCGTTGGTGATGATGTCAATATAGGGGACACATGGCATGCAGATTCAGGGTTTGCAAGTACCCAAGTGGGTCATTTTTCGGTGACACGTGGACCACTTCGAATGTGACACATGGCATCCATGATGTCATCATGACATCATCATGTTGGCAGGACCTGAAAGATTTTGGAGTGAGGCGTAAAGGAACTAGTGGGCTGACTAGGCATCGGGATGATAGGGAAACTGTCAGAGCCAACTCAGCCCGGCAGGCAGTTGATTGGCTCGCATGCACAGGACATGTCATCCCTGTGGGTTTACCGTGGAAAGTCTGAGCGGTGAACAAAGAGAAGAAACGAGTTGACTATGCATCATGCTCATGTGTAGTATAGCTTTTCCCATCTAATCGTTGATTGGTTGATGCATGCATCAGGCGGTCCCACTGGACACGTAAGCCTGTAAGGCTTACCCCGGTGGAAACAAACAAGTGCCAGGGAATAACGTTAGGGTAACAGGGCCGAGAGATTGGGATTTCGCCTCATTCGACAATTTTTTCAAATGATGGAAGGCGCGTACAGGACTTGGTTTTGAGAATGTTTCATGTGTTGGGCGACTACGGGCCTTTGGGACAAAAACAAAGAAAAGGCATCGGTACAGAAAGGCATTGTGATGGTGTTACAAGTCAACCTGGAAAACTTTTTATTGGCCAGTGCATGCAACGAGCAAACCCCACACTACACGTAATCTCGGAGGGAAGTCTAAAGGCTAAAAAATGCCAAGAGTTGGTTTTGTGTAGCTATATGACTGAGGGCGCACAAGGTTTACTACATGGTATTTAAGCCCTCGGGGCTACAGTGCAAAGGAGTGCCCATGAGCCAATTTGTGATGGACTTCGCGTGGTTTGTGACCAAGGGCCTGTTGCAGAAAATATTGTCATCCACGAGAACCACAACCCTTTTGGGCCTATTGTGCAACGTTGTGGATCTAAGCATGTCGAACCACAAATAATTAAGAGAGGGCTTGTTTCAAAGGAACTTCATACATATGATGCATGGATGAGTCAGCAACTCTTTTGCAATGCGCCATGTGCGGCATCGTGCCACAAATGTGGATAACGAAGCATTAAACGGATCAGCAGCCAGAGTTGGCTTATGTTCCATACTTACTATCTGTCATACTTGGGTCAGGCAGGCATTCAAAGGACGTATGGGTCAGCAGTTGGAGTTGCTAAAGGAGTCAATGGAAAATGTCGAGAGCTCTGGGCTGAGACAGAGAGAACCACGGTTTGTAGAATGAATTAATGAAGCTTGAGTAAAAAAAATCAATTCTGATCTTCCTTGCACACCATGAAGGATAAAATGGATAAGGTTGCTAAGTGTAGAAGATCTTATCACAATCCAATGAGCCATGCCTAAGGTACATGTTGAGCCTACAATCAATTAATAAGAAGAATGGAGAGCCTTCTTGTGGTACACAGATGAACTAAGAATTAAGTGTCAGCATGGAGAATGGTTAGGTGCCCATAATCAGAATTAATGTTGTTGCAGTGGCCAAGCACTTTGAAGTAGCAGCAATATGGATAGCCAGTTTCGTTTTTAGTACACTCTCGAGTAGTGAAATTGACAACAAGAACTACATTGATCATTGTGTAACAATGGAACAAAATCGAGGATTTCCAATTTGCAATGTGGGGGGAATGTGACATTGTTGAGTGAGTCAAGTGGAGAGCTTTATGTGTTGGTGAGCTATTGTGAGAGGCCAAGAGTGCCTATGCAATGGAGAAAGGCCAAGAGTCCCTGTGCAGAAGAAGAGGACCGAGAGTTATTATGTGCCTAACATATGAGGGGTGAGAATAGTGAGTTGTTGCAGTTTGGACAAAGGGTGCAAAGAGGGTTGAGTATGAGTGAAGGTTGTTGAGCATAATCAAGGGTTGAATGCAGAAGAAAACAGAGGGCCAAGCGGATGAAAGCAAAGCTGAAAACAAGCAAAGAGGCCGCCATTTACAGTGAGTATTGATTTCGTTATTGATTATGGGTTTGAGCCTACATATAGGGAATTGGTTCTTCCATCATAGTGGATTCCTTAGCATAGCTTAGGGGTTTGTGCCTCCTGCAAGTTGGTACTTGCATAAATCCAAGAAGCTGCAAGTTGGTGCTTGCAACAAATCTATGAAGATGGTGCTTCTAGTAAGTTGATCAGGTGTTTGCAAAAGAAGGAAGTTGGTGCTTTCTGCTAGTGGGTGCTAGCAAACAATGTAAGGGAGTTGGTGCTTCTTGTGAGTGGTGGCTCACATAAAATCTGATGTAATAGAGTAAGAGCTTATTTTTACATCAAATAAAAAAACAAGCTTTGGTGGTTTTTCTCCCAGAAGAGTTTCCACATTAAACCTCAGTGTCATGTGTGCTTGTCGCTCATGGTGTATGTGTTTATGTGTTAATTCTATATTTTTTCCACGTGATATGTTGTTGATGAGTTTTATGGTTAGTTGCCAAGTTTGAATGTGGAAACTCTTCTGGGAGAAAAACCAATATTAAACATTGTTTCCAACACTTCTACAATGCTCCCTTAGGAATCCTTTCCTAGTCATGGAAAGGATTCTTAGACATGATAGCACCGAAGACTGTGAAGTAGTGCAACTATCGGGAGTTCCTCAAAGGACATCAATTAGCAAGTCTTGCAAAGTGTGGCTCTCTAATAGTACAACTCAATTAGATTATAAGTTGCAATTATATTGGTATCACAACCCTGTCTATGGTATGACCTTTCATGGTTGCGAAATTGAAACATAGCCCTCATAGGTTATTGTGACCTTCACATAGCTTTTCGACAATCTTCACATAGTTATCAACCTTTTTCTTTGTTTCCCTTTTTTTCCCTAAGGTGAGAATGTTATACTAATTCTATAACAAAATATTGAGTAGAGGATGACAATAGGAGACTACTCATTCAAGTTTAGAAAAATCCCATAACCAAGGGAATCATGTCCCAATAGTCAAAATGTACCCTCCACACAAAGACAACTAGATGAATAATGAGAGTGATCTACTATATCAACAACCATTAGAGACTAGGTCATGGATTCCTTTCACGTAAAGAAAAGTGAAATACATATGCGACTACCAATCATAATTGGTTAACAGAAAAGGTCCACCCCATATTGTTTGTGATATGAAAAGGCTTCACTTACTAGTAAAGGATACCAATACATGCCTTATTTCATTTCATCTTAAAACCAAAAAAAAATACCCTACAAATTATTTATATGTAAGTATTTACAATGATGTTATAAACTCAATTATTTATATGTAAGTATTTACAATGATGTTATAAACTCAATGCACAACTAGGATCCATCCCAGTCCGTTGATGACCTCCTCTTTCTACATAATTGTCAATTCAAAGACTAATTGGCTACCCTCGTTCTTTATAATGGGAGCCAAAAAGACTTGAATCCCATGAGTTTGTCAAACGGCTGCAACTACCCACTACCCCGCACCCCTCCCCTTATCATCTAGGTTGGGTCCAACAATATGGTGTTCCTACGCTTGTTGGTTACTATAATTAATCCAATTTCTTTCGAGAGTCTTGACAAATGACCATACAATTTAGTGACATAATTAATCCAAATTATTTTGAAAATAAAATAAAATATTACAAAGAAATAACTTCCCTTTTATTATGAAAAACTCAAACAGATTTAATAGCATGAGACTTCTTTATCCTTCCATAATCATTTTGTAATTAAATTTCAATACTTTAAATCCGTATAAAATTTAATAGCATGACACTTCTTTACCACTTCCATAATTATTTTATAATTAAATTTCAATGCTTTGAATCCCTATAACACTAGTTATAAAAGACCAAAATGGTAGCTTTTCTTTGAGAGGGAAAAAATAGGTTGGCTTGCTTCTTACGACCTTATGCGGCTAAGATATTATCAATTACATCCTCATATGATATGGCATATTCCTTTTGGCACTCTTAACGCATTTGGATTGCAAGTTTTAATGAATAAATCATAGAATTGGCACACTTGAAGGGTAGGTAGATTCATGGACAACTTCCTTTCATCTTTAATCAAAGTCAAAAAGACCCATTAGGCTTGCTCTTAAGGAACATGTGGATATGCATGTCATCATTATATGATTTGGCAAGATCAAAGAACCAAACAAACATGTCCACTAAATGTTAGAAGACATAATCCCTTATGCAAATGATCGAACCTCTTGAGTACCATGTTATTCAAAGTGCAGGCAACTAATTTAAGGATGATATCATTTTAGGTTATAATCCCCCTGCGTACTAATGCAAAGGCATTAACATAAGAACATCTTCAGTCACCCTATCATGAAAAGTAGGACATTCTAGTACATGAACATCTTCATTCACCCTATCATGAAAAGTAGGCCATTCCAGTACGTGAATTGGATAGGATATTTATTGAAAGTATAAACTTTAATCAAAATTTATTAATTATGAAGGTTGATATATATGTTTATTTTAGAATAAGATTTTTATTATTTTCATTTAATTATCTATAATTAATAAATAGATGGTAGGGATTTACGGGAAAGATTTACGGGAACACATATGTAAGGAAGTTTTAGTTTAATGCAAATGGCTAAAATAGCTTCTTCATTATATATTCATCAAAGGAGAAAAATTTGTTATATATATCGATTCTGACGTCACCGACCACTGGTGGAGTGACTGCTAGTTTTGGCATGTTGGGAGATATTATTATTGCCGAACCTAAAGCGTACATTGCATTTGCAGGTAAAAGAGTAATCGAACATACATTAGGTCAGAAAGTGATTGAAGATTTTCAGGTGACGGAGCATTTATTTGGTCATGGTTTATTTGATCTGATCGTTCCACGTAATCTCTTAAAAGGTGTTCTGAGTGAACTATTTTGGTTTTACGTTTTACGGTCTTCCTTGTAAATAAAGAAAAAGAAAAAATGAACGTTGAGTTTCCTTATCAAGAAAAAGGATCAAATCGAGTTCCTTGTAACGGAAGTGACAGTGATACAGTTTCTTATCGCGGCGAAGGAGAGAATTGTTTTTCAACCCCTTCTTATTAACAATTTATGATCCTCGAGCCTATACTAACAATCCATATAGCCAATTCTCCGCTTTCAGAAATCAGAGAAATTTTGGTCAAGATTCATGTTCTTCCACTATTTTACTTATATAGTAAGTGTTCTAATGGATCTCTATGTTGTAATATAGAACTCAGTGTTGAACTCATCGAGATCTTATTAAAAAAAAATTGCCCCAACTAGAAATGCTTTTTTAGTATTTTTGGGAGAGACGAGGAAAGGACAACAAACACTTGCATACATGTATTCTATGAAGAGGGACGAATGGGACCGCTTATTTGGTCCCATCACTTATTTGACCTTATAATTATTCTTTGTAATATGGATAAACATTTCATTGATTAAGTAAGGTACTCGTTCTATGATAATTCCTAACCTACTCTCTATCCTACCCTCTATTTTGGTGCCTATTACTTCTGGCAATTACAATGGTTCTTTCTCGTCTGTATATTTAGAATGACGAGATTTTATGAATCTGATCAAATCAGATTTAATAAATGGGCTTAGATCTTTTAATTGTAGAATAGATAGGATATCTATATCTATTTTAGATGATATAAGATAGAACTCTTACAGACACAAAATAGGTATAAATATCCAAATTATATATATATATATATATATATATATATATATATATGAATATGGATATGGATATTTATTCATATTCATATACATATAC
Organism: Pinus tabuliformis; assembly: GCA_031772625.1. Taxonomy (NCBI): domain Eukaryota; kingdom Viridiplantae; phylum Streptophyta; class Pinopsida; order Pinales; family Pinaceae; genus Pinus; species Pinus tabuliformis. Next base: position 853,093,561 of record CM062820.1, on the reverse strand, counting down.
AGATAGGATCTACACATATGTCAATAAATAGGTATGGGTCAATATGTTAATGTGGTCGATTTTCTTTTTTCATGCGGTATAGATATCTATTCCAGAAGATATTTATACTCCACTGATCCAATGTTGTTTCTAAAATTGAGAAATTAGGGAAAGACCCATTTGAAATGGATGGTAAGAATGGACAAGAAAACAAACTTGGCTGACTTAACTGAAAATTTATCTATCTACATAGATAGTTCATAAGAGTTTAGGAACCAAAGGATAAAAAAGTTGGCTATTCCCTCAACTTCAGTAGGATGGAATTGAATACAATTTTTTATGAATCGTCGATCCAAATGGCTCTGGATAGAACCTATAACAAGGTCTCAAAAAAGAAGTAATTTCTTTTGGGCTTGTATCCTCTTTCTAGGTTCACTAGGATTTTTCCTAGTTGGGATCTCGAGTTATTTTGGTGAGAACCTGATACCCCTATTGTCATCTCAGCAAATACTCTTTGTTCCACAAGGAATTGTAATGTGTTTTTATGGTATTGCAGGTCTGTTCATTAGCTCTTATCTGTGGTGCACAATTTTGTTCAATGTGGGTAGTGGCTATAATAAGTTCGATAAAAAAAAAAAAGGAATTGTATGTCTTTTTCGTTGGGGATTTCCCGGAATAAATCGTTGTATTTTCCCACGATTTCTTATGAAGGATATTCAAATGCAAAATGGAAATTCAAGAAGGTATTTCCCCTCGTCGTGTTCTTTATATGGAAATAAAGGGCCGACAAGACATTCCTTTAACTCATACTGGTGATAATGTGAACCTAAGGGAGATCGAACAGAAAGCCGCTGAATCAGCCCGTTTCTTGCATGTATCCATTGAAGGTTTTTGAAATCGGGGGTGTCTTTATCCTCGACATACATTCAAATGTAAAAACATTTGAATATATGTCGAGGATAAAGGAACATGAATAAATATCCAATCAGGAAATTTCAATAAATATTCCATTTTCATACAATGAAATATTTATTGAAATTTCATTGTATGAAAATGGAACAATATAGGATCTTTACGAACAATATACTATTTTTATGAAATAGTATAGAAAGAGGTAATATAGAAAAAGCAATAAGTTAAAATAGAACTGGTACCAGTAGATGAATATGATGTATCAGAAACAACAATTACTAGATATAGTGGTCCGGTTTCCCTAAAACTAAAATGCTTTTTTCCTCTCATCACGATCCAATTATGACTTTTTGTCATTCTCTCATTTTTCAAGAGCGTTTGTCATGTCATCTTTGGAGATAACTGGGGAAATATTCGTAAAGGATCTAGTGATCAGGATTCAAAGGATCTTGGCAATGAATAAGACTTATGTTACTTCAAGTTATTCTTCTAAAAAAGAAGAAGATGAAAAAAATGAATAGATAATTGGTCCAGATATAAATGATTTGGAATGATCTCCTTATGCTCTGTCTCACCCATTTTGAACAAACCTTTTACTTTTTTCCCGAGGATATTTTTTTGATCGGGATCAAACAATTACGCAATAGATCAATCTATGGATCCCAAACCTCATTCTATCACTCGTACTTTGTCTAGATTTCGGACAGAACTGACAAGTGAATTAGGTTCATTAGCGATTCACAAATTGGAAGTGTTCGAATATAATAGGGTTTATCAACCGATACAATATATTGGAAATAGCCCATTTACTCGCCTAGGTCTTGTGAGGACCGAAGTCTCTCAATATTTTTTTGGCGCATACTCAAGTGATGGAAAAAAAAGAATCTCTTTTACATTTTTACCTAGTGTATTGGTCCTTGGGGAAAAGCTCGGTGAATATAGAGATTTTTTATAGCCCAAATCCATAATATAGCCCAAATATGATGATCGGACCTGAAACTTCTACCCACGAGGATAATGGACCCAATAGTAGACCAAGTAATTTTATCATATTAAAACTCCCTTTGATCTTGATCAAAGAATTATTTTGATAAATTTATGATTTTATCATATATATTAGTTCTAAGTATAGAAATAGTTTTTATATTATATAAAGAAATATTCGATTTAACATAATTGATTTATAAGAAATATTCTAATATATGGATATTGCATATGCTATTAATATATATATTATCTGTTATCTTATTTAACAAGAGTACTGGTATATAACTCGTTGTTCTTTTGGACCAGGGTGGTCCGATCCAAGTTATCTAAATTTTCGTTACGTCATAGAGGTCGGGTAACCAATTCAAGTACATCTCTCGCATTGGCAAATCCATGAATCTGGGCAAAAGTAAATTCAACTGACCATTTAGTACCAATTCCTCTCACCCCTAACGGGTTAGCATGAGCCATTCCGGTGATGGCTAAGTCGGGTTGTAGCTCGCGCATACATCGTATCTGATTCGAATTGTCTGGTTTGTCTACAATTCGTAGTATGGGCATACACATTCTTATACATGTATTTTGTAATAGCGCTAATTCAGCAACTTGATACCGTTTATCCATATATGGAATACCAACTTCATAAACGATCATACCACATCTGATTAAGAATCTGGCTATAGATATTTCTATTAGATTATCTCCCATGAAAAAGACAGATTTTCCGCGTACCAAATCAAGATAATCTTTTAAACTCTCCCATATCCGTTCCTCTCTTTCCTCCAGACTCTGGGCCTCAATACCAAATACAGGACAAATCCTTTCGATCCAAGCACACGTTACATCCGAACCAATAGGAAAAGGAGCTACGATTAATTCGCATTTTTTCGTCTTATCAAAGTTGTCGTTGTACGACTAAGAAATGGGTTAACCCCACAAACATAAACTCCATCACCCAGTGATGGAAGATCGGCATATCTCTGAGCGGGCAACCAACCTGATACCTTGATGAATTGGCGTCTTAATTCTGTATCAAGTTGAGAAACCAAATTCGAGGGTAAAGACCCAAAAATAACTAAGGGAGGGTGATTTGCATATTCCACCAAATTCTTTTCCTTCGGAAGAGGAAAAGGGAATAATTTTGTTTTAGTTTCTTTTGATTCACCAATGGGGAATTCTTGGTCTGGACAACGATGTGCCATTACAGCTAAGACAGTATCTTCCCCCTGAGTAAAAGCATAATCTAGTCCATTTGCTCTTGCCACTAGAATTGGTACTCCAATTTCATATTCCAATTTGGGTGGAAATGGAAAACTATTGATATCTTCTCCAATCCTTGTTCGATTGTCAATGTTATACCAAGGGTATCTTTAAAGTCTAATGGACCAGTATAGCTAGCTTTCTTCTGATACAGCAATACAATTTTGATGAGTATCGAGAAGGAACGGGATAGAATGATTCTGTTCCTGCCAGCAGTTATTCTATCTCTATTTGGTCGACTAAATCCCAACAGAAAGAAGAGAATATTGCATGTTCTGAGGTCCGTCCAAGCGTAAGGAACCCCAACTCCCTCAATCGATGTTGTAACAATAGCATAGTGGAAATTTTCAATTGGAATTAGCTTCTGCATACGGGTGGCTTTAGAACCGAAAAAGAGGATGAGTGTCGCTTGCAAAGGATATCAATCACTATCAATAAAATTCATCCAGACTATTATTCTTTTATATTCTTCCTTTTTCATTCCAACATGACATTATGCCCGTGTAGATGAACCCAGTAATTCAAATTGCACGGGGATCATTAGTGCTACACAGATGTATGTTGCTTTTCCAATAGTATCCGGCACAGATGGAGTTATGCGACAGAGTTATTATATAGTACCTTGTATTAACGACTAGGTGTTACTTATTAGATAAAACCAATTGGATAGTGCAATAGAACCTAGTCAATTTTAGGTATGTGAAATTACAAGTTACTCTTTGCAATAGGTGGAATTTCTATAATATCAGGCTCTACTCGCTCTAATAATTAATATTGAAAAAACCTAATCCGTCTAGAGGGTCGAATGATTGGATCAATAAGATCGAGAAATGAAAGGACAAACTGGATATTCATATTCTTTCTTACACCTAAACGTGAAATCGAGTATTCAAGAAATATTTTTAGTAGTTATAATAAATAGATGTTTTAGTATTTTTTATAATTAATTAAAAAAATATGATATAAAATGTTTATTTTAGAATAAACCTGCCAAATTTTTAATTTAATTATTGATAATTAATAGTTGAATAGCAGAAATACTTTTAGTTAAAATAAAGAGTTGAGATTTATCTCAAAGATAGTTGTTTTCTTTCTTTTCAATTTATTTAAAAAATATTATCAAATTAAATAAAAATCAAATACACAAAATATTTTGACATTGAAAAGAACTCTGATTTTTTTTTTAACATATGGTATTGATGAGCCATGATATTGTAACAAAACCTATTTATATGTTAAGAATCTCCATGATCTATGATTTTTTAGGCATATATATATATATATATATATATATATATATATATATATATATTATTATTTTTATAACTAATAATATTAATAATAATAATTTAAAATAATATTATAATTTAATTACTTTTAAATTATAATGACAGATTTAATCTCTATGAGATATCCACATGATATTTTGAAATTTATTAATTTAATTAAAAAACAATGTTATAAAGTTAAATTAAAAGATATATATATATATATATATATATATATATATATAGTATTTTATTATTTTTTGGGTATGTTGTATTAAAGATATTATAACAAGGCATATTTACACATTAAGAATCTTTATGATAAAATAAGAATCTCTATGGGAAAATTGGGGATGAATCACCATGGCTAAGAATCTTGTTGGCTTAATAAAATGTATCATAAGGTAAGTATTTTAATGTCTATCCATATTTCCTAGTATTTTAATGTCTATCCATACTTCCTAGTCATTTGATTTATATGGTTGCGCTAGTTAATGATATTTAAGTACCATAAATTTAAAACAAGTTCTTGATTATTGAGTAAGAAGGATATGATATGATGAAACTAATCACCCAACCAAGGGTAGCCCTTGAGAACAATGTCAATATGGAATCACTAGTCACCCAACCAAGGGTAGTCCTTGAGAACAATGTCAACATGGAATCACTACTCTAGGCAACGGAAGCGACAAACCTACACAAAGAACACAAAGAGGTGGAGCAACAACTATTAGTAGGAAGTGTTCCAATAATATCATTAGGTCAAACTTAAAGGGTAATAAAAATGAAACTTCATAGTGGAGTTTTACCCTAGCGGTTCACAACTCAATGGTTGCCTATGGAATAAAGAAAACATATTGTCATTTATGTGGACTTTCTCCCTGAGATTAGTTGGGCAATCTTGTTCATTATGGAAATAATCTCAATTTCCTGGTTTGAGCATTTTTTGGTGGCCATTTTTGAGTTTTACACATGTATCTTCATGGTGTTAGCTCTCATTATAAAGCTTTCATACGACATTTTTTTGGCATACTCATTATTATGGCTTTTGCATAACAAACCACGACAATAAATTATGAGTTTTAATTCATGGTACATGTATTTTCATGGTGTTAGCTCCCATTATAAATCTCTCAAATGTCATTTTTTTAGCATACTCAATTCTTATGTGAATTGTATTGTAGTTCTATGCTTTCTTGGCTTTCTTTTTATAAGTGTGTAACATATTTAGAAGTGTGTTTTTACACTGTGCATGTATTTTCATGTTGTTAGCTCCCATTATAGAGTTTATTATGGATTTTGCATAACAATTCTTATGTGAATTGTATTGTAGTCGTATGCTTTCTTTGCTTTCTTTTTATAAGTGTGCCACATATTTAGAAGTGTGTTTTTACATTGTGCAAGTATTTTCGTGTTGTTAACTCCCATTATAGAGTTTATTATGGCTTTTGCATAACAATTCTTATGTGAATTGTATTGTAGTTCTATGCTTTGTTGGCTTTCTTTTTATAAGTGTAACATATTTAGAGGTGTTAGCTCCCATTATAGAGTTTATTATGGCTTTTGCATAACAATTCTTATGTGAATTGTATTGTAGTTCTATGCTTTCTTGGCTTTCTTTTTATAAGTGTGTAACATATTTAGAAGTGTGTTTTTACACTGTGCATGTATTTTCGTGGTGTTAGCTCCCATTATAGAGTTTATTATGGCTTTTGCATAACAAACCACAATGACAAGCAACCTTTAGCTCAATTGTATTGTAGTTCTATGCTTTCTTGGCTTTCTTTTTATAAGTGTGTAACAAATTTAGAAGTGTGGTTTTACATTGTGCATGTATTTTCGTGGTGTTAGCTCCCATTATAGAGTTTATTATGGCTTTTGCATAACAAACCACAATGACAAGCAACTTTTAGCTCAAACCTTTTCGTGGTGTTAGCTCCCATTATAGAGTTTATTATGGCTTTTGCATAACAAACCACAACAACAAGCAACCTTTAGCTCAATTGTATTGTAGTTCTATGCTTTATTGGCTTTCTTTTTATAAGTGTGTAACATATTTAGAAGTGTGTTTTTAACACTGTGCATGTATTTTTGTGGTGTTAGCTCCCATTATAGAGTTTATTATGGCATTTTCGTGGTGTTAGCTCCCATTATAGAGTTTATTATGACTTTTGCATAACAAACCACGACAACAAGCAACTTTTAGCTCAAACCTTTTCGTGGTGTTAGCTCCCATTATAGAGTTTATTATGGCTTTTACATACTTTTAGCTCAAACCTTTTCGTGGTGTTAGCTCCCATTACAGATTTTATTATGGCTTTTGCATAATAAACCACAACGACAAGTAACTTTTAGCTCAAATGTATTGTAGTTCTATGCTTTCTTGGCTTTCGTTTTATAAGTGTGTAACATATTTAGGAGTGTGTTTTTACTCTGTGCATGTATTTTTGTGGTGTTAGCTCCCATTATAGAGTTTATTATGGCTTTTGCATAACAAACCACAACAAGAAGCAACTTTTAGCTCAAACCTTTTCATGGTGTTACTTCCCATTATAGAGTTTATTATGGCTTTTGCATAACAAACCACAACAAGAAGCAACTTTTAGCTCAATTGTATTGTAGTTCTATGCTTTCTTGGCTTTCTTTTTATAAGTGTGTAACATATTTAGAAGTGTGTTTTTACATTGCATGTATTTTTGTGTTGTTAGCTCCCATTATAGAGTTTATTATGGCATTTTCGTGGTGTTAGCTCCCATTATAGAGTACTTTTAGCTCGAACCTTTTTGTGGTGTTAGCTCCCATTATAGAGTTTATTATGGCTTTTGCATAGCAAACCACAACAACAAGTAACCTTTAGCTCACTTGTATTGTAGTTCTATGCTTTCTTGGCTTTCTTTTTATAAGTGTGTAACATATTTAGAAGTGTGTTTTTATTTTCGTGGTGTTAGCTCCCATTATAGAGTTTATTATGGCTTTTTCATAACAAACCACAAGAAGAAGCAACTTTTAGCTCAATTCTCATGCGCATTGTATTGTAGTTCTATGCTTTCTTGGCTTGCTTTTTATGAGTGTGTAACATACTTAAAAGTGTGTTTTTACACTTTTAACTTGTTCTTAAATTGTGCATGGAAATATTTTTTTCTTAATATTTTTGTAAGTGTAACATATTTAGAAGTTCAAAAAATCTTTTTATAAGTAACATATTTTAGAAGTGTGTTTTTACATTGTGCATGTATTTTTTTGGTGTTAGCTCCCATTATAGAGTTTGTTATGGCTTTTGCATAACAAACCTTTTTGTGGTGTTAGCTCCCATTATAGAGTTTATTATGGCTTTTGCATAACAAACTTTTGTGTGGTGTTAGCTCCCACTATAGAGTTTATTATGGCTTTTGCATAACAAACCTTTTTGTGGTGTTAGCTCCCATTATAGAGCTTATTAGGGCTTTTGCATAACAAACCACAAGGACAATCAACTGTTAGCTCAATTCTCATGAGCATTTTATTGTAGTTCTATGCTTTCTTGGCTTGCTTTTTATGTGTGTAACATACTTAAAAGTGTGTTTTTACACTCTTAACTTGCTCTTAAATTGTGCGTGGAAATATTTTTTTCTTATTAAGATCCTTGATGAGCTCATGTTTTCAACGGTGAAACTTGGCTCATTTTTTGTTGGAAAAGTTAGAGGATATGCACTCCATTTCAAAATTTATTTAAGCATGGATCTTTTGTTCACTTACTGTTTGGAAAATTGGTGGCCCTTTAAAACAAATGAGCATTTTTTAGCAATCCTCCAATATATTGTGTATGTGGTGGCCCTTTAAAACAAATGAGCATTTTTTAGCAATCCTCCAATATATTGTGTATGTAGCTCCTAAGCCTTGACTCTGTGTGAGTGCATTCCACATGCTAGCTTTTAAGCAACAAATAGTAAGTTAAAATTATAATTGGGAAGAAGCAATAAGAGAGGTCGCCATATGAAACCCATTTGTTATGGCCTGAACATAACCACACTCATACAAATGGAATGAAGCTTATGTTCATGCACGGATAGGACATGGGACTTAGAAGTGGATAAAAATGCAAGGCTAGAGTCAATTAAGTTACAAGGGTGCTTATGGTCACTACTTTACCAATATGTTTGATTAGATTTAAATGAGCCCCAGAGATTCACATCATAAATTTGCTTAATGATTAATCAAGATTCCTTCATGAGATGTTTAGGCTAGACCTCTAGGTGATAGAACCAAACAACCCAAAATATTCATTAAGTTAGCCAACTATTCTTTGTAATTGACATATATGAATAACCGGCAAGTAAATAAGCATGAAAGGTTGAATGAGAGGCGAAAATGCCTTCATTTTACACTAAGAAAGAATGAGAACAAAACTAGCAAAGGAATAGGGTGAGGGGTCAAAGTGTTCCATTGTGACTATTAAAGAAGCATGAGGAAAAATGCAAGATGTTTAAGTGTATAGATTAACCTAATGTTTGACATGCCTACATAATCAATGTGTAAATTCAAACTGTGGTGATAAACTCTATCAATTACCATCTTGGAGATAAAACAAATAATTGAAAGGCTCTTTATGATATCCTAGTTAATACAAGTAATATGATAAGAAAATGGAAATCCTAAAGCAATAAAATAAATATTGAAACTAAAATTAAAGATGGTTGTATATCCCCATAATTGTGATAAGAAACTCCAACTAATATCAATCCCATATCAATTTTCAGACTTCCAAAGATAATGCAATGATGTGAATGAAGTACAGGTCCTCCTAATTGTGATAGGAAACTCAACTAACATCAATCCCAAACTAATTTTCTAGCATGGTGGACATCCAAAAGTAATGCAATGATGTGATTGAAGTAGAGATCCTCTTACTTGTGATAAGAAACTCCAACTAATATCCATACCAAATCAATTTTCTAGAATGGCATTCTTCCAAAGGTATAAATCAAAAAGAGTTAAGTGGGAAAATGCAATGATGTAATTGAAGCAGAGATCCTCTTATGTGATATGAAACTCCGACCCATATCCCTAACAAACCAATTTACTACAGTGGCAAACTTCCAAAGGTATAAGTCAAGAGAGAGTAAAATGTTAGTAAAATGTTCAAATGCAATGATCCAATTGAAGCAGGGATTGTGCTCAAGAGAAAAAATGTTTGATGTTGGAATTATTGATTGCATGCATCCTAACAAGTGATCTCTAGATGCATGGAATTGTCAAGCATAGAACCATCACCCTCTTGAGAATGTTGCGAGATACTGGTTGTGTCAAGTAGTTTCGGTAGAAGTGCATAATGAACTCTGGAATAAAACCACGAGTATGGTTAAGTTTCATAACCTTTTTAATCATTGGTTGTGCCTGCCTCTAACCAAAAATGATGTTATTTAAACACAAAAACGAAGTCATATTTATATGGTCTTTATTGGAATGCACGCGTGTATGAACTAATGAAATATGCGTGAGTGTGCAAGGCACAAGGAACACATTTTGGTGCCTAACTAGCTCCTAATAATGCAGGTCGATTATCAAGCTCACAAGGCAGTGACGATATCATACACTATACCTTACGGGGGTGGAAGAGTGATGCCTTACACACCGGGGAAACAAGTTTCTAGAAGAATTCCCCTTAATCATGTGGAATCGTATTCCTCTGAGCTATATGACAGAGGGAGATGGCTATATGTGTAAGAGGGAGTTTGTAACTTTTACAAGGACTAAGTTCTATAATTATCTAGCCCAGTGGATTTTAAAATTCCCACCACTCAATGCAAGGGAGTCAACCAAGTGTCTGAAGACTAAGTTATCCTAAGGCATATTAATGGCTACGCTATGAGTTGACCTGGTAAATTTACCATTATGTGGATTCACAAACGCACTGGCAGAGGCACAAATGTTGGAAGCTATCACCCTGTGTTGTTGCATTGAATATATAATATGTATTTAAGCAATTTTGTTATACACTATTTCAATAGAATCAAGGAGATCATACAAGATCTACTATGAATGTTGTCAACAATCAGAATCGATCATGGTTTTAGAAGATCAAATATGCTAACCGAATAGCCATGGCCAAGAAAGAAACTAATTTAGACAAAACGGTAATGATAGAATCCCGAAAAGCTTTCAATTGAGTATTTATCATAACAAGCTGACTCTTTTTGCTTCGACAATGAATGTTTGACCTGATTGTGAACCAGAAGTAGAAGGGTTTGAAATGTTGAATATAGAGATGGAACACATCGCAGATTATCCCAAAATCCCGACAAAGGATTATCGCTGTAAGCATCACTCCAATTCAATCACATATGTTTCAGTTTTAACGTTTGTATTGAATGGAATATCATATGGAAGCGTAACATGACCAACCAACATTGTGCTAATGCGGATACACCTAATATTAATGGCTGAAGGTTGTTTGACCACTAAAGCTATCTTTAAACAGAAAGACGTTTGCCAATTATTAGTAACCTCTTCAGTAATTCTTGTATGATAGGACCTGCTCTCACATTTTTATAGAAATGCATCACATAGAATAATATTTTCATAAATAGAGAAATGCAATCATCTGCATCAAATTGATACTCAACTTGATGAAGGATGGATACCTTGTGAATTGTGTCCCTCGGGGACAACTCCGGAATGTAAATAAATATAAAAATAACCAATGCAATGAGAAACAATAGCCCTAAGTTTAATGTTTTTAAGAACTTGCTGAAAGGACATTCTCATCTTTCTGAAAAGGAATCACCAATAACTCCTTTGCCAATGATGACAAACTGCCTTGATACTTGAGTTGAAGGCTGTAATCTGAAACACTTGATAAATAATTATGACCCAACCAACAATAACACCTGTATCTTGGTAAAGAACACTCAGTCTAATGACACTTAATTCAATAGTGGCATCGTGCCCTTGAGCTGATGCATGCAATGTCACTGATTTTAGTTCAGCTATTATGTGTTAGACAGGGCAGAAGATGATACCAAGATGTACGTTTCAGAATCACCTATGTTCTTTCAAAGGAAATCTTTTTACAGGCCATTGTTTCAAAGTCTGTTATTTCAGGTTCCAATCAGACCTTTGTAACGAGCATAAGCCATGATCATTGAGAAGATTCCAATACAAAATAGTCCCGTAAGCACAACCACCTGTTTGGGAAAATACAGTTTTGGCTGTTAAAAATAAAGATAGTGCTTAATGGTGATGAATATTACCACGTCTGAAAAAATAAGCCATATTAGAAAGTGTCAATTTTCCTTACCCATTTGAACATATATCCATGATTGTCATTCCATGGATATGGAATATTCATACCAAAAATTCCAGCTACCAAGGAGTAAATAGCGATTGCAACTGTTGCTGAACTCAGTAACAACTCTAACTGCAAATGAAAATCAAATGGTTAAAATGATGATAAGGACAACTGTAGCTGCAAGTAAAATCAAACAGTTAAAGTGGAAAATAAGCAAGCATCCATAAGAACTTCCTTCCATCAAAATCCTTGTACATAATCAAAGTATATATAATAAGAAAATATCAAAAAACAAAAAGGCAATGAGCCCATTTCAATCAAGTAGATGCACCAGATAAAATTGCTCATCTTACATTTATGTACATCGACTTAAGTATTATTCTGAAGGGTACCCAAAGTGGTAAGCACAATGCAACCTATGCAAATTAAGTGTAAAATGAACATAAGATATCTCAAAGAAGAGTACAAGTAATATCTGCAAAACTTGGGAATGAACTGAAATGCAGGTCTCAATGGAGGGAAGCACATTAAAGATCGTAGTCATATTAGAAATTATAGATCACAAAGGAACTTCGGCACAGATTCAGTGCCAACATACAATTACTAGTTCAAAATATCTTCAGAGAGTAATTCTATTTTTGGAAAAGTAATTATATTTTGTAATTCACTTTAGTAAAAAAGTAAGTCCTATATTTAAGAGTTGTCTGAAAGTGTCTCTCATGCATGCCTTAGACTGGAGTAATCTTAAAAATAGAATCTCCTCTGAAGTATAAAGAGAAGGCAAGGTAAAAGCTTTCAACACACATGACTAGTTGAGGAAGCTTTCAAGTTTAAAGTTCTTTTTTGTATTCATGCAGTGCTGTTTGTCGGGCAGCTTGTGGAGGTTGCCTTGCAAGTTTATGAAAAATTGATTAGGAGTAATTACCTATGTATGTGTAAAATTAATTTGTATGCTTCCACAATGTAAATTCTAGTTATTGTGTGATTAATGTTATGATCAATTTCAACATTAATTAAATTCAGCAATCTACTTGTTTTATTGAGACCATAAAAACATTAGTCACCTAGGGCTTAAAAACTTTTACATGGTATCAAAGCTAACCCCTTTGATTGAGATTTTCAAGATTTGCAGAGTAAATCAATTGTCAGGGAGGGAGAACTGTTGGAGAATGTAACTAGTTTCAGTGTTAATAATTTGTAACATTGGTATTTTATGTAAAAAGGAAAAAAAAAAAAAAAAATCTAGACAAGCATGTTTTTCATGCTTTTAAGTTTTTGAGTCAAAGTCCTATTTTGACCTATTGTAATAGAAAAAGGAAAAGAATTTTGAACTGTTGGAGAATGTAACTAGTTTCAGCCTTCATAATTTGTACCATTGGTATTTTATGTAAAAAGCAAAAGGAAAGAAAGAGAATGTAACTAGTTTCAGTCTTCATAATTTGTACCATTGATATTTTATGTAAAAAAACAAAAGAAAAGAAAAAGAGAAATTATTATTATTTTTCTAGACAAGCATGTTCTTCATGCTTTTAAGTTTTTGAGTCAAAGTCCTATTTAAACCTATTGTAATAGAAAAAGGAAAAGAATTTTGAACTGTTGGAGAATGTAACTAGTTTCAGTCTTCATAATTTGTACCATTGGTATTTTATGTAAAAAGCAAAAGGAAAGAAAAAGAAAAATTAATATTATTTTTCGAGACAAGCATGTTCTTCATGCTTTTAAGTTTTTAAGTCAAGTCCTATTTGGACATGTTCTAATAGAAAAAGGAAAAGAATTTTTAAATATGTAATTTTGGGTCAGAAACCCCTCTAGGTGCCAATTCGGCCAAAATGTCAAGTTGGCCCTGCCCCAATGGACGTGTCTATTCACATCCACTCTGAACTATATAAATAGAGGGAAGATGGAGCTCATTTGGACACACACACTTGATGGATTGTGGTCTGAAATATCGCAAAGAAGGGAAGAGAAGTGGAGGGCCGAAGTCTGAAAACGAGAATTTCTTCTTGAGCTAGAAATTGTGGAAATTTTGCCTAGGTACATCTCTTGTTGCTGGTCTCTTGTTGATGGAGCTGCTGGAAAGAAGAAAGGCTTGACTTGGCATCTAGAGGTGGAAATTTTTGTGTCATTATGGGCCTTGGATATCTCATATGAACTGATTCTATAAGAAGAGAATTTTTCGAGTTCCCCCCTTGAAGGGGCTTTGCCTTGGCTTGGAGCCCACATCCTGTGTTATTTTGTTTCTATGATGTTCATGTTCATATTATGGTAATTTGAGCTAGAAATTGTGGAAGTTTTGCCTAGGTACATCTCTTGTTGATGGAGCTGCTGAAAAGAAGAAAGGCTTGACATGGCATCTAGAGGTGGAAATTTTTGTGTGATTATAGGCCTTGGATATCTTATTTGAACTGATTCTATAAGAAGAGAATTTTTCGAGTTTCCCCCTTGGAGGGACTTTGCCTTGGCTTAAAGCCAACATCTTGTGTTATTTTGTTTCTATGATGTTCATGTTCATATTACGGTAATTGTTTGATGAAAGAATCAGAATAAAAATTAATAAGAAGGCATCTAAATTCACAATCAATTACCATGGAAAAAGGAAATCTAAATTAATCTACAAAGTCTCCCGATTTCCAACATGGAATCAAAGTTAAGGTCTGGAGATGGAGGCCTAAAGATCACATTATTGTTGGCATCTTTGGAGAATATCATCATCTAAAGTCTGCAACATTAAAGGAACAAAGATATGTGGTAAAAATTCTTTGTGGTAACCCTAGAATCCGAGATCATAGAATTCTATGACAGTCAAGATCATAGAATTCATTGGAAAGAAACCACTGCATTTATAACATTGGAGGTCACAAAGGATTGTTTGTGGCATGACTTGAGAGTTCTCCAACGAACCCATTCATACATCACCAACTTGGATTCCACATGGGCTCGCGTATATTCTATGGAGGTTTGTATTTTTAGGACACGCATATCATTAATCTCACAGTGGTTCGTTAGAATGCATATTCTTTGTGTGGCCCGTGTAACTTGGTGACTCCGTGAATCACATAACTATGGCACATTGTGTAATATTCCTAATTAGCCATGGCTAATTGGAATATTCGATTTTGCTCAATTTTGCCTTCTATAGTTATTTATAAATAAAATGGTGAGGAAAGGGGGACATAACTCACTTTTTGAATAAAGTCACTCCCTAGCAGCACAACGTTGTAACTTAAAAGGGGAGCCAAGGGGGCCAAAGGACCACGTAGAGGAGGGGGCCCACGTAGACACTTGGAGGGACTGCGCAGATGGAGCAGGAGCACGTGGCAAGAGAGAGGCTACGTTGGAGGAGGTGGGCGTGAAGGTTTTGAGAGAGGCCAACGCTATAAAGGAGAGAGGAGGCTCCTCATTTGGGTATTGCATTATGTTGCATTTGAGCTAGTCACTTCAACTTAGAGCACGCTGGCTATTTAGCCTGTCTGCAGCACTGTTTAGTGCATCGAGTGTCTCCGTTCAGAGATCTCACCCTTAGCCCCGGGGGACTTCGAGTGCCTGCTCGGGCAAGGTAGTTTCATCAGTATTTTGCAGGAGGAGCGATCTCTCAAGTTGAGGAGGAACTGAGCATTTTGATGACTGCGCAGTCTTGAGAGGGGAGGACGCAATCTCTTTTGGTAGGAGCTCCGGATTGGGTTTATGTGGAGGATTTGAGCTTGGAGATTCAACAAGGGATCAGCCCTTGCATATTGAAGGATTCTGGCAGAGTCTCGGGTAGAGTTTTGGAGGATTCTCTTCAGGGGCAGCGTAGAGCCTTGAGGGATAGTGTAGATCCTCAAGGGGGTGAGTGTCGAGGGTCAGCTATTTTAGAAAAGCTTTCTGGGCTTTTCTCGGTTTATTGAGCACAGGTTGATTCCAGAGTTTCAACATTTTTTGAGGAGGGGAACAGTCCCAAAACCTCACTTGATTCCAGTGGTAGCAGCAGCATAGCAGTTC
Source organism: Pinus tabuliformis (assembly GCA_031772625.1). Classification (NCBI taxonomy): domain Eukaryota; kingdom Viridiplantae; phylum Streptophyta; class Pinopsida; order Pinales; family Pinaceae; genus Pinus; species Pinus tabuliformis. The sequence goes on along the minus strand of CM062820.1, from coordinate 853,077,907 downwards.
TCCAGCAGCTTGGACGCAGTTCAGAGAGAGGCCATTTCCTTACCATTCTGAGTGTATTTCTTCGCTTGCCTTGTGCAAGTCGAGGTGCTATCGTACTCTTTCCATTACTCAATATAATAAAATGGCTTATCATTTCTCTCTGCATTTCTCGAGTATCTGCTTATATTCCATGTATACATTATTGTATGTTTCACTACTATTATTTTTATTTTTTTAATCTCTTTGAGCTCCCCAGCTACTATACCACTTGTGTGTTTTTCTCCTATACTCTTAGACAGAGTCTGGAAAGGGCCAAGTAGCCTCCAAATCTCGTCCTCTTTTCAAAGGCGACATATCTGGTAAACGCCCTTCCAGTGCATCTCTAGTTGGCGTTGCTTCTGTTTGAGGGATACCCCTGATAAGGGATATTACAGTGGTATCAGAGCATAGATTTGGCTCAGCCTGTGGAGCTAGCAGTCTATGACACCGAGGGAGAAGCCCTAAATCTGTTACAGAGGTAGGAAATACAGAGATATTGAGCGTAGGTTGGAGAACACCTACGGAGAGGCAGACTGTGTTCGGGTGGTGGACACAGAACAGGAGGAGCCTGTGGTGGATGCAGAGCAAGAGGATCCGATGGCAGATGACGACGGGAAGAGATTTGCGGACATGCTCCTCAAATCAGTGCAGGATCTGTCGAGGCAGATCGAGGTGATGGGGCAAAGATTCATGGCGGTGGAGGCTAGACAGCGTGAGAACCCACGAGTTTTCCAGGTTGGTGAGGGATCGGGTACATCCCACCATTTGCCAGAGCAGGGTGCCACTCAACGTGATACTACTCAGCAGATGGCCTCACATGCCCCTACACGCTCTACCATGCCCACTTTCCTAGGAGCAGACACGGGGGCCGGAGCCCAGCAGGAGGCAGAGCCCGGTCATATGGGCGATTATTTTGCAGAGTACCAGGCCTATGGGCAGGAGTTCAGGGATGCTCTCTCATTCAAAGACTTTGTTCAGGTCCAGCGGGATAATAGACCCCGCGACCATCACAGAGGATACCGGTAATATCATGATGGAGACACCCACCGCACAGCTAGTAGATTGACATCTATTTCCAGCTTAACCAGATGTCGGAGATAGAGGCCATCAAGGTGGCGACATTACATTTGGATGGTGAGGCCCAGGACTGGTGGTTCCATGGGATGGTTACACTCGGACACTCCACAGTGACGACATATGCCGAGTTCACCAGGAGATTGATAGAGAGATTTGACCAGGGGGATCCGGAACAGCACTTTGTTGAGCTGACGAGGCTCAAACAGACCGAGAACCCAGAGACCTACATTGTAGACTTCTTGAAGGTTTTAGTGATGGTGCCAGATCTATCCGCGGCACAGAGGATCTACATGTTTGTTGAGGGGTTAGCAGAGCCACTTCGAGGTCTAGTCAAATCCACTAGACCAGCCACACTCCAGGATGCTATTAGCAAGTCCCGGGACTTACAGGATGCCTTACCCAGGACCCAGACATCTCACCCCCAGAGACAGGCTTTCCAGCCTAAGGGAAGGATGTGAGGATTCTGCCTCCAAAGGGGAATCTCGGACAAGCACAGATTGATGATGATGCCAGGAGGGAGCTGAAGAAGAAGCGGTTGTGCTTTACCTGTCAGGAGCCGTGGGCACCGAGACATAGATGTGCTGCTGGCAAAGCACATTTTATTGAGGTCTTCTCCGAGAGCAGCGAGGAAGAGGATGAGGAGGATGATGTGGAGGCAGGAGATAGTCATGCCGCGCAGGATCCTTTGCCACCTCCACCACCAGCAGCAGGTGGTGCAGCTTTTGCACCTACCGGAGGGGCCCTTGCAGCATTGCGAGGAGTTCCCAAGTATTTGACGTTGCGCGTACGAGGGACAGTACATGGCCAGTGAGTATCAGTTTTGGTTGACAGTGGGGCAACCCACAACTTCATCGATGCACAGATGGTTGAGCGGAGAGGTATACAGACAGAGAGCTTCGATGGCTTTTCAGTTTTGGTCCCAGACCATGGTGTGTGCTCGTTATGTCCCAGAGTTATCAGTGATGATGGGCACCTACACACTGACTCACCACTTTTTCGTGGTCAATATTCCGAACACCAACATGATACTGGATGTTCGTGGCTTATTACTCTAGGGAAGGTCACGACAGATTGGAAGGCCCTCGAGATGGAGTGGGATGATGAGAAGACAGGGAGGCATGAGAAGATACGGGGACAGCACACATATCTGCCTTAGACTGTTTCGACTCATCAGATGGAGGCAATCTTCCGAAAGGGAGACGTAGAGTGGATAGTGGAGCTGCGTGCATCAAAGGCAGGGACTACAGGGCAGATGGTGCACCCAGAGATACAGTCCATCCTTGACCAGTATGCCACAGTGTTTAGGGAGATTCCGCCGGGACAGCCACCGGACGGGGGTTTGAGCACACCATTGAGCTTGAGCAGGACATACAGGCAGTGATTACTACCCCCTATAGGCATCCCAAGGCCTATCGGGATGAGATTGAGCGGGCCATTCAAGAGTTGCTGGCTCTTGGGCACATTCGGCCGAGCACAAGTCCTTTTGCTTCTTCTGTGGTGTTGGTGAAGAAGGAGGACAGCACATTAAGGATGTGCATTGACTACAGGGCCCTAAACAAGAAGACCCTGAAGAACAGGTACCCCATACCCAAGATCGATGAGTTGATGAATGAGTTGAGAGGAGCACAGTTCTTTTCAAAGATTGATTTGAGATCTGGGTACCATCAGATTCGCGTGAGGGAGCAAGACATTCCCAAGACCGCCTTCAGGTGTCACTATGGGCACTTTGAGTTTTTGGTGATGCCTTTCAGGCTAACCAACGCCCCAGCTACATTCCAGTCCTGCATGAATCACATCTTCCGCAATCACTTAAGGAAGTTTGTGTTGGTGTTCTTTGATGATATTCTCATTTACAGTAGGACTTGGGAGGAGCATCTCCAGCACATTGAGACAGTTTTGCGCATCTTGGAGGAGCAGTAGTTCTATGCCAAGCTCTCCAAGTGTGAGTTTGGGTGGACAGAGATGTTGTACTTGGGACACATCATAGGGGTCGATGGAGTGAGAGTCCACGAGGAGAAGATCAGGGCCATCAAAGATTGGCCGGAGCCGAGGAACATGACAGAACTTCAAGGATTCATTGGCATTTGTACTTACTACCGGAAGTTCGTCAAGAGTTTCTCACAGCTTGCTGCACCTCTGACAGATCTAACGAGGAAGGGAGCATTCAGTTGGTCGGATACAACGCAGCGAGCCTTTGACAGGCTCAAGGAGGTTATGAGCAACTACCCAGTGCTTGCATTGCCGGATTTTTCGCAGCCATTTGTTTTGGAGTGTGATGCGTCAGGAGAGGGGATTGGCGCAATGTTAATGCAGGGAGGCCACCCTATAGCCTTTGAGAGCCGGAAGCTCCTTCCGCATGAGAGGTTGTATTCTATATACGACCAGGAGATGTTGGCCATTATGCATGCATTGGCCAAATTCCGACAGTATTTAGTGAGTAACAGGTTCAAGGTGAGCACTGATCACAACAGCCTCAGGTTCTTTTTGAAGCATAAACAACTACAAGAGAGGCAGCAAAAGTGGATCAATAAGATCCAAGCATATGACTTTGACATTGAGTATGTCAAGGGTAAGAACAACGTGGTAGCAGATGCCCTTTCACGTAGACCAGCCACGCTGTCTCTTATGAGCTTGGACACAGACTGGAGGGCTCGACTCTTAGTAGAATACTCCAAGGACAGATTTGCATGTGAGGTTCTGTTAAAATTGGCAACCAGGGCAAAACTTCATGTGGGTCATCTTATTCATGGCTGATAATATTTTTATTAGATTCCTCTCGTCGAGAGGTGTAGGATTGATATAAAGATCATCCGATTCCGATAAGTATTCATGGAGATATGAATTTATTTTGATTATGGAATTATTATCAAGCCGACCTACAACTCATGTAGGCTCAGAAGCCCAACAGTCGCATCTATTCACCCACCAACATTGTGTATAAATATAAGAGGACTTTTCCTCATTTAGACTCACTCATCTCACCACATCTCTCTCTCTCTCTGCTGCGCAGATATGATTCTCTTCTCTACTGCGCTGAAATGGGTCTCTCTCTCTCACACATGTGAAGCCGGAAGCTGTTGAATCTGAAGCTACAACTGCAGAAGTAAAGATTGACTTGCGTGGCCTAGAAGATCTCCTCATCTGAACTGCGCTATAGGTTCATCTTAATCTCCTCTGAAAGCCGCAACTTTTGGTGGTGGAATGAAGTCAATCCGATGAACGGTTTACAAGATATCGGCTGCCCTAGTTTGAAGCCGGAAACTGCTGACACTGAAGCTGCAACTGCAGAAGTAAAGATTGACTTGCGTGGCCTAGAATATCTCCTCATCTGAACTGCGCTATAGGTTCATCTGAACCTCCTCTGAAAGCCGCAACTTTTGGTGGTGGAATGAAATCAATCCGATGAACGATTTGCAAGATATCGACTGCCCTAGTTTGAAGCCGGAAACTGCTAAAACTGAAGCTGCAACTGCAGAAGTAAAGATTGACTTGCGTGGCCTAGAAGATCTCCTCATTTGAACTGCGCTGTAGGTTCATCTGAACCTCCTCTGGAAGCCGAAACTTTTGGTGGTGGAATGAAGTCAATCCGACAGTCGGTTTGTGAGATATGGTCTGCCCTAGTTTGATAATGAAGCCGCTAACGCTGATGCTACTGATCTAGGGTTTGCTACTGCTGATATGAATCAGATTTATTGTACTATTTCTCTCTGCTGAATTATTGAAGATAAAAGAAGATTTGATCAAAGGGTTTCCCCACACATTGTGGGGTTTGTCCCTGGCTAGCCGCCACATCTTGTGTCTCTTGTCTTGGCTTGTTTTCTGTCGATCGTTTAATGTTCTATCTGCACTTTACTTTATCTACATGTGATTGCTAATCGGTGGAATATAATAAGAAAAAGAAGTAAACTGTTATAAGCATAGAACATGCCATAACTTAACATGGTATCAGAGCTGAGGTGAAGACAAAGCCCGAGCAAGAGCAAGAGCAATCATTGAAGAGAAGATTGGCAAGGCTATCCTAAAAGAACTATGGGGTCCTCAACACTCTTTCCTGCCGAAGACAAGCTCCGTGAGAAAGCTGACTATCACGGATGGAAGATGTCTATCGATCTAACCCTTGAAGATCAAGGAGTGCTGGACCATGTAAGAGGCAATATTGTTGAGCCTTCATCAAATGCATCTGCTGCTGCCTGGAACAAATGGAAAAATGGAGAAGTCAAAACAAAGAAGATCATTCGGGACTCTATCGACAAGCGCTTGGTGGCCTACATCTCTGATCTAGACACCTCCAAGGAAATCTACGACAAACTGGTGAGTTTATTTAAAGTTAATGATGCAAATCAAGTTTTGTTTCTTAGAAATAAGTTGAGGGAAATCAAGAAGGGTAAAGATGAAAGTATGCAAGCATACTTCTTAAGAATCACCGAGATCAAGAACGATCTCATATCTATTGGGGAAACCATTACTGACAGAGAAATGGCACTCACAACTCTCGGAGGATTACCATCTGAATGGTATGTGTTCGGGACTACTCTTCTGAACAATAATGTAATTCCTAGAATGGCTAGATGCATTCAAGAACAAACAAGGGTAGAAGAGCAGGAAATGCCCTTGCCTAAAGGTCCTCCTGCTGCTTTTTCTTCTCATGCTAAGAAAAGAAATAATTCTGGGTCTAAATCAAAAGGAAAGGCTGGACCTAAGGGTGGAAGAAAAGGATGATGTTACATCTGCGATAAAGCAGGTCACTATGCAAGGGAGTGCCCTGATAGAAAGGACTCACACCGGGACAATGATCAAAATCCCTCTGATGGCAAATCAAAGGAATGACAAATTCAACAGCAAAGGTAAGAGGAGAGCTGGGGATCGAGGAAGAGGACAACCATTCAAGAAGGCTAGAAAGTCCAGGATGTATTAAATGCACCTGACCTCAAAAAGAACCTAGTGTCCATCTCGGCAATGGAAGACAAAGGCTACAAGGTAACCTTCAGCAATGGCAAGGTATGTATATGGAAAAATAATGTTAAAGATGCCTTTACTCTTGGGTTTAGTGTTGATTCATTATATCAGGTCGATGGAAGTCCGCTAGGTGTCATGTCTTGTGACACAACTCTTTAGTCCGAACTTTGGCATTGGAGGTTTGCCCCACCTTCATTACAATGCTCTACCCGATGTGAGACAGATGGTAATAGGGATGCCCGAATTCCAAGTAGAGAAAGAAGGTGTATGTCCGGGATGTGCCAAAGGAAAGCTCAAAAGGAGACCATTCCCCTCAAGCCAAAGCAAGACCTCCGATATATTACAATTGGTTTACTCAGGCATACTGAGGTTGGCATTAAGAGGGAGACTACTACACCACATACTCCTGAGCAGAATGGTGTGGTGGGAAGGAAGAACCACACGATGATGGAAGCTGTCTGGGCCATGCTATATGATCATAGACTTCCAAAGTTTCTATGGGCTGAAACTACAATCACCGTCGTATATGTACAAAATTGATGCCCTCATCAAGCATTGGGTTCCTAAACTCCTGAAGAAATGTTCACCACCGGTCAAAGGGAAGTCGTGATTAGTCATGATGTCACCTTTGACAAAGATATGGCTCTCAGCAAGGTGGACAATCTGCTGACTTTGAGTAGCTCTCAAGAAGCCGACACCAGGGAACCGAAAGAAAAGGATGATGAATCAATGGCTGATGTAGAAGAACCCATGGATCCGATTGATCCTCATCCACATGAGCCTTCCTCTTCTAGGAAGAGACCTTCATGGCTTAGGGGGATACTTGATGATGCTGAAGGACATGCTGCACCCTGAGGAACCTTCCATCAAAGTAAGAAACTTAACAGGTATCAGGGATACCTGACCATCATGAGCACGATCATACAAAATGAACCTTCATCATTCTCAGATGTCATCAAGCATTAACTATGGAAGGATGCTATGACCCTAGAATATGAGTCTATTATGGAGAATGATGTCTGGGAAGTAGTTCCCAGACCATGGACAAGACAATTGTTACTTCAAAATGGCTTTACAAGATAAAGCATGCAGCAAATGGAAGTATGGAAAAGTATAAGGTTCATTTTGTTGCTCATGGTTTATCCCAGAAGGGAGGTATAGACTATGATATTTGCACCTGTTGCTAGATATACGACCATCCGCTTGATCATAGCCCTTGTGGCTTCACAAGGATGGAACCTACATCAGATGGATGTTAAGACCGCGTTCTTGCATGGTTCTATCAAAGAAGAGGTCTATGTGGAGCAACCTGAAGGATTTGAGATTTATGATTGAAAATCTCATGTATGCAGGTTGAAGAAGGCTCTCTATGGGCTGAAGCAAGCACCCCGAGCATGGTATGAGAGGATCGATAGCTACTTGATGAAGCTGGGATTCACTAGGAGTGAAGCTGATCCTAACCTTTACTTTAAGGTTGAAGATGACAAGCCTCTCATACTGGTGTTGTATGTGGATGACCTCTTTCTAACAGGTGTAAACCCTCTCATTCACAAATGTAAGAGGGAGATGGCTTCTGAATTTGAAATGAAGGACCAAGGACTTGAAGTGTGGCAGAAGCCAAGGGAAATTTTCCTATCTCAAGGAAAATATGTGGTAAATATATTGGAAAGATTTGGCATGATGGACTGCAAGCCTGTGACTACCTCAAGGATCTTAACTTTTAGAAGTTATATGGTAGTGATGTCGAACCAGACTTGGGAAATGCCTCTGAGTTTCAAAAAACTCATTCGCATTGATGTTCTTGGTGAACCTTCGTCCGAACATATGTTTTGCAGTTAGCATTGTGAGCTCATATTTGGTTGAGCCTCACTGGATTGATGCCAGGAATCTTTTGAGATGTCTTCACGACACAATCTCTCATGGATTAAGATACACTGCCGGAGATGTGAGACTACTTGGATATACTAATGTTGATTGGGCAGGCAGTGTGGTGGACCGTAAGAGCACTTCCGGGTACTGTTTCACCTTGGGATCTGCTTCGATATCCTGGATGAGCAGGAAGCAGAAGTCGGTGGCTTTGAGCACCGCCGAAGCAGGGTGTATTGTTGCTAGCATAACCTCGTGTGAGGCAGTCTGGGTGCGAAAGCTCTTCAATGAGCTGTTTGGATTTACATTGGATACCACTGTGATTCTCTGTAACAACCAGAGGTGGGATTCAATTATTGAGGAATCCCGTATTCGTCAATTTCTCCAGCAGATAGACATCATCTGGGATATGGTAAGTCGATGAGCAAGGAAGCTCCATCACATTAAGATGATGTACAAGTTGATACACCTTGTCAAAGCCCCGAGGAAAGATCTAATCTGTGATTTTCCCAAACGACTTGGAGTCGGCAAGAAACCCTTGTACAAGGGCCCTGCATGTTGCATACATTGAGCTCTGGGAGCTCTGAGGGCTTGCGGTTCCTACTGGAGCAACATATGACCACAGGATGACTCACCCTCCCCTGGTGGTGCACACTGGAACAAGATGATTCGCTCTCTTGTGGGACAAGATGATTCGCTCTCTTGTGGAACAGGATGATTCGCTCTCCTGTGTAGCAGGATGATTAGTTCTCCTGTGAGGCCTGGATTGATGTGTTCTCCATGGCAGCCTGGATTGATGTGTTCTCCACGGCGATTGTAGCAGGATTGATGTGTTCTCCTGTGAGGCCTGGATTGATGTGTTCTCCATGGCAATTGTAGCAGGATTGATGTGTTCTCCTGTGAGGCCTGGATTGATGTGTTCTCCATGGCAATTGTAGCAGGATTGATGTGTTCTCCTGTGAGGACAGGATTGATTAGTTCTCCTGTCGAGGCATCCTACCCATGCAGTCTGGGACTCATGGGAAGTACCTCTCATCTGATCAATGAGCAGGGAAATGAAGTTAGGGACCATAGTAGTACCGATGGACGCATCGTTGTAACTACCGTACTCCCTACGCTAGGATGACCTCCATTGATCTGCGATCAATGATACTGGTCTGGGACCAGTGGTAGGAGTTGTACCATACTATGACGCTGACTTCGGGTCGGTTGAGACTGGTCTGGGACCAGTGGTACATACTCCGAGACTGACTTTGTGTCAGTGCAGTACTGGTCTGGGACCAGTGAGAGTGGTACATACTATGACGCTGACTTCGGGTCGGTTGAGACTGGTCTGGGATCAGTGGTACACTCTCTGAGACTGCGATACTGGTCTGGGACCAGTGGTAGGAGTGGTACTTACTATGAAGCTGACTTCAGGTCGGCTGAGATTGGTATGGGACCAGTGGTACATACTCTGAGACTGACTTTGAGTCAGTATGATACATTCTCGATCATTTCTTCTTCTTCATAATTCGGACAAAAGCAGAGTAGAACAGAACAATGCAATAACAGAGCAGAACAGAGCAAAACAGTACAGATCAGTGCAGGCAGAACAAGACAAAGCAGAACAGGCAGAATAGAGCAGAGCAGGGCAAGGGTCAGGCTGTACAGGGCAGTGCATTTGATGGATGAATAGTAACAACCGATAGACAGATTGCAGATGAAGTTCTCCATGGTTGAGAGGGAGTGTTAAATTTGGCAACCAGGGCAAAACTTCATGTGGGTCATCTTATTCATGGCTGATAATATTTTTATTAGATTCCTCTCGTCGAGAGGTGTAGGATTGATATAAAGATCATCCGATTCCGATAAGTATTCATGGAGATATGAATTTATTTTGATTATGGAATTATTATCAAGCCAACCTACAACTCATGTAGGCTCAGAAGCCCAACAGTCGCATCTATTCACCCACCAACGTTGTGTATAAATATAGGAGGACTTTTCCTCATTTAGACTCACTCATCTCACCACATCTCTCTCTCTCTCTACTGCACAGATATGAGTCTCTTCTCTACTGCGCTGAAATGGGTCTCTCTCTCTCACACATGTGAAGCCGGAAGCTGTTGAATCTAAAGCTGCAACTGCAGAAGTAAAGATTGACTTGCGTGGCCTAGAAGATCTCCTCATCTGAACTGCGCTATAGGTTCATCTGAACCTCCTCTGAAAGCCGCAACTTTTGGTGGTGGAATGAAGTCAATCCGATGAATGGTTTGCAAGATATCGACTGCCCTAGTTTGAAGCCGGAAACCACTGAAACTGAAGCTGCAACTGCAGAAGTAAAGATTGACTTGCGTGGCCTAGAAGATCTCCTCATCTGAACTGCGCTATAGGTTCATCTGAACCTCCTCTGAAAGCCGCAACTTTTGGTGGTGGAATGAAGTCAATCCGATGAACGGTTTGCAAGATATCGACTGCCCTAGTTTGAAGCCAGAAACTGCTAAAACTGAAACTGCAACTGCAGAAGTAAAGATTGACTTGCGTGGCCTAGAAGATCTCCTCATTTGAACTGCGTTGTAGGTTCATCTGAACCTCCTCTGGAAGCCGAAACTTTTGGTGGTGGAATGAAGTCAATCCGACGGTCAATTTGTGAGATATGGTCTGCCCTAGTTTGATAATGAAGCCGCTAATGCTGATGCTACTGATCTAGGGTTTGCTACTGCTGATATGAATCAGATTTATTGTACTATTTCTCTCTACTGAATTATTGAAGATAAAAGAAGATTTGATCAAAGGGTTTCCCCACACATTGTGGGGTTTGTCCCTGGCTAGCCGCCACATCTTGTGTCTCTTGTCTTGGCTTGTTTTCTGTCGATCGTTTAATGTTCTATCTGCACTTTACTTTATGTACATGTGATTGCTAATCGGTGGAATATAATAAGAAAAAGAAGTAAACTGTTATAAGCATAGAACATACCATAACTTAACAGGTTCTGGATGGGCAGGTGGCGAATGACAGGTACAGGGTAGTCGATGAGATCATCTACTATAGGGACCGGGTCTTCTTGACTAAGGGATCTCAGCTCAAGAAGAAGATACTTCAGGCATCACATGATTCACCATTGGCTGGCCATCAGGGGTTTACCAAAACCTACAGGGCCATTAGAGAGAGGTTCTCATGGAAGGGCCTCACTCTCGGATATGCTGGAGGACGTACTCCAGCATATCCGAGAGTGCAATATTTGCCAGAGGAACAAGGGGGAGATGAGCCATCCCACAGGATTATTGCAGCCTCTTCCCATTCAGGAGGGGAAATGGGAGTGTATTTCGATGGACTTCATCACAAGGTTGCCCACGGTGCAGGGCAAGGATTGTATCTTTGTCGTCGTTGATCGACTGACAAAGTATGCACACTTTTTCACCATATCCGCACACTACACAGCAGCGCAGGTGACCGAGTTGTTCTTCAAAGAGGTCTTCAGGCTACATGGTCTTCCTAAGACCATCATCAGTGACAGGGACAACCGTTTCATGGGCGGGTTTTGGCAGGAGCGTTTTTGGTTGATGGGGACGAAGTTGACACCGAGTACCAATTATCACCCACAGACGGACGGATAGACAAAGATAGTTAACAAGTCGCTGGAGGACTACTTGCGTAACTATGTCAGTGGGCAGCAGCGAGCATGGCTGAAGTGGCTGCATCTGGGGGAGTATTGCTACAACACTACACATCACATGTCCATTGGTATGTCACCATTCGATGCTTTGTATTGATATCATCCTTTATCTTTTGTTGACGTGATGTTTGGTGCTAGCAAGGCTCCGAGAGCCAAGATTTGGATCCAAGAGAGTCAAGATATCCTCCGAGCTGTCAAGGATAATATGGCTACAGCGCAGAACCAGCAGAAGTTGTATGCTGATAGGGGTCGGGTGGAGAGACAGTTTGAGATAGGGGACTTGGTCTACCTACGATTACAGCCATACCGACAGTCATCACTGAAGCAGAAAGGAGCTGAGAAGCTCAAGCCCCGCTTTTATGGGCCATACAGGGTGATACGCAGGATTGGACAGGTTGCGTATGAATTGGAGCTGCCCCAAGGCAGCGAAATTCATAACATTTTTCATGTATCATGCCTGAAGAAGGCATTGGGGCAGCAGGTGACAGTGACAGATGAGCTACCACCCACGGATGATGAGGGGCATTTGGTGTTGCAGCCAGAGGCTATTATTGATACCAGGGAGAGGCAGCTGCGGAGCAGGACGGTCCGCGAATTCTTGGTGAGAAGAATTTACCGGATGAGGATGCCACTTGGGAGAGTGAGAAAATTTTGCAGCATCCATCACTTCAGTTGCTTGAGGACAAGCAACATTTTGCCGAGGGAGACTGTAATATTCCTGATTAGCCATGGCTAATTGGAATATTCGATTTTGCTCAATTTTGCCTTCTATAGTTATTTATAAATAAAATGGTGAAGAAAGGGGGACATAACTCACTTTTTGAATAAAGTCACTCCCTAGTAGCACAACGTTGTAACTTAAAAGGGGAGCCAAGGGAGCCAAAGGACCACGTAGAGAAGGGGGCCCACGTAGACACTTGGAGGGACTGCACAGATGGAGAAGGAGGACGTGGCAAGAGAGAGGCTACGTTGGAGGAGGTGGGCCTTAAGGTTTTGAGAGAGGCCAATGCTATGAAGGAGAGAGGAGCCTCCTCATTTGGGTATTGGATTATGTTGCATTTGAGCTAGTCACTTCAACTTAGAGCACGCTGGTTGTTTAACCTGTCTGCAGCACTATTTAGTGCATCGAGTGTCTCCGTTCGGAGATCTCACCCTTAGCCCCGGGGGGCTTCGAGTGCCTGCTCGGGCAAGGTAGTTTCATCAGTATTTTGCAGGAGAAGCGAACTCCAAAGTTGAGGAGGAACTGAGCATTTTGATGACTGCGCAGTCTTGAGAGGGGAGGACGCAATCTCTTTTGGTAGGAGCTCCGGATTGGGTTTATGTGGAGGATTTGAGCTTGGAGATTCAACAAGGGATCAGCCCTTGCATATTGGAGGATTTTAGCAGAGTCTTGGGTAGAGTTTTGGAGAATTCTCTTCAGGGGCAGCATAGAGCCTTGAGGGATAGCGTAGATCCTCAAGGGGGTGATTTTTAGGGGTCAGCTATTTTAGAAAAGCTTTCTGGGCTTTTGTCGGTTTATTGAGAAAAGGTTGATTCCAGAGTTTTAGCATTTTCTGAGGAGGGGAACAGCCCCAAAACGTCACTTGATTCCAGCAATAGCAACAACACAGCAGTTCTCCGGCAGCTTGGATGCAGTTCAGAGAGAGGCCATTTCCTTACCATTCTGAGTGTATTTCTTCGCTTGCCTTGTGCAAGTCGAGGTGCTATCTTTCTGATCACCTCTTGTACTCTTTCCATTACTCAGTATAATAAAATGGCTTAGCATCTCTCTGCATTTCTCGAGTATCTGCTTATATTCCATGTATACATTATTGTATGTTTCACTACTGTTATTTTTTTTTTTTTAATCTCTTTGAGCTCCCCAGCTACTATACCACTTGTGTGTTTTTCTCCTATACTCTTAGACAGAGTCTGGAAAGGGCCAAGTAGCCTCCAAATCTCGTCCTCTTTTCAAAGGCGACATATCTGGTAAACGCCCTCCCAGTCCATCTCTGGTTGGAGTTGCTTGTGTTTGAGGGATACCCTTGTTAAGGGATATTACACATTGGGATCCCATTTATACACGGATCGCAAAGTTCAGTGGCTTATTTCATAATGGGATGTTTCAAAGATCGATAGCATTTCAATCAATGGCCCATTTTATGACTTGTTAATTGTTATAACTCATTGTGCAATGATCTTGTTGCCATGACATATAAACAACAAAACTATGATTTGATAGCATTATTGATCTGTATAAAATTTGCATTTTGTGGGTTCATATGGATTGGCATCGCGTCAACATCTATAGTTCGTTATGTAATTGCAATGGCCCACATCTATAGCTCGATGGCTTGCACAAAGATATACCTACAATGACTCGTTCATAAGCGGTGATGTCTCGTATGTTCTATGTCTATGGAAGATTACACCATAGCGGAATTGGTTTTGGTATGTACTTTTCAACAAGGGCACACATCAATCAATGTATCATTATGGCACCATTGGGACAATCTTGCACGTAATGATTGAACAATAGCTCATGGTTCTCTTTACTCATTGAAGAGTGTGTGACTACGATCGAGAGTAGATGAGGGGCACACTGAGGATGAACTCCTATAGTAAATGGTCTTGTTGTTATAACAAATAATAGCAGTAAGAACATAAAAATGAGAAGAGAGAAATTATGAATGATTGCAGAAATCATTGATATAGCATTTATGATAAAGATCTATTGTTGAACAAATGATAACATATAAAGCATGGATATCACTATGAGATGCAATCATCATGAAGCTGACTTACCAACGAATTTTGATAAATAAATAAGAATTGTCGAGGCTCTTATTGTTGAGAAATCTAGGGCATCAAGATTAGGTGATTTCTCTATTAATGATAATTGTTTGTGAATGCTTTTTACTTCAATAGATTAGGATATTTTCTTTAGTTAGATTATTATAGTGTTCTTCATCAAAGAGCTACCAAAGCATAAACAATAAAGAGACAAGAGACAAAATGTAGGCTATCAGGGCCAAAACCTCTCCCACTTGAGAGGAAAGCCCAAATGAATTCTTCTTATAGAGACTTCAATTGACGAATACCAAGACCAAGACCAAGTCACAAAGCTTCCTTTTCTTCCTTGAGTCAACGATAGTCAAACTCCTTGGTTCTTCCTTCTTCTCGGCTATTTTGTAGTGTTTCGGCTCCTAGAACAAACCTGCAACTTTCAACCCTAATTCAAAACCCTAGTTACAACACTTGGAAAGTGTCACCTTCTAGATAATGCCCTTGACACCTTCACTTAGGATAAAAGCTTCTTCTTGCTTGACTCAGCTTCTCTTTTGACTTGTCCTTCTCCCAATTTGGCTACCTAGATGACTAAATGCCTCGGCCCTTTTTCTGCAGTAGATAGTCCTGCAATCTCACACGTGTGGAGTGATATCAACCCTAAAAACAAGCCCAAACAACTTCGATCTTCCTTCTTCTCGCTAGCTACGAGACTCCTTTCTTAGTGATTCTTGTACTTCTTATTGCAGACTTCTTCTTGACCAAAATTCTATATCTGAAATGAGGTTGAGCTGCCCTATTTATAGTGGTTTGCCCATCAAATATGTCGATCTAAACTATGGGCGAGCCGACATGTCTTTTGGTGTAGATCCATTACTCCATCTTGAAGGCGACTTGAAGGAGATACTTTAGCTTGGTCTTGGAGGGCCTTTCTATTCTTTTAATGACTTATACAAATATGTAACATGCCCAAGAAGGGTCCTCCATACATGACAATGACTCAATTTGACTTTATGACCAATCCTAAGGGCTCACAATGGGAGCCTTAACTAAAAATAAAATTCCTTGCACATGAAACCCATTAGACAAGCATTATAATAATAATTTTATTTTTCTTTTTTGCATCAATTAGATGAAATCACAATTACACATGTCATTATGAAGACCAAACCTAGTCACACTTTTCAACGCTCCCTCTTAACTAGGGAGGTATTCATAATGGTACTTGGTCGTTCTCAATTTGAAGAATTTTCATAAGAAGAGTCGGATTGGTAACCCATATGTTTAGCATCATATCAACCAACATTGTCACATAGAAAGGCATTGACTAATAGCTTTATCTCTCCACAAGATCTGAGCTCAATGTTGGTGAGAGCAATGATGTATAGACACCCTCATCATTGTCTCTCTCGGAACATACCCCATCCGGGTTCTCAGGGTGTGTTCCACCAGGACTATTCTTATCTTGGATTCCCAGTCCTCAAAGAATATCGATCCTCTACGGCTACTCTTATCTTGGATGCCCTAACTCATCCTCAAAGAGCATCGGATGCGAAATGTTTACCCAATCCTCCATTTTGTCTTCCCAAGTGAAGACAAGAATGATGTGTCTATCTCTCCCTCTTAATTAGGGAGGACATAACTATTCCTATGGAAGGAATGTACTCATTCCTATGGAAGGAATGTACCTAAGCTCCCTCTTGGTTTAGAAATTTTTCTTCCAAGTTTTTACCAATTAAGAAACTTGTTTCCAGGCTCCCTCTTAATTTGGGGCCTATAGCAGCTCCTTAGGTGAGATGATGGGACAACCAGCTACTTGAAGAAATCCTCCTCGCGACGTCATCAACATCTCTTATTTATTCAAAAGTTTTCATGTTTTGGGACTTCTTCGTAAACCATCCATCACTTTCATCCATGAGTCCGTCATGTCATTATTCCTTTCATCGGAAAGTGATCCATCAGTGCATATTTGGCCTTCCTTCATGCCATGTTGCCTTCTTCATGTCATGTTTCCTTAAGGATCTTTCATCCTACTGCATGGACATCATGGGTGGGATATATACATAGATATTCCCTTGGCAGCCTTGCACAAGAACATCCAATATCATTCAAAAATAAAGGAATGAACATTAAATCAAAATTACCTTTGTGATGGTCTTTCATCATGACATCTTCTAGTTTGCATCAGCATCCTGCATTCACATTGACACATCTCCCAAAGATATATATTGTCAAGGGTCTCTTTCTTTTTCAGACTTCATCAGAGTCCTCATATCTTTCATGGAGATATCCTAGTCAAATCTCTTAGTCCTCAGATGTTGATTGCCTTCTTCATGGTTGCACATTCCACAATCTCTTTCCTTCTTTCTTCACACATTTTCTTCCCAAAAACTTTTAATCAGAGTTCCTCCAATCACGGTCAACTAGCTCATATTCCATATGAGGATGTATTATATTGATTTCATCTAGACAATGTGTGACTCATGCTTTCCTGCATCCTTTCAAAAGAGAAGATCCTTTCTTTTGATCATGCTCTCGAGATAGAGCATTTATCCATGTTTACCTGCAACCATATGACATGACTCTACAATATCGAATGTAAGCATACATACCTCATTTTCCTTTATGTCATCCAAACTTCCTTCAACAGCTTCCTTGATTGAAAGAACTTAAATCCATTGATCTGCTTCACCTCTTTTGTCATCATACCATCATCCCATGAATCTCACAAATTGGAATTCTTAATGAAACCCTTGCTTCCTTTTGATTGGTGAACCTTCTGTCGAAGGTTCCAATAGAGGATCTTGAGTATCCTCATCTAGCAATTTTTTCCTTTTGACTAATGTATGATGCTTTGTACTAAATGACTTTTTCCTTTTCCAATAAGTACCACTTATGTTACTAATGAGGTTTCCAAGAGCTATATCCTTCCATGGGTGACTGCCATGGACTTCAATTTCAACCATCTTTCATGCTTCTCTATGATGATGTCACGAACTCTTGCTTTCAATGCTTCTATGATGCCATGATGCATCCCATCATTTTTCTTAGTAAATCATGATAGCCATATCTTACAATAGAAGACTTAAGAACAAGAAGTTGAAAAGAAATTAGGTAAATTAGGTGAGGAAGACTATCTCAGTCATAGTAGAGATCTCTTACTTCCTCTTTCTTGAACTTCTTTTCTTCAGCTTCCTCCACTTCTTTGGTGATATGGGCTTCTTCTCTACCTCTTTTATTATTCTCCTTCTTGAGCTTAAGACAATCCCTTTTGTAATGGCCATATTCTTGACATCCATAGCATTGAATCTTAGCCATGTTCCTTCTCTTTTCCTGAGAACCAAATTTTTCAAACTTTCCTCTTCTCTTTGTCATAGCAACATATGCTTGATTTCTCTCACTAGTTCCCACATCAGTTTTAGTTGTCAACCCTGTTTTCTCAATCTTGCATAGTGACCATAGATCTTGGAAAGGAGTAACTTCTTTCTTCGCATAAATACTTGAAGTAAACTTACCACATATCTCTAGTAGTGCATTTAGTACTACAGTGGTCATTTCCTTGTTAGACATTACTTCTCCCAAATCTTGAATTTGATCCCTTATTTTGGATATGCTCATAAAGTATGAGGCTATTCCCTCTTCTTTCGATATCCTTAGCTTGTAGAGTTCTTGCCTTAGAGAGATAACTTCTTCCGCAGTGCTTATATAAAACAACTCTACCAATTTGTCATATGTTTCTTTTGAGGTGTCTAGTTTAGATACATATGGAATGACGGGATCCTTGATGGATTCTATGAGAATCCTTTGAGCCCTCACTTCCCCTTTCATAAACTTCACAAGTGCTTGAGCATCTTCTTTCTTGGTTTGGTGATAGATCCTTTGACATGTTCCATAACCTCATTTTCAATGAGATTCAGATCTGTCCTCTTCTTCAATGCAAGATATTTTGAAGCCCCGGCCAATTTTTGCTTTCCTTGCAAAAAGACATTTTGACATATTCAAACATAAATATACTTACTTGAGAAGATGATTCTTCCACTTGATGCCTCCTTGAATTTGATGATAGTAAAGATGATAGAGAACTTCTCCTTGATGAAGATAGATCTCTTCAAGAGTGATCCTCGACTCCACAAAGAAGGAGATCACTTTAGATCTTTTGATGGTGATGTCCTTGTTGATGATGATCAATGATGACTTCTTGATGATGTCTTCAATGGTAAGGACCTTGCTTCAATGAGAGGGAGATCGCCTTAGAATCTTGATGACAACGTCCTTGGTCTTGCTTCTCTAGAAAGGAACTTGATGTATAAGTCCTTCAACTTGAGTAGGGTCTTTGAGGTCTCTTGAGATGACTTGAGGATTCCAAGACTTCTTTCTAGTGTAGACTTCTTTGATCTAGGGTTTTTGATACTTCTTTTATAGATATTGACTTCAAGATGATCTTCTAGATTCGCTTTGATGCCTTCCTCAAGATTTGATTCTTGAGTGTCCCTTGATAAGATGCCCTTCCTTGACTTTGTCACCTTAGCTTTGATACCATGTTGAGAAATCTAGGGAATCAAGATTAGGTGATTTCTCTATTAATGATAACTGCTTGTAAATGCTTTTTACTTCAATAGATTAGGATATTTTCTTTAGTTAGATTATTATAGTGTTCTTCTTCATCAAAGAGCTACCAAAGCATAAACAATAAAGAGAGAAGAGACACAAAACAAAATGTAGGCTACGCCAAAACCTCTCCCACTTGAGAGGAAAACCCAAATGAATTCTTCTTCTTATAGAGACTTCAATAAAAGAATACCAAGACCGAGACCCTTGACCTATTTGACCTCTCCAAGACCAAGTCACAAAGCTTCCTTTTCTTCCTTGAGTCAAGGATAGTCAAACTCCTTGTTTCTTCTTTCTTCTCGGCTACCTTGTAATGTTTTGGCTCCTAACACAGACCTGCAACTTTCAGCCCTGATTCGAAAACCCTAGCTGCCACACTTGGAAAGTGTCACCTTCTAGATAATGCCCTTGACACCTTCGCTTAGGGTAGAAGATTCTTCTTGCTTGACTCAACTTCTCTTTTGACTTGTCCTTCTCCCAATTCGGCTACCTAGATGACTGAAATGCCTCAGCCCATTTTCTGCAGTAGATAGTCCTGCAATCTCGCACGAGTGGAGTTATATCAATCCTAAAAACATACCCAAACAACTTCGCTCTTCCTTCTCGCTAGCTATGAGACTCCTTTCTTAGTGATTCTTTTACTTCTATTGCAGACTTCTTCTTGGCTGAAATTCTATATCTGAAATGAGGTCGAGTTGCCCTATTTATAGTGGTTTTCCCATCAAATAAGCCGACCTGAATTATGGGTGAGCCGACATGTCTTTTGGTGCAAATCCCCTCCATCTTGAAGCCGACTTGAAGGAGATGCTTTAGCTTAGTCTTGGAGGGCCTTTTTATTATTTTAATGACTTATGCAAATATGTAACATGCCCAAGAAGGGTCCTTCATACATGACATTGACTCAATTTGACTTTATGACCAATCCTAAGGGCTCACAATGGGAGCCTTAACTAAAAATAAAATTCCTTGTTCATGAAACCCATGAGACAAGCATTACAATAATAATTGTATTTTTCTTCTTTGCATCAATTACATAAAATCACAATTACACATGTCATTACAAAGACCGAACCTAGTTACACTTTTCAACACTTATGACTCTGTTAACATTGTTGGAAAGTAACCATGGTGACATGTCAACGATTTATACAACAATCAGGCAAATTATGATCTACATAATATATGTCAATAAAGAATTATGGTTACAATACAATGGCAGTGTTGATAGGAAGAAAGTAATATTTGATTGACTGTAAAATCGTGATCCGCGGTGACAGTGATAGAAGCATGATTATGGCAATGATTGAATGGTCTGAGAATTGTTAACGACAATGGTTAATGATTGTAGTATGGATCATCTCCAAAAAGTGTGATGATATAATTCAAGAAAGGATGATACCCATGAAGTCGACATAGAGCTCTGGAGGATATGGGCAAATGGTTAAAGATAGGCTCTATGAATGGAGTAGCTTATCCTTGAAGCAATTTTGGACAAAGCTATCTAAAGCACTTCTGTTGAAGAATTGGAGAAGGACTAAATCCTTAGAAAGCATGGTAAGAGGTATGTATAAATTTTTATGTGCATTCCATGTTATAAGATTATGGTAATAGTCATTAGAAAGGGTTTGTAAGGAAATTAGGGTTTTGCAGCATACTTTACATGGTAAGAATCTAGGATTTGTAGATCTTACATTTTAAAGCTTTTTTGGTATTTAGGGTTCGTAAATCCTAAATGGGACTTGGATTAGAAAACCCTGGAAAATTGAAAACTATAACCCTAACAATTTGTTCCCCCTTATGAAGTCCTAGCTCTTGATATCTAGAATTTGTAGAAAGAATGTAGGGTATGTGGTAAAACCTTAGCAAGTGGCAAGAATCTAGGGTTACATGGTAAGAATCAAGGGTTTGTAGATCTTACATTTTTAAGTTTTTTTGGTATTTAGGGTTCGTAAATCCTAAATGGGACTTGGATTAGAAAACCCTAGAAAATTGAAAACCCTACCCTAACAATTTGTTCCCCCTTATGAAGTCCTAACTCTTGATATCTATGATTTGTAGGAAGAATCTAGGGTATGTGGTAAAACCCTAGCAAGGGTTGAATTTGGTAAATCAAATCCCTAGGTCTAATGTTTCCGTTGAAAGTAAAAACCCTATTAAGGGTTAGATCAAGAAATATAAGGTTTGTAACTAGAACCCTACAAACAATGAAATCCCTAGATTGACAAAATTGACATCATGCTCTTGCCTTTGTATAGTTTGTTTTGTTTTACTTGTGAATTGCAGGCACATAATGAAGGTTATCAAAATTGTGGAAGCAAGATGAGAAGGATGGAAGAACAAAGCAAAGCAACACTCGTGCTTATTTATGACTCCTTGAAAATGATGAGCACAACTAAAAGACGAAACTGTAAGGACCATGATGGACTTGATGTTAAAGCTTCCAACTGATTGATGATTGAAAGATGAAGCAGAACCTTATTGCAATATGAAGATAAAGCGTGCAAAGAAATGTTGACTTCAAAGGGAGCAAATAGCAGAATTTGACAACTCTGATATTAATAATCTACTTGGGATCAATGTTTTAAAACTCCGACTTGGCCAAGGGTCGACTCTGACTCGACAAGGTATCGACTCGGCTGGCTCGATTTCAATGACACGATCGTTGTAAAAAATACATTAAATATTTATTTTTTATAAAAACACATAATTTTAAAGATTTTCATTCATGTTTCCAAACACACAACATTAGAATATAGATAGAAGACAACATATGATCAAAGTAGGCTCATGAATATATCCATTATATCAAAATGGCACCCAGTGCACTGTCCAATACATACACGATGATGATATAGAGATCAAAACAAAAACACATAACTAAAGAGGCTAGAAATGGCCTCTACAACAAAAGTCTGTGACCAGTACTACTGGGTACTGCTAGAGTTGCCAACATCATCTGGCTCAGTGTTACTTGGGAGCAGGAGCGAAAGCGGGGAGCGGGAGTGAAAACGGTAGTGGGAGCAACATTTTCAGAAGCTCCCGGTTTGGGAGCGAATCCCGAAGGAGTTCGACAACCAATGTCACTAACATCAAGGTACATAGAGGGATTGGTGCTCTTGATTAAATACGAGTTCCATACCCTAATACATGACAAAATTCAATGGAAACATTGCAATCCCCCAATCCTGAAATCCTAAAAAACTGATAAGTCTGCTGGATTTTGAATGAAATCTAAAATTCTACTTTCTCCTTGTGAAATCCAATGAGGCTAGAACCACTCTCAAACATCTTGAGTCATTTCATGGTAATGTTAAAAATTTAAGTAAAAGGATGAAAATGAAGATTAAGGAGAATGTAACTTTTACTTTAAGAATTTAACATTACCATGAATAGCATATCAATAGTATTAAATAGGGTTTGGGAGAGGGGAATGGACCCCAAAGACCAACAAACCAATTCATAAAACCATTTGGAGTCCCCCACACTCAAAAAAAACATTAAAAAATCAAAAAAATTGCGTTTTTGGGGGTTCAATGGCCGCTGGAAGTGACCCGACCGGGTTGATACGGATTCGGCCGAGCCGACCGGCTCAGTCTTAACCCGACCGACCAAACCGGTTCAAAGGCCAGGTTGCAAATTTTTTTACCAGCTCGGACCAACTCGGTCGAGTCAGTTCCGAGCCGGCTGGCTTTTAAAACAATGCTTGGGATATGACTTGGCTCCCTAGGACATATCGACATCATGCTCTTGCCTTTGTATATTTTGCTTTGTTTTACTTGTGAATTGCAGGTACATAATGAAGGCTATTAAAATTGTGGAAGAAAGGGATGGAAGAACAAAGCAAAGCAGCACTCGTGCTTGTTTATGACTCCTTGAAAATGATGAGAATGATTGAAAGACGGAACTGTAAGGACCATGATGGACTTGATGTTAAAGCTTCCAACTGATTGATGATTGACAGATGAAGCAGAACCTTATTGCAATATCAAGATAAAGCGTGCAAAGAAATGTTGACTTTAGAGGGAGCAAATAGCATAATTTGACAACTCTGATATTAATGATCTACTTGGGATATGACTTGGCTCCCTAGTAAGACATATTGCAAAAGTACGTGAAGAGGCTTGAAGGAGAGTTCGGATCAACATCGAATATGGTTTCCTAAATAAAGAAAAAGAGTCGATAACTCCTGGGAAGAAGAAATTGCAACTTGTTGGTCAGTTTGTTCCATGGGCACTTTGATTACAAGTGATTAGCATGAAGAAGGATCTTTGGTAAAAGTTGAAGATAGACCATGCGAAACAATGTTGATATCAAAAGTAAGCAAAATCCGAAGAGGCCATCATATTAAAGTAATTTTCATATTGAGGTTTTGGTTTTGGTTATCGGTCAATATATGTTCTTGCTACTTGGAAGGAAATTGCAAAAATGCATAATGGCAATTGAGGGAGATATATCTACAATTGTTGGTTTTGAACTCAATTCAATGAATACATGGATTGAGTGGATGGTTTTAGTAACCCTTGAAGGATCGTATGGTCAAGATGTTTACATCATCTTGGGATTAAGAGGTAGCAGTTCAAAGAGATAACCCAATGTTCATGTTTTGATGACAATGAAGATCACTTTCATGTTTAATGGGGGCTATAATTAAGCTCTACTTTGATTGGCTTAAGATAATGCCTTTGTTGATGATGACTAGAGGAAAGTGATATGAAAGGTTGACAGCCTGAATCCTGTCACTGTTTGGCTCCATTACCTTCAAGAAGATGAAAACTCAATATGATGAGATGCAAAGGAGAAGAGGAGCCATGCAACTACTACTTGAAGAAGATCTCCGTGAAGAACTAGTAGTTGATGTATTGATGAAGACACACTATAGAAGCTGATGATTATGACTTCCCAATTAAAAGGAAGTAAAGAATTCCCCCTATGCTTGAGAGGGAGTAAGAAGTCTCCTTAAATAGGAGCAAGGATCTATTCCCTAATCAAAAGGGAATAAGGATCTCCTCTCTAGTTGAGAGAGTGATGATGGACATTATAATCTCTTCTTCATGTGTCATGCACTAGGCCAGGACTAATAGTCGCACGTCTTGTGAAGGCCATGGAGGGAGAATGGGGTCCATAGGATTGGATAAGCATTTGAAATTTCCATGAGGATAGAAATTCCAAGATGTTGAAAAGTGTAACTAGGTTCGGTCTTCATAATGACGTGTAATTGTGATTTATGTAATTGATGAAAAGAAGAAGAAAAAATGTAGTACTTGAATCATGGGTTTCATGATCAAGGAATTTTATCTTAGATAAGGTTCCCATTGTGAACTTTTAGGTTTTGTCATCTAATCATAAAAGTCAAATTGAGTCAATGTCATGTATGAAGGACCCATCTTGGGTATGTTACATTTCTATATAAGTCATTAAATGAATAAGAAGGCGCTCCAAGACCAAGTAAAAGTACCTCCGACAAGTCCGCTTCAAAAAGGGATAATGAAACCTCTCAAAAGGACATGTCGGCCTAGGTCCCTATCAAGTTGGCTTATATGCATAGGCAAACAACTATAAATAGGCATCTCAACCTCATTTCAAAAGCAAGCAATTTGGTCTAAAATCAAGAAATGCAAAGATCACTTGGGAAGGATCCTAATCATCAGCGAAGAGTGAAGTCTTTAGCATTATTTTGGATTTGTTTTTGGGTTACTTTGATCTACACGTACGAAGAAAAGCATTGTCTCTGTTGCAGAAGAGGCTGAAGTATTGCAGTCCCATTGGAAGGTCAAGTCAAGGAGGAAACAAAGGTGTATCTCAAGCCAAGTTGCCAAGGAAGCAGCCTCCACCTAAAGCGAAGGGAATCAATGTTCCAAATTTGATCATGCACATGTGCTAGGGTTTCTGAAGGAAGTCGATAATTGCAAGAAGCCGAAGTCTAAGGAGTAGCCGAGAAGGAAAGAAGAATTAGCAGATTGCCCATCATTGACTCAAGGAAGGAAAGGGTCAAGCTAAGAAGCTTTGTGTCTTGGTCTTGGAGTGGGAAATAGGTCAAAGGTGGGTTTTCCTCTCAAGTGGGAGAGCTTATAGCCTATATTTTGTGTCTCTTGTCTCTTTATGGTTTATGCATTGGTAATTGTTTAATGAAGAAGAACACTATAATAACATGAGTAAAAGAAGAACATAATCTAAGAAGTAAAAAGAATTCACAAGCAGTCATCGATTATAGAGAAATAACCTAATTGCTATGCCCTATATTTCTCAACATTGTATCGGAGCTAAGGTGAAAAAGTCGAGGAAGAGCATCTTATCAAGGGACACTCAAGGATCAAATCTCAAGAAAGACATCAAAGCAAGAAGATCGTCAGCAAAGTCAAGATCTACAAGGAAGTGAAAAAACCCTAGATCAAAGAAGAAGTCTACACTAGAAAGAAGTCTTGGAACCCTCAAGACATCTCAAGAGACCTCAAAGACCCTACTCAAGTTGAAGGACTTATACAAGTTCCTTTCTAGAAAGAAGACCAAGGACGTTGTCATCAAGATTCTAAGGCGATCTCCCTCTCGTTGAATCAAGGTCCTTACCATTGAAGACATTGTTAAGAGGTCATCATTGACTCCGCCATCAAAGGATCCAAAGAGATCTCCTTCTTTGTGAGATCAAGGATCATTCTTGAAGAAAACTATTCTCATCAAGGAGAAGTTTTCTATTCTCTACATCATCATCAACATCAAAGAAGCAGCAAGGAGAAGGAGCATCCTATCAACTAAGTATATTTATGTCCACATTTGAATCTATCAAAATGTCTTTTTGCAAGGAAAGCAACAAATTGGTTGGGGCTTCAAACTATCTTGCATGGAAGAAAAGGACAAATCTAAATCTCATTGAAAATGAGGTTATGGAACATGTCAAAGGATCTATCACCAAACCAACAAAGGACGATGCTCAAGCACTTGCAAAGTATATGAAAGAGGAAGTTGGGGCTCAAATGATTCACATAGACTCTATCAAGGATCCCCTCATTCCATATGTATCAAAACTCAAAACTTCAAAAAAAATCTATGACAAACTGGTAGAGTTATATTCTGTAAGCACTGCTGGAGAAGTCATCTCATTAAGGCAAGAACTCTACAAGCTAAATATGTCAAGGGAAGATGGAATAGCCTCATACTGTATGATGATATCTAAAATCAGAGTTCAACTTCAAGATCTGGGATAAGTCATGTATGATATAGAAATGACTACAGTTGTACTAAATGCACTATTGGAGGAGTGGGATAACTCTACTTCAAGTATTTATGGTAAGAAAGAAGCTAATGATAGAGAAATGACTACAGTTGTACTAAATGCACTACTGGAGGAGTGGGATAACTCTACTTCAAGTATTTATCGGAAGAAAGAAGCTACTCCATTCCAGGATCTATGGTCATTGTGCAAGATTGAAGAATCTAGACTAAAAGCCAAATTTGATGTAGGAGCAGGTGAGCAAAATCAAGCTTATGCTACAATGACAAAAAGGAAAGGAAAAAGAAAAGGGGCATGGTTAAGATTCAATGCTATGGGTGTCAAGAATATGGGCGTTACAAGAGAGATTGTCCTAAGATCAAAAAGGACAATATCAAAAGAGGAAGAGAAGAAGCCCATATCACCAAAGAAGTGGAGAAAGCTGAAAAGAAAGTCCAAGAAAGAGGAAGTAAGAGATCTCTACTATGACAGAGATAGTCTTCCTCACCTAAGTCTTTTGTTGTAAGATATGGCTATCATGATTCACTAAGAAAAATGATGGGATGCATCATGGCATCATAAAAGCATTGAAAGCAAGAGCTCGTGACATCATCATAGAGAAGCATTAAAGATGGTTAAAATTGAAGTCCATGGCAGTCACCCATGGAAGGATATAGCTCTTGAAAACCTCTTTAGTAACATAGGTGCTACTTATGGGAAAAGAAAGAAAAGGTCATCTAGTACAAGGCTCATCATACATCTGTCAAAAGGAAACATTTTGTGGATGAGTATACTCAAGATACTCTATTAGAATCTTTTATTGAAAGGTTCACCAATCAAAAGGAAGCAAGGGTTTCATCAAGAATTCCAACTTGTGGAATTCATGGGATGATGGTATGATGACAGAAAAGGTGAAGCAGGACATGGGATTGAAGTTCCTTCAATCAAGGAAGTTGTTGAAGGAAGTTTGGATGACGTAAAGGAAAATGAGGTATGTATGCTTGTGTTCGATATTGTAGAGTCATGTCATATGGTTGCAGGTAATCATGGATAAATGCTCTATATTGAGAGCATGATCAAAAGAAAAGATCTCCTACATTGAAAAGGATGCAGGAAGGCATGAGTCACACATTGTCGAGATGAAATCAACATAATATGTCCTCATATGAAATATGAGGTGATTGGAATTTCTTGGAAATGAAATGTGTGAAGAAAGGAAGGAAGAGATTGTGGGATATGCAACCATGGAAAAGGCAATCAACATCCAAACGCTGACATATTTGACTAGGATATCTCCATAAAAAGAAAGAGACACTTGACAATGTATATCTTTGGGAGATGTGTCAATATGTATGCGAGATGCTGATGCAAACTAGAAGATGTCATGATGAAAGACCATCACAAAGGTAATTTTGATTTAAGGATCATTCCTTTGTTTTTGAACAAATATCTGGACAAGCTTATGCAGGGTTACCGAGGGAAGAGCTATGGATGTCTTCCACCATTGTTGACCATGTAGTAGGAAGGAAGTTCCTTCAAGAAACATGGCATGAAAGAAAGCAGCATGGCATGAAGGAAGGCCAGACATGACTAATTCATGGATGAAAGTGATGGATGGTCTGTGCCCTATGAAGAAGTTCCAAACATGAAGACTCCTGAATAACAAAAAGAAGTCCATGACATCATGAGGAGGAGTTCTTCAAGCAGTTGGTTGTCCCATCATCTCCACCTAAGGAGCTGCTATAGGTCCCTAATTAAGAGGGAGCCTGGAAACAAGTTTCTTACTTGGTAGAAACTTGGAAGCAAAATTCCTAAGACAAGAGGGAGCTTAGGTACATTCCTTCCATAGGAATGAGTACATTCCTTTATTAGAATAGATATGTCCTCCCTAATTAAGAGGGAGAGATAGACACATCATTCTTGTCTTCACTTGGGAAGACAAAATGGAGGATTGGGTAAACATCTAGCATCCAATGCTCTTTAAGGATGAGTTAGGGCATCCAAGATAAGAGTAGTCATAGAGGACCGATATTCTTTGAGGACTGGGAATCCAAGATAAGAATAGTCATGGTGGAAAGCCGGGTGGGGTATGTTCCGAGAGAGACGATGATGAGGGTGTTTATACATCATTGGTCTCGCCAACATTGAGCTCAGATCTTGGGGAGATAGAGAGCAGTTAGTCAAGGCCTTGCTCTGTGACAATGTTGGTTGATATGATGCTAAACAGATGGGTTACCAATCTAACTCTTCTTATGATAATTCTTCATATTGAGAATGACCAAGTAACATTATGAATACCTTCGTAGTTAAGAGGGAGTGTTGAAAAGTGTAGCTAGGTTCAGTCTTCATAATGACATGTGTAATTGTGATTTTATGTAATTGATGAAAAGGAGAAAATAAAATTATTTTTGTAGTACTTGAATCATGGGTTTCATGATCAAGGAATTTTATTTTAGTTAAGGTTCCCATTGTGAACCTTTAGGTTTTTTCATCCAATCATAAAAGTCAAATTGATTCAATGTCACGTATGAAGGACCCTTCTTGGGTATGTTACATTTTTGTATAAGTAATTAAATGAATAAGGAGGCCCTCCAAGACCAAGCAAAAGTACCTCCTACAAGTCAGCTTCAAAAAGGGATAATGAAACCTCTCAGAAGGACATGTCGGCCTAGGTCCCTATCAAATCAACTTGTATGCATGGGCAAACAACTATAAATAGCCAACTCCGCCTCATTGCAGACGCAAGTAATTCGGTCTGAAATCAAAAAATGCGAAGATCACTTGGGAAGGAGCCTCATCATCAGCAAAGTGATAAAGAAGAAGAGCGAAGTCTTTAGCATAATTTTGGATCTGTTTTTGGAGGGGTTTTTAGATCATTTCCAACAAGAAAGACCAACAGTTAGAAGGTTTAAGAGTTTAATTTTCTTATTCAAGAGTTTGTGCAATAGATCTTAGAGATAGCAGCAAAGTGCCTTCAATTTGAGGACAGACTAGCTAGTGCCTCAAATTTCTTAGTATGGAAAGTCACAGTTAACACTCTCACTAAAAGAGAATAATCTCTAAGATATTGTCAAGGACACTATGACTACACCTATAGATGGTAGCTCACAACAAGAAAGAAGTAAAGGTCACATGAATGATCTTTGTGCCATAAAGGACCATTTGATCCCTCATGTATTTGAGAAGAAAACAAAAAAGGAGATTTTTGATGCCCTAGTCAGTGTTTTCCAGAGTTAGAAAATAAACAAGAAGATGATAATACAAAACAAAGTCATATTGACAAAGGTGACCAAATCAAACATAGACACCAGTTTCCTTAAGAAGGTGACACAAATTCATGACCAGATAGATTGCAACACTTGGGGAGAAGGTTGAAGATTCAGAACTAGAGAACATGGCACTAAATGGTTTCCCAATGGAACTAGAGAACATGGTACTAAATGGTTTCCCAATGTCCTTTCAACCATTTTTCAAAGGTATTTGTGCTAGAAAAACTTGACTTTGAGAGGCTTTGGAATGTCTATATCTAGGAGGAGACTCAGATGGAGTTAAAGGCTAGCAAAAAGGGTACTGATGAGAACCTAGGTCTGACTGGTTAGAAAAGTAAGGGTAAAGGTAAAGGGCATAGCATGGGTAAGAGAACGAGAGCGGAGTCAACCTCACAATGAGGAAAAAAAGACTTGAGTAAAGTCAATTGCTTCATTTGTCATATGCACAGTATTTATACATCACAACATCTACAAAAAAATAAGGGTAAAGAGAAGCAGCAACAAAAGTAGGTAGCAATCTCAATAGAAACCCAGATGAACAAATTTGTTGTCTACTTCGAGAAGGATTTATTAATTATATCTTACTAGCACAGAGTTGCACCTAGTTGCAAGAATACGAATACAAGTTGAGCTTGGTGATGAAGCCAAGCATATAGTAGCAAGAGTTAGTACTATTCCCTTGTATCATGATTTAGGTAACTCTTTAGATTTAGATAATATCTTGTTTGTACTAGGTTTCAGGGAAAAATTTGCTCTACGTTTCGATTATGGAAGATAAGGGCTTTACAATGAACATTTTAAGAACTAGCAAGTCCTCATCATGCCAAAGGATTCTAGCCCAGATATAGCATAGGTAATATGGGTGAGAAGATAGCTTGTACAAGGTGCAAGGTGAACATGTTCAAGCTTTGGTGCATAATAGTGACAACTTGTGCAAACTGTGGCATAAGAGGACTGGGCACCCATATCACAGGGCATTGCCTATTCTAAAGGAGATAGCCATAGATCTTCCAAAGTTCAATAGTGCGCAACATGATGCATGCTAAGGGTGTATGCTTGGAAAGCATGCCAAAGTTGCTTTCCCAAGCAGTGAACATAGGTCTAAGGGGGAATTTTACACCTAGTAGATTCAAATGTTTGCGGACCAATGTCAATAACATCAACAAGAAGGATGTATTATGTTCCTTTTATTTATGATTTTTCTCACGAGACTTGGATCTACTTCTTTAAGACCAAAGATCAAATCTTTAGTGGGTTCCAAGAAGTTCACATCTCTAGTTGAAAACTAGACAAGGAAAAGATCAAAGTCTTGAGATCAGACAATGGGGGAGAGTATACCTGCAAAGAGTTCAAGGGTTTTTGCAAGGAGGTAGGAATCAAGAGAGAGCCCAAGTAAATCCTGAGTTTTTTAATGAAGAGTTATTGATTGGGCGAATCGATTTGTGTCATTGTGATTGAGATTGGCTCATGTGATTTTTGCTTCCATTAATTAAGTTAAGAACCTAGTTGTGTTTTCATTCAGTTGACTTGTACTCTAATAGGTCAATGAATTATCAAGTGCTAGGTTCACAGGAAAATTAACATGCTAAGCAAAAAAATCAATCCATCACAGAGCTTGCTAAGGCCATGATACATGAACAAGACTTGTTGATGTTTGTTTGAGCAGCATGCAACACAATATCCTATATCAAGAATCGATGTCCTCACGGAATCTTGGAGGATAAGAGACCAGGGGGCATTCACTAGTGTAAAGCCACAGGTGAGTCATTTCCACATCTTTGGTTGTCCAATTTATATCCATATGTCAACAGAAAATAGGACAAGTTGGATCCCTCTAGCATGAAGATTTTTTTGGCTAGTTATAGTGAGACTTCAAAAACTTACATGGTTTATATTCCAAAGTAGAAGAAATTGGTAGGGAGTTGAGATGTGCAACCAAGAAGTCCCATGAGCCTATCCCAATGACACTCTGAAGGTTGAGCTAAGGTTGCTAGTGATTTCCAAGCTAGTACATCAGCCTTCAAGTGAAGAAGGAGAGACAAGAGCCCCTTCTACTTTTGTCAAGGTACCTTGGCAATTCAATCAAACATTAAGGAATACTCGAGACCATGTTGATACTCTTACAAGAACTTTTAAAGATAACATACTCCAAAGAAGTTTCCAAACTATATGGGAAGTAACAAACCAATAGGTATGGCATGATGCCATGGTAGAGAAGTACACCTCCATCATGAAGAATGATGTTTGGAATATACTACCAAGACCAAACAGATAAGTCAATTGTGAGTTGCAAGTGGTTCTACAAGATCAAGCATGTTGTAAATGATAGCATTGAGAAGTTCAAAGCAAGGTTTGTGGAGAGAAGGTTCTGTTGAAAATAACAGCAAGAAAGTGTTCCTTAATTTGTGCCTTAATGATAGGAGCCATAACGAGTTCCTTCTTATGCATGACTCAAGTTCCTAAAAATTAGGAGATTCCCTATAAATTAGAACAAGTTTCTATAATTTAAGAATCGGTCCCTAAAAATTAGGACAAGTTAGGATGTAGTTAACTAATGTGTTGAAATTGAAAGTCAAGTTCTTAATTTTCTAGTGTGAGTTGGTTGAGGGAAAACACAAGTGATGGAGTTTCAATTGATTGACTTGAAATAGGACGAGTTGCATGAGCAGTTAACTCATGCTAACTCAATCAATCACAAAATCATTCCTTAATTAGAAAACTCACTAATTTTAACTATTTGAATTTCCTTTAAAAGGAGGAACGAAGGCACGAGTTTAATCATTGTTTCGGTGAGCACGTGTTGGTGAGACCAAGCAATAGGAAACACAAGTCTGTGCGTGGAGCTTGTGAGAGAAAGAGTGTGCAAGAGAAGCTTGTGCACGGGTTGGTAGAGGGCAACAGAGATCAGCAGTCTTGCAAAGGTTTCAAGCTTAGATCAAGCAAAAAATACAAGTGTGTCTTTCAAGATTGAAAGAGTTGTATTTTGTAAGAGAACAATTGCTCATTTTTTGCTATCAATAGAATTTTCATCAAGCAAAGGGTTTTCCCAATTGGGTTCCCTAAAAAATTTCGTGTTTTTTAATTGTGTGACTGTGCTTTTATTTTTGTTCCTATTCCGCTGCATCTAGTAGAAAAATTCAGTGTCTATGTGAAAAGAAAATTTGTTTTCAGATTGTTCATACTAGAAAACTAGAATTTCGTGGATTTTCTACAGTTTCTCCCAAAAAGAGCGAGTAGATTACAAAGGAACTTTTCCCCCAGTCATAAGGTACACTTCTATTAGACCTATTATGTCCTTGGATTCATTTATGGCAGGGTGGATACATCAAATAAAAGTGACAACACCTTTCCTTCGTATCAATGAGGAAGAAGTGTACATAGAGCAGCCTCAAGGATTTGAGGTAAATGGGAAAAAGTGATGTGTGCAAGCTTAAGAAGCTTTTTATGGACTCAAATAGGCACCAAGAGCACAGTGTTACATTATTGATGAATATATGCAGAGTGTGGGCATCACAAAAAGTGAAGGAAAATTCTAATTTCCATTACATATTTGCTCAAATTAATTTGTTTATTTTGGTATTGTATATGTAGATGCCTTGTTTTTTTCAAGTGCAGGGAAGCTCATTGCAAGGTGTAAAGCAAATATGGAAGTGAGTTTGAGATGAAGGGCATTAACATGACACATTATTTCTAGGGGGTTGAAGGTTTAGCATACACCAAGAGAGCTTTTCTTAGGTGCATAAATACACAATTTTAGATCCTAAAGAGGTTTTGGATGGAGGACTACAAACCTATGGCCACACCCATGATTACTAATATGAAAAGGTGAGAGTTTCACATTCAAGGTTGGTGGATCCACATGATAACTAATATAAAAAAGGTGATAGTTTCAAATTCAAAGCTGGCGAATCCCATGATGTACTTGATGGGTTCCTTAATCTATCTGGTCAACAATAAGGAAAATATACATTTTGCAGTGAACACCTTGAGTTAATTCATGGTGGATACAAGGCAATACAATTGGGTAGCTACAAAACATGCGCACAATGGAGTATGGTCTAAGTTATCTTGGAGATAATTAAGTGATTGCAAGGTTATTCAAACTCAAATTGGGCAAGTAGTGCAACACACAAGAAGAGTGTTTTATGGTGTTGCTTTTGTTATTTTACAGATTTAAAATTGAGTTCCTGAGATCATAAACCATAGAAGATAGTCAATGAACAGCAAGACACGGGATTTGGTCCAAGACCAAGAAAAACCCCCACTATGGGGGGAAACCCTTTTTAAAATGCTCTTTTATTAAATCATCTCCAAATGTTTAGCAGAGATACATAATCAAAGTACAAAAACCCTTTTACAAATAACAGTAGTAACAACCCTTTTTAATATGACAACTTCAAAATACCACAAGTCTCCAAATGCTTCCAAAACAAGAGCAGTAGACACAAGTGCATGAACAAAGTGCACAAGTACAAGAGCTAAATACTAAGAGCAATATTCTCCAAATGCAAGATCAGAATGCTACTGAAACGAGGGCAATATACCAACAATCAAACTTTGGTGTGAATGCAATATCAAGAATAGAATATCTCTAGAGAGAGATCAATACAAGAGCTAAATACTTCTGGTGTGAGAGCAATACCAACTGCAATAATACTTCTCTGGAGAGAGAATTAACAGCAGCAAATAACAAGAGCAAAAACCATTGGTGCGAGATTTGAACGAGAGTTCTGAGATCTGTCAATAGATCTGCCAAACGATAGATCTGCCAAATAATAGATTTGCCAAACAATAGGTCTGCCAATGATGATAAGAGATCAGCAAATCTGCAATAGATCTGTTATTGATAATAAGAGATTTACTACTGATAATAAAAGATCATCGAGGCAAAATCTCTTCCTCGAATTAAGTGTTTTTGAAGCTCCTAGAGTGATCCATTCGAATTAGATAACTTAAGTGATTTTATTTTGCACATGTCTAATTGAATCACTTAAATGATTTTATTTTGCACATGTCTAATTGCTTTATAAAATATTTTTGAAATAACCTTTGCTCTCATGAAAAATAATTTGCTCTTGACAAATAATCTGCTTCAAGGGTGAAAGGGGTTAACCACAAAGTGATTTTTAGGGAAATTTCTCCCTAGTTGCTCAGAAATTCAACAGCTTTAGCTTCGAATTGATGATGGTATCGTGATTGAACAAGAAGTAAACTTTCATGGCAATTAGCTCAACAAAGGTAAAATACATCGTAGCTAGTTCTACTTGTTGAAATGACATTTGGCTTCGCAAGTTACTTAGATGATTGTTTGATCTGGAATTGGAACCTATTTACTATGATCAAGGTTGTGGGGGAGCGGCTCCCCCCCTTAGAATTGCTCCTAGAGCACACTCCGAGCAGGAGCAGATCAAGAGTGACCCAGGAGCGCGCTCCCAAAATTCGCTCCTATCGCACTCCCATAAAAAACAAAAAAAATCACTCCTAGTTTTTTTTCAAAAAAAAATTGTCACAAAGATGTTCTAATCACAAAAAAATTTCAAAGAAACAAGATATTTTGAGTAGGGCAGCCTAATATTCAAGCTTATGGCCCTAGTATTGATATGCAATTCATGGTGATGTTAAATTCTTAAAGTAAAATAATGACTCAAGATGTTTGAGAGTCATTCCAACCTCATTAGATTTCATATGGAGAAATCAGAATTTTAAATCTCATTCAAAATCCAGCAAATTTATCAGTTTTTCAGGATTTCAGCATTGGGGAGATTGCAATGTCTACATTGGATTTTGTCATGTACGTATGGGACTCGTATTTAATCAAGAGCACCAAGTTCTCTAAGTACCTTCATGTTAGTGACGTTGGTTGTCAAACTCCTCTATCATAACCCTACTAAAAATATACCCATCACTCAAACAAAATCTTGACTTGACATGCTACATTTTTTCTATTTTATGTTAATTGCTTAGAGGGTGATATTAATGACAAAGATCCCAAGACAGGCAACGATTTTGATGATATGTAGCTATTTGTTGTAGCATGATTTTTTTGGATGTTAGAGGCCATCTAGAGCCTATTTGTTGATGTATTTTCAGTTCAGAAATGGATTACACTCTATACTATTTTGGTTATGTGCACTTTTACATGTTATATAAATGAGAACTTGTAACTTGTGAACGTGGTTTATGAAGATTATAACTTCTAGATGATTGATGTTAGATGGTGTAAACCATGTTTTTATGCTTTTTCTATGTTGCACGGGTTCCCGAACCCAGGGGTGGGGTTCTCGAACCCGTCCCGGGTTCCCGTCCTCACGTTCCGGGAGCTGGAACGGGTACCTCTGAGAAGAACCCTGAAGAACCCGGTTCTTCTTGAAAGAACCCGAGACTTCAAAATCATAAACCGGG
Source organism: Pinus tabuliformis (assembly GCA_031772625.1). NCBI lineage: Eukaryota > Viridiplantae > Streptophyta > Pinopsida > Pinales > Pinaceae > Pinus > Pinus tabuliformis. The sequence goes on along the minus strand of CM062820.1, from coordinate 853,042,082 downwards.
TTCTTTTGATACATTGGAAAGGATTGGAAAGCGTCGATGTAGATGTAATATTCCCAACTCAAATATACTCAATTTTCTCTTAAAATTTCTTGAGTTTTTAATTGAGTTTCAATGAGTCTTAATTGAGGTATTTTATCAAATAGTTGAAGGACAACTGCTGTACATGTTGGTTTTATATTTTCTCTCAAGTGACATGGACAGGGGTCATTGCAGCAATCAGAAAATGCTTCGAATAACTTGACAACTTATTTATAAACTCAGAATTAGACTTTCACTGCTGTTACAACTTAAAATGATGAAAATTTATGAGCATAAACAGCTATGCAATTAACTAGACACCAATAGATGTAGTGAAGGTCAAAACGGTGGAACCTAGTAGCATTACAGCAGTATATAAATGGAATATCAGCCTTTAAATAATAGATCTTCAGCCACTAAAATATGTCTTCTACAGCAGAGATGGATCAGCAATAAACATAGCCTGTTCTCTGAAAAATCGTGGTTTAATAAGGCAAAGTCTGATATTGTTTAAGAGCAAATTTCCCAAATTTTACAATGCCATTGCGAACGACACACCTGGAACATGCTCCATCTCATAAGAACTTAAACATGCTGATTGTCAGAGCTTTTGCAATTAACTTGATTTCTTAAGTAGGCAAGGGATTTGGCAAAAATCTTGAAATCTGGACAGTGAATAAGGATACATAAATTGGGCTCTATTATATCTTGAAAGAGGATATTCGATTAGCCTTTAACCTCTGAAATCAATACGGTTAAATCATAGATATTTTAATTTTCTTGTTTAAAGTTGAAAAATATACAAATTCATATATATTATAATTTATAAAATATAATATTTATATATTATATATATATAAATTATAATATACCCCCAACGAACCCACGCACCCTGTTTCAAAAAATGACGTTCCCGTCCCCGTACCCGTCCCCATCCCCGAACCCACGTTTCCTGGCAACATAGTGCTTTTTAGATCTAATTCATCATTCTACATGCTTTTGTTGACATATATGTATCAAAATATATAAAATATATATTATATAAAAATTCGCTCCCAAACCGGGAGCTTTTGAAAATGTCGCTCCCCGCTCCCACTTCCGCTCCTGCTTCCAAGTAACCTTGACTATGATAATCAAAGTTGTAACAAACTCTCTAAAAATCCAATGTTTCATGACTTCACACAAGATAGAGATCATACATCACTTCATACAAAATAAGGTTCAAAAGGGAGCAATGAAGCTTCAGCATATTCCCACATATTTGCAAGTAGTTGATAGTCTAACCAAGACCTGGGCAAAAAGGAAGTTTGAAGCATTCAGAGACACCCTTGGATAGGCACAAAATTCCTCTCTCGATATAGAGAGTGTTGAGGTTTATGGTTCAAACAAAAACTTCAGCTAACTTTCAATACCGACATGACCTTGGTAAAAAGAAAGTTTGGGGTATTCAAAGACATCTTTGGATAGGCACAAAATTCCTTCCTTGCTAATTGGGAGTGTTGAGGATTATGGTTCAAACAAAATCTTCAGCTAAGGTTCAATGCCAAGTGCAAGAAGTAGTTCATGACATTTTCAAAAGTAATTATGTTCTTGCTAAAGTTGCTAATTTGGAGTAATTACCTTTGTATGTGAAATTAATTTTTATGCTTCCACTATTTAATTGTGTGATGGATGCTATGGACTGAAATTTAATTTCTGCATCAACTAAATTCAGCAATCTACTTGTCTGATTGAAATAATAAGGACATTAGTCACCCAGCGCTTGAAATTTTCACAAATTGGACATACCCATGCCATTTAACAAAGAAATTAGAAAATGAAAGAAATTATAACAAGGGAAATGACAGTGTGGGTCTTATAGCATGATCCTTTCTGCTAATAAGATAAAGTAGTAAATATTTTTTACATCAAGAGCTTGGGAACAGAATACCACCTGAATAAGTTGATTACGATGATTGTCAAGCTGAAATAGCAGATTCAGAGAGCAATGGTCACAAGCTATCCTTTTAAACTATATGAAATACACATGTAGAACAAATATGTTCATTAACATCTATACAAAATTGTCAGCAAAAAAACAGTACCTGAATATTGATGTAGTCTTCTGTGTCATCTATATATTCTCGAAGCTGGAAATCACAGAGGAACCATTTCATTGTCAGATAATAATGAAAAAAATTCAAATAGGTACATTGTAGATGCATTACACCGATATAAATGTGCTATATTTATGTCTGTTTCCTGTGTTTTGAGTTTATGGGAGGGCTGTCTTGTTAGAAAATTTGAGGCCATATGTCTCGACTCTCCATATGCAAGTTTGAGGTTTTAATCTTACAGATCTGTGAATTGAAGTCATGTTGGCAATCACTAGGAACAAAACCTGTTCATTGATCAGTCCTCTCATTTGTTACAGCCTAGCTCTAACACTTTCCTGCTCTTCAAAGCTTTACATCCAAAGAGTCAAGAAAACAAATAAATAAATCCATGAGAAAACACACACAATTTCATTTAAAAACATGAGCTGCCACTGGTGAAAAAAATTCTAATAAACAAAGAAACAAAATGAAACTTAATGAATGAAGAGCTACAAATCGAAGATCCAATTTTTAGTGAACAAGAGATAATTATGCATGCAATACCAAAGGATAGACATGTTCAGTGAAAAAGAGACAGATAAGCAACCAGTGGGAAAGAGTGACAAGGTATCTAAACAGCCACCCAGTGAACAGTTACTTGAGATCAGTCCTAATCCAAAGCCTAAGAGCATGATAATCATAATATACAACACCATCCATCTTCGAAACACCACCTGTAAGGAATGCATTTCAGGCATGACCTAGCCAAATTGTATGCTTCAAATGTTGACATTTATCATATTGGCTAGATAATGAACAAACGGGCAGACAAGTTTTAGTCCAGAATGCAAACAGTAAATTGCATCCCTATTTTCAAATCACTGTTAAGAAATCTAGACAATGGTACTCTTTGTCAAGTCTTTCTTTCAATCTTTAAAGGGAATTTGAGACAATCCCAAAATATCATTATTGCAAAGTGCAGTGATTTTATGAGAAGATTGACTGGCCATATCCATAGCCCCTAGAAAATTAGGGACATCCAAAGCATAGTAAGAAGATTTGAATATGAATCTGACTATGAATTAGAAGTCCATTCAGTAGGAAAAAATGGAATACAACTACTAATTAGAATTATAATCAGTACAGAAAAACATGTAATGAAATAAGCCTGTACAGATCCAATATGGGTTTATTGGTCAACAGGCATCAAATACAAGAGGTATATTTTCAAAGACAATCGAAAGAACACTGACCATACCATATCCCTAACGTATGGATAATTCATCGAATTTCATAATGTTGCTAAATTTATGTACAGCAAAGGCCAATAGAGCCGAATCTTCCTACTATGATCCAAGAACTATTAGGGTTAAGCAGGGAGGCCCTATTCCTTGGATGTTTTGGATCACAAAAAAAAACCCTACAAAAATGATGGTTGGATCTTACTCCACATTTCTGTTGAAAAATGTAACAAGTGTTGGAAAAACATTTTTGAATTGTTTTGATAAAGTTATAGGTATCCCTAGAGATTGGATTAAGAGGGAGCCCTCACCATTTTTCCAAAGATAAGTATCTTAATCCTTGTATTATCTTTTTATATTTGGTTTCCCTTCTTATCTAGATGTGATTGTATTATGCTAATAACATTTCTTTTATATTTTCCTTGTTTAGGAAAGTTTGCTGATATGCTCAAGGGTTGTGGATGAGACCTCACAAAGCAGAAATTCTATTGCAAGAGAAGTTCTTCAAGAATTGAAGTCCTACAAGGTTTGTCAAGAAAACAAAGATATGTCTTAGACCATAAGCTTCATGATAAAGGTATATTCATTGCTTTTAATAATTTGTTCCACATTACTAACATCGTTATGTCTAGGACCTTTGAATCATAAAGATTCTTATTTGGGTGATTAATCATTACATTGAACCTACCCTCGTTAAAATCATTCATCATGTTGTGGAACCCTAAAAAGGTTCTTTGTAAAACACTAACCTAAGGGTATGTCTATGCTAATGTGAAATTCCTAATCTACTTAGGGTTATTGATGAAATCTAGAAAATATTATTCTTTTGATGTTTGGGGTTTTGATGGTAATGTCATGTTTGGGGTTTTGGTATTGTTATGGAAACCCTAGTCCTTTAGGGTTGGATGATAATGTCTATTAAAATCCTAGACTTTTAAAGGTTTTGGTAAATTAGGGTTATGCGTAAAACCCTTATATATCTAGAGTAAGCTTCTAGGAACGAAACCCTAGGTGAATGTTTTTCTGTTCGATCAAAACCCTAGCCTGATCAAGTTTGTTATATGTCTAAATTTTATTGATATTTGTGTTTTGGGTTTACCTAATAGATATTGTTGTGATATGCTTATGCATGATTATGAAATCCTAGATATGTATATGTGCTAACCTACTTGTTGATGCTCATAGTTCTAGGGTTTGTAACTAAGCCCTAGTAGAAGTTTGATATTCTAGGATATGGTGATATTGTTTCCATTATGATGATAAAATCTAGGGTTTACAACAAACCCTAGTAGAAGTTGATCATATTGTTGAAACCTTAGATTGTGCTATGATTGATGACATCTAAGGCTTAGTGTCTCAAAGATGGAATCTAGGGTTTGCATTAAATCCTAGTAGAAGTCTAACATATGAATTCTAAAGTTGTTGGATGCATTGTAGAACTATACTTGTTTGAATTGCTTCTATGGTTTGCAATATATTATAGTACAGTCTGTCATATCTCTAAAAGAAATATTGAGGCCCTAGATATAATGAGACTAATATCTTGATTAAGTTACTAATGTGATCTAGGGTTTGTAACAAAACCCGAGCAAGAAATTGAAGTATAAAAGTATGTGTCTCTTGTTGATTATGAACCTAACTAAGTTCAGGTATTTGATGTCTAAAGTCTCCATTATTGTATGATTTTGATATAGTTAACTTCATGCTTCTATATGTATTTGGTTGTACTTGTTGTCTAAGTTGTGCAGGTACATAATCTTCAAGATGTTGAAGATATTCGTAAGAAAAGTTGACTTGATTGGCAAGCATGATGAAGGAAGTTATATGAATGATGATGATCAAGATGACTCTAATAAGAAGGATGGAAGCCATAAAAGATTCTCCGATGTCATAGAAAGTAGTTGATCTCCCTAAGTTAAGAGGGAGCCTAGATAAAAGAAAGGGTATATCTCCCAAGTTGAGAGGGAGGGCATATTATAGTCATGATGGATACCTTGAAGAAGAAATTGGAGAATGTATATTGAGGTGTTGTTGAAAGAAGGAAAGCAAGATCCGGTTGTAGAATATGTTGTTGCATGTGAAGTAGGAAAGGAAGTTGTATGATTGAGGAAACTTCTGTCAAGATTTGTTTGGGAAGCCTCTAAGTCCTACTGTGATAAATTGTGAAGCAACATCAAGATGTTTGAAGACCTCGATGGTAAAGGTTGTTACTGATTGGAGTTGTGTTTGTACATGTAAATCTCTCAGAGTTTTGGAAGCATGTTTTATATGCTTGATGTTACCAATATGTTTGATCGAGAGAGATTTGTTACCGATTTGAATAATCGAGAGTGTTAAGGCTTTATGTGTAATATACATTGCCTAGGAGGACATCTAATCAGCCTGTGTGTTGATGTCTAGTTCCCGAAGTAGGGAGGGTGGCGTTGGTCATAGAGCTCTGACCTTGCATTACGTACCTAGTTCCCTAGGTTGATGGTTAGCAAGTAAGCCTGAAGGTACCTAGTGTGGTTGAAAGCTTTAATCCATCTTAGTCCCACCCAAATAGATTGCCCTGGTCAAGAATCTAGTCTGTGGCACTGTGAGTGCCTAAGCTCTTCGTAGTTCATTTTGAGATCTTCCATGTACCCCTATTGATCTGAAAATCACCCTGTGAGTGATCTCAGTTAAAGATTTATTAAATGAAGGTATTACAGACTCATGTGCTGGTGTGTGTGTGTGTGTGTGTCTATGTTATTTAGGCAACGGATCGATCAGATTGCAAATACACAGACACTTGAAATGGAAAACAGCAAAGAAATACAGTAAGCAAATATAGGAACACAAGAATTTAATAAGGAGTTCACCCTATCCTCCAGGGCTACATCTCCAGTCTAGCTCTCAGTGGTGGCCTTCTTTTATTGTGTCTTAAAAGCAAAGAATTACAATGAAGGAGCTCAATATGAGTCTCCTGAGCAGAATTTGCTTGGCAGGGTGGTTTTTGGATTCCCCAAGCCACTAAAGTGCACAGACTCTTTTCCTCACCAGCATTTTGACCTCTCTGGTCTTTAATGGAAGAAGCCTAGTGTGGTGCTCAATCCTGACAAATCCCCTCTGGGATGGCTTGAATCTCTCAAGCTCTCTAGTGCTCGACGCTGCCTTTGGTTAGCTCAGCCCTCTGTCTTCTTTCTGCTTTTTGCTTCACTGTCTTTCTTCGTTTTCTCTGTCTTCTGTCTTCTTTCTTCGGTGTCTTCTGCTTTGTCTGTTCATGGCTTTAAAGCCATTCGAGCTCATGGTTGTTCGATTCCCCTTCCACTTCCATCGGATCGCCTGCTGCAGCTTCGCTTGGAGTTCCCTGTTTCGGCGTCATCATCAGGCTCACAGGGAGTGGCCACTTGTCCTCCTGCCAACTGCGCCAACTTGCTTCGTCGGTTTAGTTTTTCAGTTACATCGTGGAATGAGTCCTCTGCCACCTTGGCAGTCAAATCGGACCTCAAATTCTTATAGATCGCGGCTTATCCCCCTGTCAATTCCGGTTTCCCCATCGGGCGCGATCTCAGCCGTCAGATCTGGGGCCTCTAGATCCGACGCCATTCGCACATTTCGCGCGGTTGACTTGCTTGACTGTTAGTGCACGATGAGCAGTGGTTTTCTCTCTCCTCCGCTTGCCACGTGTCGGGCGTTGAGTGGAATCGCTCCATTTTCGCCAAATCTACTTACCGCCCAAGGGTACCCTCGATAAATACCATCGGTTTTCAAAGCGCGGGTCCCGCTTTCACCTTTAGCCTTTTCCCCACGATTTTCCCGGCTCCCATGCGACTGAGCGCTCAAGGCTTCTCCTTCTCGAGGGATTTTTCCCAGCGATGCATGCTAATCGCGCATCAAAAACTGCCTCCTTTTGCCCATCCGGGCTTCCCAGGGGCTAGTTTCGCCTCCTGCACAGTCTTCATGGGCATCGGTCAGCGCGCTTTGACCGAGGTCCTCGTCGTTCCACGCTGGCTGCTAACTGCCATTGTTTAGAGGTGTTTCTGATCATTGCTCTTAATTCTTTGAAGCCTGTCCTGACCTGATACAGTCATGGTTCTCTGATAACTCTTCTTCATGGATCCAATTCGGATCACGGCCTTCCCACTGAAAAGCTTTTGGACCACCAAAAGTTGGTTTTCAAGCATCGACTAAGTGAGGGTACTGTTGTCTCACTTGTCCAATCTCAATCCACTTTGCACTGCTCGGCTTTGAACCCTTGAGTCCAATCCTGAGATACTCAACATCTCCCCTACGCGTCGTCCTCACCTTCCTGTCCAGCACTGTGTCTTCATGTAATTCGTTAAGATATTCAAGTAGCAAGTCATCAATAGAAGGCAATTGACTTTGCTCTTCAGGATCCTCAATCATTGAAGGTTCAAACAATCTCAAGCAATCTGCATTTACGACTGAGTAAATGTGCATGTAAGTTGGTAGATCAAGGCGAAAAGCATTTTCACCAATCTTCTCAAGTATCCTAAAAAGTCCATACCTGATAGGTTTAGCTTCTTACCTTCACCTTGGATCATGTCCTTGCTGATATACAGCCAGACCTGGTCACCAACTTGAAAAATATGATCCATCCGATGCTTGTCATGCCCAGCCTTGTATTTGGCTTGGCTCTTTTCCAGTTGTTCCTGTACTGCCTGGTGGATCTCCTGGATTTGTTCAATGAACCTAGTTGCCCTATCCACATCACTGTGTCCCTCAACTGTGGTATCTTTACCAAAGACAAAATCCAAAGGAGACCTTGGTGTGAAACCAAAACAGGTCTCAAAAGGAGATCTCTGTGTAAAAGAATGTTTTGCTCTATTGTAAGCATGTTGCACATAACACAAATGTTCATCCCAAAGCTTTGGATGTTTGTTGCAATATCCTCTGAGTAACTAGATCACTGTCCTGTTAACTACTTCTGTCTGGCCATCAGTTTATGGATGAAAAATTGTGCTTTTCTTTAGTTTGGTGTCCATTAGTTCCCACAGACTTGACCAAAACTTCCCCACAAATCAGGGGTCTCGATCAGATACAATGGGAGTGGGTAATCCAAAATGAACCCATACATGTTCAAAGAACAGTTTTGCAGTTTGTTCAGTTGTAATCTGTTTATTACAAGGTATCAAAATACACATTTTGCTGAACCTATCCACAACAACATATAGATAATCATGACCTTTTCTAGATTTAGGCAGTCCTCCAACAAGATCCATGGAAACACTTTCCCAAGGGTGAGAAGGAACTGGTAGTGGAGTGTACAAGCCTAGTTTTTTGTTGCTGGGCTTGCTTTTAGCACACATAGTACACCCTCTTACATATCTAGAAACTGTCTCATTCATTTTTTGCCAATAACAAAATCTTTGCAACTGTGCAACAGTTTTACTTACCCCAAAGTGAACAGAAATCAGAGAAGTGTGTGCTTCTCTAATTATCTTTACTCTCTCAGTTTGTGGAATGCAGAGTTTCCCACAACGATATAAGAGTCGGTCCTTTACATGATAATCCAATTCTTCTACTCTTTTGCCTTGACTCAAAGTCGCATATACATCTTTGAGTCTATATCTTGAGCATATTGTTCAATGTAGCTTTCATGTAGCACAGAATTATGCTTAAGTAAAGTAGATGCATTTATAATGGGTCTAGATAACATGTCTGCAACTTTATTATGTATGCCCTTTTTATATCTGATGACTAAATGAAACTGTTGTAGAAAACCCATCCATCTGTAATGTCTTGATTGCTGCAACTTAGTTTGGGAGTGTAGATATTGAAGTGGTTGATGATCAGTATGTATTATTTTCTCTTTGCCCATTAAGTAATGTTTCCACTTTTTCACACTCTGAACTAATGCATACAATTCTTTATCATATGTAGGATAGTTAACTACTGCAGGATTAAAAGTCTCAGAATGATAACATATGGATTTATCGTGTTGTGTCAACATTGCTCCCATGGCATAGTCACTAGCATCTGTTTGGATCTCAAATGGTCTTTGCAGATCAGGCAATGCTAGTACAGGTGCTGTACTAATCTTTTCTTTCAAGGTGTCGAAGGCTTTCTGATATTTGCCTCCCCACTGAAATACCTTGTTCAATCTTGTTAAAACATGTAAGGGAGTTGCAATTGAGGAAAAGTTAGAAATGAACTTCCTCCAATATTGTGTTGCTCCTAAGAAGCTTATCACTTCTGTTGCAGACTTGGGTTTAGGCCAGTTTACAATGACTACCACTTTAGAGGGATCTATTTTCAATTCACCACCCCTTACTATATGACCCAAATAATTCAAAGATGTTTTGCCAAATTCACATTTTGAGAGTTTAACATGAAGTTTTTCTCTTTTCAAAACATCTAATGTCTGCTTAACATGCTTCAAGTGTTCTTCCCGCGTTTTACTAAAAATCAGAATGTCATCCAGATACACAATAACAAAATCATCAAGAAAAGGCCTGAGCACATCATTCATTAATCTCATGAAAGTAGCAGGAGCATTAGTTAAGCCAAAAGGCATAACCAGACACTCATACAATCCCTGCTTTGTTTTGAAAGCAGTCTTCCATGCATCTTGTTCTGCAACTCTGCCCTGATGGTATCCACTATGCAAGTCTAGCTTGGTAAAATAAACAACTTCCTTCAATTGATCTAAAAGATCATCTATGCGAGGAAGGGGATAACGATTTTTTATTGTTATCTTATTCAGTGCTCGGTAGTCAATGCACATTCTCCACGAGCCATCTTTCTTTCTCACCAAAACGATTGGTGACCCACATGGTGATGTGTTAGGCCTGATGAACCCCTTCTTGAGCAACTCCTGCACCTACTTCTTGATTTCAGCATTCTCTAAAGATGACAACCTGTACATTCCAATGTTAGGCAATGGAACATCTTGCTGCAAAATAATATCATGTATTATTTCCTTTTTGGGTGGCAGACCTTTAGGTTCTTGAAACAAGATATCATACTCTAAAACAACATTTTCTATATCAGCTTACTGTTTAGCATTACAACCCTCAAATATATTGGTTTTATCAGATTTCTTTTCCTTTACAACCATCAATAAGAATTGTTTGCATAAATTTATCATTCTTTTCATCTACCCTGAGTTTATGAGAGTATAATTATTGTTGAGCTTATAAGCTCTTACAAAGTATTTGATTCCATCTTTAACAAGTAGATACTTGTTCTCAGCTCTATAGAAAATAGCCTTTCTATCATACAAGTAAAGACTTCCTAAAACAATTCCACATATATCCAAAGGAATTATGTCTTACTTCACCTCATCTACAAATGCTGGCCCAAAAGAAAACTTGAGTTTGCACTGTCTAGTCACTTGTAGTTGTGCTTTATCATTCAACCATTCTAATGGGTATGGTTTCTTGTGAGGTGTAGTTGCTAATCCCAATTTCTTTACAATTGCTTCAAAAATTAAATTTACTTGTGAGCCACTATCAAACAAAGTATCAATCTTTTGATGTTTGAAAACAACACGAATATGGAAAAGCTCATGTCTTTTTCTCTCATTTTCTTCATCAATAACAAATTGAGCAGAATTACTAGTAGATGCTTCAGAATTCTTACCTTTCATACCTGTGCTACAATAGTTGTTTCATTTCCTGAGTCTGACCCCAAATCTTTTTAAATAGCTACATCAATCTTCTTCTTCTTGCCCTCGAACTTCTTAGGCCTCAGCTCTAGATGCAGAATCCAACAGTGCTCATCATCATGCCCATCCTTTTTATAGTGAGTGCATGAAGCTTTGCTCTTCTGTGCAGTGTTAGCCTTCCTTGCTTTCCACTTCTTCTTTCTTTTCTCCTTGCTCTTGCTTGCAGTAGGTTGGGATGGTCCCCCAACTTCTGGATTTCCATTCTTTCCTCTAGCTTCTAAATGAGTAGCTTGTACAGATACCTCGTCTATACTAGTGGGATTAAACATGAGGATGGTATGCCTCATGTAGTTGTGTAGACCACCAATGTACTTCAACAAAGTCTCCGGTGAGTCTAATGAGATTCCTAGAATCAATGCTCTCTTTCTAAATTCTTGAGTGTACCCTTGCACACTTTCCCTTTCAGCTGCCGAAGAGTTTGCCAACTCATCATGGCTTGTTGCATGTAGGCCAATGGATAGAACTGCTTTTTGATTGCAGAAACAAACTCATTTCAGACAGAGATAGTCTTACCATGTCTTTTCATATCAGCTTGGGTCCTGCCTTCCCACCAAACCAAGGCAATGCCTCCTAGTCATAGGCTTGCCAGCTGAATCTTGCTCTTGTCTGAGTCGATGTTCTGAACTCTGCAATAAACATCAATTTGTCTAATCCAGTTGTCCAACTTTTCTGCATTTAACTCTCCATCATATATAAGCAAATCAAATTTAAAATCTAGCTTGATTAAAGATGTCTTATTGTTATGCACGGGGCTATTAGGAGGTGTGAGAAAGCTTTCCTCTTTCCCTTTTCCTTTAGAGTGGTCATGGAAGTGAGACTCATCTTCTTCTTTGTCTTGTTTAGAACTTGATGAGTCTTCATCCTTATGCTTTCTAAAGTCCCTATACATTTCTTCTACCATGGACTTTATGGCTAGGAAACTCTCTATGAATTGAGGGTTTGGTCCCACAGAACCTTCCTCTGACATTGTCTTCCGAGGATAGACTCACCCAATTTCATGATTAGTTTCGACCAACTCTCCTTCTCCTAATTTGAGCTTTGATCTAGTGAGCATTCAACAGCTAAACCAACACAAGCTTGTCTAACCTTTACAGCCTTGAGCTCTGATACCACTTGATCTGAAAATCACCCTATGAGTGATCTCAGTTAAAGATTTATTAAATGAAGGTATTACAGACTCATGTGTTGGTGTGTGTGTGTCTATGTTATTTAGGCAAAGGATCGATCAGATTGCAAATACACAAACACTTGAAATGGAAAACAGCAGAGAAATACAGTAAGCAAATATAGGAACACAAGAATTTAATAAGGAGTTCACCCTATCCTCTAGGGCTACATCTCCGGTCCAGCTCTCAATGGTGGCCCTCTTTTATTGTGTCTTAAAAGCAGAGAATTACAATGAAGGAACTCAATATGAGTCTCTTGAGAAGAATTACCTTGGCAGGGTAGTTCTTAGATTCCCCAAGCCACTAGAGTGCACAGACTCTTTTCCTCACCAGCTTTTTGACCTCTCTGGTCTTTAATGAAAGGAGCCCAGAGTGGTGCTCAATCCTGACAGATCCCCTCCGGGATGGCTTGAATATCTCAAGCTCTCTGGTGCTCGACACTGCCTTTGGTCAGCTCGGCCCTCTGTCTTCTTTCTGCTTTTTGCTTCACTATCTTTGTTCGTTTTCTCTGTCTTCTGTCTTCTTTCTTCAGTGTCTTCTGCTTTGTCTATTCATGGCTTTAAAGCCATTCAAGCTCATGGCTATTCGATTCCCCTTCCACTCCCGTCAGATCGCCTGCTGCAACTTCGCTTGGAGTTCCTTGTTTCGGTGTCATCATCAGGCTCACAGGGAGTGGCCACTTGTCCTCCTGCCAACTGCACCAACTTGCTTCGTCGGTTCAGTTTTTCAGTTACGTCGTGGAATGAGTCCTCTGCCACCTTGGCGATCAAATCGGACCTCAAATTCTTATAGATCGTGGCTTATCCCCCTGTCAATTTCGGTTTCCCCATCGGGCGCGATCTCAGCTGTCAGATCTGGGGCCTCCAGATCCGACGCCATTCGCACATTTCGCGCAGTTGACATGCGCGACTGTTAGTGCACGATGAGCGGAGGTTTTCTCTCTCCTCCGGTTGCCACGCGTCGGGCGCTGAGTGAAATCGCTCCATTTTCGCCAAATCTGCTTACCACCCAAGGGTGACCCGATAAATATCGCCGATTTTCGGAGCACCGTCCTGCCTTAGCCTTTAGCCTTTTCCCCATGGTTTTCCCGGCTCCCATGCGACCGAGCGCTCGGGGCTTCTCCTTCTCGAGGGGTTTTGCCCAACGATGCACGCTAATCTCACATCAAAAATTGCCTCATTTTCCCGATCCGGGTTCCTAGGGGCTAGTTTCGCCTCCTGCGCAGTCTCCATGGGCCTCAGTGAACACACTTTGACCGAGGTCCTTGTCGTTCCACGCTGGATGCTAACTGCCACTGTTTAGAGGTGTTTCTGATCGCTGCTCTTAATTCTTTAAAGCCTATCCCGACCTAATACAGTCATGGTTCTCTGATAACTCTTCTTCATGGATCCAATTCAGATCATCTATAGATATATGTAATTATGAATACCTCCTTAGTTAAGAGGGAGTGTTGAATAATGTAACTATATTTGGTCTTCATAATTGTACTTGAGCCATAATGAAATGTATTTATCAAAAGAAAGAAAAATAAATTATTATTATTATTATTATGACTTAATAAAACATGGGTTTCATGGTTGGGTCATCATTTTATAGGTCAAAGTCTCCATTGAGGACTTCTAGGTTTTATATTGAATCATCAAAGTCACTATCCATTTTATGAGACCCTTCTTGGGCTTTTGTATCATGTAAAAAGAATTGTTATTGAGTCAAATAAGTCATTTAGGCCTCCTCCACCAAGCCGGCCTCAAGAAGATCAAGTCGGCCTCAAACAAGGTAATTCCACCTCACCAGAAGGGTCAAAGTCTCCATTGAGGACTTCTAGGTTTTATATTGAATCATCAAAGTCACTATCCATTTTATGAGACCCTTCTTGGGCTTTTGTATCATGTAAAAAGAATTGTTATTGAGTCAAATAAGTCATTTAGGCCTCCTCCACCATGCCGGCCTCAAGAAGATCAAGTCGGCTTCAAACAAGGTAATTCCACCTCACTAGAAGCCTATATATTGGAGCAACTCGACTTCATTTGGAACACTCTCATCAAGTTCAATTGCAGTAAAAAGTACAGTAAACTGGTTGCAATAAAAGGCGTGAAGTTGTTGGACAAGATGGGAAGAAGCTGGAAAAAGGAATTCAAGTTTTTGGGTTACCTTCTCTCACACATGCGAAGTTATTGAGCTGAAGCTGGGACTAAAATTCTCTCTATATTGCAGGAACGAAGTTCTAAAGCTGGGGGTCGAAAATTCTGCTATAGTTGCAGTTAGCTAGATTGAAGTTTCTGGATGTTGCTAGGCTAAATTTGCTGCATCAAGGTCGAAGATGTGAAGTTGCTACATCAAGGTCAAAGTTGTGAAACTGCATCAAAGTCAAAGTTTTGGATTGAAGCTACACTTTGAAGGGCTGACACTTACAAGAAGGAAGGGCTGACTTGGTGAAGGAGGAAGGTTTGTTGGTCTAGGGTCTTGGTTGTCTCATTGTCATATGAATCTACCGAAAGAAGAGTTCTTGACTAGGTTTTCCCCTAGATTGGGATTTTGCCCTGGTTGTCCGCCTACATCTGGTGTCCCTAATCTTCATGTTTTGTATTTGATAATTGCTTGATGAACAAAGATAAAAGAACATAAGAAAGTTAATAAGAACACAAGAACATCACAAGTAATTATCATCATAAGAAAATATTTCTACCCTTCTGATTTTCCAACAATTTCAATCTTCATGCTCACAACATGAAGATTGAAAAGTGGAGTAAGACTGTGTTTCAAGCATACAAAACATGTTTCCCATGTGCGGCCTGTGTGTATAACTAGACACATTTTTGGGCCAAACATTTCAATATAAAAACGTATGTGGTATGGCCTTCCACTAAACATTCATATATATGTGTGAATGTGAGTTGGTGTACACAAATATCAAGTGTGTCCAACAATGAATCAGTTTAAAAGTCAAATGCCAAGGAAACCTGTTGAGTGCTATTACAACAACAAGCTAATTCAACAAAAGCAGTGACCGTGTGGATCCTAACATGCCAAAACCACTGCCAAGCATCTTTGGATAAGCTTTTAATATTTGCACACCTCCATCCAACCTGTGGGAAATGCACAACATATAATGACTTTGCCTTTCCACGCCTTGAATTGGCTCCTACTTGAGTGCTTTTGTAGCTCGTATATTGATTGTACCATTAGTTATGCTTCAGACATCAAATATGTAAAAATGAACGCTTATTTTGTAGTATGACAACAATGGAAGCTACATGTTCTACATGCCATTGTAATTTCTAGCTCTTCAGCAAACAAAGTGATTTTCCAGCCATTCCTATTTTCTTAAGTGAATGTTGTTCTATGTTTGTTCCTTGCATGCATTTTACAGTTTAGCATTGTATTTTTGAGGTTTGGACTCCTGACTCCTGAGCAAAGTTCTACTTGCCAATGTCAACATAGCCCCATGGGCTAGCAAGTGGTTGAGTGTTCTTAATAGCATGCAGGAGGTCTCAGGGTTAAGTCCCCAAGCTAGCTGCTTCTGTGTACATGGACCTCACTCAACGTCCCTATCAGGTTAGTCTATGATAGTCTGCACCACCCACTTTACATTGGGTATCATTCTCCAAATGAGGGGAAGTGCCCAAGAGTTCCCGGGGATATACTTATTACTTTCCAAGGGAAAAGAGTGTTTTTGATCAATCCTCTTGTAACACTTTTGGTGACATCGCTAAGTGTAGATGCTCCTTAGCACATGCGACAACACCCAATCACTCACCCTCATTAAAATAGATGTCCAAGCATTTCCATTTGAGTTGGAAATGTGCACATTAACAAGCAATATCTTCCAATTTGGTCAAGATTTGGCCAACATTTGGATGAAGCATATGTTTCCCGTGTTTGGTAGCATTCCCCATCATGAAATCTCTTAAAATTTAGTTTAAAAATTATAATACACTTGGTGAGTATGTGTACCCAAAAGATAAGTGGCACCTCACAATGGAAAATAACGAAAATTTTCTTGACACATTTCATTATTATTCAAAATAACTTTTTTGTAAGGTCACCATGCTACAGATAGCAATTTTAAGAGATTTCTTAATTCAATAAATTATCAGTATACTTTCAAGGGATGCAATTGTATTCTACTCAGCATAAATAGCTGTATAAGAGTTTGAAAGCTAAAAATATATATACTTAACCGTGGTCAGCTTGTTCAGTGTACCATCAACTTGCATGAAATAAGCCTACAAAAGTAGAGTTGCATGTTAGAATTAAATTATTAGACATTATAAAAAAGATATGTAATGCCCTAAAATCGCAAAGAGAAATAACCAGAGAGAAATGTTGAGTGAAACATTAAAGTAAAACCTCCAATAACATTTCCAATTCCTCAACATCATTCTCATTCCCGTGAGTTGTTGCAGCACTTGCCCTGCTAGCTCGCCCAATCCTTGAACCTATTGTAGGAGAGGCTGGAGCCCAATTGGGAGCAACAGACCCACCAACTGGCGAAGATGCCCCAGCTAACTTCCTTGATAAGTAAAGGTCAGCCATGTCATCATCATCATCCAAAAGCTGTTCGAGTTCATCCCTTACCTACCATAACAACACATCATAGTTAATGTCTTCACCAATAAAAGAAAGCATGGTACGACCATTTCTACAACCAATTAAAGCATAATCTTGCGGAAAATCTAATGAATGCAAAAAGGAATTCAAATTCTACAAAATATATCCAATTGTAAAAGATCATACAATAAACTGGCCTAAGTCCTCGGAAGAGTAAAGTATAAACTCTTGAACTGGACAATATAATACGTACACTAGTTGTGAAGGCTCCATATGTCAGAGAAGTGAAAATAAATATCCAGATGCTCCTAGGCAATGCAAATGTCTGTCTATTTCTTTGCATGCTTCTTGCTTCTTGACCAAATCATATTTAAATATAAAATTCTTATCATTAATCCTCTTGTAGCAGCTTTCACCATTTAGATATAAACCTTAAAAAGAAAACAGTTTATAACCATTCATGGATCCCTAAAATTTTGATGTCTACCTTCAAGTTGACCTCATATTTGATTTCAATAGCTGCTAGTTTGAAGTTGATTATTACTTCAGTATGTCCACATTTTCAAATTCAGTGCATATTGCCTGACAGTGTGATGACTACCTTCAAGTTGACCTCATATTTGATTTCAATAACTGCTAGTTTGAAGTTGATTATTACTTCAGTATATCCACATTTTCAAATTCAGTGCATATTGCTTGACAGTGTCTTCTTAAAACAATATAGCCTCATATTAAGTTTCACTACTTGCTACCGCCCACCCATAAAAATGATTCACATAAGAAGAATAAAGAATGTATCAAAGTCACCTCCAACAAATTGTATCACATACACATGATATAATAGAATTTCTAAGGCAGGATCAGGACCCTATCACGCCACACAAAAAAACAAACTTGCAGGGTAGGGGAGTGGGTTGGGGGGCAGGGGGCACAGGGGTGGGGAAGAGGAGGGTGAGAGCACATAAGAACAACCAGGGATACATAGTGTGAATGTGATAATTGCTTCATTCTGCATGTTGTCCAAGTTTTGAAAATCCATACATATTGCCTGACAGGATCTTTCTTAGATAATCAATTTCCCAAGCTCTGTCAAGTGTTTGCATCTATAAGAGCATGCCAAATTTGGGATTCACAAAAAGCCTACTGAGTTTCAGTATTTCGTAGAACTCCAGAACAATTTTGACTTACATTCAGCTATGCAATTATTAAATGTGACCTGGACTATTTGTCATGTTGTTGTAACATATAAGATCTCATGGTTTTTGTGATTATTTACCTGCACTAATTACGGATATATTGTAATTTGAACTCTTTTAGTTAAGATCCCAATTTAATATGAATAGCCATAACATAAACAAATTTGAACAGTTTACAACTGGCAACTCATGGATAGTAGATACTAGATACTGACATCGACCATGGATCTGGATTAGTGTAATTGGCAAATGATATCATACAGATAAATTACGACAGTAATCCCTGTCCTTCAATTATGTTACCATAATTTACAGTCTAAGACAACAAAATAAGCAAATAAATTAATGCAGTGGCGAAGACCTTTTGAACACGTGCTGTTAACCTTGTCATGCCACTCTTCAACTTACGAACACGATCCAAGTTACGACTGCTAATCTGCAGGTCATGATAGAAATAATGTAAGAAAGAATAGCCTCAGTTTGAACAAAAAGTTAAAAGAAATGATACAAAACTTTTTCGATTTCCAGTCAGCAGAACCTCAGCTGTAACTTGGTCTGCCCTAAAATATCATTATGCAAGACAAATAAATTTGATGACTGTGAGAATCCATAGAAGTTGTAATGAATTTCAGGTCCATAGAATGTCAGCTGCAATTAACAAGATCTGTAATATGATATTTAAGTATGCTGATTTCAAAGCCAAATTAATAACTCAAATGCTACCATCTTATGTAATTGTAAAAAAATCACTAAGGTCCTACCATCTTGTGGAAATCTAAATGAACAATTCAAGAACCTCTAAGCACAGGCCTAGCCAGAAACGAGGCTATGGGATCTGAAACCATCAGAGAGACATTAAGGAACATTAGGAGCTTTTAAGGGTTTGACAAATAACAGATACCAACACTACGGAGGTAGTTTATAATTTATATTAACAAACATTTACCATATTCACCCAGCTGTGGAGTCCTATAACCAGCTTTTATAGAGTTTATTTGCATTTTGTATTTTACATGCTAGATGAGTTTATTTTGTATTTTGCATTTTACAAGTAAGATGAGTTTATTTTGTATTTTGCATTTTGTGAACAGTTTCTTCAAATAAGAGCTCAAAGAAATATCAACTCATAATCGGACCTCAACAGTATACATGACCTGCATTTTTGCAGTGCGAAATGAAAACAGATCACGGTTTTAACATATCGTGTAATTGTAAAGCTAGAGAATTTCTGCAGTAGAGTTTGAAAAGAGAATGTCAAGAAGAGCATTCCCTCTCATCATCAGATGAAACTCTTCAACGGCCAGCAGAAGACATTATAGTGGCTGGAGATGAGAAGATCTTTCATTGGTGTGCAATAAGTTTTCTTTAGACTTTTTTAAAGACATTTTAGTGGTTGGAGTTTATTAGTACACCTTTCATCAGCTATTTTATTTCACATGTTTCACTTCTATTTCAATTATCCTTTTTGTTTCTCCATAGCGACAAAGTCCCTTGCTTTATGTACTTCTAATCCCAAATCCTGATGACAATTTTTGGCCATTTGAAGCAATTCATAATGCTTCGTTTCTTCTCTAAATTGAATTGACAGTATTTCTGAAAGAAGAAACTTCAGAGACAACAGAAACCTGCATAGCTATCTTGCATCCAATATATGGTAGAAATATTATGGCCATTAAACAACTCCTATTGTGTAAGGTTAAGGTGAAAAGAAGTCACAAATTCTTAATTTTGTGATAGTCATAATTTCCAAACAAAGGGACACCCCTGGACAAGGTGAAATGGTTCTCTGCTTTCTGATTGGCAACGAAAAGTAACAAAAATGTTCTACGAGATGTAAAGCATTGTAAGAACCACCAAACATAGAGATATGTTAGACAAAATTTACCTTAGATGTAAGCTCATCTAAAGCTGGATATGCATCAGTTTCCAGTTCTGTGGTGCGTGCATCCAGGAAACTACAGATAGCCTCTAAAGCCACCTCAAGGGCACGAAACTCAAAGGGTGACTCTGCATTGCAGCATGAGAAGTATCTGAGAGTTTGGATTCAAAAATAAAATATGCAATGATAAAGCAACAAGTATCGCTAACGTCATTTCTCAAAAAATTAAAGCAAAATAAAACAAAGTTGTCCAGTCCCAGTATCCACGTAATGTCCATGATGCTTAAAAGCATGGGATAGCTGAAGGGAATTGACAACATCCAGTGGGCACTACGTTGCACATACTTGCTGAAAAGAATAAAAGATGAAGAGACAAAAAATGCACCCACCATCTTCATCCCCTGCATCCACATCGTGGCTTTCATTCAGTTGCTCTTGTCCATCCCCCGAAAGGTCTGTCCTCTGAGTGGCACTTCCTTTAGGCAATCGCCTACACAGCTCTTCCATGATTGGAATAACATGTTCGTCGGAGGGATTCCGAAGAAGGACCTGCCAGTTTGTCCAATAATATCATCGGGATATACAGATTATAGACTAAATAATATAGACAGGATAATATCGTTCTGATTTTTGTTGTTGCCAAATTTGGTCCTGAACTGAATAAAGGGTTTCAAGAAGAAGTGATCAAACACTTAAAAATAATCTATGCAGGTCTAAAAAGGGGGGAAAGTTTGCACACCTCTTCTGCAGTGATGATTGCTTTGATATGCTGCTTGCAAGAAAATAACCAAACATCGAAATTCAACAGACCATATCAATATTCAATACACCGACAAGAAATACAACAAAATCAGGTCGAAATTCAATCCGTCTACGTCGACTTTCAGAATGCTCCCATCCTATTTCAACACACGGACGTGAAAACCTGCAAAATTTAATCAAAAAGAGCCTCCAAGGTTACTGACCTCTAAATTCAGGACAATTGCTTGATCTCGGCCCAGAATCGTCGATGGGTATGAGAGAAGAGGATCAAGAATGCGAAGATCTCTGGCATGGATTCGAACTCGGTGCATGATGGCATACTTATCAGCATCCAGCGTCTGAGTCTCGCCATTCGAGTCCAGAAGCGCCCAACTTCTCGAGTGAGCGACCTTCTTCTTCGTCACGGACTGCAGATCTACGACAGCGCCCCTGGCCATTTGCATTGGAAACTCGAAAAATACAAAATTATTTCTCGGAATCTTGGGGCACTGATGAGCAAAATTCCATCAATTTCCACTGTTTTATTTTTTAGCGCATCCCAGCGGGGTTTTGGTGCAGGCAAATTGGACTGAATGAGCAGAGGAATGTCTTGCAGGAAATGAACAGAAGGAGGTCAATAGCAGAAGCAACAGGAATGCCAATGGGAATGGGAATACACCCTCCAGACAACCTGCAGATAACAATATATTTATTGCCACCATGACCGTCTGTGGTCCTTCTATGTACCTGCAGATATAGATAGATCAATCAACCCTAAGAGGTACTGCTTGTACTCTTTTCGGCTTTAACTCCTCTCCGCTTCTTTTACATTATCCTCGCCAGCCTACCAGACTTCCTCTTTGCTCTGTCTCTTTCTGGACAGGCCAGACAGGTTTCGCAATTTTGGCTCCTCTGGCGTTTTTATTATTAAATTTATTGGTATATAGTTATCACTCAACTTGCTCGGTATGTTATGTCTCAGATAACTAGCGTCCAGTCAGTTGATACAAGTTTGCTCATTATTAGAATTAGATTGTAACTACCTCTTTATTCCTGTATTTTCTAATTATTTTAAAATTTTAAAATTTTGCCATGACCTAACCGCGGACGTTATCCTCCGATTTTCTGGCCGCCATTGCTACTTTCAAGAATATTTTTAATGAAGAATCCAACTCCAGCTTCGATGGCCTCCAACATAGGAAATTTCTCAAATCAAAATTTGCAGCTTCGATTGTCCGAGCATTACTTTCTTGAAATCAGCTAAGCAATCATATATTTTGTTTTTTTATGGTGTCTTAAAAGGAAATTTAGAGGTGGCAGGGTGTGGCATTTTTGAGGGGGTTAAACATGATACAATATATTTTGGAATTTGTTTAATATTTTTTTTAATTTGAAATTGGTTACAGTTTAATAATAAAAATAAATTATTAATTTTTTTCCATGGTTGTGATGGAGATTTATGGATAGTTATTTAAAATTTGTATAAAGAGAGAAAAATTAACTACTATAAAATATGGATTTCAATTAATTATTAATACAAAGAGGTTTTCTATTTATTTATACTTGTTTAATAGATTGAATGCCAAAGAGGAATATTGTTCAACATGGGTGGGATATTGTTTCAAATATAGGAAGTTTTTAGGGGAAGCCAACAATTCTCTCCCACATTTTTCACTTACTAATTCCCCTCCTTCTCTCACACTAAATTTTGGTATCAAGTTGGAATCTTTCTTTTACATGTTTCTTCTATCTTTTGGTTTAGACTTTGAGTTTTGGTTAGTTCTATTTTCTCTCCTTCTAACCCATTTCGGTTTCAAGCTCCTTTGGACTTTTAGCTCTTTTTGGTTTCAAGCTCCTTTGGATTTTTGGGTATGTTGGATTTCTATTGGAACTTGTTTGTTTTTGGGCAAATACTCTCACTTAGGCTCTCTTTAGCTTGGGAATATTAAAATCACAAAGATAAATAGTATAATTGTAATCCAACTTTCCTATGTGCTTAGTGCTATTTCATTTATGTATGTGTCCTCTCATTGAGACAACTAACATGTTAAAAGAGTTTTACAAGTGTGTGAGGAATTGATCAAGGATAAAAAGGACACTCTTGGCACAATGACAATGAAAATTCAACAACATGAACATCAAAAAAAACCTCTTTAAATGCATCTATTATGGGGATATTGGATCACTTGAATGAGACAATAACACAATTAAGAGATGGATGTGCCTTTCTAAGGAACACATAGTTGAGCTAGAATGGAATTTCAAGTGCCTCCAAACACGAGTTCTAACATTACAAAGCATAAGAAAATAAGAAAAAAATAAATTATTTGGGAATTCTTTGAAACCATGAAAGTAGGTGGTCTAGAATCATAGCAAAAGCATAAGAAAATAAGAAAAAAATAGATTATTTGGGAATTCTTTGAAACCATGAAAATAGGTGGTCTAGAATCATAGCAATTTGACTAAGAAATGAAATAAATTGTTAATTAGTTAAATTATACATTTCAAAGTTTTATTAATATTATATAGTGTTGATAGAATATATACACTATTACTATATAGTGGAAACTTTTGTTAATAATTTTATATATTTCATAAATTTTTGAGAAAGAGTGGTCACGCTCACTTTCAACAATGTACTTGTTTAGTGTTACTTTTAACTTTTTTTTTATTAATATAAAAAGTTTATATATATATTCAATTATTTAATTATATTATTTAAGTCTTTATTTTTAGTTTCTTTCCTTTTTAGTGTTTATGATACTTTCTTTTAACAAAACATTGTTTTGACATTTAAGAATGAGACAAAGACAAGTTCAGTTTATAGAGTTAGCAGGTGTAGTTTTCATATTTTTTCTTTAAGTGTTAATACCTATTATAATTTGGTTATTAATTAGGAATAGAGATGGTTATTATTAGTTATTATTAACAAGATGGTTATTATTAGTTAATATTGGCAAGATGGTTATTATTGGTTATTATTGGTTAATATTGGCAAGATGGTTATTATCAGTTATTATTGGCAAGATGGTTATTATTAATTATTATTGGCAAGATAGTTATTATTAGTTATTGTTGGCTTCTATCATTGGATGTTGGTTAACTTCTTATAATTATTTAAAGAAAATCATGCCACCTAAAGTAATTTGTCCTTGTTTCTTAATGGAGGCAAATCTTTATTGTACCAAATAACCGTCCATCTTAAACTGTTAACCTATTTCTTTATATTTAAAAAAAATGAACTCTTAACTAATAAAAAACAATTTTTATTTACTTTAAAACAAAATAACTTTCATATCCTTGGACAAAGTTTCTTGAGAAGCTCAATTGGAATTATAGCATTAAGAAAAGGATAAATGGAATTGTAAATCGACATAAATAAAAATTAAAACTCCTCTTTAAGACTTTTGTCACTCTTGCTATTTTATATGGATGTGAGGTTTGAGGTAGTAGTATATTCAGACGTTCATGGAGGAAGATTGAACATATCCAAAATCAATTTATAACCTACAACCTCAATATTAAAGGAAAAACTCCCTACCTTATCCTCGTGATTGAAGAAAGCATCTCGCTCATTGAAAGCATGACTATGACTACGTATCTTATGTATAAGAAGAAATTATACAAAATGGATGCCAAAAGCTTTCCTAAAATTACTTCTAACTCTAGGATGGCATAAGGATACCAAGTCTTGGCTAGATTACTGGGGAATAAAGGAAGAGATCATCTTGCATAATCTAAATAATATTAAAAATATTGTTACTTCCAAATTTAAGGAGAAATTATGGAGAAATAAAGAGTTGGATGGGAAAAGGAAAAAGAATAAAGGAAGAGATCATCTTGCATAATCCAAATAATATTAAAAATATTGTTACTTCCAAATTTAAGGAGAAAATATGGAGAAATAAAGAGTTGGATGGGAAAAGGAAAAAGAAACTACGATGTTATAAGGAGGTGATCAATCATAATTGCATTGTCAAGATTAAAACTAATTCTCATGATCTTCATAGTGAAGTTGGGCGTTGGTCAATTCCCAAAATGCCATGGGATAAAAGAGTTTCTTACATTTGCAATTCTAAGAGGGTTGAAGCTAAAAAACACTTTCTCTTAGATTGTTCAACTTATAGTCACATTCAATCTAATTTTCAAAATATTTGTCACACTACCAACTTTCTTGACCTTTTAACTCTGCAAAAGTATGGTGATCTGAGAATATGTTTCTTGACTTCCTTTTAGCATAGAAATAAAATATTAAGAGATTCTAATTAAACTCTTACATTTTAAGCTTATCATTATAATCATAAACTATTTTTAATAAAATAAATTTAATATTATACTTTAAAAAAATATAGTCTAACTATTCTATGTTTTGAAATATACACTGCAAATATAAAATAAGCTATCAATATAATATATTTTATGGAAATTAAAAATATATTAACTAGATTACAAAAAAGAATAGTATTAAAACTAATCTTTAGTTTCTCTAATATAATCAACATTTTGCATTTTTGCAAGTGTTTTTTTTGTAATACACCTTTTAAAAACGTATTGACAAAAATTTTGGGGCAATAAAAAATTAAACATATTATTAAAAAATGCACTTCACGTATGGGTAACGTAGAAATGCATGCAAAAAATACACCTTTTAAAAACGTATTGACAAAAATCTTGGGGCAATAAAAATGCACTTCACGTATGGGTAACGTAGAAATGCATGCACCTAATGTCATAACATTAATGGAAAAAAGTTTTCAATTTTAATATCTTTATTAATCTTTATTATGTTTTAATATCTCAATGAGGTTAATTGTTTTTAATATTTTATATATAATAAAGTAAAAGATTTGCACCAGTGTTCCCTTTTAATAATACTAATATCAATCATATTATTAAAAAATGCGCATGTATTGAAAAGATTTGGTTTTCCAGAACTTCATTATTATTATTAAAAAATGCGCATGCATCTCATGTCATAACATTAATGAAAAGAATGGTTTTTTATTATTATTTTTAATTATATATAAATATAATAATATTGGAAAAAAATTATTATTATTATTTTAATTATATATATATAATAAATTTAGAAATGTTATAACTATTTTATAAATATCACTAACAAGTTAATTATAATATATTTTTAGAAATTTGAACTTACATTTGCCAAATCACTCAACCTAAGTTATTGTAACTTTTATATATAGAATTTTGAATTTAGATGAGGAAATTTTTTTCTAATATTTTAATATGATATGTGATGTAGAATTTTGATTTTTATTATTGTGTTTTATAATTTAAATATGTGCACGCATTGAAAAAAATTGGTTTTCCATTCTAATCTTTATTATTATTATTATTAAAAAATGCATATGCATCTCATGTTAAAAAATAACATGCATCTCATGTCATGACATTAATGAAAATAATGGTTTTTCATATTGATCCTTTGACTTTTAATAATCTATATATATAATTAAAGTAAAATAATATTAAAGTATTATATGCAATCGGATTGGAACTTGCTCTGCGCCTGAGGGTCTGCGGCTGCGCCTGAGCGCCCTGCAAATCTGCTCGAGCTTGCTCCAGCGAATTGGCTCTGGACTGATCCTGCATGCAGAGAATAGGCGATCTTTGAATCCTCGACTCATCATCTCCTTAGAATTCTAGCATCTGGAGGATCGTTTGCACCTGAGGGACTGCGACTTCGACCTGCGAGACCAGCTTCAGCGGATCGGCCCTGATCCTCAGCCTCCTGATCCTGTGACTTGCATGCAGAGAACAGGCCGCCATATGGACCCTGCCGGGTGCTGATCCTTCAGACCCTGGGGTTGATTCAATGGAGGGGTTGGGATCTCCTCTGCCTCCCCCGCCTCCTCCACCGAGATCGCCTGCTGAGGCCTTCTCCCAGCTCCTGGCTGGCCTGCCAAAGAAGAGAACATCCGATGCAGCGAAGTTCGTCAAAAAACTAGATGAAATCCCGGAGATTTCCCTTCCTCCAGAAACCCCGATCCAAGTTGCACTGTCGTTAGCTGAACGGGCCCTCATCGGCCAGTTTACAGGGCTATGGCCGTCTCCAAAGTCCACTGAGAGCTGGGTCAATAAGAACTGGGCGCCGCTAATCAAAGAAAATGTCACCTCATACTTTCTGGGGAGAGGATTTTTCCTCTTCGAATTTACATCAAAGGAAGATAAGGAACTGATCTTCCAAAACGGACCCTACTTCATGGGTCCTCAGGGTCTATACCTAAACAACTGGACCCCGGACTTTGATCCGACAGTTGATGTACCAAAAGCAGTCCCGGTATGGGTCAGGCTCCCAAACCTCCCGGTTCACTGTTGGAATTGGGATTCACTGAGTCACATCGGAAACGCCCTGGGGAAATTCATAGACCGAGCTAATAACAAGGATCAATATGACTGTGCCAGGATCTGCGTTGAGGTTGACCTGGAAGTGGGATTACCAGAGGCCATCACACTAAAGGTCGGAAGCTGGACGCATCTCCAGAAACTAGATTATGAACAACTACCTTTCAAATGCCGGAAATGTCATGTCTATGGACATTTCGCCAGAGACTGCCCGACCAACAAAGAAACGGTGCAAGGGAGGGAGGAAGGATGGAACCAGGTCAAGAGAACCAAAGTTCAATCTAAAAACCAGAAATCGGGAGGCCCTACCGGCAAAGCGACTCATCAACCTACTGCCCATCAGATACCGATTAAGACTGTGCATGCAAATAAATTTGACCCTCTGAGTTCGCAAACAGAGGGCACCCAGGAGATCGAGCTCGAAAAAGAGACAGAAATGGTTCAGGAGACCGAGGTCCACAAATCAGCCTCACCAGAAAAAGGTACCCCCTCAACCTCCTCTAAAGGAGCTGTAGATCCCAACGAAAAGAATCCAGAAGCGGCGGAAGAAGAGCATGAATCTGAAGAGTCAGAAGAGGAAGGAGAAATAGGAGAATCCCAATCCTCAGTAAGAAGATCTACAAGAGGACGGAAAACGGACAGAGAAAAAAGGGAGCAGGAGACCTACAAAGAAAAACTACAGGGCAGCCAACCAACCTTGGAAAAACTGTTGGCGCCAAAGTCAAAGATGATGAAAAATCAGACCCAAGGCTCCAAGGGAGCCCACCAGAAACACAAATAATGAAGATCATCTCCTGGAACTGTAGAGGTATGGGGAGCAAAGCTAAGGAAGAAGCTATCAGAAGCCTAATCAGAACCGAAGGCCCAGACATACTTCTTGTCCAGGAGACAAAGCTGGAAGACACTGTCTTCCTCCAGTCAAGCAAGAAAATTTGGTATAAAAGTGAAGCAAGAGCCATCTCTGCCCGGGGGGCCTCGGGAGGAGTTGGCACTGTCTGGAATATGAGTAAATTTGCAGTTCAATTTGAGGCTAGAAACACCCATTGGTTACTGCTGAAAATGCAGAATCTAGCCACCAAGGAAACCTTCTGTCTATTCAATGTTTACTCTCCAATTAATATTGGGGAAAAAAAGAACTGTTGGGATTCCATAAGGCAGCAAGCAGAGCTGGCAAACATGGAGAATATAATAATAGTCGGAGACCTCAATCTCACCCTTCACTCCTCCGAAAAAAGGGGAGGCAGCATAGTGCGAGATCCAGCTAGGGAATGGGTGGAGGACATCTTGCAGGACTGGGACATGCTGGATATCAAACCCTCTTCCGGTAAGTACTCTTGGTCTAACAAAAGATTAGGCCCTGGCCATATAGCTGCCAGGCTAGATAGATTTTTCATCCAAAGTTCCTTCTTGTTGCTAGGACTAGAACCAAGAATGCACATCCTGCCTAATAGCACTTCGGACCATAATCCAATCAAGCTTGAGCTTTTAGCTCATCGGGATTTGGGCCCTATCCCATTTCGCTTTAGCCCGATTTGGATTAAGGAGCCAGACTTTATGCAAATTGTCAAAGAGAGTTGGAACCAGTCGGTCAAAGGCTCGCCTTTCTATGTATGGGAAGAAAAGCTCAGGAGGGTAAAAGGAGCTCTTAAAAGATGGGCCAAGACCCTATCCAATCCGGCCACTGAAAGAAAATCCTTAAAAACCTTGCTCGACTCCCATCAAAAGAGCATGGAGAAGGATGCAATCACTAAGGAAGCGATGGATCAGGAATCTCAACTGCAACAGCGATACCACAAGGCTTGCCTTGCTGAAGAAGAATACTAGAGGCTGAAATCCTGCAATCTCTGGCTCAAAGCTGGGGATAAGAACACTGCCTTTTTTCACAAACAGACCCAGGTGAGGAAATGTTTCAACATTATCTCAGAGATCCAAGAAGAGAATGACATCTATAAAGATTTTGAGCACATAAAGAAATCTGCCTTTTCACACTTCCAAAGTTTGTATAGTGAGGACAAGGATCAGAACCAAAATACAAATCTGCTAGATGTGGTACCCTCAGTAATATCTCTGCAAATAAAGGAAAAGCTTGAGGCTAAAATCACCAAAGAGGAAGTGGAAAAAGCCCTCTTTGACATGGATCCGGATAAGGCCCCGGGCCCAGATGGCTTCTCAGCTAGATTTCTCCAAGTATGTTGGCCGATCATAGAAAAGGACTTGCTCAGAATGGTTCAAAAATCTCAGAATACCCAGAAAATAGGAGGTAGCACAAATTCTGCCTTCTTAGCCCTCATCCCAAAGGAAAAAGGGGCCAACACCTTCAACAGATTTCGCCCGATCTCCCTATGCAACACCGGATACAAAATAATCACCAGAATAATTGCTAACAGATTGAAGCCAATCCTCCCTAAAATAATTCTTGAGAATCAAGGAGGCTTCATCCAAGGAAGGCAGATCGTGGATAACTACTTTCTCGTCCAAGAGGCTATTCACTCCAGTCTTCTTCGAAAAGAGCAAGGTATGGCCATTAAACTTGATTTAGCCAATGCATTTGATAGAGTAAATCATAGTTTTCTGTTGAATGTTATGAGCAAATTTGGGTTTGGAGAAAAGTTCATTAAATGGATCCGGGCATGCATCTCGGAGCCGTGGATCGCCCCTTTAGTGAATGGAAGAGCCATTGATTTCTTCAAAGCATCGAGAGGTCTTAGGCAGGGGTGCCCTCTCTCCCCTCTGCTTTTTTTCATTCAAGCATCCATCCTCAGCTTCCTGTTAAACAAAGTAATGCAAGATCAGGACATTATAGGATTGTGCATCGCAAGAGGGGCAAAGAACATAAATCACGCTTTGTTTGCAGACGACACACTGCTGCTGGGACCTGCCACAATTTCCTCTGCTTCAAAATTCAAAGTGGTTCTGGATGAATATAGCAAAGCCACGGGCAGCGTTGTCAACAAGAGCAAATGCCACATATACAGCTGGAACATTACCCCAAGAGTGCTTGCTGATATCTCAAGATGCCTGGGTTACGCAGCCTCCTCCAGCTGGTCTTCATTTAAGTACTTGGGACTGCCTGTACATCACAAGAAACTCACAAGTAAAGATTGGCTACCTCTGCTGGATAAATTCAAAACAAAAACTCAAGCCTGGGGTTACTCTTGGCTAAATATTGCTGGTAAATCTATGTTGATCAAATCAGTGCTGCAAAGTCTCCCCCTTTTTCAATTTGCTGGCCTCCTTGCTCCAGCAAGCATCATTAAAAAAATGGAAGAGCACATCCGGAGGTTTTTCTGGAAGGGAGGAAAGAACAATGAGAAAAAAATCCCTCTCATTGGTTGGGAAACCATATCCAAGCCGCTGTGGGAGGGGGGCTTAAAGATCAAGAACCTCTACCATCAGAACGTGGCACTGGCAACAAAGAACCTCTGGAAAATCACTTCCCCCAATCCAAGCTGGGCCCAAGTCGCCCTCTGGAAGAAATACTTCAGGGGCCCCCGCACCAGGTGTCTTGCAAATGTCATCCACAGGCCCAATTCAACATTTTTGAAACTCCATGCGGCCGCATAGTTAATAACAGAGCATTCATTTTGGATCCCAGGCAACGGTAAAAAGCTCTGAATATGGAGTGATCGAATCATGAACCAGGAGCCGATAGACAACAGAGTCTCCCTCATCGAACTGCATAGCTGGATGGACAGTGAACGCCTGCGCACGCTGTATGACATTTCGCAGTGGAACGACGGCTCCTCCACAGGTTGGAAGCAGTTAAACGTGCCGGATCACCTGCTAAAAGACTGCGCCATGCTCATGGATTGTCTGCACGGTTTGGCGCCCACTCATACGAGGCACAAAGATCAGAAAGGTTGGGGCACAAGTGTAAAGGGATACACAGTCGCACAGGGTTACAATAAGCTGATCGAACGCCCATACGTTCCTCCCAATCCAGCTCCATGGAGAGGCGTATGGCGTATCCCATCATTGCCAAAGGTGGATTTCTTCGCCTGACAACTTTTTCATGCCAAAATCCCTACCTACGATACCCTCCAGAAAAAAGGTTATTATGGCCCTTCCATCTGCGCGCTGTGCAGAGATAATGCTGAGACAATTATTCATTATTCCTGGATTGCAGTTTTACCAAACAGATTTGGACTACCCTCATATCAAGGCCGAATTTCAAGCTTCCAGGCACTATGGCGGAACTCTTTGCAACCTGGGCGTTCATTTACCCTGGCCCAACTTCTAAAAATCAGGTAATCAGGACAGCGTGGGCAATACTCCCTAAGATCTTAAGCTGGCAGATTTGGCTTGAAAGAAACAGAAGAATTTTTAGGAACACTGATCATAGCCACAGGATCTTAGAAAATAAAATTAAATGTCAAATTAAGGAGTGCTTTGCAGATATCAAAGATGACTCGAATCTGAGTCAGCATGACATCGATTGGGGATCGACTCTAGGCCTTCGATTCCAGCCAGCCGCCAACTCCACCCCAAACATTAAAGACTGGCAGATAAGGAAAACTGAAGATGAAATGCAAGGTTGGATCAAAATGCATGTAAGGCATACCCTCTTTTTTGACGGGGCAGCAAAGGGTAACCCGGGCAAAGCTGGGGCAGGAGGAGTCATTCTCAATCAGATAGGAGAAAAAATTCACTCCTACGCCTGGGGCCTAGGACACGCCTCCAGCGTTCAAGCGGAGGCCTTAGCCCTCCTTCAAGGTCTCCAGACCCTCAAGGACCTAAACATAAAAGAAACAATCGTCATAGGAGACTCTCAGATCATCATCAGCGCAATGGCTACCAAATCCTCAGCTTCGGACCTTAATCTAGCAAGATTGATAACCAGAATCATAGGCTTGGAAAGCCATTTCTAGAACCTAAGATACTACCATGTGTTGAGAAATCACAATAAAGAGGCGGATAGAGAATCCAACAAAGTTGTCCTCCTCCCTGCTGGAATCAAGATGAAAGACGGAAAAGAAACATGGGAACCCATTCCATAGCCAATCCATCGTCATGTTTTATTGCTGGTTGCTAAATAAATTCGTTTGCATCTTCAAGGGGGGGGAAATTACTGATTTGGAATATATGGACCCAATGGTACTCAGGAATTCTGCAAGCCCCAGCTGCACACTCAGTCACTTCAGAGTGTGGTACCAGGGCAATGAGTTCCCCTATGTAACAAGATTTTCGGCATTCAGGCCAAGATGAATACAATTGTCCCATAACCGTTATTGTTAAAAAAAAAAGAAGTAAAATAATATTATTTTGAGATTAGATGAGGGATTTTTTTTCTAATATTTTATATAATAGAGCATGTGATGTGGAATTTTGATTTTTGCTATTGTGCTTTATAATTTAATAAGGTTAGAAGAGTTAAGAAAATTATGACTTCATATTTATATGAAAGTGTTATTGTTATGTTTAGGAATATTGAAGGGTGTTTGGAAGAAATTAATTACTAGCCTAGATCCATCTAAACTCTAGATCTACCAAGCGCCCAAAGGGATAATCTCTTTTCACTCTCAAAAATGTTTGCATCTCAAGAGATTTGATCTCTCTAGGTGCCTGGTAGATCCACAGTGAAGATGAATCTAAGTTGGTTTAATTATTAATTATAATTTTACTTTTTTAGTTTACGTTACTTGACTGAGTTAAAATGTTTTATTGATAATTATGATTATTAATTATTTTATCTTTTATTTATTTTATTTTATTTTTATTTTTGTGTAATTTGACTGAGTAAAAATGTTAAACATGATATTACATTCCAACATCGCTACCATATTGGGTTGGAGAGCGCCTCTCGACACAATAGTATAAGAATCAAGTAAGGTTGTTCTCTATCTCCTACTCTCTTTGGCATTTACTTTAATAAGTTAGAATGTTAGTTGGAAAAAGTTGGTTGTGTTGACCCCAATCTTGCTAGCATAGTCATCACCCTTCTTATTTATACTAATGATATGATTCTTATGGCACAAAATTCATATAACCTTAATAATCATTTAAGGATCTTCAAGGACTTCTTTTTCAGTATGAATAATGATTATGAACACAAAAAAGTAAAGGTTATGATAATAAAATTCCATAAGATCACTTATGACACTTTCATATACGATAAAAATAGTTTGGAGAAAGTGTCTTCATACAAATATCTTGGATAGATATTCATAATAAGCTAAATTGGAACTATAATGTTGAGAAAAAGGATAAATGGAAAGTGGAAAGTTTATTATGGGCTTGAAAACAAGGGTAAATTAGTCACAAATCAGTAGACCTAAAGTTGTGGGATAAGAAAAAAGGTCTTATTTGATACTCTCATCACTCCTATTATCTTATTCAAATGTGAAGTCTGTTGAGAAATGACAATAAGAAATTCCAGTTTAATTTGTCCTTGAATTAAACTGAGAATTAAAATCAAATTCTATTCTCATAGCAACTTGTAAATAGTTAATTAAGTTTAATCAACTTAATTAGCTTAGGAATTTCGAGTTGGAAGTCTTTCTGTAGTCATGTACATGTTCTCCCTAAGTTTTAGGGGTCCAATATGAGTTTAAATTGAGTTGGAAATTAGATCGCTCAGTTTACTGAGTTAAGTTCAGTCAAATTAGTTCTAAATTATTTTTGGAACTAATAAAGGACTAGCAGTCAGTTGGTGCACTAATGCATCCATTAGTGATACTCCAGTTAACTAAAGATTCCCTCATGAGAAACTCATGCATGTCAGTTCAGAGAAAGACCCAGTTAAGACTAGAGTGCAAGGACAATGTACTATCAATGGTATTATTTACTGGAGTGTAAATATCATGCATGCATTAGAGATTGATCCTATGTTTGGATTCCACAATTTTGGAAGCATGAATTCCCTTTAAATATGGGTTATTCATCCTAGGAATTACACAAGAGATTAGAAGCTTGGAGAGCTGCAAAATTGGCTAAGTGTTGGCCAAGAGCTAGCTTGTGAGTTGAGAGAGTTGGGCATACTTGTGTGAAATTGTTCTAGTGAGAACAAGTTTTTATCTTCACTAATATTTCTATATGTAATACAGATAGCGGGGTTTTGAGCAGTGGCTTTCCCCATATACTTATTGTGTTATGTTTCATTGATTTTTCTTCTTCTTGTTCTTAGTGTTTTCATCGATATATCAGCTTCTGCTGGTTGAAAGTATAAGTAGATTCTTGTCCTGTGCTTTAGTAAATTGCATAAGATTGTGAATCTACAGGATTTTCTACATGGTACCAGAGCTGAGAACAGAATACTAGAGGAGATTTCGAAGTTTTGAGTTTTGGGTTACAGGTGAAATTCGAATTTGCAATACATATTTCAGGATCGGCAAATAATGTTCTACGGTTTGCAGGTCGAGTATGCCTTGGAAGGTTGATCAAATTTTATAGCCTGGAGGGACAAAATAGAGGTTGTGCTAGCGGATAATGGCTTGAAGGAATTCGTTGATCAAGAAATTTCTAAGCCAACAACATCAGATGCACAGAATTTGGTTGAATGGAAAAGTGTGTGGCGAAGGCAAGGCAGATAATCCTTGAGGGAGTTCGAGACCACATTATCTCGAGTCTCCATGGCAAGGAAACTCCATATGCTATGTGGAAAACATTGATGGACTTATATCAGAACAACAATGACCAAAGGAAATTGGCACTGAAGGAAAAACTTTGAAAAATCAAAATGGAGAAAGGCGAGACAATTCCAAAATACTTGACCAAGTTCACTCAGTGTCATGATGAACTTAGAAGTGTTGGAATCATTGTTGCCAAGGATGATATGGTGAGTCTTGCTCTTCTAGGACTCCCAAAGAGTTGGCACAGTTATCAGGCCTCTGTCAATAGTCGGGAGAAGTTGTCGGATTGGGAACGACAGTGGTTGGATTTGATGCGGGAGGAGATCAGGAGGAACACCAGGGATGGCTCTTCATCAAAGATTGATGATGAAGAGAATTGTGCCTTAGTGATTAAGGAAAAGAAGTGGAAAGGGAAATCTTCCCATTCCAAATCAGATTCTTATCATGGAGGTAATAAGAAAGACATGACAAAAGTTAAGTTCTTTCATTGTCATGAGCTGGGCCATTTTGCTACAAATTGTCCACTAAAGAAGTCCTCAGGAGGAGCAGTGGGTGAGGCTTTGGCCTCTCAATTCAAATTGAACTTTTCCCTCATTGCATGCATGGTCTCATTAATGATGGGAAGTGTATGATACTTAGATGGTGGAGCTTCATTCCACATGGCTAGCAATAAAGAGCTATTCAGTGACCTGGAGGAGAAAGATCTCCAGATGCATATTGAGATGAGTGACGACGGGAAGTATAGTGTTACTAGATTGGGCACGATTACTTTTCAGAGGGAGCATGGGGCTCCACTCACCTTGAAGAATGTTATGTCTATGCCCGAGCTGAAGAAGAACTTGGTTTTCATTGCCATGCTTGAGGATAGAGGCTATGGTGTGATCTTCTCGAAAGGAAAGGCATTCCTTTGACACATAGCCACGGGTCAAGTAAAGAAGATAGGGATTCGAGTGAAGAATATCTATAAGATGGAGGTAGAGGAATGTGATACTTTGATCATAAAAGCAGAAAGGGTGCAGAGACAAGACGTTGGCGAGTTGTGGCACAGGCGATTGGGCCACTTGCATCATGGGGCTTTGAAGATATTGCAGCAGATCTTTGCCGGTCTTCCCAAAGGTACGCTTGAGCAAGTTGATACATGCAAGGGGTGTACTTTGGGAAAATATACCAAGTATTCCTTTCACAACAAAGACAGTAGAGTAGAGGCTATTCTAGAGCGAGTCCATTCAAATGTGTGTGGACCATTCTTGACAACATCCACGGCCAAGCACATGTATTGTGTTATATTTGTTGATGACTATTCTCATAAATGTTGGATTTTTTTCATGCGAAAAAAGGATCAAACTTTCACAAAGTTTTGTGAGTTTAAAACATTGGTGGAGAAAGAGTTGGGCAAGAAGGTTAAATCTCTACAGAGTGATAACGATGGTGAGTATGTCTCAAACAAGTTTAAGAACTTTTGTGCAGCAGAATGGATTAAATGGGAGTTGATGACACCCCATAATCCTCAGCGGAATGGGGTGGACGAGAGGAAGAACATAAGCATAGTAGAGGCAGCAAGGGCAATGTAACATGATCAAGGCCTACCACTAAACTTGTGGGTTGAGGCATGAAACACAATGGTTTATGTTCAGAACCGTAGCCCACATTGGATACATGAGATGATGACACCAAAGGAGGCTTATTCCAAAAAGAGTCTAGATGTTGGTCACTTTAGGATTTTTGGGTCATTGGTATATTGCTATGTGACCAAAGATGCACGGAAGAAGCTTGAACCTACAACAAAGTTGGGGATATTTGTGGGGTACACTAATACACCTCACAACTATTGGGTGTACTTTCCAACCAGCAGGATGACAGTGGTTCATAGGGATGTTAGATTCGATGAGGAGAAGGCCATGGGAGTTTCCCTTGAGAGGGAGCTTGAGCTACATGCGAATGAGGAGCTTTTAGCTCCTAAGGTTGAAGATCCTCATATTGATGTGGAGCAGCCACATGCAGAGGATCCAGGAGTGGAGACATCCACTCAGGCAAAGTCTTCCAGAGAGGGAAGAAAGTGCACCAGAGAGGCTGATAGATTGTTAGATGATGCACGAGAGGATGTGGGAGCACCCACTTCTCAGTGCAGGCAGAGGAGGTCACCTGAGAGGTACATTGGATGCATGGCTCTTATGGACAAATGTGTTGTGACATAGCCATCTTCCCTTAAGGAAGCAGTGCATCAGTCGGTTTGTGTTGATGCCATGGTGGAGGAGTATGACTCCATAATTCGTAACAGTGTTTGGGATGTGGTCCCGAGACTGGAGGACAATTTAGTGGTGAGCTCTTGTTGGCTTTACAAAGTAAAGCAAGCTGCAGATGGTAGTGTGGAGAAGCATAAGGCTAGATTTGTGGCTCGTGGATTTTCACATGTAGAGGGGATTGACTATGATGAGACCTTTGCTCCTGTTGCAAGGTACTCTTTAATCGGATCTATATTGGCACTATCAGCATGGATGGGTTGGAAGATACATCAGATGAATGTGAAGACAACCTTCCTTAATGGCATGATTGAGGAAGAGGTGTACGTAGAGCAGCCTGAAGGTTTTGAGACCTTCGACCATGAGTCACATGTGTGTCGGCTCAAGAGAGCGTTGTATGGGTTGAAGCAAGCACCCCGTGCTTGGTACACCATGATAGATATCTCTTTCACCAAGTTGGGCTTCACGAAGAGTGAAGCAGATGTGAACCTGTAACACATAGTGATGGAAGGTAAACTGTTGATCATTGTACTTTATGTTGATGATCTCATACTGGCAGGTGATGATTTGTTGATCAAATCTTGTAAGGAGGACCTTGCAAGAGAGTTTGAGATGAAGGACATGGGGCTCATGCATTACTTTCTTGGCATGGAGGTATGGCAAGGAGATGGGGAGTTGTTTGTGTCTTAGGGCAAGTATGCCAAAGAGATACTCAAGAGATTCTACGTGGAGAGCAGCAAACCCATGGAGACTCCTCTAGCAGGTAACTGGAGGAAGGAGGATGCTACTTCAAGGGAATTAGTGGAAGTTATTATTTACAGGCAGCTTGTGGGTTCACTCATGTCCTTGGTGAACACACAATCGAATATGTGATATGCATTACTGGTGGGCCCCAGTATTGCAGCAATAATGCTGCAACTCCTGGAACTCCCTTCTTTAATTTTATCAACCCGGTAGTTCGTAACAAACTTGGAAGCGACGGTGCTATATGCAAAAGTACTAGCTCTTGCCGCGGCTATCACTTGATCAGCTGGCACAAGTCCGCTAGGAGCTTAAGCCAACTTCTATGAGTTCTTAGAAGAAGCTTTTAACTTATGGATGAAAGCTAACTCAAAGGCAGCTAATCTACTTGCAGAAAGAAACTAAAAAGCTGAATGGAAATGCAAACCCTAGCAAACCCTAGTTTTACCAACTAGCCCTATTGATGTAAGAAAAAGGATGAAAGCTACTGAAAAAGATGTCATTGATTCTTTGGAAGGTTAAGTGCATGTGTCTAAGCTACTTCTGAAGTGAAATCTGAAAAGAAACATCTTTTTGTATTTTTTAGTAAGTTGGCAGAATTATTATGCATGTGCTTTAACTGTTTTTGACTGTGCAGAGATGGATTGGTGAAAGGAAATGCTTGTAGGAGGTTGGGAAGGTTAGAAGAGGGCCTAAGGGGTTCCTAGCACCCTTCTAAAGAGTTTCACAGTGATTGGATCTCAAGAAACCGCTTTCGTGAGCTTCTACAGGAAGTCTGCAGGGGTTCTACAGGATGTTTCGAAAGGAAATTTTGAAGGGCTTGTGGTGGAAGAAAGGTGGAGAAGTGGGCAAGTAGGTTAGATGAGGGTGTGAAGAGGTATAGGACTTGGTGAATGAGGATGAGGAGTGGTTAAGGAGATCGGATTTGGTTCAAGGATGGAGAAAGCGATTTTGCAAAAGAATGTAGAAATTAGGGTTAGTTGGGAAAGTGTGGCAAATGGAGGGAAGAAATCTTGGATCGGGAGTTGGAGTAGGTTGCATGATGGAGGAAGGGTAGGCAAAGAGGTATCACAGGTGTTCTGCACGTTATTTTCCAAAACTAATCAACAAAGACTAAGAAAACCAAAGATCTAGCTACTTTAACATAATTTGACCTAGAAACCATAAGCATGATGAACAGAAGTTTATTGGCAGCAAATCATGTAAAACAACTATGGAAACCAAGCAAGAATGGATCTAAGCATGTAATCACAACTGGTACTAACTTTTGCAACTAAGAATCTAACACTAGAAATTGCATGAAGAAGCAAGAACAGTGTTTTTATGGCAGCAAGGACACCTTGGTCTCAGCTCATGGTCCCAAGGAGGGAGAGGTGAGATCAAGGGTTGCTTGATGGCCTTTTTTGAAGATATTTTCTGTACTCAAACTGTCAAATAAACCTGAAGCATGAAAAGTTATTTTAATCATCAAAATCAACCTAAATAACAAAACAAGATTTTAATCTAAATAATAGATTTTATTCTAAGAATGAAGCAAAGACACATAAAAATACACAAAGGAGGTATTGGGCACTTGAGTTGGGCCCAACCCCAAGAGCTACAACCTCCTAAGGAAGATTAGAACTGGTGCAAAGCTGGATTCATCTTTATTGAGCAAGAAATAATAGTTCCCAAAAACTATCCACAAGAAAAAGCTTGAAAATGTGTTGAAATGCAGAGCTAACCTACTACCTAAAAAATGACTAAAAAATGACTAAAATCGAACTGCCAACTAGCTAACTGAGCTGAGGCCCTAGGCCTTCTTATTTATACAAATTGAGGACCCCAACAACCCTCCTAAACTTTAGGAACTTGACTGCCAAAACTTGCAGTTAACAACAACTTTACTAGCCCTTGTGATAATTGATGTGGTGGCCCTTGAACTCCGAGCTGGTGGTGGAGAATTCGAGGTAAGAGCTCATAAATGAAGGGGACACCTTCCTACAAATCCTCTCCACGAATTTGGCTGCCAAGTGCTCATTTAAACCTTTGATTTTGTCTCAAAATTGACTAAAAATCTGCATAAAGCACACATTAGACTTGTTGGCATAATGACTAACCCAATTCACTCTATTAGCATAAATATAATCAAAAACATGCAATAAAATAATGATAATGGTGGATTAAGTCAAATTAGGAGGCTGAATGAGCCCATATAATTACTCATTTTTGGGGCTCATCAATTACCAACTTAGTCAAGCGATGGTTATGCCTACCAAGTTGTATTGGAAGGCGACAAAGCATGTGTTGAGATACCTCAGGGGCACTTATTAGTATGGATTATGGTACAAATAGATTGAGGGAGTGAAGCTTCAAGGCTTCACCGATGCAGATTGGGCAGCGATTCCATCCAACAGGAAGAGCAAATCAGGAGGGATCTTCATTATTGGGTCAATGACAGTTTCCTGGTACAACATGAAATAAAGATCAATTGCACTCAGTTCGGTAGAGGCAGAGTATATGGCTGCAAGTCAGGGAACATGCGAGGCCATCTGGATGAGGAAGATCCTGGTTGGTTTGTTTGGTCAGCAGATGGATCCAATTGTGATTTACTGTGATAATCATAGTTGTATCAAACTCTTTGAAAATCCAGTTTTTCACGATCAGTCCAAGCATATTGATATCCGATATCATCATCTTAGAGATTATGTATTGAGGTGGATTATGTTGTTAGAGTACATTCCCATGGAGGAGAAAGATGTTAACATTTTGACAAATGCATTGTCAAGATGTAAATTCTAGTTTCACAGAGACAAGATCAGGGTAGTTGATAATCCATTTCTTGTTGAGAGGGAGTGTTGAGAAATGGCAACAAGAAATTCCAGTTTAATTTGTCCTTGAATTAAACTGAGAATTAAAATCGAATTCTATTCTCATAGCAATTTGTAAATAGTTAATTAATTCTAATTAACTTAATTAACTTAGGAATTTCGAGTTGGAAGTCTTTATGTAGTCATGTATATTTTCTCCCTAAGTTTTACGGGTTCAATATGAGTTTAAACTGAGTTGGAAATTAGATCACTCAGTTTACTGAGTTACGTTCAGTTAAATTAGTTCTAAATTGTTTTTGGAACTAATATAAGACTAGCAGTCAGTTGGTGCACTAATGCATCCACTAGTGCTACTCTAGTTAACTGAAGATTCCCTCATGAGAAACTCATGCATGTTAGTTCAGAGAAAGATCCAGTTGAGACTAGAGTGTAGGGACAATGTGCTACTAGTGGTATTATTTACTGGAGTGTAAATATCATGCATGCATTAGGGATTGATCCTATGTTTGGATTCCACAATTTTGGAAGCATGAATTCCCTTTACATATGGGTTATTCATCCTAGGAATTAGACAAGAGATTAGAAGCTTGGAGAGTTGCAGAATTAGCGAAGTATTGGCGAAGAGCTCGCTTGTGAGCTGAGAGAGTTGAGCATACTCCTGCAAAATTGTTCTAGTGAGAACAAGCTTTGTATCTTCACTCATATTTCAGATATATGCAATACAAATAGCGGGGTTTTGAGCAGTGGATTTCCCCAGATACATCTTGTGTTATGTGTCATTGATTTATCTTCTTCTTGTTCTTATTGTTTTCATTAATCTATTCGCTTCCGTTGGTTGAAAGTAGAAGTAGATTATTGTCCTGTGCTTTAGTAACTTGCATGAGCTTATGAATCAACAATATTTTCTACAAAGTCTAGGGATGCACTATCTCTAGAGAATCTTGGAGAAGGATAGAGCATATCCAAATGAATTTTATAAGTTATAATATTAATATTAAAAAAAATACACCGTATTATATCCTCCTAATAGAAGCAATCATCTCCCCCGTTGAGTGCATGACCATGGTTAGGTACTTAATGTATAATAAGAAGATAAACAACATGAATGACAAGATGCTCCCCAAAATTCCTTCCAATTCCAACCATAACCAAGATGCCAAGTGTTGGCTAAACCATTAGGGAATACATGAAGATGTCATCCTACAAGATATTAACAATATGAAAACAATTATTACATGTAAATTTAAAGAAAAATTGTGGTGTAATAAATAGTTAGAAAATAAAAGGAACCCAAGATACTATAAGGAGGTGGTCAACCTTAATCTAGAATATCAAAAGTATATTTCAGTTCTGACTAGTACAAAGAAGAAAATCAATG
The DNA here is from genome assembly GCA_031772625.1 of Pinus tabuliformis. Classification (NCBI taxonomy): domain Eukaryota; kingdom Viridiplantae; phylum Streptophyta; class Pinopsida; order Pinales; family Pinaceae; genus Pinus; species Pinus tabuliformis. The sequence goes on along the minus strand of CM062820.1, from coordinate 853,000,455 downwards.
TTGCTAATAAAAATGAACTCACTCCCACAAGCTACATAGTGAAACTGAGCATTAGGCAATTTTGAAAACACTATGGGATACAAGAATTTGTCATCTTTATGACACTAAGATGATTGAAGACAAAAGACACTTTCTCTTAACATGTCTTGCATACAACAAAATTACAACTAAATTTCAAAATATTTGTTACAATATTAACCTTCCTAACATTCTAAGTTATCAAAATTATGATAATCTTAAATATATATATATATATATATATTTTAACATAAAAAAGATTCTAAGAAAGGTATTTTTATTTTTATTTTTAAAATCTAATAAACCAACTCTATTTTCAGTAGAAGTCGCCCTATTTATATTTTTAAATTTATTTTTGAAATTTTTATAACATGTATATAGAATTCATTTTATTTATATATATTTTTAACAACCATTTTTATATTTTTGAATTTATTTCTTAAATTTATATAGCATTTTTTTTGTAAGTCGAAATTTCTATTAATCAGAAAGTATATACATGGATATCAAAAAGCATGTGGTCTCACCCCGACCAGGTTTGTTGACCAATGCGATGACCATACAACATACAAAAAGCAAAATCCAGCTGAGAGGTCCAGAGCCTTAGAGGCCTAACATTCCAAAAAACTAGTAGAACAAGATACATACCAGTGAACATAATCAGTTGTCGAATGTAATTGAAGAGGGGTTGTCTGACCGAGTACCTAGGGGAGGTGGTGGGCGATACATGCAGTTGATGTGGTGTTCAAAGTGAGCAAGCCAAGTTTCGAGTTTTTCAACCTTTTCAGTTAGCAAATTTTGGTCGCGCAAAACTACGACCAACCTCTCACGAACATGCCATTGGAAGTACTAGAGCTGCTTGAATTTTGCCATGACAGTCTCATGCTCCTCTTCGCGAGCTTGATCATGGGCATGGAGCAATTCAAGAATTGCCAAGGAGGGACCTGACCTCCTAGAAGGCGTCCAACTTGTGAAACTAGAACGACCTTGGCTGAAGTGGCCCCGAGTTGTCGAGCCATGAAGTTGAACTTGCCTGCGACCACCCTTACCTGCACCACGACCGATTTGCGAGACCATTTGACGGTGGCACCCCGCCCTGGAAGCAACTGATGAGCTATGATCCCCACAACCAGAGCCTCCACCTCCTTGTCTGGAGCTTCCCTCCCAAACAGAAACAACATCACCTTGAGACCCAATCGGGGGTGGGTTAGCAATTATGCATGAGGATCAGGGGTTAGGTTTCATAATGGTGCACAGAAGGGACCTGCAGAACCGGAGAAGAGGGACTCCCCCAAAGATACCATCTACCACCCAGAACCAACCAAGACCATTTGTAGACGAGATAGAGAAGGAGAACCAATGCCAAGAGCCCTGCCATCATAAATTTGCCACCCGAGAATAGCCAAACCTAGCCAGAGAGGATAGAAATTTGAGGGGAGAGAGTTGAGCGGAAAGAAACAAGCACACGAGACGAAATTAAAAGGCAATACAAAGTCAACACCCAAGACAAAGAAAAATAACGAGGGGTGAGTTAAGACTAGAATCCCCAAAAAGCAGGAGCCAGAATGCGAGAAAGCCTAGAGACCATAGGCACCCTAGACCTAGAGTCACTACCCTAAGAAACATAGCACCACCCTCATGCCTAGAATTGTGAAGGCAAGAATCATTGATTCGACATCGTTTGCTCCAAAAACATCCCCTAAGTGGCCAAGGTGGAGAACCCCAAGAGAAGAGGGAAATGAAGATAGGAGTCATCTAAAACCAACAAAGGAGTGCCTGCCAGAGAGGATCGAAGAAGGAAAGTTTCTCGAGTAGCTGCAGCGAGTGAGAGGGTTACACTTGGGGCATGCCTGTGGCAGAACGAACATACCACCACCATGAAGCAAAAGCGAAAGAGGATGCTAGAGAGGCACAAAAAAAAAAACACTAAAAAACTTTTTGATATCCAGAGGGAATTACCATTGAAAGGATATAGCCAGAGGAGGAACTGTGTCATCGCGTCAAAACAAATGCAGATCAGAGGGAATGAATGGTTCACACACACGAACTCAAGCAAATTAACTTCTGAAGTTGTGTTCACTTGTTCCTCAACAACATTGTGCGCCCTCAAACATTTCTCAGTTGATCCTCAACTCTTCTGCCTAGGTTTAACATCACTATACTCTATATCCTCTTGACTTCTCTTGGTTCCTTTATTGAGCGATACTTCCATTCTAGTCATTCTGATGTTCAAAATTGCTATCAATGCCTCCACAATTACTTGTTTCTTTTCAAATTTCTTCTGCAGCCACTCACATTTCTTGTCCAACAATGGCAATTTTGCTTCATTCTCTTACTCTGCCAATTCAATCCATTGGTCCATCAGTTCTAATAGTGACACCACCGCCTTCATCAATTTATCTATCAACTAATTCGTCTACTCTTGACCTTGCTCACGGGATTACAACTCTGTTGATGCCATTTCTATTAACTTATTCAACAACGCCCCTGAAGAATTGCCTGCTAAAGACTGACTAAAACTTAATGTTGGTATCATACCCACTATTGCTAGCGTGTATTAATATGTGAGGCTCTCAACCTGAAACGACTTCACCAAGAGGTGGACATTAATGCCAAGTTTGTCCAAATCATAGCGCCATGGGAGCAATCCATCTTTTCAAATGCTTTGGATTCACGATCTATTCGATGGAGTGTTGCATTTAAATCAAATTTGTTGTATCTTGGGTTTCTGCTCCAGGCATTTAGTGTTATAACTTGTTCATTCCCCACTATTCTCCACGAATTCTTGAGCATCCACCATTTTTCACGCCTTTTTTTGTCATATATTATCCCGAGGTAGATGTCTTCATAGTTGGAGTACACCTTCACCCCCTGTGCATTTAACCCTTGACATCTACCTTGAAGTGAGTAGTGAGTCAGAGCTAAATGATGTGAATATTCTTGCTCTTTAATTTTTCCAATAATTTGTTGGTTATTGAATTCACCATTTTGATGACTAGGATGGTCACCCTTTTCAACAATAATAATTTTTATACACATCATGGTAATGAGGTGTGTGAGATTTGAGAATGATCCATCTCCATCACACTTTGATTCAATGTGACTCCTTTGTTTGCTAGCATGTCTGCCACTAAGTTCAATTGTCTATATACATGATATAATTATATCTCTTCAAAATGCCTCATTTGCAAATCTATCTTTTTTAATATTGTAGATTTGGTAGTAATCCTCTTTCCTTCAGTTTATTAACTTGCTTTACTACAAGTATTGAATCTCCAAAAACCATCAAGCTCCTTATTCCCTTGGCAATAGCTAATTCTAGCCCTTTCCAAAGGGCCAAGAATTCAGCTTGGTTATTTGTTGAAATGTCTAGACCCCAAGCAAATTGTACCCCTCTTTGATCATTGGGGCGAAGTTTTACTTCAATTTTAAGTAAAATGTAAATAACACAGTTTTAATGACATGAAAAACTCCATAAATATATTTAATTTATTTTTTCACACATAAATATTTAAAAAAATAAATCACATAAACCATCCACACACACATATATATTCCAAACTAGGTTGAGCCTAGGTCGAGGCCAACCCCAATGTTGGATGGAAGAATAATTTACCCACCAATGGGATGTTATCACTAGAATGTGAAGCTCGATCGAGCTTAGGCACCCCTTATGACAGTTTAGTTCCGCAAAGATGGCTCCCATCCTCAAACCCTCCTTGTGAGATTTGAACCGGTGACCTGGTGGGGACTAAACCCCACACAAACCAATTGGTCTACATGTCATGGATGTGCGTGTGTGTATAAAATGTTTCTTTATTGTGTTTTCACTTTCCACATAGATTGTTATACACATGGTGGTAAAAAAATGTTTTCATAAAGGATCATTTTTCCATTAGTTTTTTAGATTTGTGTTCAAAAATTGATCTTTTTTAAATTTATTATAAATTTAATAAAAATGATTAAAAGTAATATTTCGTTATTTATTTAGCTAATATTTTAGAAAATTTATTTAATAAACTTTAATTAAATTAGATAATTAATTATATTTTAAAGTAAAATTATTAAAAATAATATTAAATTTTATTATAAGAATAACGTAATTTTGCATTCCTCCAAGGAGGGTGTGAAAGAGTGAGTGTTCCCTCCACCTTGATATGATGTCAGCTCACATGAAAGGGGGTTGTGGCTCTCATTCTACTTGGCACATTGTAGGAACTCTCGTCACTTCATCGATCATGGCATGAAACCGACACAAGGTTAAATGTCATTTGGATATTGCAGGTGGCATAGGGAGGCACAAGAGAACTTGATAGGAGAATTCTATTAGATCAGAAAAACTGGAGGAAAACATTGGCAATACTGAATGCAAGTTGACCATTCTAGAGAGGAGATCAATTGACATATTTGTCTCCTTGGATGAGGGTAGTGACCAACCAATGCAAATGCCTAGAGATTATGCCCAATAGTTGTGATGACTCACAGGTTTTTTTGCTTGCAACACTATTAGTCTTTTTTGTCTTCTCATATCAATATATGCCAATGTCTGGCATAGTCATCCTGTTTTTATAAGTTTCTATTTATAAGATGCTCTAGTTAGATGAGGTCTTAGCAACCTCAAGACTCCGAACTTAAGAAATTAGTTTGGTTTCCCTTTGAGCAAACCAATAACATAAAATATTTGGTTGATGTAATCCTCATTTGACGTAATGCAAAGTGACTAACTAAAATAAATAAATAAAAATAAAAATAAATTAATTAATTAATTTGCATTAAATATTTTAAATTCAATCTCCAAAGCATCAAACATAAGTTGTTCCTTTTACATTTTGAACCTCTCATTTTGTAACATCTCCATTCCAATCCTATGTAAGTATTGTAATAAATTAAATCAATATTTTTTATAACATACAACCTCAAATTGCCCACGGGGCTTTGGATTGACGGTGAATGGGTGTGTTGTTAAGGCACTCCTTGCGCTAGGTCACCGGTTCAAATACCCCGTGGGTACTTAGGTTAGTCTTAACTAGAAAAAAAAACATACAACCTCAAATTTAAAATAAATATTTGTGTGTAATTGAATGCCAAAGAGGAATATTGTTCAACATGGGCGGGATAATGCATTTCAAATAGGGAGTTTTCATGGGAAGCAGACAATTCTCTCCAACATTTTCTAGTGCTCATTCTCCTCCATCTCTGATAGTGAACTTTGGTATCAAGTTGGAATCTTCCTTTTACAAGTTCCCTACTATCTTTTGGTTTAGAATTTGAGTTTTGGTTAGTTCTATTTTCTCCCCTTCTAACTCGGTTTAGTTTCAAGCTCCTTTAATTTTTTGGCATTATCTCTTTTGGTATATTGGACTTCTATTGGAAATTATTTACTCTTTGCCTTTAGGCAGGGACTATCACTTAGGATCTCTTTAGGTTGGGAATCTTGAAACCACAAAAGATAATTAGATAATTTTAACCTAGATTTCTTACGTGCTTAGTGTTATTTCCTTTATATATGTGTGCCTTCCTGTTGACATGACGAATGTTCTTTGTGCCAACAAAGGGAACCAACCCGGTCGCAGACCCCAATTAGATCCGCTTTCGTTTGGAGTGGCTAGTTGCAACGGGTTTTATAGGATCCCGTGAACTGTTATAGGTGTTGAGAGATTGCTTCCTGGAGGAAGACTTCAATTAAATCAACAAAAGAAACAACTAACCTATATGTATCAAATCCTATCTACACTACTTCTTACTACTTATGATAGTCCTAACTATTCTAATCTATCTTACAGGAGCATAAAAAAAAGAGGTTAAGCATCATACATAGATTCCAAGTCCAAATGAATCAATTACTGGTTCACATATGAACAAGGTTGTATTAAATCTTAATTGCAATCCAATTACTCATACAGGAATACACATTCATGTCCATACAAATAACACTTGCAATTGACGTTTAACAAGGTTTCGAATCCACAACCTTTCATGAATTAACCATGGTAACAAATTATATTTGAATAACCAAGACTAGTCACAATCTGTCTGTTATCAATATGCACAAAACAAAACATATTTATATTTATGCCAACAACAACACCCTGATTCTAAACACATGAAAGAAGAGGAAAATAAATCTGAAACAAAAGGCTCCTTGACCCAAACAATCTTCTTTATTAGCACAATAAATCAAAAGTTGTTTTTCCCCAAAAAAGTCCTCCCCTCATCTTCGGAGGTAATACTTATGCAGAAGGAACTGACCCTCGATCTTCCCCTAACTTTTCACCTCCCTTCTCTTTTCAATATACAAATCAAAATATACAGACATAGAACAGTCGGTGTAACTGCTGACACGTTGAGGTTACATTTGCTGGAGCGTTCTACTTCCTGGGGGGGAATGAACGGATGCCGATGGAAAGGAGAATGATTGCGTGTCATCTCTTCACTTTCAGAACACACAGGCAGCACGTGGAAACCCAACCGAGAATGCCTAAGGCCGGATCTTTAACTAGAAAACACCCACATATATGAACTCTTCGGATCCGCTCATGCGTCTTTTAATCCTCGCCTGCAGAGATAATTAACATTAGCTTTATGATTATGAAACATATGATAGAAACGCCTAAGAACAAATCTTGCCCTCATTAAAACTTTATAAAATGATAAGGCGTATTGAAATCAAAAGGAGCGAGTGTGAAAGAATCGGCCCCTGGTTCAGCCAAGGTTGTGATGCAATTGAGTCGCAATCACACATCGCAGCGGGAAATCACATGCAACATCACCCCTATCAGATTTTCCTTTGAAAACCCAGACCACAACATTTTATCGGAAAACCCACAGCCAAACCATAAGGTCGGACTTCAAATATCATGCACCCAAGTCTATAGTTATCGTCAGGTCCGCTAATCGCATCATGCCTTATGTAAAGCCTTGGGCTCCGCCGATTGCGATATGCGATAGGCCAAACCCGAAAATATATATGTTGCGTTTAATAGTTCCGGTGGGTCCGGTATATTGCGGTGCGCCTTATATATAAACCTTGGGTTTTGCTGATTGCGATATGCAATTGGGGAAGCAGACCCAAAAATATATGTATTATGCTTGATAATCCTGGTGGGTCTGTTGTTCGCATCATGCCTTATGTATGACCGTAGAGTTCCGCCAATTGCGATTTGCGATGGGCTCTGGACCTGAAATAAAATGTGTTGCGCTTAATAATCCCAACAGGTCCGCCATTCGCAGAATGTTGAAGCTTGGGCTTTGGGTCTTAGCAAAGTGCGATTGCGATTTGCGATTGGAGGCCTGATCGCATCGCATTTATTCATGAGAGATAGGCCTTGCCCTTGATCAATGCGACCTGCGATATACAATAAAGGTATGCAACGAGGATGTGCGGAGATGTTAAGTCATGCGTGCTTTGCAAAGCATTTCTACTATAAAAGAGTTATAATAGGAATAAAGATGCAATGGAAGGTTTTGAGGGTTAAAGAGTGGGGGTGGTTATATGTGTGGGCATAGGGCACCATGAAGGTTTATGAGGATTGAAAGAGTCCCGATGAAGGATATGAATGAAGGGCTAAACTGGCTTATAAATGAATCATGCAGCAGAGATTTATTCAAGGGGGGTCTTGACCATTAAGAATTGAAGATTTGACTTGAAACATAGTTAAAATCCTTGAGATAAAACAGATCATTCGGAGAAGTGAAAGATCAAACTTTTAGGGGACCCATTCAAATTTGCTACCAGTGCATGTTTTAATAGGGTGGTGGTTGTGGCCACAACCCTTCCATGAGAAAATCATGTACATCTAAGAGGTTAAGATAGTTTTGCAAGAGCATGAGGAATTGATCAAATACAATAATAACACTCTTAACACAATGACAATAAAAAAAATCAAGAACATGAATATAAAAAATTCTCTTTAAATACATCTATTATGGGGATCTTGGATCACTCGAATGCGATAATAACATAATTAGAAAAGAAATGTACCTTTCTAAAAAAACACACCACTTAAGCTAGAATGAAATTTCAAATACCTCCAACCACATGAATTCTGACACTACAAAATATAGGAACACTGAGTTAGAATGGAATTTCAAATGCCTCCAACCACATGAATTCTAACACTACCCAACATAAGAAAATAAGGGAAAAAAATATTATTTGTGAACTCTCTAAAACCATGAAAATAGGTAATCTATGACCATAGTAGTTTGAAGAAGAAACGGGAGAGGTTTTTAACTACAAGATTTTTTAGTTAAATTATACCGTTCAAAGTTTTATTGACATTAGACAATATTTATAGGATATATTATTACTAAATGGTAGGAACCATGGTTAATAATTTACAATTTGTTTGTTTAACTTTACTTAAACATTTTTGTTTGGTTTTTTTTTTTTTTTTTTTCCGAAGAAAGAGAATTCATAATTTCTATTAAAAGAAATTACATGCTGTTGATGCCATTGGCATATGCTGTAGTGTGGTTTTCACCACTGTTCAGAAAACAAAATTACATCAAAGTACCCACAGAGATACGGTGGTTCTGTATCCCTCAGAGAAAGTGCAATGTCTCAAAAAACAAAATAAACAGTTCTGTAAGAGTATATCCGCTATACAGGAGCAAAAAAGGACTATCTGTACTGTGTCTGTTGTTAGGATATTCCGACACATAGGAAATAGTTAAGTTCAACTTGGTCTAGTATAGAGTTAGGTATAGAGTTAGGTAAAGTGTGTTTCTTTACCGTTGTACATTTTGTAACTTACAATCCGACGGTCACGATATGTAGTGATCCGACGGTTCATTCTCTCCTCGGTATTACCGACACTTGATCCGTGGCTTGACACCCGATTGGTCCATGAGTTCTATTTAAAGCGCATGGAGGGTCATTGTTCGGGTAATCCGTGCATGAGAGAAGCTTATGTAAATTTTCATTCTTTGATTAATAAATTGCCTGTAGTACCCACGTTGGGACAGGCCGTGGACTGTTTCCCTCTTTGAGGGTTTTAACCACGTCAAAAATACTGGTGTATTGATCTGTGATCTGGTTGTGAGCGGTGTCCTTTTGGTATTCTTTCTGAGGAACTTACCCTGTAAATTCCTACATAGTATCAGAGCTATTTGAGGGCCGCGTCCGTTGGTGATCCAAATCTGAAGCCGGTAGAACTGCATGTGGCTGTCGTTTCCTAGATTTGCTGTTTCTGACTGCTTTCGGGCCGAGAGGACTGCTCTGTTGCGTTCGGAGCATCTGTTCCAGTGAGGAACCCCTTTCGTTTCACGCGAAAAGGTTTCCGGTAGCCCTAGCTGCGTCATTTTTCAGATCGGGAGGTATACAGTGTTTTTCGCAGTTTACTGTTATTTTCTCTCTGCTTATTTCGATTTCGGTTTATTTAACCCTTTTTTTTAAACCGGATCTATACCTTTCATTTCTGTGTATGCTCTTTGCCCTGTGACTCTGTGCGATCTGGGCAAATCAGAAATAGAAAGGAAGGATTTTTCTCATGCGTATGCTCTTTTCCCTGCACCTTAGTGTGATCTCGGAAAATCAGAAACATTGAGAAAAATATTTAGTTTTTCGGCTAAAGCTAACTTTGAGATTTTTTTTAAAATTTCTAGTTTTTTTGGCTAAAGCTAACTTCGAGCCGCAAGGTTCGTTTTTCTTTACATATTCGTGTTGGGTTTTGTGTTTTGTGTTTTGTAGGGAAAAAGAGCTTTCTCAAGGTAAGCACGCAAACCAAGGCCCCCCCCCTCTCTCTCTCTCTCTCTCTCACAAATTTTTTGTATAGATCAATTGGTTCAAAGCTATTTTAAGAGAGTAGAGGTCTTGGGTTCAAGTCTCCATTTTGTGGGGGCGGATTTTTTCATTCCCGCACATTCGCGCACTTTGCCGGCAACGTCAACAATTTTTTTTAAAAAAGCCATAACTTCTTCATCCGGAAGCCTTTTTCAGAGCCGTTTTTTTTAAAACCGCCTATTTTTTCGAGATCTATCCATTGGAACACTTACTTTCAGCATCTTCAGCTTCAGTTTTTAAAAAAAAAATGGAAAGTCCATGCCAAGTCATTCTTGACAGCACTAACTACTTCCAATGGGTAGCCTACATGGAAGATTTACTTAGAAGTAAAGGTCTCTTCAGAATAGCCACAGACCAAGAGAAGAAACCAAAAGATGAAGACAAGGCTGCAAAATGGGAAAATAGACAAGATCAAGCACGTGGTTTGATAGGGATGTCCATTTCTCCTGATCTTAGATTCCACATTGCAGAACTTGATACTCCTCATGAAGCATTAGAAAAACTCGCTAAAGTTTTTGGGATTAAAAATGAAATTAGAGCCCATCAACTTGAAAATGAGTTGCTTACTTTGGATCCAAATAATTTTTCTTGCATTGAAGATTTCTTGTCCAAATTCAAGACCCTTAGATATCTCTTGGAAGGTGTTAAAGTTAAGAAAGAAGATGGTAACCTTATTTATTCCATCCTTACTAAGTTGGGACCAGCCTACTCTGTATTTGTTTCCACTTTCCATTCTACAAGGGAAGCTTTCATTTGTCAAGGAAAAGACTACAAGGCCCCTTCCTTTGACTCCTTTTGTGATTCCTTAATAAGAGAACAAGAAAAACTCTTACACCTTGGTCTTCTTAATCTTGGAAACTCTTCCACGAAAGCGTTAGCCGCCCAGCAGCAACCAAATTCAAAGAATCCTAAGAAGTCATATCCTCAAAAGAATGGTCCTAAACCAACTCAGCCTCAAAATGAAAGATCATTTCAGCAAAATGATAAGACCAATAAAAACAAATGGAAGAAGACTGATAGACATTGTAACTTTTGTAATCGAGATGGCCACTTAGAATCTAAATGCTTTAAGAAGATGGAAGCCTTGGAAGCCGCAATGAAGAAACATAACATCCATGTGGAGCCTACTTCAACTTCAACTTCCGGAATGGCACTTTCTGCATGTCGTTGTCAATCATCTCAGTCTGGTTATGCATTAAATGTATCTTCTTCTTCTTCTCATTCTCATGAGTGGCTCATTGATTCTGGAGCCTCTTATCACATGGCAAAAAACCAAGCCATGTTTTCTTCTTTAAATGATTGTAACACCAAAAATATATATGTTGGTGATGATAGATCTCTTAATGTTGTAGGGACTGGAACTGTTCATCTAGACAATGGTCAGTTTAATAATGTATTATGTGTTCCAACCTTATCCTGCAACCTTCTATCTGTGTATCAGATAACTCATTCAGGTGAAGGTAAAATTGTTGAATTTTCACCTCATGATGTTGTAATCAAGGATCTAAAAGATCCTAAACAGATTCTAGCTACTGGTCTTGCTGATGATTCCACAAGGTTGTATAAGTTTCACAACTTTGGGTCATCAAATCTTCCCTCAGTATTTGTTGCTCATAATGATGAAGTGAGCAAACTTTGGCATGAGCGATTTGGTCACTTAAACTATCGCTCCCTTCAGCATCTATGTAAAGAAAATATGGTGACAGGTCTTCCTATGGTATCTTGCAGAGATGGTGTTTGTTCCGGATGTGTACTCGGAAAACATCATCGGGACAGTTTTGACAAACGTGCCTCTTGGCATGCCTCAGCCCCTTTACAGCTTGTGCACAGTGATTTATGTGGTCCTCTTCCTGTTGCTTCATTCTCTGGCTGCAAGTACTTCTTAACTTTCATTGATGATTTCTCCAGACGCACTTGGGTATACTTCTTAAAACTCAAGAGCGAAGTATTTAACACATTTTTGGCCTTCAAAGCCTTTGTTGAAAAACAATCTGGACATCAAATTCTTAAGCTAAGAACTGATAATGGTGGAGAATATGTTAAAAACACATTCATCAACTTTTGCACCGAAAATGGAATTCAAATGCAACATACTGTTCCATACACTCCACAACAAAATGGTGTAGCTGAAAGGAAAAATCGCACCTTAAAGGAAATGGCTAATTGTATGCTGCAATCTAAAGGACTCAGTCTTAGTTTTTGGGCCGAAGCAATTAATTGTGCAAATTATATAATCAATCGCACTCCTACTAAGGTTCTAGAGAATATCACTCCAGAAGAAGCTTGGAGTTCCATTAAACCAGATGTAAGTCACTTTCGTGTGTTTGGAAGTGAAGCATGGGCCCATATTCCAGATGAAAAGCATAAAGCTTTAGAACCTAAGAGTGAGAAATGTACTTTTGTTGGATATTCTGAAGATGTAAAAGGTTATAGACTTATTCCATTTAAGTCCAAAAATGTTATCATTAGAAGAGATGTAAAATTTGATGAAAAGAAGACAGTTCTAATATCTCGAGAACAGCAGGACAATGCGCGCGCGTCTGAGCGCCTCGATCAGAACCGCCTCGCACGAGCGATCCCGCCGGCTCTAGATCCCCATGGATCCCCCGGATCCACCAGGGGGGGATCCAGCTTTGCAGCAAGCCTTCTCGAACCTGATCAAATCTCTGCCTCAGCAAAGGCCAAGGCCGACGGCTACCAAGTTCGTTAAAAAACTCGATGTGCTTCAAGAAGTTCTTCTGCCCCCGACCATCCCTCGCATGGCAGCAATATCTCTTGCAGAGAAAGGATTAATCGGCCAGTTTACAGGTTTATGGCCCTCACCCAAAACCGTTCAGCGGTGGGTGGAGAGAAACTGGGCAGACAAGATTCAGGGGAAAATCTCAATAAGGTTCTGTGGCAGAGGTTATTTCACCTTCCACTTTGAAACCAAGGAGGACAAGGACTTGATATTTAGAAATGGGCCTTACTTCATGGACTCCCGGGGCCTCTATCTCAACAAATGGACCCCGGACTTCGACCCAGAACTAGATATTCCAAGCGCTGTCCCTGTCTGGGTCAGGGTTCCTCACCTCCCTCTTCATTGCTGGGGAGATGACTCGGTCAAGGCAATAGGAAAATATATAGACCGCAGTGAGCCCAAGGACAACATGCAAGCCTGTGCGCGAATTTGTGTCGAAGTAGATCTGGGACGCGGCCTACCGGAAGCAATCAAATTGAAGGTGGACGACTGGTGCCATATCCAACAGCTGGACTACGAACAGATACCCTTCAAATGCAAGGTATGTCATGAATACGGACACTTTGCTAACAGATGCCCAAAACTTATAAATGTTGAATCATCAGAGCAGGAGGACCAATGGGAAACAGTGAAAAGAAAAAAATCTGCCTCATCCTTCAAACAATCTGAATCTGAACAACCGGGACCATCCCATCCTCCCTCATCTAATCAGCGCCCACCCTCATCCTCACAGCAAGCCCCTCCTCCTTTCCCCACCTCTCCTCCTCGTTCTTCTGATCCCTCCATCCCTCCTTCTTCAAACCCTTTCGCATCCCTTTCTGAAGAAGAACCTACTCAGGACCCTTTATCAGATCAGCATATCCCCTCATCCCCTCATCCCTCTCCGCCCTCCCCGGACACTACTTCAACAAGAATCACAAGAAGCTTATCAAAGGATCTAGGAGCATCTAGTGAGATTCCAAAAAAACATGGGCCAGGAAGGAAGTCGGCAAAACAGCAAAGAGAAGAAAGTGCGCAGAAGGATATAGCAATGGGATCACAGACACCGATTGAAACCTACATTCTAGGAATCTCGGACAAGGAAAACAATATCAAAGGCAAAGAGAGGCGAGCACCTCTGCACACCACTGGTAAATCATGATGAAAGTGCTGTCTTGGAACAGCAGGGGATTAGGGCACCCCTCCAAAAAAGCTGCCCTCAAGGATTTAATTCAAAGTGAAAAGCCTGATATCTTACTCATCCAAGAGACAAAACTAGAACAGTCCGAAATCAGCAGATTCATTGGCCAACAAAAACAGTATGGTGGCTGCACCAGTGAAGCAAGAGGAGCTTCAGGAGGTATTTTAACAATGTGGAATATAAGCAAATGGAGCTGTAGCCTCGTCAAAACACAACAGCATTGGATAAGTGTTAAATTGGAAAGCAAGGACAATGGCACTGAAGTAAAAATCTACAACATCTACTCTCCTAACCACTATAGGGAAAAAGAAGTTTGTTGGACTACCTTAGAGGAAGATTTAGAAGAAGACCATGGTAACAACCTCATCCTAGCAGGGGACCTAAATCTGGTCATGCACTCAAATGAAAAAAGAGGAGGGAACTTCGGCGTTGATCATTTCCGAAACCGGCTGGAACACATCATGCAAGAAAAGGACTTGGTCGATTTAAAGCCCAAGAATCGCAAATATACTTGGAGCAATAGGAGGTTGGGAGCAGGTAACATTATGGAAAGACTTGACCGCTTCCTTGTTAACATCGCCTTTCTGTCCTCCTTCTCCAACGGGCAGTCAGACATCCTCAATACTTCCGCCTCGGACCACTACCCCATTACTCTTACCTTGCAAAGCCAAAGTCACCTCGGCCCCCTCCCTTTCAAATACTCCACCCTTTGGAACCAAATTCCAGCAGCCCGCGATATAGTTAAGCAAGCTTGGTCTCAGCACGTGGAGGGCTCCCCAACTTTCATTTGGGAAACAAAGTTGAAGCAAACTAGGCAGGCACTCAAGACTTGGGCAAAGATCAACTACAAGGAACCCGAGGTATTAAAAAAGGATATCAAACAAAACCTCGAAAAAATTCAGCAAAGTATTGAAGCGGAAGGACTCACTCAGCAAGCAAGACAAGAAGAGATCAGATTGTATGCAGAGCTGCGCCAAACAGCTAGAGATGAGGAGATCAAATGGAGGCTAAAATCTAGGCAGACCTGGCTGCGTGAAGGTGACAAAAACACCTCTTATTTCCATAAACAAGCCACAATCAGGAAGGCAAGAAACACAGTTAACGCAATCAGAGATAGTGAAGGGATCAATCATGAAACCCAAGACTCCATAAAAGCTGCTGCAACCTCCCATTTCAAATCTCTCCTAACAGAGGACAAAAATGAGGAGGATTACTCAAACTTCCTCCAACATATGACCAGAGAAGTTACTCAAGAAATGAATAACAGCCTCACCCAAGAAGTCGAGGAGGATGAAGTCAAAAAGGCTGTCTGGAGCCTCCATCCGGACAAAGCCCCAGGTCCTGACGGGTTCCCAATCAGCTTCTTCAGAGAATATTGGCCAATGATTAAAAAGGACCTTCTCAAGATGATTCGTTGGGTCCTTAGGAAAGGCAAACTAGGGGGCTATACCAACTCAACGTATTTAGCTCTCATCCCAAAAGAGAATAGGCCGACCACCTTCTCTAGATTCCGGCCCATATCCCTTTGCAACTCTGCTTATAAAATAATCACAAAAATATTATCCTCAAGACTCAAGCCTCTTCTTTCTTCCTTAATTTCGGAAAATCAGGGAGGTTTTTTAGCCAACAGGCACATTTCCGACTCCATTCTTTTGGTACAAGAAGCCATCCACTCTAGTCTTAGTCGAAAGGAAAAAGGATTCATCCTTAAACTTGATCTTGCCAACGCCTTCGATAGAGTCAGACACTCCTTCCTTCTTGCTGTTTTGAACAAAATGGGATTCAATACCTCCTTCATCAATATGGTCCAAGCTTGTATCTCTAACCCTTGGATTTCACCTCTGGTGAATGGAAGACCTTGTGCAGCCTTTCAATCCTCCCGAGGCCTCAGGCAAGGCTGCCCCCTTTCTCCCTACCTTTTCATCCTCATGGCTGAATCCCTCAGCAAAGCCTTGGATTACAACCGAAGAATAGGCCTAATTACAGGTATCCAATTTGAGCAGGGCACAAAGAATATTAATCATTCCCAATTTGCTGACGATACCCTCCTGATGGGTGGAGCTTCGAACACCATTGCAAGGCGCTTCAAAAAGATCATGGACCAATTCATGGACTGCTCTGGAGGAAGAATCAACCAAGTCAAAAGCTGCATCTATGGATGGAATGCAACAGCTCACACCATTCAAAGTATTGCAAATATTTTAGAGGTCTCTTACAAGCTCGATTGGAGTCATTTCACCTATCTAGGGATGCCGGTGAGTAAGGGTCCCCTGAAGACTGAAACTTGGAACGAAATCCTCGACAAAATCAAAAGGAAAATCCAACAATGGGGAGCCATGTGGCTGAACCCAGCAGGACGTCTTGTTCTTCTCAAATCAGGTTTGATTTCTCTCCCTATCTACCGCTTTTCATTGCTACAAGCTCCAATGAATTTCCATCATAAATTGGAAAAGGCCCTTCGTTTTTTCCTTTGGCAAGGAGGGAATTCGGAGAAGAGAAAGTTCAACTTGGTTGGTTGAAAAAATGTCATCCAGCCCCAAGAAAAAGGAGGCCTTGGAATAAGGTCCCCAAATCTTTTGAATTTAGCTCTCGGGGCTAAAATTGTTTGGAGACTAATCACTAGGAATACAGCTTGGTGGAAATCAATCTTAGAAGCCAAGTATCTCAGCAGTTCTAGGCACAAGCTTCTGGAAACTAATATACCCAACAGAGATAGCTCCAACATCTGGAAATTATGCAAGAAAATTATCCCACTCATGGCTCAGCACATCTCCAAAGTTCCAGGAGAGGGAAGTAGCATCAGCATTTCTAAAGACAGAATCCTAGGCCAGAGCCCTATAGGATCCAATGCATAAGCAATTCCAGCCATAAATTGGTTAAACAACAGAGGAATATGGAGCTTAGCCCAAATCACTAAGTGGGGAAGCTCCTCCCAAGCTTGGATTGGCTGGACCTTGCCGGACTACCCAAGGGATCTGGAAACAAGCTTCAACGCTCTAAAAGACCAACTGCACAGTAAGGCTCCGACTCATAAAGGAGGCAAAGATAGTTTTCGTTGGGACCCCACAGGAACCGTGTACACAACCAAAGCAGGGTACCACCATTTATGTGCTAGTGCCTTCCCACAGGACACATGGAGTCATTGGAGATTGGTTTGGAAAGCGGAAGCCCCCCCTAAAGTAAAATTCTTCTGCTGGCTCCTCCTGAAAGGTAAGATTTTAACAGCTGAGAACCTTAAAAAAAGGGGTATCCTAGGCCCTTCCAGGTGCCCAAATTGTCTTCAAGAGGAAGAAACAATACAGCATTTGTTTATGGAATGCCAAGTAGCTGCAAATTGTTGGAAAGATATTGCATCTGTAGGGGGAGTAGAATGGAATCCTAAGTCCTCCATAGCAGAGACAGTCCAAAATTGGAAGAAACTTTGCCCATGGAAGAGCAAGAATAGTAAATTATCACAGAGGATATGGAATACTTTACCATTAACTCTTCTTTGGAGCATATGGTTAGCTAGAAACAAGAAAGTATTCCAAGACAAAGGACACAACTCCAGATTTATGTGTCATAAAACCATCAGCTTAGCTGTAGAGGCTGTGACAATTCGTACCCACAGTAAAGTCAATCTCAGCAGCTACAGTGCAGAAGAAAGAAATTTGATTAATTATGGTAGCATCATCAGCGCCCAAGATCAAGAAAAGGATAATTTGAGCCTAAAGGAGTCAACTACAGCTTGGAAGCTGAGGCTTAAGGAAGAAGATTTTGCTCTTTGGTTGAGCAACTGCAACAAATACTGCCTCTTCTTCGATGGTGCCTCAAAATCTAATCCTGGTCTTGCAGGCGCAGGAGGCCTCATATGCAATGCAAATGGTGAGCCTATCTTGCATTTTGAATGGGGATTGGGTAATCTCTCCAATAATCGGGCCGAAGGTCTGGCCTTATTTCAAGGACTCAATCAAGTGATCAAACTGGGCATCAAGAAAGTGAACGTTTTTGGTGACTCTGCAATTATTATCCGGCTCATGGAGCAAAAGCGGACTTCGCCAAACATACTGCTGCAACAAATCAACAGCAGAAACCAAGTCCTGCACAGCACGCTGGAGGAAGCCCATTACTTTCACATCCTAAGGGGACTTAACAAAAAGGCTGACCACCATGCCAACAAGGCCTGTGATAGACCCAAAGGCCAACTCAGCTGCAATGATCACTTAACTATCCAATCGCTGCCATGAAGGACGCTCATCTAATCAGCACACGGGGCACCCTACCCAATAGAATCTGCCACAGCAACCAAATCACTAGATCAGAGGTCAGAACAGACCAGATTGAAAGAATTTGTATCAGCAGTCGGCTCAGAAGCTCACTTCAAGGCAGGGGAATCACGATCCATAGACCAGAAAATCGTCCTTGCCACAAAAAAATCGAATTCAGTCAAGATATGATCAGAAACAGTCAGTGGAGCATCGGGAAGAGCAGATCCCTCTCCCGCCTTCGTATTCGCAGAAACTCTCTAAATACCCCTTTAGCGCAAAAGCTACAACCCACAGTCGAAATTCTCTGCGGTAAACTTGGGAGAGAAGCCTATTTTGCAGCCTATCTCTGTAAGCCAGAAAGAAGGAATGCTGTAGAGTGTGTTAGAGGATTCGTTCTCACTCTATCAAAAAGTGGGAGCGCTGCCAAGCTTAATCGAGTCTCCCCAAGCGGTATAAGCGACAGCTTCAGGCAATCTAATAGCATTCTCTTAAGTGCTCGTAATACTCCCGAGAGCCTGAGTAGAACTACCCCCTTTAACAGCAAAGCGAGCCGACAGCATCAAGGACAAAAGCAAAGGAACAGCGCCACTATTCAGACAAAGGAGTCAATGGAACGCCCAGAGGAATGTTTCCACTGCCGGGACCTGAACATGGAGTTTAATGAAGTCCGAGCTCAACAGAGAGCCTTGGAGGACCTAGTCCGCAGCATGGAGAATCGGATGGAGGACCAAGTCCGTAGCTTGGAGAATCGGTTGGAAGAGCAAGTCAAAATCCTTCACGATAAGTATAGAGCAGAGATGAATCTCTTTCTGCACAGGGTCCACTCCCTTCATGAACAATTCAGTACTCTACACAACAGATGCTGCCACGCTGAAGAGCGGATTGAAATTCTCAAGCAAATGATGGACAAGAAAGACGCTACATCCTCCTCCAGCGCCAAGCCAATCGAAGCTAACCAGGATCCAGAGGGATCAACTGCAAGAAAGATGAGCCACATCGAGATTGACTAGCCATGTTTTGTAAATGTAAATTTTGGGGACAACAGTATGTTAAAATCTATAGTAGTATAAGTAGCAATAGGAACAGTCCAGCTAAAGTAAGGACCAAGGAAAAATTCCTTTTTGTAATTCCTTGGCCCCAAAATGCTCCTGAAGCATCTTATGTAAGGCTTTAGCCTCCTCCTTTTTTCAGATTAATGCATAGCACCCGACCTTTGTCTAAAAAAAAAAATTTGATGAAAATAAATCGGCCTGCGAGCCTAGTCCGGCAGATGTGCCACCTCTTCCTATCTCTTCTACTTTTGAAAACATTTCTTCTTCAGATGATGAAAGCGAGGATGATAATCCTCCCCCACCTTCTCAGGATCCTCAACTTCCAAGATGGGTCCATGCCACTCGAGATGCAGCAAGTGATCTTGCCGATGATCCTACAGATCAGCGACATACACGTTCTCAGTTTGAAAGAGCCTCTTCTTTACTGGCTCAAGCTCCAGTAAATCATGATCCTGACACTTTTGCAGAAGCTTCAGGCCATCCACATTGGGAAGCAGCTATGAATGAAGAATATCATTCATTGATGACAAATGATACATGGGATCTTGTTCCTCTACCAAAGGGACGCAAACTTGTTAGATGTAAATGGGTTTACAGAACCAAGTATGGACCAGATGGGAAAGTTGATAAACATAAAGCTCGTCTCATTGCTAAGGGCTTTTCACAGGTTGAAGGCATTGACTACACTGAAACCTTCTCCCCTGTTGCCAAAATGAACTCTATCCGCCTTGTTCTTTCCCTTGCTGCCTCTTTAAAATGGGAAGTCCATCAGATGGATGTTAAATCTGCCTTCTTGCATGGGGACTTGCAGGAAGAAATCTATATGGAACAACCCATTGGCTTCATACAAACAGACTCCAGCCTTGTTTGTCGACTTAAGAAATCCCTTTATGGCCTCAAGCAAGCTCCTCGGGCTTGGTATGCCAAAATGGATAGCTTTCTTTTAGAATCTGGCTTTTCTAGGTGTCATTCTGACAATACTGTCTACACCAAGAAAGTGGGCAACTCTCTTATCATCCTTGTTCTTTATGTTGATGATCTTATTCTTACTGGTAGTGATCCCAACCTTATAAACCATGTGAAGTCCAGCCTTAAAAAGAAATTTGAAATGACAGACTTAGGACACTTACACTATTTTCTCGGTCTTCAAGTCTTGCAATCCAAGGAGGGTATTTTCCTTTCCCAGTCCAAGTATGCTTGTGATATTCTTCGTCATTTTCACATGGAAGACTGTAAGCCAGCCCCTTCTCCCTTTCAGTCTGGAGTCAAACTTCAGTCTCTTGTACTTCTCCTGAAGTTGATGCTACCTTATACCGTCAACTTGTAGGAAAACTCTTGTATTTAACCCATACTTGTCCTGATCTTTCCTTTGCTGTTGGCCTTGCTGCTCGTTTTATGCAAAACCCCCGTGAAAGTCATTGGAAAGCAGCTAAAAGAATACTTCGTTATGTTCGAGGTACAGTACAGTTTGGGATTCATTACAGTGCCAAAGCAGCTCCTCTGTTAGTTGGTTTCACTGATTATAATTGGGCTGGTGACCCTGATGATCGGAAGTCTACTGCCGGTTATGTCTTCACTCTTGGTTCAGGACCTATTACATGGGCTTGTAAGAAACAGGCTGCCATTTCTCTTTCGTCAGCAGAAGCAGAGTATCGTGGTGCCGTGGGAGCTAGTAAGGAAGCCTTGTGGCTTCGTCAGATCCTATCAGAGTTTGGCTTTGAGCAGCAGCATCCAACCATACTTTGGTGTGATAATCAAAGTGCCATTCAGCTATGCAAAGATCCAGTCCAGCATCAGCGCAGCAAACACATTGAACTACACATGCACTTCATCAGAAAGCTCATTCATGACCATGTTCTTGAAGTGCAATATTGTTCAACAGATGATCAGGTTGCAGACATCTTCACAAAGGCTCTCACAGAGGCGAAGTTCACTAAACTTCGATATATGCTTGGAGTTCATGAAGTTGTCACTAAGGGGGGATAGGCTCTAGTGCCTCCTTCCTTCTCCTATTGTGTCATATTTGTAAATCCTTCAATCCTATCCCAAGTTGTTCTTAAGGGGGGATGTTAGGATATTCCGACACATAGGAAATAGTTAAGTTCAACTTGGTCTAGTATAGAGTTAGGTAAAGTGTGTTTCTTTACCGTTGTACATTTTGTAACTTGCAATCCGACGGTCACGATATGTAGTGATCTGACGGTTCATTCTCTCCTCGGTATTACTGACACTTGATCCGTGGCTTGACACCCGATTGGTCCATGAGTTCTATTTAAAGCGTATGGAGGGTCATTGTTCGGGTAATCCGTGCATGAGAGAAGATTATGTAAATTTTCATTCTTTGATTAATAAATTGCCTGTAGTACCTGTTAGCGCTTGAGATTTCACCCTAGGCTGAGGAAGGTAAACCTTCAAGGCAACATCAAACCATTTCACCTCGTAGCTAGCCCTATGGGGTATGAGAAGGTTCTCTCCGGTCTATCTCGGCAAATTTTCAATGGGGTGAGATGACCAACAAGTTAACACTGATATTAGGCTAGTAAACTGATTAGGAAGGTTGATTTAAAGTTTTTGGGGTTTTTGGTGGCAATTGGAGGGAGTGCAATTCAGGGTGCGGGGATTGAGCTCAGTTTTTGCAGGTGGGTCTTTGGGGCAAGGTAGGAGTTTGTGCTGATGCCTTTAGCTGAGATGGATGATCAAGGAAGAAAAAAGAGAAGCTAAAGAGGGCAAACAATGACTTTGAATCCTCTCTAGACAGTGGAAAACATAAACATTAAACAAATTTGAAAGCTGAGCATGGCAAGCATGAATTCAAACTTTATCACTTCATTTGTTTAATAAGCTGCAGTAAAGAAAGAGATGGAACACATAAACACACTTAAAATTACAATAAGAGAACACACCATCAACACAAGAGTCCACAAGAATCCCAATGATGTCTGCAAAACCCTGGTCTTCCTTTTCCTCAAATTGCAGAGATACAAGTAAAATATACAATAGGAGCTTCTCCCTCAAGAGTCCAACCATGAAAATGAGCAAGAGAAGGCATAATATAGATGATCTAACTCCTTTCCCCACCTCTAGGGGTCGAGCTCAGCTTCCTAGGAGCTGTTTCAACTAATTCTAAATTGAGCACTAGATAATAGGCAGTCAAAACAACTTGCCTCTAAAATTTAGGAAACCTATCCATGCATTAAATATTTACCATTTACATCAAAGAATCTTCTAGAAATGTTCAAGGAGAGTAAAAGTATCTAAGTGCCATGAAAATTACACAAAAATCCATCATTTACATGCCTCAAAAGTCAACCAAGATGAAAACAGTGTTTTGCTGGCCGAACTGGTCAAAACAGGCAAATTTCCCTGACTGGTCGCGCACATCACTCTGACTGGTCGCGCACATTCACAGCTCTGTTTGAGGGCCTTCCCGGTGTCCAAATCAGGTGCAAGATAGCTCATTGGAAAGGTCTGCGAGTCTACTTTCCAACCCCACTGGAATTTCTGAATTTGGAGTTGATTTGACCCCTCAAAAGTCATTTCTCCCAAGACAGCTTTCTGCAACTCAAAATAGGGGCAGAAAGTCAAAATTTGCATGTGTTTTGAGCTTTTGGAAACCCAAATCTCCATAAAATCTGAAACCCATCCATAGGCAAGTGTATTTTTGCATGACAATTCCAAAAATTCAAAGTTTTCCCCGTTCTGAGTTGCCCCCATGTATGGTCGCGCGCGGGGTGAGACCAGTCAAATGGCCAAAACCTGTAAAATTCCCAAAAATGCCAAAAATGCTTCAAAACTCTCAAAATTTCTTGGGCTACTCTCTTTTATGATGACCACCTTTGCCTCCCCTACGAGGCCTTCGCTGTACCTCAACCTCTGTGGAAGAAGACCGGTCATCACCTTGCTCATAGGTTTCAGTGGTTGACATGGTGCTTTTGAGCAAAGTGGAGAAAATAGATAAAGTAAACTGCTGCCCTTGCCTGCAAAAATGCTGAGAAGTATGCTGTTTTCAAGGGGAAAAAGACACGAGTGAAATGTTAGGGGAGGGATCTTTCAACAAGCAATGGGAACGCGTGATATGACAGGGAATTTTTTAAGGGAAAATTCACAAATTGTCATGCATATAGAATCTCATTTTCATCATTGGGAAATCATTTGCAAAGAACATATTGTAAGGGAAAAAGCATGTATGATAATGACCATGGAAGGAGCATACATGTGTGAATAGGGACATAGGAAACCATACACAATTTACTTATTGGATTTTCATGTGCATCATAAGGCAAACTTTTGGTCATGTACATTTTTGACATAGGGGGAAGGGTTTTATTAAGCAAAAGATGTCAAATGGATACAAGGGGAAAACAGTATGTACATGTGTTTTTACAATATACACAGCAACATGTTTTGTAATTTTATTGTCACATTACTCTTTTCTTCATTGCACATATATCTTTTTCTTTTGGCTTTGTTTTTTATATGTGTAGGGTGTTGGTGTAGGGAATTAGGGTTTGGGTAGAATACATGAAAGGGCATTAGGGTTTAGGGAATGTATGTGTGGGAGGGATAGGGTTTAGGTATTGGGGATGGGAAATTTAGCATTCTTTGCAAATGACATAAGATAGAGAGACATATCATAACAATTGTGAATTTAATAGGAAACAAGGAGGGAATAAATAGGGATTTAAAGCCTTGAAAAAACATCAACCCTAGCATAATGCCTACATGAACAAGCAATCACCCAAATCCATTTCTCCTTACATTTCTTGGTGATAAACATATATATGCAAGCCCATCATTTCATGTTTCAAGCATTCAAACGCACTAGAAGACCCTACCTCGATTAGTTGAGCAAGCAAGAGGGCGATTTAGTCGATTTGGAGTGGTTCTGTAGAAGACAGCTTGAGTGGTCGCGCCCCTGCTCTGAGTGGTCGCGCCCTGCCTGAGTGGTCGCGCCCTTTAGAAAAATACACTGCAGAGGGGTCGCTGAGTGGTCGCGCCCCACCCAACTGGTCGCGCACTGAGCCTGAGTGGTCGCGCCCCTGAGAATGACTCCAACTTTCTGCAAATCGCCTCTTTTGACCTCTCACTCGTTTTTCCAAGCTCTCAAATGCATAATGAGGCTGTTTAGAGGGAAATTTACTCTTTATAGGCCCAATTTGAAAAAATTAACTTACCAAACCCACTTTCTAATGTTTTGTTTTGGCACTTTCTTTTAACACTGTTTTGAGTTTACTTTTGTCCTGAATTTGACTTTTTGAGTGCTTCAACTCCGTTCTTTTTGCAGGTAGACCATTTGATGGACTCTGGCGAGGAGACCAGGGTTATTGCCGGCATTGTGAAGAATTTTTGAAATTTCCTTATTTTTTACAAAATTGACATGACCTTGGCTTTAAAAACATGGTTTTTAAATCCAAGGTATAAATGAGCTGTACCTGATGAAAATATCCATGAAACATATTTACATACCTCCTTCCGGCTTGCTGGGGACCCATGGACCTCTGACTCATGATCTTGCAATGACATTTGACTGAAACCCTAGACCTAAGACTTTGGACTTCAAGACAAAACAAAACAAGCGTGACACAAGTTCATTAGCTGATATGACCTGATCCAGCAAAGCCAAGAAGGGAACAAGGACCAGCTCCTCCATCAGTTTTATGGCATGCCTAATGGAATGCAAAACTGACATCGATGAGACATCTACTTATGCATATGCAAAGAGTTTTTGATCACCGATGGAGGGCACAATGACCGACACTAACAGTACCCACGTTGGGACAGGCCGTGGACTGTTTCCCTCTTTGAGGGTTTTAACCACGTCAAAAATACTGGTGTATTGATCTGTGATCTGGTTGTGAGCGGTGTCCTTTTGGTATTCTTTCTGAGGAACTTACCCTGTAAATTCCTACATCTGTTATATACAATGAATATCATAGCAGAGCAAAAAATTAGATGGGGGCATTGCCCCCCTGAGGGAGGCCATCAATATATGGTCGATGGAAAAAATCTGTGCATGCCATCTGGTTTGTATTCCTCGATCAGCCAATCTCCTAGAGGGCGATCCGCCGCTTCTTTCGAGAGCCGGTCAGCAGTTGAATTTCTTTCCCTGTAGATGTGAGAAACAGTGATCTGGTCAAAATGTGTTTTGAGAAAAACAATTTCTTCCAAGATATGTTTCAATGAATATGTATGACAGATAGATTTGTTATTAGCCCAATCAATCACAATCTTTGAGTCCCCAAAAATTTGAAGTTGCCGACAGTTTTTGGACAAAGCAAAATAGAGGAGATGTCTCAGTGTAATTAGTTCAGCATGGTTGTTAGTGCCCGGACCAAGTCCCATTCTTAGGTGAAAATAGTGTGATTCAGATAGATGAAATAGAATGCCCCCCCCACAGCCTTGCCTCGGTGCAGCCCCATCAAAATATGCCCACGACATATCCTTGTTAATGATTTCAGGCATAATGTTCTTGGGGGTGTTCTGTTTATTTTCAAATGGGATCTCCGTATATGCCGCGCATATGGACGCTGGGAGAAGGTGCCAATTGACCATGCAGTCCTCAAAGATGATTGCATTACACCTATTCCAGATGTACCAGGACACCAAAAGCGGTAAGTTCCTGGACTTTTCTGAAGCCACTGCGGTCCACCACTGTTCCCAGGCCGTAGGTATATCTTCCCCCTGCCAAGCTGTGTTTATGTTGAGGGCCTGTGTGACCTGATTCCATAGATCCTTTGTGACCTCGCAGGTAAGAAATAGGTGTAGAGATGTTTCTTCCTCTTTTCTGCAGAGGACACACCATGTTGGTCCAGCAAATGCTCGTTTCCAGAGGATGGAGCCAGTAGGTAATTTATCTGCAAGAATATTCCACATGAGAAGTCGAGTTCTTGGTTGAGCTTGTAGGTGCCAGAGAGCTGACCACCAGTTTTTATGCAGGTCAGGATTCTTTGCCTCGATCAACTTGTAGTAGCCGATCTTCGGTGTATAATTACCAGATTTGGCAGGCGCCCAAATTAACTCATCACCTTCCTCATGTAGTCTGATGTGCGATTCGGTTAGTGCATGTATGTAGTCTTTCCAATTAGAGTTCCATTCATCTGTCAGTTGCCACTGTCGTTCTGTTGTCCATGCCTGTGAGAAGATGGAAGAATGTTGCTGATCTCCAATCTGTGCGAGGTATTTTATGCCCCTGTTGTTGAGATAACGTACCAAACCTTCCGGCAGTATGTGCGCATTCCCAGAGCCAGGCCAAGGATCTAAGCCTATGCGGACTTGAGAACCATTACCAATTCACCATAAAAGATTGTCTCTAATGAGAGGCATAGCATTTAGAGTGGCCTTCCAGATCGCAGATATGCCTTGTCGGTTCCAATGGGGTCTGCGGATCCAGTCGATGATGTTTGAGGGCCAAATATACTTTTGGTGTATAACTTCCGCCCAAAGACTGTTCTGTTTGAGAAGTGACCAGCCCTGCTTGGCTATCAATGCTTGTGCAAATTCTGAGAGAGATTTTAGTCCCCACCCTCCCCATCTCTTTGGTGTAGTGACCAATGACCATCTCGTCCAGGCAAAAATCTTCCCCTTTTTGTTTCCATTCCACAGGAATCTGTTGCAAATTTGGTGGATTTTTTGGAGAATGCCCTTTGGGATCCATGTGAGGGACATCCAGTAGACTGGGGTAGCCTTGAGAACAAATTTGATCAGCAGAAGTCTACCTGCTTTAGACAAAAGACGATGATGCTAACAATTTATCCTTTTTTCAATTTTGTTGATAAGCCAAGACCAGTGCTCAATTTTGTACCCATCCGGCCTTAGTCTGAAGCCAAGATATTTGATTCCATCCAGCAAATTATTTTCCAAGAAGGGGAAATGTTGGGTCGCCAGCTGAGATTCCTGATATGTGCACCCCGCCGTGGACCTGGTAGATTTCTCCCTATTGATCACCATACCCGTAGCTTTACAGAAAAGTTGGAGAATATCATTTAGTGCAATGGAGTCCCGGACACTTCCACTCAAGAAGATTAAGATGTCGTCAACAAACAGTAGATGAGTAAGATAGTACTGTTCAGTAATTTTGAGTCCACTGAAGTCTCCATTCCTTTTTGCTGTTGCTATGAGCCTACTAAGCCCTTCCATAACAATAAGGAAGAGTAGTGGGGAAAGAGGGCAGCTGTTATAGACATTTTTGTGCCTTACAGCATTGAGCATGAAATTTCCATAATCTAAGGGATCCAAAGTCCCTAAACATGTTGTTCCTACCCCTAGAGGAACAAGGCTAACAAACCACAACAATTCACAGAAGTTCTCCACCAAAAACTGCTCAAAACAAGTCAATTCAGGATCATTTCAGTGGCTACACTAGCTGTTTGCGCTGAATGTCAAAGCCAACACTGGCTACCTGCGTTTAATGTCAACTGGAACAAAGGCTACCTGCGCTGAACGAGAGTGGACAAGTGGCAGGCTCATTTCTCAAGGTGTCAAAACCCAGGAAGCTTCCAAAATGACACTTGCCTCAGGAAATTCGACTGGTGATGAGTAAGAGGTTCCAAATCTCCAAGTGGAAGCAAGAACCTCCAAGTGGACTCAAGAACTGACAGAGGGAGAGGACACTAGTCAGATCTCAAGCTGACTCATCCTCTCTCCAAACATCTATATATGGATCTCTCCTCCATGAGATCCAGAGGCTGGAATTTTGTTATTGCAAAGAATTGTTGTTGGTTTGAGACTGGAATCATTGGGTGCTTAATGCTTTGAAAGGGGTGAAGATAGGAATTCCATTTGCTGGGAAGGAGATGTTGGATTGGAGCCCTCTGGGTTGTATCTCTTCCTGAACCTTGTTATTCATCAATAAAGCTATCTTGGTTTCTCCTATATTCTGATGTATTCTTGATGTATGATTGCATTAGTGTATTTGGTTTATTTCTAATCCTAAAACTAGTTATGAATGTGAACATCTGTCTTTGTGTAGTGTTCTTCTCTTGTCGCAAGTAGCTGTTCTCTTGTGATCTTGCAGGAAGTTGAAGCTGTATAAGCAAGAAGGCAAGTAGCTGTGAACACCCAAGGAGAAGAGAGGCCGGATCGAGGGACAAACGGAAGACACCGGTAAGTCTATTGATCTCTCTTCTTTCATATTTCATAAAGGAAGAAACCAGAATAGCTGTACTCGTTTGTTGCTAAGGCACTGTCACACCTTAGGTGGATAGGATCATCCTGCATAGGCATTTTTCCCCACAACAAATTGGCGACTCCGCTGGGGAGATTTGTTTAGTCATTTTATTTGTGTTTCTATCATTGTTTGCATCATAGACTTGACAGCAACAATCGAACTGCATCTTTCCCGGATGCAAAGTAGAAAGTTGCTGCTTTGATCCAATTACTGGACTGGTCTATGATCTGAACAATGGATTCACAGATGATTTGATGATCCTTGTGATAGATCTTAGTAGCCCTTCAAAGCATCCCTCTGATTGTACCTTGCTTGTTGCTTTTATTTGGCCTGAAACAGTGAATTAAAGAGCAATCTGTGACCTAGAACCTGAGGGAAACGAGTGTTTCTCCTTCAGCGCAGACCCAATGAAGGGATTCTGCATTTCAACGCAGGTCCCGTGAAGGCTACCTGCGCTGAATGTCAAAACCCCTGTGTTGAGGTTGCGCTGAACCAGTTTGTCCTTGTGCAGCTGGGTTCTCTGCTATGTTTTGCCTTGTTTTGATCTCTGTTTTTTGCAGCCTGTAACTAGCATAGGTACCAGTCTGATAACTCCTTTTCTCTGCTTAGATTCTGCCTCCTTTTGTACAAAAATACTGTGAGTGTTTTTATGTGTTTGTGGCATCATTTACAGTTTTCCTTTGCATGAGTGAAATAGTCATCCTGTAGCCTTTGATTCGGATTTGTTGATTGTGATCTTAGAAGAGAGTTCATTGGCTGTTTGCAGATTGATTATACATTTACTTTTGCTTATTGGTTTCAATTTGTCTCTTTTAAGTGTCGAAACAAGTATTCATTTCGAAAATCGTTAAGTGTTGTAATCTCTTCTACCCTCTCTGATTTCGAAAAAGTAAACTTGTTTGTATTGATCATTTAAAAGCAAATTCAAAGTTGTACAAAAAGCTTTCTTTGTAGGCATCAATACTAAGAAAGCGGAAAACAAACACCTGCATTGTGCATTTGCATTTGATAGTTTGCATGTTGGATTTAGGAAAAGTGCATTAGAGTGTGCTGATTGCTCTTTGAGAAAAGATGGTGTCTTTCTTTTCCCTTAGTAGTTAGGATTTTCAAAGTTGAAAAGATATAAAGCTTGTTTATCATCTTTAGACTGCATTTAGGAATTGGTATCATACATCTCGTGGTGAACCTTGAAAGGCAAACTTTAAAAAGATCAACCTAAAATAAATTGAATGAACTTAACAACGCTTTGTAACATAACGCACAACATAGAGGTCTAGGCTAGAGACGTGTTCCGGCGTCGTTAAGCCTGGTGACTGTCGATCTCGTAGAAGGTGGGTGATTCCTCCCGAGGGACGATAGCGCCAGTACAGATTGTGCTCCCACGTACCGTCGCGTATATATTGGGAGACCCCTATAGGCATAAAACCTTTATCCTTAGGAAGCCGTGTCGGCCACCCTACTGATCGCAATGCACTGAACACAGCATTCAGGAAGATCGACCGCCCGTACCCTAAAAAGTATTCTGCGGTTTTGCGAAAAGTTTGGCACACCCTCTACCTAGAACTCCAGAGCAGTTCCTTTTGGCCTTTTTCAGACTCTATAACGGAAAAAGTCCATCCGAGCATTTGTCACTTCGGGCTCATTAAAACATCGAAGGAGACTAGAGTCATCTTT
This sequence comes from Pinus tabuliformis, assembly GCA_031772625.1. Lineage (NCBI taxonomy): Eukaryota > Viridiplantae > Streptophyta > Pinopsida > Pinales > Pinaceae > Pinus > Pinus tabuliformis. Next base: position 852,970,594 of record CM062820.1, on the reverse strand, counting down.
AGCTTTTTCTCGACTCTTTAAAATTGAAAAAGCAAGTTGTGTCTAAAGCGTCGTTGAAATTTATTTTAAACGAAATAATCATCACCTTTCCCTCGTTGATCTTCGAAGTTAGTCTACCTTAATCACAAAGTTCTTGTAGAATCGCTAGAAAATCTTTTGGATAGACTAAATATGTCTGAACAACCGTCGACATCCAGGACTGTGTCATCCGACACAGCAGCGACAGAGCCTCCTGCCGCTACTCCAACGATGTTCGCTGGTATACCATCTGTCCCGGCAAATTGTCAACAACAAGCTGGAGTCCAATCAGAGACTGTTTCGACGACATGGTTAGTTCGTATTTCTTCATCCGGATTATCATCTGGTATTTCTTATGTTGAAACTCAACAAATTGATCCAATGTGTCTTCAAAGGCCAATCTACCCTTTAAGTACTGGATTGCCACCATATGGAGGGCAATATGCCTTTTCATTGTTCCCCCCCAGAGAACAACCATATGGGAGTTTACAACAAAGTTCAGATCAAACTGGAATTACATCCAGCGGATGGGTACCGATACTGCCTCAGCAACCAAGGGTTGCATATTCAATGCAACCAGTCCACCCTGTGTCGAATGTTGCCACTATACCTGGTATGGTGATTGCGTCGCAAGTACAAGTGCTACCTGTTGTATGTCAACCCCAAGTTTCTCAGGTTGCCATACAACAGCCTCTTGTCTCGACAACTCAATCACAACCTCCGGTTAGTGCCTCCTTATCTGGAGCGACTCAGGCTCAAACAAGTACTATGACTCCTCATCTTGGTCAATCATCCAGTATTGGACAACAGCAACTGATCCAACAACCAGAGCTGGTTCAAACTCATCAACCCCCATTCCAGCAATCATATCAAGGACCTGAGCAACAAGTCTTTGTAAGTAATGGGCAATCACATTTACAAAGTGGTTACCAACAACCATATTATAATGGTTATGCCCATCAACCTTGTCAAAGTTGCCAGCATCAAATACATTATGCTGGTATGCAAAGACCCACTGCTCAGGCGATTCCATATTATCTTGGGTATGCTTCGCCTAACCTGACTCAACAGTTGCCCTTTGTAGCAACTCTAGAATTACCAGATCTAAACCGGCTGACGAATGATCCAATTGCTTATGCCCCTTGGTGGCCAGTGATTTCGCATAAACTTCCGTCAGATATTCCTAAATTTAATGGAAATCCGGGTGAAGATCCGTCGAATCATGTGATGACCTTTCATCTGTGGTGTTCATCAAACACCCTAAATGATGATTTGATTAGGCTTCGCCTTTTTTAGAGGACGTTAACTGGTCCGGAAGCAAAATGGTATATCGAATTGCCTAGAGCTTCATTCGACAACTTCAGTACCCTAGCCACGACTTTCTTAACCCATTTTCAATTACCCATAAGGTATGAAACGGGAACGGAACTCCTAACCAACTTCAAATAGATAACGACCACTCACATATCTGATCATATACATGAGTGGCGACGTCGTCGTAGGATGGTAAAAACGTACGTTCCCGATCAGCTATTAGCTGAATGGTTTATCAAGTCATTACTTCCTGCCATCACGGAAGATGTGGCAAAGGGGTGAGTCATAACGGAAGAGCAAGTCATCGCTCGTGCGCAATATCTGGACTTGGTTTACACTCAGTTCGACACGCTCTACGACAAAATACCTGATGCCCCTAGACCAGAATTCTCAATTCCTCCTCCTCCTAAATCAAACAATGACTCTCATGCCGGCGATGGTGTGATTGGCGCAACAGACATGAAATCGACAAAGGCTATATCTAAAAAGGCCCGTAAGATTTCCGGTCAAAATGCAAATGAGGAACTTCTTGCCTCGGAAGTAAATGCCATGTCGACCGACAAGGGCAAACAACTGAAGCAACCAGGGGGCAAGAAGAAAAAGAAAGGGAGAAAAAGGAAACCCCCTGCGGGGTGTCATATATGTGATGAGGATCATTGGACGAGAGATTGTCCACATATAGCTGAAGTTAAGAAACTCTTTAAGAGTTCAAAAACCCCAGCAGTATTGACTGATCCGTTTCCAAGCCCGGGAACCAAACTGGTTGCTAATCAAAATGCTTCCCGATCCCAAGTGCTTATGTTGTCTATCTCAAAGCAGCAAAATGATGCTTTGACAAGGAATAAAGATTACGGGAATCCACAGGTGTCGAATAACAAGGCTAATGAACGACCTAGTAGTTCGACAACAACTTTGACCAAAGTTGTGCCACCCATCATTCCTGAACAAATGATAAAGTCGCCAAAGGGAGTAGTACACAAGTCGACATTTAATCCTCGTGCAAAAATAGCACAGAATTGTAATATAATAGAGGACCTGGCCCAATCGCCGTCCGCTATGTCGACGCTTGAGGTACCGCAAAATTGCCTCTCCCAAGAGCAAGCTTTATTATCAGCAATAGTGGGATTGACCCAATGGATTCCAATCTTGTGGCCTTTAATCATAAAGGATATGACCCTCAGTTACCAGCTCAACTAGCTTTCCTTATTCAAGTGAAAGCCCTCAACAAAACTGTTCATCGAACAATTATTGATGAGGGGGCATCTACATGCATTATGTCGATGAGTTGCTGGAAAACTTTAGGATCTCAAACCTTGTCCCAATCTTCGACGACATTAAAAGAATTTGATGGACGGACATATACCCCATATGGTATTCTAAATAACTTGGAAGTGGAACTAGGAGGGAAAACAGTAGAAATAGATGTTGAAGTCATAGATGGGAATCTTGATTATAACATCCTACTAGGAAGACCATGGATATATGCCATGGCAGCTGTTGTGTCGACCTATTTCAGAAAGATTGCATTTCCCTTTCAAGGAGGGATTACAATCGTCGATCAGCAAAACTTCCTCCCCAATGGTTCTCAAGTTACGGGAAGCATTCCAATGATCCATGGAAGTAATCATTCGCTCCAAAATATCGGAGTAGGTCTCCTAAAAGACCCTGCCTTAATGGGTACTTTTGCCCTACCGCCTCTGAGTAATCTGGCGGAAGTGGCCGCAGTGGAATATGAAACCTTCTATATCTAATGGATTTGGACTCCGAGGACAGTTCTTATCCTGTGTCGACCTCGTTAAAAAATGAAACAAGGAGTCATGAGGATAGTTCTTTTACTGTGTCAACCTCATTAAAAATGAAACAATCCCCTTTCCAAATCTCAAAGGTAAACCTTCATTCCAACCACCAAGTTGAATGCAATGAAGCTTGGGGGGCATGCACCTCGATTTGCGTTGTTATGCTGGGGGCATGCAAACTTATCTTCGAGCAGTTTTAGCATAAAGTTCATGCTCATTAAAAAATAAACGCAAGATCCGAGCAGTTTTAGCACATAGTTCATGCTCGTTAAAAAATAAACGTAAGATCGAGCAAATGTTTCCACCCGCGTTTAAGCTCGTTAAAAAATGAACTATCCCAGTAAATAACCACTGTGAATGTAATATCATCAGCCATTAAAGCCTTGGTCGTGTTTGCACCGTCACCTCCACTTTTCATTTGGTCGATCGTTCACCTCCATATGTTTGTTTACCCATTTTGAGGAACAGCTGCGAAGAGTGATTTCACCTAGCCATCCTTATGACACTGCCGTGATTGGAAAATTCCAACCTGTACCTGGAATCAGCTGCTAACCCTGTTTATCACTCGTTCCTCAAAAGACGAGTCTTCTTTAAGCTCTTTTCAACTGACTCATAAAATATGAAAAGATTGCCGAGTTTTGGCCTTCCAGCTCGTTAAAGCGACCAGAAGAGCTATCCCTCCTCTAGATTTTAATCTTTTTGGACCTGAGGGATTATTGCACAAAAAGATCGAGCGCTTGTTTTGTTCGGCTCGTTAAAACTATCGAAAACTCATCCCTTCTGTATTGTTTTATACTTTTTCGGACTTAAGGGATTAGATGACGAAAAAGGACTTTTGGAGTTAACTTTATGTACCTTTTCAGACTCTCTAAAAATGAAAAGGACCGAGTTATCCTTGTCGTTAGACTCGTTAAAATCATTAAATAGCGACAAACTTGTCTTTAGACGAGAACGAGTTTCACTATCGCTAGGCTCGTTAAAACATAGCGATGGGCTTGCCCGAAGGGCAGGTTATAGAACAAGCATATGTTATCCTCCTCAAGCTTGACAAAAATAAAGAGGTACTGGTCAGCAATGACTGGGGAAAAATTGGGAGAAACTAAAGAAAACTTTGATGGTAGCAAGTCGCTCTTGAACATGACACTTTTCCTCCGTATCACAATCGGGTTGGGTTGTTTCATTCACCGGTCACATCCATGGTCTCGCCATACCATCCATATTTGGGGTAATGCTACCAATCCATCGCATCAGTGTCGCCATATGTTCAAGAGAAGTCGTTCAGAAAAGACAACCGTGTCCCATCCACTGCCATACATTATCCTTCATCCTTTCATGATCGCCACCCTGAATCATATGTCACAGATCATTTTCACCTCCATTAAAATCATTAGCTCCGTTCCGTGTCACTGATGTGGGATTCATTAAGGCCCTCCTTTGACGGATCACTTCTTGTCGACATCAGCTCATTATCCAAGAAGTTGATCTAGGAACAACCCCTTCAGTACTTTGAAGCTTGCATGCCACAATGGCAAGTTTCTCACTTCCGGCGACAGGTATACATCAATGACCTTCGACCGAAAGATTTTGCGTGGTGTTCGACGCCAAGTCCTTTATTCACACCACGTGAATTGTACTGCAGTACCTTGAGGGTCATTATCATTATCAGTGATTCCTCTCGCGCTTGTTAACGGTTTACATCATTCACCGGTAATCAAGCGATGTCTTTCCATGTTCGACTTCAGAACATTTCTCACATGGATCGACTTGTACTTAGAGTGAAGATCGAACGAGTTTGAAGACCCCGGATCTAGTTTCATCCATCCAGGATGCGATATATATTCAGGAAAGATAAAGACATTGACATGTACATCATTGCAGCAGATAATCATCCTACTCAAAGGATGATAATTTCATCAAAATTATCAGTCTACCATCAGACGATTGTCTGTTCTATGTACAGAAAAATGAATTTATAAAGCTGAGCATGGGAATGCCCGCCTCAGCTAGATCATGAAAGCAGTATGAAAAATAATGTATTGTATTATATCTTATTATAGGTCTCCTCCCAGCATTGGATGAACTTCGGATCCCCCTGATAAAGCATTTCACCCGATAAACAGCCTCATACTTTAGGGGGCAACTGTTATAGACATTTTTGTGCCTTACATCATTGAGCATGAAATGTCCATAATCTAAGGGATCCAAAGTCCCTAAACATGTTGTTCCTACCCCTAGAGGAACAAGGCTAACAAACTACAACAATTCACAGAAGTTCTCCACCAAAAACTGCTCAAAACAAGTCAATTCAGGATCATTTCAGTGGCTACACTAGTTGTTTGCGCTGAATGTCAAAGCCAACACTGGCTGCCTGCGTTGAATGTCAACTGGAACAAAGGCTACCTGCGCTGAACGAGAGTGGACAAGTGGCAGGCTCATTTCTCAAGGTGTCAAAACCCAGGAAGCTTCCAAAATGACACTTGCCTCAGGAAATTCGACTGGTGATGAGTAAGAGGTTCCAAATCTCCAAGTGGAAGCAAGAACCTCCAAGTGGACTCAAGAAATGACAGAGGGAGAGGACACTAGTCAGATCTCAAGCTGACTCATCCTCTCTCCAAACATCTATATATGGATCTCTCCTCCATGAGATCCAGAGGCTGGAATTTTGTTATTGAAAAGAATTGCTGTTGGTTTGAGACTGGAATCATTGGGTGCTTAATGCTTTGAAAGGGGTGAAGATAGGAATTCCATTTGCTGGGAAGGAGATGCTGGATTGGAGCCCTCTGGGTTGTATCTCTTCCTGAACCTTGTTATTCATCAATAAAGCTATCTTGGTTTCTCCTATATTCTGATGTATTCTTGATGTATGATTGCATTAGTGTATTTGGTTTATTTCTAATCCTAAAACTAGTTATGAATGTGAACATCTGTCTTTGTGTAGTGTTCTTCTCTTGTCGCAAGTAGCTGTTCTCTTGTGATCTTGCAGGAAGTTGAAGCTAGATAAGCAAGAAGGCAAGTAGTTGTGAACACCCAAGGAGAAGAGAGGCCGGATCGAGGGACAAACGGAAGACACCGGTAAGTCTATTGATCTCTCTTCTTTCATATTTCATAAAGGAAGAAACCAGAAAAGCTGTACTCATTTGTTGCTAAGGCACTGTCACACCTTAGGTGGATAGGATCGTCCTGCATAGGCATTTTTCCCCACAACAGCAGCCTTGCCTGATTCCTCTGTTGATGTTGAAGCGAGCAGAGGCCAAGCCATTAATGAGGATAGCAAAGGAGACAGTAGATATGCAACCCATTATCCAGTTTATGAGCATGTGGGGGAAGCCCAAATGTGTGAGAATCATCTTCAAATAGAGCCAGTTTACCTTGTCAAAAGCCTTTGCAAGGTCGATCTTTAGAGATATGCCTTTGAGGTTCTTCAGCTTTATGGAATGTAAGGCTTCCTGGGCAGTGCCAATAGCCTCTTGGATGTGGCGATTTTGGAGGAAGGCAAACTGTTCAGCAGAGATATGTGAGGACAGAATAGGTTTTATGCGGTTTGCAATGATTTTGGCAATAATTTTGTAGAGGCAATTACATAATGAAATAGGACGAAAATCATTGAAGGATGTGGGGTCATCTGTTTTGGGTGTCAAGGCAATGAAAGTCTGGTTCATAGGGGGATGGATGTGCCCAGTGATCCGGCTCTCCTCAATGACTTCCAATAAGTCCTCGCCCAGCATATCATAGAAAGCAAGATAGAACTCCACTGGCCAGCCGTCCGGCCCCGGACTTTTATCTTTTTTGAACCATTTGAGGGTGCTTTCCAGCTCCTGATTGGTAACCGGTTGAATGAGATCTTCAATGTCCTCCTGTCCCACAAAACGAGGAAAATGACCTGCAAGATTGATGATGTCAGGTAGATTGATGACATTCGGAGCAGTGAATTGGTGCTTAAAGTGTAAGACCCCCAATTTGGCAAGTTGCTGATGCGTGGAAGCCCAACCATCTGGTTCACTTGGCAATTTCCAAATAGTGTTTGATGCCTTTCTGCCATTTGCGAGGTTATGGAAGTATTTAGTATTACTGTCTCCAGCTTTGAGCCAAATGGCTCTGCTTTTAAGCCTCCACAGCTCCTCCTTTTCTTGTAGAATCTTTGTTTTTTGCCCAAGCAACTGGTTCAGTAATGATTTCGAGTCATCAGTGAGATAGCCAGTCCCATTTTCGTCTGTCAATAGAGCTATCTGTGCTTCAGTATCATTAAGCATCTGTTCATCACTGAGACGCTTTCTCCTCGCCCAGGTCTCAGTCAGTTCCTTGAGCTTCTTTAGTCTATCACAGAAATCCACCGCTTTCCTCTGCTCTCTCAGGGGGGGTTGTGATGCCCATAAATCCGAGACCATATTGATGTAATCCGGCTCTTTGAGGAATCCAGCAAAGAATTTGAAAGGGGAGCGGGGCTTTAATTTTTTATCGCTGACCTGAAGTAGAATCGGATGATGATCTGAAAGACCCCCAGTGCTGACCCATTGTCTATATAGGGGAAACAATTGAATCAGATCCTCATGCATCATAAATCTGTCTAAACGCCGCCCCAGAGCTGCCTCACCAGTACGCTGATTGTGCCAAGTTGGGAGCTTCTTATTCATAGGTATATCCACAAGTCTATGTGCATCAATTAACATATTCATTTGATCCGCGATAGGATGAATCTGAGCATGATGTCCCCAGGATTCTCCAACCCCCAGGGAGAAATTGAAGTTGCCCCCCAGCACTGTATTTTGTGTAATATGATTGCCATTCAGAAAATTTTGCCAGAATGATAGCCTATTTTGGTTGGGGCCATATATGTTAATAATCCTGATAGGGAGGCCCAAATCGCCCATGAATATGTCCATGCCGAGGAAGCCTCTGCCCCCCATATGGAGAGAGGCCTGCTTTTTCTTGGATTAATACCAATGACTAGACCACCAGATCGGCCACTAGCATCCAATCCATGGAATATCCAGCCTGGGAGAAGAGCCTGTAGGCTTCGCACTGCCACCTCAGATGTGCATAAGGTTTCCTGAAGGAATATTATATCACATCTTGATTCATGCATAAGTCTTTTCAGAGCCAAACGTTTTTTGGGGTTGGCTAGTCCCCTGCAATTGTAGGAGAGCCAGATCATGGGGAACCACAGGTCAGGGGCTCAATAGCTCTAAGTGCCCGTTCAATGGTATACTGTCGCCCCTGGGCGACATCAGCAACAACATTTTGTATGGCCGAGTTGATTTTAGATGGTCTACCCCTCTTTGGCTTGCGGTATCGTCCAGGGGATGATCCCAGACCAAGCAATCTGGATCGAGCCCGGGGTCTGAGGTGGTAAGGGTGTGATCCGGAGCCGACCGGAGAGGATGAGGGTTCGGGGAGACCCAGCTCCAATTTGTGAGAGGAGGGTGTGGTGGAGAAGGTGGGTGGAGGGGGAGCAATGGTGCAGGGGATGGAGGGAAAGGGTACTTGATCAAATTGAGGGGACCGCAAAGAAGAGTGCATAACAGAATGCAAAGCATCAGAAATATTATGAGAACTGATGGGAACAGAAACATTACCCGGATGAGCAGGAGCAGTCTCCGCGGTCTTGGAACGGGTACGAGGCGGCCCAGGTGTAGATGAAGCCTTTCTTCTGGTGTTCTTCTTGGCGCCTTCAGTAGCCAGCTTTGATGGAGTCTCATGTTGAGTCTGCTCCCCTTCCATAGGAATATTAACTCCTATGTTTTGATCCACTGTAGGCTGCTGTCTAGGGCCTTTGGTATCCTCGGAAGTCACCCCCGAATTCAGTGGGAAATCCTTATAGAGATGACCAATTTTATGGCATCTTCGACATCGAAATGGTACACCTTCATAGTCCAGCAGTTGCTTGCGTGAGAAATGTCTGTGATGCAGGGTGATTTTCTCCTCCAGTCCCGGCCTGGTGTCAAGGTGAACGAGAATGCGGGCCAATGTCATGATTCCAGTTTTCTCATAGGATTTGTCATGCTCCAGGTAAGTGCCTAGAGTGTCGCCTATTCTCTTGAAGACATGCGGGGTCCAAAATTGCATGGGCAGACCAGGAAGACGAACCCAGATGGGTCCAGCCCCCAATTGTTCACGTTCCGGGTCGAAAAGAGGATCCCAGCGCTTAAGCAGGACTGGTGCCAACTCAATATGCCAGTATTGGGAGAGAATCCATTGGGTGTATTCAGGCCTATGGAAGTGCAATGCGAACCAGCCCCTCGCGAGGACCTTGATTTCAGGAAGTTCTTTAAGAAGAGTGCCCCATATCTCCTCCACCCATAGCTTGAGTCTTTCCACTGAGTAGGTACGACCCCTTACCCTACCGACCAGGACTTTACGGGCAGTTTCCAAAACATCCGGCATCTGAGCTTCTTCGCCAAAGGTGATGTTGAAATCAGAATCTATAGCTCGAAGGCACCTGCCTTTTTTCAATTTCTCTGAGCGCTTACCAAAGGGGAGGTCCTTTAGTAGTTTACGGCACGGATCCGATGAACTGTGCTGTGCGGATCCCGCAGATCGAACCGGAAGCAGTGGAGTATTAAAACAGCCCGAGCGGATCGGGGAGCGAGGTCCAATACAGCTAGTGCCCGGGAGAAGAGAATGGGGGGGGCGAGGTGAAACCTGTGGGTTCTGCGGCATAAATGAGACGGAGGGTGAATGTGAGGTCGATGGAGGCGGAGGCGGTGGGGGCTTTGGTAAGGCAGGGCGAGTAGGGTTCTGAAGCGGAGAATCGAATGAAGGCGAGGTCTGTAGGCAGGAGCCCAATAAATGGAGCGTAGCAGGAGAAAGGGGCGGGCATTCAAGGGCCGGAAGGTCGGCCAGGTTAAAATCCGAGGATTTCTTCTTCCCTGAGAGCGGCAGATGCGGTTGTAGGGATGAGGCAGCTGTCTCAGAAGCAAGCTCAACACTCCGGGGTTTCATAGAAGGCCGCTTCGTATGCGCCCAGATGTCTTGGTGAGGCGTGGGGTCCGCCTCGTAGTCTACGAGGTCTTCATCACCCATGCTGCCTGTCGATACAGAGATGCCCTAGAGAGAACCGACCAGGGGACCGCCCGACGGAAAGGTAGGAGAGCCTGTGCGCTAAAGTGACCGGTGGGGGACCGCAGAGTAAACCTAGGTGCCAAGAAACCCGTGAACTGTTGTCGCGATGCTGCCAGTCAGTGGTCCGTGAACCCAATGCTCAGGCCGATCGTCGCCATGGTAAGAATCGAGTCTGAACCGAAACTAGGGTTAGGGTTCCGCCATTGTCGCCAGAGCTCGTAAAATCCTCATCCTAAGTATCTTGTTTGGTTAATATAAATGCTTTTCAATTTTAATTTTAAAATGACGTTTTCAGTTATTTAATTATATTATATTATTTTTTATTTTAGTTTATGTGATATTTTCTTCCAACGAAATATTGTTTTGACATTTACAGAGGAGACAAATGTAAAGTTTGATGCAGTGACTTAGTATATGTACTTTTCATTTTTTTTATGCGTTAATATTTATTATAATTTGGTTATTAAGTGGGAATAGAGATAGTTATTATTGTCAAAATGATTATTATTAATTAAAATTGGCGAGATGCTTATTATTAGTTAATATTGGCAAGATAATTATTATTAATTATATCATTGATGTTGGTTGACTTATTATAATTATTTAAAGAAAATCATAGCCACCTAAAATAATTTGTGGGTGGTTCTTACGGGAGGCAAATTTTTAATTTAGAAAACAATGATCAACCTTAAATTGTTAACTTAATTCTTTATATTAAAAAAAAACTTTTAACTAATAAAAAAACAATTTTTATTATGTTGATAGGCACATCTATTTCACAATAGGCCTTCCAAAATTTTAATTTAATTATCAACGATTATTAGGTGGATGGTGAAGATTTAACCTGCATGGAATATGTTAGAATATTTATAGTAGTATACACAAATCAGGGGTTAATAATTATCTCCAAGTCGATTATGCTCTTTTAATTAATTTATGCAAACTTAATTAAATAAATAAAATGTCATATCAACATGTGTCATATTGGGTATGTGGTATTTATAAGCCATGATATTGGCCCATGGGATTGTAGCAAAAACTATTTACAAGTTAAGAATTTCCATGGTAAACTTGGGTTGAGTCTCCATTTTTTTTAAACGAAATGATTAGCATTTGTATTATAACAACTAGATACATGACTAGAACCATTTACATGCTTCAGAGATTTCAAGAACTCGCCGATTTGAGATTGAACACAGAGGCTCAATCCAAACCCTTAAGCGAATTCCCCATGACACAAAAATTTTAGTCACTTTCCAACTAAAAAATTTCCAAAAAAACCCTGAATATCCAAACACACTTACATTCCATTTCCACTATTTTTTATTTAATTCGGTCTAAATTCTTGTTTTTTCTTGGTGAAAAACTTTTTCCTTTCTTTCCAACGTGTATCCAACACGTATTTTCTACAAATTCCGGCTGGTTGTTATTTGGAAAATGCACATTGCTATTCTTGAGATCTTCTTCATTTCCCTGATTTGCCTAAGAAGTTTCCTTTTCAATGTTATTCCTTATGGTTTCCGGATGGGGTTTGTTTTCGACGAGAGTTGTTGTTTTTCCACTTTCACTACGTCCAAAGAATCCTTGCTGGCATCCAGAAAGTTCTCATTGACATGTGTTTTATCCCACTTGGTTTTTGTTGTCGCAGATGCATTTTCTTTAGTCGTAATTGCTTCCTTATTGTTTATTGGCTCTTTCTTATCATAAGGTTGTTCTTCTTTGTATACCATATAGTGATCACTTTGTGCTTCTTCCCACCATTTGGGCCTTCGAGATTTTTTCCCATATTTGTTACTCTGTAAACATTTGGAGTAATTTTTAATTACGTGCCTCGTTTCATAGCATGCTCTACATCGAAAATAAATATTCTCATAGTTGAGCTTTTAGATCCTTCAGATTAATCTCCGGAGGAAAACCCCTTTTTGAAGTCCATATCCACACATATTTTGGCATAAGTAGTCTTGTAATTTTTTTAAGATTTAGGACAACAGTAATAAAACTTTTCCAACACATTCCCTATCAAATAAAGAGATGGAAGATTCCAAAATGGAAGGGAAAATTTGGAAGCCTTACCTAAACTAGGGTCGTGGAAATTGATGTTGTTACCGGATTGAAAGTGGGAGTTTAGGGCTACATGAAAAGACCAACGCTACCCCAAAACCATGACCCATCTTCGCAAATGGCCTTATTGTCCTCTATATTATCAAAAACCACAACGAAAAACCTTGCGCCATAGGGTAAATGTTCAATTCATCCGTCAAAAGGGGCTTCCATGTCTGAGATATCCATTTGTGCAGATCATTTGGTCACGACCAGTACCCATTAAACTTGCAAACCATGCCATGCTCCGAAGAAAAAAATCACAACAGAAATCTTTCTCATTCACTGGAAAAGGGAAGGAATTTATTGAACCATTGGAAGACCATAACCGGCAACCATACCTGCAGAAGAAACAATCTTTTTTTCCAAATCACAGGGATTCACCATTGAACGAACTACAGAAGAGATCTGCAGAAAATTCACACAAACTAAGCAAAGATTGGTCGGCTAGAGCAAAACCCTAGTCACCTCAAGGGTTTCTAGAGCTCCTTCCATCATCCTAATATAAAATAATATAATTGGGGTGAATCTCCATTGTTAAAAAATTTGTTTAACTCATATATTAATTCTTTTTATAATTAATAATATCTATTTAAAATAAAGCTATAATTTAATTAATTTTTATGATTTCTTTTAATCTACGCAATGTGAGATGTGTCTTAGGGTAAGTTTTTTATGCTTAACATGGATTAATGCCTATCAACATTTACCAACCATTTAATTCATATGGTTGTGCTAGTTTACTTTAAAGAAAAATAACTTTCATATCCTTGGAGAAAGTTCTTTCATACAAATATATGTGAATTGATATCCATCATAATCTCAATTTGAATTATAACATTCAGAAAAAGGATAAATGGAGGTTGGAAAGCTTACTGTGGGCTTGAAAACAATTCTAAATCAACACGTCTTTGGTTTGGGATATAAAAAAAAAAAAATCATTAATCATAAATAAATAAAACTCTTCTTTGAGACTCTCGTCGCTCTTTCTATTTTATATGGATGTGAGGTTTGAGGTTTTAGCATATCCAGAGAGTCATGGAGTAATATTGAACATATCTAAAAATAGTTTATAACCTACAACCTCAAGATTAAAGGAAATACTCCCTACCTTATCCTCTTGATTTAAACAAGCATTACCCTCATTGAAAGCATGACTATGACTAGGTATATTATGTATAAGAAGAAGTTATACAACATGGATGCCAAAAGATTTCTTGAAATTGCTTTTAAATCTAGCAAAAACGCCCACATTCAGCTCAAGAAAGGGTGGCATAAGGATGTCAAGTCTTGGATGAACCATTGGGGAATAAAGGAGGATATCATCTTGCAGAAATCCATATAATATTAAAAATATTATTACTCCCAAATTTAAGGAGAATTGTGGAGAAATAAAGAGCTAGAGGGAAAAAGGAAACTACTATGTTATAAGGACGTGATCCACCCTAATCTTGAAAACCAAAATTATCTCTCCATCTTGACTAATGTTAAGAAGAAAATAAGCATTTCCAAGATTAAACTTAATTCTCATGAGCTTCATAGCGAAGTTGGACATTGGTCAATTCCCAAAATGCCATGAGATAAAATAGTTTCTCACCTATGCGATTCTAAGAGGGTTGAAGATGAAAAACACTTTCTCTTAGATTGTCCAACTTATACTTACATTCTTTCTAATATTTAAAATATTTGGCACCCTATCAACCTTCTTGACCATTTAATTTTGCAAAACTATGGTGATCTGGGAATGTTTTTCTCACTTTTTTTAGCATAGAAATAAAATATTAAAGAATTCTAATTAATCGCTTACCTTCTTAAGCTCTAGTAGACAATACAAGTCTTAGTGGACGTGAATCATCAACATCATCATAAATTATTTTTGATAAAATAAATTTAATATTATACTTTAAAAAAAGATGCAGTATAATTATTCTATGTTTTAAGTTTTTTAACAAAATCCAATGATAAAGTTTTGGCAAAATTATAATTTGTTTTGTTATTTAAAATGTGTTTTGAATGTACACATAAATTCAACACTTCCAAAAACCCTTAAAGCACTCAAATTATATAAACTTTATAACCCAAACTTGTAATTTCATAAATCTCAACTAAATTTTAAACAAAATTATCCATACAAAAAAAAAATCACAACTAAAAAAATAATAACCCAATCCATATTCTTATAAAATATAACATAACCTATGACTAGATTTTGTCCACGAGGTGTAGAGTAAATGATGACAGGGTGTTTTATTAAGGTACTATGTGGTGTAAAGGTCACTAATTCGAAACTCCATGGGCAAAAATCCAACCATGCTAAGAGCTAGTGTCGCCCAGGCCGGGTCCGATCCCCATGTGATTTTGACAGATTAGATGCCCCTGGATCACAGTTACTCAAGCCACAGGTAGACATGCTAGTCATCTAAGAACTCACATTACCCAACAAACAAATAAGCATATGACTAAATTCCACTTACCATATAAACATTCTAACATAAACGCTACATTAATCATTACTTGTATATGTAAAACATAATTCCACCTACAAAACTACCACAACTTTTATATTAAGTGGTATTAAAAATAATCTTTAATTTCTCTAACATAATAAACCTTTTTCAATTTTTTGTAGTAGTGTTCCTTTTTTTTAAAACTCTTTTAAAAACGTATTGACAAAACTCTTGTTCAATAAAAATTAAACATATTATTAAAAATGCATCTCACCTATAGATAATGTAGAAATAGATGCATCTCATTTTTTCTCGAGCAAAATTAGTTGTATTTTCATTCATAGTTAAATGATGAAGTTACTTTTTGTATATACACTTCTAGAGTGTATTCCTAAGATATCCAATAGCTATCAAAAAAAAATCATAACAAAGGATAATTGATCACAATCATCCTAAAACTGTATTGCATAAATACATTGTCATACTAGGTAAAATAACAATTAAGAAAAAACATTAAGTCGAATTGTTCAAGATAGCTATAATGAAGAGATCATATGTGAGATTTTAAACAAAAACATGCAAATAAAATGGTGAGTACACCGTTGTAACATAGGAAACAAACATTTTCCGGATCTGGTAGGTCCCCTATCAAAAAATGATCTCGTGAGAAGAATTGTGCCTAGTCGTTGAAAGCAACATTAACAAGCTTGCATTTGATGGGAAAAAGAAAAATGAGTTATCTCTCTCTCTCTCTCTCTCTCTCTCTCTCTCTATATATATATATATAATCATGAATCTCAAAAACTGTCATTAGCTTGCATCAAAATCTGGTCCCTTAAAAGGGTGGCACAAAAGCTCATTTGTTTGGTCATTGTTTTGTAACACTATGACGCAAAAATATTTTTCCAAATGGAGGCCATTTTTGATAAGCGGTTTGGATCATGGTTCCTATCCTTGAAATGTGTAAATATGTGAAAGAAGTGAAAGAATAAGATATACGAAAAATCTCCTCAATAATAGGCATAAGAAAAATGTTCCTACAAGAAATAATGTCATAAGCCATTTAATAGATAGCTTTGTATCCCAAAAGATGTGAATCCATGAATATCCCTTCTCTTTTGCAAACAAGAGAAGGTTTTTATAGGAAATGAGTTCAACTTTATTGTTTGACCCAAGACCTAGGCCCGTCTTGACTTTGAAAGAATGGTTTTGGGAGAGGAATAAAATAAAACCACCATAACATTGTTGACCATTGCCAATAGAAGCGTCTTCAAAATAATCCCATGTATTAGAAGGATCAATATTTTTAGGATAAATCACTCTATGAGAAACAAAATCTTTTTACTATGGAAAATGGCTTAAGATTCCCAACGCCTCAATATTTGTGTATGAATGAACTGAAACCTTATCTTGGATTACCACCTCATTCCTAGCCAACCAAACATCCCAACATATAATTAGGGGGATGGATTTTAAAGGATGACAAATTGGATTCGTATGCCATGAACGCCAAGTCCCCTCTAGTTCGACACTAACCCATGGAATTGAATGTCCCAACGTTGAACTACAAAGATACCAAACTTTTTGGAAGAAGGGACATTCCATGAAAACATAAAGAGAACTTTCCTCATGATTTTGATAAAGAGAGCACCATTTAGGACCCCACATGAACCTCCACTGAAGGACTTCCCAAGTAGGAACCTTCTTCATCATAAGACACCCATGAAAATTTTAGATTTTGGAGGAAAATTTTATTTCGACACTGCCTGCCACTACCATTTCTCCTCAAAAATCCAATCTGTCGACAATGAGATAAATGAAACCCAATTTTGGAGAGTAGATACTAGATGGGGAGATAATCCACATAAGTTCATCAGGTTTTTCAGTCAGACGAATATGACCATCAATAAGAGCATGAATATAATCTTTCCATATGGCCATGTACTCATCCTCGATACCCAAATCCTCTACATATAGTGATCCTTGATGCCATAAAGATGAAAGGATTGGATTGGAAATATGTCCAAGCTTCCGAAAACCACGATCCCTAAGCTAGTCTATCAATGTCGGGGGGGGGGGACAAATGATGAAGGCCACAACCTGGCCATGGGTCAAGACCGAGATGAACCTTTTCACCCGTACCAACCCACCAAGCAAGACCATTTCCAATAATATCAAAAGAGTTTAACACAATCTGCCATATTATGGAAATTTTCAATCAAGGTTTATCCGGTCTCTAAAACCAATATTTAAGAGAAAAAGGAGTGATATATTTTTGATGGACCACCAAAGTCCAAATACTTTATGTAGAAATCAAATGCCAACCACATTTAGCAACCAATGCTTTTGAGAAATGAAATAAATTCTTTAATCACCAACCACCCAAAGCATTTGGTCTAGTAATGGAATCCCATCTAACCCATGGCAGAATCCCTTTTTCTTTTTCCCCAACCATATAAACAATGAGTAAAGTCTCTCATTTTTTTCCAAAATACTTTTGGGTATCCAAGTGAGGGAAGCCTAGTAAACTAGGATATTCTCCAACACTGATTTAATAAGAACCAAACGACCAAACTGGGAGAGCCATCTGTGACACTAGTAATTCAATTGTTTATTCACCTTAGCTACTAGCCAGGCCTAATCCTCTTTGCAATAATCATTGGGCTTCAATTGAAAACCTAAGTATTTTAAACCCTGCTCCAAAGGCTTAAAGGCATAAGAGATGAACTGATACATGCGATGAAGCTCCACAAAAAAATATTGTGACATGAAACATAGGATTTTTGGACATTAAACATACATGTGATATGCCCAGATAGAAAAAGTAAATCCACCAACATCGATATATCCCTGACATTGCCACCAAAGAATATTAGAATATCATCAACGAATAAAGAATGAGTGATAGCCATATTCTGAGCTATAAGTACTCCATGGAAAGCTCCATGTCTCTTTGCATCCAAAATAAGCCGACTCAAACCCTCCACAACCAACATAAAGAGAAGAGGAGATAATGGACAACCTTGACACAAAACTATTTGAACATTGAAGAAAGGAGAAGCAGGACCATTTATCAACACAACAAATGATACAGACTGTATGCATGACATAAACCAATTTATGAAATCAAGACAAAAGCCTAGATGAGTAAGAAGAAGATTGATGTAGATACAATTTACCCGATCATATGCTTTGCATAAATAAATTTTGATTACAACCCCTTTCAGATTTTGAGTTTTGATGCTATGTATACCTTCCCAAGCCACACCAATGGCTTCATGAATTTGATTGCCCTCGAGGAAAGCAAATTTTTCAGAGGATATGTATATGGAAAGAACGAGATTAAATATGGAAGTGATTACCTTATATATTGCATTACATAGAGAGATAAACCAGAAATTAGAGAAAGAGAGAGGTGACTAGATTCAGGTATGAGAGCAATAAAAGTAGAGTTGAAGGCATGATAAATGCAACCCTTCTTCTTAGACTCTTCAATAATAGTGGTAAATTCTAGACCCAAAATATCGAAAAGATCAAGGAAAAATTCAACTCCCCAATCATCCGACCCAAGAATTTATCTCTCTGAAAACTACGCAACACCACCTTAAGATCCTCCACATAAACCTCCTCCATTAAAGCCTTTCACTCCTCATCATCAACCATTCGTAGAAAGAACTGAGAAATTTGAATGACTTCAACAAGTAAAGGTTCCTAAGGGGCTCTAAAAAGGTTTTCAAAGCACCGTTTTCCTAGATTTTCCAAACCATTTAAAGAAGAGGTCCCTACACCTTGATCTTCATGTAAGCTCCATATAGTGTTCATCACTTTCTGAACCTTTGCAAAGGCTAGGAAAAACTTCATGTTCTCATCTCCACTTTTAAGCCAAATTGTTCTAATTTTAAGGTGCCATTCCTCCTCCCTTGATTTTAAAAGGCCAATCCTTTTACTTTCCAAGGTTTTATGGTAGGCACATGATTCCTAGGAAGAAAACACTTCTCCGTTAGAGGATGAAATAAATTCTAGTTCCTTTTTTATTTCTTCTAGATCTTTAACCTCCAACACTTTCTCCTTCTATGCCAACTCCTTTATTTTAAGTTTTGTCCTTTTTAAATTAGCTTCAAAATGAACATCTTCCTCTACATCCATTGTGGGGGCGAAAGGAATCCAAGTAGACTTAACGAAAGAGATAAACTCCTCATCATTCAACGACTCCAAATTCAACTTGAAGGGACTAGCAAGTCTCTTGGGGAACCCTTTGATGTCTAGGAAGATGGGGAATGGTCAAAGATACTAGTCCATTATCTTACCAGAGGAAGGGAGTCCAAAAGAGCTTTATCAATAAGAAACTTATCAATTCTCTTAGCAATCGAATCATCCCCCAAGAGCTATTTCCTCCAGGTGGGAGATAATTTTACAAGTTCCACATCCACCAACATATTTTGGGAAAGTTGGAATATGAAATAATTTGCTTGTGGATCCACTCTAGCTAGAGGACCACGTGATTCAAAAGGGCCCAAATAAAACTTTAGATCACCACTAATAATTACATTATTCAAACGAAAAAAGGATTTATTAAGGGTCAGTTCCCAAAATTCGACCCGATTTTGAGAGGGACCATAAATATTGATGAATGTAATGGATTGGCCGAGGACTAAAGGATAAATCTCAATTCCCATTATCGACTCCATACTCCAAATGTTTGAAACAAGGACATGATGAGGGTTCTAGCCCACAACAAGTCCCCTAGAGTGACCTAAATAATCCACCACCGAGAAGGATTATCCCTTCAAGAGGCCTTCAAGACATGAAGAAATTGTCACACTATTCCTTAGGGTTTCCTGAAGGAAAATAATGTTGGGAAAATTTGCTTCAACAAGTCGTTTCAAAGCATGTTTTTTAGAGGGGCAAGTAAGATCCCTACAATTGAATGACATAATTTTCATTAAGGGGATGTTGCAAGGGTTGGGCTTGCTCTAAGGGCCCCTCGAATTGAAACTTGTTTACCAGTAGCTAGTTCAACTCTTGCTTTTTCCTTTGTTATAGAAAGGAGATATTTACGTCCATGACTCTGAATCTCCATGACAGATCAGGATAGTTGACCCAAAAAGATAGGGATAACTGACCCAAACCGCATGTGATGTCCCCCTCTTTAAGGAACCACCAATCTTGATTGAAGATTGTATAAGACGTCATCAAATATATGACACTCGGAAGGGAGAAAGGAATAAAAGGATGTCGGGGAAGACAAGTCTCACAGGGAAAGGGTAATAGGGAAAATAATAGGGTTCAGATGATGAGAAATCTTTATAGGAGGGGAAGAAGAGCTAACATTACATAAACCATCAGATGCCAGGGGAGAACAAGCAGTTCATTGTGAAAAGGAAATGAAAGCATTGATAGAATAAGAATTTGAAAAGGAAAAGGGAAGACATGGCCTAGTACCTTCACCATACAAAGTCGAGGGAACAAGAGGATGGACATCCAAGTAAGATCCTTCTTACACCTAAATAACATCATGGTTCGAAACAACAACATCTAAAGAAATAAAACATGAAGTCAGAGGCATTGATGCCCGAGAATAGGACCTCATCTCCAAACCACCTGCCAGATGAGAACCATAGGGTCTATGCATCAGAAGCACACAATCCTTCACATTGTGCCCAGGTTGATGGCATCAATGACACCAAAAAGGAATACCCTCGTAGCCCATAAAAATGGGGTCCATCCCAGAACCCAAGTCCATATCACATAGAAGTTCACCTCGAATGTCCACAATGATGAGAATGTACGCCATATATGTGTCGCCAATGGAAATGTATGAAGAGTCATGCTCCAAATAGACCCCCATCTGATTGCCAATATGATGGAAAATTTGTGTATGCCACAAATGTGCTAGGAGACTAGGAATGTGGACCCAAACAAGAATAATTTATGTTTACTTTCACTAATTGTCAAAGAGGGGAGTCCAATATTTAAAGATAGCAGGTGAGGAATCAATTTTTAGAGCCTTCCCCTCCATGAGTTTTGTATCTGCCTCATCCTAAAAAATCAAGTAAACCTAGACTTTTTCCAACACCCTAATAGAGAGGGTTTTTTGTCAAAGGCAAAACAAATGATTCCACCCGTTCATGGACAAAAGGAAATCCAAACATTTGGCCATGAATCCCAACAACCAAATATTTATGATTGAAATGTTTTTCTTACTAAATGGCCACACATAACCCTAGAGCAGAAGCCATTTGCATATTCTCATTATGTTTTACAAAAATGGCCCTTCTTCTGATTGCCTTGAGAGAAACTCGTGTATTTTCTAGATGGATCATCCTACGATAGTACCAAACCTACCTTATCAGAAGACCTCACTTCCTGACCATTGAAAAGAGACTTTTCGTTTGTCGTTTAGGAGACCAAATCCCTCAAAAGGAAGCTAGATGACGATAATTCCAGAGATATAAAGGAAAGTGAAACTACATAAGAAGCCTTAGTGATAAGAAAACCCTCACAAAATCCTTGGCCCTCATAAGACAAAGCATGAGCGTCAGAGAAAAGAAGGCCAAACCCTAAATCCAAGGATATAAAGGAAAATAAAGGTGACAGTGTAGGGGTTTGAAGACTAGAGCACCAGAGCTTGAGGAGTGAAAACCTTGAAAATAGTTTACATTAGAGAAAAAGAACCCGACATCTGAAATCTCAACATAATAGAGACCCACATTTCCACCATTTGAGCTTGGGCCCTATTGTAGCGGTTGAAACCACCGTCCAAAATTTTTCCTACGCTTCAATTTTGGAGCCTTACTTCTTATCCATAGGAGCTTATCTTACACTGATCCATGTATTCTTACTTCGACTAAGACTTATCTTTTCAGTTTTCCTCGTGTTTTCTCACTTAGCTGATTCTTCTAAGTCACAAGTTGATCTCCCAACTTGGTCTCACAATAGTTCTGGGCTTGCCTCCAGAAATTGCGCAATCACAACAATTATGGGATCTATTTTTAGTATCCCGAAGGGGGCACTTTTTCTATTTTTAGAAACTTCCACCAAGGGTCGCTTTTTCCTTGATTTTTGGCATGTGTGTAATAAACCCTAATTTGCCCAAATCTATTTAATCGATGCTTCTCGAGCTCATTTTCACACTCGATCTTGGAGCTTTAGCAATCTCGAGGAGATGAAGGAACATTCGGTGTGATCGTCGTTGCTCTTCCGAGTGAGTTTCTTTTTTGTTGTCTTTTGCTGCTTTTTCTGTCTCTTTTTGTCATTTGTCTTGTGTGAGTGTTGTTTCACTTATTTCTATTCATGGTTGTCGGAGTTTTAACTTGTAGAATTGTAGTTTTAATTTTTAAATTGTCATTCCCAAGTGTCGCATTAGTTTTCATGTTTTTGCACCTTTGGTCGTCATTGCGGCGACTCTCCTTGCATACTTGATTTGCCTTCCGCTTGATTAATTGTTGCACTTGATTCACATGGATTTATTCACACTTAGTCAGATATATACTCAAGCTCACAATATCTCTCAGATATGCTCACCTTTCACACTTCCCTTGGGAAGATCTGCACATCCCTTGGCTGGTTTTCACTTTGCCCATCTGGGCACTGCACAATCCTAAGGCTCAAGCCATAAGCTTGGCCTCTAGAATTGCACAGTTTGTAGTCCAAGCTAGCTCCAAGTGCACATTGCACAGTTCTAAGAGTTAGCCTATCATCTTGGCCACTGAGAATGCGCAATGCACAATCTCTCCCAGACCTCTGCCCAGTTTGAATTGCACATTGCATAGTTTTAAGCCACAAGCTTCGACCTTAGTTGCTGGGATTGTGCATTGCACAGTTCCCATAGGAAGCCAGTCCCTCTTTCCAATGCGAATTATGAAATCCTCCCCATCATATGCCCTGTTTTCTACTTGAACTTTCCTTGTAAGTATATTTTCTGAAGACTGATATTTGCTTGCCATGAGTTTCTGTCCCACAGGTACAACAATTGTTGAACACCTTCCCAATGGTCATTATTACCATGGCACCTAAGAGAGCTACTTCAAAAGAAACCACTAAAATCTGTACCGGGGAAGCTGTTGAGCAAGCATTAGCAGATTTTCTAGTGTATGCAGATACTCAGTTGTTTATAGAAAAGGGATCATCGCTGACATGGCAACAGGTTAAAGGTGCTTTTGCAAAGGACTTTGAGGCAGACTTAGAAGATCGACAGGTGTATCTTAGCATTTGGCAGTCAGGATTATACAAGGCTACATGTAGTTATCCAACCTTCTCGTGTGCATATGTCATCAATTGGATTGTCTCACACATTGATGAGAAGACCATGACATTGAGCAGTGCCAATGGAGAGAAGATTGCCACCTTCCGGGCAGAGGAATATCAACAGATGTATCACTTGCCCGAGCCAGTAGAGCACATGGACTCACCTTTATATATCATCCACAGCTATTTGAACACAAGAGACATTGTCAAAGGCTGGGCAAAGGAGCCATGAAAATTTCGATAGACACCCACCCATGTGTACAAGACAAAGTCCCTTAGGAAGGCTTACCAACTCTTGGTTATCTTCTTATAGGTGTTAAGGTCCTATAATTTATAGGATCAATGATGATTATCTGTTGATTTTTATGTTATGAGATATTGTAAATAATGTTTCATTTTGCAAATTATTTACAAAGAAAAAGAAAAAACAAAATAAAAATAAAAAGGGGATAAAAAAAAGAAGATGTATATATGTGTGTGTGTGTGTGTGTGTAAAAAAAACAAAAAACAAAAGAAATATAAATATAAAAAGAACAAAAGAAAAATAGCCCCAATAAGTGAGCTAGCTGAAATGCCACTTCAATTCAAAAAATAGATATATGTTTAAAAAAAAAAAATGTGATGAGAAAACCTTTAGAAAAATGAAATATGTGATTGCTAGTCTAAATGCCACATTAAAGGTTAAATAAATCTGTTTAAATTAGTTTAATCACACAATGTAATCGTGATTAACATAGTTTTCAATAGAGTTATTTGACGTGACAATTTTTTGTCGTTATGTAATAAATGTCGTGCTATGATCTATGGTCGTGATCTAACCTGCCCAGATCAACGACGAAAGATCAATTCGGACCCCTCGCCCATCTGACAGTTAATCGAGGGGGGTGGGTTTGAAAAGTGGATTCTCCCATTGCAAATTTTGCAACATGGCGCTCCCTAGTGGACTTCAGACCCCCCCGGCATAAACTACTTATCGCTCACCCCCCCCGAAATCAACTTTTCCATTCTTCTTGCCTAATATTGACCATTAACTTTGCTCCACTCCTATCCCGCCAAGTGGTACGTCCTTTCCTGCTCCACTGCAATCTACTTTCACCACATGGCACTTCCCCTCCAAGAGGCTACCACTCCTGTCATATCCCTATGCTCGCCATATAACCGTAAATATCTGTTTCAGCGCATGCCTGTCCCAGAGTAATGAACCCGCTCTGTTAAACGAACAATTGTCAACGGTACAGTGACCTGGCATACAAAATGAACCAAAACCCCATTCAATCAGCCTTTCCTCTGTGATTCCACTACATTGAATGATTGAACCTGCTACAATTACTGCAACCAGTCAACAAGCCAACCTATTACTGCAACCAGTCAACAGGCCAACCTGTTACTGTAGTCAATCATCAAGCCACCAGTTTCATCTGACCAAATTCTCAGGTAATCACACAGTTTTATTCCTTTTTCTTTCCAACATGTCTACAAAAGGTAAATCCAAATCCACAATCGAAAAACCCATGCTGCCCCCTGTATTTGAATTAGACCACCAGTCTTCAGTGGATCAACAATACAAAATCATTGAAACCTATTGTGAGTTCGATCTCTACGAACTCCACAATTGGCTAAAACAAAAATATGTTGATCTCAATGACGAATTGAGCTTGTGGGACTCCTTCCTACCTCAATTTGTCTTCCCTCAGACCCATCATTTTCCTGAATTTGTTTCATGGTGCCATTTCTGATACATACCCAGTGAAAGAGCACTTGTAACCCAGAACAATGACATCCTTTTCACAATTACCCTTGACTCCATTTGCTAAATGTTTGAGATCCAAAATTCAACCTCTATGAAACCTTTTTCATTAGATTCCCTCATGGAACTCTACAAAAGCCTCACTTTCCCTCACAAAGGCAAAATATTTCAAACATTTCTACCTGAGGATGTCCAATTGCCGAAGAAAAACCCTCCTTATCCATCCTCCATGTTCCCTGAAATGACAAAACAAATTATCTCTATAGTTTCTTGTTTACTGGGCTATCAAACCGATCAATGGGTTGATGAAGCCATCATAGGTTTCCTATCAGTGTTTTCAACAGAAGAAAAGCCTTCAATCATTTTTAATTACAATGAATTCTTAACAGAGGTCATCCATGAGTAGTTCCTTAAGTTTTCCACAGATGGAGTCTTCAAACATGCTTCAGTTTTAGTGTACTTGTTCCTATTCCATCAGTCATATAGGTTTCAATTTCCATTACAAAAGCTGGATGAATAAGGAAATGCACAATCTGTGATTCATTGGACTTCCTTGGTAAGGAAGCATACCAATGAATTCACATTCAGTGATTATGTAGACCACTTTTTGTACACAGTTTCCTACCTACTTAAAGTGATGCTGAATCGAGAATTGGACCTCAGATTAAGAGAATTCTACATTTCAGTGAAAAAAAGACATGTGACTGGTACCTGTATCAAAATTACAGTGAGATCAAGGTGTATGGATGTGAATTATCTCCATATAAATTTCCTAAATTTGTTCCTATTATAATATTTGCATTAGAGTATATTGGGAA
The DNA here is from genome assembly GCA_031772625.1 of Pinus tabuliformis. Taxonomy (NCBI): domain Eukaryota; kingdom Viridiplantae; phylum Streptophyta; class Pinopsida; order Pinales; family Pinaceae; genus Pinus; species Pinus tabuliformis. The sequence goes on along the minus strand of CM062820.1, from coordinate 852,945,048 downwards.
AATGATCAATATGAATGATCTACACTTGGTAATAGCCAAGAGGAAATCTCAGTTCAAAATAAAAGCACAGGTTGGGCCTTTTATTTGCAATACCGGGACAAAAACAAAAGAAGCAGATCCTCTGATCGAACTAATGAAGTTAAAACTCAGTTTCACTTGGTCAAATGATCCTTTGGGAATAATATCAAAGTTGAGAGTAGAGCAGAAAACTACTCCTTACACTCAAAGTCCTAGACCTAAAATTAAGCAATATAGTTATGAAGATCAATGGAAATAAAACACATTGCAGGAGGCAAAAGAATAGGTACTTTCTACTACGACATCACAGACACCAGTGCCATAAGAAAAGAAGGATAAAAGACCAAGGGAGGATGTTTCCCCTTCAGTCACATAAATTCAGGGGAAAGAATTCCAAATATATAAAAAGAGGTAGAAAACCAATCCAGTAGAAGAGTTTTCACAGGAAGAAAATGTTCAGTCTACAATAGTTTTGACAGGCCCTTATACTTGTACTTTCCCTTGCATTGAAGACATTTTCATAGGATCACCATTATCTTCAGCTTCTTAGGAACCTCTAGAAACATCTCAATCAGGAGAATTGGTTCATGATCAAGCTGAACCAAGTATATTTGCTAGGTATAAGGAGATAAAGAAGAAAAATGAACTCCTGAAAGCAACCACCTATTCTCAGTTTTGGAAGAAAACAACTTCATCTCAATAGAGACTTCTCTCTACTTTTGACACTAAGGAAGGGAAAATGTAGATAGATTTCTTAGAAGCTGAGGTTCCTTTTCCTAAAACTGCAGATGAATACAAGAAGTCCATTTCTTCTTTCAACATTTATAAAATCCATTGTATTGATCATATGGATTTGCATAAGCAAATAGGTGAGATGTTGTATTCCACCTTGATAAACTCAGCAATGGCTGCCTCCAGACTTCAAGCTAGTCAACAACATTAAGTCTGAACTGAAATTAGAGAAAACATATTCTTTAGCTAAATATACTAAGATAAAGTCTTTAGAGGATTTAGTGATTAAACTGGGATATGATTCGAGTAATGTAAGAGTTGTTAAGGAGATCATTAAAAGAAAAAATGCTGATATTGCAAGCCTGAAGAAGCAGCTCAAACTTCCATCTACTGAAGATCCACAAACGAAGGCAGTTGGAATTCTAAAGGAGAAAGAAGATATGTTTAAAATTATCATTGAACAAAATGGACACATTAAACAAATGTAGACTGAAATTGAGAAGCTACTAAAAGAGAAAGAGCAATCAACTAACTTAGCAGTCATTCATCTCACAACAATTCCAGTTGCATGTACATCAACAACAGAGGTTTCTACTTCAACGTCTATTACATCAGAGATACAATTTATAGATGCATCGGGAGAATTAATCAAAGCTATGGAAGAGTTGTCTATTAGAGGCCAAGAGATTGAAAAGTTGAAAACTCAGCTTAAAATCCTCTAAGAACATAAATTAAAAATTGACAATGTGTATGTGGTAGAGCTTCAAAAGACTCACGTGTTAACTCAAAAAATTGAATTGTTAGAGAATGAATTTTCCATGCCCTAGAGAATTGCACAGGAAAATGAGAACATTTGGGTGGAAATCAATGAAGCTATGACTGAAATTTGGCCTTCCATCGAAATAATTTTTGAGGAGGAGGAATTGGTACAGAGATAAAAAAAGGTAAAAAAAAGAAATACAGGAAAACTTGGGTCAAAAACCAGGTGAAGCCACTGCCTTAATAAGAATTCTGATCTCGAAGGCCAAGGAAGAGTTAGAGGAATATGAGATCACTGATAGAACTAAAACAATACTTGAGGTAAGAATAATTCTTACAAAACGGACTTTAATGCTACAGTTAAAGAATAAGTGTCACGATTTGGAGTCTAGCATTAAAAAATTCCACAAGAAGTTCAACATACTGCACCAAAAGGGGATTCCAAGTTTAAAGGGAATGGGAGATAAGTTACCCAGCTAGAGGATTATCAGAAAAATTGATATTCGATAACAAGAGATAAATCAAAATTTTCCACCATAAAGGGAACCATTACAGGTTTAGCTTTCATGGAAGGTTTGAACTTCGACTTACTGATCAAAGATGAAATAAAGAATATGTTTATAATCAAGCCTACTTTCCAGAAATATACTGAGGTGGATGAAACCTACAGAAAGTTAATTAAATTCTCCACCTCAGATGAAGATAGATGGGATAAAATTTGTCAAATTATTGAGTAAAATAGGTATTCATCTTCAACAATAAAGCAATAGTTTTCTCAGGCCGAGTCATCACCAGCAATCCTTGAAATCAGTTCCATAGCGTCAACAATCTTAGTTTTCCTATATTCATGTACTATTTTTTGAAATAGTTTTTAGGATATTTTGTAGGAAAATATTGATAATTTAAATCAAGATATTTTGATGAATTTTTATAAATACTTCATAATTCGAAGTTCAAAGGGTTGGAACTCTTATGAAGAAATCATATCCTTGATGCAAAGTTGTGCATGTAATGAAGTGATCATTTCCATTAATACATAAAGTTTGTTCGAGGATTCATGTGTCAGGCAAATGGTGAAGTTTCCTCTCTTGTAAAATTGTTATTTTTCAAGTTTTCCATATGTTCTTTCTATCTTTATTGTTTAAAGAAGATTAAGGGTTGATTTTTTTTAATACACTCTACTCTAGTTTATAAACAATATATATGTTTTCACCCTGATATAAAATATAGAATTCATCCTAGTATGCTCTATGTTTAATTGAATCTAAATATTTTCATCCCATTCATTTCACAAATCCTCTAAAGATCTAAAAGCATGCCTATCTTGCCCTGTTACATCTGTTCTGACATTCTTGCATATGATCACCCCAAGACTTATGAATCCATTGCCCAATGGAACGTCCTTGCAGTTTCAACCAAATCTTAAAAAAAAAAAAAACTCATAACTCATAACTAGCATAATATTTTAAATCAACATATCTAAATCATATAGAGAGATCCCTCTCTGAAGCTGGAAGGGCTAGATCCCAGCTTCCAAAGTGGTTTTGTGGTTACCTCTGGGTTTCTCTCACAACATTCAGAAATTACGGAGTGATAACAACAAGATCCATGGTCAACAGAGCATGAAAAGCTTTCCTGAAGGGTCGACATTTAGTTTAATCGGTCAGATCTATTGGCTTGACAGTTGAAGGCCCATGTAGCACAGACTCATAATCCTCCCGAAGGTGAGTGAGAAAAGTTCTATATCTCTGCATACTTATTAGATGCAATTTGTGAACAACAATAGTTCCCTGGCATGAACTAGACACAAACACCATGAGAGCCTGTCGTACACATTTATTGTAGGTTGCTTTCAGAATGCAGTTATTGAGGAGTAATGGCACAACTAACTGACCACTTCATCATCCCACATTATAAGCTTATCTTTGAAGAAGATCCACCTTGCATGTCACGAGAAGAAATGAAAGTGATAATAGACATCACAGATTGGTATTCCTCACTAGGTGGCACCTTCATTAGAGTGTTTAGCGAAGAGAAGCCTCTGCATGTTTTACCAAGGTATGCCACCGACAAACTTGTCATGAAAGAAGTATCATATCATCTCGCCACATGGTTTTCAGCATCATTGTAGAGGAAGAAGAAAGCACCATGGACCACTCTTCCTTTGCAGATTAGATTATACGAGATAAAGAACTTGAAAGTTGTGGATGCTGAGGGAAAGGAGATAGTAACGTTTTAATTTGGCACTCAAGACTTTAATCTGTATGATCCCCAAAATATTTATAAATACCACTGTGTAAGAATTTACTTTCCGTGGATCGACATGGAATTCCATTAGCCAGAGGAGGATCCATGGAGGTATTGCTACAATGCCTCCAGACACCATGGGCCAATCAGTTTAGCAAGGACTTCATAGGCTGCTCCACAGACGTCAACAACTTCGAATGCAACAACAATAGAAGGCATCAATCCCATGAAGGACAAGGGAAAGAGGAATATTATTGACAATCCAAAGGGAGAAAAAAGCCGCAAGATGAAAGCAGATCATATTATCACGAAACCAGCTCTGGCAGCAGAAGCAAAGAGGAAGCAGAGGATATAAAGGGAAGAGTAGAGGAGGAGAGAAAAGTATAGGTTGCAGGAAGCAGAACTGAAGTTACAACAGACAGAGCAGAAACCGAAGGAATAACATGAGTTGAGGAGGAGAGAAAACAAAGAGAAGTAGAAGCAGGAGGAAGAAGAAAGATAAGGTGCATTGACAGAGGAAACAACGTCGGTACATGTTGAAGGGCAGGAACATGAACAACCAGGAGCTGAGGAGGAAGGTGAACATATATAGGATTAAGAGCTTGCTCAACATATTGGGAAATTGATTGAAGTGATAGACATGGAGATGGAACAATAGCCATAGAATGTAGATGTTTATATGATGTCGAGTGCACCACATATCATCCCTCAGTTTCCACCACCTCCAACAGAGCTAGTGTCAAATGAGGAAGGGGGTGTTGTTCCCCTGGATGATGATCTAGTAATGGATGTGTACAATCTATCATTCGATGAGTTCCAAAGGAGGATTGTACAAGCACAGAGAAATCACTTTCCGGATGATCATGCATCACCTGCATTCATTAGAGAAAGGGTGATAGTGTCGGACACCAGGAAGCATCTAAATTCCATTTCCAAAGCCAACTTGGCCTATGTAAGAGAAACAATATTAAAAATTTATTATTTGATGACCGAGAATGAGCAATTGGCACAGAAATTGCAGGCTTCCAGGCAAGAGACATAAAAACTTCGTGCAACAATGCATAATGCACTTTATGCACAGGTTTACTTGGAGGAGATGAGAGTGGTGATACTTGTTGAAGTATCAACACTTGGAGAAACCAAGTGGAAGCTCTATGAGGGGTTTGTCACCGTACATAAAGAAGTTGTCTGTTTGTATGGCTTACAATGACAAAGAAAAGAGTTTGTTAAAGCTCTCAAGGACATCCAATTTTGTAACAACCCTGGTCAAAAATCCATGTAAAAATATATAAGGCCACGATAATGGGATACATATTCTAAGATGAATGGTGGGAAAAAAACATCCCAGTGGGGTGTCACTTTAGTTTATTATGGCTAGGGAAATTGGAAAAGGAAATGACAAAGGCTTTGGAAAGGGAAAGTGGCATTTTGGCACATTTATTTATGAAAATAATGGAATTTAGGAGAAAATGGAGGTGAAAGGTCACAGGTTGCATGTGAGGAGGAAAATGAAGGAAAATAATGGAAAATGAAGAAAATAGAGGCCTCATTAATAAAAAGGCTTATGAGGACTAGTTCACAAATTTTTTTCAGTTAAGTTTTGGAGCTCTCTCTCTATTCTCTCTCTCTCATACTCTTGGACACTTAGAATTTTTCTTGGAGCACTCTTGGAGGAGTGTGGCATACTTGGAGTTTTGGAGAAAGAAAGAAAAGGAAGAGTAGGAAAGCGTAAGAGGACATCAAGATTAACAACTACAATGGGTTTTTCTTGCAGTTCCCAAGTTACATGTATGTTTTACTCATTAGTTTTGGCATGCATGGCATATGCATGTGGTTTATTGGTCATGATATTTCATTGGCATGGAGGATTGCCTGGATTGAAAGTGGATTTTCCTAGCCTTTCCATTTCCTAGATATCCATGGTTATGTGGGTTTATTTCTTTGTTTTTCTGGTTGGTTCTCATGTTTCCTTTATTTTGGGTTGAGTTACTAGTTCCTGGAAGCCCTAGTTGGACAAACGCTTTGGAAGCCCTATAACAACTTGGGTTGAGTTACTAGTCCTGGATGCCTTGGTTGGATAAATGCTCTGGAAGCCCTTGGTGGGTTGAGTTACTAGTCCCGAAAGCCCTGGTTGGAAAAACACTTTGGAATCCCAGTGGCAGATGTGGGTTGAGTTACTCATCCTATAAGCCTTGGTTAACAAATGCTCTAGAGCCCTGGAAGGCTTGGGTAGAGACCAATCTGGTGACGGTTTGTGATGTACGACCATGAGGTGGAATCATTGTTTGATGGGTTTAGACGGTTTCACTTCTGGAAGACTTGGATGGTTTTTGATTGATGTGTTTAATGAGATCCCACATTCATGCTTGGAATGTGGCATGAGGGTGACTGACTAAAGATAGATTTACCTCAGCCATGTCTACGGTAGGATGGTTCATGGAAATCCCACAACTTGTTGGCCTTTGCAGCATTAATGTGAGGTTATTTCTCCTTGTTATTTCATAAGTATTATATTGGTTTATATGTGAATGATATGTTTGTGATTTCCTTGGTATTTCTATTGGTATTATGTTGGTTATGAACATGTATTATGACAGTGGCTAGGTATGGTTATCATCATGTTTTTACTTGTAAATGAATGAAAAATGTATCTATGGCCTAATAGATGAAACTATAGCTAATTTGTTGAGTCATCAACGCTACTTAGCGATTCTCAGATGAGTGTGAGACCCCTATGCTTAGATTTGTTGTTTAAACCTATAGATTTCATATTCATGATATGTTTGACAAAATTCCTGTCATGGCTAGTAGGGGTCCAATCAAGGAATTGTTCAATTAATTGCATTTGTATCCTTACTCTATTGTTATCTTTCTGTTATGAAGGTTTCATTTAGTTCTGGGAAGCGACCTGGGCTCTAGGCTTGAAAAAGTGCTCAAATCTCGGGGACGCAGGCACAACACTTGGCAGAAAAGTCCATGGACGCAGGCATACCATGATGTGTGAACGTCCAAAGCCTCCTGGATGCATGCATACCCATATCAAGGGAGCATTCGGGAGTTTAATGATTCAAAAACTCAGTGGGACCTAGGGGTTGGTTACCTGAGAGGTTAGGATGGTTCATGGGAGTCATGTTGCTTATGTGGAAGGTCTGTATGCTGTGTTTCCATCGGTTCCACTTCCTTAAGCCGACTTAGGAGGTCGAATCATATCATAGTAACTTTTTCTCACAAGTTTAACTCGATTGGCCGGTTACTTGGGTAGATGTGGGAGGAGGGCATTACAAAGTTTCCATTATCTATGTGCAAGAATGGACAATGCAATACAAAGGGGCACCTCTTGACTTAGTGAAGAAAATTAAGCCACAGGAAGAGTTGGAGAAAACAAAAGTTTGAATGTTGATTAAGAAAAATAAATATCTCGCCTAATTCATTGGTAGCATTCATGCCTCATATGTACGGTTGTTTAGTAGTTTGGATGCCTTGGTGAGAACACACCAGATCCCGTTAATCGGCTCACTCACCAAAGCCAAATTTAATAACAAAGTCCGATAGGAGATCGAAGAGTACTTGAAGCAGTTGAGACAAAATGCCACCAGGGAAGACTTGGTGCTGAACAGACAAAACATGAAGAACTACATTGGTGGTCATGTCCAAGTCTAAACAGTGCTACTCATGCTTCAGAATGAACTTGAAAAAGGTCCCAAGGCATTGTATCTAGATGCCAAGGAGGCTAGATTTCGCTTCTATCTAGACACTATCATGCAATTTGGGAACATCATCACATGATATCAAGCTTGGCACCAATATGTGACCGAGAAGCAGCAAGTGGAGGTTACTAAGCTAGACTTCTCCCAAACTCAAGCATCATAGTGTTGTGTCTTGTTAGGCTGTCAAGTTGTCTCTACCTTATTTTGTCTTACATGGTTACAAGTGTAAAATGTAATATTATTTGTAATTATGTTGTAACCGAAATTCCAAGTGCCAATATTGGAATATGAAGAGTCATCATGTAATGAAATGTGTCATTTTGTAAAGAAGTTGAAGAGTCATGAGGGTAGTCCAAAGGTCATAGAGGGGAGTTGAAGAGTCACGCCCTCTTGTTATAAATAAAACCTCATAACTCATGTAAAGGGATTTTGGGATCCAAGATTTTGGGTAGGCTTAGGCTTAGAAAGAGCTTGGGAGTGTTGTGAGGAGCCTTGGCTTCTCTGTAGCGTAGAGTGAGTATACTTCTTTGGAGAAGCAGGTGTTCTTGACTGTAATGTGCCAGAATAGTGGTCGTCAATGGTGTATGTATGAATGGAACTTTCACTTATAATAATAAAATCAGAGCCAACACGCTTTCATGCATATATTGTGAATATAGTAGGAGTATTCTTGTTGTATTTTCAATGTATGTTATTTAAATTATAGTTATGCTTATGAACTATTTCATTTGCATTTGTATGAATCTTGTTGAATCGGTGTTGTTGTATTAATTCATCACTTTAACTTGTGGAATATTCCACATCTTAGCTTGTGATGTCCTTTCACTCGTGTGTTCCTTTCAAGCTTTGTACTATTACAGAATTCCAAGGGGCACGCTTCCTTTTTCGTTCGTGCATTGGAACCTTCATGCATCGACTTGACTCTCCGTAAGGTCACACACTTGCTCTCACCCAAAGTTATCATACTTCACTCTTCGCATTTTCGTAGTCAAGGCATAACATTACCACCCACTGTTTGGACTCCTACTCCAAATGGTGTGAGGTCTAGTTGGGACTTCATATCGGGGAGATCCCTTGAATGTTGGCGGGTCCAACGCCATCAACATTTCTGGTGCTAGAAGGAGGGCCAAATCACAAGTCGAGCACTTGAAGTCTGTTTTGAATTTCTCCACACATTTAATGACTTCTTCCACAATCGTAACCCCGACATGTTTTTCTAAACACACAAATCTAAAAGTGTCGACAAGAATTATTGATGACTTGTGCAATTTGAAATTCAATGGTGAGGGTGAAACAATATTATTTGAACACACCACACATTTTCTTGATTTATGAACAAAGCACAAAATCCATTGTGAGGATGTTGGTTGTATGTTTTTCATTCTTACATTCAAAGGGCGCATATGATAATGATGTAACACATTGCCTAATGACTCCATACACTCTTTCGAACAGATTTTCATAGAGTCATGAAATGCATTTGATTTCTATGATCGTAAAATTCTATCCAAGAAAATTCCAAATTTGTGAAAAGCTCCTAATGAATCTGTTCAGTATTTTCACAATCATTTCATCCATTTTTTCTTTGAATTTCCTGAAGATTATGTTGGCTGGTATTTCTTGGTAGACAAACTTCCATATTTTGTTCACATTTTAGAAAATCCACACGAGTTAGAATCTTTTGAACCACTCCCAACATACCTCGATGTTAGAGCTTCTAACTCTATGACAGAAAAGGTTGATGTTCCAAGTGACCCTTTGTCTCCTTATCATCAAACAACTATAGTGCCGTAGGTTGAGGTGGGAGAAGTTGAGAATTTGTCTATTGATCTACCACCATCTTTTCCTACCCCACTTACTCAGAATTTTAGCATGGGTTTGGACTGTCAGTTTGATGGTTGTGATGAAGTGCTATCTCCTTGTACTCCATCCTTTGGTCCTTCTGATCCTTCGGATTGTGATGTGTTATGTTCACCTGTTTCCAATCTCTCTTTATGTTCACGAGTATTAACTTTTGGATGGAGTTGGTGTTGAAAACCAAACCTACGGTATCATTTTTGATGAGTATGTGTGGGATTTTGAACAAGAACCTGTGGTGGAGAATGACCTCCTTCAGTTCACACCTCTACTGCATTATCCTGACATTTTCCACGATTTTGTCATTCCTATTGAAACTTGTGAAAATTTAATTTTTGTTGATGGTACTACTTTAAATAATTCTCAAAACTCGTGGGATGTTAGTTTTTCATTTGAGTGCATATAGGACAAATCTTTTCTGTCCGATCCTCCCAATCTCTCACGTTATCTTTCTAGAAATATAGAGGGTGAAATTTCTCATTTTTTATCATCCCCTCTTTACGATTTGTTAGATCATGAGGATGCCTTTGTTCATAGTCTTGAACTTTCTGATCGTGGCTGTCATGATCTTTTCATTGATTCATTCGATCACGATTCAGATTCTTCCACTGTTGATATCTCTAAGCCACCAATCTTTGATGATCCATATTCTAATGAACTGGAACTTCACCAAGCTGTCAAGGCACTTCAACCCGAGCCGATGGTTATGTCAAGTCCTCGTAGTCTTGAGGTCAACTCTACTTCCGATCATAAATGTCTTGAATCTTCACGGGCTCCTCATCACTCTCCTGTACACATTGAAAACCAATCCATTTTACAATTTTCGCATCCTCCATATGTATCACACGATCCTATCGGTAAGTCGTTGAAGGAGTCGTATGTAGTGATCACTGTTGTTAAACGTAAGTTTTCTTCTTTCTTCATGTTCACTCATCTTTCAAGTTCGAAAATTTGTGCCTGCATGTCTTCGGCTCGTAGTGTGTTTGAACACCATTATCTAACCGCATAATGTCTTTCATGTGCTTTTCACCTTTACTTTTCTGCGTGTTCATTCAAACTTCGAACATTTTGGTTTTTATTGTCTTATATTTCTTATTTTTTGTTATGCTTGTATATATTTCTTGACATGCATTCCTTTGCCTACATAGGCCAACAAATGCGTCGAGGGTTGCATTGGAAGTATCACTTAACGTAATTTTCGCGTATGCTCTATTTAGGTTAGGCGTAGGAGTAGTTTTTATTTTCTTTGTCATTTCCTTTGATTTGCTTTAATTTGTTTTTCTTTCACTCCGTTTCTTTCCTTTTGTTTGTTTTGTTTCAGTTATAGGTTAGCTTCCGCACGAGATCATGTTTTGCTTCTAGACAAGTAAGGTGAAGTCCAAGAGGAAGTTGTACTGATATCAACACTTGGTTATCTTTTTATTCCCTCTCTTTATGTGAATCTTTCATTTCTGTTAGTCGATGATACTCTAATGGAAAATACATTCCTTTCAGAGAGAGTCATAGTGAAATCACGATGTTTGCACCTTTAACTAGTACCACCTACTCTAATTGGTCTTCTATTTTTGTGGTAACCCTTGTCAACTAAGTCGTGTAGAGTAAGGAGAGGGGGAAAACCTTAACAAGTATGTCAAAGATATATATAAACATCCTTCTCTGAAGGGACAACCTCTTTTAATCTCAATAAGTCGGGATCCCTCTTCTGCCTCATGAAATAAATAAGTGCCTATGCATAGTTCTTTAAAATAAAATAAAATAAAATAAAATAAAAACATAAAAATAAAATAAAGGGTGAAAGAAGAGAAAGGATTCCTGTGCAGAGAGGTGAAGCAAGCAACTCCGTCGGGGTACTATACAGGCTTGCTGGAAGCGGAGCAATGCCTGTGTTCCTGAAGTGACTCTGTCGGGGTAATGTCCAGGTCTGCTGGAAGTAGAGTAACACCAAAGATGAAAAACAATACTTTGAAAATATCTTTTACTTGTGAATTTATATACTCCTCATCCCCAATCGAACAACTTAGTATTGGCTTGGTATGTGTGTTGCCGATGAAGAGAATGATAGGGACTATATCTTTAACTCAAGCTAAGTGAAGAAGCTATGATAATCAAAGAACTGAACAACACTTTTGGAAAAGTTAGACCTATCTTGCATGAGACAAGATCTATACGGAGAGCTGGAATTCTACTAGTGTGTCGCCATTATTGTAGCGACTACAACCACACTCCAAAATTTTGCTTATGCTTTAATTTTGGAGCCTTCCTTCCTATCCACAGGAGCTGATCTTGCACTGATCCAGGTATTCTTGGTTCGACTGAGACTTATCTTTTCATTTTTTCTTGTGTTTTCTAACTTAGTTGATTCTTCTAAGTCACAAGTTGATCTCCTTACTTGGTATCACAACAGTTCTAGGCTTGCCTCCAGAAATTGCGCAATCCTTGAGGGAAAGTAGCCTTAATAATGGGAATTACGCAGCCTTGATTAGCAGTCAGCCTTGAGCTCAGGAACTGCGCAGTCATGGAAGGAAACCCAACACTGAGCCCATAAACTACGCAACCATCACTAAGCTAAGAAACTATGCGGTGCACTAAGCCGGAAAGTTTCCCAGTTCCTCAAAACTGCACAATATTTCCTGATCGTGTGCATGGCAAGTTTCCCTAGAAAAAGGCAAAAAATCATCCCTAAAAAATAGGGATCTATTTTTAGTATCTTGAAGGAGGCATTTTTGCTATTTTTAGAAACTTCTGCCAAGTGTCACTTTTTCCTTGATTTTAGGCATGTGCATCATAAACCATAATTTGCCCAAATCTATTTAACTGACACTTCTAGAGCTCATTTTCACTCTCTATCTTGGAGCTATAACATTCCTGAGGAGATCAAAGAACCTTCGATGCGATCGTCGTCACTTTTCCGGGTGAGTTTCCCTTTTTTCGTCTTTTGCCGCTTTTTCTGTCGCTTTTTGTCATTTGCCTTGTGTGAGTATTTTTTCACTTATTTATCTTCATGGTTGATGGTGTTTTAACTTTTCTTTTAACTTGTAGAAGTGTTGTTTTAAGTTTAGATTTCCTTTCCCAAGTGTTGCATTAATTTTCCTATTTTTTCACCTATGGTCGTCATTGCGGCGAATCTCCTCGCATAGTTTATTTTCCGTCCACTTGATTAATTGATGCACTTGATTCACATGGATTTATTCATTCTTAGTCAAATTTGTACTCAAGCTCACATTATCTCTTAGATCATCTCGTCTTTCACACTTCCCTTGGGCAGATATGTACATCCCTTGGCTGGTTTTCAATTTTCCCAGCTCGGAACTGCGCAATCCTAAGGCTCAAGCCATAAGCTTGGCCTATGGAATTGAATAGTGTGTAGTCCAAGATGGCTCCAACTATGCAGTTCCAAAAGCCAGCCTGTCATCTTGGCCATTGAGACTGTGTAATGCGTAGTGTCTCCCAAACCTCTGCCAAGGCTGAATTGCACATTGCGCAATATAAAGCCACAAGCTTCGACCTTGCCTGCTGGGACTGCACAGTGCGTAGTTCCCTTAGGTAGCTAGTCCCTCTTTCCAATGAGAATTGAGAAATCATCCCCATCAGATGCCTGGTTTCTTGCTTGAACTTGCCTTGTAAGTAGATTTTCTTAAGACTGATATTTTCTTGCCATGAGTGCCTTTTCTGTCCCACAGGTATAACAATTGTTGAGCACCTCTCCAATAGTCACTATTACCATGGAACCTAAGAGAACTACTTCAAAAGAAACCACTAAAATTAGTACTGGGGAAGCAGTTGAGCAAGCATCAGTGGATTTTCCAATGTATGAAGATACTCAACTGTTTATGGAAAAGGTATCATCACTGACATGGCAGTAGGTTAAATATGCTTTTGCAAAGGACTTTGAGGCAGACTTAGAAGATCGACAGGTGTATCTCAACATCCGACAGTCAGAATTATACAAGGTTGCATGGTGGTATCCAACCTTCTCATGTGTAGATGTCATCAGCTATATTGTCTCACACATTAATGAGAAGACCATGACATTGAGCAGTGCCAGTGGAAAAAATCTTGCCACCTTCCGGGCAGAGGAGTATCAACACATGTATCACTTGCTCGAGCTAGTAGAACGCATGGACTCACTTTTTTATGCCACCCATAGCTATGTGAACACAAGATACATTGTTAAAGGTTGGCTAAAGGAGCCACTGAAGTTTCGACAGACACCCACCCATGTGTACAGGACAAAGTCCCTCAAGAAGGCCTACTAGCTCTTGGTTATCTTCGCTTGTAGGATCCATGGTTAGCAGAGCATGAAAACCTTTCTTCAATGGTGGGAAGTCTTATTTGAATAGGTGTTGAACAAGGGGAAGTCGTTCAATTGGTCAAATCTATTGGCTCGATAGTTGAAGGCCCATGTAACACAGGCTTGAAATCCTCCTGAGGGTGAGCTAATAAAGTTCTATATGTATGCAATCTTTGCACAAAAAAAGTTCCCTGGCATGAACTGGACATGGACACCACAAGAGCCTGCGTACACATCTATTACGGGTTTCTTTCAGAATGCAGTTATTGAGGAGTGATGGCACAGGTAACTGACCACTTCATCATCCTGCTTTATAAGCTTATCTTTGAAGAATATCCATCTTGCATGTCATAAGAAGAAATGGAGGCGATAGCAGACATCGCAGATTGGTATGCCTCACCAAGTGGCACCTTCATTAGAGTGTTTGGCAGAGAGAATCCTTCGCCTGTTTTACCAAGGTATACCACCGAAAAACTTGTCATGTAAGAAGTATCGTATCATCTCACCATAGGGTTTTCAACAACGTTGCACATGAATAAGAACACCATGACCCACTCTTCCTTTGCAGATTGGATTATATGAGATAAATAACTTGAAAGTCGTGGATGCTAAGGGAAAGGAGATAGTAAAGTTTGAATTCGACACTCGATACTTTAATCCGTATGATCCCAGTAATATTTGTAAAGACCACTGTGAGAAAGTTTACTTTCCATGGATTGATGGGGCATTCAATTGGCCAAAGGAGGATCCATGGAGGTATTGCTACAATGCCTCTATGTTCCATGAGTTAGTCAATTTAACAGGGAATTAACATGTTTCTCCACAGATGACAACAACTACAAAAGAAATAATAATAGAAGGTAGTAATCTCGTGCAAGACAAGGGAAAGAGGAAGATTTCTAACAATACATAGAGAGAACAAAGCTGCAAGATGAAAGAAAATCCTATTATCATGAAAGAAAATTTGGCAGCAGAAGCGAAGAGGAAGCAGAGGATACAAAGAACAGAGTAGAGGTTGCAGGAAGTAGAATTGAAGCTGTAGCAGACATAGTAGAAGTTGAAGGAAGAACATGATTTGAGGAGGAGGGAACAAGAAGAGAAGCAAAAGCACAAGGAAGAAGAAAGAAATAGAGCAATGATAGAGGAAACAACATTGATACAAGTTGAAGAGCATGAACAGGAACAACCAACACTTGAGGAGGAATGTGAACAGATGCGGGATCAGGAGCTTGCTTAGCAGATTGAGCAATTGATTGAAGTGATAGACATGGAGATGGAACATGAGTCGCATAATGAAGATGTTGATTTGATGTCGAGCGCACCATAGGTCATCCCTCAGTCTCCACCACCTCCTGCAATAGAGACATCCCCGAATGAGGAAGGGGGTGTTGTTCCCCTAGATGATGATCCGTAATGGATGTGTACAATCTATCATTTGATGAGTTCTAAAGGAGGATTGTACAAGCACAGAGAAAGAACTTTCCAGATGATCATGCATCACCTGCATTTGTTAGAGAAAGGGTGATAGTTTCAGACACCAGGAAGCATCCAAATGTCACTACCAAAGCCAACTTAGCCTATGCAGGAGCAACAAGATCAAACATTCAATATTTGATGATTGAGAATCAACAATTGGCACAAAACTTGCAGGTTGTTAGGAAGGAGGCAAAACAATTCCACACATCAGTGCAGAATGTAGTTGATGAGCCCCAAATTTGGTAACATTTTGGGCTCATTTGGCCTAATTACCCTTGTTCAATCCTTCATTTTTCATAACTTATGCATTATTTTTTAGTATGTTTATGTCATTTGTATGAATAAGGGTAGTCACTATTCCTAGGTGGCTAACACGTGCTCATTTCAGGATTTTTTGACACATGTTGGAGCAAAACCGAGCAGACATGGGCTAGGAGACAGCCAAGCTTGGGTTGAGGATTCATAGGGGGGTTGTCTATGGCATTAAATAGCCTCCCTCGGGATCTTCAGTCCCAACTCCGAGCTCCAAAGGCCACCAAAACCGGATCTAGAAGGCAGCCAAACAGATTTCTTGGAAGGAGCTGTTCACTCACAGTTTGGGCAGCCAAGTCCCATAGATTTAGGAGGCCAGCTAGGGCCTCGTGGTGTATAAATGTTAAGGCCTCAGCCTTCGAAAAGGACTTTTTGAAAAACTCTTGCATATTCTGTACTACAGTGCTGCTAGCTCTGTTTTGTTCTTTTGTAGCCATTGTTGGCATAACTCTTGACTTATGATTATTTTTTGATAATGGGAAGCAGTCAGATTTGATATCAGCTCTGAGTTTTCTATAGGAGCCATAGCTCTCGGGGTTGGGCCCAACCTGAGAGCCTAGGGCCTCCTTATTTGTATTGTTATCTTTCCTTTAAGCACTGTGATTTTCCTTTTATGCATTTGAAACATGGTTTTGTTGAGCAAGATTTAGTTGTGTTGGCTAAATAGGTCATTGTTGAGGAATAGAATTGCTTCAGATGTGTAGAATAGATTGATAGGATAATAATTGATGAAGCTCCAGAAAAAGGGTTGCCTGCACTCTCAGTTTCACCTCTCCCTTATTGGATCAGTGGCTGGAATTGCAGAAACAGTGCTGCCCAACAAAAACACTAGTTTTCTTGACCATGCAATCTTTGGTGTAATGTCTTCATTTGTAGAAGTTAGTCATGCCTTCAGACCTTTGTGGATGTTTCTTTGATTAAGTGCTGTACATGGTTCTCGTTGGAAATAAAGTTGCTGTTCATTTGTTTCGTTGATAGTTAGGATAGATTAGCTAAGATTTTGATTGTGTGCAGGATTTGGTTGATTCGGTTAAGTGCACACCGTGCAGGGCATATCCATCTCTCTCTCATCCACCTAAGCTTCGTCCAGGCCAGCTGCCCTATCTCCTAGTTAGCTCCTTGTCTCACAACTACTCTTCTGCCCACGTAACCCTACCTTCTTGCTCCTCCATTGCCTTAGCCTTCCTTAAGTCAAGTTAGCTTTCCACATCCTCTCATCACTTCATCCATCAGTCACTGGGTCATTTCAGACCCCTACCCTACCTCTCTATCCATTCATGCATCCTCTTTCACTCACCCATCCTCCAAAATCCAATTTTAGAACATCCTGTAGAAATCCCTGAACATCCTGTAGAAATCCCTGAAACATCCCGTAGAACCCCTGCAGACTTCCTGTAGAAGCTCACAAGTGAGGTTGCTGGATAGCCAAACTTTTTGAAACTCTCTGGAAGGTTGTTAGGGACTCCTTAGACCTTCTCTGAGCCTTCCGAACCTTTCCCAAGCAGTCCCCTTCCTTGATCCACCCCTGCACAGTAAAAAGCTAGTTAAAACACATGCATGATAATTCTGATAACTTATTTGAAAACACAAAAAGATGTTTCCTTCAGATAGAGATAGCCTAGGCATGTGCATTTTACCTTCATATAAGTAATGGCATCTCTTCTAATAGTTTGCATTCTCTCCTCTGCATTAGTAGGACTAGCTGGTAGAATTAGGGTTTGCTACGGTTTATGTTACTTTTTGGATTTCAGTTTCTTTCTTCAAGTAAATCAGCATCCTCTGAGTTAGCTTCCATCCGTCAGTTAAAAAGCTTCTTCTAAGAGCTCATATAAGTTGGCTTGAGCCCTAGCGGACTTGTGCCAGCTGACCAAGTGACAGCTGCAGCAAGAGCTAGTACTTGTGTATACAGCACCGTCGCTTCCAAGTTTGTTACGAACTACCGGGTTGATAAAATTAAAGAAGGGAGTTCCAGGAGTTGCAACATTATTGCTGCAATACTGGGGCCCACCATCTTTTTGGCACCGTTTCCAGGGAAGTGTCAGAGTATTGGTGCTTGTTGCTTTTCTTCTATTTTCCTACACTCGCCTTCTGCTAGATAGTTTATTTCATTTCCATCCTGCAATTTCATTTCCGCAAAAGTAAAATAGATATTTCCTGCTTTCATAGATTAGCATTTCAATTCTGCAATTTCAATTCTGCAAGCGTAGATTAGCAATTTCAATTCTGCAAGCGTAGACTAGCATTTCATTCCTACAATTTCATTTGAGCAAAATAGATTAGCCATTTCCTGCTTTCATTTCAATTCCGCATTTTCATTTCAGCAAGATAGCTAGTTGCAGTTCAATCTATTTCAGTTTTGCAGGTACAAGCAGAAAAAGCAAAAAGCAATCAAAAGCCTTTCCATTTCATGCCTCGTAGGAACATAGATAAAACCGGCAAATTCTTACCCAACACCCCCACCACTTCATTGAGTCACCCTTCTCTCTTCTTTGGTGACAGTGATCCAGAAGAACCTATAGGCGAGCCTCCTGAGATATACGAAGATCCTATAACAGAAGAAGAGTTAGAAACCACTCCACCTGATGCCATGGCTGAGAATAGAAGAGAATCTGAGAATGAAAGAGAAGATGAGAGAATAGAAGGTGCCTTTCCCATCCGAGAGACCAATGGAGACATGAAAATGAAAAACATAAGCCCCTCTGCTTTACCTCACTTCCATGGATTGACTAATGAAGACCCTGATACCTTCCTGTTTGAGTTTGCTGTCCTTTGTCGAACCTATGACTATACAGAAGATGAGCAAAAACTGAAACTCTTTCCCTCTACCCTCAAGGATGGAGCATTACGCTGGTTCATGGGCTTACCTGGAAACAGTATCACCACTTGGGCTCAGATGCAGCAAGCTTTCAATACCAAATACTGGGACTACTGTAGGTCCAAGGAAGCTAAGGGAGAGATCTTTTGGATGACCATGGGAAATGATGAGTCTTTAGAAGATTATGAGGAAAGGTTCCAACTTAGCTATAAACGGGCCAGGTGCACACTTGACCCTGAATCTCTCAAGTTGGTCCTGCTCCGAGGAGTCCCTGAAGACCTTTTAGATACCCTTCACATGTTAGCTGGAGGAGATATTTACCAACTACCTTATGAGGATATAAAGACAGTGTTTAGAAACCACTCTAGGGCAGCCCAGAAAAGAGGTAGGGGAAACCCCCTTTCAGCTAGTGCTACTTTCTCCAAGCATGAGTTTGTTAATCAGCTGGAGGAACTCAAAAATGAGGTGAGACAGACCATTGCCATGCAACTTGATACATTCTGAATCTAGCAAAAGAAAGAGGAAGCTGAGAGGGATTTGGCCATCTTCTGTCCTAGGTGTACAAGGAACCACCCTAAGAACGAGTGTCCATTACACTCGCTAGAGGTATGTTTCGTTTGTGAGGAGGATCACCCCACAAACCAATGCCCAACCTTACCTGGGTTCAAGGCCATGTACCGAGGAACCTAGGCACCCACTGAACCTCTCTACTTCCTCAACCAAAGGAGGTCACATGGACCTAGACCTCACCAGCAGGGGATGCAAGGGACATCCCAAGCTTATTATAGCCCCAACCAATCTGCTCCTATGCCTTCTTGGGGTCCCCCTGCTCATCCTTCCTGGTCTGTGCCTCCTCCATGGTCTTACCCACCTCAATACCATACTCAGTCCACTACTCATTCGTTTCACTCCCATGTCCAGCCACAACCTCAGTGGAATGCACCTCAACCGGGGTGGAGACCCCAGTACAACACTCCTCTCTCCATTTTGCCTCCACCACCAGTTCAACCACAACCATTACCTCCTGCTCCTCCAAGACAACCCCAACAGACCCAGCAGGTATATACCGGGGAAACAACATGCCCTACCTATGCTGTGGAGATCCAGGAGATCAACCTGCCATCCGGGAAGACTCTTCCGGATCGCCAACCTCCTCCCCCAGAGGACGAGGAAAATAAACAGGAAAGTGAACCCAAGGCCACTCCACCCTTTCCTGAAAGACTAACAGTCACCACACAACCCGACCTAGAGGAGAATGAGCTTCTGGGAGAACTCAAACAGTTGTGTGTGAGAATACCACTTCTCCAAGCCATCAAAGATGTACCGATATAGAACAAATTGGTTAAGGAAAAGTGTTTCAGGCACCCAGGCAGGCAAAAAAGAGATGCCTCAACCATCAATGTCATAGGACAACTGTCTGATCTTATGTTGGGGCAAGTAATCTGTCCAAAGTATTTGGATCCTGGGAGTCCTGTAGTTGATGTCCACATCAATGGCACCATCATACCCCACACTTTGATTGATTTAGGGTCTGCCATTAATGTGATGACCAGGGATACCATGCTCAAACTCAACCTTCAAGGTTCCTTAAGGAAGACCTCGACGGTCCTACAGTTGGCAGATCGCTCCACCGTGACTCCCGAAGGGATTGTGGAGGATGTCTTGGTCTCTGTTGACTCTTGGGAGTATCCTGCGGACTTCTTGGTTCTTCAACCAAAGGCAAAGCTTACTTGATACCCCCTTATTTTGGGAAGACCTTGGTTAGCCACTGCGGATGCTTACATAAGCTGCCGAGCAGGAAACATGACCATAAAAAATGGTCCTATGTCCAAGCAGATAGTCCTATACCCTCCTGCCCAACCTCTATTAGAGCATGACTTACCACTTTGGTTGGAAGAAAGAGAAGAGGATGAGGTGTACTCTGCACCCTTGTGCACCTTAGAAACCACCAGGGGAGGTCCTCAAACCGAGGATGATTTGATTGAGACCTTGATTCAGAATCCGCCTCCCAGTGCATTGTCCTTAGAGAAATTGGTGGAAGATACTCAAGCCAGCACCTTAGTGGACCTTTGTGTGACCGATCCACTCTCTCCCAGAGTCAAAAATGTGAAGTTTGGCCCCGAGAGAACGTTAAAGATCAGCTCCTCCCTATCTCCTTCCCAGGAAAAGGAGCTGTATAGTCTGTAGGCCAGTCATCTAGATGCTTTCGCTTGGAACCATAAGGAGATGAAAGGAGTCTATCCTTCGGTCTGTACCCATCACATCCACATCAAAGAAGATTGTAAACTGGTCAGGCAACCTCAGAGGAGAATGAATCTAGCCCTTAAGGACATTGTCAAAGAAGAGTTGCAAAAACTGTTGGATGCAGGATTCATCTACCCCATCTCGGATGGCGAGTGGGTGTCCCCTCTAGTGTTGGTACCCAAGAAAAATGGAAAGTGGAGAATCTATGTGGACTACCGAGAACTGAACAAAGCCACCAAGAAAGACCACTTTCCTCTGCCTTTCATAGATCAAGTGTTGGATGGACTGGCGGGGAAGAATTTTTTCTCTTTCCTAGATGGGTTCAGTGGGTATAACCAGATCCAAATCAGCCTGGAAGACCAAGATAAGACCACCTTCACTTGTCCTTGGGGTACCTTTGCTTACCGAGTCCTTCCCTTTGGGCTATGCAACGCTCCTGCCACTTTCCAAAGAGCAGTATTGAGCATCTTTTCTGAGCTGGTCCATGATTCGGTGGAAATCTATATGGATGACTTCACCCCTTATGGGTCCAACTTCCAGGAAGCATTGTCCAATCTGGGAAAAGTTCTAACCAAGTGCATTGAGATGAACCTGTCCCTTAGTCCTGAAAAATGTGAATTCTTGATGACTGAAGGGACCGTGCTAGGACATACCATTTCTCGCCAAGGATTGTAGGTGGATCCTAATAAAATTGCTCTCATCAAAAAGGTTCCATCTCCTCAGAAGGTAAGAGATGTTCGGAGTTTCTTAGGCTTAGCAGGATATTATAGAAGATTTATTAAAGACTTCAGTAAGCTAGCCTCGCCATTGTTTGGCCTCTTAGCAAAGGATGTTGAGTTCAAATGGACGGACGACTGTCAAAGGGCTCTGAATGAATTAAAGGATAAGTTGGTGTCCGCCTCGATATTGAGAGGTCCAAACTGGGCCCTACCTTTCCACATCCACACTGATGCCTCGAACAAAGCCATAGGGGTAGCCTTAGGACAGGTTGAACAAAAACTCCCATATGCCATATACTTTGTCAGCAAAAACTTATCCAAGGCAGAACTGAATTATACTGTAACTGAGAAAGAGTTCTTGGCCGTGGTCCATGCCCTGAACAAGTTCTGACACTACATCACTGGCTATCAAACATTTGTACATACTGATCATGCTGCAATTAGATATTTAATGAATAAACCAGATGTGAATGCTCGTATTATTAGATGGTTACTTCTGTTGCAGCAGTTTGATTTGACTATCGTTGACAAACCAGGTAAAGAAAATGTTGTTGCTGACTTCTTGTCTAGACTGGATTTACCTGCAGGTGAAGATGGAACAGTGGATGACCAGATGCCAGATGAACATCTGTTTGCTATCTCAGTACTCTCTCCATGGTTTGCTGATATAGCAAACTACCTGGTCTCAGCACAGTTCCCTCCGCATCTATCTTCAAAAGAGAAAAGCAGAATTGTAAGGAAGAGTGCCTCATTCACTTGGATCGGGGGCAACCTGTTCAAACTTGGCCCCGATCAGATCTTAAGGCATTGCATCAGGGAGGAGGAAGTCTTTGACATCCTCCTAACTTGTCATGATGGGCCTTGTGGAGGACATTTTGCAGCCAAGAGGACTGCCTTCAAAGTTCTACAGGCAGGCTACTATTTGCCCACGCTTCATCAAGATGTCAAGAGATATATAAGCCAATGTGACTGATGCCAAAGGATGGGGAAGCCGACCCCAAGGGACGAAATGCCTCTCCAACCTCAAGTGACTCTTGAACCATTTGAGAAGTGGGGTATGGATTTTGTGGGTCCTATCAATCCTCCTTCAAGGCAAAGGTATTACATCATTGTGTGCACAGACTATCTGACAAAGTGGGCGGAAACCAAGGCAATCAAAGCAGCGACAAAAGAGAAGGTGGCTGAGTTTTTAAGAGAAAACATCTTCTACAAATTTGGCTACCCAAGAGAGCTAGTCACCGATCAAGGAAGCCAGTTCACCTCCAACTTAATTGAAGACTTGCTTGCTCATCACAAGATGAAGCATATTACTTCCACCCCCTATCATCCTCAAGCAAATGGGCAGGTGGAAGTCACCAATAGAGCATTAGAAGGGATTTTGACTAAGGTGGTGAGCAGCAGCAGAAAGGATTGGGCAGATCGCTTAGTTGAGGCCACTTGGGCTTACAACACCACTTGGAAGACCACAACCGGCTTCACACCTTATGAACTGGTCTATGGGAAGAGAGCTTTGCTGTCAATTGAGTTCGAGTATGATGCATTGAGGATGGCAGCTCAGCTGGACCTAGATCTCAGCCATGCCCAACAAGAAAGGTTATTGCAACTGAATGGGCTAGATGAACACCGAATGCAGGCCCTTCTCTACTCAGAAGTGGTTCAACTCCAGAGGAAGATATGGCATGACCGACACCTCAATGACAAGCAATTCCAACCGGGAGATTGGGCGCTGCTGTATGATTCCAGACATAAGGATTTCAAGGGGAAGTTGAGGACAAGATGGCTAGGACCATATGCAGTGGAGAAGTGTAATGATAATGGGTCTGTTCTCATTCGGACCATTGATGAGGAAGCCATCCCCATGCTCGTCAATGGCCATCGACTAAAGATCTACAGGAAACCTCCTTCGAGGCAAGAGTTCATCAAAACTGTGGAAAAATCAGTGCTGGTAATTGAGAAGGGTTCTGCCTCTGTTTTGGGCATACCCTGAGCATCATAAAAAAAAAAAAAAAAAAAAAAAAAAAAAAGGATCCTTGTGTGAAAACCTTTCTGAGGCTCCCAAGGCAGATGGTAGGGGTGAAAACCTCATTGAGACGCCCCTGTTGTCTCTCTGAAAAAATTGGAATAAAAAAGACCGTTGGGTGAAAACCTCTCTGAGGCACCCAAGGCAGATAGTAGGGGTGAAAACCTCCTTGAGGCGCCCCTGCTTTCTCCCAAAAAAAACAAAGGAAAAGGAAAAAAGGAAAAAGAAGGAGGCAAAAACAGAAAAACAGGCTCAATCTTTGGAAATTAATGCAGGTTGCAGGTATTCCATGCAAAAAGGAGGCCTCTCAACTCAAGAATAAGGGTCCCTACCATGCTACCAGGTAACCTCACCAACATTCCCTCCATAAACACTCATCTCTTCCAAGGTTTGGGCATAATCTGGTCATAGTTTAGCCTTCTACAGGAAGCTACAGGACTTTCTATAGGAAGTTCTGTATTTCTACAGGAAACTTCCTGTAGAATCTTTGGACGGGCCAGGACCGACTATGTAGAAGAATTTGAAGCTCGAAGCCCAATAAGGAGGCATGCAACCAATGTTTTTCTCCATCACCCACTGCTATCGCCTCCTTCCACCACCATTGCTGCCATACGATTGAAATACCTGCACAGTCATACCAGAACGTTGGACTCTCAGAAGAAATAATTTTCAAATGGAAAATAAAGCATGCAGAGGCCCAATGCACTACCTGTCAAGGCGATCCGAGGACCCTGCACCTGTGAACGTGACTCCACCATTTCGGCATGCACCCTAGGAGGAGAAACGGCTACAGGATGTCCTACAGGAATCCTGTAGCAGTTGATCCGGCTAGAGCACACACCATGAATATACCTGCAACTCATGAAGCCGGCGCATGCACCATCCACAGCCAGGAAACCGGCCTCGTAACTAGCAGCAGTCAACGAAAAGGAGCTCCCGTGCCTGTGCACGAAGCGGCAACAAGCGGATCCGTCACCCCTCGTCTTGAAGCATGAGAAAAATCACGTCCACGGTTGCACAGGTAAGTGCCTCACCCTATTTCATCAAATTACATGAACGATGCTCTAAAATGTGTGTAAATATGAAAATGAATGGATTGAACAAGTTGGGTAGCCATTCAACTGGCAACCACAACCAGCCCGACGGCCTCATCCGATCCGAAAAGCTTTGGTTGTGTCGACGAGACAGGAAATGGACACATGGGAAGCGTCCAGTCGGAGAGAAGCAACAATCTAAAAGGAGTGGCGACGGTAGATATACAGGGAATGATTCGGCAGTCAGGTAGACATGCAGCGGAATGATAGCAGGTGACGTCAGCCAACGGGCCGATGGGGACAACTCACCCCCGCACCACGAATTCCGCAGAAATTCAAATCCGCCGGCTAGATCACGTATGGCGCACTGCACTCATTTATTCTCAACTGCTTTTCAGCCGAGTACGCATCCTAAATTTTCTGAAGGCTGTTATTTCGAGTTCTCAGCCTATTCCAACATCCTGTTGCTGCACAGAAGGCCCAGAACCACTGAAGCGCTCCCCAGCACCCGTGCACGTCTTCTACAGGAAGCTGCACTACAGGAAGCTCAACGTTACGGAGGAAATTGAACTGTTCACGTCGAAGGTGGCAATTCTGGAATGAGGTAAGATTGAACATAGTCCTCCCATGCAATTGGTTCGAAAGGTGGTGAAGTAGACGTGTTAAAGGGGTAGGAAACCGTGAATTACAGTCTATGCGTGAATTTGCAAGCGTCTTCTTATTGCTGCATGAGAATTGTCGTCATAGTGTGTATGCGGGATTTTCTCCAGGGTTTCATTCATAATTGAGCCACTGTCAAGGCTCACTCGTAGACAGTCGTGAATTTTATAAACTGTGTGCATAACAGAGGCATAGCTCTGCGCTCTGTCTAAGGAAATCCCAAAGACCCACTTTTGTATATGAGCAAGCAGGCTGAGGCCAACACAGCAAGTGTTTACCATGCCGGGAGGGTTCATTAGAAAAGAGCCTACAGATTCAAAGAAGTTACGGGAAACCCCTGAGGTGGTGGACCTGTTTTCTCGTGCACGATGGATGTCATTCTGTGACAAGCTTCAAGGTCACGATGACGAGGTGGCAGAAGAATTCCTGCGATCCTTGCAGCCAAAGTCAAAGACGTTGGCCATTTTCAACTTCAGAGGTTTGACCCTCAGACTCACCCCACAGTTCAGAGTCACTGATCTACCGATGGGGGTACCTTGGGATAAGGAGGAGAGAAAACTGGGTCAGAAAGCTAAGAAGGAGTTCTTTTTGCCAGAGGAACAATTCTCAGAAGACAAGAATGGAGTTCGAAGAACCAGCCTACAGCCGTTCTGGAGTGAGGTCAGCCTCCAAATTATGAAGTATATCACGTGCGAGGGGCGATTCAACATCGTGTATGGATATCATTTTCAGCTGCTCACAGAACTTAGGCACCAAATGGACCTACCCTCAGAGAAAAAGTTGAGCATTCCTTACTTCCTCCTGCAATCCATGACTGAGTGTGCCACCAAATTGAGAGAGGGAACGCCAGACCAGATAGCCCATCATGGGCTCATTAAGCTCCTCGTGGAAGATGCACTCCACACGTACACCATCCCTCTCTCCTGGGAAACCTTTCGAAATTTGACTAAGGATGATGACATCCGAGTGTTGGCTGAGGAGCTCACCTCCTCCAGCAGCGAGGAGAAGGAACCCATTCAAGCAGAGAAGAAAGGTAAAGGCCAAGAAACCATGGCCAAAACACCAAAGAAAGAACACAAGGGAAAACAAGAGAAAGACCAAGCTGCCAAAACAGAGGGTGACAAAACCACACTAACACCCAGGGAGAAACGACTACAGAGCAGGGTGGAAAGGACTGAAAAAGTCCATGTCAGTGAGGGCACCTCTAAGGCAGCCTCAGCAAAATTGAAAGAAAAAGCACCCTCAGCCAAGCAGGCTAAAACGGTGCCGTCTGTTTCTACAGGAAAGTTAAAAATGGCTTCTACAGGAAGCCAGAAATCAGCCACTACAGGGCTTTCTACAGGAAGTCCTGAGAAAGGAAAACAGAAGGAGAAAACGACCGAAATTCTTGCTAGGGAGGCAGCAGCTGTGCTGGCCACCCTAAGTACCTCTCCCAAGCCAAAGGAGAAACGAAAGAGGGAGACTCCTCTGTATTTCAAAGCGAGGAGAAGTGTAAGAATTAAAACCGGCAGGCCCCAACCTCCATCCAAAGACCCAATTACCATTGAAGATACCCCTACCTCGCCAAATGAGAAGTCCCCCTCCAAAGTATCAGTCACGTATGAGCAGGGGAGCCTGAAGACAACTACCTGGAGGGAGAGAATGGAAAGGTCAGCTTCAAAAACCCCTCTACAGGATGCTGAAGCAGTTCTACAGGAAACATTAGCCAGGCTCAAGGAGACCGAAAGAATGGAGGGGGAGGCAGCCACATCACCACAAAGGGAAGAAGAGGTAGAACACATTATGGAGCCTAGCCCCCAGCCCAGCTTGAGCTCTTATTATAACTTTTTGGAGGCTGGGAAAATTATTCCACAAAAATTCACAGTGCCGCTTTTCTTTGCGCTGGAGGAAGAGAGAGTGAGGACCCACGCATGGATGAGGATAGCTAAATCTAAAGGAGTAGCATATATAGGCCCCTTGGAGCAACAACTCAAGGAGGCAAGAAGGGAATTAGCTATGGCAAAACACGTGGGAAACTGCCAGCGAGTATTTCTACAGGAAGAGAATGAGAAGCTCAAACTGTAGCTACAGGAACAGAGGAAAGAAAGGGGCACAACATCAGAGGACACTACAGCAGAACCTCAAGGCAAAGAAGGAATGCAAGCTGATCTTGAGGAACTAATCCAACAACTACAGGAAAGGGAATTGCAAGCAAATATAGAGATACAAGCTCTCAAACAACAGTTGCAAGAAAAAGAGGCACAACTGGCCTGCATGGCCAGTTGGGCTATGGATGCTCTACAATGTAGGCAGCCGGCCAAATCTTATGGCCTATACCTACGGGACCAGTGGCTGCAATTCCAAATTAATGCATTAGCACAGAGGGGTATCTCCCAGATCCAAAACCCCCAGCAGTTCACAGATTTATGCAACAGCAGCTCCATAGAGGACAAGGCCAAGCTATCAGAGTTCTACCTCCATAATTTGGCCCTTCCTAACGTAACTTCATGGGACCCCAACATAGTCGTGGGAGATATGCAGCTGATGGCATTTACCTCATGGTTAAACCACGAAGAAAAGAGAGCGACAAAGGTCAAAGATGTTATGAACCAGGAGTTACATGAACCACTGTTAATTAGAGCAGAGCCAAGGGACCCCACTACATTGATATACGCCCACCAACACCTAGCAACCAACCCTTAGGCTTTACTAAAATACATGGATCAGCAGGCTCAGGCTATAGCACATTTCGAGGATATGGAGCGATTATTAGGGGACAATTGTCCTCATGCTTGCACCCAAAGGTGGAACACATTGTCCCACAGCCTCAAAATCAGGGAGTATCACACTCCAACTAGAATGAGGGAGGGCCTAGTACGGGTACCTCTCTACAAGAAGTCCGTGCAGAACCTCTAGGCCAGCTGGATCGGCCTCAAGCTAAGCCCACCTTTGCTTTTGGGATTGGTAGAAGTAAGCACAGAAAAAGAAGCGCATAAGCAGTGGGAAGAGGTGGAAAAGAAGGCCGGGTTCCATGACAGTGAGGAGGATACTACTTCAGAAGCCTGGGATGTGAGAGTGGCAATTAAAGCAATGAAAGACGAGGAGCTGGACTAGTTGCTCAGGGATGAGCAATCATTTTAGTAGGGGGGTAATGATGAGCCCAAAATTTGGTAACATTTTGGGCTCATTTGGCCTAATTACCCTTGTTCAATCCTTCATTTTTCATAACTTATGCATTATCTTTTAGTATGTTTATGTCATTTGTACGAATAAGGGTAGTCACTATTCCTAGGTGGCTAACACGTGCTCATTTCAGGATTTTTTGACACATGTTGGAGCAAACCCGAGCAGACATGGGCTAGGAGACATCCAAGCTTGGGTTGAGGATTCGTAGGGGGGTTGTCTATGGCATTAAATAGCCTCCCTCGGGATCTTCACCCCCAACTCCGAGCTCCAAAGGCCACCAAAACCGGATCTAGAAGGCAGCCAAACAGATTTCTTGGAAGGAGATGTTAACTCACAGTTTGGGCAGCCAAGTCCCATAGATTTAGGAGGCCAGCTAGGGCCTCGTGGTGTATAAATGTTAAGGCCTCAACCTTCAAAAGGAATTTTTGGAAAACTCTTGCATATTCTGTACTACAGTGCTGCTAGCTCTGTTTTGTTGTTTTGTAGCCATTGTTGGCGTAACTCTTGACTTATGATTATTTTTTGATAATGGGAAGCAGTCAGATTTGATATCAGCTCTGAGTTTTCTATAGGAGCCATAGCTCTCAGGGTTGGGCCCAACCTGAGAGCCTAGGGCCTCCTTCTTTGTATTGTTATCTTTCCTTTAAGCACTGTGATTTTCCTTTTATGCATTTGAAACATGGTTTTGTTGAGCAAGATTTAGTTGTGTTGGCTAAATAGGTCATTGTTGAGGAATATAATTGCTTCAGATGTGTAGAATAGATTGATAGGATAATAATTGATGAAGCTCAGAAAAAGGGTTGTCTGCACTCTCAGTTTCACCTCTCCCTTATTGGATCAGGGGCTGGAATTGCAGAAACAGTGCTGCCCAACAAAAACACTAGTTTGCTTGACCATGCAATCTTTGGTGTAATGTCTTCATTTGTAGAAGTTAGTCATGCATTCAGACCTTTGTGGATGTTTCTTTGATTAAGTGCTGTACATGGTTCTCGTTGGAAATAAAGTTGCTGTTCATTTGTTTCGTTGATAGTTAGGATAGATTAGCTAAGATTTTGATTGTGTGCAGGATTTGGTTGATTCAGTTAAGTGCACACTGTGCAGGGCATATCCATCTCTCTCTCATCCACCTAAGCTTCATCCAGGCCAGCTGCTCCATCTCCTAGTTAGCTCCTCGTCTCACAACTACTCTTCTGCCCACGTAACCCTACCTTCTTGCTCCTCCATTGCCTTAGCCTTCCTTAAGTCAAGTTAGCTTTCCACATCCTCTCATCACTTCATCCATCAGTCACTGGGTCATTTCAGACCCGTACCCTACCTCTCTATCCATTCATGCATCCTCTTTCACTCACCCATCCTCCAAAATCCAATTTTAGAACATCCTGTAGAAATTCCTGAACATCCTGTAGAAATCCCTAAAACATCCTATAGAACCCATGCAAACTTCCTCTAGAAGCTCACAAGTGAGGTTGCTGGATAGCCAAACTTTGTGAAACTCTCTAGAAGGGTGTTAGGGACTCCTTAGACCTTCTCTGAGCCTTCCCAACCTTTTCCAAGCAGTCCCCTGCCTTGATCCACCCCTGCACAGTAAAAAGCCAGTTAAAACACATGTATGATAATTCTGATAACTTATTTGAAAACACAAAAAGTGTTTCCTTCAGATAGAGATAGCCTAGGCATGTGCATTTTACTTTCATAGAAGTAATGGCATCTCTTCTAATAGTTTGCATTCTCTCCTCTGCATTAGTAGGACTAGCTAGTAGAATTAGGGTTTGCTACGGTTTATGTTACTTTTTGGCTTTCAGTTTCTTTATGCAAGTAGATCAGCTTCCTCTGAGTTAGCTTCCATACATCAGTTAAAAAGCTTCTTCTAAGAGCTCATAGAAGTTGGCTTGAGCCCTAGCGGACTTGTGCCAGCTGACCAAGTGACAGCTGCAGCAAGAGCTAATACTTGTGCATACAACACCGTCGCTTCTAAGTTTGTTACGAACTACCAGGTTGATAAAATTAAAGAAGGGAGTTCCAGGAGTTGCAGCATTATTGCTACAATACTGGGGCCCACCAGTAGTTTCCACACAAGTTTACTTGGAGGAGTTGAGAGCAACGGTACTTTTTTAAGTATCAACACTTGGAGAAACCATGTGGAAGTTCTATGAGGGGTTTATCACTGTAGATAAAGTAGTTTTCTGTTTGCATGAATTACAATAACCAAGCAAAGCGTTTGTTAAAACTATCAAGAACATACAATTACCATTGATGTGCAAGAGTGACAATGCGATACAAAGTGGCACCACTTGACTTAGTGAAGAAAATGAAGCCACAGGAAGAGCTGGAGAAAGTGAAAGTTTGAATGCTGATTCAGAAAAATAAGCAACTCACCTCATTCATTGGCAGCATTCAGGCCTCAATATGTACAATTGTTAAGTAGTTTGGATGTATTGGTAAGAACACACCAGATCCCATCAGTCTGTTCACACACCAAAGCCAAATCTAAGAACCAAGTCCAACAGGAGATCGAAGAGTACTTGGAGGAGTTGAGACATAATGCCACTAGGGAAGACTTAGAGCCGAATAGAAAAAATATGCATAACTACATCAGTGGTCCTTTCCAAATCAGTACAATGGTCCTCATGCTTCAGAACGAACTTGAAACGGGTCCCAAGACATTGTACCCGGATGCCATAGAGGCCAAAGTCCACTTCCATACAGATACCATCACACAGTTTGGAGACATCATCACACATTATCAAGCTTGGCACCAATATGTGATCGAGAAGCATCAAGTGGAGGTTGCTGAGCGAGAATTATCCCAAACTCAAGCATCATAGTGTTGTGTCTTGTTAGGCTATCAAGTTGTCTCTACCCTATTTTGTCTTATTTGGGTACAAGTGTAAAATGTAATATTATTTGTAATTATGTTTGGAAGTGAAATTCCAAGTGCCAATATTGGAAAATGAAGAGTCATCAGGTAATGAAATGTGTCATTTTGCAAATAATTTGAAGAATCATGAGGGTAGTCCAAATGTCATATAGGGGAGTTGAAGAGTCACCCCCTCTTGTTATAAATAGAACCTCATAACTCATGTAAATGGATTTTGGGAGCCAAGCCTTTGTCTAGGCTTAGGCTTAGAAGGAGCTTGGGAGCATTGGGAAGAGCCTTGGCTTCTCTTAGTGTAGAGAGAGTATATAATTCTTTGGAGGAGAAGGCGTTCTTGACTTTAATGTTCTACTATTGGGGCTAGTGGTCATCAATGATGTATGTATGCATGAAACTTTAACTTATAATAATAAAATCAAAGCCATCACACTTTCATGCATATGTTGTGAATATGATAGGACCATTCTTGTTGTATTTGCAATGCATGTTATTGAACTTATGCTTATGCATATGAAATATTTTGTTTGCATTTGTATGAGTCTTGTTGAATGCTTGTTGTTGTATTAATTCATCACTTTAACTTGTGGACTATTTTTCATCTTAGATTGTGATGTCATTTCGCTCGTGTGTTCCTTTCAAGATGCATTCTATTATAGGATTCCAATGGGTGCACTTCCTTTTCCCTTCATGTGTTGGAATATTCATGCATTGCACTTGACTCTCCACAGGGTCACACACTTTCTCTCACCTAAAGTTATCATACTTCACTCTATGCGTTTTCATAGTCAAGGCATAAAAGTACCACCCATTGCTGGGAATTCTACTCCAAATGGTTTGAGGTCTAGTTGGGACTTCATACCCCTGAATGTTGACGGGTCCAACACCATAAACAAGAGCTAAAAATGTTACATATGGGAAATAGAAGAAATAGAAGACAACACACCAACTGAACAACTTACAGGTTCACCATGAAAATCAGAAACAAATTATGACTATTGGGCCCAGACGACTTGTGAGTTTGATGAATCCCATTTATAGTTAGTAAGTTCCTCTTCCCACATTATCGGGGGACAGATCATAACCTAGTTAAAAGGAGAGGGTCCAAGAGGGAGCCACCTATACTAGTGCATACAAATGAGGATAGGCTTAGTCTAAAAGTGCACAGGATAAATGCGAAAACAATGGAACTTGAGCTAAACGTGACAATTAGTGAAAAAATGTTGAATAGGAAAAACTTTAACAAATGAAGTTTAAAACACTAGATGGAAGTTGAAATCAAGGCCCCCCTAGAATGACAGAGCATTAGCCATAACTACTCGCATAAACCCTCATTTGAACTTTACTAATTTTCATAATACTAGCAATTGCACCTCTCAGTGCAAATGAACACCAAAAGATCAAGAAGCCACCTGTCGATCTCAATTATTTCCACCAACTATACTCCTAAGATCTCAAATGATACCTGCTAGGATATAGATTTTTTCCCTCTGCTCGATTCATCATCGATCATACTAGGATATCGTAGAAAGAAGATAGTTCATAAACAAGGAACCTATTCTTCCAGCCTCTCCTTCCATTTATGGAGTGGGTAACTATCTGAATGGAGACTAGTTCCTGGGGCTTGATTTCATAGTTATAAAACTGTATGGAACACAATAAAAAAGGAAGATGAATAGGGGAGGTAGGATGGGAAAGAGAGCGCTCTGATAGGCAAAGGGAATTAATTCCTTAGACAGGCACCTATTCATGCATTTGCTTTTTTATGCATCCACTTGAGGCTATACCCTATGAAAAATAAAGAAAGGAACCACTACACCCTATGTACGTCACCCAGACAAGTCTCTGACATTGAGTCAAATGAACAGTTCAACACTGCCTTTCGGAGGAGCAGCTGCGTGCAATAGAAAAAGGAGCAATGAAAACCAACCATGTGTCAAATTTGGATAGGTGCGAGAAGCACAAAAAGTAGGCTTTCTCATTCACTAGAGTGAACAATTTTTAGACATAGAAAGTCCATAAAGAAAAACGCCTTTGACGTAATTAGTGGATGTATTCCCAAAAATACATACATCTCATATCATAACATTAATGACAAAAATGGTTTTCCATTTTAATCTTAATTATTGTTTTAAATTTCACAATTAGGTGATTTGTTTTTAAATATTTTATATATAATAAAGTAAAAGATTTGCAATAATGTTCCCTTTTAATAAAAACAAATTGATAATAATCTCGTGCAATAAAAATTTAAACTTATTAAAAAGTGCATTTCATATATGGATAACATAGAAATGCATGCGTCAAGTGAATGTAGCCTAGGGGGTTGGGAGGGTTTAATGATAACCTCCCCACCCAGGTTCAAGTCTCATTGACATGATGCTCCTTTGTGAGTTGACTTTGTAATATTCCATTGGGAGTTTCTATGTAATGATTATGTTGAATTTTGCCTCTTGATTCTATCGACATGATGCTCCTTTGTGAGCTGACTTTGTACTATTCCATTGGGAGTTTCTATGTAATGATTATGTTGACTTTGTGCCTCTTCCTTGATTCTTGGGAATAATAGGAAGAGGGAAACCTTTTTAAAAAACATAGAATTGCATGCATCTCGTATCATAATGTTAATGGGAAAAATGACTTTCCATTCTAATCTTTATTATTATTATTATTTGAAATGCACGCATCTTATATCATAACATTAATGGGGAAAATGATTTTCCATTTTAATATTTATTATTATTATTTTGAATTTCTCAATGAGGGGAATTTTTTGTATGAGTTGTATTTAGTGAGACTTTTTGGAAGCTTTTCTGGTGGGTTCTTCTGGTCTAATTGCTTCAAAATATGATAGGAAATTATTGAAATCACAAGCTTTATGGGTAACACCTGCACAATCGAAGTGCCCTAGTGGGTTTTTAGGGTGTTGAATCCATATATACAGTAAAAAAACCAATTTAAATAACACAAATTGTAACGCCCTCTGAGGTAAATGTGCATATAAACAACATAATAGGAACAAAAATACAATAAACATATTAGCCATCAAAATCCATATATATATATCAGTACATTTTCACATGAAAATCAAGGGAATGAATTTTTTCATTAATAAATGCAATGAACCAACCGGTGATGGGACTACCACATTCCACCCGACCATAGATTGGCTGAGCCAAGTCTCTCTTCAGCCAATTACCCCTGTGCTATATTCCAAGCATGAATGTGGGACTCATAGAACACATCAAAAAAACACTAATCAATGTGGATGCCACCGGAGTTCTCCGCCTACACCGTGAGGAATTTGAGTGCCTCCTAGTCTCTCAGGCTTTACCGTGCATCCACATTCTGATCCAGGGATCACTAGGCCCTACACTGAGACATACTCTCCAGGCTTTACCGTACATTCCATCCCAGAATCACTAGGCCAAACAGAGAGAAAATCCACCTCTTGGCTTTACCGTATATCTCACCATTCACTAGCAAGGATTCTTAGGCCCACCGAGACACACAATCTGGCTTTACTGCAACCCACAGTCCGGTTCAGGGGTCACTAGGCCAGTGGCTTCGTGCATCCTTAGTTTGGTTCAGGGACCACTACCACCATGTGTTTGTCAATTCGGAGATCCACCCCACTTAGCTTTGAATCCAATCCGGCCATCCCCCACAAAACACATGAGAGAACCCATCTCATCAAAGCTATCAGGAAATGGCAAGGCTAGGCTAAAAATACTATCACACCTGGAAAAACCCATGCCATGGTAGAAAAGAAACACATGCAATCCCATGCATGCCAAATCTAGCAAGGAAAATACACATGCAAGTTGATACATGCAATGAAGCCTGTTGTAGCTGCTTGATCCTGCCTTTCCCTGCTTGATCTTTGCTTCCTCTTGCCTTCTTTGACTTTCTTGCTCTAATGCCAAAGTGCTCCAAGAAAACTCTAAGTGACCAAGAGTATGAGAGAGAGAGAGAGAATAATGAGAGAGCTCCAAAGCTAAACTGACCAAGTCTTGCCCACTGATCCTCATAAGCCTTTTTATTAATGAGGCCTCTATTTTCTTCATTTTCCATTATTTTCCTTCAATTTCCTCCTCACATGCAACTTGTGACCGTTCAATTCCTTTTTATCCTAATTTCCATTATTTTTCTTAATTTTCCTCCTCACATGCAACTTGTGACCTTTCACCTACTTTTTCTCCTAATTTCCATTATTTAATAAATAAATGTGCCAAAATGCCTTTTAATGCCTTAGCCATTGCCTTTGCCAATTTCCTTATCTATAAACAACCAAATGAACACCCCTTAGGATGTCTTCCCCACCATTCATCTTGGAATACGTGTCCCATCATCCGTGGTATTTATATATTTTTACATGGAATTTTCACTAGGGTTGCTACAGAACCCTCCCCCTTGGGGGAACATCGTCCTTGGTGTTCTATGACACCTATA
Source organism: Pinus tabuliformis (assembly GCA_031772625.1). NCBI lineage: Eukaryota > Viridiplantae > Streptophyta > Pinopsida > Pinales > Pinaceae > Pinus > Pinus tabuliformis. The sequence goes on along the minus strand of CM062820.1, from coordinate 852,909,668 downwards.
ACCAACATGACCGCTGAAAAGAAAACATACTGCCCATGGAGCTTTATAACACAGCTCGTTGCAGTATTTACAATGAAAGATCTGCTCAAAATCAAAACATCATGACAACATGACAACATACCGCATATTGGTGCTTTATAACATAGCTCATTACGATATTTACAATAACCACATATTCACATATGCACACTTTCTCAACCAACAAATAAAATAATATGAATCCAACACAAGGGAATCTAAAGGCTCACACCTTCACCCTCAAAATAATACTAGGATCCACATCCTTCCCAGGAAGTCCAGAATCCATTGCAAAGTCAAATCTGCATCCAATGTCCAGCGCTATAATCCCACGCCACTTGTTCTCTCAGTGAACAGTTACCGGCTCATTGTTCCAGGGCGCACTCCCAATGTGCATCTAATTCCATCTGGCAATGCTAATGACCAAAACAAATCCATCCATGACCTTCCCTTCTCTGCTACACAGTCCCTCGGGAATCCGGTCACCTCTTCCGTGCTGTCACTCACCTTCCAAGTTCCACTAGCACCACCATCCCGGGCAGTACATCCCTTGGCAAGGCTTCCTCGCATCGGAAGATACGAAAACCAAGGCATATAGCTACCTCAACACATCATACCGGTCATAGCATGCTCATGGAAATCAATGGACACTATTGGGTACCAATGTCCCATAATGGCCCTGCTCCTGAATACTTTACTAGCATGCTGCTGCATGTTCCAATTTCTTTTGTTGTTGCTGCCAATTCTTGTAGTCGATTTCAACCACCCAACTGGGCATTTCATTTATTCCTGTACCAAGCACATAACTTCCATTAGATTTAAAATAAATTGAAATAAATTCACATCATACCTCATTGGTAGCTCGTCAATAAGGTACATTTGCAATCCTGTTCGCTTCCTGTCACAACAAGTCAAACTAGCATACTTGACCAAATCAACATATATAAAGATATCACATCACGTTAGCTCAAACACAACCATCATAGATCAAAATCGTAAATCACATGTAACCATCATAAACCAAAATTATAGATCCCATATAATCATCATATACCATAGTCATAAATCACATGCATAATAAAACTGAAATAAAATGATGATACTTATCCTTTCCTCAATCCTTAGCTTCTACATTTGTCTTTGTCCCATACGCGCTCTGGATTGGTTGCTACACTCAACAAACACCTAGTGCCTTCTCCTCAACCATGTGCATAGACACATAGTTTGCATCAAACATATACAGCCACACGACATACCACACCATGCAATACATGCATCTACACCTAACATACAACACATACACCTACACCCAGTGTGTTAGAGTCGATCTGGTCAGTCCTCTGTCAGAGATCAAAACTCTTTATGCATTTCATTTTTAGGTGTCCCGCTCCATTCACTCAGCTGCACTCCGCTAGGGGCATGCCATGATCTGACGGAGAAAGTCATGCTAGTTATTTCCCCTCATATTTGGCTGCTGCTGGCTTATGTTTTTGTGTCAAATAATCAAAATGTCCATAACAGTCAAGGTCTGGTCCTTTAAAAGACAAAATTCGTTTTTGGTCATTAGGTCTAGGGATTGATCAATTTGGTCGTTAATATGTCCAGTAAAGCCGTGCAGGCCAGAGGGATGCTCTTGCAAAGTAATGATCCGCAGATTTCCATCATCTTATCGATAAAATTCGACGGTTCTTCAAAACAAAAGTCAAACAGTGCTATTGGTGACAAAATTTTAAAAAAGGGTCAACAATTGATTTCTTCAAGTGCAGTCATGGTTTCCGTGGCCAAGTGCTCTGTCATGCAATCCCTGCAAAAAAGTGTCGAAAATTTCATCGTTTGAGCCCAAAATTCGGAGAAAAGGTGAAAATCAGGGTTATATTAAAGTCAGTGAAAAGGTGTTGAACAGGACATTAGAAAAGTGGGTTTTTTGAAAAAGTTAATTTAAAACATGACCTCCAAGCTTATATACACAAATACCATCATGAAACAAGCTCATTGTGCAATCAAAGGCATTGGGAAAACGTTGCAAGGTCGTGGGTTGAGGATTTGAGCGATTTGGAGCAGGTGTAGGCGATCTCTGGGCGCGCGGCGCACACAGGCAGGAGCGCGGCGCACTCACCGGGCGCGGCGCACACAGAGCCCGCCCACAGTTCAAAATTACCACTGGCACGGTGCACTCAGAGTGCGCGGTGCACTGGGCTTTGCACGCGGCGCACAGGGATAAAGCGCCTAGAACCTATCAAGTCCACTCAATTTTTTTTGTGGAGCTCTTCTATTTGCAAGATTGTCAAAGCAACCTCCAGCTTCACTATAATCAAAGGGCAGCCTAAATTCAGTTTACAAAACAACAGTCATGGCATCCGAAGTTTCATCAGAATATGAGGAGGGGACCCACAGTGATACAACTTCAAGAGAACAGGCCCCCAGGAGACATCACCGGAGTGGAAAACATGTTAGAGATGAGCCAAACACCCTCACCGAGTTGCAGGCATGCCCTCTTGCTATGTCATGTTTCCAACACTTAGCATGTTTTGAATTTTGTCAAAGGGTGGCAAATGTTAGAGTTCATCATGAGTTGGCCCGTCTTTTTGCACTTCACCTACATGGAGGTTAGTCTATCTTGGCTGGGGTCAGTTTCACATTGACACCCAAAGCCATATCAGTGGCAACAGGCATACCAAATGTTGGATAATAGTGGCATAAGAAGAAGAAGGTGGAGAGGCATCATTATGAGCCTTACATTAAGGCCAGTTGTTTGAGTCAGCTCATGAGAGTTTTCCCGTTCAGATTTTTGAGAGATGAGTATGCTCCGCTCATGAAACTGATCATGAAATACTTCAGTTGTGAAGGGAGGTTTTCTCGCCTTTATGTCTATCACATCAGGTTTCTCATGCACTTTACCAAGGTGCGAATGATGAACCTCCCATTTTTCATCTGCGGGAACATAGAGAGGATGAAAAATTTCAATGCAGCACAAGACCCCTCGATAGCAGCTTAACAGTGTTTATCACTTTGCTCTTATTCGGATTTTGGTAGATCATCAGTTGGGATTGCAGGGTATTTCTTGGGAGGACTTCATCTCCCGTGACTTCTTCAGCGCTCCACAGGTAGTATCAGAGGCAGAGCATGAGATAGGTGGCCCATCACATCAGTATGAGCGCCATGAGACTGCTACTATGCCAGTAGTCATCACCTATCAGAGAGGCAGTAGACCCTTATTTGCAGCAGCAAAGTGAGTGTTATCTCCACCTGAGGTGGAAGGGGCCTCACTTCCGACATCGGCATCACATGAGTAGGGCAGAGGTAAGGAGCCAATGAAGGAGGAAGGGCCATCAGGTGAACGAGAGACCGAATTCGTTCTCCTCCATGACGATGAGACAGATACAGAACCAACGAATGCAGAGCTTACACAGATCATCCAGGAGCAGCAATTAGTGATTGAGTCCTTATCCCTTGACTTGGAGAGGGCCAAGTGGAGCATGAAGTACCTGGAGCAGAGAAACAAGCATCTTGAGGATCAGCAGGTGATTATGGAGCTGCAAAACATTCGTGAGCATCGCCAAGCTGCTCAAAGGCGAAGAGTTGAGCTCACATCATTAGAGCAAGAGATCAATGAGGATCGGGAGGCCCATCTTGAGAGCGTGAACATGCACTTGGAGAGGCTGCTAGACAAGGCCAATCATGACCTTTCCTTGCTGAGACACATGGCTCATCGTTATAGGACACGAAATATGAGTGCAAGGGCCCGGATAAGGAGTTTGAAGGCGAAATTGAGGAAAGCAACAAGAAAGGAAAAAGAGGCAAAAGAGCAAGATCGGCTTCGAATATTGGCTGAGGCTTCCTTGGCCCATCATAACACCCCATAGGGAACCTCCAGCCCAAATTTCAAGAAATTTGGGGAATTTTTGGTCACATGACAAATTTTTGGGCAAAACACAGGGTTTTTCTCCCTGTGGCGCGACGCTAAAATTCTAGAGCTCCAAATGAGGAATGGTTTGCATTTTTGGATTCAGCATGGAAAATCACGACTATTGGTGCCCGGAAAAGAAATTTTGGCAAGATATGAGTCTCCAAAAGGTCAAAAAACACCCAAAAATGGCCTCTCTGCCCCTTTTTTGACACACAGGAAGCAGTCTTGGGAGAATGGAGATTTGGAGGGGCAAATGAGAACCAAATTAAAAAATTCCAGTGGGGTTAGAAAGTAGATAGGATAGGCTTTCCAACAAGCCCACTTGGACACATTTTGGATGCCTACAAGTGCCCCAAAACAGGCCCTAAAGTAGCGCGGCACACAGAGGAAAAATTGCCCAATTTGCTTCCGTTTCGCGAAATTTCGGTTCGCGACTTCTCCAAGTGGGCCCGATCATTTACACTTTGGTTTTTTGGCACCAAAGGTGGCATTTAAAGTATTTATTCTCCAGATTTGCTTCTATCCAAGTGGCGAAGGAAGGCAAACGGTCACCCAAGCCAAATGTCATGTTTGTAGCGCTGCACCTGTAGCTGATGGTTGGCTCTTCATCTCCATTTTGTAATGACTCGAGTAACTCCCCAACCGTTGGGTGTTCTATCTCTTCCTTAAACATTCTATATATTTTATGCAAGCTATTTGCAAAAGGTTGGTTGGCTTGTAACTTTTGGGAGACTATGGGAAAAAACTTTGTTTCTTCACTGTGTAATTTTGACAGAGAATTAATGAAAGGCAGCGGCTCTGTTTCATGAGATTCTTGTGGTTGTGAGAGTAGCAATTGTGTCTCTTATGTTTTCATATGTATTTCGTTATGTTTCATAATTCAATTCATGTTCATTTCCAGTGAAATTTTCTGAGTGAGATTAGGTAGAATTCAATTTTATTGCTCTGCCTGTGGGAAAATTTCATGTTTAGTGTTTTTCTTTTGTTGAAAAGGATTCATGTAACTATGCCCTTTTCACTTTCTTCAGCAATCTATTCATTCCACGTTACCTCAAACTAAATTGCTACATTTTCCGCTTGCCTTGCCTCATGGAGTAATCTGTGCCTTTGTATTAAATTCTCTGTTCTTTGCTGACTGTTGGTCCCATACCATCCTAGAAGCTCGGTCATTCAAGAAAATGGTTTCTTGTATCCCTATTCACTTAATAGCCTAAGATCAATATTTCACTGTACGTCATCTCAGACCATTTTTGATTATCTATTCACTAAGCGTGACTTGGAGAGAGCCCTCTCCTGTTCTAGTAGGGCTACCAGACTGAGTGTGGTTTGTGGTTACCATAATTTTTGCCTTCCTTCAGCCTAAGGCAGATTTAGGTGCTAACATAGTGGCAACTCCACTGGGGAGGAAACTGAAATCAAATCCGCTTGTTTCATAATAATTCTAAGCTTCCGGATGATGAGCTTAGGATTGGAAAGGCTGAGTAAGTTGGTTGTGTCCCGTGATTTTTCTCAATAGCACGCTGGCTTCGAGACGATATACCAGAGCCAATCCAGACCCGGATCCTCCTCATATCTATGAAAACCCCAATTTGATCTCGAGACTCCTTCGTCAAGAAAGCACCATAACTCCCGTGTTCAAATCCCATTCATGTCCCGACATTTTTGAGTATCTTGAAGAGCTCGAGTTTGACGAATGGTTTGAGATATCATTGTTTGATTCTAAATCCGAAAGGGCTGTTGACTATACTGTCCCCAATCCACAATTTCTTGTAGACTTCGAAATAGAAAGAGCTAATCGGTTAATTGATAATTATATTTCAACACAGCCACAAACTCCAACTGCTAACCCCTTGCAAATTGTGCACACTCCTCCAACACCCCCAAAGCCAAATCCCCCGAGAGTGATGGCTGCCCGTTTTGCACCCCTTGTTCTGCCCCAAGTTCTAGATGATATGCCAGCGGATTATCAAAGTAAAATCCCATTTTTTGATGGCACTCCTAACAGCATTACTGCTTAGCAACACGTGGACAAAATGGTAGACTTCTATGAACTCCATGAGATCGATGCGGAGAACGTGGCGATGAGACTCTTTGTACATACATTTGCAGGTGATGTGAGGAAATGGTTCAGAGGTTTGCCGGTAGCAAGCATCACTACCTTGGTTGAACTACAAAGACAATTTTTAAATCGATGGGAAGTGAAAAAGAATCCCCTTCAAATTCTGGCTGAATATGAACAAATCAAACGAAACGATGGTGAGTCGGTCCAAGAATATTGTTTTAGATTCAATACAGTTTACAACGAGATTCCAGAACAACTAAAGCCACCTATGGGACTAGCTATGATGAAATTTCCGGATGGTTTTGACGCTGATATGGCCTACCAATTAAGAGAGAGAGAACCAACCACAATGGAAGACATGCAGAAAATTGCGGTCAGCGTTGAAGCAAATCTGTTGTCCAAAAGAGCTAGAGTGAAAGCAGAAAAGAAAATCACCGTGAAAGAGGAGTCTTCTTCAGTGGATCAACTATTCAAAAAGGTAGATCAGATGCTTGAAAGGGTGAAGCTCGACAAGCCTGAGCCACAAGTTAGAAATCCTAACTTCCATGGCCAACACTAGCCACAATATAGAATAAGACAGAGAGATCAGTGAACCCAAGAGCAGACTGCACAACAGCCGGTACAAACACCTTTGCAGCAGAATTTTGTGCATGGACTGGAGTCAGATGAGGACAGGAATGTAATAGGTGAAGAAAACCACCTCTTTACTCTAGATGCGCTGCCTACTTACATTACCGAAGAAGAAGAGTGTGCGGTGAGTTCAGCTGCACAAAAAGACACAAATTTCATTCTAGCTAGTGACACTGTTTTAGAAGAAGAATCAGAGGAGTACTAAAGGGGGTATATGAATGCTCTGTCCACACAGTAGCAACGATATTCACTTAGAAATAGAGATGTTCCGGCCAAACCAATTCAGAAAAAGAAGGAGGTTGAAACAACAAAGAATGATTCATCAGCTACACAAAGAAAAGGAAAAGAGGCTGTTGGTACGGAGAGCAGCAAATCAAAATCAGCAGAACAATCACAGCAGCAAGCTGCATCAAAAGAAAAAGAAAAGAAAGAGATCCCAGTCAAAGAGGTAGAAAATACTCCCGCTTTTAGCTTAGAGAATGAGATTTCTAAGTTAAAGGTATCCATCCCCTTGACTGAAATAATGAAGAACAACAGTTATAGAGGACAGATATCTAAAATGTTGAATTTGGACCTAATGTACGACATGGTAAATGTAGAAGATGATCAACTTGAAATGATTTTTGGACTAGCATCGAATGGTGAGTCTCCTGACAGCGATGTGCCACCCTTTTATATCAGTTTAAGATTGCATGATTTTGTGTTACATAATTCAATGTTCGATTCCGGAGCTTCTCACAATCTCATGCCCAAGGCTATCATGGATAAGCTCGGTCTGGACATCACCTGACAGTACCACGATCTCTATTCATTTGATTCCAGCAGAGTGAGATGTATAGGACTCATCAAAGACTTGGTTGTGAGTTTGGATCAGCTTCCCATGAAAAATGTTTTGATGGATGTGGTGGTAGCAGATATTCCTCCAAGGTTTGGCATGCTTCTCTCCAGGTCTTGGGTAGAGAAATTGAAAGGGACACTACAGATGGATTTCTCCTATGCAATGATCCCGGTGTTTGGACAAATGAGGAAATTATATCGGGAACAAAAAATGAAATATATGATCACAAGCAAGGAGAAACCTATAAATCATCCAATTAACTATGTGCATATAGATTTAGAGTCTTTTGTTTTGTTTTTAGATAGTTTAAATGATATAGATAGTCAGATAGTAGAAGCAGATGATATTCCGGAAATAACAGAAAATTTCAGAGAAATTTTGAAGAAAGAAGGAAAAGAAAAGCAGAAAGATGTTGGGAAATCAGCTGAAAGCAATGGATAGCAAGCAGGCCAGGCGCTACAAACAGATTTTCAGCACTTACAAGAGGAGGAAGAAGGCTTGTGGACCATGGATTTTGATGGAGCAGTAGGAAATGATGGCGCTGGAATTGGAATTTGGGTACGCAGTCCTTTCTCCGCCCCAAACAAAGTGCCTAGCAGCGTGAGGGTTTGCTCTTACAAGCTGGCCTTTGAGTGTTCAAACAATGAAGCTGAGTATGAAGCTCTGATTGCTGGCCTGAAGATTCTTAGAAAGCTGAATGCTAAAAGGATTTCGGTATATGGCGACTCCGAATTGGTAATAAAGCAGGTCAGAGGTGAGTATCAAGCAAAGCATCCTAGGATGCGGGCCTATCGTAATGCAGTTTTAGACATCTTAAAATTATTTTCAGAATACACCTTGACATGTGTGCCTCGTATACAAAATAGTATTGCTGATGCTATTGCCAAGGCAGCAAGTAGTTTGAAGATCCCCATGAACTCCAGTGATAAATTTGAAATCCATGTCAAGCATCGTCCAACCATTCCAGACAATCAGAGATATTGGGAAGTGTTTCAAGATGATGAGGAGATTAAGGATTTTTTGCAAAACAAAGGCAAGTCCAAAGAAACCTCAATTGATGTAGAAAATGATGATGGCAAAGGGAATGGTATAGATGAAGTGCAGATCAATGAAATGGACGTGTTGCAGCTGAATAATAACATTATTCCTAAAGGCTTGATACCTCTAGAAGAACTGTTTGATCAAGATGATGTAGCCCGCAAGCCAACATTGCAGCCAACAGAGAAGGGTGTAGAAGAGGTCAACATTGGAACAGCTGCCAATCCTAAGTTGGTAAAATTATCTAAAGCATTGCCGCCAAAGATCAAGGACAAATACATCAGTTTGATGGCTTCATTTGCAGATGTGTTTACTTGGGACTATTCTGATTTAAAGACCTATGATACCAATATTATTCAGCACACGATACCCATCAAGCCCAATCAAAAACCATTTAGACAGAAGCTGAGAAGGATAAATCCAAAGTTGCTGCCATCTATTGAAAAGGAGGTAAACAGGTTGTACAAGTCAGGTATCATTGTGCCCATCAGATTTTCAGATTGGATCTCTAACTTGGTGCCCGTACGAAAGAAGACAGGTGAGATCCGCTTGTGTATTGATTTCAGAAATCTAAATAAAGTCTCATTGAAGGACAACTATCCACTGCCCAAAATGGACCACATACTTCAGCGAGTAGTGGGCGCATCTCGTATGTCACTACTTGATGGTTATTCCAGATATAACCAAATTTCTGTCCATGAAGATGACAAAGACAAGACAGCATTCACCCCTCCATGGGGAACCTTTCATTATGCCAAAATGCCTTTCGGTTTAAAGAATGCAGGTGCCACATTTCAGCGTGCAATGGACTTGGCTTTTGCGAATGAGAAGGATGTGTTTTTGGTGGTGTACCTGGATGATTTGACGTTGTTTTCCAAATCTAATGAAGAGCACATGCATCACCTAAAAATTGTCTTTTAAAAGTGTAGAAAATATGGTTTATTGCTGAATCCTAAGAAGAGCTTGTTCGCCATGGAGGAAGGCAAATTACTTGGGCTCATTATTTCAAAGGATGGCATTCGTATTGACCCAGCACATGTGCAAACAATTCAACAAATCGATCTGCCCTGGAATAAAAAAGAGATACAATCATTCAATGGTAAGATGAATTTTCTGCGTCGCTTTGTGCCTTATCTTGCTGAACATTTAAGAGAGATGACCAACATGCTCAAGAAGGACAACCAAGTGAAATGGACAGAAGAGGCTGTAGAATATTTTAACTTGGTCAAATTGGCCCTTTCTTCAGTTCCTATTCTAGTCAGCCCGGACTACACTCAGGATTTCATATTGTTTTCATTTGCTTCGGAGCACACTATGGCAGCAGTATTATTGCAGAAAAGAGATGATCACGAAAGGCCCATAGCATTCTTCAGCAGAGCTATAAGAGATGTAGTGCTAAAGTACAACATCATTGAGAAGCAAGCCCTGGCACTGGTGAAGGTATTGAAGGATTTCCGGGTATATATTCTACATTCTCATATTTTGGCCTATGTTCCTAACGCTGCTGTAAAAGATGTTTTAGTGCAGACCGATCCAGAAAAAAGAAGAGGCAAATGGATTGCAACCCTGCTGAAATATGATGTGGAAATAAAGCCCACAAAGCTAGTCAAAGGACAGGGGTTGGCGAAGCTAATGGCCGAATCCAAATTGCATGCCTTGGACATAAATCTGATCGCTGCTATGTCTGATGAGAATGAGGAAGGATCGTAAATTCAGGTATCTGAAATGTTCACTCTTTCTCCATGGTATTCAGATATAATATATGTGCTAAAAAATCTATCACCACCGCCCGGCATGACTAGAAATAAAGCGAGAACACTCAAGTTGAAGGCTGCCAAGTTTTGCATTTTAAATTCTGCGCTGTATTGGAAAGATCCCGGTGGCGTTTTGCTGAATTGTTTGGTGGAAGAGGAGGCAAAGAAAGTCATGGAGGATTTCCACGGAGGAGAGTGCGGTGGTCACCTTTTTTGGAAGTCAACAACAAATAAAATTTTGAGAGCAGGGTACTATTGGCCCACATTGTTTGCTGATGTGTACAAGATGGTCAAGCGCTGTCATAAATGTTAGATTTTCGAAGGAAAATAGAAACTACAGCCTTTGCCACTTAAGCCTATTGAGGTGAGCGCTCCTTTCCAGCAGTGGGGGTTGGATTTCATTGGTGAAATTCATCCCGCTTCTTCCGGACATCATAGATGGATCCTTACAGCGACATATTATTTCACAAAATGGATTGAGGCAGCTCCCACCAGACAAGCTACAGATATGGTAATCATTTCATTTCTTGAAAATAACATCTTGTCTCGCTTTGGTTGTCCGAATAAGTTAATCATCGATAATGCAGTAGCTTTCAAATCAAAGAGGATGGTAGAATTTTGTCATAAATATCACATCATTTTGGGTCACTCAACTGCCTATCATCTGCAAGGCAATGGATTGGTGGAATCTTCGAATAAATCATTGGTCAACATCATCAAGAAGCTGCTGGAAATAAATAAAAAGAGCTGGAATAAGAGGTTGGTCCATGCGCTTTGGGCAGATCGGATCAGTCAGAAAAAATCCATTGGTATGTCACCATTTGAGCTTTTTTATGGAGTTGACACAATATTTCCCACCTCTCTTGCTGCACCAGTAGTCAGACTTCTTCAGGAGGCAGGAAGTGAAGAAGATCCCATGCACAGAAGGTTGAATCAAATGGTCCACTTGCAGCAGACAAGAGAAGAAGTTTTCAAGAACACATCCAAATTGCAGGAGAAATAAAGAAAATCTATGATAGAAAAGCAAAGGCTGATAGATTTCAGTTGGAGGATGTGGTGCTGAAGTGGGATGCAAGGAATGAAGAGAAAGGTAAGCACGGAAAGTACGAGAATCTTTGGAAAGGTCCTTTCAAAATTGCAACATATAGGGGTCAGAATGCCTTTCTTCTGAAGGAAATGAACGGGGAAGATTGTCTAGAAGGGCTGATCAATGGTCGGCTGCTCAAGCGGTACCACTGCTGATTTATTAACGCTGCTTCCACTGTCATTGTAAATACCATTTTTATTTAAGTTTGGTTTCAGTCTGTCAAGTTAGTTTTTGAGTCATTTCAATATCAAGTTTGAGTCAATTTCTTGGTCATTTCAGTTTCATAAATAAGTCAGAGTCCTGTGTTGTAGTCGAAATGATGACTCCATAGCCCAATGGACAAAAGGAACTGTCTAGCTCCTCCAGAGATCTGCTGTTCTTGGCACCTCCAAGGAGCTACCATCCCCCATTGGAGCCAATGTTAGAGTCGGTCTGGTCAGTTCTCCGTCAGAGATCAAAACTCTTTATGCATTTCATTTTTAGGTGTCTCGCTCCATTCACTTAGCTACATTCCACTAGGGGCATGCCATGATCTGACGGAGAAAGTCATGCTAGTCATTTCCCCTCATGTCTGGCTCCTGCTGGCTTATGTCTTTGTGTCAAATAATCAAAAAGTCCATAACAATCAAGGTCTGGTCCTTTAAAAGACAACAATCATTTTTGGTCATTAGGTCTAGGTATTGATCAATTTGGTCTTTAATATGTCCAGTAAAGCCATGCAGGCCAGAGGGATGCTCTTGCAAAGTAATGATCCGCAGATTTCCATCATCTTATTGATAAAATTCGACGGTTCTTCAAAACTCTGTTTTGAAGAAAAGTCAAACAGTGCTATTGGTGACAAAATTTTCAAAAAGGGTCGACAATTGATTTCTTCAGGTGTAGTCATGGTTTCCATGGCCAAGTTCTCTTTCATGCAATCCCTGCAAAAAAGTGTCGAAAATTTCATCGTTTGAGCCCAAAATTCGGAGAAAAGGTGAAAATCAGGGTTATATTAAAGTCAGTGAAAAGGTGTTGAAAAGGACATTAGAAAAGTGGGTTTTTTGAAAAAGTTAATTTAAAGCATGTACTCCAAGCTTATATACACAAATAACATCATGAAACAAGCTCATTGTGCAATCAAAGGCATTGGGAAAATGTTGCAAGGTCGTGGGTTGAGGATTTGAGCGATTTGGAGCAGGTGTAGGCGATCTCTGGGCGCGCGACGCACACAGACATGAGCGCGGTGCACTCACCAGGCGCGGCGCACACAGAGCCCACCCACAGTTCAAAATTACCACCGGCGCGGTGCACTCAGAGCGCCCGGCGCATTGGGCTTTGCGCGCGGCGCACAGGGATAAAGCGCCCAAAACCTACCAAATCCACTCAAATTTTTGTGGAGCTCTTCTATTTGCAAGATTGTCAAAGCAACCTCCAGCTTCACTATAATCAAAGGGCAGCCTAAATTCAGTTTACAAAACAACAATCATGGCATCCGAAGTTTCATCAGAATACGAGGAGGGGACCCACAGTAATACAGCTTCAGGAGAACAGGCCCCCAGGAGACATCACCGGAGTGGCAAACATGTTAGAGATGAGCCAAACACCCTCACCGAGTTGCAGGCATGCCCTCTTGCTATGTCATGTTTCCAGCACTTAGCATGTTTTGAATTTTGTCAAAGGGTGGCAAATGTCAGAGTTCATCATGAGTTGGCCCGTCTTTTTGCACTTCACCTACATGGAGGTCAGTCTATCTTGGCTGGGGTCACTTTCACATTGACACCCGAAGCCATATCAGTGGCAACAGGCATACCAAATGTTGGAGAATAGTGGCATAAGAAGAAGAAGGTGGAGAGGCATCATTATGAGCCTTACATTAAGGCCAGTTGTTTGAGTCATCTCACGAGAGTTTCCCCGTTTAGATTTTTGAGAGATGAGTATGCTCCGCTCATGAAACTAATCATGAAATACTTCAGTTGTGAAGGAGGTTTTCTCGCCTTTTGCCTATCACATCAGGTTGCTCATGCACTTTACCAGGGTGCGAATGATGAACCTCCCATTTTTCATCTGCGGGAACATAGAGAGGATGAAAAATTTCATGTAGCACAAGACCCCTCGACAACAGCTTAGCAGTGTTTATCACTTTTCTCTTATCTGGATTTTGGTAGATCATCAGTTGGGATTGCAGGGTATTTCTTGGGAGGACTTCATCTCCCGTGACTTCTTCAGCGCTCCACAAGTAGTATCAGAGGTAGAGCATGAGATAGGTGGCCCATCACATCAGTATGAGCGCCATGAGACTGCTACTATGCTAGTAGTCATCACCTATCAGAGAGGCAATAGACCCTTATTTGCAGCAGCAAAGCGAGTGTTATCTCCACCCGGGGTGGAAGGGGCCTCGCTTCCGACATTGGAATCACATGAGCAGGGCAGAGGTAAGGAGCCAGTGCAGGAGGAAGGGCCATCAGGTGAACGAGAGACCGAATTTGTTCTCCTCCATGATGATGAGACAGATACAGAACCAACAAATGCAGAGCTTATAGAGATCATCCAGGAGCAGCAATCAGTGATTGAGTCCTTATACCTTGACTTGGAGAGGGCCAAGTGGAACATGAAGTACCTAGAGCAGAGAAACAAGCAGCTTGAGGATCATCAAGTGATTATGGAGCTGCAAAACATTAGTGAGCATCCCCAAGTTGCTCAAAGGAGAAGAGTTGAGCTCACATCATTGGAGCAAGAGATAAATGACTATCGGGAGGCCCATCTCGAGAGCGTGAACATGCACTTGGAGAGGCTTCTGGACAAGGCCGATCAGGACCTTTCCTTGTTGAGACACATGGCTTATCGTTACAGGACACGAAATATGAGTGCAAGGGCCCGGATAAGGAGTTTGAAGGAGAAATTGAGGAAAGCAACAAGAAAGGAAAAAGAGGCAAAAGAGCAAGATCAACTTCGAATCTTGGTTGAGGCTTCCTTGGCCCATCATAACACCCCATAGGGAACCTCCATTTTTGGTCACATGACAAATTTTTGGGCAAAACATAGGGTTTTTCTCCCTGTGGCGCGACGCTAAAATTCTAGAGCTCCAAATGAGGAACGTTTTGCATTTTTGGATTCAGCATGGAAAATCACGACTACTGGTGCCCGGAAAAGAAATTTTGGCAAGATATGAGTCTCCAAAAGGTCAAAAAACACCCAAAAATGGCCTCTCTGCCCCTTTTTTGACTCACAGGAAGCAATCTTGGGAGAATGGAGATTTGGAGGGGCAAATGAGCACCAAATTCAAAAATTCCAGTGGGGTTAGAAAGCAGACAGGACAGGCTTTCCAACAAGTCCACTTGGACACATTTTAGATGCTTTCAAGTGCCCCAAAATAGGCCCCAAAGTAGTGCGGCGCACAGAGAAAATGGCGCGACGCACAGAGGAAAAATTGCCCAATTTGCTTCCGTTTCGCGAAATTTCGGTTCGCGACTTCTCCAAGTGGGCCCGCTCATCTACACTTCGGTTTTTTGGCACCAAAGGCGGCATTTAAAGTATTTTTTCTCCAGATTGGCTTCTATCCAAGTGGCGAAGCAAGGCAAACTGTCACCTAAGCCAAATATCATGTTTGTAGCGCTGCACCTGTAGCTGATGGTTGGCTCTTCATCTCCATTTTGTAATGGTTCGAGTAACTCCCCAACCCTTGGGCTTTCTATCTCTTCCTTACACATTCTATATATTGTATGCAAGCTATTTTCAAAAGGTTGGTTGGCTTGTAACTTCTTGGAGACTGTGGGAAAGAAACTCTGTTTCTTCACTGTGTAATTTTGACAGAGAATTAATGAAAGGCAACGACTCTGTTTCATGAGATTCTTGTGGTTGTGAGTGTAGAAAATGTGTCTCTTATGTTTTCATATGTATTTCGTTATGTTTCATAATTCAATTCATGTTCATTTCCAGTGAAATTTTCTGAGTGAGATTAGGTAGAATTCAATTTTATTGCTCTGCCTGTGGGAAAATTTCATGTTCAGTGTTTTTCTTCTGTTGAAAAGGATTCATGTAACTATGCCCTTTTCACTTTCTTTAGCAATCTATTCATTCTACGTTACCTCAAACTAAATTGCTACATTTTCCGCCTGCCTTGCCTCACAGAATAATCTGTGCCTTTGTATTAAATTCTTTGTTCTTTGCTGACTGTTGGTCCCATACCATCCTAGAAGCTCGGTCATTCATGAAAATGGTTTCTTGTATCCCTATTCACTTACTAGCCTAAGATCAATATTTCACTGTAAGTCATCTCAGACCGTTTTTGATTATCTATTCACTGAGCGTGACTTGGAGAGAGCCCTCTCCTATTCTGGTAGGGCTAGCTACCAGACTGAGCATGGTTTGTGGTTACCCTAATTTTTGCCTTCCTTCAGCCTAAGGCAGATTTAGGTGCTAACATAGTGTATACAATACAATGCATCCATCTATACCCGATGTGAAATATCACCCAATTCATGTACCTACACAGAGTACCACACAACGAGTACACATGCCGCAATACCACGACTACATGATGCACATACACAATACCACATGCCCTCAACACAACATGTATGACATGCATACAATACCACACGTGCACCAATACCATATATATAACATGTACACAGTACCACCTGTACACTGCACCACCTACACAACGTCTGCACAAAATCACCTGTACACTGCACCACCTGCACAATGTGTACACAACGCCAAATGTACACTACACCACTGTACAATGTGTACACAATACCACATGTACACAGTACCACACGCACGATGTGTGCACGACACCATATGTACATAACATCACATACATGACATGTACACAGCACCGCATGCCATAGCACCCTATGTACAACATGTACACGACACCACATGCCCACAACACCACTTGTACAATCATGCACACGACACCAAATGTGCATAGCACTGCATATCCAACACATACATAACATCATCTGTACACAACACTGCATATCCAACATGTACATAGCACCATATGCACACATGCCGCATATACATAATGAAGACAATACAATATGTATTCAACACCCCATATGCAATATTCTCACAACCCTATTTGTACCATCCTGTACATAACATTGCATAAATAACATGTCCACATGCTATGTATACACAACACCACAAGTGCACACATCATAGATGCAACATGTACAACATATACGACATATGCTCAACAATAGTACCACACATCCAAAACCACACTGTCCTTACCAAGAAAACTTGCTTCCAGTATCTTATCCATGCTTATCCTAGCATGCCGCAGACCACACTACTTTCACTTTGCTGATGTATCCTTCAACATTACCTGTCATAACATAAACATAGGCATAATACAAGTATACAATATCAAATCATATCCACATGATACTGTCCTCGTATATTTGTCGTGACTACTCTTCCCAATTGATTCCTTGTATGACCAGGAACCTCTTCATTTTGTTCTCCTGCATAAGCAATTGTTCCTCCACAAGGATGATCTCTGACAACCCTATCAGACAGTAACATAGATATATGGATACATACATACATATATAAACATTAGCATAAAACAATCACGATCCTGTCAGAAAACGACATACATTCATACATGTATACATATATAAACTTCAACATTACCAGGATCAAAAAATAATTACCAGATAAGATAAGGTCTAGGTTAAGAGAACTTCCTTATTTATGCAACACATGCGCAACATTGAGAACATCAGTTTCCAACATAGCCAAGGCATATGATGCCTCAAATCCATTTACTTTACCTTTTCATGTCACCTTCTCATGACTATACTGCTACCATCCATTTACCACAATGGACCCAGCCAGTCCAACCGACTGCCATAGCCTTACCTTCCGTTGCGCTTACTCATGCACCGAGCTTCATCTGAATCTTACATTACCTTTAGAGTACCACACAGCTCTCCTCGAGCTCCATCAACTTTCCTATGCCCTAACCAATTCCCAAGACTCAAAACAATAAAAAAGAAGACAAGAAAAACCAAGAAGAAGACCATAAAATCCCATAAAAATATGACACTACTTACTCAAAACAATAAAAAAGAAGACAAGAAAAACCAAGAAGAAGACCATAAAATCCCATAAAAATATGACACTACAACAAAGTGGAAAGGCCTTGCACCAGACATAAACAAAACCACAAATCAAGCTCAACAATTCATAAAATACCAAAAGCACGAGACTAACAACAAACACCATGACTCAATTCCCATGGTTCCTAGTACATCCAAGGGAAAGCTCAACCTAAGCCTTCTTCACGATTCATGGCAATCTCTCTTGCCATGCAACTCCCTGCATCCTGCTCACACATGTCAACCACATGTTCCAAGTATCAAGAAAATCATATTTATCAATTTGAATTCAATTTTTACAAACAATCATGTCATAATCCATAGTCATTAGACATAATGCTACAACTATCAACTACGTTCAAGTACATATCAACTATCTCAACACATACATGTTAGTACAATCATCTTAAAACAAAAACATTTGAACACTTAATCATATTAAGAAATTCATCAATCATTCAACCACTTGCAAACATACCATGTTAAATAAATCAATTAGATGACATAATAGGCACCAAAAACTCAAATATCAAATAGACAACATAATCAACTATGAGACACCAAGTATGATACATAAGAAAATCATACCTTAGTGTACCTCAAGGGAGGCTATCTTGTCTGCATAATAAATCTAATTAGCAAGATATAACTTTACAACATGTCAACATAAATCATGATATCCATAATAGTAACTAACTAACATGTTCACATTACAAGCTCATAAGCATCTGTCATTCATGCATAATAATCACATATGTATGATCAGTCTAAATTAGTACAACACCACATCGCAAATATGCTATCTCATACCCGAGTATTGCAACCATAACCGTCTGCATAGGTCAAACCAGTTTAACACAATACATATAACATCAAGATCTTCAATGCAATGAACATAACCATCACACATATGACCAATCCAAATTATAAGATGAATGTCTCCATGAAATGACCCTGGTCATCAAGTTAATAGCATATAACAACAATAAGCTGTATATCATACTCATCCACAACATACAACATAATCATCAGGTTATCTGATATAAAACAACAATAGCAATGCATACAACTACAGGTTACTATTGTTCTTGACTATGAGACACATGTGCATATAACTACACTAATCAACTAACAACTATCATGAATGTAACCATAACATCAAAAGACATGTACATAAACCTAATGCATATAAAATCCTTAACTTACATACCTGCATGCTCAAATGCAATACCGATATGATGATCTGCCCTTACCTTGAGGTCCAATGCTACAACTTCACTTTGATGATCTGCATCTCTTGCTTTATTTCAACCAACTCATTAGCATCATAGCAACCAATAGCACCATGATGACCTAAATTGCATACAATGACTTCACAAGGCATGTTTTACCTACTATACATGCATAATTGTAACCAAGACCATACATGCATAACAACTGCATATACACACATAAAATATGAGTACCAAACCATATACACATAATTCTAGCTAGAGTCCAGTCATCAATGCATGACCATATCAAGTACACAAACCATGACCTCATGCATGACAACAACCATTACTTCATTGTATGCATTGCCACATGCAACCAACAGTATGCATAAGCAATGCCAAATCAACTACACCTACGCATAAAAGCATGTAGGCAAACATAAGCAATAAATTCTTGTAATCAACCTACAAGATTGATACATGTAATCAAAATATTCAAAAATGTAACCTAACATACAAGGATGTAAGTAGGTATCAAGAAATCAACATGTAAGTAACATATAATCCATACGCAGTCAATCGAATGTTCCAAAAATCAATACATTGTGTCTATTAATTTGAAATCAACATTCACAAATACTAACAACCTATAAACATACCCCCTTACTATCCATGGTCCACACTAAGGTAGAAGGAGGAAGCTACTATAATGGCCTGATCTCCAATGTCCAATTATGGAAATGGGATCTCCAAATATCTATTAAATTTAACCATACTTGAAAAGAAATTGATTTTCATTTCTCATACATTTTGTATGAGATTAAGTCAAAACATTGTACTTATTCCACTTGTAACATAATAACTAAGAAGATGCCACTTTTCCATTTCCTTACATGCAACTTTTCAAATTCCTTGCATGCAACCTTTCAAATTCCTTACATGCAACTCTTCAAATTATTTGCATGCAAATAGGCATAGATCAACTACATCCATATTATCATACTACAATACTATTGCATTTAAAAAATTACATTTTCTTCAAGCAATTACCATACTTTTACATTTTCTTCAAACAACTACTATACTATTACATTTTCATGTAAGCATTTCTTCAAACATTTTACATGCAAACTAATATAGCAAAGTATTTGCATAAAAGTAAGCATATATCACTACAGAAATACTATTACACATCAATGCTATCCCCAACCACAAACAAAATACACATTGGGGCATTTTATCAAACAGTTTGTATGCAATTAATCATTGAACCATTTAAGCATTTCATTAAACACTTTGCATGCAAACTAATATAGCGAATGATTAAATGCATATATCCTAAATTGTAGTAGTACAAGTTATGGAAACTAAACCATATGATCAGTGGAATTATCCCTCACTACGGTTCAAGTTTCAACTTCTGAGATTTCATGGATGAAAATTTATAACAAAAATACCAACACAATCCTATTTGGTGCACAATTCTAGGAGTATCCAGAAATCTCGACTTCCACTGGTCATATCTCCTAAAATATAGTGAATAAATATCTGAATTTCTTTTCAAAATATCAGCAAGATTTCCTCTTATTGTGGAAAATTTTTTAGCTCCTGAGAGTGCCCAGAATAAAAGTTATAACAAAAATGTCAGCGTGACCTGGTTGAGACATGATTTTAGGAGCATTCAGAAAGCTCGACTCCCTCTGCTCATATCTCCTAAAATATTGCGACCCAATATCTTAAATTTCTACCACATGATCATTGGTATTTCCCCTCAATGTGGATGATTTTTCAGCTTCTGTAAGCCCACATAAGAAAAGTTATTGCAATAATGCCAAGGCGACCTATTTAAAGGTCCATTCAGGAAGGTCATCTTCCTTATATCATAATTCCTAAAGTATTTTGAACCAATATCTGAAATTTTTACCACATTATTAGTAGGATTTACCTTCAATATGGACAAATTTTTGACTTCTAATATTCCACAAGATAAGATTTATAACAGATATGACAAAAATATCTAAAATTTAACCTTTGTTCTTCATTTTACCTATGATAGAGCCCATCCAGTCCAAGTGTTTGAACCATGCTCTGATACCACTTGTAACATACCATCCGAGGTAAATGTGCATATAAAAAACAAAATAGGAACATAAATACAATAAACATATCAGCCATCAAAATCCACACACACACACACACACACACATATATATCTATATCTATATATATCAGTACATTTTCACATGAAAATCAAGGGAATGAATTTTTTCATTAATAAATGCAATGAACCAACCGGTGATGGGACTACCACATTCCACCCGACCATGGCTTGACTGAGCCAAGTCTCTCTTCAGCCAATCACCCCCATTCCATATTCCAAGCATGAATGTGGGACTCATAGAACACATAAAAAAAACACTAATCAATGTGGATTCCACTAGAGTTCTCTGCCTACACAGTGAGGAATTTGAGTGCCTCCTAGTCTCTCAGGCTTTACCATGCATCCGCAGTTTGATCCAGGGATCACTAGGCCCTACACCGAGACATACTCTCCAGGCTTTACCGTGCATTCCATCCCGGAATCACTAGGCCCAACGGAGATAAAATCCACCTCTTGGCTTTATCGTATATCCCGCAAGCAAGGATTCCTAGGCCCACTGAGGCACACAATCTGGCTTTACCACAACCCACAGTCCGGTTCAGGGGTCACTAGGCCAGTGGCTTCTGCATCCTCAGTTTGGTTCAAGGATCACTATCACCATGTGTTTGTCAATTCGAAGATCAACCCCACTCAGCTTCGAATTCAATCCAGCCATCCCCCACAAAACGCATGAGAGAACCCATCTCATCAAAGCTATCAGGAAATGGCAAGGCTAGGCTGAAAATACTATCACACCTAGCAAAACCCATGCCATGGTAGAAAAGAAACACATGCAATCCCATTCATGCCTAATCTAGCAAGAAAAATACACATGCAAGTTGATACCTGCAATGAAGCCTGTTGTAGCTGCTTGATCCTGCCTTTCCCTGCTTGATCTTTTCTTCCTCTTGCCTTCTTTGACTTTCTTACTCCAATGCCAAAGTGCTTCAAGAAAACTCTAAGTGACCAAGAGTATGAGAGAGAGAGAGAATAATGAGAGAGCTCCAAAGCTAAACTGACCAAGTCTTGCCCACTGATCCTCATAAGCCTTTTTATTAATGAGGCCTCTATTTTCTTCATTTTCCATTATTTTCCTTCAATTTCCTCCTCACATGCAACTTGTGACCTTTCAATTCCTTTTTCTCCTAATTTCCATTATTTTTCTTCATTTTCCTCCTCACATGCAACCTGTGACCTTTCACCTACTTTTTCTCCTATTTTCCATTATTTTAATAAATAAATGTGCCAAAATGCCTTTTAATGCCTTAGCTGTTGCCTATGTCTTCCTCACCATTCAGCTTGGAATACGTGTGTCATCATCTGTGGTATTTATATATTTTTACATGGAATTTTCACTAGGGTTGTTACACAAATCAAGATTTCACCTCAATTTTTTCCGATAGATTTCGACACCGAAAAGTCGCACTAAAGCCAATTATATATATATATATATATATATATAGATATAATAAAGTATGCGATGTAGAATTTTGATTTTTATTGTTATTGTGTTTTATAATTTAACAAAGGTTACATAGTAGCTAGTACTTGTGTTTAACTTAAATATAGCTTAATTAAACTAAAAAATAATAAAGACCAAAATTCCATCACAAAAATAAAACAACAAACAAAACACTATATTGTCAAATGCCATCACCAAAAATTAAGAAATATGATTAACTAATATTGTTTTTATTAATATATATACGTGTATGTGTCTTTTATTTTTTATTAATATATAATTTTTTATAATTAAATTTATTAAATAATGTTTTTAATATCATCTTAAATTGAAAATATGGAGGGAAAACTATAATTCATGAGAATGGAAATAATAGGAAAAAAAAAAAAAGTTAAATAAAATGGAAATAAAATTAAAAACAAAAAAATTAATAACTAATAGAAATGGAAGTTTGTTAGGGTCCCACCCTAACCCCCTTATTTATGTAGTTGGATCGAGTCATAGTTATAGTTAAGTAAGGAGTCAATAAAGCCCATATTAATAATTGTAAGTGGTTAACTTGCAATTAATGACGAGACCACAGTTAGTTGCAAATGGGCCATGGTATTAGATAGATGGTATTAATAAGAACCATGGTATTGAGCCATGGTATTGCAGTATGAGTCATATATAAAGGATAGAGACTCCCTGCGAGGAGCATCGTGTCTTATTTTGTAATTGAGCTCTGCTCTATGGGAGGTTGCCCCCTAGAAGAGGCAAGTGAACATTTCTTTCTGAATAATAAAATACTTGCTGTTGTTTCTCACTATTCTATGTTCTGGGTATATTTCTTCGCATATTCTGTATTATGGTATCGTCTTGCAGGTTAAGAGCATAACAAGTGGTATCAGAGCTCTTTCCAGGGCTGGTGGGATCTCCATTTCTTAGCAATTTTTTTTTTGGCTAGAGACGTGTTCCGACGTCTTTAAACCACGGGATCTGTCATTGAGCGCATAAACCTACGGATTTGGGGAGGCATGCATGCAGGAAATACAAGAGGTGGTCACGCTTGTTGGACTCCCTTGTAACCCCTGTGGGTACCCCTTCGAGTAGTAGCGCATTAGACAGAATCGCGCACGAACTGTCTTCCAAGTACCCTCTAGGTATATTGGAAGCCCCCTAGCTCCTTTGAAACCTCGCCATAGATAAACCATCGGTCGTCTTGCTACTACAGTACACCGAGAACAACACTCAGAGAGATTACTCGCCCGTATGATAGGGTAGTCGGGTTGTACGGCTAAGGGTACGGTTGATTCTCCTTAGTTAGAGCCCTAAAACATTGGGCCGAGTACTACTGTCAGACCCTTATGTATATTTCAATCTGTAGCACCTGACACTCCTCGAGACCATAGTTCCATTTTCTAACTTGGGATCACGCATAATCTCTGCCAGATCAGATCTCGCAATGGGGTTTGCGAGACCCTCCGGGGCGCTTATTGGTGATCTAGCCCATAAGAATCAGGACGATGAGCTGATCAAGGTGGTACCATTCAATTGTTAGCGAAAAAAATTCGGGCGGTCCCAAATTTCAAGTACATCGGATCGGTGCATGGTAGAAACTAGAGCTCAAGCTATGGCCAATGAGAAGATCGACAAACTTGAACAATCCTTGCAAGCCATCCAAGCTCAGCTTGACAAACTATCTGATGCACTCTCTAAGGGCAAGGAGGAAGCCCGCGAGGAGGCATATATTGGCAATGGACACAGTGAGGGTGAGTCTAGCCACTCTCTTCACCTCTGGGGCACCCGCCAACAATCCCATCCGCGACCTCCAAAGCTAGATATGCATAAATTTGATGGTTTTCACCCGGCCACATGGGTAGCACAAATGGAGCAGTATTTCAATCTGAATAACATCTTAGATAATGAGACTTAGCTTATGGTGGGGAGCATGTACTTGGAAAATGAAAGATGGCAATGGTGGGAATGGCATCAACGTTGCAATGGAAGTTTTATGACTTGGGCCACCTTCAAAAAAGCTCTTACAGAGCACTTTGACCAGGAATCTTCTTTTTTGGGTCGTCTCACTAAGCTCCAACAGACTGGCACAGTGGATGAATATGTTATAGCCTTTGAAGCCTTAGCTTTCCGCACTAGGGATCTCCCAAATGCGCTCTACATGGAATGTTTTATCAGCGGTCTTAAAGAGTCCATACAAGCCCACGTCCGACTACACCACCCTCCCACATGGTCGGAGGCTTGCAAGGTAGCTTGTAACGTGGAACGTGCGTTAGCAGCCCAGTCCATTCGCCCAAATTTCATCGCCAAGGGTCGCCCCCCACAGGCTCACAACACGACTCAAACACTTAAGGTTCAAAAGGTGTCACCTGCAGAAATGGCCGAAAGAAGAAAGCAGGGATTATGTTACTACTGTGATGAAAAATACTCCCCAGGTCATAAATGCAAGGAGCCTAAATTTTTTCAAATTGATGCCACTGATTACAACTCATTGGAGGAAGCCCCATCACTTGAGGAACCGGAGGAGGTAGAAGAGGACAACCAGAAGGACAATGTCCCTGACGAACCAGTTATTTCGCTGCATGCTTTGGCAGGGATTTCTTCACCTCAAACTCTCAAAATCAGAGGTTTTATTAAACATCGCCCATTAGTAGTCTTGATTGATAGTGGAAGTACACATAATTTCATCCATCAAAAATTTGCGGAAGCAGTGCATTGTTTTGTACGAGCAGTTTCTAACTTCCAAGTCCAAATTGCAGATGGGGGAACAATGAAATGTGAAGGCCGCTGTGAAAATGTCAAACTTCAAATGGGGGATTATCACTTGAAAACCCACATGTTTTCAATACACATGGGAGGGTGCGACATTGTCCTCGGTGTTGAATGGCTTCGCACTCTTGGGCCAATCACAATGGATTTCCAGGAGTTATATATGAGCTTTAAGCAGAACAACTCCACACATACCCTCCGTGGACTCCAGGCGGGAGCTCCCTCTATCATCAGCTCACATAGGATGGAAAAATTGCTAAAAAAGGGCCATCATGGAGTTATAGCTCAATTTAATGCCATCCAGGCCATCGAACCCAATTCTCTGCCGATTCATCCTGAGATGCAACAGATTTTAAATAACCATCTGCCAGTCTTTGACAAGCCTCATGAGCTTCCACCCTCGTGAGGGGAACATGATCATAGCATCACCTTGGTTCCAGGGGCCCAACCACCAAATGTGCACCCATACAGATATCCGTTCACCCAAAAGAATGAAATAGAAAAAATAATCAAGGAACTTTTGGAAGCAGGTGTCATTCGTCCCAGCATTAGTCGTTATTCATCACCAGTGATCATGGTGCTCAAGAAATATGGGGAATGGCAGATGTGTCCAGACTTCAGGGCCCTCAATAAGTTGACAGTCAAAGATAAATTTCCCATCCCGGTTGTTGATGATTTGCTAGATGAACTTGATCCGGATTTAAACAGGAACGCAACAAATTACAGAGATAACCATATACACAAAGATGCAGCGGAAATAATACTTCATTTCATTAATGGAAAATACTGAAATATGCTTACAACCAGAAATGGAAATAAACCAGCTAGGGCGATGGTAGCTTATCTCTGAGAAGAGATGTGGTGGCTACATGCCTCTGAACTGTCTTACAATGAGGCTCGAAGGCCTATTTATTGTTGAGAAACAACGGAAAACCCTTAACATTCCAAAACCTAACCCTAGGAGATGAAACGCCAAACTGTGGGCCCCGTTTGGGTAAATTGGTACATCAACTTCCCGAGGTCGTAACTTTGGCATACGATCTCCGTTTGATGCGTACAATAGCTCGTTAGAAAGATCTATCCGAGCACTACCACTTTGGGAAGGGAAACATCGGTCCATCGACCCATGTTGCCCCCAGATTTCCCAAAAAACGTCGTTTAGGGCCTCAGAACGGCTCCAGAAGTTCAGGACCCGAAAAACTGCTAAAAATAGTAAGTTGTGCTACAATTAAGGAAACTGAAACTGCTGAGAGAAACAATGGTGGGGGTCCATGTGGAATTGGCAGGTGGCCACCAATATCCACCTGGATCATTCCTCCCCCCTTAGGAAGCAATGGGCCCCATTGCGTTGAGTTCCTCCATGAGATGAGGAAACTTTTGCTGAATGTTCCCTGGTGAGCCACTTTCCCTACTGAAGGAGTTGGCCTACTTTTACAACTCGATACAGTTGGATATTCTGTTGGCGAGTGTTCTTGATCTGTGTGTCCATGATTCGATCAATTGCAGCTTGTTCCATGCAATCTGGATTTAATTCTGTGGGTTTGAGCTGTTATGCAATGTCGGATGTGTCTAGCAATGGTGGAAAGTATGGTCGAAGGCAGTCCACATTGAACACTGGGTGCAGGCCAAGGAATGGGGGAATGCTGAGCTCAAATGCATTGTCTCCCATAGCCTTAGTAATGGTGTAAGGACCATATCAGAGTGGTCTCAATTTCCGATAGGCTCCAGTAAGGCGTTCCTTTTGCAAATGCAACCAGACTTTGTCGCCCACCTGAAACTTGTGTGGCACCCGATGTTGATCATGTCGCTGCTTGTACTTGGCATTTGATTTCTCCAGAATGTCATGGACCTGCTGGCGAATATGTTGGATGCGCTCAATGAAGCTAGTGGCCTTATCTGTTTCGGACTGGACATGAGTTGAATTTATGTGAGTAGCTGTAAGTGGCATGGCCACATCAATGGGGCATAGTGGTTGGAAACCCAAACCCACCTGAAAAGGGCTATGGCCAGTGGAGTTGTGAAGAGCTCGGTTGTAGCTGTGCTGAACATAGGGGAGGCTCTCGTCCCATGTGCGTGGATGCTTTGAGTTATACATGCGCAGAATGTGCACAATCATCCTATTGACAACCTCTGTCTGGCCATCAGTTTGAGGATGGAAGGCTGTGGACTTCGTGAGTTTGGTGTCCAGCATTGACCAGAGACTAGACCAAAATGTGCTGAGAAACCGACTGCCCTGATTTGAGATGATAGACTGTGGGATCCCAAAGTGCACCCACACTCGTTCAAAGAAGAGTTTAGCAATGGCTTCCGCTATGATATTCTTCTTGCAGGCTGCCATAATGGCCATCTTCGAGAACCTGTCGACGACCACAAAAACACAATCATTTCCATGCTTAGTGGAAGGAAGGCCTAACATGTAATCCATGGAGATGGATTCCCAAGGTCGACTAGGGGTAGGCAACGGGGTATAGAGGCAGTGCTTCTTAATGGTCGGTTTGGCAATGGCACAGGCAGTACATGATTTGATGTACTTCCCAACATCCTGTCAAAGATTCAGCCAATAGAAATAATTTTGCAGTACTGCCACTGTTTTCTCGACCCCGAAATGCCCAGCAGCCCGACTGTAGTGTGCTTCCCAAATCATCTTGGCACGCTTGCTTGAAGGAACACAAAGGTGACCCAGGTGGCATAACAGGGCATCCTGGAGGTGAAAATCTGGAACATGTTGACCCTCCAAGAGTGTCTGGTATGTGTGGCCGAATTCTGGGTCACTTTTGTAGAGAAGTGGCCAATCAGAAGTCTCGTGCCCACAAGAGTTGAGTATGGTGGTTAACGCCATGATCGGTGGTCGACTGAGGCAATCTGCAACATTATTGGTGCTGCCCTTCTTATACTTGATATTCAAGTGGAACTGTTGCAGGTATGTAGACCACTTCTGATGGCGATCATTCTGCAATTTCCCTTGGGTCTGTATGAACTACAGGGGTCGGTGGTCTGTGTGGATGACCGTTTCCTTCCCCAAAATGTAATGCTTCCATTGTCGGCAGGCCTGTACAATGGAATACATCTCTTTATCATAAGTGGGGTACTTCCGGACTGTGTCTGAAAGTGTTTCACTGTGATATGCCTCTGGATGTCCATGTTGAGTAAGGACTGCCCCAATAGCATAGTCAAAGGCATCTGTCTCGACCTGAAATGGTTGTTGTAAATCTGGTAATGCGAGCACTGGTGCCGTGCAGAGGCGATCCTTCAACTCCATGAATGCCTTCTGTTGAGATTCAGACCAAAAGAATTTTGCTTTCGCCCCTCCCTTGGTGACTTGACTCAAGGGCCAAGTAATATGAGAAAACCCCAACACGAACCTGCGGTAGAAGTTGGCAAGACCTGGAAAGCTGCGGAGCTCTGTTAGAGTGGTTTGAGATGGCCAATCCCGAATGACTTGGATCTTGGCTGGATCGACATGCACCCCCTGTTCATCAATGATGTATCCCAGATACTGAACCTGGGTCATGCCAAAAGTGCATTTCTCCAAATTGGCACATAGCTTGTGTTGCCGCAGTGTTTGTAGAACCTGTCGGATGTGGTGGAGGTGCTCTTCCCAACTCTGGCTGAAGATCAGAATGTCATCCAAGTATACTACTACAAAGGAGTTGGTGAATGGCCGCAAGATGTCATCCATTAGCCTCATGAAGGTTGCAGGAGCATTCGTCAATCCGAAAGGCATAACCAACCATTCGAAAAGGCCCTCCTTGGATTTGAAGGCAGTCTTCCACACATCAGAGGGTTCGATTGGTACCTGGTGATATCCTGACTTCAGATCGATCTTGCTAAAATATTTCGCCCCCTTTAGTTGGTCCGGGAGGTCATCAATCCGCAGGATCGAGTACCTATTACGAACAATGATCTTGTTCAGCGCTCGATAGTCAATACAGAGTCTCCACGTCCCATCCTTCTTCTGTACCAACACGATCGGGCTCCCACAAGGCGATGAACTCGAACGGATGTGACCTTTCTGCAGGAGCTCCTGAATCTACCTCTTGATTTCATTGTTCTCTAGAACGGAGCACCGATAAATTGGTCCATTGGGTAGCGGTGCACCTGGGGTCAGATCGATGGAGTGCTTGACCTGACAGTGCAGAGGAACCCCTGCAGGGGAGGTGAAGATGTCCTCGTACTCCTCCACAACCTTGTCCATCTGTAGTTGTCGTGTAGAGGGACCCCGTCTGGAGGCCGTGGCCACCGTTTTCTTCTTTCCTTGAGGGCGTATCATCAGGAAAACAAATTTCCTGGTTTTGGAAATGATCTTACTGCATTGTTTTGCAGTAATCAAAGAGATGGCGGTAGGTGGTGCTATCTCTGGTATCCTGTACAACTTATTTCCCAATGTAATAATAACAACATGGGGCCTTGATTCATACACAACATGTTGCTTCCACAAGTATGGCTGTCCTAATAATACATCACAAACTTCAAGGGGAGCAATGTCACACAATACCTCATCCGTGAAGGGCTTGATGTTGTATGGAATGCGACACTGCTGGCTCACGCGAAGATCTCGTCCTTGGTGAAGCCACCCAATGGTGTATGGTTGTGGATGTGCTATGGTCGGTAAGCCCAAACGCTTCACGACCTCTGCCGAAATGAGGTTCTTTTGACTCCCGCTATCAACAATGAACTGTATCGGGGAGCCCTTTACCCACATCTGGGAGTGGAAGAGACGCTCCTCCTCCTCTGGATCTTCGGGTTCATTTTTCTGGATCTTGGCGGTAGCAACAGTGGCGTTGGGATCCGCATCAATGATCTGCTTCCCTTTGTCATTCCCCTCATCGTGTTCTGACTCAGAGTCGGAACATGCATCTGATTCTGAAACCTTTAGCTCAGCCACCAGTCACTGCTTGGCCCGACACTCACTTGTGTTGTGAGTGGAGCTCTTATGGAACTCACACCATTTTCCAGTGTCCTTTTTCGGCTTCACGGCGCTATTCTTTGCTTGCAGCTTCAGCGGGTTGTCTTGGGTTGTCCCGCCTTGGCTTTGTCCTTTGTTCTGTGGTTTAGGGGCACCTTTCCCCTGCTTTGGATTCACAGATCCAAAGTCTCGCTTCTTTTGTTTAAACTTTTGCTCGACCTTGACGGCATATCGGTATGCTGCGCCGAGCGAGGAGATGTTCAGGAATTGTATTTCTTCCTGGATGTACTTGTGCAGGCAGCCACGGTATTTGAGTATCAAATGTTGCTCCGAATCCTTGATACCCAACTTTGTGCGAAGGGTATGGAAAAGATTGGTGAACTCCGGCATGTCTTGGTCCCTTCCCTGCCGCAGCGTGGTCCACTTTATGTATTCATCCTCATAGCTTCTGACAGGGTAGTACTGCTCCTTGATGGCATCCCGGAATGAATTCCAGGTGGGTGCGGCTGAAAATAGTGAGCCAGTACTTTCATCCTTCTGCTCACAGTAGGTTTCCCACCAGTCCTTGACGTGGGGGGCTGCTTTGAGAAGAGCGAAAACAATCTTTTCCCGACTCGAAAATTCATGAACAGAAAAATAACCCTCCAGCAGATTTAACCATTTATCTATGGCATCTGCGTCTATCTGACCCTCGAATATGGGGATTTCAAAATTAACTTGTAACTTAAAGGGCGTCACGTTTCTAGAGTAGTTGCTGGAAGCCGATGCGTCGCTTCTGGGTAGCCGCTGAAGGATCTGGGCAAAGCTGTCCATCATCGCGTTCTGTTGTCACTCGAGGGCTTCTTCGAGCAAGATTTTGATGGGATCTCATGCCCCCTCGTCTTTCTTCTCATCCACCATGGGAGGCTGTCGGGATTTGCGAGGCTGGTCTTGCAAAGGTTCGACCAGTTCAAGCCCTAACTCCTTATATCCCGACCTTGTTGGGGACATGCAAAGAAAAACAGAGAAAAAGCAGACCGCTCTGATACCACTGATCCAGATTTAAACAAGAACACAACAAATTACAAAGATAACCATATACACAAAGATGCAGCGGAAATAATACTTCATTTCATTAATGGAAAATACTGAAATATGCTTACAACCAGAAATGGAAATAAACCCGCTAGGGCGATGGTAGCTTATCTCTGAGAAGAGATGTGGTGGCTACATGCCTCTGAACTGTCTTACAATGAGGCTCGAAGGCCTATTTATTGTTGAGAAACAATGGAAAACCCTTAACATTCCAAAACCTAACCCTAGGAGATGAAACACCAAACTGTGGGCCCCGTTTGGGTAAATTGGTACATCAACTTCCCGGGGTCGTAACTTTGGCATACGATCTCCGTTTGATGCGTACAATAGCTCGTTAGAAAGATCTATCCGAGAACTACCACTTTGGGAAGGGCAACATCAATCCATGGACCCATGTTGCCCCCAGATTTCCCAAAAAACGTCGTTTAGGGCCTCAAAACAGCTCCAGAGGTTCAAGACCCGAAAAACTGCTAAAAATAGTAAGTTGTGCTACAATTAAGGAAACTGAAACTGCTGAGAGAAACAATGGTGGGGGTCCAGGTGGACTTGGCAGGTGGCCACCAATATCCACCTGGATCAGAACTCAATGGGGCTCAATTCTTCACTAAGTTGGATCTTCGCTCAGGCTACCACCAAATTCGCCTAAAGGAAGTCGACATTCCAAAGACTGCTTTCAGAACTCATGAAGGCCATTATGAGTTCCTGGTCATGCCATTCGGTCTTTGTAATGCCCCATCTACTTTTCAAAGCCTTATGAACCACCTTCTCAAACCATATCTCAGGAAATTTGTCCTAGTCTTCTTCGATGACATCCTCATCTATAGTTGCACTTGGGCCACACATCTTCAGCATGTAGATCTGCTTTTGCAACTACTCTGAAAGCATAAATTATTTGTTAAGATGACCAAATTGTATTTTGGCATGGAAGAAGTTGAGTATTTGGGCCACATTGTGGGGCATGAAGGTGTCAAGGTGGACCCCAAAAAGATCCAGGCAATGCAGGATTGGCCTCAACCTAAGACCTTGAAGAGCCTGAGAGGATTTTTGGGTCTCACAGGCTATTATCAAAAATTTGTCCACAATTATGGTCGCATTGCGAAGCCCCTCACTCAACTCCTCAAGAAAAATTCATTCTTCTGGAATGATGATGCACAACTGGCATTTACAGCTCTCAAAAATGCCATGTGTTCCACTCCAGTCTTAGCACTACCTGATTTCACCAAATCTTTTGTCATTGAATGTGATGCTTCAGGTACGGGTATTGGGGCAGTCTTAATGCAGGAAGGTCGACCCTTGGCCTTCACAAGCCAACAACTAAGTGGGCGGAATCTGGGACAATCTACCTATGAGAAGGAAATGATGGCCATCTTACATGCAGTAGATACCTGGCGACCTTACTTACTGGGGCGACGTTTCCAAATCCGCATAGACCATCATAGTCTTAAATATTTTTTGGAGCAACGCCTATCCTCCCCATAATAAAATAAATGGCTCGCAAAAATGCTGGGATATGATTATGATATCATTTACAAGAAAGGGCGTGAAAATAGTGTAGCAGATGCATTATCTTGCCAATTTGAGGAGGAAAGTACCCTGCTCGCAATTTCCCTTCCCATTCCAGAATGGACTGAAGAGGCTCGCAGGGAATGGTTTTCACATCTCTGGCTCTCCCAACTCATTACTCAATTGCAGGCGGATCCAAATTCCACCAAGGGCTACTCGTGGCAGGATGAGATTCTTCGCTACAAGGACAGAGTCGTAATATCACCAACATCCACCCTCAAAAGCCGCATTTTGGCAGAATTGCACTCATCCCCCATTGCAGGACATTTATGCTTTCAGAAGACATATGCTCGCACTAGAAGATCATTTTTTTGGACAGGCATGAAAAAGCACATCCTTACTTTTGTAGCGGAATGCGATGTCTGTCAACGCCACAAAGGGGAGATAGTCAAAGCACCAGGCACATTACAACCGTTGCCCATCCCGGCATCTATATGGATGGAGGTTTCTATGGATTTCATTACAGGTCTTCTAAAGTCAGGAAACAAGTCAGTCATCATGGTGGTGGTGGACCGACTTTCTAAGTATGCTCATTTCTGCGCCCTACCCCACCCGTTTACACCGACTTTGGTCGCTCAATCTTTCATGGATCAGATCTTCAAATTGCATGGCATGCCCACTTCTATTGTGTCTGATCGTGACTCGATCTTCACCAGTAATTTTTGGCAGGAACTCTTCAGGTTACAAGGCACCCAACTAAAACTCAGTACTTCCTATCATCCACAAACGGATGGTCAAACTGAAGCCGTCAACAAATGTCTGGAAACCTACCTTAGGTGTTTCACTTCAGAAAAGCAACATCTATGGGTACAGTGGTTGCCTCTAACTGAATGGTGGTATAACACCAACTATCATGCCACCACCAAAGTGACTCCCTATGAAGCAGTTTATGGTCAACTCCCTTCTTCCCCTACTTCTTATATCAAGGGGTACTCAAAGGTACAAGTGGTTCAACTCCTACAAAACCACACAACCATGCTCGCCCATCTTAGAGAGAATATTCATCAGGCTCAAAACCGCATGAAGCAACAGGTAGATCAACATCGCTTAGAGCGCCAATTTCAAGAAGGGGATCAAGTATTTTTGAGGCTGTAACCATATAAGCAAACTTCACTCAAAGACAAGGGTTGTCATACACTATCTCCAAAATTCTATGGACCATATCAAGTACTTCAACGCATTGGAGAAGTGGCCTACAAGCTAGCTTTGCCACCCACTGCAAAAATCCATCCAGTTTTCCATGTCTCAATCTGGCTCCAACCTGAACAGGTCCTAGACACACGAGAACAGCACCTGCGTGGCTGCATGATCAGGGAAGCCCTCGTCAAGTGGAAAGACACCTCTCCGCAAGATGCAACCTGGGAACCAACCACTATTCTTCAACAGTTTCCGCAGCTTCAACCTTGAGGACAAGGCTATTCTTAAGGGGGAGGGCATGTTAGGGTCCCACCCTAACCCCCTTATTTATGTAGTTGGATCGAGTCATAGTTATAGTTAAGTAAGGAGTCAATAAATCCCATATTAATAATTGTAAGTGGTTAACCCACAATTAATGACAGGACCACAGTTAGTTGCAAATGGGCCATGGTATTAGATAGATGGTACTAATAAGAACCATGGTATTGATCCATGGTATTGCATGCATGAGTCATATATAAAGGATAGAGACTCCCTGCGAGGAGCATCGTGTCTTATTTTGTAATCAAGCTCTGCTCTATTGGAGGTTGCCCCCTCGAAGAGGCAAGTGAACATTTCTTTTTGAATAATAAAATACTTGCTGTTGTTTCTCACTATTCTATGTTTTGGGTATATTTCGTCGCATATTCTGTATTCTGGTATCGTCTTACAGGTTAAGAGCATAACAAAGTTACTAGAGAGCCCATAATAAGACCTTAATCAATCACCTTACAAATAGATAAATTTAAATAACAATAACAAAATAACGAAAATTGAATTACCAATGTTAAACTATGGATAAGAGACATAAATTTTTGGTCAAAGACAAACTAATATGTAGTCAAAGGCATAACTGAATGTGTAATAACATGCATGCGGCACGTATAATAAGGTTAATAGAGTTTAAAAAATTATGAGTTTATAGTTATTGTCAAGTTTAAGAACATTGAAGAGTGTTTAGAAGAAATTAATTATAATATGGAGTCAAGCAAGGTTGTCCTTTATTTTCTACTCTCTTTGGCATTCACGTTGATGAGTTAGAATGTTGGTTGGAAAATTTGGTTGTGCTCCCCCCAATCTTACTAATATAGTCACCACCCTTCTTAGTTATACTAATGATATTATTCTTATGCCACAAAATTCATATAACCTTAATAATCATTTAAGAATCTTCAAGGACTTCCTTTTTAGTATGGGTATGATTATGAACACCAAAAAAACAAAGGTTATGATAGTAAAATCCCATAAGATCACTTATGAAACTTTCATATACGACAATAATAGTTTGGAGGAAGTGCCTTCATACAATATCTTGGGACAAATATTTACCATAAGCTCAATTGGAACTATAACATTGAAAAATGATAAATGGAAGGTGCAAAGCTTATTATGAGCTTTAAAACAAGTGTAAAAAAGTCACAAATTAGCAAACCTTCAATTGTGGGATAAGAAATCAAACTCCTATTTGATACTCTCATCACTCCTATTATCTTATATGGATATGAAGTCTAAGGATGCAATATTTGTAGAGAATCTTGGAGAAGGATATAACATATCCAATTTTTTTTACAAGTTATAATCTTAATATTAAGAGCAATATACGTATTATATCCTCTTCATAGAAGCAAGCCTCTCCCCCATTGAGTGCATGACCATGATTAGGTACATAATGTACAAGAACAAGATAAACAACATGAATGACAAGAGACCCTCCAAAATTCCTTCCAATTCCAACCATAATCAAGATGTCAAGTCTTGGCTAAATCATTGTGGAATACATGAAGATGTCACCTTGTAGGTTATTGACAGTATGAAAACTATTATTACATATAAATTTAAGAAACTTTGTGGTGTAATAAAGAGTTTGAAAATAAAAGGAAGCTAAGATACTAAAGAGGTGGTCAACCCTAATCTATAATATCAAAATATCTTTCAGTTCTAAGTAGCACAAGGAAGAAAATCAACATTGCTAAAAAAAATGAACTCATTCCCATGAGCTACATAACGAAACTAGGCATTAGACAATTTTGAAAACACTTTGGGATACAAGAATCTGACATCTTTGTGACAATAAGAGAAATGAAGACAAAAGACACTTTCTTTTAGAGTGTCCTATGTACACCCAAATTAAAATTCAATTTTAAAATATATGTTACAATATTAAACTTCCTGACCTTCCAAATCATCAAAACTATGATAATCTTAAAACATATTTAATGCTTTTTTAACATGAAAATAAAATTCAAAAAAACTAAATATATATATAAATAAAATCTAATAAACCAACTAATCTATCACTATATTATATATTTATTTTTAAATTTTATAATATTTATATAAAGCTCATTTTACTTGTATTATTTTTTTAACCACCCTATTTTATATTTTCAAATTTATTTCCTTTATAATACTTATATAAAACTCACTATATTTATATTATTATATTTAATAATATTATTTTAATTTTCTACAATTTTAGTTCACGAAAAGCTCTATAAAAATATTTTATTTTATTTCTCACATATAAATATTAAAACTCGTTAAATCACCTAAACTAAATTTATATATTATAAAAAGTTTCTTTATTGTGTTTTCACTTTCGACATAGATTGTTGAGCACATGGTGATGAACACTGGATTTTCATTAGTTTTTTATTATAAATTTAATGAAAAAAATGTATTATTTAGTTGTTATTTTTATTTTTAAAAAATATATAGATAGATTTATTTGAGGAGATTACATTTTATTGATTTATTAATAAAGGTTAACTTTGAGGGTATCCATGAGAATTGATCCAATAATTTCCCATTGGTAAGGTGTTGTAGCAATGGAAATTTAATAAATTGAACTAATCTTAAAAACTATTTATTTAGTGAACATTGTATAAAATTTATTTAATAAACTTTATTTAAATTAGACAATTGATTATATATTTTAATCATTTAATTAATATTATTAGATTATTATTTTAATAATAATGTAATTTTGCGTTTTTCTAAGAAGGGTATTCAGGAGTGAGCATTCTTTCTCGCTTTGATATGATGCTAGCTCACATGAAAGAGGGTTATGGCTCCCACTATACTTGCCGCATTGCATGCACTCAAGTTACTTCATCGATCATGACACAAAGCCAACACAAGGTTAAATGTCATTTGAATATTGCAAGTGACATAGGGATGTACAAGAGGACACAATAGAAGATTCTATTAGATTGACAAAGATGGAGGTAAAAATTGACAATATTAATGGCAAGTTGACCATTCTAGCTAAGAGATAAGCCAACATCTCCTTCTCCTCATATGAGGGTAGTGACAAGCCAACGCGGATGCTTAAAGATTCTGCCAAATACTTGTTATGACTCATTAGTTTTTGCTTACAGAACTGACAGTCTTTTTTGTCTTCTCATCTCAATGTATGTCAAGATATGACATAGTGAACCTATTTTATTTGTCTCTATTTACACGATTCTATAGTTAGATGAAGACTTAACAACCTCAAGAAAAAAATAACATAATTTTGCATTGAATGTTTTTATTCAAGCCCCAAATTATCAAACATAAGTTGCTCTTTTTACATCTCTTTTTTTCAGAGAGAAAATCCACATATGGCCGAAGCCTACATATATTTTTTTACAATACGGCCGAAGCCAGCAGAATACGGCATAGCCGTTCGAATATATTGGACAAATACAAGTCAGCAAGCTGACAGTCAACACATCATATAGAAATCGCCAACATATACGCTGCAGAACGCAGCCTTGCAGGAATCGAACGCGGTCCGCGGGGGAGCAATCAAGCCGCCCGCACCGCTGCATCATGCACATCACGTGCTGCTCTTTTTACATCTCAAACCTCTCATTTTGTAGCATCTCCATTTCAATCCTTTGTCAATATTGTAATAAATTAAATTAATATTATTTATATGGACAAGTAAATGTTAAGCTAGTTAAACCAACAACAATATCATATCCCTTTAGTTAGTAAGAATTTCAAAAATTGTAATTCATAAATTTATGACTTGAAAATTTTGTCTCAAAACTCCATAGATACACACAAATTTCACAATTGGAAAATACCAACAATTAAATAAATATGCAAATAAAAAATAAAAATGTTGCAAGTCCAACACTATTTTACATAAAATTTTGAGATAAACTTGGCAATGTACATCACCAATAATAATGCTGGCCCTAAATATGGAACCAACTCGACCCTTCCACTAAAAACTCGGTCCCGCAGTACAACCCAGAAATTTGGCTTGCCCTGAAGATACAATTTGACCTCAGAAAATACAATCTAAATTAGTTTGATAAATTTTCCCTTGAGAAAAGTTGTGCTCGACACCTTGGAAAATTACGGCAAGTGGAACTTGGCCCATGTAATTGTCAATTCGAACTCCCTTCTTTTGCTCTCGAAAATAGACCATTGGTATCATATTAATTCAACTTTCTCCACACTAATTTCTTGGCCCATTAGGTTGCTCGTCTGGCTTCAGAATTTAGCAATTCATCCCTAACAAAAATATAGAATTTGACCAAACTCTCAAACTCGGCCTTGCAACCCACCAATTTGGTCCCAACCATTATTATTAATTTTGCCCTTGCAAACTGATAAATTCAGCCTACAAATTAAGGCGAATCCAACCCAGTAATTCCATGAAATTGGCTCTACGATATAAACTCTTCCACGATAATTAACTCGACCCTTCATAACAATGAGCTCGACCTCTAGAAAGGGTTGTTGAATCATCCTCAAAATTAATCTCATGGGTTACAAAATTAACATGCAATATAGTAGTTAGTTCGGGTGTGTCTTTCAATACCAAAATCAACAATCTTCAACTAAGGCGTGTTTTTCAATACCAAAACTGGAAAATATTAGGGTTTCCACTTTCCTTGGTGGCTCCTAGAGCTCTTTGTAAATTTCCTTAGTATTTTTTTCTTATGGTATTTCTTAATCTTTTTCACCTCTTTAATAATTGTCTTTTTCTCGAAAAACCATGGGTCACTTAATTTCCTCAATTTTTTATTTAACTATTATTTACCTTATTATGGCGACCTTTTTATTTTCCTTGTCAATAAATCATGGTATCTAGATAGATAGGCTATGACTCAACCTCCTTTTGCTTTTAAGGGTTAGAAAAGGACATTACAAACAATATGTATTGTATTTTATTTTAATGAAAATGCCAAACAACTAATAAAAGGTACAAGAAGTTATCTTGGCCATGGATGGGAGTTCACAAGGGAGATTGGTAGGAATATTGTATGCTAAGATAACCCATGCCACTAATTAGTTTCCAAGAAAATCAATTGGGTTGGAATTGGTAATTGAACTACCAACTCCCCACAATTATGAGAGTGGTTGGGATTTGTACAAACCTAACCCAAAGGTATGGGTAAAGTAGCCAGCTGGAAGTTTTAGTTGACCCTTGAGTTTTTCAATATGACCCATGAAATCTCATTCCAAAGAGCAAAGAATGGATAGATTTTGCATGCAAAAAATGTGGGTTGCACATTAGTGGGTATAGGGACCAAATCTGGTTGCCTCTTTGTGCCAAAAACGTTTCTAATTGATGGTACAACTATGAGAGATCATCAGATCCATTTTTGGATTGAGAAAGCCTAGCATAAGTGCCCAAAACTGAACTTGCAATACAAAGTTGCATTTTTGGGTGCTTATTGGGAAAGAGACATAGGCATTAAGAGGGGAGGTCACCAAGGGACTGTTGGGTTAGTGAAGGGACTCCCTTATGTCGTGCAAGCCAGCTTAGGAATTTCCCATGGTTGGAGTGGACTTTTGGCTCATAGAGGTTTGAAGAATTCTTGTTGATTTTATGTTGATGAAGGAGAATGGCCTTCATTTTTCCACCTTTTATTAACTAAAAAAGTTACCCTGATTGCACAATGGTCTGGCTAAGGCATGGACAACTACAAGAGAAATGGATTAGGCAATTAAACCTATGGTTGGGTGGAAAATGACTCACCCTTCATCAATTGCAAGCAACTATTTAATTTCACGAGATAAATGCCTATGCGAATTTTAATTTCCATGTAATTAATATTAGGTGAAATTGAAATGATGTTTTTTTGTTGTGTGACATATATATAATTGTCTATTGAAAATTGTAATTGAATTCTTGTGATGCCTATTTATGCTTATGTGCACATATTTAATGGGTTCAATGAGCATGAGACTCGTAGCAAGTATTTATCCTTTAATGTCTTTGATGGCGGGGTTATAATAAGCCTCTTGAAAGGAAATTTTATGGCTAGAAAGGTAGGGAAATATTGTCCCTCAACCTCTTGAACAACCATGATGGTTAGCTTCAAGTGGAAGAATCTAATATAGTCTTAAATCAAAGGGTTGTGATTTTCACAAGCCATGTTAAAAAAATTCTTGGGTGTGTTGCTCAAGTGCATATTGTCCTAAATAGACTTATGGAGCTAAAGCTCAAAGGGGAAATCATAGTTTAATAATGAAGACTAAACCATTGAAGTCTTGACAAAACATTTGATATAAATGATTAAAAAGCTCACTAATGAACTTATGAATTAATTGAATATATTGATGGGTATAGAATGGGCATTTCATAGCCTTCTAAAATAATGTTTCCTGTTAGCATCCTTAGTAGTATAGTTTTATCCTTCCATTAGGTTGAATCTATCATGAAATATGGATAAGAAGTCCTAGAGGTCTACCTTGTAATCGTATACTCTGGAAGGCCGGGGAATACAACTAGTATTGGAGTTTCCATGAAGAAGAGTTCCTGGCTATTGAGGGAACACAAGAATATCATTAAGTTGCAATGAGAAATAAGCGTGAGAAATTTTTCTAAACTAATAAGAATTTTGATAAGGATTTACTCCTTAAGAAATAAATATTAAATATGGTTTTGTAGATGACTTCCATTGGGATTAAAGCCTTAAATTTATCAAAATTAAGTTGGGTGATAGGATTCACTCAATTTTTGCTATCCATGGAGTAAATTGGTCTTTGTGATTTAAAATTGCTTGCTTTGATGAAACCTAGTTATTGACTACAATTATATAAATTTAGAATATGGAGATGGCATACCTTTAAATGGCCATTAAGAATTTACTTTCATTTGTTTTACATGCTTCAAAGTGACCCAATAAATAAATGAAATGTGTGTAAATTAATTCCTAATAGCCATAAGATATAAATGAAAAATGGGGCATGTTACATCAAAATCTAGAAACCCAGTCAAAACCTCACTAGGCAACCTAAACATTTTGCAACACTTAGTGGTGTTACCATTGTCACTTCAATAAATACTCCCATCTTTTTAGTGAGGGATATCATCCAACACAAGGGAGGCTTTCCTAGTAGGGTTTAGGGATAAAGTATCCCAAGGATATTTAGTTCAACATCCCGTAAGGATCCTACAATGTAAATCCACCAAATGAAGGTATAGCAAATTAGGGTTTGAGGTGGATGAAGGAGTAAATTTTAGATTTAGGTTCAAGGGAGATATGAGTTAATCTAAAGGATACAATTCCCTTAAAGAATCTCAAATAGGTTCCACGAACACACCATATCAAGATAATACTCAGGTTGTTATAAACTAAGGTTTTAAATTAGTAAATTGCATCAAAACAAGAGTTTACAACAACAACAAATTTACCCATGAAAATTGTGAATAAGCTATCTGAAATAAAGGATAAATTAGAGGGTAAACAACGAACAAAGTTACAACAATTTTTTATGGCTAATAAGGTATACAACAACAAATAAAATATTGACATCAACCCTAAAAAATGGTTGAAAAGTGCATGAAAAATTTCACCTTTACTTCTCTAATGCACTTTTACCCAATATCTAACCTTAGGGCATACATCAATGAGTCATTAAAACCTATAAATATAAGATTTTGTTGTAATTTAACCCTAGTTTACCATGGAAAAAAAATAAAATTATTTTTATATTTTAAAATAGTGCCATGAGAGAGATGGACCAGTGTCTACTCAATCTAGGCCATAGGAATTCCTAGGATATAAATAATTCTAGAGTTCCTTACATTGATACTAAATCTAAACAAACTAACTTACCCTAAGGTTTAAGATTCAGGTTTTCAATTTTCTAGATGATAAAGGGAAAGATTAAAACCTATCTCTACTCCTCAAATACTTGGAAGAAGGGTTTAGCTCAATAAAGGACAATGAAGCAAAAACTAATTAACTAACTTAGCACATGAACATTCATCCCATGGAACATAATACCAAGATAAAGCAAATAAACCACCTTCACCATGCATCATCCAAGATCCATTATAAGCATCTGTGAAAAGAGATCACATCTCATTCCAATTCCACCGAAGAGAAGTTGCACAACTAGGAATCCATAGTGCACAAGAGAGAAGAATCATTACTCAAGAGAATGTACGATCCAAGTGTGATAATGAATAATGAGGTAAATCAATCCCATATTTATACTAGGGTAACTAAACAATTTAACTCATAATTAAGGTAAATCCCTAAAAGTAATAAATACATGATAGAAATTGGATAGGTCAACAAGATGACCTCCAAAGATAGCATGTGAAGTGAAATAACATGAACAATATCCTCAATTAACCCACACATGTGAGTAGAGAAAGTATCCAAGGATGATGTCATCATCCAAAATTCATGTCTTTCCATGAGAAGGTGTAATGAATAGATCAAGAGGTGTATATCATCCCATAAGTCATGTATCTCCACCCAAAGGTGGTTCCTTATCACAAAAATATGCCTCTCAAGTCCTACATCATCCTCCAAAATCCCATGTCATCATCAAATGGAATGCTAATATGATGTCATGAAGGTAGAAGGTGCAACTACCCTCCAAAGGGGTCCCAAGTGATCATTATCATTGAACATCATCAAGAGAAGAGCATTGTCCATCAAGAATGTTCAAGTCTAGCATGCGAGTATCCTTTCATCTCAGGGTTGCACCA
The DNA here is from genome assembly GCA_031772625.1 of Pinus tabuliformis. Taxonomy (NCBI): domain Eukaryota; kingdom Viridiplantae; phylum Streptophyta; class Pinopsida; order Pinales; family Pinaceae; genus Pinus; species Pinus tabuliformis. The sequence continues at coordinate 852,866,979 of CM062820.1, read as the reverse complement.
ACTCTCCAAGCCAATATCCTACCCTCAAAGGTCAACGTCAAAGGTCCTAAGACTAAAGGGTGGTCTCATCCACTATGTTAGGTCATCATCAAGGTAAATTCTCCTCTGTTGTACCCAAATGTCCTTCATCATGTGTCTTGCATCATCATGGAAGGTGGATAGACATATTCTACAAAGCATTAGAAGCAAAACATAATCTCTCAGGGGATCTTGGAAGCACCTAAAAGAATCATCTAGCATAACTCAAGGAATCAAGTGAGATCAATATCATGGGCACAAGAACCATAATATTATCAAGGTGGACCATATTTAATGTTAAAGCTATCAAAGTACTTCAACAAGTATCATCTTTAAATGTCTCATTAGCCTGTGATTGTATACAAGCTACCATACTTGCGTATGGGAGGGTTATCATATGACCCTAGTGCTTCCAACCATAAGGAGAGGAGAAATTCGTATGTTGATCCTTTCAAATGATAGGTGTAAGGTGAAAAGTGTTATAGCTTGAGGTCTACTTCATGAAAGGTGTCATAGTATTATATTAGGTTGCGTAAAACCACCATTCATGAGCACCTCTATAGAGGGAGCACTTAGTTACCTACCATCACCTTTGTTTTTTCATGCCTCCACAATTTTCTTTTTCTTTTTTTGATTTGGCTTTTTTAACAAGCTTCATTGAATAATTATAGTAATAATGATTATATAATCCCCTTTTAATGATGGGAAATTTATTGCTTCATTGGGGTTAGGATGTTCTTTACAAATTCCTTTTACTTTGATAAGTAAGAGATTCATGGATACTCTCGGGGATGAGTGGCTGTATAAGAGGGAGGGAAGTTCAAGCTATAGTTTTCTTTTGAGTGCTTTACATCCTTAGACATCCTTTTACATTATGACATCTGGCTTATGTTTTTTCTTTTCTTATAGTTGCATCAACCTTGGGTATTTCCAACCCATTCTTCTCATAGGATGAGTATAGAAGGACTGATAACAACCAATCAAAATATGGGACAATGCATAGCAAAAATCTATAAGTGTTAGATATGAGCAACATAGAACATTACCATCATCAAATTCTCCTATTTGTTCCCCTTCGAGATAGTGAAAGAAATACCCTAAGGAAGGTCACTCTAGATTAGGAGAAAAAGATAACCACGAAGGTGAAGCAAGGAAACAAGCATACAACCCAAATATCATTGTATATAATCCATTTTCAACCCATGATCCATACTAGAATGCCAAAAACATTAAATTAAATCACTTGCATGAAAAATGGTTGATGTACCTCATAATATATGACCCCACCTTCATTAGATGAATATGTTAGATAAACATATGTATTGATTAAATAACGAGTGAGAAGCATACGAGGTTGGGTATCTTTGGATCGTGGTAGGGGTTGTTGGATGGCAAGTTGCATCATAAGAGAAAAAATTTCTCCTAGAGTTACCCATGCATATGGATGGGTAACACAATACTTGAATTTCCCCAAAAAATACCCTCATTTGAGATGGAAATTTGTTTGAGGAATCCCAAGCTTGGGATTGCCTTTGATTGCTAGAAAGATCACTTATCAATGTGCTATTTTTATAATATACTAATTTGGATTTGAGAACCATGGTGATACTCTAACCTTTTCATGCTAGTTACCCATCATAAATCTAGATTTACTATGTTATAGAATAAAAGGGATTTGAAGCCATGCAAATCCATAGGAACATGCCCCAAGGTGGTTTATCAAATTAATAATATAATGAATTTAATTGGTATTGTGAGAACATTCCTTAGGTTTGAATTTGGGAAAACATGCTTATAAGTAGATACGAAGATATGCCCACTTAAAGGCATAAGTGTTGGGTGTGGAGCCTGATTATCTTCTTTATTTAGAGGTATCGCCACATTGGACCCCAATTTTCTGCCGGTAAAATGTACGCTGTAAGGGGGGTCCAAGGGGGGGGGCTGTTGCGATCTTTGGGAGCCCCCCCCCTGGCAGGGGATTGGAGGCAACGCCCCCGAAGCTAAAAATAGATGTAAAATTGCCTTGTAAAATGTTGTAGTTTCGTAGTTAATCTGGGCCGTTTATTAGGCGGAGATCTGATGGTAGAAGTTATGTTTAATTTAGGGTTCTTTTCCCTAGAAGGCAAACCCTTGCTATATATGAGGGAATTGTATTGCGTCTATGTAGATATGTATTCTGAGCGAGAAAGAGAGAGGAGATTATGTGAGAGTGAAGAGGAAATTACAACGGATCTGCTGTGGGTTGTAGCTCTTCATTTTGCTAGATAATATAAAAGGAATAATTGGCTGTTTCTTCGTGGACGTAGCCCAAATTGGGTGAACCACGTATGTCTGTGTCTCTCTTGTTTTATGCGTTTTTGTGTTTATATTTATGTAATATATTTTATGTGTTCCATTGCTCTGTAATATATAATTTTTCTAACAATAAGGAGAGTGGACATGCCATGAGTGGTGGGTTATGCCATGATGTGAGGCTTCCAAGCCATCCACCATTACAAAATTACACTCACATATATTATATGCCCATGCCCTCCATAAAATATAATGATGCATGCAATAATTAGAAGCTATATTACCAACAAGAGAGAGAGAGAGAGAGATTGGACATGGCATGAGTTGTGGGTTATGATATGGTGTGAGGCTTCCAAGCCATCCACTATTACAAAATTACACTCACATATTTTATATGCCCATGCCATCCATAAAGTACGATGAGGCATTGAATAATTCAAGCTATATTACTAGCAAACAAATTAAGGCTCTATGTGGGGACAATGAACCCACTAAAAACAATATTAGGGACCTCACATAGATTAGATGTAAATGATTATAGTGTGGAACCAAGGGATCTAGGAGAAGTGCCACAACTCTCCTTGTGATTGTCACTTAAGCCTTGGCTTATACCACAAATTGGAGGTAATGTTAGAAGACTTGCATCACAAACATACCCATGAGATTAGATGTTGAGCGCTGTGACTCAAGGGATGTTTGGAAAAAAATATTAGATTGTAGTTTGTTATAATTTCAGAGATATACCCTATGGAAGTTAGGGATTATGAAAGGTCCTAAAGTCCATTTAAAACAAATTATCATGGAAATTTTTTTAGCATGGCTCAAGGAATGTTTGGTAAAAAATTATAGTTCGCTCTAATTTTAGAGATATATCCTGTGGAAGTTAGGGATTGTGAATGGCCTTGAAATTAGTTTGAAACAAGTGATGATGGAGTTTTCGCTATAAATTTTTTGTGGGTATGTTATCAAAGTCCAACTACTACTACAAATTGAAAATCACCAAATCATTGTTCAACAAGATGTTATTGAAGACCAACAACTACTACAAGTTGGAGAAATCAAAATAACAAGACATGGAATTAAAAGAAAGAAAATTGTGCAACAACCAACCATCATAGATTAAGATAAAAAATAATTGAGTTTGGATGGATGGATCATCATCATATTGACAAGTGGAATATGTCCTCCTGCAACATGTGAGTATTGGCCTGATCAAGGTCCCAACAGACCCCTATTTGTTTGGTGTGGCTATATACTCTCTAGAACAAAGGCCCGATTGCTTATATTAATCTAACCTAAGTAAATGATAAAAAAAACTAAATTAATATAGGGAAAATATATGACATAAACTAATATTAACAATTTACTATAAACAATTTTTACAATAGGGGGTGGGGGATTACCCAAACACAATACTTGGAAAAATTATGTGGATGTTTGGGTTTGCGATAAGCTTGACTAGAGTGTGGGCCGAGTTAACCACTTAGATTGATTTTTGGGCTATATTTTAAAGAGCTTATGAAAAATCAATTATATTTTTTGCATTTTTTATGTTTATTTGCATGCAATAATCAAAACAGAAACTAATTTAATAATGGAAACATAAATCAATCTCGTTAGCGAGAGAAAACTATTAAACTAAAGTTCGAAAATCAGGGATTTATGTCGATGAATGAGAAACATATCACAAATATCAATAATGAACAAATTCGACAATAAAATGCACTTAATCATTTCAAAAGAAATAATTACAAGAACATATTAATATTCTACATAAACTGATATGAAAATGAGTAGAGAAGATAAATACCAGCGATGACTATCATGCATTTAAAATAGATCACACAATATTTATCTCACCACACTGGGAACACAATAATAATTGAAATGGTCTTCAAAATATCATATTAAAAAGCTGATTTGAAAATCAAAGTCTTAAAATGAGTTTCCAACCCTTACTCCAACGTAAAGGGTTGTATAAATATGAAAATAAAAAAAATATAGGATTTTCTTTTTTCTAAAGATAGAAAATCTTAAATATTTTCTTTAATAAAAATAGCAACAAAAATACAAATCCTATTGGTTCATTACATCTCTCCTTTGTACTGGGTGGGTTGTTTAGTCTTCATCTTGAATTTGAAGGGCTAGAGCTGAATCGATTGACATTTTCTTAGGAGCATTTGTTTGGATTCATCTGAACCATTCAAAGTATCTTTTAGAAATCTATTGGAGATGGATTGGTACAAAATTATCAATGTTTATCTGACACCTGGACAACATAGTCTCGATATACCTTTCTCTGCGGTTATATTTTGACGAAAATTTAGATATTAGTTTCATTTGTTCTGAAGGAAATTACATAAACTTTTGAATAACCTATGCATCCCACATACTAATTTCCTTGATATTATCTTCATATGTTGATCTCTTTTCCTCAACTTCATACTGATTAATTATTGTTGGTACTACTTATATGAGAGATTTAAGCTGAGGCATATCAAACTCCTTTGTAATATCTAATCCAGAATCCGAAACATAATCATAAATATTTATTGCATATTCAATCCATTCTTTGATTTCCTTGATGTTTGAATCTCTATGCTTCAATGAAGAAAACATAAGCTTTTTGTCCTTCTTGAAAAAATTACAATGTTCTCAGCATTGAACTATATTTCCCAATCAACAATATAAACAAATCTATGATTTATTAGCTTGTCTTCCTCCATTATTGTTTCAATATTGTCATTGAGGTACACTAACTCTAGAAAAAAATTATAAATTTTGTCCATTTGTTTGAAAAAATTGATTTGAATTCTCTTCAATTGTTGATTGACCTGTAAGGATTGTTCCTTTAGAAAATTGACACTTGCAAAAATTTCATAACCTTTTTTTTTAATTTCTACTGCAAGGATTCAGATTCTTCCTTAAGAATTGCAACCTAGTTTTCTTGATATTTCTTTAAATCTTCAATTTCCTGAGCATGCTGATTGTTTGAATCTACTAATTTGTTTGCCATTGTTATTTCAGTTTTGACTTATCCAAATTATTCCTTTATTCTATCTATTGAATTTTCAAATAAAAATTCCTCTCTAAGAACTATAGAATGACTTTGCCATTGTTCTTCATTTAAAGATTTATTTTTTTTTCCAGTTGTGCTTCGAGTTCCATGATTTTGCTCAATTTTTTTTCATATTCTTCAGATAAATTATCTACTGTATGTTGTGTACAATTCACAAAATCTCCAAGGTCCTAAGTTGATTCTTTAGATTTGTCTTTATGATCACCTGAAGACTACCAACTTAATTCTGTAATAGTCACAATAGAATCATGTTTCTTCTTCCTAGTTCTCTTAACCACTATTTGTAACCACCCAATCCCACATTTACCTTCTTTTAGGAGCTCTATAGGGTAAACATGAGCTGAGAGTTACTATGACATGACCCAACATCCAAGTTATAATTATGGAAGTGGGGTCTACCAACAGAAAACATACTCACACCTCCCAGGAACACCCATATACTAGCCAACATTTGTTGATGAGCTTTCCCTGGGCTAGAAATTTCTTTTTCCTAGACCTAATAGCTTAGCCACATGCATGTCAAGACCCCCATGTGGCTAGAAGTCTCCACTCACATGCACAAGCCTTCCTCCATGAGGCTACAACTGAAATTTCTCAGTTAAGAGACTGAGACTACAAAATTAGTGCCACTTTTTTAGGCTAGCCTACAAGCCACTTCCCAGAATTGTGTAGAACTTTCCAGAATCAAGTCTAAAACAAACACAAGTATGCATAACTAATACTTAGGCTCAGATCTTGTACAACCATGCCAGATTATTGATAAAAATTTCGTCAAACATATGGTAAACATGAAAATCTACAGGTCATGAATGCATATCTATTCAATGTATCCTTAACTTCATCAAGAAATCATCAAGAAGGCTCAATACCATCTCAAACTAGCTGCAACAACACTAGCTAGCCCATGCATTCACATAAACATTCAATATCTTATCAACGCATGAACAAGATCCATAACAAGAGCACATCATTTAACCATGCCTATAATCAACCTTTAACCAAAACAAATCCATGACAAACCAATCATAAAATCAACACAATAACCATCACCGGTGCTTATTAATCACAATAAGAACATAAATCATATTAGCATATGCAAATGCCAACCAAGTGAGGGACTTCTACATACCACCTGACCATAGATTGAGCTGAACCAAATCTCTCTTTTAGCTAATCACCCCCGTGCCATATTCCAGGCATGAATGTTGGATCATAAGGGTTAAACCAAAATAAAACCGACCAGGGCTTCCAGAGGCCAAACCACCTCAACCCTCAACCACAGTGATTTCACCTAAACCGATCTAGAAATCACTAACACAAAACAATATTGGATGCCTCTAACTTTCTTCACCATATCCAAAGGAATTTTCCTGTCTCCACCCATCCATCAAGAATTCCAAGAGAAATCCCATCTCCACCCGTGACCCTTGTGAATTTTCTTGATACCACCTCACCACGATCCAATGTCTACCAACCATCCAAAGCTTAAACGAAATCAAGGAACCCGCAACGCCATGGATATCCAAGAAATGGCAAGGCAAGGCACCACTATTAATCCAGGCAAATCCCATGCCAATGACAACAAAGCAACCAAATAACCAAATGTATGTACCGTGCATCCAAATCTAAGCAATGAAATCACACATGAAACCTTTTCTTGTGATCCCTTGAGTTCCTTTGCCCTCTTGTCTAATTGCCTCCTCTCTCTTCTCTTAGAGTTCTATTTCTGAAAGTGATCAAAGCTAAAACTTACCAGATGCTAAGAAAAAGTTGTGAATTGTTTTTATGATGCCTTTTTATCATTGATCTCTAGTCTCTTCCTTTCCTTTTTTACCTTTTCTTTCATTTACCTCTAATTTATCTATAATTTCCCTTGCATTCATATTCGTGTCTCTTCATATCTCTTTTCTCCTATTTTCCTTTATTTCTTATATTAAATTGCCATTTATTGCCTCTTTCCTTTGCCAATGCCTTTGACAATTTGCATAGCCTATAATAAACAAAAGTTATGCCCACTATAATGTTTTTCCATCCATTTAGCTTGGAATATGTGTCCCATGACCTTGATTTAATTTATTTACATGTAAAATCAACTCGGGGCTGTTACAAACCGCTCCCACTTGGGGGAACATCGTCCTCGGTGTTCTGTGACACTTATGACCAGTAAAACATACTACTTATGGATCTTTATAACACAACTCGACGCAATATTTACAATGACGATTGTTGAAAACCATGTTAAACATGACAAACATATTGCTTATTGGAGCTTTATAACACAACTCAATGCATTATTTACAATGACGCACACACACACATTAAAAACTCATTTGCTTCAACCAACAAATAAAGAAGGATATAATGCCTGCATCTGATCAACCATCTCTCATCTAGCTTCTTTGGGCCCAAAGTGCTTCATTGCAATTTAACCTTCTTTATTGATATATTCCAGAGCATGAGTTGTTTCCATTGCAATATGCATTGTGGCTCTAGTTGGTACTCTCCCTCTAGTTCAACCTGCAATACAGACCAATCAATCACATGATCAACATCATGCACATATCTCTTAAGTAATGAAACATGGAAAACATCATGGAATTTCACTGTTGGCAGTAGTGTAAGTCTATAGGCCACTTTTCCAATCAACTCAAGGATCTCAAAAGGCCCACAATACTGAGGTGCCAACTTGGCACATGACTGAATCCTCAAGGAGATCCTCTTGGGCTTGATGCATAAGTACACATGCTCCCCAACCTGAAACTTCTTGAATGCTCTATGTTGATCTACATAACTCTTCTTCCTGTAATCTGTTTCCTTTAATTTCCTTCTAATAACCCACATCTCCTACTCCATCTCAGCCAACATATATGGTCCAATTAACACCCTGTTCACCGGGTCACTCCAACTGATGGGAGTATTACAATTATGCCCATAGATAGCCTCAAACAGAATCATCTTCAAGGATTCCATATGACCATTGTTATAAGAAAACTCCACCAGTGGAAGATACTCCTCCCACTTCCTATATTGATGCATGACATACATCCTCAACATATCCTCAAGGATCCTATTAACCCTATCTGTCTATCCATCTGTCTATGGATGATAAGCTGTACTGAAATCTAACTTTGTCCCCAAGCTTGAAAACAACTCCTTCCAAAACCTAGAAGTGAACTTAGCATCTCTGTCTAATATAATATTCTTGGTAACTCCATGCAACCTCACTATTGATGAAGATTTGAGCTACCTCACTAGCTGAATTAGTAGATTCCACTGCAATGAAGTGAGCCACCTTGCTCAACCTGCCAACCACAACCATGATGGAATCATGTTGTCTCGATGTCCTAAGAAACCCTATAATGATGTCCATGGAAATGACCTCCCATTTCCATTATGCAATCAGAATAGGCTACAGACTAGCTAGATGCTTGCATTCAACTTTCACCTGTTGATAGTCCAAACACCTTGCAACAAACTCAACAACCACTTTCTTCAAATTTGGCCAATAGTATAATTTCTTAACAAATGTCAAAGTCTTTTGGTATCATGAGTGGCCTAAATATGGATTGACATGAAACTCCTTCAATATAAGTTTCTTCAACTTGCTGCTATCTGGCACATAAATCTTGCTCTCGAATCTGACCAAGCCATCTACCGTGAGGTGATATTCCTCATCCCTATCACCTTCACCTTACTTCTACAACTTCTACTTTAGCTACTAATACCTCTCATCATTCTACCATGCATGCAAGATCCGCTCATGTAAATCTATCCCATGAGAGCTCAGAACTAAAATATGATTTAATTGCACTCGTCTACTGAGATCATTAACAACCTAATTTTCCTTGACCGTGATCTACATGATCTCAAAATCAAACTCACTGAGGGTAGCCAACCATCTAACCTTCCTAACATTTAGATTGGGTTGGTAAAAAAAATACCTCAGCCCACTATGATCAGTCATCAGAACAAACCTCATGCCAAGGAGATAATGTCTCCACATCATTAATGCATGAATGATCAACGCCAACCCAAGATCACGAGTCACATAATTCTGCTCGTGTTCATTCAACTTCCTTGATTCATAGAAAGCTACCTATCCTTCCTGCATTAAAACTCCACCAATTCCTTCCTTTCAAACATTTGTACAAACCACAAACTCCTTATCAGGATTTGCAATCTTCAAAAACAGAGCATTTGTAAGCAAATTCTTCAACTGCTCAAGACTAGATGTGCACTCAGCAGTCCATCCAAACTTCTTCCCCTTCCTCTACAAAGATGTAATAGGATAGCCAATATTTGAGAATTTCTTGATGAACTGCCTGTAATAACCTGCTAGTCCCATGAATGATCTGACCTCATCCACATTCCTCGGAGCTGGCCACTCCATGATAGCCTTAATCTTTTCTGGATCCACTATTATCTCTTCCTTGGAAACAAGAATCTGATTCTGAAAGAAATTGCACTTACTTAGCTTGACATACAACTGATGCTCCCTTAACAATCTGAATACTGCTGCCAGGTGCTATGCATGCTCCTCCTTATTCTTTGAATATACCAACATATCATCAACAAAGACTATCACAAACTTATCCATATAAGGGTGCAACACACTGTTAATAAAACACATAAAGGTGGCTGGAGCATTGATAAGACCAAAAGGAACGACCACAAGCTCATAGTGGCCATTCCTTGTGTGAAATGCAGTCTTGTTGATGTCTTCTTCCTTAATGCACACCTGATGATATCTCGATCTCAAATCATCTTCAAAAACACTACAGATTCCTTCAACTGATCAAACAAATCATCAATCCGTGACAATGGATACCTATTCTTGATAGTCACCTTGTTCAAATGCATGTAATCAATGCATAATATTATAGTACCATCCCTCTTCCTTACAAACAACACTAGTGCACCCCAAGAAGATACACTTAGCCTTATGTATCCCTTACCAAGAATTTATTTAACTTGTAACTTTAGTTCCACCAAATCTGGAGTGCTCATCCTGTATAGTTCCTTAAATGCTGGTGGTGCCCCTGGTACCAACTCAATAGAGAAATCCACCTCTCTATGAGGAGGAAAAACTAGAATATCTACAGGAAACACATCCTGAAACTGCTACAAGACATGATACCTCCTCAGGACTTCATCATCCTCAACATCCTTTCATTTGTCACTGGAAAGATGCACTGCAAATAAAAAACATGCTTTCCTACGGTTGCGCTTGGCTTGCATAATTGTAACCATTCTCATTGATGTAGGCTTCTTCTTTCCCTGCAAGATTCTATTTTCTCCATCATCATCTAGGAACTCAATGGGCTTGTCATAACAATCTACCTTAGTCCTGTGAATGAACAATGAGTTCATGACCAAAAGCATGATATATGAACCCAAAGGAGGCACATTTATATGTGCTAATGTAGGCATATCATTAAGCTCAAATGAAAAAGAACTCACCCAGTGATGAACTCTTCGCTTGGTCCTTATAGCCAACTGCACCAACCAAGTTTCTGCATGCACTTCATTATCCAAAAAACATTCATCCACCAGGTCAAGGCTAATATAGTTATAATTTGATCCAATATCAATAAAAATAGAAACAAGTTGATCAAAAAGCTTACCTTCCATCTCGATAATGGTTGCCTGATGATCAGCCTGCTTGCTATCCACTACTGCATAGATCTAGGGAATGCTCTAGCATATGTCCCCAAATGTTTGCACCTCTTGAGCACTATAAATATGAGGCCTTCCACCCTGATGCGATGGGAAATACCTACTACGATGCTCTCCACCACAAGTACAACACCTCAAATGTTTCCTACCATCACCTTTATTTTGCTGCTCCTTAGGATGAAACCCATGTCCTCTCTCGACTGCATTGAATTTCTTATGAGGTCCCACATTTTCCTTGTCACCTGCATCCTAAGATATCCCTCGCTTCTTAGGCCATTTTCCTTTAGTCTTCTCGTTACCTTTCTAGTCACACTTGAAATTAGGCTTGAACTTAGAATGCTCATAATAATGCTTCATCTTTCTGATGACTTCCTCCGATGACTGAGGCTCATCATACTCAATCTGGTCTTTGAATGCTAATAGAAATCCACTAATGAACCTTTGGACCTTTGTTTTCTCATCCTTGAGATAGAGTGCATACCTCAAAAACTCTAGAAATTTGGTCATATACTATTCATCTATCATGGAACCCATATTGAGCTCATAGAATTCCTTGGCCTTCTCATCATAATATCTCTTAGAAAGGTAATTCTTGTGTAGAGTTTTCTTCCGGAATGATCGCATCCATAATTGTTTGAATCTACGTTTCGAACCATCCACCGTGGCTCATCATCAAGATATATCAATAAGTGAAGATTATTCTTGAAGATTCTTTCAAAGTCAACCCAAATCAACTCCTCTTCTTTAATTCCTCTAACATGCTCAACATCTTCCCACCAGATATCTTCTTTTCCCTTGAGACTAAAGGTGGCTATCTTAGCTTTCATGTTCTTTGAATAATCATGTAATTTGAAGAATTTCTTCATCCCAAGTAGCCATGCTTCTTCATCTTCTAATTTCTTCACTTCCCCATCAAAAGTAGGAGGGTTGGCTTTCTTGAACTCTTCTGGAAAATATCCCCCCTCACTCCTCCTATAAGGATACTAGCGGTGATGACGATGATGTCTCTCAGAACCAGAGCTAGAATAAAATCCATCAGTGTCAGACCTCTTGTCAGGTGTATCCAAGGATCTACCACCTCTCATTGTATGATACCTATTCATCTTGTACCCCTTCCAAGACCTGCTTCCATCTGCACAATTTATCTTTTCTTCCCATCCATGACTGATCCCTAGTTGTCCTTGCTTCTGTAAATATGAAAGGCTCTGAAGCATTACTGCATTAACTTCGACTTGCTTTTCTTAAGATCTAGAAAGCCTTTCCTGTGCCTCAATCAACCACTCATCATCTGACTTGCAACTCACAATTTATTCCTTCAAACTTCTCAATGTGTCTGCCAAACTAGGAGAATGTCCCACTCCATGTTGCTCAACTGATCTCTACCATCCTACCAATGTCTCTTCAGTCCTATACGGAGAGTCGTATGAACTGTACTCATCTATTTTACTCTTCATCTCATGGCATTTTATTTCCTACAATATTCCATTTTTATCCATGTAAAACATAATAAAAAACATACCTCAGGTATCTTAGGGGAGCCTATTGCATCTGCACAGGCCAATCTAGATTAACACGATACAACATAATAAGCATACCATCTCATACATGGATATCATAACCATAACAATAAATAACCAACATGCATACATGATAAACACATAGAAAATTGACACGCACGCATAACTATCTACCTTTACCCCAAGGCCAAACACTATAACCTTGCTCTAATACCACCCTGTAACCACCCCATCCCATATTTACCCGCTTTTACAAGCTCTCTATGGCAAACATGAAATGAGAGTTACTATGACATGACCCAACATCCAAGTTCCAATTATGGAAGTGGCGTCTACTGACCAAAAACATAATGACACCTCCCAGGAGCATCACATCACCCAGATACCAGGGAACATATGGTAATGAGCTTTCCTTGGGCGAGAAATTTCTTTTTCCCAGACATAACAACCCAGTTGTACGCATGCCAAGCCGTCCATGCAGCTAGAAGACTCCAATCGCATGCACAAACATTCCTCCATGTGGATACAACTAAAATTCCTTTATTAAGAGTCTGTAGCTGCAAAATCAGTGCCACTTTTCCAGGCTAGCCTATAGGCCGCTGCCCAAAACTTTCTAGAATAAAGTCTAAAAGAAACACAAGTATGCATAAATAATACTTAGGCTCAAATGTTGTCCAACCATGCTAGACGTGTGATCAATTTTTTGTCAAACATATGGTAAACATGATAATCTACAGGTCATGAATGCATATCTGTTCAATGCCTAATTAAATTCATCAAGAAATCATCAAGAAGGCTCAATACCCTCTCAAACTAGTTGCAACAACACTAGTTATCCCATGCATTCACATAACCATTCAATAGCTTATCAAATCATGAACAAGATCCATAACAAGAGAGCATCATTTAACCATGCCTATAACCAACCTTTAACCAGAATAAATCCATGACAAACAATCATAAAATAAACACAATAACCAGTACCCATGCTCATTGATCACAACAAGAAAATAACTCATATTAACATATGCAAATGGTAACCAAGTCACAAACTTCCACGTATCACCCAACCATAGATTGGGCTGAACATAATATCTCTTTCAGTCAATCACCCCCGTGCCATATTCCAAGCATGAATCTGGGTTTATAAGGGTTAAACCAAAATAAAATCAACCAGGGCTTCTAGAGGCCAAACCACCTCAACCACATTTCACCTAAACTAGTCCAAAAATCACTAACGCCAAACAAGCTTGAATGCCTCCAACTTTCTTCACCATATCCAGAGGGATTTTCTTGTCACCACCGATTCCTCGAGAGTTCTAGGAGAAAGGCCATCTCCACCCTTGACCCTTGGGAATTTTCGTGAGACCACCTCACCAAGATCCATATTCTACCAACCATCCAAAGCTTAAACGAAATCAAGGCACCCACAACACCATGACTATCCACGAAATGGAAAGGCAAGGCTAAAACCACAATCAATCAAGTCAAATCCCATGCTAATGACAACAAAACAACCAAATAACCAAATTCATGTACCTCGCATCCAAATCTCAACAATTAAATCACACACGCAACTTGTTACTTGTAGTGTCCTCTTATTGTAGCTGCTTTTCCAACCTTTCCTTTTGCTCCCTTCCTTTCCTTTGCTTGCTTGTCAAGGTTCTTCCTCTCTCTTCTCTTAGAGCTCTATTTCTGAAAGTGATCAAAACTAGAACTTATCAAAAGCTGAGAAAAAGCCATGAACTATTTCTTTGATTCCTTTTTATCATTGATGTCTAGTCTCTTCCTTTCATTTTCCTCCCTTTCTTTCATTTTCCTCTAATCTATCTCTTGTTTCCCTTGCATGCATATTTGTGTTTCTTCATCTCCCTTTTCTCCTATTTTCCTTTATTTCTTATATTAAATTTCCATTTATTGCCTCTTTCCTTTGCCAATTTCCATAACCATTAATAACCACAAGTAATGCCCACTATAATGTTTTTCCCTCCATTCAACTTGGAAGGTGTCCCATGACCTTAATTTAATTTATTTACATGGAAAATCAAACTGGGGTTGTTACATGCTTTGGTTTGATAATTAAAATAGTATTCACTTAAGGATGAAACCGTTTCAACAATTGGTTCGACTTCATAAAGTGGTTTAAAAATGGAGGAAGCAACTGTAATGTTTGTTTAAAGTGGATTTAATGAAATCCCTGAAGACAAATCTTTCATAACCTACATAGATGATTATGTGGTCTGCAAAACATTCTAAACTGTCTGCTTATGAATGCTTCGAACTTCTCGAGTTACATTCAATGAACTCTCTTGAACCTCTTTGTTAATGTCTTGAAAAACTGTTTGAATAATTTGTTGAGCTTCACTTGATTCTTATACCTTTTCGACCTATGAAGAATCCATTTCTATGTGAATTTCTAGTTGATCTAGTTGATTAGGTTGGCTCAACAACCATTATCAATTTCTCCTGCATAGAAACACTTCATTCTTGAACCGCTTTCTTCTTTGTGCTTTGAAACTTTTCTAAATGATCCTTTACCTTTCTCTCGTATTTTCCATTCAAACAGATGGATCAAAAGATTGTAATAAAGAAGAAAAATCAAGTGAAACTAGAGATTTTGATACTCCAATATTTTTCTCTTGCATAAATGGAGAGTTAGGCCCTACATAAATATCAGTAAATCGAAAAGTAAAATTTTTAGAAAATATTAAATTTTCAATAGGAGTTGCAGTATAGACACTTCTATGTTTGAGATAAAATTCTTAAGTATATTCTTTGAAATTTTGTACTTTAGCCTTTTCCTCAGCGTCCATGAAATGACCATTTTGTGCAACTTGATCAAAATCATCAGCATGAAGAAAAACATAATCATAAAGGGGTTGTTGATGTTGAAAGGATTTTGACAAGTTTATCGATTTGTAATGATTAATAATTACATTTTTGGGATCAAATCTGAAATAAGGCAAGGAATGTAGCCAAATTTTGTGTAACTCTTTTGCTTCAGTTACACCATGTCCCTTATCCTTTAGCACCATATGAACAACTATAATAGGGAAATTAGTCCATATTATCTTTTGAAATTTATTCAACACTCTAGCTTGGCCATGAAGGGCAAACTGATTGGCTCTCTCTCTGATTGCTAACCTATTAGGTATGTATCTTGGTAAGGCATGAGGTCCTACCTCACTTCCATAAATCCTAACAAAAGAAAAAAATTCTTCTATAAACCAGTCACTAATTTGAGACAAGGCTTCCTGAAAATCCTTACTAAATCTTAGGGGGGTTTTCCCAAATAAAATTTCATTAAGAGGAATCATGTTGTTGTTACATATATCATAAAAGTGCTGTTTCTATTTAATTTCCCATAAGTTAGCATAATAATCCTAAATATCCTCTTGATGGTTTAAAGAATAACTCCATTCCATAAATGAAAATGGATCTGAGGCTATAACAACATCCACAAGATAAGCATACATAAAAATGACTCATTCAAACCTAGGAGGAGAAGCTAAAGATACCTTAATGACTTATGATAAATTCTGAGACAAACTATCTTCCTAGTTGAATCTTTTCGACTTCTTATGAATTCCATATATGAGAGTGAACCATTCTATTTTACAATGTTCAAGATTTTCTTCTCCATATAGCCTAGAAATCATCTTGGCTATATATCTAAAAGGGTTTTTAAAAATTTTTATTGGGTAATATTTTCCTGTTTTTAATTTTCAACCCTCTAGGTCATGGAGCCAACTCTTAATGAATAAATTGTAATCCTTGTTCTTGTTGAGAATATTGTTATTGAATTCATCCAAATACTCTTTGTTCAACAATGTTTCAAGAGGATTAAGCTTGTAAATGGCATTAAGGACTTCATGTTTCTAGGAGGCAACAACATTTTGATTATGACCAACAATATAGCAAGTTGGAATATTGTTGGGAAGGGGTCCCTAGTGTTGAGAAATGGCAACAAGAAATTCCAGTTTAATTTGTCCTTGAATTAAACTGTGAATTAAAATAGGATTCTTTTCTCATAACAATTTGAAAATAATTAATTAATATTAATTAACTTAATTAATTTAGGAAATTCGAATTGGAAGTCTTTTAGAAGACATGTATATGTTCTCCCTAACTTATAGGAGTTAAGGATGAGTTATGAATGAGTTGTAATTATTTAACTCAATTTATTGAGTTAAGTCCAGTTAAATTAGTTCCATCAGTTTCAGGAACTAATAGTGAGTAAACAGTCAGTTGGGACACTAGTGGCCTAATTAGTGCTACTCTAGTTAACTGAAGATTCCACCATCAGAAACTCATGCAATTTGATTTTGAGAAAGACCCAGTTGAGACTAGGGTGCAGGGACAATGTACTATTTGTTTTATATTTTTTTGAGTTGCATTGATAGTGCATGCGATTAGGAATTGATCCTTGAGGGATTGCGCTATTTGTAGAGGATTTATTTCCCTTTAAATACAAGCTATCCTTCATAGGAATTACACATTGGAATAGAGACTCGGAGAGCTTGTGAATTGGCTAAGCTTTGGCCTTGAGTTTTCTTATGAGTTGGAGATTGAATTTGCTGAGTACTGGGATTGTTCTTGTGAGAACAAGCATTGTAATTTCATCTTGATTTTCGGGATTAATACAAAACAGATAGTGGGGTTTTGAGTTGTGGCTTTCCCCAAATATTTATTGTGTTATGTGCCTTTGATTCTCTTCCTCTATTGATTATTGTTTGCTCGATGTTTATGGGCTTCCGTTGTAAAGAGTAAAAGTAGATTCTTGTCTCTTGTTTTAGTAGATTACATGAGCTTGTGAATCTACAAGTTCTTCTACACCTAGGGTCAGTTAAGTCAAGTTTTGAGTCAATTTTGAGCAAATTTTATAATATATTTTTGTAGCGAATTTAAAGTCTCCGTGAAATGTGGAAGAGGAGCGTGAAGCTAGTAGAAGTCAAAGGGGCTTTAGTCCCTTAGTTGGGTAGGTGATATAGTTGTTTTGAGACCCGCCCATGGTCCGCGGACAATGGTATTGTAAAGAAAATGCTATATATAGTTGAGTCATAACAAGTCTAAAGAAGATATCATATAGTGAAGAATCATTATAAGGGAAAGGTGCTAAGACATGAAAAGTCTGTTTCCTGTACTTAGGCAAAAGGGTAAGGCTCCTACAGGCTGAGTGCGCGGGCCCCTTCAACTGAGTGCACAGGCATAAGAAGTCTATAATTGAATGCTTATAGTTAATAACGACTGTTTTGGGCCAAAATTGATGCATTTGTGTATTATTATTTACTTATGCTAAGTTCATGTATCTATGCTCTGTGATATTTTTTATATGAATTAATGCTTGTTTACTACGTGAAAGTGGTAATCTGTAATCTTTATGCATGATAAGTACAATTAAGTACCCTCGCGAAGATCTAGAACTTGTTTAGATAGATTTGCAGTAGTTATTTGTTCGGAAGGATTAGACCTGCGTGAAGGTAGACCTAAGCCATAGGGACTTTAGGAAACCATCACACAAGCCTCTGGATGCAAAAACCTAGTTCTGGCATCCCCTAATACTACTTCAGGTGAGACTGCAGCCTGCACTATGCACGATGTTGCTAAAAGGGATAACAATTAGTGTTTTGTTGGTTGGCGCATATAATGCTAAACTTGGGTCAGGTCCCATCAAGCCAACAAATGGTTCTGTTGCCGGGACCGGGATCTATTTGAGGAATGTGTGATATCGAATAAGTGGTTCCCTACAAAGAAAGAAATTGAGAAGTGGCTCGATCAGAAGTTTCATGTGTTTGTAGATTAGGAAAATAAAAACCCGCGGTTATCCAAGGAACAATGATTGAATAGATACCTATACACGGATGAAACCAAAGCCTTTTTATGTTCCCTTGTGAATTACACAAGTGTCTGTCTAGATTAGCGGATGGTCAGGGTACGTGGAGGCTTGATGGCCTTATTGTGTGGACTCCAGAGCTGGTGAAGTGCCTAGAAAGCTTCAGAAAACAACATCGCGTGGGCTGTTGATCACTGGATTGATCGTATCTTTGGAGGATTTGTCACCGAGCTCGCGATTGATACAACCATTAGCTATAGCGAAGCAGAGCGCAAGATATTCAAGGGACTGCGAGATAAGTATTCAAAATCTCTGAAAACTTGGATTAAGATGCTGTTGTGTGAAAAAAGGGTTATGCCATTACCTTGATGTTTGGGACTACGCGAAGTGAAAAACCCTTCAGAAGGAACAAAGAATCAGGCTCTGAATATAGTCTGCTATTAGGATCCTCTTCCAGCGATGACGAAGGAACTATTTTGAGTACACCACGAAGTGCACTACAGATAGTAAGTCAGGGTACCCCGAGGATACCTCATCCATCCACTCCACCTCCACCTCCACCACATACACCTACACCTTCACCTTCACCTCCACCTCCACCTCTACCTCTGTTGCATACACCTACACCTTCACCTCCACCTCCACCTCCGCCGCATACACCTACACCTTCACCTCCACCTCAACCTCTGTATCAACCATTCAACATGGTGAACGCAATGAAGATGATGATCTTTAAAGGGGTAGGAAGAGAAGATCCCAAACAATTTTGGTTTGTTGCAATGTTGTGTGGATAATGCATTAGATTACTGATAATAATATAAAGAAAGCACAACTGGTCACAACACTACAGGATAGGGCACTGACTTGGTATATTAAATTCTGTCAAGATAGACATGACATGATGTCGGCAGAGACTCAGCAAGCATTGAACAATGAGTTTAAGAAGCCTAAGTCTCAAGCACAGTTTGTAACAAGGTTTAAGGAGATAAATCAAAAGGTAAATGAGTCCTCTTGGGATTTCGATCAGAGGCTAAAATGCTTATTCCAGTAAGATAATATAAATATCATGGATGATCAACACAAAGACTGGTACATTGCTTCGTTATTTCCTCCTCTGAGATTAACATTATCACAACAGAAGATAGGAACACAAGCAGAGGCTGTGGAGATCATAATGAGGTTGGAAGCCTCACCAATACAGGATACGAATGTAGGAGTGCAACAGATTCAGTCACATATAGCAAGCTCGCACATGGAGTTGCAGAGCTTGAAGATAAGGAAGGAAGCTCAGCCAGAGGTGCGCACTGAGGTCTGGTGCATAAAATTCAAAGAAAAGGGACATGATAAGGATCACTGCCCTGTTTATCAAAATTACTTGATTGGAGGAGGTCCTGTGCCTTTGAAGCCTAAAAAAATTGTAGGACCGAGCACGGAGTACCATTATGGTGCGCTATCTGTCAGATAGTTGGGAAGCACACAACAGATAATTGTCACCTCTTGCAAAAGTTTGTTCAGACACTGCAACAATTGTTTTGTACCGTTTGTAAATCGGTTGGACATCATGAGAGAAACTACTAAAGCTATTAATTGATGAGGGAACGGACCCCTACATATCGAATGCAAGTAGAAAATCAGCCTCGAGATCAAGGCGCGAGTACAATCCGCAGAGGATTTTAAGGCCGTGGAAGAGGAAGGGGAGGAGGGGCTCGCAAAGGTCATGAAAAAGTTATTTGTTATAAATTTGGCGAAGCTGGACAATTTGCGTGCGACTACCAGAACCCAACAAATCCATCTTGTCAATATTGCAGATAGTTTGATCATGTGATAAAATATTGCCTAGTGCTGATTGCCAAGATGCAGGAGAAAAAGACGCAACAACCTACGCAAAACATACAGATGATGAGGGAAAAGCCACACGAAGAGGATCATACCATAAATATCATCACGCACAGTGGTATGGCCACAAGAGAAGATAAGGGAAAGAAACTAGAAGCTGAAGGATGGGTGTCCAAGGCTACCAAAAAGGAAGTCGAATTTGATCTCAACTGGGCTAGAGAAACTTTTATGGAGGCCAAGAATAATTTTGATGAAGCTTCTATGTCAGGGAGACAAGAAAAATTGGCTGGAAACAATGAAGTGCAGGACATGGATCCCTCGTTACTAGCCACTTTTCTGAAAACTTGTATGAAGCTGTTAAGTGATAAGAAGGCAGTGAAAGGGATCCAAGAGCTAATCGATAATTGTACGAGAAAAATTAAGATTCCTTTAGAATAATGCACTGTAAGGAAATTGGGTAAGCATAATAAGCGGACATGACACAAGATGAGGTTGACAGCGCAGATTGGAGAGTATGAAATGGATCAAGTTATCCTAGATCTAGGATCTGGTGCGAACGTACTGCCTAAGCAGACTTGGGAAAGGATTGGGAGACATGCGCTACAATGGTCCCCTATACAACTACGCATGGCCAATCAGCAGAAAATCATACCTATGGGGCACCTGTATGGGGTAACAGTCAACATTGAAGGAGCCAACGCTTTGGCCGATTTTGAAGTAATTGAAATAGTGGATGACAACAATCCTTACCTTGCACTATTAGGGATCGATTGGGCCTTTGACATGGATGACGTAATTAACTTGAAGAAGAGAAGGATGACATTTGAAAGGAAGGTGCTGCGAATTATTGTACCACTAGATCTTGCGGAGGGAGCGCACTACACTGAACCAGTCTGCAACTATGTGGAGGACGATGAATTGGATCAAATATACAAGATTACTGCGCGTGATGAAGATTGGATCAATCCTACTATAGATGGGTGAATTGCATGGGATAAAGATAGCTCCTGTACCTCAGATTTAGATGAAGAGCTCGAACACTGGTAAAATAGATTGCATGAAGTTTCCATGCTACATTGCAATATGATGAAAAAATTGTTGCGGTGCGTATCAACGGAGGTAAGGAATCTTCCACATTATGATGGCTTTTATTTTTGGATAAGTTTGAAAGGGAAGTTTCCGAAGAGCATTGTTTCCAGGCACTCGAGTTGGCACTGTGCGCTAAGCCTTCCCATTGGTGGGGTATACATAAGGATATCTTCGTTGACTGGAAGGAATACAAGCGAATGATGAATTTGAGGCTTGGATATGCTAATACCAGTATGACTAAAAAATACAGTGGAAAGGATGGTCCGTGCGAGCATTTGGTGTGATGGTCTAAAGCTTGGGGCGAAGAGCCACAACTGGAATGGGTGCATATCTTCTGTTACACCTTAGATACTATTCCAATGAACTGGTACTTGGAAACAGAGCTACGCCATGGGACGACCGAATGGAATATATTGAGGGAAAGTTTCTTGTTAACTTTCATCTTTGAGGATGGATTTTAATTCATTGATGAAGCGCTCTAGGAAATTAAGGCCGATCTATTTAAGACACTTGAAGAGCCGATAAAATGGGTTCAACCGGACTAGAATACACATTTGCGCCATGCACTGGAATGCTACAATGTGACTGCAGAAGAAGAAGAAGAAGATATGTGAAAAATCAACATTTCAGAGACCGAGGGGCAATGCCAGGTTGAAGTCCCGAAAGAAGTGAAACCTGATATAACAAAACTATTGAAGACTAGGCAAGTAAACATTGGGTCCGACGTGCAACCTAAGTTTGCAAAGGTAGGTGATTATTGGGACGAATATACAGTTGATAAAGTGGTGGAACTGCTACGCGAATACCAGGACTTGTTTCCCACGAAGTTCTTGAACCTGAAAGGAATGGTAAGGGATCTGGGAGTAATGAAGATCAACTTAAAGTCTGATGCGAAGCCTGTGAAACAGAGACCTTACCATCTAAATCCTAAGTATAAGGAGAAGGTGTGCAAAGAGCTAGACAAAGTTCTGGAAACTGGAATCATAGAGCCAGTAGAAGAGTCTAATTGGGTAAGCCATATGGTTGTCTAGGAAAAGAAGCAGCAAGGTGAAATCAGGATATGTGTGGATCTGAGGAAGCTTAAGTCTACGTGCTCTCATGACCCATTTCCAACCCTGTTTACAGATGAAGTTTTGGAGAATGTTGGAGAACATGACACTTATTCTTTCACTGATGGGTTCTTCGGGTACCATCAGATTGAGATTGCACTGGAGGATAGCAACAAGATGACCTTCGTGAAGGAGTGGGGATGCTTCCAGTACACAGTGATGTCATTCGGGCTGAAGAATGAGCCCATGGCCTTCTCAAGGGTTGTAATTCATCCATAAATTCTTAGAAGTGTATTTTGATGGCTAGACTGTCTTTGGGTTGATAAAGCACCACATTGCAAGTCTGTGCCTTAGGATACTTTTCGTAGATACCAGATTGCCCTGAATCTGAAGAAATGTATATTTTGTTTGCCTTATGGGATAATTCTCGACCATGTAGTTTGTAAACATGGATTAATGGTAGACCCTTCGAAGATATCTGCGATTTTCAATTTAGAAGCTATGAAGAATGTAAAGCAGATGCGCGCAACGCTGGGGCACACTGGTTACTATAGAAAGTTTATAAAAGCTTATGCAGAGATAACTATGGCGATGGATAAATTACTGAAGAAGGACATGACTTTCTACTGGGATGAGGAGTGTCAGCACAATCTGGATGTGTTAAAGGAAAAGATGGTGACTGCACCCATTTTGGTGTTTCCAGAGTGGAAGAAATAATTTCATGTAATTGTGGATACCTCCTGTATTGCATTGGGTGCGATATTGACCCATCTAGGAGAAGGCGAAATTGATCATCCTATAGCCTTCACAAGCAGAAAATTGTCAAAGGATGAGAAGAATTATTCAACTACAGAGTGCGAAGGACTGACAATGGTCTACGTGCTGCAAAAATTTTGACATTACCTGTTAGGCACACATTTCAAAATGTACACTGATCACTCTGCTCTCAAGTACCTAGTCAACAAGCCTATGTTGGGGGGTGGAAGATCTGCAGGTGGTTGTTACTTTTTCAGGAATATGATTTCGAGGTAATTGTGAAGCCTGGATGTTTAAACGCAGGACATGATCATCTATCTAGGATCGAGACACACGAAGAGCCTACTAGTCTAGAAGATAGGTTTTCAGATGCACAACTCTTTACGGTGCATGTCACAGATGATCATTTCGTTGATATAATCCAGTTTTTGACTACTGACACAGCCCCAGAAGGATATTCCACCCAACAGAACAAGGAATTAGTGGTCTGCACAACTGACTTTTCTGTGATGGCAAGACACTTGCATAAGATGGGCACTGATGAAATACTACACCAATATGTTCCAGAGTTTGAACGAACTAGCATCCTCACCGAAGCACATGGAGGAGTAGTAGGAGGACACTATGCAGGCAGAGCAACCACGTAGAAGATTCTGCATGCAAGATTATGGTGGCCGACAGTGCATAAAGATTCTAAGGCATACTGTAGGGCATGCAATTCTTATCAAAGGACGGGGAAGCCATTGCAGAGGGATGAACTGCCCTTAAATACTCAGACTTCATTACAAGTCTTTGACAAATGGGTGATTAACTTTGTAGGTCCAATACAACCACCAGGGAAAAATATGGGCGCGCGGTATATTATTATTGCGACTGAGTATTTGACATGATGGACAAAACCACTACTAGTGAAAGACTGTAGTGCTTCTACAGCTCTGAAGTTCCTATTTGAATATGTCTTGACAATGTTCGGGTGTCCTAAGATACTGATGAGTGATAAGGGTACACATTTTCTAAATGAAACTATTTCCGCGATGCTCAAAGAATTCCAGGTCTATCATCAAAAGAGTACACCCTACCATCCTCAGGCAAATGGTATGGTTGAAGCATTTAGTAAAATCCTAGAGAACGCATTGACAAAGATCTGCAATGCGTAGAGGAATGATTGGGATGTATGCATACCAGTAGTCCTATGCGCATATAGGACAAACTGCAAAAAGTTGACAAGGCAGACTCCTTTCAGGTTGGTTTATGGCATAGAGGCTGTGATTCCCATGGAGTATATTGTGCTGAGTCTGTGGATTGCAACATTTTCTGATATGGCGGATCACGAGACTATGGAGGAATTCTCGTGTAGTTCTTGGAATTAGAAGAAGACTGATTTCTAACAAGATTTCACCAACAACTGCAAAATGAGTGTGAGAAGGCCTGGCATGATCGACATATTAAGTTGTGCACCTTCAAGGTGAATGACTTGGTCATTCACCTTCACCTTGTAGCTGCTACTAAGGCAGCTATTGAAAAGGAGCACGCCGCAAAGGAGATCACAGTGGAAGTTGAGGAGTCTACTTCTCAACATATTACGAACAAGGAAGGGTTCGAGGAGGAAGGAGGTGGTGGTGAGGAACAAAGCACTCCTTTTAGAATAACAAAGTGGTAGAAGGAGACGACTTCTGGGCCCAGGAAGAATAAAAAATCAGACAAGCACGTACAAGTAGATCCGATTGTCCTCATTAAGGGGGACTTGGATGGGATCAAAGACAAGGTGCGCGACACAACAACGAAGATATGGACACAATTTGAACAACAATACCAAAAAACACTGGGAAACATGTAGAAGGACCTGCGCGAGTTGAAGATTCAAACAGGCCAACTTCAAGTGAGCGTGGGACAGGCGAGTGGGATTCAAACGGGCCTACAGTAAGCGAGCTCAACTGTGCTGGAGATAAATAGGACTCTGGACCTCATAGTCATATCATTACCAGAGGGATCACCGCATGCACAGGCAGATGAAGCAAACACCCAGTTAGCACAAATTAAGGATGTGGGTGTCAACCTAGTAGCGCTACCGATTCATACCCTCCACACACTCCATCAGGGGGTGTCATATGAGCTTCGGGTCAAGGAGTAGCACGCACTGCTAGTCATCAACGAGGTAAAGATGAAAAATGAACAGATCTTTGCAGAAAAGGCACATGTCCTAAAAGAGAAGGAAGAACTGGCCACGTGCAACCAGACTTTGGAGGCAACCATTACACATGTATGTAATGAGCTGCCAAAACTTAATATTCCTGAAGATGCAACATCAGTAGCAAAGATTCAAAAATTGGCTGCCGCAGTTAGAGAATTAAAGGAGGAAGTCGACCGAGTTCTATTTAACTTACAGATGTAGATCTCAGAGCTGTAGTTCAAATTACAACTAACCATTCCGCCAGAAGTTCGGGAGCAGTGCAGAGCAACCATCAAATAAGGAATGGCCATATTAGATGCAACGATTAAAGGCTGCACATAGCTCTTTGAGCAAGCAATGGAATTATGGACGAATCTGCAGGAGGACCCCACTCTGTAGAAAATTGCTACAGATATCCGGGAGAAGCAACGAGAATTTGATGAAATCAAGGCGACTATGCACACTTTGGCCCCAGTCCAGCGTTTCGCTCGCTTGACCGAAGGGAAACAACTGCAAACATAGATTAAGGAGTTGTAGAGAAAAGAGGCCATCTTGAAGGCCAAGACACAACCGTGGACAGAGGAAGCAAGCCAGCTTACTCTGTCAGTACAAGAAAAATTGAAGACAATCTAGCAAACACAACGGATAGTGGGCCTTGTGGTGGAAGGTCCTACAACAGAAAATCTGGTCGAGGAAGTGCATCAGGCTGCGGTGCAAGGTACTGCTGACTTGCAAGTGTTGAAGGTGGATTTTAGCAAACTCAGAGCCAAGATTGTTGTGCCAGCCGAGTTACTCAAGGGCGAGTCACCCAATTTGTGTTGGGGGCCTGTTGGGAAGGGGTCCCTAGGGTCAGTTAAGTCAAGTTTTGAGTCAATTTTGAGCAAATTTTGTAATATCTTTTTGTAGCGAATGTAAAGTCTCCGCAAAATGTGGAAGCGGAGCGCGAAGCTAGTAGAAGTCAAAGGGGCTTTATTCCCTTAGTTGGGTAGGTGATAGAGTTGTTTTGAGACCCACCCATGGTCCGCGAACCATGGTATTGTAAAGCAAATGTTATATATAGTTGAGTCATAACAAGTCTAAAGAAGATATCATATAGTGAAGAATCATTGTAAGGGCAAGGTGCTAAGATAGGAAAAGTTTGTTTCCTGTACTTAGGTGAAAGGGGAAGGCTCATGCAGCTGAGTGCACAAAGACCTTGGTAAGTCCGCAGGTTGAGTGCGTGGGCCTCTACAACTGATTGTGCAGGGATAAAAAGTTTGTAATTGAACACTTATACTTAATAACGACTGTTTTGGGCCGAAATTGATGCATCTGTGTCTTATTATTTAGTTATGCTAAGTTCATGTATCTCTGCTCTGTGATATATTTTATATGAATTAATGCTTGTTTATTGTGCGAAAGTGGTAGATTTGTAATCTTTATGGATGATAAGTACAATTAAGTACCTTTGTGAATACCTAGAAGTTGTTTAGATAGATTTCCAGTAATTATCTGTTCGGAAGGATTAGATCTGCGTGAAGGTAGATCTAAGCCATAGGGACTTCAGGAAACCATTGCATAGGCCTCTGGATGCAGAAACCTGGTTCTAGCATCCCCCAATACTGCTTTGGGTGAGACTACAACCTACACTATGTAGGTTGTTTTCGAAAGGGCCAATAGTTAGGGTTTTGTTGGTTGGCGCAAAGAATGCTGAACCTGGGTTAGGCCCTATCAAGCCAACAAATATGAGCATGAGTTAAAATCCAACTTATCATATCGTAATATTGAAAAATGTTTGGCCTCACCGTGATTTTATGCAATTCAGTTTTCCTAATTGCTTCATAGTCCAGAGAATATTCATCATCTAAGTTCTTTGACTCTACCCATTTTATTTCTTCAAAGAAATTAAAAACTTCTTCCCACAAAAGCTTACATGTGCTCTAAGTTTTAAAAGTTTCATATGAGATGAGGGGCCGATTTAAGTTGGAATCCTCAGGTCCCAGGGCTTTTGCTGCATTCATTTTATTTCAATTTCTTGAACTGCTGGTATGGAATCTTGCATCTCCCATTTTTTAACCATCTTTTATAACCTATAACAGGGCAAAAAGAGTAATAAGTAAAGGAATTTACAAAAATATATGGGAAATTTAAATTCAACAAATCAAAACAGGGTGAATACTAACCAACAAAATGTAGATTTGATAAGAATTAACTGTTCTTTTTACAGAAAATTAAGAGGTTTATGCACATACAATAAATTACCATTTATTGCCTCTTTCCTTTGCCAATTTACATAAACATTAATAAAACACAAGTAATGCCCACTATTATGTTTTTCCCTCCATTCAACTTGGAATGTGTCCCATGAACTTTAATTTATTTACATGGAAAATCAACCTAGGGTTGTTACATGCTTTGGTTTGATAACTAAAATAGTATTCACTTAAGGATGAAACCGTTTCAACAATTGGTTCGACTTCATAAAGTGGTTTAAAAAATGAGGAAGCAACTTTAATGTTTTTTGAAATTAGAGTTAATGAAATCTCTGAAGGAAAATATTTCAGAAGCTACATAGATGATTTTGGTGTCTATAAAACATTTTAAACTAGCTGCTTATGAATGCTTTGAACTTCTAAAGTTACATTCAGTGAGCTCTCTTGAACCTCTTTGTTAATGTCTTGAACAACTGTTTGAATAATTTGCTGAGCTTCACTTGATTCTTTTACCTTTTCAACCTGTGAAGAATCCATTTCTATTTGACTTTCTGGCTGATCTAGTTGATCAGATTACTCAACAACAATTATCAATTTCTACTCATAGAAACACTTTGTTCTTGAACCTCTTTCTTCTTTGTTCCTGTAGACTCGACATACCCTTTATGGGTTTTCTTGGTCCTATACATCTAGCGGAAATCATGCTTCATTTAATTGGTTATATAGTTCAAGAGAACTAGGCATAGCCGACCCTATTTGGAAATTGTAGCACTTCAGTGATATTTTATCTATTATATATATTTATTTGAAATGTTTGAACAAGATATTTGGGTTAAGTGATGCTATATACTATGCACACACACATTTATAGATTTATTTGAAAATTCGTATTCATATGTTCATAGCTTATTTAATTTTTGTTCCTATTTGACTATTGTGATTCCATCACACAGTTTTGGGTGTTTGCTTCTATTTACATATTCTTTTCTTTATGAATCATTGAACTGCAAGCTGTAGGCTTTACCAAATTAATTCTTTATCAATCGATGTGATAGGATTCCATTGTTATCTGTTTCAAACCTAAACATTCTTAACTTCTCTTTGGAATTTGTTTAAGAATAAAATAAGCTCCAACAAATGCAATTAATACAATTTAATTCATTCGGTTAAACAAAATTCGACCTACTCAATGATTCCCCTTCGACCTAGGTTATGATGCACTTAGCCCTGGAGGTGAGATTGTCCTCCGCGACCCTTGGTGCCATAATGAATCCAACCCACCCTGACGAGTAATTAAAACGTAGCGTAAGGGTTCTATAATTACCAAGTGGCTTGAAACACTGGTTTTTACCCCAGCTTCGGGTTCCTTATCAACTTAATGTTAGGACTCATATTTGAGCCAACCCCTTTAAATAGTTCAGGGTTCTTTCCTTACCTAGCTGACAACTACTCTAGAGTGGTTCCCTCACTTTCTAAAATTCTAGATAACCCATCCATAGTTACATTATCAAACTTAAGAGTACATTTACTCTTACCCTTCTTGTAGATATTTGCACACTATGCCAAGTTGAACCCTATTAATCTCTAGTTAATTTTATCCTCTTGTAAGCATGAATAATAAATAAGAACAAGAACAAGAACAAGAACAAGAACAAGAACAAGAACAAGAAAATATGACTATTTTACTTTTCAGATCAGTACCCATTTCATAAGCTGTAAATACAAACATTCCTATTTCCGTAACAACAAATTTACAGTTTTCATCTTAATAATAATAACATAGTACTTCAATACAATTATATGCAAACTATAACACTTTCAAGATTTTCGTAGTAGAAACAAAATATATATACACAACTCTGCTGATAAAAAGATTTTCCGTTCAAGTCAAGATACTTATCTGCATATCAATTATCAGGGAATTAAAAAAGATGAAAGACTTTTCCACCCAGCCAACGATATTGGCAATTACGTCCAATATCACCTCGAGCCTCTTCAATTTCTAGAATTGTATACAGACAATAGGGTTCTTGGACCTCAAGACTCTTCGTCCAATCTAGAACTCTAAGTTTTAGGGTTTCCACTGGTTCCCCTTACTTTACCTTTGCAATGTCTTGCTCAAAGCTTATTTCTTTCCTCCTTCTAGCCTCGACATTTTCCTTATAGCCTCCTTCGATTCTTGTCTCTACTAAGATGTTTTATCTCTAGGGAGGAGGAGGTAACTGCCTTAATTGTCTAGAAACTGAAAATTTTGCTCTGTTTCGAAACTAAATTTTTTGCTTTAGAGTCTTTTCCTGTGAATTCCAAGACTTGTCATAAATTTTCTTTTATATAAGATTAAAATAAAGTTTTAAACTTTAAAGTTTCGTACTAGGTTTTCTATACTAACCATAATTTACCATGTCTTTATGGTAAAAGTAAGTTAAATATCTACTTTTTACCGAGGGGTGTTGCAATTCAAAAGTAAGATTATGTTTTTTTAATCATTAATGTAAGAGTTTATAATATATTATGTTTAGATTATTAATGTTTTCAAAAAGTTTTATGGATATTAATCGAGCCATTCAATTTTAAAATCTACGCTTTACCACATTATTTCACTTATTATCATGTTTTTTACTATCATTTTAAACTTTTTCTCTTATATTTTTTGGAATATTTGGAATAAGATTTAGGGTTCAGTTTCAAGCATATTTATGGAATGGTTTTTTGGGTTTAGTTTGTGTGTGTTGTTTCACTTTACCTAAAAATAAAATAGATGGACTTCAACGCTGCATCATAAGTAATGAATATTTAATTTTTTTGGACCAGACGTCTAGGCTTATAATCAAGTTTTGAATCAATGATTACTATGTTCAAAATCAAAGTGATAATGATTAATTATTTAGTGAAATTACCAATATATGAAGAATTTTACCAATGCTTGAAGAAAATTTAAGTTTAAACATTTTATATTTTTATATGTTTTTCTAATTGACTTAGCTTTCTTGGCTGCACTGTGACCGCAACAAATTTATAATTAAAAAAATATAAATATAAAATTCAAGAATGAGATTTTTTTTTTTTTTTTTTTTAATTATTAATATGAATAAGATTTTATAATATTGTTTTGTGTAGGTTATTAGTGTTTTCAAAGAGTTTTTTTAAATATTAATAGAACCATTAAAATTTAAAATATAAACTCTGTACAACATTATTTTACTTTTACTACATTACTCATTTATAATAAGTATACAAATTTTGATATATTAATTTACAAAAAATAAATGTTATATAGATTTGTAATGTATTTTATTAAAATAAAACATATGAATAATAATAAAATATTTACATATGTAATATTCAAGTATTCTAATTTATAATTTAAAAATGATAATTGAAAAGAAAGATTGGATGAAATTAGTATTAGAGGACTTTTTCTTTAATTTTATAATTATGAAAGAAATAAATAAAAATATAATAATAATGATATACAAAGGTCACATGGATGGCTGGAGGGGAAGGGACTCTATTCAATCCTGATGGAGAACAAAATATAAAGTTCACTTGGGGATTGGGTCAAAGATCAAACAACCTCACTGAGATGTATGACCTCTTCATAGGCCTCCAGTTAGCTAGAGAACATGACATCTCATCCATTATCATTTTAGGGGACTCTCTCATCAGAATTCAACTCCTTCATTCAGGATTTCTCTCCTTAGAAGAATCTATAACATTCTCGAATCTTTCACATATAAACACTATGACCATATCCTTTGCAACCAAAACAAAGAAGCAGCTGCCCAACCTAACATCGCCTACTGATTGGAAGAGGGTCAATATGAGGTCAATGTCTCCTTTAGATGGAAGGTGATTCCATGAAAACTCAAAATAATTTCTTTAGTCCCCCTCCTAACATTAGAAAAGAGGAATGAAATATGGTAGGGAGAAAATTAAGGGGTAATGATAGAGGTGATAGCCCCCTCTCCATACCTTTGAGGCTATCTATTTCGGATGGCATCTCAGTGATATTTAAGTGGCATAATTCGCTCATCCTTCCCCATGAAGTGGAAAACTTCAAGAATCGAGGCGAGGGTTACATTTATTTTAAGCATGTGCCACAAGTTTAATCTAGATTTCATCTATTTCCTATATCCGTCATCATACCGAAGAGGGACAACATATGGTTTAGGCACATGAATTTGAAGTTTAATCTAGATTTCATCTATTTCCTATATCAGTCATCATTCCAAAGAGGGATAACATATGGTTTAGGCACATGAATTTGAAGTTGGCACCACCTCCTGGAGCATGGGAACCCTTGAAAATTCTATCCACATTCATGATGGATGACCTTGTTAGAAATATGAAAGAGAGCGAGAGATCGATTAAACACAACACCAAACACAATATATTTTATTGATCTCAAGAGTTACATATTTATAGTATCTAGATCATTGACAATGAGGCATCTAGATAGCTATTACAACTCACGCATTGGAAACTGACTACTTCTAGATTGACACCTAAGGACTCACAATGACAATTCACACATTACATGGAAGCATTACTTCCAACACCCTCCCTTAATGGTTACATGTAGAAAATATAAAAAAACTTACATTACAACAATAAATAAATCTTTGTCAAATTTGTCTGATATGGCCATCATCAGCACCCACATCCATTTTGGAATCTTGCAAACATCGCTCTTTCACCACCACATCTTCGTGCTATCACTTGACCTCCATTTAAAATGTAACCGCCTCTGACCATCGTTGATAAAATTTGCAGAATTGACCTTTCTCAACCTCCCAGAGCGCAACGGGTCAGTCTTGATACTGAACCATCCTATGGAATTGCCACCATCTGTCAATCCACGACCCTCCACAACCTTCATCAGTTATCTAGGATAGCATTCTGGATACAAAATGTCTTCAGCAGACAATTCTACAACTTGACCTTATAAAATAACCTGTACTGATGCTCCTGGAGCATGACGGGTCACACCAGCTTGACCTTATTAAGAACTACCTGTGAATAATGCTCCCAAAGCACGACGGGTCACATTACTCTGTTGAATAGTTGGCCTGTTCTTTACGATTCTGCATCATTGGATTCTTTCCAACACCTTTTCACATTAAAATTTCTATCCACAATTACTCATTTTTCCATATAAATTAAAACTCCTCACACCAATCAAATATATCTCAAACCAATTATTAAAATAACCTTAAAATAAAGGTAAAAAAATAAGTAACGTTTTCACAAATCAAAAGAAATGTGCCCAATTCATGCGTTTGTCTTTAAAACAATATCCAAGGAATAAAGTTTTTAAATCAATCTTGTCGTATTCCACACCACCCTTGGCTCGGCCAAATAAATCAAACGATCCACAACTATATGCCGCAAGAATCAAGGGGCTAATCACCACTCTGCATGCACAATCTGAGACTGTTCGACCTTGTAAATATAACAGATCTGCACCCTGCCAATTTGGGTTAAAATTCCACAGTGACGCCTCCTCATCGATTTGAATAATGATAAGGCAGTATGTTGAAATTTCACACTGAGATTCCAACGAATCACTGCGAGTGAAATCTCTCGCTTCGACGAATCACAAAGAAATGTGTTGAGCAGTGGTCACTTCCATGACTTTCACAACATCCTTCGACTCAACAAACGCTCGACATGACAACCCAGTACTCTACATGTAAGGTCATGATCTACAAAATATCAGTGAATTCACAGATCTTCTGTAGGGACACGTCCTGGCCAAATCTATAACAAGCAACCGAAAATTCTGCTTTTCATATATAATAGACGATATAATTGCAACACCACTTATAAACATAAATAAAATAAAATAGAACTATAGATCTACACCCAAGAACACAAAAGAGAACTATTTTTTCTATCACATCATAAATTGGCGAACTCCAATACTAATATATACAACTAGCACAGCCATATTTACCAAGGTAAATATGGTTGATATACGCCGATAGGTGTATATCAAGCATATATATCAACCACATTTTCCAATGTGGTTGATATACGCCGATAGGCTTATATCAACCACATTAATAATTATTATGGGTATTTAGGATTATTAATAACTATATAGGATTATTAATAACTATATAAATATTAACAACCAGATTATTTTTATATATTACTGTATAAATATTATATTAATATTATAATAATTATATAAACCCCTAATATATATTAATTAATAATAAGAATAGCTCATAATAATATGAGATAAATTTTTATATTATTTAAATAACCTAATAATATAAAATTATAAAAAAAATAATAACAATTATATTGTATAATAATAATAATAATAATAATAATATTTGATTATAATATTATAATAATATTATATTATTATAATAATATACAAATATTATTATTATTATTATAATAATATAATCAATATTATTATAATAAAAAAACCAATTATTTATTATTTATGATAATTAATAACTATACAAATAATAACAACTATATTCTTATATATTAATGATTATTATACTAATATTATTATAATAATATAAACTCATAATAATATTAGTATTATTAATTATTATTATTATTGTTGTTATTCTTAGTCTTTAGTATTTTTAATATTTATCTTAGGCTTTGTATACATAGGATTAATTATTATTAGTATTTAGGATTATTAATAACTATATAAATATTATCAAACACATTTAGTATTATTAATAACTATATAGGATTATTAATAAGTATATAAATATTAACAACCAGATTATTTATATATATATTACTGTCTAAATATTATATTAATATTATAATAATTATATAAACTCCTCATATATATTAATTAATAATAAGAATAGCTCATAATAATATTAGATTATCATTATATTATTTAAATAATCTAATAATATAAAATTATAAAATAATAATAATATTTGATTATAATATTATAATAATATACAAATATAATAATTATTATAATAATAATATAATCAATATTATTATAATAAGAACCATAAAGACCAATTATTTATTATTTATGATAATTAATAACTATACAAATAATAGCAACTATATTCTTATATTCTTATATATTTATGATTATTTTATTAATATTATTTTAATAATATAAACTCATATTATTATTATTATTCTTAGGCTTTAGTATTTTTAATATTTATCTTAGGGTTTGTATACATAGGATTAATTATTATCAGTATTTAGAATTATTGATGATGATGATGATGATGATGATGGTTAACGTTCGCTAAGACCAAACATTGGTTTATTGGACCTAAATAAACAAATTATTTATTTTGATTTAAGATTTTATTCCTATGCTCAAAAAGCTTGGAGAGAAGCCTCCCAAGCTCACTATAATTTTGACATTGTAAAAGACTAGGAAGGTCAGTATTGTAACAAAGATTGTGAAACTGAGATCTAATGTGGTTGTACGCGGGGCACTCTAAGAGGAAGTGGTTTTCATCCTCGATGTTCCTATTCTCACATATATGGCAGCTCCTTTCCATCGATGGCGTTTTAGGAACTGCCCAACGACCTGTTTCACTATGGAGCTCATGAAAATTCGTTCTAACCTTTGCTATATTAATTTTCTTCTTTGAGCTAGTTAAAATAGAGAGATATTTTTGATCTTCTAGGGTGGGGTTGATGACCTTCTTATAATAACTTAATTTTCTTTTAGCCGCTAAATCTTTCTCACACCACATTTTTTCTTTGAACTTAGAAGTAACAATATCTTTAATGTTATTAATAACTATATAGGATTATTAATAACTATATAAATATTAACAACGAGATTATTTATATATATTACTGTATAAATATTATATTAATATTATAATAATTATATAAACTCTTCATATATATTAATTAATAATAATAATAGCTCATAATAATATTAGATTATCATTATATTATTTAAATAATCTAATAATATAAAATTATAAAAAAATAATAACAATTATATTGTATTATAATAATAATAATATTTGATTATAATATTATAATAATATACAAATATAATAATTATTATAATAATAATATAATCAATATTATTATAATAAGAACAATAAAGACCAATTATTTATTATTTATGATAATTAATAACTATACAAATAATAGCAACTATATTCTTATATATTTATGATTATTATATTAATATTATTATAATAATATAAACTCATAATAATATTAGTATCATTAATTATTATTATTATTCTTCTTCTTCTCAAGCTTTAGTATTTTAATATTTATCTTAGGGTTTGTATACATAGGGTTAATTATTATAAGTATTTAGGATTATTAATAACTATATAGGATTATTGATGATGATGATGATGATGATGATGATGGTTAATGTCCACTGAGACCAAACTTTGGTCTATCGGACCTAAAGAAACAAATTATTTAGTTTGATTTAAGATTTTATTCATATGCTCACAAAGCTTGGAGAGAACCCTCTCGAGCTCACTATAATTTTGACATCGTAAAAGGCTAGGAAGGTCAGTATTGCGACAAAGATTATGAAACTGAGATCTAATGTGGTTGTAAGCGGGGCACTCTAAGAGGAAGTGGTTTTCATCCTCAATGTTCCTATTCTCACAGAGATGGTAGATACTTTCCATCCATGGTGTTTTAGGAATTGCCCAATGACCTGTTTCACTATGGAGCTCATGAGAGTTCGTTCTAATATTCACTATATTAATTTTCTTTTTTGAGCTAGTTAAAACAGAGAGGTACTTTTAATCTTCTAGGGTGGGGTTGATGACCTTCTTATAATAACTTAATTTTCTTTTAGCCGCTAAATCTTTCTCACACCACATTTTTTCTTTGAACTTAGAAGTAACAATATTTTTAATGTTATTAATGTTTTGCAAAGCATCATTCTCGTTGATCTCCCAAAGGTTTAACCAGGCCTTTGTGTCTTTATACCACCCCCGCTTGAGCCTTAGGTGGTTTTGGTTGGAATTTAAAGCTAGCTTAGGAAGTCTATGATCTCCTATGTTATTGAGTTTGTGCTTGTACAATAGAAGCCTAGTCATAGCTAGGCTCTCGATAGGGGAAAGACCTACTTCTATAAGGAGAATAGGATAGGGTGTATTACTTTTAATTTTTAGGTTATATGTTATAAAACGCTTCTGGATTTGCTCAATCTTTCTCCAGGATTCTCTAGAGATGCTGCAACCCTAGACCTCACATCCTTATAAGATAACAGGAGTGACTGAAGTTTCAAAGAGGAACTTATTTTTATCCCACATTACGAGGTTTTCCATTTTACAATTATTTTCAAGACCAAAATAAGCTTTCCACCCCACATTAATCCTTTTCTCAATGCTATAGTTCCAATTGAGCTTGTGATGAATATCAATTCGTAGGTACTTGTAAGAATACACATCCTCCAAGTTATTATTATCATACATAAAATTAGCGTAAATGTCCTTCTTGGATTTGATAATCATAACTTTTGTTTTGTCAGTGTTAACAGTCATACCCCTGGTAGAGCAGAAATCCTTAAGAAGCCTAAGTTGCTTATCAAGATTAGATGGGCACCTTGCGAGAAGAACAATATCATCAGCATAGAGAAGAAGGATGATGACTGTCGATGTAAATGCCAAATAGGGTAGGGGATAGGGGGAAACCTTGTTTAACTCCAATATTACATTTAATATCTTTCGAACACCCCTCATTGCATTTGAGCTTGGCAATTACATTTTCGTATAATCTTATAGCGGCAGCTCTCAACTCGAAAGGAACCTTTAGCTCTTCTAATCTATTCCAAAGGTTTTTTCTAGGAACCGTATCGAAAGCCTTTCTGAAGTCCACAAAGCAACAATAGAGATTGGATTTATCATTACGACATTCCTCCACAATGATCCTAAGCGTAACGAGGTGGTCTGTTGTTGAGTGATGTCTTCTAAAACCCGCTTGGCCTTTAGCTCGCTTACCTTCACTTTCAAGCCATATGCTCAACTTCTTTTCCAAAATAATACCATATAGCTTGGCTAAGAGTGGGCTGATCATAATGGTCTGATAATTAGAGGGGTTATTTGTATCCCCACTTTTAAAAATAGGGATAATGAGGCTGCCAGTCCATGGTTTAGGGATCCCTTGCTTGACTGTTTGATTGAAAAGCTTGTGGATGTGGGGGATGGGGACAAGACCTCCAATTTTTAAGATTTCTGCCTGGTAACCTTCGATGTCCTTAGCTTTCCCATTTGCCAGGTGTTTAACCCCAAAATCAATGTCTTCTAATGAGAAAACTTCTTTTGTTGTGAGCAGGGTTTCAAAGTTATCCATGACATTTGGAGATTCATAAAGCTTTTTAAGGTAGGAATTCCAATTGTGTAAAGAAATTTTAGTATTATCTTTAGTTTTCCTAGTCAGAATCTGCCTCCGAAATTTCTTAGAATCTACCTTAGAGAGGTGTAAGAGATTCTCTTGTCTTTTACAAATGTACTGCCTCTTTTTCCTTTTAGTTAGGGCATTGTATAATTTTATCTTGCCCATTTTAAGAGATTCATCAACAACTTCCTTAATTCCTCTCCTCGCACTTTTACAATCTTTGTCATACCATGGGTTGGTTTTGTTATTTATTTTATTATTTGAAACTTCAATTGAGAACTTGTTAATATAATATGAGAGGGTTGTAGTAAAATTATGATATAGGTCTTCTATGTTGTCTATACTAGATAAATGAAGCAAATCAGTTTTTAATTCATTTAGAAAGAGATCGTTTTTATTTCTATCAAATATTAGGTTCTTTTGGCTATAAGGATTATTTTCTATGGGATCTCTATGCATGACAAAATTGAGAGTTATAAGTAAAGGCCTATGATCAGAGTCAGGCTCGTGGTCGTTTAAGATGTCAAAATTTATTATTTCGTTGTATAAAGGGAGATCGGAAATAACATAGTCTACCACGCTGCTACCAAGCCCATGGATGCAGGTCATCTGGCTAGAATTGGGCCACTTCTTTAGACCGTTGCAAATTATGAGATCCTGAGCACTACAGAGCTTGACTAGCTCCGACCCAAACAAATTCTCCCTGAGGTCTTCAGAGCTCCTTTTGTACCTACTAGCCAGAGTAGGGTCTTCATCTAACCAAAGAGGATTAGGGTTGGAATGATTGCTTAGAATAATAGTTTGGTTTCTTGAAGTTTGAGCATTAAAGTCAACTATTAAAAGGATATTACCTTCATTCATTAGGCTAGAAATATCATTCTCTAAACCATTGTAGGGACTCTTTTTATCTAGATTCTTCTTCTTATAGAAGTTAGAATTGATGGGGGGAAAATAACATATTGCTATGTAGGTCTTTTTATTATTAATGTCAGTGATCTCTATCCATCTATATTGGTTGTAAGGGTCATTTTTATAAATCCTAGCATAGGGGGAGATGTTATTCTTAATGTAACAAGCTATTCCCCCCATGCCTCTACGGGAGGATCACTTGTTCCAGGTAGACCATAGCGTAAAGCCATCTATGTTAGGGACCTTATATTCTTCGTGCTCCCAAGTTTCAACAAGAAAAATAATATCAACATCATTTGAGATCCAAGTTAGCTTGGGGCCTTTGTTCCATGGAAAACCCCGGCAGTTCGAAGAAAGAATCCGGAGCATGTTGAATTTCTATTTATTACTATATTTTTGGTTTCTATCTGAGATAAAGGCTTTTCTATTTCTGATTATTGCCCATTTTCCTTCCTTTCTAGCTTCTTTTACCTTTTGAACCTACTTTCTTAATTCTGCTTGATCTTCTGGAATGAGATCTTCATTTATAAATATTCCCGTTCCTTTTAGACTTGAGGTTTTACTAAGTATGTCATACTTATGATCAGTAGAGCTCACCTTTATTTGGATTAGTCTTCCTTTATTCTTAGTTAATTTCCCCAACCTTGTTGCTTCTGTGAGACACATTGTTTCAATTTGTAATCTATTATGTAATTCTATTTGGGCTATGGCTAAAGTATCCTCATCTACCTCCTCTTTTAAACTGAAGATTATAAGGTTCAAGGCCCTTTTGTTACGCTCATGGTCTGATTCTATTAATTTTTTCATTTCATCTTTAATTGGTTTGATATCTAATTTATCTACCACATTATTTAGGGTGAGGCGGCTATTAAATTTTTCTTCTAGTTCTTTAATTATGTCCTTCATTTCAAAACTCTCTAAAGTATCAACATCTCCTTGCTGGGATGTTTGGTTAGTATCTTGGTTTTGTTTTTCTATAACCTGCAACCTAGTCTCCATTGCCACCATTTTATTCTCCAATAGTTCTAGTTTATTTTCTATTTGTTTTTGGATCGTGTCTTCAAGAGATGCAAATTTATTTTCTAGCATGGCTTCTAACTCTTTTTGTAGCTTGACTTCTCTTTCTTCTCTACGTTTCTCTAAAGATTCTATATACTCATAAAGGCCTTGTAGAGTAACTGTGCTAGGTCCGCCTTTGGTAATCTTTGGTAGCTATGGTGAAATATTCATACTTGAAAATATATGAGCAAATATGTATTAGAAAAAGATAAGGAATGTGTGCACTTGACATGAGCAAACTTGACTGCAGATCGCACTTGCCCCGGATTGGATTGACCGGAGATCCAAAGGTAAAAACCCATGAGTTTCTAGTCACAACAAATGTCTTGTTATAAAAGATATTAAATTATTACCGCAAAGAGATCGTAAATACATCACCCTAAATTATTACCGCATAGAGATCGTAAATATATCACCCTAAATTATTACTGCAGAGAGATCGTAAATACATCACCCTAAATTATTACCGCAGAGAGATCGTAAATTATTACCGCAGAGATCGTAAATACATCATCTTAAATTATTACCGCAGAAAGATCGTAAATACATCACCCTAAATTATTACCGCGAAGAGATCGTAAATACATCACTCTAAATTATTACCGCAGAGAGATTGCAAATATATCACCCTAAATTATTACCGCAGAGAGATCGTAAATTATTTACCACAGATATTAATAACTATATAAATATTAACAACCAGATTATTTATATATATTACTGTATAAATATTATATTAATATTATAATAATTATATGAACTCCTCAGATATATTAATTAATAATAAGAATAGCTCATAATAATATTAGATTATCATTATATTATTTAAATAATCTAATAATATAAAATTATAAAAAATAATAACAATTACATTGTATTATAATAATAATAATAATATTTGATTATAATATTATAATAATATTATATTATTATAATAATATACAAATATAACTATTATAATAATAATAATAATATAATCGATATTATTATAATATTATTAGGAGTTTATATTTTTTTTCTTAATTGGTCTACTCCTATATTGATACAAAAATGATATTACAGAGAGGCAGATGCCTCGAGAGTTCTAGCCATGGAGTTGGCATTCTTACAAAAAACTCTTGACGTACTTACTAGAGAACCTGTGTATTGACTTACATAAGGATTTGTAGTATTTGAAAACATAAGATTCCAAATCTTGACAGTGACCATACCAAAATTAACCCATACAGTGACTAAAAACTGACCCATACAGTAACCAAGACGGACTTGTGCACAGCTAGCTCTTGGACAGATTCCAACATAAACATAAACGTAAATGGACACCATCATATAAGAAAAAGCTGCCCTCATAGTGGAGACCGACATATAGAATTGATAGAGACCTGATTCAACGAGCTTACAAGCATGAAAACTATGTATCCAGAGGGAG
Organism: Pinus tabuliformis; assembly: GCA_031772625.1. Taxonomy (NCBI): domain Eukaryota; kingdom Viridiplantae; phylum Streptophyta; class Pinopsida; order Pinales; family Pinaceae; genus Pinus; species Pinus tabuliformis. The sequence continues at coordinate 852,825,722 of CM062820.1, read as the reverse complement.
TTGAACTTCTTTCTTCGGCAACTGACCAAAAAACCAAAGGCGCAGACTAGTTCAATCTTCATTCGAGGTTGATGGTTGTTCTTCTACAATTCGGCACCCAAATTGATCTGAGTCTTTAGATTCAGAAGGATGGGCCGCAGAACTTGAAGGGTCACCTCCCGCTGGCATGCTTGGGCCAGCATTAGCGTTTGTATTCATAGTTTGCAAACCTCCTGAGTCTTGGCGTTGAGAGACGTTCTGGTCTGCCATCCTATGTTCCAGAGGAGCCCCATGATTAACCTCCCCCGAACCCACAGTGTCCTCACACATTTCGACTGTCACTGAAACGATGAATGATGAGTTTCCCAGAGAACAGGGAATGCAGAATCGGGTTGTATGTGAGTGAGAATGATGTGAGCAAACTTCAGCTATTACTTGCCCTCTTCCCCTGCCCCTGCCACTTCTTGTAGCAGGATATCTGTTGCAGCAGAACTCCGAAGCATCCAACGAGGGGTCCGAAGTGGTAGAGGATGGCTGGCGGGAGACTCGGCCACGAGAACTGCCCTGTCTGCACCCCATTCTGGGTCATTATCTTGGCATTTTGTGAAGAGCACGACTGACAAACGGAGAGGGAATGGCAGGGAAGTGACTGAGGAGAAAGCACACCGAATATAATGGAGACTGAGCACGCTGATCACTGTCAGCATCATGAATGAGAGCCGAAGGGAAGGAGAGGATGGAGTTGGCGCTTGAGGAATAGCAAGGAGCTGCCACCTTGTTGAATCTGAAAGCACGCAGAGGAGAAACAGGAGTGAGGACCACACCAGGAGCCATCGCACATAAAACGAACTCCAGGGAGGGTAGCGTTAATGCTGCAATTAATAAGTTTGTGTGAGACCATGTCTCCGGCCTGCTGCAATTACATCTGGCGCTTGTGAGCGGCCACGCGCCCACCCTCCACGCCACCTTCGTACCCTTGAGCCGACTATTCACCCGCATCCGGGATATTAGGAGTTTATATTATTATTATAATATTATATAATATTTGTATAATAATATATAGAAATAATCTAGTTGTTAATATTTATATAGTTATTAATAATATTTGATTATAATATTATAATATATTATATTATTATAATAATATACAATATAGTTATTATTATAATAATAATATAATCAATATTATTATAATAAGAGCAATAAAGACCAATTATTTATTATTTATTATAATTAATAACTATACAAATAATAACAACTATATTCTTATATAATTATATATTTATGATTATTATAATAATATAAACTCATAATAATATTAGTATTATTAGGCTTTAGTATTTTTAATATTTATCTTAGGATTTGTATACATAGGGTTAATTATTATCAGTATTTAGAATTATTAATAACTATATAAATATTATCAAACAGATTTAGGATTATTAATAACTATATAGGATTATTAATAACTATATAAATATTAACAACCAGATTATTTATATATATTACTGTATAAATATTATGATGATGATGGTTAACGTTAACTGAGACCAAACTTTGGTCTATCGTACCTAAAGAAACAAATTATTTAGTTTGATTTAAGATTTTATAACTATGCTCAAAAAGCTTGGAGAGAAGCCTTCGAGCTCACTATAATTTTGACATTGTAAAAGGCTAGGAAGGTCAGTATTGCGACAAAGATTATGAAACTGAGATCTAATGTGGTTGTACACGGGGCACTCTAAGTGGAAGTGGTTTTCATTCTTGATGTTCCTATTCTCACAGAGATGGCACATCCTTTCCATCCATGGTGTTTTAGGGACTGCCCAACGACCTGTTTCACTATGGAGCTCATGAGAGTTCGTTCTAATCTTCGTTATATTTAATTTCTTCTTTGAGCTAGTTAAAACAGAGAGATACTTTTGTTCTTCTAGGGTGGGGTTGATGACCTTCTTAGAATAACTTAATTTTCTTTTAGCTGCTAAATCTTTCTCAGACCACATTTTTTCTTTGAACTTAGAAGTAACAATATTTTTAATGTTATTAATGTTTTGCAATGCATCATTCTCATTCATCTCCCAATGGTTTAACCAGGCCCTCGTGTCTTTATACCACCCCCGCTTGAGCCTTAGGTGGTTTTGGCTGGAAGTTAAAGCTAGCTTAGGAAGTCTATGATCTCCTATGTTATTGAGTTTGTGCTTGTACACCAGAAGCCTAGTCATAGCTAGGCTCTTGATAGGGGAAAGACCTACTTCTATAAGGAGAATAGGATAGGGTGTATTGCTTTTAATTTTTAGGTTATACGTTATAAAACGCTTCTGGATTTGCTCAATCTTTCTCCAAGATTCTTTAGAGATGTTGCAACCCTAGACCTCACATCCATATACGATAATAGGAGTGACTAAAGTTTCAAAGAGGAACTTATTTTTATCCCACATTACGAGGTTGCCGTTTTACAATTATTTTCAAGACCAAAATAAGCTTTCCACCCTCCATTAATCCTTTTCTCAATGCTATAGTTCCAGTTGAGCTTGTGATGAATATCAATTCCTAGGTACTTGTAAGAATACACTTCCTCCAAGTTATTATTGTCATACATAAAATTAGCGTAAGTGTCCCTGGATTTGATAATCATAACTTCTGTTTTGTCAGTGTTAACAACCATACTTGTGGTAGAGCAGAAATCCTTAAGAAGCCTAAGTTGCTTATCAAGATCAGATGGGCACCTTGCGAGAAGAACAATATCGCCAACATAGAGAAGAAGGATGACGACTATCCCAGCTAGGATCGTGCCATCACATCATGATTCCTCTAAATAGCCTTCGAGCATGTAAATTCCAAATAGGGTAGGGGAGAGGGGGAAACCTTGTTTAACTCTGATGTTACACTTAATATCTTTTGACCACCCCTCATTTCTCTTTAGCTTGGCAATTACATTCTCATATAACCTTATAGCAGCAGCTCTCAACTCGAGAGGAACCTTTAGCTCTTCTAATATATTCCAAAGGTTGTATCTAGGAACCGTATCGAAAGCCTTTCTAAAGTCCACAAAGCAACAAGATAAATTGGATTTATCATTATGACATTCCTCCGCAATGATCCTAAGTGTAACGAGGTGGTTTGTTGGTGAGTGATGCCTTCTGAAACCTGCTTGGCCTTTAGCCTTCTTACCTTCACTTTCAAGCCATATGCTTAACTTCTTTTCCAAAATACTACCATATAACTTGGCTAAGAGAGGGCTGATCATAATTGTCCGATAATTAGAGGGGTTATTTGTATCCCCACTTTTAAAAATAGGGATAATGAGACTCTCAGTCCAAGGTTTAGGGAACCCTTGCTTGACTGCTTGATTGAAAAGCTTGTGGATGTGGGGGATGAGGACAAGACCTCCAATTTTTAAGATTTCCGCCTAGTAACCTTCAATGTCCTTAGCTTTCCCATTAGCCAGGCGATTAACCACAAACTTAATGTCTTCTAAAGAGAAAACTTCTTTCGTTGTGAGCAGGGTTTCCAAATTATCCATGACATTTGGAGATTCATAAAGCTTTTTAAGATAGGAATTCCAATCGTGAAGAGCAATTTTATTATTATCTTTAGTCTTACTAGTAAGAATTTGCCTCCAAAATTTCTTAGGAGCTACCTTAGAGAGGTATAAGAGATTCTCCTGTCTTTGACGAATGTACTACCTCTTTTTCCTTTTAGTTAGGGCTTTATATATTTTTATCTTGTCCATTTTAAGAGATTCATCAATAGCTTCCTTAATTTCTCTCCTCGCACTTTTACAATCTTTGTCATACCATGGGTTGGTTTTGCTATTTATTTTATTATTTGAAACTTCAATTGAGAACTTTTTAATAGAATATGAGAGGGTTGTAGTAAAATTATGGTAGAGGTCTTCTATGTTGTCTATACTAGATAAGGGAAGCAAATTAGTTTTTAATTGATTTAGAAAGAGATTGTTTTTATTTCTATCAAATATTAAGTTCTTTTGGCAGTAAGTGTTATTTTTTGTGGGAACTCTATGCATGACAAAATTGAGAGTTATAAGTAAAGGCCTATGATTAGAGTCAGGTTTGTGGTCATTTAAGATGCCAAAATTTATTATTTCGTTGTATAATGGGAGATCAGAAATAACATAATCTACCACGCTGCTACCAAGGCCATGGATGCAGGCCATCTTGCTGGAATTGGGCCACTTCTTTAGACCATTGAAAATTATGAGACCCTGAGCACTATAGAGCTTGACTAGCTCAGACCCAAACAAATTTTCCTCAAGGTCTTCAGAGCTCCTTTTGTACCTACTAGCCAGAGTAGGGTCTTCTTCTAACCAAAGAGGATTAGGGTTGGAATGATTGCTTAGAATAATAGGTTGTTTGTTTGAAGTTTGAGCATTAAAGTCACCTATTAAAAGGATATTACCGTCATTCCTTAGGCTAGAAATATCATTCTCTAAACCATTGTAAGGGTTAGTTTTATCTAGATTCTTCTTCTTATAGAAGTTAGAATTGATGGGGGGAAAATAACATATTGCTATGTAGGACTTTTTATTATTAATGTCACTGATCTCTATCCAACTATATTGGTTTTGAGGGTCGTTTTTATAAATCCTAGCATGGGGGGATATGTTCTTCTTAATGTAACAAGCTATTCCCTCAATGCCTCTACGGGAGGATCACTTGTTCCAGGTAGACCATAGCGTAAAGCCATCTATGTTAGGGACCTTAGATTCTTCGTTCTCCCAAGTTTCAACAAGCAAAAAAATATCAACATCATTTGAAATCCAACTTAGCTTGGGGCCTTTGTTCCATGGGAAGCCCCAACAGTTCCAAGAAAGGATTCAGAGCATGTTTAATTGCTATCGATTACTATCTTTTTGGTTTCTATCTCAAATAAAGGCTTTTCTATTTCTGATTATTTCCCATTTTCCTTCCTTTCTAGCTTCTTTTACCTTTTGAACCTCCTTTCTTAATTCTGCTTGATCTTCTAGAATGAGATATTCATTTATGAATATTCTCGTTCCTTTTAGACTTGAGGTTTTACTAAGTATGTCGTACTTATGATCAGTGGAGCTCACCTTTATGTGGATTAGTCTTCCTTTATTCTCGGTTAATTTCCCCAACCTTGTTGCTTCTATGAGACACACTGTTTCAATTTGTAATCTATTATGTAATTCTGTCTGGGCTAAGGCTAAAGTATCCTCATCTATTTCCTCTTTTAAACCAAATTTTATAAGGTTTAAGGCCCTTTTGTTACGTTCGTGGTCTAATTCTATTAATTTTTTCATTTCATCTTTAATTGGTTTGATATCTAACTTATCTACCACAATATTTAGGGTGAGGCGGCTATTAACTTTTTCTTCTTGTTCTCTAATCATGTCTTTCATTTTAAAACTCTCTAAAGTATCAACATCTCTTTGCTGGGATGGTTGGTTAGTATCTTGGTTTTGTTTTTCTATAACTTGCAATCTAGTCTCCATTGCCTCCATTTTATTCTCCAATAGTTCTATTTTATTTTCTATTTGTTTTTGGATCATGTCTTCAAGAGATGCAAATTTATTTTCCAGCATGGCTTCTAACTCGTTTTGTAGCTTGGCTTCTCTGTCTTCTCTATGTTTCTCTAAAGACTCTATATACTCATAAAGGCCTTGTAAAGTACCTATGCTAGGTCTACCCTTGGTAAGGTATTTGTGTATTATTATATTATTATAATAATATACAAATATAATTATTATTATAATAATAATATAATCAATATTATTATAATATTATTAAGAGTTTATATTATTATTATAATATTAATATAATAATATATAGAAATATAATATTTATATAGTTATTAATAATATTTGATTATAATATTATAATAATACAAATATAATTATTATAATAATAATAAAATAATCAATATTATTTATATATGTTATTATATAAATATTATAATAATGATATAAACTCCTAATATATATTAATTAATAATAAGAATGGCTCATAATAATATTAAATTATCATTATACTATTAAAATAATATAATAATATAAAACAATAATAATAATAATATATTATAATAATATACAAATTTAATTATTATTATAATAATAATATAATTAATATTATTATAATATATTATAATAATAATATAATTAATATTATTATAATATATTATAATAATAATATAATTAATATTATTATAATATATTATAATAATAATAACAATAACAATAAAGACCAATTATTTATAATAATTAATAACTATACAAATAATAGCAACTATATTCTTATATATTTATATATTTATGATTATTATATTAATATTATTATAATAATATAAACTCATAATAATAATAATAATATTATTATTATTCTTAGGCTTTAGTATTTTGAATATTTATCTTAGGGTTTGTATACATTGGGTTAATTATTATTGGTATTTAGGATTATTAATAACTATATAAATATTATCAAACATGTTTAAGATTATTAATAACTATATAGGATTATTAATAACTATATAAATATTAACAACCAGATAATTTATATATATTTTTATATAAATATTATAAACTCCTAATATATATTAATTAATAATAAAATAGCTCATAATAATATTAAATTATCATTATATTATTAAAATAATATAATAATATAGAATTATAAAAAAAATCATAACAATTATATTGTATTATAATAATAATAATAATAATAATAATATCTGACTATAATATTATAATAATATTATATTATTATAATAATATACAAATATAATTTTTATTATAATAATAATATAATCAATATTTTTTTTGGTAGGTAAGCACCCACGGGGGATTTGAACAAGTGACCTATCGCAAGGAGTGCCTTAAGAGTGCACCCATGCACTGTCAATCCAAAGCCCTATGGGCTATAATATAATCAATATTATTATAATATATTATTATAAAAATAACAATAAAGACCAATTATTTATGATAATTGATAACTATACAAATAATAGCAACTATATTCTTATATATTTATATATTTATGATTATTATAGAAATACAAACTATTATTATTATTATTATTATTAGGCTTTAGTATTTTTAATAGTTATCTTAGGGTTTGTATACATTGGGTTTATAATATTAGTCCCTTTTGTTTATTATTACCTACGGGTTTAATACTAAAATCCCAAGGGATTATGAACCAATGGGAATAACATTAAACAAAAAGGACTAATATTATAAACCCAAGGAACTAATAAACCCAACTCTTTAATATTATAAATCTAAGGAATTAGTGAACCCAACGGATAAATATTAAAAACCTAAGGGATGAAGAAGCACAAGGAATTAATATCACAAACACAAGAGAAAAATAAAGATGACCATGATTGATATTATAAACCCAAGTTAATAATAAACCCAAAGGATTAATACTAAAACCCCAAGGGATTATGAATCGAAGAAAATAATGTTAAACCCAAGGGACTAATATTATAAACCCAACATTGGTAAACCTTAATATAAATATTAGAAAGACAAAAATAAACATGGTTTATTTCATGGTGAGAGAATCCTTGTCACAATGTGACATTCAACCATGGTTGGCCATGGTTGCCTATGATTGAAAATGGTTGACCATGATTGATATTATAAACCTAAGGGAATAATAAACCCAAGGCATTGATATTATAAACCTCAAGGAATAATAAAACTAAGGTATTAATACGAAAACCCCAAGGGATTATGAACCCAAGGGAATAATATTAAACCCATGGGACTAATATTATAAACCCAAATATAAACACTACAAACACTAAAATAAACATGGTGAGTCAATCTTTGTCAAAATGCGAAATTCAACCAAGGGACTAATATTTTAAAACCAACATTGCTAAACCCAAATATAAATACTACAAATACTAAAATAAACATGGTTTATTTTGACAGTGAGACAATTCTTGTCACAATGCGACATTCAAACATGGTTGATGATGTTTGGCTATGATTGACAATGGTTTACCATGATTTATATTATCAACAAAATGGAATAATAAACCCAAGGGATTGATATTATAAACCCAAATGGATAATAAACCCAAGGGATAAATACTAAAACCCAAGGGATTATGAAGCGAAGGGAATAATATTAAACCCATGAGACTAATATTATAAACTTCACATCGAGTAAAGACAAATATCAATACTACAAACACTAAATAAACATATTTTATTTTGATGGTGAGACAATCCTTGTCACAATGCGACATTCAAACATGGTTCACCATGTTTGGCTACGATTTATATTATAAACCTAAGGGAATAAAAAAACACAAAATTTGATATTATAAACCCAAATTAATAATAAACCGAAGGGAGTAATACTAAAACCCCAAGGGAATATGAACCCAAGGGAACAATATTAAGCCCAAGGGACTAATATTATAAACCCAATATTCGTAAACCCAAATATAAATATTACAAACACTAAAATAAACATGTTTTATTTTCATGGTGAGACAATCTTTGTCAAAATGTGACATTCAAGCATGGGACTAATATTATAAACCCAACATTGGTAAACCCAAATATAAATACTACAAACACTAAAATAAACATGGTTTATTTTGATGGTGAGACAATTCTTGTCACAATGCGACATTCAACCATGGTTGACCATGTTTGGCTATGATTGACAATGGTTTACAATGGATTAATACGAAAACCCCAAGGGATTATGAACCCAAGGGAATAATATTAAACCCATGGGACTAATATTATAAACCCAACATTGTTAAACCCAAATATAAACACTACAAACACTAAAATAAACATGGTGAGTCAATCTTTGTCAAAATGTGAAATTCAACCAAGGGAATAATATTTTAAAACCAACATTGCTAAACCCAAATATAAATACTACAAATACTAAAATAAACATGGTTTATTTTGCCAGTTAGACAATTCTTGTCACAATGCGACATTCAACCATGGTTGATGATGTTTGGCTATGATTGACAATGGTTTACCATGATTTATATTATCAACAAAATGGAATAATAAACCCAAGGGATTGATATTATAAACCCAAATGGATAATAAACCCAAGGGATAAATACTAAAACCCAAGGGATTATGAAGCGAAGGGAATAATATTAAACCCATGGGACTAATATTATAAACTTCACATCGAGTAAAGGCAAATATCAATACTACAAACACTAAAATAAACATAGTTTATTTTGATGGTGAGACAATCCTTGTCACAATGTGACATTCAAACATGGTTCACCATGTTTGGCTACGATTTATATTATAAACCTAAGGGAATAAAAAAACCCAAATTTTGATATTATAAACCCAAATGAATAATAAACCGAAGGGAGTAATACTAAAACCCCAAGGGAATATGAACCCAAGGGAACAATATTAAGCCCAAGGGACTAATATTATAAACCCAATATTCGTTAACCCAAATATAAATATTACAAACACTAAAATAAGCATGTTTTATTTTCATGGTGAGATAATCTTTGTCAAAATGGGACATTCAAGCATGAGACTAATATTATAAACCCAACATTGGTAAACACAAATATAAATACTACACACACTAAAATAAACATGGTTTATTTTGATGGTGAGACAATTCTTGTCACAATGCGACATTCAACCATGGTTGACCATGTTTGGCTATGATTGACAATGGTTTACAATGGATTACTATGAAAACCCCAAGGGATTATGAACCCAAGGTGTTACACTAAAAAATGTCACCATGACTATTTACAGTTGGTATGGCTCTATCAACAGTCATGCTATCCTCCTGGGCAAGTCTTATGCCTCTGCTCTCCATGTCAAACTCCAAAAAGAGAGAAAGTCTTTATAAATGTATTTATCTCTGGGTACGCAGGTTCTCTCAACCTTACCTGCGGATACGCACCTAATGTTTACAAAAGCTGCGTACTTGTACGCTCTGTATGTAAAGGGGCAGGTGCGTACCCCTGTAAAGGTCAAAATGCGCAAGTTTCATCTTTAAAAAGTTACTTGTGGTCATTTCTAGAGCATTCTAGAAGGTTGTTCGACGTGTATTGAGCGCCTCCAGATGGTTCATGTACCCCTACCAAAGAGGAACTTATCCCATCAATAAGGGAGCTATCCCATCCAAAGAGGGGATTATCCCATTGATGGTGGACCTGATTAACTTCCTCTTGAGCACTATAAATATAGGCATTGGGCCAGAAGGAGAGGAGGTTGAAAGCTAAACATTTCTAAGGGTAGATGCTGCTGGAATTAGGACTCCCATTTAGAAGCTTGTGAGGAGAGATTGCCATCTTTGCTTGTTCTATTTGGAAGTGGGTGAGATTTGTCAAAGTAAAGGAGAACTCTTGATGGACCCTGGGAGGAACTTGCACAACACCAAGGCTTAGGTTGTAATTGTTCCTTTTGTTTCCTATTAATGCAATTGAGTCCATTCTTCTCAATAACTTGTTATTTATGAGTTGTTTCATGTACTCCTTGGTCTATGTGTTAAATATGTTTTATTTTATGAGATTATCAAGTGCTATTTAATCGTTTGATTGTTAGTGAACGCAGGTTTCGAAGTGAAGGAGGAGCTCATCCGGATCAACGAGGCTGAACTGCTACAACAACGTTGGACTACAGGTAGGATCTAAACACTTGATTTCTCGTATAGTAAATGCATGTTTAGAGAAGGATTGCTCTTGTTTGTCTTGTTTGTCACTAGAGAGTCTTAGGCTCCTAGGGAGGTTGGTTGTGTCCGCACTATCGACTCTTTCCGCCTGACAAAATGGGGACTCCACTGGGGACTCCATTGATGAGAAAGTTTTTTCCTTTGTATGCAACTTTGATCTGAGAAAAGTCATTTATTTTCTGGTTTTTGGCTCTGTGACTTTGTATTTGGGTGGGTTAGCTTAGGGTTAGATTGAATTTAGTTTTTCTTGGTTTTTCCAGTAGTACGCATCCTCTGAGTGTTGCACAGTGCGTACCTGTACGCACTGTTGCTGTGTGCACAGAGCGGGCCCGCACCTGGCTTAACAGGTTTCCTGCGTACCCTGCTAAAAATTAAGAAATTTCCATTTTTTACATTTTTCCTTTTAGATTTTGCTTTTTCTTAGTTTTTACTGCCCAGGTCCATTAGTCTCTTGTCAAATATCTTCACCTGCACTTGTTTCGATAGCATTGAGTGTTTTAGTGGATTTCATAGAAGTTTAAGCCCTAGGGTTTGATTTTTGAGTAGGTCCTGTAGTGACTTTGGCGGTAGAAGTTGTCAAGCCTTAGATCTCTCTGGTTTTGTCAGCCTTCTTAGAAGTCGGACCTGTCATAAAGTCTACCTGTGAGAGCAACCTACCTTTGAGTTGTCTCTTTGGCAAATTTCGAAGTGCTTGTTGATTGAGTATTGAATTCCATTTTACAAAAAGAACAAAAAGATTTGAGTTTTGTTTTGACTGGTCTTTTGATTCTGCATTAGCTGGTCCTTGGCTTGATTGTGGTCAAGTAAAACAACCTAGAATCATCCTTGTAGGCTTTTGCCTCGTTAGGTTTGCTTTAGAGTAAATTTCTTTTTGATTTGTTTGTGAGTCAAGTTTTCATAGATTTTATAGATTTTGAGATTGATTTTCGTTAAAATAGATTTATATGCTTTATTAAATAAGAGAAAATACAAAAACCTCTCCTTTGAAAAGTTTTGTTTCAAGTAGCTTTGAGGTATTTTGAAAGAAAAAGAATTTTTCGTGCACGTAAGGAGTGGTCATGTTTGTATGCTTGGAAAGATAAAGAGAATTGTTTCTTTGATTGTCTTTACTAAGAAAGTTGTTTTCTATAAAATTTGCATTTTCTAACTCTCTTAGTTAGGAGTTTCATTGAAAGAGAAAAGTAGCGTAAATCATCTTAGGTGCATCTTTGTAGTGGTTTGAGTCGAGTCTACACACCATTGGTTTCATTTCCGCTACCTTTTGTCTTTAAGAAAAACCATAAAATTAACGCTTAAAGTAAAATCAACGTAGTAACTTTTATTTACTAGGGCTCTGAAACACCAATTTAGATCAGGCTAGTGTCTTGGAGTAGGAGAGTAATTAACTCTCCAAGACAACAAAACCAAACAAGTAGCTTATCTTGTGATAGAATAAATCCAATTGTCTCATTTGTACTCTGGGAAAGCTCCTCTTAAAGGAGAAGCACGAGCTCGTGTCCGAACCAGTGAGGGGATCAATCCTCCCTCGTTGGGAACGACGCCAGACACGCACGTATTACAAACGGTAAACCTCGGATTAAACATTGTCGAGGAGCCAGGGGTCACTTGTCGGTAAACCTTGGATTATTGTCAAGGAACCGACAAGGGGATTGAGCTTGATACTCTTCCCTTGCGTGCTGTCGGAGTGTAGACTATTCCCCCAGGTGCATTTGTTGCGGTTGGTAACCTTAGTGACCATTATCTTTAGGATTCTACCGAGGTGACGGTGGAGGGAAGATCCCACTGTACCTGGAGCAGACGTCGGCTAGACTCACTTGGATTTTCCGGGGGGTTCACTTCACTCGAGACGGTTAAAGTGGAGGAACTTGTGCCGGTCTATTTATTAAGCAGGTTGCCGGGGTAACTGTTCCACCCGCCACTTCTGTACTGAATCCGGCGATGTTGGGTTTCATCTCCAACTAGCGTTTTCGGTCTGGAAGGCTACTGTTTGTGCTTGGTTTGACGCCCTAGATTCTTTAGGCGTGTGCTTCAAATTTGTTTGGTTCTTTAGAGACTTTAGGTGGTTTGATTTGAGATTTTACTTTGTTTTCGTGTGTAGTAGTTAAAAGTTTTTAGCTGTGGCGGAATTACCGAGACAGTCCCGTAGACTTCGGGGCCAGTCTCCTGAAGTTGTTTCTATGGCCGAATTGTTGAGGAGATCCCGTAGACTTCGGGGTGAGCCTCCTCGAGACGACCCGAGTAATCTAGAAGGTTTGAAGGTCCTTGTAACTCCTCCTAGTGGCAGTAGAGTAGGTTCACCTGAAGAAGGAGAATCTTCCTTGGTAGTCCATCCATATTACCAAAGTCTAGAGACAGGTTATAATCCCGAAGCTGTTACAGTTTCTGAGCTTGCTGGTAGTTTTTCGTCTACTAGTGATATAGGCGAAGAACCTAAAATATCTGAACCTGTTACTCCGACTTCTAGTGTTCCAGATTCACCAAGAGTAGAACGAGTTATCACCGAAAATCTTCCTACTGGTTTGATTGCTATTGAAGAACTTGCTCCAGAGGAAGAAATAGGCGTCTCTAACCTTGAAGATCAACTTACTATTGAGCTCAGGGAGCGTGAATCTATCTTTTACAGTCCTCCTAGAAGTACTACTTGGTACCTTTCGTTAACCAATTATTTAGACAACTCAGGGATAGGTTTTTCTACACCTCGTACTCCTTTTCCACCTGGAGGTATTTATACTCCTGTAAATATGTCTGGTCAGTCGTCCGTGTTTACTCAAACTCCTGAATCTTTCTTACACGGTGGTCCTTCTGTTCCCACCGGGTATCAATCACTTTCTGGTACCTTTGCGGGGGCATCTCCTCAACCCATTGATCATGGGTTATTAGCTGGAAACAATGGTAATGTACCGTTGGGTGTAGGAGACATTTACATGATGTCAGGTTCAGTTCCCGTTTCTCAACCTCAAGGTGGCCAATTACCACCTTGGGGGCAGCCTCAGTTAACGCCTGGGGGGCAACCTCAAGGTACACAAATTGTGTCTGGGGGGCAGCCTCAAAGTCAGTATGTACCTATGGTGCAATACATGTCTCAAGGTCAACCCCAGCCTCAATATGTACCCCAGGGTCAACCTCAGTATCAATATTTACCTCAAGGGTATCAACCCCAAGGGTATCAACCTCAAGGGTATCAACCTCAAGGTCAAGGTCAACCCCAGTATCAGTATTTACCCCAAGGTTATCAACCTCAAGGTCAATACTCGAGTCAAGGTTATCAACCACCTCAAGGTCAGTCATATGTTCAAGGTATGGGAACTGTACCTTTCAATTATCAATCCTATCCTCAATCCGGTTATGGATCTCAGTATTCTCAACCTGTTACGGGTCAATACCCCGGAATGACAGTGTGGGATCCATCACAGGGTCAACAGGTGTTGCAGCCAAGTATACAGTTGGTACCTCAAGCTGGACAACCCGTAGTTTCTGGTCCACACCAGCAACCGCAACCTGTCCAGTCAAATGTTCAAACTTCTGTAACTTCGATAGTTACTCAGCCGCCAATTGCACCTAGTACTCCATCTCAAACGGCTGCTGCAACTACCGCTACATCTGCCGCACTTACTTCTGGAGTATCGACAGCTCCAGTTTCTACTGTCTCTGCAACCACTCCTCAGACATCTTTACCGTTGTCTGGATCTACGATTCAAACCACGGTCCAGATGCCTATAGGTCAGCCTGGTATAAGTACGGTTGTCACTACTCAACCTCAATTTGTTCATCAACCGTACCAGGGACAGTACCAACATGGGCAAGCTGTCCAACAGCCGGTTTGCCAGTATCAACCGTATCCTGGGTACACTTATCAACAACCTCAACAACCCCAGTACGGTCCGGTTCATCCTGGTTTTCCAGGAGGATATAATATCCCTAATGCGATTCCTGTTCCTAGTTATCCTGGATATCCTCCTCCTGGGACTGGTCTTGTGACCCAGAGTTTTAGAGATCCTAACCGGCAATTACCGTTTATCGCAACTTTGGATTTACCAGACTTGACGCGCCTAACGAACGATCCAATTCAATATCTTCCGTTCTGGCCGCCAATGCCAAATAAGTTGCCTAGTGATATACCCAAGTTCGAAGGTAAGTCTGGAGAGGATCCGTCCAATCATGTGATGACTTACCACCTCTGGTGTGCTTCAAATTCTATCTCGGATGATTCGATCCGCTTACGTCTTTTCCAGCGTACACTCATTGGTCTCGCAGCCAAGTGGTACATTGAGTTACCACGGGCCTCTTTTTACAATTTCAGCCAGTTAGCTACCTCGTTCTTAACTCACTTTCAGTTGCCGGTCAGATACGATAATGGCACGGAGTTATTAACTTCACTAAAACAATCGACGTCCACGTATATTTCTGATCACATTCATGAGTGGAGACGTCGAAGAAGGTTAGTGAAAGTTTTTATTCCGGACCAAATCTTAGCTGAATGGTTTGTTAAATCATTATTACCGAAGATTACTGTAGATGTAGCTAAGGCCGGAGTAGTTACTGAGGAGCAAGTCATTTCTCAGGTGCAGTACCTTGACTTAGTTTATACTCAGTCGGGTACGTTACACGAGAAGATCCTAGATCTTCCAAAATCGAATCAAATCGCTGCTGCTCCTTCGGGATCTCATGCCGCTGATGGTATGATTGGTATCGTGAATACAAAGAGCAAGAAGAAATCTTCCAAGACTTCTACTACTCCTATAATCACCTTGCCTGATTCCCCGACAGGAGAGTCTTCTCCTGAACTTTCCGCCGATATTCACGCTGTAGAGTCATCTACGGCCAAATCAAAAAACGGTGGAAAGAAAAAAGGAAAGAAGAAGGCTAAAGCAGACAAAACTCCGAAGGAGAAAACGAAAAAGTCGGAAACCAATGACGAAAAGCGCAAACCTCGATATCCTTGTCTTATTTGTGAAGAGGATCATTTTACAAGAGATTGCCCTCATCGGGCCGAGGTTGTGAAAATAGTCAAAGGTTCTCCCACTCCTGCTGTGTTAACAAATCCATTTCCAAAGCAGGAGAGTAAGATGATAGGTTCTTCCTCGACTGCCAGTGAAGAACCCATTTTGATGATGTCTCATGTGAGGATTGCGACTCGGTCGCAAGATTATGGTAGTAAGAATCCTGTTGATGGTAAGGAAGCAGAATCTTCTCATTCTAATCCATCAACCTCAGCTCCTAGTTCCGATCCACTATAGATCGAAAAACCTAACCCAGACTTAGTAATCAAACTGCCCGCCAAGGGTGTACTTCGAAGGTCTGCTTTCAATCCACATGCAAGAGCGGCCCAGAATTACAACATTGTTGAGGACTTAGCTGTTTCACCCTCAGCAATGTCGGCTTTAGAAGTGCTGCAATCATGCCCAGCACAACGAAAATTACTTTTGTCGGCTATTGGAGCTGTTGATGTTCAGGACCCGAATCTCATAATCTTCGATCTAGAAAATAGTACACCGCGTCTACCCCATCAAATGGCTTTCCAAATTCCAGTGATAGTAAAAAACAGGCCTATTCATCGGACTGTGATTGATGAGGGAGCTTCTACGTGTATTATGTCGATTCAGTGTTGGAGATCGCTTGGTTCTCCTTCGCTGAACCAATCCCCGACCATCCTTAAGGCCTTTGATGGCCATGGGTTCCGTCCGTTTGGTATTCTACAGGAATTGCCTATAGGGGTAGAAGGTAAAACCGTTAGTCTCGATATGGAAATGGTTGATGCCCCTCTAGACTACAACCTTCTTCTGGGTCGAAGTTGGTCATAGGCTATGACAGCGGTCGTTTCATCGGTCTTCAGAGTAATAAAGTTTCCACATAACGGTAAGATCGTGACAATTGATCAGCTGACATACTTTTCATCCGACCCAGCCTCTTCAGAGAGTATCCAGCATGTCGGTAAGACGACAATCCCTTATAGGGACGTTGGCGTAGGTTTAGTTAAAGATTCCGGTTTACTGGGAACTTTTCCTTTCCCTCCAATCAACGCGGACCCTTCATTTGCATCAATTCATATGATTACATCAGACACCATTATTTACGATGATCCTTGGATTGTCCCACCTGAATCTGAGATAGACTCATTCGGTGATGCTATGCCTTTGAGTCCATATGAAATTGCTTATGAAGCCGTCATGTCTTTCACCGACTCGCGTTCAACCCAAATCGACCAAATGAATGTGGTCAGTGAAGAATCACTTTTCACATCAACCTTAGAACGGATAGTGTTTCCCGAAGTCGTGTCATCTGACGAGCAACTTCGCGAAATCCTAAGTGTAGACAATCTACCATGGGAAGATCTCCATCATAGATCTTCGTTTTTACCTAAGGATGATGCTTTTGAAAATGATTTTTCATCTATCTTTACCGCTGAATATGTCAAAGACGCTCAGAATCCAACGAAACATTCTGATTCAGAGCTGAATTTAGGGAATATTTCTCGCACTATTCCCATTGACATTTCAGTGAAGCCCGGAATTGAGGAAAACATTCATATAGGTGCCTCATGTACAGCAGATGAAATTCGAACTTACAAGGCCCTATTCCAAGAATTCCGCGATGTGTTTGCCTGGTCTTACGAGGAAATGCCAGGAATCGACCCTGCCATTGTTGTTCATGAAATAAATACCTACCCGGACGCTAAACCCGTCCGGCAACGGTTGCGTCAGATTCACCCTTGGAAAGTGGCTGCGATTAAAGCAGAAGTCGAGAAGCTGTTGAAAGCAGGTTTCATTTATCCAATCCCATTAACGGATTGGGTATCGAATATTGTTCCGGTTAACAAGAAACAAGGAACAATAAGAATCTGTATCGATTATAGAGATATAAATCGAGCTTGTCCAAAAGACAACTATCCTACGCCTTATATCGATCAAATTATTGATGATTGTGCCGGAAGTGAAATGTTTTCCTTTATGGATGGTTTTTCGGGCTATAATCAAATCAATATTCTACCTGCCGATCAACCAAAAACGGCATTCATTTGTCCATGGGGGACATTTGCTTATTGCAAATTACCTTTTGGGCTTAAGAATGCCGGAGCCACTTTTCAACGGGCGATGTCTTATGCATTTCATGACATCAAGCACATTGTGCAACCGTACCTCGATGATTTGCCTGCTCATTCTTTACATCGAGCTGAGCACCTTGTCCACTTACGAGCAATCTTTATGAGGTGTAGACATTATCGAATTCGGTTGAATCCCCACAAGTGTGTATTCTGTATAGAGACTGGTCGATTGCTTGGATTTGTTGTTTCAAAAGCCGGCATTCACGTCGATCCCTCGAAGGTCGAAGCTATCATCAAATTGCCTCCTCCTTCGAGTTTGCGCCAACTCCAAAGTTTGCAAGGGAAAGCAAACTTTTTACGCCAATTCATTCCAAACTACGCCGAGGTCACTAAAGGTTTTACACGGTTGTTGAAACAGAACGCTCAATTCTTTTGGGATGAGATTGCCCAACAATCTTTTGATGCACTTAAGCACGCGTTGACCCATGCACCGTTGTTGCATCCTCCCAACTACAACTAGGACTACTTCTTATACCTCGCAGCTTCGCATTCTATCATTGGAATGGTGTTAGTTCAAGAAGATGAATTCGGAGCGGAACATGTGATATATTATCTTAGTAGGACATTAAACCCCACTGAGCTAAAATATTCACTTGTGGAGAAATTGGCCTTGGCAGCCGTTCAAGCTGTCCAGCGTTTTCGTCACTACATTCTTCTCTGTAAAACTACAGTCATTTCGGATTGCAACCCTATGATTTATATTTTGACAAAACAACTGCTAGGGGGCAAGTACTGTAAATGGATCGTTATCCTGCAAGAGTTCGACTTGGAGTTTGAGAAGTCCAAGTCTAAGAAATCCTTAGTTTTTGCGGAATTGATGTGTGATTTCCCGCGTGCTGACACAGAAACTGTGGCAGAGGAGTCCATTGCGGACGAATCTTTGTTTCTTATCAGTACTTTAGATCCGTGGTACGGAGATATAATCATCTATCTCCAAACCCAAACCTTTCGGCCTGAAGCTTCAAAGACGGAACGTCGAAAAATTAGGTTTCAATCCCAGCAATACAAGATTATTGGAGATACACTTTATCGCCGGGGGGCAGACTTAGTTTTTAGACGTTGTTTAACTCACGAAGAGGCTGAGAGGGTTTTGAATGATTGTCACTCTGGAGCATGTGGCGGTCATATGTCTGGGTATGCCACAGCTCAGAAGGTGTTGCGCGCTGGCTATTTCTGGCCGTCCATGTTTAAAGATTGTATCATTGCGGTCCGGAAGTGCCACAACTGTCAAGTGTTTGATTGCAAGATGCGCGCACCACCTGCTCCTCTCCATCCTATAATTGCCGTTGGTCCTTTCGCCAAATGGGGTATCGATTTTATTACTTGTAACCCTCACTCGGCCGGGGGGCATGCGTATATCATCCTCGCGGTTGATTATTTTACTAAATGGGCCGAGGCGATGCCTACATTCGACACAGGTGGCAAAATAGCTGCAGTTTTCGTATTCAATCATATTATAACTAGGTTTGGTGTCCCACAAGCAATCATCACTGACCATGGGAGCCATTTTCGAAACATCATGATGACTGAGCTTACAAGCCAGCTTGGTTTGCGCCACGATAGCTCTACTCCTTATTATCCGCAAGCCAACGGTTTGGTTGAGTCTATCAACAAAGTTCTGGTTATCATGATCCGACGAACCATTGGTATTCATCGGTCGAATTGGCACAACATGTTATTTTTAGCGCTATGGGCATACCGAACTTCAGTGAAAACTTCAACAGGGTTCACTCCTTTCCAGCTAGTTTATGGCTTGGAAGCTGTGTTACCCATTGAATGCGAAATCCCATCACTTCAAATGGCTGTCGAATTACTCCCAGCCACTTCCAATCGAGACTCACGCGAAGCGAATGAAAGCTCAGTATGATAGAAATGTGACCCCTCGGAGTTTTTCAGAGGGAGACCTAGTGCTGTTATATGATCAAGCTAACGATAAGCTAGGTGCTGGAAAATTCGTTCCTATGTGGCATGGACCCTACATTGTAAAGCGAAAGCTAGCAAAAGGGGCTTATGAGCTGGTAGATTTTGATGGGGACTCTTTGGGTAAACCCAGAAATGGACTTTACCTAAAGAGGTATCATGCTTAAATGGTGGGGGTGGAGATTTTTAGTTAGGTTAGGTTTTCTTCTAGCTAGTATGTTTGTTAGTTTAGATAGTGTGCTTAGCTTAGAAAGTGTGTTTTTCGTCGTTATTCTGGCTTATCTCGGTTTTACTCTTGATATTGCAGATGTCGACGCCTCTCCAAACGTACATTGGATTTGCCGATGGTGCTTGTTGTAGTACACGGAATATCTCTTCCGCAGCTTGGGTTATCTATTCACCCTCTGACGAGTTAGTTTCTATGCATGGGGTGAGCCTCGGTCAAACGACGAACAACATTGCAGAATACAGTGCAGTGGTTGAATTATTGTCTGAATCTATTTCATTTGGAATTCGACGTTTGATAGTGAGGTTAGATTCTAAACTCGTTGTATTACAACTTAATAGAGTATATGCCATTAGAAATCCTGTGTTATTAAGGTTGTTTTTGAGAGTGCGTCTCTTGGAATGTGAATTTGATTACATTGAATATCAGCATATTCCAAGGTCTTTAAATACATTAGCAGATGCAATTGCTTCTCGAATGTTGGACAGACATTTGCGATAATCATACAAGTAAATTTAAAAACATTTCATCACATATGTTAAACAAGATAAGCCGGTAATAATGACATATATATATAGATAGGAGTGTGTCAAAAATATACATCGTCTTCGATCATAGGTTGAAAAACACCTTATGATCGGCAAAAATGATAAGTACAAAAAACCAAAAATGTCATATGTGTCTACAAAAGTGACTAGCCAATCACTGGTGGTGCTCTCTATACGAGACCACTGCCCGCGCTACCCTACACAAGAACCTCCTAAAAGGTCCTGGGACTGCGACCACATAGCGCTGAAGTCGAATGGGAATGTCATCTATGGTGGTCTCTGGTATATCCGCCGTCAGACGCTCTAGATCCTGTTCCAGCTCGGCTAAGGTCTCTGCGGCCGCATCCTGTGGGTCTGGTGCTGGTACAGCTGGTACTCTCCTCTCAAAATCCCAGAGGTTGGTTGGATGCCGTGGACCTACATCTGCATTTTGAAAATTTGTGCTGTCAGTTTTGAGGCGATATATAAAAACAAAAAAATATATACATAATTTGAAAACTCGTGAGAAATGAAATACCTCTATCGTCCCACTGTTCTCCCTGTGGAAGAACCATGTCCGGATCATTCCGAAAATCCATTCCGGCATAAGGAAAGTCCTGAATAGCAAAGACCTGGCTCTCTAGCCAGTGAAAGTAACCATCAGGAAATCGAACAACTGCTGCGCCCTCATCAGGATGCCGGGCCATTACCGCAAGTGCGCATCTTGAAACCCCAAGACCCCCAAAAAATCAAATAAAAGCTTAAAAATGAATTCTAAACGGATGGAAAACAAGAGAGGGGTGTTGTAGAATACCTGGTGAAACGGCGTTCGATTCTGACGGTCGGATTCTCCGCAATCTCCACGGGAAGTTTCTTGTCAAAAGCCCTTTTCTCAACCTCAACAGTAAAATGGTAAAATGACATGGTAAAAAGTCTTTTTATAGGTTTTTTGGATGAATGAATGCTAAGTTTGTTTATTTTTCACCATGAAAGGACATTTTTCAATGTATTTTTACCCATCTTAAACAGGTATGAGTAATGTGTCGTTTTTGTGCAGGACAAAAGGACTTTAGAGTAAAATCATCATTTTTCATGAACCAAAACATCAGAGTCATCTTTTAAGCTCTTTTCTGACTCCTAAAACATGAAAAGATCGCCGAGCGTTTCTTTTACACTCGTTAAAACAGAATTAAAAGACGGTCCCCTTATAGCTCTTTTCTGACCGTAAAAACAGGAAAAGATTGCCGGGTTTTTGTCGTTTCAAACTCGATATGGAAATAAAACGACGTGTCCTTGATCGCTTTTTACTTTTCAGGTCAGAGACACTAATTATGAAAGTACTCCTTGGTCGCAAGATCAAGCGGTTCTCCCAGGTATTATTTTATACTTTTTCGGGCTTGGGGGACACAAATTTACGAAAAAGTTCAACCTGGAGTCTTCTTAAGTTTTTCAGACTCTCTAAAATTGAAAAACGCCGAGTTTCTCCTATATTGGGCTCGTTAAAATTTCACAGTAAAGGACCTGTTCAATTACAAACAGGAACGAACCACTCCTTCCTAGGGTTCGAATCAAAACTAGGTTGGACTCATCCGAAGGATGAGCTTATAATCAAGCATATGTTATCCTCCTCAAGCTTGTTAAAAATAAAGAGGTACTTGCCAGAAATGGTGGGGGAAAAGAGAGAAGAATGAGCCTATTTGTTATCTTTTGTCTCAGAAGAAACTTTATTACCACTCTTGGACACGACACTTTTCATTCACCTGGGTTGGGAAATCCTTTGCCTCACAGTTGATCAAACCACATTGAAAGTCTTCAGCCGGGTTCCGGGGATTAACTTTGAGTCATTCATCACCAAGCCATCTGTTGTGTCGTTATGTGTTCAAGAGGTCTGCAAGCAAAACTTTCATCTGCAAAATACTTGTCATCCATTTGACCATCCCTGAGTCAGTCCTTACAGCAACATTTCTTCAACTTAAACAATGGTTTCGTGTTGTGGGCTTGCCTGCAACGGGTCACTTTCTATCGACATCAGCACATTATCTAGAGAGACGACTTAGAAATCGTCAGTACCTTGAAGTCTGCATGCATCAATGGCAGGTTTCTCGCCTTTGACGTCAGTTTACATCATTGACTTTCGATCGAAGGATTCTGTGAAATGTTCGACATCAACTCATTCATTCACATCTCATGGATTGTACTGGGTACTTTGAGAACCATTGACATTACTGGTGGTCTCTCTCACACTTGTTAACAGTTTACATCATCGACTGGTAATCAAGTGGTTTCTACCATGTTCGACATCAACTCATTTATTCGCATGGCTAGAATCGTACCAATTCGGGAAGTAGAAATGAAGACCCTGGATCTAGTTTCCACCATCCAGGCTGCGAGGAGTTTTGTATTCATTATCTAAGTAGACTAATCATAAACAGATGGCTGCGCCCATACTGTGTCTACAAAAGTCTATGATTATGATGTACTGCAAGATCATTCCTGTATCAGAGTAGTTAGTATGTTAGTTAAAGTTTTGATCTGAGTATGGGAATGCCTACCTCAGCGATGATATAATCTTATATATGTATTTTGTGTTGAAAATTGCAGGTTCTGACCAGGCTCTCCACGAGATAATCCTTGAAATGATAAAGCACTTCACCCTTCCTAGATAATACAAAACCCTAATCTACTACAGGCTTCGCACTTTAGGGGGCAATCTGTTACACTAAAAAATGTCACCATGACTATTTACAGTTGGTATGGCTCTATCAACAGTCATGCTATCCTCCTGGGCAAGTCTTATGCCTCTGCTCTCCATGTCAAACTCCAAAAAGAGAGAAAGTCTTTATAAATGTATTTATCTCTGGGTACGCAGGTTCTCTCAACCTTACCTGCGGATACGCACCTAATGTTCACAAAAGCTGCGTACTTGTACGCTCTGTATGTAAAGGGGCAGGTGCGTACCCCTGTAAAGGTCAAAAAGCGCAAGTTTCATCTTTAAAAAGTTACTTGTGGTCATTTCTAGAGCATTCTAGAAGGTTGTTCGACGTGTATTGAGCGCCTCCAGATGGTTCATGTACCCCTACCAAAGAGGAACTTATCCCATCAATAAGGGAGCTATCCCATCCAAAGAGGGGATTATCCCATTGATGGTGGACCTGATTAACTTCCTCTTGAGCACTATAAATACAGGCATTGGGCCAGAAGGAGAGGAGGTTGAAAGCTAAACATTTCTAAGGGTAGATGCTGCTGGAATTAGGACTCCCATTTAGAAGCTTGTGAGGAGAGATTGCCATCTTTGCTTGTTCTATTTGGAAGTGGGTGAGCTTTGTCAAAGTAAAGGAGAACTCTTGATGGACCCTGGGAGGAACTTGCACAACACCAAGGCTCAGGTTGTAATTGTTCCTTTTGTTTCCTATTAATGCAAATGAGTCCATTCTTCTCAATAACTTGTTATTTATGAGTTGTTTCATGTACTCCTTAGTCTATGTGTTAAATATGTTTTATTTTATGAGATTATCAAGTGCTATTTAATCGTTTGATTGTTAGTGAACGCATGTTTCGAAGTGAAGGAGGAGCTCATCCGGATCAGCGAGGCTGGACTGCTACAACAGCGTTGGACTACAGGTAGGATCTAAACACTTGATTTCTCGTATAGTAAATGCATGTTTAGAGAAGGATTGCTCTTGTTTGTCTTGTTTGTCACTAGAGAGTCTTAGGCTCCTAGGGAGGTTGGTTGTGTCCGCACTATCGACTCTTTCCGCCTGACACAAGGGAATAATATTAAACCCGTGGCACTAATATTATAAACCCAACACTGTTAAACCCAAATATAAACACTAAAAACACTAAAATAAACATGGTGAGTCAATCTTTGTCAAAATGCGACATTCAACCAAGGGACTAATATTATAAAACCAACATTGGTAAACCCAAATATAAATACTACAAATACTAAAATAAACATGGTTTATTTTGACGGTGAGACAATTCTTCTCACAATGCGACATTCAACCATGGTTGACGATGTTTGGCTATGATTGACAATGGTTTACCATGATTTATATTATCAACCAAATGGAATAATAAACCCAAGGGATTGATATTATAAACCCAAATGAATAATAAACCCAAGGGATAAATACTAAAACCCAAGGGATTATGAAGCGAAGGGAATAATATTAAACCCATGGGACTAATATTATAATCTTCACATCAAGTAAAGGCAAATATCAATACTACAAACACTAAAATAAACATAATTTATTTTGATGGTGAGACAATCCTTGTCACAATGTGACATTCAAACATGGTTCACCATGTTTGGCTATGATTTATATTATAAACCTAAGGGAATAAAAAACCCAAATTTTGATATTATAAACCCAAATGAATAATAAACCGAAGGGAGTAATACTAAAACCCCAAGGGAATATGAACCCAAGAGAACAATATTAAGCCCAAGGGAATATGAACCCAAGGGAACAATATTAAGCCCAAGGGAATATGAACCCAAGGGAACAATATTAAGCCCAAGGGATTAATATTATAAACCCAATATTCGTAAACCCAAATATAAATATTACAAACACTAAAATAAACATGTTTTATTTTCATGGTGAGACAATCTTTGTCAAAATGTGACATTCAAGCATGGGAGTAATATTATAAACCCAACATTGGTAAACCCAAATACAAATATTACCAACACTAAAATAAACATGGTTTATTTTGATGGTGAGACAATTCTTGTCACAATGCGACATTCAACCATGGTTGACCATGTTTGGCTATGATTGACAATGGTTTACAATGGATTAATACGAAAACCCCAAGGGATTATGAACCCAAGGGAATAATATTAAACCCATGGGACTAATATTATAAACCCAACATTGTTAAACCCAAATATAAACACTACAAACACTAAAATAAACATGGTGAGTCAATCTTTGTCAAAATGCGACATTCAACCAAGGGACTAATATAATAAAACCAACATTGTTAAACCCAAATATAAATACTACAAATACTAAAATAAACATGGTTTATTTTGATGGTGAGACAATTCTTGTCACAATGCGACATTCAACCATGGTTGATGATGTTTGGCTATGATTGACAATGGTTTACCATGATTTATATTATCAACCAAATGGAATAATAAACCCAAGGGATTGATATTATAAACCTAAATGAATAATAAACCCAAGGGATAAATACTAAAACCCAAGGGATTATGAAGCAAAGGGAATAATATTAAACCCATGGGACTAATATTATAAACTTCACATCGAGTAAAGGCAAATATCAATACTACAAACACTAAAATAAACATAGTTTATTTTGATGGTGAGACAATCCTTGTCACAATGCGACATTCAAACATGGTTCACCATGTTTGGCTACGATTTATATTATAAACCTAAGGGAATAAAAAAACCCAAATTTTGATATTATAAACCCAAATGAATAATAAACCGAAGGGAGTAATACTAAAACCCCAAGGGAATATGAACCCAAGGGAACAATATTAAGCCCAAGGGACTAATATTATAAACCCAATATTCGTAAACCCAAATATAAATATTACAAACACTAAAATAAACATGTTTTATTTTCATGGTGAGACAATCTTTGTCAAAATGTGACATTCAAGCATGGGACTAATATTATAAACCCAACATTGGTAAACCCAAATATAAATACTACAAACCCTAAGACAAATATTATAAACATTGAAATAAACATGATGTACCATCATTGATTTTCATATTGAGACAATCCTTATCACAATTCCATGTTAGACCATGGTCGACATCATAATAAACCGTGTTTGACTCAGGAATAATAAACCCAAGTGATTGATATTATAAACCCAAGGGATTAATACTAAACCCCAAGGGATTATGAACCAAAGGGAATACTATTAAACAAAAGGGACTCATAATATAAAACCAAGGGAATAAAAAACCCAAGGGATTGATATAATAAACCCAAAGGAATAATAAACCCAAGGGATTATTATTTATTTTCATGGTGAGACAATCCTTGTTACAATGTGACATTCAAGCATGGTTGACCATGGTTGGCTACGATTGACAATGGTTTACCATGATGGATATTATAAACCTAAGGGAATAATAAACCCAAGGGATTAATATGAGAAACCCAAAGGAATAATAAAATAAAGGGATTAATACTAAGACCCCAAGGGATTATGAACCCAAGGGAATAATATTAAATCCAAGGGACTAATATTATAAACCCAACGTATATAAACCCCAAGACAAATATTATAAACATTAAAATAAACATGATCGACCATCATTGATTTTCATATTATAAACCTAAGGGAATAGTAAACCCAACTTATTTACATTAATACTAAAATCCCAAGGGATTAATACTAAAACCCCAAGGGATTAATACTAAAACCCCTAGGGACTATGAACCCAAGGGAATAATATTAAGCACAATGGATTAATACTAAAACCCCAAGGGATTATGAACCCAAGGGAATAATATTAAGCCCAAGGGACTAATATTATAAACCCAATATTGATAAACCCAAATATAAATACTACAAACACAAAAATAAACATGGTTTATTTTGATCGTGAGACAATCCTTGTCACAATGCAACATTCAAACATGGTTGACCATGGTTGGCTATGATTGAAAATGGTTGACCATGATTGCTATTATAAACCCAAGGGATTAATACTAAAACCCCAAGGGATTATGAACCCAAGGGAATAATATTAAACCCAAGGGACTAATATTATAAACCCAACGTATATAAACCCTAAGACAAATATTATAAACATTGAAATAAACATGATCGACCATCATTGATGTTCATATTGAGACAATCCTTATCACAATTCCATGTTGGACCATGGTTGACATCATAATAAACCATGTTTGACTCAGGAATAATAAACCCAAGGGATTGATATAATAAGCTCAAAGGAATAATAAACCCAAGGGATTATTATTTATTTTCATGGTGAGACAATCCTTGTCACAATGTGACATTCAAGCATGGTTGGCTATGATTGACAATGGTTTACCATGATCGATATTATAAACCTAAGGGAATAATAAACCCAAGGGATTAATATGAGAAACCCAAAGGAATAATAAAATGAACCCAAGGGAACAATATTAAATCTAAGAGACTGATATTATAAACCCAACACATATAAAACTTAAGAAAAACATTATAAACATTAAAATAAACATGATCAACCATCATTGATTTACATATTGAGACAATCTTTGTCAATGTGATGTTGTACCATGATTGATTTTCATATTGAGAAAATATTTGTCGCAATGTGATGTTGGACCATTGATGACCATGGTTGATTTACATATTAAGACAATCTTTGTCCCAATGTGACATTGTACCATGTTTGACCATGGATGACCATGGTTTTCATAATGTGACATTGGACCAAGAGACCATCTTCGTCACAATGTGACCATGATTATTGACCATGGTTGACCATGATTAAGAATGGTTGATTTTCACATTGAGACATCTTTGTGACAATGGGATGTTGGACCATGGTTGATTTTCATATTGACCATGGTTGACCACGATTGACCATGATTGATTTTCATTTGAGACAATATTTGTCACAATGCAGCATTTGACCATGGTAGACCATGATTGAAGATGGTTGACACAACTGATTTTCATATTGAGACAATAATTCTTATAATGTGATGTTGGACCATGTTTGACCATGAATGGCCATGCTTGACGATGATTGACCATGGTTGATTATCATATTGAGACAATCTTTATCACAATGTGACGTTGGACAAAGAGACAATCTTCGTCACAATGTGAACATGATTATTGACCATGGTTGACCATAGTTGACAATGATTGACCATGGTTGATTTTCACATTGAGACAATCTTTGTCAAAATGCGACGTTGAAACATGGTTGACCATGGTCGACAATGGTTGACCATGGTTGATTTTCATGTTGAGACAGTTCTTTCACAATGTGATGTTGGACCATGGCTGACCATGATTGACGATGGTTGATTTTCATATTGACCATGGTTGACCATGATTGACCATGGTTGAGTGTAATTGACCATGATTGATTTTTATATACAATCTATGTGACAATGCGACGTTTGAATAAATATTATAAACCCTAAAATAAACATGGTTGTCCATCGTTGACCATGGTTGATTTTCATATTCCCATAATCTTTGTCACAATGTGACATTGGACCATGGTTGGCCATGATTTATTTTCATATTGAGACAATATTTGTCACAATGCGACGTAGGACCATGGTTGATTTTCATATAGAGACAATCTTTGTCACAATGCAACATTGGACCATGGTTTTCATAATGTGACATTGGAGCAAAAGACAATGTTCATGACAATGTCACCATGATTATTGACCATGGTTGACCATGATAATATTATTTAATGCTATTAATATTAATAATTAATGTTAAAATTAATATTTATAAATATTAAAAGTAATATTAATATTCGTATTCATATCAATTAATATTAATATTAATATTTATAAATAAATGAGAGTACCTTTCGGATTAATCACATTATTAGGATTTGGTCGACATTTCAAACCAACTAATGTGGTTCATCCACATTAGTTGGTTCAAAATGTCGACCAAATCCTAATAATGTGATTAATCCGAAAGACACTCTCATTTACAATATGGATCACAAAAGCCTAATATCTAACATTTATAAATAATATTAAAATTTTATTAATATTTAATGTTATTAATGTTGATGGTGTATTATATTAATTAATTAATTAATATAATATCAATAATATTAATAAATTAAAATAATAATAATAGATAAGATTGTAAATTAAAAAAAATTAATATTATTTTTAATATTAAATGTTGATGATATTATTTATAATAATAATGTTAATGTCATTAATAATTTTAATATTGTTAATTAAATGTTATGAATATTAATATTGGATATCTATAATTGAATGCCTAATTTATTCTTCTAATTATATTCATCATCTATTTCAATTTATTCTTTTAATCTATTTCATATTTTGATTTTTTTTTAGAATTGCATTTCAAAAATTATTATTTAACAAATATATTTCAAAGCTTACTCATTCACTAGTATTGATATCTATAATTTTTCAAATTAAATTTAATCTACTTTACATTTTAAGAATTTAATGTTCAACAAAGATAAATTTTAGAATTATATTTCAATATTTAATATTTTTCAAAAATAGATACTTATCATTTATTAATTGATGTTTTGTTGTTATTTTCCACTTGACATTTTAAAATTTCTATGTTTAATAAAAATAAGTTTTACAATTACATTTCAAAATTTGTTGTTTCACAATGAACATGGATAATTTGATACATATCCTTTTTTTTTTGATTAATTTTAATATACACTTCATATTTTAACATTTCTATCTTTAATAAAGACAAAATTAATATAATATTTCAAAATTTTATGTGTTATAATTACAACTTGGAATCCATATATTTATGATGTGTTGTTATTTTCCAATTTACATCAAATTTTTTAATGTTTTTCTACTCTTTCAAAACCATGTATATTTATAATGTTGTATTGTTCTTTCCCACTTTACATTCTAAAATTTATGTTTAGTGAAACTATAAATTTTTAAAAGTAAGCTTCAAAATTACTATTTCACAAATATGGACATGTATAATTTAATAGATACACAAGATCTTTAATTAATTTTATATTCTATGGCCTGATATGATAATTTTATTATAAAGATACATTTTCAACATTTATAATTTCATAAATATGGGGATAAACAATTTTGTATTTATATATTAATATATATATATATTTTTTTTCCTATTAAATTTAAATGTGTGTGTTTAATAAATATGATTTTTTTTTAATTACATTTCAAGGTTTATTGGACATCTAAAATTGAACATTTACTTGACTTGTGGATACGGGGTTGGTACCGGCAGTAGCAAGAATTCTTACATCGACCGGCCCCTGTAGAAATTCCATTTTGACTTTTGACGTTTTCATTTATGTTGTTATCAATTCTGTGAACCGACAAGGATTTATACTTGCCAATGGCACAATGGAGATTTCGTGGATGGTTCATCACAGAGAAGAATTCAATAGCAAAAACGTTATATGAATAAGGAAATAGCAAAAACATTATATGAATAAAGAAATTTTTGACTTTAACTTATTCAGTTTTGGTATTAAGTTATTTACTTAAAAAATTATGAAATTTGTATATAGTTTAATATTAGAATTCAATTTTTATTATTATTAAAATTTATTTATTTGTAAAGTGATTGGTTAAAGTTTTATTATGATTTGTTTTAGTAATTTTCATTTCTATTAGTTATTAATTTTTTGTTTTTAGTTTTATTTCATTTTTATTTAACTTTTTGATTTTTTGATTTTTATTTTTTCACAATATTTTCTATTTAAAATAACTTCTCTCTCTATATATATATATATATATATATATAGATATATAAGTTAATCATATCTCTTAATTTTTTGTGATGGCATTCAACAATATAATGTTTTATTAGTCGTTTTATTTTTGTAATGAAATCTTTGTCTTTGTTTTTTTTTTTTTTTTGAGTTATATTTAAGCTAAACCGCAAGTACTAACTACTATATAGCCTTGTTTGATCATATATATACTAATTTATAATCAAATAAAATATAAACATAAATTTAGAAATATAAAGTAAGTAATATTTAAAATATTATTATTAAAATGAAAAACATAAAAAATTACCAATTTCTTTCTTTTTATAATCATAAGATATTAAATGTAATATCTTATGAGGGGTGGTCGAAAGATATTAAATGTAATATTGGAGTTAAACAAGGTTGCCCCCTCTCCCCTACCCTATTTGGCATTTACATCGACAAGCTTGAAGGTTATTTAGAGGAAGCAGGTTGTGCTGGCACAATCTTAGCTGGGATAGTCATCATCCTTCTTCTCTATGCTGACGATATTGTTCTTCTCGCAAGTTGCCCATCTGATCTTGATAAGCAACTTAGGCTTCTTAAGGATTTCTACTCTACCATGGGTATCACTGTTAACATTGACAAAACAAAAGTTATGATTATCAAATCTAAGAAGGACACTTACGCTAATTTTATGTATGACAATAATAACTTGGAGGATGTGTATTCTTACAAGTACCTACGAATTGATATTCATCACAAGCTCAATTGGAACTATAGCATTGAGAAAAGGATTAATTTGGGGTGAAAGCTTATTTTGGTCTTGAAAATAACTGTAAAACGAAAAACCTCGTAATGTGGGATAAAAATAAGTTCCTCTTTGAAACTTTAGTCACTCCTGTTATCTTATATGGATGTGAGGTCTAGGGTTGCAGCATCTCTAGAGAATCCTGGAGAAAGATTGAGCAAATCCAAAAGCGTTTTATAACGTATAACCTGAAAATTAAAAGCAATACACCCTATCCTATTCTCCTTATAGAAGTAGGTCTTTCCCCTATCGAGAGCCTAGCTATGACTAGGCTTCTATTGTACAAGCACAAACTCAATAACATAGGAGATCATAGACTTCCTAAGCTAGCTTTAAATTCCAGCCAAAACCACCTAAGGCTCAAGTGGGGGTGGTATAAAGACACGAAGGCCTAGTTAAACCTTTGGGAGATCAACGAGAATGATGCTTTGCAAAACATTAATAACATTAAAAATATTGTTACTTCTAAGTTCAAAGAAAAAATGTGGTGTGAGAAAGATTTAGCAGCTAAAAGAAAATTAAGTTATTATAAGAAGGTCATCAACCCCACCCTAGAAGATCAAAAGTATCTCTCTGTTTTAACTAGCTCAAAGAAGAAAACTAATATAGCAAATATTAGAACGAACTCTCATAAGCTCCATAGTGAAACAGGTCATTGGGCAGTTCCTAAAACACCATGGATGGAAAGGATCTGCCATCTCTATGAGAATAGGAACATCGAGGATGAAAACCACTTCCTCTTAGAGTGCCTCGCGTACAACCACATTAGATCTCAGTTTCATAATCTTTGTCGCAATACTGACCTTCCTAGCCTTTTACGATGTCAAAATTATAGTGAGCTCGGGAGGCTTCTCTCCAAGCTTTTTGAGCATAGGAATAAAATCTTAAATAAAACTAAATAATTTGTTTCTTTAGGTCCGATAGACCAAAGTTTAGTCTCAGTAGATGTTAACCATCATCATCATCATCAATAATCCTATATAGTTATTAATAATCCTAAATACTGATAATAATTAACCCTACGTATACAAACCCTAAGATAAATATTAAAAATACTAAAGCCTAATAATAATCATAATAATAATAATAATAATTAATAATACTAATATTATTATGAGTTTATATTACTATAATAATATTAATATAATAATCATAAATATATATAAATATAAGAATACAATTGCTATTATTTGTATAGTTATTAATTATCATAAATAATAAATAATTGGTCTTTTTCTTATTATAATAATATTGATTATATTATTATTATAATAATAACTATATTTGTATATTATTATAATAATATATTATTATTATAATATTATAATAAAATATTATTATTTTCATTATACAATATAATTGTTATTATTTTTTTTTATAATTTTATATTATTAGGTTATTTAAATAATATAAAAATAATCTAATATTATTATGAGTTATTCTTATTAGTAATTAATATATATTAGGGGTTTATATAATTATTATAATATTAATATAATATTTATACAGTAATATATAAAAATAATATGGTTGTTAATATTTATATAGTTATTAATAATCCTAAATACCCATAATAATTATTAATGTGGTTGATATAAGCCTATCGGCGTATATCAACCGCATTGGAAGATGTGGTTGATATATATGCATGATATACGCCTATCGGTATATATCAACCATATTTACCTTGATAAATATGGCTGTGCTAGTTGTATATATTAGTATAGGAGTGTGCCAATTTATGATGTGGTAGAAAAAATAGTTCTCTTTTGTGTTCTTGGGTGTAGATCTATAGTTCTATTTTATTTTATTTATGTTTATAAGTGGTGTTGCAATTATATCATCTACTATATATGAAAAGCAGAACTTTCGGTTGCTTGTTATAGATTTGGCCAGGACGTGTCCCTACAGAAGATCTGTGAATTCACTAATATTTTGTAGATCAAGACCTTGCATGTAGAGTACTGGACTGTCATGTCGAGCATTTGTTGAGTCGAAGGATGTTGTGAAAGTCATGGAAGTGACCATTGCTCAGCACATTTCTCTGTGATTCGTCGAAGCGAGAGATTTCACTCATAGTGATTCATTGGAATCTCAGTGTGCAATTTCAACATACTGCCTTATCATTATTCAAATCGATGAGGAGGCATCACTGTGGGAGTTTAACCCAAATTGGCAGGGTGCAGATCTGTTATATTTACAAGGTTGACCAGTCTCAGATTGTGCATGCAGAGTGGTTATTAGCCCCTTGATTCTTGCGGCATATAGTTGTGGATCTTTTAATTTATTTGGCCGAGCCAGGGGTGGTGTGGAATATGACAAGATTGATTTAAGAACTTTATTCCTTGGATATTGTTTTAAAGACAAACACATGAATTGGGCACATTTCTTTTGATTTGTGAAAACGTTACTTATTTTTTTACCTTTATTTTAAGGTTATTTTAATAATTGGTTTGAGATATATTTGATTGGTGTGAGGAGTTTTAATTTATATGGAAAAAAGAGTAATTGTGGGTAGAAATTTTAATGTGAAAAGAAGTTGTTGGTAAGAATCAAATGATGCAGAACCGCAAAGAACATGCCAACTATTCAACAGAGTAATGTGACCCGTCATGCTTCGGGAGCATTATTCACAGGTAGTTCTTAATAAGGTCAAGCTGGTGTGACCCGTCATGCTCCAGGAGCGTCAGTATAGGTTATTTTATAAGGTCAAGTTGTAGAATTGTCTGCTGAAGACATTCTGTATCCAGAATGCTATCCTAGATAACTGATGAAGGTTGCAGAGGGCCATGGATTCATAGATGGTGGCAATTCCATAGGATGGTTCAGTATCAAGACTGACCCGTTGCGCTCCGGGAGGTTGAGAAAGGTCAATTCTGCAAATTTTATCAACGATGGTCAAAGGCGGTTACATTTTAAATGGTGGTCAAGTGAAAGCTCGAAGATGTGGTGGTGAAAGAGTGATGTTTGCAAGATTCCAGAATGGATGTGGCTGATGATGATGACCATATTAGACAAATCTGAAAAAGATTTATTTATCGTTGTAATGTAAGTTTTTTTTATATTTTCTACATGTAACCATTAAGGGAGGTGTTGGAAGTAATGCTTCCATGTAATGTGTGAATTGTCATTATGAGTCCTTAGGTGTCAATCTAGAAGTAGTCAGTTTCCAATGCGTGAGTTGTAATAGCTATCTAGATGCATCGTTGTCAATGATCTAGATAATATAAATATGTAACTCTTGAGATCAATAAAATATATTGTGTTTGGTGTTGTGTTTAATTGATCTCTCGCTCTCTTTCATATTTCTAACAAGGTCATCCATCATGAATGTGGATGGAATTTTTAGGGGTTGCCATGCTCCAGGAGGTGGTGCCAACTTCAAATTCATGTGCCTAAACCATATGTTATCCCTCTTTGGTATGATGACCGATATAGGAAATAGATGAAATCTAGATTAAACTTCAAATTCATGTACCTAACCATATGTTGTCCCTCTTTGGTATGATGACTGATATAGGAAATAGATGAAATCTAGATTAAACCTGTGGCACATGCTTAAAATAAATGCAACCCTCGCCCCGATTCTTGAAGTTTTCCACTTCATGGGGAAGGACGAGTGAATTATGCCACTTAAATATCATTGAGATGCCATCCGAAATAGATAGCCTCAGAGGTATGGAGAGGGGGCTATCACCTCTATCATTACCCCTTAATTTTCTCCCTACCATATTTCATTCCTCTTTTCTAATGTTATGAGGGGGACTAAAGAAATTATTTTGAGTTTTCATGGAATCACCTTCCATCTAAAGGAGACATTGACCTCATATTGACCCTCTTCCAATCAGTAGGTGACGTTAGGTTGGGCAACTGCTTCTTTATTTTGGTTGCAGAGGATATGGTCATAGTGTTTATATGTGAAGGATTCGAGAATGTTATAGATTCTTCTAAGGAGAGAGATCCTGAATGAAGGAGTTGAATTCTGATGAGAGAGTCCCCTAAAATGATAATGGATGAGATGTCATGTTCTCTAGCTAACTAGAGGCCTATGAAGAGGTCATACATCTCAGTGAGGTTGTTTGATCTTTGACCCAATCCCCAAGCGAAGTTTATATCCTGTTCTCCATCGGGATTGAAGAGAGTCCATCCCCCTCGAGCCATCCATGTGACCTTTGTATATCATTATTATTATATTTTTATTTATTTCTCTCATAATTATAAAATTAAAGAAAAAGTCCTCTAATACTAATTTCATCCAATCTTTCTTTTCAATTATCATTTTTAAATTATAAATTAGAATATTTGAATATTACATATGTAAATATTTTATTCTTATTCATATATTTTATTTTAAGAAAATACATTACAAATCTATATAACATTTATTTTTTGTAAATTAATATATCAAAATTTGTATGCTTATTATAAATGAGTAATGTAGTAAAAGTAAAATAATGTAGTACATAGTTTATATTTGAAATTTTAATGGTTCTATTAATATTTAAAAAACTCTTTGAAAACACTAATAACCTACACAAAACAATATTATAAAATCTTATTCATATTAATAATTTAAAAAAATAATTTTGTCATTCTTGAATTTTATATTTATATTTTTTTAATTATAAATTTGTTGCAGTCACAGTGCAGCCAACAAAGCTAAGTCAATTAGAAAAACATATAAAAATGTAAAATGTTTAAACTTAAATTTTCTTCAAGCATTGGTAAAATTCTTCATATATTGGTAATTTCACTACATAATTAATCATTATCACTTTGATTACAAACATAGTAATCATTGGTTCAAAACTTGATTATAAGCCTAGATGTCTGGTCCAAAAAAATTAAATATTCATTACTGATGATGCAGCGTTGAAGTCCATCTATTTTATTTTTAGGTAAAGTGAAACAACACACACAAACTAAACCCAAAAAACCATTCCATAAATATGCTTGAAACTGAACCCTAAATCTTATTCCAAATATTCCAAAAAATATGAGAGAAAAAATTTAAAATGATAGTAAAAAACATGATAAAAAGTGAAATAATGTGGTAAAGAGTATATTTTAAGATTTAATGGCTCTATTAATATCCATAAAACTTTTTGAAAACATTAATAATCAAAACATAATATATTATAAAATCTTACATTAATAATTAAAAAAACAGAATCTTACTTTTGAATTGTAACACCCCTCGGTAAAAAGTAGATATTTAATTTACTTTTACCATAAAGACATGGTAAATTATGGTTAGTATAGAAAACCTAGTACGAAACTTTAAAGTTTAAAATTTTATTTTAATCTTATATAAAAGAAAATTTATGACAAGTCTTGGAATTCGTGGGAAAAGACTCTAAAGCAAAATTTTCAGTTTCCAAACAGAGCAAAATTTTCAGTTTCCAGACAATTAAGGCAGTTACCTCCTCCTCCCTAGAGATAAAACATCTTAGTAGAGACAAGAATCGAAGGAGGCTATAAGGAAAATGCCGAGGCTAGAAGGAGGAAAGAAATAATCTTTGAGCAAGACGTTGCAAAGGTCAAGTAAGGGGAACCAGTGGAAACCCTAAAACTTAGAGTTCTAGATTGGACGAAGATTCTTGAGGTCCAAGAACCCTATTGTTTGTATACAATTCTAGAAATTGAAGAGGCTCGGGGTGATATTGGATGCAATTTCCAATATCGTTGGCTGGGTGGAAAAGTCTTTCATCTCTATTAATTCCTTGATAATTGATATGCAGATAAGTATCTTGACTTGAACGAAAACTCTTTTTATCAGCAGAGTTGTGTATATATATTTTGTTTCTACTACTGAAAATCTTGAAAGTGTTATAGTTTGCATATAATTGTATTGAAGTACTGTGTTATTATTATTAAGATGAAAACTGTAAATTTTCTGTTATGGAAATAGGAATGTTTGTATTTACAGCTTATGAAATGGGTACTGAGTGGAAAAGTACAATAGTCATATTTTCTTGTTCTTGTTCTTGTTCTTATTTATTATTACTGCTTACAAGAGGAGAAAATTAACTAGATATTAATAGGGTTCAACTTGGCATAGTATGCAAATATCTACAAGAAGGGTAAGAGTAAATGTACTCTTAAGTTTGATAATGTAACTATGGATGGGTTTTCTGGAATTTTAGAAAGTGAGGGAACCACTCTAGAGTAGTTATCAGCTAGGTAAGGAAAGAACCCTAAACTATTTAAAGGGGTTGGCTCAAATATGAGTCCTGACATTAAGTTGATAAGGAACCCGAAACTGGGGTAAAAACCAGTGTTTCAAGCCACTTGGTAATTATAGAACCCTTACGCTACGTTTTAATTACTCGTCGGGGTGGGTTGGATTCATTATGGCACCAAGGGTCGTGGAGGAAAATCTCACCTCCAGGGCTAAGTGCATCATAACCCAGGTCGAAGGGGAATAATTGAGTAGGTCGGGTTTTGTTTAACCGAATGAATGAAATTGTATTAATTGCATTTGTTGGATCTTATTTTATTCTTAAACAAAATACAAAGTTAGAAACAAATAACAATGGCATCCTATCATGTCGATTGATAAAGAATTAATTTGGTAAAGCCTACAGCTTGCAGTTCAACGATTCATAAAGAAAAGAGTATGTAAATAGAAGCAAACACCCAAAAATGTGTGATGGAATCACAATAGTCAAATAGGAACAAAAATTAAATAAGTTATGAACATATGAATACGAATTTTCAAATAAATCTATAAATGTGTGTGTGCATAGTATATAGCATCAGATAACCAAAATATCTTGTTCAAACATTTCAAATAAATATATATAACAGATACAATATCACTGAAGTGCTACAATTTCCAAATAGGGTCAGCTATGCCTAGTTCTCTTGAACTATATAACCAATTAAATGAAGCATGATTTCCGCTAGATGTATAGGACCAAGAAAATCCTTAAAGGGTATGTCGAGTCTACAGGCACAAAGAATATCAGTGGGAATGTAATTAGTGAGCATGATTTCTGCTAGATGTATAGGACCAAGAAAACCCATAATTTTACTGAGTTATGGTTAGTTAAATTAGTTCTAACCGTTTGTGGAAATGATAGAGGAATATCAGTCAGTTGGTGCACTAGTGCATCCACAAGTGTTACTCCAGTTAACTGAAGATTCCCTCATGAGAAACTCATGCATGTCAGTTCAGAGAAAGACCCAGTTGAAACTAGAACACATGGACAATGTACTATCAGTTGTATGATTTACTGAGTTGTAAATAACATCCATGCAATCAGAGAAGGACCTATGTTTGGATTGCACAGTTTTGGAAGCATGAATTCCCTTTAAATAATGGCTATTCATCCTAGGAATTTGTGCAAGAAAATAGGGGCTTCGCAGGCAATGGAAATTGGCTAAGTGTTGGCTAATAGTGGGCTTGTGAGGTAGAGAGTTGAGCATACTTGTGCGGAATTCATCCGAATGGAAAATGGAATCCATCCATGGTATTCATCCACCCATGGTATTTATCCACCCATGGAATTTACCCCTGATATTGTAAGTGGCATCCACCCACGGTATTGTAAGCAGCATCGAACCTTGGTATTCATCCTCCCATGGTATTTATCCACTCATGGAATTTACCCATGGTATTGTAAGTGAAATCCACCCATGGTATTTACCCACCCACTGAATCTACCTGTGGTATAGTGACCAAAAAAAGGCTAACAAGTCACATTTTGTAAAAGGACAGATTTTCCACCACAATGTAGCCTTTACAATTATTATATGTTTTAATAAAAAAGGTTTCCTTGTGGTTTTCTTATTGTGTATTATCCTCTTTTATTCTGGCATTTGATTTTTTCAGATCTTTGGGGCCTCCCCCTAAGATCCAGATCAGTAGATTTAGGTTACGATTCCACGGGAATGACGGTTTGATGCATATTTTAGTTTCAAAATTTCGCAACAATATTAAAAAAACTTCAGGCACATGCTATGACCTCCAGAGAGCACTTTCTTGGGCAAAGCGAGAATATTTTTCTTTTTTTCATTTTTATTGCAGGAATTTTCTTGGGTGACGAGTTTGCAGATAAGATCTGAAACTTTTGGTGCAAAATTTACAAAAATAACATATCTGGATTCCTTGCGAAAAAATACCCAAATTAAAAGAAAATTGGACGAATTGGAGTTCGGATGAGGGAGATATCGTTGATTTAAAATCAGCGTTGTTGCAGAAATGTTTCTGATGACAATTTGTGGATGACGAATCTCCTATCATATTTTGTAGTTTTTGTTCTTAATTTTAGAAAAAATATTATATATATGAGCTCCTCTCGAAAAATCACCTAATTTAAAAAAAAATTATTGGTTGAATCAGAGTTCGGATGAGGGAGATATCGCTGATTTAAAATCAATTATTTTTTTCATAACTTTTGTGACGACAGGACAGTTGCAGTGCGAATTTGAGTTTCCAGACTATCTAGGTAGGGATTTCAATCACACAAGAAGATGCAGAATGATCTTCGATTTCCAAAAATAGGTTATAATAAAGATTCTGAGTTATATTGACCAAGTTATGCCCATTTTAAATCTAGAGCATCATTCAGGGCATGTTCCCTTTAGACATGTGCCGTCCCACCTCGCTTTACTAAACACCTTCTTCACATTCATCAGTTTCAGCATAGTAGGAACCAATTTGGGTTCTTTAGAGACATGCCCTCCCACCCCAGGCTATGTAGGCACCTGATACTTCATCAACAGTCAACATCACGATTATGGGTTAATAGTACAAAATCCTTGTCATCGAAGTCCATTTGCTAGGCTACACACTGTTAGTATCACAATTGGTCACAAGCATTACAGGTTATGTCTATCCTCGAATCTTCATTTTTCATGGTTATGGGTCATAAAAAAACCCACACTTTATTAAAGTTCATTTTCTAGGCCACACACTGTTAGTATCACAATTGGTCACAAGCATTACATGGTATCTCTATCCTCAGATCTTCGTTTGTCATGGTTATGGGTCATCCAAAAATCCACACTTTATCGAAGTCCATTTTCTAGGCCACGCACTGTGAGTATCACAATTGGTCACAAGCATTATAGGGTATCTCTATCCTCGGATCTTCGTTCATCACAGTTATGGGTTAACCACACAAAACCCTTCTCTTCAGTGGCTCTTCATATTCAACAAAGGCTTCTCA
Source organism: Pinus tabuliformis (assembly GCA_031772625.1). Taxonomy (NCBI): domain Eukaryota; kingdom Viridiplantae; phylum Streptophyta; class Pinopsida; order Pinales; family Pinaceae; genus Pinus; species Pinus tabuliformis. The sequence continues at coordinate 852,784,812 of CM062820.1, read as the reverse complement.
GGAGGGAACTTTACACAATGGGGACCATTGTTTTTTAACGAGGGAGGAATGATCCAAATCGAAAATGGCATCCACCCATGGTATTCATCCACCCATGCTATTTATCCACCCATGGAATTTACCCATGATATTGTAAGTGCCATCCACCCATGATATTCATTCACCCATGGCATTTTCCCATCATATTGTAAGTGGAATCATCCCTTGGTATTCATCCTCCCATAGTATTTATCCACTCATGGAATTTACCCATGGTATTGTAAGTGACATCCACCCATGGTATTTATCCGCCCATGGAATTTACATGTGGTATTGTGACCAAAAAAGGCTATAAGTAACAAGTCACATTTTGTAAAAGGATAGATTGTCCACCATAATGTAGTCTTTACAATTATTATATGTTTTAATAAAACAAGTTTATTTGTGGTTTTCTTATTGTGTATTCTCCTCTTTTCTTCTAGCATTTCAATTTTTCAGATCTTAGGGGCCTCCCCCGAGATCCGGATCAAAACAAGCTTCGTATCTTCACTCATATTTATGATTTAATTCAATACAGATAGGTGGGGTTTTGAATAGCGGCTTTCTCGAGAAGAAAGATTATTGTGTTATGTGCCATTTATTTATCTTCTTCTTGTTCATATATTTTCATCGATCTATTGGCTTCCGCTAGTTGAAACTAGAAGTAGATACTTGTCCTGTTAGTAAATTGCATGATCTTGTGAATCTACAGGAGAATCTACATGGTATCGAAGGTGAAGACAGTATACTAGAGGATATTTCGAGGTTTTGAGTTTTGGGTTATACGTGAAATTCGAATTTGCAATACATACTTTATGATCAGCCAATGCCGTTCTACGATTTGTGGCTCGAGTATGCCTTGGAAGGCAGCTCAAATTATATATCTTGGAAGGATATAATGGAGGTTGTGTTGGAGAATAACGGCTTGAAGGAATTCGTTGATCAAGACATTCCTAAGCCAACAACATCAGATGCAGAATATCTGGCTGAATGGAAGAAGTGTGTGGTGAAGGCAAGGTAGATAATCCTTGAGGGAGTTCGAGACCACATTGTCTTGAGGTTCCATGGCATGGAAACTCTGTATGCTATGTGGAAAGCATTGACAAAATTGTATTAGAACAAAAGTGACCAAAGGAAATTGGCACTGACAAAAAAATTGTGAAAAATCAAAATGGAGAAAGGCGAGACTATTCCAAAATAATTGACCAAGTTCACTCAATATCATGATGAACTTGTAAGTGTTGGAATCACGACTGCTGAGGATGATATGGCGAGTCTTTCTCTTCTGGGACTCCCAAAGAGTTGGCATAGTTATTAGGACTCTGTTAATGGCTAGGAGAAGCTATCAAATTGGGAACGACTATGGTCATATTTGATGCAGGAGGAGATCATGAGGAACACCAGGGATGGATCTTCATCAAATACTGATGATGAAGAGAAATGTGCCTTAGTGATTAAGGTGAAGAAGGGGAAAGGGAAAGCTTCCCATTCCAAATTAGATTCTTGTCATGGAGGCAAGAGAAAGACAAGGCGAAAGTAAAATTCTTTTATTGTCATGAGCTGGGACACTTTGCTACAAATTGTCCACTAAATAAGTCCAAGAAGAAGTCCTCGGGAGGAGAAGCGGGTGAGGCTTTGACCTCTCAATTCAAATTGGACTTTTCCCTAATTGCATGCATGGTGTCATCAATGATGGGAAGTGTATGGTACTTAGACAATGGAGCTTCATTCCACATGACTGGAAACAAGTATTTATTCAGTGACCTGAAGGAGAAATATCTCCAGATGCATATCAAGATGGGTGACGATGGGAGGTATCGTGCTACTGGATTGGGTACAGTTACTTTTCAAAGGGAGTATGGAGCTCCACTCATCTTGAAGAATTTTATGTATGTTCCTAGGCTGAAGAAGAAATTGGTATCCATTTCCATGCTTGAGGATAGAGGCTATGATGTGATCTTCTCGAAAGGAAAGGTGTTCCTTCGACACATAGCCACGGGTCAGGTAAAGAAGATAGTGATTCAGGTGAAGAATATCTATAAGCTAGAGGTAGAGGATTGTGATGCTTGGAGCACGAAAGCAGAGATGATGCAGAGCCGAGACATTAGCGAGTTGTGGCACAGGTGATTGGGTCACTTTCATCATGGTGCTTTGAAGATCATGTAGCAAATCTCCATTGGTTTGCCCAAAGGTACACTAGATCAATTTGATACATGCAAGGGGTGTACTTTGGGTAAATATACCAAGTCATCCTTTCATGACAAAGACAATCGAGTAGAGGCTATTCTAGAGCGAGTCCATTTAGATGTGTGTGGACCATTCTTGACAACATCCACAGACAAACACATGTATTATGTTATATTTGTTGATAGCTTTTCTTGTAAATTCTGGATATTTTTCATGTAGAAGAAGGATCAAACTTTCACAATTTTTTTTGAATTTAAAGCATTAGTTGAGAAAGAGTCGGGGAAGAAGGTTAAAGATCTATAGAGTGATAACAGTGGTGAGTATGTTTCTGAGTTTAAGAACTTCTGTGTAGCAGAAGGGATTAAACGGGAGTTGATGACACCCCATAACCCTCAGCAGAATGGGGTGGCCGGGAGGAAGAGAAAAATCATAGTAGGGGTAGCGAGGGCGATGTTTCATGATGAGGGCCTACTACTACACTTGTGGGTTGAGGCATGGAACACAATGGCTTATGTTGAAAACCATAGCCCACATCAGAAACTTGGGATGAAGACACCAGAGGAGGCTTATTCCAGTAAGAGGCTAGATGTTGGTCACTTCAAGATTTTTGGGTCATCGTTATATTACCATGTGACCAAAGATGCACGAAAGAAGCTTGAGATGACAACTGATTTGGGGATATTTGTGGGGTACACTGATACACCTCACAACTATCGAGTGTACTTACCAACCAGCAGGATGATAGTGGTTCACAAGGATGTCAGATTCGATGAGAAGAAGACCATGCGAGTTTCCATTGAGAGGGAGCTTCAACTACACGCAGTTGAGGAGATTTTAGCTCCTAAGACTGAGGATCCTCAGATTGATGCGGAGTAGCCACATGCAGAGGATACATGAGTAGAGACATCCACTTAGGTAGAGTCTTCCAAATATGGGAGGAAGCGCACCAGAGAGGCAGATAGATTGTTGTCGGATGCTAGAGAGAATGTGGGAGAACCCACATCACAACACAGACAAAGGAGGTCACCTAATAGGTACACTGGATACATGGCTATTATGAGTAAATGTGTTGTGACAGAGCCATCTTCCTTTGAGGAAGCAGTGCGGCAGCCGGTTTGGGTTGATGCCATGGTGGAGGAGTATGACTCCATAGTTTGTAACAATGTTTGGGATGTGGTACCGAGACTGGAGGATAAGTCCATGGTGATTCCCCGTTGGATTTAAAAGGTAAAGAAAGTTGCATATGGTAGTGTGGAGAAGCATAAGGATAGATTTGTGGCCTGTGTATTTTCATAGGTAGAGGGGATTGACTATGATGAGATCTTTGCTCATGTTGCAAGGTACTCATAGATCAGATCTATATTGAAACTATGAGCATAGATGGGGTGGAAGATACATCAGATGGATTTAAAGAAAACCTTCTTTAATGACACGATTGAGGAAGAGGTGTACATAGAGAAGCCTGTACCTCGTGCTTGGTACACCAAGATAGAAAACTACTACACTGGGTTGGGCTTCATGAAGAGTGAAGTGGATGCGAACCTGTGCCACATAGTGGTGGAAGGTAAATTATTGATCTTTGTACTTTATATTGATGATCTGATACTGATAGGTGATCATCCGCTGATCAAATCTTGCAATGAGGGCCTTTCAAGAGAGTTTGAGATGAAGGACTTGGGGTTCATGTTTACTTTATGGGCATGGAAGTATGGCAGGGTTATGGGGAGCTATTTGTGTCTGAAGGCAAGTATGCCAATGAGATACTCAAGAGTTTCCACATGGACAGCTGCAATCCTATGGAGACTCCTCTACCTGGTAACTAGAGGAAGGAGGATGCTACTTCAGGAGAGGTAGTGGAAGCTACTGTTTACAGACAACTTGTGGGTTCACTCATGTACTTGGTGAACACATGACCAAATTTATGCTATGCAGTTAACCAACTTATTCAAGCGATGGTTAGGCCTACCAAGCTAAATTGGAAGACAAAAAAGCATGTATTGAGATATCTCAGGGGCACTACTTAGTGCAGGTTATGGTATAGATGGACAAAGGAAGTGAATATTCAAGGCTTCACTGATGTAGATTGGGTGGGGAGTCCATCTGACTGGAAAAACACATCAAGAGGGATTTTCAGTATTGGGTCAGTGACAGTTTACTGGTACAACAGGAAACATAGATCGGTTACACTCAGTTTGGCAGAGTACATGGCTACAAGTCAAGTAACATGCAAGGCCATCTGGAGGAGGATGATCCTAGTTGGTTTGTTTGGTCACTAGATGGACCCAACTATGATTTGCTGCGATAATTAGAGTTGTATCAAACTCTTTGAAAATCAAGTTTTTCATGATAGGTCTAAGCAAATTGATATCCGATATCATCATCTCAAATATTTTGTATTGAGGTGGATCATATTGTGAGAGTACATTCCCACAGAGGAGAAAGATACTGACATTTTTACAAAGACATTGTTAAGATGTTAATTTGAGTTTCACAGAGACAGGATCAGGGTAGTGTGGAGTAGGAAGATTCTCTTTGCGGATAGAGGAAATCCCTCTAGCCCAGGGGAGAGGTTCTAGCCAAAAACAAGATAATCTGACATAAGTTCTCTTAGATTGAGAATGGATAAGAATCTACCTCTTGTATCACTAATCCTTGTTTGATGAATTCTTTGTGTCTTTTCTCCAACGATCAGCTCCTTAATGTTAATCAAGCACCCGAAACAAATAAACAAGAAACCAAAGCACACATGATAGCATACAATAGATTCAACCTACTTAAGAGGCTAAGGAGTCTTAAGCTACCAAATAGCATATGCAATTGATATAGGAAACAAGATATCAATTGTATTATTATGAGAAAAAGGAAAGTACAACCTTCGCCTTAGCGTTGTAGGTTTCCTTCGACATGTCTGGGTTTCAGAACCACTGTTAGCATCTCATGATTCACCTAAAACAATAGAAGTTCAAGGATTCATCCTCTTAGCTCCAAACCAAACAAACTACAAGCTTATTCTCCCTTTACAAGAACAAACTATAAGGCTAAGGTTATCAAGAGTTGTTTTGGCTATCAAGATTTTGCAGATTATTCTAGCCCTTTCATTAGCTAGTTGAGGTTGGAAAAGGAGAAGTTTATATATCTTGAGAGAGGGGATATGGATCCTCTTATGATGGGAGAGGTATTATCCCTTTTGGTTTGTTCCATTTTAATAGGGGAAAGGAGCCCAAACAGTCTCTCTCAGCTCTATCTCAACTAACCATTTACCAGGCTTTCGTTCACGAAGCTTCTAGACCTGGAATCTTCGACTCCATTTTTAAAAAATTTCCAAAGGAGGATCAACGTGGGTAAGGGATGGATACCAGCACTGATCAGCACTAGGCTCAGTGATAAACTCTGCAAATCAGTGCGGGGAAGAAATTGAGGGATGGCGTCGACCTTTAAAACTGGGTTTGAAGGAACATTCTTGAGAAATGATGTACGAGGGAAATCTTCTGCAGATGAAGAGGGATGTAAAGAATTGTTCTTCATGATGGGAAAACAAATGAGGGTCACTATATAGGTCCTCCAAGATCAGGGAGTACAGGGATAGTGAAAAAATGTTGTGTAACATATGCCCCCTAAAGCGTGAAGGCCGAACAAGAGTGAGGGGTGAAATTCTTTATGAGTAGATGCATGGAACCAGAAACTGTCATCAGAAAACCTGAAAGCAATCATAGATACATATACATCATTGAAATTTCTGATAAAAGATACATGAATCATGGTATGGATGCAACCATCCAGGAAAAAGATCATGTAAATGGATCCAAGGTATGAGCACAGTCATCCAGTAAGAAGGATCATATCTAACCCAAGGTATGGTCACAACCATCCAATAATGAGAAGGATCACATATAATAGACTCATGGTATGGTCGCAACCATCCATCTGAAAGAGAAATGTATGTAAGCATGATCATGTCATATCGCCTCGGAACCTGGACTTTTGTAATTTGAACCCAGTTGTTTTTTGCTCCAACACAACCTAATCAAAGTACAAATTCTAGTATGTGAATATATGTGTTGAAGTCGAACATGCTAGAAATTCGGTTGATTACTGGTCAATGATGTGAGCCGTTAACAAGCACAAGTGAAACCACCAATAATGACAATGGCTCTCAAGGTACCAACAGCACAATTCACAGAGTGTTAAATAAGGAACTGAAGTCGAACACCCATGAAGTCACTCGATCGAAAGAAAGTGATGAGAACCTATCGTCAAGTGCAAAGAACTTGCCATTAGGGCATGCAAGCTCTAAGGTACTGGAAGGGAGTCTCTCGGCCAAATTCTTGGATAATGAGCTAAAGTCGACAGCAAGTGACCTTGTCGAAGGAGGGCCATGATGTACCCCACATCATCGACACGAGACAAGGGGATGCAATGATTATGGATGATATAGAGAATCAGGAATGAGTGTAAACTACCGAAGGATTAAGTCTTGAACATATCAGTGACACGACTCCTGAGTTTGGTAGCTTTTTGGATCCACAGGATCAGAGGTCATGATGACGTGGAAGAAATCAAATGGAAAGGTAAAAAGTGGATGACCCAAACCAAAGAAGGTCAATTATGAAGTGAGGATATCCCAACCCGACACGAAGCAAAAGAGTGTCATGTTCAAGAGTGACAAGCTATCGACACATCTGGTAAAATTTTTCCATTTTCCCCCACCATTTCTGGCAGGTACCCCAATTAAATTTTATCACAAGCTTGAAGGAGATAACATATTCTTGTAATATAAGTCCATCCTTCGGATAAATCTGACATAGTAAAATTATCAATCCCTAGGAAGGAGAATCTCATGTTCGTCATGGTGACAAATTCGATGTCATTAAATTTTAACAAGTTCGACTAAGGAAAAACTCGATATCTTTTTCATGTTTAGAGAGTTTGAAAAAGACATGGAAAAGAAAACTCCAAACGGTCCCTTTTTGTAAAGTTTTCTCTTGAGCCCGAAAAGGTAGAAAATAATACTTGAGAGAACCTCTTGGCCATGTCAACCAAGGAGTACCTTTTTCATAAATATTTTATCTGAGCCCGAAAAAGGGGTAAACATATACTGGGTAAACGACGTTTTGGAACCATTTACAAGGTCAAAATAACAAGAGATCAAAAATATTTTCGTGTTTTGAGGTTCGGAAAAGAGCTTAAAGAAGACTCCCCATTTTTATTTACTTTAACGAGTTAAAAAGGGAAAAATACTCTACAATCTTTTCATTTCAATTTTTTACGAGTCGGGAAAAGAGCTTAAATACAACTCTAGTTTTGCATCATCATGGCAAACCATCACCTATCACTGCACAAGAAGCAAATGCATTATCCATTTCTAAGGAAAAATGGTGAAAAATACTTTTTAAAACCCTAAAACATAGCGAAAATCTTATAAAAAGGGAAAAAAGTAAAACATTTTTACCATTTACCTCATTTGAGCAGTTTTTTACCCATTTGTGCCCTAGATATTCAGGAGCAGATTGCTGCAGATCCAGAAATCCGATCGATGAACCGTTCGTTGCAGGTAAGAGCCGTGGCCTTATTCTTCACATTGATGCCTGTTTTTGAGCATTTAACTATCTTTTTAGGGGATTTGAGGGGCTCTTTGCAAAACATTATCGCCGATGGTTGGTGTGGGACCCAGACACGGGACTGTGGCGATCATTGGATTTTAACACTGGGTCTCACGCCAGCGCAGAGAACCAAAAATTTACGTTTTTCGCCCAAAATTGTTGCTTCAAATCAAGATTTTCCCTTTCAAGGACTATTATTAAGTTAAATGTGTGGTGTTTGTAGGCAAATCAAGGTGGGAAAATGGTGATTGAGTGGAAAGAACGCGGACATGAAAGAATAGACCAAATGGCATTGGAAGATCCAAACTGTCTTGATGCATTGAGGAACTATGGGCTCCTCAAGTTCTTTCTAACACTAGGCCTACAAACTCAACCTGAGCTACTGCAATACCTGATCAGTATATGGGATATCAGATGGGAGGTATTTGTGATCCATGACCAAGAGCTGGAGTTGGAGACTTCAGATATTTATTTGTGATCCATGACCAAGAGCTAGAGTTGGAGACTTCAGATATTTATTTCATTACAGGATTGTCTCACAGAGGGGAACCAGTCCAACTGTATGGAGGCAGGCTTATTGGGGCGAGTGTAAACATGCTGCTTACCCAACATTGCCCAGGAACTCTGAAATCTACCAGCGGTAAGATTGATATCATGAAAATAAATGATATTATATTGAAGGTGATACTCTTGACCATCAACCGAGTAGCTTGGGCTCAAGCACTACATGAGTCCAACAAATCTCGCTTCCAATATGTTGTGGACTGCATGGTGCCCATTGTCTTCAACTGGGCAGAAGCAATGAAAGTGAACATGAAGCGACAACTATCCAAATGCAAAGTAGGGAATCTGAGGAAATTTGGATATGGATCCATCCTAGTAACCTTCTTCCTGGAATGAATTCCACTGTTCCATTATCAAATGGCGGAGGTGAACCCCCCGGTACCACGAGATCCAAGGATGGTTTGATGGAGCGAGCTTATACCTAGATCTAGAGGGGCCCAACATATGTCTTACATTCCTACCTTCTTTGTGTGGCTTAGATGACAACTGATCACTGTGGAGGATTGGCCGTATAGTGAGATTGACTTCTGCGGTGATCCTGACATACCACTCCCAGAGGGAGAAGACTTTGATGATGGAGGTGAGCAAAACAATTTTGTTTTTGGTTTTTTATTGTTTTTGCATATATGTATTCGTGACAACTTGAATTTGTAATTGCAGATGTTGGATCAGAGAGACAAGAAGGGATGTCCCTAATAGCGAGGCACGTGGCTTGACAATTTGAGGTTGCTCCTTACCAGGAAGGAGTTGACAACGAAGAGGAGATTGCTCGAAATCTGGAGGGTCTGATGAGAGGGATTCCAGAGTATGCATAGATCAAGGACATTCCTCACCATTATCAGTGGCACATGGTGGGAGTGTTGGATTAGATCCGTCGATTACTGACTCGTGTAGTACGAGCAGTAACATGCTATCATGAGCATCACACAGAGTAGTCCATAGTTAGCATTTACAGTTTTGAGGTCTGCGAGCCACAGATGTACTTGGAACACATATATTTTTTGGATTTTTATGTATTACAATCAAACATTATCGACATATATATGCTATTTTTCTTGTTTACTATGATACATTGTTTTTCACATATTGTGTAAATGTCTATCTAAAACATAATTAGCCAATGCATATGTTAATGTATTCATATGCCTAAGAATGTGATGATATTTGATATAATCAAAATTTATTTCCAAGAGACAAATACACAAATACATTCACAATAATTGATGGTGTAGTGTTCTAGCTAGGGTACTAGACTAGACTATATTTATTATCGACCAGGATGCGTAAGCTTAGAGGCATGCGTCTAAAGTATATAGACATAAAGGATTGTTGGCTAAGTGGTTATGATGTAGGTCACAGGGCTTATTTACGGAAGACTGGGGTATGTCACCTATCATCCAAACACTCAGGTCACTCCGCTAATATACCTGATTACAATACTATCATTAAATGCATTTACCAAATTACACACTGAAACTAAACACTGTGTATCACTGCAACAATGATCTCAATCTCCTTACAAAGACATTACACATAAAACCCTTGTTCAATAAACACCCAGCATTCACTAATATTTATACAATATCAAAATATACAGAGATCATAAATGGATTTTGAAATGAAAACAAAGTTCATGACAGTGCTTTTAAAAGACAACACAGGGATCGAATCCCTTACAGGACGCACTTCAAGATCTCAGTGATGACTGTTCAGGCATTACCACAAACGCAAACCATATACATTCGATGGAAATCAAGAGCTATTGAAATCGAAACCCAATTAATTGTAACTGCTGTGCAAACCATATAATACCTATTGAAATCGAAATCCAATCAATCGTAACTACTGTGAAAACCATATGATAACCTAAGTGCAAATAAAATGAAAAGAACAGTATACCGGTTGAACGCAGGGCCCGTCTGCATTCCAGAGGTACACTGGACTATATTCGACCGGCTATCAAATCAATGCACGAGACACAAGTCGTAACTATAACTGGATTCTTAGTATTAAGTTCAAAAACTCTGTTTCAGAATGATACAACGATTAACCATTACATACATTACTCAGACTGTATTTACATATGTCTAGCACAACCATGTCATTTCGATAATGAATGTACATTCGGAATTTGGCTGTTGCCGCTTTTACTACATCGAGCTTTTCAAAATGTTTCTATCCTAACTGATTTCAAAAAGAACAAAAACTAAATCAAATTAGAATGAGCTGTTGTTTCTGCCTTTGTCGCCAGTGTGCCATGCTTTGACCTGAGTTGACCGCGCATGTAGGAGGGTCGATTCAGCTGTAGGATAGGTGTTTTTCCATGCTTGGACATTCTACTTTTCATCCATGCCTTTCGTTCTAGCCCAGCTGTTGTGCCACATGTCAAACAATGAGCTAATTACAGGATGTTGGAACTTGCTGTAACCATTTCACCAAAAACTTCTAATTCTTCAACATAAAATTCCTAAATCAATTTCAATGCATTTTAATAACTATATGACTATTAAATAACCAATTTCCAAGGATTCTAAGGGATATATGATGAAAAGGAATGGGTAAATGATATGTTTTAGGAGGAAAAAGGGGTCTTGGGATGATACCAACATCTCTCCCCGACTTAAGGAATTAGCATGTCCTCATGCCATCCTCGAAGTGCTTCCCTTGAACTCTGTCCCTGCCTGGATCTCTGCTGCCTTGAGCAATGTGTCCACATTCTTTTTCACCTGGTTATCTTTCTGACCCTTGAGCTCCTGCTTTAACCTTTTGTATTTTTCTTTGAGGGTCTCCTTCTGATTGTACCACTTAGTGGCCCAGTTAGAAATCTCCGTTTGCTCAGCCTCCAGTTCACTGATTCTCTCCCTTAACTTTTCATTCTTCTTCTGAGTTTCTTTACTCTGCGCCCGGAGCATTTCATTTTCTCTCTTGATAACATTTTCTAGCATATTAGCCTCCATGAGCTCTTCCTTTAATTCTTCAATTTGTTTTTCCAATTTCTTCTGTCTCTTAATGGGAGGTGGTGAACATTTTTCCTGCTTGTTATTGCTTTCTACCTCCATATCAACTTCTGGTCCTGGTAGTGAGTGGTCACCACTCTCAACATCCATTTGTGCAGGTGCATTGGATTCAAACTGGTCTTCTTGTAACTGGGCTTTTGGTGTCCTCCTTGTTCTTCATGAGTAAGTGGTGAAAATTTTATCTTTTTCGGCCCTCTTAGCATCCTCCTTTCTCATGTTCCTAGTCTTTATGCTGCCCACAGGTGGAGGTGCCTTGCTGGCTTTGGATACTAGGATTTCTTCTTCAATATCCTTCATGAACCCTGAGTCCTCTTGCACTTCTTCTTTATCTTCCTCATCTCTAATTTGATTAGCAGCTAGGAATTCTTTCCATGGTTTCCCTCTTCTCTGCAATTCATGCTCAATAAGAATTTTAATTAAGCCAAAGTGATATAGGCTCTTGTCTTCATTCCCCTTCTGCTTCTGGATAGTCTTGGACATCTTGGTTAAGCTTTGTAATAGAAAATATGGTACACTGATAACACATTGTTTCTTCAAGTGGAGCAGTAGTTTAATATGGTATAGATAGACAATACTGTAATGGCCTTCACAGGTTATGAATTTTTGAAGGATGTAGACCATCACATCCCAGGGATGCATCAACCAACTTCTTGGAACACCCTTCTTCCAGTTCACTGATGAGACTCTGGATCTAGACATAAACTGCGTCCACGATTTCTCTTTAAATTGTTTTGTTTTAAAATACTTCTCCCCTTCTGGACTAATCCCTATTGCCTGAGCTATAGTATCCTCTGAAACCCTGAATGAGAAGTTACCTATCAGGGCTTTTTCTCCATTGAAGGTGAAAGCAAATTGCTTGGTAACCTCCTCATTGCTTCCATGAAATTTCTCTAGAAATGGTAACCACTGTATTTCTCTGAGAATTTCAATGCAATCCTCATGATATTGTGAACTTTCGAACACACTCGGCTCGACCCTATTAGTCATAGTGGCAGAGGGTCATGCTCTAACCCTTCTCTGTTTATGTTCTTACAATTTTAACAAAGAAATTTCAAATTTGTTACCTGGTGTATCGCTTCCCTTAATCTTCAATATGATGCTCGGCCGGTCGATTGTCTTATGACTGTGGTGGGAGTCGAAACAGAGTGGTTATACTTTCCTCTTTCGGCGCTCACTGCTTCCAATCCTCACTGTGTAAATCGAACCCAAATGATAATACTTCTTTCGGCGCTCACTGCTTCTGATTCTACTTTGAAAGTTATGGGAATCAAATGCGAAAATGATGGTGGGATAACCGGCTGTACTCACTTCACAGCGTATTCATTCATTTTAGAACAGAGGAGTGCTGTACGCTTACATAGATGTCACCACAAGAGCGCTGGGAGCATGTATATATAATGCTGGGTATGGTTTTGGGGAGTCCCTTGAATCATTGGGTACGTCGGGTGGTGGAGTCATGATTTGGCTGTGTGGAATAAAATGAATAGGCCACTTTACATTTGTCTCTTTCCCTTGTATTTAAAAACACAATCCGCCACGTGTCCTATTTCAGTTGGCATTCGGTCGGATGGAGGATGTTGGTATGGCTGTAGGATGTATTTAGCATGACAAGGTTAATGTGTTGGTAATGGGTTTAGAAGTATGAATAGGTTGAAGAAATGATAAGAATCGGTGGAATAAGGGATGATAGGAAATGTAGGTGTCCTTGAAATCGATCATAACAGTTCACAGTCATCAAAGTTACATTAAAAATCAATCTAAGAAATTAAATGTTTAAGAACAAGAAACATATTACTCTTTTGTTGGTCGTTGTTGTATTGACATGCTGAGTAGCTAGTCCCTTTTTGACTGTTCTTTTGCTTGTTGTAACAGGTCCTCTAAGAAAGATTGAATGCACAGGTCCTTTGAGAAAAATTTGAAGATGTAACAGGTCCCTTGAGAAAGATTGAATGTAACAGGTCCCTTGAGAAAAATTTGAAAATGTTCATGCAGCTCCTTATATTGATACAGGTTCACTGAGCTTGGGCATTTGATGGAGTCTTGGTGCCCAAATCCTTGTAGAAACTTGATGAAACTCTTGTAGAAACTTGATAAAAATTTGTTGAAGTAGCCCTTGGTGTCAATCTTTTTAACAGGTCCCTTCTGAATGTCTTAAACAGGTCCCATTACTGCTGGTGTTGGTAGCATAGTTGTCTGGACAGAACAGGCCCCCCTGCATAATGTTTATAATCAGGTCCCTCTGAGATAAAACAATGACAAAACAACTTATTTATTGAAGTCTGGAATGCTGGAACAAGCTGCTTTGGAAATTTACAGTGAAGATATAGGATAAGAAATCTTTAAGAATTTACAATGGAGAGATAAAAGAACAAAGTGCTGATGCCTCTCTCCCCGACTAAAATTTTGACTTGTCCTCAAGTCATGATTCAGCTGATAAATCAAACAGTGAACAAAAGAAAGAGAATTCTTACCCGCCAACGAATTGGTTTTCAAGTAGGAATTCGAGGTTAGAGTGTGCCAGAGACTGGTTTTCACATCTAACCCATTATTATTATTTTTTTTTTTATATATATTTTTTTAGTTTTTGTTTGATATTAATTTTTTTTTTTTTTATTTCTTTTTGACTCTGAAATTGAAATGAAATGGAACTAAGGAAGTGATACTGCAGCTGAGGGCTGCAGTACCTCAACCTCTCTTTGCTGAGATAGTGTATAGAGAAAATCTTGCTTGCTGATGGGCTTGGTGTATAGTTTCAGGCGATGACCATTGACTGTGAAGGAGTGACCTTCTCCATCAATAGTTTTGAGCTTGACTGAACCATTGTCATAAGCCTGAACAATTTCATAGGGGCCCATCCAATGGGTGGTGAACTTGGCTTTATGATCTCTGAATTTTGAGTCAAAAAGTAAAGCCCAGTCACCTTCCTTGAACTGCTTCTTCTTAATATGTGCATCATGCCACTGCTTCCTTTGTTTTTGCATGAGGATTGTGCTTTCCTCTGCTTGCTGCCTCATCTCATCCAGTTGGTTCAACTGCTGAATTCTTTCTTTTTGTGCTTGGTCCAAATCAATTTGTAAATCTGCAGCCAGTTTAAAGGTATGTATTTGGAACTCAATAGGAAGCATTACCTCTTTGCCGTACACCAACTGATATGGTGTAAATCCTGTAGTATCTTTCCAGGTAATCCTGTAAGCCCAGAGTGCATCTTTGAGCTTCTCTTCCCAGTTTTTCCTGTTCATTGCAACAATTTTAGTAATGATGCCTTCCAAGGTTTTGTTTGTTGATTCCACCTGCCCATTGGCCTGTGGATGGTAAGGGGTACTTTTCCTATGCTTGATTTGGTATTTGTCTGTGATGTCCTTCACTAAATTTGAGGTGAATTGAGTACCTTGATCAGTCACAATTTCCCTTGGTACTCCATACCTCACAAAAATCTCCTCAAAAAGGAAATTGACTACTGTGTGTTCGGTTGCTCTAACCAGTGCTTTTGCTTCAGCCCACTTTGTGACGTAACCAGTACATACTAAGATGTACTTCTTAGCATTGGAGGTTGGGTTAATGGGTCCTATAAAGTCTAGAGCCCACTTATCAAATGGATCTAAGTGAACTTGGGGCTGAAGGGGCATCTCATAGGTAGCTGTTGGTCTGCCCATTCGTTGGCAGCTGTCACAACTCTTTACATACTTCTTGGCATCCTTGAAAATGGATGGCCAGTAGTATCCAAGAGTAAGAACTTTGAATGCTGTCCGCTTCGCTGCAAAATGCCCACCACACGGTTCATCATGGCAAGATTTTAAAATATCAATTGCCTCATCATTTCTTACACATCTTCTAATAATCATATCATAACCAGTGTAAAATAAATCGCCATTAAGCCATGAATATCTAGCACTTTGTTTGACTAGTCTCTTCCTTTCCTTTGCAGTAAAGTGTGGAGGTGTCCTTCCTGTAGACAAATAATTGGCCAAATCAGCATACCAAGGAGTTACTATGGAAATTGCAAATAAGTTTTCATCTGGAAAAGAATCTTCAACTGGAACAACCTCACCTGGATTTTGCACTCTAGAGAGAAAATCTGCCACCTGGTTCTCTTTGCCTGGTCTATCTAACACTGTGATGTTAAATTCCTGTAACAATAGTAGCCATCTGGTAACTCTGCCACTAGTTATTGGTTTATTCATTAAATATCTAATGGCCGAATGATCAGTATGTACAAAGACCTCATAACCAGTGATGTAATGTCGGAATTTATTCACAGCATAAATGATGGCAAGTGTTTCCTTTTCTGTAACTGTATAGTTTAACTCTACAGGTGTTAGATTTTTACTAATGAAATAAATGGCATAAGTACAAGATTCCTCTTTTTGGCCTAAGGATGCACCTACTGCAGTGTCGGATGCATTTGTAAAGATATGAAATGGTAGGCTCCAATTAGGCCCTCTCAAGACTAGTGCGGTAGATAGTTTATTTTTGAGTTGTTCGAATGCTTGTTGGCAGTTCTCATTCCAGTTGAAAAGTACATCTTTGGTTAGAAGTTTAAACAAAGGTAAAGCTATCTTACTAAAATTTTCAATAAATCTTCGGTAATAGCTTGCATACCCAAGGAAACTTCTTACCTCTCTCTGATTCTGTGGAACTGGCAAATCAGTAATGATCTGGATCTTTGCTGGGTCAACCTGGATGCCTTGAAAAGAAATCTAGTGGCCTAACACTATCCCTTCGTTTAACATCATAAAGCACTTTTCATTGCTGAGGGACAGGTTAGCTTCAATACATCTTTTCAAAACTCTCTCAATATTTTCTAATGCATGTTCAAATGAATTGCCATATACTGAAAAATCATCCATGTAGACTTCAACACAATCATGAATTAAATCAGCGAAAATAGCTAACACAGCTCTCTGAAATGTAGCTGGAGCGTTACAAAGTCCAAATGGCAAAACATTGTAGGCATAGGTGCCCCAAGGACAGGTGAATGTGGTTTTGTCCTGGTCTTCAGAGGCTATCCTGATCTGGCTGTAGCCACTGAAACCATCAAGAAAAGAAAATGATGACTTGCCAGCTAGGGTGTCTAACACTTGGTCAATAAATGGCAGTGGGAAGTAGTCTTTGAGCGTTTCTTTGTTCAGCTGTCTGTAATCAACACAAATGCGCCACTTACCATTTTTCTTGGGTACTATAACCAATGGGGATACCCACTGACTGTCAGAAATAGGATATATAAAATTAACTCTCAAAAGTTTTTGCAATTCCTCTCTGACAATATCTTGGAGCATGGGGTTCATTCTTCTCTGTGGTTGCCTCACTGGTTTAATGGTGCTATCTGTATAGATATGGTGAGTGCATGTGTCGGGGTGAATCCCATGCATATCGGTGTAGTCCCAAGCAAAGGCTTTTTGGTATTTTCTCAAGAGTTTAATCAATTTCTCTTGTTGAGATGAGTCTATGTGATTGCCTATGTTCAGAGTTTTCCCTGGACTAATCTCTATGATCTGACTCTGTGTATTGGTGATGGATTGAACTGGAAAAATGTCGTGAAATGTAGTTTGCAAAGATTGGATGGTGCATGTTTCTTGAAAGCTTTGGGCCAGAAGTACATCTGCATCATGATATTGTTCACTTCTCAAATTTTCAGACATGTCAGGTTGAGAAAGGAATAATTCTACCAAATCATTATTGTCTTGGTCCTGGAAATCATAGATTTGGTCAATGCTAAAAACAGATTGTACTTCTTCTTTATCATTAAATTTATCATCAAGCCACAAATTATGTGTTACTGCTGGTGATTGTGCCGATGGATAAAGGGTGAGTTGTTTTCTTTCGGTCCCTCTTGAAATGATCATGTTGCCTGATCGACATCCTATGAATGCATCAGCAGTCGCTAACCATGGTCTACCTAGGATGATAGGGTGTCCTCCTAAATTGGATTTGGGTTGAAGGACTAAGAAATCCACTGGATACTCCCAAGAGTCCAGTGAGACAATGATGTCTTCCAAAATCCCTTCAGGAATGACTTTGGGCCTATCTGCTAGTTCTAGAACAATTGTGGTATGTTGCAAATTTATGAGCTGGAGTGTTCTCATGGTTTCAAGAGTCATGACATTGATTGCGGCTCCAAGATCTATCAAAGTGTTTGGAATCTGTATGTTGTTAATGATGGTGGTCACTTTGGGAATGCCAGGATCAACATACTTCTCCATGGAGATGGTATTGGTCATAAGGCCTGCTAAATTTCCTAAAACATGAATGGTTTGAGGATCAATCCTTTTCCTAGCAGGCTTCTTGAGGCACATGTCTTTGATGGCTTTGGTATAGATAGGAATGTCTTTTATAGCTTGCAGCAATGGAATTTTTATGTAGACATTTTTAAGTTCATCTAAGACATCAAATTGTGGTATAGACGGTGGTGGTTTTACTTGGACCAATCGGTCTAGAAAAGGTGGATGCAGTGGTTGCATCTGTTTATCTTTGGTATCATTGTTTGGTTTTGTTGGATTTGTCATTTCATTTTCCTTTTCTGAGTTTTCTTCTTGCTTATCTGTTATTGAAGAATCTTTGTGGAGCACCCTACCAGACCTCAAATTAATGTTTTGCAAAGGCAGTATGGAATATGAGGTTCCTTCTTCTACATTGTAGGCTGGCCTTTCTGCTCTATTATTCGGATTTGGGACAGTTTGAGCAGGAATTTGAGTGGGTCTGGGAGGTTGTGAGTTAGCTGGAAATTGCAGTTGTGGTGGATTTATTGGTGGAGGAGCAGGCAGTGCTTGTTGAGGAGGTTGGGGCTGATAGACAACTTGCTGAGGATACTGCTGATATGGGTGAGAATGTGATGGATACGACTGTTGGTATTGTTGATATGGTTGTGAGTAAGGTGGGTATGATTGAGGATATGTATGATAAGATTGGGAGTACTGTTGAGACGGTCTCCATTGGTGTTGTGGTTGGTTTTGGTGCTGCCATGGCATGGGTACATTCCATGAGTTTTGTGCATACATTTGATCATTCATAGGAAATTGCAGATTTTGATTTGGAAACATACCTTGGGGTGCTGGCCTTGGCTGCCATGGTCGCTTTGTGCCCATGTAATACACGATTTCCATCTCTGTATTGGCTGCCATATTACAGTTCTGCAAAACTTTAACTTTAGGACAGTTAAACATATCATGATGTTCAGTACAGAAAACACAAACTTGGATGTTCTCTAGAGGGCAATCTTTTAATGCATGTTTCTTCCGGCATTTTGGGCAGAAAATAGCCATGATATGATCTTCATCTTCTTGTTTCTTCTTGGCTTTTAAAGTGTCAATTTGGTTCCCCAGAGTGCTTAACAAATCTGTTTTAAATTCTTCTAAAAGATTCCCTATTTCGGCCTTGGTGACACTTGCAGAGGCAGTTTTTGTGACCCTTGATGACAGACTTCTCTTTCCCATTTTAGATTTACTCCTTGAATACTTTTCGCACAACTCAACGATTTCTTCAAAGGGTAAGGTAGAAATGTCACCTTTTCCCATCAAGTTGAGATCATCCATGTATTCCTCTCGGATACCTTTCAAGAATATTGTGCGGACCAGATCAGGAGGCATAGTTCGGTGTTTAGATTTTTGTAAGTTGTAGACAAACCGTTCTAAATATTCCTCTAAGGTTTCATCCTCTTGCTGACTCATTCTAAAGATATCATCTTTAGAGTCTTTGGATCTGCAATAAGGCTGACATTTCCTAAGAAATATTCTCCTCATACCATCCCAATCAACTATAGCATGCTCACCAAGCCCCATGAACCATTTCAAGGCTGATGCCTTTAATGTAGCTGGGAACAATCTAAGCCTATGGGCATCATCTGTATAGCCATAAATTCGACATACAATGTCAAACTCTAACAAGAATGAGTCCGGATCCTCCGAAGCCATACCATAGAAATTTGGTAGCACAGATGGGGGTGTGTTTTTCATTTTGATCTCCTCATCCTCCTGTGGTTCATGTATAGGGAACTTAAAAGTTGACTCCTCTTCATCTCCTTGGCGTGGTACTGATCCAGATACTTCCTCAGCCATTCTAATTGGTCTCTCTGTGTCAGTGTCACTTGGTGGAAAAAGGAGGAAGGAAGATTGTTCGGTAACTGTACTACTTTCTCCTTGTGTAGAAGGTCTAGGAAAGTGCTTCGTCTGTGATTTATGTGTGAATAAAGTTTCCATCTCAATAAGAGTAAGTTTCTGCCCTGAATAAAATTTTTCTGCCAATGTTTGGATAACTTCCTCAGCTGGTGTTGTATTCCCTAGAGAGTCTGCTCCTGATGATGATGGGTTAGTTTTTAGATGGTGGGGGGTTTTTACAAATCTCCCTTGACTGTCTCTAAATCTAGGCATAAATGAACATGATTTCTAACTGTGTTTTTGTTTATTTTTGTGTGTTGAATTTTTTTTTCTTTTTTTCTGAATCCTTTAAGTACGCCTCCCCGACAACGACGCCAAAATGTAGTGTTCTAGCTAGGGTACTAGACTAGACTATATTTATTATCGACCATGATGCGTAAGCTTAGAGGCATGCGTCTAAAGTATATAGACATAAAGGATTGTTGGCTAAGTGGTTATGATGTAGGTCACAGGGCTTCTTTACGGAAGAGTGGGGTATGTCACCTATCATCCAAACACTCAGGTCACTCTGCTAATATACCTGATTACAATACTATCATTAAATGCATTTACCAAATTACACACTGAAACTAAACACTGTGTATCACTGCAACAATGATCTCAATCTCCTTACAAAGACATTACACATAAAACCCTTGTTCAGTAAACACCCAACATTCACTAATATTTATACAATATCAAAATATACAGAGATCATAAATGGATTTTGAAATGAAAACAAAGTTCATGACATTGCTTTTAAAAGACAACACAGGGATCGAATCCCTTACAGGACGCACTTGAAGATCTCAGTGATGACTGTTCAGGCATTACCACAAACACAAACCATATACATTCGATGGAAATCAAGAGCTATTGAAATCAAAACCCAATTAATTGTAACTGCTGTGCAAACCATATAATACCTATTGAAATCGAAATCCAATCAATCGTAACTACTGTGCAAACCATATGATAACCTAAGTGCAAATAAAATGAAAAGAACAGTATACCGGTTGAACGCAGGGCCCGTCCGCGTTCCAGAGGTACACTAGACTATATTCGACCGGCTATCAAATCAATGCACGAGACACAAGTCGTAACTATAATTGGATTCTTAGTATTAAGTTCAAAAACTCTGTTTCAGAATGATACAACGATTAACCATTACATACATTACTCAGACTGTATTTACATATGTCTAGCACAACCATGTCATTTCGATAATGAATGTACATTCGGAATTTGGCTGTTGCCGCTTTTACTACATCGAGCTTTTCAAAATGTTTCTATCCTAACTGATTTCAAAAAGAACAAAAACTAAATCAAATTAGAATGAGCTGCTGTTTCTGCCTTTGTCGCCAGTGTGCCATGCTTTGACCTGAGTTGACCGTGCATGTAGGAGGGTCGATTCGGCTGTAGGATAGGTGTTTGTCCATGCTTGGACATTCTACTTTTCATCCATGCCTTTCGTTCTAGCCCAGCTGTTGTGCCACATGTCAAACAATGAGCTAATTACAGGATGTTGGAACTTGCTGTAACCATTTCACCAAAAACTTCTAATTCTTCAACATAAAATTCCTAAATCAATTTCAATGCATTTTAATAACTATAAGACTATTAACTAACCAATTTCCAAGGATTCTAAGGGATATATGATGAAAAGGAATGGGTAAATGATATGTTTTAGGAGGAAAAAGGGGTCTTGGGATGATACCAACAGATGGTTTCTGACAGAATATTGTGCATTGAGCTTAAGAACAACAAGTTGCTAATCAAGGTTTAAACCATTTCTCGAATGTCAAGAGCAATAGCTTTTGAAAAGAGTTCGAGAACTGCGCTATATTCAATAATTTTATTAGTTGTTCGACCCTAACAAATATCTTGAAGATAAATCAACTCACCATGAGGGTCATAAATAGCCCATGCCGCGGATGATAAATTCTGGGTACTACGGCAAGTACCATTAGCGAAACCGACATAAGGAGTCACAAACATCTGCAAAGAAAGTGAAGACATAAGCAGGAAAGCTGCTTGAAAAAACACACCAAACCAAACTGCATAAAAATGAATAACACACTTATGTACATAAGTAACCATGTGAGATGACTCACGCATAATAATTTTTTAGGTACATCCCATTGCAAGGCTTGTTCAAAGGGTTACCCTCATAATCAATTAGCTCATAGGCTCCTTTTTGTAATACACGCTTGACAATACAGGATCCATGCCACATGGGTTCGAATTTTCCTACCCCTAGCTTATCGTTAGCTTGGTCATATAATAAGACCAAATCACCCTCAGAAAAAGCACGAGGAGAAACCAACTAATCAAAATGTGATTTAACTCGCTTTTTCTGCGCTTCAATAACTAAAGCAGCGAGACGATGAGTTTCATCCAGTCATTCCAAATATAGGAGACGCTCCTCTTGAGGTGAGGTATCAGGGAGTAATTCGACAACCAATTTGAGTGAGGGAATTTCACATTCAATTGGTAGGGTAGCTTCCGGACCATAGACAAGCTGAAAAGGTGTGAATCTAGTTGCACCTTTAGTCAAGGTTCGGTAGGCCCACGGAGCTGAAAAAATCATGAGATGCCATTTAGATTTGTGCATCCCAATAGTGCACTGTAGCATAGCAAATAAAAATTTGTATATCGCTTCAACTTGGCCGTTGGACTGAGGGTAATATAGAGTTGAGCTGTTGTTACGTAAACCCAATTTAGAACTCAGCTTAGCCATCATATAATCCTGAAAATGGGATCCAGGGTTAGTGAAAATGGCTTGAGGCACTCCAAACCTGGAAATAACATGATTGAAGAGAAATTGCACAACTTTTTTACCATTAGCTGAATATGTAGGCATCACTTTGGCCCATTTGGTGAAGTAATCCACGTCAATGATAATATAACCATGCCCCCTAACCGAACAAGGGTTACATGTCATAAAATTAATGCCCCATTTGGCAAAGGGACCAATGGTAATAATGAGGTGAAGGAGAGCGGGTGGGGTGCACATTTTTCGCTGATAAATCTGGCACTCATGGCATTTATGGACAACAAGAATGCAATCTTTAAAAATGGAGGGCCAGAAATAACCAGCGCAGAGGATATTTTGAGCAGTGGTGTAGACAAACAAATGAACACCACATGCGCCAGAATGGCAGTCACTTAATACTCTTTCAACCTCATCGAGAGTTAAGCATCGACGAAGAATCGAATCAACACCAACGCGGTATAAGGTATTCCCAATGATGTGGTAAGGTTGGGATTGATGCCAAATGCGTCGAAGATCATCCTTGGACAACATAGACCAGAAGGTAGAAGTTTGGAGATACACGATGATATCACCGTACCAAAGATTGAGAGTGCTAATCAAAGAGAGAGTCTCATTGGGGAGTTGCTCATTAGCACCAGTAGGAAGTGAAGTAGAGGGAAAAGAGCAAATCAACTCAACAAATACAAGTGATTTCTTTGATTTGGCAGTAGTGAACACCAAGTCAAATTCCTGGAGAATGACAATCCACTTGGAATATTTTCCCCCAAGTAACTAACGAGTCAGAATATAAGTCATGTGGTTGCAATCGGAAATCATGGTTGTAGTGCGGAGGTGAATATAATGCTGAAAGCGTTGAACAACCTGAACAACAACGAAAGCCAATTTCTCAACATGAGCATAACAGGTCTCAGTATTGAGGAGACTGTGACTAAGGTAATAAATGACATGTTCATGACCTTCGTCATCATCTTGCACCAGTACCATAGCAATAGTGCTAGAAGTTGCAGCTAGATAGAGGAAATAATCACGATGATAGTTTGGAGGGTGCAATAAAGGAGCATTAATGGGGACAAATATCAAGTCATAAAAAGAGTTTTTGGGCGGTCTCATCCCAACGAAATGGAGTTCCTTGCTTAAGCAATCGGGTGAACCCTGAAGCTAGCTCAACATAGTTAGACACAAAGCGACGAAGGAAATTCACTTTCCCTTACAGAATTTGTAATTGATGCAACGAAGACGGAGGGGGTAGATTAAAAATAGTCTCAACTTTGAGAGGATCAAGACCAATACCATCCTTTGACACAATAAAACTGAGAAGTCATCTGGACTCAACATAGAAGACACAATTATGTGGGTTAAGACAAATGTTATAGTGTCTACAACGAAGAAAGATTTGTTGAAGGTGATCAGGATGGTCATTGTGCTTATGTGAATGAGCAGGAAGATCATCCAGATAAGGCAGAATGATGTTTTTAATGTCGTAAAAAGGATAAGACATCGCTCGTTGGAAAGTAGCCCCAACATTCTTAAGGCCAAAAGGGAGATTTTTATATGCAAAAGTCCCCCACAGACAGATAAAGGTGGTCTTGTGTTGATCAGTTGGTGAAATGTTTATTTGGTTATAACCAGAAAAACCATCCATAAAGGAGAAAATCTCACTCCCAGCACATTCATCTATAATCTGGTCTATAAAAGGAGTGGGATAATTCTCCTTTAGACAAGCACGATTAATGTCACAGTAATCAACGCAAACACGAATGGTGCCTTGTTTCTTAGTCACCGATATGATGTTGGACACCCAATCTGTCAGAGGAATAGGATAAATAAATCTAGCTTTAAGAAGTTTTTCAATCTCTCCTTTGATGGCGACTGTTTTTCTAGGGTGCAGATGACTAAGCCGTTGATGATCAGGCTTTATGTTAGGATAAGTCAAAATTTCATGCATGATTATACTTGGGTCAATGCCAGGAATTTATTTATAAGACCATGAAAAAGCATCTCAAAACTCTTCAAAAAGATGAGTATAAATCTTGATCTCATCAGGAGAACAAGTTACCTGATCTGAAATCACCCCTAGGTGACCTCAGGAATTTAATGAAGGTATTACAGACTCATGTGCTGGTGATAAGCCTATGTTATTTTAAGCAATGGATCGATAAGATTATGAAATACACAGGCAATGGAAAACAATAAGAAAATACAAAAACACAACAAATTAATAAGGAGTTCACCCAATCCTCTTGGGCTACGTCTCCTGGTCCAGCCTTCAGTGGTGGCCTTATTTATTGTGTCTTTAAGCAGAGTTTTTACAATGAGGAGCTTGTTAGAGCCCAGATTTACCTCAGGCTGAAAAGGTAAGATTCTAGGTCCACAGCAAACCACGCTCAGCCTCGTAGCTAGCCCTACGAGGACAGGAGAGGGCTCTCTCCGGGTCAATCTCAGCAAAAGATAATCGATGGGGCTTGAGATGACTGAAATACAAACTAATTTTAGGCTAGGTATGAAGTGCAAAGATTTGATTTGATTTTTTTTGGGAGTTGTGTTGGAATCAAGGTAAAGGCAAATTTGGGTCTGGGGATGAGGCCAAATTTTCGCAGAGTTTCCAGTTGGGGCAAGGTAGGCAGTAGTTTTGATGCTTTAGATTAAATGAATGGATGGAAAAGACCGCTGAGGAGCTGAAGAGGGCAAGAGGGTACCAAGAATCCTCTTCAAACTAGAGAAAACATTGAAAACTAAACAAAATTTAAGGCAGAGCACAACAAACTCATGAATTCTACCTTTGTCACTCAATTTGTTTAATTTCAGAAGAAAAGAGAAGGGAAATGGCATACATAAAACATCAATGAACTTACGATTACATGAAGAAACACACCATCAAAACACAGAGCCACAAGGATCCCAACAAGTGCTGCAAAACCCTGGTCTTTCCTTTGCCAAAAATGTAGAAATCAGATGTACAATGGAATGCCAAGCAATCCCAAGTGTCCAACCATGCTAATGACTGAAAAACAACATAATATAGACAAACATAGCTCATCCTTGCCTCTAGGGGTCGAGCTCATGAGTTTAGGAGCTGATCCAACTGATTCTAAACTGAGAACTAGAAACTAGGCAAGATAACAACATGCCTCTAAAAACAAGGGAACTGATTCATTCATTTTGAAACAACTTCTAAACTGACGAATCTACCTCTAAAAGTGAAAATCAAACATATTTACATCATAATCCATCAATTTTCATCAAATTATATCATAAATTTTCCATTAGGAAAGTGAAAAGGTCAAACTAGGCGAAACTGGGCGAAAAACAGAGCAAAACTTGGTCAAACTGGCAATTTTTCCTCTATGCGTAGCGCTTGTTTGTCTATGCATAGCGCCTGTTTGGACCCACTTTTGGAGGCCTTTCTGATGTCCAAATGAGCTCCACGTGTGCTTTCAAGAAAGGTCTGCCTGTCTAATTCCCAACCCAGGTGGAATTTTTCAATTTGGCCTCCATTTGCCCCTCTAAAGGTCCATTTTCCCAACACTGCTTCCTGTGTGTCAAAATAGGGGCAGTGAGGTCATTTTTGAGTGTTTTTTGACCTTTTGAGGGCCCAAAACCTGCCCAAATTTCTTGGCCATAGGTAGAAAAGTGTAATTTTGCATGCCAAATCCAAAAATGCAAAGTTTTTGTGATTTAGAGCCCCCTAGCAAAAGCGAGCGCCACGTGGCGCGGCGCATAGGGAGGAAAACTCTGTTTTTTGTGCCAAAAATTTTCAAAATGCAAAAATTGCTCCAAATTTCTTGAAATTTGGGTTGAGTCATCTTTATCAAGTGTTGTGATGGGCCAAGGAAGCCTCAGCCAAGATTTGAAGTCCTTCATCCTCTTTTTGCCTCTTTGATGCTCTCTTTAGCTTTGCTTTCAAATTCCTGATTCTTGCTTGGCACACCAAGTTTCGGGACAAGTAATGATATGACAAGTTTCTAAGCATATTCTTCTCATTTATTGCCTTCTCTAGCTTCCTCTCCAAGTGGATATTGACTCTCTCGAGCCATGACTCCCTATCGGCATTGATCTCTTGCTCCAAGGAAGTGAATTCCATCCTCCTCCTTCGGGCACTTTGACGGTTTTGCTGAATGTTCTGTAACTCCATCACCACCTGCTGATCCTCAAGCTGCTTGTTTCTACTCCAAATACTGTATAGTCCACTAGGCTCTATCCAAGTTGGTGGACAAGGCATCAATGTCCGCCTGCTGCTCCTAAATGATCTCTCTAAGTTTTTCACTCGGTGGACCCATGTCAGTATCATCACCCTCAATGAGGATGAAATCAGTGTCTCGCTCACTTGATGGTCCTTCCTCTTGCAGAGGCCTCTTGCCTCGGTCCCGAACCTGCTATGCTGATGGAGGAAGCGAGGCCCCTTCCACCCTGGGTGGAGATAACACTCGCTTCGCTGCTGCAAACAACCGTCTAGTGCCTCTCTGATAAGAGATGAACACCGGCACACTAGCGGTCTCATGGCCCTCATACTGATGAGAAGGTCCACCTGTCTCATGCTTAACCTCTGATGGTCCCTGTGAAGCTCTGAAAAAATCACGTGAGATGAAGTCATCCCAAGTGATGCCCTGTAATCCAAGCTGATGAACAACCACAATATTGATGAGAGCAAACTGATAAACATTGTTAAGCTGCTGATAAGGGGTCTTGTGCTACACAAGGGTGGTCATCCTTTCTATGTTTCGGCATATGAAATAAGGAATGTTCATCATCCGTACCTAAGTGAAATGCATCAGCAGCCTAATGTGATAAGCATACAAGCGGGAGAACCGGCCCTCACAGGTGAAATACTTCATGATGAGTTTCATTAAAGGAGCATACTCATCCTTGAGAAACCGAAAAGGAAACACTCTCCTAAGTTGCCTTAGAAAACCAAGTTTGATGTATGGTTCATAGTGTTGCCGGTCAATCTTTTGTCTCTTATTCCATGGTTCTCCAATGTTTGGTATGCCGGTTTCCAATGAAATGGTTTCTAGTGTTAATGTGAAAGTAACACCAGAAAGAGTGGCTTGATCACCATGCAAATGCAACACAAATAAGCGGGCCAACTCACGATGATACTGACTATGAGAAACCTTCTCGCAAAATTCATAGCATGACTAATGATGGAAACAAAACATGGCAAGAGGACAGGCCTACAACTGGGTAAGAGTGGTGGGTTCTTCTCTGATATGTCTGCCACCTCTATGATGCCTCCGGGTTGCATGTCCCTCCATGGGTGAATCACTTTGGGTCTCCTCTTCATAATCATATGAAGGATCTGATGCCATAACTGCTGGTGAACAAACTGCCTTGAAGAAATAGGTGCTGATATGTCAAACTGTGTTTGGACTGCCTTTGAAGATTGTTTGACCTCTGCTACCAAGGGAAAAAAATGAAACAAGGGACTGTTAGGAGAGGGAAAAATAATGGTAAATTTGGGATTGTTGGGACAGAGTTAGCTAGGGAAAAAAGGGATGTTATGGGTTTTTGTATAGGATTAGGGTTTAGGATTTTATAATAGAAAATTTGGGAAAGGGAACTTGGGATAGGGGATTAGTGAATTTAGGGGGTAGGGGAACTTAGGGAACCATGAAACAGGGAAAAATGGGGAAAGGGAATGATGGAGGGAAGATGAATTGGTAGCAAAATAGATTTTCAAAACCCTAGGCAACGATTTTTGTTTGAGGAATTTGAAATGATAGGGTTTGATTGTTTTTAAACACTCACCACATCAACCATCATAACATCAACACCAAACTTGGATAAACAACAGAGGTGAAGCTCAACCTACTTGGAACAAGGTGAACTCGAGCGATTTTTGCGATTGGAGGTTGTTCTGGTGATTTTTGGGTCCTCTGACTGTATGCGCCGCACATCATACCCAATGCACTGCGCCACACCAATGAGCCGCGCCCGTGAAAAAATACACTGTGTTCTAAAGCCCAGTGCGCCGCGCCTCACTAGTGCACTGTGCCTCCTGCTCAGTGCATCGTGCCGGTCTTCTTACAAAGATTTTCGCCCAGTGCTTACACTCACTCACCCAATTTGCTCTATCTTGCTTCTCTTTTGCAAATTGATGGAATCACTTATAAACAAAGAGCTTTTGAAATCTTGGCTTATGAAACCCACTTTTATAATGTTTTGTATTTGACTTCATTTTACAAACTTTGTTTTTGGACATTTTTCACTGCTTTTTCACTTTGTGATGAATTTAATGACCTGAGATTGCTTGTTTTTTCAGATGCTGGAGCTTCTAGGCTAAGGAAAGAAACCATGGTGCAGATGAATGAATTTACAATGAGGAAAACAAAAACTTTCATGATTTTGTACAATAAATGCTAAATACTCTGTTTTTTCCTCAAAACAGAGTTTTGAGGAAAAACACATTTGCGAACACTTGGCGATGAAATTTATTAATGTTGAAACATTCTCATGGCCTGTTGGAAATTATTGAACACTCTGACACATTTTTTGACGAAACCCTAATAAAACCCTAGACCTAAGTGACCATGAAACCCTAAAGACAACTTTTGCAATTTTCAAGATAAAAAGACTGTATATGTTTTTTTTTTAAAATGAACACACATGAGCCAGCAAGTAGATAACATGAGGGGAATAAGTGACAAGGCCCTTCCGTCAGATTATGGCATGCCCCTAATGGAATGCAGATGAATGAACTATATGAGACACCTAAAAAATGAAATGCAATAAGAGAAATGATCTCTGACGGAGGGATGTAAAGACCGACTCTAACAGAGCTCAATCTGAGTCTCGTGTGACAGATGATGCTTAGTAGGGTGGTACTTGGATTCCCCAACCCACTAGAGTACACAGACTCCCACTTACCAAGTCTCGACCTCAACTGGTCTTAATGGGATGAGTCCCATTTGGTACTCAGTTCCCGACAGATATCCTCACAGGGATTTCTTGAACCTCGCAAGCCTTCTCGGTTCTGTCTGCTCGATGCCGACTTGGCTTTGCAGGTTAGCTCGACTTCTTTGTTCTTTGCTTATTTCTTCACTCTCTGTTCTATCTCCTCTCTGTTCTTTGTGTGTTCGTGGCTTAAAGCCAATCCATCCCTTGACTGTTCGCTTCCTCTTCCGGCCCTTCGAATTTCCTGCCTTTGTTTGCTTAGAATTCCCTACCTCTGCGTCATCGCCATTATGTAGGGAGGTGGCCACTTGTCCCCTCATGAACTGAGCGCCAGCTCTTCCTCGAACGGTCGTTATTTCGATTATTCCATGAAATGATTCATCCGCCAGCTCAACAGTCAAATCATACTTCAAACCTTTATGCGCCGTAGCTTATTTCTCCCTCGGGTCTGGTCATCCATCGGGTTGAACCTCTGCCACTTGATCTGGAGCCCCCAGATCCTACGGTCTTCGATTTTATCACGCAGTTGACTTGCTCGATAGTTAGTCCGCGATGTAAGTGGTTTTTCTCTCTCCCCACCGGACACGCGTCACTCGATGTATGGAATTGCTTGGTCCTCTGACAAACCCGCTTACTACCCGAAATGCCTCCGATATTCTGCCAGTTTTGGAGTGCAGGACTTGCCTATCGGTTTTAGTGCTTTTTGCACGGTTTCCTGGCTTCCCTTTTGACCGAGCACTCGGGGCTTTGCACTAATCGCGCATCAAAAACAACCTCCGTTTCTGGGTTTGAGCTTCCCAACTACCATTTTTGCACCATGCATAGTCCCCATGGGCCATCAGTCAGCACGCTTTGACCGAAGGTCCCCGTTGCTCCGTGTTGGCTGCAAATTACCATTATACAGAGGTTATTTATGATAGCTCGTTGTTTACAAGATTTTGAAGTCTGTCATGATTTGAAACAGTCATAGGATTCTGATAATTTTGATGGATCCATTCGGATCATTACCCCTGTAGGAATGTTTTCAACATTACCAGGTTTAATATAAATGTCAATAGGCATTGTTTGAGTAATATTACCTATATTCCCTTCCGACCAGACTTCATGGGTCATGATAGGCATCTGAAGTGGTTTGGGCAGGAAACGAGAAGATAAATCCTCAAGATAGGTAGACATGACTTCCGGGCTAGGTAAGAATGAGGAACGATGATGAGTATCATTCCAAGGTGCTTCCTCAAGAGACATAATTTCCATGATACTTTTGCTACTAGGAAACCTCTCAATTAAGGGATCAGAAGAATCTGAAGGACCAAGCCAAGGATATTGAGAATACGCATCAAGCTATGTACCCAAAGCAGTGTGATCAGTAGATACCGAGGCCGAAGCTGAAACAATCTCCACATAATTAATCTCAGTGGGGCTTAACGACATAACATCACCCTACGAATCAACTTGATCAGGAGGGGGAATGACCCAAGGATCAGATTTAACCGAGATCATGTTTACTAAGGCAACATGCGGAGGTGGGAGAGGAAAAATACCCATTAAGGTGGGATCTTTGAAATTTCCAGCCCCCACAGTCTCATATGTAGCACCGGTGTGCTTCACGTAAGGAACATTGCCATTCGAGGAGGAAGAGGAAAATAAAGACAATTGTTTGACTGTGACAATTTTCCCTTGATGAGGAAAACATTGCACATGAAAAAGAGAGGAGGCTACACAATGCATAACATCAGTCCAACTCTGCCTGAGTAGAAGATTATAGTTAAGATTTGCATCAATAATTTCTACTTCGACATTAACTTTCTTGCCTTCCAAGGTAATGGCAAGATTAGGAAGGACATCGAATGGTCGAGAATCATGTCCATTAAAGGCTTCCAACGTGTTAGGTGATTTGTTTAGGGTATGGGAATCAATTTCCTTCCAACAAGACACATACATGATGTAGGTAGAAGCACCTTCATCAATGACAATCCTATGAATCATCTTTTCATTAATAATTACCTGAATGAGAAAGGCAATTTGATGGGGTAAGCACTGAACATGGTTTTCTAGATCAAATAAAATGAGATTGGAATCAGATGGATCAACACCTCCAATGGCCGACAGTAATGCTTTCCATTGAGAGGGACAAATTTGAAGGACCTCGAGGGTAGACATCGCTGATGGATCCTGAGTTAAATCCTCAACAATGTTGTAATGTTGAGCGGCTCGAGCATTTGGATTATACAAGGACTTTCGCAGCACACATCGAGTGGGTGGTCGGATAGCAAAATCAGGATTAGGTCGCTCTATATGGAGAGGACCGGAGGTAGACAGGATAAAGGAGGAAGGGGTACTTTCATTCTCTTCCCCTGTTGTCAGGGTTTGATAATCTTTCGATATGGTAGCCACATTTATAGGTGTATTCATCATAAACACTTGGGAACTTGCGGAAGTAGAAGATTGAGGCTAGTCTACCACTTGGGTCTGCTAGGATGGAAAGGGTTCTTTTAAGACAATCAGAGTCACTTTTAGCAAGTGACTAACTTCATATCATTGGGGACAATCTTTAGTGTAATGATCCTCCTCACAGATGAGGAAAGGATACTTTGGATTGCTTTGAGAAGCATCGTCAGTAGAAGATTTAGGAGGGCCCTGTTTCGGGGCATCGGCTTTGGGCTTGCCTTTTCCCTTCTTTTTACCCTTAGAGGTTTTTTCTTCTGTGGTAGACTGGACAACATGAACCTCAGAGGTCATACTAGGACTAGGTGAATTTCTAGAGGGATCATTGGAACTAGTGTTCGAGATGGATTTATGTTTTGAAGAATATTTCGCTGGAGTCTAAGACACGAAACCAATCACTCCATCAACATGTGGTGTAGCCGGAGACTTCAATGCTATAAGATTGGATGATGGTCTTGGAACATTGGGTAACATCTCAAATAATGTGTCAGATTGCGAGTAGACTAGGTCTAAATACTGGGCATGAGTGATGCCTTGCTCCTTAGTAACACACCCACCTATAGCTATGTTCCTAACAATTGGGCCGGCGAATGATTTACTAAACCATTCTGTTAGCAATTGATCAAAAATTTCAAACTTGATTACGTGACACCAACATTTCCATTCGTGGATGTGATCGTAGATATGGGTTGCAGTGTCTTTCTTAAGTGATGTAAGCAGATAGGTGCTAGTTTCATATCGAACTAGTAATTAGAAATGAGTGAGGAAAGCCATAGTGAGAGAGTTGAAGTCACTGTAGGTACCTCGAGGCAATTCAATGTACCATTTTGCTGCAGCCCCTGTGAGATTTCTTTGGAAAAGTCGAAGACAGATGGAATCATCAGTGTACGAATTGGAGGAGCACTAGAGGTGATATGTCATCACGTGGGATTATGGATGCTCTTTTGATTTTTCCTCAAATTTGGGGCAATCGCTAGGAACTTTCGTTGGAACTGGAGGCCAATAAGGTGAATGAAGAATAGGATAATTGGTGAGCCTCGAAACATCAAGCAGTTCCAACATGGCCAAGAAAGGAAATTGCGTGTTAAAAGGCATTTGGGGCCTTTGAGTAGACCCAAACTGCAGAAACCATCCTAGTTGGTAAGTATTTTGCCCCCACGGTGGAGGATTTTTTCCACATGGAATCTGCTTTTTTGCCCACTGAAGGTTACCTTACCCGTAGGGAGAATTCTGTCTTGGGTAGACTTGATAGTGTACTGCCATAGGCCATTGATAGGCATATGGGTTAAAAGGCTGTTGAAATTGTTAGCCTTGGATGTAATTATTTTGTACCTGCTAACCCTGGACATAAGGATTTTGAACTTGCTACTACAGGAATTGACCTTGACCTTGCGAAAGTTGATCTTGGCCCTGAACGAGATGACCTTGCTGATATGCATATACTGCCTGCTACTGAAAAGGTTGGATTTTCTGCTGCAAAGGCTAACCTTGTGGCTGTTGCAAAGTTTGGCTTTGCTGCTACCAAGGTTGACCTTGTGGCTGCTGGAAAGGTTTCACCTGCGGCTGCAAAGGATGGCCTTGCAAGGAAAATGGTTGGGAGGACTACTAAACAAATTGTGTCTGCGGCTGTGAAGGTTGCTGCGATTATTGCAAAAGTTTTCCTTGCAGTTGTAGCAATTGTCCTTGTTGCTGCAATGTTTGCCCTTGGTGCTGTGAAGGTGGTCCTTGTTGCTTCAAGGGTAGCTGGAAAGTTCCTGGATAGTTCCCAAATTGAATCTGGCCATATCCACCAGGCACAATGGACTGGCCAGGCTGAACATAAGGTCTAGCTTACGGAATGTAAGGTGGAGTAACAAAGGCTTGCGAACCATATGGAACATAAGCCGGTTGGAATGGAACCTAAGCCATGTATGGCTGATGGTATTGGACATTACCTGACTCAGATGGATCAACAAGGTTATGAATAACGCCGTAAAAAGGTTGATTCATTCCAACCATGTGAGTTTGTGATCCACTCACATTGGTTTGGCTTGAAATAAGATGAATATTTTCATCTTGTCCCCCAGGTGGTGGCACAATCTGTCCACTCACTGGAGGGTTAGAAGAACTTACCGAGACCTGACTTGAGACAGTCGATTGGACCAGGAGAGTTGGTCGAAACGATGAAACAGGTTGATACAGAATGGTAGGTTGAACTGGAACAAGTTGAGATGGAATGGTAGGTTCAACAAATGAACCTGAGGTAGGCATAGCGCCAGAAGACCAGATGGGGTTTTGATACAATGACGAGGCACTAGGAGTGCTCGAAACCAACTGAGCTAGAGAGGTATAACCATGCGGCAATATAGGCTCACTAAACTCAGGATACGAGAGGGATGGGACTCTTCTCGTAAAATGGAAACCTTCCAAACAGAACTCGTATCCCTGCTCATCACCCACGTGAGGAGTGTGAGTAGAAAAAAATTCCAATTGACTCGAAGAAGAGACTGGGATTTCGCCTTTTCCTCCATAGAAAACAACTGGTGACGAGCCGAAGATAAACAAGGAGACAACTCCAAAGGAACACCAAGATGATTGTACAAATTATAAGGATGCTAAGGAGATACCACAAAAGGGTTCGGTGGATAAGCAAGCAGTCTTTGTGGACTTTCAAGAGTCTACAGACTCTCAGGAGTCTGGATAGCATTATCATGGGATTCTAGGCCAAATTCGTAAGGTGACCCAGTATCGGTTGGAGGCAGACGAGAAGACAAAGGTTGAATACTCAAAACAATCCCAAGTTCAACACCTTGATCCTCAAGCGACTACGGAAGTTCAGGGAAAGTTTCTTCGGATGACCTTCCAGATGGAGGAGAGGAAGAGGAGTGAGGCAAACCTGATGGTTTAGCCACAATGACTTTGTCTCAAAGAAAAAGAAAAGAGATATTAATTTTAGGGCTTCTTTAAAATATATTAGGGATATACTCACGATGTGGTCCAGAATAAGACTATCAGGAATGTGATGTGATCGTGGGATTTTTTTTTTAAGACGCTGAAACAAACTGAGGCCTTTTCATATTTTAAGAGTCGAGAAAAAGGCAAAGATGACTCTAGTCACTTTCAGTTTGAATGAGCTCAAAAGGACAAGTGCTCGATAATCTTTTAAATTTAAAGAGTCAAAAAGACCAAAATGATTGTTCAGGATAATCTAGGAAAAAGGGATTACCAGGTAACCGTGAACTGCAAAATACCTCCCGGTGAACTGAAAAGTATGAGTAGGCAATCTCCCTGAATGTTGTGTTCGGTGTGTCACATTTACAAAGCGACATACTCAGCTTCCTGTGGATAAAGGATTACAAACCTAATGGGGTCTCCCTTTATATACACGATGGTACGGGAAGCACAAGTTCGTACTAGCATTGTCTAATGCCAAAGCGAATGACATCTGCTAGGTTTAAAGACACTGGAACACGTCTCTAGCCTAGACCTCTGAATGTGAGCATTTAGTTTCAAATGCACCTTAGGTTAATTGAATATATTTTAAAGGTTTATCTCGAAATTAAGTCTCAGTTTTTAGGCCCTATCAATGTCACTTGCAAAACTCTTATGTGCAGCTATATGAGACAAAAACCTTTCAATTCAATGAATGCTTACACTAATTGAGAGAAGAGAAAACAATCAATGCAACAAACAAGCAATTGAAAGTAAGATGAATCTTCACTACTTTTCTCTTCAAAACAAAACAATGAAAATTATTTCCACTCCCTACTCTTCTTATGAGATGCACTTCAACTAGTCCTTTTAACAGTAAAAGAAGTTCATTCCATTTCAAATGCTCATGATGATGTAATTCTAGCTTTCAATTATGCTACTCAATGGAACATATCAATTAAATAAACTAGAATGATGTATTTTCTTCAATGGAATGCTAAAATGAATCTTTCACATAAACATTTAAATGAAAATTTTCAAACAATGAAACATCAATCATATGCAAAGCATGATAAGAAGAATTCCTTTCAAACAAAAATGCAAAGATTCAATCGAAACAAACCGAGCAATGTAATCTATGCTCATGAAAGAGACATTTAACAAGAGAAGAGAAAACGAAACTTTTTCACTTGTTCATTTGAAAACAAGGCAATATAGACGCAAGGGCTAAAAAATCAAATGCATGAAGCAACAAATCAATAACTTGACTTGATGAGAAGATCAACAAATGAATGGACAATGACCTAGGTACCCTAGGGACACAAACCATCCAAAAACTCAAAAAATCAAGTAATGCAATCTCAAATCAATTAAGCAAACAAATCAAGCTAACAAAGCATTCGAGCTAGGGAGAATAAAGGCAAAACAAGCCAAGAAAAAGAATATATGAGGACAAGACACATTGGAAATGATTTAAGAGAAACCTTGATTTTAACCTATAGGAATCAGCGCGACTGACTAGCTAGCAACAAGTGCCATAAGGGGCTGTGGCGTGATTGTTCAGGGGGAACTTGCGCTGGTTGGCACTACTGTTAGCAAAATAACAACGCTGATTGAGGGATTCAAAGAAAAAAGAAAAAATTCCACAAAATAAAACTAGACTTGTCACTCTAAATTCAAGAATCAAAGAAGTAGATGATGTAAAGAACATATTACAAAAGAGAAAGAGTGATACGAGAAAAGTCATCACAAATCATGAAATGAAAAACAATCCAAAGAGAGGGATGGCTCCCCAGTATGGTCGCCAATTTGTGGAGTAGGAAGATTCTCTCTGCAGACAAAGACAATCCCTCTAGCCCAGGGGATAGGGTCTAGTCACAAACAAGACAATTTAACATAAGTTCCCTTACATTGAGATTAGATAAGATCCTACCTCTTGTATCACTAATCCCTATTTGATGAAGTCCTTGTGTCTTTTCTCTGGTGATCAGATCCTTAATGTCAATCAAGCACCTGAAACAAATAAACAAGAAACCAAAGCACACATGATAACATACGATAGATTCAACCTACTTAAGAGGCTAAGGAGTCTTAAGCTACCAAATAGCATATGCAATTGATATAGGAAACAAAATATCAGTTGTATTGTTATGACAAAAAGGAAAGTACAGCCTTCGCCTTAGCGTTGTAGGTTTCTTGCGACGTGTTCAGGTTCCACAACCACTGTTAACATCTCATGATTCAACTCAAACAATAGAAGTTCAAGGCTTCTTCCTCTTATCCCCAAACCAAACAAACTACAAGCTTATTATCCCTTTACAAGGACAAACTAGAAGGCTAAGGCTATCAAGAGTTGTTTTGGCTATCAAGATTTTGCAAATTATTCCATCCCTTTCATTAGCTAGCTGAGGTTGTACAAGGAGAAGTTTATATAGTTTGAAAGAGGGGATATGGATCCTCTTATGATGGGAGAGGTCTTACCATTTTGGTTTGTTCCATTTTAATAGGGGAAAGGAGCCCAAATAATCTCTCTCACCTCTATCTCGACTAACCATTTACTAGACTTTCGTTCATGAAGCTTCTAGACCTGGAAGCTTCGACTCCATTTTTTAAAAATTTCCAAAAGAGGATCAGTGTGGGTAATGGATGGATACTAGCATTGATTGGTGCTAGGCTCAGTGATAAACTCTGCAAATTGGCATAGGGAAGAAAATGAGGGATAGCGGAGGCCTTTAAAACTGAGTTTGAAGGAACATTCTTGAGAAATGATGTAGGAGGGAAATGTTCTGCAGATGAAGAGGGATGTAAAGACATGTTCTTCATGATGCGAAAACACATTAGGGTCACTGTAGAGGTCCTCCAAGATCGGGGAGTACAGAGACAGTGACAAAATATTGTGTAACAGGTAGCTGATAATCCATTTCTTATTGAGAGGGAGTGTTGAGAAATGGCACCAAGAAATTCGAGTTTAATTTTTCCTTGAATTAAACTGATAATTAAAATCAAATTCTATTCTCATAGCAACTTGTAAATAGTTAATTAAGTTTAATTAACTTAATTAGCTTAGGAATTTCGAGTTGGAAGTCTTTCTGCAGTCGTGTATATGTTCTCCCTAAGTTTTAGGGGTCTGGGATGAGTATATTTGTGTTATAATTAGATTAACTCAGTTTACTAAGTTATCGACAGCTAAATTAGTTTTAATTGTTTGTGGAACTAATAGTCAGTTGGTGCACTGGTGCATCCACAGGTGTTACTCCAGTTAACTGAAGATTCCCTCATGAGAAACCCATGCATGTCAGTTCAGAGAAAGACCCAGTTGAGACTAGAGCGAAGGGACAATGTACTATGAGTTGTATGATTTACTGAGTTGTAAATGTCATGCATGCAATCAGAGAAGGACCTATGTTTGGATTGCACAGTTTTGGAAGCATGAATTCCCTTTAAATACGAGATATTCATCCTAGGAATTGCACAAGGAAATAGGAGCTTGGAAGGCAGTGTAAATTGGCTAAGTGTTGGCTAATAGCAGGCTTGTGAGGTAGAGCATTAAGCATACTTGTGTGGAATTCTTCTAGTGAGAACAAGCTTTGTATCTTCACTCATATTTATGATTTAATGAAAAACAGATAGGTGGGGTTTTGAGGAGTGGCTTTCCCTAGAAAAAAACTTATTGTGCTATGTGTGATTGATTTATCTTCTTCTTGTCCATATTATTTTCATTGATCTATTGGCTTCCGCTGGTTGAAAGTAGAAGTAGATTCCTATCCTATGCTTTAGTAAATTGCATGAGCTTGTGAATCTATAGGAAAATCTACAATTTCTACCATGGTACAGAATTCATAAGTGTGACTAGTCAGTGGCAAAGCATCCTTGCATCTTGCTTGACCAGTCTCTGCTGAGAAA
Organism: Pinus tabuliformis; assembly: GCA_031772625.1. NCBI lineage: Eukaryota > Viridiplantae > Streptophyta > Pinopsida > Pinales > Pinaceae > Pinus > Pinus tabuliformis. The sequence continues at coordinate 852,746,372 of CM062820.1, read as the reverse complement.
TATGTTGTATGCTTCTGGGATGTCCACAATTACAATATTGATACAATGATGAACTCGTCTATCGGACGATAATCAGATGATCACATCTCGGAGTTCACCAATTTCCCACACACATGTTCTATCAAGTTGGATGATCTAGATAGTTGTCTTGCTCCATTGTGCATGTATCTTCTTAGCGATGGAGAGTGGCATGGCATTGACTGATGTGCTAGAATCAACCAAAATGTTGTGGACATTGAAATTGAAGATTTCAAATGATAAAAGGAAAGGTGGACAGAGTGATTTCACCTCCTCCATACAGAGTGCATTGAGCACATATGCGAGTGTGTCAAGAGACTTACTTGATCCCTTGCTGGAAGATGTAGCATCACCTGTAGAGGTTTGCCCAAGTGATCGTAGAAGAAGGTCCCATTGACTCATGATTTTGGTTAACTCATACAGAGATATGTTTGCACGAGTCTTCTTCATGTCCTCTACAATATTGTAATCCATAGAGGGAAGACTCACTGAGGTGTCTGGGGGTAGACATGCGTTCATGGTGTCCAGTGGGTTGCTATTCTCTTTGCTATTCATGGACGTACTTTTTGCTGTAGTTGTCTTCCCAGACTTGCTCTAAGTTTTCTATGTTGAGTTGGTCGATGAATCTATTATCCTTAACATGTCTTTTCTTATTTATCTTTCGATATCTCAAACACAGTGGGGACCCCTTGAATTCTCAAGTTGTACTGATTGTTATGCTTTGGGGCCGGTCTATCACTCAGAGGCTTCTTCTTGGTGGTGGTCTTCTGGGCTGTGCGTGAAAACTGATACATGTTTACTACATGCCCAGTACTTGGGGCTTCATCAGATGCAACATCTTCTTCGTCTTCATCATTGGGCTCAGCTTGTTCATTTGCCAAGATGCCTTCGGACAAATATGTGGGCATGCTTATAATCATATAGTTCCACTCCGGGCACATTCTTTTTGAATGTTGTTCATTGTGGAATGTGTTAGAGTCCTATATTTTATAGGATGACTTGATTGTAGCTGTAATTTGTGTATATGATGATATTGTAAATAATTTTTTATCTTGCAAATTATTTCGAAGAAAAAATGAGAAAAAAATTAAAAACCTTAGGAAAAATTAATAAAAAGGCTCGCAAATCAAAATGCACCTTTAGAATAGATTAATCATGCTTAAGATAAATTAATTAGGTGTATAATAATTAATCGTGTTATTTAATCATGATTAAAAATTTATAATAAAGAATATGGCGTTAAAGTTTTGGTTTTATGATAAAGTCGAAAACGATAAAATTGTTTATCGACCTGTGATATGGTGGGTGCATATTTCAATGACCAGAATCTACCCTGCCCAGATCAATGGCGGGGGATTGATTTTGGCCCCCCAAGTCCATTATATCGTTATCAACAGGGGGGGGGGTCCGAAAAGCGGTATTCCTGTTCATGGGCCGCACGATACGTGGCGAGCGCTTGTCACTTCGCACCCCCCCGCCCCAAACTCCTTACCACTTGCCCCCCCCCCAAACGAAATCTGCCCATTTCCCTGCCAACATTTATCTGCGCCCATCAATTCATTCCTCCGCCATGCCTCTACTTCCCCGCCGCTCACATTTTTCCAGGTGGACCTCCCTTCCCAACCTCGCTCCTACGTCATTCCCTTTTCCCCCATTGCTTGTCCGCCACCTCACGCCTGCGGACCCCACTTCCTTTCCACCAACCATGTGCCTCCAAATCATCCCCTACATTCATGTTACCTCCCACTTCCACGTCATATATCCATTCCATCCCACTCCCGCCAAATCAATAGTTAATGTTGGAAAATTAAAATCAGCACCGAGTTGGAAAAATAATCAGTTAAAACTATGTTTTTTCCTATACAACATTGTGATTTCGAGAAGGGTTTCCAAATAAATAAGAACAAATTTGTCAAACCTGAAAGATGGTTTTTACTAGAACGGACCCATTTAAAAATTCTTGTCTCAATTTTCTAACACCTATTATGGTTTAGGAGATTAACATGAATCTTTGAAGGCATATTTTCTAGAAATTTCATGTTTTAAGTCATTGTTTTAAAATGTGGTTTCCGAATAGACGCAAATGAATTTTCAAACACTGAAAGAGGTTTTTCTTGGTAACATCCTCCTATACAAAAAACTCTCTCAATTCAGGTACATCTATCATGGGTTGAGATATTCAAAGGGATCACTGGACCCTATTTTTCATAATTTCGTGAGGAAAAAGCTCATGGGCAGTTAGTGACTTGGATGCCACCTCATCAAATAAGACTTGCTATAAAATTAGAATTATTGTTCCTTACCACCATAAATCATCAAAGATAGTGCCACACCATTTCATTAGTTTTTAATGTTCTATATTTTAGTCCTATTTTTGTAAACAATTTTAAGATATTTGTAATAAATCTTGATATTTTGTGAAGAATTTGTATAAATACTTCATCAATTGAAGCAATAGGTGTTGGGACTTGTTTGAAGAAAAGGACTTGTATTGTAGAGAAACTCATAGAGCCACCAATGATCATATTTTCAGTAATACAGTGCAATCATTACAAGATTCTTGTGTCATTTTTATTGGTGAAGTGAATCTCTCTTTGTCAATTTGTTTTCTTTTATTCTCATGTGTGATTCTAAAATTTGAATTATTCTAAGAAGATAAAGAAAAAAAATTGTTTGAATGTACACTTTGTCTCTGGCTTAAGAATAATTTCTATGTTTTCCACTAAAGATTAAAATCAGAATTTTGAATTGCTCTGTTTTTTAATTGGATCTCTAAATCTTTTCCTCTCCTTCACACCATAGATTTTAAAGGATCCAGTGAATTTTTCTAACCTGCCCTGTAAGTTTAGCCTGTAAAATATATATTTGATCACCCCAAACCTGTGACTCCATTTTCCCAATGGCCTTTCTTCCCAGTTTCAACCCAACAACACAAAAAACCCAAACCCGAACTTAATAGCTAGCATAATGCCTTTAGTCAAATGAAGCTAAATCATAAAAAGAGATCCCTCTCTAAAACTGGAAGGGATAGATTCCCAGTTTTCAAAGTGGTTTTGTGGTTACCTCTGTGATTTTTTCCACAACCTCAAAAACTAGGGAGGATAACATCCTGGTGACCATACTGGGGACCGAACGGTTTCATCTACCCCAGGAAAGAGTATCAAATTTCAGATTTTATTGTTGGTGGTGGACAATAGTAGGACATATGAAGGCTGAAACATTCGCCTAGCGACTCCATGTTCAAAAATCTAGAGCTAAAATCTTTCATGGCGGCTCCACTGACCGAAGAATCCAGAGCTTAAATTGCACAGTTGGTTTCCGCATTAGTCACAATGTGAGGATATGTAAAAGTTTCTCTTTCTATTGAAGCTTTAAAATAATTCTGGGATGAGTTTGCAGATTATCAAATTGTTGAAGTTTTTTCAACTTTCGTGTTTTATTGTTTGAAATCATGCAAAATATCGTCTGAAATTAAAGTTTGTTTTCTTGAGTCATTTGCAGAACAACTTGAGAAGGATATTGAACTCTTAAATACTTAGATTCAATCCTACAGTTTCCAAGATCCAAAATAGTTCTTTGGAAATCTTCCTTCACCAAAATGAGAGGAGATTGTACTACCCTTTGATTTTCACATTGACAATTTTTTGTCTTTGAACGTGAGACTAACATTGTACAATTTAATCATGGTTTAATATTGATGATACAATTGGAAAACTTAGCCATGTTAAACTAGTCATTGAATACTTGGAGGGTCAACTAATAGATTATGTCTTTATTGATCTCATAGAAGAATACATGAAGGGTTTTTTCAGCTTGAGTTTTCAGCCATGTTTTCACCGTGAGAACCAGATCCATTGTTAGTTTCCATTGTTATTATATTTTCAAATTTTGATCTTGTTGAAGCACAATCAGGTAGCTATGTCAACTGAACAATTACTTGACTGAATTCCTTGCCATTTTTGTGTTATTTGATATTGCAGTCATTTCAATATATTAGAGTGAGTAGGCATGTGCCAATAAGCTCAGTAATATGAGCATCTTTGCAGTATTTTTAGTTTTAGTTTGCAATAAAGTCTTTCAGTTTTTTCAGTATACAATTCCAATTTCAGTTTGAAGAATGGATTTGGTTTAGTTTGAGGATTAGAACAAGTAATCAATTGTTTTTCAATTGCAGTGGTGTCATTGCAGAGCTTGTTGCAGGCTTGGGTTTAGCCCAATGGATCGGGCTACTAGTTTATGATGTTCTTTGGCACCTCACTCTGAGGATGCCATCCCCATTTGGAGTCACTATTAGAGTCCTATATTTTATAGGATGACTTAATTGTAGCTGTAATTTGTGTATATGATGATATTGTAAATAATTTTTTATCCTGTAAATTATTTCCAAGAAAAAATGAGAAAAATATTAAAAACCCTAGGAAAAGTTTATAAAAAGGCTTGCAAATCAAAATGCGCCTTTAGAATAGATTAATCATGCTTAAGATAAATTAATTAGGTTTAGAATAATTAATCGTGTTATTTAATCACGATTAACAATTTGTAATAAGGCATCTAGCACTATAGTTTTGGTTTTATGATAAAGTCGAAAACGAAAAAATGGTTTGTCGGCTTGTGATATGGTGGGCACATATTTCAATGACCACTATCTACCCCGCCTGATCAATGATGAGGGATCAATTTAGGTCCTGTGAGTCCATTCTATCATTATTAGTAGGAGGGGGTGGGGTCTGAAAAGTGGTATTCATGTTCATGGGCCTCACAATACGTGGTGGACACTCGTCACTTCGCACCCCCTGCCCCCGCTCCAAACTACTTACTAGCCGCCCCCGCCCTCTAAAATCTGCCCATATCCCCACCAACATTTATCTGTGCCCATCACATCATTCTTTCACCACGTCCCTAATTCCACGCCACTCAAATTCCGCTAGGTGGACCTCCCATCCCCACCGCGCTCCTACGTCATTCCCTTTTCCCCCACTGCCTGTCCACCACCTCACACTAGCAGACCCCACTTCCTTTCCACCAACCATGTGCCTCCACATCATCCCCCACCTCCATGTCACCTCCTGCTTCCATGTCATATATCCATTCCATCCCACTCCCACCAGATCAATAGTGAATGTTGGAAAATTAAAGTCAACACTGAGTTGGAAAAATAATCAGTTAAAACTATGTTTTTTCCTATACAACACAATGATTTTGAGGAAGTTTTCCAAACAAATAAGAATGAATTTCTCAAAAATGAAAGATGTTTTTGTCTAGAACAGACCCATTTAAAAAATAATATCTCAATTTTCTAACATCTATTATGGTTTAGGAGATTTGCATGAATCTTTGAAGGCATATTTTCCAGAAATTTTTGGTTTTAAATCACTATTTGCAAATGTGGTTTCTGAATAGATGAAAATGAATTTTCTAAAACTAAAAGATGATTTTTTTTGGTAACATCCTCCTCTACAAAATTGTCTTTGATTTTATGCACAAATGTCATGGTTTGAGATATTCAAAGGGATCACTGGACCCTATTTTTCAGAATTTTGTGAAGAAAAAGATAATGGGAAGTTAGTGACTTGGATGCCACCTCATCAATCAAATTCGAATCGCTATTCCTTACAACCAGAAATCATCAAAGGTAGTGCCACACAAATTCATTAGTTTTTAATGTCCTATATTTTAGTCCTATTTTTGTGAATAATTTTAAGATATTTGTAATATATCTTGATATTTTGAATCAAGATATTTTGTGAATAATTTGTATAAATACTTCATCAATTGAAGCAATAGGTGTTGGGACTTGTTTGAAGAAAAGGACTTGTATTGCAGAGAAACTCACAGAGCCACCATTGATCTTATTTTCAGTAATACAGTGTAATCATTACATGATTCTTGTGCCATTTTTATTTGTGAAGTCCATCTCTCTTTGTCAATTTGTTTTCTTTTATTCTCATATGTGATTCTAAAATATGAATTATTCTAAGAAGACAAAGAACACAATTTGGTTGAATGCACACTCTGTCTCTGGCTTAAGAATAATTTCTATGTTTTCCATTGAAGATTAAAATTAGAATTCTTAACTGCTCTATTTTTTAATTGGATCTCTAAATATTTTCCTCTCCTTCACACCATAGATCTTAAAGGATCTAATGAATTTGCCTAACCTGCCATGTAAGTTTAGCCTATAAACTCGGTATTTGATCACCCAAAACTTGTGACTCCATTTTCCCAATGGCCTTTATTCCTAGTTTCAACCCAACAACAAAAAAAAACCCAAAACTGAACTTAATAACTAGCCTAATACCTTCAGTCAAGCGAAGCTAAATCATAAAGAGATATTCCTATCTAAAACTGGAAGGGATGGATTCCCAGTTTTCAAAGTGGTTATGTGGTTGCGTTTGTGATTTTTTCCGTAGCCTAAAAAATTACAGAGTGATAACAGAATGAGCAGTACGAGTCTGTTGCGAGCTTGTCAAGGTTCAACACCAGGTTGGAGCTCTGCGCAAATTTGGCTGGTTGGCTATTGCTATTGCCTGAAGCTGCATTCTTCTTCGGTGGGTACTTATAAGGCCTGCTACTCACAGTTGTCTCGCTCGTCCTTTGATTGAGTTCAACAACTTCAGTAGTCAGGGACTTGAGGAGACAAGTAAGGCCATTAATGTCACTTGCTTCCTTTTCCTTAGCTTTACTCACAGAGGCATGAGACGTCTTGCCCATGTCCTTGAAGTCTTTAGTGGATTTGTCATCTTCAATGACTCTAATAGTGCATAGCTATTTCTCCATTACAATAGCATGTTCACAAATTTCTGTCAGGGTTGGTCTCGCAGCTCGCTGGACGAACTATGCAATGCTTGTCGGCAGGGCAGACATGTAGTAGTCGATGGTGATGGAGTCATGAGGTTTAGTCTCTATTGAGAACTTGTTCAGAATTCGGTTAAACCTATGATTGAAATCTTTGACTTTCTCTTTCTGCTCCATCTTAAGACTACCCAGCTCCTTTAGCAACATGGCGGGGGAATTGTCTTTGAAAATTTTTCAAGAAAGATCCTTTTGAACACCCCCTAGTTCTCGATGGAATTTGGTGGAAGGTCATGGTACCATATAACTGCTCTGTCATCCAAGGTACATGGGAACAATTCGCATGCAACGCCATCATAGTGTACCTAGAGTGTCTCTAGATGTAGGTAGAGCATGTCTAAGTGGTCTTCTATCTTCACTATTTTTTCAGGGTCATACTTCGTTAGAAGCTTCTTCGTGTGTCTTAGCATCTTGTGCAAGACACCGAGGAATGCCAATGGGCCCTGAGTCATCCATTCCATATTTTTCTCTACCATGTTGTCTTCTTCTTTGTCCTCCTCTTCTTCGGAATCTGATGGTTCTTCCTCTAAATCTGTTGGTTCGTCTTCACCTCCACCTCCTCCGCTCCCTTCCCCTACGACTCTTGCACAGGAACTTGAGCCCAAGAGTAAGAGGTTGTCTTCTTCTTCCTTTCGAAATATTGGAGGTTCCTCTTATTTTTCCATAACTTCTGCCAACTCTTCAAGAGTGGCGAAGATTGCTTCTTCCATAGATGAGACTATCACTCATTTGGGACTAGTCTTTTGCTTCCTCTACGAATATGGAAGATCGTACAATCCTCGAATCATTCCAACAACTTTAGGCAATTGACGGGTGATGGGAAGGAAAATGCGGATATGCTGATACATAATTTCACGTTTGGGTCTGAGAGGTGAGAAATGACCAACTTCAGAGTTGCACATAGGGGATAGGGAGTGAATGTTACTGCCTTAATCATATGAGGGATGATTTTGGTTGGTGGGGAAATCAGCCATAAACTATTGGTGACCCTCCTTCTAGTGCTAGAAATGTGGATGGTGTTGGACTCGACAACATTCAGGGGATCTCCTTGGTATGAAGTCCCAATTAGACCTCACACCGTTTGGTGTAGGAGTCCCATTTGGTACGATGGCCCAGTTTCAATTTTCTTAGAGATTTTCCTTAGCTCTTGTTGTTCAAAAAGTGAGGTGAGTATGCCTCGTGAGTGAGTAATGTAACTCGAATCTCGGTTCTTTTATTGCAAAGGGAGAGATTAAAGTGAGCCTCTAAGTGAGAGGTAATAGTACCACCCAGGAAGAGACACACGCAAGCCAGAAAGGTCTGTCCATCATTTGGCGGAATAGTCCATAGCGAATGTGGTAGTCCTTAAAACTGAAGTGAAGGGGACAACACATACACCACCCAGGGGATTAGTCCACACGGATGTGACAGTCATTAGAACCAGAAAAGAAAGGTGCCCTATCAAGTATCCCATAGAGTAGTCCACAAGGATGTGACAACAGTGATAACCAATACACAAAGGTGGTTTGACTAGTACCTCGTGGAGTAGTCCACAGGGATGAGAAACAATGATAACTAGTACAACACATTCCCAACAATGTATGTACTAAAACAACCGAAGTAGTTCAAATATCTTAGTATAGGTGAAACAAACATCCATTACAAATTCTAAATAACCTTAACAGGATAGCCTTAACATTACAAAACGTGCTAGCCTTAATAGTGTTATGAATTAAGAAAATGTCCCAAGACACATCTGTACATGATACATCACTAGTCCTAGTAGTGGGACGTTGGAGCCACTCCTCGCTCCTTGAAGAATTGATAGTCTACTCTCAAGGATATATGGGAGGAGGAAAGGTGAAAATTCCTTGCTCATATAATGGGAGGGGTATATATATCGAAGGTTGATGCTTGACCCTTGTGACTCTTGGCCTACCCTCATGACCGTTGAACTTCCTATGAATTTTCAACTGACATGACTCTTCAACTTCTTGTATGCATCCATTGGACTTCCACTTAACATTACATTAAGTTACAACAGATATGGCCGATGGTGGTGATGTAGTCTTGACAAATCATGATACAACTTGAAAAGAAACTATTGAGATGTACTGGATGGCTATGGTGTCCATGTCAAGCTGTTGCGCTGCTATGTGATGGACGGACTCTTGTGTGTGCCATGTCTTCTCCCTTACATGGATTGGTGCTGCGGGGTCTTCGATGTTCTTAGACTTATAAGATGGTGCTATTAATATGTTCCTTTCGCTTGCTGCTTTGTGCGCTTTGATCGTCCATCCAATTGCAAGTAAATCTTCTAGCATGTGCACTCCTTCTTCATCTTATTTTTCGTCTTGCCATGATCTACCAGTTTACCTGTACCTTCAATTCACTCATGACAGGAGGATGTCTATTCAAAAACTCCTAATCTAGCATTATACATTATTTTCTGTGTTTTAGGACCGAGATAGATGACAAGCTGGGAGAGGGCTCAGTAACTGCACACTACATAGTTCTAGGTGACACAAAGGGAGGATTGGTCACTGAGATTGCGTAGAGTACAACTCAAGCTTGGATAAGGAACTATGGGACACAACCTTCACTATCTGGGAAAACTATGTAGAGGCCACTGGCAGGCAAAATTGCGTAGTCGAGGCCACCAATGGAAACTGCAAGGTGGGACCCTGAGGGACACCTCTCCATAGTTTCCAGAAGGAAGACAAGGCACGAAAACAGAGGGACCCGAGGATAATTATATATAGTTTTGGATATCAGTGAGTCTCGATTGAGGGATGTCACTACGAGGACATATCTGTGTAATTTCTAGGAGTAGTGTAGGCTCAGGTCTCTACACAGTGTGGGGTTCCAGCAAGCAGGGGGGAGGCTTGATGAATGATATTGCAGAGTGCACAGTTCAGTAGGCAGTGAGGCATTTTCTACGCAGGTCTGGGAAGGAAGACAAGCTACTCACCTCTAGGATTTTGCAATGCAACTGAGCCAGAGGAAAACCTCAAGCATTACGCAGTTCCAAGCAGCATAGTAACACCACTGAGGGCTGAGACTGCACAGTGCAGCTCAGTCGGGGTTTGGTGAAGTGAAGCTATTCCGTAGAGAAATTTTGAGGAGAATGGCTAAGTGTGAGGGGCAAGTGAACTTGTGATGACTTGACATTGTGATCACACACTTAGCATACTTTAATAGCATGACAACACTAACCATCAGGACAACATAGCAAAGTATGACCCTCTGCGGGACTGTCTAGAGCTGAAAGTGACAACTGTGACACTTGGGATAGACCTTTGGACAACCATGATGACACTTGTGTGACAGTGCTTACAACTTTGTGTGTGAGTGAAATGAGTGTTCACATCGATAAGACAACCCAAACACGCCAAGAAAAACCTTGGAAATCAGCAGAACAAGATCGCAAGCATGACAAAGTAATCAACATGCCAAAAGATGAAAGTTGGTTAAGCAAGCAAAAGGGTGAAAAGACTCTGACAAAACTCAAAGAGTGAGCTCAAGTGTTTGCAACCATCAAAGGAAAAACTAAGGAAGGCTCCAAAATTTGAGTCTAAGCCAAATTTTTGGAGGGTGTTGTAGCCGCTACAACATAACACTATCGCGCAAAGATAATTGTCAAGACACGATCAAGCCAACTAAATGGAGTTGCATATATTCCCCCACACATTTCTTCTGTGTACCTACCCTCCGCATAATACTGAACCAAAATCATTGAACATAAAAAATGATCCGCTCTGATCATAATACATAATAATGGAAAAAAACTAGCGCGATACACTAAAGTATTCTCAGACTAATGCCACCAACCATGAAATTATAGTTGATGCCAATAGATTTATGTTCACTGCGTTCCTACGAATTAATAGTTCATGCCAATAGATTTATGTTCACTGCGTTCCTACAAATTAATAGTTCATGCCAATAGCTTTATGTTCAATGCATCCAAGTCAATTGATTTTCGTAACAAGTATGGAATGAAGGATGTACCGAGGAAGGGGTATGTGCAAGAGAACATGGGTGCAGAGGGGAGCTTATTTTGTAGAGTCGAAATTGATTTTAGACTCTTTTCCATTTAAATTTTTTGTAGATTTAGATGTATGCAAAAGTGGTTGCATAGATCTATGAATCTATGGCAGAATCAAGGATATGCAGAGGATGAGGTATGCGCGGGTGAATGAGGGTGTAGAGGGAAGAGAAGTTGCATACAATTGTGAATCTGTGTGGAATAAAGGATATGTGAAGGATGGGGTATGTGTAGGAGAATGAGAGTGCAAAGGGAACTTTATTTTGCAAACATGAGATTAATTTAATTAGGAACACAAACTTTAATTTGAAATGTAATAGGCACAACCAAAAAGAGGAGTTTATAGAGTAGAAATAACAAACATTTTTTGGATTAAATACTTATTATTATTATGAAACATTAGATCAAGTGTACTTTTAATGAGTGTGAACAAGTGATGTAGATTCACAACTCTATGCAACTTTTCTCTTGCACAACTAAATTTGTACAAGTTTTATATGGAAAACAACTAAAAAAGAAATAATAAAAGGTAAACACACTAGCACAACATGCTAAAGCTACACAAAAGGAAACATAATAAAATTAATTGGAGACATGTTCAATTCCCCCCCCCCCATGCAAAGGACCCCCAACCATGTCATTTCTGACATCATTGAGCAAAGAAACAACAAAATAATGTCAATGTCAATGTCAGAGCACTCACCAACAAAATGGCCACTCACAAAATTAGTTTTATTTATTTATTTTTATTTTAAAATAAATTTTTAGGAACTGAAATATCCTAAAAATAAAATTCCCTTCATCAGGGGAATTATGTTCCATTAGATCTCTCCTAGCCAATAAAAAATTAGAAATAAGAATTGCAAAAAATTAGAATTTTTTCTTTGAATTATGGGAAAATAGAAATATTAAGAATTTTCCCAAAACTTTGGTTAAAATTGCAAAAAAAACAACAAAATAATGCACACTCAACACACTTTTACCACGGAGCGAATGTACACCCTTCATTCCACATAGATTCGTATCTCTATTCAACTGTTCTCACACACAAATAAATCTGTAAAAGTTTTAAATGGAAAAGAATAAAGTCCCCTCTACACCCCCTTTCTCTTACACTTCCTTCATTCCACACAGATTCATAGCTCTATGAAACCCATGTAATCAGTGTCAGAGAATTATCTGAAGAAACATCCCCCACTAGTCACATAAAGGAACTGCTCAAAGCATCCTATCAATGTTGGTGCCAGAGCACTCACCAAAATAATGACCACTCACATTGTGCCTATTACATTTTGAATAAAATCCCCTCATTCGCACATACCTCCTCCTCTGAACATCCTTCATTCCACACATATTCATTGCTCTATGCAACTGCTCTCCCACACAGCTAAATCTGTAATAGTTTTAAATGGAAAAGAATAAATTACCCTTTGCAACATCATCCTCCTACTAAATCTATAAATGTTTTAAATGGAAAAGAGTGTAAAATTAATTTCCTACCTGCGCAAAAAAAGTTAAAATATATTTGGATGGTTTTATGTGTTTTATGAATATTCCCCATTCTCCGCACATCTTTCATTGCACATAGATTCACAACTCTATGCAACTATTCTCCCACACAACTAAATCTGGACAAGTTTTAAATGGAAAAAAACTTAAAATGAAATAATAAAAGATAAACACACTAGCACCACACACTAAAGCTCCACAGAAGGAAACATAATAAAATTAATTGGAGATTTGTTTATCCCCCCCGCCTATTCAAAGGACCTGCAACCATGTCAATTCTAGAAGATTCATTGAGCAGAGAAGTAACATAATAGTGTCAGTGTCAGTGTCAAATAAGTCACCAATGGAATGGCCACTTAGAAAATTAGTTCTTTACTTTTATTTTAAAATGAATTGTTAGGCAATGACAGATACCAAAAATAAAATGCCCTCCACTAGGGGAATTATTTCCCATTAAAACTGCCTTAGGCAATCGAAAATTAGAAATAAGATTTGTAGAAAATTATTTTTGATGGGAAAATAGAAATATTAAGCATTTCTCAAAAATTTGGTTAAAATTGCAAAAGCACAACAAAATAATGCGCAATCAATGCACTTTCACTACAAGGCAAATGCTATAGTCCTTTACTAGGAAAGGACTAATAATGAAGACTAAACCATTAAAGTCTCCACAGAAAAACCCAATATAAATTAATAAAAAACTCAATAAAAAACTTATAAATTAGTGAGATCAATTGATGGGTATAAAATAGTTTTTCAAAAACCTTCTAAAATAATATTTATTGTTAGTATCCCTAGTAAAATAATTGTTACCTTTCATAAATATGATATTTTCATAAAATTTGAATAGGAAAACCTAAAACTCTACCTTATAATTGTATCTTAAAGAATATTGAGGAATGCAACCAATATTGGTGCTATCATGAAAAAGAGTCCTTATTGTTAAAACAAAGCCCAAGAATATCTTTGAACTATCATAATTTTGCAAAATAAGTGAGATAACATATTTTATAAGGATTTTATTCTTCCTTAAGAAATAGGGATTCACCTTAAAGTGAGATAAATGGTGAGCTTGGGAGAACATTAACCATATTTGCATTGGATTGGTGGTTGTTGGTATCATCCCAAGACCTCTTTTTCCTCCTAAAAACATATCATTTACCCATTCCTTTTCATCATATATCCCTTAGAATCCTTGAAACTTAATTATTAATAGTCTTATAGTTATTAAAATGCATTGAAATTGATTTAGGAATTTTATGTTAAAGAATTAGAAGTTTTTGGTGAAATGGTTACAGGAAGTTCCAACATCCTGTAATTAGCTCATTGTTTGACATGTGGCACAACAGCTGGGCGAGAACGAAAGGCATGGATGAAAAGTAGAATGTCCAAGCATGGAAAAACACCTATCTTACAGCCGGATCGACCCTCCTACATGCGCGGTCAACCCAGGTCAAAGCATGGCACACTGGCGACAAAGGCAGAAACAACAGCTCATTCTATTTTGATTTAGTTTTTGTTCTTTTTGAGATCAGTTAGGATAGAAACATTTTGAAAAGCTCGATGTAATAAAAGCGGCAACAACCAAATTCCGAATGTACATTCATTATCGAAATGACATGGTTGTGCTAGACATATGTAAATACAGTCCGAGTAATGGATGTAATGGTTAATCGTTGTATCATTCTGAAACAGAGTTTTGAAACTTAATACTAAGAACCCAGTTGCAGTTACGACTTGTGTCTAGTGAATTGATTTGATATTCGGTCCAGTGTACCTCTAGAACGCGGACGGGCCCTGCGTTCAACCGGTATACTGTTCTTTTCATTCTATTTGCACTTAGGTTATCGTATGGTTTGCACAGCAGTTACAATTAATTGGTTTCGATTTCCATAGCTCTTGATTTCCATCGAATGTATATGGTTTGCGTTTATGGTAATGCTGAACAGTCATCACTGAGATCTGGAAGTGCGTCCTGTAAGGGATTCGATCCCTGTGTTGTCTTTTAAAAGCACTGTCATAAACTTTGTTTTTATTTCACAATCCATTTATGATCTCTGTATATTTTGATGTTGTATAAATATTAGCGAACGCTGGGTGTTTACTGAACAAGGGTTTTATGTGTAATGTATTTGTAAGGAGATTGAGATCATTGTTGTGGTGATACACAGTGTTTAGTTTCAGTGTGTAATTTGGGTAAATGCATTTAATGATAGTATTGTAATTAGTTATATTAGTAGAGTGACCTGAGTGTTTGATGATAGGTGACATACCCCAGTCTTCCGTAAAGAAGCCCTGTGACCTACATCATAACCATTTAGCCAACAATCCTTTATGTCTATATACTTTAGACGCATGCCTCTAAGCTTACGCATCCTGGTCGATAATTAATATAGTCTAGTCTAGTACCCTAGCTAGAACACTACATTTTGGTGCCGTTGCCGGGGAGGCGTACTTAAAGGATTCAGACAAAAAGAAAAAAAATTTCAACACACAAAAACAAACAAAAACACAGTTAGAAATCATGTTCATTTATGCCTAGATTTAGAGACAATCAAGGGAGATTTGTAAAAACCTCCCACCATCTAAAAACTAACCCATCATCATCAGGAGCAGACTCTCTAGGGAATACAACACCAGCTGAGGAAGTTATCCAAACATTGGCAGAAAAATTCTATTCAGGACAAGAACTTACTCTTATTGAGAGGGAAACTTTATTCACACATAAATCACAGAAGAAGCACTTTCCTAGACCTTCTACACAAGGAGAAAGTAGTACAGTTACCGAACAATCTTCCTTCCTCCTTTTTCCACCAAGTGACATTGACACAGAGAGACCAATTAGAATGGCTGAGGAAGGATCTGGATCAGTACCACGCCAAGGAGATGAAGAGGAGTCAACTTTTAAGTTCCCTATACATGAACCACAGGAGGATGAGGAGATCAAAATGAAAAACATACCCCCATCCGTGCTACCAAATTTCTATGGTATGGCTTCTGAGGATCCAGACTCATTCTTGTTCGAGTTTGACATTGTATGTCGAACTTATGGCTATACAGATGATGCCCATAGGCTTAGATTGTTCCCAGCCACACTAAAGGCATCAGCCTTAAAATGGTTCATGGGGCTTGGTGAGCATGCTATAGTTGATTGGGATGGTATGAGGAGAATATTTCTTAGGAAATATCAGCCTTATTGCAGATCCAAAGACTCTAAAGATGATATCTTTAGAATGAGTCAACAAGAGGATGAAACCTTAGAGGAATATTTAGAACGGTTTGTCTATAACTTACAAAAATCTAAACACCGAACTATGCCTCCTGATCTGGTCCGCACAATATTCTTGAAAGGTATTCGAGAGGAATACATGGATGATCTCAACCTGATGGGCAAAGGTGACATTTCTGCCTTACCCTTTGAAGAAATCACTGAGTTGTGCGAAAAGTATTCAAGGAGTAAAGCTAAAATGGGAAAGAGAAGCCTGTCATCAAGAGTCACAAAATCTGCCTCTGCAAGTGTTACAAGGGCCGAAATAGGGAATCTTTTAGAAGAGTTTAAAACAGATTTGTTAAGCACTCTAGGCAACCAAATTGACACTTTAAAGGCCAAGAAGAAACAAGAAGATGAAGATCATATCATGGCTATCTTCTGCCCAAAATGCCGAAAGAAACATGCATTAAAAGATTGCCCTCTAGAGAACCTGCAAGTTTGTGCTTTCTGTACTGAACATCATGATATGTTTAACTATCCTAAAGTTAAATTTTTGTAGAACTGTAATATGGCAGCCAATACAGAGATGGAAAACGTGTATTACATGGGCACAAAGCGACCATGGCAGCTAAGGCCAGCAACCCAAGGTATGTTTCCAAATCAAAATCTGCAGTTTCCTATGAATGATCAAATGTATGCACAAAACTCATGGAATGTACCCATGCCATGGCAGCACCAAAACCAACCACAACACCAGTGGAGACCATCTCAACAGTACTCCCAATCTTATCACACATATCCTCAATCATACCCACCTTACTCACAACCATATCAACAATACCAACAGCCGTATCCATTACATTCTCAACCATATCAGCAGTATCCTCAGCAAGTTGTCTATCAACCCCAACCTCCTCAACAAGCTATGCCTGCTCCTCCACCAATAAATGCACCACAACTCCAATTTTCAGCTAACTCACAACCTCCCAGACCCACTCAAATTCCTGCTCAGACTGTCCCAAATCCGAATAATAGAGCAGAGAGGCCAGCCTACAATGTAGAAGAAGGAACCTCATATTCCACACTGCCTTTGCAAAACATTAATTTGAGGTCTGGTAGGGTGCTTCACAAGGATTCTCCAATAATAGATAAGCAAGAAGAAAACTCAGAAAAGGAAAATGAAATGACAAATCCAACAAAACCAATCAATGATACCAAAGATAAACAGATGCAACCACTGCATCCACCTTTTCCAGACCGATTGGTCCAAGTAAAACCACCACTGTCTATACCACAATTTGATGTCTTAGATGAGCTTAAAAATGTCTACATAAAAATCCCACTGCTGCAAGCTATAAAAGACATTCCTATCTATACCAAAGCCATCAAAGACATGTGCCTCAAGAAGCCTGCTAGGAAAAGGATTGATCCTCAAACCATTCATGTTTTAGGAAATTTAGCAGGCCTTATGACCAATACCATCTCCATGGAGAAGTATGTTGATCCTGGCATTCCCAAAGTGACCACCATCATTAACAACATACGGATTCCAAACACTTTGATAGATCTTGGAGCCGCAATTAATGTCATGACTCTTGAAACCATGAGAACACTCCAGCTCATGAATTTTCAACATACCACGATTGTTCTTGAACTAGCTGATAGGTCCAAAGTCATTCCTGAAGGGATTTTGGAAGACATCATTGTCTCACTGGACTCTTGGGAGTATCCAGTGGATTTCCTAGTCCTTCAACCCAAATCCAATTTAGGAGGACACCCTATCATCCTAGGTAGACCATGGTTAGCGACTGCTGATGCATTTATAGGATGTCGATCAGGCAACATGATCATTTCAAGGGGGACCGAAAGAAAACAACTCACCCTTTATCCATCGCCACAATCACCAGCAGTAACACATAATTTGTGGCTTGATGATAAATTTAATGATAAAGAAGAAGTACAATCTGTTTTTAGCATTGACCAGATCTATGATTTCCAGGACCAAGACAATAATGATTTGGTAGAATTATTCCTTTCTCAACCTGACATGTCTGAAAATTTGAGAAGTGAACAATATCATGATGCAGATGTACTTCTGGCCCAAAGCTTTCAAGAAACATGCACCATCCAATCTTTGCAAACTACATTTCACGACATTTTTCCAGTTCAATCCATCACCAATACATAGAGTCAGATCATAGAGATTAGTCCAGGGAAAACTCTGAACATAGGCAATCACCTAGACTCATCTCAACAAGAGAAATTGATTAAACTCTTGAGAAAATACCAAAAAGCCTTTGCTTGGGACTACACCGATATGCATGGGATTCACCCCGACACATGCACTCACCATATCTATACAGATAGCACCATTAAACCAGTGAGGCAACCACAGAGAAGAATGAACCCCATGCTCCAAGATATTGTCAGAGAGGAATTGCAAAAACTTTTGAGAGTTAATTTTATATATCCTATTTCTGACAGTCAGTGGGTATCCCCATTGGTTATAGTACCCAAGAAAAATGGTAAGTGGCGCATTTGTGTTGATTACAGACAGCTGAACAAAGCAACGCTCAAAGACTACTTCCCACTGCCATTTATTGACCAAGTGTTAGACACCCTAGCTGGCAAGTCATCATTTTCTTTTCTTGATGGTTTCAGTGGCTACAACCAGATCAGGATAGCCTCTGAAGACCAGGACAAAACCACATTCACCTATCCTTGGGGCACCTATGCCTACAATGTTTTGCCATTTGGACTTTGTAACGCTCCAGCTACATTTCAGAGAGCTGTGTTAGCTATTTTCGCTGATTTAATTCATGATTGTGTTGAAGTCTACATGGATGATTTTTCAGTATATGGCAATTCATTTGAACATGCATTAGAAAATCTTGAGAGAGTTTTGAAAAGATGTATTGAAGCTAACCTATCCCTCAGCAATGAAAAGTGCTTTATGATGTTAAACGAAGGGATAGTGTTAGGCCACTATATTTCTTTTCAAGGCATCCAGGTTGACCCAGCCAAGATCCAGATCATAGCTGATTTGCCAATTCCACAGAATCAAAGAGAGGTAAGAAGTTTCCTTGGGTATGCAAGCTATTACTGCAGATTTATTGAAAATTTTAGTAAGATAGCTTTACCTTTGTTTAAAATTCTAACCAAAGATGTACTTTTCAACTGGGATGAGAACTGCCAACAAGCATTTGAACAACTCAAAAAGAAGTTATCAACCGCACCAGTCTTGAGAGGGCCTAATTGGAGCCTACCATTTCATATCTTTACAGATGCATCCGACACTGCAGTAGGTGCATCCTTAGGCCAAAAAGAGGAATCTTGTACTTATGCCATTTATTTCATTAGTAAAAATCTAACACCTGCAGAGTTAAACTACACAGTTACAGAAAAGGAAACACTTTCCATCATTTATGCTGTGAATAAATTCCGACATTACATAACTGGTTATGAGGTCTTTGTACATACTGATCATTCGGCCATTAGACATTTAATGAATAAACCAATAACTAGTGGCAGAGTTACCAGATGGTTACTATTGTTATAGGAATTTAACATCACAGTGTTAGATAGACCAGGCAAAGAGAACCAGGTGGCAGATTTTCTCTCTAGACTGCAAAATCCAGGTGAGGTTGTTCCAGTTGAAGATTCTTTTCCAGATGAAAACTTATTTGCAATTTCCATAGTAACTCCTTGGTATGCTGATTTGGCCAATTATTTGTCTACAGGAAGGACACCTCCACACTTTACTGCAAAGGAACGGAAGAGACTAGTCAAACAAAGTGCTAGATATTCATGGCTTAATGGCGATTTATTTTACACCGGTTATGATATGATTATTAGGAGATGTGTAAGAAATGATGAGGTAATTGATATTTTAAAATCTTGCCATGATGAACCGTGTGGTGGGCATTTTGCAGCGAAGCGGACACCATTCAAAGTTCTTACTCTTGGATACTACTGGCCATCCATTTTCAAGGATGCCAAGAAGTATGTAAAGATTTGTGACAGCTGCCAAAGAATGGGCAGGCCCACAGCTACCGATGAGATGCCCCTTCAGCCCCAAGTTCACTTAGAGCCATTTGATAAGTGGGCTCTAGACTTTATAGGACCCATTAACCCAACCTCCAATGGTAAGAAGTACATCTTAGTATGTACTGATTACGTCACAAATTGGGCTGAAGCAAAAGCACTGGTTAGAGCAACCGAACACACAGTAGTCAATTTCCTTTTTGAGGAGATTTTTGTGAGGTATGGAGTACCAAGGGAAATTGTGACTGATCAAGGTACCCAATACACCTCAAAGTTAGTGAAGGACATCATAGACAAATACCAAATCAAGCATAGGAAAAGTACCCCTTACCATCCACAGGCCAATGGGCAGGTGGAATCCACAAACAAAACCTTGGAAGGCATCATTACTAAAACTGTTGCAATGAACAGGAAAAACTGGGAAGAGAAGCTCAAAGATGCAATCTGGGCTTACAGGATTACCTGGAAAGATACTACAGGATTTACACCATATCAGTTGGTGTATGGAAAAGAGGTAATGCTTCCTATTGAGTTCCAAATACATACTTTTAAACTGGATGCAGATTTACAAATCGATTTGGACCAAGCACAAAAAGAAAGAATCCAACAGTTGAACCAGCTGGATGAGATGAGGCAGCAAGCAGAGGAAAGCACAATCCTCATGCAAAAACAAAGGAAGCAGTGGCATGATGCACATATTAAGAAGAAGCAGTTCAAGGAGGGTGACTGGGCTTTACTTTTTGACTCAAAATTCAGAGATCATAAAGCCAAGTTCACCACCCATTGGATGGGCCCCTATGAAATTGTTCAGGCTTATGACAATGGTTCAGTCAAGCTCAAAACTATTGATGTAGAAGGTCACTACTTCACAGTCAATGGTCATCGCCTGAAACTATACACCAAGCCCATCAGCAAGCAAGATTTTCTCCATACACTATCTCAGCAAAGAGAGGTTGAGGTATTGCAGCCCTCAGCTGCAGTACCACTGCCTTAGTTTCATTTCCTTTCAATTTCAGAGTCAAAAAAATAAAAATAAAAAAAATTAATATAAAACAAAAACTAAAAAATACATAAAAAAAAAGATAAAAAAATAATGGGTTAGATGTGAAAACCAGTCTCTGGCACACTCTAACCTCGAATTCCTACTTGAAAACCAATTCATTGGCGGGTATGAATTCTCTTTCTTTTGTTTCCTGTTTGATTTATCAGCTGCATCATGACTTGAGGACAAGTCATACTTTTAGTCGGGGAGAGAGGCATCAGCACTTTGTTCTTTTATCTCTCCATTGTAAATTCTTAAAGATTTCTTATTCTATATCTTCACTGTAAATTTCCAAAGCAGCTTGTTTCAGCATTCCAGATTTCAATAAATAAGCTGTTTTGTCATTGTTTTATCTCAGAGGGACCTGGTTATAAACATTATGCAGAGGGACCTGTTCTATCCAGACATCTATGCTACCAACACCAGCAGTAAGGGACCTGTTTAAGACATTCAGAAGGGACCTGTTAAAGAAATTGACACCAAGGGCTACTTCAATGAAGTTCATCAAGTTTCTACAAGGATTTGGGCACCGAACCTGTATCAATATAAGGAGCTGTATGAACATTTTCAAATTTTTCTCAAGGGACCTGTTATATCTTCAAATTTTTCTCAAAGGACCTGTGCATTCAATCTTCTTTAGAGGACCTGTTACAACAAGCAAAATAACAGTCAAAAAGGGACTAGCTACTCAGCATGTCAATACAACAATGACCAACAAAAGAGTAATATGTTTCTTGTTCTTAAACATTTAATTTCTTAGATTGATTTTTAATGTAACTTTGATGACTGTGAACTGTTATGATTGATTTCAAGGATACCTACATTTCCTATCATTCCTTATTCCACCGATTCTCATCATTCTCATACATCAACCTATTCATACTTCTAAAACCCATTACCAACACATCAACCTTGTCATACATCCTACAGTCATACCAACATCCTCCATCTGACTGAATACCAACTGAAATGGGACACGTGGCGGATTGTGTTTTTAAATACAAGGGAAAGAGACAAATGTAAAACGGCCTCTCTATTTCATTCCACACAACCGAATCATGACTCCACCACCCGACGTACCCAATGATTCAAGGGACTTCCCAAAACCATACCCAGCATTATATATACATGCTCCCAGCGCTCTTGTGGTGACATCTATGTAAGCGTACAGCTTGTGGTGACATCTATGTAAGCGTACAACACTCCTCTGTTTTAAAATGAATGAATACGTTGTGAAGTGAGTACAGCCGGTTATCCCACCATCATTTCCGCATTCGATTCCCATAACTTTCAAAGTAAAATCAGAAGCAGTGAGCGCCGAAAGAAGTATTATCATTTGGGTCGATTTACACAGTGAGGATTGGAGGCAGTGAGCGCCTAAAGAGGAAAGTATCGCCACTCTGTTTCGACTCCCACCACAGTCATAAGACAATCGACCGGCCGAGCATCATATTGAAGACTAAGGGAAGCGATACACCAGGTAACAAATTTGAAATTTCTTTGTTAAAATTGTAAGAACATAAACAGAGAAGGGTTAGAAGCACGACCCTCTGCCACTATGACTAATAGGGTCGAACCGAGTGTGTTCGACAGTTCACAATATCATGAGGATTGCATTGAAATTCTCAGAGAAATACAGTGGTTACCATTTCTAGAGAAATTTCATGGAAGCAATGAGGAGGTTACCAAGCAATTTTATTTCACCTTCAATGGAGAAAAAGCCCTGATAGGTAACTTCTCATTCAGGGTTTCAGAGGATACTATAGCTCAGGCAATAGGGATTAGTCCAGAAGGGGAGAAGTATTTTAAAACCAAGCAATTTAAAGAGAAATCGTGGACACAGTTTATGTCTAGATCTAGAGTCTCACCAGTGAACTGGAAGAAGGGTGTTCCAAGAAGTTGGTTGATGCATCCCTGGGATGAGATGGTCTACATCCTTCAAAAATTCATAACCTGTGAAGGCCGTTACAGTATTGTCTATCTATACCACATTAAACTACTCCTCCACTTGAAGAAACAATGTGTTATCAGTGTACCATATTTTCTGTTACAAAGCTTAACCAAGATGTCCAAGACTATCCAGAAGCAGAAGGGGAATGAAGACAAAAGCCTGTATCACTTTGGCTTAATTAAAATCCTTATTGAGCATGAATTGCAGAGAAGAGGGAAACCATGGAAAGAATTCCTAGCTGTTAATCAAATTAGAGATGAGGAAGATAAAGAAGAAGTGCAAGAGGACTCAGGGTTCATGAAGGACATTGATGAAGAAATCCCAGTATCCAAAACCAGCAAGGCACCTCTACCTGTGGGAAGCATAAAGACTAGGAACATGAGAAAGGAAGATGCTAAGAGGGCCGAAAAAGATAAAATTTTCACCACTTACTCACGAAGAACAAGGAGGACACCACAAGCCCAGTTACAAGAAGACCAGTTTGAATCCAATGCACCTACACAAATGGATGTTGAGAGTGGTGACCACTCACTACCAGGACCAGAAGTTGATATAGAGGTAGAAAGCAATAACAAGCAGGAAAAATGTTCACCACCTCCCATTAAGAGACAGAAGAAACTGGAAAAACAAATTGAAGAATTAAAGGAAGAGCTCATGGAGGCTAATATGCTAGAAAAGGTTATCAAGAGAGAAAATGAAATGCTCCGGGCGTAGAGTAAAGAAACTCAGAAGAAGAATGAAAAGTTAAAGGAAAGCATCAGTGAACTGGAGGCTGAGCAAACTGAGATTTCTAACTGGGCCACTAAGTGGTACAATCAGAAGAAGACCCTCAAAGAAAAATACAAAAGATTAAAACAGGAGCTCAAGGGTCAGAAATATAACTAGGTGAAAAAGAATGTGGACACATTGCTCAAGGCAGCGGAGATCCAGGCAGGGACAGAGTTCAAGGGAAGCACTTCGGGGATAGCATGAGGACATGCTAATTCCCTAAGTCGGGGAGAGATGTTGGTATCATCCCAAGACCTCTTTTTCCTCCTAAAAACATATCATTTACCCATTCCTTTTCATCATATATCCCTTAGAATCATTGAAAATTAATTATTAATAGTCTTATAGTTATTAAAATGCATTGAAATTGATTTAGGAATTTTATGTTAAAGAATTAGAAGTTTTTGGTGAAATGGTTATAGGAAGTTCCAACATCCTGTAATTAGCTCATTGTTTGACATGTGGCACAATAGCTGGGCGAGAACGAAAGGCATGGATGAAAAGTAGAATGTCCAAGCATGGAAAAACACTTATCTTACAGCCGGATCGACCCTCCTACATGTGCGGTCAACCCAGGTCAAAGCATGGCACACTGGCGACAAAGGCAGAAACAACAGCTCATTCTATTTTGATTTAGTTTTTGTTCTTTTTGAGATCAGTTAGGATAGAAACATTTTGAAAAGATCGATGTAATAAAAGCGGCAACAGCCAAATTCTGAATGTACATTCATTATCGAAATGACATGGTTGTGCTAGACATATGTAAATACAGTCCGAGTAATGGATGTAATGGTTAATCGTTGTATCATTCTGAAACAGAGTTTTGAAACTTAATACTAAGAACCCAGTTGCAGTTACGACTTGTGTCTAGTGCATTGATTTGATATTCGGTCCAATGTACCTCTGGAACGCGGACGGGCCCTGTGTTCAATCGGTATACTGTTCTTTTCATTCTATTTGCACTTAGGTTATCGTATGGTTTGCACAACCGTTACAATTAATTGGTTTCGATTTCCATAGCTCTTGATTTCCATCAAATGTATATGGTTTGCGTTTATGGTAATGCTGAATAGTCATCACTGAGATCTGGAAGTGCGTCCTGTAAGGGATTCGATCCCTGTGTTGTCTTTTAAAAGCACTGTCATAAACTTTGTTTTTATTTCACAATCCATTTATGATCTCTGTATATTTTGATGTTGTATAAATATTAGCAAACGCTAGGTGTTTACTGAACAAGGGTTTTATGTGTAATGTCTTTGTAAGGAGATTGAGATCATTGTTGCGGTGTTACACAGTGTTTAGTTTCAGTGTGTAATTTGGGTAAATGCATTTAATGATAGTATTATAATTAGTTATATTAGCAGAGTGACCTGAGTGTTTGATGATAGGTGACATACCCCAGTTTTCCGTAAAGAAGCCCTGTGACCTACATCATAACCACTTAGCCAACAATCCTTTATGTCTATATACTTTAGACGCATGCCTCTAAGCTTACGCATCTTGGTCGATAATTAATATAGTCTAGTCTAGTACCCTAGCTAGAACACTACAGTGGTATCGGGTCCTTGGCCGAGCAACTGTGGCCAACTCATCAAAATCCTGAAACCAACTGAATGATGCCACATATCCATCATGTTGTTTGGGTCAATTGTATGCCCTTTGGACTTTGGGAAAAGACATATCTTCCCCCACTTAAAAATACTGAAATAACATGAAGTGTGTGAGGTTTAATTGATATGATTTGGGGGTAATATTAATAGTAGTATAAATACATTTATATATGTGAAAGTTTTAAAAATGGGTTAAGTAACATAAATTAAAGATGTATTTAAATAATTATAATGTTATTTGATTTTTGTTCGGATATGATATGGTAATGTTAGGTGGTTTTGGCGTTCATTGGAAATCATCTCCAAAGTGACATGTGGATTTGGGGTGCTATATTTTTTGCAACATGCTAATAGTTTTATCACACTAACATGACATTTATACAAAATTTCTTTGAGGGTGATAAATTTGTGGTTCTAATCTAATTTGGGATAAAATTTATATCATTAAAATGGTCTAAAAAATGGTGTTTGAGTCGAGTAAGGAAGCAAATTTTTGTATAACCCCAACTCTTTAAGGTGACCTAGGATTGGGTGTGTTACACATTTGTTAAAATTTTAACCTCTTACAAACCTAAAGAAACATGACGTTACTCTTCATCCTCCATTTAGAATCTTCCCACTCCAATAATTATTTTTTTCCTATCTAAATCCTTGAGAGTTATATTTTTTTTTCTTTAGAAAAACACCAAAAAAATTATGTTTATATAATTGGGTGACCTAGACTAGGCGTAGGAGGGGTTGTCACTAATCCCTAATAAACTTGGAGATTACCTGTGGTTGAAGTTTAGGACTCTCCTCCAATAATTAGGTTGAATCTTATGCTCTCTTATAGGGAGTAATTCTAGTAAGCACTCTATTCATAAATGAATTATACTATGAGACTAAAATAACATCATTAGACACTTACAAATAGACACTTCTACTTAAGATTCTAAATTAGGTTCAATATTTAATACAACTAAAAGTACTCTTGAGTTCTATCATTGCTATCATATTTTACCATGCGTTAAGAGGCAACTATGTCCGAGTTGATTTTTTCACCAATAATGTTGTTCAAGGAAAAGAGGATGACATTATTAATATTCTTGGACTCCAATGACTCTTCATATTACACACCCAAAACCCTTAGCAGATATGGTTTCCAACATTCCCCACCTTAATCCGAAGGGGTATATGAGTCCAAGAAGAGAGCTGTAATATAAAAGTGGCAGCCAATGGCTGAATGTGCTCTCTCAAATGAAGGTATAAGGTGGGATAACTTGAGATCTCAATCGACGGTGGTTTAAGGATGACCACCAACATTGGAAAACTTAGTGTAGTTCCTAGAAAAGTTTCAAATCTAGCTAGAAGATGAAGTCTTCAGCTAGAGGAAGTTCTCCCTAATGTTGCGAAAAAGAAGACCTTTGGGAACTCAACCTACAACACTTAATTCAGTTCCTTGAACAATTCCAAATATGGCTAGAAGTAGAATTCTTCTACTAGAGGAATGTTCTAAAAAAAGGGAGACCATTGAGGTGTCAACCTATGGTGGTATAAGGAAGATCACCAAACAAAGGCATGCTCATGGGCTTCTCTGTCTCTGGCTACAACTCAGAATCCGGGTATGGATGACTCTGGATCTTGTCTCAAGAAACAGGTTAAGGTTGTGGCTCAGGCCCGCTTGATTTATCTTTGAAGCTTGTAGATGCCCATAAATTACCCCCCTATCAGATACAAGGTTATATGATGAAGAGATCTCAACTACAATACTTTTCAATACTCAAGAACACATTCTGTGATATGACCGAAATATCTTCTTGGCTGTTGAAGCCCATTGCCAAGAAGTGATCCATCCAAAGTTAATCTCTATTCTTGCAGGAGGTTTGTTTATGAAGCATATTTTGGAAGAATGAGTATGGTTACCACAATTATTACATGGGTGAAGATCAAAATAATGATCTTTTACATGACCAACTCTGTCATAATGTTGGCATTTTACAATCTATTGTGAATGTGGAGGATCAAGTAAAATTGAGTTGTCTTAAAGAAATCTAACACTCTTAAATTTGATGGGCTTTGAGTAATCTTGAATATGAAAGGAAACATCCTTATCATATCTGAGATTGATTATGTTTCCAATCCAACAACTTCTTGCCAAGATCTAATGATGGGTTTGGGAAGTGTAGGTTGAATTTCTGCATCTGCATGCAAATCTTCTCCTAAAGTGAGCACTTGATGTGAATCATCATCAACTTCAATTTCTTGCTACTTATGGAAGTTTGTCTCAATCTCATAGAGAGGATATTTCTAAATAGAAAACAATTCAAAATGATGACTATGTTGTTATAAATTATCTTGTTGACGCTGTGATTTGAGCTATAAGAACTCAATCTTCTCTTGTGCATTCTATAGACATGTTTGAATATCAAAGACCATGTTGTTAATAAAAAAGAGTATAATACTGTTCAATAATTTCAAAAATTCATCAACTATTTTCCATTTAAATTCATGAAATGATGAGTGTTAGATTCAATCAAAAAACACACCAGGTAGCAAAAGACGAAGAGAAATACAATTCCTGCAGGGAGGAATTTAATCAAACATTTTAATCCACATATGGATACTAACGTAGAGTTAAATTTGACCATCTTCTCTAAAATCCCCTTGCATCCACCTATCTTTCACTCCCAATCTAAATATGACCTGACACTATGTTGCAAGTATAGTTTGGTGTTGAATTCATTCCCCTCAAAACATGCCTATGAAAAGCCACAATCTTGTGCCAATCCAATGGTCAGATCTCTCTCCAAGATCCTCGAATATGTCGATGATAATTAATAAGCAGTTTCTAATGAAACGTTCTTCCACACGACAATTAAAAAAAAGCCCAAATAATTGAGCCTTGCTTTTGAGCCTATTCCATTCTATAACAAATCCAACTCAAGGTGGAAGGGAAAAGAAATGGTGGAGTCGTTATTGAATATGAATTTGGGTCTTAGCAAGATTGGGAGTCTTCTAATAAACTTAAGGAAGAGGCAAATTCACCTTCAATTTTGGTGGTCTCCTATTTTCAACAATAGTCCCAACTTAGCCACGACTCTCAAATAATTATCAAGTCACAAATGAGCAATTAAAGGAAATAAATACCTAGAAGTAAAGACAAAGTTAAAACTAGGGCCACAGTTATAGTCGATGGAAAGTTCGTTTCTCCTTATTTAAAAAAAGACAACCAAGACAAGGGTGACAGTCATATGGGTATAATGGTCTACGATAATAAGGTGGAGACGTAGGCAAAGGTTTGGGCTCCAAACAATAATAGGTTGGTGAGAGTGCAAAAGTTGCCCAAAGTAGTTATCAAAATTTTGCTAGACTTCGAGCAAATGAAACTACCATTTGACGTAATGGAGAGCCACTCACATGCACTGATCAACGAAAATCTTTTTCTTTTTCAATAGGCACTGTATTCACCAATTTTCTACCTGGGGATTCTATATGTCTCTGTATTCAAGCTTCTGTGATCCATAATGAATTAAACAAAGTCTTTCGGTAGAAGTCAAATGAGAGAATTTTTTGGCCGACGCATTTCGAACCAACAAGTGTGGTTCATCATCAAGACTAGATGAAGAGGCAGACCATGGCAAAGGCTTAAATAGAGAGCAATGTCGAGACATAATTTCAAGTAACAACTATATTTGAACAATTTTGTTTAAATTATAATATTAATTTATTAATATATTAAAAACAAATATTATTAAGTAACGACTAGTTTTTGAAAAATATTTAAATAATGATATTATTTCATTAATTTATTAAAAATATTAATAGGTAACGGCTATATTAAACGACTAGTTTTTGAAAAATAATACTTAAATTAATTTATTAAAACCAAATATTACTAGTTCTTGAAAATTTATATTTAAATAATGATATTAGTTTATTAATTTATTAAAATATTAATATGTAATGGCTATATTAAACTGTTAGTTTTTGAAAAAATATTTAAATAATGATATTATTTCATTAATTTATTAAAAATATTAATAGGTAACAGCTATATTAAACAGCTAATTTTTGAAAAATAATATTTAAATTAATTTATTAAAACCAAATATTACTTGTTCTTGAAAAATAATATTTAAATAATGATATTAGTTTATTAATTTATTAAAATATTAATATGTAACGACTATATTAAACAGCTAGTTTTTGAAAAATAATATTTAAATTAATTTATTAAAACCAAATATTATTAGTTTTTGAAAAATAATATTTAAACTGTGATATTAGTTTATTAATTTATTAAAAAAATATTAATAAGTAACTGCTATATTAAACAACTAGTTTTTAAAATAAATAAATAAATAATGAAAGTCAAACTTTAAAGGAGGGGAGTAAAAAATTATAAAAACGAGTAAAGGCCCTAATCGAGACAAGATCATTTGATAAATAAAATAACTAATGGAAATAAAATAAAATAAATTAAAAATAATTAATGGAAAAATAAATAAAATAAAACAAAAGGCATTTTCATTCAATATGCTATAAGGCATTTTTCCAACCCATTATGAGGGAGATGCATAATTATTTTCATGCTCGACATGAATTGACACATGGCATTTGAAAATAATATTCAAGACAACCAAAAATTTCAATGTTAGGCATAAATAAAATATTTCAATGTCCATGTTAGAGAAGGAGAGAGAGTTCTTATTTTGTTGATAAGTATTTTTTACATCTCAAGATTTCCTTAACATGAAGTTGACACATGGTATTTAAAAAAATATTAATAATAGAATCTATATATATATATATATATATATATATATAGAGAGAGAGAGAGAGAGAGAGAGAGAGAGAGAGAGAGAGAGAGTTTGTTGATAAGTTCTTTCTACATCTCAATATTGGGAAGATGCACAAATATTCTAGTACTTAACATGGAGTTGACACTTGGTATTTAAAAAATATTAATAATAGAAAAAATATATTGATATTGACCATAAACTAAATATTTTAATGTCTACCTTCAATAAAATATTTCAATATTACCTCAAGTGATTTGATTCTTCTTAGCATATGATAGATCCAAAGTTAAGACAAATTTATGATAATATAAAACATAATTAGAAAATTCATCATTGATGATCATAAGCAAGTCAACTTTGAACACTCAAAATATATATGAGGCATGAACTCTTCATCCTTTTTTTTGTAGGATAACACCCATAGGGGATTTGAACCAATGACTTGTCACAAGGAGTTCGTAAGTAACAATGCACCCATTCATTGTCAATCCAAAGACCCGTGGGTAGCATGGACTCTTGATCTTAGAACCAACAAAGTTAGCTATGTTTCTAACCCATCCACAATTTCCCTTGTGCCATTTTTTCATTATAAATTCTTGTTAGCTTGGCCTTTACCTCTATCCTTTTTATAACAAAAATTCTAAAAAAATTCTTTATGCAAATATATAGGTTTTATCTTAGAGCCATCTAACTTAATTTTGTTTTACATATTAATGTCAACACAAAGTTGAAGTTGGTTTATGGGATTGCAAATAACATAATATATAAAAGCAAGACAGGGAAGATGAAAACACAACCCAAAAAATATTTAAAAAAGAGAATGCCTTATTTTGGTAATCAAAATGGTGTCTATAATCTTGTAACAAACTTTTGTTTGGATTATCGAAATCTATTAGGAAAAAAATGTTATTGAGAGCAAAATTTGTTCTCTGGTCCACTCATATTCAATTTCAAGGGATATGTTTGTCTCGTTGAGAGTAGGCACCCTCACCCATGTGACATCTCGTCTCTTGATAAGTCATAAGTTATCAATATATTTGGCTTGCGGGGTATTGGATATACTCATGGTTTTATAGTGCTAGTTATTTGATCTTGAGCCTTGCCCACATCACTCCAACACATCTCTCCAACTCCAACATATTATCAATTCACCATATTTTTTTAATCAAAATCAAATTTTATAAATTTAATCAAATTTTTGATAACCAGAATTCATTCACAATTAATAAAATCCATATAAACATCATTCCATCATACACTAAACTTTAATCCATAAAAACCCAGGTAAACATCATTCCACGTACACTAGAATTTGACTTGCAATATAACTTTTCTTGTAACTAAAATTTTATTCTATCAACTTTTTATTAAAATTATAATAAAAGAATATTTTAAAATAAAATTAACTTCTATATTATCTCAAATATCTATTTAAAAATAGATAATATAAAATAAATTATATTTTTAAAATAGTAAAAACTAATCCTTTCAATTAAAATATTATTTAAATTTAAATCAATTTTAAAAATAACATTTATGTAAAATTTATTTTTCTTTATAATAATAAATTATTTTATCATAATTATGTAACCATATATATATATATATTTTTAATAATTTATCTTTATATCATTATTATAATTATATAGCAAAGTCTTTCTATAGAAATCACATAAGATAAATTATGTAGCCGTTACTTGAAATTATGTCTCTACATTGTTCTCTATTTAAGCCTTTGCTATGGTTTGCTTCTTCATTTGGTCGTGATGATGAACCACACTTATTGGTTCGAAACTGTCGGTCAAAAATTTCTCTGGTGTGATTTCTACCAAAAAACTTTGCTTAATTCATTATAGATCACAAAAGCTTGAATACATAAATTATATAGCAATTGATTTAATTTTTATGAATGTAATTTGGAAAAATCAATATACAAAGCAAGTCATAAACATTTAAAATGAAGTTTAATTTTCTTTATATCTTTATTTAATTATTATAATTATATAAGAACATATTTAATTTTTATAGTAATACTTTCAAAAATTCAATATACAACTATATAGAGGTTGTAAACATTTAAAATAAATAAAAAATTTCCTTTCTTTATATTATTATATTATTATTATAATTATACACCTTGAGTGAGCCTAATAGTTAATAGCATGTATTTCCTCTTAAAAGGCAACAAGTTCAAAACCAAAAGTGGGTAGAGTATGTATGCTTTCGCAGACTTAACAGTCAAATCGCTGTATGAAGGTGAATCCCTTGTCCCACAAACAAGGGAGTCTCATATACCAATTTGATGTGTGGATCCCTTGTCCCATAAACAAAAAAAATCCCATACACCAATTTAATGTGTTGTGTGAAAGTGGGTCCCTTGTCCCACAAACAAGGGAGTCTCATATACCAATTTGATGTATGAATCCCTTATCCCATAAACAAAAAGATCCCATACACCAATTTAATGTCTAGTTGACAATAACCTTAAAATTAAATAATAATAATAATAATAATAAACTTAATTTTCATAGATACACTTTCAGAACTTTAATATACAACTATAAATATCATAAACATTTAAAATAAATAATATAATTACACTTTTATTTTATTTCATTAAAATAAAATATTATATAATTACCTATAACAAAAACCCAGTGAAGCTAATCCAATTAAGTCCGATGGAACCAAACTTAAAATAATGAAGTAAGGGGAGCGCATAGGACAAATAATAACTTCTTCTCCTCCTTGTCCGCTAAAAACAAACTTAAAATAATGAAGTAAGGTGAGCACATAGGACAAATAATAACTTCTTCTCCTTCTTGGAAACTTCAGAAACACTTAATTATTAACGAGATCATAAAAAAATAATCCGTTATGTTTTAAAATAAATAAATAAAATTTAGAACTCTATTGTATAATTGATATGGATTACAGTTCCAAAACAAATGAGATTGTGTCACTTTCAAACCACATAAACATTACACAGAATAGTAAGTCAAACAGCAAAGACAAACAGCACAAACACGAATAAGGAGAAAGTTAGTGATGGAGTCCATGTACACATCAAATTGAAATTGGAATATGATATTTATAAAAAAATCATTGAATGATTTGATATGATATGTATAAAAAAATCATTGAATGATTTGTATAATCATTTATATGTTTATAATTATAATAAAAAATATATATAATATACACATTATATTATTTTTATTTATAACATCACATCTTTAACGATAAAAATATATATAATTAAAACTCATCTTTTTAAAAATATACAAATACCAAAACATTACATAATATACATATTCTATATATATAACTCACTTTTTTTTTAAATGATGGTGTGCATTTTTCATATATACATATTCACCATAAATAAATAAAGATTAATTAAATATTTTTTTTAAATAAAATTAATGATGTTAAATCTTATAAACTAATCTTTAATCTTTAAGATGTGATTAACAATTTGTATTATGTTAAGAGAGGTAAGCGTAGGAGGTTAGTCTAAGCCTTGATGAAAAAATTGAGTCTCAATATATTTAGGGATTATAAGGACATAGAACAAAAAATAACAAAAAATATCCTTAAACTATCTATATTCAAAGATTTAACGATCGTTATACCCCAACTGTCAAAGACTAAGGAAAATCTAAGTCCAAACAATCCTCCCATTCTCCAAATGATTATTTTACTATGAAGGGAGTTTGAACAACTTGAATTATTTCATGTGTAGGCACTTGAACACAATGGAAGACACAATGGCAAAAAAAAGGGCAACAACGGAGCAAGGAACATCAGAACCAGAATAAAGTTTGGTTCGATATTCACCCCTGCCTTAAATATGAGCAAAAATCGAATTTGTTATAATATACTCTCTAAAAGTCTCAACAATAGAATAATGGTACAAGCATGCGTGGTGGACACAAACCACATTGCATTTTCTTTATGGACCATAACCTGTAAATCGGAGCATGTATGTATTGAAGTAAGGTGTACATTAATTTACCAGCTATGGTGACTTTAGGCACTAAATATGTGTCTCAATTAGATTATTAGATGACATTTCTAGGTAGTGAGCATGAGTCACACATGGCATAGGAAGTTAATTGTTCAGGGACGAGCGATGGTGAGAAGATCCTTGACTTGGAGATATATTCATTCTGCAATAGACTAGAGTTAATATTGATGTCTCTCCGTATTTCTCGACTATCTCTCCATTGGCGTCGACAAGATCTCGGTCTGGATATGGATGCCCTGAATCTCACTCGTAGGAGGAAATGGTCTAGAAGTGGTTATTTAAGGAATGGCATGGTTCCTTAGCAGAATGACGTGGCAGAGTGGCAATGAAAATCCTTTCAATTATTATTGGAAACAAAGTAGGTGATTGAAAAGAGTATTATGGAACAATTCAACGCTGAAGTTTTTAGAAGAGGGAAAAGGTAGCCACATGAACAAAATCTCGTGAAAGTCCTGAAATTATAGATAATGAAGAATGTTGTGGCTCAAAACCCAACTTTTTTGCTAATATACAACTCTAATATCTGTTCCTTGAAAAAAAACAACAATCTTTATTATGCTATAGAATAAACTAATTTATTATAAAATATCCTATTTTAAATAAAAACAATTTAAAATTTAATATAAAAATATTATAAATAAAGTTTCATCATAATCTATTTAAAAAAAAATAATTTAATTAAAATTTTATATTACATATGCTTTATTTTTTATATTATTAAATTTTAAAATTCAAAATAAAGCTGGACATAAAAGTTATATGCAACAAATAATAATTTCTTTCATAATATATGACATCATATTAGTTTATAAATGACATATTAAATACCTATATAAATAAATAAATTATAATTTATTTTTAGGTTGTAATCTCATTAAAAACTATAGCCATAATGATTTAAACATTATTGAGAAGGGTAATAAGATTTCCCAAAATAATGATAGTTATTGGGCTATAATGATAGTTATTGGGCTATAATATGGATGTGCCTGAAACAAATATTGCATCGTAACTTGGGAAATCGAGATAATACATTATATTATATTGGAAATTTTATTAATTAAAAATAAATATTAATATTATAAAAAATAATTATTATATAAAAGTTTATTTTTTGAAAAGAATATATATATATATATTAAAATTTTGCGTTTGGATGTATCAAAATTTTGCGTTTGGACCATAGTTTATATAGGAGGTGATTACCTAGAATTTTCTTAAGATCATTTATACTAATAGCTTCGTCCACATTAATATTTTCCTTATCTACTCGTATTCTTAATAGCCTAAGAAACATAGGGTTTTTATAGGTGTACATTCTCCAAAAGACCTATAAGGTCTTAAAAGGCTTGTAGTAGTTACAAAATTGAAATATTTTGCAATAGACTAGATGCCATAATTGTTCTCCTCTGAAGGAGATACATTCAAATCCAACATAGACCTTTTGCCAGAGATCCCCTTAGATAGATAAACAAAGAAATGCATAAATCAAGAATTGATGATCACCTACAAATCCTCCAATGTTGCCAAAGTTCATCTAACTCGTCCTCAGTTTTTTTTGTTGTTTCTAGTCCTCCATTATTTTTCTAACACTTTGAATGTTGCCTTTGAGACCTAGTGCATTTTTTCAAACAACATCTCTTGATTGGCCTCCATCTTATCAAGACACTGCTCCAGAGTTTTCATGGCAAAACACACACCCATAATTCAATGTTCCCAAGCTCCAATGGCTTATGTGAGGTCGATGGGGAAACTACATGACGGTGAACAAGAGATACACAAGACAATCCTACTTGTCTTGCCACATAGTATATGTAACATAATCTCATGCTTAGAATGTTGCTTGATCAAATCGAAAAAGCACAAAGGGGTAGAAATTTCTAAATTAAAGCTCCATGTCATGACATAGCTTGACCTTTCTCCTTTATTAATTGTTTCTCAACTGTGGAAGAGAGAAGATAATCACAAGAGACTGTTAAGGGAATCTGTATACCTATTGTGCACTGACAACCTCTGAGATCGAAATTGCAACTCTTTAGAATTGAATTCACATGATAATGTAGAATATTGTGCCAAAAAATTGCCACACAATACCAAGAGACCAATGGGCCAAGGAAGGAAGTTGCTTGAAGGGATCTATCCCATTCCTCACACCAACACCCCCACAATGGTTGCTCCTTCCTAGACAAAAACATGTAAAAAAAACCATCTTACACTCATTGATAAGTGCCATTAATTCCTCCATGAATGCTTTGTATGTTGCTTTAAATGAATCACCTTCAACTCGCATTAATTCCAAAAAATTTCTCCCAATACTAATACCACTTGAGCATGAGGTGAGGGTAAAAAGTGTCGACAAAGGCCACCTGGCATGGCAATGTCATTCCTTCTCCATGTAGCCAACCTTAAATTCAATTAAGTTGAATTGTATTCCACTTCTTGTGCAATAAAAATTGGGAGTGGGTGGGGAGGGCAAAAAAGACCTAGTTGTTGGAAATAATACTGAGAGGGGGGTGAATCAGTATTATCAGATCAATAATTTAATTTTCAAAACTGATTTGTATATGCTACTTCAGCTTAGTGAACTAGCGTGTATACGCAACTGCACTTAATGCAACTAGCGTATATGCAAAGATCTTTTGATTTAACCAAATTATCATGTATTGAACTTTAACCAGTATATCAGGAATTCATTAGGAAGTGCAGTAAAAATAGAATAAAGCATCACACATAAGAAACACACATGAACACCAAGATATAAGGTGGAAACCCGATGTGGGTGAAAACCACTTGCTGATGTCGTCTCTTTCTTCTTTTAACAATAAGAAAATTATGTTTACAATTTTTGTACTGGTGCAATCTTATACCAGTACACAAGCTTCTACTTGCAGAAGGCTACAACCTTCTCTCGTTCTCCAGCTTCTACTGGAAGGGAGCTACAACCCCCTAGCTCTTGTACTAGCTAATATGTTTACTAGTACGTAGGTGTCGGCCTACAAAAGGCTAGAACCTTCTCTTTTCTTCCAGGGACCACGTTTCATAAATTTTTAGACTGGATCCATCAACAAAATCATTCAATCATCAAATATATCTGCATTAACCAATCTCCTTTACAACCGATTCGATCAATCACTTTGATAACCCATCAATCTGATCATTCAGAATGCAGTTACCAGAATACAGTAACCAGAACCCAAGCCAGAACCCAGAACACTTTAACAGCAAACAGAAGCAACTAAAACATATTTTATAAGGTATACGCTACTTCCATGTGTCGAACCTGTGTGCATACGCGCTTTCCTCAAGGTGAACTAGTGTACAAATCTACAAATCAAATTTATGATGTATACGCTGCTTTGATATGCGGAACCAGCATGTATACGCTTCTTTTCTAAAGTGAACCTACATACAGATCTGTAAATGATGATTTAAACATAACAACTATTCCAGACTTCAGTCATACCCAGATCATCATATTTATAGACTACAACATGCGCCAGTTATTTAGATACATGATCAAACCACATAAAGATAATTCACTTCAAGCCTTAAGATCCTGATACATCATTAGATCTTATCCTTCATCAAATGCTAAGGTTCATCCTTGGTTCAGATCAAGCATAGCACCATAAGCCAATAACTTGCATATTAGATCTCACACTTTATCAGATATTCGATACTTGCACACCTTGGCCTAATGATCTTCTCCTCCTTTTATAATTTGTAGGCCTTTCTCAATACCATGGACCAAAACCACTTAGGACCAATACCTTGGTCCAAATACCTAGGGTCAATACCTCAGACTCGATACCTTGGACCAATACCATGGATCAAAATACCATGGACCAAATACTTCAGACCAAACACTTAGTTTTCCAAGGTATACATTCTTTTCTTTTTGTGAAAGTGCATGTGTACATATACACGACTTGTATACAGTGAACTTGCATGTATACGCGACTTGGTCAATGGTGAACCTGCGTATACCTCTCTTTCTTCATTTTGTGTAGTTTGATCTGTAACTTTGTGCTATTAACCTGCAGTACTGTGATCTGTCATCTGAGTGAGTTTCCAACACTAGTGATCCACCCCAACCCCAAATATCCTTGGATTTTCTCAAACGTTTGTGTTAAACGCAACAATGTAAAAGAAAGGAGATATGAAAGATCAACCTTGAATGCATTATTATTCACAATGATACATATTTATACAAGTCTAGTGACCCTTGGTTTCATATTCCAAGTGGTCTCTTGGACTCCCTTTGACTGTTCAGCTTCCACACCAACCCTTAGAGGATTAGGTGTCTAACATCCCCCCCCCAAATCCAAAGGGGTATGTAGTGGGTATATATGAGTCCAATAAGAGAGATGTAATAAAACATGTGCAAAAATATGCATGGAAGCACTAGGATGAATGTGCTCTTTGAGATATTGGTATAAGGGGGTGGTTTAAGGATGACCATCAACATTGGAATGCTTAGTGCAGTTCCCGGAACTCTTCCAAATCTAGTAAGAAGCTGAAATATTCTGCTAGAGGAAGTGTCCCTAATCATTTGGAGAGGTAGATCTTCAACCTAGAAAAGGGAGGTCTACAACCTGCAGTGGTTTAAGGATGACCACCAACTCTGGAATGCTTAATGCAATTCCTAGAACTCTTCTAGAATTGGCAAGAAGCTGAAGTCTTCTGCTAGAGGAAGTGTCCCAAATTATTTGAAGAGGGAGAAGTTAACTTGAAAAGGGAGGTCTCAACCCCACATAAATGGTTTAAGGTTGGACACCAACCAAAGGCATGCTCAAGGGCATCTTTTTCTCTAGCTACAAATCTGAATCTAGTATGGGAGGTTGTGGCTCAGGCTCATTTGATGTGGATTTGAAGTTTGTATATGACCACCACTTCCCCCATGTCAGAGACAAGGTGAGAATATGGATAAAAATAAACTACAAGGTTGTTCAATACTCTAGAACAAGTTCTGACATATGACTAAAATATATTCTTGATTGTTGAAGCCCATTGCCAAGAAGCGATCCATCCAAGGTGAATCTTTGTTCTTGCAAGAGGTTTGTTTTTGAAGCATCTGTTTGAAGAATGCGTGGTTTTATGATAGTTCTCACATGGATGAAGATCAAAACAATGATATTTCATATGACCAACTCAGTCACAATGTTGGCATTTAACATTCTATTGTTGTTATTGTGGAAGAGGAGCAGAGTCTGGAACAATTGAAGGTGAACTGCCATGAATAAACCCAACACTATGGAACTGGATAGGATTTGAGTAATATGGAATATGAGAGGATACATCCTTGTCATATCCAAGACCATTTCTGTGCTTGTTATGGACAAGCTCTTCCTAAGGTCTGATGATGGGCTTGGGGGGCGTATGTTGAGCTTTTTCTTTTGCATGCAACCCTGCTCTTGCACTAGGCAATAAATGTGAATCAACCTCAATGTTACTAATTTCATCACTTGCTAGTTGTTGATGGGTGTTTGTTTTAACCTTGAATAGAGAATTTTATTAGACAAAAAACAATTTAGAATTAAAAATTTGTTGAAGCTCATCTCATTGGAATTGAGATTCTAATTGCAAAAAATCAATCTTTTCCTGTGCATTATGCGGGCATGTCTGAATATCACAACAAGTGTCTTTTTTGATGGTTACCTTCCCATAAACAGTGGAAAGTATTAGGGTGTTCAATAGGTCTAATATATCATCAAATTTGGCCATTGTGTTAGAAAAAATAAATGCTTTGACTAGGCTATGAACCAATATTCTCTGAACTTGGTGTTAGCACTCTGTAATTTCTCAGGTTGCTAGAGAAACTACAAAGGTAACCAAAAAACCACTTTGGAAGCTGGGATCTAGCCATGCCAGCTTTAGAGAGGGATCTCTCTCTCAGATTTAGATTTTTTTGTTTACGGATCTTAGACCAAATATAAAGGTTTAAGGTTTGGTTTATAAATTGGTTCGAATTGTATGGTTCATTGATGTCTAGATTACCATTGGGCTATGGAGTCTGTGCTTTAAAAGATGGACCTGTTTTAGTATTTTGCATATAGATTTCATAGGGTAAGGTAGCCAAACTAATTGGATTGTTTAATTTTAAATGAAGTGAATAAGAAGAAGAGAAATGATTTCCATTAAGTAAAGAGTAATTAAGAATTCTTTTACTTAATATCAGCTAAAAACATTAAAATTATTCAAAGCCATAATCAGAGTGTACATCAAAACAATTTCTGTTCTTCAACTTTCTATTGAATAATTCAGATTATGAAAAAACATATGTATGGTAAACAAATAATAATAAACACATAAAATGATAGAGGCACTTCACCAAAAATTTTACACAAGAACCTTATGAAAGAGCTTTATGTATTACTGATAAGTCCACTGAAGCACGAAAATGTACAAAATCTTTCTTAGATGCAAAAACCAACCCTTCATACTTTGAAAGGAGAAGTATTTATAAGTTTATTTACAAAATATCCTATCATAACTGATTAGGATGTAATTTAGGAATTTCTAAATTGACTATATCTCTAATTCACAAAAATATAGGAAAACTTGAACTGCTTGGATTGCTGGCACTATCTTTGTGGAGACTGTTGTTAATTTGGCCCCTGAATTTTGTTGCGTCATTTGTCCTGCTACTGAAAAATATTTGAATTTTTACTCAAGTAACTCGCATAACTTCTCCCACCTTTCTTCACTTGGAATTGACAATTTGAGTAACCTTATGTAAATTTCATATACCTCTGTATACTTGGACAAGGTAGGCTTAGTGATAAAAATGAGTTTGATTTCACGTTGGATGTATAAATCAAATTTCAATGCCTCTAGGAAGGCTTTCCTTGTTACACTCCCCTGTGTTCTTGCAAACTTGACACCATCCCTAAAAATGGCCATCAATTTCTGACTATAATCTAGCAATGTTATCAATGTGTTATTCAACACCAGTAAAACTGGAAGTCCCTTTTGACTGAGGACCTTGAACTTGTTGAAGAATTTATGAACACCATTCTTCAGAACTTGACACATTTTCTTCAACTGTAGCATAAGATTTATTTTGGTCAAGACTTTCTTGATTTCTAATATGGTCTCAGTTTTGTCTTTAATTTCCAGTTCTTCCAACTCATATATGTTTTTAGAATTTAGAAAGTTGATGAGGTCTGTGGCTTTAGTTGGCTTGTCCCCCAACTTTCCTCTAATTTCTTGAATGACTTCTTTGGATTTCTGAATCAGCTCCTTTTGATAAAAAATAATATGTATTAATGGCCAGATCTCTATGATTGATTTGTTAATGTATATCCATATATTTTCCTTAGCCTGAGCTAAGGTATGAGCCATGGCATATTCCTTTTCCAATTGTTGTAACCTTTGCATAAATATCTGGGATTTCTGTACTTCTATCAATTGAGAATTCTCAATTATTTCTTTTTGTTCCTGTAGCATCCTCACCTGTCCTTGTAGTTTCTTGATTTCCTCCCCTTGTAAAGACATGTCTTCCATG
Source organism: Pinus tabuliformis (assembly GCA_031772625.1). Classification (NCBI taxonomy): domain Eukaryota; kingdom Viridiplantae; phylum Streptophyta; class Pinopsida; order Pinales; family Pinaceae; genus Pinus; species Pinus tabuliformis. Next base: position 852,705,022 of record CM062820.1, on the reverse strand, counting down.
GATTTTACAAATTTATTTGGTTCATCAGAAGTTTGGGCAGCGGGTACTATAGGTGTAGAAACTCTTATTGTAGTTGTTGTAGCCATTCTTGCTCTAGTCAATGTAGAAGCTCCTATTTTCCCTATCATTGTAATAGGTACCACATCAAGTGGGATTATAGCTACTTGTGCATTCTGTTCTTTCTCTTTTATCAGCTTGTCCATTTCTTCTTCCATGTCCCTTATCTATGCACTTTTCTCCATAATTAATCTGAACGTATCTTCCTTTTGGCTCTTTGTCTCCCCTACTTCTTTTGCTTGTGGATCCTTGGTTGCTGATATTTTTAATTGTTTTCTTAGTGCTGCTATGTCAACATTCTTCTTCTTGACTATTTATTCTGCTTCCTTAACATTACTTGGGTCATATCCTATCTTAATAACCTATTCTTCCAGGGATTATATCTTATTATCTTTTGCTAAAGAAGAAGCCTTTTCAAGCTTTAATTAAGATTGAATATTAGTAAGGGACACTTGTAATTTGGAAGCAACCATTGTAGTACTTGTCAATGTAGAATAGATCACCTCCTTAGTTTGCCTGTGCATGTCCATTTGATCTACATGATGGAAATCCTTTGTATCAAACTCAAATGTAGTTTTCTTGTAGTCTATTGCAGATTTAGGTTAGAGGATTTGTGCCTACAAGAATGCCTTCTGCATTCTTCCCTTCTCAGTGTCGAAGGATGACAAGAGCCTATGATATGTAGAGGAAGTTTATTTATGAAATTGTTCATAAGTGCTGACCTTGAGAAGCTCATTCCTATGTTTTATTTCCTTAAACTTGTCAAATATTCTTGTTTCCCTTTTCCCTTGGATCAATTCTGATGTTTGAGTTGTATCTGGGCTTTCTCGTGAAACTGAAAAGAACATAGATCTTGTAAATATGTTATCCCTTGCTAGAAATCATGGAGTCTTGAGTGATATAGGAGTTTTCCCTGCTTCGCCAAGGGGATATGATCAAGGTCAACTACTGGGGGTGTTATAGAAATTTTTGTGCCTTACAACATTGAGCATAAAATGTCCATAATCTAAGGGATCCAAAGTCCCTAAACATGTTGTTCCTACCCCTAGAGGAACAAGGCTAACAAACCATAGCAATTCACAGAAGTTCTCCACTAGAAACTGCTCAAAAACAAGTCAATTCAGGATCATTTCAGTGGCTCCACTGGCTGTTTGCGCTGAATGTCAAAGCCAACACTGGCTACCTGCGCTGAATGTCAAAGGCAACACTGGCTACCTGCGCTGAGCGAGAGTGGACATGTGGCAAGTTCATTCCACAAGGTGTCAAAACCCAGGAAGCTTCCAAAATGACACTTGCCTCAGGGAATTCGACTGGTGATGAGTAAGAGGTTCCAAATCTCCAAGTGGAAGCAAGAACCTCCAAGTGGAATCAAGAACTAACAGAGGGAGAGGACACTAGTCAGATCTCAAGCTGACTCATCCTCTCTCCAAACATCTATATATGGATCTCTCCTCCATGAGATCTGGGGGCTGGAATTTTGTTATTGCAAAGAATTGCTGTTGGTTTGAGATTGGAACCATTGGGTGCTTAATGCTTTGAAAGGGGTGAAGATAGGAATTCCATTTGCTGGGAAGGAGATGCTGGATTGGAGCCCTCTGGGTTGTATCTCTTCCTGAACCTTGTTATTCATCAATAAAGCTATCTTGGTTTCTCCTATATGCTGATGTATTTTTGATGTATGAATGCATTAGTATGTTTAGTTTATTTCTAATCCTAAACTAGTTATGAATGTGAATATCTGTCTTTGTGTAGTGTTCTTCTCTTGTCACAAGTAGCTGTTCTCTTGTCGCAAGTAGCTGTTCTCTTGTGATCTTGCAGGAAGTTGAAGTTGGATAAGCAAGAAGGCAAGTAGCTGTGAACACCCAAAGAGGAGAGAGACCGGATCGAGGGACAAACGGAAGACACCGGTAAGTCCATTTATCTCTCTTCTTTCACATTTCATAAAGGAAGAAACCAGAATAGTTGTCTTTGTTTGTTGCTAAGGCACTGTCACACCTTAGGTGGATAGGATCGTCCTGCATAGGCATTTTTCCCCACAAAAAATTGGCGACTCCGCTGGGGACATTTGTTTAGTCATTTTATTTGTGTTTCTATCATTGTTTATTTCATAGACTTGACAGCAACAATCGAACCACATCTTTCCGGGATGCAAAGTAGACAGTTGCTGCTTTGATCCAATTACTGGACTTGTCTATGATCTGAACAATGGATTCACAAATGATTTGATGATCCTTGTGATAGATCTTAGTAGCCCTTCAAAGCATCCCTTTGATTACACCTTGCTTGTTGCTTTTATTTGGCCTAAAATAGTGAATTAAATAGCAATCTGTGACCCAGAACCTGAGGGAAACGAGAGTTTCTCCTTCAGCGCAGACCCAGTGAAGGGATTCTGCATTTCAACGCAGTTCCCGTGAAGGCTACCTACGCTGAATGTCAAAACCCCTGTGTTGAGGTTGCGCTGAACCAGTTTGTCCTTGTGCAGCTTGGGTTCTCTGCTCTGTTTTGCCTTGTTTTGATCTCTGATTTTTGCAGCTTGTAACTAGCATAGGTACTAGTCTGATAACTCCTTTTCTTTGCTTAGATTCCGCCTCCTTTTGTACAAAAAGACTGTGAGTGTTTTTATGTGTTTGTGGCATCATTTACAGTTTTCCTTTGCATGAGTGAAATAGTCATCCTGTAGCCCTTGATTCAGATCTGTTGATTGTGATCTTAGAAGAGAGTTCATTGGCTGTTTGCAGATTGATTATACATTTACTTTTGCATTTGGTTTGAGTTTGTCTCTTTTGAGTGTCAAAACAAGTATTCATTTCGAAAATCGTTAAGTGTTGTAATCTCTTCTACCCTCTCTGATTTCGAAAAAGTAAACTTTTTTGTATTGATCATTTAAAAGCAGATTCAAAGTTGTACAAAAAGCTTTCTTCGTAGGCATCAATACTAAGAAAGCGGAAAACAAACACCTGCATTGTGCATTTGCATTTGATAGTTTGCATGTTGGATTTAGGAAAAGTGCATTAGAGTGTGCTGATTGCTCTTTGAGAAAAGATGGTGTCTTTCTTTTCCCTTAGTAGCTAGGATTTTCAAAGTTGAAAAGATATAAAGCTTGCTTATCATCTTTAGACTGCATTTAGGAATTGTATCATACATCTCGTGGTGAACCTTGAAAGGAAAACTTCTAAAAATATCAACCTAAAATAAATTGAATGAACTTAACAACGCTTTGCAACATAACGCACAACATAGAGGTCTAGGCTAGAGACGTGTTCCGGCGTCGTTAAGCCTAGTGACTGTCGATCTCGTGGATGGTGGGTGATTCCTCCTGAGGGACGATAGCGCCAGTACGGATTGTGCTCCCACGTACCGTTGCGTATATATTGGGAGACCCCTATAGGTATAAAACCTTTATCCTTAGGAAGCCGTGTCGGCCGCCCTACTGATCGCAATGCACTGAACACAGCATTCAAGAAGATTGACCGCCCGTACCCTAAAAAGTATTCTGTGGTTTTGCGAGAAGTTTGGCACACCCTCTACCTAGAACTCCAGAGCAGTTCCTTTTGGCCTTTTTCAGACTCTATAACGGAAAAAGTCCATCCGAGCATTTGTCACTTCGGGCTCGTTAAAACATCGAAGGAGACTAGAGTCATCTTTAGCTTTTTCTCGACTCTTTAAAACTGAAAAAGCAAGTTGTGTCTAAAAGCGTCTAAAAAATTCATTTAATTCGGAAACACACTTTCCCCTTTTGTATTTTGGTTGATCGAGTAATCCGCAATCGTGGAAGAAAGTCAATTGAAACCCTGTCGTTCGCGGAGGCTTACGAGTCAACCGTCTTTGTCTCCGGAATCGAAAACAGTACGGACAAAGCGAACTCGTTTAACCGGTTCGAAATCTCCTATCAAAGTTAGAACAAGTGTTCCAACAACATCTGAGATTCCGGTTACTCCAAACATTTCTGGAAACCCTGCCTCTATAGAAGAAGTTCAACAGCCACAGAGGGACAGTAACACTGATCCTAGTCTGGGGGCAAATACTTGCGTTACTGAACCGGTTCCATCTGTGACCGGTTCAGAGAGTCTTGCTCCTCAAACAACTATCGCTGTCGATTCAACCCCTTCTTCGGCACCAGAAATATTTTACGAACCTGACGGTCTTCCTCTTCCACCTGGTTTAATTGCGATAGAGGAAATTGTAGAGGATCCGCAAGCAAGTACTCCAACCCATTTTGGAGTCGGGGTCACTCTATTTCCTTCATCAGAAGTTAATCCACCACAAGTGGAAGTTCCTGTAGAATCGCTAGGCAATCTATTGGATAGACTCAAAATGTCTAAACAACCGTCAACATTTAGGACTGTGTCGAACGACACAGCGACAGCAGAAGCCCCTGCCATCACTCCGACAATGTTTGCCGGCATACCATCTGTCCCGAATAGCTCGCAACCGCTAGAAGGAGTCCACCAAGGGACTATTTCGACAGTGTGGTCTGTTCCAGTTTGTTCATCCGGAATAATATCCGGCAACTCTTATGTTGAGACTCGCCAGATTGATCCATTTGGAGGTCAATTTGGGCAATCCATTCCACAAGGACAAACAATCCCCTTGAGTTCCGGATTGCTACCGTATGGGGGGCAGTATGCCCTTTCATTACCCCCTCTGGGAGGGTATCCATACGGGAGTTCACAACAGTATTCAGGTTATACTGGAATTACATCAAGTGGTTGGGTACCTATGCTACCTCAACAACCAAGGGTTGTATATTCTATGCAACAGTGTGTACCTATGTCGAACATCCCGATCACACCGGCTATTGTGACAGTGTCGCAAGTTCAAACGTTGCCTGTTGTATGTCAACCTCAGATTTCTCAGGTTGTAATGCAACAGCCCCTTGACCCTGGGACACAACCACAATCGCCAGCTGGTGGGGCGACACAGGTCCAAACGGGTACAATCACCCCACACCTTGGTCCAACAGTTAGTATAGCACAACAGAACATGGCCTCACAACCATGGCTGGTGCAATACCAACAACCACAATTCCAGCAAGTGTACCAAGGTTCTGAGCAACAGGTCTTTGCGAACAGTGGACAACCGTATATTCAAAATGGTCAAAACCAACCGCTTTACAGTGGTCAAGTCCACCAACCGTATCAGTCATACCAACATCAATTACATTATGCTGGTATGCAAAGGCCCACTGCTCAGGAAATTCCATCGTACCCTGGGTATGCTTCACCTAACCTAAATCAACAGTTACCATTCGTGGCAACTTTAGAGTTACCCGATTTACACCATTTAACCAACGATCCAATTGCTTACGCCCCTTGGTGGCCAGCGATTCCTCACAAACTTCCATCTGACATTCCTAAATTCAATGGAAATCCAGGTGAAGACCCATCGAATCACGTGATGACTTTTCATCTGTGGTGTTCATCAAACACCCTGAATGATGATTCGATAAGGCTTCGCCTTTTCCAGAGGACGTTAACGGGTCCAACGACAAAATGGTATATTGAATTACCTAGATCCTCGTTCGACAATTTTAGCTCCCTAGCCACGACTTTCTTAACCCATTTTCAATTACCGATAAGGTATGAAACGGGAACAGAAATATTAACCAACTTCAAGCAGACAACGGCCACTCATATATCCGATCATATACATGAATGGCGTCGTCGTCGTAGGATGGTCAAAAAATACGTTCCCGATCAGCTGTTAGCTGAATGGTTTATAAAGTTGTTACTTCCTGCTATAACAGAAGATGTGGCAAAGGGGGGGGGTCGTAACAGAGGAGCAAGTTATTGCTCGTGCACAATATCTAGACTTAGTTTATACTCAGTCTGGCACGCTCTACGACAAAATACCTGACGCCCCTAGACCGGAATTCTCAATTCCTCCTCCTCCTAAATCAAATAGTGACTCTCATGCCGGCGATGGTGTGATTGGCATGGCAAACGCGAAATCGACAAAGGCTTCGTCTAAGAAAGCCCGTAAGAATTTGGATCAAAATGCAAAGGATGAAATTCTTGCTTCGGAAGTAAATGCCGTATCAGCAGATAAAGGCAAAGAAACCAAACAACCAGGAAGCAAGAAGAAGCAAAACAAAGGGAAGAAGAAGAAACAGGGTGAATCATCTCCCCGAAAAACTTCTTCAAACTCTCCTGGGAAAGGGAAACCAAAATATCCATGTCAAATATGTGATGAGGATCATCGGACATGGGAATGTCCGTACAAAGCTGAGATAAAAAGATTCTTTAAGAGTCCGAAAAATCGAGCTGTGTTAACTGATCCGTTTCCCAATCCAGGTCAAAATCTGGTTGGTAGTGGAAATGCTTCCCCGTCGCAAGTGCTTATGTTGTCGGTTTCAAAACAACAAAATGATGCTTTGATTTCGACAAGAAACAAAGATTACGGGAATCCGCAGCTATCGAACGACAAAGGTAAAGATCAACCAAGTAGTTCGACAACAACTTCGGAAGAAGTTGTACCACCCATCATTCCTGAATTAACAATAAAACCGCCAAAGGGAGTAGTACACAAGTCAACATTTAATCCTCGCGCCAGAGCGGCGCAACATTATAACATAGTGGAAGATTTGGCCCAATCGCCATCCGCTATGTCGACTCTTGAAGTACTACAAAATTGCCCATCCCAAAGACAGGCTTTGTTATCGGCTATTGGTGGGGTTGATCCTAAGGATTCCAATCTTGTATCCTTTAACCACAAAGGATACGATCCTCAGTTACCAGCTCAACTAGCTTTCCTTATTCAAGTGAAAGCCCTCAACAAAACTGTTCACCGAACAATTATTGATGAGGGGGCATCTACATGTATTATGTCGATGAGTTGCTGGAAAACTTTAGGATCTCCAACCTTGTCACGATCTTCGACGACATTAAAAGCATTCGACGGAAGGACATATACCCCGTGTGGTATCCTTAATAACTTGAAGGTTGAACTGGGAGGAAAAACAGTAGTAATAGATGTTGAAGTCATCGATGGGAATCTGGACTACAACATCCTACTGGGAAGACCGTGGATATATGCCATGGCAGCTGTAGTGTCGACTTATTTTAGGAAGATCGCATTCCCTTTTCAAGGAGGGATTACGATCGTCGACCAACAAGACTTCCTCCCTAATGGTTCACAAGTTACAAGAAGCATTCCCATGATCCATGGAAGCAACCACTTGCTTCAAGACATCGGAGTAGGCCTACTGAAAGACCCCACATTAATGGGAACTTTCGCACTTCCACCTCCAGTCTATATAGGAGAAGTAGCATTGGTAAGAGCCTGCAACATGATATCTTCCACGAAGATCTCAGGAAACGATATTGACATGGATCATACAATGGTTTTGCCCCCAAGCCCTATAGAAATATTGTAGCAATCAATGTTTCGGGCATGGGAGGCGAACCCAAATCAACGCTCGTCAAGCGTTTGGGTAGATAGGTCTAGAGAATATGGTACCCCATTAGATCCTTGGTCGAAAGTACATGGGACTGACGAAGGAATCCTACAGTCAATGTTGATTGAGGGGACACCATGGAATGACTGCCACCATCGTTCCCTTCTTCCAGAATATGAAGAAGATACTCAGCATGACCTTTACCACCCTTCAGTTTTTGAATTCCTATCAAGTACTGTAAATACGGTGGATTCCGAGAGAAACTTATCCAATATTGAAGAGACTATAGCCATAAATATCTCGACTAAGACAAATGTTGTAGAGAATATTTATGTCGGCAAAGGATGTTCTCCTTCAGAACTGGAAATATATAACGCTCTTTTTCGCGAGTTCAGAGATGTCTTCGCTTGGTCATATGATGAAATGCCAGGCATTGACTCGAGTATCGTTGAACATGAAATTAAAATGTATCCTGATGTCAAACCAGTAAGACAACGACTTCGGCAGGTGCACCCCAAGAAAGCCACTGCCATTAAAGCAGAAGTTGAAAAGCTCCTCCATGCTGGTTTCATCTACCCGGTTCCTCTAACCGATTGGGTATCGAATATTGTCCCAGTTATGAAGAAACAAGGGACAATTAGAGTGTGTGTCGATTATAGGGATGTAAACCCAGCTTGTCCGAAGGACAACTACCCTACACCCTTCATCGACCAGATAATTGATGAATGCGCCGCATGTGAAATCTTTTCATTTATGGATGGATTTTCTGGGTATAATCAAATAAATATCCGCCCACAGGACCAGTCAAAGACTGCATTCATCTATCCGTGGGGCACATTCGCTTATCGAAAATTACCCTTTGGTTTAAAGAACGCAGGGGCGACGTTTCAAAGGGCAATGAATTATGCCTTCTATGACATCAAGAACATCGTTCAACCTTATCTCGACGACCTTCCGTCTCATTCGCGAAAGCGGACTGATCATCCGTAGCATTTAAGAGCGATATTTCTACGTTGCCGACACTACAAGATAAGACTCAATCTGCACAAATGTGTGTTTTGCGTCGGTTCTGGTCGTTTACTTGGCTTTGTAGTCTCTAAGGATGGGATTCGGCTCGACCCTTGCAAGGTTCAGGCAATCATTAATTTTCCTCCACCTTCAAATTTGCTTCAGATTCAGAAACTCCAAGGGAAAGCAAACTTTCTGAGGAGGTTCATTCCAAATTACGCAGAACTTGCTAAAGGTTATACTCGTCTTTTGAAAAAGGATGTACCTTTTGTCTGGGATCAGGTGGCGCAAGCTTCCTTTGATGCTCTGAAAGATTCTCTAGTAAAAGCATCATTAATGTATGCCCCGGACTATCAAAGAGATTTTAACCTATATCTGGCTGCAGCGGATACGACCATTGCGATGGTTTTAGTTCAAGAAGTCGATGGAATTGAACATCCTATATATTATTTAAGTAAAAACTTAAATGATACAAAAAGCAAATATTCTTACGTTGAAAAGCTAGCACTCGCTGCTGTTCAAGCGATACAAAGATTTCGACATTATGTCCTCTTTCGGAAAACTACCATTCTATCAGATTGCAACCCCATGACTTATATATTGTCGCGACAGTTGCTGGGGGGCAAGTATTCAAAATGGATAGCCATCCTTCAAGAGTTTGATCTGGAATTTGTAAAATCCAAATCAAAGAAAGCTTTAGTTTTCGCAGAATTATTGTGCGATCTCCCATCGTCGTCCAACTATGAAACATCAGAAGAGTCAATCGTGGACGAAAGTTTGTTTCTAATATCTACAAGCAATGAGTGGTATGGAGATATAATAATTTATCTCCAAACCCAAAAGTTCAGGCCTGACACCTCTCACTCAGAACAGAAACGTATACGATACCAAGCAAAAGACTACATGATCGTCGGTGATACGCTTTACCGTCGCGGTATCGATACAGTTCTGAGGAGGTGCCTTACCCATGAAGAGGCCGAAAAAGCCCTGAATGAGTGTCATTCAGGCCCGTGTGGAGGACATCAATCTGGATATGCTACAGCACAGAAAATATTACGAGCAGGATACTTCTGGCCAACCATGTTCAAAGATTGCATAACCGCAGTCAGAAGTTGCCATGCTTGTCAAATTTTCGATAGCAAAACCAGAAGACCACCCGCACCTTTACAGCCAATAGTTGCTGTTGGGCCTTTCGCCAAATGGGGCATCGATTTCATGCAATGAAACCCCACCTCGACCGGGGGGCATGGGTATATTATAGTCGCTGTTGACTATTTTACCAAATGGGCCGAGGCGATGCCTACATTAGATAACACTGGTGAAACAGCTGCCCTTTTCTTCTTTAATCATGTAGTCGCTAGGTTCGGCGTACCACAGGCTATAGTTGCAGATCATGGGTCGCATTTTCGCAATCACATGATGGTCGAATTAGCTGCCAAGCTAGGGCTATCTCACGACAGCTCTACCCCGTATTATCCGCAAGCCAACGGACAAGTTGAAGCAATCAACAAGGTCCTGAAGCGTATGTTGCGAAGGATGATCGGGGTTCACAAAAGAAGGTGGCACCTAATCCTGTACTCAGCCTTGTGGGCTTACCGAACATCGGTAAAGAACGCGACCGGGTTCACACCTTTCCAACTGGTGTATGGCCTGGAAGCAGTCTTGCCAATCCAGTGTGAAATTTCGTCGCTTAAACTCGCAATTGATCTCCTCCCCAGAACTTCGGAAGAAGAGGCTCGTTTCTTGGAATTAATCCAATTGGATGAAACCCTTCGTGATGCCGCTTTGGCTAACGAAGCCCATAAGAAACGAGTCAAGGCACAGTTCGACAAAAATGTCAAACCCCGTGTCTTCTCAGAAGGTGACTTGGTCTTGCTTTATGACCAAGAATCCGATAAATTGGGAGTAGGTAAATTTAATTCTTTATGGATGGGCCCCTATATTGTTAAACGAGTGTTAGCAAAAGGAGCCTACGAGTTAATGGATTATGACGGAATTCCACTGACGCAACCCTGCAATGGGTTGTACCTCAAGCGTTACTATGCTTAAATAGTAACCAGTATGCTTTTGTTGTATTTTGTTTTCGCTAAAAGTATTTGTTTTGGTCGAGTAATCCACCTTTTTACATTTATTGCAGATGTCAAACCTTCTGGGGACATGTGTTGGATATGCCGACGGAGCGAGTCGTAGTTCGCGGAACCTATCCTCCGCAGCCTGGGCCATTTTTGATCCAAGCGGCGAGTTAGTAAGTTTCAGAGGTGTATGTATTGGGCAATCAACGAATAACATCACTGAGTATAGCGCGTTGATAGAACTACTCTCTGATGCCATCACCCATGGTATACGCCGACTAATTGTCAGGCTAGACTCACAACTCGTAATACTACAACTCAATAGTATATATTCCGTTCGCAATCCAGCTATTTATCGCATGTTCCTAAGGGTTAAGATTTTGGAAAGACAATTTGATTCAATTCAATACCAGCATATTTCCAGAAACTTAAACACATTAACCGACTCATTAGCAAACTATGTGTTAGATAGACATTTGCGACATTTATAAAAAGAGACACATCATCAATGTTGTACATATGGATCATATAACTCAACCGAAATAAACCTCGAAAATCAAAATATATATATAAGTTGTTTATCGTTCATACATAATGTTCTGTAACCAAGACAAAATCGGTCGCATGACCTAAAAACTCAAAAATGCTAGGGGGCACCCTAGTCTAGTGATGCTCATGATAGCACGTCACGGCCTGTGCAATCATGCGCAAGAGACGAGTCCATCGTCTAGGCACACCGGTAGTATGCCGCTGCAACTGTAAAGGTAACTCATCAATCCTCACATCGGGAATGCCGAGAGTAAGGCTCTCAACCTACTCCTGCACAGCTGTAAGGGTCTCGGCTACGTCAAGGTCGCGGAGAATAACTCTCCCAGCAGTCTCCCCTGCTGGGGCAGCGACTGGCGCTCTCGGGCGAACTGCTGGACGAACAGGACCAACATCTGCATGCATACATGAGTTTGATTAAAGTCTTGATAGAATAAAGCACAAGGACATTATAAATAAGAACAGTAAACAGTAATATGGTCGAAGGTTTTACCAATAGCGCCCCACTATTCGCCATCCGGCAGTACCAAGTCCGGATCACCTTGGAAATCCATACCAACATATGGATACTCGGAATAGACCATCTCCTGACGCTCGAACCACCTGAAGAAGGTATCAGTGAAAGAAATCTGAGATTGACCAGCATGCCTAGACATGTGATCAACCCATCTCTGCATGCGTGGCTCGGTAGGAGAAGGCAAGTCGAGTGCGATATACTGAGGCTGCATCAGTGGTATTTTCTCCAAGGCAAAGGCAGTCAGAATAGAACCATATCCAAAGTTCTTCAGCTTCCCGTCCTTTACCTTGTTCAACTGACTTTTCATCTGAAGAAGTATTGCATCACACCAGTTGAATACTTTTGGTTGGAGACACTCCAAGGCATGCTGCACATAAGATCTGTTGGCAACATGAAGAGATGCGCTACCGGCCATCCTACCAATAGTATACAGAATGGACCTGAGAGACCTGTCAGTAATCTCACAGATGACAACCTTGCCGTCTCTACTCGGCTGGGATCCTTCCCTGCAATACTGGTGGACATAATCTCTCACGGAGTCATTCCCTCGGGCCGAACCTGACAAAGAAATGGGGGCACCCCGCCTCGACAAACCAGTCAAGAAGTAAATGTCTACCACGGTCAAAGGGATGGATTTGCTCCTGATCTGAAATACTTGGTTGATGGGATCCCAAGCATCAAGCATATACTGCAGTAAGGAGATCTGTGCTCTCATGCTAGAGATACGGAAAAACTTCAGCAGGCCACAGTTCCGCAGCGCGTTCACCGTGATAGGGTCATGGAGGGCAATCATGTCCTCTTCTTCATGTTCTCGTTCTCGCCATGTAAGGGTCATTTTGCTCAAGAGTCCCTGCAAAACAAACAAGAGAAAGAGTAAGGTCCTGGATTTGATGAGAAACTGGCAAAATTTTCATCAAAAACTGTGCAACAAAACTGTTTTTCCATGCTCAACGCAACTGGCTAGTGTCCTACCTGCGTTGAAGGTCAAACTGCCTTCATGCAGCTTGACATTCAACGCAGGTTTCGAATGGACTGCCTGCGCTGATGGCAGAGCGCCCTAACAAAACCCCAGGGGCTCAGGAGAACAGGAAAACAGGCACAGAATGGAAAAAGGAAACCATGAAAAGAAAGAGCTAAGGTTTAGCTCCTACCTGGTCCAGACGGCGCCGAAAATCGTCCGCAGAATCTCCCGGAATCAGCTGATGAAAATCAAGGGGGAAGAGGCACCTCCAAAGCTCCAACAAACCAAGTTCAAATGAAATGGTAAAATGAGAGGTAAAAACACCTTTTAATGGCTTTTTACGTAGTTCAAAGCGAAATATTAGGGTTATAATCTCATTTTCAAGCAAATGTTATTCATTTCTAACTAGTTTGATGTAGCAATTGAGGATACAGTACTATCTTTGAAAAGGGCAAAGCTAGTCATGGTAAAAAATAAAAAAATTGACCATACAGTTCATGCTCGTTAAAAAATAAACGCAAGATCCGAGCAGTTTTAGCACATAGTTCATGCTTGTTAAAAAATAAACATAAGATCGAGCAAATGTTTCCACCCGCGTTTAAGCTCGTTAAAAAATGAACTATCCTGGTAAATAACCACAGTGAATGTAATATCATCAGCCATTAAAGCCTTGGTCGTGTTTGCACCGTCACCTCCACTTTTCATTTGGCCGATCGTTCACCTCCATATGATTGTTTACCCATTTTGAGGAACAGCTGCGAAGAATGATTTCACCTAGCCATCCTTGTGACACTGCCGTGATTGGAAAATTCCAACCTGTACCTGGAATCAGCTGCTAACCCTGTTTATCACTCGTTCCTCAAAAGACGAGTCTTCTTTAAGCTCTTTTCAACTGACTCGTAAAATATGAAAAGATTGCCGAGTCCTTGGCCTTCCAGCTCGTTAAAGGGACAGGAAGAGCTATCCCTCCTCTAGATTTTAATCTTTTTGGACCTGAGGGATTATTGCACAAAAAGATCGAGCGCTTGTTTTACTTGGCTCGTTAAAACTATCGAAAACTCATCCCTTCTGTATTGTTTTATACTTTTTCGGACTTAAGGGATTAGATGACGAAAAAGGACTTTTGGAGTTAAATTTATGTACCTTTTCAGACTCTCTAAAAATGAAAAGGACCGAGTTATCCTTGTTGTTAGACTCGTTAAAATCACTAAATAGCGACAAACTTGTCTTTAGACGAGAACGAGTTTCACTATCGCTAGGCTCGTTAAAACATAGCGATGGGCTTGCCCGAAGGGCAGGTTATAGAACAAGCATATGTTATCCTCCTCAAGCTTGACAAAAATAAAGAGGTACTGGTCAGCAATGACTGGGGAAAAATTGGGAGAAACTCAAGAAAACTTTGATGGTAGCAAGTCGCTCTTGAACATGACACTTTTCCTCCGTACCACAATCGGGTTGGGTTGTTTCATTCACCGGTCACATCCATGGTCTCGCCATACCATCCATATTTGGGGTAATGCTACCGATCCATCGCATCAGTGTCGCCATATGTTCAAGAGAAGTCATTCAGAAAAGTCAACCGTGTCCCATCCACTGCCATACATTATCCTTCATCCTTTCATGACCGCCACCCTGAATCATATGTCACAGATCGTTTTCACCTCCATCAAAATCATTAGCTCTGTTCTGTGTCATTGATGTGGGATTCATTAAGGCCCTCCTTTGACGGATCGCTTCTTGTCGACATCAGCTCATTATCCAAGAAGTTGATCTAGGAACAACCCCTTCAGTACTTTGAAGCTTGCATGCCTCAATGGCAAGTTTCTCACTTCCGGCGACAAGGTATACATCAATGACCTTCGACCGAAAGATTTTGCGTGGTGTTCGACGCCAAGTCCTTTATTCACACCACGTGAATTGTACTGTAGTACCTTGAGGGTCATTATCATTATCGGTGATTCCTCTCGCGCTTGTTAACGGTTTACATCATTGACCGGTAATCAAGCGATGTCTTTCCATGTTCGACTTCAGAACATTTCTCACATGGATCGACTTGTACTTAGAGTGAAGATCGAACGAGTTTGAAGACCCCGGATCTAGTTTCATCCATCCGGGCTGCGATATATATTCAGGAAAGATAAAGACATTGACATGTACATCATTGCAGCAGATAATCATCCTACTCAAAGGATGATAATTTCATCAAAATTATCAGTCTACCACCAGACGATTGTCTGTTCTATGTACAGAAAAATGAATTTATAAAGCTGAGCATGGGAATGCCCGCCTCAGCTAGATCATGAAAGCAGTATGAAAAATAATGTGTTGTATTGTATCGTATTACAGGTCTCCTCCCAGCATTGGATGAACTTCTGATCCCCCTGATAAAGCATTTCACCCGATAAACAGCCTCATACTTTAGGGGGCAACTGTTATAGACATTTTTGTGCCTTACAGCATTGAGCATAAAATGTCCATAATCTAAGGGATCCAAAGTCCCTAAACATGTTGTTCCTACCCCTAGAGGAACAAGGCTAACAAACCACAGCAATTCACAGAAGTTCTCCACCAGAAACTGCTCAAAAACAAGTCAATTCAGGATCATTTCAGTGGCTCCACTGGCTGTTTGCGCTGAATGTCAAAGCCAACACTGGCTACCTGCGCTGAATGTCAAAGGCAACACTGGCTACCTGCGCTGAGCGAGAGTGGACATGTGGCAAGTTCATTCCACAAGGTGTCAAAACCCAGGAAGCTTCCAAAATGACACTTGCCTCAGGGAATTTGATTGGTGATGAGTAAGAGGTTCCAAATCTCCAAGTGGAATCAAGAACTGACAGAGGGAGAGGACACTAGTCAGATCTCAAGATGACTCATCCTCTCTCCAAACATCTATATATGGATCTCTCCTCCATGAGATCTGGGGGCTAGAATTTTGTTATTGCAAAGAATTGCTGTTGGTTTGAGATTGGAATCATTGGGTGCTTAATGCTTTGAAAGGGGTGAAGATAGGAATTCCATTTGCTGGGAAGGAGATGCTGGATTGGAGCCCTCTGGGTTGTATCTCTTCCTGAACCTTGTTATTCATCAATAAAGCTATCTTGGTTTCTCCTATATGCTGATGTATTTTTGATGTATGAATGCATTAGTATGTTTAGTTTATTTCTAATCCTAAACTAGTTATGAATGTGAATATCTGTCTTTGTGTAGTGTTCTTCTCTTGTCGCAAGTAGCTGTTCTCTTGTCGCAAGTAGCTGTTCTCTTGTGATCTTGCAGGAAGTTGAAGTTGGATAAGCAAGAAGGCAAGTAGCTGTGAACACCCAAAGAGGAGAGAGACCGGATCGAGGGACAAACGGAAGACACCGGTAAGTCCATTTATCTCTGTTCTTTCACATTTCATAAAGGAAGAAACCAGAATAGCTGTCTCTGTTTGTTGCTAAGGCACTGTCACACCTTAGGTGGATAGGATCGTCCTGCATAGGCATTTTCCCCCACAACAGGGGGAACCATAATATTTTCAGTATTGACAGTGATTTTTCTCTTGGGAGCCATATTGGAAATTTTGAAGGAATCTAGAAAGGTTGATGAGTGATGCAATTTACCCAAGAAATATTGTAAATGGCGGTTGGTGTTGATGGGAAACTGGTGCTATGTCGTCTTGGTTTCTTGCTCAGGGTCTGGAGAATTTACCTGTATGAAGTGAAATCAAGTTAAGTGAAAGAAGATTCAGGAGATCAAACTGAGAAAAAGGCATAACCAGAACGGATGACAAGTTGTTTTAAGCTCATGGAATAGTCCGTTGAAGGCGTGAGGCCGTTGGTGGGTTAAATGGTAATTTAGTGGGGAATTTAATGTATAACGAGTAGGGGAAACGGTCAGATAAGTGTAAGGGAGGGTTTAGCAGTGTAGGTGCGGAGAATTTTGGCGGGAAGGAGTGGATTAGGTTGTTTTTAGAGGGGGGAGGGTGGTATGTAATATTGAGGGGGGGGGGGGGGGGTGCAAAAGAACGTGGGAATGACATGTTAGGTGGGGTTGGGGAAACAAAACCACCCTTTTGAACCCCCCCTCTACCAATAAAGGTAGGAAGGGTAGGGGGGGGCCAAAAGGCCTTATAGACTGTCGATCACAATCATGACTCTACACATAGCATTACTTGGGCCTGCCGTTTATCTGCTACATAGAAAAACATATAGTCGTTTTTCATTTTTGTTTTATTAATGCCAAACTTAGGCCAAAACTCATATGGATTTAAAACCTTCAAAATACCATTTTAATATTTTTTTCTAACTTTTGAAACCAAGGAGTATCTTCTACCAACTAAGGGTGCATTAAATGTGCAAACCCTTCTTATTTCTATTCAAACGAGAGATTTTATCATAATCTAAGTTCTAACCTACAACTTAAATTATTGATCCATCTTAAACCATTGGATTAATTTCTTCACCTATCTACCTACTTTTAAACAAGTTTAAACAGTTTGGTTAAATTATTCCCTATTCTCACAATAGAAATTCAAATGTGTTTGACAATGATTATGCTGTATGATTCAGACAAAGTTATGTGATTTTGGAATTTAAAACAAGATGCAAACAATCATGTTGGCTTAATGGGTCCTGACCCAAGTTCAGAGTTAAGTTTTCCAAAAAAATTCCTACACTACTGGCCCTTTCGGCATCAACTTGCAGAGCACGGACTGAGGTCTCACTCGAAGCAGTATGGGGGGATGATGGAACCAAGTTTCTGCACACAGAGATGATTGTGATGTTGTTTTATGCCCTTAATCATGTCTTTACGCGGGTTGATAAGCCCTTAAGGCTTATCGATATTACTTCCTCTTACTAGCCTCTAGACCTTCACGAAGGTCAACAATTGTCTTTCACAGACCTTAAACAGGCAAATCAACCGCTTATGCGCATTTGTAATTGTTCCTATATTTGTATTTACCCAGATGGACCTAATTATTTGATATCTTTAACATGCATTAAGATATTCTTCATGTAAACAGATATTACTACTTGCGTTCATATAACAATGTAAACCATGCAAAATTGCGCATCAATACAATATTAAATCATAAACCCATCATTTATCATAACATAAACAAAATCATTCATAACAGAAGTAAATGGAGAAAACACAAATATTTCTAGAATAATATCTTTATTAATGCTTCAGATTTGCTTACAGACTCAAGACTACTTTGCGCACTCAGCTACAGGGCTATGCACACTCAGCTGCGGATTCTACTCTAGGCCTCTGCACACACAGTTGTAGAGCCTTTCTTCTACTCTAAGACTCTTCTCTCTTTACTTCTTAATGACCCATTACATTCATCATCATCAACTATCTACTCTAAACTACCTTAGACTCTCTAAGACTCTCCTTTTTATACAATCCCATGGTCCGCGAACCATGGGTAGGTCTATACAAGCCAACACAACTTACATAAAAGAAGGGAAGATCCCTTTATGACACTTACTATATACACGCTTTGTGACCACAACTTGCGGAGATTTTACACTTTAAATAACAAAAACTTGGGCTTTATGCCCCAAAATTGACCGCAGGGGACCATGTCCCAACAAATCCCTAATTTATAATTTAAAATAATTTTTTTTCTCCTAGTGGCATTTGAATTTGCATCACTTTCACTCTTTTTTTCTTTTCATGGGGTTCTCTTCATATTTTTTCTGTTTTTCAATTTTTACTTATATATATATATATATATATCTTGAAAATTATTTGCAACATGTAATATTATTTACAATTTGATAATACTGAAAGAAAATATTCAATCATCATTTGGTCTTATGAATCATAGGACCCTAACAGTGGCTTGAGCTAAGGATGACAATCTCCTTGTGAGGCGTCAAGAATTGTTGACTAGTAGCCTTAAATCATCTCCTTGAGTATTTTTTTTTTGCATTTGATTTTTTGTTGTTGTTGTTGTAGTTATGGTGGAAAACATGACTAAAAGCTCAGGGCCTTCTCTTCAGGCTTCAACTTTCTGACATGAGCTACCCAATCAAAACAGTACAAAGAAAATGATATTTACAATGATTTTGGTGAAAAATGCTTCTATTCTTGGAAAACATAATGTTTTAATATTCTGCCATTGACAGGTCCACTAGGCAGCTTTGTTCCATCCATGTCCTTAAGAAAAAAATGCATTATTTCCCCTGTAAGCATGGATAATGTAAGGTCCCATCCATAAATTATCAAATTTTCCATGCTTACCTTTTTCTTCTCTTCTTGAATCCCATTTCAAGACATTGTTCCCTATCTGAAAATCATCGGCCTTAGTTGCTTTGTCCTAAATCTTCTTGATCTTTTCCTGGACCAATTGGGTTCTATTGTGAACTTCTCTTGATTTCTACAACTGAATTGTTTGATTTATTCTTCTTTGAAGGCCATTAGGTTCCACTTGCAATTCCTTTATCATTTTCAAAACATGGATACCTAATGAAGTTGGAAAAACAACGTCCATTCCATAAAAGGATTGGTATGGAGACATGCCAATTGATTTCTTAGTTGTGAGTCTATTAGCCTGTAATGCATTTACCAGTTTGTTATGCCATAATTTCTTGTTATCTTGCAACAATTTTTTTATGATATTAATAAGAATTTTGTTGGAAGACTCTTCTAATCCATTCCCCTGGGGGTAATAGGTAATAGAGTGTCCTAAGGTTATTTGATATTTGTTACAAAAATCCACCATCTTCTTTGATTTGAATGCTACTGCATTATCTATAATGATTTTCTTGGGACATCCAAATCTTGAAAGAATATTATTTTCCAAGAATTTAATAATCACCACATCAGAGGCTTTCCTGGTAGGTATAACTTCAATCCATTTGGTAAAATAATCAGTGGTTGCAAGAATCCACTTGTGTTGAGCCGTGGAGGAAGGATGAATTTCTCCAATGAAATCCAAACCCCATTGTTGAAAAGGAGATTCAGGTGATATGGGCTTCAAGGGTAAGGGTAGCAGTCTCCTTTTGCCTTCATATATCTGGCATCAGTGACATAAGGTGACTTTCTTATGGATATCTACAAATAAGGTTGGCCAGTAAAAACCAACTCTTAGGATCTTGTTGGTAGTGGTCTTCTAGTACAAGTCTCCTCCACAATCTCCTTCATGAAATTCTTGCATTACTTTATCTGCTTCATATTTCAACAAGCAATTTAGTAAAACCCCTCCAACATCTTTCCAATACAAATTATTGTCTAGAATACAAAATTTCATAGCTTTGAGTTTAAGAAATCTAGCTTTAGTTTTGGTTAAACCAAGAGGAGCTTGTAAATGATGTAAAACAAAAATAAGGCTTGCATACCAAGGAGAGGTTGCAAAAGCCTCTGCTACTTGTGGAGTCGCCTGCTCTTCTTGTTCATCAAGTATAGCTAGAAAATTTATATCCAAAGCATGTAAATTAGATTCAGCCATCAATTTAGCTAACCCCTGACCCTTAATGAGTTTGGTAGGTTTGATTTCAATGTCATATTCTAGGATAATGGAAATCCATTTACCTCTTTTCCCATCAGGATCATTTTGGGTCAGTATGTCTTCTACCACAACATTTGGAACAAAAGAAACTATATGCGAATGAAGAATATAAACTCTAAAATATTTAATTTCTTTCAATAAAGCAAATGCTTTCTTTTCCATGATGTTGTATTTCAATAGAACATATATTAAGGCTTTGCTAAAGAAAGAAATAGGTTTTTCATGTCCTTAATTATTTTTCTGTAAGAGAATTGCTGCAATAGTATGCTCAGAAGCAAATGAGAAAATATTTTTTGAAATTAGGGCTGATTAACACAAGAGCTTGGGTTAAGTATTGTTTTACCTAATCAATTGATTGTTTCGCCTCACTATTCCACCTTATCTATGTGTATTTTCTCAACATATTGTTATATTTCTTAGAATCTTTGCTAAATTAGGAATAAATCTCCTTGGAAAATTAATTTGGCCAATGAAGGATTGGACTTCCTTTACATTTCTAGGGGGTTTATTTTTATAATAGCTTCAATTTTGCTAGGATCTATTCTAATTCCATCTTTTGAAATGATGTGTCCTAGCAGGTTTCCTTCTTTTAATCCAAACAACGGTTTCTTTGGGTTCAGGGAAATACCAAATCTCCTACATTTTTCAAAGACCCTTCTTTGGTGAAGCAAATGTTCTTCATCTCTTTTTGAAAAAACAATGATATCATCCAGATATATGACTATGAATCTATCCATTTCATCTGCAAAGGTAAAGTCCATTTATATTTGAAATGTAGCACAACATTCATTAGGCCAAAAGGCATCTTCACATACATGAAAGTGCCCCAAGGTGTAGTAAATACTGACTTTTCTTGGTCTCCATGATGCATTAGGAATTGATTGTAACTAGAAAAACCATGTAATAAAGAATTTCTACTGGATCCAACCAACTTCTGCAAAATGTGATCCATTTTAGGAAAAGGGTAGTTATCTTTCAGGGAGGTTTTATTAAGATTTCAGAAATCAATACAAAGTCTAATTTCTCCCATCTTTTTCGTAGTTGGAACTAAGTTTGATACCCACTTAGAATATCTCAATGGTACAATGATATTGGAATCATACATCTTTTTGATCTCCTTTTCAATTAGATGCATCAACATTGGGTTGATCCTCCTAAGTTTTTGTTTTAAATGCTTTTGGTCTTCCTTTATGGGAATATTATGCTGTATAATGCTCATGTCATAAGATTTAAAATCTTCATAACTCCATGCAAACACATCTATGAATTATTTGAACAAGTTTATGTACTTTTTCTTTGTAGTTGGGGGTAAAGATTTGGATAGTTTAATAATATTGGGTTCTTTTTCAGTTCATATTTTATAGTCTTCAACTTCAGCTCGAGTAGGTTCGATTTTAGGCTTTTTGGCTACATCATTAAAATCAAACAAATATTCTAAGGGGACCGACCCTCTAGGAAAAACATCGTCTTTCAATTGTAAGATTTCTAATTCTTCTTTTTCTTGATTTGTTTATTTCAATTCTAATTTAGTCACACTGTTATGTACACTATCTTCTATGTCAACATCTACATCTATATTGGCACACTCAAACTCATCCTTTGATTGTAAAATTTTTTCAATTTGTTCCTCGTTTCCAAAGACTTGCCAATATCTGATATTGTCTAGTAAAGTTGGTCTATTTTTTACTTTAGGAATGTATTTTTGACTAGGATTATACGACATTTTTCAAGTACTATCTGAAGTAGCCAGACCATTAGCTAGGATGTTTTGGCCTCTGGGGACCATAGATAATTTGGACTCAATGAAAGATTCAATAAAATCCAAAACAACATTCCTATGGGCCCTTAGCCTTGGGTTTTTGGTAGAGTATTCCCCTTTAATATGTTTTATTATTAGTTTAGAGTCCCCATGAATTGAAATTCTCTTGGCACCTAGCTTCTTTAAAAATTGTAACCCTAAAATTAATGCTTCATATTCAACTATGTTGTTAGTACATTGAAAGTTTATCTTATATGAATGACCTTCTGAGTGACGAGTTTGTGAATTTGAAACCCATACACCTGCTGTTGATCCTTCTTTACTGATAGCCCCATCAAAACCCAAATTCCATAGAGGTTCATTTTGTGTGTCATGTTCCACCATAATTGTTTTACATTCCTCAATTTCACACAAATTAGTTTCTAAATTGGCAATTTGTTCGTTTATATTTCTGTCATTGTACAAAATAAAAGAGTCAAGGTTTGAGTGGATTGAATATAAGGGATAATTGTGGGGTTTATCTTGACTGGTAACCATAAATTTCATTATTTTTTCCCTATATAGTCTCCTTTTCTAACCAAACACTAGAATCGTAGCATAGGTCATATCCATTTGAAGGGTCCCTTGAATTTTGGCTCCCGAGGAGCAAGACAATAACATGCCATATTTAGGAAGTATGTCAGCAACAACTATGTCCATTACCAAGCTCTTGGCTGGTATTTGTGCTAAATTGACACATAAATCCTTAATGAGACCTAGGCATTTTAATTTACTTGAATCAAAAGAATACATATCTTTTTATTTTCTAGTGATATCTAGTCCCAACTTTTCCATGACAACCTTAGGCATGAGATTGTGAGAAGCCCCTAAGTCAAGAATTGCGTTGTGAATTTTTTTATCATGAATGTTTAAACTAATGTAAAATGGAGGCACATCTCCATCTTGGAATTTTCCATCAACTTTAGGCCCAAACAATATTTCTGGTTGATCATCACATACATTCAATGTATCTGTATCTTCCACTATATTTAAAGATTTCTTCACTTGTGATCTGTATGTAGTTTTATTCATAAGTTTTGTTAGAGGAATGGATATTTCAAGTTTTTCCAATTCATGTTCTATGTTGAATGATGTTTGAGTTTTGTTTAGATTGTAGGAATCTTGTTTCTCAGCAACATCCTTTTGGAAAATATCTCTTTGCTGGTTAGTGGAGGGACTATCAGTTTGAGTTGCTTTGAAAAGAGTATCAGATATATTTTGGGTTGGAACATATACATTCTTTTCAGCGGGAATGTTAATATTTTTCTTAGCAGGGGTTTCAGCTGCCTCTTTATTGGTAGTATCAACATTCTTTTTAGTAGGATTATCAACTGTTTTTATACTCCTTAGGTTATATTGCCTATGGACTTCCATAATTTCATTTTCAAAACCTTGTTTATAATCTTTGGATTCCTCAGGATTTACTTCATCTTGTGAAAGTAGGAAAAGGTCTTGTTCTTCTTGAGTAAGAAATGTATAGTCATTATCATTTACTCCCATTAAACTGATCTAAGTATCATTCAGGTCTTCAGTTAATTCTCCCTCCTCATCTGTATAGTTCTTTCGAAATGGTCCCCAACACAAATATCATGACTCAGCCCCGAGTCACTCTTCTGGCGTGGAGATATTACTGCAGAGGCCTCCCAGCTTGAGCTGTTCCTTTGCTATGTCAGTCGCACTCTGCGTGGATGCCTGCTTGATCTGCTCCACCAGCTACTCGGTTGCTTGTCCTGCACTATCTTCCTTTACCTTTTGTTGTGTCCTCTATGGGCTCACAAAATTATCCTTAATGGTGGCAGAGATAACATAGGCCTCTTCTCCAAGGCCCCAATATGGCCTTGAGGACAACCTCTTTTCGTTGTGCTACCTCCACTTGTTCGAGAAATTGCTTTGCCTCATGCAGCTTAGCAAGTTGCTGTGATATAGCGATGGTGCGTGTCATCACTCTTGCTTCGTCATATTATTGCTACAATTCCCGGGCCTCTGTGTTCAACCTCTGTAGGTTAGGATCCTCCTACAGAGTCGTAACGACCTCCATAGACTTATCAAAGAGCGTGGTACAATCTGCTACCACGACATCTACTATTGCGACTGCATCCTTTACAACTGTCAAGCGCTGTTCTCTGACCTCTGGTGGAGTTGAAGGTTGTGACTTCAACTCAAGCTCTGTGATTTTAAGGTTTAGTTGAAATTGAACCTTGCCCATCTCTATCTTTGCATCATGCACACCTGCAGCCAACTTTCTAATCTTGGTCTCCACCGGTGCTTCTTCTAGGATATGCAGTTCGGGAACGATTTTGCATGCTTCGGCTACCACTGCTGCGGTTCACTCATTCTTCTCCTGAACCTTCTTCCATGCTTCTAGTGTGGTTGTCTTCTCAACGAATATCTATTCGTTGTTGACTTTCTGCTCGCTGATCATGCTTAGTGCGCGCTTCTCTCGGGCCTTAAGCTCTTCAATCACACTTGCTTGTAGTGTGTGAAGGAATTCACTGGGGAGCGCGGACAAGTTGAGGCCCAAATTCCTTAAGGCGCTAACAGTAGTCTTGTTAGCTTCCTCCTCCACGCTCAGAGCTCCATCCAATAGCACGACTGCCCAGAGATCCAAGGATAGAACCAACTCTGCTGCTTGAGTGGTCCCCGATGCCAAACTAATTGATGTCGTGCTGCTCTGCCCTGCACCTGCATGTAGTCTAGTTGTTTGGATCTGTAGCTCGCGCAAACCTATCTGTATAGCACTTAGTGCCTGCTTCTGTTGCTGCTCAAACTACTGCAGCGGTTTTGTTGTCATATCCCTTACCTTAACTTCAGTATCATCCAAGTCACCCTTGATCAAGGTGCTTGGATCTAGCGATGATTTGGAGGCTTTAGTCTTCTTTTGCTGTCCCTCCTTTTCTTGTTCCCTATGTTGCTTTACGCGAAAAGGATTGCTCTCCAGATCTCCACCACCCTATTCTGACTATTCTTTTGCCTCTATTTAGGGTGAAGGATATTTTTGACTTCTGTCAAAGCCACGCTCTTCCTGCTCTGTGTGATCCTTTGCAGCACATTCTGCTTCTGCATGGGCCTTCTCCTCAGTCTCCTTCTTCCTCTTTTCTTCCAATTGTTGCACCTTCAATCGGGTCGCTTCCTTTTTCTGCTTCTCCGCGGACTTACTAGTCCTGGTGGCCAAATTTGATGGTGTGTGCCAATCTACTGGCCATTGCTTGAGGACATCTGTGATGACATCATCTACAACCACGTAAGGAAGATCATACCACTTCTGATCCATATCCTTCGGAACCCGGATGTAAACATGGTGGAAGTCCGCTTTGAACTCCACATACCCAATAACTACTCAAAAATGGTTGACGACAACTGCAGCTTTTGGTTGATGGCCATATGCATGCTCATCTCCATTAATACCTAAAAAACTTTAGTTTCTTGAACCCAGACAATGTCCTTTGTGGCCCATAGCGAATAAAACTTCACTACTTTTGGTAAATCTGTCTAAATTGGAGGAAGCTAGCTGTCCTCCGGCAACTCCCATGTGGCCAGCACAATTGACAATAATAGCCATGAGTAATGGAAGGTTTTACTTTGGTCTTGTGCCCCTCTACAGTTTGCGAGGAACTTGATGCATAGGTAGAGCACCCAGTTGAACTGTACACCCTCCGTACACTAAACCGCTAACGAAACCACTGGTGTTGACACCTCATTCATGTGACACTTCCTCATCACTTTTCTAGCCAAAATTTGGGTAGCCACCTTCACTGTGGGGTCAATAATACTGGAAATATAATACCCACGTGCTTTCTTGACAAGTTTGAACTTGTCCGTCATCTTCTCGGTGAGGTTGGTGAGCCCCAGTATTGTAGCAATAATGCTACAACTCCTGGAACTCCCTTCCTTAATTTTATCAACCTGGTAGTTCGTAACAAACTTGGAAGCGACGGTGCTGTATGCACAAGTACTAGCTCTTGCCGCAGCTGTCACTTGGTCAGCTGGCACAAGTCCGCTAGGGGCTTAAGCCAACTTCTATGAGCTCTTAGAAGAAGCTTTTTAACTGATGGATGAAAGCTAACTCAAAGGAAGCTAATCTACTTGCGGAAAGAAACTGGAAGCCAAGAAGTAACGCAAACCCTAACAAACCCTAATTCTACCAACCAACCCTACTGGTGCAAAGGAAAGGATGCAAACTATTGAAAAAGATTCCGTTACTTCTACAAAGGTAAAATGCTCATGCCTATGCTATCTCTATCTGAAGAACACATCTTTTTGTATTTTTGAATAAGTTTTTGAATTATCATGCGTGTGCTTTTTAACTGGCTTTTGACTGTGCAGAGGTGGATCGGTGGGAGAAAATTCTTGCAAGAGGTTGGGAAGGTTAGAAGAGGTCCTAAGGGGTCCCTAGCACCCTTCCAGAGAGTTTCACAAAGTTTGGCTTCCAAGAAACCGCGTTTATGAGCTTCTACAGGAAGTCTGCAGGGGTTCTACAGGATGTTCTGGGATTTCTACAGGATGTTCTGTAATTTTTCTACAGGATGTTTAGTAATGGAATTTTGGAGCATGGATGGAGGGAAAAAGGTGGAGGAATGAGTATGGAGGTGAAATAGGGGTGTAGGGGAGTTCAAGACTTGGAGGATGGAGTTGAGGAGAAGGTGTAGATGGTGAGATTTGTTCAAGGAGGGATGAAACGATGTTGCACAAGAAGATGAGAATCATGGAAAAGTAAGCGAATGAGGTAAATATAAGGTAAGGGTTCTGAGTGAAGGATGAAACAGGTAGGTTGGATGGAGTATGTGCAGGTAAGGAAGGGTAATAGGTACTCTGCAAGTGGTTTTTCAAACTGAACAAACAAAAACTTATAAAACCTATGACCTAGTTACTTTACTCTATTCTGACCTAAGTAACAACAAAAGGAAATGAACAGCAATTTATTCGAAATGAAATGCATGAACTAACTTATGCCACTAAGAAATCATCAACTTAAGCATTTAAACACTACTAATATCAACATCTACAAAAGAGGATTCTAACATTAAGAATTGCATGGCAAAGCAAAACAGCGTTTTTGTTGGCAGCAAAGTCACATTGGTCCCAGCTCATGATTCCACTGAGGGGAAGGTGAGATCCAAGGTGTTTGGTAGCCTTTTCTGAAGATCTTCCCTATGATTAACCTATCAAGAAAATCTGAACATGAAAAACCTTTTTAATCATCACAAGCAACCTAAAAAACAACACAATGATTAAATCTAAATAGAAGATTTTATTCTAAGAATGCAGCAAAGACACATGAAAGTAAACAAAGGAGGTTGTTACACTAAAAAATGTCACCATGACTACTTACAGTTAGTATGGCTCAAATCAACAGTCATGCTACCCTCTTAGGCAAGTCTTATGCCTCTGCTATCCATCTCAAACTCAAAGAAGAGAGAAAGTCTTGTAAAAAATGTGTTTATCTCTGGGGTCGCAGGTTCTCTCTAGCCTTACCTGCGGGGACGCTCACAATGTTCACAAAAATTGCGTCCATGGACGCTCTGTATGTTAAGGGACAGGTGCGTCCTTCTGTAAAAGGCAAAATGCGCGAGTTTCATCTTAAAAAAGTTACTTGTGGTTACTTCTAGAACTTTCTAGAGGTCGGTTTGATGAATTGGATGCGCCTCCAGTTGGTTCATGTATCTCTATTAAGGGGGAACTTATCCCATCAATAAGGGAGCTATCCCACCCAAAGAGGGGGATTATCCCATTGATGGTGGACCTGAATAACCTCTTTACAGCACTATAAATAAAGACATTGAGCCATAGGGAGGAGAGGTTGGAGCTATACATTTTCTTTGGGTAAATGCTGCAGGATTTAGGTCTTCCATTAGAGCCTTTGTGAGGAGAGATTGTCTTCACTTGATTCTACTTGGGAGAGGGTGAGCTTTGTCAAAGTAGAGGAAAACCCTTGATGGACCCTGGGAGGAACTTGCACAACACCAAGGCCAGGTTGTAAGAGTTTCTTTGTTTCGTTATTAATACAAACTGGTTTATTTTTCTCAATAGCTTGTGTTAATGAGTTATTTCATGTGTTCCTTGGTCTGCATGTTGAATATATGTTTTATTATATGAAATGCAAGTGCTTGGTAATTGTTTGATTGTTTGTGGTTGCAGGAATTGACTTGAAGGAGGAGCTCATCCGGATCGTCAAGAACGGACTTCAACAACAGCGTTTTGGAATAAGGTAAGCCTAAACACTTGTAGTTTTCATGTTGTAAAAGGTGTATTTAGAGAAAGATCATTCCATTTTGTCTTGTTTGTCATTAGAATGTCTTAGACTTCTAGGAAGGTCAGTCGTGTCCGCACCCTTGACAGATTCCGTGTGACAAATTGGCGACTCCGCTGGGGAATCCATTAATGAATGAGTCTTTTCCTTTATATGAACTTTGCTTTGAGAAAATCGTTTTTATTTTCTGGTTTTTTACTGTGAGAATTAGTATTTGGGTGGCTTAGCTTTAGATTTAGTTAGCTTTGGTTTTTCTTTCTTTTTCCAGAAGGACGCACCCTCTGAGTACTGCACAGTGCGTCCTTGGACGCGCTGTTGCCGTCTGCACAGTGCGGGCCCGCACCTGTGACAACGGGTGGCCTGCGTCTTCCTGTAAAAGTTAAGAAAATTCCATTTTTGCTTTAATTGCTTTTAGATTTTGGTTTTTCTTAGTGTTTTCTGCCCAGATCCTTTAGTACCCTGTCAAAAAATTTTCACCTGAGCTTGTTCCTGCTCTTAGCTTTCATCAATTGGGTGTTTTGAGTCTCTTTCTTGAGAAATTCTTGATTTATTTTCCTTTGGTCATTACTTGGAGATTTCTCTCAGTTCTTTCACAATTTTGCATCTTTTTACTTGTGGTTTTGCAAAAAAATTTCCCCCTCATTCGCCGGGGGGGGCTAAATTGTGTATGAGTGTTAATCGCCTTTGAGTGTTTTTATGTTTTGATCTTTGGAACTCTCACCCAATTTTCTCGACTTGCACTTGATTGGTTCTTAGATCACATTAGAATCGTCTTGTGTCTGAGAATTCTCTTGCATAGATCACATTTGCATAATTAGAATTCTCATTTTCGGAATATGAATGAAAAATGTGCATAGATTACATTTGCATACTTTTCGAGTGAATTGTGCATAGATTACAATTGCATAGTTTACATTCTGGAAAATCAATCGTAGATTTAGATCAGTTTTCTTTGATTTGAATTTACACAAAAATAAAAATAAAAAAATTGGTTTGGAATTGATTTGCATTAGTTTTTCTTGATAAAATTAGTGCATTAGAGAATCTGTTATATTTTCTCTTAATGATCAATTTTTTGCATTGTTGGAAGTGAATGGAAACTCTCTCCTTACTTTAGTTAGGATTCATCGAATTGAAAAGATTACATTATCATATTCGATTGCATTCAGTTGAGTCGGGTCATAACACCATTGGTTTCGTATCCATTTACCCATTTGAGTAATAACAACCTTAATAACACAGCGCTTAATTAAAATTCATCTAGTAATTTTTACATTTCTAGGGCTCTGAAACACCAACATAGCTTAGGCTAGGGTCTTGGAGTAGGTGAGTACTTAACTCTCCAAGACTACAAAACCAAACAGATAGTTTATCTTGAGTAGAATAAATCCAATTGTTTCAATTGCACTCTGGGAAAGCTCCTCTTAAAGGAGAAGCACGAGCTCGTGTCCGAACCAGTGAGGGGATCATTCCCCCCTCGTTGGGAACGACGCCAGACAGTACGTATTACAAACGGTAAACCTCGGATTAACCATTGTCGAGGAGCCAGGGGTCACTTATCGGTAAACCTTGGATTGTTGTCAAGGAGTCGGTAAGGGGATTGAGCTTGCTACTCTGCCCTTGCGTGCTGTCGGAGTTTAGACTGTTCCCCCAGGTGTATTTGTTACTGTTGGTGACCTTAGTGACCATAATCTTTAGGGTTCTACCGAGGTGACGGTGGAGGGAAGGTCCCACTGTACCTGGAGCAGACGTTGGTTATACTCACTTGGATTTTCCGGGGGGTTCACTTCACTTCGAGACGGTTAAAGTGGAGGAACTTGTGCCGGTCTATTCATTAAGCAGGTTGCCGGGGTAACTGTTCCACCCGCCATTTCTGTACTGAATTCTGCGAGGTTGGGCTTCATCACCAACTAGTGTTTTCGGTCCGGAGAGCTTACTGTTTGTGTGTGGTTTGACTCATAGATTTGATAGCGCGTGTTAATTTGTTTGTTTTTACTTTTAGAGACCATAGGTGTGAATTGTGAATTTTAGTTGTTAGGTGTGAATTGTGAATTGTTAATTTTAGTTTTAAATTGTTAATAAAATTCATTGAAGTTGAATATAATGGCAAATGTTCCGGAATTTATCAACCTAGGAACCCCTCCTAACGAGAATCCTAGTACTTTTCCTTACTTTGGAAATGTTGGTCCTCCTTATATGGCTACTTTGTCATTACCTGGATTTACGATAGGTTTACCGATATGGTTATTTTCGACTTCGTTGGCCCAAAATACTCCAATTGTTCCACCTCAACCGGATGCTTCACCTCAACAGAGTTCACCATCTCAACATAACCAACCTTCTGTTGACCCTTTACCTTCTTCACCTAATTCTTCTTCCTCCATTTCTTCCTCTTCGCCTGGTAAAAGCCTTGATGCTAGTAACCAGGAGGCTAAGAAGAAGAAGAAAGGGAAGAAGAAGAAGAAGAAGAAGAAGCAAGATAAGAAAGAAGTCAACCAACCAACCGTGGCTGTAAGTGTTAGTTGTGTTGAGGAAAATTCCGACATGCACCGTAAACCCAAATACCCTTGCAGGCTTTGTAAGGGTGACCACTTCCTTGTCAATTGTCCTGGTATTCCAAAGGTCTTGGAAGTATGGTCAGAAAAATCTCATCAACTTTCCGTTGATCCATCAACCAGTGATAGTCAGGTTCCTGGGAAAAAGGGTAAAGTTAGGTTTCCTTGTAAGTTATGCAAAGGGAGTCATCAAACTCACATTTGCCCTCACATGGATGATGCCTCAACATTGTTGGAAAACCTTACTGTTCCACAGCAAGGATTTCCAACTGGTTACCGTAAACTTTCTCCCAACCTACCGTCAACTGACGGAGTGATTGATCTCAATTCAAGTACGGTCGATCACACTCTTCCATTGGAGAGTGAAACTCATGTCACTCAGGTTGATGATCAATTAGTTGATCAAGTGGTTGATTCAATTTCACATTCGGTCGATCCCACTTTCCCTTTAGAGAGTGAACTTCATACCGCTCAGGTTCTTCTTGTTACATCGGATTCTTCTATGCCGGGGGGCATTTCACCTGTTTCTACAGAACCCCCTCCAAGTACTGAGATCTTTTCCTTTGATTGGAATAGATTGACAGAACCTCGTCTTCCTTCCTCCATCCCTTTCCAAATCATTGTCAAGGCTGGTGGTAGGGACATACATCGTACACAGGTAGACGAAGGTGCTTCTGTTAGTATTTTATCCTCAGCTGTTTGGAAAGCTTTGGGTTCCCCTCAGCTTGCGCCTATTACGCAGAATCTGAAAGCTTTTAACAGAACCATTAGTGAACCTTTAGGGATCCTTCCTAAGTTTTCCATTACATTGGAAGGTAAAACTGTCTGTATTGATCTTATGGTAGTTCGAGGTCCCTTGGATTTCAATTTACTCCTTGGGCGAGACTATGTTTATGCAATGAAAGCTGTCGTATCGACACTCTTTCGCGTGATGTCTTTCCCTCACAATGGCAGTATTGTGACTGTAGACCAGCTTTCGTTCCCTAGTCTTGTCTCAACTACCAATAATATGACACCCCTAAATGTTCCTGATTCTAAAGTGGTATCTACCCTGCCACGGGTTAATTATGTGGCAACCGGTCCCATGATTTCAGTTACCGATGTAAGTGAGCCTCTCACTGTTTGCTCATCTTCCTTTGATTTAGCTCCGGTAATTGACATGGAAAACTCTATGGGATTACTTGAACACGATGTTCTTATCCCTTTTGAGTCCCTTGACGTGTGTTCCTTCCAAAAAACTATTCTTCCTTCGGATGAAGACCTTTTGGAAGCCATGATCAAGGTGTGTCCATTGACATGTCTTTCTTCCAGTTGGAAGCCATGATCAATGTTACGAGGATAGTTTTTTCCTGTATCAACCTCGTTAAAAAATGAAATAGGTTGTAATGAGGATAGTTCTTTTACTGAGTCAACCTCATTAAAAAATGAATCAGGTAGATTTTAGGTTATGTAGGTAGACTGTAAAAAGTAGGATTGTGAGGAAAGTTTCTTTTACTGTGTCAACCTCATTAAAAAATGAATCAGTGTGTGTGAGGAAAGTTCCTTTTACTGTGTCAACCTCATTAAAAAAATGAATCAGTGTGTGTGAGGAAAGCTCCTTTTACTGAGTCAACCTCATTAAAAAATGAATCAGTGTGTTTGAGGACAGTTCCTGTTACTGAGTCAACCTCATTAAAAAATGAATCAGGTTTGAGGATAGTTCCTGTTACTGAGTCAACCTCGTTAAAAAATGAATCAGGTATGAGGATAGTTCTTTTCTTGTGTCAACCTCTTTAAAAATGAAACAACTCCCTTTTCAAGTTAAATATTGAAAGTAAACCTTCATTTCATCCAGCCGGTTGAATGCAATGAAGCCTGGGGGGCATGTACCTCATTTCGCATTATTATGCTGGGGGCATGCGAACTTTTTGAGCATAGTTCCTTGTCTTGTGTCAAGCTCGTTAAAAAATGAAACAAGGGTAGGTTAAGTAGGTAGATTGTAGAGAGTAGTCATGAGCATAGTTCTTTGTCTTGTGTCAAGCTCGTTAAAAAATGAAACAAGGATTTTAGAGCATAGTTCCTTGTCTTGTGTCAAGCTCATTAAAAAATGAATCAAGGTTTTTAGAGCACAGTTCCTTGTCTTGTGTCAAGCTCGTTAAAAAATGAATCAAGGTTTTTTAGAGTATAGTTTTTTGTTAGGTAGATTGTAGAAAGTAGTTATGAGCATAGTTCCTCGTCTTGTGTCAAGCTCACTAAAAAATGAAACAACTCCCACAAGTCTTTCCACGATCTTGAAAGTAAAGCTTCATTCCATCCACCTCATTGAATGCAATGAAGCTTGGGGGGCATGTACCTTGATTTGCATCATTATGCTGGGGGCATGTGAACTTATAACAAGCATAGTTTTTCGTTTCAAGCTTGCATAAACATGAAACTGAATCCGAGCATAGTTCTTTTCCTGTGTCAAGCTCATTAAAAAATGAAACAAATCCTCCTCTAATTAAGTCGCGAGTTTGACTAGACCTCATAGATGTTAGGTTGTATGTTTAGGTTAGTTATTTCAGTTTTTGCATAATTTTCTTACAGTTTCAGGTCGAGTCTTTCAAATGATCTCGTTCATGAACCTTCATTTCATCCAGCTGGTTGAATGAAATGAAGCTGGGGGGCATGCACTCTAGCAGTTACGCTTAGGGGGCATCAAGCACAGTTTTCTCTCTGTTTCAAGCTTGTAAAAAAATGAAACTAATTTGAAGCATAGTTTTTATCTGTTTCAAGCTTTTGTAAAAATGAAACCTATCTCGAGTCAATTTCAGTTATTTTCAAGACTCGTTAAACTCATGAAAATCCCGAGATTATTTTGCTATTTTTCATTCTCGTAAAACAAATGAAAATGCTGAGTTCTTTCCGTCTTTTCCTGCTCGTAAGTTAAATTGAAAGTCGGCCATATGAGTACATTTTTATCATTTTTTCGAACTCATTAAAACTTACGAAAAATTGAAAACCATGAGTACATTTTTATCATTTTTTCGAACTCGTTAAAACTTACGAAAAAGTGAAACCTTGGAGTTCTCTTTTAAGCCCTTTTCAGACTCCTAAAACATGAAAAGATTGCCGAGCGTTTCTTTTACACTCGTTAAAACGGAATTAAAAGACGGTCCCCTTTTAGCTCTTTTCTGACCGCAAAATCAGGAAAAGATTGCCGGGTTTTTGTCGTTTCAAACTCGATAAGGAAATAAAACGACATGTCCTTGATCGCTTTTTACTTTTCAGGTCAACGACACTATTATGAAAGTACTCCTTGGTCGCAAGATCAAGCGGTTCCCCCAGGTATTATTTTATACTTTTTCGGGCTTGAGGGACACAAATATACGAAAAAGTTCAACGTGGAGTCTCCTTTAGTTTTTTCAGACTCTCTAAAATTGAAAAACGCCGAGTTTCTCCTATACTGGGCTCGTTAAACTTTTACAGTAGAGGACCTGTTCAATTACAAACAGGAACGAACCACTCCTTCCTAGGGTTCGAATTTAAACTAGGTTGGACTCGTCCGAAGGATGAGCTTATAATCAAGCATATGTTATCCTCCTCAAGCTTGTTAAAAATAAAGAGGTACTTGCCAGAAATGGTGGGGGAAAAGAGAGAAGAATGAACCTGTTTGTTACCTTTTGTCTCAAAAGAAACTTTATTACCACTCTTGAACACGACACTTTTCATTCACCTGGGTTGGGAAATCTTTTACCTCACAGTTGACCAAACCACTTTGAAAGTCTTTAACCGGGTTCCGGGGGTTAACTTTGAGTTATACGTCACCAAGCCATCTGTTGTGTCGTTATGTGTTCAAGAGGTCTGCAAGCAAAAACTTTCATCTGCAAAATACTTGTCATCCATTTGACCATCCCTGAGTCAGTCCTTACAGCAACATTTCTTCAACTTGAACAATGATTTCGTGTTGCGGGCTTGCCTGCAACGGGTCGCTTTCTATCGACATCGACACATTATCTAGAAAGATGACTTAGGAATCGACAGTACCTTGAAGTCTGCATGCATCAATGGCAGGTTTCTCGCCTTTGACGTCAGTTTACATCATTGACTTTCGATCAGAGGATTCCGTGAAGTGTTCGACATCAAAACATCTATTCACATTTCACGGGTTGTGCTTGGTACTTTGAGAACCATTGACATTACTGGTGGTCTCTCTCACGCTTGTTAACAGTTTACATCATCGACTGGTAATCAAGTGGTTTCTAACATGTTCGACATCAAATCATTTAATCACATGGCTAGAATCGTACCAATTCAGGAAGTAGAAGTGAAGACCCTGGATCTAGTTTCTACCATCCAGGCTGCGAGGAGTTTTGTATTCATTATCTATGTAGACTAATCATAAACAGATGGCTGCGTCCATACTGTGTCTACAAAAGTCTATAAAAAATGATGTACTGCAAGATCATTCCTGTATCAGAATAGTTAGTCCATTAGTTAAAGTTTTGAATCTGAGTATGGGAATGCCTACCTCAGTGATGATATAATCTTATACATGTATTTTGTGTTGAAAATTGCAGGTTCCAACCAGGTCATCCACAAGACAATCCTTGAAATGATAAAGCGCTTCACCCTTCCTAGAATTACAAAACCCTAATCTATTCCAGGCTTCGCACTTTAGGGGGCAATCTGTTACACTAAAAAATGTCACCATGACTACTTACAGTTAGTATGGCTCAAATCAACAGTCATGCTACCCTCTTAGGCAAGTCTTATGCCTCTGCTATCCATCTCAAACTCAAAGAAGAGAGAAAGTCTTGTAAAAAATGTGTTTATCTCTGGGGTCGCAGGTTCTCTCTAGCCTTACCTGCGGGGACGCTCACAATGTTCACAAAAATTGCGTCCATGGACGCTCTGTATGTTAAGGGACAGGTGCGTCCTTCTGTAAAAGGCAAAATGCGCGAGTTTCATCTTAAAAAAGTTACTTGTGGTTACTTCTAGAACTTTCTAGAGGTCGGTTTGATGAATTGGATGCGCCTCCAGTTGGTTCATGTATCTCTATTAAGGGGGAACTTATCCCATCAATAAGGGAGCTATCCCACCCAAAGAGGGGGATTATCCCATTGATGGTGGACCTGAATAACCTCTTTACAGCACTATAAATAAAGACATTGAGCCATAGGGAGGAGAGGTTGGAGCTATACATTTTCTTTGGGTAAATGCTGCAGGATTTAGGTCTTCCATTAGAGCCTTTGTGAGGAGAGATTGTCTTCACTTGATTCTACTTGGGAGAGGGTGAGCTTTGTCAAAGTAGAGGAAAACCCTTGATGGACCCTGGGAGGAACTTGCACAACACCAAGGCCAGGTTGTAAGAGTTTCTTTGTTTCGTTATTAATACAAACTGGTTTATTTTTCTCAATAGCTTGTGTTAATGAGTTATTTCATGTGTTCCTTGGTCTGCATGTTGAATATATGTTTTATTATATGAAATGCAAGTGCTTGGTAATTGTTTGATTGTTTGTGGTTGCAGGAATTGACTTGAAGGAGGAGCTCATCCGGATCGTCAAGAACGGACTTCAACAACAGCGTTTTGGAATAAGGTAAGCCTAAACACTTGTAGTTTTCATGTTGTAAAAGGTGTATTTAGAGAAAGATCATTCCATTTTGTCTTGTTTGTCATTAGAATGTCTTAGACTTCTAGGAAGGTCAGTCGTGTCCGCACCCTTGACAGATTCCGTGTGACAGAGGTACTGGGCACTTGAGATGGGCCCAACCCCAAGAGCTATAGCCTCCTAAGAGAGATTGAGAGCTGGTGCAAAGCTGGATTCATCTTTATTGATAAAAATAAATGTTACATCCCAACAACTGTCCACAAGGAGAACTTGAAAATGTCCTGAAAGTAAAGCTAATCTGTTGCCTAAAAATCGAACTACAAAATGACTAACTACTGGCTGAGAAAAATGACTAACCACTAGCTACAAATTGACTAACTGAAATGAGGCCCTAAACCCTCTTATTTATACAAATTGAGGACCCCAACATTCCTCCTAAACTTTAGGGACTCGGCTGCCCAAAACTTGTAGTTAACAACAGTCCTACTTGACTTGCTCGGCTGCCCTTGTGCTAATTGATTTGGCGGCCCTTGAACTCCGAGATGATGGTGGAGAATTCAAGGTAAGGGCCCATAAATGAAGGGGACACCTTCCTACAAATCCTCTCCCTTGTTCTCCCACGAATTTGGCTGCCAAGTGCTCATTAAAACCTTCAATTTTGTCTCCAAATTGACCAAAAAGGCTACACAAAGCACACATTAGACTTGTTGGCATAATGACTAACCCAATTCACTCTATTAGCATAAATATAATAAAAAACATGCAATAAACTAATGAGAATGGTGGATTAAGTCGAATTAGGAGGTTGAATGAGCCCAAATAATTATCCATTTTTGGGGCTCATCATCACCCCCCTACTGAAAGTGTTGCTCATCCTCTGAGCAACCAATTTATCTCCTTATCTTTGATGGCCTCCTTGTCATGCCAATCTTCTGAAGTGATGTCCTCTTCTCTGTCATGAAACCATGCTTTTCTCTTTGCTTCTTCCCACTACTTGCTCCTTTTTCTAGAGAATTCTCAGCTTTGGTATGATTGTGCAAGTATATTCAATTTGATGGTGGAAATGGTGGTGAAAGGAGATGAAACCAGTGGAGGATGGAAGAAAAGAGTGGTTGCATGCCTCCTCAATAGACTTCAAGCTTCAAATCCCTCTCCATAATTGATTTTGGCTTGCCCAAAGGCTTCTACAGGATGTTTCTGGTAAAAATACAGAACTTCCTGTAGAAAGTCCTGTAGCTTCCTGTAGAAGGTTGAACCATGACTAAATTGTGTCTGAACCCTGAAAAAAATGAGTGTTCATGGAGGGGATGGATGTGCTTAGGGTGGCCAGCACAGGTGCTGCCTCCCTAGCTAAAATCTCGGCCAATTTCTCCTTCTGCTGCCCTTTCCCCAAACTTCCTGTAGAAAGTCCTGTAGTGGCCGTTTTCTGGCTTCCTGTAGAAACTGTTTCGGTCTACTGTCACTGATATCTCATGGTGTGTCTCTTCCTCCTTTTTTTTCTCTTCTTTGGTCTTTTCTGCCTCTGTTAGCTTGCTTCCTCATGCTCTGTTTTGGCTTTCTTCTTGTCTTGTTTAGTCTCTGCCCTCTCTGCTTTAGTCTTTTTCTTTTCTGTTCTGGATCTTCCTTCTCATCTTCTGTTTTGATTCCCTCCTTTGTTTCAAGTTCTTCTTTCTCCATTTTGGTCTTTTCATCTTTTTCTATTTCCTCCTCATCTTCCCTTGCCATATTTCTAAAAATCTCCCTATCATGATGTGTGGTGACTGCTAGAAATTTTTAGGCGAGGAGGGAGGAAACAAACTTTCAAAACCAGAAATAGAGAAATGGTTGAAGTTTGTCTTTCTGGAGTCAGGAATTTCTCATGTTCTTATTTTTCACAACATCAATTTGCCATTTTTTTCTTCGAACTGTTTCCAACTTGAATTTGCTTCTCGATTTTTGAGAAAAATCAATACCTTTGACAAAACAGAGAATATTTATAACACAAGGTTTCGCTTCAGAGAGTGGACAGTCTTGAAAATTTGTTTCCTTTTTCACACAGGTTGGTTTCTATGGTTGAATGTATTTTCTTTACAGTGGAATTTGAGAAAGAAGGAGACAAACTTTGAGTGCAGAGAAGGAAACAGAGAACTGTGTAGAACTCAAGGAAAATATGCATGCAGAACTTTAAACTTGACTCTTTTTTCAATCCACTGCTGTGTTTTTAATCATTCAAATAAGTCATATGTAGATAGATTTCCCCAAGCCTACCTCATTTCAAGCTTGAATTTTGACAAAAATCTTGGGTTTTCCTTCTGCAGAGCTGTTTTCTGCGTTTCCTATAGACGACTTCCTGTAGAAATGCCTGTAGAGCACCCCTGCACTTTTGATCGAGTTTGATACGCAGCAGAATCTCGAAGATAGGTAGAGAAACTGGTGGAGGATGACTAGTTAATCATTTTGTGCAAACTTCAGTTGACAATGTGGCAAGTGCAGATGAACAACAATTCGTGAGATTCAGCCGAGCCTACTTTAGTTGCTGCGTGATTTGTGGTGAGCTGGCAAAAACATGTGCGCTGGATTTTTCGAACTGCAATGATGTTATGAACTGCATGTCTTCTTCTATCTGTTAATCATCTGATGTCCTGTGCGCTGGAGTTCAACACGTCCACCACTGCCTGTGTTTTTCAACTTCCACGTGAATGACTTATACATGCATGCTACGTGATTTTTGCCTGGATCAGTGCAATCGAATATGGCTAGCTTCCTGGCTGAATCCCCCCATCTCATTCGTTCATGCAGTGCTTAGATTAGATTCATACAATAGAGGAACAAGTTTTAGTCACGTACCTGAAGTCAGATGGTTGCTGTGAGGTGCTTTTTGCTGCTGCATGCATCTGTTTCGGTGCTGCATGCTTGGATCCTTTGTGCTATAAGCTCTTTGCTATCTGATGTGTTGTTGTTTTTCTTTTTCAGGTATCCTCTAGCCGGATCTAAGCTGCAGGAGTTCATTTCCACATTCAGATCTGCACCTTCAAGCTGCTGCTGCTGAATTTTCACAGGACCAGAACTTGTTTTCGCCATTGATCCCAAACGGTAAATCGGATTGATCTGAAACTTGCTGAGCATGTTCCTATCATCATTATGCACCTCCCATAGAAAAATTGAGATCAATGGATGCACAGATTTCGAGAAAAATGGAAAATGGCTGAATAGTTTAGAGATCAATTTCTCGAAAACCGTGCATCGGAATTGGCTGAAACTTCTTGGGTAGGCTAATATCACCTATGTGCATCTCCCCATGAAACAGGTTTTAAAACGGATGCATGGATATGGAGAAAATGCAAAAATGGCTGAAGGAGATGGAGGCTGATTTCTTGGAAACCGTGCACCGGAATTGGCTGAAACTGCTCAGGCGTGTTGCCATCACCCTTGTACAATTCCCCATAAAACGGTTCTTCAATTGGATGCATGGTTTTCAAGTTATGGCAAAAACAAATTTTGTTCTATGTATTTTTTCTTTAAAGCATTTTGCAAGTTTTTGCATGGTGAAAAAGAATGAGCTTGGGTTGTGATGCAGGCATGGAGATGATGGAGGAGGAGTTTGAAGATTGCAGGAGGACTTCTGAACCCTTGAGGAAGCTACCATGTTCTCCAAACCGCCTTTTTGTAATCCATGTCTAGCTTCCTACAATTTCTACAGGAACTTCCTGTAGAAGCACAATGAAGAAGCACAACGAGGTGGAAAAGATGATGGAAAAGAGTGAGGAATGGGAACATGGATGCTTGCAGGCATAACCAATGGATTCCAAGCTTTAGATCCCCTTCCAAAATCGAATCTGGCTTGCTTGAAGGTTCTACAGGATGTTTCCTGTAGAAATATAGAACTTCCTCTAGAAGGCACAAAAACTCCTTTGTCTTTGTTTTGAGTGATCCTCCTGACCTGCAATGTCATTGCTGCAACCTGAAATTATTCAATGGAAATTAGATTTATTTTTATTTTTATTTTTCTCTTTTTTTTTTTTGAAAAACCACTAGGGCGCCTCATGGAGGTTTTCACCCTAATTGCCTGCCTTGGGCGCTTCCAAGGGAGGTTTTCACCCAGAGATCTTATTCTCTTTTCTCTTTGTTTTTCCAACCCATTGACCGCCTCATGGAGGTTTTCAATCAATGAGCCAATCTAAGGTGCCTCCGAGGAGGTTTTCACCTTAGATTTCTATTTTCCTCTTTTTTCATTTTTTCTTTTTCTTTTTTCTCTTTTTTCTTTTTTCTTTTTTCTTTTTTTTCTACCCTACCCTACTTGAAAAACAAAATCGTTCTCAAGTATAAGAATACTTCCAATGGAGCCATGTGCACATCGAGATTAGAGATAAACTGATGTGGAGGCTTGAAATGCATGCGTTGACAGCTATCCGGATCTCAGAGACCAAATGATTTGACTTTGAAGGGATCAAACATAGTTGAAGAAGAGAGTACTGCTGCAACTTAGTGACCGTCTGAAACCATATCTCAATATAGCTCTGATATCCTTGGTTCTTTTGCTGATCTGGATCATGTTTCATGTCACCTTCTAACATGACTTTCTCATCTTCCTCTTTTTGCTGATCTTTCTCTTGAATACATGGAATATTTGATGGTAACCATGAGGGAATTCTCTCGATCTCTGATTTTGATGCCTTCTCTTCATCAAGTGCGGCCCATGGTTCTCTGATCTTTTCTTTTGAATCTTCTTTTGCTGGATGTGGTCCTTCAATGCTTTCAATATAGTCACTTTTTTGCAATACTCTTCCTGAGCTATGGTGAAGATCATCTAGCTCAAGAGAATCCATTTGGACATGTTGTGCCTCAACATTGCAATTGTGTTGAGCTACTCCAATGGACAGGTTTGGAAATGGTGGTATGGGTAGCTGAGTGGGGGCATGGATTTGAGATGGATGTGGATGGGGTTGTGGTTGGGCAGGCATTTGGGGTTGCCTTAGTGGAGCAGGAGGCGATGGTTGTGGATGAGCAGGTGGTGGAGGAAAAGAAGCAAGAGGAGTGTTGTATTGGGGCCTCCACCCCTGATGAGGTGCATTCCACTAAGGCTGTGGCTGAGCATAAGAGTGAAACGAATGAGCAGCTGGTTGGGCATAATATGGATCTGGGAAGGAACACGGAGGAGGTGTGAACCAGGAAGGATGAGCAGGGGGACCCTAAGAAGGCATGAAAGTGGCTTGGTAGGGGTCATAATAGGTCTCAGGTGTCCCTTGCAGTTCCTGCTGGTAAGATCTAGGTCCATGTGGCCTCCTTTGGTTCATATAATAGAGTGATTCAGTGGCTCCTTTGGCTCTCTGATATGCAACTTTGATTCTGGGTAAGGAAGGGCACTGGTTCATAGGATGGTCTCTTTCACAAACAAAACACACTTCTATGGAGTGCAATGGACATTCATTCTTAGGATGCTTTCTAGTGCACTTGGGACAAAAGATGACCAAAGCCCTCTTGGCTTCCTCTTGCCTCTTTTGGATCCGCAAGGTATCCAGTTGCATGGCAAGAAACTGCCTCATATCACTCTTGAAATCTTCCACCTGATCTTCAAATTCGTCTTTGGACAAGGTGCTGCTCCCAACATTTCTGCTTGTAGCCATTTGCTCCAGAGGAATGGTTTCTTGTTCTTCTTCCCTTGAGGTTCTTCAAGTATGTCTTGCTATCCACCTAAGGGTTCTTTAATCACAACCATCGAAGAAGAGAGAATGTTGGCTGTGTGAAGCAGTGGGGGTGTTGTGCAATCATTTTTCTAACTTATCTCTACTCCTACAAGGCATGAAATGAAATCTTTTTGGTTGATTTTTGCTTTTTTCTACTTCTACCTGCAAAATTGAAATAGATTGAACTGCAACTAACTATCTTGCGAAAATGAAAATGCGGAATTGAAATGAAAGCAGGAAAGGACTAATCTATCTTGCTCAAATGAAATTGCGGGAATGAAATGCTAGTCTACACTTGCGAAATTGAAATGCTAATCTACGCTTGCAGAAATGAAATTGCGGAATTGAAATTCTAATCTATGAAAGCGGGAAATGCTAATCTACTTTTTCATAAACGAAATTGCATAATGGAAATGAAATAAACTACTTAGTAGAAGATTGTAGTGGAAAACAGAAGAAAAGCAGCAGTCACCAATACTCTGATGCTTCCCCGGCAACGGCGCCAAAAAGATGGTGAGCCCCAGTA
Organism: Pinus tabuliformis; assembly: GCA_031772625.1. Lineage (NCBI taxonomy): Eukaryota > Viridiplantae > Streptophyta > Pinopsida > Pinales > Pinaceae > Pinus > Pinus tabuliformis. Next base: position 852,662,605 of record CM062820.1, on the reverse strand, counting down.
TTGTAGCAATAATGCTACAACTCCTGGAACTCCCTTCCTTAATTTTATCAACCCGGTAGTTCATAACAAACTTGGAAGTGACGGTGCTATATGCACAAGTACTAGCTCTTGCCGCAGCTGTCACTTGGTCAGCTGGCACAAGTCCGCTAGGGGCTTAAGCCAACTTCTATGAGCTCTTAGAAGAAGCTTTTTAACTGATGGATGAAAGCTAACTCAAAGGAAGCTAATCTACTTGCAGAAAGAAACTGGAAGCCAAGAAGTAACGCAAACCCTAACAAACCGTAATTCTACCAACCAACCCTACTGGTGCAAAGGAAAGGATGCAAACTATTGAAAAAGATGCCATTACTTCTACAAAGGTAAAATGCTCATGCCTATGCTATCTCTATCTGAAGAACACATCTTTTTGTATTTTTGAATAAGTTTTTGAATTATCATGTGTGTGCTTTTTAACTGGCTTTTGATTGTGCAGAGGTGGATCGGTGGGAGAAAATGCTTGCAAGAGGTTGGGAAGGTTAGAAGAGGTCCTAAGGGGTCCCTAGCACCCTTCCAGAGAGTTTCACAAAGTTTGGCTGCCAAGAAACCGCGTTTATGAGCTTCTATAGGAAGTCTGCAGGGGTTCTACAGGATGTTCTGGGATTTCTACAGGATGTTCTGTAATTTTTCTACAGGATGTTTAGTAATGGAATTTTGGAGCATGGATGGAGGGAAAAAGGTGGAGGAATGAGTATGAAGGTGAAATAGGGGTGTAGGGGAGTTCAAGACTTGGAGGATGGAGTTGAGGAGAAGGTGTAGATGGTGAGATTTGTTCAAGGAGGGATGAAACGATGTTGCACAAGAAGATGAGAATCATGGAAAAGTAAGCGAATGAGGTAAATGTAAGGTAAGGGTTCTGAGTGAAGGATGAAACAGGTAGGTTGGATGGAGTATGTGCAGGTAAGGAAGGGTAATAGGTACTCTGCAAGTGGTTTTTCAAACTGAACAAACAAAAACTTATAAAACCTATGACCTAGTTACTTTACTCTATTCTGACCTAAGTAACAACAAAAGGAAATGAACAGCAGTTTATTCGAAATGAAATGCATGAACTAACTTATGCCACTAAGAAATCATCAACTTAAGCATTTAAACACTACTAATATCAATATCTACAAAAGAGGATTCCAACACTAAGAATTGCATGGCAAAGCAAAACAGTGTTTTTGTTGGCAACAAAGTCACATTGGTACCAGCTCATGATTCCATTGAGGGGAAGGTGAGATCCAAGGTGTTTGGTAGCCTTTTCTGAAGATCTTCCCTATGATTAACCTATCAAGCAAATCTGAACATGAAAAACCTTTTTAATCATCACAAGCAACCTAAAAAACAACACAATGATTAAATCTAAATAGCAGATTTTATTCTAAGAATGCAGCAAAGACACATGAAAGTAAACAAAGGAGGTACTGGGCACTTGAGATGGGCCCAACCCCAAGAGCTACAGCCTCCTAAGAGAGATTTAGAGCTGGTGCAAAGCTGGATTCATCTTTATTGATAAAAAGAAATGTTACATCCCAACAACTGTCCACAAGGAGAACTTGAAAATGTCCTGAAAGTAAAGCTAATCTGCTGCCTAAAAATCGAACTACAAAATGACTAACTACTGGCTGAGAAAAATGACTAACCACTAGCTACAAATTGACTAACTGAAATGAGGCCCTAAGCCCTCTTATTTATACAAATTGAGGACCCCAACATTCCTCCTAAACTTTAGGGACTCGGCTGCCCAAAACTTGTAGTTAACAGCAGTCCTACTTGACTTGCTCGGCTGCCCTTGTGCTAATTGATTTGGTGGCCCTTGAACTCCGAGCTGATGGTGGAGAATTCAAGGTAAGGGCCCATAAATGAAGGGGACACCTTCCTACAAATCCTCTCCCTTGTTCTCCCACGAATTTGGCTGCCAAGTGCTCATTAAAACCTTCAATTTTGTCTCCAAATTGACCAAAAAGGCTACACAAAGCACACATTAGACTTGTTGGCATAATGACTAACCCAATTCACTCTATTAGCATAAATATAATCAAAAACATGCAATAAACTAATGAGAATGGTGGATTAAGTCGAATTAGGAGGTTGAATGAGCCCAAATAATCATCCATTTTTGGGGCTCATCAGAGGTCACACTCACCCGTCTTGCTGCCAAATGCCTTTGCCGGATTCAGTCCTGAATGAGGGAGTAATGTGATCCTATAGATTAGCATATCAGTGATTGGTATCGGCTTAGTCAACCACAAGCACCCATCATGCACAAGGCATAACAACTGCTTAATGACTATCAAATTTATAGGGGCGAGGTGATAGTGAGGCACCCATAGGAGGTTCAACAACCTTGCCTTGTTTAACCCACAAATCCATTCCACCGGCTCTAGTGCAGTGACACCAGACTCCCTGTAGAACACTTGCTTCATGAAGGTATCTGTGGCCAGGTTGGGAAACCGCTCAACGTCTCCCAAATCGAAATCTTCAAGTTTCAGATGTGGGATGTGCGCCAAGCATGAACCTTCAAAAGTGATTTTTTTTGGCAGAAGGGGTGTGTTCAAGAGGAACTGTCTCTCATTTGGGTCCTTTTGGACCTTCACGTTGCCCTGGTGTAGAGGGATGTACTCTGCGATTAAGCCTACACTCTGCAATGAAGCCTATGCTGCTCGTTCATCGCCACTCAGAGGAGGATCGATCATCGGACTATATTCAGGGCCTGTTCTCCCTCTATCCTTGAATAACTTTCCACTTCGCGAAGCTCCAAACATTGAGGTAATTGCATAACCTGCTTTTCACGCAAGAGCATTTTAATCCAAGTATTTAAAGATCTTAGATACTTACCTCACGATCCTTTGAAGAAGCACCTCTCTGCTTTGTTGTAGCTGACTGAGGTATCGACCACGAACTCTATCAGAAACCCTCCGATGACACAATCGAGCCAGTGATCAACAACGCTCGCTATCTTATCTTTAGAGGCTTCCAATCTCTGTACTAGCTCTGGGGTCCACACTATTGGACCGTTAAGCCTCCACCTTCCCTGTTCATCTGCTAATTTAGTGATCCACTCATATAGCTTGATCGGGAAGGAACAGAAGAAAATTTTGTGTATCTCTATGTACAGATACTTATCCAACCACTGTTCTTTTGTCAATCGTAGATTCTTGTTTTCTTGCACCGCAAATTCATGGATATTTCTATCCAATCACTCCTCAATTTCTTTCTTTGTTGGATTCTAGTGATGCAACATCACACATATCTTTATGCAGATCCTGGTCCTGACAATGAAAACATTTGCTCGCTTAGTGGGTCCTGACCTAGGTTCAGAGTTAAGTTTGCCAAACAAATCCCTACACTACTAACCCTTTCGGCATCAACCCGCGGAGCGCAGACTGAAGTCTCACCCGAAGCAGTATGGGGGGATGCTGGAACCAAGCTTTTGCACCCAGAGATGAGTGCGATGTCGTTTTATGCCCTAAAACTGCCTTTTCATAGATTGATAAGCCCCGAGTGCTTATCAATATAACTTCTCTTAATCAGATTCTATACCTCTGCAAAGGTCTACAATCATCTTTCGTGGACCCTAAACAGGTGAATAAACCACTTACGTGTTTCTGTAACTACCCGTAGTTCTGTATCTACCCAGATCGGCTTAAATGTTTGATAACATTAACATGTAACTAGATATTATTTGCATAAACAGTGATTATTACTTGCGTTCATATGACAATGTAAATCATGCATCAATATAGTATTAGTTCATAAACCCATCATTCATCATAGCATAAAAGCACATACATTCATAACAAAAATAGATAGACAAAACACAAATATTTCCAGTATAATCTCTTTATTGATACTTTAGTTATTCTTATAGACTCAAGATTTATCTATGCACTTAGCTGCAAGGGTCCATGCACTTAGCTGCAGACTCTACTCTAGGCCTCTACGCACACAATTATGCACTCAGTTGCAGGGGTATGCGAACTCAGTTGCAGACTCTACTCTAGGCCTCTGCGCACACAGCTGCATAGCCTCTCTCTACTCTAATATTTCTTCGCTCTTTATTCTAATGACCCATTACATTCATCTTTGTTATTATCTATCTTAGACTCTCTAATATTCTCCCTTTTATATAATCCCATGGTCTACGGACCATGGGTAGGTCTATACAAGTCGATACAACTTACATAACAGAAGGGTAAAACCCTTTATGGCACTTTATCATTTACGCGCTCCGTGACCACATTTTGCGAAGACTTTACATTCTGTACAAAAAAACGTGGGCTTTTTTCCCCAAAACTTGGGATTTTGCCCCAAAATTGACCCAAGGGGACCTTGTCCCAACAGGTTTATTTATTGAAGAACAAATATGATGCTTTTCAAGCATTAAAGAAATTTCATGCATGGATTGAAAATGAAGCACAATCTCATATTGGCTCTATTCACACTGATAATGGAAAATAATAGACTTCAAATGAATTTGAAAACTATGTTTGCCAACATGGGAGCAAACATCAAACAATTGTGCCTTATAATCCCCAACAAAATGGAGTAGGTGAAAGAATGAAAATGAGAATCTTAAAAATGGTACGTTCCATGATTTTCTTCAAGAATGTAAAATCGATGTTTTGGGTTGATGTAGTTCTATGTGTTGTTTATGTAAAGAATAGGTGTCCATCTAATGCTTTTAGAAAAAAGACTCCTTATGAAATGTGGTATGGCCACATTCATTCAGTAAAGCATCTCAGGGTCTTTGATTCCACTTGTTATGCCTTGATACCTAAGGAGCAAAGAAAAAAACTTGGTGCAAGGAGTTGTAAGTGTATCTTCTTGGGGTATTCAAATACCTCCAAAGCATACCATCTCTATGACGAAGTTAATAAAAAATTTGTTGTATCTAGAGATGTGATCTTTCTTGAATCTTCCAAGGCTGACAATGTTGTTGAGTGGCAAATTGATCGTTTGGATAGATTCATACATGAAGGGGGGATTCCTATCCTAGATAATCATATTCCACATCTTGGAGGGGGGATTCCTATACTGGATCAATCTTCGAAATATTATTCTGAAGCACTCTTTCTCCCACATGAAGCTCCAACTGTTGATGACACTTTGAGTGAGGTGATTGACAGAATTAGGAGACTAAATCTTGATTCATCTCCAACTCTGTCAAGTGAGTAGCCTAGGCCATCTCAGAAAGATCCTCCAAAATGGCTGACAAAGACACTTGAAAGTGTTCGTCCTGATGAGGTTGGAAAGACAGGATCAAGAAATTCAACCAAGAAAAATGGAGGTGATGTAGACGATTATCATTCACATGTTTATTTGGATGTTTCTTATGATTGTGAAATGAATTTTTCTACATATTTTGAACCAAGTTCCTTCAAATAAGTTGCTTCTCATGATGAATGGAAAGAAGCGATGCAGAAAGAATATGATGCCTTGATAAAGAATGGCACTTGGAAGCTGGTTGATCCTCCATTGAGAACCAAACCAATTGGCTGAAAGTGGGTCTACAAGAACAATTATAAATCTGATGGCTCACTTGACAAGCATAAAGCTAGACTTGTGGCAAAAGGTTTTGCATAGAAGGAAGGGGTCGATTATGAGGAGACCTTTTCCCCCACAGCAAAATGGGCTACCATCTGGACACTCTTTTCCTTGGAATGTTAGAATGGTTGGAAAGTCCGTCAAATGGATGTAAAAACTACTTTCTTGAATGGAGATCTGAAAGAGAATGTTTTTATGTCCCAACTAGAAGGATTTGTTGTGAAGGGCCAAGAACAAAAAGTATGCAAGCTTGTGAAATCCTTGTATGGCATTGAGCTAGCAACACAAGCCTGGTATGAAAAGTGAACCAAGCATCTTCTGAAACTCAACTTCAAACATTATGATCTTGATGATGCAAATTTGTTTGTCAAGAAATTTGGCAAAACAATTGTATATCTTGTGGTGTATGTAGATGATCTTTTGATGACAAGGAACAATGAGAGCTACATTTCATCCATAAATAAGGAATTGAGGAAAGGTTATAAAATGACTGACTTGGGCTATGTTCATTACTATCTTGGTATTGAAGTAACTCAATGTTTGAAGTTTATATTCCTCTCTCAAAAGAACTACATTGGAGATTTGTTGAATAGGTTTGACATCGCTGAGTGCAACCTTTGAATACTCCAATGGAACAAAAATTGAAGCTCACATCAATTGAAGGAAAATAATTTGAGGATGAAACAAAGTATAGACAACTTATAGGAAGTATTAACTACCAGAATACTACCTAACCAAACATTTCATTTGTTGTTGGAATCCTTTCCAAGTTTGTGCAAAATCCTTGTGAGTGACATTGGTCAGCTGCAAGAAACATTCCAAAGTACTTGAAGGGAACTCAAGACTTTGGACTCAAGTATACATAGTTTGGTGACTTTAGCTTGAATGGATAATTTGATTTAGTCTTCGATGGAGAAACGAAATTGGGGTATCTACTTCAGGTTATGCTATGAGTCTTTGATCATGAGTTGTCTCCTAGAGATCACACAAAAAATCAGTTCTAGCAGATTCCACAACTGAGGTAGAATATGTGGCAGTAGCTAAAGCAATAAAGGAAATTGTGTGGCTCAGGAAAATTCTACAATATTTGCAGGAGAAACAAATGCATTCAAATCCTCTCATGACTGACAACACTTCTGTAGTAAAGTTTTCCAAAAAGTTCCATGATCTAACAAAACACATCAATACAAAATACCTCTGATTCGACATCATGTTGAGGTGAAGACAATCCATCTACGCCATTGTTCCATAAATGAGCGGTTTGCAGACATCTTCACAAAAGTGCTTGGAAGTGAAAAGTTCGAAAGATTCATAATTATTCTTGGACTCACCAACATCCCTTCAAATTAAGGGGGGGAATGTTGACACCTAACCTTTGGGATTAGGAAATTCATGTAAATAATGTAAATAGAAAATAAAGAGATTAGGAATATGAAGACATTGGGAGGTGAATCCCAATAATCTCTCCCTCCATGTATATATCCATGAACAATCTTAATTCAAAGATACAATTCACATTGTGGAGTTATCTCCTAGCCTGATATTTTTCTCCCCTTCTATCACAATCTGATGGCCAAAGAGCTAGTCCTCTTTCATATAGAAAATTTTTAATGTCATACTTTGTTACATATAATCTTAAACATGTATCCATATGTTTATCAAGATTGTTCCTCAAGTTTTAGTTCAAGAATGACAATGCACTAAATATTCTCTCATCCTCCACTGATCCCAAAATCATGGTTTGACACAAATCTGCTAATATGAAATATTTTGATATGTTTTCTTGCAGGTATTGGATAGCACTTAAAGTAGTCCATAATCTTGTTTTTGAACAATTTTCACTATGATTCTTCGAAAAATGATATTGTTTTCACATTGTTTTCGCAAAGTGTCCACCTTGTTGATACAATTTTGATGAATCTAAAATATATTCAATTTGTTCTCCATGTATCGAGACATTCTTGCAAAAGTGGTCTACTAAATATTTTACTCTTTTAAAAATTGGCTTTTAAAGTTCTTGGACATTGACAATTGTTCCAATTTTTAGGGTATACCACACACATGGCCTACAACAATTCATCTCGATGAAATCGTTCTCTTATCTCTAATGATAGTGATCTTGCAATTTCTATCAAATTTTGTCTCATTGAAATCACAATATTATCAAATTTGTCTCTTGACATGGAGCAATATTTGGTGATTCATCCAGTCTTACTAATATAATGACAAGGAAGCATATACCCATGCACTGCGATACATAATATCCCTTTTTCATCAAACATCAAAGAAATTTCAGTGTTTTCTATATTGATGATCTTAGTCCAACTTGTAAACTTTGGACCTTTAGAAGAGTATGTCATCATATACAAATTATACAATGGAAGACATGCTAACTTTATCGCATTTGTGTATTCTACAATATACATTATGTGATTCTGATACATTTCACAAGGACAATCATTTCATGTAGCATAGGAAGAATTCTAGCCAATGTTAATAATGTTTGTATATCAGTTAGTCCAAAAAGGATACCTCGAGCTTTGTCTACATTGTAGTGATTTTCATACATCAACCCTACCAAATATTTTAACTCACTAAATAGTCTTTGATCTAATCCATTCAATGAGATCCATCTTGTCTCAACATCTTTTAGTAGTTTTTTTTCCATTCGTAACACCCTCTGCAAATTGTTGAAACTCTAAAAATCATTTGGGACTATGAGAAAAGTATGCATGAGTCTCATGTACAAGATCTCAACTTTTGAAAATGATGGAAACTTGTTTACTATTTTAAATGCAAGATTGATCATTTGAGACATATAATGAATATTAAGCATATATGGATAATTTGATAGTTATATTCTAACAAAAAGGTCACTCCTTTTTTCTTGCATTACCGATGTTCCATCTGCTCCAACACATACCAATTTTTTTGCAATCATTAAATAATCCATACCACTTTCCTTCAAACTATTAAGACCAAGTTTATAAATATTTTCAACTGTAGAAGTCTCTCTCATCTTTTTAATCCTAAGTAGATAGGAATTCCTAATATGGTCATTAACCATATAAATGCTCATGCAGATCCATGAAGTATTATATATAGTTGTAACCCCATGCAAAGACAATTCCAAAAATCTAGCATTTGAAATCTTCTCTTCAAAATCATCCTTTTCTACTCGATCTAGATATATTTCCCATTCCCAACCACTAGTTCCAAACTAGCCAGAAGATGGAAAGTTTGACATTTGAAGAAAATATAGATATTTCATGTGATCTGGATAATATGTCATAGGACGACCTTTAGATAAGATGTGAAATATAGTTATCAATTGTATTGTCTTGGGTAACAAACATTTTTCCATCATCTTTTAAAATAAGGATATGATGGTTCCTCCACTTGCCTCAAGTTTCCTCTTATTAAATATTTCTTGTATTCTTCTACATATTGGATGTGTTGACATTCCTCAAAATATTTCCATCTGACAATATATTTCTCTTCACCATTTATAATTTTCTTTTTATACACCTTTCTTGCATTCTTCTATATTGTATCTAGCTTCATCTGAAGTTTCACTACCTTGCGAGTTTTCCAACTACATGCATTACATCTAAATTCTTGGGAAACCTCATTCTCATTTGTATGAGGTATTGATTTCAATAAATGGAAAAATTTAGACCCAATATTCTTGGAATTGTCTCCCTATGGTCCAATGGCATTTTTTCCTTTTCCGTGAATTGATTGTGTCACCTTCCAAGGAAAAATCTTCAACATTTTCATCACCAATTTATGCTGAAACTGCATTTATCTCACCCTGATCACTTGACGAACCTATTACTTCATCCATCATATGGATATCATATGAATTTTCACAAGATTTAACATCTACCTCAGTAACATATTGTTCAAAGGAGATTGAAGCATGAAAATAATGTGTATTCTTGGATTGAGGCTTTTGAAAGTATGATAATACATCCATTTTCCTTGATGGTTTCTTTCCATGATTATATTTTGACATATCACTGAATATTCCACAAGTAAAATTTCAAATTGATCTAGAAACCTACATCAATAGTTTCCAAGAGTTGAGAATTACTAGATTTGTAAGTAGTATTCAAAGTAAAATAAGTGCAATGTTCACAAAAACCATTAAGAATTTTTTTATTAAAATGTTATGCCAAGCCCAAAAGAAAAAATAAATCATTATATGAAAAAAAATAACATCATGATTCATCATATATAAAACAAAGAACATCATTCAAATGTAAAATATATAAAAAAATTCGATCAAATAAATTCATATCTCTAAATCACCTAATGAACACTTGGAAGCTTTAAACAAAACAACAGTGTTACAATAACTTTAATCGTTCTTTTCAAAACACCTCTCCATCCAAAGTATATATATATATATATATATAGTGGAGAGATATGTATTTTTTTAATATAACAATATACCTTTTATCTTTTATTGTAACTAAAGTTTCCAACAATATCACACAAACTTATGATCCACTCCAAATGTAACTTACAATAATTAGTAATAACACAATCAAAGATCAACTCAATCATGCAAGATCCACTTTATAGCAACACGTAATAGGCTTTTCTCTAAATAACATAGATTTCCAAGTGATCGGTTCTCTATCTCTTGGATGATAAATATTCTCACAACCACCAACATAAAACCATATATGATGAAAGCATAATTATGATTCCATTTTAAGAATGATGAAAGCATGCTCTTTAGAAAATATTATGGGCAAAATTCCACTAAGATATTGTGTTTACCCACTTGGATTTTAAGGCTTAAAGAACTTTCTCTCACAGAGACAAACATAAAACCTTCAATGATGAAAGAATAATTCTAATTCTCATCAAGATACGAAAGCTTTATCACAGTGCCACACACTACATTATTTTCCCCACTTGGATTCTTAGGCTTAAAACATTCTTTCTCAGAAGGACCATTTATGATGAAAGCATAATTTTGATTTTGTTTAAGAATGATGAAAGAATACTCTTTAGAAAACACTATGGGCACAAATCCATTCACTATATTGTTTGACCCACCAATGAGAATTTTTTCCTCTAATTTTCTTCCACGTCAATGGCTTCTACGCTAGATTAGATTGATGTTGAACACCATGAATCAACTTTGTACAATTTCCCTCTTGACCTTTAGGGGCTTGGGCGATATGACATTTGAAGCTTGAATATGTTGATGGGCATGTTAGTTTATTTTTTACAAAAGATAATTTTCACTTGACCCATTTAATTGGTGTGCAATAGCTCCAAGAAAATCCCCTTTCAATTGGAATTTTGCAAGAAAAAGGAACTAACACAAATCTAGAAAAGTTCTTGGAAAAACTATTGTTTCTACTTAAATATTTTGGGAGAATAATCAGAAAAACTACAAAAATGTTTCCCTTACTCTAAAAATATGATTCCCAAATTTTTCAATTTAAGATAATCCCCTTCTTATTGAAAATAAACTTAGAAAATTAGTTGAAAATTTCTTGTTCATGTGCCGTAGCTAACACTGTGAAAGTATGAGGAAATTCTGAAGGTAAAAGTGCTGCAAAATATGCAAAGAAAGAATATTGTTGGTGTGTCAATGCTGCATGCCAAACATGACCTGTGTGTGTTGGGTAAAGACCACAGGGGATCTCAAAAATTGCAAAAGGAAGATGCAAAAATGACCTTATGGGTAGTTTCTTCCCTTTTGTAAACACTGATTAAATTAACTCCCATTTTGTTAGCAAGTCAACTCTATAGGCATAGATGCACAAATGATTTTATGTCAAACTTTTCCTGTTCTAACCAAGTCGTGGAATCATTGACCAGGTCTTCCAGGACAAGTCTGTCCCAGCCAAATGCTAGATTTCAATTGAATTAGACTCATGAGTTCAGGTAGACTAGGACCCAATCTAGTAAGCATTTTTCCCATAAGTCAGAATTACATATTTTTTAAGTAATTTTGGGTCCCCATGCATGTTATTTCAATTTAGTTTGTAGCTATGAAAAACTTGAATCTTAGCATGTTAAGTTGCAAGCTGGAAGTTGTTATGACAAAACATAAACTTTCATCATGGATTTAATAATCCCAAGAGAAGCTTCTAGACTCATGAGTCTAGGTAGACTAGGACCAATTCTAGTAACCATACTTCCCATAACTCAGAATTATGCATTTTTTACGTACTTATGGGTCCCCATGCATGTTATTTCAACGTAATCTATAGATATGAAAAAATTGAATCTCAACATGTTAAGTTACAAGTTGCAAGTTGTTATGACAAAGCATAAAATTTCACCATGGATTTAACAATCCCAAGAGAAGCTTCTAGGCTTGCCAATTTGACCAAACTAAATGTTACATGCAAACAGCATAAAAGTGGCCAAAGACATATAACTATAATTTGGTTTAGTAGTTCTTGTACTTGTGTAACCATAATAATTTTGGAGCATCATGGACTTGATAAAGTAAAAATTCCAAACCCATTGTCTAACACAAACCTCAACTTTTGAAATATATGGTGGTGTGACCTAAGGGCATTTGGTCTTGGAAATTGGTTTTTCTAGGTTTTGGAGACAACTTTTAGTCAATCTAACCAAACACACTATGTATATTGTTTCTTTCCTGATCAACTTCCTTTAGTTTGTGTTATTCATTACCAACAATACTTCCATAATGCATGAGTAGCTTTAATCCTATGGTTTCCATTCTGGAAATTTTATTTTCTTCAATGGAAAGAGGTTGTGGATTGTATAACGGAACCTTCTCCTTTTCTGTTATTTTTGTTTCTTTGATTCTTTTGTAAAAGTAGTTTAACGGAGTGCTTTTACATCACCACCTTACGATGATCTATTTTATATTTTCAATGAGTATTTTAGTAGTTTTTTCTTATCTTATTGATTTTTTTACGGTCATGGTTTTTCTCTCCCTCTTGGAAAAGAATTTTTGATTTGGTACTTCAAAAGAAACAATGTCACATTTTGAAGTATACTACTTGAAAATACTTATTATGGGTTTGTGTGTGTGTGTGTGTGTGTGAGAGAGAGAGAGAGAGAGAGAGAGAGAGAGAGATCCTTTAAATGGTTTTTAGGTTTGAACTTTTATTACCAACAATATGACAAATATATTATAGATTATGTTGCAGTAGTTACTAAGTGATTAATATATGTTGGTTTTTCCTAATGTTTCTTTTTTTCTATGTAGATGACAAGATGGGAAGGAAGGAAGCTAATCGTCTCTAATTTTTCATAGGGTTCTTGCTAAACCTATATAGATTCATACTACATAGAGGCACCACTAAATCTTAAAAAATAAACACACATCAATGGATCACATAGTAGCTCCTATGGAACTCATCCATGACCCCTCATCCATTCCCCTCTATCTACATAATACCACCTATATTGGTAGTTTCTCCACCATCTGTAATCCAAAATCCATGGCACCTTCTCCAACAACAACACTCCACCCTTCAAATTTTGTCCAAAAGAGCTCAAGCATTTCCTAGAAAACAACAACATGAATATAGCCAACCTTTGAGCAGAAAAGGATTAAGCCTCCATGGGAAACTACTCACTTCTTCCCTTATAAGAAGACAAAGTAGGAACACATGTATTGGACATCAAAGAAAAGAAACACCCTGTATAACAGATTCACCTCACTATATAGTATAGATAAATTGGAAAATAACAATCCTTATAATCACCTTAGAACAAAGCTAAAAACAAGCTCCATCATTACATAGAATGCATATACATCTACAAATTCAACATAATATGGACAAAGAGAAATTGTAATAAAAAAATAGCCAAAAATTGGGCTATAACTAGCATTTGCACCTAATGTTGCAAAGGAAACGCCGTAAGGCATAGTGTGTGGAAGAATATTGAAATGTGAATGGGTTTTTGCGGGCTTTTTTGAAAGCAAGGGTTGATGATTTGGAGTTTTAATTTGAGGAAGCCATGCCGAAAACCGCTGAAATGGAATGCAAGTAGCCATAAATATCCATTGAACTTGTTTAGAGACCTTTGTTTGTAGTTGGTAAAAATTGTGTAGTTAAAGGTGAAGGTAAACGAATGAATCCAGGCGAACAACAACCGGGTATCCATATTGATTTGGATAGGGTTATTTAAGAAATCATTATTCAAACGGGAAATTAAATTAATATGAAGATATATTGAAAACATGTATTATATTCATTAAAATCAATAGACTTTGTTAACAAAATATGTTAAAACCCATTGACAATGAATTGGTTGTGAGGACATAAACTATCAGAATGGTATTTGATCTTGAAACATACTTTTTTAAGTTTGAAATGGAAAATACAAATAGTTGTGAGGACATAAACGATCAAAATGCTATTTGATCTTGAAACATCCTTTTTTAAGTTTGAAATGGAAAATACAAATAGTGAATTGTAACATCCTTTTTTTAAGTTTCAAATGGAAAATACAAATAGTTGTGAGGACATTAACCATCAAAATGGTATTTGATCTTGAAACACCCTTTTTTAAGTTTGAAATGGAAAATACAAATAGTGAATTGTAACAGAAGAGGTTCGAGAAGGAATATAATATTCTAAAGAAAATTGTGCTTGTCATTCCATATTTGAAGTTGTATCAAAACATGTTGGAGGCATCGAAGACCTGAAGAAGCAGCAATGGACCTGTAAAATGTATATTTTGTTAGAATTAGTAATATGTAAATCAGTTGTGGAAATTTATTAGTAATACTTTGCAGGTGAGTTGTGTTAAAATGAATTTGGAATGAATGGAAATGAAGTTACCTTTGCCATGGGGATTTATATATTGTTAGTGGAAGATGCATGGTGAATAATGGCATACTGAACACCATTGGAGGTTTATGCATAGTTGGAGATGCATATTTTTTGCTTGCCATTCTACTTGTAGTTGCTTAGGTATGCTATTTTTGAGTCCATGTGTCCTGTTGCAAAAGAAAGAAAATGTTAGAATGAGATGTATAGATAATATAAAGACATTCTAATATTTGCTTAATTATTAATATTGATTAAAGTTGGTTGTTGTTGAAAGATATGAAAAGTATGTTATGAAATAGAATGAGGTAAATAAATGGAGGAAACCTTTTGGTGATGTTAAAGTATGGGTTGGAGCAGATTATAAATGGCATTATTTTGTAGATCTAATGGGATAGTGGTATGATTCCAGTTATGGGTGTCATCAAAGCCACGAAGACCAAGCATCTCAAGGTCATGTATGAGAAGCTCATTTGTAGTGTGTAATTGGGAAAGTAATTCCCATTCATTTATTTCCATGGTGTTTGGAGGATTGGTTTCATCAATAGTTGAGGTATCATTTGTGACAGATTCAATATCAGATAGTGTGCGGTGTTGATGCCAAGGTTTGTAGAATGGACGAAATGTTTGCCAATTTGTGATGAATTCTGCAGCAGAATCTCCTATATCTTGTACGATATGGCGGAAAGGTTTGTATAGCATAAGTTCAACTCTGCAAAAGTCAATGTAGCAAGGTTTAGTTGTGGATGGTATGGAGGAGTAACGTGGTACAACCCGAACAATTGCTTTTGTAGGTCTTTGTTTCCATTTGTTTGTTTTGCGACGAGGATCATATGACCAGGATCTTGCTAATTCTATTAGTGATGTGGATTCTAGGGTAGAAGGGCGCTGGATATATGTATCTATGATGTGTGGGGATGTAGGGGAGGTGGTGTTCATTTGTGGAAGGCGCATAAGAATTTTTTGGTTTACATTTAAAGAAATGAATGGTCGACTACATAATGTTAATGGCAATTTTTGCAGCATATGGCAGGTTTCTTGTGCTCCAATGTCACGATCAACAAGTGTTTCTGCAAGAAATTTTCAAAATGCAGATGTTGATGGGTCAACAATGGGTGAAGCTAGGACAATTCTACGTAGCATGTGGTGCAAGCTTTCAGATTTTTTTTTTTTTTTTTGGATGCATATTTGGCGATATATTTTTGTACAACGTGTATGGAGAGTATTGGTTGGCAGTCAACATTTGCATGCCAAATAGATAGAATGGTAGGGTTATGGCTATTGAGTTGATCGTCATTGCGAGCAGGGGTGTATGTTTTTTGGCCATTGGAATCAATGAATAAGGCCGATTTTGGATGTAATTCCCATGGTGCTTTATAACGACATTGGAATGAGGATCCATTTTTTCTTAGGCATGTACTTTTTGAGCATTTTGTGTGACGTTCAACACAGTTGATGAGCTGTTCATAGTCATTGAAAGGATTGGTTCTGAAGATTTGTGGTGTGGACAATAGACAAGGGTCTTCGGGATTTCTCCAAGCAATTGGTTGGTTTGAAGTCGAAGGAGTACGAGGGTTCCAAGCGGAAATATATTCGTCAAAGAACTGCCTTGTAATATCAACTACTTCTATGTCTTCCTAGTTGAGGTTTTCCATATCAGGTGCATTTTCTATCCAAAGGAAACCATGGATGTGTGCAGATCCCCTATGTTGCCATTCATACTTGTCAAGTATGCGTTTTTGTAAGATAATTTTGTAATAGCTGAGGAATGTTGTTTCGAGTTTTTGGAAAAACAAATGCGGTAGAATGCGTACCCGTACCAGTAATCTTTTGTCTTCAAGTGTTTCTCTAAGATAATATCGCGAAATGCTGTGAATCTATGGTGCATATATAGTGATGTTAAATGTGGGTTAGAGATAATGTTATCATTTCTCCACTTTTGTTGTTTTGCAATATCATAAGGTAGACATCCGGGCATGATTGCATGAAGATCAGGCAATTTTGTATCAGCTGCACTTGATGTGAAGAAGAACATCGGGCAACCAAGTTGAGATATCATGTCCGTTAGTTCATTTTTAGCTTTGTGCCAAAATGATCTTGTTCCACGTAAAGAGCTACCGAATCGCATGACTTGCTCTGCCAATTGCTCATCTGGAAATTGTTCTAATCGGATGTTTAGATCTTGAATAGATATTGGGAAGTTATCTGTGATGTTCTTTTTCACAAAAATCGATGTTGTTGCTTGACTGCGATGTCGCATCATGAGATTATATATGTAATAACAAAAGCGTGGGTGCTTTCCAAATCTATTATCATAGTAATGTATGAGATGAAGTGCATATTCATGTAACTGCACTGCTTTCATTCTTGGCTGATTTGGCATTGCAGCTCCTGTCGGGAAAAGGGTGGGGAAAGCCATAGAGAGTAGACCTTCTGTGTTGTATTCATTGATTGGTGATAAACCAATTGTTGGCCACTCAATTGTAGCATTAGATTGGTGGTTGTAAGCATGTAAATAATGGCGGATTTCTTCGATTTCTGTATTTGTATTAGGTATGATGGGTACGAATAATGATGTTTGGTTTACGAATGGGTCTGCGGAATCCTCGGTGAGATCATGTGGTGGTTCAAGTGAAAGGTGGATAGTGGTTTCTGTAGTATTGGAATGGTGAAGGGAGGAGGAGACATCGGTGGGGATTGCTGGTAAGGATGCCAGTGCGTTGTTATCAATACGAACATTCTTATAGTATGGGTCATTTGCCAATTTGTATTCTAATGTAGTGAGAACGTGATGTCTACTGACAATGAAATCATAAGCCCTATGGTCATTACTATGACGAGTGACAATTAGGATGTCCAAGTTTTCAACACATCGTGCCAACATGTTTGCGATTTTTGTAATGTCTTGAGGAAAACAAATTGTGTGGCCACTGTGTTTATATTGGCCATCACGCGCATGTGTTACTTGCAGTATAGGGTTAACCCTAGCAATGAGCATTTCTTCTATTTGTGAAAGAGATGTAAGGATAGCTAGTTGAGGACCAGGGTCCATGTTGTTTGATAATGAGAAGCAATGACCCTTTGCTTCAGAGACGCATCTGGAGCAGCAATACATGTGATTGGAATTGCAGATATGTATTCCAGTTTATGATTCAAGACAAATGGAGCATGGGCATTTAGGTGGAAGTTTATCAAGCTTTGCACGGAAATCTCGATGTGCTTGATTAGTATAAACGTTGCTAAAAGCATGTGCGAAGGAGGGGATAGGGCAATGAGGTATGGATGTATTTGTTTGAGAGGTTTGCTGAGAAGATGAAGAGTTTGATAATTGCAAGGGAGCATTGTTTTCGGGGTGGGCCATTTCAGACGAGGAATGTTGGTTTTCCTTCTGTTTTTGTGTTTTTGACATTCTCTAATGTCTTTTTTTGCTTGATAAAGCTCACGGCGACGTGCATTTATTTGTTCTTTATTTGTTTCATAGTATCTTCGAGCACGTTCATTATTAGAAGAAGAAGCCATTCGCAAAATTTATGGTACCTATAAGAAAGAGAGGGGAAAAGAAGAATGTTATTTGGAGACAACAACCATGTCATTGTATGAAAGCGAAAGAAGGGAAAAAAATTGAAGTGAAAGTGAAGAAGGGAAAAAAATTTAAGTTTTGAATAGTTTTATGTGAATTTGTTTATTTGAATAATGTGTTTGAAAGAACATATTAGTATTTTTTCTTTATACATGTAGATAGTTTCATGTGTAATGTAGTAAGTTACATCATTTTTTTAAAGGAAGAAGTTGATAAAAGAAAAAAAGAACATGAATTTGTTTACTCACATAATGCTGATACAATGGAGGACGAATACTTATTTCAATGGTATATAAGAAAATTTCGTAAGAAGGCATGCAACAGTATATTGTGTAAAGTTGTATTTATAAAATTGGACAATATGAATTGTGAAAAAGCAAGGAATACATTTTGCGATATTTATCTACAATATCGAGATGTTATGAATTTATCGAAGGATGTTGTTGCATTCTGTCGTGAAATGCACTTTTCTTCTTTTATGATAACGCATTTGAATCGTGGCACTCTGTTAAAAGTTTCTGTCTTCACTGATAGTGTGAAGATATGATCTGTCCATAGAGCTTTAGAGACAATTTCCTTGATCAGTTCTGATATGAAGATAATAAATATAAGTCTTTGGCATTATTTCCAAGAATTGTAGATCTCGCATCTTCGAAAGCAACAGTTGAAGCTAATTCCCCAGTGTGATCTAGTATGTCGATTTTCAATAAGTATCTGTAATCACAGTCACTTACTTCAGCATTGCATTTTGGACAGAACCACATCCCTGTATTTTGTGGTATAAGTTTTTTCATGCATTTTTTCCCACCAACGATCGACGGGCAAGACATGTAGTAAAAACTATCCATCCCAATTTTTATTATTGTGCCCTTTAATTGGAAAAATGTTGGTTTCTCTAAGGAATCCATACTGTAAATATCAGCAATTGCTATTTTTTTTTGTTGATGGCCAAAAGGAGATCTTGTTGTCAAATATGTAGAAGCTGTAGTCGAACCTTCTTTTTTAAATCACGACTTTAGCGTATGAGCCTCTTCAATGTCAGGATCTACAAGAGTAATGGATCTCGTTGTAGTGCTGATATTTTTTCCATTAAATTTGCCAACATGCGCAGATTTGATTGTAATGATGGGTTGTTTCCTGTAGCACATAGGGAGGAGATTTCTTGTGACACGACATTAAAATTATCTCCCCAAAAGATTGCATCTATGTTATACCCTGACATGTCTTGAAGTTGTACTGTTTGTTTATTAACTTCAGAGCTGTCTTTTCTACGTATAGTGCATACACTGGAAATGTCAGTGACAACACCAAGAATATCAACAATGGAGTTGACGTTTGTTGTTCTGATATCATTAATTGATTTTATATTGAATTTCACTGTTGGATTATGTTTTTTTTCGTTGGCAACATGTTCTATGGTAGATGTTGCATTCAACAAAATTTCCCAGTCATTGTTCAAGTGGTTGTATTGCTTATTAGCCATTTTTACATTCCCTTTAGAGACAATGTAGACATTTCCATTTTGGATTTTGTCGAAAAAATAATCTACGACATTGTTGAAACATGTAATATGTATTTCTCCACCCTCTGTATCGAACAGGTCAAAACCAAACACTTTACTGGGTCCGTATTGATTCTGAAACTGTCAAAGAGCTGTTTTCCTTTGGACGTATCCTTTTATGCACCAATTTGAGTGGTAAAGGTTTAACGATTTGATGGGAATTTGAACTGGCAGAACGGATGGAGTTGGAGTAGTTGGAAGAGGGCAGTGTCTTTTTGATAAAGGATTTGGGTTCAATGAGGATGGAGTGTTTTCATCAGATGTGATCGGGATACTCATAGTTTTTGGATTGCCAATTAAGGGTGCAAATGAAGTAGATATTTCAAAGTCTATTAGCTTTATAGACCTACATGACAAATGAGAGTCATAGGAATAACTGTTAGAAGCAGATGTGTTATAAATAAAAATGTTAAATTTGAAATAAGAAATTTATAACAAACTTACGTTGATGGACCGATAGCTGAGGTAGTCCAACTTTTAACATTTATAACAGAACCCTTTTGTAGCAAGCTTGTTGCTACGAGATCATTGAAATCTTTTGGAAGCATGATGTGTTTCTTATGTGTTCCGTCTGAAATTGCAGTACGATATCGTGGAGTTGAATTTCACATCGATTGTATTGGTTCAAGTTCAACAATTTTTAGGTATGGTTGAATATGAGTTGATCCATATAACATTGAAGAAATTGCATTCTGAGTAAGGTTTGATGTCATTTTCTGGTACAAAACAAAACACAAAAATGTTGTTTTCTTCGCGTAAGATGTTTAATATTCATTACATTCCTATAACATTACTTGAAAATATATGAATTAAAGGGAAAAGGGCAAGAAGCATGTTCAATTTGTTTCTAAATGAGTGGGTATCTAATCTTGTAAACATAATGAAGAAAGATATTTTTTATGACAACTTTTATATGATCATTTTTTTTGAAACATAGTTAAAATTGCAAATTAACAATTTCAGAAGCCTACACATGTTAGAAACAACCAGATAGAAACAATCAGATAGGGCATGATGATTGAGTTTCCTGTGCCAAATAATGTATACATTTTTTAGGGAATTTGGCAGTAGCAACAATAGAGCTACGTTGGAGCTACATTGTGGGTTTTGTATTGGGCAAATTTGTATTGTGGAATTTGGGTTTTGCATGAGTATTTTTGTTTCCAGAGAAAACAAATGTTGAACATAATGGTGGAGAGAAGTTGTGCAATCACATAGAATGCAATGATAGGTGGCTAAGCTCAACATAGGTCCAATGACCAATCACTGAAACTATTTAATGCAATGCATATGCTAGATGAGGTTACATAAAATTATGTAATTTCAGGATTTGTAATTTGATGGTATGCATAGAATGGGTAATGCCATGAGGCCCTAAATGTTTTTTGCTCAAATAAGCAGATTATTTCTAAGCCAAACAACTTCATCTTTGGCACCATTGTCAAGACCTGCGTTGGGTAATGCCATGAGGCCCAAAACGTTTTAGGTCAAATGAGGAGAGTGTTTTTAAGCCAAACAAATTCACCTTTGGCACCATCCTGGAACATCTAAAAGCTCTGAATAGCTTACTTGCCTGGTACTTAGTATGTTGTACGGGCTTGGAATTAGATGTTTTTTAATCCTCAAGATCAGTTGGCATTTGTTTAGTTGAAATATTCACAAAAAAAGAAAGGCCAGCTCTTGTGAAAGCTAGATGAGAGGATAAAATGAAGTATGTCATTCAAAAGACTAAAGGAATATGTAATAGCCAAAAGTAGTGCTAGAAAGGAACGGCAAGCGGGGAGACCAGTCCCTTAAGATCCGTGGGATGCAAGGACAATCTCGATGATTGTGATTTCCTTTGCAAATGATACATGGAGATTTAGGATTGGATGGTGCAGTGTGTGGATTTTCATCAGATGATGCATGGTTGCCCCCTTTCGTCGTTGGATTCTTTTTCTTCTTCTCCTTCCTTTTCTTCTTCTGCTCAGTTACTTGGCTTTTAGTTTGACTAGTTTCACCAAGCGAGGAAGAAGGAGAGGGAGAAACAAACGAAGTAGAAGGTTGGGGGGTAACTCTAGTATCATTTGGTTGCTGATTCGATTGCTCAAGAATCATGGTGTTTTGAACGATAGAGGTCGAGAAAAGCCATACCGGTGGGCCAATTGCAAGCCCTGGAAGGGAAAATGTAGCCATATGAGGTGCACCAACATCTCCCCTAGAGGAAAAGGGAGTAGGATTCCCCCAAGGGGAAATCCTTGATTAGTGGACTCCATTTTCTCAACCTAAGACCAATGAGGGAACAATGATGTTATTCTGATTTAAATAAATTTTATGATGCTTTGACACAACTTGCTTTTTCACTTTTTAAGAGCCGAGAAAAAGCTAAAGATGACTCTAGCCGCCTTCGATTTGGGTAACTCTAGTATCATCTGGTTGTTGATTTGATTGCTCAAGAATCACGGTGTTTTGAACGACAGAGGTCGAGAAAAGCCATACTGGCAGGCCAATTGCAAGCCCTGGAAGGGACAATGTAGCCATATGAGGTGCACCAACATCTCCCCTAGAGGAAAAGGGAGTAGGATTCCCCCAAGGGGAAATCCTTGATTGGTGGACTCCATTTTCTCAACCTAAGACCAACGAGGGAACATTGATGTTATTTCGATTTAAATAAATTTTATGACGCTTTGACACAACTTGCTTTTTCAATTTTTAAGAGTCAAGAAAAAGCTAAAGATGACTCTAGTCGCCTTCGGTTTTTAATGAGCCTGAAGTGACAAGTGCTTAGATGGACCTTTTCTTTTAAGGAGTCTGAAAAGGAACGAAAGTGACTATGCTGGATATTTAGATAGGGAGATTACCAAACCAATCGCAAAACTGCAGAATACTTTTTATGGTACGACAGTCAATCTTCCCGAATGCTGTGTTCAGTGCATTGCGATCGATAGGGCGGCAAACACGGCTTCCTAAGGATAAAGGATATAGCCTACTATGGTCTCCCAATATATACTCGACGGTACGTGGGAGCACAAGTCCGTACTGGGACTTGTCATTTCAAAGAGGAGGAATCACCCAACCTACGATGAAAGCGATAGTTACCAGGCTTTACGATGCCGAAATACATCTCTAGCCTAGACTTCTAAATGTTGTGCGTTGGGTTCCAAAGCGTTTTTATGTTTATTGAAATTTATTTTACAGTTGATCTTTCTTAAGAAGTTTGCCTTTAAGGTTGATCGCGTGATGTACATATACAATTCCTACATATGCAATCTAAGATGATAAACAGTCGTTTACTTTCTTTTTGCAGTGAAAATCCTAGCTACTAAGGAAAGAGAAGTGAAATTGTTTCAACATAGAGCAGAGAGCACACACTAAGATGCACTGTCCTAAATCAATTTCCGCATGCATTGTTAATGAAAAATCACATGCATGTATTTGTTTTCCGCTTTCTTAATGTGTGAATGACAAAAAAAATGTCAAGTGGAATAAAATATCAATACAGGGATATGACTATTCTAGAATTCTGATAGACATGAGCAAAGCTATTGAAGTTTGTATCTAAGATTTCTAGAGTCTGTTCACTAGAAACAAGACAGTCACGATGGCACCACTTTGCATTAGTTTAACACACAGGAATAAAGTTTAAATTATCAAGAAAGCATATATATAAATGAATCAATTCAATTGGGAAATAATTTTGAATCAAATTTATAAGACTCTGTGTCTGCTCTGTGGCTAATGTAGAATTGATGGCAGAGGATTTTCTATCATGTTCCATGGATGAAATAGAAATTAAACAAAAACTCAGAAAGGAGATTAACGCTGTTACCGGAGATGAAGTAATACAGAAACGTCCAGAAATGTCCTTGAAAGTTGAAAGTTGAATCGCCCAGAGACAAAACAGAGTAGGCCGAGTTAAAGTATCTGTATTTAACATTGTTGTGTGAGTAACCAACATAATTTGTACAATGCTATGGAAATTAATAGTCTCTGCGGGAAAAAAAACCCAATATAATCCACACAATCTAATTGCGGAGAATCATTGTTGAATTAATAGAGATTCCAATCCCTTGCCCAGTGGATGTTTCCTTGATACCCTGTCAAGGTTTTATCTATTTTACCACATAAGATAAGAGGAATAACTTTCTATCCAATTGGAATTAGATAGTTTGCATGAAAATATTTTTATTATATATATTATTTTATAAAATAAAGAACATTGAAAATAATATCACATTAAAATATTTTTCAAAATTTTATGATATGATATAGATTATTTTATAAAATAAAAATAGTGTTAAAAATACTATCACATTAAAATTTCAGGAAATTTTATGATATGATATTTGTATTTTATTGCATGGGTTGGAATTTGCTTCCTCAGTTAGAATTTTGGGAGATTTATGAGCAAATCCTGGGTTTATAGAAACTCATATATGTAAAGGAAAAAGAAAACAGTACAAGTGTGTATTGCTTAAGGTCTCTAAAACACAACAACATTAATGCTACTGGTCTCATTATTTATGGTTCTTCTATTCCATAAATGGGTAAAATTTTCCACATTGCATTTGCATTACCTGTCTTTATAAGTTGAAAATTATTGTAATTTTTTATTTCTTTCAATTGGTATTTACATGTATTCTCATATGCGCTACAATTTACAGATTTAAATGTAACCTAATTTCAACAACTTTAAATATATTTTCCTTATTTCATTTTTCACAACTTTAATTTAAATATTTTCTTTATTTCATTTTTTCTTAACTTTAATTTATATATATTTTCCTTATTTCATTTTTCTCAATTCTAACTTTTATAAAAAACACACTAAAATAAAATAAAAGCAAGTTAAGAAGAAAATTATTATCCAATATACATTTTTCTTTTTAATTTATCAATCGTTTACATCATATGAATTTATACCATGTGAATCGAATTTGTCAACAATTCGACACAATATTCATAGTCAAGAAATTCAACAATGAAATCCTGAAATCGTGAAGGGTCAAACTTCTCTCGGTTAGGGTATAAGTCTGGACTGTGATGAAGGATTCAAAATAGAGGAATAACCTTCTATCAAGTTGGAACTAAAACCTTTTTGAGTTAATCCATGATGTGTGAGCATGTGCCAAGGTGACATCTTTTTTTCTTTTATAAATTATTGATTTTAAAAAGATAAATATTTTGTCTGGAACAGTATGTATTCTAGTTGAAGTGTTCTAAGTTTAAGGTAAACACAACTTATGTTTTATTATATAAAACTAAAAATGTTGATGAGAAAAATGCAAGACCAGGATTAAATAAAAAAATATATAATTAATAGAAAATATAAATGATATATCTAACCCAAAAAAAACATTAATAATTTAATAATTACTAACTAATTTATAGAGAGTAAAATTAAATCAGAATAAATTAAATTAAATTAAAAAATAAAAATAAAAAATTAATTTATATAAAATAAAAAGTGTACAAATTTCTCTTTATTGTAATATTTGAGGAAATGTTTACACCATATTTGATCTTTTTGATAGATCTGGAGTTAAATAGATATAGGGTGCTATTACATTAAATAATCTAAATATATCTGGTAACCCTGAGTAGAAACCGGTGTGACAATGGAGTTACCTACATAAATTACCTAATCTCCTCTCCCAGAAATAAAAAATATAAATATCTAATAAAATTACCGAGTTACATACATAAATTACTTACTCTCCTCTTCCAGAAATAAAATATATAAATATCTAATAAAATTTTCTGTCAATAAATTTGACAAAGAAAAATTCAAAGAATGTTTTTGTAAATACTTTCTTAACATTAAAATATACATAAATTACCTAATCTCCTCTCCCAGAAATAAAAAAATATAAATATCTAATAAAATTACGGAGTTACATACATAAATTACTTACTCTCCTCTTCCAGAAATAAAATATATAAATATCTAATAAAATTTTCTGTCAATAAATTTGACAAAGAAAAATTCAAAGAATGTTTTTGTAAATACTTTCTTAACATTAAAATATATGTATTGATGGAGTTTAGAAAATGCGCAGCAATTTTAAGAAGGAATGCCTAAAACAAATGAACCACATGCTTTCACCATTGTATTTTTGATCAATTTTGATAAAATTACTGGGCGGACAAGTAAATGGCATAGTCTAACAACAGGTATAGAAATAAAAAAGGTAAAATATCTAATAAAATGGTCTGTCGATAAATTTCATGGGCGCACAAGAATGGAACAGTTGTGGAATACAGTCACGGTCCATAACGATTTAAGCTAACAGGGGCACACCATAATGGAACGGTTGTGGAATACCGTTCCAGTCCATAACGAACTTTTGTCATGAGGGTCGTTAGATCCATGCCCCACTAACCAAGGTTGGATCTGTTGCCACCTAGTCAAAGTGGTCTCCCTATAAAATTCTATAAGGGTTTCTGAGACACCATTGGGAAACCTTTTAAATGTGTGCTTGGAAGCTCTTCATCTAGAACCACTTGCAGAGCAAATTAATGCAGGCATCATCAATATAAACCACAAGCCGGCCAACAGGAACTCAATTAATGATCCCAGGCTAATGATTCTACTTTACGTGCCTTACAAGACCCCTGCAGAAGCATTAACCACAAAAAAATTAAGCTTGAAAACTATCTAGTGGGCTGGAGAAATTCATTAAGAAGATCTGCTCCTCAAGATTGATTTTGATAAAGTCCTACACAGATTAGAATGGTATATTACTTCAGATATGATGACATGGATTGTATCCTAAGGTAAAAAAAGCAATGAGGTACAACGTTGGGAACCTAACCAATAAAGTTATTCTGCAATGGTCCATCATAAAGGGTTTTCTTTGTCCAATAAAACATTTCATCGCAGCTAATGCTCTAGGTTAGCTAGAGTCAAGTGCAAATCGAAGGAATGATCATTATCAGGTGCCTATAAGATGTTTTAAAATTCACTTTGTAGATGACTCTGTGCTCTCTCTAGAATTAGCCCAATCTTTGGATATGATGATGTGTTGGATTTGGCCCAAGTTTGAGAAAGCAGTGAGCAAAATGTTCACCAAAGCATCTGTTAAGTTTCAAGCTGGGCATCTAGTATTAAGAAACAAGTTACAACTAAATCATAATTAGCAATTACATCTGAATCAGGTGATTTTTTATTCAAACATGGATGGCATAACAATGTTGACAATGTGAACATGGAAGAACTTCTAGAAGCTGGTGTTGAGACACTAAAAAGTTTAAGGCCGAGACACAGACCATTCCTTGTCATGGCCTTAACCCCAGATTTATCCCTCCTTGAAACATGATAATATCCAAGGAATGTTGGTCTCCCTGTAAAATTCTATAAGGGTTTCTGAGACACCATTGGGAAACCTTTTAAATGTGTGCTTGGAAGTTCTTCATCTAGAACCACTTGCAGAGCAAAATAATGCAGGCATCATCAATATAAACCACAACTCGGCCAACAGGAACTCAATTAATGATCCCAGGCCAATCATTCTACTTTACGTGGCTTACAAGACCCCTGCAGAAGCACTAACCACAAAAAAATTAAGCTTGAAAACTATCTAGTGGGCTGGAGAAATTCCTTAAGAAGATCTGCTCCTCAAGATTGATTTTGATAAAGTCCTACATAGATTAAAATGGTATATTACTTCAGATATGATGACATGGATTGGTATCCTAAGGTCAAAAAAGCAATGAGGTACAACGTTGAGAACCTGACCAATCAAGATATTCTGCAATGGTCCATCAGAAAGGGTTTTCTCTGTCCAATAAAACATTTCATCGCAGCTAATGCTCTAGGTTAGCTAGAGTCAAGTGAAAATCGCAGGAATGATCATTATCAGGTGCCTACAAGATGTTTTAAAATCCACTTTGTAGATGACTCTGTGCTCTCTCTAGAATTAGCCCAATCTTTGGATATGATGATGTGTTGGATTTGGCCCAAGTTTGAGAAAGCAGTGAGCATTATGTTCACCAAAGCATCTGTTAAGTTTCAAGCTGGGCATCTAGTATTAAGAAACAAGTTACAACTAAATCATAATTAACAATTACATCTGAATCAGGTGATTTTTTATTCAAACATGGATGGCATAACAATGTTGACAATGTGAACATGGAAGAACTTCTACAAGCTGGTGTTGAGACAACGCCCAATCAACCCAATGGAAAACTGATTAGGTTCTGATGGATGTGCAGCAATCACAAGCGGATAGACATTGCCACTGCACATATAAATCAACACGAATTTATCAACAACAATATAAAATAAACAACAAGACCAGCTGGGATCCCTACTATTTACATGAGGATAATTTACCAACATTGATTTACATAGCAGATCTTAGAATGACGACAATTTAAAATAAAACTGTTTCTCAACATCCTCACAACTTTCTGAGAATAAACCATGTTAGCTTGACGTTTTATGGTTCAAACAACATTTACAAAGAATATATACAGAGATAACAAACATTGCTAGAATGGTTTGAGATTCGAATCTAGAAACTAGAAGTTCCTTTTCAGGAGATAAATGCCAGTAATTTTGGTTCGCCAACTGTATCTGGGATGATATGTGTATATAAGGAACATCCATCTATTAAAGGTTGACACTTTGTGGTGTTTACCCATGGCCCACTCCACATTCTAAAAAAACATAAGCCAGAAAACATCAATGTTTACATTACTATTTCTCTTTCAAATAGTATTTTTGGTTTCTGCGCCATTTATGCTCTCCTTGTAGAGACCACGAAAGAGACCTATTTGTGATCCATAAAACAGGTATGCTTATATAATTACTACTATTTCAGCTAGTGTTTTGGATTTCGGCTCCATTGATATTCTCCTAACACAGCTTGAAAGGAGCCATTTGTGGTTATGGATAGTTGATAACTCCCCATCTGCTATTAGTTGGATTTGAGGAGCTGGTTTGAATACAATCAACTGTGCAGGTGTTAATGATGAGGTTCTTTCCTCTCTTTGATGGCAGGCAAAAAATTCCTTGAATGCCCTTTGCTAATCTCTTCATATTGTAAACATAAAGTGGAAGCAAAAGCACACGATCCATGCCAAGCACTACACTTGGTCCAACAAGTAAAACAAAGTTTAAGGCTGAGACACAGACCATTCCTTGTCTTCGCCTTAACCCCAGAACTATCCCTCCTTCAAACATGATAATATCTAAGGAATGATGATCTCCCTGTAAATTTCTACAAGGGTTTCTGAGACAGTCCAACAAGTAAAACAAAATGGCCTTTTCATTCCCAATTGATTTTACTCAGTGAAACACATTCATTGTTAAGCTTACTGTTTCCCACCTCAAGGCATTGGAGTGCAGGAAAATTACTTAGCAAATGTGTAACTTACTTCCATGTTCTATTGGCTGTGTTGAGTGGAATTTGTGGTGGGAATGTGCACAACATCCTACTAACCAAGTTTAAGGTCGAGAAACAGACCATTCCATGTCATGGCCTTAACCCCAGATTTATCCCTCCTTGAAACATGATAATATCCAAGGAATGATGGTCTCCTTGTAAAATTCTATAAGGGTTTCTAAGACACCATTGGGAAACCTTTTAAACGTGTGCTTGGAAGCTATTAATCTAGAACCACTTGCAGAGCAAACTAATGCAGGCATCATCAATATAAACCACAACTCGGCCAACAGGAACTCAATTAATGATCCCAGGCTAATCATTCTACTTTACGTGGCTTACAAGACTCCTGCAGAAGCATTAACCACAAAAAAATTAAGCTTGAAAACTATCTAGTGGGCTGGAGAAATTCATCAAGAAGATCTGCTCCTCAAGATTGATTTTGATAAAGTCCTACACAGATTAGAATGGTATATTACTTCAGATATGATGACATGGATTGGTATCCTAAGGTCAAAAAATCAATGAGGTACAACGTTGAGAACCTAACCAATCAAGTTATTCTGCAATGGTCCATCAGAAAGGGTTTTCTTTGTCCAATAAAACATTTCATCGCAGCTAATGCTCTAGGTTAGCTAGAGTCAAGTGCAAATCGAAGGAATGATCATTATCAGGTGCCTACAAGATGTTTTAAAATCCAATTTGTAGATGACTCTTTGCTCTCTCTAGAATTAGCCCAATCTTTGGATATGATGATGTGTTGGGTTTGGCCCAAGTTCGAGAACGCAGTGAGCATTACGTTCACCAAAGCATCTGTTAAGTTTCAAGCTGGGCATCTAGTATTAAGAAACAAGTTACAACTAAATCATAATTAACAACTACATTTGAATCAGGTGATTTTTTATTCAAACATGGATGGCATAACAATGTTGACAATGTGAACATGGAAGAACTTCTACAAGCTGGTGTTGAGACAACGCCCAGTCAACCCAATGGCAAACTGATTAGGTTCTGATGGATGTGAAACAATCACAAGCGGATAGACATTGCCACTGCACATATAAATCAACACGAAT
Source organism: Pinus tabuliformis (assembly GCA_031772625.1). Taxonomy (NCBI): domain Eukaryota; kingdom Viridiplantae; phylum Streptophyta; class Pinopsida; order Pinales; family Pinaceae; genus Pinus; species Pinus tabuliformis. The sequence continues at coordinate 852,632,660 of CM062820.1, read as the reverse complement.
TTCTCAACAACAATATAAAATAAACAATAGGACCAGCTGGGATCCCTGCTTTTTAGATGAGGATAATTTACCAACATTGATTTACACAGCAGATCTTAGAATGACGACAATTTAAAATAAAACTGTTTCTCAACGTCCTCACAAATTTCTGAGAATAAACCATGATAGCTTGACGTTTTATGGTTCAAACAACATTTGCAAAGCATATATACAGAGATAACAAACATTGCTAGAATGGTTTGAGATTCAAATCCAAAAACCAGAAGTTCTTTTTCAGGAGATAAATGCCAGTAATTTTGGTTCGCCAACTGTATATGGGATGATATGTGTATATAAGGAACATCTATCTGGTAAAGGCTGACACTTTGTGGTGTTAACCTATGGCCCACTCCACATTCTAAATAAACATAAGCCAGAAAACATGCGTGTTTACATTACTATTTCTCTTTCAAATAGTATTTTTGGTTTCTGCTCCATTTATGCTCTCCTTGTAGAGACCATGAAAGAGACCTATTTTTGATCCAGAAAATAGGTATGCTTATATAATTACTACTATTTCAGCTAGTGTTTTGGATTTCGGCTCCATTGATATTCTCCTAACACAGCCTGAAAGGAGCCATTTGTGGTTATGGATAGCTAATAACTCCCCACCTGCTATTAGTTGGCTTTTAGGAGCTGGTTTGAATACAATCAACTGGGCAGGTGTTAAAGATGAGGTTCTTTCCTCTCTTTGATGGCAGGAAAAAAATTCCTCGAATGCCCTTTGCTAATCTCTTCATATTGTAGACATAAAGTGGAAGCAAAAGAACACGATCCATGCCAAGCACTACACTTGGTCCAACAAGTAAAACAAAGTTTAAGGCCAAGACACAGACCATTCCTTGTCTTTGCCTTAACCCCAGATCTATCCCTTCTTCAAACATGATAATATCCAAGGAATGATGATCTCCCTGTAAAATTCTACAAGGGTTTCTGAGATAGTCCAACAAGTAAAACAAAATGGCCTTTTCATTCCCAATTGATTTTACTCAGTGAAACACATTCATTGTTAAGCTTATTGTTTCCCACCTTAAGGCATTGGAGTGCAGGAAAATTACTTAGCAAATGTGTAACTTACTTCCCTGTTCTATTGGCTGTGTTGAGTGGAATTTGTGGTGGGAATGTGCACAACATCCTACTAACCAAGTTTAAGGTCGAGACACAGACCATTCCTTGTCATGGCCTTAACCCTAGATTTATCCCTCCTTGAAAAATGATAATATCCAAGGAATGATGGTCTCCTTGTAAAATTCTATAAGGGTTTCTGAGACACCATTGGGAAATCTTTTACATGTGTGCTTGGAAGCACTTCATCTAGAACCACTTGTAGAGCAAACTAATGTAGGCATCATCAATATAAACCACAACTCGGCCAACAGGAACTCAATTAATGATCCCAGGCTAATCATTCTACTTTACGTGGCTTACAAGACTCCTGCAGAGGCAATAACCACAAAAAAATTAAGCTTGAAAACTATATAGTGGGCTGGAGAAATTCATCAAGAAGATCTGCTCCTCAAGATTGATTTTAATAAAGACCTACACAGATTAGAATGGTATATTACTTCAGATATGATGACTTGGATTGGTATCCTAAGGTCAAAAAAGCAATGAGGTACAACGTTGAGAACCTAACCAATCAAGTTATTCTGCAATGGTCCATCAAAAAGGGTTTTCTTTGTCCAATAAAACATTTCATCACAGCTAATGCTCTAGGTTAGCTAGAGTCAAGTGCAAATCGAAGGAATGATCATTATCAGGTGCCTACAAGATGTTTTAAAATCCACTTTGTAGATGACTCTGTGCTCTCTCTAGAATTAGCCCAATCTTTAGATATGATGATGTGTTGGATTTGGCCCAAGTTCGAGAAAGCAATGAGCATTATGTTCACCAAAGCATCTGTTAAGTTTCAAGCTGGGCATCTAGTATTAAGAAACAAGTTACAACTAAATCATAATTAACAATTACATCTGAATCAGGTGATTTTTTATTCAAACATGGATGGCATAACAATGTTGACAATGTGAACATGGAAGAACTTCTACAAGCTGGTGTTGAGACAACGCCCAGTCAACCCAATGGCAAACTGATTAGGTTCTGATGGATGTGCAGCAATCACAAGCGGATAGACATTGCCACTGCACATATAAATCAACACGAATTTCTCAACAACAATATAAAATAAACAATAGGACCAGCTGGGATCCCTGCTATTTAGATGAGGATAATTTACCAACATTGATTTACACAGCAGATCTTAGAATGACGACAATTTAAAATAAAACTGTTTCTCAACATCCTCACAACTTTCTGAGAATAAACCATGATAGCTTGACGTTTTATGGTTCAAACAACATTTACAAAGCATATATACAGAGATAACAAACATTGCTAGAATGGTTTGAGATTCGAATCCAGAAACCAGAAGTTCTTTTTCAGGAGATAAATGCCAGTAATTTTGGTTCGCCAACTGTATCTGGGATGATATGTGTATATAAGGAACATCCATCTGGTAAAGGCTGACACTTTGTGGTGTTTACCTATGGCCCACTCCACATTCTAAATAAACATAAGCCAGAAAACATGCGTGTTTACATTACTATTTCTCTTTCAAATAGTATTTTTGGTTTCTGCTCCATTTATGCTCTCCTTGCAGAGACCACGAAAGAGACCTATTTGTGATCCAGAAAACAGGTATGCTTATATAATTACTACTATTTCAGCTAGTGTTTTGGATTTCGGCTCCATTGATATTCTCCTAACACAGCCTGAAAGGAGCCATTTGTGGTTATGGATAGCTGATAACTCCCCACCTACTATTAGTTGGATTTTAGGAGCTGGTTTGAATACAATCAACTGGGCAGGTGTTAAAGATGAGGTTATTTCCTCTCTTTGATGGCAGGCAAAAAATTCCTCGAATGCCCTTTGCTAATCTCTTCATATTGTAGACATAAAGTGGAAGAGAAAGCACACGATCCATGCCAAGCACTACACTTGGTCCAACAAGTAAAACAAAGTTTAAGGCCGAGACACAGACCATTCCTTGTCTTCGCCTTAACCCCAGATCTATCCCTCCTTCAAACATGATAATATCCAAGGAATGATGATCTCCCTGTAAAATTCTACAAGGGTTTCTGAGACAGTCCAACAAGCAAAACAAAATGGCCTTTTCATTGCCAATTGATTTTACTCAGTGAAACACATTCATTGTTAAGCATACTATTTCCCACCTCAAGCCATTGGAGTGCAGGAAAATTACTTAGCAAATGTGTAACTTACTTCCCTATTCTATTGGCTGTGTTGAGTGGAATTTTTGGTGGGAATGTGCACAACATCCTAATAACCAAGTTTAAGGCCGAGACATAGACCATTCCTTGTCATGGCCTTAACCCCAGATTTATCCCTCCTTGAAACATGATAATATCCAAGGAATGATGGTCTCCCTGTAAAATTCTATAAGGGTTTCTAAGACACCATTGGGAAACCTTTTAAATGTGTGCTTGGAAGCTCTTCATCTAGAACCACTTGCAGAGCAAACTAATGCAGACATCATCAATATAAACCAGAAATCGACCAACAGGAACTCAATTAATGATCCCAGGCTAATCATTCTACTTTATGTGGCTTACAAGACTCATGCAGAAGCATTAACCACAAAACAATTAAGCTTGAAAACTATCTAGTGGGCTGGAGAAATTCATCAAAAAGATCTGCTCCTCAAGATTGATTTTGATAAAGTCCTACACAGATTAGAATGGTATATTACTTCAGATATGATGACATGGATTGGTATCCTAAGGTCAAAAAAGCAATGAGGTACAACGTTGAGAACCTAACCAATCAAGTTATTCTGCAATGGTCCATCAGAAAGGGTTTTCTTTGTCCAATAAAACATTTCATCGTAGCTAATGCTCTAGGTTAGCTAGAGTGAAGTGCAAATCGAAGGAATGATCATTATCAGGTGCCTACAATATGTTTTAAAATCCACTTTGTAGATGACTCTGTGCTCTCTCTAGAATTAGCCTAATCTTTGGATAGATAATGATGTGTTGGATTGGCCCAAGTTCGAAAAAGCAGTGAGCACTATGTTCACCAAAGCATCTGTTAAGTTTCAAGCTGGGCATATAGTATTAAGAAACAAGTTACAACTAAATCATAATTAACAATTACATCTGAATCAGGTGATTTTTTATTCAAACATGGATGGCATAACAATGTTGACAATGTGAACATGGAAGAACTTCTACAAGCTGGTGTTGAGATAACGCCCAGTCAACCCAATGGCAAACTGATTAGGTTCTGATGGATGTGCAGCAATCACAAGCGGATAGACATTGCCACTACACATATAAATCAACACGAATTTCTCAACAACAATATAAAATAAACAATAGGACCAGCTGGGATCCCTGCTATTTATATGAGGATAATTTACCAACATTGATTTACACAGCAGGTCTTAGAATGACGACAATTTAAAATAAAACTGTTTCTCAACATCCTCACAACTTTCTGAGAATAAACCATGATAGCTAATGCTCTAGGTTAGCTAGAGTCAAGTGCAAATCGAAGGAATGATCATTATCAGGTTCCTACAAGATATTTTAAAATCCAATTTGTAGATGACTCTGTGCTCTCTCTAGAATTAGCCCAATCTTTGGATATGATGATGTGTTGGAATGGCCCAAGTTCAAGAAAGTAGTGAGCATTATGTTCACCAAAGCATTTGTTAAGTTTCAAGCTGGGCATCTAGTATTAAGAAACAAGTTACAACTAAATCATAATTAACAATTACATCTGAATCAAGTGATTTTTTATTCAAACATGGATGGCATAACAATGTTGACAATATGAACATGGAAGAACTTCTACAAGCTGGTGTTGAGACAACGCCCAGTCAACCCAATGGAAAACTGATTAGGTTCTGATGGATGTGCAACAATCACAAGCGGATAGACATTGCCACTGCACATATAAATCAACACAAATCCAGAATCTTGCTTAGAATTAAAGACATTGACAGACATTTCAAATCTTGAACATCTAAAATATCTCAACATAAATGGGTGCATCAAACAGGAAACCGTGAATCTTGAAGGCCTGAGATCACTGGAAAAACTATGCATGGAATTTTGCTTAGAATTAAACACATTGACAGATCTTTCATATCTTGAACATCTTAATTTTCTCAACAAAAATGCGTGTGTCAAACTGGAAACCCTGAATCTTGAAGGTCTGAGATCACTGGAATACCTGATATAGTATCTGATATGAAAAACCAAAGCCAAAGTCAAAACCGTCAATAGCCACTGCATTGAAAAAGGAATCAGATCATTAAAAGATAAGTGAAGATCATTAAAAGATATTTACAAACCATTCAAAAGAGGTTAAAAAACAGAAAGTCTAAATCAAGTGTTTGAACGCTGCAAACAAACCATTAAAAGAAAGGAAATTACGGAGCATAAAATCACAGGATGTGATGTAGCCTCTTACCTGAACAGAGGAAGTGGGTATGCGAGCAGGCTAATGCTTCCGGGAATGCAAAAACAAAATTCAGGTTCGCAGAGGGAACTCAGTTCTACTGGTGACCATTAGATTCCAGCCATTCTCGTATGCCCAAAGCATTCTCAACACACCCAAGAAAGTTTGGATTTAGTGAAGCATATTCATTGGCTTTATATAGACTCCAACAATTTCATTACTTCCTCCAGGTACCTGAAACATCAGAGGCAAGAATAAACGGCCTACACAGCCCTCATGTAGCGAAGAAAGAGACATGTGCCCCTCGTGGAAACCCGCCGCCCTCCTCTGCAGGTCCGCTGCTGACCTCCTCAACACCCACGCCCTCCGCTGATTTCTAAACCCTAAAAAACCTTAACCTATTACATCTAATGGTTGATTTCTATCCAATCGTCTAACATTACATCTAACGGCTACGATTAAGACACAAAGACATTTTGGGGGGTTCATTTCAAAGGGAAATGCCTTACGGCGTAATTAGTACATTAATTTTTGTGCCATATGTTTTCTTTTTGTTTTATCTCAAAACTTCAAAGAAGAGAGAGAGAGAGAGTATTAATTGGAAGAGCTTGGTTTTGGGAAAGAGTGGTATTCTTCTTGAAGCCATGGTCTCCAGAATACATTCCAACAAATGTTTGTCACCACCAGACTAGTGTGGGTAAGGCTTCCAAAATCTTCCACTCCATTTTTTAAAAGAATAAGCTTGTGAAATAATTCGTATTCCCTTTGGAAAATTTATTAACTCAAGTAGCAAGAACAAGGAAGCCAGAGTATTCACCTATGCCAAATTAAGCACTGAACTAAATCTCAGCAAAGAACTGCTAGAAAATTATTTTGGATCAAATGTTGGAGTAAGGACACTTCCATCAGCTATATTTTTTGTCACAACATGACCACCTTATGGAAACCAACCACAGAAGGCAACCCAAACAGTACCCAAAAAGAATACCCCATGTTACCTAAGTAATGGACAAACATGGCTTCCAAAACTTTAAAAGGAGAAAACATAAAATATTTTGGTTAGTGTTCAAGGATAAAAATCACTTTACTTAGACGTGATATGGTTGAGTAGTTTTGTGAATACATTCTAAAGTGAATTTATTACATTCAGAGACATAAGGAACACCTTCTAGATAGTAATGAAGCATTATCAAGCCTTACCTTTGTTGCTGCAAGGTGTGTTGATTTACTAGAGTTGTTAAATTTTATTAGGGTGACATTGTTCTTTGCTATGATAGTTTCCTCATCATTAATAGATTAAGTTCACCCCATATCATCATTGTATTATTCATATCTACACCATAATACATGAACATATGTAATTGAATAAAAATAAACAACATCACCAACATCATCAATGCTGTGGAACATAAAAGGAACAATAGAAGAAAAGCATGCACACATATAAAGACACCAAGATTGGTCCAAAAATGGGGAAAAACCACTATGGGGAAAACTCCAACAAATATTGTTCTTCCTAGATTGTCATCAAATGATGCAATGATCCATAACTTTGTTTATGCAGCAAAACAATAAGGATATCTATGAAACATATCTAATCATGCTAGGAATCAGAACCCTCATACTGATGGCTATAATTTTCTATCACAAATTGATGTCAACTTGTTGTATACTACTATCACTATGTTGAATACTGCTGAGCATTGTCATCACTGTCAATAAGCCCAATACATATGTTTGCAGCGAAAACTAGCAAATCATATCTACACACTTGTTCTTACAGTAGAGAGAAACTCAAATCTACCAGGTCACTGAAGTCAACTGAATCCAAGATGTCAAATCTTAGATTTGAACTCTGTTTTCCCTCATCACGACTGATTGTGTGTGATTAAAACTCCTTGGTTTCTCTCTCTGTCACTGTCTCTATATGTGAGTGAATGTGATTGCAGGGTCACTCTTAGGAGGTCTTGATGCGAGCGACTGTGGCATTGAAAAACTAAAACCCAAATGAATTCCCTTACTGTTGTTGTTTGAGTGACCAATATGGCAGGGTTTCTCCCTTATTGAAGTTGTGCAAGCGACTGAGATAGTAGGATTTCTCCCAGGGCTACCTTGTGCGAGTGACCAGGGACCAGAACGTTATGATCTGCCTCTGACCCCAGAGCTGCTCTCACTGAACTATCTTTGAGTGACCAGAAAGCCAAAGTTTCTCTCTTTCCTACTCTATGCTTGTGACCAGGGACGAAAAACTTATGTTTTGTGTTAGCAACCGAGATCTAGAAAACCCTAACCCAGAGCGAACCTTTCACCTGTAATTTTAGACCCTATGCAAATTCCTTCTAACGAACCTGTGCTAGCAAAAACAAAAGAGAAGAGAATATTGAGGTCTATTCTATTTATAGGCTTTCAAGAGGGTTCACTTCAGGTTAAGGTTGACCCAAGCAGTTACTCATGTGGTTAGGGTCGACCCATTCTATAATACATGTATGAATAAAATAATTCATAACTCAACTTTTGCATGAACAAATTAGGTGATATTTAGGTTGATTTTGGTCCTCTCGAAAAGAGGAATCTAATGAAATCATTATTTCGGTCATTTGAGCTCTACAATGTGGAACTTTATTGCAGTTTCAAAAATTAACACTCCCTCTCAACTAGGAAGAATTCCACCTACCAATATCTGTCCATCGAACAATATGTTATTTTGGGATCTTTGAGTGTCATCACGAATAATCACAGATAATCTTTGTCATGTAGTAATCATGCCATGTCCATATTCAAGTGTCTCATCATCACAAATCATCATTGTACATCTCAATCTATCCTTTGAATATTCTTGCTTATCAATTGATTATTCTTGCTCGTATGTTGAACATTCTCAGATCTAGAAGAAGAAGAATTTGTTATCAGAGGGGAGCATAAGCTACCACCCTTTATCTAATCAGGTTGCTATCTGAAATCTCTGTCAGTGGGATACTACCCAGAATATCATCATAAATCCTCATCAGAGAGCATATCACCACGGAGCACGTCTCAACCTGGAACCACATTGGGGAGCAATAGCTTCCACCCATACCGAGAAATAGGATTATATATCATACAGGGGAGCACATCTCCAACCAATCCTATTGCTTATGGATCTTCCCAAAAATGACCTTCAGTAGTCATGTGGCAGAACAACTACATCATAATCGACTTGGGTTGTACACCCCAAGTACACTTTTCAACTCTTTGGCTAAAACCAGGAGCGATATTCCCTTCAGGCTAGCCTACTTGAGGGTATGATGCCAATTGGGTTATACTCTGCAAATACCAAGAGGGGAGGAGCATTCTATGACCCTATAAAGATAGGGGAGTAGCATTATTCTACCATGGGTAATATATAGGGTAATTCCCTATTGTCCAGAGTTCCCTCAATTCCAGGAGATCTCTATCTCAATTCCTCACCTTGGGAGCTCAAGCAGGGTAGGAAGAGTTTGCTCAGTGTCCTCGATCAACACTGCTCTCATCATCAGCTTGTCTCAATAATAATTGTTTCCTGTTCATACATAACATCAAATAAAATATCATGTCAAGTCATATATAATCATATGAATCACAAAAGGATACCATAACCATCCTCCCTCTCAAGGAGGTGCCAACCACAAGCCTAAGCTTGTTTCAAACAACTGCACTATCTCAATATATGAGAGTATCTCGGTCCCAACTATAAATATGGGACTTACTGCCAATCAGATTATCATAATGTATTCATGTCATATCTAGATCATGCTCAAACATCTCTCTAAGGAGCTTATGTATCCTGCCTCACATCTGGCCATTCTAGAAACATCATGATCAACCTCAGTCATTCTATGGACCTTTTAAGATATCATGGCATATCACATACCATAGCAACATCCAAATGTGCTTTCCAACAACAATCTCAAATATCAGAAATACATCTATGCATATACATATCATAGCAGAAATATATCACTCTCAAAATAGAATACCTCATGCAGATATTTCAAAGCATGCTTGGTGGCAACTCTATGTAAGTGAAGAAAATCATTCATGAATTTATTCAGGTTCTATGCACAACATACATATACAGATGGATGTTCAAAATGGAACATCAATGCTTTGACCGTCGGATGCCATGTCAAGTTCAACAACATCTTGAACTTCAAATCAGAGTATCCAACTATTTTCAATTTTCATTATTCAAAAACATTTTCTAATAACTTTGCAATATGGAATTTCTTTCCCAAATTCTAGAAATCAATTCATCGTGCCATGATACATCATTTCGATCTTCATAAGCCATCTCCCTATGATTTAGATGATCATAGGCTCATCACCTATCATAAGTAGATCATCAGGATATAAAACCAAAACCATAATCAATATCAAAGACATACCTTGGAACTCATCATCCTGACTTCATTAGATAACTATAAAATATAGACACATTTGGATTGTAATGCTCTAAGAATACTTGATATGCCAACATAATCATCCTTACATAACTCAATGTTGTACCATCGACAAAAAAATCAACTCATCAAATTTTATAATCTAGATCACGACCATTATCAAGGTCATCATTATCACAATATTAATACTTTCAACCAGGAGATAGGTGGAGCTCATATCAAATCATGACTTCATCATGCCAATAAGTCATGCATTATCAATCCGAACTTGATTAAGTCATTCTCATAATCATAACACAAGTCATTTATTTCCCTAGGTGCAAATGCATACGCCAGGGATGAGTCATGCAGGTTCCATTTTTATGTTGAATCACAACTATAATTATTTCAACCATTGTGATAGGAATAAGGAGGCTAGTCTTCGAATACCCACATATGTCATCATGTCGACATAACATCGATATCATGGAAAATAAACAGTCATCAAATCATATCACTAGACATCAGGTCAAGTCCAAATTTGCTATCATAGAGAGATCTATAACCAAAGCATTTCTCAATCATTAATTCAAGGTTATTGTCAAGCATCATGAAAAAACATTGTTCATATATGTATATTAGTAAGTCAAATCATGCCAACCTCATGTAGCACAAACATAGTGACATATCTATATTTATGTCCCAGTCACTTGCAAACACAAGTTCAGTCTGCATGCTCATTTTACGACAAACATTCAACCTTTCCCTCCTAGCAGATCTTGCTGTTATTTGCAATAGATCTATGGTACTGACATCTTCCAGGTAACCATCTGATTTCATGCACAATAATTCATTATATGATCAACAATTTAACAAAATAACTTCACAAATTAGTTAGCCCCAAGGGATAACTCAAATGGTCGAGTTCCCATTGCTAAAGCACTTTCCTAGTTTGGGAGGTCACTGGTTCAAATCTCCTCGCCGCCCTCGGGGTTAGGCCTGTTAAGATTGGCCGATGGGCAGATCCCTTCAGGTGGATCTGCCCCGATATTTTCTTGTGGATGTAGCGGCCACTCAGTGACCGTGAACCACAGCTTAAAAAAAAAATAACTTCACAAATTAGTTAATAGTGGCATAATATGTCAAGTACATCAGCATTCAGAGTTCAGACAACTTTATAAAGCTTCATATTATGGTCAACATAGTCAAAACTCTGGTCGCTCCCTTCAGATTAGCATGAGAGTGACTTTAGTTGCTTGGATGTTGTTTAGGCCTTAGCATGCATGAATCCAGGGACACAATCTCCTAGATATGTGACTGTGTCTAGAGAAGAAACCCTAATTTTTGTAAGGGCTTCAAATATAAGACTCTGTTGCAGATAAATACTATCAGATACACATAAATCATACTTTAGAAGCATATAATACAAATAGTAATAAGGGTAAGAATCCTGAGAAGGGATTCTCTCTCTTCTCAAGATCTACATCATTCATTTTAATTCATGTAAGCAAGATGTCTCTAGTAGAATCATGCAACAATAGATTTGTTAGATCATAAAATATGGCTATCAACATCATGACATCAATATTTCATCAAAGTTTAGACTCAAAGCGGAAGATAGATGCAACATCATATCTCAGAGATTATGAACACAATAACATTTTTTGTCAAGTGATTCCATCAAGTTACTACATCTAATTTAACCATATGCAATCAAGACAAGACCACAGGTAGTGAGAGATCTATAATATAAATCTTACACTTATACCTCTCACATCATGGTTACCATGCACTTCATGACCAATGAGATCAGATTAGGTCATTCAATAAATATTTATCAAAAGAACAAGAGTGTCAGTTGCTCTTTCCATACGCTTTCATCATTCTTATTGCAAGACTTACGAAAATACTCATGTATAGGAGTCAATGAACTATCCTTCTATATGAAATCCATCATTCCAAGTATCAAGAGTATCATTTTCTAGAGCCAAGGTGCTAGCCTTCTTTATAGGATCAAGATATCCAACAGATAGATCATAGATGTTAGCCAAACATCAAGTGTATCAATGTATCAATATTAGATAGCCTTATAGAATTCAAGAAGATCAACATTTTCAACACCAAGTGCTTAATTTCATCATAGGAGACATATATCCAAGTCACTTTCATATGCATGTATGAACCATTAAAGAAAGAGGCATTCTCATCATACCTTAGGGCTTACCGAGCCAATAGATGAAACACAACATACCATGCATACCTTATGGTATTCAAATACCTGAGAACCAACTCATTAGGCATAGGCCACTTGAAGCACTTTGTCATCCTTTCATCAAGTACCTCTTTATATCTTTCTAGATCTGCATCTCAAAAATGATCCTCAAGAAGGATCTACTCATCACATCTCATCAAGGAGGTTTGAAACATCCATACACTCAAATACATATGCAAGAAGTACAAGAAATAAACATAATCATTAGATATATAAGTCTAACAAGTAAGAAGCATCATAAGTCAATAAATAATTATCTTCATCGAGAGGTGATCCTCTCCCTCTTGAGCCAATATTCAAGAGCCATCAATGTCCATGGTCCATATACCAATGTTTCCTTCAAGTATCCAACCAATTCAGCTAAGGATTATCCCATCTAGGGCTTCATCGAATCTTCATCAAGTGCTTGAGCATGGACCATGTTAGAGTTTCATACATCAAATAATCAAGTTTTTTCACTCCAACCCCATCCTCATAGAATCCATCAAACTCTAATAATCAAGTTATCTAGGGTTTTCTTCAAAACCTATAATTATTTTAGGTCCCACCATCCTCTTCTTTCTTCCGTCAATGGTGTCATCATCAGGATGATATCCATGTCTTTTCTTCAGCCCAACTCTGATACCATGTTAAATTTTCTTAGGGTGACATTGTTCTTTTCTACAATAGTTGCATTTCATCATTACTACATTAAGTTCACCCCATATCGTTATTGCACTATTGAGATCTACATGATAATACATCGGCATATGCAATTACATAGAAAGAAACAACATCACCAACATCATCAATGTAGTGGAACATAAAAGGAGCAGTAGAAGAAAAACATGCACACATATAAAGACACCAAGATTGGTCCAAGAATGGGGCAAAACTCACTATGGGGAAAACCCCTACAAATATTCTTCTTCTGAGATAGTCAACAAATGATGCAGAAAAAGAGAGTACAATGATCCATAACTTTGTCTATGCAGCAAAACAATAATGATATCTATGAAACATATCTAATCATGGTAGTTATCAGAACCCTCATACTGATGGTTGTAATGTTATATCACAAACTAATGTCAACATGTTGTATACTACTGTCACTATGCCTAATATTGTCGAGCACTGTTGTCACTATCCATGGTACATATACCATTGTTTCCTTCAAGTATTCAATCAGGTCTGCTAAGGATTATCCCATCTAGGGATTCATCGAATCTTCATCAAGTGCTTCAGCATGGACCATGCTAGAGTTTCATACATCAAATCATCAAGCGTTTTCACTCCAACCCCAACCTCATAGAATCCATCAAACTCTAACAATCAAGTTATCTAGGGTTTTCTTCAAACCCTAGAATTATTTTGTCTCCACCATCCTCTTCTTGCTTCCATCAATGGTGTCATCATCGGGGTGATCTCCATGACTTTTCTTTAGCCCAACTCTCATTCCATGTTAAATTTTCTTAGGGTGACATTATCCTTTGCTATGATAGTTTCATTTCATCATTACTACATTAAGTTCACCCCATATTGTCATTCCATTATTCTAATCTACACCATAATACATTAGCATATGCAATTACGTAGAAAGAAACAACATCACCAACATCATCAATGTAGTAGAACAAAAAAGGAGCAATAGAAGAAAAACATGCACACATATAGAGACAACTGGATTGGTCCAACACCAGGGCAAAAACCACTATGGGGAAAACCCCTACAAATATTCTTCTTCTTATATCGTCATCAAATGATGCATCAAAAGAGAGTAGAAATGATCCATAACTTTGTCTATGCAACAAAACAATAATGATATATATGAAACATATCTAATCATGCTAGGAATCAGAACCCTCACACTGATGGTTGTAATTTTCTATCACAAACTGATGTCAACCTGTTGTATACTACTGTCACTATGCCGAATACCGCTCAACATTGTTGTCACTGTCAATGAGCCCAATGCATATGTTTAAGTGGAAACTAAGAAATTATATCTACAGATCTACATATATGTTTTGACAGCAGAGAGAAACTCAAATCTACCAGATCATTCAAGTCAAATAAATCCAAGATGTCAAATCTTAGATCTAAACTTTGGTCACCCTCATCATGACTGACTATGTGCGAATGAAACTCCTTGGTCGTTCTCTCTATCACTGTAGGCGAGAGACTATGACTATAGGGTCTCTCACAAGAGGTCTTGATGCAAGCGATTGTGGCACTAAATAGTTAAAAACCAAAGTTACTCCCTTACCATTGTTGTACGAGTGATCGATATGGTACGGTCTCTCCCTTACTGGTGCTGTGAAAGCGATTGAGATGGTAGGGTCACTCCAAGGGATACCTTTTGTGAACATGATTATTTTTTTGTGTGGAGAGATATCAACTTGAATTTGCATTTATCTGAGTGGAACTACTTCTTGGTTCTTGTGCAAACAAACATATTATTAAAAAATATTATTGATATATCCAACATGTGATTCAAAGTTGAACTTAATGAAAGAATTGTAGGGGAGTTCAATCTTCAATGGGACTCATTAATCAAGAAAGAACTATGTAAGCCCATAGAAGATTCTTTAGTAGCAGATAGCATGAGAACTTCAAATAGTGCCAGGAAAGTGTCCATACAATTTTTCAATCATGTTTGCATGTATTATATGTGGATGGAATTTCCCATTCTATAAATGATGGTGATGGAAATATCAATGAAATTTTCTCCATCTTTGCCAATAAACAAGAGATTGAGTTATCCAACAAACAAAATGAAGCATTGATAGAATATGTTGGACATATGAGAAAATGTCTGAGGGATAATCCAATTATTTCTAGTACCATAAAGGAATTTTTTTACCATCCCACCTTAGAATGGCAGGAATGTGGATATGGAAAATCATGGATCATTCCCATGTGCAATTCCTTTACAAAGTAGAGATGAGAAATTTAGCTGAAGATCAAACATGGACAAAATGAAAGATAGTTTTTGTTTTCCAATTCTTGTGATGTTGTTGGTGTTAATATTGATGATGTGTGCCATTTTGTGGACAATAACAATCCTTCTCCATCTAACACTGGATCCCCTAAAATAGCAGTAGGAACTACATTGCTGACTAAAAATCTAGCCAAATTATCAATTTTGTCTATAAAATGTAGCATCTTTGATTGCCCCTTGGTTTGCTGATCCGGATTTAAATGGGAACGCAATAGATTACAAAGATAACCATAAATACAGAGATGCAATAACCATAAACACAGAGATGCAGCGGAAATAATGCTTCATTTCATTAATGGAAAATACTGAAATATGCTTACAACCAGAAATGGCAATAAACCAGCTAGGGCAATGGTAGCTTATCTTTGAGAAGAGATGTGCGGCTACATGCCTCTGAACTGTTTCGAACTGTATTACTCGGATAGATCTTTATAACTCACTCCCAAAAAAACAGATGAATTTCTTGGTCTGTGAGATGAGCTTGCTGCCTTTCTTAGCAGTGATCAAAGAGGTGGCGCTAGGTGGGGCTACCTCCGGTATCCTGTATAATGAATCACCCAAAGAAATAATGACAGCGCGAGGCCTTGACTCATACACAGCATGTCGCCTCCACAAGTATGGCTGGCCTAATAGTACATCACAAACATCCAAAGGTGTAACATCACACAATACCTCGTTTGTGAAGGGCTTGATGCTGTAGGGAAGGCGGCACTGTTGGCAAACTTTCAGATCTCGTCCTTCATGAAGCCACCCGATACTGTACGGCTGCGGGTGCGGTGTAGTCGGTAGGCCCAACTGCTTCACGACCTCTGCTGAAACGAGGTTCTTTTGGCTACCACTGTCGACAATGAATTGTAGTGGCGAACCCTTCACCCACATCTGTGAGTGGAAAAGACGCTCCCCTTCCTTTGGATTTTCGGGCTCATCTTTCTGGATCTTGGCGGTGGCAACAGTGGCGCTGGGATCCGCATCAATGATTTGCTTCCCTTTGCCATTCCCCTTGTCGGGTTCTGGCTCAGGGTCAGAACATGCATCTGATTCGGAAGCCTTCAACTCGGCCACCAGTGACTGCTTGGTCCGACACTCACTTGTGTTATGAGTGGGACTCTTGTGGAACTCACACCACTTTCCTGTGTCCTTCTTCGGCTTTGTGGTGTTGTTCTTTTCTTGCGGCTTCGACGGGTTGTCTTGGGTCACCCCGCCTTGGCTTTGTCCTTTTGGCTTCGGATTTGCAGATCCAAAGTCTCGCTTCTTCTGTTTGAACTTTTGCTCGATTTTGACAGCGTATCGGTATGCTGTGCCAAGTGAGGGGATGTTCAAGAACCCCATCTCTTCCTGGATGTATCTGTGTAGGCAGCCACGGTATTTGAGTACCAGACGCAGCTCAGAATCTTTGATACCCAACTGTGTGCGAAGGGTATGAAAAATGTTTGTGAACTCCGGCACATCTTGGTCTCGTCCCTGCCGCAGTGTGGTCCATTTGATGTATTTGTCCTCATAGCTTCCGACAGGGTAGTACTGCTCCTTGATGGCATCCCGAAAGTCATTCCAAGTGGGTGCGGCTGAAAATAGTGAGCCTGTACTTTCATCCTTTTGCTCGCAGTAGGTTTCCCACCAGTCCTTGACATGGGGGGCTGCTTTGAGAAGAGCGAAAACGATCTTTTCCCGACCTGAAAATTCTTGAACAGAAAAATAACCATCTAGCAGATTTAACCATTTATCTACGGCATCTGCGTCTATTTGACCCTCGAAGATGGGGATTTCAAAATTAACTTGTACCTTAAATGGTGTGGCGTTTCCAGAGTCGCTGTTGGAAGCCGATGCGTCGCCTCTGGGTAGCCGCTGAAGGATCTGCGCAAAGCTATCCATCATCGCGTTCCTTTGCCGCTCGAGCGCTTCTTCGAGCAAGATTTTGATAGGATCTCCTGCTCCCTCGCCTTTCTTCTCATCCGCCATGGGAGGCCGTCGGGATTTGCGAGGCTGGTCTTGCAAAGGTTCGACCAGTTCAAGCCCTAACTCCTTATATCCCGACCTCGTTGGGGACATGCAAAGAAAAACAGAGAAAAAGCAGACCGCTCTGATACCACTGATCCAGATTTAAATGGGAACACAATAGATTACAGAGATAACCATAAATACAGAGATGCAATAACCATAAACACAGAGATGCAGCGGAAATAATGCTTCATTTCATTAATGGAAAATACTGAAATATGCTTACAACCAGAAATGGCAATAAACCAGCTAGGGCAATGGTAGCTTATCTCTGAGAAGAGATGTGCGGCTACATGCCTCTGAACTGTTCCGAACTGTGTTACAATGAGGCTCGAAGGCCTATTTATTGTTGAGAAACAATGGAAAACCCTTCACATCCCGAAACCTAACCCCTAGAAGATGAAACGCCAAATTGTGGGCCCCGTTTGGGTAAATTGGTACATCAATTTCCCGGGGTCGTAACTTTGGCATACGATCTCCGTTTGACGCGTACGATAGCTCATTAGAAAGATCTATCCGAGTACTACCACTTTGGGGAGGCAACATCGGTCCATCGCCCCATGTTGCCTCAGATTCCCAAGAAAACGTCGTTTAGGGCCTCAAAACGGCTCCGGAAGTTCAGGACCCGAAAAACTGCTAAAAATAGTAAACTGTGCTACAATTTAGGAAACTGAAAAGACTGAAAGAGATAGTTGTGGGGGTCCAAATGGGTTGGTGGGTGGCCGCCAACATCCACCTGGATCATTCCTCCCCCCTTAGGAAGCAATGGTCCCCATTGCGTTGAGTTCCTCCATCTGCTGAACTTGTTCTGCAATCTCTGATGTGTTCGGTGATGGTGGGAAGCATGGTCGACGATGGTCCACATTGAATATTTGGTGCAAGCGAAGGAATGGAGGAATGATGTGCTCCAAAGCATTGTTCCCCATAGCCTTGGTACTGCTGTAAGGACCATGCCAGAGTGGTCTGAGCTTCTGATGGGTTCTGGTAAGGTGCTCCCTCTGCAGATGTAACCAAACTTTGTCGCCCACCTGAAACTTGTGTGGTATCCCTGTGGGTGAGAAGTTGTTCCTGTGTTCTGTCATGACCATATTCCTTTGCTGCTGTTGCTGCGTAGAGGAACCCTTTGCAGGGGTCATGGATGTAGCAACGATCTTCCCCTTACTTTGGGAGTGAGCTAGACAGATGAATTTCCTGGTCTGTGAGATGAGCTTGCTGCCTTTCTTAGCAGTGATCAAAGAGGTGGCGCTAGGTGGGGCTACCTCCGGTATCCTGTATAATGAATCACCCAAAGAAATAATGACAACGCGAGGCCTTGACTCATACACAGCATGTCGCCTCCACAAGTATGGCTGGCCTAATAGTACATCACAAACATCCAAAGGTGTAACATCACACAATACCTCGTCTGTGAAGGGCTTGATGTTGTAGGGAAGGCGGCACTGTTGGCGAACTTTCAGATCTCGTCCTTCATGAAGCCACCCGATACTGTACGGCTGCGGGTGCAGTGTAGTCGGTAGGCCCAACCGCTTCACGACCTCTGCTGAAACGAGGTTCTTTTGGCTACCACTGTCGACAATGAATTGTAGTGGCGAACCCTTCACCCACATCTGTGAGTGGAAAAGACGCTCCCCTTCCTCTGGATTTTCGGGCTCATCTTTCTGGATCTTGGCGGTGGCAACAGTGGTGCTGGGATCCGCATCAATGATTTGCTTCCCTTTGCCATTCCCCTTGTCGGGTTCTGGCTCAGGGTCAGAACATGCATCTGATTCGGAAGCCTTCAACTCGGCCACCAGTGACTGCTTGGTCCGACACTCACTTGTGTTATGAGTGGGACTCTTGTGGAACTCACACCACTTTCCTGTGTCCTTCTTCGGCTTTGTGGTGTTGTTCTTTTCTTGTGGCTTCGACGGGTTGTCTTGGGTCACCCCGCCTTGGCTTTGTCCTTTGGGCTTCGGATTTGCAGATCCAAAGTCTCGCTTCTTCTGTTTGAACTTTTGCTCGATTTTGACAGCGTATCGGTATGCTGTGCCGAGTGAGGGGATGTTCAAGAACCCCATCTCTTCCTGGATGTATCTGTGTAGGAAGCCACGGTATTTGAGTACCAGATGCAGCTCAGAATCTTTGATACCCAACTGTGTGCGAAGGGTATGAAAAATGTTTGTGAACTCCGGCACCTCTTGGTCTCGTCCCTGCCGCAGTGTGGTCCATTTGATGTATTTGTCCTCATAGCTTCCGACAGGGTAGTACTGCTCCTTGATGGCATCCCGAAAGTCATTCCAAGTGGGTGCGGCTGAAAATAGTGAGCCTGTACTTTCATCCTTCTGCTCGCAGTAGGTTTCCCACCAGTCCTTGACATGGGGGGCTGCTTTGAGAAGAGCGAAAACGATCTTTTCCCGACCTGAAAATTCATGAACAGAAAAATACCCATCTAGCAGATTTAACCATTTATCTACGACATCTGCGTCTATTTGACCCTTGAAGATGGGGATTTCAAAATTAACTTGTACCTTAAATGGTGTGGCGTATCCAGAGTCGCTGTTGGAAGCCGATGCGTCGCCTCTAGGTAGCCACTGAAGGATCTACGCAAAGATATCCATCATCGCGTTCCTTTGCCGCTCGAGTGCTTCTTCGAGCAAGATTTTGATAGGATCTCCTGCTCCCTCACCTTTCTTCTCATCCGCCATGGGAGGCCGTCGGGATTTGCGAGGCTGGTCTTGCAAAGGTTCGACCAGTTCAAGCCCTAATTCCTTATATCCCGACCTCGTTGGGGACATGCAAAGAAAAACAGAGAAAAAGCAGACCGCTCTGATACCACTGATCCGGATTTAAATGGGAATGCAATAGATTACAGAGATAACCATAAATACAGAGATGCAATAACCATAAACACAGAGATGCAGCGGAAATAATGCTTCATTTCATTAATGGAAAATACTGAAATATGCTTACAACCAGAAATGGCAATAAACCAGCTAGGGCAATGGTAGCTTATCTCTGAGAAGAGATGTGTGGCTACATGCCTCTGAACTGTTCCGAACTGTGTTACAATGAGGCTCGAAGGCCTATTTATTGTTGAGAAACAATGGAAAACCCTTCACATCCCGAAACCTAACCCCTAGAAGATGAAACGCCAAATTGTGGGCCCCGTTTGGGTAAATTGGTACATCAATTTCCCGGGGTCGTAACTTTGGCATACGATCTCCGTTTGACGCGTACGATAGCTCGTTAGAAAGATCTATCCGAGTACTACCACTTTGGGGAGGCAAGTCCAATATTGCCCCAGATTCCCAAAAAAACGTCGTTTAGGGCCTCAAAACGGCTCCGGAAGTTCAGGACCCGAAAAACTGCTAAAAATAGTAAACTGTGCTACAATTTAGGAAACTGAAAAGACTGAAAGAGATAGTTGTGGGGGTCCAAATGGGTTGGTGGGTGGCCGCCAACATCCACCTGGATCATTCCTCCCCCCTTAGGAAGCAATGGTCCCCATTGCGTTGAGTTCCTCCATCTGCTGAACTTGTTCTGCAATCTTTGATGTGTCCAGTGATGGTGGGAAGCATGGTCGACGATGGTCCACATTGAATATTTGGTGCAAGCGAAGGAATGGAGGAATGATGTGCTCCAAAGCATTGTTCCCCATAGCCTTGGTACTGCTGTAAGGACCATGTCGGAGTGGTCTGAGCTTCTGATGGGTTCTGGTAAGGTGCTCCCTCTGCAGATGTAACCAAACTTTGTCGCCCACCTGAAACTTGTGTGGTATCCCTGTGGGTGAGAAGTTGTTCCTGTGTTCTGTCATGACCATATTCCTTTGCTGCTGCTGCTGCGTAGAGGAACCCTTTGCAGGGGTCATGGATGTAGCAACGATCTTCCCCTTACTTTGGGAGTGAGCTAGACAGATTAATTTCCCAGTCTGTGAGATGCGCTTGCTGCCTTTCTTAGCAGTGATCAAAGAGGTGGCGCTAGGTGGGGCTACCTCCGGTATCCTGTATAATGAATCACCCAAAG
Source organism: Pinus tabuliformis (assembly GCA_031772625.1). Classification (NCBI taxonomy): domain Eukaryota; kingdom Viridiplantae; phylum Streptophyta; class Pinopsida; order Pinales; family Pinaceae; genus Pinus; species Pinus tabuliformis. Next base: position 852,611,494 of record CM062820.1, on the reverse strand, counting down.
AAATAATGACAGCGCAAGGCCTTGACTCATACACAGCATGTCGCCTCCACAAGTATGGGTTGCCTAATAGTACATCACAAACATCCAAAGGTGTAACATCACACAATACCTCGTCTGTGAAGGGCTTGATACTGTAGGGAAGGCGGCACTGCTGGCGAACTTCCAGATCTCGTCCTTCATGAAGCCACCCGATACTGTACGGCTGCGGGTGCGGTGTAGTCGGTAGGCCCAACCGCTTCACGACCTCTGCTGAAACGAGGTTCTTTTGGCTACCACTGTCGACAATGAATTGTAGTGGCGAACCCTTCACCCACATCTGTGAGTGGAAAAGACGCTCCCCTTCCCCTGGATTTTCGGGCTCATCTTTTTGGATCTTGGCGGTGGCAACAGTGGCGCTGGGATCCGCATCAATGATTTGCTTCCCTTTGCCATTCCCCTTGTCGGATTCTGGCTCAGGGTCAGAATATGCATCTGATTCGGAAGCCTTCAACTCGGCCACCAATGACTGCTTGGTCCGACACTCACTTGTGTTATGAGTGGGACTCTTGTGGAACTCACACCACTTTCCTGTGTCCTTCTTCGGCTTTGTGGTGTTGTTCTTTTCTTGCGGCTTCGACGGGTTGTCTTGGGTCACCCTGCCTTGGCTTTGTCCTTTGGGCTTCGGATTTGCAGATCCAAAGTCTCGCTTCTTCTGTTTGAACTTTTGCTCGATTTTGACAGCGTATCGGTATGTTGTGCCGAGTGAGGGGATGTTCAAGAACCCCATCTCTTCTTGGATGTATCTGTGTAGGCAGCCACGGTATTTGAGTACCAGATGCAGCTCAGAATCTTTGATACCCAACTGTGTGCGAAGGGTATGAAAAATGTTTGTGAACTCCGGCACATCTTGGTCTCGTCCCTGCCGCAGTGTGGTCCATTTGATGTATTTGTCCTCATAGCTTCCGACAGGGTAGTACTGCTCCTTGATGGCATCCCGGAAGTCATTCCAAGTGGGTGCGGCTGAAAATAGTGAGCCTGTACTTTCATCCTTCTGCTCGCAGTAAGTTTCCCACCAGTCCTTGACATGGGGGGCTGCTTTGAGAAGAGTGAAAACAATCTTTTCCCGACCTGAAAATTCATGAACAGAAAAATACCCATCTAGCAGATTTAACCTTTTATCTACGGCATCTGCGTCTATTTGACCCTCGAAGATGGGGATTTCAAAATTAACTTGTACCTTAAACGGTGTGGCGTTTCCAGAGTCGCTGTTGGAAGCCGATGCGTCGCCTCTGGGTAGCCGCTGAAGGATCTGCGCAAAGCTATCCATCATCGCGTTCCTTTGCCGCTCGAGCGCTTCTTCGAGCACGATTTTGATAGGATCTCCTGCTCCCTCGCCTTTCTTCTCATCCGCCATGGGAGGCCGTCGGGATTTGCGAGGCTGGTCTTGCAAAGGTTCGACCAGTTCAAGCCCTAACTCCTTATATCCCGACCTCGTTGGGGACATGCAAAGAAAAACAGAGAAAAAGCAGACCGCTCTGATACCACTGATTCGGATTTAAATGGGAATGCAATAGATTACAGAGATAACCATAAATACAGAGATGCAATAAACATAAACACAGAGATGCAGCGGAAATAATGCTTCATTTCATTAATGGAAAATACTGAAATATGCTTACAACCAGAAATGGCAATAAACCAGCTAGGGCAATGGTAGCTTATCTCTGAGAAGAGATGTGCGGCTACATGCCTCTGAACTGTTCCGAACTGTGTTACAATGAGGCTTGAAGGCCTATTTATTGTTGAGAAACAATGGAAAACCCTTCACATCCCGAAACCTAACCCCTAGAAGATGAAACGATAAATTGTGGGCCCCGTTTGGGTAAATTGGTACATCAATTTCCCGGGGTCGTAACTTTGGCATACGATCTCCGTTTGACGCGTACGATAGCTCGTTAGAAAGATCTATCCGAGTACTACCACTTTGGGGAGGCAACATCAGTCTACGGACCCATGCTGCCCCAGATTCCCAAAAAAACGTCGTTTAGGGCCTCAAAACGGCTCCGGAAGTTCAGGACCCGAAAAACTGCTAAAAATAGTAAACTGTGCTACAATTTAGGAAACTGAAAAGACTGAAAGAGACAGTTGTGGGGGTCCAAATGGGTTGGTGGGTGGCCGCCAACATCCACCTGGATCATTCCTCCCCCCTTAGGAAGTAATGGTCCCCATTGCGTTGAGTTCCTCCATCTGCTGAACTTGTTCTGCAATCTCTGATGTGTCCAGTGATGGTGGGAAGCATGGTTGACGATGGTCCACATTGAATATTTGGTGCAAGCGAAGGAATGGAGGAATGATGTGCTCCAAAGCATTGTTCCCCATAGCCTTGGTACTGCTGTAAGGACCATGTCGGAGTGGTCTGAGGTTCTTATGGGTTCTGGTAAGGTTCTCCCTCTGCAGATGTAACCAAACTTTGTCGCCCACCTGAAACTTGTGTGGTATCCCTGTGGGTGAGAAGTTGTTCCTGTGTTCTGTCATGACCATATTCCTTTGCTGCTGCTCCTGCGTAGAGGAACCCTTTGCAGGGGTCATGGATGTAGCAATGATCTTCCCCTTACTTTGGGAGTGAGCTAGACAGATGAATTTCCTAGTCTGTGAGATGAGCTTGCTGCCTTTCTTAGCAGTGATCAAAGAGGTGGCGCTAGGTGGGGCTACCTCCGGTATCCTGTATAATGAATCACCCAAAGAAATAATGACAGCGCGAGGCCTTGACTCATACACAGCATGTCGCCTCCACAAGTATGGCTGGCCTAATAGTACATCACAAACATCCAAAGGTGTAACATCACACAATACCTCATCTGTGAAGGGCTTGATGCTGTAGGGAAGGCGGCACTGCTGGCGAACTTTCAGATCTCGTCCTTCATGAAGCCACCCGATACTGTACGGCTGCGGGTGCGGTGTAGTCGGTAGGCCCAACCGCTTCACGACCTCTGCTGAAACGAGGTTCTTTTTGCTACCTTTGTCGACAATGAATTGTAGTGGCGAACCCTTCACCCACATCTGTGAGTGGAAAAGACGCTCCCCTTCCTCTGGGTTTTCGGGCTCATCTTTCTGGATCTTGGCGGTGGCAACAGTGGCGCTGGGATCCGCATCAATGATTTGCTTCCCTTTGCCATTCCCCTTGTCGGGTTCTGGCTCAGGGTCAGAACATGCATCTGATTCGGAAGCCTTCAACTCGGCCACCAGTGACTGCTTGGTCCGACACTCACTTGTGTTATGAGTGGGACTCTTGTGGAACTCACACCACTTTCCTGTGTCCTTCTTCGGCTTTGTGGTGTTGTTCTTTTCTTGCGGCTTCGACGGGTTGTCTTGGGTCACCCCGCATTGGCTTTGTTCTTTGGGCTTCGGATTTGCAGATCCAAAGTCTCGCTTCTTCTGTTTGAACTTTTGCTCGATTTTGACAGCGTATCGGTATGCTGTGCCGAGTGAGGGGATGTTCAAGAACCCCATCTCTTCCTGGATGTATCTGTGTAGGCAGCCACGGTATTTGAGTACCAGATGCAGCTCAGAATCTTTGATACCCAACTATGTGCGAAGGGTATGAAAAATGTTTGTGAACTCCGGCACATCTTGGTCTCGTCCCTGCCGCAGTGTGGTCCATTTGATGTATTTGTCCTCATAGCTTCCGACATGGTAGTACTGCTCCTTGATGGCATCCCGGAAGTCATTCCAAGTGGGTGCGGCTGAAAATAGTGAGCCTGTACTTTCATCCTTCTGCTCGCAGTAGGTTTCCCACCAGTCCTTGACATGGGGGGCTGCTTTGAGAAGAGCGAAAACGATCTTTTCCCGACCTGAAAATTCATGAATAGAAAAATACCCATCTAGCAGATTTAACCATTTATCTACGGCATCTGCATCTATTTGACCCTCGAAGATGGGGATTTCAAAATTAACTTGTACCTTAAACGGTGTGGCGTTTCCAGAGTCGCTGTTGGAAGCCGATGCGTCGCCTCTGGGTAGCCGCTGAAGGATCTGCGCAAAGCTATCCATCATCGCGTTCCTTTGCCGCTCGAGCTCTTCTTCGAACAAGATTTTGATAGGATCTCCTGCTCCCTCGCCTTTCTTCTCATCCGCCATGGGAGGCCGTCGGGATTTGCGAGGCTGGTCTTGCAAAGGTTCGACCAGTTCAAGCCCTAACTCCTTATATCCCGACCTCGTTGGGGACATGCAAAGAAAAACAGAGAAAAAGCAGACCGCTCTGATACCACTGATCCGGATTTAAATGGGAACGCAATAGATTACAGAGATAACCATAAATACAGAGATGCAATAACCATAAACACAGAGATGCAGCGGAAATAATGCTTCATTTCATTAATGGAAAATACTGAAATATGCTTACAACCAGAAATGGCAATAAACCAGCTAGGGCAATGGTAGCTTATCTCTGAGAAAGATGTGCGGCTACATGCCTCTGAACTGTTCCGAACTGTGTTACAATGAGGCTCGAAGGCCTATTTATTGTTGAGAAACAATGGAAAACCCTTCACATCCCGAGATCTAACCCCTAGAAGATGAAACGCCAAATTGTGGGCCCCGTTTGGGTAAATTGGTACATCAATTTCCCGGGGTCGTAACTTTGGCATACGATCTCCGTTTGACACGTACGATAGCTCGTTAGAAAGATCTATCCGAGTACTACCACTTTGGGGAGGCAACATCGGTCCATGGTCCCATGTTGCCCCAGATTCCCAAAAAAACGTCGTTTAGGGCCTCAAAACGGCTCCGGAAGTTCAGGACCCGAAAAACTGCTAAAAATAGTAAACTGTGCTACAATTTAGGAAACTGAAAAGACTGAAAGAGACAGTTGTGGGGGTCCAAATGGGTTGGTGGGTGGCCGCCAACATCCACCTGGATCATTCCTCCCCCCTTAGGAAGCAATGGTCCCCATTGCGTTTAGTTCCTCCATCTGCTGAACTTGTTCTGCAATCTCTGATGTGTTCGGTGATGGTGGGAAGCATGGTCGGCGATGGTCCACATTGAATATTTGGTGCAAGCGAAGGAATGGAGGAATGATGTGCTCCAAAGCATTGTTCCCCATAGCCTTGGTACTGCTGTAAGGACCATGTCAGAGTGGTCTGAGGTTCTGATGGGTTCTGGTAAGGTGCTCCCTCTGCAGATGTAACCAAACTTTGTCGCGCACCTGAAACTTGTGTGGTATCCCTGTGGGTGAGAAGTTGTTCATGTGTTCTGTCATGACCATATTCCTTTGCTGCTGCTGCTGCGTAGAGGAACCCTTTGCAGGGGTCATGGATGTAGCAACGATCTTCCCCTTACTTTGGGAGTGAGCTAGACAGATGAATTTCTTGGTCTGTGAGATGAGCTTGCTGCCTTTCTTAGCAGTGATCAAAGAGGTGGCGCTAGGTGGGGCTACCTCCGGTATCCTGTATAATGAATCACCCAAAGAAATAATGACAGCGCGAGGCCTTGACTCATACACAGCATGTCGCCTCCACAAGTATGTCTGGCCTAATAGTACATCACAAACATCCAAAGGTGTAACATCACACAATACCTCGCCTGTGAAGGGCTTGATGCTGTAGGGAAGGCGGCACTGTTGGCAAACTTTCAGATCTCGTCCTTCATGAAGCCACCCGATACTGTACGGCTGCGGGTGCGGTGTAGTCGGTAGGCCCAACCGCTTCACGACCTCTGCTGAAACGAGGTTCTTTTGGCTACCACTGTCGACAATGAATTGTAGTGGCGAACCCTTCACCCACATCTGTGAGTGGAAAAGACGCTCCCCTTCCTCTGGATTTTCGGACTCATCTTTCTGGATCTTGGCGGTGGCAACAGTGGCGCTGGGATCCGCATCAATGATTTGCTTCCCTTTGCCATTCCCCTTGTCGGGTTCTGGCTCAGGGTCAGAACATGCATCTGATTCGGAAGCCTTCAACTCGGCCACCAGTGACTGCTTGGTCCGACACTCACTTGTGTTATGAGTGGGACTCTTGTGGAACTCACACCACTTTCCTGTGTCCTTCTTCGGCTTTGTGGTGTTGTTCTTTTCTTGCGGCTTCGACGGGTTGTCTTGGGTCACCCCGCCTTGGCTTTGTCCTTTGGGCTTCGGATTTGCAGATCCAAAGTCTCGCTTCTTCTGTTTGAACTTTTGCTCGATTTTGAAAGCGTATCGGTATGCTGTGCCGAGTGAGGGGATGTTCAAGAACCCCATCTCTTCCTGGATGTATCTGTGTAGGCAGCCACGGTATTTGAGTACCAGATGCAGCTCAGAATCTTTGATAGCCAACTGTGTGCGAAGGGTATGAAAAATGTTTGTGAACTCCGGCACATCTTGGTCTCGTCCCTGCCGCAGTGTGGTCCATTTGATGTATTTGTCCTCATAGCTTCCGACAGGGTAGTACTGCTCCTTGATGGCATCCCGGAAGTCATTCCAAGTGGGTGCGGATGAAAATAGTGAGCCTGTACTTTCATCCTTCTGCTCGCAGTAGGTTTCCCATCAGTCCTTGACATGGGGGGCTGCTTTGAGAAGAGCGAAAACGATCTTTTCCCGACCTGAAAATTCATGAACAGAAAAATACCCATCTAGCAGATTTAACCATTTATCTACGGCATCTGCGTCTATTTGACCCTCGAAGATGGGGATTTCAAAATTAACTTATACCTTAAACGGTGTGGCGTTTCCAGAGTCGCTGTTGGAAGCCGATGCGTCGCCTCTGGGTAGCCGCTGAAGGATCTGCGCAAAGCTATCCATCATCGCGTTCCTTTGCCGCTCGAGTGCTTCTTCGAGCAAGATTTTGATAGGATCTCCTGCTCCTTCGCCTTTCTTCTCATCCGCCATGGGAGGCCGTCGGGATTTGCGAGGCTGGTCTTGCAAAGGTTCGACTAGTTCAAGCCCTAACTCCTTATATCCCGACCTCGTTGGGGACATGCAAAGAAAAACAGGGAAAAAGCAGACCGCTCTGATACCACTGATCCGGATTTAAATGGGAACGCAATAGATTACACAGATAACCATAAATACAGAGATGCAATAACCATAAACACAGAGATGCAGCAGAAATAATGCTTCATTTCATTAATGGAAAATACTGAAATATGCTTACAACCAGAAATGGCAATAAACCAGCTAGGGCAATGGTAGCTTATCTCTGAGAAGAGATGTGTGGCTACATGCCTCTGAACTGTTCCGAACTGTGTTACAATGAGGCTCGAAGGCCTATTTATTGTTGAGAAACAATGGAAAACCCTTCACATCCCGAAACCTAACCCCTAGAAGATGAAACGCCAAATTGTGGGCCCCGTTTGGGTAAATTGGTACATCAATTTCCCGGGGTCGTAACTTTGGCATACGATCTCCGTTTGACGCGTACGATAGCTCGTTAGAAAGATCTATCCGAGTACTACCACTTTGGGGAGGCAAGTCCAATGTTGCCCCAGATTCCCAAAAAAACGTCGTTTAGGGCCTCAAAACGGCTCCGGAAGTTCAGGACCCGAAAAACTGCTAAAAATAGTAAACTGTGCTACAATTTACGAAACTGAAAAGACTGAAAGAGATAGTTGTGGGGGTCCAAATGGGTTGGTGGGTGGCTGGCAACATCCACCTGGATCATTCCTCCCCCCTTAGGAAGCAATGGTCCCCATTGCGTTGAGTTCCTCCATCTGCTGAACTTGTTCTGCAATCTCTGATGTGTCCAGTGATGGTGGGAAGCATGGTCGACGATGGTCCACATTGAATATTTGGTGCAAGCGAAGGAATGGAGGAATGATGTGCTCCAAAGCGCCCATAGCCTTGGTACTGCTGTAAGGACCATGTCGAAGTGGTCTGAGCTTCTGATGGGTTCTGGTAAGGTGCTCCCTCTGCAGATGTAACCAAACTTTGTCGCCCACCTGAAACTTGTGTGGTATCCCTGTGGGTGAGAAGTTGTTCCTGTGTTCTGTCATGACCATATTCCTTTCCTGTTGCTGCTGCGTAGAGGAACCCTTTGCAGGGGTCATGGATATAGCAACGATCTTCCCCTTACTTTGGGAGTGAGCTAGATAGATGAATTTCCTGGTCTGTGAGATGCGCTTGCTGCCTTTCTTAGCAGTGATCAAAGAGGTGGTGCTAGGTGGGGCTACCTCCGGTATCCTGTATAATGAATCACCCAAAGAAATAATGACAGCGCGAGGCCTTGACTCATACACAGCATGTCGCCTCCACAAGTATGGCTGGCCTAATAGTACATCACAAACATCCAAAGGTGTAACATCACACAATACCTCGTCTGTGAAGGGCTTGATGCTGTAGGGAAGGCGGCACTGCTGGCGAACTTTCAGATCTCGTCCTTCATGAAGCCACCCGATACTGTACGGCTGCGGGTGCGGTGTAGTCGGTAGGCCCAACCGCTTCTCGACCTCTGCTGAAACGAGGTTCTTTTGGCTACCACTGTCGACAATGAATTGTAGTGGCGAACCCTTCACCAGAATCTATGAGTGGAAAAGACGCTCCCCTTCCTCTAGATTTTCGGGCTCATCTTTCTGGATCTTGGCAGTGGCAACAGTGGCGCTGGGATCCGCATCAATGATTTGCTTCCCTTTGCCATTCCCCTTGTCGGGTTCTGGCTCAGCGTCAGAACATGCATCTGATTCGGAAGCCTTCAACTCGGCCACCAGTGCCTGCTTGGTCCGACACTCACTTGTGTTATGAGTGGGACTCTTGTGGAACTCACACCACTTTCCTGTGTCCTTCTTCGGCTTTGTGGTGTTGTTCTTTTCTTGCGGCTTCGATGGGTTCTCTTGGGTCACCCCGCCTTGGCTTTGTCCTTTGGGCTTCGGATTTGCAGATCCAAAGTCTCGCTTCTTCTGTTTGAACTTTTGCTCGATTTTGACAGCGTATCGGTGTGCTGTGCCGAGTGAGGGGATGTTCAAGAACCCCATCTCTTCCTGGATGTATCTGTGTAGGTAGCCACGGTATTTGAGTACCAGATGCAGCTCAGAATCTTTGACACCCAACTGTGTGCGAAGGGTATGAAAAATGTTTGTGAACTCCGGCACATCTTGGTCTCGTCCCTGCCGCAGTGTGATCCATTTGATGTATTTGTCCTCATAGCTTCCGACAGGGTAGTACTGCTCCTTGATGGCATCCCGGAAGTCATTCCAAGTGGGTGCGGCTGAAAATAGTGAGCCTGTACTTTCATCCTTCTGCTCGCAGTAGGTTTCCCACCAGTCCTTGACATGGGGGGCTGCTTTGAGAAGAGCGAAAACGATCTTTTCCCGACCTGAAAATTCATGAACAGAAAAATACCCATCTAGCAGATTTAACCTTTTATCTACGACATCTCCGTCTATTTGACCCTCGAAGATGGGGATTTCAAAATTAACTTGTACCTTAAACGGTGTGGCGTTTCCAGAGTCACTGTTGGAAGCCGATGCGTCGCCTCTGGGTAGCCGCTGAAGGATCTGCGCAAAGCTATCCATCATTGCGTTCCTTTGCCGCTCGAGTGCTTCTTCGAGCAAGATTTTGATAGGATCTCCTGCTCCCTCGCCTTTCTTCTCATCCGCCATGGGAGGCCGTCGGGATTTGCGTGGCTGGTCTTGCAAATGTTCAACCAGTTCAAGCCCTAACTCCTTATATCCCGACCTCGTTGGGGACATGCAAAGAAAAACAGAGAAAAAGCAGACCGCTCTGATACCACTGATTCGGATTTAAATGGGAACGCAATAGATTACAGAGATAACCATAAATACAGTGATGCAATAACCATAAACACAGAGATGCAGCGGAAATAATGCTTCATTTCATTAATGGAAAATACTGAAATATGCTTACAACCAGAAATGGTAATAAACCAGCTAGGGCAATGGTAGCTTATCTCTGAGAAGAGATGTGCGGCTACATGCCTCTGAACTGTTCCGAACTGTGTTACAATGAGGCTCGAAGGCCTATTTATTGTTGAGAAACAATGGAAAACCCTTCACATCCCGAAACCTAACCCTAGAAGATGAAACGCCAAATTGTGGGCCCCGTTTGGGTAAATTGGTACATCAATTTCCCGGGGTCGTAACTTTGGCATACGATCTCCGTTTGACGCGTACGATAGCTCGTTAGAAATATCTATCCGAGTACTACCACTTTGGGGAGGTAACATCGATCCACGGAACCATGCTGCCCCAGATTCCCAAAAAAACGTCGTTTAGGGCCTCAAAACGGCTCCGGAAGTTCAGGACCCGAAAAACTGCTAAAAATAGTAAACTGTGCTACAATTTAGGAAACTGAAAAGACTGAAAGAGACAGTTGTGGGGGTCCAAATGGGTTGGTGGGTGGCCACCAACATCCACCTGGATCATTCCTCCCCCCTTAGGAAGTAATGGTCCCCATTGCGTTGAGTTCCTCCATCTGCTGAACTTGTTCTGCAATCTCTGATGTGTCCAGTGATGGTGGGAAGCATGGTCGACGATGGTCCACATTGAATATTTGGTGTAAGCGAAGGAATGGAGGAATGATGTGCTCCAAAGCATTGTTCCCCATAGCCTTGGTACTGCTGTAAGGACCATGACGGAGTGGTCTGAGCTTCTGATGGGTTCTAGTAAGGTGCTCCCTCTGCAGATGTAACCAAACTTTGTCACCCACCTGAAACTTGTGTGGTATCCCTGTGGGTGAGAAGTTGTTCCTGTGTTCTGTCATGACCATATTCCTTTGCTGCTGCTGCTGCGTAGAGGAACCCTTTGCAGGGGTCATGGATGTAGCAACGATCTTCCCCTTACTTTGGGAGTGAGCTAGACAGATGAATTTCCTAGTCTGTGAGATGAGCTTGCTGCCTTTCTTAGCAGTGATCAAAGAGGTGGCGCTAGGTGGGGCTACCTCTGGTATCCTGTATAATGAATCACCCAAAGAAATAATGACAGCGCGAGGCCTTGACTCATACACAACATGTCGCCTCCACAAGTATGGCTGGCCTAATAGTACATCACAAACATCCAAAGGTGTAACATCACACAATACCTCGTCTGTGAAGGGCTTGATGCTGTAGGGAAGGCGGCACTGCTGGCGAACTTTCAGATCTCGTCCTTCATGAAGCCACCCGATACTGTACGGCTGCGGGTGCGGTGTAGTCGGTAGGCCCAACCGCTTCACGACCTCTGCTGAAACGAGGTTCTTTTGGCTACCTCTGTCGACAATGAAGTGTAGTGGCGAACCCTTCACCCACATCTGTGAGTGGAAAAGACGCTCCCCTTCCTCTGGATTTTCGGGCTCATCTTTCTGGATCTTGGCGGTGGCAACAGTGGCGCTGGTATCCGCATCAATGATTTGCTTCCCTTTGCCATTCCCCTTGTCGGGTTCTGGCTCAGGGTCAGATCATGCATCTGATTCGGAAGCCTTCAACTCGGCCACCAGTGACTGCTTGGTCCGACACTCACTTGTGTTATGAGTGGGACTCTTGTGGAACTCACACCACTTTCCTGTGTCCTTCTTCAGCTTTGTGGTGTTGTTCTTTTCTTGCGGCTTCGACGGGTTGTCTTGGGTCACCCCGCCTTGGCTTTGTCCTTTGGGCTTCGGATTTGCAGATCCAAAGTCTCGCTTCTTCTGTTTGAACTTTTGCTCGATTTTGACAGCGTATCGGTATGCTGTGCCGAGTGAGGGGATGTTCAAGAACCCCATCTCTTCCTGGATGTATCTGTGTAGGCAGCAACGGTATTTGAGTACCAGATGCAGCTCAGAATCTTTGATACCCAACTGTGTGCGAAGGGTATGAAAAATGTTTGTGAACTTCGGCACATCTTGGTCTCGTCCCTGCCGCAGTGTGGTCCATTTGATGTATTTGTCCTCATAGCTTCCGACAGGGTAGTACTGCTCCTTGATGGCATCCCGGAAGTCATTCCAAGTGGGTGCGGCTGAAAATAGTGAGCCTGTACTTTCATCCTTCTGCTCGCAGTAGGTTTCCCACCAGTCCTTGACATGGGGGGCTGCTTTGAGAAGAGCGAAAATGATCTTTTCCCGACCTGAAAATTCATGAACAGAAAAATACCCATCTAGCAGATTTAACCATTTATCTACGGCATCTGCGTCTATTTGACCCTCGAAGATGGGGATTTCAAAATTAAATTGTACCTTAAACGGTGTGGCGTTTCCAGAGTCGCTGTTGGAAGCCGATGCGTCGCCTCTGGGTAGCCGCTGAAGGATCTGCGCAAAGCTATCCATCATCGCGTTCCTTTGCCGCTCGAGCGCTTCTTCGAGCAAGATTTTGATAGGATCTCCTGCTCCCTCGCCTTTCTTCTCATCCGCCATGGGAGGCCGTCGGGATTTGCGAGGCTGGTCTTGCAAAGGTTCGACCAGTTCAAGCCCTAACTCCTTATATCCCGACCTCGTTGGGGACATGCAAAGAAAAATAGAGAAAAAGCAGACCGCTCTGATACCACTGATCCGGATTTAAATGGGAACGCAATAGATTACAGAGATAACCATAAATACAGAGATGCAATAACCATAAACACAGAGATGCAGCGGAAATAATGCTTCATTTCATTAATGGAAAATACTGAAATATGCTTACAACCAGAAATGGCAATAAACCAGCTAGGGCAATGGTAGCTTATCTCTGAGAAGGGATGTGCGGCTACATGCCTCTGAACTGTTCCGAACTGTGTTACAATGATGCGCGAAGGCCTATTTATTGTTGAGAAACAATGGAAAACCCTTCACATCCCGAAACCTAACCCCTAGAAGATGAAACGCCAAATTGTGGGCCCCGTTTGGGTAAATTGGTACATCAATTTCCCGGGGTCGTAACTTTGGCATACGATCTCCGTTTGACGCGTACGATAGCTCGTTAGAAAGATCTATCCGAGTACTACCACTTTTGGGAGGCAACATCAGTCCATGGACCCATGTTGCCCCAGATTCCCAAAAAAACGTCGTTTAGGGCCTCAAAACGGCTCCGGAAGTTCAGGACCCGAAAAACTGCTAAAAATAGTAAACTGTGCTACAATTTAGGAAACTGAAAAGACTGAAAGAGACAGTTGTGGGGGTCCAAATGGGTTGGTGGGTTGCCGCCAACATCCACCTGGATCATTCCTCCCCCCTTAGGAAGTAATGGTCCCCATTGCGTTGAGTTCCTCCATCTGCTGAACTTGTTCTGCAATCTCTGATGTGTCCAGTGATGGTGGGAAGCATGGTCGACGATGGTCCACATTGAATATTTGGTGCAAGCGAAGGAATGGAGGAATGATGTGCTCCAAAGCATTGTTCCCCATAGCCTTGGTACTGCTGTAAGGACCATGTCGGAGTGGTTTGAGCTTCTGATGGGTTCTCGTAAGGTGCTTCCTCTGCAGATGTAACCAAACTTTGTTGCCCACCTGAAACTTGTGTGGTATCCCTGTGGGTGAGAAGTTGTTCCTGTGTTCTGTCATGACCATATTCCTTTGCTGTTGCTGCTACGTAGAGGAACCCTTTGCAGGGGTCATGGATGTAGCAACGATCTTCCCCTTACTTTGGGAGTGAGCTAGACAGATGAATTTCCTGGTCTGTGAGATGAGCTTGCTGCCTTTCTTAGCAGTGATCAAAGAGGTGGCGCTAGGTGGGGCTACCTCCCGTATCCTGTATAATGAATCACCCAAAGAAATAATGACAGCGCGAGGCCTTGACTCATACACAGCATGTCACCTCCACAAGTATGGCTGGCCTAATAGTACATCGCAAACATCCAAAGGTGTAACATCACACAATACCTCGTCTGTGAAGGGCTTGATGCTGTAGGGAAGGCGGCACTGCTGGCGAACTTTCAGATCTCGTCCTTCATGAAGCCACCCGATACTGTACGGCTGCGGGTGTGGTGTAGTCGGTAGGCCCAACCGCTTCACGACCTCTGCTGAAACGAGGTTCTTTTGGCTACCACTGTTGACAATGAATTGTAGTGGCGAACCCTTCACGCACATCTGTGAGTGGAAAAGACGCTCCCCTTCCTCTGGATTTTCGGGCTCATCTTTCTGGATCTTGGCGGTGGCAACAGTGGCGCTGGGATCCGCATCAATGATTTGCTTCCCTTTGCCATTCCCCTTGTCGGGTTCTGGCTCAGGGTCAGAACATGCATCTGATTCGGAAGCCTTCAACTCGGCCACCAGTGACTGCTTGGTCCGACACTCACTTGTGTTATGAGTGGGACTCTTGTGGAACTCACACCACTTTCCTGTGTCCTTCTTCGGCTTTGTGGTGTTGTTCTTTTCTTGCGGCTTCGACGGGTTGTCTTGGGTCACCCCGCCTTGGCTTTGTCCTTTGGGCTTCGGATTTGCAGATCCAAAGTCTCGCTTCTTCTGTTTGAACTTTTGCTCGATTTTGACAGCGTATCGGTATGCTGTGCCGAGTGAGGGGATGTTGAAGAACCCCATCTCTTCCTGGATGTATCTGTGTAGGCAGCCACGGTATTTGAGTACCAGATGCAGCTCAGAATCTTTGATACCCAACTGTGTGCGAAGGGTATGAAAAATGTTTGTGAACTTCGGCACATCTTGGTCTCGTCCCTGCGGCAGTGCGGTCCATTTGATGTATTTGTCCTCATAGCTTCCGACAGGGTAGTACTGCTCCTTGATGGCATCCCGGAAGTCATTCCAAGTGGGTGCGGCTGAAAATAGTGAGCCTGTACTTTCATCCTTCTGCTCGCAGTAGGTTTCCCACCAGTCCTTGACATGGGGGGCTGCTTTGAGAAGAGCGAAAACGATCTTTTCCCGACCTGAAAATTCATGAACAGAAAAATACCCATCTAGCAAATTTAACCATTTATCTACGGCATCTGCGTCTATTTGACCCTCGAAGATGGGGATTTCAAAATTAACTTGTACCTTAAACGGTGTGGCATTTCCAGAGTCGCTGTTGGAAGCCGATGCGTCACCTCTGGGTAGCCGCTGAAGGATCTGCGCAAAGCTATCCATCATCGCGTTCCTTTGCCCCTCGAGCGCTTCTTCGAGCAAGATTTTGATAGGATCTCCTGCTCCCTCGCCTTTCTTCTCATCCGCCATGGGAGGCCGTCGGGATTTGCGAGGCTGGTCTTGCAAAGGTTCGACCAGTTCAAGTCCTAACTCCTTATATCCCGACCTCGTTGGGGACATGCAAAGAAAAACAGAGAAAAAGCAGATCGCTCTGATACCACTGATCCGGATTTAAATGGGAACGCAATAGATTACAGAGATAACCATAAATAAAGAGATGCAATAACCATAAACACAGAGATGCAGCGGAAATAATGCTTCATTTCATTAATGGAAAATACTGAAATATGCTTACAACCAGAAATGGCAATAAACCAGCTAGGGCAATGGTAACTTATCTCTGAGAAGAGATGTGCGGCGACATGCCTCTGAACTGTTCCGAAATGTGTTACAATGAGGCTCGAAGGCCTATTTGTTGTTGAGAAACAATGGAAAACCCTTCACATCCCGAAACCTAACCCCTAGAAGATGAAACGCCAAATTGTGGGCCCCATTTGGGTAAATTGGTACATCAATTTCCCGGGGTCGTAACTTTGGCATACGATCTCCGTTTGACGCGTACGATAGCTCGTTAGAAAGATCTATCCGAGTACTACCACTTTGGGAGGCAACATCAGTCCATGGACCTGTGTTGCCCCAGATTCCCAAAAAAACGTCGTTTAGGGCCTCAAAACGGCTCCGGAAGTTCAGGGCCCGAAAAACTGCTAAATATAGTAAACTGTGCTACAATTTAGGAAACTGAAAAGACTGAAAGAGACAGTTGTGGGGGTCCAAATGGGTTGGTGGGTGGCCGCCAACATCCACCTGGATCATTTGGAACAAGGACAATAAAATAATAAACGTTCCAACATATCAGAGGCTAAAAATATTTACATTAAACTGGAACCTATCCATTTGAAAGTAGGATTTCAAGATAAATACCTAGTACTGAAGATAGATATAGGATAGGGAATACCTACTTTCCACAGCAGAGCAATGAAACAATGGATAATGGTGTTGAGTTAGGATCAACTATGTATGCTGAACAGAGATACATTCAGAGGGTGTGACCTTCACAATTGTTTCTAAGGCACAAGGTTGATTATTAATTTATTTGTTGATCCATGAATTTGCAACTTCCCATTGCACTCGTAAAGAATATTTTTTATATAGTCTCAAAAAGAAATTTGACCTTACAAAAACCTACTATAAAATTTTCATTTGCATGAAAATCTCATTTTAGGCCAGTGTTATTGTTTAACTCATGGGATACCCATGCGTCCTTGCAAGCCTACCTGATTCTCTACTGAGATGAGTGTATTTGACATTTTGTGCAGACCTTGGTGCAGGAAAATATACTACTATAAACTGTTTATGTTAATTAGTGGTGTTGTGTTATGGAATAACAAGAAACAATTAGTTACAATAGTTTCTAGCATTGAAGCAAGGTATGCTTTACATAATACAATTAATAATGAAACTTTACAAAAATATCTATCATCTATTAGGGAATTTGGGAAAACTATATTTGGAGTTGACAGAGGGTGTTTTGGTTTAAGTATTGTATACATACAATTAGTTTTACAATTTTAGATGCACATCAATGTCTTCAAATCACACACAAAAATCTCCTCTTATGCTCGAAATCAGGTACAATAATTTTCTTGGGTCTTGTGATCTTCATGTTAAAATATAATCCTTTGTAGCGACAATCAATATCTATCAGTCTCCACTGCAAAAGATAGAATTCTCTTTTCCTTATCACATTCTGAATGAAGTCTTTGAAGAGTTATGGCACTCATGCTCAACTACTTCTTGATTTTTCTTTTGAAGTGTTGAACACAATTAATGAGAAACATGTTTTCCTTCACCTCAAATTTACCACCATGAACATTTAAGAATGGAGATGTCGAAGGTGCCTCCACCTGAGTTAAAAACCAGGATTGTCTTATTTTTATTGGAAGAATAAGCATCTGTGTGAAATCCATAGGCTATGCTTGTAGTGGTGCATTCGTTAATAAGTTTCATTACATTAAGACCAAATTTTTTCTTCACATCTTTAGTAGCCCTGATCTAGGAAATGTTAAAATAGGTAGGCACAATGAGTCCCACATTTTTCACATCACAACCTAGGAAACCTTCAACTATCTTTTTTCATTTTCATTAAAATCATAGAATATATCTCCTCAACTACAAACTATTTTGTCTCATCTTTGTACTCCACTTGGATGATGGGCTGGCCATTGTTTCCTACAACAATAGTGAAGGGGCAGTGTATTGTGTCACTTTGTACATAAGGATCATTATATCACCCAAAGACGAGTCTCTTGGAAATGAAGACAAACTTTTGGGGATTAGTTGACATCTAATTTTTGGTGGAAGCTCCAACTAATCTTTCTAATGGGGTGAAAGAAAACATGGACGGATTGGTTCCGTTTCCCTTATCATCATTAAAAATAATTTCAATTTTGTCATGCTACCACATTATTACCCATGAGTAAGATGTTCCCTTATCAAGGCCAATGACCTAACATGCTTTAAGGAATTTTGGAAAG
Organism: Pinus tabuliformis; assembly: GCA_031772625.1. Classification (NCBI taxonomy): domain Eukaryota; kingdom Viridiplantae; phylum Streptophyta; class Pinopsida; order Pinales; family Pinaceae; genus Pinus; species Pinus tabuliformis. The sequence continues at coordinate 852,594,002 of CM062820.1, read as the reverse complement.
ACATGTTCCAGCTAGCCTTTAGTGGACCCACAACCTCCATTGTGGCCTAAATACTCTTCCTTAAATGCCTAGATAGATCATTAATTGCACCAATTTCTGAAACCATGGCTTTTGTTCTAGATTGTGTAGCCAAGATGACAACGATTTCAACTCTATCGATTTTCATCTTAGGTTGGTGTACTACATTTTTGTGATCAAGATTTATAATGATGATAGACAAGAGACAATCATCATTTCTTGTGTTCCGCATTAAGTATGGCATGTCATGAAGAACATAAACAACCAATCCATTGTGAAGAGACCAATGCTTTCCCATGTAAAAGTATTGAAATATTGGTTGTAGGACATGTTTCCTTGTAATGGTTTCTTTGGCCATTCACATCATATTTTGGATAAATATTGGAGCCCTTTTGTTACAAACAACTCATAATTATGAGTGTAAAAACACAAATGAAACAATTTGGCATAGCCATTGTGCTAGAAATGAGTTTTGGGGCCTTCGTGATAACACAGAGGCTTCACTGGGGGAGCAATATCATACTACGTGGATTCATATTGGGAGATAGATATTGAGAAAAAATGGCATATATTTGGGGATATATTGTAGGGGGTAAAGTATTTTTATATTGGCAAGTATAAAAAATGGAGCCCAAAGTTAATGAAAAATATGAAGGTGTATAAAAAATTTTAATGAAAAAATGCATACCTACAATATATAGTGAAAATAGGGTTTCTTTAAATTGGGAAGATGTATTGGGTTCATATTGGTAGGGGGTTAAATAATGTTATTTTTAGAGGTGTAGTCAGATTAGGGGTATTGTTTATTATGCCACGAACGCACGTGATATGTTAGAGGTTCATTGAGTGAAGCGCCGGTGCCAACTAGAAGATGAGGTCGCTCCACTCCCTTTCTTTGAATAGAAATATGGCTATGAGTACAAAAAACTATGTTATGTTGCGTGTGGGCTACTGCAATGTACAAATCCTCTTTGTGTTCTCTATCTCCTATTCCTCTTGCTTATTATTACTCAACTATGGAACAAATACACTTGAAAGAATGGAACCCCTTTTCCCCCTAGTGGCATGGTTATAACACAACTTCATAGCCTACTAGTGGTTAGGTTTGACTACCTCACTCTTAACCAGAGTTGCAATATAGACTCTTCCAGAGTCTTCTTCATCATAATCACATGGATGTCTCCTTTTCCATGAATAATAGGGGCTGATGTGGCATCCTCTCAAATTATGGTGGTGAAAACAGGGAGGTCAACTTTTGAGTGGCATAACTTTCGCATACAAACTCTGTTTGATGTTATTATTGAGCATTTGGAAAGGTCTTTATGTGTATAATAAGGAAAAAAAATGACTAGTGCTTAAGAAACAAAGATGTACACCCAAAAAAATGTTGTTTGATGCCTCCAAATACTCCAAGAAGGTTTCAAACCCCAATTTGCCAAAATGGGTCTTGCCTGTAAAAATGTTCCAATAAGCTAATTCCTTCACATTTTCTGTTCTAAAAACATCGAGATAAATGACAAATAATATAATGGTCCTATTAGATCATTTATAAAATATTTTATTTCAAAAAAAAATTAATAAATAGATATATTCAATTTATCTTGGAATAAATTAATAAATATAATGAAAAATATTTTATAAAATATTTTCTTTCAACCTGACTTAACAACGGAACATAATTTATTTTAAACTAACTTAATAAGTGAAGTGAATAGGAATAGTTAATAATTTAGATTATTTAAAAAAATCTAAAAACTATTAAATTATTTACATATCAATTTTTCATATCTATTTTATGAATAACATAATTTATTAATATAATAAATAATAATAAAAATAAAAATGTGACACTGCTAGCTCCGACTCTTATCAAAATATCATTGCAAATGAGCATGCTCCCAAAACAGGATATCTAAATTTGGAATTATATAAAAGTTGTGAATATGATTGACCATAAAACTTGATTTTGAGGGGAGAGAATGATTGAAGGCCAAAGTCATCAATGACATCATGAAGAAAATAACTGGAGAGGAACTTTCAATAAATTATAAGAAGCAAATGCCATCTATAACGAATCTCAATATTTCTATTCCAGTTGAACTTCCTTTTATAACACAAAATTCCAGTCGTGCATTGTACTTTGCCTTTGTTTTTATTCCCCTTTTGTTTTCTATGTAGAGACCAAGTACACTCTTAATTTGTTTGGAAACTGCAATAACAATTATTTCTTTAATAATTAGGATTATGTTTTTAATCCAGCGTTGCTCAAATTTGTTAGGTAAGAAGCTATTATTTGATTTATATAGTCACTCTAATTCATTATTTTTATTTCTTTGATAATTAGGATTGTGTTTTTAATCAAGCGTTCATGAAATTTGGTAGGTAAGAAGCTATTATTTGATTTATATAGTCACGCTAATTCATTATTTATATTTTTATATAATTAGGATTATGAAATTTGGGAGGTAAGAAGCTATTATTTGTCTTATATAGTCACTCTAATTCATTTAAATTTGTTTTTTTCTTGAAAACTGGATAAGCTACCTAAGCTTTTATTATAAATAATTAAATAATATTATATTTTTAGTGAAAGTGTGAATTTCAATCGAATTATTTATTACAGGTTTTTATATATTATTTACTGATAAGGATAATGATGTAATTATATATTAAAATTTTGAAATTGTATCAGGTAAAATTAAACTGGTTTATATGTGATTGAAACAAAATAGAATATAAAGACAAATCGTTTTAAAAGATATTAAATTTTACATGAATCATATTTAAATAATATGTGATTATAGCAAGACAATGATACGAAGACAAATAGTTTTAAAGGATATTAAATTTTATATCAATCTTATTTTTTTTTAGCTATTTTAAATTTAAATAATATTTAAAAGATATTAAACTTGAATCTTATTTTTCAAATATTTTAAATTTAAATAATATTTTGATTGAGAAGATTAAGTTTTTATCATTTTAAAATAATGTATTTAATTTTTAAAAAAGTGTTGGAATAACGAATGATAAGTTAATTTTATATCAAAATGTATATTTTGATCTATATTATTATAAAGATATATTTATTATGAATTTAAACTCATTAGGTAGGAATTGAAGAAGAAGATAATAACATTTCTCCCTACTAATCAAAATATATCTAATTAAAAAAAGTTTACTACAAAATTACACATCTTTTAAATTACAAGAATTAGGTATTCTCTTTTAAGTATTTCTTAGGATTATGAAAAAAAGAGTAATTCTCTTGATTCTAAGAGAGAGAATCTATACCTCATATATGTTTTAAGTGTTCGATGTTGGTTTTGTCTTAGAAAAATTAATTACTATCTTATATGATGAATTTATTCATTTAGTTGTATATTAGCCCAAATCTATCTTAACTTCGAATCATTCATTTAGTTAAGGATCAAATCCTTTCAAGTGCAATCATTTTTTAAAGTTTTTTTAATTTAAAAATAGTTTTTACTTAGAGAGACTTAATCATCTTTGAACATGAAAGATTTGAAGTTATATATATATATATATATGATTTAACCATAATGAATTCTTTTATTTTCAATATAATGTTAATATTTTATTTAAAATAGACATTGAAATATTTGATTTAAAGCCTGCATAAATATATTTTTTGTTATTAATATATTTTAAAATAAAACATGTCAATTCCATGTTAAGTATTAAAGGAATTGCATATTAAGTATTAAATAAATTGTACATCTTTTCCATTTCAAGATGTATAAAGCACTTTAAAACAATTTGTATGTATATATGTCAATATGTGTGTATATATATATAGTTGATATCAAAATATTTTATTTAAAGTGGATATTAAAATATTTTATTATAGCTAATGTTAAAAAAATTGTTTTGATCAATATTAATTCAATGTTAAGCATGGAAGGAAGTATGCATATCCCTTGTAATGAGTTACTAAAAACCCTACTTAACACACTGAATCGAAACATTTTAATCATGGTCTCCAAAGACCCTCTATGTAGAAGCTATAAAAAACCTAAAGAGAATTAAAAGGGACACCATGTCTTGGGAAAAGTGAAAATACGTAAAGTCACAATTTTGTTTGAAAGATATTGAGCTCCAAGTTAGCGAATTATTATTATTATTAACAATAAATGGTGGTTGGCACAATGGGATGTTATACCCTCCACAGAGTTTGAAATCCTGGAGGAGAACACCTTTGGCCTGCTGTGATAAGGCTCAAGGAGTAGGTTCCCCCATCTTCTTGGAGTCTAGACTTCATAAATTCCTAGTATATATGGTTTAGACATTGTTGGATATACTCTTGGTGTTATAGTGATCTTAGACCTCACCTAAATTATTCCAAAGAGAAAATTCTATAATTTTTGTCATCAATCTAAATCAAATTAATTCATAGACATCACAAAAAAATGAAAAACTAATTATTTTTATACCAATTTAAAATGTGTAGTTGAAAAATAAAATTAATCTAATTTTATGAATAATAATGTGACTTATCATATTTACATAATTTACTACATCCACATGAATTGCCATTGAAATTAGAGATCTTTATTTGTTATTTAGAATAATTTATAAGTAAACAAACTACAAAATTGAAGTATTTAGATAGGAAAAGGAATAATTTTTAGAATGGGAAGATTCAAACGGAGGATGAAAAATAGTGCAATGTTTCATTAGATTGGTAAGAAGTCAACCTTTTAATAAAAGCTTTAGCAAATGGGATATTCGAGATGTGGAAGCAACATCTTTTATTTGGTATTTTGGAGATTGAATTAAAAACATTTAATATAAAGTTTTATTACGATCTTAATTAATATTGTTTGATAATTTTATACGAAAATATAATTAATTTTTTAATTTATTTAAAGTTTATAAAGATTTTAAAATTATATGTTTGATTTATTAATAATATTATTATTTGGGAGTAGTTTAATTGGTGATAGTTGTGAAAATGATATGAGGAAGTTTAAGGTTTTAATTTCTTGATTCACTTGTGTTTATGGAAGGGGCATATGTAGGCCCCTAGAAGTTATAGTGGTAGTAGTTGGAGTCAACTTTGTATCATGAGAGTATGAAACCAACCTATTTTTTATTCCTCTAGATAAATAATAATAATAATAGTAATAACAGGAAAATATAGAGAGAGAATGTTTTTCAAACGAATCTAGGAAAGTAATGAAAAACAAAATTTCACCACCATGGGCTCAAGAATATATTAGGAGTTGAAAGACAATACAGAAATATTATACTTACGTATCTATATTTGATTCATATGATTAAAGATTTTTAATATTTATATGTGAAAAGAAAAATGTAAAAAAATTTAGGGGCGAGTATTAGCCCATGGTCGCAATTCAAGGGCTTTTATATTTTGGAGGGGTGAATTTTTTTATATTACACCCCTTTTCTATAGTTAGCCTGAAAATTATTTAAAAATTAAATATTTATTATATTTTAGCCAATGAAAAATAAGCATAGTTAAACGTTCAAGCCCCAATTTGCCCAGCTTGTAGGGTGGATTTGCTTCAATTGCCCCGATTTCATGTCGGATTTGCTTCCAATCACCAGATTTCTAGGAATGGTATTGGTTAGGGGCTATTTCACCCTCTACCATTCCTAGAAGACAAGGGTAGGGTTGAATTTGAGGGTTTTCTATTTGATTCGCTTGTATAAATTTATCTACAGACTACAATCCTCCTCATTGTTGAGATGTGTGTAGGGGTCACCTGCCTCACTAAGTTTATGTCCTAGATATGCTTCTACATGCGCGATATTCTTGTGCTTCGTACATTCTTTATGATTCGAACTCAAGTCAGTAATGTGAGGGAGGAAAATTAAAACCCAAGTCACTTTGGTTCTTTGCTAACTAGTAACACTATGCATTACAATTTGTTTTCTTTGAATAATTTTCAGTTAGCCTTAGCATTGCTCACATGACCATGGTTCAAGTAAACGAGGTTAACAAACTATTCATTATTTGTTTCACGTTGCGTTAGTTTATTTAGGCACTGGTAGGGTTGAATTTGGGGGTTTTCTGTTTGATTCACTTGTATAAATTTGTATCTACAAGCTACATTCCTCCTCATTGTTGAGCTACGAATGTGTAGGCATCCCTTGTCTCACTAATTTTTTGTCCCACAATTGTTCCTGCATGTGCGATATTCTTGTTCTTTGTATATTCTTTGTGATTCAAACCCAAGTCAACAATGTGAAGGAGAAAATTTGAACCCAATTCACTCTCGTTCTCTGCTAACTAGTAATAGTATGTATTGCAATTTGTTTTCTTTGACTGGTTTTCAGTTAGCCTTAGCATGGCTCACGTGACCATGGTTCAAGTAAACGAGGTTAATGGGCTATTCATTTTTTGTTTCATGTTGTGTTAGTTTATTTAGGATATAGTGTTTGTCCACTTAGCATCAAACCATTACTTTATAGTCACCCCACTGAGATCTAGGCCATACAAAGTAGCCGAGAAACAGAGACCCCATCCATGTTATGGGTATGTATGATTGGGATTATGTCTTTACTTTCGATATAGTTTGTAAATATAGACACGATAGGGGATCAACATATTTGTATGATGAAAAAGTCAAGGCGTGGGAAGTTAGGTTTCCATCATATCATTTTGTATGTATCCTACCCACCAAACATCACAAACACTCTGGTGTATAATGGCAAAGATTTGACCTTTGATCTGAGTAATAGGTCCATTACATCTCAATGCATTTTTTATTGGATATACCACCAAGCTCATGCAAATCCAAACCCAAAGTAGGGAAATTTAAACATAACCAATATCCCCACCAGAGTATGGATGCACCCGTAGATACTTGTAACAACATGATTTCTTTGCTTTAGATTTGACAACAAAATCTCTTTACATCTTTGTCAATTTGATGACCTTGGATGATGATGCCTTTCAAGAAGAATTGGAATGCAAATTTCTCATAAACAACCCAGTCAATGGACAAATCTATGATCGTAAATTTAATTCAATTATTCAAGTGAGTAAACAACAATGGGATGTGTATTTATGATTGTCATGCATAGGGGCTTCACTCAATGAACCTCTGACATATCACGTGCTTTCGTGGCATAATAGACAATACCCCTATTCTGACTACATATTGGAAAATACCTCTAAAAATCATAGTATTTAACCCCCCTACCAATATGAGCCCAATACATATTCCCAATTTAAAAAACCCATATTTTCACTATATATTGTAGGTATCTATTTTTTCATTAACATTTTTTACACTCGTTTAATAATATTTTTTATTAACTTTGAGCTCCATTTTTTATACTTGCCAATATAAAAATAATTTACCCCCTATATATCCCCAAATATATTATGTCATTTTTTTCTCAATATATATCCCCCAATATAATCCCACATAGTATTATATTGCTTCCCCAATGAAGCCCCCATGAGGATAATCTACATAAACTTCTATCTTCAAGGTCCCATTTAAAAATTTTCATTTGACATCCATTGGGTAAATTAGCCAATGACTCTTTGTTTCTATTTTTAATATTGTTATAATGATATCCAATATTGCTACTAGGGTGAATGTTATTTCATATTCCACTCCAATATATTGTGAAAAGCCTTATTCTATGAATATGACTATGCTTTTCCATTTCCCCCTTTTTAGTAAACTTGGAATTATAGACCCATTTGAATCCAATGTTTTTTTCCTTCTAGTCGATCTAAAAGACTCCATGTATCATTCCTCTACATGGATGAAATTTCTTCATTCATATATTTAACCCATTATTTATTTTTAACTACTTCTTTAGAATGTGTTGGCTAGCAAGATAATGAAGAAAAATGTTCTTGTTTAAGGGAAACATTCCCAAGGGATAGGGTTGAGAGCCCCAATAGAATGAAATAAAAATATAACAAGGAAGACTCATACAATCATGCTAAGCACTTAAATTCACAAATGTAGGGATTAGAAATGTACTCGAAGATCCAATGTTTGAAGTGGATCCCTTAAGGTCCAAACCCTCTATCTTCTTCCAAGTTGTGTAGACCTGCAAATGAGTCATAGAGATAGGAATATATAACTGAATTCAAAGTAAAAGTACATATATATGAGACAAATCATCATAAGAATCATAAAAAATTAACACACACACACACACACACACACACACACACACACACACACACACACACACACACACACACACACACACACACACACACACACACACACACACACACACACACACACACACACACACACACATATTACAATAATGAAATTTGGAAATAGGACATGAGTCTCCTTATTAATTGAAAGTAACAAGAATAGGTGAAGCTACAACCTGATCCCAACCAAAGGTACTGACAAAAACTTCCTCTAGATCCATCCAGCTCAAGCCATTGAAGAATTCCTCTCCAATATATGCAAGAAGACGATAGATAAGTAGGATGACCATCTCTACAAGGAAACAAGTGTTTCCTGAAGACTAGGAGTGGAGAAGTCACGAGAGAATCGTAAACCAGATCTGACGAAATTTGGGCATAATAATGATACCTCTCATTAGTAATGCATTAGGCCTACCCAACAAGTGTATATATACAATATCAAACTAGTTAATTTAGTTAGGTCATAAGCTCTTATAGGTGGGCTTCAGTATAACTTGTAAATCCCACCCGAAAAATAGCTTTTTATACATTTTTTCAAATTTCAAAAAGGTTTACATTAATATTGTTCTTAAAAAATGCATATGTACATGTTATTATATGGGAAGAGTTACATATGGATTTTGAGAAACACTTTTTTTAGATAAATTTATGTCTACAAGGGGAAGGGAGTTTCTCAAGGCATATAAGAGCATATGGTCTACAAGAGTGTTGAAAGATGTTATAACAGAAGCCCCCTGATGTTTGAGGCCAGAAGGGGGAATGGTGGCTGAAATAAATAAAGTATAAAAGGAGGAGTCATTCGAATAGCTCAAGAGGAGATCACCATATTCTAGTCCATCAAATACCCATGGAAGGATTTAAAAAGAGAACTCATATCTGAGACAGGCATACCCATGCTCAGAGATAGTAAAGCATGTATGATGATCAAGTATAAAGTGGATCCATTATGTATACATAAGTGTGATAATGATCAGAAGAATGCATAATAGAACTTTCAATCATAGTCATGAAAGAACAAAATAGAGCTATGAAATAGTATCAAATAGGAGGATATATGTACAAAAATGATGTGTAATTGATCCCCCAAAAAGTACCAAACTCATGTAGATGGAGTATTGGTATTATAAAAAACGTGGGTGCCAACATATAAGATGTTGCTGAAAGAGTGTGCAACATATGAGTGTAGGTGTCATTAGAAAAAAGCTAAAGAATTTTTCAAGTAAATTGAGATGTTGGCACAACCCAAGGTCTTCACCTACCGCAGATGGTACATTTCTACACTATATCTTGTTCCCGGAATAATTAGTTGGATTCGGTGGGAAAGCATCCATTGGAAGGAAGGAATTAGGGAATCCCACATCAACCAACATGAGTGTAACCCATAGGCTAATAATTTGGAAGGACTCGGAAGAATAGAGATGAAGTAATCACCACCAAGTACATTTCCGATGTGAACAAGTTGTATCTAGCGCAAAAAATAAGTCCTTTGAACCAACCAATAATGAAAGTTGACACAAAGGTGAGGAATCCTCTAATAGGGTCAAATGGAAACCAAGGTACTGCACGAATCCCAATGTGTGATAATTTAAGCTAATGTTGAACACAAGGGAAACCACTCAGTCAAAGAACCATGATGTTGCTCAATGTTGGGCATAAGGTCACCTATCGATGATGTAAATAGGGCTAGGGTGTAACTCCAGTTATACTCTTAGAGAAATTTATCGGAGTTGATAATAGTAGGCTCACCACCAAGAAGTTAGTGACGTCCTTATTTATTGACACAAGTAAATGACCAAGTAGATGATATGATACTGAGAATGACTAGACAAAAGTGGCTTATACGGGAGTCTTAAGGCAAAAATGGGTTTAATAGGTTAATATGCAGTGCAGCAGTACAACTCAACACACGGGAGCCTCCATGATACAAATTCAAAATAAGAGTGAAGAAGAAGAATGAGGCTTCAACGTGAAATCATGAAGGGACTAAAGAGTACTTCAATGCCTATGAAGATAACTTCATCATGGTTTCCAGGTGACAACAAGATACTATATAAAGTATCCATGATAAGGTAGGCTTTAAAAGAAAATTTATGACACTTCTAAACAACAAGAAGGTTCCATGTCACAACTTGGTGGGGTTGATCCTAAGGCCAAAATGGAAAAGGAAACTAATAATGCACAATGTAGGTGGTGAACCTAATGTATGAGGTTAGAAGGGGGAATGATGACATAAATACATTAATTATAAAAGGAGGATTCATTTGAATAACTCAAGAGGAGATCACCATATGCCAGTCCATCAAATACCTGTGGAAGGAGTCAAAAGGAGAACTCATATTTGAGGTAGACATATCCATGCTTAAAGATAGTAAAGCATCTATGTTGATCAAGTACAAAGGAGATACATGATGTATACATAAGTGTGATCGTGATTATAAGAATACATAACGGAACATCAAATCATAGCCATGAAAGAACACAATGAAGCTATGTCTCGGTATCATATAGGAGGATATCTATATAAAGATGGTGTATAACTAATCCTCAAAAAAGTATCAAAGTCATGTAGATGGAGTAGTGGTATTGTACGAAACTTAGGTGCCAACATACAAGATGTTGTTGAAAGAGTGTGAAACATATAAGTGTAGGTGTCACTAGAAAAAAGCTGAAGAAAATGTCAAGTGAACTGAAATATTGGCACAACCCAAGGTCTTCATTGAACGCAGATGGAACATTTCTACACTATGGGAATAAATGAGCTAAAGTCGACCATGTGAGAAATTGTTTGATTATACTATTAAAAAATTTGAGACGACTCACCAATAATGTTAATGAGTATTAAGGTACCCTAGTACAATCTAACAAGTGTGAATAAAGTAGTTGAATTCGAACACTTGAAATAATCTATCAATCATAGTATATCATTGTATTCCCACTATTGATAGCTTTAACACACCTCCTCTCACATCTACCCAATTTAAGTGGATCACCCGTGGTAAACATGAGATGAGGGGATACTATGATATGACTCAACCTCCTAGATGACCTTAATGAAATGGAGTCGACACAACAAGAAATTACTAACTTCCCTCATGTGCCACAATTCCTCCAGGAGTAACCCAACCCCTCCAGGTGTCCAAACCTAGAGAAAAATCAAATTTTCCCTAACCTAGGGTCCTAGTTGCTCTGTTTCCAAGACTTCCATATGAATATGGGTTCACAGTCTCTCCCATAGGCCTACATTAGTGTAACTGTGGCCTTTTTCTTCTAGTGTTGTGCCAACGAATTTGAGAATTAAGGTTATTTTCCATGGCCGGAGCTTAGCCTTTGCCCAGAAAACTAAGAAACTTCTAGAACTCATAAAAGACATGCAGAAAATTCTTATAAAATAAAAAATAGAGCCATGACTTGACCTAACCATCCCCAATAGGGACTAACATTCTGTTAAACACTTGGTAGATATGGAACATATAGGTCATGAATGCAAGTATGAACATAAAGGATAAAAACTTATATGAGGTTTAACAAGAAGGGTCACTACCTTCTCACATTAGCTATTATAACACCTATTAGGTATTACATTAATTATTGTTTCTGTTACAAGTAAAAACATGAAAACAACCATGAATGAGAACTATCATATAACCATGCTTATAACCAGCATATAACCAGATAAATAACAATGAGAGAACAACAATTAAATACACATAATAACAAGTAGCTTTACTAATCAAAATCAAGAGAAAATTATCTTTTATTAAACATAGGCAAGAGCAAACCAAGTTCAAGACTTCCATGTACCACCTGACCATATATTGGCTAAACCAAATATTTCTTTCATCCAATCACCCCTGTGTCATATTCTAGGCATGAATTTGGGATCTCATGGGATATACCAATCCAAAAACAACTAAGGGGATCTGGAGGTTAAACCACCTCCACCCTCACCATATTGTGATCTCAGCTAAGCCGGTCCTGAGATTACAAAACCAAACCGAGCTTGGATGCCTCCAGATTCATTCACCATCATTGAGTAATTTTCCAATCTCCAACCTGAGGCTTTGTTGTGTATCCCACCATTACCAGTCAAGGGATTCCTAGGCCTTCAGAAATTTTATTGAGACCACCTCACCCAAATCTAAAATATTTCGGCAATCCATAGCTCAAATCAAGAAAACCCCATCGCACCATGGCTATCCAAAAATGGAAAGGCTAGGCTAAAATCCACTATCAAACCCAGGAAAACCCATGAAAATGAAAACAAGATAACCAAATACCAACATGCACATACCATGCATGTGAAAACCAACTAGGAAATCATACATGCAACCTAGTACCTACAAGTGTTCTTGTTGAAGCTTCTTGATCCAACTTTTCCTTACTTGATCTGTGCTTTCCTTTACTTTCCTTTTCCTTCCTTTGATTTCCTTGTCCTTTCTTTTCTTGCTTGATTTCCTTCTCCTCTTGATTCTCTTCTTCTCTTTGAATATTAATTCAAAAACTGAACTGAAAAAAATTAAAATAAATAAATAAAAATAAATGAAAAAAACCCTTTGCTTTCCTTTTCCTTCCTTTGATTTCCTTGTCCTTTCTTTGCTTGCTTGATTTCCTTCTCCTCTTGATTCTGTTCTTCTCTTTGAATATTAATTCAAAACTGAACTGAAAATAAAAAAGAAAAAAAAGGATACCAACTAATGATCTGATGTCTTTTTATTAATGATGCACCTAATTTCTTCAATTTTCCATTATTTTCCTTCAATTTCCTCCTCACATGCAACCTGTGACCTTTCACCTCCTTTTTCTCCCAATTTCCTTTATTTTCATAAAAAATATGCCAATTAATGCCTCATGCCTTTCAAATCCTTTTCCATTGTCTTTTCCTATTTACCCTTAGCCATAAACACATCAAGTGATACTCACCAGGATATTTTTCCCAAAATCCAGCTTGGAATAAGTGTTCCTTAAATGTGGTTTTATTTTGCCTCTATTAACTTTTATTACATGAAATTTTAACTTGGGTGTGTTACATAACGCTCCCCCTTAGGGTAACACCATCCTTGATGTTCTATGACACCTATAGCCAACAAAACCATTGAAAAGAAAAACATATTGCTCATATCGCTTTATAACTTAGCTTGTTGCAGTGTTTACAGTAACAACCTACTCAAAAGAAAAACCATGACGAAAAACATGACAACATGACAACCATACTGTAGAAATTTTGAATAATTTAACACATATTCAACAGAGATTATCATGATCATGTACTATTGCAGAATACATACACAATACATAAGCTCCTCTACGTTGATCATCAATATAGCAGCATCAATAACAATAAAACATCAAGAGCATTCACACATTAACACAGTATGTAACCCGGAGAAAGCATCTCGCTAAAAACCCCAACTATCTGTATATTAATGATTGAGAACATGTAACATTACAAAGTACAATGCTTATCACAAGCAATCCAGTACCATCTCCACCTGTTACACACAATACAGTTAAGATCTGATCTCCAAATCTATTCCACTGCTTGCCTGCCTCCACTGCTCAATACCTGCTCACGAATGAATGAGAATGGTCTACCAAACTCGTATTTCACCTCCAAAGAATCACTCACAATGTGTAAGACGTGAGCAGAAGCTACAATACTGGGCAAATATGTGAGCAAACTCATTTCCATACTCAATCCCTTGATTGTGCAAGATCTGGTGCACAACTATAGTCACAACTGATAGCAATCTGATTCTCTAACACCTGTCCCTGCTGAACTGAACATGCACTGACATGCAACTGAGTTAACTGATGTATTCTATAGTTGTATTATGAGTTAATAATTAGTTTAACAACTCATCATTAGTCTATCTGCAGTTAGACTAACTACAACTAGTTTAACCAAGTCAAACTGAACACAACTCCATCAACTCCACAATCAACTCTACCAAACTCAACTGATTGAGTTCTAACTGAAGTCATGCATGAAACAACTCAACTGACTCATAAGAAAAGTGTACTTCCTTCTGACAGCTGCATGGGCCACATCTGTAGCTCAAACTGAAGTGCTCCAAGAGAATAAGATCAAGTTTATAGTCCAAATATTATTATGAGACAATAATATTTGACTTTTCTATTTTTGACAGCTAGTCTAAAAATAGACTTTGATCACCCACATTTTGGTCACCCACATTTTGGTCACCCACATTGTGATCACTCACACTGTGATCACCCACACTGTGATCATCCACACTGTGATCATCCACACTGTGATAAAAAATAGAACTTGCGCCATAATTTTCCTACGGGCCCACTTAGTGAAGTCGACTCTTTTCACTAAGCTCCATCATCTTGTTGCAATCTCAACACTCCCTCTCGACAAGATATGGATTATCAGCAACCCCTATCCTACCTCAGTGGTACTCGAATTTTCTCCTGGTGAGAGCCTTCGTCAGAATATCAGCATCCTGATCCTCCGTTGGAATGTATGAAAGCAACATGATCCTCCGCTGCACACAATCTCTGATATGATGGTACCTGATGTCAATATGTTTAGATCTATCATGAAATACAGGATTAGCCGAGAGTTTAATGCAACTCTGGTTATCACAGTAAATCACAGTAGGATCCAAATGAGAACCGAACAAACCAACCAGGATCTTCCTCATCCATATAGCCTTGCATGTAGCCAAACTTGCTGCCATATACTCGGCCTCCGCTGAACTGAGTGCCATGGATCTTTGCTTCGTGCTGTACCAAGAAACTGTTGTCGATCCAATACTGAAGACCCCTCCTGATGTGCTTTTTCTTTCCGTTGGGCTCCCTACCCAATCTGCATCCGTGAAGCCACATAGCTTCACCTCATCCTCCTTTTTGTACCACAAAGCATATCCCGATGTGCCTCTCAAATAGCGCAATACATGCTTGCCCGCCTTCCAGAAGAGATTGGTAGGCTTAACCATAGCTTGTGAAAGCTGGTTAACTGCATAGCAGATATCAGGTCGTGTATTGACTAAATACATCAGCGACCCCACCAACTGTCGATAAACAGTGGCATCCACTTCTTCTCCCGAAGTGGCATCCTCCTTCCTCCAACCTCCAGGAAGAGGAGTATCAACAGGCTTGCAGCCATGCATGTTGAACTTCGCCAGTATCTCCCGAGCATACTTGCCCTGAGAAACAAACAGTCCACCACTACGATGCCATATTTCCAATCCTAGGAAATAGTGAAGGAGGCCAAAATCCTTCATCTCAAACTCTGTAGCAAGATCCTTCTTGCATGACAGTATCAACAACTCATCACCCGTTAGAATCAAATCATCAACATACAGTGCAATGATAACCAACTTACCCTCCACCACAATTTGGTATAGGTTAGGATTCGCCTGGCTCTTGGAGAATCCAAGTCCTATGAAATAGCTGTCTATCCGTGTGTACCAAGCACGTGGTGCTTGCTTCAACCCATACAACGCTCTCTTGAGCCTGCACACATGCGACTCGCTGCTGAAGACCTCAAAGCCTTCGGGCTGCTCAATGTACACCTCCTCCTCAATGACTCCATTGAGGAACGCAGTCTTCACATCCATCTGATGAATGTGCCATCCCATCTGCACTGAGAGAGAAAGAATCGTCCGTATGGAAGAATACCTTGCAACAGGTGCAAAGGTCTCCTCATAATCGATCCCCTCTATCTGTGAAAAGCCTCGGGCAACAAATCTTGCCTTGTACTTCTCCACACTCCCGTCAGCTACCTGCTTGACCTTGTAGATCCATCTCGAACCCACCACTGATTTCCCTTCCGGTCTCGGAACAATCTCCCATGCACTGTTTCTAACAATAGAATCATACTCTTCGACCATGGCGTCTACCCATGCGGGATCCTCCACAACTTCCTCGAAAGAGGATGGCTCAGTCACAACACACTTGCCTATTAGAGCCATGTATCCAGTGTACTGATCAGGTGATTGTCTCTGCCTGCGTTGGGCTGTAGGTGGTCCTACAACTTTCTCTGCATCTTGAGCCAGTCGCTTAGCTTCTGTCAAGCGCTTTCGCCCTCTGATGGTTGGCGCTGCATGAGTGGTCTCTTCCACTCCATGAACCTCGTCCCGTGGCTGATCCACGTCCTGAAGTTCATCCTTAGGAACTAATAGCTCCTCATCTGCATGCAAGTGTAGCTCCCTCTCAAGAAAACACTTCATGGCTTTCTCCTCCTGAAATTTTATATCCCGTCGCACAACAGTTTTACCACTATCTGGAAAATACACACGATAGTTGTGGGGCGTATCAATGTACCCCACAAATATCCCAACCTCTGCGGTCGGCTCCAACTTCTTCCTGGCATCCTTCATCACATGCATGCAAACGTTAGCACCAAAAATCCTCAAATGAGAAAGATCAGGCTTCTTACCAGAATAAGTCTCCTCAGGTGTACTCATGCCAAGTATCCTATGAGGACAACGGTTTTGCACATAAACTATTGTATTGCATGCTTCCGCCCACAAGTGAAGGGGTAGGCCCTGATCATGCAACATTGCCCGTGCAGCACCCACAATCGTTCTGTTCTTCCGCTCAGCTACCCCTTTCTACTGTGGGTTATGGGGAGCTATGAGCTCTCTACGAATCCCTTCTGCCTTGCAGAAATCCTTGAACTCGTCCGAGATGTATTCACCACCATTATCGCTCCTAAGATCCTTCACCTTCTTCCCCGACTCCTTCTCGACCAGTGCTTTGAATTCACAGAACTTTGAATATGTCTCTCTCTTCTTCTACATGAAGAAGATCCAGCACTTACGAGAGAAATCATCAACAAAAATCACATAATACCTGTGTTTTGCTGTCGAAGCAATTGAGAAAGGTCCACACACGTCTGTGTGAATTCTCTCAAGGATTGTCGTGGCACGACTATCCTTCTCGTGAAAGGTGGCTTTCACAAACATCCCCAAAGTACACCCCTTGCACTGATCTGACTGTGCAAGTGTGCCTTTAAGAAGCCCTGTAGTGATCTGCTGCAGTATCTTCAAGGCTCCATGGTGAAGGTGACCCAATCTTCTGTGCCACAACTTGCCATCATCCCGGCTCACCAATCCTTCTGCCTTGCCCGCCATTGCTGCGCATCCATCTACATGCAACTGATAAAGGTTCCTCACTCGAACCCCTATCTTCCGGGTCTCACCAGTTGTCTTGATGCGCAGGAAAGCCTTTCCGTCGCTGAAAACAACATCATACCCCTTGTCTTCTAACATCGCCACTGAGATGAGATTCTTCGTCAATCCTGGAACATGCATGACTTCCTTCAATACGAAGGGTTTACCAGACTCCCTCTCAAAGGAAATGGTACTGATACCGGTCGCACTGTATCTACCATCATCGCCCATCTCGATGTGCACTCCAAGATCTTTGTCCTCCAAATCAGAGAACAAATCTCTATCTCCCGTCATGTGAAAAGACGCACCATTGTCCAAGAACCACATTGATCCCATCACACTTGAAACCAAGCATGTGATCAATGAAAAATCAAGCTCAAACTGTGAGGCTAGAGCCTCTCCTACTGAAGATCCAGCGGCCTGCTTGTTCTTCTTCTTCTGCAGACAATTAGTGGCATAGTGTCCGTGCTGGTGACAGTGAAAACACTTCACCTTGGACATATCCTGCTTCTTGCCTTTCGCACCAGACTGAGAAGCTTTCTTGCTCTTCCCTTTCTTTGCTTTGGCAGCCAAAGCACAATTCTCTTCATCAGCTCCCTTTGACGAAGATCCGTCCCTGGTACTCCGCCTGATCTCCTCCTGCACAAGATCTGACCGTAGTCTTTCCCATCCTGGAAATTTCTCCCGACCATTGACAGAGTCCTGATAGGAATGCCAACTCTTCGGAAGACCAAGGAGAGCCAAGCTCACCAAGTCCTCATCATCGATAGTAACCCCCACACTTCCCAGCTCATCTCGACACTGAGTGAACTTCGTGAGATACTTGGGAATACTGTCACCCTTCTCACATTTGATGTTTCTGAGTTTATCTTTGAGCGCCAGCTTCCTCTGATCACTCTTGCTTTGGAATAATTCTGTTAATGATTTCCACATCAAATATGGAGTAGCCTTTCCATGGAGGCTGGACACAATGTGATCCTTCACGCCCTCCAACAGAATCCTTCGACATTTTGCGGTCTTCTTTTGCCAAGCATCAGCTTGAGTAGCATCAGTAGGCTTTGGGATATCCGTATCTATGAACTCCTTCAGCCCGTTATCATCCAATACTACCTCCATCCTGTCCTTCCATGCAATATAGTTTGAGCTGCCCTCAAGAGCATACTCCAATGACAATCCGTTGAAAGACATTGTTGCGTTGTCACCAAGAAAACACTGCTGCAAATTTGAATTCCACCAGCAACCAACTCAACTGCCTCAGATCTAATATTCGTGAGAACACAATATTTCTCGTACAGAGATTGACTGTATGGGCATTCACCGGATATCTCACCTTCCAAAGGAAGGATTAATCCAGAGGCTACCTGGCCTGATTACAGACTTTGCCTGAAGAAATAGAATGTAAACACTTCCTGAATAGTAGATCTGATGATCAACAGCTCTGATACCATGTAGAAATTTTGAATAATTTAACACATATTCAACAGAGATTATCCTGATCATGTACTATTGCGGAATACATACACAATACATAAGCTCCTCTACGTTGATCATCAATATAGCAGCATCAATAACAATAAAACATCAAGAGCATTCACACATTAACACAGTATGTAACCCGGGGAAAGAATCTCGCTAAAAACCCCAACTGTCTGTATATTAATGATTGAGAACATGTAACATTACAAAGTACAATGCTTATCACAAGCAATCCAGTACCATCTCCACCTGTTACACACAATACAATTAAGATCTGATCTCCAAATCTATTCCACTGCTTGCCTGCCTCCACTGCTCAATACCTGCTCAAGAATGAATGAGAATGGTCTACCAAACTCGTATTTCACCTCCAAAGAATCACTCACAATGTGTAATACGTGAGCAGAAGCTACAATACTGGGCAAATACGTGAGCAAACTCATTGGCATACTCAATCCCTTGATTGTGCAAGATCTGGTGCACAACTATAGTCACAACTGATAGCAATCTGATTCTCTAACACCTGTCCCTGCTGAACTGAACATGCACTGACATGCAACTGAGTTAAATGATGTATTCTATAGTTGTATTATGAGTTAATAATTAGTTTAACAACTCATCATTAGTCTATCTGCAATTAGACTAACTACAACTAGTTTAACCAAGTCAAACTGAACACAACTCCATCAACTCCACAATCAACTCCACCAAACTCAACTGATTGAGTTCTAACTGAAGTCATGCATGCAACAAATCAACTGACTCATAAGAAAAGCGTACTTCCTTCTGACAGCTGCATGGGCCACATCTGTAGCTCAAACTAAAGTGCTCCAAGAGAATAAGATCAAGTTTATAGTCCAAATATTATTATGAGACAATAATATTTGACTTTTCTATTTTTGACAGCCAGTCTAAAAATAGACTTTGATCACCCACACTTTGGTCACCCACATTTTGGTCACCCACATTGTGATCACTCACACTGTGATCACCCACACTGTGATCATCCACACTGTGATCATCCACACTGTGATCAAAAATAGAACTTGCGCCATAATTTGCCTGCGGGCCCACTTAGTGAAGGCGACTCTTTTCACTAAGCTCCATCATCTTGTTGCAATCTCAACACATACCACTGATTCAAGCTTTATAACACAACTCATTATGGTATTTACAATCACAACCACATATACTCATGCACATATGCTTCAACCAACAAATAACCATACTCTTCATGCAACTTTATAAATCTAGCTCAATACAATATTTACAATAATATACACATATATACATATGCACATTTTTCCAAATGACAAATAAAAGGTTATGATGCTTGTATCTGTAGTAAGGGAGTCTAGAGGCTCACACCTCCACCCTGAAGTAATACTAGGATCCATGTCATTCCCAGGAAGTCCAAAATCCATTGCTAAAGTCAAATTTACATCCAATGTCTCGCTCTACGGTCGTGTGCTACTTGTTCCCTTAGTGAACAATTAATGGATCATTGTTCCAGGGCGCACTCCCAATGTGCATTTGATTCCATATGGCAATGCTAACAAACAAAAAAAATCCATCCCTTGACCTTCCCTTCTCTTCTACACAGTCCCTTGGGAAATCTGATCACTCCCTTTCATGTAGTCACTCACCTTCCATGTTCCTTGACATCCCCTATCCCGAGCGATCTAACCACTAGAAAGGATTCCTCGCATTAGAAGGTCAAAAAGCTAAGGCATAACCTGCCTCAAAATCATCGTATCGGTCATAGGATGCTCATGGAAATCAATGGACACTATTGGGTACTTGTGTCCCACGATGGCCCTGATCTTGAATGCTTTACCAGCATATTGCTTCCTATTCCAATTCCTCTTACCACTGCTACTAATCCTAGCAGTCAATTTCAACTACCCCAAACCAGGCATTTTCATGCTTTCATGTACCAAGCACATAATTTTCATTAAACAAAAGGAATTGAAATAAATGCAAATCATACCTCATTGGTGGTCCGTCAATAAGGTACACTTGAAATTTCGTTTGCTTCCTATCACAAAAAGTCAATGTAGCTCTTTTGATCAAATTATCATGTATAAACATATCACATCGAGTTAGCTCAAAAAGAAAACATCATAAATCAAAATCATAGATCACATGTAATCATCATAAATTAGATTCATAGATCACATGCATAATCAAAAACTGAAATAACATACTGATACTTATATTTCAAATGATTCTTTTTCTTATGCCTTTGTTCTTTATCCTTTTCATACACACACTGAATCAGTTTCCAAACCTGGCAAGCACCCAATGCGTTCTCTTTAAGCAACAAGGGAACCTGAAGACTAAACTACCTCCTCCCTCAATATCCACAACAAGGGTATCCCAATACTAAACCTCCTCAACCGTCAATAGAAGCAACAAGGGAATCCAAAGACTAAACTGCCTCAACCCTCAATAGCAATAACAAGGGCATCCAGACACTAGACTGCCTCAACCCTCAATAGCAACAACAAGGGAATCCAAAGACTAAACTTCCTCAACCCTCAATAGCAACAATAAGGGCTAGACAATACCATACATGTGTTTCCCATCACATTGTACAATATATACACATACACAGTATACAACGCAACATATACACCTACACCCAGTGTAAAACACCACACATACACCTACACCCAGTGTACAACATGACACATACACCTACACCCGGTGTACAACACCACACATACATCTACACCCAATGTACAACACCACACATAAACCTACACCCAGTGTACAACACGCCACATACACCTACACTCGGTGTACAACACGACACATACACCTACACCCGGTGTACAACACGACACATACACTTAGATCTAGTGTACAACACAATACATATACATACCCACCATACAATACCATGAATACACACGCCATGATACAACGACTACACAATACCCGTAGCACCATACGAAACATACACAACACAACATGTACACCGTGTACACAATAATACATGTACATAGTGCCAACTGCACAATGTGTACAGAACACCATTTGCACAACGCGTACACAACACCACATGCACAACATGTACACAACACCACATGCACACAACGCCACATGTACAACATGTACACAACACCACATGTACAACATGCATAGCACTGTATATGCACATGCACACAACACCACATGTACAACATGCATAACACTATATATGCACATACTCATGACACCATATGTACACAACACTGCATATCTAACATGCCCACGACACCATATGTACAGAACACCAGATATCCAACATGCCCACGACACCATATGTACATAGCACTACATATAAAACATGTACACAACACCGCATATCCCACATGCCCACGACACCATATGTACATAGCACTCCATATAAAACATGTACATAACACCATATGTACATAGCACCACATATACAATATATACACAACACCATAGGTACATAACATCATTATACAACATGTGCACAACACCATATGTACATAGCATTGTTATACAACATGTACACAACACCATATGTACATAGTACCATATATGCAACATGCACACAACATTATATGTACATAGTACCACATATGCAACATGCACACAACACTATGTATGCAATATGCACACAACACCATAGGTACATCATGTACAATAGATACACAATAGTAGTATTGCACATCCAAAAACTAGACTATCTCTACCAGGAAACCTTACTTCTAGTGTATTTCCACTATCCATGCTTGTCCCAACATGTCGCATATTGCACTACTTTCATTTCGCTAATGTATCCCTCAACATTACCTGTTATAACATAAAAATATGCATAGTATAAACATGTAATATCAATTCATATCCACATGATACTAACCTCGTAAATATTCTAGGGCTACTCTTCCCACTTGATTCCTCATAAATGAGGAACCTCTTCATGCCATTCACCTGCATAAACAACCATTCCTCCACAAGAATGATCCCTGATGACCCTGCAAACAACGACATACATACATATATATACATCTAAACATCAACATAAAAAAATCACAATCCCTGAAGACCTCGTCCGATAATGGCATACATACATATATATACATGCATACATTTAATCATTAGCATAAAAAAATTAGGATCTGTAATGTCCTTGTTAGAAAACGACATACATACAAACATGTATACATATATAGACATTAACATAACCATGAACACAACATAATTACCAGGTATCATAAGGTAAAGGTTAAGATAACTCCCTTTATCCATGCACAACATGAAAAACATTGAGAATAATAGTTCCCAACTTAGCCAAGCATTTGTTACCTTAAACCCATTTTCTTGACCTTTCCTAATACCTTTCTCATGACTGTTCTTCCATAATCCATTTATCCAAATGGATCCAACCAACTCAACCGACTATAATACTCTTGCCTTCAGCTTCCCTTATACATGCACCAATGTCATCCAAGTATTACATTACCCGTCAGATACCACACAAATCACCCCGAGATCGGATACCACATAACTCACCCCGAGGTCCATCAACTTCCCTCTTTCCCAAACAAATTCCCAAGACACACAAAACATGAAAGGAAAGAACAAAAAAAAAACCAAGAAGAAAACCATGAAAAACTAATAGGAATACAACACCAGGAAAAAAGTGTTATGGCCATACACTAGACATAAAAAAAACTACAAGTTAGGCACAACCAAATCACAACAGACTCAAAGCACAAAACTAACAACAAACACCATGACTCAACCCCATGGGTTCCCAGTGATTCCAATGAAATCTCAACCCAAGACTTCTTCAAGATTTCATGGTAGTATCTTTTCCATGCAATTCCCTACATCATATTTCCATAAACACATAATTTTCAGTGTATAAATAAATATAAAAATATACTAGTTACCTTACCTTGTTATGCCAAACATGTTGCCTTGTAACTGAACACACATGCCAACCACATGTTCCAAAGATATATATCATATCTATTAATTTGAAATCAACCATTACCAAGTCTAACAACCATGTCATAATCAACAACTAACTCACATTCATCAGTCATAATACATAATTATACAACTATCACCTACTTACACTCAAGTACATATCAGTTGTTCTCAACACATATGTGTTAGTGCAAACATCTCAAACAAGATCATTCCTTCATGCAATCTTATAGATACAAAATCATATCATGCAACTAGTCAAACATTAAACCAACAGATAGACGACATAATAGACACCAAACACTCAAACACCAAATAGGTGACATAATCAAGCATTCAAGCACCAAGTAGATGACATAAGAAAACTCATACCGATAGGCAACATAATCAAACTCATACCTCAATGTATCTCAAGGGAGGCTATCTTGTCTACACAATCAATATATATTAGCACGCTATAACTTCACAACATATCAACCCAAACATAATTAATGTCATGATATCCAAAAATATAACTAGCTAACATGTTCACATCATAAACTCATAAAAAATGGCATTCATGCATACCATCACATATGCACAGCCAGTGTAGATTATTATGACACAATATCAAAAGAATATCAGCTCATACCTGAATTTCATAACCCTAGCCATCCACATAGGCCAATAAAAATTAGCATGATACATATAAGATTAATATCCTAAGTACAATGACCATAACCATCATGCAAACGAACACAATGCATACAGTAACAAGTTACTATCCTTCATGACTAACTGACACAGGCACATATGATCACACTAATTAACTAACATCTATCATACATGTAACTACAACAACCATAGATTGGAAGATATGTACACAACCCTAATGCTTATAACAATCATTAAGCAACATATCTCCATTCCAAACATACAATACCTATATGACAGTCTACTCTTACCACAAAGTCTAGTGCTACATCCTTGCTCTGATGATCTACATCTCCTTATCTATCTCAAAAAAATGTAAGCCTCATAACATACCAATGGAATCATTATGAAATAAACTACATGAAATGACCTCATGCATGACAACCTTAACCATGAAAATGCATGCATAACAACATGCATCTAGCCCATCTAGTCCAAGTGTTGAACCATGCTCTGATACCACCTTGTAACATGCCTCCTCTAACTTCCACCCACTTTCACTAGCTTACTCGGGGTAAACATGAGATGAGGGGCTACTATGAAATGACTCAACCTCCTAGAAGACCCCAAGGAAATGGAGTCAACACAAAAATACCTTACTAACTTCCCTCAAGTGCCACATGACCTCCAGGAGTAACCCAATCCCTCTAAGTGTCCAACACTTGAGACAACTCAATTTTTCCTTAACCTAGAGTCCCAGTCACTCCCTTGCCAAGGCCTCCATGTGACTATGGGTTCCTAATCAATCCCATAGGCCTGCATGAGTGCGATCGTGGCCTTTTTCTGCCAGTGTTGTGCTAATAACCACATGAATTAAGGCTATTTTCATGGTTTAGGGCTTAGCCTCTACCCAGAAAACTGAGAAACTTTGAGAACTCATATAATCCATGAAGACAATGCCTGTAAAACAAAAATTGGAAGCAGGACTTGATTGGACCATCCCCAACCAGGGCTGAAATTCTATCAAACACTTGGTAGATATGTGACCTACAAGTCTGTTGATGGTGCTGGACCTGCCAACATTCATGGGATCTCCCCGATATGAAGTCCCAACTAGACCTCACACTGTTCGGTGTAGGATTCCCATCTAGTATGATGACCCGGTTGCCATTATCTTAAAGGTATTCCTTAGCTCTTTCTTGTAAGCACATGAGAATGGTTTACTTAGTCTTCGAACATCAAGGTTCATGTTCATGGTGAGTGCTTAATGTCGTTTGTGTCAAGGTTCTTTCACTGCAGAGGGAGAGGGTGAGAGTGAGTCTCAATTCGAAAGGGAATAGTCCCAACTCTGTTAGAGACACACAACACAACAAGACATGTGCAACTTCCAATGGAGTAGTCCACACGGATGCAACAGTCACAAACACAAGGTGGAAAGATAGCACGTATAATACCCAACAGAATAGTTCACATGAGTGTGATGGTCACTATAACAAGTTTACAAGAATAAATATGTCAACTGTCAGGCAGAATAGTCCACAGGGGTGAGACAACATTAACAAATGATACAACACATTTCCAACAACATATGTACCAAAACAACTGAAATAGTTCAATTGTCTTAATACATGTTAAAGAAACATGCATTACAAGTTCCAAAGAATAGTCTGACAAATGAATACAATACATGTGAAAATGTGATGGCTTGTTAGCAAGCTTCTGAATTAAGCAAAAGTTCCAAGACACGTTCATATACCATTACTTCACTAACCCTGATAGTAAGGCATTGGAGCCACAAAAGACTACAAACTCTCAAGGCTATGTGGGAGGAGCCAAGGTGAAAAGTCTTTTGCATGTACAAATGAGGGGTATATCTAGTCAAGGGTGAAATTGACCCTTGTGACTGTTCAACTTCCCTCATCACTGTTCGACTTACATGACTCTTTGACTTCATCCATGGGTCTCTTACAATTCCACGTTACATTACATTGATTACATAGTTATGACCCAAAGTAGTGATGTGGCTGAGGTGACTCATGACACAACTCGACATGACGTTGCTGGTATGCACATGTTGGTTGTGATGTTTGTGTCGCTTTGTTGTGCTGTTGAGTGATGAGTGTGCCTGTGGTGTACCATAACTTCACCATTGCATGCCAGAGTGCACGAAGTCTTTAATGGTCTTGGTGTTTAATTGATAGTTCATGCATTCACATGTGTCTCCTTCGCTTGCTACTTGGTATGCTTCTTGTGTTCATCCAACCGCGAGCAAGTCTTCTAGCATGTGCTCCTTGTTCACCCCGTTCATCGTCACACCTTTTTTCATCCATGTACCTATTTCTATAATAAATCATGACAAGATGAAATAAAATCCAAAATTCCCCTAGTCTACGATGATGCATTGTCTTACATTTCCAGGTGCAGGTGACCGGGAGAGAGGACAAGGATTTCAAACAACACACAGCACATGTCAGGCCAGGATGTGAGGCTATGGGGCACTATCAAGAAGAATTGGGAAGAGGTCATTGGGAGGTTGGGATGAGAATTTTGGAATAACAATGACATTCTATGGGATCTGGCTCAGCTGGGAGGAAGAACTGCACAAATTTTCCCGGGAAGGCAGTGTGATCGACAGAGGACACTAGCAGCGAAAAATATGCATATTTTTAGGGGAGGCTGTGAGCGGGCCATGGGAGGTCATTGGCCCAAAACTACATAGAACTAGGAGGTAGTCATGTTGAACATGTCTGCACAGTTCCTAGGCTGAGTGGGGTGTCGGGTAGCTGGTGGACATTCCAATAAAACTACGCAATTTTCAGAAGGAGCAACAGGCCAACTAGTAGAGGGATTGACTGACAAAACTTCACAATTTTCAAATACAGTTGATCCTAATTTAAACAGGAATGAAAAAAATTACATATATAACCATAAATAAAAGTATGCAGTAGAAATAACACTTCATTCCATTAATATCAAATACTAAAATATGCTTACAAATAGAATCGAAATAAGACTAGCTCAGCCGATGGTAGCTTATCTCTAAGAAGAGATGTGGTGGCCACATGCCTCTGAATTGTGTTACAATGAGGCTCAAAGGCCTATTTATTATTGAGAAACAATGGAAAACCATAACCATTGAAAAATGTTACCCTAGGAGATGAAGCGCCAAACTATGGGCCCCATTTGGGTAAATTGGTACATCAACTTCTCGGGGTTGTAACTTTGGCATACGATCTATGTTTGATGCACACAATACCTCGTTAGAAATTATATCTGAGGACTACAACTTTTGAATGACCAAAATCAAACTATAATGCATGTTAGTCTCGGTTTTCATAAAAAAAATGTCGTTTAGGGCCTCAAAATGGCTCTAGAAGTTCAAGACTCGAAAAAACTACCAAAAATAGTAAATTGTGCTACAAATAAGGAAACTGAAAAAATGAAAGAAACAATGGTGGGGGTCCAAGTGGAATAGGCAGGTCGCCACCAATATCCACCTGGATCAACAGTGTAGTGATAGGCACCGGGTGCATGTCCCTCTTGTTTATGTAATTTCTTCAGTTAGCAGAGGCAAGCATGCTGATAGCTTTGACACAATTTTTGGGAGGAGTGAAGCCCAGGGTCACTGCCTGGTCAAAATATCCAGTCGACCAATGGAAGTTTCATGGATTGGATTGTGGGACACGTAGATTGAGATGCCTTATTGGGCAACTTCTGTGCTATTTTGGGTGACAGTGAGCCAGGTTGATTCTAGGATTGTGTAGTGCAGATTGCCTAGGAGGCAGCCTCAAGCTTTGCACAATTCTGGGCATCAGTACTTGGTCACTGAGGGTTGAGACTATGCAGTGTAGCTCAGTGGAGGTCTGGCTGATGGAGAGTGGTCTATTCGACAGATATTCGGAAAAATGGTTAAGTGTGTGAGCGAGTGAACTCGTGTATACATGACCTTGCAAACACACACTCAATATGACTTGACGACAAGACATCTCGAACCAACAAGACAACATGTCTTAGTGTGACTGATTGCGGGACTATCTAATGGTGAAAGCGACAAGTGTGACACTTCAGATAGACCTTTAGACGACCATTTTGACACTTTCGCGATAGTGCTTGCAACATCATGTGTGAGTGTGATAGATGTTTACATAGAAAACACAACTCATACACAAACTTCAACATCACCAGAATGAGGTCACAAGCATGACATAACAATCAACATGTCAAAGATGATAGTTGGTCAAACAAGAAAAAAGGAAGCAAGACATGTAGAGGAAACACATGAAATTATTTTTTGGTGTTTGCACACAAGCATGCTACTAAAGACATGATGGTATGGCAATGACAAGTATTCTTGCAAATTCAACTAAGAGATGTACTTAGAAAGGTTTTCTTTACTTACCATACTTACCCTCAATATGATCATGCATCTAACGAAGTTTGCATGTGGTCCTAACCTTTATCATCACTTAGTGTCTTCGTCTTTCTCCTTTACTCCTTGGGAGTGATCTCAATATGTCACCTTTTCCTATAATCACTGAGCGATGGATCAACATGGTTTCAGCAGGAAGTGACTACTACTGGGATGAGGCCATGGGAGGCCCATCTGCACAGTATCTACATGCAAGACCAACATTAAAACATGGACAACACTATACAATTTTGAGGCACATGACATTGCTACAAGATGGGGTTCCTGGGAGGACACCTTTGCACAGTTTTTGAGAGAAGTGTTGGCTTCCTGATTTCTCTACGCATTTTTGGAGAGCAGTGTTGGCTAGGTTCTTCGTGTGGTTTCAACAGGCAAGGGACGAATCTTGATCGTTACAAAATAAAAGTGAAAAGTTTCGAGAAGCTGAATGAGGCTAAGTTGCTTGGGAAATGGCTGAATGTGAGATCAATGACACATATGTAAACATTGATAGGACTTGACTGTGATCGAACATGGACACTTAGTGGCACAACATAGATCATCCAGAATGCATAAGACATACTTTGCTTGGTGTAACAACCTTCATGACAAGATTGCGTGAAGTGAGTGTGAAACATGTCTATGTGATGACAAACACTCATACACACACACTTCCCTTGAAGCAAAACAACATTCCCTTTGCATGACAAACAACAACCCCTATACCCAAAGATGACACATGCTGCATAAAGATGAGAATACAAAAAATTATTAAGATAAAGGAGGGGAGCTTGAAATCATCAGCTTACCAACAAGTGACCAAGCATGATTGATTGTAGGATCCAAGGTAGGCTCCGAAATTTGCATGCAAGCCAAAATTTTGAAGGGTGTTGTAGCCGCTACAATAAGGTCATAAATGCAAGTCTGAACATAAGGGACTAAAAACTTATATAAGGTTTAACAAGAAGGGTTACTGCCTTTTCACATTAGCTATTATAACACCAATTAGGTGTTACATTCATTGTTCTTTTGGTTTCATGTAAAAACATGAAAAGAACCATGACTTAGAATTGTCGTATAACCATGCTTATAAACATCATATAACAAGATAAATAAAAATGAGAGAACATCCATTAAAGCCACATAATTAAAAGTACATTTACTAATCAAAAGCATGATAAACTTAACTTTTATTAATCATAGGCAAGAGCCTACCAAATTCGGGACTTCCACATACCACTTGACCATAGATTGGTTGAACCAAAAATTTATTTCATCCAATCACACCCATGCCATATTCTAAGCATGAATATGGGATCTCGTGAGATAAAACAATCCAAAAAAAAGGGAATCCAAACGTTAAACCACCTCCACCCTCAACATACCATAATCTCACCTAAAATGGTCCCGATATCACAAAACCAAACTAAGCTTGGATGCCTCCGGATTCCTTCACCATTATTGAGGAATTTTCCCATCTCCACCCTCAAGATTTACCGTGTATCCCACCATTACCGGTCAAGGGATTCCTAGGCCTTTGGGAATTTTCATGAGACCACCTCACCTAGATCCAAAAGCTTCTGGCAATCCAAGCTCAAATCGATAAAAACTTCATCACAACATGGCTATTCGGAAATGTCAAGGTAGGGCTAAAATCCACTGTCAAACCTGACAAAACCCATGCCAATGACATTAAGAGAACAAAATACCAACATGCACATAAAATGCATGTCAAAACCAGCTAGCAAATCATACATGCAACATGTTACCTGCAAGTGTTCCTACTAAAGTTGCTTGATCAAACTTTTCCTTGCTTGATCCTTGATTTCCTTCACTTTCCTTATCCTTCATTGGCTTTCCTTGTCCTTCCTTTACTTTCCTTGTCCTTTATTCACTTGGTTTCTTTCTGTTGACAGTGTTGGACCTGCCAACATGTCAGGGGATATCCCCGGTAAGAAGTCCCAATTAGACCTCAGACCATTTGGTGTAGGAGTCCCAACAGTGGGTCGTACGGTAATGCCTTGACCATGATTCTGCACAGAGACAAGTAAGATAACTCTGTTGGTAGCAAGTGTGTGACATATGTAGTAAGCCAAGGAAGGCACATGAGAGGTTCTAACACATAGAGGTTGAGATGAGTGTGCCCCTTGGAAACATGTGATAGTAAAGAGTTAAGAAGGGAACACATGAGCAAGGATGGATCATGACATGGAAGGCAAGTTATCTAGAAATCCAAAGTGGTGGTTAAAACGACAACACATTTAGAAACATTCATACATACATACACATAAATAGTTATACATGCATGCATAAGAAAACAAATACATATATCATTTAGAGTAAACAAATAGCTGAAATAAAATACAACATATGCATGAAATGTGTTTGCTCTTGTTATATTAAGAAGTGTAAGTTCCAGTCATACAATACATCCATGTCCAACCACTAGTTCCAACAACAGAATGTTACAACCACAATCGCCTGCTCCTCCAAAGAGATGTACTAGCTCTACGCAATGGATAAGCCAAGGCTCAATACAATATTGTCCAAGCTCTCTTTAAGATAGTCCTATCGGAATGTTGGTTGACCAAAAGCCTCTACAATGAGTTATGAGGGACTATTTATAGCAAAGGGTGGGGTGATCCTTAACATTCCCCTTTGTGACAGTTCATCTACCCTAATGACTCTTCATCTACTCTATGACTGTTATATCCAACTATCGACACTTGAACTGACACTTGACAAGATGTTACATTACAATGCATATGTACCCATGTGAGAAAAAAATGCCTTGGGCAAGCCATGCAACACATCACTATGACTCGGACAACCGTGGGAAGTCCAACTCTTCAAAATCCTCACGATGATAAACAATAGCATACTGATGCCAAGATCAGTAGTCCATGATGGTGTCCATGTACTCCAAGGTGACATCTTTTTGGAAACTGACTCTTGCCTCCATAGCATCCACGTACACTGCTTGGGCTCCTCTATCCAACTCGTCTGAAAGAATGCACATCATTGCCTTCAACGTGGTCGGTCCAACAACATACTTGTGCATGGTGTCTGCACTGATCGACAAGTCTGGGATGGTGACTATGTGCATCAACTCGTCAAAGTACGATTCAAGCTCTAGTCGAACCTATGCCTTTGTCTTCACCTGGGTGAGAGTCCCAATAGATGGGATCGCATATGTGCCCACCACAACATCCATACTCTTGAATACCCATGCATGGGAAGCCTGTAGACTAGTGATGAGTTGTGGGAGCTCTTCATAGTTCCATATCTGACTTCAGATGCATGCCTTCAGCTCGACCACTCTGGGCTTCATCATCTTAGGCAAGTGAAGCGGGGCTCCCTTGTATCTCATCGTCCACATTTGCATGTAATCAATAGTAGTGTGCAAATTCAACAAGATACGTTCTCTTTTAGCACATCACTTCTACCATCCGTTCAGATGGACGATTACCTTATGCATGGTACTGAACTTGGAATATAATGCCCGCATAGCTGTGTCAAGGGAAAATACTTCATATAGTATTGCCTTCTTCAATTCTGCTCAGGCGGATGTTGTCACCAACTCTCCTTCTTGCTTGGCCATCTATAGATCCTTAGCCATTCCCTCATTCTCAATTATCAAAAAGCAAACACTTGAGCTAGTGGCTTCGTCATATGATCTAGTGGCATCGGCCAAGGCTACTATATGTTTGCGCATGTTAGACACAATCACTCATTCATCATACTATGCAGGAGACGTATCATCTTCCCGAGTTGACACTCTGTGGGATTTCACAACTCTATGTTGAGATTTGTCGAATGAGATGGTGTGCATCTCTTCTTTTGGCTGATCTCCAAGGATCTCAATGTTTCCTTGGTCACTTGGGACTTGCTCATCTTCTGGATGTGGTAAAGTTGGTGGGTCAACCTCTTGGTGGTGAGGCATGAGGTTGATGTCCTGTTCTTACTCCTTCTGTTCCATCTCCATATCCATATATTCAAGCGCTCGCTCTATTTCCTGAGCAAAGTCCTGATCCTACGATGGTTCACCCTGTTTTCCAAATGCTAGCTGTTCTACTGAGTTCACTACCTATATAGGCATTGTTTCATCCGTTTGCATATGTTGGGCCCCCTATTGTACCTCTTGCTGTTACACTTCCCTCTCCTTTTTGTGTAGCTCTTGTTCCTTTCGGACTTTCTCCTTCAACTCATGCAACTCCTTCTCTATTTCCTCCATTCTCCATTTCTCTCTCTGCCTTTACGCGTTTCGCTTGTCGCACTATTCCCTATTTGCCTCTATGGGCATATTTTCTTTCTCTACAAGTGGATTTTCTCAGAACTTGCATATTTTCTCTTCTTCCATGCGATCGATAATCTTCCTCTTGCCCATGCCGCACACTGGTATGTTCACCTTGACTGCTACCGTTTCTTTTGGTGCTCTCCGGGATGCCGCTTAATGTTTCTTTGCTAACGTTTCCACAATGGAGCCATCCAGTTCATTGAGTCTAGAGGAGCTATAACAATATCTCCATCGGTCCTCTTCCACCCAATGACATACCCCGTATATCCAGTTGAACTTTACTCTCGTACAGTGATCTTTCACAAGACAATGTTGCTATAGGGATTAATGCACAAGTGTTTGGTGATGTAGAAAACCCTCAAGGATCTTCCTAGGATCCTCGATAGATAGTCAGATTAGTTGTAGATGTCACAAAGATACATGCATATCTATGTTTAACAAACTAATATCAAAGCGAGAAGGAATTATTACCTCAAGTCTTAGTGTGTTGTTGCTGGAGAGCACAATGCAGTTAGGTGGAAGACCTTTGAGCCGGCTCCAGATCGAAACCTACACATATTAAAGACAAGTGTAATATCACAACATAAAACCTTGATAAACAAATGAATGAACATATAGAAGATATCTAGTTGCATATAACTAAGCCACTCATGCTAAAATATATTGAATAAACATATAAACAAGTTATACTAACAACATCACGGAGTGGAAAACACAACTGTAGTTCTATATTGATGTAGAAAGAGTGATTACAACCATTAGTTGCATCAGCCTTCCCTTACCCCTCCAGCTCCTCTCTCTCTCTCCCTTCTTAACCTCTTCTAATGCCTTAGTCTGAGACTCTGCTTGATAGTCAAATAGGAAATCCTTTCAAATGGTTCAACCTCTTTCACAATGGCCCAAGCCTTGCATATATAGCATGTAGGGTTAGGGTTTCCAAGTCCTTCATGAGTTCCATTAGGAAAAATCAGTGATGTTTCCATGATTTAGTTCTCTTTCCCATTTGCATACTCCATTAGGAATTAGTAATTCCCCCAAACAGGTCGAGTTTTGATGTTTCCCTACTTTTATGAGTTGACATAGGAGAGAATCTAGGGATATTTTCTCAGTCAATTCGCTCCTTTGACCCATAGAAACTAATTTAGGGTCACTAACGTTGTTCTCGAGGTAGCAAGTAGAGTTACCCTAGGCACTAACACACCCTTAGGCTTGCTGAGAAGCTTTATAAAGCAGGTTGATAGTGTTTAGACAACGTTAGCTTGACAACTAGGCCTGTGAACTTGGTCAGTCCTTTAGTCATCATGTCTTTGTCCTCTGAGTTGATGAGGAGGTCATTTTCCTATATAATAGATGCCCCCTAAAGTGTGAGATCAGAGGCTATGATGATGGATGAAATACTTTATATTTAATTGTCCTTTTATTTGGAAAAAAGAGAGAGAGGCTCGAAGCTTTGAGCAGTATGGGAAACCTGATACAACACATATATATGAAACAACTAAAATCATGTCCTGAGTCAGGAATTCCCACGCTCAGTAGCTATGTCAGAGCAATTTTCTCAGAAAATAGATATGACGATGCTGGTCGTTGATAAGCACAATGCAGAACCTCTGTCATAATAGGACCATTCTAATGAGCTATCTCCAAAAAAAAATAACCACAACTTGGGAGAGGAAACAAGGCTGAGTGATGCAAGCCTCTACCCAAGGTCTTGATTTCCGCTTCACCGAACAACATAGATCGATACATGTGAATATATGCATTGATGTCGAACATGCATGAAATCATCTGATTACCAGTCAATAATGGAGACTGTTAACAGACGTGAGGATGGCCACCAATAATGGTGATGGTCTCCAAGATGCACAGTACAATCTAGCAAGTGTGAAAAATGTTTTTGTTGTCAAACACTCGTAGAATCGTTTAACTAGGAGCCAATAATGAAAACCCCTGATCAAACACAAGGTGACCTACCACTGATGTCTGCAAGTACCAAGGAATTGAAGTGTTTCTAGGTCTTCTTCCTAGATAGAGTGTTGAAGTTGATAGGAAGAGACCTATCGAAAGGTAGGCAATAAGGTGTCCTACATCAGTCGACACGAAATGGGACAAGAATGATTGTTTTTTGAGGAATCTTTTGAGCATTGGGTCAAAGCTACAGAGGGCATGATGGTAGGATATTCTTGATGGTTTGATGGAGGAAACAAAAGATAAAGGTTTTTCCTTAAAGAATAGAACGCATGACAATAGTTTTAACCATGCAGCACTAGACTTGTGAACACCAAAGAGTGTTAGGATACAAAGATGCAAGAACATCGGGGTATATACGCTAAACTCATAGGATGGTAACGTTCATATTGAGAGTCCATCACAAGGAAGGCTTATATGAGGGAGTGCCATGTTCAAGGGAGCGACTACTGCCAAAAACCTCTTTCAAAATACAAAACATAATGCAATTCTATTGTCCACTTTCCCCATCTGATTAGTTTAGTGAGTCCATACAGGTAAACTGATAGACCTTTTCATGTTTTAAGAGTCTGAAAAGGACCGTAAAAAGAGTGACTCTACGCCTTACCTGATTAGTTTAATGAGTCCAGATAGGAAAAATCATCGATCTTTTCATGTTTTAAGAGTCTAAAAAGGATCATAAGGAGAGTGACTCTATTCCCTATTGATTGGTTTAATGAGTCTAGAAAGGAAAACTCATCGATCTTTTCATGTTTTAAGAGTTTGAAAAGGATCATAAAAAGAGCAACACTATGCCATATTTGATTAGTTTAATGAGTCCAAACAGGAAAAATCGTCGATCTTTTCATGTTTTAAGAGTCTGAAAAGGATCATAAAAAGAGCGACTCTATCCTTCATCTGTGTAATTTAATGAGTCCAGATGAGATAACTCGGTGGTCTTTTCATATTTAGAGAGTCTAAAAAGATCGTAAAGAATGACTCCAAGGTGGTCCCTTTGTCATAGTTGTTAACCAGGTGTGACAAAAGTTTAATAGTATACCTGGAACGATTCCTTTTCTGTGAGTTAATCTACTGAGTTTGGATAAAGAGAAACCTATGCTCAATAGATGTTTGCCTCATTTTGTTACGAGTATGAGGAGATGGAGTAAAATTGATATTCATCGTGAAAATTTAATGAGTCACGTGGCAAGAAACTCAACAACTTCATTGAATTTTAATGAGTCGAATGAAGAAAAATCAAGGTATATTTTTTAGTTTAGTGAGTGGGGAAAAAGAGGTAAAAGAACTACTCATTCCTTCTTAGTAGATTTAATCAGCCCAAAGAAGGGAAAAACTTTTGGATTTTTCAATTTAAGAGCAAGAAATTGTCCCAAAAAAGAAAGTGCTCATATCGTCATTGTAAATCTTTAACGAGCCCAATGACGAAAACTTGGGGTTTTTTTGATTTAACGAGGGAGAAAAGTTCCTAAAAATATTGCTTGTAGCTTCTTCATAAGTTCTTAACGAGCACGAAGAAGAAACTCTGGGTTTTTTCAGTTTTATGAGCAAGAAAAAGTCCCAAAAAAGAATTCTCAATCGATCTTTTTTAGTTTAATGAGCTAGAAAAGGAGGGAAAAAGAGTTTCTCGGACCATTTTTGTAAGTGTTTAATGAGGCTGACGATGAAAAACTTGGGGATTTTTCAGTTAAAAGAGAGAGAAAAGATCCCATTAAAATAACACACTGATAGCTTCTTTGTAGTAGTTTAACAAGCCCAAAGAAGTAGACTCGAGGTTTTTTCGGATTAACAAGAAAGAAAAATACCATAAAAATAATGCTTGATCTTCTTCATGGTAGTTTAACAAACCCGAAGAAGGAGACTCAAGGATTTTTTAGATTAACGAGCAAAAAAAATACCATAAAAAGAATGCTCGATCTTTCGTGTGGAGCTTGATTATCTTCTGTATTCAAAAGTATCGCCGCATTGGACCCCAGTTTGAAATGTGCAGCAATGCTGCTCGTAAAATATTCGCTGCAGGGGGGGTCTAGGGGGGGGGCAGCACCCCCGAAGCTAAGAATAGATGTAAAATTGCCTTGTAAAATGTTGTTATTTCGTAGTCAATCTAGGCCATTCATTAGGCGGAGATCTGATGTTAGAAGTTATGTTTAGTTTAGGGTTTTTTTGCCCTGGAAGGTACCCCCTCACTATATATGAGGGAATTGTATTACGTCTATGTATATCTATATTTTGATTGAGGAAGAGAGAGGAGATTGAGAGGGAAGAGGGAATTACAACGGATCTACTATAGGTTGTATCTCTTCAGTTTGCTAGATAATATAAAAGGAAGGACTGGCTATTTCTCCATGGACGTAACCCAAACTGGGTGAACCACGTATATGTGTGTCTCTCTTGTTTTATGTGTTTATATTTCTGCAATATTTTATGTGTTCTATTGCTCTGTAATATATAATTTTCTAACAACTAGTATCAGAGCTGAAGGTCTGTTTGGTTGATAAACTCGCAGGAGAGAAGGGTTCTTTGTTTGAGTGGGAGTAATCGCAGAAGATGGTAGGTTTAGGGTCGGAAAATTCAATGACCAAAACTACTAGTTGTGGAAGATGTATATTATGTATCAGAGAGATCTATACCAACCATTGAGCGGAAAGACAAAGAAGCCGATGAGTATGACAGAAACAAAATGGGATATTCTCAATAGAAAAGCACTTGGAACAATACGGTTGTGCCTAGCGGCGTCGTTAACATTTAATATTTCAAAGGAAATTACAATAGAGGGTTTAATGTCGACATTGGAAAGACTATATGAAAAACCATCGGCCTCAAATAAGGTATTTCTTATGAAGTGTTTATTTAATATGAAGATGTCAGAAAGTGGATCTATTGCTGATCATTTAAATGAATTTAATACAATTACCAGTCAGTTAAGTTATGTAGGGGTAACTTTTGATGATGAAGTTAGGGCTCTATTATTTCTGTGCTCATTACCAGAAAGTTGGAATGGTTTAGTTATGGCCATTAGTAACTCTATCTCTAGATCTAGTACTTTAAAGTTTGATGATGTTGTCGATGCAATCCTTATCCAGGAAATGTGACAGAAAATCTTTGGTGAGACATCAGGTAATGCTTTGACTGCAGAGACTAGGGGAAGAAAAATGAAAAGAGGAAAGAACCCTAGATATCGTAGTAAGTCAAGAAAAGGCACATCCAAGTCCAGATCAGGGATAGTGTGCTGGAAATGTGGGAAGAAAGGACACCTGAAGAAAGACTGCAAGTCTGGAAAGGGAAAAGAAGGAGACACACAAGAAGAAAATAATCATGAAGCGAATGTAACAGGTGATGTGTTGCAAGATAATTTGATTCTTTCATTAGAAAATATTATTGATGCCTGGGTGGTAGATTCAGGGGCCTCATTCCATGCCACACTTGATAGGAAACATTTTCATGATTATGTTCAAGGAGATTTTGGATAGGTTCGATTGGGTGATGATAAACCTTGTAAAATCATTGGAATGGGTACAGTTTTCATAAAAAAACAAAATGGGAATTAGTGGCTATTGAAGGAGGTAAGGCATGTTCGAGATATGAAGAAAAATCCGATTTCAATAGGGTAATTGGGAGGTGAAGGTTGTGTAACTACTTTCACAGATAAAACCTGGAAGGTCACTAAAGGATCCCTGGTAATAGCAAAAGGAGGAAAGGTTGGTACATTGTATTTATGCAATGGTATTTCTAAATTTGTTAGTGCTTTAACCTCTACAGGAGAAGATATGGCATTGTGGCATAATAGGCTCGGGCACATGAATGAGAAGGGGATGCAGATTCTTCACTCAAGAAATTTGTTACCAGGTTTGAAGCATGTTGATTTAAAATTCTGTGGAAATTGTGTTTATGGAAAACATAAGAGAGTCAGATTCCTTAGAGTTGGGAAAGAAAAGAAGAGCGAAAAATTAGAGCTTGTGCATACAGATGTATGGGGACCTGCTCATGTATCATCTCTTGGTGGCTCTCGTTATTATGTTACATTTATTGATGATGCAACCAGAAAAACCTGGATTTATTGTATTCGAAATAAATATGATGTATTTGATACTTTCAAGAAATGGAAAGCTTTGGTTGAAAATCAGATAGGAAAAAGTTTGAAGTGTCTCAGATCAAACAATGGAGGTGAATATTGCAGCAAAGAGTTTGATAGATACTATTCAGAGAATGGAATTCGTAGAGAGAAGACAGTTCTAGGAACACCACAAGAAAATGGCGTGTCAGAAAGGATGAATAGGACAATCATGGAGCGTGCAAGGTGCATGAGATTGCATGCAGGATTGCCTTTACAATTTTGGGCAGATGCTGTAGATACTACTGTTTATCTAATAAACAGAGGACCTTTAAGTTCCTTGGATGGTGGTATTCCAGAGGAGGCATGGACAGGTAAAAAGGCAAACTACTCCTTTTTAAAGACTTTTGGTTGTGAAGCCTTTGTCCACATTAATAAAGAAAATAGAACAAAGCTTGAGGCAAAATCAAAGAAATGTACCTTTATTGGATATGGTGTTAAGGATTTTGGTTATCGCTTTTATGATTATGAAAAACACAAAATCATTAGGAGTAGAGATGTCATATTCAATGAAAAGTTTTTGTATAAGGATCAACTGCAGGAAAAGAAACAAGAAAAAGAAAACAGAGAATACACAATGCTTGACGAGATCATAGAAAAAGTGATGGTGCCTGAAAATCATAATGATCAACATCCAGAACAACAACCATAATAGCAACAAGCACCTCAAACACCTGAAAGTGGTGTTAGAAGATCTACCAGGATAAGTAGACCCCCTGAACGATACTCTCCTTCATTATATTATGTATTGTTGACTGATTCTGGTGAACTAGAATGCTATGAAGACGCAGTGCAGGCAGAAACCAGGAAGAAGTGGGACCAGGCCATGAAAGAAGAGATGGAATCCTTAGCACATAACCAGACTTGGGACTTAGTCAGGTTGCTTGTAGGTAAAAAGCATTGCAGAATAAATGGGTTTACAAGTTGAAGGAAGAATATGGAGGTAGAAAAAGGTATAAAGCTAGACTTGTGGTGAAAGGGTTTGCATAGAAAAAGGGTATAGAATTTGATGAAATATTTTCTCCTGTTAAAATGACTTCAATCAGAACTATTTTAAGTCTAGTAGCTGTTGAAGATTTGCATCTTGAGCAGTTAGATGTAAAGACAACCTTTCTCCATGGGGAATTGGAGGAAGAGATATATATGTAGCAGCCACAAGGATATGAGGTAAAAGGGAAGGAGAAACTAGTGTGCAGGTTGAAGAAGAGCTTGTATGGCTTAAAACAGGCTCCAAGGAAGTGGTATCTAAAATTTGACAGGTTTATGTCTGAACAAGGTTATACTAGATGTCGCTTTGATCATTGTGTTTATCTCAAAAGGCAAAATGATGGCAACGATATTATATTGTTATTGTATGTAGATGACATGCTTGTCGCAAGTTCTAACATGCAGGAAATAAATGTGCTCAAAATAAAATTGGCAAACTCATTTGCAATGAAGGGTTTGGGTGTTGCAAAAGAAATCCTTGGTATGAGAATAACTAGAGACAGGAAGAATCGCAAATTAACATTGTCTGAAAGTGAGTACATAGAAAAGGTGTTGAAAAGGTTTAATATGCAAAATGCAAAACCAGTTAGTATACCTTTGGCTAGCCATTTCAAATTAAGTAAGGAGGAGTGCTCCAAGACTCAGGAAAAAATGGCTCATATGTCTAAAGTTCCATATGCATCAGTAGTTGGAAGCTTAATGTAAGCAATGGTCTGCACAAGGCCTAATATTGCACATGTAGTGGGAGTTGTAAGCATGTACATAAACAATCCAGGAAAAGAACATTGGATGGCGGTGAAGTGGATTCTCAGGTATTTGAGAGGTACCACAAATCAAGCATTATGCTTTGGTGGTTCACACATTGCTCTACAGGGATATGTTGATGCAGATATGGCGGGTGATAGAGATAACAGGAGGAGCACAACAGGGTATGTGTTTACTGTAGGTGGAACAACTGCCAATTGGGTCTCAAAACTGCAAAGTGTTGTTGCACTCTCAACAACAGAAGCAGAGTATGTTGCTGCTACAAAGGCTAGTAAAGAAATGATTTGGTTACAAAGGTTTTTGGATGAACTAGGTAAGAAGCAGGAGTTGGGTAGGTTATACAGTGACAACCAAAGTGCCATACATCTTGCAAAGAACTCTGCATTTCATTCCAAGACTAAGCATATACAACTCAAGTACCATTTCATACGGTCAGCGTTGGAAGATGGACAATTGAAGTTGGAAAAGATACACACTAGCCAAAATCCTGTGGATATGTTAACAAAAGTTGTAACCAGGGAGAAAATGAGAATATGCTCAGTTTCAATTGGTCTTCAAGTATGATGAAGAAGATGAGAAACATCCAGGTCCAAAGTGGAGTCATTTTCCAACAAATGAAGCAGTGATGGAGTTGCTATAATCAGTCTCCAAGTGGGAGATTGTTGGGTGTGGACCCTGATTATCTTCTGTATTCAAAAGTATCGCCGCATTGGACCCTAGTTCAAAATGGGGCAGCAACACTGCTTGCAAAATATTCACTGTAGGGGGGGATCCAGTGGGGGTGCGACTGCAACCTTTTGGGAGCTCCCCCATCACAGCGCCCCCGAAGCTAAGAATAGATGTAAAACTGCCTTGTAAAATGTTGTAATTTCATAGTCAATCTGGGCTGTTCATTAGGCGGAGATTTGACAGTAGAAGTTATGTTTAATTTAGGGTTTTTTTCCCTAGAAGGCACCTCCTCGCTATATATGAGGGAATTGCATTACGTCTATGTATATCTGTATTCTGAGTGAGGAAGAGAGAGGAGATTGAGAGCGAAGAGGGAATTACAACAGATCTGCTGTAGGTTGTATCTCTTCAGTTTGCTGGATAATATAAAAGGAAGGACTGACTGTTTCTTTGTGGACATAGCCCAAACTGGGTGAACCATGTATATCTGTGTCTCTCTTGTTTTATGTGTTTTCTGTGTTTATATTTCTGCAATATTTTATGTGTTCCATTGCTATGTAATATATAATTTTCTAACAGAAAAAGTCCTAAAAAAGAATTCTAAATCAATCTTTTTCAGTTTAATGAGCTAGAAAAAGAGGGAAAAAGAGTTGCTCAGACCATTGTCATAAGTGTTTAACGAGGCTGACGATGAAAAACTTGGGGATTTATCAGTTAAAAGAGGGAGAAAAGATCCCATAAAAGAACACACTGATAGCTACTTTGTAGTAGTTTAACAAGCCCAAAGAAGGAGACTCAAGGTTTTTCAGATTAACAAGCAAGAAAAATACCATAAAAATAATGCTCGATCTTCTTCATGGTAGTTTAATGAGCCCGAAGAAGGAGACTCAAGGATTTTTCAGATTAACGAGCCAAAAAAATACCATAAAAAGAATGCTCGATCTTCTTCGTGGTAGTTTAACGAGCCTGAAGAAGGAGACTCGAGGTTTTTTCGGATTAACGAGCAAGAAAAATACCATAAAAAGAATGCTCAATACTTCTTGATATAATACTTGACAATAGAAGGGTCTATGCCATGCACTTCTTCATAAGACCAAGAGAAAACATCGCTGAAGTCCTTAAAAGGGTAGGTGAATCTCGTAATTTCCTTAGGATTGCAATCGGCTCCAACCTGGATGTTTTCCACGATATTTGTCTTGATAGAAATATCGATGAGCAAAGTCTTTGAAATATTGCCCATGTTTCCCTCCGAGTCCAAAGTTTGGATATTCATATAAGGTGAGGAAATGATTTCAGGTCCGTTAGATGACAGGATTTGAAGAGGCATCATGTCCAAATCAGATATAGAAACACGATGGTGTGAGTCCTCCCAAGGTCGCTCTTCTAAACACATGATCTATCTAATAGCTTTGTATGTAGGTATGACTTGATTGAGGGGATAAAAATAAGGAACAGTTATGGGAGGGGCAGTGGTACCGTTGGCCATGACCAAAGTGACCAGAGACTTGGATGTAGATTGAATAGCCTGGTAGGCTAATTCAGCTGGTGATAGCAGCATTTGTTCTCCATAGGTGTCAATGTCTGAAGGGGCTGGTAGGATCCAAGGATCAGTTGGTTCATGAGGAATGGATGAAACCATATTGACCGTCTGTCGAACTGCTAATGGCAGAAGAGGGAAATAACCCATCAAGGGAGAGTCCTTCAATAGACTAGTACCAATACTGACGTAAGAGTTAGGTACACCACCCACTAAGGGTACAAATCCACTAGGTAACAGGGAATAATCAGGGGGTGCAAAAGGACATCTGGTCCACTGTGACTATCTTTCCATCCAATGGAAATAGGATGATGCGAAAGACACTATACACAATGGCAGTCATGGTGTAAGTCCAATTGCGACCCAACAATAGATTATAGTCGAGCTTTCTATCTATGACTTCGATGTTCACTGTTACCATTTTCCAATTCAAGGTGATGGGGTAGCTAGTTAGGTAACCTTTTGGGATGAAAGTGTGGTCATCGAAATTTTTAAGATAATTTGACGGTGGGCAGGGAAAATTTTAAGAACCCCCCCTAAATTTATAAATATAATAAATGGGCGAATCTCCATGGTATATAGGAAAAATGAAAGGCGATTTTATCAATAATATAATATGTATATATAATTTTTTGGCGAATCTCTGACCAGGCATGGCGAATATTTTACTCAATTATAAAATCTTGTAAGATCTTGGCGAGTCTTTCACTAAATAATAAAACTTTGTAAAGTCCTAGTGAATCTTAGCATAGGCTACATGCTGGTTTAATTCCCCCATTTAAATAGGCTCAATACCATGGGTCAATACCATGTGCCATTTTGGTGAATACCATGGGTCAATACCATGTACCATTTTAATTTTTATTAATTCTAATATTAGGGTTAATAATGGTTTTTTGCATGGTATTAATAGCAATCTAGTCCATGGTATTTGTCCCATAGTATTTTGGCCATAGGTTTCACCTAAATATAACCCATTTTTTGAGTGTTCGTAAATATAAGGTGACTTATGGAGTAAATATAAAAAAATGTTTTATTTGTTTACCATACCTCTCATTTATTTATATTTTTATTAATTTACCATACCTCTTTTACAAATATGGTATTTGGCCCATAGGATTCACTTAAATAAAACCTCTTTCTTGAGCCTTCATAAATAGAATGAGGGTTATGGACTAAATATAAAAAGAGGTTTTATTTATTTACGATACGTCTAGTTTATTTATATTTTTATTTATTTACCATACCTTTTGAGTAAGTATAAAAAGACGTTTTATTTATTTACCATACCTCCACTTTACTTATATTTTTATTTGTTTACACCCTTACATGTATATAAGGTGACTTATGGAGTAAATATAAAAAATGTTTTATTTATTTACCATACCTCTCATTTATTTATATTTTTATTAATTTACCATACCTCTTTTATAAATATGGTATTTGGCCCATAGGATTCACTTAAATAAAACCTA
This sequence comes from Pinus tabuliformis, assembly GCA_031772625.1. Lineage (NCBI taxonomy): Eukaryota > Viridiplantae > Streptophyta > Pinopsida > Pinales > Pinaceae > Pinus > Pinus tabuliformis. The sequence continues at coordinate 852,549,383 of CM062820.1, read as the reverse complement.
TTCTTGAAAATGGGCGAATGGATTCTCTTAAATAAAACCTATTCTTGAAAATGGGCAAATGGAAGGTTGTAAGTCCTAATTTCAAGGGCTAATTTTACCTTTTTTACTCTCTCCCTTAAAATAAGGTGGGCTATTTGAGGTGATTTGTAAAAATGTACTATGATACAAAATAATCGCCCACTAAAAATTTAGAACCCCTTAATTTCGCCAAAGGGCGAACATTCGCCCCTAAAATTATCCTTGACGGTGGGGATAGGGTGGAGAACCTAAAGCGAGCCAACATGAAGCTAGTTTTATGTAGGTTGAAGCACCTTCGTGAATGACAATTCTATGTATCCTTTTCCTTTCGAAAATATTTGCACCTGAAATGCAAGCTGGTGTTAAAGGGGAGGTTTACATTTTTCCATGTCGAAAATTGCAAGCATGGAATCCTGAGGGTCGATACCACCAATAGCCGAAAGTAGAGCTTTCCTTTGTGTTGGACAGGTTTGTAATACTTCAAGCGCCAACATAGCTAATGGTGCTTGCACCAAGTCTTATACAATACTGTAGTGTTGGGTGGCACGTGCATATATATTGTGCGTTGTGTGATGAAATGCCCCTTTTTGGGGGCGAATCACAAGATGAGAAATTAGCCTTTCGATATGAAGATCGTTAGGTGGTGGTGGGTTTTGACTTGAGGACGGTTCCTCTGCATGAGTGACTGGAGCTCCATAATATTTATCCTTGGTTTGTAGATCTACTGTTTCAAAGGTGTAAATGGTAGATGGTCCCTCACCAGTTGAAGGATGTTGCGAACCACCATTGCCCCCTTGTAGCGGTTGGGGTTGGTTTGCAATAAGGTGGTGTTGTTGCTGAATGGGGAAAGGATTATTTAGGACAACAGGGGTCCTGCTAGTGTCCTTTTTAGCAATGAAATTTGTGCATTCCTGAAGACATAGTCAACGATAGGACATGTCGTCTTAGACACAGATTTTGCATGGGAATCTGGCGGGTTTATCCTTTCCATCGTCAGAGGGCGTAGTAGCCTTTTGCTTTGGGTTGTGCTGCTTTGTTGACTGCTCTTCAGAAGGAGCAATCTTTTTCTTATTCTTCTTTTTCTTACCACCAAGATTTTGTGTAGAATACACAGAGTTTATCATGGTGGTAGGAAGAGCAGTCAATTTGGTAGATAGGTCAACTGACATCTGGGCAATGTGACTGCTGAGTTGTTTTATAGTAGCCTCGGAGGTTGCACCGATAATCCCAACGACGTGCACTCCAGGTCGTTGAGTAGCGAGAGCATTGGAGTTGTGAGGGGCATTGGGAATTATGTCGTATAGAGTGCCAAACTGTGAATATATCAAATCTAAATGCTGGGCACCATGAATGGATTGGTATTCTGTGACCACACCACCCAAGATGACATATTTAGCGATTTGGGGGAGTACAGACTTGCAGAACCAATCCACTAATAGATAGTCTGGGAGGGGACCTTTTACTAACCTATACGTACATCTCCATTCATGTATATGATCAGAGATGTGGGTGGCAGTATCCTAACGTAATGAAGTGAGGATTTCCATCCTAGTTTCATAGCAGATGGGTAGCTAGAAGTGCTTTAAGAATTCCATCGATAAAGCGACAAAGGTATTGACTGATGTGTGTGGCAACTCGATGTGCCACTTGTCTACATTTCCAGTGAGGGTGCGGGGAAAGAGATGTAGTCGGATACTATCATCCACCATGGAGTTAGAAACACACCATAGATGATAGGTGGTGATGTGTGTACCCGGATCCTCCCCTTGTTTCCCTTCGAACTTCGGGATGTCTGTCAATATTTTATGCGGGATTGGCAACCAAAGTAAGTTATGATAGATGGGGTCATTTGTAACTTTGTACAAGTTGGGGATATCAAGCGTTGCCAAGAAAAGAAAATTGTTTGATGCCCTTGAATCAGACCAAGGCGATGACATTTGACTTGAGGATCCTTGCGGTACTCCCATCGTGTTTTTTCCAATATTATACACATGTTGCATGGTATAGTAAGTGCCTTGGGGTATGGTATTGTATTGTGGGTTTCCATAGGGATTGTTAGGCTAGGGGATGGAAGTGCCCCTAGGATAAGGAATTCCCCCTTGAGTCATTTGAGGTTGTGAGTAGGGTGCCCCTATGGATTGATTGGGACCTTATTGAGGGTTCTCGCTCACCACATAACTAACCATAGGTCCTTGAATAACATAAGGAGGGTTCATGTCAATCAATGGCTGACCATGTATACCTGAAAACGAAGGGGGAAGTGTCATGCTCCTGGCCAGTATATGCATATTGGGAACTATGCCCCTAGATGCCTAAATCTAGGGGTTATAACTATACAATGGATGTCAACAATATTGTTGGTTGAAGGGACCCATGCTAACCATGCTATATTGAGAATTATAAGGAGCGCTATATGTAGCACTTGTCGAAGGTCTAGGGGTTGACACAAAAGGGGCAGAATCCAGACTGTACTGGGTTCCACTCGTGGAGGGTGTCATGATAAGATTTGAACCTGGTACAAATGGGATAGCGGGGTTTACCATCATAGGTGTGGTACTGACTGTGGACTGGGGAAGTGGTGGTGGACCAAAAGTATCCACAAAATCTCATGACCCCTTAGTCATCAACAGGATGGGTGGAAATGTTCTAACTGAAGGCAAAGGAGGCACAAATGCTATAGGAACCAAGAGTGGGCCCAAATGATTCATGATCGGAGGATTGTATGCAACAAGAAATCCTTCAGTAAGGAAATCCTCTGGTAAGCTTGAATCTTGGGATGTCCAAACTAATTCTATGTTAGATCTCAGAGACTAATTTCTTGAATATATGGAATCCAATTCACTAGAACTCGATGGATCCTCCACAGTGAGTGGGGGAAGTCCTAACAACCATATAGATTGAAGACGAGGGCCGGATGTAGCCACAATGGCCGATAATTTTTATCTATAAATTTTACAGTGATGTTTATGAAAGTCTCGGTGATAACACTCTAGCACTTAAAAAAATAAAAAATACACTAAGGAAATCAATCAACAAGTAGAGGGAAATGACCCTGTCTGATAAGCACCGATCACTGGGGATGAAACCCAATATCACAATGAATAAAAAAGAGAGTTGGCCAAATGTATAGTTATGATTACACTTGAGCTTCACCCAAACCTCAGATTAAGGGGCTAAGTACTCTCATGAAGATGAGCACGCTCCCAAAACTGAAGACAGAGTAGGTTCGTCTGTGTTAGGTACCAGTGCAGCTCGCCCAAGTCTCCTTGTGTTCATCCCTAAAATTAGTTTTGAATTATTTTCCTTCATTTTCCTCCTCATATGCAACTTGTGACCTTTCACCTCCCTTTTCTCCTAATTTCTGTTATTTTCATAAATAAATGTGCCAAAAATTCCATTTTTCCTTTCCAAAGCCTTACCCATTTCCTTTTCTAATTTCCTTAGCCATTAACCAATCACAAGTGATCCCCATCACGAGGAGTATGCCCAACATTCAACTTGGAATAAGTGTCCCATCAACGATGGTTATTTTTTTTCCTTTATTAAATTTTATTACATGGAACTTTCACTGGGGTTGTTATAGACCCCCACCCCTTGGGGGAACACTATCCTTGGTGTTCAACAACACCTATAACCACAAGCATTTTGTAAACAAAATATATTGTTGATGTATATTTATAAATTATCTCAATGCAGTATTTGCAATGATCATCTCGCTGAGGAGAAAACCAACATGAAAACATAACAACACAACATCATAATGACATGACACCTGTACCGCTTATTGGATCTTTATAACATAGCTCATGGCAGTATTTACATTCATAGACATATATGCTTATACCAAATATCACTAAAACATATACCAAAACATATACCCATATATATACCAAACACCACATTAAAACTACTTTGCCTCAACCGGAAAACAAGGAAGGATACATAGCCCGCATCTTATCTACCATCTCCCATGAAGCTTCATTGGGCACAAAGTGCTTCCATTGCACTTTAACTTTCTCAATTTCTCAATTTCAGAGCATGAACACATTTTTCTGCAATATATACTAAGGATCTGGATGGAATTCTCCTTCTGGCCCCACCTGTAATATAGACTAGTCAATCACATGATCATCATCTTTAACATACCTATTAAGTAATGACACATGTAAAACATCATGGATTTTCATTGTTAGAGGTAGTGTAATTCGATAGGCTATTGGTCCAATCCTCTCAATAATACTGAAGGGTCCACAAAACCGTGGTGCTAACTTGGCACATGATCCAATCCCTAAGGAGCTCTTCTTTAGTTTGATGCATAAGTACACCTGTTCCCCAACCTGGAACTCCTTGAAAAACCTGTTCTGATCTACATAGCTCTTCTGAATATCTTGTGATGCCTTTAGATTCTTCTTTATCACCTAGATTTCCTGTCCCATATCTTCCAACATGTATGTTCCAATCATCATCCTATTAACGGGATCACTCCAACTAATAGGAGTATTGCAACTCCACCCATGCAATGCCTCAAATAGATTGATCCTTAAAGGTTCCTGATACCCATTTTTGTAAGAGAAATATTCAAGTGGAAGGTACTCTTCCCACTTTAACTACTGATGCATCACATACATCCTCAACATGTCCTCCAATATCCCTTTGCCCCTCTCTATCTATCCATCTATCTGTGAATGATAAGTTGTATTGAAGGCCAACTCTCTATCCAAACTTGGAAACAACTCCTTCCAAAACTTGGAAGTGAACTTCGACTCCCTGTGTGACACAATCTTATTTGGAATAGCATGCAATGTAAACACTTCTCTGATGAATACTTGTGTTACATTTCTAGCTGAGAATGTAGACTTCACTGGAATGAAGTGCATAACCTTTTTCAACCCGTCCACTACAACCATGATGGAATCATGTTGTATCACTATCCTCAGAAAAAATGTGATGAATTCCATGGAAATGACCTCCCATTTCCATTCTGGAATCGCAATTGGTTGTAGAAGTCCACCAAGATTCTTACACTATGCCTTCACACACTAGCAATCAAAACACCTAGCCACAAACTCTACTACATCCATCTTTAGTTTTGGCCAATAATAAAATCTCCTTACTATTTTCAGTGTCTTCTGATAAGCTGGGTGATTTGAATATGGCTTCGCATGAAATTCCCTCCAAATCACCTTCTTGAGCTTAATACTATCTGGCACATATATCCTCTCTTTGAATCTAACCAATCCATCTGTTGTAAGACAATAATCCACATCAGGTGCACCTACAGTTGTACCTGTACATGTAATACTACATGTACCTATACTACCACCTGTACTTATACTTGTACTATCACTTATATAGTACCTATACCAGTATTGTACTACAACCTGTTCATAATCTCCATATATTTGACATCCTGTTGACCTACCTACAAGATCCTATCTTGTCAGTCTAGCCCATAGGAGCTCATAGTTTCTAAGAGGTTTACCTGAATCCGCTTGCTAATAGCCACTGCCACCATATTCTCTTTGCCTTTGATGTACCTGATCTAAAAATCAAACTCACTGATCATATCCAATCTCCGATCCTGCCCACCATTTAGATTCAGTTGGTCAAATAGATACCATAAAACACTATGATCACTCATCAATGTAAACCTCCTACCTAGAAGATAGTGTCTCCAAAGCTTCAACACATGTATAATTGTTGTCAACTCAATACCATGTTTGGGGTTTCTACTCCTGCTCGTTCAGTTTTCATGACTCATAACATACCACATATGCATCCTGCATAAGGACTCCACCAAGTCCTTTCTTGCAAGCATCTGTGGATACTACAAACTCCTTGTCTAGGTCTACAATCTTTAACACTGGTGTATGTGTCAATAAATGATTGAACTACTCAAAACTAGCCTCACACTCCTCTTTCCATTTGAACTTCTTACCTTTCCTCTGCAATGATGTGATAGGATAAGAAATTTGTGATAAGTTCCTGATGGAACTCCTATAATAGCCTACCAACCCCATGAAATATATCACCTCATCTACATTCTTAAGAGCTACGCACTCCATGATTGCCCTTATGTTTTCTGGATCTACTGCAATTCCCACCTTGGAGACAATATGTCCCAAGTAGTGTACCTCAGTCTGAAAGAAACTACATTTGTTGAGCTTAGCATACAAATGATGCTCTCTCAACAACCTCAACACTGTTGCTAAATTTTTGGCATGCTCTTCCTCATTTTTATAATATACCAATATGTAATCAATTAACACAACAAAAAATTTATCCAAATATGGACACAACACACTATTCATCAAGCACATAAATGTAGCTAGAGAATTAGTCAAACCGAATGGAACTACAACAAACTCATAATGCCCATACTTGGTCTGAAAATATGTTTTGTAAATTTCCTCCTCTTTGATGTGTACATGATGATATCTGGATCTTAGATCAATCTTGGAGAACAATGTTTCTCCTTCCACTTATCGAACAAGTCATCAATCCTCGGTAATAGATACCTGTTCTTGATGGTCACTTTGTTCAAATGCTTGTAGTCAATTTATAATCTGAGAATACCATATTTCTACTTCACAAACAAGACTCATGTGCCCCATGGTGATACACTTAGCCTAATTTATCCATTGCTCAACATTTCCTTCAACTGTAGCTTCAACTCTACCAACCCAGGTGTGATCATCCTATAAGGTGCTTTTGATGTTGGAGATTCCCCTGGCACCAAGTCAATAGAAATGTCTACCTCCCTATGAGGTGGAGACTTGGTAATGTCCTCAAGAAATACATCCTTGAATTGCTGTAAACCTGGGTACTTGCTCAAAACATTTTCATCCTCAGCTTCCTTACCCTTGTCACTAGAAATGTGCACTGCAAATAACACATACCCTTTCCTGCGACTATGCTTTGCTTGCATAGTTGTTACCATCCTAACTGATGTGGCTTTCTTCTTACCCTGTAAGACTCTCGGTTCTCCATTGTCATCGACAAACTTAATGTCTTTGTCATAAAAATCCACCTTATTTCTATGAAGATACAACCAATCCATGCCCATCGACATACTGTATGATCCCAACAGTAATACACTCAGATGTGTTGCAATAGGCATACTATTCAAATAAAATTCACAAGCTCTTACCCAATGGTGAACTCGCTTCTTTGTACCTATAGCCAATTGTACTAACCGAGAGTTTGCATGCAATTCCTTACACAAACCACACTTATCCACCAAGTCAGGGCTAACATAGCTATAATTAGATCCAAGGTCAATCAAAATACTAATAACTTGATCACAAATCTTATCATGCATCTTAATGATAGATGCATGGTAATCTTCTTGTTTTTTATCAAATGCTGCATAAATACGAGGAAATCTTTGACCCGCATCCCCAACATTCTATGCGTCTTGTGCACTATTTATCTTAGGCCTACCATCTTGATTTTGCAAATAATCTCTCCTATGATGATCTTTTCTACAATTCCAACACTCTATAGGCTTCCAACTTGCATCCTTGTTCTGCTCCTCAGATCGATATCCTTGTCCTCTATCTGATGCATTAAACTTATTAGATGGCACTACATTCTCTTTATTACCTATACCCTTAGCTCTTGCTCAATTTCTGTCCCATTTTCCTTTAGTATTTGCATTACCTTTCTAGTTTGGCTTAGTCTTAAATTTGCGCTTCGATTGTTCATAGAAATGCCTTAACTTTCAAATGGTGTCGACCAATGATTTAGGCTCATCAAAATCAATCCTATCTTTAGATGCAACTAATAATCCACTAATGAATCTCTGAATCTTGGCCTTCTCCTCTGTGAGGTAAGGCACATACCTTAGTAGCTCCAATAACCTGCTAGTGTACTCCTCATCAATCATGGATCCCATTTGTAGCTCATAGAAATTTTTTTCCCTGTCATCAAAGTATCTCTGTGACAAATACTTCTTCTTGAATAACTGCTCAAACTCACTCTAGTTGAAGTATTCCTCATGAATACATATGACATTATTCATGTCTTCCAACCAAATGTCTACTTTACCTTTGAGATTGAATGTAGCTACTCTAGAATTCATGTTCTCTGAAAAATCATGTAGCCCGAGGAACTTCTTCATGCCAAGTAACCATGCCTCTGCATCATGTGGTTTCTTCACCTCTCCATCAAACGTAGGTGGATTTTATTTCTTAAACTCATCTAGAAAGTATCCCCTACCACTCCACCTGTAAGGATTATAATGATGACGATAATAATGCCTATCTGAATCAGAACTAGAATAGTACTTGTGTCTATCCCCTCTCCTGTCCGGAGCATCCAACAATTTTCCATCTATAGCCATGTCATCTCTATCTCACCTATGACCACCATGTGAGCTACTACCATATGCCCCATTTATTTTTTCCTCCTGCTCATAGCTGATTTGACGTGGTCCCTGTCGCTACAAATCTAACAAACTTTGAAGTATCACTACAACTACCTCTGCTTGTTTTCCCTATGTTTGCATGATTATGTAATTATATGCATTACAACTCCTTATTTATTACTTTAATCTTCTCAGTGTATTTTCCAAATAGGAAGAGTTCCCAACATCATACTACTCATTTGATTCGTAGGGAGAGTCTTTGTAGTATACCATATTGCTATCCATTTGATATTTCTTCCTACAAGGTATATCATGTTAGCTAAACCAAATCACAATAAACCAAAACAATGTAAACTTTGAAATGGGAACTATATACTCAAAATGGGAACTCTGGCCAAAAAACGCCAAAAAAACATAAAAAACAGTGCTAAAAACGAAAAGTCTGTATACTGGAATGATGGTTTTTTTTTAGGGACAATTTTGAACATGTTTTAAAAATGGCAGTGAAAATGAAATTTTCATGCAAAATACAGCGTGAAAACGAAAAAGTGAATATACTGGAACGATGATTTTTTTAGGGTCAATCTTCAAAATTAAAAAAAAAAAATGCTAGTAAAATGATCCAACAACATAAAACTTCTCATTTAACACCATATGGAAATCACAATTTTTATTTCAAGGTACAATGCATAAATAATTTAGATAAACTGTCTTAAACAATTATTCAAAATCACTCATATTTTCTTGCACGCCATCAGAATTCACATCTTTAAATGAGTGACTGGATGCTGACGAAGATGTTCCATATTCCTCTCTTTCAACAACTAGTGCCCCATCTGAGTCCACATGCATGCCCATCATTTCAGGTTTGAAAATTCTTCTATATCTACGACTGGTTTCAACAGACTCCCATCTCAACACTGTTCCTTCTGGTAACAACCTTTTCAGAATCTCTATCATCTTGAAGCAAAGAGTTCCTCTCTTTGTTAAATTGAAGTTATAAACAAGTATATCAACATCCTCCAATTTTAATATGTCTGTGCAGCGACGATTTATATTCGTACCCTTTCTTTTTCTCTTTCCGCCATTTTTTTTGTCAACTACCATCTCTGGCTTATACACACCATTGAATGAGTGTGTATTTGTGGCATACCAATGTACTTCAACACTTGTAACATCCTCATTTTCTGTAAAGACCTTTATAACTTTAGCAGCCCAGAATGGATAGTGTTATAGAAATTTTTGTGCCTTACAGCTATAAGCATGAAATGTCCATAAATCAAGGGATCCTAAGTCCCTAAAGATGTTGTTTCAACTCCTAAAGAAACAAGGTCAACCAATGACAGCTTATCCCAGAAGTTTTCCACCAAAAACTACTCAGAATCAGTCAAATCAGGATAAATTCAAGTGCTCCACTAGCTTTCTGCGTTGCAAAGCACCCCAGTACACTAGCTAGGTGCGTTGCAACGCACCTAAATGCGTCACCAGGGTGCGCTGAGCGGGAAATGCCAAATGGCAGTGTCATTCCGCGAGGTGGACAGACAATGGAAGCTTCCAGAATCTTCCTCAATGACACTTGCCTCACTGAGTTCGGCCAAGGATGAGTAAGAGGCTCTCAGCCTCCAAGTGGAAGCAAGAACTGACAGAGAGAAGCCACAAGTCAAAACATAAGTTGACTCATCCTCTCTGCTTACATCTATATAGGGATCCCTCATCCCAGAGATGCAGAGGCTGGAATTTTGTACTTTGCAGAGAATTGCTGTTGGTTTGAGATTGAGATTAGTACATTGGGTGATTTATGCTTTGTTGGAGGTGAGGAAGGGATTCCTTTGCTGGGAGGTAGATGCTGGATCAGGACTCACTTGGTTGTATCTCCTCTTGGACTTTCTTATCATATCAATAAAACTATTTGAGTTTCTCCTACATGCTGTGTATCAATGATGTTTTGTTATATTTGCATGTTTAGCTTAATCTGATCCTAAGCTTTTTATGAATGTAAATCTATATCTTCGTGTAGTTTCTCTCTTCTGTGATCTTGCAGGAATTTGGCGAAGCTGGGCCGGTAAGGGAGCAGGGAGCTGGTAGCTATTGAAGAGAGGAGCGATTGGATCAACAAACTAGCGCAAGACACAGGTTAGTTTATCCTTCCTCTTCGTTTACATTTCATAAAGAAGAATACTCAAGTAGATTTCCTTGTTTGTTGCTAAGGCACTGTCACACCTTAGAGTGGGATAGGGGCGTTCTGAATAGATACTTTTCCCAACAACAGAATGGCGACTCCACTGGGGAATCATATCTAGTTAGTTTATTTGTGTTTCTATTGTTGTTCTTCTCATAAACTTAGGAGTGGCGAATCGAACTGCATTTACCATTTACAAATGCAAAGTAGAGATCTGCTGCTCTAGTCCATTCACTGGGCCTGTTTATGATCTGAACAGCTGATCCAAAAATTCTCTAACTGCCCTTTGTGATAGCTCTTAGTCCTCCTTTAAATCATCCCTCTAATTGTACTTTACTGATAGCTTTTATCCGGCCAAAAACCATAGATTAAACTGCAAACCGTAACCCAGAACCCAGAGAAAATTCTCGTTTATGCTTCAGCGCAGGCTCTGTGAAGAGGTTCTGAATTTCAACGCAGGTCCCGAGAGGGCTACCTGCGCTGCAATTCAGTTTCTCTGTGCAACAGGTGCGCTGATCAGCCTTTGCCCTGTGCAGCTGTGGTTCTTTGCTTCATTTTGTTCAGTTTTATCTCTAATTTTTGCAGCCTGTTATCAGTGTGTGTACCTATCTGAAAACCCCTTTTCTTTGCCTTAATTCCGCCTCAGTTGTATAAAAGAAACTATATTTGTTTTTGTGTATTTGTTACATCATTTGCAGTTTCCCATTACAAAAGTAAACTAGTCATACTGTCGCCCTTAGATCTAGACCTGTCGTAAGTGTCGTTTTGATCTTAGGAGAAAGTTTGTTTGCTGTTGACAGTTGATTGCGCTTTTACTTTTGTCTTTTGGTTTGAATTTATAAATTTCTAGTGTCGAAACAAGTGTTTACTTCAAAATCATAAAGTGTCGTAATCGTCTTTTTGATTTCAAAAAGAAACTTGTTTGTGTTTTCACTTGAAATCGAATTCAAATTTGTACAACAACTTTCTTTTTAGGCATCAATATTAAGAAAGTGAAAACAAATACATGCATATGTGAATTTGCATATTGACAGTTTGTATGGCTTGATTTAGGAAAAGTGCATTTACAGTGTGCTCTATGCTCTTTGAGAAAAGATTGTGTCTTTCTTTTCCCCTTGTAGCTAGGATTTTCATTGTTGAAAAGAGATAAAAGCTTGCTTATCATATTTAGACTGCATTTAGGAATTGTATCTACATCTCGTGGTGATCCAAAAAGACAAACTTCTAAGAAAGATCAACCTAAAATAAATTGAATGAACTTAACAACGCTTTGTAACTTAACGCACAACATAGAGGTCTAGGCTAGAGACGTGTTCCGACGTCGTAAAGCCTGGTAACTATTGTCCTCACTGTTGGTTGGGTGATTCCTCCACTGTGAGACGATAAGTGCCAGTACGGATTGTGCTCCCACGTACCGTCGAGTATATATTGGGAGACCCCTATATGCATAAAACCTTTATCCATAGGAAGCCGTGTCGACCGCCCTACTGATCGCAATGCACTGAACACAACATTCGGGAAGACTGACCGCCCGTACCCTAAAAATTATTCTGTGGTTTTGCGATTAGTTTGGCACACCCTCTACCTAGAACTCCAGAGCAGTCCCTTTCGTTCCTTTTCAGACTCCTTAACGGAAAAGGTCCATCTGAGCACTTGTCACTTCAGGCTCATTAAAAATCGAAGGAGACTAGAGTCATATTTTGCTTTTTCTCGACTCTTTAAAATTGAAAAAGCAAGTTGTGTCCAAGCGTCATTAAAATTTATTTTAAACGGAATATTCATACCCTTTTCCCTGCGTTGATCTTTAGGTTGAGAAAATGGAGCCTACCAACCAAGGAATTCCCCTTGGTGGAAATCCTAGTCCCTTCTCCTCTTGGGGAGATGTTGGTGCACCTCATATGGCCACATTGTCGCTTCCAGGATTGACAATTGGCTTGCCAGTCTGGCTCTTCTCAACCAATGTCGTTCAGAACACCACTATTCCTGAACAGTCAAATCAGCAATTAAACGAGTCCAAAGTTTCCCACCAACCTTCTACTTCCTCTCTTCCTTCCTCTTCACTTGACGGGACTGGTAAAGCTAAAAACCAAGTTCCTAAGGAGAAGAAGGAAAAGACGAAGAAAGAGAAAAAGAAGAAGGAGCCAAAGGCAAATAAGGGAAAACAAGTGTCTTCTAAAGAAAATCCACACACAGCACTGACTAGGCCTAAATCGCCATGTGACATTTGTAGAGGAGATCACTTTCACAGAGATTGTCCTTGCATCCCTCGGATACTAAGGGACTGGTCTCCTCGTTTGCACAATCCGTTGTCGTCAACCTCTGATAGCCATGTTGAAAACACACCGTCAACTAGTGAAAGTGAAGTCCCAGGACAAAAAGGGAGGGCTAGACCTCCCTGTAGACTGTGCGAAGGCAACCATGCCCTCCACCGTTGTCCCTTCTTAGACGAAGCTAAAAGAGTTTTGGATGATCGTCCGGTTTCACCGTTACGACTTCCTCCTGGATTTAAAATCTCTTGCCGAGTCCTTCGTTAGTTGAAAATCCAGCTGGCTCGCTCAAGTGGTCAGCTGAAGCATCTATCATTGAAGATAAACCAACTGAATCCATACCAGACGAAAGTCAAAAGGTCAAGGCGGCAGTTGACCCGGTTTTGCCTTCAGAAGTTTTATCTTCGAATGATACAGTCACTGAAGAGGATAAGGATGACACCGTCCAAATACTCTTCATCAACACAGACTCCGACGAACACGGGGGCAATCCACCCATTCCTTTATTGCAGGAAGGAAGTTCGTCAGAGCCATACCCGGCCGTCTACTCGGTCCCACCACCAAGCAACCTAGTTGTATCCTTCGACTGGAACCAACTAGGCAGACCCCGTTTTCCAGCAAGCATACCATTCCGAATTATCGTTCAAATATACAGAATGGTCATGGCTGGCACCATCATTCATGAGGGGGCATCTGTGAGTATCCTTTCCTCTATTGCTTGGAAAGCGTTTGGTTCGCCATCGCTTTTGCCTGAAATGAGAAATCTGACAGGCTTCGATAAAGGAACCAGTCGACCTTTAGGGATCCTCCCCAATGTGCCCATAACATTGAAAGGGAAGACCGTTCAAATGAACGTGATGGTCGTTCAAGGACCCTTGGATTATAACCTACTCCTTGGACGAGACTATATATATTGCATGGGAGCCATCGTCTCCTCACTCTTTAGAGTAATGTGTTTTCCGCACGAAGGAAGAGTGGTCAAGCTCGTAGACCAGCTTTCATTTCCCGGATCACGCATCGCAAATAGTCATATACCATTCCTAAATGGTCTCTTCACGCAAGAAATGTCTCAACCCATGGTCCGTCCTCCCGATGAGCGCGAGTGATTCGGAAGGATATGACTGGAACCCAGGGGGCATGCGTCCTGGTCTGCTTCGGCAGGAAAAATTTGGGTATAGGGTAGGTTTCCGCGGGAGAATATGACTAGTCCGTACCCCGTCCGTGATTGGAAGAGGGGTTGTTCTAGAATAAGATTCTTTTGTCAAAGTTATGTGAATCGGCGGGCATCGTCATTCACCTTTGTTTATCTCGGTAGACATCGCCGAAGAAATGTTTTGTTTGCTGCGCAAATGAGGTAATCTTTGGTAACTTGAAAGAGGTAGGCCTTTCCTGATAGAACAAATGTTTTGTCTGCAAATTGAGGGGTAACCTTGAAATCGTACTTTATACCTGGGGGCATGCAAACCTTTTGGAGTGCAAGCAAAGAGCAGTTATTTATCTGTTTTTTGGATTAGTCGTTTCCTAACTTGCATAAAGAAAGGATGCGGGGCAAAGCTTTGTAAGGCGCAAGCTCCATAAAAAATGGCATCTTATATGAGACATTCTTATCATATGACTGGATTAATCGAGCAGTTTTAGCACATAGTTCATGCTCGTTAAAAAATAAACATAAGATCGAGTAGTTTTAGCACATAGTTCATGCTCGTTAAAAAATAAACATAAGATCGAGAAAGTGTTTCAACCCGCATTTAAGCTCGTTAAAAAATGAACTATCCTCTGGTAAATAACCACCGTGAATGTAACATTATCAGCCATTAAAGCCTTGGTCTTGTTTGCACCGTCACCTCCACTTTTCCATTGGCTGATCATTCACCTCCATTTGATTGTTTACCCATTTTGAGGAACAGCTGCGAAGAGTGATTTCACTAGCCATCCTTGTTACACTGCCGTGATTGGAAAATTCCAACCCTTACCTGGAATCAGCTGCTACCCGTTTTATCACTCGTTCCTCAAAAGACGAGTCTTCTTTAAGCTCTTTTCATCTGAATCGTAAAATATGAAAAGATTGCCGAGTTTTGGCCTTCCAGCTCGTAAAAGCGACCAGAAGAGCTATCCCTCCTCTAGATTTTAATCTTTTTGGACCTGAGGGATTATTGCACAAAAAGATCGAGTGCTTGTTTTGTTCGGCTCGTTAAAACTATTGAAATTTCATCCCTTCTGTATTGTTTTATACTTTTTCGGACTTAAGGGATTAGATGACGAAAAAGGACTTCCGGAGTTACCTTTACGTTCCTTTTCAGACTCCCTAAAAAGAAAAGGACCGAGTTATCTTTGTCGTTAAACTCGTTAAAAACATTAATAGCGACAAACTTGTCTTTAGACGAGAACAAGTTTCACTATCGCTAGGCTCGTTAAAACATAGCGATGGGTTTGCCCGAAGGGCAAATTATAGAACAAGCATATGTTATCCTCCTCAAGCTTGACAAAAATAAAGAGGTACTGGTTAGCAATGACTGGGGAAAAATTGGGAAGAAACTCAAAGAAACTTTATTGGTAGCAAGTCGCTCTTGAACATGACACTTCCACTCCGTGCCTGAGTCGGGTTGGGTTGTTTCATTCACCGGTCACATCACCATGGTCTCACCATACCATCCACCTTTGGGGTAAATGCTACCAATCCATCATATAAGTGTCGCCGATATGTTCAAGAGAAGTCATCCAGAGAAGTCACCCGTGTCCCATCCACTACCATACATTATACTTCATTCTTTCATGACCGCCACCCTGAACCATGTATCATCAGATCGTTTTCACCTCCATCAAAATCATTTGCTCCGTTCCGTGTCATTGATGTGGGATACATCAAGGCCCTCCTTTGACGGATCGCTTCTTGTCGACATCAGCTCATTATCCAAGAAGTTGATCTAGGAACACCCCATTCAGTACTTTGAAGCTTGCATGCCTCAATGGCAAGTTTCTCACTTTCGGCGACAGGTATACATCAGTGACCTTCGACCGAAAGATTTTGCGTGGTGTTCGACGCCAAGTCCTTTATTCACACCATGTGAATTGTACTGCAGTACCTTGAGGGTCATTATCATTATCGGTGATTCCTCTCACGCTTGTTAACATTTTACATCATTGACTGGTAATCAAGCGATGTCTCTCCATGTTCGACTTCAAAACATTTCTCACATGGATCGACTTGTACTTCGAGTGAAGATCGGACGAGATTGAAGACCCCAGATCTAGTTTCATCAATCCGGGCTGCGATATATATTCAGGAAAAATAAAGACATTGACATGTACAGGATTACAGCACAGATGATCATCCTACCAAAAGGATGATGACTTCATCAAAATCATCAGTATACCATCAGACGATTGTCTGTCCTGTGTACATAAAAATGAATTTATAAATCTGAGCATGGGAATGCCCGCCTCAGCTAAATCATGAAAACAGTATGAAAATAATGTATTGTATTGTATCTTATTACAGGTCTCCTCCTAGCATTGAAAGAACTTCGGATCCTCCTAATAAAGCATTTCACCCGATAAACGGCCTCATACTTTAGGGGGCAACTGTTATAGACATTTTTGTGCCTTACAACTATAAGCATGAAATTTCCATAAATCAAGGGATCCTAAGTCCCTAAAGATGTTGTTTCAACTCCTAAAGAAACAAGGTCAACCAATGACAGCTTGTCCCAGAAGTTCTCCACCAAAAACTACTCAGAATCAGTCAAATCAGGATAAATTCAAGTGCTCCACTAGCTGCCTGCGTTGCAAAGCACCCCAGTACACTAGCTAGGTGCGTTTCAACGCACCTAAATGCACTACCAGGGTGCGCTGAGCGGGAAATGCCAAATGGCAGTGTCATTCCGCGAGGTGGACAGACAATGGAAGCTTCCAGAATCTTCCTCAATGACACTTGCCTCACTGAGTTCGACCAAGGATGAGTAAGAGGCTCTCAGCCTCCAAGTGGAAGCAAGAACTGACAGAGAGAAGCCACAAGTCAAAACATAAGCTGACTCATCCTCTCTGCTCACATCTATATATGGATCCCTCATCCCAGAGATGCAGAGGCTAGAATTTTGTACTTTGCAGAGAATTGCTGTTGGTTTGAGATTGAGATTAGTACATTGGGTGATTTATGCTTTGTTGGAGGTGAGGAAGGGATTCCTTTGCTGGGAGGTAGATGCTGGATCGGGACTCACTTGGTTGTATCTCCTCTTGGACTTTCTTATCATATCAATAAAACTATTTGAGTTTCTCCTACATGCTGTGTATTAATGATGTTTTGTTATATTTGCATGTTTAGCTTAATCTGATCCTAAGCTTTTTATGAATGTAAATCTATATCTTCGTGTAGTTTCTCTCTTCTGTGATCTTGCAGGAATTTGGCGAAGCTGGGCCGGTAAGGGAGCAGGGAGCTGGGAGCTATTGAAGAGAGGAGCGATTGGATCAACAAACTAGCGCAAGACACGGGTTAGTTTATCCTTCCTCTTCATTTACATTTCATAAAGAAGAATACTCAAGTAGATTTCCTTGTTTGTTGCTAAGGCACTATCACACCTTAGAGTGGGATAGGGGCGTTCTGAATAGATACTTTTCCCAACAACAGATAGCCATTGGGATCTCCATCTGCTAGCACTGCGATCATGCAACCCTCCTTAATATCCTGTATTGAACCCTTGTAAAGGTCTTCCATGGCTTCACATTGTGCATGAGATCTTCTGGAACCAATATACATCTCTCTTTCCTTTGCTTATGAAGAATTAATAATACCTTGAGATTGTTGCTGTTCAAAAATGTTTATTTCCTCATGTGCATTCGATACATTTTGTGGCCAAATAAATGGATTTTTCAAAGGTATATCTTCATTTGTTGTTGTTGAAATGATATCACTTTGATTATTGAAAAATGACTCCCACCAAACTGAATTAGCAATGTCAAAGTACTCATATGTATATCTAATACATTTTTTAATTTCTTCTAGGCAATTAGAATAATTTATATCTCTATTTTGTCTGTGTGCATTATGAACTTCACCAACTGATTGTAATAACAATATTTTTGATGCAAATATTGGATGATCTGGAATGAACTTTAAAATTTGCAAACCTGATGACGGTGCCCATTCTGTAGTAGTTGAATACTTATTGCCCCATATTAGTGTTTTCCCATCAATTTTTTTGATACGAAATTGATGTTGGAAGCTAATGTCATTAAGTTGTTCAATGCATTTCCCCTCACCATATGATCCCATAATAAACCTTCGCATGTCAACAGTTTCTTCCAACACATCAAAAGTAGGCTCTGGCATGTATGATTTCTTAATACATTCAATTAATGATGGCAAGCTCCCAACTTCCTTCCTTCTCAATGTGACTAAAAAATGACTGAACATCTGATCAATATGGTCATGAGTGTACCCAACAAGAAGGAAACCAACCTTTACCTTCTGAAAAATTCTCAATTCAGCAAGCATGTTTAGATATCCAAAAACAACCTGATTTTTGTTTTCACAGCAAGTGTTGTTCAATTGTAGATACAAAACTTCAGGAAGATTACTAGACTAATGAGAAAGCACATCATGAATTATGGTTATGGTCAGATTTGCATCATTATGAATATTTGGAGCTGTGAAGTACACCTTTGGCAACTTTTTCCCATTGAAGACCATACAACCAACCAAGTGATACTGAATAAAATTTTCCTCCTATAAATTTTTGGGTGTGCGAACAAAATGTAATCAATTATCAAACCCAAATATTTATTCATATCATCATAACACTTCTTTCAATGCCTGTACAACTTTTTCCTCTCATTTGTTTGTTGTTCGTGATGGTCCTGAAGTTCTTTGAAAATTGAATCTACACAACATAAAAGAAATCCATTAAGAAATATGTTTTCATACTTGATGAATATACAATTTTAAAAGTTAAAGTTATGAATGCTTACCTCTTTCTAACCCTTCACATTTGTCCCTTTTTGATTTAAGAGAAGCACATGTATTGCAAATCCCCATCCTTGTCTTCTTAGGAATACGGACATTGTTGAATTCTTTCTTCCATACCTTCACAAAATATTGATATGTAATAAACCGACCATGTCCCTCAGCACCTTCTGCATATTCTTTGTATAAGTTTTATATTTCTCGTCTTGAAAATTTATCTAGAATATGTATTGTCTCCCTATTTGGCATCCACTCTCCATGCTTTGAAAAGAAATCTTTTATCCATGACATTGCAGTATTTGATAATGGCCCAAACTGTCTTTTATGACGTACTTTAGAATAAAATGTGGGATCCTTTTCCAAATTTTCTTGAATTCTCGAGAGATGAAAATTCCCAATCGAATGAAACATTTTGAAATCTTTTCTATAGATAAATAAAGTCTTAATATGATAATCATAACCTGACAATTTAGATTGCATGCACCCAACTAAATATGAATTTTGCATGCTTTTATTCATTGACAAATATCTCTTCCTACTCTCTAATGAAAATTTGAAATCCATATGTTTCAAGTAATATTTTTGGCAACATTCACTTGAAATGAGTGCACTGATAGAACTTCTTCTCATCAGGTATTCTACTCTATCCCTTGTATAACTAGAACATCTTGCATTGATACGAAAAGGTCTGCTCCTACTCCTCGATACAATATTTCTTGGCAACATCTCCATCATTGGATCATAATTTGTATAAGGATTTTCATCATCATTAAGAGGAATGTTATCCACACTATGATCAGCTGTGCTTTTCAAATACTGACTTGGAGGATATTCTTCGTCTTCTCCTTCTTCAGTGCTATTGTCATAGTCCTTAGAATTCGGACTCAATGGAAAATTTGACTCAATGTTTATTGGATATTCTTCCTCATGTGCATTTTCAGTGCTGCTCTCATACTCCATAGAATTAGGACTAAGTGCATCATCCTGTCCTTCATCAATTCTACTCTCATAGTCCTTAGAATTAGGACTAAGAGGACAATGTGACACTCCATCTCTTGAAATTCATCATCACACTCTTCATCACTGTTGCTCTCATATTCCTTAGAATTAGGACTAAGTGGCCACCGTGACACTCCATTCTTTTGAAATTCATCATCCCGCTCTTCATCACTGCTGCTGTCATAGTCATTAGAATTAGGCCTAACTAGACACTGTGACATTCCATACTTTTGAAATTCATCATCCCGCTCTTCATCAAAGCTGCTCTCATAGTCCTTAGAATTAGGACTAACTGGACACCGTGACACTCCATACTTTTGAAATTCATCATCATGATCTTCATCATTGCTGCTCTCATAGTTCTTAGAATTAGGACCAAGTGGACACTTTGACACTCCATTCTTTTGAAATTCGTTATCATGCTCTTCATCACTGCTGCTCTCATAGTCCTTAGAATTAGGACTAAGTGGACACCGTGACACTCCATTCTTTTGAAATTCGTCATCATGCTCTTCAACACTGTTGCTTTCATAGTCCTTAGAATTAGG
This sequence comes from Pinus tabuliformis, assembly GCA_031772625.1. NCBI lineage: Eukaryota > Viridiplantae > Streptophyta > Pinopsida > Pinales > Pinaceae > Pinus > Pinus tabuliformis. The sequence goes on along the minus strand of CM062820.1, from coordinate 852,529,045 downwards.
ACTAAGTGGACACAGTGACACTCCATTCTTTTGAACTTCACCATCATGCTCTTCATCAATGTTGCTCTCATAGTCCTTAGAATTAGGACTAAGTGGACACCGTGACACTCCATTCTTTTGAAATTTGTCATCAAGCTCATCATCACTACTGCTTTCATAGCCCTTCAAATTCGGATTAAGTGGAATCTGTGACTCTTTATTTATTTGAAATTCTCCATCCCCTCTTTCATCAGTGCTGCTCTCATAGTCCTTAGGATAAGGACTAAGTGGAAGAATTGAATTTCTATTCCTAGTGGAAGAATTCCCGCTATATTAATCCATATGAATAGAGTTGTTACAGGATGAAGATGTTGATGCTGTAAAAATCAAAACTTCACTATCAGGACAATCCATCCCTTTCAAATAGAAGATGTTGAATGATACAAATGGAGAGTCTCCTAAAGATATTATATAGCTTAGAGAATGAAATATTCTCTCCAAAAATTCCCCCCCAAAAAGTTTCGCGAAAATATTTCCCTTGTAAAAGTTTGTGAGATTTATTTCTCTTCATTATTTTATTCTACAATTTCATAAAAAATGTAAACTAATTTTTTTTATGAAATAAATCATTAAAGTTAAAATTGTAAACTACAACTTCTACCTAAATTATTTCAATAGTCAAAGTATATAATATTTACTAAACAATTGAATGTTTTTTGTAATTTTTATAATACATTCTGAAACAAATTAATCCCACATTCACCCCACTGTCAAACAATTCCATAATATTCACTTTATCATATTTTCCTTCATCGCCATAAAAAAATTAACATGTTAAAAGTTTTAAAACTAATTAATCCCGCATTCAACGTACGGTAAAACATCTCCGTAATTTCACTTATATACTAAATTCCATTATCACTATTACTCACATTACATCGAGGTTTTCTGAGGTTCGTTGAAAGACTTGGAGCAAATTTGTGGAGAAGCTACATTGTTATCAACAACATAATCAACGAAGAATTCTCGCAATTGAAAGGTCAGTTAAATTTTTTTCCTTGAAACTTTTCATATTAAATTAGTCTAATGAAGTAGTTTTTTTTTTTTTTTTTTTTTTTTTTTTTTTTTAAGATTAATACTTTTTGTCAGCCAAATTAACCAATACTTCCGTCGTCAGAATGGTGGGCCCAGCAAAGCTGGGCACCCCCATCCTGCAATCGGCCGTCCACGTGCCCCCTCCGCACACCCTACCAACCCCCTCCCCAAACTCCCCCACTCTGTCCCCCCGCCCAGCCTATCCCCCGTGCCACCCCTACCCCTTTCCCTCCACCCCTCCCCTACCCCCCAGCCACACTCGCTCCCCCCTCATGCCCCTCTGCACCCCACCCTGCAATTGGATGACCCCCCCACCCCATCCTTACCCCCCTTCCACCCTTATCCCCTACCCCCCACACCCCCCTCGCCTCCCACCCCACCTCTACCCCCTTCCCCCGTACACCCCACCCCCTTACCCCCCGTCCCCCAACTCCCCTCCTACCCCACCCCTACCCCCACGTCTACCCCCTACCCGCCACCCCCCCTTCCCACACCCCACCCAAACACCCACCCCTACCCCCTCCCTCACACCCCCTCCACCTCACCCAACCCCTCCCTTGCCCACCCCTATCCTCGACCTCCACCCCTTACCTCCCTCGCCCACTCGTACTCCCGCCCTTCCTCCCTCCCTACCCCACCCGACCCCCCTCCCTCCCTCAGCCACCCCTACCCCCGCCTTCCCCCCCGCCCTACCCCACCCCACCCCACCCCATCCCACCCTCCTCCCTCCCTTCCCCCACCCCACCCAACCACCACACACACCCCCTGCCAACCCCTCCCTTGCTCACCCTTCCCCCCGCCTTCCGTCCCCTCCCCGCCCCACCCCAGCGGCTCGTCCGCCCACCTAGGTGGCGGGCTGATTCTAGGAATAGGATGGCCACCTGGGCGGGCGGGTGGGCTGCCGGGGTGGCGAGGGGTGGGGGGGCCTCGGACACCCCTACCCCCGCCCTCCCCATGGTCCCCCCCGCCCCACCCCACCCCACCCCACCCTCCCCATGGTCCCCCCCGCCCCACCCCACCCCACCCCACCCCACCCTCCGCCTCCCCTTCCCCCACCCCACTCAACCAACCACCCCCACCCCCGCCCCTCCCTCTCCTACCCCTACCCTAGCCCTCTTCCCCCCGCCTCCACCCCCTCCCCACGCCACCCGGGTAGGCGGACAGGCCGATAGGGTGGCGCGGGGTGGGGCGCAACCGCCCACCTTGCACCACCGCGGCTGCCCGCCCGCCCGCCCGGGTGGCCGTCTGATTTTGGGAATCGGATGATCACCTGGGCTAGCGGGCAGGCCATGCGGGTGGCCGCGCCCCACCCCGCGCCACCTCGGTGGCCCGCCCTCCCGCTAGGGTGGCGCGGGGTGGGGCGCTGCCGCCCACCCCGTGCCACTCCGGCGACCCGCCTGCCTGCCTGGGTGGTCGGCTGATTCTTAGAATCGGACAGCCACCCAGGTGGGCGGGTGGGCTACAGGGGTGGTGCAGTGAGAGGGTGGGCATAGGGGTGGGCAAGGGAGGGGTGGGGGAGGGGGGAGGGCGAGGGAGGGGTTGGGTGGAGTGGGGTGGGGGAGGGTGGAGTGGGGTGGGGGAGAGCGGAGGGTGGGGTGGGGTGGGGCAGGAGAGTCGGGCGAGAGGGCAGGGGTAGCGGTAGCCGAGGGAGGGGCGGGGGGGTAAGTGGAGTTGGGGGGGCGGTGGGGGTAGGGGTGGGGTGGGACGGAGGGTGAGGGCAGGGATGGCCTCATGGGGGTAGGGTGGGGCAAGGGGGTAGGGGTGGAGTGGGAGTGGGGTTGGGGCTGGGGGATAAGGGGTAGGGGGAAGGGGGGTTTGGGGACGGGGATTTAGGGGGGGTTATGGGGTGTAGGGGGTAGGGGGGAAGGGGGGTAGGGGGATTGGGGGGTAGGAGGTAGGGGTGGAAGGGGGGTAAGGGTGGCATGGGGTGGCCGGCCAATTGCAGGGTGGGGTGGGGTGCGGTGGGTCAGAGGGGCGTGTGGGGGGGGAAGGTGTCTGGGGGTTGGGGGCAGGGGGTAGGGGGTAGCGGTAGGAGAGGGGGGTGGGGTGGGCGGGGTGACAGGGTGAGGCAGTTTGGGGAGGGGACCAGTAGAGTGTGCGGAGGGCGTGGTTGGCTAGCCGATTGCGGGATGGGGGTGCCCAGGGGCGGGCGTGAGGGGGTGGGGGAAGGGGTCAGGTAGGGAGGGGGGAGGGGTGGGCATGTAGGGAGGGGGTGTGGGGGCGGAACAGGCAGTTGGGTTGCCTAGGTGGTGAGGTGAGGAGCTGCCACAACCCCATCCTGCGCCACCATGACGACCAGCCCGTCCGCGCGCAGAGGTTGCGTGATTCTTGGAATCGCCTGCCACTCCGCTGATGGACGGGGTGGTGCTGGTGGGCTTCTGCCATTTCTTAGTGTTAATATTTTTTTAATTTCAATTATCTGATTATACAAATTAAAAATTTATGATATAATTTCGTTGTGGATTTAAGTTAATATGTTTTCGTTATTTACTGATTTATGTGTTTCTATTTTTCAGGGAAATGGCATCAAAGAAGATTTTTGTGAATCTTTCTGGACCAAAGACTTTTAAAGGTGCATCTTCAAAAAACATTGGTGAATGAACTCCACCTGAGCTCATGGCTACAAATCTTTCAAGTGCCTCAAATGATAAGAAGATGATTTCAAACTGGAAGAATTCAAAAGAGGTGAAATTCCCATCAAGAATTTGGTATGTGAAAGAAAGAGAAAGCCAAAATGTGAATATATATCTATATATTGATATATCGAATGATAATGGAATTTTTGAGCTGATGGAAAGAGTCATAGATATGTGTTCGGTACCGAACACTGAAGTTGCTTACATACTTACAAAAGCTCCCAAGTCACATGAAAGGATTAAATATCGATTATCATATTCATTGTATGACATGAGAGAGGTATCTACAAAGTTGTGTAAACAAATCATAAATGAGATGAAACAAAACATCGTAAGTATTGTTATTTATATTTTTTTTTTCGTTCTTGAAAGTGTCTCGCTATATTTTTTTAACTTTGTTTTTATTGACATATGATATTTTGTTTGGCAGAATTTTGTTGAAAATTGTTCAATTAGGTTGGGAGGCATTCATTTCATAGAGCATGATATCATGAAATTTGTCAGCACTTTTTACTCAGCGTCAGAAGAAGATATGGAAAACAATCAAAATGTAGTAATTGATGATGCTACAAAATTACATCCAAAGGATTAGAAAAAAAGGCCTCTAGTGGATAAATCTAGCAAGGGTAGACAAGTTACTTTTGAGGACGATGAAGTTGAAACTGACAGTGAAGCATATGTTGCCATTACTGAAGATGACATTGGAACCGAGAAGAGCCGTAAAAGACCAAAAGTAACAATTCCCAAGAATAAATCTGTTGAGAATGTTATGACGAATAAAAGTAAAGTTGAAGGTTTTGAAGTAGTCATTACCAGCAGTCAAGAACCTAGTGAAACTTCAAAAGAAAGTAGAGAAATCGTTACACCAGGAGCTGATTTAGAGGATGGAATTATTAAAACAAAAGAAAATGCCATTCGACAGAATTTGACAAAGAGAAACTTAATTGATGGCGGTCGTACATTTCAGCTTAATGTCAGACAAACCTATAAGGCAAGTGAAGGACAATGTCAATATCAAGTCAGAAAGCCACACCATCTACATGTTCACAACTTGAAGAAATTAATGAGGTACAATCCATATGCTCATGTGGTTAATTATGTGCTTCTTGTTGATCCAGTTCAAGTTCCCAACAAAGAAACATTTGATAAGTCAAAATGTTTTAAATACAATTATTATGTGCTTGGGGGGAACCATTCTGTAGAAGCTCAAAGGCAATTGATGGAGGAATATCCCAATAACCCACGTTTTGAAACAATGAAACGTATCATTTATGCTGGTTTATCGGATACAGAACCAAAGTTAGTGGCATGGGATCATAATTCAGATAATGAATATAGCATTTCTATGACTTTCATCCAAAGGGTTAGATTATTTCATCGTGAATTTGAAGAAAAATGTGGTGGGGATAGGATAAATGTTACCGCAGATTTCCGAAGGGAATGTTGTATGGAAATAGGCTTTCAAATTGAAGAGAAACCCAATTCAAAAGGTGGAAAACACAACCTTCCTAGTGATATATTCAGAGGTGTTGCTAACATTTTCCAATTGGAATTTAGAACTGGAGATTTTTGGAAGTTGATTGATGAGATTTTTAGCATGTGGGAAAACATTGGCATTATAAACCAGAAGGTCAAAAAGTTTAAGCCATTGATATGTGGCGGCAGTAAATTAGCTCCTGAATTGAAGCAACTTCCAGAAGATATGACTATCACACCTTGGAGAGCAATGCAAGGAGTGAAAGATGAAAAAATTTTCAAAACAATATTATCTCATGTGAAGTCAGGGGAATTATCATTGGAGGAAATGTCTAAGGAATTTCAAGAGTAAGTTTGTTGCATTACTTTTATTTATTTCTAGATTATAATTTTCTTTTAAATAAAACATGTTGTTCTTGGTAGTATTTGTTATACATATCATTATATTTACTTTTTGTTACTTTATCTATGCAGTCACAAAGTTTACATGAAAATTCAAGAACAAATGGTTACATTGTTGACTGAAGATAGTTGAGATGATGTTGTACGCAACTATCCAGATTCAAGTTGTACATCAACATTAAAATCTTTTTATCTTGCATTTAAAAAGGTATCTTGATTTACACATTCATTTTTATTCATATGTGTATTATTTTTAATTTATAACTTCAGATATATTTGTTTATTTTATAAAAGATGAAGAAGGATGATAATGGAGCGCCAACTAGCTTCAGAACCTTTATTGAAAAATAAAGATTGAAACATTGAGGAAGCAACATATTAAGAATTTTGAACTTGATCCAACTCTTACTCATTCCATTTGGAATGGGCTAGACACTATTCAATATCAAGTAATACAAGGAAACTATGAAGACATTGCTAAACTCATACCTAAAAGGGAGTATGCCCTAGTTATTGCAGATATTCCCCATGGTTTCAATATTCCAAACATTGGCTATGATAGTGACCCTTATACTTATCAAGCTCTTAGTAAAGTGGTTGTGGGATTTGTAGAAGTCACGTCATCACCATTATGGAGATTTGTGACATTTCATTCGGACACACAATTGGCAATGATATTGTCAAGCTTCAAGGGGAAAGCAAATTCAAGGATGCATCTTACATGGTAAGACGTTTAAAATGTATATTTGATTAATGTTGAAAAATTCATTTATGTACAAGTTTATTAAACTTTTACTATTTCATGTTACAAGAAAAAGTGAAATCTTCTTAACTGTGAAGATCAAGTAGTTATAAATAATTGTGAGTTCATTTATATTGATAGTTGGGCAAAAGATGATAGCTATATGTCTATGATTTTTAATCCGGTAGACGGAAAGAGTCATAGCCAAATACTAACTTATGATGCTGTTATGAGAAAACTAACATATGAAGACAAAGAAGAGAAATGAGAGATAGTTAACATTTATCAAAAACCACAATTATTGATTAACTATCTTATAGACATATGTTCAAATGAAGGAGATTAGGTTCTGGATTTATTTTTTGGCCCAGGTAAGTTTTATTATATGGAATTGAATTTCAATATGTTATTTTTTAATTAATATGTCATTGTACTAATTTACTTCATTATTTCTTTTGTGCTTGATAATTAGGTACAACACTAGCATGTTGCCTTCAAAAAGGAAGAAATTGCATTGCAATTGAAAAAGATCCATTACAGTGCAATTTCATTCAACAAAGAATTAATGCTCTTCAATTTCTTCCAGATGCAATGCAAGAAATTGGATTGAAGAAAGGGGACTTTAGTGAATCACGTGTGGCAAAAAAGGCAAAGGAACCTCAACCACCATTACATGGGATGTTTGGAAAGACATACATTGGGAGATTCACAAACATCAAAGATCCATTAGAAGACGAAAATGAGCAAAAGGAAGTAGAAAATATTGTGGAAGAAGACAATGATGAAACTCTAGAGGACGAAGAGTTTGGATTACGTGACATTGTTGGTTAAATTTAAGTTATGCTTGGAAGTCAAGCTCATTTTTTGTAACTATTAAGTAGTTATACTTGCAATGTTTTGACTTTGACATTTTATGAGAAGAATATACACTCAATTAAGGTTGTTATGTGTTCAGTATTTGTAATATGTGATTTTCGCATTAATTTTTAAGTTAATCATTGTTTTTTGAAAAAAATGTGATTATTATTATTTTTTTGACATGAAATTCATAAAAAAATTATTATTTAACTATTTTTAGTTAAAATTTTCGTATAAAAATTGTGATTTTCGCATATCAATTGTAGCAAAAAATTATCAAAACGTGATTTTTTTAGTTATATTTATGTTAAAAATGGTTATTTTTATGTCCATTGTTAAAAAATATTTTTTTTAGAAACAATTATTTCTTGTGGATTGAAAAATTAATTAACGATGTATAAATATGTAGAATATCGAAAATTCAAAATATTGACCTTCTTCTTTAAATATGCAAAACAATAAAAACCTCACTACAAAAAAAATAAAATTAAAATAAAAACAAGAAAATATGAAGAAAAAGACCACTTAATTTTTTTTTTAAATTTACAAAATAATTATTTACATTTCATACATTAGAAAATAAAAAAATAAAAAAAAATCCTTTTAAAAAAAGGCCCTGGTGTATAATTACCACATTTTTAAATTAGCATAAAAAACACTACCATTCTAAAACGAAATGTACATAAAAAAATTTATAGTGCTAAAAACTAAGCTCTAAAAAACACGTGTGTTTTGCATCACCCCTTTTCAAAATCGGGTCACTTTTTTACTTTCTCTACAAAACGGGTAACAGTATGAGTTCCCGTTTCAAAGTTTACATTGTTCCAACTTACCTTATTATAGCTCGGGGAGGATACCTTGTCTACAAGATCAACAAATTAGCGTGATACAAGTATAACATAACCATGACAACATATAGAAACATAATACATAAGCATATAACCATGCAACCATCATTATAGCTAGGGTCCAATCATCAATGCATGACCTCATCAACAACTCATACCACAACCTCATGCATGACAACAACCACTACGTCACTGTACACATGACCACATGAAAACTTTAACATGCATAAGCAATGTGTAACCAACCATACACATGCATAAACACATGTAATCAAACATAAACGAACAATACTTGTAACCAAACCTACAAGAATGATACATGTAACCAAGCATACAAGAATGTATTCAAACATACGAGAATGTAACCAAGCATACAAAATAATGCATGTAAGTGACATATAACAACATGTAGCTTGTCATAGACTCGCAACGATACACTCCACAATGGGAACATAGAATTCCACATGACAACATCACTACAACCATGATCAACATCATGAAAATGAAAAAATCGCATGGAATGCAAGCATAAGAGACACACATGCAACTGACATGCATGCATGACCAACATACACCCTATCCAGTTCGAGGGGTGAACCATTTTCTGATGCCACTTTATAGCACCCTCCTTCCACATCTACGCAAGCAATCGACCAGCCGGGGTAAACATGCGACATGAGGCCACTATGATATGATTCGACCTCCTAAGTCATATCAAGGAAGTGCAACCAATGAAAACACACCATGGAGAAATTCAATATCAACATTAGGACCATCAGGAACCAATCCAACCTTTCTCCTAACTAGCCCCTGGCTCTAACTAAGCGTTTGGACCACTTTACCTCTAGACACTCTCATGCTATGGCCATGCCAATGTCCAAGGACCTCTGAACGCTCTCATAGGCCTACAAGCCAATGTCTAGGGACTCTTTCGTAATGTTGTGCTAGCGTCCTCAGGATTTGAGCCACTTTTTCAGGCCTAGAGCCCAGGTCGCTGCCCAAAATTGAATGACATCTTCAGAATAGTAAAATAACAATGAAATGATAGTAGAAATGTGAATACTTGAATAATACCTTGACTGGACCCCTACTATCCATGACAACCATTTTTTCAAACCTATCACAAATATGTAATCTACAGGTGTAAATAATAGATTTTAGTATAGGGGTTTCATACTTAACTGAGAATCACCAAGAAACATTGATGCCTCAACACATCAACTGCCATTTCATCCATTAGGTCATAGATACATTGTTCATTTATTTACAAGTAAAAACATGATGAGAGCCATACATAACTACAATATATATATATATATATATATATATATATATATATATATATATATATATATATATATATATATATATATATATATATATATATATATATATAAAACTAAGCATTAGGGGAATTTTGAGGTCCAAAATGGGTCTCCTAAGAAAAATGTACAACCAAAATAGACTTTATAAGAACCAATAGGATTGAAGATGATGATGTCAACCATGGGGGATGATTCACCATTTTTGGAGTAAAAGAGTAAAAATATTAAATAATAATAAAATAATAAAACTACTTTTTCAACTCGTATTTTCAACTTATTTCATGCAGGAGTACTCATTAGATGCAAAATTTGATTCCTTGTTGGAGTACCCATGTTGCATATTTTCGATGGACCCTGCTACATGAAAAATGAGAAATACATGAAAAAAACGTGATTGCAATCACATTTTTCATGTATTTCTCATTTTTCGTGTATTAGGGTCCATCAAAAGTATGCAACATGGGTACTCCTTGGGTGAGGAATCAAATTTTGCATCCAATGAGTGTTTCTACTCGAAATTTGAGTAAACCCATAAGGAGATAAGTTGAAAATATGAGTTGAAAATATTGTTTTTTTCTTTTTTTCCCTCTAAAATTTGATGATGTAATCTAATATTATTTTATTATTTCCACTATTATTTTATAATTTCCTTTGGAGGCACATTTTAGACCTCAAAATTCCCCTAATGATAATAGTAGTAGAATTACCAATGAAATCATTGCCATATATACCACATATAAACCAATATAATACTCACGGAAATACAAGGAGAAATAACCTCATATTGATGTCGCATAATCCAAATCCGAGATGGGAATTCCACGTTCTACCTGAACATAGAATGGAAGAGACAAATCTCTCTTCAGTCATTCAACCCCATTACATATTCCAAGCATGAATGTGGGACCTCATAGAACACATCAATCCAAAACCATCTAGGGCTTCGAGAGGCCATCCACCTCAACCCATAAAATAGTGATTCCACCTCATATTCAGACATCACAAAAAACATCATTAGATCGGTATCCATCCAAGCCTTCCAGGGCTTGAAGAGAGCTTGTTCCAACCAAAGATTCTAGGACTAGTAACTCAACCCACACCTGCCGGTGGGCTTCTAGAGCATTTGTCCAACCAAGGCTTCCAAGACTAGTAACTAAACTCACTAAGGGTTTCTAGAATGTTTGTCCAACCAAGGTTTTTAGGACTAGTAACTCAATCCAAGCTGTTACAGGGCTTCCAGAGCATTTGGTCAATCAGAGCTTCCATGAACTAATAACTCAACCCAAGCTAAGGAAACACGAGAACCAACCAAAACAAAAAAGGAAAATAAACCCGCAATATCCATGGCTATCCAGTAAATGACAAGGCTAGGCACTCCACTACCAATCCAGGAAATCCTCCATGTTAGTGACAGATCATGACCAAAAATCCACATGAATATGCCATGCATGCCAAACCTAGTGAGGAAAACATACATGCAACTTGATACCTCCAAGCCAAATCCGTTGTAGCTACTAACCTCGATGCCCTCTTTCTCTTTCCATCTCTTCCTTTCCCTTCTTGCTCCAAAGATCCAAGTATGCTACACCCTCTAAGAGTGCTCTAAGAAAAATCTAAGTTTCCAAGAGTATGAGAGAGAGAGAATAATGAGAGATCTCCAAAACTCAACAGACAAAAGGTTACCAACTAATCCTGATAAGCCTTTTTATTAATGAGGTCTCTATTTTTTTCATTTTCCATTGTTATTCTTCATTTTCCTCCTCACATACAACCTGTGACCTTTCACCCCCCTTTTCTCTTAATTTCCATTATTTTCATAAATAAATGTGCCAAAAATGCTATTTTTCCTTTCCAAAGCTTTAGCCATTGACTTTCCCAATTTCCTTAGCCATTAATCAATCATACGTGATCCCGATCACTAGGATTTTGCCCAACATTTAGCTTGGAATAAGCATCCCATCAACCATGGTTATTATTTTTCCTTTATTAACTTTTATTACATGGAATTTTCACCAGGGTTGTTACAGTAAGGGGATAGGAGTTTCCCAGGACATATAAGAGAATTTGGTCTACAAGAGTTCTAAAATATATTGTAACAGTAGATATTCATAAATCTCTCTCAAACTTCTTGTTATCTACAAAATGGTGGATTCATATTCGTTGCTTGAGGATGGATTGTGCACATTCTATCCTCCTTGGTTTGCACATCCAATTCAAACTTGTAGGCGTGACAATCCTTGTCTTGGATGTTCTACTTCTATTGCATCACTTGGTTCAAATGCATGTGGAGAAATTTGATTCATGTTTGTTGCATTATCTTGATCATTCCATGCTTGATCTTCAAAGAATTCAACTCCTGAAATAATTTCTTTCTTGGTGACATTATTGTACAATTTGTAAGCATTTGATTCTTAATTATATCTAAGAAATATGCATTTTCACTTATGTCATATAGTTTCCTCATTTATTCTGGAACATGTGCATAGGTTACACAACCAAATATTCTCAAGTGTGATACACTTGTCTTCGAACCACTCCAAAGTTCCAAAGAAACTCTATATTGACACTTTTGGTTCGAGATATGTTCAAAATATAAACTTAACATGTTATTGCTTCTGCCCAATACTCACTTGGAAATTTCATTTCCTTCAACATGCTTCTTTCCATATTCATTATGGTATATATTTTTGTTTTTGCTACTCCATTTTCCTATGGAGTGTAGCTTGTTGTATCTTTCCTCTTGATACCTTGATACTTGCAATAAGTTGCAAACTAGTTGGAATCATATTCACCTCCTCCATCTGATCTCAATACTTTAATTTGCTGGCCACTTTTCTTCTCTACCATGGATTTGAATTTCTTGATTTTTTTCAAATGTATTAGATTTTGTTTTTAGGACGAATACCCATGTCATTTTGATGAAATTTTCAATATATGTTAGAAATTAAAAAATATCTTTACTTACTAGGTTTTCCTTAGACCACAAAGGTCCGTGTGTACTAGTTCAAATGGACTTTTGGCTCTCTATCTAGCAACATTTGGAATTTTTTTTTTTTGTGTTTCGAAAGGATACAAATTTCACATAGATTATGATGGAAATGTATCATAGATATACCTAAAACCATATACTTCTTTTGAAAAATATCAATACTTTTAAAAGCTAAATGGGCATATCAAAGATGTCATAACCAAGTTTCATGAGAACTTAATACAAACAGAGCATATGATAATGAATGTTTGACAGTTCTCATGACTAGAGAAAATATCCTATTTTTAGTCATTTGTATCCTTTTTATGACTCTTTGAATAGGTGGACTATCAATAATTGTGTAGGTAAGACCTTTAAACTTGACTTCAAAACCATTTTGACTCATTTCTCATATACTTAGTAGATTATGTTTCAAACTTTGTACATAATAAACATCATGAATGTCCTCCTTTTAATGCTGCTAGGTTAAAATTATACCAATACCTTTGCCTAAGGAATTAACAAGATGATCATCACCCAACTTAATGCTAGGCTTAACTCTTTCATCAAAACTTGAAAAAATATCTTTGTTACCAATGATATGGTTACTGCATCCACTATCCAATACCTATAGATATTCATTGTTTTTTTATTGAGCTATTAAACAAGAAAGAAACATAGATTATGATGTACCTTCATCACTGCTTGAAACATTTTCACATGTTTTCTTCAAATATTCTTTCTTCATCTTGCATTCACTTTCAAAATGGCCAATACTTCTTGCAGTAATAGGACTGCATATTTGACTTGTCCATCCTTCCTCTTCCTCGGATGTTTTTGCCACTTCCTCTTTGATTTTGTGGTTGGTCCTATGGTTGTTCATGTTTACTTGATGCATTGTTTCTGCTGCCAGAATATATTCTTCCTCTTTTGCCTCCACTTCTACTACCTCTGCCTCTTCCTCCAACGATTGTGGCTGTAGGTTTTAACCCTGTACAGAAATTACCTGCATACGAATTCTTAAACAAAGAAAATAAACAATGCGAGAGCATAACCCATAAAACACATATGCACAGAGATTTTTCCCTGGATCCCAAAACCGGGACTACCAGCTTGATTTTTCATTATGTTCCTTTCAATGTTACAATACATATTTATACATGCCGAAGCATCCAATACCATGGACCGAAAACCATCGCGTCCAAAAAACATGTGCGAAAATCATGCACAAAACCATAGGTGGGTCCGCCCAACCTAACATATGGTCCAAAACCAGCATTTTCCGGGGCGCTGCCCCGGACCCCATAAAGTGGGGTTACGGGTGCCCTTCAAACCCCCTATTAACTACGTGGAAAGAATATAACACAACCCAACAATCTCCCACTTGTTTTCTTTCCACAGGGGGCCACAGGAGAGCTTAGTCATTTTTTCAGCCCTGAGATTCCATTGCTTCTCTACACCAAGAGAACTTCTCAGAGCCCACAGATTTTGTCAATGAATCTACAGTATTCTTCAAAGTGTCCACCTTTACCAGCAACACCTTTCTGTCTTCTATCATATCCCTCACAAAGTGATATTGAATATCAATGTGCTTTGTCTTTGAATGATAAGCAGGGTTCTTTGCCAAGAAAATTGCACTTTGGCTGTCACAGTCTATTCTTATAGCTCCCTGTACTAACCCCATACTTGAACACAATCTCTGCAACCAAACTGCTTCCTTGCTTGCATGAGTGGCTGCCATGTATTCTGCCTCTGTAGTTGATAGTGCCACTATAGATTGTTTCTTACTCATCCAACTGACTGCACCTCCAAACAGGTTAAACACATACCCACTTGTAGATCTTCTCTGATCCAGATCTCTAGCCCAGTCTGCATCAACAAAGCCATGAATATCCAACACTCTGTCGAATCCTGGTCTTCTTTGGTAGCACAAACCATAATCACTAGTGCCATGCAAATACCTGAAAACCCGCTTCACTGTTGTCCAGTGCTCCTTCCCAGGTTTTGACATAAACCTGCTCAATACTCCCACTACATGTGCAATGTCTAGTCTAGTACAGACCATTGCATACATCAGGCTACCCACTACACTTGCATATGGAACACGGGACATGTCCTCTTCCTCTTCTTGTGTCTTGGGACACTGTTCAGCAGATAACCTCACACCTACAGGAATAGGAACCTTCACCGGTTTACTATCTTGCATATTAAACCTTTGGAGTATTGTCTCGACATAATTCATCTAGTTTAACTAGAGCTTCCTCTTTGATCGATCTCTTTTAATTTCCATGCCCAAAATATAGTTTGCAGCACCAAGATCTTTCATGTCGAATTTGGAGGACAATTGGGTCTTCAAATCTTGGATAATTTCTTTGTCATTTCCAACCAGCAACATATCATCCACATACAAGACCAGATAAATAATACGGTCACCAATTAATTTAAAATACACACGATGATCTGCTTTGCTTCTGGTGAAGCCAAGTCCCCGTATAAATGTATCAAATTTCTGATACCACATCCTTGGTGACTGTTTTAACCCATACAGAGACTTCTTTAACTTGAATACCAGTTCTTTCTTACCCTTCACCGCAAAGCCTTCATGTTGCTTCAAGTAGATTTCCTCTTCCAAATCCCCGTGAAGAAATGTTGTCTTCACATCCATCTGTTCTACCTCAAAATCAAAAGCAGCAGCAACAGATAAAAGCAATCTAATAGAAGTTACCTTGGCAACAGGAGAAAAAATATCACCAAAATCAATTCCCGGCACCTCGGAATAACCTTTTGCTACCAATCGAGATTTGTATTTCTCCACCTTTCCTTCTGCATTTGTCTTCTTCTTGAACACCCATTTGCTGCCAATGGGTTTCCTTCCAGCCGGCAACTCCACCAAATCCCAAGCCTCATTTTTGTGCAAAGATGCCATTTCATCGACCATGGCCTCTTTCCAGAGTTTTCCATCCTCTGAATCCACTGCTTCCTTCACAGTTCTGGGATCATTATCAGTAACAGACAAAGCAAAATTTGAACTGAAAGTAGATGGACTATACCTTTCTGGCTGCCTTCTTTCTCGAACTGATCTTCTCACAGCCGGAGTTGGTGGCTCTTCATCTTCTGATTCCTCCTCTGCTGCAGAGTCTGATTCTTCCTCCTTTGGCTCAAACTCTATCTTCTCAGGTTCCTTTGGTTGGAATTCATGTTGAATAACATCTTTTACCTCTCTGAACAACACATCTCGGCTGTACACAACCTTCCGTGTGACTGGGTTCCAAAGCTTATAACCCTTTAAACCATCCTTATACTCAATAAAGATGCACTTTTCAGATTTACTATCCAACTTGGTTCGTTTCTCCTTTGGAACATGTACATATGCATCACATCCAAATACCCTTAGATGTGAAAGAGAGGGTTTCTTACCAGTCCATACTTCTTGTGGAGTCTTATCCTCCAACGCTGATGAAGGTGATCTGTTGATCAGGTAACATGCAGTATCCACCGCCTCTGCCCAGAATTCCTGTCCTAACCCGACACCACTGAGCATGCTTCTTGCCCTTTCCATCAACGTCTTGTTCATTCTTTCTGCGACTCCATTTTGCTGAGGTGTATATGGAGTAGTCTTCTGCCGTGCTATACCACACTTCTTACAAAATTCTTCAAATTCCTTGCTGCAAAATTCTCCACCATTATCTGTCCTCAGAACCTTTATCTTCTTCTCTGTCTGATTTTCCACTAGAGCCTTAAATTCTTTAAACCTGTCAAAGACTTCAGATTTCTTCTTAAGAAAATATATCCATGTATTCCTTGAGAAGTCATCTATGAATGATACATAGTACACAGACTTACCCAGTGATGGAACCTTCACAGGTCCAAACACATCACTGTGCACAAGCTCTAATATTTGTTTCGTCCTCTTACCACCAGAGGGGAAACTCACCCGATTCTGCTTCCCATATACACAATTTTCACAGAAATCAAAATCCAGAGAGCTATTATTCATACCTTCTACCATACCTTTACCATGAAGTATTCGAAGGCCCTTCTCTCCAATATGTCCAAGCCTTTGATGCCACAACATGGTCTTCTCTCCAAAGACCACTAGATTCTCTACTCCATTTTCAGGAACCATAGAAGTATTGCACCCATCAACAACAGTGCTACCTTTCAGCTTGTACAGAGTTCCAATCCGAACTCCCCGCATTAATATCAGTGCTCCTCGAACCATCTTGCAGGTATCTTTCTCGAACACTGTCTTTACACCTGCATCATCCAACTTGCTTACAAAAATCAGATTTCTGGCCAATGCAGGAATATGTAGAACACCCGGAAGTGTTCTAACCCCTCCACCTTGCAACTTCAACTTTACTTTTCCCCGACCAATGATTCTAGCCTTCCTATCATCTCCTAAGAAGACATCACCACCATCATATTTCTCATACTCGCAGAACCACTCTCTATGGGGAGTGAAGTGAAAGGATGCACCTGAGTCAATCAACCATGCCTCATGATCTACATGTGTACTTGAAGAAGCCAAGTACACATCCCCACCTTCATCTGAGGTGGTTTTCGCCTCTGCAGAAGGAGCATCATCAGATCCCTTTCCTTTATCAGGAGCTTTAGATTTACAATCCCTTCTGAAGTGCCCTTCCTTTCCGCATTTCTAGCACACCACCTTTGTAGGTTTTCCTGGAGATTTAGATCTCCCTCTAGATTTAGATATCCCACTCGATGAATTATTTTTGTTTCTGTTCTGGGACCGTCCTCATACAGACAAGGCATCACCATTCTGGTTGTCCATATTTTTCCGTCTCATCTCCTCCGTCAGCAAAGCTGAGACTATTTCATCAAACTGCAAAGCAGTTGCATTGCTACCTATTGCAATAACCAGACTATCCCACGAATTTGGTAGAGAACACAACAGACTGATGCACTTATCTTCATCTGAAATTTTAATATCAACAGACAATAACTGACTTACCACAGTATTAAACGCATTCAGATGCTATGTCACCGAGTCTCCATCTTTCATCCTCAGGTTATACAGCTTTTTTCGCAGGAACAGTTTATTCACCAGAGACTTAGATTGGTACAAAGTCCCTAACTTGACCCACAAAGCCTTTGCCGTAGCTTCCCTTGATACATTCAGCAATACTGAATCTGAGACACACAATCGTATTGTGCTCTTTGCCTTCCGATCCAACTTCTTCCATTCTTCATCGGTCACTCCCGATGGTTTAGTACCCGGATCTACCGCGATCCACTGATCTTTATCCACCAACAGATCCTCCATCTTGAGTTTCCACAACTCAAAATTCTGACCATTGAACTTCTCAATCTCTATCTTTCCACTGCTCGTCATCTTCTTTCACCACCAGAATCGATCTCGCAGATCTCCCACTGAACAGGGTTTACCACAGGCCCGAGCGAAACCCCTCAGCAACAAAGGCGTCCCCTTGAAGCCAAAACAGCTCCGATACCAAATGTAGGTTTTAACCCTGTACAGAAATTACCTGCTTACGAATTCTTAAACAAAGAAAATAAACAATGTGAGAGCATAACCCATAAAACACATATGCACAGAGATTTTTCCCTGGATCCCAAAACCGGGACTACCAGCTTGATTTTTCATTATGTTCCTTTCAATGTTACAATACATATTTATACATGCCGAAGCATCCAATACCATGGATCGAAAACCATCATGTCCAATACCATGGACCAAAAACCATCGCGTCCACAAAACATGTGCGAAAATCATGCACAAAACCATAGGTGGGTCCGCCCAACCTAACATATGGTCCAAAACCAAAATTTTCCGGGGCGCTGCCCCGTACCCCATAAAGTGGGGTTATGGGTGCCCTTCAAACCCCCTATTAACTACGTGGAAAGAATATAACACAACCCAACAGTGGCTTGAGTTTAAAATACATTTTCTAATCAATCATCTCTACTTTTAATTCTAAACTCATGATTCAACATTGAACCTATTGATTCTTCAATTGAAAATTAAGTCTGATTTTTACTTTCTTCTATGGCCGTCACAAGAATGTCAAATGAAGGTGGGAGGCTTATGAGAATTTTCTCAACCACCTTTTTATTGTTGACACTCTCTCCATGATATCTAATTTGATTTACTACCTCCATGATTTCATTCATAAATTGATCCACTTATTCAACATCTCGCATTTGTAGAGTTTCAAACATTTTCCTAAGAATTTGAAGCTTGGAATTCTTGACCTTGTATATGCCTTGGTATTCCTTTTCTAAAATCTCCCAAGCTTGATTGCATTGGTTGTTGCATAAATCTTAGAAAAAATGGATTCTTCAACTCCATTATGCATATCCCATAGAGCTCTTCAATCCTTTCTTTTTCTCTCTGATATTGCATGGCTTTGGGCTCTTGTCTTTACTGATAATGATTCAACATCTCGTTCTTCATATTTTGTGGCTATTGCTTCCTAGTAGTCCAAATTCTTTAAAAAATTCTTCATCTTAATTTCACACATTAGATATTTGGTACCGTTCAAAATGGGACCCTACATATTTTGATTAATGGTGGAAGACATGACTGACTTCTCCCCCTCACTTTGGATTAGAGGGCTTCTCCTTCATTTTGAATTTGGTTGGTGCACTAATAATACTCAAACACAAAATAGCCAAACTACTTTTCACTTTTTCAAAATTGAAAAATGTACAAAAAAAATAAAAAATTATTATATATATTTTTCTTCAAACTTTAACATAAATGAAAAAGAAAAATGAAAAAAGAAAAAAGAAAACTTTTCTTTATGAAAACCCATTTGAATCCTTTTAAATAATAATAATAAAAAAACCTAGGTGCCTAATTAAAAAATAAACCACTTTTCACTTTTTCAAAAAATAAGCAAACTTTCCTTTTATATATATATATATAGATTACCCAAGCCTTTTTTACAATACCTCCTTTTAAAATTTTCACATGATACTCATTTAGAGGGTTGGGTCACCAATTCGACATCCTTCTCACTATCAAAATTGTGATAAGTTTATAATCATCAAGTGATTAATGTTCACACATTTTCTTTGCTTTTGATGAATTAATTAATATTATGTTTGGTTTTACTAATGACAATTTACTAATTTGAAGCTAGTTTTGGTAGCCACTTCCATGATCGAGATATTAGCATAGTTCTAAAATAAAATTGGGCACGTGGATTTTGTTACTAGGATCCGCAATATGGATTTATGTTTCTCAAAACTCACCTAGGTATAATGTATGAGCCTCCGACACTTAATCAATATTTTGGTCAAATATTTTCAATATTTTCTAGGAAGTGATTTTGCAACGTGATTTTTAAGGAAATGAAGACATATATCAAAAAAATAAAACATGGGTTTTTTCATAAAAACCCCATTTAAGCTCAATGCTAACTATGTCCTCAAAAAGTGAAGGATATGATACATTATCTTGATTCTTTGAACCTTATTTTACCATACTTCATGTTGTGGCTAGAAATTATAGCGACATAAGGATGGATTCAAATTGATTGAGTCAGACTAAGGATAATTCAAAAAGCTCCAAAATTTACTTGTTAATGAGTGAAACATATTTATTACAAGGAGAAACAGTTCTCAAACTATGTGGGTTTTCAGCTTTCCCAACGAACAATTTTTTACATATTTACACCTAATTATTGTTTATCATAATTCTGAAGGATTAAGTTGTCTAGCATTCCCTCCCTAATATGAAGGGGTGTTTGTGAGTTTGGTGAAGATGTCTGTAATTTTCTCATTTGTGGAAAAACTTATTAAATGAATATTTTTGGCCTCTATATGGTATCAAATCAAATGACACTTGGTGTTGATATGCTTGGTTCAATCATGGAATTTAGGATTCTTGGCCAACTTAATTACAGAAGTATTATTGACAAGTAGTGGATTTGAGTTCTTTTGTTTCTCCTGTAAGCCTTCAAGTATTTTTCTAAGCCACACAATCTCCTTTGTTACTTTTGCAACTGCCACCTATTCTGTCTCTATTATGTAATCTACCCGAATTGGCTATTTACATGACCTTCAAGAGACAACTGTTGATCCTAGAATCATGAGATATCTTGAAGTTGATACTCCATTTTCATTGTCCCCATAGAAGTATTAATCAAAATGTGAAATAAGGCTGAAGTTTTCCACCTTGGTGTAATTTAGTCCATAATCTTGAGTTCTATTTAATTATCTCAAGGCTCTTTTTGTGGAAAACCAATGCCCCTCACATGCTTTCTACATAAATCTGGAAAGGGTGCTCATAACATATGAGATATCTGGTCTGGTTGCGTTGAGGTAGATGAGACTTCCTACAAGTTGTATGTATTTATTTGCATCCTCAAATTCATTCCCTTCTTTTGATGGAAGCTTCAAGTTCAGTTCCATCAGAGTGGAGAGAGAGATGCATTCTACCATGCCATATATATTCAATAGTTCTGTAATGTACTTTTTCTGGGAAATGAACATGTATTTTGGATTTTGATTGACTTAAAATCCCAAGTAATAATGAATATGTCCTAATTTTTTCATTTCAAAACCTTTCTTCAGATCTTTCTTCACGAATGAAATAAAAGTTTCATCGTTTCTAGCTATTAACAAATCATCTACATATAGTACAAGAAACACAACTATTTTTCCAACCTTTTTAACAAACAAAGTTGCATCATGAATATTGTAGTGTTCGAAATTTAATTTCAAAAGACGTTCAATTAGCTTTTCATACCATTCTCATTGTGCTCGTTTTAGACCGTTTAAGGATTTTATGAGATTTAATACCTTTTATTGTCCCTTTACAACAAAAAATTTAGGCTAAGACATACACACATTTTATTTCAAATGCCCATTCAATAAATTTGTCTTCATGTCCATATAATGGATTTTCCATATTTTGTGCGATGCCAAAGAGAACATGGTCCATATGGTCACCCATTTTGTTGTGGGAGTGAATGTTTCCTCATAGTTAGCACCTTATTTTTGTGCAAATCCTTTTACCACGAGCCTTTCTTTATGCTTTTCAAGTGATTTGTCTTCTTTATACTTGTTTTTGAAGATCCACTTGTGCCTAATTGGTTTGGTTCCATATGGAAGGTCCACAAACTTCGAAGTCCAATATTTGATGAGTGCATCATATTCCTTTTGCATGGATTCTTTCCATTCATCAAGAGAAGTAGCTTATTCGAAGGAAGTAGGTTCAAAGTCAATAGAAAAAATCAATTCACAATTATACAAGATATCTATGTCATCCTCATCACTTGAATTTGCACCTCCATTGTCATCTCTAGTAGAATTATTGGTTCAAGTCTTTCTGATCTCATCTGGATAAACACTTTCAAGTGTCTTGTCCAACCACTTTTGTTGTTTTGGAGAAGGACTAAATGGATCCTTTGATGGTGCGGCATCATCAATGTTCAACTTATCAATTATGCTCATAACCTAATCCAAATTTGATGAGGTGTCTAGAACTTCTTCATGAGGAGTTCATTCTATTTTTGTAGAGGGAGATTCCAAAGATTGACCTAGAATTGGTCTCCCCCTTTAACATTTGGAATCTCATTGTAAAATTCATTATATGTCGTTATCAAAGAAATCCTTTCAAGATGATTAACTTGTCTTTTAATAGAATCATCACTTTTGGTGGACTCAACGAATATGACATCTCTAAAAAGTATGGATTTCTTAGCTGCCTCTTCATAAAAACAATAGGCCTTGTTGATATTCGAGTACCCAAAGAAAATGCATTTATGATTCATTGCATCAAGTTTGTTTCTCTATTTTTTTAGAATCAAGGCATAGTGGGTGGAACCAAAAACCTTGAGGTGCTTGATGGAGGGGGTGTTTCCATATCAAATTTCATGAGTCTTATTTCTAATAGCACGTGATGGACAATTGTTCTTTACATAGACTACACATAAAACAACTTCAGCCTATAACATCAATTTTACAATCTTAAATAACATCATGGAACATACCATATTCAACGATGCTATGTTCATCCTCTTAACCACACCATTTTGTTTAGGATTGTATGGAATTGTTGTTTGATGTTGGATCCCATGTTTTTGAAGATATAATTTAAAATCATTACTAGTATATTCTTTGCCATTATCAGTATCAAGAGCACCAATATTATTTTGTGCTTCATTTTCACTCCATATATGAAATTTTTTAAATGTTTCAGATACTTTAGAATTGCCTTTCAACAAATATACATAACACATCCTGGTGCAATCATGAATGAATGTCATGATGTATTTATTTCCATTTACAGAAGGTATAGGCATAGGACCACACAAATATGAATGAATAAAACCAAGTTTTCTAAATGTTATAGAATTGGATTCATGAAAAAATTATTTTCTATGCTTTCCAAGAATGCAAGCATAACATTGCTTTAGTATTCAAAGAATAGTTCAAAGATGTTGTCGCTATGACAACACCCTCCAAAATGTGTATATATTCAAATTTTGGAGCCTACCTCTTATCATGTGAAGTGTATATTTTGGTCTTCAAGTGTCATTTTATGTTTTAACACATGTTTCAAGTGTCCATGTTCCTTCCTAAGTGTGCTCAAATCATTAGAAGTGGAAATCACACATTTTGGAATCATAATACACTTTCTAGCCACAAAACGTCACTTCTTGGTTGAAATTACACATACTTTATCTATTGTACTTGGATAATGTTGGGGAACTGGAATTTTGATGTATAATTCTTAGCCTTGGGTCTTGTATAATTTTTACTGATGAGTTGAGATGTGTCACACTTGGTTTTACTCCTAACTCAGTGTGTTTTCCAAGGTTTCACCCTTCCAGACTTACTCAATTTTTTAATTGGTAAGCCTATCCTCTAGGTAAGGAATATGGAATAGTGAACTTATAATTCCTAGTGGATACCCTCCTTGATATTTGTTTCTATGCTTTGTTCCCTAATGAACCTTTTCTCTTCTCTCTAGTGCACAACACAATGCTAGCCCCCAAACCTGCCTTCTTGTTTCTTGTTTTTGCACCCTACACCAAGCGTAGCCTCTAATATCCTATTTTAGAACAATAAACACTCTCAGTGGGTAGTGAGGCCTTCTCTTGTGCCTTTATTTTTCACCCAATTCCCTACTTGTGGCCCTAGACATCCTTCCCAGCACACAACGCATCCTCAGTGAAAAATCAAGCTGATTATCCCTTGTTGTTGTGCCTTGGGCCGCCATTAGGATTTATCCTCCTCCAAAGCAATGCACAATGCACCATTAGTGATTACTAAAGCCCATCCTTTCCTCTTTCAAGTGTGCCCTGCACCCAGAAATGTTCTCTCTTTCCCCTTGGCCCACTTTTGACCCACAATCATAAAATTTGCATGAAGCATGATAGAATAGGAGATTTTTGGGATAATGTTTTCTTTCCATGAGTGATCTACATATACATGTGTTCAATGAAGCATGGAAAATATTTGTGAGGATATCTAACAAGAAATGCTACCTATGGAAGCATCTTAAAGGCAAAGGCACCATGTTGCGACAAATGAAAGAACGATGGATTCTGATGATCAAAATGACTCATGAAGACTCCAAGATATCTCAAGACCCTTTGGAGGGTAGATGGAAACAACAATGCAATATTTTTTATGAGTATTGAAGACATAGTGGTAGTGTCATCACTTCTCAAAGAAATATATGTACAAGTCACCATGGGTCCAAGTCATCAATGTCTATGACTTGTCGTGTCATTGTCACATGATGATGCAATTTTAACAAATATTGTAAATGTAAATATGTGGAAGTCCAAGTGTCACATATGGACAAAAGAGTAACATGGAGAAGTCCAAAAGTCATATAGAAGTTCAAAAGTCATGTAGAAGTCCGAAGGTCACAATAGAAGTCTAAGAGTCATGAGGAAGTTCAAGATTCATAGGGATATGAAAGGTCATTCCTTTTATTATAAAAATGGCCTCATTAAGGAAAGGACTTTTCACCTTGTCTTCTCCAAATTGGCATTAGAGAGGAAGATATTTATTTTGGGGAGCATGTGTTGGTTCAATGCTCCACTAATAGAGCTAGTGGTGTTTCGTTGTCTTGTGTATCTTGGAACTTTTGCCTAATATTCAAAGCTCATTGAGCCAACAAATTTTCAAGTGTATATTGTGAATGTTTCAAGACTATTCTTTGGATGTTTGTGGTATATGTTGGAAGGCATATGTACTAAAGAAATTGAACTATTTCAATGGATTTTGTTCTCATCTTATTGAATATGTGTTGTACTTTTTTTCATTATCATTGCATCTATGTGAACTATTTCGCATGATAAATAACGATTCTTTCATAGATATTGATGGACCTCTAAATTAGACATCAATTAAGGCCCATGCCTCTAAATTAGACATAAATTAAGACCCATATGACCATCCTTCAGCCCATTAAACCTCTCTTTTTGCATTATTTAATGTATTTTTAACTTTAATATGTTCATTAGGAAGGTTTATGGATAATTTCATATTTGTGCATAATATTATTTATTTTTGTGGAATATTGCGAGAATATTGGGCATATTATGAAGATTTGGAGGAGGAGATAATTTAGGGACTTGCTCCCTACCACAAGAGGATAAATATTAAATAATAAATCAAGAATATATTCTGAAATAATTGCACATATTATGGAGCTCAAATGATTGAGAAAATCCAGGAATGTGTTCTCGGCCATTTAATGCAGATTCTTAGTATTGGGAACGAGATCCACTAATCAAGGGATTTTTGTGGGGAGAGCTTACCCCTTTCATGGGGAATAATTCCTAATCATTTTTTATCAGTACCAAGTAGAATTTTCCTCTAGGGGTTGATTGTTATTAGTCTTCTTGTGGAGAGAACTCATATTTTTGCAGCTCCACTTTCATTTTTTGCAGGGATGTATTTGTATTAATGGAAATAATGAAGATTGGTGACATGTTCAGTTTCTAAATATTGGAATTCTTCATAGGACTCTAAGTTTCCTTGGACTTGGCCATCCTAGGAGCCTTAGATTCCTTTTGTATTATTTACTTTTCTTCCTTTCACTTTATTCACATGCATCTCTTGTTCTTGTTTTTTTTTTCTATTTTTGCATTTAGTATTAATGATTTCTTGTTGTACGATTGGGTTAAATGGTTGAAGTAAGTTATTTTTAAGGATCACAAAAATAATTTAATCCTTTTAACATCTTTGGAAGGTCATATTAATCATTGAGGTGCTTGGATTAATTTTCTTATTCCCAAATCTAGATTTCTGGAAGTCCCTTGTGGAAAATAATAATACATTTATTCTATTTTTTCGAACATCCTAGCGAGCTTCAATCAAGTTGATTCCACTTACATTAGATTGAAAAAAAATTCTAGTTAATAAAAAAATTTTCCCATATCATTTTCACTTGATTAGGTTAGTCATTTGATAGATTTACTAGCTCACTATTTCTCGAATTTCTAGATTTTAGACTAGTAATTATTTTCTATTTTTTAGCATGGGTTAAGAGAGGTATTTTTGAGTGATTCCACTTGAAATGGAGACCTAAGAAATCCTAGTCAATAACAGAAAATTTCCCATGCAATTTGGATTTTATTTGATTGGTCATTCGGTGAATTATAATTTCATGTAGTAAATCTACGGTTTCCTATAGTGCTCTTCTAGTGTATATATACTTGCCCAAATTTTCTAAAAAATATTGCTTTTGGTCCCTTAGGGTTGAATCAAGACCCGTAGGATATCAATCAATGGTTAGGGAATACTAAAGACAACTTAGGACTTGCCTCTTTATCCATATAAAACATTTCATCGGTTTGGGCTAATGGACAGATTTATGAATTGGATAATAAAATGATGATTTTCTTGATTTCCACATCCAATGAACTCTATTAATGGATCTAAACTCTTTGAAATGTAATGGTTGATATTTATTTCATGATATTTATTTTATGCAATTAGAATAGGTTTCTTTCCTTGTATTTTCCTTCTTGCGATAGGTTAAGGTTTCCATTTCGAGCATTCCATTTTCTCCAATTAGTTTAGGATATTATTTTATTACAGTCACTCCATTACATCAAGATAGCAAAGGAAGAACACATTGTATCCTAAAAATATAGGTCCAATACCTCTTAAGTTTGTAGGAACCCCTGGTTGATAACTAAAGCTGGTAGCCTTGGAAGTTGCAACATTCTTATTGCAATATCGAGGATCATCCCTTTTTGGCGCCGTTGTCGAGGAGGTGTCAAAGTATGCATTCTTTATTCCGTAGTTGATTCATTTCTTTTACTTTCTGCATAAACAAAAAATTTGCATTAGGCATATTTCATTTCAAAAATAGAAAATTGCATTGCATTAGCATTCTTATTCAAAAAATAAAATAAAAATACTTCTCCAACACCAACCCCCCCCATTTGATCACGTGGTGTAGTAAGAGCCACATCACCATTCATTTTTGTAGGTAGAAGAAGAAGAGGTGGCAGAGAAGGAAGAAGAAATGGATGGAAATGATGACAATGAAGAAGATCCTCTTAGATTTCCCATTCAAGATACCGATGTTAGTGTGCATATGAAGAACATCCCTCCATATTTTCTTCCAAACTTTCATGGTCTAAGGTCATAGGATTTGAAAAACTTTCTCTTTGAATTTGAAATCCTTTTTAGAACTTATGGTTACTTACTAAACACTCAAAAGTTGAGATTTCTTCCAGCAACATTGAAGGATAGAGCTCCTAAATGGTTCATGAGTTTAGGGATTAATTCAATAAGATGATGGAATGATCTGCAAAGGATATTTCTAGAAAAATATAAATATCATGATCTTAAAGAAGAAATATTTAGAATTAATAAAAAATAAGATGAGAGTCTATAGGATCTAATAGAGAGGTTCATGTATAATGTCAAGATGACAAAATTACATCATTTAGGACTAGACACACTAAAAACCCTCTTACTTAGAAAAATTAGAGATGAGTGGATTGATCTTCTTGATCTTATGAGTAGAGGCGATGTATACCAATTATCATTTGAAGAAATTTTTGAAACATGCAAACACATATCAAGAGGAAGGGCAAGAGTAAGTCAATCAACATCAAGATCGGTAAGTCAAGCTAAACTAGGAAATTTTCTTGATAACTTTAAAACACAAATTCTTAGCAATCTAAGTGAATAAGTAGAAATGTTAAGAATACAAAATTAGAAAAAATAAGATGTTGATATTTGTGTTGTCCATGTAGAATCACATAATCTTAAATATTGCCCCTCATTACCAAGGTTGAAGGAATTTTACCAAGAGGACAATGGAGCAAGTCAATTGCCAATGCAACTATGTTAGGTAGCTCCAAGAGGACCATGGCAGCCTATTCAACCTGATATGATACAAGAGACTAATTGAAAATTTCAAGATAATGCAGATCCATCTCAAAGTCATTGTAACACACCCTTTCCTTGGAAACCTTCACCATCTCAACCCCAAAACCAATATTGGCAACAAGGTTGGCAAGGAAATTACGACATTCATCCACAATATCCTAAATATTTTCCTCAATGTCCTCCACACTCAACTCCATGTTATCCCTACCATCCACCACCATCAAAACCACAATCCCAACCAAATCCATCTCAAGTATCCACTCCCACTCAACTACCTGTACCACCATTTCCAAACCCACACAATGAAGTAGCTCAACCCACTTACAATGTTGAGGTACAACACTTCCAAATATCTCCTCTTCATCTCAATGGTATTCATCTCAGCTCGAGAATAATATTACAAAAAAGAGATTCTCTTGATGTCATTGAAGGAAAACATGCAGAAAAAGAAGATTGAAATGAGAAGAGCAATGAATCATGGGTTGTACTTGACTAAGAGTAGACATCAGAATCAAATATTGAGAAAGTTGCCTCATGTTCACAATTATTTCTTGTATGTGTTCAAGAGAATAATCAACAAAAAGAAGAATATTTGAATTTCATGGAAGAAGAAGACATCCAAGATGATCAAAACCAACCAGTGGACCAAGGGCATCAAAACTATATAGAAATATGGTTTCAGAAAATTAGTAAGTTGCAGCCACACACTCTTCCTCAAAAATTCCTGATCTCATCTCAATCAAAGCATTTGGTTTCTTACATTTACGCACATGTCAAAGAATATGTTTCAAGCCTACACATGATTTTATTTGTCATCTAGTTATGAAATTTTCTCCATTGGAAGTATTCCTACAGTTGAAAATGATTTTATTTTTTCAAGTAGAGTAGGATAGGAAAAGAAATAAAAAATGAAAAATAAGAGAAAAAATAAAAGCTTGGGCGAAAACCTCCTTTAAGGCACCTGAGATTGGCTCATTTATTTCAAACCTCGATGAGATGGTCAATGGGTTGGAAAAAAGAGAAAAAAGAGAAAAAGAAAAGATCCTAGGTGAAAACCTCCTTTGAGGTGCCTAGGCAGACCTACTAATTGAAAACCTCATTGAGGAAGCTAGTAGGTTGAGACGCAACAAAAAAAGGAAAAATAAAAAATATTTGCTCCATGCATCTCTCTGATGAATGTATACGCTCTCCAACATCTTCAAGCAACAAAAACAAGTTGGCACCAAAAAAGGAAAAAAATTGGTCAAAATTCTAGTCAAAAGAAGTCAAACTTGGAAATTCTCCTCCTTTGGTCAGATGCTCTAGAAGGATCAAGGCCATGCCAATCTATAACCCTCATCTATTTCCACAATCCACCCATCATTCCCAAGTTTTTCCCATTCATTTTCCTTACTGTCTTAAAATATTACATGAAGGCTTTGTTTTACTACAACAAACAAAAATACATAGAGAAGAAAATTATTTTTGTCATATATTGAAAAACATGCATTCATTTTCCAAGCTACTTTAGGTGGAGATGCATATGGATGATAGTAACATGCTCAAGCAATTTCAACAAATTCCATTACATAGTTTTTGAGAAATCGACCTCCATCACCTGCAACCATTTTTGAATTTTCGCGATATTCATGCATCCATTTGCAATATGTTTCGTGGGGAGATGTATATGGATGATGGTAACATGCCCAAGAAATTTCAACAAATTCTAGTGCACAATTTTTGAGAAATTCACCTCCATCACCTACAACCATTTTTTTTTTTTTTTGATATTCATGCATCCAATTGCAAAGTTATTTTATGGGGAGGGGTATAAGGAGGATAGCAACATGATTAGAAAATTTCAAGTCAATCTAGTATACCATTTGAGAGATATGGGCTTAAATAGGATGCTACAAGGTTTCCTGTAGTACTACAAGATGTCCTAGTTTACTACAGGAAATGGGCTGAAAGCTATAGGAAGGCACGAAAGGTGAAATAAAGTGTGGGAAAGGTATCTAATGGTGGATTAAGGTATAGGGAAGCTGAATCACCCATGGCCAAGCCCAACACTCCAAGAGGGATAGATTTGACCAAGATAGCCTGCTCATGGTAACTAGAAGACATACGTTTAGAATCACCAAGATATGAAGACCTATGTAGAAGAAAATGAAGGAAATTATCACCACCAGAGGACCATGGATTGATCCTCAACTCAACAACAACATGCATGTATCTCCCAAAACCATCAGGTAGGTACAAGTATGCAATACTCTTGACCTCTTCTCCTGAGAATATTGTAGTTAGAAATTTGTTGTCAATGCATGAGGTTCTATAATCTAAGGATGGGTTAGTAGTCTCAGCCACCTTCAACTAGTTAATTGCAGCTCACTCCTTCACTCATGCAATGTGGAAAACCCAAATTAAGAAGGGTCATGATTTCGAGGAATGGGGGAAATAGTTAGAAGAGGAAATTTGTGCAAAATCCAAGTCACCAAATCACTCGAAGCCCTCCATCCACTTCATATCCACTATCTATCCATCATTCATCCATCCCATTTCATAAGAAAAATTAATATTTTTCAAGAACAAACCCTACACTCTGTCTCACCATGAAAATTTCTTGAAAAAAACACACACAACACATCCTCTCCATTTTTACAAACCTACACTACTCCCTCTGAGCCCTAGAATCATCCTCCATACCCTCTACATCATTTCTCATCACACCCATACATTTAGAAGAACCTGAAAGAGAAGGAATGGCTGCTATAGGAAGACAGAATGTTGCTACAAGAAGGAAGAAAGGAACAAATTGTGCTAAAACCGAAAATGGCAGTGCCTAAGAGAGACCTAATCAAAACAGAGAACTACAATGCCATTAGGAAATCATCTAGTCCCAAAAAGAGAAGAAGAAGGAAACAAAAGGCAAGAAGGCATTCACCATCAAAATAGAACTAAAACTGCAGTGATGAAAAGAGGCTTTCCAAGAGGTATCTAATCTATTTCTAGCTTTTGTCCAAGGCATAAAAGATGTTATAGAAAGGGGAGAAAGGCATGGAAGTCAAGTTGAGGGCCTACCCTATTCTCACACTATCAATTCTTCTCAGAATAGGTTTAAACATGATACTACATGGTTTCCTATAGTTACTACAGGCTGCTAAAGGGTTTCCTGTAGTTACTACAAGAATTACTACAAGATGTCTTATTTCTCATCTAAAGGCATTTTGAAGGTTTCAGAGGTGTCCAAATGGTTGGAAAAGGTAGAAAAGGTTTGGAAAAGGATGTGGAAGACCTTGGCAAACTAAAAAATATTCAAGAACCCATCTTGAACAAGGGGAAGAAGGCAGGCTAATGGTCTCAAGAAACATTGTGATTTTTTCTATGCACAAATAATTTTGGAAAAATGAGTGACAATGGAATGAAGGTTTCAAGGGATAGGATATGAATGAAATGGATCTACGAGGAAACATATTTCACTTGCAAAGAGGAAAGTTATGTTTTTTTGCTTGAAAGACTGTTAAACAATCACGAAAAGAACAACTACATTTTTGTGCTTGTCCTTACAGAACTTACAACCAAGACTCTTAAGAGAAAGGACTAAGGAATGCACAAGAAAGAGGCCACCGGGACCATGAATGAGACACAATGAGGTCACTAAGTTGCTCAGAGGATGATAAACACTTTCAACTAGGGGGTATGATGGGCCTCTAAATTAGGCATAAATTAAGGCCCATCTAACTATCTTTCAACACATTAAACATCTATTTTTGCATTAGATAATGTATTTTTAACTTTAATATGCTCATTAGGAATGTCTATAGATAATTTCATATTTGTGCCTAATATTATTTATTTTTGTGGACTATTATGAGAATATTGGGTAGATTATGAAGATTTGGAGGAGGAGATAATTTAAGGACTTTCTCCCTACTATAGGAGGATCAATATTAAGTAATAAATCAAGAAGATATTCTGAAATAATTGCACAGATTGTGGAGCTCCAATGATTGAGAAAATCTAGGAATGTGTTCCTTGCCATTTAATGCAGATTCCTAGTATTAGGAGCGAGATCCACTAATCAAGGGATTTTGGTGGGTAAAGCTTCCTCCTTCATGGGGAATGATTCCTAATCATTTTTTATAAGTACCAAGTCGAATTTTCCTCTAGGGGTTGATTTTTATTAGTCTTCTTGTGGAGAGAACTCATATTTTTGCAGCTCCACTTTCATTTTCTGCAGGGATGTAATTGTATTGATGGAAATAATGAAGATTGGTGACATGTTCAGCTTCTAAATATTGGTCTCTTTCATATGACTCTGAGTTTCCTTGGGCTTGGCCATCCCAAGAGCCTTAGAGCCATTTTTTATAATTTAATTTTCTTCCTTTCACTTCTTATTCTCATGCATCTCTTGTTCTTTTTTTTTTTTTTTTTTCTATTTCTGCATTAAGTATTAATGATTTCTTGTTGTAGGATTGGGTTAAATGGTTGAAGGAAGTTATTTTGCAAGATAAAAATCATCATTTAATCCTTGGAACAACTTTTGAAGGTCATAGTAATCATTGAGTTGCTTGGTTTAGTTTGCTTATTCCCAAATCTAGATTTCTGGAAGTCCCTTATGGAAAATAACAATAAATTTCTGCTATATTTTAGAACATGCTAATGAGCTTCAATAGAGTTCATTTCACTTGAATTAGATCAAATAAAAATTCTAGTTAATAAAAAAAATTACCCCATTGCATTTGCACTTGATTAGGTTAGGGATTTGATAGATTTACTAGCTCACTAGTTCTCGAATTTCTAGATTTTAGATTAGTAATGTTTTTCTATTTTTTAGCATGGGTTAAGAGAGAATTTTTTGAGTGATTTCACTTGGAATGGAGACCTAAGACATCCCAGTGAATAAAAATATTTGTTCCATACAATTTGGATTTGATTTTCTTGGTCATTTGGTGAATTATAGTTTCCTGTAGTAAATTTGCAGCTTACTATAGTACTCTTCCAGTGTCTATATACTTGCCCAGATTTGCTCAAAAAGATTGGTTTTGGTCCCTTAGGATTGAATAAATACCCTTAGGCTATAAATGATTATGGAAGACTAACGACAACTTAGGACTTTCCTCTTAACCCATGAAAAACATTTCAGCGATTTGGGCTAATGGACAGATTTATGAATTGGATAATAAAATGATGATTTTCTTGATTGCCACATCCAATGAACTCTATTAATGGATATAAACTCTTTGAAATGTAATGGTTGATATTTATTTCATGATATTTACTTTATGAAATTAGAATAGGTTTATTTCATTGTATTTTCTTTCTTGCAATACGTTAAGGTTTCCATTTGGAGCATTTCATTTTCTTCAATTAGTTTAAGATGCGATTTTATTACATTCATTCCATTACATCATGACAACAATGGAAGGGCACATTGTATGCTACACATATAGTGCCAATAACTCTTAAGTTTTTATGAACCTCGGGTTGATAATTAAAGTTATTATCCTTGGGAGTTGCAACATTCTTGTTGCAATACTGAGGCTCATCACATATGTGTGTGTGTGTGTCTTTATTAGATTCATTAGGGGAATTTTGAGGTCTAAAATGGGCCTCCTAAGAAAAATGTACAACCAAAATAAAATTTATAAGAACCAAAAAGATTCAAGATGATGATGTCAACCATGGGGAATGATTCACCATTTTTAGAGTAAAAATGTAAAAAGATTATAAAATAATAAAATAATAAAACTACTTTTTCAAATCATATTTTCAACTTATCTCCCTAAAGTTTTACTCAAATTTCGAGTGAAAGTATATGTCGAGCATGGAATTCCCCCACAGCATGTTTTGGGGCTCAAATTCCAAGTTTTGAGTGATATTATTATAAAGCTCCGTGAATTGCGGGCGCGAAATGTATGTTAGAGTCATAGGGTTGTCTGCCCTAAGTTTGAATGTAATGTCAGCCTACCCATGGTCTGCAGACCATGGGATTGTATAAACAGAGAGAGGCTCTGAGTTGTGATGAGAAGGATCATAGAATCTAATGGATAGAATGAGATAGTGAAGCATATAAGAAGAGTCTAAGTGTGTCTTAGGTCGTAGCAGTAGAAAGAGGCTCTGCAGTTGAGTTTGCAGAGGCCTAGTAGAGTCCGCAGCGGAGTGCGTGGACCCCTGCAGCTGAGTACGCAGGGTATAGTTGAGTCTGTAACTAGAGAAAATATTAATAAAGAGATATTTTGTTACCAATTCTGTGCATCTGTTCTAAATTATTACATGTTTGATATCATTTGCAATTATATTGCTTATTTACTGTGTGCACTTGTCTAAATGATTTATATTGTTAAGTATAACTGAAAGCATACAAATAAGCTAAGTTAAGTAAGGACTAGGGTAATAACACTGTTTGGACCTCGACTAGGGTTACGCGAAGGCAGTAACACAGGCTGCGAAGTACGGGTAAGTGCGTGTAGCAGTGTGCACGTAGGGTTGAACCGCAGACCACTTGAAACCATTAGACATCCCCAAGGTGTGGAAAACTAGTTCTAGCACCCTTCCATACTACTTCGGGTGAGACCTCAGTCCACGCTCCGTGGACTATTCCCAAAAGGGCTAGTAGTACAGGGATTTGTTTGGATAAATCACCTTTGAACCTAGGTCAGGCCCCAACAAGCCAACAAATGGTTCCATTGTCGGGACCGAGATCTGCATAAGGGATGTGTGATGGGGTGTCACTGGAATCCAACAAAGAAATAAATTGAAGGGTGGTTGGATAGAAAGATTCACAAGTTCGCGGTGTGAGAAAATAAGAATCCTAGAGTATCAAAGGAACAGTGGTTGGAGTGCTACTTATATACGGAAATCCATGAAATTTTCTTTGCATCCTTCCCCTTTGAAGTGTATGAGTGGATTGTGAAGCTAGTAAACAGTCAGGGAAGGTGTAGGCTCGACAAACCGATTATGTGGACTCGACAATTGGTTCGTAGACTAGAAGCATCAGAAGATAAGATCACTCACGTTGTGGACCATTGGATCGATCGAATTATAGGAGGGTTTATCATCGAGTTCGCGGTAGACACGACAGTCAGATACAGCGAGGCAGAATGACGCTTCCTCAAAGGACATCGAGGTAAGTACATTAAATCATTGAACACTTGGATTAAAATGCTATTGTGTGAAAAGTGGGTTATGCGAATAAATTGATGTTTGGGGCTACGCGAAGTGGAAGGATCTATAGAAACGAAGGTAGCGCAGAGACAGAAAATAGCCCCTTGATTTTGCCTCGACAAGAAAGTGAGGAAGAGCTCGTGAAAGTTTCCCTGAGAAGCGCGATCAGTCTGATAAGTCAGCGAATTCCACGCATAACACTGCCACCTACACTGCCACTGGTTTGACCATTGTCACCTCCATCTCCACCCACACCATCTTCATTGCCACCACAGTTCAATATGGCGAGTGCGATAAAATTTTTGGTATTCAGAGGAGTAGGGAACGAAGATCCGAACCAATTTTGGTTTGTAGTAAAGTCTATATGGGAAGAACAAGGAGTCATAGATGACAATATAAAGAAGGCAACATTGGTAAGAGCATTGCAGGATCACGCATTGTACCTTGGTACATTAAGCATTCTAATGACCATCCAAACGCGGGGATTGCAGAAATCCAAGCCCCATTGAACAGGGAATTTAGCAGTCCAAAATCGAAGACACAATCGATTATTGGGTTTAAGGAAATCACAATGCTTGTAGGTGAGACCCCTTGGGATCTGGATTAGAGATTGAAGGGTATGATTCACGAAGCCAACATGACCTTGACGGATGGATGGTGAGCTCCAGTATTGTAGCAATAATGCTACAACTCCTGGAGCTTCCTGTCTCTTAATTTTATCAACCCGGTAGTTCGTACAAACTTGGAAGTGACGGTGCTGTATGCACAAGTACTAGCTCTTGTCGCAGCTGTCACTTGGTCAGCTGGCACAAGTTTGCTAGGGCTCAAGCCAACTTCTATAGGCTCTCAGAAGAAGCTTATTAAATGATGGACAAAAGCTAGCTCAAAGAAGACTAATCTACTTGGCAAAAATGAACTGAAAGCAAATCAAAACATGGAAACCCTAGGAAACCCTAATTTAACTAGTCTAACCTCTATGATGCAAAGAATGTGAAGGAAACTTCTACCAATGATGCCATTACTTCTAATAAGTGAAAATGTATGAATCTAATCTACTTGCATCTTAAAAGACATGTTTTTGTATTTTTTCTTTAAGTGGATGGAGTGATTGTGATTTTGTGCTTATTAGGGTTTGGTTGTGCAGATGTGATGCGGAAGGAAGGAAAGCTTGGGAAAGGTTGGGGAGGCTAGGAGAGGTCCCCAGAGATCCTTAGCATCAGCCCATAGAGGTTCCTCACGTTCAGATACTCAGCAACCGAGTGAGTGGCCTCCTACAGGATGTCTGCAGGGGATTCTACAGGAAACGCAGGGGTTTCTACAGGATGTTCTGTAATTCTTCTACAGGATGTTTACGAATTGGATTTTTGAGGATGGATGGTTGATGGAATGGTAGGGGAAGATGTGTAAGGTAGGAATAAGGCTGGTGATGGCTCAGGAGTGGAGAAGTAGGTTGGAGAGCGAGTGTGTGAAGTGGGTTGATGGATGAAAGGTTATAACAATGAAATGTCTAAAGGATGGAGTTACGTGAGGAGTGGAGGAGTTTAGGAGATAACAGAGCGTAACAGAGGTCAAGAATGTAGTTGTATGCGTGATCAAGACGAAGAAGGAGGTAATAGAATGAGGAAAAGCAGTGTAAATGAAACAAATGCTTATGACTGTCACCAAGATGAAAACTCATTAACCTAATCTACCTGAACTCAATGAACAGCAAGATAAAGCGTATCAAGGAATGTGCATGAAGCAGTGATGAAGGTGTATGGTGCAAGAGTGAAGTGCATGGAAGGATTGATCATAAACGAGACTATGTTGCAGCATGTATAACGTGAAGAACTGCGTATTTTTGTGGCTGGTATAGGCTACACTCCAATCTCCAAGTAGAGATGGCAGTGGAGACTTTCTCAACCTTTTTGCTGGAGCTCCAATGTATTATCAACCTGCTAATCTAACTAAACAACCGAAATCAATTCAACCATAAACTAGTCCTATCTATGCTCATGAAAACGACTAAATTACCAAACTGTGAATTCGAATTGCATGTGAAAATAAACAAACTCAAGGTGCTGGAACGAAATGCAAACACATTACAACACTGAGGAGATCTATTGCTCTCAGGTTGGGCCCTAACCTGAGAGCTATAGCTCCTTGAGAAAACTCAGAACTAGCTCAAAATCTGCCTTCTTTATTCATAATCTGATATCATGCCAAATTGGCTTACAAAAAGGAACAAAGACCGAGCTGTGCTCAAAAATTACAATAGTAATGCGAGAGTTTCAACAACCTATCAAAGGCTACGGCCTCCATACTTATGCAAAAACGATCATCCAACAAGTGTCCTTGATTTTAGGAGCTCGGCTGTCCAACTGAAGTTTAACTTGCTGATCCTGTAGGACAGTCATAATTGTTGTTCCTGTAGAACAGTTATAACTGTTGTTCCTGTAGAACAGCTGGCTGCTTCTAAGCTCGGTGGGGAGATGGATTGGAGCTCGGAGCTATGGTGGGAATCACGAGGAGGGTCCCAAGACTGTGGACATCCTCTCCTAAAAACCAGCAGTGCCACCTCCTTGTCTCCTTGTCTCCTTTTCACGTGGTCTTTTCTCCCTTTTAATGCAAAAACCTGAGATCATAATGCATTAGTCACATAGATAAAGTGTCTACCCTTCTTCCTACAAACAACACGAATAAACTAAGAAATGCATGCATAAGCAGTAAAAAGTGAATGGTTTGAGCAAAACAAGTAGGCCAAATGAGCCCAAATTATACCAAAAATTGGGGCTCATCATCACCCCCCAGCTAAACTATTTGCTCATCCTTGAGCAACTTTGCCCTGGCTCCTCGTCTTTGGCCGAGAACTAGAGCCCAGAACATGCTTTTCCTCCCCTGATTTTGGTGGTTTTGCCTTTTCTGCCGAGGGTGGCGCTTCTTCCTTTCCCGTTTTTGGCGGCCCTGCCTTTGCTGCCCCTGGTGGTGACGAAGGTGATGCTTCCTTCCCCTTTCCTATTTCCTTGAGCCGGGCTTCGGAAGGCGACTGGCCTATCTTTCGTGTCCAGGAGGTTATTTTTGGGCTCCCCTTTTCGGGGGTGGCTGATGTTTTAGAGGGGGTTCTTGCATTGGGTGAAGTAGGGACGTCCCCTGAAGTGGTTTGGCTGCTGGGTGGAGGCTGTGGCTTGCCCGTGGTCATCCTCTTGCTTCTCCTGGCTTCAGATGGTAGAGGGGTCTCCCTCTCCCTTTTCTCCTTCGGTTTTGGAGGTGTGCTGAGGGCAGCCAGTGCCGCTGCTGCCTCCTTTTCGAGAATGCCAGCCTTCTCTTTCTTGCGTTTTGCTCTCTCAGAGCTCCTTGTAGAGGGCCCCTCCTTTTCAGATTTCGGGCTTCCTGTGGAAGACCCTGCTTTGCCCACTTCCGGGCCTCCTGTAGAAGATTCTTTCTCTGTCTTCAGACTCTCTGTAGGAGGCTGTTTCTCAATGACTTTCGGGCCTCTTGTGGAAACCCCTTTTTCCAATCTCGGGCTTCCTGTAGAAGCCCTTGTCTCTGTCTTCGGGCTTCCTGTAGAAGCCTGTGGTTGCACTTTCGGGCTTCCTGTAGAAGCCTTTGTCTCCGTTTTTGGGCTTCCTGTAGAAGCCTGTTCTCCAACGATTTTCGGGCTTCCTGTAGAAGCCTTGGTCTTCGCTTTTGGGCTTCCTGTAGAAGCCTTTGTTTTCGTTTTTGGGCTTCCTGTAGAAGCCTGTTTCTCACTGATCTTCGGGCTTCCTGTAGAAGCCTTTGTCTTTGTTTTCGGGCTTCCTGTAGAAGCCTTTGTCCTTGTTTTCGGGTTTCCTGTGGAAGCCTGTTTTTCACTGATTTTTGGGCTTCCTGTAGAAGCCTGAGTTTGTGTTTTCGGGCTTCCTGTAGAAGCCTGTTTTTGCTTTCCTGTAGACACAGGTGTCTCCACTTCCGCTTGCTTGCCTGCTTGAGTTTTGCTTTTTGCTTTGGGTGCAGGTGCTGTGGAGGTACTTGGGCTGACGTGGACTACCTCCGCTTTGTCCATTCTGCCTTTCATCCTCTTTTCCCTTGCTGACAGAATAGGTGTGCCACCCTTTTCTTCGTCCTTCTTTTCCTCAGCCACTGCTTCCTTGTCTTCACTGCTGGAGGAGCCACTATCTTCGATCAACATTTTAATGTCCCCATCTTTGGTCAAATTGCGGAAGGATTCCCATGAGAGGGGGACCTTATATGAGTGCAATGCATCTTCCACAAGCAGCTTTATTAACCCATGGTGGGCTATCTGATCAGGTATGCCCTCTCTTAGCTTTGTAGCACATTCCATTAGGGACTGCAGGAGATAATGAGGGATGCTCAGTTTTTGCTCTACAGGAAGGTCAATTCGGTGCCTCAACTCAGTGAGTAACCGAAAGTGATATGCATACACGATGCTGAACCGGCCCTCACAAGTAATATATTTCATGATCTGCAAACTGACTTCATTCCAAGGTGGTGATAAACTCGTTCTTCTCACCCCGTTTTTATCCTCAGAGAATTCTTCCTCAGGTGGAAAGAATTCTTTCTTTGCTTGCTGGCTCTGCTTTCGTTCTTCCTTGTCCCACGGCAAACCCATAGGGAGTTCTGTGATCCGACTGATATGTTCTGGGGTGAGTTTGAGGCTTAAACCTCTGAAGCTTACTGTGGCCAGTGTCTGGGATTTAGGCTTCAAAGCCTGCAAGAATTCCTCGGCTACTTCATCATCGTAGCCCTGCAGCTTATCACAAAAAGGCATCCATTGTGCTCTGGTGAAGAGCTCTACCACTGCTGGATTTCTCCTTAATTTGGTGGAATCTGTGGGTTCCCGCCTGATAAACCCACCCGGCATGATGAACACGGGGGTTTTGACTAAAGGTGACAAATGCAAAGGAGATTCGGTCTATTTTAGGCAGAGCATGCATACAATTCACGAAACACAGTCTAATTATACTGCTATCCTGTAGAAGCGATAGTATAGGCACAACAATCCGATATTTTTATGACCAGACTGTGAATAACGATCTTGCCACCTTTGAAAGCCAATTGCGGAAGGAGTTTCAGGGTTACCTTTTTTCTGCCACCTTTTCTTATGTGAGGAATTCACCTTCCTGTAGAACCGCGTTTTTGTAGAGACTGCTTCCTGTAGGACTGCGTTCCTGTAGAAACTGTTCCTGTAGGAGCAGTGTGCAAACTTCGGGGAGGACTGTAGTTGGCCAGCGGTCGAGAGGTGCTTCACCGGTGTTCTGGTAGCCGAAAGCTCGGCGTATCAACGTTTAGAGGAAATCAGAAGAGCCACTCGAGTTTTGAAGTGGAGGTTGATGAATACATGCGCATAATCTAGCCGATTAGATTTTGAATCGGCGCAACTCGTGGCGCGGGGGGTGAGCTGTCCCCGCCGGACCGTTGGGCGACGTCACCCATCATTCACCTGCATATTCACTCGCTGCCGCATTCATTCCCACAGATCTGCCGCCGCCCTTTTTGGTTAAACTCGTTTCTCGGCTGACGGGACTATCCTCACGTGCGTGCTGCGTATTTCTTTGTCGTGGCTGCCACCCAAGCATCCGACTATACCATAACTGGCCGACGTGGCCAGTCAACTCGCCATACGGCCGCTCAACCATTCATTTCTACGCCATGCAAAACAAATCAAAGTAATACTCATGCGATTTGGTGGAAGGAAGGGTTGAGACACTTACCTGCGCGCGGCTGCACACGATTTTTCGGTTTTTGGACGACGGGGAGCGGATCTACCTGCTACATGCGGCTTACACAGTCCCGGAGGCTCGTGGTTACAGGATTCTGGCGAT
Source organism: Pinus tabuliformis (assembly GCA_031772625.1). NCBI lineage: Eukaryota > Viridiplantae > Streptophyta > Pinopsida > Pinales > Pinaceae > Pinus > Pinus tabuliformis. The sequence goes on along the minus strand of CM062820.1, from coordinate 852,488,409 downwards.
GGAGTGGATGCTCTGGTTGCCTGCGCCCGTGTTTTTCTTGCAGAGGGCGGTGCTGTGAATGGTATCCACTCATGCAGGTTTGACTGTTACAGGATTCCCGCGGGGTGCCTTGTAACAGTCTCGCCTCCTTGGGTGCATGCTGCACGACGATGGATGGAATCTTCTGATCACGCTCCCGGAGCTTCTGATGCTCGACATGGATGTGGTATGAGCTCTCGGTGCTTGCTTTTCTTTGACAAATGGCTTTACCACGAGAACTCATTGATCTGGTTTGCTGGTGCAGGGATCTTGGTTGCATGGCGACGAGGATGGTGGAGCAAGGTTACAGCAATGTTCAGGGGTGCCAATCAGTGGCATGCATGCATCCAACCCATTCCTCAGCCGCTAGATCTCCGTTTGAAACAAATTTTTGGCCGTCCCAGACTTCTACAGGAAGTTTCCTGTAGACACAGAGCTTCCTGTAGAAAGTTCGGCCTTCCTGTAGAAAGTCTGCACTTTCCTGTAGAAAGACTGCGCCCCTGTAGAAAGACTGTGCCTTCCTGTAGAAAGACATCAGCTTCCTGTCGAAGATTCAAATCATGATAAAATTGCACATACCTTGAAAAACATGGGTGCTCTTGGAGGAGGTACTGATGAGGTTCCTTGACAACATGATAAGGACCCTTGGTTGTGATTGAAGAGGCTTCTTCTCCTCCATAGAACATCTGCAACTTGCATGCAATTTTCATATTGTGCTTATTATTTTTTCTTTTTTTTTTCCCTTTTTTTTTGAAAAGATAACAGGGGCGCCCCAAAGAGGTTTTCACCCTTGCTACCTGCCCTGAGCGCCTCAGAGAGGTTTTCACTCAAGGATCTTTTTCAACCTTTTCTCTCTCTTTTTTTTTTTTTTGAAAAAGCAATAGGAGCGCCTCAATGAGGTTTTCACCCCTACTACCTGCCTTGGGCGCCTCAGAGAGGTTTTCACCCAATGATCTTTATTTATTTATTTTTTTTTTTTCTTTTTTTCTTTTTTATTTTTTTTCTTTTTTTCTTTTTTTTTTTTTAGATCTTCTTTCAGGGTGTGCCAGAGGCAGAGGCAGAACCCTTCTCTATGACCAATACAGATTTCTCCATAGTTTTGATAAACTCTTGTCTTGAGAGAGGTCTCCTGTAGATCTTCAATCGATGCCCATTGACAAGCATGGGAATGGCTTCCTCATCAATGGTTCGAATGAGGACAGATCCATTGTCATGGCACTTCTCCACTGTATATGGTCCTAGCCATCTGGTTCTCAACTTCCCCTTGAAATCTTTGTATCTGGAATCATACAACAAAGCCCAATCTCCCGGCTGAAATTGCTTGTCATGGAGATGTTGGTCATGCCACACCTTCCTCTGAAGTTGAACCACTTCTGAGTGAAGGAGGGCCTGCATGCGGTGCTCATCCAGGCCATTCAGCTGCAGCAACCTTTCTTGTTGTGCATGGCTGAGATCTAGGTCCAGCTGAGCTGCCATCCTCAAAGTGTTATACTCAAACTCAATGGACAGCAAAGCTTTCTTCCCATAGACCAGCTCATATGGTGTGAAACCGGTGGTGGTCTTCCAAGTGGTGTTGTAGACCCATGTGGCCTCAACCAGGCGATCCGCCCAATCTTTTCTGCTGCTGCTCACCACTTTGGTCAAGATCCCTTCTAATGCTCTGTTGGTGACTTCCACCTACCCATTTGCTTGAGGATGATAGGGAGTGGAAGTCCTATGCTTGATCTTGTGATGAGCTAGGAGATCTTCAACCAGGTTGGAGGTGAACTGGCTCCCTTGATTGGTGACCAGCTCTCTTGGATAGCCAAACTTATAGAAGATGTTCTCTCTTAGGAACTCGGCCACCTTCTCTTCAGTTTCTGCTTTGATTGCTTTAGTCTCTGCCCACTTTGTCAAGTAGTCAGTACACACAATGATGTAGGATCTTTGCCTCGAAGAGGGATTGATTGGACCCACAAAGTCCATGCCCCACTTCTCAAATGGCTCAAGAGTCACTTGAGGTTGGAGAGGCATCTCATCCCTTTGGGTCGGTTTCCCCATTCTTTGGCATTGGTCACACTAACTGACATATCTTCTGACATCTTGATGAAGTGTGGGCCAATAGTAGCCTGCCTGCAGGATCTTGAAGGCAGTTCTCTTTACTGCAAAATGCCCTCCACAAGGCCCATCATGACAAGTGAGGAGGATATCAAAGACTTCCTCCTCCCTTACACAACGCCTTAAGATCTGATCGGGGCCAAGCTTGAACAGGTTGCCCCCGATCCAAGTAAATGAGGCACTTTTTCTGATGATTCTGCTCTTCTCTTTTGAAGAGAGGTGCGGAGGGAACTGAGCTGAAACAAGGTAGTTTGCTATATCAGCAAACCATGGAGAGAGTACTGAGATAGCAAATAGATGCTCATCAGGCATCTGGTCATCCACCGTCCCATCTTCATCTGCAGACAAATCCAATCTAGACAAGAAGTCAGCAACAACATTTTCTCTACCTGGTTTATCAACAATGGTTAGATCAAACCGCTGCAATAAAAGTAACCATCTAATGATACGAGCATTCACATCTGGTTTATTCATTAAATATCTAATAGCAGCATGGTCAGTATGTACAAAGGTCTGGTAACCAGTAATATAATGTCGGAACTTGTTCAATGCATGGACCACAGCCAAGAATTCCTTCTCGGTTACAGTGTAATTCAGCTCAGCTTTGGACAAGTTTTTGCTAACAAAGTAAATGGCATATGGAAGTTTCTGCTCAACTTGTCCTAAAGCTACACCTATGGCTTTGTTCGAGGCATCAGTGTGGATGTGGAAAGGTAGGGCCCAGTTTGGACCTCTCAGGATTGGGGCTGACACCAACTTGTCCTTCAACTCATTTAAAGCCCTCTGACAATCGTCAGTCCATTTAAACTCCACATCTTCTGCCAAAAAACCAAACAATGGCGAGGCTAGCTTGCTGAAATCTTTAATGAATCTCCGGTAGTATCCTGCTAATCCCAAGAAACTCCGGACATCCCTTACCTTTTGAGGAGGTGGAACCCTCTTGATGAGAGCAATTTTGTTAGGATCCACCTGCAATCCTTGGGAAGAAATGGTATGGCCTAGCACGGTCCCTTCAGTCATCAGGAATTCACATTTTTCAGGACTGAGGGACGAGTTCATTTCGGTGCATTTGGTTAGGACTTTCCCTAGGTTGGACAATGCTTCCTGGAAGTTGGCCCCATATGGAGTAAAGTCATCCATGTAGATTTCCACTGCATCATGGACCAGCTCCGAGAAGATGCTTAAGACAGCTCTCTGGAAAGTAGCAGGAGCATTGCATAGCCCAAAGGGAAGGACTCGGTAGGCAAAGGTACCCCAAGGACAAGTGAAGGTGGTCTTATCTTGGTCTTCCGGGCTGATTTGGATTTGATTGTACCCGCTAAACCCATCCAGGAAAGAGAAGAACTTCTTTCCTGCCAGTCCATCCAACACTTGATCTATGAAAGGTAGAGGGAAATGGTATTTCTTGGTAGCTTTGTTCAGCTCACGGTAATCCACACAGATTCTCCACTTCCCATTCTTCTTGGGAACCAACACTAGAGGGGACACCCATTCACTATCTGAGATGGGGTAGATGAATCCGGCATCCAACAGTTTTTTCAATTCTTCCTTGACAATGTCCTTAAGGGCAGGATTCATTCTCCTCTGCAGTTGCCTAACCGGTTTACAATCCTCTTTGATGTATATATGATGAGTACAGACCGAAGGATGGACTCCTTTCATCTCCTTATAGTTCCAAGCAAAAGCATCTAGGTGGTTGGCCAACAGACTACACAGCTCCTTTTCCTGGGAAGGAGATAAGGAGGAGCCGATTTTCAATGCTCTCTCAGGGCCGAACTCCACATTCTTGACTCTGGGAGTAACAGGGTTGGTTGTACAAAGATCCACTAAGGTGCTAGCTTGGGCATCCTCCACCAATTTTTCTAAGGGTAGTGCACTGGAAGGTGGGTTTTGGATCAAGTTCTTGATCAAGTCATCCTCGGTTGGGGGGTTTCTTCTAGTAGTATCTAGGGTACACAGAGGTGCTGAATACACCTCGTCTTCTTCTCCTTCCTCCAACCAGAGTGGTAAGTCATGCTTTAAAGAGGGTTGGGCAGGAGGGTATAGGACTAGTTGCTTGGACATGGGACCATTTTTGATGGTCATGTTTCCTGCCCGACAACTTATGTAAGCATCTGCAGTAGCTAACCAAGGTCTTCCCAAAATGAGAGGATATCCAGTAAGCTTGGCCTTTGGTTGCAGAACCAGGAAATCTGCAGGGTATTCCCAAGAATCAAGGGAGACCATGACATCCTCCACAATCCCTTCGGGAGTCACGGTGGAGCGATCTGCTAATTGCAGTACTGTCGAGGTCTTCCTCAAGGAACCCTGAAGATTGAGTTTAAGCATGGTATCCCTGGTCATCACATTGATGGCCGCCCCCAGATCAATCAAGGTGTGGGGGATAATGGTGCCATTGATGTGAACATCTACTACAGGACTTCCAGGATCTAGGTACTTTGGGCAGATGACTTGTCCTAGCATAAGGTTAGACAGTTGTCCTATGACATTGATAGTTGAGGCATCTTTCTTCCGTCTGCCTGGGTGTTTGAAACACTTCTCCTTAACCAGCTTGTTATATATTGGCACATCCTTGATGGCTTGGAGAAGTGGGATTTTTACACACAACTGCTTGAGCTCACCCAAAAGCTCATCTTCTTCTAGGTTAGGTTGTGTGGTGGTTGTTAGTCTCTCAGGAAAGGGTGGAATAGGCTTTGGTTCACTCTCCTGATGGTCTTCCTCATCCTCTGGGGGAGGAGGCTAGCGATCTGGAAGAGTCTTTCCAGATCTAAGATTGATCTCCTGGATCTCCACAGCATAGGTAGGGCATGAGGTTTCCCCAGTGTATACCTGCTGGGCCTGTCTATTGTTGGGGTTCGGGTTCGGTTGAGCAGGCATTTGAGGTTGCCTTGGAGGAGCAGGAGGTAATGGTTGAGGTTGCACTGGTGGTGGAGGCAAAATGGCAGGAGGAGTGTTGTATTGGGGCCTCCACCCCGACTGAGGTGCATTCCATTGAGGCTGTGGTTGGGTATGTGAGTGATATGGATGAGAAGTAGGTTGAGTGGGGTACTGAGGTGGATAAGACCATGGAGGAGGCATGGACCATGAAGGATGAGCAGGGGGACCCCAGGAAGGTATAGGAGTTGACTGGTTGGGGTTGTAATAAGCTTGGGATGCCCCTTGCATCCCCTGCTGATAAGGTCTAGATCCTTGTGGCCTCCTTTGGTTGAGGTAATAGAGAGGCTCTATGGGAGCTTCGGTCCCTTGGTACATGGCTTTAAACCCTGGTAAGGTTGGACACTGATTTGTGGGATGGTCCTCCTCACAAACGAAACACACTTCAACCGAATGCAATGGACATTCGTTCTTAGGGTGCCTCCTTGTGCACCTAGGACAGAAGACAACCAAGGCTCTCTCAGCCTCTTCTTTCTTCTGCTGAATCCTGAATGTATCAAGCTGCATGGCAATGGTTTGTCTCACCTCACTCTTAAGATCTTCTAATTGGTTTGCAAGCTCATGTTTGGAGAAAGGGACACTAGTTGAGAGGTGGTTTCCTCTACCTCGTTTCCGAGCTGCCCTGGAGTGGTTTCTAAACACAGTCTTGATGTCCTCATAAGGCAGTTGGTAAATGTCCCCCCCAGCTAACATGTGAAGGGTATCTAAGAGATCTTCAGGGACTCCTCGGAGTAGGACCAACTTGAGGGATTCAGGGTCAAGTGTGCACCTGGCCCGCTTATAGCTTAGTTGGAACCTCCTCATAATCCTCTAAGGACTCATCATTTCCCATGGACATCCGAAAGATTTCCCCCTTTGTTTCCTTGGACCTACAGTGATCCCGGTACTTGGTGTTGAAAGCTTGCTGCATCTGAGCCCAAGTAGTGATACTATTCCCAGGTAAACCCATGAACCAGCGTAGTGCTGCATCCTTGAGAGTGGAAGGGAAAAGTTTCAACTTTTTCTCATCTTCAGTATAGTCATAGGTTCTACAAAGGACAGCAAACTCAAACAGGAAGGTATCTGGATCTTCAGTGGTCAACCCATGGAAGTGAGGTAAGGCGGAGGGGCTAATGTTTTTCATTTTCATCTCTCCATTGGTCTCTCGGATGGGGAAGGCACCTTCTATTCTCTCATCTTCTCTTCTATTGTCAACCATAGCTTCAGATGGATTGGTCTCTAACTCTTCTTCTACTATAGGGTCTTTGGATATCTCAGGTTGTTCACCTATAGGTTCCTCTGGGTCACTGTCACCAAAGAAGAGAGAAGGGTGACTCAGTGATGTGGTGGGGGTGTTTGGTAGGAATTTGCCTGATCTATCTCGGTTCCTACGAGGCATGAAATGGAAAAGACTTTCTTTTTCTTTTTGCTTGCTTTTCTTTTGGTACCTGCAAAACTGAGACAGATTGATCTACAACTAACTATGAAAGATGCAAAATTAACTGAAAGCAGGAAATGCTAATCTATGAAAGCAGGAAGTGTTAATCTATGAAAGCAGGAAGTGATAATCTATGAAAGCAGGAAATGCTAATCTATGAAAGCAGGAAATGCTAAGCTATGAAAACAGGAAATGCTAATCTATGCTACTTTTGCAGAATGGAAATGAAGTAAACTACTAGCAGAAGGTAAGAGTAAGAAAGTAGAAGAAAAGAAACAATTACTAATACTCTGACGCTGTCCCGGCAACGGTGAAAAAAAGATGGTGAGCTCCAGTATTGTAGCAATAATGCTACAACTCCTGGAGCTTCCTGTCTCTTAATTTTATCAACCCGGTAGTTCGTACAAACTTGGAAGTGACGGTGCTGTATGCACAAGTACTAGCTCTTGTCGCAGCTGTCACTTGGTCAGCTGGCACAAGTCCGCTAGGGCTCAAGCCAACTTCTATAGGCTCTCAGAAGAAGCTTATTAAATGATGGACGAAAGCTAGCTCAAAGAAGACTAATCTACTTGGAAAAAATGAACTGAAAGCAAATCAAAACATGGAAACCCTAGGAAACCCTAATTTAACTAGTCTAACCTCTATGATGCAAAGAATGTGAAGGAAACTTCTACCAATGATGCCATTACTTCTAATAAGTGAAAATGTATGAATCTAATCTACTTGCATCTTAAAAGACATGTTTTTGTATTTTTTCTTTAAGTGGATGGAGTGATTGTGATTTTGTGCTTATTAGGGTTTGGTTGTGCAGATGTGATGCGGAAGGAAGGAAAGCTTGGGAAAGGTTGGGGAGGCTAGGAGAGGTCCCCAGAGATCCTTAGCATCAGCCCACAGAGGTTCCTCACGTTCAGAGGCTCAGCAACCGAGTGAGTGGCCTCCTACAGGATGTCTGCAGGGGATTCTACAGGAAACGCAGGGGTTTCTATAGGATGTTCTGTAATTCTTCTACAGGATGTTTACGAATTGGATTTTTGAGGATGGATGGTTGATGGAATGGTAGGGGAAGATGTGTAAGGTAGGAATAAGGCTGGTGATGGCTCAGGAGTGGAGAAGTAGGTTGGAGAACGAGTGTGTGAAGTGGGTTGATGGATGAAAGGTTATAACAACGAAATGTCTAAAGGATGGAGTTACGTGAGGAGTGGAGGAGTTTAGGAGATAACAGAGCGTAACAGAGGTCAAGAATGTAGTTGTATGCGTGATCAAGACGAAGAAGGAGGTAATAGAATGAGGAAAAGCAGTGTAAATGAAACAAATGCTTATGACTGTCACCAAGATGAAAACTCATTAACCTAATCTACCTGAACTCAATGAACAGCAAGATAAAGCGTATCAAGGAATGTGCATGAAGCAGTGATGAAGGTGTATGGTGCAAGAGTGAAGTGCATGGAAGGATTGATCATAAACGAGACTATGTTGCAGCATGTATAACGTGAAGAACTGCATATTTTTGTGGCTGGTATAGGCTACACTCCAATCTCCAAGTAGAGATGGCAGTGGAGACTTTCTCAACCTTTTTGCTGGAGCTCCAATGTATTATCAACCTGCTAATCTAACTAAACAACCGAAATCAATTCAACCATAAACTAGTCCTATCTATGCTCATGAAAACGACTAAATTACCAAACTGTGTATTCAAATTGCATGTGAAAATAAACAAACTCAAGGTGCTGGAACGAAATGCTAACACATTACAACACTGAGGAGATCTATTGCTCTCAGGTTGGGCCTTAACCTGAGAGCTATAGCTCCTTGAGAAAACTCAGAACTAGCTCAAAATCTGCCTTCTTTATTCATAATCTGATATCATGCCAAATTGGCTTACAAAAAGGAACAAAGACCGAGCTGTGCTCAAAAATTACAATAGTAATGCGAGAGTTTCAACAACCTATCAAAGGCTACGGCCTCCATACTTATGCAAAAACAATCATCCAACAAGTGTCCTTGATTTTAGGAGCTCGGCTGTCCAACTGAAGTTTAACTTGCTGATCCTGTAGGACAGTCATAATTGTTGTTCCTGTAGAACAGTTATAACTGTTGTTCCTGTAGAACAGCTGGCTGCTTCTAAGCTCGGTGGGGAGATGGATTGGAGCTCGGAGCTATGGTGGGAATCACGAGGAGGGTCCCAAGACTGTGGACATCCTCTCCTAAAAACCAGCAGTGCCACCTCCTTGTCTCCTTGTCTCCTTTTCACGTGGTCTTTTCTCCCTTTTAATGCAAAAACCTGAGATCATAATGCATTAGTCACATAGATAAAGTGTCTACCCTTCTCCCTACAAACAACACGAATAAAGTAAGAAATGCATGCATAAGCAGTAAAAAGTGAATGGTTTGAGCAAAACAAGTAGGCCAAATGAGCCCAAATTATACCAAAAATTGGGGCTCATCAATGGACATCACCACACATGGTTTGTAGCGTCACTAATGCCACATCTGAGGATAGCATTGTCACAGCAGAAGTTATACACCCAGGCCGAAGCCTTGGAGATTGCAATGAGACTACATCAGACCCCAATACAAGATCCTGGCCTGGGATTCCAACAAATACATGTGCAATTGCAAAATTTGTGTCTAGAAATGTAGAGTTTGAAACAAGAGAGGACAACTCGCCCAAAAGCGCGCGAGGAGATATGGTGCATAAATTGTAAAGGCCAGGGGCATGACAAGGACCATTGTACAGTCTTCACGAACTACTTGGCAGGAGGAGGGCTGATACCATTAAGACTAGAGGCACACGCAGGACTAAGCGCGGCACCTACATTATGGTGCGCGATTTGTCAGATAGGGGGAAAGCATGCTACAGATAATTGTCACCTATTACAGAAGTATACGCAGACGTCCCAACAATTATTCTGTAATTTCTACAGGTCGGTAGGCCATGATGAGCGTACCTACAGAAGTTATGGGTGGTGAGCACCAGTATTGCAGCAATAATTCTGCAACTCCTGGGCTACCTACTTTACTCTTATCAACCCGGTAGTTCGTAACAAACTTGGAAGCGATGGTGCGTATGCATAAGTACTATTTCTTACTGCAGGTTGTCACTTGGTCAGCGGGCACAATATCACTAGGAGCACAAGCCAACTTCTATGGATTCCAGAAGAATCTCTATATGTGATGAAAGGAAAAAGAGAGATTACTCTACAGATGCTATTCTACTTGCAGAAAGGAAGACTGAAATGTAAAGCAAACCAAGGAAATCCTACTTAACCAACTAATCCTACTTTTGTAGAAAAAACTATGAAAACCATGAAAATAATGCCATTACCTACTCAAGGAATTAAACAACATCTAACTAAGCTATTTCTGGAAGTAAATGAGAAAAAAACATCTTTTTGGATTTTTATGTATTTTTATGTGAATTTGTCATGCATGTAATTTATTTATTTGTGAATGTGGCAGTGAATAAGTGGCGATGGAGGGTGGTTTTGGGTCTTGAGAGGATGTAGGATGGTGTGGATGGGTCCTAGGAGGTCTCAAGTGGCCTTCTAAAGGCTTTTCCCAAACTCGACCTTCAAAAGAAAGCTTACAGGAAAATCTACAGGAGGACAGAGGAAATCTATGGGAGGAAAAACAACGTTCTACAGGAGGCCTACAAGAGGAGGCCGAGAGAATTTTTCACTGTTTTGAATGTGTGAGACTGGGTGGAAAAGGTGGATGAAGGTTGGGATGAAGTGTTAGGGTACCTAGGGTCTACCACGAATCATCAAGAGAGAGAAAGATGATTGGGTTTGCTCAAGAAGAGAGGAAGAACTTCTATGGAAAATGTAGGAAACTAAGGCAGAATTGAGGGGAGACTTGGGCGACCTGTAGGGCATGGATCATATGGAGGATGGAGTGGTTGATAGGCTGGCCTACTGCTAGAAGATATCTGTTGCATAAACAACTAACAGTCAACCAATGAGATTAAGCAAGCAATGAAATAAGTGCATCTAGAAAAACAGAGTTTTTGCATTAAAATAAACTATGATCTATGAAAGGAAATGCTGATAACTGCTGCAGGAAAGGAAAGCATGAAAGAATACTATTGTAAATAAGGAAATGAGCATGATGAAGAAGTTCTGAAGCAAAGCAAAACTAGACTATTAACCAACTAAGAAGTTGCAAACACTAGAAGTCCTATGAATGAGGAAAATCTGTGTTTTTGGGGCAGCAAGAGGGTCTTTGCCTCAAATCATTGTCCCAAAGGGAGGAAGAGAGGCCAAGGCACTATTGCTAGCCTTTTGGATATTTTATTTCACTACTTAACCTACTATAGAAAGCACAAATGGAAGCAAACTATTGAATCATCAAAATCAACCTATTCTTAACCATAAAAGAAATGCATCTAACAACAACCTAATCTACAAACTGAAATGAAACATACAAATACAAGTAAAGAGGAGCTTGGCTACTTGGATTGGGCCCTAACCCAAGAGCTTCAGCCCTCTAAGGTAACTCAGTGCTAACTCAAAAAGGATTCCATATTTATTCTCAAAACAATAACAAGATTACATGAACTGTCAAGATAATAAGCTCGAAGTTGAGCAGAGTTTACATAAGCAAAAATGTAGCAAAAATCCAACAAAAATCTGACCCTAGTGAGGCCCTAGGCCTCTCTACTTATAAAAATGAAGCTACCAATAGGTTCCTTAGAATCGGGGAGGCTTGGTTCCCAAAACTCGAGATAATCATCTGTCAGCCTCCACTTGCTCGGCTGCTTGCTAGTGCATGACTTGGCTGCTTGTACTCCAAGCTGAATGAAGGGGAATTTGAAGTGAGGAGTAATAAATGAGGGGGATTCCCTCCTATAAGTCCTCTCCTTTGTCCACTTCAAGTTATTGTTTCCATTTTTCCATAGGATCCTTGACTTTGACCACAAAATTCATCAATAATCTGCATTAAACACATATTAGACCACATGGCATCATAACTAACTCAACTGACTCTATAAGCATGAATATAATCAGAAAATCATACAATAAGCTAAGAGAATGGTTGATTTGACTAGGTTAGGAGGTAAAATGAGCCCATATAGTTACCCATTTATGAGGCTCATCATCATCCCCTACTAAAAGTGTTGCTCATCCTTTGAGCAACTTAGTCCATCTCCTCATCTTTTATGGCCCTGGTGGCCTCCCTAGCATCCCATGCCTTTGATGTTGTCTCCTCTTCCTTGTCATAGAATCCTACCTTCCTGTCTATTTCTTCCCACTACTCCTACTCTTGTTCTTCTCTTCTACCTTCCAGCATGCCTAGCAGCAGTGGGGGACTCAATTTGAGGCCAATCCAATTGACCTTCAGCCTCTGCATGGAGCGCTTGTACATTGGCACTCTCCTTAATGCCTCTTTCATCCTCATTGGGGAATTATATTCCCTGATCTATAGGTTATGTGGTAAGGTGTTCATTCTCCTCATACATGCATGCACACAGTCATCCCTAAGTAACCTTTCCATATCCTCAAAATGTGCAATGGCTTGTGCCTGATCACTTATATATCTAGGGGCAATCTGAGGATTATTTGCAAGCAGGTTATGTGTGTTGATGAGTGCCATGGGGTCTGATGGCTCAGCTCTGATCATTAATGGCTCATTCTGCTCCTTTATCATCAACCTTCTTATTTCTGCTGCCCTTAACTCTTCATGGTTCATCCATGAGGCCATGGCCATTAGTTGCAGGTCCCCTAGCTTGGCATTGGGGTCCCACACATTCATGTCTGTGAGGACCATGTTATGCAGGTAGAATTCTTCCATCTTTGCCTTATCCTCTTATGTGCTTTGGTCACACAGGTTCATAAACTACCTGTAATCTTGGAAAGGCATTGTGGCTCTTTGTGCCAAAGTTTTTATCTGAAATTGCAACCATTGGTCCTTGAGATACAGGCCATAGGATTTTGCTAGTGTCTTACACTGCAATGCTTCCATGGACCAGCTAGCCATGCATGCTAGTTGGGTCTCTTTCTCTTGCAGGTATCTTCTTAGCAATTCATTTTCAGTTTCAAGGTGACTTCTTGTGATTGCTTATTTGTGTTTGATAGCCTTAACTCTCTACCCATTTCTCTGAGTTTATTCTCCATATGGCCAATATCCTCAACTCCTTTGGATTTGGCTATTTTCATCCACCTATTGGTCCTTATTCTTTCTTTCTCTAATTCAAAGAATAGTGGAATTGCAAATTTTTGTGGAATTATTCTTCCCCCCCAAGAATATTATAGTAGGAGCCAAGACTAGGCTGGGGATTAGGTTCTTGTGCCTCTCTTGCTTCCTCCTTTCCATGTGGCTATCCTTCTACCCTTTTCTCAAGCTTTTGGGTCTCCTGTAGTTTTGATAGGGTCTCCCATAGGACTGTTTTTGAGTCCTATACTTCTATCTTTTCTTTCCATGTGGGGGATCTAGGAGTCCCCGTTTCATATGTGATAGGTTCCTTGGAAGAGGATTCTTTTCCTTGGGTAGAGGGTGAATATTCAATAATAATTGGCACTTTTGAAGAAGGATGGGGCTTCCTTGTTTTGATTCTTGTGCTCTTCCTAGCCCTGAAATACATTCATTTCTACCTCTTCCTCTTCTATTTTGGCTTAATTGGTGTGCTGAGGGTAGTGAGAGCAGCTGTTGCCTCTCTTTCTAGAGTCCCGGGGGACACTTCTATCTTTTCTGCCCCTTTTTCTCCTCCTTCTATCTCTTTCTCTATCTTTGTTTGCTCTATTTCTTCATCTTTCTCCTCCTCTATCTTGGTTTCTTCCTGCTTTCCTTCTTGTTCTTCTAAATCACCAGTTGCTTCACCTTCTCCCCCTTGTTGCTCTTCTTCCTCGCTACCAGTAGGATTGATATCATAGGTAAGGGTCTTTATGTCATCTTCAACTATCATGTTTTAGAAGATTTCCCATGCTATAGGGAGTGTAACTGTATGGAGGGCTTCCTCTACTAAAATTTTGATTAGCCCATGGTGAGCTAGATTCTCTGGATTTCCTACTTTTACTTTAGTACTGGAGTCAATGAGGGACTGCAAGAGGAAGTAGGGGATGTTGAGCTTCTGAGGGGCTAGAGTGTCCAGGCCATATCTTAATCCATGAAGGATTCTAAAGTGGTAGCCATATACAATGTTGTACCTCCCCTTATAGGAAATATACTTGATTATTTGGTAGCTAACCTCATCCCAAGGATATGGTATGCTAGCCCTTCTTATGCCATTTTTATCTTCTACAGGGGTTTCATTGTTTTGGAAGAAGCTTTTCTTCGTAGCCTGGCCAATTGGTTTTTCATCCTTACTCAAAGGCAACCCAAGCGGAAGGGTAGTGACCCTACTGATAAATTCAGGAGTTATCTCCATGGAAAGGCCTATAAAGGTGATAGTGGCATGTGTTCTGGTGTGAGGGACCAAAGAGTGGGCAAATTCTTGAGCAATTTCCTCATCAAACCCTTGGAATTTCTCAAAAACATTCATCCAATTCGCTCTTGTGAATATGTCCACTACTTGGGGATGTGCATGAAGCCTGGAGAAGTTGGTGGGCTCCTTCCTCATAAAAGCTCTTGTCATTTTGTTTATGCTTCCTTGGGAAACCAAATGTGGAGATGGAGACAACAATTTTTGAATAAAAATAGAGAAACAGAGAGACTGTGTTTTTTTTTTTTTTTTTTTTTTTTTTTTTTTTTTAATAAGAAGAAATTCTTTTATGTACTTCCTCCACCTAAAGGCTTTATTTCCTCCTCAAAATTAGACCACTGCTTGCATATTTTGATATTCAATGGGGGTATGCATAGAACCTATCTCCTCAGCCTGAGAATTGTGCTAAAACCCATGTTTTCTCCCTTGAAAACCACTCACTGGCCCTCTTGTAGAAGATTGTTGTCCCCCCTGTAGAATTCCTGCAGGTTCTCCTATAGAACCTGTAAGTGCTCCTGTAGAAAATTCCAAGAGTAAGAATATTGGAGATATTAATGGATAATGATGGTTGCGAGGCTGTGGGGGTATGAGAAGGTTACAGGAGCAGAGTTTTAAGGAGAGAATGAAGGAAAAGGTGGTGAGGGTGCTCGGGGAGGAGTATTTATTGCTTTTCATGGATATTTCCGGTGATGGAGGGTGAGATGGCCAAGTGTATGCTGGCCATATTCGGACCGTTGGTCCCCACCTACCTTGTCATCATGGCCCTTTCCTCATAATCATCCCTCATGATTGCATCGGAGTTCACACTGCCTCCAGTACCTGTCCTTGACATCTATCTTGAGTTTACTGTGCGCACGTGTGGGTGACATCTTTGGATGAGTGGAGTCAACTAGATGAAGGTGGCCAAGTTAACTGGCCACCTTTCCCTCATTCAACCTCAACCATCTCATTGTTGTTGCATGCCTTCTAATTACACAAATGCAAACAGAGGAGCGGGTTAGTTACTTACCTGAGATCTAAATGCATTTGCTGTGAGGTGCTGTGGCTCTCTCTCTCTGCTGCATGCCTTTATTTCTTTTGATGCATGCTGTCTGCTTGTTGATGTGTGGCTGTGCTTTGTGCAGGTTCCTCTCTGGCTGGATCTAATCTTCAGGTGTCTTCTTCAACCTTCATATTTGCACCCTCTTGCTGTTGATGCTAGATTTTAATGGGATCAGCTGCTACAGGAATTCCTACAGGAGCACTTGTAGTTGCTTCTCCCTTTATAACTTTAGCTTCTTTCTGTGCCTGGAGCTATGAGGATGATGCTAGAGATGTAGATAGAGATGGAGAGGTAATGGGTAGGTTTCAGGTGAGGTGGATGGTGCTGTTCCCTTTCTTTTTTTTTGTTTTTTCTTTTTCCTAAAAAAATTGTTTTTCCTGTGTTTTTCTTGGGTAGGAAGAAGAATGATGCTTGGGATGTGATGCAGGTTTGGAAATGATGGCAAGGAAGTTTGAAGACTGCTGAAGGATTTATGGATCTTTTATGAAGCTTCCATGTCCCTCGAACTGCCTTTTATATCCATTTTTGGCTCTATATAATTCCTACATGAGCCTCCTGTAGAAAACACATAGCCTCCTACAGAAAACACAGTGTTTGAAAAAGAAGCACAATGAGGTGAAAAGAATGTCGAGAATGATGGAGAAAGGTGTGGGATGGTAGGATAGGTGCTGGTATTGATTTCAGAGATCCCTTGGCACCTTCTGCTGCTTCTTGTAGTCCTCTTGCAAACCTGCAATGCAATTGGAAATTCAAATTTTTTTTTTTGAAAACAACCAGGGTGCCTTAGGGAGGCTTTCACCTTAATTGCCTGCCCTGGGCGCCTCCAAGGGAGGTTTTCACCTGGGGATCTTATTTTCTTTCTTTTGTTTTTTTTTGACATCACTGGGCCGCCTTAGAAGAGGCTTTCAACCCAGTGATGGGACTCAAGCGCCTCATGGAGTTTTTCACTTGAGTCCTTATTATTTTTTAATTGTTTTTTCTTTTTCTTCAGTGAGTGGGTGAAGTGGAGGCTAAGACATGCTCCACTACCATCACTTCTTTATTCAGATCTTCAATTAACTCTCACTTGGAGAGGGGTTTCTTGTAGACTTTCAACTGGTGTCCATTTACAAGCATGGGGATGGCTTCATCGTCAATGGTTCTGATCAGAACTGGACCATTGTCATTGCATTTATCCACAGTGTAGGGTCCCAGCCATCTTGTCCTTAGCTTTCCCTTGAAATATTTGTATCTTGAATCATAGAGTAATGCCCAATATCCCTCTTGGAATTCCTTCTCCTTGATATTTTTGTCATGCCATATCTTTCTCTGAAGTTGGACTACCTCTGTATGGAGAAGGGCCTGCATTTTGTGTTCATCCAATCCATTGAGTTGGAGTAATATTTCTTTTTGTGCATGGCTGAGGTCTAGGTCCAGCTGAGCTTCCATCCTTAGGGTATTGAATTCAAATTCTATTGACAGCAAAGCATTCTTCCCATAGACCAGCTCATAGGGTGTGAACCTTGTAGTGGTCTTCCATGTTGTGTTGTAGACCCAATTGGCCTCAACTGATCTATCTGGCCAGTCTTTTCGGCTGCTGCTCACTACCTTAGTCAAGATTCCTTCCAATGCTCTGTTGGTGCCCTCCACCTGCCGATTGGCTTGTGGATGGTAAGGGGTGGAATTCCTGTGCTTGATTCTATGATGTGTGAGAAGGTCTTCAATCAACTTGGAAGTGAATTGGCTGCCTTGATCTGTGACCAAATCTCTTGGATACCCGAACTTGTAGAATATGTTCTCTCTCAAAAATTCAACTACTTTTTCCTATGTCACTGCTTTGATTGCTTTTGTCTCCGCCCACTTTGTCACGTAATCGGTGCACACAATGATGTATTGCTTCTATTTTGAAGGAGGGATGATAAACCCCACAAAGTCCATGCCCCACTTGTTATAGACATTTTTGTGCCTCGCAGCATGGAGCATGAAATGTCAATAATTACAGGGATCCTCAGTCCCTAAACATGTTGTTCTTACCCCTAAAAGAACAAGGTCATCAAACAACAACACTTCCAATCAGTTCTCCACCTGAAAACACTTCAAAACAGGCTTATTTTGGATCATGTCAGCTGCTCCACTGAGCTTCTGTGCTGGAATGCAACTGTCCCTCTTTGTACCTGCGCTGGAAGTCAAAAGTAATGAAGGCTACCTGCGCTGGGCGAGATTGGCCAAGTGGCACAACCATCCTGCAAGGTGTCAACTGCCCAGGAAGCTTCCAAACTGACACTTGGTTCATAAGATTCGCCCTGTGATGAGTAAGAGGTACTTGATCACCATGTGTAACCAAGGATCTCCAAGTGGACTCAAGAACTGAAGATTAACTGAAGAGGGAGAGGACACTAGTCAGCTCTATGCCAGCCTCAAGCTGACTCATCCTCTCTTCTTCTCTCCTATATATAGAGCTCTTCTATGAGGTCTAAGGAGGCTGGAATTTTGTGTAAAGCAAGGAGGTGCTGTTGGATTACAGTTAGAGCTATTGGGTGATTGTTTTACTAGAGGTGAAGAGGAGAGTTCTTGCTGCTGGGGAGGTGCTGCTGGATTGGAGCCATCATTGGTTGTAACCTTCTCAGAACCCTGTTACTTCTATCAATAAAGTTTTGCATGTTCTCCTATATACTTGTATTGCATTGATGTATTGTATTTACATGTATATTTGATTCACTCTAATCCATGCATCAGTTATGAGTACTTGTATCTTGTAGTTTCCTCTCTCGTTTTGTGCAGGGCTTGTGTGTAGCTGGACTGGCAAAGAGAGCAAGGAGCTGGGAACAAGAGACAAAGAGAGAGGATCAAGATCGACTAAGCGAAGGATACCAGGTTGGTTGATCATTTCTTCCCCCCCTCTGTACTTTCATAAAGGAAAACATCAAAGCTTTACTTTCAGTTGTTGCTAAAGACTGTCACCTTTAGAGTAGGGATAGGGTCATCCGCATCGGATACTTTTCCCCACAACAAACTGGCGACTCCACTGGGGAGCCTAGTATCTTGTTGGTGTTTGTAGTATTTTTCTATTCATTTCTTGAAGAAAAGAGTACCAAATCGAAAAGCTTTTGACTATATCAAAAGCGAAGTAGAGGGACTGCTACTCTTGCTCATTTGCTGAGCAAATTCAAGATTTGAAGAGCTTATCTACAAAAGACTCTTTACTCTTTGTGATAGATCTTCATCCTCTTGATCATACCTTAGCCTGTACTTGACCTATAACTTTTTATTTCATCAAAAACAGTGCATTTTTGAGCTTTTTATGACCCGGAAAACTTTGTAGACGAAACTCTCGTGAGTCAGTGCAGGCTGTACACAGGCAGCCTGCATTACAGCGCAGGTACTCCCTTCGGGAACTGCGCTGAGAGTGAAATTGGCAGACTAGAACCTGCGCTGGTCCAGTTAGCCCTTGTCTTGCTCAGTTTTCCCATTGTGTCTTGGCCCTGTTTGCACTTGTTTTTGGCTGATTGCTTGCTGGTTATTGTACTTGCTGTAAGCCACTTCTCCTTGACATTATTCCGCCTCAGTTGTGTGATGAAACTGTGAATGTTCTTTCAGTATTTCTTGTTGCAGTTACAGTTTCCCATTGTGAAAAGCGAACCAGTATAGCTGTGACCTCTTAGATCCTGAACTGTAAAAGTGTCTTTGTGATCTTAAGAGCTAGTTTTATTACTGTTCATAGCTGTTTGAGTTTGTTCGATTTGCATTTCATGGTTTGAATCTATATATTTCCTGTGTTTTTAAACAAGTCTATCATAAGGTGTCTTTTTGATTGTGGACAAGCTTGTTTATTTCTACTTGAAATTAGATTCAAAATCATACAACAGTTTCCTTTTTGTCTAGCATCAACATTAAGGATAACGAAAAGAAATACATGCATTGTGCATTTTGCATTTGACTGTATGCTTGACGATTTAGGAAGATGTGCATTTTAGTGTGTGTTCTTTGATCTGTGGAAAAAGTTGTGTCCTTCTTTTCCCTCAAGTAGATTAAGGTTTTCAAAGTTGAAAGGTTGAAAAGATTTGCTTCTCATTCTTAGATTGCATATAGGAAGTTGTATATATACATCTCGTGGCGAACCTGAAAGGCAAACTGTTAAGAAAGATCAACATTAAAATAAACTCAATTTACATAACAACGCTTTGGAATTTAACGCAAACATCTAGAGGTCTAGGTAGAGACGTGTTCCGGCGTCGTTAAACATAGTGACTGTCGATCTCTACGAAGGTGGGTGATTCCTCCTGAGAGTCGGTGGCACTAACACGGACTTGAGCTCCCGCGTACCGTCGCGTATATTGGGAGACCCCTATAGGCTTTTATCCTTTATCCTTAGGAAACCGTGTCGGCCGCCCTACTGATCGCGATGCAGTGAACACAGCATTCACGAAGATCGACCACCCGTACCGTAAAACGTATTCTGTGGTTTCGCGAAAGGTTTGGCACACCCTCTGCCTAGATCTCCAGAGCAGTTTCTTTTGGCCTTTTTCAAACTCTATAACTGAAAAAGTCCAACCGAGCATTTGTCACTTCGGGCTCGTTAATACATCGAAGGCGACTAGAGTCATCTTTAGCTTTTTCTCGACTCTTAAAACATGAAAAAGCAAGTTTGTGTAAAAGCGTCGTTAATAAAATTTATTTTAAGCGGAACATAATCACCTATTATTCCCACGTTGATCTTTCAGTTGAAAAGTATGGAGCCCACCAACCAAGGAAGTAACCTTGGCGGGAGTCCAAACCCCTTCTCCTCTTGGGGAGATGTTGGTGCGCCTCATATGGCTACATTGTCACTTCCAGGATTGACAATTGGCCTCCCTGTATGGCTCTTTTCAACTAATGTAGTCCAGATCACCACTAATCCTGAGCAGTCGAATCAACAGTCAGAACAATCTAGAACTACCCACCAGCCTTCCACTTCTTATGATACTTCCTCTGATCCTTCATCTTCGCAAGGTAGAGCCGGAAAAAGTCAGCCTCCCAAGGAGAAGAAGGAAAAGAAGAAGAAAGAAAAGAAGCAGAAGGAGCCTCTGGCGAAGGCGACTGGGGGCAAGCAGAAGAAAGCTGACAAAAACCCACACACTGCACCGACCGGGCCTAAATCGCCATGTGTCATTTGCAAAGGGATCCTTTTCCATCGTGATTGTCCTTGTATTCCCCGGATACTAAGGGACTGGTCCCCAAGGTTGCACAATCCGGTAGCATCAACCTCTGGGTGTCAAGTTGATTGCATTCCGTCAACTAGCGAGAGTGAAGGACGAAGAAGGGGACCAAGATCACCCTGTCTATTGTGTGAAGGTCATCATGCCATCCACAAATGTCCATTCTTAGATGAGGCCAAGAGAGTTTTGGAAGATCGCCCGGTGTCACCGGTGCGACTTCCACCTGGATATCAAAAACTCGCGCCTAATCCCTCGATAGTTGAAAATCCGGTTGAACCACTCAAGTGGTCAGCTGAAGTGTCGGTCATTGAGAATGAACCTACTGAATCTAGACTAGACGAAAGTCTAAAGGTCGATACGGCAGTTGGCCCGGTTCTTCCTTCAGAGGTTCTATCGTCCAATGACCCCGTCGTTGAAGACCCGTCTTCAAATGACACCGTCGCCGAAGAGTTGTCTTCATGCGACACCCTCACTGATGAGAACAAGGATGACACCATCCAGGTTCTTTTCATCAGCACCGACTCCGATGAGCATCAGGGCAATGCGCCCATTCCTTTATCGCAGGAAGGAACATCATCAGAGTCATATCCGGCCGTATATTCGGTCCCACCGCCAAGCAACCTGGTTGTATCCTTTGATTGGAATCAACTAGGCAGACCCCGGTTACCAGCCAGTGTACCATTCAGAATCATTGTCCAGATCTATAGAATGATTATGGCTGGTACTATCATTGATGAAGGGGCGTCTGTGAGTATCCTTTCCTCTGTTGCTTGGAAAGCACTGGGTTCCCCGGCGCTTTTACCTGAGTTGAGAAATCTCTCAGGTTTTGATAAAGGAACCAGTCGACCATTAGGGATCCTCCCCGATGTACCTGTTACATTGAAGGGGAAGACCGTCAGGATGAACGTGTTGGTAGTTCAAGGACCCTTGGATTATAACCTACTCCTTGGACGCGACTATATTTATTGCATGGGAGCAATAGTCTCCTCACTCTTTAGAGTAATGTGTTTTCCACATGAAGGAAGGGTGGTCAAGCTCGTAGACCAACTTTCATTTCCGGGATCTCGCATCGCAAATAGTCAAATACCAATCCTAAATGGTCTGTTCACTCAAGATTCGCCTCCGCCCCCGGTCCTCCTTCCCGATGAGCGCGAGTGATTCGGAAAGAAAGACTAGGACCCAGGGGGCATGCACCCTGGTCTGCTTCGGGCAGAAGAAACTCCGGGTATAAGACAGAATTTCCGCAGGAGAACATGACTAGTCCGTACCCCGTCTGTAGGAAGTGGGGTTGTTCTGGAAAAATGATCTTTTGTTAAAGTTATGTGTTTGGGAATCATTCACCTTTGTCTAAAAAAGTGGGCAATGCCCGAGTAGGAATTCCCTTATTACAACAAGTAGTCACCATCTTCAAATTCAAGCCTCGCCCATCGAAACATGTGTTTTGAAGGATAAGCAGGGGCAGTCTATTAAGAAGGAGACCGTATTGTTGTGACAGAGGGTAACCATCTTAGGACAACCCAATGATAGGCACCGCCGAAGAAAGAGATTGATCTGCGGTAGCAAATCGAACCGTCTTTGGAATAATAAGAAAGAGGCAAGCCTCCCTCAATAATACCAATGTTTTATCTTTGGGTAGTGTTCTTCTATTGTCATAAATAGCTGTTTGTTAAAAGTGGGCCGACGGGAAGCCTGAGTACTGCGTAAGACCCCTTAAAATAACGAGAAGACAAGTATCGTTAGCATTAGATTAGCAAGATGACAAATAAATGTGAACACCCAAAGAAAAGCAGAAGTAGGGGAGAGGAGGGGCAGCCTCGAAATTCTATCCTATACCTGGGGGCATGCAAACTTTCTGGAGTGCAAGCTAGGGGCGGTTATTTATCTGGTTTTAAGATTAGCCGTTTCCGAACTTGCATGAAAGAAAGCCTGTGGGGCAAAAGTAAAATTTGCCAAAAGTGAGCACAGCTGTGGTAAGGCATAAGCTCTATAAAAATTGGTCCTTACGAGAGGCGTTCTTCATATGACTGGTATATCGAGCAGTTTTTAGCATATAGTTCATGCTCGTTAAAAAATAAACGCAAATCCGAGCAGTTTTAGGACTGAATTTATGCTCGTTAAAAAATAGAAAAGTGTGAGCAAAAGTTTCCCTCAGAGTTCAAGCTCATGGAAAAAATGAACCGGTAAATAACCTCTTGAGATCGTAAATTCATCAGCCATAAGAACCTTGATCGTGTTTTCATCCATCACCTCCACTGTTCATTTGGCCGATCATTCACTTCCATTTGTGTGTTTACCTCTTTTGAGAAACAGCTGCGAAGAGTGATTTCACCTAGCCATCCTTGTGACACTGCCGTGATTGGAAAATTCCAACCTGTACCTGGAATCTGTAGCTATCCCTGTTTATCACTCGTTCCTCAAAAGACGAGTCTTCTTTCAGCTCTTTTCACTGACTCGTAAAATATGAAAAGTTTGCCGAGTTTTGGCCTTCCAGCTCGTTAAAGGACCGGAACGCTATCCCTCCTCTAAATTTTAATCTTTTTGGACCTGAGGGATTATTGCACAAAAGGATCGAGCGCTTGTCTTGTTCGGCTCGTTAAAAGTACCGAACAGCCATCCCTTCTGTATTGTTTTATACTTTTTCGGACTTAAGGGATTTGCTGACGAAAAAGGAATCATGGAGTTAACTTTCTGTACCTTTTCAGACTCTCTAAAAAATGAAAAGCACCGAGTTTTCTTTGTCGTTAGACTCGTTAAAATGATTAAATAGCGACAAACTTGTCTTTAGACGAGAACGAGTTTCCCTATCGCTAGGCTCGTTAAATCATAGCGATAGGCTTGCCCGAAGGGCAGGTTATAGAACAAGCATATGTTATCCTCCTCAAGCTTGACAAAAATAAAGAGGTACTGGTCAGAAATGACTGGGGAAAAATTGGGAGAACATTCAAAGTTTAATGGTAGCAAGTCACTCTTGGACATGACACTTTTCCTCCGTATCACATCGGGTTGGGTTGTTTCATTCACCGGTCTCATCACCATGGTCCTCGCCACACCATCCACATTTGGGGTAATGCTACCGATCCATCGCATCAGTGTCGTTATATGTTCAAGAGGGGTCATTCTGAAAGTGTCAACCGTGTCCCATCCACTGCCATGCATTATCCTTCATCCATTCATGATCGCCACCCTGAATCATATGTCACAGTTTGTTTTCACCTCCACTAAAGTCATTAGCTCTGTTCCGTGTCATTGATGTGGGATTCATTAAGGCCCTCCTTTGACGGATCGCTTCTTGTCGACTTCAGCTCATTATCCAAGAAGTTGATCTAGGAACACCCCCATCAGTACTTTGAAGCTTGCATGCCTCAATGGCAAGTTTCTCACTTCCGGCGACAGGTATACATCAATGACCTTCGACCAGAAGATTTTGCGTGGCGTTCGACGCCAAGTCCTTTATTCACGCCACGTGAATTGTACTGCAGTACCTTGAGGGTCATCGTCATTATTGGTGATTCCTCTCGCGCTTGTTAACGGTTTTCATTATTGACCGGTAATCAAGCGATGTCTTTCCATGTTCGACTTCAGCGCAATTCTCACATGGATTGACTTGTACTTAGAGTGAAGATCGAACGAGTTTGAAGACCTCGGATCTAGTTTCATCCATCCGGGCTGCGATATATATTCAGGAAATATAAAAGCATTTGCCATGTACATCATTGCAGCAGATGATCATCCTACTCAAAGGATGATAATTTCAGCAGAAAATTATCAGTCTATCTTCAGACGATCGTCTGTCATATGTACCAAAATGTATTTATAAAAGCTGAGCATGGGAATGCCTGCCTCAACTAGATCATGAAAATAGAATGAAAAATAATGTATTGTATTGTATTGTATTACAGGGCACTCTCCTCAGCACTGGAACGAACTTCGGATCCTCTAGATAAAGCATTTCACCCGATAAACGGCCTCATACTTTAGGGGGCAACTGTTATAGACATTTTTGTGCCTCGCAGCATGGAGCATGAAATGTCAATAATTACAGGGATCCTCAGTCCCTAAACATGTTGTTCTTACCCCTAAAAGAACAAGGTCATCAAACAACAGCACTTCCAATCAGTTCTCCACCTGAAAACACTTCAAAACAGGCTTATTTTGGATCATGTCAGCTGCTCCACTGAGCTTCTGCGCTGGAATGCAACTGTCCCTCTTTGTACCTGCGCTGGAAGTCAAAAGTAATGAAGGCTACCTGCGCTGGGCGAGATTGGCCAAGTGGCACAGCCATCCTGCAAGGTGTCAACTGCCCAGGAAGCTTCCAAACTGACACTTGGTTCATAAGATTCGCCCTGTGATGAGTAAGAGGTACTTGATCACCATGTGTAACCAAGGATCTCCAAGTGGACTCAAGAACTGAAGATTAACTGAAGAGGGAGAGGACACTAGTCAGCTCTATGCCAGCCTCAAGCTGACTCATCCTCTCTTCTTCTCTCCTATATATAGAGCTCTTCTATGAGGTCTAAGGAGGCTGGAATTTTGTGTAAAGCAAGGAGGTGCTGTTGGATTACAGTTAGAGCTATTGGGTGATTGTTTTACTAGAGGTGAAGAGGAGAGTTCTTGCTGCTGGGGAGGTGCTGCTGGATTGGAGCCATCATTGGTTGTAACCTTCTCAGAACCCTGTTACTTCTATCAATAAAGTTTTGCATGTTCTCCTATATACTTGTATTGCATTGATGTATTGTATTTACATGTATATTTGATTCACTCTAATCCATGCATCAGTTATGAGTACTTGTATCTTGTAGTTTCCTCTCTCGTTTTGTGCAGGGCTTGTGTGTAGCTGGACCGGCAAAGAGAGCAAGGAGCTGGGAACAAGAGACAAAGAGAGAGGATCAAGATCGACTAAGCGAAGGATACCAGGTTGGTTGATCATTTCTTCCCCCCCTCTGTACTTTCATAAAGGAAAACATCAAAGCTTTACTTTCAGTTGTTGCTAAAGACTGTCACCTTTAGAGTAGGGATAGGGTCATCCGCATCGGATACTTTTCCCCACAACACCACTTCTCAAATGGCTCAAAGGTTACTTGAGGTTTCATGGGAATTTCATCCTTTGGAGTAGGTTTCCCCATCCTTTGACACCGATCACATTGGCTGGTATATCTCCTCACATCGTGATGATGAGTGGGTCAATAGTAGCCTGCTTGCAGTATCTTGAAGGAAGTTCTTTTTGCTGCAAAATGACCTCCAGAAGGCCCCTCATGATAGGTCAGGAAGATGTCAAAGACATCCTCCTCCCTGACACATCTTCTCATGATCTGATCTTGGCCAAGTTTGAAGAGATTGCCCTAATCTAGGTGAAAGGGGCACTTTTCCTTACTATATTTCTATTCTCTTTTGAGGACAAGTGTGGTGGGAACTGTGCTGAAACCAAGTAGTTTGCTATATCAGCAAACCATGGAGAGAGTACTGAGATATAAAATAGGTGTTCATCTGGCATTTGATCATCTTAGGCAAATTTACTCTAGACAAAAAGTGAGCAACAAAATTTTCATTACTAGGCTTATCAACAATGGTCAAATCAAACTGCTACAGTAAAAGCAACCATCTAATAATGCGAGCATTTAAATTTAGTTTGTTTGTTAAATATCTAATTGTAGCATGATCAGTGTGCACAAAGGTTTGATAGCCTGTGATATAATGTCTGAATTTGTTTAAGGAATGCATGACAGCTAGGAGTTCCTTTCCGGTGACTGTATAGTTTAGCTCTGCCTTTGACAAATTTTCGCCTATAAAGTATATGGCATAAGGCAAATTTTCATCAATTTGTCCCAAGGCTACTCCTATTGCTTTGTTTGAGGCATCTGTGTGAATGTGGAAAGGTAGGGCCCAGTTTGGGCCTCTCAAAATTTGGGCAGTCACAAGTTTTCTCTTCAAGGTATCTAGGGATTCTTGACAATCTTTTGACCATATAAACTCGACATCTTTACCTAAAAGGCCAAACAAAGGAGAGACGAGCTTGCTGAAATCTTTAATGAATCTCTGGTAATACCTAGCTAAGCCTAGGAAACTTCTGACATCTCTCACTTTTTGAGGAGGTGGGACCCTTTGGATGATGGTGATTTTGTTGGGGTCCACCTGCAGTCCTTGTTGAGATATTGCATGACCTAGCACTATCCCTTCAGTCATCAAAAATTCACATTTTTATGGACTAAGAGACAGGTTCATCTCAATGAATTTGTCTAGAACTTTTCCTAGATTAGATAAGGCTTCCTGAAAGTCAGAGCCATAAGGAGTAAAGTCAACCATATATATCTCTACTGCATCATGAACTAATTGAGAAAATATACTCAGTACCACTCTTTGGAAAGTGGCTGGAGCGTTACACAAACCAAAAGGAAGGACTCAGTATGCAAAGATACCCCAAGGACAAGTGAAAGTGGTCTTATCTTGGTCTTTCGGGCTAATCTGAATCTGATTGTATCCACTAAACCCATATAGGAAAGAGATAAACATTTTCCCTGCCAGACCATCTAACACTTGATCTATGAAAGGTAAAGGAAAATGGTCCTTTTTAGTGGCTTTGTTCAATTCTCGATAGTCAACACAAATTATCCACTTACCATTTTTCTTTGGCACTAACACCAAAGGAGAGACCCAGTCACTGTCAGAGATGGGATAGATGAACCCTGCATCAAGCAATTTCTGCAGTTCTTCCTTAACAATATCTTTAAGTGTTGGATTCATCCTCCTTTGAGGTTGCCTGACTGGCTTGAAACCCTCCTTGATGTATATATGATGAGTACAGGCTGAAGGGTGCACTCCCTTCATCTCCTTATAATTCCAGGCAAAGGAATCTAAGTGCTTTCTCAGCAGGCTACATAGTTCCTTCTCCTGGGAAGTGGATAGGGATGGATTGATTTTCAAGGTTCTTTCTTGACTAAACTCTATATTCTTAACATGGAGAGAAGTGGCGTTGGCTGCACAAAGATCAGTTGAGGGGTTGTTTTGAGTTTCTCTTACTATGTCCTCTAAGGGTGATACACTGGGAGGTGGATTCTGAATTAGATTTTCAATCATATCATCCTCATCTTGATGTTTCCCTCCCATAGTGATTCCTAATGTACAAAGTGGTGCAGAATAAACTTCATCCACATCTTCCTCCTCCAACTAGAGAGGTAAATCATGTTCTAACAAGGGTTGGGCAGGAGGATATAGGATTAACTACTTGGACATATGCCCGTTCTTTATGGTCATGTTCCCAACTCGACAGCTGATGTAGGCATCGACGGTAGCCAACTAGGGTCTTCCCAAAATTACAGGATACCCGGTGAGCTTTGCCTTTGGCTGGAGAACTAAGAAATCAGCAGGGTACTCCCAAGAATCAATGGAGACCATCACATCTTCCACAATCCCCTCAGGGGTCACGGTGGAGCAATCTGCTAACTGTAGCATGGTTGTGGTCTTCCTCAAGGAACCCTGAAGGTTGAATTTGAGCATTGTTTCCTTTGTCATCACATTAATGGAAACTCCCAGATCAATCAAAGTGTGTGGGATCATGGTGCCATTGATGTGGACATCGACTACTAGGCTTCCAGGGTCTAGATATTTTGGACAGATTACCTGCCCCAACATCAGGTCAGATAGTTGCCCATTGAAATTGATGTTTGGGGAATCTCTCTTTTGCCTTCCTAGATGCCTAAAGCACTTCTCTTTGATCAACCTATTGTAGATAGGAAAATATTTTATGGCTAGGAGAAGTGGTATCTTCACACACAAATGTTTCAATTCCCATAGGAGTTCAGTTTCTTCTGGGGTACATTGAACTGTCATGGATAGTCTTTCAGGAAAGGGTGGAATTGCTTTAGGTTCACTTTCCTCTTTATCTTCCTCAACCTCCCTGGGTGGAGGCTGACTATCTGAGATAACTTTCCCATATTTTAAGCTAATTTCCTTAATCTCCACAACATAAGTTGGGCATGATGGTTCCCCACTATACACTTGCTGAGCTTGTCTGTTGTTCGGGTTTGGATTCAACTAGGAAGGTATTTGGGGTTGCTTTGGAGGAGCAGGAGGTAACAGTTGTGGTTGGGTAGGTGGTGGAGGCAAAAGAGTAGGAAGAGAGTTTTATTGGGGCCTCCACCCCTAATGAGGTGCATTCCACTGAGGTGGTGACTGAGCATAGGATTGAAATGAATGATTGGCTGGTTGGGCATGATATTGAGATGTGAAGGACCAAGGAGGAGGCATGGACCTGGAAGGATGAGCAGGGGGACACCACGAAGGTATGGAAGTGACATGGTTGGGGTTGTATTATGCCTGGGATGTCCCTTGCATCCCCTGCTGGTATGGTCTAGGTCCATGTGGCCTTCTTTGGTTTATGTAATAGAGTTGTTCAGTGACTCCCTCAACCCCTTGATCTACAGCTTTATGTCTGGGCAAGGAAGGGCACTTATTGGTAGAATGATTTTCTTCATAAACAGAACAAAACTCTATAGAGTTCAATAGGCATTCATTCCTAGGATGCCTCCTGGTGCATCTAGAACAAAAGATGGCCAAAGCCCTCTCTGCTTCCTCTTGTTTCCTTTTGATATGCAAGGTATCCATTTGCACGGAAAGGGTCTGCAACATCTCACTCTTGAAGTCTTCCAGCATGTTTCCAATTTCTCCTTTAATGGATGATTTAGAGGAAGAGGTACTAGCTATGGGTTGACTCCCCCACCTTTCTTTCTAGATGCTCTAGAATGGTTTCTAAAAATGGTCTTTATGTCTTCGTAGGGAAGTTGGTAGATGTCTCCCCCGGCCAATAGATGGAGGGTGTCTAAAAGATCTTCTCGAATTCCCCTGAGCAAGACCATCTTCAGAGACTCAAGGTTAAGTGTACACCAGGCCCTTTTGTAGCTGAGCTGGAACCTCTCCTCAGAGTCTTCCAGGGACTCATCACTTCCTATAGTCATTCAGAAAATTTCTTCTTTAGTATCTTTTGGCCTACAATAGTCTTGATACTTGTTGTTAAAGGCTTGTTGTATCTGAACCCAAGTTGTGATACTATTGCCAAGTAATCCCATGAACCAGTGCAATGTTGCATCCTTGAGAGTAGAAGGGAATAGTTTCAACTTTTGTTCATCTTCTGCATAGTCATAGGTTCGACAGATAACAACAAACTCAAACAAGAAGGTGTCAGGATCTTCTGTAGTTAGACCATGGAAATGAGGTAGGGCGGAAGGGATTATATTCTTCATTTTGGTGTCCCCATTGGTCTCCCGAATGGGAAAGGTACCCTCTATTCTCTCTCCATTCCCCCTAGAATTTTTGTGTTCAACCATTGGCTCCAAAGGAATGTTTTCTTCTTCTTCTTCCCCTATAGGTTCTTCAAATATGTCTAGATATTCACCGAAGGGTTCTTCTTGATCGTAGCCACTGAAGAAGAGAGAAGGTTGGTTGTGTGAAGCAGTGGGGGTGTTGCGCAAAATTTTTCCTGAATTATCTCTATTCCTACGGGCATGAAAGGAAATATTTTGGTTGGCTTTTGTTTCTTCTCCCCACACTGATAATACCTCCAAAACTGAAATTGATTGAACAAAACAAATTGAAATTAACTGAAATGAACTTGTTGAAATGAAATTTGCACAATTGAAGAGGAAAGCAAGGAAATGAAAAACTGAAGTGAAAGAAATGACTAGTCTACTTTTGCTGAAATGAAATTTGCAGAATTGAGAAAGAAAGCAAGGAAATGCAGAACTGAAAGAAAATAAATTACTATTCTACTTTTGCTGAAATAAACTATTAGCTGAATGTTGTAAGAAGAAATAGAAGAAAGCAGTAATCATAGAATAATCTGATGCTTCCCCAGCAATGACGCCAAAAAGTGGTGAGCACCAGTATTGCAGCAATAATACTGCAACTTCTGGGCTGCCTACTTTACTCTTATCAACCCGGTAGTTTGTAAAAAAATTTGAAGCGACAGTGCTTTATGCACAAGTACTAGTTCTTACTGCAGGTTGTCACTTGGTTAGCTGGCACAAGATCACTAGGAGCTGAAGTCAACTTCTATGGATTCCAGAAGAAACTCTATATGTGATGAAAGGAAAAAGAGAGATTACTCTACAGATGTTATTCTACTTGCAGAAAGGAAGACTAAAATGTAAAGCAAACCAAGGAAATCCTAATTAACCAACTAATCCTACTTTTGCAAAAAACACTATGAAAACCATGAAAAGAATGCCATTACCTACTAAAGGAAGTAAACAACATCTAACTAAGCTATTTTTGGAAGTAAATGAGCAAAAAACATCTTTTTGGATTTTTATGTGAATTTGTCATGCATGTAATTTATTTGTTTGTGAATGTGGCAATGAAGAGGTGGCGATGGAGGGTAGTTTTGGGTCTTGAGAGTATGTAGGATGGTGTGGATGGGTCCTAGGAAGTCTCAGGTGGCCTTCTGGAGGCTTTTACCAAACTCAGCCTTCAAAAGAAAGCCTACAGGAAAATCTACAGGAGGAAAAACAACGTTCTATAAGAGGCCTACAGGAGGAGGCCGAGAGCAGTTTTCACTATTTTTAAGGTGTGAGAGTGGGTGGAAAATGTGGATGAAAGTTGGGATGAAGTGTTAGGGCACCTAGGGTCTGCCAAGAATCATTAGTATAGATAAAGATGATTGGGCTTGCTCAAGAAGAGAGGAAGAAGTTCTATGGAAAATGCAGGAAACTAAGGCAGAATTGAGGGGAGACTTGGGAGACCTGTAGGGCATCGATCATATGGAGGATGGAGTGGCTAATAGGCTGGCTTGCTGCTACAAGATATATACTGCATAAATAACTAACAGTCACCCAATGAGATTAAGCAAGCAATGAAATAAGTGCATCTAGAAAAATCGAGTTTTTGCATCAAAATAAACTATGATCTATGAAAGGAAATGTTGATAACTACTGCAGGAAAGGAAAGCATGAAAGAATACTATTGTAAATAAGGAAATGAGCATGATGAAGAAGTTCTTAAGCAAAGAAAAACTAGACTATTAACCAACTAAGAAGCTGCAAACACTAGAAGTCCTACGAATGAGGAAAATCTATGTTTTTGGTGTGGCAAGAGGGTTTTTGCCTCAAATCATTGTCCCAAAGGGAGGAAGAAAGGCCAAGGCACTGTTTCTAGCCTTTTGTATCTTTTCTTTCACTGCTTAACCTACTATAGAAAGCACAAATTGAGACAAACTATTGAATCATCAAAAGCAACTTATTCTTAACCATAAAATAAATTCATCTAACAATAACCTAATCTACAAATTGAAATGAAACATACAAATACAAGTAAAGAGGAGCTTGGCTGCTTGGATTGGGCCCTAACCCAAGAGCTTTAGCCCTTTGAGGTAACTTAGTGCTAACTCAAAAATGATTCCATCTTTATTCTCAAAACAATAACAAGATTACATGAACTATCAAGATAATAAGCTCAAAGTTGAGCAGAGTTTACATAAGAAAAATTGCAGCAAAAATCCAACAAAATTCTGAACCTAGTGAGGCCCTAGGCCTCTCTACTTATACAAATGAAGCTACTAATAGCTTCCTTAAAATCAAGGAGGATTGGCTCCCAAAACTCGAGATAATCATCAGTCATCCTCCACTTTCTCGGCTGCTTGCTAATGCATGACTTGGTTGCTTGTACTCTGAGCTGAATGAAGGGGAATTTGAAGTGAGGAGTAATAAATGAGGGGGATTCCCTCCTATAAGTCCTCTCCTTTGTCCACTTTGAGTTATTGCTGCCATTTTTCCACATGATCCTTGACATTGACCACAAAATTCATCAATAATCTGCATTAAACACATATTAAACCACATGGCATCATAACTAACTCAACTCACTCGATAAGCATGAATATAATCAGAAAATCATACAATAAGCTAAGAGAATGGTTGATTTGACTAGGTTAGGAGGTAAAATGAGCCCATATAATTACACATTTATGAGGCTCATCAACGAGCTGATGATGGATCGAACTCCTGCCTATAGAGTACTGATCGAAACATGAGCCCTCGATCTAAATGCAGGGATGGCGCGCGCTGGATTTTAGGGGCGCAGACGAGGTCGAGGTGGAATAGGACCAGGAAGGGGTCGTGGATAGCTGATTTTTTACAATTTCAAAGGGTTAGGGCATTATACCTACGATTGTACAAATAGGACGAGAGAATCATGTTTATATTGTACCAAATTTGATCATGAGACAGAGGAATTCCCTACATTGATATCAAGGTTGTGTGATAAAGGAGTACTCTAGCCTCATCTGACTCAGAACTTACAAATGATGAGGTCTGAGCTACGCAAAGAGGACCCAAATGTAAATGTCGTGCTTCGAAGTGGTATCATGACAGGAGATGACAAAGGTAAGCAACCTAAAGAAAGTGCATGGGTTCGCAAGGCTCCTACAAAGGAACCTGAGTTTGATTTGGAGTGCACAAAGGAGACATTCATGGAAGCTAAGAAGAGCTTCACAGAGGCCTCCACTTCAGGTAGTAAGGATCAACTAGAATTGGGGATGGATCCTTCAATGCTCACTAGCTTTCTGGAGACATGTATGAAGCTTCTACGTGACAAAAAGGCTGTGAAAGGACGGTAGGAACTGATCACTAGGTGTGTTGGGTTAGGCGAACCGCGCGTACTCTGCAAACTTGGA
The DNA here is from genome assembly GCA_031772625.1 of Pinus tabuliformis. Lineage (NCBI taxonomy): Eukaryota > Viridiplantae > Streptophyta > Pinopsida > Pinales > Pinaceae > Pinus > Pinus tabuliformis. The sequence continues at coordinate 852,455,652 of CM062820.1, read as the reverse complement.
AAGCATGCATTGTGAACAGGGAGGGAAATGAGATTGACTGCAAAAATCAGAGAATATGAAATGGATCAAGTGATTCTAGATTTATGATCAGAGTGAATTTACTGCCAAAGTAGACATGGGAGCGTATGGGCAGGACGGTGTTACAATGGTCTCCCATTCAATTGCGAATGGTGAACCAGCAAAAGATCCTATCGATGGGAAGATTGCAAGGGATAATGATAGACATTGAAGGTGTGAGCGAACTTGCAGATTTCAAAGTGATAGAGATTTTCGATGACAAAAATCCCTATCTCGCGCTACTAGGAATAGATTGGGCCACTGATATGAATGGAGTGATACATCTAAAGAAGCGCAAAATGATTTTTGAGAAAAGTCACTGTGCGTAGTGGTATCACTAGACCCTGCAGAAGGAGAACACTACACAGAACCGGTGTGCAATGATGATAGTGATGACGATCTTGGTTGTATCTACAAGATAACTGCGTAAGAGAAGGATTTCATGGGAGTGCGAAAGCTCCTTCACTTCAAATTCGGATGAAGAAATAGAACGATGGCAGAACCGGTTACACGAGGTAACCACACTCAATTGCAACATGATGGTAAGATCACTATGCCGCATGACAACATAGGTAAGGGATTTGCCTATGTATGATGGGTTGATAGCAGTGGATGAATTCTTGAACAAATTTGAAAGTGAAGTGCCAGAACAGTAGCGGTTCGATGCTCTGAAATGGGTACTACGTGCTACACCCACAAGATGGTGGAGTACATCAAAGAAGCTTTGAGGACTGGTGCGGATGTAGAAGGATGATGTGTCTATGATTTGGGAGGCCTCAGATGTGGATGGAAGCAAGGCATGATGGATGAAACAACCTATGCACCCACCTTTCCAGATGGATATAGACGTATGGTACACAGCCCGCATGAATGCACACCATTCTTATGATAGGAAATAGGAACCACAAGCAGAAGCAGGCAAGACAAGTGCATGAGCGGAAAAGTATGATAAACCCTAGTGTGCCAAAAACCATACACGGCGAAGCCTTTGAAAAAGTGTACGAAATGCTGAACAGGGTCCACCATGTGAGATGCGCCAACTGGGACCTGTGCGTACCAGTGGTTGTATGGGCTTATAGGACCATGTGCAAAACTCTAACCACACAAGCGCTTCTGAAGTTGGAGTATGAAGTAGGGGATTTACTCCCTGTGGAGCATATGAAGTCAAGTTCGCGTGTAACAGCACCCATAGAAACAATGGTCCATGCAGATCGGAATGAAGCAATCACATAGTTACGTGAAACAGACCATATAAGACTTGAGGAAGAAATCCGACGGGGAAACTTTAAACTTTGCAAACTTGAAAAAGACTAGGTACGACTAAGAGAGAAAAGTGCTTTAATGGACGTAGAGGTTAAGAAGTTTGAAAATGAAATAAAGGAAGCATTTCTCATCGAAAAACTGAGGATGGCAAGGTAAGGTGCGTATGATCATACTGACAGGCTGGTGGACTATTGTCGTGAATTGGTTAGTCTGCTGCCATGGCTGGGACCACATAACACCAAACAAAGTGACGAGGGTAGCACATTGCAAATAGTAGAGTGCGCGATGCCGATCACCACCATGGAGGACGGGGATTCTTCGCAAACCATGCTGGAGGATGGGATGGAGCCCCACACAGGTGGTGCAACCACCTGACTAGCCATAGGAAGAACAATCTTAGCGCTCCAGGAAGTTGAAAGGGAGCGCGGGACTATAAAATATTATGCCTGGGAGCTGCGCGATATTGGAGATTCGCGTAGAATCAAAATGTCACAGGGTTCGTAACCACGCATGGAGGGCTATGCTGCCATGTGGATTGGCTGGGAAATGACCGTTGGTGTCACTATTCATTATGGGACGTTCGATTTGAGGCCAAATGGAGTGGGTGGTGGGCATTTAAGATGCGATTTATGGGCAAGATTTGGGAAAATCTTCCACCAAGAAAGCATTAATGGCCCAAAATTGGGGGGAACAGTCGAATTCGAATTCGAAAGGTGCTATAAAACTTAAAGGGCTGGCCACTAAACAACACTTGGTCATTTTAGAATTGAGTGCTTGAGAAGAGCATAGAGCATTGAGATTCGAGCAATAATTGAGCCCCTAAGTTTGCGAGAGACAAAATACAACCTAGAGATGATGACAACCACTAAGGATGGGTTGGGAATTGAAGAGGTAACTGTTGGCGAGGCCACATAGACCCAAATGATTGAGGATGTTCCAGATGGTGCCGGGGTGGTGATAGAAATCTCCAAATCACTACGAACACTGAGGCCCAAGAAGGATAAATAGGCAATGGGTCTAGTACGCATGTCCCCGAGGAATCCAAAGCACATAAAACTATCCATAGAAGAGAAGGGGAAGTAGTCACAATAGAAATAGATGAGGAAGAAGAAGACTTGCAAGACCTAATCGCCGCAGTAGTAGAAGAAGAAGATGTGGAGGAGGCTATCCAACCGTTACGATCTACAACAAAACTAATCGCGTATGTCCCTTCGTGGAAAGGGAAAACCAAAGTACCAAAGGATTTGGACGAAACGAAGAGTTCACTCCAGACCTAGCTCCTCCCCAATGACATTGTATTTGAGGGAACGCACCTAGGCCGAGTGCCAACCATGAAATTTGAAGACTAGGACCTCATTGACAGTGAGAAGTTCCCGCACCTAGAGACCAGAAACTTAATGAATCAGAACACCAAGGGGGCGGTGATAATGTTAGATCTGCGGAGATGGCTGTGTGGTGTGGAAAATGTCGGGTTGTTGCACTTATTATGGATACCACATTTCCATCGTGCGCCCATCACCGTTTTCGTCATCAGGTAGCTGCTCTGCCTGGTGCATGATGGGTATCTATGACTGGAGGAGCCTATTCCCATCACGACAGACCTCATTCACTGTATTTCTCATCTCCCCTATAGAGGAAAGGACCCTGCGACTATAGCCTAAAAAGGTAGCGATTTGGATCTTGTAGAAGCCATGAAGGAAAAATATAAGCTCAAGAAGAAGAAGAGGGGCTACACCATCTCCAGCATCAAGGACAAAGGGGTCCACATAGCAACTCAACTCATGGCTGGTAAAATTATGAGAAAGTGTCAAGCCAATGAGGTACTAGCGCCAGTGGTCACGCTGGCCGATGAGTGCGTGGAGGGGGTCTAGTTCAACTGGTTTGAAATCCTCTACGAGGAGTTTTTGACAAACTGTCGCAAAGCCCAAGAGCAGGGTAAAACATTCCACTATGCGTGGTTGATATTATCCACATTGCTAGTAGTGGGAGAACTGCCGGAGGATAGTCAATTCCCCAGCATTAATAGAGAGTTACCAGAGGCTGCGAAGTACACTTCGCTTTAGGCCACAAAGGACGCGAAACAGATTCGTGACACCAAAATTTTATGGGTGCTCATGGAGGCGAGCATCCGGATGTGGATCAATTGGAGGCTGTGCCTGTCACCTATGGTGCACAATAGTCTATAGAGTTTTGCACACTTCAAAGCTGACATGCACAACATTTATATCGGGGTGCAAAAGGATCCAACGAAGCAGTGGGCGAAGCTACCATTTGTAGCCACTAATGACATGATTTTTACTCTCTTGGAGACATGGCCTCCTGAATGGTGCACTCCAGAACTGGTAGAACTGGAGAAGGTGGCATCCCAGAAGAAAAAGGATGATGCTAAGTTGTGCGTCACTCAGTTGGTAGAGAAAAGGCAGAACAAAAAAGCAGCAGCTGAGGTAAGGGCAGCATGAGAAGCGGCACAAAAATATGCGAAGTAGAAGAAGGCCGCAGAAGCAGAAACAACATAGGCAGAAGAGGGCCAAGCAACATCCTCAGAGCAGGAGGTAGAGGAAATAGAAATAACATAAGGGATCGTGGACCTAGGGGCTGCGTCCACACAGTTAGAAAGCCTGCGCATCATAGAGAGATCAGGCCCAAGGAAGAAGGTCAAGGCCTCGAAGTTGGCCATTGATCCAATCACCTTAACCAAAGGTGATCTCCATGAAATCGGCGAGACGGTCTGCGTTGTCACAAGTGAAGTGCTTCAGGAGTTCATGCAGGAGCATTAGACTATGTTGGGGGCCCTCAGGGCGCAACTACAGGAGTTATAGGTGCGTCCCCCTTAGGAAAGTACCCTTTCAACACATTTCACAGCAAGAACTTCAACAACTGAGCAGATGTTGCGTGCAAGGATGGAAAACACAATAGTGTTGCCAAAGGGAGCTCTAATGTCATCCAATGTGATGGATTAGATGTCAATTAGCATGATGAAAGGCCTTGGCCTTAATTTGGCTGCCCTTCCCCGGGAAACGTTGTATCAGTTGCAGGATGGGATAGCGACAGAGTTGCGCGCCAAGGAGAGCTGCGCAATCCAAGTTCTTAGTGAGCAGAAAATAAACATAGAACAACTTAGCTTGTAGCATGACAAATTGGTGTCGCAGAATCAACAGTTGGTGCAGACTGTAGATGATGCTTGTCGACGCGTCCTGGAGCTGGCCATCTTAGCTCATCTACTGGTAGAAGTGAAGATCCACAATTTGGCAACTGGAGTCCGCGAGGCCAGAGAAGAGATGACAAAGGTTCATCTTGAGCTAAATCTTCAGATTGCCAAGCTGCAGTTGAAGGTGCAACCTTCCACTCCCCTGGAAGTCCGAGAACAACATGCTAGAGCTATCACAACAGGGTTGGAAGAAATTGGAGGTGTAGTGCGTGACTGTACCAACATGTTGGAACAGGCACTTGAGGTCCTCATGACTTTACAGGAGGACCCTAAAATCCAGTGCCTAGAGACAGAGGCACGTGAACTCCAGCAGCAATATGACAACATTAGGGGAATTGCATAGACAATAGTCCTCACTCAGTGACTTGCGAGGATGCAACAAGCTAAGGCATTAAAGGATTAGGTGGACATGGTGCACCATAAGGAAGAAGTTCTCAAAGTGCGCGTTCAGCCATGGATTGACGAGGCCTTCACAATCAAGGCGAATATTGAAGAGAAGCTCATGCACATTCAGGGGATGCATGCACAGATGTAGGACAACACACCGACCATAGAGTTCTCAGAAGAACGGATGCAGCAGGTTCAGCAAGCAGCAACTCAGTGCACTGTAGACATCAGTACCATTCGAGAACAGTTAGAGGGACTCCATACCAAGATCTCCACGCTGACAGAGTGACTCAAGGGCGAGTCACGGTGTTTGTGCTGGGGGCCTGTTAGGCATGGAATCCCCCCACAACATGTTTTGGGGCTCAAAGTCCAAGTTTTGAGTGATATTATTGTAAAGCTCCACGAATTGCGGGCACGAAATGTATAGTAGAGTCATAGGGTTGTCCACCCTAATTTTGAATGTAATGTCGGCCTACCCATGGTCCACAGACCATGGGATTGTACGAATAGAGTGAGGCTCTGAGTTGTGAAGAGAAGGATCATAAAATATAATGGATAAAATGAGATAGAGAAGCATAGAAGAAGAGTCTAAGTGTGTCTTGGTTCATAGTAGTAGAAAGAGGCTCTGTAGCTGAGTGCATAGAGGCCTAGTAGAGTCCACAGCTGAGTGTGTGGACCCCTGCAGTTGAGTGCGCAGGGTATAGTTGAGTCTGTAACTGGAGAAAAGATTAAAAGAGAGATTTTGTTACCAATTCTGTGCATCTATTCTGAATTATTACATGTTCGATATCATTTGCAATTATACTATTTATTTACTGCGCGCACTTGTCAGAATGATTTATATTGTTAAGTATAACTGAAAGCAAACAAATAAGCTATGTTAACTAAGGACTAGGGTAATAACACTGTTTGGCCCTTGAATAGGTCTACGCAAAGGCAGTAACTCAGGCTGTGAAGTACAGGTAATTGCGTGTAGCAACATGTGCGCAGGGTCGAACCGTGGACCACTTGGAACCTTCAGACATCCCCAGGGTGTGGAATCCTGGTTCTAGTACCCTCCCATACTACTTTGGGTGAGACATTAGTTCGTGCTCTACGGACTGTTGCCGAAAGGGCCAGTAGTACCGGGATTTGTTTGGCTAAATCACCTTTGAACCTAGGTCAGGCCCCAACAAGCCAAAAATACACATTGGATGCAAAATTTAATTCCTCATCCAAGAAGTACCCATGTTGCATACTTTTGATAGACCTTGCTACATGAAAAATGAGAAATACATGAAGACATCTTGAATGCAATCACATTTTTCATGTATTTCTCATTTTTTGTGGATCAAGGTCCATCGAAAGTATGTAACATGGGTAATCCTTATATGAGGAATCAATATTATTCATGCAACGAGTGTTTCTGCTCGAAATTTGAGTAAACCCGTAAGGAGATAAGTTGAAAATACGAGTTGAAATTTATTTATTTTTATTTCTTCCCTCTAAAATTTTATGATGTAATCTAATATTATTTTATTATTTCCACTATTATTTTATTATTTATTTAGGAGGCCCATTTTAGACCTTAAAATTCCCCTAATGAATACTAAAACTTTTCTCCTAAAGACTCACTTTCATTTCCTTCCATTGAAAGAACCTTGATACAGGTTACAATTGAACATTTCATAAGGCATACTTACTTTCTCATTCAAAATTCACATGCATTACTATCTTATGCTAACTAATGCAGCTAAGGAGAATATTTAAGTACATGGAAACCATGCAATATTTCTGGATGGGGATCCTATACCAAACAATGTGAGGTCTAATTGGGACTTCATATTGGGGAGACCTCCTGTATGTTGGCAAGATCCAACAATGTCAACATTCTGGTGCTAGAAGGAGGGCAATATTTATATGGCTGGAATTTCACCACATCCTAACAACCAACCTTTCATGCAAGGAAATAACATTCTGAGTTCATCTCGAACTGTCATTCCTGAGATAGGGGAGTCCTCTCATCAATTTCTGAAATAGGATTTTGAGTTCTCTTATGATCAACTTTGGATAATCCATCCTATTACTCGTTATTTTGGAAGAGCTCTTGCTTTACTTCTTGTTGCTTCTATTCATCCTCATAAGCCTATAAACAAATAAACAACTTGCAACAATGTATTTGCTTCTTCGATGGAAGACTTGTTTATTACAACCCTTAAAGAGTTAGTTGATTCTTTTGAAAGAACAAATCAACAAGTGGAGATTCCACCTATTGAGGAAGATGTTTTCGGTGAAGTGGGGGATTTTCAATTTTATGACGAAGAACAACTAGGACAAGGAGAAAAACCTAATTATAATGAAGACTTTAACGATGAGGGAAACTACTCTTTTGATTCAAAAGGAGAAGATGAGAAGGGAAAATACATTTGTTGATGAGAAATTGGATTGGAAGGCTGAAGGGAAGCTTTCTCTTTTGAGAAATTTAAATTTTATTCCTAAACACCCTTAAAAACTTCTTTTGAAGTTTGATCGTGATAAGAAGAAAAAATTTGAGGACCATATTAATGACTTCTACAGGCATTTGTGAATTGTTGAGGTACGGTTTGGTGATTTTTCTTGTATACTTTTTCTGTACACTCTATAAGGTAGAACATTAGTCTGGTATCATAGTCTTTTGCTTGATTCAAACCAAAATTGGAGGGAGTTCAAGAAGTTGTTCTTGGAAAAAATTTCCCATGATAAAACTCTTGCCATGTTGCTTAAAGAACTTGGGAATATTAAGATTAGGGACAAGGAAAAAGTAAAGTATTTTAATCAAAGGTTTACACAATTGTTGAATAAGTTCCCCATAGATGTTTAACTATATGATTCTATCACAAAATATTATTATACAACTACCTTTCCAACAAATATTTTTGTCTTCTTTAAAAGGGACACAAAGCATACATTATAATTAAACTTTGTAGAAGTGATCATTATAGAGAAAGACTTGCGTTCTATTGGATCCATCAATGATAGTGAATATTCTAAAGACTCCAAATATATTGGTAAGAAAACTCAAGCCTCTTCTACTAAATCCAAGATAATGATTCATTTGATATGGAAATCTTGGCCAAGCCTTTGAATTTACTTGCTAATGAAGTATCTAAATTAAAGAGAAGGTTGAGTGAGGCATCTACCAACAATAAGCCTTTTAAGTTGTCTTTCTTTAAAAAGAACAGTAATAACCAGTTGAGAAAATCCATTCAGAGCTCTAATTCACTATTTAATGTTGAAAAATAAGGTATGGATAACTATTGAACTTTCCATCAAGATAATAATTTAGAGAAGACATGTCCCCAATGGAACCATAACATGAATGTTATGATGACTAATTTCGTGGATACTTCATGAGTAGGTGAGCAGTTTGAGCAGAGTGGAAAAAGAAATGAACCTACCATGACCAACGAAAGTTCAAGTATTGAACATGTAGTTAATACATTTGATGTCATATTTAACGTTGATAAACAAAGTGTTAATGAAACCCCAACGAGTGAGGTGCCTCCTCAGTAAACAACTAGTCGATATAATTTTAGGAGCATAGGACCTACTTCTAAGCAAGAGTTTAAAATAAATTATTAAGAAGGATTCTACCACCTTCTAATCCTGCTCAGAGTTTGCAGAATAAGTATGGAAGTGATCCTCCTTCTAAGAATACTTCCAAAAATAATAATAACAAGTCCACCACTACTCAGGCGTTTGACAAGGCTACACCACCTAATACTTCAACACAATCTGTTAAGAATGAATGTATTGATTATAATATTGTTGAGGATATAAAAAGAGCTCATTTTAACATTTCAATATTTGATCTCACGAAGATAATAGGACAATGTGAACTAATCATCCAAGCACTTTCATCATAGCCTCCGTCAGGTAGTGAAGTTTCTTCTTCTCAAATTATGTTTGGTAAGTGACATTCTCGAATATGTAGTCAATGTTTTTTAATTTAAATTCTAGAACTCTCTGCCCCCCGTTCCTTTTAATGTTTGAAATATTTAATTATAATGTTCACAATTGTATTTTTGGTTTGGGTGCACCTGTAAATCTAATTCCTTTATCCGTTTCTAAGTACAGATCACTAGTCCGAGCAATTGTTGAACTCAATAATGTGATCATCCATTTCTCATCAAACCATAGATTTCACCAGTGCATTAATATTGTGATTGTGGACATTATGGAAGCCTATAGTTCACTTCTGAGTAGAGACTGCTCCAACAGACTACAAGGTTATTTATCAACATACTTGACACATTTATGGCTTCCTTACAAGGGAAGAAACAATCAGATTTGAGTAGAGAGTGAGCCTTATATGAAGTACAATGTGACACCACTTGAGGTAAATAATGAGCCAATTGGCTTTGCAGACATGATTTTCAAAAATTGTTTCTTAGGAGTTGGTCATGGCTGTTATCAAGTGCAACCATCACCCGTACCATCAAATACATAGTTGGAGCTCCTTCCTTGTAGTCTAATTAGTGGTAATGAACTTTTTAATATAGATGTACATACCACTAGTGTAAGAACAAGCCTAGTAGCTATTGATATGTGGAACTTATACTTTGATGGTTCTAAGACTCAATACGACTCCAGAGTTGGTTGCATTCTTTTTTACCCTCATAATGAAAGGTGCATTTTTTCATGTTGCTCAGAGTTCGAGTGCATAAATAACATTGTTGAATATGAAGCACTCATTTTGGGGTTAAAGAAACCCATAAACCTCAAGATAGTAGTACTTAAGGTAATTGGTGATTCATAAATTGTTACACAATAGGTACGGAATACCATTCACTATGTTTCACCTAGTTTAAAAAACTACCAATAAGATGTATGGAAGCTTATTTCATTTTTCAAATAATTTTAAAATTATTTATATTCCTAGGATATGTAATGTTGTTGTAGAGATATTAGCTAATGCATCTGCTCAGATGTCACCATTAAAAAATGGTTTTTCTATAAAAATTATTTATAATCCATATGTGCCTGACAACTTAACTATTTTTTGTGTGTTTAATGATGACTAGCAAATATCGCATTTCATGGCCAATTAAAACATGTTGAAATATGCGCTATTGAAGAAGATGAGCATGATAATGCTTTGAAGGATGTAGTTCAAGCATCAAAGGGGAATACTATTCCCAAGGGTGTGGTATCTCTTGAGAAAATTTATGACCCTTAAACCTAATTCATAGGACCAGCGAATACAAAGTCTTAGAGCGCAACATTGTCACATGAACAAGTCAATATGGGAACCAAATAAGATCTGAAGTATATTAACATTGGTACATGTTGTTCTTCTCAAGAATGACATGATTTTATTTATCTCTTCAAACATTATCAAGATGTATCTTCATGGAAGTATAATGATTTAAAGACATATGATACATGTGTCATTCAACATGTTATTCCCATCAAGGAAGGGGTAAAGCCTTCTCAACAAAATTTAAGAAAACTTCATCTGATGCTTGAGCCCCTATTTCAAAAGGAATTAAGAAAATTACTGGATGATCATACAATTTTAAATTTTGACATTTTACATGGGTTTGTAACCTATCTCCAGTTAGAAAGAAGTTTGGCAAAATACACCAATGTGTCGATTTTTGCAACCTCAATTGGGCTTTAGATAAGGAAAATTACCCCATGCCACCGATGGAGAAAACGCTCCAGAAAATAGCTAAGTTACAAATTTTCTTGCTGCTAGATGTTTTTTTTGGATATAATCAGGTGTTAGTAGCAGAACCAAATCATTTGAAAACCACGTTCAAGACAAAGTGGGGAACTTTTGTGTTTAAGCACATGCCTTTTGGACTTATCAACTTTGGCACTAATTTTCAAAGGGCCATTGACATCACATTTGGTGGACTGGTTAGAGAAAGTGTAGTTGTCTACTTGAGTGATGTAACTGTATCTTTAAGTAAATGATCAAATCATATTTGCCATCTTAAGAAGATTTAGAGTGAAATCCCAACTATGGGATTTCGTTGAATTTGAAAAGGAGAACCTTCGGTGGGTCGGAAGGTAATCTCTTAGCACACATCATTTCTAAGAGTGGAATCGAAGTTGACCTAGAAAGGGTCAAATTTATCACTCAAAGCCCTTTTCTTGTGAATAAGAAAGAAATGAAATATTTCTTGGGAAATATCAATTTCCTACGTAAGTTCATCTTGAATTACACACATATTGTTAAAACATTACAAGAGATGATAAAGAAATATGCTACATATAAACGGGATAAAAGCGAAAAAAATTCCTTTGCCTGGATCAAGAAAGTGATAGCTAATGCTCCAGCCTTATACATTCTAGATTTTGGAAAATATTTCCTTCTATATACTTTTTATTTTGACACATCTATCACAACCATGCTAACACATAAAGGAAATCAAGGGAATTAACGACCTATATCTTTCATGAGTGCTAGCTTACAAGGATGTGAACTGAATTATCTCACAATTGATAAGAAAGAATATGTAGTCTATAAGGCGGTTAAACATTTTAGGCCTTACCTCTTGAAATCTCACAGGATTATCTATGCTCCTCATCTAGTAGTTAGAACATTGTCTATACATCAAGATTTGAGTGAAAGGAGGGAAAACACGATGACATTCCTATAGGAATATGATATTGAGTTTAAGATAGTTCATACTGTCAAAGACTATGGTCTATGTTGTCTTGCAACCGAAGAAATGGATTCGTGAGAAGAAGATACTTCTGGATGGGAGAAGGAAATAGAAATGTATAATATTAAGAAAGTTTTCCCCACATGTACAACCACATCTTGCTATTTGGATATACGATAGTACCTAGAGCACGACACCTTGCCTTCACATTTATTCAAAAAATAAAAGAGGGAAATCCCCATTAAAGCTTTATATTACCTGTTTATGCATGGTTTTCTTTTCTAGAAGCACCATAATTGTGTGTTGCTTAGATGCCTCAAGCCTTAGGATTCAAAAAGGTGTTGAAATATATGTAAGATTTACTAATAGGTGGAAACCTCATAGGTGATACCACTGGACATAAGGTGATGAGGGATGGTTACTATTGGCCCACATTATTTAAGGATTCCCATTCCTATGCCCAAAAGTGCCCAGTGTGTCAAAGGTATTCTGGTCTTGATCAGAAGTGAGTTTCCCCATTGCTACCTGTAGTAGTTGGGGAACCTTTCCAACAATCGGGATGAGGTGTTATTGAATAAATATTCCCTCATCCATCAAAGCAATATCAATACATTCTAACAACAACCAATTATTTCACTCAGTGGACCAAAGCATTGCAATTATGCAAGTAAATGATCAATAAGTCATCCAATTTCTCAAACAATACATCATAACAACGTTTAACATTCCTGCATTTCTTGTCTTCAATAATGCAAATTATTTTTTATTCATTAGTATTTTTTTGAAGCATGCATCCAACTATTACCCACAAGGAAACAATTTAGCCAAATTTACAAACAAGAATCTAATCTTTACTATCAAGAAGACCATTTTCTCTGAGAGAAAGAACTGGAACAATGATTTGATTAATGCATTATGGGTTGATCATGTTACTCCTAAATATTCTCTAAAAACCTCTCCATACTTCCTTCTATATGGAAAAGAGTTTATCTTCCCATCAAACATTTACCTTCCTACCTTGCAACTTTCAAAAGAATCATAGGAAAAACCATTTATCCTTGTTCAAAGTTGGATAGACACTCTTTTTAAGGCTGAGGAAGAAAGGCTCAAAGTGAAAGAAAAATTTTCCATCCACCAAAACTGAATCAAGTGTTGGTTTCATAAGAAGTCTGCATGGAATAAAATGTTTGGTGTGGGTGACTTAATATTGAAGTGGGAAAAAACCCACGAAGAGAAAGAGAAGCACACGAAGTTTCAAAATATGTGGATTGGACCATATACCTTCACTGAAGAACTTGGCCACAATTCTTATAAGTTGAAATATTTAGATGGGAGTACTAATCCTCTTCCCGTCAATTGTCGAGATCTTAATCACTACTTCCAGTAGCAACACTCGGTTGTGTTCCCCCCTTTTTACATTATTCTTTCTTTGTTTTGCATTTTTTTTCATGTCTCATACCTTTATGCTTGTTTGGGTTAGTGTACATATATCAAAACTTGTGTGAAAGTGTATGCATGGCTCAAAAGACTATCTGGAAAAACAAACATGGATTATGACAACTACAATGCTTGGTTGTATGTTAGTTCTTCTTCTTCTTTTGGGATACGCCTCAAGTTAAGTAATGTCCAGACAAATGATACAGTACATTCAAGAGGAAATGTTTGAGTATAACCTTCAAGCCCGCATTTTTTTAGCATCCTTATCCCTTACTTCGTGTTATAACTACTTGGTGTTCCCCATGCTAATCCGATCAAGTAGAGAAAGGAAAAGGGGAAAACCAATAGTGAGAAAACCTATATTAGAGGTATATATACCCTTCTCTGAAGGAACAACCTCTCCTATTCTCAATAAGTTAGGATCCCTCTTCTGCTCGAAAGAAATAATAAGTTCCTAAGTATAGTTCTGTAAATAAAATAAATAAAGGGTGATGAAGAGAAAGGCTTCCTGCATAGAGAGGCAACTCAAGTAACTTCGTGGGGGTATTGAATAGGCTCGCTAGAAGTGAAGAAATTCTTGTGTTCCTATATTGACTCCGTTGGGGTATTGAACATGCCTACAAGCAGTGAAGCAACACCAAGGATGAAAACTATGACTCTGGTTATCTTTAACTCCTTATTACATGTTACCCTTCTCTTGGATCGAAACAATTGCGAAATGGAAAAATTTATTGTGTGTTAAACCAAGAAAGGGAATGTACATAACCAAGTTAAGTAGAGAAGCCAAGGAAAACCCCTTTATGAATCAATACATCCTGAAGGGATGACTCTTTGATGAAAGTCATTCCTAGAAGGAGATGTTGAGATTCACCTTATGTGTTGCCAAGTGTTGTCATTTCTACAACAACCTCCAAAATTTTTCTATATTCAAATTTTGGAGCCTACCTCTTATCATGTGAAGTGTTGCCTTTGTTCGTCAAGTGTTGTTTTATTCTTTTACACATGTTTCAAGTTTCCATGTTCGTTCCTATGTCATCGAATCATTAGAAGTGGAAATCACACACTTTGGGATTATAATACACTTTCTAGCCATAAAAAAAAAACTTTTTGGTCGGAATTACACATAATTTTTCTATTGTACTTGGAGAATATTGGCAAATGATGTTTTGGTGTATAATTCTCAGTCTTGGGTCCGGTCTAAGTTTTATTGATAAGTTGAGTTCTGTCATGCTTGGTTTTACTACAAAATTAGTGTGTTTTCCAAGGTTTCACCCTTCCAAAATTAGGCAATTTTTTACTTGGTATAGCTATCCTCTAGGAAAGGAAGAGTGCATAACGCACTTCTAAGGCCTAGTTGAGACCCTCCTTGACAATTGTTTCTATGCCCTGCACCCAAATGAACCCTTTCTCCTCTCCAACACACAATGCATTCCTAGTCCACAAACCCTCCTTCTTATTTCTTGTTTCTATGCCCTGCCCCAAGCCTAGCCTCTAGTCTCCTAGCTGAGTGCGCTACACACTCTCAATGGGTAGTTAGGCATTCTCTTGTGACTTTTTTTTGTGCCTTGTGCCCTCCTTTTGGCCCTAGCCATCATTCCTAGCGCATGACACATCCTTAGTGAATAATAATGCTGCTTGTCCCTTGTTTTTGCACCTTGCACCCTCATTAGGACTTGTCCTTCTCCAGAGTAGTGTACAATGATCTCTCAGTGATCAATGAAGCCCCTTCTTTCCTCTTGCAAGTCCGTCATGTTCCTAGAAGCATTCCCTCCTTCCCCTTGGTGCATTGTTCACCCACAATTTTTTTTGTTGCAAGAAGCATAACAAAATAGGATATTTTTGGGCTAATGGTCGCTTGCCATGAGCGATCTACATCTGTAGGTGTTTAATGAAGCATGGAAAATATTTATGAGGAGATCGGAAAAAAATGTTTCCCAAGGAAGCATCCTAAAGACAAAGGCACCATGTTGTGATAATTGAAATAACGATGGATTATGATGATCAAAATGACTCATGAAGACTCCAAGATCTCTCAAGGCCGTTTGGAGGGTAGATGGAAACAAAAATGCAAGACCTCTTATGAGTGTTATAGACATAATGGAAACATCGTCACTTCTTAAATAACTCTATGTACAAGTCACCATGGGTCTAATTCATCAATGTCTATGACTTGTCATGTCGTTGCCACATGATGATGTAATTTTGGAAAATATTGTAAATGTAAATATGTGGAAGTCCAAGAGTCACATATGAACACAAGTGTCACACAGAGAAGTCTAAAGGTCATATAGAAGTTCAAAAGTCATGTAGAAGTCCAAAGGTCACAATAGAATTCTAAGTGTCATGAGGAAGTTCAAGAGTCATAAGGATATGAAAGGTCATTCCTTTTGTTATAAAAGAGGCCTCATTACTGAAAGAAAGGAATTTTCACCTTGTTTTCTCCAACTTGTCATTAGAGAGGAAGATAGTTCTTTTGGAGAGCAAGTAGTGGCTCAATGCTCCACTATTGGAGCTAGTGGTTTTTCATTATATCAGGTATCTTGGAACTTTCACCTAATATTCAAAGCTCATTGAGACAACACATTTTCATGCATATGTCATGAATATTTTGAGACTATTCTTTGGATGTTTGTAGTATATGTTGGAATTCATATGTACTAAATAAATTGAGCTATTTTAGTGGCTTTTGTGTTCATAATATTTAATATGTATTGTACGTTTTTATGATCATTGCATCTATGTGAACTATTTTTCTCGATGGCTAACGATTCTTTCATACATATGTGTGTGTGTCTTTATTAGATTAGTACTAATACTTTTCTCCTAAAATCTCACTTTCGTTTCCTTTGAGTGAAAGAACCTTCATATATATTACAATTGAACATTTGACAAGGCATACTTACTTTCTTATTCAAAAGTAGATATGCATTTATCTCTTATGCTAACTACTGCAACCAAAGAAAATCTTTAAGTACATGGAAGCCGGGCCATATTTCTAAATGGGTCTCCTATACCAAATGGTGTGAGGTATAATTTGGAATTCATATCTAGGATACTCCCTGTATGTTGGAGGGATCCAACATCGTCAAAAAAATACCAAAAACACTATTCTTTTTCATCAAACAAAGATTGTCAGAGTTAGTATCTCCAAATCTAACATGCCATAGAATACTTGAGGACAATGTACCTCCATTATACTAAGTGATATGGGCAGACTATTATGCAGAAGATGAAAATGTCCTCTTTGGCTTTAGAAACCTCTCTTCTTCATCTCCAATCATCACAATATTCTTGTCCAAAGTCCTCTTGATCTCAACCTTTCATTGAAAATATCAATGGAGTTTCTTTGTTGGCAAATTTGCACAAGGGTTAGTAGGTTCCTCTGCATTTGAGGAAGATAAAGAACATCATGTAAGACAAAATCTGAAAGTCTATGCAACTTGAGTCTTATTGTATCAACCCCTAAAGGCTTGAGACTAGACATATCAACAATGTATACCATTCCATATATGTTTTCATCAAATTGCTCAAATTCTTATCTTCGAAATGTCATGTGGCAAGTGACAGGAAACCTTGTATCTCTCAAAGAGGAAAATGCAATGTTAAACACATCCTCATGCAAAGAAATATTACAATGAGCACCAATATAATGATTTGATTCTCGTGCATTACATTTCACTTATTTTATAGATTTTTCTTTTTCTTCTTGTTCTTTGGTCCTTTCCCATGGAATTTTACATGTTTTGGCTTCATGTCTGTTTCTTCCATAATGGACACAATGCAGGTTAAGTCTCTATGTTTGATTTTGTCCACCCACTTTCATATGAATTTTTTTCTCCCACATCCTCTTTTGTTGTTGTCTCCTCTAGCAAAATTAGTCTTTCCTTTTGACAAAACGCACAAAATTTCCTCACTGGAATATGATGCTTGCTTCTTATTTCAAAAGCTTTTTTATCTTTCTACAACCTTCTCAATTAGGGAGTCAAATGTCATACTTTTCATATATCCATTAGATTGCATAGCTTCAAGGTAGTGATAGTAGGTAGTATTAGAGGGCCTTTATGAGGGATGTGAGAGTTAGATCTATCTTAACTCTGGTGGCATCTATGCCATGCATGATAGATTCGATTTATGAGGCTAGTGCCATGGGGTTATAATCTTCATTTTCAAGATTAAAAAGCTTCACAAGTAGTTGTATGAGTTCTAATTCTAAATGAGAATGATACAAATCTTTTAATTTCTTAAATGCACCATATGAATAAGTTACTGAAGCAATGTGTCTGCTTGCCTCATTGCTTACTATAACATTGATGAGGGAAAAACATTTCTTGTCCTTATTCTTCCAAATGGCAAGTTCTCTTGAAGACATAGTCTTGAAGGGTCCTTCCTCATTTGGCTTCACTTTTGCTCTGAATTCATCATCATCCTTTACTGTAGCTTCTACTTCACAAAATCCATCTCATAGGTCATTAAAAATGAGTGTGCTATTTATCTTTCTAAGCCACTGTGTGTAGTTTTCCTTGCCAATTAAAATTACCCCAACTATGGAGTTTAATGAATGCACTTTTCATCCAATAATACTTGAACAACTAGAAAAACTTCACAAACTTAGTTGAATCACTTTTCCTCTGAAATGATCATCATCCTTTTCTTAGCTTCTACTTCACAAAATCCATCCCATAGGTCATTAAAAATGAGCCTGCTATTTATATTTCTAAAGTATTTTTCCTTGCCCATTAAAATTAGGCCAACTATGGAGTTTAATGAATGCGATTTTCATCCAATAATACTTGAGCAACTAAAAAAAACTTCGCAAACTTAGTTATCTTTCTTAACTATTTTTCCTTGCCCATTAAAATTAAGCCAACTATAAAGTTTAATGAATGCATTTTTCATCCAATAATACTTGAACAACTAAAAAACTTTGCAAACTTAGTTGAATATGGGGTTATTCCTTAGAAAATTCAACAATTGTGTTTAGTTTATTAAAAAAAACAAAACATATTAAAATCATATAACCTGAAATGCCATTGGATATACACCCTTTCAAAATGAAAGAGAATGAACATAGCAACACTAACCATGATATAGGTGATATTACTTGAAACATCACGCAATTGTTTCTCCATTAAGAATTACACACTAGCATAGACAATTGTTGAAAACTTAATTATATGATACTTACTCTTGGAATATGAAAGAGTTTGGCACAGATTAAATCAATTCGGGTAATGTGGATCAGTAGCATATGCATGCGAAATATGAAATGATAATAATACCTAGCATCTGTGGTGCAAATAATTGCGAAATGCCTTTTAGTGGTGCATCTGAGACATAGCCCATCTCAGACTCTCGCTCCCCTGGTTTCGTCGAAATATGAAATCAGAATAATACCTAGAATCTGTGGTGCAAATAATTGTGAAATGTCTTTTAGTTTCATTACAATGCATAGCACCTCTAAAAAACATGCTAAGGAATATGTTTCTGACGTGGTAGCATAGTAGACTGTAGTTTAAAATTCTTAAGATTTTTACTTTTCAATAATTCTATTTTTAATTAAAATATTTGTTCTCAGTTAGTTTTAACTTGATTATCTAATTTAACATGAATACAAAACCTTGTATTATTGGCTTGTAAATGACTCCTTTCTGGTATTCGTTTCATAAAAAGATAAGGTAGTTGTATTGGATCATAAACTAAGAGCTTTGTGTTATTTGTTTAGGCAAGAATCTTAAGAAACATGTCTAAACTTGTTCCAATATTGTTTTATTGTTAATATTTGCATAGATTAAAAGTGGATCACAAGGAATGGGTCTTGTGATACTTGTTAAGCAATAATCCTCAGCAACATATTGAAACTTGTCTTAACATATTTTTATTATTGTTAATGTTAGTATAGATAAGAAAATTTGAAATTAATCATTACATATACTTTGTTGTACACTTCATAAGTTTACCAATAGATATTAATAAATTAAATAACCTATGCATCACCAGAGTGAGGTTTCTTCAAAGTCTTGAGTGTTCCTTTCATGCAAATGTGTTTTTTTTTTATCTATGAACTAACTTGTGTCAACAAATAACTTGTTGGAAACAAGGTCGACATCTCAAGAGGAGCAAACCCTGACCCCTATCAAGAGCATATATGCACTCCAAGATGCAATAGAAGCGAAAAGAGGCCATGAAAAACATCTAAAAGAAGATTAAAAGAAGACTAAATAATCATGGATTGCATTTGATGGAGAGAAACCATTAAAAATTGAGATCAAGGAGTCCTTGACATACTTATCATTAGATCCTTTATGCATGTAAGAGATCGACTTTCTAATAATAGAATATCTAAATGACATGGAAGAGGAGGACACATAGCATGGTCCAAATGAATAAGTGAAGCAAGGGCATCATAACTATCTTAAACTTTGGTTCTAGAAAATCATTACAATGTCTTCTTCAATAGTTCTTGACATCATCTCATGTTTTGGTATATATCAAAGCACATATTTCAAAATTTAATATGAGCATATTTCTTATCTTTTTATGCACATGGCTTCATTGGAAATACTCCCACACTTGAGAAAAGGATTCCTTTATTCATGTAGGATATGCTATTGTAATTAATAAGTAAATAAAACAATATAGAGAAAAATAAGTCATGTTGTCAAAACCAGTTTAGTGGCACAACTAGATAGAAGCCTTGCTTGAAAACCAACAAACTTATGAGTAAAGTTCACAATAATTTTTGTAATTTCATGTTGGTTCCAATATTTTATTATGGTTCTTCAAAATATTTTTAGTTCTATGCTCGAGTTGGATGATGTGGGATTCCTCAAGGCCCACCTTCCAACATATATTATCCCATGGACTTCAACACCTTATCTATGACTAAGATCACAGATTCTTTTCAGTGCCTCGGAGCTTTCATACATCAATAGTAATCATTCTGGATACCAATAATCAAAATAAAATAATGTCTCTTCATTGTTAGATCTTGTAGGTGACTGGACTTTAACACATTCATTTGTACCTTTCAAGATGCACTCCTATACCTTGACACTCATTTACATTATTGCATGCTGGAAACTATTACAATTCTTCTTCATTAAGTTGATTTTTCCATCAAGTAAACAAATTTACATCAGTTCTCATATTCAACAACAACTTGTTCATTCTCAGAAATTCAAATTTTCTCTTGACTCCATACACTCCATCATCTGTCCTAAGTCAACATACATCATATTTCATGATTTCTAATTCAACATGTAGTCCAAGATTTCATAGAGTAACATGTAGAAATTTCTCTATAGATCAGCTTGCTCCGATACCATGTAGAAATTCTCACTGTAGATCACCTGATAATGCAATATACTAAAGAAAAATACTTGATCTACTTCTACAAATAAACTTTCGGAAGCTTAATCGATTTTGAGCAAGATAAAATAGAACACATATAACATATGAAGAAGAAATCAATCACACATGAACATAGAAGAATACTCTAGGGAAAGCCTCAGCTAAAAACCACGATCTATGTATTATCAAACAAGTGGAAATATCTCTGGATTACACAAAGCTTTAGCTCACAAGCTATCCAGCTCTCAGTACAATCCCTCAATGCTACTCATAGATAGAATAGACAACACATATGCCTTCCTTCAGTCCTCCAAGCCTCCTATTTCCTTGCGGAGTTTCTCATGGGTCCTCCAGCTGCAACCTATGTGATTCTCACCTCACACACAACACTGACCTCTGAAATAACTGTGCAATCCTGAAGGAGATAATTCCTTTTGCATGGATGAGTTTCCTTTATATGAAAATTCCTCCAACTGATAGTACATTGTCCCTTCTTTTAATTTCAACTAGGTCTTTCTCTGAACTGATATGCATGAGTTATTTATGAGAGAATATTTAGTTATCTGGAGAACACTAGTTGCATGCATGCATGCATTAACTGGCTGAACTCACAATTAGTTCCTCTAAATGTTTGGAACTAATTTAACTGGACTTAACTCAATTAACCGAGCTAACTAATTACAACTCAAATACAACTCATCCTTATATCCTTAATTAAGGGATAACTTCCTCAGTCAAAGGGATAACTATTGCATGTCTTCACATAGACTTCATGTTTGATTTTCTCCAACTAATTAACTCAAGATGAATTAATTAATTATTTTTCAAACAATTGCTGAGACCAAATTCGAATTTTAATTCAGGGACTAATTAAAATTGGAATCTGTCCCTAAATTCTATTTATAGAAATTCTATTTTTAGCATTTCTATTTTTTGTTATTTCCAACAGAGTTGGAGTATATCTTGAAATGCTATTTATAGCAATGCTATTTTTAGAATTTCTATTTTTAGCATTTCTTGTGATTTTCAACATAACATTTAATCAAAGATTCAGATTGAGGCTTGTCCTAATTCATCAAGAAGAAGACACCAATTTCTGTAGCTATGAAAAGTTGTTGCGGTATCTTATTTCGAGGCACTTTCTGCATAGACATTGCAAGCAAATGGGGTTTAGATAAAAAAAATCGAGACATGGTTTTTTTTCCAAAATATGATAAACTGAGTATTATGTGGGAGAAATTTAAAAAAAATGCATGATAATGGATGCACATGCATGCTTTGAAGGTTGATTTAATAATTTTTTGCAAAAGTCACTTATTTTTCTATAGCATATTTGTAATTTTTATCGTTTCACATATCCCAAGAATGGATCCTAAATTGGAAATGGTTTCAAATAATAAACATATTGTCATCCACCTCTCAACAAATATTTTCAACATTTGCAGGATTTGCACAAGTTTCAAGCATGAATAAAAGATTTAGTTAAAGTCATTTTCAAATTCATCATCAGCTCAAGATTCAAGAATTATAATTTGTTGCACCATACAATACTATTCCAAGCTCTTTCAAAGGTAAAACTATTTTTTATTTATTTAATAAGTTTAGGGAAGTATTACAATGACTTCTCAAGCTTATTATTTATTATCATTCATCTTTTCTTTCACTCTGTCATCTTTGCCAACATTCTACTCCATTGATACATAATTGTGCCTTTCACTCTACAGTTTCTTCATTTTTATTCACCCTAATCCAATGAATGGGTTTATGGAAACATCAAAAATTATTTTTGTTCAAAGTACAAGAAATGTAGACTATGAATTTGTTTTACATCGATGTGACTTTGTTGTGAAGGTAAATCCCCTATGTGGATAGAGGCGATTCCTCTAGCCCGATGAGTGGTCTAGCAAAAAACTAAACAAACTAACATAAACTTTCCTAGTTTATGTTTAACAAATGCAAATAGAAGGAGAAACCTACCTCACTCTCATGATGATCACTAAATCCTTTTGAAGATGACTTTGATTCTTTCGCTCTAGGCCTCACTCCTTACTTATTCTTCACGTCTGAGTCCCTACAAGGAAGATAAAAAATCTATGTAGGATACAAGAGCATATATGGCATACGTCAAACATAAACTACTTAATATATCAAGGAGTATTAAGCTAAAAGCATAAACATTTACACAATTATGGAAATTGAACATCAGATTTTTATATTAATGAGCTAAAAAGGGAAGCATACAACATATGCCTTGATGTTGGAGAACTCCTTTTGGAGGATGTCCAAGTCGAAGAAAAGACTCTTCAAGCACTCCTCTAAGCTATAATGGGTAGCATGTAAGCATAATATCAACATAGGGATGCAACAGTTAATGAACAACCATTTGGTGATGTAAGGGAGTTGATTTATAGGAAGAGAGAGGGAGTTAGGGATCCACAAAAGAGGGAGGAAGGTATACATCTCAAGGGGAAAGCCCATGATGATAAGATCAAGAGATCCAAATGGGAGAGCTCGACCATATCAACAACAACCAATATCAAGTTCATTTTTCTCAAAGGTTCTAGTGCACGAAGCTTCTCATCCAGTTTAGGAAAACCTACAAGAAGAGGTTCAACGCGGGTTTTCATATCAAAACCTACACTGGAAGTGCTAGGGTATAATAGTGCAACCTACCGTTAGCATGGGGAGGTAGTTTAGCAAAACACGCTAGTCCTAAAAATTAGGTTTTTAGTTAACCCTCTTCACAACTGACTCAAGGTGTTTTTCCTTTGATTCTTCAAGGAGGTTTTGGTCTGTATAGCATGATGGATATATTGCACAGTTGTCAATGTTTTAGCACTTTTTGATATCAAACAAGAAGTGAACAAGAGGTGTGATAAAATACGGTGTAATAGATGCCCCCTAAAGCATGAAGGCATAATAGGGAGTGATGGTTGAGATGCTTTACAAGTCAGTGCAAGGACTAGAATAACACCACTGGGAGACTTGCAAATGAAGCATATGCATATACATATCTGACATCTTTTAAGATCATGCCTAATGATACATGAATAGGAATCTAATAATACATGAATCCACGGTATGGACACAACCATCTGAATAGAAGGGATCATGTGTATGGATCCACGGTATGGTCGCAACCATCCAAATAGAAAGGATCATAAATATGGACCCACGGTATGGTCACAACCATCTGTCTAGAGGAAACATGTGTACAATCATGAATAATTCATAACTCCACGCAATCTAGATTTTATTAGACATAATCTAGGGTCTTGCGCTCTGTCTCGACCCAATCAATATACGAATTCTAACATGTGGATAGATGTGTTGAAGTCAAACATGATAGAAAACCACCTGATTAACAATCAATGATGTAAACCATTAACAAGCATGAGAGAAACCACCAATAATGAAAATGGATCTCAAGGTACAATTAGCACAATCCACGAATGTGAATAATGAAGTTGAAGTTGAACACCCATGGAATCATTCGATTGAAGGTCAATGATGTAAACATATCGTAGAATGCAAAGAACTTGACATTGAGGCATGCAAGCTCTAAGGTACTGGAAGGGGGTTTCTAGATCATCTTTGCGGATAATGAGATGAATTCGATGGGAAGTTATCCATCGAAGGAGGGTCATAATAAATCCAAAATCATCGACACGAAACAAAAGGATGTAGTAGAGTAGATAAGTGTGATCTAGGACTGTGGTAGAAAGTCAGATAGTGTATAAGAGGTAAAGAACTATAGATAGGACTTCTCTTGAACATATCGATGACATGAATCTGGAATTTGGCAACATTTGACTCAACATAGGATCAGAGGTCATGATGATGAAATGGTATAATCAGATGAGAGGAAAAAATGGATTCCCCAAACCTAGGAAGGTAAGTGACTAAGTGAGGATGTCCCAAACTCAACATGAGCAATAGATGAGTGTCATGTTTAAGAGTGATATTATGCCTTTACAGAATACAAGGGATGATCACTTTCACTTTTTCCCCAACCATTTCTGGCGATTAACCCATATATTTTTTATCGCAAGTTTGAATGGGATAGAATATGAATTCCATATAAGTTAATATTTTGGATGAATCCATCCTAGTAAGTTTTACAAGCCCTAGGAAGGAGAAAATCGATCTCTTCACGGTGACAAGTCCTGCATCATTTAAGTTTTACGAGTCTGACGAAGGGGAAAATTGACATATTTTTCATGTTTAGAGAGTTTGAAAAAGAAGCGGAGACAAAAACTCCAAAAGTTCATTTTTGTAAATCATTTCTTGAATCTGAAAAGGTAGAAAAAAATGTCCAAGAGAACCTCTTAGCCATGTTCGAATAAGGTATTCATTTTTCGTACAATAGTCTATCTTAGTCCGAAAAAGCGTTGAACTTATACTAAGTAGACTTCATTTCATTTACTTACAAGTTCGAAACGACAAGTACTCGACAAAATTTTCATTTTTCAAGAGTGAGAAAAGAGCTTAAAGATGATTCTATGGGGTCGCTTTTTCATTTATTTTTTACAAATCCGAAAAAGTGATAAAATAAAACTCATTGAATCAGTGAAAATAAATCACCGTCACCAAGAATATATGACTTGTCATTGCACACGGAAACACACATTACTGATTTCGAGGAAAAATATTTAAAAATGAGTGAAATATGCCCTAATTTGGTAAAAAAATACTATTTTAAACTTATAAAAAGGGAAAAAAAGTAAATCATTTTTACCATTTCACCAATTTGCAATTCTGAGAGCATTTTACCTCAATTGAGCCGCTTGTTTCAGGTAATAGATTTGTCCCTTCCCTTAATTTTCATAATCATTTCATGCATTTTCATCCATAGATTAGGTTGCAAGGAGGACTTGCAAAAAAATTATGTCGAGGGTGACGAGCACGGATTTTACCCATCAGACTTGCATTGCTCACCTTGTGGTCAATTAGGCCCTCGCACTGGAAACACATAAAAATTCACATGCAGTCGCGCTGGTGCCGATGTAATTTTTTTTGTGTGAAATCCTCCATATTAAATGGTTTTTCTTGGATTTTGTCTCCATGGAAGCTCATGAAATGTTATTTTATTGATTTTCCATGGGATAATCAATCCAAAATGGTGGTTGAATGCAAAGAAAGAGGACATGAATATGAAGACCATCAAGCCACTCAGGATCAAGATTGTGTTGATTCCCTACGAGCATGTGGGTTGCTCAAGTTCGTCAGGATTCCTGGGATTAGATCCCAGCCTAAGTTATTACAGCATCTGATTAGTTGGTGGGATGTGGATCGCCAACTATTCATGATCGGGGATTAAGAAGTTAAAATATATGTCACTGACATTTATTTCATTATCGGGTTGTCTAGAAAGGGACAATAGGTTCAGTTGTTTGGTTCACGCACCAGAGGAGAGAGCATGGACATGCTGATTGCAAGGCATTGCCCAAGGACCAAAAAACCCCAAAGTGGGAAGATCGGTATAAATACCATCATAAATATCCTACTACGAACAATCTTACATACTATGGCCTAAATAGTTAGTGCGCAAGCGTTTCATGAGGCAACAAAATCTCATTTCCAGTACGCAATCGAGCGTTTGAATCCCGCAGTCTTCAATTGGTGTGAGGGTTTGCTAGTTTGCATGAAGTGCCAATTTACCAAGTGCAGGTCAGGGAGTTTGAAACAATTCGGTTTCAGATCCATTTTGGTGATGTTCTTTCTGGAACATGTGCCATTTGTAGAAATTCTGAAAATTATCTACAAATCTCGCACTAAGATCATGTAGAAAATATAATTGTAGATTAACTCGATAATGCGATATAACCAAAGAAAAATAATATAACCTACTTCTACTATCAGTCTGCTTTGTGGAAGCTTAAAGATTGAGCAAGATCGAGCTAAACACATATAACCATAAGAAGAATCAATGCACAATACACATGAAAATACTTTGGAGAAAGCCTAAGCTAAAAAGCCCCACTATCTGTATTATCATACAAGGTGGAGATACATAGGATTTATACAAAGCCTTAGTTCTCAAAGCTAGCCAGCTCTTAGTGCAATCCTCATAGATGCTCATAGGCAATCAAAGCTTCTCACAAGCCTTCTCCTCTACCCTCGAAGCTCCTATTTCTTTGCACTGTTCCTTTGGGATGATCTTCTCCAACCAAGTGGAAAACTGATCTCACACACTGATCTCACACTCTATATGAACTGTACAATCCTCAAGGAACCTTATTCCTTCTTCATGCATGAATTTTATTTATAGGAAAACACATGCAACTGATAGTACATTGTCCTTGTCTTTAATCTCAACTGGGTCTTTCTCTTAATAGACATGCATGAGTTCCTGATGAGGGAATATTCAATTATCTGGAGTGCACTAGTTGAGTGCATGCATGCATCAACTAACTGATAACTCACAATTAGTTCCTCAAATAGTTCGGAACTAATTTAACTGGACTTAACTCAATAAACTGAGCTAATTAATTACAACTCAAATATAACTCAATCTTATCTCCTTAATTTAAGGGATAACTGTTGCATGACTTCAGAAAGACTTCTAACTTGAATTTCTCCAACTAATTAATCCATAATGAAATAATTAATTGTTTCCAAGCGGCCGGTGAGACTAAATTCGATTTTAATTCACAATTTTAATTCAAGGAAAAATTAAAATTGGAATTTCTGGATTCTATTTTTATCATTTCTTGTTACTATTTTCAACGCTTCCTCTCAACAAGAAAGGAATTCAACTTGATCCTGAATGTGAACCTTTGGAATGTTATGCATGCAACACCTCTCTCTAGTGTTGTTGCTCCAACAAGTCCAAAAAAAAAAAACATCCAACCTGAATCAATATGATGCTTCTATCATCAAAGTCTCTGACTGCTATTGCCTCTGTCAACTGAAAACTTTGCGCTTCTACTGACTCCAACTTTCTGCACTATTGTCAATCCTTCTCTACACTCTTCAGTATTTGACTGCTCTAGCCTTTGTCACTTTGACCTCTAACTGCATAAGTCCCACTGATTCCTCCCGCTACTATGTACTTTGGGTTCCCATAGCAAGGTATGATCCATGAGATAAAACCTCTCAATGGACCCTGCCCAATTTTAGCCTTCTTGAGACCATCACTTCACATCACCCCACCTCACACCTGGAGGTATGGCTGCATGTGATCCCTCTGCCCACTTGGATCGAAATTCCCCCCTAATGGAGGTATCTGCATGAGTGGATCTCTTCACTCAGTCTCCTCTCTGCTTCAACAATTGTGGCTCCTCCACAATTGTCTGAGACTTCTTCTGGGGCTGCTTGTTGAGAGGTAATTTACTCTCCCTCTCAACCACCAAGTCTCTAACATTTTCCTTGCTCCTTAAGGCTTTTCATCATCTTGAACCTCAAGAGCATACATGTTCTTAACTCATGAACCGATCTATTTCACCTATCTCATGGTGATGTGTCTAAGGAACGTCTTTCCTTTACTAAAGACAACATCGTAGCCTTTGTCCTCCAACATCGTGACCAATACCAAGTTCTTCTTCAGTACAAGCACATACTTCACATCTATCAAGGTGATAGGAGCTCCATGCTCCCTATGAAAAGCAACATTGCCCACTCCTGAAACACTATACTTTCTGTCGTCACCAATCTCTATGCATGTCTTGAGGTCTTTCTCCTCCAAGGCACTGCATAAACTTTTATCACCGGTCATGTGGAATGAGGCTCCACTGTCAAGATACCAAACACAACCCATCATTGATGACACCATGCATGTGATGAGGGTAAAGTCCATTTCAAACTGAGAGGCTAATGCCTCACCTTTGATCCTTCCAAGGATCACTTCTTGGACTTCTTCGATGAGCAATTAGTCTTATAATTTCCCATCTCGTGACAATTAAAGCATCTCATTTTAGAATTGTCACCCTTCTTCCCTCCATGAGAAGAATTTGATTTGGAATGGGAATCCTTCCCCTTCCCTTTCCTTGCCTTACTCGCTAAGGCCATATTTTCTTCATCATCATCGTAGGATGAAGAACCATCTCGTGTGCTCCTCTTGATCTCCTCCTGCATGAGATCCGACCATAGTCATTCCTAATCCGACAGTTTCTCCCTTCCATTCACATATTCCTAGTAGCTATTCTAGCTCTTTGGAAGGCCAAGGAGAGTGAGGCTCACCATATCATCATCGACGGTAGTTATTCCCACACTACCAAGCTCATCTCTACAAGTGGTGATATTGTTCAGACATGTGGAAATAGTATCATCGTTCTCCATCTTGATTCTTCGAAGCTTATCCTTGAGTGCCAATTTCCTCTGGTCGCTACTATTCTAGTAGAGGTCCTTCAATGTCTTCCACTTTGAAAATGGAGTATCCTTCCCATGGAGACTCGAGACAATATGGTCTCGAACTCCCTCAAGGATGATCCATCTCGCCTTCGCCACACATTTCTCCCACTCAGCGAACTGTTGTGCATTAGTTGAAGCTGGATTTGGGATATCTTAATCAATGAAATCCTTCAAGCCATTGTCTTCTAATACAACCTCCATTCTATCTTTCCATGGTATGTAATTCGAGCTACCTTCCAAGGCATACTCGAGTCTCAAGCCATAGAATGCCATTGGCCAACCTTGAAGTATGATAAGAATTTGATTTGCACCTGCAACCTCGAACTTCAAACTTCAAATTCTCTTCTCTGTATACTGTTCACTGCGCTGATAAACTTGGCTTCGATACCATGTAGAAATTCTACAAATTCTCTACAAATCACAATAAGATCATGTAGAAAATCTGACAATAGATTAACTCAATAATGCAATATAAACAAAGAAAAATACTATAACCTACTTCTACTATCAATTTGCTTTTCGGAAGCTTAAAGATTGAGCAAGATTGAGTTGAACACATATAACCAGAAGAAGAATCAATGTACAATACACATGAAAATACTTTGGGGAAAGCCTCAGCTAAAAAGCCCCACTATTTGTATTATCATACAAGGTGGAAATACATAGGAATTATACAAAGCCTTAGCTCTCACAGCTAGCCAAATCTTAGTACAATCCTCACAGATGCTCATAGGAAATCAAAGCTTCTCATAAGCCTTATCCTCTTCCCTCCAAGCTCCTATTTCCTTGCGCTATTCCTCTGGGATGATCTTCTTCAACCAAGTGGAAGATTGATCTCACACACTGATCTCACACCTTGTATGAACTACGCAATCCTCAAGGAACCTTATTCCTTCTGCATGCATGAGTTTTCTTTATAGGAAAACACATGAAACTGATAGTACATTGTCCTTGTCTTTAATCTCAACTGGGTCTTTCTCTTAATATACATGCATGAGTTCCTGATGAGGGAATCTTCTGTTATCTGGAGTACACTGGTTGAGTGCATGCATGCATCAACTGACCGATAGCTCACAATTAGTTCCTCAAATAGTTTGAAACTAATTTAACTAGACTTAACTCAGTAAACTGAGCTAACTAATTACAACTCAAATATAACTCAATCTTATCTCCTTAATTAAGGGATAATATCCTTAATTTAAGGGATAACTGTTGCATGACTTCAGAAAGACTTATAACTTGAATTTCTCCAACTAATAAATCCATAATGAATTGATTAATTGTTTCCAAGCAGCTGGTGAGACTAAATTCGATTTTAATTCAAGGACAAATTAAAATTGGAATTTCTGCATTCTATATTTATCTTTTCTTGTTGCTATTTTCAACACCATTGTTTTGTTATTAGGGGTTCGAAGTGGATGCACCAGTGCCTAGAGATCCACAATTACTTATATGGGTTTAGCTGATACCCCGACATGGAGGCAGAAAATAGATGTCATTCCCTCCATCATTTTTTGGATGGTTGCATTAGCAGTTAATCATGGTTGACGATAGGGCATATGCAGGCATGGATTTTCGAGGAGATCTAGATCTTCCACTTCCACTAGGTACATAGTGGACCGATTCAGGTAAAAATTAATTTTGAAGTTTTTTTTTTTTTTTTTTTTTAATGTGCACTGAGATTTGACTTATGATTATTTGTAGATGTAGGGCCAGAGAGACCTCCAGGGATTTCTCTGATAGCCAAGCAAGTGGAATGCCAGATAGAAGAGGCTCCTTATGAGGAGGGAGCAGATCCAATTGTCTAGGTAGATCGTACCCAAGAAGCTCTAACCAGGGGCATTATAGGGTAAGCCTCGATAGATGAGGTGTCATTACGGTATCAGAGACACACTGTAGGGGTTTCTGCAAGACTGCATCAACTGTTAGGATGGATCATTAGGGATATTTCGTGCTATCATGAGCACCATGTGGGAAAATAGCCAGCTCTAGCTTACTTTCTGCAATGATGTAGGCTTATAAATCCATGTGTCTTAGAACACAGATTTTGTCATTTTGATGTAGCAAACTCTTTTGCAAACACACACACTCTCTCTCTCTCTCTCTATCTATCTATCTATCTCTCTCTCTCTCTCTCTCTCTCTCTATATATATATATATATATATATATATATATATATATATATAGATATATATACATGTTTTCATGTTTACCATGTATATTATGAGATGCTTTATGATTTACAAGTTTTTCAAATGTCTATCTAACACATGGTTAGCCAATGCATATGTTAATGTGTTGATGTGTCTTGGAATGTGATGCCAAGTAATGAAATCAGAGTCTCGTTCCAAGAGAGAAACTCACAAATACATTCTCAAAATCTGAGGATTTATAATTAAATATTGTCCATTAAGTTGTAATACAATGAGTTGTGAATCAAGTTTCGCGATTAACTCCCCAATGCCAAGAGCGATATCTTTTGAAAAAATCTCGATGATCGCACTATATTCGACAATGTTATTAGTCGTACGGCCTAAACATATACCTTGTGAATTAACTAACTCACCATTAGGGTCATAGATTTCCCATGTAGTGAAAGATAGATTCTGTGTACTACGACAAGAACCATCAGAAAAACCGACATAATGGTTGGATGACATCTGCAAACCAGCTAGAGCACAAGGTAAGCAGAGGAAAATATTTGCAAAAGAAAACTAACACACCAAAACCACACTGCATACTAATGAAATCACACTAATGTAAAAAATTATTTACACATGAAATCACGTATAATACTTCTTAAGGTAAAGGCTGCTTCAGGGCTCAACCAAAGAATTTCCTTCATAATCTACTAAGT
Organism: Pinus tabuliformis; assembly: GCA_031772625.1. Classification (NCBI taxonomy): domain Eukaryota; kingdom Viridiplantae; phylum Streptophyta; class Pinopsida; order Pinales; family Pinaceae; genus Pinus; species Pinus tabuliformis. The sequence goes on along the minus strand of CM062820.1, from coordinate 852,424,105 downwards.
CATAGGCACCTTTTTGTAAAAATTGTTTAACAATGTAAGGCCATGTTGAAGCCCCGAAAATTGGGTCTACAACGATGGGGATACCCACCTGGTTTGGACCTTGGTTAGCAACTCCTTTTCTGTTTGGGATGGTGGGTCCGACTGGGGATAATGGGACCAATTTCCCAATTTATGTGTGTGTGTGTTGAGAATCGATATTTCTTTTCTAATAATTCCTAAGTAAAATGATTTTATTCTAAATATAATCTAACAACATGCAATTGTATTCTAATGAACAAAAATATCTAATTCTAAAACTAACCCGGGATTTAATCTTTCAATTATGCGATCTAAAATAGTTTCTAACAGCAATTGGTAATAAATATCATTCAATCACTATGAGAAAAGAATTCTATAAAGATGATCTGTTTCGTGTAAAAAGTTAGCCGAACAATTGTGAAAAACATATCGCATAATAAGTCATTCATATATTAAGCATAAATAGAATAGCCATCACCGTACAAAAGTGCCAAATGATAACACAAACATTCAAGCATTCGTATATAAATAATTGAACATGAATATCACTTAAACACATAAGCAAAAATCGTTAAGAGATAAAAGTACCATTGATAACAAGTTCTACTCATGAGCTTCAGAAATCATGATTTATCTCTTCTTAGTTCATCATCTACTAAGAGTACAAAAGTGCAATTTCAGTAGCAGATATTAAACACAGATATCAATAAATCTTGTTCCATTCATTCATCAAAACCTCCTCCGAGGGTGCAGAAGTGCATGTTCTGAGGAAAAGTTTTTGACAAATTTCAGGACCCTTCTCTAAATGCATGAGAAGGGTTGAAATACTACTAGCTAAATTTTAAAAATAGTTTATTACAAATATATAGGAGGAGGTTTAAATGACTGTCCTCATCCAAGGCAAAAATAAAACTAAAACTAAAACTAAAACTGAATCTAGAAATTACTATCTATGTATTTGTTCTCTATGGTCGCAAGCATTTAGCATCGGATTGAGGAGAGTTGGTTGGCCGATCTCCGACTTTAGTTGTCCTGCAAAAATAGAATCGGCAAGTGCTGGCACTATCTTCTTGGCAAAGTTGGTGAGGCATTTGAGAGTCATGCATTGACTACGTGGTTTAACCAAGTATTGCCAGTAAGAATCCCAATTCAACCTAGTTAACTTCTTGATGAACTCTGCTCTTTCTTTAGCCTTTTGCCTCCAGCTGTCCTATAGATGCTGTGCATTTGAGAGAAATTTACATACCACTTAAGGATATTCCTGATAAATACCACTGTTTTTAGAGCTTGAGTTTTGCCTTTAGCTCTTAGCACTTTTTCCTACAATTTTCCCGGCTTTCAGAAAATTGAACGTTCAGAGGCTTTCCTTCTCAAGGGTTTTGCCTGGCGATGCGTGATTAGCGCATCGAAAACTACCTCTGTTTCTCGATCCAGACTTCCCTGGTGCCAGTTTTCACATCTTGCACATTCTTGTTAGATGACTTCAGAAATCAGAGCTTCTCCTCCTTTTCCCATTATACTCCGAATATTGCTACGTATATCTTTCTGTTTTTTGCTCCTGCAATTTACAAAATAAGGAAAGAGTAATGATATGAATAAGGTGGCGGGAAAGCTTTAAATGCCGAAATCATATAAAATATACCACCCTACGTGAACTGACCTCTCGATCAAATCGAAACCTTATTTCATTTTTTTTCTAAGTTAAGTTAATATATTAATATCTAACAAAAAAGTACAATGAGGCTCAGGCCTCAATAGTGCTTAACATAGTGTATCAGAGAATATCTTGACTACCCCAACATTGGGGAAACTAGTCTGCAGAAAAAAAATACCCAGATGGGATATCAATCTTTAAGACCAGAAAAAACAAAAACCAGAGAAGTTTCGCCATGATAGAAAAAAAGATCCAAACAAAATCCAGTAGAACTAACATATCAAAAAAGTCCAGACAAATGACACCTGGCAGCCACACAATATCATTTGAGCTCATCTGGGATGGGCTCCTCTACAATCGGACAAGCATACTTCGTCCAGTCATCCTCCTCCTCCGACGACGCTCCGCCGTGTGGCCCACCCGCAAGTTGGATGTCACCATGGCTGCTAGCCGCCGCCTTCAAATCCAACCCTTCAATCCCTATTCCACTTGGGGAGCATGTGGCACCAGAACTACCACACTCAGCATGCTGACCGCCACCCATGGTTCGGCCATGTAGAGAAATGCTTCCTTCATCCAGCAGATTCTTTCCTGTGTCTCGACCATTTTTGTGTCTGTGAGCCTCCTCTTGCCACAAATCAGAGTTTTCCGCCTGGGTAGCTGGCTGCTCATTATCTTCAGTGAAGAGGATGGTGATTGTAGCAGTAATCACTGGTCTGTTCAGTGCTACGAAATTTGAATTGGGTCAAGTGGGGAGCGGGGTGAGGGGGCAAAGGAAAATTAGCAGTGTGAACTACGAAATCTCTGCGACCTTCACCCGGAGACAGAGCACAACCCCAACCACTACGAGTATTGGGATATCTTCCTAAACCATAGCTATGGGGGTGATACAGATCAGGGGAAGGAGAGGAGGCAATAGGCTCAGGATTCAGCTCCGTCTGAGGGTGGGTACTACCTCCCTGAGTCCCTCCTCTTTGACTTCTCATGCGATGTCGAACCATTTCAGGATGCTTGGCTAAGAGTTCAATGGAAGCAATGGCGGTGGGATTGAGAAGGGGAACAAGGACTGGCTGGGCGGTGGTTAACTGGTAGAACCTGGAATGGGAATGGTGATGCCCATTACCGAAATTGACACAACTCGCTAACCAGCAGCGATGCCCAGTAACTGTGCGGGAGCTGGGTTCAGTAGCTTGGGGCAGGCAGTTGTAGTGGAGCAGGGGAGAAGGAAACACAAAGAGACGAGGGGAGTCCATGTCTGGGCAGATGATAACTCTTTCTCGACCCAAGCCTACATTAAATGCTGCCTGTGGTCTGTCATGAGATTGGCTCAGAGTGGTATGGGGTGAAGTGCCATCAGCCAAGTGGCCCGTCCTCTCGCCGCCATTCATCATATTCTTCATAAATTTCATTGAATGTCACCCGCATCTGGGTCAAAACCTTATTTCATTAATGATCATCAACTAACTTATTAAATTAACATTAATGTGCATAACTTGACATCGGATTACGAAAAACTCTTGAACGATGTGCTTTGCAGATCTGCGATAAAGCGATTTTGTGATTTACTTCGCAATATCGCAGATCGCAATATCGCTAATCCATTGTATTTTGAGAATCATTCATTACCATGTGTTTCTGCGAAATGCGATTTGCGAGACGCATTATCGCATATCGCCGGTTTGAGGTATTTCACCTTAAGAGATATTGAAGACATAAGAAAACTGCGACGAGTGATGAGTTTCTTTGGTGTGTGATCTCGCATCGCAATTTCACAATCTTAGGAGTTTGCTCATATGGTGTCATTATTACCTTTTTGTGATGCGATGCTTTTTCAAGAGAAATATTTTGTTCGAACTCATCAGAAACTTTAGTCCTTTTGGATTTTTGCGGGTGTTCTCCTAAGTTTATGATAGTAAGATTTATTCAAAAAAGGAATAAAAGTTCTAATTTATTTTTATTTTTTTAGATGAAGGGTCCCCACTTATTTAGTATTGATATCAAAACTAAAATAAAAAGGGGGGTTGTTGCTGGCCACAACAATTGGCGATTCACTTTAAAGAACTAGTTATCTCTGATTTTCTTTTGAATTTTCTAAACTTCCAAAACAGAAGTGCTTTTTAGAAAATCAAACTTTATTATAGAAAGATAAAGTATTTCATGCTTTCAGCTGTTAATGCTAGTTTGTTTCTTCTATGTTAACTTCAATTATTTACTTCCTAAATCTAGTCATTGTATTTACATCAACCACTACTTTGTTTGTAAAGATAAAAACAAAGTCTCCTCTGTAAATCAGTTTTAAATATGCTCATTTGTCATAGGTAGAGCCTCTGCTGCCAGCAGGCATTTATAGCCTCGACAGGGTTACCTATTACCCAGCAATGATCATGTATCCTACTTCAAGAAATATACGATTTTCAAAGGGAAATCCATATCCACACTTATTGCTTTTATTTTCCTTTAATTCTTAAAGAACAATGCCTTGGTTTGGTAGCCAAATTATGATAGTGCCACTCACTTAATTTATAACTCTACTGAACAAGTTGGCTCGTGATGAGACCCCTTGTCCTTTGATTGCAACAATCTTGAGTCATTTCCCTGTTGTAGTATGCAGTTTTGGCAAAGTTAGCAAGCTATAATATCTATGATCATGATAAGTCGGCTCGTGATGAGACCTCTTATTCTTTAAGTTTAAAGTGTATCACTGGATTATTCCTTGAAGGTCGTAATTCTCTAGGTGGGGAGGAAGTCATTGATTCCTTAAGAAGAGCTCTGGAAGACAATTGTAGAGTTTTTTGGAAAGAGATTTTCTACAAAGAACCTGTGTTTTTTATTATTGATGCTTTTCATTGACTGATATAAATTTTTTTTCCACTAAAGGGTGTTTTTTTATCAAAATTCACAAAGTTGAAACTAGTATCATTTCCAAGCTTATAGCCTTTGACTCTAGATTTAAATAGTAATGACCAATTTTCCAAATCAATTCTATTTATACAAGTGAAAAGAACAAAATCTAAAAGAAATACTATTCTTTTTCGTGAATTCCAAATGTAACCATTTACAACTGGTTTTATTTATCAAAATAAAGGGAAAAAAACTAATTTACAAAAATAGAAAAATGATCTTCTATGGAAAGTATTTTTTAAGGATTTGCCCATTAATAGGTAAAGATTCTCTTTTCCCTACTAAATCCTGCAACATAAAAGTGGATGGACCTATCATTTCTGCAATTTGGAATGGGCCGAGCCACATTCATTGGAATTTCGTGTATTTGCCTTTTTCTTCGTGAGCCTTATCCCATTTTAAATCTAATTCTCCAATTTGAAAGTCCTTGCTAGATACCATGTTTGAATCAAAAGAAGCTTTTACTAATGCTCGATGATGAGCATGAGTTATTTTAGCCTTTTCTCGTTGTTCTTCTAGCTTAAGAATTTGTAGTTGTCTTAGCTGTAAGGATGAAGTTGGTGTTTCATCAATAAACTGAACTAAGGCCAAAGAGGGAATTGCTAGATGAGTTAGGAGAACCACTTCTTTCCCATAAACTAAATTAAAGGGAGAAGTGCCAATGGAGGCTTTCTGCATTATTCGGTCTGCCCATAGAGCATAGATCAAAGATTTGTGCCAATTCTTATGATTTTGGTCGATGGTTCGCTTAATAATTCTAATTAAGTTTTTATTTGTTGATTTAGCTAACCTATTCCCCTATGGGTAATAATTGGCAGAGTATTTAAGTTTAAAACCTCTTTTGAGCGCAAATTCAGTCATAGCATTGCCATAAAAATACGATGCATTATCAAACATTAAAGTAGAGGGAAAAGAAAACCTAGTGATTATGAACTAATCTGTGAAATCAATGGTGTGTTGAACATTAGTTGTCTTGAAAGGAACGACTTCTACCCATTTAGTAAAATAATCTGTAGCTGTAAGGATATACCTATGCTATTTAGAAGAGTGAGGAACAAGTGGGAATGAGCTTGGAAGCTATGTTTGCCAAGAGGTCAGCACTAGCGTTTTGGAGTCTGGGAATTGACGAAATATTGAATGCTATAAAATGTTCAGTCAGATCTTGCACCAAAGATTGATAATGCTTTAAATGACCTGATAGGAAATGTATAGTATTTCGTACTTGTCTAATTACAATTTTAAAATCTTCGAAGACTTGTAGATACTTGATATCTAATCCGATTGCCTTATATAATCCTTGGATTAAATCCTCGTACTCTGTAGTGTTATTGGTGCAATCGAACTCGAGCCTACAAGTTAGCATAATTTTGTTTCCCTCTGGACTAACTAATATGCATCCTGCTCCTACTCCATCGTTAGACTTGGAACCATAAAAAGATAACTTCCAAAATAAAGATTTATTTATAGGACTATCTATAAAATTAACACATTTAGAACTATTTGTTTGGGAAAAGTTTTCTACTTGAGAAAACACAGAATGTTCTAAGTAAGGCGAAGTGTGAGCATTAAAATTTCCTAAGAAAGAATCAACATAATAGTTGCCAACAATATTGTTGCTATATGCTACAGGTTCATTTTCTCCTTCCAATTCTGTTACTATGTATTTTTGATGTCTTTCTCGCTCAACCTTTATCTGATTCGGTTTTCCATTGTAAGGGAGCCACATATGTGACCAATCGGTAGCAAAGTATCCATCAAGATTTTGAGACCAATCCCTACTAAGAATTAAGCCATAAAATTCTGGAATGTCTGCAACTAGAATATCAATAACTTGACATACCCTTTGGATTCGATGACAGCCTTATGGTAACTTGATTTAGTTCACCGATCACTTCAACTGTGACCGGTCCAGCTGAACTATGCATACTGCAGACTTTTGCGGTTGAACGTTCAACTTTGCACATATTGATTTAGGTAAGATATTAGATGAAGCTCTTGAATCTACTAAACAATTGTGCAAGTTTTTGTTGAAAACTTCATAAGTAAGGAGAAATGGGGGAGTATGAGATCTTGACTTTCCTCCAATTAAAGTGATATTGTTTGGATCAAATTTATTAGTCACATTAGTTGGAGGTCTTCCCATCTCATGAGAAGCTTGTGAGATTACAGTGACGGGCAAAGGTGCAACAGGTATTGCATGTAATTCTTTCAAAAGGATCTTTTGTTGATGTTTTAATTTGCTCAATTCATGAAAGGTAATGTTATCCCTAGTCTTCTTCATGTCTTCTACGATAATTATACTCCATCTCATCGGAAACAATCAATGTTTTGGATGAAGTTGGTGAATTGGATTGGATTGGGCTCATTTGAGTCGCTTTGGGTGATGTTTTCTTACCTACGACTTTATCTTTAGATATCGAGCTTGTGCTCTTCTGTATAGGAGTTGGTTGTCGAGGATAGAGTTGATTTCTACTTCTTGTACTGACTGGTGATGCCTCTTGATCCTCTTTGTCAGGGAGAATGAAGTCCCACATTCCCTGCACTTCTACAACTTCTTCTTCATCAGTGGGCTCTTTATTGGAAACTTCTGCTTCTTCTTCTTCTGATTCTGCGTTTGTAATAGCATTGGGAGGCTTTGAATCAGTTGGAGGATTTCTTCTATAAGGCCTGTAAGGATTTTTAGAAGAAGTGTCTGCTACTTGTTTCTTAATATCAACCATCTCGTTAGACATGGTTTTCAAAAATTTTTGCAATCCTTATAAATCAAATGGCTCTTTTGGTTGTTTTTTCTAGGGATCTTCTTTAAATGTGACCTTCTTTGATTTTCATTCATCAACAACATTTTTCTTTTCTAAGGCTATGATATGTTTTTCTACCGCTATTGCTTCTTTCATATTATTGGCCAAAGTTGTTTTGGCAGCCCTATCGACAAAGATCGCTATGTTTGATGGTAGAGCAGATATGTACCATTCACTTTGAACTTCTTCGCTAGGCTTGGAAGCGACAGGAATTTTATTCAAAAGTTTATTGAAACGCGAGTTAAAATCTTTGATAGGTTCTCTTGTTTCAGTCTTGAGATTCGACAAGTCATTGATCAATGTCGCAATAGACCTATCATCACCGAACTTAGTCAAGAATTGCTCTTGGAAAATATCCCAACTAGTGATAGATCCGGATGGTAATGAAAAATACCAGGATCTGGCTGCTCCTTCCAAGGTGTAAGGAAAGAGCTAGACAACAACATCTTCATTAGTAACTCCATTGAGATTTATAGACAACATAAAGTTGTTGATGTGTTCTTCTACTAGCACGCCTGCTTCAGGATTAAACTTAGGCAGCCATTTTTCAGGATGGGCCAGTAGTTGACTCAAGGGTGCAAGCATTAAGACTGCCCCTAGGTTATTCCATGGATTTTGGGCCATCGTTGAACTACTAATAGAAGAAAGCACAGACGATATTCCTTGCAGTTGGGAAGATGAGGATATTACAATTCCGGATGATTATGAAGGAGACGTTGAAGTTCTAGTAGTGTGTTGGACAATGATTTGAAGTGGAGTGGATGGTTGACTTCGCAGTGGAGGGGTCGAGATGGATGATGATGATGAAAGAGTCTCACTATCAAACCCTTTAGGTGATTTCCTTGCTCTTTTCCTTTTAGGTAGAGGTAATTCAGTTGGTTCGATACCAAAATTTTCACTCTGCAATCGGGTAAGAGGATGAGAAGGGTTATATTGCGAAGTCACACTACCTTGAGATATTTCAGATTTCTGGAGCGATATAGAAAATCCTTGAAGTTTATGGATCAAAGATTCAACTTCAGGAGGTTCAATAGTTGATTTCTCTTAAATGTTCGGGTTTGTGGTAGTGGTTGTTGTTTTATCGACTTCTCGCTCATGATTTATAGACTCTAAGTGCGATGGAGAATTCGGGGGAGATGTTGAGGGTGATTTACTCTCAGAATGGTATTTAGATTTAGATTTACTAGCCATTCATAGTTCGGGCCCTCCTTCTAGCGCCAAATATGTTGAAGCCCTGAAAATCGGGTCTACAACAAGGGGGATACCCACCCGGTCTGGACCTTGGTTAGCAACTCCTTTTTTGTTTAGGATGGTGGGTCCGACTGGGGATAATGGGACCAGTTTCCAATTTTATGTGTCTGTGTGTTGAGAATTGATATTTCTTTTCTAATAATTCCTAAGTAAAACACTTTTATTCTAAATCTAATCTAACAACATGCAATTGTATTCTAATGATCACAAATATCTAATTCTAAAACTAACCCAGGATTTAATCTTTCAATTATGCAATCTAAAATAGTTTCTAACAACAATTGGTAATAAAGATCATTCAATCGTTATGAGAAAAGAATTTGATAAAGATGAACTGTTTCGTGTAAAAAGTTAGCTGAACAGTTGTGAAAAACATATCGCACAATAAGTAATTCATATATTAAGCATAAATAGAATAGCCATCACCATACAAAAGTGCCAAATGATAACTCAAACATTCAAGCATTCGTATATAAATAACTGAACATGAATATCACTTAAACACATAAGCAAAAATCGTTAAGAGATAAAAGTACCATTGATAACAAGTTCTACTCATGAGCTTTGGTAATAATGATTTATCTCTTCCTAGTTCAACATCGACTAAGAGTACAAAAGTGCAATTTCAGTTGTAGATATTAAACACAGATATCAATAAATCTTGTTCCATTCATTCATAAAAACCTCCTCCGAGGGTGCATAAGTGCATGTTTTGAGGAAACATTTTTGACAAATTTCAGGACCCTTCGCTAAATGCTTGAGAAGGGTTGAAATATTACTAGCTAAATTCTAAAAATACTTTATTACAAAAATATAGGAGGAGGTTTAAATGACCGTCCTAATCTAAGGCAAAACTAAAAATAAAACTAAAACTAAAATTGAATCTAGAAATTAATATCTATGTATCTGTTCTCTATGATCGCAAGCATTCAGCATCAGATTGAGGAGATTTGGTTTTCCGACCTCCAACTTTAGTTGTCCTGCAAAAATAGAATCGACAAGTGTTGGCGCTATCTTCTCGATAGAGTTAGTGAGGCATTTGAGAGTCATGCATTGACTATGTGGTTTAACCAAGTATTGCCAGTAAGAATCCCAATTCAACCTAGTTAACTTCTTGATGGACTCTTCTCTTTCTTCAGCCTTTTGCCTCTAGCTATTCTGTAGATGCTGTGCATTTGAGAGAAATTTACATACCACTTAAGGATATCCCTGATAAATATCACTATTTTTAGAGCTTGAGTTTTGCCTTTAGCCTTTAGAACTTTTTTCCTACAATTTTCTGGGCTTTCAGACAATTGAACATTCAGAGGCTTTCCTTCTCAATGGGTTTTTCCCGACGATGCGCGATTAGTGCATCGAAAATTTCCTTCGTTTCTCGATCTGGACTTCCCTGGTGCCAGTTTTCGCCTCTTGTGCAATCTTATTAAGTGACTTCAGAAATCAGAGCTTCTCCTCCTTTTCCCATTATACTCTGAACATTGCTACGTATATCTTTCTGTTTTTTGCTCCTACGATTTACAAAATAAGGAAAGAGTAATGATATGAATAAGGTGACAGGAAAGCTTTAAATGCCGAAATCATATAAAATATACCACCCTACGTGAACTGACCTTTCAATCAGATTGAAATCTCATTTCATTAATGATCATCAACTAACTTATTAAATTAACATTAATGCGCATAACTTGACATCAGATTACAAAAAACTCTTGAACAATGTGCCTTGCAGATCTGCGATAAAGCGATTTTGCGATTTGCTTCGCAATATCGCAGATTACAATATTGCTAATCCATTGTATTTTGACAATCATTCATTACCATGTGTTTCCGTGAAATGCGACTTGTGAGACGTGTTATCGCATATCGCTGGTTTGAGGTATTTCACCTTAAGATATATTTGAGGCATAAGAAAACTGCGACACGCGATGAGTTTCTTCGGTGTGCAACCTCACATCGCAATTTCACAATCTTAGGAGTTTTCTCATATGGTGTCATTATTACCTTTTTGTGATGCGATGCTTTTTTTAGAGAAATATTTTGTTTGAACTCATCATAAACTTAAGTCTTTTTGTATTTTTGTGGGTGTTCTCCTAAGTTTATGATAGTAAGATTTATTCAAAAAAGGAATACAAGTTCTAATTTCTTTTTATTTTTTCAGATGAAGGGTCCCCACTTATTTAGTATTGATATCAAAACTAAAATAAAAATGGGGGTTGTTGCTGGCCACAACAGGCCCATGCCACATTGGTTCAAATTTCCCAGCTCCTAATGTGTCATTGGCTTGATCATTTAGCAAGACAAAGTCACCCTCAACAAAAATTCCAGGAGAAACGATTCTATTGTATTGAGCCTTAACTTGTTTATTCTGGGCTTCAATTACTAATGTTGTAATACGGTGAGTGTTGGGAATGGAATCACCCCACGACATGTTTTGGAGTTCAAAGCCCAAGTTGTGAGTTGATATTGTTGTAAAGCTTCGTGAATTGAGGGCGTGAAATGTATGTTAGAGTCATAGGGTTGTCCACCCTGAGTTTTGAATGTAATGTCAGCCTACCCATGGTTTGCGGACCATGGGATTGTATAAATAGGGCGAGGCTCTAAGTTGTAAAGACAACTAGTCGAATAGAGGATGTGCATGAAGGGTCTTAGAGATTAAGTTAAAGTGCGAAGTGTGTCTTGGGTTGTAGGGTAGGAAAAAGACTCTGCAGCTGAGTGCACAGAGGCCTGGTAGTGTCCTCAGCTGAGTGTGTGGATCCTTGCAGCTGAGTGCATAGGGCAGAGTCGAGTCTATAACCAGAGAAGAGAATAATAAAATAAGTTCATTCCAAATTTTGTGTATCTGTTATGAGTTATTACATGTTATATATCAATTTCTAATGTACTATTTATTTACCACGCACACTTGTATGGATGATTTATATTGCTAAGTATACTTTACACATGCAAGTAAGCTTAGATGGGCAGCATCGTGCATGGTTTGTAGCATCACTAATGCCACATTTAAGGATGACACTATCACAACAGAAGTTATCCACCCAGGCCGAAGCTTTGGAGATTGCAATGAGACTGCACGAGACCCCAATACAAGATCCTAGCCTAGGAGTCCAAAAAATCCATGAGCAACTGGAAAAGTTGTGTCTGGAAATGTAGAGTTTGAAACAAGATAGGACAACTCAACCAAAGGCGCGTGAGGAGGTATGGTGCATAAAATGCAAAGGCCAGGGGCATGACAAGGACCATTGTCCAGTCTTTGCGAACTACTTGGCGGGAGGAGGGCCGATGCCATTAAGACTAGAGGCACAAGCAAGACCGAGCGCGGCGCCTGCATTATGGTGCACAATTTGTCAGATAGGAGGAAAACATGCTATGGATAATTGTCATCTCTTACAAAAGTATACACAGACATCCCAACAGTTGTTCTGTAATTTCTGTAGATCAGTAGGCCATGATGAGCGCACTTGCAAAAGTTAGGAGCTGATGATGGATCAAACTCCTACCTACAGAGTGCAGACCGAAACACAAGCCCTCGATCAAAATGCAGGGATGGCACGCACTGGATTTCAAGGGTGCGGATGAGGTCAAGGTGGAATGGGACCAGGAAGGGGTCGTGGACAGCTAATTTGTTACAAATGTGGAGGGCCAGGGCATTACACCTGCGATTGTACAAATCTGACGAGAGAATCATGTTTATATTGTACTCAATTTGATCATGAGACGAAGGACTTCCCTACACTAATGGCGAGGCTGCACGATAAAGGGATACCCCAGCCTCCCCAGACTCAGAATTTGCAAATGATGAGGTCTGAGCCGTGTGAAGAGGACCCGAATGTAAAAATCGTGCTCCGAAACGGTATCATGAGAGGAGATGACAAGGGCAAGCAACCCGAAGAAAGTTCTTGGGTTCGCATGGCTCCTACAAAGGAACCAGAGTTTGATTTGGAGAGCGCAAAGGAGACATTCATGGAAGCTAAGAAGAGATTCATAGAAGCCTCCACTTTAGGTAGTAAGGACAAACGAGAACCAGAGATGGACCCGTCAATGCTTACTACCTTTTTGGAGACATGCGTGAAGTTGCTGTGTGATAGCAAGGCTGTGAAGGGACTGCAGAAACTCATCACTAGGTGTGCTGGGTCAGGAGAACCACACATAGTCCAAAATATTGGAAAGTACACATCAAGAACAGGAAGGGAAATGAGACTGACTGCGCAAATCAGAGAGTATGAAATCAATCAAGTGATTCTGGATCTAGGATCAGACGTGAATGTACTGCCAAAGCAAACAAGGGAGTACATGGGCAGCCCCATGTTGTAATGGTTCTGTTATCACCAAAATAGGACCCTGATAGGCTGCTGATCAGACTATCTCGGTGTAACTATTTCAAACCAATCTTTTAGCTAAGGCTTAGCCTCCTCAGCCTGAGAGGGCTCTCTCAAAGGGTTAATGATTTAGATTAAAGATATGAATAGATGGCTAACTCTATGGTTTGTAATTGTATATGTTTATAGGTTGAAAGATGAAGGCTGGCTACCATTGGGCTATGGAGTCAAAGTATGTTTCAGTACCACAACAAGATCAGCTTAACATGAAGTCAGGGCATTCAGCATTTGAATATTCAGAACACAACACACATATGGAACCACAGCTCATAAGTGCACACAGGAAGTCAGAGCACAATCAGTGAATTCTGAGTGATTGTACACCTATGAAACTGTAAACAAAACTAAGGAAAGGACAACACACATTCTGAATATAAGAAATCCTTCATGAATCCTGAGTAGTGAAGCCAAAGCATTCTACCTAGCATGGAAGTCAAGGCATTATAGAGTTCAAGTGTAGAAATGACAATACAAAACAGTGAAACATAGTAAGTTTATCTATGAAAGAAGTCAGAGCATCAGTGATGAATTCTGAGTATCATAAGTAAACACCACTGCAATGTAAGTATTGGAAGATGCCATCATAACAAGAACATACAAGAACTCTTCATGAATCTTGAGTTGTCTAAGTAGAAATCTGCATTAGGTTAAAAATATACACAGTCTGCACATAGAGCAGCAGCTGAGCCAAAAAGTCTCCAACCCTTTGCTAATTCAACCTCTTGCTCTATATAAAGCATTTAAAATTAGTATTCCATCATCCCTCATCAAGAGAATTCGAATTTGCCATCAGTGACACCTATTCTAACCATAAAACAAACCATTAATTAGAACTAGCTGTTAACTAGGAGTGCTAGTGACCTAATACAACTAGGAGTGTAACTCCTTATTATGATTACAACAACCTTATCTAAAAATTTAAAGCATTCTTTGACACCTAACACTCCATGAATTCGAATTTGATGAAGCCTCCCACGTGGTCACCCAACTGCTGATGACAAACCCTAGAAATTAGGGAACATGTTTCCCTGTTTTTAGGTCTAGATCCTTGAAAATTTCAGAGCCTTTATCTATTCATCCATGACACATTTTACGAAACTGAAGGAGGTTTTTGTAACACATGTTGTCTAGAACAAAAACCTCTCCTGGTTTTTTAAAAAATTCCTCCAGCTGTTCAGAATCTGTCCTTGAAAAACACGTGTCAAACAGGAAACTGTCCCTTGCTCTGTTCTGGCTGAAAAATAGGTCTTGGGACAGAGGTAATAACCTCTCGTAAAAAATGTATTTGGAAAAACTGAAGGAGGTTTTTGTGAACCAATCCATGCTGAACAAAAACCTCTTCTTTTTTTTTTAAACACTACTCCAGCTGCCTAGAATAAGTCTTTTAAAAACAGTTGTCAAACAGGAGATGAAAAACTGCACCTACAGCAGTTTCGTAGCGCAAGTTTAACCACACATTTCTCCCACCTCAGAATGGAATTGAAGAAAATGAAAGAGGTTTTTGTAATTCAACATGTTAGGAAGAAAAGCCTCTTTCAGTTTGCAAAATTGAGTTCTCAGCTGCTCTGGAAAGCTTCTGGAAGTTACCTAGTAAAACAGTTTTTTCTGCTGAAACAGGCTGCTATAGGGGTTTCGCAGCGCGCTGCAAAAACACTGATTTCGTAGTGCAAAACAGGATTTTTACACTGTCTGCGCTACGAAAATGTGGATTCGTAGCTAGTTTCAAAATTTCTCCAAAGTAATGTGAGATATGACTTCCAAACTCATGGTGAGGCTTCTAGGACATGGAATGAGGCTGTCAAACTTTGATGGAAAAGAGATATGACCTTGAAAGACTTCTAACCTTATGACCTAACTCTTAAAGCATGAAATGACCTAGAGACCCTTTAACACCATGACTAAAAGAAGGGTTTGTAAATGAGAATGACACTTATTGTGATGAGCTGACTCAAAACTTATAAGACTATGATTAGAAACAAGGCAACTTACCAAAGCTTAGAGACAAAGATTTTAGGGTGATAACAGGTTCCCTATTCAATTATGAATGGCGAACCAACAGAAGATCCTAATGATGGGAAGATTGCAAGGAATAATGGTAGACATTGAGGGTGTGAGCGTGCTTGCAGATTTCGAAGTGATAGAGATTTTCAATGACAACAATCCCTATCCTGTGCTATTGGAAATTGATTGGGCCACTAACATGAACAGAGTGATAAACCTGAAGAAGAACAAGATGATTTTTGAGAAAAAGTCATTGCGCATAGTGGTACATTTAGACCTCGCAAAAGGATCGCACCACACAGAGCCAGTGTGCGATGACGAGCTAGATTGTATCTACAAGATAACCACCTAGGGACAGGATTAGGTAAATCGTACAGTGGATGGCAGGATTTCGTGGGAGCGCGAAAGCTCCTGCACATCAAATTCAGATGAGGAAATAAATCGATGGTATAACCAGTTACACGAGGTAACCATGCTAAACTATAAGATGATGATAAGGTCACTATGATGTGTATCAACATAGGCGAGGGATCTAACTATGTATAATAGGTTCACAGCGGTGGATGAATTCCTGAACAAATTTGAAAGCGAAGTGCCAGAACAACAACATTTTGACGCTCTGAAATGGGCACTGTGCGCTACGCCTACAAGATGGTGGGGTATGCATTAGATAAGTTTTGAGAGCTGGTGCGAATGCAGAAGGGTGATTCTTATATGGTTTGGAAAGTCTTAGATGTGGATGGAAGCTAGGCATGATGGATGAAACAACCTGCGCGACCACCTTTCCAGATGGGTATAGGCGTATGGTACGTAGCCCGTACGAACACACTCTGCTCTCACGATAGGAAACATGAACAACAAGTAGAAGCAGGAAATGGAAGTGCGCGAATGAAGAAGTATGATAAGACCTAGCACGCCAAAAATAATACATGGGGAAGCCTTTGACAAGGTGTGTGAAGTACTGAATAGGGTCCACCATGTGAAACACACCGACTAGGACCTGGGCATACCTGTGGTTGTATGGGCTTATAGGACCATGTGAAAAAATCTGACCATGCAAGCAATTCTGAAGCTGAAGTATGAAGTAGGGGTTGTGATCCCTATGGAGCATGTGAAGCCTAGTCTGTGCATAGTAGCACCCATAGATACGAAAACCTGGGAAGCTCAGACCGAAGGAATCACATAGCCGCTTGAAACAGAACACATAAGACTTGAGGAAGAAATCTGACAAGTAAACCTTAGACTTTGCGAGCTCGAAAAAGACTGGGTACGGCTGTGGGAGAAAAATGCTTTGATGGATGTGGAGGCTAAGAAGCTGGAAGACGGAATAAAGGAAGCATTTCTCATTGAAAAACCAAGGATGGTAAAACAAGGTGCGTATGATCATACTAACAAATGGGAGAACTATTGTCATCAACTGGTTAGTCTGTTGCCTTGGCTTAGACCGTGTCTCATCAAAAGTAGTGACTAGGGTAGCACGTTGCAAATAGTAGAGTGCGCAATGCCGACCATAACTATGGAAGGTGGGGATTCTCCATGAACCATGGTGAAGGAAGGAATGGAGCTCCACATGGGTGGTGCAAACACCTGACTAGTCGTAGGAAGGACGGTCTTAGCACTCCAGGTAGTTGAAAGGAAGTGCGGGACTATAAACTATTCTGCCCTGAAGCCACGCGATATTGGGGATGCAAGAAGAAGAAGAGTGTCACAGGGTTTGTCACCACGCACAGAGGGCTGCGCTACCATGTGGGTTGGCTGGGAAGTGACCGTTGAGATCACTATTCACGATGGGATGTGCGCTTTGAGGCCAAATGGAGCAGGCGGCAGGCATTTAAGACATGATTTATGGGCTAGATTTGGGAAAATCTGCCACTAAGAAAGAATTAATGGCCTGAAATTGGGGGGAACGGTCAAATTCAAATTTGAAAGGAGCTATAAAACACAAAGGGCTGGCCAATGAACAACACTTGGTCATTTGAGAATTGAGTGCTTGAGCAAAGCACTGGGCATTGAGAGTCGGGCGATAATTGAGCCCCTAAGTTCGTGAGTGATAGAATGTAGCCTAGATATCATGACAACCACTAAGGATGGGTTGGGAATTGAAGAGGTAACTGTCGGCGAGGCCGCGTAGACCCAAATGGTGGGGGATTTTCTAGAAGGCACCGTGGTTGTGACAGAAATCCCCAAATCATTGCGAACACCGAGGCCAAACAGGGAATGGGTCTAGTACGCGTGTCCCCAAGGAATCCATGGCACAACAAAATATCCATGGTAGAGATGGGGAAAGCAATCACAATAGAAATGGATGAGGAAGAAGAAGACTTGCAGGCCCTGACCGCTACAGAAGAGGAAGAAGACATGGAGGAGGATATCCAACCATTACACTCTACAACAAAACTGCCCACATATGTCCCTCCATGGAAAGGGAAGACTAAAGTACTGAAGGATCTGGATGAAATGAAGAGTTCACTCCAGACCCTGCTCTTCCCAGATGGCATTGTATTTGAGGGCACGCACCTAGGCTGTGTGCCAACCATGAAATTTGAAGACTGAGACCTCGCTAACCGTGAGAAGTTCCTGCACCTAGAAACGGGAACCTAATGAAGCAGAACATTGAGGGGGCATTGATAATGTTAGACCCATAGAAGTGGCTGCATAGTGTGGAAAAGGCGGGGTTGCTACGCTTATTATGGATACCACATTTCCACCACACACCCATCACTCTTTTCATCATTAGGAATCTGCTCTGCTTGGTGCATGATGGGTATCTATGGCTCGAGGAGCCTATTCCCATCATGACAGATCTCATTCATTGCATTTCTCGGCTCCCCTGTAAAGGAGAGGACCCCGCGACCATAGCCGAAGGAAAGGGCAGTGATTTGGCTTTCACAGAAGCCATGAAGGAAAAATATGAGCTGGAGAAGAAGAGGAGGGGCTACGCCATCTCTAGCATCAAGGACAAAGGGGTATGCATAGCAACCCAACTCATGGCTGAAAAATTTATGAGGAAGTGCCGTGCTGATGAGGTACCAGCGCCAGTGTCACGTTGGCCGAGCAGTGCGCGGAGGGGTCAAGTTCAACTGGTCTGAATTCCTCTGTGAGGAATTTTTGAAAAATTTTCATGAAGCCCAGGAGCAGGGTAAAACCTTCCATTATGCATGGTTATTGTTATCCATCATGCTAGTAGTATGGGAACTACCATAAGACAGTCAATTCCCCAACATTGACATAGACTTACCAGAGGCCACAAAATACGCTTCGCTCTATGTCACGAAGGACACAAAACGGATTCGTGACACCAAAATTTTTTGGGTGCTCACGGAGGCGAGCATTCGAATGTGGATCAATCAGAGGTCGCGCCTATCATGTACGGTGTATAATAGCCTGCAGAGTTTTGTAGAGTTTAAAGCCGAAATGCATAATGTCTACATCAGGGTGCGCAAGGATACAACAAAGCAGTGGATGAAGCTCCTGTTTATAGCCACCGACAATGTGATCTTCATTGTCTTGGAGACATGGCCTCTAGAATGGCGCACCCCGGATCTGGCAGAACTAGTGAAGGCATCAGCACAGAATAAAAAGGATGATGCCAAGATGCGCGTCACTCAATTGGTATAGAAAAGGTGAAAGGAAAAAGCAGTAGCTGAGATAGGGGCTGCGCGAGAAGTGGCAAAGAAAGCCGCAGAGCAAAAGAAGGCTGCAGAAGCAGTAGTAGCAGCATAGGAAGCAGAGGCAACAACAACATAGGAAGACGAGGGCCAAGAAATGTCCTTGTAAGGGCAGGAGGTAGAGGAAATAGAAACAATAGAAGGGAGCATGGACCCAAGGGCCACGTCCACACAATTAAAGAGCACATGCATCGCAGAGAGGGCAGGACCAAGGAAAAAGATCAAGGCCTCGAAGTTGGCCATTGACCCAGTCACCTTAACCGAAGGTGATCTCCATGACATCGGCGAAATGTTTCGTAATGTCACCAATGAAGCACTTCAGGAGTTTATGTAGGAGCATCAAACTATTTTGGGGGCCCTCAGAGTGTAGCTACAAGAGTTACAGGTGCACCCCCCTCATGAAGCTACCCTGTCAACCTAGGAAACATCAGCAGCAGAGCAGTTGTTGCGCACAAGGATGGAAAACACAATAGTGTTGCCGGAGGGAGCTCTAGTGTCATCAAATGCGATGGATCGATTGTCAATTAGCATGATGAAAGGCCTTGGCCTTAATCTGGCTGCCCTTCCCCAGGAAACGTTGTATCTACTACAGGATGGGATAACAACAGAGCTGCAGGCCAAGGAGAGCCGTACGATCCAAGTTCTTAGCGAGAAGAAGATAAACATAGAATAGCTCAGCTTACAGCGCAATGAATTGGTGTCACAAAATCAACATTTGGTGCAGATGGTAGATGACGCTTGCTGACATGACTTGGATCTGGCCATCGTAGTAGATCTACTAGTAGAAGTGCGGATCCACAGTTTGGAAACCAACATCCGTGAGGCGAGGGAAGAGACAACAAAGGTGCAGCTGGAGCTGAATCTCCAGACTGCTGAGCTGCAGTTGAAGGTGCAACCTTCCACTCCCCCAAAAATCAAAGAACAGCACATTAGCACTATCATAGCAGGGTTGGACGAAATTAGAGGTGCAGTGTGCGACTGTACCAGCATGTTGGAATAGGCAATTGAGGTCCTCATGACTTTGTAGGAGGATCCCAACATCTAGCACCTAGAGACGGAGGCACACGAACTCCAACAACAGTACGACAGTGTCAGAGGAACTATGCAGACAGTGGTCCTCACTCAGCGGCTTGCGAGGATCCAGCAAGCAAAGGCATTAAAGGAGCAGGTGGATGTGGTGCACCATAAGGAAAGAGTTCTCCAAGCATGCGTTCAACCATGGATTGATGAGGCCTTCACAATCATGGTGAATATCAAATGAAAGCTCGTGCACATATAGGGGAGGTAGGTGCAGATACAAGGAATCACACCTGACACAGAGGTCTCAGAAGAACGGATGTAGTAGATTCAACAAGTAGCAGCTCAGTGCACTGCGGACATCAGCACTAGTCGAGAATAGTTGGAGGGACTCCGCGCCAAGATCGCCATGCCGACAGAGTGACTGGAGGGTGAGTCACGATGTTTGTGTTAGGGGCCCATTGGCCATGGAATCCCCCCACATCATGTTTTGGGGCTCAAAGCCCAAGTTGTGAGTTGATATTGTTGTAAAGCTCCGTGAATTGTGGGCGTGAAATGTATGTTAGAGTCATAGGGCTGTTTGCCCTAATTTTTTAATGTAATTTCAGCCTACCCATGGTCCATGGACCATGGGATTGTATAAATAGGTTGAGGCTCTAAGTTGTAAATACAACTAATCGAATAGAGGATGGGCATGAAGGGTCTTAGAGATTAAGTCAAAGTGTGAAGTGTGTCTTGGGTCATAGAGTAGGAAAAAGGCTATGTAACTGAGTGCGCAGACGCTTGGTAGAGTCCGCAACTGAGTGCGTGGACCCCTACAGTTGAATGAGCAGGGTGAACTCGAGTTTGTAATTGGAGAAGAGAATAATAAAAGAAGTTCATTCCAAATTCTGTGTATCCGTTCTGAGTTATTACATGTTTGATATCAATTTCTAATGTACTATTTATTTACTGCGTGCACTTATATGAATGATTTATATTGCTAAGTATACTTTACACATGCAAGTAAGCTAAGTTAATCAACTAATATTGGACTACTAGTAAGGACTTGGGTAATAACATTGTTCAGCCCTCGAGTAGGGCTGCACAAAGGCAGCATCACAGGCTGTGAGGTACGGGTAAGTGCGCGTAGCGACGTGTGCGCAAGGTTGAACTACGGACCACTTGAACCTATCTGACATCTCTAATGTGCGGAAACATGGTTCTAGCACCCTATCATACTACTTCGGGTGAGACCTCAGTCCATGCTTTGCGGACTATTGTCGAAAGGGCTAGTAGTACCGAGATTTGTTTGGCTAAATCAACTCTGAACCTGGGTCAGGCCCCAACAAGCCAACAACGAGTTTCAACGAGCCTTTCGAGGTCAAGTAAATGTTCCTCCTTAGGTGAGGTATCAGGGAGTGATTCGACAGACAGTTTCAGTGAAGGAATTTCACACTCGATCAAAAGAGTTTCTTCTAGACCATACACCAGCTGAAAGGGTGTGAATCCATTGGTGGTCTTAGTTGCAGTTCGGTAAGCCCAAAGAACTGAAAATAGCATGAGATGCTAATTTGATTTATGCATCCCAATGGTGCGTTGAATCATTGTAACCAAGACTTTGTTGACTGCCTCAACCTAGCCATTGGCCTGCGGATAATAAGGAGTTGAGTTGTTGTGACACAAACCCAACGGAGCATTAAAATCTACCATCATGTAATTTCATAAATGAGATACATGATCAGTAATGATGTCTTGAGGGACACAAGATCGAGCTATGACATGGTTGAAAAGAAATTGAATGACAATTTTACCATCAACATCACATATGGGCATTGCCTCGGCCCATTTAGTGAAATAATCAATGGCGACAATGATATAACCATGCCCCCTGACCGAGCAAGGGTTACATGTCATGAAATTAATACCCCATTTAGCAAAGGGTCCGAAGGTAATAAATAGGTATAGGGGTGTGGGTGGGGCATGCTATTTACAACTGTAAATTTGGTAGGCATGACATTTTTGGACTACTAAAATTAAATCTTTAAAGATCGAAGGCTAGAAATAACTGGCATGAAGGATTTTCTAAGCAGTAGCATATCTTGACATATGACCACCACAAGCCCTAGAGTGACAGTCATTTAGGGCTCTCTTAGCTTCGTCAAGTGTCAAATATATACGAAGGATAGAATTGACACCAACATGGTACAAGGTATTACCAATGATTCGATAGGGTTGGGACTGATGTTGAATGCCACAACGTTCAAAATTGGACAACTCTGATAAAAATTTTGGGTTTGGAGATACACAATAATATCCCCATACCATGGGTCAAGAGTGCTAATGAGAAAGAGTGTTTCATCAGGAATGAGCTCATCAAAATCCATAGATGTGGTTGTGGAGGGAAGGTCACAAATTAACTCGGTAAAAACTAGTGATTTCTTTGATTTTGCTGTAGTAAATTCCAAATCAAACTCTTGAAGGATAAAAATCCACTTAGAATACTTTCCCCCAGCAACTAATGAGTGATAATGCAGGTCATGGGTTGCAGTCAAAAATCACAGTGGTTTTCTGCAAGAGAATATAGTGTCGAAAGTGTTGAACATTGTGAATGACTACTAAGTCTAGTTTCTTGACATGGGCATATCGAGTCTTAGTGTTAATGAGGTTTCGACTTAAGTAGTAAATCACGTGTTCGTTTCCATCATCATCATCTTGCACTAGTACCATGGAAATAGTACTATCAGTTGCGTCCAAGTACAAGAAGTAATCGCAATGGTAATTGGGGGGATGTAGTAAAGGGGCACTAATGAGGGTGTTCTTTAATGCATCGAAATACTTTTGAGTGATTTCATCCGAAATAAATGGGATCCCATTTTTCAACAAACAAGTAAATAACCAGTGGAGTTGCAATTTTTTTGTGAAGGTAAATCCCCTCTATGGATAGAGGTGATCCCTCTGGTCCAATGATTGGGTTTAGAAACAAACTAAACAAGCTAACATACACTTTCCTAGTTTATGTTTAATAAATGCAGAGAGAAGGAGAAACCTACCTTGCTCTGATGTTGATCGCTCAATCCTTCTGAAGATGACTTTGATTCTTTCGTTCCAGGCCTCACTCCTTACTTGATCTTCATGTCCGAGTACTTGCGAGGAGGATAGAGCTATTGAAGATACAAGATAATATATGACATACATCAAACATAAACTACTTAATAGATCAAGGAGTATCAAGCTAAAAGCATAAACATTTACACAATTATGGAAAGTGAACATGAGATGTATATATTAATGAGCTAAAAAGGGAAGCATAAAACCTATTCCTTGATGTTGGAGACCTCATTTTGGTGGATGTCCAAGTCCAAGAAAAAACTCTTCAACCACTCATTCTCCAAGCTAGAATGGGTAGCATGTAAGCATAATCTCAGCATATGGATACAACAATCAATGACCAACCATTTTGGGATGAAAGGGAGTTGATTTATAGGAAGGGAGAGGGAGTTAGGGATCCATAAAAGAGGGAGGAAGGTCCACATCTCAAGGGAAATCGCATGATGATAAGGTCAACAAGTCCAAATGGGAGAGCTCAACCATATCAAAAATAACCAATATACAACTTGTTGTTCTCGAAGGTTCTATTGCACAAAGCTTCTCATCTAGTTTGGGAAACCTGCCAGAAGAGGTTCAGCGTAGGTTTTCATATCAAAACTCATGCTAGAAGTGCTAGGGTATAATAGTGAAACCTTCCATCAACATGGGAAGGTAGTGTAGCAAAATGCATTGGTCCTAAAAATTAGGTTTTTAGTTAACCTTCTTCAGAACTGACTCAGGGAAATTTTCCATTGATTCCTCAGGGAGGTTTTGGTTTGTCTAGCATGATGGATATGCCACATAGTTGTCAATGTTTTGGAACTTTGGGATATGCAAAAGGAAGTGAAAATCAGGTGTGACAAAATAATGTGAAACAAAATTCTATACATAGGGCACACTTCTTCTTTCTTTAACACTTCATACTATTAACCATCCCTTCAATTTCTTTCCATTTTTATTATAATTTGGCTTTATGATAATTTATACTTTGTTCAAAATGAATATGTGCGATAATATAAAGAACTTAACATATAATAACTTCTCCACATGAACTCTCTTATTCATGAAAACATAATGGTTTCAATTTATTAATTCAAAGGATAGGAAATGAATGGAAAGACAAAGACAATTTTGAGAAGCGGCTTGGTAAGTTTTTCCCACTGTAAATTGATTATGGAGTTAGTGAATCATGGAAAAATACATTGGTCCTTTGGGAGTAAAGAAAAAAATTTATCCTCGGGTAATAGACCTCATGAAGATGAATTTTTATCTTGAAACATATAGACCTACTATGATTGAGATTAACACATCGTAAATGCCACTTGGGAAGCTTGGTTTCTAGTATTATTTTTTGTAGCTATAGGATAAATTTTGGTCCTTTCCTTTCAGGCCTTTTGTTGTCTTGGTCTCCTTTTTTGGGATAATCTATTATGTTCCAACATTTAGGCTAAAGAGGTTTCTAGTTGAAATATTTTAGTTATTTATTAACACGGTTTGTAGTTTTCTTCTCAATTGTTAGGTATATTATGAAATGAGAGTTTCACTTGGGCTTAAATTTCAATGGATCTCTTTAATGTTTTTTTTAATCACAATGTTTGTGACATTGTTTCCCATGGTTATTGTCATAAAAAAGTATCTCCCTAATGAATAAGTGACCACAAGTTTCAAGTAGCCACATTGGAAACCAACTTTGGTGACTGAAATATTACATTTATAGCTCAAGAATTTTGTTTGAAAACTATGAGGGTGCAATACTTACTGTAGTCTACATGCCACAAAACATTTCGAGATAGCATGATGGCCCTTGGGCATGCCATTTTAGTGTTTTTCTATTGTCTCTATGACAAACACCCACAAATTTTTTTCCTAAACTTGAATTTTAGAGCCTCCTTGTGATATTACATTCTATCCTTCCAGGTTGATCATAGTCACTTCATGGTTCATTGATGATTCACTATTGAAGTTACTTTCATAAACATGCTTAGATTTTGATGTATTCACAAGTGCACCTCTTCCTAGCAAGCTGAACAATAAATGTTTATGTTTAAAGATAGTGCACTGCAGAATCACTATAGATAGATAGTGTGCAATTCCAGTTGACATTCTCTCTCTCTTATTTGCAAGTGTACCATTATCCCAGTTAGTTTTCTCAATTGTTGCCTTTACTTTCATAAGTTTTCCTTTCACTTTCACAATTTCCATTTTTTACTTTCTTTCACTTTTGCAAGTGTCACTTTTTCTTTCACACGTGCCACTTTAACTTTCATTAGATTTTGCAAGTGTCATTTTCACTTATTGTTATTGTCACAAGCATCAATTTGGATTGTTTTGATTCCTACATGTGTCCCACTTAGGCACTCCACTAGAGGAAACTCTAGGGAACTCCTCTGCATTATCTTATCTTATATATCATAAGAATATTCACTAGACACTCCCCCATATATCAATGCACTTTCTGGTTGTAGTTGACACTTATGTCATAACTTGTATTACAAGTGTTGCAAAGATATGTTTCAAGTGTTGCACTTGGAGGTAAATGTCATTTGTTTTTGTCTCAATGGATGCATGTTGATTTTGGGTGTTAAAGAGTTTCATCGTCATGTGGTTGATCATTTATGAGTGCGTGATCATGTTTAAGTATTATTCATGCTCTGGTCTCATCCTTCTACTTTATTGATCCTACACTTAGTCAATTAGCACACTTTCTAGTTGCAATCGACACTTGTATCGTAACTTGTGTTACAAGTGTAAGAAAGATACATTTCAAGTGTCGCATTTGGAGGTAAGTGTTGTTTTGTTTTCATATCAATGGATGCATATCTATTTTGGCTGTTAACTGTTTCATCATCATGTGGTTGATCATTTATGAGTGTGATCATGTTTAAGTATTTGTCATGCTTCATTCTCATCCTTTTGCTTTACTAATACCACATTTAGTCAACTCTTGAGTTTTATTTCCTTCTCAACTTGCCTAGCCAACCACCCATCCTCTTTCCTTCTAAAACTACACACTACATAGTCTTAATTCCAAACCAACCATCCTTTCCTTTTGGAGCTATGCACTACATAGTCGCTGCCTCCAAGAATTGTTCATTGTGCAATCTTAGTATACATTCATTACCACTTTCTCTTGTTCACTGCACTATTTTTCCTAGTCAAACCTGCACTATGCACTCTACTTGTCATTAAGTAGTCAGGCCCTCTCTCATACTTTGACTTGATCAACTATGCAATCAATGTCTTAGTCCTTCCAGAACTACGCTTTGTGCAAGCATAGTGAGTAAACCCACCTCACTGCATCTCTAACTCCCTCAACTACGCAATCTTGCCTCCTCGACCTTTAGTCACTATGCAATTTGTAGTCCTATATCCTATACCCTCACCTTTGTCTCATGTTCCTGTGCCTTATACAATTCCAGAGCATCCTCCTTAATCCTGCACATTGTCCTAGCTCAATCTGTATGTTGCATGAAGAACAAGTTAGATTACGAGTTTTTGGGATTGATGTTGTCTTGTCATGAGTGAATTCTATTTGCAGATGCTAATATATTCACTTGACAGGATGATTCTCAAATAGGATACCAAGGAGATCATGTAAGAAGACACTTGTGAAGCTAGAATCACGAAGAGATGATCAAGCAAGGAGATGAAGGGACACTATATTATGATAGAAGAATTAAGATCGAGATCAAATTGAAGAATCCCTATCATTCCAACCTTCTGTAGGACGAAGACAAAGTACATGAAATACCTATCATGATGATGTGAAGATAGGAGCAAGAAGAGAAGCTTGGCCTTGACACATCATAATGATGTTCCATGTCATCATTTGCAAATCATGTCATGTCCAAGTGTCACCATAAAATTCACATTTGTTAGTGTATTTTGCTACATCACTTGTGGAATTTACTTATTGTATTTTAAAAAATGAGAAAATATAAAATGTGTTGAAGCCCAAGGGTCCCACATAGAACGTGAAAAGTCTCTATAAAGTTATAAATCCATTTAGAAGATCAAAGGTCACATTGGAATTCGAAAAGTCATAGTAGAAGCTCAAGAGTCATCAGGGAGGTCAAGGGTCACTTGTGAGGTGGAGAGTCACCTCATTTGTTATAAGTACACCCTCACAACTAAAGAGAAGGGACTTTGGACTTTTCACCTTGATTTCTCTATATTTGCATAGGAGGGAAGATATTTCCTTAGAGGAGCCAGTGGTAACTTAATGTTCCACTATTGGGGCTAGTGTGGAAGAATTGTAATTGTATATCTTAGGACATTGACTTGATATATGAAGCCCTTAGAGCTGACAAAATTTTATGCATATGTTGTGAATTATTGTGAGACTATTCTTTCATTGTTTGCGTGTATGTTTATTTTAACACATACTAATGAAAATGAACAATTTTTTTGGATTTAGTATGCATCCTGCTAAATGTGCATTGTTACTTTCTTTTATGATCATTTTTATCGTGTGAATTAATTTGCAGGTTAACTAGCTATTATTTCCATGATATTGCATGTCTCTTTTGGGATAGTACTATTACTTTTCTTCTAGAGGCTCACTCTTCCTTATCCCTTCTGTGAAAGAACCTTATATACATTTCATTTCTATGCCGCACAATTTCAAGCTACTTGCTTGTTACAAATATTGTTTGTATAATATCTTATGCTAATAATTAAAGCCAAGGAAAATTCCAAAGGATAATGGAAACCAACCTTATTTCCTAGTTGGGGCTCCTACTCCAAATGGTGTGAGGTCTAGTTTGGATTTCATACCGGGGAGACTCCCTTGGTTGACAAATTTCTAGCACCATCAAAAGTTGGCACTAGAAGGATGGCCATATGACAAGATGAGCCCATTAAGTTTGTTTTTAATATCTCATCTTGAAAGGATTCTTCCCAAATCATAATCTCGAAATGTTTTTCGAACAAATCAAATCTTACAAGCCCTGCAAAAATCATTTATAACCTGTCATATTTCAAGTTTGATGGAAATGGTCCAATAATCGTGCTTGGGAATATGCTTTTATTCATTCAATTTTTCCTTCCTAATGGAATACATTGTAATGATGCTTAGGCTAAGTTGTTTACCCTCACACTTGAAGGTCGTGCTAAGTGTTGGTGTCATACATTACCACCAACTTCTATCAATTCATTTGACCAACTTGTTAATGAGCTTCATGAAGCTTTTAACATGTATGACTATAAATATGTATATAAAAGGATCAATCATCTTAGAATTGAACCCAATGAATCAATTGAGGATTTTCTTAATCAGTTTCTTCAGCAATGCTACTAGTTTCTAGAAGAAGATATGGATTGGGATTTATTCAGTAATAAGTTTCAGTGTTTGGTTCTAGTCTCTTTCAAACAATTTATATCATATTCTCCTAATGATTTTTCTCTCCCAAATTTTCTTGGACATGAGGCACCTCCATCCATGGAGGAGAAATATATTACTACTTTTTTTCCTTGTCCTCGTCCTTTCTTATGATAAAACAAGGGTGCACCCTATGCCAAGGTTGGAATTGTGAAATCCAAAAACCAAATTATTGATCCATTTCTCCCACATTAATCTTCTTCTCATGAACCAATTTTCATTCAAAGGAGAATTCACAGTTCTCATGATTCCATTGAATCTAACGTGGAGGTTGATCCCTTGTTTCTTCAAGATAACACTAACATGCAAAATCTTAATGTTGAATTTGATTCCTTTGAAAGTGTTTTTCTTCAAGGGATAAATGTCATTCACTATCATATATACCTCATGACCCTTTGTACCTTGATTCACTTAATCAATCTACTCTACTAGTAGTTGTCCCAGATACTTTTAACTATCAATTTAATAGTTTACATGGTGATCAGGTACAAGGTGGATATGTCTCATAGGTAGAGGAGAAAAAGGGTGAATATACTTTCAACATTTCTTCCATATTTTATATTCCTCCATACGAAAATGATGATCATTCTTCTTGCAATCTTAGTATCTAGTCAAATGATCCACAAATCCTTACTCAAGTTGAATCCTTGGAAAACCATCACCTTGACATTCATGTTTTTGTTGATATAAGAAGTGATGAATGCCCAAGTGATATAAGAGTAATGATTTTTTCTTTTCTTCAAAAGCCTTAGATTCACTAGCCTTTAATTCTACAATCTAATTTGAGTGGTTTATCATCTCCAACTGCAGGATAGGATGATCTTTCAATTCTGAATTCTCTTGGAATTCCTCGAGTCCATACTATTTTGGAGAATTTGGTATCTATAGATAAATACTGATTCCCTAGATAAGTAGTTATATCTAGAACAACAATTTAAAGTGTTTTAGACTTTTCCTATAAGCAATGGATAAGATGAGAAGATAAGAAGACCTACTTGTAGTTCCGCTTTCCTCTCGTGTCCCTTGTATCGATCTTGTCGCTCCTTCCCATACTTAATACGCTTGAGAAGTACCCTAGAAACACAACATAAAACAAAGAACCGATCAAAGCACATGATCTATTGAATATAAGTGAAAGGAATTAGATACAATTCACACATATAAGAATTATGAAACAATACAAACATATGGGAAAAAGGTTCAAACACTTTATTATATAGAAGAAGGAATTAAAACCATTGGTGTCTAATTCAAATCCATTCCTCCATCTTGGATACCATCCACATCACATCAAAATCATGAAAAACTTGTAGCATTACAATACTTTCTTTAAAGGAAAATCCCATAGTAGCATTATCTCGTTATAATTCAGCATAATTCATCCCCTGATCACTTAGATGAGTGGTTAATTTATAGGAATATGAAGGAGATTTTGTGATAAATGGTGGCATTGAATGGCCTTCCATACTTAGAATTAGTTCCATGGAGGAAGGGATGAGAGGATAGGATGCACCTTAACTCATTCCTCATCCATTTTCGAGCTCATAGGAGTTGATAAGTGAGGGAACCTTCTAGATGACTCCAAAAGATAAGAATATTCCCAAAACCCTATGTGAATTTCACTCATTCTCACCTAGCGCAGGTGAAAGGAAGCCTAAGTGCTCTACAGAGCACCTTGGCAGTGGACTCAACTACTTTGCAACGCACCTTTACAAGGGCTTACCTGCGCTGGTTCCTCTAGAGGCTATTTCTGGATGACTTCAAGTCATGAAACTGTCTGGGAAGGAGGCATTCAAAGGGGTGACTTGTTTATGGCATGAAGCAACTGAAATTAGGGTTTGATGAGCCCTAAAACACTGATTTGAATGTTGGGATTGATGTGCATGTTATGCTCCTATACCAATAGGTGTCATATTTCATGATTGACTTGATTAGCTCTGCAATATGTACATACTTTTTCCTGTTGCAAAGGTCTTCCATGTTCTAAAAAATTAAAAAATTTAAAGAGGGTGTAACCTAAAAGAGAAACCAAAGGGTGAAAAGATAAATGGTCAAAAGAAAAAATGAAAAGAAATGAACCCCAAATAAAAAGGACCAGGAAAGTGTGCAAGTCCAAATGCCACTACTATTTCAATTCTCTGTAAACAAAGTATCATATACAGCTTGTTGAACCTTTTTCCACAACTGATGAATGGGCAACTAGCTTAATCCTGGCCAGTTCATGCTTGAATTTCCTGTTTTAGAAATAGAGAATAAAATCTGTCCAAACTATTTAAACTTTGCAGATAAATAGGTAGGTAGAGAAGTAAAGGAGCTCAATAGTTTAAACTGAGCCTTGGAAGAAATAAGTGCAGATTTAGGTAGGATTCCCATGAAAAGAAAAGAAGATTTATGAAGGTTTGCTAGTCCAAGTGCACACAAAGGAAAGAAGAAAAACTGTTAGGTACTATAGGCTGGGTAGGTAGTTTTGTTGTTGTAGAAGCATACTTATGATTGATTTTGTCTCTCAAAAGGTTCATCTTACTGTTATCACAAGCACCATGGCAGATGTTTGGATACAGGCCAAGCAAATCATAACTAATTCCCCCTCCTTACATTCCCATATCATTTACTAATTTCCCCATAGATATTAAGATCTGCTTAATATCCCCAAAAGCTCACTCACTCCATTTCATTATTGCCTCAGTAAACTCCCGTTCTACCTATGAAAATGGCCATCTTTCTTGTATAGACCCCTTCTCTTCTCTTTGAGCCTAAGTTCTTATGCATAAATTCCAAAACATGTAAATTTAGCGCTTGCTTTCATTTGTCATATTAACACTAACTTGTATTATATAAATCCCTTGAAAAGATGCCCTTATCCTGTACTATATAAAATATAATTCCCCACTATCGTATATACCCCGCCCTAGTTAAATAAACCATATCACTGTGTATATTAGGGATTAATAGTTCATTCGGAACCGGTTAATAACCTCCCCGCACAGTTTTGAAATTAATTAACCCCACGTTAATTAATTAACAAATCACCCCGCCAACCAATAAACATAGCCCCGATATGTTTTATTAAAATTTATTACATCAGGCCCCCCACGCATTAACCCTCCATCACCTCCAATGAGCGCCAACCATCCGAACGCCAGCCCTCCCATTAGACGGCCAATATACATATTGCCAGCCCTCCATCTGCTGCACTTCAACGTCTGGGGAATTGGCGGTATCGCCGCCCGTACTAGGACGCGTGTTGACCGCTCGCACTGCTTGCGGTCCCCCCGTTCGAAACCACTTAAGCCCATAAGCGGTGCCAGCCAAAACCACTTACCACCCTCCCACTGACCCCTAGCTGACATCATTGCCACGTCATCGCCCCGTACCATCCCCTAAACGATAAACTATCTCTTCATGGTGACTTCACCTGCTTAATAAATGCCAAAATTACCTGCCAAACCCGAATTTCGTTAAAAAGCGATGAAATATCATTTTCACTATGATTCTGTTTGTTCACACTCCCATGCAAAAAAGCGACTGGAGCCACTGTACTTGCTCTTTCAACCGCCACCCGGTCGAGCAAACCACAACAATGCGCTCTGCACTCCATTATTCGACTTGCAGTTACTCAATTTGCCTCCGTAGTCTAGGTATTTATCCATTTTATCGGTAACCCTATAAATTCCACTTTTTCACTAAATTTTCTACCTGTGAAAACCAAATTCGAGTCAAGAGCAGTCTGTTTAGCCCACAAAAAGACTCCTAGACCAGCTGTACAGTCCAATTTTCCACAACAGTCCTAAATTCCAATTTGAAAACATAAGAACCAAACATGGAAGCCCCCGCAGCCCTGAATGTCGTGCCTGTAAATGCACCTCACAAAGACTTGAATTATCTGCCTCTTGCAGACAAGGAATTTCAAATAAAGGACTTAACCACTAATTATAATCATCTTCAGGCCTTTTGACAAATTAGGGATAGTTATTTGAACAATTCTAATATTTTTGGACTATGGGAATCAAACCTTCCCGTGTACTTTCTCCCCTTAGTCCATGTTTTCCCAGATATCATCCACCAATGATGTGCTAACTATGACCCTATCCTTAGAGCAGTTATTTCACCTTCCCAAAATTTCCTTTTCTCCATAACTATTGAATCCATTAATGAGATGATACATTTTCACTCCACTGAGCCTCTTGCTCCTCTTTCCATGGGATTTTTGCTGGAAAAAGCTTCTTAATTACCTAGCTCAGAGATTACCCGTATTGCTCAGATGTTCATGTCACCAAAGCACCAACCTAAATGCCCTCCTCCTTATCTTCACGCTTTTTCCACTGAAATTGGTAAACTCATTCTTGACATGATATCCTCGGTCTTGGGATTTAGGTCCAGTGAATATGTGGATGATATCACCCTGGCTTTGTTATCAATATTTACTCCAGGACAGCCCCCTACTGTCAAATATGACTATGCCACTTTCATTTCCAACAAAATCCATGCTCATTTCATGAATTTGGAGAGGGAGGGTGTCTTCAAATACACATCTTATATATACCATATGTTGTTATATTATCAGCCAGACAGCTTTCTGTTTCCCATCAGGAAATTAGATTCAAAAGGAAATCAGAGGTCTGTGATCTTTTGGAGCTCAGTCTTCCATGATACTTATGAGTGCCCTTATATTGAATTCATTGACTTGTTTGTACACCCAACCTCCACTCTGTTGATAGGAGCCCCTCCTCCTAGGATCACTGGTGACATGAGGAAGATTTTGCAGTTGTCCAAGAACTACAGAATAGGTGACTGGTACCTCTACCAGAATCACACAGAGATCAGAATGTATGGGTGTGAACTTTTCCCCTTCAAGTTGCCCAAATATGTGCCCATGAGGTTATTTGCATTGGAGTATTTCAGGCAGATCATCCATGCAGATTTAACCCACTTTTGTAATGTAAAGAAGAAAGCTCAGCTGAGAATAAAAAACCAGTTAGGCCCTTATGTTATCCATGATAGGGATGCTTGGAAAGATGTTGAAAAGATCTTAGAAGACCACCTTAGATTGAAAAAGAGTTTTAGGTGGGTGCCATATGACCCCTGTAGTTTCATAAGTGACAGAAGGGTAAGGTACAGGCTATCAGTGTATGTACGTCATAATATCCCAGAAATTGAACAATATGCAAATCAGGAAGAATGGGTAGAAGGGACCTTAATAGAAGAAATTAGTGAGCAAGAAAAGATGGAAAAGGCTATGAAAGATCTTGAAAAAACCCTTGACCTAGACTCTTTTGGACAGGTATCTTTCAAGCTGCCTCAACAGTCATGAGTTGGAACATCCTCTACCAGAACTTCTCAATAGCCTGCACAAAGAACCACTGCATTAGTCACAGGGACCTCAAAGGGCAAAGAGGTGGAAACAACAGAGTAGCCAATCATGACTGATCAGCCAGGGGGGTCCAAAGAATAGGAACAAGTACAAATTCCTCATGTCCAATCTAAAACAACAGAAATCCCAGCATTGCAAACCCCTCTAAATGAGGAAAAAAGCAAGAAAAGAGACAGAGAAGAGGCCACACCTGTTAGTGGACCTGTAGAACAACCAGGTGCAAAGAGGCAAAGATTGGATCCTCTATCAGAAGAGGAAATCATTGAAGAAACAACAGACAACCTAAGAGGTGAGAGGGTGGTTAGCCAGCAGACCTCCCTAGTAATGGATACATCAACTAGCTCACATAGACAGGAGCTAGAAAGGCAGCACAGTGTAGAGGTATCGTCTACCAGGCCACAAAGAAATAGTCCTTTAACATCAAATGGACTTTTACAGAAATAAGGCCAAAAATGATCCTGTGAGAATTCAAATGTACAATCAATACTTAAAGATGGCCCCTTCAAACCAACAAAGGTTAATGTCTACCTATGACATTAAGGAAGGAAAAATGATAATGAGTTACTTTAAGCCTAAGGTGCAGCAACCCCAGTCAGTAGTAGATTTCATCATAACAAACCTGTAGGTCCTAGCCAAAGACATTCATCCAATGGACCAGATTGAACTCCACAAGCAGACTGGAGAGATGGTGTATTCTACATTGGCTGATAAAGCAATGTTGGCCCATCAGTTACAAAGTTCCTTAGACAACACAACAACTCAATTAGATTGGGAAAAAGCTTCTTCTTTGGCCAAAGATAATAGAATCAAATCATTGGAAGATATTATCATGGAACTGGGACATGACCCCAAAGATGCTAAAGGCATAAAGGCGCTAATCAAGAAGAAGGAAGAAGACATTGCTGCCTTGAGAAAAAAATTGAAGCTGCCTCCTTCAAGGCACCCTCAGACTGTAGAAATTATAGAACAGAAATCAGAAGAAGATATGATGGAGCTGCTCATGAAACTCAATGAAAGACTCACTGATACTGAGCAGGTGCTGGAAAAGACATTAAAAGAGAAGCAGGGAGAGTCGACCTCCCAGCAACCTGAGGTAATCCCAATAGTCACTAATGCAGTCCCTTCAACAATTGCATCAACATCAGCCCCAAATGTCCCACCACCCACAACTAAGGTAATCATAGGTACAACATTAGCAGGAGCAGCACCGGGCAGAAGTATAGGTATGAATACAGAAGAATTGATAAAAGCCATGGAAGAATTGAAACTCCAAGTGTCAGAGTTGAAGCAGGTAAAGGAAAAATTAGCAAAAGTAGAACAGAGTTATGATAAATCCAAAATCAATGTGGCAGAGAAAATAAGGGAGGTTAAAGCATTACAGAACAAAGTCAGAACATTAGAGAAAGATCTCACTATGGACAAGCCTCTAGCAGAAATCAAAGGAATCCTTTGGACCAACATCACTCAATCCTTGAGTAATGTTTGGCCATCTATCCAAACTATTTATGAGCAGATTGACTTGGTGAATGCAGCACATGGCGAAATCCAAAAAGCAAGAGCTTTACTAGGACAAATGCCTGATCAATCCAACTAACTCATACACTTTTTGAATAGCAGAAACAGGGAACAGCTGGAACAACTCGGCATCCCAGACAGGATAGGCACCATTTTGGATATCAAAAGAGTTCTAACCAAGAGAATGTTAATGCAGAATTTGGAAAAAGATGCCAGGATATGCAAGTGGAAATTAATTCTTTCATGCAAAGATTTACAGTTTTGCAGGATAAAGGGTGTTACACAATAATTTGTCACTGTTTATCACCGTCCCTGTTTCCCCTCTCCCGTACATTGGAGGACTCATTCCGGGACTTGTGAGAAGTGACATAACCTGAAATCACTTGCATTATATTCCTCTAAGTGTGAGCTTCATATGCCCTGAAGACATCTCCTATAGTATACCCATAAAAACAACCCTTTTTGCATTAGCGCGGGTCCGCAGTGTACTTCCCGCGCCAATGGGGGAAATCCTCTAAAGAGGGTGTGCCAGTTGGCACTTTGTCTCAGAGTTGCACTCGCGCCAACCCAGTTGGGTAAAGTTTTTAACAAACAAACTTCTGAAGGTTCTCCCTAACCCATTCATCAACTGAATCTATGTTGAGCTAGGATGGTTTTGGCTTCGAATCTCCATAGAAGGGAAGTGGTTTGCCACCTTTCATGGAAGCTTCTAAGTGATAAAGCCAATCCCATGGAAATTGTGATTGATCTTATCTCCTTCCCCTCTATCTATAAAAGCTTGTCTCTATGCCTTGAGCAAGCTAGTTCCAGCATAGTGCTAGTGATAGTAAGAGTTCCAGGAGTTCAAGAGATTGAAGTTGCAAGAGCCTTCTTTGCATCCATAAGGCCAAATCTAAGTGAGGAGATTCTTGTCACCAAGGAGAGAGAGGCTTGT
Organism: Pinus tabuliformis; assembly: GCA_031772625.1. NCBI lineage: Eukaryota > Viridiplantae > Streptophyta > Pinopsida > Pinales > Pinaceae > Pinus > Pinus tabuliformis. The sequence goes on along the minus strand of CM062820.1, from coordinate 852,388,152 downwards.
TTCCCATCCCAACAAGCTTTGCAAGACTTGTGTAGCTGATCACCCAGCCAAAGGAGGATTTGACGTCAAAACTATGGTTGTATTCTTCTTTTTTGTTTACCAATAATAGATGACTATCATTATGGTTCCACTCTCATTGTCCTTTGTAATGATTGATGTTGAGTTATATCTTTTCTGACTGATATATAATTGCATCTATTGGATTTTATGCTTGTATTTGTGTTGTTCTTTGCATGTGCAGGTGTCCAATCATGGCGATCGTGGGGATCATGACCGACCGAAGCAAAGGAACGAGAGCGACGTCTCTTCTACGAATATTAGCGTTGGAATCCAAGTAGGTTCTCATCATCCACCTTTAATTTGCAATTAGGAACTTGCGTGATAACATTGTTTGATTGTTTTTAGACCCGGTCTGGGCTAGTAGGGATCACCCCTGTCCGCAGAGGGGATTTACCTCCACAACAATTTGGCGACCCCGCTGGGGAGTTAGCTTGTTATTTGATTTGTAAACTTTAGACATAGCCTGAAGTACGGCCAGATAGCCTTCGAAACGCTATTGCTTTGCATTAGCGAAGTAGATCAACGCCACTTCAGTCAATCTCCGGTTTGGTTTACGAACTAAACAACTTGGAGTTTGTCTTGTCTCTTTGGTTTCTCTTGTTTGGATTGCTTAGATAGCTTTCTGGGTTGGATGCTCTGTTGTCTCTTGCTGCCTGGTCTGTCTGGATACTGTCGACCAAGCATTGGACTGCTTGTTTTTATTTTTAAGCTAGAAAACTTGACTGGCGCTATTTTTTGCATGACAGTCGCGCCAATTGGCGCCACTTTCCAATGTACAGCCCGCGCCAATCCTCAATTGGCGCTAGTTTTCCTCCTGACAATCGTGTCAGGCCTGTGAACGTTTCCATTTTGCTTGTTTGCAGCCTTCCAAGCTTGGGTTTTGTGTCTAGCTACACCTTTTTCAATCACTTGAGTGTCTTCGAGTCTTGTTTGACTAGTTTTAAGTTTTTTTGGCAAATTATTAATTTGATTTCCTTTGATCATTACTTGGAGGTTTGTCTCAGTATTTTCACAATTTTGCATCTTTTTACTTTTGTTTTTGCAAAAAAAATTCCCCCTCATTTTTAATCGCCTTTGAGTGTTAATCGCCTTTGAGTGTTTTTAGTTTATGATCTTTGGAATTCACACCCGTTTTTCTTGATTTGCACTTGATTGGTTCTTAGATTACATTAGAATCATCGTGTGTTTGAGAATTCTCTTGCATAGATCACACTTTCATAATTAGAATTCTCATTTTCAGGATATGAATGAAAAGTGTGCATAGATTACATTTGCATACTTTGGGCATTTGCCATTTTCCACCGATTTCACATTTTAGCCCTAGGGCATCTAGTGGCTTTGTGCATCGAGCCTTCCTTAGGAGTTTTGGTCTTCTGTTGGTCTAGTCAACTTTTTGGTTACTCTCTTGCAATTGTTCAGTGATTGTTAAACTTTTTATTGCGTTATTCGAGTGATTCTCTTCTTTTCGCTTGGCTTCGTTTTTGGCTTAGATTATATGGCCCATTGAGGTCTTTGAGATCTTTTCTTGGTTCTGAAGGACTGCCTTGGTATTTATGGACTTGATTGTATTTTCATTGAGTGAAATTTGTCTCTTTTACTCGGTGTTATTATCTTTGAAAATTTGTTTAGTGCACTTTGCCATTGAAAAGAAAACAAACAGTCTCTTTTGCGTTGAATTAGTTAATGGAAATTAGAGCTTTTCATTGATTAGTGACTTTAAAGAAAAGCTTCTTTTATTGCCATTAGCTGCATTAGAGTGGTTCTTGATTTTTTATGGTCATTTTGTTTGATTGAAAAGTTCTCAACTCTCTCGTAGTTAGTGTTCATCGAACGAAATGATACTTTTTGGCATATAGCTTGCATTTAGGGAATTGTGAGAGATTACATACGGTAGGACCTGGAAATCGAAACCTAATCAAAGATCAACCGTAAAATGAACTGAATGAACTTAAAAATGCATTGGAACATAACGCTCACTGTTTAGAGGTCTAGGCTAGAGACATTCTCCAGCGTCGTTAAACCTAGTCACTTTTGTTTCACTTAAGGTTGGGTGATTCCTCCTTCTGTGACGCAACAAGTGGTCTAACACGGACTTGAGCTCCCACGTACCATCGAGTATATGGGGAGACCCCACTAGGTTATCATCCTTTATCCATAGGAAGCCGTGTCTGCCGCCTTACAAGCCGTAACGCACCGAACACAGCATTCGGGAAGATTGATTGCCGTACGGGAAGTCCTTGGTTTTCATATGACTGCCAAGGTGTATATGCAGTTTTACGGATTTGTTTGGTAAACCTTTTTGCCTAGCTCTCCAGAGTAGTTACTTTTGATCCTTTTCAGACTCCTTAAATGAAAAGGCTCATCTGAGCATTTGTCACTTCGAGCTCACTAAACATTCGAAGGAGACTAGAGTCATCTTTTGGTCCTTTTCTCGACTCTTAAAACATGAAAAGGTCAAGTTCAGTTCCTTTGTCTTAAAATTTATTCGGCCGTGTTCACATTTACCTGGTTAGATCTTGTTTGCATTAGCTTGAGTAGGCTTCTTTTCGTTCTCGATGGCAACTTTTCTGGGATTCACCAAACCAGGGATCCCCTCTGACGGGAACCCTGGTCATTTCGCTCCTTTTGGAAATGTTGGTGCTCTTTATATGGCAACGTTGTCCCTCCCAAGGTTAACTGTTGGGTTTCCGGTTTGGTTGTTCTCAACCTCTTTGGTCCCTGCCATCTCACCATCTAGTCAATCTGTCCCTCCACCTGAACAACATCATGTTGATTCTAAGGTGGATCTCTCCCCTTCTACACCCACTTCTACGTCCTCATCTTCTACTTCACCTGGTGAAAGTCTAGATTCGAGTAACTGGGTGGCTAAGAAGAAGAAGAAGAAGACGAAGAAGAAGAAGCCTCCTAAGGGAGAGGTTACAAGTGCAGCTACCCCCTCGAGTACACCTGAAGTCGGTCCCCCTTCCGCTCCTTCGCGGAAGGTCAAGTTTCCTTGTCGATTATGCAAGGATGACCATCTTCTTCGCGATTGTCCTGGCATTCCCAGGGTTCTAGAAGTATGGTCTCGCGATCCGGCCCGCCCCTCATCGTCCTCTGAAGCTCACGGCGATGCTACCTTATCAGTTGGGAATGGTAAGGGAAAAGGGAAGATTCGAATCCCTTGTAGACTTTGTGAAGGCAATCATCCCCTTCACCTTTGTCCACTCATGGATAAAGCCTCCGTTGTTTTGGAAAGTCTTACAGCTCCTTCACCCCAACTTCCCGTTGGTTTATCAACGTCTATCTATAGCCGCAGATCGTTCCCTTGCTGACAAAGAGATTGATTCATATCCTTCTCTTGTCCAGCCTCCTCTTCCAAAACCTGGCTGTGCCCAGCCTGTGTCCAGACCAACCATTGGTCGGAAAGAGTGTCGACTCGAGTTCACCACCCGTCGATCACTCTATTTCGGAAGAGCATCACTCCCATGTTCTTCTCGTCTCCTCAGATTCTCCTGAGTTCGGAAATGACTCTCCTATCCCAACTGCTCCCGAGAGTCCTGCTCCAGTTCCTTTATAGCAGGGGGGCAATCATATGATTCCCCCACCAAGTAGTTCAGTCATTTCCTTCGATTGGAGTCGTTTGACTACCTCCCCCCTTCCATCCCATGTGCCTTTCTGGGTCACGGTACATGCCTATAATAAGGCGCTACCTGGCACTGTGTTGGATGAGGGAGCATCGGTTAGTCTTATGCCTGCCACTACTTGGCAAGCCTTGGGTTCCCCACATCTTGTGCCAGCCGCACCGAATCTGATGGATTTTGACAGAGGAACTAGTCAACCATTAGGGATCCTTCCACAGTTCCCTATTAATTTGGGAGGCAAGACCGTCTATATAGACGTATCGGTTACCCAAGGTGCTTTAGACTTCTGTCTTCTCCTTGGCCGTGACTATGTTTATGCCATGGGGGCCCTGGTCTCTTCACTTTTCTGGGTGGTTTGATTTCCACACGATGGAAGAATAGTGACGATCGATCAATTATCGTTTGTCCATCCCCGGGTGCTTCCTACACAGTTGTCATCCCCTCCTGGTTTTCATCCACCAGTTGCATCTACCCCATCACAGATCAACTACGTGGCCACCTATCCCGTGCCTGGATCTAGTGATGTCGCTGTCGTGCATAGTGTCCTGGAGGCATTGGGCCCTGACTTCCAAGATGTTTTCCTTCCATTGGGAGTGGCACTCTTGGAAGCCCCGACTTCCTATTCATTATGATGAAGTTTGGGTGGAGCATATTTCACTTTCCTCTGTCAAGCTCCTTAAAAAATGAAACAAGGTGCCCGAGGATAGTTTTGATCTTGTGGCGACCTCATTAAAAAACGAAACAAGGTGGTCGAGCATAGTTCCTGATCTTGTGTCAAGCTCATTAAAAAATGAAACAAGGGTTATGAGGATAGTTCTTTTACTGTGTCAACCTCATTAAAAAATGAAACAACTCCCTTTTCAAATCGTGTCTTTGATTAAGATCTCGTAAAATCCAAGTCGAGTCTTTCTAAGATCTCGAAAGTGAACCTTCATTCCATCCACTTTGTTGAATGCAATGAAGCTTGGGGGCATGTACCTCGAGTTGCGTTATTATGCTAGGGGCATGTGAACTCATAACAAGCATAGTTTTTCGTTTCAAGCTTGTGTAAACATGAAACCGAATCCAAGCAAAGTTCTCCATGGTTCAAGCTTGTGTAAAAATGAACCCATACCCGATTTACATCTCTTGATTGCCATTTTTATCCGCTAAATTCTACTAGATGAGCCTTGGTTGTTTTCATTCCGTCGCCGCCATCTCTTTGGCCGATCATATGCTTTCACTTGGTTGTTTTTCCTTTCCTGAGGAACCACAGCGATGAGTGGTTTTATTAGCCAGCCTCTTGACCATTACATGTTTTGAGCAGTTCCACCATTACCAGAACCAGTTGCTACCCTTTATACCACTCGTTCCTCTAGGACGAGTCTCCTTTAAGCTCTTTTCTGACTCGTAAAAGATGAAAATATTGCCGAGTATTTTTCCATTTTTGACTCGTTAAAGAGAATAAAAATGGAGGTCTACTTTCAGCTCTTTTCCGACCATTTAAAGATGAAAAGATTGCCGAGTTCCCTCTTGACTCGTTAAATGGAAATAAGAGGCGGTCGTCTTTAAACTCTTTTCCGACCGTGTAAAAAGTAAAAGATTGTCGGGTCTTTGTCGTTTCAGGCTCGTTAATGGTTACGAAACGACGTGATATCAATCGCTTTTTACTTTTTCAGGTCGATGTCACTACATATGAAAAGTACTCCTCGATCATAATGATCGGGCGGTTCTTTCGAGCATTGTTTTATACTTTTTCGGGCTCGAGAGACACAACTTTACGAAAAAGGACCCCCCTGGAGTTTTTTTTTTCTGCTGTCTTTTCAAACTCTCTAAAACTTGATGACATCGGATCCCGTCGGAATGACGCCTCACAAGCATATGCTATCCCCGTCAAGCTTGTTAAAAATAACTGGGGTACTCGCCAGAAATGGTGGGGAAAATGGACCCATAATTATTGTCGTGTCGGCAATATGTTTCTCTTGAACATGGCACTTGTCTGCTTTCGTCTCTAGGTGGGGACATCTCATCTCGTTTTTCACTTGCCTCCATGGGTTTGGGTTATCCTGTTTGACCTCTCATCTGCTCATTGCCTTGTCACCATGACCCTTGATCATTTAATGTCAAATACTGCCAAGTCCACTGTCGTGCCACCGATATGTTCAAGAGAAGTTGACCTCTGCAGAATTACAACCTCCCTCTGATACCTCACATAATTCTGATTCACCACAACATTCTTCCTCTGTATCATGTCAATGATGTGGGAAACACTATGGCCCACCTTTGATCAAGGTCACTTCCTGTCGACTTCAGCTCATTATCCAGGAAGCTGATCTAGAGACTCCCTTCCGGTGCCTTGGAGCTTGCATGCCTCAATGGCAGGTTCTTCATGTTCGATGAGAGGTTTTCATCATTGGCCTCCGATCGAATGATTCTACGGGTGTTCGATGCTAGCTCACTCATTCGCACGCCGTAGATTGTACCTATAGTACCTTGAGGGCCATTGTCATTATTGGTGGTACCTCTCGCGTCTGTTAACAGTTTTCACTATTGGCTAGTAATCAGACGATGTTCATGCATGTTTGACTCCAACTCATGTATTCGCATGCCTGAACTTGTACTTTGTTCGGGTCGAGATGGAGCGCAAGACCCTAGATTTTGTTTTTTGGAATCTAGGCTGCGATTTGTGGCTTCTTATGATCATTACATGACTCATTCACTGGATGGCTGCGACCATGCCTGAGTCTATTTATCGATCCTCACTAGATGGTTGTGCACATACCTTGGATCTAGATTCTTGTCTGCTCTGTTATGGATGGCTGCGCCCATACCACATATATCATGTACTTGAGATATCAGTTGTACTTCTTTACGCAGGTTCTCTGACAGTATTGTTTTCAGTTACACATGTTCTTGTCAAAGCATTTCACCCCTCTCTCTCCCTCGAGCCTCATGCTTTAGGGGGCATCTGTTACACAGTAATTTGTCACTGTTTATCACCGTCCCTGTTTCCCCTCTCCTGTACATTGGAGGACTCATTCCGGGACTTGTGAGAAGTGACATAACCTGGAACCACTTGCATTATATTCCTCTAAGTGTGAGCTTCATATGCCCTAAAGACATCTCCTGCAGTATACCCATAAAAACAACCCTTTTTGCATTAGCGCGGGTCCGCAGTGTACTTCCCGTGCCAATGGGGGAAATCCTCTAAAGAGGGTGCGCCAGTTGGTGCTCTGTCTCAGAGTCGCACTCGCACCAACCCAGTTGGGTAAAGTTTTTAACGAACAAACTTCTGAAGGTTCTCCCTAACCCATTCCTCAACTGAATCTATGTTGAGCTAAGATGGTTTTGGCTTCGAGTCTCCATAGAAGGGAAGTGGTTTTCCACCTTTCATGGAAGCTTCTAAGTGATAAAGCCAATCCCATGGAAATTGTGATTGATCTTATCTCCTTCCCCTCTATCTATAAAAGCTTGTCTCTATGCCTTGAGCAAGCTAGTTCCAGCATAGTGCTAGTGATAGTAAGAGTTCCAGGAGTTCAAGAGATTGAAGTTGCAAGAGCCTTCTTTGCATCCATAAGGCCAAATCTAAGTGAGGAGATTCTTGTCACCAAGGAGAGAGAGGCTTGTTTCCCATCCCAACAAGCTTTGCAAGACTTGTGTAGCTGATCACCCAGCCAAAGGAGGATTTGACGTCAGAACTATGGTTGTATTCTTCTTTGTTGTTTATCAATAATAGATGACTATCATTATGGTTCCACTCTCATTGTCCTTTGTAATGATTGATGTTGAGTTATATCTTTTCTGACTGATATATAATTGCATCTATTAGATTTTATGCTTGTAATTGTGTTGTTCTTTGCATGTGCAGGTGTCCAATCACGGTGATCGTGGGGATCGTGACCGGTCGAAGCAAAGGAACGAGAGCGACGTCTCTTCTACGAATATTAGCGTTGGAATCCAAGTAGGTTCTCATCATCCACCTTTAATTTGCAATTAGGAACTTGCGTGATAGCATTGTTTGATTGTTGCTAGACCTGGTTTGGGCTAGTAGGGATCGTCTCTGTCCGCAGAGGGGATTTACCTCCACAACAAAGGGCTACCAAGTCTATTAGGAAATAATGACCGCCTTATGAAACACACAGATTATGTACATAAGTTGAACACATATGCTATTGATCAAGTTAATTCATCAACAAGTGCTTCAGGAGTAAAAGCACTCCCCACAGGCCAAACTCTTGATGATAAATTAGAAAATTTATTTTATATTGAGCATGAGGTAAAACATTTGTTTTAGCTCCAGCCTAATTTTTTTAGATATACAGAAGCTGATGAAACCTTAAGGAAACTTCAAAGACATAAGTTGCTAGATCAACAATGGTGGGAAGACATTCTGGCAATTTTGTAAGTATCTCTTGGACAAAGCAGAGATTTTGGGTTATTGTTCCGCAACTAGATAAACAGAGATGAATGAGGAACAAGCGGGTCAAAGTATGTTGAAACAAGATTGAAAAACATCTGACAAAAGACGCAGTAGCTAGCACAGAGTATCAGTAGAAGACAACTATGAACCAACTCGTAGCACCTACCTCTAGTACATCCAATTAAGAAGGAGCGGCCAGAACAACATCAATTTATTGTTTCCCTGTTTCCGAGACTGTTTGTCTCTATATTTTGTAAAAAAAGGCATTAATCATCATTAGATATTATCTCTATCAGATATTTTGATATTTTGTATAAATACCCCCCAAGCAAAGTATTTGGGGTTGGTTGGAGAGTGTTCTCAGACTTTGTTATAACTCTGAACTTTGGAATAAAAGAGGTTGTTGGAACCATTTGTTGTCTGGCCTACTGGATGAGGAATTGACACTGAGGACCTGTTATAGAATTCTTGAATCAGCTTATGGATCAATAAGTTCCTTCTAACTTGTGTTTTACAGTTTCTACGTTTACTATATCATCTATGTTTCATGATCTGAATAATAAGGAGAAAGAATAACTCAAAATTTGCTTAACTACACTCTATTTTCAGTCTTTATTATTCTCTATGTTTTCTTCAGAATTAGAATAAACAGTGAATTCTTAATTGCTCCTGTTTCCCTTGATTCTTTCCTCTGGACTATTAGCTCAGGAATTTTTAATTGCTCCATAGCAGTAGTCAGCCATTTTCCCTCTGTCAAGATGATGAAGGACTCTTAATTGCCCTTCATCCATCTGACTCCATTCCATCTGATTACAACCTTTAAATTGTTCCATATTTGAGTACCTTGCTCTGTGATGCCATCCTCAGTTAGAAACCAAAACTAGGAAGCCATCCTTCTTTGACTCCATCATGCCCAATGGACTGAACTCTTCATGTTTTGCCTCACTATTATATTGAATCTCTCCACCCAAACACAAAACAAAACCCTTGTACTTCATAACTAGCCTAACACTTCTCAAAACAAAGCTAAATCATAAAGAGAGAGCCCTCTCTGGATGCAGATTGGCTAGAATCTGTGTCTAAAATATTGGTCTATGGTTACCTCGACCGTATTCCATTTCTTACAACTTTTGGGAACAACCTGAGTCATAACAGTGCCCAAATGGATCTGTAACAGCTGCCCCCTAAAGCATGAAGTCATAAAAATGCCAATGTCGAATGAAATGATTTATGATGTGATGAGAAGGTATTGAAGTGGAAGGTGACCTACATCAATTACAATACATATTTCATGATATTTGATTTTACGTCAATTGTTGAGGTAAGGCATACCCATGCTTAGCTTATAAACTTTCATTACATGTACATAAAAAACCGTCTACAGATATAGACCCATGATCAGAATGACCATCAGTGTAAAGCCATTGTACATATGATTTAGTACTCCTGAAATCATAGCCCAGATGGATGAAAATAGATCCAGGGTCTTCTATCTCATTCAATCGTTCGCTCAAGTACGAGTCTAACCATGTGAATATGTGATCTGAAGTCGAACATGGGAAGACACCATCTGATTACTAGCCAATAATGTAAGCTGTTAACAGATGCGAGAGAAATCACCGATAATGAAAATGATCCTCAAGGTAATGTAGTACATTATGCATGGTGTGAATGGATGATTTGATGTCTAACACCATACACAACCTTTCGGTCGAAGTCCATTGATGTATGCCTTTCACCGGAAGCGAGAAACCTGCCATTGATGCATGCAAGCCTCAAGGTACTGGAAGGGTGTTTCTAAGTCAACTCCTTGGATAATGCGTTGATGTCAACAAGAAGCGACTCGTCACAGGAGGGCCTCGATGTATCCCACATCAATGAAAAGAAATGAATGTAGTTATTTAGAGATGGAATTTGACTGACAACACAAGGTTCAAGAATGGTAGTCATGAAAATGAAGATTTGTGGTATTGCAAAGGATGAATTTTGACTGAATGACTTCTCTTGAACATGTTGGTGACACTGAAATGAATTGGTAGCATTGACCCAAACAAAGTGATGGATGGTATGATAGACCAATGGTGTGATACCCATCAAGCTAATAACCCAACCCAGATAGTCATGGTGATGGAGTGAAAGTGTCATGTTCAAAAGCGACCTGCTACTGTGAAGTGGTTTTCCCCTTTTTCCATTTTCTCCAGTCATTGTTGACTAGTACCTCTTTATTTTTATCAAGCTTGAGGAGGATAACGTATGCTTGTTGTATAATTTCACCATTAGGGTGAATCCATCACTATTTGATTTTTTAACGAGTCTAGCAAAGGTGAAACTCGATCTTGTCTAGATTGACAAGTTTGTCACTATTTGATGTTTTAACGAGTTTAACAACAAAGATAAATCAGTCCTTTTCATGTTTAGAGAGTTTGAAAAGGGACAAAAAGAAAACTCTACAAGTTATTTTCGTAAATTTATCTCTCATGCCCGAAAAAGCGTAAATAAAACAAGAGAGATATCATTTCCAATCCATTAACGAGTTGGAAAGGACAAGCACTTGGAAATATTTTCATGTTTAGAGAGTCTAAAAAGAGCTCAAAGAAGACTCCAAGGGGGTTCATTTTTCGCTTTTAACAGAGCTCGAAAAAGAGATAAAAGTGTGCTCTGTGGTCAAAGGTACAATTTACAATCAAGCACGTTATATTTTGTAAGTCAGTTGCAAAACCTGCTCAAAACACCACCAAATGGATTAAAAATACATGTTTCATTGGCAAAAATAGGTAAATACTAATGTTTACTCAATTAATCAACATGAAATAAACATAAAACAAGTTTTTACCATGAAATTTTTACCATTTGGAACTTACCATTCAGTTTTGTGCTCTGAGTTAGTTTTTACCTCGATTTTCACTAGTTGATTGTGAGAGATTCTGCAGACCATTTCTTGAGTCATCTAGACCAAGTAGGAGATAAACCTATATACTTTATTTTCAAGTCATTATTTTGTCATTTCATGCAAGTTTTAGGGTTTTTTGGGGCCATCAGGGTTTCATTTTTTTTCCCTGGGATTAGCGTAGGCTTTCACATCAAAAATTGCATTGAAAAGCACCCAGATAGAAGGTTGCATGCTTTGCAGCACACTATCTCTTTGCATGGGCTGTGCTGGGTGAGTTTCCCAAGTTTGATTTAGCTATTTTCTCCAAAATTTGTCATGCTTTTTTCATGGAAAGGATCCTAATTAAGCTTATGATGGTGTTTCATGCTTTCATAGGATTAGAATGTTGATTACATGGCGAGAATGTGAGCACGGAGAACAAGACATGGTTGCCCTAAATAATCTGGGTACAGTTGAGGCCCTCAAAAATTGCGGTTTGCTCAAATACTTTAAGTTGTTCGGAATGAGGCAACAAATAGAACTACTATAGTTCCTTGTTCATGCATGGGATCCAACAGATCAAACATTTCACATTAGGGACAAGATGGTCCCTATTACCATTGATGATATTTACTTTCTTACCAGATTGTCGAGGAGAGGTGGCCCCATCTCACTTTTTGGATTTTCCCGCGGAGGTGAATCGGTGAGAGATTATATTAGACAGTTTTTTCGGCCAATTACACATCCTAACAAGGATGGGAAAATAAACATCAGGGATGTAGGTGATTTTCCTTTGAGAACGATCCTCTTCACAATCACAAAATTAGTTGGCAGTGTGACACTACATTTGGCGAACAAATCTCATATGCAGTATGCATTGGAGTGTATAGAGCCAAAATTTTTCAACTGGTGTGAGGTTGTGCTTTCCTCACTAAAAGAACAACTGACCAAGGTAAAAAGTGGTAGGACGAATAATTTCTGATGTGGTTTGATATTAATCGCTTTTACCTTAGAGAGAATACCATTGATGCAACCACATCATGTATCACTAGGTGTAGCTCGTCCTAGAGATCCACGTATGCAGAGGTGGGTCGAATTGATGGCTCGACATGCAGGTCAATCAACAATCATTTTTTACACTGCATTCTTCAGTTCGCTTGAGCGACAACACCTTGTCATCAAGTAGCATCCATACTCAGGGATGGATTTATGTGGAGATCCATATTTGATTCTACCAGTTGGAGCACAATGGGGTGCTATGGGTAAGTTGTTTGACCAAAGTGTTTTTTGATTTTTCAAGTTTCTACATGTTTTTTATGTTTTTAATGTTTCCAAGACTAAACTAAAATTACCCTTATGCATGCAGATGTGGGTACTGTTCGACCTGTGGCACACCAACAAGTTGTAGGTGGGCCAACATGGAGAAACATTGGGAGAGCAGTTCTCTAGGACTTGAATTTGGCCGAGACCTTAGCAGAGTTGCAGGATCACATAGAGGGATTAACCCTTGGTATTCTAGATTTCCGGATCAAGGAGTTACCTATGAGGCTACAATGCCACACTATTGGTGTTCCTAGCCGTTGGGCTAGGCTTTTGCGCATGATAGCACAGGTTGTGACCTATTACCATGAACACCACTAGATCTACTTAGGATGTTTTGCATGCATTTTGAGTTTTTGGGTTAGATGACCAAACGTGTCTTGGACACAAATTTTGTAAAAACTTTTAAAACACCTATCTATTTTATTTTTAGAGTTTTCTATGGTCATATGAAATCCTATTCAACTGATGATGTGAATTGAAAATACTACTTTTACATGTGTTGCAAATGTTTATTTAACACATAATTTGCTAGAGAATCAGCTAATGTGTTAAAATTTATGGAAATATGTTGATATTGAATGTGTTCAAAAAGTCTTTCCAAAATACGAAATCTAAGGAACATATGAAAAATTGTTGGATTTCGAATAGTATAAATGTTTGTTAGTTGTAGCACAATGAGTTGCGAGTCCAGCCTAACGATGATTCAACAAATTCCAAGTGAAATGGCATCATATATTAGTTCAATCAACACACTATACTCAACGATGTTTTACATCGATCGACCGATACAAATCCCTTGGAAACTCACTAATGCGCCACTTGGAGAGAAAATAGCCCATGCTATAGAGGACAATTTTTGTGTACTAGGACTAGCACCATCGGCATAACCAACAAAAGGTTCCAAAGACTCTGACATCTGCAACAAATGCAAAGTGGATTACTAACCAGATAAAAATATCTAAAAGACACACACACACACATGCAATGAAAGCATATATACAGTGAGTTTTACTACACTTAATCAAGCATATTAATGTTTCAGGTACAACCCCTTTCGGGGCTGCGACAATGGAATCCCATCATAATATACTAACTCGTAGTCACCTTTTTCCAGAAAACGCTTGACAATATAAGGACCCATCCACATTAATTTGAATTTCCCTGCTCTAAGTTTATCAACTTCCTGATCATAAAGCAAGACCAGGTCTCCTTCTGACAAGATACGAGGCTTGACATTTCTATCATATTGTGCCTTAATACGTTTCTTATGCATTTCGTTAGCCAATGTGGCATCACAACAGGTTTCATCCAGATGGATTAATTCCAAGAATCGAGCTTCTTCTTTAGAAGTGTTGGGTAACAGGTCAATCGCGAGTTTGAGAGATGAAATTTTGCATTGTATCAGTAAGGTTTCTTCCAAACCATACACCAACTAAAAGGGTGTGAATCCAATTGCATTTCTCACCAAGGTTCAATATGCCCACAAGGCATAGAACAAGATTAAGTGCCAGTTTTTCTTATGAACCCCTATCATTCTCTGCAACATCCACTTCAGGACTTTGTTGATGGCCTCATCTTGTCCATTCACTTGCAGGTAATAAGGGGTAGAACTATCATGTGACAGTCCTAACATAGCAGTTAACTTAGCCATCATGTGATTGCAAAAACACAACCCATGATATGTTACTATGGCTTTTGGTACACCAAACTAGGCAACCACATGGTTAAAAAATAAAAGAGCAGCAGTTTCGCCATTGTTGTTCAATGTTGGCATCACCTCGACCCATTTGGTAAAATAGTCAACGATGACTATAATATAGCCATGCCCCTCGGTCGAAGTGGGGTTACATGTCATAAAGTCAATGCCCCATTTGGTGAATGGGCCAACACCAATAAATGGATGCAATGGTGTAGGTGTTAATCTATTTTTTCGGTCATATATCTAGCATGCGTGACAACTTCTGACAACAATAATACAATCTTTGAATATATTTGGCAAGAAGTAACCAGCATGGAGAATTCTTTGTGTGGTTGCATATCGGGATAAGTGTCCACCACAAGCACCTGAATGGAAATCATTTAATGCTTTCTCGACTTCCTCATGTGTGAGGCACCTCCGTAAAACCGTATCGATACCACGATGGTAAAGAGTGTCGCCAATGATCAGATAATCTTTGGCTTGCTATCGAATACATTGTTGTTGCGAGAGAGAGGTATCAGGCTAGAAAGTTTGGGTCTGGAGATAGATCAGTATATCTCCATACCATGCATCAGATGATGATATCAGAAACAAAGACTCATCCAAAATCGATGGTTCAGATGTTGAATCAATGGAGGTTGAGGGAAGGTCGCAAAGTAACTCCGCGACAACTAGAGATTTTTTTGATTTGGACTTGATGAATTCTAAATCAAATTCCTGTAAAATAACTATCCATTTTGAGTATTTCCCCCCTAGCAATTGACGTGAAAAAATATATGTCATAGGGTTGCAATCTGAAATGACAATTGTTTTCTGTAGCAGGATGTAATGGCGAAATCTTTGAATAGCTTACACAACTACCAAAGCTAGTTTTTCAACATAGGAGTACTTACTTTCTGTATCGTTGAGATTATGACTCAAGTAATAAATTGGATGTTCAATCCCATTTTCTTCTTGGACTAAAATGATGCCAATGGTTGTATCTGTAGTGGCAAGATACTTGTAATAGTCGTTTTGGTAGTTTGGAGAATACATTAATGAAGCTCTAATCAAGGTATCTCTAAGAGCATCAAAGGAAGCTTGCGCAACCTGATCCCAATGGAAGGGTATCTCCTTTTTTAAAAGACGTGTAAAACCTTTAGCCATCTCAGTGTAATTAGGAATGAACCTCCTCAGAAATTTTTCTTTCCCTTGGAGTCTCTATAACTGTAAAAGATTTGAAGGTGGAGGAAAATCTAGAATTTCTTAAACCTTTGGATCAAGTTGAATCTCCTCTCTAGACACTACAAATCCAAGAAATCGACCAGAACCAACACAAAACACAAATTTCTATGGATTGAGTCATATATTGTAGTATTTGCACCACAAAAATATTACTCTCAAATGTTGTGGGTGATTAGTCCGCTTTCGTGAATGAGAAGGTAAATCGTCAAGGTAAGGTTGAACAATGTGCTTGATGTCATACATGGCATAGTTCATTGCCCTCTGAAATGTAGCCCCTGCATTCTTCAAACTGAAAGGGAGTTTCCAATAGGTGAATGTGCCCCATGGACAAATAAAAGTTGTTTTTGATTGGTCCTGTGGGTGGATATTGATTTGATTGTAGCTGGAAAATCCATCCATAAATGAGTATATTTCGCATCTGACACATTCGTCAATAATCTGGTTGATAAAAGGAGTAGGATAATTGTCCTTTGGACATGCCTTATTTACATCCCTATAATTGATGCACACTCAAATTTCCCCTTGTTTCTTCATGATAGGAACAAGGTTGGAAACCCAGTCAGTAAGAGGTATAGGGTAAATAAAACCAGCCCGCAAGAGTTTTTCAACTTCTACTTTAATTGCAGCGGATTTCTTTGGATGAACAGGTCGAAGCCACTGTCGAACTGGCTTGACCTCAGGGTGAATTTTGATTTCGTGTTCAACAATATTAGAGTTAATTCCTAGCATCTCCTCGTAAGACCATGCAAAGATATCTCTAAATTCATGAAAGAGAGTACAGTAACTATCGAGTTCTGATGGAGAACAATATTTTCCGACATGAATGTTCTCTACAATATTAGTCTTGGTCGAAATATTAATAGAAATAGTTTCTTCAATATTTGACAGGTTTCACTCAAATTCTACTGTGTCTATGAAAACTAAATTCGAAAGGAAATCAACAACTGAAGGGTGGTTTAGCTCATTTTAATAATCATCAATATCATCTGGAAGATGGTAACGATGATGATAATCTTCCCAAGGTTCTTCTCCTATCATCATTGATTGGATGATTCCTTCATTCGTAGAATGTATACAAGAGAAAGGATCGAAAGAAGTACCATATTCTAACAAACGGTCTACCCCTACAATTGGTGAATGTGGATTTGGGTTTTCCGCACAAGCCCGAAAAATTGATTACTATGCTAGTTCAATGGGGCTTAGCAGCATTACCTCAATTTTTCTATCAACTTCAAACTTGTTGGTAATCCTCCTTAAATCAAATGAGGTGGAGGAAATCATGTTGCAAATACTTTCTCTTGACACTTCCACCAAATCAAATGGTGATGGTAGCATAAAAGTACGCATTAGGGAAGGATATTAAAGAGGCCTACTCCAACACTTTGAAGTGACAACGGCGGTTTGTGTACCAATGGAATGCTTCCTGTAGCTTGTGAGCTATTGGCAAAGAAGGCCAGTTGTTCAATGACTGTGCTTCCACCCTTATGAGGAAATGCAATAGTACAAAAGTATGTGGAAACCACAATAGCCATAGCATATACCCATGGCCTTCCCAGTAAAATGTTGTAATTGAGGGGTCCGTCCACTACCTCAACTTCAACAGTAACTATTTTTCTCCCTAGTTCAATTTGCAGGTTACTCAAAATCCCACAAGGAATATATGTTATTCCGTCAAAATCTTTTAACATGGTTGGTGATCATGAATGACGGTGAACCAAGTGTTTTCAAGCAGCTTATTGACATAATGCAAGTAGATGCCCCCTCATCAATAATAGTTCAGTGAACATTCTTATTGAGAGATTTTACTTGAATTAGGAAAGCTAATTGCACCGGTATCTATGGTGTATATCCCGCATGGTTAAAAACCACAAGATTGGAGTCCGTAGGGTCTATTCTGCCAATTGTTGACAGTAAAACCTGCTTCTGGGAGGGACAATTTTGTAACACCTCGAGTGTTGACATAGTAGAAGGTGATTGAGAAAGATCTTCCACTATGTTATAGTTTTGAGCTGCTCGAGCTCGAGGGTTAAATGTCGATTTATGCACAACTCCCTTTGGTGGTTTTATTGTCAATTCTGGTACGATAGGTGGAATATTTTCAGATGAAGTCAAAGTCGAAGGATTAGGTTGATCAGTGGCCTGATTATTCAACGATGATGGTGGATTTACATAATCTTTATTTCTCATTGACACCAAAGCTTCATTTTGTGGCTTTGTGATGGATAACATGAGTACTTACGATATGGAAGCATGGTCTGTTGCAACCAAATGTGTCTCTGGGTTTGGAAACGGATCAGTCAACACTGTAGATGTGTTTGAAGTCTTTAAAAGTTTAGAGACCTCTAGGCAGTGTGGACAATATCTTGTAAAATTCTCATCATTACCGATTAGACATGGATAATGAGGTTTCCTTGTCGAAGTAGAGGAATCAGATGATTTCTCTTGAGGGGAATTATCTTGTTTCTTTTTGTTTTTCCCCTTTTTCTTGCCTCTTGGTTGCTTTTGATTTTTTCCTTTGTCAGATGACACGACATTAACTTCGGAAGCAAGAGTGTTTTCTGATGCATTAGTAGTTTGATTGGTAATGGCAAGAGTTTGACTAGATGGTCTTCCTACCATTTGCATGCTCGAAGAACTGATCACACCATCGTCGGCATGAGAGTCCTTACTCGATTGTGGAGGAGGAGGAATAATGAAAGCTGGTCGAGGTGCATTGGGAATTTTGTCGTAGAGCGTTCCAGATTGTGTGTAAGTCAAACCCAAGTATTGGGCATGAGAAATTACTTTCTCTTCCGTGACAACTCCACCTTTTGCCACATCCTCAGTGATTGATGGCAACAAGGATTTTATGAACCACTCAGCTAAAAGCTGACCAGGAACATATGTCTTAACCATTCGACGACGACGCCACCACTCATAAATATGATATGATATATGGGTAGAAGTAGTCTATTTAAAGTTGGCTAGGAGTTCCGTTCCAGTCTCGTATCTTATAGGTAACTGGAAGTCGGTCAGAAATGTGGTGGCTAAAGTTGTAAAGTTGTTGAAAGAAGCTCTTGGTAACTCGATGTACCATTTAGTAGCCAGACCAGTAAGTGTTATTTGGAAACAATGGATTCTAACTGAATCATAATTTAAGGAGTTTGATGAACACCACAAATGAAAGGTCATGACATGATTTTATGGGTCTTCTCTGGGATTTCCATTGAATTTCGGAATGTCAGAAGGTAACTTATGCAGAATTATCGGCCACCAAGGTGCATATAATATTGGATCATTAGTGAGCCGATTTAAATCTGGTAATTCTAAAGTTGCTACAAATGGAAACTATGGATTTAGGTATGGTTGAGCATACCCAGGATATGATGGAATTGCCTAAGAAATAGGTCTTTGCATACCAACATAGGGCATCTTCATTTGGTAACCTTGGTAAGGTTGTTGTTGAACAAATTTGGCATAAGGTGGTTATTGATAACCAGGTTGAATTTGTGGTTGTCCATAACCTGCAAAGCCTTGTTGACCAAGACCTTGGTAAGCTTGATATTGTCCAAACCTAGGTTGAGCCTGTTGGGCAAGTCCAAATTGGGGTTGAAATTGCTGGAATTGAGGTTTTTGAAATTGAGGCTGCCACGGTTGTTGAATCAATTGTTGTTGTTATTGGTACAACTGTTGTTGATTTAACGGTTGTTGTTTCCCAACAATGAAAGGTTGGCTAGGTTGTGAATAAACTATACTAGTGTAATCTTGGGTCAGTCCAAATAAGGGTATACTAACCTGACATTGTTGTTGAACCCTGAAAACAAGTGGTATTTGTACAACTTGAGAAACTTGAGCTTGTTGACTTGAAACTTGTGGTTGCGAGGTAGAAGGACCAGTTTGTACCAATTGAGATACAACAATTTGAACTTGTGATTGTGGTACAGTAGTAAAAACAGGTGTAGTAGGAATAGCTGACATAGTTTGCATTGGTTGTGTTGGATACACAAGCCTTGGTTGAACTGGAATTTTGGTTGCCATTGGAAAACTCAAATTCCAGTTAACCTGAATACTGTGGGATATTACCATATGACTGTCCTCTAGAATAAGGAGGATATGATGAATAAGCATATTTCTCTCCATATGGTGGCAATCCAGTATTTAATGGATACGTAGGTCTTCGTTGACTAGATTTCCCAGCTTGATATTGATATGCAGGATCAAACTGTTGAGTTCACGTTAAAGAAGAACCAGGTAAAATTTCGGTTGAGGACATGGGTGATGACCATGGTGTAGAAGCAACCCTTGAGTGGGTTCCAGATAAAGATTGGTAACCAACCGGGATAGATGATTCACCATATAGGTGTGACTCAGGTGTGGTAGAAAACATCAAAGAGGTTGCAACCGAAGATTCTGTTGTAGCTACATTAGATGATATAGTCTGGGATGTTGACAATTGTTCAGCCATAGTTAACTGACCCAAAAGTTTTCCTAAAGAATTGACAGGTACTTGAAAATAAGCAAGATCAAACGGAGCAGTAAAATGAGGAGTATGAGGGTAAAGATAAAGCCCAGCTCCAAAGTGGAATGGGGTTCCAGGTGTAGAATCTTCTTCTAATTCTTCCTCTATAGAAATTAAACCTGGTGGAAGAAATTCACCATCTGGTCCGTAAAATATTTCTAGTGTTGATAAAGTTGGATTTTTAGTAGTTACAGATGTATGAGGGGTAATTGGTTGATTGTCTTCCGGTAAAGTAACAACTTCTGAATTTTCAAATTCAAAGTCCAGATGTTCAGGTAAATGAACAACAGTTTCAGAAAGAGGTTCCTGAACAACTTCAAGTTCAGATGTAACTTATGTTTGAACTGTGATAGGTTCTGGATTAACTTTTGGTTGAAATGATTCAAGTTCAGAAGTAATTTCTTATTGAGCAACTTCAATTTGAGGATCAACTTGTTGTTGAACAACTTCGATTACTGTTTCACTAGGATCAATGCTAATGTCCTCAGGTAATTGTGAGACTTCTCCTTTAGAAACAGATGTACCTGAAATGGTTTGAGTAACTGGAGTCCCAGTACTTTCCAAAATAGATGATTTAGGTAATTTAGATGAAGAAATAGGAGTTCTCAATGTACTTGACTCAGTTAAGCGAGACTGCTTTGATCGAATAGGTGTAGCTTTAGGTAGCAAAGGCAGTTTGCTCTCTATTCTCTGTGAACGATGGGGTAAGGGTTGATGCTCCTCCATGATTGCTGATTAATTTTATTATAAAAAAATAAATGAACAAAAGGGGGTAAACTAGGCAAAAGGTTTACCAAGCAATTGTGAACTGCAAAATACCTCCTGGTGAACCAAGAAATATGGGTAGGAAATCTCCTCGAATGTTTTGTTCGGTGTATCACAGTGTACAAGGCAGCCAACTCAGTTACTTAAGGATGGATAGCAACCTAGAGTTGTCCTCCCATATATACCCAAAGGTACATGTAGGCCCAGTCTATATAAGCGCTATCTAATGCAAAACCACATAGTGAGAGCATTCCCATATACTTTACGTACTGTAACACCGCCCTATATACCTGAAGGTATGTGGACGAGCTATGATATACTCATGTACGTGGAATGAGGTATCACACTCGAGATGTATTGCAGACAAGTAGCAACAACTGCTTTGTTTTACGACGTCAGAACACATCTCTAGCCTAGAACCACTAAATGTTCTCGTTAATGACAATGCTCCATTAGGTAAACTGATGTTAATTTTTAGTTGATCTTGCTTAGGAGTTTGCCTTTCAAGTTCACCACATGATGTATTCTGAAATTCCTAGGAATACAAATATCATGATAAGCATTCTTTCCATTCAATTTAATGATGAAACTCCTAACTACCTAGGGATAGAGCAATCAGATTTCTTTCGATCAAAGAGAAATGAGTAGAATCTAATGCAATTTCCCTACACTATTCCTATGAGCACACACAAAATTTTTCAATGCAACATGCATGTATTTATTTTCAGTTTCTTTAATGTGAATATGGAAAAAAGGAAATATGCACATACAATCAATCGATCTTTCATAAGAACGAAGACTTTTATGACAATTCTAATTTGAAGGAAAAGAAGACTTTACGACACTTTCTTCGGCATGAAGATTAATCAACTATATTCTAACTTTGACTATCGATCAATATTGACAAATAAAACATTAAGAAACATTAATCAATCCAATCAAAGTTGAGCTAGACCAGGAGATAGAAACTTATTTTCTAAGACATAACATTCATTGATCAATCAACAAACAAACAAATAGAGAAAAATTGGTAAAAACACTTTCCAAAGGTGGGAAATTGACCCTAGGAGGATTAGTGTGGCCCAGAGTGGGAGATAGTGCACTTTAGAGCATTGTCCCTAAGCCAGGGGTGCTCTGCAGTGCACTATGTCCCTCACAAGCCTGCACTAGTGACAGTAAGCTATTTCAAGAGGCAATTTGACACAGTTTTGACCAATTTTTCAATGCAAAGAGCTGAATTACAATCTATGAACACAAATAAGGTTTGCAAGGATGTCCTAGGAGGTGGATAAGCTACTAGGAAAGAGGATCTTTCCCCAATGGAGTCGCCAATTTGTTTTGGAGAATTTGGTATCTACGAATAAATACTAATTCCCTAGATAAGTAGTTGTATCTAGAACAACAATTTAAAGTATTTTAGACTTTTCCTATAAGCAATAGATAAGATGAGAAGATAAGAAGACCTACTTGTAGTTTCGCTTTCCTCTCGTCTCCCTTGTATCGATCCTGTCACTCCTTCTCGTACTTAATATGCTTGAGAAGTACCCTGTAAACACAATAGAAAACAAAGAACTAATTAAAGCACACGATCTATTGAATACAAGTGAAAGGAATCAGATACAATTCACACATATAAGCATTATGAAATAATACAAACATATGGGAAAAAGGTTCAGACACTTTATTAGATAGAAGAAGGAATTACAACCATTGGTGTCTGATTCAAAGCCATTCCTCCAGCTTGGATCCCATCCACATCACATCAAAAGCATGACAAACTTGTAGCATTACAATACTTGTTTCAAACCCAAGTCTCATAGTAGCATTATCTCCTTACAATTCAACATAATCCAGTCCCTGATCACTTCGATGAGTGGTCAATTTATAGGAAGATGAAGGAGGTTTTATCATAAATGCTGGAATTGAATGGCCTTCCATACTTAGAATTAGTTCCATGGAGGAAGGGATGAGAGGATAGGATGCACCTTAACTCATTCCTCATCCATTTTCGAGCTCTAAGGAGTTGATAAGTGAGGGAACCTTCTATATGACTCCAAAAGATAAGAATATTCCCCAAACCCTATGTGAATTTCACTCATTCTCACCCAGCGTAGGTGAAAGGAAGCCTAAGTGCTCTGTAGAGCACCTTAGCAGTGGACTCAACTGCTCTGTAGTGCACCTTTACAAGGGCTTACCTATGCTAGTCCCTCTAGAGGCTATTTTTGGATGTCTTCAAGTAATGAAACTGTCTAGGAAGGAGGCATTCAAAGGGGTGACTTGTTTAAGGCATGAAGCAACTGAAATTAGGGTTTGATGAGCCCTAAAACATTGGTTTGAAAGTTGGGATTGATGTGCCCAAATGGATCTATAACACATACATATTCAGATACTAAAATAGGAGAATCAAATGGTCTAGTTGTTGAAGCTTTAATATACATTGTTAAAGAAGAGAAATGCCAATTCCAAAATCACATTTGTATGTTATTCTTTGACCATTATGCTAATGAATATTATCTTGATCCAATTAATATTCAAATTTTTCATGAGATTCTCTTGCACTCACCCTCTTTTTGTGACCAAGGCATTGTGCTGGCTGGATGTGGATGTTAAGATAATCTCACGGATCATAACATGCACGAAAATACACCATTGTTGCAACTTGATATGAATATGAAAAAATTGAATTTTGAATCAAATTCAGCTACAATCAAACTCTCTCCTCCCGAGTCTCCTCATATTTCATCACCTATAGCACACTATTCATTATACCTAGATGTGTTTGATGATTCTATTATACCAACATTTTCTCTAAACCCTTTAGATCCTTATTTTGTTGAACTTGGTTGCAACATGGTATAGGATGGTGTGGCTTCACAATCAGATGATGAAGAGATTGAATTCATTGTTCATCATTTTTTCAATTGTAGATATTTCGTAGGTCAGGAGGAAGATGTTACAACTTTAAATGTTCAAGGGATTTTTCAAATTGATATATCTGAATTTTGTTGGCATCTTGGCACAGGTGTGGCGCTATGATACAGGTGTTGTCCTTGATGGCAACTCTCTTTGATGACAGATCTCCGTTCAGACTACAGAATGAAGAGAAATCTCATATACGCAGGTTAATTAAGTCCAAGTTGCGTATACACGCTGGTGATCTGCATACTAAGTCGCGTATATGCAGGAGAGATATATACGAAGGCGCGTATACACGCAGATGCATGAACAGAAAAGGGCGTATATGTCGGGAAGCTTCCTTTTGTTCCGTGGTAGTTAGTCCTCGGTACTTGTGCCCATGTCTTTGGACCAAAGTATCTCGACAGACGTGTTGATCTCTAGTTTTGAAGTTGATGGTTTTGGATTTCTATGGTTTTGGCTCTTGGTATTGAGCAAGGCCTAAGGCTATATAAGGAGAAGAAGATCATTAGGCAATGACATCTTTTGAAAAGTCTTGAATATCTGAAAAAGGAAGAGATCTGGTATGCAGGTTCTGGGTTGCTTGATCTAAGCTAAGGAGAGATCACATCGGTTGATGGAAGACTAGATCTAAGGATAGATCGGGATCTAATGGTTTGAAATGCACTATTATAATATGGTGAATAATGTCCTTATGCACTTAACTGGAGATAAACTAACTGAATTATAAGATTTCTGGTTATACGCTATTTTCTTTAGACACAGTTGCGTGTACACGCTGGTTCACTTAACGAAAGTAGCGTATATGTTTCTGAGCATTGAAAATTTTTTACAGTTCTGATAATACTGATTCACCCCCCCCCTCTCAGCATTATTTCCAACAATTGGTATCAGAGCAGGTCCTTCAGAGAAGCTTGACCGCTTGAAGGTAGATCGTTCATCATGAGCAACTACGAGAAAGAAGCATCAATCAGGCCACCGGTTTTTGATGGGACAAACTTCAATTATTGGAAGGTAAGAGTTACTGCCTATCTTCAATCTCTTGGTACAGAAGTTTGGAACATCGTAGAGACAGGCTACACTTTTCCTTCAGCTACTCCTACAGATGCAGCCGAGAAAAAGAAATATGAACTTTGATGACAGATCTCCGTTCAGACTACAGAATGAAGAGAAATCTCATATACGCAGGTTAATTAAGTCCAAGTTGCGTATACACGCTGGTGATCTGCATACTAAGTCGCGTATACGCAGGAGAGCTATATACGAAGGCGCGTATACACGCGCTTTTAACGAAGACAACCTGCGTACAGATCTAAAAATAAATTCTCTCAACTTGCAGCTGTACCAGACATCAGTTAGACCCAGAACATAACATTGCGTCAGTATGCAGATCTAGAAATACGCA
This sequence comes from Pinus tabuliformis, assembly GCA_031772625.1. Taxonomy (NCBI): domain Eukaryota; kingdom Viridiplantae; phylum Streptophyta; class Pinopsida; order Pinales; family Pinaceae; genus Pinus; species Pinus tabuliformis. The sequence continues at coordinate 852,363,374 of CM062820.1, read as the reverse complement.
TAATCAACCATATCATAATATGGTGAAATGCACTATTATAATATGGTGAATAATGTCCTTATGCACTTAACTGAAGATAAACTAACTGAATTATAAGATTTCTGGTTATACGCTGTTTTCTTTAGACACAGTTGCGTGTACACGCTGGTTCACTTAACGAAAGTAGCGTATATGTTTCTGAGCATTGAAAAAGTTTTACAGTTCTGATAATACTGATTCACCCCCCCCCCTCTCAGTATTATTTCCAACAATTGGTATCAGAGCAGGTCCTTCAGAGAAGCTTGACCGCTTGAAGGTAGATCGTTCATCATGAGCAACTACGAGAAAGAAGCATCAATCAGGCCACCGGTTTTTGATGGGACAAACTTCAATTATTGGAAGGTAAGAGTTACTGCCTATCTTCAATCTCTTGGTATAGAAGTTTGGAACATCGTAGAGACAGGCTACACTTTTCCTTCAGCTACTCCTACAGATGCAGCCGAGAAAAAGAAATATGAAACAAATGCGAAAGCAGTCAATACTCTATCGGGATGCATCTCTCAATCAGAATTCATGAAGGTAATGCACTATAAATCTCAGACAAAAGCTGGGAGTAGTTGATGCTTCATCCTGTTGTTGAAGCTTGTTTGTTCTACAGAAAAGTTGGTATACGCAAGTTACGTAAGGGATATCCGCGTACATACGCAGGTTTATGCAGGAGAAATCGCGTATATGGAGTTCTGAACAGCAATGGGTATGTCAGAATTCTTCAGGCACAGTTTCAGGGGGTGCAGCAGGCACAGGTTCAGGGGAGCAGCTTAAAAGTCTCATAAAGCATTGTTGGCATTTAGGTGTTTTTGGTTGTTGATTTCAGGAGAAGGGGCTCAGAAAGAAATCCTGGTTGCTGATCTAAAAGATGTTTATCAGATGCTGCTGGTGATTTTCATAAGTCTTGGTCTAGATCTGTTGTCTCTATGTCATGTATCTCTTTTGTGATATCTCTTTTATGGTGTCAAGGTCATGTAACGGCCTATGTTGGTTTCCCCACTATGCCTGGGATGAATGATGTAATATAATTGGTTGTTTCTGGTGTGTCCCCTCTTGGTAGGGAGTATGGATGTATGTATTGAGTTTTTTTTTTTGGTGATAGGAAGGTCCCTTATGGTGTATAAGTCTTGGTTCTTGTTGAAGAACATCTTTTGAAGATCTGGCCTACAGTCAGGGGGAGCATGTTTCAGCATAGCCAAGCAGAGGTATCAGCATGTCTTCAGGGGGAGCACAACCCTTTGCCCTTGATGACAAAGGGGGAGAATGATTCTAAGGATCGGAAGGTTGCCATCAAGTCCAAAGGGGGAGATTGTTGGCATCTTGGCACAGGTGTGGCGCTATGATACAGGTGTTGTCCTTGATGGCAACTCTCTTTGATGACAGATCTCCGTTCAGACTACAGAATGAAGAGAAATCTCATATACGCAGGTTAATTAAGTCCAAGTTGCGTATACACGCTGGTGATCTGCATACTAAGTCGCGTATACGCAGGAGAGCTATATACGAAGGCGCGTATACACGCGCTTTTAACGAAGACAACCTGCGTACAGATCTAAAAATAAATTCTCTCAACTTGCAGCTGTACCAGACATCAGTTAGACCCAGAACATAACATTGCGTCAGTATGCAGATCTAGAAATACGCATAATCAACCATATCATAATATGGTGAAATGCACTATTATAATATGGTGAATAATGTCCTTATGCACTTAACTGAAGATAAACTAACTGAATTATAAGATTTCTGGTTATACGCTGTTTTCTTTAGACACAGTTGCGTGTACACGCTGGTTCACTTAACGAAAGTAGCGTATATGTTTCTGAGCATTGAAAAAGTTTTACAGTTCTGATAATACTGATTCACCCCCCCCCCCCTCTCAGTATTATTTCCAACAATTGGTATCAGAGCAGGTCCTTCAGAGAAGCTTGACCGCTTGAAGGTAGATCGTTCATCATGAGCAACTACGAGAAAGAAGCATCAATCAGGCCACCGGTTTTTGATGGGACAAACTTCAATTATTGGAAGGTAAGAGTTACTGCCTATCTTCAATCTCTTGGTATAGAAGTTTGGAACATCGTAGAGACAGGCTACCCTTTTCCTTCAGCTACTCCTACAGATGCAGCTGAGAAAAAGAAATATGAAATAAATGCGAAAGCAGTCAATACTCTATTGGGATGCATCTCTCAATCAGAATTCATGAAGGTAATGCACTATAAATCTGCAAAAGAAATATGGGATAAAATGGTCACAAGCTATGAAGGAGACGATCAGGTAAAGCGTGCTAAACTTCAAACTCTCAGGATTAAGTATGAGACTCTCAGAATGTATAATGATGAAAGTGTGGCTAACTACTTCCTTAGGGTAGATGAGATTGTCAATTGCATGCAAAACTTGGGTGAAGAAATAAAAGAGGCTATTGTGGTTGAAAAGGTTCTAAGATCTTTGTCCCCCAAGTTTGAATCTAAAGTGTCTGCCATAGAAGAAAAGGAAAATTTGCAAACTCTTACTATGTCTCAGCTTCACGGAATTCTAACCGCTTATGAAATGAGAAAGGGAGGTCCATCAGACAGAAGAGAAGCTGCTTTCAAGGCTTCAGGCAAAGAAGATTACTATGAAGCAAGTCACCTGCCAGAAGATGAAGAAGAGGAATCAAATTTTGTCAGAAATCTTCAAAGGGGTTCTGGAAGGTTCAGAGGTAAGTTACCTTTTAAATGCTTTGCTTGTGGAAGAGTAGGTCATTATGCTGCCAAATGTCCTCACAAAGATAAGAATGACAAGGGAAAGGAACCTGTTAAATGGAACAAGAAACAATATGAAAATAAGAAAAGCTATTACACTCATGAAGATAGTGATGGACTTTCAAATAGTGATGAAGATGAACAAGGTAATAGATATAAACTTTTAATGGCTTTTGAAGATGATGACTACATGGATGCTATAGATGTAGAAGGCTTTTATGAAGAAATGAAAGATCTCAAAGTTTGTTTAGAAGAGAAGAGTGCTATTATTGATTCTCTACAATGTCAACTAGCTGAAAAGGAAAAACATCTTGAAAAATTGGAATGTGAGATTGTTTGTCTTAGAAAGGAGATTGAGAAAACCAAAGCAATTAAAATTAAGTTTGTTAAAGGATCTGAAACCTTGGATAAGATTATCAATGTGCAGCGATCTCCTCTGATCAAGATAGGTCTTGGATATAATGGAGAAACATCTCAAGCCTCTACCTCTAAAAGTTATCTTGATGCAGCAAGGAGAAGCGAGCAAAGGCCAAATAAAAGTCATCAGGTGAATCAAGGACAGTCTATCCCAAGAACAAATAAAGACCATCAAGAAATTCGGGGACAAACTACCTTAAGGACAAACAGAAGCTACAATTAGCCACAGGTAAAATCTTCCCAATTTGCTCCAAGAATGAATAGAAGCTACAATCGGTTGGATGATAGATCTGATTATCGCAGAAGTTTCTTTAATGGCCAATGCTTTTCTTGCCATAACTTCAGTCACAAAGCAGCTCAATGTGTTGCCTACAAAACAATCATGACTAGAGAAGCTCAAAAGCAAGGGAGAATGACTGGAACCATGAAAAGGACTTATAACAATTTTTCGGTTCTTGAAAATGAAGTTGAATGCTCTATTTGTAATAACTTTGGTCATGAAGACTCTGAATGCAGGAGCAGGTTCCGGAAGACAACTCAAAAGGAACAAACCTCAAATGTCAGAACATGGAGAATAAAAGAATCACAACCAGAAAGATGTGGGATAGCCTTTTATGCAGAAGGGCAAGAAAGTCTATGGTACATTGACAGCGGATGTTCGAAGCATATGACAGGGGACAAAGAAAAGCTTGAGTCATATACCGCATTAGAAAAGGGGAAGAAAGTTTCTTTTGGAACGATATCTCTGCAGCCATAAAAGGAAAAGGTGTTGCTCCGTTGAAAGAGAAGGTCAAAGCAGGAAATTTTTTATATGTTGATGGATTGAAGCATAATCTTCTGAGTGTCAGTCAGATGTGCGATCAAGGAACTGAGGTAATATTTAGATCAAATGGATGTTGTGTTCGCGATCTTGATACAGGTAAAACAGTGATCAAAGGAAGAAGGACTCCAAATAATCTATATATCTTTGAGGAAAGACAACAATGCTACTTAAGCAAGGATGATGAACATTGGCTATGGCATCGGAGGTTGGGGCATCTAAGCTTTTCACAAATAAGGAAAGCATGCAAATATCAGGCAGTTCGTGGTCTTCCAGATATCAAAATTCCAGACAATACCATATGCAAATCTTGTCAGTTTGGAAAGCAAACCAGAACTAACTTTCCAGAGAAGGAAGGATCAGCTAGCATGCCTCTCGAGCTAGTCCATACAGATGTATGTGGTCCATTTAGGAAGAGGACACCTCGAGGAGAAGAATATCTGATATTATTCATTAATGATTTCTCCAGATTTGTTTGGTTAGGGCTCATGAAGCACAAAGATGAAGCATTCGAAAAATTCAAATCCTTCAAAGCCTTGGTTGAAAATGAATCAGGACACAAAATTAAGTGCCTCAGATCTGACAGAGGTGGGGAGTTTACCTCAAACGAATTTTTCGATTTCTATGAAGAACATGGGATAAGAAGAGAATTCTCTACAGCTAGAACTCCTCAGCAAAATGGGGTTGTGGAAAGAATGAACAGAACAATCCAACAAATGGCTCGTGCTATGCTTGATGAATCAGGTACTCCCGCAACCTTCTGGGGTGAATCTGCACATGCTGCGGTTATTATTCTTAACAAAACAAATGTCCGAGTAAACAGCACTCAAACACCTCATGAGCTCTGGAGTGGTGAGACTCCTTCGGTGAAGCACTTCAAAATCTTTGGGAGCAAATGTTATATTAAGAATACTGATGAGCAACTTGGCAAACTTGAACCAAGAGCAGATGAGGGCATTCTTCTTGGTTATTCTCCACATAGCAAAGCATACAAGTGCTACAATAAAAGACTTGGCAGAATTGTTGACAGCATTGATGTAGTGGTTGATGAGAAGGGATATATTCCTAGGCAAGTTCATCATGAAGACATTGAAGAAGATGAAGGCTACCCTCAAAGGTGGAATGATGAAGAAGAAGAACCTCAAGAAGAACCAGAGGAGCAGACAAGAATAGAAGAAAAGACTCCATCCAGATATGTTCAAAAGAATCATCCAGAATCTCAGATTGTGGGGCAGAAAGAAGCAGGAGTACAAACAAGAAGGACACTTACAGAAGCTTCAAGCTATTTGGCATTTCTCTCCTCCACTGAACCACAAAATGTGAAAGAGGCATGCAAAGATGAATATTGGGTCAAAGAAATGGATGAAGAACTTGAGCAGATCGAAAAGAACAACACTTGGGAATTAGTTCCTAGACCAAAAGATAAGAATGTAATAGGAACAAAATGGGTCTTCAAGAATAAATTGAATGAAAATGGAGAAGTAATTAGAAACAAGGCTAGACTTGTTTGTAAAGGGTATGCGCAGCAAGAAGGAATAGATTTTGAAGAGACCTTTGCTCCTGTGGCAAGACTTGAGGCCATCCGAATGTTCCTTGCTCTCTCAAGCTTTCAAAACTTCAAGGTATTTCAAATGGACGTGAAATCAGCCTTTCTGAATGGAGACTTAGAAGAAGAAGTATATATTGAGCAGCCAGATGGTTTCATTCTTGGGAATGATCCAAACCTTGTATGCAGATTGAAAAAGACCCTCTATGGACTCAAACAAGCTCCAAGGGCTTGGTACTATCGGTTGGACAAATATCTTCACCAACAAGGCTTTTCAAAAGGATCAGCAGATAGCAATCTCTATATAAAAGTTGAAAATAACAAATTGCTAATTCTTGTTGTTTATGTAGATGATATTATCTTTGGCAGCAATGAAGAGACTATGAGTCAAAACTTTGCCTTGGTTATGCAGAAAGAATTCGAAATGTCACTACTTGGAGAATTGACATATTTTCTTGGATTGCAAATCCAACAAAATGAAGGAGGTATCTTCTTGTCTCAAACCAAGTACCTCAAGCAGATCTTGAAGAAGTAAGGCATGGAAGATTCAAAGCCAGTCTGTACTCCCATGGTTACAGGATGCAGCCTCAGTGCAAATGATGAATCAGCAGCAGTTCACCAACCCACTTATAGATCCATGATTGGGAGTTTGCTTTATTTGACAGGTACCCGACCAGATATTACACATGCAGTAGGAATTGTTGGAAGATTTCAAGCCAACCCAAAGGAAACTCATCTTCAGGCAGTCAAAAGAATCTTCAAGTATCTTCAAGGGACCCAAAACTATGGCTTATGGTATCCTAGAAATACAGATCTCACTCTTCATGCTTACACAGATGCAGATTGGGCTGGAAGTGTGGATGATAGAAAAAGCACAAGTGGTGGTGCTTTCTTCATGGGTTCCAGATTGGTATCTTGGTTCAGCAAGAAACAGAGTTCAATTGCCTTATCTACAGCTGAAGCAGAATATGTGGCTGCAGCATCTTGTTGCACACAACTCCTTTGGATGATGCAGACCTTGCAGGACTTTCAAATCACTTGCACTCCACCAGTCTCTATCTTATGTGATAATACAAGTGCAATCAGCATTTCAAAGAACCCAGTCATGCACTCAAAGACCAAGCACATACCAATCAAGTACCATTTTCTTCGGGAACAAGTGCTTGAGCAGAAGGTCAAGTTGGAGTATGTTCCTTCTAAGGAACAAGTTGCTGATATTCTCACAAAACCACTTCCCAGGGAAACTTTTGAATATCTCAGACAAAAGCTGGGAGTAGTTGATGCTTCATCCTGTTGTTGAAGCTTGTTTGTTCTACAGAAAAGTTGGTATATGCAAGTTACGTAAGGGATATCCGCGTACATATGCAGGTTTATGCAGGAGAAATCGCGTATATGGAGTTTTGAACAGCAATGGGTATGTCAGAATTCTTCAGGCACAGTTTCAGGGGGTGCAGCAGGCACAGGTTCAGGGGGAGCAGCTTAAAAGTCTCATAAAGCATTGTTGGCATTTAGGTGTTTTTGGTTGTTGATTTCAGGAGAAGGAGCTCAGAAAGAAATCCTGGTTGCTGATCTAAAAGATGTTTATCAGATGCTGCTGGTGATTTTCATAAGTCTTGGTCTAGATCTGTTGTCTCTATGTCATGTATCTCTTTTGTGATATCTCTTTTATGGTGTCAAGGTCATGTAACGGCCTATGTTGGTTTCCCCACTATGCCTGGGATGAATGATGTAATATAATTGGTTGTTTCTGGTGTGTCCCCTCTTGGTAGGGAGTATGGATGTATGTATTGAGTTTTTTTTTTTTGGTGATAGGAAGGTCCCTTATGGTGTATAAGTCTTGGTTCTTGTTGAAGAACATCTTTTGCAGATCTGGCCTACAGTCAGGGGGAGCATGTTTCAGCATAGCCAAGCAGAGGTATCAGCATGTCTTCAGGGGGAGCACAACCCTTTGCCCTTGATGACAAAGGGGGAGAATGATTCTAAGGATCGGAAGGTTGCCATCAAGTCCAAAGGGGGAGATTGTTGGCATCTTGGCACAGGTGTGGCGCTATGATACAGGTGTTGTCCTTGATGGCAACTCTCTTTGATGACAGATCTCCGTTCAGACTACAGAATGAAGAGAAATCTCATATACGCAGGTTAATTAAGTCCAAGTTGCGTATACACGCTGGTGATCTGCATACTAAGTCGCGTATACGCAGGAGAGCTATATACGAAGGCGCGTATACACGCAGATGCATGAACAGAAAAGGGCGTATATGTCGGGAAGCTTCCTTTTGGTCCGTGGTAGTTAGTCCTCGGTACTTGTGCCCATGTCTTTGGACCAAAGTATCTCGACAGACGTGTTGATCTCTAGTTTTGAAGTTGATGGTTTTGGATTTCTATGGTTTTGGCTCTTGGTATTGAGCAAGGCCTAAGGCTATATAAGGAGAAGAAGATCATTAGGCAAAGACATCTTTTGAAAAGGCTTGAATATCTGAAAAAGGAAGAGATCTGGTATGCAGGTTCTGGGTTGCTTGATCTAAGCTAAGGAGAGATCACATCAGTTGATGGAAGACTAGATCTAAGGATAGATCGGGATCTAATGGTTTGAAATGCACTATTATAATATGGTGAATAATGTCCTTATGCACTTAACTGAAGATAAACTAACTGAATTATAAGATTTCTGGTTATACGCTGTTTTCTTTAGACACAGTTGCGTGTACACGCTGGTTCACTTAACGAAAGTAGCGTATATGTTTCTGAGCATTGAAAATTTTTTACAGTTCTAATAATACTGATTCACCCCCCCCCCCTCTCAGTATTATTTCCAACAAATTTTCTATCCATCAAGAGTCTCATATGCTATATATTAAATATGATCAAATTAGTGGCACAGATAATGTTTCAAGCAATACACTTTATGATAATGGTATGTATCTAACTATTGATCTTTCTAAGCCACCCAAATTCTGCGATCCACCACCTGAGATTTGAGAGACTTGTGATGGGGTTGAGGCACTTTAACTCTCACCACTGGTTATTTCAAGTTATCACAACCCTGATGAGATCCCCAAAATAGATTGGATCCATACCTTAGAGGGATCTTGGTGTTTTCAATTTAATCTTCCTAATATTTAAAATAGATATTTTAGAGGATAAAAAATTATTGTTTGGTTAATTATCTTTCATGTGAATCCCTTGTATCAGACCCAGGGCTCAAGTGCATATCTTTCATGGATTCCCAAAGCTTCATAAGCTATATTCCAATTGTCAAGACAAATATCACTAGTTGGAATATTTCTACATGTCAAATCCTTCCGTGAATGATCAAATTCTTATCTTTCTAGTGTTTGTTATGAAATTAATCATTTTCCTAGCACAAATGAGCATCACAAGTCTGAGTCAATGCTTGGATCTAATCTCTCGAGATGATATCAATTTTGGATCTGATTTTACTCACATTTATGATCTTTTGTCGACCTGGTTTTACTATTCTTTGTATCCTAATTGGTCTTCAATTTTTTTTATACCACCAATCAGTTATAATTCTTTTGACATTCATATTGTTGGTATAGTTTATAATTAGATGCAAAGTAATTATCTCATACACTGGAGAGGATAAGTTGATCATCTCTGAACATCATCACACAAGGAAAAAAAAATTTGAGTTTGAAGCACTTGTGAAATTAACACCTCCTTATCTTTAAATAATGGAACATCTCATGCATCGACCATAAGATTTGATCAACATACTAGCTTCAAGAGTTTCCATCTTATCAATTATTTTCCCTCTAGTTTATCCAATGATAGTTGCTGGTTTTCATTTTATTTATCTCCAAACTATTCAAATACATGTCAAGAAGTCAGGGCTCTTCAACATTTGTTGATGGCTATTTCAATTCCCTGCAATACTGGTAAAGTGTTTAAGTAAGGTCAACCTATTTTTTCTTTGTTTATTCTTCCTCATGAGACAAATATGATAACTAAAGACTTATCTTTGCAAAAGTTTCAATCTGACTATTTTTATGATCTGATCATTGATTGGTTAGATGAATCATGTCTGACGAGTTTGGTTGTTAATAATAAGTTACAATTCTATCTTGAAATTAACATGCATGGATGTATGTTTGAGAGTTTTTTTTAAGGTATTCATGTTCATCATCCCTACTATTATCGCAAGCTTGAAGATTGGATAGAGAGAGCTTCTAAAAAACACCTTTATGCTTACAACCTTGACCTCCAATATTATTTACAGGTAATTCAGGTAAGCCTCTTTATTTATGTACATTGACTTATATGGTTTCTAATTGTTCATATATTTTAGTTTATTGGTTGGGAGAAACTTGACTGGTTACACTGGAAATTTCATTTCACTTCACTTAGCCAATTAGGTTAGGTTTGGGGTTAGGTGCATCTAAGTTTCCTTTTGCATCACATCATCCTTGCATATTTATTTTCATTGTAGTCTTTGCATTTGATTTGTTTTATTATTTTGATTTTCTTATTGTGTCATGTTTTTTCTTTCGCTGTGGTTCAATAATATCGTGCATGAAAATTATTCTTGCCTGGTTCAAAAGAATAATGTGGAAAAGTTTTGAAAGGGAAATTTTGATGATGAACAATGCTTGGCTAGTATGTGATCCCCTTCTTTGTTTGGGTTTAGATATCTTTAAGGTCAATGATGTTGGATTGGAAAATATGACTCATTCAAATTGAAAGATATAGGAAAAACCATGATGCCCGTATCTATTTTAAGATTTTCATTCCTTGACTCACTATGGTAATCGAATGGTTTTTTTCTTGTTGATACTATCGAGTAGAGAAGGGAAATGGTAAAACTAAGAGTGATCATATTAATTTCAGAGGTACATAACAAAGTCTGAAGGAATAACCTCTCTTTCTCTTAATAATTCAGGACCCCTCTTCCACCTTGGAAATATAAACACCAATAAAATTCTAATGAGCATATTGAAAATAAAATAAGGGTTGAAAGAAGAGAAATACTTCCTTAATAGAGAGATGAAGCAAGAAACTTCACCAAGGAACTGAACAAGCTCACCAGTAGCAAAGAAATGCATATTTTCCTGAAGTTACTCCACTGGGGTACTAAATAGACCTGCTGGTAGTGGAGAAACACTATATATGGAACTAAAACTATGATCATCTTAAACTTGTGGATATATACTAACATTCTCCTGAATCGAAACTTTTGAGATATGGTAAGCCTTGTAAATGTGTTTAACTAAGAAAGGGGATAGGACATACTATATATATAACTAAGATAAGTTGGGAAGTTAAGGAGGTCCACTTGGTGAATTAATAATTCCTAAAAGAGTAAGTATTGTTTCTGTGACAAACACACTCTAAAATTTTTCCTGCACTTGAATTTTGGAGCCTCCTTATGATCTTACGATCTGTCATTCCAAGTTGATCATAGTAGCTTCATGGTCGGCTGATGATTCACTATTGAAGTCACTTTCTTACACATGCTTAGATTTTGATGCATTCACAAGTGCACCTATTCCTAGCAAGCTCTATAGTCATTTTTTACTTTTAAAGACAACACACTGCGCAATCCCTATGGATAGTCAGTGCAAAATTCTAGTTGACTATATTCACTTTTGCGTGCTTTTGATTTCATAAGTGTTGCTTTCACTTTCATGATTGTTGTTTTTGGTTTCTTTCACTTTTACAATTGTCTCTTTTCCTTTCTTTCTCTTTCTCATGTGTCACTTTCACTTTCTTTATCTTTTGCAAGTGTCATTTTCACTTATTCTTATTGTTGCAAGTTTCACCTTTGATTGCTTTCATTCATTTATGTGTTACAATTTGGTGCACCACTAGAGGTATCTCTAGCACACTCTTTTGCATTAGGTGATCTTATATATCATAAGAATATGCATGAGACACTCTCCCACAACTTAGTACACTTTCTAGTTATACTCGACACTTGTGTCATAGCTTGTGTTCTAAGTGTTGCAAAGCTATGTTTCAAGTGTCGCACTTGGAGGTAAGTGTCACTTTGTTGTTATGTCAATGGATGCATTTTGATTTTGGGTATTAAGTGTTTCATCATCATGTGGTTGTTAATTTATGAGTGATTGATCATGTTTAAGTCTTGTTCATGCTTCACTATCATCCTTCTTCTTTACTGATCCCACACTTAGCCACTTCCTAAGTTTTCTTTCCTTCACAAATTTCCTAACCAACCACCCATCCTCTTGCCTTATTGAACTATGCACTACGCATTCACTGCCTCCAAGAACTACACATTGCACAATTTCAGTACCCATTCCCTACCCCTTGCTCTTACTCACTGTGCAATTTCTACCCAGTAAGGTCTCCACTACGCACTATTCATTCTCATCTAGTAGTTAGGCCCTATCTCAATCTTTTAATTTCTCAACTACAAAATCAACTATCTCAGTCCTTCAGAACTACGCATTGCGCAATTAAACTGAGAAAGCATGCCTCACTATATATCTAACTGTATATTTTTACCGTAGATTCAACATCTTATGTGATATGCTAAAACACAAGACAAGAATCTACTCTACTCTTCAACGCAAACCAAAATTGATCAATGAAAACAATAAGCAGAAAAGGAATAATTTCAATCACACATAGCACAATATTTCTTTGGGGAAATCAGTTGCTTAAAACTCCAACTATATATATTGCATTAACTAGAAGATTTGAGAAGAAAATACAATGCTTGTTCAACCCGAAATTTTTTTGCACAAGTATAATCTATCTCTCTGCCTCACAAACCATCTCAAGCCAACACTTAACCAATTATGCTACCTTCCAAGTTGTTACTTCCTTGTGCAATTCCTGAGAGAATTAGCCCATATTTAATTGGGAAATTCTCTCTCCATAACTGCACAATCCATGATAGGCCCTCAACTGATTTCATGCACCATCTGTATAACTCGAAAAATTATACAAATGAGAGTACATTGTCCCTTAACTCCAATCTCAATTGGGTATTCCTATGAACTGGCATGCATGATTTATTTATGAGTGAATCTTCAGTTAACTGGTGGAGCAGTGAAGCTGCATTGGTGGCTATCCCCACTACTAAACCTCCTACTAGTTCCTCCAATAGTTAGAACTATTTTAACTAAATACAACTTAGTTAGACTGAGTTAATTAATTACAACTCAAAAGAACTCAACCTGCGCCCCTAAAATTTAGGGATCACTCTACATGACTCTAGATAGACTTCCAACTCAAATTTCCTAAGCCAACTAAGTCAAATTAACTTAGTTAACTATTACAAGTGACTATGAGAATAGAATTTCAATTTAATTCGTAATTTAATTCAAGGAAAAATTAAATTAGGACTTCTTATTGCTATTTTAACACTCCTAAAAAATAAAGGGATTATATGTTACCCTGATCCTGCCTCTGTGAAACTGGAATTTGCATCTTGACAAAGCCTTTGTCAAAATATTTGCATCTTGTTCCTTTGTGGGAATGTACTCCAACAACATAATTCTCCTTTGCATACAATCTCGAAGATGATGATACCGGATATTAATATGCTTGGACCAATCATGAAAAGGTAGATTCTTAGAGAGTTTGGTACAATTCTAATTGTCACAGTAAATCACTGGTGGATCAATCTGTTGACCAAACAAACCAACTAGAATCTTCCTCATCCAGATAGCCTCACGAGCTACTTGACTAGAAGCCATGTACTCTACTTCTGTTGAACTGAGTTCAACTAATCTCTATTTCATGTTGTACCAAGAAACAACTACTAACCCAATACTGAAGATCCCACCTGATGTGCTCTTCCTTTCGGATGGGTTCCCTACTCAATCTACATCGGTGAAACCTTGAAGCTTCACTCTCTCTATTCGTTTGTACCAAAGACCATACTAAGTAGTACCTATGAGGTATATCAACACATGTTTGGCTACCTTCCAATATGGCTTGGTCGGATTAACCATTGCTTAACTAAGCTGGTTAACTACATAACACATGTCTAGTCGTGTGTTCACCAAATACATGAGTGAACCCACAAGATGCCTATAAATAGTAGCCTCCACTACATCATCGGAAGTAGCATCCTCCTTCCTCTAGTTACCATCTAGAGGAGTCTCCAGGGGTTTACTTCTCTCCATGGGGAAATTCTTAAGTATCTCATTGACATACTTTCCTTGAGAGACAAATAGTTCCTCATCTCCTTTCCATACTTCCATCCCCAGAAAGTAGTACATGAGCCCCAAGTCCTTCATTTCGAACTCTCTTTCAAGATCCTATTTGCAAGACTCTGCTAAAATATGCCAAATATGCCCCAACTTTGTTGTTTGCTCAATATTTTTCCATGCATCTTTGGTTACATGGCAATATACTGATGAAACAAAAATCCTAAAGTGTGCCACATCTAGTTTCTTGCTTGAAAACATCTCTTCCGATGTACTCATCCTGAGAATTCAATGAGGTATTTGGTTCTACAGATAAATAGTTGTGTTGCATGCTTCAACCCACAAGTGTAATGGTAGGCCCTGATCATGAAAAATTTCCCGTGCCGCTCCCACAATACTCCTATTCTTCCTTTCATCCACCCTATTATGTTCTAGGTTATGGGGTGCTATCAACTCTCGTTGAATGCTTTCTGATGCACATAATTTTTTGAACTCCTTCGAGACACACTCTCCACCATTATCACTCCTACGAGATTTAACTTTCCTTCTAATATATTTCTTGACAAGTGCTTTAAATTCACAAAACTTAGAAAAATTATGATCATTCTTCTGCATGAAGAAGATCCAAAACTTACGAGAAAAATCATCAATAAATATCACATAATACCTGTGATTTTCCATTGATTATATCAAGAACGGTCCACACACATCTAAGTGAAATCAATTGAGGATCACCTATTCTCAACTATCTTTGTCATGAAAGGAAGCTTTGGTGTACTTTCCCAATGTGCACCCTTTACATGTGTCTACTTGCTTTAGTGTACCCTTGGGAAGATCGGTAGAAATTTGTTGCATGATATTGAAACCCCATGGTGCAAGTGAGCCAATCTCTTGTGCCACAACTCACAGATGTCTCGGCTCTACACCTTCTCTAATTTAGTTCTCAGGGTAGCACAATATTCTACCTCAAAATTGTAGAGGTTATTCACTCGAACCCCTATCCTCTTCACTCGAACACCTTTCCCTTACTAAATATCACATAATATCCTCTATCCTCCAACATGGAAACATATACCAAGTTCTTCTTCAAACCAAGAACACACATAAAATCTCACAAAGTGAGGGGAGAACCCAAATCCCTTTGAAAGGTAACTATAACAATGTTGGTAGCACTATACCTCCCATCATCACCCATCTAGATATGCATTTAGAGATCCTTCTCCTTCAAGTTACTGAAGAGAGCTTTGTTACCAACCATATAGAAAGAAGTTTCACTATCCAGGTTCCACACACTACCCATCATCGATGACACCATACAAGAGATGAGGGTAAAGTACAGTTCAAATAGTGAAGAAAGAGCTTCACCTGCCACTCCTCCTGAGGGCTTCTTACCGACCTTCTTGAGCAGACACTTTGTGGAAAAGTGTCCTAGCTCATGATAGTGGAATCATTTGACTTTTGACATGTCCTTCTTCTTGCTACCCTGACAAGAATTTGATCTAGAATGGGATGAATTCCCCTTCCCTTTATTTTCCTTACCCACTAAGGAAAAATTCTCCTCATCATCATGCTTTGATGAGGGTCTATTTATGGTGTTCCGTTGAATCTCTTCCTGTACCAAGTTAGACCACAGTCGCTCCCACTCTGGTAGCTTATCCCTCACATTAATTAATTCTTGATAATTATTTCAACTCTTGGGAAGTCCCAGAAATGCTAGGCTCACCAGATCGTCTTCGGCAACATTAGTCCTGACACTTCCAAGATCTTCCCAACATTGGGTGAACTTGGTCAAGTACTTCAAAATAGATTCACCCTTCTCCATCTTGATATTTTTTATTTTTTCCTTCAATGCTAGCTTCATGTTGTCACTGCTATTTTAAAATAGGTTTATCAATGCCTTCCACATTGCAAATGGCTTTTCCTTACCCTGGAGATTCGAGACTATATGATCTCGAACTCCTTCTAAGATAATCCTTCTCGTTTTTTCCACACACTTTCTTCATTCAACAAAATCTTTAGCATTAGATGTAAAATGCTTCAGAATATCATAATCTATGAATTCTTTGAGCTCATTGTCTTCCAATGCTACCTCCATCTTGTCCTTCCAATCTATGTAATTTGAGCTTCCCTCTAGGGCATACTAAAGTCTCAAACTATAGAATGACATATTGCTGACTTTGAAGTATGAACCTGCAAATTTGATTTCACCTGCACAACAAACTTGAATTCTCCTCTTCTATACTATCTTCATCTCTGATACCATGTAAAGTTTTACTGTAGATTCAACAACTTATGTGATATGCTAAAACACAAGACAAGAATCTACTCCACTCTTTAGCAGAAACCAAAATTGATCGATGAAAACAATTAAGGCATAAAAGGAAGAATTTCAATTACACATAACACAATATTTCTTTGGGGAAAGCAACTACTCAAAACCATGACTATCTATATTGCATTAACTAGAAGATATGAGAAGAAAATGCAATTCTTATTCAACCCGAACAATTCTTGCACAAGTATATTCTATATCTCTACTTCACAAACCAGCTCAAGCCAACACTTAGCCAATTCTTCTTCCTGCCAAGCCCCTACTTCCTTGCACAGATCCTGAGAAAATTATCCCATATTTAATTGGGAAATTCTCTCTCCATAACTGCACAATCCATCATAGGCCCTCAACTAATTGCATGCACCATATTTACAACTCATAAAATTATACAAGTGATAATACAATATACCTGAACTCTAATATTAGTTGGGCCTTCCTCTGAACTGACATGCATGACTTATTATTGAATGAATCTTCAGTTAATTGGTGGAGCAATGAATCTGCACTAGTGCTCATCCCCACTGTTATACCTCCTACTATTTCCTCCAACAATTCAAACTAGTTTAACTAACTATAACTCAGTTAGACTGAGTTAGTTAATTACAACTCAAAAGAACTCAGCCTAGGCCCCTAAAATTAAGGGATCACTCTACATGACTCTAGATAGACTTCCAACTAGAATTTCCTAAGACAACTAAGTCAAATTAACCTAGTTAACTATTACAAGTTTTTATGAGAATAACATTTCGATTTAATTCCTAATTTAATTCAAGGACAAATTAAATTAGGATTTCTTGTTGTTATTTTTAACATTAACTCCCTCAACTGCACAATCTTTCCACCTTGACCCTCTTTCATTGTGAGCTTCACAGTCCTAGATCCTAAAACCTCACCTTTGTATGTTGTTCTTGTGCACTGCACAATTCCGGAGCCTCCTCCTCAATCCTACACATTGTCATGGCCCAATCAATACGCTTCATGAAGAACAAGTTAGATTGAAGATTTTGGGATTGATGTTTTATTTTCATCAGCGAATTCAATTTGTAGGTGTTAATATATTGACTAAGGATGATTCTCAAATAGGATTCTAATGAGATCATATAAGAATACACTTGTGAAGTTGAAATCATGAATAGATCATCAAGCAAGGAGACGAAGGGACACTAGGTTACGATAGAAGAATGAGGATCAAGATCAAATTGACAAATCCCTATCATTCCAGCCTTTTAGAGGTTGAATATGAAGTACATGCAAAGCCTATCACGATGATGTGAATATCACAATAATAAGAGAATATTTTCCTTGACATATCACAATGAAATTCCATGTCAGCATTTCCAAGTCATGTCCTATCCAAGTGTCACCATAAAATTTATATGTGTTAATGTATTTTTCCACATCACTTGTGGAATGTAATTATTATATTTTCAAAAATGAGAAGATGTAAAATGTGTTGTAGACTAAGGGTTTGACATGGAATGTGAAAAGTCACTATAGAGTTCTAAAGTCATTTAGAAGCTCAAAGGTCACATAGGAATTCAACAAGTCATAGTAGAATCTCAAGAGTGAAGAGGGACATCAATAGTCATATGGGAGGTGGAGAGTCACCTCGCTTGTTATAAATACACCCTCATAGCTCAAGAGAAGGGACTTTTGAATTTTCACCTTTGCTTCTCTAGCTTGGAATAGGAGGGAAGATCTTTCTTTAGAGGGGCAAGTAGTGACTTAATGTTCCACTATTGGGGCTAGTGTGGTAGAATTTTAATTGTATATCTTGGGACTTTCACTTAATGTATGAATCTATTAGAGCTCGTTTACTTTCATGCATATGTCATTAATGATTGTGTGACTATTCTTTTGTTGTTTGCGGTGTATGTTTATGTTAACACATACTAATGAAAATGAACTATTTTATTGGCTTTAGTATGCATCCTGTTGAATGTGTGTTATTACTTGCTTTTATGATTTTTGTTATCTTGTGAACAACTTTACAAGTTAACTAACAATTCTTTCCATGTTCTTGTGTGTCTCTTTTAGGATAATACTATTACTTTTCTTCTAGAGGTTCACTCTTCCTTCTCCCTTCTATGAAAGAACCTTATATACATTGCAATTGTATGCCCCAAAATGTCAACTTCCTTTCTTGTTACAAAGATTATTTGTATAATCTCTTATACTAATTATTGTAGCCAAGGTAAATTCCTAAGGATAATGAAAACCAAACTTATTTCCTATTTGAGGCTCATACTCCAAATGGTGTGAGGTCTAGTTGGGACTTCATAATGGGGAGACCCCTTTGGTTGACGAATTTCCAGCATCGTCAACATGTTCTTTGGTTTCCAGGCTATGAAACAAAATAGGAAATGACTTATAATTCCTTTATTTATTAATGTGGTTCTGTGGGATGCCTGAAAGAGGCTTTGAACATGTTTCATGAAATGTAATATGATAGAGTTTATCCAAATGTCATTACAATGTACATCCTTTTAAAAACATGTGATCATCTTGAGAAGACTAATTTGATTATTTTTCATTAGTTTCTCAAGGTATTAAAAATAACGTTAATGCATACAATATGGAAATTTCAAACTTTTTGAATGAAGGGATGATGAGGATATTCAACAAGCTAGAAAAATATGGTATAGAGCCAATAATATTTTATTAGACAATATTTTTATACATTTAAATGGAAAAAATGTGTGGATATATTGAATTGGTTGGAAAATACAAGATTATAATCCCCACTCAACCTATATCAGAAGGTATTAATTTAATCAATAAAGAGGAAAATACGAAGTATGTTGTGCTTGTTTTGGATTAAATTTAGAAAACACAACTTAATGAAAGTGTAATTATTACATGGTTGATAAATCAAGTCACAAAAAAGGTGTTTTCGAAGATAGCGATGAAAATACAAATTTTAATGTCAATTTTTTTCATAATTCAAAACCATTGATGAAGTCTAATAAGTTCATATTTAGTAGAATTTATGTTCATGAGAAATGAAGTTTGCATGAAATAAGTCACATCCTTGAAGAAGGGAATGGAGGTCTTGAGTAGCCCATTAGGCAGCTAGAAAATAATTGAAGTTAGTGGAAGCATTAACAATAGAAAGCTTTAGGAGTTTTAGTTTTGAAACTTTTGATGTACAACAATTTTCAAGATAATGAAAGAAATATTTGATTCTTAGAATGTTTTACTTTACGTGTCAAGCTTCCTTAGATTAGGTCCCAACCTAGGTGCTCAAGACCACATCTATATTATTATTGTTTATTCATTTATTTATTCCTACAAATTTATTTGCGAGTATTGTTTATGTAGGGTTAATTAATTTGTTTGTGAACAATCGTTTTTTGCACAATATTTGAACACTAGATGGTAGCTTTGGTAGTGATTATATTATTTATTTAGCATCTATTTTCATTCATTTGGTGTCACTTTAGATGTTGATATTTTTATTATTGTTTATCATTATTACTTGTTGCAATTGTATAATCCCCTATTTTTATAGAGCTACATGAGACTCTGTGGCCACCCATTCACTCAATAAACCATTTTACCATTGACATGATGATGTGGACATGTGTAATTTATCATTCCTTAGCCTTCATTAGCCTCTTCTTGCTTTCAAATTTCACTGCTCAATGGACTGTCTCCTATAGAAAATAGGGACTCATGTAGTAATTTGCATTTTGTTTCCAAAACTCATCCAAACTTGCATATAATTCTTGTTTCACATTCATTAATATGTTACAACATCCCTAGAACCCTAAAGATGGAATTTATAAGAAAATATACCAAGTAGATTCCTTGACCTAGTTTGTTGTAGAAATTATTTTTCTCTTGCAGAATTAGGGTTTTTTATTTACATGCTTCATTTGGTTATGAGTTTGATTTTATTGCAAAGTATAATAGACATTCTTTTATTTCATCATAACTAATATGGTTTTCCTTCTTTTATTTCAGTTAGAATAGGTTTTCTTACTTCCTTTCATTTCTTTCAATTATAAATTTTCCCTATAGCATAGAGCAATTAGTACAGTCTCTGAGTAACTAGATCTCATCTCAACATTTTCACCTATATAAATTTTATAAAAGGAAAATTATAAGTTCATACTGTAGACATAGTTCCAAACCCTCTTAAGTTTGTATGAACCCCAGGTTGACAATTAAAGCTAAGACCCTTGGTAGTTGCAGTATTATTGCTACAATACTGAGGGTCGTCACTTTTTAGCGCCATTGTTGGGGAAGTGTCAAAGTAGGTAATATATTATTCCTTATTTGATATACTCTTTCTCACATTTAAATTTGTACAATATCAACAAAATTTTCATTGGGAATTCTTCATTCTCAAAAACCGAAAAATTGCATTACATTTTTACTTCAAAAAATTATTATAAAGACAAAAGAACTTATTATTTTATTTTATTCCTTGAAGAGTTAGGGATAAATTAGAAAATATATTATAAAAAAACACCACTCCCACCAGTAGTCAACCTCTCTTTGTTGACCATGAGCCTCCCACCCTATCCATAAGGAATATTGAGGCCTTTTTGTGAGCAAGCGAGGATCTCTGAGGAGCTTGTAGAAGGAGGAAGACCTTCACAACCCACTAATACCATGGTTGTAAATAAGAAACTTGAATGATTGATGTTTCCCATTAGAGAAACAGATGGAGAGGGAAAGATGAGAAACATCAATCCATATTTCCATCCATACTTCTATGGGCTTATTATTGAAGAATGTGACACTTTTATGTTTCAGTTTATTGTAGTTTGTAGGATTTTATGACTACACAATTGATGAGTAGAAGATCAAAATTTTCCCTCCGACTCTTAAGGATGCAACGCTTCATTGGTTCATAATCCTAGAAGGGGAAAAATGACTTCATGGGGGTAGATGAAGAAATATTTCTATTAGTGTCAGTCTTTGCAGCCTTCCTCCAATGATCAAATATGCTCTTACAAAGTGGTCTCAGAGTGTCAAGGTCAAATTTTGTCATTTCAATAAGTCTTCAAGCAAAATTTGGTCAGTGGGCATTAGATCTAGGGTTTGCTTTTATTCATGTCAAAGTTGTCCAAATGTTGGTCTATGTCACTATTCAGCTGAGTCTACCAACATTCATATGGTTTCCATCATCATGTCAGGTTCCAATGGGTCATTTTACACCTTGTTCATGCTTCAGTTGCGCCTAGGTAAGGTCATTTCCCTCTTTTAGGGTTTTGGAAGGAAATTTCTCTTGGACGGTCAAATCATAGGCAAAACTTGTATCCTGATGTTCATACACCTTCCCCTATCCTTAAAGTATCTCATCAAACACTTCCCATCACTGAGATTCCCCAAACTCCTCATTTTCGCACAAACCCTAGTTTCTTGCTACAACCTGGCAATTTTCTAGGTTGGACCTGTGTTTTGCCTTTTTGGACCCCTTCCCCTCACTCAATCTTTAAAATTATACTTTCCCCTACTTCTTAACATCCCTCCCTACTTCCAAGAATTTAGAAGCCGCTTATCCCCTTCATTTCCCTTCATTTCGACAAATCCCTTGTTCCACACATCGGGATAGGTTTCCCTCAAATGATGTTTCTGAGGAGTAAAAGATGAAATTTTGCAAACTGAGAGATTTTTTTGTCCAAAACAAGCCAAGGAAGAAAAACCTCCTTCACTTCTTACACAGGTGTCATGGTTTTAGAGAAATGTGAAAAAAACAATCGCCTCGGGAGAATCGATGCACCTCTAAAGTGACCTTGGGAAAATCAAGTTTTCTCCTAGCCTGGTCAGCTAAATGACTTTCTTGATGATTCAAATGTTAACTCGACACAAGGAGCTTTCCAATGAGCTATCATGAGCTCAATTTGGAGTTTAGGAAGGCATTCAAAAGTTGAGTGCAACAGCACCCTGCCTTTAGGCAACCTCATTTGGCACATTTTGACCAGTATTGGGAGATTTTGATTTTTGACAGGGTAAATGAACTCCAAATTAAAAAATTATGGTTGGGTTGTAAATTAGAGTCAAATAAATTTCCAACGAGCTATCCTGCGCCTAATTTTGACACCGGGAAGGCCTCCAACAGTCACTTGTAAAAGAGCGAACACACATAGAGAGCGCGGCGCACAGGGAGAAATTTTCCAGTGTAAATTTACACTGGCGCAATGCACATGGGAGGCGCGGCGCACAGGGCTAAAAGGCCTGAAATTCATAAAAATCACTCCAAATTGCAAATTCTCACAAAATTTCCTCCAATTTCACCTTTTACAGGTAATTTCCCTCTCTTCACTCAATGTTTGGCTTGCATGTTTGATATTTTGGACCTCTCCTCCACTCCTAGTATTAAACCCTAATTTCCCTCTATAAACCCTAATCAGTTTGTCTATTCCATTGCTCAGCATGATAACTCAAAATATTATCCATTATTCCCTTCACCTTCCTCTACATCTCATTCAAAAAATCCTCCCCTCACTCTCATAGCTTATGCTTTGCCCATAACCATATAAAATTCAGTCATCCCTACAAACCCTAGAATATACCACTCATCCCCATTACATTGTCCCATTTACATTGTCAAAACTGTGCAAACTAAGAGAGTTGATTAAATCATGGATAGAGGTGATTCTGACTATGATGAGGAGATAACAAGTGACATTTCAGTGGAAAGGAGAAGGCAACAAAGAAAGCCTCATAAGGGAGGAAAAATCACAAGAGAGGGAAATTGTCAAATATGTCATTATTCAGGAGAAAGAAGCCCAAATACAAGCTTTGATGGACAACTTAGAGAGAGCTAAGTTTGTCATCACTTACCTGGAGCAAGAAAACAAACAACTAAGTCATAAATAGGTCCTCATGGAACATGAGATACTGAAGAAAAAGAGGCAAAGTGACAAAGAGGCTCATGTCACTTTAACTCCTATCGAGCAAGAAATCGAACAAGAGATTAATGAGGATCAGGAGGCCAATCTCGAGAGAGTCAACATGCATTTGGAGAGGCTACTAGACAAGGATGACAAGGACCATGCTTTGCTGAGACACATGGCTTATCATTACAGGACACGAAATATGAGTGCAAAGGCCCGGATAAGGAGCTTGAAGACAAAATTGAGCAAAGCAACAAAAGAGACAAAAGAGGCAAAAGAGCAAGATCGGATTTGAATCTTGGCTGAAGCTTCCTTGGCACAGCATAGCGCTTCATAGAGGACTTCAAGCCCAAATTTCAAGAAATTTGGGGAAATTTTGGTCACATGACAAATTTTTGGGCAAAACACAGCTTTTTTCTCCCAGTGGCACGACGCTAAAACTCGGGAGCTCCAAATGAAGAATGGTTTACATTTTTGGATTTAGAATGGAAAATCACGACTACTGGTGCTTGGACAAGAAATTTGGGCAAGATCTGAGTCGGCCTCTCTGCCCCTTTTTTGACACACAAGAAGCAGCCTTGGGAGAATGAAGATTTGGAGGGGAAAATGACCACCAAATTCAGAAATTCCAGTTGGGTTAGAAAGTAGACAGGATAGGCTTTCCAACAAGCCAACTTGGGCACATTTTTGACACCTGAAATTCCCCAAAATGGGCCCCAATGTAGCGCGACGCACAGAGAAAATGGTGCGGCACACAGAGGAAAAATTGCCAAATTTGCTTCCGTTTCGTGAAATTTCGATTCGCGACTTCTCCAAGTGGGCCCGCTCATCTACAATTCGGTTTTTTGGTACCTAAGGTGGAATTTAAAGTATTTTTTCCCCAGATTGGCTTCTATCCAAGTGGCAAAGGAAGGCAAACGGTCACCTAAGCCATTTTTCATGTTTGTAACGCTGCACTTGTAGCTAATGGTTGGATCTTCATCTCCATTTTGTAATGATTCGAGTAACTCCCCAACCTTTGGGCATTCTATCTCTTCATGGCACATTCTATATATTGTATGCAAGGTATTTGCAAAGGGTTGGTTGGCTTGTAACTTCTAGGAGACTGTGGGAAAGAAACTTTGTTTCTTCACTGTAGATTTTCGACAGAGAATTAATGAAAGGCAACGGCTCTGTTTCATGAAATTCTTGTGGTTGTGAGTGTAGAAAATGTGTCTCTTATGTTTTCATATGTATTTCGTTATGTTTCATAATTCAATTCATGTTCATTTCCAGTGAAATTTTCTAAGTGAGATTAGGTAGAATTCAATTTTATTGCTCTACCTGTGGGAAAATTTCATGTTCAGTGTTCTTCTTCTGTTGAAAAGGATTCATGTTCCTATGCCCTTTTCACACTCCTCATCAATCTCTCCATTCCGCGTTATCCCAAACTAAATTGTTACACTTTCCACCTGCCTTGCCTCACAAAGTAATCTGTGCCTTTGTATTAAATTCTCTGTTCTTTGCTGACCGTTGGTCCCATACCATCCCAGAAGCTCGGTCATTCATAAAAATTGTTTCTTGTATCCATATTCACTTACTAGCCTAAGATCAATATTTCATTGTAAGTCATCTCAGACTGTTTTTTGATTATCTATTCACTGAGTGTGACTTGGAGAGAGCCCTCTCCTGTTCTGGTAGGGCTAGCTACCAGACTGAGCGTAGTTTGTGGTTACCCTAATTTTTGCCTTCCTTCAGCCTAAGGGAGATTTAGGTGCTAACATAGTGGCGACTCCCCTGGGGAAGAAAATGGTTTACTTTTAGATTGTCTTGCCCCAGTTCATATCTCAAGTCCCGATTTGATTGTTGATGGTGGACGACGATCAGACACTGGAAAGGCTAAAAGCATTCACCTAGCGACTCCATTCACTGAAGAATCCAGCAATCGGTGCTTCATGGTGACTCCACTGCAGAGAGATCAGTAGCTTTGACATTTTCAAGATGGATCGGATTGCAAGAAGATACACTCCCATGAGCCGAGATCACATCCCAGGCATTCCAAATAAAATGCCCAAGTTAGATTGGTCAAAGAATTTTGCTATGTTCAGAAACGTGGAAGGTAATGACGTTACTCTTCATCTGGTGAAATTTCACATTCATGTGCATAGATTAAAGATCAATTTTCCTGAAGATTGTTTGATGAAAATGTTTATGGCTACCCTGGAAGATGAAGTCCGATCTTGGTATGAAGGTTTGCCGCCTGCTTGTATTTACTGTTTAAAGGATTTTCATGCCCTATTCATTGAAAGATATCAAGAATCTTATCCATTATTAAATCTAGTTCATGACTATTGCAAACATGTTCCTACTTTCATTGAAAGCCTTGAAAAATACTATGAGGATGATAATTTTACGGATGATGAGATCATGGAAGCCTTGTATGAGAATCCATTTCAGCAACATGAAGAGAAACTAGAAGAGTCCCATCAAGATGTTCAGGAAACATTGCAGCAGAATCAAGATCTTTGTACAGTGGAAAATGAAGGAATTTTGCATCTTGACAGTCAACATGAATTACACGAAATAGATTAGGAGGTTGAAGAGTTCCATATGGCTAAAAGTGATGAAAGAAAAAGTTTCAGTTCAAATCTGTCCATAGAAGAAGACAACATGCAAGTAAGTCCAGTTCTAATTCCAGATTGTGATAATGTCAAGTCACCCATTTCGGATTCAGATTCAGATTGTGATGACCAAGAAAACCTTGTACTAAGTCCCATGAAAGAGAACTCTGCTGTTAAAATCATCTGGGATGAAGAAGGTAGGGTTATGGATCCAAATGTTCTCATGTTATCAGAACACATTCTTCATGAAGAAATAATCCAGTCAGCTCAGATCTTTGCTCAAGTAAGTGAAAACATTCCTCTAGATGAATTTGTGGTAGATGATATAAAGGATTGTGTTGGGTTTCAAGAATCATATGAATTTTCTTTTCTCTTGATTCATGAATGTAATGGGGAACATGATAATCTAGCTGTCATATCATATGAAGATGACCTACAGTATATTCAGACCACAGAAAATCAGATCATTCAGGATTCCCTTTTAGATTCTTCTTCATATGTCTCATGTTTTGAAATGTTTTTCCAAGAGGAGATCTGTTCATCTATTTGTTCAGAATTTTTTGAGGACCAGGACCATACTTTTTTTGAAGTACATTATGAAGGAGAATCAGAATCAAGAGAAAAAGATACCTTGTTTTTCCACCAAGAGGTCAATCTTCATGTTTTTCAGGATCCAATGGCCCATTTGTTGCAGTTAGCAGTGAAGGTGATTATGGCAGTATTCAGTGATGAAGGAGATCATGGTCAATTATGTTTTTGGATGCCTAGTTACCAGTGTCTGTTGTTAACCAGAAGATCTGATCAAGAGAATAAATCAAGGAGGCGTCTACTTGATTGGTTACATTTGAAGACACATTAAACATGATTGTACATATTGCATTAGTACGTAGGTGGCTGTCATCATGATTTGAAACCCTCGAATCTTGATGGACTGCTGCCATTGAATAGGTTTTGTTAGTTCTTGTTTTAGTTAAGTCAGTCATGAGTCATTTCTTTTGCATTGAGTCGGTTTTTTCAGTCATGTTGGTTTCATAATTAAGTTGGTCTAAGTCAAATTTTAGTCAATAAATGAGTCGAAGTCTTGTGTTGTTTGTTGAAATAATGACTCCATAGCCCAATGGACGAAGGCACTGTCTAGCTCTTCCAGAGATCTGCTGTTCTCGGCACCTCCAAGGAGCTACCATCCTCCATTGGAGCCAATGTTAGTGTCAGTCTTTGCATCCTTCCTCCAGTGGTCAAATATGCTCTTACAAAGTGGTCTCAGAGTGTCAAGGTCAAATTTTGTCATTTCAGTAAGTCTTCAAGCAAAATTTGGTCACTAGGCATTAGATCTAGGGTTTTCTTTTATTCCTGTCAAAGTTGTCCAAATGTTGGTCTATGTCACTATTCAGCTGAGACTGCCATCATTTAGAGGATTTCCATCATCATGTCAGGTTCCAATGGGTCATTTTACACCTTGTTCATGCTTCAGTTGCGCTTAGGTAAGGTCATTTCCCTCTTCTAGGGTTTTGGAACGCAATTTCTCTTGGATGGTCAAATCATCGACAAAACTTGGATCCTGATGTTCATACACCTTCCCCTATACTTAAAGTACCTTATCAAACACTTCCCATCACTGAGATCCCCCAAACTCCTCATTTTCGCACAAACCCTAGTTTCTTACTACAACCTGACAATTTTCTAGGTTGGACCTGTGTTTTGCGTTTCTGGACCCCTTCCCCTCACTCAATCTTTGAAATTACACTTTCCCTTGCTTCTTAACATCCCTCCCTACTTCCAAGAATTTTCCCAAGAATTTAGAAGCCGCTTATCCCCTTCATTTCGCTTCATTTCGACAAATCCCTTTTTCCACACATCGGGATAGGTTTCACTCAAATGATGTTTCTGAGCAATAAAAGATGAATTTTGGCACACTGAGAGAGGTTTTTGTCCAAAACAGGCAAAGGAAGAAAAAACTCATTCACTTTTTACACAGGTGTCATGGTTTTAGAGAAATGTCAAAATTACAATCGCCTCGGGAGAATCGATGCACCTCTGAAGTGACCTTGGGAAAGTCAAGTTTTCTCCTAGCCTGGTTAGCAAAATGACTTTCTTTGAGTCAAATGATAACTATACACAAGGATATTTCCAAAGAGCTATCATGAGCTCAATTTGGAGTTTAGGAAGACATTCAAAAGTTGACTGCAACAACACCCTACCTTTAGGCAGCCTCATTTGTCACATTTTGACCAGTCTTGGTAGATTTGATTTTTGACAAGGAAAATGAACTCTAAATTGAAAAATTCGGGTTGGGTTAGAAATTAGACTCAAGTACCTTTCCAACAAGCTATCCTACACCCAATTTGGACACCGGAAAGGCCTCCAAAAGTCACCTGGAAAAGAGCATGATGCACATAGAGAGCACGGCGCACAGGGAGAAATTTTCCAGTGTAAATTTACATCGGCGCGACGCACATGGAGGCGCGGCGCACAGGGCTAAAAGGCCTGAAATTCATCAAAATCACTCCAAATTGAAAACTCTCACCAAATTTCCTCGAATTTCACCTTTTACAAGTAATTTTCCTCTCTTCACTCAATGTTTGGCTTGCATGTTTGATATTTTGAACCTCTCCTCCACTCCTAGTATTAAACCCTAATTACCCTCTATAAACCCTAATCAGTTTGTCTATTCCATTGCCCAGCATGATAACTCAAAATATTTACCCATTATTCCCTTCACCTTCCTCTACATATCATTCAAAAAATCCTCCCCTCACTCTCATAGCTTATGCTTTGCCCATAACCATATAAAATTCAATCATCCCTACAAACCCTAGAATATACCACTCATCCCCATTACATTGTCCCATTTACATTGTCAAAACTGTGCAAACTAAGAGAGTTGATTAAATCATGGATAGAGGTGATTTTGACTATGATGTGGAGACAACAAGTGACAATTCAGCGGAAAAGAGAAGACAACAAAGAAAGCCTCATAAGGGAGGCAAAATCACAAGAGAGGGAAACTGTCAAAGATGTCATTATTCAGGAGAAAGAAGCCCAAATACAAGCTTTGATGGACAACTTAGAGAGAGCTAAGTTTGTCATCACTTACCTGGAGCAAGAAAACAAACAACTAATTCATAAATATGTCCTCATGGAACATGAGATACTGAAGACAAAGAGGCAAAGTGACAAAGAGGCTCATGTCACTTTGACTCCTATCGAGCAAGAAATCGAACAAGAGATTAATGAGGATCGGGAGGCCAATCTCGAGAGAGTCAACATGCATTTGGAGAGGCTGCTAGACAAGGCTGACAAGGACCATGCTTTGCTGAGACACATGGCTTATCATTACAGGACACGAAATATGAGTGCAAAGGCCCAGATAAGGAGCTTGAAGACAAAATTAAGCAAAGCAACAAAAGAGGCAAAAGAGCAAGATCAGCTTCGAATCTTGGCTGAAGCTTCCTTGGCACAGTGTAGCGCTTCATAGAGGACCTTCAACCCAAATTTCAAGAAATTTGGGGAAATTTTGGTCACATGACAAATTTTTGGGCAAAACACAGGTTTTTTCTCCCTGTAGCATGGCGCTAAAAATAGGGAGCTCCAAATGAAGAATGGTTTGCATTTTTGGATTCAGCATGGAAAATCACGACTATTTGTGCTTGGACAAGAAATTTGGGCAAGATTTGAGTCTCTAGGAGGTCAAAAACACCCAAAAAAATGGCTTCTCTACCCCTTTTTTGACACACAGGAAGCAACTTTGGGAGAATGAAGATTTGGAGGCGAAAATGAGCACCAAATTCAGAAATTCTAGTTGGGTTAGAAAGTAGACAAGATAGGATTTCCAACAAGCCCACTTGGGCACATTTTGAACACCTGAAAGTGCCCCAAAATAGGCCCCAAATTAGCGCGACACACAGAGAAAATGGTGCGGCGCACAGAGGAAAAATTGCCAAATTTGCTTCCGTTTCGCGAAATTTCAATTCGCGACTTCTCCAAGTGGGCCCGCTCATCTACACTTCGGTTTTTTGGCACCTAAGGCATAATTTAAAGTATTTTTTCCCCAGATTGGCTTCTATCCAAGTGGTGAAGGAAGGCAAACGGTCACCCAAGCCATTTGTCATGTTTATAACGCTGCACTTGTAGTTGATGGTTGGCTCTTCATCTCCATTTTGTAATGATTCGAGTAACTCCCCAACCCTTGGGAATTCTATCTCTTCATGGCACATTCTATATATTGTATGCAAGGTATTTGCAAAGGGTTGGTTGGCTTGTAACTTCTGGGAGACTATGAGAAAGAAACTTTGTTTCTTCATTGTAGATTTTTGACAGAGAATTAATGAAAGGCAACAGCTCTGTTTCATGAGATTCTTGTGGTTGTTAGTGTAGCAAATGTGTCTCTTATGTTTTCATATGTATTTCCTTATGTTTCATAATTCAATTCATGTTCATTTCCAGTGAAAGAAACTGAGTGAGATTAAGTAGAATTCAATTTTATTGCTCTGCCTGTGGTAAAATTTCATGTTCAGTGTTCTTCTTTTGTTGAAAAGGATTCATGTTCCTATGCCCTTTTCACACTCCTCAGCAATCTCTCTATTTCGTGTTATCCCAAACTAAATTGTTACACTTTCCATCTGCCTTGCCTCACGAATTATTCTGTGCCTTTGTATTAAATTCTCTGTTCTTTGCTGACTGTTGGTCCCATACCATCCCAGAAGCTCGATCATTCATATTAATTGTTTCTTGTATCCATATTCACTTACTAGCCTAAGATCAATATTTCACTGTAAGTCATCTCAGACCGTTTTTTGCTTATTTGTTCACTGAGCATGACTCGGAGGGAGCCCTCTCCTATTCTGGTAGGGCTAGCTACCAGACTGAGCGTGGTTTGTGGTTACCCTAATTTTTTCCTTCCTTTAGCCGAAGGCAGATTTAGGTGCTAACAATTTCAACACTAAGTATCACGATTATTTAAGAGAAAGAGACATTAGAGACAAGATATTCAGAATGACTTAGGGAGTAGATGAGTTTATGGAATATTTGGAGGAAATATTTAATTGAGTTACAGAAGAGAGCACAACTTCACTCTAGATCCATATTCCTTGA
The DNA here is from genome assembly GCA_031772625.1 of Pinus tabuliformis. Taxonomy (NCBI): domain Eukaryota; kingdom Viridiplantae; phylum Streptophyta; class Pinopsida; order Pinales; family Pinaceae; genus Pinus; species Pinus tabuliformis. The sequence goes on along the minus strand of CM062820.1, from coordinate 852,332,808 downwards.
AGTTAATATTACTATGGGATTCAGAGAAGAACTGATGGAAACACACAACCTTATAGCTAATGGATATATATATCAACTCAACTATGATTATATCAAAAAGTTATTCAAAAAAAAAATCTAGAGATAATGGAAAAAGAGATAGATAAAACAAAGGTTTGTAAGTCCCCTTCCTCCCACATAATTACTAAGAATTAAATAAGAGGTGTTGGGTTCTTCGTGTTTGAGGATATTTTGGAGAAATAAGTTTATAGAGAAGTAGTGGAGAAGAAAATGGACAGATTTTCCAGAAGTAGGCAACCAGAAAGAAGAAAGTGGTAAGTAAGTTATGTTGGGACTCGCGTAGCTACAAATGAAGGAAAAGCTCAGTTATAAAAGAATGAAACACATGACTAGTTTTTCAAAAATCAAGAAGGATAAGGACAAAGGAACCAGAGCTTTTCAATGTGGACTGGATCAAGGACAAGATCAAGGAAACTATTCAACAACCAAATAAAGCAAGGGAGTCTATAAATGAAGCCATAGATGGGAAAATATGGCAACAAGAGCTGGAGTCAAAATTAGAACTAGTATTCATATTTGTAGCTAATGGTCTACGCGTTGGGATTCTGTAATTTGCATAGGGTTATGATCCTTCCTTATGTGAATTGTAATATTTTGGTGTAATGTAATTAATCTAAAGAGATGAGAACACACTAGTCTGTGTGGGTTTATTTTTCCAAAGAGGAAGAAATCTTTAAGTTCAAGTTACGAGGAAGGTTATTGAAAGAGATTCCACTTTGGATAAAAGTCTTGATGGCTGAAGAAAATTTTCTACTATTCCAAGAAGATTGGATGGCTGCTTAAAACCATTAGACGTGGGGGTTGGATCTAAAGGGAGGAATGTTTTTCAGTTGCAAAAAATGAGGGTTGTTGCAATGGACCAAGAAGATTTGCGTAAGGCACGAGATTTTATAGAATTAAAAAGGGCCTAATAACTGACGAGTGGTGAGAAAGGAATATGTGGAAAGTTAGGAATAGAAGAAGGGAATTACAGAGTACAGGAGAAGTAGTGAGAAGTTCAAAGTCATGAAGGAATAACATGGATAGTCCAGAGTTGTGAGGAAAATGGAGAATGAGGGATCTTCTTCTAGATAAATAGGAGGTGCCACATTAATTTTGTGGACATTTTGATTGGGACTAGCAAACCCCACTTAGATTCAAGAGGATTTCATACGCTTGAGACATTTGTATAGCTGATTATGATGTTTGATGAGCATACTCCAGTAGGTGATGATATGAACATTGTGATGAGGTGATTATTCATTGAAGACAACTTAGTCCCTGCTAGTGGTAGTCTACAACATAGTGGTACAACTCCTCTTCCTAACCTTCCCCTGGTATTGTATCAAAATCTAGAGCATTTCTTTTCTAAGTTAAGTAAGACTCTACAATTCTAGCAAGTACATTTTAAATATAGTATCGATAGTTCTAGTGGAGGAATAAGTTCTAGTAGTGGTTTTCAATCAAGTTGAACCATTTATTCTCACCGATATTCCAAGGGATTTATAATATTTCAACATGGGCATGGTTAAAATGCAGAAAGAAAATATCAGTTTGAATTTGCCTTCGTCAAAATAGAGAAAATTCGAATTTCTATTTCAGCAAAAATGTTGGAGGTAGTTAACTGAGGTAGCAAGAACTTGTCACTCAATTAACTCAGTTGATTCGAGTTGGAGAAGCTTGGGTTTAGTTCAATATGATTGACTACTAATTTGTAGCAATCTATTTTAGTTAATTTGAGTTATTGTCAGTTAAACTAGTTCTAATTGTTAGAAGAACTAGTGGAGGTCAAGTTGTGGTAGTGGAACTTCAACCACACTTAGTGATCAACCAGTTTACTGATCAATCAATCCAAAATGATTATTGCATGAAGGGAATTTAGGTTACCCAATTGAGATGGAGATTCCAAGGGAGTGTATTATCAGTTGTAGACTATTACCATATGTACAGGTAGCGCATGCAATCAAAGGAAGACCTAGAGGAATTGCACAATCCAATAATGGGAAATTCTCAAATAATAGGGGCCAATTTCCTGGAGGAGCAATGCAAGGAAATAACATCTTGGAGGGCTTGAAAATTGGCTAAGTGTTGGAAAGATTTAGGGGATAGACAATACACTTTTGGATTGTGCTTATACTTAAGTAAGAATATGTATTTCATCTTTATTATCTGATTAATGCAATATAAATAGGAAGGGGTTTTGAGGAATTGCTTCCGCTTAGATAAATATATGTGCATGTGTGATGTTTCCTTTTGAATTTATATGATTTATGTTCTAGATGTTGAATTTACTTCCGTATACTAGTAAAGTAGCTTTGAGTCTTGCGATTTAGTAAATTTCATGAGTATTTTGGAATCTAGACATTAATTTCTACATGGTATCAGAGTTGGATTCATTATAGAGCAGAGATTCCAAAGTTGTTATTGTAGGAGGATCAAATTTGCAGGATCAATTATTTAGAGCTAGAAGGATGGATTTGTATGGACTAAAGCTCAAGTATGTCCTTAAGGGAAGCTCAGATTATGTTTCTTAGAAGGACCACATGGAGGAAGTGTTGGAAGATAATGGGTTGAAGGAATCCATTGATAATGATATTTTGAAACCAACAACATATGATGCTTAGGATCTAGACGAATGGAATAATTTTGTATCCAAGGTGAGGATAATCATATTGGAGGGAATACGAGACCATATTGTCTCAAATATCTACAGGAAAAATACTTTGTATGCAATGTGGTAGGCATTTACAGATCTGTTTATGAATAGTAGTGACTATAGGAAGTTGGCACTCAAGGAAAAACTTCATAATATCAAGATGCATAATAACGAGACCTTTCCACAATACTTGAGAAGGTTCACACAATGTCATGATGAACTTGTTCAAGTTGGTGTTATTGTAGTATAGGATGATTTTGCTAGCCTAACCCTTCTATGCCTTCCCAAGGGCTGACACAACTACCAATATTTGATGAACGAGAGGGAGAAAATACCAAATTGGTATTTCTTATGGTTTGATTTGGTACAAGAGAAAATAAGGAGAAATAACATATATGGGACTTCATCCAAGGGTGAGGATGAAGAGAATTGTGCCTTGGTTGGAAAGGAAAAGAAAGGGAAAGGGAAGAAATCGTAATCTAAAGCAGAATCTAGTTAAGGGGGCAAGAAGAAAGACTTGTCCAGAATCAAGTGCTTTCACTTTCATGAATTCATGAACTATATAATGAAGTTTCCACACAGGAAGAAAAGAAAGAAGACCTTAGGAGGAGGAGTAGGTGAAGCTTTAGCTTCATTGTTTGAGCTTGGCATTACTCTCATTGAGTGCATGGCCAACACAATGATGGAGAGCATGTGGTACCTCAACAACAGTGCCTCATTCCATATGACAGGGAATAAATATTTTTTTAGTGATTTGGAGGAGAACAATATCTAGATGCACATCAACATGGGAGGTGACGGAAGATATAGTGCAACTGGGATTGGTACAATCACATTTCAGAGGGAGTCAGACTCCCCTCACAAACTCAAGGATGTGATGTTTGTTACAGGTCTAATGAAGAATATTGTATCCATTGCAGTTTTGGAAGACCGTGGTTATGATGTGATTTTCAGAAAAGGAAAGGAATTCCTTAGTCACATAGACATGGGACAGGTGAAGAAGATCGGGGTTGGTGTAAAGAACCTCTACAAGCTATATGTAGAGGATTGTGATGCACTGATCACAAAGGTGGAGAAGCTACAGAGCTACGATGTCACTAAACTTTGGAATAAAAGACTTGGCCATTTGTATCATGGAGCTTTGGATATCATGCAATAGATAACCACAAGCCTCCCCAAATGAGCTCTAGAGAAATAAGATACATGCAAAGGGTGTACCTTAGGGAAGTACACAAAAGCCACTTTCCATGATTGGGGAAGTCGAGCACATGAAGTCCATGAAAGGATCCACTATGATGTTTGTGGACCTTTCTCGACTGCCTCAACTACCAGAAACAAATATTTTGTCATCTTTATTGATGAATTATCACGAAAGTGTTGGATCTCCTTCATGTGGAAAAAGCATAAGACTTTCTCAAAGTTCATAGAATTCAAAGAACTGGTTGAGAAAGAAACAGGAAAGAAGGTGGAGGCTCTCAGGAGAAATAATGGAGGTGAGTATGTGTCAAATGAGTTTAGAAATTTTTGTGCAAAAGAAGGCATTAGATGAGAGTTGACAACGCCCCACAACTCACAACAAAATGGGGTGGATGAGAGGAAGAACCATAGCATTGTGGGAGTTGTGAGGGTGTTGTTGCATGACCAAAGTCTACCTCTACACTTGTGGGTTGAAGCATGAAACAAAATGGTCTATTTATAGAACATGAGTCATCATCAGATTCTTGGCATGATTACACCAAATGAGGATTCCTTGGGGAGGAAACCAAATGTGTTACACTTTTGGATTTTTGGAGATTCTGTTTATGTTAGTGTGAAATTTCCTAGAAGGTTTACCAAAAATCCTCACTTAAGTCACTAGGTGACAAGTGACCCTAACAACAAGTTGATGGTTTTTGTCATTATAGATCTGCAATACAAATGGAAAATTCGCAGTAAAAGAAAACAATATCTACGACAAATAGCAACAAAATAATGTATCTAGAATAATAACCCAATTCGAAAGACAATTTTAAATGAATAAATCTTTATTGATAACACCTGGTGAAGGAGATCTACAGATTGGTCTGTAATTCCCCCTCTGTGGGATGGCTTCTTTGATATCCTTGATGTTGCAGAAATAGAATTCCCTCTCTCAATTGTGTAAAATATCCAAACAAAGTTAAGAACTCAAATGGGAGCTCAAGAAAATGACGATAATGTTGATGATGATAATTATCATTATGAGGAATGAATGAAAACCCCCTTTATATACCAAACTATGGAGTTAATTTTAAAAATGGAGAATAATAAAATATTATTGACCAAATTCAGATATAGCTACTTGGAATACTTTATTATATTTATTGGAGAGGGAAAAGGAATTAAAAATGGTTAAATTCCTTTATTTAGAAATAATTAACAAATAAAATGATTTATTAATTATTTCACGAGACACAAGAAATGTGTGAAATCAAAATAATTATTAGATAGTGATTTAATAATTATTCTAATAAGAGAAATATGGAAATTCAAATAAATAATGATTTATTAAAATATTCCTAAGTGATTTAGTCAAATGTGACAAGGAATAATTATTAAACAATGATTTAATAATCTTTCCTAGAGAAAATTAAATAAATATTGATTTATCTAATTATTGTCATGGGGTTTTTTTATTTAAATTAGAAAATAATTTAATAAAAGTTGTTTACTAAATTATTTTCCACAGTGAAAGTGATTTTACTATGGTAAAATTAAATCCACATGGTGTATTTCGATCCACCTAGTTAGAAATGGCTAGGCGATCATTTTTTGGTGATAACAGAATGCCCCCACACATATGAGTGTTAGGAGAAAATCATATGACCAAAATACATTGTAGAATACACTTCCACAAGACACCAAAAGGGGATTCAGAGAGAAAGAGAGTGATTTGAAGCAAGTCAAGGATGGAAAAATAATGAAGTAGTTGAAACCTACAATACTGATAGAAGTGTCCTTTTATGTGGTAGTACATGATCTCAAATGAGGTGGGGGAGGCATACTCATACCCACCGAGATAACTAAGTACAAAGAATAATGGTGAGCCCAATAATGTGGGACTAAGCTACAAAGTACATGATACATGATACATGATACACTAGTATCAATGGGCCAAAAAATAATATAATGGATACCATATACATAATGTTCTTGGAAAAAACATAGGCCAGGACTAAATACGATAATATATGAGTACATGAGATACAATACCACTCAAACTGACATGAGGAGGGGAGATCACAACCAAAGAAGCTTTGCTAAATAGGAAAGAGCTCTAAAAATCTGAATGGATCATCTGGAGGAGGCATGCTGTGGGCACTGCAAGCAGTAAAAACTAAACCCATCAAATCTACGGAAATGCCTCGGAGGTTGGATCAACATCTGTGGTCATCCAGTCATGTGGGGGGCTACCTGAAGGGCCACCCCCTCATGAGGTCTTAAACATCTCACAAACACCCGAGAATCACTGGGACAATCATCTGGATCACCGAACCGTGAAGCGTACGAACCACAATCGTGCGATAAGGAGCTGATGCTGAGCACATGAGAAACAATCAAGTCAAAGAGAAATAATGATTCCCTTTTCTAGATTTGAGGAACCAAATAAAGATGGAAGCTAGAACCAAGGTACGTTGCCCTCTAGACTAATCTTCTGGAATAAATATGCTCAGGTCGAAAAAAGAGAGGCTGCTAGAGTTAAGGCAATGAGGAATCCTCAACAAAGGCACGAGGGAATATAACAGAGTGACTGGTGGACTAATACCATGGATAATGGTGGAAGGAAACATGATGGATGGTGAATTGACGATTTCCCTTGTCAGAGTATAATAAAAGTCGTTGAACTAGCAATGACTGACTCAAATCCAGAGGGGATGGTTTATGACTGAAACAGGGATTCAGAAAACATGGAGCAGAAGGACTAGAGGCCAAATATAAGTATGATGGAAGAAATGTGGCATGACGACAAGTGAAACACTATAACGGGACACAGTGTGGACTTGGAATAGAATCTATAATTACAAGGGTAACACATCTCAGATGCTCTGAACAAGGGTGACTTGATGATGCTACCACATGGGGGAGACCAGGTGGTGACCATAAAAACATGAGTAAATGATGGTTACTCATGACGAAAATCGACATGAGAGTCAACTAGTGCAAAGGTAAAGTGGTACCAGAGAACGAGTGGCTTGAATGAATAGATTCAACTTTAAAGGGTAGCAAAGTGAAACATCATGGAAAAATGGCTTCCAGGTGAAGTTCCAAATTATCAAAAACAATATAGACCCATTATATAACTCAGTGAGAGCTTTCCAATGGTGTTGACGGTTTGTCAAATGGAGCTACTGTTTGGTCGTAGTGGGCGACGAAAAAAACTAGGGTTTGTCCTATAAAAGGGATTTTTGCCTCCAAATCCATTTCATTTTCATAGTGATCTGTGAAGAATTTGGAGAGGAGGATAAGGCCTTAAACCTTGTGGAGATCATAGTGGGAAAAATGACCATCGGAATAAGGATCTACGAGTTGGAGGTAGGTGGCCTAACCATACTCATCAATTTCAGTGGTTTAGATTTTGAGATTAGGTCCTCAAATTTTTTTGGGAGACCCTTGACATCCCTTACGATTGTAGTGCACTATTTGGGGTGAGATATATGCTCTAGAGCATAGAAATGGGGCCCACTAGTGTGCTCAGCACAATTTTTGAGGCAAAAATTGTGCTTTGGATTGAGAGGGTGGACAGGACTATGGTTTGTTGGTAATTGAGGTTAAGTGCATCCATGTCTGTCTTTTGAATTATGAATTGAAAAAACTTATTGGTGTGTTGCAAGTATGGCAGAGTTAAAGATATCATGGAGAGAAAGAGATTTTGATGCCCTCTACGCTAACATTTAGAGGAATCAAGTAGTGAGAGTGATACTAGCATGCTGTGGTGTGCTAAAGTTCTTGGAGAACCCACTGATGAGTAGGCCTTTGTAGTGCAAGGGCACCAGATCGAGCTCGCGATCCAGGATATATAATTTTTTACTGACTTCCCCCTTTGGTTGTGGTAGGGGAGATACGTCCAGTGTTTCCTCATGGAGGCATATTTAGGAGTTTTCTTAGCGTCATTGTAGATGGGGTAGTCATGTGACGGGAAAGACTATCTAAATTGATGACATGGAGAGATTGGAGACATGAGCTATAGCCGCAATGGTGCTACAAATTTTTGGTAACCATGCCTTCCATCATATCACTGGAGAGCAAATGATGCTAGTGGAGAGTATTTTGGGAGGGAGCTACTATGGTTGGGCCTAGATGTTGTTGCCATTGTTGAAATGATAGTTGACATGAAGCAAATGGGGTACCAACGATAGTTGTTTGTTTGGGACAATCTTATGCTCACTCTTCTTTGAGAATATCCCCTCTATACGACCTCATGTTTAGATCTGTGATGGGTGCCCATAAGAGCCCAGGAAGCACCGCTCGGGGAAGCTAATAAGAGGAGGGGGAGTCAAACGGGTGTTCTGAATTGATTTTTTTGCTCATTGGGACCATATGCTGCTATACAGAGATGACTATTGATACAACGCCATCAACTATCAGGGGATCCTAACTTACCAGTTCCACTAGGATGAGCATAGGGCTCAGATGGTAAGTGAAAGTTACTATATATTGGGTGAATTTATAGTTTAATAAATATGTGTATATGATACTAATTTCTAAACTTTGTGGTATGTAGATATAGCACTTGTGAGGCTGGTAGGATACAAAGGATGGTTGTAGCACCTAGGGCTGCAAATTAGGGTGGAACCTCATCACCACAGAGGTTGGATGACAGGGCTCTCCTCGAGGATCTCCAATGTAGATATGACATACTACTGAATAGGGTGATAGAGAATAGATGGCATGATCTAGAGGACCGATACATAGATGAGTGCACAGGTCTTCCCCCAAAGTGGTGGGGAATCACGTGGTGCGTTGCGATGGTTGGTAAGACAGTATGAGATCTACGGGCTGGTGGGATGGATTCGTTGGCTCGGGGATCTCCAGATGATAGTGATTAGGCATAGGGACATGTGGGTCCCCATTTTTGTTTTTTGATAACATGCTAGTGGGCATGTTGGATGTATTTAGAGTTATGGACTCAAAACACTTGTATGATGATACATATATATATGATCATGCTTTTTTTTGTGATGAATGTGGTTTGCCATTTGTTTTATGGATGTCTTATTACATGTGATAAATGAAAATTTAGAATGTTATTAGAAATGGTATCTACATAGTGATTTTGGGCTCAAGGTACATGATTGAATGAAATGGATTCAAATTTACGCATCAAAAGCTTAACTCCTGGATATTTTCTAAATAGGATAGGATTATGCACACGATAAATGCCATGCAATTACATGACAAGTAGCAAGGAATCTAGACAAACATGAAGGTGAATTATGCAATGATCAATGGCATAGACTAACAAACCTATCACTGCATCATATTCATCCTGGTTATTGATGGCAGGTGCAATGCAAAAGCCGTTGGAGTGGAATAATGAATGCATGGGGGTAAAAATGGCCCAAGATGCCGAGGAAAGATTCCTAGTGCAATGAATCACACCATCAGAAAAACAGATATAATGTGTGGATGATGGATCCATTCAAAAGACACAAGAAGACAAAGTGTAAGAAAGTGGGGGATGAAAGCTACCTAAATGCAAGAAGAAAGACAGAGATACATGAACTTTGATGGGAAATGTTATGGGTAAAATTCCTTGAGGTAGAGTGCATTCCAAGGATTAGGAAGGATTGGGCCCTATGGATCCTCTAATAGGTATGCCCCTTTTCCCAAACACTTATGGATGATATAAGGCCCTAGACATAAAGGTTCAAACTTTCCACGTCCCATGAAATCATGAGCTTGGTCATACACGAGAATAAGGTCACCTTCATGGAAGGTACGAGGGTGGACTTTGCGGTCATATTGAGATTTGGTATGTTTCTTTGTTGCTTTAGTGGTTTACAATGCAACACGATAGTCTTCAGAAGCACGCTCAAGCATGATGAGTCGTTGTTCTAAGGGTTGGGTGTCTGGGAGGAGTTCGATAACAAGGTGAAGGGAAGGGATTTCACACTTGATTGGTAAAACTACCTCCTCTCCAAAAATGAGATGGAAAGGAGTGAACCTGGTGGCAGTCTTGAAAGAATTTTTATAGGTTCATAGTGCAAGGAAGAGCATTAAATGCTAGTTGGTCTTATGTTTATTCACCGCGTGTTAAAGCATAGTCTTAACGATCTTGTTGACAACTTCAACTTGGCCATTTCCTTGGAGATAATAAGACGATGAATATTAGTGTTCATAGCCCAATAGAGAGGATAGCTCGCACCATATCTCATCTTCAAAGTGTCGGCCATGGTCGGAGACCAATTGTTTTGGAACCCCAAATCGAGCGATAAAATGGTTGAAAAAGAAGAGGGTAGTAGTAGCTGTGATATTAGTGAGCATTGGCATGGCTTCAACCCATTTGGTAAAATAGTCGAAAACCATGATAATATACTTGTGGTTATTAGTAGATGGGGTTCAACACTCCATAAAGTCAATAGCCCATTTACAAAAAGGACTGGTTGCGACAATTGGATGGAGGGGAGCAGGTGGAGCTCTCGCCTTAGGGGCATATAACTGAAAATTGGGACATGGTTTGACTACTTAAATGCAATCACTAAAGAGAGAAGGACAGAAGTACCTAACATGCATGATTTTCTGGGAAATAGCCATTCTGAAGAGGCAGCCACCACAAGTGTCACCATGGAAAGCATTGAGCACTTTCTCAGCTTTAGGATGGGTGAGACAACGATGAAAGACAATATCGACATTGCGATGATAGATATCTATTGGGATGGATTCCTAGGGTCAATTTGGTTTATTTTTGAGTCATTTTTGCAATATCTTTTTGTAGTGAAGGTAAAGTCTCCGCGAAATGTGGAAAGCAGAGCGCGAAGCTAAGTAGAGTCAAAGGGGCTTTAGTCCCTTAGGTGCGTAGGTAATAGAGCTATTTTAAGACCCACCCATGGTCTGCAGGCCATGGTATTGTAAAGAAAAATCTATATAAAGTTGAGTCATAGCGAGTCTTAGAAGGTAACTTTAAGTGAAGAATCATTGTAGGGGCAAGGTGCTAAGGAAAGAAATGTATATTTCCTGTACTTAGGCGAAAGGGGAAGACTCCTGCAACTGAGTGCGTGGAGACCTTGGTAAGTCTAAAAGCTAAGTTCATGGGCCCCTGCAGCTAAGTGCACATGGATAAAAAGTATGTATCTGAACATTTAGATCTAATAAAGACTGTTTTGGGCAGAAATTGGTGCATCTGTGTTCATTTATTTACTTCAAAGTTTATGTATCTTTTCTCTATAATCTATTTTATATGAATGAACACTTATTTACTTCACAAACCTAGTAGATCTATAATATTTATGCATGATAAGTAAAATTAACTCCCTTCACGAAGATCTGAAAGTTATTTAGATAGAGTTGTAGTAGTTGTCTATTGGAAGGATTAGATCTATGCGAAGGCAGATCTAAGCCATAAGAACTTTAGGAAAACATCACACAGGCCTCTGAATGCAGAAAAATCATTCTAGCATCCCCTAATACCACTTCGAGTGATACTGCAGTCTGCGCTACGCAAGTTGTTTACGAAAGTGCCAACAGTTTAGGGTTTTGTTAGTTGTCACAATTAAAGTTGAACCTGGGTCAGGCCCCATCAAGCCAGCAAATGGTTCCATTGTAGCGACCGAGATCTATCAGAGGAATGTGTGATGTCAAATAAGTGGTTCCATTCTGAGAAAGAAATTGAGAAGTGGATCGATAAGAAGTTGCGCGTGTTTGCAGCTCAAGAGAATAGAAACCCTTAGCTATCCAAGGAACAATGGTTGAATAGATAACTATATATAGATGAAACTGAACCCTTTTTATGTTTCTTCTCTTGAGAATTTCACGAGTGGCTCTCTAGATTGGTGACAGTCAGGGTATGTGATTATGTGGACTCTAGAGTTTGTGAGGCACTTGGAAGCTTCATAAAATAACTTCGCGTTGGTTGTTGATCGCTGGATTAATCGTATCATAGGAGAGTTCATCACTAAGATCATGATTGATACAACCATCAACTATAGTGAAGCAGAGCAGAAGCTCTTCAAGGGACCATGAGGTAAGTATTTAAATTATTTGAAAACTTGGATTAAGATGTTGTTGTGTGAAAAACAGTTTATGTCATTACCTTGATATTTGGCACTACGTGAAGCGGAAAACCCTTCAGAAGGAACAGAGAATCAGGCTCTGAATATAGTCTGCTATTGGGATCCTCTTCAAGTGATGATGAAGGAACTATTTTGAATACACCGTGAAGTGCGCTACAGTTAGTACGTCAGGGTATCCCGAGTGTGGAGTAGGTAAATATCCTCTGTGGATAGAGGTGATCCCTCTAGCCCAAGAGTGGTTCTAGCCGCAAATAGAAAAATCTAGTGCAAACTTCCTTATATTAGAATCAAATAAGAGGGCCTACCTATTATAGTGCTAATCCACTTGATTTTGATCTTTCCTCCTTGCTCCAGCTTCCTTTTTCTCCTTCTATTCAAATACTTGAAATAAACATGCAAGAGACAACAACAAACATGATAGAATAAAATTGAATTCAATCTACATAAAAAGTCGAGGAGTCTTAGGATATCACATGTAACATTACACATGATATAGGAAATAAACCATTAGTTGTATTAATAAAACTTCAAAGAGAAATACAATTGGAGCCTTGATGTTGCAGGTTCCCTTTGGCATGTTCGAGTTCCGGCACCACTAGAAGCATCTCATGATTCACCCTCAACACAATGGAAGTTCAAGGCCTCTTTCCTTATGCTCCAAACCAAACACAACAAGCTTATTCTTCCTTCACACATAAACTAGAAGGCTAAGGTTCTCAATATGGCTCTCAAGATTTGCGAAATATTTTAGCCCTTTCATTAGCTAGCTGAGGGTGTGAAATGGGGAGTTTATATAGCTTTGATGGAGGGGAAATGGATCCTCTTATGGTGGGATAGGCCTTATCCCTTTTGGTTTGTTCCATTTTAATAAGGGAAAGGAGCCCAAATAGACTCTCTTGGCTCTATCTTTCTCAACCATTTACTAGATTTCCGTTCACGAAGCTTCTAGAGCTGGAAGCTTCAACTCCATTCTTAACAACTTGCTAAAATAGGGTCGACTCAGGTGATGAATGGCTCACTTGCACCATTTTGTGCTAGTCCTGGTTTTAAACTATGCAAATCACTGTAGCAAAAGAACTGAGCACTAGCACCAGTCTTGAAAACTGAGCTTGAAGGAAGATTATTGGAAAATGATGAAAGCAGGAAATGTTCTGCAAATGAAGAGGGATGTAGGGACATGTTCTTCATGGTAGGGAAACATATGAGGGTCACTATAGAGGTTCTCTAGGATCGAGGAACATTGAGTATAGGGATAGTGACAAAATGTTGTGTAACAGATTCTCCCTAAAGCATGAAGGCTGAACAATAATGAGGGGTGAAATGCTTTACGAGTAGATACATGGAATTAGAGGCCACTACCAGAAAACCTGCAAGCAAGCATAGACACATATACATCACTAAAATCTCTGATACATGAATTGTGGCATGGACGTAGCCATCTAGAAGAAGATAATGTAAATGGATCCAAGGTATGGGTGTAACCATCCAATAAGAAGGATCATATCAAACCCAAGGTATGGTCACGGGCATCCGATAATGAGAAGGATCACATATAACAAACTCATGGTACGGTCACAGCCATCCATCTGAAAGAGACATGTATGTAAGCATGATCATGTCACATCACCATGCAACTTGGACTTGTGTAATCTGAGCCCAAGGTCCTGCGCTCCAACACGACCCGATCAAAGTAAAATTTCTAGCACATGAATAGATGTGTTGATGTTGAACATGCTAGAAAATCGCTTGATTACCAGTCAATGGTGTGAACTGCTAACAAGCATGAGAGAAACCACCAATAATGACAATGGCTCTCGAGGTACTAGCAACACAATTCACAGAATGTGAATAAGGAGCTGAAGTTGAACACCTGTGAATTCACTTGATTAAAGGCCAATGATGTGAACCTGTCGTTGAGTGTGAAGAACTTGCCATTGGGGCATGCAAGCTCTAAGGTACTAGAAGGGAGTCTCTCATCCAAATTCTCAGATAATGAGCTAAAGTCAATAGGAAGTGACTGTGTCGAAGGAGGGCCATAAAGTATCCCACATCATTGACATGAGACAAGGGATTCAATGATTATGAATGACACAGAGAATTAGGAATGAGTGTAAATTGTAGAAGAATTAACTCTTAAACATATCGAAGACACGACTCCGGAGTTTGGTAGCTTTGTGTTATAGACATTTTTTGGCACTACAACCCCAATCATACATGTCCATAAACCAAGGGCTCCTAAGTCCCTAAAAGTGTTGTTACATACCCTAAAAGAACAAGATCAGCTGATTACATCATCTCCCAGAAGTTCTCCACAGGAAATTGCTCAGAACTGGTCAAACCTGGACCATATAGGTTGCTCAATGCTAAGGGTGCAATGCATCCCACCTGCCCAATGTAAAGGGTACGATACATACTGAAAATCCCTTCTGTAGGGTGAAATGGGTGAGAGTGGACAAATGGCAGAGACAATTTGCGAGGTGGATGATCATAGAATCTTCCAGAAACTTCTCCTATGACACTTGCCTCTCTAAATTCGCCCAGGGATGAGTAGGGGTGTTACACTAAAATTTGTCACCATGACTATTTTCAGTCAGTATGGCTCCATCAATAACCATATTTTCCTCCTTGGAAAGTCTTATACCTCTGCTCCTCATGTCAAACTCCAAAAAAGAGAGAAAGCCTTTAAAAAATCAATATAACTCTGATCCGCACTTTCTCTTACTCTTACCTGCGGGCACGCACCTCAAGTACATAATACCTGCGTACTTGTACGCTCTGTCTATAAAGGGGTGGGTGCGTACCCCTGTAAAAGTCAAAAGGCACAAGTTTTACTTCAAAAAACTTACTTGCGGTCGATTCTAGAGCATTCTAGAAGATGGTTTGACGTGGATTGAGCACCTCCAGATGGTTCATGCATCCCAATGAAAGAGGAACTTATCCCATGAAGAGGGGAGCTATCCCTTTGAAAGAGGGGATTATCCCATTGATGGTGGACCTGTTTAACTTCCTCCAAAGCATTATAAATACAGGCATTGGGCCAAAGGCAAAGGAGTTTGAAAGCTGAACATTCCTAAGGGTAGATGCTGCTGAAATTAGGACTCCCTTATAGAGCTTGAGAGGAGAGATCACATTCCTTTCTTAGCTTCATTTGGAAGTGGGTGAGCTGATCAAAGTAGAGGAGAACTCTTGCTGGACCCTGGGAGGGACCTGCACAACACCAAGGCGTTGGTTGTAAGGTTTCTTTTGTTTCCAATTAATACAATTAAGTTCATTTTTCTCAACAAGTTGTTATATATAATTTGTTTCATAAACTCCTTGGTCTTTATGATGAATATGTTTTATTATATGATTTATTCAGGTGCTATGTAATCATTTGCTTGTTTGTGTATGCAGGCTTCAAGGAGAGTAGCTCATCTGGATCGAAGAGACTTGGCCGATACAAACAGCGTTGGACTAAAGGTAAGCCTTAAACACCTGGTTGCTCTTATTTTAAATGCATATTTAGGGAAAGATAGTGCTTGATTGTTTTTTTTGTCACTAGAAAAGCCTTAGTTTCTAGGGAGGTCGGTTTTGTCCGCAAAATTGACTCTTTCCGCATGACAAAATGGCGACCATACTGGGGAAGACCTCTTATAAATTGACTCTTGACTTATAAATTGACTCTTGAAAGAACTATCCTCTGACCAACATGAAACCTCACTATTCTTCCTTCTGATGAAGACCTCTTGGAAGCCATGATCAAGGTGTGTCCATTGACATGTCTTTCTTCCAGTTGGAAGCCATGATCAGTGAGTGTGAGGATAGTTTTTTTCCTGTATCAACCTCGTTAAAAAATGAAATAGGCTGTCGCGAGGATAGTTCTTTTCCTGTGTCAACCTCGTTAAAAAATGAAACGGGTGTCCGCGAGGATAGTTTTTTCTTGCATCAACCTCGTTAAAAAATGAAACAGGGTGTCTATGAGGACAGTTCTTTTCTTGTGTCAACCGCGTTAAAAAATGAATCAGTTGGTTCGAGGAAATTTCCTTTTACTATGTCGACCTCGTTAAAAAATGAATCAGTGAGTGCGAGGATAGTTCCTGTTACTGAATCAACCTCGTTAAACAATGAATCAAGTATGAGGATAGTTATTTTCTTGTGTCAACCTCTTTAAAACATGAAACAACTCCCTTTTCAAGTTAAAATCTTGAAAGTAAACCTTCATTCCATCCACCTGGTTGAATGCAATGAAGCTTGGGGGGCATGTACCTCACTTTTCATCATTATGCTGGGGGCATGCGAACTTATAGAGCATAGTTCCTTGTCTTGTGTCAAGCTCGTTAAAAAATGAAACAAGGAGTCTTGAGAATAGTTCCTTGTCTTGTGTCAAGCTCGTTAAAAAATGAAACAAGGAGTCTTGAGCATAGTTCCTTGTCTTGTGTCAAGCTTGTTAAAAAATGAAAAAAGGAGTCTTGAGCATAGTTCCTTGTCTTGTGTCAAGCTCGTTAAAAAATGAAACAAGGAGTCTTGAGCATATTTCCTTATCTTGTGTCAAGCTCGTTTAAAAAATGAAACAAGGAGTCTGGAGCATATTTCCTTGTCAGAGGATAGTTCTTTTTACTGAGTCAACCTCATTAAAAAATGAATCAGCGGTGATGATAGTTTGTTCCCATCTCAACCTCGTTAAAAAATGAAACTGGATGCTGCGAGGATAGTTTTTTCCTGTATCAACCTCGTTAAAAAATGAAACAGGCTAGCGAGGATAGTTTGTTCCTCTCTCAACCTCGTTAAAAATTGAAATTGGATGTTTCGAGGAAAGTTCTTGTTCCTGAGTCAACCTCGTTAAAAAATGAATCAGGTTCGAGGATAGTTCCTTGTTGGGTCCCTATAATACTAGTGATTACCCCATTACTATTGTAGTTATACCCCTTATGTATATTGTTGTGCCCCTATTACCCCCATATTGTTATTTTTGTGCCCCATAGAATCCCTCTATTGTTATTTTTGTGGCTTTATATTATTATTGTTAGGTCGGCTGGATTATATTGTGACTCCTTAGACTCCTATATATAGAAAGGAGGTTTTGTCATTTGTATCATCCAAGAATTGTTCATTTATGTAATGTAAAGGAGGTTTCCCCCTCAAAGAGGCTGAATTCTAAGGCGTTGATCTTTCTTTTCTATCTTTTCTTGAGCTGGTTTCATAACATTTGGTATCAGAGCTTTGGATTCTAGGGTTTCGCTGCTCCAAACAGGTCATCGTGGCATTTTCGCTATAACATTTTTTCTGTGACGTTTCAGAAGTCGCAAAAAAAACCCATTTGAGAAGAAATCGCGCTGAACCTTGGGTCCGAATTTCAGAGCTTTTCGCATGATATTTTCGGAGATATGATCTAAGGAAGTTGGTCTTTTTGCAGACTCCTGAATTACACTCAAAACAGGTGACCTGGGGAAAATCGTCATAACTTTCTTTCTGAGCATCGGATTGAAATTTGTAAGAAGGTAAAGAAAGAGGACGGACTGTAGTTTTCTTTTATATATTTTTCAGAGTCAAAGGTTGAAGCAGTGACACGTGGCACGTCATACAAGTTCGCTCTACTGAAATAGTCTATAATCAGGTCACTGCGGGAGATTGTGCATAACTCTTTCTTGGAGAATCCAATTTGGATCAGACTAGTGGCATTGGAAAGAGGACATAGAAGGCTACTACAGGTCACAATTTCAGAACTGGATGATTCGAAATTACAGAGATACATTAGATTCAATATCAAGCTTTTACAAATTAAAAAAAAGAAAAAGGTGTGTAGTTTTTTTTTTAATTTTTGCATAAGCTTGTTTTGAAGGAATTCAAAGGGCATAGTAAAGCATTATTATCGGTAACTGATGCCCCGAGGAAAGAAAATGCAAACACCTAGTAAAGAACCTGAAAGCTCTAGCATGACTCATGAAGAAGAGGAAGAAATGCTACATGATATATCAAAATTACAAGAACAAGTGCAACAAATGTCACGCTCACAAAAGCTAACAGATGCTAAGATAAATGGCGTGGAATCTAAGATAAATGGCGTGGAATCTAAGATAAAGGGCATGGAAGCTAAGATGGATGGTCTGAAGACAGATTTGAGGACAGATTTGAAGACAGACATGGCAGATTTGAAGACAGATTTGACAAATTTTCTACAAGAAATACTTACTAATGGTGAAAAGGTAGTAAAGGAAACTCATGATGAGAACAAAAGAAATGTTAATCATGATTCCATAGACTCTAATGTTGGATCGAAGACCCACCATATTCCAAAAATCGATATGAGGAAGTTTGATGGCAAGGATCCCGCCACATGGATATTACAGATGGAGCAATTCTTCGATCTCAATAATGTGCAAAACACACAAAAGGTACGTATGGCAACTTTATATTTGGAACCAAATCAGTTTGTATGGTATCAATGGCTTTGTTCTCGTAAAAAATTTATCACTTGGGCAATTTTTACGGAAGAATTGATAGCACATTATGAGGATACAAAAAGCAACACTTTTTTTAGCCAATTGATAAGTCTCAAACAAAAGGGTTCAATAATGGAGCACATTGAGGAGTTCCAAAAATTGAACATAAGGGTAAAAGATATTCCAGAGGAGCATAGGATTGATGTGTTCATAGGGTCTTTAAAGGATAATATCCAACATGATGTGCGCCTTTGGGAACCTGATTCATTAGAGAAGGCATTCAGGTTAGCAAGAAAAATGGAAAGCAAAATTATGGCAACTAGGAAGCATACCATTCACAACTATAAAGACGGAAGTGTTGTTGCCCATAGTCTTCCACAACCTACAAGGTTGACACCACAAAAATTGGAAGAAAAAAGAGCAAAAGGGCTTTGTTACAATTGTGATAGCAAATACACAAAAGGTCATAAGTGTGCTGAGAAGAAATTATTCTACATAGATTGTGAAGAGGAAGAAGAAAAGGAGCAAGAAAGGTCAAAAGAAGAGGATATATTCCAGGAACAAAGCCTAGATGAAGAACAAATAAATCCGACCATATCTTGTAATGCATTGGCGGGAATTACCACTCCTCAAACCATCAAGATAGAAGGACAAATCAAGAAGAAAAAGGTAATAGTGTTGATTGATTCAGGAAGCACCCACAATTTTATTCATTGTAGGGTAGCAAAAGAATTGAATTGCTTCCTATATCCAGCACCAGAGTGTCAAGTGATGATTGCAAATGGAGGAACAATAAATTGTTCTGGAAAGTGCCATAATATCAAGCTATCCATGGGAGAATATGTATTGACTAGCCCAATGCTTTCCATTCCAATGGGAGGTGCTGATGTTGTACTAGGAGTCCAATGGCTACAATCCTTGGGTACAATAGCTTTTAATTTTCAAGAACTTTTCATGAAATTTTCTGTGGAAGGAAAGGAAGTTGAATTAAGGGGTATTGCAGGGAAACCAGGAAAGATAATCAGCTCTAATGGCATGACAAAGCTTCTAAAAAAGGAGCAAAGAGGTGTAATTGCACAATTATGTTCGCTAGATGTTTCCACATTGGAATCATCTATTTCTCCAGATCTCCAAAAAGTCCTGGACAATCATTCCAAGGTATTTGAGACTCCCAAAGGTCTCCCACCTATGCGTGATCATGATCATGCTATTCATCTGATTCCAGGAAGTGTTCCTCCAAACATCAGGCCGTACAGATATCCATATGTCCAAAAAAGTGAAATTGAACGTA
Organism: Pinus tabuliformis; assembly: GCA_031772625.1. Classification (NCBI taxonomy): domain Eukaryota; kingdom Viridiplantae; phylum Streptophyta; class Pinopsida; order Pinales; family Pinaceae; genus Pinus; species Pinus tabuliformis. The sequence continues at coordinate 852,313,155 of CM062820.1, read as the reverse complement.
TGGTTGCAGAAATGCTAGAGGCTGGTATAATTCAACCGAGTCAAAGTTCTTTCTCAGCTCCAGTAGTATTGGTGCACAAGAAGGATGGATCATGGCGCATGTGTCCAGATTATAGGGAGCTCAACAAGCTCACTATTAAAGATAAGTTCCCCATTCCTGTCATTGATGAATTACTGGATGAATTGCATGGATCAATTTACTTCACCAAGTTGGATCTTCGTTCAGGATATCATCAAATCAGAATGAAGATTGAAGACATTCCGAAAACAGCATTTAGAACTCATGAGGGTCATTATGAATTTTTGGTCATGCCTTTTGGCCTTACCAATGCACCTTCAACATTTCAAGGTTTGATGAATTCAATTTTCAAACCATTCCTTAGAAAATTTGTGTTAGTATTTTTTGATGATATACTAATCTACAGCAAGTCTTGGAAGGATCATGTTGAACATGTTGACAAGGTGCTACAACTATTGGAGGAGAAACAATTATATGCAAAAAGATCCAAATGTTTCTTTGGAGTCCAGGAGGTGGAATATTTGGGTCATATTGTATCTCATGAAGGAGTTAAGGTAGACCCTAGCAAAATTAAAGCCATTAAGGAATGGAAAATCCCCACATCCATAAAGCATCTGCGAGGATTTCTTGGGTTGACAGGGTATTATCGCAAGTTTGTTAAGAATTATGGGAGAATAGCAGCACCTCTAACAACATTATTGAAGAAAGATTCATTTTCATGGACTCCGGAAGCAACAAAGGCCTTTGAACATCTTAAAGAGGCAATGTGCCAAGCACCGGTCTTAGCTACACCGGACTTCACAAAAACCTTTATTGTGGAATGTGATGCTTCAGGAAATGGAATTGGTGTTGTTCTAATGCAAGATGAAAGACCCATTGCTTTTGAAAGTTGTCCAATCAAGGGAAAGTTTTTAAGCAAAGCTATTTATGAGAAGGAAATGTTGGCAATACTCCATGCACTTAAGAAATGGTGACCCTACCTAATGGGAAGACACTTCAAGGTAAAAACGGATCATGATAGCCTTAAATACTTTTTAGAACAAAGATTATCCTCTGAAGAGCAACAAAAGTGGGTCACAAAGATGTTGGGTTATGACTTTGAAATCATCTACAAAAAAGGGAAGCAAAATGTGGTGGCAGATGCACTCTCAAGAAAGGATGAGGATGTGGAAGCATTTTTGTGTGCCATTTCTACTATCCAACCAGATTGGATAAACGAAGCAAGGGAGGAATGGAAGAATGACGAAGAAGTGTGGGCACTTACTCGAAAGCTACAACAAGATTCCAGTACTTTTGATACATTTAGCTGGAAAAATGATTCGTTATGGTACAAAGATCGCTTATACCTCTGTAAGAATTCCCAGCTAAAACAAAAGATTCTTATGGAATTGCACACTTCTCCCTTAGGAGGGCACTCAGGATTTTTAAAAACTTACCACAGGGTTAAGAAGGAATTTTTTTGGGATGGCCTTAAATCAGATATTCAAAAGTTTGTGGCGGAATGTTTGGTTTGCCAAAAAAATAAAGTTGAAACAATTAAGACACCGGGTCTATTACAACCTTTATCCATTCCAAGCCAACGTTGGGAGGAGGTTTCAATGGATTTTATCACAGGTTTACCCAAGTCTGAGGGAAAGAGTGTCATCATGGTGGTAGTTGACAGACTTACCAAGTATGCACACTTTTGTGCATTATCACATCCATTTAAAGCCAGTACAGTTTCTACTGCATTTATGGAAACAGTTCAAAAGCTACATGGAAACCCAAAGATTATTGTAAGTGACAGAGATCCCATTTTCACTGGAAATTTTTGGACAGAATTATTTTCTTGTCTTGGTACTCAGTTAGCTCATAGCTCATCTTATCATCCTCAATCTGATGGGCAAACTGAGATAGTAAACAAATGTTTGGAAGGATATCTTCGTTGCTTTGTATCTGATAAACAGACACAATGGGTCAAATGGTTGCCTCTGGCTGAATGGTGGTATAACACTTCCTTCCATACAGCAACAAAAATGACCCCATTTATGGCACTTTATGGGTATCAACCACCATCCATCACATCATATTTAAGAGAAAATTCTAAGGTTCAGGCAGTGGAACATCACATCGAACATCAACAACAAGTCCTCCAACTCTTAAAGGATAACCTCGTGTTGGCACAAAATAGAATGAAACAACAGGCAGATCAACATCGCAGTGAAAGAAGTTTTGATGTAGGTGATTGGGTATTCCTACGGCTACAACCATATAAGCAAATGTCCCTAAAGCAAGCTAAGAAGGATAATAAATTATCACCAAAGTATTATGGTCCGTACAAGGTGTTGCAAAAGATTGGTACTATGGCATACAAATTGGAGCTTCCTGCAGCTTCTCGATTGCACCCAGTTTTCCATGTTTCATGTTTAAAGAAGGTTATAGGCGACAAGCTCCCAGTTCAAACAATATTGCCAGAACTTGACGAGGAAGGAAAAATTATATTGGAACCGGAAGCAGTCACAGAAACAAGAACTCGACAGCTACGAAATCGATCAATTTCAGAGTATCTTATCAAGTGGAAGAACTTATCCGCTGAAGATTCCACATGGGAGGATGAGAATTTTATGCAGAAGTATCCAGAACTACTCAAGCGTTGAGGACAACACTTTTTTGAAGGAGAGGGGCATGTTGGGTCCCTATAATACTAGTGATTACCCCATTACTATTGTAGTTATACCCCTTATTTATATTGTTGTGCCCCTATTACCCCCATATTGTTATTTCTGTGCCCCATAGAATCCCTCTATTGTTATTTTTGTGGCTTTATATTATTATTGTTAGGTCGGCTGGATTATATTGTGACTCCTTAGACTCCTATATATAGAAAGGAGGTTTTGTCATTTGTATCATCCAAGAATTGTTCATTTATGTAATTTAAAGGAGGTTGCCCCCTCGAAGAGGCTGAATTCTAAGGCGTTGATCTTTCTTTTCTATCTTTTCTTGAGCTGGTTTCATAACATTTCTTGTCTTGTGTCAACCTCGTTAAAAGATGAAACAAGGATAGGTTATATAGGTAGATTGTAGAGAGTAGTTATGAGCATAATTCCTTATCTTGTGTCAAGCTCGTTTAAAAAATGAAACAAGGGTTTTGAGGATAGTTCTTTTCCTGTGTCAACCTCACTAAAAAATGAAACAACCCCCACGAGTCTTTCCAAGATTTTGAAAGTAAACCTTCATTTTATCCACCTGGTTGAATACAATGAAGCTTGGGGGGCATGTACCTTGATTTGCATCATTATGTTGGGGGCATGCGAACTTATAACAAGCATAGTTTTTCGTTTCAAGCTTGCGTAAACATGAAACCGAATCCGAGCATAGTTCTTTTCCTGTCTCAAGCTCGTTAAAAAATGAAACAAATCCTCCTCTAATTGAGTCGAGAGTTTGACTAGATCTCATAAATGTTAAGTTGTATATTTAGGTTAGTTATTTTAGTTTTTGCATAATTTTCTTACAGTTTTAGGTCGAGTCTTTCAAATGATCTCGTACATGAACCTTCATTCCATCCATCTTGTACTTAGTTGAATGAAATGAAGCTGGGGGGCATGCTGTTGTTGGGAAAAGTATCCAATACGGAATGCCCCTATCCCACTCTAAGAGGTGATAGTGCCTTAGCAACAAACAGGTAAACTTATTCAAGTATTCTTCTTTATGGAATGTAAGTGAGGAAGAAGGATCTAACTAACCTGTATTTTCCGCTAGTTTTGTCGATCCAAATCACTCCTCTCTTCAGTAGTTCCCAGCTTCTTGCTCCTTCACCGGCCCAGCTTCACCGAATTCCTGCAAGTTCACAAGAGAGAGAAACTACACAAAGATACAAATATACATTCATAAAAAGCTCAAGATCAGATTAAGCTAAACATGTAAGCATAACAAAACATCATTGGTATACAACATGTAGGAGAAACTCAAATAGTTTATTGATAAGATAATAAAGTCTGAGAAGAGATACAACCAAGTGAGTTCCGATCCAGCATCTACTTCCCAGCAAAGGAATCCCTTCCTCTCCTCCAACAAAGCTTAAATCACCCAATGTGCTAATGTCAATCTCAAACCAACAGCAATTCTTTGCAAAGTACAAAATTCCAGCCTCTTGAACCTCTGGGTGAGAGATCCATATATAGATGTGAGCAGAGAGGATGAATAAGCTCATGTTTTGACTTGTGGCTTCTCTCTGTCAGTTCTTGCTTCCACTTGGAGGTTGAGAACCTCTTACTCATCACTAGTCGAATTCATTGAGGCAAGTGTCATTGGAGAAGATTCTGGAAGCTTCCAGGGTCTTTCCACCTCGTTGAATGAACTTGCCATTTGTCATTTCCCGCTCAGCGCACCCTGGTAGTGCTTCTACCTGCGTTGCAGTGCACCTAGCCAGTCTAATCTCTGTATTTCAGCGCAAACAGCTAGTGGAGCCTCTGAATTGATCCTGAATTGACTGTTTCTGAGTGGTTTTTGGTGGAGAACTTCTGGGAGAAGCTGTCATTGGTTGACCTTGTTCCTTTAGGAGCTGTAACAACATCTTTAGGGACTTTGGATCCCTTGAATTATGGACATTTCATGCTCAATGCTGTAAGGCACAAAAATGTCTATAACAGTTGCCCCCTAAAGTATGAGGCCGTTTATCGGGTGAAATGCTTTATTAGGAGGATCCGAAGTTCTTCCAATGCTGGGAGGAGACCTGTAATAAGATACAATACAATACATTATTTTTCATACTGCTTTCATGATCTAGCTGAGGCGGGAATTCCCATGCTCAGCTTTATAAATTCATTTTTCTGTACATAGAACAGACAATCGTCTGATGGTAGACTGATAATTTTGATGAAATCATCATCCTTTTGGTAGGATGATTATCTGCTGCAATGATGTACATGTCAATGTCTTTATTTTTCCTGAATATATATCGCAGCCCAGATGGATGAAACTAGATCCGAGGTCTTCAAACTCGTTCGATCTTCACTCTAAGTACAAGTCGATCCATGTGAGAGATGTTCTGAAGTCGAACATGGAAGGACATCGCTTGATTACCGGTCAATGAGGTAAACCGTTAACAAGCGCGAGAGGAATCACCGATAATGATAATGACCCTCAAGGTACTGCAGTACAATTCGCGTGGTGTGAATAAAGGACTTGGCATCGAACACCACGCAAAATCTTTCGGTCGAAGGTCATTGATGTATACCTGTCGCCGGAAGTGAGAAACTTGCCATTGAGGCATGCAAGCTTCAAAGTACTGAAGGGGTTGTTCCTAGATCAACTTCTTGGATAATGAGCTGATGTCGACAAGAAGCGATCCATCAAAGGAGGGCCTTAATGTATCCCACATCAGTGACACGGAACAGAACAAATGGTTTTAATGGAGGTGAAAACGATCTGATGATATATGGTTCAGGGTGGCGGTCATGAAAGGATGAAGAATAATGTATGGTAGTGGATGGGACACGGTTGACTTCTCTGGATGACTTCTCTTGAACATATTGGCGACACTTGTGTGATAGATTGGTAGCATTTACCCCAAAGGTGGATGGTATGGTGAGACCATGGTGATGTGACCGGTGAATGAAACAACCCAACCCGACTCAGGCACGGAGTGGAAGTGTCATGTTCAAGAGCGACTTGCTACCAATAAAGTTCTTTGAGTTTCTTCCCAATTTTTCCCCAGTCATTGCTGACCAGTACCTCTTTATTTTTGTCAAGCTTGAGGAGGATAACGTATGCTTGTTCTATAATTTTCCCTTTGGGCAAACCCAGCGCTACGTTTTAACGAGCCTAGCGATAGTGAAACTCGTTCTCGTCTAAAGACACGTTTGTCGCTATTTAATGCTTTTAACGAGTCTAACGACAAAGATAACTCGGTCCTTTTCATTTTTAGAGAGTCTGAAAAGGTACGTAAAGTCAACTCCGAAAGTCCCTTTTCGTCATCTAATCCCTTAAGTCCGAAAAAGTATAAAACAATACAGAAGGGATGAATTTTTGATAGTTTTAACGAGCCGAACAAAACAAGCGCTTGATCTTTTTGTGCAATAATCCCTCAGGTCCAAAAAGATTAAAATCTAGAGGAGGGATAGCACTTCTGGTCGCTTTAACGAGCTGGAAGGCCAAAACTCGGCAATCTTTTCATATTTTACGAGTCAGATGAAAAGAGCTTAAAGAAGACTCGTCTTTTGAGGAACGAGTGATAAAACGGGTTAGCAGCTGATTCCAGGTAAAGGTTGGAATTTTCCAATCACGGCAGTGTCACAAGGATGGCTAGTGAAATCACTCTTCGTAGCTGTTCCTCAAAATGGGTAAACAATCATATGGAGGTGAACGATCGGCCAATGAAAAGTGGAGGTGACGGTGCAAGCACGACCAAGGCTTTAATGGCTGATAATGTTACATTCACGGCGGTTATTTACTAGAAGATAGTTCATTTTTTAACGAGCTTAAACGCGGAAAAACATTGCTCAATCTTATGTTTATTTTTTAACGAGCATGAACTATGTGCTAAAACTGCTCGATCTTATGTTTATTTTTTAACGAGCATGAACTATGTGCTAAAACTGCTCGATCTTATGTTTATTTTTTAACGAGCATGAACTATGTGCTAAAACTGCTCAATAATCCAGTCATATGATAAGAATGTCTCATGTAAGATGCCATTTTTTATGGAGCTTGCACCTTACCAAAGCTATGCCCCGCATCCTTTCGTTATGCAAGTTCGGAAATGACTAATCCTATGAGTTTAAAGGGTTAGACCTACAGGTTTAAAGGGAGGACCTAAAAATTTAAAAAATAAATAGTCGCCCCTTGCTTGCACTCAAAAAGGTTTGCATGCCCCCAGGCATAAAGTACGATTTCAAGGTTACCCCTCAATTTGCAGATAAAACGTTTGTTCTACCAGGAAAGGCCTACCTCTTTCAGGTTACCCAAAGATTGTTCTATTAATCTTTCAAACAAAACATTTCTTCGGCAATGTCTACCGAAATAAACAAAGGTGAGAGACTCCGTCTGTCAACTCACATAACTTTGACAAAAGAATCTTATTCTAGAATAACCCTCTTCCAACATGGGCGGGGTACAGACTAGTCATATTCTCCTGCGGAAACCTACCCTATACCCAAAGTTTTCCTGCCGAAGCAGACCAGGATGCATGCCCCCTGGGTTCCAGTCATATCCTTCTGAATTACTCGCGCTCATCGGGAGGACGGACCATGGGTTGAGACATTTCTTGTGTGAAGAGACCATTTAGGGATGGTATATGACTATTTGCGATGCGTGATCCGGGAAATGAAAGTTGGTCCACGAGCTTGACCACTCTTCCTTCGTGCGGAAAACACATTACTCTAAAGAGTGAGGAGACGATGGCTCCCATGCAATATATATAGTCTCATCCAAGGAGTAGGTTATAATCCAAGGATCCTTGAATGACCATCACGTTCATTTGAATGGTCTTCCCTTTCAATGTGATAGGCACATTGGAGAGGATCCCTAAAGGTCGACTGGTTCCTTTATCAAAGCCTGTCAGATTTCTCATTTCAGGCAAAAGCGCTGGCGAACCAAGCGCTTTCCAAGCAGTGGAGGAAAGGATACTCACAGATGCCCCTTCATCAATGATGGTGCCAGCCATGACCATTCTGTATATTTGGACGATAATTCTGAATGGTATGCTTGCTGGCAAACGGGGTATGCCTAGTTGGTTCCAGTCGAAGGAGACAACTAGGTTGCTTGGTGGTGGGACCGAGTAAACAGTCGGGTATCGCTCTGACGAACTTCCTTCCTGCGATAAAGGAATGGGGGTAGTGCCCCCGTGCTCGTCGGAGTCTGTGTTGATGAAGAGAATTTGGATGGTGTCATCTTTATTCTCTTCAGTGACTGTATCATTCGAAGATAAATCCTCTGAAGGCAAGATCGGGTCAACTTCCGCCTCGACCTTTTGACTTTCGTCAGGTATGGATTCAGCTGGTTCATCTTCAATGACCGACGCTTCAGCTGATCACTTGAGCGGGCCAGCTGGATTTTCAACTAACGAAGGACTCGACAAGAGTTTTTTATATCCAGGAGGGAGTCGTAACGGTGAAACCGGACGATCATCCAAAACTCTTTTCGCTTCGTCTAAGAAGTGACAACGATGGATGGCGTGGTTGCCTTTGCACAGTCTGCAGGGAGATCTAGCTCTCCCTTTTGTCTAAGGACTTCACTTTCGCTAGTTGACGGTATGCATTCAACATGGCTATAAGAGGTTGATGCCACCGGATTGTGAAAACGGGGAGACCAGTCCCTTAGTATCCGAGGGATGCAGGGACAATCTCTGTGGAAGTGGTCTCCCTTGCATATGACACATGGCGATTTAGGTCTAGTCAGTGCTGTGTGTGGATTTTTGTCAGACGACACTTGTTTGCCCCCAGTCGCTTTTGGCTCCTTCTTCTTCTTCTCTTTCTTCTTCTTTTCCTTCTTCTCCTTAGGAACTTGGTTTTTTGTTTTACCAGTTCCGTCAAGCGAAGAGGAAGGAGGAGAGGAAGAATTAGAAGAAGTAGAAGGCTGGTGGGCAACTCTGGACTGGTCCAACTGTTGATTCGACTGTTCAGGAATAGTGGTGTTCTGAACGACATTGGTTGAGAAGAGCCAGATCGGCAAGCCAATTGTCAGTCTTGGAAGCGACAATGTGGCCATATGGGGCGCACCAACATCTCCCCAAGAGGAGAAAGGACTAGGATTTCCACCAAGGGGAATTCCTTGGTTGGTAGGCTCCATTTTCTCAACCTAAAGATCAACGAAGGAAAAAGGGGTGATTGTTCCGTTTAAAATAAATTTTAACGACGCTTTAGACACAACTTGCTTTTTCAATTTTAAAGAGTCGAGAGAAAGCTAAAGATGACTCTAGTCTCCTTCGATGTTTTAACGAGCCCGAAGTGACAAATGCTTGGATGGACTTTTTCCGTTATAGAGTCTGAAAAAGGCCAAAAGGAACTGCTCTGGAGTTCTAGGTAGAGGGTGTGCCAAACTTTTCGCAAAACCGCAGAATACTTTTTAAGGTACGGGCGGTCAATCTTCCCCGATGTTGTGTTCAGTGCATTGCGATTAGTAGGTCGGTCGACACGAATTCCTAAGGATAAAGGTTTTATTCCTATAGGGGTCTCCCAATATATACTCGACGGTACGTGGGAGCACAATCCGTACTGGCGCTATCATCCCTCAGGAGGAATCACCCAACCATCAGCGAGATCGACAGTCACCAGGTTTTACGACCCCAGAACACGTCTCTAGCCTAGACCTCTATGTTGTGCGTTAAGTTACAAAGCGTTGTTAAGTTCATTCAATTTATTTTAGGTTGATCTTTCTTAGAAGTTTGCCTTTTTGGATCACCACGAGATGTATGATACAATTCCTAAATGCAGTCTAAAGATGATAAGCAAGCTTTTATATCTTTTCAACAATGAAAATCCTAGCTACAAGGGGAAAAGGAAGATACAACTTTTCTCAAAGAGCATAGAGAACACTGTAATGCACTTTTCCCTAAATCAAAGCATGCAAACTATCAAAATGCAAATGCACAAATGCATGTATTTGTTTTTTCTTTCTTAATATTGATGCCTAAAAAGAAAGTTGTTGTATAAATTTGAATTCGATTTCAAGTGAAAACATAAACAAGTTCCTTTTTCAAAATCAAAAAGACGATTACGACACCTTATGATTTATTGTTTCGACACTAGAAATGCATAAATTCAAACCAAACGAAAAAGGTAAAAGCTAAATCAACTGTGAACAACAAACAAACTCACTCCTAAGATCAAAACGACACTTACGACAGGTCTAGATCTAAGGGCGACAGTATGACTAGTTTACTTTTGTAATGGGAAACTGCAAATGATGTAACAAATACACAAAGAACAAATGCAGTTTCTTTATACAACTGAGGCGGAATTGAGGCAAAGAAAAGGGGTTTCAGATAGGTACACTGACTAATAACAGGCTGCAAAAACAGAGATGAAAACTGAGCTAAAAGAAATAGAGAACCACAGCTGCACAAGGCAAAGACTGATCAGCGCACTCCCAACACAGAGGATTTGACATTCAGCGTAGGTAGCCTTCACGGGACCTGCGTTGAAATGTAGAACCTCTTCACAGAGTCTGCGCTAAAGTAGAAACGAGAGTTGTTTCTGGGTTCTGGGTTATGGTTTGCAGTTAAATCAACAGTTTTTGGCCAAATCAAAGCTATCAATTAGGTACAATTAGGAGGATGATTTATAGGAGGACTAAGATCTATCACAAAGGGCTGTTAGAGAACTTGTGGATCAGTTTGTTCAGATCATAAAAACAGGCCCAGTGAGTGGACTAGAGAGGCAGATCTCTACTTTGCACTTGAAAATGGCAAGTGCATTTCGATTCAGCACTCTTGATTTTATGAGAAGAACAACAATAGAAACACAAATAAACTAACAAGATACTCTCCCCAGCGGAGTCGCCAATTTGTTGTTGGGAAAAGTATCCATTACAGAATGCCCCTATCCCACTCTAAGAGGTGATAGTGCCTTAGCAACAAACAGGTAAACTTATCCAAGTATTCTTCTTTATGGAATGTAAGTGAGGAAGAAGGATCTAACTAACCTGTATTTTCCGCTAGTTTTGTCGATCCAAATCACTCCTCTCTTCAGTAGCTCCCAGCTTCTTGCTCCTTCACCGGCCCAGCTTCACCGAATTCCTGCAAGATCACAAGAGAGAGAAACTACAAAAAGATACAGATATACATTCATAAAAAGCTCAAGATCAGATTAAGCTAAACATGTAAGCATAACAAAACATCATTGGTATACAACATGTAGGAGAAACTCAAATAGTTTATTGATAAGATAATAAAGTCTGAGAAGAGATACAACCAAGTGAGTTCTGATCCAGCGTCTACTTCCCAGCAAAGGAATCCCTTCCTCTCCTCCAACAAAGCATAAATCACCCAATGTGCTAATGTCAATCTCAAACCAACAACAATTCTCTGCAAAGTACAAAATTCCAGCCTCTTGAACCTCTAGGTGAGAGATCCATATATAGATGTGAGCAGAGAGGATGAGTCAGCTCATGTTTTGACTTGTGGCTTCTCTCTGTCAGTTCTTGCTTCCACTTGGAGGTTGAGAACCTCTTACTCATCACTAGTCGAATTCATTGAGGCAAGTGTCATTGGAGAAGATTCTGGAAGCTTCCAGGGTATTTCCACCTCGTTGAATGAACTTGCCATTTGTCATTTCCCACTCAGTGCACCCTGGTAGTGCTTCTACCTGCGTTGCAGTGCACCTAGCCAGTGTAATCTCTGCATTTCAGCGCAGACAGCTAGTGGGACCTCTGAATTGATCCTGAATTGACTGTTTCTGAGTGTTTTTTGGTGGAGAACTTCTGGGAGAAGCTGTCATTGGTTGACCTTGTTCCTTTAGGAGCTGTAACAACATCTTTAGGGACTTTGGATCCCTTGAATTATGGACATTTCATGCTCAATGCTGTAAGGCACAAAAATGTCTATAACACATGCGCTCTAGCAGTTACGCTTAGGGGGCATCAAGCACAGTTTTCTCTCTGTTTCAAGCTTGTGTAAAAATGAAACTACTTTGAAGCATAGTTTTTCTCTGTTTCAAGCTTTTGTAAAAATGAAACCTATCTCGAGTCAATTTTAGTTATTTTCAAGACTCGTTAAACTCATGAAAATCCCGAGATTATTTTGCTATCTTTCATTCTCATAAAACAAATGAAAATGCCGAGTTCTTTCTGTCTTCTCCTACTCGTAAATTAAATTGAAAGTCGGCCATATGAGTACATTTTTATCATTTTTTCGAACTCATTAAAACTTACGAAAAAATGAAAACCATGAGTACATTTTTATCATTTTTTCAAACTCGTTAAAACTTACGAAAAAGTGAAACCTTAGAGTCACCTTTAAGCTCTTTTCTGACTCCTAAAACATGAAAAGATTGCCGAGCGTTTCTTTTACACTCGTTAAAACGGAATTAAAAGACGGTCTACTTACAGCTCTTTTCCGACCGTAAAAAACATGAAAATATTGCCGGATTTTTGTCGTTTCAAATTCGATATTGGTTATAAAACGACGTGTCGTTGATCACTTTTTTACTTTTTCGGATCAGTGACACTAATAACGAAAAGTACTCCTTGGTCGTAAAAGATCAAGCGGTTCTCTCAAGTATTATTTTATACTTTTTCGGGCTTGGGAGACACAAATTTACGAAAAAGGTCAACCCTGGAGTCTTCTTAAGTTTTTCAGACTGTTATGAAACTAGCTCAAGAAAAGATAGAAAATAAAGATCAACGCCTTAGAATTCAGCCTCTTCGAGGGGGCAACCTCCTTTACATTACATAAATGAACAATTCTTGGATGATACAAATGACAAAACCTCCTTTCTATATATAGGAGTCTAAGGAGTCACAATATAATCCAGCCGACCTAACAATAATAATATAAAGCCACAAAAATAATAATAGAGGGATTCTATGGGGCACAGAAATAACAATATGTGGGTAATAGGGGCACAACAATATAAATAAAGGGTATAACTACAATAGTAATGGGGTAATCACTAGTATTATAGGGACCCAACATGCCCCTCTCCTTCAAAAAAGTGTTGTCCTCAACGCTTGAGCAGTTCTGGATACTTCTACATAAAATTCTCATCCTCCCATGTGGAATCTTCAGCGGATAAGTTCTTCCACTTGATAAGATACTCTGAAATTGATCGATTTCGTAGCTGTCGAGTTCTTGTTTCTGTGACTGCTTCCGGTTCCAATATAATTTTTCCTTCCTCGTCAAGTTCTGGCAATATTGTTTGAACTGGGAGCTTGTCACCTATAACCTTATTTAAACATGAAACATGGAAAACTGGGTGCAATCGAGAAGCTGCAGGAAGCTCCAATTTGTATGCCATAGTACCAATCTTTTCCAACACCTTGTACGGACCATAATACTTTGGTGATAATTTATTATCCTTCTTAGCTTGCTTTAGGGGCATTTGCTTATATGGTTGTAGCCGTAGGAATACCCAATCACCTACATCAAAACTTCTTTCACTGCGATGTTGATCTACCTATTGTTTCATTCTATTTTGTGCCAACACGAGGTTATCCTTTAAGAGTTGGAGGACTTGTTGTTGATGTTCGATGTGATGTTCCACTGCCTGAACCTTAGAATTTTCTCTTAAATATGATGTGATTGATGGTGGTTGGTACCCATAAAGTGCCATAAATGGGGTCATTTTTGTTGCTGTATGGAAGGAAGTGTTATACCACCATTCAGCCAGAGGCAACCATTTGACCCATTGTGTCTGTTTATCAGATACAAAGCAACGAAGATATCCTTCCAAACATTTTTTTACTATCTTAGTTTGCCCATCAGATTGAGGATGATAAGATGAGCTATGAGCTAACTGAGTACCAAGACAAGAAAATAATTCTGTCCAAAAATTTCCAGTGAAAATGGGATCTCTGTCACTTACAATAATCTTTGGGTTTCCATGTAGCTTTTGAACTGTTTCCATAAATGCAGTAGAAACTGTACTGTCTTTAAATGGATGTGATAATGCACAAAAGTGTGCATACTTGGTAAGTCTGTCAACTACCACCATGATGACACTCTTTCCCTCAGACTTGGGTAAACCTGTGATAAAATCCATTGAAACCTCCTCCCAACGTTGGCTTGGAATGGATAAAGGTTGTAATAGACCTGATGTCTTAATTGTTTCAACTTTATTTTGTTGGAAAACCAAACATTCCGCTACAAACTTTTGAATATCTGATTTAAGGCCATCCCAAAAAAATTCCTTTTTAACCCTGTGGTAAGTTTTTAAAAATCCTGAGTGCCCTCCTAAGGGAGAAGTGTGCAATTCCATAAGAATCTTTTGTTTTAGTTGGGAATTCTTACAGAGGTATAAGCGATCTTTGTACCATAACGAATCATTTTTCCAGCTAAATGTATCAGAAGTACTTGAATCTTGTTGTAGCTTTCGAATAAGTGCCCACACTTCTTCGTCATTCTTCCATTCCTCCTTTGCTTCATTTATCCAATCTGGTTGGATAATAGAAATGGCACACAACAATGCTTCCATATCCTCATCCTTTCTTGAGAGTGCATCTGCCACCACATTTTGCTTCCCTTTTTTGTAGATGATTTCAAAGTCATAACCCAACATCTTTGTGACCCACTTTTGTTGCTCTTCAGAGGATAATCTTTGTTCTAAAAAGTATTTAAGGCTATCATGATCCGTTTTTACCTTGAAGTGTCTTCCCATTAGGTAGGGTCGCCATTTCTTAAGTGCATGGAGTATTGCCAACATTTCCTTCTCATAAATAGCTTTTCTTAAAAACTTTCCCTTGATTGGACGACTTTCAAAAGCAATGGGTCTTTCATCTTGCATTAGAACAGCACCAATTCCATTTCCTGAAGCATCACATTCCACAATAAAGGTTTTTGTGAAGTCCGGTGTAGCTAAGACTGGTGCTTGGCACATTGCCTCCTTAAGATGTTTAAAGGCCTTTGTTGCTTCCGGAGTCCATGAAAATGAATCTTTCTTCAATAATGTTGTTAGAGGTGCTACTATTTTCCCATAATTCTTAACAAACTTGCGATAATACCCTGTCAACCCAAGAAATCCTCGCAGATGCTTTATGGATGTGGGGATTTTCCATTCCTTAATGGCTTTAATTTTGCTAGGGTCTACCTTAACTCCTTCATGAGATACAATATGACCCAAATATTCCACCTCCTGGACTCCAAAGAAACATTTGGATCTTTTTGCATATAATTGTTTCTCCTCCAATAGTTGTAGCACCTTGTCAACATGTTCAACATGATCCTTCCAAGACTTGTTGTAGATTAGTATATCATCAAAAAATACTAACACAAATTTTCTAAGGAATGGTTTGAAAATTGAATTCATCAAACCTTGAAATGTTGAAGGTGCATTGGTAAGGCCAAAAGGCATGACCAAAAATTCATAATGACCCTCATGAGTTCTAAATGTCGTTTTCAGAATGTCTTCAATCTTCATTCTGATTTGATGATATCCCGAACGAAGATCCAACTTGGTGAAGTAAATTGATCCATGCAATTCATCCAGTAATTCATCAATGACAGGAATGGGGAACTTATCTTTAATAGTGAGCTTGTTGAGCTCCCTATAATCTGGACACATGCACCATGATCCATCCTTCTTGTGCACCAATACTACTGGAGCTGAGAAAGAACTTTGACTCGGTTGAATTATACCAGCCTCTAGCATTTCTGCAACCATATGTTCAATTTCACTTTTTTGGACATATGGATATATGTACGGCCTGATGTTTGGAGGAACACTTCCTGGAATCAGATGAATAGCATGATCATGATCACGCATAGGTGGGAGACCTTTGGGAGTCTCAAATACCTTAGAATGATTGTCCAGGACTTTTTGGAGATCTGGAGAAATAGATGATTCCAATGTGGAAACATCTAGCGAGCATAATTGTGCAATTACACCTCTTTGCTCCTTTTTTAGAAGCTTTGTCATACCATTAGAGTTGATTATCTTTCCTGGTTTCCCTGCAATACCCCTTAATTCAACTTCCTTTCCTTCCACGGAAAATTTCATGAAAATTTCTTGAAAATTAAAAGCTATTGTACCCAAGGATTGTAGCCATTGGACTCCTAGTACAACATCAGCACCTCTCATTGGAATGGAAAGCATTGGGCTAGTCAATACATATTCTCCCATGGATAGCTTGATATTATGGCACTTTCCAGAACAATTTATTGTTCCTCCATTTGAAATCATCACTTGACACTCTGGTGCTGGATATAGGAAGCAATTCAATTCTTTTGCTACCCTACAATGAATAAAATTGTGGGTGCTTCCTGAATCAATCAACACTATTACCTTTTTCTTCTTGATTTGTCCTTCTATCTTGATGGTTTGAGGAGTGGTAATTCCCGCCAATGCATTACAAGATATGGTCGGGTTTATTTGTTCTTCATCTAGGCTTTGTTCCTTGAATATATCCTCTTCTTTTGACCTTACTTGCTCCTTTTCTTCTTCCTCTTCACAATCTATGTAGAATAATTTCTTCTCAGCACACTTATGACCTTTTGTGTATTTTCTATCACAATTGTAACAAAGCCCTTTTGCTCTTTTTTCTTCCAATTGTTGTGGCATCAACCTTGTAGCTTGTGGAAGACTATGGGCAACAACACTTCCGTCTTTATAGTTGTGAATGGTATGCTTCCTAGTTGCCATAATTTTGCTTTCCATTTTTCTTGCTAACCTGAATGCCTTTTCTAATGAATCAGGTTCCCAAAGGTGCACATCATGTTGGATATTATCCTTTAAAGACCCTATGAACACATCAATCCTATGCTCCTCTGGAATATCTTTTACCCTTATGTTCAATTTTTGGAACTCCTCAATGTGCTCCATTATTGAACCCTTTTGTTTGAGACTTATCAATTGGCTAAAAAAAGTGTTGGTTTTTGTATCCTCATAATGTGCTATTAATTCTTCCGTAAAAATTGCCCAAGTGATAAACTGTTTACGAGAACAAAGCCATTAATACCATACAAACTGATTTGGTTCCAAATATAAAGTTGCCATACACACCTTTTGTGTGTTTTGCACATTATTGAGATCGAAGAATTGCTCCATCTGTAATATCCATGTGGCGGGATCCTTGCCATCAAACTTCCTCATATCGATTTTTGGAACATGGTGAGTCTTCGATCCAACATTAGAGTCTATGGAATCATGATTAACATTTCTTTTGTTCTCATCATGAGTTTCCTTTAGTACTCTTTCACCCTTAGTGACTATTTCTTGTAGCAACTTATCCATCTTATCATCCATGCCATCAATTTTAGCGTCCATGCCATTCACCTTAGCTTCCATGCCATCCATCTTAGCTTCTACACCTTTCTTTAAACCATCCATCTTAGCTTCTACATCTTTCCTTAAACCATCCATTTTAGATTCTGTTGCTTTTTGTGCAAGTGACACTCGTTGCACTTGTTCTTGTAATTTTGATATATCATATAGCATTTCTTCTTCTTCTTCATGAGTCATGCTAGAGCTTTCAGGCTCCTTACTAGGTGTTTGCATTTTCTTTCCTCGGGGCATCAGTTACCGATAATAATTCTCTAATATGCCTTTTGAATTCCTTCAAAATAAATTTTCAAACCAAGCTTAAGCAAAAATTAAAGAAAATCTACACACCTTTTTTCACTTTATAGGAGCTTGATATTGCCTCCGATGTATCTCTGTACTTTCTGATTATCTAGTTCTGAATTTGTGACCTGTAGTAGCCCTCTTTGTCCTCTTTCCAATGCCACAAGTCTGACCCAAATTGGATTCTCCAAGGAAGCGTTATGCGAAATCTCCCACAGTGACTTGATTATAGACTAGTTCAGTAGAGTGAACTTGTACAACATGCCACGTGTCACTGTTTCAACCTTTGACTCTGAAAAATATATAAATGAAAACTATAGTCCGTCCTCTTTCTGTACCTTCTTACAAAATTTCAATCCGATGCCCAGAAAGAAAGTTATGACGATTTTCCCCAGGTCACCTGTTTTGAGTGTAATTCAGGAGTATGCAAAAAGACCAACTTCCTCAGATCATATCTCCGAAAATATCGTGCGCAAAACTCTGAAATTCGGACCCAAGGTTCAGCGCAATTTCTTCTCAAATGGGTTTTTTTTGTGACTTCTGAAACATCACAGAAAACAAGTTATAGCGAAAATGCCACGATGACATTTTTGGAGCAGCGAAACCCTAGAATCCAAAGCTCTGATACCAAATGTTATGAAACCAGCTCAAGAAAAGATAGAAAAGAAAGATCAACGCCTTAGAATTTAGCCTCTTCGAGGGGGAAACCTCCTTTACATTACATAAATGAACAATTATTGGATGATACAAATGACAAAACCTCCTTTCTATATATAGGAGTCTAAGGAGTCACAATATAATCCAGCCGACCTAACAATAATAATATAAAGCCACAAAAATAATAATAGAGGGATTCTATGGGGCACAGAAATAACAATATGGGGGTAATAGGGGCACAACAATATAAATAAGGGGTATAACTACAATAGTAATGGGTTAATCACTAGTATTATAGGGACCCAACACAGACTCTCTAAAATTGAAAAACACCGAGTTTCTCCTGTACTGGACTCGTTAAAATTTCACAGTAAAGGACCTGTTCAATTACAAACAGGAACGAACCACTCCTTTTTAGGGTTTGAATCTAAACTAAGTTGGACTCATCCGAAGGATGAGCTTATAATCAAGCAAACGTTATCCTCCTCAAGCTTGTAAAAAATAAAGAGGTACTTGCTAGAAATGGTGGGGGAAAAGAGAGGAAAATGAGCCTACTTGTTATACTTTGTCTCGAAAAAACCTTATCACCACTCTTGAACACGACACTTTTCATTCACCTGGGTTGGGAAATCCTTTGCCTAACAGTTGATCAAACCACATTGAAAGTCTTCAGCTGGTTTCCGGGTATTAAATTTGGGTCAATTGTCACCAAACCATCTGTAGTGTCGTTATGTGTTCAAGAGGAGTCTTGCAAATAAGCCATTCATCTGCAAAATATCTGTCATCCATCTTGACCATCCCTGAGTCAGTCCTTACAGCTACATTTCTTTGACTTGATTTATGATTTCGTGTTTTGGGCTTGCCCGCAACGGATCACTTTCTATCGACTTCAGCAAATTATCTAGAAAGATGATCTAGGAATCATCAGTACCTTGAAATCCGCATGCCTCAATGGCAGGTTTCTCGCCTTTGACGACAGGTTACATCAATGACCTTCGATCAAGGGATTCTGTGACATGTTCTACATCAACACATTCATTCACATCTCACGGATTGTACTGGGTATTTTGAGAGCCATTGACATCACTGGTGGTTTCTCTCACACTTGTTAACAATTTACATCATTGACTGGTAATCAAGTGGTTTCTACCATGTTCGACATCAACTCATTTATTCGCATGGATAGAATCGTACTATTTCGGGAAGCAGAAATGAAGACCCTAGATCTAGTTTCCGCCATCCAGGCTACGAGGAGTTTTGTATTCATTATATAGTAGACTAATTATAAACATATGGCTGCGTCCATACTGTGTCTACATGTGTCTATGATTATGATGTATTGCGAAATCATTCCTATATCAGAGCAGTAGTTAGTTTGTTAGTTAAGTTTTTGATCTGAGTATGGGAATGCCTACCTCAGCGATGATATGATCTCATATATGTATTTTGTGTTGAATATTTGCAAGTTCCGACTGGGCTCTCCACAAGATAATCCTCGAAATGATAAAGTTCTTCACCCTTCCTAGATGATATAAAACCCTAATCTACTACAGACCTCACACTTTAGGGGGAAATCTGTTACACTAAAAGTTGTCACCATGACTATTTGCAGTCAGTATGGATCCATCAATAACCATACTGTCCTCCTTGGCAAGTCTTATACCTCTTCTCCTCATGTCAAACTCCAAAAAAGAGAGAAAGCCTTTAAAAAATCAATATAACTCTGGTTCCGCACTTTCTCTTACTCTTACCTGCGGGCACACACCTCAAGAACATAATACCTACGTACTTGTATGCTCTGTCTGTAAAGGGGTGGGTGCGTACCCCTGTAAAAGTCAAAAGGCACAAGTTTT
The DNA here is from genome assembly GCA_031772625.1 of Pinus tabuliformis. Lineage (NCBI taxonomy): Eukaryota > Viridiplantae > Streptophyta > Pinopsida > Pinales > Pinaceae > Pinus > Pinus tabuliformis. The sequence continues at coordinate 852,293,435 of CM062820.1, read as the reverse complement.
ACTTCAAAAAACTTACTTGCGGTCGATTCTAGAGAATTCTAGAAGATGGTTTGACGTGGATTGAGCGCCTCCAGATGGTTCATGCATCCCAATGAAAGAGGAACTTATCCCATGAAGAGGGGAGCTATCCCTTTGAAAGAGGGGATTATCCCATTGATGGTGGACCTGTTTAATTTCCTCCAAAGCATTATAAAAACAGGCATTGGGCCAGAGGCAAAGGAGGTTGAAAGCTGAACATTCCTAAGGGTAGATGCTGCTGAAATTAGGACTCCCTTATAGAGCTTGAGAGGAGAGATCACATTCCTTTCTTAGCTTCATTTGGAAGTGGGTGAGCTGATCAAAGTAGAGGAGAACTCTTGCTGGACCCTAGGAGGGACCTGCACAACACCAAGGCGTTGGTTGTAAGGTTTCTTTTGTTTCCAATTAATACAATTAAGTTCATTTTTCTCAACAAGTTGTTATATATAATTTGTTTCATAAACTCCTTGGTCTTTATGATGAATATGTTTTATTATATGAGTTATTCAGGTGCTATGTAATCGTTTGCTTGTTTGTGTATGCAGGCTTCAAGGAGAGGAGCTCATCTGGATCGAAGAGACTTGGCCGATACAAACAGCGTTGGACTAAAGGTAAGCCTTAAACACCTGGTTGCTCTTATTTTAAATGCATATTTAGGGAAATATAGTGCTTGATTGTTTTGTTTGTCACTAGAAAAGCCTTAGTTTCTAGGGAGGTCGGTTTTGTCCGCAAAATTGACTCTTTCCGCATGACAAGGGGATCATCAATCTCCAAGTGGAATCAAGAACTATCAGAGAGAGGACACTAATCAAAATCCCAGAAGCTAACTCACCCCCTGCAATCATCTATATATGGATCCCTCATCCCAGAGATCCAGAGGTTGGAATTTTGTATCTTGTAAGGAAGTGTTGTTGGTTTCTTGGTGGAATATCATAGTGTTTGGTGATCTAATATTTTCATGAGGTGAAAGAAGGGCTTTCATGCTGGAGGATGACGCTGGGTCAGAACAATTGGTTGTAATCCTCTTTGCTATTCTTGATATTAATAAAGCTATTCAAGTTTTCCTCCACATTCTTGTATTATTGATGATATATGCATTTGTGTGATCAATATATATCTAGTCCTATATTGTTTATGATTGTAGATCTCTATTCTTCGATAGTATTATGTTACTTTGATTCCACAGGTGCTCTTTGAAGCTAGGTAGACAAAGGAGAAGTGGCAAGGATCTGTCAGAAGGGAAAGGAACTAAGAAAGGAACCAAGTGCAAGACTGAGGTTTGTGTCCTGCATTCCCCTCTTATCTACTTCTCATAAAGGAAAATGAAAGTAGTTTCAGTTTGTTTGTTTCTAAGATAGCTACGAGTCTTAGTGGGACTAGCAGCTCCGAGTGGACACTAGATTTCCCGATAACAAAATGGCGACTCCACTGGGGAGGGAATAAATTGTTTTCTTGTCTATATTTTTTTGTTTTATAAACTTACAGAAAGAGCCTGAAGTCAAGCCATCTAGCCTTGGAACTGCATTTGCTATGCAAGTGCAAAGTAGATCAATGTTTCTTCATTCTATCTCCAGGTTTTGTTTATAGACTGAACAATCAATTTGCAAACCTTCTAATTTCCCTAGTGGTGGCTCTAGTAACCTCATTGGATCAGTCCCTATGATTTCTATTTATTGTACATCACTTGCTCGGCCTAAATCCCTGAACTGAGATGCAAACTGTGACCCAGAACCCAGTTGAAGTCTTGTCCCTAGACCATCGCACCTTCTCCTCTTGGGAATTTGGATGCATCTCACCTCTCGTGTGTAGTAGGTGTGCTACATTGCACTTTCTATGTGTTACAGGTGCGCTGATCAGACAAGACCTCTTTTGATCTCAGATTTTGGTTTCTTTGTTCACTCTCTTCAGCTTTATTCATGAGTTTTGCTGTCTGTGATCAGTATACCACTGTGGAAACTCCCTTCCTTTCCATCATTCTGCCTCCATTGTGCAAAGAACTCTGAATGTTTTTATGTATTGTGAGACATTTTCAGTTCTATTTTACAAAGAAGTAGCATAATCGAACTATCGTCTTCTGATTTGAAAGTGTTGCAAGTGTCATTTTCAGTCAAAGAAAAGAATTCTATTGTTCTCGATGATTGATTATACGGTTACTCTTGTATTTGATTTGAATTAGTATTTTTTCAAGTGTCGAAAGCATTTTTCAATTCAAATTAGCAAAGGGTCGTCATTATCTTCCTTTCGTTTTTGAAAAGAAATTTGTTAGTACTGTCGCTTTGAAAAGATAATTCAGATTTGCACTTAGCATTCTTCTTGTCATTCACACATTGAGAAAGCTGAGAACAAATACATGCATGTGCATTTGCATTTAGACTGCTTGTTGGCTTGATTTAGGACAGTCCATCTAGTGTGTGCTCTCTGCTCTATGTTGAAATAATATCATCTCTCTTTCTTTAGTAGCTAGGATTTTCATTTCAAAAAGAAGATTAAACGATTGTTTATCATCTTAGATTGCATTTTAGGAATTATATCTACATCATGCGGTGAACCTGAAAGGAAAATTTCTTAAGAAAGATCAACTGTAAAATAAATTTAATGAACCTAAAAACGCTTTGAACCCTAACGCACAACATCTATAATTCTAGTCTAGAGACGTATTCCAGCGTCGTAAATCCTGGTAACTGTCGCTTTCACTGTTGGTTGGGTGATTCCTCCTCTTTGAGACAACAAGTGCTAGTATGGACTTGTGCTGCCACATACCGTCGAGTATATATTGGGAGACCACAATAGGCTATATCCTTTATCCATAGGAATCCATGTCTGCCACCCTATTGATCGCAATGCACTAAACACAACATTTGGGAAGATTGATTGAGTACCATAAAAAGTATTCTGCAGTTTTATGATTGGTTTGGTAATCCCTCTGTCTAGATTTCCAGAGTAGTCTCCTTCATTCCTTTTCAAACTCCTTAATGGAAAAGTTCCATCTGAGCACTTGTCACTTTAGGCTCATTAAAAATCGAAGGCGACTAGAGTCATCTTTTGTTTTTTCTGGACTCTTAAAAATTGAAAAACAAGTTCTGTCAAAGCATCTAAAATTCATTTAATTCGGAAACATTTTCCCCTTTATTTTTAGTTGATCGAGTAATCCGCAATCGTGGAAGAAATTCAATTGAAACCCCGTCGTTCGTGGAGACTTATGAGTCAACCGTCTTTGTCCCTAGAATCAAAACTATTCCAGACAAAGTGAAATCGTTTAACCGGATCAAAATCCCCTGGTCTGGTTGGGACAAGTGTTCTGACACCCTTGGAGACTCCAGTTACTCCAAACATTTTTGGTACCCCTGCCTTTACAGAAGAAGTTCCGCAGCCACTAAAGGACAGTAGAATTGATCCCAGTATACTTGAACTAGCTCCATTTATAGCTGATTAAGAAGGTGTTGTTCCCCAAACATCAGTCGTTGTAGAATCTATACTTTATTCGGCACTGGAAATATTTTACAGACTTGACGGTCTACCTCTTCCACCTGGTTTGATTGCTATAGAAGAGATTGTGGAGGATCCACCATCTAGTACTCCATCGCATTTTGGAGTTGGGATCACTCTATATCCTTCTTCATCAAAAATTAGTCTACCGTTATCGGAAGTTCCTGTAGAATTGCTAGGAATCCTTTTGGATAGACTAGATATGTCTGAACAACCGTCGACATCTAGGACTGTGTCCTCTGACATAGCAGCGACAAAACTTCCTGCTACCACTCCAACAATGTTCGTCGGCATACCATCTATCGCAACTAGCTCTCAATCGTTGGATGGAATTCGGCTAGAGGTTGTTTTGACAGTATGGTCTATTCCTGTTTGTTCGTCTAGAATAATATCTGGAATCTCTTATGTTGAGTCTCAGCACATTGATCCTTTGCAGTGTCAATTTGGGCAGTCCAGTCTTCAAAGGCAAATCATTCCATTAAGCACCAGACTACCGTCATATGGGGGGAAATATGCCCTTTCATTGTCTCCTCCTGGAGGTCAAACATACGAGGGTTCGCAACATAATTCAGGTTATGCTGGAATTACATCCAGTGGTTGGATACCAATACTGCCTCAACAACCAAGAGTTGTACACTCAATGAAACAAAGTATGCCTATGTCAAATATCCCCACTACACCGACTATTGTGACGGTGTCGCAAGTACAAGCATTACCTATTTTATGCCAACCTCAAGTCTCTTAGGTCGCAATCCAACAGCCCCTTGTCCTTGTGACGCCACCACAATCATTGGTTAGTGGATCCTTAACTGGAGCGACCCAGGCTCAAACGAGTACCATTACCCTTCATCTCGGTCAAACAACCAGTATTGGACAACAACACATGGCCACACAACCATGGCTGGTGCAATATCAACAACCACAATTCCAACAAGTTTACCAAGGATCTGAGCACCAAGTCTTTGCAAATAATGGGCAGTCGTATATTCAAAATGGACAACATCAACCATTTCATAATGGTTATGCCCATCAACCTTATCAAAGTTATCAGCATCAAATGCACTATGATGGTATGCAAAGACCCACTGCTCAGGCAATCCCATCTTATCCTGGGTATGCTTCGCCAAACCTGAATCAACAGTTACCCTTCGTGGAAACTTTAGAGTTACTAGATCTAAATCGGCTAACAAACGGTCCAATCGCTTACGCCCCTTGGTGGCCAGCAATTCCTCATAAACGTCCATCAGATATTCATAAATTTAATGGAAATCCGGGTGAAGATCCATCGAATCATGTGATGACCTTTCATCTATGGTGTTCATCTAACACTCTAAACGATGATTCGATCAGGTTTCGCCTTTTTCAGCGAATGTTAACTGGTCCGGTAGCAAAATGGTATATCGAATTACCTAGAGCTTCGTTTGATAACTTCAGTACCCTAGCCACAAACTTTTTAACCCATTTTCAGTTACCCATAAGGTACGGAACAGGAACAGAGCTTCTTACCAATTTCAAGCAAACGACAGCGACTCACATATCCGATCATATTCATGAGTGGCGACGTTGTTGTAGAATGGTAAAAACATATGTTCCTGATCAGTTGTTGGCTGAATGGTTTATTAAGTCGTTGTTACCTTCTATTAGGGAAGATGTGGCAAAGGGAGGAGTCGTCACTGAAGAGCAAGTAATTGCTTGTGCGTAATATTTAGACTTGATATATACTCAGTCTAGCATGCTCTACGATAAAATCCCTGATGCTCCTAGACCGGAATTTTCCGTTCCTCCCTCTCCTAAATCAAGCAAAGACTCTCATGCCAGGGATGGCGTGATAGGAACAACCAGCATGAAAACCGTAAAGGCTAAGTCAAATAAGGCCTGTACGGTTTCAGGTCAAAATGCAAATGAAGAACTTCTCGCCTCGGAAGTAAATGTTGTATCGACTGACAAAGGCAAAGAAACCAAGCAACCAGGAGGCAAGAAGAAAAATAAAGGGAAGAAGAAGAAACAGGAGGAGTCGTCCCCTGAAAAACCTTCTGCAAACCCTTCTGGAGATAGGAAACCAAATCGTCCATGCCTTATATGTGATGAGGATCATTGGACAAGAGAGTGTCCATATAAAGCTGAGCTTAGAAAATTCTTCAAGAATTCAAAAACCTTGGTAGTATTGACTGATCCGTTTCCAAATCCAGGAACAAATCTGGTTGCTAGTGACAATGCTTCCCCGTCCCAAGTGCTAATGTTGTCGGTTTCGAAGCAGCAAAATGATGCTTTGATATCGACAAGGAATAAAGATTATGGGAATCCACAGCTGTCGGACAACAAGGCCAATGATCAACCCAGTAGTTCGACAACAACTTCGACCGAAGTTGTGCCACCCATCATTCCTGAACTAACGATAAAGCCGCCAAAGGGAGTAGTACACAAATCGACATTTAATCCTTGTGCCAGAGCAGCACAACATTATAATATAGTGGAAGATCTGGCCCAATCGCCTTCTGCAATGTCGACACTTGACGTACTGCAAAATTGTCCCTCTCAAAAGCAGGCTTTATTATCAGCGATAGGTGGGATTGACCCAATGGATTCCAATCTTGTGTCCTTTAATCACAAAGGATATGACCCTCATTTACCAGCTCAACTAGATTTCCTTATTCAAGTGAAAGCCCTCAACAAAACTGTTCATCGAACAATTATTGATGAGGGGGCATCTACATGTATTATGTCGATGAGTTGCTGGAAAACTTTAGGATCTCCACCCTTGTCGTGATCTTCGACAACATTAAAAGCATTTTATGGATGAACATACACCCCATATGGGATTTTAAGTAACTTGCAAATCGAACTGGGGGGAAAAACAGTAGAAATAGATGTTGAAGTAATTGACGGAAACCTCGATTACAACATCCTACTAGGAAGGCCCTGGATATATGCTATGGCAGCCGTTGTGTCGACCTACTTTAGGAAGATTGCATTTCCCTTTCAAGGAGGAATTACAATCGTTGACCAATAGATATTTCTCCCCAATAGTTCACAAGTTACGGGAAGCATTCCGAAGATCCATGGAAGCCCTCATTCGCTTCAAAATATCAGAGTGGGCCTACTAAAAGACCCTATATTAATGGGGACTTTTGCCCTTCTTTGTCCAATCAATCTGGCAGAAGTGGCAACAGTGGGAATCTACAATATGATATCTTCTATTCAAAAGATCTCTCAAAACGATATTAACATGGATCATCTGTAGGTATTGCCTCCAAGCCCAATAGAAATCTTGTAGAAATCAATGTTTTTGGCATGGGAGGCGAACCCAAATAAACGCTCATCAAGCGTTTGGATAGATAGGTCTAAATAATATGGTACCCCTTCAGATCCTTGGTCGCAAGTACATTATACAGACGAAGGAATTGTTCAGTCAATGATGATTGACGGGGCACCATGGGAAGATTACCACCATCGTTCCCATCTTCTGGATTACAAAGAAGATTCTCCTAGTGACCTTCCTCATCCCTCGGTTTTTGATTTTCTATCAAGTACTATAAACATGGTGGATTTAGAGCGAAACTTGTCCAATATTGAAGAGACTATCGCCATAAATATCTCGACCAAAACAGATGTTGTAGAGAATATTCATGTCAGAAAATCTTGTTCCCCTTCAGAACTGGAAATATATCATGCTCTTTTTCGTGAATTCGGAGATGTCTTTGCTTGGTCGTATGATGAAATGCCAAGCATTGACTCGAGCATAGTTGAACACAAAATTAAGATATATCCAGATGTCAAACCGGTACGACAACAACTATGGCAGGTGCACCCCAAGAAAGCTGCTGCCATCAAGGAAGAAGTTGAAAAACTTCTCCATGCCGGTTTTATTTACCTGGTTCCTCTAACCGATTGGGTATCAAATATTGTTCTTGTAATGAAAAAACAAGGAACGATTAGAGTGTGCGTCAATTATAGGGATGTAAATCAAGCTTGTCCGAAAGACAACTACCCTACACCCTTCATTGACCAGATAATTGATGAATGCGCTGGATGTGAAATATTTTCATTTATGGATGGATTTTCCGGGTATAATCAAATAAATATCTGCCCATAGGACCAGTCAAAGACTGCATTTATTTGTCCATGGGGAACATTTTCATATCGCAAGCTACCCTTTGGTTTAAAGAATGCAAGGGCAACATTTCAGAGGGCAATGAATTATGCCTTCCATGACATCAAAAACATCGTTCAACCATATCTCGATGATCTTCCGGCTCATTCAAGAAAGCGGATCGATCATCCGCAGCATTTGAGAGCGATATTTCTACATTTCTGACACTACAAGATACGACTCAATCCACACAAATGTGTGTTCTGTGTAAGTTTTGGTCATTTACTTGGCTTTATGGTCTCAAAGGATGGGATTCGTCTCGACCCATGTAAGGTTCAGGCAATCATTAATTTTCCTCCACCTTCAAATTTTCTTCAGATTTAGAAACTCCAAGGGAAAGAAAACTTTCTGAGGAGGTTCATTCCAAATTACGCCGAACTTGCTAAAGGTTATACTCATTTATTGAAAAAAGAAGTACCCTTCATCTAGGATCAGCTCGCGCAAGTTTCCTTTGATGCTTTAAAGGAATCCCTAATAAAAGCATCATTAATGTATGCTCCTGATTATCAAAAAGACATTAACCTGTATCTAGCTGTAGTGGATACGACCATCTTAATGGTTTTAGTCCAAGAAGACAATGGAATTGAAAATCCTATATATTATTTGAGTAGAAACTTAAATGATACAGAAAGCAAGTATTCCTATGTTGAAAATCTAGCTCTCGCAGCTGTTCAAGCGATACAGAGATTTCGACACTATGTCCTCTTTCGAAAAACTACCATTCTGTCAGATTGCAACCCCATGACTTATATATTGTCGCGACAATTGCTGGGGGCAAATATTCAAAATGGATAGCAATTCTACAAGAGTTTTGATCTGGAATTTATAAAATCCAAATCAAAGAAATCCCTGGTTTTCGCGGAGTTACTATGCAATCTCCCATCGTCGTTCAACAATGCAACATTAGAAGAAGCAATCACGAACGAATCTCTGTTTCTGATATCTTCAAGCAATCTGTGGTATGGAGACATAATAATCTATCTCCAAACCCAAACATATAGGTCTAATACCTCCTGCTCGGAACAACGACGCATTTGATACCAAGCAAAAGACTACATGATCGTCGGTGATACACTTTACCGTTGTGGTGTCGATACAGTTCTGAGGAGGTGCCTCACCCACGAGGAGGCCGAAAAAGTCCTGAATGACTGCCATTCAAGTGTGTGTGGGGGGCATCAATATGGTTATGCTACAGCGCAAAAGATTTTACGAGCAGGATACTTCTGGCCAACAATGTTCAAAGATTGCATAACCGTAGTCAAAAGTTGCCATGCATGTCAAATCTTTGATCGAAAAACCAGAATACCACCCGCACCTCTGCAACCAGTAGTTGTTGTTGGGCCATTTTCCAAATGGGGCATAGATTTCATGACATGTAACCCCACCTTGGCCAGGGGGCATGGGTATATCATAGTCGCAGTAGACTATTTTACCAAATGGGCCGAGGCGATGCCTACATTAAACAACAGCGGCGAAACAACTGCCCTCTTCTTTTTCAATCATGTAGTCTCCAGATTTGGCGTTCCATAGGCCATAGTCACAGATCATGGATCGCATTTTCGCAATCACATGATGGTTGAATTGGCTACCAAATTAGGGTTGTCCCACGACATCTCTACTCCACATTATCCGCAGGCCAACGGACAAGTTGAGGCAATCAACAAGGTCCTGAAGTGGATGCTGCAAAGGACGATTGGATTCCATAAAAGGAGTTAGAACCTGATCCTGTACTTAGCCTTGTGGGCACACCGGACATCGGTGAGGAATGCAACCAGGTTTACATCCTTTCAACTGGTGTATGGCCTAGAAGCAATCTTACTGGTTGAGTGTGAAATCTCGTCCCTCAAACTCGCGGTCGACCTTCTCCTCGGAACTTCAGAAGAGGAGGCTCGTTTCTTGGAACTAATCCAATTGGATGAAACCCATCATGATGCCACTTTGGTTAACGAAGCCCATAAGAAATGAGTCAAGGCGCAGTTCGACAAGAATGTCAAACCCCGTGTCTTCTCAGAAGGTGACTTGGTCTTACTTTACGACCAGGAATCCGATAAATTGGGAGCAGGTAAGTTCAAGTCCTTATGGGTGGGACCCTATATTGTTAAATTTGTATTAGCAAAAGGAGCCTACGAGTTAGTAGATTATGATGGGACTCCACTAGCGCAACCTTGTAATGGGTTGTACCTTAAGCGTTACTATGCTTGACTCAAGATAGTGACCCCTATGATTTTGTTACATTTTTGTTTTCGCTAAGGGTAATTGTTTTGGTTCAGTGATTCACTTTTACGTTTGTTGCATATGTCAGACCTATTGGAATCATTTGTTGGATATGCTGACGGAGTGAGTCGTAGTCCGCAGGACCTATCTTCTGCAGCCTGGGCCATCTTCGATCCAAGCGGCGAGTTAGTGAGTTTTAGAGGGGTATGTATCGGTTGGTCAACGAACAATATTGTTGAATAAAGTGTGTTGATAGAGCTCCTCTCTGATGCCATTACGCGTGGCATATGCCGACTCATCATCAGGCTAGACTCACAACTCTTCATCCTACAACTCACTGATATCTACTCCATACGGAATCCAGCTATCTATCGCATGTTCCTAAGGGTCAAAATTTTGGAAAGGAAGTTTGATTCTATTCAATATCAACATATTTCCATAAACTTAAACACATTAACAGACTCATTGGCAAATTATGTGTTAGATAGACATTTGAAACATTTATAAAAGAAGAATTTCATCAAATATTTGCATCAAGATCACGTAACTCAACCAAAATAAAGCTCCAAAAATCAAAAATATATATATAAATGTTTATGGTTCATACATAATGTTCTGTAGCTAGGAAAAAACCAGTCAAATGATCCAAAACTCAAAATACTGGGGGTCACCCTAGTCTAATGATGTTGGTGATAACAAGTCACTGCCTGTGCAATCATGCGTAAAAGCCTAGTCCATTGACTCGGCACGTCAGTGGTATGTCACTGCAACCTCAGAGGTAGCTCGTCGGTCCTCACATTTGGAATACTGAGAGTGAGGCCTTCGATCTGATCCTACAATGCTGAAAGAGTCTCGACCACATCAAGGTCACGAAGGATAGCCCTCCCCATAGCCTCTCTTGCTGGAGTGGTAGCTGGTACTCTCAGATGTACTATTGGCCGAACTGGTCCAATATCTACATGAGCACATGAGTTTTGATTAGTCCTAATAGAAGAAAGCACAAGAACATTATAAAAAGAAATGATAAACAAATATATGGTCAGAAAATTTACCGATAGCACCCCACTGCTCACCAGCCGGCAACACCAAATCCAGGTCACCCCGGAAATCCATACCAGCATATGGATACTCGGAAAAAACCATCTCCTGGTGGTTGAACCACTCAAAGAAGGTATTAAAAAAGGAAACTTGGGACTGACCAGCATGTCGGGCCATAAGGTCGACCCATCTTTGCATCCGTGGCTCAATCGGTGGAGGTAAGCCAAGTGAAATGTACTGCGGCTGCATCAGTGGGATATTTTCCAAGGCGAAAGTGGTCAAAATAGAACCATAGCCAAAGTTCTTGGATTTTCCACTTTTTACCTTGGTCAGTTGTTCTTTTATCACAGGGAGTACTGCGTCACACCAGTTGAACACCTGTGGTTCAAGGCATTCCAAGGCGTATTGCATATAAGACCTGTTAGCCACGTGAAGAGCCGCACTACCACCTAGTCTAGCAAAAGTGAATGGAATGATCCTCAAGGACCGATCATTGACATCTCAGATGTTGATCTTGCCATCCCTACTCGGCTGAGATCCCTCTCTGCAATATCGGTGAATATAATCTCTCACGGATTCGCCCCCACGGGCAGAACCTGATAATAAAAGAGGGGAACCACACCTCGATAAACCGCTCAAAAAATAGATGTCCATGACAGTCAAGGGGATAGATTTGCCTCTGATCTAAAACACCTGGTTGGTAGGATCCCATGCATCGAGAAGATAATTCAACAAGTTGATTTGTTGCCTCATGCTAGAGATGCGGTAAAACTTGAACATGCCACAGTTTCACAATGCATTTACCGTAACCAGATCATGTAAAGCAAGCATGTCCTCTTCTTCATGCTCACATTCTCGCCATGTAACAACCATTTTGCTCCAATGAATCTCTGCAAAACAAGCAAGAGAAGAGTCAGGGTCCTGATTTGGCAAAAAATAGGCAAAAGTTCCATGAGAAAACAGTGCAAAAATTTCCCTTCTCGCGCCCATCGCACCCCTAGCAATGTATTGGGTGAGATGCACACTGACTGGCCAATAGCCAACACAGTATGCATCACACCTTTCAATATAGGAAGGGTGCGATGGAGCCAGGGTGAATTTTTGAAACCCCAGAGGCTCAGAAAAATAGGGAAACATGCATAGAATTCAAAAAGGAAGGAATGCAACTGAAGAGCTCAGGTTTAGCTCCTACCTGGTCCAGACAGTGCCAAGAATCGTCCACAGAATCTCCCAGAATCAGCTGGTGAAAGTCAAGGGGGAAAAGCACCTCCAGATCTCCAACAAACCAAAGTTCAAATGAAATGGTAAAATGAGGGGTAAAAACCACTTTTAAATTACTTTCCACGTAATTCGAGTAAAATAATAGTGTTTTAGCTCAATCTTTAAAACATATATTGTTCATTTCTAATCGATTTGATAAAGCAATTGAACAGGCAGCACAACCTTTGAAGGAATAAAGTGGTTAGTGGTGAAATTAAATGGATGACTATTATCACGAGAAGTTTTTATGCGAAGTTCAAGCTCGTTAAAAATTAAACCTTAGCAATGAGCAAGCGTTCCCCCAGAGTTTAAGCTCATTAAAAAATGAACCAATTTCTGATAAATAACCATTGTGAATGCATTATCATCATCTTTTTGAGCCTTGGTCGTGTTCTTACCATCACCTCCACTCTGTTTTAGCCAGTCATTCACCTCCATTTGATTGTTTACCCCTTTTGAGGAACAGCTGCATAGAGTGATCCTGTTAGCCATCCTTGTGACACTGCCGTGATTGGAAAATTCCAAACCTTACTTGGAATCAGCTGCTACCTGAAATTATCACTCGTTCCTCAAAAAATGAGTTTCCTTTAAGCTCTTTTCATCTGACTCATAAAATATGAAAAGGTTACTGAGCAATTGGCCTCTTCATCTCGTTAAAGCTACTGGAAATGCTATCCCTCCTCTAGATTTTAATCTTTTTGGACCTGAGGGATTATTACACAAAAAAATCGAGTGCTTGTTTTGTTCGACTCATTAAAATTACCAAAAAATTCATCCCTTTCGTATTATTTTATACTTTTTCCAACTTAAGGGATTATATGATGAAAAAGGATTATTGGAGTTTCCTTTACGTCCCTTTCAGACTCTCTAAAATTGAAAAGGACCGAGTTATCTTTGTCGTTAAACTCGTTAAAACCGAATAGCGACAAACTTGTCCATACAGATAAGAACGAGTTTCACTGTCGTTAGGCTCATTAAAACATAGCGACAGGTTTGCCCGAAGGGCAAATTATAGAACAAGAATATATTATCCTCCTCAATCTTGACAAAAATAAAGAGGTACTGGCCAGCAATGACTGGGGAAAATTTGGGAAGAAAACTTGAAGAAACATTATTGGTAGCAAGTCGCTCTTGAACATGACACTTTCACTCCACGTCCAAGTCGGGTTGGGTTATTCCGTTCACTGGTCATATCACCATTGGTCCATCACACCATCCATATTTGGGGTTAACACTACCAATCCATGTCAGTGTCACCGTATGTTCAAGAGAAGTCGCTCAGAGAATTTACCTGTGTCTCATCCGCTCCAATACATTCACGCTCCATTCTTTCATGACTGCCACCTTGAACCCTGTATCAGCAGATCGTTTTCACCTCCAAAAATCATTTACTCCGTTCCATGTCATAGATGTGGGATTCAGTAAATCCTTCCTACAACGGGTCACTTCTTGTCGACATTAGCTCATTATCCAAGAAGTCAACTTAGGAACAACCCTTTCAATACTTTGACGCTTGCATGCCTCAATGGCAAGTTTCTCACTTCTGGTGACAGGTTTACATCAATGGCCTTTGACCGTAAGATTTTTCATGGTGTTCGACACCAAGTCCTTTTTCACACCACGCGAATTGTACTATAGTACCTTGAGGGTCATCATCATTATCGATGATTCCTCTCGCGCTTGTTACTAGCTTACATCGTTGGCTGGTAATCAAGTGATGTCTTTCCATGTTCGACTCCAAAACATCTTTCACATGGATCGACTTGTACTCTGAGTGAAGATTGGATGAGTTTGAAGACCCAAGATCTAGTTTCATTCATACGGGCTGCGATATATTCAGGAAAATAAAGACATCAAATGTACATTGTTGCTGCACAGATGATCATTCGAATCAAAGGATGATGACTCTATCAGAATCATCAGTCTACCGCACAGACGGTTGTCTGTCTTATGTACATGAAAATGAATTTATAAAGCTGAGCATGGGAATGCCCACCTCAGCTAGATCATGAAAAATATTATGAAGATAATGTATTGTATTGTATCTTATTACAGGTCGCCTTCTAGCTCGGAAAAACTTAAGATCCTCATGATAAAGCATTTCACTCAACATCAAAATATTAACGACCTCATGCTTTAGGGGGGCAACTGTTATAGACATTTTTGGGCACTGCAACCCCAATCATATATGTCCATAAACCAAGGGCTCCTAAGTCCCTAAAAGTGTTGTTCCATACCCTAAAATAACAAGGTCAGTTGATTACATCATCTCCCAGAAGTTCTCCACAGGAAACTGCTCAGAACTGGTCAAAACTAGACCATACAGGTTGCTCAATGCTAAGGGTGTGATGCATCCCACCTTCCCAATGTAAAGGGTGTGATGCATAATGAAAAGCCCTTTTGTAGGGTGCGATGGGCGAAAGTGGACAAATGGCAGAGACAGTTTACGAGGTGGATGATCATAGAATCTTCCAAAAACTTCTCCTATGACACTTTCCTCTCTGAATTCACCCAGGGATGAGTAGGAGATCATCAATCTCTAAGTGGAATCAAGAACTATCAGAGAGAGGACACTAATCAAAATCCCAGAAGCTGACTCACCCCCCTGCAATCATCTATATATGGATCCCTCATCCCAGAGATCCAGAGGCTAGAATTTTGTATCTTGTAAGGAAGTGCTATTGGTTTCTTGGTGGAATATCATAGTGTTTGGTGATCTAAGCTTTTCATGAGGTGAAAGAAGGGCTTTCATGCTGGAGGATGACGCTGGGTTAGAACAATTGGTTGTAATCCTCTTTGCTATTCTTGATATTAATAAAGCTATTCAAGTTTTCCTCCACATTCTTGTATGTTTGATGATATATGTATTTGTGTGATCAATATATATCTGGTCCTATATTGTTTATGATTGTAGATCTATGTTCTTCGATAGTATTATGCTGCTTTGATTCCACAGGTGCTCTTTGAAGCTGGGTAGACGAAGGAGAAGCGGCAAGGATCTGTTAGAAGGGAGAGGAACTGAGCAAGGAACCAAGCGCAAGACTGAGGTTGGTGTCCTGCATTCCCCTCTTATCTACTTCTCATAAAGGAAAACGAAATTAGTTTTAGTTTGTTTGTTTCTAAGATAGCTACCAGTCTTAGTGGGACTAGCAGCTCCGAGTGGACACTAGATTTCCCGATAACACTTTGGGATCCATAGGATCAAAGGTCATGATGACGAGGTAGAGATGAAATGGAAAGGCAAAAAATGGTAGCCCAAACCTAGGGAGGTCAATGATGAAGTGGGGATATCCCAACCTGACACAAATCAGAAGAGTTTCATGTTCAAGAGTGACTAGCTGCCGATTCAACTAGTAAAAATCTTCCATTTTCCCCCACCATTTCTGGTAGGTACCCCAATTATTTTTTGTCACAAGCTTGAATGGGATAGCATGTGCTTGCACTATAAGTCCATCCTTTGGATGAATCTGACCTAGTAAGATTAATGAGCCCTAGGAACGAGAAGCTATTGTCTGTCATGATGACAAATCCGATGTCATTTAATATTTTAACGAATCTGAAAAAGGTGTAACTCAATATCTTTTTCATATTTAGAGAGTTTGAAAAAGACATGGAAAAGAAAGCTCCAAAAGGTCCCTTTTCATATTGTTGTGCCTCTTGAGCCAGAGAAGGTAGAAAACAATACATGAGAGAACCGCTTGACCATGTCAGCCAAGGAGTACCCTTTTCGTAAATAGTTTATCCCAGACCAAAAAAGGGGTAAATGTATACTAGGTAAACAACATTTCAAAGCCTTTAACGAGTTCAAAATGAAAAGAGCTCAACAATCTTTTCATGTCTTAAGAGTTAGAAAAGAGTTGAAAGAAGACTCCCCACTTTTATTCTTTTTAACGAGTCAAAAAGGGAAAAATACTCGGCGATCTTTTCATTTATTTTTTTTTCCTTTTACAAGTCAGGAAAAGAGCTTAACATGACTCCAGGACCATCATCAACAATCACCTCACCTGTTGCTGCACAATAAGCGAACACATTATCTGATTTCTAAGGTAAAAATAGGCTAAACATGCATGTAAAACCCTAAAACATTGTGGAAAGGTCATAAAAAGGGAAAAGTAAATTATCTTTTACTATTTAACTCTTTTAACTTGTTTGGAGCAATTTTCACGCACTTGTGCCCTAAATCTGTAGGAGTGGATTGCAGTAGATCCAAGAAGCCGATCGATGAAATATCAGTTGCAGGTAAGAGTTAAGACCCAAAGCTTTGTTTTCATACCTATTTTTTTCTGTCTTTAACCATTTTTCCGATTTTTTGAGGGGATTTTGGAAAAACAAATTCGCCCTTGGTTGGTGCAAGATTCAGGCTCGAGATTACGTAAATTGATGGCTATTACAATGGGAACTTGCATCGTCAGCGCTACTATTTTTAAAATAGTGGCACTCATGCAGAGAGATTTTTTTTTCATTTAGTTTCACCCAATTTAAATGCTTTAAATCCTCAATTTCTTGGTCAAAGACTGATGTTGACTAGAATGCATGGTGTTTGCAGGCAAAATACAGTGAAAAAATGGTTGATTGGAAGGATCATGAGCATGAAGCAATTGACTCATTGGCATTGGCAGATCCAAACTGTCTAAATGCTCTGAGGAACTTTGGGCTCCTCAAATTATTCCTTACACTGAGCCTTCGGTCTCAACCTGAGCTGTTACAATACTTGATCAATCTTTGGGATGTCAGAGGGGAAGTCTTTGTGATCCATTACCAAGAGTTGGATCTAGAGAATTCAAACATCTACTTCATCACCGAACTGTCCTGAATAGGGGAACTAGTCAATTTGTATGGGGTCAGGCCCATTGGGGCAAGTATGAACATGCTGCTTGCAGAACATTGTCTAGAAGCGCTGAAATCAAAAAGCGGAAAGGTTTATATCATGACTATTAATGACCTTTTACTGAAAGTGCTGCTTTTGACAATAAATAAAGTTGCGGGGGCTCAGGCATTACATGCATCCAACAAGTCCAAATTCCATTATGCCATAGACTGCACGACGCCCATTATCTTCAACTAGGCAGAAGCCATGAAAGTGAATATGAAACACCAATTATCCAAATGCAAGGCGGCGAACCTGAGACAGTTTGGATATGGTTTTGTTCTGGTGACTTACTTCATGGAACGGATCCCACTATTCCACTATTAGCTGGAAGAGGTAAGTCCCCTAGTGCCACGAGATCCATGGATGGTCCAATGGAGTGAATTGATGCCTAGAATTGGAGGAGGCCAGCACATGTCATACAAGCTTGATTTCTTTGCATGGCTAAGGTGTCAGATGATTGTGGTAGAGGATTGGCCATATTGCGGTATTGACTTCCACGATGATCCTGATATGCCACTCCTAGAAGAGGAGGATTTTGAGGATGGAGGTAAGAAAACAATTTTGATTTTTTATTTTTGATTTTTTTTTAAATATATGCATTCGTGACACTTCGATTTTGTAATTGCATATGTAGGACCAAAGTGACTAGTCGGGATGTTCCCAATTGCTAGACGTGTTGCTTGAAAGTTTGAGATTGCTCCTTATTAGGAAGGAGTCGATAATGAGGAAGAAATTTCATGGAATCTTGATAACTTGATCAAAGGCATTCAAGAGTATGCCTGAATGGCTGATATTCCATGCCAATATCAGCAGCACACAGTGGGAGTGTTAGATTGGATCGACCAATTACTGACTTGAGTAGTATGAGAAATGACGTGCTATCATGGGCACCATGCTAAGTAGTCCATAGTTTTAGCATTTATAGTTTTGAGGCCTACGATCCACGGATGTACTAAACACATATATTATTTTTGGGATTTGATGTATGGCACTTAAACATTATCGACATATATATATGCTATATTTCCTATTTACTATGATACAATGTTTTGTTTTTCACAGTTGCATAGCTGTCTGTCTAACACATAATTAGATAATGCATATTATTAATTTTAGGTGTGTTCTATGCTAGAGAAATTTATTTCGATTTCTTTTCCACATTAGCAATCACATCAGCATAAAGTGAATTGTAGATAGAACATAAATATAAATTGTAGAAGACAAGCCAAGACAAGAGGACACAAGATGTGGTGCTAGCCAGGGACAAACCCCAATGTGGGGAAAACATTGATCAATTCTTCTTTTATGTTCTTCAAAGTCCAGCAGAGAAAGTAAGAGAGATAGTACATTTACAATAGAAGTCAATCACTTTGACTTTTGATATCAGCATGAGACCAATTGAAGACATATTGCTTCAACTGATTCTCTAAGGTGACTCATTCACCTATCATAGTGTTGCATCTCGTCTATTTGCTGCACATTACCATGTAACACCTTGTTGTACTGTCACATGTGTTGAAACTTGATGACTAAGTTGCTCTCATTTTCATGCTACTCATCATCCTGCATCTTCCAGGGTCTTATTCATCATCAAGTTGCCCATGCTCATGATCTCATTCATCATTATGCTGCCCATGCTCATATCGTCATGCATCATTATGTTGCCCATGCTCATATCATCATGATGCTTATTATGTCACCCATGATCTCATACATCAAGTTGCGTTCCTTCGAAGAAATATTCTCTAGTTGTTTCGGCAGTTCCTAGCTTTTCTGGCAGTTCTAGCTTTTCTGGTAGTTCCAACAGTTTCAGTGTTTCAAGCTTTTTTGGTTTTTCTGACTTTTTTGGTATTTCTAGCTCTTCCAGCATTTCCGGCTTTTCTGGTGTTTTCGGATTTTCTAGCAGTTCTGCCTTTTTCGCCAGTTCCGGTAGTTCTAGCTTTTCCGACTTTTCTGGCTTTTCTAGATTTTCTGGTACTTCCATATTTTCCAGTGTTTCTAGATTTTATGGCAGTTCCAGCTTTTCTAACAGTTCCAGCTTTTCTGGCAGTTTCAACTTTTCTGGCAGTTTTGGCTTTTGCGGTAGTTCTGGCTTTTCCGACTTTTCCAGCAATTCCAGATTTTCCAGCTTTTCTGGCTTTTTCAGCTTTTCCAGTAGTTCTGGCTTTTCCAACAATTCCATGTTTTCCGGCTTTCTGACTTTTCCGACAGTTCTGGCTTTTCCGACTATTCTGGCTTTTCCTTAGAATCTCTCCTCCTACTAAAACCCAAAGGAAAGTAGAGAGAGGAAGAGATCCAAGTGTGTGTAGAAATGACTTGAAGTCCTCTTCTATTTATACTAAAATGTAGAGGTTGAATAGATATGACTGTAGGGCTTCTGAGCCTACATAAGTTGCTGGCCGACTTAACAATTTTTCCATAACATAAATAAATTAATAACTTCATAAATACTTATCGGAATCAGATGATCTTTAGATCAATCCTACACCTCTCAATGAGAGGGATCTAATAAAAATATCAACTTCCATAAATAATATGACCCACATGGAGTTTGGCCCTAGTTGCCAATTTTAACACTCCCTATCAACTAGGGAGAACTCCATCCGCTGATCCATATGTCCAACTATACTATCTCTAATATCAGTGCCCTGCACTGCTTTGCTCAACTCTGCTAGCTCTGCTCAACTCTGTTGGCTCTACTCTGCTCTACTGGCTCTGCTCTGCTCTGCTTTTCTCTGCTGGCTCTGCTCTGCTCTACTCATCTTTGCTCAGCTATGCTCGCTCTTCTCAGCTCTGCTCAACTTTGTTGGCTCTGCTCTGCTCAACTTAGCTCTGTTGAACCATGAAGAATAAGAATTGATCGAGAATGTGTCATACCATTCTCCACTGACCCGAAGTCATTCTCAGAGTGTGTACCACTGGTCCCAGACTAGTCCTCAACTGACCCGAAGTCGATGTCATAGTAGGTACAACTCCTACCACTGGTCCCAGACCAGTACTCTACTGACTCGAAGTCAATCTCAGAGTATGTACCACTGGTCCTAGACAATTCCTCAACTGACTTGAAGTCAATGTCATAGTGGGTACAACTCCTACCACTGGTCCTAGACCAGTATCATTGATCCCAGATCAATGAAGGTCATCCTATCGTAGGGAGTATGATAGATACAACAATGCATCCATCGGTACTACTATGGTCCATATCCTCATTTCCCTTCTCATTGATCAGATGAGAGGTACTTCCCATGAGTCCCAGACTACATGGGTAGGATGCCTCGACAGGAGAACTTAATCAAACCTATCCCCACAACAGAACTAATCATCTTGCTACACAATCGCCATGGAGAACACATCATCTAGGCCTCACAGGAGAACTAATCATCTTGCTACACAATCGTCATGGAGAACACATCATCCAAACCTCATAGGAGAACTAATCATCCTGCTACACAATCTTCATGGAGAACACATCATCTAGACCTCACAGGGCAATTAATCATCTTGCTACATAATCATCATGGAGAACACATCATCCGGACCTCACAGGAGAATTAATCATCCTGCTACACAGGAGAGCGAATCATCCTGTCCCACAAGAGAGCGAATCATCTTGTCCCACAAGAGAGTGAATCATCTTGTTCAGAGGAGAGAAAATCATCCCATCCACAGGAGAGCGAATCATCATGTCCAACAAGAGAGTGAATCATCTTGTCCCACAAGAGATCAAATCATCTTGTCCACAAAAGAGCGAACCATCCTATTCATAGGAGAGCAAATCATCCTGTCCTAGTGCACATCACCAAGGGAGGGTGAGTCACCTTGTGGTCGTATGTTGCTCTAGTAAGAACCACAAGCCCCCAGAGCTCCCAGAGCTCAATGTATACAACTTGCAAGACCCTTGTACAAGGGTCTCTTGATGACTACAATTCCTTCAGGAAAATCACAGATTTGATCTTTCCCTTGGGGCTTAGACAAAGTGTAGCGACCTGTACATCATCTCATAGCGATGGAGCTTCCTTGCTCATACACTTACCATATCCTAGATAAGGTAGTATCTGATTTCTATCTACTGGAGCAGTCGTCGAATACGAGATTCCTCAATAATCGAATCCCACCTCTAGTTGTCACAGAGAATCACAATGGTTCAAACAACTCACTTGAATATCTTCCCCAACCAGGCAGCGTCATACGATATCATACTTGTAGGTATGTATCTAGTCTCAGCGATGCTTATAACAACTGACTTCTGCTTCCTGCTCATCCACGATATCGAATCAGAATCCAAAAAGAAACAACACTAAGAAGTGCTCTAGTGATCCTCCACATTGCCTACCCAATCAATATTTGAATAATCATGCACTTTCATATTTCCGACAGTGTATCTCAATCCATGAGAGATTGTGCCCCGAAGACATCTCAGAAGATTCTTGGCACCAATCCAGTGAGGTTCAACCAAATATGAGCTCACCATGCTAACTGCAAAACATATGTCTGGACGGAAGTTCATGAAGAACATCAACGCGAATGAGTTTATTAGATTCAGAGGCATTTCCCAAATCTGGTCCAACATCACTACCATATAACTTCTGAAAGTTAAGATCCTCGAGGTAGTCATAGGCTTATAGTTCATCATTCCACATCTAGAATCCAACTCCCTCTTACTTCTGCAAATGAGAGGGTCTGCACCTGTTAGAAGTAGGTCGTCCTCATAAGGTGCTGGTATGAGAGGTCTATCATCCACAACCTTCAGATGGTTTGGATCCGTTTCACTCTTAGTGAATCTTAGCTTTATTAGATAGCTATTGATCCTCTCATACTATGCCCGGGGTGTTTTGCTTCAAGCCATAGAGGGCTTTCTTCTACCTACATATGTGATATTCCTGATTATCAATCTTAGACCCCTTGGGTTGTTCCAGACCTGTGGACCTGCTACATGAGGGGAATGGTCCCCTTGTAAGATTTTCCTTCGGTACATCTCAAACATGTACTTTCATGCTCCTTTTGAATTAAGGAATCCCTATCACCATCTGACTCACAGACCTTCAGTGCTACGTGACAATGAACATGGCCCCCAGTGGACTTCCTACAATTTGATACAACCCTGAACTCAAAAACATCTTTGAAAATTCTATTTCCAAAATTGATGAGTGCCACCTTGAAACCTTTGACTTCCATTTCTGAGATGGACACCAAGTTCTTCTTGCGATCAGGTACATAAAAGTGATTCGGGGTTCCTTGCTTTCTTTGAAGAGTCAACCATTTCCTTGATGACCTGTATTACCTTCAGACACTCCTTCGCATAATGGCCGAACTTATTGCAACCAAGGCATCTGCCTTTCCTTCCATCCTTAGATCCGAACTTCCCAATGAAGTGATCTTTAGATGGGCCATCAGAAACTTCCGCTACGCCATTCTGATAATATGTTCTACTTCGACTTCACCCTTTTTGAACTTAGAAGAGAGATGTGGAACCCATTGATCCTTTTTTCTTGTCCCTATTGTCTTTGGTGATTGTTCTTTCACTTTTGCTTGGGCATTGTCTTCACCTCAGCTCCGATAACATGTTAAATTTAGGTATGTTATATGCTAGAGAAATTTATTTCAATTTCTTTTCCACATTATCAATCACATCAGCATAAAGTAAAATGTAGATAGAACACAAATATAAATCACAGAAGACAAGCCAAGACAAGAGGACACAAGATGTGGCGCTAGCCAGGGACAAACCCCAATGTGGGGAAACCCTTGATCAATTCTTCTTTTATGTTCTTCATAGTTCAGCAGAAAAAGTGAGAGAGATAGTACATTTACAATAGAAGTCAATCACTTTGACTTTTGATATTGGCATGAGATCAGTTGAAGACATATTGTTTCAATTGATTCTCTAAGGTGACTCGTTCACCTATCATAGTGTTGCATCTCGTCTATTTGATGCACATTATCATGTGAGACCTTGTTGTATTGTCACATGTGTTGAACCTTGATGACTAAGCTTCTCTCATCTTCATGCTGCTCATCATGCTACATCGTCCATGGTCTTATTCATCATCAAGCTGTCCATGCTCATGATCTCATTCATCATTATGTTGCCTGTTATCTCTACTACATGTCTCATCATTTGGAGGACCAAATACCAGCTTAGCTGTGTGTTTATGCTCAAAGGGAGTTCACAGTGGTCTGTTTCTTTCTTCTCCTTCATTCTCCTTACACTCTCATAACTCCCCGCTATCTCTGTTTTCCTCCAAAACTCGGCATAAGCTCCTATTTTTTCAAGCCCCTAGGCGCTAAGTTTTAAACCCATATAACCGTGCGCTTTCACAAAACCCCAACCCGTCGTTTCCCCGTCACAACGAACGAAACCCGCATGGTTAAGTCCCTGTGGTCTAATCATCTCCACCGTGATCAGACAATGTTAGATCCTCTCGCGCCCACAAACCAACTGCACGTTAACTTGCGATCAAAGCGGTTTCCGTCATGTCCCGTTTGCCACGCGTCATGCATTGACTGGAATCGCTTCCCCTTGTACGATTATTGCCCGACAATCCACAGCGGTGTGATCAATACCACCTACTGCTGAAACCGCTCTCCCCGGCCGTTAACCCCCGCGCATCTCCTCCACCCGATGATCGTTGGATCTGTCCACCCGAGATCCAACGGCTCACGATTGTTTCCCACCTTGCCTTCCCGATAGTCCCTGCCGAGCGATCTCCGCCATCCATCCATTTGATCCAATGGCCGATGTCCCTCCTCCACCTTGCTCATACATCCGCCATGCAGTCCACTCACCTTGATCATGCCATGCACCCGAAGGACGAAGGAGATCACCTACCAGTACCCAACACATTTCATCTTCAACAACTGCATTCAAGAAACTGTATGGCCGAGGAGAAAAAAGACAGAGTCCGAGCAGGTGAACGCATTCAACAACTATGGAATTTTATCCTCTACGACACTTCACCTTCTCGAGAAGTACAATAGGGAATCCAAGAAGATCGATTTTGTACATTAAAGTAGGCAAATTGCATCAAAAACTCCATCAGACAGTTAAAGTAGTTGGTGGTCCATTATGACCCTTCCACACCTAGAACAACAGAAAATTTTTGTAATAAAAACTCTATATATACCCCAAAAACAGATGTAATCAGGGTTGATGGTTGTTGTTTTGATGAAAATTTCAACTTCTAGAGGTTGTAACTTCTTTGATACTTGTAGCCTCTTGTCTTCATTTTCAGCTAATACAAGCTTCTTTTGTTGTTAATTGCTCACTTTCCATTTCTATTCTGTTTTAGGTTGTGCTTGATTTGTAGTTTTCCTAAACTCTTGATGTGTAGCATTAGAGGAGCTGTCATCCTACCTCCGTGTTATAATCTTGCATGTATCAGTGAATGTGTTAATCAGGTTTCTTTTCATTTAGTGACAGAGAACTGCCATCCTATCTATACATTAGGGAATTGGATTTGCAGACCTTTTTACTAGTTGCAGCTAGCCATCACAGGGTCCTGTGCATCTGCTGGTGTGGTCAGTATTCTCCATATTCACCCAATCCTTAAATTGTGAGTAATTGGTGGTCTAAAGCCTTGTAGTCTGGGGTTGTTCACGCATGTCTAGGGTTAAGCAAAGTAGGAGTGGTTATCTAGCTTGAACAAGCATCATTCCTTCCATTCATCCATTTCCAACATTGAATTGAGTTTGTAATGTTCCCGAGCATCTCCGAGCTACAACCTAGGAGAGTTTCTTGGGGTGATAAAATTGATTGGCGTCGTTTCTGGGGAGAAGAGATTGAAGCTTAGCTTCCCTGGGAGAACAACACAGTTCCATGCTTTGATGATAGACAAAGTCTGGACACATTTCTGGTTGTAATCATCTATCTGGCGACTCTACTGGAGAACCTACCTAGTGGCGACTCCACATTTTAGTTCTGGCTCAGTTTGTGAGGCATACCCAAAGAAATCCTCAGAAATCACTAGTTGACCTAGTGCCTGACCCTGAGAGGATTGCTAAGCAGAAGAAAACATCATAGAAAGGAGCATCAGGATCAGGTAAGCTCAAGAAATCTTATGTATTTTTGAAGGAGAAGGTTATAGTTGAGGATATACAGTTTGAAGATTTAGAGCCTAGCACTATCAGTAAAGAAATACCTTCAAAGATTCATACAGCTCCTTGTTCAATCAGTTCACCTTTGGATCTCAGTCCAAAGAAAGCCTCCCATACAGTCCATTAGTTTCCTTCATTTCTGTCATCCATTCCATTACTTCATACCGTTCAATCTTCCAGTAGCCTTTCACCTATCCCAGTCCTAGCAGGCCAGCAAGCTCCCACAAAGATGGAAAGAATCATAGCTGCTAGGTATGGACCCCTAGTCTTTCCTGTTCCTTTAAATGCTATGCCTGTAGGAGAATATCATAAATATATGCCCAAATTCACTGGTATTGAGGGTGTAACAACTGAAGAGCACCTTGAATCTTTCTATAGTTATGCTGATAACTTAGATATCAATGAGGATGATGTGTGGATGTGTGTGTTTTAGAGCCTTGATGGAGGGCTAGGAAGTGGTTCAGAGAATTGCCCCATAGGCCTATAGCAGGGCATTGGATGATGCATTCCTGAAGCAATGGGGAGATAGAAAAGACCTGCTCTACTACCATACAGAGTTTGGAAATCTAAAGAGGGAGAATGGGGAATATTTTCCTGATTTTAATAAAAGATTTAACCGTATGTATAGTAAGATACCAGCTAAAGTAAAGCCTACCCCCAACTCTGACAAACTCATTTATGCCAATGCTTTTGACTTTGATTTCTGCCTGTTGTTTAGAGAAAGAAGATGTGCCACTCTAGCTAACATGTAAGATGTAGCACTAGAGGTGGAATCTAATATTATGGCTGCAGAAAAGCTAAAAATTCATGTTGATAGAAGGAGGCAAAGAGGTGAGGCTTCTTCTTCCTCCTCTTCATCTTCAGAATCCAAATTAGATAAAATGACTAAAATGATAGAGTCATTGGCTGCTGAGATATCTAAGCTGAAAGTTGAGCAGAGTTCTGGGAAAGCAAGGTTTCAAAACACGTTTGCTCCAAAAAATCCAAATCCATTCAGAAGAGCAAATGAACAATTACAAGTTCTTCAAAGGGGTAAAGAAGCAAATGAAGAACAAAAGGTTAAGGCTCCTTTCCAAAATGTAGTCATGGAGGAGGAGCAGTTTGAAGAAGAGGATGAAATTCATTTCATGGAAGACAAAGGTAGTGCTACCTTTTTGACATTGGCTGCATATGAAGAATCATTACTGTGGGACCAAACCAGTCAAGATTGGGACAGAGAGGCTATTTTATAGACTGGTGAACAACAAAGATATAATCTGAGGTCAAAAGAAAATAATGTCAAGGAGAACCCTACCCAAAGAGCTGATGTCCAAACAGAGTCCCAAAATATCATACAGAAGAAGCCGGTAGCTGATCCAGTCATCCTCAAAGCACCAGCTCAAGAGGTAAGAGGTCTTGATAAGTCCCCTTCACCTTTTAGTTTGGAATCAGAAGTCCAGAAGTTAAAAATATTTGTGCCTCTATTCGAACTTGTAAAGAGTGAAGTTTTTAGAAAGCCTATCCTTGAAGCTCTTGAGTTGAAAGCCATACAAACCCCCACTGACTATGTCAAAAAAGATGACAAGCCTGCAGTTTTTCTTAGCCCTATGATCGAACCCATTGATAATAATTCTCCATCATTTTATATCTCCTTGACCATTCATGACAAAATCCTCCACAATTGCTTGCTAGACACGGGGGCCAGCCACAATCTGATGCCTAAAGCTGTCATGGAAGAGTTAGGCCTTGATATCACTAGACCATATCATGACTTATTCTCATTTGATTCAAGGAAGGTAAAATGCCTAGGATTAATCAAAGCCCTGGCCATTACCTTGACTCAGTTGCCCATGAAGAGTATGATGATGGATATTGTGGTAGCAGATGTCCCTCCTAAGTTTGGCATGCTACTGTCTAGAGGGTGCCAGATTAAGAGACTAGGTGGGACATTACAGAACGACTTATCTTATGCCACTTTCCCAGTTTTTGGAGGAGAAAGTAGGAGATTGTACAGAGAAGCACAACTAGCCTACATCATCAGTATTGAGAAGAATCCTTCTAATCATCCAATTTATGTTGTGGACACCAACTTTGGAGCTTGTATTCTCCAAATTGAAGAATCCCAGAATGCCTCAATGTAGATCAAGAAACCAACAAATCAGGCCGAGGAAGAGCAAGGAAGTCAAGTTTGGGAGATGTTCTTTGATGGAGCATGTTCTAGGGAGATTGCAGGAGCAGGGGTGGTGCTAATATCTCCAAAACAAGAAAGCACACATCTGTCTTTTAAGCTTGCTTTTCAAGTCATGAAAAATATAGCAGAGTATGAGGCTCTGATATTGGGTCTCAATATGACTAAAGACAAAGGAATTAGAAACATAAAGGTGTTTGGAGATGTTGATCTGATCATTCATCAAGTAAACAAAACATTTCAAGTGAAGAAACCAAGGCTGAAAGCATACAAAGAATAGGTATGGAGACTCAAAGATTCTTTTGATAATTTTTGTATCTCATATATCCCTAGAGCCAAAAATCAGCTTGTTGATTCCCTTGTTGTGTCTACTAGCATGTTTATCCCTCCAATGCCTCCCAGACTAGTTTATCAAGTTCAGATGAAATATAGACCATCCTTGCCTGATAATGTCCAGTATTGAAAAGTTTTTGAGGATGATGATGAAGTAAATAGATTTTTGGAAGTCATTGATGAATTTTCTGAAATGCAAATTGACCAATAGAATGAAGCCTTGCAAGAAAGCCCCCAACCCCAGCTTAGAAACAAAATTGGCAAAGATAGCATTGTCCAGCTGCCCAGCAATCATATACCTAAGGGTCTAATTCCGCTAGAGAGACAGTTTGACCAAAATGATATACCTTATAAGGCTTCCCAAAAAGAATACCAATCTGCAGCCTGTAAGCATAATATAGGGAGTCCAGGTCAGCCAAGATACATAAATTTGTCCACTCGTCTGTCTGCTGACCAAAGTTCCTAGTACTGCAACTTAATGAAGCAATTTGCTGATGTCTTTGCCTGGGAATATAGTGACCTGAAAACATATGACAAAAAGATTATCCAGTATAAAATCCCTTTAGAGAAAGACACCATCCCTTTTAAGCAGAAGCTGAGACCAATAAATCCTTTGCTCCTCCTTTTCATTGAAAAAGAAATAGAAAAGTTACTGGCTACCAAAATCATAGTCCCTTTCAGATACTCAAAATGGATAGCCAACTCAGTGGTAGTGAGGAAGAAAAGTGGAGAAATCAGGCTCTGTGTTGATTTCAGAAACTTGAACAAATGCTCTAGAAACGACAACTATCCCTTGCCCAAGATGGAGCATCTGTTGCAGAAAGTCTCAGGAGCCAAAGTGATGTCTTTCCTGGATGGATTTTCAGGCTATAACCAGGTTGTTGTACATCCAGATGACCAAGAGAAGACTGCATTCACCACTCCTTGGGGCACTTTTATGTATTCCAAGATACCTTTTGGATTGATGAATGCTGGAGCCACCTTTCAGAGAGCTATGGATATAGCATTTGTGGGGGAGAAGGACAAGTTTTTCCTTATTTACCTTGATGATATAACAATATACTCTAGCAGCCATCATGACCATTTGCAGCATTTGAAGAAAGTGTTCCTGAAGTACAGAAGGTTTGGGATTTCAGTCAATCCTAAAAAGTCACAGTTTGCTTTAGAGGAGGGAAAGTTGTTAGGACATGTTGTGTCTGTTGTGGGTGTCAAAATTGACCGAGAAAGAGTAAGAGCAATATAGACCTTGTCTGTCCCAAGATCAAAGAAATACATCTAGTCCTTTCTGGGCAAAATAAATTTTGTGAGGAGGTTTATTCCAAATTTTGAAAAACTCGTAAAGCACATTACGTCCATGTTGAGAAAGGGGTTGGAGATCAAATGCACTGATATAGCTAGAAGATATTTTGAGTCCATTAAGAAAGCTATTATGGAGGCTCCCACTTTAAGAAGTCCAGATTATAGCCAAGAGTTCCATATATTTTCATTTGCCTTTGAAGACACCCTTGCAGCAATTTTATTGCAAGCAGATGAAGAAGGCTCAGAGCATCTAGTGGCTTTTTTCAGCAAAACCTTAAGGGATGCTAAGCTGAGGTATGATATTATGGAGAAACAAGCATATGCTCTTATATTTTGCATTCCAAGATAATTGCATATGTACCCTCTACTTCAATAAAAGATGTCTTAACACAACCTGATGCTGATGGAAGAAGGGCTAAATAGATTGCAAAGTTAATTGAATTTAATATAGAATTGAAGCCCACCAAGCTTGTCAAAGGTTAGGGCCTTGCCAAGTTATTGGCTGAAGAAAATTGCAAAACATTGGACATAAATCTCATAAGCATAAATGCAGAAAGGGATCAAACAAAAGAAGAAATAGTTGAACCAGGAAAAAAATAGTCATTAGCAGAAAATATAGCTTCTTGTGGTTGGTACTCTGCAATAGCTAAATTTTTGCTGAAGCTAGAAATTCCTCCAGGCATTAGTTCAAGCCAAGCCAGAACTATTAAGCTCAGGGCAGCAAAATATTGCATTCATGAAAATTTTCTCTACTAGAGGGATCCCTCTGGAATCTTGCTAAGGTGTCTGGACAAAGAACAATCAATGGAGGTTATGCAGCAGTTTCATTCCAGCATGTGTGGAGGGCACCATTATTGGAAAACTATAGCCCACAAGATCCTCAGAGTTGGGTACTATTGGCCTACCTTATTTTTTAATGTCTTTTCATTTGTTAAATCTTGTGACAGGTGCCAAAGATTTGAAGGGAAATAGCAATTGAAGTCCCTGCCCCTAAAACCAATACATGCTAATGGACCTTTTTAGCAGTGGGGCTTGGATTTCATTGGAGAAATCAATCCACATTCCAGTGGCCAGCACAGATGGATATTAGTAGCCATTGACTACTTCACTAAGTGGATTGAAGCAATCCCTACCAGGAAGGTTGATCATAATGTGGTCATGAAGTTTTTGATAGAGCATATCTTCACCATATTTGGTTGTCCACATAAATTAGTCATAGACAATGCAGCAGCCTTCAGGGCAAAAGAATTGGTGGATATGTGCGATTCAATTGGCATTAGACTGGTTCATTCCACCTCATATTTTCCTCAAGGAAATGGTTTAGCAGAATCTTCAAATAAAATCCTGATAAGGATAATTAAAAAGCTGCTGGAAGACAACAAAAAGAATTGGGATTCTAAGCTCAAATATGCACTGTGGGCTGACAGAGTGACCATTAAGAAATCCATAGGCAATTCTCCATTCAGGTTGGTATATGGCACTGAGGTTGTATTCCCAATTCAGTTAACTCTCCTTGTGGCAAAATTCCTACAAGAAGAATGGAATGAGGAAGAAGACATGGCCAAAAGGATCACTGATTTAGCAGAGGTACACCAAATCAGGGAACAACTGGTTGAAAAGTCTGCAGCACATCAAAAGAAGATCAAGGAAGCTTTTGATAGAAAGACAAAATTAGATAATTTTTAGGTTGGAGATCTAGTCCTAAAGTGGGATGCATTGAAAGAAAATAAAGGCAACCATGGGAAGTTTGATGCCTTCTGGACAGGACCTTTTATTATTTCTCAGATCCAAGGGAACAATATCTTCATGCTAAAAAGTATGGGAGGATAAGCGATTTTTGATGGCCCAGTTAATGGGCCTTTTTTGAAAATTTATGTGATTTAAGGTCTTTGGCCTTAAAGTTGTAAATATGTTGTTTTATCAATTTTAGTGTAAGATCAATTAGACTCCATGCCCAATGGAACACTAGGAAATTTTGCTATTTTATTTTCATAGGAAAGGCATTGATCTGCAGTTCTTGAGACCTCGCAGGGAGGATCTCATCCCTAGAGGGAGCTAGTGTTAACTCTGCTACATGTCTTGTCATTTGGAGGACCAAATACCAGCTTAGCCGTGTGTTTATGCTCAAAGGGAGTTCGCAACGATCTGTTTCTTTCTTCTCCTTCATTCTCCTTACACTCTCATAACCCCCCGCTATCTCTGTTTTCCTCCAAAACTCGGCATAAGCCCATGTTTTGTCAAGCCCCTAGGCGCTAAGTTTTAAACCCATATAACCGTGCGCTTTCACAAAACCCCAACCCACCGTTTCCCCATCACATCGAACGAAACCCACATGATTAAGTCCTCGCGGTCCGATCATCTCCACCGTGATTGAACGATGTTCGCTCCTCTCGCGCCTACAAACCAACCACGTGTTAACTCACGATCAAAGCAGTTTCCATCATGTCCTGTCTGCCACGCATCATGCATTGACTGGAATCGCTTCCCCTTGTATGATTACCGCCCGACGGTCCATGGCGATGTGATCAATACCACCTATCAACGAAACCGCTCTCCTCGGCCATTAACCCCTCCACGCCTCCTCCGCTCGATGACTGTTGGATCTATCTGCCCGAGATCCAAAGGCTCACGATCGTTTCCCACCTTGCCTTCTTGATAGTCCCCACTGAGCATCTTCACCATCCATCTGTTTGATCCAACGGCCGATGTCCCTCCTCCGCCCTGCTCGTACATCCGCCATGCAGTCCACTCACCTTGATCATGCCATGCACCCGAAGGATGAAGGCGATCAACTACCAATACCCGGCACATATCATCTTCAACAACTACATTCAAGAAACCATATGGCTGAGGAGAAAAAGGACAGAGCACGAGCAAGTGAACACATTCAACAATTATGGAATTTTATCCTCTATGACACGTCACCTGCTCGAGAAGTACAACAGAGCATCCAAGAAGATCGATTTTGTCCATTAAAGCAGGTAGATTGCATCAGAAACTCCATCAAACAGTTAAAGCGGTTGGTGGTCCATTATGACCCCTCCATGCCTAGAACAACAGAACATTTTTGTAATGAAAACTCTATATATACCCAAAAAACAGATGTAACCAGGGTTGATGGTTATTGTTTTGATGAAAAGTTCAACTTCTGGAGACTGTAACTGCTTTGATACTTGCAGCGTCTCGTCTTCATTTTCAGCTAATACAAGCTTCTTTTGTTGTTAATTTCTCACTTTCCATTTCTATTATGTTCTAGGCTGTGCTTGATTTGCAGTTTTCCTGAACTCTTGATGTGTAGCATTAGAGGAGCTGTCATCCTACCTTCGTGTTATAATCTTGCATGTATCAGTGAATGTGTTAATCAGGTTTCTTTTCATTTAGTGATAGAGATCTGTCATCCTATCTGTACACTAGGGAATTGGATTTGCAGACCTTTTTACTGGTTGCAGCCAGCCATCACAGGGTCCTGTGCATCTGCTGGTGTGGTCAGTATTCTCCATATTCATCCAATCCTTAAACTATGAGTAATTTGTGGTCTAAATCCTTGTAGTCTGGGGGTGTTCACGCATGTCTAGAGTCAAGCAAAGTAGGAGTGGTTATCTAGCTTGAACAAGCATCATTCCTTCCATTCATCCATTTCCAACATTGAGTTGAGTTTGTAATGTTCCCGAGCATCTCCGAGCTAAAACCTAGGAGAGTTTCTTGGGGTGATAACACTGCCCATGCTCATATCATCATGCATCATTATGCTCCCATGCTCATATCATCATGTTGCTTATTATGCTACCCATGATCTCATACATCATGCTGCCTTCCTTTGGAGACAGATGCTCTGGCTGTTTCGACAGTTCCCAGCTTTTCTCGCAATTCGAGCTTTTTTGGAAGTTCCGATAGTTTCGGCATTTTCATCTTTTCTATCTTTTCCGGATTTTCCAACTTTTCCGGCTTTTCTGGTATTTCTAGCTTTTCTAGCATTTTTGGATTTTAAGGCAGTTCTAGCTTTTCTGGTAGTTCTCCCTTTTCCAACAGTTCCGGCAGTTTTGGCTTTTTTGACTTTTTCGGCTTTTCTGGCATTTCCAGCTTTTCTGGCTTTTCTGGTATTTCCGGCGTTTTCGACGTTTGCAGCTTTTCCAACAGTTTTGGATTTTCCAACAGTTCCATCCTTTTCGACAGTTCCGGCTTTTCTAGCTTTTCTAGTTTTTCTAGCTTTTCTGGCTTTTCTGGCAGTTCCGGCTTTTCCGGCAATTCTGGCTTTTCCAGCAGTTCCAGTTTTTTTGGATTTTCCGACTTTTCCTTAGGATCTCTCCTCCTACTAAAACCCAAAGACAAGTAGAGAGAGGAAGAGATCCAAGTGTGTGTAGAAATGACTTGAAGTCCTCTTGTATTTATACTAAAACGTAGAGGTTGAATAGACATGACTGTTCAGCTTCTAAGCCTACATAAGTTGCTAGCCGACTTAACAATTTGTCCATAACATAAATAAATTAATAACTTCATAAATAATTATTGGAATTGGATGATATTTAGATCAATCCTACACCTCTCAATGAGAGGGATCCAATAAAAATATTAGCTTCCATAAATAATATGACCCACATGGAGTTTGGCCCTAGTTGCCAATTTTAACACATATGTTAATGTATTCATATGTCTAGGAATGTGATGATATGTGATATAATCAAACTTTCTCTCCAAAAGATGAATACACAAATACATTCTCAATATGTGAGGATTTCTGATGGAATATTTCCCATTGAGCTAAAGAACAACAAGCTTTGAATCAAGGTTAACAACCATTTCCTGAATGGCAAGAGCAGTGGCTTTTGACAAGAGTTTGATAACGACGCTATATTCAAAAATGTTATTAGTTGTTTGACCTAAAAAAAATACCTTGAAGATCAATCAACTCACCATTAGGGGCATAAATATCCCATGCTGTAGAGGATAGATTCCGGGTACTACGGCAAGCACCATCGGTGAAACTGACATAAGGAGTCACTAAAATCTACAAAGTAGGTGAAGAGATAATAAGCAAGAAAGCTGCTAGAAAAAACACGCCAAACCAAATTGCACAAAAATCAATAACACACTTATATACAAAAGTAACTATGCGAGATGACTTAGGCATAATACTTTTTGAGATACAGCCCATTGCAGCGCTTGCCGAAGGGGTTTCCCTCATAATCAATCAGCTCATAGGACCCTTTTTGTAACACATGTTTGACAATATAGGGCCCAGCCACATGGGTTCAAATTTACTTGCCCCCATCCTATCATTAGATTGGTCATATAACAGGGCTAGATCACCCTCAGAAAAAGCACGAGGAGACACCAATTGATCAAAATGGGACTTAACCTGCTTTTTATATGCTTCAATGACTAAAGCAGCAAGACGGCGGGTTTCATCCAGTCATTCTGAATACATGATACGCTCTTCTTGAAGTGAGGTTTCGAGAAGTAGTTCGGCAGCCAATTTGAGTGAGGGAATTTCACACTCAATCAGTAAAGTTTCTTCCATACCATAGACGAGCTGGAAAGGTGTGAATCTATTTGCGTCTTTAGTTCAGGTTCGGTAGGCCCACAAAGATGAAAAAACATGAGATGCCAATTGGATTTTTGCATCCCAATGGTACGCTGAAGCATAGTGAGTAACACTTTGTTTACAGCTTCAACTTGGCCATTGGCCTGAGGGTAATATTGATCTAGGTGGATGTTGGTGGCCACCCACCTATCCCATTTGGACCTCCACAACTGTCTCTTTGAGTTTTTCTGTTTCCTTAATTATAGCACAGTTTACTATTTTTAGCAGTTTTTCGGGTCCTAAATTTCCGGAGCCGTTTTGAGGCCCTAAACGACGTTTTTGGAAAAATTGCTAGTGATTTTTCTGGCTAAAAATTGTCTTTTTTTGTCGTAGTCCTCGGAGAGATCTTTCCAACGGGCTATCATGCACGTCAAACGGAGATAGTACGACCAATTCACGACCCCGGGAAGTTGATGTACCAACTTACCCAAAAACGGGGCCTATAATTTGGCATTTCATCTTCTAGGGTTAGGTTTTGGAATGTGAAGGGTTTACCATTGTTTCTGAACAATAAATAGGCCCTCAAGCATCATTGTAACACAGTTTTTGGAGAACAGTTCAGAGGCATTTAGCCGACACATCTATTCTCAGAGATGAGCTACCATCGCCCTAGCTGGGTTATTTCCATTTCTATTTGTAAGCATATTTCAGTATTTTACAATAATGAAATGAAGTATTATTTCCGCTGCATATTTGTCTTTATGGTTATCTCTCTATTTTATTGCATTCCTGTTTAAATCTGGATCAGTGGTATCAGAGCGGTCTACTTTTTCTCTGTTTTTCTTTGCATGTCCCCAACGAGGTCGGGATATAAGGAGTTAGGTCTGGAACTGGTCGAACCTTTGCAAGACTAGCCTCGCAAATCTCGCTGACCTCCCATGATTGATGAGAAGAAAAATGAGGGGGCAGGAGATCCTATCAAAATCTTGCTCGAAGAAGCCCTCGAGCGACAAAGGAACGCGATGATGGACAGCTTTGCCCAAATCCTTCAGCGACTACCTAAAGGCGACGCATCGGCTTCCAACAGCTACTCTGGAAATGCCACACCGTTTAAGGTACAAATTAATTTTGAAATCCCCATCTTTGAGGGTCAAATAGACACAGATGCTGTAGATAAATGGTTAAATATGCTCGATGGGTATTTTTCTATTCATGAATTGTTAAGTCGGGAAAATATTGTTTTCGCTCTTCTCAAAGCAGCCCCCCACGTCAAGGACTGGTGGGAAACCTACTGAGAACAGAAGGATGAAAGTACATGCTCACTGTTTTCAGCCACACCCACATGGAATGACTTCCGGGATGCCATCAAGGAGCAGTACTACCCTGTCAAAAGTTATGAGGACAAATACATCAAATGGACCACACTGCGGCAAGGACGAGACCAAGATGTGCCGGAGTTCACAAACATTTTTCATACCCTTCGCACACAATTGGGTATCAAATATTCTGAGCTTCTTCTGGTACTCAAATATTGTGGCTGCCTACACAGATACATCCAGGAAGAGATGGAGTTCTTGAACATCTCCTCACTTGGCACAACATACTGATACGCTGTCAAAATCGAGCAAAAGTTCAAACAGAAGAAGCGAGACTTTGGATCTGCAAATCCAAAGCCCAAAGGACAAAGCCAAGACGGGGTGACCCAAGACAACCTGTCGAAGCCGCAAGAAAATAACAACACCACGAAGCCGAAGAAGGACACAAGAAAGTGGTGTGAGTTCCACAAGAGTCCCACTCATGACACAAGTGAGTGTCGGACCAAGCAGTTGTTGGTGGCTAAGTTGAAGGCTTCCGAATCAAATGCATGTTCTGACTCTGAGTCAGAACCCGAAAAGGGGAATAACAAAGGGAAGCAGATCATTGATGCGGATCCCAGCGCCACTGTTGCTACTGCCAAGATCCAGAAAAATGAGCCTGAAGATCCAGAGGAGGGGGAACGTCTTTTCCACTCATAGATGTGGGTGAAGGGTTCACCGCTGCAATTCATTGTCGACAGTGGCAGCCAAAAGAACCTCATTTCAGTAGAGGTCGTGAAGCGGTTGGGCCTACCAACTACACCACACCCACAGTCGTACAGTGTCGGTTGGCTTCACAAAGGATGAGATCTCAAAGTTCTCTAGTAGTGTCGCCTTCCCTACAGCATCAAGCCCTTCATAGACGAGGTATTGTGTGATGTTATACCTCTGGATGTTTGTGATGTACTATTAGGCCAGCCATACTTGTGGAGGCAACATGTTGTGTATGAGTCAAGGCCTCGCGCTGTCATCATTTCTTTGGATAATTCATTATACAGGATACCGGAGGTAGCCCCACCTACCACCACCTCATTGATCACTGCTAAGAAAGGCAGCAAGCTCATCTCACAGACTAGGAAATTTATTTTCTGTCTGGTTTGCTCCCAAAGTAAGGGGAAGATCGTTGCTACATCCATGACCCTTGTGAAGGGTTCCTCCACACAGCAGCAGCAACAGAGGGATACAGTCGTGACAGAACACAGGAACAAATTCTACTTACCCGGAGGGGTACCACACAAGTTTCAGCTGGGCGACAAAGTTTGGTTACATTTGCAGAGGGAGCGCCTTACCAGAATCCATCAGAAACTCAGACCACTTTGACATGGTCCTTACACCAGTAACAAGGCTACGGGAAATAATGCTTTGAAGCACAACATTCCTCCATTCCTTCGCTTGCACCGAGTGTTCAATGTGGACCGTCGCCGACCATGCTCCCCACCATTTCTGGACACATCAGAGATTGCAGAACAGCTCACCAGAGACCCAGCTCAGCAGAAGCTTCCTCATCTCAGGGACGAACTCAACGCAATGGGGACCATTGCTTCCTAAGGGGGGAGGAATGATCCAAGTGGATGTTGGTGGCCACCCACCTATCCCATTTGGACCCCCACAACTATCTCTTTCAATTTTTCTATTTCCTTAATTATAGTACAGTTTACTATTTTTAGCAGTTTTTCGGGTCCTAAACTTTTGGAGCCGTTTTGAGGCCCTAAACTAAGTTTTTTGGGAAAACCGCTATCGATTTTTCTAGCTAAAAATCGTCTTTTTTTTTCGTATTCCTCGGAGAGATCTTTCCAACGGGCTATCATGCACATCAAACGGAGATAGTATGACCAATTCGCGACCCCGGGAATTTGATGTACCAACTTACCCAAAAACGGGGCCCATAATTTGGCGTTTCATCTTCTAGGGTTAAGTTTTGGAATGCGAAGGGTTTTCCATTATTTCTGAACAATAAATAGGCCCTCGAGCCTCATTGTAACACAGTTTATGGAGAACAATTCAGAGGCATTTAGCCGACACATCTCCTCTCAGATATAAGCTACCATCGCCCTAGCTGGGTTATTTCCATTTCTATTTGTAAGCATATTTCAGTATTTTACAGTAATGAAATGAAGTATTATTTCCGCTGCATATTTGTCTTTATGGTTATCTCTGTATTTTATTGCATTCCTGTTTAAATCTGGATCAGTGGTATCAGAGCAGTCTGTTTTTTCTCTTTTTTTCTTTGCATGTCCCCAACGAGGTCGGGATATAAGGAGTTAGGTCTGGAACTGGTCGAACCTTTGCAAGACCAGCCTCGCAAATCTCGATGACCTCCCATGGTGGATGAGAAGAAAAATGAGGGGGCAGGAGATCCTATCAAAATCTTGCTCGAAGAAGCCATCGAGCGACAAAGGAACGCGATGATGGACAGCTTTGCCCAAATCCTTCAGCGGCTACCTAAAGGCGACGCATCGGCTTCCAACAGCTACTCTGGAAATGCCACATTGTTTAAGGTACAAATTAATTTTGAAATCCCCATCTTCGAGGGTCAAATAGACACAGATGCCATAGATAAATGGCTAAATATGCTCGATGGGTATTTTTCTATTCATGAATTTTTAAGTCGGGAAAATATTGTTTTCGCTCTTCTCAAAGCATCCCCCCACGTCAAGGACTGGTGGGAAACCTACTACAAACAGAAGGATGAAAGTACAGGCTCACTGTTTTCACCCGCACCCACTTGGAATGACTTCCGAGATGCCATCAAGGAGCAGTACTACCCTATCAAAAGCTATGAGGACAAATACATCAAATGGACCACACTGCGGCAGGGACGAGACCAAGATGTGTCGGAGTTCACAAACATTTTTCATACCCTTCCCACACAATTGGGTATCAAAGATTCTAAGCTGCATCTGGTACTCAAATATCGCGGCTGCCTACACAGATACATCCAGGAAGAGATGGAGTTCTTGAACATCTCCTCACTCGGCACAGCATACGGATACGTTGTCCAAATCGAGCAAAAGTTCAAACAGAAGAAGCGAGACTTTTGATCTGCAAATCCAAAGCCCAAAGGACAAAGCCAAGGCGGGGTGACCCAAGGCAACCCGTCGAAGCCGCAAGAAAAGAACAACACCACGAAGCCGAAGAAGGACAGAGGAAAGTGGTGTGAGTTCCACAAGAGTCCCACTAATAACACAAGTGAGTGTCGGACCAAGCAATCGCTGGTGGCTGAGTTGAAGGCTTCCGAATCAGATGCATGTTCTGAATCTGATTCAGAACCCGAAAAGAGGAGTGACAAAGGGAAGCAGATCATTGATGCGGATCCCAGCGCCACTGTTGCTACTGCCAAGATCCACAAAAATGAGCCCGAAGATCCAGACGAGGGGGAACGTCTTTTCCACTCACAGATGTGGGTGAAGGGTTCACCGCTGCAATTCATTGCCGACAATGGCAGCCAAAAGAACCTCATTTCAGCAGAGGTCGTGAAGCGGTTGGACCTACCAACTACACCACACCCACAGTGGTACAGTGTTGGTTGGCTTCACAAAGGACGAGATCTCAAAGTTCGCCAGCAGTGCCACCTTCCCTACAGCATCAAGCTCTTCATAGACGAGGTATTGTGTGATGTCACACCTCTGGATGTTTGTGATGTACTATTAGGCCAGCCATACTTGTGGAGGCGACATGTTGTGTATGAGTCAAGGCCTCGCATTGTCATCATTTCTTTGGATAATTCATTTTACAGGATATCGGAGGTAGCCCCACCTACCGCCACCTCTTTGATCACTGCTAAGAAAGGCAGCAAGCTCATCTCACAGACTAGGAAATTTATTTGTTGTTTGGTTCGCTCCCAAAGTAAGGGGAAGATCGTTGCTACATCCATGACCCCTGCGAAGAGTTCCTCCACACAGCAGCAGCAACAGAGGGATACAGTCGTGACAAAACATAGGAACAACTTCTCCTTACCCGGAGGGGTACCACATAAGTTTCAGGTGGGCGACAAAGTTTGGTTACATTTGCAGAGGGAGCGCCTTACCAGAACCCATCAGAAACTCAGACCACTTCGACATGGTCCTTACACCAGTAACAAGGTTACGAGAAACAATGCTTTGAATCACAGCATTCCTCCATTCCTTCGCTTGCACCGAGTGTTCAATGTGGACTGTCGCCGACCATGCTCCCCACCATTTCTGGACACATCAGAGATTGCAGAACAGCTCACCAGAGACCCAGCTCAGCAGAAGCTTCCTCATCTTAGGGAGGAACTCAACGCAATGTTGACCATTGCTTCCTAAGGGGGGAGGAATGATCCATGTGGATGTTGGTGGCCACCCACCTATCCCATTTGGACCCCCACAACTATCTCTTTTAGTTTTTCTGTTTCCTTAATTATAGCACAGTTTACTAGTTTTAGCAGTTTTTCGGGTCCTAAACTTCCGGAGCCGTTTTGAGGCCCTAAACGTCGTTTTTGGGAAAACCTCTAGCGATTTTTCTGTGTAAAAACCGTCTTTTTTGTGGTAGTCCTCGGAGAGATCTTTCCAACGGGCTGTCATGCGCGTCAAACGGAGATAGTACGACCAATTCCTGACCCCGGGAAGTTGATGTACCAACTTACCCAAAAACGGGGCCCGTAACTTGGCGTTTCATCTTCTAAGGTTAGGTTTTGGAATGTGAAGGGTTTTCCATTGTTTCTGAACAATAAATAGGCCCTCGAGCCTCATTGTAATACAGTTTTTGGAGAACAGTTCAGAGGCATTTAGCCGACACATCTCTTCTCAGAGATAAGCTACCATCGCCCTAGCTGGGTTATTTCGATTTGTATTTGTAAGCATATTTCAGTATTTTACAGTAATGAAATGAAGTATTATTTCCGTTGCATATTGGTCTTTATGGTTATCTCTGTATTTTATTACATTCCTATTTAAATCTGGATCAGTGGTATCAGAGCGGTCTACTTTTTCTCTGTTTTTCTTTGCATTTCCCCAACGAGGTCGGGATATAAGGAGTTAGGTCTAGAACTGGTCGAACATTTGCAAGACCAGCCTCGTAAATCTTGATGACCTCTCATGGTAGATGAGAAGAAAAAAGAGGGAGCAGGAGATCCTATCAAAATCTTGCTCGAAGAAGCCCTCGAGCGACAAAGGAACGCGATGATGGATAGCTTTTCCCAAATCCTTCAGCAACTGCCTAAAGGCGACGCATCGGCTTCCAACAGCTACTCTGGAAATGCCACACCGTTTAAGGTACAAGTTAATTTTGAAATCCCCATCTTCGAGGGTCAAATAGACACAGATGCTGTAGATAAATGGTTAAATATGCTCGATGCTTCTTTTTCTGTTCATGGATTTTTAAGTCGGGAAAATATTGTTTTCGCTCTTCTCAAAGCAGCCCCCCACATCAAGGACTGGTGGGAAACCTACTGCGAACAGAAGGATGAAAGTACAGGCTCACTGTTTTCAGCCGCACCCACTTGGAATGGCTTCCGGGATGCCATCAAGGAGCAGTACTACACTGTCAAAAGCTATGAGGACAAATACATCAAATGGACCACATTGCGGCAGGGACGAGACCAAGATTTGCCGCAGTTCACAAACATTTATCATACCCTTCGCAAACAATTGGGTGTCAAAGATTCTGAGCTGCATCTGGTACTCAAATACCGCGGCTGCCTACATAGATACATCCAGGAAGAGATGGAGTTCTTGAACATGTCCTCACTCGGCACAGCATACCGATACGCTGTCAAAATCGAGAAAAAGTTCAAACAGAAGAAGCGAGACTTTGGATCTGCAAATCCAAAGCCCAAAGGACAAAGCCAAGGCGGGGTGACCCAAGACAACCCATCGAAGCCGCAAGAAGAGAATAACACCACAAAGCCGAAGAAGGACACAGGAAAGTGGTGTGAGTTCCACAAGGGTCCCACTCATAACACAAGTGAGTGTCGGACCAAGCAGTCGCTGGTGGCTGAGTTGAAGGCTTCCGAATCAGATGCATGTTCCGACACTGAGTCAGAACCCGAAAAGGGGAATGAAAAAGGGAAGCAGATCATTGATGCGGATCCTAGCGCCATTATTGCTACTGCCAAGATCCAAAGAAATGAGCCCGAAGATCCAGAGGAGGGGGATCATCTTTTCCACTCACAGATGTGGGTGAAGGGTTCACCGCTGCAAGTCATTGTCGACAGTGGCAGCCAAAAGAACCTCATTTCAGCAGAGGTTGTGAAGCGATTGGGCCTACCAACTACACCACACTCATAGCCGTACAGTGTCGGTTGGCTTCACAAAGGACGAGATCTCAAAGTTCACCAACAGTGTCGCCTTCCCTACAGCATCAAGCCCTTCATAGACAAGGTATTGTGTGATGTTACACCTCTGGATGTTTGTGATTTACTATTAGGCCAGCCATACTTGTGGAGGCGACATGTTGTGTATGAGTCAAGGCCTCGCACTGTCATCATTTCTTTGGATAATTCATTATACAGGATACCGGAGGTAGCCCCACCTACCGCCACCTCTTTGATCACTGCTAAGAAAGGCAACAAGCTCATGTCGCAGACTAGGAAATTCATTTTATGTCTGGTTCGCTCCCAAAGTAAGGGGAAGATCGTTGCTACATCCATGACCCCTGCGAAGGGTTCCTCGACACAGCAGCAACAACAGAGGGATACAGTCGTGATAGAACACAGGAAGCTTCCTCATCTCAGGGAGGAACTCAACGCAATGGGGACCATTGCTTCCTAAGGGGGGAGGAATGATCCAGGTGGATGTTGGTGGCCACCCACCTATCCCATTTGGACCCCCACAACTATCTCTTTCAGTTTTTCTATTTCCTTAATTATAGCATAGTTTACTATTTTTAGCAATTTTTCGGGTCCTAAACTTCCGGAGCCGTTTTGAGGCCCTAAACGTCATTTTTGGGAAAACCTTTCGTCATATTCCTCGGAGAGATATTTCCAACGGGCTATCATGCGCGTCAAACGAAGATAGTACGACCAATTCACGACCCCGGGAAGTTGATGTACCAACTTACCCAAAAACGGGGCCCATAATTTGGCATTTCATCTTCTAAGGTTAGGTTTTGGAATGTGAAGGGTTTTCCATTGTTTCTGAACAATAAATAGGCCCTCGAGCCTCATTTTAACAGAGTTTTTGGAGAACAGTTCAGAGGCATTTAGCCAACACATCTCTTCTCAGAGATAAGCTACCATCGCCCTAGCTAGGTTATTTTCATTTCTATTTGTAAGCATATTTCAGTATTTTACAGTAATGAAATGAGGTATTATTTCCGCTGCATATTGCATTCCTGTTTAAATCTGGATCAGTGGTATCAGAGCGGTCTGCTTTTTCTCTATTTTTCTTTGCATGTCCCCAATGAGGTCGGGATATA
The DNA here is from genome assembly GCA_031772625.1 of Pinus tabuliformis. Taxonomy (NCBI): domain Eukaryota; kingdom Viridiplantae; phylum Streptophyta; class Pinopsida; order Pinales; family Pinaceae; genus Pinus; species Pinus tabuliformis. The sequence goes on along the minus strand of CM062820.1, from coordinate 852,250,253 downwards.
AGGAGTTAGGTCTGGAACTGGTCGAACCTTTGCAAGGCGAGCCTCGCAAATCTCGATGATCTCCCATGGTGGATGAGAAGAAAAATGACGGGGCAGGAGATCCTATCAAAATCTTGCTTGAGGAATCCCTCGAGTGAAAAAGGAATGCGATGATGGACAGCTTTGCCCAAATCCTTCAGCGGCTACCTAAAGGCGACGCATCGGCTTCCAACAGCTACTCTGGAAATGCCACACCGTTTAAGGTACAAGTTAATTTTGAAATCCCCATCTTCGAGGGTCAAGTAGACACAGATGTCGTACATAAATGGTTAAATATGATTGATGGGTATTTTTCTGTTCATGAATTGTTTAGTCGGGAAAATATTGTTTTTGCTCTTCTCAAAGCAGCCCCCCACGTCAAGGACTAGTGGGAAACCTACTGCGAACAAAAGGATGAAAGTACAGGCTCACTGTTTTCACCTGCACCCACTTGGAATGACTTCCGGGATGCCATCAAGGAGCAGTACTACCCTGTCAAAAGCTATGAGGACAAATACATCAAATGGACCACACTGCGGCAGGGACGAGACTAAGATGTGTCGGAGTTCACAAACATTTTTCATACCCTTCGCACACAATTGGGTATCAAATATTCTGAGCTGCATCTGGTACTCAAATACCATGGCTGCCTACATAGATACATCTAGGAAGAGATGGAGTTCTTGAACATCTCCTCACTCGGCACAGCATACCGATACGCTGTCAAAATCGAGCAAAAGTTCAAACAGAAGAAGCGAAACTTTGGATTTGCAAATCCAAAGCCCAAAGGACAAAGCCAAGGCGGAGTGACCCAAGACAACCCGTCGAAGCCACAAGAAAAGAACAACACTACGAAGCTGAAGAAGGACATAGGAAAGTGGTGTGAGTTCCACAAGAGTCCCACTCATAACACAAGTGAGTGTCGGACCAAGCAGTCGCTGGTGGCTAAGTTGAAGGCTTCCGAATCAGATGCATGTTCTGACTCTGAGTTAGAACCCGAAAAGGGGAATGACAAAGGGAAGCAGATCATTGATGCAGATCCCAGAGCCACTATTGTTACTGCCAATATCCAGAAAAATGAGCCCAAAGATCCAGAGGAGGGGGAACATCTTTTCCACTCACAGATGTGGGTGAAGGGTTCACCGCTGCAATTCATTGTCGACACTGGTAGCCAAAAGAACCTCATTTCAGTAGAGGTCATGATGCGGTTGGGCCTACCAACTACACCACACCCACAACCGTACAGTGTCGGTTGGCTTCACAAAGGACGAGATCTCAAAGTTCGCCAGCAGTACCGCCTTCCCTACAGCATCAAGCCCTTCATAGATGAGGTATTGTGTGATGTTACACCTCTGGATGTTTGTGATGTACTATTAGGCCAGCCATACTTGTGGAGGCGACATGTTGTGTATGAGTCAAGGCCTTGCGCTGTCATCATTTCTTTGGATAATTCATTATACAGGATACCGGAGGTAGCCCCACCTACCGCCACCTCTTTGATCACTGCTAAGAAAGGCAGCAAGCTCATCTCACAGACTAGGAAATTTATTTTATGTCTGGTTCGCACCCAAAGTAATGGGAAGATCGTTGCTACATCCATGACCCCTGTGAAGGGTTCCTCGACACAGCAGCAACAACAGAGGGATACAGTCGTGACAGAACACAGGAACAACTTCTCCTTACCCGGAGGGGTACCACACAAGTTTCAGGTGGGCGACAAAGTTTGGTTACATTTGCAGAGGGAGCGCCTTACCAGAACCCATCAGAAACTCAGACCACTTCGACATGGTCCTTACACCAGTAACAAGGCTACGGGAAGCAATGCTTTGAAGCACAACATTCCTCCATTCCTTCGCTTGCACCGAGTGTTCAATGTGGACCGTCGCCTACCATACTCCCCACCATTTATGGACACATCAGAGAATGCAGAAAAGCTCACCAGAGACCCAGCTCAGCAGAAGCTTCCTCATCTTAGGGAGCAACTCAACGCAATGAGGACCATTGCTTCCTAAGGGGGGAGGAATGATCCAGGTGGATGTTGGTGGCCACCCACCTATCCTATTTGGACCCCCACAACTATCTCTTTCAGTTTTTCTGTTTCCTTAATTATAGCACAGTTTACTATTTTTAGCAATTTTTCGGGTCCAAAACTTCCAGAGCCATTTTGAGGCCCTAAATGACGTTTTTTGGGAATACCGCTAGCGATTTTTTCATCTAAAAAGCGTCTTTTTCGTCGTAGTCCTCGGAGATATCTTTCCAACAGGCTATCATGCGCGTCAAATGGAGATAGTACGACCAATTCGCGACCCCGGGAAGTTGATGTACCAACTTACCCAAAAACGGGGCCCATAATTTGGTGTTTCATCTTCTAGGGTTAGGTTTTAGAATGTGAAGGGTTATCCATTGTTTATGAACAATAAATAGGCCCTCGAGCCTCAATGTAACACAGTTTTTGGAGAACAGTTCAGAGGCATTTAGCCGACACATCTCTTCTCAAAGATAAGCTACCATCGCCCTAGCTGGGTTATTTCCATTTCTATTTGTAAGCATATTTCAGTATTTTACAGTAATGAAATGAAGTATTATTTCCACTGCATATTTGTCTTTATGGTTATCTCTGTATTTTATTGCATTCCTATTTAAATCTAGATCAGTGGTATCAGAGCGATCTGCTTTTTCTCTGTTTTTCTTTGCATGTCCCAACGAGGTCGGGATATAAGGAGTTAGGTTTTGAACTGGTTGAACCTTTACAAGACCAGCCTCGCAAATCTCGATGATCTCCCATGGTGGATGAGAAGAAAAACGAGGGGGCAGGAGATCCTATCAAAATCTTGCTCTAAGAAGCCCTCGAGCGACAAAGGAACGCGATGATGGACAGCTTTGCCCAAATCCTTCAGCGGCTACCTAACGGCGACGCATCGGCTTCCAACAGCTACTCTGGAAATGCCACACCGTTTAAGGTACAAGTTAATTTTGAAATCCCCATCTTCGAGGGTCAAGTAGACACAGATGTCGTAGATAAATTGTCAAATATGCTCGATGGGTATTTTTATGTTCATGAATTTTTAAGTCGGGAAAATATTGTGTTCGCTCTTCTCAAAGCAGCCCCCCACGTTAAGGACTGGTGGGAAACCTACTGCGAACAGAAGGATGAAAGTACAGGCTCACTGTTTTCACCCGCACCCACTTGGAATGACTTCCCGAATGCCATCAAGGAGTAGTACTACCCTGTCAAAAGCTATGAGGACAAATACATCAAATGGACCACACTGCGGCCGGGACGAGACCAAGATGTTCCGGAGTTAACTAACATTACCCTTCGCACACAATTGGGTATCAAGGATTTTGAGTTGCATCTGGTACTCAAATACCGCGGCTGCCTACACAGATACATCCAGGATGAGATGGAGTTCTTGAACATCTCCTCACTCGGCACAGCATACCGATACGCTGTCAAAATCGAGCAAAAGTTCAAACAGAAGAAGCGAGACTTTGGATCTGCAAATCGAAAGCCCGAAGGAAAAAGCCAAGGCAGGGTGACCCAAGACAACCCGTCGATGCCGCAAGAAAAGAACAACACCACGAAGCCGAAGAAGGACACAAGAAAGTGGTGTGAGTTCCACAAGAGTCCCACTCATAACACAAGTGAGTGTTGGACCAAGCAGTCGCTGGTGGCTGAGTTGAAGGCTTCCGAATCAGATGCATGTTCCGACTCTGAGTCAGAACCCGAAAAGGGGAATGACAAACGGAAGCAGATCATTGATGCAGATCCCACAGCTACTGTTGCTACTGCCAAGATCCAGAAAAATGAGCTCGAAGATCCAGACGAGGGGGAACGTCTTTTCCACTCACAGATGTGGGTGAAGGGTTCACCGCTGCAATTCATTGTCGACAGTGGCAGCCAAAAGAACCTCATTTCAGCAGAGGTCGTGAAGTGGTTGGGCCTCCCAACTACACCACACCCACAGTCATATAGTGTCGGTTGGCTTCACAAAGGAAGAGATCTCATAGTTCGCCAGCAGTGTTGCCTTCCCTACAGCATCAAGCCCTTCATAGACGAGGTATTGTGTGATGTTACACCTCTGGATGTTTGTGATGTACTATTAGGCCAGCCATACTTGTGGAGGCGACATGCTGTGTATGAGTCAAGGCCTCATGTTTTCATCATTTCTTTGGATAATTCATTATACAAGATACCGGAGGTAGCGCCACCTACTGCCACCTCTTTGATCACTGCTAAGAAAGGCAGCAAGCTCATCTCACAGACTAGGAAATTTATTTTCTGTCTGGTTCACTCACAAAGTAAGGGGAAGATCGTTGCTACATCCATGACCCCTGCAAAGGGTTCCTCCACACAGCAGCAGCAACAGAGGGATACAGTCGTGACAGAACAAAGGAACAACTTCTCCTTACCCGGAGGGGTACCACACAAGTTTCAGGTGGGCGACAAAGTTTGGTTACATTTGTAGAGGGAGCGCCTTACCAGAACCCATCAGAAACTCATACCACTTCGACATGGTCCTTACACCAGTAACAAGGCTACGGGGAACAATGCTTTGAAGCACAAGATTCCTCCATTCCTTCGCTTGCACCGAGTGTTCAATGTGGACCGTCGCCGACCATGCTCCCCACCATTTCTGGACACATCAGAGATTGCAGAACAGCTCACCAGAGACCCAGCTCAGCAGAAGCTTCCTCATCTCAGGGAGGAACTCAACGCAATGGGGACCATTGCTTCCTAAGGGGGGAGGAATGATCCAGGTTGATGTTGGTGGCCACCCACCTATCCCATTTGGACCCCCACAACTATCTCTTTCAGTTTTTCTGTTTCCTTAATTATAGCACAGTTTATTATTTTTAGCAGTTTTTCGGGTCCTAAACTTTCGGATCCGTTTTGAGGCCCTAAATGACGTTTTTTGGGAAAATCGCAAGCGATTTTTCTGTGTAAAAATCAAATTTTTCGTCGTAGTCCTCGGAGAGATCTTTCCAACGGGCTAACATGCGCGTCAAACAGAGATAGTACGACCAATTCGCGACCCCGGGAAGTTGATGTACCAACTTACCCAAAAACGGGGCCCATAATGTGGTGTTTCATCTTCTAGGGTTAAGTTTTGGAATGTGAAGGGTTTTCCATTGTTTCTCAACAATAAATAGGTCCTCGAGCCTCATTGTAACACAGTTTTTGGAGAACAGTTCAGAGGCATTTAGCCGACACATCTCTTCTCAGAGATAAGCTACCATCGCCCTAGGTGGGTTATTTCAATTTATATTTGTAAGCATATTTCAGTATTTTACAGTAATGAAATGAAGTATTATTTCCGTTGCATATTTGTCTTTATGGTTATCTCTATATTTTATTGCATTCCTGTTTAAATCTGGATCAGTGGTATCAGAGCGGTCTGCTTTTTCTTTGTTTTTCTTTGCATGTCCCAAACGAAGTTGGGATATAAGGAGTTAGGTCTGGAACTGGTCGAACCTTTGCAAGACCAGCCTCACAAATCTCGATGACCTCCCATGGTGGATGAGAAGAAAAACGAGGGGGCAGGAGATCCTATCAAAATCTTGCTCGAAGAAGCCCTCGAGCGACAAAGGAACGCGATGATGGACAGCTTTTCCCAAATCCTTCAGTGGCTACCTAAAGGCGACGCATCGGCTTCCAATAGCTACTCTGGAAATGCCACATCGTTTAAGGTACAAGTTAATTTTGAAATCCCCATCTTCGAGGGTCAAATAGACACAAATGTCGTAGATAAATGGTTAAATATGCTCGATGGGTATTTTTCTGTTCATGAATTTTTAAGTCAGGAAAATATTGTTTTCACTCTTCTCAAAGCAGCCCCCCACGTCAAGGACTGGTGGGAAACCTACTGCGAACAGAAGAATGAAAGTACAGGCTCACTGTTTTCAGCCGCACCCACTTGGAATGACTTCCGGGATGCCATCAAGGAGCAGTACTACCCTGTTAAAAGCTATGAGGACAAATACATCAAATGGAGCACACTGTGGCAGGGGCAAGACCAAGATGTGTTGGAGTTCACAAACATTTTTCATACCCTTCGCACACAATTGGGTATCAAAGATTCTAAGCTACATCTGGTACTCAAATACCGCGGCTTCCTACACAGATACATCCAGGAAGAGATGGAGTTCTTGAACATCTCCTCACTCGGCACAGCATACCGATACGCTGCCAAAATCGAGCAAAAGTTCAAACAAAAGAAGCGAGACTTTGGATCTGCAAATCCAAAGCCCAAAGGACAAAGCCAAGGCGAGGTGACCCAACACAACCCGTCGAAGCCGCAAGAAAAGAACAAATCCACGAAGCCGAAGAAGGACAAAGGAAAGTGGTGTGAGTTCCACAAGAGTCCCACTCATAACACAAGTGAGTGTCGGACCAAGCAGTCGCTGGTGGCTGAGTTAAAGGCTTCCGAATCAGATGCATGTTCCGACTCTGAGTCAGAACCCAAAAAGGGGAATGACAAAGGGAAGCAGATCATTGATGCGGATCCCAGCGCCACTGTTGCTACTGCCAAGATCCAGAAAAATGAGCCTGAAGATCCAGAGGAGGGGGAACGTCTTTTCCACTCACAGATGTGGGTGAAGGGTTCACCGCTGCAATTCATTGTCGACAGTGGCAGCCAAAAGAACCTCATTTCAGCACAGGTCGTGAAGTGGTTGGGCCTACCAACTACACCACACCCACAGCCGTACAGTGTCGGTTGGCTTCACAAAGGATGAGATCTCAAAGTTCGCCAGCAGTGCCGCCTTCCCCACAGCATCAAGCCCTTCATAGACGAGTTATTGTGTGATGTTACACCTCTGGATGTTTGTGATGTACTATTAGGCCAGCCATACTTGTGGAGGCGACATGCTGTGTATGAGTCAACGCCTCGCGCTGTCATCATTTCTTTGGATAATTCATTATACAGGATACCGGAGGTAGCCCCACCTACCGCCACCTCTCTGATCACTGCTAAGAAAGGCAGCAAGCTCATCTCACATACTAGGAAATTTATTTTCTGTCTGGTTCGCTCCCAAAGTAAGGGGAAGATCGTTGCTACATCCATGACCCCTGCGAAGGGTTCCTCCACACAGTAGCAGCAACAGAGGGATACAGTCGTGACAGAACACAAGAACAACTTCCCCTTACCCGGAGGGGTACCACACAAGTTTCAGGTGGGTGACAAAGTTTAGTTACATTTGCAGAGGGAGCGCCTTACCAAAACCCATCAGAAACTCAAGCCACTTCGACATGGTCCTTACACCAGTAACAAGGCTACGGGAAACAATGCTTTGAAGCACATCATTCCTCCATTCCTTCGCTTGCACCGAGTGTTCAATGTGGACCATCACCAACCATGCTCCCCACCATTTATGGACACATCAGAGATATCAGAACAGCTCACCAGAGACCCAGCTCAGCAGAAGCTTCCTCATCTCAAGGAGGAACTCAACGCAATGGGGACCTTTGCTTCCTAAGGGGGGAGGAATGATCCAGGTGGATGTTGGTGGCCACCCACCTATCCCATTTTGACCCCCACAACTATCTCTTTTAGTTTTTCTGTTTCCTTAATTATAGCACAGTTTTCTAATTTTAGCAGTTTTTCGGGTCTTAAACTTTCGGAGCCGTTTTGAGGCCCTAAATGACGTTTTTTGGGAAAACCGCTAGCGATTTTTTCGTCTAAAAATCGTGTTTTTTGTCGTAGTCCTCGTAGATATCTTTCCAACAGTCTATCATGTGCATCAAACAGAGATAGTGCGACCAATTCGCGACCCCGGGAAGTTGATGTACCAACTTACCCAAAAACGGGGCCCATAATTTGGTGTTTCATCTTCTAGGGTTAGGTTTTGGAATGTGAAGGGTTTTCCGTTGTTTCTCAACAATAAATAGGTCCTCGAGCCTCATTGTAACACAGTTTTTGGAGAACAGTTCAGAGGCATTTAGCCGACACATCTCTTCTCAAAGATAAGCTACCATCGCCCTAGTTGGGTTATTTCCATTTCTATTTGTAAGCATATTTCCGTATTTTACAGTAATGAAATGAAGTATTATTTCCGTTGCATATTTGTCTTTATGGTTATCTCTGTATTTTATTGCATTCCTGTTTAAATCTGGATCAGTGGTATCAGAGCGGTCTGCTTTTTCTCTGTTTTTCTTTGCATGTCCCCAACGAGGTTGGAATATAAGGAGTTAGGTCTAGAACTAGTCGAACCTTTGCAAGAGCAGCCTTGCAAATCTCGATGACCTCCCATGGTGGATGAGAAGAAAAATGAGGGGGTAGGAGATCCTATCAAAATCTTGCTCAAAGAAGCCCTCGAGCGACAAAGGAACGCGATGATGGACAACTTTTCCCAAATCCTTCAGCGGCTACCTAAAGGTGATGCATCGGCTTCCAACAGCTACTCTGGAAATGCCACACCGTTTAAGGTACAAGTTAATTTTGAAATCCCCATCTTCGAGGGTCAAATAGACATAGATGCCATAGATAAATGGTTAGATATGCTCGATGGGTATTTTTCTGTTCATGAATTTTTAAGTTGGGAAAATATAGTTTTCGCTCTTCTCAAGGCAGCCCCCCACGTCAAGGACTGGTGGGAAACCTACTGCGAACAGAAGGATGAAAGTACAGGCTCACTGTTTTCAGCCGCACCCACTTGGAATGACTTCCGGGATGCCATCTGTCACGCGGAAAGAGTCGTTAGTGCAGACACAACCGACCTTCCTAGAAGCCTAAGACTTTCTAATGACAAACAAGACAAATAAGAGCAATCCTTCCCTAAATATGCTTTTACAATATGAGAAATCAAGTGTTTAGATCCTACCTATAATCCAACGCTGTTGTAGTAGTCCAGCTTCGTTGATCCGGATGAGCTCCTCCTTCCCTTCGAAACCTGCATTCACTAACAATCAAACGATTAAATAGCACCTGAATATCACATAAAATAAAACATATTTAACATATAGACCAAGGAGTATATGAAACAATTCATAAATAACAAATTGTTGAGAAGAATGGACTAATTTGTATTAAAAGGTAACAAAAGGAACCATTACAACCTGAGCCTTGGTGTTGTGCAAGCTCCTCCCAGGGTCCACAAGAGTTCTCCCTTACTCTGATCAGCTCACCCACCTCCCAATGGAAACAAGCAAAGATGGTAATCTCTCCTCACAAGCTTCTATAAGAAAGTCCTGATTCCAGCAGCATCTACCCTCAGGAATGTTCAGCTTTTAACCTCCCCTCCCTTTGGCCCAATGCCTGTATTTATAGTGCTCTAGAGGAAGTTATTCAGGTCCACCATCAATGGGATAAGCCCCTCTTTGGATGGGATAGCTCCCCTCTTGATGGGATAAGTTCCTCTTAGGTAGGGATACATGAACCATCTGGAGGCGCTTCATACACGTCAAACAAGCTTCTAGAAGACTCTAGAAATGACCACAAGTAACTTTTTTGGAGTGAAACTTGCGCCTTTTGACCTTTACAGGAGTACGCACCCACCCCTTTACATACAGAGCGTACAAGTACACAAGTATTGTGAACTTGGGTTGCATACACGCAGGTAAGGCTAAGAGAAACTACGTACCAGAGATAATTGACTTTTAATGACTTTTCTCTCTTTCTTGAAGTTTGACATGAAGAGCAGAGGCATGAGACTTGCCAAGGAGGATAGTATGACAGTGGATGGAGCCATACTAACTGCAAATAGTCATGGTGACATTTTTTAGTGTAACAGATTGCCCCCTAAAGTGCGAAGCCTGTAGTAGATTAGGGTTTTTATGATCTAGGAAGGGTGAAGTACTTTATCATTTCAAGGAGTATCTTGCGGAGGACCTGGTCAGAACCTGCAAATATTCAACACAAAATATATATATAAGATGATATCATCGCTGAGGTAGGCATTCCCATACTCAGATTGAAAACTTTAACTAACAATCTAACTACTGCTCCGATACAAGAATGATTTTGCAGTACATCACAATCATAGACTTTTGTAGACACAGTATGGACGCAGCCATCTGTTTATGATTAGTCTACTGTATAATGAATACAAAACTCCTCGCAGCCTGGATGGTGGAAACTAGATCCAGGGTTTTCATTTCTACTTCCCGAATTGGTATGATTCTATCCATGTGAATAAATGAGTTGATGTCGAGCATGGTAGAAACCACTTGATTACCGGTCAATGATGTAAACCGTTAACAAGTGTGAGAGAGACCACCAGTAATGTCAATGGTTCTCAAAGTACCCAGTACAATCCATGAAATGTGAATGAATGGGTTGATGTCGAACACGTCACGGAATCCTTTGATCGAAAGTCAATGATGTAAACTGTCGTCAAAGGCGAGAAACCTGCCATTGATGCATGCAGACTTCAAGGTATTGACGATTTCTAAGTCATCTTTCTAGATAATGTGCTGATGTCGATAGAAAGCGACCCGTTGCAGGCAACCCCACAACACGAAATCATTGTTCAAGATGAAGAAATGTTGCTGTAAGGACTGACTCAGGGATGGTCAAATGGATGACAAGTATTTTGCATATGAATGGTTTATTTGCAGAGACCTCTTGAACACATAACGACGCGACAGATGGCTTGGTGACAATTGACCCAAAGTTAATACCCAGAAACGGTTAAAGACTTTCAAAGTGGTTTGATCAACTTTAAAGCAAAGGATTTCCCAACCCAGGTGAATGAAAAGTGTCGTGTTCAAGAGCGGTGATAAGGTTCTTCTGTAACAAAGGATGACAAATAGGTTCATTCTTCTCTCTTTTCCCCCACCATTTCTGGCAAGTACCTCTTTATTTTTTACAAGCTTGAGGAGGATAACATATGCTTGATTATAAGTTCATCCTTCGGATGAGTCCAACTTAGTTTAGATTCGGACCCTAAGAAGGAGTGGTATGTTCATGTTTGTAATCGAACAGGTCCTTTACTGTGAAATTTTAACGAGTCCAGTATAGGAGAAACTCGGCGTTTTTCAATTTTAGAGAGTCTGAAAAAACTAAAGAAGACTCCAAGGTGAACTTTTTCGTAAATTTGTGTCTCCCAAGCCCGAAAAAAGTATAAAATAATACCTGAGAGAACTGCTTGATCTTGCGACCAAGAAGTACTTTCATGATTAATGCCTTTGACCTGAAAAGTAAAAAGCGATCAGAGGCATGTCGTTTTATTTCCAGTATCGAATTTGAAACGACAAAAATCCGGCAATCTTTTCGTGTTTTTACGGTCAGAAAAGGGCTGTAAGAGGACTGTCTTTTAATTCCGTTTTAACGAGTGTAAAAGAAACGCTCGGCAATCTTTTCATGTTTTAGGAGTCAGAAAAGGGCTTAAAAGATGACTCTGATTTCTTGGTTCGTGAAAAATGATGATTTTACCCCAAAGCCCCTTTGTCCTGCACAAAAACAACACATTACTCATACCTGTTTAAGATGGGCAAAAATACATTGAAAAATATCCTTTCATGGTGAAAAATAAACAAATTTAGCATTCATTCATCCAAAAAACCTATAAAAAGACTTTTTACCATGTCATTTTTACCATTTTACTGTTGAGGTTGAGAAAAGGGCTTTTGACAAGAAACTTCCCGTGGACTTTGCGGAGAATCCGACCGTCAGAATCGAGCGCCGTCTCTTTCAGGTATTTCACAACATCCTCCTCTTCAATTTCATCCGTTTAGAATTTCATTTCAAGTCTTAGTTTTATTTTTTAGAGGGTTTTGGGTTTTAGGGTCCGCTTCTCGGGGGACGCAGGTGCCCCATGGGCGACCTGCGTACCCCGACTTTTTCGTATATGGGAAAAAGGTCGGAGCACGCAGCCCACCTTCAGAACAGCTGCGTCCCGCCGCTCTGTTTTCTGAACACGGGGTGCGTACTCCGCGTAAAGCGGATTTTCAAACCCTAAACACAAAAATCAACCATCAAAATTTTATTTTATGAATTCTAATTAATGTTTTTTGGTGTGTAGACTGCCCACCATGCTAGATTGGCGTGAAAGAGAACACGAAGATGTCGATTTGGCCGCAATAGGTCATCAACCTTCCATTGATGCTTTTAAGGCATGCGGTCTCTACAAGCACTGGGCCATACCTGGCATGAGGGCCCAGGTGCCATTCTTAGAGTGGCTGGTTGAAAGGTGGAACATTCAGGATCAATGTTTTTACATCGGAGAACACCAGCTTGAGATAGAGTCCTCCGACATATACTTTCTCACTGGCTTGCCTAACAGGGGCGAGCAACTCTCTCTATTCGGGACTAGGCCGGGTGGCCAATCCCTTGCCAGTCTCCGGCTAGAGTGGTGCAACAATCAAAACCAGGAGAAGGGGATAGAAATAAAATACATATCCCGACCTGAACTTATGGTAATTGCCTTTACAGTTACCAGACTTTGCGGTGCTGCCGCTTTGCACATAGCCACTGGTTCCCAAATGCGGATGGCTATAGATTGCTTCCGAGGCACCATTTTCAACTGGTGCAATGCTGTGTTGGCCAATATGAAGGGCCAACTAACCAGGGCAAAGAACGGACAATTGAAGACCTTTGGATATGGGCCTTTAGTTGTGATCTTTGCCCTAGAGAGAGTTCCAATGATGATCCCCCAGCATCTTACAGTTCCAGTTGGGCCTCCTCGGGAGCCTAAGTTGACAAGATGGGTTGCGGTAATGGCCCGGCATCCTGATGAGGGAGCAGCAGTTGTTCGATTTCCTGATGGTTACTTTCACTGGCTGGAGGGCCAGGTCTTTGCGATCCAGGATTTTCCTTATGCCGGAATGGATTTTCGCAATGATCTGGACATGGTTCTTCCACAGGGAGAACAATGGGACGACTATTTCATTTTTCACAAGTTTTTTTAAATTATCTATTTTTATTATTTTTTATATATCGTCTCAAAACTGACAGTGACAAATTTTCAAAATGCAGATGTAGGCCCACGGCGTCCGGCCAATCTCCGGGCTTTTGAGAGAAGATTACCAGCTGTACCAGCACTGGCCCCACAGGATGCGGCCGCAGAGACCTTAGCCGAGCTGGAACAGGATCTAGAGCGTCTGACGGCGGGTATACCAGAGACCACTATAGATGACATTCCTATCCGACTTCAGCGCTACGTGGTCGCAGTCCCAGGACCTTTCAGGAGGTTCCTGTGTAGGGTAGCGCGGGCAGTGGTCTCGTATAGAGAGCACTACCAGTGATTGGCTAGTCACTTTTGTAGATACATGCGACATTTTTGGTTTTTTGTACTTATCATTTTTGCCGATCATAAGGTGTTTTTCAACCTATGATCGAAGACGATGTATATTTTTGACACACTCCTATCTATATATATCATTATTACCGGCTTATTTTGTTAAACATGTGTGATGAAATGTTTATAAATTTACATTTATGATTGTTACAAATGTCTATTTAACATTCGAGACGCCATTGCATCTGCTAATGTATTTAAAGACCTTGGAATATGCTGATATTCAATGTAATCAAATTCACATTCCAAGAGACGCACCCTCAAAAACAATCTTAATAACACCGGATTTCTAATGGCATAGACTCTATTAAGCTGTAATACAACGAGTTCAGAATCTAACCTCACTATCAAACTCCGAATCCCAAATGAAATAGATTCAGATAATAGTTCAATCACTGCACTGTATTCTACAATGTTGTTTGTTGTTTGACCGAGGCTCACCCCATGCATAGAAACTAACTCGTCAGAGGGCGAATAGATAACCCAAGCTGCGCAAGAGATATTCCGTGTACTACGACAAGCACCATCAGCAAATCCAATGTACGTTTGGAGAGGCGTCGACATCTGCAATATCAAGAGTAAAACCAAGATAAGCCAGAATAACGACGAAAAACACACTCTCTAAACTAAGCACACATACTAGCTAGAAAGAAAAAGTAACCTAACTAAAACTAACTAAATCTCCATACCCATCATTTAAGCATAATACCTCTTTAGGTAAAGTCCATTTCTAGGCTTACCCAAAGAGTCCCCATCAAAATCTACCAGCTCATAGACCCCTTTTGCTAGCTTTCGCTTGACAATGTAGGGCCCATGCCACATGGGAACGAATTTTCCAGCACCTAATTTATCGTTAGCTTGATCATATAATAGCACTAGGTCTCCTTCCGAAAAATTACGAGGGGTCACGTTACGATCATACTGAGCTTTCATCCTTTTTGCGTGAGTCTCGATTGCCAAAGCAGCGTCACGTCGAGTCTCATCTAATTTAGCTAAGTATAACAGACGCTTCTCCTCTTCGGAAGTAGCTGGAAGTAATTCGATAGCCATTTGAAATGATGGGATTTTGCATTCAATGGGCAACACTGCTTCCAAACCATAAACTAGTTGGAAAGGAGTGAACCCTGTTGATGTTTTTACTGAGGTTCGGTATGCCAAAAGCGCTGAAAATAACATGTTATGCCAATTCGACCGATGAATACCAATGATTCATCGGATCATGATAACTAGAACTTTGTTGATGGATTCAACCAAACCGTTTGCTTGAGGATAATAAGGAGTAGAACTATCATGACGTAAACCAAGCTGGTTTGTAAGTTCTGTCATCATAATGTTTCGAAAATGGCGCCCATGGTCAGTGATTATCGCTTGTGGGACACCAAACCTAGTAATAATATGATTGAATACGAAAATCGCTGATGTCTTGCCGCTTGCTTCGAATGTAGGCATCGCCTCGGCCCACTTAGTAAAATAATCAACCGCAAGGATGATATACGCATGCCCCCCGGCCGAGTGAGGGTTACATGTAATAAAATCGATACCCCATTTAGCAAAAGGACCAACGGCAATTATAGGGTGGAGAGGAGCAGGTGGTGCGCGCATCTTGCGATCAAACACTTGACAGTTGTGGCATTTCCGGACCGCAATGATACAATCTTTAAAAATGGACGGCCAGAAATAGCCAGCACGCAACACCTTCTGAGCTGTGGCATACCCAGACATATGACCGCCACATGCTCCAAAATGACAGTCATTCAGAACCCTTTCTGCCTCTTCATGAGTTAAGCAACGACGAAAAACTAAGTTCGCCCCACGACGATAAAGAGTATCTCCAATAATTCTGTACTGTTGGGACTGGAATCGAATTTTCCGGCGTTCCGACTTTGAAGCTTTGGGCCGAAAGGATTGGGTTTGGAGATAGACGATTATATCCCCATACCACGGATCTAAAGTGCTGATAAGAAACAGAGATTCGTCCGCAATGGGTTCCTCTGCCACAGTTTCCGTGTCAGCACGCGGGAAGTCACACATCAATTCCGCAAAAACTAAGGATTTCTTAGACTTGGACTTCTCGAACTCCAAATCGAACTCTTGCAGGATAAAAATCCATTTGGAGTACTTGCCCCCTAGCAATTGTTTAGTCAAAATATAGATCATAGGGTTGCAATCCGAAATCACTGTAGTTTTACGGAGAAGAATGTAATGACGAAAACGCTGGACAGCGTGAACAGCTGCCGGGGCCAATTTCTCCACATGCGAATATTTTAGCTCAGTGGGATTTAAGGTCCTACTAAGATAATATATCACATGTTCCGTTCCGAATTCATCTTCCTGAACTAAGACCATTCCAATGGTGGAGTGGGAGGCGGCGAGATACAAAAAGTAGTCCTGGTTGTAGTTGGGAGGATGCAGCAACGGTGCATGGGTCAACGTGTGCTTAAGTGCATCAAAAGATTTTTGAGCTATCTCATCCCAAGAAAATTGAGCGTTTTGTTTCAACAACCGGGTGAAACCCTTTGTAACCTCGACGTAGTTAGGAATGAATCGACGTAAAAAGTTTGCTTTCCCCTACAAACTTTGGAGTTGGCGCAGACTCGGAGGAGGAGGCAATTTGATGATGGCTTCGACCTTCGAGGGATCGACGCGGATACCAGCTTTTGAAATGACAAATCCTAGCAATCGTCCCACTTCTATGCAGAAGACACATTTGTGTGGGTTCAACCGAATTCGATAATGCCGACACCTCGTAAAAATAGCGCATAAGTGGACAAGGTGATCAGCTCGATGTAAAGAATGAGCAGGCAAATCATCGAGATACGGTTGCACAATGTGCTTGATGTCGTGAAACGCGTAAGACATTGCCCATTGGAAAGTGGCTCCGGCATTCTTAAGTCCAAAAGGTAATTTGCAGTAAGCAAATGTCCCCCAAGGACAAATAAAAGCCGTTTTTGGTTGATCGGCAGGTACAATATTGATTTGGTTGTAACCGGAAAAACCGTCCATAAAGGAAAATATTTCACTGCCGGCACAATCATCAATTATTTGATCGATATAGAGTGTGGGATAGTTGTCTTTTGGACAAGCACGATTTATATCCCTATAGTCGATACATATTCTTATTGTTCCTTGTTTCTTGTTAACCGGAACAATATTCGATACCCAATTCGTTAACGAGATCGGATAAATGAAACCTGCTTTCAAAAGCTTCTCGACTTCTGCTTTAATCGCAGCCGCTTTCCTAGGGTGTATCTGACGCAGACGTTGCCGAACGGGTTTAGCGTCCGGGTAGGTCTTGATTTCATGAACAACAATGGAGGGATCAATTCCTGGCATTTCCTCATAGGACCAGGCAAACACGTCGCGGAATTCTTGAAATAGGACCTTGTATGTTTGAATTTCGTTATCTGTACACGAGGCACCTATATGAATGTTTTCAATAACTCCGGTTTTGACTGAAATGTCAATGGCAATAGTTTGGGAAATGTTTCCCAAATTCAACTCTGAATCAGGATGTTTCATGGGATTCTGAGCGTCCTTGACATATTCAGCTATAAAAATTGATGAAAAATCATTTTCAAAGTCACCACCCTCAGGTAAAAACGAAGATCTATGATGAAGATCTTCCCATAGTAGATCGTCTACACTTAGGATTTCGCGAAGTTGTTCGTCAGATGACACGACTTCAGGAAATGTTATCTGTTCTGAGGTTGATGTGAAAAGTGATTCCTCACGGACCACATTCATTTGGTCAAATTGGGTTGAACTGGAGTCGGAAAAAGACTGCACGGCCTCATAAGCAATTTCATATGGACTCAAAGGCATTGCATCACCGAATGAGTCTATCTCAGATTCAGATGGGACAATCCAAGGATCATCATAAATAATAGTGTCTGAAGTAATCATATGAATGGATGCGAATGAAGGGTCTGCATTGATTGAAGGAAAAGGAAAAGTTCCCAGTAAACCGGAATCTTTAACTAATCCTACACCAACATCCTTGTAAGGGATAGTCGTTTTACCGACATGCTAGATACTCTCTGAAGAGGCTGGGTCGGATGAAAATTAAGCCAGTTGGTCTATCGTTACGATCTTACCATTATGTGGAAACTTTATAACTCTGAAGACCGATGACACGACCGCAGTCATAGCGTAAGACCAACTGCGACCCAAAAGAAGGTTGTAGTCTAGAGGGGCATCAACCACCTCCACATCCAGACTAACGGTTTTTCCTTCAACCCCTATAGGCAAATCTTGTAGAATGCCAAACGGATGGAACCCACGGCCATCAAAAGCATTAAGACTCGTCGGGGATTGGTTCAGTGAAGGAGAACCAAGCGATCTCCAACACTGAATCGACATAATACACGTAGAAGCTCCTTCATCAATTACAGTCTGATGAATAGGCCTGTTTTTTACTATCACTGGAATCTGGAAAGCCATCTGATGAGGGAGACGCGGTGTACTATTTTCTAGATCAAATATTATCAGGTTCGGGTCCTGAATATCAACAGCTACTATAGCCAACAAGAGTAATTTTCGTTGTACTGGACATGATTGCAGCACTTCCAAAGCCGACATTGCTGAGGGTGAAACAGCTAAATCCTCAACAATGTTATAATTCTGAGCTGCTCTCGCATGTGGATTGAAAGCAGAATTTCGAAGTATACCCTTGGCGGGCGGTTTGATTACCAAGTCCGGGTTAGGTTTCTCGATCTGTAGTGGATCGGAACCGGGAGCTGAGGTTGATGGATTAGAATGAGAAGATTCTGCTTCTTTGCCATCAACAGGATTCTTACTACCATAATCTTGCGATTGAGTCGCAATCCGTACATGAGACATCATCAATATGGGTTCTTCACTGGCACTCGAGGAAGAACCTATCATTTTACTCTCCTGCTTCGGAAATGGATCTTTCAAAACAGCAGGAGTTGGGGAACCTTTAACGATTTTCACAACCTCTGCCCGATGAGGGCAATCTCTTGTGAAATGATCTTCTTCACAAATTAAACAAGGATAGCGAGGTTTGCGCTTTTCGTCGTTAGATTCCGACTTCTCTTTTTGCTCCTTTGGAGCCTTATCTGCTTTTTCTTTCTTCTTGCCTTTCTTCTTACCACCGTTTTTTGATTTAGCCGTAGATGACTCTACAGCGTGAATGTCGGCGGTAATTTCAGGAGAAGACTCTCCTGTCGGGGAGTCTGGTAAGGTTATTATTGGAGAAGAATTCTTTGAGGATTTCTTCTTACTTTTAGTATTCACCGTACCAATCATGCCATCAGCAGCATGAAACCCCGAAGGAGCAGCAGCGAGTTGATTCGACTTAGGAAGATCTGGGATCTTCTCGTGCAACGTACCCGACCGAGTGTAAACTAAGTCAAGGTACTGGGCTTGAGCAATGACTTGCTCCTCAGTAACTACTCCGGCCTTAGCTACATCTTCAGTAATCTTCGGTAATAATGATTTTACAAACCATTTAGCTAAGATTTGGTCCGGGATAAAAACTTTCACTAAACGTCTTCGACGTCTCCATTCATGAATATGATCGGAAATATAAGTGGACGTCGATTGTTTTAATGAAGTTAATAACTCAGTACCATTATCGTATCTGACCGGCAACTGGAAATGAGTTAGGAACGAGGTAGCTAACTGGCTAAAATTGTAAAAAGAGGCCTGTGGTAACTCAATGTACCACTTGGCCGCGAGACCAATGAGCGTACGCTGGAAAAGACGTAAGCGGATCGAATCATCCGAGATAGAATTTGAAGCACACCAGAGGTGGTAAGTCATCACGTGATTGAACGGATCCTCTCCAGACTTACCTTCGAACTTGGGTATATCACTGGGCAACTTATTTGGCATTGGCGGCCAGAACGGAAGATATTGAATTGGATCGTTCGTTAGGCGCGTCAAGTCGGGTAAATCCAAAGTTGCGATAAATGGTAATTGCCGGTTAGGATCTCTAAAACTCTGGGTCACAATACCAGTTCCAGGAGGAGGATATCCAGGATAAATAGGAACAGGAATCGCATTCGGGATATTATATCCTCCTGGAAAACCAGGATTAGCTGGACCGTACTGGGGTTTTTGAGGTTGTTGATAAGTGTACCCAGGATACGGTTGATACTGGTAAACCGGTTGTTGGACAGCAGGACCGAGTTGGTACTGTCCCTGGTACTGTTGGTAGGTAAATTGAGGTTGACTTGTTACAACAGTACTTAAACCAGGCTGCCCTACAGGCATCTGGACCGTGGTTTGAATCGTAGATCCGGAAAACGGTAAAGATGTCTGAGGAGTGGTTGCAGAGACAGTAGAAACCGGAGCTGTCGATACTCCAGAAGTAAGTGCGGTAGATGTTGCGGTAGTTGCAGCAGTCGTTTGAGATGGAGTACTAGGTGCAATTGGCGGTTGAGTAACTACCGAAGTTACAGAAGTTTGAACATTTGACTGGACAGGTTGCGTTTGCTGGGGTGAACCAGAAACTACGGGTTGTCCAGTTTGAGGTAACAACTGTATACTTGGCTGCAACACCTGTTGACCTTGTGATGGATCCCACACTATCATTCCGGGGTATTGACCCGTAACAGGTTAAGGATACTGAGATCCATAACCGGATTGAGGATAGGATTGATAACTGAAAGGTATAGTTCCCATACCTTGAACATATGACTGACCTTGAGGTGGTTGATAACCTTGACTCGAGTATTGACCTTGAGGTTGATAACCTTAGGGTAAATACTGATACTGGGGTTGACCTTGACCTTGAGGTTGATACCCTTGAGGTTGATACCCTTGGGGTTGATACCCTTGAGGTAAATATTGATACTGAGGTTGACCCTGGGGTACATATTGAGGCTGGGGTTGACCTTGAGGCATGTATTGTACTATGGGTACATACTGGCCTTGAGGTTGCCCCCCAGACACAATTTGCGTACCTTGAGGTTGCCCCCCAGGCGTTAATTGAGGCTGCCCCCCAGGCGGTAGTTGACCATCTTGAGGTTGAGAAACGGGAACTGAACCTGACATCATGTAAATTTCCCCTACACCCAACGGTTTATTACCATTGTTTCCAGCTAATAACCCATGATCAATGGGTTGAGGAGATGCCCCCGCAAAGGTACCAGAAAGTGACTGATACCCGGTGGGAACAGAAGGACCGCCGTGTAAGAAAGATTCAGGAGATTGAGTGAACACGGACGACTGACCAGACATATTTACAGGAGTATAAATACCTCCAGGTGGAAAAGGAGTACGAGGTGGAGAAAAACCTACCCCTGAGTTGTCTAAATAATTCGTTAACGAAAGGTACCAAGTAGTACTTCTAGGAGGACTGTAAAAGATAGATTCACACTCCCTTAGATCAATAGTAGGTTGATCTTCAAGGATAGATACGCTTAATTCTTCCTCTGGAGCAAGTTCTTCAATAGCTATCAAACCAGTAGGAAGATTTTCGGTGATGACTCTTTCTACCCTAGGTGAATCCGGTACACTAGAAGTTGGAGTAACAGGTTCAGATATTTCAGGTTCTTCGCCTATATCACTAGTAGATGAAAAACTACCAGCAAGCTCGGAAACTGCAACTGCTTCAGGGTTATAACCTGTCTCTAGACTTTGGTAATCTTGATGGACTACCAACGAAGACTCTCCTTCTTCAGGTGAACCCACTCTACTACCACTAGGAGGAGTTACAAGGACCTTTAAACCTTCGTAATGACTCGAGACGTCTTGAGGAGGTTCACCCCGAAGTCTACGGGATTTCCTCAACAATTCGGCCGCAGAAACAACCTCAGGAGACTTGCCCCGAAGTCTACGGGACTGTCTCGGTAATTCCGCCACAGTTAAAAACTTTTAACTACTGCACACGCAAACAAAGTAAAATCTCAAAGCAAACCACCTAAAGTCTCTAAAGAACCAAACAAATTTGAATCACACGCCTAAAGAATCTAGGGCGTCAAACCAAGCACAAACAGTATCATTCCAGACCGAAAACGCTAGTTGGAGATGAAACCCAACATCGCCGGATTCAGTACAGAAGTGGCGGGTGGAATAGTTACCCCGGCAACCTGCTTAATGAATAGACCGGCACAAGTTCCTCCACTTTAACCGTCTCGAGTGAAGTGAACCCCCCAGAAAATCCAAGTGAGTCTCGCCGACGTCTGCTCCAGGTACAGTGGGATCCTCCCTCCACCGTCACCTCGGTAGAATCCTAAAGATAATGGTCACTAAGGTTACCAACAGCAACAAATGCACCTGGGGGAACAGTCTACACTCCGACAGCACGCAAGGGCAAAGTATCAAGCTCAATCCCCTTGCCGGCTCCTTGACAACAATCCAAGGTTTACCGACAAGTGACCCCTGGCTCCTCAACAATGGTCAATCTGAGATTTACCGTTTGTAATACGTGTGTGTCTGACGTCGTTCCCAATGAGGGAGGATTGATCCCCTCACTGGTTCGGACACAAGCTCGTGCTTCTCCTTTAAGAGGAGCTTTCCCAGAGTACAAATGAAACAATTGGATTTATTCTATCACAAGATAAGCTACTTGTTTGGTTTTGTTGTCTTGGAGAGTTAATTACTCTCCTACTCCAAGACACTAGCCTGATCTAAATTGGTGTTTCAAAGCCCTAGTAAATAAAAATTACTAAGTTGATTTTACTTTAAGCGTTAATTTTATGGTTTTTCATGAAGACAAAAGGTAGTGGAGATGAAACTGGTGGTGTGTAGACTCGACTCGCAACCACTACAAAAATGCACCTAAGATGATTTACACTACTTTTCTTTTTTCAATGAATCTCCTAACTAAGAGAGTTGGAAAATGCAAATTTTATAGAAAACAACTTTCTTAGTAAAGACAATCAAAGAAACAATTCTCTTTATCTTTTCAAAACACACAACTCATGACCACTAATTATTCTACGAAATTTCCTTTTTCTCCCAAAAAGTCTACAAATGCTACCAAAGCAACCTTTTTCCAAAAGAATTTTTGTGTTTTTTCTATATTAATAAAGCATATAAAACTATCTTATTAAATCAAATTTAACAAATCTAATACAATCAAATCAAATTCACTCAAAAGCAAATTAAAAGGAAATTTACCTAAAAGCAAAAAATAATGAGGACAAAAGCCTACAAAGATTATTCTCGGATGTTTTACTCAGTCAAACTGCAACTAAGGATCAGTTCATGCATAATCATAAACTAACCAAAAACAAAATCGAAATCTTTTTGTTCTTTTTTCTCAAGAATGAAATTCAAGGTTTTAACAAACAAACTTTTCGAGATTTGCAAAGAGAAGACACAAAGGTAGGTCTCTCACAAAGGTGACTTCTATGACAGGCCCGACTCCTAAGAGGACTGATCAAAACCAAGGAGATCCAAAGTTTGACAACCTCTAACGCCAAAGTCACTACAGGACCAGTTAAAAATCAAACCCTAAGGCAAAATCCCTATGAATTCCACCAAAACCCTCGACACTAACGGGACAAGTTCAAGTGAAGATCTTTGACAGTAAACTAATGGATCTGGGCAGTAAAAACAAATTAAAAACAAAATCTAAACAGCAAAAAGAGGAAAAATGAAATTTTCTCAAATTTGACAAGGGTACGCAGGTGATATGTTGACACAGGCGCGGGTACGCCCTGTGCACAAAGACGCAGTGCGTACAAGTACGCACTGTATCAAACTCAGAAACTGCGTACTACTGGCAAAGCTAAGAAAAATAAAAATCTAAATTGACTCTAAGCTAACCCACCCAAATACAAAGTTAGACAACCAAAAATCAGAAAACAAGCAATTTTTCTCAGACCAAAATATCAAATCAAAAAGAACTCAAACACATTCATGGATTCCCCAGTGGAGTCGCCATTTTGTCACGCGGAAAGAGTCGTTAGTGCGGACACAACCGACCTTCCTAGAAGCCTAAGACTTTCTAATGACAAACAAGGCAAATAAGAGCAATCCTTCCCTAAATATGCTTTTACAATATGAGAAATCAAGTGTTTAGATCCTACCTGTAATCCAACGCTGTTGTAGTAGTCCAGCTTCGTTGATCCGGATGAGCTCCTCCTTCCCTTCGAAACCTGCATTCACTAACAATCAAACGATTAAATAGCACCTGAATATCACATAAAATAAAACATATTTAACATATAGACCAAGGAGTATATGAAACAATTCATAAATAACAAATTGTTGAGAAGAATGGACTAATTTGTATTAAAAGGTAACAAAAGGAACCATTACAACCTGAGCCTTGGTGTTGTGCAAGCTCCTCCCAGGGTCCACAAGAGTTCTCCCTTACTCTGATCAGCTCACCCACCTTCCAATGGAAACAAGCAAAGATGGTAATCTCTCCTCACAAGCTTCTATAAGAAAGTCCTGATTCCAGCAACATCTACCCTTAGGAATGTTCAGCTTTCAACCTCCCCTCCCTTTGGCCCAATGCCTATATTTATAGTGCTCTAGAGGAGTTTATTCAGGTCCACCATCAATGGGATAAGCCCCTCTTTGGATGGGATAGCTCCCCTCTTGATGGGATAAGTTCCTCTTAGGTAGGGATACATGAACCATCTGGAGGCGCTTCATACACGTCAAACAAGCTTCTAGAAGACTCTAGAAATGACCACAAGTAACTTTTTTGGAGTGAAACTTGCGCCTTTTGACCTTTACAGGAGTACGCACCCACCCCTTTACATACAGAGCGTACAAGTACGCAGGTATTGTGAACTTGGGTTGCGTACACGCAGGTAAGGCTAAGAGAAACTGCGTACCAGAGATAATTGACTTTTAATGACTTTTCTCTCTTTCTTGAAGTTTGACATGAAGAGCAGAGGCATGAGACTTGCCAAGGAGGATAGTATGACAGTGGATGGAGCCATAATAACTGCAAATAGTCATGGTGACATTTTTTAGTGTAACACCATCAAGGAGCAATACTACCCTATCAAAAGCTATGAGGACAAATACATCAAATGGACCACACTGCGGCAGGGACGAGACCAAGATGTGTCGGAGTTCACAAACATTTTTCATACCCTTCGCACACAATTGGGTGTCAAATATTCTGAGCTGCATCTGGTACTCAAATACCACGGCTGCCTACACAGATACATCCAGGAGGAGATGGAGTTCTTGAACACTTCCTCACTCGGCACAGCATACCGATACGCTGCCAAAATCGAGCAAAAGTTCAAACAGAAGAAGCGAGACTTTGGATCTACAAATACAAAGCCCAAAGGACAAAGCCAAGGCGGGGTGACCCAAGACAACCCGTCAAAGCCGCAAGAAAAGAACAACACCACGAAGCTGAAGAAGGACACAGGAAAGTGGTGTGAGTTCCACAAGGGTCCCACTCATAACACAAGTGAGTGTCAGACCAAGCAGTCGCTGGTGGCTGAGTTGAAGGTTTCTGAATCAGATGCATGTTCCGACTCTGAGTCAGAACCCGAAAAGGGAAATGACAAAGGGAAGCAGATCATTGATGCGGATCCCAGCGCCACTGTTGCTACTGCCAAGATCTAGAAAAATGAGCCCGAAGATCTAGAGGAGGGGGAACGTCTTTTCCACTCACAGATGTGGGTGAAGGGTTCACCGCTGCAATTCATTGTCGACACTGGCAACCAAAAGAACCTCATTTCAGCAGAGGTCGTGAAGCGGTTGGGCCTACCAACTACATCACACCCACTGCTGTACAGTGTCGGTTGGCTTCACAAAGGACGAGATCTCAAAGTTCGCTAGCAGTGCCACCTTCCTTACAGCATGAAGCCCTTCATAGACGAGGTATTGTGTGATGTTACACCTCTGGATATTTGTGATGTACTATTAGGCCAGCGATACTTATGGAGACAACATGTTGTGTATGAGTCAAGGCCTCACGCTGTCATCATTTCTTTGGATAATTCATTATACAGGATACCGGAGGTAGCCACACCTATCGCCACCTCTTTGATCACTGCTAAGAAAGCCAGCAAGCTCATCTCACAGACTAGGAAATTTATTTTCTGTCTAGTTCGCTCCCAAAGTAAGGGGAAGATCTTTGCTACATCCATGACCCCTGCGAAGGGTTCCTCCACACAGCAGCAACAATAGAGGCATACAATCGTGACAGAACACAGGAAAAACTTCTCCTTACCCGGAGGGGTACCACACAAGTTTCAGGTGGGTGACAAAGTTTGGTTACATTTGCAGAGGGAGCACCTTACCAGAACCCATCAGAAACTCAGACCACTTCGACATGGTCCTTACACCAGTAACAAGGCTACGGGAAACAATGCTTTGAAGCACAGCATTCCTCCATTCCTTCGCTTGCACCGAGTGTTCAATGTGGACCGTCGCCGACCATGCTCCCCACCATTTCTGGACACATCAGAGATTGCAGAACAGCTCACCAGAGACCCAGCTCAGCAGAAGCTTCCTCATCTCAGGGAGGAACTCAACGCAATGGGGACCATTGCTTCCTAAGGGGGAGGAATGATCCAGGTGGATGTTGGTGGCCACCCACCTATCCCATTTGGACCCCCACAACTATCTCTTTCAGTTTTTCTGTTTCCTTAATTATAGCACAGTTTACTATTTTTAGCATTTTTTCGGGTCCTAAACTTCCAGAGCCGTTTTGAGGCCCTAAACGACATTTTTTGGGAAAATCGCTAGGGATATTTTTGTCTAAATATCATCTTTTTTGTCGTATTCCTCGGAGAGATCTTTCCAACGGGCTATCATGCGCATCAAATGGAGATAGTATGACCAATTCGCGACCCCGGGAAGTTGATGTACCAACTTACCCAAAAACGGGGCCCATAATTTGGCGTTTCATCTTCTAGGGTTAGGTTTTGGAATGTGAAGGGTTTTCCATTGTTTCTCAACAATAAATAGGCCCTCGAGCCTCATTGTAACACAATTTTTGGAGAACAGTTTAGAGGCATTTAGCTGACACATCTCTTCTCAGAGATAAGCTACCATCGCCCTAGCTAGGTTATTTCCATTTCTTTTTGTAAGCATATTTCAGTATTTTACAGTAATGAAATGAAGTATTATTTCCGCTGCATATTTGTCTTTATGGTTATCTCTGTGTTTTATTGCATTCCTGTTTAAATTTGGATCAGTGGTATCGAAGCAGTCTGCTTTTTCTCTGTTTTTCTTTGCATATCCCCAATGAGGTCGGGATATAAGGAGTTAGGTCTGGAACTGGTCGAACCTTTGCAAGACCAGCCTCGCAAATCTCGATGACCTCCCATGGTGGATGAGAAAAAAAATGAGGGGGCAGGAGATCCTATCAAAATCTTGCTCGAAGAAGCCCTCGAGCGACAAAGGAACGCGATGATGGACAGCTTTGCCCAAATCCTTCAGTGGCTACCTAAAGGCGACGCATGGGCTTCCAACAGCTACTCTGGAAATGCCACACCGTTTAAGGTACAACTTAATTTTGAAATCCCCATCTTCAAGGGTCAAATAGACACAGATGCCATAGATAAATGGTTAAATATGCTCCAGGGAAAATTTTAAGAACCCCCCCTAAATTTATAAATATAATAAATGGGCGAATCTCCATGGTATATAGGAAAAATGGAAGGCGATTTTATCAATAATATAATATGTATATATAATTTTTTGGCGAATCTCCCACCAGGCATGGCGAATATTTTACTTAATTATAAAATCTTGTAAGATCTTGGCGAATCTTTCACTAAATAATAAAACTTTGTAAAGTCCTAGTGAATCTTAGCATAGGCTACATGCTGGTTTAATTCCCCCATTTAAATAGGCTACATTCCAGGTGAATACCATGGGTCAATACCATGTGCCATTTTTATTTTTATTAATTCTAATATTAGGGTTAATAATGGTTTTTTGCATGGTATTAATAACAATCTAGTCCATGGTATTTGTCCCATAGTATTTTGGCCATAGGTTTCACCTAAATATAACCCATTTTTTGAGTGTTTGTAAATATAAGGTGACTTATGGAGTAAATATAAAAAAATGTTTTATTTTTTTACCATACCTCTCGTTTATTTATATTTTTTATTAATTTACCATACCTCTTTTACAAATATGGTATTTGGCCCATAGGATTCACTTAAATAAAACCTCTTTTTTGAGCCTTCATAAATAGAACGAGGGTTATGGACTAAATATAAAAAGAGGTTTTATTTATTTACGATACGTCTAGTTTATTTATATTTTTATTTATTTACCTTACCTTTTGAGTAAGTATAAAAAGACGTTTTATTTATTTACCATACCTCCACTTTACTAATATTTTTATTTGTTTACACCCTTACATGTATATAAGGTGACTTATGGAGTAAATATAAAAAATGTTTTATTTATTTACCATACCTCTCATTTATTTATATTTTTATTAATTTACCATACCTCTTTTATAAATATGGTATTTGGCCCATAGGATTCACTTAAATAAAACCTAATCTTGAAAATGGGCGAATGGATTCACTTAAATAAAACCTATTCTTGAAAATGGGCGAATGGAAGGCTGTAAGTCCTAATTTCAAAAGCTAAATTTACCTTTTTTACCCTCTCCCTTAAAATAAGGTGGGCTATTTGAGGTGATTTGTAAAAATGTACTATGATACAAAATATTCACCCACTAAAAATTTAAAACCCCTTAATTTCGCCAAAGGGCGAACATTCGCCCCTAAAATTATCCTTGACATGCTCAATGGGTACTTTTCTGTTCATGAATTTTTAAGTCGAGAAAATATTGTTTTCGCTCTTCTCAAAGCAGCCCCCCACGTCAAGGACTGGTGGGAAACCTACTGCGAACAGAAGGATGAAAGTACAGGCTCACTGTTTTCAGCCGCACCCACTTGGAATGACTTCCGGGACGCCATCAAGGAGCAGTACTACCCTGTCAAAAGCTATGAGGACAAATACATCAAATGGACCACACTGCGGCAGGGACAAGACCACGATGTGCCGGAGTTCACAAACATTTTTTATACCCTTCGCACACAATTGGGTATCAAAGATTCTGAGCTGCATCTGGTACTCAAATACTGCGGCTGCCTACACAGATACATCCAGGAAGAGATGGAGTTCTTGAACATCTCCTCACTCGGCACAGCATACCGATACGCTGTCAAAATCGAGCAAAAGTTCAAACAGAAGAAGCGAGACTTTGGATCTGCAAATGCAAAGACCAAAGGACAAAGCCAAGGCGGGGTGACCCAAGACAACCCGTCGAAGCCGCAAGAAAAGAACAACACCACGAAGCAGAAGAAGGACACAGGAAAGTGGTGTGAGTTCCACAACAGTCCCACTCATAACACAAGTGAGTGTCGGACCAAGCAGTCGCTGGTGGCTGAGTTGAACGCTTCCGAATCAGATGCATGTTCTGACTCTGAGTCAGAACCCGAAAAGGGGAATGACAATGGGAAGCAGATCATTGATGCGGATCCCAGCGCCACTGTTGCTACTACCAAGATCCAGAAAAATGAGCCCGAAGATCCAGAGGAGGGGGAACGTCTTTTCCACTCACAGATGTGGGTGAAGGGTTCACTGCTGCAATTCATTGTCGACAGTGGCAGCGAAAAGAACCTCATTTCAGCAGAGGTCGTGAAGCGGTTGGGCCTACCAACTACACCACACCCACAGCCGTACATTGTCGGTTGGCTTCACAAAGGACGAGATCTCAAAGTTCGCCAGCAGTGCCGCCTTCCCTACAACATCAAGCCCTTCATAGACGAGGTATTGTGTGATGTTACACCTCTGGATGTTTGTGATGTACTATTAGGCCAGCCATACTTGTGAAGGCAACATGCTGTGTATGAGTCAAGGCCTCGCATTGTCATCATTTCTTTGGATAATTCATTATACAGGATGCCGAAGGTAGCCCCACCTACCGCCACCTCTTTGATCACTGCTAAGAAAGGCAGCAAGCTCATTTCACAGACTAGGAAATTTATTTTCTGTCTGGTTCGCTCCCAAAGTAAGGGGAAGATCGTTGCTACATCCATGACCCCTGCAAAGGGTTCCTCCACACAGCAGCAGCAACAGAGGGATACAGTCGTGACAGAACACAGGAACAACTTCTCCTTACCCGAAGGGGTACCACACAACTTTCAGGTGGGCGACAAAGTTTGGTTACATTTGCAGAGGGAGCGCCTTTCTAGAACCCATCAGAAACTCAGACCACTTCGACATGGTCCTTACATCAGTAACAAGGCTACGGGAAACAATGATTTGAAGCACAGCATTCCTCCATTCCTTCACTTGCACCGAGTGTTCAATGTGGACCGTCGCCGACCATGCTCCCCACCATTTCTGGACACATCAGAGATTGCAGAACAGCTCACCAGAGACCCAGCTCAGCAGAAGCTTCCTCATCTCAGGGAGGAACTCAACGCAATGGGGACCATTGCTTCCTAAGGAGGGAGGAATGATCTAGGTGGATGTTGGTGGCCACCCACCTATCCCATTTGGACCCCCACAACTATCTCTTTCAGTTTTTCTGTTTCCTTAATTATAGCACAGTTTACTATTTTTAGCAGTTTTTCGGATCCTAAACTTCTGGAGCCGTTTTGAGGCCCTAAACGACGTTTTTTGGGAAATCCACCGCCAACAATTTTTTTGTCTAAAAATTGTCTCTTCTGTCGTAGTCCTCGGAGAGATCTTTCCAACGGGCTATCATGTGCGTCAAACGGAGATAGTACGACCAATTTGCGACCCCGGGAAGTTGATGTACCAACTTACCCAAAAACGGGGCCCATAATTTGGCGTTTCATCTTCTAGGGTTAGGTTTTGGAATGTGAAGGGTTTTCCATTGTTTCTCAACAATAAATAGGCCCTCGAGCCTCATTGTAACACAGTTTTTGGAGAACAGTTTAGAGGCATGTAGCCGACACATCTCTTCTCAGAGATAAGCTACCATCGCCCTAGCTGGGTTATTTCCATTTCTATTTGTAAGCATATTTCAGTATTTTACAGTAATGAAATGAAGTATTATTTCCGCTGCATATTTGTCTTTTTTCCGCTGAAGTATTATTTCCGCTGTATATTTGCGTTCCTGTTTAAATCCAGATCAAATGTGGAGTTGAGCCGTTGTGACGCAAGCCCAATGTAGAAGTTATCTCAACCATCATGTAATCACAAAAATGGGAGCCATGGTTAGTGACAATAGCTTGAGGCACTCCAAACCTAGAAATAACATGATTGAATAGAAATTGCACCACTGTTTTACCGTTAGTTGAATATACAAGCATTGCTTCGACCCATTTAGTGAAGTAATCCATGGCAATGATAATGTAACTAGGCCTCTTGGTTGAACGAGGGTTACAGGTCATAAAATCAATGCCCCATTTTTCAAAGGGACCAACGATAATAACAAGGTGAAGAAGAGCAGGTGGGGTGTGCATTTTGCGCTGGTAAATCTGGCACTCGTGGCATTTACGAACAACAAGGATGAAATCCTTAAAGATGGAGGGCTAGAAGTAATCAGCACATAGAATCTTTTGAGCAATAGCATAGCTAGACAAATGACCACCACATGTGATAGAATGGCAATCATTCAAGACCCTTTCAACCTCATTGAGAGTTAAACATCGATGAAGAATTGAATCAACACCAACGCAGTATAAAGTATCTCCAATGATGTGGCAAGGTTGGGATTGATGTCAAATGTGTCGACGATCACCCTTGGTCAAAATAGACCAGAATGTAGAAGTTTGGAGATACGTGATGATATCATCATACCAAGGGTTGAGAGTGCTAATCAGAAAAAGAGTCTTGTCAAGG
Source organism: Pinus tabuliformis (assembly GCA_031772625.1). Classification (NCBI taxonomy): domain Eukaryota; kingdom Viridiplantae; phylum Streptophyta; class Pinopsida; order Pinales; family Pinaceae; genus Pinus; species Pinus tabuliformis. The sequence continues at coordinate 852,219,251 of CM062820.1, read as the reverse complement.
AGCTACTCATCAACACTAGTAGGAAGAGAAGCAGAGGTAAGAGAGCAAATGAACTCAGCAAATACAAGTGATTTATTGGATTTTCCAGTAGTGAATACCAAATCTAATTCTTGGAGGATGACAATCCACTTAGAATATTTGCCCCCAAATAACTGACGAGTCAGAATGTAAGTCATGGGGTTACACTCAGAAATCATAGTTGTAATGCTGAGGAGATTATAATGCCGAAAGGATTGAACAGCCTAAACAACAGCCAAAGCCAACTTCTAAACATGATCATAATAGGTCTCAGTATCGAGGAGATTGTGAATGAGGTAATAAATGACATGTTCATGACCTTCATCGTCATTTTGTACCAGCACCACAGCGATAGTGCTAGAAGCTACAGCTAGATAGAGGAAATAATCGCGATGATAGTTCGGAGGATGCAACAGAAGAGAATTAATGAGGATAGCCTTCAAGTCATCAAAGGACTTTTGGGCCACCTCATCCAAAACAAATAGAGGTCCTTGCTTAAGCAATCGAGTGCACATTGAAGCTAGCTCAGCATAGTTAGGCACAAAGCAACAGAGGAAATTCACTTTCCATTGCAAAATCTGTAATTGATGCAATGACGAGGGAAGGGTTAGATTAACAATAGCCTCGACTTTGAATCCCATCTTTCGAAACAATGAAACTAAGGAGTTGTGCTGATTCGATGCAGAAGACACACTTATGCAGATTCAAATTAATTTTATAGTGTCTACAATGAAGAAAGATTTGTCGAAGATGATTAGGATGGTCATGGCGCTTATGTGAATGAGTAGGAAGATCATCCAAATAAGGTTGAACGATGTTTTTAATATCATAGAAAGCATAGGACATTGTTCTTTAAAAGTAGCCCCAACATTCTTAAGGCCAAAAGGGAGTTTCTTATATGCAAAAGTGTCCCACAGACAGATAAAGGTGGTCTTATCTTGATCGACTGATGCAATGTTTATTTGGTTATAACTAGAAAAACTATCCATAAAGGAGAAAATCTCACTCCCAGCACATTCATCAATGATTTGGTCTATAAAAGGAGTGGGGTAATTATCCTTTGGACAAGCACGATTAAGGTCATAGTAATCAACACAGACCTGAATGGTGCCCTGCTTCTTGGTTACCGATACGATATTGGACACCCAATCTGTCAGAGGGATAGGATAAATAAATCCAGCTTTAAGAATTTTTTCAACCTCCTCTTTAATGGTGACCGCTTTTCTAGGGTGCATTGGACGAAGTCATTGTCAAATGGGCTTCGCGTTAGGATAAGTTGGAATCTCGTGCATGACTATACTTGGGTCAATGTCGGGCATTTCTTCATATGATCGTGCAAAAACTTCTTGAAACCCTTGAAAAGGACAAGTATAGAGCTTGATCTCATTAGGAGAACAAGTCACTCCAATATGAACATTTTCAATGATACCCGGTTTAATAGAAATACCAATGGGAATTATTTGGGTAATATTACCCATGTTCCCTTCCGACCAAAATTCACGGGTCATGATAGGCATCTGAATTGGTTGGGTCAGGACTATCCAACTTGGTTCATTTCTCCTTTGGAACATGTACATATGCATCACATCCAAATACCCTCAGATGTGAAAGAGAGTGTTTCTTACTAGTCCATACCTCTTGTGGAGTCTTATCCTTCAACGCTGATGAAGGTGATCTATTGACCAAGTAACATGCTGTCTCCACTGCCTCTGCCCAGAATTCCCATCCTAACCCGACACCACTGAGCATGCTTCTTGCCCTTTCCATCAACGTCTTGTTCATTCTTTCTGCAACTCCATTTTGCTGAGGTGTATATGGAGTAGACTTCTGCTGTGCTATACCACACTTCTTACAAAATTCTTCAAATTCTTTACTGCAAAACTCTCCATCGTTATCTGTCCTCAACACCTTTATCTTCTTTTCTGTCTGGTTTTCCACCAGAGCCTTAAATTCTTTAAATCTGTCAAATGCTTTAGATTTCTTCTTAAGGAAATATATCCATGTATTCCTTGAGAAGTCATCTATAAATGATACATAGTATACAGACTTACCCAGTGATGGATCCTTCATAGGTCCAAACACATCACTGTGCACAAGCTCTAATATATGTTTTGCCCTCTTACCACCAGAGGGGAAACTCACCCGATTCTTCTTCCCATATACACAATTTTCACAGAAATCAAAATCAAAAGAGCTATTACTCATACCTTCTACCATACCTTTACCATGAAGTATTCGAAGGCCCTTCTCTCCAATATGTCCAAGCCTTTGATGCCACAACATGGTCCTCTCTCCAGAGACCACTAGATTTTTTGTTCCACTTTCAAGAACCACAGAACTATTGCACCCATCAAAAACAGTGCTACCTTGCAGCTTGTACAGACTTCCAATCTAAACTCCCCACATCAATACCAGTGCTCCCTGAACCATCTTGCAGATATTCTTCTCAAACACTATTTTTACACCTGCATCATCCAACTTGCTCTCAAAAATCAGATTTCTGGCTAATGCAGGAATATGCAGAATACCCAAAAGTGTTCTAACCCTTTCACCTTGCAACTTCAACTTTAATTTTCCGTGACCAATGATTCTAGCCTTCCTGTCATCCCCCAAGAATACATCACCACCATCATATTTCTCATACTCGTAGAACCACTCTCTATGGGGAGTGAAGTGAAAGGATGCACCTGAGTCAATAAACCATGCCTTATGATCTACATGTGTACTTGAAGAAGCCAAGTACACATCCCCACCTTCATCTAAGGTGGTTTTTGCCTCTGCAGAAGGAACATCATCAGATCCCTTTCCTTTATTAGGAGCTTCATATTTATAGTCCCTTTTGTAGTGTCCTTCCTTTCCACATTCTAGCACACCACCTTTACATGTTTTCCTGGAGATTTATACCTCCCTCTAGATTTAGATCTCCCACTCGATGACTTATTTTTGCTTCTGTTCTGGGACTGTCCCCATACAGACAAGGCATCACCATTCTGGCTTTCCATATCTTTCCATCTCATCTCCTCTATTAGCAAGGATGAGACTATTTCATCAAATTGCAAGGTAGTTGCATTGCTAGCTATTGCAATAACCAGACTATCCCATGAATCTGGTAGGGAACACAACAAACTAATTCACTTGTCTTCATCTGAAATTTTGATATCAACAGATGATAACTGACTTACCACAGTATTAAATGCATTCAGATGCTCTGTCACTAAGTCTCCATCTTTCATCCTCAGGTTCTACAGCATTTTCCATAGGAATAGTTTATTCACCAGAGATTTATATTGGTACAAAGTCCCTAACTTGTCCCACAAAGCCTTTGCCATAGGTTCCCCTGATACATTCAACAATACCAAATCTGAGACACACAATCGTATTGTGCTTTTTGCCTTCCAATCCAACTTCTTCCATTCTTCATCAGACACTCCCATTGGTTTAGTACTCGGATCTACTATGATCCACTGATATTTATCCACCAGCAGATCCTCCATCTTTAGTTTCCACAACTCAAAACTTTGACCATTAAATTTCTCGATCTCTATCTTTCCACTATTCGCCATCTTCTTTCAACACCAAAATTGATCCCGTAGATCTCCCACTGAACGGGGTCTACCATAGGCCCAAGCGAAACCCCTCAGCAACAAAGGCATCCCCTTGAAGCCAAAATAGCTCTGATACCAAATGTAGGTTTTAACCTCGTACAAAAATTACCTGCATACGAATTTTAAAACACAGAAAATAAACAATGTGAGAGCATAACACATAAAACACATATACACAGAGATTTTCCCTTAGATCCCAAAACTAGGACTACCATCTTGATTTTTCATTATGTTCCTTTCAATGTTACAATACATATTTATACATGATGAAGCATCCAATATCATGGACCAAAAACCATCGCGTCCAAAACCATGGACCGAAAACCATCGCGTTCAAAACCATGTGCAAAAATCATGCACAAAACCATAGGTGGGTCCGCCCAATCTAACATAGGGTCGAAAACCAAAATTTTCAGGGGTGCTACCCTAGACCCCATAGAGTGGGGTTACTTGCACCCCTCAAACCCCTATGACTCCCCCCACTACACAACGGACGCAAAAAAGGGGGGGTTCTGCCCCCCTCCTAACCCCCCAGTTAACTACATGGGCTAATAGTGGAAAGAATATAACACAACCCAACAGAAGCTAATACACTTCCAATCACATTTACCTCCTTACTAATGGTACTGATGAACTCTTCCCTAGACAAAGGTCTTTTATAGGCTTTCAATCTGTATCCATTGACAAGAAAGGGAATACCTTCCTCATCAATGGTCCTAATTTGAGAAGCCCCATTGTCATGGAACTTCTTTATTATATATGGGCCCAACCACCTGGTCATCAATTTTCCTTTGAAGTCCTTGAACATGGAGTCATATAGCAAAGCCCAATCCCCTTCTTGGAAAACCTTGTACTTGATGTTATTTTCATGCCAAACCTTCCTCTATACTTGAATAACTTTAGTGTGTAGGAGGGCCTACATTCTGAATTCATCCAAACCATTAAGCTAGAGTAAAATCTCCTTCTGTGCCTTTGTAACATCGAAATCCAGTTGTGTTTCCATTCTCAAAGTGCTGTACTCAAACTCAATGGAGAGCAGAGCCTTCTTTCCATAGACCAAGTCACAAGAGGTGAAGACAGTGGTTGTCTTCTAGGTTGTATTATAGGCCTAAGTGAACTCCACTAGTGTTTCAACCCAATATTTTTTGTTGTTGCTCACAACCTTGATGAGGATGCCTTGCAATGCTCTGTTAGTGACCTCTACTTTTCCATTGGCCTAACGATGATAGGAAGTTGAATTCTTGTGTTTTATCTTATGCTACCTTAAGAAATTCTCAATCAAATGTGATGTGAATTAAGCTCCCTCATCCCCCAGATGCGGGTGATTGAAGGGATGGGACGGGCGATCACCCGCGGCCACCTACCAGCCACTGTGGCCCGTTAGTGAGGGCATTCAGCCACTCTTGTTGTTTTCGGATATGATCTTGTATCAAAGCTGTGGTGTTACTGTCTCTGTGTCAATGCTGATGAGAAATTGTCTATGTTTGGGTTCTGGAATTTTTTTCTTTGTGGCTAGGAAAGTTTTTGGCTCCCCTGCGCGGGATTAGTTTGATGTTCCACTGGCGCCCCTGTGCGGGATTAGTTTGCTGTTCCATTGGTGCCCTTGCGCAGGTTGGCTTTTTGGTCTGGTTAGTCCTCTCTCAAGACATCAAGTACTTTGTTTACATGCATGACATGTTCATCTCTTGACTTGCTGAATATGAGAATATCATCTAAGTAGACAATGAAAAAATCATCTAGAAATAGTCTCAATACATAATTCATTACCCTCATCAAGGTAGCTGGAGAATTTGTAAGATCGAAATGAATAACAAGCCACTCAAACAATCCTTGTTTAGTTTTAAATGTGGTTTTCCAAATGTCTTCTTCAGCTATCCTAACTTGATGATAACCACTTCGTAAGTCTAACTTAGTGAAATACTTTGCATACCTCAAATGATCAAGAAAATCATCAATTATTTGGAGTGGATAATGATTCTTTACCGTGATTTTGTTCAGTGCACGGAAATCCACACACATGCACCAAGTTCCATCCTTCTTTGGCACCAAGACAATGGGCGAACCACATGGAGAAGTAGATGGGCGTATGATACCTTTGTTCAACAATTCTTGAATTATTTTTTTGATTTCCATGCTCTCCATAATTGACATGCAATACATGCCAATGTTCGGAAGTGGACCATCCTGTTGCAACTGAATCTCATGCTGAATTCCCCTCTTGGGAGATAGCCCCTTTGGTTCCTAAAACATCTCGCCATGCTTTCTTACCACATCAAACAAATCAGATTTCAATTTATCATCACAACCTTACAAATATTCATAATCAATATCATTCTTTTTCTTGATCATGAGAAGCACACAATTTTTACTTGCATTTTCTAGTCTCTTGATCTGTCCCGCGTTAACCAAAGAAATATTCAACTTTTTGCGATGGGATTTCACAATGTACTCCATCCCATTCTTGAGCAATATGTATTTGTTATCATGGCAATAAAATACTGCTTTCCTATCATACAAATAAGGACTACCCAAAATGATTCCTGAGATTTCAAGTGGAAGTACATATAACTCAACTTCATCAATGAACTTTTCAGTAATGGCGAACTTGAAAAAACACTTCCTTGTAATGTGTAAGTTTGCATTGTTAACTATCCAACCCAATGGGTATGGCTTATGATGAGGTACAATTTCAAGGTTTAGTTTTTTTACCAAGTCTTATGAAATCAAGTTTGATTGTGACCCACTATCAAATAATGCATCAATATTTGTATGATTTGATATCACTCTTACATGAAACAACTGCATTCTTGACTCTTCATTTAGAGTGTTGTTTTGACTATGTGATGAACTAGTGCTTGCAAGAATTTCTTTTCCTTTTGTAACCATGGATGAAATCTTGGTCTCATCACTAAAGTTTGAACCACGGTCATGTTGTGTGGTAGCGGTCTTCTTTTGTTTTCCCTTATTTTTTTTTCTTAGGCCGTAATTCAGAATGCAATTTCTAGCAATGGGCTTCATCATGCCCTGTTACACAAAAATATCGTCACCATGATTATTTGCAGTCAGTATGGGTCTATCATCACTTGTATTTTCCTCCTAAGCAAGTCTCACACCTTAGCTCTTCAAGTCAAGCTTTGAAAATGAGAGAAAGACATTGAAAATCAATGAAACTCTGGTTCCGCACTTTCTCTCACTGTCACCTGCGGTCCCGCACCTTCTGTTTACAAAAACTGCGGACCTGCCCGCTTTGTCCCTAAAGGTGTGGGTGCGGACCCCTGTGAAAGTCAAAAGGCGCAAGTTTTATCTTAAAAAACTCACTTTGGGTTAATTCTAGAGGATTCTAGAAGGAATTTTGACATGGATTGTTCGCTCTGAGGTGGTTCATGCATCCCAAAAGAGAAGGAGCTAATCCCTTGATGAGAGGAGATATCCCTTTGAAGGAAGGCTTTATCCCTTTGAAGGAGGACCTAGTAACCTCCCTCCATTGCACTATAAATTCAGGCACTGGGCTAGTTGTTGGGGAGGTTAGAAGCTGAACATTTTTTAGGGTAAATGCTGGTGAAATCAAGACTTCCTAGTTGAGCTTAAGAGGAGAGATCACATACCTTTTTGGCTTCATTGGGGAGTGAGTGAAACTTGTCAAAGTAGAGGAGACTTCTTGCTGGACCCTAGGAGGAGCTTGTACAGTGTCAAGGCACGGGTTGTAAAGTTCTTCTTCTTTTGAATTAATACAATAAAACTCATTTTTCTCAACAAGTATCTCATGTTATTTGTTTCATGGACTCCTTGACTTTCATGTTAAATATGTTTTATGATATTGGCTTTTCAGGTGCTATTTAATTTGTTTGCCTTGTTTGTGTTTGCAGATTCGCGACAAAGGAGCTCATTTGGATCGAAGGAGCGAGGGCATCCACAAACTTGCGTTGGACCTAAGGTAGGCCCTAAAAACACTTGTTTGCCATTGTTTATAAAAGCATATTTAGAGAAAGATAGTGTCTGGTTGGTTTGCTTGTCATTAGGTCTTCTTAAGATTCTAGGAAGGTCTATCTTGTCCACAAGATCGACTTATTCCGTGTGATATGCCCCTCTTTGGAACAGTGTTTGCATGTGATTTTCTCCCCTTCTTTCTTCACACTTGCATTCTTCTTTCCCTTCCATTTTCCACCCTTCTCTTTCTCCTTGCCCTTGAATGGATTCCTCTTACTACCCTCTTCCTGAATGTTCTTTCCTATAGATTCAAGGTGCGTGGATTGCACACATGCCTCATCTAAATTTTCTGGATTGAACATAAGCATACTATGTTTCAAATATGATTGTAAACCCCCAATATATTTCAGCAGGGTATCTTGGGAATTAAAATTCACTCCTAACAACAAAGCCCTTTTCCTAGACTCTTATGTATAATCTTGGGCTGTTTTGCCTTTAAGATGTCTAAAATTCTACCAACTCATAATGGCTTTTTGCATATAGGCTAAAGGATAAAACTGCCTTTTAATAGCAGAAACAAATTCAACCCAAGTAATAGATATCTTACCATGGATTCTTATTTCCTCTTGAGTCTTGCTTCCCACCAAACTAATGTTGCTCCTTCTAGCCTCAGTGAAGCCAACTAGATTTTTATGTCATCTTCTTGAAGGTTCTGAATGTGCAATATACCTCCAACTGTCGAATCCAGTTGTTTAACTTTTCTGCATTCATCTCTCCATTTTACATGGGAAGTTTAAATTTTATGTCCAATTTAAGTAAGGGAGTTTTTCCTTTTGGGGTTTTTGAATGAGTATGGGAAGTTTCAGTGGTGGTAGTGGACGATGAAGCTATGTGAGATGATGAACATGATGAGGAAGATGATGAGGATGGTGGAGATGGAGGTGGATTTCCACCATTCCCTTTTGAATCCTTCTTCTCATCTTTTTTATACTCTAAGCTTCCTTCTCCATGTGGAGGCTTAGAACTCTCTCCAACCATTCTAGTGTTCCTCTCTTCATAGAGGACTTTAACCATCTTAGTTAAAGTGAAAAAATATTTCTTAAATTCTTCCTCTTCTAAAGAAGAACCTTCAAGCTCTCTTTCTCCAGACATAATGGCTGTGGATTTAGGCTCAGAAATTGGTACTGTTTGTACCTCTTCAATCTCAGTTGAAGGAAAAAATTGAGGAGTTTCAAGTGCAGCTAGAATTGGAACTTTGGGTGGTGGAGATTATGGCCTTATGGCTGTCCTTCTTCTAGGAGTTACCTTAGGAGTTTCAACCAATAACTTCCCTTCTCCTTTCTGTAACTTTAGCCTTGTAAGCATCACAATTTTGCAACCATTAAAACCCTAATTGCACAAACTCAAGCAATCAAGCAATTCAACCTCTGCTCTGATACCAACTTGATCTGTTTTTGTATGATTAGTTCTACTGTGCTAATAACAATTACAAATTTCTAAACATATGCTTGCTTATTTCTTGTTGTACTGAGATTTCATTAGCTATTTGTGTATGCAATCATGTAAATTTCCTTAAGTTTAAAATGAAATTCATGAGAAAAATTGCTTCAAACACAAATACTGAAAAATATGCATTCAAAGTACAAAAAACCATCATTGAGACACTTTAACACAATGTTTTTATGAAGGAGTTCACTCTCATGGGCTACATCTCCTTGATCCAGCTTCCATGGCTTGGGCCTCTATATTATCTCAATATGGAAAAATGTTGTTTTACAAAGCTCTATGGCTCTTGATACCTACACCAATGTGTTCAAAATGTCCAAATTAGCCAAGAACACCTATTCCTGAGCTCAATTTGGTTGAAAATTACCTTCTCTATGACTTAGACAGTCTTTTCCTACAATTTCTCCTCTAATTCTGGAATGACTAAAGTTGGCCCCACTAAATTTGGAGGCAGGCCTAAAATTTGGGGCATCGCAAAACTTCCGCTAGAATAAACAAAGAGTTAATGTGTTAAGTTTAGTTCAAGTTATGGTTTACTGCTAATCACGCGGATTAGGCTAACCGTAATCTTAACTGCCACCACACTAGACACATGCTAACTGTTTGGAGTAATGGTATGTTGAAACCGTCTGAGCGATTAACCATTTGGGTTTACATTCATTGCATTCACATGTCGAGACCACTAACCGTCGCGGAGTATGGTGAACTGTCCGCCGCGCTAACCGTTTGATGTAACAAAAGTCACATTCACATGCGGATACCGTTGCAGTGATGGTTGTTGAGTTGTCCGCTAGGGTAGACCCTAACCGTAACCACGTGGTTTGTGGGTTGGCGTTCACATGTGGAGGGCTGGCCCTCCTAACCACCCGATCTAGCATTAATAAAGTTTAAATGTATGTGGAGATCATAAGGGGTAAGAAACACGCAGTAATGATGAGCCCCAAAAATGGATAATTATATGGGCTCATTCAACCTCCTAAGTCGACTTAATCCACCATTCTCATTATTTTATTGCATGTTTTTTATTATATTTATGCTAATAGAGTGAATTGGGTTAGTCATTATGCCAACAAGTCTAATGGGTGCTTTGTGCAAATTTTTAGTCAATTTTGAGACAAAATCAAAGGTTTAAATGAGCACTTGGCAACCAAATTCGTGGAGAGGATTTTTAGGAAGGTGTCCCCTTCATTTATGGGCCCTTACCTCGAATTATCTACCATCAGCTCGGAGTTCAAGGGCCACCACATCAATTATCACAAGGGCAGCTGAGCAAGGGCTAGTAAAGGTGTTGTTAACTACAAGTTTTGGCAGTCGAGTTCCTAAAGTTTAGGAGGGCTATTGGGGTCCTCAATTTGTATAAATAAGAAGGCTTAGGGCCTCATTTCAGTTAGTCACTTTGTAGGCAGAAGTTAGCTAGTTTGTAGTTCGATTTTAGTCATTCTTTTAGTCATTTTTTAGGTAGTAGATTAGCTCTGCATTTTAGTACACTTTCAAGCTTTCCCTTGTGGATAATTTTTGATGTAACTATTATTTCTTGCTCAATAAAGATGAATCCAGCTTTGCACCAGCTCTAATCTCTTTTAGGGGGCTGTAGCTCTTGGGGTTGGGCCCAACCCAAGTGCCCAGTACCTCCTTTGTTTACTTTTATGTGTTTTTGTTGCATTTTTAGAATAAAATCTGTTATTTAGATTAACATATTGCTTTGTTACTTAGGTCGTTTTTTATGATTAAAATAGCTTTTCATGTTTAGATTGATTTGATAGGTTAATAATAGAGAAGATCTTCAGAAAAAGGCTATCAAGCACCTCTGATCTCACCTCTCCCTCAGTGGGACCATGAGCTGGGACCAAGGTGACCTTGCTGCCACCAAAAACACTGTCTTTGCTTCATCTTACAATTATTAGTGTTAGATTCTCATTGGTAGAAGTTGATACCAATTGTGGTTACATGCTCAGGGTCATGATTGCTTAGTTTGCATAGCTATTTCACATGATTTCATTACAAATAAACTTCTGTTCATTTTCTTTGCTGTTATTTAGATCAGATTAGGTTAAAGTAGCTAGGTCCTTGATTTTCCAAGTCTTTGTTTGTTCAATTTGAGAAATAATTTGTAGAGCACCTGTATTACCTCTCTATCTACCTTTCCTCCATCAGATAATCTACTCTAACCCTTAATCCATGATTCCTACCCTTCATTTTCCATACTTTTTCCACTTTGCTCTAATTTCTACATTCTTGTGCATCATCGCTTCCTCCATCCTTGAACAAATCCAATCGCTCCTTAGCCTCATTCACCAGGTCCTAGACCCCTTAACATCCTTATCCAACCTCCATTTCCACTTTCCCACCATTTTTCCTCCATCAACCCTCCAAAATCCTCTTTTCGGAACATCCTGTAGAAATTACAGAACATCTTGTAGAACCCCTGCAGACTTCCTGTAGAAGCTCACGAAAGCAGTTTCTTGAGATCCGATCACTTTGAAACTCTCTGGAAAGGTGCTAGGGACCCCTTAGGCCCTATTCTAACCTTCCCAACTTCCTTCAAGCATTTCCTTTCGCCAATCCACCTCTGCACAGTCAAAAACAGTTAAAGCACATGCACAATAATTCTGCCAACTTACTCAAAAATACAAAAAGATGTTTCTTTTCAGATTTCACTTCAGAAGTAGCTTAGTCACATGCATTTTACCTTTATAAGAGTCAATGGCATTCATTTCTGTAGCTTTTATCATTTTTCTTATGCCAGTAGGGGTAGTCGGTAAAACTAGGGTTTGCTAGGGTTTGCATTTCCTTTCCGCATTTAGTTTCTTTCTGCAAGTATATTAGCCTCCGTTGAGTTAGCTTTCATCCATCAGTTAAAAAGATTCTTCTAAGAGCTCATAGAAGTTGGCATGAGCTCCTAGCGAACTTGTGCCAGTTGATCAAGTGACAGTCGCGGCAAGAGCTAGTACTTGTGCATATAGCACCATCGCTTCCAAGTTTGTTACGAACTACCGGGTTGATAAAATTAAATAAGGGAGTTCCAGGAGTTGCAGCATTATTGCTGCAATACTGGGGCCCACCATTCTTTTTGGCGTCGTTGCCGGGGAAGCGTCAGAGTATTGGTGATTGCTGCTTTTCTTCTATTTTCCACTACATCTTCTGCTAAGTAGTTTATTTCATTTCCATTATGCAATTTCATTTATGCAAAAGTAGATTAGCATTTCCCGCTTTCATAGATTAGCATTTCAATTACGCAATTTCAATTCTGCAAGCATAGATTAGCATTTCAATTCCCCAATTTCAATTCTGCAAGCGTAGCCTAGCATTTCATTCCTGCAATTTGATTTCAGTAAAATAGATTAGTCATTTCCTTATTTCATTTCAATTCCGCATTTTCATTTCAGCAAGATAGATTTTATTTAGTTGTAGTTCAATCTATTTCAGTTTTGCAGGTATAAGCAGAAAAAAAAAAACAAAAATCAACCAAAAATATTTCCTTTCATGCCTTGTAGGAGTAGAGATAATTCAGAAAAATGATTGCACAACGCCCCCACTGCTTCACACAACCAACCTTCTCTCTTCTTTGATCGTTGTGATTAAAGAACCCTTAGGTTGACATCAAGACATATTTGAAGAACCTCAAAGGAAGAAGAAGAAGAAAACATTCCTCTGGAGCAAATGGATACAAATAGAAATGTTGGGAGCATTACCTTGTTCAAAAACGAATTTGCAAATCAGATGGAAGATTTCAAGAGCGATATGAGGCAGTTTCTTGCCATGAAACTGGATACATTACAGATCCAAAGGAAGCAAGAGGAAGCCAAGAGGGCTTTGGACATCTTTTGTCCTAGGTGCACTAGAAAGCATCCTAGGAACGAATGTCCAATGCACTCCTTAGAAGTGTGTTTCGTCTGTGAAGGATACCATCCTATGAATCAGTGCCCTTCCTTGCCTGGACTTAAAGCTGCATATTAGAGAGCCAAAGGAGCCACTGAATCACTCTATTATATGAACCAAAGGAGGCCACATGGACCCATACCCTACCAGTAGGGAATGCAAGGGACAACCCAGACCTATTACGACCCCTATCAAGCCACTTCCATGCCTTCTTGGGGTCCCCCTGCTCATCTTTCCTGGTCCACACCCCCTCCTTGGTCGTATCATCCTCAATACCATGCTTCTCCAGTTGCTCATTCGTTTCACTCTTATGCTCAGCCACAACCTCAGTGGAATACACCTCATCAGGGGTGGAGGCTCTAGTACCACTCTCCACCCACTCATTTGCCTCCACCACCTACCCATCCACATCCATCTCAAATATACACCCCCACTCAACTACCCGTACCACCATTTCTAAACCCGCACATTGGAATAGCTCAATCCAATTGCAAAGCTGAGGCACAACATGTCAAAATGACTCCTCTTGAGCTCAATGATCTTCACCATAGCTCAGGAAGAGTATTGCAAAAAAGAGATTATCTTGAAGGCATTGAAGGACCACATCCAGCAAAAGAAGATTCAAAAGAGGAGATCAAAGAACCATGGGCTGCACTTGATAAAGAGAAGACATCAAAATCAGAGATCAAGAGAGTTGCCTCATGGTTACCATCAAATCCTCCATGTAGTCAAGAGAAAAATCAGCAAAAAGAGGAAGATGAGAAGGTCATGATAGAAGGTGACATGAAGAATGATCCAGATCAACAAGAGGACCAAGGATATCATAGCTATATTGAGATATGGTTCCAGACAGTCACTAAGTTGCAGCAGTACTCTCTTCCTCAGCTATGTTTGATCCCTTCAAAGTCAAATCATTTGGTCTCTGAAATCCGGATAGCTGTCAAAGCATGCATTTCAAGCCTCCACATCATTTTGTCTCTAATCTCGATGTGCACATGGCTCCATTGGAAGTATTCTTATACTTGAAAATGATTTTGTTTTTCAAGTAGGGTAGGGTAGAAAAAAAAAAAAAAAAAAAAAAAAAAAAAAAAAAAAAAAGAGAAAAAAATGAAAATAAGAAGAAAATAAAAATCTAAGGTGAAAACCTCCTCAAAGGCGCCTTAGATTGGCTCATTGATTGAAAACCTCCCTGAGGCGGTCAATGGGTTGGAAAGAAGAGAAAATAAAAAGAGAATAAGATCCCTGGGTGAAAACCTCCCTTGGAGGCGCCCAGGGTAGGCAATTAGGGTGAAAACCTCCATGAGGCGCCCTAGTTGTTTTCAAAAAAAAAGAGAGAAAAAGAAAGAAGAAAAGGAAAAAAAAACCTAATTTCTATCGAATAATTGCAGGTTGCAAGAAGGAAATTGCAGGCCAGGAGGATCGCTTAAAACAAAGATAGAGGAAGTTTTGTGCCTTCTACAGGAAGTTCTGTGTCTTCTACAGGAAGCCTACAAACGAACCAAAATTGATCTCCGAAGAGGACCAGAAGGCTAGGAATATGTCCAAGAGGCTTGCAAGAATCCATGTTTCCATCCCTCACCCTTCTCCATCATTTTTTCCCTCTCATTGTGCTTCTTTCCTAAAAACTGCGTGTTCTACAGAAAGTTCTTGTAGAAATTACAGGATTTCTATAGGAAGCTAGAAATGGATTTCAAAAAGGCAGTTTGATGAACATGATAGCTTCCTCATGGGTTCATAAGTCCTCCTACAATCCTCAAACCTTTCTCCCATCAATTCCATGCCTGCATCACAGCCCAGCTCATTTTCTCTTACCATGCAAAAAACTGCAAAATGCTTGGAAGCAAAAATACATAGTGCTGAAATTTGTTTTTCCCGAGCTTAAAAACCGTGCATCCATTTGCAAAATTGTTACATGGGGAGTTGTATAGGGATGATGGAAACATGCCCGAGCAATTTCAGCCAATTCTAGTGCACGGTTTCCAATAAATCAGCTCCTATCATCTTCAGCCATTTTCTCCATATCTGTGCATTTGTTTCAAAACCTGTTTCATGGGGAGATGCATATGGGTGATAGTAACCTACCCAAACAGTTTCAACCAATTCTGATGCACGGTTTCCGAGAAATTGACCTCTGTAATATTCAGCCATTTTCCGTTTTTCTCGACATCTGTGCATCCATTGATCGCAATTTTTCTATGGGAGGTGCATAATGATGATAGGAACATGCTCAAGAAGTTTCAGATCGATCTGGTCTATCATTCAGGAGCAATGGAGAAAATAAGTCGCTGCCTTGTAAAAATTCAACATCAGCAGCTTGAGGGTGCAAGTCTGAACGTGGAAACAAACTTCTGCAGCTTAGATCTGGTCAGAGGACACCTGCACAAGGAAAACAACCATGAATCAACAACCAAGCCATCATGCAACCACAAAAACCAATGCATGCAGCAAATGAAAGGCCACAGCACCTCACAACAACCACGCTCGACTTCCAGGTACGTGACTAACCTCGTTCCTCTGTTGCATGAATCTAATTTAAGAATTGCATGAAGAAATGAAATGGTGGGATTTAGCCAAAAAGCTAGCCACTTCGATTGCACTCATCCAGGGATCACCAACGCACGTGTGTAGTCATTCACGGGAAATTCAAAAAAAAAACAAATAGTGGTAGAGATTTTGAACTCCAGTGCAACTAATGGTAAGGGATTCCAGGCAGAAAACATCCAGTCCCATAATAGCACTGCAGTCTTCACGTGGCCACATACACCTGGCCACTTCACTCCCTCACCACGAATCACGCCGCAATTAAAAAAATGCTTGGCTGAAACCACTTGCTGTTCATGTGCACTTGCAATTTCCTCAACTGAAGTATGCATCCTCCACTGCCAAAAACTGATTAACTAGTCGTCCTCCACTAGTTTTTCTAGTTGTCTTTGAGATTCTGTTACGTATCGGGCTCGCTTAGAGGCACAGTGGCATTCTACAGGAACCGGGGGGGTATTCTACAGGAAGTACGGCACAACCTTCCAGAGCAGGGAAGCCTAGACTTTTCCACGTCGAATTTGGAGCTTGAAAATAGGTAGGCTCAGGGAACTGCTCTGCATATGATATATTTATATAAGGTGGAGGATTAAAAACACAATATTGGGTCGAAAGAAAGGAAAGTGAAGCTTAAAAGATTGCCTGTGTGTTTTTTTCCTTCTTTGGGTTATACACAGTCTCTCTGTTTTCCTGCTTTGCATCCAAAATATGCCTTTTCTTTGTCACATTCTTTTGAAAAAGGATGCAACCATAGAATCCAACCTATGAGAAACCAAATTTGCAAGACTGTCCACTCTCTGAAGCAAAACCTTCTCAAAAACCGAGAAGCAAATTCAAGTTGGAAATAGTTCGAAGAAAAAATGGAAAATTGATGTTGTGAAAAAGAAGAACATGAGAAATTCCTGACTCCAAAAAGACAAACCTCAGCCATTTCTTTATTTCCGGTTTTGAAAGTTTGTTTCCTCCCTCCTCGCCTGAACATTTCCGGCAGTCACCACACATCATGATAGGGAGATTTTTAGAAATATGGCAGGGAAAGATGAGGAGGAAATAGAAAAAGAGGAAAAGACCAAAATGGAGAAAGAAGAACTTGAAACAAAGGAGAAGAAAGCCAAAACTGAGCATGAGGAAGCGAGCTAACAAAGGCAGAGAAGACCAAAGAAGAGGAAAAAAGGAGGAAGAGACACACCATGAGATATCAGTGACAGCAGACTGAAACAACTTCTATAGGAAGCATGAAAACAGTTTCTACAGGAAGCATGAAAATAGAACAGCAAAATGAGAAATCACCTGAAATATTGGCAAGGGAGGTAGCAGTCGTGCTTGCCACCTTAAGCACACCTCCAAAACCAAAAAGGAAGAAAAAGAGGCAAACCTCCATGTACTTTAAAGTGAGGAGGAGCACACAGATCAAAGTAGGCAGACCCCAGCCACAGTCAAAGGAGAAAATTGTCATTAAGGACACAACAACTAAACAAAAGGAGGAGCCTCCTTCAAAGATATCCATCACCTATGAATGAGGAAGCCAAAAACCTTCACTTGAAGAGAGAGAATTCAGATGATGGACTCAAAGACAGCTCTACAGGAAGCTGAGATAGTTCTACAGGAAGCTAAGAATTCTCTACAGGAAACTCGGGCTAAGCTAAGAGAGACTGAGCAATTGGAGGAAAAGGTGGCAAAACAATCACAGGAAGAAGGAAAGACAAGGAAACATCTGATGAACAACAAAGAGAGGACAAGCTGCAGGCTGAGGTTGAGGCGCTAACAAAACTGCTACAAGAAAAGGAGCATAGGCAGTGGGAAGAAGCAGAGAGAAAAGCATGGTTTCATGACCGAGAAGAGGACATCACTTCAGAAGCTTGGCATGATAGGGAGGCCACCAGGGCCATCAAAGATGAGGAGATAGATTAGTTGCTCAGAGGATGAGCAACACTTTCAGTAGGGGGGTGATGATGAGCCCCAAAAATGGATAATTATATGGGCTCATTCAACCTCCTAATTCGACTTAATCCACCATTCTCATTAGTTTATTGCATGTTTTTTATTATATTTATGCTAATAGAGTGAATTGGGTTAGTCATTATGCCAACAAGTCTAATGGGTGCTTTGTGCAGATTTTTAGTCAATTTTGAGACAAAATCAAAGGTTTAAATGAGCACTTGGCAACCAAATTCGTGGAGAGGATTTTTAGGAAGGTGTCCCCTTCATTTATGGGCCCTTACCTCAAATTCTCCACCATCAGCTCAGAGTTCAAGGGCCACCACATCAATTATCACAAGGGCAGCTGAGCAAGGGCTAGTAAAGGTGCTGTTAACTACAAGTTTTGGCAGTCGAGTTCCTAAAGTTTAGGAGGGTTGTTGGGGTCCTCAATTTGTATAAATAAGAAGGCTTAGGGCCTCATTTCAGTTAGTCACTTTGTAGGCAGAAGTTAGCTAGTTTGTAGTTCGATTTTAGTCATTCTTTTAGTCATTTTTTAGGCAGTAGATTAGCTCTGCATTTTAGCACACTTTCAAGCTTTCCCTTGTGGACAATTTTTGATGTAACTATTATTTCTTGCTCAATAAAGATGAATCCAGCTTTGCACCAACTCTAATCTCTTTTAGGGGGCTGTATCTCTTGGGGTTGGGCCCAATCCAAGTGCCCAGTACCTCCTTTATTTACTTTTATGTGTTTTTATTGCATTCTTAGAATAAAATCTGTTATTTAGATTAACATATTGCTTTTTTACTTAGGTCGCTTTTGATGATTAAAATAGCTTTTCATGTTCAGATTGATTTGATAGGTTAATAATAGAGAAGATCTTCAGAAAAAGGCTATCAAGCACCTCTGATCTCACCTCTCCCTCAGTGGGACCATGAGTTGGGACCAAGGTGACCTTGCTGCCACCAAAAACACTGTCTTTGCTTCATCATGCAATTATTAGTGTGAGATTCTCATTGATACCAGTTGTGGTTACATGCTTAGGTTCATGATTTCTTATTTTTCATAGCTATTTCACAGGATTTCGTTACAAATAAACTTCTGTTCATTTTCTTTACTGTTATTTAGATCAGATTAGGTTAAAGTAGTTAGGTCCTTGATTTTCCAAGTCTTTATTTGTTCAGTTTGAGAAATAACTTGCAGAGCACCTGTATTATCTCTCTATCTACCTTTCCTCCATCAGATAATCTTCTCCAACCCTTAATCCATGATTCCTACCCTTCATTTGCCATACTTTTTCCACCTTGCTCTAATTTCTACATTCTTGTGCATCATCGCTTCCTCCATCCTTGAACAAATCCAATCGCTCCTTAGCCTCATTCACCAGGTCCTAGACCCCTTAACATCCTTATCCAACCTCCATTTCCACTTTCCCACCATTTTTCCTCCATCAACCCTCCAAAATCCTCTTTTCGGAACATCCTGTAGAAATTACAGAACATCTTGTAGAACCCCTGCAGACTTCCTGTAGAAGCTCACGAAAGCAGTTTCTTGAGATCCGATCACTTTGAAACTCTCTGGAAAGGTGCTAGGGACCCTTAGGCCCTATTCTAACCTTCCCAACCTCCTTCAAGCATTTCCTTTCGCCAATCCACCTCTGCACAGTCAAAAACAGTTAAAGCACATGCACAATAATTCTGCCAACTTACTCAAAAATACAAAAAGATGTTTCTTTTCAGATTTCACTTCAGAAGTAGCTTAGTCACATGCATTTTACCTTTATAAGAGTCAATGGCATTCATTTCTGTAGCTTTTATCATTTTTCTTATGCCAGTAGGGGTAGTCAGTAAAACTAGGGTTTGCTAGGGTTTGCATTTCCTTTCCGCATTTAGTTTCTTTCTGCAAGTATATTAGCCTCCGTTGAGTTAGCTTTCATCCATCAGTTAAAAAGATTCTTCTAAGAGCTCATAGAAGTTGGCATGAGCTCCTAGCGAACTTGTGCCAGCTGATCAAGTGACAGTCGCGGCAAGAGCTAGTACTTGTGCATATAGCACCATCGCTTCCAAGTTTGTTACGAACTACCGGGTTGATAAAATTAAATAAGGGAGTTCCAGGAGTTGCAGCATTATTGCTGCAATACTGGGGCCCACCAAGTAGTGCGGGTGGTTAGGTCGTGCGGATGGTATACCAGAGGTTGCGGGTTCGACCCTGACCTCCACCATAAAATTCTGCTTCATTGTTGAGACTGTCAAGGCCTTTGGGAGATGCCACATGGTGGCCTCTATGCTTTCCATGTGGCATTCTTCCATTGGTCCAAAAATAAACCAATCATATTGCGCCAACACACCACCTGAACAACCCAATGGAACGATGCAACTTGTCCACCTATGATTTGCCATTGACCATGCCTAGTCACCTACCACGTTAGCAGTTATACGGACTGTTGACTGTGTAGTGACTGGGCTTTTTTTTTTTAAATTTCGGTTGTTTAGCAAAGAGATCAAAACATAATAACTTTCTCATACGAACTTAGTTTTCAATGAAACGAGTTGCGTTAGGATCACTTTTCCAAGACAGATGTGGTCGTTTAGGTTTCGAGCCAATCTGAGAACTTTGATTTTTGAGCTAAATAGTGAGCACTTGATCAATGTGCCATATCTCAAGAAGGAAAAAACTAAAATTCAAAGATTCATCAACAGATTTCCTATGGAATTCAAAGATAAAATGGAGTTTCTAGAACCTCAAACCATGAGAGATGCTATCAAGATTTTTTATTTTTTATTTTATTTTTATTTTTTTATTTTTTTTTTATGAGCAAGCGAAGCGTAGCCTGAAAATCAAAAGCAATTGGTAGGCAAAGAACAACTCTGGACATAAGCAGAGTTCGCGCAAGAAAATCTCAAAGAAGAGAGAAGGTAAGCACTCAACTCATACAACGCAGTTTCAACAAAAATATAATGTCGTTAATAAAAATTTACAATAGGCAGTGTCAACATAACCCAAGTTTGAATCAAGAACTACTCAAATGTTGGACTTGTGGTGACAACAAAAAATGAAGGGATTGCCCATATCAACAGAATGCCAGACCAAAGATTTACAGTGCTCAAGAGGCTTGCACGGTGGGTGAGGTAGCTTAGAGTATGCCTAAAATTTATGCACAGTGGACAACTGCCAGGCAGATCACCAGGCATTCATTATTGAGATGGAAGGTAAGATGCATGACCAAGTTATTTCCATTTTAATTAATCTAGGTTCTAATTATAGTTATGTCAACCTAGAGCTTGTGGACAAATGCAACCTAGTCAGGGAATTGCATGAAGAACCATGGCTAGTTTAGCTAGCAACTGGGACAAAAAGGAAGATCAACAATTGGGTAATACCCTGTGCATTTGATCTTTGTGACATGCCCACAACGACACAATTGAATGTACTTTCATTTGGTGCATATGGCATACTGTTGGGCATGGACTGGTTGCATGTGCATAGAACTAACGTAGACTGCTTTAAAAATGAAATCAAATTTTTAGATGAGAAAGGGGGAAGAAGAGTGTTGCAGGGCAGGAAAAAGTCCATATTAGTAAGGTTGATCCTGCTATGCAAGCCAAACAAAGCAACATAAAAGGATGCACATTGTTTGCGGTGAAAGTTTCTAAGGATGAGGAAGCTGAGCTACTAAGGAGGTACCCCACTTTTTAACAGTATGCAAATGTCTTCCCAGTGGAGGTTCCTGGATTACCTCCTGCAGAGATATATATTTCTCTATTGAGATGGTCCCTAAAGCAACACCAACATCCAAGTAACTATATAGGATGAGCACTCTTGAGTTGGTCGAGCTAAAATTGCAGCTAAACTAAATGCTTGATAAGGGCTACATAAGGCCAAGTGTGTCTCCATGGGGAGCACTAGTATTGTTTGTAAAGAAGAAATATGAAACCCTTAGCTTATGGATTAATTACAAGCAGTTAAATAAGGCAACCATCAAGAATAGGTACCCATTGCCAAGGATTGATGACCTCTTTAATCAGTTGAGGGAAGCAACAATCTTCTCCAAAATTGACTTGAGGTTAGGCTATCATCAAATAAGAATTAAGGAGGAGGACATTCATAAAAATACTTTTTGGACAAGATATGGGAATTATGAGTTTGTAGTGGTCCCTTTTGGGCTTACTAACACTCTTTCCACATTCATGTGCTTGATGAAAAATGTGTTTCGTCCATATTTGGACAATTTTGTCATTGTGTTTGTTGATGACATACTGGTGTACTCAAGGACAAAAGAGGAGCATGAAAATCATCTAGCTATAGTGCTGCTACAATGGTTAAGGGAGCACAAGGATTATGCAAAGCTTAGTAAGTGTGACTTTTTCTAATCACAGATACATTATTTGGGGAACATCATCTCCAAGGAAGGGATCTCAGTGGATCCTAAAAATATCAAGGCCATAATGGAGTGGCCAAACCCCAAAGAATGTGGATGAGGTTAGATCATTCATGGGATTGGTAGGATATTATAGAAGATTTATCAGGAATTTCTCCAAGATAGGCCATCCCATCATGACCTTTCAAAGTAAAGGAAAGAGATTTGAGTGGACTGCTCAATGTGTAGAAAGCTTTGAGATGTTAAAGCAATTTCTCACCAATGCACCGGTGTTGAGAATTTCAGATCCTAACAATGATTTTGTGGTGTGATTAAATTTCTACAAAGAAGGGCTCATTGAAATCTTAATGCAGGAAGGAAATATAGTATGCTATAAGTCTAGGAAGTTAAATGAACATGAGGTGAATTATGTAACCCATGATCTAGAATTGGTTGCCATCATCCATGCCTTGAAAATGTGGAGGCATTACCTCCTTGGTAGGAAATTTACACTCATGAAAAACCATAGTAGACTCAAGTATTTGTTTGGGCAACCCAAATTGAATGCTAGGTAAGAAAGATGGTTCACCACGCTTTGTGAATTTGACTTTGAAATCAAGTACATAAAAGGCAAAGAAAACACAGTTGCTAATGCCTTGAGCAGAATAATTCAAGTGAATCACTTGGAAGCTGTCAGTTCCTATAGAACAAACCTAATAGAAAGGGTTGAAAGTGCTCGACAACAAGATGAAAAATATCAGCAAGTGAAAGAAAAATTGCTGCAAAGTGGTGAGGATGAATAATATCACCTCACTAAGGACAACCTAATTAGGTTTAAAAACTGAATTTATGTGCCAAATAGTGATGGAATAAAAATACTGATAATGAAAGAGTCCCACGTTAAACCTTATTCAAGCCATCCAAGGTATCAAAAGACCCTTAAAACCATTAAAAGGTACTATTAATGGCCGAATTTGAAAAAGGAAGTGGCTGATTTTGTGGCAAAATGCATAGAACACCAGTAGGTAAAGGTTGAGTGCAAGCATTCGACAGGATTGTTGCAACCTATTTCCATTTTGGGATGGAAGTGGGAGGTAATTTCTATGGATTTCATTATAGGGTTGCGTATAAAATCTAAGAAACATGATTAAATCATTGTAGTGGTTGATAAGTTGAGCAAGGTAACTCATTTTGTGGAAGTCAAGTCCACTAACTCTACCAGTGACATGGTACAAATCTTCATAAAGGAGATTGTGAGGCTACATGGTATCCATAATAAAATTGTGTCAGACATAGATGTTAGGTTCACTTTAAGGTTTTGGAAGGAAATGTTTGCAGGATTGGGAATAGAATTGGCATTTAGTACAATATATCATCCCCAAACATATGGGAAAACTGAGAGGACTAACATAATCCTTGGGGACATGTTAAGGATGTAAGTGATGCATCAGCCTAAGAAATGGGAAGAATATCTTCCACTTGTGGAATTTGCACACAAAAATGGGTACCAAGAATCCATAAGGATGAGTCCATATAAGGTGTTGTATGGTAGGAGTTGCAACACTCCTATTAGCTAGAGTGATCCGATTAGTAGGATCCATGTAGGACCTAATATGCTCAAGGATATGGAGTAACACGTTCAAATTATAAAACATAATTTGAAAGTGGCACAAGATCGACATAAGAGCTATACAGATCAATATAGGGTGCACAAATTAGAGTTCCAAGTTGGGGAGCATGTTTATCTAAGAATTAAACCCAAGAAGAGTTCCTTAAGGATTGGGACATGTGCCAAGTTGGTGTTAATTTGGTAGCTAGAGGGGTAATTTCCTCATTGGAAACCCAAAAAACCCCAAAAGGATAAAGAATTAGGGGATTTTTGATGTATAAAATGGGCCTCCTAAGGAAATTATAAAATAATAGTGGAAATAATAAAATAATATTAGATTACATCATCAAATTTTAGAGGGAGAAAAGAAAAAACTACTTTTTCAACTCATATTTTCAACTTATCTCCCTATGGGTTTACTCAAATTTCGAGTGGGAACACTCATTGGATGCATAATTTGATTCTTCATCCAAGGAGTACGCATGTTGCATACTTTCGATGGACCCTACTACACAGAAAATGAGAAATAAATGAAAAAATGATTGCAATCACTTTTTTTCATGCATTTCTCATTTGTTTGTGTAGCAGGTTCCATCAAAAGTATACAACATAGGTACCCCTTGGATGAGGAACTAAATTTTTCATCCAAAGAGTACTTCCACTCAAAATTTGAGTAAAAAATTAGGGAGATAAGTTGAAAATACAAGTTGAAAAAGTAGTTTATGGTGAATCATCCCCCATGGTTGACATCATCATCTTGAATCTTATTGGTTCTTATAAAGTTTATTTTGGGTGTAGATTTTTCTTAGGAGGCCCATTTTAGACCTAAAAAGTTCTCTAATGCGAATTTATTTGAGCACTTGAAGAATATTATTTTATGTCATTAATGATTTTGGAGCAAAAGTACAAGTCGGCCTAAGAAGATATTAGCCCTCTTAGGGCTAGTATATACCTGTCACTTGGAGTCATTTGGAGCCATCGATCACTCATCGAATCTTCTCATAAGTAATTATCTACCTCTGATTTGACTGTAGAAGTATCCACACATGCAAGCTCAAGAGAGAAAAAGGACATTGACCAAAAATTGTCTTCTTTGATTTGGTTTGACTCAAGTCTTTTGGCATTGGGTTGACTTGGATTTTTGGGTTTTGGATCTTTTTGAGAAGGTTGAATTCGGGAAGGAAGGCAGATCTA
The DNA here is from genome assembly GCA_031772625.1 of Pinus tabuliformis. Classification (NCBI taxonomy): domain Eukaryota; kingdom Viridiplantae; phylum Streptophyta; class Pinopsida; order Pinales; family Pinaceae; genus Pinus; species Pinus tabuliformis. The sequence continues at coordinate 852,194,698 of CM062820.1, read as the reverse complement.
ATTTCTGAGCACATTGACCAACTTTGACCACAGACCTATTGCTTCCCTTTGACCATAGGAGTTGACATTGACTTTGACTATTTTGGAGGACCTTTTACTAGTTATTTTGACTTCCTTTGATTGATATTTTGGAGGTGAATTTTAGGCTTCTAGATAGAGTTGAAGAAGGATAATTGAATGTTGACTATTCACTGAGCTTATTGTAGCTTTGACCAACATTGACTTTGACTTTTTGGGGTGAATTTTGGTTCGATCTTTTGGGCATATTTCTGATTGGGCAGGTTGCACTTTTTGGCACCAAAACCAAGGAAGTTTGGGCACTTTGACCACAAACCTATTGCAAACTTTGACCATAAGCTACATCACTATTTTGACCAAGTTTGACTGCTCAAATTTGGACTATTTTGACTTTTGGTTGACCAACAAAGAAGGCTGAATTCATTGACCTTTGACTGAGCTCTTGGAGGACTATTTTGTTGACTGGTTAGGGCACACATTGCTGCTATTAATTGCTATTGACTTGGACATATTTGCACAAGAGTTGACATCTGTTGACTCTCTCTCTCTCTCTCTTGTCTTTATTTTTGGATACTTGTTTATTGGAATATTGACTTGGTTGGATATTAGATATTGGTTTTTGGATATTGGATAGTTAAAGCTTGACTTTGACTCTTGGATTATGTACTCTCTTTGCTAAACATTTGAAGACAATTTAATAATAGAAGAACTGTAAATGGTTTTCGACCTTGTGGGATTTTTCCCTGATCATTGACCAAATATTGTGTCTCTTGTCCCTTGGTTGTATTTCATTATGCACATTGTATAATTGTTCTATATACTATTTATTTACTATTATTGGTTAACTGAAGAAGTGGAAATTATAATTTGGATGCTATTGGAATTTGTTGAAGTGATAGTTGGAACATAGAAAAATTCTCGATTAAACATTGACATGGTATTAGAGCTTAGGTGAAGACAATACCAAGAGACATAAATCAAGATCATCCATCTTCTAGAAGCTAAATTTTGGTCTGGTAAAAAATGTCTACCTCATACTTCAAGGATAATGAAAAGTTAGCTGATGCATCTGGCTTTGGAGCTTGGAAGACCAGGATCAATGTCACCTTATATGAGTATGATGTCTTGGAATACGTGGAAGGAAAGATTTCATCTCCTCCAAGAAATGATCCCTAAGCCATCAAATCCAAGTACAAGAAAGGTGATATTAAAGCTAAGATCATTATAGATTCCTTAAGAGATAATCTACTTGTTTATATTTCTTAATTGAAGACATCCAAGGAAATGTGCTATAGCATTGTGGCCATGTATGAAGTGAACAATTTAAGCCACATTATGGATTTGAACAATCAACTCAAGTAATCTAAGATGCACAGGGGTGAGACTATGCAATTATTCTTCATGAGAATCATTGAAATCATGGATCAACTCCAAATTGCTCAAGAAAGTGTGCATGACAAGGAGTTAGTGATGAATGCCCTTAGTGGTCTTCCTTCAGCATGGGACATGTTCTTTACTTCTATCAACAATAGGGAAATGGTCCCTTCTTTTGATGAGCTCCTTTCCCTATGAAATCAAAAGGAAAGGATGATGATATCTAGGGGGAGAATTCAAAGGCCAAATGAAGGAGAGCCTGTAGCCTTCATTGCTCAAGGGAAGAAGAAGAATAAAAATAAAGGAAAGGGAAAGCAATCTAATTCAAGAAGACTTCCTCCAGCCAACCGAGACTCTAAGGACTCAAGAAGATGAGATAGAGATTTCGAATGCTACAATTTTCATTTAAAAGGTCACTATGCTCAAGATTTCCCCAAGAAGAAACACTTCGAGGTCCTATAACAATAATCATTGCTACAACAACAACATGTCATATGATAGAAGTTAATATGGAAGAAGGAATGATAGAAGGAGAAGAAAATCTCCTGATGATCGTGAAGAAGGCTATCATCCACAAAAGAGGTTAATAAATTCTAGATATGAAAGTAGTGCTACTGATCAATATGAATATATCCTTATTTCTGCACTTTCTAGTTCCACCCCTCCGAATACTTAGGATAATTGGTTGGTCGATAGTGGTGCCTGCCATCATTTCTCTGGGTATAAGGAAGTTCTCTTTAATTTGGTAAAGAGTGAGTCAATCTTGAATATTATTCTTAGAGATAACTCCACTCATCACGTCAAAGGCTTTGGGTCTGTCAAATTTCACTTGGAATTTGAGGAATCTTTTTTGCTTCATGATGTGATGTATGTCGCAGGATTGAAGAAGAATTTGGTATCCATATCTGCTTTGGAAGACAAAGGAATGAGGATTGAACAGTTGTTTTTAAAGATGTCGGAATGTGAATGTAGCAAGACTTCTTTGGTGTATTTGGGACACATTGTTGGAGGAGGTGAGATGAAGATTGACCCCTCTAAGGTTGAGGTCATCCTAAATCGGCCCAAGCCCAATACAGTTACAGAGGTAAGAATCTTTTTAGGGCAGCACAATATTGGAAAAAGTTTATTGTTAATTTTTCTTCCATTGCAGCTCCATTACATGCATTGGCAAGTGTCAAGAAAGTCTTCCCTGGGGGAGATATACAACAGAAATCCTTTGATGCTTTGAAGAAAAAGATAATTTCAACACCAGTATTGGCTCTTCCAATTCTTAGACAGCCATTCAATATTCAAACAGATGCAAGCAATTATGCCATGGGAGTAGTTTTATTGCAGCATGGTAAGCCCATTTCATTTCATTCTGAAATATTTAATGGAATTATAACTAAATATCCCACCTATGACAAAGAACTTTATGCATTGCTACAAAGTGTTAAGAAATGGAAGTTGTTTCGGGAATAAGTACCCTAGGGCTTTGGGTTAGAACCCCAACAGAGCAGAAGCAAACTACAACAAGAAACACTCATACAACTCAGGAAAAATGCTTATATAATCAAACTATGTAAGAGTGATTGTACCCGGATTTCCTTCGTTCGAGTAGGTCCCGCAGGGTTCAGACCCTCTGCAACTCCTGATGTTCTTCAAACCTGAAAATCATTCAATTCAAACATACATAGCAGTATAGAAGTAAAGCATATTCATGAAATTTTAATTTATATCATATAAACAAATGATTGATCATACATCAAAACAACATTCATATATGAATTACAACATAATTTGATGCATAAACAAAGTTAATTTCGGAAACAAGACAACATTTCTTTTATTGCAGTAAGCTATAAATAACATGGAGAGAATTCACTTGAGTCTTCTTCTTCCGGCTCCAAACGGAACCATCCTTCAGATTCATCCTATCCCAGCCTTCAACAATCTTCTTCCATAACCAACACCATGATATCTAGAGCAAGAAGGAGAATATCTATAATCAAGAAAACAAGGGTTTCCTGAAGCTTGGGGAAGTACATGAGGCATAGGGATTCATCAAACTCAGTCAGGGATAATCTCAGTATAATAACTCCATCTCTTCTCCTCCTTATGCCTTCCCATAGAAGTCTATTTATACTTCTCCCAATTAGTTTTTTGTTGGGAAATAGTTGGGCCACAGGCAATAGGAGGTAATCAATAGGTAAAACCCGTGAACTCCACCCATAATTAAGGAAATTTAATTTTTGTAGTGTTTTAACACATATACGTGGGTTGGGTATTGACTGACCCGCGTGTACAAGCTTCTCTCTCAGGAAAAAGTAGCATACAGGGAATAAAACATTGTTTATTATATATTTGGATCAAGTCTGGAAGGATGGGTTGCCCTAGGCCATAAACCAAGCATCACAAATACCAAGGGTGGTAAATGGTGCTATAATAGATGCCCCCTAATATATGAGGTTAGAAGGGGTACATGATGGCCGAAATGTATTAAGTGTATGGAAAGAATCTTGTCGATACTGAGAAGGACTTCACCAAATTCAGCCTACCAAGCCATCAAAAGAGATCAAAAAGAAACTGTTGTCTGAGGCGGGCATACCCATGCTCAGAAAAAGTAAAGCATGTCCGCATATCAAGTACAAGTGAGTCCAATATGTATACAAGTATAAAGAACTAAAACTACATGATGGATCATCTCATCATGATTGAAAAAAGTGCATGTCTGATTATCACATATAAGAAGATGATCAATGACGTTGAAGGATGAAGTTGATCACTGATGTCAAAAATTGATCCCAATAGTACCAAATGAACATGATGGAATAAAATGATATTACATCGCAACTCAGATGCCAACATATAAGATGTCGCTGAGAAGAACTGCAACATATAAGGTGGATGGTGTCAACTAGCAGCAACAGGGGCAACTGACAAGTGAACCAAAACATGTTGATGCAACTCGAGGTCTTCACCGACCGCCATGGTACATTTCTACACAATGGGAATAAATGATCTCGGGTCGACCATGTGAGAAATCGTTTAATTACCGTTCATTGATGTATACCGTTAACAACCGTGAGACTACTCACTGATAATGATAATGAGAGTCAAGGTACCCAGTACAATCTAACAAGTGCGAATAAATGCGCTGAAGCTGAACAATTGGAAGAATCTATCAATCAGGGGATAATGATGGTTTCCCACTGTCGATAACGAAGGAATCTGCCACTGATGACCGCAAACCCCAAGGTACTACCAAATGGACTCTAGATCTTTGTCCAAGAGCAAATGAGTTGTAGTCGATAGGAAAAGATCCGCTATAAGGAAGGCATTAAGGCATCCTTCATCAATCTAGTGCGAGTGCAACCCATAGGCCAATAATGTGGAAGGAATCGGACAAAAAAGATGCAGTAACCCAACCAAAGCACGTTTCTGATGTACACAAGATGTAGCTTGCGCACAATAGAAACCCTCTGAACCAACCAATAATGAAAGCTAACACAGAGGCGAGGAATCCACCAATAGGGTCAAATGGAAACCAAGGCACTGCACGAATCCCAATGTGTGATAATGAAAGCTGATGTCGAACACAAGGGAAACCACTCAGTCAAAGACCCATGATATTGATTGATGCTAAGCACAAGGTGACCTATCAATAATGAAAATAGGGCAAGGGTGCGGCTCTAGGCTTGCCCTTAGAGCAATATGTCGTCGTCGATAAGGACAAGACCTGCCAGCGAGAAGTCAATGGAGACCTTCTCAAACCGGCACGAGCAAAGAACCAATATAACTAATGTGATGACAAACATGACAATGACAACCAAGGATGGCTGACTGAAAGTTACGTCAAGGGAAACCACAGAGAGGCCGACTCAGACTTACTTCTCTTGAACAAAAGCACGACTCAATGATGACTATATGGCAACATATGATAACTCTGTATAAGTTCGTCATGAAGGAGGCATGAGCAAACTCTCCATATGATTGGAAGAGGTAACCAATCGGAGGAGTACTGACTCAACAACAAGGTTAAGGCGTACCTAAGTCAAACTAAATCTTGCCCAAAAGGAGGAGAGACTTTCTTTTGAGTGCTTTGTTCAAGGGCGACACGAATGACTCTAGCTGCCAACAAAATATGGAAATGTTGTCCCATTCCCTCTCTTTTTGGAATATATAATTTTTTTTTGTCTTTTTATTTAAGCTAGAAAAATAATAAAAGAATGCTATAGTACAATGGAAAGAACGAGTGTCAGAGAAACAGATGATCTGGTTCCTTGGAGGGGAACATTCCTGTGCTCAATGCAGGGAGGAGAAACTGGTCAAGGACACTCGAAGGGATGCTCTTTCCATGGGTAAAAGGATGTGTCAAGTTGAAGAAGCTAGAGTGATTGCATGGTTGATTTTTCACAAGATATGGTCAAATAAGTGGCTTAAACATGAGTCCAAGTGAAGCCAGCTCAAGGCCAAAAAGGTGAAAATAATCAAAATGCAATGCAGCAGTACAACTCAACAAAAAGGAACCTCTAGGATATAAGGCTAGAAATTAGCGCGGAAGAAAGGAGAATGTGTCTTCAATGCATAAGTCATGGCAGGACTAAAGAGGACTCTCGAGCCTACTCAGTATAGCATCATGGGTAACCAATGTCAGCGAGGTTCTAACTAAGATTCCCATGTAAAGGATGGCTCTATCATCGCATCATGATTTCAAAATCGGCGAGTGAAAATGGTTTTCTAACCAAGATGCGATGGGGTCGACCCTATGGCTAACGTATCATTGAATGGAGGCTAGTATGTAAGATGCAGCGGAAAATGGTTTTCCCTAACCTAAATTCTAGTGAGTGAACGATACTTGCCATGACGAGTCAATGGTCATGGGGCCGAAATAACCTCTCGAAGAAGTCTCCAAAGTATCCTGAAAAACACCCCACTCTCGACAATCCAAGCCCACAGGTCAAAAAATCCATGAGACAAAAATCAATTTTTGAAAAAATATTTTGCAATTTCAAAGTTATATAATGACTTTTGGACTCACAGTTTTCTCATTTATGTTTGGAGCAAAGAATTGTGGAGCAAAATGGAGCAAGCTTTCCTCTAAATTGGACTATTCAAATCGCCCCAAATTTATCAGGTAACCCTGATATCATACTTGTAATGTTTTGTGATAGTTTTTAGAAGTTTTCTTAAAGTTCTAACAGTGGGAAATTATGCCCAAAAATCCAACTCTACGTACACGCGGGTTGGATGTGATGTTAAAATTGGCAACCAGGGCAAAACTTCATGTGGGTCATCTTATTCATGGCTAATAATATTTTTATTAGATTCCTCTCGTCGAGAGGTGTAGGATTGATATAAAGATCATCCAATTCCGATAAGTATTCATGGAGATATGAATTTATTTTGATTATGGAATTATCATCAAGCCGACCTACAACTCATGTAGGCTCAGAAGCCCAACAGTCGCATCTATTCACCCACCAACGTTGTGTATAAATATAAGAGGACTTTTCCTCATTTAGACACATTCATCTCATCACATCTCTCTCTCTACTGCGCAGATATGATTCTCTTCTCTCCTGCGCTGAAATGGGTCTCTCTCTCTCTCACATGTGAAGCTGGAAGCTATTGAATTTGAAGCTGCAACTGCAGAAGTAAAGATTGAATTGTGTGACCTAGAAGATCTCCTCTTTGGAACTGTGTTGTAGTTTCATCTGAACCTCCTCTGAAAGCAGCAACTTTTGGTGGTGGATTGAAGTCAATCCGACGAACGGTTTGCAAGATATCGACTGCCCTAGTTTGAAGCCGGAAACTGCTGAAACTGAAGCTGCAACTGCAGAAGCAAAGATTGACTTGCGTGGCCTAGAAGATCTCCTCATCTGAACTACGTTGTAGGTTCATCTGAACCTCCACTGGAAGCCGAAACTTTTGGTGGTGGAATGAAGTCAATCCGATTGTCGGTTTGTGAGATATGGTCTGCCCTAGTTTGATAATGAAGCCGCTAATGCTGATGCTACTGATCTAGGGTTTGCTACTGCTGATATGAATCAGATTTATTGTACTATTTCTCTCTGCTGAATTATTGAAGATAAAAGAAGATTTGATCAAAGGGTTTCCCCACACATTGTGGGGTTTGTCCCTGGCTAGCCGCCACATCTTGTGTATCTTGTCTTGGCTTGTTTTCTGTCGATCGTTTAATGTTCTGTCTGCACTTTACTTTATGTACATGTGATTGCTAATCGTGGGAATATAATAAGAAAAAGAAGTAAACTGTTATAAGCATAGAACTTACCATAAATTAACATGGTATCAGAGCTGAGGTGAAGACAAAGCCCAAGCAAGAGCAAGATCAATCATTGAAGAGAAGATTGGCAAGGCTATCCTAAAAGAACTATGGGGTCCTCAACACTCTTTCCTGCCGAGGACAAGCTCCGTGAGAAAGTTGACTATCACGGATGGAAGATGTCTATCGATCTAACCCTTGAAGATCAAGGAGTGCTGGACCATGTAAGAGGCAATATTGTTGAGCCTTCATCAAATGCATCTGCTGCTGCCTGGAACAAATGGAAAAATGGAGAAGTCAAAACAAAGAAGATCATCCCGAGACTCTATCGACAAGCGCTTGGTGGCCTACATCTCTGATCTAGACACCTCCAAGGAAATCTACGACAGACTGGTGAGTTTATTTAAAGTTAATGATGCAAATCAAGTTTTGTTTCTTAGAAATAAGTTGAGGGAAATCAAGAAGGGTAAAGATGAAAGTATGCAAGCATACTTCTTAAGAATCACCGAGATCAAGAACGATCTTCTATCTATTGGGGAAACCATTACTGACAGAGAAATGGCACTCACAACTCTCAAAGGATTACCATCTGAATGGTATGTGTTCAGGACTACTCTTCTGAACAATAATGTAATTCCTAGTTTCAAGGAATTAATGGCTAGATGCATTCAAGAACAAACAAGGGTAGAAGAGCAGGAAATGCCCTTGCCTAAAGGTCCTCCTGCTGCTTTTTCTTCTCATGCTAAGAAAAGAAATAATTCTGGGTCTAAATCGAAAAGAAAGGCTGGATTTAAGGGTGGAAGAAAAGGACGATGTTTCATTTGCAATAAAGCAGGTCACTATGCAAGGGAATGCCCTGATAGAAAGGACTCTCACCGTGACGATGATCAAAATCCCTCTCATGGTAATCGAAGGAATGGAAAATTCAACAACAAAGGAAAAAGGAATGCGGGAAATCAAGGAAGAGGGCAACCATTCAAGAAGGCTAGAAATTCCAGGTATGAATCTAACACTGTTGACGATAAGCAGATTGAATATTATCTATCAGCTACTCTATCTACCTCCGCTCCTTCGGACTCAATGGGAATTTGGCTCATTGATAGTGGTGCCTCAAGACACTTCACTGGTTACAAAGAAGTACTCTATAATCTGGTAGAGAAAGAAATTAACCTGGAAATTGTCCTTGGAGATGACATGAAATACCCAGTGAAAGGTGTAGGCAATGTTTCTCTTAAACTGAATCAAGGTAATACGATTCACTTACAAGATGTATTATATGTACCTGATCTCAAAAAGAACCTGGTATCCATCTCGGCAATGGAAGACAAAGGCTATAAGGTAACCTTCAGCGATGGTAAGGTACGCATATGGAAAAATAATGTTAAAGATGCTTTCACTCTTGGGTTTCGAGTTGATTCTTTATATCAAGTCGGTGGAAGTCTGCTAGGTGTCATGTCTTGTGACACAACACTTGAGTCTGAACTTTGGCATCGGAGGTTTGCCCACCTTTATTACAAAGCTCTACCCGATGTAAGACAGATGGTAACAGGGATCCCTGAATTCCAAGTAGAGAAAGAAGGTGTATGTCCGGGATGTGCCGAAGGAAAGCTCAAAAGGGGCCCATTCCCTTCAAGTCAAAGCAAGACCTCCGATATATTACAACTAGTTCACTCAGACATATCAGATATGATGCCTGTGAACTCCTTGGGAGGATACTCATATTATCTCACTTTTACAAATGACCATTCTCAAAAGACCTGGATATACTTCTTGAAAAAGAAGGATGAAGTGTTCCCTTGGTTCCGACACTTCAAAGCCCTAATCAAGAATCAAATCGAAAAGAAGATCAAGATCTTAAGAATTGACAACGGGACTGAATATGAATCTAATGAGTTCCATGATTTTTGTAAAGAGGCTGGCATCAAGAGGGAGACTACTACACCATATACTCCTGAACAAAATGGTGTGGCAGAAAGGAAGAACCGCACAATTATGGAAGCTGTCCGGGCCATGCTACATGATCAAAGTCTTCCTAAGTTTCTATGGGCTGAAGCTGCAAACACTGCCATATATGTACAAAATCGATGCCTTCATCAAGCATTGGGTTCCAAGACTCCTGAAGAAAAATTCACCGGTAAGAAACCTGATGTTTCTCATTTTAAAATTTTTGGAAGCCCTGTATACTTTCATGTGCCGAAAGAGAAAAGAAATAAATTGGGAGCATCTGGAAAGAAGGGAATTTTCGTGGGCTATGGTGAAAATACTAAAGGCTATAGAATCTATGTAGTCGGTCAAAGGGAAGTCATAATTAGTCATGATGTCACCTTTGACGAAGATATGGCTCTCAGCAAGGTGATCAATCTTCCGACTTTGAGGAGTTCTCAAGAAGCCGACACCAGGGAACCGAAAGAAAAGGATGATGAATCAATGCCTGATGTAGAAGAACCCATGGATCCGATTGATCCTCCTCCATATGAGCCTTCCTCTTCTAGGAAGAGGCCTTCATGGCTTAAGGGGTTACTTGATGATGCTGAAGGACATGCGGCACCCCGAGGAACCTTTCGTGAAAGTAAGAAACCTCATAGGTATCAAGGATACCTGACCATCATGAGCACGATCATACAAAATGAGCCTTCGTAATTCTCAGATGCCGTCAAGCATCAAGTATGGAAGGATGCTATGACCGAAGAATATGAGTCTATCATAAAGAATGATGTTTGGGAAGTAGTTCCTAGACCCCAGGACAAGACCGTTGTTACTTCCAAATGGCTTTACAAGATAAAGCATGCAGCAGATGGAAGCACGGAAAAGTATAAGGCTCATTTTGTTGCTCGAGGTTTCTCCCAAAAAGAAGGTATAGACTATGATGAGATATTTGCACCTGTTTCCATATATACGACCATCCGCTCGATCATAGCCCTTGCCGCTTCACAAGGATGGAACCTACATCAGATGGATGTCAAGACTGCGTTCTTGCATGGCTCGATCAAAGAAGAGGTCTACATGGAGCAACCCGAAGGATTTGAGATTTATGATCAAAAATCTCATGTATGCAGGTTGAAGAAAGCTCTCTATGGGCTGAAGCAAGCACCCCAAGCATGGTATGAGAGGATCGATAGCTACTTGATGAAGCTGGGATTCACTAGGAGTGAAGCTGATCCTAACCTTTACTTTAAGGTTGAAGATGACAAGCCTCTCATACTGGTGTTGTATGTGGATGACCTCTTTCTAACAGGTGCAGACCCTCTCATTCACAAATGTAAGAGGGAGCTGGCCTCTGAATTTGAAATGAAAGACCTAGGACTGATGCACTACTTCCTAGGACTTGAAGTGTGGCAAAAGCCATGAGAAATTTTCCTATCTCAAGGAAAATATGTGGTGAAGATATTGGAAATATTCGGAATGGTGGACTGCAAGCCTGTAACTACTCCGATGGAGCTTGACTTCAAGAAGTTAAGCGGTAGTGCTGCTGGACCTATTTTACGAAATGCTACCGAGTATCGGCAACTCGTCGGAGCATTAATGTTCTTAGTGAACTCCCGTCCAGATATATGCTTTGCAGTCAACACGTTGAGCCAACATATGGTTGAACCCCACCACATACACTGGATTGGTGCCAAGAATCTGCTGAGATATCTTCATGGCACTATCACTTATGGGTTAAGATACATTGCCAGAGATGTGAGACTATTTGGATACACAGATGCTGACTGGGCAAGCAAGGTGGAGGACCGTAAGAGCACTTTCGGGTGTTGTTTCTCCTTGGGATCTGCTTCGATATCCTGGATGAGCAGGAAACAAAAGTCGGTGGCTTTGAGCACCGTCAAAGCAGAGTATATTGCTGCTAGCATGGCTTCTTGTGAGGCAGTTTGGTTGCGAAAGCTCTTCAGTGAGTTGTTTGGATTCACATTGGATACCACTGTGATCCTTTGTGACAACCAAAGTGGGATTCGTTTGTCAGAGAATCCCGTATTCCATGATCACTCCAAGCATATTGATATCAGATACCATTATATTCGAGATATGGTGCAACGGGGAGCTATAAGGCTCCATCATATCGGTACAGATGAACAGGTCGCCGACATTCTGACAAAACCCCTTGGGAAAGTAAAATTTCTGAATTTCTGTGAACAACTTGGAGTTGTTCAAAGACCCTCCAATGAGGGTCATGTATGATGCATTGAGCTCTGAGAGCTCCAGGGGGTGCGGGGTGCTTCTTGGAGCAGCATATGACCACAGGATTATTCACTATCCCCTGGTGGTATACATGTACACCCCGTGGCGACATTGTAGCAGGATTGATGTGTTCACCTGTGAGGCCTGGATTGATGTGTTCTCCATGGCAGCCTGGATTGATGTGTTCTCCATGGCAATTGTAGCAGGATTTATGTGTTCTCCTGTGAGGCCTGGATTGATGTGTTCTCCATGGCAATTGTAGCAGGATTATGTGTTCTCCTGTGAGGACAGGATTGATTAGTTCTCCTGTCGAGGCATCCTACCCACGCAGTCTGGGACTCATGGGAAGTACCTCTCATCTGATCAATGAGCAGGGAAATGAAGTTAGGGACCATAGTAGTACCGATGGACGCATCGTTGTAACTACCGTACTCCCTACGCTAGGATGACCTCCATTGATCTGGGATCAATGATACTGGTCTGGGACCAGCGGTAGGAGTTGTACCATACTATGACGCTGACTTCGGGTCGGTTGAGACTAGTCTGGGATCAGTGGTACATACTCTGAGACTGACTTTGAGTCAGTGGAGGATGATATTGGTCTGGGACCATTGGAGTTGTACTCACTATGACGCTGACTTTGGGTTGGTTGAGACTGGTCTGGGACCAGTGGTACATACTCTGAGACTGACTTTGAGTCAGTATGATACATCCTCGATCATTTCTTCTTCTTCATAATTCGGACAAAAGCAGAGTAGAACATAACAATGCAAGAGCAGAGCAGAACAGAACAAAACAGTACAGATCAGTGCAGGGCAAAACAAGACAAAGAAAAACAGGAAAAATAGAGCAGAGCAGGGCAAGGGTCAGGCTGTACAAGGCATTGCATTTGATGGATGAATAGTAACGACCGATAGGCAGATTGCAGATGAATTTCTCCATGATTGAGAGGGAGTGTTAAAATTGGCAACCAGGGCAAAACTTCATGTGGGTCATCTTATTCATGGCTAATAATATTTTTATTAGATTCCTCTCGTCAAGAGGTGTAGGATTGATATAAATATCATCCAATTCCGATAAGTATTCATGGAGATATGAATTTATTTTGATTATGGAATTATTATCAAGCCGACCTACAACTCATGTAGGCTCAAAAGCCCAACAGTCACATCTATTCACCCACCAACGTTGTGTATAAATATAAGAGGACTTTTCCTCATTCAGACACACTCATCTCGTCACATCTCTCTCTCTCTACTGCGCAGATATGAGTCTCTTCTCTACTGCGTTGAAATGGGTCTCTCTCTCTCACACATGTGAAGCCGGAAGCTGTTGAATTTGAAGCTGCAACTGCAGAAGTAAAGATTGACTTGCGTGGCCTAGAAGATCTCCTCTTTGGAACTGCGCTGTAGGTTCATCTGAACCTCCTCTGAAAGCCGCAACTTTTGGTGGTGGAATGAAGTCAATCCGACGAACGGTTTGCAAGATATCGACTGCCCTAGTTTGAAGCCGTAAACTGCTGAATCTGAAGCTGCAACTGCAGAAGCAAAGATTGACTTGTGTGACCTAGAAGATCTCCTCATCTGAACTGCATTGTAGGTTCATCTGAACCTTCTCTGGAAGCCGAAACTTTTGGTGGTGGAATGAAGTCAATCCGACTGTCGGTTTGTGAGATATGGTCTGCCCTAGTTTGATAATGAAGCTGCTAATGCTGATGCTACTGATCTAGGGTTTGCTACTGCTGATATGAATCAGATTTATTGTACTATTTATCTCTGCTGAATTATTGAAGATAAAAGAAGATTTGATCAAAGGGTTTCCCCACACATTGTGGGGTTTGTCCCTGGCTAGCCGCCACATCTTGTGTCTCTTGTCTTGGCTTGTTTTCTGTTGATCGTTTAATGTTCTATCTGCACTTTACTTTATGTACATGTGATTGCTAATCGGTGGAATATAATAAGAAAAAGAAGTAAACTGTTATAAGCATAGAACTTACCATAACTTAACATCAACCCGCGTATACAACGGCCCTACACGCAACTGTGTGTAAAGGGAACCTGCGTGTATGCGAGTTAAAGTTTAAACATAAAAACTAACGGTTGAAACTCTAATTTTTTGCAGGATGACTATCACATGGAGGGAAAGAGAGCATACCACAATTGATAATGAGGTAATGAATGACCAAAATGCACTAGATGCTCTAAGAGGCTGTGGCTTATTGAAATTCTTCAAAATGCAAAACATGAAAGCCAACACGCGCTTGCTCGAACCACTGATCCACTACTGGAGTGCAAAGGATGACGCATTCATGATAGAACAGATGCCTCTATGGATTGAGGTCGAAGACATCTACTTTATTATCGGTCTCTCCCAAAGAGGGGAGGTCGTGCATTCGACTAGCAGGACAAGAAGTAGTCTTTCAGTAGAAGACTATGTCCATATATATTGTCCTCGACATCTAGAGAAGAGTGGAAGTCAAATTCCAATCAAACATGTGGAAAGTTTATCCCTTAGGATTCTGTTATTTACCATTGCATAGGTAAATGGGTCAGCTTCGCTGCATCAGGCATCACAAGTGTCCATGAGCTTGGCAGTGGAATGTCTTACCATGGTATTTGACTGGTGCACGCCTCTTCTGACTAACATGAAGAGCCAATTGACCTCTATATAGAAGGGTCAGACAAAGAATTTTGGATATGGGACTATCTTATGCTCATTCTTCTTCGAGAAGGTACCTGGGCTACGTCCCAAAGTATCTGTGTCCATCAGCAGCCCTAGAGATCCATGAATGGGTAGATGGGTGGACTTGATGAAATGCCTTGGAGGTGGGGATGTGCCTAGAACGAATTTTGATGATGAGTTTTTCACTTGGTGGGACCAACAGATCATCGTAGTCGATGACTACCCATATGCCGGTATGGATTTTCAAGGAGATCCAGACTTAGTGTTACCACCCAATGCGGCATGGGGAGACATAGGTAACAATTTTTTAAGTTTTTGTGAACTTTTAAGATTTTTTGAATTTTTTAAAATGAAATGAACTTAGAAATATTTTTGATGATACAGAATACTGACAAAATTACTATGTTCCAGATGTGGGTCCAGTGAGACCAAATGGATTTCCGAGGCACCGGCGTCGCAGAAGAGGGGTTAAAGAGGCAGCAGCTGAGACAGAGAGAGTCCTATATGTAGTTCAGAGAAACTTGGTGAGACTAACTCACCAGGTACCTATGATAGCCATAGAGGACCTACCTGAGGAGATGCAGCGCTGCATGGTAGGGGTACCATGGGACTGGATCGGGATACTTCGGCATGTAGCCAATGCGGTGGTTAAATTTTTAGCCGCTTATCCTAAGCCGGGTCGATAAACAGACCTATGTATGACTGGACATGATTATGGGCATGAACCCAAGTTTTGAGGGAATCTTATCCCAATTTTGTACATTATTTTTTGAACACTTTATCTATATACAGGTGATTTTATGATATATCTACAAATTCGAATTTTTTGATGTCAATTAATTAGATGAATGATTAATGTGCCAATCTAATGCTTGATTAGCAATAGAGTCTGCTAATGAATTCTTAGATCATGGAACATGAACATATGCAATATAAATAAATGATCGCTGCAACATTCTCACTCTCAAAAATTTGCGATATAAATAAGGATCACGAACCCAATAAATGTTATTTAACTACGACACCACCAGCTGTGAGTCTAGATAAATGACCAACGAATCAATCCCATAATAAATTGCTTCGGATAGTAAATTAAGAACGGCAGTATATTCGGAAATGTTATTCGAAGCAGGGCCAATACATACTCCCATCAACACCATCAACTGGCCAGATGGGTAATAAATCACCCAAGCCATGGAAGCAAGATTCCGAGTGTGCCGACTAGCACCATAAATGAATCTGAAATATATCGAATCATCCATCAACACCTGCCAAAGCAGATCAAAAAATGTCGATATCACAATAAGACAAATATGTACAAAGATACAATATATACAAACAAGCAATTGCTCGGCTGAAGCCTAAGCAAAATACTTCTTAAGGTAGAGCCCATTTCAGGGCTCTACCAGCTTGTTCCCTTCAAAATCAATTAATTCATAGGCCCATTTTCCCAAAACTCGCTTGACTATAAAGGGATCATACCACAGAGACTTGAATTTTCCTGCCCCCAGGGTGTCTTTGTCTTGGTCATAGACTAAGACAAGGTCGCCTTCAGAAAAAACCCGAGGACAAACAACTTTATCATATTGAGTTTTAACCCTCTTCTTGTAGGCGTCATTTATTATGGCTGCATCTCGACGTTGCTCATCAAGATGTTCCAAATGAACAACGCGTTCTTCGAGACTAGACGTCTCTGGAAGAAGTTCTACAGCTAGCTTAAGGGACGGAATTTCACATTCGATAGGAAAAATAGATTGCAGCCCGTAAACTAATTGAAAAGCAGTAAAACCAGTGGCGGTCTTAACCAAGGTTCGATATGCCCAAAGTGTCGGGTACAACATGGTGTGCCAATTGGATTGATTTTTATCAATTGTCCTTTGAAAGATAGTCTTAAGGGACTTATTCACGGCTTCGACTTGCCCATTGCCCTGAGGATAATATGGAGATGAATGCTTCTACCGGAAGCCCAACTTAAGAGCCAATTTGGTCATCAATTGATTCTAGAAGTGACTTCCATGGTCAGTGACAATCTCTCTTGGGATACCAAATCGTGAAATCACCTGGTTGAAGAAAAACAAGGCTACTATTTCACGATCGTTTTTGTAAGTAGGCATGGCCTCAGCCCACTTTGTAAAGTAGTCCACAGCCACAATGATGTACCTGTGATTCACCGCCAAAGGTAGATTACAAGTAGTAAAATCAATGTCCCACTTCGTAAATGGACCAATAGTGATAACAGGAAAAAGTGGAGTTGGATGCGTGCACATTTTTTGGGTATAGATTTGACAAGGATGGCAGTGTTTGACCGCTTCAATACAATCTTTGAAAATTGAAGGCCAAAAGTAGCCTTCACGCAAAATTTTCTGGGTTGTTGCAAGCCCTAATAGACGACCACCACAAGCACCACTGTGGCAATTATTAAGTACAGACTCAGCTTCTTCCAAAGTTAAGCAACACCTAAGGATTGAGTCAACCCCTCAGCGATATAATGTATCTATAAGAAGAGCTTCGGCGTAATTCACATAATGAAAGACTTTTGTCGACGCGTTTCGAGCCAGCAAGTGTGGCTCATCGTCAGGACAAGTTGAAGAAACAGATCCAGCTTTGCGTGTTAAATAGTATGAGCAGGGCCTCCAACAGCTATCTAGAGTAACAGCTAGTTTTGACTTAGGGACAGTCAAAAAGTCAAATTGATTATTTCAAGGAAGATAGCAATGACCATACCTATATATAAATATATAATTATATAAATGAAATAATTTAAGAAGGGGTTTACTTTAATAATTAGTTAAATGTATAATTTAATAATTAAAAAAATTTTAATTGAATGGGAATTAGTTAAATTGAAGACCTAACTTATTTATAAACAAGGTAAATGTAATTAAATAAAATAATAATACAAATCAGCAAATAAATAAATAATAATAATATATATTCGCTAGATAAATAAATAAATAGATAAAAATCTATATAAAAATAAAAATAAAAATAATATATATAAATTAGTTATGAAAAAAAATAATAATAATAATAAAGTAAATACTAATAAAGATATATATCCATTAATATATAGATAAATTACCAATACTAACAATATATAAAAATTAGTGACGAAAAATAATAAAATAATAATAATAATATATCTTCCTTAATAGATAAATAAAATTAGTATATAATAAAATAATAATAATATATATAAAAATTAGTTACGAAGAACTACTTTAAAAAAAATTAATAATAATAATAATAAATAAATAAAGAAAAAATAATAATAATAATAATAATAATAAATATAAATAATAATAATAAATAATAATAATAATAATAATAATATTAGATAAAATAATAATAATAATAATAATAATAAATAAAATAAATAATAATAATAATAATAAATAATAATAATAATAATAAATAAAATAATAATAATAAATAAATAAATAATAATAATAAATAATAATAATAATATATATAATATATATAATATAATAATAATAATAATAAGTAAATAAATACTAGCTATAATAATAGATACCAATATCAATCCGGGAAAAAGGAGCGACACAAAATAAACAGGAGAAGGCCTGGAAAGAGTTCAGGGCCAAAAAGGATAAATCAAAGGAGAAAGGAAGGCTCCACGGGAACGACAAAAGCGAAAAAAGATGAAAGAGGGGGGGGGAGACTAAGAAGAAAGGGCAGGGATCCAACATCTACTGATCTTCCAGCCGTCATCTCTATTGAGATTGTTAGGCCTTCTTTCGATCTCAATAGCTTCCCTGAGTTTCCGATGATGGAACTGGGCAACCTTGGCAATAACCTTAGCCTCCTCAATACAAACGTGATGCTTGGTCTTATCCACATGCTCTGCCAGCGCTGAAGACTTGGTTCTCCCATGTTTTAGGTCAGCAGCATGTTCGCAAATCCTCTGATGGATGGAGCGCCCTGTTTCCCCGATGTAGGGGGTCCCACAAGAACAAGGGATCAAGTAGACACCCTTCATGTCCTTGGGGTTAACGGGATCTTTAACCGATCGGAGGGAATTACGAATAGTTTTGAGGGGTCTAAAGGAAGAGGGAATATTATACCTTTTAAGGATCTGAGCAATCCTGTCCGTGGTACCTTGGACATATGGAAGGTGGACACCTGGTCGGCGTTCCTTAGGTTCTTTCCTAATAACTGCATTTCTAGATGCTTTAAGGAAAGCCTTTCGACCAAGGCGCCTACTATATCCATTTTCCACAAAGACATCAAGGAGATGGGATCTCTCCTTATCAAAGCTCTCATTATCAGAAATCCGGAGGGCACGAGTAGCGAGGGTGTTAAGGACACCCATCTTCTGAGCAGGGAAATGATGGGAATCGGCATGAAGATACTGCTCAGTATGTGTTTTCTTCCGGAACACAGAGTGGGAGAGATAGCCATCCTTATTCTTAGAAATAAGAATATCCAGGAAGGGGAGGCAACCATTGACCTCTTTCTCCATGGTGAACTTAATGGCAGAGGACTGACCGTTGAGGTGATTGAAGAAGTGATCCATCTCCTCTTGGCCATGGGACCAGATGACGTTAGTGTCATCCATATACCTTTTCCAAAGCTTGGGAAGGAGACGAGACGAGGCCAAAGCTTTGGCTTCGAAATCTTCCATAAAAAGATTCGCAACAATCGGGGAAAGGGGGGAGCCCATGGCAACACCACAAGTCTGTTCAAAGAATTCACCCTCGAAACAGAAGAAAGTGGAAGTGAGACAGATCTCAACCAGATGCGCGATATCGGGATCTGTTAGGCGATAGATCACCTCCAAGGCCTCCTTTATAGGGATGCAAGTATAAAGAGAGACCACATCAAAGCTGACGAGAATGTCCTCAGGGTCCAGCCTAATGTCCTTAAGCTCCTTAATGAAGGACGCAGAGTCCTTAACAAAGGACTCGGTGCGGCCGACAAGGGGCTTAAGTTTAAGGGCAAGGAACTTAGCAAGAAGGTAGGTAGGACCACCAATGGTGTTGACGATAGGCCTTAGAGGGGCCCCTTCCTTGTGGATCTTAGGTAACCCATAGATCCTAGGAGTAATGGGACTGCTGTATCACCAATGATAACATAGTTTTTGGCAAGGTGACGTAAATTTCGACACTCATCTTTGGAGAAAGCAGGTGGGAACTTCAAAGTTAGGAAATATATAATGATATCTTCGTACCAAGGATCTTGTGAAGAAATGAGGAATAAATGTTTGTCGGGAAAATTTTCCTCATAAACAATGGCTTCCTCACAAGGCAGCTCTGAAATTAATTTCGCAAAAACTAATGACTTCTTAAATTTGGCTGACAAGAACTCGAGATTGAATTATTGCAAAATAATAATGCATTGATTATACTTGCCCCCAATCACACGCCTACTAAGGACACACTGAAAAGGATTGATAGCTGCTAAGACGAACATTTTGCGCAGCAGAATGTAATGACGAAGCTGTTGGACAACATGGCCAGCTGCCAAGGCCAATTTCTCGATGGGAGAATAGCATAGCTCAGGGCCTACTAAGCCTCGACTCAAGTAGTAGATTACATGCTCACTGAGAGCATCATCCTCCTAAACCAGAACCATACTAATGATTGATTCTGCCGCTACGAGATACAAAAGGAAATCTTTTCCATAATCTGGTGGACTCAACAGTGGAGCAGAGGTTAATTCCTTTTTCAAAACATCAAAATATCGTTGCACGAAGTCGTCCCATAAAAATGGAACTCCTTTATTAAGCAAATGCATAAATCCTTTGGTAATCTCGGTGTAATTTGCTATAAATCTACTCAAGAAATTTGCCTTTCCTTAGAGACTTTGAAGTTGACGAATGGAAGACAGGGGAGGCAATTGAATTATTGCCTCAACCTTGAAAGGATCAACACGAATCCCTTCAGTTGATATGATGAATCCTAACAGCCAACCAGATGTGACCGCAAAAACACACTTATTTGGATTCAACTGGATTTTATAAAAACGACATCTCTCAAAAACTAACTGAAGGTGGCTGGCATGATCAATTTTCTTGTGAGAACGAGCAGCTAAGTCATCCAAGTATGCTTCAATAACGTGCTTGATGTCATGGAAATCATAAGACATGGCCCGCTGAAAAGTAGCTCCAGCATTTTTAAGACCAAAAGGCATCTTTGAGTATGCAAATGTGCCTCAAGGACAAATAAAAGTTGTCTTGTGTTGATCCTTTGGACGAATAGTAATTTGATTGTAACCAGAGAAAATGTCCATGAACAAAAAATTTCATTACCCGCACATCCATCAACAATTTGATCAATAAAAGGTGTGGGGTAATTGTCTTTTGGACAAGCTTTATTTAAATCCCTAAAGTCGATACATACTCGGATCGTTCCTTGCTTCTTATCTACCAGGACTGGATTGGAAACCCACTCAGTTAGAGGAACGGGGTATATGAAACCCGCCTTAAGAAGCTTTTCAACTTCAGCTTTAATAGCCGCTGCTTTCCGAGGATTGACCAGTCAAAGCTTCCAAAGAATAGGTTTGGCGTTTTCATACATCTTGATCTCATGCTAGACTATAGATGGATCAATTCTAGGCATTTCCTCATAAGACCAAGTGAAGACATCTCAAAATTCTTTAAAGAGGTCAGTGTAGATTTGAATTTCTTTAGGGGAACAATCAGCTCCGATGAAGACATTTTCTATTACGTTAGGATTCCTAGAGATGTTTACAGGTACAGTTCATGAGATAACTGACATGTTACCTTCGGCAGAAAGTTGTGTTGGAGCCAAAGGGTGTGAAACTGTACAAACATCACTAGTAAACAGATTGGAGAACCTAGATTCAACTTCATGCAATGGAGGAAGAAAATATGAATGATGATGTAAATATTCCCATGGCCGATCCACACCCATCATTGCCTCCAAAATTGCTTCTTCAGATGGTAAGACTGCATCCAAGCAATTCAGAGAATGATGTAAATATTCCCATGGCCGATCCACACCCATCATTGCCTCCAAAATTGCTTCTTCAGATGGTAAGACTGTATCCAAGCAATTCAGAGCCGAAGTAGAATCGACGATGCAAGCCGGATCCACATCACCATCTAACTTGTCTTGTGAAAAGGGAGTGGGATGGTTGTCTGTAGAGTTAATGATAGATCGATAGCTAAGTTCCGCCGTAGACATGGGAAATGCCATTCCACCAACCTGCCCTCCATCTAATGTGGTGGTAGATGAAGGTAACGTCCAAGGGTCCGAAAAATAATGAGTTCGAAATAACTCTTTCCATGAAGGTCCCCTAGAGGATGAAATTGCATTAATTCTAGTTGTAGGAGCAGGAAGGTCAAATATACCCATTAATGAAGAGTACATCCCAACTCCTAAATTCTCAATGGGTTGACGGGGATTGTCCACCAATGGAACGGTAGAATCCAAAGTTGCGTGGGAGTCACCTGGAGAATAATCCAACTGAACAATTTTAACAATCCTCCCCTCATGAGGAAAACAGAGGATGCGAAATAACGATGAAACTATGGCATTCATCTCATAAATCAAATTCCTGCCTAAGAGGAGGTTATAATCCAGGTTGGCATCAATGATTTCTACCTCAATATTTACGACCTTTCCCCCAACACATATAGGAAAGGTCAGGATAATCCCATGTGGCCTATGAGAATGTCCATTAAATGATGTCAAGAGAGTCGATGAAGGAACAGCTGAAGGTGATCCAATGGCCTTCCAACATGACATAGACATTACGCATGTGGAAGCTCCCTCATTTATAACTGTCCGAAAAATATTGGTGTTTCGGTAAGTGGACTTTATTTGGAAATCCATATGGTGAGGAAGTCTCTTTTTGACATTCAGCATATCAAAAGTGAGAACTAAATAATTCTTTGGATCTACTGCACCAATTGCCGAAAGCAAAGCACTTCTCTAAGCAGGGCACGATTAGAGTACCTTCAATGCAGACATAGCACAAGGACTTTGAGCCAAATCTTCTAAAATCGAGTAGTTATGGGCTACCCTTTAGTTAGGGTTAATAGTCGAGCGCTTTGTGAAACCTTTCGGTATCCGAGGTATAGACTCAACAGAGGGTCGCTCAATATGAAGTGGGTATGTGGCTTCGGGAACATATTTAGCCTTATATTTTTTCTGTTTCACCATAATCACATGCTCGCGTAGTGACGTCAATATGAGAGCTCATCATATAAATATTTGATGAATTTTCCCCTTCCTGGTTTCCCCCTGCGAAGGTACCAGCATTTGAATTCGTGCCAGCAAGTAATTGCTACCCTTAGGGAAAAGGGTTAGTTAGATCATCTTGGGAGCTAGAGGACCCTTGCTGCACTAATAAGCACTGAGCATCTTGTATCTTAGGGCAGAGGTGAGTCAAATGATCTCCATTGCATAACTTGCGTGGAAACTTTACCTTTTTCTTGGACTCCTTTCTACCCTCACCGACACCGTTGCCGGGTTTGTTTGCATTGTCTTTCCCTTCCTGGTTCTTCTTCTTACCTCGTTCCTTCCTCTTCCCATCAGATTTTTTATTTCCTTTGGGGTTAGATGTTGTGTGTGGAGCATGATTGTTCAGAGGTCTTTGTTTCAGCCGGATGTATACCCCAGAAAGTTTGTACACCCCTCCACGCGGGGGGGTGCGGGGGGGACTTGTCAATCTGGGCCGTTCATTAGGCAGATGATCTGAAGGTAGAACTTATGTTTAGTTTAGGGTTTTTTGCCCTAAAAGGAAACCCCTCTCTTTGTATGAGGGCATTGTATTGGAGGTTGAGATATAGATGTGTATTCTATGAGCGAGAAACTGAGAGGTGAGACTGTGAGATAAAATAGAGGATATTACAGCGGATTTGTTGTAGGTTGTGTCTCTTCATTTTGCTGGATTATAGAAAGGAAGGACTGGCTGTTCGGGGTGGACGTAGCCCAAACTGGGTGAACCACGTATATCTGTGTCTCTATTGTTTTATGTGTTCTCTGTGTTTATATTCCTACAATATTTTATGTGTTCCATTGCTCCGTAATATATAATTTTCTAACATTAGAGGCCTGGACGATGTTTATAGAGGTAGGTTGGGAAGGTGTAGGTGTAGACAGTGCTGCCTGGTTAGAATAAGCAGTTTGTAGAGACAACTTCTGCAATTGATTCAAAAGGTTCACCATGTTAACATCAATTGATCTGACTATACCATCGACATCGGGGCCTGGCTTCGGTTTGGCTAAATCGACCTTAGATCTAGAAGCATCAGGTAGAATTTTCTGAAGAATCCTAGACTAAGAATATATCAGTTCTAATTGTTGCGCTCAAAAAATAGCCTTCTCTTCCGAATAAACACCAAAAAGAGACACTTCCTTTGAGATCTCAGGTTGTAATGATTTGAGAAACCATTCGAGAAGGAATTCTGGTGGAATTTCAGATTTGATAAGCCTTTTTCTCCTTCTCCATTCTTGGATGTGATCTGAAATGTCAGTTGCAGTGTCTTGCTGAAAGTTAGCCAAAAGTTCAGTTCCAGCTTCATATCGGACAAGCAATTGAGAATTGTTCAAAAATATATTAGCCAAATCACATAAAGAAGTATAGGTGCCCCCTGGCATCTCTATATACCATTTGGCCACATTTCTGATTAGGGTGCACTGAAATAACCTCAACCTGATCGAATCATCTATCAGGGAGTTGGATGAGCACCATAAGTGAAATGTGGTCACATGGTCTCCTGTATCTTCACCACTTTTCGCCTCGAACTTTGGGATATCCAAGGGAATTTTAGTTGGGACCAGAGGCCAAGCCGGATTGTATCAAATCAGATCATTCGTCAATTTATTTAAGTCTAGCAAGTTAAGTATGGCCAGAAAAGGAAGTCATGGGGGACCTTGGGAATTCCATCCAGAGCGGGCGAGGTTCCCAAAGGTCTGAAAAGAATGACCTGGATTTTGAAAAACACCAGGTTGCCCGAAGTAACTCGTAGAGCCTGCTGAACCAAAAGGTGATCCTTGTGGTCCAGCAAAATTTGGAGTTTGACCAACTCCTGCCGAAAATCCTCTGTAACCAGTGAAGTTACCCCCTAACGAAGTATTGAAAGGAGCTGACAGCCCCTGATAAGGATTCCATGTGTTAGCAAAGGGTGGAAAATTCTAAAACGAATTAACCGAAGAATACAACACATTCCCTTGTTGGCCAAAAAATTGATTCCCAGCTCCTATCCCATTAACCGCAGGGTTTGTCCAACTCTGGAAGGAGTTACTACCTTGACTTGTAAAAGGAAAAGGCATTGACTCTACTGTCAGATTGGAATGTGGTATATGACCACTCCCAAATGGGAAACCTTGAAAAGAAGTTGATCCACTTATCATGGATGTAGAGGCGGTCGATGGTATGTTCAAAGGAACTGAAGGAATCCCATGAGACAGCATTCCATAAGGGAAAAATCCAAAATTGGATGTAGTATCTTGAGAATTTCCACTCATTGATGGAATGGAAGTAGACCCAAATATAGTCGTGCTGGGAGTAATAGAAAGGATGGAAATAGTTCCTCCCCCTTATACAGATATGGGAGTCTGCATGCTCGCAACACTCGTCGTAGATGCCATGCTTCTAGCAGTGGTCAACGAAGGAATAGATGTATGTAAACCTGGACTTGAAGGCCTATAAGCCGGAGTGTCGACGTACAATAGAACGTCCGGATGGTCAGGAGGAAGAGGAGAATTCGGAGCCGCAACCTACTCTGAAAGCTCTTCAACTTTGATATTATCTTCTGACTGAAAGAGTACTTGAGAAAGAACTAGTGTGTTTCTCTCTAACTCTGTTTTGTGCCAGATCTATCTTGTGAACTAATGCCCTCAAGTGAAGGATCAATATCCAATGCGCCTGGTTCCATTGGTTGAAAACCACTGGTAGAATCGCTCCTACGCCTTCTAGGAGAAGGCTCAGGACTTGTAAGGCCCACGAAGTCTCCTAGACCGTCAAGATGGTCAGTCAGCCACTTTGAATTATTTAAAACATCTACTTAAAGACTCAAAAAAAAAATTATGGAGCTAGGTTGACTAGGAGCAAAAAACACTCACTAAAAAGTCCCTGAAGATATCAGCAATCAAACGACTCTCCAATATTTCCACTCTGAGTGATTAGGACCGGAATCCAAAATACAAGAAAGTTAATAACAAGGGCCTTCCAAAAATAGATTGGGGTAATTACGCCCTAGGCCTACTAGCGAAGGTATCAAAGGTAGTTACACTGACCTCCAAACAACAGCCTTTGCCGGTGCAAGGCCCCAAGCTTCGCAAGGGTGCCCTCCAGAAGTACTGTTGAACGTGATACAACGTCAACCTCAGGTGCCACAGGATTCCCCTCCACAGCCACCTGTGTGGTCCCTAGGATAGGCAAATATGGTCACCAACTCATATCAGAAGCCGAGCGGAAAATTCATGAGGTAGGATTCGACAAGTAAGAGAGAGGGTATCTCTCGTCCTTATCTTCACTCACCCTCATGCTTTACTCCCAGTTACGGAGCTTTCCCAGTCTCCCTAACGCTATTGGATTTCACTCATTAATCAAACTTCTATGTTTTTTAATTTAGAGTGGCCTTGGAGAGTTAACTCTCCTCTCACCTAATCCAAGGCCCTAATAAACCTAAACTTGTTGGTATATTCTGATGACAATACAAAAGCTCTAGTTTATTTTAATTAAGCACTTGATTTTAATGGTTTTTCTTTAAGTCAAGGGTATAGATGGAAGTGAAACCAATGGTGTTTGTATGACGCATAAGAAATCAATGAAAAACTAACTACATGAATGCAATCATTTTTTCTTAGATGAAAAGAGATCTCTACTTGGGTTCTACAAAACTTCTATAAAGCAAAATAATTTTTCTTTTCTTTTCTTGAAACACACTTCACACACCCAAAAACTAAAAGAC
The DNA here is from genome assembly GCA_031772625.1 of Pinus tabuliformis. Classification (NCBI taxonomy): domain Eukaryota; kingdom Viridiplantae; phylum Streptophyta; class Pinopsida; order Pinales; family Pinaceae; genus Pinus; species Pinus tabuliformis. The sequence goes on along the minus strand of CM062820.1, from coordinate 852,168,275 downwards.
TACGAATGCTTTAACAATGCAAACTACCCTAATGCAAGATATAATGGAGATGTAAGATCCTAAATCACTCTAAAAAGCGAAAGTAATTGTTTATAACTATCAACGAGCCAACTTAAGTATTGAAGAGGATACAAATTTTGAACACAAAATTCTCTCCAAACAAGAAGGACGAATTGTAAAAGATCGTAATTCACTTTCAAAAACCAAAAGAAACCAAAATCAAACTTGGAAAAAGAAAACAAAAACAAAGTTTTTTAAGATATTTTCTTTTTTCAAGAAACAACCAAAACAACTTTTTGAAATCACCCAAAATGCTACTAAAACTCAAAGATCGAAAAGAGAGCATAAGGAGTCTTTGCAAGTTACAAACTCGAAAATGAACGAAAACTTGAGCAAAAAAGGCTTCAACTTGTACTAAACAACCCAAACAGCAGCAAAGAGATTGACAAACTAACCAAGAAGCCAGGAAAGAAATACTTTTAAATTCGTCAAAAAGACTTTCAAAAAGACTTTCAAAAAGCAAGAAAAGCTCTAAGTCCACAAAACGAAGGAAATCAAAGCAAGTAGATCCAAAAACTGAGCTTGACACTGAAACTGAAAACAATCTCTTAACACATATTTCATTAAATTTGGAATTAAATAGTGGATTTAGAATTTAAAAATAACCAAATAACTTAATACTAGTGATTTCCTTGTAATAAAAATTTTCCAATTTTAATGAAATATGTGTTTCTTATTCTGGAGGACCAGAACAATCAAGAACTTCTGAACGAAGTCTTGTGTGCCAAAACACCAATCACAAACTCGCTCAAAAAGCAAACCTAGGCCAAATCTTTTCAATGAGGAAGAGACTTTGAAACAGTAAGCTTGCATAATAATTAAATTCTTCAAACAGAATTTGACCACACAGAGACTAAAACGACCAGGCAACAAATCTATCTTGCCAGAGAGATTTGAAAAAACAATGCAAAAATTGGTATATGTGACTGTGTTCAAACACAGAGGCGTGTACACACGCTTCTGATATAGGAAACTTGTGTATACGCGAGTTCACTTCACAGAAACAAGCGTGTGTATGCTACTGTAAACAGAGTAAAAGGCGTATACAAAGCTTTGCAAGAAAAGTAAAAAAAAAGCCAGATCAAAAAGATCAAACTTAAGGTATGAGACTCTAGTAGACCAAATAAGGCTGTAACAGCAAGCAAACCAAAGACTAAGCCCTGATTGACACTGAACAACCCAAACTAGGAATAACAAGATTGTTATCCCCAGTGGAGTCGCAAATTCTGTTTTGAGAATAAGTACCCTAGGGCTTTGGGTTAGAACCCCAATAAAGCAGAAGCAAACTACAACAAGAAACACTCATACAACTCAGGCAAAATGCTTATATAATCAAACTACGTAAGAGTGACCGTACCCGGATTTCCTTCGTTCGATTAGGTCCCACAGGGTTCAAACCCTCTGCAGCTCCCAATGTTCTTCAAACCTGAAAATCATTCAAGTCGAACACAGATAGCAGTATAGAAGTAAAGCATATTCACGAAATTTGACTTTATATCATATAAACAAATGATTGATCATACATCAAAACAACATTCATATATGAATTACAACATAATTTTATGCATAAACAAAGTTAATTTCGGAAACAAGACAGCATTTATTTTATTGTAGTAAGCTGTAAATAACAATAAAATAAATGTTGTCTTGTTTCCGAACATATGTTTTTTTCCCCTAGTTCAACTTGCAAGCTACTTAAAATCTCGTATGGAGTGTATGATCGTCCATCAAATGCTTTTAACATTGTTGATGATCGCGACAAAGGTGGTGAGCCTAAATTTTTCCCGCAACTCATCGACATAATACATGTAGATGCTCCCTCATCAATAATTGTTCGATGAACAGTTTTGTTGAGGGCTTTCACTTGAATAAGGAAAGCTAGTTGAGCTGGTAACTGAGGGTCATATCCTTTGTGATTAAAGGATACAAGATTGGAATCCGTTGGGTCAATCCCACCTATTACTGATAATAGATCCTGCTTTTGGGAGAGGAAATTTTGCGGGACCTCAAGTGTCGACATAGCAGGTGACGATTGGGCCAAGTCCTCTACTATATTATAATTCTGTGCTACTTTGGCACAAGGATTAAATGTCGATTTGTGTACTACTTCCTTTGGCGGCTTTATCATTGGTTCAGGAATGATGGGTGGCACAACTTCGGTCAAAGTTGTTGTCGAACTACTAGGTTGTTCATTAGCCTTGTTATTTGACAGCTGTGGATTCCCGTAACCTTTATTCCTTGTCAAAGCATCATTTTGCTGCTTTGAGATAGACAACATAAGCACTTGGGATCGGGAAGCATTTTTATTAGCAACCAGTTTGGTTCCCAGGTTCGGAAACGGATCAGTCAATACCGCTAAGGTTTTTGAACTCTTAAAGAATTTCTTAACTTCAGCTTTATGTGGACAATCTCTCATCTGATGATCCTCATCACATATCTTACACCCCACAGGGGGTTTCCTTTACCCAGAAGGGTTTGTAGAAGGTTTTAGTAGATGACTCATCCTGCTTCTTTTTTCTCCCTTTCTTTTTCTTCTTGCCCCCTGGTTTCTTCAGTTGTTTTCCCTTGTCGGTCGACACGGAATTTACTTTCGAGGCAAGAAGCTCCCCATTTGCATTTTGACTAGAAATCTTACGGGCCTTTTTAGATGTAGCCTTTGTTGATTTCGTGTTTGTAGTACCTATCACACCATCGCCGGCATGAGAGTCTTTGTTTGATTTAGGAGGGGGAGGAACGGAAAATTCTGGTCTAGGAGCATCAGGTATTTTATCGTAGAGCGTGCCAGACTGAGTATAGATCAAGTCTAGATATTATGCACGAGCAATAACTTGCTCTTCAGTGACGACTCCTCCCTTTGCCACATCTTCTGTGATAGAAGGTAATAATGACTTAATAAACCATTCAGCTAGCAGCTGATCAGGAACATATGTTTTTACCATTCTGCAACGACGTCGCCACTCATGAATATGATCAGATATGTGAGTGGCCGTTGTTTGCTTGAAATTGGTAAGAAGTTCTGTTCCCGTTTCATACCTTATGGGTAACTGAAAATGGGTTAAAAAGGTTGTGGCTAGGGTACTGAAGTTATCAAACGAAGCTCTAGGTAATTCGATATACCATTTTGCTGCCGGACCAGTTAACGTTCTCTGAAAAAGGCGAAGCCTAATCGAATCATCGTTTAGGGTGTTTGATGAACACCACAGATGAAAGGTCATCACATGATTCGACGGGTCTTCACCCGGATTTCCATTAAATTTAGGAATATCTGACGGAAGTTTATGCGGAATCGCTGGCCACCAAGGGGCATAAGCAATTGGATCATTCGTCAGCCGGTTTAGATCTGGTAATTCTAGAGTTGCTACAAAGGGCAACTGTTGATTCGGGTTAGGGGAAGCATATCCAGGATAAGATGGAATCGCCTGAGCAATGGGTCTTTGCATACCAGCATAATGTATTTGACGCTGGTAACTTTGATAAGGTTGATGGGCATAACCATTATAATATGGTTGTTGATAAACGCTTTGGAAATGTGGTTGCCCATTACTTACAAAGACTTGTTGCTCAGGTCCTTGATATGATTGCTGGAATGGTAGTTGTTGAGATTGAATCAGCCATGGTTGTTGGACCATTTTCTATTGCCCAATACTGGATGATTGACCAAGATTAGGAGTCAAACCTGCAACCTCAAGCATACCCTCTGCATATCTTAACCACCCGCACTATCGTGTGTTTCTTACCCCTTATGATCTCTGCATACATTTAAACTTTATTAATGTTGGATCGGGCGGTCAGGAGGGCCAACCCTCCGCATGTGAACGCCAACCCACAAACCACGCGTTACAGTTAGGGTCCACCCCAGTGGATAGTTCAACAACCATCAGTGCAACAGTCTCCGCATGTGAACATGACTTTTGTTACATCAAACAGTTAGCGCAACGGACAGTTCACCATACTCTGTGATGGTTAGTGGTATCGACATGTGAACGTGATGAATGTAACCCCAAGAAGTTAATCACTCCGATGGTTCCGACATACCATTACTCCAAACGGTTAGCATGTGTCCAGTATGGTAGAAGTTAAGGTTACGGTTAGCCTAATCCGCTTGATTAGCGCTAAACCATAACTTAAACTAAACTTAACACTAATTAACTCTCCGTTTAGTCTGGCGGAAGTTTGGCGGTGCCCGTTTAGTCTGGCTAACTAGAGTCATTCTAGAATTAGAGGAGAAATTGAAGGAAAACATTGTCTGAGTCATAGAGAAGGCAATTTTCGACCAAATTGAGCTCAGGAAAAGATGTTCTTTGCTAATTTGGACATTTGAACACATTGGTGCACGTATCAAAATACATATAGCTTTGTAAAACATAATTTTTCCATATTGAGCTAATACAGAGGCCTAAGCCATGGAAGTTGGACCAAGGAGATGTAGCCCAAGAGGGGTGAACTCCTTCATCAAAACAATGTGTTAAAGTGTCTCATTGATGGTTTGTTGTACTTTGAATGTCTATTTTTCAGTATTTGTGTTTGAAGCTATTCTTCTCATGAATGTCATTTTAAACTTAAGGAAATTTACCTAATTGCATACACAAACAGCTAATGAAACCTCAATACAATAAGCAATAAGCAAGAATATGTTTAGAAATCTTTAATTTTTATTAGCACAGCAAAACTAATCATACAAAATCAGATCACACATACCTCAATAGTTCTAAGAACTTGGTGACATATTCATCACTAGCTCATAGAACTCATTTTCCTTGCTATCGTAATAGTGTTCAAAAAAAGTATTATTATTTGAAAAGCCTTTCAAACTCATCCTAGGTAAATTCTTTCTCAACAATGCCTCAAACATTCTTCAGATCTTCCCACCATATATCGGTGTTCCCCTTCAAGCTATAGGTGGTGACTCTAGCTTTCATATTTTCATAATAGTCATGTATTCTGAAAAACTTCTTCATACCCAACAGCCAAGCTTCAGCATCCTCTACTTTCTTCATATCCCCATCAAATATAGTTGCCTTAGCTTTCTTAAATTATTCAAGCATGTAATCCTTCCCCTTGCTTCCTAAATGATGGTGATGATAAGGGTGAGAATAGTGGTGGTGTCTCCTTGTAGCGGAACTAGTTGGTTTGCTAAAATGATGTACTTGTGTGCTAGTTCCTCATGTTGGTGTGTTCAAAGATACATCTTGTCTCACAATGTCCTTGCTTCCCCGTATGTGCCTTTTCCTAGACCTGCTACCATCTTCTCCATTGGTATTACCTTATGCCACATGGTGGATTTTCATGTCTCTGTGACTGGCCCTCATCTCAAATTGTCTCTATCTATGCCAATCTGAGAGAATTTACATGATAACCACATTGATCTCAACTTTCCTTTCCTAAGCTCTTACCAGCCTCTCATTATTGGCCTTGAAGCTTCTCACCTCAACGCTCAAGCTTCTCAAGGTGTCCATCCAATCTGGAGAGTGATTCCCTCCCCCTTGGTCCATTGATCTTCCTTCTTCATTAACTCTAACCTAGTCACTTCCATGTTTTGATTGATCGGAATTGTACTCAACCATTCTGATCACCATTGTTGTATTTCCTTTGTCTTAAGTTGCTTGTGATGTGTTTTCAACTACACACACTATTATATTTTTCATGTGATAATCAATTAAACGTCATAATAATCATGAACCTTCCATTCATGGAGCTGTCATGGAGAACCTTTCTATGAAATAACAATCATGTTAGCATACTAACCACATTTAATCATCCATATGCATTAAGCATGCAACATTTAATTCCATTAACAAACAAGAAGCCAAATTGTGCACATCTCTGCAGCAAAATAGTCCATATTAGTGCATAATTGTCAAATAAGTAGTAGTTGTTAAATGCACAATCAATCTTGTTATCTCAACTCAATAGGGTAATGTTGTCTTCTAGCTCACAGAGTCAATACACCCATTAGACCTACAATTAATTAGTTAGATCAACTTTTAACACCTAAATAATTTATTGGTTAATCTTCTAAAATTACCATTACTAACTCATGATAGAGCCCATCCAGTCCAAGTGTTCAACTTGGATGTTGTGATACCACTTTCTAACAACACCCCTTACCCAACACCTAGAGTAAGAGGTAATCACTATGCATACCCAATATTCAAGGTGTTGTTATGAAAATGGGGTATAAAATTTTCAATTTTTCCAACTCCACTAAACTCATATATAACCATCACCATTGCGTTCATCTCATCAAGACGAATCTGGTGATATACATTTTACTTCAACAATCCGACATCTAGATTGCAGGATATTACCTCTCAAAGAATAGAACCTGCCACACCATTCAGCTTCCATGTGGCATTCTTCCATTGGCCTGCATGGCATTTGGGGGGTTGACCTTCTTCACTTACCTTCCCAACGGATTTCTCATTACATTGTTCTACACTCTTGGAATTTCTGCGGCGGGTTGACCTGTTAAGCAGGACTCCCTTCCCACCAATGGGTTATCTCCATCAGTGCGAGCCCTGCCATGCATCCAACTTACATCATCCTGCTCTGACATTCCAAGTGATTTCTGGAGAATGCACCTTGTTAACCATTGGGGCCTCACTATAGGCATTACGTGTGAAATGGGGTCAGGTGACTTCCTCCTATAGGTTTGTTACTGTTAAAATTAGAAACTATAGTAAAATTCCACTTTAAACAACTCATTTGATGGAGATGATGATGGCATTGAATTCCTCTTTTTGAGAGGACCAAAATCGACCTAAAGATCATCAAATTTGGACAAGGGAAAATGTATTTTTGAATTATGCACCCACGTGTGCATATTCGATTGGGTTGGCCCTAAAGCAAATTGGTCACCCATGGAAGGCTATAAATACAAGTGACATCCACCTCATTTGGACATCTGTTACAGGGAAAAGTGTCTACACAGAACTGCTTATCCCACTAAGGTGTGGTATCTACCTTAGAAACAAACAAAGTAAAGCTACTTTCGTTTTTCCTTTATGAAATATAGATGAGAGAAGAACAAAGAAGACCAACCTCTGTCTTGCACTTATCTCCTAGTTCGATTCTTCTCTCTCTTGATAGTCCTTCACTACTTGCTCCCTTGTATGCCCAACTTCACAAAGTACCTGTAGGATCAAAGTAGCATAACAATATACAAGAATATGGATCTATAATCATAAACAATCTAGGATCAGATGTAAATTGACCATACAAATGCATAAAACATAAATGACACAAGAGTATGGAGGAAAAACTTGAATAGCTTTTATTGATAATCAAGAAAGAGCCAAGGGAGTTACAACCAGTTGTTCTGACCCAGCATCATCCTCTCAGCAAGTAAGCCCTTCTTCACCTCATACAAAGCTTAGATCACCCAACACTATGATGTTGTCTCAAGAAACCAACAACAATTCCTTACAAGATGCAAAATTCCAGCCTCTAACCTCCTGGATCTCTAGGATGAGAGATCTATATATAGATATTTGCAGAGGTGTGAGTCAGCTCTGGGTTTTTGATTAGTGTCTTCTCTCTGATAGTTCTTGATTCCACTTGGAGATCTCATTGATCTCTTACTCATCCTTGGGCGATTCTGAGAGGCAAGTGTCACAGGAGAAGTTTCTGGAAGATTCCATGATCATCCACCTTGCAAACTGTCTCCGCCACTTGTCTTTTCTCGTCCATCGCACGCCATAGAAGAGATTTTTGAAATGAAACGCACTTCCCGTGTGTACAAGGTGAGATGCATCGCACCCTGGCCATAGAGCAAGTGAAATGATCCAGTTTTGACCAGTTCTAAGTAGTTTTTTATGGAGAACTTCTGGGAGAAGCTGTAATCAGTTGACCTTGTTCTTTTAGGGGTTGGAACAACACTTTTAGGGACTTAGGAGCCCTTAGTTTATGGACATTTATGCTTAGGGTTGCAGTGCCCAAAAAAGTCTATAACAACATCATCATGGAGAATTCTTATATTCTCTTCTTTACTTTGGCTCGCACAGGTCTAAGGCTCATCCGTAGAGAATTGGATCGCACTAAGGAGAAATTGCAAGATCTAAAGCTCGCATTTTTGTTTTAGGGTTTTGGGCATCAGTCACGGGCATGACACAAGAAGATCTCGACTGCAATCACTCATTGGCTAGCTCATCCATGTGACTGAAGATTTTTAGTCACACGCACAACACGACCTCCATGCGACTGGCATCTAGGGTTTCTAAGTCACAGCTGCAAGTTTTCCATAGACTTCTTTTGATTGCAGTCGTTGGCTCACAGGCTCAAGGGAGCGACTAAAACATTTCAATCGCTCGCACAACATGTCCTCCCTGTGATTTGAAATTAGGGTTTGTTTTTTCAATTATCTAAAGTTTTCGCTTGTTGACCACAATGTTCAGCAGTGAACCGCAGACAGTGACAATTCATTACAAGCTTCAGAATCAGGGTTTTGAGTATAGGTATAGTTGGGCTCATGTCATGAATATTGTTTAGTTTATTTTGTTGATTAAGTTTATGATTGAAGATATGGATCGGTTTACTCTCTTCTGCTGAATCATTTGATGACAATCTAATAAGAAGAATAATTTGAAAGGGTTTTCCCCATAGTGGGTTTTTCCGTGGTCTCCGACCATTCTTGGTGTCTCTATGTGTGAATGAATTTTTTCTATTGTTCCTTTATGTTCCTCTGCATTGATGATTATGATATTGTTATTTCTACATAGTTGCATATGTCGCTGAATAATGATGAAAATATGAATAATGTTATGATGTTATGGGGTGAATTTAATTTGCAAATAAAGAAATGCAATTATCAAAGCAAAGAACGATATAGTCCTAAGAAAAATTAACATGGTTTCAGAGTTGGGTGTAAGAAAAGTCATGGAGATCACCCCTATGATGACACCATTGATGGAAGCAAGAGAGGGTGGAGGAGACCTAAAATAATTCTAGGGTTTGAAGGAAACCCTAGGAAATTTTTTCTTTAGGGTTTGATGGATATTATGAGGTTATGGTTTGAGAGAAACCCTGGTTTATGGCAAAGATGTGAGATACGAAATCTAGAAACCCTAGCATGGTCAATGTGACAGATTTTATGAAGCCCTAGATGGGATAGTTTCTATTAGACCTAATTCATGAATATATATTAAAGGCAACAAGTGGACTATGAACAGTGATGGGAGATGATCACCTCTTATTGAAGATAAGTATTTATTGATTTATGATGCTCCTTAATGTCTTTATTTTTGTTTATACTTATGGATATGATTATTGCTTTGATTATACTTCTTGCATGTATATTTGAGTATTTAAATGTTTCTAACCTCCCGATGAGTTGTGATAAGTGGATCCTTCTTAAGGATCATGGCTAGTGCAGGAAGAGAAGACCTAGCATTGGAAGAGGTAAAAAGGCACCTGATGAAAAAGATAACAAAGTGCTAAATTCGCCTATGTAAAACAAGAAGGTGCACAAGTATCTGTATACTACAAGGTATGTATGGTATATTGTTTCAATGTCATGGCAAGGTAAGCCCTAAGGTATGGTGAGAATTTCTCCTTTACAAATGGCTCATGTATGCATCTGAAAGGAAGTTTGATTCATGACACCTCTGATGAATTGATGCACTTGGTAGTAAGATAATGAACTTCTTGATTCTATGAAGCTACTTAATATATATCTTTGATATATTGGTATACTTGATGTTTGGCTAACACCTATCATTTTGAATATCTTGATCCCATAAAAAAAAAGTGTAACACCTTGATTCTAATAGACAGTAATCTAATATTATTGATAGTGAAAAGCATGGTAGCCATGATGATAGAAGTGTAACAATGAGATTGATATTCAGGATATTCTGTGGTTATGTTTTGATATGCTTAGAAATTATGGCATATGGTAAAATTGAATTCCATGACTTGAAGAATTGAGTTATGTGACAAAGAAGTAATGTTGTGATTATGATTTGACACTAACCCTTGATGAAAGATTGATGTCATGATGTAATGGTTAAGTAGATGATGCTAACATGTTATAACCATGATGGATATACGTTTTAGAACATGACATAGCTTGACTTTATGATCTAACAGATCTATTGATGCATGACAATATTATACACAGGTCGATTAATTGAAGGTGACTGAAGTGGGTTTCCATTTAGAGGGAGAATCTTTCCATAGGATCCTTACTCCTATTATCATTTGCATCATGTGTATAAAATATTATTTATTACTAAAGTAAGATTTATGGACATGAATAGACAAATATCTGATATTGTGGTCTGTAGCTAAGTCATGGTCTAAGAAGAAAAAAGTTTCCTTACTCTAAGCCTCAGTCGCACGAAAGTAAGCTCAAAGTTGCGACTGCAACCTCTCATCCGCATGGAAGTAATCTCAATGGTGTGACTATAGGTACAGGACACAAAAGTGAAGTTTTGTTCATGAAATCAGAATTTCACCTTAAGGATGGCAGTGCTATAGACTTGGAGCAAACAACAAAAAGTTCTATGAGCAGGGAAGTTTGAATGTTTAACTTACTATAATGTGAATATGTTGACTAAACTTTTGTTTGCAGATGACTAGGATATACATATAGATATGTCACTATAATTTAACCATTAAGGCTTGTGTATGACAATATTTGATAACAATTGCAAAGGTTTGGCTGATTGATATAGACATACAATTTTTGGTGCTTTGTCGTGATTCTTGATAATGATTTAGAACTTTGATTGGATGTTGAGATATGTTTTTTGAGGTATAGATATCACTGTGATAGCAAACTTCGATTTGACCTGTTGTCTAATGATGTGATTTGAAACACTGATGATTTGCCTTGATAACAATGTTATATGGGCATAGTGACTTATATTGGTATTCTGTGTTGACATAATTAGTTTTGACACATTGATTCATGTATTGATAATTGTATAAGGTATTCTCACAATAAATGGATGGAACCCGCATGACTTATCCTTGGTGTATGCATTTGCATGTAGTGACAAAAATTATTTATATTATGATCATGAGGATGACTTGATGAAGTTTGGTTTGATATTAGTTGGTAAATGACAATTTGTTGGCATGATAATAGATGAAGCCATAACTTGATATTTAGCTCTACCTGTCACCTAATCTAAAGAATTGGATACAGTGATATTGATGATTTTGATCTGTCGTTTAAACTTTGATGAACTGACTTATTTGATTTCATTGCACAGTATTGATTTATGTAAGGTTGAGCATATTGGTTTGGTAAAGCGTTATGTTTGCAAAAAGATTTGCATGAAGCAAGCTCCCCAATCTTGATAGGTCCATATTGACAGTCACCTGATGAATTCAAGAAGATGTGTAGCTCCAAACATCTACTTCAAAAGTGGTCCAAGGTATGACTTTAATTTTGGTTTTGGTTTTATACGATGACGATCTACTCTTGACAAGTAATAAGCCCCTGCTGATCAAAGTAAGAGGGAGATGGCCTCTGAAGTTCGAAATGAAGAATCACAGCATGATGTATCACGTTCTGAAGTTGGAAAAGGAAAATATATATTGCAAAGATATTGAAGAGTTTTTGTAAAGTGGAAATGCAAATCCTTGGACACTCTGATTAAAATTCAAGAAGTTGTGAAGAGATATAGTTGAAGTTGATTTAGCAACCGATAATTGATTGAAGCATTGATGTTCCAACACTCATCCGTATATATATATGTTGTGCATAGAACCTGAGAGAATTCATGATTGAGCAGCTTCATACACATTGAGTTGTTGCCAAGCTCACTTCAAGATATTTGCATGAATGATCTATCTTTGGTTTGAGACATTCTTCCTGTGATATGTGACTGCATGGATGTATTGATGTTGTTTGGAATCATCGCTGATGGGATAAGCACATTTGGGTGTTGCCTTAGTATGAGATTTGCCATGATGTTAGAGATGAGAAGTTTGTAGCTTTAAGCACAAACCAAGGTTGATTACAATGTTGCTAGCATGACTAGCTATGAGGCAGGATGAAAAATCTTTTTAGAGAAATGTTTTCAGTGGGATCTAGATATGACATGGATACATTGTGATGACAAAGTGTGGGAATCGTTTGGAAGAGAATCTCATATATATATATGGGAACAAGATACCTTCATTGAGGCAGTGTTGTTGTACGAGACAAACTTAGGCTTGTGGTTGGCACATCCTCGAGAGGGAGGATGACTATGGTATCCTTTTTGTGATGTGTATATTTTGTTCTAATATGATATTTGATCTGGTGCCACATATGAACAGGAGACAGATGCTATTAAGACATAATGATTACCATATATGAGCACGATGATATGTTGTTGATCTATAGAGAGTGTCCTTAATCGAGAACATTGAGGCAAATCTTCCTCCCCTGTTCAAGATCACAGGGTGTTGAATTGAGATGGAGGGTTCCTGGGGTTGAGGGATCTCTGGACAATAGGGTATCACCCGTATCTATTACCCATAGGGTTGGAGATGTTGCTCCCCTATCTTGGTCTTTGCAGAGTATACCCCAGTTGGCATCATACCCACAATTCGGGCTTGTTGGGATTGTCCCTCCCTGTCTGACCAACAGATTGAGGCTTGCGGCATGTGATAATTACCTCTTGGTAAGTTGGGTATCTAGCCCAAGCTTGAATTATGATGCAGGTGTTCTACCACATGACTCTTAAGGGTCATTGTTGGGAAGATCGGTAGGAAATATGATGGGTTGAGATGTGCTCCCCTATATCACCTATTTCTCGATATGGGGTTGTAGATGTTTAGCTCCCCCATGAGATTCCGTGTTGAGATGTGCTCCTCAATGGGAATTTGAGATGTGCTCTCTGATGTTGATGCGAGTCATAGATTTGGCTCCCCGCTGATGTTTCTTGGGTGGTAGCATTGGGTTCCCCACTAGCAGAGATTCTGAGTGGTAGCAGTGGCTCCTCGATGAATAGAGGGTGGTAGATTAGGCTCCCATCCATCGTCAAATTCTTCTTCTTTTAGATTTGAGAATGTTCAACATATGAGAAGGGACAATAAAGAGTTAAGCATGAATAAACAAGAGATGAATCGAAACGAACAATGATGATACATGATGATGAGATACTTGAGATTGGATGTGATTTTATGACAAGATACACATGACATGATGCAAGTGGAATTCTCCCTAGTTGAAAGGGAGTGTTAAAATTGGCAACTACGGTCAAATTACACTTCGAGCAACTCATTTGACGGAGATGATGATGGCATCGAATTCCTCTTTTGGAGAGGACCAAAATCAACCTAAACATCATCAAATTTGGACAAGATAAAATGTAATTTTGAATTATAAGCCCACATGTGCATATTCGATCAGGTTGACCCTAAAGCAAAGTGGTCACCCATGGAAGGCTATAAATACAAGTGACCTCCACCTCATTTGGACATCATCATGGAGAATTCTTCTATTCTCTTCTTTGTTTTGGCTCGCACCAGTTTGAGGCTCGTCCGTGGAGAATTCGCTTGCACGAAGGAGAAATTGCAGGATCCAAAGCTCACATTTTTGTTTTTGGGTTTTGGGCATCAATTGCAAGCATGACACAGGAAGATCTCGGTTGCACTCACTCACTGGCAGGTTCATTCGTGCAACTGAAACCTTTCATTCGCATGCACAAAACGTCCTCCATGCGATTGGCATCTAAGGTTTCCAAGTCACAGTCACAGGCTTTCCACGGCTAATTTTGACTATAGTCGCTGGCTCACAGGCTCAAGGGAGCGACTGAAGCATTTTAGTCACTTGCATAACATGTCCTCCATGCAACTAGAAGTTAGGGTTTGGTTTTTCAGTTATCTAAAGTTTTCGCTCATTGACTGCAAATAGTGACAGTTCATTACAGGCTTCAAAATCAAATTTTTGAGTATAATCATGGTTGGGCTCATCTCGTGAACATTGTTTAGTTGATTTTGTTTATTAGGTTATGATTGAAGATATGGATCATTGTACTCTCTTTTGTTGACTCATTTATCCTAACATTCCTCCACCTAATGCTCCGGACTAGAACTTGCGGGCTAACCTGGTCGTGGATCCTTCCTTCACAAATGGAAATACATTCAGGCTTGTGTGTCTTGCCACCACAGTCGGCTCGCATCACCCTGTTGGGTTCTTCCTAACACCTTCACTTCCTCCACCCAGAATTCCTCTGGGATGAGACTTCCAGGCAACGTTAGATGACACCATCCCGCACTTATGTTCCTGATGCTTCCCTTGGTACATTCTTCTCTTCTTCCGAACTAGAGCTTTCGACCCTACGTGGCTTATGGGCTCCGCTTCCAACTAATGGCAGGACCGTCAGGCTTGCATTTTAGCTAGCTCATCCCGACCGACATCATCTCGGTCGATCCCATCAATGTGTAAAACAAACCTTCGAGTTCTACTTTCTGGGTTTTTCACCTCCAGGCCATGTCATTATAACTTTGTTCAGTCACAGTAAAGGGAAATCAGGTTGCGCTAATGGGAATTTTCCATGACTAGGGTTCCACAGTTAACGGATAAGATTGCTCGAGTCTACCCTATAAATTCATAGCTTAGTCCTCCCTACACCACATCAGAGCTTATGCTCAATCCCTAACATGGCCCGACCAAGGAAACCTTGTCAACCCTTGTGCGATGAACCCAATTTGGATTTCAACAAGTACCAAGAGAGCTTGCTTCAACTCCTTACCAATCGCTTCTCATTGGTTATTTTGACCAGGGTTCTACCACAAGTGTTTAATAAACGTCGAGAACGACATCGTCGCTCGTGTACGGTGATGGAAAAAGTGGCTCGCTAATGCACCTCATGGTGCTACCCATCTTGAGCTTGAGCAGAGGCCTCTCCAACGAGTTCTTGGCCCTCCGACATTCCTAATATCATAATAGTGAATTTCCCGGCGTGCAACCATAGGCGCTCCTGCAGCCACACTCTATTGTGGACCTGCAATGATCTCCCGAAAGGCTCCACCTCTCCTGCCACACGCTGGGAGCTCTAGATTCCAAGGCAGGCATGTAAGCAGCTCCATGGCACTATGCAGGGGCTTCCTGGGCCTAACCAGCTACGCCCTAAGGCCAGTGGAAGACATCCATGTTTCTCAAGATGTAAGGTTGACCAAGCCTTCGCGCAAGGGCTTTAGGCTATCCTTTCACTAAAAAGGCAGAATAGCTCCATCAGCATTAACACAATGCCTCATGCCCATATTCACAAGCTTGTAGCTAGGTGAATAAATATTTTTGTATGTTCAGACCCTGCGAAGAAGACAATCTCTCATGAAATCGTTTCAGATTAATAGAAAGGGTCTTTATGCCCACTAATATCAGGTTTTTAATCCAGACCCTTATGGATCCTTACACTGCCTATAGTGTTTCATAACATCTTTGTATTATTTTCATATGTGTTGATAATCAATATAGATAAGCATTTACTACAGGGCGGGATTCCATATCTGAGGTATAGCATAACCCTTGTTATCATGTAACTCATACATATTATGCTGCTTATTATGTGTTATAAGAAACACTGCACACAAAACTTCATTTAGAGTCCTAAAGCACACTCATGCTTGGCTTATTTAACAACATTATTCATCTTAGAGATGCAGAACAGATATATATATATATATATATATATATATATATATATATATATATATATATATTTGTGAGTATCATTTCCATACAAAGGTGTATCCACATACTCATTGATTAGTAGCATTGTTACAGTCCAAAATCCAAAGCCATTTCAAACCAGAATGCATCACAAGTTCATTAACATTTAAACAATACAGAAGGATACTTATCTTTAAAATTGCAAGGCAACTGAGTATGGGACAAGGACTCTCCACCCAACCTTAGACAGTTACAGCCAAGCTCACTTGCAACTTCACCCCCGAGCCAGATTCCAGAGACGGAGGAGGGTTTCCTTACAGGACTGTAACAACAATCTGCCAGCTAGAATAAGGACCCCAAAGGACCTCTTTCCTCAATCCCACCAACTGCCTACTACAATAAACAATGCACAAGGAATCTAGAGGTTCACCACCTCCACCCTCAAGAACAATGACAGGGATTCACCTTTTTTCCCGGAAGTCCAAAATCCATTGCAAAAATTAACTCAAGACATGCCTCTTCCCAGGTTGTCCAGGGTTTCAGGAACGACTATCTCAACCCACAGCCTCCAAGGGACCCAAGTTGTTACAGGGCTCCAGAGATTCTTATCTCAACCCACAGCCTCCAAGGAACCCAAGTTGTTACAGGGCTCCAAAGATTCTTGTCTCAACCCACAATCTTGAGAGAACCTAAGTTGTTACAGGGCTCCAGAGATTCTTGTCTCAACCCACAACCTCGAGAGAACCCAAGCTGTTACAGAGCTCCATAAATACCTATCTCAACCCACAGCCTCCGGGGACACCAATTTGTTACAGGGCTTCAAAGACTAATGTCCCAACCCATAGCCTCTAGGGAACCAAAAGACCAATCCCTTCACTTCTCTTCTCTTCTGCAAGTTGATACTCTACTCTACTCCTGCTAATTTTTGCACCAATTGTCACTCTGCCTGCATGAACAAATGAGAGAAAATCCCCCCCCCCATCAGGTCCATGCCCTCTTTTTCTCTATTGTTTCTTTTTCCTTCTTCTGCAGGGGTGTTCCATCCTCGTTGCGTTTCCCAATCTCGTCCTTCATAAATTTTCCTATCCTCTTTGTGAAGGTTCTCAAGTGCATGGGCATGTGTACCTTCTTTGCAACCCATTTTAATTTAGGAACCATTCCATTAAAATCATTCACCAACCAACCTTTAATGGTTGTCCAATAATTCAAATTTTTTGCACAAGAAAACCTCAACATCCCAAGCAAGCAATCCTCGTTCTCAACTCTGGAATCTGTGTCCCTTTGACTCGGCCCTTTTTACATATATCTTGTAAAATATTTACAATATATATTTTTTAATGAGAAAACCATGGGTGGGGCTATGAAAGCTAGTTTTTTCTGAGATTTATGTTTTTCCAAAATAAACAGTGTTTATATGTCCTTTTTTGTTGTTGGTATATTTATCTTTCTCCGTTAATTTCTCTTAGTAATTTTTTAACCTGGTATTAGAGCCATGGGGTGAGGTCAAAGCCAAGAGAGAAGCTTGACGTGTTTTGTTTAGCAAGGGTGAGAATGACAAGAGCCGTGGATATGTGCAAGAAGTCATACAAGAAAACCCATGCCAAACCTCCAATTGAGACTATATTCATGCCAAGAATGCACGCAAAGTGTTTGACGAAATACTTCAATGAGAGGATTTAACATGGTTTATTTGATTCAGACTGTAGATAATTTTCAGTGGTGAAATGAGTGACCTATGGAAGAGAGATATGTTGGTTGTGTATTAGAAACAACAACAATAATAAATAAAAACATTATTATGATGGATTTGAAAAAAAAATCATGTAAATAGGCATATTGTTGTAAGACCTAGTAAGGCATGCATACCCATGGAAAATTACGAATAAAGCTTGGAGTTCGACCTAGGTGAAAGGGGAGCATGCTAAATTATAAGATACCCTGGATATAAACTTTGAGGGGGGTAGGGCCTAGAGGTGAGTAGTGTTGGTTCACTTGGCCAGTTTGGCAAGATTTGGTCAAAGGAAACCCAAGTCAAGTTTTACGGGGGGTTGTTAGGTAAACTTGATTCAGTGAAAGAGTCACAATTACTTGTTCAACAATGGTGGATTTGGGCACATGGTTTTGTACCCGTGGATTGCATGTAATGAAACCTTTAAATGGCTTGGGAAGTCTTCATTGTAATGTGCCAGGGATGTGAATGGTGAAGGCTCACTTGGCTGGTTTGGCCAGGTCTTGGCAAAGGAATTAATGGAATATCTTGTTTGTTGGTTTTATCTTTTCTGGATTAGGGTTTTTCCAAGATAAACATTGTGCTTATGTGTGTTTTCTTGTTGTTGATAAATTTATCTTTCTCAATGGATTGAATGATCAACTACAGACAACTCATTCTAATTCCTTCTCATAGACTAAGGTAGTGGGTTTACCCTCTCTCTTCTTACAATTTGCTGAAAGTTAGAAAAGAGTAGGACCACCTCCTAATGATATGGAGAATGCTCCTTGGAATTAATAATCATTATATAGATCTTTGAAGAAGAAAACAATCAAAAAATTAACCATAATGTTTATAGAGGCTCACAAGGTCCACATTCCAAAGCACTAATCATGTAATATTCCTAACCCAGAATATTCCTCAAACCCCAGAAAAAACTCCAACCAAATATATGCAAACGATATAATAACCCAGAAGTGATAAAATAACAGTGGAACAACATATAATAATGTAAACCAGAAATATAAGTAGATACACAAGAAGTGCAGCGAGAAATGCTAAGCCATTTTATTATACTGAGCAATATAATGAGTACAAGAGGTGATTAGACAGATGGCACCTCGACTTGCACAAGGCAAGTGAAGAAATACTCTCAGAATGACAAGAATGGCCTCTCTGCGTGGATGTTGTTGTTGTGCTGTTGCTGCTGCTAGGAAACAAATAATGATTTGGGGCTGCTCCCCTCCTCAGAAAAAGCTGAAACTCTGGATTCGGGCTCTACTCAATAAACCCAGAAAAACCAAGACAGCTTTCCTCGAATGGTCGACCCCCGAAAAACACCCTCTTGGGGTTCTACGCAGTTCCTCAATGCCCTGCACTGCCACTGAAGAAAACCCCTCTAAACTCTGCCTGAAACACTGCCTGAACCCTGCCAAAAATCCTCCAATGAGACAAGAGCTAAACCCCTGCTCAATCTCCCAACATAAATCCACCTGCAAAACCCCAATCCAGCACTATAACCAAAAAGAACTGTGTCCCTCTCCAAGTACTGCGCAGTCCTCCAAAAATGCTAATGAAACTGCTGCTGAAATGCTGATAAGACTACTGTTGAAATATCGATGGAAATACCTTGCCCGAGCAGGCCCTCGAAGTCCCCCGGGGCTAAGGGTGAGATCTCTGAACGGAGACACTCAATGCACTAAACAATGTTGCAGACCAGCGAAATAGCCAGCGTGCTCAGAAGTCGAAACGACTAGCTCCAAATGCACATAATTGAATGATCCAAAATGAGGGGGTTCCTCTCTATTTTATAGCCTCTGCCTCTCACAATCCCTAGCTCACCTCCTCCTGTGTGCTTCTCCTCTTGCCACATGTTCTTCCCTCCTGCGCAGTCTCTCCATGTGTCTGTGTGGGCTCCATTTCTGCATCCCCCTTTGGCCCCCTTGGCTCCCCTTTAAGTCACAACGTTGTGCTACCTAGGAAGTGACTTTTTATTCTAAAGTGAGTTATGTCCCCCTTCCTCACTTTTATTTACAAATAACTGTAGAAGGCAAAAATTGAACAAAATCCAATATTCCAATTAGCCATGGCTAATTAGGAATATTATAGTCTCCCCTGGCAAAATGTTGCTTGTCCTCAAGCAACTGAAGTGATGGATGCTGCAAGATCTTCTCACTCTCCTAAGTGGCATCCTCATTCGGCAAATTCTTCCACCTCACCAAGAATTCCTGGACCGTCCTGCTCCGCAGCTACCTCTCCCTGGTATCAATGATAGCCTCCGGTTGCAATACCAAATGCCCCTCGTCATCCATGGGTGGTAACTCATCTGTCACTGTCACCTGCTTCCCCAATGCCTTCTTTAGGCATGATACATGAAAAATGTTATGAATCTTGTTGCCTTGGAGTAGCTCCAACTCATATGCACCCTGTCCAATCTTGTGTATCACCCTGTATGGCCCTTTAGTGACGACTGTCTGTATGGCTGTAATCGTAGGTAGACCATGTCCCCTACCTTGAACTGCCTCTCCACCCGACCCCTGTCAACATACAGCTTCTGCTGGTTTTGTGTTGTAGCCATGTTATCCTTGAGAGCTCGGAGGATATCCTGACTCTCTTGGATCCAAATCTTGGCTCTAGGAGCCTTGCTATCACCAAACATCACGTCAACAAAAGATAAAGGATGATACCCATATAAGGCATAAAATGGTGACATACCAATAGACATGTGATGTGAAGTATTGTAGCAATACTCCCCCAAATGCAACCACCTCAACCATGCTTGTTGTTGCCCACTGACATAGTTACGCAAGTAGCCCTCTAACCACTTGTTAACCATCTGTGTCTGTCTATTCGTCTGTGGGTGATAACTAGTACTTGGTGTCAACTCCGTCCCCACCAACCGGAAAAGCTCCTGCCAAAACCCACCCATGAAACGGTTGTCCCTATCACTGACGATGGTCGTAGGAAGACCATGTAGCCTGAAGATCTCTTTGAAGAACAGCTCGGCCACCTGTGCTGTTGTATAGTGTGCGGATATGGCGGAAAAATGTGCGTACTTTGTCAGTCGATCAACGACGACAAAGATACAATACTTTTCCTGTACCATGGGCAACCCTATGATGAAGTCCATCGAAATACTCTCCCATTTCCCTTCCTGAATGGGAAGAGGCTGCAATAATCCGACGAGATGGCTCATCTCTCCCTTGTTTCTCTGGCAAACATCGCACTCCCGGATGTGCTGGAGTACGTCCTCCTTGAGGCCCTTCCATGAGAACCTCTCCCTAATGGCCCTGTAGGTTTTGGTAAACCCCTGATGTCCCGCCAATGGTGAATCATGAGATGCCTGGAGTATTTTCTTCTTGAGCTGAGACCCCTCAGTCAAGAAGATCCAGTCCCTGTAATAGATGATCTCATCGACCACCCTGTACTTGTCATCTGCCACCTGCCCATCCAGAACCTCACATGCAAACCTGTCCTTAGAGTACTCTACTAAAAGTCGAGCCCTCCAGTCTGTATCCAAGCTCATAAGAGACAGCGTGGCTGGTCTAGGTGAAAGGGCATCTGCTACCACGTTATTCTTACCCTTGACATACTCAATGTCAAAGTCATATGCTTGGATCTTGCTGATCCACTTCTGCTGCCTTTCCTATAGCTGATTCCGCTCCAAAAAGAACTTGAGGTTGTTGTGATCAGTGCTCACCTTGAACCTATTGCCCACCAAATACTGCCGATACTAAGCCAATGCATGCATGATGGCCAACATCTCCTTGTTGTATATGGAATACAACCTCTCATGCAGAAGGAGCTTTCGGCTCTCAAAGGCTATAGGGTGACCTCCCTGCATCAATACTGTGCCGATTCCCTCTCCTGACACATCACACTCCAAAACAAATGGCTGCATAAAATCTGGCAACGCAGGCACTGGGCAGCTGCTCATAACCTCCTTGAGCCTGTCAAAGGCTCGCTGCGCTGTATCCAACCAACTGAATGCCCCCTTCCTCGTCAAATCTATCAGGGGTGTAGCAAGCTATGAGAAACCCTTGACGAACTTCCGGTAGTAAGTACAAATGCCAATGAATCCTCAAAGTTCCATCACATTTCTAGATTCCGCCATTCTCTGATGGCCCTAATCTTCTCCTCGTGGACCCTCCCTCCATCCACTCCTATGACGTATCCCAGATACAACATCTCTGTCAACCCAAACTCACACTTGGAGAGTTTGGCATAGAACTGTTGCTCTTGTAAGATATGCAATACCGTCTCAATGCGCTGGAGATGCTCCTCCCAAGTCCTGCTGTAAATGAGAATGTCATCGAAGAATACCAACACAAACTTCCTCAAGTGACTACGGAAGATGTGATTCATGCAGGATTGAAATGTAGCGGGGGCGTTAGTTAGCCCAAAAGGCATCACCAAGAACTCAAAGTGCCCATAGTGACACCTGAAGGCGGTCTTGGGAATGTCCTGCTCCCTCACGCGAATCTGATGGTACCCAGATCTCAAATCAATCTTTGAGAAGAATCGTGCTCCCCTCAACTCGTCCATCAACTCATCGATCCTGGGTATGGGGTACTTGTTCTTCAGGGTCTTCTTGTTCAGGGCCCTATAGTCAATGCACATCCTCAATGTACCATCCTTCTTCTTCACCAACACTACAGAAGAAGCAAAAGGACTCGTGCTCAGTCAAATGTGCCCAAGAGCCAGCAACTCCTAGATAGCCCACTCAATCTCATCCCGATAGGCCTTGGGGTGCCTATAGGGGGTGGTGATCACGGCCTGTATGCCCTGCTCAAGCTCGATGGTGTGCTCAAACCCCCGATCCGGTGGCTGTCCTGGTGGAATCTCCCCAAACACTATGGCATACCGATCAAGGATGGACTGTATCTCTGGATGTACCGTCTGTCCTGTAGTCCCTGCCTCTGATGCCCGTAGCTCCACTGCCCACTCTATGTCTCCCTTCTGGAAGACTGCCTCCATCCAATGAGTCGAAACAGTCTGAGGCGGATATGTGTGTCGTCCCCGTATCTTCTCATGCCTCCCTGTCTTCTCATCATCCCACTCCATCTCTAGGGTCTTCCAATCCGTCGTGACCTTCCCTAGAGTAATAAGCCACTGAACACCTAATATCATGTTGGTGTCCAGAATATCGACCACGAAAAAGTGGTCAGTCAATGTGTAGGTGCCCATCGTCACTGAAAGCTCTGGAATATAACGAGCACACATTATGGTCTAATCCCCTGGAACCAATACTAAAAACCCATCGAAGATCTCTGTCTGAATACCTCTCCGCTCAACCATCTAGGCATCAATGAAGTTGTGGGTCGCCCCACTATCCACCAAAACTGATACTCGCTGGCCACGTACAGTCCCCCGTACGCGTAGCGTCAGATACTTGGGAACTCCTCGCAATGCTGCAAGGGCTCCTTCGGTAGGTGCAAAATATGCACCACCTGTTACTGGCGATGGAGGTGGCAAAGGTTCTTGTATGGCATGGCTATCTCTTGCCTCCACATCATTCTCATCATCCTCTTCTCCACTGCTCTCGGAGAAGACCTCAATAAAATGTGTTTTTCCAGCAACACATCTATGTCCCGGTGCCCACGGCTCCTGACATGTGAACCACAACCGCTTCTTCTTCAGCTCCCTCCTGGCATCGTCATCAAGCTGTACTCGTCCTAGATTCCCCTTTGGAGGAGGAATCCTCACATCCTTCCCCTTAGACTAAAAATTCTGTCTCTGGGGGTAAGGTGTCCGAGTCCTGGGTAAGACATCCTATAAGTCCTGGTCCTGCTGATAGCGTCCTGGAGTGTGGCTGGTTTAGTGGATCGGACTAAACCTCGAAGTGGCTCTGCTAACCCCTCAACATACATATAGACCCTCCATGTCGTGGATAGGTCTGGCACCATCACGGAGACCCTCAAGAAATCTGCAATGTAGTTCTCTGGGCTCCCTGTCTGTTTGAGCCTCGTCAGCTCCACAAAATGTTGCTCTAGATCCCTCCGATCAAATTGCTCCATCAATCTCCTGGTAAACTCGGCATATGTCGTCACTGTGGAGTGCCCCAGTGTAACCATCCCATGAAACCACCAATCCTGGGCCTCGCCATCCAAATGCAATGTTGCCACCTTGATGGCCTCTGCCTCCGACATCTGGTTAAGCTGGAAATAAATGTCCAGCTTCTCCACCCAAGACTTTGTCGAACTGTTTGATGAACCATCAAATGTAGGCAAGTGGAATCTACTCGCTACACGGTGGGTGTCACCATCATGGTAATGCCGATACCCTCTGTGATGGTCGCGGGGTCTACTATCCCGCTGGAGCTGAACAAAATCTCTGAATGAGAGGGCTTCCCTGAACTCCTGCCCATAGGCCTGGTACTCTACAAAATAATCGCCCATATGTCCGGGCTCTGCCTCCTGCTGGGCTACGGCCCCCATGTCGGCTCCTAAGAAAGTGGGCATGGTAGAGCATGTAGGGGCATGTGAGGCCACCTGCTGCGCAGTATCACACTGCTTTGGCAAATGGTGGGATGCACCTGATCCCTCACCAACCTGGAAAACTCGTGGGCTCTCACGCTGTCTAGCCTCTACTGCCGTGAATCTCTGCCCCATCACCTCAATCTATCTCGACAGATCCTGCACTGATTTGAGGAGCATATTTGCAAATCTCTTCCCGTCTTCGTTTTCCATCTAATCCTTCTACTCTGCGTCCACCACAGGCTCCTCTTGTTCTGCTTCCACCACCGAAACACAGTCTCCCTCTCCGTAGGTATTCTACGCTCACTGTCTCTATATTGCCTACCTCTGTAACAGATGTAGGGTTTTTCCCCTGGTGTCATAGATTGCTAGCTCCACAGGCTGAGCCAGATCTATGCTCTGATACCACTGTAATATTCCTAACCCAGAATATTCCTCAAACCCCAGCAAAAACTCCAACCAAATATATGCAAATGATATAATAACCCAGAAGTGATAAAATAACAGTGGAACAACATATAATAATGTAAACCATAAATATAAATAGATACACAAGAAATGCAGCGAGAAATGCTAAACCATTTTATTATACTGAGCAATATAATGAGTACAAGAGGTGATTAGACAGATGGCACCTCGACTTGCACAAGGCAAGTGAAGAAATACTCTCAGAATGACAAGAATGGCCTCTCTGCGTGGATGCTACTGTTGCTGCTAGGAAACAAATAATGATTTGGGGCTGCTCCCCTCCTCAGAAAAAGCTGAAACTCTGGATTTGGGCTCTACTCAAGAAACCCAGAAAAACCCAGAAAGCTTTCCTGGAATGGCCAACCCCCAAAAAACACCCTCTTGGGGTTTTGCGCAGTTCCTCAATGCCCTGCGCTGCCACTGAAGAAAACCCCTCTAAACTCTGCCTGAAACACTACCTGAACCCTGCCAAAAATCCGAACCCTGCTCAATCTCCCAGCATAAATCCACCTGCAAAACCCCAATCCAGCACTACAACCAAAAAGAACTGCGTCCCTCTCCAAGTACTGCGCAATCCTCCAAAAATGCTGATGAAACTGTTGTTGAAATGCTAATAAGACCACTGCTGAAATACCGATGGAAATACCTTGCCCAAGCAGGCACTCGAAGTCCCCCGGGGCTAAGGGTGAGATCTCCGAACGGAGACACTCAATGCACTAAACAGTGTTGCAGACCAGCTAAACAGCCAGCGTGCTCAGAAGTCGAAATGACTAGTTCCAAATGCACATAACTGAATGATCCAAAATGAGGGGGTTCCTCTATTTTATAGCTTCTGCCTCTCACAATCCCTAGGCTTTTCTCCTCCTGCGTGCTTCTCCTCTTGCCAGGTGTTCTTCCCTCCTGCACAGTCTCTCCATGTGTCTACGTGGGGCTCCATTTCTGCGTCCCCCTTTGGCCCCCTTGGCTCCCCTATAAGTCACAACGTTGTGCTACCTAGGAAGTGACTTTTTATTCTAAAGTGAGTTATGTCCCCCTTCCTCACTTTTATTTACAAATAACTATAGAAGGCAAAAATTGAACAAAATCGAATATTTCAATTAGCCATGGCTAATTAGGAATATTGCAAATCATTACAATTAAAAGGCATCAAAGCAATCATAAAAATGAATTGAATTAAAAGTATTACTATAAATGAAAGTGTCGATAATAGAAAATTGGTAGAAAGAAAATTCTTTTTTCTACAGAAATCTGAATAAATTCACAACACAAATACTCATGACAATATTGAAATGAGGATACCTATGACCTCCCCCTTGAGTGGGCCCTACATAAGGGAGCTCTTGGAATCCTGTACAACACTTAGGAAAACAAAACCTCAGTCAAATATTATTTCTTTGTTCACAAAAGACATATATCAAAAGAGGACAGAACTTTACCTCTTGAACACAACTCGAACTAGTCTCTTACAACGAGTTAGAAAGCAGAATAAAAATTTAGGCAGTTATCTCTATTGTCTATGTCCATATAAACACTTAAATGGTGCTAGAGATTTTTACTGACCTAATGAATCAGATCCTTGATTGATGGATGTTGTCTACTTCATTGCCTCTTTTCGCAGCACATCTAAGTTAAGAGGGCTATCCTCTCTCCTCCACTATTCCAAGTTTCAAAATGCAAATGAAATTTGGAGGGGATCCGGCTACTTGAGGAGTTCCCTATTGTCTCCTATATTTGGTAGTCTGATGGTCATCTTCGTCAATGAGACAGCAAGATCACTTGAATTTCTGATCCCTTATCAATTGATTGAAATGTGTTCGGTGTTATGAATATAATTTATATAAAATTAAAATAAATATAAATGAATAAATACTAATCATATAGTTAATTAACGTTTAGTTAAATGAAGAGGCATGTCTCCAAGGACATGGTCATTCATGAAGGGGCACCTGCCTAAGTATATAAGTGGGCCCTCGTTGTAACATTGAATCATCCTTGTACATTCATCTTATTAATGAAATTATTATTTAGAATACATTGTGTATTTTACATTTTAAATTACAACAAGCTACAGTTTTGTCACTACATTGGGTATTGAAGAAAGCTAATAGCATAATGGTTAAACCCCCTCTTGCGAGCTTAATTCAATATTTTTCTATCATTATTGCATTAATCTCTCTACTTCCAAACCCCATTGGTCCATGCAATACAAATCACAAAATCAAGTAAAAAATGCTATATATCAGACATACATTATATTCATTTGAATTAAGCCAATCATACTCATTCAAATAAGCATATATCAATACCACCCTGTTTGGCCATTAAAAACAAGAGTGCCTAGGCAAGCATTAGGTTTATGGGGCAAATACATCAAAAATTCGAGACAAAAAGATGGACAACAGATGATAATCTAAGAGCCCATCAACAAGACCACATCAAATTAACAAGGAGATTCCTGGTTCAGCCTTCACGTTGTCAATATTGTTGATAAAAAAGGTTGAATCTTTAACAAAACAATGAGTACTACCCACCAAAGGCTGGAGTTTCTTTCGCATGGACTTCACGAGCTTGTTGGTGAGTGACCATATTGTGTTGACAATCATTTTAAGGGGAACCTATCATGAAATCATGGGAACCGTAGGAAAATTATCTCGCATAAGTCTTTCTTTTTTTTAATTCATTATCTAAGTTTGATTCATTAATAATCCTGATAACATCTTTTATTCATTGGGTTTCAACCCATTTTTTACAAACTCTATTACTAAAAGAACCCCTATCTTTTCCAAATATCATCAACCCCACCATTGAATCTGTTAAGAATGACAATATTCTCATTCTCATTAAGCTCTTGAAGGGTAGGATATTCTTCTTTTCTTGCATTGATCCTTGTAGGTTTTTCATGACTCATAATTATTGCACAATCTTGTTGGATCTCTTCTTTAATGTTTTCTAGTATCCATTTAATCCAGTCTTCGATGTCACATATGATACCTAGCACTAAAATTTTTCTTCTTTTAACTAGTTTTGTATTCCATGCCTTTTTCTTAAGTATATAAAAATACATGGAATGCGGCAAGACCATTGCAATTACAAGAGTACACCTAAAACTCTTTGAACAGTACCACAATAAAAAAGATCTGACATCATTTTCAATGTTTTCCTCAATAAAAGAAAACAGAAATATCAGAAAGATCAAAGTAAACATATATGTGTGCATCAAAGAGAAACTATGGCAATATAGAGAGTGATACAGTGTTTAAAGATATCAAGTTAAGTATCTCAATGTGAAAGTAAATCCACTTCCACAGTAGACTACAGATTTGTTGAGCTTAGTGCTAGGTTGAATATGAATCGGTACTATTTGTGGGCACTGCTGATCACCAGTGCTTCCCAATCCAAGCTGACCATGCTCACCCCACCCCCATGTCATTACAGCCTCATTCTCTGCATCCACCAGAAAAAATTTAACCCTAAAAAAACTTTCAATGTTTAATGCAATATGGCATCCAACTACATCCCTGCCCACTATTTCTCCACAAGTAATAAAAGAATAGCACATTGGTTTCTCATATGCAACATGAGAAATAGCTTCAAACAACCCTATCCATTTAATTTACCTAATACGATGGCAGAATGTTCAGCCCCAGCCGCAATCTGTCTCGTCTTTATTCCCTCTAGAGAACCAGTTATTTGAAGTGCAAGCCAATCTCCATCTTGACCTATATCACCATATAATAATAATTTAACAATTATGATAAGTCTTCCATATTTTCAGTTGCAAAGGGACTTCTTCATTTACACACTTTCCAAATTGTGGACAAAAGGAAAAAAACACCTATAACTCTTTTTCATGATTTCATGCCTAAAAATGTAGGAGCCTGCCATCAAATGCAAAATTTGTGCCTTAATCGTGTCATTCAGGCTACTCATTTCTTAGCAGCAACTCACCTTTGAAAAAACATACAGGACATTACCTAATAATGTCGAGTTGGACTTAATCATATCTTCCTTTTTGACACCCAGTTTGCCATGATAAGTTCCTCCCCACATATAAACTTTGCCATCCTCTGTTATTGCATACCAAAAGAAGATGTATAAGAATGTGTCTTCTCGATTAAACTTTGGGTGTTGAATATCTTCAGCTATCCAAGATGGGAAATAAGCGATGTCAGAGCAACCAACGTATCTATCAGGATATCAAGAGTCTAAGAGAACAAGACTAAGACGTCTAATGAAGACTGTTAAAAAGGTGTAATACAAAATATCTAAAACATCAATAGAATACTGGAAAACATCAAACATGGGATGTTGTAAGACAAGGAATATTCCTTGAGCTAGCCATAAATGAAGTCAAGGCCTCCTCTCTTAGCAGTAGAATCACCTGCTAGTACCATGCCATGGTTCCAACCCAGAACTAGCTGGCATAGTTTTAATGTTGTTGTTGCTAACTTAGGAGCAAGTATGTCTGGAGTGCCGTCAAATCCTCTTCCCCAAACATAAAGATGGCCATTCTCTGTAAGATATAACAATCTGTTTAGAAAAGGTACAATTAATAGGAAATATGTAGGAAGCACAAACCAATCTGACCAAAGAAGCAATAGGAAAGTCAACAACCTGTCAAGGCTGCACTGTGCTCGCCGTTTGCACAAATAAATGCAACAGTGTGAACATCAAATTCCTTGACACACACTGGAACATTGAAACACCTTGCTTCTTTTCTCGTAGAATTTGAAGTATTATAAATTTGTCCACTAGCTGGAACACCCAACTGTCCATGCCTACCCGAACCAAATGCAAAAACGGAACCCGATATCCCTGTCATGCAATGAGTCAAAGAAACCCCATTCTTCTTGACATGTATAGATCACCAAAGAAACTATAAGTTCAAAGAATCATAATGACTTTCCGAGTAACATGATCCCAGAAATAAGCATTAAGCTTGTATAAATATTCATACATACCCTCCAGCAAAACCAAAGTATGGCGCATACCACAAGAAACCATAGAAACATGTTTTGAGGCAAATGCCTCAACTTTACTAGGAACATTCCGAGACTCAAAATTACCATGACCAAGCTGTCCAAATGTTCCATCTCCGCAAGTAAAAAGCTCTCCACCTTCTGCAGAGCATATGAGAAAACAGTATTGAAGAGATCCTCTATCTGTCATATGGTATATCATACTTATAACCAACAGTTCGCAAGGTATGGATTCAAGTAACCATGTCCAGTAACATTCAACATTGAAAGTGTCATGTACAGTTCTGATTAAAGATGCATAATAGAGTGGTCTTGCAACAAAATTCATAAAAATAATTGGAATCAACCATTGTATGCAACTTGTCAACAACTTGCACAACAAAGTTTCAAGAAATTAGAAAGCCAAAGCGCAATAAAAAAGCAACTGATAGAAGGGTGAAGAACAGACCATGTTGAGAGCTAGAGGTTCATCATAATTGTGACTACATGAATGTTGCAAGTGGTGACAAGGAATAATACAGGAGTGAGCTTCATTAAAAAGCATTTTAAATTAAGATGATGACACAAGCATTTATTAAAATATGTCTCTAAAGCCTGATTAATGTGGCTATTGTCAAGTGCTAGAGCTTCTGCTAACCCGAGGGGCCTAAAAGGTACAGAGCTAAACAGCCAGAGAATCACTTAAAGGGCATAAACAATGCAGAGCTAAACAATTAATGCAACAGAATCCACAGAGACGGAACATTATTAACCAAGACAAATGCTGAAGCAGGTGAAGAGAGTATTGTGGGGTAGGTCCATTGTACTTTTCTTCCTGATGATTGTAATATCTGCAATTTTGTGAGCATGTGGGAATCACTAAGGAATTTTGCCCAATTTTAGTAATATTAATTAAAAGGGGCAAATATTATTGGAGAAAGGTGGCTGGTATTATTTCATTACAGATTATTGTTTTATTAAATGGTGGCAAATGTAACTTAGAGAAAACCCCCCACCAATAAAATAATATTAAAAAAAGGAGTCTAGAGGCATGAGGAGAAATTATAAAAGGAGGATGGACTCATTTTGTGGATCATCTTTTGACTATTACACTTCACATTACATCTTCTCTTGGAGTTGTTTAGCACAAGAAGAGAAGTGTTGTTTAGCATAGGAGTTCCAAGTGGAATTCCACCCTCATTTTGGAGAACTTCGAGTGTCTTCCTAGTGAGGAAATTTGGGGAGTCCAATTCAGGATTTCCACAGAGCTTTATTGCAGGTGTTCACCCAGTTCTGCGCACTTCCTTGGCACAAAGGCAGTTTGTGGAGCACAAATTTCTTTAGCTAGAGTGCGTCGGGAGATCCAGTGATTTGCAGAGAGATTTCCTACCTTGAGACCGGAATTTTGGTAGTGTTTTGCAGGGCAGAAGTCTTGGCCATTTGGTGGGCCGAATTTCTCCATTCTGGCAGTGTGTAGAGCTCACTAGAGAATGCTCGCATAGGGTAAGAGAGAAACTAATTTCCGGAGGAGATTGGCTGGAAGAGAAGGTAGATTCCGGAGGGGATTTTGTGTGGAATTTTAGTGGCATTACAGTGGAGGAATTGGGAGTTTTTGGAGCATTATTTCTCAGCAGTGCGTGTAGCCAGCTAGAGGGTCACTCGCACTATTTGGTGGGCTCTCTCGTCACTCGGAATCAGCCCAAACCCTTTCTAGATTTTTGTGGGTATTTGGAGAGGAGTCTGTGGCTGCATTTTCAGCATGATCCAGGCAATATTCAGGCCAGAAATCCACTTTCTTTCAGCAGTGCGTTTTACTAGTTAGCTGACAATTTGCACCACTTTGTGGGTTTCCTGGAGAGCTGGTTTGGGGCCAATCCCTTTTTGGGTTTTGTTGGCCTTGTTGAGAAAGTGCACCAGCTAATTTCTCAAAAGAATTTGAGCACTTCTGAGGGCAGATTTTCCATTTCCTATCTAGCAGCAGCAGCAAAAATTTATTGGGTCAGCACAGAAATTGGGGAGGAGCTTCTACAACACTTGGGCTTCATTATTATCACCTGAGTTTTGCCTTGCTTGCTTGTAGCAAGCCCAGGTTCTACTATTACCATCTATTGTACCCATTCTACTCATATTAATAAAATGGCTCAGAGCTTGGTTCATATTTCTAGTGTTTAATTCATGTGCTTGCATGTTTTTGAGATTGCAATTTGTAGTTGGTTCATAGCCTCAATTATTTCCTATATTTTCCTATTAGGAATACTACAATAATTCGGAGAAGGTTAATAATCACTTTGTTGATGACTCTCTCATGTCAATGAAGGCAGAGCAAGAATCAGTCAATGGAGCTCTAGCTTGCTTGGTCAATTTTGATGCAAAATCTAGCAGGGCTAGTGCAAAGCCTCACTAGGCATATCCAGACCTTAAGACAACAAGAGATTGGCTACCACTGTCACCCTAGCAGCCTTTCTCCTTCTATTTAGCAGTATTCAACCACATGGGAGGCTTCCCCAAAGGACCACCTAAAGAATATTGAATAAGAATGGATCATGGTGGGGTATAGTACCGGTGGAGCCTAGATGGCTTATAAAATCTTTACTAAAGTTCAGGTACTCTATTCCTAGACCAATTATAGGGTTTTATAAGTTAGGGTTTTCATATTTTCAATGATAAGGCAAGTGATGTAATATCAATGTTGAAAATGTTGACGAGGGTTCGGAAAATGAAAAAATCTGTAAAATCGGAAAATATTAGCAAAATTTTAGAAAGAAAAAAATATTCATTTTTTAACATCTAAAGCATCCACAACATCAAATAAACGCATTGCCACATAAATATGAAAAGAAAACTAACATATAAGATCTCTAATGCTACATCACACATCAATAGGGAATCGTGTCTTGAATCCTGAGTCCTAACCCAACCTCAAAAAATCAACAAAAAATATAAGAAATGTATCTCATCAACACGAGTCATCTACAATGATATTAGATATGTAAACTACTAACTAATGATTTACTATGCCTATTTTATGGGAAAAAGTAATGACTTTTCGTTCAGAGGAAAAAGACCCTGGCATTGGCTTTGGACTTTGGTGTCCTTTAGAAGAAGAAGTAGAAGGAGGTAGACTACATACTCTACCAGTGACCATGCTAGGTGGTGTCACCTCTTTCTTTTGTTGCTCCTCCTCCACCTCCTCCTCCTCTACCTCTCTCTCCCCTACAGCTGCTACCTCCTCCAATACCTCCTCCTTTAACCAATTAGGGGTCGATTCCATGATAGGTATCTCAACCTCAACCCTCCATGCAGCAGTGGTGTTAATCCCATCCAATGAGATGGCCTTCACGTTAGGTGTTTTATGATGTTGTCTCACTCACAATCAGAGATTGCAGTAGACATAGACCACGTCATTAAGGCACTAGAACTCCAACCTATATGAGGGTCATAAATTATAAATTAATAATTTTAAAAGTAATAAATTATAATTTACAATGAATTCAAATTTAATTTGAAAATTTTAACATGTGCTTCTTGAAGTGTATTTTTTCAAATACACTCCAGTTGCACTCGCATTTGGAGGAGCTACATGTTTGGCTAACCACTTGACTGGCAAGCTTTTGGAGATTTGGTACTTTGCCAACATAGCTTGTCCACCACGCATCTAAAACAAATAAGAAAAACATAAAAAAAAAGACATTGAAACTTGAAAGCTGAAGCAAAGTATGAAGAGACAATGAAATTTGAAACAAACTAAAGCTTACCTCATATTTTGGTCTTCCTACTGTGGACAGCCATGTCAAAGCTAAATGTGTCACCTGCCATCCTGTATATCTCCATTTGTTTAGAAATTTTTGCACGTTCTTTTGGGGATGACACCATCTTATGAACACAACTAAAGAATCCATCCATCACCTCAGCATCAAATTTGAAATCAGAGTAAGAAAATGTTGGGTTGAGGTAGATCCCTGCAGTATGAACAAGACCATGGAGTGTATCGTTCCATCGCTCATCAATCACTCTCCATATAAATTGTTATTTCTAAAACCCATCATCTCCCTTATCCTCATAATAGCTACGAATGGTTTTTTCAGCCCTATCCATGGCCTCATACAAGTAACCCACTATGGGCTTGTCTCTATCAACCGATCGAAGGATCTTTACCAAAGGTTCAATAATGACACACACCTCTTCCACTCCTACCTAAAAGTTTTCCTAATATGAAACTAGCTTGCATATGGCCTCTCCGTCTAGTTTGCGGAAAAAATATAAAGCATGCCACTCCTCTTAAATAAACACTCTTCACATCCCACATAGAATTCAAGAGAGATTGAAGAGATATGAAGTTAGTGGCAAACTATGTAATGGCAGTGTTACACACCATTTTGTGGGTGATATACCTAGGAGAAAAATTTCTCCAAGATGGTCCCCAGCCAGTAGCCACCAACTAGCTCGTTGTGCCATTTCTCCGCCACCTGAGCAATCCAAGTGGTCCCTCACCCTTTTGTCATGATCGTATGTTTGAAGGTGGGCCTCCCAAACCCAAAGGTATGCCTTGTCATTTGGTAATTGAGTATTGTAGTTTTCTTATCATGAACACTTATGGGCACGAATTAATGGGGGGATTCGGCATAAAGAATGGGCTAGGTCTGTGCTTTTGTCCCCTAGACCCCTTTTGGGTATTAACCTTCGATCCTAGTCTCGTGGGATCTCTTTTACTGACCATTTGGCTTTAGGGATGGTCTTTCATGGGAAACCTTGATTTTGGTTGCATGATCTCGCTCCCTCATCCACATATATTCCCCCCTTTTCACTCATTATAACCACATTAATCATTTCTCCCACCTGGGTCCACATTCCTCCACTGGGTCCACATAGAGCTAGCTCTCCCCTTCCCCTTGCCCACACCTTGGATCGGGCCAGGGATGATGCCCCGGAGGTTGATGCAGCTAAAAAGAAAAGTAAAAGCATAATTGGCCACATTCAACATGAAAATGTACAACAAAATGCAAAATATGGCTAGGACAAACACATTTAGCACGTGGGCAAAAGCCAATACATGAGCTCTACCCCATCATCATGGCCATCACCCTGGTTCCTACAAGCTCTATGAGCCTCCTTCATCATATAGGAGCCAATGATTGCCCCAACCTCTACTGGGAAATGAACCGCCCTACCTTAAAAGGGGGTATCCACTGCTATATCTCACACATCGTGATCTTACCCTTTGAGCCCCAAGCAGTAAAATAAAGAAAAATCGTAAAAAGGTAAAAGGCATATAAAGAAGGGTGGAAAAATCAAGGTTGAGGCACCTCATGTACCACGATTGCTACCTACTGTACATTATATACCCAAGTGTGGACTTCCCTTCTACTAGCTAACCTTGTACCCCAGCATGTGGCCCAGGGCTGCCCTTTCTCATTCCCTACTACATCCACCTCTTTATCACATGCCACCACCTCTTAAAGGATGTACCTTAGACATATATTATCCCCTTTAAAAGTAGAAACCACCTAATGGGATACTTGGTTAACCCCATTTGGAGTTTGGAGACATTAGCACATGCCAAAGCCCATATGGAAGGGCAAGCCATTATGAAGTCCCCACCTGTGGTCCATGGTTTGTAAGCTCTTTTACTCGATTTCCTTGATGACTTGTTGTACTGGAAGTCTCGGGGACGCATTGGGTCTTATGCAAGATTGCAGGTGGTCTCCATCTTAGATTTGGTCTCCCTATACGAGGTCCTAACCCTCCAGAGGTCTACATTGCCACATGTAGGGTGTGTGTTGAGAGCCATGGGCCTCCATAGTGGTAGACAGCACTCCATGGATCCCCAAAGATGTTCATAAATTGCTTGAGATTCACCTATTGGACGAGGAAGGTGCACCTGGTTCACCTTTGCCCAGCCAGCCCCACAGATGTACCATGATGAGCCCTTACAAATGGTTTACAAGGAATCTTCGACTTACTTGCAGACCCATGAGGTGACTTCTTGTGAAATTTTATGTATTGCAGCTACTGGAAATTATTCTTCTAACTCAAATATCAATTATGCAGTGTATTTGCTATGACAAATAATGAACAAAATACTACTGCAATTTTCACCCTAAAAATACCGCGAAAAATAAAATACCGGAAGCTGAGAAATTCTAGCACACACACAATAAATTTAACACAGTTATTTTTGGACAATTGTCCCCGGAAAAACCCAACTTGGGAAAACCATTGCAACAGATTAGGGTTTTATCATTAATGTTCAGCAAGAATTCTGAGTACAATAATTTAGATTCCTAGTTGGCAATCTAATCTGAAGAAAATACTGGTAAAAATATTGTGAGAATTTTCTCTCACCCCACAGTTATTTTCTGCCTCCGAAATAGCTTCCCCAGCCTCTACGCTGTAATGCCTGCGTCACCCTCTTTGTAGTGCCTATGCTGGCCCTCTAAAGATTTCGACCTTCCTTCCTTCAACTCTTCCGGGAACAGAAAAACTTCCTCCCGGAAAGCTATTGCTCTCCTCTTCCACTTGCTACTCACCCTCTAGCTCTATCTTCTTTACTGAGTCGCTGCTACTAAGAAAATCAAACTGTTTGGGCAACTGAGTATCTACACTGGATTATCTTCATCACCACATCGACTTTCTTTTATAATCCATTGTTGGAGGGTCAACGGCCAAGATTAAAACTTAATCAATGGCTAGGATCATTTCTGGGTCAAACTGTGTGAGTTTCTAGATGATTCACGCCTTATCTCAATTAATACTGATTAATTAACCATATTCCCTAAGTTTAGACTTAGGAAATATTTAAAAATCAGTTAATAATCTAATTGAGACACTTCTAGGCAGAATTTCCAAAAACGATTTATGGGTTTTGGAGATCTTAGGTATTCTAGCCTCTCCACAAAATTTCGTGGCTAGAACACATCCGATGCTACAAAAACTAACACTCCCTCTTAGCAAGGAATGCGTTCTAGCATTGTTGCTTACTATAGCAACACTCTGTCTCTGCATCATCTCCTATTACGCTGCTGATGTCTAGCTGTTGTTGCCCACCAACTACTCTGCAACTCTAGTATACACTGCATTTTTGTTGCTGCTGACCCTGCCATACCGTTGCCAACACTGCATCTACACTGGAACTCCCTCTCATTTGTTGTTGTTGCAACTGCAACATCCAAAATAGTCTGTCCCTGCTAGTGAAACGAGTTCTCCACCATAGCCATTTGTTCTCTAAAATATACGAACTTAGCTCTCCCTAGAGCTTTTGTGAGTATATCTGCACCTGCTTTTCTGTGGGAACATACTGTAGCTGGACTGCTCCTCGCTGTACACAATCTCTGATGAAGGAACACCAAATATCGATGTGCTTCGACGTGTCATGAAACACTAGATTCTTAGAGAACTTTATGCAACTTTGATTATCACAATAAACGTTGGTCGCCTCCATCCTTTGCCTGAACAAGCTTACTAGCAACTTCCAAAGCCATATAGCTTCGCACATAGCTGTGTTGGCTGCCATATACTCTGCTTCTGCAGATCTTAGTGCTACTGACTTTTGCTTCTTGCTACACTAAGAAACCATCCCTGATCCAACACTGAAGCAATACCCGAAGGTACTTTTCCAGTACACTGAACTGCCTGCCCAATCTGCATCTATATACCCACAAAGTCTGACGTTGTCCTCTCGACTAAACTTCAACCCATACTCGACTATGCCGCGAATGTAACTCAAAATATGCCTCGTTGTTACCCAATGTACCCTTTTCAATTCCACCATGAATTGACTAAGGGTATTGAGTCTTGATTGCAAAGAAAACATTTGGCCTAGTGTTGACCAGATACATGAGAGACCCAATGAGTTGTTTATACAAGGTGGGGTCGACATCCTTGTCATCTGATGCATCTATCTTCTTCCAATTAGTAATCATGGGTGTAGACATGGGTCTGCAATCCTACATTCTAAACCTCTTCAGAATATCTATGGTGTATCTTCCTTTCTCAAGGAAGATATCCCCATCCTTTTGCCACACTTCCAATCCTAGGAAATAGTGCATCAACCCCAAATCCTTCATGTCAAATTCTACTGCCATGTTCCTCTTGCAATCCTCTATGAGCCCTGATAATCCTGTCAAGAATAGATCATCCACATACAAAACTAGAATGGGGGACTCATCCTTTAACATCAAATAGTAAAGGTTGGGATCTGTGTCATTCTTGATAAATCCAATCTACTGCAAGTAGGTGTCAATTCTACCATACCATGCTCTGCGAGCCTGTTTGAGCCCATATAAAAGCTTCTTCAATTTGCACACATGTGTGTGCCTCTCCTGAGTCTCGAAGCCCTATGGTTGTTCTATGTACACTTCCTCCTCTATCACTCCGTTCAAGAAGGTTGTCTTGACGTCTATCTGGTGGATTTGCCATCCCATCTGAGCTGCTAGAGATATAACTAACCGGATAGAAATGTATCTGGAAAATGAGCCGAATGTTTCCTCATAATCTATCCCTTCCTTTTGTGCATACCCCTTTGCCACGAACCTAACCTTGTACTTTTCCACATTGTCGTTTGCCGCATATTTGATCTTATAGATCCACCTTGAACCTACAACTGATTTCTCTTTTGGCCTGTGTTGACCACTACCGGTCAACTCCCCATGCAGTACACCCCCTCTTTTCTTGGCAGAAAGGGGCAGCACTTGATCGACGTGTCCGTGCCATCCTGCAGTCATCAGCAGCTTGATCAAGTTAATTGTAAACCCAGTCTGCATGTATAAATTGTAAATAATCTTAGCAGATATGAGTCATGTCTGTAAAATTGCCTAGGTGGACCTAACTTTCTAATGATAATCTATGTCCCGGAAGGTTTTTCGTCTCACCGATCTACAATCGGCAGAGTTTTCCTTCAGCCTGACCCCAAAGCCGGGATTGATTTTGTCATTAGAATTTTAGGAGAATCCTAGTGTGTTAATCTGCCAGATTATAGTTGTGTCGCAGAACTGGGTGGTTTATGAGGGTCTATTTTAAGTGGGTTTGTCCCCTTAAGATGTAAATTGTAAAAGTCATGATGTAATGTGTCTTGAGGGTTGAAAAATGTTTTAAATCCCCTCATGAGTCCTAAGTCCTAGGTCCTAGGTGATGTTTCCGAAGGCTTAGTTCGATGATCCATTTGAGAAAATAAATAAAAATAATAAAATAAATAAAAATTAAAAAATGAAATAAATAAAAAATTATAAAATAGAGCAAAAACCCTAAAAATAATAAAATAATAATATTTTAAGTGAATGCATGCAAAATATTATTTTTAATAATAAGTTAACAATTTCGACGGATGAGATTAAGAGATGTCTTGATCCTCATCGACGGTCGAGATCATTTCGACATGGATCACTCGAACTAGCCGTTGGGATCATTTCCTTTAAA
Organism: Pinus tabuliformis; assembly: GCA_031772625.1. NCBI lineage: Eukaryota > Viridiplantae > Streptophyta > Pinopsida > Pinales > Pinaceae > Pinus > Pinus tabuliformis. Next base: position 852,129,581 of record CM062820.1, on the reverse strand, counting down.
TAGGGTGCTAGGGGTCATTTCAGAGGAATCTGATCTGTGAGTCTGGTACTGAAGAAGCTCTCTTGTAAATCTGTTTCTAGTTAATAAAAGAAGACTTTGGGGTCCATATCTTGCTGGTGTTACTCTCTTGAGATGCTGTGAGATTATTTAATTTTCTGCATATTTTATTTTCAGCCATTAATAATAGCTTATTGTAGAGTATTGTGAGCACAGGTATCTTGTTCACTTGCTAGGGTTTGAGTGTTGTTAGGGTTTCTGAAGTAATGGCAGGTATCTCCATTACTTTTTGAGATCTAGCAGCATTTTTGCCCTCTTTACTGATGGTTGTTTTGAGTTGTGCAGAAAACCCTTTCTGAAGGAAATTTGTGGGCGTTCGAGGAAGTTCTCGGCTGAACCAGCCAACTCCCGCAAGCATTTTTTGCTGAGCCCAGTTGGATTTGATCCTGGGTCTATCATTCGGTTTATTTTTCTAATTTGCATGAGAGATTTTCTGAAGTCCTTCACAGTGAAAATCTGAAATCTTTATTTCTTTAAAATTTTCCTATGCTCATTGTTGAATCTGGTTTTTAAGGAGCCAAATCTGTACATTAATTAGCTGCTTTAGGGTTTCAAATCTTGCTTTACACAAATTTTTTCATTAGGGTTTCAAATTCAGTTTTGCTTATATCAGGTTTAATTAGGGTTCTGATTTTGGTTTTATGTACATATTATCATTTTGGGTAATTTCGTCATTTCAGGTGGCAGGCATCAGAAAAGAAAATATTTTTGCATACACTGTCTAGTTTGCTTTTGAAGCCATTATTTCGCACAGCGTTAAGCAGTGTTGGGTAAATTTTTGACATTTTGGGGGTTCCTTGCCCAATCCAAAAGAAGTGTTTTCCTCTGGCGGTCGCTTTACTTTTAAATCAGAACCCATCAAGCCTGCATTCAAGGCCACAGGCACCTCGTATTAGCGTCTTGCACTCACTTCCTATTGTGTCTGGTCGCTGCCCTCAAGAAATGGTTTGATTTTCTTACCATTTTCAGCGTGGGCATCAGAAAGACGTTACAACAGAGCTTTGATGCATATCGTTGCTACCTACGCATAACGTTTGCCCTTGATCACCCAAAACTCTGCTATGCCATCATCTGCAAAGGTCTTCTTAGCCCGTGCTCAGATCGCAGGAGGTTTCACTTCTTAAGCCCATCATCGCCAGCCATCTGCAATCGATCCAAACGCCAGAGTTTGTGCACAGGTGAAATTCACGCAACTGTCATCCTCCGTCGAGCTGGTCTCCCTGCATATGCTCGATTTCTGAGAGGTGATTTAAGCGCCGGCCTGTCAGCAAAAAAGACGAGAACAAATCAAGAAATCTGAAGCACGAATCGGTTTATTCATCAGGTTTTCTCGGCCCGTTTTTTCTCTTTCGAAATTCCCGCAGGTAAACATTGACCCCTTCTTCGTAGCAGGTAAATGAATTGGCGTTTTATGGTCATCTGTCCAGGGTTACGCTTCTTCCTCCGGTGGCTGAGACGTCATAGTTTCAGCGTGTTTTTTTTCGATATGTTCACATTTGCGTAGTTTATGTTTTGATATTTTTGCTTTAGATTTGTATTTTGACTTTTATTTAAGCTTTAGGTTTAGATTTAAAAGTTGTATATTTTTGTTTTTATTTAAAATAGTTTTTAATACTTAGTCTTTAGATTTAAGTTCAAACTTTGGTTTAATTTTTATTTTAAATTTTTAGATTTTAATCGTTTTGTTTTTTATAGATTTTTATTATATGAAAATAAAAAATAAAAGAGGATTTATTTAAATTAATTTAGGTTTAGTTTTATTTTTAATATAGTTTAGTTTTTTAAAATAATTTCTAGTTTTCATTTTTAGATTTTATTTAAAAAATAAATAAATAAATAAATAAATAAAAATTGGAAAATTTTCTTTTCCGGATCCAGTTTCAGTTGTTTATCATGTTATATCTTTCATGCTGAATTTTCAAGTCGAGATACGAATATGATATCTGGTTAATAATTCATGATTCTCGTGTTGGTTTAAGGCTTTTATCTCTTCAAAATTTTCAGTTGCCGGATATCGTTTTGGTCATGTGATTTAGCTGATGACAAATGATTGTTGTTCACGGTTTATGTTTTTTTTATATCATTTAACAAGTAATCATTTTAATAACAATCTTTTAAGGCACTGGTCTGCTCAATTAATTAAATCATTTTAGTGCTTATCTTGATCGTGTCTCGTGTCTCCGAACCAACTGGTCGACAGTTGGTCTCATCATCTCACAAGGACTACCCCACTTAGCCGCGGGAGACAGGCTTAAACGGAGGGATCGGGGATCAGAGTGACAGCCCCCGGTCTGAGCGTTGTCGTGCCAATCCGCGCGACAACATTTTTTGGCGCCGTTGCCGGGGATCATTTTATTCTCGGCGTTTCAACGACAATCATCCTTCTCATTTTTTATCTTTTCATCTGGCCCGGCAACGCCAACATTTTTTGGCGCCGTTGCCGAGGACAGAGTTTTTCTGTTCCTGGAGTTTCATCAACATTCATCTTTTCATCTTTCTCATCTCTCATTTGAGCTAGCAGATTCGACCTTTGGGGTTATCATTTGGATCTTTTATTGCCTTATTTTTTCGTCATATCATCAGCATCTCTTGGGTTTGTTTCTTGTTTGGGTGGCGACTCCATTTTCTCATTTTTCCCAGACAAGAAGCCTTCCTCATATCTGCTTGTGATTCCTTTTTGGATCTTAGAATCAGATTCATTGTTCAAGTGGCGACTCCACTTCTTTCATCTCTTGATTTTCTTGAGCAGATATCTAGTTCTATCATCCTTTTAATCCCTTATCATTCATCATGGATTATTCATTTAAACCATGTCGTTTTACTGAACGTCTCCATGATTTTCCGGAAGAGGCCATTTCTAAATTACCTATTTTCTCGGGTGGTGATTCAATCGCTGTTAGAAGGCATCTAGGCTTGTTTACTCGCATAATGATCATATATTGTAGACCCCCTCAGTTTAATCATGAAGATATCAAAATGCGTCTATTTGTCCTTTCTTTAGAAGATGATGCTTTGAATTGGTTTAACAATTTTCCTAAGGATTCTTTCACTTCTTTAGAAGACATTATCAATGCTTTTAAAGATAGATATGGTTATCCAAACAGCTTGCCTTCTGCCCCTAAAATTGTGCAAAAGAAAGAAAGTAATCTTATAAAAGGACCAGCTGTTGAAGAAAGATTTCAAGATCAGAATGTGTCATCCACCGGTACTATTGCATATCAAGACCATGATAGTGAAAAAGCAGGAACAAATGACAATGAAAAGGAAGAGCAAAAGCAAATTTCACAAGATCTAATGATGCTGGTGAAAAATATGGAAAGCAATCAAACTAATTATGTCAATGATGTCAAAACTTTATGCACCCACCTGGAAAAACGTAATAGGGAGATGGAGATCACACAAAAGCAGCATGCTAAAGAAATTGAGGCCATAAAAACTAAATATGAAACAGAAATTAGAAGCATGCAAAGCAAGATGTCAGGCTTAGAAGAAAATATGATGACCATGAAAGCTGATCATGATAGGGAAATCGATTCTATGCAAAACAAGTTGTTAACTATGGACGAAGAAATGACTATCATGACGTTCAATCATAATAATCAGTTGGCTGACATGCAAGCGAATCATAAAGAAGAAATAAATTTCATGCAGCATTGCTTGATGGACGTAAAGGAAAAGAACGATAAAGTAATAAAAGATATGCAAGAACACCATGCCAAACAAATCAATGCTATAAAGGTTGAACACTCTAGTCAGATGGATGCCATTAGAATACAGGTTCAAAGGTTTCAGCAATTGGAAGATGAAAGAAACCAGGTGACATCAATAGATCAGGAGCCTTCTCATTTGCTACAACAAGTTCCATCTTATTATGAGGAGGTTTTTGATTCGATTGAAAAATGGTTAACTGAAGGTGATCCGGATAGATTTAAGAATGATAAAGATCAGATGCGGGCTAAAGAAAGACATATCACGCATACTTCATCTGATAGTTTTGAAACAGAAAGTTCCAGGTCATCAGTAATTCAACCTGCCAGAAAGAAAAAACGTAAGAGAAAGAAAATGAGACGAAGATTTGATATATCAGACGGCCGCGAGCAGCTTGATTTTCGGATAGGAAAAAGTCCTACCATATGCAAAATTGGACATGGCACATCCGATAAGCAGCCGACAAATTTGCCTGAAAGCAGACAAATGCTCAGTATGCACTATATTGAACACATCTGATGCCATGGGGCATCCTTTGTATCGTATTTCTAACCCTACTTGTTTTTTCCGCATTTCATTTCTGTTTTAGGATTAGATTTACTTTTCTAGATAGTTTATAAATGAAGATCTTTTATCTTTCCTGTGCTTAATGTATATGATGATTTTTGGATGGACGCTACTTATTTTTGTGTTGTATGGATGCAGATTCTGGATTCTCACATTCCTACAGAGCAGCAACGTGTCCCCAAGTAGAGCCAGATGTTGACCACTACCGGTCAACTCCCCATGCAGTACACCCCCTCTTTTCTTGGCAGAAAGGGGCAGCACTTGATCGACGTGTCCGTGCCATCCTGCAGTCATCAGCAGCTTGATCAAGTTAATTGTAAACCCAGTCTGCATGTATAAATTGTAAATAATCTTAGCAGATATGAGTCATGTCTGTAAAATTGCCTAGGTGGACCTAACTTTCTAATGATAATCTACGTCGCGGAAGGTTTTTCATCTCACCGATTTACGATCGGCAGAGTTTTCCTTCAGCCTGACCCCAAAGCCGGGATTGATTTTGTCATTAGAATTTTAGGAGAATCCTAGTGTGTTAATCTGCCAGATTATAGTTGTGTCGCAGAACTGGGTGGTTTATGAGGGTCTATTTTAAGTGGGTTTGTCCCCTTAAGATGTAAATTGTAAAAGTCATGATGTAATGTGTCTTGAGGGTTGAAAAATGTTTTAAATCCCATCATGAGTCCTAAGTCCTAGGTCCTAGGTGATGTTTCCGAAGGCTTAGTTCGATGATCCATTTGAGAAAATAAATAAAAATAATAAAATAAATAAAAATTAAAAAATGAAATAAATAAAAAATTATAAAATAGAGCAAAAACCCTAAAAATAATAATATTTTAAGTGAATGCATGCAAAATATTATTTTTAATAATAAGTTAACAATTTCGACGGATGAGATTAAGAGATGTCTTGATCCTCATCGACGGTCGAGATCATTTCGACATGGATCACTCGAACTAGTCGTTGGGATCATTTCCTTTAAATAGGGTGCTAGGGGTCATTTCAGAGGAATCTCATCTGTGAGTCTGGTACTGAAGAAGCTCTCTTGTAAATCTGTTTCTGGTTAATAAAAGAAGACTTTGGGGTCCATATCTTGCTGGTGTTACTCTCTTGAGATGCTGTGAGATTATTTAATTTTCTGCATATTTTATTTTCAGCCATTAATAATAGCTTATTATAGAGTATTGTGAGCACAGGTATCTTGTTCACTTGCTAGGGTTTGAGTGTTGTTAGGGTTTCTGAAGTAATGGCAGGTATCTCCATTACTTTTTGAGATCTAGCAGCATTTTTTCCCTCTTTACTGATGGTTGTTTTGAGCTGTGCAGAAAACCCTTTCTGAAGGAAATTTGTGGGCGTTCGAGGAAGTTCTCGGCTGAACCAGCCAACTCCCGCAAGCATTTTTTGCTGAGCCCAGTTGGATTTGATCCTGGGTCTATCATTCGGTTTATTTTTCTAATTTGCATGAGAGATTTTCTGAAGTCCTTCACAGTGAAAATCTGAAATCTTTATTTCTTTAAAATTTTCCTGTGCTCATTGTTGAATCTGGTTTTTAAGGAGCCAGATCTGTACATTAATTAGCTGCTTTAGGGTTTCAAATCTTGCTTTACACAAATTTTTTCATTAGGGTTTCAAATTCAGTTTTGCTTATATCAGGTTTAATTAGGGTTCTGATTTTGGTTTTATGTACATATTATCATTTTGGGTAATTTCGTCATTTCAGGTGGCAGGCATCAGAAAAGAAAATATTTTTGCATACGCTGTCTAGTTTGCTTTTGAAGCCATTATTTCGCACAGCGTTAAGCAGTATTGGGTAAATTTTTGACATTTTGGGGGTTCCTTGCCCAATCCAAAAGAAGTGCTTTCCTCTGGCGGTCGTTTTACTTTTAAATCAGAACCCATCAAGCCTGCATTCAAGGCCACAGGCACCTCGTATTAGCGTCTTGCACTCACTTCCTATTGTGTCTGGTCGCTGCCCTCAAGAAATGGTTTGATTTTCTTACCATTTTCAGCGTGGGCATCAAAAAGACATTACAACAGAGCTTTGATGCATATCGTTGCTACCTACGCATAACGTTTGCCCTTGATCACCCAAAACTCTGCTATGCCATCATCTGCAAAGGTCTTCTTAGCGCGTGCTCAGATCGCAGGAGGTTTCACTTCTTAAGCCCATCATCGCCAGCCATCTGCAATCGATCCAAACGCCAGAGTTTGTGCACAAATGAAATTCACGCAACTGTCATCCTCCGTCGAGCTGGTTCCCTGCATATGATCGATTTCTGAGAGGTGATTTAAGCGCCGGCCTGTCAGCAAAAAAGACGAGAACAAATCAAGAAATCTGAAGCACGAATCGGTTTATTCATCAGGTTTTCTCGGCCCGTTTTTTCTCTTTTGAAATTCCCGCAGGTAAACATTGACCCCTTCTTCGTAGCAGGTAAATGAATTGGCGTTTTATGGTCATCTGTCCAGGGTTACGCTTCTTCCTCCGGTGGCTGAGACGTCATAGTTTCAGCGTGTTTTTTTTTCGATATGTTCACATTTGCGTAGTTTATGTTTTGATATTTTTGTTTTAGATTTGTATTTTGACTTTTATTTAAGCTTTAGGTTTAGATTTAAAAGTTGTATATTTTTGTTTTTATTTAAAATAGTTTTTAATACTTAGTCTTTAGATTTAAGTTCAGACTTTGGTTTAATTTTTATTTTAAATTTTTAGATTTTAATCGTTTTGTTTTTTATAGATTTTTATTATATGAAAATAAAAAATAAAAGAGGATTTATTTAAATTAATTTAGGTTTAGTTTTATTTTTATTTTTAATATAGTTTAGTTTTTTTAAATAATTTCTAGTTTTCATTTTTAGATTTTATTTAAAAAAAAAAAAAAAAAAAATTGGAAAATTTTCTTTTCCGGATCCAGTTTCAGTTGTTTATCATGTTATATCTTTCATGCTGAATTTTCAAGTCGAGATACGAATATGATATCTGGTTAATAATTCATGATTCTCGTGTTGGTTTAAGGCTTTTATCTCTTCAAAATTTTCAGTTGCCGGATATCGTTTTGGTCATGTGATTTAGCTGATGACAAATGATTGTTGTTCACGGTTTATGTTTTTTATATCATTTAACAAGTAATCATTTTAATAACAATCTTTTAAGGCACTGGTCTGCTCAATTAATTAAATCATTTTAGTGCTTATCTTGATCGTGTCTCGTGTCTCCCAACCAACTGGTCGACAGTTGGTCTCATCATCTCACAGGGACTACCCCCCTTAGCCGCGGGAGACAGGCTTAAACGGAGGGATCGGGGATCAGAGTGACAGCCCCCGGTCTGAGCGTTGTCGTGCCAATCCGCGCGACAACAGCCTGGGCACTACCTCCCAAACATCATTCGTCATGATAGAGCTATACTCTTCTACCATGGCATCTATCCACCCCTGATGTTATGTGGCCTCCTGAACGCTGGAAGGTTCTGCAACCTGAGCTACCAACGCTTGGTCCCTGTCAAGTTGTCTGTGTTGTCTCTTGCTCATCCTAGGAGTTCCAATAAACTCCTTTGCATCTCTTTATTATCACCAAAAAATGATCACCTAGCCATTTCTAACTAGGTGGATCGAAATACACCATGTAGGATTAATTTTACCATAGTAAAATCACTTTCACTGTGGAAAATAATTTAGTAAACCACTTTTATTAAATTATTTTCTGATTTAAATCAAAAAACCCATGAGAATAATTAGATAAATCATTATTTATTTAATTTTCTCTAGGAATAATTATTAAATCATTATTTAAATAATTATTCTTTGTCACATTTGACTAAATCCCCTAGGAATAATTAAATAAATCACTATTTATTTATTATTCCTTATTTCCATTATTGGAATAATTGTTAAATCACTATTTAATAATTATTTCAATTTCACACCATTCTTAATCCTCGTGAAATAATTAATAAATCATTTTATTTGTTAATTATTTCTAAATAAAGATATTTAACCATTTTAAATATCTTTTCCCTCTCCAATAAATATAATAAAGTATTCCAAGCGGTTAGATCTTGATTTGGTCAATATTATTTTATTATTCTCCATTTTCGAGATTAACTCAATACTTTGTTATAAATAGGAGGGTTTTCCATTCATTCTTCACCATGATCATTATCATCGTCACTATTATTGTCTCTTTTTTTGAGATCCCATTTGAGATCTCCACATTTTGTCTGGGATTTTCACATATTGAGAGAAAAGATCGTTTACTGAAGCATCAAGGACATCAAAAGACCCATCCCATGGAGGGGGATTTGCAGACCTGTTTGTAGATTTCCTTCACCAGGTGTTTTTAACAAAGAATTTATTCAATTAAATTCTTTCCATTTGGGTTATTGCATTGGATATCTTTACTATTGTTTGTTGTTCTGGATCGTCTATATTTTTGTTGTAGATTTTTCCATTTTTATTGCAGATCTGAATCGTAAGCAGCCATCAAATTGTTGTTAGGGTCACTTGTCACCTAGTGACTTAAGTGAATTGTTTTTGGTACACCTTCCAAGAAATTTCACACTAACAAATGGCGACTCCACTGATGTAATAACAATGTTCTTGGGTGACTGAAGTTTCAGTAAATTTCAGGGTTTTCTACAGCTATTTTTGGCCTCTCAATTTCTATTTATACTATTATTGCCTTTTTTATCAAATTTTCAGATTCTGGTGGTTCTTTGTTTCTTTCCGCAAGTCATAGGTACCAGCCGAGCAAGAAATGGTGAAATTTGTGCAAAAACTTCCGAACGAGAGTCCCGGGAGCAAAACACACTTTTCAGCCCCTGCTATGCATTCCAGAGCGCACTATTTGGCACAAAAACTATGTTTTCCACTGTTCCAGGTCAATCCCTACGTTTTGGTATTTTTCTGGAAATTTTTTGGAATTGCCGAGAGTGTTCTCTGCAGAATGGGTTGGGTATTTCACCTCTATTTTCAATCTCCCCTAAGCCTAGATACACTTAATTTGTCTCTTTGGGGAAGGAAAAAGCGCCCTAGGGTTTAGAATACACTCCACATCGTTAGGAAGATATTTGTTGAGTGAGGAGTCTAGGGTTTTAGCATTTTCAGCCACTGATTTTCAGAGTCTGATCCATTACTTTTCAGCACTTCTAGATAGGTTTCTTTTACCTTTTCTCCCTTTAGAGTTTGGGTTTTCCCTTTCCCCCTTAGGACCCCTTGAGCATCCTAGGTTTTAGAGCTTCACTCCTATCCTTTGCAACATTTTTCACCTCTGATTTTTGTTATTTGTCTGCACCATTTACAGCAGATTAGTGCCTCTAGATCTCAGTCCCTTGACATTAGATCATTTAGGCTTTTTTATGTCTTTGAGTATCTTGTTTGCCCTCTCTTGATTAGCTACTTGGTAACCCTTGTGGGTGGGGTTTTGTGTATTTGATTCGCTGTTTATTTTTTGTCATTTGCAGATTTATTTACAATGTTTCAGCACTTTATTTTCAGCAACACATGGCATCATAAAACATGCTCAATTAACACATCTAGTTGACACATTATTTTCACATACTCACACCCTAAGCGAACATGAGTTTGGTTAACACTGCCAAGCCAAGACTTGAAACACTACACCTTAATAAATCAACACACTAGATTAAACCCACTTGGGCATCAAGGCCAAACAATCTTTGTAGTGTAGGCGTAGGATCGGTGGGATAGGCTTCTAATAACACCCATCGATCACTTTCATTGAGACATAGAAGTCGACATATTAAGGAGCTTAAAATCCTTCACCATCCCACGGTACAAAGTCGGAGGGCATCAGAAACCCGATTTAGAGGTGGTTAGGCTAGGTCATCATGCGAACAATTCTCCTCGGGGCTACCCAACCCATGGCAACAAATCACATGCATTGGCTGACAACCAAGAAGCTCAAGACTCGACCACCCCCGTGGGACTAAGATAATTGTAGTGACCAATCTTAGGAAAACACCCTATAGGACTGGCTGTGGGAAGCAGGTTGTTCTCTACCCCACCTTTCTCTGGACAACTTTGCTTGCGAGGATCAGATTCTATCAAGTAAGAAGTTCTTTGGAAGGCCATCTAAAACAGTAGATCTAAGATTGTTTGAGGATTTAGATCAATTATAGGCTAGAGGTCTTTTTCTTTGGTAGGACATGTTTGCTTGTATTAGAGTAACATCATTACTATAGTTAGTTTACACTTGGCACCATTGTACTAGGTTTTGTTTGTTGTTTGTTGCTCTTATATTCCTATCATCACCCTTTAGTTCTTAGATCGTTATTGTCTTGACATCATTGCCCCTTAGGCGTTTGTCGCGGAGACTTCGAGGTCTTCAGTCGCAGTTCCCGTTAGGACATATTACTCCTCCCCGTTGAGTTAAAGTTCATCCTCCCAGTGCTTCATCAAGTCATCATTTTGATTCTGATTCTACTGATTCATCCAGTTCCTCCTTTGATTCCGCGTCTTCTCAACCCCATATCGCCACCATGTCAGGCACCAACGTGGGTGCGAGAAAACAGGGTGGTAACCCAGGTACCAACCAGGGTACCCCCACCAGCAGAACCCCCACCGGTGTGGTCACTCCTACTCCATTGCTTCCTTTTATGGTTGGTTTGAGTCTCCCCAATTTCAGCCAACTTATCAACGATCCTCTTCTCCATGATCCACTTGGCCAGCTATGCCTACTAAACTCCCTTCAAACATCCCAAAGTTTGAAGGTAATCCTAGAGAAGATCCCACTAAGCATGTTCACTCATTCCACATGTCGTGTTCATCAAATTCCATTACTGAAGACTCCATTCGTCTTTGTTTGTTCCAATGCACACTCACTGGAGCTGTTGCTAAGGGGTCTGTTGATCAACCCAAAGCCACTCATTCTTTTGCAACTCTTGCCAAAATTTTTCTTTCCTATTTCCAATTACCTCTCTGTTATGACACCAATACCGAACTTTTGACTTCTTTTCGTCAAACTTCTGCCACTTGCCTTTCCAACCATGTTCAGGAATGGCGTAGAAGGAGGAGCATCTATAGAGCTCCTGAATTAGAAGACCAAGTCTATATGGATTGGTTCCGTAGATCGCTTTTGGCCCCCACTGGTAAAGATGTCGCGTCACACTTTCCCAGTCTAAGGAAGATGCGCTCCAAGTAGCCTTACAATTTGATTTGATCTACGCCCAGTCAGGTGATGTTTACATTGCCATCCTTGATCTGCCTCAACCTAGTACTACTAATGCACCGGGAGCATCTCATGCTGTGGATGGCATAGTTGGAACCCTTTCACACCCTCAACCATATGCTCCACCTCCAATGAGTTATGGTCCACCTCAGGGAGGGACCAATTCCTCTTACAATTATCCCTCCCCCAATCCTCCATAGGGAAACTCTTATCTAGGTCCCAGCACGCCATATGCATATCCCCCTCCGGCACCAGCGCCCCAGCCCCCCATGCCTACTCCCCCTCTGCCACAACAACCACCCTTTCCACAAGGACAAGTGTACGCTTAGTAGAACAGACCCAATCCCCCTAACCCCAAGAAAAGGAACAAGGGGAAGGGTAATCGGAACCAGCAACCTCAAGGTAATCAAGGCAACTAGGGTCCTCCACCCAATGCACCTCAGGGTCCTCAGCCTAATCCCCTAACCCAGCAACAAGCCAGTCAGCCCAAACAAAACAAGGGCCTTCGCACGAACAAACCTTGTGCCTGTTGCGACATATATGCTAAATATACTCATGAGTGTCCCCTTTTACCTCAGATGTGTAAAGTATGGGAAGCTCAAGAAGCTGCTTCTCGAGGATCGTAGCCCACCACTCCTCCTCCACCCCCTGCTTCATCTCAACCGGCAGTGCTTACCAATCCTTTCCCTCACCAAGGATACATAGCTACCCAACCTAAACCAGGTCAGTAAGCTCAGCCAGCCCCACCATCTGTCACCATGATTATCATATTCTTATGATGAATTATGATGAGGTTAATACTGAGTAAGTCAACCTTCAGACTCGATCGCACCAATACAACAAGCCATTTGCTAAGTCAGCGAATGAGTCCCAACCCCAAGTTTCCACTAAGCCTCTGTCGTCATCCAATGGTACCTTACAGATCCCTCAACCTAAGGTAGAGGTTATTCCCAAGATCCCCAAAGGTTCATTACATCGAAATGTTACTTTTGCTAAAACAACCCATACCTATAGCATAGTAGATAACTTGGCGTAGTCTCCTGCTGCCATGTCAATGTTGGAAGTCCTTCAGACGTGCCCATCCCAACGGAAAGATCTACTATCTTCTTTGGGTGTCGTGGATCCCCAAGATGATTATATGATTGTATTTCATGTTGACAAGTTGGAAAATACTCCCCTACCTTCATTCATTGCATTTCAAATACCAGTCTCCACTAGAAACGCCATTGTTTCGCGACACTGACACAGATTCTCCTACTCTTGGAGAAATCTATGAGACCTTTGATAGTATGTTGGATCAAGTAAGGGCAGCCATTCATGAGAAACATCCTTTCTTAGAGTTTTATACAACCCAAATTCGACCCATTATTCAGCGTAGGTGGGATCGAACGAATACACCTTTGCACATGGCAGCATATGCACTCAACCCAAAATGGTATGTGGTAAGGACTGGTAAAATTCTTCCCTTTGAAGATCCAGAGGTCAAAAAGGGATTTCGAGCTGCCAATACAAAGATGTATAGTTCAGAAGAAGGGAGTACAATTAGGAGACAGTGGATGCAATTTGCAAATCTCAATGGTCCCTTCAACAAGCCTAATACAAGGGAAGATCGCAATGATTTAGGCCAGACTAACCCCATTGGTTGGTGGACCATGGATGGGGATGATGCTCCAAAGATCCAACAACTTGCTATTCGCTTATTCTCTTAGATTGCTAGTTCCTCTAGAGTAGAGAGGAATTGGTCCACATATAGCTTCATTCACTCTATCAAGAGGAATAGACTTTCCTCTAGGAGAGCTGAGAAGCTAGTTGCAGCGCACAATTCTCTACGTCTTGCTCATAGGAAGACACCAAAGTATCAGAAGGGACTGGAAACACGATAGGATGTGGATCCGGAGGATAGTGCAAAGATAGATGATGAGGATGGACCAGATGAGCTGCAACATGGTTTGGTTGGAGTTCTGTTGGTTACTCAAGAGAGTGACTCTGACTCAGATACTGACATTCCCATTGATGGTCCCGATGACTTCATGCAGCAGATGGATGTAGAGGACCAATCATTGAGATTGAGTCCTTGATGTTGATTTTATTTTCAGTGCTCATTATCCATTTTTACTTTTCAGTTTTAACTTTTGAGTTGTGACACTAGATATTGATGACCTCAGACTGATTCTTGACTCCACTCTTAACTATTTTTGAGTTTGAACTTTGAGTCATATAAATTTAGTGTTCAAACTTTAGTATCTAGTATATAGTATATAGTAACATACTAGTATGTTTTGCTTTCAATTTAGATTCTAGAATGATGAATTTAATTTTTAAATCAATATAGATTGTAGAATGATGAATGATGAATGATGAATGTTATGGATCAATATATTTGAATATTTCATTATTGAATTTTTTTTATTGAATCTCATGGTATGGATGAATAATGAGTATGTCATATAAATGATGTATGTATCAAAATGAATGATGAGGATGGATCAATGTATGTCATTATTTAATTCAATTATGAATTTAAATTTTATGTGTGGATCAAATTTCAATTTTCAATGTATTGGTATCCATATTACTATTAGTCTATTTAATATTTATGCTTTCATTATTGAACAATGAATATGAACTTGAATTTTATATATATATATATATATATATATATATACCCCGACGTCCCCCTGCACCCCCGAAATTTCCCTAAAATTTGAGGGTACTCCCACACATCACCCCTATGCGTCTCCCCACACCCGCATCTCTACGCATAGGAGTCTTGGTGGAACATTGAGAATAACCATACCCGTTCCTTTGAAAGAGATTGCTAAACTTCCCGAACAACAACAACAAATCAAGAAGTCCCTGGGAATTCAGGAAGAAGAATTACCCGAAGAATTACAAAACATTCATATTCCTAACTGAAACCCTGGGTGTGAACCGTTTATGCTCACTTTGGCTATCAATGACCTCTTCCTACACAATTGTATGTTAGACTCAGGGGCTTCCGCAAATATCATGCCCTTAAAGGTTATGAAGCAATTGGGTCTCAGCATCACTCAGCCATATAAGAAGGTGTGTGGTTTTAACTCCAAGCCTGTGGAAGTAGAAGGTCTCATCAAGGACCTTAAGATTTCTTTGGCCAAGAATCCCGACATATCCCTCCTCATGGATGTTGTTGTCATTGATATTCCTGATGTGTGGGGGATGCTATTATCTAGGAAATGGGGGGCTACCATTGGGAGTCATGTTCAAATGGACTTATCATATGCTACCATTCCACAATCTGATGGAACCCCTTTTATCCTTTATAGGGAACCCACTTACCTATCTCATGTGATCAAGCCTGGACCATACTATGAAGCACATGAAATTGAGAAGCCTTCTCCTATTCTCCCAACTCAAGAAGTTTGTATCCTCAAACGACCAATCTCTAAAGCAAGCAAAAAGTGGAAGCCTAAAAAGGAATATAAGGTCATGGACTTGGTCTTGGTTGATAGAGATCCAATGCCTGTCAAGATTCATGGAAAAGTTGGGGAGGATTACTATTACATTGCCAAACTCAACGATGAACTTTGGCCCGAGCCAATCAAATTAAGTCGTATCACCCCTTTCCTTGAGACTTGATATTGTATCATATGCATGGTAGAGTAGGATGCATTGCATGTTGATTTTGCATTAGAACTAAAATCATATGATATTTATCATGGTATATTAGATGCATCTAAATTAAAATTTGCATATTTTATTTTTCTGTTGATTTTACGGCCTAACATTTAGCATGTGCGATCATGAGATGTCGCGAAAGCATGCTGCCCCATTTTTTTCATCTATTATGTGTAGTTAACAGCTCTACGATAACCAAGAGATTGTTGGAGTTCTCGTGACCTCCCGTTCGAGTAGCTTCGTCCACTTCTTCAAGAGATCACGTCCCAGTTGGAGCCAGATGTTACCCACCATTTTGTGGGTGATATCCCTAGGAGAAAATTTTTCTCCAAGATGGTCCTCAGCCGGTAGCCCCTTGCAGCCACCAACTAGCTCATTGTGCCACTTCTCCGCCACCTGAGCTAGCCAAGTGGTCCCTCACCCATTTGTCATGATCGTATGTTTTAAGGTGTGTAATATCCCCAATTTTGGTGAGCATGGGAATTTTGTCCAATTTTGGTAATATTAATTAAAAGGGGCAATTAGTATTTTGGGAGAAAGGTGGCAAGTATTATTTTATTGCAAATTGGCGACAAATTGTTATTTTATTAAAATGGTGGAAAAAGTAACTAAGTGGAAAATGGCCCCAACCAATAAAATAATATTAAAAGGAGTCTAGAAGAATGGAGAGAAAATATAAGAGGGGGAGGGACTCATTTTGTAGGGCATCTTTTGAAAATTACACTTAACACTTCATCTTCTCTTGGAGTTGTTTAGCACAAGGGTAGAGTGCTGTTTAGCACAAGAATTCCAGGCGGGATTCCACCCCATCTTCGGAGGACTTCGAGTGCCTCCATAGTTAGGAATTTGAAGAGTCCATTGTTGGGCTTTCATAGAGTTTCATTGACAACAGTATTCCTAGCTCTGCGTATTTCTTGAGCATAAAGGCAATTCAAGTTATTCATTGTGGTCCAGGATACAGTGGGTTGGAGTCTATGTTATTTGCAGGAGGATTTTCCTAGTTGGAGCCGGGAATTTTGTGGTGATTTTGCAGGGATAGAGAGCAACAAATATGTGGGATAAAATTCTCTTCATTTGGAAGTGCACAGGGGTTTCTAGCTTAGCCTACGCAAGGAAAGAAGGGAGAAGAATTGTGGAGAGATAAGGACCGAAGATTGGAGGTATAACTCAAAGGAGAATTCAGCCAGTGGTATATTTGGGCATAATTTTGTACTATCAAACTGTGGGACGTTTTCTAGCCAGATTGGACGATTTGCACTTATTGGGGGTCATAGGGGTTCGGTGGATTCAGCCCAAACCCTTTCTGATTTTTTGTGAGTATGGTGAGAGGAGTCCGGGGTTAATTACATAAAATTTTATGGGCAATATTTCTGGCAGAAATCAGTGTTCTAGTTAGCAACCAGCAGTAGAAATTATTAGAGAAGGGCGCAGTTCACTCCAAGACCATTTCTACCACTTGGGTCTGTGAGATTTTTCTAGGTTATTCTGGGTTCCTTGCGAAAAGGCTCCAATTAATTTCCTCGAATTTTCGGAGCATTTTAGAGGGTCGAAACACCAATTCCATTCCAGCTAGCAGTAGTAGAATTCACTGGGCCAGCGCAGAAACTTAGGGAGAGTAGTTTCCAGCACTTGGGTAGCTCCATTTTCACTAGGGACTTGACTAGCTTGTTGTAGCAAGCCCAGGTTCCTCTTCTTCATTTAAATGTACCATGTTTTCTCAGTTAATAAAATGGCTCAGCTCTTGGTACAATTTCTGGTGCAATTTGTCATTATGCTGGTGCATTAGTTTTATGGTTACATGTTTATGTTTTATTTGTTTTTATCACTTAATATTTCCCACTAGGAATATTACAAGGTGGGCCTCCCAAACCCAAATTTATGCCTTGTCATTTGGTAATTGAGTATTGTAGTTTGCTTATCACAGAAAATTCTAGGCATGGATTAATGGGGGGATTCGGCTGAAAGAATGGGCTAGGTTTGTGCTCTTGTCTCCTAGACCCCTTTTGGGTATTAACCTTGAATTCTAGTCCCGTGGGATCTCTTTTACTGACAATTTGGCTTTAGGGCTAGTATTTCATGGGAAACCCTGATTCTGGTTGTGTGGTCTCGCTCCCTCATCGACATATATTCCCCCTTTTCACTCATTATAACCCCATTCATCATTTCTCCCACCTGGGTCCACATTCCTCCAATGGGTCCACATAGGGCTAGCTCTCCCCTTCCCCTTGCCCACACCTTGGGTCGGGCCTGGAATGATGCCCTGAAGGTTGATGCAGCTGAAAGAAAAGTAAAAGCATAATTGGCCGCATTCAATAGGAAAATGTACCACAAAATGCAAAAAATGGTTCGGACAAACACATTTAGCACGTGGGCAAAAGCCAATACATGAGATCTACCCCATCATCATGGTCATCACCCTAGTTCCTACAGGCTCTATTAGCCTCCTTCATCATATAGGAGCCCATGATTGTCCCAACCTTAAAAGGGGGTATCCGCTGCTATATCTCACACATCATGCTCTTACCCCTTGAGCCCCAAGCAGTTAATTAAAGAAAAATCATAAAAAGGAAAAAGGCATATAAAGAAGGGTGGAAAAATCAAGATCGAGGCACCTCATGTACCACGATTGCTCCCTCCTATACATTATATACACAAGTGTGGGCTTCCCTTCTACTAGCTACCCTTGTACCCGAGCATGTGGCCCAAGGTTGCCCCTTCTCATTCCCTACTCCATCCACATCTTTATCACATGCCACCACATTTTAAAGGATGTACCTTGGACATATTATCCCCTTTAAAAGTAGAAACCACCTAATGGGATACTTGGTTAACCCCATTTGGAGTTTGGAGACATTAGGACATGCTAAAGCCCATTATGGAAGGGCAGGCCATTATGAAGTCCCCACCTGTGGTCCATGGTTTGTAAGCTCTTTTACTCGATTTCCTTGATGACTTGTTGTACTGGAAAGTTAGGGGATGCATTGGATCTTATGCAGGATTGCAGGTGGTCTCCATCTTGGGTTTGGTCTCCCTATACGGGGTCCTAACCCTTCAGAGGGCTACATTGGCACATGTAGGGTGTGTGTTGAGAGCCATTGGCCTCCACAGTAGTTGACACCACTCCATGGATCCCCAGCGATGTTCAGAGATTGCTCGAGATTCACCTATTGGACAAGGAAGGTGCACCTGGTTCACCTTTGCCCAGCCAGCCCCACAGATGTACCATGCACTTGGCATCACCTACACCATCATTTGAGCCCTTACAGATGGTCTACAAGGCATCTTCAACTTACTTGGAGACCCATGCGGTCACTTGTGTGCCCTCACAGCCATTGGGAGCACCACGGGTTTATTATGTGGAGAACAAGGGGTCAACCCCTTGTCCATTACTTTTGGAAGTCCAACTCATCATTTTGGCACTTATGGACTTCATCAAGCCTCTTAGAGAGCCCAACAACATGCATTACTTATTATTCGACCTCTTGGGAGACTTATTATTTTATTTATGAGCTAGTTTGGTGACCTTGTCACCAATAGATAGTTATTTTGTTGAATTTAGGTATGTTCTGTGCTTAGAGAAATTTAATTCAATTTTCATAGTTAGCTCAATATCATTTCCAAATTAGCAATCACATCAGCATTAAAGTAAATTGCAGATAGAACAGAAACATAGAACACAGAAGACAAGCCAAGACAAGAGGACACGAGATGTGGCGCTAGCCAGGGACAAACCCAATGTGGGGGAACCCTTGATCAATTCTTCTTATATGTTCTTCCATAGTTCAGCAGGGATAGAGAGAGAGATAGTACATTTACAACCGAAGTCAAACACTTTGACTTATCTAAATAAGAGCATAGATCATCTCTAAGAAGATGATACATGATGTAGCTGAACTCAGTTGAAGACATGCTGCTTCAACTGATTCTCTCAGGTGACTTCATCACCCATCATAGTGCTGCACCTCATCATCATGCTGCACCTCACTGTGCTGCACCATGTTGCACCCATCATCACTATGCTGGACCTCATCATCATATTGTTGCGCCTTATGCTGCACCTTCTTGTACTACAACATCTTGTTGTACCTTATCATCTTGTTGCACCCACCAGTGTTGCCTCATCTTGTACCTCACTGTACCCATCATGCTGCATCTCATTGTTGCACAATGATTGCTTGTTGTCCCATGTACCATGCTCCACCAAGCATCATAGCCTAGCTGTCCCAATGTGTTTGCAGCACCATGCTTGCCACCATGTACTTGCTGCACCTTGTTGTTGTTGCTGTCCCATTGTGCCACTGCTGCACAATGTCATTGTTGTCCTATTTGTTAGCATGTCATTGCGTTGTCCCATCATTGTTGTTGTCCCAACATGTTGTTGTCCCATTGAACATTGTTGTACCATGCTGTTGTCCCAATTGTAGCACCATGCTATTGCTGCCATGTGTTTGTTGCAAGTTGTTGTTGTTGTCCCATTGTAACCTACAACAACCCAACAAGCATCAAAACAATAGAACAACCATACCTTGCTTATCAACAATCTGCTGTCCTCCTTGTCCTTGAATTATGTACCTTCCTCTGTAATCTCGGCCCTCTGGTTAGGGCTGACTGTAACCACTATTACAGCCCTAAAACTTGGTCGTCTAAGCTTCCAGGACTGCAGATTTTCTTCCCAAACAAATCCTCCCTACTCGTTGTCCATTACACCACTTACAGCCCTCCTGTTTAGGCTTTCGGTCCCTCCAAAAGTGCCCAGACAACCAGCATTTTGTTCCTTCTTTACTCGGTCTAGTAGCTAGCCCTCTTGGCCCTAGAACTCGGCCTCCTATAGCAGAATTCCTCGGTCCTTCTTCCAGCAAGAACTGGCCTACGTCTAGGGCATCATAGGCCTGCGTCTAGGGCATCATAGCCTGTGGCTAGGGCAGCGTATATCTTGTTGAGGTTTCCTCCATAGCTGCGTTAAAGGTAAGGTCTCTTCTAGGTTAGCGTATCTACCATAGTTGTGATTTGACTTCCATTAGGGCAGCGTAGAGATCCCTTCCATGGCTGTGATCTGATCTCCATTAGGGCAGCGTAGGGCCTTCTCCTTTTGACTGCTCCTAGGGCTTCATCCTCCTAGATTTCTCTTCCACTAAAACCCAAAACAAGTGGAGAGAAATCAAGAGTGAAGTGTGTAGAAATGACTATCAAGTCACCTCCTTTTATACTAAAACGTTGAGCACATGTGTGGGTTATTTGGTTGTTGGCCGACCTTGACGAATTGTCTTATAACACAAATAAATTCATAACTCCATGAATACTTATCAGAATCAGATCATCTTTAGATCAATCCTACGCCTCTCGATCCAAGAAAAACATCAGCTGCCATAAATAAGATGACCCACATGGAGTTTGGCCCTAGTTTCCAATTTTAACACTCCCTCTCAACTAGGGAGAACTCCATCCGCTGATCCATCTGCCAGACTGTACTATTCTGCCATCAGTGCCCTGCACTGCTCTGCTTTGCTGAACTCTGCTCTATTGAACCATGAAGAAGAAGAATTGATCGAGAATGTCTCATACCATTCTCTACTGACCCGAAGTCAGTCCCATATGAAGAGAATGTGTCATACCACTCTTACTGACCCGAAGTCAGTTTCATTGATCCCAGATCAATATCACAAGAGAGTGTCTGAAACCACTCATACTGATCCCAAATCAATATCACAAGAGAGTGTCTCAAACCACTCATACTGATCCCAGATCAATGGAGGTCATCCTAGCATAGGGAGTACGGTAGATACAATGATGTGTCCATCGATAGTATTACTATGGTCCCTAACCCCATTTCCATGCTCATTGGCCAGATGAGAGGTACTTCCCATGAGTCCCAGACTGCATGGGTAGGATGCCTCGACAAGAGAACCACTCATCCTGTCCCTAAGTCGCCACGGGGTATCACAGGGGAAGGCTGAGCCATTCACCCTGTACACAACGCACCATTAGGGGAAGGTGAGTTGCCCTATGGTCGCTTGTTGCTCCAAAAAGTACCCCAAGCCACCCGAAGCTCCGAGAGCTCAATTCATGCATCATGCAGGACCCTCATAAGAGGGTCTCTCAACGACTCCATGTCGTTCGGGAAAGTCACAAATTTGACCTTTCCCCGGGGCTTCGACAGAATGTCTGCGACCTATACATCAGTCTCAATGTGATGGAGCCTCCTTGCTCATCGATGTACCATATCCCTGATAAGGTAGTATCTGATGTCTATATGCTAGAGCAATCATAGAATACGGGATTCCTCAACAATCGAGTCCCCGCCTGGTTGTCACAGAAGATCACGGTGGTACCCATCTTTGCGGATGTTATTGCATCATCCTGCTTCTCTGTCTTTTCCTTCTTCCTTTGAGGACACTAAGTACTGTAGTGGCCAAACTCACCACACCTGAAGCACTTGATCTTAGATAGATCATTTTTCTTCTTCTTCTCTCCCTGACTAGGACCTTTTGCTTTCCCCTTTGACGCAAGGGCCACATTATCTTCCTCCTTCACACCTTTCGATCCCTTGTTGTTGTCATTGATGGAGCTCTTTACTAGAGATCGCCTCATCTCCTCTTGTTGCAAGTCTGACCACATCTGGTCCCACCTTGGTAATCTATCTCGTCCCAAAATGCCTTGGATGAAGATTTCCCATTCCTCTAAGACACTATTCAGGGCCAAATGCACAAGCTCTGTAGTTTGAAGCGCTTCTCCTACGGCTACAAGCTGACCCCAGATGTCCTTAATTCTGGTGAGAAAGGGATCTATGTCTTCACCCTTCTGTATCCTAGTATTCCACAGCTTCTCTTTCAGAAACATCTTCCACTGCAAAGAAGGATTCTGAAATAACCCTGCGAGAGAATCCCACATCTCCTTGGTTGTATTCTTGCCAGATATGTGTGAGACTATATGGTCGAACTCCATTTATTTCCTTTAATAATTGTTGTTGGTATGTAGGTTCTTCCACAACGTTGTCTACATAAGTTTTCAGACCCTGCTCATTTAGGAGAAAGGACATTTTGGCCTTCCAAATAATATAGTTGGAGGCACCGTCTAATCTGTCTTGATCTCTGAGCCTGACTGTGGTCATTTCTGCAAAAAACTCGACCAATAATGGAAATCTCCCTCTTTCTCCTACTCGGCTACTAGATTTGCTATTCGCACTCCCTTCTGGAGTGAGAAAATTTGCCTGTTGCAACTGGAAATTTTGGATTTCTGAACTAGAAACCCTGTAAGAGAAATCTCCCTTTGTGTGTACACTTTCTCTTCCATCAGGCACTAATTCTGCTCTAGCAAACTACTGCAAAACCCTTTTGTGCCCAGACAAGAGATCTGCTTTGCGAAAAGTACTGAGTTGTTGCTCCCTCTACCTACCAGAATCACTTTTCTGGACAAGTCGAATTTTCTCCCACCCTACAACTCAAAATCAAACCCTTGTCCAACAATTTGCACTGCCTAGCTAGGTATTGCGCAACCCCAAAAAAAATTGACCTGTTGCTCCCTCTTTACAACAAAATTTTCCTCTTCTGACTTGGAGCTTCCTGTCCATCAAATATGCTCTGATACCATGTGAAAATTCCTTGAAATGCAACAACTATAAATAATACTTCTAACTGATAAATAATTATGCAGTTTATTTTGTTTATAGAAACATAACGAATTATTCACACTGCAATTTCTTCACCAAATAAAATACTGCAAAAGAAAAAATAGGAACTGAGAAATACTAGCACACACACACATAAAAATTGACACAATTATTTTTGGGCAAATGTCCCCAGAAACACCCAATGTGGGAAAATTAGTGCAGCAACTAAGGGTTTTTATTATTATGCAGCAGTGAATTCTGAGTACAATAAATTTGGATGCCCAACTGGCTATCCAATCTGAGAGAAATACTAGCAAAATCACCTGAGGGAATTTACCCTTGTCTCCAAGCCATCCCGGCTCTATTGGAAATACGAGGGGTGAATCAGTGTTTCTTTTCAATTATTATTTTTATCAGTTAAAAACATTTATAATTGGAACACAGAAATAGATAACAGAAATAGATGCTTTTATTAATGTGATCTTTGCAATAAATCAAGTACAATATATATATATATATATGGTTTCAATAAATTTCCAAGCACCAACTTGGACTCTTTGTGAGGCTCCAACCTCCAAAGCACCAACTCTATCTTGTCAAGGCACCAACTTTGAATTTAGGAGCACCAACTACTAGGACACCAATCCTTTCAATTCTGAGGCACCAACCTCAAGGGCTCCAACCCTCTGCTGTAACTGTCTAGATTTGTTTGGTTGTAATTCTCTGCTCCCAACCCTACTGGACCTATGACTTACTTCTGTCCTCCTGTTCCTTCCACTTCTGCCAGAACTTCAGCTCCCTTTTTTTCTTACAGTTCGCCAGCAACATTAAACTTTCCTTGTTCTTTGTTTTATATGCCTGATACACCTGACATTTGGCTTCCTCCTTTCACTCGCTTGAGCTTCGGCGTCCTCAATGCTCACTCGACCTTCTATGCTCACTTGACACTTCGGCTTCCCGATCCATGGCTTCCTTTGTTTATTCGAGTGTTCCAATACTCACAAGACACGTTCAGGAGGAAGAGAGGCTGAAATACAAAGAAATGTTGCTTATTAAAAAATATCAGAGAGGTCCTTTTTCCTTTAATAATATTCATACATTAGACTTCATTATTTACAGAGGATTTCATTGGAGAGACTATACCAACAAGGAGGTCCCACATGCCATGTCACAATCGCAATCGCAATCGGCAGTCCGGCGGTGTCAATTCTTTTGAACATTGCGATTCAACGGATGCGATATTTCAATAGGTCGTATTATAATGTTGTAGCGGGTCCGCATACATATCGCAATCGATGGTTCGGGGGTGACAGCCCTTTATAACTTGCGCTATGAGAGTTCCGATAGGCAGATGCGATATAACAATAGGGCAGTTTATAATGGTGTAGCGGGTCCGCATATATATCGCATCTATATATTATATACTCTTCTGCTCTTTGCTATAACCTATTCGGGTCTGTGTATTATCGCAATCGGCACTTTCAATGTGGCAAGGCTTTACAAGAGTCTTGCGATATGGCAGATGCGATAATATATTAAATCATATTGCAATGGTGTAGTCGGGTCCGCATACATGCACATTTTCCGATGTTTGCCTTTTTCGGATCAATCCTCCACTATAGATCTTACCATCCCATCCGACGGTTGATATTACACCCGACCAACAAAGCTGCTTGGTGATCCTGCACTGTAGATCAAAACCGCATTTGATCCAACGCTCGACAACGATATCGGGTGAGCTACATGCACAAGGATTACCCGCCCGATAAAGTGGTTTCCTCTCTCCTTCTCCTGCCACGTGTCGGTTGATGAATGGTATCGGGTGATCAGCCCTAAATACCACTTACAGCCTTGAGTTCACCCGATGAACCCACTTACCGCTTATGGAAACTATGCTATCGGTGGTTAATCTGGGCCGTTCATCCTCCAGTTTCAACGATATGATTTAATCTTCACCGTCCATTGCCCTTCATTGGTTTCTTGGCCTTTCCTTAGGAATTTTAGGAAAAGTCTGCATTCTCTGTTATAGTCAGATATTCTCAGTCTTCCTCTGTTCTGTTGTAAAACTCAATTGCGCCTGCTTCCAGCTGATCCTTCCATCCATTCACACAGAAATCCCAATTTCTACATGCCTAGATCCAATATAACACTCTTGGTCTGACAACTTCCAATATTCTCTGCTCTGATATGTTCCTCTTTGCTTCTTTTGATGAATTCTTCCTCTCGGTTCTTCTTGGGCATACATTACACGCGATACTCCCGATATGGCTCCTCCGATGTGGCTCCTCCTCAATCTTCCGCTCTTACACTTGCTTCTCTTCTCTGCTTTGATAGCTCTACTCTGATAGCTCCTCAGCTTCATATTGCCATTAATGACAATCTAGATCAACAATCTCCCCCTTTGTCATTGATGGCAATATTCTTCTTCTCTCCCCCTTTGACATTAGTGGCAAAGGAGTGCACGAGGACTCCCCCTATCCTGCAACATCTTTATGAATCAACTTAAGCGATGCTAAAGAGATAACCCCCATCTTTTGACAAAGATGTTCAAATGCTTCTCAAGGAAGAGATTTTGTGAAAATATCAGCGATCTGCACTTTAGTATTGATATATTCCAAGATGGTGTTTTGTTCAGCTACCTGTTCACGAAGGAAATGATACTTGATTGGTATATGTTTGGTCTTTGAGTGCATCACTGGATTTTTGTTGAGGCTGATCGCACTTGTGTCATCACAATAGATGGTAATTGGTTGATTTGTACCTCTGTTGACATCTTTTAGAGCTTCCTTCATCCATAGTATTTGGGTACAAAAATCTGCGGCAGCGATATACTCGGCTTCAGCTGTAGATAGTGATATGGATGTCTATTTTTTGCTAAGCCAAGATACTACACAGTCTCCCAGGAAGAATGCATTTCCACTAGTACTTTTTCGATCATCGACACTTCCGACCCAATCAGTGTCAGTGTATGCAATCAAAGTAAGAGTTGAGCTCTTAGGGTACTAGAGACCGAAATGAGGTGTTCCTTTTAGGTATCTGAGAATTCTTTTTACAGCCAACAAATGGGATTGTTTAGGAGCTGATTGAAATCTTCCCACCATTCCTACTGCTTGCATAATGTCGGGTCTCATAGCAGTTAAGTACAGAAGGGCTCCAATTATTGACCTGTAATGAGTTGCATCTACCGGAGGGGAGTCATCATTTTTGCTCAATTTGCAACTTGTGGTCATAGGTGTGCTCATGGGTGCACAGTCTTCCATTCCATATCTTTTAAGCATGTCTTTAAGATATTTGGCTTGAGATATAAACATGCCTGCCGTGGTTTGAGATACTTGTAGTCCAAGGAAGTGAGATAACTCTCCTATCATTGACATCTCGAACTCTTTTGACATATTTTGAGAAAACTCATGGCTCATCTCATCATTATTACTAGCAAAAATCAGATCATCAACATAAACAAGTGTGACTAGTAACTTATCCTCATCCATCTTTATGTAGAGATTACTTCCTGCCACCCCCTTCTTGAAGCCTTGTTGTTGTAGATAGTGATCCAATCTTGCGTACCAAGCTCTAGGAGCTTGTTTCAACCCATATAATGCCTTTTTCAACTTACAAACAAAGTCTTTTCCTTCTATTAGATTAAACCCTTCTGGTTGCTCCATGTAGACTTCTTCCTTGAGTTCCCCATTCAGAAATGTTGATTTTACGTCCATTTGATAGATTTTGAATCCTTTTGAGCAAGCAAATGCCAAGAACATCCTGATAGCTTCCACACGAGCTACTGGTGCAAATGTTTCTTCAAAGTCAATTCCTTCAATTTGTGAATAGCCTTTACAAACAAGCCTTGCCTTGTTTCTGATGATTTGTCCATCTTCATTCATTTTGTTTTTGAACACCCACTTGGTTCCTATTATGTTTTTGTCCTTTGGACGAGGTACCAGTTCCCATGTCTCATTCTTCTCAATTTGAGACATTTCTTCTTCCATGGCTTTTACCCAATGAGGATCCTTGCTTGAGTAAATGTTTTTGGTTCTATCATGGATAGAAGAGCAACATCATTCTTCTTTGGTGTACTAGTCATCCTTCTTCGAGTTTGCATCCCTTCATCCATATTGCCAATAATCTGCTCTTCTGGGTGATATTTTTGGAGAAATTTCATCTTTGAAGGGGTTTGAGATGGTTCTTTTTCCTTGGTTTTTCCTTGGTCTTTTTCTTCTTTTTCAGGTTCTTCTTCTTCAATGAGAGGATCAACTTCATGTTCTTCAATTTCTTTTTCTAGAAGGTCTTCATCAATTTTTACATCAATGCTTTCCACTATTTTCCGTAGTCGGTTATTGTAGCACTTGTAGGCTTTGCTTCTTATAGAATATCCAAGAAAGATCCCTTCGTCAACCCGTGAATCAAATTTTCCTGGTGAGTCATCATTGATTTTTATGAAGCACTTGCTTCCAAAAATCTTGAAGTATTTTACTGACACGGGGCTTCCTTTCCATAATTCATAAGGGGTCTTTTCATTATTTGGTCTCAACTGAGTTCGATTCAATGTATAGACAGCTGTGCCGACTCCTTCTTTCCAGAATTTTGTCTACAAGTTAGCTGTTATTAACATTGTTCTTGCCATTTCTTGAACTGTTCAGTTTCTTCTTTCAACTACCCCATTTTGCTTTGGTGTTCTAGCAGCAGAGAGTTCTCTTTTAATTCCATGTATTTTACAAAATTCATCAAATTCTTTTGATGTGAATTCTCCCCCTCTATCTGTTCTGAGACACTTAATCTTAGAGTCCTTTTCATTTTCCACAAGAGCTTTAAGATTCTTAAAACACTCAAATGCTTCGGATTTATATTTTATAAAATATACCCACATCATTCTAGTATAGTCATCAACAAATAAAGCAAAGTACCTTTTTCCTTGGAGTGTCGGAGTTCTAGTTGGTCCACATAAATCAGCATGAATGATCTCCAAAGGCTTTGACATAGAGAACTCCTTGGTCTTGTGACTTGTTCTAGTTTGCTTTCCATGTTGACATGAGCCACATACTCCTTGATTTGGTTTGAATAACTTTGGAATGTCTCGTACTGCTTTAATCTTGCTCATATTGATCAAGTTATCGAAGCTTGTATGTCCAAGTCGCTTGTGCCACAACCAACTTTCATCTATTTGACTTAAGTAACATTTATCTTCTTGAATCTTGTTCAGAATATAGATGTTGTCTGGTGTTCTAACCCCTTTCGCTACAAGTTCCCCTGAGGAAGAGTTCCTTATTTCACAGTCTTTGGTGCTAAAGACAACATTATGTCCTTGATCACAGATTTGGCTAATACTCAAGAGGTTGTGTTTGAGCCTGTTTACTAGCAAAGCATTTTGAGCTTTTCCTTTTCCATTAATAAGAGTAACAGTTCCTTTTCCAGCAATTTTGGCAGATCCACTTCCAAAGGATACATTTCCTTCCTTTTTGTTCAATGAGACAAACTTCCCTTTGTCCCCTGTCATGTGTTTGGAGCACCCACTATCCACAAACCAATGATTTTCATTATTTTGAGCACATAGAGCTAGGCCACATTTATCCGTGTTGGGATTCTCACTTCTTGCTTTTCCTCTTTTGAGTGGGCAATTTTGTTCATTGTGTCCATTATTATTACATAATGAGCAAATCAGATCAAATTTGGCCAAGGGATCAAAAGAATTGTAGGTCTTGATTTGTCCTTTCCCTTTGGGGCCATATGGTTTGTTTATTTGATCCTTCAGTTTTGGTGTGTCATTCTTACGAGCCATGCAATGTCTAGCTTGATGACCAAAATTTTTACAATGGAAACAATGCCCAAAAAGGATAGTTTTGTACATGTTGTAATAGCCATGATTTGAATCAACATTCTTCCTTGAAATTACTCCTGCTTTATTCTTTGGATTTGAGATGGGCCTTTGATGAAACACTGTTTTGTATCTGTTGTAACATCCATGATTCAAATCAACATTCTTCCTTGGAGTTAGTCTCTCTTCATTCTTTGGATCTGGGATGAGCCTTTGATGAAATAATCTTTCTTTTTTGGGTTGATGGAAAGTACGTCGGCATAGCTTTTCGCATTATTCTTAGTACTTGATCATTCTCCTTTAAAACCTATTCCAAATTTGTCATGTTGAGGTTTTTGATTATTTAGGATAGTGTCAAGTATTTGAGAGCTTTTCCAACCCTTTTTAACTTGCTCCAATTCCTTCCTCAGAGATACTATTTTGGCTTCACGTTCTTCGCAAGCTTCTTCTTTTTCTTTTAGCTTATTTTTCAAGAGATCTTCCCTTCTTTTTGTTTCCTCGTTTTCTACCTTGAGAGAAATGATTTTATTCCGTAATTTCTCATTTTCTTCAATGGCACTTATTAACAATTCATCTACATTTCCATCTAGCCCTGAGTCATCATCATTTGTGAATGCCATGAATAATACTTCTTGGCTTCCAGCATGGTCATTTTCTTCATCTGATTCTTCATTACCTCCTTTGCGGTGAGGGAACTGGTTAGTTGATTTCTTTTTGATGACTACAAATTCATCTTCATCAGACTCATCTTGCTTAGAGAGGAAATTCTTCTTATTGAACCCTTTCTTTTTGTATACCATCCTTTTAGAATTTTCTTCATCATCACTATCATGCTTATGAGGACATTTTGCAGCATAATGACCTATTTTTCCACACTTGAAACAAATAAGAGGGTATTTACCTTTTAGCTTAGATCCTTTCTTCAGTCTTCGTACAAATTGCGCCAATTCGGATTCAACATTGGAGTCATCACTACTGACATTCCTTTCTTTCCCCTTTTTTGATTTTGAGGCCTTGAATGCTGCATCTTTGGAACTTGGGCAACCTTTTCTCATCTCATAGGCAATGAGGATTCCATGGAGTTCATCCATCTTGAGAGTATCTAGATCCTTCATTTCTTCTATGGCACTTACTTTGGAGTCAAATCTGTCTGGGAGAGATCTTAAGACCTTTTGAACAATGGTGCTTTCTTCAATGTTTTCTTCCAATCCTTTAAGAGAGTTGACCACTTTAGCTACTCGGAGAAAGTATGATGCAATATCTTCTTCATCATCCATTTTCAGACTTTCAAATTTCCTTCTATGAGTTTGAAGCTTTTCCTTCTTGACTTTGGAGTCCCCGTCGTATAAGCTAATTAGCTTATCCCATACTCCTTTGGCAGAGTTACAATTCATGACTTTTGTAAATTCAGAATCAGTGATTCCACTAGTGATGGAGTTTAAGGCTTTTGCATTTGCAACGTAGACTTTCCTCTCGTCTTTATCTGTTGGAAGAGTGGAAGGAGATATGTACTCATTTAAGACCGAATGCCAAACTTCAAGTCCAAGGGACATTAAGTAGTAGGACATTCTTCTTTTCCAGAAAACAAAATTTGTGTCATCAAACAGAGGAGGTCTTCCTGACACTTCTTGATTTCTCATCATGGCTAAGAATCCTTCTTCAAGCTGTTAGGCTGATATGAAGAAGCTCGGCTCTGATACCAATTGTTGGAAATACTGAGAGGGGGGGTGAATCAGTATTTCTTTTCAATTATTATTTTTATCAATTAAAAACATTTATAATTGGAACACAGAAATAGATAATACGAATAGATGCTTTTATTAATGTGATCTTTGCAATAAATCAAGTACAATATATATATATATGGTTTCAATCAGTTGCCAAGCACCAACTTGGACTCTTTGTGAGGCTCCAACCTCCAGAGCACCAACTTTGCCTTGTCAAGGCATCAACATTGAATTTAGGAGCACCAACTCCCAGGACACCAATCCTTTCAGTTTTGAGGCACCAACCTCAAGGGCTCCAACCCTCTGCTGTAACTGTCTGGATCTGTTTGGTTGTAATTTTCTGCTCCCAACCCTACTAGACCTATGACTTACTTCTGTCCTCCTGTTCCTTCCACTTCTGCCAGAACTTCGGCTCTCTTTTTTTCTTACAGTTCGCCAGCAACATTAAACTTTCCTTGTTCTCTGTTTTATATGCCTAATACACCTGACCTTTGGCTTCCTCCTTTCGCTCACTTGAGCTCAGCTTCCTCAACGCTCGCTCGACCTTCTATGCTCGCTTGACACTTCGGCTTCCTGATCCATGGCTTCCTCTATCTATTCAAGTGTTCCAATACTCACGGGACGCGTTCAGGAGGAAAAGAGGCTAAAATACAAAGAAATATTGCTTATTAAAAAATATCAGAGAGGTCCTTTTTCCTTTAATAATATTCATACATTAGACTTCATTATTTATGGAGGATTTCATTGGAGAGACTGTACCAACAGGGAGGTCCCACATGCCACATCACAATCGCAATCGCAATCGGCAGTCCGGCGGTGTCAATTATTTTGAACATTGTGATTCAACGGATGTGATATTTCAATAGGTCATATTATAATGTTTCAACGGGTCCACATACATATCGCAATCGGTGGTTCGGGGGTGACAGTCCTTTATAACTTGCGCTAAGAGAGTTCCGATAGGCGGATACAATATAACAATAGGGAAGTTTATAATGGTGTAGCGGGTCCGCATATATATCGCATCTATATATTATATACTCTTTTGCTCTTTGCTATAACCTGTTCGGGTCCATGTATTATCGCAATCGGCACTTTCAATGTGGCAAGGCTTTACAAGAGTCTTGCGATATGGCGGATGCGATAATATATTAAATCATATTGCAATGGTGTAGTCGGGTCCGCATACATGCACATTTTCTGATGTTTGCCTTTTTCGGATCAATCCTCCACTGTAGATCTTACCATCCCATCCGACGGTTGATATTACACCCGACCAACAAAGCTGCTCGGTGATCCTGCACCGTAGATCAAAACCACATTTGATCCAACGCTCGACAATGATATCGGGTGAGCTACATGCACGAGGATTACCCGCCCGATAAAGCGGTTTCCTCTCTCCTTCTCCTGCCACGCATCAGTCAATGAATGGTATTAGGTGATCAGCCCTAAATACCACTTACAGCCTTGAGTTCACCCGATGAACCCACTTACCGCTTATGGAAACTATGTTATCGGTGGTTAATCTGGGCCGTTCATCCTCCAGTTTCAACGATATGATTTAATCTTCACCGTCCATTGCCCTTCATTGGTTTCTTGGCCTTTCCTTAGGAATTTTAGGAAAAGTCTGCATTCTCCATTATAGTCAGATATTCTCAGTCTTCCTCTGTTCCACTGTAAAACTCAATTGCACCTGCTTCCAACTGATCCTTCCATCCATTCACACAGAAATCCCGATTTCTACATGCCTAGATCCAATATAACGCTCTTAGTTTGACAACTTCCAATATTCTCTGCTCTGATATGTTCCTCTTTGCTTCTTTTGATGAATTCTTCCTCTTGGTTCTTCTTGGGCATACATTACACACGATACTCCCGATATGGCTCCTCCGATGTGGCTCCTCCTCAATCTTCCGCTCTTACACTTGCTTCTCTTTTCTGCTTTGATAGCTCTGCTCTGATAGCTCCTCGAATTCATATTGCCATTAATGACAATCTAGCTCAACAGGCTCAAACTGAAAATTGAAAAGCAAGTCATCCAAACCCTCTGCGCAGGCCCTACGTCACCTCTGCACAGCCCGCCACACACTCAACCTGGAACGGATGCTAATCAAGCCGTCCTAACTACTGTTGACTGGGAAAGTGTCTCTCCGGCCTACCGCAAAATCCTCCCGACCTCTGGAAACTGAAATGACCTCCTCTCCAGCAAAATTGAATTGCTCATTGAAGCAATTGTGTAGGCCCTACGCTACTTCTAGGAGAAATAATTCGGCCTCCTCTCTTGTCTCTCCAGAACTGGAAAATATTCCTTTGGATCATTGTCTCTACCCCTCTCTAACCTTGAGTCCTCTCTAGCTCGAACTCTATTGTTGGCTAGCTCAAACTTCCCAAGGAACTCGCACTATTGGCTATTTGTTGTGTGTTTCTCCATCTACCCATCGACCTCTTCTTATAATCTCCAGTTGGGACTCCAACAACCAAGATTAAAACTTAATCGATGGTTGAGATCATCTCAAAGTCGATCCGTGTGAGTTTCTAGAGAATTCTCACCTTTCTCAATTAATTCCTCTTAGTTAACTAGTTTTCCTAAGTTAGACTAATAAAAAAATTTAAATGATGGTCAATTAATTTAATTAAATTATCTCTAGGTGAAACTTCCATAAATGATTTCCAAGTCTTGGAGAACTCCTATGTTTTAGCCTCTCCACAAAGTTTCGAGACTAGAACACCATCTGATGCTACAAAAATTAACAGGAGTTCAGGGGAAGGAGGCTAAGGCCTCATTAACGATACCTAACCCTAGAGTTCTAATGACCCAGATGCCTCTGTTCCTACAAGGAATTGTCGCAAGAGAACTGCAAGGTCGCATGTTTTAACCTTAGTGCAAGGGTCAAGCGTCGCAAATTGGGAGAGAAGGTAGCCCTAAATCTCTATCAACCAAGCTTATGCTTGGAGGTAAGTTTTAATGAATGCACTTCTAGACTAGAATGAAGATGCAAATGATGACAAGATTAGCTTGCTTCAATGAGATACAATTATACTTCAATGCCTCAAACCACTTGTAACCAAGATCATCAAATGTTACTTTTCAACACAAGATTACAAGAATGCCAAATGCAATTAGTGAAACACTTCAAGATTATTCAATGAAGCAATGCTATTAAGGTGGTTTTAATGTGCTTATTAGAATTCCTCTTACACTTATAATGTAGTAATTAGGAACAAGAGAAACTTCAAGATTTTACAAGCACAACAAGATGAGCACGATGAGATTGCTAACAATGATTAAACAATGCAATGCAACAAGAACTAATCATGCAATGATACTTCTAACAAGAGAGAAACACAAGAAATAAGGTTAGTGATCTTAACAAGCTATCCTCAAGATAAGAGAGAAACCAATGCAATCTACTATCCAATACACTTTTTAGCACACAATGGTCAACTTAGGAATAAAATGAATGCACCATACCTTGAGAGATATCATTGTCAATTAGATCAGCCCACTGTCAATAAGAGATCAGTCACAAATGAAAGAGCACAAGAGTTAGAACAATGATTAAGCCTTTGTAGTTAATGTGTGATGTCTTTAGGTGTTTTTAGGCTTATTATTGTTAGATTTTTATATGATTAGACCACTGTATGCTTTACTTCAGATTTGACTTTGTTATGACAGTCAACCAAGGATGGATAATAGGATCAAAACAAACCCACAAGACCTTGCGGCCTTCCTCCAATCACTGATATGCCAAGTACACCAAGGAATAGTGTATAGGTTTCAAAATGCAACGCCACTCTTTCAAACACCTACACCCACAAAAGTTAGCTTCAAAAATGAGAAGATCAGACCTCCAAACCCTCGTGGCTAGGGCTAGAGAGGCCTTTTAGGCAAAGCTAGGTAACTAATATATAAATTTTAAGCCCTCAAAATTTGTTTTTGGACCCCAAACAAGCAGCGAAACCCTTCCAAAACACCTACAACCATAAAGATGTTAGTCCTAGACGACTTATAACAATGAATTAGACTCTCGATTACTTACGGCCAGGGACAGAAGGCCACTTAGGCCTTGCGACTAAGGTGAAAAGGGCCTTTAAGCCTTGCAGCCAAGGCTAGAAGGCTAGATTCACGGGTCAATAAGAGACCAAGATCACAATCCCTTTCTCAAACAAATGTTAGGCCTACAAAACCAATGATTAGTCCTCAAAAACAAGTATTTCAAGCCCTTATGGATCAGATATTTGCAATGACAAACTTTTAATGAGAAAACCACTTCACACCATTGCAAAAAATTGTAATTAAGCCTACTATAAAGGCTACACCAGAGAAGAAACAAATGCAGTAAATTTGTGGTACCTCCAACCTCTGTTTTTAAAACCGGCCGAGTTGGTCCGAGCCAGGCCTTAAAACTGTGACTCAGCCTTGGATTCGGTTCGGCCGGCCAGGTTAATACCAAGCCGGCCAAGTTGTCTAACAACTCAGACGGCTCGGTATTAACCCGGCCGGCTCGGCCAAGCCCACAATAACTCGGCCAAGTTAGAGACAGTGACCCACACAAACCCAAAAACCGCGATATTAAAAAAAAAAAGATTTGGGGACTCCAAACCAGTTTGTAGTTTGCCTATTTGGTCTTTGGGGTCCATTCCCCTCTCCTAAACCCTATTTAACCTACTCAGCGCCTCTCATTCTCTTACAGCCATCTCATGCATTTGAGTGAGAATTTCAGTGAGAGTTTGTGAGGAGTTGTTGAGTTTGTTTTTGGAGTAGCAGTGAGGAGTCTTGGGCAAGCATTGTAGCTGGAGTGAGGAGCTTCTTGGGCAACCATTTGGAGCAGCATTGAGAATTTGGTTTCTTGGAGCAAGCTTGAGGAGGCAGTTTGTGCCTGGAGGTATTTTTTTTCACTTGTAAAAATCTGTTTTTGCTTATTAAATTTTTCCATGGGAAAATTAAGGAAGGTCCTTCTCCATCTGCGCAGTCCCTCTAAGTGTCTACATGGGCCCCCTTCTCTACGTGGTCCTTTGACCCCCTTGGCTCCCCTTTTAAGTTACAACGTTGTGCTACTAGGGAGTGACTTTATTCAAAGAGTGAGTTATGTCCCCATTTCCTCACCTTTTTATTTATAAATAACTATAGAAGGCAAAATTGAGCAAAATCGAATATTCCAATTAGCCATGGCTAATTAGGAATATTACAGTCTCCCCAGGCAAAATGTTGCTTATTCTCAAGCAACTGAAGTGATGGATGCTGCAAAATTTTCTCACTCTCCCAAGTGGCATCCTCATCCGGTAAATTCTTCCACCTCACCAAGAATTCCCGAACCATCCTGCTCCGTAGCTACCTCTCCCTGGTATCAATAATAGCCTCTGGCTGCAACACCAAATGCCCCTCATCATCCATGGGTGGTAGCTCATCTGTCACTGTCACCTGCTGCCCCAATGCCTTCTTCAAGCATGATACATGAAAAACATTATGAATCTTGTTGCCTTGGGGCATCTCCAATTCATACGCAACCTGTCCAATCCTGCGTATCACCCTGTATGGCCCGTAAAAGCAGGGCTTGAGCTTCTTAGCTCCCTTCTGCTTCAGTGATGACTGTCGCTATGGCTATAATCGTAGGTAGACCAAGTCCCCTACCTCAAACTGTCTCTCCACCCGACCCCTGTCAGCATACAACTTCTGCTGGTTCTGCGCTATAGCCATATTATCCTTGAGAGCTTGGAGGATATCCTGACTCTCTTGGATCCAAATCTTGGCTCTCGGAGCCTTGCTAGCACCAAAAATCACATCAGCAAAAGATAAAGGATGATATCCATATAAATCACAAAATGGTGACATACCAATGGACATGTGATGTGTAGTGTTGTAGCAGTACTCCTCCAGATGCAGCCACTTCAACCATGCTCGCTGCTGCCCATTGACATAGTTACGCAAGTAGCCCTCCAGCCACTTGTTAACTATCTCTGTCTGCTCGTCCGTCTGTGGGTGATAACTGGTACTCGGTGTCAACTTCATCCCCACCAACCGGAAAAGCTCCTGCCAAAACCCGCCCATGAAATGGCTGTCCCTGTCACTGATGATGGTCTTAGGAAGACCATGTAGCCTGAAGACCTCTCTGAAGAACAGCTCAGCCACCTGCGCTACTGTGTAGTGTGCGGATATGGCGAAAAAGTGTGCGTACTTTGTCAGTCGATCAACGACGACAAAGATACAATCCTTGCCCTGCACCATGGGCAACCCTGTGATGAAGTCCATCGAAATACACTCCCATTTCCCCTCCGGAATGGGAAGAGGCTGCAATAATCCTGCGGGATGGCTCATCTCCCCCTTGTTCCTCTGGCAAATATCGCACTCCCAGACATGCTGGAGTACGTCCTCCTTGAGGCCCTTCCATCAGAACCTCTCCCTAATGGCCCTATAGGTTTTCGTAAACCCCTGATGGTCGACCAATGGTGAATCATGTGATGCCTGAAGTATCTTCTTCTTGAGCTGAGATCCCTCAGTCAAGAAGATCCGGTCCCTACAGTAGATGATCTCATCGACTACCTTGTACTTGTCATCTGCCACCTACCCATCCAGAACCTCACATGCAAATCTGTTCTTGGAGTACTCTATTAAGATTCGAGCCTTCCAGTCTGTGTCCAAGCTCATAAGAGACAACGTGGCTGGTCTACGTGAAAGGGCATCTGCTACCATGTTGTTCTTACCCTTGACATACTCAATGTCAAAGTCATATGCTTAGATCTTACTGATCCACTTCTGCTGCCTCTCCTGTAGCTGTTTCTGCTCCAAAAAGAACCTGAGGTTGTTGTGATCAGTCCTCACCCTGAACCTGTTACCCACTAAATGCTGTCGGATTTGGCCAATGCATGCATAATGGCCAGCATCTCCTTATCGTATATAGAATACAACCTCTCATGCGGAAGGAGCTTCCG
This sequence comes from Pinus tabuliformis, assembly GCA_031772625.1. Lineage (NCBI taxonomy): Eukaryota > Viridiplantae > Streptophyta > Pinopsida > Pinales > Pinaceae > Pinus > Pinus tabuliformis. Next base: position 852,092,343 of record CM062820.1, on the reverse strand, counting down.
GCTCTCGAAGGCTATAGGGTGACCTCCCTGCATCAACACTAGGCCGATCCCCTCTCCCGACGCATCACACTCCAAAACAAATGGCTGCGAAAAATCCGGCAATGCAAGCACTGGGCAGCTGCTCATAACCTCCTTGAGCCTGTCAAAGGCTCGTTGCGCTGTATCCAACCAACTAAATGCCCCCTTCCTTGTCAAATCTGTCAGGGGTGTAGCAAGCTATGAGAAGCTCTTGATGAACTTCTGGTAGTAAGTACAAATGCCAATGAATGCCCGAAGTTCTTTCACGTTCCTCGGCTTCGGCCAATCTCTGATGGCCCTGATCTTCTCCTTGTGGACTCTTACTCCATCCACCCCTATGATGTGTCCCAAGTACAACATCTCCGTCAACCCAAACTCACACTTGGAGAGCTTGGCATAGAACTGCTGCTCCTCCAAGATGCGCAACACTGTCTCAATGTGCTGGAGATGCTCCTCCCAAGTCTTGCTGTAAATGAGAATATCATCAAAGAACACCAACACAAACTTCCTTAAGTGACTGCGAAAGATGTGATTCATGCAGGACTGGAATGTAGCTAGGGCGTTGGTTAGCCCGAAGGGCATCACCAAAAACTCAATGTGCGCATAGTGACACCTGAAGGTGGTCTTGGGAATCTCCTGCTCCCTCACGCAAATCTGATGGTACCCAGATCTCAAATCAATCTTTGAGAAGAACTGTGCTCCTCTCAACTCATCCATCAACTCATCGATCCTAGGTATGGGGTACCTGTTCTTCAGGGTCTTCTTGTTCAGGGCCCTGTAGTCAATGCACATTCTCAATGTGTCGTCCTTCTTCTTCACCAACACCACAAAAGAAGCAAAAGGACTCGTGCTCGGCCGAATGTGCCCAAGAGCCAGCAACTCCTGAATGGCCCGCTCAATCTTATCCCGATAAGCCTTGGGATGCCTATAGGGGGTAGTAATCACTGCCTGTATGCCTTGCTCAAGCTCAATGGTGTGCTCAAACCCCCGATCCGGTGGTTGTCCCGGCGAAATCTCCCCAAACACTGTGGCATACTGGTCAAGGATGGACTGTATCTCCGGGTGCACTGTTTGCCCTGTAGTCCCTGCCTCTGATGCAAATAGCGCCACTACCCACTCTACGTCTCCATTCGGGAAAACTGCCTCCATCCGATGAGCCGAAACAGTCTGAGGCAGATATGTGTCTTGTCCCCATATCTTCTCATGCCTCCCTGTCTTCTCATCATCCCACTCCATCTCTAGGGCCTTCCAATCTGTCGTGACCTTCCCTAGAGTGATAAGCCACTAAGCACCCAGTATCATGTTGGTGTCCGGAATATTGACCACGAAAAAGTGGTCAGTCAAGGTGTAGGTGCCCATCGTCACTGATAACTCTGGGACATAACGAGCACACACCATGGTCTGACCTCCTGGGACCAAAACTGAAAAGCCATCGAAGCTCTCTATCTATATACTTCTCCGCTCAACCATCTGTGCATCGATGAAGTTGTGGGTTGCCCCACTTTCAACCAAAACTGATACTCGTTGGCCACGTACTGTCCCCCGTACGCGCAGCGTCAAATACTTGGGAACTCCTCACAATGCTGCAAGGGCCCCTCCTGTAGGTGCAAAAGTTGCACCACCTGCTGGTGGTGGTGGAGGTGGCAAAGGATCCTGCGTGGCATGACTATCTCCTGCCTCCACATCATCCTCCTCATCCTCGTCCCCGCTGCTATCGGAGAAGACCTCAATAAAATGTGCTTTGCCAGCAGCACATCTATGCCCCGGTGCCCACGGCTCCTCACGGGTAAAGCACAACCGCTTCTTCTTCAACTCCCTCCTGGCATCATCATCAATCTGTGCTCATCCTGGATTCCCCTTTGGAGGTGGAATCCTCACATCCTTCCCCTTAGGCTAGAAAGCCTGTCTCTAGGGGTGAGATGTCCGGGTCCTGGGTAAGGCATCCTGTAAGTCCCGGGTCCTGCTAATAGCATCCTGGAGTGTGGCTGGTTTAGTGGATCTGACTAGACCCCGAAGTGCCTCTGCTAACCCCTCAACAAACATGTAGATCCTCCGTGCCGCGGATAGATTTGGCACCATCACTAAAACCCTCAAGAAGTCTGCAATGTAGGTCTCTGGGTTCCCTGTCTGTTTGAACCTCGTTAGCTCAACAAAGTGTTGTTCTGAATCCCTCTGGTCAAACCTCTCTATCAATCTCCTGGTGAACTTGGCATATGTCGTCACTGTGGAGTGTCCGAGTGTAACCATCCCATGGAACCACCAGTCCAGGGCCTCACCATCCAAATGTAATGTCGCCACCTTGATGGCCTCTGTCTCCAACATCTGGTTAAGTTGGAAATAAATGTCCAGCTTCTCCACCCAAGACTTTGCCGAACTGTTTGATGAGCCATCAAACGTAGGCAAGTGAAATTTACTAGCTGTGCGGTGGGTGTCTCCATCATGACAATGCCGGCATCCTCTGTGATGGTCGCGGGGTCTACTATCCCGCTGGAGTTGAACAAAGTCTCTGAATGAGAGAGCATCCCTGAACTCCTGCCCATAGGCCTGGTACTCTACAAAATAATCGCCCATATGACCGAGCTCTCCCTCCTGCTGGGCTCCGGCCCCCGTGTCTGCTCCTACGAAAGTGGGCATGGTAGAGCGTGTAGGGGCATGTGATGCCATCGGCTGAGTAGTATCATGCTGAGTGGCACCCTGCTCTGGCAAATGGTGGGATGTACCCGATCCCTCACCAACCTGGAAAACCCGTGGGTTCTCACACTGTCTAGCCTCCACCACCGTGAATCTCTACCCCATCACCTCGATCTGCCTCGACAGATCCTGCACTGATTTGAGGAGCATGTCCGCAAATCTCTTCCCGTCCTCATCTGCCATCGGATCCTCCTGCTCTGCGTCCACCATAGGCTCCTCTTGTTCTGTGTTCACCACAGGCTCCTCCTGTTCTATGTCCACCACCCGAACACAGTCTCCCTCTCTGTAGGTGTTCTCCAACCTACGCTCAATATCTCTGTATTTCCTACCTCTGTAACAAATGTAGGGCTTCTCCCTCGGTGTCATAGACTGCTAGCTCCACAGGCTGAGCCAGATCTATGCTCTGATACCACTGTAATATCCCTTATCAGGGGTATCCCTCAAACACAAGCAAACTCCAACTAGAGATGGACTGGGACGGCATTTACCAGATATGTCGCCTCTAAAAAGAGGACGAGATCTGGAGGCTACCTGGCCCTTTCCAAACTCTGTCTAAGAGTATAGGAGAAAAACAGACAAGTGCTATAGTAGTCGGGGAGCTCAAAGAGATAAAAAAAAATAACAGTAGTGCAACATACAATAATGTATACATGGAATATAAGCAAATGCTCGAGAAATGCTAAGCCATTTTATTATACTGAGTAATGGAAAGAGTACAAGAGGTGATCAGAAAGATAGCACCTCAACTTGCACAAGGCAAGTGAAGAAATACACTCAGAATGGTAAGGAAATGGCCACTCTCTGAACTGCGTCCAAGCTATCGGAGAACTGTTGTGCTGCTGCTGCTGCTGGAATCAAGTGAGGATTTGGGGCTGTTCCTCCCCCCCCAGAAAATGCTAAAACTCTGGAATCAACCTCTGCTCAATAAACCCAGAAAAGCCCAGAAAGCTTTTCTAAAATAGCTGACCCCTGAAAATCACCCCCTTGAGGATCTACACTATCCCTCAAGGCTCTGCGCTGCCCCTAAAGAGAATCCTCCAAAACTCTACCTGAGACTCTACCAAAATCCTCCAATATGCAAGGGTTGATCCCTTGCTCAATCTCCAAGCTCAAATCCTCCACATAAACCCAATCCGGAGCTCCTACCAAAAGAGACTGTGTCCTCCCCTCTCAAGATTGCGCAGTCATCAAAATGCTCAGTTCCTCCTCAACTCCAGAGATCGTTCCTCCTGCAAAATACTGATGAAACTACCTTGCCCAAGCAGGCAGTCGAAGTCCCCCCGGGGCTAAGGGTGAGATCTCCGAACGAAGACACTCGATGCACTAAACAGTGTTGCAGACAGGCTAAACAGCTAGCATGCTCTAAGTCAAAGTGACTAGCTCAAATGCAACATAATCCAATGCCCAAATGAGGAGGCTCCTCTCTTCTTTATAGCGTTGGCCTCTCTCAAAACCCTGAGGCCCACCTCCTCCAACGCGGCCTCTCTCTTGCCACGTGCTCCTTCTCTATCTACACAGTCCCTCCAAGTATCTACGTGGGCCCCCTTCTCTACGTGGTCCTTTGGCCCCCTTGGCTCCCCTTTTAAGTTACAACGTTGTGCTACTAGGGAGTGACTTTATTCAAAATGTGAGTTATGTCCCCCTTTCCTCACCTTTTTATTTATAAATAACTATAGAAGGCAAAATTGAACAAAATCGAATATTCCAATTAGCCATGGCTAATTAGGAATATTACATGACCATTGGAAGAAAGAATTGAGGGAGACTACTTGTGACTACATAGCTAGATGGTGGTATGATGCTGATATCCCCTTCAATGCTTCCTGTTCACCATATTATGAGCCTATGTTTGATGCCATACATGCTGCTGGAAAAGGCTTCAAAGGCCCTACTATGCATGAGCTAAGGGGGTATCATTTGCAGAAAGAAATTGCCTCCACTAATGAGTATTTGAAAGATTTCAAGGACTCATGGGCAAGAATAGGATGTACCATCATGTCAGATGGATGGACTGATCAAAGAAACTGTACCTCATAAACTTTCTTATCTTCTGCCCACAGGGAACCGTGTTTCTAAAATCAATTGATGCATCTGATAAGGTAAAAGATGGAAAATTGTTGTTTCAGCTATTGGATGAGGTTGTTGAGGAGGTGGGGGCGGCTAATGTTGTTCAAGTCATCATAGACAATGCCTCTAATTATGTTCTTGCTGGTAAACTGTTAGAGGAAAATCATAGAACCATCTTTTGGACCCCATGTGTTGCACATTGCATAGACCTCATGCTTGAGGATATTGGCAAATTAGATTGGGTCAAAAACACTATAGATCATGCCAAAAGCATAACAAAATTTATCTACAATCATTCATGGATTTTGAGCCTGATGAGGAAACACACAGGGGGCAGGGATATTATTAGGCCTGCCATCACTAGATTTGCTACTCATTTTTTTACATTGCAATCTATGCTTTCACAACATAGAAACTTGCAAAAGATTTTTTCCAGTGAAGAATGGAATGAAAGCCAGTGGTCTCACAAACTGGAAGGCAAAGAATTGAAAAAGAAAGTTAATGAAGAAATATTTTGGAGAAAGGCAGTAGAGATTGTGAAGCTTGCCAAGCCACTGGTTAAGGTGTTGCGGTTGGTGGATGGGGAAAGACTGGCTATGGGCTTCATTTATAGGGCTATGGATCAAGCAAAGGAGAAAATAAAGAGGGCATACAAGGATAAAGTGGCTAAGTATGGGCCCATTTGGGCAATCATTGATGAAAGATGGAACAATCAACTCCATCGCCCTATACATGTAGCTAGGTATTTTTTGAGCCCACGGTATCATTATAAAGCTAAGGCGACAGGAGCTTTGAAGGGGGAGGTTAGAGATGGATTGATTGACTGCATTGATTGCATGATTCCATTGGAGTGTGATCAACTGGAGATACACCAACAGGCCACAACCTTCAGCGGTGCCTCAAGTACCTTTGGGAAGAACCTAGCAAAGATTGCAAGGGAAGTAGATGAGCCAGGTAAATTTTCAAATTCTTAATACTTGTTTCGTTAAATTGTTTATAATTTGAAAGGTGGATATAATTTTTAATTTTGTTGAGCTAACTCATTGCACTCCTATGTTTCTTACAGCACAATGGTGGGAGGCTTTTGGTAGCCATTGTCCTAAATTGCAGAGGTTTGCAATTCGTATTTTGAGTCAAACTTGCAGTGCTACTGGGTGTGAGTGCAATTGGTCTATCTTTGATAGGATTCACACAAAGAAGAGAAACTGTTTGGATCAAAAATGGTTAAACGATCTAGTCTATGTCCAATACAACCTCCGGCTCAGACGCAACCAATTGCTGAACAAAAGACCTGATTCAGATCCCATTGTGTTGGAAGACATTGATCCAACATCAAATTGGGTAGTGGAGAGTCATCTAGCAGAGTTTGATTCTGATGAGGATCTTGATTTGGATTTACAGGTGGAGGCAACACTCGAACATAATATTCAATTGAATGCAGATCCTGATCCACTTGTACCAGCCTCAGGGCCAGCCCCAAGTCCTCCAGTTGCAGGCGCTTCTTCTGTGGAGCCACGACAGAAGCGCATATCTTGTCTATCTCAGCTTGCAACTGCTGCACAGCCTGCTAGTGCTACCACTTCTATAGTTGCAGTTGGAGATGATGATGAGGAGGAGCCATGGGGCCCCTTGTCTGACTCTGATCCAGAGGTTGATCCAAATGATCTTGGCTCCTCTAGCAGTAGCCAGTGATGCCATTAGCCAGTAGTACTGGTCACAGTTTACTTTTGTTGTAGAGGCCATTTCTAGCCTCCTTGGTTATGTGTTTTTGTTTCGATCTCTATATCATCATCATGTATGTATTAGACAGTGCACTGAGTGCCATTTTGATATAATGGATATATACATGAGCCTGCTTTGATCATATGTTGTCTTCTATCTATATTCTAACACTGTGTGTTTGGAAACATGAATGAAAATCTTTAAAATTATGTTTTTTATAAAAAAAATTAAATATCTAATGTATTTTTTACAATGACCGAGTCATTGAAATCGAGTCGACCGAGTCGATACCGAGTCCGAGTCAAAGTCGGAGTCAACCCTCGGCCGAGTCGATGTCAGAGTTGGAGTTTCAAAACATTGCCTCCAACCCTTGCGACTAGGCTAGAGGAAGCCTATTAGGCTTGCAGCCAAGCCTAGTGACCTTCAAAACCCCTATAGCTACCTACAACAAGCAATCAAGTCAAATTTAAGCCACGAAAATATGATTATATCCACAAATAAGTGATAAACCTTTGTGAAAACCTTGATTTTCCAGTGAAATTAGCCCCTCTAGGACTTGTGGCCTCCACAAAAATAGTGACCTGAGTATGATAGATCTAGGCCTCTAGAGGCTAGATCTGGCCTCAAAACTTGAACGGCCTCTTCCAATCAGCTGGACGGCTTCCTTGAAAATGAGTAGGGGCCCAAACCCTAGCCGTCTGGGCTAGGTGAGGGCTTGCTCCTTCCAGAAACTTGCATTGGCCTTTGATCCTTGAGCTATGGCACCTGCAAGTCAATAAGAACTAGCCATCCACTAATATTTATAGGTAAAATTCAAATTTGAAAAATAAAACCCCTCTAATTATTTACACAATTGAAATAAAATACAAGGGTTAGTAAAAATTATTTACAATATTCACAAATAAAAGTTACAAGCTCTAGATAAGCAAATATAACTTTATTGCTCAATTTAATTTCGAAAATAATTTGAGGAAAATGAATTTTAATTTAATGCCATGGCCAAGTTGTTGCACAAAAATCGTTAGATAAGCCTTTGGAAATTTAACATGATGGGCTTTTAAACCTCTTGTCTTGGGAGTTGGCTGGTCCAACCGAAGACTTCCCCTCACGCCCAAGATCTGAATATCAAATAATCTCTACACACTTGAAATGAAGTTATTAGATCATAAGGGGCCAGATACACGTTAAAACCCTCAATATCTAGAGATATCTGCTAGATCGAGTGAGCTAGAACGCTTTTTTAAACCCAATACCTAATGCAAGATACATGTGTAAATAGATAATCCAACTGCTGGAAAATGAAATAATAGCTTAGAAATTTTATTTAGTAGAGCATTAGAGAATAATTCAGAACAACATTACCACAAGAAGCAGCAAAGGAACACAATCACAAGATAAACCCCCAAAGTCTTTGATTTTATTTCTGCAAGGCAAAATTACATCCAGTAGCTTGACTCACAACTTGCTTCAGATTTTTTCGTTACAAGACCCAAATATTTCATGCTTACAAATGAGGATCCTTAGGCTTCCTTATATAGAAAAATGAGAGCTCTAGATCCTCTCCAAGTGGAAAAACGGCTAGTTTGACTTATCAAATTATTTTCATCCCTTGATTATTGTTGTACAAATCTCCAAGAAATTCGACCTCCTTGAAAAAAGAGTTGGATGGGTCAAGACTCAAAATTGAACTTCCTGGTGCTTTTGGTCCATTGGAGAATCTTCAAAAATAGAATTGTCATAAGTTGTCCAAAATACTTAACCACTTGGTCCAAGAAATCCGATTTGTTGGAAAAGTAGTCTTTCTGGCCCAACGAATTTCTAAACTGGGACATCCTGCCTTGGAAATGAGGCCTTTTAATTTTGACTTGAATTTTTCCTTTTGACACAGGTCCTCAATAATTTTTTGATAATTTTCTTACATGGAGAGAAATTAATGTTTTCTCTCATTTTCTGGCTAATTTATTTTTCATTTTTTCCAAAAAATTAAATAAAAGACTCAAGAGGGGGTTACACATATTTTTCACCCTCTAAGTGGATCTAAAAAATATTTTGGCAATGGTGTCTAACTATGAGTAACCATTCACCAAAATATTCCTAAGCGACACTTTTACATCAAGATATTACAATAATCACCCATAGAAGGGGAAATTTACAATGGGCGTGACCTTTTTAGACTCAACCAAATTCAACGACACAAGACACATGATCTAAAATGATAAAAATACATAGACTCGATAAAACTAGGACTTGTCTAAGAACTTACCAAAGAATTCCACTTTAGCTTTGGGGGATGCTTGGGAGAAAAAATTTGCTAATTATTCGTGTTTAGAAACACAAATAATTAGGAAGGTTAAAAAAATCCCTAGACTGAAATCCTTTGTTAAGAATCAAAGGCTTACCTAGGTGTTGTTAAATGGCTTCATGGTCATACTAGAATCATTTTTACAATAATTTTGCAGAATTTGGGATTACAATGATAACAATGACTTTAAAAAAATTATCCATTGTTGTATACTCTGCTTCTCAAAATTGTTGATATATGCATGTTAACAGGAGCAAAGGCTTCCTCGTAATCAATCCCTTCTTTATGTGAGAAGCCTCTTGCTACAAACCTTGCTTTGTATTTATCAATACTCTCATCTGTAGCATGCTTTATCTTGTAAATCCATTTTGAAGTGACTATAGATTTGTCACTTGGCCTAGGGACAATCTTCCAGACATCATTTTTCATTATGGACTGGTATTCTTCCTGCATAGCATTCCTCCACTCTTGATGTTTAGCTACATCTTCATAGGAGGAAGGTTCTGCTTCAATAAGCTTTGTCATATATGCAACATACCCAAAATACCTTTTCGGTCTTTTACTTTCCCTGAAGGTCCCTGATGTTGTATGTCCTTCTGCTTCTTGTATAGTAGTTCTCAACCAAGCAGACCTCTTTCAATTTTTTGGAACAATCACTTGTTGTATAGGTTAACTAGGGCCTTCAACATCTTCTTAAATAGATGTTTGTTCTTGACCATCATTGCCCCTTGAGATATCCTCAAATATAGGCATATCTTCTTCATCAGAGTCAATCGGAACATCCTTCGATTTCTTGTAAGCTATACTTTCATTAAAGATGGCATCCCTGCTTACTTCAATTCGACGATCCTCCTTAATATAGATTCTATACACCTTTGATGAAGCACTATACCCAACAAAGATGCCCTTTAGACTAGTAGGATCCAACTTCTTTCTCTTGTCCTTAGGTATATGAATATACATAAGACACCCATATATTCGAAGATGATCCACAATTAGCTTCTTTCCTGTAAATGCTTCTTTCAAAGTCGTGTTGCTGTGAATTCTATGAGGACAACAATTCTACAAGTAAACAACTATCATACATGCCTCTCCACATGGGAATTGAGGGAAATCTTGATCATGTAGCATGGTCCTGACACATTCTTCAATAGTTCTATTCTTCCTTTCAGCCATGCCATTTTGTTCAGGATTATAAGGAACGATAAGCTCCCTCTTCATCCCTGCTTCTTTGCAGAAAGCTACCAGTTCTTTGGAGGTGTATTCTCCACCATTGTCTGACCTCAGAGTCTTGATCTTTCTCTCGGTTAGGTTCTTCACTTCATTCTTGAACTCCTTAAACTTTTTGAATACCTCATCCTTGTTCTTGAGAAGGTATAACTAAGTCTTCCTTGAGAAAACATAAATGAAGGTTACATAATGTTAAAGTCTGAAAGTTCTATGCAAAAATTTAAAAATTCTTTGCAGAAACTTGAAAGTTCTATGCAAAACATTGAATGTACTTTGCAGAAAAATAAATGTTCTATGTTGTTACAATTACTTAGAATGCAAATTTCTTCTTAAAAACTTTTCAGATCAACAACTGTAGATAGAACATAAACTTAAGGATCATATGAAAATAGTTAAGCACAAATATGGGACACTAAGATATTGGCCCAATGACTAGGGAAAAACCCCTTGTTGTACCTATTTCCCATAGACAATCCTTGGCTGCAGAAACTACGCCAGGAAACCAACTTAACCAGCCTTTACGTTCAAGCTAACCCTTGAACCAGAGGGGGCTCCCTCAATGTTTAAGAGGATTTGTTTAACGTTGTTCACCTGTCACTGAACAGCATCCTATGAAGCACAATGACCAGATTTATGGTTTTAATTAGGGGTGGTTGGCGATCAATGACAATCCCTATTCATATTAAATGCCTCTCTCACAGGGTCCCTTCTGAACATGTTAGCTTCCAGCCTGACAGAACGACTTGATTTGTATAAGAATTTGACAGAAGAATGTAAGGAGATTCCTAATAATTGAGCAGCCAAACTGATTACTTAACAACTAGGAAGATTTGGATGCATGTAGAAGATTTCTACAGCCCGACAAAACATATTCAGGAGAAAATAGAAGGACAAACAATAACCAATTTCAAAGAGGAGCTAGATCAGACAAACAATCTGCTATACTAATCTCTTTAAACAATTATAAATCTGCAGGGGACTTCAGAGAGATTGAAACACAATCTGTTCTTAACCAGGTCTTCTATAATACTATGAACATGTGCAAAAAACAGATATGGAAATATTGGAAAACATACAAGAAACACAAAATTCTGTCAAACCAGAGCCATAAGGCTTTCATTAGAAATCAAATAAGAGAAGCTATTACAAAGTGTAGAGTCTAGGCATCAAAAGCCCACCCTTGTTTATTACAAATAAAACAATATATAGACTAAATATCCCCTAAATTGTTACAATAATCCTGGAATGAAATTTTGAACTGTATATTAAAAATAAATAATATTTCCTTATTAGTTGCAGGGAATCTGGAACTGTTGCAAGTATCTGCCTTGAAATCTGGAGTTGGTTGAATGACTGCTGAAAATCTGCAGAATGATCCTCAATCTATTGATCTTTTGATGTTCTGAATGCTGATATCTCCATGCCTTTAAAATCTAGAGCTGTTGTTTCCGCCATTTTCCTTTCAATTGATATTTCTGTGCCTTGAAATCTGGGGTTTGTGAAGTTGTTGCTGAAGATCTGTTTGGAATGCTTTTATGTCACTTTTTGACAATGCTTCACTAATTTCAAAATCATAAATGTTTTCAAATATTCTGTGAATAAATTTGGTATTTTCATGAATTTACTAAATAAATTCAGAAAGTATCTCCTCAAATAATAAATTTATGGATAAATTCATCCACTTATTTGAAATTATGTCGTGTTTCTTTTTCTCATGTGTTTACAAAAATTATGTCGTGTTTCTATTTCTCATGTGTTTACAAAAATTATGTCGTGTTTCTATTTCTCATGTGTTTGTGGTTTTCTAAATCCATGTCCTGTTTCTCCTTCCCTGTAAAAACTCATTTACTTTCACACTGTAAATTTCCTTTCTATGAAATTCATTTACAGATTAAAAAACCATATGTGGTTTTGTAAATCCATGTCTTGTTTTCTGTAGTTGGTAGAGTATTTTACTTTGCTCTTTTACTTTCACCTCAACCTAATTTCACACCTGTAACTTGATTTCACCATTGCTGTAAATTATTCTTACTTCTGTAACTCTGACTTCAATTTCACATGTATTGACGTAAATATCTTTCTGCTCTCATGTACATTAATTTCATCAATATATGATTGCAAAGCCTCCCTTTATTCATTTTCATGCACCGAGAATTTGTTTTACCTGTAGTTGTAACACATTAACCTGTAATTCCATTTTACCCACTTTGCCTTCCATCGTGAAATAAATTTATTTCATAATAGTATTCCTGCCATATAAAATTCTAATTAATACTGGGTATGGTTTTCGGGCCCCCTCCTTAGTGGTAAATGGTTTGGGATTTTAAGTCCTGAATAACTAGAAGCGGGGGGTTGGCAGTTTCGGAGGGTGGTTTCTAAAACTGTCGACTTCAGACCCCCCCTCCCCGTGTTAACAAGAAATGGCCAAGGGGAGTCCGAAATCACTTTTTAAATGTTGGATTAAATTACCCATATCTCGAGGCATGAAAGATAAGGTGAGTTTAATTAGTTAAATGCGAGGTGGGCCATAGGCTTTGACCTTTAGCTTTGAGTGCGCTTATGATTCGGATTAAATTTTATTTTTTACAATATAATTTTAATTTTAAATAAATATTTTCATAAAAATATAGAATTATATTTTTATAAAAATTAAAATAATTTTTAAAATTAAAATTATTATATATAAAAAAACAAATAAATCATTCAAAAGCATAAAATTTATATATGCCCTCAGTATTTAACTCAGACGGAAATGGCAATTTCACATTGAGAGTTTTTAATTTTTCAGTGTGTCGAAATATGTTACAACATCGGCTCCAATGGGGACTGCTTCCCCCTGTGGGATCTAGAGAACTAGTAGATCAGTTGCCTTATGTGTTGGACATGGAGTCATACCATAAAATCATTGATCAATGATCTGCTATCATGTAATGTATAGCCAATCCCCATCATCAAGCTACTGCATATTAAACCTGCAACTGTGAATGGAAACTTATATTGCCTGCACTAATCCAGAGACTTATTCATTCTGAAATCTGAAAATTGAAAACTACTGAAATGAAATAACTGACACTGTAAGTGGAAATAAGCACCAGTGCCTAATTCATGGGCTATGGAGTCAATCAGTTAATCCCTTGGAATTCATTGTACTCAACCAAACCAAACTTAATACTGCAATTTTGAAATATAACTGAAACAAATGTAGATCTACTGCACCCTGAATCTGAAAGTAGCTAATCAATCCCACACCTCTATCTAACTGAACTGGAAAATTTTACACTATTAGATGTAATCTGCTTTCCAATGTAACCAAGTGCGGAGTGGATTTATCGACAAACCACGTTGCCAGCAGCTGAAAATATGAAGAATATATACAATATGAACATAAAATCCCATGGAAAACTTATACTCACAGGTGTACTTTAAAAGTTGCTTCCTCTGTAGACATGTTAGATTTCTGATCATGGCTGAGAGGAGAAAACATATACTATTGATTTCAAGTATCAATGAACCTGGCATAGCAGTAAAGGCAACTGAAATTTCAAAACAGTGGGATCGGTTTCCCAGTGGAATCGCCATATGACAAAGTGGAGTCGCCAGGTGAAAATAATGCAACCAACAGTAGTGCCTATTCCTTGTTCACCAGCAAGAAATAGATCTAAAATTTATCGTACTCCAGGGAAAAATATCTTCGTTACTTCGTTCCTCGGCAACGGTGCCAGATGTTGTAGTTGTTTCCCGTAGGCAGTCCTTGGCTGCAGAAACTACGCCAGGAAACCAACTCAACCAACCTTTAGGTTCAAGCTGGCCCTTGAACCAGAGGGGGCTCCCTCAATGTTTAAGAGGCTTTGTTTAACGATGTTCACTTGTCACTAAACAGCAGCCTATGAAGCACAATGACTAGATTTATGGTTTTAATTGGGGGTGGTTGGCGATCAATAACAATCCCTATTCATATTAAATGCCTCTCTCACAAGGTCCCTTCTGAACGTGTCAGCGTCCAGCCTGACAGAATGACTTGATTTGTATAAGAATTTTACAGAAGAATGTAAGGAGATTCCTAATAATTGAGTAGCCAAACTGATTACTTAACAACTAGGAAGATTTGGATGTGTGTAGAAGATTTCTACAGCCCAACAAAACATATTCAGGAGAAAATAGAAGGACAAACAATAACCAATTTCAAAGAGGAGCTAGATCAAACAAACAATCTTCTATACTAATCTCTTTAAACAATTATAAATCTGCAGGGGATTTCAGAGAGATTGAAACACAAACTGTTCTTAGCCAGGTCTTCTATAATATTGTGAACATGTGCAGAAAACAGATATGGAAATATTGGAAAACATACAAGAAACACGAAATTCTGTCAAACCAGAGCCATAAGGCTTTCATTAGATATCAAATAAGAGAAGCTATTACAAAGTGTAGAGTCTAGGCATCAAAATCCCACCCTTGTTTATTACAAATAAAACAATATATAGACTAAATATCCCCTAAACTGTTACAATAATCCTAGAATGAAATTTTGAACTGTATATTAAAAATAAATAATATTTCCTTATTAGTTGCAGGGAATCTGGAACTGTTGCGAGTATCTGCCTTTGAATCTAGAGTTGGTTGAATGACTGCTGAAAATTTGCAGAATGATCCTCAATCTGTTGATCTTTTGATGTTCTGAATGCTGATATCTCCATGCCTTTAAAATCTAGAGTTGTTGTTTCCGCCATTTTCCTTTCAATTGATATTTCTGTGCCTTGAAATCTGGGGTTTGTGAAGCTGTTGCTGAAGATCTGTTTGGAATGCATTTATGTCACTTTTTGACAATGCTTCACTAATTTCAAAATCATAAATGTTTTCAAATATTCTGTGAATAAATTTGGTATTTTCATGAATTTACTAAATAAATTCAGAAAGTATCTCCTCAAATAATAAATTTATGGATAAATTCATCCACTTATTTGAAATTATGTCGTGTTTCTATTTCTCATGTGTTTACAAAACTATGTGTGGTTTTGTAAATCCATGTCCTGTTTCTCCTTCCCTGTAAAAACTCATTTACTTTCACACTGTAAATTTCCTTTCTATGAAATTCATTTATAGATTAAAAAACCATATGTGGTTTTGTAAATCCATGTCTTGTTTTCTGTAGTTGGTAGAGTATTTTACTTTGCTCTTTTACTTTCACCTCAACCTGATTTCACACCTGTAACTTGATTTCACCATGCCTGTAAATTATTCTTACTTCTGTAACTCTGACTTCAATTTCACATGTATTGACGTAAATATCTTTCTGCTCTCATGTACATTAATTTCATCAATATATGATTGCAAAGCCTCCCTTAATTCATTTTCATGCACCGAGAATTTGTTTTACTTGTAGTTGTAACACATTAACCTGTAATGAGAGTGAATTTGAAATTTGGGGATTTTGGTGAGACCTGGAGAATGGCGCTTGTTAGGGTTTGCGCGAACAGAGATCGATCTGCGGCCGTATCGGTTCCTAAGGCCGCCTCAAGGGCCAAAGGCGATCCATGCCTTGGGATGACGACGATCGCCGCTGTAAGGTATCCTTTAGTACAAGAGCATGCAGAGGAACGGCTTTTCTCCCGCAGCCAAAACCCTCAAATACACTCAGATCTGCGTGGTAATGCATCCGTGGGGTTTTCCGTCAAGAGAAATCATCCGATCCTGGACTGGGAATGCTATACAAGGTTCCAACGAGACCACGAGGCGAGGGCATTAACGGAAGCTCACCTTCTGGCGTGGGCACACGAGGAGGGTTTCCTTTTGCGGTGGATCGAGGTCAGAAAATGCGTTTTAGAACAAAGGTGCCTACATGCCGTAAGGCGTTTAGAGGTCGGTATCGCAAAACCCAGAACATATGGAGAAACGGCAGGGAGGGACTGCATGCAGCAGATCCGATCCCTCCTACAACGCAGATGCCCAAACGTTGTAGATCCGGCTGGGATCTACATGATCTAGACTATATCCGTACACAGCCAGAGTTCAGGAAGCAAATCGAAGGTATAAATAATAGATCGTGCAGAGCTTTTGTAGATCTAGACATGCAAAAGGTCAAATGCTCAAAAACGGGGCCAGATCTGGAAGACTGCTTACAGCCAGAGCAAGTAACATCTAATCGTTTTCAGATTCTGATTAAACCTCCTCACGGGAAAACTCGTTTAGTGTGGGTACATGCAAGTAGCACTTCCTTGCAGCTGAAACAGCAAATATGGGCAGAAATGGGTTACCCAGTTCAGATACAACATCTGGTCAATGGTAGGCGGTCCCTCCAGGACTGTAGATCGTTGGAAAACTATGAGATTGGTCCAGGATCAATCATTACTCTAAACTTCAGATTGAAAGGAGGGGCCCTGCCTCAGGGACAGCCAAGCTCTTCAGGGGGAGACAAGGGAAAAAAAACTGCATCCCAGCAACAACCCAAGG
This sequence comes from Pinus tabuliformis, assembly GCA_031772625.1. Lineage (NCBI taxonomy): Eukaryota > Viridiplantae > Streptophyta > Pinopsida > Pinales > Pinaceae > Pinus > Pinus tabuliformis. The sequence goes on along the minus strand of CM062820.1, from coordinate 852,075,863 downwards.
GAGGCTTATCCTACAAAAATATATTACAGGGCAGCAGAGATTCAGGGTCCTCTCCAGATCAAGGAGGACACATACCCAGGCCATACATAGTAGATCAATCAGATCAAACCCCAGCCCTAAATTTAGATACTAAAGGGCTTGATGATTTCGTTCAGTCCTATGAAACGAAAGCCTTAATATGCCGTTTCAACAGTTTCTGGCCCAAACCTTTGGATCTCTTCCATTGGATCTTCACCAGCTGGACCATGGAATGCGATATTCATCTATGTTCAAAGGGGTTCTTTATAGTAAAATTTACATCCAAGGAAGTCAGAGATACAATCATCAGTACTGGTCCGTAGTTTTGGGGAACAGCGGGGCTGTTTATGACCCCATGGTTTCCAGACTTCGATCCAAACAAAATGACTGTATCTAAAATGCCGGTCTGGGTGAGACTATACAATCTTCCTCTTCATTTTTGGAATGAACGAGTTTTGGAAAGCATTGGGAACAGCATAGGGAAATATATCAAAACAGATCTGGAAAGGATCGATGAAAGAATCTACACTTTCGCACGTATATGTGTGGAAGCAGATTTAAGTAAAGGGCTGCCGGATAGTATAAGGCTGATCTACAAGCAACAAAATTGGTTGCAAGTCCTAGATTATGAAAACACCGCTTTCAGGTGTAGGCTCTGCAGGCAGACAGGACACTTGCAAAGCTCATGTCCAGAAGCCAAGAAAGCAAACAGTAAAAAGAAGCAGAAAGGGAAGCAGAAGAAAGGATGGCGATTTTCACCTCCAGATTCAGAGGACGAAGCATCAGAAGCAGAGGAGGAAGAGATCCCCGCAGAGAAGACCGAGGTTTCTCAAGAAATGGAGAACCAGCAAGGAATCACATCGGACAACAAGGATGCACAGATTCACACAGAGAAGTCAAGCGAGGGTATGATTATGGGAGGGATCAAAAGGCATCACCACTCAGATACTTCAGATTCAGATAAGGAAACTGCCTCTCAGAAAGCAGAAACACAGTTGGTCTTAGCATCGATTGAGCCCACTCAAGGTGAGTGGCGCAAGGTCGAAAAGAAAAAGGGGAGAAAAACCTGATGGGTAAGTCCTTACTCACCATCGGAATGTAGTTTTTCCCCTCTTTATCTTCCCTCCTCTCTTTCTCTTTCTCTTTCTCTATTACAATTTCTTTGTAATGTTGCATGTGGTGCGAAAGCACTAGAGCCCAATGGGCACCTTTTCAGGTATGCTTCAATGCATATGATTGTGTAACTCTTTATTATTTTTTAATAAAAAGTTACTGTTTTTTCCTTTGGAAAAAAAACACATTAACCTGTAATCCCATTTTACCCACTTTGCCTTCCATCGTGAAATAAATTTATTTCATAATAGTATTCCCACCATATAAAATTCTAATTAATACTGGGTATGGTTTTCAGGCCCCCTCCTTAGTGGTAAATGGTTTGGGATTTTAAGTCCCGAATAACTAGAAGCGTGGGTTTGGTAGTTTCGGAGGGTGGTTTCTAAAACTGCCGACTTCAAACCCCCCTATGTTAACGGGAAATGGCCAAGGGGGGTCCGAAATCACTTTTTAAACATTGGATTAAATTACCCATATCTCGAGGCATGAAAGATAAGGTGAGTTTAATTAGTTAAATGTGGGGTGGGCCATAGGCTTTGACCTTTAGCTTTGAGTGCACTTATGATTAGGATTAAATTTTATTTTTTATAATATAATTTTAATTTTAAATAAATATTTTCATAAAAATATATAATTATATTTTTATAAAAATTAAAATAATTTTTAAAATTAAAATTATTATATATAAAAAACAAATAAATCATTCAAAAGCATAAAATTTATATATTCCCTCAGTATTTAACTCAGAAGGAAATGGCAATTTCACACTGAAATTTTTTAATTTTCAGTGTGTCGAAATATGTTACAACACCCCTCAAGGGGGGAAACCCAAATGATTCTTTTTCTGTTAAATTTCTTCAATTATTCAGCAGAGTACAAAGAGAGAGAATGAGAATGAATAAAGTCACCAATGTCTGATCAACTTGCAGCTGATGTGCACTTTTTCTTTGCTTGAAGATCTCCTCCTCTTGATCAGATCATGTCCTTCACACTTGCTCCAGCCCTTCCCTTGCTCTTGCTCTTCACTAGTTTTGACACTTCTTGCACACACTCAACACTTGCTCTCCTTCTTCACAATGAACATGTTACTCTCAACTCTCACTTGCTCTTGCTTAAATAGATGAGAAAGGAGAGGAGTTACAAAATGAATTCATGCCTTGAGCCAATAATAGGAGAATTGAATTCCATGAGGGAGGACTTACTTGAAGAGAAGTGTAACTCATCCCAAGAATAAAGAGAGAGGTACACTTGTCTTGAGGAGTTACAATTCGAATTAAGGAGAGAGAGAGAGTTACACTTAGACATGAGAGAATATTTAGTGAGAGTTACAAATCGAATTGAATGAAGGAGTTACAAGTGCATTTAATGAGGAGGAGTTATACTTTTGCCATACATCAAATTAGTGAGGGAGAGTTACGTTCTCTTAATATTTTATTCCAAGAGAGAGGTTTGATTTTCCAAGTAAGAGATTCTCAATTTAATTTACTTATTCCATGAGAAAATTCTTTTTTATTAATCCATTAAAGGTGAGTGACTTTAGACTATTTTATAAATAATAGTATCATAATAATAATAATACTAGTAAGGGTAAAAATATTTATTCTTGACTTGTATAATCATGATTCATTTGATTTTAAAGTGGATTCCATATGTTGAGATCATCCTTGATCATTTAGACATGACTTTCTATTTTTGAAAGTCACTTCCAAATTGAGATGTGACTTACTATTTTTGGAAAGTCATATTAGAATGTCAAAAATGAAATTTTATTATAGGTGGTTCAAACAGAACTGAAATATATCATTTCTTTTAGGAGAAATTCATCCTTGAGCTACCAAATTTTAACACTCCCTCTTAGCTAGGGAGGAATTTATTTCTGCATCAAAGATCTTTGTTTCCTCTAATCTCTTTCATTCATCCTAGTTCAACTCTACTTTGTAACATTTGTAACAATAAAATCGCAATCTAAAGAAGAATCGTCCACTTAACACAAATTTGGAATGGAAAGGATCTTCACATCGACAAGACTCAAGTCACACAAACAAGAATCAAACACAACCAAGTTTCAAAAAACATCAAGTGGTGGAACACATGCATCCTAAACAAGTCACACAGACAAGCCTCACTACACCTATTAGTCAGATAGGTGGCTCTTCCCACGTCTCAGACTATGGGTCGGATGCATACTAAGGCCTACTCTTGTGGCACGCACTACACAAGAGGTCCCTCATCCTCGAGAGCTTTCCGGCATCATTCCCTAATCCTGTTAGCTTTGACAGGGGGAAAGGTAACTCAGTGTTCTCTATTAGTTGTGACCGCTTCCGGGAAGGGTCATGTCCATAAGTCCAAATTGCTCTCTAAAAACCAAGAACTTTCCTTTCGGTAAAAGCTTGGTAAGAATGCCAACTATTTGATCATCAATGGATACGTGATGGAGCCTCATTGCTCCTCTCTGCACCATATCATGGATATAGTGATACTTGATCTCAATATGCTTGGACTTATCATGAAACACATGATTTTAGACAAGACGAATCCCACTCTTATTGTCACAATATATAATTGTTGTGTCTGGAACTTGCTCAAATAGTTCCCCAAAAAGCTTCCTCAACCAAATTGCTTCACAGCTAGCCATGCTAGCAGCAATGTACTCAACTTCAGTTGTACTGAGTGCAACAAACTTATGTTTTCTGCTCATCCAAGATATCATGGCAGATCCCAAGCTAAAGCAGCACCCAGAAGTGCTCTTTTTATCATCAGAGTTACCAGCGTAATCAGCACAGTATATCCCTGAAGTCTTACATTTTTAGTAGTGTATTTTAATCCTAGATTGACAGTTCCATGCAAGTATCTGAGTACATGTTTTGCAACAATCCAGTGGGCATGAAAGGGATCAATCATATGTTGACTTAAAGTGTTTACAGCAAAGCATATGCCAGGCCTAGTGTTTACCAAAAACATCAATGCACCAATTAGTTGTCTATACTCTATGGGATTTGCCAAACTAGGTCCTGCATCTTTGCCACATAATTTCTTAAAGTTCATTTCCATAGGAGTATGTATGGACTTACATTCTACCATAGCAAATCTTTCAAGAAGCTTAACAACATATTTTCCATGATAAAGATAAATTTCACCAGGGTTTTGCCAAACCACTAGACCCAGAAAGTAATGCACCAAAACAAGATCATTCATTTCAAATTCAGAAGCTAACTCCCTCTTACACTGGAGAATAGGAGGTTCTTCTCCTGTCGAGTATAAATCATCAACATACAATACCAAAATCAAAGGTATACCTTGGATTGTCTTGAAGTAGAGGTTTGGATTTGCATTGCTTCTTGTGAAACCAAGCTTTATCAGGTAGTTATCAATGCGAGCATACCAAGCTCTTAGAGCTTGCTTCAGCCCATATAAGGCTTTCTTCAGTCTGCATACATGAGTTTTCCTGTCATGCTCTTCAAAGCCTTGTGGTTGTTCCACAAATACCTCTTCCTTGAGGAAGCCATGCAAGAAAGCAGTTTTCACATCCATTTGGTGAAGATTCCATCCCTGGCTAGCAGCTAAGGCAACAATAGATCGAATAGTAGTATATCGAGCTACAGGTGCAAAAATCTCATCATAATCTATTCCCTATTTCTGAGAGAAACCTCTAGCTACAAATCTAGCATTGTATTTTTTAATACTACCATTTGCACCATGTTTAATCTTAAACAACCATCTGGAAGTGACAACATATTTACCCAAACATCATTCTAGATGATGGACTCATATTCTTCAGTCATGGCATCTTTCCATACTTGTTCTTTTGTAGGTTATTCAAAGTTGCATGGTTATGCCTGAATGATGTTGCTCAGGGAAGCAACATACCCTTGAAACTGACTTGCCTTCTTACTTTCTCTAAACATTCTTCTTGGGGCAGCATGTTTTTTCAACATCTTGCAAGGTATCTCTCAGCCATAGTGGTCTCTTTCTGCCATCTGGTAGGAATATCATGAGGTGGAGGATCTAGAGGATCCATGGAACCCATTGGATTATCAGCAAGTTCATTCTCAGGTTCCGGTTCAGACTCAGATGCAGGCTCTTTTTCATTAACAGCTTGTCTTTCAGCAAATGGCAGGGGGAGGAGAGTCTCTTGCTTTTCTAAAAGTTGCATCTTCATCAAATGTTACGTCTCTACTAAACTCTATAGTTCTTCGACCAAGTACATAGATTCTATAAGTTTTTGAGTTATCACAATAACCCACAAACGTACCTTTATTACCTAAAGCTTCCAATTTATTCTTTTTCTCTTTTAGCACATAGAAATACACAAGACAGCCAAATATTCTCAAATGACTCACTTCGGGGCTTTTACTAGTGAAGACTTCTTCAAGAGTCTTATTGTCTAAGGCCTAATAAGGAGTTATGTTTTGCACATAAACAACAGTATTTGCGGCTTCTCCCCACAGAAACTTTCGTAGCTTTTGATCATCTAGCATGGCTCTGATTGCTTCCATAATAGTTCTATTCTTACTCTTAACCACACCAATATGTTGTGGATCGTACAACACAGTAGTTTCTTTCTTTATTCCAACGTCTTTGCAAAGATCATTAAAATCATTGGAGGTGCACTCTCCCCCATTATCATATCTAAAAGCTTGATCAACTTTCCAGTTTGATATTCAATCGGAGCCTTAAAATCTTTGAACATGTCAAATACTTCCCCTTCCCCTTTCTTTTTCAAAAATAATATCCATGTCTTGCGAGAAAAATCATCAACAAAAATCATGAAATACAAGTAGCCACCAAAAGAAGTAACGGCATAGGTCCACATAAATCAGAATGTATGAGTTGAAGTACCTTACTAGTTTTTGTTTTGATTGAAGGGAATGTTCCATTTATATGCTTTCCACTTGCACATCCTGGGCAAACTCCATGATCCATTTTGATCTCAGGCATTCCAAAAACCATCTTCCTTAAATGAGGTAAAGCTTTGTAGTGTAGGCGAGCAAATCTTTTATGCCATAGCTCAAACTAATGATCAGTATGATGGACCAGTGCATGAATGGGATTACCATTGACTTTGTAAAGCCCTTCACATCTTGATCCAAGAATGAAAGCTTCTCTCATAATTAAGTTCAAAGGCCAAGTTAGAACCTTCCATTAATAAAAGCAATTTTCATTCATTTATCTTCTAGAGCAAATATGGATACAAGATTCTTTTTCAAACCAAGTACATATAAAACTTTTTGCAAAAAATAGATTTGCCATCATCTAACTGAAATGAAATTGAACCATAACCTTTAACTTGCTGAGTAGAATTATCTTCAAGGATAGCATTTAAATTAGTCTCCCTCTCAACTAGATTAGAGAGTGCTTCTTTGTAACCAGTAAAATGTTTGAAAGCACTGCTATCAACTAACCAACTACCAAATGAATTTGCAAAAGAAAAAATAGAATGAGCAGAAACAATAAAATATTCTGATTGAGTTTCCGTTGCATTATTTCTATACCTTAAATTTCTTGTTTTCTTAGGATGGCCTTTTCTTTGATTTTCACAAGTGTCTTTTCTATAATCAGATTTGTTTTTGAATCTATGTGCTCTTCTTCATTCTTTACAGTCACGAGCAAAGTGCCCATGCTTTTGTCAGTTAAAGCACCTAACTTTTGACATGTCTAGATTCATGGTACTAAAGTACATTTATTGTTGAAGTTTCTAAATCTAACTGTTAGAAACCTTTCATGTACTTTACTGATTTATTCCTACCTACTTGTTATGTTAATTAACAAGTTATTTACCATGTAAATACTAGAAATAAATACAAGTACATGCTCAACACATTACATATCATCAACTGAAGGAAACAAAACAAGCACACAAGTGACACGGTTGTTTTTGGACTGATGTCCCCAGAAAAACCCAATGCTAGAAAACCGGTGCAGCTATCTGAGGGTTTGATTTATTAAGCAATTTCAGAATACAATTTGGGTGCCAAATTCGACTCACCCAACAGAGAAAAATCTCGGAAGTAGTACCTCTCTACTCGGAAGCAGATATTCCGGTTGAAACCCCGGATAAACACTCTGGCAGCTCCACAGCTCCAATCTGCCCCACGAAACCCTAGCGTCAGCCTCTAGGGACTGCGTCAGCTCTCTTTGGCCCAACATTAGCTCAACGTCACTCTGGCTTGGCCTGCATTAGCCTCTAGAGGCACTGCGTCAGTCCTTTGGCCCTCTAAATCACTCACGTTGGCCCTCTGAGGCACTGCGCAGCTCCTGGTTGCCTCTATGTGAGCCCTAGTTGCCTCTGCGTGAACCCTTGGTTGGTTCTGCATCCCTCTCTCCAGCTACTGCAACTCCCTCCTCCTTAGCCTTGCCCTATTAGGTATTTTTCTGACTACAGTACCTCACCAGCTCCACTCTGCAACTTACCCACAGCCTCCTAAACCCCAGCAAACTGAAGGTTAGAGCTCCTAGGCTCTGCGCAATCCCGACACTGGCAAATCAGCTTCCTCAGCCAACTGTGTCAGCCCTCCTGGCCTCTGTGTGGCTCTGCGTGAGCTTGCCTTTGCCTCCCTCAACCTCTGCACTGCCTCTTCTTGGCTCGAACTTGATGACGCAGGCACTGCGTCACCCCTTCCTTGCTGCTTCTCTGCTAGGAACAGCTTCTGTCACTCGAGATAGTTGTTTTCTGCTGATGCTACTCTGCTCAGCTAATGTCCTCAGTTCTCCTGTGATCTGCAACCACGCTCTAATACCATGTTGAAGTTTCTAAATCTAACTGTTAGAAACCCTTCATGTACTTTACTGATTTATTCCTACCTACTTGTTCTATTAATTAAAAAGTTATTTACGATGTAAATACTGGACATAAATACAAGTACATGCTCAACACATTACAGATCATCCACTGAAGGAAACAAAATAAGCACACAAGTGACACCGTTGCTTTTGGACTAATGTCCCCGGAAAAACCCAATGCGGGAAAACCAGTGCAGTTATCTAAGGGTATGATTTATTAAGCAATTTCATAATACAATCTAGGTGCCAAATCCGGCTCACCCAACAGAGAAAAATCTCGGCAGTAGTACCTCTCTACTCGGAAGCAGATATTTCGGATAAACAATCTGGCAGCTCCACAGCTCCAATCTGCCCCACGAAACCCCAGCGTCATCGTCTAGGGACTGCGTCAGCGCTCTCTGGCCCAGTGTTAGCCCAACGTCACTCTGGCTTGGCCTACGTCAGCCTCAGGAGGCACTGCGTCAGACCTCTGGCCCTCTGCGTCACTCACGCTAGCCCTCTGAGGCACTGCGCAGCTCCTGGTTGCCTCTATGTGAGCCCTGGCTAGCTCTGCGTTAACCCTTGGTTGGTTATGCGCCCCTCTCTGGCTACTGCGCTGATCTCCCGGTGTTATATCTGCCTCTCTACTTCTGTATTCGCTGCCCCTCAACGGCAACTCTGATCACTCTCAACTTTCTCAGCAAACCCAGCCCCAGAAAATCGAAATCTTGATCTCTTGGTGTGTTCTCCAAGCGACCCTCAAGTCTCCTCTTATACTTTTCTTGTTGACAATTCAACAGCCAAGATTAAGTCCCTAATCAACGGCTAAGATTAGATCTGGCTTGATCCATGACTTTTGGATCCTTCTAACACAGTTTTATATTAATTCACATTAATATTTTATTTTTCCTAAGTTTAGACCTAGGAACTCCATTAAAAATATTAATTGTTTTAATATCTCTCAAATTGTTTAGAATCTGCCGAAACCATTTCTAGGTATTGGACATCTCATGTGCCTTAGCCTCTCCACCAATTTTCGTGGCTAGAGCACATCCGATGCTACCCCAAATCAACATTTATATAGTATTTATTCTCTTGGGCTGCTGGGTGAAATTGGGTTGAAGGGAAGCAAAATATTACTGGTGTGGTTTAATATTTCAGATCAGCCCTAGGCTAAAATTTCAGAGGGAATAGATTCAGGAAACCTCAAGGTTGAGGTGAAATTTCAGAATTTACATTAATTGCTTGTTTCTTGAAATTTCTTTAAGATATTTCTATTGCCAAAAGGAATCTAGAAATATATATAATACATGATTCATTCATTTATTGCAAGTAGACAACAAAAAGCGGCATGAATTACAAATAAAGGGACTTGTTCCTTCAAATGTTTTTTGAACCAAGGAAAAGTGCGCTTTTCAAAGATGCACCAAAATAGTTTACTCAATCTTCATCCATAAATTCTTTTGTATCTTCTAAAATCTTTGGAAATTGGGTTTGGTCCTTCAAATAACATCTTGAAGAAAATATAACAAGCATCCAATACATATGTGTAAACATTTGCTTGTATGCAATTCACAAAATTCATTTCCAACGCTCAAGGAGCTTGTATGAATCAAATCTGATCTCAAAACTGCTGAAATCCAAAATTCCATAGTATTTTGAGTTCATGATCTTCTTCTTCATGATTCCAATGAGGTTCTTCCTCACTTATCATAGATTAAGTTTCATCAATCTCAATCTCTAGGCTCCTCATCTACCCTATCACTATCTCCTGCCAACCCTGTTGAAACTTCACATAGATTTTCCTCCATTTCCAATAATCCAAGGATAGACATGATCGATATTGAGAGAAGAGGACACGATGAGGAGAGGGAGAGCACGTGGTTTGAGAGGAGGAAGCCTACAAGGCAAGGCACCATTGGTCGGAATATTTAAGAAAAAATCAATAAGAATCTATCCATACTTGTCAATTGGGTCTGGCTCAGCTGGTTGGGAGGAATGATTGTTATTCTCCCCACCCATGTTTAATTCCCACAAGTGACATGTTGAGCTATTAACAAGTATATTGCTTTAATGGCTTTGAGCCTTGTTGTTGACCCACCTTGTGCCTTGAAGATTCAAGGGTTTACCCTAGGTACCATCCTCAAAATGAGGGGAAGTACTAGTGGATTTTCCTGGGCAGTGTAGCATGGGAAAAAGAGATCTATCCAGACCATTGTAAAGACAATGGAACCTCCCTTTAATCTTATAATAGATAGGGCACCTAGCACTAATATACTATTCAGATTATCACCATAAATTTAAACCATGTAACCCTACACAAATTGTTTACCTTTTACTCTCAATAGAAATAACTAAGCTCAAAAAAAGAATTCAATAGATAAATCATTTTCAACGATGTAGCTTTCCCATTGAAATGGTTTTCAAAGGCTCCACTAACAAATATAACAATTTCGTATTCTCATGAATCAAACTTTGACACTGCAATTGATGTTTCTTCAACTTAAATCTGCCAACCTTGACTTCTTGACTATCTGCAGGCAACAGGTAAACATGAACTGTTTCCAAAACGGTTGGAAATAGCTCCCAGGAAATTTCAGGAAACGGAAAAATCTCTCTCTCTCTCTTTTATATATATATATATGAAAGATCTATGCACCTGCATCAGATATTCTTGGTAAATCTTCACATCTTTTGTTATTAGTTAATTAATCTGGCTTCTAGGATTTATTGTTGAATAAAAATTTAAACATGAATATAAGAAATCTATCATTTTAACATTTTCAGTTAGTCTACTTAACAGGTTTTCACAGTTTCGGGGTGGATTTACCATCTATTTATTTTTTTCATGGTTTGAGGAAGTATATGAGCTTGGTGGAGCTGGTTGGCTGTTCATGTGCATTCAGTGAATTTAGAAAAGAAGAAGAGTTGATAATGATGTATATATTTTTACAAGAATGTCATTGCATAAGTCGTCCATTTAATTGTATAGAAACGAGAATACAGGTCTTCATTTTTTTGTGGACTTCGACTATCTGAGGACAAAGTGTATTGCACGACACTGAAAAGGCTTGGTTTTATGCTAGGATCCCTTTTATATTGGCCCAAGTAGCCATTTACTAGGAAAGATAAAGGTACCCAAACATTTTTGTGGTGGTTTCTTACATGTTTCAAATTCACTTACAATTTCAACTAACGTTTACATATATAATAAGAATCAGTATCTTCTCCATGAATTAGTAAGCATAGTACCATTAGCGTGTATGGTAATAATCATTTAACTGCCTCAATAATATTTAACAAATCTGGCTGCCATATATGATTTATAAATATGAATGCCTGCTCCCACCCCATCTTTAATATAAAAATAAATATCCAAGAAAACCTAGTAAATGTTGACTTTTGGTTAGAAAAAATTGCCCGCACTTATTCCCATTTTGCCATGAAATTTCCAAAATGTTTCCTGCTCTCCCACATATTGTTTTAATGGGAAACATTTCAGAAATGTCAAAGAAACATTACCCGTACAGGAAATGCCTAGGAAACATTTGCCAGCCAGAAACACACAAGAAACATTTCTGAACAGGAAATGCATAGAAACTGGTATTTACTATTTCCTGCAACATAGCTTCCTGACCTTTGCAGAATCTTCTTAAATTCCTCCTTGCTTTTCTTTAGGATATCCCAATTTTCACTGGACATGCTATGCAACTCCTCCTGTGGAATTGAGTTTCTGCAACCTCGTCCTTTTCCAAAACTTTCTGCATCTTCGAATTTACACAAACATTACATCCTTGCAGAACATTCTATGTCCATGGAACTCTGCATTCCTCTTTACTCTTATGTTCTTCGATCAATTCATCCTACTGCTTGCATTAGTTCTATCTGTAATTTCACCTATGGGCTTTCCTGGTTGCTTCTTCTAGTACTTTCACAGCTTCCTAATATATCCTAATCTGCTTGAATACTTGTCCTTTGCTATTCAAATACCTTCATCTTACAATCTATCATTTAAGTCTTACCCTTTTTTATCTGCATTTTCTCTATCCCTCGAATAGAAGATAACCTTACAGATGAACTCCAGTTGGAAATTGAACATTATCTTGAGTATCCTTCTTCATGTCAACTGAATGATACTAAACTGTTAACATTGAAATCGGGACAAAATAATAGGGCAATTAACAATATAAAGATCTTCCAGTACATGCAGTTCACAAACTAATACACCCAGAATAGCAAACAAACGTCTTTCATTATGTCCACATCTTGAACATCTGTGACATCTAGTAGGAGATCTCGTATTACTCATCCAAGGATGGTTCTAAACAGATCTTCATGGAAAAACCAGTTGCCAGAATTTTTTTCTAGTGCATTCAATGGAGTCAGTATCTGTAAAATTATGTTCTGTGCAGCCACATCCTGTGAAATCACTCCTGAATGAGCCAAGCCAGATATGTGTTTAATTGATTCTTTGGATTGAACCAATAATTATTCTGCAAATGCCTCACATATTATGTAAAACAGAATAAATTTGTTGTCCTCATCCTCTTTGATTCTGTCTGCTTTTTTGCTCTATCATTTTGTGTCAAAAAATCTTGTCGAACTGGTCATTCATTTCAAATGTTGCTTGGATGTAACCTTATCAAATTTCTTGTTTGAAGTGTGCCATAAATTTATCTAGTACAGCGTCCATATTGTAAAACCTCTTTAACATCACAAAAGTTTGTTTGAAATATGTTATAACTCAAATTGGACCAACCAGAATCGGATTAAAGTTCAGTAGCTTTATCTTCTTATCTATAACCATTAGGCTTATTGTAGTTAGTCAACATATGTACCAAATGCAAAAGATCATTAATAAACCATAACCTTGTCTTTCTCAGGCAGGACATATTCCAACTGAGACATCGACCCTTTTATCTGTTGATCTGACTCGGGGATTATTTCCTTCAGTAGCATCTAGATTCTAAAGACTAAGACACTCCCAAGTGCTCCGTTGATGCTCCTTTATTTTTCATTTTCATATTCTCCTTTATTTTTCATGACTTTCTCCTTTATTTTTCAGTTTCATTTTTTACATCATTTTACTTAAAATTTTAACATTACCATGAAATGACTCAGGGTATTTGAGAGTGGTTTCAACCTCATCGGACTTCATATGGAGAAAATAGAATTTCATATCCTATTCAAAATTCAGTAGACTTAACAGTTTTCAAGAATTCAAGATCAGTGGGATTGTAGCATTTCATTAGATTATATCGCGTATGAGGGTATGTGATTAGCATTTAATCAAGAGCACCAAGCCCTATATGTACCCTAATGTTGGTGGTGTTAATTGTTGAACTCTTTTTTGATGCCCTTAGCAAAAGATTACCTTTCAATCTAGTCAAAATCATCGATCAAGCATGTTAAGCTTTTTCTACCATATTTTAAGGCTTGGATTAGGTTGTTTGATCATTATTGGGCAATGTTGACTAATATCCCTAGACAATCGAGGTAGAGGCAAAGGCTAGACAAGAGAAGAAGAATTTAGATTCTAGATGGTTGATGCATCTAAATGGTTGATGCTCGAATAATTAATCATTAATGTACAATGGATGCCATTTCTATCTTGATTTATGTACAAATATGCATGCTTCCATATCTTCTACAACTAATTTGGTATTTTGGATGTTTTTCTTAATATAAATGCAAAAAAATATAAAATATATATAGTAGACGTTTCGCTTCCTAGATTTTTAGGAAATGACACTTCCGCGTCCCCGCTTCCAAAAAAACGTCCCCGCTTTGTGCAACATTGGGTACAAGTGTGAAGCCGGTTGGGCATGGTGATCCAGGTGCATCATCCTCATCCAAACGGTGGAACACGAGCAATCACTGAACGATGTTGGGGATCCATGAAGTACTCCCTACTATGGTGGAAGCCCATGGCTCTCAACGCTCACCCTACAAGTGCCAATGTGGCCCTCTAGAGTGCTTAGACCCCGTATAGGCACACCAACCCCAAATGGAGACCCACCTACAATCCTGCATAAGATCCAATGCATCCCCTTGCCCTTCAATACAATAAACCATTAGAATAATCAAGTAAAAGTGCTTACAAATCATGGAATCAAGTAGGCAATTCATGGTGGCATGCCCTTCCATAGTGGACTTTGGCATATGCAAGTGTCTCCAAGCTCAATAAGAGGGTTAACCAAGGACCCTATTAAGTGGTTTCAGCCTTTAAAAGGGGGGATATGTCCATGGTACATCCATAAATGGGTAGGTGGCATCTGATACAGTGATGGAACGGAGTGGGAATCAGGGGTAGGGTCCAAGCCACATGTCATGGTGTTGGGTCACTGATTTGTCATCATTCTCACTTGTCTTTGTCATTCATTAAGCCATTACTTCCAACCATCTATTGCACCATTTCACTCACTTGCCACCATTTTTACCATAATTCTTCATGATGTGTCTCTATATGTCTAGGTGGTTAATTAACATCGTTTTCCTTTATTTTTAGTAGATTAAGGAGAATTATGCATGGTTTTACTAATGATAGTTTGACAGTTCAAGTTTCTGCATTTTAGTCGAGTTTCCGTAGTTATCTCCATGGTTGACGTAGTAGCACCACTCTAGAAGAAAATCTAGCACATGGAAATTGTTTCTAAAGGTTCAAATATGGATTTATGTTGGTCAAACTCAACCCAGCTCGCATGTGTGGACCTCCAGCAAAAGATCAAAGGAAAAACGCAGCAGTTTTGACCAGTCAACTTCAAACGTGTTTTCTGAGCAAATGAAAGTGAATTTCGGAAAACGAAAACATGGGTTTTGTTCAGCACGGGCCCAATTAGGTTGTCGATGAGCAGTATTCTCAAATTCGTTGCCATTTAAGAGATTTTCGAGGTTATTTGGAACCTTATTTTGCAGATTACGTGGATAAACAGTTTTTCAATTCATCATTTAATGCACAGTCAACAAAGAGGCCAGAACGAGTTGTTCTTTAGTAAATTCGTGGCAAGAAGATCATTATGAACAGATTTGGGCTCATCTTTTATCCTAAAATACTTCAAAACATATTTGATTTTATTGTCAAACTAATTTGTTGAGATCTCATGGCCAAAATTCATACAATGAAATTCTGAGTTTCTAGTTGCTTCAGAGATCTATAAAACACAGTAATCTATTTGATAAAGGGGGATTATTATTGTTTAAAAAACTCTGTTTCACTTAATGCTCTTGTTGTGCGTGGTATCAATGCATATATAGTCTTGTAGAGGAGTCGTGTTGTTGCCTACATCTTGCAGGAGGGCCCCCTTGAGTTGTAAGGTTTTTATTATTTGCAGTTAGCATTTCAATTATGTGTTTTCTGTAGCATTTCATTAAGTTTATCTAACTGCTTAAGTTTTGATTTTGAATGAATGTTTATATTGAGTTTGAAGCAGGATTGTTTAATCATTTTTGCTGTAGGAAGAATGAGTGAGCCAAGACCTCTTATGCACATGAAAGTAGTTTGACAGAGTATGGATTGATATAGATTTGTAGTGTAGTTTGAGTTATTTAGTGAAGAAGATTTCAATTTCTAATTGGTGTGATTGTAGAGTTAGTTTCCTTTTGAGTGATTTAAATTTAATTTCATTTTCCATAAGCAAATGTGATAATTTCCTTTCTGCAAGTGTGATCTTTCTTTCAAGCAAAGTGTGATCTTTATTTTGAGCAAATGTGATAATTTTAGTGTGATCTTTCTTTTAAGCAAGTGTGGTTTTATTCTTTTGAGCAAAGTATAGTGATTTTGGTTTGCAATTAATTTCTTTTAAGCAAGTGTGATCTCTTTCATTTCTGTTAAAGTGTGACATATTTACTTTCATGTAAGAGTGATAGTTGTTAAGAAAACATGTGCATAACGATATCTCAATTTAATCGCTTGAATAATAAGGACTTCTAGCACATACACTTCATCGCTATACCAGCCCTGGTTGACAATTTATATAAGTAATTGAACATCAGTTAGATTACCAAACACATGGTACAAGGGTAGCTATAAAAGGGGAAGCCCGCACTTGGGTACATGAGTGTAGGAGGGAGCAAATCGTGGTACATGAGTTACCCCACTTTGTTTTTCCACCCTTCTTCGTATGCTTTTTGCCTTTCACTGATTTTTCTTCATAATTGCTCTGGGCTCCAAGGGATGAGAGCATGATGTGTAGGATATAGCAGTAGGTACCCCCTTTTAAGGTGGGGCATTTCATTGCCCACCAGGGGTTGGGATAGCCATGGGTTCCTTAATGTGGAGGGGGCTCATCTAGGGCCCATAGGAACCAGGCTGATGGCCATAAATAAGGGATAGAGTTCATGTTTGACTTTTTCCCACATGCCAAATTTGTATGTCCCAACCATCTTTTGCATTTTGTGGTACATTTTCTGTTGAGAATGGCCAAATTACGCTTTTTTTTCTTTTTAGCTGCAACAACCTCCGGGGCATCGTTCCAGGCCCGACCCAATATGTGGACAAGGGAAAATTACTCAACTATACAAATGAAAAGCCATACCTTCAGGGTCGAGAGGCCCACCTTCAAACATACAGTCATAACAAATGGGCGAGGGACCACATGGTTGGCTCAGGTGGCAGAGATAATGACACATTGAGCTATCTGGTGGCGGTAAGGGGCTATTGGCTACCGGTTGAGGACCATATAGTAGAAAAAATTTCCCCTATGCATATTACCCACAGGTAGTGGGTAACAGGGTCCACAGGAGGTTGCCTCCCCCTCCCCTTGTCAACACCTTGGGTCGGGCATGGATCGATGCCCTGAAGGTTGATGCAGCTAAAGAAAAGAAAAAACATAATTTGGCCACTCTCAACAGAAAATGTACCATAAAATGCAAAAAATGGTTGGCACATACAAATTTAGCTCATGGGCAAAAGCCAACATGAGCTCTACCCCTATCATTATGGCCATCACTCTAGTTCCTAGGGCCCCCTTATATTGGCCCCCTTCATAGGTAAGGAACCCATGATTGTCCCAACCCCTAGTGGGCAATGAACTTCCCTACCTTAAGGGGGTATCCACTGCTATATCTCACACATCACACTCTCATCCCCTGGAGCCCCGAGCAGTTATCAAAGAAAAATCAATAAAAGGCAAAAAGCATTGAAGAAGGGTGGAAAAACAAAGGCCTAGGTAACTCATGAACCACGATTGCTCCCCTTGTTATAGCTACCCTTGTACTGTGGCATGTGGCTTTCCACTGATGCCCACTCCATTCCATCATTATATCACATGCCACTTGCCTCTTGATAGATGTAATGTTGACATGTCACTCCCCTTAGAGGTTGAAACCACCTAATAGGGTCCTTGGTTAACCTTCTTGAACTTGGAGACACTTGTACGTCGTAAAGCCCACTATGGAAGGGCATGTCACTATGAAGTGTCCACTTGGTTCCATGATTTGTAAGCTCATTTGCTCAATTGCACTAATGTTTATGTGAAAATTTCAAACACGAAATTCTACTGCAGTAACTAATTTATTTCTCCTACTTATTTTCCACAATAAGTTATTTACAAAACCCCTCAGTAAACATTGAAATAAATTCTACTGTAGTTATCACATAATAGCATAGAGAAAAATAACAGTAATATACAAGCACAAGAATCAATCACATCAACACAGTTATTTTTGGACAAGTGTCCCGGAAAAACCCAATGCAAGAAAACTGGTGCAACAGATGAGGGTTTATTTATTAATCTTCAGCAACAATCTCTTTACACAGAAAGATTCAATAGAATACTAAGACACTTCTGAGAGAAAACACCTGAGACAATTTTTCTCTTCCTCCTTGAGAAGTTCTAACACCCTGGAGACCCTCTACCCTCCTCTACGTCACTTATGCGTCAGCTTGCGTGAGGATTGTGCCTCCAGCTACGCTGTCTCACTGATCTTCCCTATGCACTATCTCTCAGACCCTCTATGTCACCTCTTGCTCAATCTCTAACTAATGTTGATACCCTCCTCTTCCTTCACCCTACTACTCTCCCTTTGAAATCGAACTTCTCCTTGAGAATCGATTTCCCTCGAGTTACTAAGTATTTGCCCAGTGTACCTCCAAATGACTCTCAAGTCTTCTCTTATACTTTTCCTGTTGATAAATCAACGGTCGAGATTAAGTCTTTAATCAACGGCTAAGATTAAAACAGACTTGATCCTAGTCTCTTAGAAGCTTCTCACCCATATCTTTATTAATACCCATTAATATTTTTATTTCCTAAGTTTAGACTTAGGAACCCCATTAAAAATATTAATTATTTTAATAACTCGTCATTTGGGTGGAATTTCTCCAAACGATTTCTGGGTCTTGGAGATCTCATGAATATTAGCCCCTCCACAAAATTTCGGAGCTAGATCACATCCGATGCTACCCAAAATGAACAATTTAGTTGTATTGGAAGGTGAGAGGACGCATTGGATCTTATATGGGATTGCAGGAGGGTCTTCATCTTGGGTTTGGTCTCCCTATACGGGATCCAAGCCTCCCAGAAGGTCATATTGGCATTTGTAGGGTGAGCGTTGAGAGCCATGGACCTCCACCATAGCAGAGAGCAGATTGCCACTTCATGGGATTGTTCAATATAACTCATTGCTTGCTCATGTTCCACCTATTTGATGATGATGATGTGCCTAGACCACCTTGCCTAGTTGGCTACATTCTTGCACCACACACTTGGCAATTGATCTAGGGCCTATATGAGGATGTGTCTCACCATGGGAGACAATGGGAGGGCTTGCATCATTCTTCCAACCCTTACAGATGGGATACAGGCTTGTTCAATCCATTTGGAGACCCATGAGGATGTTTTGTGCCCCCATAGCCACTTGGGGGCACCACAGGTCATTTGCTTGGATATCAAGGGGCCACCCCCTTTATCGCTATGTTTGGAGCTCATTCATTCATCTTGGCACACAATGGACTCCACTAGGCCTCTTCAATGGCCCTTCGACCTATTGTATCTATTATTTTGCCCTCTTGGGAGGCTTATTTTTGTATTATGGAGCTATCTTGGTGGGCTTGTCACCAAGGAATGTTATTTTTGCACATTATTTTATTAGTTGGGGCATTATTAGGCCTTATTAGGCAAATCAAACCCCTTAGGGAGGATATAGGTTGATGTGATGATCATTTCATTTGATCATCACTTGGATTTAGATCATTACCTCTTCTTGAGAATTTCGCTAGACCTATTGATGGATTAATTGGAATCGGGGATGCATTTCAATGTTTGGAAAGGCTTGTCTTTAATCTTGGAGCTTCGACTTTTGTCTCTATTGATGATTGGAAGATTTCGCTATACTTGTAAATGTCTCTTTTATGATACATTTCATAGTTATGTCACGAGTAATGTGTGGAAATTTTCGCTCATGACGATGGAGTAGCCGCCTTAATGAAATGTGAATTATTGAAGCTTGTCTTTGTGAGGGTTTTTCATATGTTTCATGCAAAGTATAGTGAATGAATGTCCTAGGGGTATATGATTGTTCATAATTGCCTTGATAAGTCATCAATTGCAACATCAAAGAATTATAAATTTTCCTAGTAACCTAATTGTTGCCCTTAAGGCCATGCGAAGTTGCTAGGGAACTCCTTGATTGGGTATAAGAATCTCTAAATATTGAATCTCATTGATTCCATTCTCCCAATAGGTTAGGCATTGGTCTAGTCTTAGGTGATCACCAAAACAAAGATTTTTCTCACATCCTTTTCTCTTTTCCAAGCCCTAACCCTAGTAGGCTTCTTAGGGCATCATGCGAAATTGATTGTAGCCATCCAAACTTGGTGAATTTCAGTCTAGAGCTACACTATTGTGTCCTTGAGAGGTACTCCAATTTTGAAGTCATTACAACAGTGGAATCTCAAGTTTTGCCAAGCCCTAGCTCAAAAACCATTCTCCCTAGGTTTGCTTTGGTTATTGGCTTTATCAAGGATCATTGCATTAAAGTCTCAAGTCAAATCCAATCTCTTGATCCTTTTTCTTCCCCCTCACTTGGTCAAGACCATTTGTTTGAAGTTTCATCCCAAATGCTCGACCTTGTTTGGGTCCACTAGGGCTTCATTGTGGTCCTACAACCTTGTCACTCCAATTTCACAAGGATTGCTTGGAAACCCTATTCTTCTAGGATTCCTTGGTTTAGGGCACTTCACATCAAGAAATACTCCTCAACCCTAGATCTAGGTCTCCTTCTAGCCCTTCTTGAAGAGCCATTCATCTTGCTTCTAAAGCAAGCTATCCCTATCATTAGAGTCTCTCCCTTGAATAGGCTCTTGGAATCACTACCTTCACACCATTGATATATTTCTCCCACTGATTTCCCTAATATCGGGACTCCTTGAAAGTTCGTAAAGAGGAGGGAGCTTTAGCTAAGGTGATAGTGGGGTATTGCTCCATTGTTGCCACTTGACCTAGTAGTTTCTCTATAGGAACCCCTCCTAGGACCCTTTGCTAGTTAACAGTTCCCAACTCTGTAATTTACCTCAAAGACTTGTCCTCCCTCAAGGATTATTTCTCCTAATTTTCCAGTTGAAACTCCCCCAGAAGCCCCTGAGTCCTCCTGGAAGCTCGAACTGGCTTAAACAATGGCTGAATAGGCTCATAATAACCAGCAATCAATTCTCCAATCAGCTCAGAAATCGCTCTTAGGGTGACACTCTAAGTTCACCGAAAGAGAGTTGGGATTTTCCGCTTGGAAATCCTTGTGCTAAACAACACCAATTAACTTGGCTAAGCAGCGCAAGC
Organism: Pinus tabuliformis; assembly: GCA_031772625.1. Classification (NCBI taxonomy): domain Eukaryota; kingdom Viridiplantae; phylum Streptophyta; class Pinopsida; order Pinales; family Pinaceae; genus Pinus; species Pinus tabuliformis. The sequence continues at coordinate 852,055,200 of CM062820.1, read as the reverse complement.
AAACTCTCAATGTAAAATGCACAAAACCAAGAACCCCAAAAATGAGCTTGCTTTTCCTCTTTATAGTTGTTTCCCTTTCTCTTCCTTCTGGGCCCACTAATTCGAGCCCCTTTGTGTCCTCCTCTCCTCGTGGTTCGAATTCTTCCTAAGAGTTCGATTCCCCTTTTTGTGTGACCCCCACAACCTTTAATATTTCATTTTCTCCTAAGTTAGCCTTCCTTTATTTTGCAAAAATTAATTTAAGTCTCCTAACCCCCTTTTCCTAAGTCCAATTGACAAAATATTTATCAAGTGTCAAAATTGCAAAATTGGGAATTCACCTTAGCAAAATTTATTTTTTGGGGATATGACAGTCCTCCCTCCCAAATGTTGCTTGTCCTCAAGCAACTGTAGTGTTGGTTGCTACAAAATTTTCTCTCCCTCCCATATAGCATCCTCTTCTGGCAAGTCCTTCCATCTGACAAGGAACTCCCGGTTAGTCTTGCTCCTAAACTTACTTTCCCTTTCCTGCAAGATAGCCTCTGATGTCAAAACTGAATGCCCCTCATCATTCAAGGGTGGTAGCTCTGTAGTAGTTATCACCTGCTGCCCCAAAGCCTTTTTCAGGCATAAGACATGAAAAATGTTGTGCACCTTGCTTCCTGGTGGAAGCTCCAGCTATACACTACCTCTCCTACCATCCTAGTCACCTTGTATGGCCCATAGAAGCAGGGTTTGAGCTTTTCAGCTCCCTTTTGCTTCAACGTGCATTGCTTGTATAGCTAAAGCCTCAGAAAAACCAAGTCCCCCTCCTCAAACTACCTCTCTGCTCTACCCCTGTTTGCAATGTGCATACAATTTTTGCTAGTTCTGGGCAATCTGCAAATTATCCTTGAGAGCTCTAAGGATATCTTGACTTTCCTATATCCAATCCTTGGCCCTAAGGGCCCGGTTGTCTCCAAAGACCATATCAGCAAAAGTTCGTGCATCATAACCATATAAAGCTCGGAATGGTGACATACCTGTGGACATATGATATGTGGTGTTGTAGCAATACTCCCCAAGGTGCGGCCACTTCACCCACACTCTTTGTTCCCCGGTCACATAGTTGCACAGGTAGCCCTCCAAGCACTTGTTCACTATCTCTGTCTAGCCATCCGTCTGGGGATGGTAGTTCGTGCTAGGGGTAAGCTCTGTGCCCACAAGGCGAAATAGCTCCTGCCATAATCCTCCCAAGAATCTGTTGTCCCTATCACTCACAATAGTTTTAGGCAGCCCATGAAGCTTGAACACCTCTCGGAGAAATAACTCGACCACCTAAGAGGCTGAGTATTTGGCTGGAATGGTGAAGAGGTTGGTGAATTTCGTCAACCTGTCAACAACCACATAGATAAAATCTCGCCCCTATATTACTGGCAAACCGATGATGAAGTCCATCGATATGCTCTCTCATTTCCTCTTGGGAATAGGAAGAGGTTGTAGCAACCCTGTTGGATGATTGTGCTCTCCCTTGTTCCTCTGGCAGACATCGCACTCTCGAGCATGCTTCAAGACATCCTCCTTAAGACCCCTCCAAGTGAAATGCTCCTGAATGGCCTTGTAAGTCAGAAGGAAGACTTGGTGCCCTGCCAGTGGTGAATTATGAGTTGCGTGCAGGATCTTCTCCCTCAACTGTGATCTTGGTACCAAGTAGATCCTGTCCTTGTAGTAAATAACGTCATCCATCACTTGGTACTTGTCATCCCCATGAGTACGTCTAGGATCTCGCATGCCTATCGATCCTTGGAGTACTCCACCAATAGTTGTGCCTTCTAGTCTTGGGTGATATCCATCAAAGAGATTGTCGCAAGCCTTCGTGATAGTGCATTAGCCACTATGTTATGCTTGCCCTTGACATACTCAATCTCAAAGTCATTCGCTTGGATCTTACTAACCCATTTTCGCTACCTTTCATGTAAGTTATGTTGCTCCAAAAAGAAATGAAGACTGTTGTCGTTAGTCTTCACCTTGAACCTACTCCCCACCAAGTATTGTCTAAACTTAGCCAACGCATGCATCACGGCTAGAATTTCCTTATCATAGATGAAGTACAACCTCTCATGTGGTTCTAGCTTCCCGCTCTCAAATGTTATAAGATGGCCCCACTATGTTAGAACTGCCCCAACCCACTCTTCGGATGCATCACACTCTAGTACAAATGGTTGTGGGAAATCTGGTAGGGCCAAGACAGGGCAGCTACTCATCACCCTCTTGAGGCGCTCAAAGGCATCTTGTGCAACCTCTGTCCACTCAAATGCTCCCTTCTTCGTCAGATCTGTAGGGGGTGTTCCAGCTAGGAAAACCCCTTCACAAATCTCCTATAATAAATGTAAATACCCAGGAAGCCTCATAACTCTATCACATTCCTGGACATAGGCCACTCCGAGATGGCCCTGATCTTCTCCTGATGCACCCAGACTCCATTCTCCCTTATCACATGCCCAAGGTATAGCATCTTTGTCAGTCCAAACTCACACTTGGACATTTTTGCATACAATTGTTGCTCCTCCAGTATGCGCAGTACCTCCTCCAAGTGCTAGAGGTGCTCCTCCCATGTCTTGTTGTATATCAAAATTTCATTGAAGAAAACAAGGGCATATTGTTGCAACTTCTTGCGTAACACATGCTTCATGCAAGACTAAAACGTGGCTGGTGCGTTGGTTAGCCCAAAGTCGCAGCGGAAGGCGGTCTTTGGAATGTCTTGCTCTGTCACCCAGATCTGGTGGTTCCCCGAATGCAAATCTATCTTAGAGAAGTACTTAGCTCCTCTAAGCTCGTCCATCAGCTCGTCAATGCATGGAATGGGATACCTGTTCTTCAGCGTCTTTTTGTTGAGGGTCTGGTAATCTATACACATACGAAGGATCCCATCTTTCTTCTCCACCAATACAACTGAAGAAGCGAAGGGACTCAAACTAAGCCTAATGTGCCCCAACCTCAACAACTTTTGTATTTCCCTCTCAATCTCATCCCGATACGCCTTCGGATGCCTGTAGGGAGTGGTGATGACTGCATGCACCCCGTCCTCCAGCCCAATGGTGTGCTCGCATCCTCTGTCTAATGGCCTGCCAGGTGGGATCTCTCCGAATATTGCTTGATGCTTCTACAAGAGTGCCAATATGTCTGGATGTGTCTGTTGCGTTGCCCCCCATCTCTGAAATCCTCAACTCTACAGCCCAGGCAATGTCAACATGCCTCAAGTCGGCCTCCATCTTATGCGCTGACACTTTCTGGGGTGGATATGAATGCATCCCTCTCAACAATACCATCTTCCCATCCGAGCCCATGAACTCCATCTCCGACTTCTTCTAATGTGTAGTGACGCATCCCAAAGAATACAGTCACTAAACTCCCATCACTACATTGATGAAGTTTCTAAGTTTACTTAGTTAGAAACCCTTCATGCAATTTTTCTGATTTATTCCTACCTACTTGTTATTTTTCTTTAACAAGTTATTTACAAAGTAAATACTGAAAATAAACACCAGTGCATGCTCAAGATATTACAGATCAACAACTAAAAGAAACAAGAACAAACACACCACATGAAACCATTATTTTTTACCAATGTCCCCGGAAAAACCCAATGCGGGAAAACTGATGCATCTATCTGAGGGTTTTCTTATTAAGAAATATCAGAGTACAATCTGGGTGCCGAAACTGGCCTACCCAACAGAGAATTTCCTTAGCAGCTATACCTAACAGTTTGAGAGAAATCTCCTGGCTGAAACCCCGGAAAATCCTTCCGACAACTTTTCAGCACAAAACTACTCCTGCAACCCCAGCGTCTACCCAAACTGGACTGCGTCAGCCCCTCTCTGTCTCACGCTGACCCTACGTCAGCCTTTCTAGGCCTGCGTTAGCCCCAAGAGGCCCTCCATCAACTCTGGGAGCCTCTGCATCAACTGCACTGGCCCCTCTAGTGCTCTGCGCAGCACTTGGTTGCCTGTGCATGGCCCTGCATGAGCCCTTGCTAGCTCTGCATCACCTTCCTTCGCTGCTGCACTGCTCTCCCGGCACAGTCTCTGCCTTCTCTGTTTCTCTGTACTCAATGCCCCTCGGCTGCTCTCTTGATCACTGATTCTATCTCTCTTAGCAAACCTCGCTCTAGAGAATAGAATGATTGATCATCTGGTGTATTCTCTAAGTGACCCTCAAGCCTCCTCTTATACTTTTCCTGTTGACATATCAATGGCCGAGATTAAGTCCCTAATCAACGGCTAAGATTAGATCTGGCTTGATCCATGTCTTTTGGACCCTTCTAACACATATGCATATTAATACTCATTAATATTTTATTTTCCTTAAGTTTCGACTTAGGGACTCCATTAAAAATATTAATTATTTTAATATCTCCTAATCTGTTTAGAATCTGCACAAACCCTTTCCAAGTATTAGAGATCTCATGTGCCCCAACCTCTCCACCAAATTTCGTGGCTAGAGCACATCCGATGCTACCCGAAATCAACACTCCCTCTTAGCGAGAACTATGCTCTAGCAATACTCCTCACTGAGTATTACTCTAATCATCCGACATCGGTACCTGTGCTGATGCTAGGCCTTCCTGCCCAACATCCTCTGCACTGTTGCATCCTGTACTGCTGCCCATGGTTCTGCCACTGCCACTGTTGCATCTGTACAACAACTCCCTCTGCATCAGTGCTGCTGCTGGTCCTTTATCCCAGCACTGCATCTGCACATCACCTCCTCTCATCATGTTGCATCGTGCTGCCCACTGCTGCACTGCAACTCAGTTACTAAGAAGTAAGTAATTGATCTTCCATCTGACCTCTCTGTTGGGCTAGAGACACCCACTAATGCTGAAGCTCCCTCTGCTGCTGACAAGTGCTCCCTCTCTCACCTCTGCGCTGCTGCAGCAACTCCCTGTATCTCACACCGTTGCACACCTCTCTGTGCCATCCTGCACTGGTGCAACACTCCTGTGCCTCTCGCACTGCTGCTCCCTGCTAGCCTCGCGCTGTCTTGGGACTCCTGCACTGTAGCTCTCTCTGCCGCTCCATCTACATCCATCTCCACCTGTCTCAGCCAGTCCTGCTACTCCTTTTCGGGGCTCCCGTAGCAAGGTCTAATCCAAGAGGCTGGGTACCTCAAGGATCCTGCCCCTCATCGCCTCTAGTCTGCCTGACTACAACTCGATGTTTCCCCACTTCCGCTCAAGTGGCATATGTGCACTCATGGCACAAGCATCGTCTGTCAAAACTTCCTTCTCTGCCCGTGTTGGCACTGCCTTAGTCTCGAAAGACTCTCCCTTACTCTTCTTCCTTGGGCAGTGGTTCGCATAATGACCCATCTTCCCACAGTGGAACTGGAAGCACTTGATCTTGGAGAGATCTTTCTTCTTCTGCTTCTCCTGCTTTCCCTCAGATGCTAAAGCCACATCCTCCTCCTCCTGTTGAACTTTGATCCCTTTGCTGCTGCTACCTATTTTTGACTGTCGTCTGATCTCTTCCTAGCGAATAACTACCCACATCTCGTCCCAAGGTAGGAGAGTTCCTCTGCCCAGGATACTCTGGACAAAAACTTCCCAATCTTCTGAGACAGCATTTAGGGTTGTCCTCACCATAAGCTCCTGATCCGGTGTCGCTCCTATAGCAGTCAACTGGTCTTGGATCTCATTTAGTCCTCCCTGGAAGGTGTCAATCGATTGACCCTTCTTCATTTGATACGACCTCATCTGGTTCTCGAACAGAATTCTTCTTTGCACAGAAGTATGTTGGTACAAGTTCTTGAGAGCCTCCCACATCTCAATTGTCGTTTCCTTCTCGGCTATATGTGGTACCACATGATCCTTGACCCTGTCAAGGATAATGCACTTGGCCCTCGCCATCGCCTCTTCGTACTTGTCGTTATCATTAGGGTCGACTGGGATAGCTATAACCTTCAAGGTGAAGTTCTTGACACGATTCCTATCAAGCACTGGTAATATTATGGCCTTCCAGACTGCGAAGTTCGATGCTCCGTCCAGTCTATCCTGGTCTCTTACCCCGTGTAATGCCATGACACTCCTCTACTTCCCTCCTGGAAGTTCTTTGTTCGACTCCTCTTGAGTCTCTACTTCCCGTCTGGAAGTTCTTTTCTGGACTCCCTTTGAGTCCTGATTTCCCTCCTGGAAATCCTTCTGCCGCTTGTCGAGATGCCCCCTACTCTGATCGTCTTGTGCAACTGCACTGTTGATCCAGGTTCCTCGGCTAGAAACCCTCGGTAACAACTCCTCTGGCCCTGCTCTATCAGGTACTGTTCTGACTACAGTACCTCACTAGCTCCACTCTGCAATATTCCTGCAACCTTCTAGACTCCAGCAACTGCCTCTCTGTGAACTGCGTCAGCCCCTCTCTGCCCCACGCTGGCTCTGCGTCACCCCAGATGGGTTTGCGTCAACCCTCTAGCCCTCTGCGTCAGCAACGCTGGCCTCTCTGAGGCTTTGCGCAGTTCCCGGCTTCTTCTGCGTGGCTCTGGCTGGCTCTACGTCACACTTCCTTGGATTCTGCACTGCTAGAAACAACGTTTGTCACCTTGGGACAGTTGTTTTCTGCTGCTATTGCTCCGCTCGACTGATGTCTTTTAGTCCTCCTGTGATCTACAATCATGCTCTGATACCATGTTGAAGTTTCTAAGTTTACTTAGAAACCCTTCATGCACTTTTTCTGATTTATTCCTACCTACTTGTTATTTTTCTTTAACAAGTTATTTATAAAGTAAATACTGAAAATAAACACCAGTGCATGCTCAACATATTACAGATCAGCAACTAAAGAAACAAGAACAAACACACCACATGACACCATTATTTTTGGACCAATGTCCCCGAAAAAACCCAATGTGGGAAAACCGGTTCAGCTAACTGAGGGTTTTCTTATTAAGAAATATCAGAGTACAATCTGGGTGCCAAAACTGGCCTACCCAACAGAGAATTTCCTTAGCAACTATACCTAACAATTTGAGAGAAATCTCCTGGCTGAAACCCCAGAAAATCCTTCCGGCAGCTCCTCAGCACAAAACTGCTCCTGCAACCCTAGCGTCTCCCGAAACTGGACTGCGTCAGCCTCTCTCTGTCTCACACTGGCCCTGCGTCAACCTTTATAGGCCTGTCTCAGCCCCATGAGGCCCTGCGTCAGCTCTGGGAGCCTCTGCGTCAGCTACGTTGGCCCCTCTGGTGCTTTGCACGGCACTTGGTTGCCTCGACGTGGCCCTACATGAGCCCTTACTAGCTTTGCACCACCCTCCTTCGTTGTTGTGCTGCACTCCCAGCACAATCTCTACCTTCTCTATTTCTCTGTACTCAATGCCCCTCAGTTGCTCTCTCGATCACTGATTCTATCTCTCTTAGCAAACCCCACTCTAGAGAATAGGATGACTAATCATCTGGTGTATTCTCCAAGTGACCCTCAAGCCTCCTCTTATACTTTTCCTAATGACATATCAACGACCGAGATTAAGTCCCTAATAAACGGCTAAGATTAGATCTAGCTTGATCCATGTCTTTTGGGCCATTCTAACACATTCATATTAATACTCATTAATATTTTATTTTCCCTAAGTTTCGACTTAGGGACTCCATTAAAAATATTAATTATTTTAATATCTCTCGATCTGTTTAGAATCTGCCCAAACCCTTTCTGGATATTGGAGATCTCATGTACCCCAACCTCTCCACCAAATTTCGTGGCTAGAGCACATCCAATGCTACCCCAAATCAACAAAAATTGGTGTCTGGAACGTCCACCACGAAGAAATGATCTGTCATTGAGTAGTTCCCCATGATCACCGTCATGTTGTGAACATATCTCATACATTGCATGGTCCTATCCCCCGGCACTGTTACCACTCAAACTAGTGGGGGGGGGGCTAAAAGGGACTCCTAAAGGGACAACTGCTAGGTCAAGGCCAATAATGGAGACTTAGCCCATTGTCACCTCAGCTAAGACTCCCTACTCTTTACGAACTTTCACCGATGGGAGGAGACCTGGTATATGGAAAGTCACTTGTGAAGAATGATTCAACAAATGTGATGCCAGCCTAAGCCGACAATACCCACAGTATGCATATAAAATGCATAATCTCATTTATTCCCAGGAATTTCATTTATCTTGCCTAGTCAAACCTTCACTAGTTAAGGTTTAAGACCCCTTAATAAATTCTCATGTGGAAATGTTTCAAAAACTAATCAATGGTCTAAACCTTAATTAATCACTCCAGCGGAAACTTTACTCAATCCTCATAAACTCTGATTAATTCTTAAACCCGTGCATATTAACCATACCCTCTTACTCTGGTCTCAACACTAATCATACCATGGTTAATTGCCCTTAATCCGCTTTATTATAGAAATATACATAAATCGCTTTTAACTTTACCTTTCCACTTTTTCCACGGCTTTGGCACATTTCCCGAGGCTCACCTAAAAATGACGCAAGATGATGCAGGATTGAACAGCACTTGCAATTGAACAGCAATTGAACAGCGCCCGATTGAACAGCAATTGAACAACAATTGCTCCCACGTTGACTTTCCACACAAATCTTGTCAGATTAATTCTCCACCGTTTGATCAAGACACACTTGATCCGACACCCAGCAGTGATATCACATGGACTACTTGCACGACATTTAATTGCCCGATCATCTTACATCGCATGTCGCAATTTCTTCCGCCCAGGGTTCATTCACTCATGAATGATGTGATGCGATATTAATCCAACGGTCTACGGCCCTTCAACTAACACACTGGTTAAATAATGGTTAACCCCCGCAGTTGACTGTGACATCAGCGGTTGAAAACACGATCGATGGCCAGGGTTTAATACGGCGCTTTAACCATGATCAAAACATTCGTCCGCTCCTATCCCCACACTTACTGATAACTCGATTTCATCGCCAGCTCACCATTCCAGAACGTCTTGTTATCAAGTTCAATTCTGCCAACTCATTTCTCCGCTTAGGAACAGTGCGCCGAGACTTCTTTGATTACTCCGCCTGCAACTTATACCTCTGTTTCTTTAACACCACTTCGAACTGGAATACATAATACACTCTGTATTATTTCCCTTCCTTCAGATTTCATAATTACTTGACCTATACATACATCTATTAAATCCGACTGGAATCACACGGATTCTACCCAGACGATAAGTCTTTTGTCACTCAAAAAGACTTTCAGAAATTCAACTTGAATTCATTCATCATGGTTTATCACACAGAACCATAAATTCCCAATTACGGATCACTCAGCACATAAAAGGAATGACACACACAGTCACAATGAATTCAATTTCCTCATTCATTAACAAATGTACAGATACAAATAAAACTCTGTTTTTACAATCTAGCTTTGGCCTGATCTGCCTTTACATGATCTGTATCAGCGGCCCTTTTTCGTTTCAATGCCTGTAGGCTCACAATCCAAACCTCCTATCTATTTTCTATCTCTCTCACTAACTCTCCAACTCTCTCTTTTAAGCCTTCGAGGTTTACATTTATACAAAAGGATTATGTTTACCAATTTTGGTTCAGATCCTCAATCTTCTCAACTAAACCCTAAGAATCCTCTAAGTCCTCAATTAGTTCCTAAAATATCTTCTTTATCCCTTAAGGATCTCAACTTTCAACTAGTCCTAAGGATCCTCCATAAATCATGAACTACTTTCTAAGATTACAATATCTCAATCCATACTAATTACTCATCATCACTCATGTTCTCCTACATTCGGGAACATTTACAAATATCCTCACAATACTTAATTAATTCCTATTTTCATTAAAATCACTCAAAACCTAAGTAATTACATTAATTCAACACTTAGGAAACCAAATTCCTTAAAACAAAAAACCCCCCTATGTCTACTAAAATACAATGATACTTCTGAGCCAAATGCTCCTGCATCAAAATGGATGTGAAGTGACCTTAATGATCCTTTTCATAGAAGGGGGTCAAGAATGGAGCTTGCTTGCTCTTTAAGAGAGGTACAAAGCTTTTTAGGAGAAGGAGGTGAGGATGTAAGGGTTAGGTTGAGAGGATATGACTTGAAAAGGAGTTTCCAATCCCAAAAATCCTTATTGAACTTGGTATCTCAAGTGGCTCTTGATGACTTGACTTTTCAAAGGTATGGGACCACACGGGACCAAGTGGACCCAGCCTAGTTTAAGGGGAGGGAGTCTAGCAACCAATGATTCACTTAACCCAGACAAGGAAAAGGAAAGGATCAAAGCAATAATTTCCACTTAAAGATGTCAAATTGATCCTATGAGGTACTAGCCTAGGGAACATATGGGCGAAGTTTGATCTCATAACTAGGGCTTGGGATATCTCACAATCCCACTGTCGGAATTTTTTCAAATTTGGAGGAGACCTTGTGGACACACCAGTGCAGTAAAGGCTAGGAGATAGAACTTTTTTAATGGCTATTTTGTCGGGAAAATGATGCCCTAGGTGACCCAACTTCACTAGACCTAGAAGAGAAGGGAAAAAGGTGAAGAAAATGTTCTTTGAGTGATCACCTATTGGTAGACCAATGCCTAATCCCTTGGGGAGAATGGAGTCTAGGAGAATGATGAGAAAGGACTCGTTTCTTGGTCAACGAGGCCTTAAGGACTACTTTGCTTGGCCTTTAGAGCAAGAAGAAGTGACCTCAAAGCTTTTATACTTCGCTTTGCAAAAAGTGATAGCTTATCAAGATAAATTCAATGGTAGAATTATCCCTAAGAGATTTCATTCAACATACATCGCCCATACATTGAGATATGCTATATAGAAACAATAATTCCACAATTTCGAAATTATGCAATGCAACAATTAGCTCTAGTATAGCGAAAATCCCATTCAATGCATATGCCAAAGTAAAACAAGAATAGAATTAAATGAGTGTACTTACATGTAAGAGAACATATCCAACCATCAACAATTTGACGATAAAGTAGCTCCAAGATAAGATACTCCAATCCAAACATCAAAATTCATCCATGCCCCAATTCATCATCCAAAAAAAAGTGTGAAATTCTCAAGAGGGAAGAATGATCCAATCCAAAGTGATGATACAAATGAATTCATGTCTCTCCTATTTATACACTCATTAGGAGTGCGAATTACCTCATTTGAGCCTACATTAGCCCATCAACTAAAATGATGTGCAAATAACTATCTATTGGTGACAAGCCCACCAAACTAGCTCATAAATAAAATAATAAATCCCCCAAGAAGTCGAATAATAAATAATGCATGTTGTTGGGCTCTCTAAGAGGCCCGATCAAGTCCATAAGTGCCAAAATGATGAGTTGGACTTCCAAAAGTAATGGATAAGGGGTTGGCCCCTTGTTCTCCACATAATAAACCTATGGTGCTCCCAATGGTTGTGAGGGCACACAAGTGGTGTCATGGATCTCCAAGTAAGTCGAAAATGCTTGCAGACCATCTGTAAGGGCCAAAGGATGGTGTAAGTGATGCTACATCAACATACAAGTCCTAGGTCACTTGCCAAGTGCATGGTACATCTATGGGATTGGCTGGGCAAAGGTGAACCAGGTGCATCTTCCTCGTCCAATAGGTGAATATCGAGCAATCTTTGAACATCTTTGGGGATCCATGGAGTGTTGTCTACTGCTGTGGAGGTCCATGGCTCTCAACACACACCCTACATGTGCCAATGTAGCCCTTTGGAGGGTTAGGACCCCGTATAGGGAGACCAAACCCAAGATGGAGACCACCTGCAATCCTGCATAAGATCCAATACGTCCCCTAGCCTTCTAGTACAAGAAATCATCAAGGAAATCGAGTAAAAGAGCTTACAAACCATGGACCACAAGTGGGGACTTCATAATGGTCTGCCCTTCCATAATGGGCTTTGGCAGGTGCTAATGTCTCCAAGTTCCAAATGAGGTTAACCAAGTATCCCATTAGATGGTTTGTACTTCTAAAGGGGATAATATGTCCAAGGTACATCCTTTAAAAGGTGGTGGCATGTGATAAAGATACGGATGGAGTAGGGGATGAAAAGGGGCAGCCCTGGGCCACACACTAGGGTACAAGGGTAGCTAGTAAAAGGGAAGCCCACACTTGGGTATATAATATATAGGAGGGAGAAATTGTGGTACATGAGGTGCCCCGACCTTGATTTTTCCACCCTTCTTTATGTGCCTTTTGCCTTTTTATGATTTCTCTCTAATTCACTGCTCAAGGCTCAAGGGGTAAGAGCGTGATCTGTGAGATATAGCAGTGGATACCCCCTTTTAAGGTAGGGCGGTTCATTGCCCACCAGGGGTTGGGACAATCACGACTTCCTATATGATGAAGGAAGCTCATAGAACCTGTAGGAACCAAGGTGATGCCCATGATTATGGGGTAGAGCTCATGTATTGGCTTTTGCCCATGTGCTAAATGTGTTTGTCCCAACCATATTTTGCATTTTGTGGTACATTTTCCTGTTGAATGTGGCCAATTATGCTTTTACTTTTCTTTTCACTGCATCAACCTCTAGAGCATCATTCCATGCCCAACCGAACGTGTGGGTAAGGGGAAGGGGAGAGCTAGCCCTATGTGAACCTAATGGGTGAATGTGGACCTAGGTGGAAGAAATGATGAATGGGATTATAATGAGTGGAAAGGGGGCAATATATGTGGATGAGGGAGCAGTACAACGCAACGAAAATCAGGGTTTCCCATGAAATACCATCCCTAAAGTCAAATGGTCAGTAAAAGAGATCCCACGAGACGAAAATCCAAGGTCAATATGCAAAAGTGGTCTAGGGAACAAGAGCATAGACCTAGCCCATTCTTTCTGTCGAATCCCCCATTAACCCATGCTCAGAAGTGTCCATGATAAACAAACTACAATACTCAATTACCAAATGACAAGGCATACCTTTAGGTTTGGGAGGCCCACCCTCAAACATATGATCATGATAGATGGGTGAGGGAACCCATGGCTGGCTCAGGTGGTGGAGAAGAGGCACAACGCAGTAGTTGGTGGCTGCAAAGGGCTGTTGGCTGTTCGCTGAGGACCATCTTACAGAAAAAATTCTCCTAGGGATATCACCCACAGAATGGTGGGTAACAAGCACCAACATTGAAAATCCCTCAAAGGTCTCTGTCTGAATGCCTCTCCTCTCTACCAGCTGCGCATCAATAAAATTGTGGGTCGCCCCACCGTCCACCAACAATGATACTCGTTGCCCCTGTACTGTGTCTTTGATCCGAAGTGTCAAATACTTTGGGACTCCCTGTAGTTAAACAATGACCCCTCTAGTGGGTAGGAACGCTCCTCAGCCAAGTGTGGGTCGTGGGCCACCTCCTACAATGCCCTAACGTCCACAATCTCCCGTGTTTTCCTCCTGCTTCGTCTCCTCCTCCTCAAGTTCACTATTTGAGAATACCTCCATGTAATGGGCCTTGCCCTTGGTACACCAATGCCCTGGTGCCCATGGCTCCTGGCAAGTGAAGCACAACTTCCTACTCCTGAGGTCCCTCCTGGTCTCATCATCCAACTGGCCTCTCCCTGTCCACTCCTAAGGAGGTTTGGTGTATTTTCCCTTCTAAGGGAAAGTGGGTCTAGTAGGTACAGGAGCTCTCATCTTCAGAACAGCATCTAGCATGTCCTGTGCTCAGCTAATGGCATCCTGCAATGATATTGGCCGGTATTCTCACACCCATCCTCTCAATGGCTCAGCCAACCCCTCAATAAACATCATAATCAACCTCGCCTCAGAAATATCCGAGACCATCACCGCAAGTCTCTGAAACTCAGCTATATAGGCGTTTGTGATGCCTATCTAATTTAGGTTAGCCAACTCCCTGAAATGCAACTTTGGGTCTTTCTTGTCAAATCTCTCCACCAACCTATGACTAAACTTTGTATATGAGGTAATGGAGGCATGCCCTAGTGTGATCAACCCATAATACCACCACTCATGTGCATCCCCCTCCAAATGTAGCATAGCAAATCTAATAGCATCAGCCTCCCTCATGGGATTAAGATTGAGATAGGTATCCAATTTTTGAACCCAAGGCCTCACTGAACTCCTGGTTGACCCATAGAAACTAGGTAATGTCACCTTCCCTGCTAACTTCTGATTGTCCCAACTCTGGTACTACTTCCTTCCTCTAGATGAAGTTCCAAGCCCTTGTACTTCTCCTTTAGATGGTAGTAATTTGCAAAAGTGAGAGTCCTCCTGACTCTGGGTCCGAAGCCTCGTATTTATCAATCCCATCAGTAAAGGAACTAATCAAATCTATAAAAGCATCAGCCCCTCTCTCATGCTCAGGCTCCTCAATGAAGCGTGGCATGGTGGGTCCGTGGGTCTAGCCATACGTCTGTGTGGTCTATTGGTTTGTGTGTGGATGTGCCTGGCTCCCCTCTCCTATGTGTGAGCCTTCTTCTTCCTCATTAGTTCCCGCGTGAGGTCCCCCATGCATGTTCTATAACTGAAGCTCCATCATTTGTTGATTCGACCTAACCAGCTCCTTCAATAGTGGGTCACGCCCACCTTGCCTTGGTTGCTCATAACCATTGTGCCCCATGAAGCCTCTGGTGTTCTCAAATTCAGTGTCTGAAAAATGCCCAGGCTCATCCTCTCTACCACAGCCCCTCCTCTACCTCTGTGTTTGACTCTATGACGATAAACTACTCCACCAAATGGTCCTGTCATCACCTGCTCTTGAGCCCACAACTGGGCAAGAACATGCTCTGATACCACTGTAATGATCTAACTAGAAAATTTACAATGAAATACCAAAATATGAACTAGCTACAACAAAAGTATGGCACGCAAAATATGAAATACACACATGCAGTTCAAATTCAAAACTCCATTGGCATAAATAAGTGAGTTGAGACATTTTATTATATTTCCATTGAAATTCTGGGTACAAAATGAGATGGAATGTGTGCAACTAGGCTTGTTACAGCAAGCAAGCAATGCCCAGATGACAACAAGTGAATTTCGCCTCCAGAAATGGCCAACTCTGGCTATGCATTCTACCCAGAAATTTTTGCAACAACTGTTGGAGGCAACCTGTGGTTTGGGGCCTTAAAACTCCTGCAAAAAATCTGTAAAATTAGGGTTGAGCTCCTTAGCACTAGACCAGCAAAACCCATAATTGTTTTGGGCTAATTTGACTTCCTAGAATTACCCAAAATTGGTGCAAATTCCCCCTTAACAGGATTTGCGTCCCAGCTAGTGAGTTTGATGGAGGAGCATCTTACTTCCAAGTCAAAATTCATTTTGACTAGGATAGGGGTATAACTATAAACCTATGTTCTTGTAAGAATTCTATGAATGTGAAGAATATTGTAATGAAATATTCTCGTTAAGAGAGATTTCAAGAATAGAGTGAGAGTTAGAGAGAATATTGAATGAGTTAGAGAAACAAGGATTAGTTAGATTTATGGAGTTCTAAATTAGAGAGATTTGAGAGATTTTTGGATCTGAAACCAAATTGGTTTCAATCCTCATTGTATACAAATGTTCTATGCAAATCATGAGCGAAAAGGGGGAGATAGTGTGTGAGTGTGAGATAGAGGATCTGAAAGGAATTGAGGGCCAGGTAGGCCAAAAGGCCGAGAAGGGGCCAAACGAAGTATTCTGAGCCAAGGGGCCTTTTCCTTTTGTAGTTATATATATATAATAAAGAGAGAAACATTGTTACAAGACCAATTGAAATGTTAGTCTTTGTCACTGTTTAATCGTATTACTATGCACAGGTTCAGTGACTTAATGACCGCAGGTGTTAAATCTCAGGAGGGACTCGAGCGTTCACAAACATTGTTTGCATGACCAAAGTATTGCTACGCGCACAATACAGTCGAGAAGGGTTGTGGGAGAACTACGTTGTGCTACGCATACAGTGCAGAGGAAGTGAAGTCAAGGCATAGAGGAAAGGAAGCTTCGAGGCCCTTTTAAGGGTGGCGCAAAAGCGAGGACCTACAAAGAGTTGAGGGAGAATCCGAGAGCAGGAAGACCGAGAAAGGCCAATATTTAATCACTTCATTGATCGAGAGAGAGTTTGTCAATCAACGGTGCCGGGGAATGACAAATGACAAAGCCAAGAGATGGAATTGAAAACGCCAGGCTTATGTGGCAAGGTGGACCCTACCTAAAAGGAATAGCCCAGAAGAATTTCGTCAGATCCCCAAGTTGAAGCGACCGGGTAGAGAGGGAGCGGGACTACGTCATCCCAGAGGTTCAAAGGAGCAAGATTGCGTCATCCCGGAGGTGTCATCCCGAAGGTAATACCCCAGTTGGTTTGTTGAAGGCCCAAGTCTACGTGACCTGGAAGGAAGTGTTGGGACACGTCATCCCAGAGAGGACAACCTGAAAGATTTGCCTGGAACCCCAAGTCTAAGCGACGGGAAGAGGGAGCGTCGGGCCAACTCAACATCGATGGATGTGGCGAGTGGGGAATGCCCGGAAGTTTTATGCCAAAAGGACCAATTGTCGGGTTGACTAAGCGTCGGGGACATGGGAGTAGACCCCGCCTGAAGGTTCTAGCCCGGTGGAAATTGTAAGCGCGCTCTTTCTCAACATGTCGAGCTAACAGAAGCGAGCTAGAGGTGTGGTGAACCCAGAGGATATTGTATAGTGCAACAAAATATTACGCCATGTAGGAATGGAGCAGGTGGAACCCACCCGGCCATTACCTAACCCAGCGATACAAAGAGGAGTTCCTAGGCTACGCATCTGGTTTTAAAGGTCGGGACATGTTCGCATTTTTTTCCATTGTTCAATTTATGATTCCGTGGTAGCATTGATACATACACGTGTAGTGTATGGCACTAAGCCATATGGCTTGGTTCTGGGGATTATTGTGAAGAGATATACATGTGTAGTGTATAGTTTTGGGCTTACCGCTTAGCTCTAAGTTGCGGTGAAGGTGCATACACGCGTAGTGTATAGCGCTCGGCCCCAGTGAATAGAGAACTTGGCTCTGGTGGCTATAGACAAGGAAAAGCTTCGATGTTATACATTTAACCCCGCAAACTCGCGTAAAGCTTGGCTGACCTTTCAAGCTACCCCCACTATAATTTGGTTTTATAGGGGATTTAGATCTCGATAGAGAGATTTTGCAGGGTTGAAGGAAATGCCTTTCTGGACATAGGACTGGGCCATGTGGGTTCTAAGTGAACCTGCACGTGGAAACGAGATCGGGTTTGCATCAAGTGGTATCAGAGCATTCAAAGCTCTGAAAAAGAATATTAAAAGACAACAAACCAAAACTCTGGAAGCCGAACGGAGAATGAAGGATGCTCGATTGGACGAAGCAGACATATGGAAAAAGGTAAATTTGTTTATTCTGCAATTTGTATTTGTGTTTGAAAATTGAATACTATAGGGTAAAGCTTGGAAGAGGAGCACTGGAAAATTTGGAGGATGTTGGAGAAAAACAACCTAAGTCAAGGATATTGAAGAACTGCAGTGATGGAGATGGAGCTGACAAATACAGAGTAAGATTATATTGCAGTTTGTTTTGTGTGCATTTTACATTAAGTTGAAGTTTGAGAGAAGCTTTCTTTTAAGAAAAGGAGAGATGGTAGATAGAACAGGCTTGCATTATGATAGAGCAATGCAGAGTCAGTAGAGGTCTGAGACTGCTAAGAGAAGCAGTAAGGAAGCAGAGTAATGCATGAAGAATGCAAAAGCTCTTGGACAAGCAACAAGCAGGAAGACAGGTTTGTACATTGTTTGTGAAAGAACCTTGATGTTCTTTAGGTGTAGATTGCTTTTTTATTGCAATTGAATAGGAGATTGATTTTCTTGTAAGAGATAGGAGCAACACTCTTAGTTTGAGGAAGTATAAACAAACGGTTGCATGCAGAAGGAGGCTAGAGGAAGTGTGAGAGAACCCATTAGTAAGATGAATTGTTGAAGAAAGGAGGTGGTGAGGATAGCAGAGTTCTCAAGAGAAGTGAGCAAGGAAATTGCAATAGCCAAACAGCTAGGAAAGATGAGGAGTAGATGTGCTTTGAACGAAAGAGGAGAAGAGGTTCTAATGCAGAGAACAAGAAGAAGAAGAGCGACTTCCAACAAGCAGCAGTTGGGTAGAAGTTGTCAGAGAGTAAGAGAGAGAGGCAGTTCCACAGTGAATGTGGGGAGAATTGCCAAGAGGAAGTTCCAAAGGAGGAACCAGTGATACCAAAAGACTAAGCTTAGACGAAGGTTGATGAGGTATTGGTAGCAGGGATTACTACAAGGAAGAATGAAGAAAGGCTTGGTTGCAGCTCACAGGTGAACAAGGGAAGTTCATAGGAAAAAAGCAAAAAGTACAGATGGCTACAGATAATCATATGATGGGTTCGGGAAAGAGTCACAGAGAAAGGAATGCCAAAGCAGTTGGCATAGGGAGAATGAGAGAAGGAGATAACTGAAATTAAATTACAGCTAGAAGTTTTGAGAGGACTACTACAGCAAGATGAGGAAGACCATGGTTACAAATGGATTCTTCGGAAGAAAGTAAAGTGGAAATTGTCGCAAGTGAAGCCGATACAGAGATTGAATGCTCAGTAATGGAGAAACTCAAGGAGTTTGAACAAAGATTAAATGCTCATTTGGAAAGAGAAATGAAGCAATAGCAAAGGATTATTGCTGAGGGGATTATTTGTGCACCAGAAGAAGGACCAGTTCTTGGAGAAAATGATGAAGAAGACATTGATGAGAAGCTAGTTGAAAGTCTCACAAATTACGGGAAGAATGCAGATCAGCATGAAGCATCAAATGAGGCTAAGGAGCCTTATGATTTTAAAATTAATGAATTGTTTGTGAATGCAGGAGTTGTTGCAGATAAGGGGCAGAGCATTAGTTGTGTTCTGTGCAGAGAGGAAGAACAGTCATTGAGGATTGTTATGCAGGCTGAAAAGAGGCCAAAACAGCCTAAGGATGGTGGACATATGGATGTGAACACCAAGAAGCAAATTAAAGAAGAGTTGATGGACAGCTTGAAGGAGTCAATGTTGTATGAGGAAAGATGGACAGCTTGAAGGAGTCAATGTTGTATGAGGAAAGAATGTTGGCAACCACAAAAGAAACCTCAAGGTCTCATGCTTTTGAAACTAACAAGTGTTTTGTGTTTGCAGGTGATGAATATTTGCAGGAACCAAAGAGTTGGTTGGAAAGCAAAGAAACACAGGAACCATTGGAGGAACCCATGCAAAGTTACAAAGGCATGGACATAAAGTTTGTTGCAGCAGAATTAAAGTTTTTAGAGGATTGGTTGGACAATCCAAAGATCAATTGTAAAGCAAATGAAATGATGGTGGACTGCAGCAATTTCATAGAGGATGAGGACGAGGTTTCAATGAGGAAAAGGCAGCAGCAAGGTGGCAGTAATGAGGATGACTTCCAGCAGAAAAGGTAGAGAATGATAGGAGACAAGTGGTATCCTAGTAAATTCATGAAGGACAGCAGTCCTTTTCAACAAAGGATGGATGATTTTTTCTAGCAAGAAGGCAAGCTGGACATGGCAAGTGAAGAGATTAGAAGACTGATGGTGGAAGTGTCCCAAAAGAGACATCTTGCAGAAAGGAAGGAAGATGAGAGAGGCTTGTTGATGAGAACAATTACGAGCAACTTGTATCCTGGTGTGATCATGAAAGACAACAACAACAAGTTTCAGCAAAGGAGCAATCAATTGTGCCAGCCAGAAGACAAGCTGGATGTAGAGATAGAAGAAATGAGGAAGCGGATGTTGAAGAAGCCTCAGCAAAAGTGATATACAGGGCAGAGAAGAGTAATAGATAGCATATTGCAGATGATAGAGAGAGTCTACATCAGCAAGGAAGGAGGAGAATTGCAACATAAAATTTAGAAACCTGGAAGAATGAAGAAAATAGCAGAGCACCAGCAACATGACAGAGAGAAGGACCTACTGCAGACCAAAGTTTGGGATCCAGGAAAGCATAACTTCACCAACACATGGTCAGGAGACCATGAATCTTTTTGAACCTTGAGAGTATGATGCAAGAGCATCTTACTTCCAAGTCAAAATTCATTTTGACTAGGATAGGGGTCTATTCATTTACCAAGGGAGTTGGTTCCCTAAGATTGATTTCATTCTTTATTTTAATATATAAACCTATGTTCTTGTAAGAATTCTATGAATGTGCGGAATATTGTAATGAAATAGTCTCGTTAAGAGAGATTTCTAGAATAGAGTGAGAGTTAGAGAGAATATTGGATAAGTTAGAGAAACAAGGATTAGTTAGATTTATGGAGCTCTAAATTAGAGAGATTTGAGAGATTTTTGGATCTGAACCCGAATTGGTTTCAATCCTCATTGTATGCAAATGTTCTATGTAAATTATGAGAGAAAAGGGGGAGATAGTGTGTGAGTGTGAGATAGAGGGTCCGAAAGGAATTGAGGGCCAGGGAGGCCAAAAGGCTGAGAGGGGGCCGAACGACATATTCTGAGCCAAGGGGCCTTTTCCTTTTGTAGTTATTATATATAATAAAGAGAGAAACACTTTGTTACTAGACCAATTGAAATGCTAGTCTCTATCACTATTTAATCGTATTACTATGCACAGGTTCAATCACTTAATAACTACATGTGTTAAAGCTCAGGAGGGACTCGTGTGTTCCCAAACATTGTTTGCATGCCCAGAGCAAGCTACACGCACAGGACAACTGAGGATTGTGGGAGAATGCGCACAGTGCAGAGGAAGTGAAGTCGAGGCACAGAGGAAAGGAGGCTTCAAGGCCCTTTTAAGGGTGGTGCAGAAGCGAAGACCTACAGAGAGTCGAGGGAGAAGTCAAGCGTAAGAAGACCACGAAAGGCCAATACTTAATCACTTCATTGATCGGGAGAGAGTCTGTCAATCAGCAGTGCTGGGGAACGACAACTAATAGAGTCGAGAGACAGAATTGAAAACATCAGGCTTATGTGGCAAGGTGGACCCTACCCGGAAGTAATAGCCCGGAAGAATTCTGTCGGATCCCAAGTCAAAGCGACCGAGTAGAGAGGGAGCAGGACTATGTCATCCCGGAGGTTCAGAGGAGCAAGATTGCATCATCCCGTAGGTCTCATCCTGGAGATAATACCCCGACAGGTTTGTTGAAGACGCAAGTCTACACAACCTAGAAGGAAGTGTCAGGACACATCATCCTTGAGAGGACAGCCCGGAAGATCTACTTGGAACACCAAGTCTAAGCAACGGGAAGAGGGAGCGCCTAGCCAACTCAGCGTCGGCGGACGTGACAAGTGGGGCCCACCCAGAGGTTTTATGCCGGAAGGACCAATTTTCATGTCGACTAAGCGTCAACGACGTGGGAGTAGACCCTACCCAAAGGTTCTACCCCGGTGGCAATTGTAAGCGCGCTTTCTCGATATGTCGGACTAATAGAAGCGGGCCGAAGGTGTGGTGAACCCAGAGGATATTGTATGGCGCAACAAAATATTACATCGGGTAGGAACGGAGAGGGTGGAGCCCACCCAGCCATTGCCTAACTCGACGATACAAAGAGGAGTGCCCAGGCTACACACGGGGTTTTAAAGGCCGGGACACGTTGCCATTTCTTTCCACTGTTTATTTTTTGACTCTGCAACGGCATTGATATATACACGTGTAGTGTATGGCACTAAGCCATAGGGCTTGGTTCTGGGGATTATTATGAAGAGATATACATGCGTAGTGCATAGTGTTGGGCTTAGTGCTCAGCTCTAAGTTGCGGTGAAGGTGCATACATGGGTAGTGTATAGCTCTAAGGCATAGCACTCAGCCCCAATGAATAGAGAACTTGGCTCCGATGGCTATAGACAAGGAAAATCTCAGGTGTTATATATTTAACCCCGCCAACTTGCGTAGAACTTGGCTGACATTTCAAGCTCCCCCCACTGTAATTTGGTTTTACAAGGGATTTAGATCCCAATAGCGATATTTTGCAAGGTTGAAGGAAGACAGAGGACTAGGCCATGTTTGCTCTAAGCGAACCTGCACTCACAAACGGGTCGGGTTTGCATCAAAGTTGTTGCTAGTTTACCCCTGATTCCTCCCCCCAAATGGCTGGAAAATTTCTGCAATTGTTCCTTGGAATTTTAGGCCGAAATCCTTGCTCCAGATCATCTCTCCCTTACTCCAATTTTGGCCCACAAATTTTGCCTAGAAGAACTCCTGCGTGGGCCCTAGGAAGGATGAAACTTGGCTCTCACTTTAGCAATGGTTCCCAGCTCTGCAATTTACCTCAAAGACTTGTCCTCGCTCAAGGATTATTTCTCCAAATTTTCCAGTTGAAACTCCCCCAAAAGCCCCTCAAGTCAGCGATACGAAATTTTGGCCCAATGTCCTCTTGGAAGCTCGAACTGGTTGAAACAATCACTGAATAGGCTCACAATGACCAGTAATCGACTCTCCAATCAGCTCATAAATTTCTCTTAGGGTGACACTCTAAGTTCCCCGAAAGAGAGTTGAAATTTTTCGCTTGGAAATCCCTGTCCAGTTAACTTGGCTAAGCAGCTCATGCAAACTCTCAATGTAAAATGCACAAAATCAAGAACCCCAAAAATGAGCTTGCTTCTCCTCTTTATAGTTGTTTCCCTTTCTCTTCCTTGTGGGCCCACTAATTCGAGCCTCTCTGTGTCCTCCTCTCCTTGTGGTTCGAATTCTTCCTAAGGATTCGATTTCCCTCTTTGTGTGACCCCCACAACCTTTCATATTTCACTTTCTCTTAAGTTGGCCTTCCTTTCTTTTGCAAAAGTTAATTTAAGCCTCCTAACCCCCTTTTCCTAAGTCCAATCGCCAAAATATTTATCAAGTATCAAAATTGCGAAATTGGGAATTCACCTTAGCAAAATTTATTTGTTGGGGACATGAAAATGCAGCAGTGGAAATCTCTGGATAGGCATATTCAAACTGAAAATTGGTATTTAACTCATTCACACTAGCATATGGTTGAAGTTTGAACAGCATTTCTCTTCTAGTACCATCTTTGTGTGGGCTCATGCAAAGTAGCCACAAAGTCCAACATCTTTTGAGTTAATTGGTACTTGCCACACAATCCAAATCACTTTGTAAATCTGAACTTGCTGCCTTCCATTTCCCATCTCATTAAGTGTTGGTAGCTTCATCTGTTTACCTACAATTTGCAGAATCTGTTGTCTCCATGCTGTGAAGATAACTGAAATACTTTGCACAACACTAACTTGAGAAGCTACCATAGCAACCATCCTAGCACAAGTCTTCCACAATATAACTCATTTTTTTCAACCCAACAACATACTAGAGTGGATTGAATCTTCAACTGTACACCTCCCTCTTCAAGTTGCCAACGTGAATTTTATGCCTGCACCTTCCACACTAAATTTTGCCTGAGACAAACTATTTACGCTATTGAATTTAATAATTACTTAATAATTCATGCATCCACCCATGGTCTAGTAGATTTAAAACTAATATTTGAATTTGAAAAACAAATTCATAAAAATAATCCCCAATAATAATCCTGAAAGGATGAACACATCCTTCACTTATCCAATAAAACCATTTACATTCAATCTTACCTCAAATTGACTTATGCCTCAAACTCAACATTACAAATGTTACCTCAAAAGCTCTCTGATATATGTGCAACAAAGACTAAATATGCAATTGCATAATAATATCCAAAAGAAGCTTAAAACATTAGCCGACTTTAATTCTCCTCTTCCAACGGTTTTTCTGTCAATTAGTTATATATACATCATTACCCAAGACCTTGCAACAAGCTGGCCAGAATTTCAAATAAGCCTGTGGGTCTGCTAGTTGGTTAAATTGCCTATGCCACCATTTCACATCCTTTTTGTGGAAGATCTTGATACCACTTGATTCTGTATCCACTCAAATTCTCTCGCAACAATGAAAAGGAGATAAATAAAGTAGGAAAAAGAAGGCTACAAAACCTATTTCACTAAGTGTGACAAAATATGTGTCATCTTAAAATAATAATACACTGAAGTCATCATGATATGTCAGAGTCAATCTAAGATGAATGAATTCTCTGAATTAAAGTAATGGAAATGTTATAAAAAATATGCACAGACCATTCCAACTTCACAAAACACATAATGCAATCCAAGACAACTCTTTTATAGGCCCTCTACGAAATTTTAATTTTGTTTATAGCCAAAAAAGTGTTTGGTCATGACCTGAAACAAAAGCCGAATGACTCCACCCAGCAGCTATGCTAGAAATGGAAATGCTCTCCAAAGGTCCCACCAGCTTTGGTTGCATTGTACTCTCACAATCTCCATGACCAAGTTGACCTGATTTTCCACGACCCCAAGATACCACTTTGCCCTCTCCTGCAGCATGACAAAGGAGTAAAAATTCCCTGAGATCTAGAAAATGGTCATAATGTTTTCTCGCAACACTAGCCTGTCATAATTATTAAATTTATATGTATCATGATAAGCATATTTACATCAATGTTCATTATGGACAATGCACTGGAATATATGCACTATGCAAAAATATTCTTGTCCTACAAGCCAACATTACAATACTGCAAAGCAAGGAATTATGAATACTACACATGTCATAGCATATATCTGAATATCACTGCGGAGATGCAATCCCAGGATGTCCAAGTGACCACTGCTTATATCTCCAAGAAAATGACAAGTTTACAGAAGGCAGTATTTGATGGTGGTGTCTTCCGTCTTAAAAGGAACACAGGCTAGATATATAAGATATGATCAGCAATGCAGATCTTTGTTATCAGCAACACTATAACCTGGTTGTTAAATTTTATTAGGGCTAAATTGTTCTTTGCTTTAGATAATTTCATTTCTTCAAATGTCTATTAAATTCACCCCACCGCATCATATCATTATTGCGGTTTACAACATTATTCAGCAACATATGCAATTATATAGAAAGAACAATATCATCATCAATGCAGCGGAACATAAACGAACAATAGAAGAAAAGCATTCACACATAGAGACACTAGGATTGGTCGGAGACCAAGGCAAAACCCACTACAGGAAAAACCCTCTCAAATTCTTCTTCTTATTAGATTGTCATTGAATGATTCAGCAAAGAGAGAGTACAATGATCCATATCTTCAACCATAAAACTATCCAGCAAAAATAACTAATCAATATCCAAGAGATGAACCCAACAATACTAATAATAAAAACCCTAATTCAGAAGTTTGTGGTCAACTATCATTGTCTGTGATCAACTGACAAAATCTTCGGTCAACTGTAAAACTCAAACCCTAGCTTCCCACTGCACACAGAGAGTGATGTGCATGCAGGTGAAACCCTCCAACCGCACGCATGAGCTTGTGTGCCTGCGATTGCAACCAAAATTTGCTAAGAATGCCTGCAACTGGAAACCAAAACCCTAAACACACGTGCGATCTTTGGACCCTACAATCTCGGGCCTTTACGAACCAATCTCTATGACTCAGCGTCAGACTTGTGCGAGCCAAACCCAAAAAAGAAGAATGATCATGATGATGATGTCCAAATGAGGGTCACTTGACTTGAATTTATATACATCCATGGGTGTCCAATTTCTCTTTTGGGCTGACCTGTCCTTCTGTGCACATGTGGGCTTTTCTTCAAAAATATGTTTTCCCTTGTCCAAATTGAGCGCTTCAATAGTCAAAATTGGTCCTCTCGAAAAGAGGAATCTAGACCCATGATTGGAATTTGTCATTGAGCTACCAAATTAACACTGATTTCATAAAGAAGGTGAGAAAAAAGCCTATATGCCCATCATGCTCAAGCGAGGTATGAGTTACCTCTCAATTTGTCACGCTAGATAGGCAAGGTCCATGCTTGTAAAAAACTGAGGGAAACTTGGGAGGGAAACCACTGCCACCTGAGTTTTCACTTCGCAACTCTTCTCAGATGATTGCAGATGACCTAAAGGGGGGCTTATGTTGAGAAATCTAGGGCAAAGACAAGAGGTGATTCCTCGAGAAATGATAACTTCTTGTGAATACTTTCTATTTCTATGTTCTTCTTTAGCTTGATTATTATAGTGTTCTTTTCATCAAACAGCTATCAAAATATGAACAACAATGAGACAAGGGACACAGGATGTAGGCGATTAGCCAGGGCCAAAACCTCTCCAAATTGAGAGGAAAACCCAAACGAATTCTTCTTCTTATAGAATCTTCAAGTGATGAATTCCAAGACCAAGACCCTTGACCTAACAACCTCTCCAAGACCAAGTCATAAGACTTTCTTGAAGCAATTCTTCTTCCTTGAGTCAACGCTAGTCAAACTGCTTGCTTCACCTTAGATCTCGACTTCCCTTCAGATTTCGGCCTATTGACTCAAACCTGCAATTCTCGGCCTCTCCAGAAACCCTAGTTGCAGCACATGTGAGGGATAAACAATAATTTTATCCCTTGATTCCCTTCGCTTGGATGGAGTCTCTTTCTTCTGCAATTTGGCTTGTAAAGTGACTTGGTTTCTTCCTTGATTCGGCCTCCAAGATGACTGTGATAACTTCGGCTTCTTCTGCTGCAAATGATACTAGTCTTCCTCGCACATGTGAAAGAAATTTTCCCCAAAACAGATCAAGATTACTTCGCCTTTTTCTTCTCATTCTTCGCTTGATGAGAGGCTTCTTTTACTTGTGTTTCTTGCACTTGATCTTCTATTTTTGATGCTTGAGTCCATGATCTCCAAGTGAGGCCGAGACCTCCTTTATATAGTATTTTGCCTATGAAATTAAGTCGACTTGAGCTAGTGTGTAGGCCCACAACCTTTGTTAGAATGATCCCCATCTTCTTTTGAAGGTCGACTTGATGGAGTACTTGTGACAAGGTCTTGGAGGGTTTATGACTCAAATAAATTCTCTTTTACAATATGTAACATGCCCAAATAGGTCTTCATACATAACATTGACTCAATAGACTTTATGACTTAATGACCAAACCTAATGCTCATAAAACAAAATTCCTTGAGCATGAAACCCATGACTCAAACATAACATAAATAATTTTATTTTTCTTCTTTGCATCAATTACATAAAATCATGATTACACATGTCATTATGAAGACCGAACCTAGTTACATATTTCAACACTCCCTCTTAACTAGGGAGGTATTCATAATCCATACAAGGTACTTGGACATTCTCAATCTGAAGAATTCTCATAAGAAGATTCAGATTGGTAACCCATTTGTTTAGCATTATATCATCCAACATTGTCACATAGCAAGGCCTTGACTAACCACTCTATCTCTCCACAAGATTAGAGCACAATGTTGGCAAGACCAATGATTTATAGACACCCTCATCATTGTCTCTCTCGGAACATACCCCACCCGGGTTCTCTCAGAGTATGTTCCACCAGGACTATTCTTATCTTGGATTCCCAGTCCTCAAAGAATATCGGTCCTTTACGACTACTCTTATCTTGGATGCCCTAACACATCCTCAAAGAGTATCGGATGCCAGATGCTTACCCAATCCTCCATTCTATCTTCCCAAGTGAAGACAAGAATGATGTGTCTATCTCTCCCTCTCAACTAGGGAGGATATACCCATTCCATTGAAGGAATGTACCCATTCCTATAAAAGGAATGTACCCAAGCTCCCTCTTAATCAGGGACTTGACCAAGCTCCCTCTTGACCAGGGACTTGCTTCTAGCAGCTCTTCTTAAGTGGAGATCATGGGACAAACAGTTGCTTGTAGGACTCCTTCCTTTGATGTCATGAATTTCTTCTACATTATGGAGCCTACATCCTTTGGGACTTCTTGTAGGGCACAGAACATCCATCACTTTCATTCATGAATCATGTTAGCCATGTCAACCTTCTTTTCATCGGATGGTGATCCATCAACCCATATCTAGCCTTCCTTGGCTACCTTCTCCATGTCATGTTTCCTTTAGGATCTTTCATCCTACCACATTGTAGATGACATATACAACTATTCCCTTGGTAGCCCTGCATTAGCCCATCCAGATATTGTTCAAAAATAGAAAATGAACATTTAAGTCAAAATTACCTTTTGTAATGGTCATTCATCATGGCAACTCCTTGTTTGCATCAACATCATGCATGCATATTGACACGCCTCCAAAAAGATATACAATGTCAAGGGTCTCTTTCTTTCACAAACTTCATCAGAATCTTCATATCTTTCCTACAGAGATATCATAGTCAAAACTTCTAGAATGTTGATTGCCTTCTCCATAGTTGCATTTTTCATGATCTCTTCCCTTCTTTATTCACATATTTCCTCCGAGGAACTTCCAAACATAGTTCCTTCGACTTTGTCAACCACCTCATATTTCATATGAGGACACATTATGTAGATTTCATCTAGTCAATGTGTGAACCATGCTTTCATGCATCCTTCCGAAGGGAGAGATCCCTTTCTTTTGATCATGCTCTTGAGGTATATCACTTATTCATGATATCTGGAACCATATGACATGACTTTATTTTATCAAGTACAAGCATACATACCTCATATCTTACTTTTGGTCATCTAGTCTTCCTTTGGTAGCTTCCTTGATTGAAAGAACTTCAATCCCTTGACCTACTTTATTTCTTTTGTTATCATACCATCATCCCATGAATCCCATACAAGTTGGAATTTCCGGCGAGACACTTGCTTCTTTCAGTAGATGAACCTTCCAATGAAGATTCCAATGGAGGATCTTGATTACCCTCATCCTACAAATGCTCCTTTTGAATGATGTATGATGAGCTCTATACTAGATGACTTTCGTTTTCCTATAAGTACTCCTTATGCTTCTAATGAGGTTACTAAGAGCTACATCCTTCTATAGGTGACATCCACAGACTTCTATTTCAGCTATCTTTCATGCTTCTTTATGATGATGTTACGAGCTCTTGCTTTCAATTGTATGCTTCTACGATGTCATCTTTTAACATGATGCATCATTACCTGCTTCTAATGATTTCTACCATGATAGTTATACTTTACAACAGAAACTTGAAAATAAGTAGGTGAGGAAGAATATCTCAATCATAGTAGAGATCTTTCACTTCCTCCTTTTTGGATTTCTTCTTTTCAGCTTCTTCCACTTCTTCAGTGATATGGGCTTCTTCCCTTCCTCTTTTGTTGTTGTCCTTCTTGAGCTTAGGACAATCTCTCTTGTAGTGCCCATATTCTTGACATCCATAGCATTGAACCTTTGCCATATTCTTCTTTTGTTTCTAAGGACCAAATTTCCCAAACTTTCCTTTTCTCTTTGCCATAGCAGAATATGCTTGAGTTTGCTCATTTGATCCTACATCAAATTTTGCCTTCAACCTGGTTTCTTCAATTTTGCATAGTGACCATAGATCTTTGAATGGAGTAGCTTCCTTCTTCCCATAAATGCTTGATGTAAAGTTACCCCATTCCTCTGGTAGTGCATTCAGTACTATGGTAGTCATCTCTTTGTCAAACATTATTTCTCCCAAATCTTGTAGTTGGTCCCTTATTTCAGATATCCACATCAAGTATGAGGCTATTCCTTCTTCTTTTGTTATCTTCATCTTGTAGAGTTCTTGTCTTAACAAGATCACTTCTCCTACAGTGCTTATGGAAAACAACTCTACAAGTATGTCATATATTTCTTTTGAAGTTTCAAGTTTTGATACATAGGGAATGAGAGGACCCTTGATGGATTCTAAGAGAATCCTTTGAGCCCTTATTTCCCCTTTCATATACCTTGCAATTGCTTGAGCATCTTCCTTTCGAGGTTTGGTGATTGCGGCCTTAACATCTTCCATGACCTCATTTTCTATGAGGTTTAGATCTGTCATTTTCTTCCATGCAAGAAAGTTTGAAGCCCCAACCAATTTGTTGCTTTCCTTGCAAAAATACATTTTGACAAATTCAAATGTAGACATAAATGTACTTGTGAAGATGCTCCTTCAACCTGTTGCCTTCTTGAATTTGATGATGATATAGGTAATAGAAAAATTCATCTTAATGAAGATGGCTTTCTTCAAAAAGTGATCCTTGATTCCAAAGAGAGGGAGATCACCTTGAACCTTTTGATGATGGCAACAACTCCTTCCTTGCTTCCTTTGGATGAGTAGAGTTTGAGATGATCGATCTTTTATTTGAGTAGAGATAAGAGTCTTTTGAGCTCTCCTTCCTTGTGATGATGTGTTGAGCGAGGATCCCAAGAATGCTTCCAGTATGGGCTTCTTCCTTGATTGAGCTAGGGTTTTGACACATTTCTTCTAGAAGATGATGTAGCCTTTATCTTCTGAGAGGATCTTCTTGATTCTATGATGCCCTTGATGCCTTTCTAGAACTTCGGTCTATGAGTGCTTGAGAGTCCCTTATTGAGTTGCCCTTCCTTGACTTGTCACCTTAGCTCTGATACCATGTTGAGAAATCTAGGGCAAAGACAAGAGGTGATTTCTCTAGAAATGATAATTGTTTGTGAATACTTTCTATTTCTTTTGATTAGGTTCTTCTTTAGCTTGATTATTATAGTGTTCTTTTCATCAAACAGCGATCAAAATATGAACAACAATGAGACAAGGGACACAAGATGGCGGCGATCAGCTAGGGCCAAAACCTCTCCAAATTGAGAGGAAAATCCAAACGAATTCTTCTTCTTATAGAATCTTCAAGTGATGAATTCCAAGACCAAGACCCTTGACCTAACAACCTCTCCAAGACCAAGTCACATGACTTTCTTGAAGCAACTCTTCTTCCTTGAGTCAACACTAGTCAAACTACTTGCTTCACCTCAGATCTCGGCTTCCCTTCAAATTTCGTCCTATTGACTCAAACCTGCAATTCTATGCCTCTCCAGAAACCCTAGTTGCATCACGTGTGAGGGATAAACAATAATTTTATCCCTTGATTCCCTTCGCTTGGATGGAGTCTCTTTCTTCTGCAGCTTGACTTGTAAAGTGACTTGGTTTCTTCCTTGATTCGGCCTCCAAGATGACTGTGATAACTCTGGCTTCTTCTGCAACAAATGATACTAGTCTTCCTCACACATGTGAAAGATATTTGCCCCAGAACAAATCAAGATTACTTCAGTTTTTTCTTCTCCTTTCTTCGCTTGATGAGAGGCTTCTTTTACTTGTGTTTCTCGCACTTGATCTTCTATTTCAAATGCTTGAATCCATGATCTCCAAATGACACCGAGACCTCCTCTATATAGTAGTCTATCTATGAAATTAAGCCGACTTGAGCGAGTGTGTAGGCTCACATCCTTTGCTAGAATGATCTCCATCATCTTTTGAAGGCCGACTTGATGGAGTACTTGTAACAAGGTCTTGGGGGGTTTATGACTCAAATAAATTCTCTTTTACAATATGCAACATGCCCAAATGGGTCTTCAATACATGACATTGACTCAATAGACTTTATGACTTAATGACCAAACCTAATAGCTCACAAAATAAAATTCCTTGAGCATAAAACCCATGAATCAAGCATAACATAAATAATTTTATTTTTCTTCTTTACATCACTTACATAAAATCATGATTACACATGTCATTATGAAGACCAAACCTAGTTACATATTTCAACAACTTCCCTATATGATACCTTGACATAGAGAGCTACGTGCACCCAACACACATGAAAGATGATATTTACAGTTGTATGGGATAAATACAAAGGTTTTGTTCTGTTTTTGGACAATGTGGGAAATTCTCAATAGAATAATGGTCAATAACGTTCATACACCTCCTTCAATGTGGAAAGTAAAATTAGTATCGTGGATATATTTCTTGTTGGTCAAAACTAGTAATCTTCAATGCAATCTTTAGATCAAACCTTGTGAAACACAAAAAACAAAATGAAAAACAAGATTTCCAAATGTAGGATATGAAAAACTCAAGATTATCTTTACACATGTATGGGATAAATATAAAGGTTGTGTTCTGGTTTTCGACAATGTGGGAAATACTCAATAGAATATTCATCAATAACAATCATACTGTTACCCACCACCAGTGGGTGATGCCTATAGGAGAAATTTCTCCTATATTTGTCTTCAGCCGGTAGTCAACAACCCCTTGCAGCGACCAGATAGTGCAATGTGCCACCATTCTCCACCACCTGAGCCAGCCATTGTGTGCTCTAGCCCATCTGCTATGATTGTATGTTTGAAGGTGGGCCTTCCAACCCTGAAGGTATGAATTTTCATTATGTAACTGGGTGTTTATGCTTGCCTTTTCAGGTACATTTGCACATGAACTAGTGGGGGGGTTCGGCGGAAAGAATGGGCTTGGATTGTACTCTTGTTCTCTTGTCCCAACTTGGTGGTTAATATTGTATCCTAGTCCTGCGCGATCTCCCCTATTGGCTACCAACTTTAAAAGTGGCACTACATGGGAAACCCTAATTTTGGTTACGTGGTCCCGCTTCCCAACACCATATCTTTCACTCCTCTTTGCTCATTATAAGCCCCTTCCACACTTTTCCCATCTAGGTCCATGTTACCCACCAGCTATGGGTGATACCCATAGGAGAAATTTTTGTCCTAGATGGTCCTCAGTCAGCAGTGAGCAACCCCTTGCAACCACCAGATAGCTTGATGGGCCACCATCTCCGCCACCCGAGCCAGCCATTATGGACCCTCATCCATCTGTTATAATTGTATGTTTGAAGGCAAGCCTTCCAACCCTAAAGGTATGGCTTTTTGTTATGTAGTTAGGTATCTTTGCTTACTTATCATGGACACTTCTGAACATGGATTAGTGGGGGGTGTTGCACACACTTTGTCAAAGTTCCAAGGAAGCAGTGGTACAATATCTTTCTTCAAAGATCGAGATCATCAACCATCAACTATTTTGACATTGTAAACCCATTCTGCAAATTTGTAATGTAAATGATGCTAGTAAAACCATATATGTATGTAACAACCTAGGTAAGTCTATTATTTTGGCGACGAATTTCATCCTTGGAGGTTTTTCGTCTCACTGATTCATCTGTGTTTCTAAACACAGTTGATCAACAGAGTTTTGTCCTCCAACTTCACCCCAAAGCTAGGGTGGGATTTATTGTCAAAGTCTTAGGTGAGTCCTAGTGTTTTAGTCGAGTCTTATGTAAAAGTGATTTGGGAATAATTTAAGCTAATTGGCTA
Source organism: Pinus tabuliformis (assembly GCA_031772625.1). NCBI lineage: Eukaryota > Viridiplantae > Streptophyta > Pinopsida > Pinales > Pinaceae > Pinus > Pinus tabuliformis. The sequence continues at coordinate 852,022,155 of CM062820.1, read as the reverse complement.
AATTATTTTATTACAAGTCACTTGGTCTACTAGATCATATTGTGTCGCAGAATTGAGTAATTAATTGAGGGTTTATAACGAACGGGTATTCCCCCTTTTAGGGTTGAATTATGTAAAAAATATTTTAGTGCATGGTCCCTCATACTTAGACACCATGGCTAAAATATTAGAGGGTGGAAAAATAATTAATTCCTTCAAGTGTCAATTAATTAATTTTTCTGGAAAAAATAAATATATAAATAAATTAAAAATTAAAAAAAAATATCCTAAGCTAGAAAACTAATTATTATAGTATAAATTTAAATGCTAGAGAAATTAAATTCTCCAAGTGGAAAAAGTTGTGGGTCTCAAAGAAATTAATTTTCGGAGGTCCCCCACCAAGGGAATGTTGGAAATTTCAAGAAAAATTGAACCCTTGGGCCTTGGTGGTCAAGTCAAAGTCAATTTTTTGAGGAAATTAACTCAAAATAATTATTTTTGAGCTAATAAGAAAGGGATTTAATGAGAAATTCGAAAATTCCTCAAAAATAATTATTTCAACAGCAGAGATTAAAAGTCATCAAGGATTTATCAACAACTGAGATTATTTTGACGGGGATCAAGCCAACTAACTGTTATTTTCCACTTGGAGGATTTATCTATAAATTAGAGGTCGTTTGTGTCTCAAATCCTCTTATTTTGGCCAATGTAACTCTAGAAATCCGATGTAATCTACAGTCCCGCTGGGAACGTTCGAATAATCATAATAAAGACTTTGGGGTGCAGTTCATGGTGTCTCTGATCTATTGATTTGTGGTATGTGTTGGGTACGAGCATTCCTATATTGTGCTTTATAATTGTTATTAATTGTAGGTGATAGGAACATTCTATTGGTAAGTTGTGCGCTTATCTTAAGTGGTTTGATTCACAATGTGTTCTAACAATTTGTTTTTCAGAAAGTATATAGTGTTTACAGGTTCCCCAGCCCTTGGATTCCAAGTTCACAAACTTTGGACAAAGGCTGACTATGTTTGGATCCTAAATATTTTTATGGTTTTCTAACTTTGCTAAGGCTGTGGATTTTGCATCTATCTTCGAAAATACAAAAAAATAATTTCTCAAAATTTTCTCAAGCATTGTACACATGTATATTTTGTAAATATATTTGTAAAATAGATTTTTGAAAATAATTTATTTTCTAACCCTTGTTTTGCAACTTGGGTTTTGGGGTTTTTAATTATTTTGAAAATTTTGTATATTTTGGGGTTTTTGGTATTTGTAAATTCATGGGTGCATGTGAGATCAAAGGAAAACAGTTGGATTAGAGCTATATCTAGGCCATTGAGAGTAAGATTTAGTTTCCAATTTTTTTTGCAGGGCCAGCTACTGATGAAATTTTGTAGAAATTGAAGATCTGAAGCAAAAAAAAATATTCAAGTGAGGGTTTGCAAATTTTTTAGGGCCTTGAGGCCCAGCATCTTCCTCCTAGTCCTGCATCAACCTCTCCCAACCTTGTGTCAACCTTTTGAGGCCCTACGTCAGCCCCAGGGGGCCTCCAGAGCATAGTCGTAACCCTTAAGGGACCTCGTCCTTCCTTTCAACCCCTGCGTCAAGGTGTTTAGGCCATTTTTGGCCTGGCTGTCGGCCCTAGAGGCTTCGACCTTCCCTCCTGAGCCTAGACGACAGCCCTAAGGGCTTGTTGTGGGCCTTCTAAGGCCTCTTCCTGCCTTGGCCTCCTCCATCCAACCTTCCGCTACCTCTTTAGCCCTCTCACCCTCTTCTTCTCCTCTCTGTGGCCTCTTTCCCGAGTTGTTAAACCTTCTAGGTCTCTTTCACCCCAACGCTAGCCTTAGTGAGCTTAGCATTAGCCTTCTTTGGCCCTACTTTGCCTCTTCTACAACCCTGATTGGCCTCTGAAATTCTTGGACTGAATATTGGTGGGTTTCGCAGGAAGAAATTGGCTCAAATTTGGTGTTTTCAGGTGCCAAGTCCACTGTTTTCCAAGCAAGAACCTGTGGTGCTCCCAAGTGGGTATGGGGGCGCAAGGACATCTTCATAGCTCTCCAAGTGGATCGAAAATTCATGTAGACCATCTGTAACGTCTAGGATTGTAATGTAAGCCCTCCCTCTACAGCGGGAGACATCCTCTAGACCCTGGAACATCTGCCAAGTGTATGGTGCAAGTGTGGAGTCGGTTGGGCATGGTGAACCAGGTGCATCATCCTCATCCAAAAAGGTGGAACACGAGCAATCAATGATCGGTGTTGGGGATCCATGAAGTAATATCTGCTATGGTGGAGGCCCATGGCTCTCAACACTCACCCTACAAGTGCCAATGTGGCCCTTTGGAGGGCTAGGATCCTGTATAGGGAGACCAAGCCCCAAATGAAGACCCACCTGCAATCCTGCATAAGATCCAATGCGTCCCCTTGCCCTCCAATACAACAAGTCATTAGAATACTCAAGTAATAAAACTTACAAGTCATGGGATCAATGGGGCACTTCATGGTGGCATGCCCTTCCATAGTGGGCTTTGGCATGTACAAGTGTCTCCAAGCTCAATAGGGGGTTAACCAAGGACCCTATTAGGTGGTTTCAACCTCTAAAGGGGATGACATGTCCATGGTACATCCTTTAAGTGGTAGGTGGCAAATGATATAATAATGGAATGAAGTGGGGATCAGGGGAATCATCCAGACCACATGTCAAGGTTCATGGGTAACTATAATAAGGGAAGCCCACACCTGGGTATGTGAGTGTAGGAGGGAGCAAATCATGGTACATGAGTTACCCCGACCTTTGTTTTTCCACCCTTCTTCATTTGCCTTTTCCTTTTATTGATTTTTCTTCATAATTGCTCGGGGCTCCAGGGGATAAGAGCATGATGTGTAATATGCAGTAGGTGGGGTGGTTCATCGCCCACTAGGGGTTGGGACAATCATGGATTCCTTAATGATAGAGGGGGCTCATCTAAGGCCCATAGGAACTAGGGTGATGGCCATGGATAAGGGGTAGAGCTCATGTTTCACTTTTTCCCATGCGCTAAATTTGTATGTCCCAAACATCTTTTGCATTTTGTGGTACATTCCTGTTGAGAGTGGCCAAATTATGATTTTTCTTTTCTTTTTAGTTGCATCAACCTCCGGGGCATCATTCCAAGCCTGACCCAAGGTGTGGACAAGGGGAGGGGGAGGCTAACCCTATGTGGACCCAGCGGACACATGTTTACCTGGATGGGAAAAGAGATGAATAGTGCTAAAAATGAGTGGAAGGGGAGTAATGTAAGTGGTATTGGGAAGTGGGACCACGCAACCAAAATCGGGATTTCTCATGTAGTGCCATCCCTAAAGCTAATGGCCAGTAAAGGAGATCCCACGGGACTAGGATACAAGGGCAACCAGGCAATCGAGCGATGGAAACAAGAATACAAACCTAGCCCACTCTTTCTGCCAAATCCCCACACCAATCCATGCCCAAAAGTGCCCATGACAAGTAAGAAAAATTACTCAATTATTCCAATAAAAAGCCATACCTTTGGGGTCGAGAGGCCTACATTCAAACATACATTCATAATAGATGGGTGAGGGACCACATGGCTGACTCGGGTGGCAGAGAAAAATGATAGATCGAGCTATCTGGGGGTTGCAAGGGGTTGTTGGCTATCGGCTAAGGACCATCTAAGAGAAAAAAATTCTCCTATGCATACTACCCACAGGTGGTGGGTAACAGAAACAATTTTTTGCAACACTTTGTAAAGTCCATAATACTTGGGTGATAATTTATTATCCTTCTTAGCTTGCTTGAGGGACATTTATTTGTATGGTTGTAGCCTTAAAAATACCCAGTCACCTACATCAAAACTTCTTTCACTACAATGTTGATATGCCTGTTGTTTCATTCAATTTTGCGCCAAAGTGAGGTTATCCTTTAAGAGTTGGAGAACTTGTTGTTGATCCTCGATGTGATCTTCCGCTGCTTGAACCTTAGAATTTTCTCTTAAAAATGATGTGATGGACGGTGGATGATATCCATAAAGTGCCAAAAATGGGGTCATTTTTGCTGCAGTATGGAAGGAAGTGTTAAATCACCATTCAACCAAAGGTAACCACTTGACCCATTGTGTTTGTTTATCAGATACAAAGCAACGAAGATATCCTTCCAAACATTTGTTCACTATCTCAGTTTTCCTGTCGGATTGAGGATGTGAAAAGATGACCTATGAGCTAATTGAGTACCAACACACGAAAATAATTTCGTCCAAAAATTTCTTGTGAGAATGGGATCTCTGTCACTTACAATAATCTTTGGGTTTCCATGTAACTTTTGAATTGTTTCCACAAATGCAGTAGCAACTATACTAGCTTTAAAAGGATGAGATAATGCACAAAAGTGTGCATACTTGGTAAGTCTATCAACTACCACCATGATGACACTCTTTCTTTCAGACTTGGGTAAACCTGTGATAAAATCCATTGAGACCTCCTTCCAACGCTGACTTGGAATGGCTAAAGGTTGTAACATACATGGAGTCTTAATTGTCTCAACTTTATTTTGTTGGCAAACCAAACATTCTGCCACAAACTTCTGAATATCATATTAAAGACAATCCCAAAAAAAAAAAGCATTTTTGACCTTGTGGTAAGTTTTTAAAAACCCTGAGTGCCCTCCTAAGGGGGAGGTGTGCAATTCCAAAAGAGTTTTTTGTTTGAGTTGAGAATTCTTACAGAGATATAAGCTATCTTTGTACCATAATGAATCATTTTTCTAGATAAATGTATCAGATGTACTGAGATCTTGTTGCAACTTTTGAATGAGTGTCCACACCTCTTTGTCATTCTTCCATTCATCCCTTACTTCAGTTATCCAATCAAGTTGGATAATAGAAATGGCACAGAGCAATGCCACATCCTCATCCTTTCTTGAGAGTGCATCTGCAACAACATTTTGCTTCCCTTTTTTGTAGATGATTTCAAAGTCATTACCCAACATCTTTGTGACCCATTTTTGTTGCTCTTATGAAGATAATCTTTGTTCCAAAAAATATTTAGGACTATTGTGATTTGTTTTTACCTTGAAGTGTCTTCCCATTAGGTAAGGTCGTCATTGCCTTAGTGCATGTAGTATTTCCAACATTTCCTTCTCATAAATAGGTTTGGGTAAATACTTTCCCTTGATTGAACGACATTCAAAAGCGATGGGTCTTCCTTCTTGCATTAAAACAACACCAATTCCATTTCCTGAGGCATCACGTTCCACAATAAAGGTTTTTGTGAAGTCTGGTGTAGCTAAGATCGGCGCTTGGCACATTGCCTCTTTAAGATGTTCGAAGGGGTTACACTAGTATTATAGGGACCTAACATTGTTTCTATAGAAGGCAGAAGGCAAAGTTCTATGTAGACCTAATCAATCACTTCAATGGCCAGTTGACTTCACTAGGAGGATGGACCATGGACTAGGTTTGACCTAGTTATTTACTAAGATGTATCTTTGTTGAATTGAAAATTTCTCTATTGAAAAGGTTGTTGGATTTTTCCCCATGTGGGTTTTCCCAAGGAAAATAATGTGTTCTTGTGTGACTGTCTCATGTGGAAAATAATAACTAGTGTCGGTCTTCATAATTGTATTTGTCAAAAGAAAAGAAAAAGAAATTTTATTGTAAAATAAAGATATTTTTGAAGCATGGGTTTCATGTTCTTTTATTTATTTTATGGATCCTAGCCTCCACTGAAGGCTTCTAGGTTTTGTCAAGAATAAAGAGAGTCATTGTCATATTTATTAGACCCTTCTCAGGCTTTTGTATCATGCAAAAAGAATTTTTTCTAGTCAAATATATCATTTGTCACCTTCACACCAAGTTGGCCTGTCCTAATGAAGTCGGCCTAGATTAGGGCTATTCGACCAAGCAAAAGCAGTATAAATAGAAGTGCAACTCGAACTATTTGGCATCCATTCACTCACAAGTTTGATCTATAACTCTAAGGCAAGAAAAAGAAGAGCGAAGAGCAAGGAGAAGGAAGAAAGAATATGGGAAAGAAAAAATCGAAGTTTTTGGGCATCTCTCTCTCACACGTGCAAAGTTTTCAGGGGTTTCTGGGCAAGTTGCAGGGGATAAAGTTTCTGCAATAACTACAAGTCCAAAATTCTGTAGTTGGGGGGCCGAAATTCTAGATTGAAGCAGTTTTTAAGGCGCTAACACTTGGAGAATTTGCAAAGTTTGTCTACATAACGGAAGGGTTGACTTGGTGATTGGAGGAAGTATTTGTCTAGGTCCAAAGGTCTTGGATTGTCTCATTTTGATTTGATCTACTAGTGGAAGAGTTGGACTAGGTTTTCCCCTAAATAGGGGTTTTGCCCTGGCTGAGCCCGTATATCTTGTATTCCTTGTTCTTGTAATCTTAATACATTTTATTTTGGCAATTGCTTGATGAAATATAACATAATAAAGAAGGAAAAGAAGTCAACATAAATCGCAAGTAATTATTAAGAAAAGAGGAATCAAACCCTAAAATCTACATGCATTGATTTCTCAACACGGTATCAGAGCTAAGGTGAAGGAATGACTATTTGAAGATCACTTTGTTGGCTATCATTTGAAGGAAGGAAAACAATCTTGGAAGAAAAGATCACTCTCTCGATGGCAAGCTATCTGAAGATGGGACTCAATCTCTTGAAAATTGTAGGAAGCTTTGTTGGAAGGATCATCTACAATCTATCTAAGAGAGTCAAGAGTGGAGGGCTCTTGGTTGCACTTACAGGTACACTAAATGATGACAATGCTTGGATTATTGATAGTGGAGCTTCAAGACACATGACAGGAGAAAGTGGACAACTTCATACTCTATCAAAGGGATCATCATCACATGCAGTGGAGCTTGGAGACAACAACAGCTATGCAGTCAAGGGCCTTGGATCTACATCATTGGAGCTAGAAAGTGGAGCAAAGCTACATCTTAATAACATCCTCTATGTCCTAGGTTTGAAAAAAGAATTTACTTTCCATTTCTTGTTTAGAAGATAAAGGAGATAGAGTCGTTTTGTAGATGGTAAAATTTTGGTTTGGGGAAAGGATTCTAGTTTTGAAAGGGAAAGGGTTATTGGGATTCGTGAAGGAAGATTATATAGAGTTACAACACCATCTCCTCAATATGAAAATTCCTACCCTCAAGGAACCCCTACTGCAGCAAAACTGAATTTACTTCTACTTGATTTTAATATACATTATCAAGTTATTTTTCTGAATACTGAAGTAAATTACTTCTGCAGCCTACACTACTTTAAATTTGATTACATGGCACAGAAAACTGAGCAAAGAACAAGATACATAGCACAGTTATTTTTGGACAAAATAGACCCCGGAAAAACCCAATGCGGGAAAACCGGTGCAATAGCTCTAAAGGTTTTCTATTATTAAGCAGTAATTCTGAATACAAAGTTGATTGCCCTCCCGGCAAACCAGTGACAAAGAAAAATAATGGCGGAAAACTGAGTGATTTTTACCTCACTTCATCTAGCAGATTCTGGCTGATCTGGCAACGAAACAGGGTAACCCGGCTACCTCTACACTGGCCCTGCGTAGGCCCTGCGTCAGCTCTGCGCTGTCTCTTCTGCCTCCTGCGTCAACCTTCCCGGTTGTTCCGGCAGTTCTGGCTTTCTGCGTGAGGGCAGCGTCTACTTCTACACTAGCCCTTCTAGCTCTGCGTCGGGCTTGCGTGGGCCCAAATTGGCTCAGCATCAATCCTTCTAGCTGTTGCGCTGCCTCCACTAGCATCTCTTCGTCCAATAGTCCCGAATTATCCCTACCCCTCTGCTGCAGAATGATCACTCAGTTCGAATTCTCAGCTTCCTAGCCCCAGAAATCGAACTCTAGATCAATTCGTTCTCTCCGTGTGTGTTTCTAAATGAACCCCAAGCCTCCTTATACTTTTCTCGTTGAGACTTCACGGACAAGATTAAATCTCTAATCAACGGCGAAGATTAAAACTTGAATTGATTCACTTTCTAGAACATTCTCACCCATATTTTGATTAATACCCATTAATACTTTACTTTTCCTAAGTTTAGACTTAGGAACCCCATTAAAAATATTAATTATTTTAATAAAATACAATCTGGGTAGAATTTCACCAAACGGTTTTTGGGTTCTTTAGAACTCATGTGCCTTAGCCTCTCCACCAATTTTCATGGCTAGAGCACATCCGATGCTATCAAAAACTAGCACTCCTCTTAGCGAGAAAAGTGCTCTAACAACAATTTCCAACTGCATGTTGCTCTGTCTCTGAAGCACCTCCTTTCCGCACTGTTGTTGCCACCAACACTGTGTTTCTATTGCAATTGTACTGCTACCCATGACACTGCCACTGCCACTGTTGCATCTGTACTACAGCTCCCTCTCAAATGCTGCATCTGCTATGTTGCTAGCATTGCCACTACTAACACTGCATTGGTACTGCAACTCAGTCGCTGAGAGAAGCCACTAAAAAACATCAAAAATTACTGAACTTAACTGTGTTCAGCATAATACCATGAATGTTGGAATCTGACTACTTACTAGTCTCTGACCCTTCGAATCTTCTGCGTTGCTGCTGACCTCTGCACTGCTGCCAACCTTGCTCTGCGCTGATCAGTCTCTTGTCTCAGGCTACTGCATCTTTCCTCCATACAATCCACTACATCATCTGACACTAAGTCCCTCTCGCTACTATTGAATCTTGGGCTCTCGTAGCAAGAAATTGATCCAAGAGGTGGACTCCTCAAGGATCCTGCCCACATGTAGTCCTCCCGAATACAGCTCAATATCGCCCCATTTCCCTCCTGGAGATGCGTGGGCACTCATGGCAAACTCATCTTCATCATTTTTTGTTGGAGTAGCCTTAGGATCATGTTTTTCATCCTTATCCTTTTGGTTCAAAGGACACTGGGATGCAAAGTGGCCCATCTCGCCACATCTAAAACATTTCACCTTCGAAATGTCCTTCTTCCGCTTCGGCTTCTGCTGTCCCTTTGATGCTATAGCCACATTCCCCTCCTCCTCCTCTTTGGTCTTCGTTCCACTCCCACTGTTGCCATTGAGATTGACCTTAACCAAGTCCCTCCTTAATTCCTCCTATTGAAGTGATGCCCACATCTCCTCCCATGAAGGTAGTCTTTCCCTGCCCAATATACTTTGGACGAAGACTTGCCATTCATCCAAGACTCCATTCAGGGTTGTCCTTACCATCGCGGTAGACTAAGGAGTAGACCCCACTGCAGCAAGTTGGTCTCTGGTGTCCTGAAGACGTTGAAGATAGGAGTTAACCCCTTCTCCCTTCTGCATCAATGTCCGCTGCAACTTTTTTTCTAGATACATCTTTCGTTGTTCGGAAGAACCTTCATACAGTGAAGACAAAGCTTCCCACATCTCTCGGGTTGTATCTTTGCCCTGCAAGTGTGAGACCACATGATCTCGAACTCCATCGAGTATGAACCTCTTTGCCTTTCCCTGCTCGGCCTTGTACTTTTTCTTCTGATCGTTGTCCGCTGGAACAGCCACAACACTCTTGACGTAGGCTTCGAGATCATACTCCTCCAGAACAGCTAAGATTTTGGTCTTCCATATGACAGTTGGAAGCTTCTTCCAACCTATCCTGATCTCTGAGCCCAAGTGATGCCATCTCACCCAAACTGTCGAACTAACTCCTCTAGTCATTGCTCAGCATTGTTGCCCAACAAGTGAGAAATTCAAACTTTTGGCAAGAAAAGTTCTCTGAGGAGAAAATTCCCCTTCTATGTGTCTTCGCCCTTTTCCGACGGATTTTTGCCCCAGCAAAAACTGCGTCCTTCAAGCACTGCGTTGAGGCTCTATGTCACTCCCTCTGCCTCTGCAAACTCATGCACTGGAAATGTACCTCTCCGTCGACTCTCTCAAAGAGAGATTTCCTCGGATGCTTTGCTTCCTGGCAAGGACTGCGCAATCCCTTCAAGGGGATTCGAATTGCTGCCAAATGCAGCTTTTGGCCTCTCTGCTCAGCACTGGATCTGCGCTTCTTGTTTCAAAATCAATGCTCCGATACCATGTGAAAATTCCTACCCTCAAGGAACCCCTACTGCAGCAAAATTGAATTTACTTCTCCTACTTGATTTTAATATACATTATCAAGTTATTTTTCTGAATATTGAAGTAAATTACTTTTGCAGCGTACACTACTTTAAATTTGATTACATGAAACAGAAAACTGAGCAAAGAAAAAGATACATAGGACATTTATTTTTGGACAAAATAGTCCCCGGAAAAGCCCAACGCGAGAAAACCGGTGCAACAACTTTGAGGGTTTTCTATTATTAAGCAGTAATTCTGAATACAATGTTGGTTGCCCTCCTGGAAAACTAGTGACAAAGAAAAATAATGGCCGAAAACGAGTGATTTTTACTTCACTTCACCTGGCAGATTGCAGCTGATCCAGCAGCAAAACTGGCTAACCCCGGCTACCTCTACGTTGGCCCTGCGTAGGCCCTTCGTCAGCCGTACAAGCTCTGCGTTAGCTCTGCGCTGTCTCTTCTGCCTCCTACATCAACCTTCCCAGTTGTTCCGGCAGTTCTGGTTTTCTGCATGAGCACAGCTTCTGCTTCTGCACTGGCCCTTTTGGCTCTACGTCAAGCCTGTGTGGGCCCAGATTGGCCCAATGTCAGTCCTTCTAGCTATTGCGCTGCCTCCACTAGCGTCTCTCCGCCTCTCTGTCTAGTACTCCCAAACTATCCTTGCCCCTCTGCTGCAGAATGATCACTCAGTTCGAATTCTCAGTTTCCTAGCCCCAAAAATCGAACTCTAAATCAATTCGTTCTCTCTATGTGTGTTTCTAAATGAACCCCAAGCCTCCTTCTTATACTTTTCTCGTTGAGACTTCAACAGCCGAAATTAAGTCTCTAATCAACGGCTAAGATTAAAACTTGACTTGATTCACTTTCTAGAGCATTCTCACCCATATTTTGATTAATACCCATTAATACTTTAATTTTCCTAAGTTTAGACTTAGGAACCCCATTAAAAATATTAATTATTTTAATAAAATACAATCAGGGTGGAATTTCACCAAACGGTGTCTGGGTTCTTTAGAACTCATATGCCTTAGCCTATCCACCAATTTTCATGGATAGAGCACATCCGATGCTACCAAAAACTAACACTCAAGCCCTTGTTCATATGGAAATTAGTCCCATCAAACTTTGGCATAGAAGATATGGTCACATTCACGTCCAGATAATACCCTCTTTAAGTCAAATGGTGAAGGGCATCCCCAACATCAAGGAGGACTATGAAGGAGTATACAAGTGATGTGCCTTGGGAAAGAATACTAGGAAACCCCTTACAAGCAGTGACACAAGGTCTAAGGAGGTATTAGACCTCATTCATTTTGATGTATGTGGGTCCATGTCTAATAAATCTCTTGGAGGCCACCAATACTATGTGACCTTCATTGATGATCACTCCAGAAAGACATGGCTCTATCTTCTCAAGACAAAGGATGAAGTATTTGAGAAGTTCAAGGAGTTTAGATCCGAAGTTGAGACCTTGACCGAAAGAAAGATAAAACCCTTAGATCTGATAATGGGGGTGAATATACTTCAAAGGAACTTATAGCTTATTGCAAAGAAGCAGGCATTAAGAGGGAGATCATTGTTCCCTACAATCCCGAACAAAATGGAGTAGCAGAAAGGAAGAATAGAACCATTGAAGAATGCAAAAGGACTATGATATTTGATCAAGACCTACCAAAATTTCTACGGGGGGAAGCATCCATGACAACAATATACATAAAAAATAGAAGTTCTCATAGAATCCTTGACAATATGACACTGGAAGAAGCGTTTTAAGGGAAGAAGCCATGTGTAAACCATCTCTAAATCTTTGGATGTCCCACATACATTCATATTCCAAAAGACAAGTGTAATAAGTTAGACTCTACAAGTATAAAAGGTATCTTCGTTGGGTATATCCTTTCATCAAAGGCTAATAGAATCTACATCAAAGAAGAGAGACAAATTGAAGTTAGCAAAGATGTTATATTTGATGAAAATGATGCGTACAAAAGATCCAAGGATATACCTATTGAATCCAATGAAGAAGATGCACCAAGAAGCAGGGCAACATGACAAGTCTCCTACAAGTCAAGAAGAAGAAGGACCAAGTGAACCTATTCAACCTACAATTATTCTCGAAACAAAGAAGAGGTCAAATTAGTTAAAAGCTACACTTGAAGATGTCGAAGGACATGAAGCAGCGAAAGGAACTTTCAGAGAAAGCAAAAGGCCAAAAAGATACTCAGGATATGCAACATACATGACAAAGTTAATTGAAGCAGAACCAACTACCTTTGAAGACGTCGCTCATCAAGAAGAATGGAAGAAAGTAATGCAAGAAGAATATCAAACTATCATGAAGAATGGGGTTTGGATAGACAAATACAAAGCAAGATTTGTTGCAAGAGGTTTCTCTCAAAAGGAAGGAATAGACTATGAAGAAACGTTTGCTCCTACTGCCAGGTACACTACTATTAGATCTTTGGTTTCTTTAGCAGCCACTATGGGATGGAATATCCATCAAATGGATATTAAAACGGTCTTTCTAATTGAAACCATTGATGAAGAAGTATATATTGAACAACCAGAAAACTTTGAGATAAATAGCAGGGAAACTCATGTTTGCGGACTATAGAAAGCTCTATATGGCTTGAGGTGAGCTCCTAGGGCCTAGTATGCAAGAATGGATGCCAATCATTTAAGGATTAGCTTTGTTAAAAATTTTGTTGATGCAAACCTCTACATCAAGATAGTGAAGAATGAACCAGTTATTATACTTTTATATGTGGATGATTTATTTATTACAAGTGTGGAGCGCAGAATTCTAGAATGCAAGAAGATGCTGGCAGCAAAATTTGAAATGAAAGATCTGGGACTCATGCATTACTACTTGGGCTTGGAAGTTTGGCAGAAACCCGGTGAGATATATCTTGGTCAAGGAAAGTACATAATCAAGATGTTACAAAAGTTCGGTATGATGGATTCCAAGCCTATGACTACTCCCATGATCACAAATCTAAAGAAGTTGAGAAGCTTTGACTCTAGTCTCATTGATCCTACAAGTTATTGTAAGTTGGTGGGCTTTTTGAAAGTTTGATGTACTTAGCGAATACTAGATCTGATATATGCTTTGTTCTAAACATTCTTAGTCAATTTTAGTTGGAGCCTCGTCATGACCATTGGATAGTTTCCAAGCACATTTTAAGATACTTACATGGAACTATTCATCATTATTCAAGACTGCCTAAAGTATGATCGAAAGGAAGTCAAATTGACAAGTTTTACTGATTCTGACTAGGGTGGCAGTGAGATAGATGGAAGAAGTACTATTGGTGGCGGTTTCAATTTGGGATCCGCAATGATTTCATGGATGAGTAGAAAACAATATCCTATTGCTTTAAGTAGTGTTGAAGCTGAATATGTTGTTGCATGTGAAGTAGGAAAAGAAGCAGTGGTTTAAGAAAACTCTTATCAGATTTGTTTGGACTCTGGAGGGCCACTGGGTCCTACAGTGATAAATTGTGATAATCAAAGTAGCATCAAGATGTCTGAGGACCCTATATTTCATGCCAAGACAAAGCATATTAACAAGTACCACTACATTAAAAGTTTGGTGCAGGACGAGGTCGTGAAGCTATTGTATATTCCAAAAAATGAGCAAGTAGCTGACGTGTTGATGAAATCTCTTCCAAATAAAAAGTTCAAATATTTTAGAAGCGTGCTTGGATTGGTTGATTTACAAATTTAGTAGATAGGGAGAGATGAAACATCTTGGGGCGACAAGATGCTTGGGAGGACATCTGGCCGGCCTGTGATGATGTCTAGATCCTGAAGTAGGGAGGGTGGCTTTGTTCTTGGAGCTTCGACCTTGGATATGCACCTAGATCCCTAGGTTGGTGTTAGAGCTAAAACCTAATGGTACCTATAGAGGCTAAAGCTTGGAACACACCTTAGTCCCGCCTAGTTAGATACCCTAGTCATGTATCTAATCTGTAGCACTGCATGTGTTATAACTCTTCATAGATTGTCATTTTGAGTTCATCCATGTACCTATGTATATATGTAATTATGAATACCTCCCTAGTTAAGAGGGAGTGTTGAAAAATGTAACTAGTGTTAGTCTTCATAATTGTATTTGTCAAAAGAAAAGAAAAAGAAATTTTATTGTAAAAGAAAAAAAAAAAAAAAAATTGAAGCATGGGTTTCATGCTCTTTTATTTATTTTATAGGACATAGCCTCCAAGGCTCCTAGGGTTTGTCAAGAATCAAGAGAGTCATTGTCATATTTATTAGACCCTTCTTAGGCTTTTGTATCATGTAAAAAGACTTATTTTTGAGTCAAATATGTCATTTGTCACCTCCACAACAAGTTGGCCCTGGCCTAATGAAGTCGGCCTAGATTAGGGCTATTCAACCCAGCAAAAGGAGTATAAATATAAGTGAAACTCAACCTATTTGGCATCCATTCACTCACAATTTCGATCTACAACTCTAAGGCAAGAAAAAAAAGAGCGACGAGCAAGGAGAAGGAAGAAAGAAGTTGGGAAAGACAAAACAGCAGTTTTTGGGCATCTCTCTCACACGTGCGAAGTTTTTTAGGGTTTATGGGCAAGTCGCAGGGGCCGAAATTTCTGCAGTAACTGAAGGTCCGAAATTTTGTAGCTGGGGGGCAGAAATTCTGGATTCAAGTGGTTTTTAAGGAGCTAACACTTGGAGGATTTGGCAGAGTTTGTCTACATAAAGGAAGGGCTAACTTGGTGATTGGAGGAAGTCTTTGTTTAGGTCTAAAGGTCTTGGATTGTCTCATTTTGATTTAATCTACTAGTGGAAGAGCTGGATTGCATTTTCCCCTAAATAGGAGTTTTGCCCTGGCTAAGCGCCTATATCTTGTGTTCCTTGTTCTTGTGATCTTCATACATTTTATTTTGGTAATTGCTTGATGAAAGATAACATAATAAAGAAGTAAAAGAAACCAACATAAATCACAAGTAATTATCAAGAAAAGAGGAATCAAACCATAATATCTACATGCATTGATTTCTCAACATCTCTTTGTGATCTTACCGGCATATTGTTTTATTGTTGAAGTAATTTGTGTAATTTGATTTATGATGATCAATGAATGTAAGATAAGACAATCTAAGAAATAATCATCAGAATCAATTATCAATTTGCAGAACTCTTTAAAAATTAGCAGATTTTATGGTAGAGTGAAAGGTGTTTCATACCCTCACCAAGCTTCAAATCCTTCAAAGACATGTTTCACACTTCATTCACCATCTCACCAATAGAAAAAGAAGGTTGTTTGATGTGGGTGGGGTTGGGTGCAAGTTCTGAACGAATTCCACAGCATAGATACCCCACATGTGACATCTCAAGGTCTAGGTTTGATGTTAGAGTGAAAGGTGTTTCATACCCTCACCAAGGTTCAAATCCTTCAAAGACATGTTTCACACTTCATTCACCATTTCACCCATAAAGAAGGTTGTTTGATGCAGGTGGGGTTGGGTCATAGTTTTAAAACTCGGACTCGAACTCAAAACTGGCCGAGGGTCAACTCTAACTCGGTATCGACTCAGACTAGTTGATTCCAATGATTCGGTCTTTGTAAAAAGTACACTAAATACTTAATTTTAATGAAAAATCATATTTTTAAAGATTTTTATTCATGTTTCCAAACTCGAAGCATTAGAATAATAGAGAGAATACAACACTTGATCAAACCATGCTCATGAATATATCTATTATATCAGAAAGGCACCGAGTGCTTTGTCCAATACATGTATAATATAGAGATCAAAACAAAAACACATAACCAATGCTGCTCCAAAAACCAACTCTTCAATGTTGCTCCAAAGAACGCCTGAGAACCTCCCCAATGTTGCTCCAAAAACCAACTCCAACTGCACACAAACTCCTCACAAATGCTCACATAAAAGCAATGAGATAGTTGTGAGGAAATATGAGGGGGTTGGGTTACCTTTATAGGCGTGGAAGAAGGGTAGAGGGGCTAGGAAATAGTTTAAACAAAAAAAAACTAATTTCAAGTCCGCCCAACCTGCCTTTTTTCCCACCACCGAGATCGACCGGTTTAAGTCAGGCTCAATCGGTCCAGCCAGTCCATTACCGAACCAGCCAAATTGGTGACCAACTTGGCCAGTTCGGTAGCAGACTGGTTGTTGCACTGGATAATTGACGTAGTCGGTCTGGGCGGGGGTATGGCTCAGTCAACCGGGTCAATTCCGAGTCAGACCGGCCTAGTTTTAAAACTATGGGCTGGGTACAAATTCTAGATGAATTCTACAGAATAGATACCCCATATGTGACATCTCAGCAGAACGGATTTTTTCAAAGTGTTGTAAACTAGGTACATAACATTGTTATAACTTATATTCCCCAAATGGAGAAGGGCGCTCTTGCTGCAGTTAATATCGGAAGCACCTTGTTTAAAACAAAAAAATATCTTTTCATTTTTGTTGGACACCTAACCCTCGGGGATTGGGTGAATAACTTATTAATGCATAAATAAAGAGAAATATGAACAGTTAGAATAGGAACCAACCTTGGAAGATGAATCTCAAGTGTCGCTCTGACACTCTTCTATGTTATATAAGGCTATTCTCATTAATGCAATGGCAATCTAATTCGGGAGTCGCTCCTTGGCCTGACATGGTATCAGAGCCAAGAGTAACTGCCACTCAGTGTAACTCCTTTGCCCTCCGCTCAGACCTGCCTCTCTGATTTTTCTGCCATTCTGGCGCTCCTTCTAGCGCCTAACAATTTTGATTATAACTGGAGCCTATACTTATGCATTTTAAGGTTCTCAGGTAACCAAGATCAAAGACCTTCATAAACGCATCAAAAATGTCATCCACATACAGTATGATGGCATCATATCTCTACCTCTGTAAATGGAGATAACATGGTTGCTCTATATGTAATGATGTTAAAATACTAATGAATACATCTTGAATAGCTTTTTCTCAGTGCAAGATTGTCCCTACAATATTTTATCAGTCCTGACATAGGAGCTTTTCTTGGTTTTTCATTTCTCCTAGTATACAAAATTTTACTTTTGGTGATATGAAATGGTTGGCAAGATGGGCGACGAAACGTTCTGATCAATACATGTGCAGAGCCGCCAAATAATTTATGGATTATTTATTATTAAATAGCTAGTTTATGATCAAATTCTTAAACATCAAATTCACGAACCAGCCAATGAATAGGATTAACAGTCAACTATAGAGCTTGACTCGGAAGTTTTTGCTACAAGGATGGGATGCCGAATTTGACCTAAAACAGTCTTTGTTTTTCAGATATTTTTGCAAATGGTTAATTTTTATACAATTTCTTTATTTCATTGTTTGACTCTGGTAATGAATATATGTGATTGTAGAAATGGGTGGAGCAGTAAACGTACGAAGTAACGCAAGTGCATGCGCACCCCCACAGGCAATGGTGGATATCTCTAGAGAGGACAATGATTCTACAAATTGAGGAAGCCATTCATCCTTTTGTCGTCCCGTTGCCAGCTGACCGTCTGTGCCTGCTCCCCAACTCCACACTTCCTGCTTCTGCTCCTGCTCTTGCCCTTCCTCTTCCATTACACAGACAGACCAGTGCAAAGATTACATCACTATTGAAATAATTTGTCAATTAAATTTATGATGCCTGGGAGTTTGTATGTAATTCTAAGAAATCTTTTTAGCTGTGTGTAACCGTTTGGTGGGTTTTGTTCCCTGACTTTTTATATCAATTTGTAATTATTATAGCTACCCTGCAGGTATGGTATTCCCTTTTTTTTCGATTAGGTATTACTTTGTTGGTTTGTCATCACAATTTTGCAACTGGATGTAGTTTAGCATTATCGATTGAATTTATTTTTATTTTTTCAACAAAATTTTACAATTTTTATATAGTTTAATATTATTCATTAAATTTATTTTTATATAATTTAATTTAGTCAAAATATTAAACATTACATTACAACATTCTTATAATATTAAATTAATACTAGAAAGAAAGAAAGAAATTATTTTAACGTTTATGAGGTTAAAGATAGCCTATGGGACAGATTGCTTCTTCATCTGTTTCATGTATTCGGCCCTTTTTCTGTGAAGCTTCAAAATAAATGCTCCTAGCTTCTCGACAAACCCCTCGCTAAATAGATTATCTCAAGAGCTCGCTACCAGCATATCTGCATAGCTTTCCGTGTTGTCTTTGAAGGCCTCACATTCTAAAATGAAATGTTTTTTGTTTCCACTTTTCCGAAAGAACAAAAAATGCATACTCTTTCCTCTCACACTTCCTTTGGCCTTTTCTAATGCCCTGTTTCACAACAGAGTTGACGAGAATTAGTCCTTAACTGAGCAATAAGAATTTTGGCTCTCCAAGAGATATTGGCCTCTATGTATGCTTTTGGTTGATGACTATGAGTGGGATTAAACACTTCAATATAGTATTTTTCTTTCTTCCTAGCTCCTTATCCCACATACGCTTGTGGAACTTTTCCATAACAAAAGTTTTTATCTCTTTGTTGTTTATGGGACGCACGTTCAAGCAGATACCCCGTTTACTAAATCATTTGTTATTTTGTTGCATCGAAGTTTTTTTTACTCTTGCACAATCTATCATTAAAGACAACCTTAGGCCATCTACCCTCTTCCATTTGCTCAAATTTTTTAAAATACCTTATGACTCGCACCATAACAATTGCTTCAATAGGAGCAGTCCTTGGTTCACTTAACATGATATCATAAGGAACTGCACTTTTAACCTTAAATTTGTTTGTAATCAAATGCTTCTAAATTTTCTCAATATGTCTCCACTGCATGTCGGATGTATTGTTGGCCCATAGTTCGCGACCATAGAGAATCATTGGAATCGCTATAAGCCCAAAAAGAGTTTGAGTGGCTTTCCAGTCCCATAACTCTGCCTCTCTACACCTATTTTGAAAAGCATAAAATGCATTCCAACCCCCCAAAGTTCTTTTCTTTCTACAACCATTCCAACTTAGATTTTTGTTGAATTCAATTCTGAGGTATTTGTAATCCGCAACTTCTTCCGAAATGTTGTCTTCAAAGTAGAACTTATGTTGATTATGTTTTCTTTTCTTAGAGAAGACCACTACTTTCGTTTTGTTGATATTTACTTGCACACTTCTACAAAAATGCTCAAGGGATATTAAGTGTTCTTGCAAACCAAGAGTCGATTTAGCAATCAGAATAAGGTCATCTGCATACAAAAGAAACCTTATAACAAACTTGCCCAAATAGATACCATCACCCCCTTACGAATTTAATCACTCCTCAAGCTTGTCGATATATAAACTAAAAAGGGTAGAAGACAATGGGAAACATTGCTTGACCTCGATATCGCTTCTAAAACTTTCAAAAATCCTTGTTGAAGTTCTAATTTTGACTTTCACCTCTTCATACAGCCTATGCACAGTTGCTCTCAAGTGTTTAGGAACCCCAAGTTCCTCCATTCTGTGCCAAAGCTTATCCCTAGGAACCGAGTCAAACGCTTTTCCAAAATCAACAAAGCAACAAAAGACTTCTTCCTTTTTCTCCCAAACTTTTTCAATGATGTGCCTTAAAGTTATACAATGATCAACTGCGAAATGTTTAGTTCTAAAACTTGCTTGCCCTTTAGCACGCTTATCTCGTTCCTGTGCCCACTTGCTAATTTTGTTTTCTATCATGCTTTCAAATAACTTTGCACACAAAGGGTTTATCATGATGGTCCTATAATTGGAGGGATTATTGACGTCACCGCTCCTGAAAAGAGGTATTGCCAGACTAGTTGTCCAATTTATGGAGAGCCCTTGTTGTATGATGTTGTTGAAGATTTTTGTAATGTGAGGTGCAAGAATCTTTGAGCCCCACTTTAGATATTCTGCTTGGAGTTTAGCTAAGTCTTTTGCTTTTCCAACACCCAACTTCTTGATACCCATCTCTACCTCTTGCACCATGAAGAGTTCAGTATCAGTGTTGACCAAGGGGGGAGGGTCAACCTTTGGAACTTGCTCATAGAGTTGTCTCGCATAGTTAAACCATTTAGAAGCTGTAATATTATTTCCAACTTGTATCTTTTTCGGTTGGAGCTCCTTCCAAAATAATTTGGGATTATTTTTCCCAATGAAGATTAGTTCTTCCCTCTTTGAAACCATGAAATCGACCTTTTTCTTGCTTAATAACTGCTTGTAAGCTTTGAACTTTATGTTATCCTTGTTTGGCTCTTTCCACATTCTCCTTGCCTTTTTGCATTCCTTGTCAAACCAAGCATTGACTGGAAAGCAATTTGTTTCAGACTTCTTAATTTTTGCTCTTTTGCACTTTGCAAGTGCACATTGAATTAAATGTGTTAATTCATGACTATGAACGTTGTGAATTGTAATTTTCTCCTTCTCGAAGAGCCTCTCTAGCGTCATTTTGAAAGTATTACAATTTTCAGGGGTCAAAAGAATTCTGCCCTGTGAGAGATTTTGTTGGACATGTTGAATTTTTTACTCTAATTGTTTCTTTCCAGTCCAAGAGAAACATAAATAAATTGGCTTGTGATCTGATTTCAAGTCCCACAGCTGATCTCCAATCAAAACTTCCTCCATTTTCTCACACAAACCATGCGAGCAAATTACATAATCTACCACACTTGCTCCATTGTAAGTATTGCAAGTGAAATTACCGGACTTTGTCCATCTAGTCAAGCCATTACAAATGACTAAATCAAAGACCCCACATAGAGTAAGCAATTGTTCACCAAAGAGATTGTAGCCCTTCTCCTCTGAAATTCTTGCCCACTGATGATTACTTTCTTCTGTAAGCCAAGTAGGGTCACAATCATCTTTACAACAAATAATGCTAGCTTGCTCACTTGTAGTCCTAGCATTGAAATCACCCACTATAAGGACTTCACCTAGCTATGAATATGTTGCAATATCCGCTTTTAAGGCTGCAAATGGATCTTTGTGGTCAAGCCCTCTACCTTTGTAGATTTTTGAAACTTGCGGCGTAAAATAGCATGCTTGGGAGTACAACACTATTGAAATAATTTGTTGGTTAAATTTATGATGCTTGGGAGTTTGTATGCAATTCTAAGAAAACTTTTCCTTTAGTGGGCTTTGTTCCATGACGTTTTATATCAATTTATAAATTATTATAGTTGCCCTGCAGGTCAGCAGGTATGGTATTTGAGGTTTGTTTTTTTGACTGGGCATTATTTTGTTTGTTACAAAATAATTTGTAATTTTTTGTAGTTTTAAATTATGCATTGAATTTTATTTTTTATTATTAATATTTAAATTTATTGGGTTGAGAGGCCCTTTCCTATGGTAGAGATGTTGAAAAATAAATAAAAATATTAAATAAAATAAAATTAATAATGTAATGTAATGTAAACTTTAAAAATCGGGGAAAATAAAATAAAAATAGCCTTATAAATATAAAATAAAATTGATTCATGGTATTGAGAACCCACGGTATTCGTATTGGGCTCTATATTACTTTTAACCTTTTACTTTTTTTTAATTAAGCTAACATGTAAATGTTTACAAACATTTCATCACTACAACATCGTCCCCATATTGGGCTTAGAGGGCATCTCTAAGCATAAATTAGACTAAACATATGTTTTAATTTTAATTAATTCTCTTCAATTCAATATATGCCAAATTAGACAAAAACAAACCAAGAATGTTGTAGTAAGTGTTGGAAATTAATTATTCCAAAATCTTCTAGAGAATATAGTGTGTATAATTTGAAGTGTTTTGATTTTTCAGATTCAGATTCAAGAGTTAAATAGAGAGTTGTTTTTAGTAATGAAAATGGGAAGGAATCATTGTTATAAAAAAATAGGAATAAAAGAAAATTCACTTGATTGTAAAAGGATGTAATTTAACTTCCATAATAATGGGTCTATTTATGTTAATTAACAATTTAACTTATGTAGTTGTTTTATGTACTTTCTTATTAATTTATTTATTATTTACAATTAAAAAGGTCACTTTCTTATTGATTTAAGGTAATTTACAATTAAAGAAGTCACCGAAGATTTCAAACTTGACTAAACATACATTGTTTGAGGGGATATTTACCCCAATAGGCATGTCTATTTCGAAATAGGACTTCTAGAATTTTAATTGCATCAAGAGGAGCTTTCTACATAAGTATCATAGGAAGTATCATAGGGATGTTGTAACGTCTAACATTTTGACTTGGTCAAATAAAACAAAATTAAATTAAATTAATAAAAAAATAACATTTTCAATTCCAACCCATGGTTTTTCCCATCGTATTCTTAAGCCATGGTTTTTCCTATGGTATACTTTGTGGCCTATTTAAAAGCTAATAATTAAATCAGTCTCAATCCATCTTAACGATGGATCTATCAAGCGTCGAGAGGGATCAAATCTCTTTTCGCTCTAAAGATTTGGTCCCTGTCGATGCTTAGTAGATCAAGAGTTAAGATGGATCTAGGTTGGTTTATCTACAATATCTGGTTTTATTTTGTAATGATTATATTGAGTACTCCTATGACAACATATACCGTCATCTCAAGATATAATGTCATCTATACTTTTCTTTTGTAACATCTTCAACCATAAATTCTGACATAAACTTTGAAAGGTTATTGTTATTCACGGGCAAGGTGGTTGGTTGTTGAATATATAGAAAACTTCATTGTTTGTGCTCGAGTTGGTCTCTAATGGAAGATTTGGAGGGCAGTTAAAGTTCTTCCACATTTGAAATCGATCCAAAACTTTGTGACGTCATAGCATATGAGATTGGCATTTAATCGTGAATTGGATAGGAGTCCAATAATTGAGCAGGTCACATAAAGACACATCGTTTGCGTGTTCAACAACATTTTCACGGGCGAGTAACCTGTTATACTCCTATACCAATAGGTGTCATATTTCATGATTGACTTGATGAGCTCTATAATATGTTCATCCCTTTCCTTCTTGCAAAGGTTTTCCATTAAAAAAATATATATATATACAAATCTAAAAATAAAAATAAAATAAAAATAAAAAATCAAAAAATGTAAAAAATGTAAAGCGGGTATGCCCTAAAAGAAAAATCAAAGGGTAAAAAGAATGAAATGGTCAAAAAAGTGAAAGAAATGAACTCCAAACAAAGAAAGACCAGGAAAGTGTGCAAGTCCAAAAAGCCACTACTTTTTCATTTTCTGTGAATAAAGCATTATGTGCAGCTTGTTAATTTATACCACAATGGATGAATGGCCAAACAACTTAATCTTGGCTAGTTCATGTTTGAATTTCCTGTTTTAGAGATAGAGAATAAAATCTGACCAAACTGTTTAATCTTGGCAGATAAGTAGATAGGTAGATAAGCAAAGGAGCTCATAAGTTAAATCTGAGCCCTTGGATGTAATAAGTGCAGACTTAGGTAGGCTTGCTATGCAAAGAAAAGAAAAGTTGATAAAGGGTTTTCCAGTCTAAGTGCACCCAAGTAAAGAAGGAAAAAATGCTAGGCTAAAGTAGGCAGGGTAGGTAGATTGGTGTTGCAGAATGATACTTGTGATGGATTATGTTTTTAAAATGTGTTAACTTTCACTTCAATCACTAGCGCAAAGACAGACATTACACTTGAAAGCAGCTCAAGCGAGGCAAGTTTTAATAACTAACTCCCCTTCATACTTTTCCCTAAATCATTCACTAACTCCCCCAAAGGTATTAAGATCTGCTCAATATCACTCACAAGCCACTCCTTCCATTTCATAAACATTGCTTAAGTAAGACCCTATTTTACTTAGGAAAATGGTAAATATTCTCTATATAAACCCGCTTTTTCCCACTACAGCCTAATGCAAAAAACATGTTAACTTAGTGCTGGTTCATTTCACAAATTTATATTAACTCTAACTTTATTATAAAACTCCCTTTACAATACTGCCCAATATTGTATTATGTAAATATATGAAAAATCCCCAAATATTAATATTCGCGCCCCTGGTTAAATATAACCATATTCGTTGTATAAAAGAAAAGGGATTGATAAGTTTTATTTGAAATTTATTGAAAACCTCCTCGCCGCGCAACAATGGGATTTATTAACCATCCAGGTTAATTTATAACCAAGCCCGCGACCCAATCAAATACGCCCAAAAACCATTAAAAACATTGGTTTATTATGTCGACCCCGCTGTTTAACCTTCCACCAAGTTCAAAGCCCGTCGGTCGTCCGATCTTCGTCGCTACATCCAACGGTCGATGATCATTTCGCGACCCCCCTAACCTCCGCCTTTTAATGCGCGATCGCTCGACGGTTTTCCGTTGTACCTCTGCCACGCGTCGCGCTCCCAATGTGATCACTAGCCCTCCGCCCGAAACCACTTGGCCCTAAAAGTGGTGCGGGCAAAACCACTTACCATCGGCCCCCGTTGATGTCATCCGCTGACGTCACCTTTTACTGACATCACCTGCCACGTCATCTGCCCCATACTCCCACTGACGTCATCCGTACTGCTTACGTCATCCGTCCTTCAAATCAAAAAATCCCGCCAAAACTTCAGTTTGTCAAAAAAAGGGTAAAATTGTCATTTTTGCTATATTTTTCTGCATATTGTGCTCTCGTGCAAAAAATGATTTGCTCCAGTTTCCGACTAGAAAGGCTACATCGACGATCTCGCGGCCATTCAAACTGTAGCATTCAGTTTTTCTCTATAAACACAAGTACCTTTTTCAGCTATCTCCAACAATCGGCTATCAGTGCATCAATTGCTGGAAACTTCTCAGCAATCTCCGCAGGAAATTAGCATACCAGCCATAAAAAGTCTAAAGGAAAGGAATTGGAAGGCGCAGGACAACCTCCAGCGTCCCACCAACAGGTGTTTATCCATAGCTACACTGTTACCCTTGGGAAAAGGGAAATTCTGGGTTAAATATCAGACAACGATGAGCAAGGGAAAGCACATTAAAGAAAGCATATCAGAATTAAAGAGGTTCAAAACAAGTCAAAGTGCATCAGATCAGCATTAAAGTGTATCAGATCAGCATTAAAGAGTATCAGATGCGCAGATTTATTGAAGAAGACAGCTGCCAGCCGAATTAAAGAGCTTGCATCCAGCACAACATCAGTTAGTTGTTTCTATTTTACTTGTAAATTATTATTAGTCATCCTAGATATTATCTCACAGCTGTTATGAGATATTTGTTGTACAAATTTGTTGCATAAATACCCCCTCCATTAGAGTATTGGGGTGGTGTGTGGATTTTCTAGACTCTGCTGTAATATTGATCTTTTTTGGAATAAAGAGTTGTTGGAATCAAACTGTTGTCTGGCCTATTGGATGAAGAATCGAAGCAGAGGACTTGTCACAGGTTTCTTGAATCAACCACTGGATCAATAAGTCCTTTATATCTTGTGTTTAAAGTTTTCTGGTTTACTATATCATCTGTGTTTCATAATCTAAATGACAAAGAAAAGGTTAATTTCAGAATATGCTTGATTGCACTCTGTTTTCAGTCTTTATTATTCTCTGTGTTTTCTTCAAAGTTAGAATAAGTAGTGAAATCTTAATTGCTCCAGTTTCCTGATTCTTTCATGTTGATTATTTGCTAAAAAATACTTAACTGCTCCTTATCAGTAATCATCCATTTTCCCTCTGTCAATAGGTTGAAGGATTCTTAACTGCCCTTCACCCATTTGAGCCCATTCCATCTGTTCCCAGTTTTTATTTGTTCCCTGTTTGACTACCTTTCTCTGTGAAGCCATCTTCTGTTAAGAAACCCAATCCAGAAATCCATCTTCTTTGACTCCATTAGCCCAATGGACTGAACTACTCTGTCTTACCTCTCTGTTCTATTGAATCTCACCACCCAAACTCAAGCAAAACCCTTGAACTTCATAACTAGCCTAAAAACAAAGCTAAATCATAAAGAGAGAGCCCTCTCTGGATATAGATTGGCTAGATTTTGTATCTAAAAGATTGGTCTGTGGTTACCTCGACATCCTTCGCTTTCTTACAACTTTGGGGAAAACCTGGGTGATAACATAACCAAGACACCAATAGATAACGAAGGTTGCTAGTTTTAGTTTGAATAACGAACCCACCAGTAAATATCGAAGTTTCCAACAAAGCATTTCCCTAGGTCTCCCCTACCGCATGGCTTAATTATTATGTATTAAAAGTTAGATCATGAGTATGGTAACGATGATTAAACATATTTGTTGCCTCGTGTCGCAACTTGAAAATTAAAAAAAAAAATGGAAATGCCTTCTGGTTCCATGGCGGTTGTGATTCACCTCAATTATGGAGAATATATGGCACATGGGCTTGCATTGAGTGGCGTTGACTAGCATTGGCATTCACTGCTTTTGGGAGTTCACAATTGTGTTTTAGGTGGGCCGGTAGTTTCTGCTATGGGTTTCCTATGTTAGGATTTTTGTCTCTCTTCCCTTTGCTTCCACATTATGTTCAATGCACAAATGTGTTATTCGATTGTGTTTGTAACAACCCCGGGTTAAAAATCCATGTAACAAAGTTAATAAAGGCAAAAATAAGACCAAGGTCATGGGACACATATTCCAAGCTAAATGTTGGGCAAAAACATAGTGACGGGGATCACTTGTGATTAACTAATGGCTATGGGAATTGGCAAAGGCTTTGGAAAGACATGAGGCATTTAATGGCATTTTATTTATGAAAAAATGGAAATTAGGATAAAAGGAAGGTGAAAGGTCACAGGTTTCACGTGAGGAGGAAAATGAAGAAAATAGAGGCCTCAATGATAAAAAGGCTTCTGAGGATCAGTTCATAGTTTTTTGTTAGTTTTAGCTTGGAGCTCTCTCTGTACTCCCTCTCACATACTATTGCACACTTAGAGTTTTCTTGGAGCACTCTTGAAGCATTGTGACATACTTTGGATTTGGAGCAAGAAGGCGAAGGAAGAGCAGGAAAGCGCAAGGGAACATCGAGATCAACAACTACAGCGGGTTTTGCTTGCAGGTACCTAGTTGCATGTATGATTTTTTTGCTAGCTTTGACATGCATGGCATATGCATGTGGTTATTTGGTTATGATTTTTCATTGGCATGGAGGATTGTCTGGATTGACAGTGGTTTTGCCTAGCCTTTCCATTTCCTGGATAGCGATGGTGTTGTGGGTTTTACCTTTTGTTTTTGGTTGGTGTTCATGTTCCTTGTGGTTGTGGGTTTAGTTATTAGTTACCGAAGCTTTGGTTGGATAAACGATTTGGAAGCCTTGTAACAACTTGGGTTGAGTTACCAGTCCTTGGTTGGACAAACGCTCTAGAGCCCTTGGTGGGTTAAGTTACTAGTCCTAGAAACCTTAGTTAGACAAATGCTCTGGAGCCCGACGACAACTATGGGTCACATTACTAGTCCTAGAAGTTGGGTTGGAACAAATGCTCTAGAGCCCTAGATAGCTCAGATAGAGGCTGATTTGGTGATGGTAAGTGATGTCCAACCGTGAGGTAGAATCATTGGTTGAGGGTTGAGATGGTTTGGTCTCTGAAAGCCCTGGTTTGGTTTTCTTGGTTTACTCCATGAGATCCCACATTCATGCTTGGAATATGGCACGGGGGTGATTGGCTGAAAGAAATATTTGGTTCAATCCAATCTATGGTCGGGTGGTACATGGAAGTCCCTGACTTGGTTGGATTTGCATAGGTTAATAAGAGTTATGTTCCACTTGTGTTCTATGTGTAAATGCACTTGTTATTATGTGGCTATGATGTATGTTCTATTATTGTTGTTTATTTGGTTATATGTTGGTTACAAGCATGGTTAATGACAGATTTGAGTTAAGTATCTCATCATGTTTTGGTTAGTAGATGAAATGTTAATGAATGAATGACCTAATAGATGATAATGCAGCTATTGTGAGAGGGCATCAG
The DNA here is from genome assembly GCA_031772625.1 of Pinus tabuliformis. Taxonomy (NCBI): domain Eukaryota; kingdom Viridiplantae; phylum Streptophyta; class Pinopsida; order Pinales; family Pinaceae; genus Pinus; species Pinus tabuliformis. The sequence continues at coordinate 851,994,236 of CM062820.1, read as the reverse complement.
ACCTTATTGACGATTCTCAGATAAGTATGAGACCCCTATGATCATATATGTAATTATGACTTGTAGATTACATGTTCATGATGTGTTTGATGAAATGTTTGTCATGGATAGGCCTGGTTAGGTCAAGTTCTTGTCTAAGTTTTGTGTGAAAGGATTTTCCTGGTGTTATTCATTGTTATGGGGAAGTTTTATGATGTTCTGGGTAGTGTTCTGGAAACTAGTCTGAAAAGTGGCTTAAATCTCACAGTCGTTGGCACAAAACTAGGTAAAAGAGTCTACAGTCACATGGAGGCCTTGTTGTGGGAGCGACTGGAGGGTTACAGTCGCATGGAGGGACTATCATGGGAGCAATAGGGGGTTTAGTTCAGTTAAAAAGCAAGTTAACTCAGGGGTTGGGCACTTGGAGTGGTTATTTAGCCCATGGAGGTCCTGTAGCTCTTAAAGAAGGTCATTCTGATTTTGGTTTGTCATTTTCACTTCCTTAACTGTACTTGGGAAGTTGAATCGTATCGTAGTAACTCTTCATCACATATTTACCTTGGTGGACCAATTAGCTTGGGTAAGTATGGGAGGAGGGTGTTACAGAGTGGTATCAGAGCATGGTTCAACCCTTGGACTGGATGGGCGGAATGTGTTTGTCGTGCATACATGTCGGTTGCATATGTGTTCATTATGCTTGTGGTCTATGTGTTTGTTATGTATGCATGGCATTGGTCATTGTTGCAATTGTGTTGTCATATAGAAGTTGATGACGTTGTTGTTGAGGTGTGTTGTCATGAATACATGTCGGTTGTATATGTATTGTTTATGCATGTGTGTTGTCTATATGTTTGTCATGCATGCATTGTACCTAGTCGGTGTTATATTTGTGACATCAAACATGGTAACTCAAATAATGATTGAGATCATGTTAGTTTATTGATGTGATTATATATATATATATATATAGTGTTAATCATGTTGATCTTACAGACAACATATACTCCCCTGAACTACATTAAGGTATGTTGGAATATTTATGTTTGGTTTATCTAACATGATATCATTGCAGGTAGAAGATAAAACATGACTAGCAAAATGGTAGACTACATTTCACGAGACTCTCCATATAGATCAAATGAGCAACATGGTGATGGGTACTCTCCTAACATAATAGACACTTTGAGAAGCTTGAAGGCATAAATAAGAGGTTGTAAAGCAAATAATGACCCAATCATTCAGCCACAAGAAAGACTTGCTAGGGCTCAAGAGAAACAAGCAGAGGTCAATGCAGTCATCCTTCAGAGCATGTCAAACTTGTAGAGACAGGGACCACTTAGGATTAGTCATGGACAAGAGGACAAGACTAATGGAGCCTATGGTAGTAGGCTTCATGGTGGGCACAGGTCAGATAGAGATGACATGGTTAGAGAGGGCATATTTCTGGATACATCTGATAGACGAGGTAATGGACATGGGCTTTACACTAATTCTGGTTCATATAGGTATCATGGTCATCATCGCTATCATCCCTATAGGAGGAGTGACCGGGGATATTTGGCAGATAAGTTCAAGAAAGAAAAGCCACCTACATTTGATGGAGAAATGAAGAAGTCACAAGATGCAAATTGTGGTTGCTTGGAACAAATAAGTTTTTCAGATTGCATGAGTACTCAGAGCACATGAAGGCCAAAATAGCTGCGTTCGGTCTTAGAGGTAAAGTAGACATTTAGTGGAAATGTTTAAAGAATGTCAGGGGCATTCAGGCAGAGGAGTTGACTTAGAGTGAGTTCTAGAGACTTTTCAGGAAGACGTATCTATCAGAGAGATACTATGATGATAGGGCAAAAGAATTATATGAGTTGAAGATGGGATCCATGACTAATGAGGAGTGTTGGATGTGGAGGCTGATTATATTCTTGATTTTTCAGAGGTTTTTGTTTCAGTTGTGTTGTATCCATGTTCCTAACGAGGTGGCAATGTCGCCCATTTAATTGTCGTAAGGGGGGGGGGGGCATGATGACAAATTTTATGAGTGCCCCCTTGGCGAGGGTTTGAGGGTAGCGCCTCCGAAGCTAAAAATAGATGAAAATTTGCCTTGTAAAATATTGTACTTTTATAGTCAATCTGGGTCGTTCATTAGGCAGATGATTTAACGGTAGAAGTTGTGTTAATTTAAGGTTGTTTGCCCTATAAGGCAACCCTCGATTTATATGAGGGAGTTTTATTGCGATTGTGTATGATTATTCTGAGCAAGAGAGTGAGAGGAGGTTATGTGAGAGCAAAGAGGAAATTACAACAGATCTATTGTAGGTTGTATCTCTTCATTTTACTCGATAATATAAAAGGAAGGACTAGATGTTTCTCCGTGGACATAGCCCAAATTAGGTGAACCACATATATATGTGTCTCTCTCATTTTATTCATTTATGTATTTGTGTTTCCGCATTATGTTGTGTATTTCATTGCTCTGTTAATTAATTTCTAACATAGAAGTACACTAGCAGATTCTTGGAGTTATTGAGGTATGTGCCTTATTTTAAGGAGGAGAAAGTGAATATTCAAAGATTCATCAATGGGTTGTTGGTAGCATTCAAAGGCAGGATTGAGTTCGATGAGCTTGGATCGTTGGAGGAAGCCATTAGAAAGCTAAAGCATTTTTATGAGAAATCAAAGCGCAAATTTGAGACTAAGAAGGATTGGAATGGTAACGAGAATAATAAAGGAAAATGGGATAAGAAGCGAACAAGACCTTAGGACACAGGTAACAAAGAGAATGCAACACCATCTAAGAAGTTCAATGCATCTAATAGAGGACAGGGAATTCAGTATGAGGAGAAAAACAGGATGATGGCAGGAAGCCTTTGCAATGTTGGACTTGTGGAGAAGAGCATCGCAGGAGAGATTGTCCATAGAATTAGGGTGGAAGGCCAAAGATTTATAGTGCTCGGGAGGCACAGATATTAGGGGATGTTGGACATAGTATTCCTCGGATCTATGCATCGTTGGATAATAAGCAGACAGATCACCAGACATCCATTATCAAGATGGATGGTAAGCCTTGTGATCAAGTTGTTTCTATTTTGATTGACCATGGATCTAATTATAGTTATGTTAACCTTGACCTAGTGGATAAGTGTGGTTTGAATAAAGAAGTGCATGCAAAATCTTGGTTAGTGCAACTAGCTACAGGTACTAAGGAAAATTGTTATCATTGGGTAAGAGCTTGTACATTTGATTTGAATGATATGCCTACATCATCACATTTGAATGTGCTTCCATTGGGATCATATAGAATTTTGTTGGGTATGGATTGGTTGTATCTTCATAGGACCGAGGTGGATTGTTATGAGAAGGCCATTGAATTCTTGGATGACAATGGAGAACAAAGAATCTTACAGGGTAAGAAAAAGGCAACATCAATCAAAATGGTTACAACTATGCAGGCAAAGAGTATTCATAGAAAATGATGTTTATTATTTGTAGTCCATATTTCTAGTGACAAAGGTAAGGAAGTTGAGGATGTGGATGTCTTGAAGAAGTATCCGGTTTTGCAACAATTCTAGGATGCATTTCCAGCAGAGATTTTAAATTTGTCGCCTCACAGGGAAGTGGAATTTTCTATTGAATTTCTACTAGGGGCAACACCAACATCAAAGGAACCTTACCGGATGAGCACACCAGATTTAGTGGAATTGAAGCTGTAGTTGAAGGAAATGCTTGAAAATGGATACATTAGGCCAAGTGTGTAGCCTTGGGGTGCACAAGTGTTGTTTTTGAAGAAGAAGGATGGTACTCTTAGATTGTGCATTGATTACATGCAGTTGAATAAGGTAACCATCAAGAACATGTATTCATTGCTAAGGATTGATGACTTGTTTGATCAGTTGAAGGGAGCAATAGTATTCTCGAAGATTGATTTGAGATTAGGATATCATTAGGTATGCATTAAAGAGAAGTTCATCTACAAGACTTCTTTCTGTACCAGGTATGGGCATCACGAGTTTGTTGTAGTTCATTTTAGTTTGATTAATGCTCCAACTACTTTTATGTTCTTGATGAATAATGTATTTCATCCTTATCCGGACAAGTTTGTGATTGTATTAATTAATGATATATTGATATTGTCAGGCCATGAAGTAACTCCTCAAAACAAAATTGATTCGTATATCATATTCCTTTAGGTTGGTGGAGAGACTGTTCACTTCATCGTCTGATGACTGTTCATATTACTTATTATTTATTTAAATTATATTCACCCAATCCTGATGATTAGGTGTCAACATTCCCCCCTTTAATTTGAAGGGATGTTGGTGAGTCCAAACATCATTTTGAATCGTTCAAGCTTTTCTCTTCCAAGTGCTTTGGTGAATATGTCGGCAATTTTCTCATTAGTGGAACAATGATGGAGATGGATTGTTTTGGCCTCAACATGATGTTGAATCAAATGATATTTGGTATTGATGTGCTTCATCCGATCATGGAACTTTTGGTTCTTGGCCAACTTTATTGCAGAGGTATTGTCAATCATGAGTGGAGTTGATTGTACTTGTTTTACTGGCAAATCTTCAAGAATTTTCCTGAGCCACACAATTTCTTTTATTGATTCAGCTGCTCACACGTATTCTGCTTCTGTTGTGGAATCTGCTGGAACTGATTGTTTGCGTGATCTCCAGGAGACAGCTCCTGATCCAAGACCCATAGCATATCCTGAAGTAGATACCCCAGTTTCTTTGTCTCCATAGAAGTCTGAATCAGAGTATCCAATCAAGCTGAAGTCGTCCACCTGTGTATACTTGATTCCAAAGTCTTGAGTTCCCTTCAAGTACCTTAGAACTCTTTTTGCAGCAGACTTTTGCATAAACCTGGAGAAGATTCCAACAACAAACGAAATGTCTGGTCTGGTAGTAGTTAGGTAGTTGAGACTTCCTACAAGCTGTCTATACTTTGTTGCATCCTCAAATTCTTTTCCTTCAATAGATGTGAGCTTTAAGTTTTGTTCCATTGAAGTAGTAAGAGGATTGCATTCTGTCATGCCAAACCTGTTCAACAGATCTCCAATGTATTTCTTTTGAGAAAGAAATATGGACTTCGGATGTTGGGTTACTTCAATACCAAGATAGTAATGAACATAGCCCAACTCATTCATTTCAAAACTTTTCCCCAATTCCTTATTTATGGATGCAATGTAGCTTTCATTGTTCCTTGTCATCAAAAGATCATCTACATATACCACAATATATACAACTTTTTTGCCAACTTTCTTGACAAATAAAGTTGCATCATCAATATCATAATGTTTGAAATTGAGTTTAAGAAGATGCTCAGTTAGTTTTTCATACCAGGCTCATGGTGCTTGTTTGAGGCCATACAAGGACTTCACAAGTTTGCATACTTTATGTTCATGTCCTTTCACAGCAAATCCTTCAGGCTGGGACATAAAAACATTCTCTTTTAGATCTCCATTCAAGAAAGCAGTTTTTACATCCATTTGATGGACTTTCCAACTGTTCTGAGCTGCTAGGGCAAAGAGTGTCCAGATGTTAGCCCATTTTGTTGTGGGGGCAAAGGTCTCCTCATAATTGACCCCTTCCTTCTGTGCAAAACCTTTTGCCACAAGCCTAGCTTTGTGCTTGTCAAGTGAGCCATCAGCTTTATACTTGTTCTTGTAGACCCACTTGCAGCCAATTGGTTTGGTTCCTAATGGAGGATCAACCAGCTTCCAAGTGCCATTCTTTATGAGGGCATCATACTCCTTTTGCATCGCTTCTTTCCATTCATCATGAGAAGCAGCTTCTTTGAAGGAAGTTGGTTCAAAATCTGTAGACAAGTTCAATTCACAATCATAAGAAACATCCATATCAATAGGTGAATTAGAGTCATCTACATCATCTCCATTTTGCCGGTTTGAATTTCTAGTTCCTGTCTTTCCAACCTCATAAGGATGAACACTTTCAAGTGTCTTTGTCAGCCACTTTGGGGGACCTTTCTCAAATGGTCCAGGCTGCTCTGCTGATTGAGTTGGGACTGAATCAAGGTTGAGTCTCCCAATTCTGTCAATCACATCACTTAAAGCATCATCCGTTGTTGGAGTTTCATGCAGGGGAGAGTGTTCTTCAGAAGAAGATTCCACATGTTGATCTAGTATAGGAATCCCCCCTTCAAGATGTGGAATCTGATTATCAAATTCTTGAAATGATTTTGCTTTTGTGAATCTATCTAAGCGATCAAGTTGCCGCTCAACAACATTGTTAGTTTTGGATGATTCAAGAAAAATTACATCTCTAGATACAACAAACTTTTTATTTACTTCATCATAGAGACAATATGCTTTGGAGGTGTTTGAATACCCCAAGAAGATACATTTACGACTTCTAGCACCAAGTTTGTTTCTATGTACCTTTGGTATCAAGGCATAACAGGTGGAACCAAAGACCCTGAGATGCTTTACTGAAGGAACATGGCCATACCACATTTTATATGGAGTCTTGTTTCTGATAGCATTATATGGACATCTATTCTTTATATATGCAGCACATAGAACAACATCAGCCCAAAACATTATCTTTACATTTTTGAAGAAGAGCATGGATCGTACCATATTTAAGATTGTCCTATTCATTCTTTCGGCTACACCATTCTTGTTGAGATTTTCTGTTCTAGTCAAATAGGCAAAAATCTCTGAAGGATGACAACAATAGGGATTCAGTTCCTAGATTAGCTCCAGGTTGTTGGGAGGGAGTTAATGCCTCCTATATTTGATGTGAGGGAGTTATGAGGCTGTTAGATTCTCTATGCTATATAACAGGCAGTCATTCGGATGATTTGCTAAGAGAGTGTGAGGATTTCATGATGTAATCTCCTAATTTGTTTAATATATTCCTGATGCCTATGTTTGGTGGACGTAGCCCAGATAGGTTGGGTGAACCACGTTAATTCTTGTGTTTATGTGCTTGATCTTTTGCTGTGTGTATTTATGTTTGCTGTGCACCTGATCCAACAATTGGTATCAGAGCATGTTGGAGGTGCTGGTGCTGAGAGGATTCTCTGCGTGAGTGGATTGCTGGCAGTTTTTCTGCGTGAAGAGCTGGAGCGCTGAGGGCGCGTGGTGCTGGAGGTGCTGATTTGTTTTGCTGCTGCGGATACATTGCTGTGCGTTGGATTGGGTGGGCGCTCTTCAAACCGTTCCGATGCGGAGAACAGCGCGTATTGACAACGGTATGACGCAGTTTTCAAAAACATATTCTTGATATGCATTAGCAACTGTGTATTGAAAACGGTATGACGCAGTTTGAGTCAATGCGTTTTTTAAAACGATAGTTTTAAACACGGTATTGATATGTTATCAAAATCAGCGTAAGGTATATATATATATATATATATATATATATATATATATATATATATATTTCCAACACGGTGGATAGTGGCGTGTGGGAATATATATTAAAAAACAACATGTATATATTTTTGAAAACGGTGTGTACAGATTTGAAACACATCGTGGTTATGTTATAGCGTGGAAACAACAATTACTAGTATGTTCTGGAAAACGGACGGGGTTGATTCATAGTTATAATGCGGATGAACGGATGTACATTTACAAAAACAGCGAGGTTATGTACATTTAAAAAAATGGCGCAGTGATATTTAAAACTTGCCTGGTGCGGTTTTGTAATTGCCTGGTGCGGTTTTTGTTAATTGCCTGGTGCATATTTTTTTTTAAAGTGACAGAGTGGAATGTTACAAAGGCTGACTTAATGCTGGCACAGAGATATTATGTGGCGCGGAGCCTGGTATTATTATTTTTTTTTTTTTTGGCAGATAACATTCTACCTGAGCGCATGAATATTTGTGTGAGCCAGAAGCTAAGAAAACAAAACATTTTGTTTGTTGGTTTTTTTTTTATTGGCGGTGATTGATCTGAAATAACAGCAAATGAAATTTTTTTTTTAAAGGCAAAAGTACAAAGCATAGGCAGTTTTCTTTGTAAACACAAAGGCATAGGCAATTTTTTTTTAATTGCTGGTTGGATATTGGAGATTATTGTGTTTTTTGCTGATACAAGATGGCCAAAACACAAAGTGCCCATTTTGAAATTGAGAAATTTAATGGCAAGAATAATTTTGAGATCTGGAAGGTGAAGATGCACGATCTGCTGGTTCAACAAGGTGTGGCGAAAGCACTGTTGGGGAAAAACAAAAGGCCTCCTTCCATGACGGAGGATGAATGGGATGAGATGGACGATAGAGCTCTGAGCGCAATTCGGTTATGTCTGGCGGACGATGTTCTGTTCAACATTGTGTCAGAGAAAACCGTCGCAGGCCTATGGTCGAAGCTTGAGAAGCTCTACATGACGAAATCTTTGACAAATCGAATTCTCCTGAAACGGCAGCTTTACAGTTTGCGGATGAAAGAAGGTACCTCAATTGCTGATCACCTGAATGTTTTTAATACCTTGTTGGTGCAATTAAACAGTCTAGATGTGAAATTTGATTCAGAGGATAAGGCGATAATGTTATTATGTTCATTGCCCGAATCCTGGGATCACTTTGTTACTTCCATCAGTTTTAGTACATCACAAATTCTTGAATTTGACGATGTTGTTGGAGCCTTGTTGGCTGAGGAAACGAGGAAAAGGTCGAATGCAGACACCTCTACATCAGAGGTAATGATGGCCAGAGGTCGCTCACGAGAGAGACACTCCGGGGGAAAGCATAGCGACTCTCGCTCAAAGTCCAAAGGAAAGAAGCCAAAGATGAAGTGTTGGCATTGTGGCAAGGCTGGACATCTGAAAAAGGATTGCTGGAAGCGAAAGCAGGCTGCTAAAGAAGGTTCTTCAACAGAAAAGAAGGAAGCCAACACCACAGATACAGGTTCAGTATCCGGTTCAGGTATGAGTGATGAAGTATTGTCAGTTAATATTTCAAAACATGATCAACATTGGTTGTTAGATTCCGGGGCATCTAACCACATGTGTATACATAAAGACTGGTTTAAAACATATAGATCAATTGATGATGGTGTTGTGTACATGGGTAATGATGTAACATGTAATATTGTTGGGATTGGAAGCATACAACTACAAATGTTTGATGGCACAACCAAAATATTAACTGATGTGAGGCATGTACCAGATTTAAGGAAAAATTTGATTTCATTAGGAGCACTTGATTCAAATGGATATAAAACTGTAATTCAAGGTGGAGTTATGAAAATCTATAAAGGTATCTTACTAGTGATGAAAGCTAAGAAAGTAGGAAATCTATTTCAGTTAGAAGGTAGAACTGGGTCAGATCATGTGTCTATGTCTGAACATGACAGTAGTTCCATTCACTTATGGCATCAAAGACTGGGGCATATGAGTGAAAGAGGATTGAAAATTTTGGCTGACCGAAAGTTACTTCCTAATCTAAGATCTGGAAAATTGGATTTCTGCAAACATTGTCTGTTTGGTAAACAAAGCAAACAAAAGTTTAAAACAGGCAAACATACTAGTAAAGGCATACTTGATTATATCCATTCAGATGTGTGGGGTCCAGCTCCTACAGCTTCATATGGTGGTTCATCTTATTTTGTATCATTCATTGATGACTTTTCTAGAAAAGTGTGGGTCTACATGTTGAAAAAGAAGTCTGATGTTTTTACAGTTTTCAAGCAGTTTAGAGCATTAGTAGAAAACAGCACTGGTAGAACTATAAAATGTTTAAGAACTGACAATGGTGGTGAGTTTTCCTCCAAGGAGTTTGACAACTATTGCAAGGATGCAGGGATCGAAAGACATAAGACCACGGTTTATACTCCCCAGCAGAATGGAGTTGCTGAACGCATGAACATGACTCTTCTAGAGAGAGCAAGGTGTATGCTGAGTAACGTCGGGTTGCCGAAGGAGTTGTGGACGGAAGCAGTGGCAACTGCTTGTTATGTGATAAACCGATCTCCATCAACGGCAATAGACTGCAAGGTTCCGCAAGAGGTATGGACAGGACACCCTTGTGACTATTCTAAACTCAGAGTGTTTGGTTGTGATGCATATGCTCTAGTGCCTAAACATCAGCGAACTAAATTAGATCCAAAGTCTAAAAGGTATATCTTTGTTGGGTATGGTGATGGAACAAAGGGATTTAGATTGTGGGATCCTACTACCCGCAAAATCATCATCAACAGAGATGTAAAGTTTAATGAATCCTCTCTTGTACAGTTAGATGTAGATAGAAGATTGAAACAAGATGATGTATCTGATTTCCAGCATATTCAGTTTGACAGCATTTCTAATGATAGTCATAACGACCATAGTTCAGATTCTAGTCATGAACAGGTTTCAGAATCAGATTATGAACAGGGTTCAGATGGAGGACATGAACAGGTCTCAGATGGCGATCATGAAGAAGTTCCTTCAGTTGATAGACAACCAGTTGTGGAAGCACCAGAAACATTCTTAAGGAGATCTACAAGGATCAAACGTCGTCCGAGAAGGTATGATGATCATGTTACTTCAGTTGCTTTGATCGCTAATGATGATGAACCTTTGTGTTATCAGGAAGCTGTAGAAGGTTCAAATAGTGACAAATGGAAAGCAGCCATGAAGGAAGAAATGATGGCCCCAGTCTTTGATGCCATAAGTGAATGGACCTACTGTCATGTTCAGACACAGACACATGATCTGACCCAGTTCTACCTTCTAACTGAAATAGATTTCCTACTTTCTTAGCTTTCATCACTAGTAAGATACCTTTATAGATTTTCATAACTCCACCTTGAATTACAGTTTTATATCCATTTGAATCAAGTGCTCCTAATGAAATCAAATTTTTCCTTAAATCTGGTACATGCCTTACATCAGTTAATATTTTGGTTGTGCCATCAAACATTTGTAGTTGTATGCTTCCAATCCCAACAATATTACATGTTACATCATTACCCATGTACACAACACCATCATTGTGGCGATCATGAAGAAGTTCCTTCAGTTGATAGACAGCCAGTTGTGGAAGCACCAGAAACATTCTTAAGGAGATCTACAAGGATCAAACGTCGTCCGAGAAGGTATGATAATCATGTTACTTCAGTTGCTTTGATCGCTAATGATGATGAACCTTTGTGTTATCAGGAAGCTGTAGAAGGTTCAAATAGTGACAAATGGAAAGCAGCCATGAAGGAAGAAATGATGGCCTTAGGTAAGAATGGCACGTGGGATCTGGTTGAACTTCCCAAAGGTAGGAAAACTGTGGGATGCAAGTGGGTGTACAAGCTGAAACGGGGTGTGAATGATACGGAAGACAGGTACAAAGCTCGGCTGGTTGCAAAAGGGTTTTCTCAGAAAGCTGGCATAGACTTTCATGAGATATTTTCACCAGTGGTTAAAATTGTTTCAATTAGAACTGTGTTAGCATTAGTGGCTTTGTTTGATTTGGAGTTGCAGCAGTTAGATGTTAAGACTGCATTTCTACATGGTGATTTAGATGAGGAAATATATATGGAACAACCGGAAGGGTTTGTTCAACATCGCAATGAGAAATTTGTCTGCAGGCTCAAGAAGTCATTATATGGCCTGAAGCAGTCGCATCGGCAGTGGTATAAGAAGTTTGATTTTTTCATGTTGAGTCAGAAATATGTAAGAAGTGAATATGATCATTGTGTTTATTTTAAGCAGTTAAATAATGGCATGTTCATTATCTTAGTGTTGTATGTTGATGATATGCTTTTAGCAAGCAAAAGCATTGAAGAAATCAACAGGTTGAAGACTCAGATGGCAAGGACATTTGATATGAAAGATCTAGGAGCCGCAAGACAGTTTTTGGGCATGGAGATTTTCAGAGACAGGAGTAATGGTAAGTTGTGGCTATCACAACAGAAGTATGTTGAGAAAATACTTTTGAGGTTTGGTATGAACAATGTGAAGCCTGTGTCGATCCCTTTAGCTTCCCATTTTAAGCTTTCTTCGAGTTTATGTCCTAATACAGATGAAGAAAAGGATTATATGTCTCGAATTCCTTATGCCAATGTAGTAGGATGTTTGATGTATGCGATGGTGTGTACGCGACCAGATATTTCTCATGCAGTTGGGGTTGTCAGCAGGTACATGGCAAATCCGGGTAAAGAACACTGGTCAGCAGTGAAATGGGTGCTTCGGTACTTGAGAGGCACAAGTAGTTATTGTATTTCTTACAATAAGAGTAGTGAATATGTTTGCGGATATGTTGATTCCGATTTTGCAGGTGACTTGGATAAGAGAAGGTCAACTTCAGGGTACGTCTTTACTCTTGCAGGTGGAGCTATAAGATGGATGTCAAAGCTACAGAACATTGTTGCTTTGTCCACTACTGAAGCAGAATACATTGCTGCTTCTCATGCTTGCAAAGAGGCGGTTTGGTTGAAAGGTTTGCTTGGTGAGTTTGGTAGGTTACAGGACAACATCAGGTTACTTTGTGATAGTCAAAGTGCAATACATTTGGCTAAGAATCCGGCCTATCATAGTAAGTCAAAGCATATTCCAATCAAATATCATTTTGTAAGACAGGTTATCACTGAAAGGGGAGTCTCTCTTGAAAAGGTGCATACAAAGGAGAACTGTGCAGACATGTTCACGAAACCAGTTTTGTTGGAGAAGCTACGCTGGTGTTTGGCTTCTCTTGGCTTGCAGAAAAGATAAAATAATAATAACAGGGCATTAGGCAAATTGTTGTCAAGGTGGAGATTGTTGAGATTTTCTGTTCTAGTCAAATAGGCAAAAATCTCTGAAGGATGACAACAATAGGGATTCAGTTCCTAGATTAGCTCCAGGTTGTTGGGAGGGAGTTAATGCCTCCTATATTTGATGTGAGGGAGTTATGAGGCTATTAGATTCTCTATGCTATATAACAGGCAGTCATTCGGATGATTTGCTAAGAGAGTGTGAGGATTTCATGATGTAATCTCCTAATTTGTTTAATATATTCCTGATGCCTATGTTTGGTGGACGTAGCCCAGATTGGTTGGGTGAACCACGTTAATTCTTGTGTTTATGTGCTTGATCTTTTGCTGTGTGTATTTATGTTTGCTGTGCACCTGATCCAACAATTCTGTTGGGGATTATAAGGCACAACTGTTTGATGTTTGATCCCATGTTGGCGAAGATAGTTTTCAAATTAATTTGATGTGTATTCTTTTCCATTATCAGTGCGAATAGACCCAATATGAGATTGTGCATCATTTTCAATCCATTTATGAAAGTTCTTGAATGTTTGAAAAGCATCAGATTTGTTCTTCAATAAATAAACCTAGTACATTCTGGTGTATTCATCAATAAATGTCATCATATATTTATTTCCATTTGCAGAAGGAACAGGCACTGGACCACATAAATCTGAATGAATGAGTTCAAGTTTTCTATGTGCTCTTGAATGTGAATCATGAAAAGGCTGTTTGCTATGCTTTCCTAGAATGCAATCATCGCATTGCTTAAGTTTCCTATGAATTGTAGGCAAAGTAGCAACACCATTTTTCTTCAACAAGCAAAGGTTGTCATAGTTCAAATGTCCAAATCTAGCATGCCATAATAAACTTGATGGAAGTGTACCTTTTTCATAATGAGAATTGTATGAAAAATGTTGTGCACGAGCAGAGGTTCCTTGCAGCTTGAGAAGCCTTTATTCTTCTATTCCCTTCATGACAAGTGAGTGGTCAGATGCTTTTCTTACCTCAAGCTTGCCATCAAACATATGAATGGAATGACCTTGCTGGCGGATGTGGACCAAGGACAACAAGTTTCTCTTGAGCTGTGGGAGATATAGAACATGATGCAGAAGAAAGTCTGGAAGACCAGGTAGTTTAAGCCTGATTGTGCCAAGCCCTGGTGGCTTGATTTTTGGTTGGTCTGCAAAGTATACTGTTCCATCAACATTGTTAGTAAATTCTTCAAAAAAATCTTTTCTATGAGTCATGTGGCAAGTTGTTCCTAAATCAAGCAACCAATCATCTTTCCAAGAAGCAAGAGAAGCATTAAATAAATCTTCATTTACTCCAATATTACATTGTGCCACAACATAGTGAGTGGATTGAGGTGCTTTACCTTTGTTTGTATCATCAGTTTTACCTTTCTGTTGGTTTCTTTGCTACTCAATTTTGTCCCATGGTAAGTTGCATGTAGAGGCATCATGTGATCCATTTCTTTTGCAGCGTATGCAGTGCAAGTCTGTCTTTTCTCCTTGAGAGTGTCTGCCCCCCTTGCCTCTAAAATATCTTCCTCTTCCTCTTCGACCACCTCTCCCTCTGGAAGAATCTTGAGCAAGATTCTTTTCTTTATGAGCAAGGCACACAACCTCTTCAGAAGATTCAGGGGCTATCTTCTTTCCAAAATCTTTCTCTCTTTCAGCAAACTTTTTCACAAGAGAGTCAAAGGTGATATCTTTGAGATTTCCATTTGCTTGCAATGACTCAAGATAATTGGAGCAAGTATGATAAAGTGCCTTGAGAAAAGCGATAAGAGGAATATCCAATTCAACCTTAGTGGATTTGATATCATGCATTATAGAATTTACTTCAGATGCAAGAGCAAGAGGATCATTATTTTGTAGTTCAAGAGTGAAGAGTTTAATCATGAGTTGAAAAACTTCAAGTGCAGAATGTGAGTCATAGAGTTCTTTAAGCTTTTAAGGCTTCAAAAGCAGTTGAAAATGGCGAAATATGGCGACTCACCTCTTCATTTACAGGTGTTGCGATTAATGCATAAGCTTTGTTGTTCTTGTTTTTCCAAATGACGAGCTCTTTGTCTGAGGTAGGCTGTTTTGGCTCTTTGTCTCCGTCTCCAACACACACTCCTTTCCACAACTCATTGAAAATGAACGTGTGTTTTATCATCCGGGACCACTCAGGATAGTTCTCTTTGCCAGTAAAAACTATTCCCACGATGGATATGATTGAATGCATACTATAACAAAAAACTTCTGCTGCAAAACTTTTACTCTTAATGGAAGAAAAATATAGTTCTAATATGACTGGACAACAAACTCAACTTGATAGCAAATGTCAATATCCAAGACATATATATCAGCCTTTCTTTTGGTAATACGCACTATTCAAAATATATATCGATTTCCTTTTTTTTTTTTTACATTGATCGCCCAATGCGGCCCTTCAAAAGTTTTTAACACACAGCGGCGAATTTAAAACATGCACAAAATCAGGGATCAACTCACATACACATCATGTATAGGCAGCGTACCAAAACAGTTCAATGTATGGCATTTAACACATTTTACATGCCATGAACAACGTACCAAAACAACGTTAATACAATGCTTGTATAGCAGCGTATAGCCAAAAACTTCAATCGTATAGCCAAAAAAAAACTTCAACATATACCACCGCTTCCGCATTAACACTTAGTAAACTTGGTGTGCTTACGTAGAGCTCTAGTACCCAACAGCCGCATCATGCTCTCAGAGCTCAATTTGATAGCCTCATGATGGCTCTTGGGGCCACACAACAAGAGAACCCTCTGTTGAAACCAAAACAAAACCAGAACTATTCCACTGAACGTCTTCAACGAAGATAATGCTTCATGGGTTCAACACAGTTCTGCAGAGGAGAGTGTTCTTCAGAGTAGCTGTGAATCAAAGGGCGGAATGGTTTACTCTCACGGTTAGGGAGATGATATTCTAGATCTGTAGGATTTGCAAATACACTGAAGCCATCCCTCTCTCAACGCAGCAACGTTCCTTCATGCAGGTATGGGAACAATTTCTGAATTTAGGCAGTAAGAACAGTAGATAGACTGCGCAATAGGCACGCAGAGAGGTAGTGAACAGACTGCGCAGTAGATAGAGAGGACAAAGAACACAGTAGACAGTGGACAGAGAGCGCAGTAGGCAGACTCCACAGGGGCAGAGGACAGAGAGTAGTAGGTAGAAGGGAGTTACAACTATTTTTGGGAGCTGGCTCTGATACCATGTCAGGCCAGGCAGTAACTCCTCAAAGAAAAATTGATTCGTATATCATATTCCTTCAGGTTGGTCTTTATTATATACATGAGGGAGAGACTGTTCACTTCATCTCCCGATGATTGTTCATATTACTTATTATTTATTTACATTATATTCACCCAATCCTGATGATTAGGTGTCAACAGATATATTCTAAGAATGAGGAAGAGCATGTCAAACACTTAGCAACAATATTGAGATTGCTAAGAGAGCATCAGTTGTATGCCAAGTTTAGAAAATTCAGTTTCTTTCAGACAAAAGTTCATTACTTGGGACATGTTGTTTCCAAGGAAGGCATAGTAGTATATCCGGAAAAGATAAAAGCTATCATGGAATGGGCAACTCCTAGGAATGTGGATGAGGTTAGATCATTCATGGGGTTAACAAGTTATTATAGGAGGTTCATCAGGAACTTCTCATAGATTGCTTATCCTAATACATACTTGCAACGAAAAGGTAAGAAATTTTAATGGACAGAAGAATGTGTAGCTAGTTTTGAGTAGTTGAAGCAGTTGCTTACAAATGCTCCAGTTCTAAAGATCGCAAATCTATAAAAATAGTTTATGGGTGTACAGCCACTTACAAGAGAGGACTTGGTGGAGTCCTGATGCAGGAAGGATAGGTAGTGTGCTATGAATCAAGGAAACTGAATGAGCACAAGCATAATTATGTGACACATGATCTTGAGTTGATAGCGATCATACATGCATTGAAGATGTGGAGGCACTATCTTCTTGGAAGGAGGGTTGTATTGATCAGTGATCATAGTGGATTGAGATACTTGTTTGACCAACCGAAACTAAATACCAGGAAAGCTAAATGGTTGGACACAATCAATAAGTTTGAATTTGATATCATGTATATTAAAGGGAAAGATCAGAACAGGGTTGCAGATGCTCTTAGTAGAAGAGTATAGGTAAATTACATTGAAACTATGAGTTCATACAAGATAGATCTACAGGATTGGATCTTGCAGGTAGGATAACAGGATGGTAGGTATAGCGAGCTTAGGCACAAGTTACAGCAGGATACAGGTGATCAGGATGTATACTATCATCTCATAGTGGATGGTTAGGTTAGATTTAGGGACGGGATCTATGTGTCGGACAACAATGAGCTCAAGAAGATTATCTTAAGGGAATGTCATGCTAATTCATATTCAGGTCACCTAGGATATCAGAAGACATTGACAACAATGAAGAAGTTCTATTATTGGCTAAATTTGAAGAAGGAAGTGGTAGAGTTTATGGCAAGATGTTTAGATTGTCAACAGGTAAAGGAAGAGTGTAAGCATCCAGGTGGTTTACTACAACCAATTCTAATTCCATAGTGGAAATGGGAGGTAATTTCCATGGATTTCATTACAAGTTTTCCGAGGACATCTAGACAATAAGATTTTATTATGGTTGTGGGTGACAGGTTGACTAAGGTAACGCACTTCATTCCAGTGAAGTCTACTTATTTAGCTAATGAGGTAGCCCAAGTCTTCATCAGAGATATAGTGAGGTTGCATTGTGTTCCGAAGAAGATTGTGTCAGACAGGGATGTCAAGTTAACCTCTAAATTTTGGAAGGAATTATTTGCAAGTTTGGGTACACAGTTTTCCTTTAGTACAACTTACCATCCACAGACAGATGGAAAAATAGAGAGGGTCAACATGATTTTGGAGGACATGTTGAGAACGCATGTTATGTATCAGCAACGTGGGAAGAGTATCTTCCACTAGTTGAGTTTGCTTACAACAATGGGTATCAGGAGTCCTTGAGGATGAGTCTATTTGAGGTACTCTATGGGTGGAGTTTTAATACTCCTATGAGTTGGAGTGATCCAGTGAACATGTTATTTATAAAACCAGACATGTTGGCAGAAATAGAACAGGAAATGAAGGTTATCAAGAAGAACCTAAAGGAAACATAGGATAGGTAGAAAAGTTATGTAGATCAACATCGGGTTTTCAAGGAATTTCAGGTTGGGGAACATGTGTATTTACACATCAAACCCAAGAAGAGCTCCTTGAGGATTGGGTCATGTGCAAAGATAGCACCTCGGTATTGCGGGCCTTTCTAGATCGATCAGTGGCTTACAGACTTGCATTGCCTCTAATTGTGAAATTCCATTATGTTTTCCATGTGTCTTTACTTAAGAACTATGCTAAAGATGTTGATCATGTGATTCATTGGTCTATATTGTAGGTGAAACCAAAAGGAGAATTCCAGCTAGAACCTCAGTGCATTTTGTAGAGAGAGATGCCCATGCTCCGAAACCGAGAAATCGAGCTAGTTAAAGTGCACTAGAAGAACTTTGGGCCTGATGAAGCTACATGGGAGATGGTTGATCAGATGCGGGATATGTATCCTTCATTGTTTGTCGGTGGAGGCAAATAAGTTTTGGTATATGTACATATTTATATATGGTCGTCATTGTAAATACCACAATGAGTTGTGTTATAAATCTCCAATAAGCAGTATGGTTGTCATGTTGGTTTGCTTTTCAGCAGGTTGTTCATTGTAAATACTGCAATGAGCCAAGTTATAAAGCTTCATGGGCAGTATGTTTGGTTTTCAGTGCCCTTGCTAGTTGCAGGTGTCATTGAACACTAAGGACAATATTGCCCTAAGGGGGAGGGGTTTGTAACAAACCTGAGTTAAAAATTCATGTAACAAAGTTAATAAAGGAAAAAATATGACGAAAGTCATGGGACATGTATTCCAAGTTGAATGTTGGGAAAAAACATAGTGACGAGGATATGGAAATTGGCAAAGGCAATGGAAAAGGCTATGGAAAGACATGAGGCATTTATTGGCATTTTATTTATGAAAATAATGGAAATTAGGAGAAAAGGAAGGTGAAAGGTCACATGTTGCATGTGAGGAGGAAAATGATGAAAATAGGGGCCTCAATGATAAAAAGGCTTATGAGGATCAATTCATAGTTTTTTGTCAGTTTAAGCTTGGATCTCTCTCTCTACTCTCTTTCTCACACTATTACACACTTAGAATTTTCTTAGAGCACTCTTGGAGCGTTGTGGCATACTTTGAATTTCAAGCAAGAAGGCAAAGGAAGAGCAAAATGTGCAAGGGAACATCAGGATCAACAACTACAACGAGTTTTTCTTGTAGGTACTTAGTTGCATGTATGATTTCCTTGCTAGTTTTGACATGCATGTCATATTATGCATGTGGTTATTTGGGTATGATCTGTCATTGGCATGGAGGATTACCTGGATTGATAGTGGTTTTGCCTATCCTTTCTATTTCCTGGATAACCATGGTGTTGTGGGTTTTACCTTTTGTTTTTGGTTGGTGCTCATGTTCCTTATAGTTGTGGGTTGAGTTATTAGTTCCTAGAGCCTTGGTTGGACAAACGCTCTGGAAGCTCTGTAACAACTTGGGTTAAGTTACTAGTCCTAGAAGCCTTGGTTGGAAAAACACTCTGGAGCCCTTGGTGGCTTGAGTTACTAATCCTGGAAGCCTTGGTTGGATAAACTCTCTGGAGCCTGTCAATAGTTATGGGTTGAGTTACTAGTCCTGGAAGTCAGGTTGGAACAAATGCTTCAGAGCCCTAGACAACTTGGATAGATAATGATCTAGTGATGGTTAGTGATGTCCAAACATGAAGTGGAATCACTATTTGAGGGTTGAGGTGGTTTGGCCTTTGAAAGCCTTGGTTTGGTTTTCTTAGTTTACTCTATGGGATCCCACATTCATGCTTGGAATATGGCACAGGGGTGATTTGATGAAAGAAAGATTCGGTTCATTCCAATCTATGGTTGGGTGGTACGTGGAAATCCCTGAATTGGTTGGATTTGCATAGGTTAATAAGTGCTCTTTTCCTCTTGTGTTCTACGTGTAAATGCAATTGTTATTATGTGGCTATGACAATTGTTCTATTATTTTTGTTTATTTGGTTATATATTGGTTACAATCACGGTTAATGACATATTTGAGTTATGGCTCTCATCATGTTTTGGTTAGTAGGTGAAAAGTTAATGAAAGAATGACCTAATAGATGATAATGAAATTATTGTGAGAGGTCATCACACCTTATTGACAATTCTCAGAAAAGTATGAGACCCCTATGATCATATATGTAATTATGACTTGTAGATTACATGTTCATGATGTGTTTGATGAAATGTTTGTCATAGATAGGCCTGATTAGGTCAAGTTCTTGTCTAAGTTTTGTGTGAAAGGCTTTGTCTTGGTGTCATTCATTGTTCTGGAAAGTTTTATGAAGTTCTGGGCAGTGGTCTGGAGACTAGCCTGAAAAGTGGCTTAAATATTATAGCCGTTGGCAGAAAACTAGGTGAAATAGTCTGTAGTGACATGGAGACCTTGTTGTGGGAGCGAATGGAGGATTACAGTCACATGGAGGGCTTGTGTTATGCAACCAGTTCACAAAATAGAAGAAAAGATAGATCAACGACTTGAGAAATAGCCTCTTCGAGGGGGAAATCTCCTTTACATCACATAAATGAACAATTCTTGGATGATAGAAATGATAAGACTTCCTTGGTATATATAGAAGTCTAAGGGGATTTAATATGATTAGAGTCTACATAACAATAGTAATGTAAGGGCACAACAATAAAAATAGCGGGCTTCTATAGGGCACAACAATAACAATAGTGGGCTTCTATAGGGCACACCAATAACAATATGGGGGATACATGGGCATAACAATAACAATAGGGGACTACACTAACAATAACAATAAGGGGGATACACTAGTATTATAGGTACCTAACATGCCCCTCTCCTTCAAAAAAGTGTTTTCTTCAAAGCTTAAGTAGTTTCAGATGCTTCTATATAAAATTCTCATCCTCCCATGTGGAATCTTCAATGGGTAATTTCTTCCACTTAATGAGATACTTTGAAATTAATCGATTATGTAATTGTTGGGTTCTTGTTTCCGTGACTGCTTCAGGTTCAAATATGATTTTTCCTTCTTCGTCAAGTTCTGGTAACACTGTTTGAACTGGGATCTTATCATCGATAACCTTCTTTAAGCATGAAACATAGAAAACTGGGTGTACTACGGAAGATGCATGCAACTCTAATTTGTATGCCATAGTACCAATCTTTTGCAACAACTTGTAGGGACCATAATACTTGGGTGATAATTTATTATCCTTCTTAGCTTGCTTGAGGGAGATTTGTTTGTATTGTTGTAGCCGTAAAAATATCCAGCCACTTACATCAAAACTTTTTTCACTGTGATGTCGATTTGCCTGTTGTTTCATTCAATTATGCACTAGAGTGAGGTTGTCCTTTAAGACATGGAGAACTTGTTGTTAATACTTGATGTGATCTTCCACTATTTGAACTGTAGAATTTTCTCTTAAAGATGATGTGATGGATGGTGGATGGTGAATGTATGGTGGGGTGATTGGGGGTTTACTTCAGTTAAAAAGCAAGTTAACTCAGGGGTTGGGCATGTGGAGTGGTTGGTTAGCCCCTAGGGGTCTTGTAGCTCTTGAGGAAGGTCAATTTGGTTTTGGTTTGTCAATTCCACTTCCTTAACTGTACTTGGGAAGTTGAATCGTATCGTAGTAATGCTTCGTCACATATTTACCTAGGTGGACTAGTTAGCTTGGGTAAGTATGGGAGGATGATGTTACAATATTTTATAAACATTAACAAATATTATAATTTTCTCAACCCTCTATGAATCCTATATCTAGGCATAAACCATTTAATATTAGAGATGGTTATTTGATTTTCATTATCAAACCCCATGTCAAGTAATTTTAGCTTTTGTTTTTAAATCATACGGAAACATGACAATTTTTCTCCTTTTCTTGATGAGAAAATATATATCTGCTTCTTGTCGATGACAACAAATCAATTGTCAAATAACAATAATATTTTAATGCATTTAATGGTAATTTACATTGTTTCCATATTGATCAGGTGCTCAAAATTATGCTTAAAAATCAAAGTTGTAAGAATGGCGTGGAACCTAAACGAACACGTAGTGCTCATCATCCTGAATCCGATGCAACTCATTTCACGCAAAACAGACACCGAATGGCTTTAGAAACACATTCTGTTCACTTTGGCAAACAGGTAATTTTTTTGAAAAAAAAGGAATAACCTAGTTAGTAATCCGTACTGCTGACTAGGCTGCCCAGTTGGCGCTGACTGTGCAGCTGAGGTGGCACTGTAATCTCATCAGCAAATGGTTGAGTGCCATGTGGCACGTTCGTACAAGCATGAGTTGGAAAGATGCTATTGGTTGAAGGCTATACAGGTGGACCAATGAGAGGGTGACACATGGCAAACCCGGAGGCCACCACGTGCCCTCTCAAAGGTCGAATAAAATTTTATGTGGGGAGGCCAGGGTCGAACCCGCGACCTCACCCACAACAACACCAAGCTTTACCACCATGCCCACAGGTTGGTTCTTAACTAACACATCGGAAGCGTGTCAGTGTTAAAGAATCGGCTCCAGAGCAAGCCAGGGTTGCGATGTGATCATATATCGCAAAAGGAACGAAACTACAGAAATCGGCCCCTTGCATACCCGGGTTGTGATGCGATAATCACAATCGCACATTGCAAAAGTGCAGAGTCCCATATATCTGTTATCCCTTGACTCCACCGATTGTGAATTGCGATGGATCCCAGCTGCGATAAGATTATGGGTTCGAGTTAATAGTTTCGTCAAGTTCGTCGTATCGCAATCGCACATAGCCCCACTGCATTCACAGACCATAAGACCGTCAGTTCTCACCGATTGTGATTTGCAATGGAGCTGCCGGAACCATTGCCTTAATTGTCGAACCTAACCACCTTGCATGTGACCACCTGGCCTTAACCACAAGATAGGCGGGGAAGTTGGCAAGACGCCAATTTTGGCGGAACTACCATAATTAACTCTAGATAATGAATTTAACTGGCGGTTAGCTAGATTTGGAGGAGGAAATTGTGGAAAGGCCGACAGAAGTCATAACTAAAGAAGTTTTCGACCAAATGAGGAGAAATAGAGTTTAGGGTGCCATTTTTAGTATTCTGGACTGATTGGAGCAGGTTTCAGAAGCATTTGAGCATTGTAAACACATATTTTTACACTTTTGAGCATAATAAAGAGGCCCAAGCCATTGGAAGCTGGACCAATGAGACGTAGCCCTGGAGGGGTGAACTCCTTTATCATGTTCCTTTGTAATGTGTTTTTGATGATGTTTTGTACATGTTTATGCCGCTATAAAGTTTTTTTTTTTTATGATAAATTGCTCATAAATTAACATAAAAACTCATTTTTCACTTGCAAAAATTCATTAATCCTTAAGCACAATGAAAGCATTTTGTTTCTAATCTGAAGAGGATCTTAGCACATAATATAATATTCTAAATTAGGTCATTTTGGTATCATAGCACTAGGTTTAATTTGCGAAAGAAGTATTTAATTGTTTACAAGTTTATGTCATGCTTACAAGGTTAAAACTCAAAAGAGGTGAAGGAAACTGATCCAGGTGGATATTGGTGGCCACCTACCAAGTCCACCTGGACCCCCACCATTGTCTTTCTCAGCATTTTCAGTTTCCTTAATTGTAGCACAACTTACTATTTTTATCAGTTTTCCGGGTCCTGAACTTCTGGAGCCGTTTTGAGGCCCTAAACGACGTTTTTTGGGGAATCCAGGGGCAACATGGGTCCATGGAATGGACCGACGTTGCCCGTTCCAACAATGATAGTGCTCGGATAGATCTTTCTAATGAGCTATTGTACGTGTCAAACGGAAATCATATGCCAAAGTTACGACCACGGGAAGTTGATGTACCAATTTACCCCAAACGGGGCCCACAGTTTGGCGTTTCATCTCCTAGGGTTAGGTTTTGGAATGTTAAGGGTTTTCCATTGTTTCTCAACAATAAATAGGCCTTCGAGCCTCATTGTAACGGAGTTCAGAGGCATGTAGCCATCACATCTCTTCTCAGAGATAAGCTACCATCGCCCTAGCTGGTTTATTTCCATTTCTGGTTGTAAGCATATTTCAGTATTTTCCATTAATGAAATGAAGTATTATTTCCGCTGCATCTTTGTGTATATGGTTATCTCTGTAATTTGTTGCATTCCTGTTTAAATCCGGATCAGTGGTATCAGAGTGGTCTGCTTTTTCTCTGTTTTTCTCTGCATGTCCCCAACAAGGTCGGGATATAAGGGGTTAGGGCTTGAACTGGTTGAACCTTTGCAAGACCAGCCTCGCAAATCCCGATGGCCTCCCATGGCGGACGAGAAGAAAGACGAGGGGGCAGGAGATCCCATCAAAATCTTGCTCGAAGAAGCCCTCGAGCGACAATGGAACGCGATGATGGACAACTTTGCCCAGATCCTTCAACGGCTACCCAGAAGCAACGCATCAGCTTCCAGCAGCTACTCTGGAAACGCCACACCCTTTAAGGTACAAGTTAATTTTGAAATCCCCATATTCGAGGGTCAGATAGACGCAGATGCCGTAGATAAATGGTTAAATCTGCTAGAGGGTTATTTTTCTGTTCATGAATTTTCGAGTCGGGAAAAAATTGTTTTTGCTCTTCTCAAAGCAGCCCCCCACGTCAAGGACTGGTGGGAAACCTACTGCGAGCAGAAGGATGAAAGTACTGGCTCACTATTTTCAGCCGCACCCACCTGGGATTCGTTCTGGGATGCCATCAAGGAGCAGTACTACCCTGTCGGAAGCTATGAGGATGAATACATAAAGTGGACCACGCTGCGGCAGGGAAGGGACCAAGACGTGCCGGAGTTCACCAATCTTTTCCATACCCTTCGCACAAAGTTGGGTATCAAGGATTCGGAGCAACATTTGATACTCAAATACCGTGGCTGCCTGCACAAGTACATCCAGGAAGAAATACAATTCCTAAACATCCCCTCGCTCGGCGCAGCATACCGATATGCCATCAAGGTCGAGCAGAAGTTTAAACAAAAGAAGCGAGACTTTGGATCTGCGAATCCAAAGCAGGGGAAAGGTGCCCCTAAACCACAAAACAAAGGACAAAGCCAAGGCGGGACAACCCAAGACAACCAACCGAAGCTGCAAGCAAAGAACAATGCCGCGAAGCCGAGAAAGGACACTGGAAAATGGTGCGAGTTCCATAAGAGCTCCAGTCACAACACAAGTGAGTGTCGGGCCAAGCAGTCACTGGTGGCTGAGCTAAAGGTTTCAGAATCAGATGCATGTTCCGACTCTGAGTCAGAACCCGATAAGGGGTATGAAAAAGGGAAGCAGATCATTGATGCGGATCCCAGCGCCACTGTTGCTACCGCAAAGATCCAGAAAAATGAACCCGAAGATCCAGAGGAGGAGGAGCGTCTCTTCCACTCCCAGATGTGGGTAAAGGGTTCCCCGATACAGTTCATTGTTGATAGCGGGAGTCAAAAGAACCTCATTTCGGCAGAGGTCGTGAAGCAGTTGGGCTTACCGACCACAGCACATCCACAACCATACACCATTGGGTGGCTTCACCAAGGACGAGATCTTTGCGTGAGCCAGCAGTGTCGCCTTCCATACAACATCAAGCCCTTCACGGATGAGGTATTGTGTGACATTGCTCCCCTTGAAGTTTGTGATGTATTACTAGGACAACCATACTTGTGGAAGCGACATGTTGTGTATGAATCAAGGCCCCGTGCTGTTATTATTACATTGGGAAATAAGTTGTTCAGGATACCAGAGGTAGCACCACCTGCCGCCATCTCTTTGATTACTGCAAAACAATGCAGTAAGATCATTTCCAAAACCAGGAAATTTGTTTTCCTGATGATACGCCCTCAAGGAAAGAAGAAGACAGTGGTCGTAGCCTCCAAACGGGGTCCCTTTGCACGACAACTACAGATGGACAAGGTTGTGGAGGAGTACGAGGACATCTTCACCTCCCCGACAGGGGTTCCTCTGCATTGTCAAGTCAAGCACTCCATCGATCTGACCCCAGGTGTGCCGCTACCCAATGGACCAATTTATCGGCGCTCCATTCTGGAGAACAATGAAATCAAGAGGCAGATTCAGGAGCTCCTGCAGAAAGGTCACATCTGTCCGAGTTCATCGCCCTGTGGGAGCCCGATCATGTTGGTACAGAAGAAGGATGGGACGTGGAGACTCTGTATTGACTATCAGGCGCTGAACAAGATCACTGTCCGTAATAGGTACCCGATCCCGCGGATTGATGACCTCCTAGACCAACTAAAGGGGGCGAAATATTTCAGCAAGATCGATCTGAAGTCAGGATATCACCAGGTACCAATCGAACCCTCTGATGTGTGGAAGACTGCCTTCAAATCCAAGGAGGGCCTCTTCGAATGGTTGGTCATGCCTTTCGGATTGACGAATGCTCCTGCAACCTTTATGAGGCTAATGGATGACATCTTGCGGCCATTCACCAACTCCTTTGTAGTAGTATACTTGGATGACATTCTGATCTTCAGCCAGAGTTGGGAAGAGCACCTCCACCACATCCGACAGGTTCTCCAAACACTGCGGCAACACAAGCTATGTGCCAATTTGGAGAAATGCACTTTTGGCATGACCCAGGTTCAGTATCTGGGATACATTATTGATGAACAGGGGGTGCATTGATCCAGCCAAGATCCAAGTCATTCAGGATTGGCCCTCTCCAACCACTCTAACAGAGCTCCGCAGCTTTCTAGGTCTTGCCAACTTCTACCGTAGGTTTGTGTTGGGGTTTTCTCATATTTCTTGGCCCTTGAGTCAAGTCACCAAGGGCGGGGCGAAAGCAAAATTCTTTTGGTCTGAATCTCAACAGAAGGCATTCAGGGAGTTGAAGGATCGCCTCTGCACGGCACCAGTGCTCGCGTTACCAGATTTACAACAACCATTTGAGGTCGAGACAGATGCCTCTGACTATGCTATTGGGGCAGTCCTTACTCAACATGGACATCCAGTGGCATATCACAGTGAAACACTTTCAGACACAGTCCGGAAGTACCCCACTTATGATAAGGAGATGTATTCCATTGTACAGGCCTGCCGACAATGGAAGCATTACATTTTGGGGAAGGAAACGGTCATCCACACAGACCACCGACCTCTGCAGTTCATACAGACCCAAGGGAAATTGCAGAATGATCGCCATCAGAAGTGGTCTACATACCTGCAACAGTTTCACTTGAATATCAAGTATAAAAAGGGCAGCACCAATAATGTTGTAGATTGCCTCAGTCGGCCACCGATCATGGCGCTAACCATCGTGCTCAACTCTTGTGGGCACGAGACTTCTGATTGGCCACTTCTCTACAAAAGCGACCCAGAATTCGGCCACACATACCAAACACTCTTGGAGGGTTGGCATGTTGCAGATTTTCACCTCCAGGATGCCCTATTATGCCACCTCGGTCACCTTTGTGTTCCTTCAAGCGAGCATGCCAAGATGATTTGGGAAGCACACTACAGTCGGGCTGCTGGGCATTTCGGGGTCGAGAAAACAGTGGCAGTACTGCAAAATTATTTCTATTGGCCGAATCTTCGACAGGATGTTGGGAAGTACATCCAATCATGTACTGCCTGTGCCATTGCCAAACCGACCATTAAGAAGCACGACCTCTATACCCCGTTGCCTACCCCTAGTCGACCTTGGGAATCCATCTCCATGGATTACATGTCAGGCCTTCCTTCCACTAAGCATGGAAATGACTGTGTTTTTGTGGTCGTCGACAGGTTCTCGAAGATGGCCATTATGGTGCCCTGCAAGAAGAATATCACAGCAGAAGCCACTGCTAAACTCTTCTTTGAACGAGTGTGGGTGCACTTTGGGATCCCACAGTTTATCATCTCAGATCGGGACAGTCGGTTTCTCAGCACATTTTGGTCCAGTCTCTGGTCAATGCTGGACACCAAACTCACGAAGTCCACAACCTTCCATCCTCAAACTGATGGCCAGACAGAGGTTGTCAACAGGATGATTGTGCACATTCTGCGCATGTATAACTCAAAGCATCCACGCACATGGGACGAGAGCCTCCCCTATGTTCAGCACAGCTACAACCGAGCTCTTCATAGCTCCACTGGCCATAGCCCTTTTCAGGTGGGTTTGGGATTCCAGCCACTATGCCCCATTGATGTGGCCATGCCACTTGCAGCTACTCACATGAATTTAGCTCATGTCCAGTCCGAAACAGATAAGGCCACCAGCTTCATTGAGTGCATCCAACATATTCGCCAGCAGGTCCATGACATTCTTGAGAAATCAAATGCCAAGTACAAGCAACGACATGATCAACACCGGGTTCCACACAAGTTTCAGGTGGGCGACAAAGTCTGGTTGCATTTGCAAAAGGAACGCCTTACTGGAGCCTATCGGAAATTGAGACCACTCCGATATGGTCCTTACACCATTACTAAGGCTATGGGAGACAATGCATTTGAGCTCAGCATTCCCCCATTCCTTGGCCTGCACGCAGTGTTCAATGTGGACCGCCTTCGGCCATACTTTCCACCATTGCTAGACACATCCGACATTGCAGAACAGCTCAAACCCACAGAATTAAATCCAGATTGCATGGAACAAGCTGCAACTGATCGGATCATGGACACACAGATCAAGAACACTCGCCAACAGAATATCCAACCGTATCGAGTTGTCAAAGCAGGCAAACTCCTTCAGCAAGGCAAGTGGCTCACCAGGGAACAAGTTCAGCAGAAGTTTCCTCATCTCATGGAGGAGCTCAACGCAATGGGGACCATTGCTTCCTAAGGGGGGAGGAATGATCCAGGTG
Organism: Pinus tabuliformis; assembly: GCA_031772625.1. NCBI lineage: Eukaryota > Viridiplantae > Streptophyta > Pinopsida > Pinales > Pinaceae > Pinus > Pinus tabuliformis. Next base: position 851,965,564 of record CM062820.1, on the reverse strand, counting down.
GATATTGGTGGCCACCTGCCAAGTCCACCTGGACCCCCACCATTGTCTTTCTCAGCATTTTCAGTTTCCTTAATTGTAGCACAACTTACTATTTTTAGCAGTTTTCCGGGTCCTGAACTTCCGGAGCCGTTTTGAGGCCCTAAACGACGTTTTTTGGGAATCCGGGGCAACATGGGTCCATGCAATGGACCCATGTTGCCCGTTCCAACAATGATAGTGCTTGGATAGATCTTTCTAATGAGCTATTGTACGCGTCAAACGGAGATCATATGCCAAAGTTACGACCCCGGAAAGTTGATGTACCAATTTACCCCAAACGGGGCCCACAGTTTGGCGTTTCATCTCCTAGGGTTAGGTTTTGGAATGTTAAGGGTTTTCCATTGTTTCTCAACAATAAATAGGCCTTCGAACCTCATTGTAATGGAGTTCAGAGGCATGTAGCCATCACATCTCTTCTCAGAGAGAAGCTACCATTGCCCTAGCTGGTTTATTTCCATTTCTGGTTGTAAGCATATTTCAGTATTTTCCATTAATGAAATGAAGTATTATTTCCGCTGCATCTTTGTGTATATGGTTATCTCTGTAATTTGTTGCGTTCCTGTTTAAATCCGGATCAGAAACCTGGTTGGAAGCCCTGAAGTTGGGTCAAGGGGAAGGAGAGTAAGGTTGCCAGAATCTCCAACACCAGTTCAGCCTCAAGTTGCAGTTGAGATTCCAGAGATCATGTCTCATGAAGGAGAACCTACAAACATGACAGGAGATGAGAAGACCTTCATAAAGTCTTTCTTTGATATGAAAGAGATGGTGAAGGTCCTCTATGAAGAGAGGAATACGAGGTTGCAAGGGGAAAGTTCCAAAACTCCCAAAGGAAAAGGATCTTAAGGAGGTAATGGAAATGGAGACAAAAATCCACCCTCTCCACCATCTTCTTCATATTCTTCTTCACAAGCATCTTCACCCTCTTCCACTAACACAACCCTCACTCATACTCATCATCATACTTCAAAAGGAACTGGTAAATCACTTTTTTGAAAACTTGATGTTAAATTTGAGCTGCTCATGTATAATGGTGAAGTGAATGCAAAGAAGCTTGATAATTGGATTCGTCAGTTGGAGGTCTATTGTAGATTCAAAACCTTCAAGAGGATGACATAAATATTCAGTTAGCTTCCTTGAGAATGGAGGGTGCAGCACTAGTATGGTGGGAATCAAAGGCCCAAGAGGAGATTAAAAAACACGATAAGATCTCAATTTCTTGGAATGATTTCATTACTGCAATCGAAAGATAATTATACCCTCTAGCTTACTTACACAAAGCCATCATGAATTGGCAGAACTTTAGACAGCTTAAAGGTCAAAATGCGCAAGATTACACCCAAGAATTCAAAAAAATGTCTTTGATGTTAGGTATAGATTTGTATTCACATGAAACATTGTTGAAGTACATAAGGGGTTTACAGAGTTACCTTAGGCATACTATCTTAATGTTTAATCCCAATAATCTAAATGATGTGTGTGTGCAAGCCACTCATCTTGAGGCAAGAGGGAAAAACACTCTAGAAGAAGGTAGTAAAAATCCATTTAAGGGTAAAGAGAAAGAAAAGGGTTTCAAGGGAAAGAAAAATTCATCCATTAAAAAGGAAGGAGAGAAAACAATATGTAAACATTGTTCTAGAGAGGGTCACATTGAAGCTCATTATTGGAAGCTTCATCCCGAAATGAAACCAAAGAAATTCAACAACAAAGGAAAAGAAAAGACAGTTGTCGTCATTCAAGAGGATTTGGGATCCGATTCGGGTGATGAAACTAAAATTACAACCATGGGTATAAAAGGAAAAGAATCCATTGCTAGCACTAGTATATCAAATTGTCACACTAGTACTCCAAATGAAGAAACAAGGATTGAATTTTTCATGCAAGGGTTAGCTCAAAACATACAAAAATCGACACACTTTTTGATAGTGGGTCTCAAGCCAACTTGATATCTGATGACTTAGTCAAGAAACTTAATCTTGAAACCATTTTACATCCCAAGCCATATCCATTGGGTTGGATAAGCAAGGACGAGAATTAAAAATGAAATTAGAGCCCATCAACTCGAAAATGAGTTGCTTACGTTAGACCCCAATAATTTTTCTTCCATTGAAGATTTTTGTCCAAGTTCAAGACCCTTAGACTTCTCTTGGAAGGTGTTAAGGTTAAGAAAGAAGATGGTATCCTTATCTATTCCGTTCTTACTAAGTTAGGACCAACCTACTCTGTGTTTGTTTCCACCTTCCATTATACTAGAGAAAACTTTGTTTTTCAAGGACAAGCCTACAAGTCCCCCTATTTGATGCCTTTTGTGATTCTTTTATAAGAGAACAAGAAAAATTCTTACATCTTGGTATTCTTAATATTGGAAACACTTCTAAGAAAGCCTTAATAGCCTAGGAACAACCAAATTCAAAGAATCCTAAGAAGCATCATCCTAAAAAGAATGGTCCTAAACCAAACAAGGGTCCTAAGCAATTTCAATCTCAAAATGAAAAATCAATTCAACAAAATGATAAGGCAAATAAAAACAAAGGGAAGAACACTGATAGACATTGCAACTTTTGTAATCATGGTGACCACTTAGAATCCAAATGCTTTAAGAACATGGAAGCCTTGGAAGCGGCAATGAAGAAGCATAACATCCATTTGGAGCACTCTTCAACTTCAAATTCATCTTCAGGAATAACACTTTCTGCATGTGGTTGTCAAGCATCTCGGTCTGGTTATGCACTAAACGCATCTTCTTCTTCTCATTCTCATGGGTGGTTCATTGATTCTGGAGCTTCTTATCACATGGCCTAGAACAAAGCCATGTTTTCTTCTTTAAATGATTGTAACAACAAAAATATATATGTTGGTGATGATAGATCTGTTAGTGTTTAGAACTATTCATCTAGACAATGGTCAATTTAATGATGTATTATGTGTTCCTACCTTATCCTGCAACCTTCTATCTATATATCAAATAACTCATTCATGTGAAGGTAAAATTGTTGAGTTTTCACCTCATGATGTTGTAATTAAGGACCTAAGAGATCCTAGATAGATTTTAGATACTGGCATTGCTGATGATTCTACAAGGTTGTATAAGTTTAACAACTTTGGGTCATCAACTCTTCCCTCGGTGTTTATTGCTCATAACGACGAAGTGAGCAAACTTTGGCATGAACGATTTGGTCACTTAAACTATCACTCCCTTAAAAATCTATGTAAAGACAATATGGTGACAGGTCTTCCTATGGTATCTTGCAGAGATGGTGTTTGTTCCAAATGTGTACTCAAAAAACATCATCAAGATAGTTATGAAAGACATGCATCTTGACATGCCTCAACCCCTTTACACCTTGTGCATAGTGATTTATGTGGTCCACTTCCAGTTGTTTCATTCTTTGGATATAAGTATTTCTTAACTTTAATTGATGATTTCTCCAAATACACTTGGGTATACTTCTTAAAAGTCAAGAGTGAAGTCTTTAACATGTTCTTGGTCTTTAAGGCCTTTGTTGAGAAACAATATGAACATCAAATTCTTAAGCTAATATATGATAATGGTGGAGAATATGTTAACAACAAATTCATCAACTTTTGCACTAAGCATGGAATTCAACTGCAACATACTGTTCCATATACTCCACAACAAAATGGTGTAGTTGTAGAGTCCAAGAACTACTTTATCTTGACATCCTTTTTGTCCATATTTACCTCATTTTTCCTATCGCTGTCATCCAAATAAATGTAATAAACATAAGGTTTTGATAAGGTAAACATTCATATGTCCTATTTTTCATATTTTGTCAATATGCATTATTGTTTTATTACATACAGCTACAGAATTGACCTAATTTTGCAGTTAATCCATAGATTTGCAGCTACTTCCATTGTTGACAGGGTTCGAGTGTGCCAGCTCAGCAAAGGAGTATATGGGTAGATAGGGAATGATACTCTCATGGATTTCTTCCTATTTACTTGAGTTAATTCATCAGGAGATTCGCACTACAACATGGTCAACCATGATAATTAACAACAAGATAACGCGCTAGAACAGAGTCCGAGTTTTAAGAGATTTCATTGATTTTCTTTTAAATAGAAAATCAACAAATAAGCGATATGATTTAGTTTTGATAAGGATTATAGTGATGTCTTGTAAGCTTAAATTTCTTGTATTATTAACAAAAGACTATAAAAACAATGGAAACTCTATGTAATGGGTGCACCACCGTATGTAATTTTGAGCATCCTGTAGAACTATTTTTCGCTTAATGCAAAGATCTTGTTTCATACATTTTATGTGTTGTTGATTTAAGGCGATTGACTGCCTCGTGGAGGGCCCCTGCGCGCAGATCAAGTCTTTGATTCACTGCAATTATATTTTCTTTTGTTTCATAGATTTAATTCATGGATGCCCTGTTTTCATATTTTTAAGATGCAGTTCAATGAAGTTCGCAACTAGGTTCACTTGATTGATCTTTGTATCGTTAATTTTGTTTGCTTAATATCTAGCATAAACTCAGTCATTTTGTTTGCTTAATACCTAGCATAACTCAGTAATTTTGTTTCATTCATAGCTTAGTTATTTCATAGCTCAGTAATCTCATTTCTGTTTTGCTTTTGCATTGAAATAAAGTTACAGTAGATAAGAGTGACAGTGTTTCTCATCATTTGAATTCAAGCACATTTCATTTTCCAAGTTGATAGATTAAGATTTTCTTTATGTATTTTCACGCTTTCATAAATTAGATTTGTTTAGATGCAGCATAAAAATCCAAAAACAATTGATAAGCTGAAAAGAAGATTAACTTAACGTATTCTAAAAACTCAATTCAATCAGAAATAATTCTAAAGATAACATTTAGGATAATCAATTAACAATAAAATCTTAGAAGTAACATTCTAGTATATGTAATAACATCATATCAACACTAATTCTAGAGTTTGACATTAACTTATATAACAATAACATAATCACCTTAATGACATAAAAGACTTCTAGCACATACAATGCACTTACACATCATTAGTTTACCTGCGCTGGTCGATAATTTATGCTTACAATTTAAGAACATTAAATTGACTAAACAATAGTTGAAAGGAAGAATAACACCTTAAATGAAATGGCTAATTATTTGCTTCAATCTAAAGGACTTAGTCTTAAATTTTGGGCAGAAGCAATTAACTGTGCAATTACAAGTAAATCGCACTCCTACTAAGGTTTTAAATAATATCACTCCAGAAGAAGGATGGAGCTCAATTAAATCATATGTAAGTCACTTTCGTGTTTTTGGAAGTGAGGCATGGGCCCATATTCCAAATGACAAACATAAAGCGTTAGAACCTAAGAGTGAAAAATGTATTTTTGTTGGATATTCTGAATATGTCAAAGGATATAAACTTCTTCAACCTAAATAAAAAAATGTTATCATTAGAAGAGATGAAAAGTTTGCTAAAAATTTATCAGCCTATGAGCCTAGTTCGGCGGATGTTCCTCCTCTCTCTATGTAATGTTCCTAAACATGAATGTATGTGATATACAAAGCATGCAAACAATCTAGCAATTAGAAAAACGAAATATACATTAAGCATCCATGGAAACACTAGAAATAGAGAACTATTGAGCCATTTTATTGCTTATTTAGGAGCAAATACAATAGTAAAATAAAATGGTGCACTTGGGCTTGTCTCAGTGGACATACATGAAAAAACCCAAGTGAGAAAATGTTGAACTGAAGGCTTCTACAACTGCTGCACAAAATTGAACTGCCCTGCTCTAGAAAATTACTTTGTCTACTGACTTCGAAGGGCTGGAATCACTACTTCCCATGCTTAGAAAATTATGAGATTTCAGCTCCTTGCTCCTTGGCCTAAACCCAGAAAAAACCATGAAGGAATTGGCCAAATGTTGAACTTGGAATTTTGGCCCAAATTCCCCTTAGCTCCTATAGGTGCTAGCTGAGTTGGGACCCCTGTTTGACCCCTTAGATATGCCTGAAAAATTATATAAACTTAGGAGTGTGATAATTTCCAAAAACCTAGAAAAACCCAGAAAGGGTTTCCCTGGGTTCCAACCTTCAAAAATTGACCCTTCACAACTTGACGCTCCTCCAATTTCGAATTTTGTTGCTGTCATTGATCCTGTCAATCTCTTCTCTCCCAACTCCAACAATCCTCCTCAAATGTCCCTCCAAGTGATCTCCTACTTCACTCAGCCAGCTCCAGCTCTACAATTCCTTCCTCCAATTCCCACGTGAGCCTAGTGATGGCTCTCTGCGCAGGCCCAGGTAACTGTAAATTAGACTGCTAGGATGTTGGCTCTGCTGGTTCCGAAATCGCAAGAAAGTTTGGCCCTTTTCTATTCTCCCAATCCTCTAAATATCCCAGTAAATGCTTGATCATTGATAGCTCCAAACTCCCCTTGCGTATTCTCCAACTAGCCAAAAATACGCACTTCCTATTGTGGTTGAATGGTAGTGCTGTAACACACTCCTGAAACTCCTGAAATACTTGCGGGCATGGATGGTCCCCTGAAGTAGAGGTTGAATCTCCCGCTTGAGAGATTTGTGGCTAAATAGCCGGTTGACTCAACTAAACAACAGAGTGAATAGTCAAGTAATTTTGATTGCAAGGTGTAAGAATGAATCCAAAATGAGAGTTGCTCCCTCATTATAACTCCTTGGGCCTCCCTAGCCTCATGTGGGCCCCTCCATCCACCTATTCGAATTTCCCTCCAAGATATTCAAATGGGACAATTCAAACTCCCATGTAGGTGGCCTCCACATTCCACTAGCAACCAAGTAAAGTCGAATTTCCTCGTACATCCCTAAGTAAAAAATTATGGGTTCTCTTCCTTAGCCAAAATTGTTCAAAACTGTGTAGCAACATCTTGTTACAAATGTGTTTGAGAAGGGGCATGACAATCCTCCCCTCCCAAATGTTGATTTCCCTCAAGCAACCTCATAGTTGGGTGCTCCAAAATGTGCTCACCCTCCCAATTGGCATCCTCATTTGGCAAGCTCTTCCAATGCACCAAAAATCACTTGTCCTCAAGAAATGCCTGAGCAAGCAACCTCTCTAAGTATTGCTCCCCACTGTCACTGCAAAATGTGTCAGGGTCATAGATGTGCGACTGGATCGTGCCTAGCCTCTACATTGTCCTGATATGGAAGAATCCTTTAATACCAGGATCCCAGGCAATCATGTCCAACATGAAGCTCCCCTCGCTCCACTCATTATCCTGCCCAGTGAAAGTACCAGAAGTCCTCTACTCCATCAGTGACTCGCTAAAGCCTAATGGAAGATCTGTATGATCTCCCCCTGCAGCAGTCAGCACATCCCTAAAGGTTATTGAGCTGTGAAGAGCTGTGATGCCCTAGTTCCCTGCTAGTCCCACAGTGATGCCACCATGCTGACGCTACACTACTTTGACTATGTCATACTCCCCATCGTGCACAATCAATATCATCCTCTCCTGGAACTCGATGGTGGAATAATGAAAGAGGCAAGACACATCCTACCTGGGCATCTCCATGGCACCCAGTCCTACCCATCCAAATCTAACTCTGAACCTGTGCAGCAACAGATAATGTCTGCCTCCCCATATGAGGAAACCCTCTGTGAACCCCCATGTGTCATCCCATGAGTGAACTATATCACTCTTTGCCATGACTCCACTCATCACGAGTGATCTATCGATCAATTGAATCCTTGCATCCCATAGTCAGACCTATTGTGGCATAGCCCTATCAACTGATGGAATCCCTCTAGCCCTTGTCTCTAGTCCCTACATGTGATCACTATATAGGCTCCATATATCGTGGGCTAATCTAATGCATGCTAATCTGGAGCGTGCCTGCCACTGTGTAGTACCGATGATCATTGGAAGCCACATGTGCCAGATAGCTACCCCCTGAATGCAACCAGAAGATGGGTATCCGATACTCGTAATCGACTCAGGGCATATGGATCCCTCTTGTCCCTGCCAACCATATCCCATGGGTCTGCCATCCGCCCTCTCGATAATGTGCCAATAAGGTCTGGAGCCCAGACACATATTTGGAAACTACCTCAGTCATAACCACTATCCTCTACCCATGTTTGGTCTCGATATGCCTTGAGAAAAGAGTGACACATGTCCCCCTGGGGACTAGATCCCTAGATGTAGGCTCGGTGATGAATGATACGCCGCCACTGCAGATGATCACCTCATCCCCCAACCCGTGCCTATCAACTGATGCACCAACCCAACGCCACTGCTGAAAAGTCTCCCCCCTAGTGCGCTGAGAGTCACCCAAATATATTGGGTGAGTCCCCCGTGGCTCATGCCCAAAGTGCAGAAAGTCGACAACAAAATCGACTGTGCCCATGAGGGATGTAGAAGAGGTTCAGGTGTGTGAGTCCTCGCAGATACCATCAAGTGTCGCTCATCTGTGTCCCCATTGATCTTGGGTGAATTACGCCCAAAGGTATGACCGGTGTTTCTGTCCAAGGGTCTCCCTGGAGGCAACACTCCATGACCTCGTTGTGAAACACTATACACCCCTGCATGCCACCAATCATCCCAATACTCCTGGACATGCCACTGTACACCATGGCCTACCCTTGTACACCACTCGATACCCTCGGCTACAGTTATGCCATCCTGTAATGGCCTGGGTCCTACATGTGTCACTATACATGTCACTCCTCGCATGTACTCAATGCGATGCGAGGCACTCCCATTCCATAGTGCAATCCAACACACTATGACACACCACCCTGCATCTCCATGCTCCTCTACAAGCCCCTTCTCCTCACTCCATAGCCCCACACACTACTGGATGCTATGGCCTAACGTTGGGTCTGTATGCATCAGACCGTATCCTTCTACATAACACTGGACACTATGACATAACTTTGTGTAGTCCTATGTACCACTGCCCACCGTCGTACCACCCTGTAACATACAGTATCCTGCATTGGCCAAATTATCGACCTCTCTGCTAGTACACCCTCCATGATGTGGGCTACATCTCCCCATCTGCTTTGAAAGACCTGAGTGGCCCGACTCCCCACATGCTAACGAAAATGACACTACTGCGCCTATCCTCAATAGTCCCTGCGTCCTATATGCTAAGAGAGCACTCTCTCCATACAATGCCATGTCTGATACCCTGTCGATGCCACCTCCTCCTACCAGCTCCTGCCCAAGTAAGCTAGTCACCCTGTGACTCCACACACCATCAATATGCCAAGAAAACTCATGAAATCTGTCTACTTGCCTGTCAAACATCCTGTCACTAGTGCTGACTAGGGCTCTGATGGAGATCTGAAAATGTGGGTGCGCTCAAGAGTCAAACCCATCCTGTAGCTACTACCATCACCTACTAGCTCTATGATGTGATGGAAAATCCCACTTGAATCCCAAAAATAGTCCTGCCCTCGAGTCCTCTACTAATCCATGGCCTCTGCTGACATGTGGCTATGGATATCTACAACCGCCTAACCTGCTCCATCAATTACCAGCTCAGTACCTCCCATCATCCAATCCCAAAGGAGAGATCGAATGTGTAATCCTCTGTGGAAGGAACAAGCCCTCCAAGCTGATGTAGTATCATGCTCAGCTTAGTCTTGCTAACCTATCCACTCCCTTGGGTACGTTCAGACAACTCAGCCTCCCTCAATCCAACGCATAAGGGTGGGTTGATAACTCTATAGACCTCGCCAGCGTGCCTCTGAAGTGAATTGTGTTGAAAACCCAACGCGTGACCTCTATGCTGCCCCTCATCAATGGCTAGCCCAAGGGATGGTTGCAAATCCTCCTCCATCACAAGCTCGACATGAGCCTTCGACTGTTCCTCCATAGATAACCAAATATGCATGATATGCTCACTATTCAGCTGTAGGCAAATGTCGTTTGGCAACTCCGTCATAGATCTGGAGGCCTCTGTACCTTTCGGCTCCTCAACAACAGTGGAGCTGTCTTCCGGCACATCACCAACCTGTGGTGCATTGTTATAACCTCAAAACTCGGTCACAATCCCGAATACCTCATCAATGGATGACGCCTCATCAATGGATGACACCTCGTCAATGGGTGTATGCTTAACTATCTATTTGACAACCATGGCACCTTCAACTACTCTTTCATCTTTTTTATTAATACTTCTCATCATCCCTGCAAAATCCCATTGAATCTCCATTGGTTTGTGCATACCCCTTAGTTCACAAAATTCCCAAAAAGAGAGGGACGTCTGAATGCCATGACCCAATGATTGGTATGCCCTCCAATTCCCCCCTAATAACTCCACATCAGTTGCAATCATGTTTGGATTCCCAACTGAGGAATGAAGCAACTTCTTCCCCACATCAATCATCATTTGTTATATCCTCACCACCTCATTCCAGGTGACCCCCATGTTGTTTGATTCTATTCTTTCCAACAGGATGAGCTAAGATTATGGCTTTGATACCACTATAATGTTACTAAACAAGAATGTAAGTCATATACAAAGCATGCAAACAATCCAGCAATCAGAAAAATGAAATATACAGTAAGCACTCATGGAAACACTAGAAATAGAGAACTGTTGAGCCATTTTATTACTTCTTCAGGAGAAAATACAATAGTAAAATAGAATGGTGCACCTGGACTTGTCTCAATGGAAAACCATGACAAAACCCAGGTGTGAAAATGCTGAATTAAAGGCTGCTACAACTATTGTGCCAAATTGAACTGCCCTGCCCCAAAAAACTACTTTGTTTGTTGACTTCGAAGGGCTGGAATCACTGCTTCCTGTGCTCATAAAATTATGAGATTTTAGCTCCTTTCTCCTTGGTCTAAACCTAGAAAAACCCATGAAGGAATTGGCCAAATGTTGAACTCAAAATTTTGGACCAAATTCCCCTTAGCTCCTCTAGCTATTGGCTGAGTTGGGACCCCTATTTTACCCCTTAGATCTACCTAGAAAATTTTATAAATTTAGGAGTGCAATCCTTGCCAAAAACCCAGAAAAACCCAGAAAGGGTTCCCCTTGGTTCCAACCTTCAAAAATTGACCTTTCACAGCTCGACCCTCCTCCAATTTCGAATTATGTTGCTGTGACTGATCCTATCAATAACTGCTCTCCCAACTCCAACAATCCTCTTCAAATGTCCCTCCAAGTGATCTCCTACTTATCCCGACCATCTCCAGCTCTACAATTCCTTCCTCCAACTCCCACGTGAGCCTAGTGTTGGCTCTCTACATAGACCCAAGTAACTGTAAATCAGACTGTTGGGATGCTGGCTCCAAACTCACAAGAAAGGCTGGCCCTTTGCTTCTCTCCCAATCCTCTAACTCTCTCGGAAAATGCTTGATCACTGATAGCTCCAAACTCCCCTTGCGTATTCTCCAGCTAGCCAGAAATACGCACTCCCTGTTGTGGTTGAATGGTAGTGCTGTAACACACTCCCGAAACTCCTGAAATACTTATGGAATTGCCTCTCTAGGTGGGCACGGATGATCCCTCGAAGTAGATTTTGAATATCCTGCTTATAGATTCGTGGCTAAATAGCCGGTTGACTCATCTAAACAACAGAGCGAACAATCAAGTAATTTTGATTGCAAGGTGTAAGAATGAATCCAAAATGAGAGTTGCTCCCTCCTTATAACTCCTTGGGCCTCCCTAGCCTCATGTGGGCCCCTCCATCCACCTATTCAACTTTCCCTCCAAGATATTTGAATGGGCCAATTTGAACTCCCATGTGGGTGGCCCCCACATTCCACTAGCAACAAAATAAAGTCGAATTGCCTCGTATGTCCCTAAGTCGAAAATTATGGGTTCTCTTCCTTAGCCAAAATTGTTCAAAACTGTGTAGCAACACCTTGTTACAAATGTGTTTGAGAAGGGACATGACACTCTATCCCTTCTACTTCTGAAAATATTTCTTTAGGAGGTGATGACATCGAGGATGAAAATCATCCCCCACCTTCTCAGCATCCTCCTTCAGCTCCTCAGCTTCCAAAACGGGTCCGTGCTACTTGGGATGCAGCGAGTGCTCTTGCAGGTGATCCTACAGATCAATGTCGTACATGTTCTCAGTTCGATAGAGCCTATTCTTTACTAGCTCAAGCTTAAATGAATTATGATCTTGACACCTATGCAGAAGCTTCAGGCCATCAAGATTGGGACACAACTATGAATGAAGAATATCGTTCACTATTGGCAAATGATACATGGGACCTTGTTCCTCTTCCAAAGGGACGAAAATTTGTTAGATGCAAATGGGTTTATAGAACCAAGTTTGGACCAGATGGAAAATTTTATAAACATAAAGCTCGTCTTGTTGCTAAGGGTTTTTCACAAGTTGAAGGCACTAACTATATTGAAACCTTCTCCCCTGTTGCCAAAATGAACTCTATCCACATTGTTCTTTCCCTTGCTGCCTCTTTCAAATGGGAAGTCCATAAGATGGATGTTAAATTCATGTTCTTGCATGGGGACTTGCATGAAGAAATCTATATGGAACGACCTCATGGCTTTATACAAACAGAATCTAGCCTTGTATGTCGGCTTAAGAAATCTCTTTATGGTCTCAAGCAAGCCCCTCTGGCTTGGTATGTCAAAATGGATAGCTTTCTTTTAGATACTGGCTTTTCTAGGTGTCATTTTGACAATACTGTCTACACCAAGAAAGTGGGTAAGTCTCTTTTCATTCTTGTTCTTTATGTTGATGATCTTATCCTTAGTGGTAGTGATCCCAACCTTATAAACCATGTGAAGCCTAGCCTTAAAAAATAGTTTTAAATGATAGACTTAGGACACTTGCACTATTTTCTTGGTCTTCATGCTTTGCAATCCAAAGAAGGTATTTCCCTTCCCAGTCCAAGTATGCTTGTGATCTTCTACGCCACTTTCACATGGAAGATTGTAAGCCATCCCCTTCTCCCTTTCAGTCTGAAGCCAAACTTTCAGTCACTTGTACTTCCCCTGAATTTGATGCTACCTTATACCGTCAGCTTGTTGGAAAAAATTTGTATCTAACCCATACCCATCAATGGAAAGTAGCTAAAAGAATACTTCGTTATGTTTGAGGTACAGTTCAGTTTGGGATTCATTACAGTGCATAATCCTCTCCTTTATTGGTTGGTTTCACTGATTCTGATTGGGCTGGTCACCCTGATGATCATAAGTCTACTACAGGTTATGTATTCACTCTTGGTTCTGGACCTATTACATGGGCTTTCAAGAAACAAAGTTCCATTTCTCTTTCTTCAGTAGAATCAAAGTATTGTGGCACCGTAGAAGCTAGTAAGGGAGCCCTGTGGTTTCGTCAGATCCAGTCAAAGTTTGGTTTTCAGTAGTAGCATCCGACTACACTTTGGTGTGATAATAAAAGTGCCATTCAACTATGCAAAGTTCCAATCCAACATCAGTGCAACAAACACATTGAACTATGCATGCACTTCATCAGAAAGCTCATTCATGACCATGTTCTTGAAGTGCAATATTGTTCAACCGATGATCAAGTTGCAAAAATATTTACAAAGGCTCTCATAGAGGCGAAGTTTACTAAACTTCTATTTATGGTTGGAGTTTAGGAAGTTGTCACTAAGGGGGGATAGGCTCTAATGCCTCCTTCCTTCTCCTATTGTGTCATCTTTGTACATCCTTCAATCCTATCCCAAGTTGTTCTTAGGGGGGATGTTAGGATATTATGACACATAGGAAATAGTTAAGTATAACTTGGTCTAGTGTATAGTTAGGTAAAGTGTGTTTCTTTACTATGTACTTTTTGTAACTTACAATTCGACGGTCACGATATGTTCTAGACATGAAGTGATTTGACGATTCATTCTCTCCTCAGTATTACTAACACTTGATTTGTGGATTAACACCATATTGGTCCATAATCTCTATTTAAAGAGCATGGAGGGCCATTTGTAAAGTGACTGTTCATGAGAGAAGCTTATGTAAATTTTATTTCTTTTATATTAATAAATTCCCTGAAGTTTCTGTGTTGGCTCAGGCCATGGAATGTTTCCCTTTTTGAGGGTTTTAACCACGTCAAGAATACTGGTGTATTGATTTGTGATCTGTTTGTAGGCACGAAAAGCATCATGTAGATCACAAGTTCCAAGTCAGTGATAAATGGATCAAGATTGGAAAGGTGAGGGAACTGTACCCTCACCTGCTGGACAACTAAAAGTGATCTTTTGGGGTCCAAAAGGATTCCAGTGGGGAGGAGTGATTAGGTGCTCAAAAATCAAAGTTGTCATAATGGTGTGGAACCTGAATGAACGTGTAGTGCTCGTCATCCTGAATCGGCACAACTCATTTCACACGAAACAAACACCGTATGGCTTCAGAAACATGTTCTGTTCACTTTGGAAAACATGTAAATTTTTTGAAAACAAAAAGGGACAACCCAGTCAGTAGTCCGTACTACTAACTAGGTTGCCCAGTTGGCGCTGATTATGCAACTGAGGTTGCACCATAATCTCATCAACGAATGGTTGAGTTCCATGTGGCACATTCGAATAGGCATGAGTTGGCAGGATGCTATTGGTTGAAGGCTATTCATGTCGACCAATGAGAGGGTGACACATGGAAAACCCAGAGGCCACCACGTGCCCTCTCAAAGATCGAATAAAATTTCATGTGGGGAGGCTGGGGTCGAACCTGTGACCTCACCCACAACAACACCAAGCTTTACTGCCATGCCTGCAGGTTGGTTCTTAACTAACACATTGGAGGCAGGTCGGCGTTAAAGAATCAGCTCTAGAGCAAGCCAGGGTTGCAATGCGATTGCACATCGCAAAAGGAAAGGCACTATAGAAATCGGCCCCCATAGTACCTGGGTTGCGATGCGGTAATTGCAATCTCACATCGCAGAAGTGCAGAGTCCAGTATATCTGTTACCCCCTAACTTCGCCGATTATGAATTATGATGGATCCCGAATGCGATAAGATTATGGGTTCCAGTTAATAGTTGCTTCGTTTCCGCCGTATTGCAATCGCACATCGCCTTGCCGCGTTCATAGACCATAAGACCGTCGGTTCTCGCCGATTGCGATTTGCGATGGATTTTCTAGAACCATTGCCTTAACCGCCAAACCTAACCACCTTGCATGTGACCTCTCGACCTTAACCACGAGGTAGGTGGGGAAGTTGGCGGGACCGCCAATTTCAGCGGAACTGCCAGAATTAACTCCAAATCATGAATTTAACTAGAAGTTAGCCAAATTTGGAGGAAAAAATTGTGGAAAGAACGACAGAAGTCATAAATAAGGCAATTTTCGACCAAACGAGGAGAAAAAAAAGGCTAGGGTACCATTTTTGAGTATTTTGGACTGATTGGAGCAGGTTTCAGAAGCATTTGAGCATTGTAAACACATATTTTTACACTTTTGAGCATAATAGAGAGGCCCAAGCCATTGGAACTTGGACCAAGGAGACGTAGCCCAGGAGGGGTGAACTCCTTTATAATGTTCCTATTGTAATGTGTTTTTGATGATGTTTTGTACATGTTTATGTTGTTGTTCAGTCTCTTATTTATGTTAAATTGCTCATAAAATTAACATAAAAAATCATTTTCAATTGCAAAAATTCATGAATCTTTAAGCACAATGAAAGAATTTTGTTTCTAATTTGAGGAGGATCTTAGCACAACAATCTAATAGTCTAAATTAGATCACATATGGGGCTTGAACCACTTTGTAAACAAAGATTTAAACCTGCACCACCCACTCCTACATGTAATGTTACCTCCTTAGCCACATGTGGGGGAGTCGTCTCTACCAAGTTGATTGCAGAAGAAGTGTCCAAAAACAATTAGCTTATATTAGCTTAGACAAAGTAAGATTTTGAGCGTTGTTTATGAATGATTGAACTTCATTCAATTAAGCATTATGGACCTAGAAATCTTTCATTAGATCTGTCGAATTTGAAGGAATATGAAAAAAGGTAACTTGAAAAACAAACCAAGTTCACTATGCAATTATATCCAAAATTATTACGACTACATTCAATGGTAGGATGCTTGAGAAAAAATTTATTAAAATATTTCATTTACTAACATCAAGCATAAAAGAACAAGAATAACAAATAATAAATGCATCAAAGGCTACTACATTTTTTTGCCTAAATTCAATTGTCTTGTTGTTGCAATATGGGATATATGCATTTTTAGTTCTTTGTTGTTTTTTACTTCAATTTAGCTATATTTAAATTAAGTGGCAGGTACTAGCTACTATGTAGCACTTGTTAAAATGTCATTTTATATCAGTTTATAATTATTAAAATGCTTTAGTAGCAATGATGTGGAATGCACAATTCCATCTCTAAGGAAGTTGGCATGAAATATTATAATTAAATTAAATGATTGGTAAATACTAATAAATAATTTAATATATATTTTATATTGTAAAAAAAATGGAAAAATTAACTAAATTATAGCTTTGTTTTAAATTATTATTATTATCATTACTTGTAAAAAATAATAATACATGTGATCTATAATTCAAACTTGAAAGTGATGGAAAAATTGCACGTAAAATCTTATGTATTTTGGGTAATGGATCACTTTACAAAACACATAAAATAATGATTTTAAACTTAGTTAACAACAATAAGAGAGACAATATACCATATCAAAAACACATAACAAGAAAAATGATAAAAGAGTTCACCCCTCTCCTGGGCTACATCTCCTGGTCCAGCTTCCAATGTTGGACTTCTTTAATTAAGTGCTCAAATTTGTGTTTACATGGATTTACAATGCTCAAAATGTAAATATTATGTCTCCAGTAGCTTTAGAACTGTAAAAAAAACCTAGTTTGTCTTTTGATGGGCTCAATTTGGCCAAAAACTGAAGAAGTTATGCTCTCCCAAAGTTTCTTCTACTAATTTGATCTACAAACTGCACTGGACTGCTAACGATCCTACGAATTCTACCTTCCCAGGGCACGCTGAGCGACAATTTCGCCCGATGTCAGTGATATTCTCGCGAAAATTGGTGCAAAATGTCCCTCAGTTTAAATGGCCAGTAAGGCCTTAAAGTGAAAAACCAGGGCCACATGGGGCCATGTGCCTAGGGGCTGGAGCTAACTAGCCACCCCCGTCATCATAGCCCCTGGTTCTTCGGTGGTTGGTTCTATTGGGCCCCTGAAACTGGGGTCGTTCCCAAAATATTCGTGCCCAAAATGTTTAACACCTCTGCTCCTGGCATGTGGTTACACGGCGGTGATATGACCATGGGCTGGTCCCATTCCTCTGCCCCCGAACTGTTCCACTTTGGGCTTTGGCATGTGGGCATATGGTATGGCATATGATCCGAGGTTGGTCCCCTTTTTCCACCCTTACAATTGTTGGCTTCGGGTATACACATTGTGGTCCGGTGGCCTGTAGCTGCTGTTGTCGGAACCGTGGGTTGGGGCTAAGACCAAGCCCTCAACTCCCCTACTTGCAATCTCTTGGGCGTGGGGTGACCAGGGGCCAAGGCTTAGCCCCGACCCTGTTCCCCAATACAATTGGCGGAAAAAACTTAAATGCAAGTTTTCCAATATACCTGTTAAGAACTACCACATGCCATAGTGGTAAGTCATTGCACTATTGGTTTGGAGTTCGTGTGTTCGACTGTTGGGAGGCCATGTGGCAACCCTCCATTGGCCCAGGTGGTCTCCATTCATTAAACCACTTAAACTCCACTTCGACCAATGAAAACACAACAAATTTCAACCCATAAGAAAAAGGACACTTGTCAACTTGCCATTGGCCCAAAATTTATAGTCACCTTGCCTAGTGATTGTATGGACTGCCCTAGTCAACAATCTTGCAACCAACCTGCAAATTTTTTACCTTTTTCAGAAATTGACTAGAATGTGATATTGGGAGCATACGCTATCAGTTTCGTGTAATTCAAGTTGTGTTGGATTCAGGTCGTCGAGATCTACACTTTGGTATAGGTTTCGAGCACTTTTGAACACTTTGAATTTTGAGCACTTTACTAATCCCTTAGATCACTCCTCCCCACTGGAAGCTTTTGGACCTCCAAAAGACTACTTTCAATCAAAAAATAGATGAGGGTACAGTTCCCTCACCCTTCCAATCTCAATCCATTTGGCTTTGTTTGGATTTGTGCCTTTGAGTCCCACATGAAGGTACTCCACATTCCCTCATTTTGAAGTTCTTGTTTTTCTGTCAAGGATAGTGTCCTACTGCAATTCTTCAAGAAATTTAGGAGATAAATCTTCTATTGAAGGAATCTGAACATGCTCTCCTTGATCATCAATCAAAGGAGGCTCATATAATCTCAAATTCTCAACATTAACAACTGCATACATTTGCATATATGGAGGCAAATCCAACTAGAAGGCATTATTACCAATCTTTTCTAAAATATTAAAAGGTCCATACCTTATTGGTTTCAGTTTTTTACCTTCTCCTTTAAGCCTTTCCTTGCTAATGTAAAGCCAAAATTCATCTCCAACCTGAAAATTGTGGTCAACACAATGCTTATCATGCCTTGTCTTATACTTGGCTTGGCTCTTTTCCAACTGTTCTTGAACCATCTGATGCACCAATTGAACTTGTTCAATGAATCACTTGGCCTTATCAATGTCACTATGACCATCAATAACAACATTTTTTCCAAAGATAAAATCTAAATGATATTTTGCTAAGTAACCAATGCATGCCTCAAATGGAGATTTTTGAGTCGATGAATGCTTTTCCCAATTATAAGCATGTTGAATGTAGTGTAAGTGTTCATCCCAAAGCTTAGGATGTTTGCTGCAATAACCATGAAGAAGATGTACTACCTTTCTATTCACCACTTTTGTCTGGCCATCATTTTGTGGATGGAATGTTATACTCTTTTTCAACGTGGTGTCCATGAGTCCCCAGAATCTTGACCAAAATTTCCTAACAAATTGAGAATCTCGATCATAAATAATGGATTTGGGAAACCAAAAATGTACCCATACACGCTGAAAAAACATTTGTGCAGTCTGTTCAGCTGTAACTTGCTTCTTACAAGGCATCAAAATACACATCTTGCTGAAACGATCCACCACAACATAAAGATAATCATGATTTTTTTAGACATAAGCAATCCTCCTATAAAGTCCATAGAAAACTTTCCTAAGGACGGGAAGGAACTGGAAGTGGAGTATACAATCATAAATTTCTATTGATAGGCTTACTTGTATCACATAAAGAGCATCCTCTTACATATCGTGACACACTTTCATTCATTCGTGGCCAGTAACGATACCTTTGTAATTATGCCACCATCTTGCCTACACCAAAATTACCAGCAATGAGAGAAATATATGCTTCCCTTATGACGTTGACTCTTTCACCTTGAGGAATGCATAGCTTGCCAAGATGATACAAAAGTTTATCATGAACATGGTAATCTAATTCCTCTACTTGGTTGGCTTGACACAAAGTTTCATATACATCTTTAAAATCGTCATCTAAATCATATTGTTCAACATAGCTCTCATGCATGATATAATTATGCTTAAGAATAACTGAAGCACTAACAATTGGTCTAGAAAGTATGTTAGAAACCTTGTTATAGATACCTTTCTTATACCTTATCACCAAGTGGAATTGCTGCAAGAAACCCATCCATCTGAAATGCCTCACTTGCTATAGCTTGGTTTGTGATTGCAAGTATTGCAATGGTTGATGATCAGTGTGAATGCTAGTTTCCTTTCCTAGAAAGTAGTGTTTCCACTTTTTCACACTTTGCACCAATGTATACAGTGCTTTGTCATATGCAGGATAGTTAACTACTGCACCATTAAAATTTTCAGAATGGTAACATATGGGCTTACCATGTTGCATCAAGACCACTCCCATGGCATAGTCACTTGCATTTGTTTGTATCTCAAATGGTTGTCTTAAATCAGGAAGTGAAAGAACTGGAGCTGTGTTGATTCTCTCCTTCAATGCATCGAAGGATTTCTGTTGCTTGCCTCCCCACTAAAAAACCCACTTCACACTTGTCAAGGCATGTAATGGAGCTGCAATTGAAGAAAAGTTAGAAATGCACTTTCTCCAATATTGGGTTGCTCCCAAAAAGCTTCTAACCTCAGTTACATTATTAGGCTTGGGAAAATATACAATAACTTTGACTTTTGCGGGATCTATCTTCAATTCACCCCCTCCAACAATATGTCCCAAATACACTAACAAGGTCTGTCCAAATTCACATTTAGACATCTTTAAAGCCAACTTCTCTTTATTTAAGACATCTAAGACTTGCCTAACATGTCTGAAATTTCTCTACTGTAATCTTGTTCAAGGCTCTGAAATCCACACACATGCATCATGTACCATCTTTATTTGGTACTAATACAACTGGTGACCCGCATGGCGATGTTCTTGGTCCGATGACCCATTTATCAAGCAACTCTTGGATTTCTCTCTTGATTTCTACATTCTCCGTAACTGACATCTTGTACATGCCAATGTTTGGAAGAGGACTATCTTGCTGCAATTGGATCTCATGTTGGATTCCTCTTTTTCGAGGCAATCCTTTGGGTTCCTAAAACACTCATCATAGCTGTTAACAACCTCGTATAAATCAGATTTTAATCTTGGATCACGTCCTTGGAAGGATTCATTTCAAACATTCTCTTTTGGTTTGACCATCAAGAGTACAAAGTTCTTACAAGCATTAACGAGTCTCTTCATTTGTCCAACATTCACAAGTGATAAATTCAACTTCTTGTTATGTTCTCTAACAATGTACTCGATCCCATATTTAAACAAGTGATATTTTTTCTCATGGCGACGAAAGATGGCTCTTCTATCATATAGATATGGGCTTCCCAAAACAATACCACAAATGTCAAGTGGAATAACAACAAGCTCTACGCCAATCTATAAAGTTTGCAGTCATGGAAAGTCTCAGTTTACATATTTTTGTCACATATCCAACCTGAAGGATAAGGTTTAGGATGAGGAGTGGTTTCCAAATTCAATTTCTTAACAATGTCTTCAGAAATAAGGTTTGCTTGTGATTGATTATCAAACAATGTATTTATCTTGGTATGTTTTGAAATGAATATAATGTGGAAAATATCCATTATTTCTTTTTCATGTTGAGTTTCACTAAGGCTACTTAAAGAACTAGTACTTGCAATAGAGTCCTTAACTTTAAATCCCATGACTGTGATCTTTGTTTCATCCCTAGAATCATATCGTAAATCATGTTGTGTAGTTGCAATAGTCTTTTGTTTCCCTTTGTTGTTAAACTTTTTGGGTCTCATTTCAGGATGAAGTTTCCAACAATGGTATTCATCATGGCTGTTACATCCATGAGAAAATCTGGGCAGATCAACCCCAAAGGGAATCTTTTAAATCCCGTCGGCCTGACTAGCAAGGCCTAACCCCAAGGGCATCGAGGAGAATTGACCCTGTGACCTCCTGATCGGTGAGGCACTTAACAATAGGGACTCGACCAGTTGAGCTAACCCTTGGGGCTATTTCCCCTTTCCTTTGTCTCCATTCTTGAATGGATTTTTTCTGCCCTCTTGAGGAACATTCTTCCCTCCTGTTTCTAAATGAGTTGCCCGTACACAAACTTCATATAGTTTTGTAATGTTAAATGTGAGAATTGTGTGTCTCAAATAAATATGCAATCCTCCAATGTATTTGAGTAGAGTGTCTTGAGAGGTTAAATCTATACCCAAAATCAAAGATCTTTTCCTAAATTCCTGAGTATAACTTTGCATATTTTGACCCTTAGCTTGCCTAAAATTTTGCCAATACATTATAGTTTTTTTCATGTATGCTAATGGATAAAATTGCCTTCTTATTGCAACAATAGAATAATTCCAAGAGGATAAAACCTTACCATGTTTCTTCATGTCCTCTTGAGTTTTGGCCTCCCACCAAATAAGTACTGCACTTTCCAACCTAAGAGAGGCAAGCTATATTTTGGTCTCATCATCATTGATTCTTTGTATCCTGCAATACACTTCAATCTAATGAATCCAATTAGCTAATTTCTCAGCATTTACCTCTCCATTGTACATAGGCAATTGAAACTTTATATCAAGCTTTAACAAAGGAGTTTTACCATGTCCATTTGGAGAATTTGGAGGTGTTTGTGAAAGGGCAGATGTTGGGTCCCTATAATACTAGTGATTACCCCATTACTATTGTAGTTATACCCCTTATTTATATTGTTGTGCCCCTATTACCCCCATATTGTTATTTCTGTGCCCCATAGAATCCCTCTATTGTTATTTTTGTGGCTTTATATTATTATTGTTAGGTTGGCTGGATTATATTGTGACTCCTTAGACTCCTATATATAGAAAGGAGGTTTTGTCATTTGTATCATCCAAGAATTGTTCATTTATGTAATGTAAAGGAGGTTGCCCCCTCGAAGAGGCTGAATTCTAAGGCGTTGATCTTTCTTTTCTATCCTTTCTTGAGCTGGTTTCATAACATTTGGTATCAGAGCTTTGGATTCTAGGGGTTCGCTGCTCCAAACAGGTCATCGTGGAATTTTCGCTATAACTTTTTTTCTGTGACGTTTCAGAAGTCGCAAAAAAAACCCATTTGAGAAGAAATCACGCTGAACCTTGGGTCAGAATTTCAGAGCTTTTCGCGTGATATTTTCGGAGCTATGATCTGAGGAAGTTGGTCTTTTTGCAGACTCCTGAATTACACTCAAAACAGGTGACCTGGGGAAAATCGTCATAACATTATTTCTGAGCATCGGATTGAAATTTTGTAAGAAGTCTATAATCAGGTCACTGCGGGAGATTGAGCATAACTCTTCCTTGGAGAATCCAATTTGGATCAGACTAGTGGCATTGGAAAGAGGACATAAAAGGCTACTACAGGTCACAATTTCAGAACTGGATGATTCGAAATTACAGAGATACATCAGATTCAATATCAAGCTTCTACAAAGTAAGAAAAGGTGTGTAGTTTTTTTTTTTAAATTTTTGCATAAGCTTGGTTTGAAGGAATTCAAAGGGCATAGTAAAGCATTATTATCGGTAACTGATGCCCCGAGGAAAGAAAATGCAAACACCTAGTAAGGAACCTGAAATCTCTAGCATGACTCATGAAGAAGAGGAAGAAATGCTACATGATATATCAAAATTACAAGAACAAGTGCAACAAATATCATGCTCACAAAAGCTAACAGATGCTAAGATAAATGGCGTGGAATCTAAGATAAATGGCGTGGAATCTAAGATAAAGGGCATGGAAGCTAAGATGGATGATCTGAAGACAGATTTGAGGACAGATTTGAAGACAAACATGGCAGATTTGAAGACAGATTTAACAAATTTTCTACAAGAAATACTTACTAATGATGAAAAGGTTGTAAAGGAAACTCATGATGTGAACAAAAGAAATGTTAATCATGATTCCATAGACTCTAATGTTGGATCGAAGACCCACCATATTCCAAAAATTGATATGAGGAAGTTTGATGGCAAGGATCCCGCCACATGGATATTACAGATGGAGCAATTCTTCGATCTCAATAATGTGCAAAACACACAAAAGGTACGTATGGAAACTTTATATTTGGAACCAAATCAGTTTCTATGGTATCAATGGCTTTGTTCTCGTAAACAATTTATCACTTGGGCAATTTTTACGGAAGAATTGATAGCACATTATGAGGATACAAAAAGCAACACTTTTTTTAGCCAATTGATAAGTCTCAAACAAAAGGGTTCAATAATGGAGCACATTGAGGAGTTCCAAAAATTGAACATAAGTGTCAAGCGGAAAGAGTCGATTGTGCGGACACAACCAACCTCCCTAGGAGCCTAAGACTCTCTAGTGACAAACAAGACAAACAAGAGCAATCCTTCTCTAAACATGCATTTACTATACGGGAAATCAAGTGTTTAGATCCTACCTGTAATCCAACTCTGTTGTAGCAGTCCAGCTCCGCTGATCCGGATGAGCTCCTCCTTCACTTTGAAACCTGCATACACTAACAATCAAACGATTAAATAGCACTTGATAATCTCATAGAATAAAACATATTTAACACATAGACCAAGGAGTACATGAAACAACTCATAAATAACAAGTTATTGAGAAGAATGGACTCATTTGCATTAATAGGTAACAAAAGGAGCAAATACAACCTGAGCCTTGGTGTTGTGCAAGTCCCTCCCAGGGTCCATCAAGAGTTCTCCTTTACTTTGACAAAGCTCACCCACTTCCAAATAGAACAAGCAAAGATGGCAATCTCTCCTCACAAGCTTCTAAATGGGAGTCCTAATTCCTGCAGCATTTACCCTTAGAAATGTATAGCTTCCAACCTCCTCTCCTTCTGGCCCAATGCCTGTATTTATAGTGCTCAAGAGGAAGTTAATCAGGTCCACCATCAATGGGATAATCCCCTCTTTGGATGGGATAGCTCCCCTATTGATGGGATAAGTTCCTCTTTGGTAGGAGTGCATGAACCATCTGGAGGCGCTCAATACACGTCGAACAACCTTCTAGAATGATCTAGAAATGACCACAAGTGACTTTTTAAAGATGAAACTTGCGCATTTTAACCTTTTCAGGGGGACGCACCCGCACCTTAACATACAGAGCGTCCAAAGACGCAGCTTTTGTGAACATTGGGTGCGTCCCCGCAGGTAAGGTTGAGAGAACCTGCGTCCCCAGAGATAAATACATTTAGAAAGACTTTCTCTCTTTTTTGGAGTTTGACATGGAGAGCAGAGGCATAAGACTTGCCTAAGAGGGTAGCATGACTGTTGATAGAGTCATCCTAACTGTAAATAGTCATGGTGACATTTTTTAGTGTAACAGATTGCCCCCTAAAGTGCGAAGCCTGAAATAGATTAGGGTTTTGTATGATCTAGGAAGGGTGAAGCACTTTATCATTTCAAGGATTATCTCATGGAGAGCCTGGTCAGAACCTGCAATTTTCAACACAAAATATATGTATAAGATTATATCATCACTGAGGTAGGCATTCCCATACTCAGATTAAAACTTTAACTAACAGACTAACTACTCTGATACAGGAATGATCTTGCAGTACATCATAATCATAGACTTTTGTAGACACAGTATGGGCGCAACCATCTGTTTATGATTAGTCTACTTAGATAATGAATACAAAACTCCTCGCAGCCTGGATGGTGGAAACTAGATCCAGGGTCTTCATTTCTACTTCTCGAATTGGTACGATTCTAGCCATGCGAATAAATGAGTTGATGTCGAACATGGTAGAAACCACTTGATTACCAGTCGATGATGTAAACTGTTAACAAGCGTGAGAGAGACCACCAGTAATGTCAATGGTTCTCAAAGTACCCAGTACAATCCATGAGATGTGAATGAATGAGTTGATGTCGAACATTTCACGGAATCCTTCGATCGAAAGTCAATGATGTAAACTGACGTCAAAGGCGAGAAACCTGCCATTGATGCATGCAGACTTCAAGGTACTGACGATCTCTAAGTCATCTCTCTAGATAATGTTCTGATGTCGGTAGAAAGCGACCCGTTGCAGGCAAGCCCGCAACACGAAATCATTGTTCAAGTTGAAGAAATGTTGCTGTAAGGACTAACTCAGGGATGGTCAAATGGATGACAAGTATTTTGCAGATGAAAGTTTTGCTTGCAGACCTCTTGAACACATAACGACACGACAGATGGCTTGGTGCAGAATAACTCGAAGTTAATCCCCGGAACCCGGCTGAAGACTTTCAAAGTGGTTTGATCAACTGTGAGGTAAAGGATTTCCCAACCCAGGTGAATGAAAAAGTGTCGCGTTCAAGAGTGGTAATAAAGTTTCTTCTGAGACAAAAGGTAACAAATAGGCTCATTCTTCTCTCTTTTCCCCCACCATTTCTGGCAAGTGCCTCTTTATTTTTAACAAGCTTGAGGAGGATAACATATGCTTGATTATAAGCTCATCCTTCGGATGAGTCCAACCTAGTTTTGATTCGAACCCTAGGAAGGAGTGGTTCGTTCCTGTTTGTAATTGAACAGGTCCTTTACTGTGAAATGTTTAACGAGCCCAGTATAGGAGAAACTCGGCGTTTTTCAATTTTAGAGATTCTGAAAAACTTAAGAAGACTCCAAGTTGAACTTTTTCGTAGATTTGTGTCCCTCAAGCCCGAAAAAGTATAAAATAATACCTGGGGGAACCGCTTGATCTTGCGACCAAGGAGTACTTTCATAATTAGTGCCACTGACCTGAAAAGTAAAAAGCGATCAAAGA
This sequence comes from Pinus tabuliformis, assembly GCA_031772625.1. Classification (NCBI taxonomy): domain Eukaryota; kingdom Viridiplantae; phylum Streptophyta; class Pinopsida; order Pinales; family Pinaceae; genus Pinus; species Pinus tabuliformis. The sequence continues at coordinate 851,939,329 of CM062820.1, read as the reverse complement.
CACGTCGTTTTATTTCCGTATCGAGTTTGAAACGACAAAAACCCGGCAATCTTTTCCTATTTTTACGGTCAGAAAAGGGCTATAAGGGGACCGTCTTTTAATTTCGTTTTAACGAGTGTAAAAGAAACGCTCGGCAATCTTTTCATATTTTAGGAGTCAGAAAAGGGCTTAAAAGATGACTCTGAGGTTTCACTTTTTCGTAAGTTTTAACGAGTTCGAAAAAATGATAAAAATGTACTCATGGTTTTCACTTTTTCGTAATTTTTAACGAGTTCGAAAAAATGATAAAAATGTACTCATATGGCCGACTTTCAATTTAATTTACGAGCAGGAAAAGACGGAAAGAACTCGGCATTTTCATTTGTTTTACGAGAATGAAAGATAGCAAAATAATCTCGGGATTTTCATGAGTTTAACGAGTCTTGAAAATAACCGAAATTGACTCGAGATAGGTTTCATTTTTACAAAAGCTTGAAACAGAGAAAAACTATGCTTTAAAGTAGTTTCATTTTTACACAAGCTTGAAATAGAGATAAAACTGTGCTTGATGCCCCCTAAGCATAACTGTTAGAGTGCATGCCCCCCTAGCTTCATTTCATTCAACTAAGTACAAGCTGGATGGAATGAAGATTCATGAACGAGATCATTTGAAAGACTCGACCTAAAACTGTAAGAAAATTATGAAAAAAACTGAAATAACTAACCTAAATACTTAACATTTATGAGATCTGGTCAATCTCTCGACTCAAGTAGAGGAGGATTTGTTTCATTGTTTAACGAGCTTGACACAGGAAAAGAACTATGCTCGGATTCGGTTTCATGTTTACGCAAGCTTGAAACGAAAAACTATGCTTGTTATAAGTTCACATGCCCCCGGCATAATGACGCAAAACGAGGTACATGCCCCCCAAGCTTCATTGCATTCAATGAGGTGGATGGAATGAAGCTTTACTTTCAAGATCTTGGAAAGACTTGTGGGAGTTGTTTCATTTTTTAGCGAGCTTGACACAAGACAAGGAACTATGCTCATAACTACTCTCTACAATCTAGCTAACAAAAAACTATACTCTAAAAAACCTTGATTCATTTTTTAACGAGCTTGACACAAGACAAGGAACTGTGCTCTAAAATCCTTGATTCATTTTTTAATGAGCTTGACACAAGACAAAGAACTATGCTCATAACTACTCTCTACAATCTACCTACTTAACCTACCCTTGTTTCATCTTTTAACGAGCTCGACACAAGACAAGGAACTATGCTCAAAAAGTTCGCATGCCCCCAGTTTAATGATGCAAAATGAGGTACATGCCCCCCAGGCTTCATTGCATTCAACTAGATGGATGAAAGTAATGAAGGTTTACTTTCAATATTTAACTTGAAAAGGGAGTTGTTTCATTTTTAAGGAGGTTGACACAAGAAAAGAACTATCCTCATACCTGATTCATTTTTTAACGAGGTTGACTCAGTAACAGGAACTATCCTCAAAACCCTACTTTCTACAATCTACCTACATATCCTAAAATCTACCTGATTCATTTTTTAATGAGGTTGACTCAGTAAAAGAACTATCCTCATACTAGCCTGTTTCATTTTTTAACGAGGTTGATACAGGAAAAAACTATCCTCGTACAGCCTATTTCATTTTTTAACGAGGTTGATACAGGAAAAAACTATCCTCGTACACACTAATTCATTGTTTAACGAGGTTGACACAGTAAAAGGAACTTTCCTCACTACATCCAGTTTCATTTTTTAATGAGGTTGAGACGGGAACAAACTATCCTCACAACTCCTTGTTTCATTTTTTAATGAGCTTGACACAAGACAAGGAACTATGCTCATGACTTCCAGTTTCATTTTTTAATGAGGTTGAGACTAGAAGAAACTATCCTCACGCTAGCCTGTTTCATTTTTTAACGAGGTTGAGACAGGAAGAAAATTATCCTCGCACACACTGATTCATTTTTTAACGAGGTTGACACAGTAGAAGGAACTATCCTCGCACTCCTTGTTTCATTTTTTAATGAGGTTGATACAAGAAAAAACTATCCTCGCGGACACCTGTTTCATTTTTTAACGAGGTTGACACAGTAAAAGGAACTTTCCTCACACTCCTTGTTTCATTTTTTAACGAGGTTGATACAAGAAAAAACTATCCTTGCCCACTGATTCATTTTTTAACAAGGTTGACACAGTAAAAGGAACTTTCCTCACAAACACTGATCATGGCTTCCAACTGGACGAAAGACATGTCAATGGACACACCTTGATCATGGCTTCCAAAAGGTCTTCATCAGAAGGAAGAATAGTTCTTTGGAAGGAACACATGTCAAGGGACTCAAAAGGGATAAGAACATCATGTTCAAGTAATGCCATAGAGTTTTCCATGTCAATTACCGGATCTAAATCAACAGTGAGAGGTTCACTTACATCGGTAACTGAAAACATGGGACCAGTTGCCACATAATTAACCCGTGGCAGGGTAGATACCACTTTAGAATCAGGAACATTTAGGGGTGTCTTATTATTGGTAGTTGAGACAAGACTAGGGAACGAAAGCTGGTCTACAGTCACAATATTTCCATTGTGAGGGAAAGACATCACGCGAAAGAGTGTCGATACGACAACTTTCATTGCATAAACATAGTCTCGCCCAAGGAGTAAATTGAAATCCAAGGGACCTCGAACTACCATAAGATCAATACAGACAGTTTTACCTTCCAAGGTAATAGAAAACTTAGGAAGGATCCCTAAAGGTTCACTAATGGTTCTGTTAAAAGCTTTCAGATTCTGCGTAATAGGCGCAAGCTGAGGGGAACCCAAAGCTTTCCAAACAGTTGAGGATAAAATACTAACAGAAGCACCCTCATCTACCTGAGTACGATGTATGTCCCTACCACCAGCCTTGACAATGATTTGGAAAGGGATGGAGGAAGGAAGACGAGGTTCTGTCAGTCTATTCCAATCAAAGGAAAAGACCTCAGTACTTGGAGGGGGTTCTGTAGAAACAGGTGACATGCCCCCCGACATAGAAGAATCTGATGTAACAAGAAGAACCTGAGCGGTATGAAGTTCACTCTCTAAAGGGAAAGTGGGATCGACCGAATGTGAAATTGAATCGACCACTTGATCAACTAATGGATCATCAACCTGAGTGACATGAGTTTCACTCTCCAATGGGAGAGTGTGATCGACTGTACTTGAATTTGAATCAATCACTCCGTCAGTTGACGGTAGGTTGGGAGAAAGTTTACGGTAACCAGTTGGAAATTCTTGCCGAGGAACAGTAAGGTTTTCAAACAATGTTGAGGCTTCATCCATGTGAGGGCAAATGTGAGTTTGATGACTCCCTTTGCATAACTTACAAGGAAACCTAACTTTACCGTTTTTCCCAGGAACCTGACTATCACTGGTTGATGGTTCAATGGAAAGTTGATGAGATTTTTCTGACCATACTTCCAAGACCTTCGGTATACCAGGACAATTGACAAGGAAGTGGTCACCCTTACAAAGCCTGCAAGGGTATTTGGGTTTACGATGCATGTCGGAGTTTTCCTCAACACAACTAACACTTACAGCCATGGTTGGTTGGTTGACTTCCTTCTTATCTTGCTTCTTCTTCTTCTTCTTCTTCTTCCCTTTCTTCTTCTTCTTAGCCTCCTGGTTACTAGAATCAAGGCTTTTACCAGGCGAAGAGGAAGAAATGGAGGAAGAAAAATTAGGCGAAGAAGGTAAAGGGTCAACAGAAGGTTGGTGATGTTGAGATGGTGAACTCTGTTGAGGTGAAGCATCCGGTTGAGGTGGAACAATTGGAGTATTTTGGGCCAACGAAGTTGAAAATAACCATATCGGTAAACCTATTGTAAATCCAGGTAATGACAAAGTAGCCATATAAGGAGGACCAACATTTCCAAAGTAAGGAAAAGTACTAGGATTCTCATTAGGAGGGGTTCCTAGGTTGATAAATTCCGGAACATTTGCCATTATATTCAACTTCAGTGAATTTTATTAACAATTTATAACTAAAATTAACAATTCAAAATTCACACCTAACAATTAAAATTCACAATTCACACCTATGGTCTCTAAAAGTAAAAACAAACAAATTAACACGCGCTATCAAATCTAGGAGTCAAACCATACACAAACAGTAGCCTTCCGGACCGAAAACACTAGTTGGTGATGAAGCCCAACATCGCCGAATTCAGTACAGAAGTGGTGGGTGGAACAGTTACCCCGGCAACCTGCTTAATGAATAGACTGGACCAAGTTCCTCCACGTTAACCGTCTCGAGTGAAGTGAACCCCCCAGAAAATCCAAGTGAGTCTAGCCGACGTCTGCTCCAGGTACAGTGGGATCTTCCCTCCACCGTCACCTTGGGTAGAACCCTAAAGATAATGGTCACTAGGTTACCAACAGCAACAAATGCACCTGGGGGAACAGTCTACACTCCGACAGCACGCAAGGGCAGAGTATCAAGCTCAATCCCCTTGCCGGCTCCTTGACAATAATCCAAGGTTTACCGACAAGTGACCCCTGGCTCCTCGACAATGGTTAATCCGAGGTTTACCGTTTGTAATACGTGCGTGTCTGGCGTCGTTCCCGACGAGGGAGGATTGATCCCCTCACTGGTTCGGACATGAGCTCGTGCTTCTCCTTTAAGAGGAGCTTTCCCAGAGTACAAATGAAACAGTTGGATTTATCCTACCACAAGATGAGCTACTTGTTTGGTTTTACTGTCTTGGAGAGTTAATTACTCTCCTACTCCAAGACACTAGCCTGATCTATATTGGTGTTTCAGAGCCCTAGAAATGTAAAAATTACTAGCTGAATTTTAATTAAGCGCTGTGTTATTAAGGCTGTTATTACTCAAAGGGGTAAATGGAAATGAAACCAATGGTGTTATGACCCGAATCAACTGAATGCAATCGAATATGATAATGTAATCGTTTCAATTCGATGAATCCTAACTAAAGTAAGGAGAGAGTTTCCATTCACTTCCAACAATGCAAAAATTGATCACTAAGAGAAAATATAACAAATTCTCTAATGCACTAATTTCATCAAGACAAACTAATGCAAATCAATTCCAAACCTTTTTTAATTTTTATTTTTGTGTAAATTCAAATCAAAGAAAACTGATCTAAATCTACGATTAATTTTTCAGAACGTAAACTATGCAATTGTAATCTATGCACAATTCACTTGAAAAGTATGCAAATGTAGTCTATGCACATTTTTCATTAATATTCTGAAAATGAGAATTCTAATTATGCAAATGTGATCTATGCAAAAGAATTCTCAAGCACAAGATGATTCTAATGTAATCTAAGAACCAATCAAGTGCAAGTCGAGAAAATTGGGTGAGAGTTCCAAAGATCAAAACATAAAAACACTCAAAGGTGATTAACACTCATACACAATTTTTTTGCAAAAACGAAAGCAAAAAGATGCAAAATTGTGAAAGGACTGAGAGAAACCTCCAAGTAATGACCAAAGGAAATCAAATCAAGAATTTCTCAAAAAAGAGACTCAAAACACCCAATTGATGAAAGCTTAAAGCAGGAATGCCAATGAAACAAGCTTAGGTGAAGATCTTTGACAGGAGACTAATGGATCTGGGCAGTAAAAACTAAGAAAAAGCAAAATCTAAGAGAAAAAATGCAAAAAATGGAATTTTCTTAAATTTTAGCAGGGGACGCAGGCAACCCGTTAAGACAGGTGCGGGCCCGCTCTGTGCACACAGCGACAGTGCGTCCAGGGACGCACTGTGCAATACTCAGAGGGTGCGTCCTACTGGAAAATTCAAGAAAAACTAAATTGAATCTAAGCCTAAGCTAACCCACCCAAAAACAAATTCACAGAGCCAAAAACCAGAAAATAAATGACTTTTCTCAGATCAAAGTTGCATACAAAGGAAAAGACTTTCACATCAATGGAGTCCCCAGTGGAGTCGCCAATTTGTCAAGCGGAAAGAGTCGATTGTGCGGACACAACCAACCTCCCTAAGAGCCTAAGACTCTCTAGTGACAAACAAGACAAACAAGAGCAATCCTTCTCTAAACATGCATTTACTATACGGGAAATCAAGTGTTTAGATCCTACCTGTAATCCAACGCTGTTGTAGCAGTCCAGCTCCGCTGATCCGGATGAGCTCCTCCTTCACTTTGAAACCTGCATACACTAACAATCAAACGATTAAATAGCACTTGATAATCTCATAGAATAATACATATTTAACACATAGACCAAGGAGTACATGAAACAACTCATAAATAACAAGTTATTGAGAAGAATGGACTCATTTGCATTAATAGGTAACAAAAGGAACAAATACAACCTGAGCCTTGGTGTTGTGCAAGTCCCTCCCAGGGTCCATCAAGAGTTCTCCTTTACTTTGACAAAGCTCACCCACTTCCAAATAGAACAAGCAAAGATGGCAATCTCTCCTCACAAGCTTCTAAATGGGAGTCCTAATTCCTGCAGCATTTACCCTTAGAAATGTATAGCTTCCAACCTCCTCTCCTTCTGGCCCAATGCCTGTATTTATAGTGCTCAAGAGGAAGTTAATCAGGTCCACCATCAATGGGATAATCCCCTCTTTGGATGGGATAGCTCCCCTATTGATGGGATAAGTTCCTCTTTGGTAGGAGTGCATGAAACATCTGGAGGCGCTCAATACACGTCGAACAACCTTCTAGAATGCTCTAGAAATGACCACAAGTGACTTTTTAAAGACGAAACTTGCGCATTTTAACCTTTTCAGGGGGACGCACCTGCACCTTAACATACAGAGCGTCCAAAGACGCAACTTTTGTGAACATTGGGTGCGTCCCCGCAGGTAAGGTTGAGAGAACCTGCGTCCCCAGAGATAAATACATTTAGAAAGACTTTCTCTCTTTTTTGGAGTTTGACATGGAGAGCAGAGGCATAAGACTTGCATAAGAGGGTAGCATGACTGTTGATAGAGTCATCCTAACTGTAAATAGTCATGGTGACATTTTTTAGTATAACAATAAGGGTAAAAGATATTCTAGAATAACATAGGATTGATGTGTTCATAGGGTCTTTAAAGGACAATATCCAACATGATGTGCGCCTTTGGGAACCTGATTCATTAGAGAAGGCATTCAGGTTAGCAAGAAAAATGGAAAGCAAAATTATGGCAACTAGGAAGCATACCATTCACAACTATAAAGACGGAAGTGTTTTTGCCCATAGTCTTCCACAACCTACAAGGTTGACACCACAACAATTGGAAGAAAAAAGAGCAAAAGGGCTTTGTTACAATTGTGATAGCAAATACACAAAAGGTCATAAGTGTGCTGAGAAGAAATTATTCTACATAGATTGTGAAGAGGAAGAAGAAAAGGAGCAAGAAAGGTCAAAAGAAGAGGATATATTCCAGGAACAAAGCCTAGATGAAGAACAAATAAATCCGACCATATCTTGTAATGCATTGGCGGGAATTACCACTCCTCAAACCATCAAGATAGAAGGACAAATCAAGAAGAAAAAGGTAATAGTGTTGATTGATTCAGGAAGCACCCACAATTTTATTCATTGTAGGGTAGCAAAAGAATTGAATTGCTTCCTATATCCAGCACCAGAGTGTCAAGTGATGATTGCAAATGGAGGAACAATAAATTGTTCTGGAAAGTGCCATAATATCAAGCTATCCATGGGAGAATATGTATTGACTAGCCCAATGCTTTCCATTCCAATGGGAGGTGCTGATGTTGTACTAGGAGTCCAATGGCTACAATCCTTGGGTACAATAGCTTTTAATTTTCAAGAACTTTTCATGAAATTTTCTGTGGAAGGAAAGGAAGTTGAATTAAGGGGTATTGCAGGGAAACCAGGAAAGATAATCAGCTCTAATGGCATGACAAAGCTTCTAAAAAAGGAGCAAAGAGGTGTAATTGCACAATTATGTTCGCTAGATGTTTCCACATTGGAATCATCTATTTCTCCAGATCTCCAAAAAGTCCTGGACAATCATTCCAAGGTATTTGAGACTCCCAAAGGTCTCCCACCTATGCGTGATCATGATCATGCTATTCATCTGATTCCAGGAAGTGTTCCTCCAAACATCAGGCCGTACAGATATCCATATGTCCAAAAAAGTGAAATTGAACGTATGGTTGCAGAAATGCTAGAGGCTGGTATAATTCAACCGAGTCAAAGTTCTTTCTCAGCTCCAGTAGTATTGGTGCACAAGAAGGATGGATCATGGCGCATGTGTCCAGATTATAGGGAGCTCAACAAGCTCACTATTAAAGATAAGTTCCCCATTCCTGTCATTGATGAATTACTGGATGAATTGCATGGATCAATTTACTTCACCAAGTTGGATCTTCGTTCGGGATATCATCAAATCAGAATGAAGATTGAAGACATTCCGAAAACGGCATTTAGAACTCATGAGGGTCATTATGAATTTTTGGTCATGCCTTTTGGCCTTACCAATGCACCTTCAACATTTCAAGGTTTGATGAATTCAATTTTCAAACCATTCCTTAGAAAATTTGTGTTAGTATTTTTTGATGATATACTAATCTACAGCAAGTCTTGGAAGGATCATGTTGAACATGTTGACAAGGTGCTACAACTATTGGAGGAGAAACAATTATATGCAAAAAGATCCAAATGTTTCTTTGGAGTCCAGGAGGTGGAATATTTGGGTCATATTGTATCTCATGAAGGAGTTAAGGTAGACCCTAGCAAAATTAAAGCCATTAAGGAATGGAAAATCCCCACATCCATAAAGCATCTGCGAGGATTTCTTGGGTTGACAGGGTATTATCGCAAGTTCGTTAAGAATTATGGGAGAATAGCAGCACCTCTAACAACATTATTGAAGAAAGATTCATTTTCATGGACTCCGGAAGCAACAAAGGCCTTTAAACATCTTAAAGAGGCAATGTGCCAAGCAACGGTCTTAGCTACACCGAACTTCACAAAAACCTTTATTGTGGAATGTGATGCTTCAGGAAATGGAATTGGTGCTGTTCTAATGCAAGATGAAAGACCCATTGCTTTTGAAAGTCGTCCAATCAAGGGAAAGTTTTTAAGCAAAGCTATTTATGAGAAGGAAATGTTGGCAATACTCCATGCACTTAAGAAATGGCGACCCTACCTAATGGGAAGACACTTCAAGGTAAAAACGGATCATGATAGCCTTAAATACTTTTTAGAACAAAGATTATCCTCTGAAGAGCAACAAAAGTGGGTCACAAAGATGTTGGGTTATGACTTTGAAATCATCTACAAAAAAGGGAAGCAAAATGTGGTGGCAGATGCACTCTCAAGAAAGGATGAGGATATGGAAGCATTGTTGTGTGCCATTTCTATTATCCAACCAGATTGGATAAACGAAGCAAAGGAGGAATGGAAGAATGACGAAGAAGTGTGGGCACTTATTCGAAAGCTACAACAAGATTCCAGTACTTCTGATACATTTAGCTGGAAAAATGATTCGTTATTGTACAAAGATCGCTTATACCTCTGTAAGAATTCCCAGCTAAAACAAAAGATTCTTATGGAATTGCACACTTCTCCCTTAGGAGGGCACTCAGGATTTTTAAAAACTTACCACAGGGTTAAGAAGGAATTTTTTTGGGATGGCCTTAAATCAGATATTCAAAAGTTTGTGGCGGAATGTTTGGTTTTCCAACAAAATAAAGTTGAAACAATTAAGACACCGGGTCTATTACAACCTTTATCCATTCCAAGCCAACGTTGGGAGGAGGTTTCAATGGATTTTATCACAGGTTTACCCAAGTCTGAGGGAAAGAGTGTCATCATGGTGGTAGTTGACAGACTTACCAAGTATGCACACTTTTGTGCATTATCACATCCATTTAAAGCCAGTACAGTTTCTACTGCATTTATGGAAACAGTTCAAAAGCTACATGGAAATCCAAAGATTATTGTAAGTGACAGAGATCCCATTTTCACTGGAAATTTTTGGACAGAATTATTTTCTTGTCTTGGTACTCAGTTAGCTCATAGCTCATCTTATCATCCTCAATCTGATGGGCAAACTGAGATAGTAAACAAATGTTTGGAAGGATATCTTCGTTGCTTTGTATATGATAAACAGACACAATGGGTCAAATGGTTTCCTCTGGCTGAATGGTGGTATAACACTTCCTTCCATACAGCAACAAAAATGACCCCATTTATGGCACTTTATGGGTACCAACCACCATCAATCACATCATATTTAAGAGAAAATTCTAAGGTTCAGGCAGTGGAACATCACATCGAACATCAACAACAAGTCCTCCAACTCTTAAAGGATAACCTCGTGTTGGCACAAAATAGAATGAAACAACAGGCAGATCAACATCGCAGTGAAAGAAGTTTTGATGTAGGTGATTGGGTATTCCTACGGCTACAACCATATAAGCAAATGTCCCTAAAGCAAGCTAAGAAGGATAATAAATTATCACCAAAGTATTATGGTCCGTACAAGGTGTTGGAAAAGATTGGTACTATGGCATACAAATTGGAGCTTCCTGCAGCTTCTCGATTGCACCGAGTTTTCCATGTTTCATGTTTAAAGAAGGTTATAGGCGACAAGCTCCCAGTTCAAACAATATTGCCAGAACTTGACGAGGAAGGAAAAATTATATTGGAACCGGAAGCAGTCACAGAAACAAGAACTTGACAGCTACGAAATCGATCAATTTCGAGTATCTTATCAAGTGGAAGAACTTATCCGCTGAAGATTCCACATGGGAGGATGAGAATTTTATGCAGAAGTATCCAGAACTACTCAAGCGTTGAGGACAACACTTTTTTGAAGGAGAGGGGCATGTTGGGTCCCTATAATACTAGTGATTACCCCATTACTATTGTAGTTATACCCCTTATTTATATTGTTGTGCCCCTATTACCCCCATATTGTTATTTCTGTGCCCCATAGAATCCCTCTATTGTTATTTTTGTGGCTTTATATTATTATTGTTAGGTTGGCTGGATTATATTGTGACTCCTTAGACTCCTATATATAGAAAGGAGGTTTTGTCATTTGTATCATCCAAGAATTGTTCATTTATGTAATGTAAAGGAGGTTGCCCCCTCGAAGAGGCTGAATTCTAAGGCATTGATCTTTCTTTTCTATCTTTTCTTGAGCTGGTTTCATAACAGTAGAAGAAGTAGAAGACGAGGATGAAGATGAGGATGGAGGTGAAGGTGGTGGCTTGTCACCTTTTCCTCCATTTCCTTTAGGAGGGTTGTCTCCTTTTTCTCCATCTCTTTTTGGAGGTTTTGAGCTCTCTCCTTGCAACCTTCAATTCCTCTCCTCATAAAGAACTTTTACCATTTTAGACATCTCAAAGAAGACTTTTATGAAAGTTCTTTCAGCTTCAGACATCCCTTCAGGACCACTTTCATGTGCCATGACTAGTGAAGCTTGAGGTGTATATGTTCTCCTTGAAACAATGTGAGACCTTGGCTCCTCAAGTTCTCATCCTCCTCTTTTAAGCTTCAACCTTGTAAACATCATAAAACACTTGCATACAAAATCAAACCTTCAAAATAATCTTGAGCTCTGATACCAAAATGATCTGTAATTCAAACTTGAAGGTGATAGAAAAATTGCAAGTAACTTTTTATGTATTTTGGGTAATGAATCACTTTACAAAACACATAAAATAATGATTTTGAAACTTAGTTAACAACAATAACAGAGACAATATACCATATCAAAAACACATAACAACAAAAATGATAAAGGAGTTCACCCCTCTTGGTCCAACTTCTAATGTGGGGCTTCTTTCATTTAGTACTCAAATTTGTGTTTACATGGATTTATAGTGCTCAAAATGTAAAGGTTATGTCTCCAATGGCTCCAGAACTATCAAAAGCCCCTAGTTAAGCTTTTGTCGGGCTCAATTTGGCCAAAAAATGAAGAAGGTATGTTCTCCCAAAGTTTCTTCTACTAACTGATCTACAAACTGCACTGGACTGCTAACCATCCTATGAATTCTGCCTTTTCGAGGTGCGTCGAGCGAAAATTTCGCTTGACGCCGATTAGATTCGCTCTGAAATTGGTGTAATATGCTGCTTAGTTTAAAGTGTTAGTAAGGCCTTAAAGCAGAAAACTAGGGCTACATGGGGCCATGCGCCCAGGGGCTGGGGCTAACCGCCAACCCCTGCTGGCATAGCCCCTGACTCTTTGGTGATTGGTTCTATTAAGCCCATGAAACTGGGGTCGTTCCTAAAATATTCACACCCAAGCTGTTTAACACATTCACTCCTGGCATGTGGTTACATGGTGGCGATATGCCCATGGGTTGGTCCCATTCCTCTACCCCCTCAATTGTCCCGCTTCGGGCTTTGGCATGTGGGCATATGGTATGCCATATGATCCGGGGCTAGTCCCCTTTTTCCTCCCTCGCAACTTTTGGCTCTGGGTATATATGTTGTGGTCTGGTGACTTGTAGCTGTTGGTGCTAGAACCGTGGGCCGGGGCTAAGCCTAAGCCATAGGATCCCTTGCCTACAGTCTCGTGGGCGTGGGGTGACTAGGGGCTAGGGCTTAGCCTTGACCCTGTTCCCCAATACAATTGGCAGAAAAAATTAAATGCAAGTTCGCCACTATACCTGTTAAGAACTACTGCGTGCCCTAGTGGTAAGGTGATGCACTGTTGGTTCAGAGGTCATAGGTTCAACTCTCCCAGAGGAAGTTTGGCTGATAACACAATTTTAATGCACCCTTGGGAGGCCACGTGGAAACCTTCCATTGGCCCACGTGGCCTCCATTAATTGGACCACTTAAACTCCACTTCGACCAATGAAAACACAACAAATTTGATCCAATCATAAAAAGACACTTGTCAACCTGGCATTGGCCCAAAATGTATAGTCATCCTGCCCAGCCACCTTGCCCAATCATCATACAGACTGCATAGTCAGCAGTCCTGCAACCAACCTACAAATGTTTTACTTATTTGGGAAAACGATCAGAATATGATATCGGGAACATACGATATCGATTTTGAGCAATTTAAGTTGCGTTGGATTTAGGTCATCGAGACCTATACTCTGGTATAGGTTTCGACCACTTTTGAACACTTTGAATTTTGAGCACTTTGCTGATCCCTTGGATCAATATGAGTTGAACATATCTACTTTTAAAAAAGCATGGAACACGATTTTTAATCATAGAAACTCATCTCTATCTTACCATGTATATTCTTAATCTATAAATAGAATGTTACAATGTCATGGTTTACTAATACTACATGCCCAAAAAACCATAACTCATGTTCATATGACATTTTGATTAATTAATCAATCTAAATGGGCATAACCACTTTTGAGATAAATCTCAACCTTTAATATTTGGCTAGTATTACAAATATTCTAAATTATTCGATGGAGGTTAAATCCTACCATCCACCCAATAATTATTGATAATTAGCCAATCTAGATCCATCTTAACTCCAGATCTACCAAGTGCATAGAGGGATCAAATCTTTTAGAGTGAAAAGAGATTTGATCCCTCTCGGAGCTTGGTAGATCCAGAGTTAAGATGGATCGAGATTGATTTAATTATTAGCTTTTAAATATGCCACATCATAAAAGAATACCATAGGAAAAACTACAAATGAATAATACTATGAGAAAAACCATGGGTTGGAATTGAAAATGTATTATTATTATTATTTTTTAAATTTAATTTAATTTTGTTTTATTTTGACCATGTCAATATGTTAAAGGTTACAACATCCCTATCATACTTATCTAGAGAGCTCCTCTTGATGCAATTAAAATTCTAGAAGTCCTATTTCGAAATAGAGATGCCTATTGGGGTAAATATCCCCTCAAACAATGTATGTTTAGTCAAGTTTGAAATCTCTTGGGCGACTTATTTAACTGTGAATAACCCTAAGTCAATAAGAAAGTGACCTTTTAAATTGTAAATAATAAATAAATTAATCACGAAGTACATAAAACAACTATATAAGTTAAATTGTTAATTAACATCAATAGACTCATTGTTATGAATGTTAAATTGTGTCCTTTTACAATCAAGTGAGTTCTTTTTATTCCTAGTTTTTTATAATAATGATTCCTTCCCATTTTCATTGCTAAAAACACCTCAAATTATACACACTATACTCTCTCGAGAAGATTTTGGAATAATTAATTTCCAACACTTATTACAACATTCTTGGTTTATTTTTGGTCTAATTTGGAATATATTGAATTGAAGAGAATCAATTAAAAAAAAAACATATATTAAGTGTAATTTATGCACGCTCTAAGCCCAATACAGGGGCGATGTTGTAGTGGTGTAAATGTTGGTAAACATTTACATCTCAACTCAATTTTTTTTAAAGGTTAAAAGTAATATAGAGCCCAATATGGGGGAGATGTAGTGTTCTTAAATGAGTATAAACATTTTAAAATATATAACATATAAATAGTTGTTATAAATTAAGGTCCATTTTACCATATAAATTAACATAATAATTTTGTAACTATATTTAAATTTAATTAACCAACCTAGATCCATCTTAACTCTAGATCTACCAAGCTCCGAGAGGGATCAAATCTCTTTTCACTATAAAAGAGGTTTTCATTTCAAGATATTTGACCCTTCTTAACGCTTGGTAGATCCTAGTTAAAGTGAATTTAATTTAGTTTAATTTCCCCATTTATATAAACTATATTCCACACGAATACCATGGGTCAATACCATTTAAGTTGGTTTAATTCTCCTCTTTAAAAAGGTTATATTCCACATGAATACTATGGGTCAATACTAGGGGTTCTCAATACCATGGGTCATTTTTATTTTTATAGGGTTATTTTTATTTCGTTACTTTTATTACATTACATTGATATCTTTATTTAATTTACTATTTATCTATTTAGTTTTATGTAATTTGACTTAGTCAAAACATTAAACATTACACCATCTCTACCATACTTGGCTGGAGAGCACCTCTCCGCACAATAACCACATAAAAACTTACACTTACAATAAACTTGCAATATAATAAGATTTTTAACCATGGATATTCACCCCAGTTTGCCATGTATATCACAAACTAGTAAATAGGGTTTTCTACAATATCATGGGCCAAACCCATTGTTTATCAATACCAAATGCCCAAAAACCATAACTCATTTATTTTTTTTCTAATGCAAGAGTCGTGCTTTCTATTCAAAATAACCAAAAAGGATTAATTACATAAATTACAACCACCCCAGAGGAAACTGGGGACATAGAATTAACTCCCCCCCAAGGGTATGGAGCAACTAACCAAAGGCTCAACCATTGTGCCATGGGTACACTCCCCTAACAAAAGGTCCTTCACAAAACATATGCATTATAATCCGTTACAACGGAGCAAAATAAAACCAAACAAGATGGAACTGTAACCGGACCTGAAAAGGAATTAAACCCCCAACTATTCAGATTTTGGGTCCGCAAAAGGGGAATAAACAATGCGTATGTGGCTTGCCCGAAATTCCTTGATTCCTACCACGAAGCTAGATAAGCATGGACGATAACAGAGAGACATGCCTCAGACCCGTACCCACCAACCTGCATGATGCATCTAGGCCATTGATCCGCCTCACCAGATCCAACGGTTGAGGAACATATCGGATGGAAAAGAAGCCCAGAGAATACCTGCCTAATGAGGGTGGTATTCTCTCTCCTACTGTAGCCACGTGTTGCATGTTGAGTGGCATCGAGCTTAAATCAGTGAAACCACTCCTGGTGTTGAGAGCTTCCGATAATCTGTAAACCACCTTGAGGGCGGTATTGACATAGCAGGTTGTTATGAGGAAAGTTTCGAGTCTGCTGAGGAAGAAAAGACTCTGGCCTGAACCCATCGAACTACAATTTGACTCTCCACCCTTGATCCTCAGTTGCTTGATCCAACGGATGAGAGGAGTCTCCTTTTGAAGAAAACCAGGAGGGATTCCCACTGTTCGAGCACCAAAAACCTGTAGACCAACCACGCTAGTTCACTATGACCATTGCTAACAATTAAGTACCTATGGTGGGACACTGTTGTACCTTCTAACTGAAGGCTCTTCATCCCCTCTTCCCATCGAGTAAAAATGAGATGATCTGTATTAGGAAAAAGTTTAGCAAAAATTCGTAAGATGCCGAACAACTTCCACCCAAGAACTCTGTGTCTGAGATGTTCTGGGCCGAAAAAACTAACAAAGGCCTACGTAATGTTTTCAAAATTACCTTTGGAAAACCACTTCATATTAAATGTGTATCAACAAAGCCTAGCCTCTGCAACCGTTGAAAATCTCTATGTTGATATATCTCTCGGTCCTCATTCGCCTAGTTGAGACAATCATCCCTCAACCTACCGTGTGGAACCTCTTGCCATGTATATTTCTTGCTGCTTTTAGTGCAGAGAGCCCCTTTATTAGCAAGTTTGTCCGCCAATTAATTGGCCATCCTTCGCACCTGTGTGAAACTTAAGGTTCTCATGTTCTGAAGGTGGAGATGAATTCTTTGACATACCTGAAACAACGTCTAGTGTCTTGAGACCTTTTCCGGAGCCAAACCACAACAGATTCTCTTGACCAAATTGATGATTAGCTCAGAATCAGCTTCAATTATGATATTCTGAAGATTGTCGTGCTTCAAGATTTCTAAACATTGCTCAAGTGCCATTAGCTCTGCCATATTGTTTGTGGCTCTTGCCAAATTGAAATGAAAAATGTATTGTATGTAGCCCTTTTCATCCCTTAACACACCACCATAACCAGCTATACTCGGATTTCCTTTTGAGGCCCCATCTATGTTACATTTCATAAATCCTTGAGGGGGAGGATGCCAGAAGTCTTTCTCAGTGACCGGTTGCTTTACCATCCTATTCTTGCCCTGAGGAATAAGCCCCTGCATACCCAACTGAAGAAGTATCTGCATATCAGCATTTGAAGGGAGATTTTTAGGGGATGTTTGCACTAAAGTCCCAACCATCTCCTTAAGCTATCTTAAGATCTGTTCCATGATGCTTTGGGAGGAACTTTTTTTATTTTTTTATTTTTGAAGATTCTATTGTTGCGCTCTTTCCAGACATTCCATATTAGGAAGCTTGGAGTTAAAGCCCAAGCTCTGTTTATCGTTTCATAATCAGAGAAATTTCTTCTCCAGTTGCTAAGGGTATTGGTAATGCTTCCTCTGTCCCTGTCTGTTTGTCTGAAAATTAAGGCAATGCCATCCCACAATGTGGAGGTAAATATGCAGGTGTTGAGGAGGTGCTCCATTGTCTCCTCTTGTGACTCACATAACTGGCATCTGGATGGGCCTAAAACGCCCCTTTTCCGGATGTTCTCCCAAGTCAGAATTTTCTTATGATGTACCAGCCACATGAACAGTTTGGTTTTCATCCATCCTTGGTTCTTCCAGAGATTCTTCCAAACCCAATCTGGTTCTGTAGAATCAAGCTCCAGGGCTAAGCGCTTTGCCTCTTTAAGGTTAAAGGTGCCTTCATTATTATTGCCCCATCTAAGTTGGTCATGATCAACTGATATCATAATTTTTCTTTGATCCAAAATTGCTATTAGAGCATCAGCCTTTGCTTTCAAGGGGCTATCATCCCTGTATTCCATTTTCTTCCAGGTTCTCCATTTTCCTTCACTATTTGTCTGATCCCAAAAATCTTTTACCCTTAGTAACCCTTTGGTGTCAGTATCATTCTTGAGATCCACAAAGTCCTCTCTTAATAGTTTAGGTTCCTGTTTCCATTTATCCTCCCAAAACCATGCCAGGTCTCCCACTCTAATTTCCCAGAAGCTATTCTTTTGAACTATGCCTCTATTCTCCCAAGTTTTATTCCAGATGTGGGAGCCTTTTATCATATCAGACATCCTTATGTGGTCCTTGTTTTTCCAATTACTTGGGTATTTCTCTTTCCAAATTCGAGCCCACAGAGCATCTGAAACTTTTATCCATCTCCACCATAATTTTGCCCCTAAAACTTTGTTTAGCACTTCAGGATCATCCAATCCTGTTAGAGTCGGTCCTCACAGCCCTCCGTCAGAGATCTTTTCGCTTTTGCATATCATTTTTAGGTGTCTCGCTCTTTTCACTTCGTTGCATTTCGCTAGGGGCATGCCATTGACTGATGAGGGGGCCTGGTTGTCTTGTGTTTCCTCATGCTTGTCCCTGCATGGTTAGTCAAAAATTTCTCAAAAATCACCAAAGTATATGATCATTGCATTCATCGTCATAAAAGGTTAGTTTTGTTAAAAAGTCTTTAGTCCTAGAGTCTAGGGTTTTCAGTCTTTTGCATACACATAATAAAAGCCCGTAGGCCATGAGGTTGGTTTCAAAACATTCTCATTTAATATTTTTTTCATAAAGCATTTAAAACATTTTTAGTCCAAAACTCTGTTTTGGAACTAAAAATTGTTATTGTAAATAATTGTATTTGTTTCATTTCAAAAAGCTTCAGAGCAAGCTTCTGATCTTTTCCAAAGCCAAAATGCGGATCCCTGCAAAAATCAACAAAGTATTATCAGTTCAAGACTTAGAAAAAGCAAGGAAAAGCCAAAGAACAACATTGTATTAAAAGGTCAAATGTCAAAGTGACAAACATTATAAAAGTGGGTTATTAAACAAATTTAAATCAAATCACATTTGATGAGATATTTTCTTCACATATAAAAGGGGCAAACAAGTTCATTTGTTCAAAAAATCCCAAGGCAAAATCGTGTTTGAGTTTTTGAAGGCCGAAGCCGTGTTTTCATACATGTGGACAACGTTTGGAGGTGTGCGCTACGCGTTGGGTCTGTGCGCTACGCATAGAGTGCACGCTACGCACTGGGCCTCACTGGCCAGTGTAAAAAACCAGAGGCGCTACTTACACAGGTGTGCGCTACGCGTTGGGTTCGGGCGCTACGCACTCAGTCACAGCACCAAATGTTTTTTGTTAATGCGACCAGGTCTTGCCAAATCGACTCCAAGACTTGCAAGTAGGTGTTTCATGGCTACTCAGTCAATTTTAAAATGTTTGTAGTGTGTTTAAGGTGGGAAATTTGATGTATTGGGTGTAGAAAAATGAAACCCTATGCTCATACCAAAATCATTCCTTAGGGTTTTAAAAGACATGTGGGTGGCTTTGTGAAGATTTTCCCATTCTCCATTGATGAAATATAGTCCCATACTCATTTTCCAAGTTTTAGCTAACATTGCAAAGGGTGCACATTACACTTTTGTTCATTTGTCAAAACTGTCCTTGTGATCAAAACAATGACTGTTTTATGAGAATCCACTGAAACAGAGTTATTACCATTATGGCTTGGTTCCTATGATGTTTTGGTAAACATATTTGGGTTTTGAGTATGCATTGAAGTTTTGATTTCACCACACCTATATCAACATACATATTGCAAACATCTTGTTATCAAAGCCATGTCAGATACAGATTCAGTTTATGAGCAGCAGTATGACAGTGATTCCACAACAGAGGGTAATGTGCCACGGAGGCCTCGCAGAGGTGGCAAAGGTGGTAAGCATCTCAGGGAAGAGCCTACTTCTTTGGTTCAATTGCAGGCTTGCCCGCTTGCAATGGATTGTTTTCGTCTTCAGTCATGCTATCACTATTGTGAGTTAATTTCACAAATCCAGCATCATCGTGAACTAGCTCGTTTGTTTGTTCTACATTTACATGATGGCCATGTAAACCTCGCCGGAGTTGATTTCATTTTGTCACCAGAGACTATTGCAGAGGCCACTGGGATACCAAATATTGGAGAGAAATGGAATAAGCGTCAGCAGTTAGAGAAATCCTACTATGATCCATACATCAAACCTGGGTATATGAGGCACTTGAGCAGGGTTTCTCCTTTCCAATACCTGAGTGATCAGTGTGCACCTTTGGTGAAACTCATCATTCGGTATTCCAGTTGTGAGGGCAGATTCTCGCGTCTTTATTGTTATAGACAATTTTGTGCCTTGCAGCATCAGGCATGAATTGTCAATAATCCAAGGGATCCAAAGTCCCTAAAAATGATGTTCCTACCCCTATAGGAACAAGGTCAGCAAACCAACAGCTCTCAGATCAGTTCTCCACCTGAAAACACTCAAAAACAAGCAATCCTGAAATCAAAGCAGGTGCTCCACTAGGCTTCTGCGCTGAAACTCAACTCCTCCATGGTGTACCTGCGTTGCAAAGCAGGTAGGACAAAGGCCACCTGCGCTGAGCGAGATGGGACAAGTGGCACACTGAGTCATTGCTCTGGAATCTTCCAAAAATGACACTTGGATCAGGGATTTCGCCTTGTGATGAGTCAGAGGCTCTGTTTCTCCAAGTGGAAGCAAGGTTCTCCAAGTGGACTCAAGAACTGAAGATCAACTGAAGAGAGAGAGGACACAAGGCAGCTACACATCAGTTGCAAGCTGACTCATCCTTTCTCAATTCATCTATATATTGAGCTCTCTCCTATGAGCTCAGGAGGCTGGAATTTTGTGCAAAGTAATGATATGCTGTTGGTTTCACTATAGAACTATTGGGTGATTGCTTGAAGGAGGTGAAGAGGAGAAATTCTTTCTGCTGGGAGGTGTTGCTGGATTGGGGCCTTCAATGGTTGTAACACTCTCAGAACTTTACTTCTTCCATTAATAAAAGCTATTGAGGTTCTTCTATATGCACTTGTTTCAATGATGTGTTGTGATAATTGTATATTTGATTTATGCTAATCCTTGAATCAGTTATGATTGCATGCTTCTTGTAGTTTCCTTCTTTGTTATTTTGCAGGATCTCATTGTAGCTGGGCCAGCAAAAGAGCAAGGAGCTGGGAGCAAGCAACAAAGGGAAGAGTTTGGATTCGACATTAAGTGCAAGGCAATGGTTAGTGCATTTCTTCATTCTCTCTTGCTTTCATAAAGAAGTAAACCTTAAGTAGTTTTCTTTACAGTTGTTGCTGAGGTACTATCACCCTTAGAGTGGGATAGGGTCATCCGAGTCGGATAATTTTCCCTACAACAAACTGGCGACTCCGCTGGGGAATGTATCTGTTTGATTGTTTGTAGTATTTTGCTATTCATTTCCTGAACAAAAGAGTACCAAATCGAAAAGCTTTTGACTATATCAAAAGCGAAGTAGAGGGCAGCTACTCTAGCTCATTCCTGAGCATGTTCATGATTTGAAGAGCTGATCTAGAAGGATCCTTGTAAGCTCTTAGTGATAGCTTTTCATCTTCCTTGTCATCCCTTACTGTGTACTTGACTGATAGCTTCTGATTTGACCGAAAACCGTGAATTTTTGAGAAATCTGTGACCCGGAAACTGAGAAAACGTAAGTCTCGTTTTCCAAAGCAGGCTGTACACAGGCTACCTGCTTTGCAACGCAGGTAGCCCCTTCGGGACCTGCGCTGAATGTCAAACAGGCAGTGTACTACCTGCTTTGATCCAGTTTTGCCTAGTGCTACTGGGGTTTCCTCATGTTTCTTGCCCTGTTTTCACCATTGTTTTGCGGCCAGTTACCAGTCCATGTACCTATCTGAAACCAACTTTACTTGCCATTATTCTGCCTCAGTTATATAAAGAAACTGTACTTGTTCTTTTGTATTTCTTACATCATTTACAGTTTCCCATAACGAAAAGTGAACTAGTCTTGCTGTGGCCTCTTAGATCCAAACCTGTGTTAGGCATTTTTGCTGATCTTAAGAGTTAGTTTGTTTGCTGTCCATAGCTGATTGGTCTTTTGCTTTCGTCGTATGGTTTGATTTCATATATTTCTAGTGTCGAAACAAGTGAATCTTAAGGTGTCTTTTGATTTTGGACAAGCTTGTTTGTTTTCACTTGAAATTGATCTCAAAGTTATATAACAACTTTCTTTTTGTAATACATCAACATTAAGAAAGAGAAAAGAAATACTTGCATTGTGCATTTTGCATCTGAAAATTTTGCATGTGATTTAGGAGAAAGTGCATTAGTTTGTGCTGTATGATCTGTGTGAAAAGATATGTCTTTCTTTTCCCTCAGTAGTTAAGATTTTCATCAGTCAAAAAGATTTGAAAAAAAAAGCTTGCTTCTCATCTTAGGCTGCATTTAGGAATTTGTCATATACATCTCGTGGTGAACCTTGAAAGGCAAACTTTAAAAAGATCAACTTAAAATATACTGAATGAACCTAACAACGCTTTGAAACATAACGCAAACACATAGAGGTCTAAGCTAGAGACGTGTTCCGGCGTCGTTAAACGTAGTGACTGTCGATCTCGAAGAAGGTGGGTGATTCCTCCTGAGAGTCGGTGGCACTAATACGGACTTGTGCTCCCACGTACCGTCGAGTATATATTGGGAGACCCCTATAGGCATATATCCTTTATCCTTAGGAAGCCGTGTCAGCCGCCCTACTGATCGCAATGCAGTGAACACAACATTCACGAAGATTGACCACACGTACCGTAAAACGTATTCCGTGGTTTTGCGAAAGGTTGGGCACACCCTCTGCCTAGATCTCCAGAGCAGTTTCTTTTGGCCTTTTTCAAACTCTATAACTGAAAAAGTCCATCCGAGCATTTGTCACTTCGGGCTCGTTAAAACATCGAAGGAGACTAGAGTCATCTTTAGCTTTTTCTCGACTCTTTAAAACTGAAAAAGCAAGTTGTGTCTAAAGCGTCATTATAAAATTTATTTTAAGCGGAATAATCATCACCCTTCCCTTGTTGATCTTCGAAGTTAGTCCACCACAAGTGGAAGTTCTTGTAGAATCGCTAAGAAATCTTTTGGATAGACTAGATATGTCTGAACAACCGTCGACATCTAGGACTGTGTCGTCCGACACAGCAGCAGCAGAGCCTCCCGCTGCTACTCCAACGATGTTCGCTGGTATACCATCTGTCCCGGCAAATTGTCAACAACAAGCCGGAGTCCCATCAGGGACGATGACATGGTTAGTTCCTATTTCTTCGTCCGGATTATCATCTGGTATTTCTTATGTTGAAACTCAACAAATCAATCCAACGTGTCTTCAAAGGCCAATCTACCCTTTAAGTACTGGATTGCCACCATATGGAGGACAGTATGCCTTTTCATTGTTCCCCCTGGAGAACAACCATATGGGAGTTTACAACAAAATTCAGGTCAAACTGGAATTACATCCAGCGGTTGGGTACCAATACTGCCTCAGCAACCAAGAGTTGCATATTCAATGCAACCAGTCCACCCTGTGTCGAATGTTGCCACTATACCTGGTATGGTGATTGCGTCGCAAGTACAAGCGCTGCCTACTGTATGTCAACCCCAATCTCAGGTTGCCATACAACAGCCTCTTGTCTCGACATCTCAATCGCAACCTCAGGTCAGTGCCTCCTTATCCGGAGCGACTCAGGATCAAACAAGTACTGTGACTCCTCATCTTGGTCAATCATCTAGTATTGGGCATCAGCAAATGGTCCAACAACCAGAGCTGGTTCAAACTCAACAACCGCCATTCCAGCAATCATGTCAAGGACCTGAGCAACAAGTCTTTGTAAGTAATGGGCAACCATACTATAATGGTTATGCCCATCAACCTTGTCAAAGTTGTCAGCATTATGCTGGTCTGCAAAGACCCATTGCTCAGGCGATACCATCTTATCCTGGATATGCTTCGCCTAACCTGAACCAACAGTTGCCCTTTGTAGCAACTCTAGAACTACCAGATCTAAACCGGCTGACGAATGATCCAATTGCTTATGCCCTTGGTGGCCAGCGATTCCACATAAACTTCCGTCAGATATTCCTAAATTTAATGGAAATCCGGGTGAAGACCCGTCAAATCATGTGATGACATTCCATCTATGGTGTTCATCGAACACCTTGAATGATGATTCGATAAGACTTCGCCTCTTTCAGAGGACGTTGACGGGTCCAGCGGCAAAATGGTACATTGAATTGCCTAGAGCTTCGTTCGACAACTTCAGTACCTTAGCCACAACCTTTTTAACCCATTTTCAATTACCGATAAGGTATGAAACGGGAACAGAACTCCTTACCAACTTCAAACAGACGACGGCCACCCATATATCTGATCATATACATGAGTGGCGTCGTCGTCGTAGGATGGTGAAAACATACGTTCCCGATCAGCTGAATGGTTTATAAAGTCATTACTTCCCGCTATAACGGAAGATGTGGCCAAGGGGGGAGTCATAATAGAGGAGCAAGTTATCGCTCGTGCACAGTATCTAGACTTGGTCTATACTCAGTCCGGCACGCTCTACGACAAAATACCTGACGCCCCTAGACCGGAATTCTCAATTCCTCCTCCTCCTAAATCAAACAATGACTCTCACGCCAGCAATGGCGTGATTGGCAAGCGCAAAATTTATAGTCAAAATGCAAATGAAGAACTTCTTGCCTCAGAAGTAAATGCCATGTCGACCGACAAGGGAAAAAAACTGAAGCAACCAGGGGGCAAGAAGAAAAAGACAGGGAGAAAAAGGAAACCCCCGGCAGGGTGTCATATATGCGATGAGGATCATTGGACGAAATATTGTCCACATATAGCTGAAGTTAAGAAACTCTTCAAGAGTTCAAAAACCCTAGCAGTATTGACTGACCCGTTTCCTAATCCAGGTCAAAATCTGGTTGCTAATCAAAATGCTTCTGGATCCCAAGTGCTTATGTTGTCTACCTCAAAGCAACAGAATAATGCTTTGACAAGGAATAAAGATTACGGGAATCCAAAGTTGTCGAACAACAAGGTTAATGAAGGACCTAGTAGTTCAACAACAACTTTGACCGAAGTTGTGCCACCCATCGTTCCTGAGCCGATGATAAAGTCGCCAAAGGGAGTAGTACACAAATCGACATTTAATTCTCATGCCAAAGGAGCACAAAATTATAATATAGTAAAGGACCTGGCCCAATCGCCGTCCACTATGTCGACACTTGAAGTACCACAAAATTGCCCCTCCCAAGAGCAAGCTTTATTATCAGCAATAGGTGGGATTGGCCCAATGGATTCCAATCTTGTGGCCTTTGATCATAAAGGATATGACCCTCAGTTACCAGCTCAACTAGCTTTCCTTATTCAAGTGAAAGCCCTCAACAAAACTGTTCATCGAACAATCATTGATGAGGGGGCATCTACATGTCTTATGTCGATGAGTTGCTGGAAAGATTTAGGCTCACCACCCTTGTCGAAATCGTCAACGACGTTAAAAGCATTTGATGGACGATCATACACTCCATACGGGATTTTAAGTAACTTGCAAGTTGAACTGGGGGGCAAAACAGTAGGAATTGATGTTGAAGTAATTGATGGAAACCTCGATTACAACATCCTACTAGGAAGGCCCTGGATCTATGCCATGGCCGCAGTTGTGTCGACCTACTTCAGGAAGATTGCATTTCCCTTCCAAGAAGGAATTACAATCGTCGACCAACAAACTTTTCTCCCCAACAGTTCACAAGTTACAGGAAGCATTCCAATGATCCATGGAAGGAATCATTTGCTCCAAAATATCGGAGTAGGTCTCCTAAAAGACCCTGCCTTAATGGGTACTTTCGCCTTACCGCCTCCAAGTAATCTGGCGGGAGTGGCCACGGTGGAAACCTACAAAATGAAATCTAATCCAATCTTCTGGTTGGATTCGGAAGATTCCTAAATATTTTGTCGGCATGGATCATCGCCCTAGTAGAAATACTGTAAATACAGTGGGCTCCGAGGATAGTTCCTATCTTGTGTCAACCTCATTAAAAAATGAAACAAATCCCCGAGGTAAACCTTCATTCCAACCACCGAGTTGGATGCAATGAAGCTTGGGGGGCATGCACCTCGATTTGCATTATTATGCTGGGAGCATGCAAACTTATCTTCGAGCAGTTTTAGCACACAGTTCATGCTCGTTAAAAAATAAACGCAAGATCCGAGCAGTTTTAGCGTCATAGTTCATGCTCTTTAAAAAATAAACATAAGTTGTGAGCAATCTTCCCCTAGAGTTCAAGCTCACCCAGAAAAAATGAACCGGTAAATAACCTTGGTAAATGTAACT
Organism: Pinus tabuliformis; assembly: GCA_031772625.1. Taxonomy (NCBI): domain Eukaryota; kingdom Viridiplantae; phylum Streptophyta; class Pinopsida; order Pinales; family Pinaceae; genus Pinus; species Pinus tabuliformis. The sequence continues at coordinate 851,913,338 of CM062820.1, read as the reverse complement.
TTTGACAGCCATATTAAAGCCCTTGGTCGTGTTCTTGCAGTCTCACCTCCATCCGTTCATTTTGGCCAATCGTTCATCTCCATATGTGTGTTTACCCATTTTGAGGAACAGCTGCGAAGAGTGATTTCACTTAGCCATCCTTGTGACACTGCCGTGATTGGAAAATTCCAACCTGTACCTGGAATCTGCTGCTATCCCCGTTTATCACTCGTTCCTCAAAAGACGAGTCTTCTTTGAGCTCTTTTCACTGACTCGTAAAATATGAAAAGTTTGCCGAGTTTTGGCCTTCCAGCTCGTTAAAAGGACCGGAAGAGCTATCCCTCCTCTAGATTTTAATCTTTTTGGACCTGAGGGATTATTGCACAAAAAGATCGAGCGCTTGTTTTGTTCGGCTTGTTAAAGAAATCGAAAATTCATCCTTCTGTATGGTTTTATACTTTTTCGGACTTAAGGGATTAGAAGACGAAAAAGGAATTTTGGAGTTAACTTTCCGTACCTTTTCAGACTCTCTAAAAATGAAAAGGACCGAGTTTTCCTTGTCGTTAGACTCGTTAAAATGATTAAATAGCAACAAACTTGTCTTTAGACGAGAACGAGTTTCCCTATCGCTAGGCTCGTTAAAATATAGCGATGGGCTTGCCCGAAGGGCAGGTTATAGAACAAGCATATGTTATCCTCCTCAAGCTTGACAAAAATAAAGAGGTACTGGTCAGCAATGACTGGGGAAAAATTGGGAGAACCTCACAGCATTAATGGTAGCAAGTCGCTCTTGAACATGACACTTTGTCCTCCGTATCACATCGGGTTGGGTTGTTTCATTCACTGGTCTCATAACCATGGTCCTCGCCACACCATCCTCAATTGGGGTAATGCTACCAATCCATCACATCAGTGTCGTTATATGTTCAAGAGATGTGGTTCTGCAAAGAGTCAACCGTGTCCCATCCACTGCCATACATTGTCCTTCATCCATTTCATGACCGCCACCCTGAATCATACATCACAGTTTGTTTTCACCTCATCACAATCACTAGCTCCGTTCCGTGTCACTGATGTGGGATTCATTAAGGCTCTCCTTTGACGGATCGCTCCTTGTCGACATCAGCTCATTATCCAAGGAGTTGATCTAGGAACAGCCCCTTCAGTACTTTGAAGCTTGCATGCCTTAATGGCAAGTTTCTCACTTCCGGCGACAGGTATACATCAATGACCTTCGACCAGAAGATTTTGCATGGTGGTCGACGCCAAGTCCTTTATTCCCACCATGTGAATTGTACTGCCGTACCTTGAGGGTCATCATCCTTATCGGTGATTCCTCTCGCGCTTGTTAACGGTTTACATCATTGACCGGTAATCAAGCGATGTCTTTCCATGTTCGACTTCAAAAAATTCTCACATGGATCGACTTGTACATCGAGTGAAGATCGGAAGAGATTGAAGACCCCGGATCTAGTTTCATCCATCCGGGCTGCGATATATATTCAGGATATAAAGACATTTGATGTGTACATCATTGCAGCAGATGATCATCCTTCTCAAAGGATGATAATTTCAGCAGAGAATTATCAGTCTACCATCAGACGATCGTCTGTTCTATGTACCAAAATGAATTTATAAAGCTGAGCATGGGAATGCCCGCCTCCGCTAGATCATGAAAAAGTATGAAAAATAATGTATTGTATTGTATCTTATTACAGGACACTTCTCAGCAGATTGAATGAACTTCGGATCCTCCTAATAAAGCATTTCACCCGATAAACGACCTCATACTTTAGGGGGCATCTGTTATAGACAATTTTGTGCCTTGCAGCATCAGGCATGAATTGTCAATAATCCAAGGGATCCAAAGTCCCTAAACATGATGTTCCTACCCCTATAGGAACAAGGTCAGAAAACCAACAGCTCTCAGATCAGTTCTCCACCTGAAAACACTCAAAAACAAGCAATCCTGAAATCAAAGCAGGTGCTCCACTAGGCTTCTGCGCTGAAACTCAACTCCTCCATGGTGTACCTGCGTTGCAAAGCAGGTAGGACAAAGGCCACCTGCGCTGAGCGAGATGGGACAAGTGGCACACTGAGTCATTGCTCTGGAATCTTCCAAAAATGACACTTGGATCAGGGATTTCGCCTTGTGATGAGTCAGAGGCTCTGTTTCTCCAAGTGGAAGCAAGGTTCTCCAAGTGGACTCAAGAACTGAAGATCAACTAAAGAGAGAGAGGACACAAGGCAGCTACACATCAGTTGCAAGCTGACTCATCCTTTCTCAATTCATCTATATATTGAGCTCTCTCCTATGAGCTCAGGAGGCTGGAATTTTGTGCAAAGTAATGATATGCTGTTGGTTTCACTATAGAACTATTGGGTGATTGCTTGAAGGAGGTGAAGAGGAGAAATTCTTTCTGCTGGGAGGTGTTGCTGGATTGGGGCCTTCAATGGTTGTAACACTCTCAGAACTTTACTTCTTCCATTAATAAAAGCTATTGAGGTTCTTCTATATGCACTTGTTTCAATGATGTGTTGTGATAATTGTATATTTGATTTATGCTAATCCTTGAATCAGTTATGATTGCATGCTTCTTGTAGTTTCCTTCTTTGTTATTTTGCAGGATCTCATTGTAGCTGGGCCAGCAAAAGAGCAAGGAGCTGGGAGCAAGCAGCAAAGGGAAGAGTTTGGATTCGACATTAAGCGCAAGGCAACGGTTAGTGCATTTCTTCATTCTCTCTTGCTTTCATAAAGAAGTAAACCTTAAGTAGTTTTCTTTACAGTTGTTGCTGAGGTACTATCACCCTTAGAGTGGGATAGGGTCATCCGAGTCGGATACTTTTCCCTACAACATTTATGCGTACCATGTCCGTTTGTTGATGCATTTTACAAGGGTACGTATGATGGACATTCCATACTTCATGTTTCGCAACATAGAGAGGATGGTTGTTTTAGTACAAAAGAAGACCCCAGCACAACAGCATAGAAGTATTTATCATTACGCGCTGATCAAGATCGTAGTGGTTCATTAGTGGGCACAACAGGGCATTACTTGGGAGGATTTTATTTCTCGTGACTTTTTCACAGTGCCACAACCACCTCTAGAGATAATTCATGATGAGGGAGAGCCTTCACATCAGTTTGACATTCCTGAGACCGAGCATGTCAATGCTCCAGCATATGTGACATATCAGCGAGGCCTCAGGGCCTTATTTGCAGCTACACTATGAGTACTATCTCCACATGGTGTGGAAGGGGTCTCACCTTCTTCTTCAGTACAGGTACAGGTTCAGGATAGAGGCAAGAGGTCAATTTATGAGGAGGGCCATTCAGGTGGTCATGATGTTGATGTTGCATTGAGTGATGTGGATAGGAGCTCTCCTAGCTCGAAGCTGAAAGAGATCATCCAAGAGAAGAAGGTCGAGATTGACAGCTTGAATGAGAAGTTACTGAAGGCAGAATGTCTGATCAAATACTTGGAGCAGCGCAATAAACATCTAGAGGATGAGCATACACTTATAGAGCTGCGACAAATCTGTGAAGACCGAAGGCTAGCCCGAAAAAGACCTGGTGATTTGACACCTGTTGAGCGGCAATTTTGGCTTGAGAAAGTCAATCGACATCTGGAGGAGTTGTTGGCGAAGGCCAATAGAGACAAAGACATGCTTCATCACATGAAAAATCATTATTGGGCTCGCATGCATGTCGGCAAAGCAAAAATGAAGATTTTGAAAAGGAGGTTGAGCAAAGCATTAAAACGGCGAAAGAGGCTAGATCCACTTTGAGTTTTGGCCGAGGCTTTTCTGGCTGAGCATGACACATGATGGAGGGTATTTGCTCCGAATTTGAGTAAATTCGGAGAAATTTTTGTCATTTTGAAATTTTTGGTCCCAAAAACAGTTTTTTCAGCTCTACAAGTAGCGCGTTGGCGCGCTCGCGTTTGATTGGGACACTTGCTGGAGGAAAACTTTGTATTTTTGGGTTTGTCATGGTAATTTATGAATGCTCAGTTATTTCCGAAGCATTTCATCAAGTTCTGGATGATCAAAAGGCCTAAAAACACCATGAAAACCACCTCGCTGCCACCTTTTGCAACAACAGGAAGTACTTCTGGGAGAATGCAATTTTGAGGGGTCAAATGAGCTCCAAATTGGGAAATTCCACTTGGGCTGGATAACAGACATCCATAGCTTTCAAACTAGGTATTGTGAGATTGATTTTGATGCCGGGAAGTGCCCCAAAAATAGGCTGAAAGGTGCGCTATGCATAGGAATCAGGGCACTACGCATCGAGGTTTTTGGCCAAATTTTCATCCTCCAGCTCAGGAATTCAGCCAGTTTTCACCAGTTTCACTCCTTGATGTGATTTTTGACCCAACATGATGTAATTTGATGTGTATGAGGTAACTTGGCACCTATTTACCTTATTCTAGATGATTCATTCATAAAATAGGAAAAAATTAATGTAATGAATCAGTTTCCTGCTTTTTAGAGGCAGGTTGTTTTGGTCACCTAGATTCTTGCTCCATGTTTAGAATTTGTTCAAACTGCTCCTAGAAGGAGGAGCTCGACCCCTAGAGGTTAGGGAATGGGTTGGCTTGATCTATATATGTAAATTTTCAGTCAGTAGCACAGGTGGGACTCTTGGGAGGATTTTGGCACATTATTGTACATATTTTTCATATTTTGGCTAAGGAAAGATCAGAGGTTTTGCAGCCCCTGTTGGGATTCTTGTGGCTTTCAGTTCTTGATGGTGTTATTTCTCAGTTTATTGTAAATTTATTCATGTTTAAATGTATGCCATTCCCTTCTTATGCTTATGAAACTAAATGAATGAGTAAATGAGGTTGAATTCATTGTTCACAGTGCTCTTCCTTTAAATTTGTTTAGTTTTACATGCTTTCACCAGTTTGGAGAGGATCCATGTTCTCCTTTGCCCTCTTCAACTCCTTGTTGTTCTGATCCATCCATACACCTGGTCAAAGAAATCAAGACTATTGCCTACCTCGCCCCAACTCGAAATCTGCAAAGATCTGACCTCAATCCCCGAACCCAAAATTGCTTTTCTCGTTTCTCCAACAAAAAACCCAAAAATCTAAATCAAACTTTCATATCTCTTTACTAGCCTAAAATCAGTATTAATTTTGAGTCATCTCAGCCCTTTTGAAGACCTTTTGCCGAGATAGACCCAGAGAGATCCCTCTCCTGTGCTCGTAGGGCTAGCTACGAGGCTGAGCGTGGTTTGATGTGGCCTTGAGTTTTGCCTTCCTCAGCCTGAGGCAGATTTGAGCGCTAACATAGTGGCGACCATACTGGGGAAGAAAATTGTTATTGTTTGCTGGTTGATGTGTTTGTTTCATGAGTCTTAGACGGAGTCTGAAGTCATGCCAGGTAGCCTTCAAAACGCTTTTGTTATGCATAAGCGAAAGTAGATAAACGCTGCTTCAGTCGATCTCCGGTGAGCTTGTGAATGTAGCACTTGATTTGCAATTTACCCCAGTATACTTATTTGTTCTAGACCTTGGATGATTGAGTCTAGAAGTTGATAGGCTGAAAAATTGTTTGTGTCCTTTTGATTGTTCGAAACAATTCCACACTGGCTTCCAGAAGATACACGAGATTAAATCCTGATCCAGATCCACCTCCAGTATATGAGAACCCAAATCTGATTGCGAGAATACACCGACGAGAAAGTCCCATAATTCCTTTGTTTAAGTCTCCCTCTTGTCCTGCAATTTTTAAGTATCTTGAAGAACTTGACTTTGACGAGAAGTTTGAATTGTCGCTGTTTAAAACCAAATCCGAAAGTGCACTTGATTCTCTAGTTCCAAATCCTGACTTTGCTGCAGCTCTTGAAGTTGAAAAACACAATAAATTAATTGAAAATTTTATCTTGAGGCACCTTCAGAGAAACATTCAGGCTGCAAATCTTGTTGATTTCCTAGAAGCTGCATCTGCAAATATTGGATCTTCTATCACTGATTTAACTTCCAAAATTCCCACCGAACCGCCTTTCATTCCCACTCTTCCCCTACAACCCATCATCACATATCAAAAGTCTTCAGTAAATTCTCCTTCATCCCATATTACTACTCCTCCGCATACACCGTCTCAAACAACCCCCAGACCAAATTCGTCAAGAGCAATGGCTGCTCGTTTTGCACCTCTTGCTTTACCTCAGCAATTGCATGATATGCCCGCAGATTATCAGAGTAAGATTCTTATATTTGATGGCACTCCTCAAAGTGTGTCCGCTCAGCAACACATAGACAAGATGGCAGATTTTTGTGATTTACATGAGATTGATGAGGAGGATGTAACTATGCGATTGTTTGTGCAAACATTTGGAGGAGAGGTAATAAAATGGTTCAGAGGCTTGGGAGCTAGAAGTGTAACTACATTAGCTGAGCTTCATAGATAGTTTCTAGATCGTTGGGAAATCAGAAAAGATCCACTTCAGATCAATGCCGAGTATAACAATATCAAACGCAATCCTGGTGAGTCTGTCCAAGACTATGTTATCAGATTTAATACAGTTTATAATGCTATTCCAGATGATTTAAGACCATCTCGAAAATCAGCTCTTCTTAAATTCCCGGATGGTTTTGATCCAGAGATGGCTTATTCATTACGGGACAGAGATCCGCCTACCTTGGAGGATATGCAAAAGATTGCTGTTAGTGTTGAAGCAAATTTGAATGATAAAAGAGCTAGGATGAAAGCTGAAAAGAGAGTGACCATAAAAGAAGAAGCTTCTACATCAGATTAGATACTTCGCAAGGTAGAAAGGATGTTCGAAAAGCTCACTCTTGATAAGCCGGCGCTGCAGATCTGCAATCCCAATTTCCGTGGTCAGCAGCAGCCACAATTCAAAATTAAGCAGCGTGAACAAAGAACACAAGAGCCAGTTGTTCAGCAGCAGGTAAAGACTCCTCTTTAGTAAAATTTTGTTGGTCAAGAATCTAATGATGATGGTGATACTGTAGGGGAGGAAAACCATTTCTTTACTCCTGATGATCTGCCTATCTACATCACGGAAGAGGAAGAATATGTTGAAAGCTCCGCCACACACAAAGATGAGGATTTTATTCTATCAAATGATGCGGCACTTGAAGAAGAATCGGAGGAGTACCAAAGAGGATACATGAATGCTTTGTCCGCCCAACAGAAAAAATACTCATTAAGAAATCGAGATGTTCCCATAAACCCCATCTAGAAGAAGAAGGAAATTTCAGCAAAAAATGATTCACCTGTACCACAGAAGAAAGGAAAAGAGATAATTGATCCCGCAGCTAGTAAATCATCATCAGCAGACAAGGTAAATCAGCCACAAAACACAATGAGGGATAAAACTGATAAAAGGGAAGTTCCAGTCAAAGAGGTTGAAAGAGTTTCGACATTTAGTTTGGAAAATGAAATTTCAAAACTGAAAGTGTCTATTCCTTTGACTGAAATCATGAAGAACAGCATCTACCGAGGTCAAGTCTCTAAAATTTTGAATTTTGATCCAATGTTTGACACGGTAAATGTTGAAGATGATCAACCAGAATTGATTTTTGGGCCTGCTTTAGATGGTCAATCTCCTGACAGTGATGTTCCTCCCTTTTATATCAGTTTGAGGTTGCATGAATATGTATTACACAATGCTATGTTTGACTCGGGTGCTTCACACAATTTGATGCTAAAAGCAATCATGGAAAAGTTGGGATTAGATATTACAAGAAAATACCATGATTTGTATTCATTTGATTCCAGCCGTGTAAAGTGTATTCAAGGACTTGGTGGTAAGCTTAGATCAAATTCCAGCTAAGAATGTCTTGATGGATGTGGTTGTGGCAGACATTCCTCCGCGTTTTGGTATGCTACTTTCAAGATCTTGGGGGGCTAAGTTGAAAGGTACACTACAGTTAGATTTTTCTTATGCTACAATTCCAGTCTTCGGTCAAATGAGAAAGCTATATCGAGAGCAGAAGATGAAATACATGATAACAAGCAAAGAAAAACCAATCAATCATCCTATAAACTATGTACATACAACCTTGGAGTCGTTTGTTTTGTTTGCTGATAGTTTTAATGATATAGATAGTCAATTAGTTCAGGCAGAAGATATACCAGAAATCACTGAGAATTTTAGAGAAGTTCTGCAGAAAGAAAGAAGTGAAAAGCAAGCTACTATGGAGCAATCAACTGAAAATAATGGGCAGCAAACAGGAAAAACAAAGCTGACACAATTTCAGCACTTGGAGGAGGATGAAGATGGTCTTTGGACCATGGATTTTGATGGCGCAGTGGGTAGTGACGGTGCTGGAATTGGTGTGTGGATTCGAAGTCCATTTTCCGCTCAAGATAAGGTTCCAAGCAAGGTGAGAGTATGTTCCTACAAACTAGCATTTGACTGTTCTAATAACGAAGCGGAATATGAGGCTCTCATTGCTGGCCTTAAGATTCTTAGTAAGCTGAAAGCAAAAAGAATTGCAGTATATGGTGATTCAGAGTTGGTGATAAAGCAGGTGAAGGGTGAATTTCAAGCCAAGCATCCTCGCATGAGAGCATATCGAAATGCAGTTTTAGATATTTTGAAACTCTTTTCTGATCATACTTTGACGTGTGTGCCTCGCATACAAAATGGTGTTGCTGATGGACTGGCTAAGGCAGCAAGTAATTTAAAAATTCCAATGAATTCCAGCAACAAATTCGAGATTCATGTGAAACACCGCCCCACCGTTCCAGATAATCAGCGATGTTGGCAAGTCTTTCAGGATGATGAAGAGATTAATGATTTTCTGCAGAATAAGGGTAAGTTTAAAGATACCTCCATAGATACAGAACATGATGATGGTAATGTTGATATACAAGTAAATCAAATGGAAGTGCTACAACTTAAAGATAACATTATTCCTAAGGGATTGATTCCTTTGGAGGAGTTGTTTGACCAAGACAATGTGGCCCGCAAACTGACATTGAGACCGACTGAAAAAGGTGTTGAGGAGGTAAACATTGGGACAGCTGAGAATCCCAAGATGGTAAAGCTATCAAAGTCATTATCACCAAAGGTAAAGGAAGAGTATGTTAGATTGTTGTCTTCATTTTCTAATGCTTTTGCTTGGGATTACTCAGATCTGAAAACATATGACACTAATATCATTCAACATACTATCCCTATAAAACCAAATCAGAAGCCTTTCCGTCAAAAGTTGAGGAGAATCAATCCTAAGCTGCTGCCATCGATAGACAAAGAAGTGAACAGGTTGTATAAGTCAGGAATCATTGTGCCTATCAGATTTTCCGATTGGATATAAATTTGGTACCCGTAAGAAAGAAAACTGGTGAGATCCGTTTATGTATCGACTTCAGAAATTTGAATAAGGTGTCCTTAAAAGACAATTATTCGCTGCCCAAAATGGACCATATATTGCAGCGAGTAGTTGGAGCATCAAGGATGTCACTACTCGATGGCTATTTAGGATACAATCAGATTTTAGTGCATGAAGATGATCGTGACAAGACTGCGTTCACCACTCCATGGGGAACGTTTCATTATGCAAAGATGCCATTTGGTTTGAAGAATGCAGGTACCACTTTTCAGCATGCAATGGACATGGCTTTCGCCAACGAGAAAGAGGTATTTTTGGTTGTTTACCTTGATGATTTAACTGTGTTTTCAAATTCTGATGAGGAGCATTTATATCATTTGAAAATTGTTTTCCAAAAGTGCAACAAATATGGCATTTCGCTGAATCCAAAAAAGAGCCTTTTCGCAATGGATGAAGGCAAGCTCCTTGGCCACATCATATCAAAAGATTGAATTCGTGTGGACCCTGAACGTGTTGAGGCCATCCAACAGATTGAAAAACCTCGGAACAAGAAAGAAATACAGTCCTTTAACGACAAACTGAATTTTCTGCGTCGTTTCATTCCAAATCTTGCCGAGCATCTTAGAGAAATCACGAACATGCTGAGAAAGGACAGTCATTTAAAGTGGACAAAAGAGGCGGTGAAATCATTCAATTTGGTAAAGTTAGCTCTTTCTTCAGCCCCTACTTTAATTAGCCCGTACTACACACAGGACTTCATTTTGTTTTCATTTGCTTCTGAGCACACTTTGGCAGCTGTATTAATGCAAGAAAGGGATGGAGTTGAGAAGCCCATTGCCTTTTTCAGTCATATTATAAGGGACGGAGCATTGAAATATAACATTATTGAAAAACAAGCAATTGCGCTTGTAAAGGCCTTGAAAGATTTCCGTGTGTATATATTGCATTCCCACATTATAGCATATGTTCCTAACACAACAGTGAAAGATGTTTTGGTACAGGTAGATCCAGAAGGAAGGTGGGGTAAGTCGATTGCTGCGTTGTTAGAGTATGATGTGGAGATTAAACCAACCAAGCTGATCAAAGGACAAGGACTCGCCAAATTAATGGCTGAAACAAATCTGCATGTTTATGATATAAATTTGATTGCTGCTATGTCCGATGAAGATGAGGAGAGTCTGGTAAATCAGGTATCTGATATCTTTGTTTCTTCCCCTTGGTATGCTGACATTATATGCGTACTTCAAAATTTGTCTTCACCTCCTGGGATGCCTAGAAATAAGAGTAGAACATTGAAATTGAAAGCTGCCAAATTTTGCATACTCAATTCTGCAATATATTGGAAAGACCCTGGTGGAATGCTGTTGAATTGTTTGGTAGAGGAGGAAGCCAAACGAGTTGTGGAAGATTTTCATAGAGGTGACTGCGGGGGCCACCTGTTTTGGAAAACCACAATGAATAAGATTCTAAGGGCAGGTTTTTATTGGCCTTCGTTATTTTCAGATGTGTATAAGGCTGTTAAGAATTGTCACGAATGCCAAATTTTTCAAGGGAAGCAGAAACTACAGCCATTGCCTCTCAAACCAATTGAAGTTAGTGCACCATTTCAGTAGTGGGGCTTGGATTTCATCGGGGAAATCCATCCGGCATCGTCAGGACATCATAGATGGATATTGACAACTACAGACTACTTCACAAAATGGATCGAAGCAATTCCCACCCGACAGGCCACGGATGTGGTAATTATCTCTTTTCTTGAAAATAATATTCTGTCACGTTTTGGGTGTCCTAGTAAGCTAATCACAGATAATGCAGCGACATTCAAGTCGAAGAGAATGGTTGAATTTTGCTATAAGTACAATATCATCTTGGGGCATTCGACCGCCTACCATCCACAAGGAAATGGATTGGCGGAATCTTCAAATAAGTCCTTGGTAAATATCATTAAGAAATTGCTGGAAATCAATAAAAAGGGCTGGCACAAGAAATTAGTGAATGCACTATGGGCTGATAGGGTAAGTCAATAAAAGTCTATTGGCATGTATCCTTTCGAGTTGGTGTACGGGACAGACACGATTTTTCCTACTTTGCTTGCTATTCCGGTAGTCAAATTGCTTCGAGAAGCTGGTAGTGAGGAAGATCCCATGCAGAGGAGGATTAATCAGATGATTCATTTACAGCAGACGTGGGAGGAAGTATTTCAAAATACTTTCAAGTTGCAGGAGCACATAAAGAAGATTTATGATAGGAAGGAAAAAACAGATAAGTTTCAGCTGGATGAGGTGCTTTTGAAGTGGGATGCCTGGAATGAAGATAAAGGAAAGCACAGAAAATTTGAAAATTTATGGAAGGGTCCTTATAAGATTGTAGCATATCATGGTCAAAATGCTTTCTTCTCAAGGAAATCAATGGCGATGATTGTCCTGGAGGGCCGATCAATGGTCGGCTGCTAAAGCGATACCACTTCTGAGTATTTTCTGCTCATTTCATCATCATTGTATATATCGTTTTACTTCTGTTCTATTGCATGTGTGTACTGATCTTTCATCTTCAGTCTGGGGCCCGCAGTGAAGGCTATAATTCTGGAGATGAAGGTTAGTTGGTTTGAGATTTGTCGAGTCAGTTTTATCAGTTTCAGTTGTAAAATCGAGTCAATTTGGTCAGAGTTTTATTCAGTTTTCAGTCAAATCTGTAGTCAATAAATGTGTCAAAGTTTTGTGTTAATTGTTGAAATAATGACTCCATCGCCCAATGGATGAAAGCACTGATCTGCTCTCCCAGAGATATACCGTTCCTGGCATCTCCAAGGAGCCACCATCCCCATTGGAGCCAATGTTAGAGTCGGTCCTTACAGCCCTCCGTCAGAGATCTTTTCACTTTTGCATATCATTTTTAGGTGTCTCTCTCTTTTCACTTCGTTGCATTTCGCTAGGGGCATGCCATTGACTAACGAGGGGGTCTGGTTGTCTTGTGTTTCCTCATGCTTGTCCCTGCAGGGTTAGTAAAAAATTTCTCAATATGATCATTGCATTCATCGTCATAAAAGGTTAGTTTCGTTAAAAAGTCTTTAGTCCTAGAGTTTAGGGTTTTCAGTCCTTTGCATACACATAATAAAAGCCCGCAGGCCATGAGGTTGGTTTCAAAGCATTCTCATTTAATATTTTTTTCAGAAAGCATTTAAAACATTTTTAGTCCAAAACTCTGTTTTGGAACTAAAAATTGTTATTGTAAATAATTGTATTTGTTTCATTTCAAAAAGCTTCAGAGCAAGCCTCTGATCTTTTCCAAAGCCAAAATTCCGGATCCCTGCAAAAATCAACAAAGTATTATCAGTTCAAGACTCAGAAAAAGCAAGGAAAAGCCAAAGAACAACATTGTATTAAAAGGTCAAATGTCAAAGTGCCAAACATTATAAAGTGGGTTATTAAACAAATTTAAATCAAATCAGATTTGATGAGATATTTTCTTCACATATAAAAGGGGCAAACAAGTTCATTTGTTCAAAAAATCCCAAGGCAAAATCGTGTTTGAGTTTTAGAAGGCCGAAGCTGTGTTTGCATACCCATGGACAGCGTTTGGAGGCGTGCGCTATGTGTTGGGTCTGTGCGCTACGCACTGGGCCTCACTGGCCAGTGTAAAAAACCAGAGGCGCTACGCACACAGTGTGCGCTACACGTTGGGTTTGGGCGCTACTCACTCATTCACAGCACCAAATTTTTTTGTTAATGCGACCAGATCTTGCCAAATCGACTCCAAAACTTGCAAGTAGGTGTTTCATGGTTGTTCAGTCAATTTTAAAATGTTTGTAGTGTGTTTAAGGTGGGAAATTTGATGTATTGGGTGTAGAAAAATGAAACCCTATGCTCATACCAAAATCATTCCTTAGGGTTTTAAAAAGACATGTGGGTGGCTTTGTGAAGATTTTCCCATTCTCCATTGATGAAATACAGTCCCGTACTCATTTGCCAAGTTTTAGCCAACATTGCAAAGGGTGCACATTACACTTTTGTTCATTTGTCAAAACTGTCCTTGTGATCAAAACAGTGACTGTTTTATGCCAATCCACTGAAACAGAGTTATTACCATTATGGCTTGGTTCCTATGATGCTTTGGTAAACATATTTGGGTTTTGAGTATGCATTGAAGTTTTGATTTCACCACACCTATATCAACATACATATTGCAGAGATCTTGTTATCAAAGACATGTCAGACATAGATTCAGTTTATGAGAAGCAGTATGACATTGATTCCACAACAGAGGGTAATGTGCCATGGAGGCCTCGCATAGGTGGCAAAGGTGGTAAGCATCTCAGGGAAGAGCCTACTTCTTTGGTTCAATTGCAGGCTTGCCCGCTTGCAATGGATTGTTTTCGTCTTCAGTCATGCTATCACTATTGTGAGTTAATTTCACAAATCCAACATCATCGTGAACTAGCTCGTTTGTTTGTTCTACATTTACATGATGGCCATGTAAACCTCGCCGGAGTTGATTTCATTTTGTCACCAGAGACTATTGCATAGGCCACTGGGATACAAAATATTGGAGAGAAATGGAATAAGCGTCAACCGTTAGATAAATCCTACTATGAGCCATACATCAAACCTGGGTATATGAGGCACTTGAGCAGGGTTTTTCCTTTCCAATACCTGAGTGATCAGTTTGCACCTTTGATGAAACTCATCATTCGGTATTTCAGTTGTGAGGGCAGATTCTCGCGTCTTTATGCGTACCATGTCCATTTGTTGATGCATTTTACAAGGGTACGTATGATGGACATTCCATACTTCATGTTTCGCAACATAGAGAGGATGGTTGTTTTAGTACAAAAGAAGACCCCAACACAACAACATAGAAGTATTTATCATTACGCGCTGATCAAGATCGTAGTGGTTCATCAGTTGGCACAGCAGGGCATTACTTGGGAGGATTTTATTTCTCGTGACTTTTTCACAGCGCCACAGCCACCTCCAGAGATAGTTCATGATGAGGGAGAGCCTTCACATCAGTTTGACATTCCTGAGACCGAGCATGTCAATGCTCCAGCATATGTGACATATCAGCGAGGCCACAGGGCCTTATTTGCAGCTACACGACGAGTACTATCTCCACATGGTGTGGAAGGGGTCTCGCCTTCTTCTTCAGTACAGGTACAGGTTCAGGACAGAGGCAAGAGGTCAATTTATGAGGAGGGCCATTCAGGTGGTCATGATGTTGATGTTGCATTGAGTGATGTGGATAGGAGCTCTCCTAGCTCGAAGCTGAAAGAGATCATCCAAGAGCAGAAGGTTGAGATTGACAGCTTGAATGAGAAGTTACTGAAGGCAGAATGTCTGATCAAATACTTGGAGCAGTGCAATAAACAGCTAGAGGATGAGCATACACTTATAGAGCTGCGACAAATCCGTGAAGACCGAAGGCTAGCCCGAAAAAGACCTGGTGATTTGACACCTGTTGAGCGGCAATTTTGGCTTGAGAAAGTCAATCGACATCTGGAGGAGTTGTTGGCGAAGGCCAATAGAGACAAAGACATGCTTCGTCACATGAAAAATCATTATTGGGCTCGCATGCATGTCGGCAAAGCAAAAATGAAGATTTTGAAAAGGAGGTTGAGCAAAGCACTAAAATGGCGAAAGAGGCTAGATCCACTTCGAGTTTTGGCCGAGGCTTCACTGGCTGAGCATGACACATGATGGAGGGTCTTCGCTCCGAATTTGAGCAAATTCGGAGAATTTTTTGTCATTTTGAAATTTTTGGTCCCAAAAACAGTTTTTTCAGCTCTACGAGTAGCGTGTCGGCGCGCTCGCTTTTGATTGGGACACTTGCTGGAGGAAAACTTTGTATTTTTGGGTTTGTCATGGTAAGTTATGCATGCTCAGTTATTTCCGAAGCATTTCATCAAGTTCTGGATGATCAAAAGGCCTAAAAACACCATGAAAACCACCTTGCTGCCACCTTTTGCAACAACAGGAAGTACTTCTGGGAGAATGCAATTTTGAGGGGTCAAATGAGCTCCAAATTGGGAAATTCCACTTGGGCTAGATAGCAGACATCCAGAGCTTTCCAATTAGCTATTGTGAGCTTGATTTCAATGTTAGGAAGTGCCCCAAAAACAGGCTGAAAGGTGCGCTACGCATAGGAATCAGGGCGCTACGCATAGAGGTTTTTGGCCAAATTTTCATCCTCCAGCTCAGGAATTCAGCCAGTTTTCACCTTTTTCACTCCTTGATGTGATTTTTGACCCAACATGATGTAATTTGATGTGTATGAGGTAACTTGGCACCTATTTACCTTATTCTAGATGATTCATTCACAAAATAGCAAAAAATTAATGCAATGAATCAATTTCCTTCTTTTTAGAGGCAGGTTGTTTTGGTCACCTAGATTCTTGCTCCATGTTTAGAATTTGTTCAAACTACTCCTAGAAGGAGGAGCTTGACCCCTAGAGGTTAGGGAATGGGTTGGGATTCTTGTGGCTTTCAGTTCTTGATGGTGTTATTTCTTAGTTTATTGTAACTTTATTCATGTTTAAATGTATGCCATTCCCTTCTTATTCTTTTGAAACTAAATGAATGAGTAAATGAGGTTGAATTCATTGTTCACAGTGCTCTTCCTTTAAACTTGTTTAGTTTTACATGTTTTCACCAGTTTGGAGAGGACTCATGTTCTCCTTTGCTCTCTTCAACTCCTTGTTGTTCTGATCCATCCATACACCTGATCAAAGAAATCAAGACTATTGCCTACCTTGCCCCAACTCGAAATCTGCAAAGATCTGACCTCAATCCCCGAACCCAAAATTGCTTTTCCCGTTTCTCCAACAAAAAACCCAAAAATCTAAATCAAACTTTCATATCTCTTTACTAGCCTAAAATCAGTATTAATTTTGAGTCATCTCAGCCCTTTTGAAGACCTTTTGCCGAGATAGACCCAGAGAGATCCCTCTCCTGTGCTCGTAGGGCTAGCTACGAGGCTGAGCGTGGTTTGATGTGGCCTTGAGTTTTGCCTTCCTCAGCCTGAGGCAGATTTGAGCGCTAACAAGTCCAAAACATCCGTGGTTTTTAGGTTTACAAAATTTTTCCCAGGCTACCAAGGCCCATTTCTTCCTCTCCTCCTCTTTACCCCAAAGAAAATCTCTTTGAATATTTATACATTGTTTCATAACTCCTTTTAGAGCAGGAAGGACTAAAAACATGAATATGGGGATTGTTTGAAGGACAACTTTTGTAAGCTCCAATCGGCCCGCCAAGTTCAAAGATCTGATTGTCCATTTTCGAGTCTTGTCCTGCAACTTATTAATCACTGATCCCAAACAGTCGTATTCAGAGGTTTGTCTGTAAGCGGTACTCCCAAATATTTGGAAGGTAGCATATCTCTTTGAAAACCCAGAATTCTGGAGATATTCCACTGAATAGCAATGTTAGTATTAAAAAATAAAATCTTTGATTTGGAGAGGCTTACCTCTGTACCCGCCGCCATAGCAAAGTCACTCAGGATTTTTTTATAAGCTAGTGCTTCTTTGACCGTGGGAATGCCCTGTAGCATGGTATCATCTACAAATTGTTGATGGGTCAAAGCCTGCCCGTTCTCGGAAAGTTTGAGGCCCTGGATCTTACCTGCTTCTTTAGCGGACTTGATGGTTCGTCCAAGTCCTTCCATCATGAGAATAAAGAGAAAGGGGGAGAGAGGATCTCCTTGCCTGAGGCCTCTTGAAGGTTTAAAGGTTTTAGATGGAGAACCATTAACTAGAATTGAAAAACTAGAGGAAGTCACTAGGGCCATTACCCATCTTACCCAGTTGTGGTCAAATCCAAAAGCTATAAGGACCTTCTTAATATAGTTCCAATTTAACTTATTTCTAGGTCCAATTGCATAATCATTCACGCCTGCCTATTACTTATCAATGAATGAACCACCTCATGCGCTTGAATGATATTATTGAGAATTTTTCTGCCCTCCACATATCCCGTTTGCTCCACAGAAACCAGAGTAGGAAGAAGGGGTTTAAGTTTGTTGGCAATTATTTTGGATATTATCTTATACACCACATTGCACAAAGCTATAGGTCTGAATCTGTCTGGAGTCATAGCATTGTCTTGTTTGGGAATCAAGGAGATGAAGGATGTATTGAGCACCTTCAATATGGTTCTATTATTCCTGGAGTCCTCCACTACATTCAGAATATCTTGCTTGACAATATTCCAGCATGCTTTAAAGAAATCTACATTGAAACCATCTGGGCCTGGCGCTTTTCCATTTTGCATTTCTTTGATGACTTCACTAACCTCCTCTTCATTCACCGGCCTATTAAGATTGTAATTATCTTCTCTTGTTACTAGCTTAGGAATGTGCTTTGTGAAGTCCCTGATAAATTGTGATCTATCTAAGATGGGTTCCTCTGCTATGCTTTGAAAATGTTGAACCAACACAACTTCTATATCTTTATGGGTGTTGAGAAGTTGGCCTCTGGAGTCCTTGATCGTTGAGATCCTGTTGTGAGACCTGTGCTCCATTGTAGATCTGTGGAAAAACCTTGTGTTTCTCTCCCCTTCTTTTAGCCATTGAACTCTTGATTTTTGTCTCCAAAATATTTCCTCTTGTTTACATAAGTCCTCCCAATCCTGTTGATGCTTGTTGGCTTGTTCATTTCTTTCCCCATCAAAGCCATCTGTGATAAGGGTTTGATTAAGTTCTTGCATTTTTCTTTCAACAACTTTTTTCGCTTCAAAAATATTGCCAAACTCATTCTTATTCCAATCTTTGAGCCTAAGCTTGATGTGTTTCAATCTTTTGTGTAATAGAAACATTCTTGTTCCCTGGATCTACAGATCTTCTTTCCACCATTTTTCAATGTTGCTAATAAATTCTGGATGGGTGAGCTAGATATTTTCAAATCTAAAAGGTTTGTTCTTTGGGGTTCCAATGCTAGTAACCTCAAATTGAACAGGCCAATGGTCCGAGCCACCGAAGGGGAGAATTCTCACTATCATATCAAGGCCTGTGAGCATAAGGTCCTTTGAGATTATGAACCTGTCTAACTTTGAGGCTACTTGAGACTCTCCTCCTCTTTTGTTGTTCTAGGTAAAGAGGCCATTACTTGTATCTGTGTCAACTAGCTTCATGTTGTCTATAAAATTCTGAAATGCTATAGAGTCTCTGCTTATAGTTCTGGTCCCACCTTTTTTTCTGACAGGGATTTGATCATGTTAAAGTCCCTGCCCAGAATCCATGGTATTCCTGAATGTCTATCTCTTAGATCCTCTAGAGAAGTGAGTAGCCTGAGTTTATCATCAGGTCTCTGAGGGCCATAAACGTTTGTGATTAAATAAATCTCCCTATCTCCCACAGGCTGAATAACCACTGATAAATAATTCCTAGATGCCTCTACATCCACTATGCCAATCTTTTGGGGGTTCCAAAGTGTAAGAATGCCTCCTGCTGTTTTGTCTACCTTGACTTCTAGAAATTCATATCTATTGAGCCATTTGTTGTGTATTTCTCTTATTTTTTGAATTGAACATTTAGTTTCCTAGATAAAAATCATATTAGGAGTTTCTTGTTTCATTATGTTGTTAAGAATCCTTTATTTCCTTTTACTTCCTAGACCTCTAATATTCGATGTGAACTTCGTTAAGAAATATTTGTAAAGGAGTAGCTGGTTAGATCTTTCATCTTACATGAATCTATCATCAATTTTCCACATTCCATCAGTAGCTCATTTTGTTTTTTTTTTTCTGCCCCTTTTCATTCCTGGGTTTTAGGGAGTGAGTCCTGATGTGGTTTTCATGGTTTTCACCCCTTCATTGTCCTGCCTTTCGAGGTTTCTTTTCCGTCCCAACCCTTTAGCCTGAGTTCTCCATAGAAATAGCTGCTGCACTCTATTAAACTCCTCTTGAAGTAGTGAATCCACACCTCTCATGGTCCCCTGTTCCAAGAATCTTTCCAGATCTAGGTGTTCTCTTTCGAGAATATCCTGTAGTTCATGATCCTCTGTTTCCACCTCACTCGGGGTCATTTCTTGGTCCATTTCCAGTTCCATGTTGCTCAATAGAGTCCCATTTTGCTGGTCAATGTCTTGTGTCTTCTCACTATTTTCTTCATTTTCCTTCTCCCTGGGCTACCCTCCATGACCTGATCTACCTTTTTTACCTCTTCCTCTTCTTCTAGTACTTTGTACCTATTCGGACTTGCCTGTTGCCCTTTGTGTGGTTTTTCTTTTGCAACCTTTTACCTCCTTTTCCTCTATTTCCCAATTATGAAAGCTTTCAATGTCTTTCTCTACTGTAACTTTACTTCTGCTCTCTGTTTTGTTGAGAGGGAATTCTCTGAATAGATGCCCATGTTCATGGCATTTGCGACATCTAAAAGGAATATGTTCATAATCCACTGTTTGCACCCATTCTTTATCAAAAACTTCTAGGATCACCTCATCCGGTAGAGCTCTAGAGAGATCCATCTCCACACATATATGGGCGAAGGAGGTATACTTTCTCCTTCTGGTTGCCTCAAATATTTTAACAAAACGCCCTAATTTATTTCCTATTGCTGATAAAGATTCTGGTTGCAAGTAATCTAGAGGTAAGTGTTGTTGGGAAAATTATCCAATACGGAATGACCCTATCCCACTCTAAGGGTGATAGTACCTCAGCAACAACCGAATGCAAAGCTATTCGAGATTACTTCTTTATGAGATGTAAGAGAGGGGAGAAAGAGATCCACTAACCGTTGTCTTCCGCTAATGATTGATCCAATCTTCTCTCTTTGCTGCTTGCTCCCAACTCCTTGCTCTTTCACTGGCCCAGCTACACAAAGATCCTGCAAAAGGGCAAGAGAGGGAAACTACAAGAAGCATACATTCATAATTGATTCAAGGATTAGAATAAATCAAATACACAAGTATAACAATTCACCATTGAGACACATGCATATAGAAGAACCTCAAATGCTTTATTAATGGAAGAAGTAAAGTTCTGAGAGTGTTACAACCATAAGAGGCCCAATCCAGCAACACCTCCCAGCAGAAAGAAATTTCCTCTTCACCTCCTTCAAGCAAATCACCCAATAGTTCTATACTCAAACCAACAACACTTCCTTACATTCACAAGATTCCAGCCTCCCTAGACCTCATGAGAGAGCTCTATATATAGGAGTTTTGGAGAAAGGATGAGTCAGCTTGAGGCTGGCATGAAGCTGACTAGTGTCCTCTCCCACTTCAGTTATTCTTCAGTTCTTGAGTCCACTTGGAGGTTCTTGCTTCCACTTGGAGATCTAGACCCTCTTACTCATCACTAGGCGAATTCCCTGATCCAAGTGTCATTTTGGAAGCTTCCTGGGCATTGACACCTTGAGGAATGACTGTGCCACTTGGCCAAACTCGCCCAGCGCAGGTAGCCTTCTTTACAGTTGACATTCAGCGCAGGTACAAAGTGGAGCAGTTGACATTCAGCGCAGATGCTCAGTGGAGCAGTTGACATGATCCAGAATTTGCTTGTTTTTGAGTGTTTTCAGGTGGAGAACTGATATTTAGTGCTGTGGTTTGTTGAACTTGTTCCTCTAGGGGTAGGAACAACATGTTTAGGGACTTTGGATCCCTTAGATTATTGACATTTCATGCTTCATGCTGTAAGGCACAAAAATGTCTATAACAGTTGCCCCCTAAAGTATGAGGTCGTTTATCGGGTGAAATGCTTTATCAGGAGGATCCGAAGTTCATTCAATCGCTGAGAGGTGACCTGTAATAAAATACAATACAATACATTATTTTTTCATTCTGCTTTCATGATCTAGTTGAGGCGGGCATTCCCATGCTCAGCTTTATAAATTCATTTTGGTACATAGAACAGACGATCGTCTGATGGTAGACTGATAATTCTCTGCTGAAATTATCATCCTTTGAGTAGGATGATCATCTGCTGCAATGATGTACATATCAAATGTCTTTATATTTCCTGAATATATATCGCAGCCCGGATGGATGAAACTAGATCCGGGGTCTTCAAACTCGTTCGATCTTCACTCTAAGTACAAGTCGATCCATGTGAGAATTGCGCTGAAGTCGAACATGGAAAGACATCGCTTGATTACCGGTCAATAATGTAAACCGTTAACAAGCGCGAGAGGAATCACCGATAATGATAATGACCCTCAAGGTACTGCAGTACAATTCACGTGGTGTGAATAAAGGACTTGGCGTCGAACACCACGCAAAATCTTCTGGTCGAAGGTCATTGATGTATACCTGTCGCCGGAAGTGAGAAACTTGCCATTGAGGCATGCAAGCTTCAAAGTACTGAGGGGGGTGTTCCTAGATCAACTTCTTGGATAATGAGCTGAAGTCGACAAGAAGCGATCCGTCAAAGGAGGGCCTTAATGAATCCCACATCAGTGACACGGAACAGAGCTAATGATTTTAGTGGAGGTGAAAACAATCTGTGAGATATGATTCAGGGTGGCGATCATGGGTGGATGAAGGATAATGTATGGAAGTGGATGGGACATGGTTGACTCTTTCTGAACAACATCTCTTGAACATATAACGACACTGATGTGATGGATTGGTAGCACTACCCCAAATGTGGATGGTTTGGCGAAGACCATGGTGATGAAACCGGTGAATGAAACAACCCAACCCGATGTGATACAGAGGAAAAGTGTCATGTTCAAGAGCGACTTGCTACCATTAAAGCTTTGAGGTTCTCCCAATTTTTCCCCAGTCATTTCTGACCGGTACCTCTTTATTTTTGTCAAGCTTGAGGAGGATAACATATGCTTTTTCTATAACCTGCCCTTCGGGCAAGCCCATCGCTATGTTTTAACGAGCCTAGCGATAGGGAAACTCGTTCTCGTCTAAAGACAAGTTTGTCGCTATTTAATCATTTTAACGAGTCTAACGACAAGGAAAACTCGGTCCTTTTCATTTTTAGAGAGTCTGAAAAGGTACAGAAAGTTAACTCCAAAATTCCTTTTTCGTCATCTAATCCCTTAAGTCCGAAAAAGTATAAAACAATACAGAAGGGATGAGTTTTCGATAACTTTAACGAGCCGAATAAAACAAGCGCTCGACCTTTTTGTGTAATAATCCCTCAGGTCCAAAAAGATTAAAATCTAGAGGAGGGATAGCTCTTCCGGTCACTTTAACGAGCTGGAAGGCCAAAACTCGGCAAACTTTTCATATTTTACGAGTCAGGAGAAAAGAGCTCAAAGAAGACTCGTCTTTTGAGGAACGAGTGATAAACAGGGATAGCAGCAGATTCCAGGTACAGGTTGGAATTTTCCAATCACGGCAGTGTCACAAGGATGGCTAGGTGAAATCACTCTTCGCAGATGTTCCTCAAAATAGGTAAACAATCATATGGAGGTGAACGATTGGCCAAATGGAATGGAGGTGGCGGGTGCAAACACGACCAAGGCTTTTTATGGCTAATAAATTTACGATCACAGTGGTTATTTACCAAGATGGGTTCATTTTTTAATGAGCTTGAATGCGCCAAAATACTGCTCAATGCTTATGTTTATTTTTTAATGAGCATGAATTCCGCGTTAAAACTGCTCGGTAATACCAGTCATAAGATAAGAATGTCTCCTGCAAGATTCCATTTTTTATAGAGCTTGCACCTCACATAAGCTATGCTCCCTCTCATCCTTTCTTTATGCAAGTTCGGAAACGGCTAATCTAAAAAACAGATAAATAACCGCTCTTAGCTTGCACTCCAAAAGGTTTGCATGCCCCCAGGTATAAAGTACAATTTCAAGGCTGCCCCTACTTATCCGATAAAACATTTGTTTTAAAGGGTGAGGCTTGCCTCTTTCTGGTTACCCAAATATTGTTTTGTTAACACCATCAAACGAAAACATTTCCTCGGCACTGTCTACCGAAGTAGATAATGGTGAATGACCTTTGTCAAACAAGTAACCTTGAAAAAAGAATCCTGTTCTAGAACAACCCCTCTTCCATCCACGGACGGGGTACGGACTAGTCATATTCTTTCGCGGAAATTCTACCTTATACCCAAGGTTTCCTCTGCCCGAAGCAGACCAGGATGCATGCCCCCTGGGTTCCAGTCCCATCTTTCCGAATCACTCGCACTCATCGGGAAGGAGGACTGGGGGTGGAGACATTTCTTGGGTGAATAGACCATTGAGGGTTGGTATGTGACTATTTGCGATGTGTGATCCCGGAAATGAAAGTTGGTCTACGAGCTTGACCATTCTTCCTTCGTGTGGAAAACACATTACTCTAAAGAGTGAGGAGACTATAGCTCCCATGCAATATATATAGTCTCGTCCAAGGAGTAGGTTATAATCTAAGGGTCCTTGAACAACCATCACGTTCATTTGAACGGTCTTCCCTTTCAATGTAACAGGTACATTGGGGAGGATCCCTAATGGTCGACTGGTTCCTTTGTCAAAACCCAAGAGATTTCTTATCTCAGGCAAAAGCGCCGGGGAACCCAGTGCTTTCCAAGCAATAGAGGAAAGGATACTCACAGATGCCCCTTCATCAATGATAGTTCCAGCCATTACCATTCTAAAAATTTGGACCATGATTCTGAATGGTATACTGGCTGGTAACCGGGGTCTGCCTAGTTGGTTCCAATCAAAGGATACAACCAGGTTGCTTGGTGGTGGGACCGAATACACGGCTGGATATGACCCTGACGATGTTCCTTCCTGCGATAAAGGAATGGGCGCATTGCCCTGATGCTCATCAGAATCTGTGTTGATGAAAAGAATCTGGATGGTGTCATCCTTATTCTCTTCGGTGAGGGTGTCATTTGAAGATGAATCTTCAGTGACGGTGTCATTTGAGGATGAAACCTCTGAAGGAAGAACCGGGTCAACTGCCGTATCGACCTTTAGACTTTCGTTTGGTCTGGATTCAGTAGGTTCATTTTCAATGACTGACGCTTCAGCTGACCACTTGAGTGGGCCAGCTGTATTTTCAACCAACGAAGGACTTGGCACGAGTTTTTTGTATCCAGGAGGAAGTCTCAACGGTGAAACCGGACGATCTTCCAAAACTCTCTTCGCTTCGTCTAAGAAGGGACAACGGTGGATGGCGTGATCGCCTTTACACAGTTTGCAGGGGGATCTTGCTCCCCCTCTTTGTCTTGAACCTTCACTTTCGCTGGTTGACGGTAAGCATTCAACATGGCTATCAGAGGTTGATGCTCCCGAATTGTGCAAACGAGGTGACCAGTCCCTTAGTATCCGGGGAATACAGGGACAATCTCTATGGAAGTGGTCTCCTCTACATATGACACATGGCGATTTAGGCCCGGTCTGTGCTGTGTGTGGATTTTTGTCAGATGTCTTTTGCTTGCCCCCAGTCGCCTTAGGCTCCTTCTTCTTCTTCTCTCTCTCCTTCTTCTCCTTCTTCTTCATGGGAGCTTGGCTTTTGCAGGCTCTACCTTGCGAAGATGAAGGATCGGAGGAAGAGTTATAGGAAGTATAAGGCTGGTGGGCAGCTCTAGACTCATCTAACTGTTGACTCGACTGTTCAGGAACCATGGTGTTCTGAACTACATTGGTTGAGAATAGCCAAATTGGCAGGCCAATTGTCAGTCCTGGAAGCGACAATGTGGCCATGTGGGGCGCACCAACTTCTCCCCAAGAGGAGAAAGGACTAGGATTTCCATCATGTGGAATTCCTTGGTTGGGGCGTTCCATGTTCTCAACCTACAGATCAACGCAGGAATAGGAGGTGATTATGTTCCGTTTAAAATAAATTTTATAACGACGCTTTAGACACAACTTGCTTTTTCACTTTTTAAGAGTCGAGAAAAAGCTAAAGATGACTCTAGTCTCCTTCGATGTTTTAACGAGCCCGAAGTGACAAATGCTCGGATGGACTTTTTCAGTTATAGAGTTTGAAGAAGGCCAAAAGAAACTACTCTGGAGTTCTAGGCAGAGGGTGTGCCAAACTTTTCGCAAAACCACAGAATACGTTTTACGGTACGAGTGGTCGATCTTCGTGAATGCTGTGTTCACTGCATTGCGATCAGTAGGGCGGCCGACACGGTTTCCTATGGATAAAGGCTTTGTTCCTATAGGGGTCTCCCAATATATACGCGACGGTACGTGGGAGCACAAGTCCGTATTGATACTTATCGTTTCACCGTGGAGGAATCACCCAACCACTCAACGCTAAGATATCACGTTTAACGACGCCGGAACACGTCTCTAGCTTAGACCTCTATGTGTTTGCGTTATGTTTCAATGCGTTGTTATGTAAATTCAATTTATTTTAAGGTTGATCTTGTTTAGCAGTTTGCCTTTATGGATCACCACGAGATGTATAGTAACACTCCTAAATGCAGTCTAAGATGATAAACAAGCTTTTCAATCTTTCAACTTTGAAAATCTTAACTACTGAGGGAAAAGAAAGACAACATCTTTTCACACAGATCATAGAGCACACACTAATTCACTTTTTCCTAAATCAACATGCAAGCTGTCATAATGCACATGCACAATGCAGGTATTTCTTTTCTCTTTCTTAATGTTGGTGTGATACAAAAAGAAAGCTGTTGTATAACTTTGAATTCAATTTCAAGTGAAAGAAAACAAGCTTGTCCAAAATCAAAAGACACCTTAAGATATACTTGTTTCGACACTAGAAATATACAAATTCAAACCATATGATGAAAGCAAAAGCTCAATCAGCTATGAACAACAAATAAACTAACTCTTAAGATCAGAACGACACTTATCACAGGTCTAGATCTAAGAGGCCACAACAAGACTAGTTCACTTTCGTTATGGGAAACTGTAAATGATAGAATAAATACACAAAGAACAAACACAGTTTCTTTATACAACCGAGGCGGAATAGTGGCAAGGAAAGTTGGTTTCAGATAGGTACATTGACTGGTAACAGGCTGCAAAAACAAGGGTGAAAACAGGGTAAGAAACAGCAGGGAACCCCAGTAGCACAAGGCAAGACTGGTTCAACGCAGGTGGTACACTGTCAGTTTGACATTCAGCGCAGGTAGCCCCTTCGGGAACTGCGCTGAAATGCAGACAACCTTCACACAGCCTGCACTGAAGAACGAAACTTTCGTTTCTCTTGGTTCCCGGGTCACAGATTGCTCAAAGATTCACAGTTTTTGGCCAAATCAGAAGCTATCAGTCAAGTACACACTAAGGGATGAAAAGGAGGATGAAAATATATCACTAAGAGATATTTAGAGTCCTTGTGGATCAGCTCTTCAAATCATAAACTTGCCCAGCAACTGAGCTAGAGTAGCTGCCCTCTACTTTGCATTTGAAAGATCCAAATGCAGTTCGATTCGGTACTCCCTGTGTTTATGAAATGAATAGCAAAAACACAAACAACCAACAAGATACGTTCCCCAGCGGAGTCGCCAATTTGTTGTTGGGAAAAGTATCCAATACGGAATGACCCTATCCCACTCTAAGGGTGATAGTACCTCAGCAACAACCGAATGCAAAGCTATTCGAGATTACTTCTTTATGCGATGTAAGAGAGGGGAGAAAGAGATCCACTAACCGTTGTCTTCCGCTAATGATTGATCCAATCTTCTCTCTTTGCTGCTTGCTCCCAGCTCCTTGCTCTTTCACTGGTCCAGCTACACAAAGATCCTGCAAAAGGGCAAGAGAGGGAAACTACAAGAAGCATACATTCATAATTGATTCAAGGATTAGAATAAATCAAATACACAAGTATAACAATTCACCATTGAGACACATGCATATAGAAGAACCTCAAATGCTTTATTAATGGAAGAAGTAAAGTTCTGAGAGTGTTACAACCATAAGAGGCCCAATCCAGCAACACCTCCCAGCAGAAAGAAATCTCCTCTTCACCTCCTTCAAGCAAATCACCCAATAGTTCTATACTCAAACCAACAGCACTTCCTTACATTCACAAGATTCCAGCCTCCCTAGACCTCATGAGAGAGCTCTATATATAGGAGTTTTGGAGAAAGGATGAGTCAGCTTGAGGCTGGCATGAAGCTGACTAGTGTCCTCTCCCACTTCAGTTATTCTTCAGTTCTTGAGTCCACTTGGAGGTTCTTGCTTCCACTTGGAGATCTAGACCCTCTTACTCATCACTAGGCGAATTCCCTGATCCAAGTGTCATTTTGGAAGCTTCCTGGGCATTGACACCTTGAGGAATGACTGTGCCACTTGGCCAAACTCGCCCAGCGCAGGTAGCCTTCTTTACAGTTGACATTTAGCGCAGGTACAGAGTGGAGCAGTTGACATTCAGCGCAGATGCTCAGTGGAGCAGTTGACATGATCCAGAATTTGCTTGTTTTTGAGTGTTTTCAGGTGGAGAACTGATATTTAGTGCTGTGGTTTGCTGACCTTGTTCCTCTAGGGGTAGGAACAACATGTTTAGGGACTTTGGATCCCTTAGATTATTGACATTTCATGCTTCATGCTGTAAGGCACAAAAATGTCTATAACAGTAAGGAGTAGAGTTGTACCCAAACCGGGACTGAAGTGAAAGTCTCGCGCTTCGGGACAAAATTCATCATCCAAGGCCGCATATAGAGGCCTGCAGCTGCATAGAAGTAGGGTCCTCCTTCAAACACCCTGTCTTTATCCTCGATGTTAGTAAAGACTACAGTAAAGAAACCCTTTGACCCAAGATGTAGGTCTATATCCCCTTTAGGTTTCCAGTGATATTTAATCCACGCCTATAGCGCCTTCTCTATGGGCCATAACCCCATGAATTTACAAATGATAGCATAAGTCCTCATGTGATCCCTATGTGCCTGCAATGTTGGATCACTTAATACCACTCTGGGTGTGACCGCGGTCTTAGGCTTACATGGACCCTTTTGTTTTTTGTTTTCTGCTTCCTGTTTCTTGTCCTCTTCCTCTTTTTCTTTTAATCTATCTTCCTCCCTTTTATTAGTCTGCTCCTGTGCATCGTCGATGTTCCCTTTCCCTCCTCCTGAAAGACCTTTTTCAACCTCCAGCGGTTTCTTGCCTCAGCTGGAGACTGCTTGACTGTAGGAGGGAGTGGAGCTCCCCCCTTTACACCCCTCCATGGCGTTCAACGCCTGAATAATTTTTGTAAACCCTAGCTCTTACCAGTCGTCGCCTTTCATCGGATCCCCTCACTTTGTTTTCCGCTTTTCAACGTTAAAAAAAAACCATAACTCATATCACAATCAAAACATTTTATAAATATTTTATTTTAATTTAATTTATAACATTTTTTTTATTAAATCTATAAGCAAAAAGATTATAATTACTTATGAGATATATCTAAACCTTATATCCTCACTACTACTAAAATGAGCCTAAATCCATTTTAACTCTGGAGGGATCAAATCTTCTCGAGGGAAAAGAGATTTGATCCCTCTGAATGCTTGGTAGATCCAAAGTTATTAAATAGACCACACGAGAAAACAATACCATAGGAAAAACCATGGATTAAAAATACTATGGGAAAAATTATGGGTTAAATTGAAAATGTTATTCTTTTTCTATTTAATTTAATTTAATTTTGTTTTATTTTGATTAAGTCAAAATATTAAACATTATAACATCTCTTTCATACTTAGATAGAGAGCTCCTCTCGATGAAATTAAAATTCTAGAAGTACTATTATAAAATAGGCATGCCTATTAGGATAAATATCCCCTCAAGCAATGTTTGTTTTGTCAAGTTTGAAATCTCTTGAGTGACTTCTTTAATTGTAAATAAACTTAAATCTTTAATTGTAAATAAAGATAAATCAATAAGATAAGCGTTCTCTATACAACTTTGAGGTAATCAGACATTGTATAGAGAATGTTTTTCATGCTGAAAAGCGTTCTCTCTATGACCTTAAGGTAATCAAACATTGTTCACCCCAACCAATCAGAGATCTTTAGTTTCATCCTCTCGCTGCAATTAAATTTAACATGTGGCTGCTCTTAAAATTTAAGACGTTGTTGCTTTGTCACGTGACTTCTCCAACTCTCCACAACAAGTTGGGTTTGTCTTTTGCCAATTATTTTAGGGCCATCCCATCTTGCTGCAACGCCTTGGCGGATGACATCATAAACAACACAACGAGTGAACTATCATCATGAACAAACAACCATAAACAACACAACCACCACTCTGATATCCTATCTCGTAGAATTCCCCTCCAAGATCAGCGCACACCTTGCCTGAAACACCCTGCAAAAATAGCCAGACAAATTTTCACAGCCATAAACAACACATCCACCACTCTGATATTCTGGATCGTAGAATTCCCCTCTAAGATCATCGCACGCCTCGCCTAGAAACGCCCTGCAACAATACCCAAACAAAATTTGAGTTCGCATACCAAAATGATGCTCCCGTGTTACAGGGAAAAGTGTCTATGCAGAACTGCTAATCCCACTAGGGTGTGGTAGCTACCTTAGAAACAAACAAACTAAAACTACTTTCGTTTTCCTTTATGAAAGATAGATGAGAGAAGAATAAAGGAGACCAACCTCTGTCTTGCGCTTGGTTCCTAGTTCGATTCCTCTCTCTTCTCATAGTCCTTTGCTACTTGCTTCCTTGTACACCCAGCTTCACAGAGTACCTGTAGAATCAAAGTAGCATAACACTATACACGAACATGGATCTATTATCATAAGCAATCTAGGATCAGATGTAAATTGACCATACAAATGCATGAAACATAAATGACACAAGAGTATGGAGGAAAACTTGAATAGCTTTATTGATAATCAAGAAAGAGCCAAGAGAGTTACAACCAGTTGTTCTGACCCAGCATCATCCTCTCAGCAAGTAAGCCCTTCTTCACCTCATGCAAAGCTTAGATCACCCAACACTATAGTGTTGCCTCAAGAAACCAACATCAATTCCTTACAAGATGCAAAATTCCAGCCTCTGGATCTCTGGGATGAGGGATCCATATATA
Source organism: Pinus tabuliformis (assembly GCA_031772625.1). Lineage (NCBI taxonomy): Eukaryota > Viridiplantae > Streptophyta > Pinopsida > Pinales > Pinaceae > Pinus > Pinus tabuliformis. The sequence goes on along the minus strand of CM062820.1, from coordinate 851,883,161 downwards.
GATATCTGTAAGGGAGATGAGTCAGCTTGTGATTTGATTAGTGTCTTCTCTCTGATAGTTCTTTCTTCCACTTGGAGATTGATCTCTTACTCATCCTTGGTTGAATTCAGAATGGCAAGTGTCATAGGAGAAGTTTCTGGAAGATTCCATGCTTCTCCACCTCGCGGATTGACACTGCCATTTGTCTCTTCTCGCCCATCGCACCCCATAGAAGGGATTTTTGAAATGCAACGCACCCACTGAGTGTACTTAGGTGAGATGCAACACACTTTGCCTATGGAGCAAGTGAAATGATCCTGTTTTGACCAGTTCTGAGTAGTTTTTCATGGAGAAATTCTGGGAGAAGCTGTAGTCAGTTGACCTTGTTCCTTTAGGGGTTGGAACATCACTTTTAGGGACTTAGGAGCCCTTGGTTTATGGACATTTTATGCTTGGGGTTGCAATGCCCAAAAATGTCTATAACAGTTGCCCCCTAAAGCATGAGGTCGTTAATATTTTTTGATGTCGGGTGAAATGCTTTATCATGAGGGTCCGAAGTTCTTTCAAGCTGGGAGGAGACCTGTAATAAGATACAATACAATAAATTATCTTCATAAGATTTTCATGATCTAGCTGAGGCGGGCATTCCCATGCTCAACTTTATAAATTCATTTTCATGTACATAGGACAGACAATCGTCTGAGTGTAGACCGATGATTCTGGTAGAGCCATCATCCCTTTGATTGGATGATTATCTATGCAGCATTGATGTACATTTGATGTCTTTATTTCCATGAATATATATCGCAGTCCGGATGGATGAAACTAGATCTGGGGTCTTCAATCTCGTTCGATCTTCACTCAAAGTACAAGTCGATCCATGTGAGAGATGTTCTGGAGTCGAACATGGAAAGACATCGCCTGATTACCGGCCAATGATGTAAGCTGTTAACAGGCGCGAGAGGAATCACCGATAATGATAATGACCCTCAACTGCAGTACAATTCACGTGGTGTGAATAAAGGACTTGGCGTCGAACACCACGCAAAAACTTTCGATTGAAGGCCATTGATGTAAACCTGTCGCCGGAAGTGAGAAACTTTCCATTGAGGCATGCAAGCTTCAAAGTACTGAAAGGGGTGTTCCTAGATCAACTTCTTGGATAATGAGCTGATGTCGACAAGAAGTGATCCGTCATATGAGGGCCTTAATGAATCCCACATCAATGACATGGAACAGAGCAAATGATTTTAATGGAGGTGAAAACGATCTGGTGATATAAGGTTCAGGGTGGCGGTCATGAAAGAATGGAGCGTAAGTGTATTGCAATGGGTGAGACACAGGTGAATTCTCTGAGTGACTTCTCTTGAACATATTGGCGACACTGACGTGATGGATTGGTAGCATTAACCCCAAATGTGGATGGCGTGATGGGACCATGGTGATGTGACCAGTGAATGAAACAACCCAACCCGACTTGGATGCGGAGTGAAAGTGTCATGTTCAAGAGCGACTTGCTACCAACAAAGTTTCTTTAAGTTTTCTTCCCAATTTTCCCTAGTCATTGCTGACCAGTACCTCTTTATTTTTGTCAAGCTTGAGGAGGATAACATATGCTTGTTCTATAATTTTCCCTTCGGGCAAACCCATCGCTATGTTTTAACGAACCTAGCGATAGTGAAACTCGTTCTTGTCTGCTATGGACAAGTTTGTCGCTATTAGGTTTTAACGAGTTTAACGACAAAGATAACTCGGTCCTTTTCAATTTTAGAGAGTCTGAAAGGGACGTAAAGGAAACTCCAAAATCCTTTTTCATCATCTAATCCCTTAAGTCCGAAAAAGTATAAAACAATATAGAAGGGATGAATTTTCGATACTTTTAACGAGCCGAACAAAACAAGCGCTCGATCTTTTTGTGTAATAATCCCTTAGGTCCAAAAAGATTAAAATCTAAAGGAGGGATAGCACTTCTGGTCCCTTTAACGAGCTGGAGAGGCCAATGACTCGGCAATCTTTTCATATTTTACGAGTCAGTTGAAAAGAGCTTAAAGGAGACTCGTCTTTGAGGAACGAGTGATAAAATTAGGTAGCAGCTGATTCCAGGTAAGGTTTGGAATTTTCCAATCACGGCAGTGTTACAAGGATGGCTAGCGGGATCACTCTTCGTAGCTGTTCCTCAAAAGGGGTAAACAATTAAATGGAGGTGAATGATCGGCCGATACAGAGTGGAGATGATGATGGGAACACGACCAAGGCTTTAAAGGCTGAAGTACTACATTCACGATGGTTATTTACCGGGAATTGGTTCATTTTTTATTGAGCTTAAACGCTGGGGGAAACATTTGCTCATTTCTTATGTTTATTTTTTAACGAGCATGAAGTCCGCGTTAAAACTGCTCGATTAATCCAGTCGTATAATAAGAATGTCTCATATATGAAAACGACAATTTTTAGAGTTTTGCCCCACATCCTTTCTTTATGCAAGTTAGGAAACGACCAATCCTACGAGTTTAAAGGGTTAGAGGACCTACAAATTTAAAAAATAAATGGTCGCTCTTCGCTTGCACGCCAAAAGGTTTGCATGCCCCCAGGTATAAAATAAAGCTTCAAGGTCACCTTTTATTCTACCGACAAAACATTTGTTTTATCAGGAAAGGTCTACCTCTTTCAGGTTACCAAAGATTGTTCTATTCACACCGCAAACAAAACACTTCTTCGGCGATGTCTACCGAAATAGACAAAGGCGAGCGGTGCAGACGCCTCCACTCACATAACTTTGACGAGGGAATCTTATTCCAGTCTAACCCCCTTTTCCAATCACGGACGGGAGTACAGACTAGTCATATATCTCTCGCGGAAACCTACCCTATACCCGAAGTTTTCCCGCCGAAGCAGACCAGGGTGCATGCCCCCTGGGTTTCAGTCATGTCCCTCGAATCACTCTCGCTCATCAGGTGGACGAACTGGGGATTGATGAGACATTCCTTGTGTGAAAAGACCATTCAGGGATGGTATATGACTATTTGCTACGTGTGATCCGGGAAATGAAAGTTGGTCTACGACCTTGACCACTCTTCCTTCATGCGGAAAACACATTACTCTAAAGAGTGATGAGACAATGGCTCCCATGCAATAAATATAGTCTCGTCCAAGGAGTAGATTATAATCTAGGGGTCCTTGGACTACCATTACGTTCATATGAACGGTTTTCCCTCTCAATGTTATGGGCACATTGGGAAGGATCCCTAACGGTCGACTGGTTCCTTTGTCAAAGCCTGTTAGATTTCTCATCTCAGGCAAAAGCGATGGCGAACCAAGCGCTTTCCAAGCAGTCGAGGAAAGTATACTCACAGAAGCTCCTTCATCTATGATGGTACCGGCCATAACCATTCTATATATTTGAGCAATGATTCAGAATGGTACACTAGCCGGTAAACGAGGTCTGCCTAGTTGATTCCAGTCAAAGGAAACAACTAGGTTGCTTGGAGGTGGGACCAAATAGACGGCCAGGTACGAATCTGACGAACTTCCTTCCTGCGGTAAAGGAATGGGTAAATTGCCCCCATGTTCATCGGAGTCTGTGCTTACGAAAAGAATTTGGACGGTGTCATCCTTGTTCTCTTCGGTGACTGTATCATTTGAAGATGGAACCTCTGAAGGCAAGACCGGGTCAACTGCCATCTCGACCTTTTGACTTTCATCTGGTATGGGTTCAGATGGTTCGCCTTCAATGATAGATGCTTCGGCCGACCACCTGGGCGGGTCAGCCAGATTTTCAACTAGTGACAGACTCGACAAGAGTTTTTTATATCCAGGAGGAAGTCATAACGGTGAAACCGGACGATCGTCCAAAACTCTTTTAGCCTCGTCTAAGAAGGGACAATGGTGGACGACATGATCGCCTTCGCACAGTTTACAAGGAAATCTATATTTTCCTTTTTGTCCTGGGGCTTCACTTTCACTAGTCGACGGTGTGTTTTCAACATGATCATCAGAGGTTGACGACACCGGATTGTGCAAATGAGGAGACCAGTCCCTTAAAATCCGAGGGATGTAAGGACAATCTCTATTTTAGTGGTCTCCTTTGCAAATGACACATGGCGATTTAGGCCTGGTTGGTGCAGTGTGTGGATTTTCGCTAGACGACGCTTGGTTGCCCCTTTTTGCCTTTGGCTCCTTCTTCTTCTTTTCCTTCTTCTTCTCTGGTACTTGATTTTTGGCTTTACCAGCCTCATCAAGCGAAGAGGAAGGAGGAGAGGAAGAATTGGAGGAAGTAGAGGGTTGGGGGGTAACTCTAGAATCGTCTAGTTGCTGACTCGATTGTTCAGGAATTGCGGCTGTCTGAACAACAGAGGTTGAGAAGAGCCATACGGGCAAGCCGATTGTCAATCCTGGAAGCATCAATGTGGCCATATGGGGTGCACCAACATCTCGCCAAGAGGAGAAGGGACTAAGATTTCCTCCAAGGGGAATTCCTTGGTTGGTGGACTCCATTCTCTCAACCTAAGACCAACGTAGGAAAGGTGATGATTATTCCGTTTAAAATAAATTTTAGACGCTTTGACACAACTTGTTTTTTCAATTTTAAGGAGTCGAGAAAAAACAAAATATGACTCTAGTCACCTTCAATTTTTAAAGAGCCTGAAGTGACAAGTGCTCAGATGGACCTTTTCCGTTAAGGAGTCTGAAAAGGAACGAAAGGGACTGCTCTGGAAATCTAGGCAGAGGGATTACCAAACCAATCGCAAAACTGCAGAATACTTTTTACGGTACGGCAATCAATCTTCCCGAATGCTGTGTTCAATGCATTGCGATCGATAGGGCGGCAGACACAGCTTCCTATGGATAAAGGATTAAGCCTATTGTGGTCTCCCAAAATATACTCGACGGTACGTGGGAGCACAAGTCCGTACTGGCACTTATCGTCTCAAAGTGGAGGAATCACCCAACCAACAGTGAGAACAACAGTTACCAGGCTTTACGACACCGGAATACATCTCTAGCCTAGACTTCTAGATGTTGCGCATTAGGTTCCAAAGCGTTGTTAGATTCATTAAATTTATTTTATAGTTGATCTTGCTTAAGAAATTTTCCTTTCAGGTTCACTGCGTGATGTAGATGTACAATTCCTAAAATGCAATCTAAGATGATAAACAATCTTTTATCTTCTTTGTGCAATGAAAATCCTAGCTACTAAGGAAAGAAAGACATAATTCTTTCAACAAAGAGCAAAGAGCACACACTATATGCACTGTCCTAAATCAAACCAATCAAACAGTCTAAATGCAAATGCACATGCATGTATTTGTTTTTAGCCTTCTTAATATGTGAATGATTAAAAGAAAGCTAATGCGCAAATCTGAATTACTTTTCAAGCGACAATTACTAACAAGTTTCTTTTCAAAATCAGAAATGAAGACAATGATAACACTTTGCGATTTGGAAATGAAGACTTGCTTTCGACACTAGAAAAACTACAAATTCAGATCAAATACAACAGTAACAGGGTAATCGACTATCAAGAGCAATCAGACTCTCTTTTATGACTGAAAACGACACTTGAAACACTTTCAAATCAAGAAACGACAGTACAATTACGTTACCTTTTTGCAAAGGAGAACTGAAAATGACTCAACAAATACACAAAAACATTTATAGTTATTTGCACAATGGAGGCAGAATATCAGCAAGGAAAGGGGTTTCAAACAGAGGTGTACTGACTACAGGCAACAAAATTCTTGAATAGATCTGAAAAGAGTGAATAGAAACCAGCATTCATGAACAAGGTCTAGTCTGATCAGCGCACCTGTAACACAATGAATTTGAAATGCAGCGCACCTGTAACACAATGAATTTGAAATGCAGCACACCTACTACACTCGGGAAGTGCACTGAATTTCAGATTCACAGAACAAAGAGTGCACTGGGCCAGAGACGAGACTTTGCTTGGGTTTCGGGTCACAGTTTGCAGTTTAGTTCAGGGATTTTGGCCGAGCAAGTGGTAATCAGTAAATCAACAACAGGGGTAGATCTAAGGAGGTTACTAGAGCCACCACAAGGGCAATTAAAGAGTTTGTAAATCAGTTGTTTAATTCATAAACAAAACCCGGAGATTGACTGAAGCGACATTTATCTACTTTGCATTTGCATAGCAAATGCAGTTCGAAAGCTACCTGGATCAACTTCAGGCTCCATCTGTAAGTTTATAAAGTAAACAGAATGTAGATAAACAAACAACCTAGTCGCTCCCACTGTGGTCGCCATTTTGTTACAGGGAAAAGTGTCTATGCAGAACTGCTAATCCCACTAAGGTGTGGTAGCTACCTTAGAAACAAACAAAGTAAAAGTACTTTCGTTTTCCTTTATGAAAGATAGATGAGAGAAAAATAAAGGAGACCAACCTCTGTCTTGCGCTTGGTTCCTAGTTCGATTCCTCTCTCTTCTGATAGTCCTTTGCTACTTGCTTCCTTGTACACCCAGCTTCACAGAGTACCTGTAGAATCAAATTAGCATAACACTATACAAGAACGTGGATCTATTATCATAAATAATCTAGGATCAGATGTAAATTGACCATACAAATGCATGAAACATAAATGACACAAGAGTATGGAGGAAAACTTGAATAGCTTTATTGATAATCAAGAAAGAGCCAAGAGAGTTACAACCAGTTGTTCTGACCCAGCATCATCCTCTCAGCAGGTAAGCCCTTCTTCACCTCATGCAAAGCTTAGATCACCCAACACTATGGTGTTGCCTCAAGAAACCAACAACAATTCCTTACAAGATGCAAAATTCCAGCCTCTGGATCTCTGGGATGAGGGATCCATATATAGATATCTGTAAGGGAGATGAGCCAGCTTGTGATTTGATTAGTGTCTTCTCTCTGATAGTTCTTGCTTCCACTTGGAGATTGATGATCTCTTACCCATCCTTGGTCGAATTCAGAATGGCAAGTGTCACAGGAGAAGTTTCTGGAAGATTCCATGCTTCTCCACCTCGCGGATTGACACTGCCATTTGTCTCTTCTCGCCCATCGCACCCCATAGAAGGGATTTTTGAAATGTAACACACCCACTGAGTGTACTTGGGTGAGATGCAACGCACTTTGCCTATGGAGCAGGTGAAATGATCCCGTTTTGACTAGTTCTGAGTAGTTTTTCATGGAGAACTTCTGGGAGAAGCTGTAATCAATTGACCTTGTTCCTTTAGGGGTTGGAACAACACTTTTAGGGACTTAGGAGCCCTTGGTTTATGGACATTTTATGCTTGGGGTTGCAGTGCCCAAAAACGTCTATAACATCCCGAGTTTCGATCCCGGGGCTAGGAGAGGAACGTAAGAGTGAAAATTAAAGAGGGGAAAAGAAAGAAAAAACAAGAAAAGATTGCTCGAAGCATACACAACATATTATCTATCAATACCCCACTGTGGGAGAGAATGGGGAAGGCGAATCGACCTTCAATTTCACTTCAACGCAAATGTCTCCTTCACACGCTTCCCCTCCCACAACATTGCAGGCCTCCGCTGGAAACAATGTTCGCACAAGATTTTCATCACATATTATTATTATCCCTCCATGGATGCCCAAAGACACAAGTTCAAACCCATAATTTATTTCTGATAAAAAAGCTTTCAGAAAAATTCTAAGAGAAATGAGAAGGCCCTTACAATTTTGCAGAGGAATGGATGTCCACGCTTGGGTTCGTCGCCATTGCTCACCCCCTGTGCTGCGAAAACCTTTGGAAATTATTGGTGAGCCTAATGGTGCCCAATGGTAGGGGATTGTTATGAGTGTGAGGAAGCCTGCTGTGACATGGAACTGAGAAGGGGAGAGCCAGTGATGCCTGCATTTTCGCTATTATCTTTTGTTGCTGCGCAAGCTCAAATGGACACAAGGAAATTTAAATTGGAATGTTTTGGAAAAATATTATCAACACACTAAATCCTCAGTTCTCTCGACGACCTCTTATGTAAGTCTTGCCAATCCAACCCGACTCCAACCTCATACATTGAGATATCGATGGCGTTCACATAGTCCCTAGCAAAATCACGAACAAAAACAGTAAATTTAAGGCTTTTCTGTGACGTTTCAGTGGGCTTCACGATGGGAGACATCATTGCGATGAAATTGAATTTTCGGATCTCCCCTCAAGCTCAAAAAATGCGCTTTCAAACTAGGCTTGAGAGAAGGGGTCTTTGGAGCAGACTAACTGCCAGACACCAAGGGTTTTGTTATTCATTCAAGAGTAGCCATAGAGTTAGACAGAGGGTTGAGGCAAGTGTCTTTTTCCATAGCAGATACGTTGCTCTTTTATGTAAAAGGTGGATGTGTTGATTTTTTGTGTAACAGATGGACACATTGCCCGATAATGTGACATATGGATGATTTTTCGGGTTAGGTAGGGATAGGGCAACAAAACGAATATTAAAAACAAAAAATCCCAAATGCACAAAAACTTTCGATAATTCACGGGTGTTTTGCAAACAGGATTACTTTGTTTTGTCATTAGGATGTTCATAGATTACATCGTTGTTTTGAGCATTTTCACTTCTTTATTTTGTGTAGCCAATTGTTTCAATCAAGAAATACAATCTCTTTTGGCTTTTAAAAATGGTCTGCATGATCCCACGGGGCGTTTGGTTTCCTGGAGTGTTTCAGTGCGCTGTTGCAATTGGGAAGGCGTCTCCCGCGACAGGCTGACAGGGTGTGTCGATGCGGTGAATTTGCATAATTTCAGGTTGAGTGGTGACTTCTGTCCCACAGTACTGATTGAGTTGAGGGCTCTGCAGTATTTAGATGTTAGCTTCAAGAAATTTCCAAACCCATGTATTCCTCCAAATATGGATCTTTTGAAAAGCAACCTGTTCACAACATGATTCACAGGGACCATTCCATGGCAGCTCGGAAATATATCTAGCTTGACAGGACTCGATTTCTATGTTGACTCTCATGGCATGCAAATCTCAATGCCTTCAAATATCTTTCTCCCAACAGAATCAATCTCTCATATATTAAATGAAACAATTTTCTCATATATTAATGGAATTTTCATATTGTTTATATATATATATATATGTATATGTATATGTATATGTATATGTATATGTATATGTATATGTATATGTATATGTATATGTATATGTATATGTATATGTATATATATATATATATATATATATATATATATATATATATATATATATATAAAAGTAACATATGATGTTAGCATAAATAAATTAAATATGTCTCATTTTATATATACTTTTTTTATTGAAAATTTAGAGATTTTTTTTTTTAATGGTTTCTATTAAATTTATTGATAATATATTTAAATAAAATTTCTTATTTTAAATCATGTTAGATATTAATGTTTTTATTAAAAGTAAAATCAATGATGATGATGATTAATGCTTATGAAACTAATAAGGTGGACCTTAAGAAAGAAAGAAATTAATTGTGACTTTTTAATATTTTATTTCTATGATTGAAAAGGAGGGGTGTTCCTAAATCAATATTATTTGTTGACTAGACAAGTCAAAAATGTTGATAGCTTGGCAGATATTTTGGAAATGCACAATTACAATAATACATTTTATGTAATTTAAAATATTATATCTATATTTTTTCTTAGCAATTAATATAGTTTGACTTAATAATTATAATGGTGATTTTTGTTAGAAAGTTCTAGAAATGGAAACCAGGAAATTTAGTGTTGATATTTGGAGGATCCGTGACTAGTTTGCACTTACCCTCACAATTTTATATTTTGGATCCTACTAAGGAGAAACTTACTAGGGCTTTGGTTAATTGAATTAATGTTTTTTTTTTTCAAACATATAAGTTATTATTATTAAAATTTAGTGACGAGACCATATTTATAAAACCATTACATTATTTATTTTAGATTACAATTAATCGATTTATTATTACTTTTAAATCTTTGGAATTAAATTAGTATTATATTTACATCACTGATAATGATTAACAAAAAAAATCATATTACAATATTTAAAAAACAAAAAGGCAATAGAAAATATTTTTAAAGAAAATACGAAAATAAAATACTAATATATAATATGATGTAACATGTGTATGTTGGAAGAAAGGAAAACAAATAAAAAATAAAAGTAATAGATACTGTTTATTTTTAAATATATGTGATAAACAAAATTTGCACATTTATATACAACATGATATGTTGCCTACATGTTGGAAAAAAATAGAAATAAAGTCTTAGATACATTTGATATCTTACATAAATTTACAATATTTCAATTGGCAATTTGTCTTAGATAAAATTTATATCTTACATAACTTTAAGATAATTCAATTGAAAATTTATGGTTTTTCCATGAGTAGCTTATACTGATTTACAAAATAATAGACCATCTACATGATGGAAGTGAAAAAATAATAGAAGTAGTAGATACATTTTTCCTTACATAAATTTACATTATTTTAATTACAAATTGAAAGTCTTCTAATGAGTAGTTTACACTAACCAATTATCTATATATAACTAATAGTTCCAAAATATTGGGATTCAATTAATTTGATTTGGTGAGAATATTAGGAAAACCTAGTATATGTTCGTTGAAAATTTTCATATATTTAAACCAAAAAAAAATATAAGCATAATGCGTAACGTGAATCATAAATTAGGTTGCAATTTTTTATTTAATGAACTTATGAAAATATTTAGGGTTAGTTTCTTCAAAAACTTTAGATTTAATCAAATGGATGAAATTCCACTTGGAAAAGAAATCATTAAATGCATTGGTTCAAAATTAAAGCGAAGATTGTAACGATGTATGGTTTTTTTTTTTTGTATCCAATCCTTTTAAGGACAATGCATGTGTGAGTTGGATCTGTCACAAAGACACCAACACTCAAAATCCATTGAAAATGTGTAAAAGATTCTATTGGTTAAGTTCATGTATAAAGTTAGTTGTTGGTGATTCCAAATGCATAACACTAAATAATGCACGCACAAAAAGAACCATGATGAATTAATATTGTATAAAAGATCCTTAAATAATGGCTTGATAATAATTGCAATTCAAATAAATTAATTTATAAAACAACATATACAATTAATGTGATGAATCAAGTAATAATGGAAGAGATCTTGATCCAACCAACTTTAGGGTTTGAGGTCTAACAATTTAGGAGTATAGTTGGCTTCAATTCTTCCTCTCCATCATTGAGTAGGGATGATTCATGACATTACTTGCATGCAAATCTATGAAAAAACAACATGGGTTTTAGTTCAAAAAATATATTTCTTTTTGAGTTGTTAAAGCTCAAATATCAAATATAATTGCATGCTTCCAAATATTAATATACATATTGTTTCTGAATATTAATATAGCTATGGTTTCTATTATTATTTACAAATTTCAAATTTCTTAATTTTCTTTTCACACAATGTTACACAAAAATATCGTCACCATGATTATTTGCAGTCAGTATGGGTCTATCATCACTTGTACTGTCCTCCTAAGCAAGTCTCAGACCTCAGCTCTTCAAATCAAGCTTTGGAAATGAGAGAAAGACATTAAAAATCAATGTAACTCTGGTTCTGCACTTTCTCTCATGGTCACCTGCGGTCCTGCACCTTCTGTGTACAAAATCTGCGTACCTGCCCGCTCTATCCCTAGCGGTGTAGGTACGGACCCCTGTGAAAGTCAAAAGGCGCAAGTTTTATCTTTAAAAACTCACTTTGGGTTAATTCTAGAGGTTTCTAGAAGGAATTTTGACGTGGATTGTTCGCTCTGAGGTGGTTCATGCATCCCAAAAGAGAAGGAGGTAATCCCTTGATGAGAGGAGCTATCCCTTTGAAGGAGGGCTTTATCCCTTTGAAGGAGGACCTAGTAATCTCCCTCCATTGCACTATAAATACAGGCATTGGGCTGGTTGCTAAGGAGGTTAGAAGCTGAACATTTTTGAGGGTAAATGCTGGTGAAATCAAGACTTCCTAGTTAAGCCTAAAGAGGAGAGATCACATACCTTTTTGGTTTCATTGGGGAGTGAGTGAAACTTGTCAAAGTAGAGGAGACTTCTTGCTGGACCCTGGGAGGAGCTTGTACAGCGTCAAGGCAAAGGTTGTAAGGTTCTTCTTCTTTTGAATTAATACAATCAAACTCATTTTTCTCAACAAGTATCTTATGTTATGTTTTTCATGGACTCCTTGACTTTCATGTTAAATATGTTTTATGCAATTGGCTTTTCAGGTGCTATTTAATTTGTTTGCCTTGTTTGTGTTTGCAGATTCGCGAAAAGGAGCTCATTTGGATCAAAGAAGCGAGGGCATCCACAAGCTTGTGTTGGACCTAAGGTAGGCCCCAAAAACACTTGTTTGCTATTGTTTATCAAAGCATATTTAGAGAAAGATAGTGTCTGGTTGGTTTGCTTGTCATTAGGTCTTCTTTAGATTCTAGGAAGGTCTATCTTGTCCGCAAGATCGACCTATTCCGTGTGACAAAATGGCGACTCCGCTGGGGAATTGATTGTTTTCCTTGTTTATACTTTGACCTGAGAAACTCTATTTTTGTTTCTATTTTTGGCTTGATGATTGTGGGATTGGGTGGATTTAGTTAATTTTGAGTTAGTTTTTATTTTTCATAGTTTTGGGAGAAGTACGCGCCCTCTGAGTTAAGCACAGTGCGTACCTGTACGCACTTTTGCTTTGTGCACAGAGCATGAATGCACCTATGTAAACAGGCTGCCTGCGTACCCTGTCAAAATTTTGAGAAATCTTAAATTTTTCTCTTTTTTATCAGTCTAGAATTTGTTTTTAGGTTTTAGCCATTACCCAGACCTGCGTGTGCCCTGTCAAAAACTTTCCTCGGTTTAATTTCACTAGTGTTAGGGTTTTAGGTGAAATTCCTAGGAGTTTTGCTTGTTGGGTTTGGTTTTCATTTTGGTTGTGTAGTGGCTCTAAGCTTAGAAGCTGTAGGGACTTCAGATCACCTTAGTGTCTACCAGCTTTCTTATGAGTCTGACCATGTATGAAATCTCCCCTTGTTGAGGAATCCGCTTTGTATTTTCTCGTTTCAAAACTTCGAAAAGCTTGTATTTGAAAGTTTGGATTTTCATTTTCAAAAAGAAAACGAAATTGGTTGTTCTTGACTGATTTGTGATTCTGCATAATGTTAGGATATTCCGACACATAGGAAATAGTTAAGTACAACTTGGTCTAGTGTAGAGTTAGGTAAAGTGTGTTTCTTTACCATTGTACATTTTGTAACTTACAATCCGACGGTCACGATATGTAGTGATCCGACGGTTCATTCTCTCCTCGGTATTACCGACACTTGATCTGTGGCTTGACACCCGATTGGTCCATGAATTCTATTTAAAGCGCATGGAGGGTCATTTGTAGGGTAATCCGTGCATGAGAGAAACATATGTAAATTTTCATTCTTTTATTAATAAATTGCCTGAAGTGGCCGCATTGGCTCAGGCCGTGGACTGTTTCCCTCTTTGAGGGTTTTAACCACGTCAAAATACTGGTGTATTGATCTGCGATCTGGTTGTGAGCGGTTTCCTTTTGGTGTTCTGTCTGAGGAACTTACCCTGTATATTCCTACATGGTATCAGAGCTATTTGAGGGCCGCGTCCGTTGGTGATCCAAATCTGAAGCCGGTAGAACTGCATCCGACTGCCGTTTCCTATATCTGCTGTTTCTGACTGCTTTCAAGCCGAGAGGACTACTCTGTTGTGTTCGAAGCATCTGTTCCAGTGAGGAACCCATTTCGTTTCATGCGAAAAGGTTTCCGGTAGCCCTAGCTGCGTCATTTTTAAGATCTGGAGGTATACATTGTTTATTTGCAGTTTACTGTTATTTTCTCTCTGTTTATTTCGGTTTCGGTTTATTTAGCCTTTTTATTACTGGATCTATACCTTTCATTTCTGCGTATGCTCTTTGCCCTGTGACTCTGTGCGATCTGGGCAAATCAGAAACAGAAAGGAAGGATTTTTCTCATGCGTATGCTCTTTTCCCTGCGCCTTAGGGTGATCTCGGAAAATCAGAACCATTGAGAAAAATATTTAGTTTCCGGCCAAAGCTAACTTTGAGCCGCAAGGTTCATTTTTGAAAATATTTAGTTTTTTGGCTAAAGCTAACTTCGAGCCATAAGGTTCATTTTCTTTGCATGTCCGTGTTGGGTTTTGTGTTTTGTGTTTTGTAGGGAAAAAGAGCTTTCTCAAGGCAAGCACGCAACCCAAAGCACCCCCCCCTCTCTCTCTCTCTCTCTCTCAAATTTTTTGTATAGATCAATTGGTTCAAAACTATTTTAAGAGAATAGAGGTCTTGGGTTCAAGTCTCCATTTTGTGGGGGTGGACTTTTTCATTTCCGCACATTCCCGCACTTCGTCGGCAACTTCAACAACTTTTTTTCAAAAAGCCATAACTTCTTCATCTGGAAGCCGTTTTCAGAGCCGTTTTTTTTAAACCAGCCTAATTTTTCGAGATCTATCCATTGGAACACTTATTTTCAACATCTTTAGCTTTAGTTTCCATTGAAATGGAAAGTCAATACCAAGTTACCCTTGACAGCACCAACTACTTCCAATGGTTGGCTTACATTGAGGATTTACTTAGAAGTAAAGGTCTCTTCAGAATAGCCTCAGGCCAAGAAAAGAAACCGAAGGATGAAGATAAGGCTGCTAAATGGGAAAATAGGCAAGATCAAGCACGTGGACTGATAGGGATGTCTATTTCTCTAGATCTTAGATTCCATATTGCAGAAATTGATTCTCCTGATGAAGCAATGAAACAAATCAGTAAAGTTTTTGGCATTAAAAATGAAATTAGAGCCCATCAACTTGAAAATGAGTTGCTTACATTGGACCCTAATAATTTTTCTTGCATTGAAGATTTCTTGTCCAAGTTCAAGACCCTTAGATATCTTTTGGAAGGTGTTAAAGTTAAGAAAGAAGATAGTAATCTTATCTATTCCATTCTTACAAAGTTGGGACCAGCCTACTCTGTGTTTGTTTCCACCTTCCATTCTACAAGAGAAGCCTTCATTTCTCAAGGAACAAACTACAAGTCCCCTTCCTTTGACTCTTTTTGTGATTCTTTAATAAGAGAACAAGAAAAACTCTTACACCTTGGTCTTCTTAATCTTGGAAACTCTTCCAAGAAAGCGTTAGCCGCCCAGCAGCAACCAAATTCAAAGAATCCAAAGAAGTCATATCCTAAAAAGAATGGTTCTAAACCAAACAAGGGTCCTAAGCAATTTCAGCCCCAAAATGAAAAATCATTTCAACAAAATGATAAGACAAATAAAAACGAAGGGAAGAAGACTGATAGACATTGCAATTTTTG
Organism: Pinus tabuliformis; assembly: GCA_031772625.1. Lineage (NCBI taxonomy): Eukaryota > Viridiplantae > Streptophyta > Pinopsida > Pinales > Pinaceae > Pinus > Pinus tabuliformis. Next base: position 851,867,846 of record CM062820.1, on the reverse strand, counting down.
TAATCAAGATGGCCACTTAGAATCAAAATGCTTTAAGAAGATGGAAGCCTTGGAAGCAGCAATGAAGAAGCATAACATCCATTTGGGGCAATCTTCAACTTCAACTTCATCTTCAGGAATGGCACTTTCTGCATGTGGTTTTCAAGCATCTCGGTCTGGCTATGCATTAAATGTATCTTCTTCTTCTCATTCTCATGAGTGGCTCATTCATTCTGGAGCTTCTTATCACATGGCCAAAAACAAAGCCATGTTTTCTTCTTTAAATGATTGTAACACCAAAAATATATATGTTGGTGATGATAGATCTCTTAATGTTGTAGGGACTGGAACTGTTCATCTAGACAATGGTCAGTTTAATGATGTATTATGTGTTCCAACCTTATCCTGCAACCTTCTATCTGTATATCAGATAACTCATTCAGGTGAAGGTAAAATCGTTGAATTTTCACCTCATGATGTTGTAATCAAGGACTTAAGAGATCCTAAACAGATTTTGGCTACTGGCATTGCTGATGATTCCACAAGGTTGCATAAGTTTCACAACTTTGGGTCATCAAATCTTCCCTCAGTATTTGTTGCTCATAACGATGAAGTGAGCAAACTTTGGCATGAGTGATTTGGTCACTTAAACTATCGCTCCCTTCAGCATCTATGTAAAGAAAATATGGTGACAGTTCTTCCTATGGTATCTTGCAGAGATGGTGTTTGTTCCGGATGTTTACTCGGAAAACATCATCGGGACAGTTTTGAAAAACGTGCCTCTTGGCACGCCTCAGCCCCTTTATAGCTTGTGCATAGTGATTTATGTGGTCCACTTCCAGTTGTGTCATTCTCTGGTTGCAAGTATTTCTTAACTTTCATTGATGATTTCTCCAGACGCACTTGGGTATACTTCTTAAAACTCAAGAGTGAAGTATTTAACACTTTTTTGGCCTTCAAGGCCTTTGTTGAAAAACAATCTGGACATCAAATTCTTAAGTTAAGATCTGATAATGGCGGAGAATATGTTAAAAACACATTCATCAACTATTGCACTGAGAATGGAATTCAAATGCAACATACTGTTCCATATACTCCACAACAAAATGGTGTAGCTAAAAGGAAGAATCGCACCTTAAAAGAAATGGCTAATTGTATGCTACAATCTAAAGGACTTGGTCTTAGTTTTTGGGCAGAAGCAATTAACTGTGCAAATTACATAATAAATCGCACTCCTACTAAGGCTTTAAAGAATATCACTCCAGAAGAAGCATGGAGCTCAATCAAACCAGATGTAAGTCACTTTCGTGTTTTTGGAAGTGAAGCGTGGGCCCATATTCCAGATGAAAAGCATAAAGCTTTAGAACCTAAGAGTGAAAAATGTACTTTTGTTGGATATTCTGAAGATGTCAAAGGCTATAGACTTATTCCATTTAAGTCCAAAAATGTTATCATTAGAAGAGATGTAAAATTTGATGAAAATATATCGGCCTGCGAGCCTAGTCCGGCGGTTGTGCCACCTCTCCCTATCTCTTCTACTTTTGAAAACATTTCTTCTTCAGATGATGAAAGTGAGGATGAAAATCCTCCCCCACCATCTCAGGATCCTCCTTTAGCTCCTGAGCTTCGAAAATGGGTTCGTGCTACTCGAGATGCAGCTGGTGATCTTGCCGGTGATCCTACAGATCAGCGATGTACATGTTCTCAGTTTGAGAGAGCCTCTTCTTTACTGGCTCAAGCTCCAGTAAATTATGATCCTGACACCTTTGCAAAGGCTTCAGGCCATATAGATTGGGAAGAAGCTATGAATGAAGAATATCATTCATTATTGGCAAATGATACATGGGATCTTGTTCCTCTACCAAAGGGACGAAAACTTGTCAGATGCAAATGGGTTTACAGAACCAAGTATGGACCAGATGGGAAAGTTGATAAACATAAAGCTCGTCTTGTTGCTAAAGGTTTTTCACAGGTTGAAGGCATTGACTACACCGAAACCTTCTCCCCTGTTGCCAAAATGAACTCTATCCGCCTTGTTATTTCCCTTGCTGCCTCTTTCAAATGGGAAGTCCATCAGATGGATGTTAAATCTGCCTTCTTGCATGGGGACTTGCATGAAGAAATCTATATGGAACAACCCATTGGCTTCATACAAACAGACTCCAGCCTTGTCTGTCGACTTAAGAAATCCCTTTATGGTCTCAAGCAAGCTCCTCGGGCTTGGTATGCCAAAATGGATAGCTTTCTTTTAGAATCTGGCTTTTCTAGGTGTCATTCTGACAATACTGTCTACACCAAGAAAGTGGGCAACTCTCTTATCATCCTTGTTCTTTATGTTGATGATCTTATCCTTACTGGTAGTGATCCCAACCTTATAAACCATGTGAAGTCTAGCCTTAAAAGGAAATTTGAAATGACAGACTTAGGACACTTACACTATTTTCTCGGTCTTCAAGTCTTGCAATCCAAGGAGGGTATTTCCCTTTCCCAGTCCAAGTATGCTTGTGATATTCTACGTCATTTTCACATGGAAGACTGTAAGCCAGCCCCTTCTCCCTTTCAGTCTGGAGTCAAACTTTCAGTCACTTGTACTTCTCCTGAAGTTGATGCTACATTATACCGTCAACTTGTAGGAAAACTCTTGTATCTAACTCATACTCGTCCTGACCTTTCCTTTGCTGTTGGCCTTGTTGCTCGGTTCATACAAAACCCCCGTGAAAGTCATTGGAAAGCAGCTAAAAGAATACTTTGTTATGTTCGAGGTACAGTTCAGTTTGGGATTCATTACAATGCCGAAGCATCTCCTCTATTGGTTGGTTTCACTGATTCCGATTGGGCTGGTGACCCGGATGATCGGAAGTCTACTGCCGGTTATGTGTTCACTCTTGGTTCAGGACCTATTACATGGGCTTGTAAGAAACAAGCTGCCATTTCTCTTTCATCAGCAGAAGCAGAGTATCGTGGTGCCGTAGAAGCTAGTAAGGAAGCCTTGTGGCTTTGTCAGATCCTGTCAGAGTTTGGCTTTCAGCAGCAGCATCCGACTACACTTTGGTGTGATAATCAAAGTGCCATTCAGTTATGCAAAGATCCGGTCCAACATCAGCGCAACAAACACATTGAACTGCACATGCATTTCATCAGAAAGCTCATTCACGACCATGTTCTTGAAGTGCAATATTGTTCAACAGATGATCAAGTTGCAAACATCTTCACAAAGGCTCTCACAGAGGCGAAGTTCACTAAACTTCGATTTATGGTTGGAGTTCAGGAAGTTGTCACTAAGGGGGGATAGGCTCTAGTGCCTCCTTCCTTCTCCTATTGTGTCATATTTGTAAATCCTTCAATCCTATCCCAAGTTGTTCTTAAGGGGGGATGTTAGGATATTCCGACACATAGGAAATAGTTAAGTACAACTTGGTCTAGTGTAGAGTTAGGTATAGAGTTAGGTAAAGTGTGTTTCTTTACCGTTGTACATTTTGTAACTTACAATCTGACGGTCACGATATGTAGTGATCCGATGGTTCATTCTCTCCTCGGTATTACCGACACTTGATCCGTGGCTTGACACCCGATTGGTCCATGAATTCTATTTAAAGCGCATGGAGGGTCATTTGTAGGGTAATCAGTGCATGAGAGAAACATATGTAAATTTTCATTCTTTTATTAATAAATTGCCTGAAGTGGCTGCGTTGGCTCAGGTCGTGGATTGTTTCCCTCTTTGAGGGTTTTAACCACGTCAAAATACTGGTGTATTGATCTGCGATCTGGTTGTGAGCGGTGTCCTTTTGGTGTTCTGTCTGAGGAACTTACCCTGTATATTCCTAGGAGTTTTGCTTGTTGGGTTTGGTTTTCATTTTGGTTGTGTAGTGGCTCTGAGCTTAGAAGCTGTAGGGACTTCAGATCACCTTAGTGTCTACCAGCTTTCTTATGAGTCTGACCATGTATGAAATCTCCCCTTGTTGAGGAATCCGCTTTGTATTTTCTCATTTCAAAACTTCGAAAAGCTTGTATTTGAAAGTTTGGATTTTCATTTTCAAAAAGAAAACGAAATTGGTTGTTCTTGACTGATTTGTGATTCTGCATAAATTAGTCCTTAGCTTGCATCTAGCTGAGTAAAACATCCTTAAAAAAGACTTTTAGTAGGCTTTGACTTCAAATAGGTTTTTATAATTTGTAGATCTCAAAGTTAGTCATTTTCATTAGTTTTGAGTGTTTTGCAAAAAATATAAAAAAAAATCTCTTTTGAAAAAGTTTGTTTTTTGTAGTGATTGAGTGCTTTGAAACGAAAAAGGGAAATTTTTGTGAAATAATTAGTTGTCTCGTTTTGAGTGCTTTGGAAAGGAAAAGCTCTTCTTTTAATTTGTTTAATTGAGAAAGATTTGTGTTTACAAAGTTTTTGCATTCTCAAACTCCTTCTTAGTTTAGAAGTTCATCGAAGAGAAAAAGATTGTTTAGATCATCTTAGGTGCATTTTTAGTGATTTTGAGTCGAGTCTTCATACCACGAGTTTCATCTCCGCACCTTTGGACTTAAGCAAAAACCACTAAAATTAACGCTTAAAGTAAAATTCACCTAGTAACATTTTTATTTCTAGGGCTCTGATACACCAACTTAGCTTAGGCTAGTGTCTTGGAGTAGGAGAGTAATTAACTCTCCAAGACAGTAAAAACAAACAAGTAGCTGTATCTTGTGGTAGGGAAGAAATCCAATTGTTGCATTTATGCTCTGGGAAAGCTCCTCTTAAAGGAGAAGCACGAGATCGTGTCCGAACCAGTGTGGGAATCAATCCTTCCTCATTGGGAGCGACGCCAGATATTCACGTATTAAAAATAGTAAACCTCGGATTAACCATTGTCGAGGAGCCTGGGGTCACTTGTTGGTAAACCTTGGATTATGTCAAGGAGCCTTTAAGGGGATTGAGCTTGCTACTCTGCCCTTGCGTGCGTATCGGATCGTAGATTGTTCCCCCAGGTGTATTTGTCTCAGTTGGTAACCTTAGTGGCCATATTCTTTAGGACTCTTCCTGAGGTGAAAGTGGTGGGAAGATCCCACTATACCTGGAGCAGACGTCGGCTAGACTCACTTGGATTTTCTGGGGGGTTCACTTCACTCGAGACGGTTAAGTGGAGGAACTTGTGCCAGTCTATTCATTAAGCAGGTTGCCGGGGTAACTGTTCCAACCGCCATTTCTGTACTGAACTCTGCGACGTTGGATTTCATCACCAACTAGTGTTTTCGGTTCGGAAAGTTTCTGTTTGTGTGTGTTTGATCTCCTAGATTCTTTAGGCGTGTGATTCAAATTTGTTTGGTTCTTTAGAGACCTTAGGTGCTTTTTATTGAGATTTTACTTTGTTTGTGTGTGAAGTAGCTAAAAGTCTTTAACTGTGGCTGAATTACCAAAACAGTCCCGTAGACTTCGGGGCTAGTCTCCTGAGATTATAAACGTGGCTAAGTTACCGAGGAAGTCCCGTAGACTTCGGGGCCAACCTCCTGAGGAAGTACCGAGCCAACTTGAAGGCTTAAAAGTCCTCGTAACTTCTAGAGACAGTAGAGTTGGGTCACCGGAAGAAGGAGAATCTTCTTTGATTGTACATCTTGATTTTCAAACGCCAATAGCAGAATATAATCCACAGTCAGTGTCTGTCTCCGAAATCGCTGGTAGCTTTTCATCTACCAGTGATATAGGTGAAGAACCTGAAATATCTGAGCCTGAAAGTGAATTTGCTGCTACTCTGACATCGGGGTTTGTTTCTCCAACTTTTAGTGGTCCCTGTTCACCTAGGGTAGAAAGAGTAATCACTCAAGATCTTCCTTCTGGACTTATTTCTATTGAAGAACTTGATCCGGAAGAAGAAGAAGTAGGCATCCCTATCCCTGGAAATCAACCTGTCATTGAACTAAGGGAGCGTGAATCAATTTTTTACAGTCCACCTAGGAGTAGTTCTTGGTATCTTTCTTTGACTAATTATTTAGAAAACTCAGGGTTAAGTTTTTCACCACCTCGTGCTCCTTATCACTCAACACCTAGAGGTTTTTATACTCCCGTAAATATGTCAGGACAATCGTCCATGTTTACTCAATCGCCCGAATCTTTTTTGTACGACGGTCCATCTGTTCCCTCTGGGTATCAGTCTCTTTCTAGTACTTTTTTGGGAGCATCTCCTCAACCCATTGAGCAAGGGTTATTAACTGGAAGCAATGGTGCAAAGCCGTTGAGCGTAGAAGACATTCTTATGATGTTAGGTTCTATTCCCAATCCTCAACCTCAAGGTGGCTAGTTACCACCTGGGGGGCAGCCTCAATTAACACCTGGGGGGCAACCTCAAGGTACACAATTTGCATCTGTGGGGCAACCTCAAGGATAGTACATACCTACGGGACAGTACGTTCCTCAAGGTCAACCACAGACTCAATATGTACCCCAAGGTCAACCCCAGTATCAATTTATACCTCAAGGTCAACTCCAGTATCAGCATGTGCCTCAAGGATATCAACCCTAAGGTCAATACTCGAACCAAGGTTTCCAACCACCCCAAGGTCAAACGTATGTTCAAGGAACATGAAATGTACCTTTCAATTATCAATCCTACCCTCAACCCGGTTATGGTCCTCAATATTCTCAACCAGTTATGGGTCAGTACCCTGGAATGAATATAGTGTGGGATCCATCGCAAACCCAACAGGTGTTGCAGCCGAGCGTACAGTTGTCATCTCAAATTGGACAACCCTTAGTTTCTGGTACACCCCAGCAACCAGTCGAGTCTAACATTCAAACTTCTGTACCTTCGGTAGTTTCTCAGCCTGGGCCTAGTACACCTCGTACTCCGCCTCAAACGACTGCTACAACTGCCGCTACATCTGTTCAATCTACCCCACCTACTTCTGGAGTATCGACAGCTCCGGTTTCTACTGTTCTTGTATCTACTCCTCAGACATCTTTACCACCGTCTGGATCTACGATTCAAACTTCGGTTCAGATGCTTGTAGGACAACCTGGTTTAAGTACGGTTGTCACAAGTCAACCACAATTCACCTATCAACCGTACCAGGGACAGTACCAATTCGGTCCTGCTGTCCAACAGCCAGTTTATCAGTATCAACCATATCCTGGGTACACTTATCAACAACCTCAACAACCCCAGTACGGTCCGGTTAATCCTGGTTTTCCAGGAGGATACAATATCCCGAACGCGATTCCTATTCCTAGTTATCCTGGATATCCTCCTCCTGGGGCTGGTCTCATGACCCAGAGTTTCAGGGATCCTAATCGGCAGTTACCGTTTATCGCAACTTTGGACTTGCCTGACTTGTCGCGCCTAACGAACGATCCCATTAATTATCTTCTGTTTTGGCCGCCAATGCCGAATAAGTTGCCCAGTGACATTCCCAAGTTTGAAGGTAAATCAGGAGAGGACCCGTCGAACCATGTGATGACTTACCACCTCTGGTGTGCGTCTAACTCCATCACAGATGATTCAATCTGTCTTAGACTTTTCTAGCGCACTCTAATTGGCCTTGCGGCCAAGTGGTACATTGAGTTACCGCGAGGCACTTTTTATAATTTTAGTCAGTTAGCTACCTCATTTTTAACTCATTTCCAGTTGCCAGTCCATATGAAAATGGCACGGAGTTGTTAACTTCGCTAAAACAATCGACATCCACGTACATTTCAAATCATATTCATGAGTGGAGATGTTGATGTCGTTTAGTGAAGGTATTTATTCCGGATCAAATCTTGGCTGAGTGGTTTGTAAAATCTTTGTTGCCAAAGATCACTGAAGATGTTGCTAAAGCCGGAGGTATTACTGAGGAGCAAGTCATTGCTCAAGCACAGTACCTTGACTTGGTCTATACTCAATCAAGTACGTTACACGAAAAAATCCCCGATCTTCCCAAGCAAAATCAAATCGCTGCATCTCCTTCGGGATCTCATGCCGCCGATGGTATGATTGGCACGGTTAACACTAAAAGTAAGAAGAAGTCTTCCAAGAATTCTTCCCCTATCATAACCTTGCCTGATTCCCCAACAAGAGATTCTTCTGCAGAGATTTCCGCCGATATTCACATTGTAGAATCATCTACAGCCAAATCAAAATCCGGTGGGAAGAAGAAAGGAAAGAAGAAGAATAAAACGGACAAAAGTTCAAAGGAGAAACCTGAAAAGGCGGAATCCAATGACGAAAAGCCCAAACCTCGTTACCCTTGTCTCATTTGTGACGATGAACATTTTACAAGAGATTTCCCTCATCGTGCAGAGGTTGCGAAGATTGTCAAGGGTTCCCAAACTCCTACTGTTTTGAAGGATCCTTTTCCGACTCAAGACAGCAAGATGATAGGTTCATCCTTGAGTGCCAATGAAGAACCCATACTGATGATATCCCATGTTAGGATTGTGACTCGATCGCAAGATTATGGTAGTAAGAGTCCTGTTGATGGTAAAGAAGCATAATCTTCCCATTCTAATCCATCAAACTCAGCTCCCGGTTCTGATCCACTACAGATCGAGAAACCTAATCCAGACTTGGTAATCAAACCACCTTCCAATGGTATACTTCGAAAGTCAGCTTTCAATCCACATGCGAGAGCGGCTCAGAATTATAACATTGTTGAGGATTTAGCTGTTTCACCTTCAGCAATGTTGGCTTTAGAAGTGCTGCAATCATGCCCAACACAACGTAAATTACTTTTGTCGGCTATAGGAGCTGTTGATGTTCAAGACCCGAACCTAATAATTTTTGATCTAGAAAATAGTACACCGCGTTTGCCTCATCAAATGGCTTTCCAGATTCCAGTGATAGTAAAAAACATGCTTATTCATCGGACTGTAATTGATGAGGGAGCCTCAACGTGTATTATGTCGATACAGTGTTGGAGATTTCTTGGTTCTCCTTCACTAAATCAATCCCCGATGATTCTAAAGGCCTTTGATGGCCGTGGGTTTGATCCTTTTGGCATTCTACAGGATTTTCTTATAGGGGTTGAAGGAAAAACCGTTAGTCTAGATGTGGAGGTGGTTGATGACAGCGGTCGTTTCATCGGTCTTTCAAGTAATAAAGTTTCCACACAATGGGAAGATCGTAACAATAGACCAGCTGGCTTACTTTTCATCCGACCCAGCCTCTTCGGAGAGTATTCAGCATGTTGGTAAAACGACTATCCCATATAAGGATGTTGGAGTAGGATTAGTTTAAGATGCCGGTTTACTGGGAACTTTTCCTTTTCCTCCAATCAAAGCATCATCTTCATTTGAAACCATTCATATGATTACATCAGACACCATTATTTATGATGATCCTTGGATCGTCCCTTCTGAATCTGAGATAGACTCATTTGGAAATTCCATGCCTTTGAGTCCATATGAAATTGCCTATGAAGCCATGCAGTTTTTTGCCAACCCATGTTCAACCGAAAATGACTTAATGAATGTGGTCTGTGAGGAATCACTTTTCACATCAACCTCAGATTTAACTACGTTTTCTGAATTTGTTCACTCTGATGAGAAAATTCGTGAAATCCTATGCGTAGATGATTTACCATGGGAAGATCTCCATCACAGATCTTCGTTTTTACCCGAGGATGATCGTTTTGAAAATGATTTCTCATCAATTTTTACAACTAAATATGTCAAGGAACCTCAGAATCCAATGAAACATCCCGATTCAGAGTTAAATTTGGGAAACATCTCTCGAACTTTTCCTATTGACATTTCGGTCAAGCCCTGAATTCTTGAGAACATTCATATAGGTGCCTCGTGTACAGATGACGAAATTCAATTATATAAGGCCCTATTTCAAGAATTCCATGACGTGTTTGCCTGGTCCTATGAGGAAATGCCAAGAATTGATCCCACGATTGTTTTTCATGAGATCAAGACTTACCCGGATGCTAAACCCGTCCGGGAACGTTTGCGTCAGATTCACCCACGAAAAAGCTGCTGCAATTAAAGCAGAAGTTGAAAAACTGTTGAAAGCAGGTTTCATTTATCCGATCCCGTTAACGGATTGGGTATCGAATATTGTTCCGGTTAACAAAAATTAGGGAACAATAAGAATATGCATTGACTATAGGGACATTAATCAAGCCTGTCCATAGGACAATTACCCGACCCCCTATATCGATCAAATCATTGATGATTGTGCCGGCAGTGACATATTTTCCTTTATGGACGGTTTTTCCGGATACAATCAAATCAACATTCTACCTGTTGATCAACCAAAAACGGCTTTCATTTGTCCATGGGGGACATTTTCTTATTGCAAATTACCTTTTGGGCTTAAGAATGCCGGAGCAACTTTTCAAAGGGTGATGTCTTATGCGTTTCATGACATCAAACACATTGTGCAACCGTATCTCGATGACTTTCCTGCTCATTCATTACATCGAGCTGATCACCTCGTCCATTTACGAGCAATCTTTATGAGGTGTAGGCATTATCGTATTCGGTTGAACCCACACAAATGTGTCTTCTGTATAGAAATGGGTCGATTGCTAGGATTTGTAGTTTCGAAAGCCGGCATTCGCGTTGATCCCTCGAAGGTCGAAGCTATCATCAAATTGCCTCCTCCTTCGAGTCTTCGCCAACTCCAAAGTTTGCAGGGGAAAGCAAACTTTTTATGATGGTTCATTCCTAACTAAGCCGAGGTTACAAAGGGTTTTACCCAGTTGTTGAAGCAAAATACTCCATTCTATTGGGATGAGATAGCTCAGAAATCTTTTGATGCACTCAAACACGCGTTGACCCATGCACCGTTGTTGCATCCTCCCAACTACAACCAAGATTACTTCTTGTATCTCGCCGCCTCTCATTCCACCATTGGAATGGTCTTAGTTCAGGAAGATGAATCAGGAACTGAACATGTGATATATTACCTTAGTCGAATGTTAAATCCAACAGAGCTAAAATACTCACATGTGGAGAAATTGGCATTGGCAGCCGTCCAAGCTATCCAACGTTTTCGTCACTACATTCTACTACGTAAAACTACGGTAATTTCGGATTGCAACCCTATGATCTACATTTTGACCAAGCAATTGCTAGGGGGAAGTACTCTAAATGGATCATTATCCTGCAAGAGTTTGACTTGGAATTTGAGAAATCTAAGTCTAAGAAATCTTTAGTTTTTGTGAAGTTAATGTGTGACTTCCCGCGTGCTGACACGGAAACTATGGCGGAGGAGCCCATTATGGACGAATCCTTGTTTCTAATCAGCACTTTAGATCGGTGGTATGGGGATATCATCGTTTATCTCCAGACCCAATCCTTTTGGCCAGAAATTTCAAGGTCAGAACGTCGGAAAATTCAATTCCAGTCCCAACAATTCAGAATTATTGGAGATACTCTTTATCGCCGTGGGGCGGGCTCTGTTTTTCGACGTTGCTTAACTCACGAGGAAGCTGAAAGGGTTCTAAATGACTGTCACTCTGGAGCCTGTGGCGGTCATATGTCTAGGTTTTCCACAGCCCAAAAGATATTGCGCGCTGGCTACTTCTGGCCGTCTTTATTTAAAGATTGTATTACAGCGGTCCGAAAATGCCACAACTGCCAAATTTTTGATCGTAAAATGCGCGCTCCACCTGCTCCTCTCCACCCTATAATTGCCGTTGGTCCTTTTGCCAAATGGGGTATCGATTTTATTACATGTAACCCTCACTCGGCCGGGGGGCATGCGTATATCATCCTTGCGGTAGATTATTTTACTAAGTGGGCCGAGGCGATGCCTACATTCGAGGCAGATGGCAAGACAGCTGCAATTTTCATGTTCAATCATATAATTGCTAGGTTTGGTGTCCTGCAAGCGATAATCACTGATCATGGGCGTCATTTTCGAAACGTTATGATGACCGAACTTACAGGCCAGCTTGGTTTACGTCACGATAGTTCAACCCCTTATTATCCACAAGAAAATGGTCTGGTTGAGTCCATCAACAAAGTTTTAGTTATCATGATCCAACGAATCATTGGGATTCATCGGTCGAATTGGCACAACATGCTATTTTCAGCGCTTTGGGCGTACCGAACTTCAGTAAAAACATCAACATGGTTCACTCCTTTCCATCTAGTCTATGGTTTGGAAGCTGTGTTACCCATTGAATGTGAAATCCCGTCACTGCAAACGGCCATCGAGTTACTTCCAGCCACTTCCGAAGAGGAAAATCATTTGTTATACTTAGCTCAATTAGATGAGAATCGACGTGATGCTGCATTGGTGATCGAGACTCACGCAAAACGGATGAAAGCTCAGTATGATCGAAATGTGACCCCTCGAAATTTTTCGGAAGGGGATCTAGTCTTAGTTTATGCTCAAGCTAATGATAAATTAGGCGCTGGAAAATTCGTTCCTATGTGGCATGGTCCCTATGTTGTCAAGCGAAAGCTAGCCAAAGGGGCTTATGAATTGGTAGACTTTGATGGGGACTCTTTGGGTAAACCCAGAAATGGCCTTTACTTGAAGAGGTATTATGCTTAAAAGAATGGGTATGGAGATTTTTTAGTTAGGATAGTTTTTCTTTCTAGCTGGTGTGTTTTAGTTTAAACAGTGTGCTTAGCTTAGAGAGTGTTTTTCTCGTCATTATTCCTGCTTATCTTGGTTTTACTCTTGATATTGCAGATGTCGATGCCTCTCCAAACATACATCGGTTTCGCTGATGGTGCTTGTCGTAATACATGGAATATCTCTTCCGCAGCTTGGGTTATCTATTCGCCCTCTGACGAGTTAGTATCTATGCATGGGGTAAGCCTCGGTCAAACAATGAACAACATTGCCGAGTACAGTGCAGTGATTGAGTTATTGTCTGAATCTATTTCATTTGGGATTCGGAGTTTGATAGTGAGGTTAGATTCTGAACTCGTTGTATTACAACTTAATAGAGTGTATGCCATTAGAAATCCAGTGTTATTAAGATTATTTTTGAGAGTGCGTCTCTTGGAACGTGAATTTGATTACATTGAATATCAGCATATTCCAAGATCTTTAAATACATTAGCAGATGCAATTGCTTCTTGAATGTTAAATAAAAATTTGCAATAATCATACATGTAAATTTAAAATCATTCCATAACATGATTAACAAGATAAGCCAGTAATAGTGATATATATATATATATATATATATATATATATATATATATATATATATATATATATAGGAGTGTGTCAAAAATACATCGTCTTCGATCATAGGTTGAAAAACACCTTATGATCGACCAAAATGATAAGTACAAAAAACAAAATGTCACATGTGCCCACAATAGGCGATCATCCTATCACTGGTGATGATCTCTATAAGAAACCACTGCACGAGCCACCTTGCAAAGGAACCTCCTAAAAGGTCCCGGGACTCCAATCACATAGCGCTGAAGTCGACGAGGAATGTCGTCTATAGTGGTCTCAGGAATATCTCCTGTCAAGTGCTCGAGATGACCCTCCAACTCGGCCAAAACCTCTGCTGATTCGTCCTGTGAGGCTGGCGCAGGCGCAACTGGTTGCCTCCTCTCGAAAGGCCGGAGAGCGGCTGGTCGTTGTGGACCCACATCTGCATTTGAAATTTTTACTATCAGTTTTGAGACGATGGAAACATAACAATTTTTTTTTAAAATAGGAAAAATGTTGAAAAGGATTTTACCTGACTCGTCCCACTGCTCTCCTGGTGGAAGAACCATGTCTGGGTCACCACAAAAATCTATCCCAGCGTAAAGGAAATCCTGAATGGAAAAGACTTGGTTTTCCAACCATTGGAAATACTTAGGTTTGAAGCGAGCAACCTCTGTCCTCTCGTCCGGGTGACGGGCCATGACTGCGACCCATCGCATCAGCTTGGGCTCTCGAGGAACCCCAACTCCAACAGTAAGGTGCTGTGGGATCAACATAGGAACCCTCTCCAGGCCAAAACTCACGACCAAAGCCCCATAACCAAAGGTCTTTAGTCGTCCGTTCTTGGCCCTGGTCAGTTGGCCTTTCACATTGGCCAACACGGCAATACACCAGTTGAAGATGGTGCCTCGAAAGCAATCAACTGCCATACGCATCTGGGATCCGGTGGCAATATGTAATGCAGCAGCTCCGCAAAGTCTGGTGATATTAAACGCAATCACCATGAGTTCAGGATGGGATATGGTCTTTATGTCTATCCCTTTGTCTCTAGCCTGGTTGTTGCAGTACTCTAGCTGGAGGCTATCGACAGACTGGCCACCTGGCCTAGTCCCGTGTAGAGTCAAGTCTTCACCTCTCTTAGGCAAACCAGTCAAGAAATAAATGTCCGCCGGCTCGATTTCGAGCTGGTGGCCGCTGATGAAGAAGCACTGGTCCTGTATGCTCCATCTGTCAACCAACCACTGTAAGAAATCCACCTGAGCCCTCATGCCAGGAATGGCCCAAAATTTGTACAGTCCGCACGCCCTCAAAGCATCAAGTGAAGGTTGATGATTCCATGCGGCAGCATCCACGTCCTCGTTCTCTCATTCACGCCAATCTAGCATGATGTACTCTCTGCATCAAGTATAAAGATTAATTAAATTACTAGAAAATATTTTGATTGGTCCATTTTTGAGAATTTTTGGGTTCAAAACCCTTGCGGCGGGGTACGCACCCTCCAGGTTAGACACAGTGTGTGGGACCGCACTTTGTCTACACGGAAGGTGCGGACCCCGAGCTTTTTCCCAATGGAGAAAAAGTCGGGGTCCGCGGGTTCGCAATGGTAAACCTGCGGGCCCCCGCGCGCGGGTTTTGCGCCTAAAAACCCTCCCAAAAGTGAAAATAAAGGACTAAAACAAAAAATTAAACGGTTAAAAATGAAGAGTAGGATGATGTGGATTACCTGGAGAAGACGACGCTCGATTCCAACGGTTGGATTTTCCGCAATCTTCACGGGAAGTTTTCTAAGCAAAAGCACTATTTTCTCACCCAAACTCAAACGGTAAAAATGAATTGACAAAGGCCCTTTTTATAAGTTTTTTGAGTAAATAAATCGCAAATTTGTTTATGTTTCACTTTGAAAAGGTATTTTGCGACATTTTATCCATTTCAAACAGGTATGAGTAATTGTTGTATTTTTGTGCAGAATAAAGGATTATTCAGGAGAAATCTATTATTTTCAACAAAAAAACATGTAGAGTCATCTTTAAGCTCTTTTCTGACTCCTAAAACATGAAAAGATTGCCGAGTGTTTCTTTTAGACTCGTTAAAATGGAATTAAAAGACGGTCCACTTACAGCTCTTTTCCGACCATAAAAACATGAAAAGATTGCCGGATTTTTCTCGTTTCAAATTCGATATTGGTTTTAAAAAACGACGTGTCATTGATCACTTTTTTACTTTTTCGGGTCAAAGGCACTAATGACGAAAAGTACTCCTTGGTCGTAAAAGATCAAGCGGTTCTCTCAAGTATTATTTTATACTTTTTCGGGCTTGGGAGACACAAATTTACGAAAAAGGTCAACCCTGGAGTCTTCTTAAGTTTTTTCAGACTCTCTAAAATTGAAAAACGCCGAGTTTCTCCTATACTGGACTCATTAAAATTTCACAGTAAAGGACCTGTTCAATTACAAACAGGAACGAACCACTCCGTCTTAGGGTTCGAATTTAAACTAAGTTGGACTCATCCGAAGGATGAGCTTATAATCAAGCAAATGTTATCCTCCTCAAGCTTGTCAAAAATAAAGAGGTACTTGCCAGCAATGGTGGGGGAAAAGAGAGAAAAATGAACCTGTTTGTCATACTTTGTAACCACTCTTGAACATGACACTTTTATTCACCTGGCTCGAGAAATCCTTTGCCTAACAGTTGATCAAACCACATTGAAAGTCTTCAGCCAGTTTCTGGGTATTAACTTTGGGTCAATTGTCACCAAACCATCTGTCGTGTCGTTATGTGTTCAAGAGGTCACTGCCAATAAGCCATTCATTTGCAAAATATCTGTCATCCATCTTGACCATCCCTGAGTCAGTCCTTGCAACTAAATTTCTTCAACTTGATCTATGATTTCGTGTTGTGGGCTTTCCTATGACGGATCACTTTCTATCGACATCAGCTCATTATCTAGAAAGATGATCTAGGAATCGCCAATACCTTGAGATCTGCATGCATCAATGGCAGGTTTCTCGCCTTTGACGACAGTTTACATCATTGACTTTCGATCAAAGGATTCTGTGGCATGCTCGACATCAACACATTTATTCGCATCTCATGGACTGTATTGGGTACTTTGAGAGCCATTGACATTATTGGTGGTTTCTCTCACACTTGTTAACAGTTTACGTCATTGACTAGTAATCAAGTGGTTTCTACCATGTTCGACATCAACAAATTTATTCGCATGGATAGAATCGTACTGTTTCGGGAAGTAGAAATGAAGACCCTGGATCTAGTTTCCACAATCCAGGCTGCGAGGAATTTTGTATTCATTATATAATGGACTATTCATAAACAGATGGCTGCGTCCATACTATGTCCACATGAGTCTATACTTGTGATGCTTTACAAGATCGTTCCTGTATCAGAATAGTAGTTAGTTTCTAGTCAGTTTTTATCTGAGTATGGGAATGCCTACCTCATCGATGATATGATCTCATATATATATCTTGCATTGAATGTTTTTACAGGTTCCAACCGGGTTCTCCACGAGATGATCCTCGAAATGATAAAGTACTTCACTCTTCCTAAATGATAAGAAATCCTCATCTACTACAGACTTCACACTTTAGGGGGCAATCTGTTACACAAAAATATCGTCACCATGATTATTTGCAGTCAATATGGGTCTATCATCACTTGTACTGTCCTCCTAAGCAAGTCTCAGACCTCAGCTCTTCAAATCAAGCTTTGGAAATGAGAGAAAGACATTAAAAATCAATGTAACTCTGGTTCCGCACTTTCTCTCATGGTCACCTGCGGTCCCGCACCTTCTGTGTACAAAAGCTGCGTACCTGCCCGCTCTTTCCCTAACGGTGTAGGTGCAGACCCCTGTGAAAGTCAAAAGGCGCAAGTTTTATCTTTAAAAACTCACTTTGGGTTAATTCTAGAGGTTCCTAGAAGGAACCTTGACGTGGATTGTTCGCTCTGAGGTGGTTCATGCATCCCAAAAGAGAAGGAGCTAATCCCTTGATGAGAGGAGCTATCCCTTTGAAGGAGGACCTAGTAACCTCCCTCCATTGCACTATAAATACAGGCATTGGGCTGGTTGCTAAGGAGGTTAGAAGCTGAACATTTTTGAGGGTAAATGCTGGTGAAATCAAGACTTCCTAGTTAAGCCTAAAGAGGAGAGATCACATACCTTTTTGGTTTCATTGGGGAGTGAGTGAAACTTGTCAAAGTAGAGGAGACTTCTTGCTGGACCCTGGGAGGAGCTTGTACAGTGTCAAGGCAAAGGTTGTAAGGTTCTTCTTCTTTTGAATTAATACAATCAAACTCATTTTTCTCAACAAGTACCTTATGTTATTTGTTTCATGGACTCCTTGACTTTCATGTTAAATATGTTTTATGCAATTGACTTTTCAAGTGCTATTTAATTTGTTTGCCTTGTTTGTGTTTGCAGATTCGTGAAAAGGAGCTCATTTGGATCAAAAAAGCGAGGGCATCCACAAGCTTGCGTTGGACCTAAGGTAGGCCCCAAAAACACTTGTTTGCTATTGTTTATCAAAGCATATTTAGAGAAAGATAGTGTCTGGTTGGTTTGCTTGTCATTAGGTCTTCTTTAGATTCTAGGAAGGTCTATCTTGTCTGCAAGATCGACCTATTCCGTGTGACACACAATATTTTTGTTAGTTTTGTTGTGAATATTATGTTTCCATGAACAAGGAACACCACACATACTTAAAATATTGCAAATCTTTTCATTATATTGAAGTACACACACACACACATACACACACATATATATATCAAGAATTGCTTATTGTATCTAAGGAATTCTTGTAAACAACATAGATGAGATAAGGAGTTTGACAAAATGGTTTCTTCAAACTAGGAGTACAAAATAGGAAAGTGGGCACCCTAATGTTTGGAGATCAATTTAATTGAGTGGGTGCCTCATTCCTTACTTATTGAAGATGATGAACCAAATGTATATTTCAAGAGAGCCATCTCAACCAATATTTAAATCCTTTTGCAAAGGACTGTTGTATATAAATGACATATTCATCCAATGATACTTTCACAAAGATGATAATGTCAACCTTCTTAAAAGGCATGCTCAACTTAGTACTCAGTTATCCCGATCACAAAGTTTTTCACATGTACTTTCACAATATTCATCGATACAACAATTCTATCTGTAATCCAATTTTTGCTCATCTTCACATCTTATTGATAAAAGTCGTTTCTTCCAAGTGTTAGTGATATCTTTAGCTGATAGACACCTCATAATTTTCATGTTCAGAATTTATTTCAAGTCACTTTAAAAAAACCTAAATAAATTGAACTCCTCTATTATGTACAACCTGTACGGAATGTCATTGTTTTGAGACATTTATGTTAGTGTAACTTTCTTCTTAAATTTAACCTCCTGCTACATTCCTTAGAATATTCCTAGAAACTCAAATTTCAATTGTATTTCATTTCCCATATATTTTCCTTGATTATTGCCTTCCACATTCACCCACTTCTCCTATTGGCATTCTTTTTCACATCTTGGTGCAATTGCTACTAAATAAATTAATAAGAAATTACTCGAACTAGCGCAACTGTATAAGTTAAATGGTTAATTAACATTAATAGACCCATTATTATGGAAGTTAAATTGTATCCTTCTACAATCAAGTGAATTTTATTTATTCCTAACTTTTTATAACAATGATTCCTTCCTGTTTTCATTGCTAAAATCAACACTCTAATTAACTTTTGAATCTGAAAAATCAAAACGCCTCAAATTATACACACTATACTCTCTAGAAGACTCTCAAATAATTAATTTCCGACACTTACTAACATTCTTGGTATGTTTCTGGTCTAATTTGGCATATATTGAATTGAAGGGAATCAATTAAAAATAAAACATATATTCAATGTAATTTATGAGCAGAGGCGATCTAAGCCTAGTATGGGGGCGATGTTGTAGTGGTGTAAATGTTTGTAAACATTTACATGTCAACTCAATTAAAAATAAAGTAAAATGTTAAAAGTAATATGGAGGAGATGTACTGTCTATAAATGAGTGTAAAAATTTTAAAATATATAACATATAAATAGTAGTTATAAATTAAGATTCATTCTTCCATATAAATTAAAATAATAATTTTGTAACCATATTTATATTTAATTAACGACTCTAGATCCATCCCAACTTTAGATCTACCAAGCTAGAGGGATCAAATATCTTTTCATTATAAAAGAGGTTTGCATCTCAAGAGGTTTGATCCCTGTTGGTGCTTGGTAGATCTGTACTTAAAATGGATTTAGGTTGGTTTAGTTTCTCCCTTTAAATAAGCTATATTTCACATGAATACCATGGGTCAATACCATTTAGGTTGGTTTAATTCCCCCATTTAAATATGCTATATTCCACATGAATACCATGGGTTCTCAATACCATGGGTCATTTTTATTTTTATTTTTATTTTATTATTAGAATGCTATTTTTATTTTGTTATATATATATATATATATATATATATATATATTTCTTTTAATGTCGTAAGGTGTTTCCCTCTGAGAACAACTCCCCCAGCTACCATTGTGTACCAGTCCGCACCATTGGATGGAATGTTAGATGATTGAAAAGTTTTAGACCATTAAATTAATAGTTAATAGTTAAGAAAAATACTAATAGTTAAAACATGTAATAGACACTTTCAACAAATAATCAAACAACTACTTCTTGCTGAACGATTTCTTGATACCATCAGATTTTGTGACATATTCCACAATTATATAATTAAAAACATCTACCCAATTGGTAAAGTTTTAGCTAGGTGTTGCCGGAGGGAGATACTGAGAAATTGTTTTGTCTCCAACAGAGGTTTACAGTGTGGAAGAATACAAATGGGAAATTCTTCTTCCCAATGACCCAACAATGAGTCTTGTGTCATGGAGTTTTTCTGACAGAAAATTCCTTTGTATTTGGTGGTGAAGATGGAAAGAATGCATAAATTTTTGATCTAAATACGGGCCTCTAGACAGGGTGGATAATATGTGGAGGTTCGAGCAATCGTTCAAGTTTTCGTGCATAGTTGCTTTTGGGTACTTGTATACGTCCACTGAAACAAAGTTGATGAAATATTAGCATTGCATTTTAGGTGTAAAGACACTTGTTGGCTTTGTCAAATAAAAAAAATTAATGAAATTAATGTTTTAATTTTAATTTAAAATATTCGTTTATTTTAAATGTTAAATATATTATTAATTTTAAAAAGATATCAACCTACACAACAAATATATTATTAATTTTAAAAAGATATCAACATACACAACAAATCAATGCTCTAGATTAATCACTTTTATTGTGATATTTTAATAATATCTAATCTAAATGTTATACTATGTCTCAAATTTTGTTTAATATTTTTATATATTTTGAAAAATATGTAGGTTTTAACCCCGTATAGAAATTACTTGCATACGAATTTCAAAACACAGAAAATAAATAATGCGAGAGTAGAACACATAAAACACATATACATAGAGATTTTCCCCTGGAACCCAAAACCGGGACTACCAGCTTGATTTTTCATTATATTCCTTTCAATGTTACAATACATATTTATACATGCCGAAGCATCCAATACCATGGACAGAAAACCATCGCGTCCAAAACCATGGACAGAAAACCATCGCGTCCAAAAAACATGTGCGAAAATCATGCACAAAACCATAGGTGGGTCCGCCCAACCTAACATAGGGTCCAAAACCAAATTCTCCCACTTGTTGTTTTCTTTCCACAGGGGGCCACAAGAGAGCTTAGTCATTTCTCCAGCCCTGAAATGCCCATTGTCTCTCTACACCAAGAGAACTTCTCAGAGCTCACAGATTTTGTCAATGCATCTGCAATATTCTTCAAAGTGTCCACCTTTACCAGTAACACCTTTATATCTTCTATCATATCCCTCACAAAGTGATACTGAACATCAATGTGCTTTGTCTTTGAATGATATGCGGGGTTCTTTGCCACGAAAATTGCACTTTGGCTGTCAAGGTCTATCCTTATAGCTTCCTATACTAACCCTATACTTGAACACAATCTTTGCAACCAAACTGCTTCCTTGCTTGCATGAGTGGCTGCCATGTATTCTGCCTCTGTAGTTGATAGTGCCACTACAGATTGTTTCTTACTCATCCAACTGACTGCACCTCCAAATAGGTTAAACACATACCCACTTGTAGATCTTCTCTGATCCAAATCTCCAGCCCAGTCTACATCAACAAAGCCACGAATATCCAAAACTCTGTCCAATCCTGGTCTTCCTTGGTAGCACAGACCATAATCACTAGTGCCACACAAATACCTGAAAACCCGCTTCATTGTTGTCCAATTCTCCTTCCCTGGTTTTGACATAAACCTGCTCAATACTCCCACTGCATGTGCAATGTCTGGTCTAGTACAGACCATTGCATACATCAGGCTACCGACTGCACTTGCATATGGAACACGGCACATGTCCTCTTCCTCTTCTTGTGTCTTGGGACACTGTTCAGCAGATAACCTCACACCTATAGGAATAGGAACCTTCACCGGTTTACTATCCTCCATATTAAACCTCTGCAATATTATCTCGACATAATTCCTCTGGTTTAACTAAAGCTTCCTCTTTACCCGATCTCTTTTAATTTCCATGCCCAAAATATAGTTTGCAGCACCAAGATCTTTCATGTCGAATTTGGAGGACAATTGGGTCTTCAAATCCTGGATAATTTCTTTGTCATTTCCAACCAGCAACATATCATCCAAATACAAGACCAAATAAATATCACGGTCACCAATTAATTTAAAATACACATAGTGATCTGCTTTGCTTCTGGTGAAGCCAAGTCCCCGTATAAATGTATCAATTTTCTGATACCACATCCTTGGTGACTATTTTAACCCATACAGAGACTTGTTTAACTTGCATACCAGTTCTTTCTTACCCTTCACCGCAAAGCCTTCAGGTTGCTTCATGTAGATCTCCTCTTCCAGATCCCCATGAAGAAGTGCTGTCTTCACATCCATTTGTTCTACCTCAAAATCAAGAGCAACAACAATAGATAAAAGTAATCTAATAGAAGTTACCTTGGCAACAGGAGAAAAAATATCACCAAAATCAATTCCCGGCACCTGGGAATAACCTTTTGCTACCAACCAAGCTTTGTATTTCTCCACTTTTCCTTCTGCATTTGTCTTCTTCTTGAACACCCATTTTTTGCCAATGGGTTTCCTTCTAGCCAGCAACTCTGCCAGATCCCAAACCTCATTTTTGTGCAAAGATGCCATTTCATCAACCATGGCCTCTTTCTAGAGTTTTCCATCTTCTAAATCCACTACTTCCTTCACAGTTCTGGGATCATCATCAGTAACAGACAAAGCAAAATTCGAACAAAAAGCAGATGGACTATACCTTTCTGACTGCCTTCTTTCTCGGACTGATCTTCTCACAGCCGAAGTTTGTGGCTCTTCATCTTCTGATTCCTCCTCTGCTGTAGAGTCTGATTCTTCCTCCTTTAGCTCAAACTCTATCTTCTCAGGTACCTTTGGTTGGACTTCATGTTTAATAACATATTTCACCTCTCTAAACACCACATCTCAGTTGTACACAACCTTCCTTGTTACTGGGTTCCAAATCTGATAACCCTTTAAACCATCCTTATACCCAATAAAGATGGACTTTTTAGATTTACTATCCAACTTGGTTCGTTTCTCCTTTGGAACATGTGAATATGCATCACATCCAAATGCCCTTAGATGTGAAAGAGAGGGGTTCTTACCAGTCCATACCTCTTGTGGAGTCTTATCCTCTAACGCTGATGAAGGTGACCTGTTGACCAGGTAACATGCAGTATCCACCACCTCTGCCGAGAATTCCTATCCTAACCCGGCACCACTGAGCATGCTTCTTGCCATTTCCATCAAAGTCTTGTTCATTCTTTCTGCAACTCCATTTTGCTGAGGTGTATATGGAGTAGTCTTCTACCGTGCTATACCACACTTCTTACATAATTCTTCAAATTCATTACCGCAAAACTCTCCACCATTATCTGTCCTCAGCACCTTTACCTTCTTCTCTGTCTGGTTTTCCACCAGAGCCTTGAATTCTTTAAACTTGTCAAAGACTTCATATTTCTTCTTAAGGAAATATAACCATGTATTCCTTGAGAAGTCATCTATAAATGATGCATAATACACAGACTTACCCAGTGATGGAACCTTCACAGGTCCAAACACATCACTGTGCATAAGCTGTAATATTTGTTTCGCCCTCTTACCACTAGAGGGAAAACTCACCCGATTCTGCTTCCCATATACACAATTTTCACAGAAATCAAAATCTAGAGAGCTATTACTCATACCTTCTACCATACCTTTACCATGAAGTATTCGAAGGCCCTTCTCTCCAATATGTCCAAGCCTTTGATGCCACAACATGGTCTTCTCTCTAGAGAACACTAGATCTTCTGCTCCAATTTCAGGAACCACATAACTATTACAGTACTACCTTGCAGCTTGTACAGAGTTCCAATCCGAACTCCCTACATCAATACCAGTGCTCCCCGAACATCTTGCAACTATTCTTCTCGAACACTGTTTTTACACTTGCATCATCTAGCTTGCTTATAGAAATCAGATTTTTGGCCAATGCAGGAATATGCAGAACACCTAGAAGTGTTCTAACTCTTCCACCTTGTAATTTCAACTTTACTTTTCCGCGACCAACGATTCTAGCCTTCCTATCATCCCCTAAGAAGACATCACCACCATCTTATTTCTCATACTCACAGAACCACTCTATGTGGGGAGCGAAGTGAAAGGATGCACCTGAGCCAGTCAACCATGCCTCATGATCTACATGTGTACTTGAAGAAGCCAAGTACACATCCCCACCTTCATCTGAGGTGGTTTTCGCCTCCGCAGAAGGAGAATCATCAGATCCCTTTCCTATGTCAGGAGCTTTAGATTTACAGTCCCTTTTGAAGTGCCCTTCCTTTCCACATTTCTAGCACACCACATTTACAAGTTTCCCTGGAGATTTAGATCTCCCTCTAGATTTAGATCTCCCACTCGATGACTTATTTTTGTTTCTGTTCTGGGACCGTCCTTGTACAGAAAAGGTATCACCATTCTGGATCTCCATATTTTTCCATCTCATCTCCTCTGTCAGCAAGGCTGAGACTATTTCATCAAACTGCAAGGCAGTTGCATTGCTACCTATTGCAATAACTAGACTATCCCACGAATCTGGTAGAGAACACAACAAACTGATGCACTTATCTTCATCTAAAATTTTAATATCAACAAACGCTAACTGACTTACCATAGTATTAAATGTGTTTAGATGCTCTGTCACCGAGTCTCCATCTTTCATCCCCAGGTTATACAACTTTTTCCGCAGGAACAGTTTATTCACCAGAGACTTATATTGGTACAAAGTCCCTAACTTGTCCCACAAAGCCTTCGCCATAGCTTCGCCGGATACATTTAGCAATAATGAATCTGAGACACACAATCGTATTATGCTCTTTGCCTTCCGATCCAACTTTTTCCATTCTTCATCGGACACTCCTGTTGGTTTAGTACTTGGATCTACCACGATCCACTGATCTTTATCCACCAATAGATCCTCCATCTTGAGTTTCCACAACTCAAAAATCTGACCATTAAATTTTCCGATCTCTATCTTTCCACTACTCGCCATCTTCTTTCACCACCAAAATCGATCTTGCAGATCTCCCACTGAACAGGGTCTACCACAGGCCTGAACGAAACCCCTCAGCAACAAAGGCATCCCCTTGAAGCAAAAACTGCTCTGATACCAAATGTAGGTTTTAACCCCGTACAGAAATTATCTGCATACGAATTCTAAAACACAGAAAATAAATAATGCAAGAGCAGAACACATAAAACACATATACACAGAGATTTTCCCCTGGATCCCAAAACCGGGACTACCAGCTTGATTTTTCATTATATTCCTTTCAATGTTACAATACATATTTATACATGCCGAAGCATCCAATACCATGGGCCGAAAAATATCGCGTCCAAAACCGTGGACCGAAAACCATCGCGTCCAAAAAACATGTGCAAAAATCATGCACAAAACCATAGGTGGGTCCGCCCAACCTAACATAGGGTCCAAAACCAAAATTTTCCGGGGCGCTGCCCTGGACCCCATAAAGTGGGGTTACAGGTACCCCTCAAACCCCCTGTTAACTACATGGAAATAATATAACACAACCCAACAAAATAACATGTATTGTGTCATAATTTAGCTAGAGGAAATATAATGAATAGTCAAATATAATATGATTATGTAAATATTGTCAAAAGATAATTACGTATAATTAAAACAAAAAAGATTTAAATTTGATAAAAAAGCAAGTTCATATGAATAATCATCAATTAAATTAGTAAACAAAATGCCATACAAAATTAGAAGATAAAGAGAAATCACTTACATTATGCCAAATTGAGAGATTTTATAAGCTTTCCAGTGTAGATTACCTCTTAATCTTTTAAAATGATAGTTTATGGTGTACAATGAATATTGTTTTGGATTTTAATGGTTAGAACACTGTAATCATAATTATATAAATTTATTGCAAGAATATTCTATTAATTGTAATCATAATTTTATAAATTTATTACATAAATATTCTGCTCATTATTATAGAGTAGTCTGAGATGTTTGATATTTTGGAAAGTGAAAATCACTTACTATATATAGTAATTGTTGTACCTTTTTATGAATTTCATTATAAATGCCAATCAATCAAGAGATAGTTACGCCCAATATGGAAATGAAGATTCCTATCCACAAAGTGATAAAAAACAGAATGATACAAATGTTTGCTAGAGTTTGAATTGGGGGAACAATGTAAATGGATCTAAATGAGAACCAAGAGAGCTATATCAATTGCAAGAAATATTGAATCCCAAATAAAGTTGGCATATTCAAATAGGGTGTGGATAAATTCCAACCATTCAAGTAGGAACATACTTTAAACACAAGTCTTACTAATGCAAATACATATGCATTTTTAACCAAAAGACCAAATCAGGGTCTTTCGGTTAATAATTTCCAAGGATAGAGATCTTTGCTATCTCTATAGTGCATTCTTTGGAATCTACACTAAATAACCAAAAAGAGAGAGCCTAGTACCGCAGATACTCTTGTCATGTCAATGATACAATTTTTGAGACCCCCCCTTTAAGTAAGATCCAAAATTCTACTTACACCCTTTGGCAACATCTGGTGACACTTTCACTGCCATCATGGAAGAGTAACAATTTAATGCTACTCTTTCCTATGCTACTGCCTTATGGCGTTTCCTTTGCAACATCTGGTGCAATTACTAGTTTGACCTTTTTTAAAAGGTTTACATTACATTAGATTAATCTTTCTATTTAATTTAATATTTATTTATTTATTTTTATGTAAATTGATTTAGTCAAAATGTTAAACATTACATTACAAGTTGGAGAGTGCCTGTTGGTGCAATATTAAGTGGATATTCCATAGGATTAAATGAAGGTTTTAATAAAATTAAAAATGAGAATACTTTTATCTATAAAGATGCAGAATTCATATAATATAAATAATATTATTAAGAATCAACATATATTCATCTTAGTT
Organism: Pinus tabuliformis; assembly: GCA_031772625.1. NCBI lineage: Eukaryota > Viridiplantae > Streptophyta > Pinopsida > Pinales > Pinaceae > Pinus > Pinus tabuliformis. The sequence goes on along the minus strand of CM062820.1, from coordinate 851,841,112 downwards.
AAAGATCTACCAAGTGATGAGAGGAATCAAATCTCTAGATGTCAAAAGCTTTCCTCAAGTTTTGCACTCAAAAAGAAGTTTTCATCTTGAGAGATTTCACCCCTCCAAGCGCTTGGTAGATCTAGAATTAAGATGGATTTATGTTGGTTTATGAGCACCCCAACAATATTGTAAGAGTGATAATTATTGGAGTTTCTCTTTCCAATTAGCAATGATGTCTTAAACATTTGTTGAATTCAATGGAAAGTTTGTTTCGCAAATGTTGCTCATTGATTTTGTCCACCCATTTATTTTTCATTTATTTTTGCATGTGCATAACTCTCACAACTATGGAGGCACATATATCAACAAATTTTAAACAACATAATCTATGGATGCAAGACCAAACAAATATTGGGAGTGAATTTTACTTTTAATCAATTTCGAATGGTATTCATGATTTGATTTGTATAATCAATTTGATTTGATACAATACCACATTTGATGGGTTGCATGCAGGAAATTATTTCACCCTTCCTACAGATGACTTGAAGAACAATAGGCCAGATAAAACATTTTCTTGAAGATGTTGCAATTGTTTCTTCAAATCAAAATTGAATTTGATAGTTGTAGTGTACTTGACATTTTTTAATTAAAATTTGAAAATGAGATGAACAACCAAGATTAGGGTTTGAAATAAATCTCAACTCTCTATTCTTGACTATGATGAAGAATATTCCATAGAGGGTAAATCCCAACCATCCACCTAATATTATTGATAATTAAATTAAATTGTGGAATCTCTATTCCGAAATAGACATGCCTATCCATGTAAAAATAATTAAATATTTTTCATCTTTTATATAAAATGAAATTGTTTTTAAGTCTTGCAATAAGACATAAAATTATGTTTAATTGGTTAAGCGAATTTTTTTAGAGTATAAATAAATATGTAGGGTCCAAGATCTAGAGGTATTTGGTAGGAGTGAAGGTTTACCCCCTTACAAAACACCAAGTTATTTTAGGTGGATCTTTCTCTCTCTCTCTCTCTCTATATATATATATTCCTTTTATATGGTAAATCCTATCACAACTCAATGAGGATTCAAACAATATATATATATATATATATATATATATATATATATATATATATATATATATATATATATATATATATACGTGTTCTAGTCCTCAAGGGATTGTTCAAAGTCATTAGAACAAAGCTCTTCATGTCACCTATGATAATTAAACCTAAGTGGAGAGGATAACAAACATTCATCCAAACCACCTAATACAAACCCAATTGACACATAAACACACATCCATTGATCAATGTTGTTTTGAAGAATTAAAAATATTATCTCATTTATATATGCTAAGTTATTATGTATTCATGAGTTATTGGGTTAATGTTATTTGTTAATGTTAATGATGATTATTATCATTCAATGAAATCAACTTTGAATTGTTGAATCTTTAAAAATGCGTTGATTAATTTATTTGGTTTATCAAATCTTTAAAAATATGTTGATTAATGTACTTGCTTTAGCATTATGTTTTTATGATAAAATTATTGTTTTAAATGTTTGTCCGATTAAATTCATCATCATGTAGTGCTCCAAAGGTTAGCTTGATTAGTAAGGTGCTTATGTGTGCAATATATAGAGACGTCTGAATCCATTTTAATCAACCCCATTGGGTTACTAGTAGCATGTACAATTAACAATTTCTCTACCATCCATTTATAAATTTAAAAGAAGATGGGGAAGGTTCTCCATAAAGCTATTTCTTGGGAGAAAAAAAGGCTTTGTGATGAAAATTGTCCTAATATGTCTCATTAAAAAGCTTCCATTTGAAAGTTGAAAAGTATATATATGAAATTTTATCATCATAAGTGGATGTCAGAAAAATGTTGATTGACTATATCCTAAGTGGTTGTGTGATGAAGTGTTATCCTCCCCACATAGGTTTTATTCTTATAAGTGACATGTGAGATCATAATGAATATATTGTTATAACGGCTTTGAGCCCTATTATTGACATGGCCTTGTCCCCTAAAAAATATAAGGTAATTGTAGGTATTGTCCCTAGAATGATGGGAATTACTGGACATTTTTCCTAAGGATATGTTATTTGAAAAATAAAGTGGATGCAAAAAATGCAAGATTAAACGTGGTAATGATTAGTCAAACAATATTGGTAGGTTTTTTTAAATAATTATAAACATTGTTGTTTGTGTCGGGAGCTAATAATCTAGCATCACATCAACATAATACATGACACATATTTTGGTTTTAGTACTTATAAATGTCCTTTGGGGGTTTTAACTTGGCACTCCTCCAAGGGACCTTGTGACATTCTTCAATTCACCACCTGATTGATCAAATTTTAGATTATTTTATATAACTAAAAATGACTAGGAATGATGTTGACAAACTATTGGAATTTAACCCTTTAAATGGTTGTGAATCCTTAATTTCATGGGCCAAAGAGATGGTTAGTTTGGCATCAACATTAGTGGGTGATTCCATCAACAAAATATGGTCAAGTCATCTGTATCAACATGGAAGAAAAAATGATCTACAACTAGTGAGATTCAATTGGGAGGTTAAAAAGGGATCTTCTTGAGGTTAGTTATTATGTAGAATCATCATTAGTTAGTTGTTATGTGTTGTTGGGAAAAGTATCTATTCAGAACGCCCCTATCCCACTCTAAGGTGTGACAGTGCCTTAGCAACAAACAAGGAAATCTACTTGAGTATTCTTCTTTATGAAATGTAAACGAAGAGGAAGGATAAACTAACCTGTGTCTTGCGCTAGTTTGCTGATCCAATCGCTCCTCTCTTCAATAGCTCCCAGCTCCCAGCTCCCTTACCGGCCCAGCTTCACCAAATTCCTGCAAGATCACAAAAGAGAGAAACTACACGAAGATATAGATTTACATTCATAAAAAGCTTTGGATCAGATTAAGCTAAACATGCAAATATAACAAAACATCATTGATACACAGCATGTAGGAGAAACTCAAATAGTTTTATTGATATGATAAGAAAGTCCAAGAGGAGATACAACCAAGTGAGTCCCGATCCAGCATCTACCTCCCAACAAAGGAATCCCTTCCTCACTCCAACAAAGCATAAATCACCCAATGTACTAATCTCAATCTCAAACCAACAACAATTCTCTGCAAAGTACAAAATTCCAGCCTCTGGATCTCTAGGATGAGGGATCCATATATAGATGTAAGCAGAGAGGATGAGTCATCTTATGTTTTGACTTGTGGCTTCTCTCTGTCAGTTCTTGCTTCCACTTGGAGGCTGAGAGCCTCTTACTCATCCTTGGTCGAACTCAGTGAGACAAGTGTCATTGAGGAAGATTCTGGAAGCTTCCATTGTCTGTAAACCTCGCGGAATGACACTACCATTTGGCATTTCTCGCTCAGCGCACCCTGGTAGTGCATTTAGGTGCGTTGCAACGCACCTAGCTAATGTACTGGGGTGATTTGCGACGCAGGCAGCTAGTGGAGCAGCTGAATTGATCCTGATTTGACTGATTCTGAGTGGTTTTTGGTGGAGAACTTCTAGGAGAAGATGTCATTGGTTGACCTTGTTCCTTTAGGGGCAGGAACAACACTTTTAGGGACTTTAGATCCCTTGGATTATGGACATTTCATGCTTAGAGCTGTAAGGCACAAAAATGTCTATAACAGTTGCCCCCTAAAGTATGAGGCCGTTTATCGGGTGAAATGCTTTATTAGGAGGATCCGAAGTTCTTTCAATGCTGGGAGGAGACCTATAATAAGATACAATACAATACATTATTTTCATACTGTTTTCATGATCTAGCTGAGGCGGGCATTCCCATGCTCAGATCTATAAATTCATTTTTATGTACATAGGACAGACAATCGTCTGATGGTAGACTGATGATTCTGATGAAGTCATCATCCTTTTGGTAGGATGATCATCTGTGCTGCAGTGCTGTACATGTCAATGTCTTTATTTTTCCTGAATATATATCGCAGCCCAGATTGATGAAACTAGATCCGGGGTCTTCAATCTCGTCTGATCTTCACTCTAAGTACAAGTCGATCCATGTGAGAAATGTTTTGAAGTTGAACATGGAAAGACATCGCTTGATTACCAGTCAATGATGTAAACTGTTAACAAGCGCGAGAGGAATCACCGATGATGACCCTCAAGGTACTGCAGTACAATTCACGTGGTGTGAATAAAGGACTTGGCGTCGAACACCACGCAAAATCTTTCGGTCGAAGGTCATTGATGTATACCTGTCGCCGGAAGTGAGAAACTTGCCATTGAGGTATGCAAGCTTCAAAGTACTGAATGGGGTGTTCCTAGATCAACTTCTTGGATAATGAGCTGATGTCGACAAGAAGCGATCTGTCAAAGGAGGGCCTTGATGTATCCCACATCAATGACACGGAACGGAGCAAATGATTTTGATGGAGGTGAAAACGATCTGATGATATATGGTTCAGGGTGGCGGTCATGAAAGAATGAAGTATAATGTATGGTAGTGGATGGGACACGGGTGACTTCTCTGGATGACTTCTCTTGAACATGTCGGCGACACTTATGTGATGGATCGGTAGCATTTACCCCAAATGTGGATGGTATGGCGAGACCATGGTGATGTGACCCGTGAATGAAACAACCCAACCCGACTCAGGCACGGAGTGGAAGTGTCATGTTCAAGAGCGACTTGCTACCAATAAAGGTTCTTTGAGTTTCTTCCCAATTTTTCCCCAGTCATTGCTGACCAGTACCTCTTTATTTTTGTTAAGCTTGAGGAGGATAACATATGCTTGTTCTATAATTTTCCCTTCGGGCAAACCCATCGCTATGTTTTAACGAGCCTAGCGATAGTGAAACTCGTTCTCGTCTAAAGACAAGTTTGTCGCTATTAATGTTTTTAACGAGTCTAACGACAAAGATAACTCGGTCCTTTTCATTTTTAGAGAGTCTAAAAAGGTACGTAAAGTTAACTCCGGAATTCCTTTTTCGTCATCTAATCCCTTAAGTCCGAAAAAGTATAAAACAATACAGAAGGGATGAATTTTCGATAGTTTTAACGAGCCGAACAAAACAAGCGCTCGATCTTTTTGTGCAATAATCCCTCAGGTCCAAAAAGATTAAAATCTAGAGGAGGGATAGCTCTTCCTATCGCTTTAACGAGCTGGAAGGCCAAAACTCGGCAATCTTTTCATATTTTACGAGTCAGATGAAAAGAGCTTAAAGAAGACTCGTCTTTTGAGGAACGAGTGATAAAACGGGTAGCAGCTGATTCCAGGTAAGGGTTGGAATTTTCCAATCACGACAGTGTCACAAGGATGGCTAGTGAAATCACTCTTCGCAGCTGTTCCTCAAAATGGGTAAACAATCATATGGAGGTGAATGATTGGCTAATGGAAAAGTGGAGGTGACGGTGCAAACACGACCAAGGCTTTAATGGCTGATAATGTTACATTCACTGTGGTTATTTACCGGAAGATAGTTCATTTTTTAACGAGCTTAAACGCGGATTGAAACACTTGCTCGATCTTATGTTTATTTTTTAACGAGCATGAACTATGTGCTAAAACTGCTCGATAATCCAGTCATATGATAAGAATGTCTCATATAAGATGCCATTTTTTATGGAGCTTGCGCCTTACAAAGCTATGCCCCGCATCCTTTCGTTATGCAAGTTCGGAAACGACTAATCCTACGAGTTTAAAGGGTTAGAGGTCCTAAAAATTTAAAAAATAAATAGCCGTCCCTTGCTTGCACTCCAAAAGGTTTGCATGCGCCCAGGTATAAAGTACGATTTCAAGGTTACCCCTCAATTTGCAGATAAAACATTTGTTCTACCAGGAAAGGCCTACCTCTTTCAGGTTACCAAAGATTGCCTCATTTGCGCAGCAAACAAAACATTTATTCGGCGATGTCTACCGAGATAAACAAAGGTGAATGACGACGCCCGCCGATTCACATAACTTTGACAAAAGAATCTTATTCTAGAACAACCCCTCTTCCAATCACGGACGGGGTACGGACTAGTCATATTCTCCCGCGGAAACCTACCCTATACCCAAAGTTTTCCTGCCGAAGCAGACCAAGACGCATGCCCCCTGGGTTCCAGTCATATCCTTTCGAATCACTCGCGCTCATCGGGAGGACGGACCGTGGGTTGAGACATTTCTTGCGTGAAGAGACCATTTAGGGACGGTATATGACTATTTGCGATGCGTGATCCGGGAAATGAAAGCTGGTCTACGAGCTTGACCACTCTTCCTTCGTGCGAAAAACACATTACTCTAAAGAGTGAGGAGACGATGGCTCCCATGCAATATATATAGTCTCGTCCAAGGAGTAGGTTATAATCCAAGGGTCCTTGAATGACCATCACGTTCATTTGAACGGTCTTCCCTTTCAATGTTATGGGCACATTGGGGAGGATCCCTAAAGGTCGACTGGTTCCTTTATCGAAGCCTGTCAGATTTCTCATTTTAGGAAAAAGCGATGACGAACCAAGTGCTTTCCAAGCAACAGAGGAAAGGATACTCACAGATGCCCCCTCATCAATGATGGTGCCAACCATGACCATTCTGTATATTTGAATGATAATTCAGAATGGTATGCTTGCTGGCAAACGGGGTCTGCCTAGTTGGTTCCAGTCGAAGGATACAACTAGGTTGCTTGGTGGTGGGACCGAGTAGACGGCCGGGTATGGCTCTGACGAACTTCCTTCCTGCGATAAAGGAATGGGTGGATTGCCCCCGTGTTCGTCGGAGTCTGTGTTGATGAAGAGTATTTGGACGGTGTCATCGTTATCCTCTTCAGTGACTATATCATTCGAAGATAAAACCTCTGAAGGCAAAACCGGGTCAACTGCCGCCTTGACCTTTTGAATTTCGTCTGGTATGGATTCAGTTGGTTTATCTTCAATGATAGACGCTTCAGCTGACCACTTGAGTGGGCCAGCTGGATTTTCAACTAACGAAGGACTCGGCAAGAGTTTTTTATGTCCAGGAGGAAGTCGTAACGGTGAAACCGGACGATCATCCAAAACTCTTTTAGCTTCGTCTAAGAAGGGACAACGGTGGAGGGAATGGTTGCCTTTGCACAGTCTACAGGGAGGTCTAGCCCTCCCTTTTTGTCCTCGGACTTCACTTTCGCTAGTTGACGGTGTGCTTTCAACATGGCTATCAGAGGTTGACGACACTGGATTGTGCAAACGAGGAGACCAGTCCCTTAGTATCCGAGGGATGCAAGGACAATCTCTGTGAAAGTGATCTCCTCTACAAATGACACATGGCGATTTAGGCCTAGTCAGTGCTGTGTGTGGATTTTCTTTAGACGACACTTGTTTTCCCTTATTTGCCTTTGGCTCCTTCTTCTTTTTCTCTTTCTTCTTCTTTCCTTCTTCTCCTTAGGAACTTGGTTTTTAGCTTTACCAGTCCGTAAAGTGAAGAGGAAGGAAGAGAGGAAGAATTAGAGGAAGTAGAAGGTGGTGGGAAACTTTGGACTTGTTTAATTGCTGATTTGACTGTTCAGGAATAGTGGTGTTCTGAACGAAATTGGTTGAGAAGAGCCAGACTAGCAAGCCAATTGTCAGTCCTGGAAGCGACAATGTGGCCATATGAGGCGCACCAACATCTCCCAAGAGGAGAAGGGACTAGGATTTCACCAAGGGGAATTCCTTGGTTGGTAGGCTCCATTTTCTCAACTAAAGATCAACACAGGGAAAAGGGTATGAATATTCATTTAAAATAAATTTTAACGACGCTTGGACACAACTTGCTTTTTCAATTTTAAGGAGTCGAGAAAAAGCAAAAGATGACTCTAGTCTCCTTCGATTTTTAATGAGCCTGAAGTGACAAGTGCTCAGATGGACCTTTTCCGTTAAGGAGTCTGAAAAGGAACGAAAGGGACTGCTCTGGAGTTCTAGGTGTTATAGACATTTTTGTGCCTTACAGCTATAAGCATGAAATGTCCATAATCGAAGGGATCCAAAGTCCCTAAACATGTTGTTCCTACCCCTAGAGGAACAAGGCTAACAAACCACAGCAATTCACAGAAGTTCTCCACCAGAAACTGCTCAAAAACAAGTCAATTCAGGATCAATTCAGAGGCTCCACTAGCTGCCTGCGTTGAAATGCAGAGGCTACACTGGCTGGTTGCATTGCAACGCAGGTGGAAGCACTACCAGGGTGCGCTGAGCGGGAAATGACAAATGGCAGGGTCCTTTGTGCGAGGTGTAAAGACTGTGGAAGCTTCCAGAATCTTCCTCCATGACACTTGCCTTGATGAGTTCGACTAAGTGATGAGTAAGAGGCTCTTAGTCTCCAAGTGGAAGCAAGAACTGACAGAGGGAGAGGACACTAGTCAGATCTCAAGCTGACTCATCCTCTCTCCAAACATCTATATATGGATCTCTCCTCCATGAGATCCAGGAGCCTGGAATTTTGTTATTGCAAAGAATTGCTGTTGGTTTGAGATTGGAATCATTGGGTGCTTAATGCTTTGAAGGGAGGTGAAGAAAGGATTTCATTCGCTGGGAGGTAGATGCTGGATTGGAACTCTCTTGGTTGTATCTCCTCCTGAACCTTGTTATTCATCAATAAAGCTATCTTGGTTTCTCCTATATACTGATGTATCTTTGATGTATGATTGCATTAGTATGTTTAGTTTATTTCTAATCCTGAACTAGTTATGAATATGAATCTATGTCTTTGTGTAGTGTTCCCTTCTTGTGATCTTGCAGGAACTTGTTGAAGCTGGGCAAGCGAGAAGGCAAGTAGCTGGGAACTCTCAAAGAGAAGAGAAACCGGATCGAGGGACAAACGGAAGACACCGGTTAGTCCATCCATCTCTCTTCATTCTTAATTCATAAAGGAAGAATACTAGAATAGCTGTTTCTGTTTGTTGCTAAGGCACTGTCACACCTTAGGTGGATAGGATCGTCCTGCATAGGCATTTTTCCCCACAACAAATTGACGACTCCGCTGGGGAGATCTGTTTAGTCATTTTATTTGTGTTTCTATCATTGTTTGTTTCATAGACTCAAGAGCAACAATCGAACTGCATCTGCTATTTTTAGATGCAAAGTAGACAGCTGCTGCTTTGATCCAATCACTGGATTTGTCTATGATCTGAACAATGGACTCACAAATGATTTGATGATCCTTTGTGATAGATCTTAGCCCTCCTTCAAATCATCCCTTTGATTGTACCTTGCTTGTTGCTTTTATTTGGCCTGAAACCGTAGATTAATCAGCAAACCGTGACCCAGAACCCAGAGAAGAACTCTCGTTTCTGCTCCAGCGCAGGCTCTGTGAAGAGACTCTGCATTTCAACGCAGTTCCCGTGAAGGCTACCTGCGCTGCAATTCAGTTTCTCTGTTATACAGGTGCGCTGATCCAACTTAGGCCTTGTGCAGCTGGGGTTCTCTGCTCTGTTTTGCCTTGTTTTGATCTCTGATTTCTACAGCCTGTAACCAACATAGGTACCTGTCTGATAACTCCTTTTCTCTGCTTAAATTCCGCCTCCTTTTGTACAAAAAGACTGTGAGTGTTTTTATGTGTTTGTGGTGTCATTTACAGTTTTCCTTTGCAAGAGTGAAATAGTCATCCTGTAGCCCTTGATTCAGATCTGTTGATTGTGATCTTAGGAGAGAGTTCATTCGCTGTTTACAGTGGGTTATACATTTACTGTTGCTTTTGGTTTGAGTTTGTATCTTTTAAGTGTCGAAACAAGTGTTAATTTCGAAAATCGTAAAGTGTTGTAATCTCTTCTACCCTTTCTGATTTCGAAAAAGTAAACTTGTTTGTATTAGTCATTTAAAAGCAAATTCAAAGTTGTGCAAAAAGATTTCTTTTTAGGCATCAATATTAAGAAAGCGGAAAACAAACACTTGCATTGTGCATTTGCATCTTGATAGTTTGCATGCTTGATTTAGGAAAAGTGCATTTAGAGTGTGCTGATTGCTCTTTGAGAAAAGATGGTGTCTTTCTTTTCCCTTTGTAGCTAGGATTTTCATTGTTGAAAAAGAGATAAAATTTGCTTATCATCTTTTAGATTGCATTTAGGAAGTTGTATCTACATCTCGTGGTGAACCTCAAAAGGCAAACTTCTAAGAAAGATCAACATAAAATAAACTGAATGAACTTAATAACGCTTTGTAACATAACGCACAACATAGAGGTCTAGGCTAGAGACGTGTTCCGGCGTCGTAAAACCTGGTATCTGTTGGCCTCGCTGATGGTTGGGTGATTCCTCCTGAGGGACCAAAAGTGCCAGTACGGATTGTGCTCCCACGTACCGTCGCGTATATATTGGGAGACCCCTATAGGCTTAAAACCTTTATCCTTAGGAAGCCGTGTCGACCGCCCTACTGATCGCAATGCACCGAACACAGCATTCGGGAAGATTGACTACCGTACCGTAAAACGTATTCTGCAGTTTTGTGATTGGTTTGGCACACCCTCTACCTAGATCTCCAGAGCAGTTCCTTTTGGCCTTTTTCAGACTCTATAACAGAAAAAGTCCATCCGAGCATTTGTCACTTCGGGCTCGTTAAAACATCGAAGGCGACTAGAGTCATCTTTTGTTTTTTCTCGACTCTTTAAAACTGAAAAAACAAGTTGTGTCTAAAAGCGTCTAAAATTCATTCAATTCGGAAACATACTTCCCCTGTTTATTTTAGTTGATCGAGTAATCCACAATCGTGGAAGAAAGTCAATTGAAACCCCGTCGTTCGCGGAGACTTACGAGTCAACCATCTTTGTCTCCGGAATCGAAACCAGTACGGACAAAGCGAACTCGTTTAACCGGTTCCAAATCTCCTCTTAAAGTTAGAACAAGTGTTCCGACGACATCGGAGGTTCCGGTTACTCCAACCATTTCTGGAAACCCTGCCTCTACAGAAGAAGTTCAACAGCCACAGAGGGACAGTGATACTGATCCTAGTTTGAGAGTAAACACTTGTGTTACCGAACCAGTTCCATCAGTAACCGGTCCGGAGAGTGGTGCTCTTCAAACATCTGTCGCTGTCGATACAATCCCTTCTTCGGCACCAGAAATATTTTACGGACCTGACGGTCTTCCTCTTCCACCTGGTCTGATTGCGATTGAAGAAATTGTAGAAGACCCTCCAACAAGTACTCCAACTCACTTTGGAGTCGGGGTCACTCTATATCTTTCTTTAGAAGCTAGTCTACCACCAGCGGAAGTACCTGTGGAATCGCTAGGGAATCTCTTGGATAGACTAAAAATGTCTGAACAACCGTTAACATCTAGGACTGTGGCACCTGACACAGCGACGACAGAACTCCCTGCCGTCACTCCGACAATGTTCGCCGGCATACCATCTGTCCCAACTCGCTCTTAACCGCTGGAAGGAGCCCATTCAAGGGCTATTACGACAGTATGGTTCGTTCCTGTTTGTTCTTACGGAATAATACCCGACAACTCTTATGTTGAAACTCGACAAATTGATCCGTTTGGAGGTCAATTTGGGCAATCCGGTCCTCAAGGGAAAACAATCCCTTTCAGTGCTGGATCACCACCGTATGGGGGGCAGTATGCCCTTTCATTACCTCCGGGAGGTTATCCATACGGGAGTTCACAAAAAAGTTCAGGTTACACTGGAATTGCTTCAAGTGGTTGGGTGCCTATGCTACCTCAACAACCAAGGGTTGTGTATTCAATGCAACAGTGTGTACCTATGTCGAACATCCCAACTACACCAGCGATTGTGACGGTGTTGCAAGTTCAAACGTTGCCTGTTGTATGTCAACCTCAGATTTCTCAAGTTGTAATGCAACAACCCCTTGACCCTGCGACTCAACCACAATCGCCAACTAGTGGGGCGACACAGGTCCAAATGGGTACAATTACCCCACACCTTGGTCCAACGGTTAGTATAGCGCAACAGCACATGACTTCTCAACCATGGCTGGTGCAATACCAACAACCACAATTCCAACAAGTATACCAAGGTTCTGAGCAGCAGATCTTTGCAAACAGTGGACAACCGTACATTCAAAACGGTCAAAATCAACCATTTTATAATGGTCTTGTCCACCAACCTTACCAGTCATACCAGCATCAGCTGCATTATGCTGGTATGCAAAGACCAACTGCTCAGGCGATCCCATCGTATCCTGGGTATGCTTCACCTAACCTGAGCCAGCAGTTACCATTCGTGGCAACTCTAGAGTTACCTGATTTACACCGGTTAACGAACGATCCAATTGCTTACGCCCCTTGGTGGCCAGCGATTCCACACAAACTTCCATTAGAAATTCCTAAATTTAATGGAAATCCGGGTGAAGATCCATCGAATCACGTGATGACCTTTCATCTATGGTGTTCGTCAAACACCTTAAACGATGATTCGATAAGGCTTCGCCTTTTTCAGAGGACGTTAACGGGTCCAACGGCTAAATGGTATATTGAATTACCTAGAGCTTCGTTCGACAATTTCAGCACCTTAGCCACTACCTTTTTAACCCATTTTCAATTACCTATAAGGTATGAAACGGGAACGGAAATCCTTACCAACTTCAAACAGACAACGGCCACTCACATATCTGATCATATACATGAGTGGCGACGTCGTCGTAGGATGGTGAAAACATATGTTCCCGATCAGCTGTTAGCTGAATGGTTTATAAAGTCATTACTTCCTACCATAACGGAAGATGTGGCAAAGGGGGGGGTCGTAACTGAAGAGCAAGTTATCGCTCGTGCGCAATATCTAGACTTAGTCTATACTCAGTCTGGCACGCTCTACGACAAAATACCTGACGCCCCTAGACCGGAATTCTCAATTCCTCCTCCTCCTAAATCAAACAATGACTCTCACGCTGGAGATGGCGTGATTGGCACGACAAACGCGAAATCGACAAAGGCTACATCCAAGAAAGCCCGTAAGGTTTCAGATCAAAATGCAAAAGGCGAAATTCTTGCTTCGGAAGTAAATGCCGTATCGACAGATAAGGGCAAAGAAACCAAACAACCAGGAAGCAAGAAGAAACAAAACAAAGGGAAGAAGAAGAAACAGGATGAGCCATCACCTGAAGAACCTTCTTCAAACCCTCCTGGAAATAGGAAATATCCATGCAGTATATGCGATGAGGATCATTGGACAAGGGAGTGTCCATACAAAGCTGAGCTGAAGAAATTCTTTAAGAGTTCGAAAACCTCAGCAGTGTTAACTGATCCGTTTCCAAATCCAGGAACAAATCTGGTTGATAGTGGAGATGCTTCCCCGTCTCAAGTGCTAATGTTGTCGGTTTCAAAACAGCAAAATGATGCTTTGATCTCGACAAGGAACAAAGATTACGGGAATCCACAGCTGTCGAACAACAAGGATAAAGATCAACCAAGTAGTTCGACAACAACTTCGACAGAAGTTGTAACGCCACCAATAATACCTGAATTAACAATAAAACCGCCAAAGGGAGTAGTACACAAGTCGACATTTAATCCTCGCGCTAGGGCAGCGCAGCATTATAACATAGTGGAAGATTTGGCCCAATCGCCATCCGCTATGTCGACTCTTGAAGTACTACAGAATTGCCCATCCCAAAGGCAGGCTTTGTTATCAGCTATCGGTGGGGTGGACCCAAGGGATTCCAATCTTGTATCCTTCGATCATAAAGGATACGATCCTCAGTTACCAGCTCAACTAGCTTTCCTTATTCAAGTGAAAGCCCTCAACAAAACCGTTCATCGAACGATTATTGATGAGGGGGCATCCACATGTATTATGTCGATGAGTTGCTGGAAAACATTAGGATCTCCAACCTTGTCGCGATCTTCAACAACATTAAAAGCATTTGATGGACGATCGTATACCCCATATGGTATCCTGAATAACTTAAAAATTGAACTAGGAGGGAAAACAGTAGAAATAGATGTCGAAGTCATTGATGGGAACCTTGACTACAACATCCTACTAGGAAGACCATGGATCTATGCCATGGCAGCTGTCGTGTCGACCTATTTTAGAAAGATTGCATTCCCTTTCCAAGGAGGGATTACAATCGTCGACCAGCAAAACTTCCTCCCCAATGGTTCTCAAGTTACGGGAAGCATTCCAATGATCCATGGCAGCAACCATTCGCTTCAAAATATCGGAGTAGGCCTACTGAAAGACCCCACATTAATGGGAACTTTCGCACTTCCACCTCCAATCTATATAGGAGAAGTAGCGTTGGTAGGAGCCTGCAACATGATATCTTCCGCACAAAAGATTTCAGAAGACGATATTGACATGGATCATGCAATGGTTTTACCCCCAAGCCCAACGGAGATATTGTAGCAATCAATGTTCCTAGCTTGGGAGGCGAACCCAAATCAACGCTCATCGTGCGTTTGGGTAGATAGGTCTAGAGAGTATGGTACCCCATTAGATCCTTGGTCGCGAGTGCATGGAACCGACGAAGGAATCATACAATCAATGTTGATTGAGGGGGCACCATGGAATGATAGCCACCATCGTTCCTTTCTTCCGGATTGTGAAGAAGATACTCATGATGACCTTTATCACCCTTCAGTCTTTGAATTCCTATCAAATACTGTAAATACGGTGGATTCCGAGCGGAACCTATCCAATATTGAAGAGACTATAGCCATAAATATCTCAACCAAAACAGATGTTGTAGAGAATATTTATGTTGGCAAATGTTGTTCTCCTTCAGAACTGGAAATATATAACGCTCTTTTTCGCGAATTCAGAGATGTCTTTGCTTGGTCATATGATGAAATGCCAGGCATCGACTCGAGTATCGTTGAACATGAAATTAAGATGTATCCTGATGTCAAACCAGTAAGACAACGACTTCGGTAGGTGCACCCCAAGAAAGCCGCTGCAATTAAGGCAGAAGTTGAAAAACTTCTCCATGCTGGTTTCATCTACCCGGTTCCTCTAACCGATTGGGTATCGAATATTGTCCCTGTTATGAAAAAACAAGGAACAATTAGAGTGTGCGTCGATTATAGGGATGTAAATCAAGCTTGTCCAAAAGACAACTACCCTACACCCTTCATCGACCAGATAATTGATGAATGCGCCGGATGTGAAATCTTTTCATTTATGGATGGATTCTCCGGGTATAATCAAATAAATATCCGCCCACAGGACCAGTCAAAGACTGCATTCATTTGTCCGTGGGGCACATTCGCATATCGAAAATTACCCTTTGGTTTAAAGAACACTGGGGTGACGTTTCAGAGGGAAATGAATTATGCCTTCCATGACATCAAGAACATCGTTCAACCATACCTCGACGACCTTCTGGCTCATTCGCGAAAGCGGACTGATCATCCGCAGCATTTAAGAGCGATATTTCTACGTTGCCGACACTACAAGATACGACTCAATCCACACAAATGTGTATTTTGCGTCAGCTCTGGTCGTTTACTTGGCTTTGTAGTCTCCAAGGACGGGATTCGTCTCGACCCCTGTAAGGTTCAGGAAATCATAAATTTGCCTCCACCTTCAAATTTGCTTCAGATTCAGAAACTCCAAGGGAAAGCAAACTTTCTGAGGAGGTTCATTCCAAATTATGCAGAACTTGCTAAAGGTTATACTCGTCTTTTGAAAAAGGATGTACCTTTTGTCTGGGATCAGGTGGCACAAGCTTCCTTTGACGCTCTGAAAGATTCTCTAGTAAAAGCATCATTAATGTATGCCCCGGACTATCAAAGAGATTTTAACCTGTATCTGGCTGCAGCGGATACGACCATTGCGATGGTTTTAGTTCAAGAAGTCGATGGAATTGAACATCCTATATATTATTTAAGTAAAAACTTAAATGATACAGAAAGCAAATATTCGTACGTTGAAAAGCTAGCACTTGCTGCTGTTCAAGCGATACAAAGATTTCGACATTATGTCCTCTTTCGGAAAACTACCGTTCTATCAGATTGCAACCCCATGACTTATATATTGTCGCGACAGTTGCTGGGGGGCAAATATTCAAAATGGATAGCAATCCTTCAAGAGTTTGATCTGGAATTTGTAAAATCCAAATCAAAGAAAGCTTTGGTTTTCGCAGAATTATTATGCGATCTCCCATCGTCGTCCAACGATGAAACATCCCAAGAATCAATCGTGGACGAAAGTTTGTTTCTGATATCCACAAGCGATGAGTGGTATGGAGATATAATCGTTTATCTCCAAACCCAAAGATTTCGGCCGAACACCTCACACTCAGAACAAAAACGTATCCGATACCAAGCAAAAGACTACATGATCGTCGGTGATACACTTTACCGTCGTGGTGTCGATACGGTTTTGAGAAGGTGCCTCACCCATGAGGAAGCCGAAAAAGCCCTGAATGAGTGTCATTCAGGCGCCTGTGGGGGGCATCAATCTGGATATGCTACCGCACAAAAAATCTTACGAGCAAGATACTTCTGGCCAACCATGTTCAAAGATTGCATAACCGCAGTCAGAAGTTGCCATGCCTGTCAGATTTTTGATAGCAAAACCAGAAGACCTCCCGCTCTGCTACAACCAATAGTAGCTGTGGGGCCTTTCGCCAAATGGGGCATCGATTTCATGACATGTAACCCCACCTCGACCGAGGGCATGGGTATATCATAGTCGCGGTTGACTATTTTACCAAATGGGCCGAGGCGATGCCTACATTAGATAATACTGGTGAAACAGCTGCCCTTTTCTTCTTCAATCATGTAGTCGCCAGATTCGGAGTACCACAGGCTATAGTCACAGATCATGGATCGCATTTTCGCAATCACATGATGGTTGAATTAGCTGCCAAGCTAAGGTTGTCTCACGATAGCTCTACCCCATATTATCCGCAAGCTAACGGACAAGTTGAAGCAATCAACAAAGTCCTGAAGCGCATGCTGCAAAGGATGATTGGGGTTCACAAAAGAAGATGGCACCTAATCCTGTACTTAGCTTTGTGGGCCTACCGAACATCGGTAAGGAATGCAACTGGATTCACACCTTTCTAACTGGTGTATGGCCTGGAAGCAATCCTACCAATCCAGTGTGAAATCTCGTCTCTTAAACTCGCAATTGATCTCCTCCCCGGAACTTCAGAAGAAGAGGCCCGTTTCTTGGAATTAATCCAATTGGATGAAACCCGTCGTGATGCCGCTTTGGCTAACGAAGCCCATAAGAAACGAGTCAAGGCGCAGTTCGACAAGAATGTCAAACCCCGTGTCTTCTCAGAAGGTGATTTGGTCTTGCTTTACGACCAAGAATCCGATAAATTGGGAGCTGGTAAATTTAAGTCTTTATGGATGGGTCCCTATATTGTTAAAAGGGTATTAGAAAAAGGAGCCTACGAGTTAATGGATTATGACGGAATTCCACTGGCGCAACCTCGTAACGGGTTGTACCTCAAGCGTTACTATGCCTAATAGTAACCTGTATGCTTTTGTTACATTTTTGTTTTCGCTAAAGTGTTTATTTTGGTTAAGTAATCCACTGTTTACATTTATTGCAGATTTCAAATCCATTGGAACCGTGCGTTGGATATGCTGACGGAGCGAGTCGTAGTTCGCGGAACCTATCCTCCGCAGCTTGGGCCATTTTTGATCCAAGTAGCGAGTTAGTAAGTTTCAGAGGTGTATGTATTGGTCAATCAACGAATAACATCGCTGAGTATAGCGCGTTGATAGAACTACTCTCTGATGCCATCACCCATGGTATACGCCGACTAATCGTCAGGCTAGACTCACAACTTGTAATACTGCAACTCACTGGTATCTACTCTGTCCGAAATCCAGCTATTTATCGCATGTTCCTAAGGGTTAAAATTTTGGAAAGACAATTTGATCTTATTCAGTATCAACACATTTCCAGAAACTTAAACACATTAACCGACTCATTAGCAAACTATGTGTTAGATAGACATTTGCAAAATTGATAAAAAGAAAAGCATCATCAATGTTTCACATATGGATCACATAAACCAAAATAAAACTCCGAAAATCAAAAATATATATAGTTGTTTATGGTTTACATATAATGTTCTGTAACCAAGACAAAATCGGTCATATGACCCAAAAACTCAAAATGCTAGGGGGCACCCTAGTCTAATGATGCTCGTGATAGCAAGTCACGGCCTGTGCAATCATGCGTAAGAGACGAGTCCATTGTCTGGGCACACCAGTAGTATGCCGCTGTAGCTGCAACAGCAACTCGTCAATCCTCACATCTGGAATACCGAGAGCAAGGCTCTCGACCTGCTCCTGCACAGCTGAAAGAGTCTCAGCCACATCAAGATCGCGAAGAATAACTCTCCTGGCAGCCTCTCCGGCTGGGGCGACAGCTGGCACTCTCGGACGGGCTACTGGGCCAACAGGACCAACATCTGCATGTACACATGAGTTTGATTAAAGTCTTGATAGGATAAAGCACAAGAACATTATAAACAAAAATAATAAACAGTGGCATGGTCAGATATTTTACCAATAGCACCCCACTACTCGCCAGCCGGCAGTACTAAATCTGGGTCACCCCGGAAATCCATGCTAGCATATGGATACTCAGCATAAGCCATCTCCTGACGATCGAACCACCTGAAGAAGGTATCAGAGAAAGAAATGTGAGATTGACCGGCATGCCTAGACATGTGATCAACCCATCTCTACATGCGTGGTTCGGTAGGGGAAGGCAAGTCGAGTGCAATGTACTGTGGCTGCATCAGTGGTATCTTCTCCAAGGCAAAGGTGGTCAAAATAGAACTGAACCCAAAGTTCTTCAATCTTCCGGTCTTTACCTTGGTCAGCTGTTCTTTCATCACCAGAAGTACTGCATCACACCAGTTGAACAATTTCGGTTGGAGGCATTCCAAGGCATGCTGCATATAGGACCTGTTGGCTACATGAAGAGACGCGCTCCCGGCCATCCTACCAAAAGTAAACAAGATGGCCCTGAGGGGCCTATCGGTGACATCGTGGATGACGATCTTGCCGTCTTTACTCGGCTGAGATCCTTCCGTACAATACTGGCGGACATAATCTCTCACAGAATCGCTCCCCCAGACCGAACCTGACAAAGAGATGGGGGCACCTCGCCTCGACAAACCAGTCAAGAAATAGATGTCCACCGCTATCAAGGGGATGGACTTGCCCCTAATCTGAAAAACTTGGTGGTCGGGATCCCAAGCATCGAGCAAATATTGCAGTAGGGTGATCTGCTGTCTCATGCTAGAGATGCGGAAGAACTTCAGCAAGCCACAGTTCCTCAGCGCGTTCACGGTAACTGGATCATGTAGGGAAATCATGTCCTCTTCTTCATGCTCTCGTTCTCACCATGTAAGGGTCATTTTTGCTCAATGGCCCCTGCAAAACAAACAAGAGAAGGAGTAAGATCCTGATTTTGATGCAAAACAGGCAAAATTTTCATCAAAAACTGTGCAACAAGTTCCTCTTTTTCGCTCAACGCACCTGCAGGAGTGATCCACCTGCGTTGAATGTCAAACTGCCTTCATACTGGCTGACATTCAGCACAGGTTTCGCTAGGCACAGGGTGCGTTGATAGAAAAACGAGCCCATCAAACCCCAGGGGCTCAGAAAAACAAGAAAAGAGGCACAGAATGCAAAAAGGAAACCATGAAATGAAAGAGCTCGGGTTTAGCTCCTACCTGGTCCAGACGGTGCCAAGAATCGTCCATAGAATCTCTCGAAATCAGCTGATGAAAATCGAAGAGGAAGAGGCACCTCCAAAGCTCCAACAAACCAAGTGCAAATGAAATGGTAAAATGAGAGGTAAAAATGCTTTTTAATTGCTTTTCACGTAGTTCAAAGTAAAATGTTAGTGTTTTCAATCTCATTTTCAAGCAAATATTGTTGATTTCTAACTCGTTTAATGAAGCAGTCGAAGATACAATACTATCTGTTGGAAGAACAAAGCTATTTATGGTAAAAATAAAAAACAGGACCATCATCGAGCAGTTTTAGCACACAGTTCATGCTCGTTAAAAAATAAACGCAAGATCCGAGCAGTTTTAGCGCATAGTTGATGCTCGTTAAAAAATAAACATAAGATCGAGCAAATGTTTCCACCCGCGTTTAAGCTCGCTAAAAAATGAACTATTCCGGTAAATAACCACCGTGAATGTAATATCATCAACCATTAAAGCCTTGGTCGTGTTTGCCCATCACCTCCACTTTTCCATTGGCCGATCATTCACCTCCATATGATTGTTTACCCATTTTGAGGAACAACTGCGAAGAGTGATTTCACTAGCCATCCTTGTGACACTGTCGTGATTTGGAAATTCCAATCCTTCCCTGGAATCAGCTGCTAACCTTTTTTATCACTCGTTCCTCAAAAGACGAGTCTTCTTTAAGCTCTTTTGATCTGACTCGTGAAATATGAAAAGATTGCCGAGTTTTGGCCTTCCAGCTCGATAAAGTGACCGAAAGAGCTATCCCTCCTCTAGATTTTAATCTTTTTGGACCTGAGGGATTATTGCACAAAAAGATCGAGCGCTTGTTTTATTCGGCTCGTTAAAGATATCGAAAGTCCATCCCTTCTGTATTGTTTTATACTTTTTCGGACTTAAGGGATTAGATGATGAAAAAGGACTTTTGGAGTTAACTTTATGTACCTTTTCAGACTCTCTAAAGATGAAAAGGACCGAGTTATCCTTGTCGTTAGACTCGTTAAATGCATGAAATAGTGACAAACTTGTCTTTAGACGAGAACGAGTTTCACTATCGCTAGGCTCGTTAAAACATAGCGATGGGCTTGCCCGAAGGGCAAGTTATAGAACAAGCATATGTTATCCTCCTCAAGCTTGACAAAAATAAAGAGGTACTGGTTAGCAATGACTGGGGAAAAATTGGGAGAAACTCAAGAAAACTTTGATGGTAGCAAGTCGCTCTTGAACATGACACTTTTTCCTCCGTACCATAGTCGGGTTGGGTTGTTTCATTCACCGGTCACATCACCATGGTCTCGCCATACCATCCATATTTGGGGTAATGCTACCGATCCATCGCATAAGTGTCGCCATATGTTCAAGAGAAGTCGTTCAGAGAAGTCACCTGTGTCCCATCCACTACCATACATTATACTCTTTCATGACCGCCACCCTGAATCATATGTCATCAGATCGTTTTCACCTCCATCAAAATCATTAGCTCCGTTCCGTGTCATTGATGTGGGATTCATTAAGGCCCTCCTTTGACGGATCACTTCTTGTCGACATCAGCTCATTATCCAAGAAGTTGATCTAGGAACACCCCCTTCAGTACTTTGAAGCTTGCATGCCTCAATGGCAAGTTTCTCACTTCCGGCGACAGGTACACATCAATGACCTTCGACCGAAAGATTTTGCGTGGTGTTCGACGCCAAGTCCTCTATTCACACCACGTGAATTGTACTGCAGTACCTTGAGGGTCATCTTCATTATCGGTGATTCCTCTCGCGCTTGTTAACAGTTTACATCATTGACTGGTAATCAAGCGATGTCTTTCCATGTTCGACTTCAGAGCAATTCTCACATGGATCAATTTTACTTAGAGTGAAGATCGGACGAGATTGAAGACCCCGGATCTAGTTTCATCCATCCGGGCTGCGATATATATTCAGGAAAAATAAAGACATTGACATGTACAGCACTGCAGCACAGATGATCATCCTACCAAAAGGATGATGACTTCATCAGAATCATCAGTCTACCATCAGACGATTGTCTGTCCTATGTACATAAAAATGAATTTATAAAGCTGAGCATGGGAATGCCCGCCTCAGCTAGATCATGAAAAAGTATGAAAATAATGTATTGTATTGTATTGTATTACAGGTCTCCTCCCAGCATTGAAAGAACTTCGGATCCTCCTAATAAAGCATTTCACCCGATAAACGGCCTCATACTTTAGGGGGCAACTGTTATAGACATTTTTGTGCCTTACAGCTATAAGCATGAAATGTCCATAATCCAAGGGATCCAAAGTCCCTAAACATTTTGTTCCTACCCCTAGAGGAACAAGGCTAACAAACCACAGCAATTCACAGAAGTTCTCCACCAGAAACTGCTCAAAAACAAGTCAATTCAGGATCAATTCAGAGGCTCCACTAGCTGCCTGCGTTGAAATGCAGAGGCTACACTGGCTGGTTGCATTGCAACGCAGGTGGAAGCACTACCAGGGTGCGCTGAGTGGGAAATGACAAATGGCAGGGTCCTTTGTGCGAGGTGTAAAGACTGTGGAAGCTTCCAGAATCTTCCTCCATGACACTTGCCTTGATGAGTTCGACTAAGTGATGAGTAAGAGGCTCTTAGTCTCCAAGTGGAAGCAAGAACTGACAGAGGGAGAGGACACTAGTCAGATCTCAAGCTGACTCATCCTCTCTCCAAACATCTATATATGGATCTCTCCTCCATGAGATCCAGGAGGCTGGAATTTTGTTATTGCAAAGAATTGCTGTTGGTTTGAGATTGGAATCATTGGGTGCTTAATGCTTTGAAGGGAGGTGAAGAAAGGATTTCATTCGCTGGGAGGTAGATGCTGGATTGGAACTCTCTTGGTTGTATCTCCTCCTGAACCTTGTTATTCATCAATAAAGCTATCTTGGTTTCTCCTATATACTGATGTATCTTTGATGTATGATTGCATTAGTATGTTTAGTTTATTTCTAATCCTGAACTAGTTATGAATATGAATCTATGTCTTTGTGTAGTGTTCCCTTCTTGTGATCTTGCAGGAACTTGTTGAAGCTGGGCGAGCGAGAAGGCAAGCAGCTGGGAACTCTCAAAGAGAAGAGAAACCGGATCGAGGGACAAACGGAAGACACCGGTTAGTCCATCCATCTCTCTTCATTCTTAATTCATAAAGGAAGAATACTAGAATAGCTGTTTCTGTTTGTTGCTAAGGCACTGTCACACCTTAGGTGGATAGGATCATCCTGCATAGGCATTTTTCCCCACAACACTAGGTAGAGGGTGTGCCAAACCAATCGCGAAACCGCAGAATACTTTTTAGGGTACGGGTGGTCAGTCTTCCCGAATGCTGTGTTCAGTGCATTGCGATCAGTAGGGCGGCCGACACCGCTTCCTATGGACAAAGGTTTTATGCGTATAGGGGTCTCCCAATATATACTCGACGGTACGTGGGAGCACCATCCGTACTGGCACTTATCGTCTCACAGTGGAGGAATCACCCAACCAATAGTGAGGACAACAGTTACCAGGATTTACGATGCCGGAACACGTCTCTAGCCTAGACCTCTATGTTGTGCGTTAAGTTACAAAGCGTTGCTAAGTTCATTCAATTTTTTTTAGGTTGATCTTTCTTAGAAGTTTGCCTTTTTGGATCACCATGAGATGTAGATACAATTCCTAAATGCAGTCTAAAGATGATAAGCAAGCTTTTATCTCTTTTCAACAATGAAAATCCTAGCTACAAGGGGAAAAGAAAGACACAATCTTTTCTCAAAGAGCATAGAGCACACTGTAAATGCACTTTTCCTAAATCAAGCCATACAAACTGTCAATATGAAAATGCACATATGCATGTATTTGTTTTCACTTTCTTAATATTGATGCCTAAAAAGAAAGTTGTACAAATTTGAATTCGATTTCAAGTGAAAACACAAAAAGTTTCTTTTTGAAATCAAAAAGACGATTACGACACTTTATGATTTTGAAGTAAACACTGGTTTCGACACTAGAAATTCATAAATTCAAACCAAAAGACAAAATTAAAAGTGCAATCAACTGTCAACAACAAACAAACTTTCTCCTAAGATCAAAACGACACTTACGACAGGTCTAGATCTAAGGGCGACAATATGACTAGTTTACTTTTGTAATGGGAAACTGAAAATGATGTAACAAATACACAAAAACAAATACAGTTTCTTTTATACAACTGAGGCGGAATTAAGGCAAAGAAAAGGGGTTTTCAGATAGGTACACACACTGATAACAAGCTGCAAAAATCAGAGATAGAACTAAACAAAATGAAGCAAAGAACCACAGCTGCACAGGGCAAAGGCTAATCAGCGCACCTGTTGCACAGAGAAACTGAATTGCAGCGCAGGTAGCCCTCTCGGGACCTGCGTTAAAATGAAAAACCTCTTCACAGAGCCTGCGCTGAAGCAGAAACGAGAATTTTCTCTTGGTTCTGGGTCACGGTTTGCAATTTAATCTATGGTTTTTGGCCGGATAAAAGCTATCAGTAAGGTACAATTAGAGGGATGATTTAAAGGAGGACTAAGAGCTATCACAAAGGGCAGTTAGAGCATTTGTGGATCAGCTGTTCAGATCATAAACAGGCCCAGTGAATGGACTAGAGCAGCAGATCTCTACTTTGCATTTGTAAATGGCAAATGCAGTTCGATTCGCCACTCCTAAGTTTATGAGAAGAACAACAATAGAAACACAAATAAACTAACTAGATACGATTCCCCAGTGGAGTCGCCATTCTGTTGTTGGGAAAAGTATCTATTCAGAACGCCCCTGTCCCACTCTAAGGTGTGACAGTGCCTTAGCAACAAACAAGGAAATCTACTTGAGTATTCTTCTTTATGAAATGTAAACGAAGAGGAAGGATAAACTAACCCGTGTCTTGCGCTAGTTTGCTGATCCAATCGCTCCTCTCTTCAATAGCTCCCAGCTCCCTGCTCCCTTACCGGCCCAGCTTCGCCAAATTCCTACAAGATCACAGAAGAGAGAAACTACACGAAGATATAGATTTACATTCATAAAAAGCTTTGGATCAGATTAAGCTAAACATGCAAATATAACAAAACATCATTGATACACAGCATGTAGGAGAAACTCAAATAGTTTTATTGATATGATAAGAAAGTCCAAGAGGAGATACAACCAAGTGAGTCCCGATCCAACATCTACCTCCCAGCAAAGGAATCCCTTCCTCACCTCCAACAAAGCATAAATCACCCAATGTACTAATCTCAATCTCAAACCAATAGCAATTCTCTGCAAAGTACAAAATTCCAGCCTCTGGATCTCTGGGATGAGGGATCCATATATAGATGTAAGCAGAGAGGATGAGTCAGCTTATGTTTTGACTTGTGGCTTCTCTCTGTCAGTTCTTGCTTCCACTTGGAGGCTGAGAGCCTCTTACTCATCCTTGGTCGAACTCAGTGAGGCACGTGTCATTGAGGAAGATTCTGGAAGCTTCCATTGTTTGTACACCTCGCGGAATGACACTGCCATTTGGCATTTCTCGCTCAGCGCACCCTGGTAGTGCATTTAGGTGCATTGCAACGCACCTAGCTAGTGTACTGGGGTGCTTTGCAACGCAGGCAGCTAGTGGAGCAGCTGAATTGATCCTGATTTGACTGATTCTGAGTGGTTTTTGGTGGAGAACTTCTGGGAGAAGCTGTCATTGGTTGACCTTGTTCCTTTAGGGGCAGGAACAACACTTTTAGGGACTTTGGATCCCTTGGATTATGGACATTTCATGCTTAGAGCTGTAAGGCACAAAAATGTCTATAACATTATGTTCTAACCATTGGTTACAACCTAATGTATCTATACATGGCATGCCCATATGAGAAGTATCCTAGAATGCAAGCTTATTGTTGTTATAATTGAGTATGGTGTTCTTGAAGCTCGTTGTGTTAGCTTGCATGATTACTCCAAAAATGTTTATGCCATGTCTAGACTCTAAGGGTGCTTCATATGATGTTGGGTGCATGGTATTCTATGGTGGACATGTAAAATGGAGGTGGTTTACTCATTG
The DNA here is from genome assembly GCA_031772625.1 of Pinus tabuliformis. Lineage (NCBI taxonomy): Eukaryota > Viridiplantae > Streptophyta > Pinopsida > Pinales > Pinaceae > Pinus > Pinus tabuliformis. Next base: position 851,815,412 of record CM062820.1, on the reverse strand, counting down.
ATTTCTAGACCTTGTATAGATTCTTAATGGCATTCTTCCTCAAGCCATCAAAGGCTTATGGGACTTGATTTTATTCTTCATGTAGCATGAGCATGAGAGAAGGTTGCTTGATTGGAGGATGCCTTATATGAGGAGCGATGGATATTTAAAAAGAGAGAATTGAGCCCTAGATAACATGGAGTTGTTCAGTTTCTTGCATGGAGTCTTACACTTGAATTAAGGATGCTTGGGTTGAGGGACTGGACATGTAGGTGGGTGGACAAAGAGGAGGCACATGGCCTGTAATATGTGTTAGAGCCATGGAGCACCTAGTGTTGGGCCTTGGATAAGGCATAATCTTTCCATGGATCCTTGCTTGTGGATTGCCATCACCTTGGAGATTGACGTGTATATTATAAATGAAGCACTTCACTTGTGTGGGCTTGTATCTTGTAGGTTGATTATAATGGACTACATCCCCTAGTAATTATATGCCTCCCTTCACCTCTCATATAAATAGAGGAAGGAGAGAGTCATTCTCATTCTTGGATAACTTAATCATTATTTCACTTGTATCTATATATGTGAGAAGAGGAGTGCTAGTCTCTCTCTCTATCTCTATTATTAACTATTAATTGTATTTTATCTCTCTTTTCCTTAAGGTTCTAGGGTTTCATGCTACCATCTCACAAAATAGAAGAAAATATAGATGAACGACTTAAGAAATGGCCTCTTCGAGGGGGAAACCTCCTTTACATCACATAAATGAACAATTCTTGGATGATACAAATGATAAGACCTCCTTGGTATATATAGGAGTGTAAGGGGTCACAATATAATCAAAGCCTACATAATAATAACAATGTAAGGGCAGAACAAGAACAATAGTGGGCTTATATGGGGCACAACAATAACAATAGGGGCTACACTAACAATAAAAATAAGGGGAATACACTAGTATTATAAGGACCTAACATGTCGCTCTTTTTCAAAAAAGTGTTGTCCTCAATGCTTGAGTAGTTTTAGATGCTTTTGTATAAAATTATCAGTCTCCCTTGTGGAAACTTCAGCAGGTAAGTTCTTCCACTTAATGAGATACTCTGAAATTAATTGATTCTGTAACTGTCAGGTTCTTGTTTCCATGATCACTTCAGGTTCAAATATGATTTTTCCTTCTTCATCAAGTTCTAGAAACACTGTTTGAACTGGGAGCTTGTCACCAATAACCTTCTTTAAGCATGAAACATGGAAAACTAGGTGCAATTGGGAAGATGTAGGCAACTCCAATTTGTATGCCATAGTACCAATAATTTGCAACACCTTGTAAGGACCATAAGACTTGGGTGATAATTTATTATCCTTCTTAGCTTGCTTGAGGGAGAATTGTTTGTATGGTTGTGGTTGTAAAATTACCTAGTTTCCTACATCAAAACTTCTTTCACTACGATGTTGATGTACTTGTTGTGTCATTCGATTCTACGCTAGAGCGAGGTTATCCTTTAAGAGTTGGAAAACTTGTGGTTGATTCTCGATGAAATCTTCCACTTCTTGAACCTTATAATTTTCTCTTAAAGATGATGTGACGGACAATAGATGATATCCATAAAGTGCCATAAAGGGGACCGTTTTTGCTACAATATGGAAGGAAGTGTTATATCAACATTCAGCCAAAGGTAGCCACTTGATCCATTGTGTTTGCTTATAATATACAAAGCAACAAAGATATCCTTCCAAACATTTGTTCACTATCTCAGTTTTCTCGTCGGATTGAGGATAATAAGATGAGATATGAGCTAATTGAGTACCAAGACATGGAAATAATTTCGTCCAAAATTTTCTTGTGAAAATGGGATCTGTGTCACTTACAATAATCTTTGGGTTTACATGTATCTTTTGAATTGTTTCCAAAAATTCAATAGTAATTGTACTAGCTCTAAAATGATGAGATAATGCACAAAAGTGTGCATACTTGGTAGTATATCAACTACCACCATGATGACACTCTTTCCTTTAGACTTGAGTAAACCTGTGATAAAATCCATTGGGACCTCCTCCCAATGCTAACTTGGAATGGCTAAAGGTTGCAATAGACTCGGGGTCTTACTTGTCTCAAATTTATTTTGTTGGAAAACCAAACAATCTGCCACAAACTTATGAATATCATATTTAAGGCCATCTCAAAAAAATTCATCCTTGACCTTGTGGTAAGTTTTTAAAAATCTCGACATTAAATTATAAATTAAATTTTGGGGGCGGAAGAAGTCGGAGTTAGGGTTGAAGGTGCACTAGGGTTTGAACTTTGGAAGCATGGAGGGACATGCAGGGGGGAGCGTTGCTCCCTCCTACAGTCAGGTAATTACAGGCAAGAATAAGGAAGTAGGAAAGCAACACTTTAAAAAACCTCTGGAAAAGGCTGCAGGAGCAAAAGGCAAAGAAACATTGGAAAGAAATGAACTTCAGGAACAAGAAGGGGATAAACCGGAAACAAACAGAGAGGAGGAGAATGCATGAATCCATGGAAAACATCCTTCCATAAGGACAACGGGGGTTTGCAAACCCAAATCAAGTACCATTCCACGGGTCATATTGAGTGATCCTGCGCTTCAAGCACATATGGATCATATGACGGAACATGCGATCATTTGCAAGTTTATGGGGCTGTGGCCAACGAAGAGGGTGCTACATATATGGATAAGGAGTCATTGGAAGCCTAAGGGGCAAATACACCTACATCTGGGGTCTAAGGGATTCTTTACAGTGGTGTTCATGAGCCTAGAGGATAAGGACAAAGTGTTTGAAGGAGGTCCATATTTCTATGCTGCGACAGGACTCTACATGTGGCCATGGAAGATGAACTTTGTCCCGGAGCGTGGGACCTGCACATTGGTACCGGTATGGATTAGACTATACTCTCTTCCTCTAGACTATTGGCTACCAGAATCTTTGAAAACAATAGGCAATACACTGGGGCATTTCCTAAAGATCTCAGAGGAAACTCTGAAAGGAAAATACACTTCCTTTGCTTGGATTTGTGTAGAAATGGACTTATTTGGAGCTCTTATGGAAGCAATAATTATGGAGGTGTATAATAAAGAATGGGTGCAAACTGTGGACTATGAGAACATCCTATTTAGGTGCTGAAAATTTCATGAACATGGGCATCTATTCAGAGATTTCCCAGCAAACAACAAGGAAGGAAATGCAAAAACTGCTGAAGATAAGAATCAAGAGGGTTTCACCAAGGTCGGGAGCAGAGGGAAAGGTGGTAAACATCCACAAAAGAAGATGAATGAGGATAGACAGTCAAGACACAATCGGTTCAAAATCTTAGAGGAAGAAGAGGGGAGCAAGGAAATAATCCAGGACAGGGAGAACATAATCAATGAAAAGGTGAAGGAAGATGACATGGAGGATATCACGGTCGAGAACCAACAAAAGGATGACCAACCGAGCTGCATGGAGATAAGTAAGGACCAGGAGATGACTCCAAGTGAAGTGGGAATGGAGGAATTTGAACTCCAGGAGATTCTAGATAAAGAAAATCTAGATCTAGAAAAATTTCTGGAACAAGGGACGACTATAGGAGTGGACTCCCTACCAAGGGAGGACTATGACAGGGTTCAACAACTCTTTCTATGGAGATCACAAGAAAAGGGAGCTGGAGTCAAAAGAAATCATGAAAGTCAAGAGCACAATGGAGTCATAACAATGGAAAATGTACAGGCACAATCGTCAAAGAACTCAGGAAGGAAGAGAGGCAGGAAAAGACAGAATGAACTGCTCAACGAATGTGGGAAACTATTGATTAACTCAGGTAAGATGAAAGATCTTACCAACTATTCCTTTACTAACCTTTCTTAATGAAGCTCACAACTTGGAATATCAGAGGCATAGGAAATAAAAGGAAACAAAGGACTCTCAGTCACAGAATTAAGGAAGAAAAACCAGATATGATCTTTATTCAGGAGACAAAATGTTCGATGGAAAAGATTAGAGAAATTCATAAAAAATGGCTAATCAGATATGAGTACTTAGAGGTTAAAGCAAACAACTCAGCGGGAGGGATTCTCACATGGTGGGATCCACAGAAATATGGGATCCTGGATGCTGAAGCTTCCAGGAACTATCTTTCTATGGTTTGTCAACCTATAGGGGATAAGGAAGTCTACATGATAACAAATGTTTATGGACCGCAAAAGCAAGCAGACAAACTCAAGCTTCTCATCTCCCTTGAGGATCTCAGAGCTAGATACCCCAATTTTCCATGGATTGTTGCAGGAGATTTCAATATGATAAGATCTCTCTCGGAAAAAAAAGGAGGTACTAGACATCTAGGAAGAGATTCCTTGGCTTTCCAGAATTTTATAATGAACATGGGGCTAGTGGACACTGAAACAATAAATGGAACCTTCACCTGGAACAACAAGAGGGGAGGAGTTGCTCAAGTTGCTTCCAAACTGGATAGATTATTTTAGAGGATCTCCTTCTCGCAGGCCCAACCATAAAAGCTTCTATTCTTCCCTTTGGAGGATCAGATCACTAACCTGTACAATTGGAAGCCACATTTATGGGCACACCCAGGAACAGACCTTTCAGGTTTGAAAATTCCTGGCTAACTCACCCTGAATTCATCAGTAACATTGGGAAATGGTGGAGAGAAGAGATGAACATCCAAGGCACTAAAATGTTCATGCTCCATCAGAGACTCAAATACATCAAATCCAAGCTTAAAGAGTGGAACAAAAAGGAATTTGGGGACATCTTTAGAGCCAAAAAAGAAGTGGAGCAGAGGCTACAAGAGATTAATCAGATAAACATCACAGATGGATTTATCGAGGAGCAGCTAAAGCTTACAAACTCCTTGCAGGAAGAATGGGAAGAGCGATGCTTGCAAGAGGAATTTTTTTGGCGGCATAAATCAAGGATACAGTGGATTAGGGAGGGGGAAAGGAAATCAAATTTTTTTCATAAGTCTACAATGGCTCACAGGGCACATAACAGAATCACAAAGCTTAAAGATTCTCAGGGAATAGAGCTTGTCTCTCACAATGACATGGAATCAATCCTTGTACAACACTTCCTCAATATAGCAGAGGAACCCTTGGAGGATAGATCCAGGTTCATTGAACAATTTACTCAATACATCCCTCAACTAGTCACCAGAGAAGATAACCACAATCTCAACAGGCCAGTGTCGGAAGAGGAAGTCAGCGGAGTGATCAATGAAATGCAAAATGGAAAAGCCCCAGGCCCGGATGGGTTCAATGTGGACTTCTTCAAAGCCTGCTGGGAAATAGTCAAACAGGATATCCTTGAGGTTGTGGAAGACTCAAGAAAATCTAAGAAGGTTCTAAAGGCTCTTAATGCTTCCTTCATAACTCTGATCCCAAAACAGGAGAATGCCATGACTCCGGAAGGTTTCAGACCCATAGCCTTATGTAATGTGGTGTACAAAATCATTTCCAAAGTCATAGCCAATAGACTCAAGCCCCTTCTACCATCTCTAATCTCGGAGGAGAAAACGGGTTACGTGGAAGGAAGAAAAATCCTCAACAACATCATACAAGCTCATGAGGTGGTACACTCTCTCAAAAGCAACAAGTAATCTGGTATGATCATTTAATTGGACCTAGAGAAAGCCTATGACAAACTAAGTTGGTCATATATAAGAGCAATTCTAAGGGCCTATGGATTCGACCAAAATTGGATAAGATGGGTTATGGCACTGGTTACCATGACCAGTTTCTCTATACTGCTCAATGGAGCTCCATCAAGAACCTTCATTCCATCTAGAGGTCTCAGAAAGGGAGATCCACTCTCACCTTTCCTCTTCGTTCTCACGATGGAAGGATAGATAGAGTGTTCAAAGGGACAAATGCTGAAGGATGTATCCAAGGCATCAAACTCATCGAAGATGGAGAAGCGAACACTCATCAACAATTTGTGGATGATACGATGCTACAGGGTATACCCACAGTCAGGGAAGCCAGAGAGATCAAACATATCTTGAATGACTTTGCTATGGCAGCAGGCATAGAGGTAAGCCTCAACAAATCCAAAGTTTTTTTCTTTAATACCAATATTGCTATTTAGAGGAATATTACCAGAATTCTTGGGTTTCAAAGGGAACAACTACCTTCCAAGTATCTGGGCATACCTCTTACTGATAAACCTTTTAGCAAGAGTGTGTGGGAGCCAACAATCAACAAACTTCAGGACAAGGTCAGGAAATGGACACACAGGTCACTAAATTTGGCAGGATGCCTAGTGCTCACACAAGCAGTCTTGCAGGCTATTCCCATATTCATATTCTTAGCTCTTCCGGCTCCTAAAGGCATTATGCAACAGATCAAGAGTATACAAAGGGATTTCCTGTGGGGCAAAGGTGAGGAAAAAAGAAGTGGGCCTTAGTAGCCTGGGACAAGATATGCAAGCCCAAAAACCATGGTGGCTTGGGGCTTCATGACCCTGAAACCCTTAGTAGAGTTTCAGGAGCCAAAATTTGGTGGAGATGGATTAAGGAAGTGATAGCTCCATGGGCTAAGTTGTGGAAACAAAAATATGCCAAGAATTGGTAGGAAAAGGATCACATTAGAATGTCAGGGCAAATCAGGGGCTCCCATATTTGGAATCTGGCATGGGAGAATAAAAGCATTGTTCAGCAACACTGCTTCTGGGAAATTCGAGCAGGGAACCTAGCAAGGTTTTGGGAGGAAAACTAGCAACAGGAACCCATCCTATATAAGGATGGTTTAGCAGCTCTCAAGAGAGACACAGATAATAAAGGGCTGATTATGGTTAAAGATTTCTAGGACCAGGATGGGGATAATGAAAAATGGAGGAATTGGAAGGATCTGGGCTACAATGATGATAGTCCTTTGAAGGCCCTGACAAGAACTCTCGCCTAGGAGCTAGAGCACAAAAGGATTTTGGTTTCCTCCTTACTTGACCAACTAAGATGGGGAAAGAACCTCGAGGGTAATTTTAACCTCAAAGAAGCCAAACAGGAAGTAACAGGATTTAACTATATGAATCCTGTTCTAGTCTGGAAGAAACTATGGCAAAGCCCCCACTGGATGAAAATAAAGTTATTTATCTGGTTAGTGCATCAAAGGAAAATCTTAACCTGGGAGAATCTAAAAAAAAAAGGCTTTATTGGCCCATCCCAATGCTATCTTTGTGGCTCTCAAGAGGAGACAATGGATCACCTTCTCAACCTCTGTCCTTTCACTTCAAATATATGGGACTGGGTAGCCTCAATCTTTAGGCAAACAGACAGGGATAGTCTCAGCATTTCCAATACCTTGAAGAACTAGCGGGTAAATTTCTCAGGGAATGAAATCATTAACAAAGCCTAGATTCTGGTACCAGGCTTTGTTATCTGGAATTTTTGGAAAGAGCGCAATAATTAGATCTTTAAAGACAAACCGAGAGAGCCCAAATGCTTAATTGCTCAAATATTGAGGCAACTCAAAGATACAATAAGAAGCCTACTAAGGAATCTTCCTAAGGATCCTCCTCTGCCCCAAGAGGCGAGCATTCTTATGCAGTTGGGTCTACAGTCCTGTTGATGCCTCGAAAATCACTGCAACAACATTGGGGGATAACCACCCGGTCCAGACCTTAGTACAACTCCTTTTCCGTTTGGAATGGTGGCTCCGACTGGGGATAATGGGACCAGTTTCCCAGCAATGGATAAATGGGATGAATGGATAATTGATTGACTAATCTAATGATGGGCGAATAAATAAATCTATCAACAAAAATATAAGAACTATGACTTATCCCGGGAACTTATTGAGCTTTAAAGTGTAGCGCTTGATGGTCTGTGTCTATAGACAGGCATATAGATGACTCCATCTAACAGACATGGACATTATTTCATTCAGGATTACTGTGCTTAAATAGTTAAGCAAAGCGATTAAAGCAATATTACTACACTTATCATTTATATCATCGACACATACATGATTAAAAGAAAAGCACACCATAAACATCCAATAGTGGAAGGAATACAGAACTGCTGTTAAAGCACATACATATAATCGATAATAGCAAGGATAATCAAATAACAATTCATATGAAAGGAATGAATTCAGACATAGATAGAAGTACCATATGAGCTGCTTGACACTCCCAATATCAATCGCTACTTGTGATTCTTCCTTCAACGCAGAAACACTTTCAAACAAAGACAATAGTGCACAATTGCATAAAAAGCTTCCTTGTCAAATTTAGAATAACTGGTCCAGTTTCATAAAAGAATATGGCTGAAGCACAATAGTGCAACTTCAGTCTTTAAGTCAGGTACAAAACTTTATGACCCTTTCCAAAACAATGAAAGGGTCTATAAATACTTAATTAATCTAACTATCTAAAAAAACTGAAATCCTACTTAATTGGTATCAATAAATTTTGATCCTATTTTCTTCAGCAATCTGGCAGTCGGCGGCATGAATCATCAAGTAGGCTACTTGCCTTTAAATCTGAGCTGACTTATTGCAAGCATCGGCTCCACTTCGGGTGGTCTGTTGAGGTGCGAGCTGAGCTGGGCGGCATAGGTGGCATCCTGAATATCGGGGATAATATACCCGATTGCATCCGTAAGGCACTTGAGGGCGACTCTCTGTGTGTGCGGCTTTACCAAGAAGAACCAATAGGTGTCCCAGGTTAAACTGTTAATCCCAGCGATTAATCTCCCCTTTTCCTCTAGATATGGATAACATGATTGCTCCAATGTTTTCATCGTTGTAAACTTTCCTGGTGTGCATTGGGAAATCATGTTTGATAAGTAGAGAGTGTTATTGACTAATTCAACTAAATTGCTTGAAGTTGATTTGCATCTTGAAACCGCCCTCTCTGCTTTCATTAACTGGGACTGCCATTCTGTAAAGAGTATATCTTTATGTGACTCTAAGATTCTTGGTAAATTTGCCGCTTGTCCTTGATCAGAATCTTGCCAGTCGAGAAATGCAGCTATCGTTTCTTCAGCTTGATCTAATTCCGTCCTGGCCTTGTCTACTTGCTTACTTATGGATGTCGTTAATTCACATAGTGGCTCTGCCTGGGCGATTTGTTGACATAGAAGCTTAATTTGGGATATTAATGCAGTATTTATTTGTAGTGCTTCTACTCTAAATTCAGCCACTTGTGGAACGGCCTTTGTTTTCTTGAGCTGTGATGATAATTGAGCAATTTCCTCATCTTTTGTTTTCACCATTTGCTCATTCGCTGCCTTCAATTGTGCCAATGCCTCTGATAATTCTTTCTGCTTCTGGATTGCGCTATGGTCAATCCTTTGTTTTTCTGCCTGCAATTGTTGAGTTAGTTGACTGTTTAATTGCTGTTGCGTCAACAATTGCTGCTCTGCCTGCTCCGCTTTCTGCTTTGCTTCAGTTAGCTGTGCCTGTAACGAGAAAATCTCCCGATCCTTTGTTTTCAGTAAAAGGCTTACCTCCGATGCCTTATCTATTGTCGCTGCCGAATAAGCTCCAGCATATTGTGACAGTTTTGTCAGGTCATCGGAGGGGTCAAATTCCTCCTTCCAAACCACATTGCCCGTGACTGTCTGTTCTGGGAAAAGGGGAGGTTGATCAGTCCTTCTCCTTTTCCTTTGTCATTTAACTACAGATTTATGCCTTGGGCTATAGAAGACATCCAGGGGAGGAATCTCTTCTACCTACAAAATGATTTGGTCGGAGGGGTCCTTTGGTATTATCTCTACCTCTTTAGAAATGGGTGGGCCGCTGGTTCCACTTAGAACTTGTGATGAAGTGGTTTCCTGTGTATTTGTTGCCTTTGAAGTGTCAGTGTCCTTTGAACACTCCATACCACTGATAATAGAATCAAATTGCTTCCATTCCTGGAGCAATTTAGGATTGATATGAGTATCCACGTTTACTTCAGTGGTGGTCTGTTTTTCCTTTTCAGTTTGGGTCTCCTCCCGCACTTTTTCCTGCTCTTTCTTCTGCTGATTCTCATGCTCTTTCTTCTGATTTTCCTCTTGTGGCTTCTCTTGTTCTTTTGTTGTAACTGGAGGTTCCTTTGACTGTTTCCGTTCAGGCTCGCTTGACGATGTCGTTGGGGTTGTTGCTAATAGATCTAGAGGCAGAGTTTGCAACCTTTGTTCTCTAAGTCTGTTAAATTCAGTCAACCCTTCATCATGATATTTCATTTTGGCCAATGTTTTAACCTGCATTATTGACTCAGATGAAGAGAACAGGTCGTCAAACATATCTTCTTTATGATCAAATTTTGACAATTTGGCCTGTTCTAGTGCATTATAGGCAACTTTGTTTGGATCAAATTGCCTATTTGGAAGAGTTGCTAGAGTTAATGATTTAATCTTTGTAGCTTCTTTTTCTGCATGCTTGAGATCATGCAAGGTATAGACACCGTATCTCAAAGGAAAAGAGGGCCAGCCCTGCTTCTTATTTTTCTTGAGAGTCTGTGTAACACTCTCAGCAATAATCTGGTAAGAGATTTCCCTTGCCAACAGTTTATTAGGTATGTATAAAGGGAGAACATGAGGTTCGGCTTGGCTACCGAAAACTCTTATATAAGTGAACTTCTCCTCTCCAAACCAGCTCCCTACTGCTGTTAAATCAATCCCAGCTTGGTAGGAAATCTTGGGAATGGGTTTATCAAAAATAGAATAATAAATAGGCAACATAAAGCCATTGCAGACTTGGTACAGATGGTGCTTGTAAGAGGATCTCCATAATTTCTGGTGGTAAATGTGAATAGGAATGGAGTCTTGTGGCGTTCACCTCCAGCCGAGCACGGGAAATTCAGAATTAAAACACAAGGTATCTAAAATATAGGCACTGTAATAAAATGGGGGAATTATCCTTTCAGAGATGCGAGTCTTATTCCTAAACTCAAGAACAACTTTGGCTAGTTTATCTGAGAGAATAGTGGCCCAATCCATTATTATACTGTTGCATGCAGCTTCCATTAAGGGAACCATTTCTATAGTGAAATTAGAAGAGTCATGCAATCCCCACAATCTACACATCATTATTCCAACGTAGCAATAAGGAGAAGCCAAGGAATCAAACGAGTACTTACCGGAAGATTCATGTTTGTGCTTGGCCGGATTTTGTCTCCAATCCCGGATGGGTTCGGATTCAACTTCGTTCTCGTTTTGGAATTTTTCCAGGAACACCTTATTGTATGTCTTCTCTAGCTCAGGCAAATGATATATTTGCCTTAGATCATCAGCTTTGAACGACCCGAAAATTCTCCCATCTCTGGTGTTGAAGGTTCTATCCAGGATTGGGATTTCCTCAATTGCCCACCGCACTACATCTGTATATGGGAGAATTTGTTCCCTAGCTGCTATCCGATGAAGGAAGGAGTCAGCTAAGTCCTTTAGAGTGGCATCAGATTTCCGAGTTGAATCTGCAGTAGCTTCTACTGTTGTCACTTTGGGTTCTTCAACTTCAATCAAGTTGTAGGTGCTTTGCTAAGCAGTTCTGTCGAGTCCAGAACATTTAGTATCCGAAATCAATCCTTTCTTTTTGTTTGAGGGATCAGCGACAACTTGTCCTGCGGCTGGCGCAACAGAAGCGCCTGTGGTCTTCTTAGATTTCTTCCCCATTTTGCTTGAGCTTTCTCCTTTGGATGAATTCTGCACAGAAGCGAAAATAAACGTAACACAGAGAATTGGCAATGAAAACTTCAATGTGATGAGATATATTGACCGATGCATGATAAGAGATTAACTTTTAAAATGGGCGCGGATACAATCCATGGGAAGATTTTAGGACTTACAATTACATTAAATGGCCGTTTAAAACCTGCCAATCCTTAAATGCCCATTATATCATTAATCGGCCGAATGATTCATTTAAGCGTGCTGTAGATGTTTTGGCGGTTGAGCGCAGGTGAATCATTGTTGGACAGATCAAGATTTTAATATGAATTAATCGTGATATCCCTTCATTTTAACGGCTTTTTGAAATCTGTGCTTTATCGCAATCGGCCATCGGGGAAAGCTTAACCTCTTATATTGACACCTTTTGAAAACCCCGATCACCGATAGCGATATTGCATCGCATCGGGAGTATTGGCATTACATATAACATGGATAGTATATCGCCGATTGCCGATAGCGATATCGCATCGCATCGGGGAAATGGCCTGGGGCATTTTAAGAATGTGCATAGAGTATTTCCGATAGCCAATAGCGATATCGCATCGGCGGAATCCAATGTGCCATTTAGTTATGCTCCTTGTGTCATTGCGATATGCAATCTTGCGATCGCTTTATCGCAATGATAAAAGATTGATTTATTTGCATAAATGGGTTTTTCAAAAAGGTTTTTTATAGTGTTTTCATTTGTTTTTCGGACCTTTTTAAATAATACGATATTGATACCAATTAAAATCTAAAGGGACCCATTTCATAGGATAGTTTTGGGAATAAAAATGATATGAAATGGGGGGTTGTTGTAGAGCACAACAAGTCCATAAACCCTTAGGGCTTAACCAAGGGGGTAAGCCAAATTCGCGCAAATATTAATATTTGGCAGCCTCCTCCACATGGCTTCCTAAAGGTTAATATAGACGGAGCTTCTAAAGGCAATCCAGGGTTAGCTGGCTTTGGAGGGGTTATAAGAGATGAAAAGGGTCAAATAAAGAAAATCTTCCATGGCCACTTGGGCAAGGCTACTAACAACATGGCAGAGCTTATGGCACTAGAACAAGGCTTGGAAATTCTGTTAGTTTCTAATGTGCACAATGTCATCATAGAAGCAGATTCAGAATTGATTATTAGAGCAGCCCAAAAAATCTATAATGGTACTTCTCCAAACAAAGTTTCAAAGCACTGGAGGCTTTTGCAAGTCTTTCACCGAATCCAATCCCACCTGCAAACCTTAAAAATGGTCGGCTTTGTCCATGTGAAGAGGAAAGCTAACATGTTAGTGGATCGCTTGGCGAATGAGGGGGTCACCAACATGGATAGGGATTCTCGGTTTGAATGGGATCTTGTACCCCTAGGCAAGCTATTGGAGGATTGTCTCTGTCAGGCGGACAAAGATATAGAGCTATGGATTCATAGGAAGGAATAGGATGGTACAGAAGACAGGAGGGAGGAAAGGGTACCCTAAATTGTTTGCCCTCATGGGGGGTGGGTCACAGTCCACAGCTCAATACTCCCTCGGACCTACTCTAGATGCACTACAGACTGGGTCATCTATGGAACATATCTTTAGGTGGAAAGGTTGATGGTGTTTTTGGTTCAACTGTGATTTTGGAAGGACGGCACAAGAACTGTCCGATGCACTTGATCTATGACAACCACTTGGCGAAAGAGCACGGTAGTTATTCTGCAAGGTACAGTTTTCCAAAACCACAAGAGGTTTATCGGGCGGGATCTAAGTGGTATCGGGTTTTTTGGAGGAAGGCCCCAATTCCACTCATCAGGCAACACGTAGCAGGGAGAGGTGAGAGAATACCGCTCGTATCAGACGGTTATTCCTCGTGCGACTTGTCCACCCGATATCTCTGTACACCGTTGGATCATTGGCAGGAGATCAATGGTGTATGGTTGATCGTGCAAGTTAGCTTGGATCTCGGACTCGAAAAAAGTTTAGAGGGCGGGAATAAAGTTTACGTCGGGTCCGTAAGAATGGTTTGGTGTGGGTTGTTGTGGGCCCGCGGTTGTGGGTGTTATTGTGGGCCGCGGTTGGTGTTGTGGTTGTGGGTCTGAGCGGGCCCAGTGGAGACTAATAGGTCGACTCGGATGGTGAGCGACTCTGCTTGCTCTTTAAAGCTTCTTGTTGATCTTCCTGGTTGAAAGTCTGATGGACCCTCACTTGAAGCTTCTTCCAAAGGCTCGTTTTCTATCAACACTAGACAACATGATCAAATGATCTTCTGTTTGCCTGCTGTCCATTGTTAATGGAGGTAACTCCCAGGTTGTTTTGTTTGGACTGCACATGGTTTTGGTTGAGTGGTTCGGCTTTTGTTTGCACAACTGCTGGTTGAACTCTCATGGGACTACTACTTGTAATTTATGTATTTTTAACTTGATTAATAGAAGGTCCTACTCTTACCTAATAAAAAAAAAAGCTTTTAAAAATCATGAGTGCTCTGCTAAGGGGGAGGTATGAAATTCCAAAAGAATCTTTTGCTTGAGTTGGGAATTCTTACAAATATATAAGCGATCTTTGTACCATAATGAATCATTTTTCCAGCTAAATGTATTAGATGTACTAGGATCTTCCTGCAACTTTTGAATGACTGCCCACACCTCTTCATCATTCTTCCATTAATCTCTTGCTTCGGTTATCCAATTAGGTTGGGTAATAGAAATGTCACAAAGCAATGCTTCCACATTATCATCCTTTCTTAAGAGTGCATATGCAACAACATTTTTCCTCCCTTTTTTGTAGATGATTTCAAAATCATAGCCCAACATCTTTGTGACCCATTTTTGTTGCACTTCTGAAGATAATATTTGTTCCAAAAAGTATTTAAGGCTACCATGATCTATTTTTACCTTGAAGTGTATTCCCATTAGGTAAGGTCACCATTGATTTAGTGCATGTACTATTGCCAACATTTCCTTCTCACAAATAGGATTGTGTAAATACTTTCCCTTGATTGGATGATTTTCAAAATAAATGGTTCTTCCTTCTTGAATTTAAACAAAAATTCCATTTCCCAAGGCATCGCATTTCGCAATAAACTTTTTTGTAAAGTATGGTGTTGCTAAGACTAGTGCTTGGCACATTTCCTCTTTAAGATGCTCAAAGGACTTAGTTTCTTATGGAGTCTAAGAAAATGCATATTTCTTCAGTAATGTTGTCAGAGGTGACTCTATTCTCCCATAATCCTTAACAAAATTGTGATAATACCCTATCAACATGAGAAATACTCAAAGATGCTTTATGGTTGTGGGGATTTTCCATTCCTTAATGTCTTTAATTATGTTAGGGTCTACCTTAACACTCTCATGAGATACAATATGACCCAAACATTCCACCTCTTGTACTCTAAAGAAACATTTGGAGGTTTTTGCATATAATTGTTTCTCCTCCAATAGTTTGAGCACCTTATCAACATGTTGAACATGATCCTTCCAAGACTTGTTTTAAATTAGTATATCACCAAAAAATACTAACTCAAATTTTCTAAGGAAGAGTTTGAAAATGGAATTCATCAAACCTTGAAATGTGGAAGGTGCATTAGTAAGGCCAAAAGGCATGACCAAAATTCATAATGACCCTCATGAGTTCTAAATGTTTTTTTCATAATGTATTCAGTCTTCATTCTAATTTGATGATATCCTGAATGAAGATCCAACTTGGTGAAGTAAATTGCTCCATGTAATTCATCCAATAATTCATCAATGATAGGAATGGGAAATTTATATTTAATAGTGACCTTGTTGAGCTCCCTATAATCCAAAAACATACACCATGATCCATCCTTCTTGTGCACCAATACTACTAGAGCAGAGAAAGAATTTTGACTAGGTTGAATTATACCATCCTCTATCATTTATGCAACCATATTTTTAATTTCACTCTTTTAGGCATAGGGATATATGTAAGGTCTAATGTTTGGAGGAACACTTCTTGGAATCAAATGAATAGCATGATCATGATCACGAATAGGTGGGAGGCCTTTGGGAGCCTCAAATACTTTGGAATGATTGTCCAAGTCTTTTTGGAGATCTGGAAAAATAGATGATTTTGATGTTCAAACCTCTAGTGAGCATAATTGTGCAATTACGCCCTGTTGTTATTTCTTCAGAATATTTGTCATGCCATTATAGATGATTATCTTTCCTAGTTTCCCTGCGATGCCCCTTAATTCAACTTCATTTCATTCCCAAAAAATAGTCAAGAAAAGTTCTTGAAAATTAAAAGCTATCATCCCCAAAGATTGTAACCATTGGAATTCTAGTACAACATCAACACCACCCATTGGAATGGATAGAATTGGACTATTAAATAGATATTACCCCATGGCTAGCTTGATGTTATGGCACTTTCCAGAGAAATTTATAGTTACTCCATTTGCAACCATCACTTCACACTCTAGTGTTGTATAAAGGAAGCAATTCAATTCCCTAGCTATCTTACAATGAATAAAATTATGGGTACTACCTGAATAAATCAACACTATTACCTTTTTATTATTAATATATCCTTATATATTGAGAGTTTAAGGAGTGGTAATTCCTACCAATGCATTACAAGATATGGTCGGATTCATTTCTTCTTCTTTGGGGACGGTTCTTGGTGCAGATCCTCCTCTTTTGATGTTTCTTGTTCCTTTTGTTCCTCCTCTTCACAATCTATGTAGAATAATTTATTCTCAATACACTTATGAATGTTAATGTATTTTCTATCACAATTGTAACAAAGCCCTTTTGTTATTTTTCCCTCCAATTGTTGCGGTGTCAACCTTGTAGGTTGTGGAAGGCTAGGAGAAGTAACGCTTCCATCTTTATAGCTGTGAGTGGTAGACTTCCTTGTTGCCATAATTTTGTTTTCAACTTTTCTTGCCACCTTAAATTCCTTCTCCAATGGATCAGGTTCCCAAAGGAGAACTTCATGTTGGATGTTATCCTTTAAATTCCCTATGAATACATCAATCCTATGCTCCTATGGTATATCAGTTACCCTGAAGTCCTCAATGTGCTCTGCCTTTGAACCCTTTTGTTTGAAACTTATCAATTAGATAAAGAAGGGAAGGTGTCACTCTTTGTATCCTCACAATGTGATATCATTTCCTCCGTAATAATTGACCAAGTGACAAGTGGTTTATGAAAACAAGGCCATTGATATCATACAAAATGATTGGGCTCTAAATATAAGATGCAATTTGTACCTTTTGTGTGTGTTGCACATCATGGAGATCAAAATATTGCTCCATTTGTAGTATCCATGTTACTAGATCCTTGCCATCAAACTTCCTCAAATCGATCTTTGGAATGTGGTGTTTCTTAAATCCAACATTGGAGTCTCTAAAATCATAATTCATGTTCATTTTGTCCTCATCATGAGTTCCATGGAATACCTTTTCGCCATTAGGAAGCATTTCTTTTAACAATTTTGTCAAACCTTCCTGCAAACCATACATGTCTGCTTTTAAACCATTCTTCAAACCATCCATCTTAGCTTCCATTTCATTTTTGGTTACTCTTTGCGAGAGAGAAATTTGTTTCACTTGGTCACATAATTTTGATATATCATGTTGCATTTCTTCCTCTTCTTCATGTGTCATAGAAGAGATTTCTGGTTGCTTACTAGGTGTGTCCATATTTTGTTTTTTTGAGGCATTTTGGAATCAAGAAATGATATCTACACTTTACTATGCCCTTTGAATCACTTCAAACTGATTTTCCAAACAAACGTTACGAAAAATTTAAAACAAATACACACCTTTTTCTTTCTTTTCTTGGAGTTTGACATTGAAATTGTTGTATCTCTATAATTTCAAATCTCCAAGTTTTGAAATTGCATCCTATGTTAGCCCTATGAGTCTTCTTTCCAACCCCACAATTAAGTCTGATATTGGATTCTTCAAGAAAGAGTTATGCCCAATCTCCCACGATGACCTGATTATAGATTGTTTCAGTAGAGCGAACTTGTACGAAGTGCCACGTGTCATTGTTTCTTACCTTTGGCCCTAAAAATGATACATGACAAACTATAGTCCATGAAATTTCATTAAATTTTTACTAAATTCAAATATAATGCTTGTAGAGAAATTTATGATGATTTTCCCTAGGTCACCTGTTTGAGAGTGTATTCTAGAGCCTGCAAAAAACCCTAACTTCGTCGGGTCATATCTCTAAAAATATAGTGAACCAAGATATTAAATTTGCACAAAAAGTTCACTAATAGTTCGGCTCCACGTGGTTGTAATTTAAACTTTTGAATCCTTGCAGAAAAAAAGTTATAGCAAAAATTCTAATATGGCCTATTTGAAGAAGTGAAACCCTAGAATCCAAAGCTCTGTTACCAAATGTTATGCAACCAACTCACAAAATAGAT
Organism: Pinus tabuliformis; assembly: GCA_031772625.1. Classification (NCBI taxonomy): domain Eukaryota; kingdom Viridiplantae; phylum Streptophyta; class Pinopsida; order Pinales; family Pinaceae; genus Pinus; species Pinus tabuliformis. The sequence continues at coordinate 851,797,413 of CM062820.1, read as the reverse complement.
GAACGACTTGAGAAATAGCCTCTTCGAGGGGGAAACATCCTTTACATCACATAAATGAACAATTCTTGGATGATACAAATGATAAAACCTCCTTGGTATATATAGGATTCTAAGGGGTCACAATATAATTAGAACCTACTTAGCAATAATAATGTAAGGGCACAACAACAAAAATAGCGGGCTTCTATGGGGCACAAAAATAACAACGTGGGGAATACATGGGCACAACAATAACAATAGGTCTACACTAACAATAACAATAATGGTAATACACTAGTATTTTAGGGACCTGACAGTGACTTACTCATTGATGGCATTCTTCCTCAAACCATCAAAGGCTTGTGGGGATTGATGTTATTCTTCATGTAGCATGCACAAGAGAGAATATTACTTGCTTGGAGGATGCCTTAGATGAGGAGTGGTGGATATTTGAAAAGAGCGCATTGAGCCCTAGATAACATGGAGTTGTTTAGTTCTTGCATGGAGGCTTACTTTTGACTTAAAGATGCTTGGGTTGAGGGTCTGGACATGTAGGTGGTTGGACCTACAGGAGGCACATGGCCTATAATATGTGTTAGAGCCATGGAGCACCTAGAAGAGTGTTGGGATTTGGATGAAGCACAATATTTCCATGAATTATTTCTTTTGGATTGCCATCACCTTGGAGATTGACATGTTTCTATTATAGATGGAGAACTTCACTTGTGTGGACTTGTATCCTGTAGGTTGATTATAATGGACTACATCCCCTAGTAATTGTGTGTCTCCCTTCACCTCACATATAAATAGAGGAAGGAGAGAGTCATTCTCATTCTTGGATAGCTTAATCATTATTTCACTTGTATCTATATGTGAGAAGAGGAGTGCTAGTCTCTCTCTCTTTATCTTATTAACTATTCTTTGTATTTTATCTCTCTTTTCCTTAAGGTGCTAGGGTTTCATGGAGAATTCTTGAATTTTAGGGTTAGGGTTTTTGTTCCCTAAAGTGACATTGCGGGTTTGTAAATTAACCCTAGGTTATACTTTCTGAAGAGGAAGAGAAGAAGGTATGCCTTGCATGAGGCCATGGAGGACATGCTAGAGATGTTCTAGCTTGTTGAAGGATGTTTGATGGAGATAATTTTTTTTTGGTTTTCATAGCTTCTTTTTTTTGTAAATAAAGATATTATATTGCATTATGGAAAATAATAATACATAATGAAAATCGACCTACAGATGACCACATACAAAAAAGGGAACCGTCTAGGAGATGGCCAGAGAACAAAATACAAGGCACATAAAAGGAACGTTAACATTAACAACTAAGAAAAATGATCACAAAACTCAATAGTTGCAACCATCGTCGAGCAAGAACTCCATAACACAAGGGGAAAACATTCCATAACTAACATATATACCTAACACAAGGGGAACACATTACATAACTAACATAGATACCGATGCTAAACCTACTGACTCCAATCCCAGTACCATTCATGATTTCATCATAACATGAATCTACCAAACATAGAAAGCCTGAGAACTTTCGAAGTGTCAAATTAGAAAGCCATAGATCAAGGGAAGTCATCCAGAGAACAACCACCATCTTACATGTCCAAAGAGCTAATGTCAAACACCTTGACAACCAACATAATAAGGAGCCATGGTAGACATCCAAACTACATGAGGAGAACCTTATTCTAACACCAGTCATAACTTTCTAAAAGGGCACCAATACACCAAACATACTTAAACCAAAAGAGCACTAAGACTTCACTATTGCCTTGAGATAAACATGACCAAACAATTGCGATTTCCATAACAAACCATCACAAAATGAAGCAAAACTAAGTAACCATAAGAGACACTTATTTTGACATAAGCAACGTGGGTTCTAGAGAGCTAGCAAACAATGTTCCAACAAGGTATACAAGGGGGTCCGTGAGATCCCTTGTAGTTGAATCTGAGACTAAATTGTTCTCCACATGACTCAGGTGTGCATCAATGCCATTGATTTTGAACATAACATTCCTTAATATTCACTTGGTGTCCTCCAATCCAGAGAAAATGTTATAACTATTAATCTGTTGCCTTTAAATAGTAATTGTAGCAAAGATTCCAATTGCAGATGCGTAGAGAAGGAATTCAAGAAGAACAATATTTCTTTCCGAATTTTCCCAGGGTTAGAATTCCTGAGCAAATTTTCATTGCCAATATCCGAGTCTGAGAAATATGGGCGTTCCTAGACTCCTTGGATCCCAGAATCATTATTTCCTTGCACACCTCCATAGGTACAAAATTGAAGAAGGTCAAAATTGAATCACTTGCAAACATGCGACCCCATCTGACTCCAACATGACCAAAACCACCCCTGCGACTTGCCATGTGTTGGCGGGGAGGCATGCTATCCAACACCAGGGAACAAGAAAAACAACCAATTGATGGACCTCGACCAACAAAACATGGTTTTCATAGCTAGGGCTCTAGAGAACTTGAAATATTGTACCAACTTGTGATAGGTTGTGACTATGTACATGGACTTCTTTTCTTCTTTCTATACATGAAGCTTTCAATGATCCAAAATTATCTTTTTGCATATTTGATTTCCAATTATTTTTGGCTTCATGGTTTGATAATTTCTAACACTTATATTTTTTGTTTATTTGGCAAAAGGTTAAGATTGAAATTGTTTAGAGTTTTGATATTGATCTTGAAAATATTCAAGTAGATTCACTGAAATAATTTTTTTTTTGTCATTAAGTGATTTGTAGCTCTAATTTATAATTAAAAAGATTGCTCTTAGGAACTTAAATATTTTGCATAAATTCGATATATTTTCTCTTAAATTAATTAGTATATTAAAATTATTGTGAAATGAAATAATGTCCATAGTAAATTATATTTCAATTCATTCTTAAAATAATAATTAACCAATTAAATCTAAAAAGCTAAACTAAGAATGAAATTATTAAATTTATATTTATATTTTTATTCCTATAAAACTATATTTCATTTTTTTTTAAATTTTAAATTTATATTTTTATTCATATAAAACTTTATTTCATTTTTTTATTTTTTTTAATACCGGCTTGACTATTATTCCTCTTATTAAGATATTTACTGCTTTACACCCCTAAAATCTCTATGCCACACCTAGTTAAACGTCATGTGTGGACTTCAAATACATCAAATAGACAATACCAATGTGTTTATCTCAAAAAGGATTATTGGTTCTCTAATTATTTATCCAATCATATGTATTACAACATAGAATCTCAATTAGTGACACTGGTCACTTGATTAATCAAAGGATTCGTGAGCATGCTGTTGACATCAATCATGGCAGGCCCCGCTCCTCTGCTTTGGCAGAGCATGCAGATAATCTAAGCATCACATCTACATTGAGGAGGCTCAAGTCATTGCTAGGGTTAGTCATTTCCATCATTGTAAATTGGGGGAGGCCCTAGAAATTGAAAAAAGACCCAATAATTTGAATAGAGATGATGGTTGGAATATTAGTAGAATTTGGGTCCCTGTTCTGTCCTCCTAGTTTTTTATGCTTCTTTTTGGGATTTATTTCGTTTGTTTGTTTATCTATGTAGGTATTGGTGTCCTTTTTATAGTATTTGTTGTTGATTTATTCTTCATTAGAGTTTATTTTCTTGATCCTTCGTGTTTTTTATGTATTTTATCATCCTATTCGTTCTTAAATCCTTTTAGTATTTTTGTTATTTATTTAATGAGCCTCAACCCCATATTTTGTTGTTGGCCCTGTTTTATTTATTGATTACTTTTCTTTGAATATATATATATATATATATATATATATATATATATATATTATTTTTATTTTTTTTGACTTGTGTATATTTTTGTTTTATTTTATTTATTTTTCCATTAATTATTTTTAATTTAGTTTATTTTATTTCCATTAATTATTTTATTTATTAAATGATCTTGTCTCGATTAGGGTCTTGACTCCTTTTTATAATTTTTTACTTCCCTCGTTTAGAGTGTTTTTTTTTGTATTTAAATTAAATTTAAATACTATTTTTCAAAAACTAGCTGTTTACTATAGTGGTTAGTTATTAATTTTTGATTTTAATAAATTAATAAATTAATATCATAATTTAAATATTATTTTTCAAAAACTAGTAATATTTGGTTTTAATAAATTATTTTAAATATTATTTTTCAAAAACTAGTCGTTTAATATAGCCGTTACTTATTAATGTTTTTTAATAAATTAATAAACTACTATCATTTTTTTTGTAAGCTTAGGTGGGACCTTCTCATTTTCGAGTTTTTCCATGTCCGTTATTCACCCCATTTCCAGGGAGGGTAGCACAAGAATCGAACCCAAGATCTCCGGTTCGGTGAGACTTCATTTCCACGGCCATTGCCACTTGAGCTACCCAATGCGGACAAATAAACTACTATCATTATTTAAATATTATTTTTCAAAAATTAGTAATATTTGGTTTTAATAAATTAATTTAAATATTATTTTTCAAAAACTAGCCGTTTAATATAGCCGTTACTTACCAATATATATATTTTTAAATAATAATAAATTGATATCATAATTTAAATATTATTGTTCAAATATAGCCATTACTTGAAATTATGTCTCTACATTGCTCTCTATCTAAGAATTTGCCATGGTATGCCTCTTCATCTGGTCTTGATGATGAACCACACTTGTTGGTTCGAAACGCGTCGGCCAAAAATTTCTCTTATGTGATTTCTAGTGAAAGACTTTGCTTAATTCATTATGGATCACAAAAGCTTGAATACAGAAATTCATGGCAATGTATTTTGTCTTGTAAAAGAAGCACAAAAAGCCTTTTAAAATATGTATGAGAGGAAGTTCACAATAAATATTGTTTTTTAACTAATAATATGAGTATGTTGAAATGGTTTTTTTGAAGATGTGCCAATCATGTTATTATCACATGATAATTTTGTAAATAATTAGTGAGTAATGTGATGATATTAAAGGAATGATATGTGGATATTATATGTGGTAGTTTACTTGAGTCATGGAAATTGAATAATAGATGGAAAGTATATACAATGATTTATCCAAGTCATGAAAATTGAATAATAGGTGGAAATTATATACAGTGATTTATCTAAGTCATGAAAATTTATAGTGATATATTTTTGGGAATATGGTTAGAGTTTTTGAATCTCAACAAATTATTAAGGAAATTTTTATAAAGAGGGAAGGTAATAGAAATTTAAAAGAGTAAATGGAAGGGTTAATGTTATATTCCCATAGGTTTCATTCTATTACGTTGATGAACAAGTATTAAGGTTAAGGAAAATATTTATTATGGGTATTGTTAGAAGGGATAAGCAAATAATTAGTGTCTAAAACATAACAATAAAACGATAAGAATATGACCTAGGAAAATAAGGTAGATGATGGTACTGTGTTGGGAAAAATATCTATTCTCCAGAGGTAACTTTGTAGGAGAGATCCAATATAGTTGGTGGATCAAATTTGGGGCATCTTGTCACATGTGTCTTAACTTAAGAGTGGTCTTATTAGAATTGGAAGTGGGAAGAAAGAAGGAAAGTGTACGTGGGGAACGATGTCCATGTTAAAGATTAGAGACCTATGTTAGTTATATTGTGAATTAATGAGGTAAAGGAAATATGACAAGATATTACATGCGTTATAGATTAAGAAAAACTTGTTGTTGGCAAGAAAGATGGTGAGTGCTAATGTTACAATCATCTTTAATAATTTGAAATGTTTGTTGCAAAGGAATTACAATGATTTATTTAGGGGTGTCAAAAAAGAGGCTTGCACAAATTTGTTAGGATGTCAACAATTAGATAATTTATGTCAACATTGATAGAGAAATTGGTAGGGAAATTTATTGGTGTGAATAGAGGATACTAATGTGCCCTCGGTAATTGTTATCAATTATAGGCTCATATTATGTCATAAAAAAATATGACATCTTGGTGCTAGGGATCTGGAAAGGGTAAGTAATATGGTTTGTAGAATCAACAAGTTTTGTGGCTATAATGTGATTCTAGGGTTTTATTACAATTATGTCATGAAAAAGGAGCCTAAGAAGGACTTTCACCCAAGTTGATCATGGAAGTGACTTGTAGTGTTAGTCTTCTTGATATATATGGATGTGTGTGGATTAATAGAAATAAGGCTAAAAGGAGGTGCCAAGTACATTATTATGTTTACCAATGAACATTATCGAAATAATTTTTTCTCCTTCTTAAAAAGAAATATGAGGTGTTCAAAAAGTACAAGAAGTTTAAGATACTTTTTAAGAAGTAGAATGGTCGATACATCAAGGAACTAATATGAGTTTATGGTGAAGATTGATGGATATTAACAATAGGTAAAGTGGACGACTATTCCTTACATTCATAAGATTATAAAGTGGACAAATAAAATAATCATATGTTGGTTAAGTATGAAGAGTACAAAGATATAAGTGATGGTGATATACATGAATATTTTCTTTTTCACAAAGTCGGTTGTTAGATGTATTCAAAAAAGGAAGGGGAGACTAAGCTCCGGTGTTACATTGGAAGAGCTCATAGTATGAGCTTGCAGCTGAATTACATTGAGACATTCCATTGGAATGCTTTTATAAACTGATTGAAAGATTCTAGCACAAGTGTAGATTCTGATAAATTGAGACAAAAGCAAGCTGACTTTACAATACATCTAGTCTATACTTATGTGATTGATCTGTCGAGCAGTGGAATCCTCCGGGTGGCTGTCAGCTTCTGCAACTTTTGCACTAGAGGAACTGGTACTTGGGGCATTGAGCTTGTCCATCATAAACTTGAGAATCTCAACAAACTCCTGAATGTGCGCACAGGTATTTGATAGAGCATTGAATTGCTCCTGCAGAGAAGAGATGCGGTGAAGGAAGAGGTTGAGATCGACCTCATATTTGGCTGTGATAATCCTTGTAGCAGCATCAATTTTTTCATCCAGGAGATGCTGATGTGTTCTGACTTGTTCAAGTTCAGCTTGAAGATCACGACAATGAAGACAATCTTCACTGCAATCCATCCAAAGAGATTCAAAACTAGCCTGGAGTGACACTGGAAAAGGGCTCTCACAAGCTGTTGCGGAGACACCAGGAACGGGTCTGAAGGTGATATCAGACTTGGATTTAGAGGCTAAAACAGGGCAATAGGAAGCGCTAATGGCTAGAACAGAGGTGCAGTGAGGCAAAGAGGCGGACCTTATTATAGCGGATAGGAGGGGTCGGGCATTAGGGAGCCTGAGAAAAGAGGCGTGACCATTAAGAGAGATCGATAGCCGACTGATAGCCACTGCAGAGGAGGCAAAGAGATCAATGAACATGGAGATGGGGGCTTGCAGTTGAAGGGGAGGCTTCCTGAAATAAATAATAGGCGGGCAGAGACTTATGGAGTACCGGATCACGTGGTAGAGGCATGGGCGATCACGGATATTACAGGAAAAGTTTAGGTTCAGAAGAGCAGCAAATCCTGCGATGAGATACGAATGGATTTTCGGCGATTTGCGACAGTATGCATCAGATTTACTGTGGATTTGATCAGGGTACTTTTTTGCAGAAGCGCGGTTCATTGGAAAAAAACAGCTAGAAACAATCATGGATATCAAGGGATGAATTGGTGTAGGTCCTCATTGTTGCAGAGAATGCTTCCTTTAGGCCGTGAGCAAGCTTGACTGGCCCTTTTGTCAGCTTCTCGATTAATGGAACGAAGGACGTGATAGAAATGGTACTCCTGATCATGAGATATCAGGACTTTGCATCGACTGATGGTTTGCTGCAAGAAAATGTTGGAAGCTTTCCGTCTACTGTTCATTAAACTAATTATGATGGCAGAGTCGCCAAAGATGAGGGCTTTTTTGATCCCCTGGGCCTGTAACTGAAGAATGCCTTGATAGAGGCCTAGAGCTTCGGCCCTGTTATTTGAGAGGATTCCCAATCCCCATTCATAGGAGATTAAGGGTTCACCTGAGGGGTTGTAGATAATGCCCCCTACTCCCGCAGCTCCCGGGTTTGATTTAGAAGCTCCGTCAAAAAATAAGGAATGGGAGTTACTTGTGTGAAGCCAATTGCTGAAATCGTCCTGTTTTAAGCGAATTTTCCAACTGAGACTGTTTGTTTTGCCCAGGTTACTACAGACTTTCACTGTTGAAGGGATACTGATCTTGTCAAGTAGATTTCTTATGAAGTCTCTTTCCTCAGTCCATAGACTAGTGATATCAATTTTTTTGGTGATCTTGGAAGCAATAGTTTCGATCGCCAGACTTTTTGCCTTGATGTAAAGGTGCCTGATCGAAGTCTCTTTGTCTCTAAATATCATGCTGTTCCGAGCAATCCAGATCCTCCATAAAAGAGAAAATGGGAGGGCGTCCCACACTCTCTTAGCTGGATTATGCTTCATGGATTGCCAAGGGTAGTTTCTTTTCCAGTTATTTAGAGCTTCGTCAATGGAGTGTTGAGAATTCCAGATGGGAGGCACGGAGGGGTTGATGTTGTTCCAGCATGAGACTGCAAAAGGACATGAGATAAAAAGATGTTGTATAGACTCCTCTGCTTCTTTGCAGTTAGGGCATCTGGAGGGTCTGGAAATACCTCTTTTTTTGAGGTTCTCTGCAGTGAGAGTTTTTCCTTTCAAGAGAGTCCACATGAAGAATTTAACCTTTGGAATTGCTTCTGCTTTCTTTAAAGTCTTCCAGTGTATCCATGCTGGCGCTGGGTGTTCCTTGTTGTTTAAGTAATCATAGCCTGCTTTAATTGAGTAACTGGTTCCTGTAGGGTCCCATCTAAATTCATCCTTGTCATTTTTGAAGGTGGGTGCAATGTTGTGCAGATGATTGCAAAAAATGTCAAAGCTGCCTTTGAGATGATGAGGGATGGGAGGAAATTTCCATCGCATCCAAACATGGGTTATTGCATCCCATTGAGAGATTTGGCCTAAATTACATATACCTTTACTTTGGAGAAAGAGAATTATGGAATCCATACCTGGGAGGCTGTTGATTGGTGGGTTTCCCATGATTTTATCAGAGCCGATGTTGACATTCATACCTCCTTTTGGCACCTTGGAAACGTTTTGCGCCATGAATGTAATGGCTTTTTTACAAAGCTTCCAAATCTTTGTGCAGTTTCTGTTGGGAATCTCAGTCGTAAGCAGATGCAGCCTTGGCTGATTGAGGTATTTTGCCTCCAAGACTTTTTTCCACCAGGCTGTTTGGTTTTCCATAAGTCTCCATATCAACTTTCCACCAAAAGCTAAATTCATGAGTGTTGGAGATCTAATGCCAAGGCCTCCTTTCTCTTGGTTTTGGGTGACTTGTTTCCACCCCACCAGGTTGAATTTTTTCTTCTCGTTCTTCCCTCCCTGCCAGAGAAAGAATCTGAGAACACTGTCCATTTTGCGAAGAAAGGAAGCTGGAGCTTGAGCCAGGGAAAATTGATAGAGGGGAAGAGAGGAAAGGCCCGATTTGAGAAGCACTAGTCACCCAGCTGGATTGAGCCAAGAAGTTCCCCACTTCTGAACTTTTCTTTTCATTTTGTCTAAAGTTAGATCCCAGACATCTGCCCTTGCATTCCCTATACTCACCGGCATTCCCAGGTAACTGAAATAGTCCCAGTTTAACTTACAAGGGACACCAAAAATGTTAGCAATACTTTGAATCGTTTGAGCTGAAGCATTCCATCCGTAAATACAGCTTTTGAGATGGTTAATCTGGCCCCCTGAGTATCTCATGAATTTATCTAGCAAGGATTTGAATCTTCGAGCTATAATTGTGGTCACCCCACCCAATAGCAGAGTATCTTCGGCGAATTGGGAGTGGTTGATATTTTTATGCCATCTTCAAATTTAATGCCAGTGATGAGGCCTGCCTGCCTCTTATGGTCAAGCGCACAACTAAATGATTCTGCCATTAAGATAAAGAGATATGGAGATAAGGGGCAGCCTTGTCTTAATCCTCTTGAGGATTGGAAGGAGGGTCCAGGTCTACCGTTGATAAGGGGAGCAATCCATGGGCCAGAGATACAGGCTCTTATGATATTAAGAAAGAAGGGAGAGAAGCCCATTTTCTAGAGAACCACAAAGAGGAAAGAATGCCTTACCCTATTAAAGGCATTGGCCAAGTCTAATTTCAAAATAAAGCCCTTTTCGTTCCTTGAATGGCTTGAATGTATGGCTTCCTGAACCAAGAGAATAGAGTCTGAGATTTGTCTATTAGCCATAAAGCCTCCTTGGTTTTCAGAAATTAGCATCGGTAAGAGGGGTTTGAGGCGTGAGGCTAGGATTTTAGTGAAGATTTTGTAGGAAGAGTTGCATAATGATATTGGCCTGAAGCGGGAGAAACTGGAAGGGCGGTTCTCCTTTGGAATGAGGGCCAAATGTGTAGAGTTTGTATAACCTCCTATTTTACCTTTCCTCTGAATCCACTTGAAGTATTTAATGAGATCCTTTTTTATCAAATCCCAATATTCTCTGTAAAAGCATATTGAGAATCCATCTGGTCCGGGTGCCTTGTTAGGTTGAAGGCTCCAAGTTGCTTCCTATATTTCTTCCTCTTTTATCTCTTTTATCAAATTTTTGTTTAAATCTGCCGTGACTTTGGTTGGCAAGTGCTGCAGGAGGTCATCAAAGAGTTCTTCCTCCCCTGTTTCAGTTAAGAGCTCCTTGAAATGGTTTGTGGCATCCCCTTTGATATCTGTTTGGTCAGTGTGTTGAGTCCCTGCATTGTCTACGATGACTGTTATGTTGTTTTTGATTTGCCGTGCAGTGGCTTGCTTGTGAAAGGAGGAGGTATTCTTATCTCCGCTTTTCAACCAGGTTTGCCTAGATTTTATGCACCATTTTTCTTGCTCCTCTCTTTTGATGTTGCACAATTGATTGTATAGTTTTTCTTCTTGAGTCTTTTCATTCTGACGGTACTCTTGATTATCTATTACACATTCGAGGTCTTCAATTTTTGATTTCAGCTCTCGTTTTTTTTCCTCAGGTTCATTGTATTGCATTTTGGCCCAATTTTTGAGCGCTTTTTTCACATTTCTTAACTTGTTCTCCCATATAAAACCCAGAGATCCTTCAATATGTTGACCCCAGGTTTGCTGGATAATATTTTTAGCTGCTTGGTAATCGCTCCATATGTGATTATATTTGAATGGAAGAGGCCCAAGGGGGCAGTGCATATCCATGGCTAAGGTGATTGGGTAGTGATTTGAGACCGCAAAAGGAAAAATATAGGAGTTGACAACTGAAAAAGAGGAAATAAAGGAGATATTGACTAGAAATCGATCCAGTCTCTCCATTATATTGCTGCTACCCAATCTGCGATTACTCCAAGTGTATTTTTGGTTTTTTGGAATGATATCTATTAGATCATCGTTTTGCATCATGTTTTCCAGATCGTTTCTGAATGGGTTTGGCGTAAAGCTTCCCCCACACTTTTCATTCGCATGTAAAATTAAATTGAAATCGCCTCCTAAGATGATGTTGCTGCTGTCTTCTTCCATTATATTTTTGTTGAGAGAATCCCAGCAAACTTCTTTGTCCCTGTAATGGATAGGGGCGTAGACATTAAAAATAACAATCTACTGTTTGCTCATGTTGTCCCTCAACACTGTCTTTATCCAATGCTGTTCTATTAGTTCAGCTTCACTGTTCCACTCTTCCTGGCTCCAAATGGTAGTAATCCCGCCAGAGGCCCCTCTGGCTTCACAAGTACTTCCTTTATAACACTTATGACGATCAATGATCTTGTTGATTTCTGACTCTCTTTGTTTTGTTTCCTGTAATAAGATAATGGATGGTTTCTCTTGATTTATAAGATCTTTTAGGGCGTTGGTTTTGGAGGGATGCCCGAGTCCCCTGCTGTTCCATGAAAGGATTTTAATCATTTCAAAACTGTGATTCGAGGAGGTGCTCTACCTCCCTTGTCTTTGCTTGCTGTTTCTTGATCTTTTGTGCCCTGAATGTAAGATTCTATAGGATTATGGAGTCCTAGAGCTATATCTTTTTGTGCGTTCTCATCCCTATGCTGTTTGGAAGTCTTTCTTCTTGGATTCTTTTGACCATCTAGAGAGGATCCCTGATCCTTGGAGTTTCCACGAGTAATTCTGGGAGGGAGAGGATCTGATAATAGGTGGGAGGGAATGGTCATGGAATGGGGGGAAGAGGGGGGCTCAGAATGATTCAAAGGAGTAGGATCATCTTCGGGGAGGGAGAGGACGTGGAAGGGGTTGGAGGAAGGAGGAGATGGAAGAGGTTTCAACAGGTCAGAAGATTGGGGCGGATGAGGGGAAGAAGGAAGAGGGGACGAGGGTGGGGGGGAGGGGTTATGAGAGGTGGGAGGGGGAAGATTGGAGGGTCCAGCTTCACTGGGAAATTTTTGGCCAAGGGTTGTTTTTTTCTTTTTGGCCACTTCCCATTGCTCTTATTGCATATTATTATCAACATTAGAAAGCTTAGTGCAATGGTTAGTAAAATGACCGTACTCGTGACATACCTTACACTTGAAAGGGATCTGCTCATAGTCGAGTTGCTGAATGTGCGACCAGTCGTCAACTTTGAGCTTGATGGCTTCTGGAAGACCTTTACCCAGATCAACCTCGAAACATATATGGGCACATGCCTGCATATTATCTCTTGGCTCGCTCCGATCAATGTATTTTCTGACTGCATTTCCAATGGCGCACACTGACTCATCTCCCCAGCAATGCAATGGGAGATGAGGGAGACGAACCCAAATATGAACCACATTAGGGATATCTAGCTCCGGGTCGAAGTCCAGCATCCATTTGTTTAAGTACAAGCCTCTAGAATCCATGAAGTAAGGGCCATTGCGAAATATCAAATCCTTGTCTTCCTTTGTCTCAAAATGAAAAATGAAGTATCCCTTTCCGCAGAATCTGATAGAAAATTTCCCTTGAATTTTATCTATCTAGTTCCTTTCCACCCACCTTTGAACAGTTTTTGGTGAGGTCCAGAGACCTATAAATTGCCCTATCAGTCCCTTTTCTGCCAGAGAAAGAGCAGCCATTCTGGGCAAAGTAGAGGGGAGAGAAACTTCCTGTAACCCCTCGATTTTTTTTACAAACTTGGAAATTGGAGGGCGAGCATGTTGGGGTGGTAAGGAGTTTATAAGCATAGAAAATTCTTGTTGTTGAGCCGCCTCCTCCGGTGGAGCCTCCAGAGGGGCTATCTGAGCAGCTACGGAGCGATCCAAGGAAGGAATAGGCGGTCTCGCGCACAAGAGTCTTCAAATAGTTGCAGGCGGTGGCTGCAGTAGGAGAACGTGCACTAGGTCTCTAAGTCAGGATGGTGATATACATGAATATTGGGAACTAACTCTCAATAATGAGGTTACATGACATTATGCTTAAGGAAGCCAAGACTAGGAAACAATATGTTAGGTCCCTATAATACTAGTGTAATCCCTTACTGTTATTAGTACAACCCCATTATTATATTGTTGTGCCCATGTAGTCTCCATATTGTTATTATTGTGCCCTAGAGAAGCCCACTATTGTTATTATTATGCCCTTACATTATTATTGTTATGTCGGCTCTGATTATATTATGACCCCTTAGACTCCTATATATAGAAAGGAGGTTTTGTCATTTGTATCATCTAATAAATTTTCATTTGTGTAATGTAAAGGAGGTTTCTCCCTCAAATAGGCTTATTTATAAGGTGTTGATCTATATTTTCTATCTTTTTGTGAGCTGGTTTCATAACATTTGGTATCAGGGCTTTGGATTCTAGAGTTTTCGCTGCTCCAAACAGGTCATCATGGAATTTTCGCTATAACATTTTTTTGGCGATGTCTCAGAAGCTAAAAGAAAAACCCATTTGAGCCGAAATCACACTGAAGCTCACGTCCGAATTTCAGATCTTGTCCTGCTATATTTTCGGAGATATGTTCTGAGGAAGTTAGGGTTTTTTGCAAGCTCCAAAATTCCATCTCAAACAGGTCATTGTGGAATTTTCACTATAATTATTTTTCTACAAAGTTTTAGACTCTAAAATTAAAACCCATTTGAGCCAAAAACTTGTTGAAGCTCGGGCCCAAATTTTAGATCTTGTTTCGCTATATTTATGGAGATACAGTCCAAGAAATTTAGGGTTTCTGCATGCTTCCGAATTACATCCCAAACATGTGACCTTGGGAAAATAGTCATAACTTTCTGTCTGAGCATCAGATTGTAGTTTCGTAAGAAGTTATAGAAAGAGGACATCCTGTATATTTCTGTGTATCAATTTCAGGTTCGTAGGTAGAAACATTGACACATGGAACTTTGTACAAGTTCTCTCTTCTGAAAAGGTATATAATTAGGTTATCTTGGGAGATTGTACATAATATCTCTTTGAGAATCCAATTTCGATCAGATGGGTGGCATTGGAAAGAGGACGCATAGGGCTACTGTAATTCATAATTTCAGAACTTAAAGATCCAAACGTACAAAGTTATAGTTGTTTCAAGATCGAGCTCCTAAAATCAAGAAAAAGCGAGATGAGGAAGTTTGATGGCAAGGATCCGGTAAATTGGATACTACAGATGGAGAAATATTTTGATCTACATGGTGTACCACTGTTACAAAAAGTACGTATTGCATCTAATTTTTTAGAACCGAATCAATTTTTATGGTATAAAGGGCTTTGTTCTCATAAACCACTTGTCACATGGTCAATTTTCACGGAGGAAATGATAGCACATTATGAGGATACAAAGAGCAACACCTTCTTTAGCCAATTAATAAATCTCAAACAAAAGTGTTCAATGGAAGAGCACATTGAGGACTTTAAAAAATTGAATATAGGGGTAAATGATATTCCAGAGAAGAAAATGGTTGATGTCTTCATAGGGACTTTAAAGGATAACGTTCAACACGAGGTTCGTCTTTGGGAACCTGATTCATTAGAGAAGGAATTCAGGTTGGTAAGAAAAATTGAAAGCGAAATTATGGAAACAAAGAATCCTACCACTCACGACTATAATTATGGAAGTTTTTTTTCTCCTAGCCTTCCACAAACTACAAGTTTTACGCCACAACACTTTGAAGAAAAAAGAGAAAAAGGGCTTTGTTACAATTGTGATAGCAAATACACTAAAGGTCATAAGTGTGATGAGAAGAAATTATTTTACATAGATTATGAAGAGGAGGAAGAAAAGGATCAAGAAACATCAAAAGAAGAGGATATACACCAGGAACCAACCCCAGATAAAGAAGAAATGAATCCGACCATATCTTGTAAAGCATTGGAAAGAACTACCACTCCTCAAACTCTCAAGATATAAGGACATATCAAGAAGAAAAAGGTTCAAGAAGTGAAATATCACATCGAGAAAGAGGAAATGAATCCGACCATATCTTGTAATGCATTGGATGGAATTACCACTCCTCAAACTATCAATATAGAAGGAAATATCAAGAAGAAAAATGTTCAAGAAGTGAAAGATCACATCGAGCATCAAGAAATGAATCCGACTATATCTTGTAATGCATTGGAAGAAATTACCACTCCTCAAACTATCAAGATAGAAGGACATATCAAGAAGAAAAAGGTAATAGTGTTGATTGATTCAGGCAGTACCCATAATTTTATTCATTGTAAGATAGCCAAGGAATTGAATTTATTCCTATATCCAACACCAGAGTGTCAAGTGATGGTTGCAAGTGGAGGAACCATAAATTGCTTTGGAAAGTGCCATAATATCAAGCTATCCATGGGAGAATATGTATTGAATAGCCCAATGCTTTCCATTCCAATGGGTGGTGCTGATGTTTTACTAGGAGTCCAATGGCTAAAATCTTTGGGTACAATAGCTTTTTTCTTTTCAAGAACTTTTCTTGAAATTTTTTTGGGAAGGAAAGGAAGTTGAATTGAGGGGTATCAAAGGGAAACCGAGAAAGATAATCAACTCTAACAGCATGACAAAGATTCTAAATAAAGAACAACGGGGTGTAATTGCACAATTATGCTCACTAGAGGATCCCACATCAAAATCATGTATTTCTCCAGATCTCCAAAACGTTTTGGACAATCATTCCAAGGTATTTGAGACTCCCAAAAGCCTCCCACCTATTCATGATCATGATCATGCTATTCAATTGATTCCAGGAAGTGTTCCTCCAAACATTAGGCCTTACAGATATCCATATGCCCAAAGGAGTGGGAACTCATTCAAACTTTGCAGAAGATCCCAGTTCAAACAGTATTGCGAGAACTTGACAAGGAAGGAAAAATCGTATTGGAACCTGAAGCAGTCACAAAACTGAGAAATCGACAGCTATGAAATAGATCAATTTCAGAGTATCTCATCAAGTGGAAGAACTTATCTGCTGAAGATTCCACATGGGAGGACAAGAATTTATACAGGAGCATCAAGAACTACTCAAACGTTGAGGACAACACTTTTTGAAGGAGAGGGGAATGTTAGGTCCCTATATAATACTAGTGTAATTCCTTATTGTTATTAGTACAACCCCTTATTATATTGTTGTGCCCATGTAGTCCCCATATTGTTATTATTGTGCCCCATAGAAGCCCACTATTGTTATTATTGTGCCCTTACATTATTATTGTTATCGACTCTGATTATATTATGACCCCTTAGACTCTTATATATAGAAAGGAGGTCTTGTCATTTGTATCATCCAAGAATTGCTCATTTGTGTAATGTAAAAGAGGTTTCCCCCTTGAAGAGGCTGAATTCTAAGGCATTTATCTCTCTTTTCTATCTTTTTGTGAGTTGGTTTCATAACAATAAATAATGATTTTATTATTTAAGATAAAAATATAGATGGGATTAAATATTTTTAACATACATCAAAAATTGTTATTATTATATATTATTTTTATTGTAATTCAATATATTGCATAGTTTATATTATTTTGTTATCAAATCAAGTTTAATAATCATAATATATTTTTAATAAACCCAAGCTTGTAGGTGTCAAGTGGGTGTAGCTCAGGTGGTAGGGAGGAGTTCTTCTTATCCTCTCCACTTGGGTTTTATTCCCACTGAGATTGACATGGCCACTCCTTAGGAGTAATTTCTACATGAAAGATGACTAGCTCACTTAGAAATGGGTGGTTTTTCCGTGGAAGTAGCTACTACCCATCTCCAGTTTACCAATGAACATTATCAAAATAATTTTTTATCCTTCTTAGAAAATAAATATGAGGTGTTCAAAAAGTACAAGAAGTTTAAGATACTTGCTAAGAAGTAGAATGGTCGATACATCAAGGAACTAATATGAGTTTATGGTGAATATTGATGGATATTAACAATAGGTAAAGTGGACGACTATTTCTTACATTCATAAGATTATAAAGTGGACAAATAAAATAATCAGATGTTGGTTAAGTATGAAGAGTGCAAAGATATAGGTGATGGTGATATACATGAATATTGGGAACTAACTCTCAATGATGATGTTACATGACATTATGCTTAAGGAAGCCAAGACTAGGAAGCAATCTTATTTATGCATCTAAAAATACTTGATTGTGATTTTATTGAGGCCTCAACAAACCCTAAGTCTATCGACTTGAGGGACCACCCTTTTAAATTTTGAAATCTATCCTTTTCAAAATTATGGTATATTTTTTTAATATCTTATTCTTTTGAGTTGAATGAATGATTGATTGATGATGGCTATATTTATTTGCATTGAATCCATAGTTTATTTTTCTACCTCATACTGATCTTTGAAATTTGCTTTATAGAGTTAGTTTGTAGCTCATAATTTCTAATTCTTTTTGTCACATTCCATGTATCATAAACTTGTCACTTTTGTGTCTTGTTCAATAAGAAAAAACTTCCCCTTCCTTTTTTCCTCTGTCATTTAACTAGGGCAAAAAGTCTGGGTCCCTCATAGTTTCTTTCTTTGATTTCAAGAGAATCCAAACTTGTTCTTATCCAATTTGAAGAAATTTATGTGCTATTTCTTTGAATTAAATCCACAAGAGGATGTCTTAAGTTCCAATAACAATCCAATTCATAATTTCAATGATTTGAATGGATCTCTCAAATTTTGGACTGCGTTACAATCTCACTATCATTCATTTTTTTGGAAAACCTTAAAGCGTTTTCCTTCACTTCAAAGTTTCCTTCCTTGTGAAATATAACAACAAGCTTGATTTTGTGAAGTTTCAAAAGATGTAATACACCACAATGTTGTAAAAGCTATGAGTATATGACACATTGCTAAAGTTAAAACATCATTATGAAAAGGAACTAGCATATGAACAATGTATTGCAAGGATACAAAACTTTAAAGGAGGTCATAAAGAAAAATTTAGTGGGATGTGATATATCACATGCCTGCAAATTGTTGAAGGATGAAATACAATGGGTAAGGGCCACCACTCACATTCATAAGTTTTAATGATGTGACATATCACATGGCCACGTGATTGTAAAACCCGCGAGGCTACAAGAAATGAAAAGTTAATCACTCAACACTTGTAACATGAAGTAAAGAGGAAACAAATGTCATAGGATTTAATTTTTTTTCAAACATGACATATCATGGGAATTGAAACTTAAAAGGGCTACAATATTAACATGCTTTCGTAGCAAATGTAAATTAGGGATATTGTGATAAGGTAGAATAAGATTCGTCACTCCTTTGGAAATTTTCCAGGGATGTAACACACTCTAGTAAACCTTTTTGAATGGAGTTGGGGAAACTATTTCTCTAGACAAGAAGGCATTGTGGCCTCGTCATTCTGCATAGGAGCATATGAAATCAAAGGTGTAAAATATGCAATCATGGAAGCCAAAGCCTTGGTTTCTTTTCATTTTGGCAAATAAATATTCCAAAAACATGACCTTCTAGAGAGAGAGAGAGAGAGAGAGAGAGAGAGAGAGAGAGAGAGAGAGAGAGAGAGAGAGAGAGAGAGAGAGAGAGAGAAAATGATGACTTAATATTGGCACATGAAGAAGGATTGGCAGTGGTGAAAAGATCTTAAATAACTAGTAGTTATTAAACTCATAATCCAATTACTATAGTTTTGTAGGGTTGGCCCCTCTAGGATTTTGAATTAAATATTAGAAACATGGTAAAGAAGGTCGAGAGATACAAACAAAATATGGAGTAGTTAGAATAAGAGACAAGGCAACACAACACTGACATGATAAACATGGGTGATTTCAAATCCATTTCCTTTGAACTATAGGACCGATTAATCATTTCCCAAAGGATGATGTACAACAATATTGAAGAAATTCAAGGTTATGCCACTTAGTTCCTCACTTACTTAGACAAAATCAAAGATAAAAAAGTGGTACTATATGGGGTCCATATGAGTATGGATGATTTTTGGTATTATTCATAAGATCCACAACACTCCCTTTTTTGAATCCATAACATGATCCAACATCAACACAAAAAAATGTTTACAAAAAGGGACATGGAGCCAAATAAATATATAAATCACAAAGACAATCTAAGAAACCAAATATTTAGGTATAGAAATAATAACACTGCCCAAAACCTTAGTTAACTAATTTAAAGCATAAAATTAATATAGGATATACCTTATAATATGTTCACTCAGATATTAAATTTATGTTAATAGTTATAATATGTTAATATTTAAAAGTTAATGCTAATTATAATAATATTATGAACGCCATTGAATTTATGATTTATACTAATAATGATTTGTAAATTGTTGTGGATATTCCATTGGATAGTTCATCACCACAAATCTACTAAAGTATACTTGAAAATCTAAATCTATATTGAGGGTTAATTTTTCCTCAGATTTCTAGATTCATTAATTACTATGCCTTGCTTATGCACGCGGTAGATAAAATATGGAAAATAGAAAAAAATGAGATAAAAATAAAAAATTGACAGTGAACACAAGATATGAGCTAGGAAATCCTTTCTGGATAATACCTTGTTGGAAGGTGAGATTGCCCTGCTCTCTCTTTCTCTAAATCTAAATGAATGCAAGTACAAAGGAGTGATACCTGTGGACTTTGGGTTGCTATAGTACACAAAACCTCTTTGTTGGTTCTCTCTCTATCTGCACTCAACTACTTTGCTCATCTATGGAACAAAATGCACTCCAATAGAATGGGAACCCGTTTCCCTCCTAATGGCTCGGTTATAACACAACATGATAACCTACTAGTGGTTAAGTTTGACTTGTTCAACTCTTATCTAGAGTTACAATATAAAAAATTCTAGGGTGTTTTTCATCATGATCACATGGCTAGCCCCTTTTCCATAACTAATGGGGGTTGATGTGACATCCTCTTGAATCATGGTTGTCAAAATAGGAAAGTTAAATTTCGCGTGGCATAACTTTTTCATACATATTGGTCTTTCTTGCGTTGTTAGAAAGGTATTTGAATGTATAATAACACTAGTGGGTTAAGTGGAAATTTTTAATCCATGAAAAATACCATTTAGTGCCTCAAGCTGTTTTTGAAAGGTTTTAGATGTAATGTCCCTTTTCTTGGATATGGGCAACAAAAACCATCTCAGTATCCTAGTCATTCCCATGGGCTACAAATTGAAATAAATTGAGGAATCTCAAAGGAGGAATTAATTTATTAAGATGACTAAGGAAAATAATATTAAAAAGTCTCTTTATTTAATGAAAGAAAAGGTGACCCATGGTATTCAAACAACCAATGGTATTTCGATAAGCCATCATAATAAAATAGAAGCACGAGCTGATTCATGGACATCATTAGATATTTGATGAATTGATCTTGTGGGCTCATTGCAATTTATGTAAGGGTTTGTAACCCTGAGTGTCGATCATTTTCAAGGGTGAAACTATCCTCCATAGGTATTAAAACTAGTTTCAATGTTGCAAGATACACACTAGCTAGTCATTTGGAGGGATCAACCAAATTCCTCATTAACACTTAATTAGCAGGAATTGTGGATTAGGAGAATTCATTCAAGCTTCTCATCAAATATTAATTTGTGCATTTGTCTTCATAATATTAGAATGAAGTATTGTGGTGTTTTGATTACTATTATTTATTTGCAATCGATGTTTTTATTTGCAAGCTAAAATTAACCGAGTATTGGCCAAATTTATCATCAAGAGTAAAAAAAATTTAGCCAAGTTCTTATTTAATTCTAGACTAAATTACCATCTCATTTGGCATGTCAATTTACTACACAACTATAGTTGAGTAATATTATTTGTAGGCCATATTAGTAGGTCGAATTATCTCCTATATACAGGTTGATTTATTGAGCTTTTAGGAGGCACAATTTTATAGTAAGAGGTTGAGTAATTAACCTTGCAGTAGAGTTTATTTCCCCATTGGAGGTCGAATTCCTTACACTCGAGGGGCCAAGTACCATATCCTCAAGAGGCTGAGTTGTCATCATTCCAAGGGTTGAAATAACATGTTTTTGCAGGCTAGTACCCAAGTATGAGATCCTCATCATTAAAAGGTTAAATATATACCTTGTCATCAGGTTGATTGGATCAGGAAGAGAGGTTGAGTTCTTCTGGAAAATTGGCAAGGAAAAGAATCATTCTTATAAATGATCAAAAGATAAGATAAGGGTCATAAAAAGAGGTTGAGTTCTTCTGGAAAATTGGCAAGAAAAAGCATCATTTTTATAATTGATCAAAAGATAAGATAAGGGTCAAGTTTGACCTATAAAAACACTGAATCTTGCCATAAATTGGTGGCCCAAGCTCCCTACTGGAGTAGGATAGATTTCTGGGCAAAGATTGAGGCCAAGTTTATCTTTCTTAGAAGTTGAATTAATCTAGTAAAGAGGTTACATATTTGTTAAGGGTTGAGGATATCTCTTGAAATTTCATCATGGGCTATAAAAAAACATTCATGAAGGAGTTTGGGCATACCATTTTCAAACACTCTTTTGACAAGCCAAACTTAGCAGCCTACAACATTGATCTTGTAATAGTGTTATTAGGTTTAGAAGAGCAATTCCTATCCTCCAGGGAGGCCAAAATCAGAAGACTTTGTGAGGTCCAAGCCATCTGAAGGGGTCAATATTCCTATAGACATACACATTGTCAAAATAGTGCGATGATTCTTCTCCGGTTCTTAAGTAATTTAGCATGTAATTTCCTATAGAAGAATTAATAAAATTTGGCTCAAAGTCGATTTTTGTTCAAGGAAGTTTACCATGTTTATATGTTGAACAAGGCTTTGTAAAAATGTCTTTATGAGTTTCACTCTATTTTCCTTCAAAATATTTGATGAAATGTTTCTCTCTAAGTGTTTGTGAAAATTATTGAAGGAAAAATCAAAAGTTTAGGCACATTTTAGTGGGAATATTATAGTGGTATCAGAGTTGTGCATCTTGTCAACTTAATGGGGCTTAGCAATGGGAGGTATAATCCACATTGATTTTGTCTTCACTTTCAGTAGTTATTGTTTGGTCATAAGAAAGATGGAGTTACTGCATTAACATTTTATTGACAAGCTTGGAATCCTTTCTCCATCAAAAGATATCCTTCTTCGCTCATTAGAGGAGGTTGAAAAATGCTTGTATAAGGTGGGTTAGACACCTTCCCAGCTAATGTAGGTAATCATGGTCCTAACAATGGCAGACTTGGGTGAGCACAAATTATTGAGACATGAGGATAAGGAGGTAAGGTTTGTTGTTGCAATTCATCTCCTAACATTCCATATAAGGAGGATACCATTCAAGAGGTCTTCCAATTCATAATCGAATGTTTTGGTGGATTAGGGGACATCAGAAGTCATTCTCTCAACAAAATGGGTAAGATCCTAGAATTGATAATAAAGGTCAGATCATGTGTTATCATGATTGGTTTAGATTATAATGATCTTGTCCTCTAAATATTTCACCATTTATTCAATTCCATCAATAAGGATCATGACACAACTATCCAGGATCACATGAAAGCCATTATGATTGAAATTATTGATGAAATAAATGTTATTTTATAGCCCATTGTATCTTTATTGTTGGTCATTTTGAACCGAAAATAGGTTACTTCAATGATTTCTTACAACTTGGTACATAGTGTGGTCAAACAATGTGAAGGGAAACTAAAACTTACTTGTTTGAGGAAGTGTTGGTGAAAGAAGAAGAAAATGTTGAAATTTTTTATGCGTATGCAAACTCTATGCCATCTAAAAATGCCATCACTAGGAGGATGACAGTAGTAACATAGGATATAGTACCTCTTCACCAGGGATTTCAAATGGTAGTCACTGAGAACATACTCCTGAAGAGATTAAAAAGGGATTTTCAGTTGTAAAGGAGACAACTAGGGCACTAAAGGACACAATATTATAACAAGAAAATGTGCTTAAGGGATTGGGAGCTTGGAATGTAATGATAGTGGCTAACCTCACTAATATTGAGAGACAAATAGGAACTATAAGGAGGCAACAACATAAATGTACTCTTAAGTTGTGGAGTAACCCTGTTCAGGCATACATAAACTAGGCTCGCAGCACCACGAGTCCACATGAGCAAGATTTTAGGCTATACATAGATGATTTGAGGACTCATAGGAGTGGTATGGATGGATGACATCGAACATGCAAGTTTATTTTATAGGATGGCATTCATATCAGGCTGCAGGATCAAGAGAGAAGACTTTGGCATATTGGAATCCTAGATATAATCAGAGTAGCACAATGACAACATGGTGGTATTTTTTTAGAGCTTGATGATGCTTAGTGGGAGAGACATTATCATGGAGGTCATTGGCTTTAGAGGTGTTATGGTTATAGTTGAAATACACTATTATAGAAGACTATGTTTCTTGGGTTGGAGATAGGCTATGAGTTGGTATCCTACTGAGTGGGTGACACTTCTAGGAAAGGGTACAATATAGTAGGACCCTGGGATGTTGGGAATGATAGAATCCATATTTGGAAGTGGGATCTATGTGGATCATCCCATCACATAGTAGGGTTGGACCAAGTAGGGGAGTACAAATGGAATGAAGGAGTAAACAATAGGGCAAAAACCCTTCCCAGGGAACTAACAACGTACTTGTTGGGGGAAAACCTAAGAGAAGGTTTGTCAGTGAGCACTGGAGTGTTGAAAATGCAACAAGAAATTATAGTTTTGAATTTTCCTTGGTCAAACTATATTAAAATTCGAATTTCAATTTTATCAAAATACTTGGAGTTAGTTAACTAAGTGACATGGCTCTTGTCACTCTGTTAACTCAATAAATTCGAGTTGGAGACTCTTGAGTTTAGTTCTACATGATTGATTGCTAATTTGTAGCAATATATTTTAGTTAATTTGAGTTATTGTCAGTTTAACTAGTTATACTTGTTAGAAGAACTAGTGGAGGTCAAGTTGTGGGTGTGTAACTTCAACCACATTGAGTGATCAACTAGTTAACTGATCAATTAGCCTAAAGTAATTGTTGCATGTAGAGAATTTGAGTTACCTAGTTGAGATTGGAGTTCAAGGGCAGTGTAATATCAGTTTTAAACTAATACAAGTTGTACAACTGGTGCATGTAGTCAGAGGATTGGCCTATGGTAATTGCATAATTCCTTGGTGTGAAATTCATAAATAATAGGGGCAATTTCCAAAGGGAATAATCCATGAAAATAATAGCTTGGGAAGGCTTGAAATTGTCTAAGTGTTGGGCCATGTTCAGTCAATCAGGTAGAGGGATAAACTATACTGGTGTAGGGTGTGCTCAGGCTTGAGCAAGCATTATATTTCTTCTCTATTCTCTGATTAATGCAATAAAAATGGTAAGGGGTTTTGAGCAGTTTCTTTCCCCTAGATAAAAATCTATGTATGTGTGATGTTTCCTTTTGCATGTCAATGATTCTTTTTTTAGATGGTGAATTAACTTCCGCAGATTAGTAGAGTAGCTTCAAGTCTTATGATTTAGTAAATTTCATTAGAAATTTTGAATCTACAAATCAATTTCTACATGGTATATGTTGAAAATGTAACAAGAAAATCCTAATTTAATTTTGTCCTTGAATTAAAATGGGAATAAAATTGTAATTCCACATCTCATGACAACTTGTATTAGTTAACTAAGTTAATTTGACTTAGTTGGATCATTTAATTCGAGTTAAGGGCCTAGCCTGAGTCATGTAGAGTGTCTCCTACATTTTATGATCCTTGGTTGAGTTTATTTTGATTTGTAATTAATTAACTTAGTTTAACTGAGTTAAAGTCAGTTAAACTAGTTCCAACTGTTGGAGGAACTAGTCGAAGGTCTAGTGATGTGGTGCTACCTACAATGATCAACCAGTTAACTGATGATTCACTCATAAATAACTCATGCATGTTAGATATGAGAGTTACCCAGTTGAGATTGGAGTTCAGGGACAATGCACTATTAATTGTATAATCATTTTAATTGTACAGGTGGTGCATGCACTAAGAGGAATTCCTATGAGGATTGCACAATTCCAATTGAGGAATCTCCCTCATTGATAGGGGGCTAATTACCAAGGAAACAACACAAGGAAATAGGGACTTGGGCAAGATGAAGATTGGTTAAGTATTGGCTTGAGCTTGTCTAGGAAGCTGTGAGATAAATAGAGATAGTGTAGAGGTTGCTCGGGCTTGAGAAAAGCATTGTAATCTTCTCATATTTTCTGATTAATGAAATATACACATAGCATGGGTTTTTTAGTTGTGGATTTCCCTAGGAAATCATTGTGTAATGTGTTCATCGAACTTTTTCTCTTGTATGCTTTAGGATTTCACGATCATTTGAATGTTTCCGCTGATGGGTAGAGTAGATTCAAGTCTATTCTTTTAGTAAACTACAATTAGAATTTTGAAACTACAAGGAATTTCTACATGGTATCAGAGCAGAAGCCACTCTAAAATAGGAGAATACGAGTTTTTCTTTTGTAGGTGATATCAAATTTGCAGTATCATACTTCAAATCCAACAGGTTGTCATTCTATGGATTGAGACTCAAATATGCCCTTGAGGGTAGTTCAAACTATAATTATTGGAAGGACAGGATGGAGGTAGTTTTGGAAGACAACGGGCTTAAGGAATTCATAGAAAAAAAAATTCCTATGCTCAAGATCTGGCAGAGTGGAGGAAATGTGTTGCAAATGTGAGAAGGATTATCCTAGAATGAGTTCGAGATCATATTGTCTTGAACGTCCATGGTAAGGAGACTCCATGGGAGGGAGAAGCTACCAGAGTGGGCATTTGTGGTTCGACTTGGTGCAAGAAGAGATTCAGTAGGACACCAGAGATGGATCCTCATCCAAGCATGATGTTGAGGAGAAATGTGCCTTAGTTGGGAAGGTGAAGAAAGGGAAAGGGAAGCTGTCCCATTCTAAATCAGATTCCAGTCAAAGTGGCAGGTGAAGCTCTTGCTTCACAATTCAAGTTGGATTTCACCCTCGTCGCTTGCATGTTAACTTAAATGATGGGTAGTGTGTGGTATATGTACAATGGAGCCTCATTCCACATGACCGTAAATGAAGAATTATTTAGTGACTTGGAGGAGAAGGACCTCTAGATGCACATCGAAATGGGATATGCTGGAGCATATAGCGTGACCGACATTGGTACTATTACTTTTTAGAGGGAGTCTGGTTCTCCTCTCACATTAAAAGATGTCGTGTATGTTCCAGGTCTGAAGAATAATTTGGTTTCAATTTCTATGTTGGAGGACCGTGGCTACGATGTGATATTCAACAAAGTAAAGGATTTCCTTCATCACATAGCCTTAGGAAAAGTGAAGTGGATCGGGGTTCGGGTGAAGAAGCTCTACAAATTGGATGTAGAAGACTGTGCTGCTCTGAGCACAAAAGTAGAGAAGATGCATAGCTGAGACATCAATGAGTTGTGGCATAGAATATTGAGCCACTTGCACCACAAATATTTGAAGGTCATGCAACATATTTCTACAAGACTTCCCAAGGGTGGACTAGAGCAGAAAGACACATGCAAAGGGTGTACATTGGGGAAGTACACCAAATCCAGCTTTCACGATAAGGATAGAAGAGTGCAAGCGATCCTTCAAAGTTTTCACTTACATGTGTGTGGACCATTCTCGATAGCCTCCACGACCAAGCATAGGTATTATGTAATATTTGTAGATGATTTCTCACGTAAGTGCTAGATTTTATTTATGAATAAGAAAGACCATACATTCTATAAATTTTGTGAATTTAAAGCACTTGTTGAGAAAGACACTGACATGAAAGTGAAGGCTCTCAAGAGTGATAACGGTGGAGAATATGTGTCGAATGAATTGAAGAAATTCTATGCATCAGAAGGAATTTAATGAGAATTAATAGGACCCCATAACCCACAATAGAATGGGATGGCAGAAAGGAAGAACAAAAGTATTGTGGGAGATGCACGACGATGTTACATGATTAGGGCCTATCATTTCCCTTGTGGGATGAAGCATGAAACACAACTGTATATGTGTAGAACATGAGTCCTCATCAGATTCTCGAGATGAGTACACTAGAAGAAGTGTTTTCAGGTAAGAAACTAGGTGTGGCACTCTTCAGGATCTTTGATTCATCAGTCTACTATCATGTTACCAAAGATGCAAGGAAAAATCTAGATCCAACAACTGAGTTGGGCATATTTTTGGGGTACATTGATACACCTCACAACTATCAAGTGTACATGTCATCTCATAGGATGACAATGGTTCGTAGAGATGTGAAGTTCGATGAAGAGAAGGCCATGAGATGTTCCCTTGAGAGGGAGCTTCAGTTACATGCAGTGAGGAGATTTTAGCTCCATAGGAAGAACCTCAAGATGATTTGGAGCAACCACATGAAGAGGAGCAAAGAGTGGAAGCACCCACTTGTACTGAGACTTCCAGAGATGGAAGGAAGCACACCAGAGAGGCTGGAAGATTGATGCATGATGTTAGAGAGAATGTGGGAGCACCCACATCACAACATAGGTAGAGGAGGTCACCATATCGGTACACTGGCTACATGGCTCTGATGAGCAAGAGTGTAGAGATTGAGCCATCCTCATTCGAGGAAGCAGTGCAACAACTAGTATGGGTTGATGCCATGGTAGAGGAATATGACTCCATTATTAGAAACAATGTTTAGGAAGTGGTCCCAAGACCAACAGATAAGTTAGTGGTGAGTTCTAAATGGATTTACAAGGTAAGGCAAGCAACAGATGGGAGTGTGGAGAAACACAAGGCCAGATTTGTGGCTAGAGGGTTCTCTCAGGCGGATGGAATTGATTACGAGGATACCTTTGCTCTAGTAGCAAGGAACTCTTTAATCAGATCTATTCTATCACTTTCAGTGCAGATGAGATGGAAGATACATCAGACGCATGAGAATACATCATTCCTTAATGATGTGATTGAGGAAGAGGTGTACATTGAGCAACCAAAAGGATTTGAGACCTTCAACAAAGAGTCTTATGTGTGTAGAATCAAGCGAGCGTTGTATGGATTGAAACAAAAACCTCGTGCTTGGTACACCAGGATTGTCAACTATTTCACCAGGTTGGGATTCACCAAAAGTGAAGCAGATGCAAACCTTTACCATATTGTGGTTGAAGATAAAGTGTTTATAATAGTATTATATGTCGATGATTTTATTCTAACATGTGATGAGAAGTTGGTAAAATCCTGTAAAGAGGATATTGCAAGAGAAGTCGAGATGAAGGACCTGGGGCTCATGCATTATTTCCTTGGTATGGAAGTATGGCAAAGAGATGAGGAACTGTTTGTATATCAGGGAAAGTATGCCAATGAGATACTGAAGAAGTTCCACATGGAGAGCAACAAATCCATGGAGACTCCTCTATAAGGGAACTAGAGGAAGGAAGATGCCACTTCAGGTGAAGTAGTGGAGGATACTATTTACAGGCACCTTGTGGGTTCACTTATGTACTTGGTGAACACACGACTGAACATATGTTTTGCAGTTAATCAACTTAGTTAAGCAATGGTTAAGCCAACCAAATTCTATTGGAAGGCAACTAAACATGTGTTGAGATACCTCAAAGGCACCACTAACTTTGGTCTTTGGTACAGAGAGATAGAGGGAGTTAAGTTGCAAGCTTCACAAATGCAGATAGGTTAGAGAGTCCATCCGAAAGGAAGAGCGCATTAGGGGGAATCTTTAGTATTGGGTCAACAACAATTTATTGGTACAACAAGAAGCAGAGATCAATTGCACTCAGTTTGGCAGAAGCAGAGTACATGGCTACTAGTCAAGCAATTTTTGAGGCTATCTGGATGAGGAAGATCCTTGTTGGGTTATTTGGTCAACAAATGGATCCGACAATGATTTACTATGAAATCAGAGTTGTATCAAACTTTATGAGAATCCAATTCTTCATGATCGGTCCAAGCATATCGACATCTAGTATCACCATCTAAAAGATTGTGTGTAGAGGAGAATCGTGTTGTTGGAGTACATTCCTACAGAGGAACATGATGCATATATTTTGACAAAGGCATTGTCAAGACGCAAATTCGAGTTTCATAGAGGCAGGATCGAGGTAGTAGATAATCCATTTCTTGTTGAGAGGGAGCGTTGAAAATGCAACATGAAAATCCTAATTTAATTTTGTCCTTGAATTAAATTGGGAATAAAATTGTAATTCCCCAACTCATGACAAATTATATTAGTTAACTAAGTTATTTTGAATTAGTTGGCTCAGTTAATTCAAGTTGAGGGTCTAACTTGAGTAATGTAGAGTGTCTCCTACATTATGGGAGCCCCGGTTGAGTTTATTTTGAGTTGTAATTAATTAATTAAGTTTAATTGAGTTAATGTCAATTAAACTAGTTCCAACTGTTGGAGGAACTAGTGGGAGGTATAGTAGTGTGGTGCTGCCTACAGTGATCAATCAGTTTACTGATTATTCACTTATAAATAATTCATGCATGTTAGATCTAAGAGTTACTCAGTTGACATTGGAGTTCAGGGAAAATGTACAGTCAGTTGTATAATCATCCGAACTGTATAGGTGGTGCATGCAGTCAGACGAAGGCCTATGAGGATTGCACAATTACAATTGAGGAATTTACCTAATTAATAGGGGTTAATTCCCAAGGAAACAACACAAGGAAATAGGGACTTGGGAAAGCATAAAATTGGTTAAGTATTGTCATGGGCATGTCTAGGATGCTGTGATACAAATATAGATAGTGTAGAGGTTGCTCGAGCTTGAGCAAAGCATTGTAATCTTCTCATATTTTCTGACTAATGCAATATACATATAACAAGGTTTTTTTAGATGTTGCTTTCCCCAAGAAATTATTGTGTAATGTGTTGATTGAATTATTTCTCTTGTATGCTTCGTTATTTCACAAAAATTTAACTGTTTCCGCTGATAAGTAGAGTAAATTCAAATATATTATTTTAGTAAATTACGATTAGCAGTTTGAATCTACAAGGAATTTCTACAGTATAAGAGCTGGAATCACTGTAGAGAAGAGATTTCAAAGTTGTCATTGTAGGAGATTCGAATTCACAGATCAGGTTGCAGATTTTCTTTAGGACTGAGAAGATGGATTTCAGTGGACTAAGGCTTGAGTATGCCCTTGATGGAAGCTCGAATTATGTTACATGGAAGGACCAGATGGATGCAGTACTGGAGGATAATGGGTTGAAGGAATTAATTGATAATGATATTCCAAAACCATCAATAACTGATGGTGAGAATCTAAAAGATTGGAAGAATTGTGTTGCCAAGGGAGGAGGTTCATATTGGAGGGAGTACAAGACCATATTGTCTCTAGTCTCCATGGGAAAGAGACTTTGTATGCAATGTGGCAAGCACTGACAAACTTTTTCTAGAATAGTAGTGACCATAGGAAATTGGCACTCAAGGACAAGCTTCAAAATATCAAGATGTAGAGGAACGAGACCATTCCACAATACCTGAGAAGGGTCACACAGTGTTGTGATGAACTTGGTAAATTTGGTGTTACTGTAGTAGAGCATGATTTGGTGAGCCTAGCCCTTCTATGTCTTCCCAAGAGCTAGCACAAATACCAAGATTTAGTGAAAGGGAGGGAGAAGCTACCAAATTGGGAATGCCTTTGGTCTAATTTGGTACAGGAGGAGAAAAGGCAGTGCACCAGAGACAAGACCTCTTCCAACGGAGAGAATGAGGAGAAATATACCTTGGATAGAAAGGAAAAGATAGGGAAGGAGAAGAAATCCAAATCCAAAGTAGATTTGAGTCAAGGGGTCAAGAAGAAAGTCTTTTCCATAATCAAGTGCTTTCACTGTCATGAATTCAGGCACTATGCAACGAAGTGTCAACACAAGAAAGCAAGTAAGAAGATCATAAGAGGAGTAGCAGGTGAGGCCTTGGATTCACAATTCAAACTTTATTTTACCCTCATTTAATGCATGGAAAGCACAATAAGGGGTAGTGTGTGGTGTCTCGAAAGTGGTGCCTCATTCCACATGATAGGCAACAAATAATTTTTTCGTGACTTGGTATAGAAGGATCTCTAGATGAACATCAATATGTGAGATGATGGAAAGTATAACGTGGTTGGTATTGGTACATTTACTTTTCAGAGGGAGCCAGTCTTCCCTCTTAGGCTCAAGGATATGATGTTTGTACCAGGTATGAAGAAGAATCTGGTTTCCGTAGTTGTGTTAGAGGACTGTGGCTACGGTATGATATTCAACAAAGGGAAGGATTTTCTGATACATATCGCCATGGGACAAGTGAAATAGATCATGGTTCGAGTGAAGAACCTCTACAAATTAGATGTGGAAGACTGTGCAACATTTAGCATAAAAGCAGAGAAGGTGCAGACACGAGATGTTGATGAATTATGGCATAGAAGACTTGGCCATTTTCATCATGGAACTTTGAAGATCATGCAACATATTTCTACAGGCCTCCCCAAAGGAGCACTAGAGCAGCGAGATACATGAAAAGGGTGTATGTTGGGGAAGTACTCAAAATCCACCTTCAATTATCAAGACAATAGGGCACATGCAATCCTTGAAAGGATCCATTATTATGTCTGTGGACCTTTCTCAACAGCCTCCACTGCAAAGCACACGTATTATGTTATATATTGTAGATGATTTGTCACGGATGTGCTAGATCTACTTCATGTAAAGGAAAGACTAGATATTCTCCAAATTTGTTGAGTTTAAAGATCTTGTTGAGAAAGAGATTGGTAGGAAAGTGAAGGCTCTCTGAAGCAATAACAATGGTGAATACGTGTTGAATGAGTTTAAAAATTTCTATGCAAAGGAAGGCATTCGACGAGAGTTGACAACACCTCATAACCTGCAACATAATTGTTGGGTTGTGTTATATTATTTCCACGACTAGCCCACGTAGTTAATTAGGGGGTTAGAGGGGGGATGGAGTGGTGGGCCCCAGTATTGCAGAAATAATGCTGCAACTCCTGGGACTCCCTTCTTTACTCTTATCAACCCGGTAGTTCATAACAAACTTGGAAGCGACGGTGTTGTATGCACAAGTACTAGCGCTTGTCGCAGCTCTCACTTGGTTAGCTGGCACAAGTCCGCTAAGAGCTTAAGCCAACTTATATGAGCTCTGGGAAGAAGCTTTCTAACTGATGGATGGAAACTAACTCAAAGGAGGCTAATCTACTTGCAGAAAGAAATTGAAAAGCTAAAAGGAAATGCAAACCCTAATTTTACCAGCTAATCCTACTGATGCAGGAAAGAGGATGAAAGCTACTGAAAGAGATATCATTGACTTCTAAGAAGGTGAAATGCATGTGTCTAAGCTACTTCTATAGTAAAATCTGAAAAAAAAAAAAAACATCTTTTTGTATTTTTGAGTAAAGTGTCAGAATTGTCACGCATGTGCTTTAACTGGTTTTTGACTGTACAGAGGTGGATTGGCAAGAGGAAATGCTTGCAGGACGTTGGGAAGGTTGGAAGAGGGCGTAAGGGGTCCCTAGCATGCCTCCAGAGAGTTTCACAGAGTTTGGCTATCAAGAAACCGCTTCCGTGAGCTTCTACAGGAAGTTTGCAAGGGTTCTACAGGATGTTCTGTAATGGGATTCTAGAGGGTTAATGGAGGAAGAAAGGTGAAAAAGTGGGTATGGAGGTGAGATGAGGGTGTGAGGAGGTCCAGGACTTGGTGGATGGAGCTGAGGAGTGATGAGGATGGTTGGCTTTGTTCAAGGAGAAGTGGAGCAATGTTGCACAAAAAAAATATGGAAACTAGGTCAACGTGAGGGAATGTAGCAAATTTGAGGCAAGAATCAGAGTTCGGGGATGGAGCAGATGGGATTGATGGAGTACGGGTAGATGGAGAGGTATTACAGGTGCTCTGCAAGTTATTTCTCAAAATGAACAAATAATGACTTGGAAAACCAATGACCTAGCTACTTTACTCTAATCTGGCCTAAGTAACAGCAAAGGAAATGAACAGAAGTTTATTTGCAATGAGATCATGTGAAATAGCTATGAAATCTAAGCAATCATAAACCTGAACACGTAACCACAAATGGTATCACTTTCTGCAAATGAGAATCTAACACTAATGATTGCATGGTGAGGCAAAGACAGTGTTTTTGTTGGCAGCAAGGTCACCTTTGTCCCAGCTCACGATCCCACTGAGGGAGAGGTGAGATCAGAGGTGCTTGATGGCCTTTTTCTGAAGATCTTCCCTGTTACTAACCCATCAACTCAATCTGAACATAAAAAGCCTTTCTAATCATCAACAATGACCTAAGTAACCAACAAGATTTTAATCTTATTAACAGAAATTATCTTGCAAACACATAAAAAACAAATAACAGTACACAAAGGAAGCCTTGGCACTTGGGTGGGCCCAACCCCAAGAGCTATAGGCTCCTAAGAAAAACTCAGAACTGATGCCAAGTAAAGCTGATTTTCATTACTCAAAAATAATCATGTCACAAGAAAGTTATACAGCAGTAGCTATGAAAATGAGCTGAGAAAATGACAACACTATAGTGAAAAACCCAACAGTTCAAAAAAAAGTAACCTACGAAGGCTGAAAGCCTTCCTATTTATGCACTACGAGGGTCCTCAGCAGCCCTCCTTAACTCAAGGGGCTCGGATGTTCAAACTGCCAGTAAACAGTCACTTTTCACAACGCTGCTCGGCTGCCTTTAGGATTCGTTTTGTTGGCCTGCCGAGCTCCGAGTTGAGGGTGGACATTTCGAGGAAGGGCCATTTAATGCAAGAGACACCCTTCCTACGAATCCTCACCCTTGTTCCTTCATGCTTGGCTGTCATCTGGCTCATAATTTCTTGGCCTTGTTCCAAAATTTGTCCAAAAAACCTGAAATAACCATGTATTAGCCTTCTTGGTAAAGTGACCACCCTCATTCATTCAACTAACATAAATATACTCAAAAAACATGCATAAACTATGAAAAATGGTGGATTGATGAGGAACAATAGGCAAAATGAGCCCAATAAGTTACCCATTTTTGGGGCTCATCATCACCCCCCTACTAAATGGGTTGCTCATCCTCTAAGCAACTAATCTAACTCATCATCCTTGATAGCTTTGACTACCTCTCTCACGTCCCAGGCCTCCGCGGTGATGTCTTCTTCCCGGTCGTGAAATCCTGCTTTTCTTTCCACTTCCTCCCACTGTCTGTTTTCCTCCTCTTCCTTAACTCCTTCTAGCAATCCCAAAAGCAAGGGAGGATTGAATTTCAGGCCGATCCAATTGGCCTGTAGATTTTGCATTGACTGTTTGTAGAGGGGTACCCTTGCCAATGCCTCCCTAATCCTTGTTGGAGAGTGTTATTATCTTATCTTCAAGCTGTGGGGCAGTGTGTTCCACCGCCTTGTGCAGGCATGAAGGTAGTTATCCCCCAACAGTCTCTCCATGTCCTCAAAGTGGGCAATAGCTTGAGCCTATTGCTCAATGTAATCTGGTAAATCCTAAGGGCTGTTGGCCAAGTGCTGGTGGGCGCTTATCACTGCTGAGGGATCCTCCGGCTCTGCTCTGATCATTAGTGGCTCAATGAGTTCCCTGCTCATAATATTTCAGACCTCTGCTGCTCTTTTTTCCTCATGATTCATCCAAGAGGCCATGGCCATAAGTTGGACATCTCCTACCATAGTTTTGGGATCCCATGAATTCATATTTGGAAGGGCTAAGTTGTGCAAATAAAACTCTGATAATTTAGCCTTGTCCTTTGATGAGCTACTGTCACATAAAGCCACAAATTGATGATAATTTTGAAATGGAGTGATGCCCCTGTGGGCCGAGGTGTTAATATGAAACTGCAACCACTAATCCTTAAGGTATAGGGTGTATGATTTGGCAGGTTAAATACATTGTAGAGCTTCCATCACCCAGTTGGCCATGCAGGCCATTTGGGCATCCTTTTCTTGCACCTGCTGTTTCAGAGACTGTATCTCCTGTGCTGCTTGCAAGTCCTTCTCCTATAGCTATCTAGTTAGTGTCTTAATTTCAGCCTGCAACCCATCTCTTCTCTGCTGTTCATAAGGGGTTTCTTTATCTGTTGTGGGCTCCTCCTGTTGCTGTTGTTCTCCCACGATGTGGGGCCTGTCTTCCTTATATTGTCCCTGTAGCTGTAGCTGCTGTTTAAGCAGCTCGTTTTCTTCCTGTAGCTTGCCTGCTGGCTGCTTTCCACATGCCGTACCATAGCCAATTCCTTTATCGCCTCTTTGAGTTGTTCCTCCAGGGGACCTATATTTGCCACACCCTTGGACTTGGTGATCTTCATCCAAGTGTGGGTCCTCACTCTCTCTTCTTCTAGTGCAAGGAAAAGTGACACTGCGAATTTTTAGGGAATGATCTTTTCGGCCTCCAACAAGTTATAGTAGGAGCCCAAGTTGGGCTGGGGGCTAGGTTCCACAATGTTCTCCACCTTTTCTTCCTCCTGTGATGATTTAGCTACCTTTCCTTCCAATTCTTCGGTCTCCTTTAGCCTAGCCAATGTTTCCTATAGAACAGTCTCAGCATCCTGTAGAGAGGTCTTTGTGTCCAACATTTTCATCCTTTCTCTCCAGGTGGATGTTTTCGGGCTTCCCCGTTCATAGGTGATGGATGCCTTTGAAGGAGACCTTTCCTTTTGTTTAGCTGGGGTGTCCACAATCGTAATTGGCTCCTTTGACTGTGGCTGGGGTCTGCCAGTTTTTATCCACATGCTCCTTCTTGCCTTAAAATACATGGAAGGCTCCCTTTTTCGCTTCCCTTTTTGCTTTGGAGATGTGCTTAAGGCAGCCAGCACAACTGCTGCCTCCCTGGCCAAAATCTCAGGTGATTTCTCCTTTTGCTACTCTGTTTCCATGCTTCCTGTAGAAAGTCTTGTGTCGACTGTTTTCATGCTTCCTGTAGAAACTGTTCCAACTGTTTCGGTCTGCTTGGCTGGATGTGTCTTTCCTTTTAATTTCTGTGTGGTTGCCTTGGTTGTGCCCTCCTTTGTTTGGACTTTTTCAGTCCTCTCTGCTCTACTCTGCAATCGTTTCTCCCTGGGTGTTTGTGCCATTGTTCCTCCCACAGTTTTAGGCTTAGCAACTTGGCCTTTCCCTTGTTTCTCTTCTTGTTCTTTCTGTGGTGGTCTGTCCTGTGTTTCTTTACCACTGGCTTTCTCTCCTGCCTTAGTGTGTTCCCTTTCTTCACTGCTAGATGAGGTGAGTTCCTTGGCCAGAACTCGAATATCGTCATCTCTGGTCATGTTGCGGAAAGTCTCCCAGGAGAGGGGGGCAGTGTAGGTGTGGAGGGCATATTCCACTAAAAGCTTGATGAGCCCATTATGGGCTAGCTGATTCGGTGTCCCTTCCTTCAATTTTGTGCCACACTCAATTAATGATTGCAGAAGAAAAAAGGGGATGCTTAACTTTTGTTCTGGAGGTAAATCCATCCCATGTCTGAATTCACTCAGCAAATGGAAATGATAGCCGTAGACAATACTGAACCGCCCCTCACAGGTAATGTATTTCATGATCTCGAAACTGACTTCGCTCCAAAAAGGATGTAGGCTGGCTCTACGGACCCCGTTCTTATCTTCTGCAAACTGTTCCTCAGGTAGGAAGAATTATTTCTTGGCTTTTTGGCCCAATGCCCTCTCCTCTTTGCTCCAGGGTATCCCCAATGGCAGGTCAGTAACTCGACTAATGAGTGTAGGGGTAAGCATTAGGGTCAACCCTCTGAAATTCACAGTGGCCAGTGTCTTTGATTTAGGTTTCCGGGACATTAAGAACTCCGTTATCTCATTGTCATGACCCTGAATTTTTCACAAAAGGTCATCCAATTGGCACGGGTGAAGAGGTTCACCACCTCGGGATGTTCACGAAATTTTTTGGAATCAAGGGATCCTTCCTGATAAACCCCCCTGGCACGGTGAGAGTGCTCTGTTTTATGCTCTGAGTAGAGAGGGACTGTTGTTTTATGGTTTCCTCCTTTGAACTTCAAGACAGTATTTCTCAGGTGTTTATATTTTAACTTTGCACCAATTCCCTGGTTCTAATGCTTTTGCTGCCCAAAACTCGACTGTCCGTGTATAAGAGGAAGAATTAGGTTTCCACAGATAGAGTGCAGAGCTCAATTTTCATCCCCAGCATACATACAACCATGTAAAATTCACATTCTTCATACACAGGTTAGCCCTCACAATGCTTTATCTTTTCTACAGGAGGAATTTTCTTAACAGGAACTGTGGAGGAGAATTTTGACGCAGAACCAACTGATAAATTCTGTGCAACACATAGGTAAACTGCTATTTTCGACTCACAGGCAGACTTGTCTCTAACCCTCTAATTCAAGACAACTCAATTCACCATTTTTTCGAAATATACCATGCATGGAAGAGTGTTTTTGAGCCTAGCTCTCTCGGAACTCCAAATTTGACGAAGAAAAGTCCAGGCTTCTCTGCTCTGGAAGGCTATGCCGTATTTCCTGTAGAGCTTCTTCCTGTAGAACTCTTGCCAGCTTCTGTAGGATGTCACTGTGCTTTTGAACGAGCCTGGTACGCAGGATAATTTTGAAACAGGCCAAAAAGCTCGGTGGAGGATGTCGAGTTAACAGATTGTGGAAGCAGAGGACGCGTACTTCGGCTGAGGATGATTGCAAGTGCAAATGAACAGCGGGTAACGCGAGTCTTCAGCCGAGAATTTTTAAACTACGGCGCAATTTGTGGCGAGGGGGTGAGGTGGCCGGGCCGAACCGTTAGCCAACGTCACGACCATCATTCCTTTGCGTGTCCCTGACTGCCATTACCTCTCCTCTGCCATTAACCGCCGCCACTATTGCCAGTCCCGCTCGTTTTCCCCGACTGGACACTCCACACGTGTCGGCTGCATGTCTCGTTAGCAAATTTGAACGTAATTGAGCTTGTTCGGATCCCACGGAGCTATGTGACTGGCTGTGAGTGGCCAGTTGATTGGTCACCGAATTCGTTCAATCCAAACCACTCTCACAGACATGTAGTTTTCGGAATATAGTTTATGCAATTGACAAATGAGGATAGACACTTACCTGCGTGGCCGTGGACGTGTTATGCAGACTTCGGGACTTGGAACCACTGCTTCGCTTGCTGTTGCCTTGTGCGTCGGTGCTAGAACCCATTCTTTCATTTGTTGATGCTGTGTGCACAACTTTGGAACCCGATCCTTCGATTGGAAATGCTGCATGCACAGGTTCTGTGTGGTTTCAGCTATCGAGGATGTTTTCACGTCTAGGAGGAGCCTTTTTACATGTTTCCTTTTGTTGATTTCGGCTGCCCCTTCCTCTAGAGTATGTCTTCCAGAGGGATCAGCCGCTACAGGATTCCTGTAGGATGTCCTATAGCTACTTCTCCTCCTGGGATGCAGGCTAAACGAGCAGGGCTATATTCACTGATGAAGAGTCTAGATGGAGCTTGAACAGGTAGAGTGTGCGAGCCTTTGTTGCTTGATTTGTCACTTGAAATTTTTTCTGTCCATCTGAAGAAAACAGGGTTTCTTGTATGACTGTGCAGGAACACATAACCAGGTGGGTGCAATGGAGGTGGAAAGAGATGAAACAGGGGTGACATACGGTGATGGATGGAATAGAGGGGTGGCTGCAAGCCTAACCAATAGATTCCAAGCTTTAGATCCCTTTCCAAAATCGAATTTGGCCCGCCCGAAGGTTCTACAGGATGTTTCCTGTAGAAATACAGAACTTCCTGTAGAAAGCCCAGAACTTCCTGTAGGAGGTGGAATCTCGACCCGAATGTGATCAAATCCTAGGAAAGGCGAGTGGCCATGGAGGGAGTGTCTGTAAGGATGTCCTGTAGCCTGGTACGGACCCCTGTCCTCATTTTGCACGACCCTCTTTACCTGCAATGTATTCCCTGCAACCTGCGATTATTTTACAGATATTAGGCCTGTTTCTTTTTTTGAGAGAGACAGCTGGGGCACCCCCATGAGGTTTTCACCCCCACTATCTGCCCTGGGCGCCTCGAAGAGATTTTCACCCAAGGATTTTTTATTCCATTTCTTTATTTTTTGAGAGAGACAGC
Organism: Pinus tabuliformis; assembly: GCA_031772625.1. Lineage (NCBI taxonomy): Eukaryota > Viridiplantae > Streptophyta > Pinopsida > Pinales > Pinaceae > Pinus > Pinus tabuliformis. Next base: position 851,757,998 of record CM062820.1, on the reverse strand, counting down.
TGGGGTGCCTCCATGAGGTTTTCACCCTCACTGTCTGCCCTGGGCGCCTCAGAGAGGTTTTCACCCTTTTATTCCTGTTTTTTTTTTTGATGATCAAGGTGTGGGTGGAATAGAGGCAGAGCCCTGCTCCACTACTAGCACAGATTTTTCCAAAGTTTCAATGAACTCCTACCTCGAAAGGGGTTTCCTGTAGATTTTCAATCGATGCCCATTGACAAGCATGGGGATGGCTTCTTCATCAATGGTTCTGATAAGGACTGAACCATTTCCATTGAATTTTTCCACTGTATATGGTCCTAACCATCTTGTCCTCAGCTTCCCTTCGAAATCCTTGTATCTTGAGTCATACAGCAATGCCCAATCTCCTGGTTGGAATTGATTTTCATTAAGGTGCCGGTCATGCCATATCTTCCTTTGGAGTTGAACTACTTCTGAGTGGAGGAGGGCTTGCATTCTCTATTCATCTAATCCATTCAACTATAGTAATCTTTCATGTTGAGCATGGCTGAGATCTAAGTCCAGCTGAGCTGCCACCCTCAATGTGTTGTACTCGAACTCTATGGACAAAAAATCTTTCTTCCCGTAGACCAGCTCATAAGGTGTGAAACCTGTTGTAGTCTTCCAAGTGGTGTTGTAGGCCCAGGTGGCCTCAGCCAGGCGATTTGCCCAATCCTTTCTGATGCTGCTCACCACCTTAGCCAAAATCCCTTCCAGTGCTCTATTAGTGACTTCCAGTTGCCCATTTGCTTGTGGATGATACAGGGTGGAAGTTCTGTGCTTGATCTTGTGATGAGCGAGTAGGTCTTCAATCAAGTTAGAGGTGAACTAGCTTCCTTGATCGGTGACTAACTCTCTTGGGTAGCCAAACTTGTAGAAGACATTTTCCCTTAAAAATTCAGCCACCTTTTCTTCTATCACTGCTTTGATTGCCTTTGTCTCTGCCCACTTTGTCAGGTAGTTGGTGCACACAATGATGTAAGACCTTTACTTTGAAGGAGGGTTGATAGGACCCACAAAATCCATGCCCCACTTCTCAAATGGTTCGAAGGTCACTTGAGGTTGGAGAGGCATTTCATCCCTTGGAGTCGGTTTCCCCATCCTCTGACATTGGTCACACTGGCTGATGTATCTTTTGACATCTTGATGAAGAGTAGGCCAATAGTAGCCTGCATATAGAATTTTGAAGGCAATCCTTTTTGCTGCAAAGTGGCCTCCACAGGGCCCATCATGACAGGTTAGGAGGATTTCAAAGACTTCCTCCTCCCTAACACAATGCCTCAAGATCTGATCTGGGCCAAGTTTGAACAGGTTGTACCCGATCCAAGTGAATGGGGCACTCTTCCTCACAATTCCGCTCTTCTCCTTTGAAGATAGATGCAGAGGGAACTGTGCTGAGACCAAGTAATTTGCTATATCAGCAAACCATGGAGAGAGTACTGAGATAGCAAATAGGTGTTCATCTGGCATCTGGTCATCCACTGTCCCTTCTTCACCTGCAGGCAAATCCAATCTAGACAAGAAGTTAGCAATAACATTTTCCTTACCTGGCTTGTCGACAATAATCAAATCAAATTGCTGCAACAAAAGTAACCATCTAATGATACGAGCATTTACATCAGTTTTATTCATTAAATATCTAATCGCAGCATGATCAGTGTGTAAGAATGTTTGATAACCAGTGATGTAGTGTCTGAACTTGTTTAGGGAATGGACTACAGCCGGGAACTCTTTCTTGGTTACAATATAGTTCATCTCTGCCTTGGACAGGTTTTTGCTGACGAAGTATATGGCATATGGTAGTTTCTGCTCAACTTGTCCCAAGGCTGCCCCTATGGCTTTTTTCGAGGCATCAGTGTGGATGTGGAAAGGTAGGGCCCAGTTTGGACCTCTCAAGATTGGGGTGGACACCAGATTATCTTTCAACTCATCCGAAGCCCCTTGACAGTCGTCAGTCCATTTAAACTCAACATCTTTCCCTAAGAGGCCAAACAATGGCGAGGCTAGCTTACTGAAATCTTTAATGAATCTTCTATAATATCTTGCTAAGCCTAGGAAACTATGAACATATCTTACCTTTTAAGGAGGTGGGACCTTTTGGATGATAGCAATCTTGTTAGGATTCACCTGTAATCCTTGCTGAGAAATTGTATGACCTAGCACAGTCCCTTAAGTCGTCAGGAATTCACATTTTTCAGGATTGAGGGACAGGTTCATCTCAACGCACTTGGTTAAAAATTTTCCCAGGTTAGTCAATGCTTCTTGGAAGTTGGACCCATAAGGAGTAAAGTCATCCATATAGATTTCTACCGAATCGTGGACCAACTCAGAAAATATTCTCAATACTGCTCTATGGAAAGTGGCAGGAGCATTACATAGCCCAAAGGGAAGGACTCAGTAGGCAAATGTACCCCATGGAAAAGTGAAGGTGGTCTTATCTTGGTCCTCTAGGCTGATTTGGATCTGATTATACCCGCTGAACCCATCTAGGAAAGAGAAGAACTTCTTCCTTGCCAGTCCATCCAACAATTGATCTATGAAAGGCAAAGGGAAATGGTCTTTCTTGGTGGCTTTGTTAAGTTCTCAGTAATCTACATAGATTTTCCACTTCCCGTTTTTCTTGGGCACAAGCACTAGAGGTGAGACCCACTCACTGTCGGAGATGGGGTAGATGAATCCTGCATCTAACAATTTTTGCAATTCTTCTTTGACAATGTCTTTAAGGGCTAGATTCATTCTCCTCTGAGGCTGCCTGACTGGTTTACAATCTTCTTTGATGTAAATGTGATGGGTACAGACCAAAGGGTGGACTCCTTTCATCTCCTTATAGCTCCAAGTGAAAGCATCTAGATGATTGTTCAGTAAGCTACACAGCTCCTTCTCCTGGGAGGGAGATAGGGAGGAGCTGATCTTTAAGGTTCTTTCGGGACCAAATTCCACATTCTTAACTCTGGGAGAGGTCGGATCAGTCACACAGAGGTCTTGGGTACCTTCCACCAACTCCTCTAATGACAGTGCACTGGGAGGTGGATTTTGAATCAAATTCTCAATCAAGTCATCCTCGGTTTGAGGGCCCCCCCTGGTGGTTTCTATTGTGCACAATGGTGCAGAGTAGACCTCATCCTCATCTCCCTCTTCCAACCAGAGTGGTAAGTCATGTTCTAGTAGAGGTTGGGCAGAAGGGTATAGGACTAGCTATTTGGACATAGGCCCATTCTTGATGGTCATGCTTCCAGCTCGACAACTGATGTAAGCATCCGCAATAGCTAACCAAGGCCTTCCCAAAATGAGGGGGTATCCAGTGAACTTTTCCTTTGGCTGAAGGACCAAGAAGTCTGTAGGGTACTCCCAAGAGTCAACAGAGACTAGGACATCTTCCACAATCCCTTTGGGAGTCACAGTGGAGCGGTCTGCTAATTGCAGTACTGTCGAGGTCTTCCTTAAGGAACTTTAAAGGTTGAGTTTAAGCATAGTGTCCCTGGTAATCACATTAATGGCAACCCCTAGATCAATCAAGGTATGGGGAATTATGGTGCCATTGATGTGGACATCAACTACAGGACTCCCAGGATCCAAATACTTTGGACAGATTACTTGCCCCAACATTAGGTCGGACAGTTGTCCTATGACATTGATAGTCAAGGCATCTCTCTTTCGCCTGCCTGGGTGCCTGAAACACTTCTCCTTGATCAATTTGTTGTATATTGGTACATCTTTTATGGCCTCGAGAAGTGGTATTTTCACACACAACTGCTTAAGTTCTCCCAGAAGTTCAGTCTCCTCTGGGTTTGGTTGCATGGTTACTGTTAGTCGCTCAGGAAAGGGTGGAATGGCTTTGGGTTCACTTTCCTGTTTCTCTTCCTCATCCTCCAGGGGAGGAGGTTGGTGATCTGGAAGGACCTTCCCAGATCGCAGGTTGATCTCCTGGATCTCCATAGCATAGGTAGGGCATGTTGTCTCCCCAGTGTATACTTACTGGCCTGTCTGTTGTTGGGGTTCGAGTTCGGTTGAGCAGGCATTTGGGGTTGTCTTGGAGGAGCAGGAGGTAATGGTTGTGGTTGAGCCGGTGGTGGAGGCAGAATGGCAGGAGGAGAGTTGTATTGGGGCCTCCACCCCGGTTGAGGTGCATTCCACTGAGGTTGTGGCTGGAAATGTGAGTGAAACGAATGAGCAGTGGGTTGAGTATGGTATTGAGATGGATAAGACCACGGAGGAGGTGTGGACCAGGAAGGATGAGTAGGGGGGCCGCAAGAAGGTATGTGAGCAGATTGGTTGGGGCTATAATAAGCTTGGGATGTCCCTTTCATCCCTCGCTGGTAAGGTGTGGGCCCATGCGACCTCCTTTGGTTGAGGAAGTAGAGAGGTTCAGTGGTTGCCTCAGTCTCTTGGTACATGGCTTTAAATCCGAGTAAGGTTGGGCATTGGTTTGTGGGCTTGTCTTCCTCACAAACGAAACATACCTCTACTGAGTGCAATGGATACTCGTTCTTAGGGTGCTTCCTCGTACATTTGGGATAGAAAATGGCCAAAGCCCTCTCAGCTTCCTCTTTCTTTTGTTGGATTCGGAAAGTATCAAGTTGCATGGCAATGGCCTGTCTCATTTCACTTTTGAGGTCTTCCATTTTATTAGCAAACTCATGCTTGGAGAAGGCGGAACTAGCTGAAAGTGGATTCCCCCTACCTCTTTTTCGGGCTGCCCTAGAATGGTTTCTAAACACAGTATTTATGTCCTCATAAGGTAGTTGGTAGATGTCCCCTCCAGCTAGCAAATGAAGCGTATCTAGAAGGTCTTCAGGGACTCCTTAGAGCAGAACCAGCTTCAGAGATTCAAGGTCAAGTGTGCACCAGGCCCGTTTATAACTAAGTTGGAACCTTTCCTTGTAGTCTTCTAAAGACTCATCGTTTCCCATGGTCATATGGAAGATTTCTCCCTTTGTTTCCTTGGACCTACAGTAGTCCCGGTATTTTTTGTTAAAGGCTTGCTACATTTGAGCCCAAGTGGTGATACTGTTTCCAGGTAACCCCATGAACCAGCGTAGTGCTGCATCCTTAAGGGTAGAAGGAAAGAGTTTCAACTTTTTCTCGTCCTCAACATAGTCATAAGTTCGACAAAGGACAACAAACTCAAACAGGAAGGTATCAGGGTCTTCAGTAGTCAATCCATGGAAGTGAGGTAAGGCTGAGGGACTTATGTTTTTCATTTTCATGTCCCCATTGGTTTCTCGGATGGGGATGGCACCTTCTATTCTCTCATCATCTCCTATAACGTTTCTGTGCTTGGCCATGGTCTCAGGAGGAATGTTCTCTCGCTCTTCTTCTGTTATAGGATCTTCGTATATCTTAGGAGGCTCAGCTATAGGTTCGTCTGGATCACTGCCACCAAAGAAGAGAGAAGGGTGACTCAGTGATGTGGCGGGGGTGTTGGGAAAGAATTTTCCGGTATTGTCTCTGTTCCTACGAGGCATGAAATGAAAGATTTTTGTTGCTTTTGCTTTTTCTTTTTTCTGCTTGTACCTGCAAAACTAAAACAGATGGAATTGCAACTAACTAAAATCTATCTTGCGGAAATGAAAATGCAGAATTGAAATGAAAGCAGGAAAGGACTAATCTATTTTGCTGAAATGAAACTGCGGAATTGAAATGCTAATCTACGCTTGCAGAATTGAAATTGCGGAATTGAAATGCTAATCTATGCTTGCAGAATTGAAATTGCGGAATTAAAAGGCTAATCTATGAAAGCAGGAAATGTCTAATCTACTTTTGCAGAAATGAAATTGCAGAATGGAAATGAAATAAACTACTTAGCAGAAGGTTGTAGTAGAAAAATAGAAGAAAAGCAGCAATCACAAATACTCTGACGCTTCCCTGGAAATGACGCCAAAAAGAATGGTGGGCCCCAGTATTGCAGCAATGATGCTGCAACTCCTGGGACTCCCTTCTTTACTCTTATCAAATCGGTAGTTTGTAACAAACTTGGAAGCAACAGTGCTGTATGCACAAGTACTAGCTCTTGCCGCAGCTGTCACTTGGTCAGCTAGCACAAGTTCGCTAGGAGCTTAAGCCAACTTCTATGAGCTCTGAGAAGAAGCTTTCTAACTGATGGATGGAAGCTAACTCAAAGGAGGCTAATCTACTTGCAGAAAGAAACTGAAAAGCTAAAAGGAAATGCAAACCCTAGCAAACCCTAATTTTACCAGCTAATCCTACTGATGCAGGAAAGAGGACGAAAGCTACTGAAAGAGATGCCATTGACTTCTAAGAAGGTGAAATGCATGTGTCTAAGCTACTTCTATAGTAAAATCTGAAAAAAAACATCTTTTTGTATTTTTGAGTAAAGTGTCAGAATTGTCACGCATGTGCTTTAACTGGTTTTTGATCATGTAGAGGTGGATTGGCGAGAGGAAATTCTTGCAGGAGGTTGGGAAGGTTGGAAGAGGGCCTAAGGGGTCCCTAGCACCCTGCTAGAGAGTTTCACAGAGTTTGGCTATCAAGAAACCGCTTCCGTGAGCTTCTATAGGTAGTCTGCAACGGTTCTACGAGATGTTCTGTAATGGATTTTGGAGGGTTGATGGAGGAAGAAAGGTGAAGAAGTGGGTATTGAGGTGAGATGAGGGTGTGAGGAGGTCCAGGACTTGGTGGATGGAGCTGAGGAGTGATGAGGATGGTTGGCTTTGTTCAAGGAGGAGTGGAGCAATGTTGAACAAAAAAAAATATGGAAACTAGGTCAATGTGAGGGAACGTAGCAAATGTGAGGCAAGAATCAGAGTTAGGGTATGGAGCAGATGGGATTGATGGAGTACAAGTAGATGGAGAGGTATTACAGGTGCTCTGCAAGTTATTTCTCAAATTGAACAAATAATGACTTGGAAAACCAATGACCTAGCTACTTTACTCTAATCTGGCCTATGTAACAGCAAAGGAAATGAACAGAAGTTTATTTGCAATGAGATCACGTGAAATAGCTATGAAAACTAAGAAATCATAAACCTGAACATGTAACCACAAATGGTATCACTTTCTGCAAATGAGAATCTAACACTAATGATTGCATGGTGAGGCAAAGACATTGTTTTTGTTGGCAGCAAGGTCACCTTTGTCCCAGTTCATGATCCCACTGAGGGAGAGGTGAGATCAGAGGTGCTTGATGGCCTTTTATGAAGATCTTCGCTGTTATTAACCTATCAACTCAATCTGAACATAAAAACCATTTCTAATCATCAACAATGACCTAGGTAACCAGCAAGATTTTAATATTCTTAACAGAAATTACTTTGCAGAGACATAAAAACAAATAACAGTACATAAAGGAAGCCTTGGCACTTGGGTGGGCCCAACCCCAAGAGCTATAGGCTCCTAAGAAAAAATCAGAACTGATGCCAAGTAAAGCTGCTTTTCATTACTCAAAAATAATCATGTCACAAGAAAGTTATACTGCAGTAGCTATGAAGATGAGCTAAGAAAATGACAACACTATAGTGCAAAACCCAATAGTTCAAAAAACGTAACCTACGAAGGCTAAAAGCCTTCCTATTTATGCACTACGAGGGTCCTCAGTAGCCCTCCTTAACTCAAGGGGCTCGGCTATTCAAATTTCCAGTAAACAATCACTTTTCACAAAGCTGCTCGACTTCCTTTAGGATTCGTTTTGGTGGCCTGTTGAGCTCCGAGTTGAGGGTGGAGATTTCGAGGAAGGGCCATTTAATGCAAGAGACACCCTTCCTACGAATCCTCACCCTTGTTCCTTCATGCTTGGCTGTCATCTGGCTCATAATTGCTTGGCCTTGTTCCAAAATTTGTCCAAAAAACATGAAATAACCACGTATTAGCCTTCTTGGTAAAGTGACCACCCTCATTCGTTCAACTAACATAAATATACTCAAAAAACATGCATAAACTATGAAAAATGGTGGATTGATGAAGAACAGTAGGCAAAATGAACCCAATAAGTTACCCATTTTTGGGGCTCATCACGGAGCCCCCCCTTCGTTGTGCTGATTGCATAGCGGGGGGGTCACAGGGGGTTTGAGGGGTGCAGGTAACCCCCCTCTTTATTAGGTTGCGTGAACCTACCTATGGTTTTGTGCATGATTTTCGCACATGGTTTTTGACACGATGGTTTTCGGTCCATGGTATTGGATGCTTCGGCATGTATAAATATGTATTGTAACATTGAAAGGAACATAATGCAAAATCAAACTAGTAGTCCCAGTTTTGGGATCCAGGGGAAAATCTCTGTGTATATGTGTTTTATGTGTTATGCTCTTGTATTTTTTATTTTTTGTGTTTTAGAATTCGTATGCAAGTAATTTCTGTATGGGGTTAAAACATACATTTGGTATCAGAGTTGTTTTGGCTTCAATGGTATGCCTTTAATGCTGAGGGGTTTCGCTCGGGCCTGTGCTAGACCCTGTTCAGTGGGAGATCTGCAGGATCGATTCTGGTGGTGAAAGAAGATGGTGAGCAGTGGAAAGATAGAGATCGAGAAATTTAATGGTCAAAGTTTTGAGTTATGGAAACTCAAGATGGAGGATCTATTGGTGGATAAAGATCAGTGGATCATGGTAGATCTAGGTACTAAACCAACAGGAGTGTCCGATGAAGAATGGAAGAAGTTGGATTGGAAGGCTAAGAACACAATACGATTGTGTGTCTCGGATTTAGTATTGCTGAATGTATCAGGGGAAGCTACGGTGAAGGCTTTGTGGGACAAGTTAGGGAATTTGTACCAATCTAAGTCTCTGGTGAATAAACTGTTCCTACGGAAAAAGCTGTATAACCTGAGAATGAAAGATGGAGACTCGGTGATAGAAAATCTGAATGCATTTAATAATGTGGTAAGTCAGTTATTATCCATTGATAATAAAATTTCAGATGAAGATAAGTGAATTAGTTTTTTGTGTTCTCTAGCAGATTCATGGGATAGTTTGGTTATTGCAATAGGTAGCAATGCAACTGTCTTGCAGTTTGATGAAATAGTCTCATCCTTACTGACAGAGGAGATGAGACAGAAAAATATGGAGAGCCAGAATGGCGATGCCTTGTATGTATGAGGACGGTCCCAGAACAGAAACAAAAATAAGTCATCGAGTGGGAGATCTAAATCTCTAGGAAAACCTTTAAAGGTGGTTTGCTAGAAATGTGGAAAGGAAGGACACTACAAAAGGGACTGTAAATCTAAAGCTCCTGACAAATAAAAGGGATCTGATGATGCTCCTTCTACAGAGGAAAAAACGACCTCATATGAAGGTGGGGATTTGCACTTGGCTTCTTCAAGTACACATGTAGATCATGAGGCATGTTGATTGACTCAAGTGCATCCTTTCACTTCATTCCCCATAGAGAGTGGTTTTGTGAGTATGAGAAATACGATGGCAGTGATGTCTTCTTAGGGGATGATAGGAAGGCTAGAATCGTTGGTTGCAGAAAAGTAAAGTTGAAGTTGCAAGGTGGAAGGGTTAGAACACTTCCGGGTGTTCTACATATTCCTGCATTGGCCAGAAATATGATTTCTGTAAGCAAGCTGGATGATGCAGGTGTAAAAATAGTTTTCAAGAAGGATAATTGCAAGATGGTTCGGGGGGCACTGGTATTGATGTGGGAAGTTTGGATTGGAACTATGTACAAGCTACAAGGTAATACTGTTGTTCATGGGTGCAACAGTTCTCTGGTTCCTGAAAGTGGAGCATAAAATCTAGTGGTCTCTGGAGAGAAGACCATGCTGTGGCATCAAAGGCTTGGACATATTGGAGAGAAGGGCCTTCGAATACTTCATAGTAAAGGTATGGTAGAAGGTATGAGTAATATCTCTACGGATTTTGATTTCTATGAAAATTGTGTATATGGGAAGAAGAATCAGGTGAGTTTCCCCTCTGGTGGTAAGAGGGTGAAATAGATATTAGAGCTTGTGCAAAGTGATGTGTTTGGACCTGTGAAGGTTCCATCACTGGGTAGGTCTGTGTACTATGTATCATTTATAGATGACTTCTCAAGGAATACATGGATATATTTCCTTAAGAAGAAATATGAAGTCTTTGACAGGTTTAAAGAATTTAAGGCTCTGGTGGAAAACCAGACAGAGAAGAAGATAAAGGTGCTAAGGATAGATAACGGTGGAGAGTTTTGCAGTAAGGAATTTGAAGAATTCTATAAGAAGTGTGGTATATGATGGCAGAAGACTACTCCATATACACCTGAGAAAAATGGAGTTGCAGAAAGAATGAACAAGACGTTGATGGAAAGGGCAAGAAGAATGCTTCATGGTGCTAGGTTAGGACAAGAATTCTGTGCAGAGGCGTTGGAGACATCATGTTACCTAGTCAAGAGATCACCTTCATCAGCGTTGGAGGATAAGACTCCACAAGAGGTATGGACTGGTAAGAAACTGTCTCTTTCACATATGAGGGCATTTGGATGTGATGCATATGTACATGTTCCAAAGGAGAAAAGAACCAAGCTAGATAGTAAATATGAAAAGTGCATCTTTATTGGGTATAAAGATAGTTTAAAGGGTTATAAGCTTTGGGAGCCAGTAACAAAAAAGGTTGTGTACAACCGAGATCTGGTGTTCATAGAGGTGAAAGATGTTATCAAACATGAAGTCCCATCAAAGGAACTTGACAAGATAGAGTTTGAGCGAAAGGAGGAAGAATCAGACTCTACAACAAAGGAGGAATCAGAAGATGAAGAGCCACAAACTCCAGGTCTGAGAAGATCAGTTTGAGAAAGAAGGAAGCCAGAAAGGTATAGTCCATATGCTTTCTGTTCAAATTTTTCTTTATCTATTACTGATGATGATCCTAGAACTGTGAAGGAAGCAATAGAGTCAGAGGACAGAAAACTCTGGAAAGAGGCCATGGTTGATGAAATAGCATCTTTGCATAAAAATGAGGCTTGGGATTTGGTGGAGTTGTTGGCTGGAAGGAAACCCATTGGTAGAAAATGGGTTTTCAAGAAGAAGCCAAATGCATAAGGAAAGGTGGAGAAATACAAAGCTCAGTTGGTAGCAAAAGGTTATTCCTTGGTGCCAGGAATTGATTTTGGTGATATTTTTTCTCCTGTTGCCAAGGTAGCTTCTATTAGATTACTTTTATCTGTTGCTGCTGCTTTTGATTTTGAGGTAGAACAGATGGATGTGAAGTCAACATTTCTTCATGGGGATCTAGAAGGGGAGATCTACATGAAGCAACCTGAAGGTTTTGCGATGAAGGGTAAGAAAGAAATGGTATGCAAGTTAAAGAAGTCTTTGTATGGGTTAAAACAGTCACCAAGGATGTGGTATCAGAAATTTGATACATTTATACAGGGACTTGGATTCACCAGAAGCAAAGAAGATCACTGTGTGTATTTTAAATTAATTGGTGACCGTGTTATTTATCTGGTCTTGTATGTGGTTGATATTTTGCTAGTTGGAAATGATAAAGAAATTATCCAGGATTTGGAGACCCAATTTTCCTCCAAATTTGACATGAAGGATCTTAGTGCTGCAAACTATATTTTGGGCATGGAAATTAAAAGATACTGGGAAAAGAGGAAGCTCTGGTTAAACCAGAGGAAGTATGTCGAGACAATACTGCAGAGGTTTAATATGCAGGATAGTAAACCGGTGAAGGTTCCTATTCCTGTAGGTGTGAGGTTATCTGCTGAACAATGTCCCAAGACATAAGAAGAGGAAGAGGACATGTCCCGTGTTCCATATGCAAGTGCAGTTGGTAGCTTGATGTATGCAATGGTCTGTACTAGACCAGACATTGCACATGTAGTGGGAGTATTGAGCAGGTTTATGTCAAAACCAGAGAAGGAGCACTGGACAACAGTGAAGCGAGTTTTAAGGTACTTGCGTGGTACTAGTGATTATGGTTTGTGCTACCAAGGAAGAACAGGATTGGACAAAGTGTTGGATATTTGTGGCTTTGTTGATGCAGACTGGGCTGGAGATCTGGATCATAGAAGATCTACAAGTGGGTATGTGTTTAACCTATTTGGAGGTGCATTCAGTTGGATGAGTAAGAAATAAGTTGTAGTGGCACTATCAACTACAGAGGTAGAATACATGGCAGCCACTCATGCAAGCTAGGAAGTAGTTTGGTTGCAGAGATTGTGTTCAAGTATGGGGTTAGTACAGGGAGCTATAAGGATAGACTGTGACAACCAAAGTGAAATTTTCTTGGCAAAGAACCCTGCATATCATTCAAAGACAAAGCACATTGATGTTTAGTATCACTTTGTGAGGGATATGATAGAAGACAAAAAGGTGTTGCTGGTAAAGGTGGACACTTTGAAGAATAATGCAGATGCATTGACAAAATCTGTGAGCTCTAAGAAGTTCTCTTGGTGTAGAGAAACAATGGGCGTTGCAGGGCTAGATAAATGACTAAGCTCTCTTGTGGCCCCATGTGGAAAGAAAACAACAAGTGGGAGAATGTTGGGTTGTGTTATATTATTTCCATGACTAGCCCACATAGTTAACTGGGGGGTTAGATGGGGGGCAGAGCCCCCCCTTCGTTGCGCCGATTGCGTAGTAGAGGGGTCATAAGGGGTTTTAGGGGTGTAGGTAACCCCCCTTTATGGGGTTCAGGGCAACACAATAGAAAATTTTGTTTTTTGGACCCTATATTAGGTTGGGTGGACCTACCTATGGTTTTGTGCATGATTTTCACACATGGTTTTGGACGCAATGGTTTTCGGTCCATGGTTTTGGACACGATGGTTTTCGGTCCATGGTATTGGATGCTTCGACATGTATAAATATGTATTGTAACATTGAAAGGAACATAATGCAAAATCAAGTTGGTAGTCCCAGTTTTGGGATCCAGGTGAAAATCTCTGTGTGTATGTGTTATGCTCTCGCATTGTTTATTTTCTGTGTTTTAGAATTTTTATATAGGTAAGTTCTGTATGGGGTTAAAACCTACAATAATGTGGCGGTTGAGAGGAACACAGACAATGTTGCATGACAAAATCCTACCTCTACACTTGTGGGATGAAGAATGCAACACAATGGTATCTTTGCATAACAAAAGTCCTCACAAGATTCTTGGCATGAGTACACCAAAGGAATCTTTTTTAGTGAAGAAAATAGATGTGTCACACTTAAAGATCTTTAGATCATCAGTTTACTTTCATGTTTCCAAGGAAGCAAGGAAAATGCTAGAGTTGATAGTAGAGTTGGGCATATTTTTGGGGTACACAGATACACCTCATAACTATCGTGTGTGCTTTCGATATTTTAGGATAACAGTGGTAAGGAGTAATGTGAAATTTGATGAGGAGAAGGCAATGAGGTGTTCTCTTGAGAGGGAGCTTCAGTTGCAGCCTGATCAAGAACTTTTGGCTCCAAAGGAAGAACCCGAGGAAGTTGTGGAGTAACCACAAGTAGAGGAGAAGAGAGTAGAGACATCCACTCAAGTAGAGACATTTAGAGAAGGAAAGAAGCGAACCACGGAAGTTGACATATTATTGAAAGATGCTAGAGAGAATGTGGGAGCAGCCATTTCACAACGTAGGCAGAGGAGGTCACTAGATTGGTATAATGGCTACATGGATATGATGAGTGCACTGGTAGAGACAAAGCCATCCTAATTTGAGGAATATGTAGATAAACCAGTATGGGTTGATGCTATGGTAGAGGAATATGACTCCATTGTCAGAAACAATGTTTAAGGATTGGTCCCAAGAGCAACCAAAAATTCAGTGGTTGGATCAAGATGGCTTTACAAGGTAAAGCATGCAACATACGAAAGCATAGAGAAACACAAGGGGACTCATGCACTACTTACTTGGATTAGAAGTATGGCAAGGAGATGGGGAACTATTTGTCTCTTAGGGAAAGTATGCCAACGAGATACTTTAGAGGTTCTGCATGGATAGGTGCAAACCCAAGGAGACTCCTCTAGCAGGAAACTGGAGGAAAGAGGATGATACTTCAAGTGAAGTAGTGGAGGCTACCATTTACATGCAATTTTTGGGTTCACTTATGTTCCTGGTGAACACATGCCTGAACATGTGTTATGAAGTTAACTAGCTTAGTAAAGTAATGGATATCCAACCACACTGTATTAGAAGGTAGCAAGGCATGTGTTGAGATACCTCAGAGGCTCTTCTCAATTTGGTCTTTGGTACAAACGGGCATAGGGAGTGAAGCTACAAGGCTTCACAAATGTAGATTGGGCGGGGAGTCCATCAAATAGGAAGAGCACTTCAAGAGGAATTTTCAATGTTGGGTCAACAACAGTTTCTTGGTACAACAGGAAGCAAAGATCTGTGGCACTCAACTTAGCAGAAGCAGAGTACATGGCTGCAAGTCAAGCAGCATGTGAGGCTATCTGGATGAGAAATATTCTTGTTGGGTTATTTGGTTAGAAGATGGATCCTACAGTGATTTACTGTGACAATCAGAGTTGTATCAAACTCTTTGAGAATCCAGTATTTCATGATTGATCCAAGCATATCGACATCCGATATCACCATCTACGAGATTGTGTGCAGAGGCGAATTATGTTGTTGCAATACATTTCGAAAGAGGAACAAGATGTAAATATTTTGACAAAGGATTTTTCAAGAATAAAATTCAAGTTCAATAGAAGCAGGATTGGGGTATTTGATAATCCCTTTCTTTCTGAGAGGGAGTGTTGAAAATGCAACAAAAAAATCTATTTTTGACTTTACCTTGGTCAAACTAGATTAAAATTCAAATTTTAATTTCAATAGAATACTTAGAGGTAGTTAACTAAGGTGACATGGCTCTCGTCACTTAGTTAACTCAGTAAATTAGATTTGGAGACTCTTGATTTCAATTATACATGATTGATTGCTAATTTGTAGCAATTTATTTCAGTAAATTTGAGTTATTGTCAGTTTAACTAGTTCTAATTGTCAAAAGAACTAGTGGATGTCAAGTTGTGGGTGTGTTACTTCAACCACATTGAGTGGTAAACCAGTTAACTAATAAATCAACCTAAAATAATTGTTTTCTGTAGAGAATTCAAGTTACGTAGTTGAGATTGGAGTTCAAGGGTAGTGTACTATCAATTGTAAACTAATCCAAGTTGTACAAGTGGTGCAAGCAGTTGATCGAGGTGGATATTGGTGGCCACCCACCTATTCCACCTAGAACCCCCCCAGTCAGTTTCATATGTTTCCTTGTTCATTTCAACATTTACTATTTTTTGTAGTTTTTTAGGTCTTGAACTTTCGAGTAGTTTTGACCCCCTAAATGGCATTTTTGGGGTCCGAGACAAGACCATTGCTATTGGCATGGGCCTGTGGCGAAACCTGTAGTACTCAGAGAGTCCTTTCCAACAAGGTATTGTACATGCCAAATGGAGATAATATGGCCAAGTTACGACCCCGGGAAGTTGGCTACCCAACTAACCTTAACGGGGCCCACAAACTCTTAGTGTTACATCTCCTAGGGTTAGGGCTTTGGTTGTTTAGGATTTTTTCATGTTTTCCAATAATAAATAGGCCCTTGAGCCTCATTGTAACATAGTTTAGAGGCATGTAGCTACCACATATCTTCTCAGAGATAAGCTACTATCGCCCGAGCTATCTTATTTCCATTCTGTTTGTAAGCATAGTTCAATATTTTTCTATTAATGAAATGAAGTGTTTTTCTGCTGCATCTCCGTGTTTATGATTATATTTATAAGTTGTTGCATACCTATTTAAGTTCAAATCAGTGGTATCAGAGGGGTCTACTCTTTCTCTGTTTTTCTTTGCATGTCCCCAACACGGTCAAAGTATGAGGAGTTAGGGCTTGATCTGGTTGAACCATTGCAAGACCAGCCTTGCAAATCCTGACGACCTCCCATGGCGGAACAAAATAAAGACGAGGGAGCAGGAGATCCTTACAAAACATTTCTTGAGGAATCCCTTGAGTGATAGAGGGATGTGATGATGGATAAATTTGTCCAGATCCTTTGACGACTACCCACAGGTGATGCATCTTCATCCAGCAACCACTCTGGAGGTGCCACTCCTTTTAAGGTACAAGTTAACTTCGATATTCCCATATTCGAAGGTATGTAGATGCAGACGCCATAGATAAATGGTTAAATCTATTGGAAGGATATTTTTTAGTTCATGACTTTTCCAACTGGGAAAATATTACTTTTGCACTTTGTAAAGCCGCCCCACACGTCAAGGATTGGTGGGAACCTACTGTGAACAAAAGGATGAGAGTGAACCCTCGCTGTTTTCAGCTGCACCCACTTGGAATTCTTTCCAAGACACCATTAAGGAGAAATATAACCCTGTCGGGAGCTATGAAGACAAATACATAAAGTGGACCACACTACAGTAGGGAAGGGACCAAGATGTGCCAGAGTTCACAAATACTTTCCATACCCTTCGCATGAAGCTGGGTATCAACGATATTGAGTGACATTTGGTGGTCAAGTACTGCGACTATCTACACAAGTACATCTAGGAACAGATGGAGTTCCTGGACATTTCCTTGCTCAACACAACGTATTAGTACGCTGTCAAGATTGAGCATAAGTTTAAACAGGAGAAGTGGGAATTTGGATATACGAATACAAAGTAAGGAAAAGGCACCCCCAAACCTTAGAACAAAGGACCAGGCCAAGGCAACACTACCCAGGACAACTCGCTGAAGCCGCAAGCAAATAACAACACCCCGAAGATGAAGAAGGACATGAGAAAATGGTGTGAGTTCCATAAGAGTTCCACTCACAATACAAGCGAGTGTCGGGCCAAGCAATCAGTAGTGGCCGAGCTGAAGACTTTCAAATTAGACGTAGGTTCTGACTCTGAATTAGAACCCGATAAGGGAATTAACAAAGGGAAGCAGATCATTGATGTGGAGCCCAATGCCACCGTGGCCACCATTGAGATCCAAAATATTGAGTGTGGAGAACTAGAGGAGGGCGAACGCCTCTTCCACTCACATATGTGGGTGAAAGTTTCTCTGTTGCAGTTCATTGTCAACAACAGGAGGCAAAATAACCTCCTTTCAGCAGAGGTCATGAAGCGGATGGGCCTAAAGACTATAGCACATCCATAGCCGTACACCATTGGGCGGCTTCACCAAGGAGGAGATCTTCGTGTTAGCCAGTAGTGCCGCTTTCCCTACAACATCAAGCCCTTCACAGATGGGGTATTGTGTGACATTGCTCCTCTTGAAGTTTGTGATGTATTTTTAGGACAACCATACTTGTGGAAGCACCATGCTGTATATGATTTTAGACCTCACTCTATGATTATTACTTTGGCTAATAAGTTGTACAAGATACCGGAGGTAGCCCTGCCTACCACCATCTCTTTGATCACTGCAAAGCAATGTAGTAATATCATTTTCCAAACCAGGAATTTTTTTTCCTTATGATTCACCGCCAGGGAAAGAGTAAGGTTGTGGCCATGGCTTCCAGGCAGGGCTCCTTTGCACATCAAAAATAGATGGACAAGGTTGTGGAGTACACAGATATTTTCACCTCACCCACATGGGTACCTCTGCACTGTCAGGTCAAGCACTCCATCAATTTGACCCTGGGAGTGCCGCTAACCAATGGACCGATCTATCGATGCTTTGTTATGGAGAATGATGAGATCAAGAGGAAGATTCATGAACTATTGCAGAAAGGGCACATTAGGCCAAGCTCATCAGCTTGTGGGAGCCCGATTGTATTGATACAAAAGAAGGATGGACTTGGAGGCTCTGCATTGACTATCGAGTGCTGAACAAGATTACTGTCTGGAATAGGTACCTAAACCCGTGGATTGATGACCTTCTGAACTAGCTCAAAGGGGCCAAATATTTTAGCAAGATTGACTTGAAGTTAGGTTATCACCAAGTTCCTATCAAACCCTCCGATATGTGGAAGACTGCCTTCAAATCCAAGGAGGGCCCTTTGGAATGGTTGGTCATGCCATTCGAATTGGCGAACACCCCTGAAACCTTCATGATACTGATGGACGACATCTTACGACCCTCCACCAATGCATTCATGGTGGTGTATTTAGATGACATATTGATCTTCAACTAGAGTTGGGAAGAGCACCTCCACCATATTCGATAGGTCCTTCAAACCCTGCACAACACAAGTTGTGTGCTAACTTGGAGGAATGAACCTTTGGCTTGACCCAGGTTCAATATCTGGGGTACATCATTGATGAGCAGGGTGTAAATGTGGACCATCCAAGATACAAGTCATTTGGGATAGCCCAGCCCCAACCACTATAATAAAGCTTCGTAGTTTTTTGGGTCTTGCCAATTTCTACCATAGGTTCATGTTGGGGTTCTTTCATATCACTTGGCCTTTAAGTCAAGTCACCAAGGGTGGAGTGAAATAAAAGTTTGTTTGCTAGGAAACCCAACAACAAGCATTATCTGAGTTGAAGAATTGCCTCTGTTCTGCACCATTCCTCACATTACCAGACATGCAACAACCATTTGAGATTGAGACAGATGCCTTCGACTATGCTATTGGTGCAGTTCTTACTCAGCATGGGAATCCAGTGGCTTACCACAATGAGACACTTTCATACACAGTCTAAAAACACCCCACTTACGACAAAGAAATGTATTCCATTGTGTAGGCTTGCCGTCAATGGAAGCATTACATTATGGGGAAGGAAACAATCATCCACATAGACCACAAACCTGTCCAGTTCATATAGACACAAGGAAAGTTGTAGAATGATCACCATTAGAATTGGTCCACCTATTTGCAACAGTTTCATTTGAAAATTAAGTATAAGAAGGGCAACACCAATAATATTTCTGATTGCCTTAGCTGACCACTGGTCATGGCGCTGATCACTGTGCTCGACTCTTGTGGGAACAAGACATCAGGGTGGCTGCATATTTTTAAGAGTGATCTGAATTCGATAATGTTACATAGTAATTTGTCACTGTCTTCACTCCAGTCTTCCTACTATGCCATGTGTTGTTAAATTGGCAACTAGGGCCAAACTCCATGTGGGTCGGCTTATTTATGGCAGCTGATATTTTTGTTGGATCCCTCTCGTCGAGAGGTGTAGGATTGATCCAAAGATCATCCGATTCCGATAAGTATTTATGGAGATATGAATTTATTTTGTTTATGTAATTATTATCAAGCCGACCAACACTTATGTAGGCTCTAGAAGCCCAACCGACATGTCTATTCAACCTCTACGTTTTAGTATAAATATAAGAGGATTTGGTGTCATTGAGAAACACTCTCAAGGTGATATCCTCTCTCGGTCTTGGGTTTTTGGAGAAGGAGAATCACTAAGAATACGTTGGTCTAGAAGCAGCCCTAGCAACAAATGATGCCCTAATTCTACGTAGGAAGATGATTCGTTGTTCATCTCTATATGCTGTTCAGGAAATGATACATGGTGAAACCCTAGCATAGCAAGGAAATAACGCAGTCATGGAAATGTATGCTGTTATGAATGACGCAGCTGTGGCAATGGAGATACGATATATGGATCACAGTCATATAGAACAATCATATATATTATGGGACACAATGATGTATGGAACGCTCATGGTATATACGCTGGGAAGTCATACGCTGACTATGTATACGCAGGACATGAAGTCCGCAGTCAAAGGGTGAAGGCAGCAGTCAAGTGAAAGCGTGGTTTAAGAGATAGCGTAGGAATCAACGCAGTCAGATAGTGTGGGCATCAACGCAGTCAGGCAACGTTGTTTAAACGCATCAACGGATATCGTGGTTTAAAGAAATACGTGGAACACATCAATGCTGACCATACACATAGTTGTACGTAGGCTATGATACAACGCTGCAATATATTTATATATGCAGGCAAACAACGCAGAGATATATATACGATGGCATCATATATATACACAGCAATAGAGAAAATAGTTACACACTCAGCTTTCACACTCAGGCAATCAAACTCCATACGGACGCAACATAATGACTCCATATGGACGCAACATAATCTATGTATCAGGTCAATACATGAAGCAGAAATCAATGCACATTCATGGTGATAAAGCCACAGAGGGTAGCTGCATTAAAGGTGAAGTAAAGTCGCAGTCAATATGCAGCCGCAGTGATAACAAACACGCAGAGCCGCAGGAAATAATACAACGCAGCAAGATATATATATATATTCGCAGGCAATGGCAATATATATATACGCAGGAAATGGAAATATATATATATATATATATATATATATATATATATATATATATATATACATACATATATATATATATATATATATATATATATATATATACATACATATATATATATATATATATATATATACATATATATATATATATATATATATATATACATATATATATATATATATACATATATATATATATATATATATATATATATATATATATATATATATATATATATATATATATATATGTTGGTAATGAAGATATATATATACGCTGAAATGCCCAGCAAGATATGTATGCACAGGAGGGAGATCCATGCAGTTATGCACAATTATGGAAACCCTATATGCTGAGCAGGCAATGAAGACATCCACGCAGCCATATACGCAGATATATATACGCACAGTTATGGAAGCCTAATACGCTGGTCATTAAGACACTTATACGCAGAGCACAGGACAATGAAGCCGTGTCATAATAATGGAGCCGCAGTAAGGACAATGAAGCTGTAAGTCAAGGTAATGGAACTGCAGTCAAGTTTGTTTCATATAGAAAATGAATCCGCATTTTATGTGGGATAGATCTAGGGTTTGGCTGTGTCCTCGGATAGGTTAAGGAACCACTGAACTAAATCGACATAAACAACCAGCTATGAATCGATGATAAGATAAGGGTTCAATGAAGAGATCAATAGCATATGGCAATCTCAACATGTTTCAAAGAACAGTGACAAGTATCATATATATGTATATGAGCATGATCAATAATGGGACTGCATGATGAAATGAGACTACATGCTGATGTATGAGGGCAGCATGATGATGGATAAGATCATGGACATGGGCAGCATGAGATCATGGAAATGAAGGGCAGCATGATGATGGATAAGATCATGGACATGAGCAACATGATTAGTGAAATATGGTGCAGTATGAGTGGTACAACAAGAGAAGCAGATGCAACACGATGATAGGTGAAGGAGTCACCTTGGAGAATCAATTGAAGCAGAATGTCTTCAACTGATCTCATTGTTATAGAAGATGATCTATGCTTAGATCTAGACAAGTCAAAGTGTTGACTTCTGTTGTAATTGTACTCTCTCTCTCTCTCTCTCTCTCTCTCTCTGCTGAACTTTGAAGATAAAAGAAGATTTGATCAAAGGGTTTCCCCACACATTGTGGGGTTTGTCCCTGGCTCGTGCCATATCTTGTGTCCTCTTGTCTTGGCTTGTCTTCTGCGTTTTATATTTATGTTCTATCTATAGTTTATCATAATGCTGATGTTATTGCTAACTATGAAAATTTAAATAAATTGCTCTAGCATAGAACATAGCCAAATTAACATGGTATCGGAGCTGAGGTGAAGACAATGCCCAAGAAAGAGTGAAATAGCAATCACCGAAGACAGTTGGGACAAGACAGAAGGATCAATGGGTTCCTCATAATTCACCGAGGGTGAATTCAAAGCAAAGAATGTTATCAGAATGGCGCAGCGGAAGATTTTTGATGGTCCATCTTAAGATCACTTCATTGGGAAGTTTGGATATAAGGGTGGAAGGAAAGGCGGATGCCTTGTTGAAATAAGTTCGGCTGTTATGCGAAGGAGTGTCCGAATGGCAAAGACACATCTCTTGATGAAGATAACAATCATTCATGGGACATCTTCAATGATCAAAAGAATGACTGGTAATGCAGGTCATCAAGGAGATGGTCGACTCTTCCATGAAAGCAAGGAACCCCAAAATCTCTTTTATCTACCTGATCGGACCTGATGTCCATCTCGGAAATGGAAGTCAAAGGTTACAGGGTGGCACTTATCGATGGAAAGGTACGTGTTTGAAAATAGATCTTTTAAAGATGTTTTTGAGTTCAGGGTTGTATCAAGTTGCAGGAAGTCCACTGGGGACCATGTCCATTGACTCAGCTCTAGAGGTCTGTGAGTCAAATGGTGACTAGGATGCCTGAATTCAAAAGGAAGCATGAAGGTACATGTCTGAAATGTACCAAAGGAAAATATTATAAGGGTACCATTCCCCTCATGCAGCAGGTTCACAGGTTTAGAACAACCCAAGGAGTTTGAGAATCATGATCAAGGAATATCATGTATACAGGTGGAAGAAAGCCCTCTATGGCTTGAAGAAAAACACCTCAGTCATAATATGAGAGGATTGATAACTGTCTAATGCAGCTGAGATTCACTAGGAGTGAAACCGATCCAAACCATTACTCGAAGGTTGTGGATGATAAACCTCTCGTACCGGCACCTATGTCTGACAGGTGCTGACCCTCTCATTTATAGGAGACAGAGGGAGTTGGATTCTGAATGTGGGAAGATAAGATGCAAGCTTGTGACTGCCTCGAGGATCTTAACTTTCAGAAGTTATATGGTAATGATGTCGGACCAGATTTGGGAAATGCCTCTGAGTTTCATAAACTCATTCGCGTTGATGTTCTTGGAGAACCTCCGTCCAGACATCTGTGTTGCAGTTAGCATGGTGAGCTCATATTTGGTTGAGCCTCACTAGATTGGTGCCAAGAATCTTCTAAGATATCTTCAGGGCACAATCTCTCATGAATTGAGATACACTGCCGGAAATATGAAACCACATGATTATTCAAATGATGAGTGGGAAGGAAGTATGGAGGATCACTAGAGCACTTCTCAGTGCTGTTTGGAATCTGCCTTGATATCCTGGATGAGCAGGAAGCAGAAGTCGATGAATTTGAGCACCACCAAGGCATAATACATTGCTGATAGTATGGCCTTCTGTGAGGCAGTCTGGTTGCTGAAGATCTTCAGTGAGCTGTTTGTACACATGATGAATACCACTGTGAATCTCTGTGACAACCAGAGATGGGATTCGATTATTGAGGAATCCCGTATTTGACAATTGCTCCAGCAGATAGACATCAATTACTGCCTTATCTGGGATATGGTAAGTCGATGATCAAGGAGGCTCCATCACATTGAGATGATGTACAAGACAGATCCCTGAGGAAAGATCAAATTTGTGATTTTCCCGAACGACTTGGAGTCGTCGAGAGACCTTTGTAAAAGGGTCCTGCATGCTGCATACATTGAGCTCTAGGAGCTTTGGGTGGCTTGCAGTTATATTGGAGCAACATACGACCACAGGGTGACTCACCCTCCCCTGGTGGTGCGCACTGAAACAAGATGATTCGCTCTCTTGTGGGACAAGATGATTCGCTCTCTTGTGGGACAAGATGATTCGCTCTCTTGTGTAGCAGGATGATTAGTTCTCCTGTGAGGCCTGGATTGATGTGTTCTTCATGGCAATTGTAGCAGGATTGATTGATCCAGGTGGATGTTGGTGGCCACCCACCTATCCCATTTGGACCCCCACAACTATCTCTTTCAGTTTTTCGGTTTCCTTAATTATAACACAATTTACTATTTTTAGCAGTTTTTTTGGGTCCTGAACTTCCGGAGCCGTTTTGAGGCCCTAAACGACGTTTTTTGGGAAATCCACCGCCAACGATTTTTCTAACTAAAAATCGTTTTTTCCATCGTAGTCCTCGGAGAGATCTTTCCAACGGGCTATCATGCGCGTCAAACGGAGATAGTACGACCAATTCACGACCCCGGGAAGTTAATGTACCAACTTACCCAAAAACGGGGCCCACAATTTGGCGTTTCATCTTCTAGGGTTAGGTTTTGGAATGTGAAGGGTTTTCCATTGTTTCTCAACAATAAATAGGCCCTCGAGCCTCATTGTAACACAGTTCAAAACAGTTCAGAGGCATGTAGCAGACACATCTCTTCTCAGAGATAAGCTACCATCGCCCTAGCTGGGTTATTTCTATTTGTAAGCATATTTCAGTATTCTCCATTAATGAAATGAAGTATTATTTCCGTTGCATCTCTGTTTTTATGGTTATCGCATCTCTGTAATATATTGCATTCCTGCTTAAATCCGGATCATTGATGTGTTCTCCTGTGAGGCCTGGATTGATGTGTTCTCCATGGCAGCCTGGATTGATGTGTTCTCCATGGCGATTGTAGCAGGATTGATGTGTTCTCCTGTGAGGACAGGATTGATTAAGTTCTCTTGTTGAGGCATCCTACCCATGTAGTCTGGGACTCATGGGAAGTACCTCTCATCTGATCAATGAGCAGGGAAATGAAGTTAGGGACCATAGTAGTACCGATGGACGCATCGTTGTATCTACCGTACTCCCTACGCTAGGATGTCCTCCATTGATCTGGGATCAATGATACTAGTCTGGGACCAGTGGTAGGAGTGTACATACTATGACGCTGACTTCGGGTCGGCTAAGACTGGTCTGGGACCAGTGGTACATACTCCGAGACTGACTTCGTGTCAGTGCAGTATTGGTCTGGGACCAGTGAGAGTCGTACATACTATGACGCTGACTTTGGGTTGGTTGAGACTAGTCTGGGACTAGTGGTACGCACTCTGAGTCTGACTTCGGGTCAGTGGAGCATGGTATGAGACATTCTCGATCAATTCTTCTTCTTCATAGTTCAGCAGAGCTAGCAGAGCTAAGCAGAGAAAAGCTAGAAGAGCCAGTAGAGCTGAGCAGAGCAGAGGAAAGCCAGCAGAGCTGAGCAAAGAAGAGCAGAGCCAGCAGAGTTGAGCAGAGTCGGGCAGAATAGTGTAAGGCACTGATGGCTGAGATAGTACAGTCAGACTTATGGATCAATGGATGGAGTTTTCCCTAGTTGAGAGGGAGTGTTAAATTGGAAACTAGGGCCAAAATCCATGTGGGTCGGCTTATTTATGGTAGCTGATATTTTTGTTGGATCCCTCTCATCGAGAGGTGTAGGATTGATCCAAAGATCATCCGATTCCGATAAGTATTTATGGAGATATGATTTTTTTTTTTTTATGTAATTATTATCAAGCCGACCAACACTTATGTAGGCTCTAGAAGCCCAACCGACGTGTCTATTCAACCTCTACGTTTTAGTATAAATATAAGAGGATTTGCTGTCATTGAGAAACACTCTCAAGGTGATCTCCTCTCTCGGTCTTGGGTTTTTGGAGAAGGAGAATCACTAAGAATACATTGGTCTAGAAGCAGCCCTAGCAACAAATGATGCCCTAATTCTACGCAGGAAGATGATTCGTTGTTCATCTCTATATGCTGTTCAGGAAATGATACATGGTGAAACCCTAGCACAGCAAGGAAATAATGCAGTCATGGAAATGCATATATATGTTGTTATGAATGACGCAGCTGTGGCAATGGAGATACGATATATGGATCGCAGTCATATAGAACAATCATATATATTATGGGACACAATGATGTATGGAACGCTCATGGTATATACACTGGGAAGTCATACACTGACTATGTATATGCAGGACATGAAGTCTGCGGTCAAAGGGTGAAGGCAGCAGTCAAGTGAAAGCGTGGTTTAAGAGATAGCGTAGGCATCAACGCAGTCAGATAGTGTGGGCATCAACGCAGTCAGGCAGCATTGTTTAAACGCATCAATGGATATCGTGGTTTAAAGAAATACGTGGAACACATCAATGCTGACCATACACATAGTTGTACGTAGGCTATGATACAACGCTGCAATATATTTATATATGCAGGCAAACAACGCAGAGATATATATACGATGGCACCATATATATATACACAACAATAGAGAAAATAGTTACACACTCAGCTTTCACACTCAGGCAATCAGACTCCATACGGACGCAACATAATGACTCCATACGGACGCAGCATAATCTATGTATCAAGTCAATACATGAAGCAGAAATCAATGCACAATCATGGTGATAAAGCCGCAGAGGGTAGCTGCATTAAAGGTGAAGTAAAGTCGCAGTCAATATGCAGCCGCACTGATAACAAACACGCAGAGCCGCAGGCAATAATACAAGGCAGCAAGATATGTATATATTCGCAGGCAATGGCAATATATATATATATATATATATACGCAGGCAATGGATATATAAATATAAATATATATATATATATATATATATATGCTGGTAATGAAGATATATATATATGCTGAAATGCCCAACAATATATGTATGCACAGGAGGGAGATCCATGCAGTTATGCACAGTTATGGAAACCCTATACACTGAGCAGGCAATGAAGACATCCACGCAGCCATATACACAGATATATATACGCACAGTTATGGAAGCCTAATACGCTGGTCATTAAGACACTTATACGCAGAGCACAGGACAATGAAGCCGCAGTCATAATAATGGAGCCGCAGTAAGGATAATGAAGCTGTAAGTCAAGGTAATGGAACTGCAGTCAAGTTTGTTTCATAAAGAAAATGAATCCGCATTTTATGTGGGATAGATCTAGGGTTTGGCTGCGTCCTCGGATAGGTTAAGGAACCACTGAACTAAATCGACATAAACAACTAGCTATGAATCGATGATAAGATAAGGGTTCAATGAAGAGATCAGTAGCATATGGCAATCTCAACATGTTTCAAAGAACAGTGACAAGTATCATATATATGTATATGAGCATGATCAATAATGGGACTGCATGATGAAATGAGACTACATGCTGATGTATGAGGGCAGCATGATGATGGATAAGATCATGGACATGGGCAGCATGAGATCATGGAAATGAAGGGGCAGCATGATGATGGATAAGATCATGGACATGAGCAACATGATTAGTGAAGTATGGTGCAGTATGAGTGGTACAGCAAGAGAAGCAGATGCAACACGATGATAGGTGAAGGAGTCACCTTGGAGAATCAGTTGAAGCAGAATGTCTTCAACTGATCTCATTGTTATAGAAGATGATCTATGCTTAGATCTAGACAAGTCAAAGTGTTGACTTCTGTTGTAATTGTACTCTCTCTCTCTCTCTCTCTCTCTCTCTCTCTGCTGAACTTTGAAGATAAAAGAAGATTTGATCAAAGGGTTTCCCCACACATTGTGGGGTTTGTCCATGCCTCGTGCCATATCTTGTGTCCTCTTGTCTTGGCTTGTCTTCTGCGTTTTATATTTATGTTCTATCTGCAGTTTATCATAATGCTGATGTGATTACTAACTATGAAAATTTAAATAAATTTCTCTAGCATAGAACATAGCCAAATTAACATGTGTCCAAGTCATACATGCTCATGTTAGACAAATTCTCTCTGATGTTGCCAAATGACCCACTTTTCCGAAGGTTTCTGCATCATCGTGTTTGTTGGCTAAATAAACACGTTTAAGGGTGCTCCAAAACAGTCTAGAAGTGATGCCATCACGGAAGTACACCTAATTCCCGCGATGGTCAGATTTTATGTGCCAGCGCAACTGTAGCTTGTAATATTCTGTGATGACTTGACTGGCAACGTTATTTAATAGCGATGTTAGCGCGGCAGGCCAGTTATGTGCCCGCGATGATCCATATTGGGCGAATTTGTTCCAATAGTCGGCCTTCCAGATGACTCCAGACCTGGTTGTTGGCCTAGTTTATGTCGCCCTCCTTTCTCTGGCATGGCTGTTCCGTCATTTGTGCTACCTTCCTTGGAGATAAGCTCATCTTCCCACCTTTCATGGAGACTCCTTCTCCTATTTAAACTCCCACCATTGCTATGTGCTGCTAGTTTTGGAGTTCTTAGTCTTTGGAGTGATTGCTGATAGTGCTATTAGTGATAGTGAGTTTGCTAGATAGCTGCTGTGAGTGTGACAAGTGTGGGATTGTTGATAGCTTGAGGAAGGTTGTGAAGTGCCCTTAATCTTGTGTAAAACTTGTGAGTGAGAGAGACTTGTATGTTGGGAGATCCATCTTCAAAGAGTGAATGCTTGAGGAACATGCTGGTTGGATCCCTCTGAGAAGGCTTGTGATGTCAAGACTTTGATTGTAAGCTTACTCTTATTTCATAATTAATGCAATCAATGATCTTTTCCTATGTCTTGTGTGTAATATACTTGATAGCTCATGACTTCTTGACTTTGTGAGTAAATAGATCATTGTTGTTCCAGTTACGTGCTTTGTTGTATTTCCTTTGCTTTATTTCAGGTTGATCACTCATTAGGAGAAGGAAGTGGAAGCTGGAGCAGCACAACGGAACTCCATCGACCACTGGTTGAGGTAGGCCCTCCAACTATGACTGTTTAAGGAAAGCTATTGTTGATCTATCCTTTTTTGTGACTAGACCCACTCTAGGGCTAGAGGGGTTGCCTCTATCTGCAGAGGGAACACTTTCCTGCATCACCCAACCTTGAGTGGAAACAAAAGTGACTAGGTTTAACGACTCCAGAGCACGTCTCTAGCCTAGACCTCTAAATGTGTGTGTTATGTTCCAATGCGTTGTTAGATTTATTTAGTTCATTGTAAAGTTGATCTTGGATTAAGTTTCAGTTTTCAGGCCTTACCGTATGTATATAACAAAACCTAGGATGCAGCTAGAATGAATAAAATATCTTCTTTTTTTCGATGAACACCTACCTATGGGAGGGTAGAGAGATCATTCCCAAACCAAGACAAGTGAATGCAAACACTAATAAACACAATGCATCAATACACTAATATCACGATGCATCGATACTACTAATGAAAGATTTAAAATTTGCTTTCCAATTTCTCAAACATGAAAATTCGTAATGCAAATGTACTTTCAATTTCGTATGCTAAATGAATCCAAACTTTTAATTTTTCTCTTTTTTTTTTGTGAATTCAAAGAGACAAACAAGCAATTGTGAATTGATCGATCCAAACAATTGTGATCTATGCTTGGTAGTGAAGAAATCGAATCAACATAAAAAATTGGTTCAATAATCGACACTAAAAATCAACTAGAAATAAGCAGTGAAAAAGCCTCAAGCAAATCAATAAGAGGGTTGTGGATGAACCTTGAACAGACAAGTAACCCAAGCAAACAGTTTCTCGATGAAACTTCTAAAGGGCTAGGTCACATGGTCTAGAAACACAAGACTCACTCAATGAAATCAAAGAGACAGTGCCCCTAACCAAAATAAATTAAAACAAGCTAATGAGAGACAAGAAACAATAGGGGATAAGCAAGACTGATGGATTCAGGAGGCAGAATTGAAAAAATCAATTCTACAACAATCAACGCAGGTGATACACAAGAAACAAGCGTTGATAAAGAGCACACCACAACAACAAAGCGATGTCAGTGCAGAAGTACACGACTTTTCTGTGATGGTCGATTTACAAAACCGTCGTGACTATTAAGCGTAATTACGCAATGAACAGGATATCACAAAAGGGGTGATGCAATGATAGCGCGACTGTTAAATTAAAAGCCGCGATGATGTTCAAAACAGTAATAGGCGAACCAAATCAAAGACAATCAATCTTCAATCAAATAAGGGCATTTCCCAGATTAGGCCAGGAAACTTAGAAGACTGGTAACTAATCCCCAAAACTTCAAAAGAGACCAAACAAAAATCAAGACAAGAGTAAACAAGAAAAGAACAAAGGCCAAAGCTCCCCAACAGAGTCGCCAATTTGTGATGCAGGAAAGTGTTCCCTCTGTGGACAGAGGCAACCCCTCTAGCCCTAGAGTGGGTCTAGTCACAAACAAGGACATATCAACAATAGCTTTCCTTAAACAGTCATAGTTGGAGGGCCTACCTCAACTGGTAGTCAATGGAGTTCCATTGTGCTGCTCCAGCTTCCACTTCCTTCTCCTAATGAGTGATCAACCTGAAACAAAGCAAAGGAAATACAACAAAGCACGCAACCGGAACAAAAATGATCTGTTTACTCACAAAGTCAAGAAGTCATGAGCTATCAAGTACATTACACACAAGACATAGGAAAACATCATTGATTGAATTAATTATGAAATAAGAGTGAGCTTACAACCAAAGTCTTGACGTCACAAGCCTTCTCAGAGGGATCTAGCCAACATGTTCCTCAAGCATTCACTCTTTGAAGATGGATCTCCCAACATACAAGTCTCTCTCACTCACAAGTTTTAAACAAGATTAAGGGCACTTCGCAACCTTCCTCAAGCTATCAATAATCCCACACTTGTCACACTCACACCAGCTATCTAGCAAACTCATAATCACTAACAGCACTATCAACAATCACTCCAAAGACTAAGAACTCCAAAACTAGCAGCACATAGCAATGGTGGGAATTTAAATAGGAGAAGGAGTCTCCATGAAAGGTGTGAATATGAGCTTATCTCCAAGGAAGGTAGCACAAATGACGGAACAACCACACCAGAGAAAGGAGGGCGACATAAACTAGGCCAACAACCAGGTCTGGAGTCATCTGGAAGGCCGACTGTTGGAACAAATTCGCCCAATCTGGATCATCGCGGCCACATAACTAGCCTGTCGCACTGACATCGCTATTAAATAACGTATCCAGTCAAGTCATCGTGGAATATTACAAGCTACAGTTGCGCTGGCACATAAAATCCGACCATCGCGGGAATCAGGTGTACTTCCGCGATGGCAGTACTTCTGGACTATTTTTGAGCACCCTTCAGCGCGTTTATTTAGCCAACAGACGTGATGATGCAGAAACCTTCGGAAAAGTGGGTCATTTGGCAACATCAGAGAGCATTTGTCTAACATGAGCATGTATGACTTGGACACATGACACAGTAGGGAGACTGGAGTGAAAACAGTGACAAATTACTGTGTAACAGACAACATATACAAGACACTCCTGGAAGGGAATAAAGTTCCAAAGTTTCACCTTTAGGATGCACTGTTATGCCACCTGGGACACATCTATGTTCCTTCAAGTGAGCATGCCAAGATGATTTGGGAGGTTCACTACAGTCAGTTTGCCGGAAATTTTGGAGTAGAGAAAACAATGGCAGTATTGCAAAAGTATTTTTATTGGCTGAAATTTGTCAAGATGTTGGGAAGTACATTAGATCCTGCATCACCTACGCCATTGGCAAACTAACCATCAAGAAGCAAGGCATGTATACTACTCTACCTACTCCTAACCGACCTTGGGAATCTGTCTCCATGGATTACATGTCGGGCCTTCCTTCTACTAAGCACAACACTGATTGCATTTTCGTGGTCATCTACATATTCTCTAAGATGGTCATCATGGCGGCCTGCAAGAACAATATCACAACAGAGGCAATTGCTAAGATCTTCTTTGAGTGAGTATGGGTACACTTTGGGATCCCAAAGTCCATTGTCTCAGATCGGGACATCATATTCCTGAGTGCATTTTGGTCAAGTCTCTGGTCGATGTTGGATACAAAAATGACTAAGTCCACAACTTTTCATCCCAAAAATGATGGCCAAACAGAGGTTGTCAACAATATGATCGTACACATTATGCACATGTACAAGTCGAGGTATCCATGCATGTGGGATGAAAGTCTCCCCTATGTCCAACACAACTACAACAGATCTCTCCACAACTCAATAGGCCACAACCCCTTTAAGTTAGGGCTGGGATTTCAACCATTATGCCCAATGATGTGGCCATACAATTTGTAGCCACTCAGGTAGATTCGAATCACATTCAGTATGAATTTGAAAGGGTTAACAACTTTATTGAGTGCATTCAACACATCCGCCAGAAGGTCCATGACATATTGGACAGAGCCAATGCTAAGTACAAGCAGTGCCATGATCAACATCGAGTGCCACACAAGTTCCAGGTGGGCGCCAAAGTTTGGCTACATTTGCAAAAGGAGCGCCTTGCTGGACCCCACCGCATGCTTCGCCTACTCCAATATGGGCCATACACCATTAGCAAGGCCATCAGTGGCAATGCCTTTGAGATTAACATCCCATTGTTCCTTGGTCTACACCTAGTGTTCAATGTAGATTGCCTTTGTTCATACTTTCCACCATTGTTGGACACATCTGACATTACAAAATAGCTCACACCAAAAGAGCTCAACCCAGACTCCATGGAACAAACCACAACTGATGAAATCATGGACAGGTAGATAAAAAACACTCGCCAACATAGGATACAACTATATTGAGTTGTCAAAGTAGACCAAGTCCTTCACCAGGGAAAATGGTTCACCAGGGACCAGGTTCAACAGAAATTTCCTCACCTCATGGAGGCTCTACACCCAATGGGGACCATTTCTTCCTAAGGGGGGAGGAATTATCGAGGTGGATATTGGTGGCCACTCGCCTATTCCAGCTAGACCCCCCAATCAGTTTCATCTGTTTCCTTGTTCATTTCAACATTTACTATTTTCAATAGTTTTTCGCGTCCTGAACTTTTGGATCAGTTTTTACCCCCTAAACGACGTTTCTTTGGGTCTATAGCAGGGCTATAGTCATAGACACAAGCCTACGGTGAAACCTATAGTACTCAGAGATACCTTTCCAACAAGGTATCATACGCGACAAACAGGGATAATATGACCAAGTTACGACCTCGGGAAGTTGGCTGCCCAACTAATCCCAATGGGGCCCACAAAATCTTGGTGTTACTTCTCCCGGGGTTAGGGTTTTTTTTGTTTATGGTTTTCTCATGTTTTCCAATAATAAATAGGCCCTTGAGCCTCATTATAACATAGTTCAAAGGTATGTAGCCGCCACATCTCTTCTCAGAGATAAGCTACCATTGCCGGAGCTATCTTATTTCCATTCTGTTTATAAGCATAGTTCAATATTTTTCTGTTAATGAAATGAAGTGTTTTTCTGCTACATCTCTAGGTTTATGATTATATCTGTAAGTTGTTGCATTGCTATTTAAGTTCTGATCAACAGTCAAAGGATTGGTGTATGGTAATTTCATTTCCTTGGTGTGAAATTCCTAAATAATAGGGGCGATTTCCCAAGGGAACAACGCAAGGAAATAAGATCTTGGGAAGGCTTGAAATTGGCTAAGTGTTGGGCCAGGTTCAGACAGTCAGGCAAAGGGATAGACTATACTAGTGTAGGGTGGGCTAAGGCTTGAGAAAGCATTTCATTTCTTCTCTATTCTCTGATTAATGCAATGCATATAGTAAGGGGTTTTGAGCAGTTGATTTCCCCTAGATAAATCTTTGTGTATGTGTGATGTCTCCTTTTTCATGTTAACGATTCCTTTTTTAGATGATGAATTAACTTCCACATATTAGTAGAGTAGCTTCAAGTCTTGTGATTTAGTAAATTTGATGAGCAGTTTTGAATCTACACATTAATTTCTACATGGAGATTAGATATACTACAAGTAATGTATGGTTTGGGATATGAATGCAGTAGCATGAAGCTCAAATCCCTAATAACATACTTCCATGCAACCCTCATGTCAGATTGGAGCATCAAACATTTCAGGGAAGTATGACCATGATTTTTTTAGCAAGTATACTACTGGTGCATGGTAGTAATTATCATCACAAAGTGGTTGGCTGGTTGACTAAGCTTATGCATTTTTTTATGATACCATGGGAGTACTGGGATACATCATATGATAGTTACAATAACTATGTCCAAACATTATTAAACCAAGGGAAACAAAAGTAACCTAACATGGGAAAACTATGTCAAGTTTTCTCCAACTTTATTGAGAAACCAACAACATCAATTTTGCTTGAAGATATATGCTTAAGGAAGTTGTGTGAAGTGAAGCAAGGAATCTACTAACAACTTTGAGATGTTGTCAAGCAGCATACATGGGACATGGAAGGGAAGATATTGGATATTACACCAATAGGGATTGAGCTTCTAAATAATATTATTCATGGGAGAGTACCAGGTAGCAGACAGGACATGGAATCATCTTGTTTATCATTACATTGGCATATGGTATTTTAGGTGAGTGATATATTTTTTGATATTGTTTTCTCTTGAAACATAGCCAAGCTTGTTTCCTGAAATAAAATGTTGTTGCAGGAACTCCATCCTTTCCAGGAACCAAATAACGACTGCTGCAAGTGAAGTAAAAATAAATATGGACTCTACCTCACACTGCTAAAGCCCAACAGGTTGGTAAGATGCGCAACTTTGATACTACTGTAATATTCCCACTAAAATGTGCCTAACCTTTTGAATTTTCTTTCAAGAATTTTCACAAACCCTTAGAGAGAAACATTTCAACACTTTGAAGGAAAACATAGTGAGACTCATAGAGACATTTTTACAAACATATGGCATGCATATTATCTAAACCTTTGCTTGACATATAAACATGGAAAACTTCCTTGAACAGAAATAGACTTTGAGCCAACTTTTATTAAATTTTCTACAAGAAATTACATGCCAAATTACTTAAGAACCTTAGAACAATCATGGCACTAATGTGAAAAAATTCATGTCTATAGGAATATTTCCTCCTTTATATGGATTGGACCTCACAAAGTATTCTAATTTGTACCTCCTTATATGATAGGAAATGGTCTTCTAAACCTTATAACACTGTTGCAATATCAACATTATGGGTTTCTTGAGTTTGGCTTGTCAAAATGGTGTTTGAAAGTGGTATGCCCAACCTCCTTCATAGATCAATTTTTACAACCCATGATGAATTTCTAAGAGATCTCCTAAACCCTTAATGAATACATATCCCCTTTACTAGAGTACTTCGACTTCTAAGAAATATACAATTGGCCTCAATCTATACCCAAAATTTTTTCATGCTCTAATAGGGATCTTGGGCTACTAATTTATAGGAATATTCAAATTTGTTATAGGTCAAACTAGACCCTTAGCTCAACCTTCGACCAACTACAATAATGATGCTTTGTCTTGCTATTTTCCAGGAAGAACTTGACCTCTCTTCTTGATTGAATTGACTTGATTACAAGGTATAACTTCAACCTTTTAATGATGAGGATGTTAGACTTGGGTATAAGCCTACAAAAATAAGTGATTCAACCCTTTAAATAATGACAAATTTCCCTCTTGAGGATATAGTACTCGTCCCCTAGAGTGTAAGGAATTTGGCCTCCAATGGGGAAATAAACTCAGCCACATGATTGATAACTCTGGCTTACTATAAAATTTTACCTCTTAAAAGCTCAGTAAATAGGATTGCATAGAGGAGATAATTTGGCCTCTTAATATGGCCTGCAAACAATACCACTTAGCCTATAGATGTGTAATAAATAGACCTGCCAAGTGAGATGGAATTCAGTTTGGAAGTGATCAAGAACTTGTGGCTAAATTTGTTCACTCTTAATGATAAATTTGGGCAATACTCCTTGGTTAATTTCAACATGCAAATAAGAATGTGGATTTTCAATAAATAACAATACTGCAAACACCAAATACTTCATTTTAACATTAGGAAAACAAATCCACAAATTAAGATATGATGAGAAGCATGAATGAATTCTCCTAATCCATAATTTCTGCTAATTAAGAACCAATGAGGACTCTGGTTGATCCCTCCAAATCACTAGCTAGGGTGTATCTTACAACATTGATACCAATTTTTATCGCTAGGAGGATAGTTTCTCCCTTGAATATCATCCACACTCAGGGTTACAAACCGTTACACAAAGCTTAATGATTCCACAAAATCAATTCAACAAATATCCAATCACGTCCACGAATGAGCTCTTGCTTCTATTTTATTATGATGGCTTATTGGAAATTATACCTTAGGTCATCCAAATACCATGGGTCACCTTTTCTTTCATTGAATAACGTGACTTTTTAATATTATTTTCCTTAGTCACCTTACTTAATAATTCCTCCCTTGAGATTCCCCGATTTATTTCAATCTATAGCCTATGGTAATGGTTAGGATACTGAAAACGTCTCTGCTTCCCATTTCCAAGAAAAGGGACATTACATTAGACCCTAGTTCACAAATTGGGACTTGCCAGTAAAAATGGTCTTGTGAGCTTATTCCTCCAATTTTTCCAATCTGAAAGCATTAATATGGTTGACGAATAATATAATGATCCACTCGAGGTCAAATAGTAAAGTCAATGATAGGT
The DNA here is from genome assembly GCA_031772625.1 of Pinus tabuliformis. Taxonomy (NCBI): domain Eukaryota; kingdom Viridiplantae; phylum Streptophyta; class Pinopsida; order Pinales; family Pinaceae; genus Pinus; species Pinus tabuliformis. The sequence continues at coordinate 851,722,039 of CM062820.1, read as the reverse complement.
ATAAATACAAATAACATCAATGGAAATAAAGAGTTAAGATTGTATATATACTAATAAGATATTAATATTAATAAGTAATTAAAAAACCGTAAGTACTACTATCAATAAATATTGGGTATCTGTCATCAGACCAGGTCGAATACTTTATGAAATGGGCGGAGTATCCGAAACCGTCGCTAGAGTCTAGAAGTATAATAAATAATAAATCAATGATAACTATAAACATTAGTAATGTCATCAATAAAAAGAAAATGAATTGTATTAATATTTAGATCAATATTAAGATTAATAAGTAATAAAAACTATAAGTATTAATATCAATATATGTTATAAGTATAAATATTAGTACTTATCAAAGGTATTAATTATAAGTATAAAGAATAAGTAATAATGATAAGTTAATAGTTATAGTTTTATTTTTCAAGGAAACCATCATCTCTCTTAGCCCAAGGGCGAGAGTGAGGACCAATATAACAATATTCATAAGAACTTAGCCATTACAACAATATTTCTCATCATCATGTCACTTGTAGAGAATTGAACTTGGGTGGGGGAGGTAACAACCATGTTTCCCAACCACCTGAGATAATCCCAATTGATAAGTTAATAGTTATCGTTATTATATATAACAAGTAATAATAATAATAATAATGATGATGATGATGATGATGATGATGATGATGATGATGATATAAGTTGTTGGATTGGGACCAGGTGGGAACCTAATCGTCCTCCCCCTTGTTTTCATCTATGTTTGGTGTCTATTCTTGGCTTTCCTTCATTCTTAACTCCGCTATCTCAAGACATGGGCATGGTTAGTGAGCTACAATAAATCTCGAGGAACAAATACAGACCCATTTGCACCAACATGACTCGTGCATCACTCCAAGATATAGGACATTCATGGCTCTGTTGTATCTCTTTCATAATAGCTATAAGACCATGAATGTAAGTCTAAAATAAAAGAGACATTGTTATAGAAATTGTGGTCATGATCAAGAGGTAGGTTAACAAACTGTAAGTAGAATGTGCGACCATTCACTCCATCATCACATCACTATCACATAATTCGATAATTGGTCCATATGTTATTTAAATAATCTTAGCATCATAGAAAAAAAGAAAAAGAGTTTCCTAGTCTCCAAATTCCCATCTCTATTATTTTTTTTTGTGTGCTTTAATTTCCATTGCTTCTTTGACTTGACACTTGAAATAATGATCCTATTTTTCCAAGATTTTGGTGTCTTTTCCAAGCAAACACAATGCTTGTTTGTAGGGGAATGCTTTGCTAATAATGAGGTGCATGCAACTTCATTCTTGATATTAGCTCCACGCTCTTTAATTCCAACATGAAATGAATGCCTAGTTTCTTCAATGTAACATCTATCACATGAGCACTCAACTTTGTAGAACCCTTTGCAGTCATGGCAGGCCATGGTGTCTTTGATGGATTTCATTGTATACTTAATTGTTTCCAATGGTTTGAAAGAGGTTGTGATCTCCTTCCTTCTTATGACTTCATCAATCATGTCAATGACCCCTTGAATGTAAGGTAGGTGAACTATCTTGCTATAGTTATGCTTGTTAAAGGATTGAAGCTCACCTTTTTCTCTTTACATGGCTCTTCTTATCACACTTTTGATGTCCTTATTCATGTATCCTATACTCTTGAAGATCTTGCATGACATGAAGATGTGGTAGGTAGAATAAAAATATACACTCGATGATCTACCTAGGATGACTAAAAGGGAGAGACAATGCAATTATGTTGCTTGAACAAATTACTAATTTGTGAGTACATCCTTGGTGAAAAATATCAATACCTTAATGAATAATTGCAAATTCTTACACCTAGATCTAGAGAAGGTAATAAAAATATGTCGTCTCCCCCCACTTGGAGACATGAGCTCACCTAGACCTATGGCTGACGTGTTGAATGACCTAGAAGATATTATCATAGATAAACACATTATTATTGGAATAATTTAAAAGATCTCTAAAGAGATCTTAAAAGAACATTGTAAATCCTTCAAAAGAAATAAAATTACTTAATTGATATCTTAGTGCATTCAAGGAGGGGTGTGAGGCCCATGCCAAAAGAATTGATATCTTATGAAGTTTCCTTTGAACAATTATTTTTAGGCATATAATAGGAATTTATTCTTAGCATGAGATATGGTCACAATGATCTAAATTGGAGCAGATTAGTAAGGCTGTGCTAATTCCCCATTCATAAATAAACCAAATATGCTTATCATTTTCTTTTTCAAGTGCTTAAGGATTCAAAACTTTTGCATAATTAACAGATTCCCATGAGAGTTTCTTATGTAAATGTTATAAACAATTTAACATAAGAAATCATATGCTAAGAAATATCAATATAACAATAAATAACATTAAAATATAACACACAACAAGCACATGTTAAAGGAGTTCACCCCTCCTGGGATATGTCTCCTTCATCCAACTTCAAATGGCTTGGGCCTCTCTATTATGCTCAAATTACATCAAAGGTTTGTTTACAATGCTCATATGCCTCTGAAACCTGTCTCCATCAGTTCATATACACAAAAATGCTAGAATATACTATTTTTGCATCCAATTCGGATAAGAACTAAAGGAGTTATGACCTCTCCTAGTTCTTCCTCTATTCCTTCCACAAAATGCTCTAAAACCGACAGAAAGCTACAAGTTAGCCCCAAAATTCGCTAACTGGGCAAGAATTTTGCCGCACCACGGGCCATATTCTGTTGGCCATATCGCAGATCGTAATCGATGGGTTTTGGTAGGTGGAATGTATTGTTTACCTGGAGAAATGCTACGATTGCGATATCACAGACCTGCCGAAGTTTTAAACTATGACATGTAATGTTATCACATTCGAGGTCTTTCGCATTCAGGACTTAACTTGCACCGTTACCAATTCCTGTTACTGTTGCAATTGCAATATGCAATTGTATCACATCACATCGCTAACCTTGCTGGGGCCAGGGCTGATACCTATTCTCCCCTTCACCAATTACGATTGCAATTTGTGATTGCCTCATCGCATCACAACCTTGAACTTGCTGGGGGCCGATTTGAAACACCTTTTCCATCTACCACTGTGATATGCGATTTGTGAGGGCCAATGGCAGGCTTCCACTTGGTGCATCCTTATTCGTTGAAGACTTGCCACATCATCCCAATCTTGCCACGTAGGCAAGTCAAACCTGAATTTTGACTTGCTCTAACTTTTGCATATGAACTCGGTTTTGAGTGACATTCACACCGTTGGATTCGGAATGACGAGCTCTTCAATCTGAAGATAAGTTTGACAAGATGCTAACACTTTTAGTTTTGAGCATAATTCTGAGCACCTGATCACTCCTCCCCACTGGAAGCCTTTTTGACCCCAAAAGGATCACTTTTAGTTATTGAACAGATGAGGGTACTGTTCTGTCACCTTCCCCACTTCAATCCACTTTTCCTTTGATGGATGTGTATCTTTGAGAACCACTCGAAGATAATCAATATTTCCTCTTTTAGTTGTCCTTGTCCTTTTGTCAAGTATAGTATCTTGTTGAAGCACAACAAGGTATTATGGAGAAAAGTCTTCAATATATGGAATTTTAACATTCTCTCCTTGATATTCAATCAAAGGAGGTTCATATAATCTCAAATTTTCAACATTAACAACAAAATAGACTTGCATATATGAAGGCAAATCAAACTTGAAAGCATTATTACCAATCTTTTCCATAATTTTAAATGGACCATAACGAATTGGTTTTATCTTTTCACCTTCACCTTGAAGCCTTTCCTTGCTAATGTATAGCCAAACTTCATCACCTACTTGAAATTGATGATCCACACAATGCTTATCATCCTTGCCTTATACTTGCCTTGACTCTTTTCTAGTTGTTCTTGAACTGTTTGGTGAATCAACTGAATTTTCTTAATGAATTTCCTTACCTTGTCTATGTCACTTGTCCATCTACAACTACATCTTTCTCAAAGATGAAATCCAAAGGAGATTTAGACAACTAACCAAGACATGCCTCAAAAGGCGAAGTTAGAGTAGAAGAGTGTTTTGCTCAGATGTAAGCATGCTGAATATAATGCAAATGTTCATCCCACAACTTAGGATGTTTGATGCAATATCCTCTTAGCAAATGAATGACTGTCCTATTAACCACTTTAGTTTGACCATCTGTTTGCGGATGAAAGGCTGTACTTTTCTTCAATTTGGTGTCCATCAAGTTCCATAAACTTGATAAAAAATTCCCAACAAATCGAGAATCATGATCACTTACAATAGAAGTAGGAAATCCAAAATGAACCCATACATTTTGAAAGAAAATTCGAGTTTTTTGTTCAACTGTAATTTTCTTTTTACAAGGCATTAACATGCACATCTTGCTAAATCTATCCACAACAACATACAAATAATCATGACCTTTCCTTGACAAAGGAAGAACTCCTTCAAAATCCATAGAAACACTTTCCCATGGTCTTGAAGGCACTGGAAGTGGTGTGTACAATCCTAGTTTCCTATTATTAGGCTTACTGATTGCACACAATGAACAACCTCTTATAAAACATGACAAACTTTCAAGCATACAAGGCCAATAAAAATACCTCTAAATATTTTCCACTATTTTACTTACACTGAAATGTCCAACAATAAGAGAAGTGTGCACTTCCCTTGTGACATTTACTCTATCTCTCTATGGAACACAAAGTTTTCCCAAATGATACAACAAATTATCATGTACATGGTAGTCTAATTCCTCAACTTGGTGGCCTTGACTCAAGTTTAAATATACCTCTTGAAAGTCAACATCCTATGCGTATTGTTCAACATAACTTTAAGGCAAAACATAATTATTCTTGAGTAAAATGGCTACATTTACAACCAGTCTAGAAAGCATATCAAAAACTCTGTTATAAATGCCTTTCCTGTACGTATTTAACAAGTGGGATTGCTATAAAAATCCCATCCAATGAAAGTGCCTTGACTGCTGCAATTTGGTTTGAGATTGCAGATATTGCAGAGGTTGATTATCAGTGTGAACGATGGTTTCTTTTCCCATCAAATAATGCTTCCATTTCTTCACACTTTGCACCGATGCATAAAGCTCTTTATCAGATGTAGGATAATTAATAACAACACCATTAAAAATTTCAGAATGAAATGAAATGGGCTTACCATGCTGTAAAATAATTGCACCCATGGTGTAGTCACTTACATCTGTTTGTATTTCAAAGGGTTGTTTCAAATCCGGTAATGCTAAAACTGGGGCTGAACTGATCTTTTGTTTCAAAGCATCAAATGATTTTTGCTGTTTTCCTTCCCATTAGAAGACAACCTTCATGCTGGTCAATGCATGTAGTGGAGCTGCTATGGAGGAGAAATAGGCAATAAACTTCCTCCAGTACTACACTACTCCTAAAAAACTCCTTACTTTTGTAACTGATTTTGGTGTTGGCCAATTCACAATGATGGAAACTTTATAGGGGTCAACCTTCATCTCACCTCCTCCAACTATGTGGCCCAAATACACTAAAGAAGTTTTTCCAAATTCACATTTAGACATCTTCAGAAATAACTGTTCTTTTCTCATGACATCCAACTCTTTCCTAAGATGCTTGACTTGCTCTTCTCGTGATTTGCTGAATATCAAAATATCATCTATATAGACAATTACAAATTCATCAAGAAAGGATCTTAAACATCATTCATAACTCTCATGAATGTAGCTGGAGCATTGCAAAGACTGAAAGGCATTACTAGCCACTCAAACAATCCTTGTTTGGTTTTAAAAGGAGTCTTCCAAATGTCCTCCTCATCTATTATAACTTGATGATATCCACTTCTCAAGTCTAATTTAGTGAAATACTTTTCATTTTTCAACTAATCTAGCAAATCATCTATTCTGGGCAGTGGGTATCGATTCTTTATTGTGATCTTATTTAAAGCTCGATAATCTACACACATGCGCTAGGTTCCATATTTCTTGGGTACCAATACAATTGGTGAACCACATGGAGAAGTAGAGGGATGAATTACACCTTTATCCAACAATTCCTGGACTTGCTTTTTAATTTCTAAACTTTCTAGAATTGACATTCGATACATACCCATGTTTGGGAGTGGAAAATATTGCTGTAATTGTATTTCATGCTGAATTCCTCTTTTTGGTGGAAATCCCTTTGGTTCTTGAAACATGTCCCCATATTGATTGACCACATCTACTAATTCAGTTTTCAGCTTCATATCACATCCTGCAAAGGATTCCTGCTCACTGTCATTCTTCTGCTTGATCATGAGGAGCACGAGACTCTTGCTGGAATTGACCAGTCACTTCATTTTTCGTGCACTTGCCAAAGACAGACTAAGCTTTCTGCGATGGGATCTCACACCATAATCCACTCTGTTTTTGAACAAATGGTATTTATTCTCAAATCTGTGGAAAACGACCTTCCTGTCATACAAATATAGGCTTCCCAATACAATCCCTGAGATATCCAATGGCACAATGTCTAATTCAACTTCATCAATGAAATTAGTAGTGATTGCAAACTTGAAAACACATTTCCGGGTGACCTGCAAATTGGCATCCTTGGTTATCCAACCCAATGGATATGGTTTATGATGGGGCACGGTTTCCAGATTCATTTTCTTAACCAAATCCACAGAAATTAAGTTGGCCTGAGATCCACTGTCAAACAACGTATCGATCTTTGTATGTTTGGAAATAACTCGAATATGGAACAAATCGATTCGGTTTTCCTCATTTGAAACTTCGTGGGAGTTATTTGCTGCATTGGTGCTTTCCACGACTTCCTCTTTGTTGACCTCTTTGCTTGCTTTTGCCACGACTTTTCCTTTGGTGACTGTGGCTGCGATTTTTGTTTCATCTCCTGAGTCTGAACCCAAGTCTTGTTGTGCAACAGTATTGGTCTTTTATTTACCTTTATTATTGGATTTCGCCGGTCATAATCCCGGATGAAGCTTCCAACCATGCGCTTCATCATGTCCTTCCTTGGAACAATTCTTGCACCCAGTTTTCTCCCTTTATTTCTTAACATAAGCAATTTTCTTCTACTTTCCTTTAAACTTCTTCCCTTTTTCACCACTCTAAAATGGCTTCTTCTTACCTTCTTCCTGTATATTTTTCCCTCTTGCTTTGAGGTGTGTAGCTTGAACACAAACCTCACAAAGATTCATGGGACTGAACATAAGAATGGTATGTCGAAGATAGCTATGTAACCATCCTATGTATTTCAACAAGGTATCTTGTGACTGTAAGTCTACTCCTAGCATAAGAGCTCTTTTCCTAAACTCTTGAGTATACTCTTGCACATTTGACCTTTCAACTATTTGAAATTTTTCCAATTCATAATGGCTTTCTTCATATGAGCTAAAGGGTAGAACTATCTTTTTATAGCAGCAATGAAATCAGACCAAGAAATAGAGATCTTACCATATTTTTTGATCTCGTCTTGAGCCATTGATTCCCACCATACAAGTGTTGCACCCTCCATTCTCAATGAAGCCAACTAAATTTTGATATCATCATCTTCAAGGTTCTGAAATCTACAATACACCTCCAACTGACAAATCCAGTTATCCAACTTCTCTGCATTCACTTCACCATTGTACATAGATAACTCGAATTTAACATCAAATTTCAAAAAAAGTGATTTACCAACCCGTTTTGAAGAATGATAATGAGTATGAGTAACTATGGTATTTGTGGAAGAGTGTGAAGATGGTTTCGAAGAAGAAGATGAAGAATATGGTGGAGATGGTGGAGGTTTGCCTCCTTTTCCTTTATCTTCTTTTCCATTACCTCCTCCTGAAGAGCCTTTTCCATTGGGAGGCTTGGAACTTTCTCCTTGCAATCTGTTGTTCCTATCTTCATATAGGACCTTAACCATATCAAAGAAAGCCTTTCTGAAGGTCTTCTCATCCTCTATCATGATAGGTTCTCCTTCACGAGACATAGTCTTTGAAGACTCAACTACAACTTGAGGCTGTACTCGTGTTGGAATCTCAACTGTAAATTCTGCAATTTGACGCTGAACTAGTGTAGAAGACTTTGGAAACCTTTCCCTTATTACACTTGACCCAACTTCAGGGCTTTCTACCAACTTTCCTTCACCTTTGTTAAGCTTTAACCTTGTAAGCATGACATAAAATTGCAAACAATTAAACCCTTCTTTCATAAAGCAAATCTAGTAAGTAGAAACCGTGCTCTGATACCAACTTGATCTCAATTGGAGTAGATTAGTAATGATGTGATAATTCCCCATTCAGAAATAAACCCAAGATGCTTATCATTTTCTTTCTCAAGTGCTTAAGGATTCAAAACTTTTGCACAATTACTAGATTCCCATGAGAGTTTATTATGTAAATTTTATAAATAGTTTAACATAAGAAAACATATGCTGAACAACAACAATATAACATCAAAGAACATCAAAATATAACACACAACAGGCACATGATAAAGGAGTTCACCCCTCCTGGGCTACGTCTCCTTGTTCCAGCTTCTAATGGCTTGGGCCTCCCTATTATGCTAAAATTACATCAAAAGTGTGTTTACAATGCTCAGATGCCTTTGAAACCTATCTCCATCAGTTCAGAATACACAAAAATACTAGAATAAACTATTTTTGCATCCAATTTTGATAAGAACTAAAGGATTTATGACTTATCCTAGTTCTTCCTCTATTCGTTCCACAAAATGCTCTAAAACCGATAGAAAAATACAAATTAGCCCCAAAATCTGCTGACTAGGCAAGAATTTTGTAGCATCGCGGGCCATATTCTATCGTCTGTATCACAGATCGCAATCGGTGGGTTTCGGTGGGCAGAATATCTTGTTTACCTGACGAAACACTGTGATTGTGATATCACGAACCTTTCAAAGTTTTAAACTGTGACATATACGCTATTGCATCTAGGGTCTTTCGCATTTGGGACTTAACTTGCACCGGGACCGATTCTTGTTACTGCTGTGATTGCGATATGTGATCATATCGCATCACATCGCTAACCTTGTCAAGGCTGGGGCTGATACCTATTCTTGCCTTCACTGATTGCGATTGCCTCATCACATCGCAACCCAGAACCTGTTGGGGGCCGATTTGAAACACCTTTTCCATATACCACTACGGTAGGTGATTTACAAGGGCCAATGGTGGTTTGCCACTTGGTGCCTCCTTATTTGCTGAAGACTTGCCACATCATCCCAATATTTTCATGTAGGCAAGTAAAACCTAAACTTTGACTTGCTCTAACTTTTGCATACGAACTCGGTTTTGAGTGTCATTCACACCATTGGATTTAGAATGATGAGCTCTTCAATCTGAAGCTGAGTTTAACAAGATTCCGACACTGATTTTTGAGCATAATTCTAAGCAACTGATCACACACCTATCTAGATGAAAATTCATATGGCTTAATATGAATTCAACTAATACAAATCCCTGTTGTAAACTATATTCTAACAAGACTCCATATTCTTAAAAAAAGTTATCTTGTACATTGGGGCTACAAAATACACACAATTTTGTCTGTAGTGGATCCTATAATGATTCTCCCACAATTCCTAGCAACATACATGAATAGATGTTGCACTTATCATGAATACTATCCCATCCTAGGGTAATTGTTAACCATACATGTAATATCTATAACGTAAGAAGATGTAAAGAATTTAGGGTGCATACCTTAGGTAATATGTTTAGCTCTAGAGATAGATTGAATCATGGATGCTGATAAGATGGTAACCCAATTGAAAATGGTGTTATTCTAAGTGATAACCTACATCGTGGGCACCAAAGAATTTTTGAATTCAATAACATCTTCTTTTCCATATAAGTTTTTGATGATATCCATTATAATTTTGAATGACATTCTCAAATGGTTGGTAGGATAAGTTCCAAATCTCCTTGCTTTGAAAGCTTTTGGGTTGACCCACCATATTTTCATGACGTCTTGACAATTCAAAGGAAATTGAAACATCCATAATTTCCATGAGGGAAGTCTAAGAGTTCACAAGGTAGCTATGAGTTAAAATATATAGAAGGGAATCCACTAATTAATAAGGGCCTTTTGCTTTGGGAGATTTCATGTACTTATGTTGAAATTTCTAATGTGGAGAAGCCACCCTTAGCCAATCACCTTTTGGAGAGATTTGATTCATGTGTTGCATGTGTTGTGGACTATTCTTGTGTATTTTCTTAGCATCAAAATTGTTGTAAGAATGAAATTTACATTGTAGATTGTTCTCATGTTTACGTTCTTATTTCTATATCTAGGAAATATTTATCTCCTCTTATACACAAATCTATAATTTTTTGTTTAGTATCATATTATTTTGTAGCCATTTACTCATATTCCTATTTTTTTCTTTCACGTACAACTTATTGTTGCATACATTTGTGGTGATATTTTTAGTTATGTCTTCATTGATTATATGAGTATGTTAAAGCACATGAATTTGCATTCATGCATATTAGGTTTGTTACTTTTCATTTTATTAGATTAGAAAACCCCAAACAATGTACTATATTGTAACAAGTAAACCCCAAATTAGTAAATTGGGACTTTTCACTAGGGTTAACCCCTTGTTGTTGAGTGAGACATTTCAATCCATCAACAAAATTGGTGCTACAAGGTAGGTGGTGTTGTCACTCAGGTTGTCCCTTAGCTCCTTGAGGGATACGACCGAGGTAACCACAAACCAATCTTTGGACTGCAGGTGCTAGCCCACCAGCAATCAGAGAGGGCTCTCTCTTTAGGATTTAGCTTTGTTGATGATGATTTTAGGCTAGTTATTGAGTACAAGGGGTTTTGTTTTAGTTTTGGTGGGATGGATGATGCTTTCAAGTAAAGAGGCAGGGATAGCATGAAAGTTTTAGAACCATTGGGCGTGGAGTCAAGGAGTAGGACTGCTGGTGCGTTTTCTTGGTCACAAGAGGGAATATGGAGAAAGCTAGCTGCACATGAAACAATCATTCAAGCTAAAGGATGGAGTGAAGGCTAGGAATGAGAGGCAGTTAAGAATCTCTCGTTCAGCTTAGCAGAGGGAAGGTGAATGAGCTCTATCTAGGAGCAGTGAAGAATCCCTAGATAACTTTCAAACATCAGTGAATTAGGGGAAATATGAGCCACAGGGAATTCATATTCATTTCTAATTCAAATGAAAACATATAGAAACAACAGAAATTGAGCATAGAGGGCAATTAAACCAATTCTAAACTATTCATTCTTTCTTCTATTTTGGATGGTACATCAATGGAAAACAAAGGTAAGAAACACTTATTGAGTCATGTTGCAGCACAAGAATTCCACATTCAATTCTTGAAAACATTCATACACAGCACACAGTCATTCCTCCAAGCTTTTCAACAGTCTTTGATTAAGTAAAACATCAGGTATACAGAGCGAGTCTCTCTTGGAGCTATACAACCAACCAACCCTTTTTACAATGCAGAGGGTGGTATATATACAAAAAACAACATACAAAATATCTAGATGATGAATTAATAGCTCATAACTTCCTCTCCAACTTTTAAGGAGTAGTAGCTGAAGGGAATAAGTGCCTCAGTAATTATGAATGTAACAGTTGTTCATTCTGTCAGAAAATTTGACTTTTGAGTCGAATTGAGTCAGCTGGGCTGCGCTTTCAAAAAAATCCACGCTTTTAGGCTTGCCGCCCCAACTCTTTGATTTTTCACTGATCCAACCTGTTCTACGTGTTCCTTGACCACTCTGTCCAGTGCTCTCGGGCCTCCTTTTGCTGACTCATAGCTGATCGAGATTTGAAATAAAAAAAAAGAAGGTAAAAACTGAAATTACCTGGGAAAAATGGCTAGCATCGCTTGCCACCAATCCTCGGGAGGCAACTGATGCTTTTGTATCTTGACGAGTGTCTCATCAGCCTCTGTGTACTTGTAATAGTTGGGTGGCATCTCAAACAGATGGTTGACTTCATGTTCTATGTAAAATAAGTTTTCCAGCTTGTCATAGAGAGTCTGTCCTGAAGGAGGTTCTGCTTGTGCTGGAGAACTTGAAGAAGCAGTAAGCTGATTTGTGACATAATTATTGAGCCTGGTTGCATATTGGTCACGTGTCAATAACCTCCCAATGCTGGTCAGTAGGCTGGGCAATCCTTTCGTCTGTAGTGCTGCAAGCTTTATTTCAAAATTGTCTACATCCCTTTGTATTTCCAGACATCTTGCTTCCAGGATCTGCACAAAGCCTTTTAATACTAGCACCCTCTTTGCTGTCAATATAGCGTCTATCCTGTTCATGATATGGAGTGCTACCAGCTCTTCCTTAGTCTGATGATTTAAAAAGTTGATCATTTTGTTAGCCTGCTTAGGCATATTTCCCAATGCTGCTTTGGCTCTCTAAGTTTCAAACTGAGCCAAGCCAATTAGTTCTACCTATTGATACATGGCCTGAATTGACCTCCATTGGCTTGTGATTGACTGATTGATCTTGGCCCATAGAATCGTTTTAATTTCAGCCAGGGCTTTGTGCAAAGACAACACTTTCTCCAAGGCCTTTATCTTGTCCTTCAGGGCTTTAATTTCCCTTGTCTGCTCAACCACTGTCATTTTGGACTTGTCATATTTTCCTTCAAGGTTGGCCAACTTTTCTTTGGCCTCTTTTATCTCCGTTGCTTGAAGCTCTAGCTCCTTGACAGCTTTTGTCAATTCATCCACGCTCATGCTAGAGTCAAGAGCTGTTGTTGTTGCCTCTGTAGCTTGTGTAGCTATTGTAGTAGCTGGAATAATTGGAGGGGTAGCTGCTGCTTGCAAAGGAGGAATAGTAACAACAGTTGGAACTGTTTGAGGTGGCTGGGAAACGGACTCTCCCTGCTTGCCTTGTAGTGCTTTCTCCAACTCCCCTTCCATCTCAATTACTCTCTGGTTCATTTGCATTAGTAGGTCCAATGTATCCTCAGCTTCTTTCTCTTTCACCAGTTCTGTTGTTTGAGGATGCTCAGTGGGAAGCAACCTCAATTGCTTTTTTAAGGCAGCAATATCATCATCCTTATTTTTCATAAGTGCCCTCACACCTTTAGGATCCTTAGGATCATGTCCTAAGTCAATAATGATCTCCTCCAATGTTTTAATTCTGTTGTCTTTAGCTGTGGAGGACATTCTTTCTAAATCCAGCTGAGTGTTTGTATTCTTCAGAGATTCCTTCAACTCATGGGCCAATGTGGCCTTGTCTACCAGGGTGGCATAAACCATTTCCCCTGTTTGCTTATGCAACTCTATTTGATCCATGGGGTGAATGTCCTTGGCTAGGACCTCTAATCTCGTCCTGACATAGTCTGCAACTGACTGGGGCTGCTGAACCTTGGGCTTGAAGTGGGTGAGAATCATCCTTTCTTCTTTAATGTCATATGCTTCCATCAACCTTTCCTGCTTGGCTGGTGTTGCCTTCAGGAATTGGTCATACAATTGCATTCTCAGTAGCTCATTTTGAGCCTTAATTTCTTTAAAACTAGCTTTGACGCTAGTCGGTCTCTTGCTTTGTTGTGTGGAGGAAGATACCTCCATGGCATGCTGTCTGTCTTGCTCTTGTCGGAAAGAGCTTGTAGCTGTATGCTGGCTTGCTTCCCTTCTCGGGCTTTCTATAAATTCCTCACTGAGTTCCTCCTCAAATGGAGGATCAACCCTTTGCCTTTTAGTTTCGGGCTGCGGTGCAGAGCCACTAGCTGGTGTAAATTCTTCCCTGTCTTGATTCTTGCTTCTTTCTTCATTGACAGGAGTTTGCAAAGGTGGCACTTGTGGTGCCTCTGTTTGTTGAGAAGGGGCCTGCCCTTGAGTTTGTTCTATTGAAGTGGCAGGCTGATTTGTGACCCCTCCTTGCTCTGTCTCCATCGGCTCTTTTCCTTTCGCTATACCTGTTGCTGATGTAGAAGCTCCTTGGGTAGCTTGTGAAGCTGTAGATGTAGATGTGCCCTCTTCAACTTGGCATGGCGGCTTGAAAGTTACCTAGTCAGCAGAATCCAAGTCAAGAGTTTTTTCAAGATCTTTAGCAGTTTGCTCCAAAATTTCCTCCTGAGTGAATTCTTCAACTAAGGTCCCTGGTGCCCATGCATCTTGATTAGCATATTTTTCAATGTGTGGGGTTTTGCAGTGATCATAGGGTGTCAACATATATTTGACTCTTCTGGCATTAATAAAGGCAAGTGCGTCATAAGGAACCGACCAGAAACTTCTTTTCAGCTTAAGTTGATCCTTGAGTATTAGGTCAGCATCTTGCCAACCTTCCTTCTTGTTCATGATAAAGGGGCCTAGGTGGTATTTAAATTTCAATCAAGCCTTCTTCTTGGTGATGTGAAAATGAGTCAGATCTGAATTAATGAGCTGCCTGTAGTATTCCAAGGCAAACAACCTCATTGGTACATATCTCGGGAGCCTTGTAGGGACAAAGCTCACAGCCATAGATTCTGAGGACAGTGTGATTCTGGTATAGGTACCAATCACCTACTTTGTAGCTCTTGGATAACAGCAGTATCTTCTACATCTCATAAGTTATTCTGGGAGGAGGAGCCTTCATTAAGAGGCAGGAGACTAGATAAAAAAACTGGTCAATGAACTCATAATAAGGGTAAGGAGAATGCTAGATTTGATGAAATACTGATGACCAGAAGACAACAGATCTTCTTTCTCCCTTTGAATCCAATTTCTTGATAGGGCATTGGAAGCATTCAGACTGGTAAAACATGAACAAATGATAGATGTATGAGGAATATTTAAACAATCCCTTCCTATCTAGCTTAGTGAGCTAGTCATGAATTTTGTTTGCTATGAACTTGGCATAATTATACTTGATAGCAGGAGGCTGTCCTTGGCTGAATGGAGACAACAGAACCAACACTGTCTTGTCCACATGCTCACTTGTTCTGAAGCCTAACACATAGGATATCATTTCTACAAGTAGCTTTCCCACATCATTGAAATGGTCATAAAGGAATGGAGGTGGTTCCTTAGGTTGGCAATCTACCCTCATAAATGTCTTAGAAATTCTCTCAATCCTGGGGCCAAGGAGCCAGGAGGCCTCATCCAGCAAGTGCTTCATGGAGAAAGGCAATAGTAGCTCAGTCTGTTTGAAATTTAACATCTGGTTGATGGAGTCAGGAGTGATGTAGAAAAGTATGCTCCCAGATGGAGACTTAACAGCCCTCTGATTTGGATCATAATTTGTAGCACACAGGTGAATAATCTCAGGAAAAATATTGACAGAGGGGAGGAAATAATGTGGCAAATTGGACTCCCATATGCCATACATGTCAATGTTGTTTATGAAGATGTTTCTTAGCTGGCAGTAGGTATGAAAATGATTTCTATTCCCAATTAGGTCTTGAATGAGATAATATGTGTCAGCCAAGGCCATTGACTCAAGCTCTTTTCTTGCTGGATTCACGGGAGCGATGCTCAGCTCTGATGGAGTGGCCATTATGGAACCTTTCACTGTTTGAGCTTGGAAGGAAGGTCGACGCAATAGCTGGCTAACAAAGTCACCTGTAAGGAGTAGTAGAGGAACCTAGGACTGAACTCAAATGTAACAATAGCTTGACTGCTTGGCACTTATGATATGAGAGAGACAATCTTTACAAAGTTTGTGAGCCAACTTCCCTTCTCTTAGTAAACTTTCCGGGGTTAAAGACTGCGAGGAGCAATGTAGAAGGGGAAGGAGTTATTATGACTTTAAATGGACTGGTGTATACAATGGAATGAGGTGAAATTGGGCAATGCTGAGCTCTTACAAGGTTTTGTCTGGAGGCCAAGCTTTAAATGGATCTTTTGACAGTGAAACTGTAAACGGGTGCGGGTTTACGAGATTTCTTTTTGAAATAAGGGCTTACCAGTGGGTTTTAGTGAAGTCTTAGGTGTAGCAGCATTGCCAATTGAGGAATTTTGCAGGTTTCCAGCATGCACAACAAAAAAACATGGAAGAACCGGAGCGAAGAGGGGAGAAATTGGCAAATACCTAGTTAAAACGGCGCCAAGAGTGGACGAGCTGGTTCAATGGCAAGCTATGGCATCGAATAACGGGCCACAACAGCTTGGTTGGTTGACTTCAAGCTTTTGGGAATGAGAAAATGGTAAAAACAGTGAGCCAGTGCTTTGCAAATGAACTGATAGAAGTGAAATGCAACGGTCGTTTGCGCGCTTTTTATGCAAAAATGACATTTTGGTGCTTTTGGCGCTTTTTTGGGATGATGTCAGCGTGATGTCATCGACGGGCCTGAGGTACAGATGGGTGACATGGCAATGACACGGGGGCAGGGCGCGGGCACTAAAGGGATGAGGTGGCGGCAATCATGGTACAACAGCAGAGGCACAGAGGTGACGTCATGGGAAAACGTGGCGCCGACGTCACACAGGGGAGGGCGGTATCTGGTTTTAGGCGCACCGCTTTTGTGCGCAGGCAGTTTCGAAGGGAGGGGCTCCGCCACAGCCGAGAGGTCGACGCGTGGCGGGAGTACGACGGGAAAACCGCCCATCTCCCGGACGCTAACCCTCGGCATGTCGGGGCACGAAAAGACCCGCCCACCGTAGATCTTGGACGCGCCAGATCTGACGGTTGGCGGGACAGTTAACGCGGCGGATGGATAGATATGGGGCCTGCGGCGCCTTTTATTAGTTTATTCATACGGCGGGGGAGGGAACTTTAATAAAGAAGGGTTTTTGGGTTAATGCGGCATGGGTGTGGGTTAAAACAATTATATTCCAAAATGTGAACGCGTAGTGTGATAGAAAATGGCTGATGAAGGGGGAATAAATGGTTAACAGTTCAACCAGGGGCTAACTGATCCCAAGGGACAAACGGGGGAGGGTTAAATGCAAGTCCCAGATGGATTTGACATTTCCCCAAACCTTTGGAATATATGGCTATAGTGCCAAGGGGTGGGAATATTATTATTTTTTGGGACTTTGTATAGTTCTAGTAGTAGATAGGGATAGGAAAGTAGTTAGGGAGCTACATAGTAGAATTAGAAGTTAATATGACTTTATGAAGTGCAAATGGAAAGGGAGCAATGATAAGTTTATGAAGTGATGATATACATAGGATTTGCATAGGAAGTGAAAAATGATTTTTACACAAGAAATGTGGCTTCTTTTCATGGAGAAAGCCAAAATTTTGACTTAATGTTTCACAAAAATGAACTGAAAATAGGACTTGCTGGGCAGATCCCAAGGTCCTTTAGGGGAATATTAGTAAGAGACTTTCAGGGGGAGTGATGGGAAGTTAGACATGCTTCTCAGAATTCTGCCATAAACACTGCTTTGCTACCTCTGCCACTGATGAAATGAACATTCTTTGTCAGGGCCAAAACTGAAGATAATCTGGCTTCTGCAACCCCAGGCTACCTACCCAGCTTAATACTCCTAGCATTTTTTGTTACTTCAGGAAGGGTGCACTTAGACTTGCAAACCCTGATTGATTTTTTCTTTTAACTTCCCTCCTATCTAAAAACTACCCTTATTGCTTCCAAGAGCCCAGTTTAGACAGTTGGGCACCTTCATTCTCTACCTAGCTATTAATCTGCCAAGCTTAAGCTGTTTGGACAGATATTTATTCTCTATCTCTAAAACAAGAAATTTAAACCTAAGGAAGCCAAGATTAAGCTGTTTGGCCTTCCTTTAACTGAGAAATTTTCAAAAATGGAACTTTTGCAGTATGGAAAAGATGAACATTTTTGGCACTTCCACTGTCAATCATGAAATATGAAACCTGTTGCAACAGGAGGCTAATAGGTGGAAAACAAGCTAACCTATGTGAAGCCATTTTTTTCTAAAATTCATTAATAGCCCATGGCTCCTCTCCATATTCTTGTATGGGATCATGCTTTTAGTATTCTACAACCATCATATTCTATCCCATAGAGGCAACCAATCTCTTGTTTAAAGTTAAATTTGACGGGGAAGGGTAAACCCTTCCACTTAGAAATCTTGGTAGATTTAACCTTTCATGTCAATTTGTTAATTTTTTTCAATAAAATGAAGTATGTTGATTATTTATCCTCACTTTGGAAGCATAAATTTAGGCTTGGTATAGGGCATTTCCAACCAAATCTATTCATAGTTAGAAGAAATTTACATAAGTTTTCATAACTGCACATGAGAAATATAATCATGATGAATTGTGTTGTGGAATAGAACAAAATTGGAATAAGAAAAATGAACCTATTTATGTATTTATTCTGAGGGTTGCATGAATTTACTAAAATTTTGTGAAATAAAAAAACCCTTTAGTCAGTGATTCCTTGAATGGTATTCATGTCTCATTTCTATCCCTGAAGAAGAAGAGTCATCGAAGGACGATAAGCAAGATTCAATTTATCAAAAATATCTTTCATTATAACTCTTGGAACAAGGAATATCATCCTTCCTAACATTCCAAGATTTCCACACACATTTCATGATTGAAACTTGGTTAGATTCATGATTTTTTCAGTGGTTTCCATAAAGCAATCATTATCTAATTCTTCTTACTAGGATTAAGTTTCTCCACCATTCCATCCTTCCAATTATGCATTGAAAAGAATACAAGCCTTATACACATGCATAACCCCAAATTTCCAAAAGATATTGAATTCCTTTTATGGCTACATTGGATTTATGATAATCCCATGTAAGTTAGGTTAGGAACATATATTTAAGATTTTATTGTTTTTCCTGCTTTTAGGATTAAATTTTCCTATGGTTGTGAATATAATTTTTCTTTCTTCATTTTAACTTATTTTTCTTTTCTTTTATTTAATAATGTTTAGCTTTATTGGTCCTTAAGACCATCACATTGTACATCCAACTGCTTAATTGTTTCAATTATTTTATGTGGAGATTAGTTTCCTTACTACATATATATTTTTTATTTTGTTCATCTAATAATCCAAATTTAACAAGTTTTCCACCCAATTTTGTCTCCAAATTTTAAATTTTACTTAGGCTGTGATTTTAATTATATCTGACATATGAGCCACTTGCAATAACACACTTTAAAATGGATTTTATGAGGAATTATCCAAATCTCCTTATTTATTTATTTCCTTGATACCTAAAATAGTAAATTGATAAGCTTGAAAATTATAATACAACCATCTAAACATGTATGGGTTTTCATTTAATGAAGACACTAGATTTATACTATGTATTCAAGTTTTGTATTTATAAAATTAAATCTCCAACTTATTTGAAAAGAAACATTGGTCTAAGGTTAAATCAAATTTATATGGATTAATTAATTGAACGACTACATATGATCAAATATTGGTTTTAGCTATTGTTTGTCAACTTATATTTAACGTAGCATACTCTTATCCCACAAATGTTATTTATACAAATAGTAGTTGTTGAATGCCCTAATTTCCTTGGGGACGGTGGGACAATATTTTTAATGAACTTGTTAGGAATAAAATCACAAAACAATAGAAGTAAAATGAATGCGGAGATAAAACCTAGAACGAAACAATAAAAAGGAGACACAAATATATGTGCTTCACCAAATTTGGGCTATGTCCATGGAGAAATATCCAATCCTTCCTTTTATTCCATCTAGAAAATGAAGGGATTACGACTAACAACACATCTAATGCAACTCCCTCTTCTCTCTCTCACAATATCCTCTCTCTCAATTACAATGTTATCTCAATAATACATAGTTGCAATACAATTCCATCATAAAAATAGGGTTTCCTTCTAGAGAAAAAGACTTTAACATAACATCTACCATCAGATCTATGACCTAATGATGAAAAATCTAGATTAACTATGAAATTACAATATTTTACAAGGCAATTTTTCCAATAAATTCTCCTTGAGGGACCCTAAACTCTAGCTAGGGGAGGGGGCTCCAAAGAGTTATTTCCACCCCACTTGGACACCCTAGTGACAATAATAAGGGGGAAATCCCCTCTACACCCCTCATCAAGAATTGGGGTTCAAATGCAATTTAAAACATGACCTCTAAATGAGTAAGATAATCAGGCTCCACAACCAACAAAACTGTTGAAAAATGGAGCAAGAAATTCTCAATTTGATTTTGCCTTGATTAAATTTAGAAAATTTGAATTTCCACATCAATAGACAACTTGGATGATGTTAAATTGTGTGACATGGTTTGTGTCACCCAATTTAATAAGTAAATTTGAGTTGGAGGAGATAGAGTTCCATTCAACATGTGTGATTGCTAATTTGTAGTAATCAAGGTCAATTATCTCAAGTTTTTTTTCAGTTAAACTAGTTCCAACTTTTGGAGGAACCAGTGGAAGGTCAGTTAAGCAGTGGGACTTTAGTCAAACTCAATAATCATTCAGTCAACTGATCAATCAGCCCAAAATAGCTAGTGCATAAAGATAATTTGAGTTACTCAGTTGAGGTGGAGAATCCAAGGCAGTGTAACATCAGTTGTAAACTAGTCTTGAGTGTACAATTGTTTCATGTAGTTAGAGGATCAACAAAAGATAATTACACAATCGATTTGAAGATTTTCCTAAATAATAAGGGCCTATTTTCTCAAGGAACATCGCAAGGAAATATGAGCTTAAGCATAGGAAAACTTGACTAAGTCTGGGTCATAGCCTTTAAGTGAGAAGAGAGATAGGTTATGAATTAGTTGAGCAAAGAAATTGTAATACATCTCTCTTATTTTGATTTAATGCAAGTAGGCATTGGGGTTTTTAGCAGTTAGCTTTCCTTGGGAAAAATATTTGTTTCATGTGTGTTATTTCTTATTGTGTGTCTAAATTTTTTGTTCTAGATTGTGAATGTAGAATAGTTGAGTAGGCTTGTGCCTTGTGATTTTGATTAAAAATTCATGAGAATTTGCAAATATAAAAGTAGTTTCTACATGGTATCGAAGAAAAATTCACTTTAGAGTAGGAATTCGTAGTTGTTCTCAGGAGGTTCGATTTTGGAGCTCAGTGCAACATGATTTCTTCAGAGTTGAGAAGATGGCCTTCAATGGACTAAGGCTAGAGTATGCCTTGGAAGGCACCTATAATTTTATTGCGTGGAAGGATCACATGCAGGCGATATTGGATGATAATGGATTTCTAGAATACATCAAGTCATATGTTTCAAAACCACAAGCATCTGATTCCCATAACCTTGCTCAGTAGAAGAAAGATGTAACTAAGGTGAGGAAAATAATATTAGAGGGAGTGAGATACCACATTGTCTCAAATATCCATAGAAAAGAAACTCCATTTACAATTTGGAAAGCATTGACAGAATTGTTCGAGAATAATAGTGACCACAAGAAGCTGGTGCTCAAGGATAAACTTCAAAGTATTAAGATACAGAAGAATGACATGACTCCATAGTGTCTAACAAAGTTTACATAGTGTCATGATGAACTTGGCAGGGCCACTGTTATTGTCCCTGAAGAAGACTTGGTAAGCCTAGACCTTCTGGGCCTTTCCAAGAGCTAGCATAACTATCAAGATTTGGTGAATGGGAGGGAGAAATTGCCGAATTGAGAATGCTTATGGTTTGATTTGGTACAGGAGGAAATAAGGTGAAATATTAGAGATGGGACTTCATCCAAGGGCGAGGATGAAGAAAATTTTACTTTGGACGGAAAGGAAAAAAAGGGAAAACGGAAAAAATCTCAATCTAAACTAGAATCTAGTCAAGGGGGAAGAAGAAATATTTGTCCAAAATTAAATGCTTCCGTTGTAATAAATTCAAGCACTATGCCACAAACTGTCCACACAAGAAGGAAAGCAGGAAGACCCCAGGAGGGGTAGCAGGTGAAGCCTTGGATTCACCATTCAAGATTGACTTTACCCTCATTGCATTCATAGCTAGCATAGTGATGGGGATCATGTGGTACTTGGACTCAGGTGCATCGTTCCACATGACATGGCATAGAGACTTTTTCAATGACATGGAAGAAAAATATTTGTAGATGCACATTGATATGGGGGATGATAGAAGGTATAGCGAGATCGAGATTGGTACAATTACCTTTCAGAGGGAGTCGGGCTCCCCCCTCAGGCTCAAGGATGTCATGTTCGTTCCTGGCCTAAAGAAAAATATTGTCTCTATTGCAGTTTTGGAAGACCATGGTTACGATGTCATCTACAACAAAGGAAAGGAATTACTGAGACACATAGCCATGTGACAAGTGAAGCATATAGAGGTTTGTGTGAGGAACTTGTATAAGCTATATGTGGAAGACTGTGCTGCATTAAGCACAAAAGCAGAGAAGGTCCAGAGCCGTGATTTCGGTGAAATTTAACACATAAGACTTGGCCATTTGCATCATGGCATCTTGAATATCTGCAATAGATAACCACATACCTCCCTAAAGGAGAACTTAAGCAGTAGGATGTATGCAAAGGATGTACCTTGGGGAAGTACACAAAATCCACATTCCATGATGGGGACAACAAAGCACATGTAGCCCTTGAAAGGATCCACTTTGATACCTGTGGACCTTTCTTGACAGCCTCCATTGCCAAGCACAAATATTTTGTCATTTTTATTGATGACTTCTCACGGAAGTGCTGGATATTCTTCACGCTTTAGAAAGATGAAACATTCTCCAAGTTTGTAGAATTCAAGGCACTGATTGAGAAAGAAATCGACAAGAAGGTGAAGGCTCTCAGGAGTGATAATGGAGGTGAGTATGTGTCAAATGAATTCAAAAATTTTGATGCAAAAGAAGGCATTTGACGAGAGTTAACAACACCCCACAACCCACAACAGAATGGGGTGGTTGAGAGAATGAAACGTAACATTGTGGGAGCAGCAAAGGAGATGTTACATGACCAAGGCCTACCTCAACACTTGTGGGCCGAGGCATGCAACACAATAGTCTATTTGCAGAATTGAAGTCCTCATCGGATTTTGGGCATGATTACACCAGAGGAGGATTTCTTGGGGAGAAAGTTGGATGTGCCACACTTCAATATTTTTGGAGCCTTTGTTTACTGCCATGTCTCCAAAGAATCAAGGAAGAAGCTAGAGAAAACAAGAAAATTGGGGGTATTTTTGGGTTACACATAATCTCCCCATAACTATCATGTGTACTTTCCATCCCTCTGAATGATAGTTGTGTGAAGGGATGTAAATTTGGTGAGGAGAAAGCCAGGTGGTGCTCTCTTGAGAGGGAGCTTTAGATCCCACCAAAGGAGGAGCTTTTAGCTCCAAGGGAGGAACCTTAAGAAATTGTGGAGCAACCACAAATTGAGGAGTAGATAATGGAGACAACCACTAAAGCAGAACCATCTAGAGAAGGCAGAAAAAGGACCAGGGAAGCTGAGTGACTTATGTAGGATGCGAGGGAGAATGTGGGTGATCGTCCAAATCAACGTAGGTTGAGAAGGTCACCAGATCGGTACACTGGCCACATGGCTTTAATGACTGAGCTTGTAGAGACTGAGCCATCCTCTTTCAAGGAAGAAATAGAGAAAACTGTATGGGTTGATATAATGGTGGATGAATACGAATCCATTGTAAAGAACAATGTTTGGGAAGTGGTCCCAAGACCAACAAATAAATCAGTTTTGGGTTCGAGATGGATCTTCAAATTAAAGCATGCAGTAGATGAAAACATCAAGAAGTACAAGGCCAAATTTGTGGCTAAGGGGTACTCTCAAGTTGAAAGGAATAAATATGAGGATACCTTTTCTCCTGTATAAAATTACTCATCCATTAGATCAATTCTTTCTCTGGCTGCAGATGGGGTGGAATATCCAATAGATGGATGTAAAAACAAAATTCCTTAATGGATTTATTGAGGAGGAGGTGTACATCGAGCAACCAGAAGGCTTTGAAACTTTTGATCGGGAGTGCCAGGTGTGCAGAATCAAGTTAGCAATGTACGATGTAAAGCAAGAACCCCTTGCTTGATACACTAGGATAGCTAACTATCTCACAAGTTTAGGCTTCACCAAAATTGAAGCGTGTTGGCATTGTTAGAAAATTATATATTACGGAGCAATGGAACACATGAAATATTGCAGAAATATAAACATAGAAAATGCACAAAACAAGAGAGACACAGATATACGTGGTTCACCCAGTTTGGGCTACGTCCACCCCGAACAGCCAGTCCTTCCTTTCTATTATCCAGCAAAATGAAGAGACACAACCTACAAAAAATCCGTTGTAATATCCTCTGTTTTCTCTCACAGTCTCACCTCTCTGTTTCTCGCTCACCGAATACACATCTATCACACAGCCTCAAATACAATGCCCTCATACAAAGAGAGGGGTTTCCTTCTAGGGCAAAAAACCCTAAACTAAACATAAGTTCTACTGTCAGATCATCCGCCTAATGAACGACCCAGATTGACAAGTCCCCCCGCACCCCCCCGCGTAAAGGGGTGTACAAAACTTCCTGGGGTATACATCCGGCTGAAACAAAGACCTCTGAACAATCATGCTCCACACACAACAATCTCCCACTTGGAGAATGATTGTAGCAACTCCACCGCTGCTTCATTTGTTGGACAATGGCTCCTCTTTGGACCTGGCTGTTTCTCATCTTCATCGTCATCCTTGAAGACCAATTGAAACTAAGAATGTTCTCAGTTTCTCCCTGGTTACAACTTTTGTTAGCATATCTGCAGCATTCTGGCTAGTGTGTATCTCTTACAGCTTCAACTCTCCATCTTCCAACACTGATCGTATGAAATGATACTTGAGCTGTATGTGTTTAGTCCTGGAATGAAATGCTGAGTTCTTTGCAAGATGAATGGCACTTTGGCTATCATTGTATAACGTGCCCATATCATGCTCCTTACCCAATTCACCCATAAACCTTTGTAACCAAATCATTTCTTTACTAGCCTCTGTAGCAGCAACATACTCTGCTTCTGTTGTTGAAAGTGCAACAACACTTTGGATTTTTGAAACCCAACTGACAGCCGTTCCTCCAACAGTAAATACATATCCTGTAGTGCTCCTCCTGTTATCTCTGTCACCTGCCATATCTACATCAACATATCCCTGTAGAGAAATGTTTGAACCACCAAAGCATAATGCTTGATTTGTGGTACCTTTCAAATATCTGAGAATCCATTTCACTGCCATCCAATGTTCCTTTCCTGGATTGTTCATGTACCTGCTTACAACTCCCACTGCATGTGCAATATCAGGCCTTGTGCAGACCATTGCATACATTAAGCTTCCAACTACTGATGCATATGGAACTTTAGACATATAATCCATGTCTTCTTGGGTCTTTGGGCACATTTCCTTGCTAAGTTTGAAATGGCTAGCAAAAGGTGTACTAACTAGTTTTGCATTTTGCATATTAAATCTTTTCAACACCTTTTCTATGTACTCATTCTGAGACAATGTTAATTTACGATTTTTCCTGTCTCTAGTTATTCTCATACCAAGGATTTGTTTCACAGCTCCCAAATCCTTCATTGCAAATGAATTTGCCAATTTTCTTTTGAGCACATTTATTTCCTGCATGTTAGATCCTGCAACAAGCATGTCATCTACATACAATAACAATATAATATAGCTGCCATCATTTTGATTTTTCAAATAAACACAATGATCAAAGTGACATCTAGTATAACCTTGTTCAGACATAAACTTGTAAAATTTTAGATACTGTTATCACTGTAAAACTTCCTTAAAAAGTTTGGACAACTTACATGGTTTATCAATTCTTGTATTAGTCATGGTCAAGTCATGGTCAAGTCATTTTTATGTTTTAAAGTCTAAGTCATAGGGTTAGAGTCTCATGTCCATCTTCAAATAAAGTTTGATAGCCTCATTCCATGTCCTAGAAGCCTCACCATGTGTTTAGAAGACATATCTCACATAATTTCGGAGAAATTTTGAAACTAGCTACGAATCCACGTTTTCGTAGCGCAGACAGTGTAAAAATCCTGTTTTGCGCTACGAAATCAGTGTTTTCGCAGCGCGCTGCGAAACCCCTGTAGCAGCCTGTTTCAGCAGAAAAAACTGTTTTACTAGGTAACTTCCAGAAGCTTTCCAGAGCAGTTGAGAACTCAATTTTGCAAACTGAAAGAGGCTTTTCTTCCTAACATGTTGAATTACAAAAACCTCTTTCAGTTTCTTCAATTCCATTCTGAGGTGGGAGAAATGTGTGGTTAAACTTGCGCTACGAAACTGCTGTAGCTGCCTATTTTGCTGTAGCTGCCTATTTTGATGTAGTTAACCAATTTTGAGGGACAAAAGGGAAACCTTTTTTGAAAGGGAGTTTCTAAAGAATGATCATTTTCACAATGCAAGCATCCAGCAAGGGAAAAACGGGCAAAGGAAAAGCATATATGAACCATAAGCCATTTGTTATAAAAGTGATCACAGCTACTATTGTTCATCATACTTCAGGCAACGTTGAAGAGGTTTTATTTTCACAGGGGTGCATGAACAAGGTCTAAAGCACATGAAGAACATGGCACTTCAATACATTTTTGTGTAATGAAAGAAGATCCTTGTGGAGACCAAAAGCAAAAAAAAAGGAGAGACATTTTTGAACTCCAAACTTTATCAGTCAACTTATCAGTCAAACTGTCTTCTTGTTTTTACCAGTCAACTTCTAGAAGCGTTTCTGAGCAGTTGAAAATTTATCTCTGAAAAGTGAAAGAGGTTTTCATTCCTAAGATACTAAAGTGAAAAAACCTCTTCCACTTTCTTCAAATTGATTATGAGCTGGGAGAAAAGGGTGACCAAAGTTGCGCTACGAAACTGCTGTAGGTGCAGTTTTTCATCTCCTGTTTGACAACTGTTTTTCAAAGACTTATTCTGGGCAGCTGGAGTAGTGTTTCAAAAAAAAAGAAGAGGTTTTTGTTCAGCATGGATTTTTTCACAAAAACCTCCTTCAGTTTTTCCAAATACATTTTTTACGAGAAGTTATGACCTCTGTCCCAAGACCTATGTTTCAGCCAGAACAGAGCAAGGGACAGTTTCATGTTTGACACGTGTTTTTCAAGGACAGATTCTGAACAGCTGGAGGAATTTTTTAAAAAACAAGGAGAGGTTTTTGTTCTAGACAACATGGGCTACAAAAATCTCCTTCAGTTTCGTAAAATGTGTCATGGATGAAGAGATAAAGGCTCTGTCCCACGTGCCATTTTCAGGGATCCTAAACCTATAAACAAGGAAACATGTTCCCTAATTTCTAGGGTTTGTCATCAACAGTTGGGTGACGGGAGGCTTCATCAAATTCGACTTCATGGAGTGTTAGGTGTCAAAGAATGCTTCAAATGTCTAGATAAGGTTGTTTTAGTCATAATAAGGAGTTACACTCCTAGTTGTATTAGGTCTCTAGGACTACTAGTTAGGTGTCAAATACATTTAATGGTTGGTTTTATGGTTAGAATAGGTGTCACTGATGGAAAATTCGAATTCTCTTGATGAGGGATGATGGAATCATAATTGTAAATACTTTATATAGAGCAAGAGGTGGAATTAGCAAAGGGTTGGAGACTTTTTGGCTCAGCTGCTGCTCTATGTGCAAACTGTGTATATTTTTAACCTAATGCAGATTTCTACTTAGACAACTCAAGATTCATGAAGAGTTATTGTATGTTCTTGTTATGATGGCATCTTCTAATACTTACATTGCAGTGGTGATTACTTATGATACTCAGAATTCATCACTGATGCTCTGAATTCTTTCATAGATAAACTTACTATGTTTCACTGTTTTGTATTGTCATTTCTACACTTGAACTCTATAATGCCTTGACTTCCATGCTAGGTAGAATGCTTTGGCTTCACTACTCAGGATTCATGAAGGATTTCTTATATTCAGAATGTGTGTTGTCCTTTCCTTAGTTTTGTTTACAGTTGCATAGGTGTACAATCACTCAGAATTCACTGATTGTGCTCTGACTTCCTGTGTGCACTTATGAGCTGTGGTTCCATATGTGTGTTGTGTTCTGAATATTCAAATGCTGAATGCCCTGACTTCATGTTAAGCTGATCTTGTTGTGGTACTGAAACATACTTTGACTCCATAGCCCAATGGTAGCCAGCCTTCATCTTTCAACCTATAAACATATACAATTACAAACCATAGAGTTAGCCATCTATTCATATCTTTAATCTAAATCATTAACCCTTTGAGAGAGCCCTCTCAGGCTGAGGAGGCTAAGCCTTAGTCTAAAGATTGGTTTGAAATAGTTACTTGAAGTCTTCCTGGTTTGCAGCCTTCCAGAGCTTGATTTTGAGATAACATTTTGGTGCGTCTGTCGGGAGCCTGAAGTCTATTCATTCCCGAAATTAAGAGGTTGAACTTCTGAAGGTAGCAGGAGCTCAGACATCTATTTGAGGCTGCAAAACTACCTTGGCGACTCCACACATTGAATAAGAAATTGGAAGGTGACTCCACTGCTAGAAGATCAGTAGCTTCATGAAGTTTCAAGATGAATTCCACTGCAAGAATGAATGCCAGGTATGCTCCTATGAATCGGTCTCATATCCCTGGTTTTCCAAATCCTATGCCAAAGGTTGATTGGTTAAAGGATCTTCCGATATTCAAAGATGAAAAGAAAGACAATGCTGCTCTTCATTTGGTTAGGTTTCATATGCATGTACGCAGTCTTAAGGTTCACTTTCCTGAGGATTGTCCCATGAAGATGTTTATGACCACTTTAGAAGGAAAAGCATGGTCTTGGTATAAAAGTTTGGAAAATGGTTCATTATACTCTCTTGCTGATTTCCATGATATGTTCTGTGACATGTATAAAGAGTGTCATCCCTCCTTATTGCTGGTCAAAGATTGTTGTAAACATTCTATGAGTTTTATTTAGTACTTGGAGGATTGTTATGATGATGATGAATTTATGGATGAAGAAATTTTAGAGGCTCTTCATAACAATGCATTTCAATACCAAGAAGAAAGGATAACATCTCATGAAATGCACCATGAAGATCAGCAGGGGTTTACTTATGAAAACCATGTTCAATCCCATGACATGAATGAGAAGATGCAACAAACTTGCCAGTCTTTTAGTCATAAAGAGTATGAAATTG
Organism: Pinus tabuliformis; assembly: GCA_031772625.1. NCBI lineage: Eukaryota > Viridiplantae > Streptophyta > Pinopsida > Pinales > Pinaceae > Pinus > Pinus tabuliformis. Next base: position 851,693,035 of record CM062820.1, on the reverse strand, counting down.
ATTGCAAACAGCAAGAAGAAGTGGGAGATAGCTTTTACGACCCTCAGGCAGAGGAAAAGGTTGGTTTTTTATGTCAAACTTCTCAGCAGCTTACAGCAATAAATGATCATAAGAAAGAGGAAAATTACATTGTTTGTAGGCAGCATTCAGAAAAGCAGTTCGATAGCATATCAAAAGAATCTTGTGTGGTTGAGAATCAGTTGTCTAAAGATGTAGAATGTTATGATGATCATCAACATAACCATGTATTCTTTGACCCTATAAGTGAATATATGGACAAGCTTTGCACTCCGGTCTTTCATTTTCATTTGCATTATGAAGATCAAGTATATTATGAGTTGATTTGGTCATCTCACTACCATGGTTATTTTGAGGTTGAATGCAGTCAAGAGCCTCCAATATCAGAGAAGACAATTGATTGGCTTTATTGGAAATATCATGTTGCTTGAGCTACAAGTGGAGCTTGCAGCTGATAGGGTAGGTAGGTAGGAAAGTGCAAATAAGCTCAAGGTTGACTGAGCATCTGTTTCAGTAGGTGCAGTTGGAATTCTTCATTCAGAAATAATTAAAGGCTTGAGGAGCAAATTGGGTAGAAGTTCAAAGTTTTCTTCTAAAGGATGGATAGCGGCACTGGAGCTACAGGTTCTTAATGTACCACAAGGGCACACTATCCCTAGTGGAGCCACTATTATCACTGTAAAACTTCCTTAAAAAGTTTGGAAAACTTACATGGTTTCTCAATTCTTGTATCAGTCATGGTCAAGTCATGGTCAAGTCATTTTTATGTTTTAAAGTCTAAGTCATAGGGTTAGAGTCTCATGTCCATCTTCAAATAAAGTTTGATAGCCTCATTCCATGTCCTAGAAGCCTCACCATGTGTTTAGAAGACATATCTCACATAATTTCGGAGAAATTTTGAAACTAGCTACGAATCCACGTTTTCGTAGCACAGAAAGTGTAAAAATCCTGTTTTGCGCTACAAAATCAGTGTTTTCGCAGCGCGCTGCGAAACCCTTGTAGCAGCCTGTTTCAGCGGAAAAAACTGTTTTACTAGGTAACTTCCAGAAGCTTTCCAGAGCAGTTGAGAACTTAATTTTGCAAACTGAAAGAGGCTTTTCTTCCTAACATGTTGAATTACAAAAACCTCTTTCAGTTTCTTTAATTCCATTCTGAGGTGGGAGAAATGTGTGGTTAAACTTGCGCTACGAAACTGCTGTAGCTGCCTATTTTGATGTAGTTAACCAATTTTGAGGGACAAAAGGGAAACCTTTTTCGAAAGGGAGTTTATAAAGAATGATCATTTTCAAAATGCAAGCATCCAGCAAGGGAAAAACGGGCAAAGGAAAAGCATATATGAACCATAAGCCATTTGTTATAAAAGTGATCACAGCTACTATTGTTCATCATACTTCAGGCAGCGTTGAAGAGGTTTTATTTTCACAGGGGTGCATGAACAAGGTCTACAGTACATGAAGAACATGGAACTTCAATACATTTTTGTGTAATGAAAGAAGATCCTTGTGGAGACCAAAAGCAAAAAAAAAGGAGAGACATTTTTGAACTCCAAACTTTATCAGTCAACTTATCAGTCAAACTGTCTTCTTGTTTTTACCAGTCAACTTCTAGAAGAGTTTTTGAGCAGTTGAAAACTTAACTCTGAAAAGTGAAAGAGGTTTTCATTCCTAAGATACTAAAGTGAAAAAACCTCTTCCACTTTCTTCAAATTGATTATGAGCTGGGAGAAAAGGGTGACCAAAGTTGCGCTACGAAACTGCTGTAGGTGCAGTTTTTCATCTCCTGTTTGACAACTGTTTTTCAAAGACTTATTTTGGGCAGCTGGAGTAGTGTTTCAAAAAAAAAAAAGAGGTTTTCGTTCAGCATGGATTTTTTCACAAAAACCTCCTTCATTTTTTCCAAATACATTTTTTACGAGAAGTTATGACCTCTGTCCCAAGACCTATTTTTCAGCCAGAACAGAGCAAGGGACAGTTTCCTGTTTGACACATGTTTTTCAAGGACAGATTCTGAACAGCTGGAGGAATGTTTTAAAAAACCAGGAGAGGTTTTTGTTCTAGACAACATGGGATACAAAAACCTCCTTCAGTTTCGTAAAATGTGTCATGGATGAAGAGATAAAGGCTCTGTCCCACGTGCCATTTTCAGGGATCCTAAACCTATAAACAAGGAAACATGTTCCCTAATTTCTAGGGTTTGTCATCAACAGTTGGGTGACCACGTGGGAGGCTTCATCAAATTCGACTTCATGGAGTGTTAGGTGTCAAAGAATGCTTCAAATGTCTAGATAAGGTTGTTTTAGTCATAATAAGGAGTTACACTCCTAGTTGTATTAGGTCTCTAGGACTACTAGTTAGGTGTCAAATACATTTAATGGTTGGTTTTATGGTTAGAATAGGTGTCACTGATGGAAAATTCGAATTCTCTTGATGAGGGATGATGGAATCCTAATTGTAAATGCTTTATATAGAGAAAGAAGTGGAATTAGCAAAGGGTTGGAGACTTTTTGGCTCAGCTGCTGCTCTATGTGCAGACTGTGTATATTTTTAACCTAATGCAGATTTCTACTTAGACAACTCAAGATTCATGAAGAGTTCTTGTATGTCCTTGTTATGATGGCATCTTCTAATACTTACATTGCAGTGGTGTTTACTTATGATACTCAGAATTCATCACTGATGCTCTGACTTCTTTCATAGATAAACTTACTATGTTTCACTGTTTTGTATTGTCATTTCTACACTTGAACTCTATAATGCCTTGACTTCCATGCTAGGTAGAATGCTTTGGCTTCACTACTCAGGATTCATGAAGGATTTCTTATATTTAGAATGTGTGTTGTCCTTTCCTTAGTTTTGTTTACAGTTGCATAGGTGTACAATCACTCAGAATTCACTGATTGTGCTCTGACTTCCTGTGTGCACTTATGAGCTGTGGTTCCATATGTGTGTTGTGTTCTGAATATTCAAATGTTGAATGCCCTGACTTCATGTTAAGCTGATCTTGTTGTGGTACTGAAACATACTTTGACTCCATAGCCCAATGGTAGCCAGCCTTCATCTTTCAACCTATAAACATATACAATTACAAACCATAGAGTTAGCCATCTATTCATATCTTTAATCTAAATCATTAACCCTTTGAGAGAGCCCTCTCAGGCTGAGGAGGCTAAGCCTTAGTCTAAAGATTGGTTTGAAATAGTTACTTGAAGTCTTCCTGGTTTGCAGCCTTCCAGAGCTTGATTTTGAGATAACAGATACCACTGCCTTGGAGCCTGTTTTAAGCCATACAAGCTCTTCTTCAACCTGCACACTAGTTTCTCCTTCCCTTTCACCTCATATCCTTGTGGCTGCTGCATATATATCTCTTCCTCCAAATCCCCATGGAGAAAGGCTGTCTTTACATCTAACTGCTCAAGATGCAAATCTTCAGTTGCTACAAGACTCAAAATAGTTCTGATTGAAGTCATTTTAACAACAGGAGAAAATATTTCATCAAAATCAATACCTTTATTCTGTGCAAACCCCTTCACCACAAGTCTAGCTTTGTACCTCTGTTTTCCAACATCTTCTTCCTTCAGCCTGTAAACCCATTTATTCTTCAATGTAGTTTTTTCTGCAGGAAACCTGACTAAATCCCAAGTTTGGTTATGCATTAAGGAGTCCATCTCTTCTTCCATGGCTACCTCCCACTTCTTCCTGCTTTCAACTTGCATTTCTTCTTCATAACATTCGGGTTCACCAGAATCAGTCAACAATAAATAATATAATGAAGGAGAGTATCGTTCAGGGGGTCTACTTATCCTGGTAGATATTCTAACACCACTTTCAGGTGTTTGGGGTGCCTCTTGTTGTTGTGGTGGTTGCTGTTGTTGTGGTTGTTGATTATTATTATTTTCAGGCAGCTTTCCTTTTTCAGTGATTTCATCAAGAACTGCGTATTCCTTGTTTTCCTTTTCCTGTTTCTTTTCCTGCAACTGATTCTTATACAAGACCTTTTCATTGAATATTACATCTCTGCTCCTAATGATTTTGTGATTTTCATAATCATATAAGCGATAACCAAAATCATTAACACCATATCCAATAAAGGTACATTTCTTTGACTTTGCCTCAAGCTTTGTTCTATTTTCTTTATCAATATGGACAAAGGCCTCACAACCAAAAGGCTTTAAAAAAGAGTAGTTTACCTTTTTACCCGTCCATGCTTCCTCCGGAACACCACCATCCAAGGAACTTGAAGGCCCTCTGTTTATTAGATAAACAACAGTATCTACAGCATCTGCCCAAAACTGTAAAGGCAATCCTGCATGCAATCTCATGCACCTTGCACGCTCCATGATTGTTCTGTTCATCCTTTCTGACATGCCATTTTCTTGTGGTGTTCTTGGAACTGTCTTCTCTCTGTGAATTCCATGCTCTGAACAGTACCTATCAAACTCTTTTCTGCAATATTCACCTCCATTGTCTGATCTAAGACACTTCAATTTCTTTCCTGTCTCAATCTCAACCAAAGCTTTCCATTTCTTGAAAGTATCAAATACATCAGATTTATTCTTAATACAATAAATCCAAGTTTTTCTAGTTGCATCATCAATAAAGGTAACATAATAATGAGAGCCACCAAGAGATGATACCTGAGTAGGTCCCCATACGTCTGTATGCACAAGCTCTAATTTTTCGTTCTTCTTTTCTTTCCCAACTCTGAGAAATCTGACTCTCTTCTGTTTTCCATAAATGCAGTTCTCACAGAAGTCCAAATCAACATTCTTCAAACCTGGCAACAAATTCCTTGAGTGAAGAATCTTCATCCCCTTTTCACTCATGTGTCCAAGCCTATGATGCCATAATGCTGGATCTTCTCCTTTGGAAGTTAAAGCATTAACAGAGTTAGAAATACCATTGCATAAATACAATGTACCAACTTTTTCGCCTTTTGCTATTACCAGGGCTCCTTTGGGGACCTTCCAAGCTTTATCTGTGAAAGTTGTCACACAACCTTCACCGCCTAACTGCCCTGTTGAAATCAGATTTTTCTTTAGATCTGGAACATGCCTTACCTCCTTTAATAGCCATTGGTTTCCATTCTGCTGTTTTACAAGAACCTTACCCATTCCAACGATTTTACAGGGTTTATCATCACCCAGACGAACTTGTCCAAAATCTCCTTGAACATAGTCATGAAAGTATTTCTTATCAGGTGTGGCATGGATTGAAGCCCCTGAATCTACCACCCAGGAATCAGTAATATTTTCGAAAGAAAGAATCAAAGCATCTTGTAACCCCTCACCTGTCCAATTTGCTTCATGATTGTTTTCTTCCTGTGCATCTCCTTCTTTTCCATTCTGAGATCTACAGTCTTTCTTTAGGTGTCCTTTCTTTCCACATTTCCAGCACACTATCCCCGATCTGGACTTGGATATGCCTTTCCTTGATTTACTGCTATATCCTGAGCTCTTTCCTCTTTCCATTTTTCTTCCTCTAGACTCTGCACTCAAAGCATTTCCCGATGTCTCACCAGAGCTTTTCCGTCGCATTTCCTTGCTAAGGATAGCACCGAAAACATCATCAAACTTTAAAGTACTAGATCCAGAAACGGAGTTACTAATGGCCATTACCAAACCATTCCAACTTTCTGGTAATGAGCACAAGAATAAAAGAGCTCTAACTTCATCATCAAAGTTTACCCCTACAGAACTTAACTGACTTGTAACTGTATTAAAATCATTTAAATGGTTTGCAACAGATCCACCTTCCGACATATTCATATTAAATAACCGTTTCATAAGAAATACCTTGTTTGAGGCTGAGGGTTTTTCATATAGTTTTGACAACGTCTGCATCAAACCCTCTGTCGTGGTTTCCTTCGAAATGTTGAAGGCAACTGACGCAGCAAGGCACAACCGTATTGTTCTGAGTGCCTTTCTATCGAGAAGGTTCCATTATTCGTCTTTCATACCCGTCAACATCTTTGTTTTTCCGCCCAATGGTAGGTATAGATCTTTCTGATACAGATAATCTTCCATTTGCATCTTCCACAGCGAGAAGTTTTGGCCATTAAATTTCTCAACCCTAAACTTACCATCTTCCGCCATTGCTCCCACTCGAACCAGGAACGCACAAAACAAGAGAGACAAAGATATACATGGTTCATCCAGTTTGGGCTACGTCCACCCCGAACAGCCAGTCCTTCCTTTCTATTATCCAGCAAAATGAAGAGACACAACCTACAACAAATCTGCTGTAATATCCTCTATTTTCTCTCACAGTCTCACCTCTTTGTTTCTCACTCACCGAATACATATCTATCACACAACCTCAAATACAATGCCCTCATACAAAGAGAGAGGTTGCCTTCTAGGGCAAAAAACCATAAACTAAACATAAGTTCTACCGTCAGATCATCCGCCTAATGAACGACCCAGATTGACAAGTCCCCCTCGCACCCCCCGCGTAAAGGGGTGTACAAAACTTCCTGGGGTATACATCCGGCTGAAACAAAGACCTCTGAACAATCATGCTCCACACACAACATGAATATGGTCCCTGGGGTCAGTTTTGGGGTTAATTAACCCATATTTTGTATATGTTTTTGTAAAAGATGTAAAGTCTCCGTGATATATGGATGTGGAGTGCGCAGATAGACAGGTGTCAAAGGGGTCTTAGCCCCTTGTTTGGATAGATAGTTAAGTCAGTATTGAGACTCACCCATGGTCCGCGGACCATGGTATTGTATTCAAAATTTTATATATAGTTGAGTCATAGCGATTCTAAGAGGAAGTTAAGTAAGAAGTGAAGAAGTAAGATAGGAACTGTTTGGGTGAGTGCTAAGGCAAGAATGTGATGAGCCCCAGAAATGGGTAACTATATGGGCTCATTCTACCTCTTATTTTGATTTAATCCACCATTCTCAGTAGTTTTATGCATGTTTTTGAATATATTTATGTCAATAGAGTGAATTGGGTTAGTCACTTTGCCATGTAGTCTAATAAGTGTTTATTGTATATTTTTTGGACAATTTTGGACAAGGATCGGGAATTTATGAGAAAAATGGTAGCCAAACTCGAGGAAACATGGAAGGGGACTTTTAGGAGGGGTGTCTCCTTCATTAATGACCCATTTTTTCGAATCCTCCATCAGCAGCTCGGAGTACAAAGGCCCACATTGATGATTCCAAGGGGCAGCCGAGCAAGTCAAGTAGGACTGTTGTTATCTGTAGTTCTAGGAAGTCAAGTTCCTTAATTTTAGGAGGACTGTTGGGGTGTCCCCATTTGTATAAATAAGAAGGCTTCGAGCCTTAATAGGTTAGCCCGTTCTTAGTATCTTTTCGCACTTTTGTGCAACCTTGTACTCAGCTCATTTTTGAGCTCTTTTTGAAGACAACTTATGTGATGTATTTGCTATTTTTGATAAATGAAGATGAAACAGTTTTTGAGCCAGCACTGATATTTTCCAGAGGGCTAAAGCTCTTGGGTAAGGGCCCAGCCCAAGCTGCCCGGTGCCTCCTTTGTGTAATTATATGTTTTTGCTTTCATTCATGAGATAATTTCTATTGTTTAGGTTCATCTTGCTTTGTTAAATTAGGTTGCTTTTGATGGTTAGAATAGTTGTTTTTGTTTCAAGTTGTTTAAGTAAGTTGCTGCAGTGACAGAAAAAGATCCAAAAAGGCCAACAACAGGTCTTGATCTCCTTTCTCCCTTCTTGGGACCATGGTTTGAGGTCAAGGCACTACTGTTGCCACCAAAAACACAGTTTTTGCTCTTCCATGCAACTGCTAGTGTGATCCTTTGATTTGGAAAAGTTGATATTGGTCCAGATTTAATTGCTTAGATCATTCCATGTCCTTTTACCATAGTTCTCTCGCATTATTTTTTGTTCATAAGGTATTGTTCAACATTTTCTGGTTTTAGGTCAGAAATTAGGTTAAGATAGACAAAACTCTGTTTTTTAGTTCTTGCTTTGGTTAGTTTTGAGAAGTAAATGTGCAAATATTTTGTAGGACATACCAGCTCATCATTCCTCCATAAAAAAACCAACACCAACTCACTTCTCTCTGATTTCCCAACTCATTTGCAACATTTCGCCAATCTGCCCTAATTTCTGCGTTTTTCCATAAAGCTGCTTTCTTGCCCCTTAAACAAATCCAACCATCTCCTTCATCCCTGATCTTCCTTGACAAGTTATAGACCCCCCAACACCTTCATCCAGCCTTCATTTCCCCTCTCCCATCATTTTTCCACCTTCAAACCTCCAAAAACCACTTTCGGCCTCCTTTTGTAGATCCTCCTGTATATCCCCTGTAGCCTCCTGTAGAATTTCCTGTGAGTGATTTTTCAAAGTCTAATCACAATGGACGTCTTCAGAAGGGTACTAGGGGCTTCTTAGGACCCCTCCACACCTTCCTCACCATCAAAAAAATCCAACTCAATCTTCCTTTGCCACCAAACCTCTGCACAACCACAACGAGTCAAAACACAAGCATAATAATTCCACATAAAAATGCTCAAAAGTACAAAAAGATGATTTCTTCACATTTCTCTTCAGAAGTAGCTTGAATAAATTCAATTTACCTTTTTAGTAGTCAATGGCACCCATTTGAGTAGTTTCCATCTCTTTTCTTGCAAAAGTAGGGTTTGTGGGTAAACTAGGGTTTGCTAGGGTTTGTGTTTCATTTCAATTTTCCTTCTCTTTCTGCAAGTAGAATAGCCCCTATAGAGTTAGCTTTCTTCCATCACAGTAAAAGCTTATTTTGAGAACTCATAGAAGTTGGCTTGAGCTCCTAGCAAACTTGCGGCAACTGATCAAGTGACAGCTTGCAGTAAGAGCTAGTACTTGTGCATACAACACCGTCGCTTCCAAGTTTGTTACGAACTACTGGGTTGATAAAAATAAATAAGGAAGCCCCAAGAGTTGCAACATTATTGCTGCAATAATGGAGCTCACCATAATGCTCTGCTTCCTATACTTAGGTGATAAGGGGAAGGCTCCTGCAAATGAGTGCAGAAGAGGCCTCAGTAAGTTCGCAACTGAGTGTGTGGACCCCTGCAGTTGAGTGCATAGGGTAGAAGAGTCTGTAATCTGAACAATAAAGAAAAATAAACACTGATTTTGGAGAATTACTGTGCATTTTTGTTGAATCTGTTTATGTTATATTCTGTCGCTTAATGATATGTTTTTATGAAATAATGAACGAATGCTATGTGAAATCACTGGATCTGTCTTATTAATGCATGATTTAAATAGTTATCTTGTTTCTCGAAGATAATAATTATTTATGTTATGATTCTTGATAAGCTAAGTAGATCTGTGCGAACTCAGACCTAAGGTTGTTTATTGATGCACAAAACTAGATAAATCGTCTGGTTAAGGTCCAAAAAAATTGATCATAGACCTTTGCAAAGGTCTAGAATCCATTTTAACTAGTTATAGTGATGAGCCCTAGAAGAATACCAATCTGCACAAAGGCAGATTTGAATTGTCAGAGCCTAAGAACCATTTATCACATGTCCCTGGATGTAGAAACCTAGTTCTAGTATCCCCAGATACTGCTTCGACTGAGACTACAGCCTGCGCTACGCAAGTCGTTGCTGAAAGGGCCAGTAGTTAAGGTTTTATTAGTTGGCGCGAACAACTCTGAACCTGGGTCAAGCCCCCTTAAGCCAACAAATGGTTCTGTTGATGGGACCTGGATCTATCTAAGAGATGTGTGGTAAATTGTTTCCTATGAAGAAAGAGCTTAATTAGTGGATTGATTAAAAATCTCACGCGTTAACGGCTCAGGGGAACAGGAGCCCTAAATTATCCAAGGAGTTGTGGTTGCAGAGATTTTTGTACACGGACGAGACTAATACGTTCTTATGTTTGTTCCTTGAAGAACTCTACGAGTGGTTGCCTAAATTAGCTAATAGTTAAGGGATGTGGAGGCTCGAAGGCCCTATACTATGGACTCTTAAACTAGTGCAACGCCTGGAAGCATCAGGAAGCAATATCGTGTGGGCTATGGATCACTAGGTTGATCACATGTTAGGCATTTTTGTGACATATTTCAGGATTGATAGGAACATCAACTATAGTGAAGTAGAGTGAAGGATCTTTAAAGGACCGTGAGGTAAGTATTTGAACTCACTGAAGACTTGGATTAAAATGTTGTTATCTGAAAATAGGGTTATGTAGTTACCTTGATGTTTGGGGCTATGCAAAGTGGGAGACTCTTTAGAAGAAACAAAGGATCTATCCCAAAATATGGTTCGCTCATTGAACCCCCTTCAAGTGATGACGAAGGGGCGGTGATGACTATGCTATGAAGTGCGATTCAGTTAATAACTCAGGGTATTCCAAGGATATCTCATCCATCCACTCCACCTCCACCTCCACCTCCACCTCATACACCTACACCTTCACCTCCTCCACCTCCACTTCCACCATTCAACATGGCGAACATGATGAAGATGCCGATTTTTAAGGGAACATGGGATGAAGATCTAGAACAATTTTGGTTTGTTACAGGAGCTGTGTGGATAGCGCAATAGATTACCGATGAAAATATTAAGAAATCACAGTTGGTTACAGCCTTACAGGACCACGCATTAACATGGTATATCAAGTATTGCACTGATAACCCCAACGCGTCATTGGAAGATACCCAACTAGCTTTAAACAAGGAGTTCAATAGGCCTAAGTCAGAGGCACAATCAGTAATTGAATTTAAGGAGATCCGAATGAGAGTTGATGAGACGCCTTGGGACTTTGATTAGAGGTTGAAGTGCCAAATCAGGCAGGCTAATATGCAAATCTCAGATACCTAGTGTCGCGACTGGTTTATAGCATCGCTTTTGTCGCATTTAAGAATACCTCTGTCACAATAGAAGATAGCAATGCAAGAATATGCCTTGGAGATTGTGATGAGGATGCACACATCACCTATTCTGGATACGAACCTTGGGGTGAAAAAAATTCATTCACAGTTAGAGAAACTGCACTTGGAGTTGCAGAGCCTGAAGAAAGGAAGGGAAGCTCAGCTGGAGGTGCACGCTGAGATCTGGTGTCTAAAATGTAAAAGCCATGGACATGATAAGGATCATTACCTGATATTTAAGAATTATATTATAGGGGGAGGGCCTGTACCCTTGAAACTAGAGACTAATATTGGGACAAGCGTGGGAGTTGAACTGTTTCTGATAAATTCCATCGATTGCAGAAGTTTGTACAAACCCCTTAGCAGTTATTTTGCAATTTTTGTAAGTCCGTCGGGCATGATGAGCGCCATTGTAGAAGTTATGAGTTGATGATGGATAGAACCCCTAGCTATAGGATGCAGGTAGAAAGCCGTCCTCAGGATTAAGGTGCGGGAGCAACTTGTAGGGGATTCCAAGGTTGAGGAAGAGGAAGAGGTGCTAGACCAGGGTAAGGGCGTGGGAAGGTGATTTTCTATAACTGTGGAAAAGCAAGGAACTTCGCGCATGATTTTCCAAATCCCACGCATCCCTGCAATCAGTATCATCGACAATTTGATCATGTCATAGAGGAATGTTTGGTCCTTATGGAAAAAATGCAAGAGAATAAGGTGGAGCCCCAGCAGCCTACGCAGAACATTTAGATGATGAGGGATGAACCCCGCGAAGAGGATCAAAACATAAACATTTTGTTAAGAAGTGGTATAACAATTGATGCAGATAAAGGTAAAAAAACATAGGAAGAGGGATGGGTACGCAAGGTTGCTAAGAAGGAAGTTGACTTTGATATGAATCGCACTAAAGAAACGTTATTGGAAGTAAAGAATAACTTTACTGAGGCCTCCACCTCGTTAAGTCAAGAGAAAATTCTTGAGACTAATGCTACTCAAGAAGTAGATCCTTCAATACTACCTACCTTTGTGAAGACTTGTATGAAGCTTCTGTGTGATCAAAAATCCATTGAAGGATTGGAAGACTTAATAGACAAGTGTGCCAATAAGGAAAAGACCCCTATGGAGTAACACACAGTAAGAAAGGTTGGTAAGCATAAGGCATGAATGGGGCACAAAATGAGGCTAACGACACAGATAGGCGAGGACGAGATGGACCAGGTAATCTTGGATCTGGCGTCTGATGCAAATGCCTTGCCTAAGCAAACATGGGAGAGGATGGGGAGACCTGCGCTGCAGTGGTCTCCTATTCAGTTGTGCATGGAAAATCAACAGAAGATTATCCCAATGGGGAGCTTATATGGTGTGACAGTGGATATTGAAGGTGCGAGTGCATTGGTTGAATTCAAGGTCATTGACATAGTGGATGATAGTAACCCATACCCTGCGTTGCTAGGAATTTACTGGGCTATTGATATGAACAGAGTAATCAACTTGAAGAAGAGAAAGATGTCCTTTGAGAAGAAGTCACTCAGGGTAGTAGTGCCATTAGACCCCGCAAAAGGAACACGTTACACTGAACCTATGCATGACTATGTAGAAAGTGACGATGATCTCGATCAGATATACAAGATAACAATGCGTAATGAGGATTGGATCAATCCTATAGCAGATGGATGAATCACATGGGACAGGGATAGCTCCTGTGCCTCAGATTTAGATGAAGAGATTGAAAACTGGCAGAATAGGTTGCATGAAGTATCTACGCTCCACTGCAACATGATGACCAAGTCGCTGAGGTGTGTTTCGATTGAGGTAAGAAACCTTCCACACTATGATGGGTTGAATGATGTGGAATTGTTTTATATGAATTTGAAAGATAAGTGTTGGAAGAACATCGGTTCCAGGCAATGGAATTGGCACTGCACGCTGTGCTTGCCCGTTGGTAGGGCACACACAAGGAGAGATTTGCTGGATGGAAAGAATAGTGAAGAATGATGAAGTTAAGGTTTGGCTATGCAAATACCAGGATGACAGAAAAATACAGTGGGAAGGATAATCCACGCGATCATTTAGCACAATGGACTAAGGCCTGGGGAACAAAACTACAACCAGAGTGGGTGCATATATTCTGCCATATGCTAGATACAATCCTAATGAACTGGTATATGGAAATAGAGCTTCGCCATGGAAATTCTGAATGGGACGTGTTAAGGGAGGTTTTTCTATTAACCTTCAGCTTTGAATATGGCTTTAAAAGCATTGATGAAGCGCTGCAAGAAATAAAAGTAGCTATATTCAGAACGTCGAAGGAACTGGTAGAATGGACTCTGCTAGATTGGAGTACATAGCTGCACCATGTGCTGGAATGCTATAATGTGACTGCTAAAGAAGAGGAAGACCCATAGAATATTACCATTCTTGAGACCGAAGGACAACACACCAAAGGTGGCGAACCCAGATATATCAGAGCCTTTAAAAACTCGACAGGTAAACATTAGATCTGAAGAAGAACCCAAGTTCACGAAGATAAGAGATTATTGGGACGAAGATATAGTTGATAAGGTAGCCGAGATACTACGTAAGTACCAAGACTTATTTCCAGTGAATTTTCCAATTTGAAAGGGATTGTCAGAGATTTAGGCATTATGAAGATTACCCTGAAACTAGATGAGAAGCCTATTAAGCAACGACCTTATCGACTGAATCCAAAGTATAAGTAAAAGGTGCGCCTAGAACTGGATAAGATGTTGGAAGCTAACATTATTGAACTTGTAGAAGAATCTGATTGGGTAAGTCCAATGGTGGTCCAAGAATAGAAATAGAAGGGAGAAATCTGCATATGTGTAGATCTAAGGAAACTAAATGACACCTGTGTGCTTGACCTGTTTCCGACACCGTTTACTAACAAAGTATTAGAGTATGTTAGTGGACAGGAAGCATATTCATTCACTAATGGATTTTTAGGTTATCATCAAATAAAGATCACGCTGGAGAATCGAAGCAAAACAACCTTCACGATAGAGTGGGGTTGGTTCCAATATACAATTATGCCATTCGGATTGAAGAACGCGCTTGCAAGCTTTTCCCAGGTAGTGATCACAACGTTCAAGGAATTTATTCATAAATTTCTAGAATTATATTTTGATGATTGGACCGTGTTTGGGTTGGTGAATGTTGGGCATGGAATCCCCCCACAACATGTTTTGGAGCTCAAAGCCCAAGTTTTGGTCAAATGTATTGTAATATTCCGTGAATTACGGGCGTGGAGCATGAAGTATAGGATGAGTCATAGGGTTGTCTGCCCTAAGTATTGGAAAGTAATGTAATGTCATGTCACCCTACCCATGGTCCACGGACCATGGGATTGTATAAATAGAGCGAGGCTCTAAGTTGTAAAGATAGCGAATGAGTGAATTGGATAGATAGATGAATACGCATGGTTCGAGCATAGAGTAAGATTCTAAGTGTATTGGGTCGTAGTAGTAGGAAGAGGCTCTGCAGCTGAGTGCATGGAGGCCTAGAAGAGTCCGCAGCTGAGTGCATGGACCCCTGGAGCTGAGTGCGTAGGGAAGTGTCAAGTTTGTAATCTTGATCGAAGAATAATAAAGAGAAGTTGATTCCAGTTTCTGTGTATCTGCTTGTGTATTGCCTACTTTGCATTTATACTATTTTGGTTATCGCGCGCACTGATATGATTGCTAGATATGCTCTTAATAATCACTAGTCTTACACAAATAAGTTGAGTAATCAGGTAATAATAGATTAAATAGCAAGGAACGGGGGTATAATATGGGTCGCGCCCTGAGTAGGGCTGCGCAGAAGCAGCATCACAGGTTGCGAGGGACTAACAGGTGCGCGTACCAATGTCCACGCAGGGTCAAACCACAGATCTCCAGAAGCTCATCAGACATCCCCAGGGTGCGGAAACCTGGTTCTAGCACCCTCCCATACTACTTCGGGTGAGACCTCAGTCCGTGCTCCACAGACTATTGCTGAAAGGGCCAGTAGTACCGGGATTTGCTTGGCTAAATCACCTCTGAACCTAGGTCAGGCCCATACAAGCCAACAAATGGTTCCATTGTTGGGACTAGGATCTGCATAAGGGATGTCTGATGTCGTGCCACTAGAATCCAACAAAGAAAGAAATTGAAGAGTGGTTGGATAAGAAGATTCATGAGTTTGCGACATAGGAAAACAGAAATCCACGAGTGACTAAGGAACAATGGTTGGAGCACTACTTGTATATGGAAATCCATGAAATTTTCTTTGCATCCTTTCCTTCTGAGCTGTATGAGTGGATCACAAAGCTAACAGACAGTCAGGAAAGGTGTAGGCTCGACAAACCAATCGTGTGGACTCCAGAATTAGTGTGCAGACTAGAAGCGTTAGGAGATAAGATCACGCGAGCTATGGACCATTGGCTTGACCAAATTATAAGAGGATTTATCACTGAGTTTGTGGTAGATACGACTGTCAGCTACAGTGAGGCGGAGCGACGTTTCCTCAAGGGATCGCGAGGTAAGTATATTAAATCTTTGAACACCTGGATTAAGATGCTATTGTGTGAAGAGCGGGTTATGCAAATAAATTAATGTTTGGTACTACACGAAGTGGGAATATCTGCAAAACGGGAAGTAGTGAAGAATTGGAAACCAGTCCCTTAATTTCCCCCTCACGGGAAAGTGAGGAAGAACTCGCAATTTTTCTTTTGAGAAGCGTGGTCAGTCTAATAAGGCAACGCATTCTGCGTTTACCACCTCCACCTACACCACCACCCATCTCACCCTCCTCACCTACATCTCCACCCACCCCACCTCAGCCACCACCACAATTTAGCATTGCGAGTGTGATCAAACTATCGGTATTCAGAGGAGCAGGGAATGAAGATCCGGACCAATTCTGGTTTGTGGTAAGAGTAGTATGGGAAGCATAAGGCATCACGGATGACAATATCAGGAAGGCTATGCTGTTGAGTGCGTTGTAGGATCGCGCATTAACATGGTACATCAAGCATTCTAATGACCATCCAACGCAGGAATTGTAGAAATACAGGCTGCGCTGAACAGGGAATTTAGCAGGCAAAAGTCAGAAACACAATAAATCACCGGGTTTAAGGAGATCATGATGCTCCTAGGTGAGACCCCCTAGGATCTAGACCAAATATTGAAGGGTATGATTAGAAAAGCCAACATGACGTTGACAGATGGACAACACCACGCATGGTTTGTAGCATGACTGACACCGCACTTAAGGATGACGCTGTCATAGCAAAAACTTTCCACCCAGGCCGAAGCTTTAGAAATGACGATGAGATTACATGAGACCCCTATACAAGACCCTAGTCTGGGAGTCCAACAAATCCACGCACAATTGCAAAACCTGTGTCTGGAAATGCAAAGTTTGAAACAAGATAGGACACCTCGGAAAGAGGCGCGCGAGGAGGTATGGTGCATAAAATGCAAAGGCCAGGGGCATGACAAGGACCACTGTCCAGTGTTTGCGAACTACTTGGCAGGAGGAGGGCCGATTCCATTAAGACCTGAGGCACAGACAATATCGAGTGCAGTGCCTACATTATGGTGCGCGGTCTATCAGATAGGAGGAAAACACACTATGGATAATTGTCATCAATTGTAGAAATATACGGAGACATCCCAACAATTGTTTTGCAACTTATGCAGGTCAGTAGGCCATGATGAGCGCACTTGCAGAAGCTATGAACTAATGATGGATCAGACCCCTGCCTACAGGGTGTAGACCGAAACATGATCCCTCGATCCGAATGCAGGAATGGTGTGCGCTGGATTTCAGGGGTGTGGTCGAGGTCAAGGTGGAATGGGACCAGGAAGGGGTTGCTGACAGTTAATTTGTTATAATTGCGGAGGGTTAGGGCACTATGGCTGCGATTGTACAAACCCAATGAGGACATCATGTTTGTACTGTACTCAGTTCGATCATGAGGCAGAAGACTTCTCTACAATGATAGCGAGGTTTGCAAAAAAGGGGTACTTCAGCCCCCTTCGACTTAGAATTTGCAGATGATGAGGTTTGAACCATGCGAAGAAGACCCGAATGTAAACATGATGCTCAGGAGTGGTATGAACACTGGGGATGATAAAGGGAAGCAGCCAGAAGAAAGTGCATGGGTTCATAGGGCTCCTACAAAGGAACCCAAATTTGATTTAGAATGCGCGAAGGATACATTCATGGAAGCTGAGAAGAGCTTCATGGAGGCCTCCACTTTAGGTAGTAAGGATTAGTTAGAACCAGAAATGGATCCTTCAATGCTCACTACCTTTATGAAGACATGCATAAAACTGCTACACAATGGCAAGACAGTAAAGGGGCTACAGGAACTTATCACTAGGTGCACGGGGTCAGGAGAATCGCGCGTGGTCCAGAAACTCGGAAAGCATGAATTGCGCATAGGAAGGGAAATGAGGTTGACTGTGCAAATCAGTGAATATGAAATGGATCATGTAATACTGGATCTAGGATCAGACATGAATATACTACCAAAACAAACATGGGAACACATGGGCAGACTCGCGCTACAGTGGTCTCCTATTCAGTTACAAATGGCAAACCAACAGAAGATCTTGACCATGGGAATATTGAAAGGGGTAACAGTAGATGTTGAAGGTGCGAGCGCAGGCGGATTTTGAAGTGATAGAGATTATCGATGACAACAATCCCTATCCCGCACTACTAGGAATAGACTGGGCCACCGATATGAACGAAGTCATAAATCTGAAGAAGTGAAAAATGATCTTTGAGAAAAAGTCACTATGCTCAGTAGTACTGCTAGATCCAGCTAAAGGAGCGCGATACACTGAACCGGCGCGCGACGACGATAGTGATGAAGATCTCAATTGTATTTACAAGATAACTACGTGAGAAGAGGATTGGGTGAATCCAATTGCAGATGGAAGGATTTCGTGGGAGCGTGAAAGCTCCTACACCTCGAATTCAGACGAAGAGATAGAATGATGGCAGAATTGGCTGCACGAAGTAACAATGCTTAATTGCAACATGATGGTTAGATCACTGTGCTGCGTGACAATAGAAGCAAGGGATCTACTGACATATGATGGGTTGAAAGCGATGGATGAGTTCTTGAGAAAATTTGAAAGCGCATTACCAGAACATCAACAGTTTGATGCATTGAAGTGGGAGTTGTGCGCGACGCCTGCACGATGGTGGGGTACGCATCAAGGAAATTTTGAGGACTGGAGTGGATGCAGAAGAATGATGTGCCTAAGATTTGGGAAATTGAAGATACGACTAGTAGAAAAATATGACGGACGAGATGATCCATGCACACACCTCACAAAATGGACCAAGGTCTACGGGGAAGAGCCACAGCTTGAATGGGTACATTTATTCTATCATACCCTGGATGTCATACCCATGAATTGGTATACTAAGACCGAGCTCCACCATGGAACAAGCAAATGGGATGTCTTGTGTGAGGGATTTCTGTTAACCTTCATGTTTGAAGATCATTGGTCAGATACTGTTGACGATGCGCTATAGGCAGTAAAAGCAACTATCTTCAAAATACCCCAGGAGCCAATGGAAGTACTTCAGCTAGAATGGGCGACATAGTTGAGCTGCGCACTAGAGTGTTATAACGTAAATGTTGAGGAGGATGATGAGGACCCACGAAACATTAACATTTCAGAAATAGAAGGCTATCACGAGATTCGCGACCATCACTTGAAGACCCCGACATCACCGCACCGCTAAAGACGAAGCAGGTCAACATTGGAATGGAGGCGGAGCCGAAGTACACAACGCTTGGGGACTATTGGGACGATGCCACGGTGGATAAGGTTGCTGAGTTACTCCACGAATACCAAGACTTGTTCCTGACCAAAATTACAGACTTAAAAGGGATCATTGGTGATTTAGGGATGATGAAGATCACCCTGAAACCCGACGCGAAGCCAGTTAAGCAGCGACCTTATCGCTTGAATCCAAAGTATAAAGAAAAGGTTCGCGATGAATTAGACAAAATGCTCGTAGCCAGAATTATTGAACCAGTGGAAGAATCTGACTGGGTGAGTCCTATGGTAGTATAGGAGAAAAAATAGAAGGGTGAAATAAGAATATGCGTAAACCTCAGGAAGCTAAACGATGCATGTATACACGATCCATTCCCAACACCATTCATAGATGAAGTACTGGAGAATGTTGGTGGTCAGGAAGCATACTCGTTCACAGATGGGTTCTCAGGGTACCATCAGATCAAGATCGCACCGGAAGATAGGAGAAAAATGACCTTCACAATAGAATGGGGCTGCTTTCAATACACCGTTATGCTGTTTGAACTAAAGAATGCACTAGCTATATTTTCGCACATCGTGGTGGCTGCATTCAAAGAATACATCCACAAGCTCTTGGAGGTCTATTTGGATGATTGGACTGTCTTTGGATTAGTTAAACACCATGTAGCGAGCTTACGCTTGATGCTGGATACTTGTTGCCGACACTAGATTGCGCTGAACCTTAGGAAGTGCGCATTCCTCGTTCCCTTTGGAAACCTGCTGGGACATGTGGTCGAAAAACAAGGACTGATGGTGGACCTTGCGAAGATTGCCGTTATCCTAAATTTGGAAGCACCACAAAGTGTTAAACAACTGCACGCTACCTTGGGACACACTGGATACAATAGGAAGTTCATCAAAAGTTATGCCCAAATAACCATGTCGATGGAAAAGCTATTGAAAAAAGATGTTACATATTGCTGGAATAATGATTGCATGAAGAGTTTGGATGCCCTCAAGGGGAAACTAGCCTTCGCTCTAATCTTCATATTCCCAAAATGGGATGTCGAATTTCATATACATGTTGATGCGTCATGTATCGTGTTGGGAGCTATACTCACACAGGAGGGTGCGGAGGGTGTGGATCACCTGGTTGTGTTCGCGAGTCAGAGATTGTCCAAAGCAAAAAATAACTACTCTACCACCGAGCACGAGGGGTTGGCAATGGTGTACGCACTCCAAAAATACTGACACTATTTACTCGAGGGACATTTCAAGATGTATACCGACCATTCCGCGTTGAAATACCTGGTGAATAAGCCTATGTTGGGGGGGCGTATATGCAGATGGCTCTTATTATTTCAAGAATATGATTTTGATGTCATTGTCAAGCTGGGATGCTTAACACAGGTTCAAATCACTTGTCACAAATTGAGACGGGCGAGGAACCCACGAATTTGGAGGAGGGACTGCTTGATGCACAACTCTTTGCAGTGTGCGTTGTGGACGAACACTTTGAAGATATAATCCATTTTCTAACAACAGGGACTGCGATGAAGGAATACTTAGTCCAACAGAAGAAGGAATTGGTGGTGTGCACGACGAACATTTCTGTCATCGTGGGGCACCTCTACAAGATGGGCAACGATGAGATATTGTGAAGATACGTACCTGAATTTGAACGAGGTCAGATCCTTGCAGAAGCACATGGGGCTGCTGCAGGAGTGTTATAGACATTTTTGTGCCCTACAAATCCAAGCATGAAATGTCCATAAACCAAGGGCTCCTAAGTCCCTAAAAGTGTTGTTCTAACCCCTAAAGGAACAAGGTCAACAGATTACAACTTCTCCCAGAAGTTCTCCACCAGAAACTGCTCAGAATTGGTCAAAACAGGATCATTTCAGTTGCTCCACTGGCTAAGTGCGTTGCATTGCACCTAAATACACTGTGAGGGTGCGTTGCATTTCAAGACTCCCTTTTGTAGGGTGCGATGGATGAGAAATGACAAATGGCAGTATCATTCCACGAGGTGGAGAGGCAAAGGAAGCTTCCAGAATCTTCTCCTGTGACACTTGCCTCACTGAATTCGACCAAGGATGAGTAAGAGGCCCTCAGTCTCCAAGTGGAAGCAAGAACTGACAGAGAGAAGATACTAATCAAATCACAAGCTGACTCATCCTCCTTACAGATATCTATATATGGATCCCTCATCCTAGAGATCCAGAGGCTGGAATTTTGCATATTGTAAGGAATTGGTGTTGGTTTCTAGAGACAAACATCAGATTGTTGGGTGATTTATGCTTTGTTTGAGGTGAAGAG
This sequence comes from Pinus tabuliformis, assembly GCA_031772625.1. Taxonomy (NCBI): domain Eukaryota; kingdom Viridiplantae; phylum Streptophyta; class Pinopsida; order Pinales; family Pinaceae; genus Pinus; species Pinus tabuliformis. The sequence goes on along the minus strand of CM062820.1, from coordinate 851,672,087 downwards.
GGGCTTCTTTGCTGGGAGGTTGATGCTGGGTCGGAACCACTAGTTGTAACTCCTCCTGGATCTTTTCTTGTTTATCAATAAAAACTATTTGAGTTCTCCTCCATGCTTTTGTATCATTGATGCTTGTTACATTTGTATGGTTAACTTAAATCTGATCCTAAGTTGTTTATGTATATAGATCCATGTCTTTGTATAGTGCTCTTCTTCTGTGATCTTACAGGTACTTTGTGAAGCTAGGCATGCAAGGGAGCAGGTAGCTGGAGAATATCAAATAAGAGAGGGATTGGATCAAAGGATTAGCGCAAGACACAGGTTGGTTCTTTCTATTCCTCTCTATCTATAATTCATAAAGGAAATACAAAAGTAGTTTTTTTTTCTCTGTTTGTTTCTAAGGCAGCTGTCACACCTTAGTAAGATAGAGCAGTTCTAAATAGACACTTTTCCCTGTAACAAAATGGCGACTCCGCTGGGGAGAATGTCTAATTAGTTTGTTTGTGTATCATTCTTTGTTGTTTATTTCATAAACTTAGAAGTAGCTTTCGAAATGCATTTGCCATAACAAATGCAAAGTAGATAACTGCTGCTTCAATCCATTCACTGGATCTGTTTATGATTTAAACAGTTGATTCACAAACTATCTGATTGCCCTTGTGATAGCTCTTAGATCCTCCTTAGATCTACCCCTGATTGTTGCATTACTAATTGCTTTTTACTCGGCCAAAAACCAAGGACTGAACTGCAAACTGTGACCCAGAACTCGGACAGAGTCTCGTTTCTGGCCCAGCGCAGGTACTGTTCAGAGATCCTGAATTTCAGCGCACTTCCCGAAGGGGCAACCTGCGCTGCATTTCAGATTCTCTGTGTTACAGGTGCGCTGATCAGACTAGCTCTGTGCAGCTGTGGTTCTTGTGCTTCATTCTTTCCAGTTCTATCCCTGAATTTTGCTGCCTGTGATCAATATATGTATGTTTGAAACCTCTTTTCCTTGCTGTTATTTCGCCTCCTTTGCACAAAAGAACTGTAGATGTTTTTATGTGTTTGTTGAGTCGTTTACAGTTTTCCTTTGCAAAAGTAGAATAGTCGTACTGTCGTCCTTTGATTTGAATCTGTCGCAAGTGTCGATTTCGATCATAGGAGAAAGTTTGATTGCTATTGATGGTCGATTATACTATTACTATTGCCTTTGGTCTGAATTTGTAATTTTCTAATGTCAAGAACGAGTGTTCATTTCAAAATCGTAAGGTGTCGTAATCATCTCTGTTTTTGATTTCGAAAAAGAGCTTGTTTATATTTGTCGCTTGAAAAGAAATTCAGATTTGTACATCAACTTTCTTTTTAGCATCAATACTAAGAAAGTTGAAAACAAATACATGCATGTGCATTTGCATATAGACAGTCTGTTTGGCTTGATTTAGGAAAGTGCATTTACAGTGTGCTCTTTGCTCTTTGTGAAAAGATTCTGTCTTTCTTTTCCCCTAGTAGCTAGGATTTTCATTGCACAAAAGAGATAAAAGTTTGTTTATCATATTTAGATTGCATTTTAGGAATTACATCTACATCTCGTGGTGAACCCGAAAGGAAAACTTCATAAACAAGATCAACTTAAAAATAAATTCAATGAATCTAACAACGCTTTGGAACTTAACACACAACATTTAGAGGTCTAGGCTAGAGACGTATTCCGGCGTCGTAAAGCCTAGTAACTGTTGTCCTCACTGATGGTTGGGTGATTCCTCCACTTTGAGACAATAAGCGCCAGTACGGACTTGTGCTCCCATGTACCGTCGAGTATATTTTGGGAGACCCCTATAGGCTTAAATCCTTTATCCTTAGGAAGCCGTGTCTGCCGCCCTATCGATCACAATGCACTGAACACAACATTCAGGAAGATTGATTGCCGTACCGTAAAAAGTATTCTGCAGTTTTGAGATTGGTTTGGTACTCCCTCTACCTAGACCTCCAGAGCAGTCCCTTTCGTTCCTTTTCAGACTCCTTAACGGAAAAGGTCCATCTGAGCACTTGTCACTTCAGGCTCATTAAAAATCGAAGGCGACTAGAGTCATCTTTTGTTTTTTCTCGACTCTTAAAAACTGAAAAAACAAGTTGTGTCAAAGCGTCTAAAAATTTATTTTAAATGGAATATTCATTACCCCTTTCCTTCGTTGATCTTGGGTTGAGAAAATGGAGTCCACCAACCAAGGAATTCCCCTTGGAGGAAATCCTAGTCTCTTCTCCTCTTGGGGAGATGTTGGTGCACCCCATATGGCCACATTGTCGCTTCTAGGACTGACAATTGGTTTGCCTGTATGGCTCTTCTCAACCTCTGTCGTTCAAAACACCACTATTCCTGAACAATTGAATCAACAATTAGACGAGTCCAGAGTTACCCACCAACCTTCTACTTCCTCTAATTCTTCCTCTCCTCCTTCCTCTTCGCTTGATGGGGCTGGTAAAGCCAAAAGTCAAGTTCCTAAGGAGAAGAAGGAAAAGAAGAAGAAAGAGAAGAAGAAAAAGGAGCCGAAAGCGAATGGGGGCAAACGAGTGTCGTCTAACGAAAATCCACACACTGCACCGACCAAGCCTAAATCGCCATGTGTCATTTGCAAAGGAGACCACTTTCACAGAGATTGTCCTTGCATCCCTCGGATCTTAAGGGACTGGTCTCCTCATTTGCACAACCCGGTGTCGTCAACCTCTGATTATCATGTTGAAAACACACCGTCAACTAGTGAAAGTGAAGCCCCAGGACAAAAAGGAAAATATATATTTCCTTGTAAACTGTGCAAAGGCAATCATGCCGTCCACCGTTGTCCCTTCTTAGACGAAGCTAAAAGAGTTTTGGATGGTCATCCGGTTTCACCATTACGACTTCCTCCTGGATATAAAAAACTCTTGCCGAGTCCATCACTAGTTGAAAATCCGGCTGACCCGCTCAGGTGGTCGGCCGATGCATCTGTCATTGAAGATGAACCATCTGAATCCATACCAGACGAAAGTCAAAAGGTAGAGGCGGCAGTTGACCCGGTCTTGCCTTCAGAGGTTCCATCTTCAGATGATACAATCACTGAAGAGAACAAGGATGACAACGTCCAAATTCTTTTCATAAGCACAGACTCCAATGGACATGGGGACAATTTACCCGTTCCTTTACCGCAGGAAGGAAGTTTGTCAGAGTTGTACCTAGCCGTCTATTCGGTCCCACCTCCAAGCAACCTAGTTGTCTCCTTTGACTGGAATCAACTAGGGAGACCCCGTTTACCGGCCAGTATACCATTCCGGATTATTGTTCAAATATATAGAATGGTTATGGCTGGTACCATCATAGATGAGGGGGCTTCTGTGAGTATCCTTTTCTCAACTGCTTGGAAAGCGCTTGGTTCGCCATCGCTTTTGCCTGAGATGAGAAATCTAACAGGCTTTGATAAAGGAACCAGTCGACCGTTAGGGATCCTTCCCGAAGTTCCCATAACATTGAGAGGGAAAACCGTTCACATGAATGTAATGGTAGTTCAAGGACCTATAGATTACAATCTACTCCTTGGATGAGACTATATTTATTGCATGAGAGCCATTGTCTCATCACTCTTTAGAGTGATGTGTTTTCCGCACGAGGGAAGAGTGGTCAAGCTCGTGGACCAGCTTTCGTTTCCCGGATCACGCATAGCAAATAGTCATATACCATTCCTGAATGGTCTTTTCACGCAAGAAATGTCTTAATCTCCAGTCTGTCCTCCCGATGAGCGCGAGTGATTCAGAGGGACATGACTGAAACCCAGGGGGCATGCACCCTGGTCTGATTCGGCAGGAAAACTTCGGGTATAGGGTAGGTTTCCGTGGGAGAATATGACTAGTCTGTACCCCCGTCCGTTATTGGAAGAGGGGGTTATTCTAGAACAAGATTCTCTTGTCAAAGTTATGTGAGTTGGCGGGCATCGCCGCTCACCTTTGTTTATTTCGGTAGACATCGCCGGAGAAGTGTTTTGTTTACGCCGTGAATAGAGAAATCTTTGGGTAACCTGTAAGAGGTAGGCCTCTCTCGGTAAAACAAATGTTTTAACATACTAAAGAAGGGGTAACCTTGAAACTATGTTTTATACCTGGGGGCATGCAAACCTTTTGGAGTGCAAGCGAAGAGCGACTATTTATTTTTTAATTTTTAGGACCTCTAACCATTTAAACTCGTAGGATTGGTCGTTTCCTAACTTGCATAAAGAAAGGATGTGGGACAAAACTCTAAAAGTTGCAGTTTTTATATGGGACATTCTTATCACAAGACTGGATTAATCGAGCAGTTTTAGCACATAGTTCAAGCTCGTTAAAAAATAAACATAAGACATGAGCAAATGTTTCCACCCACGTTTAAGCTCATTAAAAATGAACTATTCCCCGGTGAATAACCATCGTGAATGTAGTACTTCAGCCGTTAAAGCCTTGGTCGTGTTTGCACCGTCACCTCCACTTTTCATTGGCCGATCATTCACCTCCATTTGATTGTTTACCCATTTTGAGGAACAGCTGCGAAGAGTGATTTCACTAGCCATCCTTGTGACACTGCCGTGATTGGAAAATTCCAAACCTTACCTGGAATCAGCTGCTACCCGTTTTATCACTCGTTCCTCAAAAGACGAGTCTCCTTTAAGCTCTTGTCAACTGATTCGTAAAATATGAAAAGATTGCCGAGCCATTGGCCTCTCCAGCTCGTTAAAGGGACAGGAAGTGCTATCCCTCCTCTAGATTTTAATCTTTTTGGACCTGAGGGATTATTACACAAAAAGATCGAGCGCTTGTTTTGTTCGGCTCATTAAAACTATCGAAAATTCATTCCTTCTGTATTGTTTTATAATTTTTCGGACTTAAGGGATTAGATGATGAAAAAGTAATTTTGGAGTTACCTTTATGTTCCTTTTCAGACTCTCTAAAATTGAAAAGGACCGAGTTATCTTTGTCGTTAAACTCGTTAAAAAAATTAATAGCGACAAACTTGTCTTTAGACGAGAACGAGTTTCACTATCGCTAGGCTCGTTAAAACATAGCGATGAGTTTGCCCAAAGGGAAAATTATAGAACAAGCATATGTTATCCTCCTCAAGCTTGACAAAAAGAAAGAGGTACTGGTCAGCAATGACTGGGGAAAAATTGGGAAGAAAACTCAAAGAAACTTTGTTGGTAGCAAGTCGCTCTTGAACATGACACTTCCACTCCGTGTCCGAGTCGGGTTGGGTTGTTTCATTCACCGGTCACATCACCATGGTCACGCCATACCATCCACATTTGGGGTTAATTCTACCAATCCATCACATCAGTGTCACCGATATGTTCAAGAGAAGTCATCCAGAGAAGTCACCCGTGTCTCACCCACTACCATACATTATACTCCATTCTTTCATGACCGCCACCCTGAACCTTATATCATCAGATCGTTTTCACCTCCATCAAAATAATTTGCTCCGTTCCGTGTCAGTGATGTGGGATTCATTAAGGCCCTCCTGTGACGGATCACTTCTTGTCGACATCAGCTCATTATCCAAGAAGTTGATCTAGGAACACCCCATTCAGTACTTTGAAGCTTGCATGCCTCAATGGCAAGTTTCTCACTTCCGGCGACAGGTTTACATCAATGGCCTTCGACCGAAAGATTTTGCGTGGTGTTCGATGCCAAGTCCTTTATTCACACCACGTGAATTGTATTGCAGTACCTTGAGGATCATTATCATTATCGGTGATTCCTCTCGCGCTTGTTAACAACTTACATCGTTGACTGGTAATCAAGCGATGTCTTTCCATGTTCGACTTCAAAACATTTCTCACATGGATCGACTTGTACTTCGAGTGAAGATCGGACGAGATTGAAGACCCCGGATCTAGTTTCATCCATCCGGGCTGCGATATATATTCAGGGAAATAAAGACATTAAATGTACAACATTGCAACACAGATAATCATCCTACCAAAAGGATGATGGCTCTATCAGAATCATCAGTCTACACTCAGACGATTGTCTGTCCTATGTACATGAAAATGAATTTATAAAGCTGAGCATGGGAATGCCCGCCTCAGCTAGATCATGAAAACAATATGAAGATAATGTATTGTATTGTATCTTATTACAGGTCTCCTCCCAGCATTGAAAGAACTTCGGATCCTCATAATAAAGCATTTCACCCGACACCAAAAGGTTAACGGCCTCATACTTTAGGGGGCAACTGTTATAGACATTTTTGTGCCCTACAACTCCAAGCATGAAATGTCCATAAACCAAGGGCTCCTAAGTCCCTAAAAGTGTTGTTCTAACCCCTAAAGGAACAAGGTCAACAGATTGCAGCTGTTGGGTTGTGTTATATTCTTTCCACATAGTTAATAGGGGGTTTGAAGGACACCCGTAACCCCACTTTATGGGGTCTGGGGCAGCGCCCCGGAAAATTTTGGTTTTGGACCATATGTTAGGTTGGGCGGACCCACCTATGGTTTTGTGCATGATTTTCGCACATGTTTTTTGGACGCGATGGTTTTTTGGTCCATGGTATTGGACGCGATGGTTTTCGGTCCATGGTATTGGATGCTTCGGCATGTATAAATATGTATTGTAACATTGAAATGAACATAATGAAAAATCAAGCTGGTAGTCCCGCTTTTGGGATCCAGGGAAAAATATCTATGCATATGTGTTTTATGGGTTATGCTCTCGCATTGTTTATTTTCTTTGTTTAAGAATTCGTATGTAGGTAATTTCTGTACAGGGTTAAAATCTACATTTGGTATCAGAGCTGTTTTGGCTTCAAGGGGACGCCTTTGTTGCTGAGGGGTTTCGCTCGGGCCTGTGGTAGACCCTGTTCAGTGGGAGATCTGCGAGATTGATTCTGGTGGTGAAAGAAGATGGCGAGCAGTGGAAAGATAGAGATTGAGAAGTTCAATGGTCAGAATTTTGAGTTGTGGAAACTCAAGATGGAGGATCTGTTGGTGGATAAAGATCAGTGGATCGCGGTAGATCCGGGTACTAAACCATCAGGAGTGACCGATGAAGAATGGAAGAAGTTGGATCGGAAGGCAAAGAGCACAATACAATTGTGTGTCTCAGATTCAGTATTGCTGAATGTATCAGGGGAAGCTACGACAAAGGCTTTGTGGGTCAAGTTAGGGACTTTGTACCAATCTAAGTCTCTGGTGAATAAACTGTTCCTGCGGAAAACACTGTATAACCTGAGGATGAAAGATGGAGACTCGGTGACAGAGCATCTGAATGCGTTTAATACTGTGGTAAGTCAGTTATTATCTGTTGATATTAAAATTTCAGATGAAGATAAGTGCATCAGTTTGTTGTGTTCTCTACCAGATTCGTGGGATAGTCTGGTTATTGTAATAGGTAGCAATGCAACTGCTTTGCAGTTTGATGAAATAGTCTCAGCCATGCTGACGGAGGAGATGAGACGGAAAAATATGGAAAACCAGAATGGTGATGCCTTGTTTGTACGAGGATGGTCCCAGAACAGAAACAAAAATAAGTCATCGAGTGGGAGATCTAAATCTAGAGGGAGATCTAAATCTCCAGGAAAACCTACAAAGGTGGTGTGCTGGAAATGCGGAAAGGAAGGGCACTTCAGAAGGGATTGTAAATCTAAAGCTCCTGATAAAGGAAAGGGATCTGATGACGCTCCTTCTGCAGAGGCGAAAACCACCTCAGATGAAGGTGGGGATGTGTACTTGGCTTCTTCAAGTACACATGTAGATCATGAGGCATGGTTGATTGACTCAGGTGCATCCTTTCACTTCACTCCCCATAGAGAGTGGTTCTGCGAGTATGAGAAATACGATGGTGGTGATGTCTTCTTAGGAGATGATAGGAAGGCTAGAATCCTTGGTCGGGGAAAAGTAAAGCTGAAGTTGCAAGGTGGAAGGGTTAGAACACTTCCGGGTGTTCTACATATTCCTGCATTGGCCAGAAATCTGATTTCTGTAAGCAAGTTGGATGATGCAGGTGTAAAGACGGTGTTCGAGAAAGATACCTGCAAGATGGTTCGAGGAGCACTGATATTGATGCGGGGAGTTCAGATTGGAACTCTGTACAAGCTGCAAGGTAGCACTGTTGTTGATGGGTGCAATAGTTCTATGGTTCCTGAAAATGGAGTAGGAAATCTAGTGGTCTCTGGAGAGAAGACCATGTTGTGGCATCAAAGGCTTGGACATATTGGAGAGAAGGGCCTTCGAATACTTCATGTTAAAGGTATGGTAGAAGGTATGAATGATAGCTCTCTGGATTTTGATTTCTGTGAAAATTGTGTGTATGGGAAGCAGAATTGGGTGAGTTTCCCCTCTGGTGGTAAGAGGACGAAACAGATATTAGAGCTTGTGCACAGTGATGTGTTTGGACCTGTGAAGGTTCCATCACTGGGTAAGTCTGTGTACTATGTATCATTCATAGATGACTTCTCAAGGAATACATGGATATATTTCCTTAAGAAGAAATCTGAAGTCTTTGACAGGTTTAAAGAATTTAAGGCTCTGGTGGAAAATCAGACAGAGAAGAAGATAAAGGTGCTGAGGACAGATAATGGTGGAGAATTTTGCAGCAAGGAATTTGAAGAATTTTGTAAGAAGTGTGGTATAGCACGGCAGAAGACTACTCCATATACACCTCAACAAAATGGAGTTGCAGAAAGAATGAACAAGATGTTGATGGAAAGGGAAAGAAGCATGCTCAGTGGTGCCGGGTTAGGACAGGAATTCTGGGCAGAGGCGGTGGATACTGCATGTTACCTGATCAACAGATCACCTTCATCAGCGCTGGAGGATAAGACTCCACAAGAAGTATGGACTGGTAAGAAACCCTCTCTTTCACATCTAAGGGTATTTGGATGTGATGCATATGTACATGTTCCAAAGGAGAAACGAACCAAGTTGGATAGTAAATCTGAAAAGTGCATCTTTATTGGGTATAAGGATGGTTTAAAGGGTTATAAGCTTTGGAACCCAGTCACACGGAAGGTTGTGTACAGCCGAGATGTGTTGCTCAGAGAGGTAAAAGATGTTATTCAACATGAAGTCCAACCAAAGGAACCTGAGAAGATAGAGTTTGAGCCAAAGGAAGAAGAATCAAACTCTGCAGTAGAGGAGGAATCAGAAGATGAAGAGCCACAAACTCCGGCTGTGAGAAGATTAGTTCGAGAAAGAAGGCAGCCAGAAAGGTATAGTCCATCTGCTTTCAATTCAAATTTTGCTTTGTCTGTTACTGATGATGATCCCAGAACTGTGAAGGAAGCAGTAGATTTAGAGGATGGAAAACTCTGGAAAGAGGCCATGGTCGATGAAATGGCATCTTTGCACAAAAATGAGGCTTGGGATCTGGTGGAGTTGCCGGCTGGAAGGAAACCCATTGGCAGCAAATGGGTGTTCAAGAAGAAGACAAATGCAGAAGGAAAGGTGGAGAAATACAAAGCTCGGTTGGTAGCAAAAGGTTATTCCCAGGTGCCGGGAATTGATTTTGGTGATATTTTTTCTCCTGTTGCCAAGGTAACTTCTATTAGATTACTTTTATCTGTTGCTGCTGCTTTTGATTTTGAGGTAGAACAGATGGATGTGAAGACAACATTTCTTCACGGGGATTTGGAAGAGGAAATCTACATGAAGCAACCTGAAGGCTTTGCGGTGAAGGGTAAGAAAGAACTGGTATGCAAGTTAAAGAAGTCTTTGTATGGGTTAAAACAGTCACCAAGGATGTGGTATCAGAAATTTGATACATTTATACGGGGACTTGGCTTCACCAGAAGCAAAGCAGATCATTGTGTGTATTTTAAATTAATTGGTGACCGTGTTATTTATCTGGTCTTGTATGTGGATGATATGTTGCTGGTTGGAAATGACAAAGAAATTATCCAGGATTTGAAGACCTAATTGTCCTCCAAAGTCGACATGAAAGATCTTGGTGCTGCAAACTATATTTTGGGCATGGAAATTAAAAGAGATCGGTCAAAGAGGAAGCTCTGGTTAAACCAGAGGAAGTATGCCGAGACAATACTACAGAGGTTTAATATGCAGGATAGTAAACCGGTGAAGGTTCCTATTCCTGTAGGTGTGAGGTTATCTGCTGAACAGTGTCCCAAGACACAAGAAGAGGAAGAGGACATGTCTCGTGTTCCATATGCAAGTGTAGTGGGTAGCCTGATGTATGCATTGGTCTATACTAGACCAGACATTGCACATGTAGTGGGAGTATTGAGAAGGTTTATGTCAAAACCTGGGAAGGATCACTGGACAGCAGTGAAGCGGGTTTTCAGGTATTTGCGTGGCACTAGTGATTATGGTTTGTGCTACCAAGGAAGACCAGGATTGGACAGAGTGTTGGATATTCATGGCTTTGTTGATGCAGACTGGGCTGGAGATCTGGATCAGAGAAGATCTACAAGTGGGTATGTGTTTAACCTATTTGGAGGTGCAGTCAGTTGGATGAGTAAGAAACAATCTGTAGTGGCACTATCAACTACAGAGGCAGAATACATGGCAGCCACTCATGCAAGCAAGGAAGAAGTTTGGTTGCAGAGATTGTGTTCAAGTATGGGGTTAGTATAGGGAGCTATAAGAATAGACTGTGACAGCCAAAGTACAATTTTCTTGGCAAATAACCCTGCTTATCATTCAAAGACAAAGCGCATTGATGTTCAGTATCACTTTGTGAGGGATATGATAGAAGATAGAAAGGTGTTGCTGGTAAAGGTGGAGACTTTGAAGAATACTGCAGATGCATTGACAAAATCTGTGAGCTCTGAGAAGTTCTCTTGGTGTAGAGAAGCAATGGGAATCTCAGGACTGAAAAAATGACTAAGCTCTCCTGTGGCCCCCTGTGGAAAGAAAACAACAAGTGGGAGATTGTTGGGTTGTGTTATATTCTTTCCACATAGTTAATAGGGGGTTTGAAGGACACCCGTAACCCCACTTTATGGGGTCTGGGGCAGCGCCCCATAAAATTTTGGTTTTGGACCATATGTTAGGTTGGGCGGACCCACCTATGGTTTTGTGCATGATTTTTGCACATGTTTTTTGGACGCGATGGTTTTTCGGTCCATGGTATTGGACACGATGGTTTTCAGTCCATGGTATTGGATGCTTCGGCATGTATAAATATGTATTGTAACATTTAAAGGAACATAATGAAAAATCAAGCTGGTAGTCCCGCTTTTGGGATCCAGGGAAAAATCTCTGTGCATATGTGTTTTATGGGTTATGCTCTCGCATTGTTTATTTTATTTGTTTAAGAATTCATATGCAGGTAATTTCTGTACAGGGTTAAAATCTACAACAGCTTCTCCTAGAAGTTCTCCACCAGAAACTGCTCAGAATTGGTCAAAACAGGATCATTTCAGTTGCTCCACTAGCTAAGTGCGTTGCATTGCACCTAAATACACTGTGAGGGTGCGTTGCATTTCAAAACTCCCTTCTGTAGGGTGCGATGGGTGAGAAATGACAAATAGAAGCATCATTCCACGAGGTGGAGAGGCAAAGGAAGCTTCCAAAATCTTCTCCTGTGACACTTGCCTCACTGAATTCGACCAAGGATGAGTAAGAGGCCCTCAGTCTCCAAGTGGAAGCAAGAACTGACAGAGAGAAGACACTAATCAAATCACAAGCTGACTCATCCTCCTTACAGATATCTATATATGGATCCCTCATCCCAGAGATCCAGAGGCTGGAATTTTGCATATTGTAAGGAATTGGTGTTGGTTTCTAGAGACAAACATCAGATTTTTGGGTGATTTATGCTTTGTTTGAGGTGAAGAGGGGCTTCTTTGCTGGGAGGTTGATGTTGGGTCGGAACCACTGGTTGTAACTCCTCCTGGATCTTTTCTTGTTTATCAATAAAAACTATTTGAGTTCTCCTCCATGCTTTTGTATCATTGATGCCTGTTACATTTGTATGGTTAACTTAAATCTGATCCTAAGTTGTTTATGAATATAGATCCATGTCTTTGTATAGTGCTCTTCTTCTGTGATCTTACAGGTACTTTGTGAAGCTGGGCATGCAAGGGAGAAGGTAGCTGGAGACTATCAAAGAAGAGAGGGATTGGATCAAAGGATTAGCGCAAGACACAGGTTGGTTCTTTCTATTCCTCTCTATCTATAATTCATAAAGGAAATACAAAAGTAGTTTTTTTTTCTTTGTTTGTTTCTAAGGCAACTGTCACACCTTAGTGGGATAGAGCAGTTCTAAATAGACACTTTTCCATGTAACAAGGAGGACACTATGCAGGATGCGTGACTGCACAGTAGATTCTTTGCACAGGTTTATGGTGGTCGACCCTGCACCAGGATTCAAAAGCACACTGTAAGGCCTGCAATATATGTCAAAGGACTGGAAAACCATCACGAAGGGACGAGATGCCACTAAATCCCCAAATGACACTGCAACCATTTGAAAAATGGGCAATCAACTTTGTGGGCCCGATCAAACCTTAGGAAAAGACGGGTGCATGCTACATCATCACCGTGGTGGAGTACCTGACATAATGGGCGGAAGCGCAGCTGGTCAAAGACTGCACAACTGTTGTGGCTTTGAAGTTTTTGTTCGAAAACGTGTTGACACAATTTGGCTGTCCGAAAATATTAATGAGCGATCGCGGAACACATTTCCTGAATGAAACCATCAATGAACTTCTAGAAGAGTTCTAGGTGTATCATCAGAAAAGTACACGGTACCACCCACAAGCCAATGGGACAGTAGAGGCATTCAACAAAATATTGGAGATTGCGTTGACCAAAGTATGTAATGCACAGTGAAATGACTGGGACCTACGCGTACCTACCATATTATGGCCATACAGGACAACATGTAAGAAATTGATGGGACAGACACCTTTCCAGTTAGTCTATGGCACGGAAGCTATCATGCCGATGGAATACATCGTACCTAGTCTATGAATAGCAGTGCTCACAGGCATGACGGACCGCGAAGCTCTGGAAGAAAGGCTCATGCAATTAGAAGAACTCGAGGAAGAACGGTTTCTAGCTAGATTTCATCAGCAGGTACAAAAGCAACGTGAAAAGGCCTGGCACGACTGCCATATCAAGTTGCGCACCTTCAAGGTAAACGAATTAGTACTGCTGTATGACAGTAAGTTTGAAAAATTTCTGAGAAAATTCATAATTCATTGGCTGGGACCATATGTGGTAAAGGAGGTCACAAATGGAGGGGCGGTCCAGCTAGTCAAACTAAATGGAGAGCCCTTCCTAGGAAAAGTGAACGACAGTCGCTTGAAACCCTACACGGATGGACCGACTCACTGACTAACCGATCGAAGCACAGTCTTCATGACCCGAGGAGCCGGACAAGGGCGCAAGACTATAAGCACATGCAATAGATGCGGATACCAAGGTAAGGACATAATTCTGACGTGGATGATTCAGAAGCAAGAATGCAATAGGTATAGTAGGCAACAGCTCAGTGCGCTGCTGAAATTGTGGTCGTCAAGACCAGTTGGAGGGACTCCATGCCAAGATTGTAGCACCAACAGAGTGACTTCGGACGAGTCATGATGATTGTGTTTGGGGCCTGTTGGGCATGGAATCCCCCCACAACATGTTTTGAGGCTCAAAGCCCAAGTTGTGGTAAAATGTATTGTAAGACTCCGCGAATTACAGGCGTGAAGCACGAAGTATAGGATGAGTCATAAGGTTGTCTGCTCTAAGTATTGTAAAGTAATGTAATGTCATGTCAGTCTACCCATGGTCTGTGGACCATGGGATTGTATAAATAGAGCGAGGCTCTAAGTTGTAAAGATAGCGAATGAGCGAATTGGAGAGATAGATGAATACACATGGTTTGAGCATAGAGTAAGAGTTTAAGTGTATTGGGTCGTAGTAGTAGGAAGAGGCTCTGCAGCTGAGTGCGCAGAGGCCCATTAGAGTCCGCAGCTGAGTGTGTGGACCCCTACAGCTGAGTGCGCAGTGCGGTGTCGAGTCTGTAATCTTGATCGAAGAATAATAAAGAGAAGTTGATTCCAATTTCTGTGTATCTGCTTGTGTATTGCCTTCTTTGCATTTATACTATTTTGGTTATCGCGCACACTAATATGATTGTTGGAGATGCTATTAATAATCACTAGTCTTACACAAATAAGTTGAGTAATCAGGTAATAACATATTAAATTGCAAGGAATGGGGGTATAATATGGGTCACGCCCCGAGTAGGGCTGCGCAGAAGCAGCATCACAGGTTGTGAGGGACTAGTAGGTGCGCGTAGCGACGTACATGTAGGGTCAAACCGCGGACCTCCAGAAGCTCATCAGACATCCCCAGGGTGCGAAACCTGGTTCTAACACCCTCCCATACTACTTCAGTTGAGACCTCAGTCTGCGCTTCATAGATTGTTGCCGAAAGGGCCAGTAGTACTGGGATTTGCTTGGTTAAATCACCTCTGAACCTGGGTTAGGCCCATACAAGCCAACAATGAAGTGCCATGTTGCGAGTTTGCGCCTCATGCTAGATACATGTCGAAGATATCAGATTGCTGAATATGAAGAAGTGTATATTCTATGTGCCTTTTGGGATTTTGCTTGACCATGTTGTATGAAAGAAGGGATTGATGGTGGACCCTGTGAATATTATCGTTATTGTGAATTTGGAACCCCCTAGGAATGTGAAATAGTTGCGCGTGACATTAGGACACACTGGGTAATACAAGAAGTTTATCAAGTCGTATGCCTAGATAACGATGCCGCTGGAGAAATTGTTAAAGAATGATGCGATGTTTTGCTAGGATGAAGACTACCAGTGCAACTTGGATGTCTTGAAGGAGAAAATGGTGACCGCACCTATTTTGGTGTTTCCTGAATGGAAAAAGGAGTTTCATGTGCATGTTGATGCTTGTTGCATTGTGCTACGAGAAATATTAACACAGGATGGAGAGGGAGAGATTGACCATCTAATAGATTTCGAGAGCAGAAAGTTATCCAAATCTGGGAAGAATTACTCCACTACAGAGTGCAAAGGGCTGGCGATGGTCTACATGTTGCAGAAATTCAAACATTATTTTTTGGACGAACACTTCAAGATGTATACAGATCACTCCGCACTGAAGTACCCAGTCAATAAGCCTGTGTTGGGGGGGAAGATCTGCCGATGGTTACTGTTGTTCCTAGAGTACGAATTTTAAGTGATTGTGAAGCTGGGTAGGTTGAATGTCGAACCAGACCATCTGTCAAGGCTTGAAACAGGTGAGGAACCTAGTAGTTTGGAGGAAGGACTACCGGGCATGCAACTCTTTGTGGTGCAAGTTGCGGACGATCATTTGGCCGATATTATTCAATTTTTAATGATGGAAACAAGTTCAGAAGGCTATTCCACTCAACAAAAGAAGGAGTTAGTAATTCGCACTGTATATTTTTTGATAATTGAGGGTCATTTGTACAAGATGGGGGCAGATGAGATATTGTGAAGGTATGTTCTAGAGTTTGAACTTGTGAGTATCCTAGTTGAAGGCCATGGGGTAGTGGCGGGAGGTCACTATGCAGGGAAAGCGATCGCGCAGAAGATTTTGCATGCTGGGCTATGGTGGCCAATGCTACACAAGGATTCTAAGGCATACTGCAAGGCATGCGATGCGTGCCAAAGGACAGGACATCCTTCACGAGGGGAAAAATTTACTTTAAATCCCCAAGTTTCGTTGCAGGTATTTAAGAAATGGGCGGGCCATTGACTTTATAGGTCCCATACAACCACTAGGGAAGAAGACGGGTGCGCAGTATATCATTACTGCAACAAAGTATTTAACTAGATGGGTAGAAGTGCAACTAGTGAGGGATTGTACAATGGCCATTGTTGTGAAATTTTTGTTTGAATATGTCTTAACATGGTTTGGATGACTGAAGATTTTAGTGAGTGATAGGGGTACACATTTTTTGAATGAAACGATCAGCGCGATGTTGGAATAATTTCAGGTATATCATCATAAGAGCATGCCATATCACCCACAAGCAAATGAAACAATGGAGGCTTTTAACAAGATTTTCGAAAATGCATTGACAAAGACTTGCAACATGCAGAGGACTGATTGGGACATGCATGTACCTATTGTATTATGGGCTTATAGGATGACCTACAAGAAGTTAACAAGACAAACACCATTCAGGTTGGTCTATGGGATTGAAGTAGTAATGTCGATGGAGTATATTGTGCCAAGTTTACGAATTGCATCCTTAATTGAGATGGTAGACCGCGAGACCTTGAAAGAACAGTTTGCGCAGAACATGGAGTTAGAATAAGACCATGTCCTTGTAGGATTTCATCAACAATTGAAAAAGGAATGTGAAAAATCATGGCATGATCGACATATTAAGCTACGCATGTTCAAGGTGGATGATTTGATGCTGTTATATGACATCAAGTTCACAAAGTTTCCAAGAAAATTTCAAATGCACTAGTTGGGGCCATATGTTATTAAGGAGATCACATACGGTTGCACAGTTTAGCTCGCGAAGCAGAATGGGGAACCTTTCCCTGGAAAAGTAAACAGAAGTAGATTGAAGTTGTACATAGGGGATCCTACCCCTGCGTAATGATTATATGGAAGCAGGGTAGTCTCAGTAATCTAGGGAGCTGAAATGGATTGTGGGACTATAAACTACACCCCCCTGACTAAGGGAAAATCTTGGTGGGGAGGTTCCGTGACAGATGAAAAGGGTGCAACAGGTGAAGCTGTGTTACATGAGTTATGCCATGGAGGATGGTATTTGTAGCAAGATTTTGATGTGAACTGAGTGACTCAACAGCGAGTCACGATCTTTGTGTTGGGGGCCTGTTGGGATAGGATCCCTAGGGTTAGTTAACCCAAATTTTGCATATGTTTTTGTAAAAGATGTAAAGTCTCCGCGATATGTGGATGTGAAGTGCGTAGATAGATAGGTGTCAAAGGGGTCTTAGCCCCTTGTTTCGATAGATAATTAAGTCAGTTTTGAGACTCACCCATGGTTCACGGACCATGGTATTGTATTCAAAAGTCTATATACAATTAAGTCATAACGAGTCTAAGTGAAAGTTAAGTAAAAGGTGAAGAATCAAGATAGGAACTGTTTGGGCGAGTGCTAAGGCAGGAAGGATCTGCTTCCTATACTTAGGCGAGAAGGGGAAGGCTTCTGAATCTGAGTGCACAGGAGGACTTGGTAAGTTTGCAGCTGAGTGCGCGGACCCCGGTAGCTGAGTGCGTAGGGTAGAAGAGTCTGTAATATGAACACTGAAGATCAATAAAGACTGATTTTGGAGAATTACTGTGCATTTTTTTCGAATCTGTTTATGTTATATTCTGTCGCTTAATTATATGTTTTTATGAAATAATGAATGAATGCTTTGTGAAATCACTGGATATGTCTTATTAATGCATGATCTAAGTAGTTATCCTATTTCACGAAGATCATAGTTATTTATGTTATGATTTAGAATAAGTTAAGTAGATCTACGTGAAATCAGATCTAGGGTTGTTTATTGATGCACGAAACTAGATAAATCGTCCAGTTAAGGTCCGCACGGGCTGACCGTATACCTTCAAGAAGTTCTAGAAGCCATTTTAACTAGTTACAATGGCGAGTCCTAGAAGAATACCAATCTGTGCGGAGGAAGATCTATACTGTCAGAGCCTAAGAACCATTTATCACATGTCCCTGGATGCAGAAACTCAGTTCTAGCATCCTCCAATACTGCTTCGGGTGAGACTGCAGCCTACGCTATGCAGGTTGTTGCCAAAAGGGCCAATAGTTAGGGTTTTGTTGTTGGTGCAAACAACTCTAAACCTGGGTCAGGCCCCCTTAAGCTAACAAAGCAGATGCAAACCTCTATCATATTTTGGTATAAGGTAAATTGTTGATTATTGTCTTATATGTTGATGACTTGATTTTAACTGGTGATGAGAAGTTAATCAAATCTTGCAAGGAGGACCTTGTAAGGGAGTTTGAAATGAAGGACATGGGTCTCTTGTACTACTTCCTCAGCTTGGAAGTATGGGAAGGTGATGGGGAATTGTTTTACTCTCAAGGCAAGTATGAAAATGAGATTTTATATAGATTATGCATGGATAGTTGCAAACCCTTGGAGACACCTCTAGCGACCAACTGGAGGAAGGAGGATGCCACTTCAAGTGAGGAAGTTGAGGCTACCATTTATAGACAAATATTGGGTTCACTGATGTACTTTATGAAAACAAAACTAGATATGTGCTATGCAGTAAACTAGTTGAGGCTGGCTATGGTTAGACCAACCAAATTATTTTGGAGGGAAGCTAAGCATGCTCTATAATACCTCAGAGGCACTACCTAGTTTGAACTATGGTACAAATGGATAAAGGGAGTGAAGCTATGTGGCTTCACAAATGCATATTGAGTGGGGAGTCCATCAAACCGAAATAGTACATTAGGTGGAATTTTTAGTGTTGGGTCCACAATGGTTTCTTGGTACAATAGGAAGCAAATATCTGTGGTGCTCAACTCGACAGAAGTAGAATACATGGTTGTAAGTCAAGAAACATGTGAGGTGATCTAGATGAGAAATATACTTATTGGATTGTTTGGTCAAATGATGGATTCTACTGTGATCTATTATGATAATCAAAGTTACATCAATCTCTATAAGGATCCTATTTTTCACGATCGATCTAAGGATATAGATATCATGTATCACAATCTACAGGACTGTGTGCAGAGGTGGATAATGTTGTTGCAGTACATTCTGATAGAGGAACAAGATGCTGACATTTTGACAAAGGTCTTGTCAAGAGGGAAATTCGAGTTCCACAAGTGCAGGATAGGGGTGGTTGATAATCCCTTTCTTGTTGAGAGGGAGTGTTGAAAAATGCAGCAATAAATTCTCAATTTGATTTTGCCTTGATTAAATTGGGAAAATTTGAATTTCCACATTAGAAGACAACTTGGATGAGTTAAATTGTGTAACATGGCTTGTGTCACCTATTTTACTCAGTAAATTCAAGTTGGAGGAGTTGTGTCACCTACCTATGTGTGATTGCTAATTTGTAGCAATCCAGGTCAATTATCTCAGGTTGTTTCCAGTTAAACTAGTTCCAACTTTTGGAGGAACTAATGGAAGGTAAGTTAAGCAGTGGAACGTCAGTCAAACTTAGTAATCATCCAGTTAAGTGATAAATCAACCCAAAATATATGGTGCATGCAGAAAATTTGAGTTACTTAGTTGAGGTGGAGATTCCAAGGCAATGTAACATCAATTGTAGACTAGTATTGAGTTTACAAGTGTCACATGCAATCAGAGGATCAACCTAAAGAATTTTCTTAATCAATTTGATGAATTTCCTAAATAATAGGGGCCTAATTTCTTAAATCAATTTAAATTAATGAAAATGATTGATCAACTTTTCCTTTATTCTTGTGGCTCTTCTAGCCTAGGACAAATATGGATCTAAGGGTGAAAGAATAAGATACCAGTGCGCGGGAAGAGAGATGGTTGATCTTCGAACCCTTGAGGCATGCCTAATCCAAACCCCATGGATCAACCTCAATGCCTCCATTGATCCAAGCTTTGGAATTTGATCTGGTGCATTGTTCCCTTTCTATGAGCACAAAGGGATGAATATGTAGCGATACTCTTACCATCGCGGGATGACTATGCAACGATGTGCAATTTGGGTATTGTTGCAAGGTGAAAGGCCAAAGTCACCCTTTGGTTACTACTCTAATGAATGGAGAGTGATTTGGATGCACTCCAATACCATTCCTTGCTACAATTCCTGGGAAATAGATCCTTGGTGATGTCGAGTAGGGAGTTATGAAGAGAAACCCTAACACTGTGCAATGCCTCCATTTTCCTTCGTTTTGTATTATTGGAATTATTTAATATCTTAATGTAAGTAAAGATATATTTTTTACAAAATAAATTAGAATTAATTGTTAATGAGTTCTAAATGGTCTATTTGATTTTCAATCCATAACTTTTTACAACTATGTATTACTAAGTCAATTACTTGTATATGCGATCATCTCATATAAGTCAATAAATAAGGGAGCCATTTATTAACTTTTGTATGTCTATCATGTGGTTTTATATCAATGCATAAATTTGACATTTTTGTTTTGAAATAAAATTATATGTAAAAGGAAATGATTCTCTTAATAAAACATGGAATAATTAATTGATAATAAGTGTTAAGTGGACTATTCAGGCTCATTCAAGAGATGAGCCATAAATGGATGTCTTTAAACTTTTTACACCATAATATGAAATTTGATTTTTCCATCCATATTAATATTATGTGAATTTCAACTTTTAGATACATTATTTGTAGTTGATATAATCTCATAGAAGCCAACAACACATGAAGCTATTTATTGGACTCTACTTAGTAATATTTTTTCATAATACATGCTTATAAATGTATTTTATAATGTATTATTAAAACAAAGTTCTTAGTGTAAGTAAAGATACAAATTTTACAAAATAAATAATTTAGAATGAATTGATAATGAATTTTAAATGGTATATTTTGATTTTTAATCCATAACTTTTTCTAACTATGTATTCTTAAATTAGTAACTCGTATTTGTAATCATCTCATATAAGTCAATAAGTCAGAAGTCATTAATTGAATTACATTTTCATATAGCGTGGTTTAATATGAGTGCATAAAAGTGACATTGTTGTTTTTGAAATAAAACTCCTTGTAGAACAAAATGATTTTGTCAATAAAACATGGAATAATTAAGTGTTAATAACTTTTAAGTGAACTTTCAAGGTTCATTCAAGAGAAGGGTCACAAATGGATGTCTTTAGACATTTTGCACCATTATTATAACAATTTGTTACAAATCACAATTAATTGATAATGAATCATAAATGGTATTTAAACAAATTATAATTATTTGATAATTATTTCTAAGTGTTCTGAACTTGCTCTTGATGCTTTCTAAAAGTAGTAAGGGGACCCAGAAAATTTATCATAAAAAAATATTTTACTTAGTAACTTTCTAGTAGACTAGTTTCAATGCAAAATTTGCAAGGGAGGCACTCCCTGCCAAGTATTACATTGAGATCATCACAATACCATCATATTTTGATCAACAACTCCCCGGGGTTGTGGGAAACGTAGGGGTGAGTGTCGTTAGGAACAAAAATTAGACACCAAGGAATTGGGTCTATTATTCGTAACTATAATATCTTGCTTTGATGTTAGACATACTAATATGATTTAATTGATTCCTACTTATAGCTACTTTCACACCCCTATTATGTATTGATGTTGTTGTGCCTAACAATACCATGTTTGACCTATTCATGATTAATAATTGGTTTGACATTACTAAAAATATTGATCTTATCTTATCTTAACTTAATATTGTGGTTGTGTCAAGAGGCACTATACAACCTAGTATGAAAAGACCCCTCATAAACATTTACACCAATAAATGTCAATGTTTACTAGGATATGGAGAGGTCCCCATTAAATGTTAAAGTCATAGACTAGTTAAGATAAGTTTGTGATCAGGTGCTCAAAATTTTTCTCAAAAATAAATGTTATCAGATTAGTGTGGAACCTGAACGACTGCATAGTGCTCGTCATCTTGAATCCGGCGCAACTCATTTCGTGCGAAACGAACTCTGTATGCTCCTAGAAACATGTTATGTTCGATTTCCTAAATGAGCAAATTAAAAAAAAAAATGCAGGCAACCCATTCAACGGTCCGTACTGCTGACGTGGTGTTGACTGGGCATACTTACGTGGCAGGCTGACTGTGCATGTGACTGTTTGACCTCTGACAAATGGTGTGTTGACAAGTGGAAGGTGCCTAAGTGGCACATTTTGATTGGTTGGTTGGTGGCCAACCACAAGATGCCATGTGGCAGCTTGAGGGCCACCAAAAATAGGGTTAAGGTCCAAGTAGCAATGGGCAGGGGTCAAACCTGTGACCTTAAAGTTCAAAGTCCAAGCTGTTACCAAAACGCCACACAAGTAGTTCTTAATAACTATTGTTGTTGGAATATATTTAAAATTGACGTGTTGCACCATCTGGGAAAAGGGCCAGCCATGGGGGTTGTTACACAGTAATTTGTCACCGTCCCTGTTACCCCTCTTCTGCACACTGGAGGACTCATTCCAGGACCTGTGAGAAGTGACATGACCTGAAACCACTTGCATCATATTCCTCTAAGTATGAGCTTCATATGACCTGAAGACATCTCCTGTAGAATATCCATGAAAACAACTCTTTTTGCATTAGCGCGGGTCCACAGTGTACTGCCCGCGCCAATGGGGGAAATCCTCTAAAGAGGGCGTGCTATTGGTACTCTGTCTCAGAGTTGCACTCGCGCCAACCGAATTGAGTAAATTTTTTAACCAACAAGCTTCCGAAGGTTCTCCTTAACCCATTCACCAACTGAATCTGTGTTGAGCTAGGATGGTTTGGCTTCGAATCTCCATAGAAAGGAAGTGGTTTGCCACCTTTCATGGAAGCTTATTAGTGATAAAGCCAATCCCATGAATAATGTGGTTGATCCTATCTCTTTCCCCTCTATCTATAAAAGATTGTCTCTATGCCTTGAGCAAGCTAGTTCCAGTTCTAGCATAGTGATAGAGAGTTCCAGGAGTTCAAGAGTTTGAAGCTGCAAGAGCCTTCTTTGCATCTATAACGCCAAATCTAAGTGAGGAGATTCTTGTCACCCAAAGAGAGAGAGGCTTGTTTCCCATCCCAACAAGCTTTGCAAGACTTGTGTAGCTGACTACCCAGCCAAAGGAGGATTTGACGTCAGAACTATGGTTGTATTCTTCTTTGTTATTTATCAATAATAGATGACTATCATTATGGTTCCACTCTCATTGTTCTATGATTGATGTTGAGTTATATCTTTTCTGACTGATATATAATTGCATCTATTGGATTTTATGCTTGTATTCGTGTTGTTCTTTGCATGTGCAGGTGTCCAATCACAGAGATCGTGGGGATTGCGACCGACCGAAGCAAAGGAACGAGCGCGACGTCTCTTATACGAACATTAGCATTGGAATCCAAGTAGGTTCTCATCATCCACCTTAAATTGCAATTAGGAACTTGCGTGATAGCATTGTTTGATTGTTGCTAGACCCGGTCTGGGCTAGTAGGTATCGTCTCTGTCCGCAGAGGGGATTTACCTCCACGACAATTTGGGGACTATGCTGGGGACTTAGCTTGTTGTTCGATTTGTAAACTTTAGACGAAGCCACTTCAGTCAATCTCCGGTTTGGTTTACGAACTAAACAACTTGGAGTTTGTCTCGTCTCTTTGGTTTCTCTTGTTTTGATTGCTTAGATAGCTTTCTGGGTTGGATTTCTTGTTGTCTCTTGCTTCCTGGTCTGCCTGGATATTGTTCTCAAGCCCTGGATTGCTTGCTTTTGTTTTTGATTTAGAAAACTTGATTAGCGCACTTTTTAGCCTGACAGTCGTGCCAATTGGCACATGTTTCTCAAAGACAACCCGCACCAATCCCTTAAAAGCGCGAGTTGCAGCCTGATAGTCGTGCCAGGCCTGTCAACTTTTCCAGTTTGCTTGTTTTCAAGCCCTCTGAGCTTGGATTTGTATCTTGCCACGTCTTTTTCAATTACTGGAGTGTGTTTGATCCTTGTTTGACTGGTTTTAGACCTCCATCCTTTGGGTGTTCACCTCTTTCTATCGATTTCACATTTTAGCCCTAGGGCATCTAGTGGCTTTGTGCATCGAGCCTTCCGTAGGGGTCTTGGGTTCTTTGATCATCCAGTCAACTTTGTGATTACTTTTTGCACTTGCTCAGTAGTTTTCAAAGCCTTTTATTGATATTCAAGTGATTTGCTTCTTTTCTGCTTGGATTTCGCTTGGCTTCGTTTGGGCTTAGATCACATAGCTCATAGAGGTCTTTGTGTTTTCTTCTTGGTTTGAAGGACTGCCTTGGTGTTTTGGGGATTTGATTGTGTTCTCATTGAGTGAAATTTGTCTTTTTTACTCGGTGTTATTATCTCTCAAAATTTGTTTAGTGCACTTTGCCATTGAAAAGAAAACGAACAATCTCTTTTGCGTTGAATTAGTTAATTGAAATTAGAAGCTTTTCATTGATTAGTGATTTAAAACAAAAAAAAAGTTTCATTTATTGCCATTAGCTGCATTAGAGTGGTTCTTGATTGTTTGTGGTCATTTTGTTTGTTTGAAAAATTCTCAACTCTCTCGTAGTTAGTATTCATTGAACAAAATGATATTCTTTGGCATATAGCTTGCATTTAGGGAATTGTGAGAGATTACATATGGTAGGACCTGGAAATTGAAACTTAATCAAAGATCAACCATAAAATGAACTGAATGAACTTAAAAATGCATTGGAACATAACGCTCACTGATTAGAGGTCTAGGCTAGAGACGTGCTCCGGCGTCGTTAAACCTAGTCACTGTTGTTTCACATTACAGTTGGGTGATTCCTCCTTTTGTGACTCGATAGTGGTCTAGCACGGACTTGAGCTCCCACGTACTGTCGCGTATATAGGGGAGACCCCACTAGGTTATCATCCTTTATCCACAGGAAGCCATGTCTGCCGCCTTACAAGCCGTAACGCACCGAACACAACATTCAGGAAGATTGACTGTCGTACGGGAAGTCCTTGGTTTTCATATGATTGCCAAGGTGTATATGCAGTTTTACAGATTTGTTTGGTAAACCCTTTTGCCTAGCTCTCCAGAGTAGTCACTTTTGATCCTTTTCAGACTCCTTAAACGAAAAGGCTCATCTGAGCATTTGTCACTTTGGGCTCACTAAACATTCGAAGGAGACCAGAGTCATCTTTTTGTCCTTTTCTCGACTCTTAAAACATGAAAAGGTCAAGTTGTGTCCTTGCGTCTTAAAATTTATTTGGCCGCGATTAACATTACCCGGTTAGATCTTGTTTGTGTTAGCTTGAGTAGGTTTCTTTTCATTCTCGATGTCAACTTTTTCGGGGTTCACCAACCCAGGGACCCCCTCTGACGGGAACCCTGGTCATTTCGCTCCTTTTGGAAATGTTGGTGCTCCTTATATGGCGACATTGTCCCTCCCAGGGTTAACTGTTGGGTTGCCGATCTGGTTGTTCTCAACCTCTTTGGTCCCTGCCGTCTCACCGTCTAGTCAATCCGTCCCTCCACCTGAACAACATCATGTTGATTCTAAGGTGGATCTCTCCCCTTCTACGCCAACTTCTACATCCTCATCTTCCACTTCACCTAGTGAAAGTCTTGATTCAAGTAACTAGGTGGCTAAGAAGACGAAGAAGAAGATGAAGAAGAAGAAGGCTCCTAAGGGAGAGGTTACAAGTGCAGCTCCCCCCTTGAGTACACCTGAAGTCGGGCCCCCTTCCACTCCTCCGCGGAAGGTCAAGTTTCCTTGTCGATTATGCAAGGAGGACCATCTTCTTCGCGATTGTCCTGGCATTCCCAGGGTACTAGAAGTATGGTCTCGCGATCCGGCCCGCCCCTCATCGTCCTCTGAAGCTCACGGTGATGCTACCTTATCAGTTGGGAATGGTAAGGGAAAAGGGAAGATTCGAATCCCCTGTAGACTTTGTGAAGGCAATCATCCCCTTCACCTTTGTCCACTCATGGATAAAGCCTCCGTTGTCTTGGAAAGTCTTACAGCTCCTTCACCCCAACTTCCCACTGATTATCAATGTCTCTCTGTAGCCGCAGATCATTCCCCTGCTGAAAAAGAGATTGATTCATATTCTTCTCTTGTCCAGCCTCCTCTCCCCGAACCTGGCTGTGCCCAGCCTGTTCTAGACCAACCATTGGTCGGAAAGAGTGTCGATTCGAGTTCACCACCCATCGATCACTCTGTTTCAGAAGAGCATCACTCCCACGTTCTTCTCGTCTCCTCAGATTCCCCTGAGTCTGGAAATGACTCTCTTATCCCAGCTGCTCCCGAGAGTCCTGATTCAGTTCCTTTAGAGCAGGGGGGCAATCATATGATTCCCCCACTAAGTAGTTCAGTCGTTTCCTTCGACTGGAGTCGTTTGACTACCTCCCCCCTTCCATCCCATGTGCCTTTCTGGGTCACGGTACATGCCTATAATAAGGCGATACCTAGCACTGTGTTGGATGAGGGAGCATCGGTTAGTCTTATGCCTGCCACTACTTAGCAAGCCTTGGGTTCCCCACAGCTGATGCCAGTCACACTGAATCTGACGGCTTTTGACGGAGGAACTAGTCAACCATTAGGGATCCTTCCACAGTTCCCAGTTACTTTGGGAGGCAAGACCGTCTATATAGACGTATTGGCTACCCAAGATGCTTTAGACTTCAGTCTTCTCCTTGGCCGTGACTATGTTTACGCCATGGGGGCCCTGGTCTCTTCACTTTTCCGGGTGGTTTGCTTTCCACACGATGGAAGAATCGTGACGATAGATCAATTATCGTTCGTCCGCCCCCGGGTGCCTCCTGCGCAGTTGTCATCCCCTCCTGGTTTTCATCCACTAGTTGCATCAGCTCCATCACAGATCAACTATGTGGCCAACTATCCCATGCCTGGATCCAGTGATGCCGGCATCATGCATAGTGTCCTGGGGGCATTGGGCCCTGACTTCCAAGATGTTTCCCTTCCACCGGGAGTGGAAATCTTGGAAGCCCTGACTTTCTATTCATTATGATGAAGTTTGGGTGGCGCATAGTTCCTTTCCAGTGTCCAGCTCCTTAAAAAATGAAACTAGGCTTGTTCGGAGCATAGTTCCTTGTCTTGTGTGAAGCTTGTTAAAAAATGAAACAAAGAGTCCCGAGCATAGTTCTTGATCTTGTGTCAAGCTCGTTAAAAAATGAAACAATTTCCCCTTTTCAATCGCGTCTTTCAATTAAGATCTCGTAAAGCTTCATTCCATCCACTTTGTTG
Source organism: Pinus tabuliformis (assembly GCA_031772625.1). Taxonomy (NCBI): domain Eukaryota; kingdom Viridiplantae; phylum Streptophyta; class Pinopsida; order Pinales; family Pinaceae; genus Pinus; species Pinus tabuliformis. The sequence goes on along the minus strand of CM062820.1, from coordinate 851,645,250 downwards.
AATGCAATGAAGCTTGGGGGGCATGTACCTCATCCTACACCATTGCATTGGGGGCATGCACATTTCCAACAAGCAGAGTCCTTCCTGGTTCAAGCTTATGTCCCAAGGATAGTTTTGATCTTGTGTCGACCTCGTTAAAAAACGAAACAATGTGTCTCGAGGATAGTTTTGATCTTGTGGCGACCTCGTTAAAAAACGAAACAAGGTGGTCCAGCATAGTTCCTGATCTTGTGTCAAGCTCGTTAAAAAAATGAAACAAGGGTTATGAGGATAGTTCTTTTACTGTGTCAACCTCATTAAAAAATGAAACAACTCCTCCTTTTCCAAATCGAGTCTTTGATTAAGATCTCGTAAAATATAAGTCGAGTCTTTCATAGATCTCGAGAGTGAACCTTCATTCCATCCAGTTTGTTGAATGCAATGAAGCTTGGGGGGCATGTACCTCGTTTTGCGTCATTATGCCTGGGGGCATGTGAACTCATAACAAGCATAGTTTTTCGTTTCAACCTTGTGTCAACATGAAACCGAATCCAAGCAAAGTTCTCCATGGTTCAAGCTTGTGTAAAAATGAACCCATACCCGATTTACATCTCGTGATTGCCATTTTTATCCGCTAAATTCTGTCAGATGAGCCTTGGTTGTTTTCATCCCATTGCCACCATCTCTTTGGCTGATCATATGCTTTCACTTGGTTGTTTATCCTTTCCTGAGGAACCGCAGCGATGAGTGGTTTTATTAGCCAACCTCTTAACCATTCCATGTTTTGAGTAGTTCCACCATTGCCGGAACCAATTGCTACCTGTTGGACTCATTCCTCTAGGACGAGTCTCCTTTAAGCTCTTTTCTGACTCATAAAATATGAAAAGATTTCCGAGTATTTTCCCTTTTTGAATTGTTAAAGAGAATAAAAATGGAGGTCTACTTTTAACTCTTTTCTGACCATCTAAATATCAAAATATTGCCGAGTTATTCCTCTTGACTCGTTAAACGTAAATAAGAGGCGGTCGTCTTTAAACCTTTTTCTGACCGTGTAAAGACGAAAAGATCGTCGGACCCTTGTCGTTTCAGGTTCGTTAACGGTTACGAAGTGACGTGGTTTCAATCACTTTTTTACATTCAGGTCAGAATCACTACTCATGAAAAGTACTCCTCGATCGTAATGATCGGGCGGTTCTTTCGAGCATTGTTTTATACTTTTTCGGGCTCGAGAGACACAACTTTACGAAAAAGGACCCCCCTAGAGTTTACTTTTCTGTTGTCTTTTCAAACTCTCTAAACATGAAAAGACACCGAGTTTTTCCTTTGTCAGGCTCGTTAAAACCTGATAACATCGGATCCCATCGGAATGACGCCTCACAAGCATATTCTATCCCCGTCAAGCTTGCTAAAAATAATAGGGGTACTAGCCAGCAATGGTGGGGAAAATGGACCCATAATTATTGTCGTGTCGGCAGTATGTCACTCTTGAACATGGCACTTGTCTGCATTTGTGTCTGGGTGGGGACATCTCATCTTGTTTTTACACTTGCCTCCGTGGGTTTGGGTGATCCTGTTTGGCCTCTCATCTGCTCATTGCCTTGTCACCATGACCCTTGATCATTTGATGTCAAATACTGCCAAGTCCACTGTCGTGCCGCTGATATGTTCAAGAGAAGTTGACCTCTGCAGAATTACAACCTCCCTCTGATACCTCACATAATTTTGATTCACCATAACAATCTTCCTCTGTCTCGTGTCACTGATGTGGGAAACACTATGGCCCACCTTTGATCAAGGTCACTTCCTGTCGACTTTAGCTCATTATCCAGGAAGCTGATCTAGAGACTCCCTTCTAGTGCCTTGGAGCCTGCATGCCTCAATGGCAGGTTCTTCGTGTTCGACAAGAGGTTTTCATCATTGGCCTCCGATCGAATGATTCTACAGGTGTTCGACACCAGCTCACTCATTCGCACGCCGTAGATTGTACCTGTAGTACCTTGAGGGTCATTGTCATTATTGGTGGTATCTCTCGCGTCTGTTAATAGTTTTCACTATTAGCTGGTAATCAGACGATGTTCATGCATGTTCAACTTCAACTCATGTATTCACATGCTTGGACTTGTACTCTGTTCGGGTCGAGATGGAGCGCAAGACCCTAGATTTTGTCTATTGGAATCCAGGCTGCGATTTGTGGCTTATTATGATCATTACATGACTCATTCACTGGATGGCTGCGACCATGCCTGAGTCTATTTATCGATCCTCACTGGATGGCTGCGTCCATACCTTGGATCTCGATTATTATGTGCTCTGTTATGGATGGCTACGCCCATACCACATATATCATGTACTTGAGATATCAGTTGTACTTCTTTACATAGGTTCTCTGGCGGCAGTGTTTTCAGTTACGCATGGTCTTGTAAAGCATTTCGCCCCTTACTCTCCCTCAGGCCTCATGCTTTAGGGGGCATCTGTTACACAGTAATTTGTCACCGTTTGTCACCATCCCTATTACCCCTCTTCCGCACACTGGAAGATTCATTCCGGGACCTGTGAGAAGTGACATGACCTAAAACCACTTGCATCATATTCCTCTAAGTATGAGCTTCATATGCCCTAAAGACATCTCCTGCAGAATATCCATGAAAACAGCTCTTTTTGCATTAGTGCGGGTCCACAGTGTACTGCCCATGCTAATGGGGGAAATCCTCTAAAGAGGGCGCGCTATTGGCGCTCTGTCTCAGAGTCGCACTCGCGCCAACCGAATTGAGTAAAGTTTTTAACCAACAAGCTTCTGAAGGTTCTCCTTAACCCATTCACCAACTGAATCTGTGTTGAGCTAGGATGGTTTGGCTTCGAATCTCCATAGAAAGGAAGTGGTTTGCCACCTTTCATGGAAGCTTCTTAGTGATAAAGCCAATCCCATGAATAATGTGGTTGATCCTATCTCTTTCCCCTCTATCTATAAAAGCTTGTCTCTATGCCTTGAGCAAGCTAGTTCCAGTTCTAGCATAGTGATAGAGAGTTCCAGGAGTTCAAGAGTTTGAAGCTGCAAGAGCCTTCTTTGCACCCATAAGGCCAAATCTAAGTGAGGAGATTCTTGTCACCCAAAGAGAGAGAGGCTTGTTTCCCATCCCAACAAGCTTTGCAAGACTTGTGTAGCTGACTACCCAGCCAAAGGAGGATTTGACGTCAGAACTATGGTTGTATTCTTCTTTGTTATTTATCAATAATAGATGACTATCATTATGGTTCCACTCTCATTGTTCTATGATTGATGTTGAGTTATATCTTTTCTGACTGATATATAATTGCATCTATTGGATTTTATTCTTGTATTCGTGTTGTTCTTTGCATGTGCAGGTGTCCAATCACGAAGATCGTGGGGATTGTGACCAGCCGAAGCAAAGGAACGAGAGCGACGTCTCTTCTACGAACATTAGCATTGGAATCCAAGTAGGTTCTCATCATCCACCTTAAATTGCAATTAGGAACTTGCGTGATAGCATTGTTTGATTGTTGCTAGACCTGGTCTGGGCTAGTAGGGATCGTCTTTGTCCACAGAGGGGATTTACCTCCACAACAGGGGCCAACCCTTGGGCGTGTGCCACCCAACCAACCACAAGCGAAGCACAGTGGGTTCCCAATGGGTGGGGGTAGGCCGTTGGCCTTAGCCCTGGGTACATGGCCCAAATTTTTGGAATTAAAGGCTTACTTGACGAATTAACGTGCCTATGATTTTGCCTGGAATCCCGTGAATTTGGCACCCAGTTAGCACAATTCAGGGTGGATTTGTAGGATCAGTGCTGGATTTGGGGAAATTTGTAGAGCGAATAGTGCAATAGTTAGGGAAGCTCATAACTTCTTCATTTTTTTATCCAAATCAGTAGTAGAAAGAGGCTAGACAGACATTTTTGGGCATTCTGGAGCCATTGGAATAGGTTTCAGAGCTATCTAAGCATTGTAAACTGACCTATTCACAATTTTGATCATAATAGAAAGGGCTAAACCACTAGAAGTTAGAACAAGGAGATGTATCCCATGCGGGGTGAACTCCTTCATCATGTGCTATTGTGATACTGTTTCGGTGATGTTCATGTCTGTTATATGCTACTATTTAATCATTTGTTTATGTTAATTTGTACATGAAATTTTCATAAAAACTCAAAAAATCATGTTAAAACTTGCAATTAACCTTATGAATCCTTAAGCACATTTACATATTCTGAAGAGAAATTTAGCACAAAAAAACTAATTTTCCCATTCACATCAATTTGAGTTAGTCATTTGATGGGTTCATCAATGGTGCTTTACAAGCCCATGGTATTTTTAGTGGTATTTGTTATGATGAAGCCTACTTAAGGCTTGAGGAAATCCATTATGGAATGTAAAAGTACCAACTTAGATCCATATTAACTATGGAATTGATCCCTGGGGGCGCTTAGTAGATTTGGATATAAGATGGATCTATGTTAGTTTACAAAATAATTAATGTCAATGAAGTCCTTGTGTTGTGTAGAAATTTTGAATAATATAACACTTATTCACAAAGATTATCCCGATTATACACTATTCGCGGAATGCATGCATAATACATAACCTCCTCTACCATTGATCATCAATTTGTGGAATTAAAAACAATCGCATGCACACATTGAAACATCAATCACACATATCAACACAGTATGTAATGGGGAAAGCATACAGCTGAAAACCCCCAACTATCTGTATATTATAATGATAGAGAACATGTAACAATACATAGTACAATACTCCTCACAAGTACTCAGTACTATCTCCACCTGCTACACACAAACTAGCTCAGATCTGAACAAGTCACGGGTTCAAATCTCCTCCATTGTTTGCCTGCCTCTACTGCGCAATCCAAGTTGAGAATAGATCTGATCCAAGTTCGAATTCCCTTGGCCTGTACTGTGCAATCCTCATTGGAAATCTCAATCAATGATTGTGCAAATCTCATGCACAGCTATAGTCACAACTGATAGTAGTCTCACTCTTTCACCCACCTGTAACACTTGTCTCCATTGAACTATCCATGCACTGAGTTAACTGATGTATTCTTTAGTTGATTTATGAGTTAATAATTAGTGAATTAATTAATAATTAATTCACATCACTCATCACTAGTGTATTTGGCAGTTAGACTAAATACAACTAGTTCAACTAAGTCAAACTGAACACAACTCCATCAACTCCTCAATCAACTCCACCAAACTCAATCACTTGAGTTCTAACTGAAGTCCATCATGCAATAGCTCAACTAACCCATAGGAAAAGCGTATTTCCTTCTGGGAGTTGCATGTGCCATATCCGTAGCTCGAACTGAAGTTCTGCAAGAGGATAAGATAATGTTTATAGTCCAAATATTATTAAGAGCTAATAATATTCGATTGTTCTATTTTTAGACTGGCAGTCTAAAAATAGACTCCGCCCATATGTTTAAAAATAGAGGTCCATTTATTTTTACCAACATGACCAATCATCCATAAATAGCATCCTACAACTCATAAACCATGATCCATATGTCTAAAAATAGACTTTGCGCCAAAAATAGCCTGCGGGCCCACTTAGTGAAGGCGACTTCTTTTCACTAAGCTCCATCATCTTGTTGCATTTTCAACACTCCCTCTCAACAAGATATGGATTATCTGCAACCCCTATCCTGCCTCTGTGGTATTCGAATTTTCTCCTAGTGAGCGCCTTCCTCAAGATATCAGCATCCTGATCCTCCGTGGGAATGTATGAAAGTAACATGATTCTCCACTGCACACAATCTCTGTTATGATGGTACCTGATGTCGATGTGCTTGGATCTATCATGAAACACTGGATTAGCCAAGAGTTTAATGCAACTCTGGTTATCACAATAAATCACAGTAGGCTCCAAGTGTGACCTGAACAACTCGACCAGGATCTTCCTCATCCATATAGCCTCTCATGCAGCCAAACTTGCTGGCATATACTTGGCCTTTACTGAACTGAGTGCCACGGTTCTCTCCTTCCTGCTGTACCAAGAAACTACTGTTGACCCAATACTGAAGATCCCTCCAGATGTGCTCTTTCTGTCCATTGGGCTCCCTGCCCAATCTGCATCCGTGAAGCCACATAGCTTCACCTCATCCTCCTGTCTGTACCACAATCCGTATCTCGATGTGCCTCTGAGATAACGCAATACATAAGCGACCCCACCAACTGTCGATAAACAGTGGCATCCACTACCTCCACTAAAGTAGCATCCTCCTTCCTCCAACCTCCAGGAAGAGGAGTATCAACAGGCTTGCAGCCATGCATGTTGAACTTCTCCAGTATCTCCTAGGCATACTTACCCTGAGAAACAAATTGACCATCACTGCGCTGCCTCACTTTCTAGATCCATCTCGAACCCACCACTGATTTCCCCTCCGGTCTTGGGACAATCTACCATGCACTGTTTCTGACAATCAAATCATACTCTTCCACCATGGCATCTACCCATGCAAGATCCTCCATAGCTTCCTCGAAAGAGGATGGCTCAGTCACGACACATTTTCTCACAAGAGCCATGTATCCAGTGTACCGATCAGGTGACTATCTCTGTCTGTGCTGTGCTGTAGGTGGTCCTACAACCTTCTCTGCATCTTGAGCCAGTCGCTCAACTTTTGTAGTGCACTTTCACCCTCTGATGGTTGGCGGTGCATGAATGGTCTCTTCCACTGCATGAAATTCATCTGTGGCTGATCCACATCCTGAAGCTCATCCTTAGGAACTAATAGCTCCTCATCTGCATGCAAGTGTGGCTCCCTCTCAAGCGAACACTTCATGGCTTTCTCCTCCTAAAATTTGATATCCCGTCGCACAACAGTATTGCGACTATCTGGAAAATACACACGATAGTTGTGGGGCGTATCAGTGTACCCCAAAAATATCCCAACCTTTGCGGTCGACTCCAGCTTCTTCCTGGCATCCTTCGTCACATGCATGTAAACAAGAGAACCAAAAATCCTCAAATGGGAAATATCAGGCCTCTTACCAGAATAAGCCTCCTCGGGTGTACTCATGCCAAGTATCTTGTGAGGACAACGGTTCTTCACATATATTGCAGTATTGCATGCCTCCACCCACAAGTGAAGGGGTAGGCCTTGATCATGCAACATCGCCCGTGCAGCACCCACAATTGTTCTGTTCTTCCGCTCAGCAACCCCATTCTGCTGTGGGTTATGGGGAGCTATGAGCTCTCTTCGAATCCCTTTTACGCTAGAAGTCCTTGAACTCGCCAGAGATGAATTCACCACCATTGTCCCTCCTAAGGGCCTTCACCTTCTTCCTCAATTCCTTCTTGACCAGTGCTTTGAACTCACAGAACTTTGAGTATGTCTCATCTTCTTCTGCATGAAGAAGATCCAGCACTTTCGAGAGAAATCATCAACAAAGATCACATAGTACTTGTGCTTTGCTGTCGAAGCTACTGAGAAAGGTCCACACATGTCTGTGTGAATTCTCTCAAGGATCGTCGTGTCGCGACTATCCTTCTCGTGAAAGGTGTCTTTCACAAATTTTCTCAAAGTACACCGCTTGCATTGATCTGACTGCGCAAGAGTGCCTTTAGGAAGCCCAATAGAAATCTGTTGTAGTATCTTCAAGGCTCCATGGTGAAGGTGGCCCAATCTTCGGTGCCACAACTCGCCATCATCCCGGCTCACCAATCCTTCTGCCTTGCATGCCATTGCTGTGCAGCCATCTACACGAAATTGATAAAGGTTCTTGACTTGAACCCATATCTTCCAGGTTTCTCCAGTTGTCTTACTGCGCAGGAAAGCCTTTCCCTCGCTGAAGACAACATATATCCCTTGTCTTCTAACATCGCCACAAAGATAAGATTCTTCTTCAATCCTGGAACATGCATCACTTCCTTCAATACGAAGGGTTTACCAGACTCCCTCTCAAAGGAAATGGTATCGATACCGATCGCACTATATCTACCATCATCGCCCATCTCGATGTGCACTCCAAGATCTTTCTCATCCAGATCAGAAAACAAATATCGATCTCTTGTCATGTGAAAAGACGCACCACTGTCCAAGAACCATACCGATCCCATCACACTTGATACCAAGCATGCAATCAATGAAAAATCCAGCTCAAACTGCGAGGCTAAGGCCTCTCCTGCTGTAGATCCAACAGCTTGGTTATTTTTCTTCTTCTGCGGACAATTTGTGGCATAATGTCCGTGCTGGTGACAGTGAAAGCACTTCACTTTGGATATGTCCTGCTTCTTTCCTTTCACACCGGAATGAGAAGCTTTCTTGTTCTTCCCCTTCTTTGCTTTGTCAGCCAAAGCGCAATTTTCTTCATCAGATGCCTTTGATGAAGATCCGTCCCTGGTATCCCGCCTGATCTCCTCTTGCACAAGTTCAGACCAAAGTCTCTCCCATCCTGGCAATTTCTCCCGACCATTGATAGAGTCCTGATAGGAATGCCAACTCTTTGGAAGACCAAGGAGAGCCAAGCTCACCAAGTCCTCATCATCGACAGTCACCCCCACACTTCCCAGCTCATCCCGACATTGGGTGAACTTCATGAGATACTTGGGCATACTGTCTCCTTTCTCACACTTAATGTTTTTGAGTTTATCCTTGAGTGCCAACTTCCTCTAGTCGCTCTTGCTTTGGAATAAATCTGTCAACACTTTCCACATCAAGTATGGAGGAGCCTTTCCATGCAAGCTGGATATAATGTGATCCTTCATGCCCTCCAACAGAATCCTTTGACACTTTGTTCTCTTCTTTCGCCAAGCCTGAACGTGAGGAGCATCAGCAGGCTTTGGGAACTCAGCCTCTATGAACTCCTTCAACCCATTGTCATCTAACACTGCCTCCATCCTATCTTTCCATGCAATATAATTTGAGCTGACTTCAAGGGCATGCTCCAATCGCAATCTGTTGAAAGGCATTTCAACTTCGACACCAAGAAAACATTGCTGCAAATTCGAATTCCACTAGCTCAAAACTAAACCGCTTTTGATCTAAAATTCATGAGAACAAAGTATTTCTCGTACAGAGATTGATTGTATGGGCATTTACCAGATATCTCACCTTCCAAAAGAAGGATGAATCCAGAGGCTACCTGGCCCGATTACAGACTCTGCCTGAAGAAATAAAATGTAATCACTTTCTGAATAATAAATCTGATGATCAACTTCACTTTGATACCATGTAGAAATTTTGAATAATATAACACTTATTCATAGAGATTATCCTGATTATACACTATTTGCGGAATGCATGCATAATACATAACCTCCTCTACCATTGATCATCAATTTGCGGAATTAAAAACAATCGCATGCGCACATTGAAACATCAATCACACATATCAACACAGTATGTAATGGGGAAAGCATACAACTGAAAACCCCCAACTATCTGTATATTATAATGATAGAGAACATGTAACAATACATAGTACAATACTCCTCACAAGTACTCAGTACTATCTCCACCTGCTACACACAAACTAGCTCAGATCTGAACAAGTCACAGGTTCAAATCTCCTCCACTGTTTGCATGCCTCTACTGCGTAATCCAAGTTGAGAATAGATCTGATCCAAGTTCAAATTCGCTTGGCTTGTACTGCGCAATCCTCATTAGAAATCTCAATCAATGATTGTGCAAATCTCATGCGCAGCTATAGTCACAACTGATAGTAGTCTCACTCTTTCACCCACCTCTAACACTTGTCTCCACTGAACTATCCATGCATTGAGTTAACTAATGTATTCTTTAGTTGATTTATGAGTTAATAATTAGTGATTTAATTAATAATTAATTCACATCACTCATCACTAGTGTATTTGGCAGTTAGACTAAATACAACTAGTTCAACTAAGTCAAACTGAACACAACTCCATCAACTCCTCAATCAACTCCACCAAACTCAATCACTTGAGTTCTAACTGAAGTCCATCATGCAATAGCTCAACTAACCCATCGGAAAAGTGTATTTCCTTCTGGAAGTTGCATGTGCCACATCCGTTGCTCGAACTGAAGTGCTGCAAGAGGATAAGATAATGTTTATAGTCCAAATATTATTAAGAGCTACTAAAATTTGACTGTTCTATTTTTAGACTGGCAGTCTAAAAATAAACTCTACCAATATGTCTAAAAATAGAGGTCCATCTATTTTTACCAACATGACCAATCATCCATAAATAACATCCTGCAACTCATAGACCATGATCCATCTGTCTAAAAATAGACATAGTCTAAAAATAGACTTTGTGCCAAAAATAGCCTGCGGGCCCATTTAGTGAAGGCGACTTCTTTTCACTAAGCTCCATCATATTGTTGCATTTTCAACATGTTGGTATTTCTTGTTAACAAAAAAAAATTTAAACACAATATGATTCTTATGTAATATTTTCTCTTTTTAGTTATAAAACATTATCAACCTCCTAAATTAGATAATAAAATATAATACTCAATGCAAACAAAATTACTAATAGTACTTGAAGCTAAAATTATAATAAGTAACATACATACTAGTATAATTTTATCATCAAATAAATTCTATGGAAACTTTAAAATTGTGCCGGCCTTGTACTAGAATAGTAACTCAACACAACTAGTGCAATATTTACTATATCAAATTATAATTAATTTGGTTAATAATACCAATATGCAGAATATTCTTGTCATCAAATTATATTAATCATTTTTTTAATAAAACCATAAATAATATTAGAATAAATAATGTAAGGAGTCTAATATTAAGACATCAAAGATTTTCTTCTACAAATTTATATAAATTTGTTTTATATAGTTTATCACAAAAAATGGTGAATAAATACATTCAAAGTAGTGAACTAACTGACTTTTAAACTTAATCTAGTTAAAGTTCTAAATTCTAGATCCACTGAATAATTCCAAATTTAATGAAATGTATTTGTTGTTAAAGTCATCGTAATATAATATTTCAAATTTTAATGGAATAGTAGGGGCCTTCAAGGAAATTCATTTAAGAATGAAAATTAAAATACATACATTAGAAAAATAAATCTTTGGTACAACAAATTCAATGTACAAGTGATTATAAATAATAATAAGAATGTATACTATTATAATTTTCAAATCCCATATATTTTGAAACAAATAAGAAAACAGAGAAATTAATTCACAAAAAACTATGTCCAAGGTGCATTGAAAAATTGGAATGTTATTGTGAGAAAAATTATTAAAAATTGTCTTCATCCATTACAATGAAGTACATGTTCTATTGAACATTCAAATGTACTCATGTTTCTCTTTGATACGATGAAGTGTCTTAAAAAATGGAAATAAAACTTGCATAAGCCAAGTATCCTTGTCTTGACATGTATAAGCTTTTATTAAGATGTGGTTTGACCAATATCCAACAAATTGGGAAGGATGCTTTGATGTATCTATTAGAAATACATTTGATTCTTCATATTTATCTGCATATTGGGATCACACATCAATCGATATTTTCTCATAGAATTGTGTTGTTCTCCTTGCTTTCACTTTTGTTTCCAAATGGCAACAAGACCCGTTCCATATGAATTTAAAGTCCCCTTTAACAATATTTGATTTTCCAAGTACTTGTTGGATGTACTTGTCAGTGACATATAATGTCCTCATTGTAATGCCATCGTTTAAGCAATATTTTAATACTTATGAATGAGAAGGTATAAATAAATAAGAGCTATTACCAAATTGTCAACTGGTTTTATTTGAATATGACTACTTGGTTCATCTCCAATATATGATAGAAAAAATAACCCTTCCAATTCAAAGATCATCAACATCTTTTGAATTACATTAATTCACATCTGCATCTGCACTGCAACTACATATATGACATCAACATATATTCACTTCAACACTCAAGAACATCAAAACATAACACTTCAAAATATTAAAAAAATGTTGTTAGTATATATTATAAATTTTTCCATTTGTAGCAAGAAAATTTTGCAAGTTAAATGGAAAAAAACATTGTTATTGTGGCCCCATTCAAATGAACAAATTAATGATGTGTCTAGTTTATACATACAACCTAATACATTTATTCAATTTTTATGGAACAAGTAAGTATTACATGAATAGATTGATCCACCATTTAAATGATTGATTTTAAGAGAGAATTATTTGTGTAATCGCAATTGACAAATATAATTATAATGGTCCAATTCAAATAAACAAACTAATTATATGTTAATTTCCACATAAAACCTAATACACTTTTTAAATTTCAAACATACTAATTAATTATATATTATTTTCTAGAATATATCCTTAGTTGCTTTTGGTGCTTATTTAGTGCAATATCTACTTCTATTGTTGGTGCTACATAATAACATAGTTTTTATTTTTGTGGAAAAAAAGAAGTAATAAGAACACATTGATCCATCCCTGAAATCAGTGATTTTTAAGAGGCCTAAAGACAAAGTAAACCACAACTGAAAAATTAGTTGCAAAAGTCCAAATCAAGCAAACAAACCAATTATCTAATAATTTCTATATACAACCTAGTCCACTTTTTAAATTTCTATAAGCTAAGAAATTTTGATATGAACACATTAAACAACCATTCAATCAATACTTGTCATTGACACAATATCTTATTAGCAATTAAAAAAATTATTTTTTTATTTTTATTTTTACTAATGTATTGGTATCATGAAATACAAGTCAACTCAAATTGGTAAAGGCTACAAAGTACAATAATAAGTCATGGTGTTGTTGGAATTTGACTCGCACCATAGTCCTTAGAATCTAAAAACAATTGTATAGGAATATATGACTGTTACACAAAAATATCGTCACCATGATTATTTGTAGTCAGTATGGGTCTATCATCACTTGTACTGTCCTCCTAAGCAAGTCTCAGACCTCAGCTCTTCAAGTCAAGCTTTGAAAATGAGAGAAAGACATTAAAAATCAATGAAACTCTGGTTCCGCACTTTCTCTCACTGTCACCTGCGGTCCCGCACCTTTTGTTTACAAAAACTGCGGACCTGCCCACTCTGTCCCTAAAGGTGTGGGTGTAGAACCCTGTGAAAGTCAAAAGGCACAAGTTTTATCTTAAAAAACTCACTTTGGGTTAATTCTAGAAGGAATTTTGACGTGGATTGTTTGCTTTGAGGTGGTTCATGCATCCCAAAAGAGAAGGAGCTAATCCCTTGATGAGAGGAGCTATCCCTTTGAAGGAGGGCTTTATCCCTTTGAAGGAGGACCTAGTAACCTCCCTCCATTGCACTATAAATTCAGGCATTGGGCTGGTTGCTGGAGAGGTTAGAAGATGAACATTTTTGAGGGTAAATGCTGGTGAAATCAAGACTTCCTAGTTGAGCTTAGGAGGAGAGATCACATACCTTTTTGGCTTCATTGGGGAGTGAGTGAAACTTGTCAAAGTAGAGGAGACTTCTTGCTGGACCCTGGGAGGAGCTTGTACAACGTCAAGGCACAGGTTGTAAAGTTCTTCTTCTTTTGAATTAATACAATCAAACTCATTTTTCTCAACAAGTATCTCATGTTATTTGTTCCATGGACTCCTTGACTTTCATGTTAAATATGTTTTACGATATTGGCTTTTCAGGTGCTATTTAATTTGTTTGCCTTGTTTGTGTTTGTAGATTCGTGACAAAAGAGCTCATTTGGATCGAAGGAGCGAGGGCATCCACAAACTTGCGTTGGACCTAAGGTAGACCCTAAAAACAATTGTTTGCAATTGTTTATAAAAGCATATTTAGAGAAAGATAGTGTCTGGTTGGTTTTCTTGTCATTAGGTCTTCTTTAGATTCTAGGAAGGTCTATCTTGTCTGCAAGATCGACTTATTCCGTGTGACAAATTGGCGACTTGTTATTGGGAAAAGTGTCTACTCAGAATGCCCCTATCCCACTAAGGTGTGATAGTGCCTTAGCAACAAACAAGGAAAACTATTTTCGTATTCTTCTTTATGAAATGTAAACGAAGAGGAATATGATGAACTAACCCATATCTTGCTCTAGTCCGTTGATCAAATCGCTCTTCTCTTTGATGGTTTCCAACTACCTGCTCCCTTACTTGCCAGCTTCACCAAGTTCCTGCAAGATCACAGAAGAGGAAAACTACACAAAGACATAGATTTACATTCATAAATAGCTTAGGATCAGATTTAAGCTAAACATGCAAATATAACAAAACATCATTGATACACAAGCATGTAGGAGAAACTCAAATAGTTTTATTGATATAACAAGAAGATTCAGGAGGAGATACAACCAAGTGAGTCCCGATCCAGCATCTACCTCCCAGCAAAGGAATCCCTTATTCACCTCCAACAAAGCATAAATCACCCAATGCACTAATCTCAATCTCAAAACCAACAACAATTCTCTGCAAAGTACAAAATTCCAGCCTCTGGATCTCTGGGATGAGGGATCCATATATAGATGTATGCAAAGAGGATGAGTCAGCTTATGATTTGACTTGTGGCTTCTCTCTGTCAGTTCTTGCTTCCACTTGAAGGCTGAGAGCCTCTTACTCATCCTTGGTCGAACTCAGTGAGGCAAGTGTCATTGAGGAAGATTCTGGAAGCTTCCATTGTCTGTCCACCTCGCGGAATGACACTGCCATTTGTCATTTCCCGCTCAGCGCACCCTGGTAGTGCATTTAGGTGCATTGCAACGCACCTAGCTAGTGTACTGGGGTGCTATGCAACGCAGGTAGCTAGTGGGGCAGCTGAAATGATCCTGATTTGACTGATTCTGAGTAGTTTCTGGTGGAGAACTTCTGGGAGAAGCTATAATTGGTTGACCTTGTTCCTCTAGGGGTAGGAACAACACTTTTAGGGACTTTGGATCCCTTGGATTATGGACATTTCATGCTTAGAGCTGTAAGGCACAAAAATGTCTATAACAGTTGCCCCCTAAAGTATGAGGCCGTTTATCGGGTGAAATGTTTATTAGGAGGATCCGAAGTTCTTTCAATGCTGGGAGGAGACTTGTAATAAGATACAATACAATACATTATTTTCATACTGTTTTCATGATCTAGCTGAGGCGGGAATTCCCATGCTCAGCTTTATAAATTCATTTTTATGTACATAGGACAGACAATCGTCTGATGGTAGACTGATGATTCTGATGAAGTCATCATCCTTTCGGTAGGATGATTATCTGTGCTGCAATGCTGTACATGTCAATGTTTTTATTTTTCCTGAATATATATCGCAGCCCGGATAGATGAAACTAGATCCAGGGTCTTCAATCTCGTCCGATCTTCACTCGAAGTACAAGTCGATCCATGTGAGAAATGTTTTGAAGTCGAACATGGAAAGACATCGCTTGATTACCAGTCGATGATGTAAACTGTTAACAAGCGCGAGAGGAATCACCGATAAGGATGATGACCCTCAAGGTACTGCAGTACAATTCATGTGGTGTGAATAAATGACTTGGCGTCGAACAGCATGCAAAATCTTTCGGTCGAAGGTCATTGATGTATACCTGTCGCCGGAAGTGAGAAACTTGCCATTGAGGCATGCAAGCTTCAAAGTATTGAATGGGGTGTTCCTAGATCAACTTCTTGGATAATGAGCTGATGTCGACAAGAAGCGATCCGTCAAAGGAGGGCCTTGATGAATCCCACATCAATGACACAGAATGGAGAAAATGATTTTGATGGAGGTGAAAACGATCTGATGATATATGGTTCAGGATAACGGTCATGAAGGAATGAAGTATAATGTATGGTAGTGGATGGAACACGGGTGACTTCTTTGGATGACTTCTCTTGAGCATGTCGGCGACACTTATATGATGGATTGGTAGCATTTACCCCAAATGTGGATGGTATGGCATGACCATGGTGATGTGACCGGTGAATGAAACAACCCAACCCGACTCAGGCACGGAGTGGAAGTGTCATGTTCAAGAGCGACTTGCTACCAATAAAGATTCTTTGAGTTTCTTCCCAATTTTTCCCCAGTCATTGCTGACCAGTACCTCTTTATTTTTGTCAAGCTTGAGGAGGATAACATATGCTTGTTCTATAATTTGCCCTTCGGGCAAACCCATCACTATGTTTTAACGAGCCTAGCGATAGTGAAACTCGTTCTCGTCTAAAGACAAGTTTGTCGCTATTAATGTTTTTAACGAGTTTAATGACAAAGATAACTCGGTCCTTTTCATTTTTAGAGAGTCTGAAAAGGTACGTAAAGTTAACTCCGGAATTCCTTTTTCGTCATCTAATCCCTTAAGTCCGAAAAAATATAAAACAATACAGAAGGGATGAATTTTTGATAGTTTTAACGAGCCGAACAACACAAGCGCTCGATATTTTTGTGCAATAATCCCTCTGGTCCAAAAAGATTAAAATCTAGAGGAGGGATAGCACTTCCGGTCGCTTTAACGAGCTGGAAGGCCAAAACTCGGCAATCTTTTCATGTTTTACGAGTCAGATGAAAAGAGCTTAAAGAAGACTCGTCTTTTGAGGAACGAGTGATAAAATGGGTAGCAGCTGATTCCAGGTAAGGGTTGGAATTTTCCAAGCACGACAGTGTCACAAGGATGGCTAGTGAAATCACTCTTCACAGTTGTTCCTCAAAATGAGTAAACAATCAAATGGAGGTGAATGATCGGCCAATGAAAAGTGGAGGTGACGGTGCAAACATGACCAAGGCTTTAATGGCTGATAATGCTACATTCACGGTGGTTATTTACCGGAGGATAGTTCATTTTTTAACGAGCTTAAACACGGATTGAAACACTTGCTCGGTCTTATGTTTATTTTTTAACGAGCTTGAACTATGTGCTAAAACTGCTCGATAATCCAGTCATATGATAAGAATGTCTCATATAAAACGGCAACATTTAGATTTTTGCCCCACATCCTTTCTTTATGCAAGTTAGGTGACGACTAATCCTACGAGTTTAAAGGGTTAGAGGTCCTAAAAATTTAAAAAATAAATAGCTGCCCCTCGCTTGCACTCCAAAAGGTTTGCATGCCCCCAGGTATAAAACAGAGTTTCGAGGTCTCCCTCTATTCGAGCTGACAAAACATTCGTTCTATCAGGAAGGGTCACCCTTTATTCGCGCTGACAAAACATTCATTTTATCAGGAAGGGTACTACCTCTTACAGGCTACCCAAAGATTGTTCTATTTACAGCGTAAACAAAACACTTCTTTGGCGATGTCTACCGAGATAAACAAAGGTGATTGACTCAGTTCTGTCAACTCACATAACTTTGACAAAAGAATCTTGTTCTAGAATAACCCCTCTTCCACCGACGGACGGGGTACAGACTAGTCATATTCTCCCGCGGAAACCTACCCTATACCTGAAGTTTTCCTGCCGAAGCAGACCAGGACGCATGCCCCCTGGGTTCCAGTCATATCCCTCCGAATTACTTGCGCTCATCGGGAGGACGGACCGTGGGTTGAGACATTTCTTGCGTGAAGAGACCATTTAGGGATGGTATATGACTATTTGCGATGCGTGATCCGGGAAATGAAAGCTGGTCCACGAGCTTGACCACTCTTCCTTCGTGCAGAAAACACATTACTCTAAAGAGTGAGGAGACGATGGCTCCCAGCAACAAATATAGTCTCGTCCAAGGAGTAGGTTATAATCCAAGGGTCCTTGAACAACCATTACGTTCATTTGAACTGTCTTCCCTTTCAATGTTATGGGCACATTGGGGAGGATCCCTAAAGGTCGACTGGTTCCTTTATCAAAGCCTGTCAGATTTCTCATCTCAGGAAAAAGCGATGGCGAACCAAGCGCTTTCCAAGCAGTAGAGGAAAGGGTACTCACAGAAGCCCCCTCATCTATGATGGTACCAGCCATGACCATTTTATATATTTGGACGATAATTCTGAATGGTATGCTTGCTAGTAAACGGGGTCTGCCTAGTTGATTCCAGTCGAAGGAGACAACTAGGTTGCTTGGAGGTGGGACCGAGTAGACGGCCGGGTACAGCTCTGACGAACTTCCTTCCTGCTTTAAAGGAATGGGTAGGTCGCCCCCGTGTTCGTCGGAGTCTGTGTTGATGAAGAGAATTTGGATGGTGTCATCCTTGTTCTCTCCAGTGACTGTGTCATTCGAAGATAAAACTTCTGAAGGCAAGACCGGGTCGACTGCCGCCTCGACCTTTTGACTTTCGTCGGGTATGGATTCAGCTGGTTCATCTTCAATGACAGGCACTTCAGCTGACCACTTGAGCGGGCCAGCTGGATTCTCAACTAACGAAGGACTCGGCAAGAGTTTTTTATATCCAGGAGGAAGTCGTAACGGTGAAACCAGACGATCATCCAAAACTCTTTTAGCTTCATCTAAGAAGGGACAACGGTGGATGGCGTGATCGCCTTCGCACAGTTTACAGGGAGATCTAGCTCTCCCTTTTTGTCCTGGGACTTCACTTTCGCTAGTTGACGGTGTGCTTTCAATATGGCAATCAGAGGTTAACGACACCTGATTGTGCAAACGGGGAGACCAGTCCCTTAGTATCTGAGGGATGCAAGGACAATCTCTGTGAAAGTGGTCTCCCTTGCAAATGACACATGGCGATTTAGGCCTGGTCAGTGCAGTGTGTGGATTTTCGTTAGACGACACTCGTTTTCCCCCATTCGCTTTTGGCTCCTTCTTCTTCTTCTCTTTCTTCTTCTTTTCCTTCTTCTCCTTAGGAACTTGACTCTTGGCTTTGCCAGCCCCATAAAGTGAAGAGGAAGGAGGAGAGGAAGAATTAGAGGAAGTAGAAGGTTGGTGGGTAACTCTGGACTGGTCTAACTGTTGATTCGATTGTTCAGGAATAGTGGTGTTCTGAACGACATTGGTTGAGAAGAGCCAGACTGGCAAGCCAATTGTCAGTCCTGGAAGCGACAATGTGGCCATATGGGGTGCACCAACATCTCCCCAAGAGGAGAAGGGACTAGGATTTCCACCAAGGGGAATTCCTTGGCTGTTAGACTCCATTTTCTCAACCTAAGATCAACATAGGAAAAGGGTATGAATATTCCGTTTAAAATAAATTTTACGACGCTTGGACACAACTTGTTTTTTCAATTTTAAAGAGTCGAGAAAAAACAAAAGATGACTCTAGTCTCCTTCGATTTTTAATGAGCCTGAAGTGACAAGTGCTCAGATGGACCTTTTCCGTTAAGGAGTCTGAAAAGGAACGAAAGGGACTGCTCTGGAGATCTAGGTAGAGGGTGTGCCAAACCAATCACAAAACTGCAGAATACGTTTTACGGTACGGCAGTCAATCTTCCCGAATGCTGTGTTCGGTGCATTGCGATCAGTAGGGCGGCCGACACGGCTTCCTATGGATAAAAGGTTTTAAGCCTATAGGGGTCTCCCAATATATACTCGACAGTACGTGGGAGCACAATCCGTACTGGCACTTATCATCTCACAGTGGAGGAATCACCCAACCATCAGTGAGGACAACAGTTACCAGGTTTTACGACGTCGGAACACGTCTCTAGCCTAGACCTCTATGTTGTGCGTTAAGTTCCAATGCGTTGTTAGATTCATTCAATTTATTTTAAGTTGATCTTTCTTAGAAGTTTGCCTTTTTGGATCACCACGAGATGTAGATGTAATTCCTAAATGCAATCTAAAGATGATAAGCAAGCTTTTATCTCTTTTCAACAATGAAAATCCTAGCTACAAGGGGAAAAGAAAGACACAATCTTTTCTCAAAGAGCAAAGAGCACACTGTAAATGCACTTTTCCTAGATCAAGCCATACAAACTATCAATATGCAAATGCACATATGCATGTATTTGTTTTCACTTTCTTAATATTGATGCCTAAAAAGAAAGTTGATGTACAAATCTGAATTTTCTTTCAAGTGAAAAACAAAAACAAGCTTCTTTTCGAAATCAAAAAGGTAGAGAAGATTACGACACTCTATGATTTTGAAATAAACACTTGTTTCGACACTAGAAAGTGACAAATTCAAACCAAAGGAAAAAGTAGAAAGTATAATCAACTGTCAACAGTAAACAAACTTTCTCCTAAGATTAAAATCGACACTTACGATAGATCTAAATCTAAGGACGACAGTATGACTATTCTACTTTTCAATGGAAAACTGTAAATGATGTAACAAACACACAAAGAACATCTATAGTCTTTTTGTACAAAGGAGGCGGAATTAAGGAAAAGAAAAGGGGTTTTCAGACAGGTACACACACTGATAACAGGCTACCAAAATCAGAGATAAAACTGAACAAAATGAAGCAAAGAACCTCAGCTGCACAGGGCAAAGGTTGATCAGCGCACCTGTTGCACAGAGAAACTGAATTGCAGCGCAGGTAGCCCTCTCGGGACCTGCGTTGAAATGCAAAACCTCTTCACAGAGCCTGCGCTGGGGCAGAAATGAGACTTCTATCCGGGTTCTGTGTCACGGTTTGCAGTTTAATCTATGGATTTTGGCCGAGTAAAAGAAATCAGTAAGGTACAATCAGAGGGATGATTTAAAGGAGGACTAAGAGATATCACAAAGGGTAATCAGATCATTTGTGGATCGGCTGTTCAAATCATAAACAAATACCAGTGAGTGGATTGAAGTAGCAGCTGCTTTGCATTTGATAATGGCAAATGCAGTTCGATTGCTACTTCTGTGTTTATGAAACAAACAACAAGAGAAACACAAACAAACTAACTAGACACGATCCCCAGTGGAGTCACCATTTTGTTGTTGGGAAAAGTGTATACTCAGAACGCCCCTATCCCACTAAGGTGTGATAGTGCCTTAGCAACAAACAAGGAAAACTATTTTCGTATTCTTCTTTATGAAATGTAAACAAAGAGGAATATGATGAACTAACCCGTATCTTGCGCTAGTCCGTTGATCAAATCGCTCTCCTCTTTGACGGTTTCCAGCTACCTGCTCCCTTACTTGCCCAGCTTCACCAAGTTCCTGCAAGATCACAGAAGAGGAAAACTACACAAAGACATAGATTTACATTCATAAATAGCTTAGGATCAGATTTAAGCTAAACATGCAAATATAACAAAACATCATTGATACACAAGCATGTAGGAGAAACTCAAATAGTTTTATTGATATAACAAGAAGATTCAGGAGGAGATACAACCAAGTGAGTCTCGATCCAGCATTTACCTCCCAACAAAGGAATCCCTTCTTCACCTCCAACAAAGCATAAATCACCCAATGCACTAATCTCAATCTCAAAACCAACAACAATTCTCTGCAAAGTACAAAATTCCAGCCTCTGGATCTCTGGGATGAGGGATCCATATATATATGTATGCAAAGAGGATGAGTTAGCTTATGATTTGACTTGTGGCTTCTCTCTGTCAGTTCTTGCTTCCACTTGGAGGCTGAGAGCTTCTTACTCATCCTTGGTCGAACTCAGTGAGGCAAGTGTCATTGAGGAAGATTCTGGAAGCTTCCATTGTCTGTCCACCTCGCGGAATGACACTGCCATTTGTCATTTCCCGCTCAGCGCACCCTGGTAGTGCATTTAGGTGCGTTGCAACACACCTAGCTAGTGTACTGGGGTGCTATGCAACGCAGGTAGCTAGTGGGGCAGCTGAAATGATCCTGATTTGACTGATTCTGAGTAGTTTCTGGTGGAGAACTTCTGGGAGAAGCTGTAATTGGTTGACCTTGTTCCTCTAGGGGTAGGAACAACACTTTTAGGGACCTTGGATCCCTTGGATTATGGACATTTCATGCTTAGAGCTATAAGGCACAAAAATGTCTATAACACGACTCCACTGGGGACTTGATTGTTTTCCTTGTTTTTACTTTGACCTGAGAAACTGTGTTTTTGTTTCTGTTTTTGGCTTGTTGTGTGTAAAATTGGGTAGAGTTTGTAGATCCAGAGTTATTTTTTGTTTTTCATAGCTTTGGGAGAGGACCGCACCCTAACCTTTTGACACAGTGCGTACCTATCTGCACCTTTGCTTTTAGCACAGAGCAGGACCGCACTTGTGTTAACAGTGGGCCTGCGGACCTTGTCAAAATTTTGAAAAACCTAAGATTTCCTCTGTTAGTCAGTTTAGTTTTTGTTTAGAAATTGTTATCCACTGCCCAGACCTGCATATAACTTGTTAGAAGCTTTCCTTAGGTTGATTTCATTAGTGTTAGGGTTTTAGGTGAAATTTCTAGGAGTTTCTCTTGTTGGGCTTGTTTTTCATTTTGGTTGTGTAGTGGCTCTGAGCTTAGAAGCTGTAGGGACTTCAGATCACCTTAGTGTCTACCAGTCTTCTTATGAGTCTAACAATTTATGAAATCTCCCCTTGTTGAGGAATCTTCTTTGAGTTTTCTCTTTACAAAACTTCGAAAAGCTTGTGTTTAAAAGTTTGGATTTTCATTTTCAAAAAGAAAACGAAATTGGTTGTTCTTGATTGATTTGTGATTCTGCATAAATTGGTCCTTAGCTTACATCTAGCTAAGTAAAACATCCTTAAAAAAAAACATCTAGTAGGCTTTGACTTCAAATAGGTTTTTATAATTTATAGATCTCAAAGTTAGTCATTTCCATAGTTTTGAGTGTTTTATAAAAAAGAAAAATAAAAAATCTCTTTTGAAAAAGTTTGTTTTTTGTAGTGGTTGAGTGCTTTGAAACGAGAAAGGGAAATTTTTGTGAAATAACTAGTTGTCTCGTTTTGAGTGCATTAGAAAAGGAAAAAATCTCTTCTTTTAATTTGTTTGATTAGGAAAGATTTGTGTTTACAAAAGTATTTGCATTCTCAAACTCTTTCTTAGTTTAGAAGTTCATCGAAGAGAAAAAGATTGTTTAAATCATCTTAGGTGCACTTTTAGTGATTTTGAGTCGAGTCTTCATACCACGAGTTTCATCTCCGCACCTTTTGACTTAAACAAAAACCAATAAAAATAATGCTTAAAGTAAAATTCATCTAGCAACATTTTTATTTTTAGGGCTTTGATACACCAACTTAGCTTAGGCTAGTGTCTTGGAGTAGGAGAGCAATTAACTCTCCAAGACAGTAAAAACAAACAAGTAGTTGTATCTTGTGGTAGGGAAGAAATCCAATTGTTGCATTTATGCTCTAGGAAAGCTCCTCTTAAAGGAGAAGCACGAGATCATGTCCGAACTAGTGTGGGAATCAATCCTTCCTCATTGGGAACGACGCCAGATATTCACGTATTAAAAACGGTAAACCTCGGATTAACCATTGTCGAGGAGCCTGGGGTCACTTGTTGGTAAACCTTGGATTATGTCAAGGAGCCTTCAAGGGGATTGAGATTGCTACTCTGCCCTTGCGTGCATATCGGATCGTAGACTATTCCCCCAGGTATATTTTTTTCGGTTGGTAACCTTAGTGGCCATATTCTTTAGGATTCTTCCCGAGGTGACAGTGGTGGGAAGATCCCACTGTACCTAGAGCAGACGTCGGCTAGACTCACTTGGATTTTCTGGGGGGTTCTCTTCACTCGAGACGGTTAAGTGGAGGAACTTGTGCCAGTCTATTCATTAAGTAGGTTGCCAGGGTAACTGTTCCAACCGCCATTTCTGTATTGAACTCTGCGACGTTGGATTTCATCACCAACTAGTGTTTTCAGTACGGAAAGTTACTGTTTCTATGTGTTTGATATCCTAGATTCTTTAGGCGTGTGATTCAAATTTGTTTGGTTCTTTAGAGGCTTTAGGTGGTTTTCATTGAGATTTTACTTTGTTTGCGTGTGAAGTAGTTAAAAGTTTTTAACTGTGGCTGAATTATTGAGGAAGTCCCGTAGACTTTAGGGCCAACCTCCTGAGTTTTTAACCGTGGTTGAATTACTGAGGAAGTCCCATAGACTTCGCGGCCAACCTCCTGAGGAAGTCCCGAGCCAGCTTGAAGGCTTGAAAGTCCTCGTAACTCCTAGAGACAGTAGAGTTGGGTCACCTGAAGAAGGAGAATCTTCTTTGATAGTACATCCTGATTTTCAAACGTTAGTGGTAGATTATAATCCACAGTCAGTGTCTGTTTCCGAAGTTACTGGTAGCTTTTCATCTACTAGTGATATAGGTGAGGAACTTGAAATATCCGAGCCTGAAAGTGAATTTGCTGCTACTCCAACATCGAGGTTTGTTTCTCCAGCTTCTAGTGGTCCTGGTTCACCTAGGGTAGAAAGATTAATCACCCAAGATCTTCCTTCTGGACTTATTGCTATTGAAGAACTTGCTACTCCAAAAGAAGAAGTAGGCATCCCTATCCCTGAAAATCAACCTGTTATTGAGCTAAGGGAGCGTGAATCAATTTTTTACAGTCCACCTAGGACCAGTACTTGGTATCTTTCTTTGAGTAATTTCTTAGAAAACCCAGGGTTAAGTTTTTCACCACCTCGCGCTCCTTATCACCCAACACCTAGAGGTTATTATCCTCCATTAAATATGTCAAGACAGTCGTCCGTGTTTACTTAATCTCTTGAATCCTTTTTGTACGACGGTCCTTCTATTCCCTCTGGGTATCAGTCACTTTCTGGTACTTTTTCGGGGGAATCTCCTCAACCCATTGAGCAAGGGTTATTAACTAGAAGTAATGGTACTAAGCTGTTGAGCTTAGAAGAAATTCTTATGATGTCAGGTTCTATTCCCAATCCTTAACCTCAAGGTGGCCAGTTACTGCCTGGGGGGCAGCCTCAATTATTGCCTAGGGGGCAACCTCAAGGTACCCAATTTGCATCTGGGGGGTAACCTCAAGGACAGTACATACCTACGGGTCAACCCCAGACTCAATATGTACCCCAAGGTCAACCCCAGTATCAATTTATACCTCAAGGTCAACCCCAGTATCAGTACGTGCCTCAAGGGTATCAACCCCAAGGTCAGTACTCGAACCAAGTTTTCCAACCACCCTCCGGTCAAACGTATGTTCAAGGAATGGGAAATGTACCTTTCAATTATCAATCCTACCCTCAACCCGGTTATGGTCCTCAATATTCTCAACCTGTTATGGGTCAGTACCCCAGAATGAATATAGTGTGGGATCCATCGCAAACTCAACAGGTGTTGCAGCCAAATGTACAGTTGTCATCTCAAACTGGACAACCCTTAGTTTCTGGTACACCCCAGCAACCAATCCAGTCTAACATTCAAACTTCTGTACCTTCGGTAGTTTCTCAGCCTGGGCCTAGTACACCTTGTACTCTGCCTCAAATGACTGCTACAACTACCGCAACATCTGTTCAATCTACCCCACCTACTTCTGTTCCTGTATCTACTCCTCAGACATCTTTACCACCGTCTGGATCTACGATTCAAACTTCGGTTCAGATGCCATGTAGGACAACCTGGTTCAAGTACGGTTGTCACAAGTCAACCACAATTTACTTATCAACCGTACCAGGGACAATACCAATTCGGTCCTGCTGTGCAACAACCAGTCTATCAGTATCAACCGTACCCTGGGTACACTTATCAACAACCTCGATAACCCTAGTATGGTCCGGTTAATCTTGGTTTTCCGGGAGGATACAATATCCCAAATGCAATTCCTATTCCTAGTTATCCTGGATATCCTCCTCCTGGGGCTGGTCTCGTGACCCAGAGTTTTAGAGACCCTAATCGTCAATTATCGTTTATCGCAACTTTGGACTTGCCTGACTTGTCGTGCCTAATGAACGATCCCATTAATTATCTTCCGTTTTGGCCGCCAATGCCGAATAAGTTGCCCAGTGACATTCCTAAGTTCGAAAGTAAATCAGGAGAGGACCCATAAAACCATGTGATGACTTACCACCTTTGGTGTGCGTCTAACTCCATTTCAGATGATTCAATCCGTCTTAGACTTTTCCAGCGCACTCTAATTGGTCTCGCGGCCAAGTGGTACATTGAGTTACCGCGAGGCACTTTTTATAATTTTAGTCAGTTAGCTACCTCGTTTTTAACTCATTTTCAGTTGCCATTCCGATATGACAATGGCACGGAATTGTTAACTTCGTTAAAACAATCGACATCCACTTACATTTAAGATCATATTCCTGAGTGGAGACGTCGACGGCGTTTAGTGAAGGTGTTTATTCCGGATCAGATCTTGGCCGAGTGGTTTGTAAAATCTTTGTTGCCAAAGATCACTGAAGATGTAGCTAAAGCCGGAGTTGTTACTAAGGAGCAAGTAATTGCTCAAGCTCAGTACCTTGACTTGGTCTATACTCAGTCAGGTATGTTACACGAGAAAATCCCCGATCTTCCCAAGCAAAATCAAATCGCTGTAGCTCCTTCGGGATCTCATGCCGCCGATGGTATGATTGGTACGGTTAACACTAAAAGTAAGAAGAAGTCTTCCAAGAATTCTTCTCATATTATAACCTTGCCTGATTCCCCAAAAGGAGATTCTTCTGCAGAGATTTCTGTCGATATTCACGTTGTAGAGTCATCTACAGCCAAATCAAAATCCGGTGGGAAGAAGAAAGGAAAGAAGAAGAATAAAACGGACAAAAATTTAAAGGAGAAACCTGAAAAATCAGAATCCAATGATGAAAAGCGCAAACCTCGTTATCCTTGTCTCATTTGTGACGATGAAAATTTTACAAGAGACTACCCTCATCGTGCAGAGGTTGCGAAGATTGTCAAAGGTTCACAAACTCCTGCTGTTTTGAAGGATCCTTTTCCAGCTCAAGACAGTAAGATGATAGGTTCGTCCTCGAGTGCCAATGAAGAACCCATACTGATGATGTCCCATGTTAGGATTGCGACTCGATTGCAAGATTATGGTAGTAAAAGTCCTGTTGATGGTAAAGAAGCAGAATCTTCTCATTCTAATCCATCAACCTCAGCTCCCGATTCCGATCCACTACAGATCGAGAAACCTAATCCAGACTTGGTAATCAAACCACCCGCCAAGGGTATACTTCAGAAGTCAGCTTTCAATCCACATGCGAGAGCGGCTCAGAATTATAACATTGTTGAGGATTTAGTTGTTTCACCCTCAACAATGTCGGTTTTGGAAGTGCTGCAATCATGTCCAGCACAATGTAAATTACTTTTGTTGGCTATAGGAGCTGTTGACGTTCAGGACTCGAACCTAATAATTTTCGATCTAGAAAATAGTACACCGCGTTTGCCTCATCAAATGGCTTTCCAGATTCCAGTGATAGTAAAAAACAAGCCTATTCATTGGGTTGTAATTGATGAGGGAGCCTCAACGTGTATTATGTCGATACAGTGTTGGATATTGCTTGGTTCTCCTTCACTAAATCAATCCCCGATGATTTTAAAGGCCTTTGATGGCCGTGGGTTTCATCCTTTTGGAATTCTACAGGATTTTCCTATAGGGGTTGAAGGAAAAACCGTTAGTCTAGATGTGGAGGTGGTTGATGCCCCTCTAGATTACAACCTTCTCTTGGGCCGAAGTTGGTCTTACGCTATGAAAGCGGTTGTTTCATCGGTCTTTCGAGTAATAAAGTTTCCACATAATGGAAAGATCATAACAATAGACCAGCTGGCTTACTTTTCTTCCGACCCAGCCTCTTCTGAAAGTATTCAGCATGTCGGTAAAACGACTATCCCATACAAGGATGTTGGAGTAGGACTAGTTAAAGATGCTGGTTTACTGGGAACTTTTCCTTTTCCTCTGATCAACGCATCGTCTTCATTTGCAACCATTCATATGATCACATCAGACACCATTATTTATGATGATCCTTGGATCATTCCTTCTGAATCTGAGATAGACTCATTTGGTGATGTCATGCCTTTGAGTCCATATGAAATTGCGTATGAGGCCGTGCAATCGTTTACCGACCCATTTTCAATCGAAAATGACTTCATGAATGTGGTCTGTGAGGAATCACTTTTCACATCAACCTCAGATTTAATCACGTTTTCTGAACTTGTTCACTCTGACGAGCAAATTCATGAAATCCTATGTGTAGATGATTTACCATGGGAAGATCTCCATCACAGATCTTCATTTTTACCCGAGAATGATCGTTTTGAAAATGATTTCTCATCAATTTTTACGACTGAATATGTCAGGGAACCTCAGAATCCAATGAAACATCCCGATTCAGAGTTAAATTTGGGAAACATCTCTCGAACTATTCCTATAGACATTTCAGTTAAGCCTGGAATTGTTGAGAACATTCATATAGGTGCCTTGTGTACAGATGACGAAATTCAGATATATAAGGCCCTATTTCAAGAATTCCGCGACGTGTTTGCCTGGGCCTATGAGGAAATGCCAGGAATTGATCCCGCGATTGTTGTTCATGAGATCAAGACTTACCCGGACGCTAAACCCGTCCGACAACGTTTGCGTCAGATTCACCCAAGAAAAGCTGCTGCAATTAAAGCAGAAGTTGAAAAATTACTCAAAGCAGGTTTCATTTATCCGATCCCGTTAACGGATTGGGTATCGAATATTGTTCCGGTTAACAAAAAGCAGGGAACAATAAGAATATTTATCGATTATAGGGACATTAATCGAGCCTATCCAAAGGACAATTACCCAACTCCCTATATCGATCAAATTATTGATGATTGTGCCAGCAGCGAAATATTCTCCTTCATGGATGGTTTTTCCGGATACAATCAAATCAATATTCTACCTACCGATCAACCAAAAACGACTTTCATTTGTCCATGGGGGACATTTTCTTATTGCAAGTTACCTTTGGGGCTCAAGAATGCCAGAGCAACTTTTCAAAGGGCCATGTCTTATGAGTTTCATGACATCAAGCACATTGTGCAACCGTATCTCGATGACTTGCCTGCTCATTCATTACATCGAGCTGATCACCTCGTCCATTTACGAGCTATCTTTATGAGGTGTAGGCATTATCAGATTCGGTTGAACCCACATAAATGTGTCTTCTGTATAGAAACGGGTCAATTACTAGGGTTTGTAGTTTCGAAAGCTGGCATTCGCGTCAATCCCTCAAAGGTCGAAGCTATCGTCAACTTGCCTCCTCCTTCGAGTCTTCGCCAACTCCAAAGTTTGCAAGGGAAAGAAATTTTTTTACGACGATTCATTCCTAACTACGCCGAGGTTACAAAGGGTTTTACTCGGTTGTTGAAACAGAATACTCCATTCTATTGGGATGAGATAGCTCATAAATCTTTTGTTGCACTTAAGCATGCGTTGAACCATGCACCATTATTGCATCCTCCCAACTACAACCAAGATTACTTCTTGTATCTCGCCACCTCTCATTCCACCATTGGAATGGTCTTAGTTCAGGAAGATGAATTCAGAAATGAACATGTGATATATTACCTTAGTCGAACTTTAAATCCAACTGAGCTAAAATACTCACATGTGGAGAAATTGGCATTGGCAGCTGTTCAAGCTGTCCAACGTTTTCGTCACTACATTTTACTACGTAAAACTACAGTAATTTCGGATTGCAACCCTATGATCTACATTTTGACCAAGAAATTGCTAGGGGGCAAGTACTCTAAATGGATTGTTATCCTGCAGGAGTTCGACTTGGAATTTGAGAAATCCAAGTCTAAGAAATCTTTAGTCTTTGTGGAGTTAATGTGTGACTTCCCGCGTGCTGACACGGAAACTGTGGCGGAGGAGCTCATTGCGGACGAATCCTTGTTTCTAATCAGTAATTTAGATTCGTGGTATGGGGATATCATCGTTTATCTCCAGACCCAATCCTTTCGGCCAGAAATTTCAAGGTCAGAACGTCGAAAAATTCGATTCCAGTCCCACCAATTCAGGATTATTGGAGATACTCTTTATCGCCGTGGGGCAGACTCTATTTTTTGACATTGCTTAACTCACGAGGAAGCTGAAAGGGTTCTAAATGATTGTCACTCTGGAGCATGTGGCAGTCATATGTCTGGGTATGCCACAGCCCAAAAGATATTGCGCGCTGGCTACTTCTAGCCGTCTTTATTTAAAGATTGTATTACGGCGGTCTGAAAATGCCACAACTTCCAAATTTTTGATCGAAAGATGCGCGCTTCACCTGCTCCTCTCCACCCTATAATTGCCGTTGGTCATTTTTCCAAATGGGGTATCGATTTTATTACATGTAACCCTCACTCTGCCGGGGGGCATGTGTATATCATCCTTGCGGTAGATTATTTTACCAAGTGGGCCGAGGCGATGCCTACATTTGAGGCAGACGGCAAGACAGCTGCAATTTTCGTGTTCAATCATATAATTGCTAGGTTTGGTGTCCCACAAGTGATAATCACTGATCATGGGCATCATTTTCGAAACGTTATGATGACCGAACTTACAGGCCAGCTTGGTTTACGCCACGATAGTTCAACCCCTTATTATCCACAAGCTAATGGTCTGGTTGAATCCATCAACAAATTTTTAGTTATCATGATCCAACGAATCATTGGGATTCATCGGTCGAATTGGCATAACATGCTATTTTCAGCGCTTTGGGCGTACCAAACTTCAGTAAAAACATCAAAAAGGTTCACTCCTTTCCAACTAGTCTATGGTTTGGAAGCTGTGTTACCCATTGAATGCGAAATTCCGTCATTGCAAATGGCCATTGATTTACTTCCAGCCACTTCCAAAGAGGAAAAGCATTTTTTATACTTGGCTCAGTTAGATGAGAATCGACGTGATGCTGCATTGGCGATCGAGACTCACGCAAAATGCATGAAAGCTCAGTATGATCGAAATGTGACCCCTCGAAATTTTTCGGAAGGAGATCTAGTCTTAGTTTACAATCAAGCTAATGATAAATTAGGCACTGGAAAATTTGTTCCTATGTGGTATGGTCCCTATGTTGTCAAGCGAAAGCTAGCAAAAGGGGCCTATGAATTGGTAGACTTTGACGGGGACTCTTTGGGTAAACCCAGAAATGGTCTTTACTTAAAGAGGTATTATGCTTAAAAGAATGGGTATGGAGATTTTTAGTTAGGATAGTTTTTCTTTCTAGCTGGTTTGTTTTAGTTTAAACAATGTGCTTAGTTTAGAGAGTGTTTTTCGTCATTATTCCTGCTTATCTTGGTTTTACTCTTGATATTGCATATGTCGATGCCTCTCCAAACATACATTGGTTTTGCTGATGGTGCTTGTCGTAATACATGGAACATTTCTTCTGCAGCTTGGGTTATCTATTCGCCCTCTGACGAGTTAGTATCTATGCATGGGGTAAGCCTCGGTCAAACAACGAATAACATTGTCGAGTATATTGCAGTGATTGAGTTATTATCTGAATCTATTTCATTTGAGATTTGGAGTTTGATAGTGAGGTTAGATTTTGAACTCGTTGTATTATAGCTTAATAGAGTGTATGCCATTAGAAATCCAGCGTTATTAAGATTATTTTTGAGAGTGCGTCTCTTGGAACGTGAATTTGATTATATTGAATATCAACATATTCCAAGATCTTTAAATACATTAGCAAATGCAATTGCTTCACGAATGTTAAATAGACATTTGCAATAATCATACATGTAAATTTAAAACCATTCCATAACATGATTTACAAGATAAGCCGGTAATAGTGATATATATATAGGAGTGTGTCAAAAAATACATCGTCCTCGATCATAGGTTGAAAAACACCTTATGATCGGCAAAAATGATAAGTACAAAAAACAAAAATTTCATATGTGCCCACAATAGGCGATCATCCTATCACTGGTGATGATCTTGATAAGAAACCACTGCACGAGCCACCTTGCAAAGGAACCTCCTAAAAGGTCCCGGGACCCCAATCACATAGCGCTGAAGTCGACGAGGAATGTCATCTATAGTGGTCTCCAGAATATCTCCTGTCAAGCGCTCGAGATGGCCCTCCAAATCGGCCAAAACCTCTGCTAATTCATCCTGTGGGGTTGAAACGACTGCAACTGGTTGTTTCCTCTCATAAGGCCGGAGAGCAGCTGGTTGCTGTGGACCCACATCTGCATTTGAAACTTTTTCTATCAGTTTTGAGACGATGGAAAAAAAAAAAAAATTAAAATAGGAAAAATGTTGAAAATGATTTTACCTGAGTCATCCCACTGCTCCCCTGGTGGAAGAGCCATGTATGGGTCACCACGAAAATCTACCCCAGTGTAAGGGAAGTCCTGAATAGAAAAGACCTAGTTTTCCAACCATTGGAAATACTCAGGTTTGAATCGAGCAACCTCTGTCCTCTCGTCGAGGTGACGGGCCATAACTGCGACCCATCGCATCAATTTGGCCTCTCGAGGAAGCCCAGCTCCAACAATAAGGTGCTGCAGGATCAACATGGGAACCCTCTCCAGGCCAAAACTCACAAAAAAGCCCCATAAACAAAGGTCTTTAATTGTCCGTTTTTGGCCCTGGTCAGTTGGCCTTTCAGATTGGCCAACACAACATCGCACCAGTTGAATATGGTGCCTCCAAAGCAATCAACTGTCATACGCATCTAGGATCCGGTGGCAATATGTAATGCGGCAACCCCGCAAAGTCTGGTGATAGTAAACGCA
The DNA here is from genome assembly GCA_031772625.1 of Pinus tabuliformis. Taxonomy (NCBI): domain Eukaryota; kingdom Viridiplantae; phylum Streptophyta; class Pinopsida; order Pinales; family Pinaceae; genus Pinus; species Pinus tabuliformis. The sequence goes on along the minus strand of CM062820.1, from coordinate 851,612,905 downwards.
ATCACCATGAGTTCAGGACGGGATATGGTCTTTATGTCTATCCCTTTGTCTCTAGCCTGGCTGTTGCAGTACTCTAGCCGGAGGCTATCGACAGACTAGCCACCTGGCCTAGCCCCAAATAGAGTCAAGTCTTCGCCTCTCTTAGGCAAACCAGTCAAGAAATATATGTCCGCCGGCTCGATTTCGAGCTGGTGGCCACCAATGAAAAAGCACTAGTCCTGTATGCTCCATCTGTCAACTAGCCACTGTAAGAAATCCACCTGAGCCCTCATGCCAGGAATGGCCCAGAATTTGTACAAGCCGCATGCCCTCAAAGCATCAAGTGAAGGCTGATGATTCCATGCAGTAGCATCCACGTCCTCATGCTCTTGTTCATGCCAATCTAGCATGATGTATCTCTGCATCAAGTATAAAGATAAATTAAAATGCTAGAAATTATTTTGTTTGGTCCAATTTTGAGAATTTTTGGGTTAAAAACCCTTGCGATGGGGACCGCACCCTCTAGGTTAGACACAGTGCGTGGGACCGCACCTTGTCTACATGGAAGGTGCGGACCCCTGGCTTTTTCCCAATGGAGAAAAAGTCGGGGTCTGCAGGCCAGCAGTGGTAAACCTGCGGGCCCCCGCGCGCGGGTTTTAAGCCTAAAAACCCTCCCAAAAAATGAAATGAATAACTAAAACAAAAATTGAAACGGTAAAAAATGAAGAGTAAGATGATGTGGATTACTTGGAGAAGACGACATTCGATTCCGACGGTTGGATTTTCCACAATATTCACGGGAAGTTTTCTGAACAAAAGCACTATTTTCTCACCCAAAACTCAAACGGTAAAAATGAATTGACGAAGGCCCTTTTTATAAGTTTTTTGAGTAAATAAATTGCAAATTTGTTTATATTTCAATTTGGAAAGGTATTTTTGCGACATTTTTATCTATTTCAAACATGTATGAGTAATGTTTGTGTTTTTGTGCAGGATAACGGATTATTCAGGCGAAATCTATCGTTTTCGACGAAAAAACATTTAGAGTCACCTTTAAGCTCTTTTCTGACCCTTGAAACATGAAAAGATTGCCGAGTTTTTCTTTTAAACTTGTAAAATGGAATTAAAAGACGGTCCACTTACAGGAGTCTTTTTCGACCGTAAAAACATGAAAAGATTGCCGGATTTTTGTTGTTTCAAATTCGATATTGGTGATAAAACGACGTGTCGTTGATCGCTTTTTTACTTTTTCGGATCAAGGGCACTAATGACAAAAAGTACTCCTTGGTCGTAAAAGATCAAGCGGTTCTCTCAAGTATTATTTTATACTTTTTCGGGCTTGGGAGACACAAATTTACGAAAAAGGTCAACCCTGGAGTCTTCTTAAGTTTTTTCAGACTCTCTAAAATTGAAAAACGCCGAGTTTCTCCTATACTGGACTCATTAAAATTTCACAGTAAAGGACCTGTTCAATTACAAATAGGAACGAACCACTCCTTCTTAGGGTTCGAATTTAAACTAAGTTGGAATCATCCGAAGGATGAGCTTATAATCAAGCAAATGTTATCCTCCTCAAGCTTGTCAAAAATAAAGAGGTACTTGCCAGAAATGGTGGGGGAAAAGAGAGAAAAATGAGCCTGTTTGTCATACTTTGTAACCACTCTTGAACACGACACTTTTATTCATCTGGGTTGGGAAATCCTTTGCCTAACAGTTGATCAAACCACATTGAAAGTCTTCAGCCGGTTTCTGGGTATTAACTTTGGGTCAATTGTCACCAAGCCATCTGTCGTGTTGTTATGTGTTCAAGAGGTCACTGCCAATAAGCCATTCATCTGCAAAATATCTGTCATCCATCTTGATCATCCCTGAGTCAGTCCTTGCAACTAAATTTCTTCGACTTGATCCATGATTTCATGTTGTGGGCTTACCTACGACGGGTCGCTTTCTATTGACTTCAGCTTATTATCTAGAAAGATGATCTAGAAATTGTCAGTACCTTGGGATCTGCATGCCTCAATGGTAGGTTTCTCGCCTTTGACGACAGGTTGCATCATTGACCTTCGATCAAAGGATTCCGTGACATGTTCAACATCAACATATTTATTCGCATCTCATGGATTGTACTGGGTACTTTGAGAGCCATTGACATCACTGGTGGTTTCTCTCACACTTATTAACAGTTTACATCATTGACTAGTAATCAAGTGGTTTCTACCATGTTCGACATCAACACATTCATTCGTATGGATAGAATCGTACTGTTTCGGGAAGTAGAAATGAAGACCCTGGATCTAGTTTCTACAATCCAGGCTGCGAGGAATTTTGTATTCATTTTATAATGGAATATTCATAAACATATGGCTGCGTCCATACTGTGTCCACATGAGTCTATACTTGTGATGTTTTACAAGATCATTCCTGTATCAGAGCAGTAGTTAGTTTTCTAGTCAGTTTTGATCTGAATATGGGAATGCCTACCTCAGCGATGATATGATCTCATATATATATATCTTGCATTGAATTTGTTATAGGTTCCAACCGGGTTCTCCACAAGATGATCCTCGAAATGATAAAGTACTTCACTCTTCCTAAAATGATAAATGAAATCCTCATCTACTACAGACTTCGCACTTTAGGGGGCAATCTGTTACACAAAAATATCGTCACCATGATTATTTGCAGTCAGTATGGGTCTATCATCACTTATACTGTCCTCCTAAGCAAGTCTCAGACCTCAACTCTTCAAGTCAAGCTTTGAAAATGAGAGAAAGACATTAAAAATCAATGAAATTATGGTTCTGCACTTTCTCTCACTGTCACCTGTGGTCCCACACCTTCTGTTTACAAAAATTGCGGACCTGCCCGCTCTGTCCCTAAAGGTGTGGGTGCGGACCCCTGTGAAAGTCAAAAGGCGCAAGTTTTATTTTAAAAAACTCACTTTGGGTTAATTCTAGAGGATTGTAGAAGGAATTTTGACGTGTATTGTTCGCTTTGAGGTGGTTCATGCATCCCAAAAGAGAAGGAGCTAATCCCTTGATGAGAGGAGCTATCCCTTTGAAGGAGGGCTTTATCCCTTTGAAGGAGGACCTAGTAACCTCCCTCCATTGCACTATAAATTCAGGCATTGGGCTGGTTGCTGGAGAGGTTAGAAGCTGAACATTTTTGAGGGTAAATGCTGGTGAAATAAAGACTTACTAGTTGAGCTTAAGAGGAGAGATCACATACCTTTTTGGCTTCATTGGGGAGTGAGTGAAACTTGTCAAAGTAGAGGAGACTTCTTGGTGGACCCTGGGAGGAGCTTGTACAGCGTCAAGGCACAGGTTGTAAAGTTCTTCTTCTTTTGAATTAATACAATCAAACTCATTTTTCTCAACAAGTATCTCATGTTATTTGTTTCATGGACTCCTTGACTTTCATGTTAAATATGTTTTATGATATTGGCTTTTCAGGTGCTATTTAATTTGTTTTCCTTGTTTGTGTTTGTATATTTGCGACAAAAGAGCTCATTTGGATTGAAGGAGAGAGGGCATCCACAAACTTGCGTTGGACCTAAGGTAGGCCCTAAAAACACTTGTTTGCTATTGTTTATAAAAGCATATTTAGAGAAAGATAGTGTCTGGTTGGTTTGCTTGTCATTAGGTCTTCTTTAGATTCTAGGAAGGTCTATCTTGTCCGCAAGATCGACTTATTCCGTGTGACAATGACAATTTCAAATGAATTAGAAAAATCACAAGTTAAAAGATACTGTGAAATCATCTTTTACAACATCTGATTTCACACATGCATAATAACAAGGAATTTCAAACCATATGCAAGTTCACTATAAGAAAATGATAGCTCAAGCTTCATTAATCAACATTCAGTTATTCAATACTGCCTCACCATTTGCAACAAAGTATAAACTAATTTTGAAAATTCCATATGATTTAAGGTAGGTTTTGGTGGTATGTTTCCTTAACTTTCTTCTCCCTTAGATGCTTTTTTTGATTTTTTTTTGGTTTCATAGTCCATGATTTATGAAAATAAAATTAAGAAACTATTATAAGATTTTCTAATTATTGAAGAAAATATCAATTATAGATACTATCATTGCTTTCATCATTATATTTATAATAAAATAAACAAAAATAATAAAGATGTTATAGGGAAAACGAAATCTAGCACATGCCAGATTTCCTTTTTGTACGAACAAAACCACATTGCATAGTGAAACAAATGTAGCTCATGCTAGATTTGTTTTACCTTGCAATGCTTGTGTCTGTGTTAGAAACAAATCTATCTTGTGTTCAATTTTTTTTTACCTTGCAATGTTTGTGTTTATGCTAGAAGAAAATCTAGTGGGTGTTAGATTTGTTTTATTTTGCAATGTTGGTGCTTGTGTGTGCTATATTTGTTTTACCCTGCAATGCTTATGTTTATACTAGAAGAAAATATAGTGCATGCTAAATTTATTTTACTTTACAATGTTGTTGTTTGTGCTAGAAACAAATCTAGTGCACGCTAGATTTGTTTAATATTGTAATGCTTTTGTTTGTACTAGAAACAAATCTAATGTGAACTATATTTGTTTTACCCAATAATGCTTGTGTTTACACTTTTATTTTACCCTAAAATGCTTTTGTGCTTTGTCTTACACTAAATTAGCTTTACCTTACAATGCTTTTGTTTGTGTTAGAAACAAATCTAGCGAGTATTAGATTTGTTTTACTCTGCAAATTTTGTGTTTGTGCTAGAAACAAATCTAGCGTGTGCTAGATTTGTTTCTAGCCCTGTAATGCTTTTATTTGTGTTAGAAACAAATAAAGTGTGCACTAGATTTGTTTTACCCTGCAATGTTTGTGTTTCTACTTTTGTTTTACCCTGTAATGTTCTTGTGTTTTTCTTTACAATAGATTTTTTTTACCCTACAATATTTGTGCTTATGCTAAAAGAAAATCTAGTAGTAGCTAGATTTGTGTTATCACAATAAACTTTGTTTTTAAAGGTTTTTTTTTGAAAAGGATGACAATTTCAGTGTCAACGATTTTAATGTAATAAATAGGGAAATTAATGATAGTGGGGCTGTCAACATTTTAGTGATCCGATATAGTCCGCTGAAGAAATTCACTGACAATGAGCTCATCAACAATTCCATTTTGAATGACAATCCAACATCAATGCCAAAACCAAATTTTAAATTTAAAATGTTGTGATTATGATGACCACATCAGTGTCACCGGTATCATTGAAACATGTCTCTATCTGGCTCGAGGGGGTAAAAAGTATTGGTTAATAAGTTTTCTCAACCTCACTATGAGTGAATGTTATTGTAATGATTTTGCCATGTGATATGAACCCTACTCATAATTATCACTTCAGCTAAGTAATCATTCAATTGCAAAGCTGTAGTATTCCATTCCACATGTCGAGATATTTTACCATGTCCCGTCAGTAATTTTTGTTTTTAGTTTAGAATTAATCACACTTGGCATTGTTGGACTCGTCTTACTCACAGGGATTCATGATCGAAGCTTGGGAAAGCCACACACTGTAATGGGAAAAGGAGGTACAACAAATCGTTCTGAGCCCAAATAACTGGATTTGTTAGACATATATCCCGAGATCCAATAACAATTTCAGTAAGCTGGTTGGAGAGAGTTTTTCCACCGCTGCATCGACTACCATGATGCATTGGCTTAGTATTTTTCTCAAGAGTTTGATGGAAATAGTGTGGAGGTTGGGGGTCTATCTTTTATAGTTATATAGTAGTTAATTAATGAGGCCACAACCTTACCAGCAAATGGAGAAAGGATTTTTCACAGTGATGCGTTGGAAGGGATCGATGTCCCTTTCTTTTTGAAATAGGAGTTCAAGGTTCAAAACTAGAGGGCCGAAGTTTGGAAGGAATGGTTACAGGAAAAATGGTACACCCCTCTTCACCTCTATAAGCAATACTTCACTTGTAAAGGGAGGTTCAATTGGGTAAAACTCTATCACTTCTACTTCCTTGCACATATAACTGGCCAAATTAGAATTAATCCCTGTTTTTATCTACTAGAAAGTCTTAGGCATATGGAAACTTGGTTCAGGGATTGAACAAACCCATCCTCCCATTTCATATATCATAAAGCCTTGATCAAAATTTTAATTGAAAACCATCTAGCTAGGGCAGAGAGGACTTGGAACCACTTTCTATTTTAGGGAGGTTTTCAACCTCAATCCCTTAAAAGACGAAGAGGAAGGCCAAAAACCACTAAAAAAGACAGAAAAATACCGAAGCAAAAGCCCCTATTAAACTAACTCGCAGACAGAAAAACCCTAAGGTCACATCTACATCGTCTGGCCCTAAAATCCCCAAAGTCTGCCAGAGAAAACATGTCAGGTTTAGTAAGCTAGACCCTGCATCTCTTGTAAACCTACCTGCTGATATCAGTCCTCCCTTGGTTGTCAGTCCACCTATTGAAGCCTCCCTTTCAGACATATCTAAACCAAAAATTGTTTATGGCGTGGAGGCTAAGATTGAGACCCAAGAGGAGGAAACACTTTGAAATTTTTAAAGGTGGAAAAAGACTCCATACAAGGCTAAAAAAAAAAAACTAAGATATAAAATTAAACTCAGAAATAACCCAGAGTTGACCAAAGAGGTGATTGATTTTAACAATGTGCCACTGAAGGACCTTATCATCAACAGGAAGAAGGCTGCAGGCTCTAAGAAGATAAAAGACCAAGAAACTAAAAGGAAGGGTCTTATGGAGACAAGGAAGAGCATGAAACAAATATTGGAGAAGGTGGATGTACTTCTCAGGGTAGCTAGTACCCTCATCTAGGAGGTTTGGGGAAGAAAACTTAAAATTTTGACTATCTATTTCACAAACCATGGGTTTTTGTTTTATCACTGACAGTTACCATAATAGTTCTTTGCATACATTGGAACAAGTAGGAAGCTGACATTCCCATCATCAACGATTTTTGATGAAGCTGACAGTTCCATCGTCAACTATTTTGAAATAAAAATATAACTCCATTGATATAAGATGTTTTAGGGACGAGAGACGACATTCAATTTGTTAGTGATTTTGAAGCAAGTAGGGAATGCTGACATCTCCATTGTCAGCAAAATTTTGACAGGAAAAAATGATGACATTCCCATCATTAGCAATTTTGAAACAGACATAAAAAAAATGTTTACAGTCAGTCTATCAGCAAAAACTACAATTTGGAAAACTAAGGAAGGTGAAAATGGTAGTATCAGTGAATTTCACAAGGAGGTCCAAATCAAGGAAAAGATCAACATAAAGGTAGATTTGGTGGAAAATCGGTCCTGTTTTGAAGAGGGACTTATTTTTCCAGCTAGGATGTTGTGCTATTAGTTAGGGACCTGTTTCTATTTTCAAGGAAGATAGCTTGAAAGATATTTCGCTTAACCTATATATCAACATCTTTTCTAGCAGATATTTTTAAGAAAAAACTGAATGTATTTAAAGTTTTATTCACGTGCATGAACTTGGAGATATTTAGATATTTTTAAAATTATTGTAATTAATCTAAAGGCTATTATTTTGTAATCAATTGATGTAAGGCCTATAAAGACACTTTTAGAAGAATGAATAAGGGTTGGATTTTACTAAAACATTTGCATTTTGGTATATTTAAGAAGTATTCAAAATATTACAGTTTTTGATGAGAATTTTATAGGAAATTCATGTGTTGTAGTTTCCTGTCAGTTTTCTCTTTGTTATAAAAAATTTCCTTCATGTATGAAAATTTCAGTGTATGAGATCTGGATTCATTTATGTTATTTCTCAAATTTCTCGACCATTAGTATTTGTTTCCTCAATTAGCTATAAATTTTATCTCAGTTATTTTCTTCCAAACTCTCAATTTGTCAAAGGATTTGCTGCTATCATGCTTTTTGTATATTTCTCATTAGATCTGTAGCATCAACTAGACTCCATGCCTAATAGTGTGTTTTAGATACAACCCAACCAAATTTCATTCTAAAAACTAAATTTGGCCACATAACTCAATTGTTAAACCTACTACTACAATGACCTAGAGTAGTTGAATTTTAGGGAGAGATCCATCTACAGGTTGAAGGACCAAATTTCAACCTAAAATAGGTTCGAGGTTACCTTAGAGGTTTTACTGCATCAGGTTTCCTTTAAGAGAAAAAATTTTCGCATCGTTTCCGAGGAATGAGAAGCATATTTTTTCCCCAAAGGATTTGATTGTTAAAGATCAAATCTCTGAGGAAAAACATAGATTTGTATATCAATTTGGCTGCAACATGTTTGCTCTTGCGACTACACATTAAAATCTAAAGGGTTCTTATTGACAAATTTCTGGCTCATACATGCATTTATACTCAGAGGAACCCTGATCCAAATCCACCTCATATTTTTTCAAGCCCAGAAAATTTATTCAGGAAAAAGCTCTTAAGGAAACATTTACGGTCAATTTAGAAATATATTTTTCTCTACCTGCAAAGCTTGAAGCTTTTGAAGACTCAGTGTTAGATATTAAATATTAAAGTAATTTACTTAGATCTAAGTCTGAAAGTAGTCTATCAAATATGGTTCTTGATCCAATAGATATTAAGACCTTCACTCCTAGGCCCTCTATCTCGGAAGTAGAGCTATTACCACAAGATTTTGAGATTTGGTCTCATTTTCAGAAATTAGAACAAAGAGTCCAGGAACTTTAGGAAGCTTCTGCTAAGTCTCCAACTTTTCCTTATTTCATCCCATATTTGTTTGCCTCAACTACTCATATGTGCTCTAGCAGTTTCCAAAAGCATATTCCATCAAATGTTATTCCAACAATCTTAGTGCTTGTGACATCTGTTGTCCTAACTCCTGCTGTTAGTGTAATTTCACATCTCAGATCTATGGCTGCCCGATATGCACCTTTGGATCTTGGAGGTCAGATCCATGACCTCCCTTTGAATTATGGACAATGTCTGATTCAGTTTGATGGTACTGGGTATTATACAACTCAGCAACATCTAGACAAGCTTAATGATTTTATAGATCTAGAAGATGTTGACCATGAGGACGTCAAATTGAGACTTTTTGCACAAAGTCTATCAGGTGAGGTAAATAAATGGTTCAGATATTTACTTGCAACAAGTATCAATACCTTCTAGTAGTTTGAACAATTGTTTCTCGCCAGATGGGAAGTGAAGAAAAATCCCCTGTAGATTTTAGCCGAGTATGATGCCCTTAAAAGGAATCCAGGGGAATCTGTCCAAGAATTCACAGTTAGGTTTAACAAGATCTATAATTTGATTCCAGTTGAGATCAAACCTCCTCTCAGTTTAGCTTTATTACACTATCCTGATGGTTTTGACACTGAGTTGGATTACCAACTCCATGAGAGGAATCCTGTTACTTTAGAGGAAATGCAAAGTAATGCGATTGGAGTGGAGGCCAATTTATTGGCAAAGAAAGAAAAAATGAAGGCTGAAAGGAGAGTATGTTTCAAATAAGATTCATCTTTATCTTCTGACTTAAATTTTGATGTGATGCTAAAAAAAATGGAGAAGTTGGTGGATAAATTAACTCCTCCTCGAAATGAAAATCAACCTCAAGTTAAGAATTCGAATTTCAGAACACGCTAGGCTGCTCAAAATCATCCTATAGAGTAGAAAGGTCCTGAAGAACATCAACCTAATGTTCAATCTCGTTTCCCAGAATCTTTTGTTGATGAGGATATCGTTGATGAAGAAGATTTCCAAATTGGGTGTTTCGATGATAAAGAAACCTAGGTATTTTTCACTAAAGAAGAACATGACATTTATGATGGATGTTCATGAGAAAAATACAACATTCAACTTTGTGATTCAGTTGTTTATCAGCAGGGTTATAATAATGCGATGGCATATTTAAAAAAAAGAAATACAACCTTAGAAACTAGAATGTCCCTATTGTTGGTTTTAAGGGGCTTGACCCAGGTTCAGAGTGTGTTGCGCACCAAAAAAAACCCTCAACCACTGGCCCTTTCGGTAATGACGTACAAGCACGTCGAAGTCTCACCCGAAGTAGTTATCGGAGGTTCTAGAACCAGGTTTCCACAACCGAAGGGATATCTGTGAAGTGGCACCGTGTATTTACTTCTATTTTATATCAATCTTATAACTTTGCATGCATAAGAATTTCGCACAAATGATTAATTTAACAAAAACACATAAACTCTACAAATAACAATATATCTTACAGTTCTTCACATAATTCAGTGAAAAACATACATAATCAGATACATAACAATAGACAATTAATATGTACAAAGATACAACACTTCGCCAAAAATTCCTCTTTATTAAACAAAACTTCAATTGCATTCACTTCTTTGACTTGCACACTTGGCTATAGGCGGTCTGTGCACTTAGCTACAGGTGGTTTGCACACTCAGTTTTAGGCAGTCTGCACACTCAGCTGCAGGCGGTCTGCACACTTAGCTATAGGTGGTCTGTGCACTCAACTATAGGTGGTTTGCACACTCAACTACATATTCTTCAAGGTCTTTGTGCACTCAATCGTGGAGCCTTCTCCAAAACTACATACTATAGACACAAATACAAATATTAAACTCACTTATTCTCCTATTCCAATTATATTAGATTATTCTTTTCAAAGAATTACATATCCTTTTATAAAATTCATCTATACAAAAACCATGGTCCACATACCATGAATCCATAAAGAAAGGTCTACTACCCAATACCAATTACAAAATAAGGGCTTTATCCCATCTCAAAAGCCTTAAAAGTTCGCGCGATGAATATATTTTCACCAGCTCCACTCCTTTTGCTAGGACTTTTAGCCAAAACTTGGAACAAGGTGGGCCATGCCCAATAAGTCCCCAACAATCACCCACGACTCATCCCAAGTCACTCATCTTCAACATGCTTGATCTTCACTGTGATCTTGTTGTATACTACATTGTAATGTTGGAGCATTTCCTCCACTAACTTTTCTTCCTGCTGCGCCTCCTTCAGTAAAGCTTCTGTAGTAGAGCCAACGGTCTTCTGCAGTAGCTCTGCTTCCCTTTTCTTCAATTCCTTTAGCCTTTCATCCATTTCTTGGGAAATTTCTAGGGCTTCCTCCTGCCACGATTGAGTCTTCTCCTACAAGATCTATGCTTTCCTCCATAGATCATCTATTTGTGTCTAGAGGTTATTTCCTTCAGAAATGATGGCAAGCCTCTGCAAGATTATTAAGGTCTTCATAGCTGCCAAGATCTCATCATGTCACTTCTTCTTGGCATGTAGTTCCTCCTCAATATTCAAGAAGTTTGGATGCTCCTATATCAAGGTCCAAATCTACATTGTGTCATTGAGAAACTTCCCACAATCTACCACCGTATCAGATATGCCTTTTAATGCTGCACTGAGGTCTCTTTGTCTCTACTCCCAAACTCTGGTGGCGTACTTGGTTGCAACCTTATTTCTAGCCCTGATACCTTCACTTCATAATCAAATTTCAGCTTAGCTATAACATTCTTTAAGTCCTTGATCACGAGGGCAAGATTCACAACCTTTTTTGTTGGTGCTTCATTCTTACAGACCTTCACACCCAGAACTATGCTGCAAGTATCAATAATGGTCTTCTATAACTGTTCTTGTTGCTACCTTGCTTCCTTCCTTTCCTTGCCCACTTGCTTCAACTCCTTTTGCATCGTTGCTTTCTCTGACTCCACGTTTTGTTTTAACAACGACATACGCTTCTCTCGTTCCTGCATCTCTGTGATGATTCCTTGATGAAATTCATGAAACACTTGGAGGGGTAGCATAGAGACATTCATCTGGACATTGTGCCATGCCTTGGATCACCCTTCAAAATTCAGTGCCCCAGCTAGCACATGTAACATCCTTATTCCAAAACTCATTTCTAGTCTCTATTCTTACTACGATGGCTAGGTTATCTTTTCTAGTTGCTTTATTTCTTGTGGCAACACCTTCAGCTCCGTGATGCCCTACTTTACCTCAGCCAACATCGCTTTACAGTGATCATCAATCGTGTCCCAAGTATCTGTGTTAATGTCCTGGATTTTCTCTGCTATCTCATTGATTTCCCCATTAGTGAGGACAAGCAAAAATTCACCCTTACTCTTATTTGCATTTTTCTTCTTTCTTGGATACATTTTTACCACAAAGGGTGAACCTTCTGATACCTCTGCATTGCTCTGGTGTTCTTCGTGTTCCTACCCTCCCACTGTTTCTTTTGTTTCCTCATCGAAATTCTTCTTACTTCTACCCGCACCCTGTGAGGTACCTTTCTCTGCTCCATCTCCTCCAGCCGCTCCACCTAGTGGAGTCATCCATACCTCTAGCTAATCCCGCATTACTACGAGGAGTTCATCTTACATTACCAGGTATGGCAATGGATGCCATGTCTCTGTTGGATCTTTCCTTGCTTTCACATATGCCATGTGAATGTCTGCCTTGAACTCTGTAATATGACGGTATTGTTTATACAAGTTCAGTGATAGTCTAGGATATTGGTTCACCACCATATGTAGATTCATTGCCATGACTACAAAGAACATATTTTTCTCTATTGCGTGCATCGGATCCTTCGTAAACCATAGCGAAGCATACATCACTTCTTCGAATACATTCACTTCAACAGTAAAAAATTGAGAATATTCTGGCTTCTTTGATGTAATAAGTGTAGTAAGAATTAACAACTAGGCATAGTGTAAGGTCTTTCCTTCTTCCTATCCATCCCTGCAATCCATCAAAAAATCCTAACATAGATAAGAAGCTCAGTTGAATTGGACCCTTGTGCTGCACTGTTCTGCTAATGATACTACTGCTGCAGGCACTTCATTGGCCTTACACTTCCTCATGATCTCCCTCGCTAAGATATGTGCGGTGAAGCGCACACCCTGGTCCTCGATGGAGTTTATCTCATATTTGTGAGATTTATTTACTGACCTGAAATTTTCTTTCATCATCTAGGCCATCTCCTTATCTTTGTTTTTACCCACAAATTCATCTGCAGGGTCCTTTCCTTGATATGGCAGCACTACTATTTTTTTGATGAGCATCTCATCAATTAGGATCCTCGTTCCTATCCAAATGCAATCATCATGCACTAGTGCAAGGAGTTGTCACACACAGATTGTATTGAATGGGCGTTGACTGAAGTGTGGCACATTCAACATGTTAGAAGCCCTGCTCTTTGAACTCTTGCAACCCATTCGTGTGGTTCTAATCTTGTAACTTTGCTATCTGGGTAGTAAACTTTCTTTAGGTACCTATTGGGCTCAAATTGGGGGAATTCACTTCTGTCATTAAAATCCCAGTCTTCCAATTTAAGCCGGGGTATATTCCCCAACCCTTTTCCTTCAAAAGGCACCTACTCTGGAAATAGTGGTGTGTAGGTAGAAAATTTGCCTTCTTTTGGCTCCCTAATCACTTTTGCGCTCGACTTTCTTGGTGGCATGTATGCTGGGAGAACAAAGGGAATCTACGCATCCTTTATCTCCTTACACTGAAATTCAACTTCTTCCTCACTGTCATGGACCTATTGAGATCCCTCATGCTACATTGGTCTCTTTCCTTTTTGCATAAGCGTTTTCTCCTTGTCCTCCGTGTTCTTCGTCCAAACTTCCTTCTGTGTCTTGTTCCATGGTGACATTCTCAATTCTGCTACAAAGGCCTCAACTGGTCTCTTCTCCTTCATCTTTTGTGGCTGCAACTATGGTTGTGCCTACAGTACCTTCCTTGGCAACCTTAAGCATGTTGGGGACATAGGTACATTTTCTCATGCAGTATTTCTTGCTTGTGACTCCATGATACTAGCTAGCCCTCTGTGCTTAAATATTCTAACCAACCCTTCTAGTTCCTCTCAGACATGCAATAACTCTTCTTTACTTAGGTAGAATTTCTGATATCTCTTAGGCAACAAAGTGTAAAATGTGGAGCAGGATGTAGTAATTATAACAATTTTGAATTCCAAGACTCATGTTTGGCTCTAGATTTGGTTCAATAATGCAGGAATGGGCTAGATACATCCAGTTGTGGTTCATAAATGATTTTCTACTACGCCCTTCAACGGTAATTTCTTTTAAACAATGCCTTTTTTTCCTTCTAATTTTCATATTTGCAGCTAACTTCGTCTGAATTACCCTTTGGCGCAGTCACCTTTTCTTCGTTGTAGCTCCTTTGGACTTCATCATACTCCTAAGTATCGTGCAACAATCTTCCTTTGCCGACGTCCCTTCCTATAGAGTAGTTTATAGTCACGTGCCCACTTTCTACTATAGGTGGCACTAAGACTTTCTTTCCTTCATTTTTCAATGCGAAGCTCCAAGGAAAAAGTCATCCCTATATATATTCAATCTACTACCATTCACTCGTCTTGGAATCATCTAACCATTAAACTTCACGAGCTGAACATCACCACCATCTGAAATGTTCTTGATGATATATGGCCCCAACAAATGCATTTTAAATATTCCTGGGAACTTCACGAACTTACTGGCATATAATAATATAAGAACCCCTTCATGAAATATCTTCTTCTTGATGTGTGTATCATTCCAGACTTTCTCCCTTGCTTTCTACACCTGTTGATGGAATCCTACTATGAATCTGTCTTCTTCTAAAGCTAGTATCTGTGACATTCTCTCATTCATCATGTCGGGGTCTGCCATATTTGTGACAACTGCAATTCTTAGACTTGGCACAATGTATTCCATTGGCATAACTGCTTCTTATCCATATACCAACCTAAAAGGTGTCTGCCTAGCTAATTTATTGCATGTCGTTTTGTATGCCCACAACACCACTCGAATCCTCACGTCCTAGTCATATTTGTTTATGTTACACACCTTGGTCAATGCATTTTCCAGAATCTTATCGAAAGCTTCCATTGTCCCATTTTCCTGAGGATGATAGGGAGTGCTATTCTGATGGTAAACTTGGAATTCCTTAGTTAGTGCTTCAATCATCTTATTCAAAAAATGTGTCCCTTGGTCGCTCATCAAGATCTTTAGACAACCAAATCTAGACAATATATACTCGAAAATGAACTTCACACCAGTTTCTATGCTACAATCCTTTATCGTTTTTCCTCATCCCACCTTGTCAAATAATTAGTTGCGGTGATGATGTATCTTGCACCAGTCCTTTTCCCCAACATAATGATAGGTTGAAGAAATTCAATTGCCCATTTATCAAAATCCTGCAAAGTCACCCAGGGTACTAGTGGCATTTCATCCCTTCTAGATGGATTTCCTGTCCTTGAAATAAATCACATGCTTGACAAAAGTCTTTTGCTTCCTTATGCACTATAGGTTAACATAACCCGACTCAATTTTTTTTATGCAATGGATTTTCCTTCATAATGCCCACTTGCGACTCCTCCATGAGATTTTGCCATAATGTTCTGTCTTTCATTTTCAGGGACGTATCTACGTAGTACTTCATCCGGTTCCATTTTATACAACTGTCCCACAATCAGCGAAAAATAAGTTGCTCAAACCACCAATTCCTTCTTTTGCTTTGTAGTGTACTCCACGGGTGCCATTCATGTGGAGAAAAAATGAATAATATCCATGAAGTGATCATCTACGACTTTAATTGCAAACTTTTATGCATTAGACAAATTATCTTCAATATTCGTAGGTTCTTCTCCTGTCTCTATCCTGGATAGGTGATCAGGCCCAACATTTAACCTTCTCGGCTTACTATAACTTCGAAGTCATATTATTGGAATAATAACAACCATCGATAGATCATCCCTCCCAAAACAGGCTTATTCACTAAGTACTTCAGTGTAGAATGATCTGTAAACATTTTAAAATGTGGCCCCAACAACTAATGTCTGAACTTTTATAGTGCATACACCATGGCTAACCCCTCCATTTCTATCGTGTTGCAATTATTTTCTATCTTAGACAACTTCCTGCTTGACAATTCAATGAGATTATCAATATCCCCTACTCCCGGTTGTGCTAATACTACTCCCAAAGCTATGCAAGATGCATCAACATGCACATGAAATTATTTCTTCCAATCTAGAAAAACTAGAATTGGCGCAGTTACCATTTTTACTTTCAACATTTCCAAGCTCTTCTCACATTCTTCATCCCACTGGAAAGTCACATCCTTCTTCATCAACTTCTCCATCGACATAGTTATCTACACATATCCTTTTATAAACTTCTTGTAGTAACCAGTGTGTCCTAGCATAGTACGTAGTTGTCTTACTATTTTTGGTGCTGGCAGGTTCACAATGACTGTGATCTTCACCAGATCTACCATCAATCCTTGTTTACAAACCACATGTCCCAAAAATATTCCAAATGGCGCACAAAAGATGCACTTATTCAGGTTCAATGATATTTGATACTGCCTACATGTATCTAACATCAACCTCAAGCTCAACACATGCTTCTTTAATAACCCAAATACTGTCCAATCATCGAAGTAAACTTCCAAAAATTTGTGTATATATTCCTTGAAAGCTGCAATTACAACTCTAGAGAAAATAGTAGGCACATTCTTCAACCCAAAAGGCATCACTGTATACTGATAGGAGCCCCATTATGTGGAAAACGTTGTCTTATGTCTATCTTCTAGTGAAATTATGATCTGATCAAACCCTAAGAAGCCATCTATAGGAGAGTAAGCCTCTTGTCATCCTACATTATCCAACACTTCATCTATGAATGGTGTAGGGAAAGGGTCATGCAGGAATGCATCATTCAAATTCCTCAAGTCCACATAGATTCTAATTTCCCCTTTTGCCTTCTTCTCCTGAACTACCATGGGGCTTATCCATTCATACTCTTCGATAGGTTCAATTATCCCTGTTGTTAACATCTTGTCCAATTCTTCTTTTACACTTTCCTTATATTTTGGGTTCAGTCTATAAGGCCTCTTCTTAATAGGATTCACATCAGGCTTCAATGAAATCCTCATAACTCCCAAATCCCCTATGATGCCTTTAATGTATGAAAATTAAGTGGGAAACAACTCTTGGTATTCATGCAACAAATCTATTATCTTGCTGATAGTGTCGTCATCCCAGTAGTATCTTATGGTCACATATTTCGGCTCAGCTTCTGACCCTATATTCACCTTCCTCGTCTTTAATGGCCTTGTTATATCATGCATCTCTATCTCATGTCCATTTACTTCGCGATGTCCTTCTGACTCTTTGATGTCAATGTTGCGAGTATCTTCGTCCTCTTCTGTAGTGAGATTATAACATCTATCACATTTCGGATCTATGCAGCCCAATCAGGTTACCAGATAACTGGAACTTTGTTTTCAAATTTCTTTTTGCTTAACTATATTCAACACTGCATCTATATGTGGGCAATCATCTTCAAATCTGAATGTAATCACAAACCCATCCACCATTTCCTCCCAGCTAGCAGTGCCATGTTGAAGTTTAGTTTCCGAATACCAGTTCCGAGGGATCGTTTTCAAGGTATGGATGAACCCATGCACCCATTCTTCTTGCAGAATTTCTCCACATGCTAGCATACAAAGTTGTATGTGGTCCCTAGGATCATTCTGGCCATCATACTTGTCTATGAGCTCTGTTTCTACTTGTCCAAATCTTACCCACATCAACCTTCTACATTCTTACCAATTTCCTATATTCTTCTTATGCATACCCCACCATCTAGCAGGCATAGCCCTCAATGCTTGATCTAGTGCTAACAGTCTCTGACATTTTGGTACCCACCTTTCATAATCTTTAAATAAAGTATTTACATCACCCAAACCATCATATAAAGTTAAGTCACGTACCTCAGTTGTCATGCAACACACTACTTTAGTGATCCTTGCACATCGCCTTGTAGACACTTCATGCAATCTATTCTGCTAGTTCTCCAATTCCTCTTCTGAATTTGAGGTACAAGAACTATCTTTCTCCTAAGTTAGATTTCCATCTGTAGTGGGATTGATCCATTCCTCTTCCTTTGTTTTGATCTAATAGATATTATCAACATTATCCGTGCTATATTCCTCTTTGACAGGTTCTATATACCTCGCCCCTTCTGCTGGATCCAATGGAACAATAACCCTCATACTATTGCTTTTGAATATCATTTTCCTTTTCTTTAGATTAATTATATACATGTTGGAAAATTCCCAATCCAATCCAAGAAATGCATGGTAAGGATGACAATCATATACTATCTCAATTACTTCGAAGTCACTGGTAGTACGCACTCTATTGATGTCCACTGTGACATTAGAAAACCTTCCTAGGGGTAATATTTTCTGTTGATTTGCCATCTTTAGCTAAATAGTAGACCATTGCAGCTTCAGCTTACCCATCAATTCCTAAGTCAACCTTGGCAAGACATTGGCATTAGATATCAGATCTACGATAACTTGATCCACGTCACACTCTCCAATTTGCGCTGTAAGCCTCATTTATTTCCTTGTTCTCTTCTTGTGTCTATGCATATTATTCACTATGTGCATATCACTTTGTGGTATCTCCTTAGAAGTAAAAGAGTCTATCAATTCCTATAATCCCTCCACAACCTTCTTATTCCTCAACAACTTCATGTAGGTATGTAGAAAAGAATTCAAGACATTTAGATCCACCTCCTGTGTCACAACTGGTACTATCTCGTGGTTATCCTTCCGAGTCAGATGCACGGTAGAGTTCGAGGTCCCATCGTCCATAAAGCTTCACCTTGCCTCCATGAATGCTTACTTTTAGTTCAAGACATCAAATGCAGGAGCCTTTTGAGTAGTTTTCCCTATCCATGTTGCTTCAACTTCCTTTTTTCCATTGGCCTTATCATTCCCAGTCGCGGTTTCACTTCTTGTTACAATGTCGATGTGCGGTTGATCTTCTCTTGGCTCAATAGTCATCATTTGAACATTTCTTGCAAGCTATTAGTTTATTTTCTCCTATGTATTCACAATGAGGATGAGATATTCTTCTGTGACATGATCAAAATACTTATAGTAATTACAGGTTGTCGTCGGGTTCTGAAAATCTCTCGTGAAGTGGCCTGCCTGTCCATAGTTATAGCATATAATTTGGCCTCATCCTCGACCAACTCCTCATCCTCGTCCTTGTCCTTAAAATCATCCTGATCCATCGTGTTGGCCTTGCTCTTCATGTACATGTCCTTCGGCTTGCAGTCTATAACTATCAGCAGTGTGCTCCATCATTAAGTCATAACTCCAACAATTTTTCTCATCATGGCCTACTGATCTATAGACATTACAAAACAACTACTTCGGGGTCTATAAATATTTTTGTAATAGATAGAAGTATTTAGAACAATGTAGATCTCATGTTCTACAAATATTGCACCACAGACTTATACTTAAAGGATTAGGCGCTCCACTTGCAATATAATATCTGAATACGGGGAATTGATCCTTATAATGACCTTCTGCTTTGCACTTCATACACCACACTTCTGATCTTTCTTTACCTTTATTTAGATCCTGCAATTCTAGGGTCGGCGTATCTAGTTGATTGTGTATCTGTTCTACTCCTACATGAGTATCTCTAACTGGCGAAGCTTCCAACTTCATCACAATATCCAATGCTTCAACTTGCGTCGTGATATTCTACTGTGTCAATGGTAACCTAATATGTGTCAGTAGCGTGGATATGAACCATTCCTTATGTTGTTGTGGGGGTATCTCAAATCTCACTTGACCCATCAAAACCTTGAATCACTGATCCAATTCCCACACAGATTTAGTCGGTGCTTGCTTGATCTCTTTCAACTTTGTGATACATTGCGATTCTGATTTTGGCTTCTTGAACTCTGCTACCAAGGCCTTCTTAATTTCATCAAACGTAGCATTTGGATTACTCGCAAATTATTTCATATGCCATGTCAACACCCTCTCCCTCAGTGACGTGATGAGCTATGCCTTCTTTACATCATCATTATTAATCAATCTTACCATCCATACTACATCATCTATGAACCAAAACTGGTCAGGGTCCTCTGTTCTAAAGACAGGTAGCTTAATGTCATCAACCATTCTTCTTCTTCGGGGGCTAGGTGGAGATGGGGGTGGAGGTGGAGGTGTAGGGGAAGTATGGGGAGAGGAATGGGGTGTGAGGGGGGTGGATGGATGGGGAAACCCAAATACACCCTGATTCTTTTCAGCCCTTGACTTCGACATGCCATCAGGATGGGTGGGGTAATATCTCCGGGTTGAAGGGTTATTTATTTCTTCTTCATTCTCAGATCCCAATAGAGGGCTATAGTCAACCTCAATAAAATTCTTCGGATCTATTATATATCATTTTCCACTGCACGTAGCTCCTAGTTCTGACTTATTTATTCTTTTCCCAATCATTAATCTGACTACATCCACAAAATACATTTTTCACACAATAACATCTTAATCCAAAGCTTCAAAGAAGTTAAAATCTTACCTCGTGGTCCTTCGAATAATCTTCGTTCAACTTCGCTATAGGACACGATTTGGTGGATTGTGAACTCAATGATAAATCCTCCCAAAATGCTATCGATTTAGAAATAAACAACCCTTGAGATACTATTATTGATTCTCCTAAGCCGCTGTATCAAATCAGGGTTCCATTCCTTAGGTTCATCACTTTTAAAATAGTTCTTATGATTAGCTAACTTAGATATCCACTCAAGAAATTCAATGTGGAATGAACCAAAGAAAATATCATATTTATCTTCTAATATATATCTATGAAATAAAGCTTTAGTAGATAGATGTGGGTTTCTGTTCTCTTTTTATACAAATTCTCTTTCTTTCTATTCAACCCACTCCTGGAGTTCTTTCTTCGACGAACGCCAAATCATATCCCGGTCCTGGTAACAGAACCATTTGTTGGTTTGAGGGGGCTTGAACTAGGTCCAGAGTGTGATGTGCACCAACAAAACCCTCAACTACTGACCCTTTTGGAAATGACCTACAAGCAGGTCGTAGTCTCACCTGAAGCAGTTATGGGAGGTTGTAGAACCAAGTTTCCGCAACTGAAGGGATATCTAGAAAGTGGCACAGTGTATTTACTTCTACTTTATATCAATCTTATCACTTCACATGCATAAGAACTTCACAAAGATGATAAATTTAACAAAAATGCATAAACTCTACAAATAATAGTATACCTTACAGTTCTTCGCATAATTAAGTGAAAAGCATACATAATTAGATACATAACAATAGACAATTAATATGTACAGAGATACAACACTTTGCCAAAACTTCTACTTTATTAAACAGATCTTCAATTACATTCATTTCTATTTTGTGCACCTAGCTATAGGTGGTATACACACTCAGCTGCAGACTCTTCAAGGTCTCTGCACAATTAGCTACGGAGCCTTCTCCAAAACTACAGAATAGAGATGTAAATATAGAGATTCAACTCACTTATTCTCCTATTCCTATTAGATTAGATTATTCCTTTCAAAGTATTACATATCCTTTTATACAATTCATCTATACAAAAAACATGGTCCACATACCATGGATCCATAAAACAAGGAATACTACCCGATACCCATTACAAAATAAGGGATTTATCCCATCCCAAAGCCCTAAAAGTCCATGCGATGAATATATCTTTGCCATCTTTGCACGGTCTGCTCCTTCTTTCGCAAGGTCTTTTACCCAAAACTTGGACCAATTTGGGCCACGCCCAACACCTATCAAAGCTCTGCCACAAAAGACAACAACTGAAAAACAAGTTGAACCTAGAAAAGAGATATTGAAGAAACGAGAGGAGCCTAAGAAGGACAATTCGAGAAAAGCAGAAGAAGTAAAAAAGGAGACCAAGGTTTCAGAAAAATCAGTCAGCCTTTAGTTTGGAATATGAAATCAGTAAGTTGAATGTATCCATTCCTTTTGCTGAAATTTTGAGAAATGAGCAATATAGGAAAATAATTTTTACTATGATTAAAAGTTCACAAACTGATCAAGTCAACATAAATTCACAAGATTCTTTAAACCTAGATGATGATGCTCTTGAATTTTTTTTTGGTCCACATGTCACTAGTTTAAACGACGATCTTCCCCCATTTTATGTAAGTTTGAATGTACATGATATGATCCTTCACAACACTATGTTAGACTCTGAAGCATCACGTAACCTCATGCCTAAGTTGGTCATGGACCATCTAGGACTCCAAATTACCAGAACCTGCAAATATTTTTTATATTTTGATTCCAAAAAAGTAAAATGCCTAGGGATGATAAAGGATTTAGTTGTCACCTTAGCTCAGCGTCCTACTAAGAGTGTATTGATGGATATAGTAGTAGCAGATGTTCCAACCAGATTTGGCATGTTGTTATCCTGAGCTTGGGCAACAAGATTGGGAGGAAATTTACATATGGATATTTCCTATGCTTCTATCCCATTGTTTGGTGAAATGAAAAGATTATATTGAGAGGTCCAAATGACCTATATGGTGAGCAGTGGAAACCAACCGGATAATCATCCTATATATTCAGTGGACACAAAACTAGGATCACAATTTTTCTTCAATGATTTCTATTTTGAGGGAGAAACATCAACACAAAATGAAACTAATATTCAACAAGAACATGTTCAAAATTTTTTAGATGAGTCTGGAAATTACACTTTGATGGCTCTACTTGCGAGGAGGGTTCTGGAGTAAGAGTATGGATTGTTCCACTAGATTGTACAAGAAAATTACACTAATTTAAGTTGGATTTTGACTGTACAAATAACGTGGTAGAATATGAAGATCTCATTATTGGGCTAAATATGTTAAGAGAGAAACAAGTGAAGAAAACTCACATGTATGGGGGTTCAAAGCTGATTGTGAGCCAAGTCAAAGGTACCTATCAAACTAAGCATATGAGAATGAGAGCCTACAGGAATGAGGTATGGGATTTATTTTATAACTTCTTTTATGAACATGAAATCTCACTGGCACCAAGAGAGGATAATGGAATTGCAGATTCTTTAGCAACAACTGCTAGTGCATTCAAGATGTTAGACATACGTCTTCTATTATGGATAATACCAAGCACTGGAATGTGTTTGAAGATGATCAAAAAATTAAAACATTTCTTGAAAGAATAGATGAATTTCTTAGCACTCCAATAGAAAAACATGAAGATGAAACTACAGATAATATGTTGGGCATGGAATCCCCCCACAGCATGTTTTGGGGCTCAAAACCCAAGTTTTAGTCAAAGGTGTTGTAAGACTCCGCGATTTGCAAGTGTAAAGCACGAAGTATAGGTTAAGTCATAGGGTTGTTCGCCCTAAAGTAATGTAATGTAATGTAAAGACATGTTGGCCTACTCATGGTCCATGGACAATGGGATTGTATAAATAGAGAGAGGCTCTAAGTTGTAAAGGGAGTGAAGGAAGAAGAGAAAATAATACAAATGGTTCAAGCTTAGAGTAGAAGTATAAGTGTCCTGGGTCGTAGTAGTAGTAGGAGGCTCTGCAGCTGAGTGCACAGAGGTCTAGTAGAGTCCGCAACTGAGTGCACAGGGTGGTGTCAAGTCTGTAATCTGAATTGAAGATTAATAAAGAGAAGTTGATTCCTATTTTTGTGTATCTACTATCCATTGCTTTCTTTATATTTATATTGTTTTATTTATTGCGCACACTGATATGATTGCTAAATATGCTATAATAATCATTAGTCTTTCATAAACAAGTTAAGTAATAAGATAATAACAAATTAAATAGAAAGGAACTTGGGTATTGTATGGGTTGCACCCCGAATAGGGCTACGTGGAAGCAGCACCGTGGGTTGTGAAAGAATAGCAAGTGCGCATAGCGACGGGTCAGACCGCAGACCTCCAGAAGCCCATCAAACATCCCCAGGGTGCAGAAACCTAGTTCTAGCACCCTCCCATACTACTTTGGGTGAGACCTCAGTCCGTGCTCCACGGACTATCGCTGAAAGGGCCAGTAGTATCGGGATTTTCTTGGCTAAATCACCTCTGAACCTGGGTCAGGACCATACAAGCCAACAAATGGTTCTGTTGCCGGGACCGAGATCTGCATAAAGGATGTCTGATGTCGCGCCACTGGAATCCAATGAAGAAAGAAATTGAAGATTGGTTGGACAAGAAGATTCACGAGTTCACGACGTAAGAAAATAGAAATCCGTGAGTATCTAAGGAATAATGGTTGGAGCGCTTCTTGTATACGGAAATCCACGAAATTTTCTTTGCATCTTTTCCTTCTGAGCTGTATGAGTGGATCACGAAGTTAGTAGACAACCAGGGAAGGTGTAGACTCGACAAACCAATAGTGTGGACTCAGGAATTAGTGCGTAGAATAGAAGCATCAGGAGATAAGATAGTGTGAGTTGTGGACCATTGGCTCAACCAAATAACAGGAGGATTTATCACTGACTTCGTGGAAAACATGACTGTCAGCTAAAGTGAGGCGAAACGACGTTTTCTCAAGGGACCACGAGGTAAGTATATTAAAACTTTGAATGCTTGGATTAGGATGCAATTGTGTGAAAAGCAGGTTATGTGAATAAATTAATGTTTGGGACTACGCGAAGCAGGAATATCTACAGAAGCGGAAGTAGTGAAGAGTTATAAAACAATCCCTTAATTTCACCCTTTCGGGAAAGTGAGGAACAACTGGCGAAAGTTTCTTCGAGAAGCACGGTTAGTCTGATAAGGCAGCGCATTCTGCGTTTACCACCTCCACCCACACCGCCACCTGTCTCACCCTCCTCACCTCCATTTCCACCCACCCCACCTTTGCCACCAACACAGTTCAGTATGGTGAATGCGATCAAACTACCGGTATTCATAGGAGTGGGAAATGAAGATTCAGACCAATTCTGGTTCGTGGTAAGAGCAGTATGGGAAGCACAGGGCGTTATGGATGATAATATTAAAAAGGCTACGCTGGTGAGAATGCTGCAGGATCGCGCATTAACATGGTATATCAAGCATTCTAATGACCACCCAAATGCAGAAATCATAGAGATCCAGGCCATGCTGAATAGGGAATTTAGCAAGCCAAAGTCAGAAAAACAATCAATCATCAAGTTTAAGGAGATCACGATGCTCCCAGGTGAGACCTCGTGGGATCTGGACAAAAGGTTGAGGAGTACTATTCACGAAGCTAATATGACATTAATGGATGCACATCATCGTGCATGGTTTGTGGCCTCACTCATGCCACACTTAAGGATGGCACTGTCACAGCAAAAACTTTCCACCGAGGCCGAAGCATTGGAAATGGGAATGAGATTACATGAGAGCTCTATACAAGACCCTGGGTTGGGAGTCCAACAAATCCACATGCAACTACAGAATCTGTGTTTGGAAATGCAATGTTTGAAACAAGACAGTACACCTCGAATGGAGGTGTGTGAGGAAGTACGGTGCATAAAATGGAAAGGCCAAGGGCACGAAGAGGACCACTATCCAGTGTTCACGAACTACTTGGCAGGAGGAGGGCCGATGCCATTAAGACCGGAGGCACAGGTAGGGCTGAGCACAACATCTTCCCTATGGTGCACGATCTACCAGATAGGAGGAAAACACACTATGGACAATCATCATCTATTGCAGAAGTATATGCAGACGTCCCAACAATTGTTTTGTAATTTCTGTAGGTCGGTAGGCCATGATGAACGCACCTGCTGAAGCTATGAACTAATGATGGATCAGACTCCTACCTACAGGGTGCAGACCGAAACATGAGCCCTCGACCCAAATGCAGGGATGGCGTGCGCTGGATTTCAGGGGTGCGGTCGGGGTCGAGGTGGAATGGGACCAAGAAGGGGTTGCAGACAACTAATTTGTTACAATTGCAGAGGGACAGGGCACTATGCCCGTGATTATACAAACCCAACAAGAATATCATGTTGGTACTGTACAAAGTTTGATCATGAGGCAGAAGACTGCCCTTTGCTAATAGAAAGGATGCGTGAAAGGGGGGTACTTCTGCCCCCTTCGACCCAGAATTTACAAATGATGAGGTCTGAGCCACGCAAAGAAGACCGAAATGTAGACATGATGCTCAGGAGTAGTATGACCACAGGAGATGATAAAGGGAAGCAGCCAAAAAAAGTGCGTGGGTTCGCAAGGCTCCTACAAAGGAACCTGAATTTGATTTAGAACACGCAAAGGGGACATTCATGGAAGCTAAGAAGAGCTTCAAGGAGGCCTCCACTTCAGGTAGTAAGGATCAACTAGAACCAGGAATGGATCCTTATATGCTCACTACCTTTCTGGAGACATGCATGAAACTGTTGCGCGACAGCAAGGTGGTTAAAGGACTACAAGAACTTATCACTAGGTGCACAGGGTTAGGAGAATCGCGCGTGGTCCGAAAACTTGGAAAGCATGCATTGTGCACAAGAAGGGAAATGAGGTTGACTGTGCAAATAGGTGAATACGAAATGGATTAGGTAATCTTGGATCTGGGTTCGGATGCAAATGTACTACCAAAGAAAACATGGGAACGCATTGGTAGACCTGCGTTATAATGGTTCCCTATTCAGTTACGAATGGCGAACCAACAAAAGATTTTTCCCATGGGAAGATTGCAAGGGGTGACAATCGATATTGAAGATGCAAGCATGCAGGTGGATTTTGAAGTGATAGAGATTGTCGATGACAACAATCCCTATCCAATGCTACTAGGAATAGACTGGGCCACCGATATAAATGGAGTCATAAATATGAAGAAGTACAAAATTACCTATGAGAAAAAGTCACTACGCTTGTTAGTACTGCTAGATCCAGCCGAAGCAGCGTGATACACTGAACCAATGTGCGATGATGATAGTGATGACGATCTCAATTGTATTTACAAGATAACTGTGCAAGAAGAATATTGGGTGAATCCGACTACATATGCAAGGATTTCATGGGAGCGCGAAATCTCCTGCACTTCAGATTCAGACGAAGAGATAGAGGGATGGCAGAATCGGCTGCATGAAGTAACAACACTTAATTACAACATGATGATTAGATCATTGTGTTGTGTGACAACAAAGGAAAGGGAGCTTATGACATATGATGGATTAACAGTGGTGGATGAATTTCTAAGCAAATTTGAAAGCGCAGTTCCAGAACAGTAGCAGTTCGATGCACTGAAGTGGGCATTATCCGCAACACCTGCACGAGGTGGAGTATGCATCAAGGAACTTTTGATGATTGGTGCGAATGCAGAAGTATGATGCACCTACATTTTGGAAAACCCCAACTTTGAACGAAAGCCAATTAGCAGGGGTAGAACAACTTATGCACCCACCTTTTCGGATGGGTATAGACATATGCTGTACAGTCCGCACAATCGCACACCAACCCCAAACTAGAGAATCAAAACAAACCATGGCAGCAGGAAAGGTGACGCACACTACCAATTCTCCACGACAAGGCATTCGATAGGGTGTGTGGAGCACTGAACAAGGTTCACCAGGCAAGACGAACTGATTGGGACCTGCGACTACCTGCGGTTCAATGGGCTTATAGGACCATGTGAAAAACCCTGAACATGGAGAGGATTCCAAATATGCGAAACAAAGTAAAAAATGTAATTTTTGAAGAGAATAAAAAAATGAGTCTACACGTAATCACTCATGCAGTTGTGATAGTATGCGATGGCTAGGAGGAAGAAATCACACATCTACGTGAGGACAAACATGTAAGGATTCAGGAAGCCATTTGGTGAGGGAACCTTAGACTTTGCAAACTCGAACATGACCGTACGATTGAGGAAGAAAAGCATTTGGGTGGACGCTGAAATCAAAAGGCTGGAAAACAAGATCACACAAGCATGTCTCGTCAATAAACCAAGGATGACAAAGCAAGATACAAATGACCATACCACTGCATTAGAAGATTGTTGCCAAGAGTTTATGACTCTGCTGCCATGGCTACACCTACACCTCACCAAATGCAGTAACCAGGGAAGCACACTACATACAATAGAACGCGCGACGTCGGTGGTCGCGCAGACAATTGAGGAGTTTCCATGGTCTATGCTGGAAGGTGAATTGAAGTCTCGCATAGGTGGTATGACCACTTGACTAGCCATAGGGAGCACAGTCTCAGCGCTCTAGATAGTTGAAAGAGAGCCCAAGACTCTGAAAGAGTCTATTTGGGGGCTGCGTGATGAGGGAGGTGCGCGCAAAATCACCAGGACACAAGGTTTGCACCCGCACAAGGGGGGCTGCATTGCCATGTGGGTAGGTTGGGAAGTAAATATTGGTGTCACTATACATGATGAGATGTCAAATTTAAGGAAAAACAGAGCGAGCAGTGGGCATTTAAGACACGAATTAAGGGCTAGATTTGGGGAAATCTGCCGCCAAGAAAGAATTCATGGCCTAGAATTGGGGGGAACGGTCGGATTTGAATTCAAAAGGCACCATAAAATTCCAGGGGCTAACCACGAGACAACACTTGTTCATTTGAGATTTGAACAGTTCATTAGAGCACAGAGTGTTGAGCACCGAGCAATATTTGAGCCCCGAAGTTTTTGAACAACCACAGAAAACTCAAGCAAGATGACAACTACTAGGAGAGGTTTGGGATTTGCAGAAGGAACCACCGACGAGGATGCACAGAACCCCATGGTGCATGATGTTCCCAGAAACATTGGGGTCACGTCGGATGTCCTGAAATCGCCTCGGACACCGAGGCCCAAGAAAGATAAGCAGGTGGTGGGACCATTTCACATGTCCCCAAGAAATCCACGGTTCGGTAAACTTTCAATGGAAGAAAAGGGCAAGGTTGTCACCATTGAGATAGATGACGAGGTGGAGGACCTACAGGCTCTCGTCGATGAGATAAAGGTAGCAAAAGACATGGAAGAGGACATCCAGCTGGTGCGCTCTACAGCAAAATTACCCGAGTACGTTCCTATGTGAAAAGGGAAAGCCAAGATACCCAAGGACTTGGATGCCACTAAAAGCGCACTCCAGATCCTACTCCTCCCTGATGGAATTGTGTTTGAGGGCTTGCACCTGGGTCGCGTACCCACAATGAACTTTGAAGATTGGGACCTCACAGACAGTGAGAAGTTCCCACACTTGGAGACGGAGAACCTCATGAAGAAAAGTATGAAGGGGTCAGTCACAACAATAGAGCCGCCGAAATGGTTGTGCAATGTGGAGAAGGCCAGATTACTTCATCTGTTATGGATTCCACACTTTCACCACGCGCTTATCACTATTTTCATCATTAGGCAACTGCTTTTCCTAGTGTATGATGGGTATTTATGGCTGGAAGAGCCTATTCCCATCATGGCGGATCTTATGCATAGGATTTATCGGCTCCCTTGTAAGGGAAAGGACCCAACGGCGATAACAAGAAAAAGCGGAGATTTGGCACTCACAGAGGCCATGTTATGAAACCAGCTCACAAAAAGATAGAAAAGATAGATCAACGCCTTAGAATTCAGCCTCTTCAAGGTATTGTGCCCTCAACGCTTGAGTAGTTCTTGATTCTTCTGTAAAAATTCTTGTCCTTCCATGTGAAATCTTCAACAGGTAAGTTCTTCCACTTGATGAGATGCTTTGAAATTGATCAATTTCGTAGCTGTCGACTTGTCGGTTCTGTAAATTCTTTAGGTTCCAATGTGCTTTTTTCTTCCTTGTCAAGTTCTGGCAATATTGTTAGAACTGGGATATTCAACAAATTTTGAATGAGTTCCCACCCTGATTTTCCATTCTTCCATTCATACCTTCCTTTGTTCATCAAATTTGGTTGGATAATTGTACCAACCTCTACCATTTTTGCAACCATATGTTCAATTTCACTCCTTTGGGCATATGGATATCTATAAGGCTTGACATTTGGAGGAACATATCCCGGAATAAAATGAATAGCATGATCATGATCACAAATACATGGGAGACCTTTGGGAATCTCAAATACCTTGGAATTATTATCCAAAACTTTTTGAAGATCTAGAGAAATACATGATTTTGGTGTGCGAACAGTTAGCGAACATAATTGTGCAATTACGCCTCGTTGTTCTTTCTTTAAAAGATTTGTCATTCTGTCAGAGTTGATTATCTTTCCTGGTTTCCCTGTGATATCCCTTAATTCAACTTCCTTTCCTACCAAAGAAAATTTTATAAAAAGTTCTTGAAAATTAAAAGCTATTGTACCCAAGGATTGTAGCCATTGGACTCCTAGTACAACATCAGCACCACCCATTGGAATGGAAAACATTGGGCTATTCAATACATATTAACCCATGGATAGCTTGATATTATGGCACTTTCCAGAGCAATTTATGGTTCCTCCACTTACAACCGTCACTTGACACTCTGGTGTTGGATCTAGGGAGTAATTCAAGTCCTTGGCTATCTTACAAATAATAAAATTATGGGTACTACCCGAATTAATCAACACTATTACCTTTTTCTTCTTGATATGTCCTTCTATCTTTACCGTTTGAGGAGTGGTAATTTTGATGAATGCATTACAAGATATGGTTGGATTCATTTCTTGTTTCTCTAGGGTTGGTTCCTGGTGAGTATCCTTTTCTTTTGATGTTTATTGATAGTTTTCTTCCTATTATTTCACTGTTTGAACCTTCTTGTTCTTGATATGTCCTTCTATCTTGAGAGTTTGGGGAGTGGTAATTTCTTCCAATGCTTTACAAGATATGGTCAGATTCATTTATTGATGCTCGATGTGATCTTTCCCTTCTTGAACCTTTTTCTTCTTGATATGTCCTTCTATCTTGAGAGTTTGAGGAGTGGTAATTCTTGCCAATGCTTTACAAGATATGGTCAGATTCATTTCTTCTTTCTCTGGTGTTGGTTCTTAGTGTATATAATTTTCTTTTGATGTTTTTTGATCCTTTTCTTCCTCCTCTCCATAATCTATGTAAAACAATTTCTTCTCAGCACACTTATGACCTTTAGTGCATTTTCTATCACAATTGTAACGAATCCCTTTTTCTCTTTTCCCTTCCAATTGTTGTGGTGTAACCCTTGTAGGTTGTGGAAGGCTAGGAGAAACAACACTTCCATTATTATAGTTGTGAGGGGTATACTTCCTTGTTGCCATAATCTCACTTTCCACTATGTAACAAAGCTCTTTTACTCTTTCCAATTGTTGTGGTGTTGCTCTAAAGAAGGTGTTGCTCTTTGTATCCTCATAATGTGCTATCATTTCCTCCATGAAAATTGACCACGTAACAAGTTGTTTACGAGAAAAAAGCCCTTTATACCATAAAAATTGATCCAGTTCTAAATATGAAGATGCAATACATACCTTTTGTAACAGTGTTACACCATGTAGATCAAAATATTGCTCCATCTGAAGTATCCAATTTACCGGATCCTTACCATCAAACTTCCTCATATCACCTTTTCTTGATTTTAGGAGCTTGATCTTGAAACAACTATAACTCTGCAATTTTGGTTCTTCCAGTTTTGAAATTGCAAACTGCAGTAGCCCTCTGTCTCCTTTTTACAATGCCACCAGTCTGATCCAAATTGGATTCTCCAGGGAAGAGTTATGCCAAATCTACCATAGTGACCTGTTTATAGACTAGTTTAGTAGAGCGAACTTGTACGACGTGCCACGAGGAACTGTTTTGACCTTTGGCTTTGAAAAATATATACAAGAAACTGAAGTCCATCCTCTTTCTATAGCTTCTTATGAAATTTCAATCCGATGCTCAGAGAGAAAGTTATGATGATTTTCCCTAGGTCACCTGTTTGGAACATAATTCAGGAGCCTGCAAAAAGACCAACTTCCTCAGATCATATCTCCACAAATATAGTGCAAAAAGATCTAAAATTTGAACCTGAGGTTCAGTGAGATTTCTTCTCAAATGGGTTTTTTTTAGCTTCTGAAACGTCGCAGAAAAAAAGTTATATTGAAAATGCCACGATGCCCTATTTGGAGCAGCGAAACCCTAGAATCCAAAGCTCTGATACCAAATGTTATGAAACCAGCTCACAAAAAGATAGAAAAGATAGATCAACGCCTTAGAATTTAGCCTCTTTGAGGGGGAAACCTCCTTTACATTACATAAATGAAAAATTGTTGGATGATACAAATGAAAAGACCTCCTTTCTATATATAGGAGTCTAAGGGGTCATAATATAATCATAGCCGACATAACAAGAATAATGTAAGGGAACAATAATAATATGGTGACTACATGGGTACAAAAATATAATAAGGGGGTTGTACTAATAACAATAAGGGGTTACACTAGTAGTATAGGGGCCTAACAAGCCATGAAGAAAAAATGCAAACTGGAGAAGAAAAAGAGGGGTTATGTAATCAACAACATTAAAGATAAAGGGGTGTGCGTAGCCACCCAGCTCCTAGCTGGGAAGGTAGTGAGAAAATGCCGCGGAGATGAAGTACTAGCGCCGATAGTTGCGTTGGAAAAACAATGTGTGGAGGGGGTCCAATTCAATTGGGCCGAGTTCCTTTGCGAGGAGTTCCTGACTAACTGCAAGGAGGGCCAGGAGTAGGGCAAGACCTTCCACTGCGCGTGGTTTCTCTTGTCTATTTTACTGGTAACAGGGGAATTGCCCGAGGACAGTCAGTTCCCTAGTATTGAACAGGACCTACCAGAGGCCACAAAGTACGCGTCACTCTGGGCCACCAAGTGGGTTTGGGAAACCAAGATATTCTTGGTGCTTATGGAGGCGAGCATCCGGATGTGGATTAATAGACAACTGCGCTTGTCCCCCACAGTGTACAACAGTCTGTAGAGCTTTACAAACTTCAAGGTGGACATACATAACGTGTACATCAAGGCGCGTAAGGACCCGTTGCAACAATGGACCAAGCTCCCCTTCATCGCTATCATTGATGCAATATTTTTAGTGCTGGAATCATGGCCCCCCGAGTGGCATGCCGCGGATCTGGCGGAGATGGATAGAACACCAACACAGAAGTAGAAGGATGCAACCAAGATTTGTGTCATGAAGTTGGCCCAACAAAGGCATACTGAACAAGCGACCACAGAGGTAAGGGCTGTCCGTGAGGTAGTAAAGGCAGCCGAAGAACAAGCAAAGGCTACCGAAGAAGCAACAACAACACAGGCAATAGGGGCCACCACAACGCAGGATGAGGAGGGTCAGAACTTGTCTACAGGACAGGGAGCAGAGGACACAGAAGAAGGCATGAAACCAGACAAAATGATCACCCAGCTGAAAAGGCCGCATGTCAGGGAGAGATCGGGTCCACGAAAAAATATCAAGGCATCCAAATTGACCATCGAACCCATCACACTAATAGAAAGCGACCTCTATGACATCGATGACACAGTTTGCGAGGTCACCAAGGAAGCGCTCTAGGAAGCCATGGCGGAGAAACAGATTATGTTGGGGGCCCTAAGGGCGCAACTACAGGAACTACAGGTGTGGCCCCCACAGGAAGGAACCGTAGCCACCTACGGTGTAGAAGGTACATCAGCAGTAGAGAAAATGCTACACGCAAAGATGGCCAATAGCATAGTGCTACCAGAAGGAGAACTAACAATAAAGAAAGAGGACGACAGAGCCGCGGTGGGAAGAATCAAGGGACATGGCCTAAATTTGGTTGCCCTTCTGTGGGACACACTCTACCAGCTGTAGGATGGCATAACAACAGAGCTCTACACCAGGGAAGGCCACATGATTCAGGTGATGAGTGAGCAGAATATCAACATCGAATAGCTTAGCCTACAACAAGACGAACTGGCATCACAGAACCAACAATTTGTGAAGACAGTGGATGAAGCATTCCGGCACATCCCAGAGTTGTCCATCGCCGCAGACCTATCAACAGAGATGCGGATCCACTGTCTGGCAATTGGAGTCTCCAGTGCGCGCAAGGAAATAACACGAGTGTAGCTGGAGCTGAACCTACAGATTGCTGAGTTGTGGATGAAGGCACAGCCTTCCACTCCTTCAGAAGTTAGAGAGTAGTGCGTTAGCATGATTCAAACAGGACTGGAATAAATTGGATGGGTAGTGCAGGACTGTACCGGTATGTTGGAATAAGCTTTTGACGTCCTCACATCCTTGCAGGAGGATCCCAACATATAAAGCCTGGAAACAGAGGTGCGCGAACTCCAGGTACAGTATGATAATGTCAGGGGAACTGTGTAGGTAGTCATCCTCACCCAACGATTGGAAAATATGTAGCAGGAAAGGGCGTTGAAAGAGCAGGTGTGTTTTGGGAAGCTTTAATGTTCTTGGATAAACGCCTAACCCTCTAGACTAGTAGCTTCTTCTAAAAACAACAGTGAAAAGCATTCTCTACCTTTTCTATAAACAATAGATAAAATAAGAGAACATAGAAACTACTTGTAGCTTCCGCTTTTTCCTTATCTCCCTTGACCGATTCTGTTGCTCCTTCCCATACTTAAGCTGCTTGAGAAGTACCTGCACACAGACATAAACAAGAACCCATCAAAGCATATGATAATGATCTATTGAATAAAACATAGCATGGAATCAAGTACATGATAAGCATATGAAAGCATCAAAAGACAACACAAGCATATGGAAAAAGCTTTGAACACTTTATTAGTGAAAGGAAGAGTTACAACCCAATTTGCCTGATTCAACATCACTCCTCCAGTTCAATCCCATCCTCTCCTCACAACAAGCAAGACACTTTGACATCATTACAATACTTGCAATCAACTCAAATATCATACGAATAGAATCTCCCTACAATTCAATAATTTCCAGCCCCAGATCACTTAGATGAGTGGTCTTTTTATAGGTGAATGAAGGAAGTTATGCCATGAATGGTGATAATGAATGCCCTCCCAAATTTAGAAATCAGTTCCATGGAAGAAGGGATAAGGGGATTGATGTTCCTTAACTCCCTTCCTCATCTAAATATGAACTCAAAGGAGTGGATAGCCTTGAGAAACTCCTATAGGCATCCAATGGATAAGGAATCTTTTAGATCCTCAGGGAAATTCACTCAAATTCACTCAGTGTAGGCCAAAGAGGGACCAAGTGCGCTGCATAGCACCCTGACAGTGTATGGTTTGCATTGTAGTGCACCCTAATGAAGGCCTACCTGCGTTGATCTTCTTAGAGGCAGTTTCTAGATGTTTTCAGTGATGGAACTTCTTGGGAAGTGAAGTATTCTGATGTTTAACTTCTTTAGGGCACGTAAAAATTACAATAGGAGTTGATGGGCCCTAATAGTATCGATATGTAAGTTAGGGTTGATGTGCCCAAATGGATCTATAACAGTTTCCCTCTAAAGCATGAAGTCATAAATATCTATGTCGATTGAAATGCTTTATCATGTGGAGAGGAGGTTTCGAAGTGGAAGGTGACCTACATCAATTACAATACATATATCATGATAATTTGATTTTTTCTCATGAACTTTCTGAGGGAATACATACCCATGCTCAGCTTATAAACTTTCATGACATGTACAAATATAGCCGTCTACAAATATAGACTCATGAATGGATGACCATGAATGTAAGGCCATTGTACATTTTCTTTAGTACTCCTAAAAATATCACAACCCAAATGGATGAAACTAGATCTGGGGTCTTCAATCTTGTTCAATCTTTCGCTCAAGTACAAGTCTAACCATTTGAATAGATGTTCTGAAGTCAAACATGGGAAGACATCTTCTGATTACCAGCCAATGATGTTAGTCGTTAACAGACGCGAGAGGAATCACTGATAATGATAATGACCCTCAAGGTACTATAGTACATTTTGCATGATGTGAATAAATGATGTGATGTCGAACACCATACAAATTCTTCTGGTCAAAGGCCAATGATGTTAACCTATCGCCAGAAGCGAGAAACCTACCATTAATGTATGCAAGCCTAAAGGTATTGAAGGGGTGTTTCTAAGTCAACTTCTTGGATAATGTGCTGATGTCGACAAGAAGCAACTCATCACAGGAGGGGCTTGATGTATCCCACATAAATGATACAAAACAAGGTAAATGATTTTGGAGATGAGAATCGACTGACGACACAAGGTTCAGGAATGATGGTCATGAAAATGAAGGTTTACGGTATTGCAAAAGATGAAGTTTTGAACTGAATGACTTCTCTTGAACATGTTAGCGACACTAAGATGAATTGGTAGCATTGACCCACAACAAAATAATGGATGGTATGATAGACCAATGATGTGATAACCATCAAGCTAAAATAGCTAACCCACATAGTCACGGTGATGAGGTGAAAGTGTCATGTTCAAGAGCGACTTGCTACCATAAATTTTTCTCGGATTTTTCTATTTTTCCCAGTCATTGCTGACCAATACCTCTTTATTTTTCATCAAGATTAAGGAGGATAACATGTGCTTTTTGTATAATTTCACCCTTCGGGTGAATCCATCGCTATTTGATGCTTTAACGAGTCTAGCAAAGGTGAAACTTGGCCTTGTCTAGATGGACAAGTTTGTCGCTATTTGATGTTTTTAACGAGTTTAACGACAAAGATAACTAAGTCCTTTTCATGTTTAGGGAGTTTGAAAAGGGAAAAAAAGGAAACTCCACAAGTTCTTTTTCGTAAAATAATTTCTCAAGTCCAAAAAATTGTAAAATAATACAAGAGAGATATCATTTCCAATCTGTTAACGAGGTGGAAAGGACAAGCGCTCGACAATCTTTTCATGTTTAGAGAGTCTAAAAGGAGCTTAAAGAGGACTCCATTTTGAGGAATGAGTGGTGTCTAGGGTAGCAATTGGTTCCGGTGATGTTGGAACTTCTCAAAACATGCTAATTGATGTGAAGAGGATGGTTAATAAGACCACTCATTGCAACTGTTCCTCAAAAAAGGTAAAACAACCAAGTGAAAGCGTATGATCGGCCAAAGGGATGGTGGTGATGGGATGAAAACAAATAAGGCTCATCTGACTAAAAGGCTGATAGAATGGCAATCGCGAGGGTTAAAAATGGAAATGGGTTCATTTTTACACAAGCTTGAACCATAGGGAACTATGCTTGGGTTCAATTTCATTTTTACATAAGCTTAAAACGAAAAACTATGCTTGGAACTAGTTTCATTTTTACACAAGCTTGAAACAAGAAAAAACTTTGCTTGAAACTGGTTTCATTTTTACACAAGCTTGAAACAAGGAAAAACTATGCTTGAAATTGGTTTACATGCCCCCAACATGATGAAAGGGAGAGTCTCTTGTAACCAGATGGAAATCGTTGCGGTGAAGCAGGATGGTTATCCAACACTTTTCTGCTTCGTCTAGATAAGGACAAATGTGAATGGGGTGATTCCCTTCACATAACCTATAGGGAAAATTAACTTTTACCATTAGGTGCATGCCCCCCAAGCTTCATTACATTCACCTAAGTAGACTAGTCATGGCTATCAGGTGGATGCAATGAATGTTCTTTTACGAGATAAAGTGAAAGACTCAACTGGGATTTTAGGAGATCTAATCAAAGGCTCGACTTGGAACTTGGGATCTTGTTTCATTTTTTAATGAGCTTGACACAAGACAAGGAACTCTACTCAGATTCATTAACGAGCTTGACACAAGACAAGGAACTATGCTCATATTCTGTTATGAAACCAGCTCAAGAAAAGATAGAAAAGATAAATCCACGCCTTAGAATTCAGCCTCTTCGAGGGGGCAACCTCCTTTACATTACATAAATGAACAATTCTTGGATGATACAAATGACAAAACCTCCTTTCTATATATAGGAGTCTAAGGAGTCACAATATAATCCAGCCGACCTAACAATAATAATATAAAGCCACAAAAATAACAATAGAGGGATTCTATGGGGCACAGAAATAACAATATGGGGGTAATAGGGGCACAACAATATAAATAAGGGGTATAACTACAATAGTAATGGGGTAATCACTAGTATTATAGGGACCCAACATGCCCCTCTCCTTCAAAAAAGTGTTGTCCTCAACGCTTGAGTAGTTCTGGATACTTCTGCATAAAATTCTCATCCTCCCATGTGGAATCTTCAGCGGATAAGTTCTTCCACTTGATAAGATACTCTGAAATTGATCGATTTCGTAGCTGTCGAGTTCTTGTTTCTGTGACTGCTTCCGGTTCCAATATAATTTTTCCTTCCTCGTCAAGTTCTGGCAATATTGTTTGAACTGGGAGCTTGTCGCCTATAACCTTCTTTAAACATGAAACATGGAAAACTGGGTGCAATCGAGAAGCTGCAGGAAGCTCCAATTTGTATGCCATAGTACCAATCTTTTCCAACACCTTGTACGGACCATAATACTTTGGTGATAATTTATTATCCTTCTTAGCTTGCTTTAGGGACATTTGCTTATATGGTTGTAGCCGTAGGAATACCCAATCACCTACATCAAAACTTCTTTCACTGCGATGTTGATCTGCCTGTTGTTTCATTCTATTTTGTGCCAACACGAGGTTATCCTTTAAGAGTTGGAGGACTTGTTGTTGATGTTCGATGTGATGTTCCACTGCCTGAACCTTAGAATTTTCTCTTAAATATGATGTGATTGATGGTGGTTGGTACCCATAAAGTGCCATAAATGGGGTCATTTTTGTTGCTGTATGGAAGGAAGTGTTATACCACCATTCAGCCAGAGGCAACCATTTGACCCATTGTGTCTGTTTATCAGATACAAAGCAACGAAGATATCCTTCCAAACATTTGTTTACTATCTCAGTTTGCCCATCAGATTGAGGATGATAAGATGAGCTATGAGCTAACTGAGTACCAAGACAAGAAAATAATTCTGTCCAAAAATTTCCAGTGAAAATGGGATCTCTGTCACTTACAATAATCTTTGGGTTTCCATGTAGCTTTTGAACTGTTTCCATAAATGCAGTAGAAACTGTACTGGCTTTAAATGGATGTGATAATGCACAAAAGTGTGCATACTTGGTAAGTCTGTCAACTACCACCATGATGACACTCTTTCCCTCAGACTTGGGTAAACCTGTGATAAAATCCATTGAAACCTCCTCCCAACGTTGGCTTGGAATGGATAAAGGTTGTAATAGACCCGGTGTCTTAATTGTTTCAACTTTATTTTGTTGGCAAACCAAACATTCCGCCACAAACTTTTGAATATCTGATTTAAGGCCATCCCAAAAAAATTCCTTCTTAACCCTGTGGTAAGTTTTTAAAAATCCTGAGTGCCCTCCTAAGGGAGAAGTGTGCAATTCCATAAGAATCTTTTGTTTTAGCTGGGAATTCTTACAGAGGTATAAGCGATCTTTGTACCATAACGAATCATTTTGCCAGCTAAATGTATCAGAAGTACTGGAATCTTGTTGTAGCTTTCGAATAAGTGCCCACACTTCTTCGTCATTCTTCCATTCCTCCTTTGCTTCGTTTATCCAATCTGGTTGGATAATAGAAATGGCACACAACAATGCTTCCATATCCTCATCCTTTCTTGAGAGTGCATCTGCCACCACATTTTGCTTCCCTTTTTTGTAGATGATTTCAAAGTCATAACCCAACATCTTTGTGACCCACTTTTGTTGCTCTTCAGAGGATAATCTTTGTTCTAAAAAGTATTTAAGGCTATCATGATCCGTTTTTACCTTGAAGTGTCTTCCCATTAGGTAGGGTCGCCATTTCTTAAGTGCATGGAGTATTGCCAACATTTCCTTCTCATAAATAGCTTTGCTTAAAAACTTTCCCTTGATTGGACGACTTTCAAAAGCAATGGGTCTTTCATCTTGCATTAGAACAACACCAATTCCATTTCCTGAAGCATCACATTCCACAATAAAGGTTTTTGTGAAGTCCGGTGTAGCTAAGACCGGTGCTTGGCACATTGCCTCTTTAAGATGTTTAAAGGCCTTTGTTGCTTCCGGAGTCCATGAAAATGAATCTTTCTTCAATAATGTTGTTAGAGGTGCTGCTATTCTCCCATAATTCTTAACAAACTTGCGATAATACCCTGTCAACCCAAGAAATCCTCGCAGATGCTTTATGGATGTGGGGATTTTCCATTCCTTAATGGCTTTAATTTTGCTAGGGTCTACCTTAACTCCTTCATGAGATACAATATGACCCAAATATTCCACCTCCTGGACTCCAAAGAAACATTTGGATCTTTTTGCATATAATTGTTTCTCCTCCAATAGTTGTAGCACCTGTCAACATGTTCAACATGATCCTTCCAAGACTTGCTGTAGATTAGTATATCATCAAAAAATACTAACACAAATTTTCTAAGGAATGGTTTGAAAATTGAATTCATCAAACCTTGAAATGTTGAAGGTGCATTGGTAAGGCCAAAAGGCATGACCAAAAATTCATAATGACCCTCATGAGTTCTAAATGCCGTTTTCGGAATGTCTTCAATCTTCATTCTGATTTGATGATATCCCGAACGAAGATCCAACTTGGTGAAGTAAATTGATCCATGCAATTCATCCAGTAATTCATCAATGACAGGAATGGGGAACTTATCTTTAATAGTGAGCTTGTTGAGCTCCCTATAATCTGGACACATGCGCCATGATCCATCCTTCTTGTGCACCAATACTACTGGAGCTGAGAAAGAACTTTGACTCGGTTGAATTATACCAGCCTCTAGCATTTCTGCAACCATACGTTCAATTTCACTTTTTTGGACATATGGATATCTGTACGGCCTGATGTTTGGAGGAACACTTCCTGGAATCAGATGAATAGCATGATCATGATCACGCATAGGTGGGAGACCTTTGGGAGTCTCAAATACCTTGGAATGATTGTCCAGGACTTTTTGGAGATCTGGAGAAATAGATGATTCCAATGTGGAAACATCTAGCGAACATAATTGTGCAATTACACCTCTTTGCTCCTTTTTTAGAAGCTTTGTCATGCCATTAGAGCTGATTATCTTTCCTGGTTTCCCTGCAATACCCCTTAATTCAACTTCCTTTCCTTCCACAGAAAATTTCATGAAAAGTTCTTGAAAATTAAAAGCTATTGTACCCAAGGATTGTAGCCATTGGACTCCTAGTACAACATCAGCACCTCCCATTGGAATGGAAAGCATTGGGCTAGTCAATACATATTCTCCCATGGATAGCTTGATATTATGGCACTTTCCAGAACAATTTATTGTTCCTCCATTTGCAATCATCACTTGACACTCTGGTGCTGGATATAGGAAGCAATTCAATTCTTTTGCTACCCTACAATGAATAAAATTGTGGGTGCTTCCTGAATCAATCAACACTATTACCTTTTTCTTCTTGATTTGTCCTTCTATCTTGATGGTTTGAGGAGTGGTAATTCCCGCCAATGCATTACAAGATATGGTCGGATTTATTTGTTCTTCATCTAGGCTTTGTTCCTGGAATATATCCTCTTCTTTTGACCTTTCTTGCTCCTTTTCTTCTTCCTCTTCACAATCTATGTAGAATAATTTCTTCTCAGCACACTTATGACCTTTTGTGTATTTGCTATCACAATTGTAACAAAGCCCTTTTGCTCTTTTTTCTTCCAATTGTTGTGGTGTCAACCTTGTAGGTTGTGGAAGACTATGGGCAACAACACTTCCGTCTTTATAGTTGTGAATGGTATGCTTCCTAGTTGCCATAATTTTGCTTTCCATTTTTCTTGCTAACCTGAATGCCTTCTCTAATGAATCAGGTTCCCAAAGGCGCACATCATGTTGGATATTATCCTTTAAAGACCCTATGAACACATCAATCCTATGCTCCTCTGGAATATCTTTTACCCTTATGTTCAATTTTTGGAACTCCTCAATGTGCTCCATTATTGAACCCTTTTGTTTGAGACTTATCAATTGGCTAAAAAAAGTGTTGCTTTTTGTATCCTCATAATGTGCTATCAATTCTTCCGTAAAAATTGCCCAAGTGATAAATTGTTTACGAGAACAAAGCCATTGATACCATACAAACTGATTTGGTTCCAAATATAAAGTTGCCATACGTACCTTTTGTGTGTTTTGCACATTATTGAGATCGAAGAATTGCTCCATCTGTAATATCCATGTGGCGGGATCCTTGCCATCAAACTTCCTAATATCGATTTTTGGAACATGGTGAGTCTTCGATCCAACATTAGCGTCTATGGTATCATGATTAACATTTCTTTTGTTCTCATCATGAGTTTCCTTTACTACCTTTTCACCATTAGTGACACTTTCTTGTAGCAACTTCTTCAATTCTTCCATATCTGTCTTCAAATCTATCTTCAAATCTGCCATGTCTCTTTTCAAATCTATCTTCGAATCATCCATCTTAGCTTCCATGCCCTTTATCTTAGATTCCATGCCACTTATCTTAGCTTCTGTTAGCTTTTGTGAGCGTGACATTTGTTGCACTTGTTCTTGTAATTTTGATATATCATGTAGCATTTCTTCCTCTTCTTCATGAGTCATGCTAGAGCTTTCAGGTTCCTTACTAGGTGTTTGCATTTTCTTTCCTCGGGGCATCAGTTACCGATAATAATGCTTTACTATGCCCTTTGAATTCCGTTAAACCAAGCTTACACAAAAATTAAAAAAAAAAACTACACACCTTTTTTCACTTTATAGAAGCCTGATATTGAATCTGATGTATCTCTTTAATTTCGAATCATCTAGTTCTGAAATTGCTACCTGCAGTAGCCTTCTGTGTCCTCTTTCCAATGCCACAAGTCTGAGCCAAATTGGATTCTCCAAGGAAGAGTTATGTGAAATCTCCCACAGTGACTTGCTTTTAGACTGGTTCAGTAGAGCGAACTTGTACGACGTGCCATGAGTCACTGTTTCAACCTTTGAATCTGAAACACACATACACGAAACTACAGTCCGTTCTCTTTCTGTACCTTTTTACGAAATTTCAATCCGATCCTCAGAGAGAGAGTTATGACGATTTTCCCCAGGTCACCTGTTTTGAATGTAATTCAGGAGTCTGCAAAAAGGCCAACTTCCTCAGATCATATCTCCGAAAATATTGCGTGAAAAGCTCTGAAATTCAGACTCAAGGTTCAAAGCCAATTCTTCTCAAATGGTTTTTTTTTTTGACTTCTGAAACGTCAAAGAAAAAAGTTATAGCAAAAATTCCACGATGACCTGTTTGGAGCAGCGAAACCCTAGAATCCAAAGCTCTGATACCAAATGTTATGAAACCAGCTCAAGAAAAGATAGAAAAGATAAATCCACGCCTTAGAATTCAGCCTCTTCGAGGGGGAAACCTCCTTTACATTACATAAATGAACAATTCTTGGATGATACAAATGACAAAACCTCCTTTCTATATATAGGAGTCTAAGGAGTCACAATATAATCCAGCCGACCTAACAATAATAATATAAAGCCACAAAAATAACAATAGAGGGATTCTAAGGGGCATAGAAATAACAATATGGGGGTAATAGGGGCACAACAATATAAATAAGGGGTATAAATACAATAGTAATGGGGTAATCACTAGTATTATAGGGACCCAACATTCACGCCCAAGCTTCATTACAAAAGCTTGAAACAAGGAAAAACTATGCTTGAAATTGGTTTACATGCCCCCAACATGATGAAAGGGAGAGTCTCTTGTAACCAGATGGAAATTGTTGTGGTGAAGCAGGATGGTTATCCAACACTTTTCTGCTTCGTCTAGATAAGGAAAAATGTGAATGGGGTGATTCCCTTCACATAACCTATAGGGAAAATTAACTTTTACCATTAGGTGCATGCCCCCCAAGCTTCATTACATTCACCTAAGTAGACTACTCATGGCTATCAGGTGGATGCAATGAATGTTCTTTTACGAGATAAAGTGAAAGACTCAACTGGGATTTTAGGAGATCTAATCAAAGGCTCGACTTGGAACTTGGGATCTTGTTTCATTTTTTAATGAGCTTGACACAAGACAAGGAACTCTACTCAGATTCATTAACGAGCTTGACACAAGACAAGGAACTATGCTCATATTCCTTGTTTAATTTTTTAACGAGGTTGACACAAGACCAGGATCTATTCTCATGGACCTATTTCATTTTTTAATGAGGTTGACACAGTAAAAGAACTATCCTCATATCCTTGGTTTCATTTTTTAATAAGGTTGACACAAGATCAGGAACTATCCTCATGGACCCTTGTTTCATTTTTTTAACGAGGTTGACACAAGACCAGGAATTGTCCTCGTGGAACTGTTTCATTTTTTAATGAGGTTGACACATTAAAAGAACTATCCTTCAATCTTTCAATCACAACTCATAATTGGTCATGAAGGAGAGATTTGGTTCGAATGCCCCTAGTATATGATGTACAACATCACTGAATTGATCGTCAATTGATGTAGGTATGGAAAAGGTTTCCAAATAATTAATCCGTGGCGGGGATGATACCATTGGTACAAAAGGACCAATTAGGGAAGATGGTTGACCAGGAGCCATATTTGGACCAAGAAATGAAAGTTGGTCAATGGTGACAATTCTGCCTTCATGCGGGAAACACATCACTTGAAAGAGTGTTGAAACAATAGCTCCCATGTCATAAACATAGTCGTGCCCAAGAAGTAAATTGTAATCTAAAGGGCCTGGGACTACCATGACATTTAGATAAATGATTTTTCCTCCCAAAGTAATAGGCAACTGAGGGAGGATCCCTAATGGTTGACTGGTTCCTCTATTAAAACCCAACAGATTCTGTGTAATAGGCACAAGCGGTGGCGAACCAAGTGCTTGCAAAGCAGTTAAGGAAAGGATGCTCATTGATGCACCTTCATCTATAATAGTACCAGATACAATTACATTACAAAACTGTACTATGATCTAGAAAGGCACATAAG
This sequence comes from Pinus tabuliformis, assembly GCA_031772625.1. Lineage (NCBI taxonomy): Eukaryota > Viridiplantae > Streptophyta > Pinopsida > Pinales > Pinaceae > Pinus > Pinus tabuliformis. The sequence goes on along the minus strand of CM062820.1, from coordinate 851,568,292 downwards.
AAGGAAGGCAGAATCCTGCTAGTTGATTCCAATCAAAGGAAGTGACTAGACTACTTGGAGGGGGTACCATAGAAACAAGAGAATTAACCTCTTGAGTTACGAGAATGAGAGGATTCCCCTCCCGTCGTGATGGAATAGATGGACTACCCCCAAGATCATTTGAATCTGAAGAAACAAAAAGAACATGAGTGGTATCATATTCACTCTCGTTAGGAAAGGTACGATTTATTGAAGGTGAAATCGGGTCAACAGTTACCTCGACCTGTTGATTTGGGTCGGGTATAGAGTCATAGGATTCACTTTCAGAGAGAGTGGTTTCGACCAATGGTTGATTTTGGTCATGTTATGCTCCTATACCAATAGGTGTCATATTTCATGATTGACTGGATGAGCTCTGTAATATGTCCATACCTTTTCTTGTTGCAAAGGTTTTCCATATTGTCAAAAAATAAAAAAAAAATAAAAAATGTAAAAAGGGTATAACCTAAAAGAAAAATCAAAGGGTAAAAAGAATAAAATGGTCAAAAAATGAGAAGAAATGAACCCCAAACAAAAATAGACCAGGAAAGTGTGCAAGTCTAAATGCCACTACTTTCTCATTTTCTGTAATAAACAATCGTGTGCAGCTTGTCATTTATGCCACAATTCATGAAGAGTCAAATTGTTTAAACTTGGCTCATTCATTTGTCAATTTCATGTTGTAGAGATAGAGAATAAAATTTGACCAAATAGTGTAATCTTGGCAAATAAGTAGATAGGTAGAGTGAATAAAAGGAGCTCAATAGTTTAATCTAAGCCCTTGGATGTAATAAGGTTAGACTTAGATAGAATTCTATATGTAAAAGAAAAAGTGTGATAAGGGTTTGCCAGTCTAAATGCACCCAAATAAAGAAGAAAAAATGTCAGGCTAAAGTAGGTAGGGTAGGTAGATGATGTTTCAGAATTATACTTGTGATGAATAATGCTTCTAAATGTGTTGAACTTTACTTTTATCGCCAGTTCAAGGCATACATTACACTTGATACAATTCAAGCAAGGCAAGGATAAATAATTAACTTCCATTCACATTTTCCCCTAAAGATTTCACTAATTATCCTTAAAGTATTAAGGTCTTTGAAAATCAAAGGGGCTCAGAGCATTTCTCTGATTTCAAGAGGGATCAGACCCTCAGCCCAACGATCTAAAAGCCCGAGTGCTCATAAATCATCCATCCATGATTCATTTCATTTCATAAAGTTTTCCTAAGTGGAAAAACCTATTTCACTTAGGAAATGCATAATATTCCTCATAAAAATCCTTTTTTCATTCTAAGCCTAAGTTTATCTACAAAGTAAATTGTTTTTACACTTAGCGCTTTCATTTTATTTCTATTAACGGCTAACACCATTACTATATAAATCCCAAACATTTTAAAACCCTGTTTAGATAATCTTCGGCAAAATCACATAACCAATCTTTTGTCGACGCGTTTCAAACCAACCAGTGTGGTTCATCGTCAGGACAAGTTGAAGAACCAAACATTTTAAAACCCTTCCCATAATATATAAATATATTAAAAATACCCAAATAATACATATGTCGCCCTGGTCGAATACGACCATATTCATAGTTTAAACAGGAGTTAATAAGTTTATTCAAAACTTATTAAGAACCTTACTGCCACACTAAAGGGATTAATTAACCATCTGGGTTAATTAATAACCATTACCGTGACCAATTATAATGCGCCCGATATGATTAAATCTGCGCTAATTATATTGGGCCCGCTGCATAACTCCCCGCCATGTCCCACGTCTGTCCACCGTTCGATCAAATCATTCCCATCCAATGGTCGATGGCGATATCGTGACCACCCTTCCCACCTCAACTCGCGATCGCCCGACAGTTTTTCGCCCGTACCAAAGCCACGCGTCACCCATTCCATATGCTTGCTCGCCCTCCATCTAAAACCGCCCGACTCCAAAAGCGGTGCAAGCAAACCGCTTACCACCCTCCACGTAACGAAAACAAGTCCCATCATGCTGAAGTCATCCGCCTAATAAATGCAAAAAGACCCGCTAAACTGAATTTCAGTAAATAAACGATAAAATGTCATTTTTGCTGAAGTTTTCTATGTCCAAGCTCCCATGCAAAGTAATGACTGAATCCACTGTACGAGCTTTTCAACCGCCACCTCACCAGAAAGACTATAGGCACGAGCTCTGCAGCCTACCAACCAACCTTCCATTGTACAGTTTACCTCCTTAATCATAGGTATTTATCCATTTTGCCCTGAAAACCTACAATTTCAGTTTTCCATCGAGAATTCCATTAGAGAAAGCCAAATTCAAGTAAAAAACAGTCTGTAGTTGCCATAAAAAGACCCTAAACCTAATGTTTAATACATTTTTCTTCAGAAAGCCCAAATTCCAGTTTGGATACACAAGAATCAAATATGGAAACTCCCATAGCCCTGAATGTCGCACCCATGAACGCACCTCATAAAGACTTAGATTATCTACCTCTGGCCGACGAAGATTTTCAAATAAAGGATTTATCTGGTGATAGGAACCATCTTCAAGCCTTCTGCCAAATCAGGGATAGCTATCGAAACAAGTCTGAAATTTTTGGACTGTGGGAATCTAACCTTCCCATGTATTTCCTCCCCTCAGTCCATGTTTTCCCAGATATCATTCATCACTGTTGTGCCAACTATGACCCTGTCCATAGAGCAGTTATGTCCCCATCCCAAATTATTCTTTTTCCCATAACTACTAAGTCCATTAATGAAATGATATAGTTCTACTCCACTCAACCCCTTGCGCCTCTTTTCATGGGTTATCTACTTGAAAAAGTATCTCAATTGCCCACATCAGAGATAAGACGTATTTCTTAGACCTTCATGCTACAAGAGCACCAGCCTAAAGGCCCACCTCCTTATCTGCAGACTTTTTTCACTGACACTGGCAGACTCATTGTTGAAATGATATCCCTGATCATGGGATTCAATTCCATCGAATATGTTGATGACATCACCTTAGTTTTACTATCAATCTTTACTCCAGGACAACCCGCTACTGTCAGATATAAATATGCCACTTTCATTGCCAACAAAATCCATGATCAATTCATAAATTTGGAGAGGGAAGGAGTCTTCAAATATACATCTTTTATATACCATATTTTGTTGTATCATCAGCGAGACAACTTTCCTTTCCCCATCAGAAAATTGGACTCAAAAGGAAATCGAAGGTCTGTGATTTTTTGGAGTTCCATATTTCCTAATACCAGTGAGTCCCCTTATACTTATAATGAGTTCATTGACTTGTTTTTACATCCTGCAACCACTTTATTGATAGGAGTTTCCCCTCCTAGGATCACTGGTGATATGAAGAAGATTCTGCAGCTCTGTAAACAGTACAGGACAGGTGACTGGTACCTATATGAAAATCACATAGAGATCAGGATGTAAGGGTGTGAACTTTGCCCTTTCAAGTTACCTAAATATGTGCACATGAGATTATTTTCACTAGAATATTTTAGACAGCTTATAAATGCAGACTTAGTCCATTTTTGTAGCACAAAGAAAAAGGCTCAACTAAGAATCAAGAACCAGTTAGTCCCTTTTGTCATCAATTCTAGAGATGCATGGTAAGAAGCTGAAAAGATTTTAGAAGACCACCTTAGATTGAAGAAGAGTTTTCGGTGGGTGCCATATGACCCAAATAGTTTCATATGTGACAGAAGGAGAAAAATAGGTTATCAGTTTATATACATCATAGGATCCTAGAAATTGAACAGTTTGCAAATCATGATGAATGGGTAGAAGGGACCCTAATAGAAGAGATTAGTGAGTAGGAAAAGAAGGAAAATGCTATGAAAGATCTTGAGAAAACCCTTGACCTAGACTATTTTAGATAGGTATCATTCAAGCTGCCTCAACAATAAAAAATTGGTACATCTTCTACCGGAACTTCTCAACAGCCTGCACAAGAAACCAACATACCAGTTACAGGAAATTCCAAAGGCAAAGAAGTAGAGATCACAGAGCAGCCTACAATGACTAATCAACCTAGAAAGACCAAAGAAGAGAGTCATGTACAAATTCCTCCAGCCCAAACTAAAGCAGCAAAAATTCCAGCATTGCAAACTCCTCTAAATGAGGAAAGAAACAAAAAGAGGGATAGAGAAACCACCACACCTATCACTGGACCTACAGAACAACCTGGAGCAAAGAGACAAAGATTGAATCCTCTTTCAGAAGAAGAAATCATTGAAGAAACCACAGAAAGTCTAGGAGAAGAAAGAGCAGTGAGCCAGCAAACTCCCCTACTGGGAGGAACTTCAACTAGCTCACAAAGGCAGGAACTAGAAAGACAACATAGTGTAGAAGTATCATCCACTAGACCACAAATAAAATAGGCCTCAGACATTAAGAAGACATTTACAGAGATAAAAGCCAAGAATGATACAGTAAGGCTTCAAATTTATAATCAGTATCTGAAGATGGCCTCCTCAAACCAACAGAGGTTGATGTCAGCTTATGATATTAAAGAAGGCAAAACGATAATGAGTTATTTTAAACCAAAGGTGCAGCAACCCTAGTCGGCAACAAATTACATTAGAACAAACTTAGAGGTCCTTGCTAAAGATATTCATCCTATGGATCAAATTGAACTTCACAAGCAAACTGGGGAAATGGTCTATTCCACACTGGCTGACAAAGCAATGATGGCCCACAAGCTACAAAATTCCTTAGATAATACAGCTGCTCAACTTCACTTGGAAAAAGTCTTCTGCCTAGCCAAGGATAATAGAATAAAATCATTAGAAGAGATCATCATTGGATTGGGACATGATCCCAAAGATGCTAAAGGCATACAGGATTTGATCAAGAAGAAAGAAGAGGACATTGTTGTCCTGAGGAAATAGCTGAAGCTACCTCCTTCAAGGCATCCTCAGATAGCAAAAGTTATACAATAGAAATCAGAAGAAGATATGATGGACCTGCTCTTGAAACTTAATGAAAGATTGAATGATACAGAGCAGGCATTAGAGAAAGCACTTAAGGAAAAGCAAGGAGAGTCGACCTCCCAGCCTCCCGAGGTAATCCCCATAGCCTCAACTACAGTCCCCTCCACACCTGGAACAGAATTAGCTCCAAATGTCCCAACAGTCACAACAGAGGTAATCATAGGTACATCAACAGCAGGAACAACATTAGGCAGTAGTGCTAATTTAAGCACAGAAGAATTGATAAAGGCCATGGAAGAACTGAAATTACAAGTTACAGAATTAAAAAAAGCAAAAGAACAATTGGCTAATATAGAAAAGAAGTATGTTTCCTCCAAAATAAGTGTTGCAGAAAAAACCAGGGAGATTAAAGCCTTAGAAAGGAAAGTTAAAACATTAGAACAAGAGCTCACTTTTGACAAGCCCCTGGCAGAGATCAAGAAACTCCTTTGGGCCAACATCATTCAATATATAAATGATGTGTGGGTATCTATTCAAGTGATTTATGAACAGATTGATTTAGTGAAAGCAGCACATGGAGAAATTCAACAAACAAGAGCACAGTTAGGACAGTTGCCTGAGCAAGCCAACCGGCTTATACATTTTTTGAATACCAAAAATAAGGAACAACTGGAAGCACTTGGCATATTAGATAGGATAGACACTATCCTGGAAATCAAAAGGGTGATAACCAAGAGGACTTTAATGCAGAACCTAGAGAGAATATGCCAAGATATGCAGGTGGAAATCAATTCTTTTATGGAGAAGTTCACTATCTTACAGAATAAAGGACTACCAAGTCCTTTATTCATCAATGACAGGTTAATGAAGCACATTGATTATGTAGATAAATTAAATAAGTATGTTGGAGATCAAGCTAGTTCATCAACAAGTGCATCAGGAATAAAAACACTTCCCACAGGCTGAGTTCTCTATGATAGCTTGGAGAACTTATTCTATATTGAACATGAGGTAAAGCACTTGTTTCAACTTCAGCCTAATTTTTTCAGATATATAGAAATTGATGAGACTCTGAGGAAACTTCAGAAACACAGATTGCCAGAGAAAAATTGGTGGGAAGACATGTTGGAAATTTTGTAAATTTACTTTTGGTAAAATGTAAATTTTGGGCTTTTACCATAGCAAGATGAAAAAAGATGACAAGGGGTCAAATAGGTCAAATTTTATCAGAACAGGTGAAAAGTATTTGTCAAAACAGGGCAGCCAGCACAGAGTTACTAAAGAGGACAACAACAAGCCAAATAAAAGGGCCTACCTCCAGCACATTCAGTGAGAAAAGGAACAACACAACATCAGTTCACCTTTCTCCTATCTTCGAGACTAAGTGTCTCTATTTTTTTGTAAAAATAATTAGTCATCACTAGAATATATCTCACTCTGTTATGAGATATTTTTGTAAATATTTTTTGTATAAATACCCCCTCAATTGGAGTATTGAGTGTGGATTCTTAGACATTGCTATAATATTGACTATTTTGGAATAAAGTGCTGATTGGACCAACTTTGTGGCTTGCTGGATGAAGAATTGAAGCTAAGGACTTTTCTCAGAATTCTTGAATCAAACACCAGATCAATAAGTCATCTATACCTTGTGTTTTAAAGTTTTCCTTGTTTAAAATATCATCTATGTTTCACAATAACTCAGAATATGCTTAATTGCACTCTGTTTTCAATTGTTATTATTCTCTATGTTTTCTTCTGAACTAGTATAAATAGTGAATTCTTAATTGCTCATGTTTCCTAGTTTATTCAGCTTAATCATTTAGTAAAGAATTCTTAACTACTCTTTATTGATGGGTAGTCATGTTCTGCTCTTTTAAAGTATGTTAAAGGATTCTTAGTTGCCATTTAACCTTTTAAGCCCATCCCATCTTTAAGTCTCTAATTGTTCCCTGTTTGACTACCTTTCTCTGTTAAACCATCCTTTGTGAAGAAACCAAGTCCAGTTAAGCCATTTTCTTTGACTCCATCAGCCCAATGGACTAAGCTACTCAGTTTTACCCCTTTGCTATTGAATCTCACCACTCAAACTCAAACAAAACTCCTAAACTTCATAACTAGCCTAATATCATTAAAAAACAAAGCTAAAATTGAAAAAGAGAGCCCTCTCTGGATACACATTGGCTAGATTCTGTATCTAAAAGATTGGTTTGTGGTTACCTCGGACCCCTTTCCCCTTCTCACAAATTCTGGGAAAATCTGAGTGATAACATAGTGGCGACTCCGCTGGGGACCTGAACAATTTGTTTGTTACTATTGTTTACTTTATAAGCTACAGATGGAGCCTAAAGTTAGCCAGGTAGCCTTTGAAATGCTCTTGCTTTGCAATTGCAGAAGTAAATGAATGCTGCTTCAGTCTATCTCTGGTCTAGTTTATGGATTGAACATCTAGTTTCAAATTCTTGATCAGTTCCTTTTATCAAATAAGTCTTTAAGAGAATTTAAATCCCATATCTAAAGCTTCTTAAAGAAACTGTAAGAAGTTGTTTTGCCCAACCCCTTTTAGAGAAAAAACCAAAAACATTCCTAGAAACCTGGCTTCAGAAAGGACTCGTTACACTAGAGCTAACCCTGATCCAAATCCACCCCCTGTGTTCGAAAACCCTAATCTGATCCCTAGGATTCTAAGGAGACAAGATAGCCAAGAGAGTTCTGCTAGTTCACAGCCTTTACATAGATCAACATCCTATCCAGAGAAGTGGATTTACCTTGAGGAGGAACCCTTTGATGAGTATTTTGAGACTTCTTTATTTGTAACCTTTTTTGAATCTTCCTTAGCCCGCACGGTTCATGATCCTTTATTCATCGAAAATTTACAACTTGAGATTGTCACTTCACATCTTGATAGACATTTGCAGAATTCCATTCAATCTGAACTTACCTCTATAGGAACATCAAACCTTTCTATGATCACTTTAGCCTCTCCAAGTTCATCTCAACCCAAGTTACCCCTTCCACCCCTCCATCTACAACTCACATTCCCATTGTTATCCCTACCCAACTAGCTGTCACATCTACCCCTCCAACCATGGCAAACATATATACTCCTCTGCACTTACCTGCCAACCTAGGGGTTATGCCCCAATACTATCAAAGTAAAATCACTCCTTTTGATGGCTGTGGCACCTACACAGCTCAACAACATACCAAAAAATGACTGATTACTTCGAGATATGTGAGGTTGATGCCGATGATGTTAGAATGAGGATATTTGTTCAAAGTTTAATTGGAGATGTCAGAACATGGTTTAGAGCCCTTCCTGCAAATAGTATCAATGACTTACTATCTCTTTATCAGACATTCTTGAACAAATGGGAAAATAAGAAAGATCCTCTTCATATTTTGTCAGAATATGAAAACTTGAAGAGGGGAACACAAGAAACTGTACAAGATTACTGTACTAGGTTCAATAATGTTTACAATGCTATCCATCAAAACCTTAGACCTTCTCCATATTTGGCATTAATTAAATTCCCTGATGGATTTGATTCAGATATGGCATACAAACTTAGGGAAAGATCTCCTCGAACCTTAGAAGAAATGCAAAGTATAGCTGTTAGCGTTGAAGCTAACCTGATATCCAAACGAGCTAGAGCCAGGGCTGAAAGAAGAATACCTTTGAAAGAAGAACCTTCGACCTTTGAACAAAAACTAGATGCTATTATTAAAGGTATGGAGAGATTAGGAGATAGAGTAGAAATAATCGAAATGAAATCCCCTTGGGATGGGCAACCTAGCAACATTGGGAGAAATCAAAATTTTAGGAAGAACCAAAATCAAAATACTAGGAAGACTGGCCCTGATCAAAACCTTAGACCCCCATTCCAAGAAAATTATGCTGAAGCCTCAACTTCTGATGAACCAACAGAAGACACCCAAATCAATTTGATGGGACTTAACAATGGAGAACAAGTTTTCTTGACCGAAGAGGATCAAGAAGCTTACATTATGAAACAATTCCAAACTTAGGTAGGTGAATCATTTGACTTTAGGGAGGGATATGACACAACCATTTATGAAGTCCACAAACAATATAATTTGAGGAGCAGAAGAATAGATGTCCCTGAAACTAATAAACAGAAAGCCACCAAGCAGCCTAACAAAGGTAAGACCAATAATATCCCTGTACATATTCTTTCCAGAACAGATCCTAACCCAGCTAACCCAATTATTGAATATGTATCCGATAATCAAACCAATAACAAAAAACTTTCCACTTCTATTCCCTCCAAAGGAAACGTGGAAGAACCTACATAAGTTGATGTGGAAACAGCTTCAGCCCATAACCCCACTCCTGAAAAGGAGAGAAACACAGAGAACACAGATGAAAAACAGAATCCAACTGTCCGGAATGCAAGAAATCAGACTGAAAATCCTTTTAATCTAGAAGCTGAGGTAGGAAAATTAAAGATAGCTATTCCATTGTCTGAACTAGCTAAACATGATGTCTACAGAAGCCAAATTAACAAGTCACTCAAAATCTCAGTTAATGAAGATTCAGTAAATGTTTTTGATGAGCAGCCTGAATTAATTTTTGGTCTTGAAGTAAATGGGAAATTAGTAGATGGATGAATCCCTCCTTTCTATGTAAGTTTGAACATACATGATAAAATACTTCATAATGCCATGTTCAATTCTGGTGCCTCTCATAACTTAATGCCTAAAGCTGTAATGGAGAAATTGGACCTAGACATCACCAGGCCATATAAGGACCTTTTTTTATTTTGATTCAAGTTAGGTCAGATGTTTAGGTTTAATCAAAGACTTATGTGTATTACTAGTTCAGTATCGTGCCAAAACAATCTTGATGGACATAGTAGTAGCTGATATTCCACCAAAGTATGGCATGTTATTATCTAGGCCCTGGGGTGCAAAACTTCAAGGATCTCTACAACTAGATATGTCTTATGCTATATTTCAGTATTTGGTCAACCCAATAAACTGTACCGAGAAACCTTAATGAAGTACATTGTAAGTAGTCAGGAGAAACCTCAAAATTTCCCTATCTACTCAGTTCACTCTAATATGGATTCTTTCATCCTTTACAATGCTGAAATTGATTCCTCAAGTGAATTGGAAGTTTTAGTGGTAGAACCAAAAGAAATTACAAATGAAAAATCTAGTGTTCAAATACATGAAATTTCTTAAAACAATGAAACATCAGACACCAAGGAGAAAATAGAAGAAAGAAAAGAACCAAATCTCCCTATTAAACAGATTCCTGAGACTCCTGACACCAATTATGAACATGAGATTCTCTGGCATTTAGAATTTGATGGTTTGGTTAACAAATTAGGAGCAGGAGTAGGAGTTTGGGCGCACAATCTTGAAAACAACCATGCTGAAGGCCATTCCTACAGATTAAACTTTAGGTGCACCAAGAATATGGTAGAATATGAAGCTTTGTTACTAGGTCTTAAATTGGTTAAGAAATTAGGAGCAATTAGGGTATCTGTCTTAGGAGATTCTGAGTTAATAGTTCAACAGATTAAAGGAAAATATTCAACAAATGATCCTAGACTAAAGTATTACAGAGATATATTGATAGAGATTCTCAACACATTTTTGGAAACCAAGCTTGCCAAAATCCCAAGAAAACATAACTTGCAAGCTCATAGTCTGGCAATGTTTTCCAGCACCTGCAAGTTACCATTTGAACCTAATCATCAGTTCACAATCGAGATTAGACATAGGCTAGCTATACCTGACAATTTAAAGAACTGGAAAGTGTTTGATGGTGATAAGCAGATCAACAATTTTTTGACTTTAGATGAGGAATTTTGTAACACTAACATAGATGTAGATACAATAAATGAGTTTGATCAAACAAACAAGATAGAAACTGAAATTTTAGTAGAAAGTGCAACTCAAATGCTTCACCCAACCACATTTATAAAAAAAAAAATGCAGGAACTTCAAGAGATGGATATTGATGAAATTGTTGAAGGAGAATCTGAAGTAATCAATTTAAAAGACAATCATTTGCCTCAGGGATTAACACCTTTGGAAGATCTTTTTGATTTCAATGATATTCCTAAGAAACCTAAGATGGAACCCTTAAGAGCAGATATTGAGGACTATAATTTGGGAACTGAGGATGATCCTACAATAGTGAAGTTATCCAAACCTTTGCTCCCTGACCAAAAACTCAAATATGTTGAGCCAATGAGAGAGTTCCAGGATATTTTTGCCTGGAGTTATGAAGACCTGAAATCTTATGACACCTCCATAATTCAACATACAATACCTCTGAAGGAAAACCAGAAACCATTCAAGCAAAAGCTTAGAAGAATTAATCCTGTACTTCTGCCCTTAATTGAAAAGGAAATCAAACAAATGTATGAAGCAGGAATAATTGCTCCTATTAGGTTTTCAGAGTGGGTGTCTAATTTAGTACCTACTAGGAAGAAAACTAGAGAAATTAGATTATGTGTTGATTTAAGGAATGTTAACAAGGTTTCTATGAAGGACAATTACCCCTTACCCAAAATGGATCACATTTTACAGAGGGTGGTAGGTGCTTCTAGGATTTCACTCTTGGACAGGTTCTCAGGCTATAACCAGATTCTGGTTCATCCTGATGACTAGGAAAAGACTGCATTTACAACACCATGGGGTACATTCAAATATGTTAAAATGCCATTCAGACTTAAAAACGCAGGGGCGACCTTTCAGAGGGAAATGGACATAGCATTTGCAAAAGAAATTCATGACTTTCTGGTTATATATCTAGATGACCTGACTGTTTTTTCTAAATCAGATCAGCAACACTTGGATCATCTGAGACAAGTATTCTTGAAATGTAGAAAATATGGTATTTCCTTAAATCCTAAGAAGTCATTGTTTGGTCTAGAGGAAGGCAAACTTTTAGGCCATATCATCTCCAAAGAAGGCATCAGAATTGATCCTGCTAGAATAGAAGCTATTTTGCAAATACCCCACCCTAGAAATGTCAAAGAACTTCAAGCTTTCCTTAGAAAAGATCAATTTTTTGAGAAGCTTCATATCTAATTTCGCCGAATTAATTAGATTTCTTAATAATATGTTGAAAAATTATTCTAGTATTAATTGGACAGTTGAAGCCAAGAAATATTTTGAAAAAATTAAAATGGCTTTAACTAGAACACTGGTCCTTACAAGTCCAAAGTTTGATAGAGATTTCATAATATTTTCCTTTGCATCAGAACACACCATAGCTGCTATTTTACTACAAAAGGATGATCAAGGATGTGAAAAACCAATAGCATTTTTTAGTAAAGCACTTAGGGATACACCACTGAAATACAAGATCATGGAAAAACAAGCTTTTGCATTGGTGAAAGCTATTAAAGACTTTAGAGTCTACATATTGTATTTCCATGTAATAGCCTATGTACCAAATGTTGTTGTCAAAGAAATCTTAACTCAAGATGGAATTGAGAGAAAACGAGGTAAATGGATTGTTGCTATATTGGAATATGATATTGAAATAAGACCTATGAAGCTTATAAAAGGACAGGGGTTGGCTAAACTCATGACTGAAACAAATTGTCAAGCCCTAGATATTAATGAACTGGATAACGAATAGGAGATGGCGACTCCACAAATCAGCTAGGCCTTCTTAGATTCACCTTGGTATGCTGATATAACTTATGTATTATTAAACCTGCAGGCTCCTCCAGGGTTATCCAGAACAAAGAAAAGGTTTTTAAAGCTGAAAGCTTCAAAATTTTGTATTTTAGATAATGCTTTATTTTGGAAAAAATCATGAAGGTATTCTATTAAATTGTTTAGTAAAAGAAGAAGTTGACAAGGTTCTCCAAGAATTTCATGCAGGAGAATGTGGTGGACACCTTTACTAGAAGAAAACTGCAGACAAGATCCTGAGGGCTAGATTTTATTGGCCAACCTTGTTCACTGATGTAAAGAAATTTGTCACTGCTTGCCATAAATGCCAAATTTTTGAGGGCAAGAGAAAACTACTACCTTTACCCCTGAGACCAATCTCCACTGAAAACCCTTCCAACAATGGGGCTTAGACTTCATTGGAGAAATCCATCCTCCATCTTCTGGCCAACATAAATGGATTCTCACTGCCACAGATTATTTCACCAAATCGATAGAAGGCATTCCCTCTAGACAAGCCAATGATACTGTGATTATAGGATTCTTAGAGACCAACATATTGTCTAGATTTGGCTGTCCTAAGAAGATCATAACTGATAATGCTGCTACCTTTAAATCCAAGAAAATGATAAGTTTCTGTAATAAATACCATATTACTCTAGGCCATTCCACAACCTATTACCCTCAAGGTAATGGTCTAGCTGAGTCTTCCAATAAGAGCCTAATTAATATCATTAAGAAATTACTGGAAGAGAACAATAAAAATTGGCACAAGAAACTTACTAATACACTATGGGCAGACAGACTTACCACAAATAAATCTATTGGGACTAGTCCTTATGAACTAGTCTATGGTATGGAGGTTGTATTTCCTTCATCCTTAGGAGTTCCAGTAATGAAACTACTTCAGGAAGCTCAAGTGGAGCCCAATGATATTCAAAGGAGAATTAACCAGACCATCCATTTGCAGCAGACCAGAGAGGAAGTATATCAGAGATCCCAAGTGGTACAAGAGAAACTTAAGAAAATGTTTGATAAAAGAACCAAGGCAGAGGACTTCTACATTGGAGACAAAGTTTTAAGATGGGATTCCAGGAGAGAGGATAAGGGAAAACATGGGAAGTTTGACTTCCTGTGGAAATGACCTTTTGTTATCCATGCTTTACAAGGGAACAATACCTACTATCTCAAAAACTTCGATGACACAGAAACAAAAGAAGGGCCAGTTAATGGTAGGATGCTGAAGCATTACTATGATCCCACTTTTTAATGTATTTTGATTTTAACATGTAAAAACTATATCCTTGGTAATGTCATAGTTTGGATTGGATAGTAACTTGCTGGAGTTGAAGCCCAGAGAGAAGGCCCTAAGCTTCAGAAGGATTACTGTCATACGTACAGTAAAGCAACCAACAGAAGGAGATTTCAGAGCACAGTTAGAGTCATTCAAAAGGCCATCTGACTTATTGTTCTTGACTTTCCACCAGGAAAAGCCATCCCCAAGTGGAGCCAGTGTTATGCTCCTATACCAATAGGTGTCATATTTCATGATTGACTTGATGAGCTCTGTAATATGTTCATACCTTTTCTTGTTGCAAAGGTTTTCCATATTGTCAAAAAATAAAAAAAATTAAAAAATGTAAAGAGGGTATACCCTAAAATAAAAATCAAAGGGTAAAAAGAATAAAATGGTCAAAAAATGAAAAGAAATGAACCCCAAACAAAAATAGACTAGGAAAGTGTGCAAGTCTAAATGCCACTACTTTTTCAGTTTCTGTAATAAAGAATTGTGTGTAGCTTTTCATTTATGCCACAATTCATGAAGAGTCAAACTGTTTAAACTTGGCTCATTCATTTGTCAATTTCATGTTGTAGAGATAGAGAATAAAATCTGACCAAATAGTGTAATCGTGGCAGATAAGTAGATAGGTAGAGTGAATAAAAGGAGCTCAATAGTTTAATCTAAGCCCTTGGATGTAATAATGTTAGACTTAGATAGACTTCTATATGTAAAAGAAGAAGTGTGATAAGGGTTTGCCAGTCTAAGTGCACCTAAATAAAGAAGAAAAAATGTTAGGCTAAAGTAGGCAAGGTAGGTAGATGATGTTGCAGAATGATACTTGTGATGAAAAATGCTTCTAAATGTGCTGATCTTAACTTTTATCACCAGTGCAAGGCATACATTACACTTGATGCAATTCAAGCAAGGCAAGGATAAATAACTAACTTCCATTCACATTTTCCCCTAAAGATTTCACTAATTCCCCTTAAAGTATTAAGGTATTTGAAAATCAAAGGGGCTTAGAGAATTTCTCTGACTTCTGGAGGGACCGGACCCTCGGCCCAACGATCTAAAAGCTTGAGTGCTCATAAATCATCCATCCATGATTCATTTCATTTCATGAATTTTGCCTAAGTGGAAAAACCTATTTCACTTAGGAAATGCATAATATTCCTCATAAAAATCCTTTTTTCATTCTGAGCCTAAGTTTAACTACAAAGTCAATTGTTTTTACACTTAATTCTTTTGTTTTATTTCATATTAATGGCTAACACCATTATTATATAAATCCCAAACATTTTAAAACCCTTCCCGTAATATATAAATATATTAAAAATACCCAAATAATACATATCCCGCCCCGGTCGAATACGACCATATTCATAGTTTAAACAGGAATTAATAAGTTTATTTGAAACTTATTAAGAACCTTACCGCCACACTAAAGGGATTAATTAACCATCCGGGTTAATTAATAACCATTACCCTGACCAATCATAATGCGCCCGATACGATTAAATCTGCGTTAATTATATTGGGCCCACTGCATAACTCCCCGCCATGTCCCACATCCATCCACCGTTCGATCAAATCATTCCCATCTGACGGTCGACGGCGATATTGCGACCACCCTTCCCACCTCGCTTTAACTCGCAATCGCCCGACGGTTTTCCGCCCGTACCAAAGCCACGCGTCGCCCATTCCATATGCTCGCTCGCCCTCCATCTAAAACCGCCCGACTCCAAAAGTGGTGCGAGCAAACCGCTTACCACCCTCTGTGTAACGACAACACGTCCCATCACGCTGATGTCATCCACCCAATAAATGAAAAAAGACCTGCCAAACTGAATTTCGTTAAATAAACGATAAAATGTCATTTTCACTGAAGTTTTTTGTGTCCAAGCTCCCATGCAAAGTAACGACTAAATCCACTGTACCAGCTTTTCAACCGCCACTTGACCAGAAAGACTATAGCCACAAGCTCTGCAGCCTGCTAACCAACCTGCCATTGTACGATTTACCTCCTTAATCACAGGTATTTATCCATTTTGCCCTGCAAACCTACAATTTCAATTTTCCACTGAGAATTCCACTAGAGAAAGCCGAATTCAAGTTAAAAATAGTCTGTAGCTGCCATAAAAAGACCCTAAACCTGCTGTTTAGTACATTTTTCTTTAGAAAGCCCGAATTCCAGTTTGAATACACAAGAACCAAATATGGAAACTCCCATAGCCTTAAATGTCGCACCCATGAACGCACGTCATAAAGACTTAGATTATCGACCTCTAGCTGACAAAGATTTTCAAATAAAGGATTTATCTGGTGATAGGAACCATCTTTAGGCCTTCTTCCAAATCAGGGATAGCTATCTAAACAAGTCTGACATTTTTGGACTGTGGGAATCTAACATTCCCATGTATTTCCTCTGCTCAGTCCATGTTTTCCCAGATATCATTCATCATTGCTGTGCCAACTATGACCCTGTCCATAGAGCATTTATGTCCCCATCCCAAACTGTTCTTTTTCCCATAACTGCTAAGTCCATTAATGAAATGATATAGTTCCACTTCACTCAGCTCCTTGCACCTTTTTCCATGGGTTATCTACTTGAAAAATCATCTCAATTTCCCACATCAGGGATAAGCCGTATTGCTCAGACCTTCATGCTACCAGAGCACTAGCCTAAAGGCCCACCTCCTTATCTGCAGACTTTTTTCACTGACACTGGTAGACTCATTGTTGAAATGATATCCCTGATCATGGGATTCAATTCCAGTGAATATGTTGATGACATCACCTTAGTTTTACTATTAATCTTTTCTCTAGGACAGCCACCTGCTATCAGATATAACTATGCCACTTTCATTGCCAACAAAATCTATGATCAATTCATAAATTTGGAGGGGGAAGGAGTCTTCAAATATACATCTTTTATATACCATCTTTTCTTGTATCATCAGCCAGACAACTTTCCTTTCCCCATTAGGAAATTGGACTCAAAATGAAATCGAAGGTTTGTGATTTTTTGGAGTTCCATATTTCATAATACCAGTGAGTCCTCTTATACTTATAATGGGTTCAATGACTGGTTTGTACATCCTGCAACCACTTATTGATAGGAGTTTCCCCTCCTAGGATCACTGGTGATATGAAGAAGATTTTGTAGCTCTCTAAACAATATAGGATAGGTGACTGGTACCTATATGAAAATCACATAGAGATCAAGATATATGGGTGTGAACTTTGCCCTTTCAAGTTACCTAAATATATGCCCATGAGATTATTTGCACTAGAATATTTTAGACAACTTATAAATGTAGACTTAGTCCATTTTTGTAGCACAAATAAAAAGGCTTAGCTAAGAATCAAGAACCAGTTAGGCCATTTTGTTATCAATTATAGAGATGCATGAGAAGAAGCTGAAAAGATTTTAGAAGACCACCTTAGATTGAAGAAAATTTTTTGGTGGGTGCCATATGACCCAAACAGTTTCATGTGTGACAGAAGGACAAAAAACAGGTTATCAGTTTATATACATCATAGGATCCCAAAAATTGAACAGTTTGAAAATCAGGATGAATGGGTAGAAGGGACCCTAATAGAAGAGATTAGTGAGCAGGAAAAGATGGAAATTGCTATGAAAGATCTTTAGAAAACCCTTGAACTGGACTCTTTTGGACAGGTATCATTCAAGCTGCCTCAACAATCAGAAATTGGTACATCTTCTGCCGGAACTTCTCAACAGCCTGCACAAGGAACCAACATACCAGTTACAAGAACTTCCAAGGGAAAACAAGTAGAGATCACAGAGTAGCCTACAATGACTAATCAGCCTGGAAAGACTAAAGAACAGAGTCATGTAAAAATTCCTCTAGCCCAAACTAAAGCAACAGAAATTCCAGCATTGCAAACTCCTCTAAATGAGGAAAGAAACGAAAAGAGGGACAGAGAAACCACCACATCTATCAGTGGACCTACAAAACAACCTGGAGCAAAGAGATAAAGATTGAATCCTCTTTCAGAAGAGGAAATCATTGAAGAAACCACAGAAAGTCTAGGAGAAGAAAGAGCAGTGAGCCAACAAACTCCCCCACTGGGAGGAACTTCAACTAGCTCACAAAGGCAGGAGCTATAAAGACATCATAGTGTAGAAGTATCATCCTCCAGGCCACAAAGCAAACAGGCCTCAGACATTAAGAAGACATTTATTGAGATAAAAGCCAGGAATGATCCAGTAAGGCTTCAAATTTATAATCAGTATCTGAAGATGGCCCCCTCAAACCAGCAAGGATTGATGTCAGCTTATGATATTAAAGAAGGAAAAATGATAATGAGTTATTTTAAACCAAAGGTGCAACAACCCCACTCGGTAGCATATTAAATTAGAACAAACTTAGAGGTCCTAGCTAAAGATACTCATCCTATGGACTAAATTTAACTTCACATGCAAACTGGGGAAATGGTCTATTCCACATTGGCTGAAAAAGCAATGATGGCCCACAAGCTACAAAATTCTTTGGATAATACAGCTGCTCAACTTCACTTGGAAAAATCCTCCTCCCTAGCCAAGGATAACAGAATAAAATCATTAGAATAGATCATCATTGGATTGGGACATGATCCCAAAGATGCTAAAGGCATACAGGCTCTGATCAAGAAGAAAGAAGAGGACATTGCTTCCCTGAGGAAATAGCTGAAGCTACCTCCTTCAAGGCATCCTCAGATAGCAGAAGTTATACAAAAGAAATTAGAAGAAGATATGATGGACCTGCTCCTGAAACTTAATGAAAGATTGAATGATATAAAGCAGGAATTAGAGAAAGCACTGAAGGAAAAGTAGGGAGAGTCGACCTCCCAGCCTCCCGAGGTAATCCCCATAGTCTCAACTGCAGTCCCCTCCACACCTGGAACAACATTAGCTCCAAATGTCCCAGCAGAGGCAATCACAGGTACATCAATAGTAGGAAGAACATTAGGCAGCAGTGCTAATTTAAGCACAGAAGAATTGATAAAGGCTATGGAAGAACTGAAATTACAAGTTACAGATTCAAAACAAGCAAAAAAACAATTGGCTAATATAGAAAAGAAGTATGATGACTCCAAAATAAGTGCTGCAGAAAAAACCAGGGAGATTAAAGCCTTAGAAAGGAAAGTTAAAAAACTAGAACAAGAGCTCACCTTTGACAAGCCCTTGGCAGAGATCAAGAAAATCCTTTGGGAAAACATCATTCAATCTATAAATGATGTGTGGGCATCTATCCAAGTGATTTATGAATAGATTGATTTAGTGAAAGTAGCACATGGAGCAATTCAACAAACAAGAGCACAGTTAGGACAGATGTCTGAGCAAGCCAACCGGCTTATACATTTTTTGAATACCAAAAATAAGGAACAACTGGAAGCACTTGGCATCCCAGACAGGACAGACACTATCCTGGAAATCAAAAGGGCGCTAACCAAGAGGACTTTAATGCAGAACCTGGAGAGAAGATTTCAAGATATGCAGGTGGAAATCAATTCTTTTCTTACAGAATAAAGGACTACCAAGTCCTTTGGTCATCAATGACAGGTTAATGAAGCACATTGATTATGTAGATAAATTAAATAAGTATGTTGGAGATCAAGCTAGTTCATCAACAAATGCATCAAGAATAAAAACACTTCCCACAGGTCGAGTTCTCTATGATAGCTTGGAGAACTTATTCTATATTGAACATGAGGTAAAGCACTTGTTTCAACTCCAGCCTAAATTTTTCAGATATATAGAAACTGATGAGACTCTGAGGAAACTTCAGAAACATAGATTGCCAGAGCAAAAATGGTGGGAAGACATGTTGGAAATTTTGTAAATTTACTTTTGGTAAAATGTAAATTTTGGGCTTTTACCATAGCAAGATGAACAAAGATGAAAAGGGGTCAAACAGGTCGAAGTGTATCAGAACAGGTGAAAAGTATTGGTCAAAATAGGGAAGCCAACACAGAGTTACTAAAGAGGACAATAGTAAGCCAAATAAAAGGGCCTGCCTCTAGCACATTCAGCGAGAAAAGGAACAACACAACATTAGTTCACCTTTCTCCGATCTTTGAGACTAAGTGTCTCTAATTTTTTGTAAAAATAATTAGTCATCACTAGAATATATCTCACTTTGTTATGAGATATTTTTGTAAATATTTTTTGTATAAATACCCCCTCAATTGGAGTATTGAGTGTGGATTCTTAGACATTGCTGTAAAATTGACTATTTTGGAATAAATTGTTGATTGGACCAACTTTGTGGCTTGATGGATGAAGAATTGAAGCTAAGGACTTTTCTCAGAACTCTTGAATCAAACACCGGATCAATAAGTCATCTATACCTTGTGTTTTAAATTTTTCCTTGTTTAAAATATCATCTATGTTTCACATCTGAATGATAAACGAAAAAGAATAACTTAGAATATGCTTAATTGCACTCTGTTTTCAATCGTTATTATTCTCTATGTTTTCTTCTGAACTAGTATAAACAGTGAATTCTTAATTGCTCATGTTTCCTAGTTTATTCATCTTAATCATTTAGTAAAGAATTCTTAACTGCTCTTTATTGATGGTTAGTCATGTTCTACTCTTTTAAAGTATGTCAAAATATTCTTAGTTTCCCTTTAACCCTTTAAGCCCATCCCATCTTTAAGTCTCTAATTGTTCCCTGTTTGACTACCTTGCTCTGTTAAACCATTATTTGTGAAGAAACCAAGTCAAATTAAGCCATTTTCTTTGACTCCATCAGCCCAATGGACTAAGCTACTTAGTTTTACCCCTTTGCTATTGAATCTAACCACTCAAACTCAAACAAAACTCCTAAACTTCATAACTATCCTAATATCATTAAAAAAAAAAGCTAAACTTGAAAGAGAGAGCCCTCTTTGGATACACGTTGGCTAGATTTTGTATCTAAAAGATTGGTTTGTGGTTACCTAAGACCCTTTCCCCTTCTCACAACTTCTAGGAAAATTTGAGTGATAACAGGTCAGTCAATTCATCAACTAGAGAAGGATTTAGGGAGAGTTTCCTGTAACTATATGGAAGCCACTGCGGTGAAGCAGGACAGTTATCCAACACTTTTTTGGCTTCATCCAGATAGGGACAAGGGTGAATGGGATGTGTTATAGACATATTTGGGCACTGCAACCCCAAACTCATATTTCCATAAAATATGTGCTCTTAAGTCCCTAAAAGTGTTGTTTCATACCCTAAAGGATCTGTCGGCATTATGATTCTGGTATGGCTTTATGATACATATGTTGTACTTGATGGCAACCCACTCATCTCAGATAATAAATTATAGTGTAGAGAAAAGTTCACGCACTTATATGCAGAGAAAAGTTTATTTCATGTAGAGAAAAGTTCACGCACTTTTATGCAGAGAAAAGTTTATTTCATGTAGAGAAACGTTCACGCACTTTTATGCAGAGAAAAGTTTATTTCATGAAGAGAAAAAGTTCATGCACTTTCATGCAAGGAAAAGCGCGTATATGTTGGAGAACTTGCCTTTGGTCCATGGTAGTTAGTCCTTGGTATTTGAACCTATGAGGAAAAGCGCGTATATGTTGGAGAACTTACCTTTGGTCCATGGTAGTTAGTCCTTGGTATTTGAACCTATGAGGAAAAGCGCGTATATGTTGGAGAACTTACCTTTGGTCCATGGTAGTTAGTCCTTGGTATTTGAACCTATGGTTTTGGACCATGGTATGCACTTTTATGCAAGGAAAAGCGCGTATATGTTGGAGAACTTACCTTTGGTCCATGGTGGTTAGTCCTTGGTATTATTGAGCCCCATCTTTTTGGGCCCCTTGTATTGGTTATCTATGGTATTGATCCATGATTTTAGGAAGAAGCTTGCCTATATAAAGCAAATGAGATCGCTTGGCTAATTCATCCTTGCAATTGAATATCTTAAGATCTGAAATATTGGGTTATTGTTTTGAAAGTTTGATCTATGAAAGTGAAGTTGAAAGCGAATCTGTGAAGGGTGATCTCTCGAGCGTTGCAGCTGCGGAAGTGCGGAGGCGCCACAGAAGGCGCAGTGCGGAGGCGCCACAAAAGGCGCAGTGCGGAGACGCCACAGAGGCGCCATAGAAGGCGCAGTGCGGAGACGCCACAGAGGTGCCATAGAAGGCGCAGTGCGGAGGCGCCACAGAAGGCACAGTGCGGAGGCGCCATAGAAGGCGCAGTGCAGAGGCGCCACAGAAGGCGCAGTGCGGAGGTGCCACAGAAGGCGCAGTGCAGAGGCGCCACAGAAGGCGCAGTGCAGAGGCGCCACAGAAGGCGTAGTGCGGAGACGCCACAGAGGCGCCATAGAAGGCGCAGTGCGGAGGCGCCACAGAAGACGCAGTGCGGAGGCGCCACAGAAGGCGCAGTGCGGAGACGCCACAGAGGCGCCATAGAAGGCGCAGTTCGGAGGCGCCACAGAAGGTGCAGGTGCGATTGTCGCGGCGCCACAGAAGGCGCAGGTGCGGATGGTTTTGGGTGCATAACTGATGTTTGGTTACTGGTATTGAGTTTAGATAACAACATGATTAATGACTTATCTTTATGTACTAGATCTGGTTGATAACTCTCATAATATCATTGTATATGTATGGATCTGGTGATTGGGTGATTCAGAAGGTTGTTTGATTATGAGCTTCAATGTTGTTGTTGGGTCCAGTATGAAAATTGGATGAAAAGTGGCCTTTCAGATTATGTGTTGTGCTTCAGTGTATCCAGTCTGAAAATTGATGAAATGTGGTACCTAGAGGAGAGAAGATTGTAGACCAGCGCCTATGTACTAGAATCTAAGCTAGTACAAAAGCTAATGGAGATCTTTGGAGCATTGTAGCAGGTAGCAGCCTGCGTACTAGTAAATGGATCGGCTAGTACAAGAGAAAAGGGGGTTGTAGCTCCCGTACTGGTATAAGACTGCACCAGTACAAATATTGTAAAAGGATTTTCTTATTAAGAAGAAGATTGAGATGACTTGCAGCAGGTGGTTTTTCTCCCGCATTGGGTTTCCACCTTATATCATGGTGTTCATGTGTGTGCCTTATGTGTGATGATCTATTCTCTATTACGGCATCTGTTATCTGATAATATGGTTGATAATTTTCTAATGCACTCATTGAAGATCAATTAACTTAATCATAAGAAGTTGTGGAAGTAGCATATATGAATCTGATTATGGAAATGAAAAAGTTTTATTAATGTCATAATACTGATTCACCCACCCCTCTCAGTGTTATTTCCAACAATTGGTATCAGAGCAGGTCCTTTGATAGAAGCTTGATCGCTTGAAGGAGATCCGTGGAACAATGGGAAAGAAGCTTAAGAAGAAAGCACCTAAGAAAAAGAAGTCATCTCAGAAGAACTATGACAGTGGGAGAATCGATTGGGGATTAGGTATAAGAAGCTCTTCAGATTCAGAATCATTATCAGGTATGAATATATTATCCTCTGATGTTCCAGCTATCTTTCCTTTTGGAAGAGATGAAAGTGATAGCGAAACTACTGAATTTGCTCTTATGGGTGAACAAGAAAGATATCAAATAGAGGCAGAATTTAAAAGGCTGACAGACAAAATTAGAGATCAACAAGATCTATTGAACAAAAGGGAATGTGATTTCAAAGAAGAAGCTACCAAACTAAAGGCCCAACTAGAAGAAGCAAACAAGGTAAGAAAGCTACTCAAGGACAAGGAAGACCAATGTCAAAAATTGCAGCATGAAGTGACATCATTAAGAAAAGAAGTCAACGAAAGAAGCACAACCATCAAGAAACTCAAAGATAGATCCAGCTACTATGAAAATCTTGAAGCTACAATCCTCTCACTAAAAGGAGATCTTGAAGAATCAAAGAAGCAGAATACAGATATACTCCAAGCTATTGCAAAACAAGAAAACGAAGTCACCAGCTTAAAATCTCAACTAGAATGTGCCTTCCGAGTTCGTCAAATGCAGCAGGATCTGAATGAAGAACAAGAAAAGGAGATTCTCAAACTAAGGGAACAAATGGAAGAAGGAAGGAAAGATGAAGAAGATTTGAAAAAGCAATCTCTTGAAAAGGAAGAACAACTTCAGGTTGAGGTAAATATCTTGAAAGGTAAACTAGAAGAAAAGGATAAGCTTTTACGATTTCAAGATAGTTCTAAAGTCTTGGATGATATTCTTAGTAGTCAAAGGTCTCCTGCTATAAAGACTGGTCTTAGTTTCCATGAATCTGTTGAAGGTGAATCTAGTTCACAAGGTGAGGCAAGGAACTCTAAAGAGAAATCTAAAGTGATCAACGAAGAAATGAAAGATCAATCTCATCATCAACCAAGAAAAGAGATTCCTCAAAGAAAATCTTTTACTCCTCCTATGAATAATGTTGAATGTTATGTATGTCATAATCTTGGACATGTTGCAGCTAGATGTAGAAGAAGAAGGGTTCAAGACCATTATGCAGAAAGATCATCACATTCAAGGTACTTTTATGGATATTGATTTGCTTGCAATATGTTTGGTCACAAAGCTGCTGATTGTTACAGGAGGAATATGAAACATGTAAGATGTTATGCATGTAACAAGCTTGGACATATAGCTAAGGAATGCAGGAACAAAGTGTGGGCACCATATCAAAAGGAGAAAATGTCATCATCATGCTTGAAGATATGGAGGAAAAAGGAAGTACAGTCAGAAAAAGGCGGCACTGCACAACGTACAGACATACCAGAATCAGAGGGAGCTGAAAGTACAAAACTTCAGTGTCCTGAATCTCATATGCAAACTCCATAAAGGAAAGTTGCATATATACGCGAGTTAGTTACTGTATATGATTATTTGAAGAAAGGCAGTAGGGATAGATTCAAGAGAAGGATCAGTTTTGCTATAGTTAATAATAATGATGTGTGGATATGATGGTTAGAAGTGTTTTGGTTCTAACTTGATATTGATGATGTCTTGATACTTCTTATTGATATGCATGATCAGACAGATGGCACAGGTTTAGAGGGAGCATATGGACTTAATGCATTATTGGCATTATGGTTAATAGTCCTTGGTGATGATACTTATATGGATAAATGATTCATCTTGCTATGGTTATGAGTTGTTCACATGGTTCTTGGATCAGATTTATGGTTGATTCTCTAATGATGCTTGCATGGGAAGCACTTAGCTTGAATTCACATCTTCTTGATGTTAAGTCACTCATATGCTGCTGTCGTCATATGCATAAAGATCATATATTACAGTTATGATTCCTTTCATTATTGGCACAAATGGATGAGGATTGTTGGCTGGATACAGGGATGATTATTCAAAGTTGCATTGTTGGAGACATGATGATAATGAGCTCTTATCTATATGATGATAGGATTGTTTCATACATATGTTGATTAATGCAGATATTCCCAATTGATGATACTTGATTCATGTAGATCTGGATGGCTATGATGTTTCTCACATAGAATGTGAAATTCTGTTGATGCGGACATACCTTGATGATTCATGCACTAATACAAGTTGCTGGTCTAGTTGCTATTGACAGATACTATGGAGCAGATCATAAAGTGTTGCTGCTGATGTTCATCTTATTTAGGTGATGTCATATCAAGACTCATGATGTAATAGTGTCATCTCTTCAGGTCATGTAACGAACTATGTTGGTTTCCCCACTATGCCTGGGATGAAGATGTAATGTATTTGGTTTTCATTTTTCTGATATATCCCCACTTGGTTGGGTGATGGATGTATGTATTGAATATTTTAGGAAGGTCATTTGTGATGTAGAACATCCTTTTGCAGACCTTGCTTACAGTCAGGGGGAGCCTGAGCATGAACAACACTATATAGCAGAGTGGACATTTCAGCTTGTTCTCAGAAAGAGCATGATCAGATTGGTGCACCATGACATATACAAAGGGGGAGCTCATTCAGAGATTTCAACAGGTAAACAGGGGGAGCTTATAATGCATTGTTGGCATTATGGAGGACGTACAGAAGGAGATCTTGGATGCTGGTCTGATTATTGCTGCAATCTATCTCTTTCATGGTCATTTATGGTGTTTGGTGGATTATGTTTCTTCTTTACAGATCTGGTTCATATTCAGGGGGAGCATGCTCTTAGGGGAGCATAACCCTTTGCCCTTGATGTCAAAGGGGGAGAATGAGCTGAAGATTTTGAGGTTGCCATCAAGTCCAAAGGGGGAGATTGTTGGCATTATGATTCTGGTATGGCTTTATGATACATATGTTGTACTTGATGGCAACCCACTCATCTCAGATAATAAATTATAGTGTAGAGAAAAGTTCACGCACTTATATGCAGAGAAAAGTTTATTTCATGTAGAGAAAAGTTCACGCACTTTTATGCAGAGAAAAGTTTATTTCATGTAGAGAAACGTTCACGCACTTTTATGCAGAGAAAAGTTTATTTCATGAAGAGAAAAAGTTTACGCACTTTCATGCAAGGAAAAGCGCGTATATGTTGGAGAACTTACCTTTGGTCCATGGTAGTTAGTCCTTGGTATTTGAACCTATGAGGAAAAGCACGTATATGTTGGAGAACTTACCTTTGGTCCATGGTAGTTAGTCCTTGGTATTTGAACCTATGAGGAAAAGCGCGTATATGTTGGAGAACTTACCTTTGGTCCATGGTAGTTAGTCCTTGGTATTTGAACCTATGGTTTTTGACCATGGTACACACTTTCATGCAAGGAAAAGCGCGTATATGTTGGAGAACTTACCTTTGGTCCATGGTGGTTAGTCCTTGGTATTATTGAGCCCCATGTTTTTCGGCCCCTTGTATTGGTTATATATGGTATTGATCCATGATTTTAGGAAGAAGCTTGCCTATATAAGGCAAATGAGATCACTTGGCTAATTCATCCTTGCAATTGAATATCTTAAGATCTGAAATATTGGGTTATTGTTTTCAAAGTTTGATCTATGAAAGTGAAGTTGAAAGCGAATCTGTGAAGGGTGATCTCTCGAGCGCTGCAGCTGCGGAAGTGCGGAGGTGCCACAGAAGGCGCAGTGCGGAGGCGCCACATAAGGCACAGTGCGGAGACGCCACAGAGGCGCCACAGAAGGTGCAGTGCGGAGACGCCACAGAGGCGCCACAGAAGGCGCAGTGCGGAGGCACCACAGAAGGCACAGTGCGGAGGCGCCATAGAAGGCGCAGTGCAGAGGCGCCATAGAAGGTGCAGTGCGGAGGCGCCACAGAAGGCACAGTGCAGAGGCGCCACAGAAGGCGCAGTGCAGAGGCGCCACAGAAGGCGCAGTGCGGAGACGCCACAGAAGGCGCAATGCGGAGGCGCCACAGAAGGCGCAGTGCGGAGGCGCCACAGAAGGCGCAGTGCGGAGGCGCCACAGAAGGCGCAGTACGGAGATGCCACAGAGGCGCCATAGAAAGCACAGTGCGGAGGCGCCACAGAAGGCGCAGGTGCGGTGGTCGCGGCGCCACAGAAGGCGCAGGTGCGGAGGTTTTTGGGTTCATAACTGATGTTTGGTTACTAGTATTGAGTTCAGATAACAACATGATTAATGACTTATCTTTATGTACTAGATCTGGTTGATAACTCTCATAATATCATTGTATATGTATGGATCTGGTGATTGGGTGATTCAGAAGGTTGTTTGATTATGAGCTTCAATGTTGTTGTTGGGTCCAGTATGAAAATTGGATGAAAAGTGGCCTTTCAGATTATGTGTTGTGCTTCAGTGTATCCAGTCTGAAAATTGATGAAACGTGGTACCTGGAGGAGAGAAGATTGTAGGCCAGCGCCTATGTACTAGTATCTAAGCTAGTACAAAAGCTAAGGGAGATCTTTGGAGCATTGTAGCAGGTAGCATCCTGCGTACTAGTAAATGGATCAGCTAGTACAAGAGCAAAGGGGGTTGTAGCTCCCGTACTGGTATAAGACTGCACCAGTACAAATATTGTAAAAGGATTTTCTTATTAAGAAGAAGATTGAGATGACTTGCAGCAGGTGGTTTTTCTCCCGCATTGGGTTTCCACCTTATATCATGGTGTTCATGTGTGTGCCTTATGTGTGATGATCTATTCTCTATTACGGCATCTGTTATCTGATAATATGGTTGATAATGTTCTAATGCACTCATTGAAGATCAATTAACTTAATCATAAGAAGTTGTGGAAGTAGCATATATGAATCTGATTATGGAAATGAAAAAGTTTTATTAATGTCATAATACTGATTCACCCCCCCCCTCTCAGTATTATTTCCAACAGGATCATGGTCAACTGATTACATCATTTCCTAGAAGTTCCACCTGAAAAACTACTCAGAACTAGCCAAAACTGGACCATACAGACTGCTCCATGGGCAAGGTGTGATGCATACTGACTGCCAAACTAGCCAAGTGTGATGCATACTGAAATGGCCTTCTGTGGGGTACGATGAGCGAGAATAGATAAATGGAAGAGACAATTTGCTAAGTGGAGGATCATGGAATCTTCCAGAAACTTCTCCCATGACACTTGCCTCTCTGAATTCGCCCAGGGGATGAGTAAGTGATCAAAGAAATCTCCAAGTGGAACCAAGAACTAACAGTGGAATGAAAATAATAAAAAACCCAGAGCTGACTCACACCCTTGTAAGACATTTATAAATGGATCCCCCATCTGAAAGATCTAGAGGCTGGAATTTGTATTTTTGTAAGGAAGTGTTATTGGTTTGTTGGTGATAAGAGACATTGCATTGTTGGGTTATTTTCTTGTTCATGAGGTGAAGAGGGCTTCTACACTGGGAGGATGATGCTGGATTAGACAGCTGGGTTGTAATCCTTTCTTACACTACTATTAATAAAGTTCTTTGAGTTTTCCTCCATATAATCATGTATTTGTGAATATTATTATTTATGAATGCAATTGTATGGTCAATGTGTTTCTGATTCTGCATTGTTTATGATGTTTTAGATGGAGATGCTTTGATGGTTTGCTGTTACTTTGACTCTACATGTACTCTTTGAAGCGGGACAAGTAGGAGAGGAGTGGCAAATTCTATCAAGGAAAAGAGAAATCAAGCTAGGATCAAAGCGAAAGTTCCAAGTTGGTCGTCTTTTCTTCCCTCTAATCTATCACACTTAAAGGAACTCTCAAAAGGATTTCATTGTTTGTTTCTAAGATAGCTACCCATCTTAGTGGGACTATCAGTTCGAATCGACACTAGTTTTCCCTGAAACAAAATGGCGACTCCACTGGGGATCGAATAGTTTGTTTTGTTTGTTTATTGTTTGCTTTATAAACTACATACAGAGCCTGAAGTTAGCCAGCTAGCCTTTGAAATGCCTTTGCTATGAAATTGTGAAGTATATGAATGCTGCTTCAGTCAATCTCCCGGTTGGTTTATGAATTGAACATCTAACTTACAAAGCATTCTAAGTGCCCTTGTGGTAGCTTAGAACCTCATCATATCTTACCTTTATGCTTTGTTTTTACTGTCCATCATTACTCAGCCTAAATCACTGAACTTAGCTGCAAATTTTGAGCAAAAACCAAGCTCAGTTTCGCTCCCTGGTCCATCGCACTACCTGTAACTGTGCAACCTGGATGCATTGCACCTCCCGTGTGTTGCAGGTGCGATGATTGAGTGATACTGTTTTCTTCTCTAAAAGTTGGTTTTTTCTCTTCGTTTTCAGCTTTATTGAGTGGTTTTGTTGTACATGATCAGTACCTTCTTGTTGGAACCTCCTTCCTTCACATATTTCATCCTCCATTAGTTAAGAATTGTAAATGTTTTTGTGTATTTGTCAATAATTTACAGTCTTCCTTTGTCGAAAGTAGCCTAATTGAACTGTCATTTTTGATGCAAGTGTCGTAAATGTCATTCTGAATCAAAAGAAGAGTGTCGTAAAGTCTTCCTCTTCTAGATAGTTGATTGTACTTTTGTCATTGTACTTGATTTGAGTTATTAGTATTTGAAGTTCAAAAAACAGTTTTCAATTCGAAATCGAAAAGTGTCGTCTTTGTCTTCCTTTTGTTTTGAAAATAAATTGTTAGAAATGTCGATTTGAAAGAAAATAGTTTAGATCTGTACTTAACTTTCTTTTTGGCATTAACACATTAAGAAAGCAGAAAACAAATACATGCATGTGCATTTGCATTTTTAATGCTAGCGAAATTTGATTTAGGAAAGTGCATTTAGTGTGTTCTATGCTCTTTGCTAAAAGAATATCATTATATTCTTTCCTTTATAGCTAGGATTTTCATTGCTAAAAGAACATAAACAACTGTTTATCATTTTAGATTTCATATTTAGGAATTTCACATCTACATCACGCGGTGAACCTTGAAAGACAAACCTCTAAGCAAGATTAAATTTAAAATAAACTTCAATGAACATAAAAATGCTTTGGAACCTGACACAACACATCTAGAAGTCTAGGCTAGAGATGTGTTCCGGTTTCGTAAAACCTGGTAACTATCGTTTTCATCTAAGGTTGGGTGATTCCTCCTCTTTGATACGACAAGTGCTAGTACGGACATGTGCTCCCCGTACTGTCGAGTATATATTCGGAGACCAAAATAGGCTGATATCCTTTATCCTTAGGAAGCCATGTCTCCTGCCCTATCGATCACAATGCATTGAACACAACATTCGGGAAGATTGACTGCCACACATAAGTCCTTGTTAATTTATTTATCATTTATCACCAAGGTGTATTTTGCAGTTTTGTGATCGGTTTGGTAATCCCTCTATCTAGATTTCTAGAATAGTCACTTTCATTCTTTTCGACTCCTTAAAAGAAAAGGTCTATTTGAGCACTTGTCACTTCAGGCTCATTAAAAATCGAAGGTGACTAGAGTCACCTTTAGCTTTTTCTTGACTCTTAAAAATTGAAAAAGCAAGTTGTGTCAAAGTGTCTTAAAATTCATTTAAATCAGAATAATTTTTTTCCCTTTTTATTTTGAGTTGATCAAGTAATCCGCAATCATGGAAGAAAGTCAATCAAAACCCTATCATTCGCAGAGACTAGCGAGTCAACCGTCTTTGACCCCGGAAATGAAACCATCCTAGGAAAAACGGTCTCATTTAACTGAGTCCAATTCACCTGATTTATTTGAAGCTTGTGTTTCAACATCGTTAGAGACTGCAGTTACTCCAATCATCTCTGGTACATCTGCCTTTAAAGAAAAAGTTCCACAGTTACAAGAGGACATTAGAACTCATCCTAGTGTAATGGTAGACACCTCTACTCCTGAAGCAGCTCCGCCTAGGACTGATCCAGAAACTGAAGTTCACTGGCCTGAACATCTAGAAGTTGAGTTCTAGAATTCAGAAGGTGTCACCCCTCTAGTATTTGTTACTGAAGAAGCTACACTTTCTTCGGCTCTAGAAATATTTTATGGACCTGATGGTCTTCCTCTTCCACCTAGATTGATTGCCATAAAAGAGATAGTAGAGGATCTTCCACCCAGTACTCCAGTGCATTTTGAAACTGGGATCCACTTATATCCTTCTACTACGGAAGTTAGTTCTTTTTCATAGCAAATTCCTGTCGAATCGCTAGGAAATGTTTTGGATAGACTAAATATTTCTGAACATCCATCAGTATCTAGGACTATGTCAACTGACACAGCTACGGTGGAACTTCCTGCTGTTGTTCCTACAATGTTTGCTGGTATACCATCTGTCCCGACTAGTTATCAACAACAAGCCGGAGTCCACTCAGGGACTGTTTTGACGACATGGTTTGTTCCTATTTCTTCATTCGTAATCTCATTTGGTATTTCTTATGTTGAAACTCAACAAGTTGATCCAATGTGTCTTCAAAGGCCAATCTACCCTTTAAGTACTAGATTTCCACCATATGGGGGGCAGTATGCCTTTTCATTGTTCCCTCCTGGAGAACAACTATATGAGAGTTTACAACAAAATTTAGGTCAAACTGGAATTACATCCAGCAGTTGGGTACCAATACTTCCTCAGCAACCAAGGGTTGTGTTATCACCTAGAACTACAGTCCATGTACATAATGTTTTCCCAAACAAAAAAAAAAAATTTCATTGTCAAAAAAATGTGTGTCAAATGGTTATGGTCCTATGTGTGTTACGTAGGGATCATGTTTTAAAAAGGTATTGATGTGAATCATTTTCAAAAACCGTTAGTCATCCTCCATCATGATTATTTAAGGCATATCTTATCTTGTTTGCGTCATTGGTCCTTTTCGCAGTTTTGTAGCGCAGTTTGATTGGCTGATTTGGTAGCGCAATGATGTTTTAGCTTTTTCGTAGTGTGTCAATAACCAGCCATTTCGTAGCGCATGTCATTAATTTATAACTGTCTGCGCTACGAAATCGGGGATTCGGGGATTTTGCAGTGCGGATTCTTGAAATGTCAAGTCTGGGGGGATGAGTCATTAGGTCCGTCCATCTATTGTCAGTTGGTGTCCTCTCCAAGTCATTATGAGTCATCATTCCGCCATGAGGTTCAGAACCACGCACATAAAAATCATTCAAAGTGATTTTGTAATGTATGGTAGTGTCATGATATTGGTTCATAGTGCGTAAACTGACCTGCTGTTTGATAAGACTGTTAAAGCGCAAAGGAGCCCGATTTTTTATTTAAAAGGACCTGATTGCAAGCGAGCCTGCATTCCAAAGTTTAAATTTGCTTTTTGAGTTGAAGCTGCTGTTATTTCTCTGTGCGGAAGTTTTTAAAGCAAAATGGAGAAGAGGGAGCATCGATCAGGAAGGTGCCAAAGAACAGAACCGGAGGGACTGGATCTTGCATTAAAGAATGAAGGAGTAGCAAAAGCTTTTAGAGATGCTGGTTGCTGGAGGTTTTGTGAGAAGTTGCAGGGAGGGCATGCAGAGGTGACAAAAGCATTTGAAATGAATTTTACAGGTTTAAACTCTAAGGTGTCCATGCTAGAATTCCCTGTATCTTCAGAAGCTATTTCCAATGTGACTGAGATTCCGAGAGGAGGACATGAATGGTTCAAAAATTTCAAATTCGATATGAGCCCCTGTAAGGAATTCTTGAAGAAGCCTTATGTAAATGAGGATCTCACAAAGGCTGTGCCAAGGAGTTACGTGAAGGAACATTTTGCACTGCTCCTTACATGCATCCAAAAATATTTAACATGCGAAGGGAGGTATAACAAAGTTTATTCCTATCATTTTAAACTTTTGTTACATTTCACAGGCAAAGCATCTATAGATATCCCATTCTACTTATTCAGAAGCCTTAGTAAGATGTGTGATAAAATTCAACTGAAGAAAGATGACTGTGAAACATCACTGTTTCACCATGGTTTAGTAAAGCTGTTAGTGCTAGATGGTTTGCAGAAAATTGGTAAAGATTGGAACTCCTTTATTTTTATGGCTGGCTTTCAGAGTAAGACAGGCCTCACTCCATTGCCTGTTAGGGAAAGAGAAGAGTCAATTGAAGAACCTACTCTTACTGAGCTTAGGAAGGAGGTGAAAGATAAGAAGAAGACCAAAACCAAGTTGAAGAAATCAGTGAAACCCTTGGTTGTCAAGGAGCCACCTCAATCATCATCAAAAGAGAAGGTCAAGCACAAGAAGGATACACCTGGATCAAGTGAAGTTGGAAAGGTATCAAGAGTAAAAACAAGAAGTCAATTAAGCAAGGAGAAGGGCAAATCAATTGCTGTTGAAAAAAGTCCTATGTCAAAGGCTAGTTTAAATGATTTACTTGAGGCTATTGAGCTTGAACAAGATCAGCCAGTGCAGATTGAGCCAATAGAGTTTGAGCAGGATCAGCCAGTGCAGCCAATGCACATTGACTTAACCCAATCTTCACCAGAGAGCACGAAGAGATCAAAGGCTTCGAAGAGGTTAAGGTTTGAGGAGCCTAGTGAAGAATATGTGTTCAAGCCACGAAGGCCAGTTACAAGGAAACAAATGAAAGAGGCTGAGAAAGTGCATAAAGAAGAGGTAGCTGTAAAGATGCCCAGTACAGAGGTAATTGAAGTTTTGACCAAAACAGTGCAGGCAGCCAAGCGTAAGGACAAGAGGGTCATTATTACCCAAGGAGGAAATGTCATAGCTATAAAGAACCAGGCAGGAGCAACACAAGAAGAAGTGGCCCAGGTAAAGAATGTTTCTAAAGAGCGTGCAGTGAGATATGCCAATTATAGAAGGGCTGTTTTAAAAGGCTGTACAAGCCTATTGGGTCAAGCTGACTCGGGATCTGATGTATATTCGTGGACGGTACCAACACTTAAGCAAGCAAAACTCATAAGAAAGCTGAACATGAGCCTGAGATCAGAAAATAAGGCTTTGAAGAAAGAGGTTACCAGTTTGAAGAAGAAGCTAGGTAAACTAGCTCGCTGATTTAAAGGAAAGGTGATTTTCTAAAGTTTTGATAAATTTTGGTTTAAGCTCCATCATTTTGAAGCCATTTAGGTCCCTAACACCTGTAGTAAAGGTCTGAAGAAGTCATGAGTCTAAGCAGAAAGCGCTTCAAGACAAATATGCTCTGTTTTAACAAAAACAGCAGTTTCGTAGCGCGCTACGAAACTGCTGTAGATGCTGTTTTATAAGAAAAAAATGAGTTTGATGATGAAGTCAGCGAATTTTTGAAGGAAATACCTCAAGGACAGGAGGGAGACTATACAAGACTATCATAACTATTCAAAGAATGACAGCTGTGCATTTTAGAGAAAAAGTGAAATATTTTGTTTTTTGCCAAAGTCTTGTTAAAGGTACTTTATGACCGAATTGTTAGGGTTCTGGTAGGGTTACCGGAATTTTTGGTTGTACACCTGTTCAGTCCACGAGGCATCCAGCTCATGAGACATATGGTGTTATGCGTTGTTTTTGAAGAATTAAAGAACTGGGACGTGTTCTTTAAGTAGTGAAGAATAATGGAAGACAGAGACCATGGAATCAGGGCACTTATCTTAATTGGTTTATGAGCCATCTACACAGCTAGTATCCAAGGCCAGCTCGTTCAGTGTATTCTCCTCCAACATATCTCGGCCAAAACAGAAAATATACAGGTGTCAATAATCAAGGAAGGAATCATGCATACGAGGAGATGAAGTTAGAGTTTCAGTGTGATTAGAACTCTATGTAATTACAGTTCAATACCTTATGCATTTAATGAGTTTGTTTTAAAATAGATAAGGTTAGTTAATGATAGGCCATCGAGCTCCCCTCATGCTGGAGGAGGAGACTCAAAATAGTTTAGTTTGTTTTCCTATATATAGTGAAAACTCTGATGTAATGAGGGTTGGAGATTTATACAAAAAACAGAGTTTTTATATTGACTGATGTAAAAGACTTTTGACAGTAATAGAAAGATTACTTTTTCTTCTCAAGATTCATCTTGTGTTTAAACGCTCAGAATATATATGGTTGTGTCTCTTCCTTTCTGTTTTACAGCTCCGTAGATGTGCAATCACTCTGAATTCACCTAGTGCTCAGATTTCCTGTGTATGTTTATGAGTTGAGGTTCCTTTGAGAAATGTTTTGAGTGTTTAGACATTATATGCCTTGACTTCCATGAATGAGTAGTTGGTAATTTACTGCAAAGGTATTTGACTCCATGAGCCCAATGGAAGAAGTCTTATTTTGTTGTTCCAACCAGCTTATTTTCATGTACTGTTTGAAGAGTTAGCCATCTTTTCTTGTTATTAATTCATATCAAAAATCTGTGAGAGAGCCCTCTCTGACTAAGGAGGCTAAGCCTTAGTCTAAAGCCTGGTTTGAAATAGTTGCATGAGATCTTGCTAAGTAGTAGCCCTTAGTACATGATTTTGTGATAACAGGTTGTATATTCAATGCAACCAGTCCAACCTATGTTGAATATTCCCACTATACCTGCTATTGTGACTGTATCGCAAGTACAAATGTTACCTATTGTATGTCAACCTCAAGTCTTTCAGGTTGCAATACAACAGCCTCTCGTCTCTGCGATTCAATCACAGCCTTCGATTAGTGTCTCCTTACCTGGAACGACTCAGGCTCAAATAGGTACTATCACTCTGCATCTTGGTCAATCATCCAGTATTGGACAACAGCAAATGGTCCAACAACCATGGCTGGTGCAATATCAACAACCGCAATTCCAACAATCATACCAAGGACCTGAGCAACAAGGCTTTGTAAGTAATGGGCAACTGCATTTCCAAAACGGTTATCAACAACCATACTATAATGGTTATGCCCATCAACCTTATCAAAGTTACCAGAATCAGATACATTATGCTGGTATGCAAAGACCTACTGCTCAGGCGATTTCGTCTTATCCTGGGTATGTTTCACCTAACCTGAATCAACATTTGCCATTTGTAGAAACTCTAGAATTACCAGATCTAAATCGGTTGACGAATGATCCAATTGCTTACGCCCCTTGGTGGCCTACGATTCCTCATAAACTTCCCTCTGATATTCCTAAATTCAATGGAAATCCAGGTGAAGATCCATCGAATCACGTGATGACATTCCATTTGTGGTGTTCATCCAACACCCTTATTGACGATTCGATCAAGCTTCACCTTTTTCAACGAATGTTAACTGGTCCAGCAACAAAATGGTATATAGAATTGCCTAGAGCTTTGTTTGACAACTTCAGCACCCTTACCACTACCTTTTTAACCCATTTTTAGTTACCCATAAGATACGAAACAAGGACAGAACTCCTTACCAACTTTAAATAGACAATAGCCACTCACATATCTGATCATATTCATGAGTGGCGGCATCATCGAAGAATGGTAAAGACGTATGTTCCTGATCAGCTTTTAGCTGAATGGTTTATAAAGTCATTATTACCCTTTATTGCAGAGGATGTGGCTAAGAGAGGAGTTGTCACTGAAGAGCAAGTCATTGCTCGTGCAAAATATTTAGACTTGATCTATACTCAGTCTGGCATGCTCTACGAAAAAATTCCTGATGCTCCTAGACTAGAATTTTCCATTCCTACCCCTCCTAAATCAAACAAGGACTCTCGTGCCAGCGATGGCATGATCGGTACCACAAGCGCGAAAACTGCAAAGGCTACTTCTAAAAAAGCTCGTATGATTTCTAGTCAAAAAGTAGATGAAGAACCTCCAGCGTCGGAGGTTAATGTCGTGTTAATCGACAAAGGAAAAAATCATAAGCAACCAGGGGGCAAGAAGAAAGGGACAAACAAAAAGAAGAAACAGGAGGATTCAACCCCTGAGAAATCTTCTGGAAACCCTACTAGAAAGAAGAAACCTAATCAGCCATGTTTCATATGTGATGAAGACCATTACACAAAAGATTGTCCACATCGAGCTGAAGTCAAGAAGTTTTTCAAAAATACTTTAAATACCTCAGCAGTATTGACTGATCCGTTTCCAAATCCAGAAACTAATCTGGTTGCTAGTGATCGCGCTTCCCAATCCCAAGTTCTTATGCTATCCATCTCAAAACAGCAAAATGATGCTTTGATATCTACAAGGAATAAATATTATGGAAATCCACAATCATCGAAGGACAAGGCTATAGATCTACCCAGCAGTTCGACAACAACTTTGACAGAAGTTGTTCCACCAATCATTCCTGAATTAACAATAAAACTGCCTAAGGGAGTAGTACACAAATCGACATTTAATCATCGTGCTCGAGCGGCACAGAATTATAATATAGTGGAAGATCTGGCCCAATCGCCATTTGCTATGTCGACACTTGAAGTACTGCAGAATTTCCCCTCCTAGAAACATGCTTTGTTATTAGTGATAGGTGGGATTGATCCAACAGATTCCAATCTAGTGGCCTTTAATCATAAAGGATACGAACCTCAGTTACCAGCACAACTCGCTTTCCTCATACAGGTAAAGCCCTCAACAAAACTGTTCATCCAACAAGCATTGATGAGGGAGCATCTACCTGTATTATGTCAATGAGTTGTTGGAAAACTTTAGGCTCTCCACCCTTGTCACGATCACTAACGACATTAAAGGCGTTCGATGGAAGAACATACACGCCATATGGGATATTAAGTAACTTGCAAATCGAACTGGGGGGCAAGATAGTAGAAATTGAAATTGAGGTCATTGATGGAAACCTTGACTACAACATCTTGTTGTGTCAACATATTTTAGAAAGATTGCATTCCCCTTTCAAGGTGGAATCACAATCATTGACCAACTAACCTTCCTCCCCAACAGTT
Source organism: Pinus tabuliformis (assembly GCA_031772625.1). NCBI lineage: Eukaryota > Viridiplantae > Streptophyta > Pinopsida > Pinales > Pinaceae > Pinus > Pinus tabuliformis. The sequence continues at coordinate 851,530,267 of CM062820.1, read as the reverse complement.
CTCAAGTTACTGAAAGCATTCCTTTGATCCATGGAAGCTCTCAATCACTTCAAAATATCAGAGTAGGTCTCCTAAAAGACCCTTCCTTAATGGGTACTTTTTCCCTTCCACCTTCGAGTAATCTGGCAGAAGTGGCCATAGTGGAAACCTGTCACATGATATCTTCTACATCATCAAAGATTAAGAAGAATTCCAAACATTTTGTTAGCATGGATCATCGCCAGGTATTGCCCCCAAGCCCTATAGAATTGTTGTAGCAATCAATATTCTGGGCATGGGTGGCAAACCCAAATCAATGCTCGGCAAGCATTTGGATAGATAGGTCTCTAGAGTATGGTACCTCTTATGATCCTTGGTCTCATGTACATTCTACAGATGAAGGAATCATTCAGTCAATGATGATAGAAGAGGCACCATGGGAAGATCACCACCATCATTCCCGACCTCAAGATAACAACGAGGATTATTCTAACGATCTTAATAATCCTTCAGTTTTTGATTTTATATCAAATACTATAAATATAGTGGATTCAGAGCGAAATCTGTCCAATATTGAAGAAACTATTGCCATTAATATCTCGACCAAACCGAATGTTGTAGAGAATATACATGTTGGCAAATCTTGTTCTCCTTTAGAACTGGAAATATATTGTGCTCTCTTTCGAAAATTCAGAGATGTATTTGCTTGGTCATATGAGGAAATTCCAAGAATTGACTCAAGCATCATTGAACATGAAATCAATATGTATCCAGATGTCAAACCAGTACGACAACAGATTCGACCGGTTCACCCAAAGAAAGTCGTTGCTATTAAGGCAGAAGTTGAAAAACTTTTACATGCTGGCTTTATTTACCCTGTTCCTCTCACTGATTGGTATCGAATATTGTTCTTGTGATGAAAAAGCAAGGAACGATTAGAGTGTGCGTCGATTACAGGGATGTAAATCAAGATTTTCCAAAGGAAAACTACCCTATACCCTTCATCAACTAGATAATTGATGAATGTGCCGGATGCAAAGTCTTTTCATTTATGGATGGATTTTCCAGATACAATCAAATCAATATCCACCCACAAGACCACCCGAAGACTGCATTTATATGTCCATGGGGCACATTCACGTACCAAAAGCTACCTTTCAATTTGAAGAACGTAGGGGCAAAATTTTATAGGGCAATGAACTACACCTTCCATGACATCAAACACATCGTTCAACCGTATCTAGATGATTTACCGGCTCATTCGCGAAAGCGGACTGATCATCTGCAGCATTTGAGAGCTATATTTCTACGTTGCCAACACTACAAGATACGACCCAATCCACACAAGTGTGTGTTTTGTGTTGGTTCCGGTCGGTTACTTTGTTTCGTAGTTTCTAAGGATGAAATTTGACTCTACCCATGTAAGGTTCAGGCAATCATCGACATGTCTCCACCTTCAAATTTGCTTCAGATTCAGAAATTCAAAGGGAAAGAAAACTTTCTAAGGAGGTTCATTCCAAATTATGCTAAACTTGCTAAAGGTTATACATGTCTTTTGAAGAAAGATGTACCCTTCAACTGGGATCAGGTTACACAGGCTTCCTTTGATGCTTTGAAAAGTTCCTTAGTAAAATCGTCATTAATGTATGCTCCTGATTATCAAAAAGAATTTAACCTGTATCTCGCTTCCACAGAGACAACCATCGCAATGGTTTTAGTACAAGAAGATAATGGAATAGAACATCCTGTGTATTATTTAACCCGCAACTTAAATGATATGAAAAGCAAGTACTCCTATGTTGAAAAGCTGGCTTTGGCAACTGTTCAAGCAGTACAAAGATTTCGACACTATATACTCTTTCGCAAAACTACCATCTTGTCAGATTGCAACCCTATGACCTACATCCTGTCGCGTCAATTTCTAGGGGGCAAGTATTCAAAATGGATAGCCATTTTGCAAGAGTTTGATCTGGAAATCACCAAATCCAAATCAAAGAAATCTCTAGTCTTTGCAGAGTTACTTTGCGAACTCCCATCGTCGTCCAACGATTTAACATCTAAAGCATCAATCATGGATGAAACTTTGTTTTTGGTATCATCAAGCAACCTGTGGTACGGAGATATACTAATCTATCTCCAAACCCAAACCTTTAGGCCTAACACCTCTCGCTCGGAACAACGACGTACTCGATACCAAGCAAAAGACTACATGATCGTCGGTGATACACTTTACCATTGTGGTGTCGATACAGTTCTGCGAAGGTGCCTCATGCATGAGGAGGCCGAAAAAGTCCTGAATGACTGTCATTTAGGCGCATGTGGGGGGCATCTATCTGGTTATGCTACTGCACAAAAAATCTTACGAGCTGGTTACTTCTGGCCTACTATCTTCAAAGATTGCATAATAGCAGTCAGAATTTGCCATGCTTGTCAAATTTTTGATCGTAAAATGAGATTACCACCTGCACCAATGCATCCAGTAGTTGTTGTTGGGCCATTCGCCAAATGGGGCATAGATTTCATGACATGTAACCCACCTCGGCCGGGGGGCATGGGTATATCATAGTCGTTGTTGATTATTTTACAAAATGGGCCGAGGTGATGCCTACATTAAACAACAACGGCGAAACGACTGCTCTTTTAGTTTTCAATCATGTAGTCTCTAGGTTTAGTGTTCCACAAGCTATAGTCACAGATCATGGATCGCATTTCCACAATGACATGATGGTTGAATTGACTGCCAAATTAGGGCTATCCCACGATAGTTCTACTCCATATTATCCACAGGCTAACGGATAGGTTGAAGCAATCAACAAATTCCTCAAGCGCATGCTGCAGAGAATGATTGGAGTCCACAAAAGGGATTGGCATTTAATCCTGTACTCATCTCTGTGGACATATAGGACCTCGGTGAGAAATGTGACCAGATTTACACCTTTTCAGTTGGTGTATGGCCTGGAAACTGTCTTACCAATTCAGTGTGAGATTTCATCTCTAAAGCTCGCAATTGATCTACTTCCAAAAACTTCAGAGGAAGAGGCTCATTTCTTGGAACTAATCCACTTGGATGAAACCCGTTGTGATGCCACGCTGGCTAACGAAGTGCATAAGAAATGTGTCAAGGTTCAATTTGAAAAAAATGTCAAGCCTCGTGTCTTCTCAGAAGGTGACCTGGTCTTACTCTATGATCAGGAATCTGATAAATTGGGAGTAGGTAAGTTCTAATCATTACGGATGGGCCCCTACATTGTTAAACAAGTAATAGCAAAAGGAGCCTACGAGCTGGTAGATTATGATGGAATTCCACTGTCACAACCCCAAAACGGGTTGTATCTTAAGCGATACTATGCTTGATCAAGTGCAGTAATCTCTTTATAGATATGATTTTGTTTCATTTTTGTTTTCGTCAAGAGTTTTCATTTTGGTTAAGTAATCCACTTTTCATTTATTGCAGATGTCGGAATTTTTGGAAACATTTTTTGGTTAGGCCAACAGAGCTAGTCGTTGAACTCAGAACCTATCTATTGCAGCCTGGGCCATCTTTGATCCAAGCAGCAAGGTAGTGAGTTTCAGAGGGATATGTACTGGTCAATCAAAGAACAACATCTCTGAGTACAGCGCGTTGATAGAGCTTCTCTCCGATGCCATTTCACATGGCATACGTCGATTTGTTGTCAAGCTAGATTCACAACTCATCATTCTACAACTTACTGGTGTCTATTCAGTTCGGAACCCAGCTATCTATGTTATGTTCCTAAGGGTCAAAATTTTGGAAAGGTAGTTTGATTCCATTCAATATCAACACATTTCCATAAACTTAAACACTTTAACTAATTCATTAGCGAATTATGTGTTAGATAGACATTTGCAGCATTTGTAAAGAAAATCATTTCATATCAACATTTGCAACTGGATCACATAACTTAACCAAAATAAACTCCGAAAATCAAAAATATATAACTATTTATAGTTTCACATAATGTTTTGTGTACAAGGAAAAATCAGTCATGCGACCAAGAAACTCAAAAGTAAATGCGGAAAAGCATCCTATACTAATGATGTTGGTGATAACATGTCACCGCCTATGCGATCATACGCAAAAACCTAGTCCATCGACTCAGAACGCCGGTGGTATGGCGCTGTAGCCTCAGAGGTAACTCGTCGGTCCTCACATCCTGAATACCAAGGGTAAGACCCTCAATCTAATCCTGCAATACTGCTAGGGTCTCTGCTATGTCCAAATCATGAAGGACAGCCCTCCCTACAGCCTCTCCTACTGGAACGCCAGCTGCCGCCCTTGGGTGTGCCGCTGGTCACATTGGCCCAACATCTGCACAAGTACATGGGTTCAATTAGTCTTGATAAATCACAAAAATATTATAAAACTGATAAACAAATATATGGTCAAATCATCTTTACCTATCACACCCCACTGCTCACCAGCCGGCAACACCAATTCTGGGTCACCTCGGAAGTCCATCCTGACATATGTATACTCTGAGAAGACCATATCCTGATGGTCGAACCACTCAAAGAAGGCATAAGAGAAAGTAATCTATGGCTGACCAGCATGTATGGCCATGAGATCAACCCATATATGCATCATGGGTTCCCTCGGTGCTGGCAATCCTAGTGAAATATGTTGCGGTTGCATCAGTGGGATCCTCTCTATGGAAAAAGCAGTCAAAATGGAACCGTAGCCAAAGTTCTTGGATCTTACATTCTTTACCTTAGAGCGCTGTTCTTTTATCATTGGAAGTACTGCCTCACACCAGTTGAATACCTTTGGTTCCAGGCATTCTAAAGCATACTGCACATAAGATCTGTGTGCCATATGAAGAGTTGGGTTACCAGCCAATCTAGCAAAGGTGAATAAAATTATCCTCAGAGACCAATAAGTGACATCACGGATATTGATCTTGCCATCTCTACTAGGCTGAGATCCATCTCTACAAAGCTGAAGAATATAATCTCTCGTCGATTCACCCCCACAGGCGGATCCCGACAGTGAAAGAGGGGCACCACGCCTCGATAACCCCGTAAAAAAGTAGATATCCTCAATTGTCAGTGGAATAGTTTTGCCTCTTATCTGGAATACCTAGTTGATCAGATCCCATGCATCGAGAAAATATTGCAACAAACTAATTTGTTGCCTCATGCTAGATATATGGAAGAATTTGAGAAAACCACAGTTTCACAATGCAGTAACAGTACCCTGACCATGTAAGGCAATCATGTCTTCTTCTTCATGCTTGCGTTCACGCCATGTGTTGACCATCTTGATCCAAAAAATATCTGAGTCACAGACAAAAGATGAATTAGGATCCAAATTTGAGCAAAAACAGGCAAACGTTTCATGAGAAATTACTGTGCAAAATTTCCCTTCTGTGCCCATCGCACCTTGCCTTTGGACTAGGTGAGATGCATATTGACTGGCTAGTGTACAGCTCAGTATGCATAGCACCTTTCGATATAGGGCAGGTGCGATGATGGGAGAATGATTTCTTCAAAACCCAGGGGCTTAGAATAAAGGGAAAATTTCCTCAAAATCAGAAAAGGATGGAATGGAAATGAAGAGCTCAAGGTTAGCTCGTACCTGGTCCTGACACTGCGAAGAATAGTCCACCGGATCTCCTGAAATCAGCTGATAAATTTTGAGGGGGAAAACCACTCTAGAGCTCAAAAATCCCAAATTTGAAATGAAATGGAAAAAATGAGAGGTAAAACTACTTTTATGTTACTATTCATGTACTTCAAGTAAAATGTTAGTTTTAAATTCATTTTTCAGGCAAATATATGTGTATTTCTAATCAATTTGATGGAGCAATTGAACAGGTTGAATGACCGAAGAAAGAATCTAACGTGTTAAATGGTAAAATGAATATCATTGACCAATATCAAAGAGCAATGTTCCCGCAAGGTTCAAGCTCGTTAAAAAATCAACCTGCACTGAGCATAGTTTCACCTGATTCAAGCTCATTAAAAAATGAAACCACCTTTGGTAAATGACCTTTGTGATTGCTCTGCTATCAGCCTTTTGAACCTTGGTTTTGTTTCTACCATCACCTCCATTCATTTGGCAAACCATATGCTTCCACTTTATTGTTTACCCTTTTGAGGAACATTTGTGACGAGTGATTCTAATTGCCACCCTCTTCACACTGCCATGTTTTTAGAAGTTCCAAACTTACTTGGAACCGGTTGCTACCCGAAAATACCACTCGTTCCTAAAAAATGAGTCCCTTTTAAACTCTTTTTAGACTCATTAAATATAAAAATATTGTCAAGCCGTTGGCCTTTCCAGCTCGTTAAAGTAAGGGGAATGCCATCCCTCTCATATATTTTATTCTTTTTGGACTTGAGGGATTATTAAACAAAAAGATCGAGCGCTTTCCTTTGTCGGCTCGTTAAAGCTATCGAAAAGACATCCCTTTCATATTATTTTATACTTTTTCAGACTTAAGGGATTATGCCACGAAAAAGGACTATTGGAGTCTCCTTTTCGTCCCTTTTCAAACTCTCTAAACATGAAAAGGACTGAGTTATCTTTGTCGTTAAACTCGTTAAAACAATAGCGAAAAACTTGTCCACCCAGACAAGAATGAGTCTCACTGATGCTAGGCTCACTAAACACAAAGTGACAGGTTTGCCCGAAGGGAAAATTATATACAAAGCATATGTTATCCCCCTCAAGCTTGACAAAAATAAATAGGTACTGGTCAGCAATGACTGGGGAAAAATGGGAAGAATACTTGAAGAACTTTATTGGTAGCAAGTCACTCTTGAACATGACACTTTCACTCCATAACCATGATTGAGTTGGGTTGGGTTTTTCCATTCACCATCACCATTGGTCCTCCATACCATCCAGGGGGTTAACACTACCAAGTCCATATCAGTTTCACCAGTATGTTCAAGAGAAGTCATTCAGAGAATTCACCATCCAACAAATGCCTCATCCACTACAATACGTCCACCCTTCATTTTTCATGGCCACCATTCCTGAACCTTATATCATCAGATCGTTTTCACCTCCACAAAAATCATTTACTCCATTTCGCATCGTAGACGTGGGATACATCAAGGCTCTCCTACGACAGGTCGCTTCTTGTCGACATCAGCTCATTATCCAAGAAGTTGACTTAGAGACAACCCTTTCAGTACTTTGAAGCTTGCATGCCTCAATGGCAAGTTTCTCACTCCCGGTGACATGTTTACATTAATGGCCTTCGACCGAAAGAATTTGCGTGGTGTTAGACATTGGCTCATATATTCACACCACGTGAATTGTACTATAGTACCTTGAGGTTCATCATCATTATCAGTGACTCCTCTCACATCTGTTAATAGCTTACATTATTGGCTGGTAATCAGGCGATGTCTTTCTATGTTCGACTTCAAAACATCTTTTCACGTGGATTGACTTGTACATCGGGCAAAGATTGAATGAGTTTTGAAGACCCCAGATCTAGTTTCATCCATCCAGGCTGTGATATTTTCAGGAAAAATAAAGACATCAATTTTACATAGAATTTGCACAGATAGTCATCTAAGCTAGGGAAAATGAATCTTCATGCGAAGAATCACCAGTTTGCAACAACAAACAGTTGTCTGTCCTATGTACATGAAAATGAATTTATAAAGTTGAGCATGGAAATGCCCGCCTCAGCTAGATCATGAAAATAATATGATGATGATGTATTGTATTGTATCTTATATAGGTCACCTTCTAGTATGAATACCTCGGATCCTCATGATAAAGCATTTCACCCGACATCAGAAGATTTACGACCTCATGCTTTAGGGGGCAGCTGTTATAGACATATTTGGGCACTGCAACCCCAAACTCATATGTCCATAAAATAAGGGCTCTTAAGTTCCTAAAAGTGTTGTTTCATAACCTAAAGGATCATGGTCAACTGTTTGCATCATTTCCCAGAAGTTCCACCTGAAAAAATACTCAGAACTGGCCAAAATTGGACCATATAGACTGCTCCATGCGCAAGGTGCGATGCATAATGACTGGCAAACTAGCCAGGTGTGATGCATACTGAAATGGCCTTCTATGGGGTGCGATGAGCGAGAATAGACAAATCGAAAAGATAGTTTGCTAAGTGGAGGATCATGGAATCTTCCAGAAACTTCTCCCATGACACTTGCCTCTTTGAATTCGCCCAGGGATGAGTAAGAGATCAAAGAAATCTCCAAGTGGAACCAAGAACTATCAGTGGAATGACACTAATCAAAAACCTAGATCTAACTCACACTCTTGCAAGACATCTATAGATGGATCCCTCATCTGAGAGATCTAGAGGTTGCAATTTTGTATTTTTGTAAGGAAGTGTTGTTGGTTTGTTAGTGAGAAGAGACATTGCATTGTTGGGTGATTTGCTTGTTCATGAGGTGAAGAGGGCTTCTACACTGGGAGGATGATGCTGGATCAGATAGCTAGGTTGTAATCCTCTCTTACACTACTATTAATAAAGTTCTTTGAGTTTTCCTCCATATAATCGTGTATTTGTGAATCTTATTATTTATGAATGCAATTGTATGGTCAATGTGTTTCTAATTCCTCATTGTTTATGATTTTTTAGATGGAGATGATTTGATGGTTTGTTGTTACTTTGAATATACACATACTCTTAGAAGTAGGACAAGTAGGAGAGGAGTGGCAAATTCTATTAAGGAGAATAGAAATCAAGCTAGGATTAAAGCGAAAGATCTAGGTTGGTCCTCTTTTCTTCCCTCTAATCTATCACACGTAAAGGAACTCTCGAAAGGCTTTCATTGTTTGTTTCTAAGATAGCTACCAATCTTAGTGGGACTAGCAGTTCAAATTGACATTAGTTTTCCCAGAAACAGGGTGATTCCCTTCACATAACCTATAGGGAAACTTGATTTTTCCCTTCTTTCCATGAACTTTACTACCACTAGTTGATGGTGTGTCACCAACATGATCTCTAGAAGTTGATGACATAAGATGGTGTGAACGAGAAGACCATTCTTCTAAGATCTGAGGAATATCAGAACAATTTCGAAGAAGATGGTCTCCTTGACAAAGTTTGCATGGATATTGAACTTTGTGAGGCTTGATGGATGGTTTCCCATTAGATGTTGTATTCAAAGCAATGGTTGCTTGGTTTCCCCTCTACTAAATTTTCTTCTTCTTCTTCTTCTTCCCTTTCTTCTTCTTCTTAGCCACCTGGTTACTAGTACCAATACTTTCACCAGGCGAAGAGGAAGAAGGGGAGGAAGAAACAATCAAGGAAGAAGGTAAAGGGTCAATTTTAGGATCAACTGGAGGTTGATTTTTTCCAGTTGGAGGTGTACTTGATTGCAAGGAAATCACGAAATTTTGAACTAAGGAGGTTGAAAACAACCATACTAGAAAACCAATGGTACATCCCGGTAGGGATAATATAGCCATATATGGAGCACGAATATCTCCAAAAGGAGGAAAAGGACTAGGATTCCCATCAAAAGGAATTCCTTGATCGGTGGACTCCAGATTTGTCACCATATGTTTCAACCTAAGATCAACTAAGGAGCGAGCGTGGAGGATGTTATCCGTGGTCAATTAATTTTATTTTAATGAAAGTAACATAACAAAAAAAAAGAGGGATAATCTAGGAAAAAAGGTTTACCAAGCAACTGTGAACTGCAGAATACCTCCTGGCGAATAGAGAAGTACAGGTAGGCAATCTCCCCGAATGATGTGTTCAGTGTATCACAGTGTACAAGGCGGCCAACTCCGTTACCTAAGGATGGACAGCAACCTAGAGTTTTCCTCCCATATATACCCAAAGGTACGTGAATGCCCAGTTCGTATAAGCGTTGTCTAATGGAAAACCACACAGTGAGAGCATTCCCATATACTTTACGTACTGTAACACTACCCTATATACTTGAAGGTAAGTGGACGAACTACGATATACTCACGTACGTGGAATGAGGTATCACACTCGGGATGTATTGCATACAAGTTAGTGATAACTGCTTTGTTTTGCGACGCTGGAACATGTCTCTAGCCTAGACCTATAAATTTTTCTCGTTAGGTGACAATTCTCCATTAGGTAAATTCAGATAAATTTTAAGTTGATCTTCTTTAGAATTTGCCTTTCAATGTTCACCATGTGATGTATGTTCGCAATTCCTAAAATGCAACTATCATGATAAGCATTCTTTCCATTCATTTTTAACAATGAAAATCCTTGCTACTTAGGGGTAGAGAAATCAGATTTCTTTTGATCAAAGAGCAAAGAGCACAATCTAAATGCAAATTCCCTACACTTTCCTTTCAACACACACAAACTCTTTTCAATGCAAGATGCATGTATTTCTTTTCAATTTCCCTTAATGTGAATGATTCAAAAAGGAAAACTAATGCTCAAGCGATCAGCAAACTCTTTTCATAAAAATGATGATTTTGCGACAATTTCTTTTCAAGGAAAGGAAGACTCTACAACACTTTCGTTTTCAAATAAGTGAGGAATTACAACACTTTCTACGAAAAGACTAATCATTTTCACATATCAATCAATCGATCTTTCATGAATGAAGATTTGATGACAATTCAACTTTCAAAGGAAAAGACGATTTAACGACACTTTCTTTCGCTAAATATTAATTGATCAAAACTAACTTTTGACTATAGATTGAAAATGACAAAGTAAATACGTAAGAAAAATTTATCAATATTAGTCTAAGTAGGGCCGAATTAAGGAGATGAAAAACTATTTTCAGAGACAAAACATCATTGACATTCAACAACTCATTCAAGCAAGAGAAAATTGGCTTAACTCAGACACATTACACCACTCATTCGTTTTTATCTCCACTTCACATTACACCACTCATTCGTTTTTATGCATCAGGCTTAAGAAAAATACAAGTAAAAGGTTATAAACTCGCGTTTTGGAAATGCGCATTTTCCAAGCATAAAACCTTTAAAATATTACTCCACTAAGAGTGCTTTAAAAAAGTTGACTTTGGCGATTTGATCTACGTGCAGTAGAAAGTTCGAATCATTTGACGAGAGCACTGGAGGTTCTTTATGCAATAGGTGTCTTAAATGAAGACGGCAAGTTGACATCTCCAACTGGGTTTCAAGTTGTTGAAGTTCTCTGGAGCCTATGATTTCAAAGATGCTGCTCTCATCAAGCTCAATGGGCTGTTGTGAGGAAGTTCTTATTATTGCAGCAGATTTATCAGTTCAACAGCATGCACGTGATCGCAGTCTTCGTGATATTTGAAGTGAGCCTTTTAACTCCAGTGCTTTGATGATTTATGACCTTTCTAGCATTCCAAGTTTTGAGTTTCTTTAAATATTTTTCCGGTATGTTCTGAAAATTTCCTTTACAAAGTCTCTTTGATATCACAATGCGCTCATCTTCCTCTGCAGTTTATGATAAATACTCTGTAAGGTACCGATCTGATACTCTTACAAAGCGTATTCCATCTGTCCATACAGGGTTTAATTAACTTGATTCACCTTTTCCGGCTCTGAAATCTTTCCATCTTTAAACCGGGCAAACTCAATGATTGCAGTTCTGAGATATTTACACCTTTAAACTAGGAATATTAAATGTTTGCAGTAAATACCTTCCAAATCAGCACATCCTTTAAAGTTCACAAGAAAGATGCCAATGTCTTGGAATTATTCCATTAAAACTACTCGATTAGTTTTTCTGCGTTCATACCCTAGTTCCACACCTTTCCAAGAAATAGAAACGTACAATGTTCTATGTTCACATAGCACTGCAATATGGGTATGTGCTGTCCATCGCTCAGATGACAGGACGCAGTGCTCCTACACTATAGTCGATCAAACTTTTAACAACTCATATATTTCCTGCTACAACAACAAAAAGAAAAAAAAAAATACCTCTTCGTAATTCTGTCAGGATCAGGTGTCATAGCAGCGTGTCATTTCGTTCATTTATCTTGGCAGCAAAATCAGTGATTTTGGGCTCGTTCGTCTCGTTTTTTATTGTTCTCGGCTACAATAACTTACTCCGCTCCGGAGTCAGATGTTTACTGATTCGGAGTACGCATCCGGGAGCTTCTAGTCGGGAAGCCCACAACTGAGTCGGAGTACAAAATACAACTGTGCTTTTCTTGGTAACCAAGATACACTGTACGCTCATACTCTTCGTAAATACTACAGAAACTGCAGAATAGAAGGCAATGTTGACTTCATATTTGGAAACTCAGCAGCAATCTTTGAAAATTGTCATCTTCTGGTGCGTCCTCGTCAGCAAAACGTGAGCGATGGAGCATCGGATTCTGTTACTGCACAGGGCCGAATAGACCCAGGTCAGCCCACAAGATTTGTTTTTCACAACTGCGCCATCAATGGAACTGAAGAATACATAAAATATTACTCTGCCAACCAAAAATTTATAAGGCCTATTTGGGTCGGCCACGGAAGTCGTATTCCAGAGTAATTTTCATGAATTCATACTTGGGAGAGATCATTGAACCTGAGGGATGGATGCTTTGGACAGGAGACTCGGCTCTGATACCAAATGATGAACAAAGACATTAACTCAAACAAATATATAAAGCACAGATAAAACCCTGAGACACAATATTGGCGGAAAAAGGCTGAAGCCTCCTGCTTCTCTCTCATTACATATTACTATCAAATAATTGAATATAGTGTTACAAATAAATAGATGAGAGATATTGGTCTCAAGATAGTGCGTTCTATCTTAGACACCTTTGGTTGAGATAATTTCTCACCAGACACACCAATATAGGAGTTACCTAAACTAACTCCTATCTTAGAGGAACAACCCAAGAGTTGGGCACAAATTCCTAACTTGGAATTTTTAATTAATTTATTTATTTTTGGATTTATTATTGTTTTATGAGAGAGTCTAACAAAACTGACCCTCAAGGGATCAACGCAGGCAATAGTTAGAGATAGTGTAGTGAATCACACTGGATCTATACGAGAAGTGCACTACAGCGCACTGTGTCCTTCATTGGACTGCGCTACTGACAAGAAACGATTCTGAAGGCAATTTTGACATAGTTTCGACTCAATTTTCAATGAAAGAAGACTGAAATTCAATCAATGACCATAAGTACAGTATGTAGAAATGTCTTAAGAGGATGATGAGCTACTAAAATGGATGATAAATTTCCTCAACGGAGTCACCAAATTATTTTGGGAAGTTTTAGTGTTCTTGGATAAATGCCTAACACTCTAGACTAGTAACATAGTCTAGAAACAATAGTTCAAATCATTATCTACCTTTTCTATAAACAATAGATAAAATAAGAGAACAAAGAACCTACTTGTAGCTTCCGCATGTTCCTTATCTCCCTTAACCGATTCTGTTGCTCCTTCCTGTACTTAAGTCACTTGAGAAGTACGTGCACACAGATAGAAACAAGAACCCATCAAAGCATATGATAATGATCTATTGATTAAACATAGCATGGAATCAAGTACATGATAAGCATATGAAAGCATCAAAAGACAATACAAGCATATGGAAAAGTATTTGAACACTTTAGTAGTGAAAGGAAGAGTTACAACCCAATTTTTTTGATTCAGCATCACTCCTCCAGTTCAATCCCATCCTCTCCTCACAACAAGCAAGGCACTTTGACATCATTAAAATACTTGCAATCAACTCAAATCTCATACCAACAACATCTCCCTACAATTCAATAATTTCCAGCCCCAGATCACTTAGATGAGTGGTCTTTGTATAGGTGAATGAAGGAAGTTATGCCATGAATGGTGATAATGAATGCCCTCCCAAATTTAGAAATTAGTTCCATGGAAGAAGGGATAAGGGGATTGATGTCCCTTAACTCCCTTCCTCATCCAAATATGAACTCAAAGGAGTGGATAGCCTTGAGAAACTTCTAGAGGCATCCAGTGGATGAGGAATCTTTCAAACCCTCACAGAAATTCACTCAAATTTTCCCAGTGCAAGCCAAAGAGGGACCAAATGCACTGTATAGCACCCTGACAGTGTATGGTTTGTATTGTAGTGCACCCTAATGAAGGCCTACCTGCACTGATCTTCTTAGAGGTGGTTTCTAGATGTTTTCATTGCTGGAACTTCTTGGGAAGTGAGGTATTTTGATGTTTAACTTATTTAAGGCATGTAACAACTGCATTAGGGGTTGATGGGCCCTAATAGTATCGATTTGTAAGTTGGGGTTGATGTGCCCAAATGGATCTGTAACAGTTGCCCCCTAAAGCATGAAGTTGTAAATATCTATGTTGAGTGAAATGATTTATCATGTGGAGAGGAGGTTTCAAAGCGAATGGTGACCTGCATCAATTACAATACAGATATCATGATAATTCAATTTTTTCTCATGAATTTGTTGAGGGAAGACATACCCATGATGAGCTTATAAACTTTAATTACATGTACAAATATAGTCGTCTAAAAATATCAACTCATGAATGGATGACCAAGAATGTAAGGCCATTGTACATTTGATTTAGTACTCCTGAAAATATCGTAACCCAGATGGATGAAACTAGATTCAAGGTCTTCAATATCGTTCAATATTTCACTCAAGTATAAGTCTAACCATGTGAATAGATGTTCTGAAGTCGAACATGGGAAGACATCGTCTGATTACCAACCAATGATGTAAGCCATTAATAGATGCGAGAGGAATCACTGATAATGATAATGACCCTAAAGGTACTATAGTACATTTTGCATGGTGTGAATAAATGATGTGATTTCGAACACCATACAAAGTCTTCTGGTCAAAGGCCAATGATGTTAACCTATCGCCAGAAGTGAGAAACCTGCCATTAATGTATGCAAGCCTCAAGGTACTGAAGGGGTGTTTCTAAGTCAACTTCTTAGATAATGTGTTGATGTCGACAAGAAGCGACTCGTCGCAGGAGGGCCTTGATATATCCCAAATCAATGACATGAAATGAGGTAAATGATTTTGGAGATGAGAATCGACTGACGACACAAGGTTCAGGAATGGACGTCATGAAAATGAAGGTTTACGGTATTGCAAAGGATGAAGTTTTGAACTGAATGACTTCTCTTGAACATGTCGGTGACACTAAGATGAATTGGTAGCATTGACCCACAACAAAGTAATGGATGTTATGATAGACCAACAGTGTGATAACCATCAAGCTGAAAGACCCAACCCACATAGTCATGGTGATGAGGTGAAAGTGTCACGTTCAAGAGCGACTTGCTACCATAAATTGTTCTTGAATTTTTCCATTTTCCCCAGTAATTTCTAACCAATACCTCTTTATTTTTTATCAAGATTGAGGAGGATAACATATGATTGTTGTATGATTTCATCCTTTAGGTGGATCCATATTTGATGCTTATTGAGTCTAGCGAAGGTGAAACTTGGCCTTATCTAGATGGACAAGTTTGTCGCTATTTGATGTTTTTAACGAGTTTAACGACAAAGATAACTTGATCCTTTTCATGTTTAGGGAGTTTGAAAAGGGACGAAAAGGAAACTCCACAAGTTCTTTTTTGTAAAATAATCTCTCAAGTCCGAAAAAGCATAAAATAATACAAGAGAGATATCGTTTCCAATCAGTTAATGAGCTGGAAAGGACAAGCGCTTGACAATCTTTTCATGTTTAGAGATTCTAAAAAGAGCTTAAAGAGGACTCCATTTTGAGGAACGAGTGGTGTCTAGGGTAGAAACTAGTTCCAGTGATGTTGGAACTTCTCAAAACATGCTGATTGATGTGAATAGGATGTCTAATAAGACCAGTCATTGCAAATTTTCCTCAAAAAAGGTAAAACAACCAAGTGAAAGTGTATGATCAACCAAAGGGATGGTGGCGATGGGATGAAAACAACCAAGGCTCATCTGACGAAAAGGCTGATAGAATGGCAATCACGAGGGTTAAAAATGGAAATGGGTTCATTTTTACACAAGCTTGAACCATAGGGAACTATGCTTGGGTTCAGTTTCATTTTTACATAAGATTAAAACAAAAAACTATGCTTGGAACTAGTTTCATTTTTACACAAGCTTGAAACGAGAAAAAACTTTGCTTGAAATTGGTTTCATTTTTACACAAGCTCGAAACGAGGAAAAACTATGCTTGAAATTGGTTTACATGCCTGCATCATGATGAAAGGGAGAGTCTCCTGTAACTAGTTAGAAATCATTGCGGTGAAGCAGGAAGGTTATCCAACACTTTTCGGCTTCGTCCAGATAGGGACAAAGGTGAATGAGGTGATTCCCTTCACATAACCTATAGGGAAACTTAAATTTTACCATTAGGTGCATGGCCCCCAAGCTTCATTACATTCACCTATGTAGTCTACTTGTAGCTATCAGGTGGATGGAATGAAGGTTCTTTTACGAGATCAAGTGAAAGACTCAACTGGGATTTTACGAGATCTAATCAAAGACTCGAATTGGAACTTTGGACCTTGTTTCATTTTTTGATGAGCTTGACACAGGACAAGGAACTCTGCTCAGATTCCTTGTTTCATTTTTTAACAAGCTTGACACAAGACAAGGAACTATGCTCATATTCCTTGTTTCATTTTTTAATGAGCTTTACACAAGACCAGGATCTATCCTCATGGACCTGTTTCATTTTTTAATGATGTTGACACAGTAAAAGAACTATTCTCATATCCTTGGTTTCATTTTTTAACGAGGTTGACACAAGACCAAGAGCTATCCTCATGGACCCTTGTTTCATTTTTTCAACGAGGTTGACACAAGACTAGGAACTGTCCTCATGGACCTGTTTCATTTTTTAACATGGTTGACACAGTAAAATAACTATCCTTCAATATTTTGATCACAAATCATAAGTGGTCATGAAGGAGAGATCTCGTTCCAATGCCCCCAGTACATGATGTACAACATCAGTAAATTGATCATCAGTTGATGTAGGTATGGAACAAGTTGCCACATAATTAACCCATGGTGGGGATGATACCATTGGTACAAAAGGACCAATTAGGGAGGATGGTTGACTAGGAGCCAAATTTGGACTAGGAAATGAAAGCTAGTCAATAGTGACAATTCAGCCTTCATGCGGGAAACACATCACTCGAAAGAGTGTTGAAACAATAGCTCCCATGTCATAAACATAGTTGTGCCCAAGAAGTAAATTGTAATCTAAAGGGCTTGGGACTGCCATCACGTTTAGATAAATCATTTTTCCTGCCAAAGTAATAGGTAACCGAGGGAGGATCCCTGATGGTTGACTGTTTCCTCTGTTAAAACCCAATAGATTCTGTGTAACAGGCACAAGTGGTGGCGAACCAAGCTCTTGCCAAGCAGTTGAGGAAAGGATACTCACTAATGCACCTTCATCTATAATAGTACCAGATAAAATCATATTACAAACCTGTACTATGATCTGGAAAGGCACATAATAAGGAAGGTGGAATCCTGCCAATCGATTCCAATCAAAGGAAGTGACTAGACTACTTGGAGGGGGTACCATAGAAACGAGAGAATTAACCGCTTGAGTTACGAGAATGGGAGGATTCCATTCCTATCTTGATGGAACAGGCAGATTGCCCCCAAACGCATTTGAATATGAAGAAACAAAAAGAACCTGAGTGGTATCATATTCACTCTCTTAAGGAAAGGTACGATTTACTGAAGGTGAAATCAGGTCAACTGTTACCTCAACCTGTTGATTTGGGTCGGGTATAGACTCATAGGATTCACTTTCAGAGAGAGTGGTTTCGACTGATGGTTGATTTTGGTCAGTCAATTCATCAACTGGAGAAGGATTTAGGGAGAGTTTCCTGTAACTAGATGGAAGTCACTGCGGTGAAGTAGAACATTTATCTAACACTTTTTTGGCTTCATCCAGATAGGGACAAAGGTGAATGGGGTGATTCCCTTCACATAACCTATAGGGAAACTTGATTTTTCCCTTCTTTCCATGAACTTTACTACACTAGTTGATGGTGTGTCACCAGCATGATCTCCAGAAGTTGATGACACAGGATGGTGTGAACGAGAAGACCATTCTTCTAAGATCTGAGGAATATCAGAACAATTTCGAAGAAGATGGTCTCTTGCACAAAGTTTTCATGGATATCGAACTTTGTGAGGCTTGATGGATGGTTTCTCATTAGATGTTTCATTCAAAGCAATCGTTGCTTGGTTTCCCCTCTGCTGAATTTGCTTCTTCTTCTTCTTCTTCCCTTGCTTCTTCTTCTTAGCCACCTGGTTACTAGTACCAATACTTTCACCAGGTGAAGAGGAAGAATGGGAGGAAGAAACAACCGAGGAAGAAGGCAAAGGGTTAACTTTAGGATCAATTGGAGGTTGATTTTGTCCAGTTGGAGGTGTACTTAGTTGCAGGGAAATCACGACATTTTGAACCAAAGAGGTTGAAACAACCATACTGGCAAACCAATGGTAAGTCCCGGTAGGGATAACGTAGCCATATATGGAGCACCAATATTTCCAAAAGGAGGAAAAGGACTAGGATTCCCATCAAAAGGAATTCCCTGATCGGTGGACTCCTGATTTGTTGCCATATGTTTCAACCTAAGATTAACTAAGGATTGAGCGTGGAGGATGTTATCTGTGGTCAATTAATTTTATTTTAATCAAAGCAACATAACAAAACAAAAGAGGGATAATTTAGGCAAAAAGGTTTACCAAGCAACTGTGAACTGCAAAATAACTCCTGGTGAACTTAGAAGTATGGGTAGGAAATCTCCCTGAATGATGTGCTCGGTGTATCATAGTGTACAAGGTGGCTATTCAGTTACCTAAGGATGGATACCAACCTATAGTTGTCCTCCCATATATACCCGAAGGTACATGGAGGCCCAGTCTGTATAAGCGCTGTCTAATGCAAAATCACACAGTGAGAGCATTCCCATATACTTTACGTACTGTAACACTGCCCTATATACCCGAAGGTAAGTAGATGAGCTATGATATAATAACATACGTGGAATGAGGTATCACACTTAGGATGTATTGCAGACAAGTTAGCGACAACTGCTTCGTTTTACGACACCGACATGTCTCTAGCCTAGACCTCTAAATGTTTTTCGTTAGGTGACAATGCTCCATTGGGTAAATTCAGATAAATTTTAAGTTGATCTTCTTTGGAATTTTCCTTTAAATGTTCACCACATGATGTATGTTCACAATTCCTAAAATGAAACTATCATGATAAGCATTCTTTCCATTCAGTTTTAGCAATGAAAATCCTAGCTACATAGGGATAGAGCAATCAGATTTCTTTTGATTAAAGAGCAAAGAGCACAATCTAAATGAAAATTCCCTACACTATTCCTTTCAGCACACACAAACTCTTTTCAATGCAAGATGCATGTATTTCTTTTCAATTTCCCTTAATGTGAATGATTCAAAAAGGAAAACTAATTCTCAAACAATCATCAAACTCTTTTCATAAAAATGACGATTTTCCAACAATTTCTTTTCAAGGAAAGGAAGACTCTACAACAATTTCGTTTTCAAAGAAATGAGGAATTATGTCACTTTCAACGAAAAGAATAATCATTTGCACATATCAATCAATCGATCTTTCATGAATGAGGATTTGACGACAATTCAACTTTCGAAGGAAAATACGATTTTACGACACTTTCTTTTGCTAAAGATCAATCGATCAAAACTAAATTTCGACTATAGATTGAAAATGACAAAGCAAATACATAAGAAACATTTATCAATCTTAGTCTAAGTAGGGCCGAATTAAGGAGATGAAAAACTATTTTTAGAGACAAAACATCATTGACATTCAACAACTC
Source organism: Pinus tabuliformis (assembly GCA_031772625.1). NCBI lineage: Eukaryota > Viridiplantae > Streptophyta > Pinopsida > Pinales > Pinaceae > Pinus > Pinus tabuliformis. The sequence goes on along the minus strand of CM062820.1, from coordinate 851,510,528 downwards.
ATTCAAGCAAGAGAAAATTGGCAAAAACTTTCAATTCCTAGATGGGAAACTAACCCTCAAGGGATTAGTGCAGGTAGAAGTTATAGAGAGTTCACTGAATCACACTGGATCTATGTGGGAAGTGCACTACAACACATTGTTTCCTTCATTGGACTGCGCTAGTGACAATAAGCCATTGTGAAGGCAATTTTGACACAGTTTCGACTCAGTTTTCAATGAAAGAATACTGAAATTCAATCAACAACCATAAGTACACTATGCAGAAATTTCTTAAGAGGATGATGAGCTACTAAAATGGATGATCGTTGTCCCCGGTGGAGCTGCCAATTTTTTTTTGGGAAGTTTTAGTGTTATTGGATAAACGCTTATCCCTCTAGAGTAGTAGCTTAATCTAGAAACAACAATAAAAGCATTCTCTACATTTTCTATAAACAATAGATAAAATAAGAGAACATAGAACCTACTTGTAGCTTCTGCTTGTTCCTTATCTCCCTTGACTGATTCTGTTGCTCCTTCCTGTACTTAAGCCACTTGAGAAGTACCTGCACACAAACAGAATCAAGAACCCATCAAAGCATATGATAATGATCTATTGATTAAACATAGCATGGAATCAAGTACATGATAAGCATCAAAAGAAAATACAAGCATATGGAAAAAGCTTTGAACACTTTATTAGTGAAAGAAAGAGTTACAACCCAATTTGCCTGATTCAGCATCACTCCTCTAGTTCAATCCCATCCTCTCCTCACAACAAGCAAGAAAATTTGACAACATTACAATACTTGCAATCAACTCAAATCTCATACCAACAACATCTCCCTACAATTCAATAGTTTCCAGCCCCAGATCACTTAGATGAGTGGTATTTTTATAGGTGAATGAAGGAAGTTATGCCATGAATGGTGATAATGAATGCCCTCCCAAGTTTAGAAATCAGTTCCATGGAAGAAGGGATAAGGGAATTGATGTTCCTTAACTCCCTTCCTCATCCAAATACAAACTCAAAGGAGTGGATAGCCTTGAGAAACTTCTACAGGCATGCAATGGATAAGGAATATTTAAAACCCACATGGAAATTCGCTCAAATTCGCCAAGAGTAGGCCAAAGAGGGACCAAGTGCCATGCATAGCACCCTGACTGTGTATGGTTTGCATTGCAGCGCACCCTAGTGAAGGCGTACCTATGCTACTCTTCTTAGAGGCAGTTTTTGGATGTTTTTAGTGATGGAACTTCATGGGAAGTGAGGTATTCTGATGTTGAACTTCTTTAGGGCATGTAACAACTGCATTAGGGCTTGATGGGCCCTAATAGTATCGATCTGTAAGTTGGGGTTGATGTGCCCAAATGGATCTATAACTAGGTGGATGCTGCCAGACAGAAAGAGGCACTTCTCAAGGCGCACGTCCAACCTTGGATTGATGAGGCCTTCACCATTACGACTGAAATTGAGGGCAAGCTCACATAGATGCATGTGTTTGTCCTTACAATCTCCTAGGCTGAAAAGGAAATCGATAAGGGTAACCTCAAACCACTTCAGCTCAGTAGCTATCCCTACTGAGCATGAGAGAGAAATCTCTAACTCTCTTATCGATGATATGACTTTAAAAAAATGAATTTTAGGCTAGATATGTGTATTTGTTTGTGAAAAATTGGTTTTTAAGGATTTGTTGAACTTAGGGTTTGGAGCCACAAGTAGGTTTAGGCTGTGGGAATACAGGAGCAAACATAAGAAGGATCTAGATGTCAGAAGCCATGGTGTAATTTGAGTATTTGTCAGTGTAGTATAGAGGATATAGTCTGGAAGAAGCTAATGAGCATAAATAAACATGATTTCATTAGCTTAGGAAGACGAAACACATGACTATGAAAACTAGATACCAGAGCTTGAAAAACAAGAATTCTGAATATTTTATCACAAGGAATTCATAGAAAGAAGAGATATAATGTAGATAAAGATGTTTAAACCATGAGAAAAAAAAGGATGAAGTACAAGCACCATGAACTCACTGGGCTAGAGTTACTTGAAAATAGCTGCAACCTGTATCTGTATTAACTGAAAGATGATTACAATGCAAGCCTCCTTTACAAAAAGTTCAACCCTCTTCTCCTGAAGTGAAATAGTACTTATAGACTCTCCTAGACCACTTTCCCACCTTTAGGATTCAGATTCCTTGGTGGAGGAACTGACTCCAAGATTCTCTCAACCAACAGGTGAGAGTGAGAAGGTGTAACTCAAACACCTCATGAAGAGTTTGTTTAGGAGTTTGCTTCTTTTATGAGGCCTAATAAACATAAAAAAAAAACCTATGATATAAATTTCTTCATGCCTACATCAACTAGCCTTGTAAGTTGTGCCATTACATAGAGAATCTTGAATTTGACCAAGTCAGACTAGAAACTAGAAATTTTACACAGTGAAATTTTACAATTAAAAACACAGAAAGTGGAGAAGTGCAGCCCCAACTTTGAGTGATTTTTAGGTTCCTTCAAGGGGTAAAAATGAAAATATGAGAGAATAGTCAACTATCCCTTCATGTCTAGTTTCCAGAATAGTTTGAATTTCTGAATTTGGAGCATGGGAAGACCTTCAAAAATCCATTCTCCCAAGGTCGCTCCAGAAGCGCAACGCCTGTCAAAAAATGGTCCAAAGTGCTAGTCTTTTACCACTTTTTTGCACTTTTCTCCAAAACTAAGCCACCTCTACAAAATTTGGGAAAATGGGTTTTTAGAGGATGCCAAAACATTTCCAAAAATGTAGACCTTTCCTTAAATGGAGGCTTGAGGAAAAAGTGTAGCGCCTTGAAAGGCCAAATTTCTGAATTTAGACCAAAATTTGCCAAAAAAATCAAAATGCTCAGAATTGGCTCAAAATTGGACGGAAGGTTTAAAAATGAGTTTTATAGCTTCATGGATGCTTCAGCAAGCATCTCCAAGTTTCCCTCATCCATTTGATCTTTCTTGGCCTCCTTGAGCTTGTTTTTAAGTTGTTTCACTTTGACATTGGCGATCATGTTTTGAGCTTGATAATGATGCACCATGTGTTTGAGCATTTGATTATCTTTGTTTTCCTTCTCCAGGAGCTTCTCTAAGTGTTCATTTACCCTATTAAGCTAATATTCTTTATCTTGATGTACCTCTAGGGCAATCCTTTCTTCTAGGTCAAGGTATTCATTAAGAAATATTTGTTTTTGTTCCTCTTGCAAAGCTTCCTTGAGACCTCTGGTTCTTGGCCTTTTCCTATTCCCTTTCATCTGTGATGCTTCAGGCTCACTTGATGTCATGATCTCCTTACCTTTTCCAATTTGCTGCATTAACTTAGTTTTTTCCTTTTCTAGGATCAACTCCTTTGCTTTGAGTTGACTGTTTTCCTGTTCAAGGAATGATATAACATACTTTCGATTTCCAGATTTATTGATAGCTCCTTGATTTGATAGTATTTTTCCCTGATAGTCTGTCTCATGATTGAAGTCTAATCTTCTGCCTCTAAATCAATAAGCTTAAACTCGTGCTTAATTGTCTCTTTATCCTTTGCTGTCGGTTCCTGATTTGTCGATGAAGAAGGTTTAGACCCTTTCTCTTTGTGAGAAGAAAACATAAGTCTATACCCTTTCTTATGCACTTTAGTCACCTCAGGTTTGGGTAACTGAGTCTTCTCCACTGTTTTGCTAGAGGACCCCACCTCCATTTGAATGAAAAATAAACTGTGAGGTATGAATGAAAATGAAGTGATGTGAAGGTGGATTTTGACAAAATGATAGAGGAGGTTTGAAAAAGGTGGATATGAACTTTGGAAGCTGATGAAAATGAGTGAAGAAATAGTGGAAGAGTGATCTGCTTGCAGGTGGAAACAAGAGGGTTTATGATGAAATTTTCCAAAAAACCTTTAGGAATGAGCTAGGGTTTTGCTTTTTGAGTGTTTAAAATTTGTTTTGAGGTGGGTAAAATGGTCAAAATGGCTCATTAAACATGTATGCAGGTGTAGGATATCATTTTACATGTTTTAGAAACCAAAAATAAAGATGGCCATTTTCACCCTATCATTTCCCATGCAAATTTCACTACAAACCCTAACTTGAAGAATCATTGACATGAGATGAATTTGGAAAAGAAAAAGAGGGATAATGATGGTGTACTTACTTGTACCTTGGCTTAGAAGTCAATAAAATCAAGCTTTCAAGTGAAAAATTGAGATTTGGGAGAGTTTTGAAGGATTTCTGGGCACTCTGTCTTGCGCGCAGCATAGTGTTCCTACACACAGCACCAAAGCACAATGTAGTTTACAAATGCACAATGCCATCTTCCAAACCACTTTTGGAGGCCTTAAACTGCTCCAAATTGAGAGCTTGATAGCTTTTTGGAAAGATCTTGAAGTTTTCTATATGATGAATACCTCAAGCATGTAATTTAGATACTCTATGAGGGAGAAAAATTGATTTTCCCAAGGTCACTCCAAAAACTCAGGGTTTCTCTGACAAAAGAGAAGATCCAACTTGCAGAGCACTTTTGGATGCCTTCCACTAATACAAATCATGATCTTAAGGTACCATTGGAAGGCTTAGGATGTCTGCTATACAATAGAGTCCTTAAGAACTGCCAACACCTGCTTCAAACCCTTGAAAAGCTGTCTTGAAGTCAAGCTATTTAGAAGTGCATTAAATCTCCCATAGCAAGTGTATTTTGGCAATTTATTTCAAATCATAAAACCTATGCATAAACTGAAGGAGGTTTTTGTTCCTTTGCATATAGTGGACAAAAACCTCTTTCACTTTTGTAAAATTATTCTCCATTTTGTTAGAATCATATTTTGAAGCAAACATGTCCCTATGAGAAATGATGAGGTGAGGTAGTGTACTACAACATTGTCTTATTTGAAATAACACATTACCTTTACCTTTATTTTTCTTTCCCTAAGCTGATAAATCCATTTATCCATTGAATCACATGATGGACATCTTTTTGTCTTGACATCTAGCATCATGATGACACATGGAGTGAAACCCTAGACCATGACCTAAAATGAGGAATTTAACCATTTCATGACCCAAGACACTTAAATGAAGATATGATACCTCGAAGAAGATAATGAAAATGATGAGTGATGAATACCATGAGTAAGTGAAGGGAGCAGCAGTGACCTAGACACAACAACCAATGACCAAATTTTTATTTGAAGACTCACTGAAATGACAAAAAATTGACTTGACACTCTAACAACACCTTGTAAGAGCATATTTGATCACCAGTGATAGGCTGAACTGACTGACACTAACAACAGGAACTATATGCGCTAAGGAAGCTAGCAGATCCTCACAAAGAATCATCGGAGGAGCGCATGCAGTAGGTCCAGCAAACCACATAACAGTGCGTCGTGAACCTCTGAGCAGTATGGGACCAGTTGGAGGGGCTTTGTACCAAGGTCACTACACCAGTAGAGTAACTTAGGACGACTCATGATGATTTTGTTGGGGGCCTATTGGGCATAGAATGCCCCCCAAAACATGTTTTGGGGCTCAAAGCCCAATTTTTAGTCAAAGGTTTTGTAAGACTCCGTGATTTGCAGGCGCAGCACGCGAAGTATACGTTAAATAATCTTTGCGATCACATAATTATCAGCTTTTGAGCCTTGGTCGTGTTCTTACCATCACCTCCACTCTTTTTAGCCGATCATAAGACTCCATTTGACTAATTACCCTTTTGAGGAACAACTGCGACGAGTGATTAGCCACATTCTTTACACTGCCGTGATTGAAAAGTTCCAAACCTTACCTGGAACCAGTTGCTATCCAAAATATCACTCATTCCTCAAAAAACGAGTCTCCTTTAAGCTCTTTTCATCTGAATCATAAAATATGAAAAGATTGCCAAGAAATTGGCCTCTCTAGCTTGTTAAAGTGATTGGAAGTGCCATCCCTCCTCTAGATTTTAATCTTTTTGGACCTGAGGGATCATTACACAAAAATATTGAGCACTTGTCTTGTTCGGTTGGTTAAAAGTATAAAAAATTCATCCCTTTCGTATTATTTTATACTTTTTCGGACTTAAGGGATTATATTACGAAAAAGGAATACTGGAGTTGCCTTTACGTCTATTTTTAGGCTCTCTAAAATTGAAAAGGACCGAGTTATCTTTGTGATTAAACTCGTCAAAACAATAGCGACAAACTTGTCCATGTAGACAAGAGCGATTTTCATTGTCGCTAGGCTCATTAAATCATAGCAACAAGGTTTCCCCAAGGGAAAATTATAGAACAAGCATATGTTATCCTCCTTAAGCTTGACAAAAATAAAGAGATACTGGTCAGCAATGACTGGGGAAAAAGGGAAGAAAACTTGAATAACTTCATTGGTAGCAGGTTGCTCTTGAACATGACACTTTCACTCTGTCACCATGATTGAGTCAGGTTGGGTTATTCCGTTCACTTGTCATATCACCATTGGTCTGCCGTACCATCCATTTTGGGATTAACACTACCAATCCATTTCAGTGTCGTCGATATGTTCAAGAGAAGTTGCTCAGAGAATTCACCAACCTAGCTAATGCCTCATCCACTTCAATACCTTCACTCTCCATTTTTCATGACCGCCACCCTGAACCTTGTATCATTAGATCATTTTCACCTCCACAAAATCATTTGCTTCGTTCCGTTTCATAGATGTGGGATTCATTAAGGCCCTCCTACGATGGGTCACTTCTTGTCAACATCAACTCATTATCCAAGAAGTTGACTTAGGAACAACCCTTTTAGTACTTTGAAGCTTGCATGCCTCAATGGCAAGTTTCTCACTTCCGGCGACAGGTTTACATCGATGGCCTTCAACTGAAAGATTTTGCGTGGTGCTCGAAATCAACTCATGTATTCACACCACGTGAATTGTACTGCAGTACTTTGAGGGTCATTATCATTAACAGTGATTCCTCTCGCGCCTGTTAATAGCTTACATCATTGGCTGATAATCAGGTGATGTCTTTCCATGTTCGACATCAGAACATCTTTTCACATGGATCGACTTGTACTTCAGGTGAAGATTGAACGAGTTTGAAGACCCGAGATCTATTTGCATCCATCCGGGCTGCGATATATTCAGGAAAATAAAGACATCAAATGCACATCACAGCTGCACAGATAATCACCCAAACTAAGGGATGATGGCTCTACCAGAATCATCAATCTGCCACATAGACGATTGTCTGTCTTATGTACATGAAAATGAATTTATAAAGCTGAGCATGGGAATGCCCGCCTCAGCTAGATCATGAAAATATTATGAAGATAATGTATTGTATTGTATCTTATTATAGGTCACCTTTCAGTTCGAAAAACCTCGGATCCTCATTATAAAGCATTTCACCCGACATCAGAAGATTTATGATCTCATGCTTTCCGGGGAAACTATTACAGACATATTTGGGCACTGCAACCCCAATCACATATGTCCATAAACCTGAGGCTTCTAAACCCATAAAAGTGTTGTTTCATACCCTAAAGGAACAAGGTCAACTAATTACATCATTTCCCAGAAGTTCTCCCAGAAAAACTACTCAGAATTGGTCAAAACTGGACCATACAGACTGCTCCATGCTAAGGGTGTGACGCATCTCACCTATTACACACAGGGGGTGCAATGCATATTGAAAATCCCTTCTGTAGGGTGCGATGAGCGAGAGCAGACAAATGACAGAAGTAGTTTTCTAGGTGGAAACTCAAAGAATCTTCTAAAAACTGCTCATATGACACTTGCCTCTCTGAATTCACCCAGGAATGAGTAAGGGATCATGAAATCTCCAAGTGGAACCAAGAACTATCAGTGAAATGACACTAATCAAAAACCCAGAAGCTGACTCACTCTCCTACAAACATCTATATATGGATCCCTCATCCTAGAGATCCAGAGGCTAGAATTTTGTAATCTGTAAGGAAGTGTTGTTGGTTTCTCTTTGAAGACATTGTTGGGTGATCTTGTTTTGTATGAGGTGAAGAGGGCTTTCATGCTGGGAGGATGATGCTGGATCAGACAGCTTGTTGTAATCCTCTCTTCTACTACTTCTATCAATAAAGCTATTTGAGTTTTCCTCCATATACTTGTATATCTCTAAATTTTGTATTTGTATATGCATTTATATGGTTAATGTACATTTGATCCTACATTGTTTATGGTTATAGATCTCTATGCTTTGATGGTATTTTTCCGCTTTGATTCTACAGGTGTTCTTTCAAGTGGGACAAGTGAGAAGGGAGTGGCGAAAGCTCTATCATAGGAGAGAGGAAACAAGTAAGGAGACTAGAGAAAGACTGAGGTTGGTACTCTTTGCTTCTCTCTCATCTATCTATCATAAAGGAAAACACAAGTAACTTTAGTTTGTTTGTTCTAAGATAGCTACCCGTCTTAGTGGGACTAGCAGCTCTGAATGGACACTAGTTTTCTTGATAACATTCCCATACTACTTCGGGTGAGACCTTAGTCCGCGCTCCGCAGATTGTTGCCGAAAGGGCCAGTAGTACCGGGATTTGCTGGCCTAAATCACCTCTAAACCTGGGTCAGGCCCATACAAGCTAACATAATAATTTTGAATCAAAAGTCTTTTTGAATGTTGTGGGTGGACAAGAAATTATTCAATTAAGTAACAATCTAATTCCTAGAGGCTTGGTTCCTTTAGAATGGTTGTTTGATTCTAATGATGTGGAAATTAAGCCAAGAATTCTGCCTAGCGATGATGAGATGGAAGATTACAATTTTGGGACTAACAATGACCCAAAGGTAGTTAAAGTTTCTAACATTTTGAAAAAGGAGTAGAAACCAAAATATGCAGAATTGTTGAAAGAGTTTTCTAATATATTTGCTTGGAGGTATGAAGATTTTAAGATTTATGACCAAACCATCATTCAACATACTATACCACTTAAGGAAGATGAGGAACCTTTTAAACAAAATTTAAGAAGGATCAATTGAAGCTACTTCCACTGATTGAGAAGGAAGTGAAAATACCATTAGCTGCAAAAATGATCATTCCAGTTAGAGTTTCCAATTGGGTAGCAAACTTGGTGCCATGAGGAAGAAAAATGGGGAAATTCACCTGTGTATGGATTTCAAAAATTTAAATAAAGTCTCATTAAAGGATAATTATCCTTTACCAAAAATGGATCACATTCTGCAAAAGGTGGTTGGTTTGGAAATGATTTCTCTCCTAGATGGGTTCTCAGGATACAATCAAATCTTGATTGAGCCAAAAAATCAAGAGAAGACTTCCTTCACCATGCCATGGGTTACATTCATGTATTCCAAGATGCCATTCAGACTCATGAATGCTAGAGCTACTTTCCAGTGCACAATGGATATAACTTTTGCTGATGAAAGAGATAAGTTCATGGTAATTTATCTAGATGAGATTACTGTTTTCTCAAAATCTGAATCTACCCATTTGAAACTTCTGAGGACAATTTTTAGCAAGTGTAGGAAATTCAAAGTTTCTCTAAATTTGAAAAAGTCCCATTTCTCCATGAAGGAAGGAAAATTATTGGGACACATAGTATCAAAGGACAACATCCAGATAGACCTCAGTAGAGTGACAACAATCCAAAAGATTGAGCAACCAAGAAACAAGAAGGAGGTGCAATATTTCTTAGGTAAAGTAAATTTTATGCAGCGTTTTTTTCCAAATTTTGCAGAAATTTTAAAAGTAATGATGAGTATACTTAAGAAAGGGAGTGAGCTTAAGTGGATTGAGCAAGCAAAGAATTCTTTAATGATATCAAGAGAGCTTTTGGCCAAGCACCTCTATTCATTAGTCCAAATAATTCAAAGGATTTCATGATTTTCTCTTTTGACATCGAGCACACCATCTCTGGTTTGTTGCTTCAGAAGAATGAGACAGGTCAAGAATAACCCATCTCCCTTTTCAGCAAGGGATTGAGGGATGATGAACTGAAGTACAACATTCTAGACAAACATACATATATGTTAATCAAAGCACTTAAAGATTTTATAGTTTTTATTTTTCATTCTCATGTGATTGCATATGTGTCAGATGTAGCAATAAAGAGTATTTCAGTGCAACTAGACAACGATGGCAGGAGAGGGACGCGAATTGCTAATATGTTAGAGTTTGACTTGGAAATTAAGCTTACCAAGTTAATTAAGGACAGGTCCTGACTAGACTAATGACTAAAACAAATCTTGGTTTCTTGAATTATCATATATGCCAGGTGAAGAATAAATGGTTAAAGAAGAATATTGTTTCAAACAATCTCTATAGTATGCAGATGTTATTTACATTCTGAAAAATTTACAAGTACCCCCAGGAATAGATAAGAAATGGGTTAGATTTCTGAGAGTGAAATATGTTAAGTATTTCCTTTTAAATGGTTATTTGCATTGGAATGACCCTCAAGGTATTTTATTGAACTACCTATTAGAATATGAAGCCAAGAAAATGAGTAAAGACTTTCATGAAGGAGCATATGGAGGACATCATTATTGGAAGGCCACAACAGATAAAATATTGAGAGTAGGATTTCACTGACCTACTTTATTTTTTGATGTTAGAAAAGAAGCAACAAACTGTCATAAATGTTAGTTGTTTGAGGGTAAGTCAAAACTAATGTCTTTACCTTTGAATCATATCTTCATGGAGGCACCTTTTTAGCAATGGGGCCCTGAATTTATAGGTGAAATTCATCTGACGTCGTCAACACAACACATATAACACATATTTCATTAAAATTGGAAACTTTTTATTACGAGGACATCACTAGAATTGCGTTTTGCTTATTTTGAAATTCTATATCCACTAATTAATTCCAAATTTAATAAAATAAGTGTTATATGGATATTAACATGGAAACATTACTTCACAAAATGGATTGAGGCACTTCAAAGAAGACAAGCCACTGATCTTGTGGTTATTAAATTCTTAGAAAATATTGTTTCTAGGTTTGGTTTTCCAAAGAGAATTATTATTGATAATTAAAAATGTTTTAAATCTAAGAGACTAGCAAAATTATGTGAAGACTACCATATCAATCTTAGCCATTCCACATCTTATTACCCTCAAGGTAATGGAATGGCAGAGTCCTCAAATAAGAGTTTGATCAGAATTATTAAAAAGCTGTTAGAAGACAACAAGGTTTGGCATACAAAAATCAAGTTTGGCTTATGGGCATATAGAGTTAGTACTAAGAGGTCAAACAACACTTATCCTTTCCACTTAGTATATGGTGTCTGTGCAATGTTTCCTATTTCAATTGGAATGCTTGTTATAAAATATTTGCGAGAATTAGGAGAAGAACCAAATAATCTGCAGATAAGGATAAATCAACTAATTGAGGTTCAAGAAACTAAAGAGAGAGTATATGAAAAATCTCAGGAAGTACAAGATCATATTAAGAAAGTTTTTGAAAAGAAAACTAAAGAAGATGACTTTAAATGCCAAGACATAGTTTTAAAATGGGATGCCCGAATTGAGGATAAGGGTAAGCATGGGAAGTTTGAGAACATTTGGAAAGGGCCATATAGAGTTGTGGCTTTGCATGGTAAGAATAGTTTGATCCTAGAAGATATGTAAGGGGAATTACTTCTTGGAGGTCCAGTCAATGGATGTTTCCTAAAACGTTATATTTGCTAAACAAAGAATGATTTTCAGGTTTCATTGTACATATCCATATATTTGAAAATATTTTGCAGGCGTCGATGAAAATTCTAAGGAACTTGAAGCCTGAAGAGAAGGCCCTAAGGTTCTGATGATATTCATCAAAGAATAAAGTTTTTTTCTTAGAGACAATTATATTTTTTTCAAGTTCATAGTCTGTAAAAGATCATCTCTTAAAGGATGAAGTTCCTTTTTCTGAGTCAATGAAAGTTTTGTTTTGAAACTAGTATTTGTAATGGATGAGGAAAGTTTTCTATGGGGTTCTTGCTGCCATCATTAATCAAAAACATCCCCGTAGAGCCAACTATTATCATAGTGTTTTTTTTTCCAGTTTCATTGTCAGCACTTTTGATGTAATAAACAAGGAAATTATTGATAGTGGTGCTATCAACATTTTAGTGATACGATATAGTATGCTGAAGAAATTTGCCGACAACGAGCTCATGAACAATTCCATTTTGATTGACAGGCCAAACTGCAGTGCCAAAACCAAATTTTAAATTTAAAAGGTTATGATTACACTGACCACATCAGAGTCAATGATATCATTGAAACATGTCTCTATCCAGTTCGAAGGGGTAAAAAGTATTGGTTAATAAGTTTTCTCAGCCCCACTATGAGTGAATGTTATTGGAATGATTTACCATGTGTTACGAACCCCTTTCGTAATTATCACTTCAAATCTATAATTATTCACTTTCATAGCTGTAATAGTCCATTCCGCATGTCAATATATTTTACCATATCATGTTAGTAATGTTTGTTTTTAATTTGGAGTTAATCAGACTTGGCATTGTTGAACCCATCTTACTCATAGGGATTTAGGATCAAATCCTAGGAAGGCCACACAACATAATGGGAAATGGAGGTAACATAAATCATTTTGAGCCCAAAGCACCCGATTTATTGGACATATATCCTGATATTCATCAATAGTTTCAGCAAGCCAGTTGGAGTGAGTTTTTCCACTGCTGCACCGACTACCATGATGCAATGGTTCGATATTTTGCTTAGGGGTTTGATGGAAATCGTGTGGAGGTTGGGGGTCTGTCTTTTACAATTGTAGAGTAGTTAATTGTTAAGGCCGCAACCTTACCAACAGATGGAGAAAGGTTTTTTCACAGTCACCTATTGGCAGGGATCGATGTCACATTCTTTTTAAAAGAGGAGTTCAAGGGTCAGAACTGGAGGGCTGAAGTTTGGAAGGAATGGTTATAGGACAAATGGAACACCTCTCTTTGCCTCTATCAGTAATACTTCACTTGCAAAGGGAGATTCAATCGGGTAAACCTCTATGACTTCTACTTCCTAGCACATTGAACTGGTCAAATTAGAATTAATCCCTTTTTTTATCTACTAGAAAGTCTTAGGCATATGAAAAATAGGTTCAGGGCTCAAACAAGCCCCTCCTCCCATTTCATATATCAAAAAACCCTAATAAAACTTTTAATTGAAAACCAGCTAGCCAGGGTAGAGAGGACTTGGAACCACTTTATGTTTTGGGGAGGTTTTCAACCTCAACCCCTTAAAAGATGAAGAGGAAGGCCAAAAACCACTAAAAAAGGGAAAAAGACCGAAGGAAAATCCCTAGTTCAACCAATTCCCAACCAGAAAAACCCATATGTCCCATCTACATCCTTTTTCCCTAAAATCCCCAAAGTCTACCAGAGAAAAAGTGCCAGGTTCAGTAAGCCAGACCTTGCATATTCTATGTACCTACCTGCTGATATCGGTCCTCCCATGGTTGTCAGTCCACCTGTTGAAGCCTCCCTTGCAGACATAACTAAAACACAAATTCTTAAAAGCAAGGAGGCCGAGATTGAGACCCAAGAGGAGGAAACGATGTTTGATGTTTTTAAAGGTGGCAAAAGACCCCATACAAGGGCAACAAACAAACTAAGATATAAAATTAAACTAAACAAATAACCCACAATTGGCCAAAAAGGTGATTGATGTTGAAAATGTGCTACTGAAGGACCTTATCATCAACAGGAAGAAGGTTGCAGGCTCTAAGAGGAGAAAAGAAAAATAAACTAAAAGAAAGGGTCCTATGGAGATAAGAAAGAGCAAGAAACAAAGACTAGAGAAGGTGGATGTACTTCTCAGGGTAGTTAGTACCCTAATCTAGGAGGCTTGGGAAAGAAAACTTAAAATTTTGACTATCTATTTCACAAACCAGGGCTTTTTGTTTCATTACTAATAGTCAGCCTAATAGTTGTTTTCATACAACATAATAGGTAGGAAGCTAACATTCCCATCGTCAACAATTGTTTATGAAATTGATAGTTCCACCATCAACTATTCTTAAATGAAACTATATCTCCACTGATAGAAGATGCTTTAGGGATTAGAGCCAACATTCAGTCTATCAATGATTTTGAAGTTAGCAGGGAGTGCTGACATCTCTACTGTCAGCGAAATTTTGACAAGCGAAAATGATGGCATTCCCATCCTCAACATTTTTGAAACATGCATAAAATAAATGATGATAGTCAGTATGCTAGTGAAAGTTACAATTCACAAAACCAAGGAAGATGACAATGACAGTATCAACGATTTTCACCAGGAGGTCCGAATCAAAGAAAATATCAACATAAAGGAAGTTTTGGTGGAAAATCAATCCTCTTTTGTAGAGAAACCTATTCTTCCAGCTAGGATGTTGTGCTATCAATTAGGGACCTATTTCTATTTTCGAGGAAGATAGTTTGAAAGATATTTCACTTAACCTATATATCAACATATTTTCCAGCATATATTTTTAGGAAAAAACTGAATGTATTTAAAGTTTTATTCACATGCATGAACTTGAAGATATTTAGATATTTTTAAAATTATTGTAATTAATCTGAAGAGTATTATTATGCAATCAGTTAATGTAAGGCCTATAAAGACACTTTTATAATAATTAAGAAGGGTTGGATTTTACTGAAATCATTTTCATTATGGTATATTTGAGCAGTCTTACATATATTATATTTTTTTATGAGCATTTTATAGGAAATTCATGTGTTGCAGTTCCCTGTGAGTTTTATCTTTGTTATAAAAAAAATCCTTCATGTTTGAAAATTTTAGTGCATGAGATTTGAATTCATTTATTCTCTTTCTCAATTGGTTATAAATTCTGTCTCACTTTAGTTCTTTTCTTCCAAACTCTCAATTCGTCAAAGGATTTGCTGCTATCATGCCTTTTGTATCTTGCTCATTAGATCTGTAGCATCATTAGTTAAAAATGGACTCCATGCCAAATGGTGTGTTTTAGATACATCCCAACCAAATTTCATCCTACAAACTAAATCTGGCCACATAACTCAATTGTGAAACCTACTACTATAGTGACCTAGAGTAGTTGAGTTTTAGGGAGAGATCCCTCTCTAGGTTGAAGGGACAACTTTCAACCTAAAAGAGGCTTGAGGTTACCTTAGAGGTTTTCCCGCAACTGGATTTACTCTAAGAAAAAACAATTTGTTTGACCCTTCCATGCTTGTGTTTGTGTTAGAAACAAATTTTGTGTGCACTATATTTATTTTACCTTGCAATTCTTTTGTTTGTGCTAAAGACAAATCTAGCACACATTTTTTTTAAAGTTGCAATGCTTTTGATTGTGCTACAAAAAAATGTAACATGCCATAATTTTTTTTACCATGAAATGCTTGTTTTTGTGCTAAAAATAAATAAATCTAGCGCACACTAAATCTATTTGATTGTGGAATTATTTGTGCTATAAATAAATATATAATTTTGTAGATTTGTTTTACCTTGCAATGCTTGAGTTTCTACTAGAACGAAATATATGGCATGCTAGATTTGTTTTGTCTTTCAATGCTTGTGCTTTTGCTAGAAAGAAATCTAGTGCGAGCTACCTTGCAATGCTTGTGTTATGCTAGAAGGAAATATAGCTAATATTAGATTTGTTTTACTTTGCAATATTGGTGTTTGTAATAGAAACAAATCTAGCAGGTTCTAGATTTGTTTTACCCTCCAATGCTTTTGTAACAAAGTTGGCATGTGCTAGGTTTGTTTTAACTTGAAATGCTCATGATTTTTCTACAAATAGATATGGAGTGTGATATATTTGTTTTACCTTGCAATGCTTGTTTTTGTGCTAAAAAAAATCTAACACGTGGTACATTTGTTTTACTTCGCAATGCTTGCGTTTGTGGAAACAAATCTAGCATGCACTAGATTTGTTTTACCTTGCAATGCATGTGTTTATGCTACAAATAAATATAGCACATGTTAGATTTGTTTTACTTTGCAATGCTGGTATTTGTGTTGGAAGCAAACCTAGCACATGTTAGATTTGTTTTACCCTACAATGCTTTTGTTGTGTTAGAAACAAATCCAACGTGTGCTAGATTTGTTTCTAGCCTTGTAATGCTTTTGTTTGCACTAGAAACAAATCTAACACATGCTAGATTTGTTTTACCTTGTAATGTTGTGTTTGTGCTTTTGTTTTACCTTGCAATTCTATTTTGTTTTGCCTTACAGTAAATTTGTTTAACCCTATAATTCTTGTGTCTATGATAGAAACAAATATAGAGGGTTATAGATTCATTTGACCTTGCAAAGTTTGTATTTTTTCTAGAAACAAATATAGCATGAACTATATTTGTTTTACCATGCAATGCTTTTGTTTGTGATAAAAAAATCTAATGTGTGCTAGGTTTGTTTTAACCCGCAATGCTTGTGACTGTGCTACTAACAAATCAAAGCCACTAACCTATCAAAGGGAAGGCTAAAAACATTAAATCTCTCACAGTGTGAAACCTGCTCCCTCTATCATACCCAAGACTATATGCACTTTATATTTTGTAGTTGCATCTACTATCCTTACCACTTATAGTCTTGACATATTAATAACAAAAGCATGGTATTTATGAAACTCCTCCCAACCCTTGAAAAGAGATATTGTCCATTACAACACTAAAATTAGAACCTCAAGAACAACTATCAATAAAATATTTAGGACGCACAAGCAACTGTGACCCATAAGTAGCACCTTCTAGTATCAACCTTTCTACTTTATTTATGATAAGCTACTCGACATGCATTACAAAATATGAGGTAATCATTTCACTCATTACTACCACACAATGCATATTGCACTTGATTGGTTTATGAGCCCATATCTCTAGCATTTTGAAGGTTGTCTTCTTTATTATCCACACATCCATTCATGCAACCCTCCACATTTTCCATATGGATTCTTATATATAATTTATGGCTCTATTTTGTAAATTAATACATAGCTACAAAAATTAATGAGCATTGTTGGTATCTCAAGTTATAGCAAATTCATGGAAAAAAATATAACTATTTAGATGGGAAATGACTATATATGTAGGTTGTTGTAAATTCCCATGTATAAATTGCTATTGTTTCTTGTATAATCAAAGATTATGAATTATATGTTATATTGGTTGAATACATTCATGTGTAATAGATGAATTTTTCACGGGAAACATTAATTCCACTAATATACTGTAATTTCTTGTGATTTGGTTGTCCGCAATATTATCTTTAGAGGTATGAAAAATATCTCTATTACTTACATATTAGTTCCCGGATCTTTGCATTTGGCCTTTATAGAGTGTTGGCATTGGTTGAAAACATGAGTTATTAAGGAGAATTCCCTTTTTTTTTATGGTTGCTAGTTTCCCGAGATAATGCTTTGAGATAGTGACAAGTAGGAAAGTCCTTACCTCAGAAGAAGAGAAGTGAAGAGTCAGTCCTCCCCATACTTCTTGCACACAAAAAAAAATGTAATTCTCTTGCAAGATTCATATAAAATAATAATATTATTATTTGGCTATTGATTCTACATGTTTGATATATATTATAACAAGAATTATATCAATATTGAGCCTGTAGCTCTTTACTTTCATCATTTACTAACAAATAAATTACATAAAATAATTTAAACTCTCCAATTCATTATTGCAACCTCAATACAATGCCTTCATTAGGGAACGTTATATCAATCATTGTTGGTTCCCAATTAACCTCTATGCTCTACTCAAAGCCCATGGTTTGAGTGATTATAGTCTTGTTAAAGCTCATCATGACCATATCGTATATACTTGTTATGGATTTCCATTAAACCTATTCAACCTATTGTTAGCCTCCTATTGCAATAGGTTGTCATTTTTCATGATTGACAGTGGAATTACCAAAAATGTTCATCTTTTCCATGCTGCAAAAGTTCCATTTTTGAAAGATTTCTCAGTTAAGGGAAGGCTAAACAGTTTAATCTTGGCTTCCCTAGGTTTAAATTTCATGTTTTAGAATATAGAGAATAAATATCTATCTAAATTGTTTAATCTTGGTAGATCTGTAGATAGGTAGAGAAGCAAGGGCACTAAACAGCTTAATCTGAGCCCCTCGAAGAAATAAGGGTAGATTTAGATAGGAGGATAGCTGAAAGAAAAGTTGAAAAGTTGGGTTTGCTAGTTCAAGTGCACCCAAACCAAAAAGAAGATAAAATGTTAGGTGAGTAGGCTGGGTAGGTAGTTTTGTGGCGGCAGAATGATGAATTGTGATCCATTTTATGTTTTCAAGTGTTATATCCATTCAGATCACAAGTATGAGGCAGTTTTTCATTTCGGAGTAGCTCAAGCGAGGCATGTCTAACTTCCCCTTCTTCTTCTTCCCCAAATAACTCACTAATTCTCCAAAGAGGTCAAGATCTGCTTGATACCTCTTAACTTCATCATATTTCATATCATTTACCTTAGTAAAGATCTGCTTTACTTAAGGAGTGTTCATATTTCCTCTACAAAGTTCTATTTCCCCTTTATAGCCTAAGATCTCCATACTTAGCGCTTTCTTCACCAGTTTCATATTAACTTCTAACTCTATTATGTAAATCCCTATGTTTTCCCCCTTCCCATATTATATATGTTATAAATCATTTTTATATACATATCCCCTCCCCTAGTTGAAATATAACTATAAATATTCCCTTAGGAATTACTAAGTTTGCCTGAAACTCAGTAAGAACCCTGATTTGCCTCTTAAACCATATTCCAATGCATTTGGACTCCTTATGATTGCATAAAATCCCTTCTTTGATGTATAAAACCTTCCATTTACCTCGTTTTTACCTTTCCAAGGCCTAAAACCCTCTTTCAATGCTATCGGACCCCTTCCGATGCATTAACAACCCTTCTGATCATGCAATAACCCTTGGCCGAATTGAAAATCATGCCTTCGATCATATAAACCCACCTCCGATGCATTACAGGCCTTCTTTTTTGATTCGGAAGCCATCCGCACCATATATCCCACATTTTCCATATATTTCCGCTTTATCGCATCGCATTGCCCCATTATACATATCGTTGCTGTCCGATCAAGCCTCAGATCCGACGACCCATATTAAGTCGCAACCCCCCCCCCCCCCATTTCGGCGATCGCAACAATAATAAAGCCGCGCCCCATGCTCCCCGCCGACGCAAAATGCCGAGTTAATCTCAGCCGTCCATCACCCCCGCCCATCCAACGGCTCTGATCTTTTCGGTGATCACCCATTTTGGCGATCGCATATGTATAAACCCTCCGCCTCGCCAATTGCCGAAATGCCGACTTAATCACAGCCGCCCATTTTAGCCCTAGATCAACGGCCCATGTTTAATTGCATCGCAGCCCACATAAATCTCTGACTGGCCGGAGATGAAAAATTATAAAGAACAGTTCAAAGGCATTTCGGGTCCGCAGACCCATTTCTTTGTAAATCCGCCGATTTGAAAACGCTGATTGGCTAGAGCCGAAATAATATAGAGTGCAGCATATAAGGAGTTCGGCTCCGCTTATCCATTTTCATCAAATCCGCCGATTGGGTTTCGCCGATGGGCCAGACCCGATTTCAATAAAGAAAGAGCCTATAAGCATTTCGGGTCCGCGACATTTCGGAGGTTTTGTGTTTTGGATCCGCCGATCGCCGATTTAGCGCCAGCCGTTGGATCTGCCCGTGCTAGATCTAACGGCCAGGATTTAATCTTTGCTACAGTGTCGCTCCCGCTCCAAATTTTCGCGATTTTTGCATAGAAATGGGTCTTTTTGTGTAAAAGGAAAAGGCGGCATTTTTTCATATTTTCATATATATGCCTGTATGTGCTCCCGATAACGGAAATCATGCATTCTTAAGCCATTTTTGATCGCTCCAAGCCCAGATTTTGCTCCGGACAACAAGCACGGCCCAAGCACAATTATCATTTTGAAGATCTCTGCCATTTTTTGCAGCATTTCTTCATTTTGGTTGATATTTGATCGGCAAGTGCCGAAACACCTCCACAGCCCATAGAAGGCCACGGAAAACACAACAGCAGTCAAATCTCACCATAAAGGGGTAGACAAGGTCGATTTTGCAATTAAAGAGTATCAAAGTAGTGGCAAAGAGTATCAGTGGGGAAAAGAGTCCCGATTCAGTGAAAGAGTATTAGTTCGGCCGAGAATTCAAAGAATATCAAAGCAGAAGTTAAAGCCCGCAGCAGGGAATCAATAAAGGCGTTCGTCAAAGTCAAAGAAGCAGTCCTGAGCCATTATGGCTCACCAAAGTAGAATTAATGCGCTCCAATGCCACTTAACAGCAGCAGAACCGCCTAAAGGGAGCAGATAGGAGATTTAAGGCCCATATTTTGCAGAGACAATGTATAAAGACACATAGGAGCAGTGATGCAAGTCCCAAGGTGCAGTTATGGAAAAATTGCCAGCGCATTGCAGCAAAGGACCAATATTTATCCATTCTTGAGGCTGCTGCCCTAGTGCAGCTGTTAGATAGACATTTTTTCATTTATTTTCAACAGATGTTAGGTTAGAAGCATTTATTTCTTCAGATCTGTCTCAGATCTGTTGTTGTAGATATTTTTTAGATATTTTCTCTATTTATACCACCCTCTGTATTGTGAAAAGGGTTGGTTGGTTGTATTTCTCATTCTAGACTTGTGTTGTAAGCTTAAGAACTTCTGTAGTCAAAGATTGCTGGAAT
The DNA here is from genome assembly GCA_031772625.1 of Pinus tabuliformis. Lineage (NCBI taxonomy): Eukaryota > Viridiplantae > Streptophyta > Pinopsida > Pinales > Pinaceae > Pinus > Pinus tabuliformis. The sequence goes on along the minus strand of CM062820.1, from coordinate 851,489,896 downwards.
ATTTGCATCTGAACTGGCTGGTTGTGCTTTCAATGGCTGAAGAGCTTGATATGGAATTCTCGTGCTTGCTCATGGTCCAATAAGTCTTTCCTCCCTCTGTTTATTAGTTTATATGTATCTGTATCATCTATATATCATAATCTAAGTTGCAGGAAGAAGGAATAGATCAGAACTGGCTTTCATGCCCTCTGTGCTCAATTCTTGTAACTTTTCTATGTTTTCCTCTGAATTAGTGATGAATATGCATACTTAATTGATCATGTTTAAGCTATTTCCTTCACATATGAATGATGTCTAGGAAACTCTTCATTGCTCCTTTTAGCCTTCATCCACTTTCCCTCTTTGGGTGGATGAGAGATCCTTAATTGCCTCTCATCCCTTGACCTCCATTTCATCCTTGTTCAAGCATTAATCATTGTGCCATGTGTAGCTATCCTGCTCCATATTCCCCTCTTCTGCCAAAGAAAACACACCCTTCAGTTCACATTCATTGAATCCATGCCCAATGGTTTGAACTTCTTACACTTTGCATGCCAACTCTGCTTGAATAGATCAGCCATCCCACCAAACTCAAACAAAACCCATGTGCATCATATCTAGCCTAAAATCATCCCTTAAAAAAAGCTAAATCCTAAAGAGAGGGCCCTCTCTGACTGCTGGTAGGCTAGGACCTGCAGTCCAAAGATTGGTTTGTGGTTACCTCGGCCGTATTCCCTTAGGAGTCAAAAGGAACAACTTGAGTGATAACATCATTGGCGACTCCACTGGGGAGAATCTTGTTTCCTGGAGAAAGTGCTTCATGTTCAGATCTGATCTGTGACAGTGAACAGGGATCAGACACACCAAGGTTAATTCATCCACCTGGCGACTCCACATCGTCCTCATAATAAAGACTCTGCTGGAGAAATGGACCCAAAAGAATTATATGAGAAGATCAGGTTTTTGACCTGGATTATTATCCAAGAGATCATGTTCTTTCTCTTCCGTAAAATTTTGCCATGTATATTGTATTTTAAAGACGATTTTAGATCAGATTTTTATGATTTTCCTTTGGAAAATGTTGTTGAAAAGCCTCCTTGCACATTAGAGCAGAAGCCTTCTAATGCTATTGCAGATCATCATATAGCCAAGGAGGAACCAAAAATTGAGTTCAATCATTCAATCCATATGCATACTCCCGTGCCTCGTAAAGTTCCTGATAGATATAAGCCTCTCATTTTGCCTCCTGTGCTCAATCCTTTGCCTAAAGATCATCCTGAGTATCTCCCAAGATTTGATGGAGAGAATGGAGTTACTGTTCAAAATCATATCCAAGATTTTGAAGACTATCTTAATATATTTGAAGTAGAAGATGAGGATGTTAGTATTAGGCTGTTTGCCCTTTCTTTGCAAGGCAAAGTTAGGACTTGGTTTAAAGCATTGCCTGAGGCTAGCATCTCAAATCTTGAGCAGTTATTCAAACTCTTCCTTGATAGATGGATGATCAAAGTCAGTCTCCTCATGCTTATTGAAGAATATGATCAATTAAGAAGGCTTCCAGATGAAACGGTCCAACAATTTTCAGATAGATTTAATCAAGTTTATCTTTCTATGCCATTGAATATAAGACCTCCCCCTGATTTAGCTCTATTGCATTATCCAAGAGCTTTTGATGTAGAAATTGAATTCCGTTTAAGAGAAAGGATCCCATCCACTTTGAAACAGATGCAGGACATGGCTGTGGACGTGGAGTCAAATCTGAAGATGAGGGAAAAACGGCGCAAGGCAGAGCAAGAAGAGAAACTTCTTTATTTGTTAAAAGAAGCAGAGGAAAGGATGCAGCAGATCGCAATGAAAGTTGAATGTCTAGAGCACCAGAACACATCTGTTTTGCAACAAAAAAGTAGTGATATTCACGAACAAACCTACCACAAATCAGATGACATATTCATAGAGCCATATGTGAAGGAGCAGTCTCCTGATATACTATGTGAATATGGTAGCTTTTCTTCTTTCAGTTGTTTGCCCAAATATGATCTGTATGATGAAGATTATGCGCCTCAATGATCAGAATTGTAAATGGAATCTGCCCGTGGTATTGTAAAATCCACCCATGGTACTCATCCACCCATATTATTCATCGACCCATGGTATTGTAAATGGCATCCGCCTGTGGTATTGTAAAATCCACCCATGGTATTCATTCACCCATGGAATTGACCCGTGGTATTATAACTGAAAAATACTATAAGTCGCCACCCATAAATATTCCCTTAGCAATTACTAAGTTTGCCTAAAACTCAGTAAGAACCCTGATTTTCCTCTTAAACCATCTTCCAATGCATTTGGACTCCTTCTGATTGCATAAAATCCCTTCTTTGATGTATAAAACCTTCCATTTACCTCGTTTTTACCTTTCCAAGGCATAAAACCCTCTTCCAATGCTATCAGATCCCTTCCGATGCATTAACAACCCTTTCGATCATGCAATAACCCTTGGCCGAATTGAACATCATGCCTCCGATCATATAAACCCACCTCCGATGCATTACAGGCCTTCTTTTTTGATTCGGAAGCCATCTGCACCGTATAACCCACATTTTCCATATATTTCCGCTTTATCGCATCGCATTGCCCCATTATACATATCGCTGCCATCCGATCAAGCCTCAGATCCGACGGCCCATATTAAGTCGCAACCCCCCCCATTTCGGCGATCGCAACAATAATAAAGCCGCGCCCCATGCTCCCCGGCGATGCAAAATGCCGATTTAATCTCAGCCGTCCATCACCCCCGCCCATCCAACGGCTCTGATCTTGTTGGCGATCGCCCATTTCGGTGATCGCATATGTATAAACCCTCTGCCCCGCCGATTTCCAAAATGTCGACTTAATTGCAGCCACCCATTTTAGCCCCAGATCAACGACCCATGTTTAATCGCATCACAGCCCACATAAAGCTCTGACTGGCTGGAGTCGAAAATTATAAAGAACAGTTCAAAGGCATTTCGGGTCCGCAGACCCATTTCTTTGTAAATCCGCCGATTTGAAATCGTCAACTGGCCGGAGCCGAAATAATATAGAGTGCAGCATATAAGGAGTTTGGCTCCGCTTATCCATTTTCATCAAATCCGCCGATTGGGTTTCGCCGATGGGCCGGACCCGATTTCAATAAAGAAAGAGCCTATAATCATTTCAAAGGTTTTGGATCCGCCGATCCTCTGATCGCTGATTTAGCGCCAGCCATTGGATCTGTCCACGCTAGATCTAACGGCCAGGATTTAATCTTTGCTACAGTGTCACTCCCGCTCCAAATTTTCGCGATTTTTGCATAGAAATGGGTTTTTTTGTGTAAAAGAAAAATGTGGCATTTTTTCATATTTTCATATATATGCTTGTACGCACTCCCGATAAGGGAAATCATGCATTCTTAAGCCATTTTTGATCGCTCCAAACCCAAATTTTGCTCTGGACAACAAGCACGGCCAAAGCACAATCATCTTTTTGCATATCTCCGCCATTTTTTGCAGCATTTCTTCATTTTGGTTGATATTTGATCGGCCAGTGTCGAAAAACCTCCAAAGCCTGCAGAAGGCCATGGAAAACACAGCAGCAGTAAAATCTCGCCATAAAGGGGCAAACAAGGGCGATTTTTCAATTAAAGAGTACCAGAGTAGCGGCAAAGCGTATCAGTGGGGCAAAAGAGTCCCGATTCAGTGAAAGAGTATCAGTTCGGCCGAGAATTCAAAGAATATCAAAGAAGTAGTTAAAGCCCGCAGAAGGGAAGCAATAAAGGCGTTCATCAAGGTCAAAGAAGCAGTCTTGGGCCATTATCGCTCACCAAAGCAGAATTAATGGGCTCCAATGCCACTTAACAGCAGCAGAACTGCCTAAAGGGAGCAGATAGGAGATTTAAGGCCCAGATTTTGCAGAGACAATGTATAAAGACACATAGGAGCAGTGCTGCAAGTCCCAAGGTGCAGTTATGGCAAAATTTCCAGCACATTGCAGCAAAGGACCAATATTTATCCATTCTTGAGGCTGCTGCCCCAGCGCAGCTATTAGATAGACATTTTTTCATTTATTTTCAACAGATGTTAGGTTAGAAGCATTTATTTCTTCAGATCTGTCTCAGATCTGCTGTTGTAGATATTTTTTAGATATTTTCTCTATTTATACCACCCTTTGTATTGTGAAAAGGGTTGGTTGGTTGTATTTCTCATTCTAGACTTGTGCTGTAAGCTTAAGAACTTCTGTAGTCAAAGATTGCTGGAATATTTGCATCTGAACTAGCTAGTTGTGCTTTCAATGGCTGAAGAGCTTGATATGGAATTCTCGTGCTTTCTCATGGTCCAATAAGTCTTTCCTCCCTCTTTTTATTAGTTTGTATGTATCTGTATCATCTATATATCATAATCTAAGTTGCAGGAAGAAGGAATAGATCAGAACTGGCTTTCATGCCCTTTGTGCTCAATTCTTGTAACTTTTCTATGTTTTCCTCTAAATTAGTGATGAATATGCATACTTAATTGATCATGTTTAAGCTATTTGATTCACATATGAATGTTGTCTAGGAAACTCTTCATTGCTCCTATTTAGCCTTCATCCACTTTCCCTCTTTGGCTGGATGAGAGATCCTTAATTGCCTCTCATCCCCTGACCTCCATTTCATCCTTGTTCCAACATTAATCATTGTGCCATGTGTAGCTATCCTGCTCCATATTCCCCTCTTCTGCCAAAGAAAACACACCCTTCAGTTCACATTCATTGACTCCATGCACAATGGTTTGAACTTATTACACTTTGCATGCCAACTCTGCTTGAATAGATCAGCCATCCCACCAAACTCAAAAAAGCCCCATGTGCATCATATCTAGCCTAAAATCATCCCTTAAACAAAGCTAAATCCTAAAGAGAGAGCCCTCTCTGACTGCTGGTAGGCTAGGACCTGCAGTCCAAAGATTGGTTTGTGGTTACCTCGGCCGTATTCCCTTAGGAGTCAAAGGGAACAACCTGAGTGATAACACCTGTCATGATCCTTCCATGACATCAATTATGGCTTGGCTATATAATCCTATTGTGTACCTGTCAAGGGATCTATCCCAAACTGTTATAAGATGTATATAACATGTTATAAATATATCACCACCTGTGACTGATTCACCTGTTATCACCTGTAATGATTTTAACACCTACTTGTGACCACTCTGGTACAACCTATTACCAAGATGTTACTCCCTTTAGGAAATCTGTTATACCACCTGTATCCTGATTAAACCACCTATATCCTGGTTGTGCCACATGTATCCTTATAAAAAAACATATATATGATCATGTTACAAAGCTATCATAACTTTTGACAACCTTGTTACACTCTGTGCATGAACTTGTTTTGAAACTGCCTTGTACTCCTTGCCCAATAATTTCCCTGTGCTATTACACAAGCACATTAATTTTCCCATCCATTTATATTCCATCTTAGGGAACTAAGAAACATTCATAATGCTATACTTGTCCAAGCTCAAAAAAATCTGTTATGAGAACTCCTTAAGATGTAAAATCTCATATTTATAACAACTGATTATAAATTTGACAGAGCTTTATCCATACTCCAGTTTTATTTTGTTAACCAAACCCTAATTCTCTCTTCAAGAATGATCTCTCTCACATAATTTTCCCTCTTTTTGAATGTATGACTTAATAATTATGTTGAGTGAATAACAGAACCAAGTGTTATTATTCTTTATTCATCTCATGTTGTAACAATACATCTTCTCTCCCTGTTGTCATTACAATTTGGAGCAATTAATACTACATAACTGACAAAATTAATCATGATTCTTTTCTCCACATTACATCATAATATTTTAGAGCCCCATTTCATTATGAAATTTGGCTCTCATGCACCCTAAAAGTTTCTTAATTGCCCTCACTCATGATGTCATAGTCCACATCGCTGATGATGTTAGCCTAACATCCTCAGATGGGTCGACTACCACATGGATGACATGGTGATCGACCTCACTAGCCACATTAGGACTTGTTGACATACATGTTGCCTACATGACCCAACCACTTCAACACCCTAGTTCACCTGTCCAAATCAATGTGGGCATCCTTGGCCACTTTGACTCCTGTTGATTTTTCATTCTCACGTGTGCTAGCCACCTTAGACTCCATAACGCCCCCCTCCTATGATGTCAACAAGTGGGGGGGGGGGGGGGGTCTGTTATCTCGGTTCCAACACAAGGTTTTGTTCCCTCCATCCAACAATGGTCATTTAACAAGTTGATTTGATGATCCACAACAATTTGGGCCCCAAATTTACATGTTCATTAGGATGGAGGTGTGCCTCAATGAGATAAGCTTGATTTGGCACATCTTGATCAATGGTGGTGATAGCCATCAGGCTCCAAATTTCCCAACCATTAACGATCCTCCCATAATCTGATGGGATCCAACAACCCATGATCAAAAACATAATTTTATGGAATACGAGGGGTACCCTTTTGATGTCACCCAAGAGGGGAGGGGAGGGGGTAGGCTATCAGGGTTCCACTCTCCTTCGACACAGTTCTATTTCTGCATTCCACCCTTTAGAAATGCACCTTCATTCCTTGGCATCTCTGCTCCTCAAATAGCCAAGAAGGGTCTCAACTTTGGGCTTCCATGACCTCATGATACTTCCAGGGCTTCCAAGAACCCTTATAAGTCATAAATCGACTTCATTACCAGTCAATTATAGAACCTAAGCACAAGGCTCACCAGCTAGTCACCTAAACCAAATATCTCCCAACTAGTTCCAGAACCCAAGCATAGGGCTCACCAACTAGTTGCTAAAAACTGAGTTTACTAGAACTCCAGTTAGTTCCAAAGTCTAAGCACAAGAATCACTAACTAAAAATCCTCAGTTGGTTCCAGAACCCAAGCACAGGGACACACCAACTAGTTCATAACTAAGAATCAGTCATTGGATGAATGAATTGCTCTCAATGAATGAATGAATGAATGAATGTGTTCCCATGAATGCCATTTCAGGTAAACATACACCTTTGAATATGCATGGCATATCCTTGCCATGTGGCACCCCCTGAGGCCACATGGTCCCTAGGTTTCCTTTTCACCAACACTTATCACATCATCCAGTTTCCTTTTACCACCATGGACATGCACTGTCCCCGATACTTTTTACTATGGAGTGGGATCTTTAGACAACTTATTTTATTGCTAAAATATCTACAACAATTTACAATATATTTACAATCTTGGCCCTTCAACCACACAACCATAACAACATATATACTTGGGCACGAAGGCCACATAATATAACTTTGCTCACCAAACTAAATATCATAGTCCTCAGGCCCATTACAAAGGCACTCTGACCTTAACATTTCATAATTTGGCCCACCAAACTAATCATGAAGATACTTCCAAAGGTACCCCAACCTCAATATCCATATGCATACATGTACAACACAGGGGGTCAGGCAAGGGTATTACAATGTTGATATGTGCGTAACATAAGAAAAGAGCTAGAAAGAAAGTATCCAAGTATGAGAGGATAATATCAAAACTTTACACATGTATGTACACTCATTTGCATTAAGAAATACATATAAAATACAAAATTGTGGGAGAGTAATAAAGTTTCGACCATAAGTCCATTAAGATACAATAAAATGAGAGAGTTATCACTTTATATTTTATAATAAGTCGCCCAAAAGAGACAGGATAAAGTACAAAATAGAACAATACAAATATAATGCATGTTCACACATCTTCACTAGACTAAATGTCATTAAGTCCTCCCTACTAGGAGTACAATCTGGACTGAATGGTGACGAGGAATTCTCATTAGAGCATCACTGGAGGGAGCTATGCTATGAGAGTACATTCAAGGAGATTTTCCTTTACCCAACAACTGAATGATGTTGGAAAACACAACGTTGAAGAAGAAAGGAATTGAGCATGATAGCTCAAAAGTAGTAGTAAATAAGTTGCCTTATTACACCATTGACACCTCTGACGGTCCCCATGCAAAATCTGAATTTCATGTCTTGGTTGGTGGGTGGAGGTGGTTGAACCTCTAGAACCCTTGTTTTAACTAGCGGATTTGGTTTTAATCCTTTGAACGAATCCCTCACTCATGCTCTCGAATTTGGCTCCAGGGTGATTGGACTGCAAGAAATACCACAGTGTAGCCCAATCTAAGGTTGGGTGGAGAGTTTGAGTCCTAGGTTCAATTTCTAGTCCATACTTCAATATAAGTATCTATCCCATTTAGTATGTTCCATGAATTTCATGTTATATAATCTAGTGTTCTGATTACTGAAAGTTTGGGCATGGTTTCTTCATGTTTTGGATTGAATTTAAGCTGATGGTTCATATGCTATTGATAAGAGTAGGATGGGTTCCATGTATAATGTTGACTTACCAACCTACCTAGAAATTATGCAACATCCCATATGGGAGGTTATTAATGTTATGTTGGCTCACATAGAGCAAACTCATGGTAGTAGAATCATAGTAGATATATATATATCTATATATATATATATATATATATATATATATAGATATATATATTGTTAATCTTTGTTCTATAACAGGGCTAATCATATGCTCATGGGCTTGAAATTCCTAATATATAAGTGTGCGTACTTGTGTATACTTTGCATTATATATTACATAGATTTATATATCCCTACATAATAGTTACAATCCCGTGAGCTTAAACTTTGAAATATACATATTCATTGATAAGTGTACAATTAAGGTGAATAACCTATACTCCTTTCAATACCAAGGTAGTGACCATAGCCCCTAACTTGCAATTGCAATGACTACCATGTTGAATTAGTTATAGGAAAATATATTCTTGTTACAATTACACCAAGGCACATATGACATGAGATTCATGGGATATTATCCTTTGGCCACCTTAGTCACTTTTATGTTAAGTGACTGGGAGTATTAAGACTCCTCCATTCATTATTTAAATCATGGAAATGATGTTAGTAGATTTGAGTGATATTCTGTAAATCAGACCTGCTTATCTAATTGACTATGATATTATTTATTCTCGAGCACTCAAGGATGCGATTCCTAATGGATAGAAATAATACCTTGTGAATATTTGAAATACAGTATCCTAGACATGCCCACTTCTACTTATGTTTTATACAACATATATCATCTAATCATTTTCAACATCAAAAGTTCAAAACCCAATAGCCAAACTCATTCTTGTACCTCCTCCATATTTCTCCATTTCAACTAGGCTGAATGATCCTCAATTCAAAAGAAAAGTACCATCCATCTCTTCTTGCAATCTCAAAACAACTTCAAGGGCCAACCACCTTCATTGGATGAACGAAAGGTATTAATACATATGCTTTTGGTGCATCCTGATATGTATTTGTGGATTCTTTAGCACAAGTGTACACCACAATGATGATTCATTTATGTTCTTATGTTGAGGTGAGACATGGAATTTTATGAGCAATGCTGCTCATTGTTCCTGGGATAGAGTTTAGATTGTTATCATCCTTTCTATCTTTCAAAAGTTTGTCATACCTTGTATATTCTCATGTTGTAGATGTATTGATTTAGTGAAACTGACACCTCCCCATTTTTCATTTTTTAATTACCAATGAGCATAAATAAAAAGAAAATGCACAACTACTAACTACATAGAAAATACAGGGGGAATATCCCCATTTTTCATATTTCATTACCAATGAGCATAAGCAAAAGGAAAAAGCACAACTACTATGCAGAAAAAATAACACAAAAAGTTCAAATTTTATATTTTACTAATTAACTAATTCAATTGAATTACTTCTTGTGCTCCACAATGATAGATTGAGACACTTAATATTTGGGAATATTTTTTATAATATTCCTAAAATTGCATTGGTTCATTTTAACACAATAGTGCTAGTTTATTGGTTGACTAGGGCACAATGAATGGTGTTATTTTCTAAAATTTAGTAATAAGTTGATGTATTTCAATATTCCATGTCACCCGATTCACCAAATTAAGATGTACGTTTCTCATGGAGCATTAAGTCCCACTCTTTAGGTGATAAGAATTTATTCTTATGTAAGCAATGCTCTACTTGTAAGGCTACGTGCACTGGAAAGATAACAAGAAAGTTTCATACCATCTTATTGATCATTTACTGGTGTAACATAAACATATTCTCATCCTTATTGTTAACTATGATGACATCATCTTCCCATCCTTGTTGGTAAACATTTCATTTTCTTATCCTTACTGGAATCTACTTCGCCCAACTTGAGGTGTATTTTTTCAATGGTGTGTTTTTCTAGTTTAATTCAAAATTTTGGAGACTTTCTCTAGCCATTTCAAATAGTTCTAAAATATCCAGTCAATTCCTCCCAATGATATCAAAACCGAGCCAAACATTAAACTGATTGAAAACAAAAATCAAAACAAAGCAAAAAATGAAAACAGAACTGGACCACAAAACTAGTTAACCAAAAATTAGGTGAAATATTCAAATTTTGGAAAAATTACAAATTCATGTGCATCCATATGAACCCAAAGCATGATACACAAATATGAAAAGTCTCTTATGTATGTAGGTACGCAAGAGTGCATATAACCAAAATAATTCCAAGTGCAATCCATATCTGAACCAAAATACATCAACAAAGATTCTCTAAAATTCTTCAAATCAACCCAAGATACTCAGCTCAAAAATTCCAAATTGCTCCAACGAATTGTGTGAGTCAAATGGAGGTTGGGGATGTCTTTAAATAGAATTTGGGTGGGACTACGGTTATGTTTTCATGTTTAACAATTTTTTCTTTTATCTATCTTTTTTTTTAAATATTCAAGTCGTCCCCATCACCAACTATATGGATTTATACACAATGGAGTTGAACGGTTCCTTACAAAACCAATCATTTTTGAAATTTATCACCAATTATAGTATGGAATCAACCTTTTCTAGTATGGAACATTCAACAGAACCAGTATGGACCCCTAACCAACTGGTTCAGGCTGGTTTCACCAACAATAATCTAGTTCTGTTAACATTGATTTCTCTTGCTAATGATTTTGTCTGGCTTCTATCAACATAACTTAGGAATTTTCATTCCCAAACTTTCAATACTAGGTACTAGAATTTAGATTTTTTTTTTTACCATTTGTAAGATTGAGATAATCCATGCATCTAAATCCATGCACAAGTGCATGGTGAAATCAAAACTATAGTTTTAGTTTCTTTGTAGGATACATTTCAAACAACAATTCATGTCACGAGGGTGTTGTTTCAGGTTTAAATATTTCAAAAAAGATAAAGTTGTGTTACATAATCACAAATTTGGTTTAGAGCACTTGAAACAATAAAAAAATATTTTATAATAATTTTACAACATTTATATTTGTGGATTTAAAGATTGAAAGAGTCCAGGACCTATATAAGGCACTAAAATGATGAATCTCACATGACTAGTTGAAATAATTAGACTTGATAGGTCAAAAGCTTTGCAAATAATTCATCTCAAATATATCAATCAACAACTCGTTTATTCCTAAAACACAGTTCAACAAAAGGACCATACAAAATTTTATGGCTTCAACTTCTAAAGTTTTATACACCTTTTGATTTTGCTTCAAATTTGTGAAGCATGTTGACAATTTCTAGCACATAAACAATGTTCCATGATTTCGATTCCAAGAGATGCATTTATTGAACAAATTTTATATCTCTTATTTTTCATTTATTAAAATATCTCTCTAGCATAAGTGTTCCTCTCCTTTCCTGACATAAAACATTGACAAATAACCCAGTGAAAAGCAAACAAGGATAAAGTGCAACCATAATGGATAAACTATTTCTCCAATAATTTTCTATACCATGCAAATAATAACAAATAACTAACATGCTAGGTGACTAAAATTTGTTGCACATTGGGACTTCCATTAACACTTCAAACACGTGTAATGCTACAATACAATACTCTTAGAAAAACTTACACAATCCTACTCCACAAATCACCCAATATATTGGCTCTTAGACTCTCAGGATACGATGCAATGATTGTTAGTCACCTCGCTGGCACATGATAGCCTAGATTTCCCTAACTTCATGCCATGGGGAGTCTATGAGCCCATTATGGCTAAATCAAACCTTGAATTCAACATTTCTATTGATGTTAAAATTGGCAACTAGGGCCAAACTCCATGTGGGTCACCTTATTCATGGCTGATAATATTTTTATTAGATCCCTCTTGTCGAGAGGTGTAGGATTGATCTAAATATCATCCGATTCCGATAAGTATTTATGGAGATATGAATTTATTTTGATTATGGAATAATTTTGTCTTTGAGGTTTCTACGAGTTGCATCATTGTCTGTATTATCTTCCGAATACATCACATTAGATTTCATTCTGATTGACGTTTCGAACCAACAACGATGGTTCATCTTCAGGATCTGAGATAGATATTATTTGAAAGACTGTTCTCAATTTTTCTTTCCCTGTTCAGATATGGATTGCACTTGGAATTATTTTGGTTATATGCACCCTTGCTTACCTACATACATGAGAGACTTTTTCATATTTGTGTATCATGCTTTGGGTTCATATGGATGCACATGAATTTGTAATTTTTCCAAAATTTGAATATTTCACCTAATTTCTGGTTAACTAGTTTTGTGGTCCAGTTCTGTTTTCATTTTTTGTTTTGTTTTGATTTTTGTTTTCAATCAGTTTAATGTTTGGCTCGGTTTTGATATCATTGGGAGGAATTGACTGGATATTTTAGAACTATTTGAAATGGCTAGAGAAAGTCTCCAAAATTTTGAATTAAACTAGAAAAACACACCATTGAAAAAATACACCTCAAGTTGGGCGAAGTAAATTGAGGACTTCCATTAACACTTCAAACACGTGTAATGCTACAATACAATACTCTTAGAAAAACTTACACAATCCTACTCCACAAATCACCCAATATATTGGCTCTTAGACTCTCAGGATACGATGCAATGATTGTTAGTCACCTCGATGGCACATGATAGCCTTGATTTCCCTAACTTCATGCCATGGGGAGTCTATGAGCCCATTATGGATAAATAAAACCTTGAATTCAACATTTCTATTGATGTTAAAATTGGCAACTAGGGCCAAACTCCATGTGGGTCACCTTATTCATGGCTGATAATATTTTTATTAGATCCCTCTTGTCGAGAGGTGTAGGATTGATCTAAATATCATCCGATTCCGATAAGTATTTATGGAGATATGAATTTATTTTGATTATGGAATAATTTTGTCTTTGAGGTTTCTGCGAGTTGCATCATTGTCTGTATTATCTTCCGGATACATCGCATTAGATTTCCTTCTGATCGACGTTTTGAACCAACAATGATGGTTCATCTTCAGGATATGAGATAGATATTATTTGAAAGACTGTTCTCAATTTTTCTTTCCCTGTGACACCCCGTGGCGACTATGTAGGAAATCACCGGCATCACTGGCATCACCGGCATCACAGTAGGAGAAGAGCCTCTTTTCTACACAAGAGAGAAAGAGAGAGATGTGTGTGTCCAAATGAGGAAAAGAATCAAAACTTTCCCTGTGACACCCCGTGGCGACTATGTAGCAGGATGATTAGTTCTCCTGTGAAGTTTGGATGTGTGTTCTCCATGACGATTGTGTAGCAGGATGATTAGTTCTCCTGTGAGGTTTGGATGATGTGTTCTCCATGATGATTGTGTAGCAGGATGATTAGTTCTCCTATGAGGCCTGGATGATGTGTTCTCCATGGCGAATGTGGAACAAGATGATTCGCTCTCCTGTGGGCCAGGATGATTATTTCTCCATGGCATCCACTGGATAGGATGATTCAATCTCCTGTGGACAAGATGATTCGCTCTCTTGTGGACAAGATGATTTGCTCTCTTGTGGGGCAGGATGATTCTCTCTCCTTGGACAGGATGATTCACTCTCTTGTGGACAAGATGATTTGCTCTCTTGTGGGATAGGATTATTCACTCTCCTGTGGACATGATGATTAGTTCTCTTGTCGAGGCATCCTACCCATGCAGTCTGGGAGTCATGGGAAGTACCTCTCATTTGATCAATGAGTAAGGAAATTAGGATGGGGACCATAGTAGTACCGATGGACGCATCTTTGTATCTACTGTACTCCCTATGCTAGGATGGCCTTCATTAATATGGGATCAGTGATACTAGTCTGGGACCAGTGGTACATACTTTGAGATTGACTTTGGGTCAGTGGAGGACTGGTCTGGGACCAGTAGTAGGAGTGGTACCTACTATGACACTGACTTCAGGTCGGTTGAGACTAGTCTGGGACCAGTGGTACGCACTCTGAGATTGACTTTGAGTCATTGGATGATGATACTGGTCTGGGACCAGTTGTAGGAGTTGTACCCACTATGACACTGACTTCAGGTCGGTTGAGACTAGTCTAGGACCAGTGGTAGACACTCTGAGACTAACTTTGAGTCAGTATGATACATCCTCAATCATTTCTTCTTCTTCATAATTCAGAAAAAAGCAGAGCATAGGAGAATAGAGTAGAGTAGAGAAGATTAGAACAGGAAAGAATAGAATAGAGCAGAGCAGAGCAGATCAGAACAGGGCAGAACAAAACTGAGTAGAGCATGCAAGATAAAGTGGAATAGAGCAGGGGTCAAGCTATACAGGGCAGTTCATTGGATGGATGAATAGTAGCGACCGACAGACAGATTGCAGATGGAGTTCTCCCTAGTTGAGAGGGAGTGTTAAAATTGGAAACTAGGGCCAAACTCCATGTGGGTCATCTTATTCATGGCTGATAATATTTTTACTAGATCCCTCTTGTCGAGAGGTGTAGGATTGATCTAAAGATCATCCGATTCCGATAAGTATTTATGGATATATTAATTTATTTTGATTATGGAATACTTATCAAGCTGACTAGAAACTCATGTAGGATCAGAAGCACAACAGTCGCATCTATTCAATCATCAACAGTTGTGTATAAATACAAGAGGTCTTTTCCTCATTTGGACACACACATCTCATCACATCTCTCTCTCTCTCCTGGGCAGAAAAGAGGCTCTTCTCCTATTGCATAGAAATGGACTCTTCTCTCACACGTGTGGAAGGAAGGACGCTGTTGATGCCGGTGACGCCGGTGATGCTGGTGATGTCAGTGATGACGGTGATGCTGATGATGCCGATGGTGTCGGTGATGTCGATGGTGCCGGTGATGCCGATGATGTCGGTGATGCCAATGATGCCAGTGATGCCGGTGATGCTGCTGATCTAGATGATCTGATAGATATTGACTGATGCCCCTAATGCCGTTAATGTTGCTGATCTAGGGTTTGCTGCTGCTGATGTAAATCAGATTTATGTATTATTTCTCTCTGCTGAATTATTGAAGATAAAGGAAGATTTGATCAAAGGGTTTCCCCATATTGGGCTTTGTCCCTAGTTAGCCGCCACATCTTGTGTCTCTTGTCTTGGCTTGTTTTTTGTCGATCTTTTAATGTTCTATCTACACTTTACTTACTGTACAAGTGATTGCTAATATGTGGATAATAATAATAAAAAGAAGTAAACTGCTCTAAGTATAGAACATACCATAACTTAACAATTGACAATTATGCTCTAGTTATTGTTGATTCAAGTGTTGTTGTAATTGGTTCTGGACAAAAATCCGTGAATGGTCAGAATGCCCTAGGAAGTTAATTTTGGAAGCCTTCCACAACTAAATGGATCTGATCACGATGGACATCCACAATCCATTTAGCTTTCTAAATAAAATTCGGTGTGTGTTGATTATCAACAACAATCACACCCTCTGTGGAAGATAATCAATGCATGGATTGCAAGAGGTAGGGAAGGCTCAAATGACTTTGCAAAACTACTGG
Source organism: Pinus tabuliformis (assembly GCA_031772625.1). NCBI lineage: Eukaryota > Viridiplantae > Streptophyta > Pinopsida > Pinales > Pinaceae > Pinus > Pinus tabuliformis. Next base: position 851,473,988 of record CM062820.1, on the reverse strand, counting down.
TAGCTTGACCATGGGCTTATTTTTTGAATAAAGTTGTCTTTGATGAAATTGTTTCCAATAATCCTTGGTATGTATAAACACCCTAGTTGTCTTCTCCGCGTGGTATGAGAAACTCTCAGTGAAGAGAAATGCCCAGTTATGTTTCCTTATGTGCATCAAGTTTCGTGGGATAGCGATGCAATATTGGGCTTTCCACAAACATATTTCTTACCCTCTCACTCATTTTATATATCACGGGCCTCAGAAACTTTACAACCCTCAAGGCCAGAAAAGCATGTTTGAAGTTTAACTTATCCAAAGACCTTAAAGAATAAGTTCTGATTGTGGTTGGCAATAAGATGTTGATATAACTTGTGAGGTACCTCTCTCCTTACAACATATGGGAGGAAAAAAATCTTCCATCCAAATAAAATGTAACAATGTTATCAAAGAATAAGGGAATCTATAAGACAATGCCTCCAGAATATCATTTTCAATGAAGCACTTCAAGTTAGGGTTGACAAACTCAATGGCCATCTGAAAGTTATCAAGATTTAAAGTTCCAAAGGGCCACAATTACAGAGCCAACATCCACTGTCTTAAAATAGGCGATATGATCCAGGTGCATATTGGTGGTCATCCACCTATTCCACTTGGACCCCCACTGTTGTTTCTTTTCATTTTCCTTAATTGTAGCACAAATTACTATTTTTGGCAGTTTTTCAGGTCCTAAACTTTCAGAGCTAGTTTGAGGGATTAAAATATGTTTTTAGGGAAAATGGAGAGATCAAAAGAGTCCCAAACCAATATATTAGTTTATTTTTGGCCTCCTCTTTGAGATCTTTGAAAAGAGGTGTTATGGTAGCCAAATAGAGATTGTATGCCAAAGTTACGACCTCGGGAAGTTGATGTACCAATTTACATAAACGGGGCCCACACTTTTGGCACTTCATCTCTTTGGGTTAGGTTTTTGGATGTTTAGGGTTTTCAATTGTTTCTAAATAATAAATAGGCCTTTGAGCCTCATTGTAGCATAGTTCAAAGGCATGTAGCCACAAAATCTCTTTTCAGAGATAAAATACCATCACTCGAGCTAGTTTATTTTTATTTCTGTATGTAACCTTATTTCAGTTCTTCAATATTAATGAAATGAAGTTTTATTTTTGTTGAATCTTTGTTTATATGGGTATTTTTGTATTTTTTGTGTTCCTGCATAAGTCAAAATCAGTGGTATCAAAGTAGTCGACTCTTTCTTTGTTTTTCTTTATGTGTCACCAATGAGGTTAGGGTATAAGGAGTTATGGCTCGATCTGGTTGAACCTTTGCAAGACCAGCCTTGCAAAACCCAATGACCTCCCATGGTGGAAGAAAATAAAGGTGAGGGGGCATGAGATCCTTTCAAAATAATGCTCAAGGAAGCCCTCGAACAACAGAGGAACGCGATGATGGATAACTTTTCCCAGATCCTTTGACGACTGCCCACAAACGATGAATATTCACCCGACATCCACTCTGGAGTTGCTAGTATTTTTAAGGTACAAGTTAACTTTGATATTCTCAAATTTAAGGGCCAGATAGATTCAGATGCTATAGCTAAATGGTAAATCTGTTGGAAGGATATTTTTTAGTTCATGACATTTCCAATTGGGAAAAGATTACTTTTTCACTTCTCAAAGCCGCCCCTTATGTCAAGGACTGGTGGGAAGCCTATTATGAAGAAAAGGATGAGAGGGAATCCTCATTTTTTTCAGCTGCACCCACTTGGAATTATTTCCGAAACGCCATCAAGGAACAATATTATCCTATTGGGAACTATGAAGATAAATACATAAAGTGGACCAAGCTATGGTAGAGAAGGGACCAAGATGTGTTGGAGTTTACAAATGTTTTCCATACCCTATGCACGAAGATGGGTATTAAGGATTCTAAATGGCATTTGGTAATCAAGTACCATGACTGTCTACACAAGTACATCCAAGATAAGATGGATTTCTTGGACATCTCCTTGCTTGGCATGACATTACAATACACTCTCAATATTGAGAAGAAATTTAAATAGAAGAAGAAAGACTTTGGATCTATGAATATGAAGCAAGGAAAAGGTTCCCCAAAACCACATAGCAAAGGACAAACCCAAGGCGGGGAAACCCAGGACAACCCTCTAAAGCCGCAAGAAAATAACAACACCACGAAGACAAAGAAGGACATGGGAAAATGGTGTGAGTTCCATAAGAGATCCACTCACAACAAAAATGAGTGCGAGACCAAGTAGTCATTGGTGGACGAGCTGAAGGCATTCGAATTAGATGCTTGTTTTGACTCTAAGTCGAAACCCGACAAGGGGAATGACAAAGTGAAGTAGATCATTGATGTCGAGACTAGTGCCACTGTGGCCACCACTAAGATCTAGAAGAAGGAGATTGAATATGCAGAGGAGGGGGAATGCCTCTTCCACTCACAAATGTGGGTGAAGGGTTCTCCACTGCAGTTCATTGTCGACAACGGGAGCCAAAATAATCTCATTTCAGAAGAGGTCATGAAGCGGCTAGGCCCACCTACTGCAACAAATCCACAAACTTACACCATTGGGTGGCTTCACCAAGGACGATATCACCGCATCAGATAGTAGTACCACCTTCCCTACAACATTCAACCCTTCTTAGATGAGGTACTCTATGATGCTGCTTCTCTTGAAGTTTGTGATGTATTATTAGGAAGACCATACTTGTGGAAGTGACATGCTATATATGAGTCTAGACCTTGCTATGTGATTATTACTTTGGGTGATAAGTTGTATAGGATACCGGAGGTAACCTCGCCTACCACCATCTCTTTGATCACTAAAAAGTAATGCAGTAAGATCATTTCCTAGACTAGGATTTTTTTTTCCTTATGGTTCGCCCCAAGGGAAAGAAGAAGGTTGTGGCCAGGACTTCTAGATAAGGCTCCTTTGCATAACAACAACAGATGGACAAGGTCGTGGAGGAGTACAAGGACATTTTCGCCTCAACTACAGGGGTACCTATACACTGTCAGGTCAAGTACTCCATCGACTGGGCGAGCCACTACCAAATGGAACAAACTATTAATTCTCTGTTCTGGAGAATGATGAGATCAAGAGGCAGATTTAGGAGCTGTTGAAGAAAGGGAACATTAGGGCAAGATCATCACCCTGTGGGAGCTCGATTGTATTGGTACAAAACAAGGATGGGACCTGGAGACTCTATATTGACTATTGGGTGCTCAACAAGATCACTATTTGGAATAGGTACCCAATTCCACTGATTAATGACCTTTTGGACCAGCGTAAGGGGGTTAAATATTTCAGCAAGATTGACTTGAAGTCCAGTTATCACCAGGTTCCTATCGAACCCTCCAATGTGTCGAAGACTGCCTTCAAATCCAAGTAGGACCTTTTCAAATTGTTGGTCATTCCTTTCGGGTTGACAAATGACCCTGCAACCTTTATGAGATTGATGGATGACATCTTGCGACCCTTCACCAATGCATTTGTGGTGGTGTATTTAGATGGCATCTTGATCTTCAACCAAAGTTGGGAAGAGCACCTCCACCATATTCAATAGGTCCTTCAAACCCTACGACAACAAAAGCTGTGTGCCAATTTGGAGAAATACACTTTTGGCATGACCCAGGTTCAATATCTGGGGTACATCATTGATGCGAAGGGTGTGCATGTGGACTCGGCCAAGATACAAGTTATTCAGGATTGGCCAACCCCAACAATTCTAACCAAGCTCTGCAACTTTTTGGGTCTTTCCAATTTCTATCGTAGGTTTGTGTTGGGGTTCTCTCATATCACTTTCCTTTAAGTTAAGTCACCAAGGGCGGAGTGAAAGAAAATTTCTTTTGGTCCAAATCCCAACAGAAGGCATTTTCTGAGTTGAAGCATCGCCTTTGTTATGCACCGGTGCTCACATTACCAGATCTGCAACAACCATTTGAGATTAAGACAAATGCCTTCGACTATGCTATTGGTGCTGTTCTTACTCAGCAGGGGCATCCAATGGCATATCATAGTGAGAGAATTTCAGACACATTTTGTAAGTATCCCATCTATGAAAAAGAAGTGTATTCCATTGTGTAGGCCTACTAATAATGGAAGCATTACATTATGGGGAAGGAAATGGTCATCCACACAGACCACCGATCCCTGCAGTTCATACAGATGCAAGGGAAGTTGTAGAATTATTGCCATAAAAAATGGTCCACATACCTGCAACAGTCCCATTTTAACATTAAGGATAAGAAGGGAAGCACCAACAATGTTGCAGATTGCCTCAATTAACAACCAGTCATGGCATTGACCACTATGCTCGACTCTTATGGACACAAGATTGCAGGGTGGTCACATCTTTACACGAGCAATCTAGAATTTGATAGCACATACTAGACACCCTTGGAAGGTAAGCAAGTTCCAAATTTTCATCTCTAGGATGCATTGGTATGCCACCTGGAACGCATTTGTGTTCCTTCAAGTGAGCGTGCCAAGATGATTTGGGAGGCGCACTACAATTGGGTTGTTGGATATTTCAGGGTAGACAAAATAGTGGTAGTGCTGCAGAAGTATTTTTATTGGTCGAACTTGCGATAATATTTTGGGAAGTACATTATATCCCGCACTTCCTGCGCCATTACCAAACCGACCATCAAAAAGCAAGGCATATATAATCCTATGCCTACTCCTAGTCGACCTTGGGAATCCATCTCCATGGATTACATGTCGGGCCTTCCTTCTACTAAGCATGGAAATGGTTGTGTTTTCGTGGTAGTCAACATATTCTCTAAGATGGCCATTATGGTGGCCTGTAAAAAGAGTATCACAGAAGAAGAAACTGCTAAGCTCTTCTTTGAATGAGTGTGGGTACATTTTGGGATCCCATAGTCCATTATCTCAGATTAGGACAACAGTTTCCTAAGTACATTTTGGTCAAGTCTCTTGTCGATGTTGGATACCAAGCTCACTAAGTCCATGACTTTCCACCCCCAAACCGATGGCCAAACAAAGGTCGTCAACAAGATGATTGTACACATTCTGCGTATGTATAACTCAAAGCATACACACACATGGGATGAAAGCCTACCCTATGTCCAACACAACTATAATAGAGCTCTCCATAACTCAAATGGACTCAACCGCTTTTAGGTGGGGTTGGGATTCCAACCACTATGTCCCATTGATGTGGCCACACCATTTGCAGCTACTTAGGCAGATTCGACTCATGTCTAGTATGAAGCTGACAGGACTAACAACTTCATTGAGCACATTCAACAAATCCACCAGCAGGTCCATGACATATTGGACAGAGCCAATGCTAATTACAAGCAACATCATGATCAACATCGGGTGCCACACAAGTTCTAGGTGGGTGACAAATTTTGGTTAGATTTGCGGAAGGAGTGCCTCGCTGGGCCCCAATGCAAGCTTCGCCTACTCTGATATGGGCCTTACACCATCACTACAGTTGTAGGGGATAATTATTTTGAGCTCAAAATTCCACCATTCCTTGGCCTGCACCTAGTGCTCAATGTGGACTGTGTTTGACCATACTTTCCACCATTACTAGACAGAAGATCTAATTGTATCAGGTTGTCAAATATGGCCAACTCTTGCACCAAGGCAAGTGGCTCACTAGGGACCAAGTTCAGTAGAAGTTTCCTCATCTCATGGAGGCACTCCACGCAATGGGGACCATCGCTTCCTAAGGGGGGAGGACTGATCCAGGTGGATATTTGTGGTCACCCATGTATTCCACTTGGACCCCATCGCCATTTCTTTTCATTTTCCTTAATTGTAGCATAACTTACTATTTTTGGCATTTTTTTCGGGTCCTAAACTTTTAGAGTCATTTTCAGGGACTAAAAGATGCTTTTAGGGAAAACAAAGAGACAAAAAATGTCCCAAACAAATACTCTAGTTTTTCTTTGGCCTCCTCTTTGAGATACTCGAAACGAGGTATTATGATAGCCAAACAAAGATCGTATGCCAAAGTTACGACCCCAGGAAGTTGATGTACCAATATAGGGCCCACAATTTCGGCACTTCATCTCCTAGGGTTAGGTTTTTGGATGTTCATGGTTTTCCATTGTTTCTCAATAATAAATAGGCCTTTGAGCCTCCTTGTAACACAGTTCAGAGTCATGTAACCGCCATATCTCTTCTTAGAGGTAAGCTACCATCGCCCAATCTAGTTTATTTTTATTTCTGTATGTAAGCATATTTTGGTTTTTTGATATTAATGAAATGAAGTTTTATTTCTGATGCATCTCTATGTATATGGGTATTTATATATTTTGTTGTGTTCCTGCATAAGTTTGGATCATGATAGGCCTACAAAAATATTTTTAGGGGACTTATATTCAAAAGAAGGCATGAAGAGAATCTCCACTATCAAATCAACTAAGAGTAGGCTTACTTAAAAGATGAAATTGACAAACATTTTACTTCTCAATTCTCCCTACAAAAGAATTTTCAATTGCAAAGACTAAGTGAGGAATATCCATGTAACCCTATCTTGGAGTCGTATCACATGAACTTTATGAAGCACAAAAAATACTGTGTGACTAGTATTTGACTTTGGGTAAGCTAGCTACTACCCTCTCAAACGTGATAAATGATCATGGTAAGTCTTGGGATTAGACAAATTCCAGTGGGAATTTCATAATGCTACCTAGCACTTTGTTAATCAAGACATTTTGTAGAGGTTTACAAAGAATCCATCACAGAGAAATCATTGAGAACCAACTTTAACAAAGGTATTATCAAGTTTATACCCAAGGCCAATGATTCCAAAGTGACTATGAGTTGGAAGCCTATCACTATGTTGAATGTCTCATGTAGTAGTCTTACCAAAGCTCAATTCTCATAATCAATTATATTCTCATGATTATTATCAAACCTAGGTAGACTTGTTTCATTAAAGGGTGATTCATCATCGACAATATTATTGCAGTCTTTGAGGGCACGGAATGGCCATAACATCCTTGTCATCAAAACTAGCTTTGATTTTTTTATTATGAGATAACGGGGTATGTTGGCACTATTATTCAAGTGTTGTCCTTGGTGGAAACTCACTCAGAGGTATGATACAAGTGTTGTCCTTGATGGCAACTCAGATCATAGTGCAGCAGGTCAAGAGAGAGGTATATGCAGGTTGACCGTGATGAAAGTGCATATACACGCGGGTTAGCGGAGCAAAAGGCGCATACACGTACACATGCAGGTTCACAGAAGGAAAGGCGCGTACATGTCGGAAACCATGGTTTTGGTCCGTGGTATTTGGTCCATGGTATTTTGGTATTGGTCCATGGTATTTGGTCCGAAGTGTCGACCCCTAGTATTGGGTCCAAGGTATTGGTTCTACATGGTTTTGGACCATGGTATTGAGATAAGCCTAAACCTATATAAGGAGAAGATCATTAGGCCAAGAGAAGAATGTCTGTAAGTGATGAAGATGTGATGAAGTGTGAGATCTAGATGCTGGTTATGGGTTGGTGATGCCTTGATTGATCTGAACCAAGGATGCACTCATGTGGAGGAGGATGAACGATGGATCAGGATCTTAAGGCTTGGAATGTTTATCATTATATGGTTTGATTATGGATAGACTAGATCTATTGACGCATGTTTTATTGTATGAAGTTATGATCTGGGTATGACTGATGTCAGGAACAGTTGCAAAGTTATGAGTAAATATTTGCAGATCTGTACACATGTTGGCTTTGGTAAAATCGCGTATGTATGCCAGTTTGGTTCATTGTAGTAGCATATACATTATGAGATATGATTTGGTTATTGTTGCAGAGTTCTGTTGTCTGTTCTGTGTTCTGGTGACTGTGTTGTTGACAGGGTTTCAGTGTTTCAGTATTGGGTGATTCAGAGATTGGTGATTCAGATTATGATGTTGTGCTTCAGGAGTATCCAGTATGAAAATTAATGAAACGTGGTCCCTGGAGGAAGAAAGAAGATCGTAGGCCGGCGCCTACGTACTGGTAAACATATCAGCCAGTACAAGAGCCAGGGGGTTGGAGCTCCCTTCCAGTAGCAGCTGGAAAATGAGTGAAGGTTGGAGCCTTCAGTAGGCCGGCGCCTACGTACTAGTAAATGGATCGGCTAGTACAAGAGCTAAGAAGGTTGTAGCCTTCTGCAGGTAGAAGCCTGCGTACTGGTATAAGACTGCACCAGTACTATTGTAAAAAGAAGTTTCTTATTAAAGGAAGATAGAGACAAATTGCAGTAGGTGGTTTTCACCCACATTGGGTTTCCACCTTATATCATGGTGTTCATGTGTGCTTCTTGTGTGTGATGATCTGTTCTGTTTTACTGCACCTATTTACTGTTCATATGGTTAATAATGTTCTGATGCATTCACTAAAGATGAACTAACTGAATCATAAGTTTACTAGATGTACACTAGTTGCATTTAACACAGTTGCGTATATACGTGGATATCCTTAACTGAAGTAGCGTATATGAATCTGAGTATAAAAATGAAAAAGTATATGATGTGCTAATACTGATTCACCCCCCCCCCCCCCCTCTCAGTATTATTTCCAATAGGGTATCCCTTTATTCTACCTCTTGCATTTGAGCCAATTTCACTAAAGGCTTTTAGGATATTATTCACCAAGACCTAACCTTGCCTCTCTCTTAATGGGTGTAAACCAGAGTTAATCCTTTTCTGATCAGTTTTTCAAATAGACTACAGTTTATGTCTTGTAGCTCATAGGGCCAAGCAAGGTCTCATTAAAGTGGATTCATCTACACAAACTGTATCCAAATAATCTTTTGAATGGTTTAAAACTCAATGTTCTAGACTGGAGTTAATTGATAATGTGCTATGGGTTACTTACACATTTTCTACAAAGCCCTTAACTCTAAACATTCAATGAGTGAAAACCTATTTTATAGGTATAGCTCACGTAACATGCCATATTGACTTAAAGGTAGAGCTCACAAAAGATGCCAGATTGACTTAAAACACAAGGGTGGGTTTGGGGCAAGTCAAGCCAAATTTTCAAATTCCTAGGAATTCCTTTCTCTTTTCAAGCAACACGTGAGGAACAATGGGGCATGCTTATCCAAATGTGGGAAAAGAATTTTGGTAAAAAGATTTATAAGGCCAAGACATTAGCAACACGATTTTAGATCTGTGCTAAGTATTGGCTCCTATGCATGTTATTATTTATTGTGGGCGCCCTTGGTTGCTTCTTTGTGCCAATTTTGATGGGCGCATGTTTTGCAAATTTTCATAGATTCAAGAACCTTTAATATAGATGGAAGGAATGGAGTGGCTTGGGTATTCCCAAAACTTGCACTCCAACCCATCCCTCTATGCTAAGTGGATTGTTTGTGCTTTGGAAGGAAGAGAAGGAAATTGCATTCTCATAGTAAAAATTTCTATTGGGGACTGAACCTTCAATCATTTATCAATGAGCATTACCCCCAACAATTTTAAGATTAAATGTGTGTGAAATTTTGCATCTATTTAACATTGATTACAAATTCCAAACTATGATGATTTAATAATTGACCAGAAACATGATGTGATGAACTAGGATGTATGAATTTGATGATTGTTGTGATGTAGTCTATTTTGATGTATAAGCCATGAATTTCTGTATGAATTTGGGTCTACATTTTCTATTGTCAAATTTTAGTATATTACATATGTTGAGTTCCAATTTTTTGGCCCAATTTTTACAATCTTGTAGATAATGTTGACTCTTTTCCCTTTCTAAGTTACTACTGAATCTCTGTCAAGTTTTTACAGCTCTGTCAAGTCGAATATCCAAATGGAAGATTGTCTCATGGGATGTTTTGCAGGCTATTACTGTGTGGTTCCAATGTGCTTATTACATTTGAATATTTTGACACCAACCGATTACATAGATACCATGGGATTCCATCAATCTCAAGAATTCTATCACAAGTAGGATGCTCTGCTTCTGGTTCCCACAGAACATCAGTCTCTAGTCTAGAGTTCTATGGCATACTATGGCTTTAAATTATGCACAATTTGATAATTTCCTCTTGTATGTGAAATTCTGCAACTATTTCATATCGATTACAAATTCCAAACTATGATGATTTAACACTTGACTATAAATATGACGTGATGAATTGGGACGTATGAATTTGATTATTGTTGCGATGTATTGATTATTGTTGCGATGTAGTCTATTTTGATGTCTAAGTAATGTGTTTTTGTTTGAATCTATAAACAAAAGGGAATATCATTTTTTGTGTCTGCCGTTTGGTGGAGGAGTCATCATCAATTCAATTGTTCTACCACAAACTTTACTAGTAGATTTCCGAACCTACAAACTTCTTTTTTTTTTAACCAGATGGCCGGAGGAAGATGCTGCAACAGTTGGCGGAAATGATTTTCCCCATTAGAAAATAGTGAAGTTGCAACCAGTCCCAATGAAAATATTTCCCAATCGGTCAAAGAATTTAAATTATCTGAGTTGCAACAATTGGTGAATGAAGTTGTCCAATAACACCCAACACCCAAAATCAAATAAGCTCAAGGTAATAGGAGATTACCACGAACAACAAAATTAGGAAATGCAGGAGAAGGCAAATAGTGTGAGTTGTTTGCCTGAAATCCAAAGTCAGAGAGTTTTGTTCTGCATCACTCTCACCCTTCCCCAAGAACTCGAGAAGGTGCAATGTACTATAGTAGACGCTAGATGTAGAGCCAACGATCGATGAAAGAAATTGCAAAAAGGTAATTGAAATGTCTTGATCCCGGGATCAAATCTCTCTTCCAAGATCTCTCCTTCAAATCTGGATCTGAATAGTGACCCCTTTACGTGCTCCGTTCTCCATTAGTTTTACAACCATCTCGACCGAGAAAACGCTCATTATAGAGAATGTCATTCTAGAGAATTGGTAGCCAAATGGTGCATTCAATACCAATGCCAACTTTAATTGAAAGCAGGGGATGTTATCTAGATGCAGAAATTCAAAAGTTCCATAGGATAACTATAATGATAATGCGACATTTCTGTCTATTGAAGTTGAAAGTTTGAATCCAAATCACATATCAAAAAACTCTTGGAACTTGTTAAAGAGTTTTTGTAAATATGAGTAATTGTCGGAAGGCCAGATACCTACACTCAGTCGTCTGTTTTGGTCTTTAGTGTTTAATTATTTTAATTTCCGAGATAGGGAACCTAGTTATAGAAGACTATTATATCTATGCATTATGTGTATCACCTTCATGGTGATTTTGTGTATCACCTTCATGGTGATTTTGATTTTAATTAAAAGAATAGAAAGGGAAGACTTAAAAAAAACCAATATCTTAATAAAATATGAAAAAAATGCAATTTGAATAACACTGCAAGAAGTTAAAATTAACAGATATCGAATTCAGAAAGGTATGCAACTCCATATTGAATCCTAGCAAATATGGATGGGGTTCAAAATTTTTATCAGGCGGAGAAACTGCTGCTTGGTGAGGGTTTAGGTGATGAAAATTATGGCCACTGTCACTGCGTCCCATTACAGAAAATATGTTGTTATCTACTTTCTACCCCATGGTTGGCGATGCGCTTCTGGCATACTTGAGGACTTCTACCCCATGTATCGATCGTCAGGTCCATGAATTCCCTTTGACAAATGCAGCTTGACATTATGATTATCTGTTTTTTAATCTGACTTTTGTGATCCATAATGATTTTTGAAACTATTTTTCAGATTAATAACATCGGATTTTTTTGAAACTGCTAATGAGATTCATCTTCAGGGCCATGGTGAAAACACAGATCAATCAGTATGAATAAATAGCGATAAGATGCATCAAGTTCCAGAATTAGCAGTTATGAAAATAATATTATTTAATAAAAGCTAACCTTAACAACAAGTTTTTAGTCAAGAGATTATAATTAATAAAGTCAATGGAAAGAAATATTAAGATAATTTATATTAATTATTTAATAATAAATTATTAAATTATTAACATCAATGGTTAGTTATCAAAAAATAAAGTTTAGCCAAATGAAATTATTAAAAAGAAAAATTTAAAACAATTATTAAAATATTATTATTAATAGGTTATCTATATATATATATATATATATATATATATATATATAGTTTCCATGGAAAAATCGTAACTTTTTATTAATTATAAAAAGTTACATATGTAGATGCACATAGTGGATTTATTCACTGACCCAAGCGGCACCACTCTAGAAGATGGTGCTTTGATCAGGAGTAGTTGTAAAAATACTTAGTCGGTTCTGTTCTATCTTCCGCAAATGTTCCTTATCTGAGTGAGAGCTCTCAGATGTATAAGGATGTTTGAAACCTCCTATCTCCTTCACCTTCGACATTTCTTGGCCTGTGTGTCCTTCTTCTCTTGGATTTTGTGAGGCTGATACCACTATTCCTTCCTGGTTAAAATCTTCATTCGCTGAAGATGTCTGTGGATTTGGATTTTCCTCGGTGGGGTGGTCCCAAGTCCTCCTATTCCTCTTCATTTTCATGTTGTGGTGTTGGGAAGTGTCACCCCTTAGGCTTCTTGACTAGTTTCATTTTATTCCTCGGGTCTTTCTTTGCCGAAGGACATGTGGATTGTAGATGTCCAATTTGAAGACAGAGGCGACACCTAAATGTTGTGTTCTCATAATTTAAGAATTGGGTCCAACATTGGTTGTTGTGTATCAAGAGGACGTGATCAGGTAGTTCTTTACTAAGGCATACCTCAACACATATTTTGGAAAAAGTATAAATTTCTCCTTCAGTTCTTTGTGTATCCATCTTGATGTATCTCCCTAACATGTTACCAATTCTTTCTAGAAATATTGGATGCTAGAAATGAAGGGGTGAGCTATGCAATCCTACCCAAACCGGTATTTTAGAGACCGTCATTGAATTAGCATCAAAATTTGGGAACCATGGGATGATAAATAGTCTCACATTTTCCCAGAACCATGGACCCTCATGTAAAACTTGGTCTCTGATCTCTGATGATTCTAATTTTACTATGAAGAAACCCTTGGAGCATAATTGAATCTCGCAGTTATATATATATATATATATATATATATATATATATATATATATATATATATATATTATCTTAGCGAGAAAATGATTAAATAAATAAAAATGAGTAAACAAATAAATAAATAAATAAATAAATAAATAAGAGAAAATAGAAATAGAAATAGAAATAAATAAAAATAAAATTTAAAACAAACAATAAAATAAAACTCACAAAGAAAGGGCAGGAACCCAACTCTTGCTTAGCTTTTAATCATCGTCCCTATTGAGATTATTGATTTGTTTCTCAATTTCAATGGCCTCTCTCAACTTCCTAAGGTGGAAATGATCAATCTTCGCAATGACTTTAGACTCTTCAATGCAAACATGGTGCTTAGTTTTCTGTTTAGCAATAGATAAGGAGCGAGATCGATTATGCCTAATGTGTGTTTGTTGGGATAAGGTCCCTTGGGGTCAAGTTTCGGTACTTATTTTTTTGTATAATTGTAAAGTCTCCGCAATTTGTGGAAGTGGAGCATGAAGATAATATAAGTCAAAGGGGATTTAGTCCCTTAAGTTGTTAGGATATAAGAAGTTTTGAGACCCGTCCATGGTCCGCGAACCATAGTATTGTAAAATAAAAGGATATATAGAAGGGTCATAGCGAGTCTAGGAGGTAACTAATTGATAGAAGATCATTGTATGGGCAAATAAGCTAAGGCAGGAAAGTGTATTTCCTGTACTTAGGTGAAGGGGAAGGCTCCTGCAACTGAGTGTGTGGAGACCTTGGAAAGTCCACAGGCTGAATGCGTAGGGAAGAAGAGTATGTACTCGAAATAATACTTCTAATAAAGACAATTTTGACCCATAAATTGTGTATCTGTATTTACTGTTGCAGTTTTTGTATTTTTGCTATGTATCTAAAATTATATGAATGAATATTTATCTTATGCGCAGAAGTAGTAGATCAGTATAATTTATTGACGTTATGAATGTTTAAATACCTTCGCAAGGGTATATATGTTGTTATGTGAAATACTGTAATTATTTGTGTCGAAAAGATTAGGGTTCACAAAGACAGAACTAAGCCCAAGAAGTTGCATGAACCCATCACCCAGACCTCTGGATGTAGAAACATGGTTCTGTCATCACCCAATACTGCTTCGGGTGAGACTGTAGCCTACGCTACATGGGTTGTTTCTGAAAGGGCCAACAATTTAGGGTTTTATGGGTTGAGGCAAATAACTTTGAACCTGGGCTAAGGCCCATCAAGCCAACAAATGGTTCTGTTACCATGACCGTGATCTGTTTGAGGAATGTGTGATAAGTGGCTCCTCACTAAGAAAGAAATCGAAAAGTGGATAGGTTGAAAACTGCACGCATTTGCAGCTCAGGGAAACAAGAATCCGCGCTTGTCAAAGGAAGAGTGGCTGAATAGATACCTATTCACAAATGAACACGAGATATTCTTCTGCTCTTTCCCTTGTGAATTGCATGAGTAGCTTTCCAAATTGGTGGATAGTCAGTGTACGTGGAAGCTTGACAACCCTATTGTGTGGATCCTAGAACTAGTGAAGTGCTTGGAGGCTTCATAAAACAAAATTGCGTGGGCTGTTGATCAATGGATCGATAGTATTTTGGGAGGATTCATTACTGAGTTTGTGATCGTTATGTTCACCAATTATAGTGAAGAAAAGCACAGGTTCTTCAAGGGGCCGAGAGGTAAGTACCTAAAATCCTTGAAAACCTAGATTAAGATGTTATTGTGTGAAAAGTAGGTTATGTCGTTAAATTGATGTTTGGGACTATGCGAAGTGGGGGAGAATTCCGAAGGAACCTAGATTCAGGTTCTGAATATAGTTTGTTGTTGGGATTGTCTGATAGTGACGACGAAGGTAGTATTCTAAGGACACCGCGATGCACACTACAGATCATAAGCCAGGGTATCATAGGGATACCTCATCCATCCACTCCACCTCCTCCTCCACCTCCACCTCCACCCCATACACCTACACCATCGCCTCCACCTCCAAGTCCATCATTTAACATGGAAAACATGATGAAGATACCTGAATTTAAGGGTTTGGGGACTGAAGACCCTTAGCAATTTTGGTTTGTTGTAGATGTTGTATGGAAGGCACAACAAATTACTGAGGACGATATGAAGAAAGCATAGCTAGTCACAATGTTACAGGACAAAGAAATGAGTTGGTATATCAATTTTTTCTCAGTTAAACCGAACACGACTATGCTAGAAACCCAACAAGCACTGAACAATGAGTTTGAGAAACCCAAATCACAAACCCAGTCGGTAACAGAATTGGAAGAGATTTAACAAAGGGTGAACAAGTTTGCATGGGACTTCGATCAAAGACTGAAGTGTCAGATTCAGTAGGATAACATGATAATCACAAATGATAAACATAGAGACTGATACATTGCTTCTCTCCTACCTCACCTGAGATTACCACTGTCACAATAGAAAATAGGATTGTAAGCTGAAGCCTTGGATATTTCCATGAGAATGGAGGCTTCACTTATTCAGGATATGAATCTAGGGTATAACAGATTCAGTCACAACTAGCCAACCTACACATGGAGTTACAAAGCCTTAACAAGGGAAAGGAAGTCTAGCCCAAAGTGCATGCAAAAGTTTGGTGCCTGAAATGCAAAGGCCATGGTCATGATAAGGACCACTGCCTAGTCTATCAAAATTACTTTATTCAGGGAGGTCTTGCCCCTTGAAGCTAGAAAACACCACTGGAACGAGTACAAGAGTAGCCTTATGGTGCGCTATTTTTCAAATCTCTCGGAAACATGCAACTGGTAATTGTCATCTCCTACGGAATTTTGTGCAAACTCCGCAATAGTTGTTCTACACTTTGTGTAAATTGATCGGGCATGATGAGAACAACTGCTGGAGATATGAACTGATGATGGAGTGGACCCCTACATATAGGATGCAGGTGGAAAATAGGCCTTAGGAGAAGGTGTTGTTGGGAAAAGTGTCTACTCAGAACGCCCCTATCCCACTAAGGTGTGACAGTGCCTTAGCAACAAACAAGGAAAACTACTTTCGTATTCTTCTTTATGAAATGTAAACGAAGAGGAATAGGATGAACTAACCTGTATCTTGCGCTAGTCCGTTGATCCAATCGCTCTCCTCTTTGACAGCTTCCAGCTACCTGCTCCCTTACTTGCCCAGCTTCACCAAGTTCCTGCAAGATCACAAAAGAGGAAAACTACACAAAGACATAGATTTACATTCATAAATAGCTTAGGATCAGATTTAAGCTAAACATGCAAATATAACAAAACATCATTGATACACAAGCATGTAGGAGAAACTCAAATAGTTTTATTGATATAACAAGAATATCCAGGAGGAGATACAACCAAGTGAGTCCCGATCCAACATCTACCTCCCAGCAAAGGAATCCCTTCTTCACCTCCAACAAAGCATAAATCACCCAATGCACTGATCTCAATCTCAAAACCAACAACAATTCTCTGCAAAGTACAAAATTCCAGCCTCTGGATCTCTGGGATGAGGGATCCATATATGGATGTATGCAAAGAGGATGAGTCAGCTTATGATTTGACTTGTGGCTTCTCTCTGTCAGTTCTTGCTTCCACTTGGAGACTGAGAGCCTCTTACTCATCCTTGGTCGAACTTAGTGAGGCAAGTGTCATTGGGGAAGATTCTGGAAGCTTCCATTGTCTGTCCACCTCGTGGAATGACACTGCCATTTGTCATTTCCCACTCAGCGCACCTTGGTAGTGCATTTAGGTGCGTTGCAACGCACCTAGCTAGTGTACTGGGGTGCTATGCAACGCAGGTAGCTAGTGGAGCAGCTGAAATGATCCTGATTTGACTGATTCTGAGTAGTTTCTGGTGGAGAACTTCTGGGAGAAGCTGTAATTGGTTGACCTTGTTCCTTTAGGGGCAGGAACAACACTTTTAGGGACTTAGGATCCCTTGGTTTATGGACATTTCATGCTTAGAGCTGTAAGGCACAAAAATGTCTATAACAGTTGCCCCCTAAAGTATGAGGCCGTTTATCGGGTGAAATGCTTTATTAGGAGGATCCGAAGTTCTTTCAATGCTGGGAGGAGACCTGTAATAAGATACAATACAATACATTATCTTCATACTGTTTTCATGATCTAGCTGAGGCGGGCATTCCCATGCTCAGCTTTATAAATTCATTTTTATGTACATAGGACAGACAATCGTCTGATGGTAGACTGATGATTCTGATGAAGTCATCATCCTTTTGGTAGGATGATTATCTGTGCTGCAATGCTGTACATGTCAATGTTTTTATCTTTCCTGAATATATATCGCAGCCCGGATGGATGAAACTAGATCCGGGGTCTTCAATCTCGTCCGATCTTCACTCGAAGTACAAGTCGATCCATGTGAGAAATGTTTTGAAGTCAAACATGGAAAGACATCGCTTGATTACCAGTCGATGATGTAAACTGTTAACAAGCGCAAGAGGAATCACCAATAAGGATGATGACCCTCAAGGTACTGCAGTACAATTCACGTGGTGTGAATAAAGGACGTGGCGTCGAACACCACGCAAAATCTTTCGGTCGAAGGTCATTGATGTATACCTGTCGCCGGAAGTGAGAAACTTGCCATTGAGGCATGTAAGCTTCAAAGTACTGAATGGGGTGTTCCTAGATCAACTTCTCGGATAATGAGCTGATGTCGACAAGAAGCGATCCGTCAAAGGAGGGCCTTGATGAATCCCACATCAATGACACGGAACAGAGCAAATGATTTTGATGGAGGTGAAAACGATCTGATGATATATGGTTCAGGATGGCGGTCATGAAGGAATGAAGTATAATGTATGGTAGTGGATGGAACACGGGTGACTTCTCTGGATGACTTCTCTTGAACATATCGGCGAAACTTATGTGATGGATTGGTAGCATTTACCCCAAATGTGGATGGTATGGCGTGACCATGGTGATGTGACCGGTGAATGAAACAACCCAACCCGACTCAGGCACGGAGTGGAAGTGTCATGTTCAAGAGCGACTTGCTACCAATAAAGATTCTTTGAGTTTCTTCCCAATTTTTCCCCAGTCATTGCTGACCAGTACCTCTTTATTTTTGTCAAGCTTGAGGAGGATAACATATGCTTGTTCTATAATTTGCCCTTCGGGCAAACCCATCGCTATGTTTTAACGAGTCTAGCGATAGTGAAACTCGTTCTCGTCTAAAGACAAGTTTGTCGCTATTAATGTTTTTAACGAGTTTAACGACAAAGATAACTCGGTCCTTTTCATTTTTAGAGAGTCTGAAAAGGTACGTAAAGTTAACTCCGGAATTCCTTTTTCGTCATCTAATCCCTTAAGTCCGAAAAAGTATAAAACAATACAGAAGGGATGAATTTTCGATAGTTTTAATGAGCCGAACAACACAAGCGCTCGATCTTTTTGTGCAATAATCCCTCAGGTCCAAAAAGATTAAAATCTAGAGGAGGGATAGCACTTCCAGTCGCTTTAACGAGCTGGAAGGCCAAAACTCGGCAATCTTTTCATGTTTTACGAGTCAGATGAAAAGAGCTTAAAGAAGACTCGTCTTTTGAGGAACGAGTGATAAAATGGGTAGCAGCTGATTCCAGGTAAGGGTTGGAATTTTCCAAGCACGGCAGTGTCACAAGGATGGCTAGTGAAATCACTCTTCGCAGCTGTTCCTCAAAATGGGTAAACAATCAAATGGAGGTGAATGATCGGCCAATGGAAAAGTGGAGGTGACGGTGCAAACACGACCAAGGCTTTAATGGCTGATAATGTTACATTCACGGTGGTTATTTACCAGAGGATAGTTCATTTTTTAACGAGCTTAAACGTGGATTGAAACACTTGCTCGGTCTTATGTTTATTTTTTAACGAGCTTGAACTATGTGCTAAAACTGCTCGATAATCCAGTCATATGATAAGAATGTCTCATATAAAACGGCAACATTTAGATCTTTGCCCCACATCCTTTCTTTATGCAAGTTAGGAAACGACTAATCCAAAAAGCAGATAAATAACCGCTCTTTGCTTGCACTCCAAAAGGATTGCATGCCCCCAGGTATAAAATACGATTTCAAGGTTACCCCTCAATTTGCAGACAAAACATTTGTTATATTAGGAAAGGCCTACCTCTTTCAGGTTACCAAAGATTGTCTCATTCGCGTTACAAATGAAACACTTCCTCGGCGATGTCTACCGAGATAAACAAAGGTGAGCAGAGACGCGCGCCACTCACATAACTTTGAAAAGAGAATCTTTTTCTAGAATAACCCCTCTTCCACTGACGGACAGGGTACAGACTAGTCATATTCTCCCGCGGAAACCTACCCTATACCCGAAGTTTTCCTGCCGAAGCAGACCAGGACGCATGCCCCCTGGGTTCCAGTCATATCCCTCCGAATTACTCGCGCTCATCGGGAGGACGGACCGTGGGTTGAGACATTTCTTGCGTGAAGAGACCATTTAGGGATGGTATATGACTATTTGCGATGCGTGATCTGGGAAATGAAAGCTGGTCCACGAGCTTGACCACTCTTCCTTCATGCGGAAAACACATTACTCTAAAGAGTGAGGAGATGATGGCTCCCATGCAATAAATATAGTCTCGTCCAAGGAGTAGGTTATAATCCAAGGGTCCTTGAATGACTATTACGTTCATTTTAACTGTCTTCCCTTTCAATGTAATGGGCACATTGGGGAGGATCCCTAAAGGTCGACTGGTTCCTTTATCAAAGCCTGTCAGATTTCTCATCTCAGGCAAAAGCGATGGCGAACCAAGCACTTTCCAAGCAATAGAGGAAAGGATACTCACAGAAGCCCCCTCATCTATGATGGTACCAGCCATGACCATTCTATATATTTGGACGATAATTCTGAATGGTATGCTTGCTGGTAAACGGGGTCTGCCTAGTTGATTCCAGTCGAAGGAGACAACTAGGTTGCTTGGAGGTGGGACCGAGTAGACGGCCGGGTATGGCTCTGACGAACTTCCTTCCTGCGGTAAAGGAATGGGTAGGTTGACCCCGTGTTCGTCGGAGTCTGTGTTGATGAAGAGAATTTGGACGGTGTCATCCTTGTTCTCTCCAGTGACTGTGTCATTTGAAGATAAAACCTCTGAAGGCAAGACCGGGTCGACTGCCGCCTCAACCTTTTGACTTTCGTCAGGTATGGATTCAGCTGGTCCATCTTCAATGACAGGCGCTTCAGCTGACCACTTGAGCGGGCCAGCTGGATTCTCAACTAACGAAGGACTCGGCAAGAGATTTTTATATCCAGGAGGAAGTTGTAACAGTGAAACGGGACGATCATCCAAAACTCTTTTAGCTTCGTCTAAGAAGGGACAACGGTGGATGGCATGATCACCTTCGCACAGTTTACAGGGAGATCTAGTTCTCCCTTTTTGTCCTGGGGCTTCACTTTCGCTAGTTGACGGTGTGCTTTCAACATGGCCATCAGAGGTTGACGACACCGGATTGTGCAAACGGGGAGACCAGTCCCTTAGTATCTGAGGGATGCAAGGACAATCTCTATGAAAGTGGTCTCCCTTGCAAATGACACATGGCGATTTAGGCCTGGTCGGTGCAGTGTGTGGATTTTTGTTAGACGACACTCGTTTGCCCCCATTCGCTTTTGGCTCCTTCTTCTTTTTCTCTTTCTTCTTCTTTTCCTTCTTATCCTTAGGAACTTGACTTTTGGCTTTGCCAGCCCCATCAAGCGAAGAGGAAGGAGGAGAGGAAGAATTAGAGGAAGTAGAAGGTTGGTGGGTAACTCTGGACTGGTCTAACTACTGATTCGATTGTTCAGGAATAGTGGTGTTCTAAACGACATTGGTTGAGAAGAGCCAGACTGGCAAGCCAATTGTCAGTCCTGGAAGCGACAATGTGGCCATATGGGGTGCACCAACATCTCCCCAAGAGGAGAAGGGACTAGGATTTCCACCAAGGGGAATTCCTTGATTGGTAGACTCCATTTTCTCAACCTAAGATCAACGTAGGAAAAGGGTATAAATATTCCGTTTAAAATAAATTTTACGACGCTTGGACACAACTTGTTTTTTCAATTTTAAAGAGTCGAGAAAAAACAAAAGATGACTCTAGTCTCCTTCGATTTTTAATGAGCCTGAAGTGACAAGTGCTCAGATGGACCTTTTCCGTTAAGGAGTCTGAAAAGGAACGAAAGGGACTGCTCTGGTGATCTAGGTAGAGGGTGTGCCAAACCAATCACAAAACTGCAGAATACGTTTTATGGTACGGCAGTCAATCTTCCCGAATGCTGTGTTCGGTGCATTGCGATTAGTAGGGCGGCCGACACGGCTTCCTATGGATAAAAGGTTTTAAGCCTATAGGGGTATCTCAATATATACTCGACGGTACATGGGAGCACAATCCGTACTGGCACTTATCGTCTCACAGTGGAGGAATCACCCAACCATCAGTGAGGACAACAGTTACCAGGCTTTACGACGCCGGAACACGTCTCTAGCCTAGACCTCTATGTTGTGCGTTAAGTTCCAATGCGTTGTTAGATTCATTCAATTTATTTTAAGTTGATCTTTCTTAGAAGTTTGCCTTTTGGGATCACCACGAGATGTAGATGTAATTCCTAAATGAAATCTAAATATGATAAACAAGTTTTTATCTCTTTTCAACAATGAAAATCCTAGCTACAAGGGGAAAAGAAAGACACAATCTTTTCTCAAAGAGCAAAGAGCACACTGTAAATGAACTTTTCCTAAATCAAGCCATACAAACTATCAATATGCAAATGCACATATGCATGTATTTGTTTTCACTTTCTTAATATTGATGCCTAAAAAGAAAGTTGATGTACAAATCTGAATTTTCTTTCAAGTGAAAAACATAAACAAGCTTCTTTTCGAAATCAAAAAGGTAGAGAAGATTACGACACTTTATGATTTTGAAATAAACACTTGTTTCGACACTAGAAATAGACAAATTCAAACCAAAGGCAAAAGTAAAAGTATAATCAACTGTCGACAGTAAACAAACTTTCTCCTAAGATCAAAATCGACACTTACGACAGATCTAAATCTAAGGACGACAGTATGACTATTCTACTTTTCAATGGAAAACTGTAAATGATGTAATAAACACACAAAGAACATCTACAGTCTTTTTGTACAAAGGAGGCGGAATTAAGGCAAAGAAAAGGAGTTTTCAGACAGGTACACACACTGATAACAGGCTACAAAAATCAGAGATAAAACTGGACAAAATGAAGCAAAGAACCTCAGCTGCACAGGGCAAAGGCTGATCAGCGCACCTGTTGCACAGAGAAACTGAATTGCAGCGCAGGTAGCCCTCTCGGGACCTGCGTTGAAATGCAGAACCTCTTCACAGAGCCTGCACTGGGGCAGAAACGAGACTTCAATCCGGGTTCTGGGTCACGGTTTGCAGTTTAATCTATGGATTTTGGCCGAGTAAAAGCAATCAGTAAGGTACAATCAGAGGGATGATTTAAAGGAGGACTAAGAGCTATCACAAAGGGTAATCAGATCATTTGTGGATCAGCTGTTCAAATCATAAACAAATCCCATGAGTGGATTGAAGGAGCAGCTACTTTGCATTTGATAATGGCAAATGCAGTTCGATTGCTACTTCTGTGTTTATGAAACAAACAACAAGAGAAACACAAACAAACTAACTAGACATGATCCCCAGCGGAGTCGCCATTTTGTTTTTGGGAAAAGTGTCTACTCAGAACGCCCCTATCCCACTAAGGTGTGACAGTGCCTTAGCAACAAACAAGGAAAACTACTTTCGTATTCTTCTTTATGAAATGTAAACGAAGAGGAATAGGATGAACTAACATGTATCTTGCGCTAGTCCGTTGATCCAATCGCTCTCCTCTTTGACAGCTTCCAGCTATCTGCTTCCTTACTTGCCCAGCTTCACCAAGTTCCTGTAAGATCACAGAAGAGGAAAACTACACAAGGACATAGATTTACATTCATAAATAGCTTAGGATCAGATTTAAGCTAAACATGCAAATATAACAAAACATCATTGATACACAAGCATGTAGGAGAAACTCAAATAGTTTTATTGATATAACAAGAAGATCCAGGAGGAGATACAACCAAGTGAGTCCCAATCCAACATCTACCTCCCAGCAAAGGAATCCCTTCTTCACCTCCAACAAAGCATAAATCACCCAATGCACTGATCTCAATCTCAAAACCAACAACAATTCTCTGCAAAGTACAAAATTCCAACCTCTGGATCTCTGGGATGAGGGATCCATATATAGATGTATGCAAAGAGGATGAGTCAGCTTATGATTTGACTTGTGGCTTCTCTCTGTCAGTTCTTGCTTCCACTTGGAGACTGAGAGCCTCTTACTCATCCTTGGTCGAACTCAGTGAGGCAAGTGTCATTGGGGAAGATTCTGGAAGCTTCCATTGTCTGTCCACCTCACGGAATGACACTGCCATTTGTCATTTCCTACTCAGCGCACCTTGGTAGTGCATTTAGGTGTGTTGCAACGCACCTAGCTAGTGTACTGGGGTGCTATGCAACACAGGTAGCTAGTGGAGCAGCTGAAATGATCCTGATTTGACTGATTCTGAGTAGTTTCTGGTGGAGAACTTCTGGGAGAAGCTGTAATTGGTTGACCTTGTTCCTTTAGGGGCAGGAACAACACTTTTAGGGAGTTAGGATCCCTTGGTTTATGGACATTTCATGCTTAGAGCTGTAAGGCACAAAAATGTCTATAACAGAAGGGCACAGAGGGTTCCAGGGCTAAGGAAGAGGATGAGGAGGAGGATCTAGAAGAGGTCGCGGACAAGTTATTTGCTACAATTATGGAGAGGCAGGTCATTTTGCAGACGACTGTTAGCATCCGACGCACCCCTCCTGTTAGTATTGCCAACCATTTGACCATGTTATAGGAGATTTACCCGTACTTGTTGGGATGGGGTCCCCTGAGTTAGTTTTGGGGCAAAAGACCAAGTTTTGATGTAAAGTATTATAAAAAGATGTAAAGTCTCCGTGAATTGTGGATGCGGAGTGTGTAGTTAGTTAAGAGTCAAAAAGGGTTTCTACCATTGTTTATGTAAAGATGAGTCGGTTCTTGAGATCTACCCATGGTCCACGGGCCCTCGGATTGTATAAATAGGTGTGTCTTAGAGAGTCTAAGGTAGATCTATGTCTTTGTTTATGGGTATGACAGAAGGAGTCTAGAGAGCTCATGCAGAGAAGTAAGTCTTAGAGGGGGAAAGGCTCTACAACTGAGTGTGTAAAGGCTTAGAGTAGTGTCTGTAGCTGAGTGCATGGACCCCTACAGATGAGTGCGTAGGGAAGTTTTGAGTTTGTAAACTTATACTAAAGATCAATAAAGAAGACTGTTGCAGAAATTCCTGTGTTTTATCTCCTTACTTTTGTTATTTATGACTGCCATATATGCTGTGATGAATGATGTATTTATGAAATAATTATGTATTGATGCACGAATTTACTGGATCCATCTTATCAACTGAACACAATTAATGTTAAGTGATTACGCGAAGATCATAACACTTTCTATTAGGTTTATCAACACTTAGGTAGATTTGAGTGCATATTAATCTAAAGATAATCTATGGTGCGTGTAAATAGCTAATTCATCTGTTCAGGGTCTGCAAAAGCCAGTCATAGACCTTCATGAAGATTAGAAGGACATTCGAAGGGAATTGCAGTACCAAGCCCTAAGGGCTTATAGATCTGCACAGAGGCAGATATAGGCATAAAGAGATATCACACTAATCTCTGGGTGTGGAAACTTGGTTCCAACATCCCCCCATACTTCGTCAAGTGAGACTTCAGTTCGCACTATGGAGATTGATGCTGAAAGGGCCAGTAGTATAGGGTTTGTTTGGCGCAACTAACTCTGAACTTGGGTTAGGACCCACTAAGCCAACAAATGGTTCTGTTGCTGGGACCGAGATCTACTTAAGGAGATGTTTGATGTCACATCACTGGAATCCGACCAAGAAGGAAATTGAGAAGTGGTTGGATAGAAAGATCCACGAATTCATGGCACAGGAAAACAGGAATCTGCGCCTGTCAAAAGAACAGTGGTTGGACAAATATTTGTAACTAGAAATACATGAAATTTTATTATGCACCTTCCCAATTGAACTATATGAGCGGATAGCTAAATTGGCAGATGACCAAGGAAGGTGGAGGCTTGAAGGTTCGGTAGTGTGGACTCCAGAGCTAGTGTGGAGGTTGGAAGCCTCTGAGGATAATATTACATGCACTGTTGACCATTAGCTTGATCGGGTTATAGGAGTATTTGTTACAGAGTTTGTGGTTGACACCTAATTTAGTTACATAGAAGCAGAGCGACACTTCTTCAAGGGACCGCAAGGTAAGTATTTGAGATGTTTGAATACCTGGATTAATATGATCTTGTGTGAAAAATTGATTATGCCATTGCCTTGATGTTTGGATCTACGCAAAATGGATGAAGCTTTAGAAATCAAGGAAAAGTAGGCCCTGAATATAGCCTGTTGATTGGACCTCCTTCAAGTGACGACGAAGGAGTGGTATAAGCCTCATCGCGGAGCATTGTCCAGTTGATAAGGTAGTGTTTTCCGTAGATACATCATCCATCCATGCCACCTCCACCTTCACCCCCACAACATACACCTTCGCCCATGCCACCACCACCACCATCGGTCAACATGTGGAATACAATGAAGTTGCCAGTTTTCAAGGGCCTAGGAAGCGAGTATGCACAACACAACAAATTACTGATGATAATATAAAGAAGGCGCAGTTGGTTACCGCTTTGAAGGATCGTGCGCTGACATGGTATATTAATTACTGCATCGATAATCCGTTGGATTCATTAACAAACACTCAGGCCGCTTTGAACAAAGAATTCGGTAAGCCTAAGTTTGACTCGCAATCAGTAATTGGATTCAAGGAAATCACGATGAGAGATGTTGAAATGCCCTGGGAGTTAGACCAAAGATTGAAGTGCATGATCCACAAAGCTAATATGCATCTCACAGATAGCCAACACCGTGAGTGGTTCATAGCCTTGCTCCTGGCTCCACCTAAGGATTGCTTTATCACAGCAAAAGATATGAACTCAGGTAGAAGCTCTAGAAATCACGATGAGATTTCATGAAATGCCTATTCAGAACGTGTCTTTGGGAGTCTAACAAATTCAATCGCAATTACAAAACCTTTGTTTGGAATTGAGAGCTTGAAAAAAGAAAAGGAGGCCAGGCCAAAGGTGGAGGAAGTTTGGTGCCTCAAGTGTAAGAGCCAGGGGCATGATAAGGATCATTGCCTTGTCTTCGTGAATTATATCATGGGGGGGGACTAATGCCCCTAAGACAGGAAGCTCCAACAGGACCAAGTATGGGGCACTT
Organism: Pinus tabuliformis; assembly: GCA_031772625.1. Taxonomy (NCBI): domain Eukaryota; kingdom Viridiplantae; phylum Streptophyta; class Pinopsida; order Pinales; family Pinaceae; genus Pinus; species Pinus tabuliformis. Next base: position 851,447,568 of record CM062820.1, on the reverse strand, counting down.
GCTATGGTGCACTATTTGTCAGGTGGTTGGAAAACATGTAACAGATAACTGTCACTTGCTGCAAAATTTTGTGCAGACCCCACAACAATTATTCTACGAATTCTACAAATCGGTGGGCGATGATGAGTGCCACTGTCGTAGCTACGAATTAATGATGGAGAGGATGCCTATGTATCAAATGCAAGCAGAAAATCATCCTCTGGATCAGGTCACTAGGGGAGTGTGCAGAGGATATCAAGGGTGCAGACGAGGCCAAGGAGGAGGAGGACTTGGTAGAGGTCGTGGATAGGTCATTTTATACAATTGCGGAATGCTATGACACTACGCGTGGGAGTGTATGAATCAAACATTCCTATGGTGTCAATACTGCACCCCGTTTGACCACACAATAGAAGAATGCCCTGTGCTAATAGCCAAGACGCAGGAGAAGAAGGTGTAGCCTCAACATCCCACCTAGAACTTACAGATGATGAGGGTCGAGCCCTGCGAGGAGGATCCAAATGTGAATATCGTACTGAGAAGCAGGATCATGACTGGTGACGATAAAAGGAAAACTACCTAAAGAGGATGGATGGGTTCATAAGGCCTTGAAAAATGAGATTGGTTTTGATTTGGAGCACGTGAGGTAAAAATTTATAGAGGCGAAGAAAAGATTCGTTGAGGCTTCTACCTCAGGAAATCAGGACAAACTGCCAGAAACAGACGCGACTATGCAGGTTGACCCCTTTGTGCTTACCACCTTCTTAGAGTCTTGTATGAAACTACTGTGTGATAGCAAGGTTGTGAAAGGGCTACAAGAATTGATAAACAAATGTGATGGTAAGGAAAATGCTCCTGAAGGACACTGCGTAGTTCGAAAGATCGGTAAACATAAGGAAAGAATAGGCCGCGAGATGAGGCTCACTGCACATATAGGAGACTATGAGATGGACCAGGTTATTTTGGATTTAGGATCTGATGCGAACGTTTTTCCTAAATATACATGGGAGAGAATGGGGAGACCTACGCTACAGTGGTCTCTGATTCAACTGAGGATGGTGAACTAGCAGAAGATTATCCCTATGGGACAACTACATGGAGTCACCATAGATATAGAAGGTGCGAGCGCGCTGGCTAATTTTGAAGTGATAGAGATCGCTGATGACAACAATCCATACCCCACACTCCTTGGAATTGACTGGGCCATTTATATGAATGGAGTCATCAACTTGAAGAAGCAGACGATGTTATTTGAGAGGAAATCACTCTGCGTTGTAGTACCATTAGACCCTACAGAAGGACCATGCTATACCGAACTGATCCATGACTATGAAGAAAGTGATGATGATTTGGATCAAAACTATAAAATTATAGCGTGAGACCAAGACTGAGTTAATCCAACGGCTGATGGATGGATTGCATGGGACCGCAAAAGTCCCTATACTTCGGATTTAGATTTAGAGTTGGAACATTGGCAGAACAGGCTACATGAAGTATCTACACTGCAATTGCTGCATTGTGTGTCATCAGAGGTAAGAAATTTACCTTATTACGATGGTTAAACTGATGCAGATAAGGTTTTGGATGATTTTGAAAGAGAAGTCCCGGAGGATCATCGATTTCAACCACTGGATTTGGCATTGCGTGCTACGCCCGAATGATGGTGGGGCATGCACAAGGACAACTTTGATGAATGGCGCGATTACAGGAGGATGATGAGGTTGCAATTTGGTTGCCATAAAGTGTAGTTAATCGAGAAATATGATGGGAGAAATGATCCATGCGATCATTTGGCAAAGTGGACTAAAGTCTACAGAACAGAGCCACAGCCAGAGTGGGTGCACTTATTCTGTCACACTCTGGATATAATCCCTATGAATTGGTTCTTGGAAATGGAGCTACGCCATGGCATCGCAGAGTGGGAAATCTTAAGGGAAGAATTTTTTATGACCTTTAGTTTTGAAGATGGGTTCAAAAGCATTGATGAAGCCCTGTAGGAGGTTAAGGCAACGATCTTCAGAATTCCATAGGATCCTTTGGAATTGGTTCAACCACATTGGATCACCCAGCTGCACCATGCAATGGAATGCTATAATATGACTGATGAAGGGGAGGATGAGGATCCAAGAAATATCAATATCCCATAGGTGGAAGGCCAACGCAAGGTCGAAGGTCCGCAGATAGAAAATTTAGACATCACCACGCCGCTGAAAATCAGACAAGTAAACATTGGTATTGAAGCAGAGCCAAAATTTGCGAAGATCGGAGATTATTGGGATGATGCCATCGTGGATAAAGTTGTTGAGTTACTTGCAAGTACCAGAATCTTTTTCCTACAAAATTTTCAGACTTGAAAGGCATCATAGGCGAGTTGGGTATGATGAAAATTACTTTAAAGTCGGATGCGGAGCTTGTTAAGCAGAGACCATATCACCTTAATGCCAAATATAAGGAAAAGGTTCGCTTGGAGTTGGATAAGATGATAGAAGTAGGCATCATCGAACCAGTCGAAGAATTTTATTAGGTGAGCCTGATGGTGGTCCAAGAAAAGAAACAAAAGGGAGAAATACGGATTTTCGTAGATCTTAGGAAACTTAATGACACCTGCATCCATGATCCCTTTCTGACACCATTTACTGACGAGGTATTAGACAATGTTGGAGGGAAGGAGTCCTATTCATTCACTGATGGCTTCTTTGGATACCATCAGATTAAGATCGTGCTGGAAGTTAGGAGCAAAACAATGTTTGTGACAGAATGGGGTTGTTTTCAGTATGCGGTGGTGCCATTCGAACTCAAGAATGCACCGATGATATTCTCTTGTATAGTCATCACGACATTCAAAGAATTCATTCACAAATTCTTGGAGGTGTATTTTGATGACTGGACAGTGTTTGGGTTAGTAAAGCACCATGTAGCCAGTCTACACTTAATGTTGGATACATACCGAAGATATCAGATTGCACTAAACTTGAAGAAGTGCTTGTTTTGTGTCCCCTTTGGGATTCTACTAGTTCATGTGGTATGCAAGCAAAGACTAATGGAGGACCCTGCTAAGATCACAGTAATAGTCAATTTGGAGGCCCCAAGGAGTGTCAAACAGCTGCGCGCAATGCTGGGCCATACTGGATATTATCGAAAGTTCATCAAGGCTTATGCTCATATTACCATGCCTATGGAGAAGCTATTTAAGAAGGACGTTACATTCTGTTGGGATAAAGAAAATCAATGCAGTCTGGATGTATTAAAATAAAATATGGTCACCGTGTTGATCTTGGTCTTCTCGGATTGGAAGAAGAAATTCCATGTGCATGTTGATGCCTTGTGTATTGCATTGGGGGCAGTGCTGACATAGGTCGGTGAAGGAGAGATGGATCACCCTACAACATTTGCAAGAAGAAAATTATTGAAGGCTGAGAAGAATTACTCAATGACAGAGCATGAGGGATTGGCTATGATGTACGTGCTCCAAATATTCAGACACTATCTGTTGGGCGGACATTTCAAGATGTACATAGACCACTCCGCCTTGAAGCACCTAGTCAATAAGCCAGTGTTGGGGGGAAAGATATGTAGATGGCTGCTGCTATTTCAAGAGTATGACTTTGTGTTGGCTTGAGGGGGCCTGACCCAGGTTCAACGTTAATTAGCCAAACAAATCCCTACACTTGTCCCTTTCAGCATTAGCCTGCGGAGCGCGAACTGAAGTCTCACTCAAAGCAATATGGGGGGATGCTGGAACCAAGTTTTCGCACCCTGAGATGGTTGTGATATCGTTTGATTTCTTCTATCCCTGTCTTCGTGCTGGTGATCTCTCTCTAGGGCTTGTAAGACAAACCCTCTATTCCGGCTTTCAATACCTTCGCAAAAGTATATGATTGACCTTCGCGCAACCCTAACCTATGGCTCAGGTACTTTCATGTTGTTATGGTAGCGCACCTTGCAGATTCCTCAATTACCCTAAGTGATTTGATTATCTTGCCGAATACTTAAAGTTATCACTGCATAATCAGATATTCGTAATTGCGTTTAATTATTCAATGTAATTGCATTTGTTCATGCATCTTATAAGAATAATAAAGGAAATTCATACATAATATATTCAAACCCATCAATAGAAAAAAGACACAGAAATTGCAGAATAACTCCTTTTATTAATATCTCCAAAGTGTTTACAGACTCTGTCCACCTTGCACACATAGCTGCAGGGGTCTGTGCACTCAGCTGTGGACTTCAACCCTAGGCCTCTGTGCACTCAACTGCAGAGCCTCTACCAATGCTACAACCCAAGACTTAGATTTCTTGCTCTAAGGCTATGACTCTCTTACATGTTGTGTCTCCCAAACTACTTAGAGCTTAGCTCTTTTTATATAATCCCATGGTCCATGGACCATGGGTAGATCTCTTACAACCGACTTTACTTTACAAAAATAAGGGCAAACTACCCTTTATGACACATAACACCTTCACACTCCACAACCACAAAATGCGGAGTCTTTACAATAATATTACAAAAATTGACTTAAAAATGGGCTTTTAGCCCCAAAAATGCCCTTGGGGGATCCCGCTCCCAACACTTTGAGGTAATTGTGAAGCCAGGAAGTTTGAATGCAAGACCTGACCATTTGCCGCACATTGAAAGAGGGGAGGAGCCTACTAATTTGGAGGAAGGGCTGCCCGACACACAATTCTTTGCGGTGCACGTAGTGGATAATCATTTTGCAGATATTATCCACTTTTTGACTACAGGGATAGCTCTAGAAGGATACACCATCCATCAGAAGAAAGAGTAAGTAGTGCGCGTGACAGAATTCTCAGTAATTGCAGGACATTTATATAAGATGGGTTCAGATGAGATAATCCAACGGTATGTGCCCAATTTTGAACGAAATAACATCCTTGCTGAAGCTCATGGAGGAGCTGCGAGAGGACATTATGTAGGAAAAGTTACATTGCAGAAGATTTTGTACGTAGGGTTGTGGTGGTCTACATTACATAAGGATACCAAAGCATATTGTAGGGAATGTGATGCATGTCAGAGAACGGGCAGACCATCGCGGAGGGACGAGATACCATTAAATCCTCAGGTGTCATTGCAACCATTCGAGAAATGGGAAATTGACTTTGTAGGACCAATTCAGCCCCTGGGCAAGAAGACGGGAGAGCGCTATATCATCACCATGATAGAATACCTAACTAGATGGGCGGAGGCATAACCTGTGAAAGATTGTACAGGAGCCACAACAACTAAATTCTTGTTTGAGTACGTGTTAACCAGGTTTGGCTGCCCAAAAGTGTTGATGAGTAATCACGGTACGCATTTCCTCAGTGAAATGATCAGTGCACTGACAAAATAGTTCCAGGTGTATCATCAGAAGAGTACACCGTATCATCCTCAAGTAATGGAACAATTGAGGCCTTCAAAAAGATATTGGAGAACACACAGACAAAGATTTGCAATGCATAGCGAAATTACTGAGATGTTCGCGTACCGACAATGCTGTTGGCTTACAGGACTACTTGCAAAAAGCTAACAGGTTAGACACCTTTCCGGTTGGTCTATGGTGTAGAAGCTTTGATGCCAATGGAATATATTGTGCTTAGTCTTCGCATAGCAGATTTCACGAGAATGGCAGACCACAGAGCCTTGGAAGAATGACTCAAGCAGCTAATGGAGCTCGAAGAAGACAGATTCTTGGCTGGATTCCATCAACAAGTACAGAAGGAACGTGAAAAATCTTGGCACAATCAACACATCTATTTGCGTACATTCAAGGTAAATGATTTGGTATTATTATATGATAGTAAGTTTGCTAAGTTTCCAGGAAAGTTTCAGATGCACTGGTTGGGGCCATATGTCATCAAAGAGATCACAGATGGGGGCATGGTTCAACTTGCAAAGCTGAACGGAGAACCTTTTCTAGGAAAGGTGAATGGAAGTTGATTGAAGCCATATACAGGAGATACGGCTCAATGACTATATGATGGTAGGATAGTCTTAGTGCTCTAGGCAACTGCAAGGGAGCATGGGACTATAAACTACACTACCTGGTTTTGGGGACTACTCGATAGAGGGGCTGTGTGAAAAAGGGTGATGTCACAGTACCAGAAGTCACGTGAAGGGAGCCACGCTATGGAGGGAGATACTGCGCAACATAGCTAGGAAGTGACCATTAGAGTCACTGTTCATTATTTGACAGCCTGGAGACGGCTAAGAGGAGTGGGTGGGTGGCATTTAAGGCTGAAATCATTGGAGATCTGTTGCCAAATCAACATTAATGGATGGATTTTGGGGGGAACGGTCGAATTTGAATTCAAATTCTCCTATAAATTACACGGGCCAATCCATCATAGAACAATTTTCACCCTTAGAGTTTTTGACCTGTGCTATCCATTTCTTATGAATCGTCCATGGGGATGTCTTTGATACCCTCCTCTTCTGCCTCTAGGTTTATAGCCTTGCCTTTCTTCTGGGCAGTGGGCTTTGGTGGGTTTCGTCTTGGCAACACATGCATCATTATGGTAGGCTGCTTGCCCTTCTTGTCTTTCATGGTCTCCTTGGTTGGGGTTGGCTTCGGTCTTGGCATTCTCGGGGATTTAGGGACCTCCGCTAATACTTCGGTCACTTCCGGGGCAGCTATTTTGGCCCCCATATCAATTTCCTGCACATTCTTCTTGGCTGCCACTCCTTCGGTGGTCATAGCTTCTGCGCGTGTCGACATGACACTGTTCACTAGTGCTTGTGTTTCATTTGACAATTGTTCAAACAATGGAATTGCTACCAGATCTTGAAAGAATTCATAGTTCATGTACACCTGAGAGCACAACAAATCAATTCGCAAAATGCCAAGTGTTTTTCGTTGGACAACCACTTGTAATTTATAGGGCATTTTGAATTCAAATTCGATCGTTCCCCCCAAAATCGGTTCATTAATGCCGGATTGGTGGCACATTTTCAAGGATCTAAGCCATAAATTTCATCATAAATGTTGGCTACCTACTCCATTTGACCTCACTTCTGCCGTCTTTTCATGAACAATGACTTTAACGGTCACTTTCCAGCTGACCTGTGTGATTTCTCCCTGGGTAGTGCATCTCCCTCCATGTTGCCGCAGACCCAGTGACATGTCATCACTCCGCACCATCTTCCAATCACGCAGCTCTCCAATCTGGGCAGTGTAGTTTATAGTCCCGTGCCTCCTTTTAGCTGCGTAAAGTGCTAATACTGTGCTACTTTCATTTAGTCACATGTCTGGACCACCGATGTATGGCTTCAAGCGACTGCCATTCACCTTTCCTGGGAAGGGTTCTCCATTTAATTTGACCAACTGTACTGCTCCTATGTCGGTAATCTCCTTAATAACATAAGGTCCTAACCAATTCATCTTGAATTTCCTTGGAAATTTATCAAACTTACTATCATATAGCAAAACTAGGTCATTTACCTTAAATGTGCCTAGCTTGATGTGTCGATCATGCGATGCCTTTTCGCGCTTCTTTTGGATCTGCTGGTGAAATCCAACCAAAAATATTTCTTCTTCGAGCTCATATAGCTGCGCGAGCCTCCCCTCTTGGGCCCCATGATTCGTTATACCTATGAGCACTGCTATGCACAGGCTAGGTACGATGTATTCCATAGGCATTACTGTTTCCACACCATAGATGAGCTTGAAAGGGGTTTGTCCAGTCAACTTCATGTTGTCTGATAAGCCCACAGTACTACAGGTATGCGTAGGTCCCAATCACTTCACTAAGTATTGAAAACCTTGATCAGTGTGTTTTCGAGCACTTTGTTGAATGCTTCCATTGTTTTGTTAGCCTGTGGGTGATAAGGTGTGCTCTTCTGGTGGTATACTTGAAATTCCTCTGTTAGTGCGTTGATCGTCTCATTCAGGAAGTGCGTACCACGATCACTGATCAAGATCCTTGGACATCCAAATCACATTAATACATGCTCAAATAGGAACTTTGCGGCTGTCATGCCCGTGAAATCCTTCACCGGCTGCACTTCTGCCCAACGAGTTAAATACTCTATCGCAGTGATAATGTACCTTGCTCCTATCTTCCCTTGTAGCTGAATGGGTCCTGTAAAATCTATCACCCACTTCTCGAAGGGTTGCAATGCCATTTTTGGATTCAAAGGCATTTCATCCCTCCACGATGGCCTACCCATTCTTTGACATACATCACACGCCTTGCAATATGCTTTTGAATCCTGATGAAGGGTTGGTCACCACAACTCTGCGTGTAAAATATTCTGCGCGGTTGCTCTCCCCACATAATGTCCTCCCGCAGCACCCCCATGAGCGTCCGAGAGGATGCTGTTTCTCTTGAACTAAGGTACTGTCAGGCGGAAAGAGTCGATTGTGCGGACACAACCAACCTCCCTAGGAGCCTAAGACTCTCTAGTGACAAACAAGACAAACAAGAACAATCCTTCTCTAAACATGCATTTACTATATAAGAAATCAAGTGTTTAGATCCTACCTGTAGTCCAACGCTGTTGTAGCAGTCCAGCTCCGCTGATCCGGATGAGCTCCTCCTTCACTTTGAAACCTGCATCCACTAACAATCAAACGATTAAATAGCACTTGATAATCTCATAGAATAAAACATATTTAACACATAGACCAAGGAGTACATGAAACAACTCATAAATAACAAGTTATTGAGAAGAATGGACTCATTTGCATTAATAGGTAACAAAAGGAACAAATACAACCTGAGCCTTGGTGTTGTGCAAGTCCCTCCCAGGGTCCATCAAGAGTTCTCCTTTACTTTGACAAAGCTCACCCACTTCCAAATAGAACAAGCAAAGATGGCAATCTCTCCTCACAAGCTTCTAAATGGGAGTCCTAATTCCTGCAGCATCTACCCTTAGAAATGTTTAGCTTCCAACCTCCCCTCCTTCTGGCCCAATGCCTGTATTTATAGTGCTCAAGAGGAAGTTAATCAGGTCCACCATCAATGGGATAATCCCCTCTTTGGATGGGATAGCTCCCTTATTGATGGGATAAGTTCCTCTTTGGTAGGGGTACATGAACCATCTGGAGGCGCTCAATACACGTCGAACAACCTTCTAGAATTCTCTAGAAATGACCACAAATAACTTTTTAAAGATGAAACTTGCGCATTTTGACCTTTACAGGGGGATGCACCTGTCCCTTTACATACAGAGCGTACAAGGACGCAGCTTTTGTGAACATTGGGTGCGTACCCGCAGGTAAGGTTGAGAGAACCTGCGTACCCAAAGATAAATACATTTATAAAGACTTTCTCTCTTTTTGGAGTTTGACATGGAGAGCAGAGGCATAAGACTTGCCCAGGAGGATAGCATGATTGTTGATTGAGCCATACTAACTGTAAATAGCCATGGTGACATTTTTTAGTGTAACAGATTGCCCCCTAAAGTGCGAAGCCTGTAATAGATTAGGGTTTTGTATTATCTAGGAAGGGTGAAGCGCTTTATCATTTCAAGGATTATCTCGTGGAGAGCCTGGTTAGAACCTGCAATTTTCAACACAAAATACATGTATAAGATTATATCATCACTGAGGTAGGCATTCCCATACTCAGATCAAAACTTTAACTAACAGACTAACTACTCTGATACATGAATGATCTTGCAGTACATCATAATCATAGACTTTTGTAGACACAGTATGGGCGCAGCCATCTGTTTATGATTAGTCTACTTAGATAATGAATACAAAACTCCTCGCAGCCTGGATGGTGGAAACTAGATCCAGGGTCTTCATTTCTGCTTCCCGAATTGGTACGATTCTAGCCATGCGATTAAATGAGTTGATGTCGAACATGGTAGAAACCACTTGATTACCAGTCGATGATGTAAACTGTTAACAAGTGTGAGAGAAACCACCAGTAATGTCAATGGTTCTCAAAGTACCCAGTACAATCCATGAGATGTGAATGAATGAGTTGATGTCGAACATTTCACGGAATCCTTCGATCGAAAGTCAATGATGTAAACTGACGTCAAAGGCGAGAAACCTGCCATTGATGCATGCAGACTTCAAGGCACTGACGATTTCTAAGTCATCTCTCTAGATAATGTGCTAATGTCGATAGAAAGTGACCCGTTGCAGGCAAGCCCACAACACGAAATCATTGTTCAAGTTGAAGAAATGTTGCTGTAAGGACTGACTCAGGGATGGTCAAATGGATGACAAGTATTTTGCAGATGAAAGTTTTGCTTGCAGACCTCTTGAACACATAACGACACAACAGATGGCTTGGTGATAAACGACTCAAAGTTAATCCCCGGAACCCGGCTGAAGACTTTCAATGTGGTTTGATCAACTGTGAGGTAAAGGATTTCCCAACCCAGGTGAATGAAAAGTGTCGTGTTCAAGAGTGGTAATAAAGTTTCTTCTGAGACAAAAGATAACAAATAGGCTCATTCTTCTCTCTTTTCCCCCACCATTTCTGGCAAGTACCTCTTTATTTTTAACAAGCTTGAGGAGGATAACATATGCTTGATTATAAGCTCATCCTTCGGATGAGTCCAACCTAGTTTTGATTCGAACCCTAGGAAGGAGTGGTTCGTTCCTGTTTGTAATTGAACAGGTCCTTTACTGTGAAATGTTTAACGAGCCCAGTATAGGAGAAACTCGGTGTTTTTCAATTTTAGAGAGTCTGAAAAACTTAAGAAGACTCCAAGTTGAACTTTTTCGTAAATTTGTGTCCCCCAAGCCCGAAAAAGTATAAAATAATACCTGGGAGAACCGCTTGATCTTGCGACCAAGGAGTACTTTCATGATTAGTGTCTCTGACCTGAAAAGTAAAAAGCGATCAAGGACACGTCGTTTTATTTCCATATCGAGTTTGAAACGACAAAAACCCGGCAATCTTTTCCTGTTTTTACGGTCAAAAAAGAGCTATAAGGGGACCGTCTTTTAATTCCGTTTTAACGAGTGTAAAAGAAACGCTCGGCAATCTTTTCATGTTTTAGGAGTCAGAAAAGAGCTTAAAAGATGACTCTGAGGTTTCACTTTTTTGTAAGTTTTAACGAGTTCGAAAAAATGATAAAAATGTACTCATGGTTTTCACTTTTTCATAAGTTTTAATGAGTTCGAAAAAATGATAAAAATGTACTCATATGGCCGACTTTCAATTTAATTTACGAGCAGGAAAGACAGAAAGAACTCAACATTTTCATTTGTTTTACGAGAATGAAAGATAGCAAAATAATCTCGGTATTTTCATGAGTTTAATGAGTCTTGAAAATAACTGAAATTGACTCGAAAAAGGCTTCATTTTTACAAAAGCTTGAAACAGAGAAAAACTATGCTTCAAAGTAGTTTCATTTTTACACAAGATTGAAACAGAGATAAAACTGTGCTTGATGCCCCCTAAGCATAGCTGCTAGAGTGCATGCCCCCCTAGCTTCATTTCATTCAACCAAGTACAAGCTGGATGGAATGAAAGTTGAGTTACGAGATCATTTGAAAGACTCGACCTAAAACTGTAAGAAAATTATGCAAAAAACTGAAATAACTAACCTAAATACTTAACATTTATGAGATCTAGTCAAACTCTTGACTCAAGTAGAGGAGGATTTGTTTCATTTTTTAACGAGCTTGAAACAGGAAAAGAACTATGCTCAGATTCGGTTTCATGTTTACGCAAGCTTGAAACGAAAAACTATGCTTGTTATAAGTTCACATGCCCCCAGCATAATGACGCAAAACGAGGTACATGCCCCCCAAGCTTCATTGCATTCAATGAGGTGGATGGAATGAAGCTTTACTTTCAAGATCTTGGAAAGACTTGTGGGAGCTATTTCATTTTTTAGTGAGGTTGACACAGGAAAAGAACTATCCTCAAAACCCTTGTTTCATTTTTTAAACGAGCTTGACACAAGATAAGGAACTATGCTCATAACTACTCTCTACAATCTACCTAACAAAAACTCTACTCTAAAAACCTTGATTCATTTTTTAACGAGCTTGACACAAGACAAGGAACTGTGCTCTAAAATTCTTGATTCATTTTTTAATGAGCTTGACACAAGACAAGGAACTATGCTCTAAAATCCTTGATTCATTTTTTAAGGAGCTTGACACAAGACAAGGAACTATGCTCATAACTAATCTACAATCTACCTACTTAACCTACCCTTGTTTCATTTGTTAACGAGCTTGACACAAGACAAGGAACTATGCTCAAAAAATTCGCATGCCCCCAGCATAATGATGCAAAGTGAGGTACATGCCCCCCAGGCTTCATTGCATTCAACCGGCTGGATGAAATGAAGGTTTACTTTCAATATTTACCTTGAAAAGGGAGTTGTTTCATTTTTAAGGAGGTTGACACAAGAAAAGAACTATCCTCATACTTGATTCATTTTTTAATGAGGTTGACTCAGTAACAGGAATTATCCTCAAATCCCTACTTTCTACAATCTATCTACATATCCTAAAATCTAGCTGATTCATTTTTTAATGAGGTTGACTCAGTAAAAGAACTATCCTCATACTAACCTGTTTCATTTTTTAACGAGGTTGATACAGGAAAAAACTATCCTCGTTACATCCAGTTTTATTTTTTAATGAGGTTGAGACGGGAACAAACTATCCTCACGGACACCTGTTTCATTTTTTAACGAGGTTGGCACAGGAAAAGGAACTGTCCTCGCACATCCAGTTTCATTTTTTAACGAGGTTGAGACGGGAACAAACTATCCTCGCACTCACTGATTCATTTTTTAACGAGGTTGACACAGTAAAAGGAACTTTCCTCGGACTCCTTGTTTCATTTTTTAACGAGGTTGATACAAGAAAAAACTATCCTCGCCGCCATTGATCATGGCTTCCAACCGGAAGAAAGACATGTCAATGGACACACCTTGATCATGGCTTCCAAGAGGTCTTCATCAGAAGTAAGAATACTTCTCGGAAAGGAACACATGTCAAGAGACTCAAAAGGGATAAGAACATCGTGTTCAAGTAATCCCATAGAGTTTTCCATGTCAATTACCGGATCTAAATCAAAGGAAGGTGAGCAAACAGTGAGAGGCTCACTTACATCGGTAACTGAAAACATGGGACCAGTTGCCACATAATTAACCCGTGGCAGGGTAGATACCACTTTAGAATTAGGAACATTTAGGGGTGTCATATTATTGGTAGTTGAAACAAGACTAGGGAACGAAAGCTGGTCTACAGTCACAATACTGCCATTGTGAGGGAAAGACATCACGCGAAAGAGTGTCGATACGACAGCTTTCATTGCATAAACATAGTCTCGCCCAAGGAGTAAATTGAAATCCAAGGGACCTCGAACTACCATAAGATCAATACAGACAGTTTTACCTTCCAAGGTAATAGAAAACTTAGGAAGGATCCCTAAAGGTTCACTAATGGTTCGGTTAAAAGCTTTTAGATTCTGCGTAATAGGCGCAAGCTGAGGGGAACCCAAAGCTTTCCAAACAGTTGAAGATAAAATACTAACAGAAGCACCTTCATCTACCTGAGTACGATGTATGTCCCTACCACCAGCCTTGACAATGATTTGGAAAGGGATGGAGGAAGGAAGACGAGGTTCTGTCAGTCTATTCCAATCAAAGGAAAAGACCTCAGTACTTGGAGGGGGTTCTGTAGAAACAGGTGAAATGCCCCCCGGCATAGAAGAATCTGATGTAACAAGAAGAACCTGAGCGGTATGAATTTCACTTTCTAAAGGGAAAGTGGGATCGACCGAATGTGATATTGAATCGACCACTTGATCAACTAATTGATCATCAACCTGAGTGACATGAGTTTCACTCTCCAATGGAAGAGTGTGATCGACTTTTCTTGAATTTAGATCAATCACTCCGTCAGTTGACGTTAGGTTGGGAGAAAGTTTACGGTAACCAGTTGGAAATTCTTGCTATGGAACAGTAAGGTTTTCCAACAATGTTGAGGCTTCATCCATGTGAGGGAAAATGTGAGTTTGATGACTCCCTTTGCATAACTTACAAGGAAACTTAACTTTACCCTTTTTCCCGGGAACTTGACTATCACTGGTTGATGGATCAAGTTGATGAGATTTTTCTGACCATACTTCCAAGACCTTTGGAATACCAGGACAATTGACAAGGAAGTGGTCACCCTTACAAAGCCTGCAAGGGTATTTGGGTTTACGGTGCATGTCGGAATTTTCCTCAACACAACTAACACTTACAGCCATGGTTGGTTGGTTGACTTCTTTCTTATCTTGCTTCTTCTTCTTCTTCTTCTTCTTCCCTTTCTTCTTCTTCTTAGCCTCCTGGTTGCTAGCATCAAGGCTTTTACCAGGCGAAGAGGAAGAAATGGAGGAAGAAGAATTAGGCGAAGAAGGTAAAGGGTCAACAGAAGGTTGGTGATGTTGAGATGGTGAACTCTGTTGAGGTGAAGCATCCGGTTGAGATGGAACAATTGGAGTACTTTGGGCCAACGAAGTTGAAAATAACCATATCGGTAATCCTATTGTAAATCCAGGTAATGACAAAGTAGCCATATAAGGAGGACCAACATTTCCAAAGTAAGGAAAAGTACTAGGATTCTCATTAGGAGGGGTTCCTAAGTTGGTAAATTCCGGAACATTTGCCATTATATTCAACTTCAGTGAATTTTATTAACAATCTTAAAACTAAAATTAACAATTCACAATTCACACCTAACAATTAAAATTCACAATTCACACCTATGGTCTCTAAAACTAAAAACAAACAAATTAACACGCGCTATCAAATCTAGGAGTCAAACCATACACAAACAGTAGCCTTCCGGACCGAAAACACTAGTTGGTGATGAAGCCCAACATCGCCGAATTCAGTACAGAAGTGGTGGGTGGAACAGTTACCCCGACAACCTGCTTAATGAATAGACTGGACCAAGTTCCTCCACTTTTAACCGTCTCGAGTGAAGTGAACCCCCCAGAAAATCCAAGTGAGTCTAGCCGACGTCTACTCCAGGTACAGTGGGATCTTCCCTCCACCGTCACCTTGGGTAGAACCCTAAAGATAATGGTCACTAAGGTTACCAACAGCAACAAATGCACCTGGGGGAACAGTCTACACTCCGACATCACGCAAGGGAAGAGTATCAAGCTTAATCCCCTTGCCGGCTCCTTGACAATAATCCAAGGTTTACCGACAAGTGACCCCTGGCTCCTCGACAATGGTTAATCCGAGGTTTACCGTTTGTAATACGTGCGTGTCTGGCGTCGTTCCCAACGAGGGAGGATTGATCCCCTCACTGGTTCGGACACGAGCTCGTGCTTCTCCTTTAAGAGGAGCTTTCCCAGAGTACAAATGAAATAGTCGGATTTATCCTACCACAAGATGAGCTACCTGTTTGGTTTTGCTGTCTTGGAGAGTTAATTACTCTCCTACTCCAAGACACTAGCCTAAGCTATGTTGGTGTTTCAGAGCCCTAGAAATGTAAAAATTACTAGATGAATTTTAATTAAGCGCTGTGTTATTAAGGTTGTTATTACTCAAATGGGTAAATGGAGATGAAACCAATGGTGTTATGACCCGACTCAACTGAATGCAATCGAATATGATAATGTAATCGTTTCAATTCGATGAATCCTAACTAAAGTAAGGAGAGAGTTTCCATTCACTTCCAACAATGCAAAAAATTGATCACTAAGAGAAAATATAACAAATTCTCTAATGCACTAATTTTATCAAGAAAAACTAATGCAAATCAATTCCAAACCCTTTTTTTATTTTTTATTTTTGTGTAAATTCAAATCAAAGAAGGCTGATCTAAATCTACAATTGATTTTTCAGAATGTAAACTATGCAATGGTAATCTAAGCACAATTCACTTGAAAAGTATGCAAATGTAATCCATGCACATTTTTCATTCATATTCTAAAAATGAGAATTCTAATTATGCAAATGTGATCTATGCAAGAGAATTCTCAAACACAAGACGATTCTAATGTGATCTAAGAACCAATCAAGTGCAAATTGAGAAAATTGGGTGAGAGTTCCAAAGATCAAAAATAAAAACACTCAAAGGCGATTAACACTCATACACAATTGTGAAAGGACTGAGAGAAACCTCCAAGTAATGACCAAAGGAAATCAAATCAAGAATTTCTCAAAAAAGAGACTCAAAACACCCAATTGATGAAAGATTAAAGCAGGAATGCTAATGAAACAAGCTTAGGCGAAGATCTTTGACAGGAGACTAATGGATATGGGCAGTAAAAACAAAGTAAAAGCAAAATCTAAAGAGCAAAAAAGCAAAAAAATGGAAATTTCTTAATTTTTAACAGGGGACGCAGGCAACCAGTTAAGCCCGGTGCGGGCCCGCTCTGTGCACACAGCAACAGTGCGTGCAAGTACGCATTGTGCAATACGCAGAGGGTGTGTCCTACTGAAAAAACCAAGAAAAACTAAATTCAATCTAACCCTAAGCTAACCCACCCAAAAACAAAGTCACAGAGCCAAAAACAAGAAAATAAATGACTTTTCTCAGAGCAAAGTTGCATACAAAGGAAAAGACTTTCACATCAATGGATTCCCCAGCGGAGTCACCAATTTGTCAGGCGGAAAGAGTCGATTGTGCGGACACAACCAACCTCCCTAGGAGCCTAAGACTCTCTAGTGACAAACAAGACAAACAAGAACAATCCTTCTCTAAACATGCATTTACTATATAAGAAATCAAGTGTTTAGATCCTACCTGTAGTCCAACACTGTTGTAGCAGTCCAGCTCCGCTGATCCGGATGAGCTCCTCCTTCACTTTGAAACCTGCATCCACTAACAATCAAACGATTAAATAGCACTTGATAATCTCATAGAATAAAACATATTTAACACATAGACCAAGGAGTACATGAAACAACTCATAAATAACAAGTTATTGAGAAGAATGGACTCATTTGCATTAATAGGTAACAAAAGGAACAAATACAACCTGAGCCTTGGTGTTGTGCAAGTCCCTCCCAGGGTCCATCAAGAGTTCTCCTTTACTTTGACAAAGCTCACCCACTTCCAAATAGAACAAGAAAAGATGGCAATCTCTCCTCACAAGCTTCTAAATGGGAGTCCTAATTCCTGCAGCATCTACCCTTAGAAATGTTTAGCTTCCAACCTCCCCTCCTTCTGGCCCAATTCCTGTATTTATAGTGCTCAAGAGGAAGTTAATCAGGTCCACCATCAATGGGATAATCCCCTCTTTGGATGGGATAGCTCCCTTATTGATGGGATAAGTTCCTCTTTGGTAGGGGTACATGAACCATCTAGAGGCGCTCAATACACGTCGAACAACCTTCTAGAATGCTGTAGAAATGACCACAAGTAACTTTTTAAAGATGAAACTTGCACATTTTGACCTTTACAGGGGGACGCACCTGTCCCTTTACATACAGAGCGTACAAGGACGCAGCTTTTGTGAACATTGGGTGCGTACCCGCAGGTAAGGTTGAGAGAACCTGCGTACCCAGAGATAAATACATTTATAAAGACTTTCTCTCTTTTTGGAGTTTGACATGGAGAGCAGAGGCATAAGACTTGCCCAGGAGGATAGCATGACTGTTGATTGAGCCATACTAACTGTAAATAGCCATGGTGACATTTTTTAGTGTAACAGGTACATACCATTGCAATATCTCATCAATCCCCATTTTGTACAGATGTCCATCAATGACAGAGAAATCTACTGCGCACACCACTAATTCCTTCTTTTTCTGGTTAGTATATCCTTTTAGTGCAGTTCCCGTTGTTAGGAAGTGTATTATATCCTCAAAGTGACCATCCGTGACACACACTACAAATAGATGCGCATCAAGCAATCCCTCTTCTAAGTTAGTAGGTTCCTCCCCTATTTCGATGCGCAACAAATGGTCTGGTCCCACGTTCAATCGTCCAGGCTTCACAATAATTTCAAAATCGTACTCTTGGAACAATAAGAGCCATCTGCAGATTCTTCCCCCAAACACAGGCTTATTGACTAGGTACTTCAGCGTGGAGTGATCCGTATACATATTAAAATGGCCTCCTGGTAAGTAGTGTCGATACTTCTAGAGCACATACACCATAGCTAGCCCCTCGTGCTCAATGGTAGAATAGTTATTCTCTACTTTGGATAATTTGTGGCTTATGAATGCGATAGGATGGTCCAAGCCTTCTCCATCGGCGTGTGTTAGTACTGCTCCCAGCACTATACATGACGTGTCGACATGTACATGAAACTCTTTCTTCCAGTCTGAGAAGACTAGAATTGGCGCGGTAACCATCTTTTCTTTCAATGTATTCGAGCTCTTCTTACAGTCATCATTCCAATAGAACGTGACATCCTTCTTCAGCAATTTCTCCATGGCACAATGATCTGGGCATAGCTTTTGATAAACTTTCCGTAATATCCTGTATGTCCTAGAGTAGTGCGCAGTTGTTTCACACTCCTCAGTGCTTCCAAGTTCAGTATCACCGTGATCTTTGCGGGATCTACCATAATTCCTTGTCTACAAACCACATGCCCCAACAGGTTTCCAAAAGGAACGCAAAACAGACACTCTTGAGATTGAGCATGATCTAGTATCTTTGATAGGCATCCAGCATTAGGGCAAGCTTGCTACATGGTGCTTAACCAGCATAAACATAGTCCAATCATCAAAATATACCTCCAGGAACTTATGAATAAATTCCTTGAATGCCGCAAAAACCATGCGTAAGAAGATTGCAGACACATTCTTCAATCCAAACGGAATTAGCTATGAAATACACAGCTAGCTACAAAATAAGCTGCGTTCTGTAGCTAATTTGCAAAAACTTATTCAAATAGAAAAAACATAAAAATATAACATGTCAATCATTTAATGCCCTCCTTAAGACAAAATCTATCATTTATCATTGATGGGGATCTGTAATCTTATGGAAAAGCAAGGGAAAGAAGTGAGAAAAGATGTCAAGGAGAGGGTAATTCTGAGGTTCAACATACCCCCACTACAAAATCATTGCATGTCCCCATGCAATTTGTTAAAAATGTGAATTCTTCTTTCCTATTGCATTTGTTTAGACACTTCTGCTAATACATCTAATTTTCTTCTTTTTCTCCTCTTTGAAGTGACTGCCATTATGGGTTTCGTCATAAGAAGCATGTATTTAAGATTGATGAATGTTTTGTTCAAGCTTCTATTCTTCCTCTTCAACTTCCTATTCTTTTTATACCATAGCCCTAGGTGCAGTATTGTATTATCATGAATAGCCTTATCCAATTTACTTTGTTTCCTCAGGGTTTCATTTTCTTTCTTGATATGTCTATTCAATATCTCTAACTCATAGATTTCCTATTTGAGAGAGTCAGTTAGAGGTTCTTGTCGATTGACAGAGGGTTCTGGATTGGTTGAGGATTCTGGAACCATTGAGTAACTTTTCTTCTCCAGTGATTCTATATAATCATATATTTGTTGCTGCACTGGGTCTATGCCTGGAGATCGTCTGTTGGGGCTGCCTTCGAAACACTGTTCAGTAGAATTTTGAGGACTGTGTGTAAATGGAACATTATCAGGAGATGGTACTCGGGTTTCTTCTTCTAGATTTATGAATTCCATTCCCTTTGATGATATCTTCTTTACCATACCTTAGAGTCTAGAGCTCCTTCTAAGTTGTAGAGGGCTTATGTTCTCCTCCTTTGTACCCTTTTTCTCCTTTACTATCTTTTCTTCTCTCTTGATTTGTTTCCTAATATCGGTCAATTTTTCAGAGATTAATTGTTCACCATTTTGTTGTAATGGAGGTTCAGGTTTGTTTCCAGTGATTCCACCAGCTTTCTTTTTCATCTTCCCTTTTTACATGATTTTCTCCTTGATCTCTGTCAATTTTTCAGAGACTAGCTCTTCATCATTTTTCTGTGTTGAGGATTCAGGTTTGCTTTGAATGGCTATACCGGTCTTCTTTCTCCTACTCCTTCTGACATTACCCTCTTCAGGTGATTTTGGTGCCTCTGGGAAATAGTTTCTTATTAGGAAATTGTCCCAATTATCTCCTATTCTTTTCAAATGAAACTCAACCAGTATTTTTACCAACCCATGATGGTACATGGTTGTGTCTATGAATTCTATTTTCTTATGTACATTTGAAGCCATCCTTCTTAAACTGTTTAGTAGGAAGAAAGGGAGATTGATATCTCCATTTTCTAGAAAGTTCATTAATAAACATATATGATAGACATACATGCACCCAAATCCCCCCTCACAGGTAATGAATTTCTGTAATATCAAAATCATGCTTCTCCATTTGTTTTTAATTGTTGAAACAGAAATTCATTTTCTAAACATAGATACATCCATACCTGGGTTCCTGAGGATTACTTTCCATGATTCACTGTGGAATTCCTTGTTTTTGAACCATCTCTCACCATGTCTTGGCAGTTCTGTAGCCTCTGCTATGTAGGATTCTATTACTGCAAACTTAATGTCTCCAATTTCTACTTCTGTACCATCAAATGATCTAGCAAAATATTTTGTGATCTCTTTGTGGAAGCCATCAAAATTTTCAATGAAATTGAGCCATCCAGCCTTCTACAACATCTCCTTGAGTTGTGGGAATCCCTCCATATATTTTTCTCCTACTGGCTCTGTCCTAACAATGAGTCCCATGGCTTCTGTTTCGCAAAATTTCTTAACCTTCAGAATTACTCTCCTGGTCTATGAAATGGACTGACTGTAGGTATGGTGAAAAATAACTACGGGTTTGCGTGGAATAAGTAGATGGTGAGGGTTTGGAGAGACGTGGATACGTTGGTCACATCGTAGTTTTGACCATTAACATATGGAGTTATTAGGGACCGTTTAGGTACATAGTATGGAGAGTGTAGTGGAGATGTGGTATGATGAAGTTATTATGGACCGTTTGGTACCGAGTATGGAAGATGTGGCGAAGATGTGGTATGATGAAGTGGCAGTCAAATCAAATGATGACTTGTTAAGGAGACATACGATTATTCATATTATACATGACTTATGTTTTTAACTTGTTGTTTGAAATAAATTTTTCATTTTACCTTTAGAACTTAACTTTCTTCTTGATAACTCCTTTGGTGTTGATCCGTAGGTACCTTTTAGCATGTTTGGTCTCCAAAACTTGATTCTTCAATTTCCTGCATTCATGATTTATTTGTGAGATGTACAATTGTGCTAGAGCTGATAAGTAAGTTGTAGCTACAGAATCAAATTAGCTGCAGAATGGAATCAACTGTAGAATGTGAAAAGAAGGAAAAGTAAAGTATGGCTTATGGAATATAAGTGTAAGAATGAAATGGAAATGGGTTATGATAGTGAGATGGAATGAGATATAAGATAAAATGGGAAATAGGGTGAAATGGAGTAAAATTGTAAAAATAAAATGTAAATGAAATATGACAGTGAGATGAAATGGAACTGTAAAATAAAATGAAAACAGAATGAGATGGAATGAGACTATGAATTTGCAGACTCTAAACTACAAATGAATGTAGCTTTTTGTCACTACTTATTACAGAAAGGAAATGGAAAATATAGGATGTCAGAAATATCTGATTTTCACCCTGTATTTTCTGTATAAGTATGCCAATCAATGATTGGTTTTCAACCTTATACAATTTATTATTATTTTTATTTTATTTTTTTCATTCATTTTTTTAGGAAAAATGAAGGCTAAGTTAGTGGAGAAGAAGGACTCTTCTTCACTAGCTTCATTTCAGAGTTATTCTGGAAAATATTAATGAACTCCTCTCTTGAAATTAGTTTCTGATATATCTTCAATCGATGACCATTCACAAGAAGAGGTATTTTTCTTCCATCTATTGTCCTTAACCTTACTTCTCCGTTATTAAAGACTTCTTCAATCTCATATGGCCCAAGCCAATGATTTTGAAACTTCCCTTGAAAATATTTGAACCTTGAATTGAACAAAAATGCCCACTCTCCTGCTTGAAACTTCTTCTCCTTGATATATTTATCATGCCATTTAGCCCTCTGCCGTTGGACTATACTGGTTCTTTGAACTGCATCTTGCTTGATTTCATCAAGTTCATTGAGTTGCTCCAATCTATGTTTTTGTGCCTCTGATAAATCCAGTCCCAATTGGACTGCCATCTTGAAGGTTTTGATTTGAAACTCTATAGGGAACATGACTTGTTTCCCATAAACAAGTTCATAGGGTATGTGACCCGTTGTGTTCCTCCATGTAGTTCTATAAGCCCATAAGGCTTCAGGAAGCCTTTCTGCCCAATCTCTTCTATGTAGATGCATAGTCTTAGTGAGAATTCCTTCAATCACCTTATTTGTAGATTCAACTTGACCATTTGCTTGTGGATGATAGGGGGTAGATTTCCTATGTTTGATCTTGTAATATTCCACAAGACTCTTCACCATTTTAGATGTAAATTGAGATCCTTGATCTGTCACAATTTCTCTTGGAACACCAAAACGAGTGAAGATGTCCTCAAAAAGAAAATTAACTACATATTTTTCATTAGAAAAAGGTAATGCTTTAACCTCTACCCATTTAGTGACATAATCAGTGCATACCAATATATACTTCTTTTGCTTAGATGGGGGATTAATTGGTCCAACAAAATCCAAGGCCCATTTTTGAAAAGGTTCAATGAGTACCTGAATTTGCAGCAGCATTTCATTTGAAGAAGCAGGTTTTCCTACCCTTTGGCAGCTGTCACACCTCCTGACATATTCTTTGGCATCTTTGAAGATGGATGGCCAATAATATCCTAAAGAAAGGATTTTATAGGCTGTCCTCTTATCAGCAAAGTGTCCACCACACAGTTCATCATGACATGCCTTAAGAATCTCAGGCATTTCATCTTCCCTAACACATATTCTGATCATGAGATCTGGACCTGTTTTATACAATTCATTAGTGATCCATGAGTATCTTGCACTTATTTGAATGATTTTTCTTTTCTCTCTAGGAAACAAATGTGAAGGAAATTTCCCTGTGACTAAGTAATTGGAAATATCTGCAAACCAAGGGGTCTAAGTAGTCACTGCAAAAAGATATTCATCAAGAAACTTATCTTCAACCGGAGTGTCATCTTTGATATTTTGAATTCTGGACAAGAAATCAACAACTGTGTTTTGTTTTCCAGGTCTATCTAGCACAGTAATATTGAATTCTTGCAAGAGTAATAGCCATCTTGTAACTCTGCCATTAGTAATAGGTTTATTCATTAAGTATCTAATTGTAGAGTGATTTGTATGAACAAAGGTTTCATAGCATGTTATATAATGTCTGAACTTGTTGATGGCATGAACAACAACTAAAAATTCCTTTTCAGTTACAGTATAATTTAACTCAGTGGGAGTCAAATTCTTACTTGTATAGTAGATGGCATAGGGAACCAAATGTTTTTGTCCTAATGCAACTCCTAGAGCTGTATCTGAAGCATTTGTTGAAATGTGAAAAGGTAGTTTTTGTTAGAGTCGGTCTTGTCAGTCCTCCGTCGGAGATCAAAACTCTTTCTGCATTTCATTTTTAGGTGTCTCGCTCCATTCACTCAGCTGCATTCTGCTAGGGGCATGCCATAATCTGACGGAAGGGTCTTGTCAGTCATTACCCCTCATGCTTTGTACCTGCTGGCTCAGGTCTGTTCATCAAAGTTCATTAAATGACAGTCAATATTTGGTCTTTTGATGGGCAAAAAATCATGTCAGTCATAGGTCTAGGGTTTCATAAGTCGTGTTTTCAAAGTACCCAATAATGCCAGCAGGCCAGAGGGAGGTTCAACAAGTTTCATCTCCAGATTTTCATCATCCATAATGCTCAAGGGTGATTCCTCTTCAAAACTCTGTTTTGAAGAGGAAATCGTCAAATTAATGTTTATGATAAATATGTAAAGTTCTCCACCATGAAGTACTTCAAAAGTAGATTCTGATCATCCTTTTCCAAATTCCATGTCAGCTACCCCTGCAAAAAATTGCCAAAAATTTCATCATTTTAGTCAAAAATCCAAAAAGGAAATGTGAAATACAGAGTTGCATTAAATTGTGGAAAAAGTGCCAAAACAAAACATTGCAAAAGTGGGTTTTGAAGAAACAAAAATCAAAACCATGTCTCCATGTCTTTATACAGATTTTCTCATAAGGATCAAGGTCATTTTAAATGCCAAGGTCGGAGAGAAGCATTTCAAAGTGAATTGGGTGAGCCAGCACACGTTTTGGGTAAAGTTGGAGGTGTCTTGAGTGGCGCGATGCATACATCTTTTGGCGTGGTGCACAGAGACTCAAAGGCCAAATCACTTCCGCTCTGTGAGAATTCGATTTGTTTCAGTGCGATTTTCTCCAAGTAACTTTGTCAAAGCCTATTCAACGATTTTTGGCTATGGTACTATGGTTTAGAAGCGAAGACAATTGAAAGTGAATATTGGCACGTGGGTGAGTTAAACGAAAATTGCAGGTGGGCCTATTCATTAAAAATATATGTTTTCTCTTCATTAAAGGCGCATCTTATTTAAAATCCATGTTATTAAAATGATAGTTGTTATTCAAACGGCCAAAAGGAAGGCGAACAGTCGCCCCAGAAGATCTACGCTACATTTTTGTTTTTTTTTTTTAATTGGTCATCAGAGAAATTAAATGTAACGCTGCTCCTGTTACTGATGGTTGGCTTTTCATTTCCATTTGTAATGATTAAACAATCCCCCAACTTTGGGTCAATCCACTTTCTCATGGAAAAGCTTATTTATTGTATTGAAAGTCATTTGTAAAAGGTTGGAGTTTCTGGGAATAGCATGGAGAAAAACTCAGCACTTTCATTGTACAATTTTGGCTTGGAAATTAATAGAATGATGTAGCTCTGATTCATGAGATCCCTGTGGTGTGAATTTAGCAAATGTGTTTTTCTTTCTATGTTTCATATGTATTTTGTTATGTTTACCATCCATTCATAATCATTTCTGGTTGAATGCTCTTAAGTAGAAGAGGTAGAATTCAGTTTATGCTCTGCCTTGTAAAGCATTCATATTTTGTATATCTTCTTTTGTCTGAAAAGGATTCATGTGTATGCCCTTTTTAGCTTTTCTCAACAACTCCATTTTATTTAAATCTCATTGCTAAACCTCCTGCCTATCTTGCCTCATGAAATATCCTGTGTCTTTGATTTAATTTCCCAGCTCATGCGGTCCTTTGGTCCCACACAGCCCAGGAAATCTAGTCATTCAAAAATCGCCTTTTTCCATATCTATTTACTAGCCTAAAATCAGTATTCAGTTTAATCCATCTCAGAACATATTGTTTATTCCTCACTGAGCGTGACCCGGAGAGAGCCCTCTCCTGTTCTGGTAGGGCTAGCTACCAGACTGAGCATGGTTTGTGGTTACCCTGAATTTTGCCTTCTTTTAGCCTAAGGCAGATTTAGGCTCTAACATAGTGGCGACTCCACTGGGGACGAAATTCTTTGTTTGTTAGTCTTCTTCGTTGCGTAAATGGCAGGCTTAACCTACAAACACCCCATACTTCTGATAATTCTAAGCTTCCGGATGATAAGTTTAGGATTTGATAGGCTGAGTAAGTTGTTCATGTCCTTTTGATTTTTTTGAAAATAGCACGCTGGCTTCAAGAGGATATACCAGAGCTAATCTAGATCCAGATCCTCCTCATATCTATGAAAATCCCATTTTGATTCCAAGACTTCTTCTTCAAGAGAGCTCTATAACTCCCGTGTTCAAATCCCATTCATGTCTTGACATTTTTGAGTATCTTGAAGAGCTTGATTTTGATGAGTAGTTTGAAATATCATTGTTCGAGACCAAATCCAAAAGGGCTATTGACTCTACTGTCCCTATTCTGCAGTTTCTTGTAGACCTAGAAACTAAAAGGGATAACTGGTCAATTGATGATTATATTGTGACACAGCTTCAAACTCCAATTGTTAATTCCATACAAGCTGCACACACTCCTCCAACACCTCCAAGACCAAACCCACCAAGAGTGATGGCTGCTCGTTTTGCACCTCTTGTGCTGCCTCAAGTTCTAGATGATACGCCCACAGATTATCAAAGAAAAATCCCTTTGTCTGATGGCACTCCTAACAACATTACCGCTCAACAACATGTGGACAGAATGGCAGATTTCTGTGACCTTCATGAAATCGATGCAGAAAATGTGACAATGAGACTCTTTGTACAAACATTTGCGGGTGAAGTTAGGAAATGGTTCAGAGGTTTGCCGGCTACACGTATCACTACCTTGGCCGACCTGCAAAGACAATTTTTAGACCGCTGGGAAGTGAAAAAGAATCCTCTTCAAATTCTGGCTGAATATGAGAAAATCAAACGAAACGCTGGTGAGTCGGTCCAAGACTACTGCATTAGATTCAATTCTGTTTATAATGAAATTCCCGATCATCTAAGGCCACCTGTGGGACTAGCCATGATGAAGTTTCCGGATGGTTTTGATGCTGACATGGCTTATCAACTAAGAGAGAGAGAGCCGGCCACAATGGAAGACATGCAGAAAATCGCGGTTAGCGTTGAAGCAAATCTGCTGACCAAGAGGGCTAGAGCAAAAGCAGAAAAGAAGGTCACAGTAAAAGAAGAGTCTTCCTCGATGGATCAATTACTCCGGAAGGTAGAGAAGATGCTTGAAAGGGTGAAACTTGACAAACCTGAGCCACAAGTTAGAAATCCTAACTTCCGTGGCCAACAACAGCCACAATATAGAATAAAGCAGAGAGATCAGCGAGCCCAAGATCAGACAGCACAGCAGCCAGTACAGCCACCTTTGCAACAAAATTTTGTGCATGGATCGGAGTCTGATGAGGAAGGGAATGTAATAGGGGAAGAGAACCACTTCTTTACTCCTGATGATTTTCCTATTTACATTACTGAAGATGAGGAGTATGTAGAAAGTTTAGCTGCACACAAAGACACAGATTTCATTCTAGCAAGTGACACAGTTTTGGAAGAAGAATCAGATGAGTATCAAAGAGGCTATATGAATGCTCTGTCCGCTCAGTAGCGGAAATATTCACTTAGGAACAGAGATGTGCCAGTTAACCCAATTCAAAAGAGGAAGGAAGTTTTAGCATCAAAGAATGATTCGTCAGTTGCACAAAAGAAACGCAAAGAGGCATTTGATCCTGATAGCAGCAAATCACCATCAACAGAAAAATCAAATCAACAAATTGTATCGAGAGAAAAGGAAAAGAAAGAAGTCCCAGTCAAAGAGGTGGAAAATACTTCCACTTTTAGTTTAGAGAATGAAATTTCTAAATTGAAGGTATCCATTCCCTTGATTGAAATAATGAGGAACAACAATTATAGAGGGAAAGTTACTAAAATTTTGAATTTTGATCCAATGTCTGATATGGTGAATGTCGAAGATGATCAACTCGAAATGATTTTTGGGCCAGCATTGAATGGTGAGTCTCCAGATAGTGATGCACCACCTTTTTATATCAGTTTAAGATTGCATGATTTTGTGTTACATAATGCCATGTTCGATTTCGGAGCTTCTCACAATCTCATGCCAAAGGCTATCATGGATAAGCTGGGTTTGGACGTCACCCAGAAATACCATGATCTCTATTCGTTTGATTCCAGCAAAGTAAGATGTATCGGGCTCATCAAAGACTTGGTTGTGAGTCTGGATCAAATCCCAATGAAGAATGTTTTGATGGATATTGTTGTAGCGAATATTCCTCCCAGGTTCAGCATGCTTCTTTCTAGGTATTGGGCAAAAAAATTAAAAGGGACACTACAAATAGATTTCTCCTATGCAACGATTCCTGTGTTTGGCCAAATGAGGAAACTGTATCGGGAACAAAAAATGAAATACATGATTACAAGCAAGGAGAAACCCATTAATCATCCAATTAATTATGTACATACAGATCTAGAGTCTTTTGTTTTGTATTCAGATAGTTTCAATGATATTGATAGTCAGTTAGTAGAAGCAGAAAGTATTCCAGAAATAGCAGAAAATTTCAGAGAAGTTTTGAAGAAAGAAGGACAAGAACAACAAAACACCGTTGAGAAATCAGCTGAAGGTAACGGACAGCAAGCAGGAAAAACAGAGCCAGCAGAATTTCAGCACTTGGAAGAAGAGGAAGAAGGTTTGTGGACCATGGATTTCGACGGTGCAGTGGGAAATGATGGTGCTGGAATTGGTATTTGGGTACGCAGTCCTTTCTCCGCCCCGAACAAAGTGCCTAGTAATGTGCGGGTATGTTCTTACAAGTTAGCTTTTGATTGTTCGAACAATGAAGCTGAGTATGAAGCTTTGATTGCTGGCCTAAAAATTCTAAGAAAGCTGAATGCTAAGAGGATTGCAGTATATGGCGACTCCGAATTGGTGATTAAGCAGGTCAGAGGCGAATATCAAGCAAAGCATCCTCGGATGCGGGCTTACCGGAATGCAGTTCTAGACATCCTGAAATTATTTTCAGAATATACCTTGACATGTGTGCCTCGTGTTCAAAATAGCATTGCTGATGCTCTTGCTAAGGCAGCAAGTAGTTTGAAGATTCCAATGAACTCCAGTAATAAATTCAAAATCCATGTCAAGCATCGTCCGACTGTCCCCGACAATCAGAGATATTGGCAAGTTTTCCAAGATGATGAGGAGATTGATGATTTTTTGCAAAACAAAGGTAAGTTCAAAGAAACCTCAATTGATGTAGAAAATGATGATGGTAAAGATGATGTGCAAATCAACCAAATGGACATGTTGCAGCTAAAGGATAAAATTATTCCTAAAGGCTTGATACCTTTAGAAGAACTCTTTGATCAAGATGACGTAGCCTGCAAACCAACATCGCAGCCAATAGAGAAGGGTGTTGAAGAGGTCAATATCAGAACAACTGCTAATCCTAAAATGGTAAAACTGTCTAAAGCATTGCCACAAAAGATAAAAGCCAAATATATTAGTTTGTTGTCTTCATTTTCTGATGTGTTTTCTTGGGACTATTCTGACTTGAAGACATATGATACCAATATAATTTAGCACACTATACCCATTAAGCCTAATCAGAAACCTTTCAGACAGAAGTTGAGAAGGCTAAATCCAAAAATGTTGCCATCAATTGAAAAGGAGATAAACAGGTTGTACAAATCAAGAATCATTGTTCCCATCAGATTTTCGGACTGGATCTCTAATTTGGTGCCCGTACGAAAGAAGACAGGTGAGATTTGCTTGTGCATTGATTTTAGGAATCTCAATAAAGTTTCATTGAAAGATAACTATCCACTGCCCAAAATGGATCATATACTTTAGCGAGTAGTTGGAGCATCTCGTATGTCACTACTCGATGGTTATTCTGGATATAACCAAATTTCTATCCATGAAGATGACCGAGACAAGACAGCGTTCACCACTCCGTGGGGAACTTTTCATTACGCTAAAATGCCTTTTGGTTTGAAGAACACGGGTGCCACCTTTTAGCGGGAAATGGACTTGGCTTTCACAAATGAGAAGGATGTCTTTTTGGTTGTGTACCTTGATGATATGACAGTGTTTTCCAAATTAGATGAAGAACACATGTATCATCTGAAAACTGTTTTTCAAAAATGTAGAAAATATGGCTTGTCGTTGAATCCGAAAAAGAGCTTGTTTTCCATGGAGGAAGGCAAACTACTTGGGCACATTATCTCAAAGGATGGAATTCGTATTGATCCAGCACGTGTACAAGCGATTCAACAAATCGATCTGCCCTGGAATAAGAAGGAGATTCAATCTTTCAATGGTAAAATGAATTTTTTACGCCGCTTTGTACCTAATCTTGTTGAACACCTAAGAGAGATTACAAACATGCTTAAGAAGGACAGCCAAGTGAAGTGGATGGAAGAGGCTGTAAAATCTTTCAATTTAGTCAAATTGGCTCTTTCTTCAGCTCCAGTTCTAATCAGCCCGGAATACACTCAGGATTTTATATTGTTTTCATTCGCTTCAGAGCATACTATGGCAGCTGTGTTGATGCAGAAAAGAGATGATCATGAAAGACCAATTGCTTTCTTCAGCCGAGCTATAAGAGATGCAGCCTTAAAGTACAACATCATTGAGAAGCAAGCCCTCGCACTTGTGAAAGCATTGAAATATTTTTGGGTATACATTCTGCATTCTCATATTTTGGCTTATGTTCCTAACGCTGCTGTCAAAGATGTTTTAGTGCAGAAAGATCCGAAAGGAAGACGAGGCAAGTGGATTGCATGTTGGCATTATGTTTCTGGTATGGCTATATGTTACAGATGTTGTACTTGATGGCAACTCCCGTGGCAAGGCTCTCAATATGTTGAAAATTAAGAAGTACGCAGGAGATCAGTTCAGAAGGTGCGTACCCGCAGGTACACCATGCAGGGACTGCGTCCAGATACGCAGGCCAGCCGTTCAGGAGGTGCGTACCCCCAGTGCACTCATTTCAAGGTAGAGAAAAGCACACGTGGGGTTTCTTATGTTTAATCATTGGTATTTAGCCGACGGTATTCGTGTTATTACGGTTTTGGCTCGTGGTATTGTTCCATGATTTTAGGAGGAGCTTGCCTATATAAAGCAAAGGAGATCACTTGGCTAAGTATCTTTGGCAATTGAATATCTTTAGATCTGAAATATTGGGTTATGGTCTTAAAAGCTTGATCTATATGAAAGGGAAGTTGAAGGCGAATCAGTGAAGTGTGATCTCTTGAGTGCATGATCAGATCTGAGCAACTGTGCCACTCTGGTGAACTGCCTATTCGGCCCTAATCAGAAGTACGTAGGTGTTTAACAGAAGAGCTGCGTGGGTACGCAGAGCAGAAACAGGAGATCTGCGTGGGTACGCAGAGCAGAAACAGGAGACTTGCGTGGGTACGCAGAGCAGAAGAAGGAGAGCTGCGTGGGTACGCAGAGCGACTAAGGTTCAGGTGCGTACGCATAGTAAAAGTACGCAGCGCGATAGTATTTCTGGGTGCGTACCTGCAGTAACAGTACGCGGCGCGATAATGTCTCTGGGTGCGTACCTGCAGTAATAGTACGCAGTGCGGTTGAAGGAACAGTGCGTGGGCACGCAGTGCGGCAGAAGGTCCTCTGCGGGTATACGCAGGAAAGTAGAAGGTGAACTGCGTAGCGACGCAGGCCACATAAGGGAAAATTGCGTATCTGTCTTAAGATGTTCTGGTGATTGAATTTTTCTGTTGATAAGGTGTTCTGGGTTAGTTTTGTTATTGCTGATTTGATAACTGTAGTGGACTGTAACTTTTATGTACTTGATGATCATTTGATGCTTTATGAAAAGGAGTAGGGGGTTGTAGCTCCCTTCCAGGAGAGACTGGAAAACGAGAGAGAGAGAGAGTTGTAGCTCTCTACAGGTTGCAGCCTGCGTACTGGTAAAGGACTGCACCAGTACAAAATCATTGTAAAAGAAGTTTCTAATTTGAAAGAAGATAGAGACATATTGCAGCAGGTGGTTTTCACCCACATTGGGTTTCCACCTTACATCTTGTGTTCTTTGGTGTGACTATCTGCTTTTCTTTGTTCATGCTCATTATTTTATAGTACTGACATGCAAAAATAATTCAAAGAACAAATAAGGAAGATTTATTAAAAGAATTAGATAATACTGATTCACCCCCCCTCTCAGTATTATTTTCAACATTGCAGCTTTGTTGGAGTATGATGTGGAAATAAAGCCCACAAAGCTTGTTAAAGGACAAGGATTGGAAAAGTTAATGGCCGAATCAAACTTGCACGCCTTAGACATAAATCTGATCGCTGCTATGTCCGATGAGAATGAGGAAGGTTCATCAATTCAGGTATCTGAAATGTTTGCTCTTTCTCCGTGGTATTCAGATATCATATATGTGCTTCAGAATTTGTCACCACCGCCCGGCATGACTAGAAACAAAAGTAGAACTCTCAAATTAAAGGCTGCTAAGTTTTGCATTCTAAATTCTGCACTTTATTGGAAAGATCCCAGTGGCATTCTGTTGAATTGCTTGGTGGAAGAAGAGGCAAAGTAGGTCATGGAGGATTTCCACGAAGGAGATTGTGGTGGTCACCTTTTTTGGAAAACAACAGCAAATAAAGTTCTGAGAGCAGGATACTATTGGCTGACATTGTTTGCTGATGTATATAAGGTTGTCAAGAGCTGTCATAAATGTCAGATTTTTGAAGGAAGGCAGAAATTACAGCCTTTGCCGCTTAAGCCCATTGAGGTGAGTGCCCCTTTTCAGCAATGGGGGTTGGATTTCATTGGTGAAATTCATCCCGCTTCTTCCAGTCAACATCGGTGGATTCTCACGGCAACAGATTATTTCACGAAATGGATCGAAGCAATTCCCACCAGACAAGCTACAGATGCGGTAATTATTTCATTCCTTGAAAATAACATCTTGTCTCGCTTTGGTTTCCCAAATAAGTTAATCACTGATAACGCAACAGCTTTCAAATAAAAAAGGATGGTAGAGTTTTGTCATAAATATCACATCATTTTGGGTCACTCAACTGCCTATCATCCGCAAGGCAATGGTTTGGTGGAATATTCTAACAAATCTTTAGTCAACATCATTAAGACGCTGCTGGAAATCAACAAGAAGAGCTGGCATAAGAAGTTGGTCAATGCACTTTGGGAAGATCGGGTCAGTCAGAAGAAATCCATTGGTATGTCCCCCTTTGAGCTTGTGTATGGAGTTGATACAGTGTTTCCTACCTCTCTTGCAGCTCCGGTAGTCAAACTTCTTCAGGAGGCCGGCAGTGAAGACGATCCTATGCAGAGAAGATTGAATCAAATGGTCCATTTGCAATAGACCAGAGAAGAAGTTTTTCAAAACACGTCCAAGTTGTAGGAGAAGATTAAGAAAATTTATGATAGAAAAGCAAAGGCGGACAAATTTCAGTTGGATGATGTGGTGCTGAAGTGGGATGCAAGGAATGAGGAAAAGGGTAAGCATGGTAAATTCGAGAATCTCTGGAAAGGTCCCTTCAAGATTGCAGCATATCGGGGTCAGAATGCCTTTCTTATGAAGGAAATGAATGGGGAAGATTGTCTAGGAGGGCCGATCAATGGTCGGCTGCTCAAGCGGTACCATTTCTGAGTTGTTTATGCTGCTTCCATTGTCACTGTAAATACCATTTTATTTCAGTTTTGGTTTGAGTTTGTCTAGTCAGTCTTTGAGTCATTTTAAGTCCAAATTTGAGTCAGTTCGAGTCAAGTTTCAGTCAATAAATGAGTCAAGAGTTTTGTGTTGTTTGTCGAAATAATGACTCCATAGCCCAATGGACGAAGGCACTGTCTGCTCTCCCAAAGATCTGCCATTCTTGGCACCTCCGAGGAGCTACCATCCCCCATTGGAGCCAATGTTAGAGTCGGTCTTGTCAGTCCTCCGTCGGAGATCAAAACTCTTTCTGCATTTCATTTTTAGGTGTCTCGCTTCATTCACTCAGCTGCATTCTGCTAGGGTCATGCAATAATCTGACAGAAGGGTCTTGTTAGTCATTACCCCTCCATGCTTTGTACCTGCTGGCTCAAGTCCGTTCATCAAAGTTCATTAAATGACAGTCAATATTTGGTCTTTGATGGGAAAGAAATCATGTTAGTCATAGGTCTAGGGTTTCATAAGTCATGTTTTCAAAGTACCCAATAATGCCAGCAGGCCAGAGGGAGGTTCAACAAGTTTCATCTCCAGATTTTCATCATCCATAATGCTCAAGGGTGATTCCTCTTCAAAACTCTGTTTTGAAGAGGAAATCGTCAAATTAATGTTTATGATAAATATGTAAAGTTATCCACCATGAAGTACTTCAAAAGCAGATTCTGATCATCCTTTGCCAAATTCCATGTCAGCTACCCCTGCAAAAAATTACCAAAAATTTCATCATTTTAGTCAAAAATCCAAAAAGGAAATGTGAAATATAGAGTTGCATTAAGTTGTGGAAAAAGTGCCAAAACAAAACATTGCAAAAGTGGGTTTTGAAGAAACAAAAATCAAAACCATGTCTCCATGTCTTTATACAGATTTTCTCATAAGGATCAAGGTCATTTTAAATGCCAAGGTCGGAGAGAAGCATTTCAAAGTGAATTGGGTGAGCCAGCGCACGTTTTGGGTAAAGTTGGAGGTGTCTTGAGTGGCGCGACGCATACATCTTTTGGCGCGGTGCACAGAGACCCAAAGGCCAAATCACTTCCGCTCTGCGAGAATTTGATTTGTTTCAGTGCGATTTTCTCCAAGTAACTGCGTCAAAGCTTGTTCAACGATTTTTGGCTATGGTACTGTGGTTTAGAAGCGAAGACAATTGAAAGTGAATATTGGCGCGTGGGTGAGTTAAATGAAAATTGCAGGTGGGCCCGTTCATTAACAATATATGTTTTCTCTTCATTAAAGGCGCATCTTATTTAAAAGCCATGTTATTAAAATGATAGTTGTTATTCAAATGGCCAAAAGGAAGGCGAACAGTCGCCCCAGAAGATCTACGCTACATTTTTGTTTTTTTTAATTGGTCATCAGAGAAATTAAATGTAACGCTGCTCCTGTTACTGATGGTTGGATTTTCATTTCCGTTTGTAATGATTAAACAATCCCCCAACTTTGGGTCGATCCACTTTCTCATGGAAAAGCTTATTTATTGTATTGAAAGTCATTTGTAAAGGTTGGAGTTTCTGGGAATAGCGTGGAGAAAAACTCAGCACTTTCATTGTACAGTTTTGGCTTGGAAATTAATAGAATGATGCAGCTCTGATTCATGAGATCCCTGTGGTGTGAGTTTAGCAAATGTGTTTTTCTTTCTATGTTTCATATGTATTTTGTTATGTTTACCATCCATTCATAATCATTTTTGGTTGAATGCTCTTAAGTAGAAGAGGTAGAATTCAGTTTATGCTCTGCCTTGTAAAGCATTCATATTTTGTATATCTTCTTCTATCTGAAAAGGATTCATGTGTATGCCCTTTTTAGCTTTTCTCAACAGTCTTTCCACTCCATTTTATTTAAATTTGATTGCTAAACCTCCCGCCTATCTTGCCTCACGAAATATCCTGTGTCTTTGATTTAATTTCCCAGCTCATGCGGTCCTTTGGTCCCACATAGCCCGGAAAATTCAGTCATTCAAAAATCGCCTTTT
Source organism: Pinus tabuliformis (assembly GCA_031772625.1). NCBI lineage: Eukaryota > Viridiplantae > Streptophyta > Pinopsida > Pinales > Pinaceae > Pinus > Pinus tabuliformis. Next base: position 851,412,560 of record CM062820.1, on the reverse strand, counting down.
TCCATATCTATTTACTAGCCTAAAATCAGTATTCATTTTAAGTCATCTCAGACCATATTGTTTATTCCTCACTGAGTGTGACCCGGAGAGAGCCCTCTCCTGTTCTGGTAGGGCTAGCTACCAGACTGAGCGTGGTTTGTGGTTACCCTGAATTTTGCGTTCTTTTAGCCTAAGGCAGATTTAGGCTCGAACAGTTTCCAATTTGGACCTCTCAAGATGGGTGCTTCAGAAATTTTTTCTTTTAAAGTCTCAAATGCTAACTGGTAATCAGGATTCCAATTGAATTCAAAATCCTTGGTGAGTAATTTGAAGAGTGGGGATGCTATTTTAGTGAAATTTTCTATAAATTGTTTATATTATCCTGTAAATCCTAGAAAACTTCTAACATCCTTTTGGCAATTTGGAATTGATAATTTAGAGATGACTTCAACTTTAGATTTATCAACTTTAATTCCATATCCTGAAATGTGATGTCCTAAAAAAATCCCTTATGTAAACATCATAAAACATTTTTCATGGCTTAGTGAAAGGTTTGCTTCCTTACATCTTTTAAGAACTTTTTCCAATTTATGCAAAGCTTCTTCAAATGTGTTCCCATAGACTATAAAGTCATCCATATATACCTCTACACTATGATGTATTAGATCAAAAAAAATTCCTAGTACTACTCTTTGGAATGTTGTAGGTGCATTACATAATCCAAAAGGAAGTACTCGGTAGGCATAGGTTCCCCATGGACAAGTAAATGTGGTTTTATCTTTATCTTCAAGTGCCACTTGAATCTGATTATAACCACTAAAACCATCTAAGAATGAGAAATACTTCTTACCTGCTAATGTATCTAACACTTGATCTATAAAGGGTAAAGGAAAATGATCTTTAAGGGTAGCTTTATTCAATTCTCGATAATCAATGCACACCCTCCATTTACCATTCTTTTTAGGCACAGTCACTAAAGGGGAAATCCATTGGCTGTCTGAAATTGGGTAAATGAAGTTTACATTCAACAATTTTTGCAGCTCTTCTTTCACAATTTCCCTAAGATTTGGATTCATCCTTCTTTGAGTTTGTCTGATGGGTTTACAATTTTCCTCAATGTAGATGTGATGTATACAAGTCTTAGGACTAATTCCTTTCATGTCAGTATATTCCCATGCATATGCAGCAGAATGTTGTTGTAATGTTTTGATTAGCTTTTCTTGTTGTAATTTCTCCAAGTTATTGTTTATGTTCAATGTTCTCCCTGGAAAGATTTGAATTGTAGAGCTACCAAATTCTTCCATAGAATAAAGAGACATCTGCCTAGATGACAAATATTCACTATTGGATTTTCCTTGGAATTGATCATGTTCATATTCTAGAGATTATTCAAAACTTTCCATTATATTCAAGTTTGACTATCTTCACTAATCTCTGAAATAGTAAAGAGAGGCTGAATGTCATTTTCATCATCAATCCATTCTTTGTCATCTATTTTTGTGATTTTTCTTGCTGGAGGATATAGAGTGAATTTCTTTGTTGAATTCCCATCAGAAATATACATGTCACTAGATCTACAACTAATGAAAGCATCAGCTGTGGCCAGCCAAGGTCCTCCTAATATAAGTGGATGTCCTCCTAGATTGTTCTCGGGAGTTAAAATCATAAAATCAACAGGGTATTCCCAAGAATATAAGGATACTGAAATATCTTCTAACAGACCGTTTGGTTTGATTACAGCTATCTGCTAATTGCAATAATGTAGGTGTGTAAAGAAGATTAGGAAGCTTGAGCTGTTACATGGTTTGTTTGCTCATGATGTTTATAGCTGCTCCTAAATCAATCAATGTATTTGGAATTTGGACTCCATTGATATGTGCTTTCACAATTGGACTTCTTGGATCAGGTGAATTCTTTCCATTATATCTGTTATTTTTCCTATCAAGTGAATTCTTTTTGTTTCCTTTGCTTTTCTTCCTGGTTTCTTTGTGCTCAGCTCCTTTATTGTTTTAGAGATTGGAATCTCCTTAATGGCTTGTAACAAAGGGATTTTGATACAAACATTTTTCAATTCATATAGAAAATCATAATTAGGCAACATAATATGCTTTTCTACTCCTCTATCAACTTATAATATTTCAGGAAAAGGAGGTGCAGAAATAGATAGTGGTTGCTCAATGATAGGAGTCGAGTTCATTGGTTCTTTCTGTTTTTCTTTTTTAGTATTTTGGTTTTGGAGAGATGTTCCTTCAAAACTTTTATTGGGTTGTAGAGAATCTTCCTCAGAATTGTCTTGTTCCTGAATAACTACAGAAGGCCTTTCCTTTTCTAATATCCTACCAGATCTTAGTTGAACATCATTGAGATCTAGAGGAGTGATCATATAAGTTGGAAATTGTTGTCCTTCCACCATGTAAGTATTCTGAGGATTTTTATTGTTGGGGTTTGGTAATGGTTGGGCAGGTAGCTGATTTGGTCTACGCTGAAATGGTAGTAAGAATTGAGGATTTTGGTTTTGTTGTGGAATTTGTTGTGGATTTTGTTGCAGAAATGGTAGTGAAAGTTGAGGGTTCTGATTTTGAAGTTGTGGTTGCTATTTTGTAGTGGAATTTGTGGGGGAGGATAATTCTGATATGATGGAGGATATTGATAATATTGAGAAAATCTTCCATAAGGATTTTGTATTCCTTGAGCCCAAGTTGAGATTGAGATTGAAGTTGAGGTTGAGGTTGAGGCCAAGGTTGCTGCCAAGAATTCAAATTTGGTGGGGGCTGAAGATACATTTGATTGTTAAATCCCTGATTTTGTTGCCCCTGCCAAGGTCTTCTAGAGATAAAGAAAATAGATTTCGCTGAATTTGGAACTGTTTCTTCTTGAAAAACATCCTTAATACCTGGAATTGAAGGACAACTCTTGGTCTCATGGTTTTTTGAACAAATCACACAAGTTTCTATGAATTTTGCATCCAAAGGGAATTCTCTTAAACCTTGTTTTTTTCTTCATTTGGGACAGAAAATAGATAAAGCATCAGCCTCGGTTTTCTTCTTGTTTTGCAACTTAATGGTGTCTATTTGCTCACTAAGGCTCCCTACAATATCTGTTTTGAATTCATAAATCATATTCCCAATTTTTGCACTACTCACTGATCCAGTTGTAGATTTATTTACTCTAACAAGAGAAGGATCTCTTGGACTTCTCCCCGTTTTGGATTTCCCTCTTGAGAGATGAGCACATAATTCTCCTATGTCACTTAATGAGAGTTGAGAGATATCTCCCTTCCCCATCATGTTAAGGATATCTATCCACTCATCTCTAATGGCTTTTAATAGAAGATCTTTTATGGTATCTTCATCTAAATTATCCATCTTTTCTCTTTTCAAGTTATAGTTTAATATCTCAATTAAATCCTCTAAATTTTCATCCTCTCTTTGCATCATTTTGAACACTTCATCCTTGTGATTGGTAGGCATGCAATAATCCAAATACCTGTCCAAAAACACTTTCTTCATGTCATTCCATGTTCTAATGGACTGAGTGACCAACCCCATGAACCACTTCAAAGCAGCTCCTTTCAATGTTGAAGGAAACAACTTAAGCTTTTGAGAGTCTTCTAAGTAATCAGAGGTTTTGCACAAGACTTCAAACTCAAATAAAAATGTTTCAAGATCCTCACTTTTTAACCCATGGAAATTTGGGAGGACAGAAGGTGAGATATTTTTCATTGTGGCATTTGTTTCTTCATCCACTATAGGGAATCCAAAAGAATTATCTATTTCCCTATTTCCTTTGCTTCCTCAATTATTTCCTCTGCCTCCTCCATTATTTCCTCTACCTCTTCCTCTACTCCCTCCTCCAAATAGTGTGAATTCTCCATCCTCTCCTTCTTTTGCCATTATAGTTTCTTCAGAGTCAGTATAACATTCAACCTGCAAGGTTACTTTCTCTTCCTATGGTTCCTCTATTAATGGTATGTGGGAGAGAGGCTCTACTTCTTCTTCCTCACTAGGTATTCCTAATTATTCAACTAAAATGTGCTCCCCTGTGGAGGTGAAAAAGGCTACTCCCTCTGTTAGAGATCCAAGATTTTTCTCTGCTAGGACTACCTCAGTAGATGAAATAGGAGATCCTTTTGATTGTATTTTTGACCTTAGAACTTCAGGATTTCTATGGCTAGGAGTATGAGCTTGAGATGGAGGTGTATCTCTTCTTGTTCTTAGTGGAGTAGGTGGTGTTGTAGGAATTGAACTCCTACCTCTAGCTATAAATCTACCCCTAGAGTCTCTTTCTCTATGCATATCATTTTTTTTTGAATGTAAGAGATAAGGTTACCTAATTACACTTCCTCGGAAACGACGCCAAAATTTTTAGTCAATTTATTTTCCTAAATTGCTTGCATGAATTATCAACCGAGGTTTGTAAGCTGATGAAGTGTAGTGCACTATATGTGCTTAGTTAACCCTTCCTACTTTGTTGTTTTGTATTTTTATATTGTTTTGGGGGTTTCTGTTCTTTGATTCCTAATGATGTACAAACTGAACTATGAGAAACTGAATCTAAACTTCCTAAAGGTGAACCAAGAGCTTAAAACTAGTCAAAATCTAAGTTAAAAGAAGGAAAAACAAAGCATCTGTCCTATCTTGTCATTAATCCTAAGTCATGAATCTAATTCTTAAAATTAAAAGGTGAAGTTGTAAGGCATGTTGAAATAAATACAGAGAATGAAATTAACTGAAGTACTTCTAGTTACTCTAACCTTCAATTTTGAAAGATAACCTTCTTGAGATGGAATACAAGCAACTTTCTGTACTTTATGATCTAGAGAACTAAATAAAAACATGCAGAAGGTAACTGATTGGTTTCAACCATTGTGTAGAGTGAATGTTTAACCATTTAGTTTAGGATTGGTATCAGCTTGACATGGTGATAAAAAATATTTATTAACACAGTGCATTGACAATATGAACTAGAAAATAAATAACAAAAGCAGTGAGTAAACTAGTCAACAATGCATTCTCATTACTTTCAACCTTACTCTGTTTAGAAAAAAAGTTGTTTCCTTTTATGAAATGGGTTGGAGAAAGAATACTGCACAATTGATTTCTAAAATTATGCTACTGATCAAAACTAAAAGAAATAAAACTACAAGAAATCAACCTAAGTTAGAAATACTACTAAAAGCAAATGGTGAAATTAAAACTGAATAGAAAACAAATGGAAAGAAAACCTCCTTTAGTGCAGGGGCCCTCTGCAACTGACTAGGTTGAGTTGTTAACTAATTGAAAATTCTCTTTCAAACGTTCATTGGTCAACACACGGCTTTATATTATAAACATGAACAAAGTCCAAAAATACAGAGCTGAAATTCTGAACTTAATACATCAAAATCTTCGAACCCCTCTCGGTTCTGTACAACCAGTATTTAAAAGAAAATATTCATAACTGTCTTTGAGGAAAATTAGCTACAGGTGGCCTACACGTATCACAACAAGATTGCGTAAATGTTTGATCAGCTACAGGTGACTTGAATTCGAGCGAGATGTTTGCACAAAACCGTTAACACAGGTGGCTGATCCGAGTTAATGCTGCAACAAAATTGTTGGATTTATTAATTAACCACAAAAGAGTAGACAAAGAGTCCTATTGCTTCTGGGTTTCATATGTTTGACTACATCTTTGACTATGGTCTTGAGCTTTCTTTCTTATTGATCTGGGCTGAGTGACTAGGATAGGATCCATGTGGAGATGATTCCAAAGATCCCCATGTGGTTGGTTTCTTCGTTTGACACCTGGAACCTGCCAGACCATGGAAGTAGCTATGAAATACATAGTTAGCTATAGAATAGGCTGCGTTCTATAGCTAATTTGAAAAAACTTATTCAAATAGCAAAAACATAAACATATATCATGTCAATCATTTAATTCCCTCCTTAAGACAAAATCTATCATTTATCATTGATGGGGATCTATAATCTTATGGAAAAGCAAGGGAAAGAAGTGAGAAAAGCTGGCAAGGAGAGGTTAATTCTGAGGTTCAACAAAACCCATTAGTGAAGGAATATGCTTCTTGTCTACCTACATTGTCCAATACTTCATCAGTGAATGGAGTCAGGAAAGGATCATGCACACAAGCGTCATTCAGTTTTATGAGATCCACACATATCCTTATCTTGTCCTTCTGCTTCTTCTCTTGCACCACCATTGGGCTTACCCAATTAGATTCTTCTACAGGCTCAACAATGCCTACCATGAGCATCTTGTCTAGCTCTAAGTAGACATTTTCCTTATATTTCGGTTGAGACGGTAAGGCCTTTGCTTAATTGGTTTCGCGTCGGGCTTTAACACAATCTTCATCATTCCCAGGTCCCCGATTATTCCTTTCAGATCCATAAACTTGGTAGGGAATAAGTCCTGGTATTCGCGGAGTAATTCAGCGACCTTATCCACCATCGCATCATCCCAATAGTTTCCAATCTTCACGAATTTGGGTTCTACTTCCGTACCAATGTTCACTTGTTTTTTTTCAACGGAGTGGTTACATCAGGGTTTTGAATCTGCGGTCCTTGAACCTCGTGGTGACCTTCTGTTTCTGGAATGAAAATCTTCTGTGGATCCTTGTCCCCTTCTTCAGCAATTACATTATATCATTCTAGCGTGCGACTCAGCTGAGTAGCCCATTCAGGCTGAGTCAGGTTTAAAGGATCCTGCTGTATCCTAAATATAGATGCTTTCACCTCTTGTAGCACTTCATCAATACTATCAAACCATCCTCAAAACTGAATGTCATCATGAATCCTTCACGCAGGATATCCCATTCACCTATCCCATGGCAGAGCTTTGTTTCTATATACTAATTCATTGGGATAACATCCCGGGTATGATAGAACAAGTGCACCCACTCAAGTTGGGGCTTTTCTCCATAAGCCTGGGTCCATTTGGCCAGCTGTGTGCACATATCGTTATGCCCATCGTACTTGTTTATTAGTTTCATCTTAGGCTTCCCAAATCATGTTCTCATCATCCTCCTAGATTCGCGCCAATCATCAAATCTTCCCTTGTGCGTACCCCAACATCTTGCGGGCGTAGCGCGTAGTGCCCAGTCCAAGGCCTGGAAGTGCTGCTTTTCTGGTATCTCCCTTTCAAATTCATCCAAAAATATATCTACCTCATTCAGACCATCATAAGTAGGTAGATGTCTTACTTCTGATGACACACAATGCAATGATCGGGTCATCATGTTGCAATTCAACATACTTACTTCATGTAACTGATTCTGCCATTATTCTATTTCTTCATCAGAGTCCAAAGTGCAAGAACTCTTGCGATCCCATGTAATCCATCCATCTGCAGTGGGATTAACCCAATCTTGGTCTTGCACTATTATCTTATAGATACAGTCCAGGTCGTCATCGCTCTCATAATCGCAGATAGGTTTGAGTATAGCGCGATCCTTCAGCAGGATCGTGGGGTACTATTAAGCACAACGATTATTCTCAAAGATCATCTTTCGCTTCCTCAGATTGATTACCCCATTCATATCAATAGCCTAGTCAATTCCCAGGAGTACAGGATAGGGATTGCTGTCATCCACTATCTCTATTACTTCAAAATTAGCCAACGTGCTCACTCCCTCAATATCCATGGTCACCCCCTGCAGCACCCCATGGGGATGATCTTCTATTGATTTGCCATCCTTAGCTGAATCAGAGACCATTGTTTTATAGGTCTCCCCATTCACTCTAAAGTTTGTTTTGGTAGGACATTTGCATCCGACCCCAGGTCCAAAATGGCCTGATCCATTGCATATTATCCTATCTATGTAGTTAGTATCATCTCCCGTCCTATTCATCTTTTATGTTTTCCAAGCTTTCGTACTATGTGCGGCTCACCCGGCGTGGTTCCAGTGCATCTATTGATGAGCTCCTGTAACCCTTTCACAGCCTTACTGTTGCGCAATAACTTCATACAAGTTTCCAGGAAAGTTTTGAGCATAGAAGGGTCCATCTTCTGCTCAGTCTTGTCCTTTCTTCCTAAAGTGGAGGCCTCGGTGAAGATCTTCTTAGCTTCCATGAAGGTTTCACGTGTGTACTCAAAATTGAACTCAGCCTCTTTTGCTGGGGCTTTGTGAACCCATGTACTATCTTCTGGCTGTTTCCCCTTGTCATCTCCTGTTACGATTCCACTTCTGAGCACTATATTTACGTTTGGATCTTCCTCACATAGCTCATACCTCATCATCTATAGGTTTTGAGTCCATGGAGGTGGTAGCGCCCCCTTGTCACGTATCCCAGCTATCAGCGTAGGACAGTCTTCTGTTTCATGATCAAACAATGTGCAATACTTGCACGACGGACATGTTGGATTAGTTCAATCACGGGAATAGTGTCTTGGTCCTCTGTAATTGTAGCAAGTCAACTATCCTAGACCTCTGCCAGGTCTTCCTCTGCCTCGGCCTCATCCACGCCCTTGAAATCCTGTCCATGCCATCCCTACATTCTGGGGAAGGGGCCGCATTTCAGCCTGAACCCTATAGGCAGGAGTTCTATCCATCATCATTTCATAGCTCCTGCAAGTATGCTCATCATGTCCTACCGACCTACAAAAGTTTCAGAATAGATATTACAGTGCTTGTACATACTTCTGTAGCAAGTGACAGTTATCCGTGGCATGTTTTTTGTTAGATAAACTTGATTCGGGATAGAGTCAAAGTTGACTAGATAAAAATTGATGGTTTTGGGGCACATGGTATTGTGCACCCATAGTATTCTGCCCGTGGTATTATATGTAATGGAGCTTATAAAAAGGCTGGAAGGACTTCATTGTAATGTAGGCCTGGAGGTGAGCGGTGAAGGCTCACTTGGTCAGATTGGCCAGGGTTTTTGGCCAATGCTAATGAGATATCATTAGGTTGGGTTTTTCCCCGGATTTGGGGTTTTCTTGGATAAACATGTGTGTTTATGTGATTATGGTTGTTGCTAGTTATTTTTATATTTATTCCTTTCAGTAATTATTTATGTTATACCGTCAATTTATTAACAACTGGTATCAAAGCTGAAGGTCTATTTGGCTGATAAACTCGCAAGAAAGAAGGGTTCCTCATTCGAGTGGGAGCAATGGTGGAAGATGGTAAGTTTAGGGTCGAGAAATTTAACGGGAAAAATTTCTCGCTGTGGAAGATGCAGATGGAAGATTATCTATATCAGAAAGATCTGTACCTACCATTGGGCGGAAAAATAAGGATGTCGATGGGTATGACAGATGAAGAATGGAACCTTCTTGATAGAAAGGCACTTGGAACAGTACAGTTGTGCCTTGCAGCGTCAGTCGCCTTCAACATTTCGAAGGAAACAATGACAGAGGGTATGAATAAGGTGTTGGCGAAACTATATGAAAAACCCTTGGCCTCAAACAAGGTATTTCTTATGAAACGGTTATTTAATATGAAGATGTCAGAAGGTGGATCTGTTGTAGACCATTTAAATGATTTTAATACTGTTACAAGTCAGTTAAGTTCTGTAGGGGTAAACTTTGATGATGAAGTTAGAGCTCTGTTATTCTTGTGCTCATTGCCAGAAAGTTGGAATGATTTAGTAATGGCCACTAGTAACTTTGTTTCTGGATCCAGTACTTTAAAGTTTGATGATGTTGTCGGTGCCATCCTTAGCGAGGAAATGCAACGGAAAAGATCTGGTGAGACATCGGGTAATGCTTTGAGTGCAGAGTCTAGGGGAAGAAAAATGGAAAGAGGAAAGAGCTTAGGATATCATAGTAAATCAAGGAAAGGCAGATCCAAGTCCAGATCAGGGATAGTCTGCTGAAAATGTGGAAAGAAAGGACACCTAAAGAAGGACTGTAGATCTCGGAAGGGAAAAGAAGGAGATGCACAACAAGAAAACAATCATGAAGCAAATGTGACAAGTGAGGTGTTACAAGATGCTTTGATTCTTTCTTTCAAAACTATTACTGATTCCTGGGTGATAGATTCAGGGGCCTCATTCCATGCCAGACCTGATAAGAAATATTTTCATGACTATGTTCAAGGAGATTTTGGACAAGTCTATTTGGGTGATGATAAGCCCTGTAAAATTGTTGGAATGGGTAAGGTTCTTATAAAACAGTAGAATGGAAACCAATGGATACTAAAGGAGGTAAGGCATGTTCCAGATCTGAAGAAAAATCTGATTTCAACAAGGCAGTTAAACGGTGAAGGTTGTGTGACAACTTTCACAGATAAAGCTTGGAAGGTCACCAAAGGAGCCCTAGTAATAGCAAAAGATGAAAATGTTGGTACATTGTATTTATGCAATGGTATTTCTAACTATGTTAATGCTTTAACTTCCAAAGGAGAAGATGCAACATTATGGCATCACAGGCTCAGATACATAAGTGAGAAGGGGATGAAGATCCTTCACTCAAGGAATTTGTTGATGGGTTTGAAGAATGTTGATTTGGACTTCTGTGAGAATTTCATTTATGGAAAACAGAAGAGAGTTAGATTTCTCAGAGTTGGGAAGGAAAAGAAGAGAGAAAAATTAGAGCTTGTGCATACAGATGTATGGGGACCTGCTTAGATATCATCTCTTGGTGGCTCTCGTTATTATGTTACTTTTATTGATGACGCAACTAGAAAAACTTGGATTTATTGTATTAAGAATAAATCTGATGTATTTGATACTTTCAAGAAATGGAAAGCTTTGGTTGAGATTGAGACAGGAAAGAAATTGAAGTGTCTCAGATCAAACAATGGAGGTGAATATCGCAGCAATGAGTTTGATAGGTATTGTTCATAGCATGGAATTTGCAGAGAGAAGACAGTTGCAAGAACACCACAAGGAAATGGTGTGTCAGAAAGGATGAACAGAACAATCATGGAGTGTGCAAGGTGTATGAGATTGCATGTAGGATTGCCTTTACAATTTTGGGCAGATGCTATAGATACTGCAGTTTATCTAATAAACAGAGGGCCTTCAAGTTCCTTGGATGGTGGTGTTCCAGAGGAAGCATGGACAGGTAAAGAGGTAAACTACTCCTTTTTTAAAGCCTTTTGGTTGTGAGACCTTTTTCCATATTAATAAAGAAAATAGAACAAAGCTTGAGGAAAAATCAAAGAAATGTACCTTTATTGGATATGGTGTTAATGATTTTGGTTATTGCTTATATGATTATGAAAATCAAAAAATCATTAGGAGTAGAGATGTAAAATTCAATGAAAAGGTCTTGTATAAGAATCAGTTGCAGGAAAAGAAACAGGAAAAGGAAAACAAGGAATACACAGTTCTTGATAAGATCATTGAAAAAGTAAAGGTACCTAAAAATAATAATAATCAACAACCACAACAACAACAACCACCACAATAGAAACAGGCACCCCAAACACCTGAAAGTGGTGTTAGAAGATCTACCAGGATAAGTAGACCTCCTGAACGATACTCTCCTTCATTATATTATTTATTGTTGACTGATTCTGGTGAAATCGAATGTTATGAAGAAGCAATGCAGGTTGAAAGTAGGAAGAAGTGGGAGCTAGCCATGGAAGAAGAGATGGACTCCTTAATGCATAACCAGACTTGGGACTTAGTCAAGTTTCCTGCAGGTAAAAATACATTGCAAAATAAATGGGTTTACAGGCTGAAGGAAGAAGATGGAGGAAAATAGAGGTACAAAGCTAGACTTGTGGTAAAGGGGTTTGCACAGAAGAAAGGTATTGAATTTGATGCAATATTTTCTCTTGTTGTTAAAATGACTTCAATCAAAACTATTCTAAGTCTAGTAGCAACTGAAGATTTACATATTGAGCAATTAGATGTAAAGACAACCTTTCTCCATGGGGATTTGGAAGAAGAGATATATATGCAGAAGCCACAAGGATATGAGGTAAAAGGGAAGGAGAAACTAGTGTGCATGTTGAAGAAGAGCTTGTATGGATTAAAACAGGCTCCAAGGCAGTGGTATCTAAAATTTGACAAGTTTATGTCTGAACAAGGTTATACTAGATGTCACTCTGATCATTGTGTTTATCTGAAAAAACAAAAATGATGGAAGTTATATTATTTTGTTATTGTATGTAGATGACATGCTTGTTGCAGGGTCTAACATGCAGGAAATAAATGTGCTCAAAAGAAAATTGGCAAATTCATTTGCAATGAAAGATTTTGGAGCTGCAAAACAAATCCTTGGTATGAGAATAACTATTGTCAGGAAAAATCGCAAACTAACATTTTCTCAGAATGAGTACATACAAAAGGTGTTGAAAATATTTAATATGCACAATGCAAAATGAGTCAATACACCTTTTGCTAGCCATTTTAAACTTAGTAAGGAAATGTGCCCAAAGACCCAAGAAGACATGGATTATATGTCTAAAGTTCCATATGAATCAACAGTTGGAAGCTTAATGTATGCAATGGTCTGCCCAAGGCCTAATATTGCACATGTAGTGGGAGTTGTAAGTAGGTACATGAACAATCCAGGAAAGGAACATTGGATGGCAGTGAAATGGATTCTCAGATATTTTAAAGGTGCCACAAATCAAGCATTATGCTTTGGTGGTTCAAACATTTCTCTACAGGGATATGTTGATGCAGATATGGCAGGTGACAGAGATAATAGGAGGAGCACTACAGGATATGTATTTACTGTAGGTGGAACAACTGTCAGTTGGGTTTCAAAAATCCAAAGTGTTGTTGCACTTTCAACAACAAAAGCAGAGTATGTTGCTGCTACAGAGGCTAGTAAAGAAATGATTTGGTTACAAAGGTTTATGGGTGAATTGGGTAAGGAGTATGATATGGGCACGTTATACAGTGATAGCCAAAGTGCCATTCATCTTGCAAAAAACTCATCATTTCATTCTAGGACTAAACACATACAGTGTAAATACCATTTCATAAGATCAGTGTTGGAAGAAGGAGAGTTGAAGTTGGAAAAGATACACACTAGCCAGAATCCTGCAGATATGCTAACAAAAGTTATAACTAGGGAGAAACTGAGAATATGCTCAGTTTCAATTCGTTTTCAAGTATGATGAAGAATATGAGAAACCGCTATGTCCAAAGAGGAGTCATTGTCCAGCAAATGAAGCAGCGGTGGAGTTGCTATAATCAGTCTCCAAGTGGGAGATTGTTGGGTGTGGAGCTTGCTTATCTTCTGTATTCAAAGGTATCACCACATTGGACCCCAGTTCGAAATGGGGTGGCAACGTCGCCCGTAAAATATTCGCTGCAGGGGGGGTCTAGGGGGGTGCGTCTATGTAGATCTATATTATGAGTGAGAAAGAGAGAGGAGATTGAGAGCAAAGAGGGTGTTACAAAAGATCTACTATAGGTTGTATCTCTTCAGTTTGTTGGATAATATAAAAGGAAGGACTGGTTGTTTCTCCATGTACATAGCCCAAACTGGGTGAACCATGTATATCTGTGTCTCTCTTGTTTTATGCGTTTTCTGTGTTTATATTTCTGCAACTGACAGATAACGCACCATAATGCAGGCCCTGTGCTAGGTCCCGCTTGAGCTTTTGGCCTTAAAGGCATTGATCCTTCTCCTATAATGTAGTTTTAAAAGACCCGGCAATGGTCTTTATCAATGACCTTGACTCTTGCATTTCAAGCACCATACCTCCTCACATACCTCTCGTCGAAATGTCTTGTCCTACTTCAGATTTTGCATCTCAAGGCACAAATTATTTAGTTGTGCATGGATTTGCTGAACTCTTAGATTAGGATCTTGCATCAAAGTTTCATGTAGTCTAATGTCAATCTCTAAGGCCTCTACCTGAGTTGTTATCTTTTGCTATGACAACACACTCCTTAAGTGTGGTAGTAGCGAAGCCACAAACCACTCGTGATGTTGTCCATTTATCAAATTCATGTTGGTTCCATGGATTGTACATTTTAGCCTCTGATCTAGTTCCCAAGGCATCTCCTCTAGTTGCATCACGATCTCTTCGAATCCCACAATCGATTACGCCTCAGATTTAGGCCTACTAAATTCCATATTTAGTGCCACCTTGATGTCTATTACTCCAACATTCGGTTTATCATTAGAGTACTTAATATACCAGGTTAGTGCGTGATCTTCCAGAGCACTAACCAGTGTCACCTTATTTATATGATCATTTGTAACACCTTGAGCTTCCCATACAACCCTCACAACGAACCAGAATTGGTCCGGTTCTCATTTCCCAAGCCTTTGAACAAAAACAAATTCACTTTATTTTTCATATTGAACCGCAGTGGAGGTTGAGGTGTGTTGGCTACGTGGGGCCTGACCTAGGTTTAGCAGTGAGGTTAGCCAAGCAAATCCTGGTACAACCGACCCTTTCGGCAACAGTTTGCAAAGTGTGGACTGAGGTCTCACCCAAGGTAGTATGGGAGGGTGCTGGAACCAGGTTTTTGCACCCTAGGGATGTCTTGATGAGGGAGATCGGTACCTGATTCAACCTTCGCGCTTACTAGCTTATGCGTACCCGCAAACTTCTGGTGTTCTGTGAGACTACCTTCGCGTGGCTCCGCCGTAGTGCAACTAGTGTTAATTACCCAAGTCTTCCTTAGTTAGAGTTTGTTTGTTAATTACTAAGAAGATCCTCATTCATAAGCATACATATAAGTGCGCACAGATAAATAGACAAATATCATCAACACATAACATTCAATTACAAATCTATGAACCAGATGCACGAAATGTCAAACCAACTGATCTTTATTACTGATGCCTTCAAAGTTTGATCCAATATAGACTTGACTCCACCTTGCACACTCAGCTACAGGGGTCCGCGCAATCAGCTCCGGACTCTTCTAGGCCTCTATGCGCTCAACTACAGCACCTCTACCTACTACTATGACCTAATACACTTCAAATTCACCTCTATCTTCTAACCATGCCTTTGCATCTATCTATTACTTCTCAAAACTCTCCAGACTGACTCTTACACTTAGCCTTGCTATATTTATACAATCCCATGGTCTGTGGACCATGGGTAGGCTGACACACTTTACATTAAATTACATTATTTTAGGGTAGACAACCCTAGACTCTCGTGCTCTGCGCCCACATTTTGCGGGGTCTTTACATTACATTGACCAAAACTCAAGCTTTAAGCCCCAAAAACTTGCTATGGGGGGATCCACTGCCCAACAGGCCCCCAACACAATCATCGTGACTCGTCTCGAGTCACTCGGCTGGTGCGATGATCTTCGCGGAGTCCATCCAACAGCTTCTGTGCTTCGCCTAAGTCCGTAACACATTCTTCCGCTGTCCGCTGTACCAGTTGTGCGCATATCTCTGATGCGTCATTGTCAGGGGAAACTCCTTGCGTTAGCGCATATATGCCCTACATCTGTGCCAGCTTTCCCTCGATCTTGGTGGTGACCGTGAATGCTTCCTCAAGCCAAGGCTAGATGTGCGCTTAAGCATTGCTTCTTTCTATCATGTAGCATCCACCTGTTCCTTTAGAGCGTGGGCCTCCTTCATCTTGGCCAGTCACTGAGTAAAGGCAACCGTTTATATAGTCCCCTGGACATTGTCATATGCCTGCTGCAACTGCCATGCTTTTGTCTCAAGACACTGTATAGTTGTATCTTCCTGTAGTGAGGTTAGCATGAAGAGTGACTGATCCAACAAGTCCGTGCAATCCTGTAAAACGCGCTCTATTTCTTCCAATCCTGATTGAATTGTGCAGTGGCACTGCTCTTTGACTTACAGGGGTGTAGAGGATTGCGCCTTCAGCTGCATCTTAGCGATCTGTAGGTTCAGCTCCAACTGAACCTTCATTGCCTCCTCTTGGGCCTTGCGGACTCTAACTGCTAGTTGGTAAATCTTTTCTGCTGTTGGGAGTACCGCCGGTACGACCAACTCCGGTATGCTGCTACAGGCCTCCTCCATGGCCTGTTCCAATCCCTGGGTCTGTGCGACCAGGTCGTCACGCTGCAGGATGAGCTGTTCTATATTTAGCTTCTGCTCGCTTAAGACCTAGAGGGCACGACCCTCCTTGGTGTGGAGCTCAGCAGTTACCCCATCCTGTAGTTGGTAGAGGGTTTCCATGGGAAGGGTGGCCAAATTCAACCCCCAGCCCTTCATTTTTCTTACTATGGCCCTATCACCCTCGGCTGCTGCTAAGACTACACCTTCGAGTAACACAAAAGTGTTCGTTGTGTGGGCGTGCAACATCTACTCGGCTTCAGATGTACTTTCCACAATGTATGGTGCCATCATTCCTAGGGGTCACACCTGTAATGCCTGCTACTGCACTCTGAGCGCCCCCAACACAGTTGTCTACTCCATTGTTAATTCTTCAAAGGTATCCTTAGTGACATCACGAACTGTTTCGCCAATGTCAACAAGGTCTCCCTCAGTAAGCGGGATTGGGTCGACGGAGGTCTTTGTTGCCTTTGCCTTTTTCTGCAGGGTTGGCTTCTCATGGACGCACGACCTCTTGAGTTGAGTTGATTCTAGTCCATGGCCGTGCATTCCTTTGCCCTATCCTCCCCCTATATGTCTTGCTCTGTGGACATTTCCTAGCCTTCCTCAAGCTCTCTCGTTGGCGTGGTTTTGGTCTCTGCCGTCTGCACTGCCACTGCTACCTCAACCGCCTTCTGATGCATGGTTGCTTCTTGTTCCTAGCGCCTCCTCTCAGCCAGCTGCGCGATGCGCATCTTGGTGTCCTTCTTTCATTGTGGCGCTGCGATCTTTTCCATTTCTGCCAAGTCCAGGGTGTGCCACTCCAGAGGCCATGACTCCATTACCACAAAGATCGCATCATCCGTTGTGATGAATAGGAGCTTCTCCCATTTTCGTGTGGGATCCTTGCACACCCAGATATATAGGTTATGCATATCCGCCTTGAATTATGCCATGCTTTGCAAAATGTTGTGAATTGTAGGGGACAAGCGTGGCCTGTGGTTGATCCATGTTCGTATGCTCACCTCCACGAACGCCCAAAACACCTTTATCTTGCAAATCCTCATCACGTCTTTCATAGCCCAGAGCGAGGTGTACCTAGTGGCTGTTGGGTTGTTTTATATTCTTTCCACGACTAGCCCACGTAGTTAACTGGGGGTTAGAGGGGGGGGAGGTCATAGGAGGTTTGAGGTGTACCTATAACCCCACTTTATGGGGTTCTGGGCCCACCTATGGTTTTGTGCATGATTTTCGCACATGTTTTTTTTGGACGTGATGGTTTTCGGTCCATGGTATTGGACACGATGGTTTTCGGTCCATGGTATTGGATGCTTCGGCATGTATAAATATGTATTGTAACATTGAAAGGAACATAATGAAAAATCAAGCTGGTAGTCCCAGTTTTGGAATCCAGGGGAAAATCTCTGTGTATATGTGTTTTATGTGTTATGCTCTTGCATTGTTTATTTTATGTGTTTTAGAATTCGTATGCAGGTAATTTCTATACGGGGTTAAAACCTACATTTGGTATCAGAGCAGTATTGGCTTCAAGGGGACGCCTTTGTTGCTAAGGGGTTTCGCTCGGGCGTGTGGTGGACCTTGTTCAGTGGGAGATCCGTAATATTGATTCTGGTGGTGAAAGAAGATGGTGAGCAGTGGAAAGATAGAGATCGAGAAATTTAATGGTCAGAGTTTTGAGTTGTGGAAACTCAAGTTGGAGGATCTACTGGTGGATAAATATCAGTGGATCGCGGTAGATCC
This sequence comes from Pinus tabuliformis, assembly GCA_031772625.1. Lineage (NCBI taxonomy): Eukaryota > Viridiplantae > Streptophyta > Pinopsida > Pinales > Pinaceae > Pinus > Pinus tabuliformis. Next base: position 851,394,929 of record CM062820.1, on the reverse strand, counting down.
AGGTGCTAAACCAACGGGAGTGTCCGATGAAGAATGGAAAAAGTTGGATCGGAAGGCAAAGAGCACAATATGATTGTGTGTCTCAGATTCAGTATTGCTGAATGTATCTGGGGAAGCTACGACGAAGGATTTGTGGGACAAGTTAGGGACTTTGTACCAATCTAAGTCTCTGGTGAATAAAATATTCTTGCAAAAAAAGCTGTATAACCTGAGGATGAAAGATGGAGACTCGGTGACAGAGCATCTAAACGCATTTAATACTGTGGTAAGTCAGTTAGTGTCTGTTGATATTAAAATTTCAGATGAAGATAAGTGCATCAATTTGTTGTGTTCTCTACCAGATTCATGGGATAGTCTGGATATTGCAATAGGTAGCAATGCAACTACCTTGCAGTTTGATGAAATAGTCTCAGCCTTGCTGAAGGAGGAGATGAGACGGAAAAATATGGAGAGCCAGAATGGTGATGCCTTGTTTGTACGAGAATGGTCCTAGAACAAAAACAAAAATAAGTCATCGAGTGGGAGATCTAAATCTAGAGGGAGATCTAAATCTCCAGGAAAACCTATAAAGGTGGTGTGATGGAAATGCGGAAAGAAAGGGCACTTCAAAAGGGATTGTAAATCTAAAGCTCCTGACAAAGGAAAGGGATCTGATGATGCTCCTTCTGCAGAGGCGAAAACCACCTCAGATGAAGGTGGGGATGTGTACTTGGCTTCTTCAAGTACACATGTAGATCAAGAGGCATGGTTGATTGACTTAGGTGCATCCTTTCACTTCAATCCCCGTAGAGAGTGGTTCTGCGAGTATGAGAAATACGATGGTGGTGATGTCTTCTTAGGGGATGATAGGAAGGCTAGAATCATTGGTCACGGAAAAGTAAAGTTGAAATTGCAAGGTGGAAGAATTAGAACACTTCCAAGTGTTCGGCATATTCCTGCATTGGCCAGAAATCTAATTTCTGTAAGCAAGCTGGATGATGCCGGTGTAAAAATAGTGTTCGAGAAGGATACATGCAAGATGGTTTGGGGAGCACTGGTATTGATGTGGGGAGTTCGGATTGGAACTATATACAAGCTGCAAGTTAGCACTGTTATTGATGGGGGCAATAGTTCTGTGGTTCCTGAAAGTGGAGTAGAAGATCTAGTGGTCTCCGGAGAGAAGACCATGCTGTGGCATCAAAGGCTTGGACATATTGGGAAGCAGAATCGGGTGAGTTTCCCCTCTGGTAGTAAGAGGGCGAAACAAATATTAGAACTTGTGCACAGTGATGTGTTTGGACCTGTGAAGGTTCCATCACTGGGTAAGTTTGTGTACTATGTATCATTTATAGATGACTTCTCAAGGAATACAAGGACACATTTCCTTAAGAAGAAATCTAAAGCCTTTGACAGGTTTAAAGAATTTAAGGCTCTTGGGAATATTAGAAAGAGAAGAAGATAAAGGTGCTAAGGACAGATAATGGTGGAGAGTTTTGCAGCAAGGAATTTGAATAATTTTGTAAGAAGTGTGGTATAGCATAAAAGAAGACTACTCCATATACACCTCAGCAAAATGGAGTTGCAGAAAGAATGAAAAAGACGTTGATGGAAAGGGCAAGAAGTGTGCTCAGTGGTGCTGGGTTAGGATAGGAATTCTGGGCAGAGGCGGTGGATACTGCATGTTACTTGGTTAATAGGTCACCTTTATTAGCGTTGGAGGATAAGACTCCACAAGAGGTATGGACTGGTAATAAACCCTCTCTTTCACATCTGAGGGTATTTGGATGTGATGCATATGTACATGTTCCAAAGGAGAAACGAACCAAGTTGGATAGTAAATCTAAAAAGTGCATCTTTATTGGGTATAAGGATGGCTTAAAAGGTTATAAGCTTTGAAACCCAGTCATATGGAAGGTTGTGTACAGTCGAGATGTGGTGTTCGGAGAGGTAAAAGATGTTATTAAACATGAAGTCCAACCAAAGGAACCTGAGAAGATAGAGTTCGAGCTAAAGGAGGAAGAAGCATACTCTACAGCAGAGGAGGAATCAGAAGATGAAGAGCCACAAACTCTGGCTATGAGAAGATCAGTTCGAGAAAGAAGGCAGCCAGAAAGGTATAGTCCAACTGCTTTCTATTCAAATTTTGCTTTGTTTGTTACTGATGATGATCCCAGAACTGTGAAGGAAGCAGTGGATTCAGAGGATGGAAAACTCTAGAAAGAGGCCATGGTTGATGAAATGGCATCTTTGCACAAAAATGAAGCTTGGGATCTGGTGGAGTTTCTGGCTAGAAGGAAACCCATAGGCAGAAAATGGGTGTTCAAGAAGAAGACAAATGCAGAAGGAAAGGTGGAGAAATACAAAGCTCTGTTGGTAGCAAAAGGTTATTCTGAGGTGCCGGGAATTGATTTTGGTGATATTTTTTCTCATGTTGCCAAGGGAACTTCTATTACACTACTTTTATCTGTTGCTGCTGCTTTTGATTTTGAGGTAGAACAGATGGATGTGAAGACAACATTTCTTCATGGGGATCTGGAAGAGGAAATATACATGAAGCAACCTAAAGGCTTTGCAGTGAAGGGTAAGAAAGAACTGGTATGCAAGTTAAAGAAGTCTCTGTATGGGTTAAAATAGTCACCAAGGATGTGGTATCAGAAATTTGATACATTTATACGGGGACTTGGCTTCACCAGAAGCAAAGCAGATCATTGTGTATATTTTAAATTAATTGGTGACCATTTTATTTATCTGGTCTTGTATGTGGATGATATGTTGTTGGTTGGAAATGACAAAGAAGTTATCCAGGATTTGAAGACCCAATTGTCCTCCAAATTCGACATGAAAGACCTTGGTGCTACAAACTATATTTTGGGAATGGAAATTAAAAGAGACTGAGTAAAGAGGAAGCTCTAGTTAAACCAGAGGAAGTATGTTGAGACAATACTATAGAGGTTTAATATGCAAGATAGTAAACCGGTGAAGGTTCCTATTCCTGTAGGTGTGAGGTTATTTGCTGAACAGTGTCCCAAGACACAAGAAGAGGAAGAGGGCATGTCTCGTGTTCCATATGCAGGTGCAGTTGGTAGCTTGATGTATGCAATGGTCTGTACTAGACTAGACATTGCACATGTAGTGGGAGTATTGAGCAGGTTTATGTCAAAACCAGGGAAGAAGCACTGGATAACGGTGAAGCGTGTTTTCAGGTATTTGCATGGCACTAGTGATTATGGTTTGTGCTACCAAGGAAGACCATGATTGGATAGAGTGTTGGATATTCGTGGATTTGTTGATGCAGACTGGGCTGGAGATCTGGATCAGAGAAGATCTACAAGTGGGTATGTGTTTAACCTATTTGGAGGTGTAGTCAGTTGGATGAGTAAGAAACAATCTGTAGTGGCACTGTCAACTACAAAGGCGGAATACATGGCAACCACTCATGCAAGCAAGGAAGTAGTTTGGTTGCAGAGATTGTGTTCAAGTATGGGGTTAGTACAAGGAGCTATGAGGATAGAATGTGACAGCCAAAGTGTAATTTTCTTGGCAAAGAACCCCGCATATCATTCAAACACAAAGCACATTGATGTTAATTATCACTTTGTGAGGGATATGATAGAAGACAAAAAGGTGTTGCTGGTAAAGGTGGACACTTTGAAGAATGCTGCAAATGCATTGACAAAATATGTGAGCTCTGAGAAGTTCTCTTGGTGTAGAGAGATAATGGGCGTTTCAGGGCTGGAAAAATGACTAACCTCTCTTGTGGCCCCCTATGGAAAGAAAACAACAAGTGGGAGAATGTTGGGTTGTGTTATATTCTTTCCACGACTAGCCCAAGTAGTTAACTGGGGGTTAACATGTACTAATGCAATTTGGATGTCCAAGAATATTGATGAGTGATCATGGTACTCAGTTCCTGAATGAGATGATCAACGCACTAACGGAGGAATTTCAGGTGTATCACCAAAAGAGCACACCTTATCACCCACAGGCTAACGGGATAGTGGAGGCATTCAACAAAGTGCTTGAAAACATGCTAACCAAGGTTTGTAATGCTCAGTGAAGTGATTGGGACCCACACATACCTGCAGTATTGTGGGCTTATCGAACAACATGCAAAAAGCTGATGGGATAAACCCCTTTTAGGATTGTCTATGATGTTGAAACCATAATGCCTACAGAATACATCATTCCTAGTCTACGCATAGTAGGTCTCACAGGTATGATGGATCACAGAGCCCTAGAATAGAGGCTCACGCAATTAGATGAGCTTGAAGAAGAGAGATTTTTGGCTGGATTTCACCAGTAGGTCCAAAAGCAGTGTGAAAAGGCGTGGCATGACCGACATATTAAGTTGCGCACATTCAAGGTAAACAACCTAGTTTTGTTGTATGATAGTAAGTTTGATAAATTCCCTGGAAAGTTCAGGATGCACTGGTTAGGGCCTTATGTTATTAAGGAGATTACCGATGGAGGCGCAGTACATCTGGTCAAGTTAAATGGAGAACCCTTCCCAGGAAATGTAAATGGTAGTCACTTGAAGCCATACACGGGCAGTTCGGCCATGTGACTAAATGAAAGTAGCACAGTCTTAGCACTCCAGGAAACTGAAAGGATGGTAGGACTATAAACTACACTGCCCAGGTTGGGGAGCTATGTGATTTTAGGACTGCATGAAGCAGTGAAGTGTCATAGGGTCCACAACAGCGTGAAGGTAGCTGTGCTATGCATGGAAATAGCGCGCAGGTCCGTCAGAAAGTGACCGTTAAAGTCATTTTTCATGATTTGATGGTCGGTTTGTGGCCAAATGGAGTGGGCCACAAGCATTTAAGGCGAACTTTATGGATTAGTGTTATAGACATATTTGGGCACTGCAACCCCAATCACATATGTCCATAAAACAAGGGCTTCTAAGTCCCTAAAAGTGTTGTTTCCTACCCTAAAGGAGCAAGGTCAGCTGATTACATCATCTCCCAGAAGTTTTGCATGAAAAACTACTCAGAACTGGTCAAAGCAGGACCATACAGACTGCCCAGTGCTAAAGGTGTGATGCATCTCACCTGCCACATGCAAAAAGTGTGATGCATACTGGAAAGCCCTTCTATAGGGTGCGATGAGCAAGAGCAGACAAATGGCACAAGCAGTTTGCTAGGTGGAAACCCAGAGAATCTTCTAGAAACTGCTCATTTGACACTTGCCTCTCTGAGTTCACCTAGGGATGAGTAAGAGATCTAAAATCTCCATGTGGAACCAGGAACTATCAAAGAGATGACACTAATCAAAATCCCAGAAGCTGACTCACCCCCTGCAAATATATATAAATGGATCCCTCATTCCAGAGATCCAGAGGTTGGAATTTGGTAATTTGCAAAGAGGTGTTGTTGGTTTCTCTTTGAAGACATTTTTGGGTGATCTTGCTTTGTGTGAGGTGAAGAGGGCTTTCAAGCTGGGAGGATGGCGTTGGGTCAGACCAAGTGGTTGTAATCCTCTCTTCTACTACTTTTACTAATAAAGCTATTTGAGTTTTCCTCCATGTTCTTGCGTATCTCTGAATATTGTGTTGGTATCTGCATTTGTATGGTCAATACATATCTGATCCTATAATGTTTACAGTGAAAGATCTCTATGCTTTGATGGTATTATGCTGCTATGAATCTATAGGTGCTCTTTGAAGTGGGACAAGTAAGAAAGCAGTGGCGAGATTCTATCAAAGGGGAAAGGAAACAAGCAAGGAGCCAAGCGGAAGACTAAGGTTGGTCCTCTCTGCTTCTTTCTCATCTCTCTCTCGTAAAGGAAAAACAAGTAACTATAATTTGTTTGTTTCTAAGATAGCTACCTGTCTTAGTGGGACTAGCAGCTCTGAATAGACACTAGATTTCCCGATAACAAAATGGTGACTCCGCTGGGGAACGATTAGTTTGATTGCTTGTCTCTATTTTTTTGATTCATAAACCACAGACGGAGCCTGAAGTCAAGCCAGCTAGCCTTCGAACTGCATTTGCTATGCAAGTGAAAAGTAGATCAACACTGCTTCAGTCAATCTCCGGGTTTGTTTATGAACTGAAAAATTGACTTGCAAACATCCTAAGTGCCCTAGAGGTAGCTTGAGTAACCTCATTAGATCAGCCCTATACTTTGTAGTTACTGACTATCATTTGCTCGGCCTAAATCCCTGAACTAAACTGCAAACTGTGACCAAGAACCAAGTTAAAGTCTCATCCCTGGACCATTGCACCCTGTCTTCTTGGAAATCTAGATGCATCACACCTCTCGTGTGCAGTAGGTGAGATGCATCCCTATTTCCCTGTGTTACAGGTGTGATGATCAGACAAGACTAGATCTACCTCCAGATTTTGGTTTTTTCTTCACTCTCTTCAGCTTTATTCAGGAGTTTTTCTGTCTGTGATCAGTAGACCACTGTTGAAACCCCCTTTCTTTGCATCATCCAACCTCCATTGTACAAATAATTGTGAATGTTTTTATGTATTGTGCGCCATTTACAGTTCTCTTTTACAAAGAAGTAGCTTAATCGAACTGTCGTCTTTTGATTTGGAAGTGTCGCAAGTGTCGTTTTCAGTCAAAGAAAAGAATCCCATTGTTCTTGATAGTCGATTATACTGTTACTCTTGTATTTGATCTGAATTAGTAGTATTTCAAGTGTTGAAAGCAGTTTTCAATTCAAAATCGTAAAAGTGTCGTCTTGTCTCCTTTTCATTTTTTTAAAAGAAAATCATTAGTATTGTCGCTTTGAAAGAAGAAATAATTCAGATTTGTATTTAGCATTCTTTTTGTCATTCACACATTAAGAAAGAAGAAAAAAAATACATACATGTGCATTTACATTTAGACTTCTTGTTGATTGTGATTTAGGACAGTGCATAGAGTGTGTGCTCTCTGCTCTATGTTGAAAGGATTTCATTTCTCTTTCCTTAGTAGCTAGGATTTTCATTGCAAAAAGAAGATTAAACGATTGTTTATCATCTTAGATTGCATTTTAGGAATTGTATATCTACATCATGTGGTGAACCTGAAAGGAAAATTTCTTAAGAAAGATCAACTATAAAATAAATTCAATGAACATAAAAACACTTTGGAACCTAATGCACAACATCTAGAAGTCTAGGCTAGAGACGTATTCCGGCGTTGTAAAGCCTAGTAACTGTCGCTTTCATCGTAGGTTGGGTGATTCCTCCTCTTTGAGAAGAAAAGTACCAGTACGGACTTGTACTCCCATGTACCATCGAGTATATATTGGGAGACCACAATAGGCTATATCCTTTATCCTTAGGAAGCCGTGTCTGCCGCCCTATCGATCGCAATGCACTGAACACAACATTCGGGAAGATTGACTGCCATACCGTAAAAAGTATTCTGCAGTTTTGCGATTGGTTTGGTAATCCCTCTGTCTAGATTTCTAGATTAGTTTCTTTCATTCCTTTTCAGACTCCTTAAAGGAAAAGGTCCATCTGAGCACTTGTCACTTCAGGCTCTTTAAAAATCGAAGGTGATAAGAGTCATCTTTAGCTTTTTCTCGTCTCTTAAAAATTGAAAAAGCAAGTTGTGTTAGAGCATCTGAAATTTATTTTAATTGGAATAACATCATTGTTCCCTCATTGGTCTTAGGTTGAGAAAATGGAGTCCACCAACCAAGGATTTCCCTTTGGGGGAAGTCCTAGTCCTTTCTCCTCTTGGGGAGATGTTGGCGCACCTCATATGGCCACATTGTCCCTTCTAGGACTGACAATTGGCCTACTGGTATGGCTTTTCTCTACCTCTGTCATTCAAAGCACTGTGATTCTTGAACAATCAAATTAGCAACTAGATGATACCAGAGTTCCCCGCCAACCTTCTACTTCATTTGTCTCTCCCTCTCCTTCTTCCTCTTCGCTTGGTGAAGATAGTAAAAATAAAAACCAAGTAACTGAGAAGAAGAAGAAGGGGGAGGAGAAGAAGAAGAAGGAGCCAACAACAAAAAGGGGCAACCGTGCATCATCTAGTGAAAATCCACACACTGCACCATCCAAATCTAAATCTCCATGTGTCATTTGCAAAGGAGACCACTATCACCGAGATTTCCTTGCATCCCACGGATCCTAAGGGATTGGTCTCCCCGCTTGCACAATCCGGTGTCATCAACCTCCGACGATCATGTTGAAAGTACACCGTCAATTAGTGAAAGTGAAGTCACCAGACAGAAAGGAAAATCTAAATTTCCCTGCAGACTATGTGAAGGCAATCATGCCCTCCACCGTTGTCCCTTCCTGGACAAAGCTAAAAGAGTCTTGGATAATCGTCCTGTATCACTGCAGTAACTCCCTCTTGGGTACAAGAAACTCTTGCCGAATCCATTGCTAGTTGAAAATCTAACTGACCCACGTTTGGAGTCCGTCGAAACACCTATCATTGAAGATAAATCCTCTGAGTCCACATCGGACCAAAGTCAATAGGTCGAGACGGTAGTCGACCCCATCTTGACTTCAGAATATTTACCTTCAAATGATACAGTCACCGAAGAGAATGAGAACAACACCGTTCAAATTCTTTTCGTAAACACAGACTCCGATGAACATGGGGGCAATCTGCCCATTCCTTTGCCATAGGAAGGAAATTCATCAGAGTTGTATCCAGCCATTTATTTATTCCCGCCTCCAAGAAACCTAGTCATTTCCTTCAATTGGAATCTACTAGGTAGACCTCGTTTACCATCTACTGTACCATTTCGAATCATAGTGCAAACTTACAAAATGGTCATGGTTGGTACCATCATAGATGAAGGGGCTTCTGTGAGTATCCTTTCCTCAACTACTTGGAAAGCACTTGGTTCACCATTGCTTTTGCCTGAGATGAGAAATCTGACAGGCTTCGATAAAGGAACCAGTCGACCGTTAGGGATCCTTCCAAGTTTGCCTATAAATTTGAGAAGGAAAACCGTTTATCTGAATGTAATGGTAGTGCAAGGACCTTTAGATTACAATCTACGCCTTGGGCGTGACTATATTTATAGCATGTTAGCCATCATCTCCTGTCTCTTTTGAGTAATGTGTTTTCTGCATGAAGGTAGAGTGGTCCAGCTCATAGACCAACTTTCATTCCCTGGTTCACACATAGCTAATAGTCAAATGACATCATTAACAGGTCTTTTTGTGCAAGGAATGTCTCATCAATCTCCAGTTCGTCCACCTGATGGGCATGAGTGATTCGGTGGTCAAGACTGAAACCCAGGGGGCATGCACCCTGGTCTGCTTCGGCAGGGAAACTTCAGGTATAAGGTAGGTTTCCGTAGAGGATATATGACTGGTTTGACACACCCGTCCATTTAGGAAAATGGGATTAGACTGGAAAAAGGTACCTCTGTTAGAAGGTAGGCCTTTCCCGATAGAACAAATGTTTTGTCTGCAAATTGAGAGGTAACCTGGAGAAGGTAGGCCTTTCCCAATAGAACAGGTGTTTTGTCTACAAATTGAGGGGTAACCTGGGAAACTATACTTTGCTATACCTGGGGGCATGCAAACCTTTTTGTGTGAAAGTGAAAAGCAACCATTTATTTTCTTAGTTTGTAGGTTCTTAACCCTCTAAACTAATAGGATTTGTCGTTTCTAGCTTCCATAATAAAAGGAGTCGGAGCATAATTTCGAATGGTGCAAGCTCCCTTAAAAAGGAACCTATCGATGAGACATCCTTATTATATGACTGGCACGAGCAGTTTTACACGAAGTTCAAGCTCGTTAAAAATTAAACCTAGAAATGAGCATATGTTCCACCAGAGTTTAAGCTCATTAAAAAATGAACCCACCTCTGGTAAATAACCATTGTGAATGATTATCATCAGCTTTTGAGCCTTGGTCGTGTTCTTGCCATCACCTCCACTTTGTTTTAGCCGATCATTCACCTCCATTTGATTGTTTACCACTTTTGAGGAACAGCTGCAATGAGTGATCCTATTAGCCACCTTCTTTACACTGCCGTGATTGGAAAGTTCCAAACCTTACTTGGAACCAACTGCTATCTAAAAACATCACTCGTTCCTCAGAAAACGAGTCTCCTTTAAGCTCTTTTCATCTGACTTGTAAAATATGAAAAGATTACTGAGCAATTGGCCTCTCCAGCTCGTTAAAGTGATTGGAAGTGCTATCCTTCCTCTAGATTTTAATCTTTTTGGACCTGAGGGATTATTACACAAAAAGATCGAGTGTTTGTCTTGTTCGGCTCATTAAAACTATTGAAAAGTCATCCCTTTCGCATTGTTTTATACTTTTTTCGGACATAAGGGATAATATTACGAAAAAGGAATTTTGGAGTCTTCTTTTCGTCTCTTTTGAGACTCTCTAAAATTGAAAAGAACCGAGTTATCCTTGTCGTTAAAATCATTAAAGCAATAGCGACAAACTTGTCCATTGAGACAAGAGCGAGTTTCACTATTGCTAGGCTCATTAAAACATAGCAACGGGTTTGCCTGAAGGGCAAATTATAGAAAAAGCATATGTTATCCTCCTCAAGCTTGACAAAAATAAAGAGGTACTGGTCAGAAATGACTGGGGAAAATTGGGAAGAAAACTTGAAGAAACTTTATTGGTAGCAGGTCGCTCTTGAACATGACACTTTCACTCCATCACCATGATTGAGTCGGGTTGGGTTATTCCGTTTTCTGGTCATATCACCATTGGTCCACCATACCATCCACTTTTGGGGTTAATGCTACCAATCCATTTCAGTGTCATCGATATGTTCAAGAGAAGTCGCTCAGAGAATTCACCTACCCAGCTTGTGTCTCATCTGCTACAATGCCTTCACGCTTCATTCTTTCATGACCACCACCCTGAACCTTGTATCATCAGATCATTTTCACCTCTATAAAATCATTTGTTCCGTTCTGTGTCGTAGATGTGGGATCCATTAATGCCCTCCTATGACAAGTCACTTCTTGTTGACATCATCTCATTATCCAAGAAGCCGACCTAGGGACAACCCTTCCAGTACTTTGAAGCTTGCATGCCTCAATGGCAAGTTTCTCACTTCCGGCGACAGGTTTACACTAATGGCCTTCGACCAAAATATTTTGCGTGGTGTTCGACATCGACTCATGTATTCACACCACATAAATTGTACTGCAGTACCTTGAGGGTCATCATCATTATCGGTGATTCCTCTCACGTCTATTAACAACTTACATCATTGGCTGGTAATTAGACGATGTCCTTCCATGTTCGACATCAGAACATCTTTTCACATGGATCGACTTGTACTTTTGGGCGAAGATTGAACGAGTTTTGAAGACCCCGGATCTAGTTTCATCCATCTGGGCTGCGATATATTCAGGAAAATAAAGACATCAAATGTACATCATTACTGCATAGATAATCATCCAAACTAAGGGATGATGGCTCTACTAGAATCATCAGTCTGCACACAGACGGTTGTCTGTCCTATGTACATGAAAATGAATTTATCAAAGATGAGCATGGGAATGCCCACCTTAGCTAGATCATGAAAATATTATGAAGATAATGTATTGTATTGTAGCTTATTACAGGTCACCTTCCAGTGCGAAAAACCTTGGATCCTCATTATAAAGCATTCCACCCGACATCAAAAGATTTACGACCTCGTGCTTTAGGGGGCAACTGTTATAGACATATTTGGGCACTGCAACACCAATCACATATGTCCATAAACCAAGGGCTTCTAAGTCCCTAAAAGCATTGTTTCATACCCTAAAGGAGCAAGGTCAGCTGATTACATCATCTCCCAGAAGTTTTGCATGAAAAACTACTCAGAACTGGTTAAAGCAGGACCATACAGACTGCCCACTGCTAAAGGTATGATGCATCTCACCTGCCACATGCAAAAAGTGCGATGCATATTGGAAATCCCTTCTATAGGGTGCGATGAGCGAGAGCAGACAAATGGCACAAGCAGTTTGCTAGGTGGAAACCCAGAGAATCTTCTAGAAACTGCTCATTTGACACTTGCCTCTCTGAGTTCACCTAGGGATGAGTAAGAGATCTAAAATCTCCATGTGGAACTAGGAACTATCAGAGAGATGAAACTAATCAAAATCCTAGAAGCTGATGCACCCCCCTGCAAATATCTATAAATGGATCCCTCATTCCAGAGATCCAGAGGTTGGAATTTGGTAATTTGCAAAGAGGTGCTGCTGGTTTCGCTTTGAAGACATTGTTGGGTGATCTTGCTTTGTGTGAGGTGAAGAGGGCTTTCAAGCTGGGAGGATGGCACTGAGTCAAACCAAGTGGTTGTAATCCTCTCTTCTACTACTTTTACTAATAAAGCTATTTGAGTTTTCCTCCATGTTCTTGTGTATCTCTGAATATTGTGTTGGTATATGCATTTGTATGGTTAATATATATCTAATCCTATATTGTTTACAGTGAAAGATCTCTATGCTCTGATGGTATTATGCTGCTATGAATCTACAGGTGCTCTTTGAAGTGGGACAAGTAAGAAAGTAGTGGCGAGATTCTGTCAAAGGGGAAAGGAAACAAGCAAGGAGCCAAGCGGAAGACTAAGGTTGGTATTCTCTACTTCTTTCTCATCTCTCTCTCGTAAAGGAAAAACAAGTAACTTTAATTTGTTTGTTTCTAAAATAGCTACCCATCTTAGTGGGACCAGCAGCTCTGAACAGACACTAGATTTCCCGATAACAATTAGATTCTTGAAAATCTGCCGCCAATCTAGCATTAATGGGCCAAATATGGGGGGAACGGTTAGATTTGAATTCAAAAGCCCCTATAAATTACAAGTGGCTAGCTAATGAAAAACACTTGGCATTTTTAAAATTTAGTTGTTGCGCTATCAAGCGTGTATGGAACTTACAAATTTTGAAGCTTTGAGAGCAAGTTCAATGTTTGAGAGATTGTTGAAAGAAATGCAGGACCTCCTGAATAGAATGATGTCGACACCCAAGGAAGCTGCACAGGAAATTGCGGTAGTAGAAGCCCCAGAGAGTGCCAGAGTGATAGTTGAAGTCCCTAAATCACCCAAAACACCAAGACCAAAGAAGGATAAGTAGGCTATGATTCTGATGCACGTCTCACAAAGAAACCCACAGAGGACCAAGCTCACTTTGCAAGAAAAGGGGAAGGCCATTAATATGGAGGCAGACGAGGAAGAATTTGAAGAAATCCTGGTGGATGAGGAGGATTTGTGAATGGAAGTTGAAACCCAGGGTGCGGACCATATTACCAGGTTACTCGAATATGTTCCGCCACACAAGGGAAAAGTCAAGGTGCTGAACAACATAGACGAGAGTAAGAGATCCCTGCAAACTTCGTTTCTCCTGGATGACATTGTTTTTTAGGGGCTGAAATTAGGGTAGGTTCCTTTCCTAAAGTTTGAATAGTGGGACCTTGCAGATCACAGGAAATTCTTGCATTTAGCGACTAAGAAACTAATGTGTTGACGAATTGAGGCGACTGCTAGAATGATTGAATTGGAGCCGCAGACATGGATCAAGGGTGTAGAAAAAGCCAAGTTGCTCAGCCTACTTTGGTTGCTGCATTACCACCATGCGCTAATGACCATCTTCTTCATCAGGCAGCTACTCTGCTTGGTGCATGATGGGTGTCTGTGGCTGGAGGAACCCATTCCCATCACAGACCACTTGATCCATCGGATCACACGGCTGCCTTACTCAGGAGAGGATCTAGCCAATATATTAGAAGGAAAAGGTTGCGAGTTAGCCCTCGTGGATGGAGAAGAAGAAGCAGGGATATGCCATATCCAGCATTAACAACCATGCAGTTAAGGTAGCTACACAAATATTAGCAGGGAAGGTGATACGAAAGTGCCGCACGGATGAGGTGCCCGCACTTGTGATTACACTAGCAGCCCAATGCACTAAAGAAGTCCAGTTCAACTGGGCTAGTTATCTATGTAGCGAGTTCCTTGTGAACTATCGCAAGGCATAGGAGCAGGGCAAGATGTTTCACTACGCGTGGCTCCTGTTGTCGATCGTACTGGTGGCATGGGTGTTGCCAGAAGACAGCTAGTTCCCTTTAGTTGCGTCGGACCTTCCATAGGCAAAGAAGTATGCTTCGCTGAGGTCTTCGTGCTAAGATGTGCACACCTGCAGAGTGACTTGAGGGCGAGTCACGATGTTTATATTGGGGGCCTGTTGGGCGCGAGATCCCCCAAGGGAATTTTTGCGGCTAAAAGCCCATATTTTGGTCAAAATTTTGTAATCTAAGTGTAAAGACTCCGTATTTTGTGGTTGCAGAGCACGTAGATGCTAAAGAGTCATAGGGTTGTCTGCCCTTATTTTGGAAATGTAATGTCTACTGTAAAAGATCTACCCATGGTCCGCAGACCATGGGATTGTATAAATAAAGCTAAGCTCTAACTAGTTATAATAATAAAATCAAGAAGATAGAATAATGAAGATATAATGTATGAGAGATAGCTTTGAAGTGGAAGTCTAAGTTTGGGTTGTAGTGTAGGTAGAGGCTCTGCAGCTGAGTGCGCAGAGGCCTAAAAGTCCACATACGAGTGCGCGGACTCCTATAGCTGAGTGTGTAGGGCAGTTCGATTCTATAATTATCTGTAATTATCGATAAAGAGGAGTATTCTAAAATTTCTGCGTCTTTCTTTCCTATTTATGCATCTTGTTATGTTGGGTATGAATTTCACCTATAATGCTTATATGATGTGTGAACGTATGTAAATGTGTTGGTTAAGTGAACGCAAGTAAGAACATCTACTTACATGAAGCCAACTAAGATCGGTTAATAAGATAAGTAAAACACTTATCCTAGTTTGGGAGATATCGTAGATCGTTTCACTAGTAGCGTGAAAGTCCCTGAGTTGTAGGTTAGGGTTGCACGAAATCCAATTGTACCCTTTCGTGAAGGTACTAAAGGGTTGAACAGAGGGCTAAGAAACCTGCGTGAAGGTAGGTCTACCTGGAATAAACCGACATCACCTCCATCTCAAGGGTGCAGAAACTTGGTTCCAGCATCCCCTCATACTACTTCAAGTGAGACTTTAGTCCGCGCTCCGTGGGCTGATGCTGAAAGGGCCAGTAGTGTAGGGATTTGTTTGGCTAACTGACACTGAACCTGGATTATGACTCCTCAAGCCAACATATGCTTAGATTGATTTCATAGATTCATGGTTAAATTGTACTTATAAGTATTTCATTACAAGTAGTGTAGATTTAATTAGTTTGTTTATTAGTTTTCTTCCATTTGTGCTTTACTTCAGTAGTAGTTTAGAAGAGATAAAGAACCATCAAAAAGCTATCAATAGGTGTTTTTGCCTCACTCCACCCTTCAGGGATCATGATTTGAGGAAAGGACTCCTATGCAGCCCCAAAAAGACAGAATTCTACTTTCTCATAGAATTTAGAGTTTTTTTTACTTAAGCCAGCATTTGATCAATTTGCAAGCATAGGACCTAGTCATCATTTCTTCCATCTTCATCCTTGCAGTAGATCTCATCAATGATTCCATCTTATTCTGTAAGTTTTCCTCATGCATGAAGTAGACAACTAGCTCATTAAACTTTGTTTTCCTACCTTATTGAAATTCTCCTTGTTTACTTTTTTTTTGGGCAAATATCAATGTTTGATACAGTGCAGGTGTTTTAGAAGTAAATAGAGATCTCATAGCCAATAACCTCCTTCAATCTTCATCCATCCATGTGTTGGGTTGTGTTATATTCTTTCCACGACTAGCCCATGTAGTTAACCAGGGGTTAGAAGGGGGGCAGAGCCCCCTGTTTGTTGCATAGCGGGAGGTCACTGGGGTTTGAGGCGTACCATAACCCCACTTTATGGGGTCCGGGGCAGCGTCCCGGAAAATTTTGGGTTTGGACCCTATGTTAGGTTGGGATGACCCACCTATGGTTTTGTGCATGATTTTCGAACATGTTTTTTTTGGACGCGATGGTTTTCGGTCCATGGTATTTGATGCTTCGACATGTATAAATATGTATTGTAACATTGAAAGGAACATAATGAAAAATAAAGCTAGTAGTCCCTGTTTTGGGATCCAGGGGAAAATATCTATGTATATGTGTTTTATGTGTTGTGCTCTCACATTATTTATTTTCTGTGTTTTAGAATTCGTATGCAGGTAATTTTTGTACAGGGTTAAAACCTACATTTGGTATCGGAGCAAATTTGGCTTCAAGGGGACGCCTTTGTTGCTGAGAGGTTTCGCTTGGGCTTGTGGTAGACCCCGTTCAGTGGGAGATCTATGAGATTGATTTTGGTGGTGAAAGAAGATGGCGAGCAGTGGAAAGATAGAGATAGAGAAATTTAATGGTCAAAGTTTTGAGTTGTGGAAACTCAAGATGGAGGATCTGTTGGTGGATGATATTAGTGGATTGTGGTAGATCCAGGTACTAAACCAATGGGAGTGACCGATGAAGAATGGAAGAAGTTGGATCGGAAGGCAAAGAGCACAATATGATCATGTGTCTCAGATTCAGTATTGCTGAATCTATCAGGGGAAGCTACAACAAAGGCTTTGTGGGACAAGTTAGGGACTTTGTACCAATCTAAGTCTCTGGTGAATAAACTGTTCATGCGGAAAAAGCTGTATAACCTGAGGATGAAAGATGGAGAATCGGTGATAGAGGATCTGAACAAATTTAATATTTTGGTAAGTCAGTTAGCATCTGTTGAAATTAAAACTTTAGATGAAGATAAGTGCATTAGTTTGTTGTGTTCTCTACCAGATTCGTGGGATAGTCTAGTTATTGCAATAGGTAGCAATGCAAATACCTTGCAGTTTGATGAAATAGTCTCAGCCTTGCTGACAGAGGAGATAAGATGGAAAAATATGGAGAGACAGAATGGTGATGCCTTGTCTATACGAGGACGGTCCCAGAACAGAAACAAAAATAAGTCATCGAGTGGGAGATCTAAATCTAGAGGGAGATCTAAATCTCCAGGAAAACCTATAAAGGTGGTGTGTTGGAAATGCAGAAAGGAAGGGCACTTCAAAAGGGACTATAAATCTAAACTCCTAACAAAGGAAAGGAATCTGATGAGGCTCCTTCTGCAGAGGCAAAAACCACCTCAGATGAAGGTGGGGATGTGTACTTGGCTTCTTCAAGTACACATGTAGATCATGAGGCATGGTTGATTGACTCAGATGCATCCTTTCACTTCACTCCCCATAGAGGGTGGTTCTGTGAGTATGAGAAATACGATGGTGGTGATGTCTTCGTGGGGGACGATAGGAAGGCTAGAATCATTGGTCGCGGAAAAGTAAAGTTGAAGTTGCAAGGTGGAAGGGTTAGAACACTTCCGGGTGTTCTACATATTCCTACATTGGCCAGAAATCTGATTTCTGTAAGCAAGCTAGATGATGCAGGTGCAAAAATAGTGTTCAAGAAGGACACTTGCAAAAGGGTTCGGGGAGCACTGGTATTGATGCGGGGAGTTCAGATTGGAAATTTCTACAAGATGAAAGGTAGCACTGTTATTGATGGGTGCAACAGTTCTGTGGTTCCTGAAAGTGGAGCAGAAAATCTAATGGTCTCTAGAGAAAGACCATGCTGTGGCAGCAAAGGCTTGGACATATTCGAGAGAAGGAACTTTGAATACTTCATGGTAAGGTATGGTAGAAGGCATGAGTAATAGCTATCTGGATTTTGATTTCTGTGAAAATTGTGTATATGGGAAGCAGAATTGGGTGAGTTTCCCCTCTGGTAGTAAGAGGGCGAAACAGATATTAGATCTTGTGCACAGTGATGTGTTTGGACTTGTGAAGGTTCCATTACTGGGTAAGTTTGTGTACTATGTATCATTTATAGATGAATTCTCAAGGAATACATGGATATATTTCCTTAAGAAGAAATCTAAAGTCTTTGACGGGTTTAAAAAATTTAAGGCTCTGGTGGAAAACCAGACAGAGAAGAAGATAAAGGTGCTGAGGGAAGATAATGGTGGAGAGTTTTGCAGTAAGGAATTTGAAGAGTATTGTAAGAAGTGTGGTATAGCACGGCAGAAGACTACTCCATATACACCTCAGCAAAATGGAGTTGCAGAAAGAATGAATAAGACGTTGATGGAAAGGGCAAGAAGCATGCTCAATGGTGCTAGGTTAGGATAGGAATTCTGGGCAGAGGTGGTGGATACTGCATGTTACCTGGTTAACAGGTCACCTTCATCAGCGTTGGAGGATAAACTCCACAAGAGGTATGGACTGGTAAGAAACCCTCTCTTTCACATCTGAGGGTATTTGGATGTGATGAATATGTACATGTTCCAAAGGAGAAATGAACCAGGTTGGATAGTAAATCTGAAAAGTGCATCTTTATTGTGTGTAAGGATGGTTTAAAGGGTTATAAGCTTTGCAACCCAGTAACAAGGAAGGATGTGTACAGCTGAGATGTGGTGTTCAGAGAGGTGAAAGATGTTATTAAACATGAAGTCCAACCAAAGGAACCTGAGAAGATAGAGTTTGAGCTAAAGGAGGAAGAATCAAACTCTACAATAGAGGAGGAATCAGAAGATGAAGAGCCAGAAAATCCAGCTGTGAGAAGATCAGTTTGAGAAAGAAGGCAGCCAAAAAGTTATAGTCCATCTGCTTTCTATTCAAATTTTGCTTTGTCTGTTACTGATGATGATCCCAGAACTATGAAGGAAGCAGTGGATTCAGAGGATGGAAAACTCTGGAAAGAGGTCATGGTCGATGAAATGGCATCTTTGCACAAAAATGAGGCTTGGGATCTAGTGGAGTTGTCGGCTAGAAGGAAACCCATTGGCAGCAAATGGGTGTTCAAAAAGAAGACAAATGCAGAAGGAAAAGTGGAGAAATACAAAGCTCGGTTGGTAGCAAAAGGTTATTCCCAAGTGCCAGGAATTGATTTTGGTGATATTTTTTCTCCTATTGCCAAGGTAACTTCTATTAGACTACTTTTATCTGTTGTCGCTGCTTTTGATTTTGAGGTAGAACAAATGGATGTGAAGACAACATTTCTTCATGGGGATCTGGAAGAGGAAATATACATGAAGCAACCTGAAGGCTTTGCAGTGAAGGGTAAGAAAGAACTGGTATGCAAGTTAAAGAAGTATCTCTATGGGTTAAAATAGTCACCAAGGATGTGGTATCTGAAATTTGATACATTTATATGGGGACTTGTCTTCACCAGAAGCAAAGCAGATCATTGTGTGTATTTTAAATTAATTAGTGACCGTGTTATTTATCTGGTCTTGTATGTGGATGATATGTTGTTGGTTGGAAATGACAAAGAAGTTATCCAGGATTTGAAGACCCAATTGTCCTCCAAATTCAACATGAAAGATCTTGGTGCTGCAAACTATATTTTGGGCATGGAAATTAAAAGAGATTGAGTAAATAGGAAGCTCTGGTTAAACCAGAGAAAGTATGTCGAGACAATATTGCAGAGGTTTAATATGCAGGATAGTAAACCGGTGAAGGTTCCTATTCCTGTAGGTGTGAGGTTATCTGCTGAACAGTGTCCGAAGACACAAGAAGAGGAAGAGGACATGTCCCGTGTTCCATATGCAAGTGCAGTTGGTAGCTTGATGTATGCAATGGTCTATTCTAGACCAGACACTGAACATGCAGTGGGAGTATTGAGTAGGTTTATGTCAAAACTGGGGAAGGAGCATTGGACAGTAGTGAAGCAGGTTTTCAGGTATTTGCGTGGCACTAGTGATTATGGTTTGTGCTACCAAGCAAGACCAGGATTGGACAGAGTGTTGGATATTCATGGCTTTGTTGATGTAGACTGGGCTGGAGATCTGGATCAGAGAAGATCTATAGGTGGGTATGTGTTTAACCTATTTGGAAGTGCAGTCAGTTGGATGAGTAAGAAACAATCTGTAGTGGCACTATCAACTACAGAGGCAAAATACATGGCAAACACTCATGTAAGCAAGGAAGCAGTTTGGTTGCAGAGATTGTTTTCAAGTATGGGGTTAGTACAGGAAGCTATAAGGGTAGACTGTGACACCCAAAGTGCAATTTTCTTAGCAAAGAACCCCGCATATCATTCAAAGACAAAGCACATTGATGTTCAGTATCACTTTGTGAGGGATATGATAGAAGACAAAAAGGTGTTGCTAGTAAAGGTGGACACTTTGAAGAATACTTTAGATGCATTGTCAAAATCTATGAGCTCTAAGAAGTTCTCTTGGTGTAGAGAAACAATGGGTGTTGTAGGGCTCGATAAATGACTAAGATCTCTTGTGGCCCCCTATGGAAAGAAAACAACAAGTGGGAGAATGTTGGGTTGTGTTATATTCTTTCCATGACTAGCCCACATAGTTAACTGGGGGTTAGAAGGGGGGTGGAGCCCCCCATTTGTTGCATAGCAGGAGGTCACTGGGGGTTTGAGGCGTACCCATAACCCCACTTTATGGGGTCCGAGGCAGTGCCCTGAAAAATTTTGGTTTTGGACCCTATGTTAGGTTGGTCAGACCCACCTATGGTCTTGTGCATGATTTTCGCACATGTTTTTTTTTGACACGATGGTTTTCAGTCCATGGTATTGGACGTGATGGCTTTTGGTCCATGGTATTGGATGCTTTAGCATGTATAAATATGTATTGTAACATTGAAAGGAACATAATAAAAAATCAAGTTGGTAGTCCCAGTTTTGGGATCCAGGGGAAATATCTGTGTATATGTGTTTTATGTGTTATGCTCTTGCACTGTTTATTTTATGTGTTTTAGAATTCGTATGTAGGTAATTTCTGTACGGGGTTAAAACCTACAGTGGCTTCGGGTAGGTCACTCTCAACAGTGGGAAACTGGTTGTCCTTCGGCAACTCCCCTACAGACTTGTTTATAGTGTCGTGCTCTCTTTCAACTGCTTGGAGCGCTGAGACTATGCTTTCTACAGTGAGTCAGGTGGTCGCACTACCTATGTGAGGCTTCAAGGCAACTTCCAGGCTAGTCCATGGGAACTCCTCAGTTTCCCTTGCAATAGTCATCGCCGTACGTTCTTCCTTATGTGGTGCACTCCCCTGGTTACTTTGTCTGGTAATGTGTGGTTGCAGCCATGGTAGCAGAGCCATAACTTCTCAGCAGAAAGCTTCTACTGCAGTCATACTTCGGCCCATATCTTGTCTTGTCATTCTTAGCCTATTGACGCAGCATGCTTGCACGGATTCGGTATCCAGTTCACTTTTCTTCCTTAGTCATACCCGGTCTTCAAGTTCGCGAAACTTACGGGTCCCCCGTCAAATGGCTTCTTGAATATGCATATGTTTGTTCTCACATGACTGCATAATCCCTTCATTATGGTCCTCGCATGCTGTCTCCATTATGGGATTTGTTGTATGGGGATTCTTCTCTAACGCTATGGCCTTAACTCTGCTCGTCGTCTTCGAAATCATTCCTGTGCTCAGGTTCTTGTGCATGGCCCTATAGGCCCATCGAACCATTGGTATGCGTAGGTCCCAATCAGTTCACCTCACCTGGTAAACCCTATTTAGTATTTTGCATACCTTCTGGAATGCTTCTATGTGGAACCTCTATGGGGCACGTCGTTTTTCCTGCTGTTGCGTCAGGTTCTGATTTTCGATCCTTAGTCTAGGATGTGCTTGCAGAGCACACGTCTGCACCCATTGACACAGGGGGGGGCGCAAGCTCCTTTGTCCTGGCTGCCTGGCTCTTGTTTGCCGTTGGGGGCTTTAAAATCGTAAGCACATTCGTTTTCAACATTCGCTCCAATTTACAATGGTCTTCTGATGTGTACTCCACCATCATGCGGGTGTTGCGCGCAACGCCCATTCCAGCACACCGTACTGTTGCTATTCTAGTACCACATTTTCAAATTTGTCCAGGAATTCATCCATCGCCATCACCCCATCGTAGGTTGGCAATTCCCTTACCTCTATTGTCACGCAATGTAGTGATCTAATCATCATGTTGCAATTTAGCGTTGTCACTTTGTATAACTGGTTGTGCCAGCATTCTACTTCTTCGTCTGAATCCGAAGTGCAAGAGCTATTGTGCTCCCATGAGATTCTCCCATCTGAAGTCGAGTTCACCTAATCCTGGTCTTGTGCTGTTTTCTGGTAAATACAATCCAGCTCATCGTTGCTTTCCACGTCACGCACTGGTTCGGTGTAGCGTGCTCCTTCGGCTAGGTCTAGTGGAACTACTACGCGTAGGGACTTTTTCTCAAAGATCATCTTCCGCTTCTTAAGGTTGATAACTACATTCATATCAGTGGCCTAGTCTATTCCTAGCAACGCAGGATAGGGATTGTTGTCATCAAAAATATCTATTACTTCAAAGTTCGTTTGTGTGCTTGCACCTTCGATATCGATTGTTACCCCTTGCAACCTCCCCATGGGAAAAATATTCTATTGGTTTTCCATTCGTAATTGAATAGGGGACCACTATAATGGATTCGGTATCTAGTTCACTTTTCTTCCTTAGTCATACCTGGTCTTAAAGTTTGCGAAACTTACGGGTCCCTCGTCGAATGGCTTCTTCAATCTGAATATGTTTGTTCTCGCACAACTGCATAATCCCTTCGTTCTGGTCTTCGCATGTTGTCCCCATTATGGGAGTTGTTGTATGGGGATTCTTCTCTAAAGCTATGGCCTTAACTCTGCTCGTCGTCTTCGAAATCATTTTCGCGCTCAGGTTCTTGTGCATGGCCCTATAGGCCCATCGAACCGCTGGTACCCGCAGGTCCCAATCAGTTCGCCCCACCTGGTAAACCCTATTCAGGATTCTGCATACCTTCTGGAATGCTTCTATGTGGAACCTCTGTGAGGCGTGTCACTTTCCCTACTATTGCGTCAGGTTCTGATTTTCAATCCTTAGTCTGGGATGTTCTTGTAGAGCACACGTCTACACCCATCGACACAGGGGGGCACGCAAACTCCTTCATCTTGGCTGCCCAGCTCTCGTTCGTTGTTTGGGGCTTTCAAATCGTAAGCACATATGTCTTCTGCATTCACTCCAATTTACAATGGTCTTCTAATGTGTACTCCACCATCGTGCGGGTGTTGCGCGCAACGCGCATTCCAGCACACCATACCGCTGTTGTTCTGGTACCGCATTTTCAAATTTGTCCAGGAATTCATCCATTGCCATCACCCCATCGTAGGTTGGCAGTTCCCTTACCTCTATCATCACACAATGCAGTGATCTAATCATCATGTTTCAATTTAGCATTGTCACTTTGTGCAACTGGTTGTGCCAACGTTCTACTTCTTCGTCTGAATCCGAAGTGCAGGACCTATCATGCTCCCACAAGATGCTCCCATCTGAAGTTGGGTTCACTCGATCCTGGTCTCGTGCCGTTATCTGGTAAATACAATCCATCTCATCGTCACTTTCCTTGTCGCACACTAGTTCGGTGTAGCGTGCTCCTTCGGCTGGGTCTAGCAGAACTACTATGCGTAGGGACTTTTTCTCGAAGATCATCTTCCGCTTCTTCAAGTTGATAACTACATTCATATCAGTGACCCAGTCTATTCCTAGCAACGCAAGATATGGATTTCTGTCATCAACAATATCTATTACTTCAAAGTCCGTTTATGTGCTCGTGCCTTCGATATCTATTGTTACCCCTTGCAACCTCCCCATGGGAAAAATATTCTGTTGGTTCGCCATTCATAATTGAATAGGGGACCATTTTAATGTGAGCTTGCCCATGCATTCCCATGTTTTCTTTGGTAACACATTCGCGTCCGATCCCAGATCTAGGATGACCTGATCCATTTCATACTCACCAATCTGCATAGTCAACCTCATCTCCCTTCCAGTGCGCAATGTATGCTTCCCTAGTTTCTAGACTACGCACGGTTCTACTGACCCTGTGCACTTGGTGATCAATTCTTGTAGTCCCTTAATTGCCTTATTGTCGCGCAGCAGTTTCATGGACACAGTTTCATGCATGTGTCCAAAAAGGTAGTAAGCATAGAAGTATCCATCCCTGGCTTTGGTTGATCCTTACTACCTGAAGTAGAGGCCTTCGCGAAGCTCTTCTTAGCTTCCATGAATGTCTCCTTTGTGTGTTGTAGGTCAAACTCAAGTTCCTCTGTAGGAGCCTTGCGAACCCATGTATCGTCCTCGGGCTGCTTCCCCTTATCCGCCCCTGTGGTTGCATCGCTTCTGAGCATCATGTTCACAGTTGGGTCTTCTTCGCACAGTTCATACCTCATCATTTGGATATTCTGAGTTGGAGGAGGCTAGAGTACCCCTTTCTCACGCATCTATGCAATCAACATAGGACAATCTATCATTTCATGATCGAAATGAGCACAATATGAACAAGATATTCTCGTTAGGTTTGTGCAATCACGAGTGTAGTGCCCTGGTCCTCCGCAATTGTAACAAATTAACTGTCTGCGGCCCCTTCCTGGTCCCATTCCCCCTCGTTCCTGACCTCGCACCTAAAATCCAGTGCACACCATCCCCATAGCTGGGTTGAGGCCTCGCATTTTTGTCTACATTCTATAGGCCGGGGTCTGCTCCATCGTTAACTCGTAGCTATGACAAGT
Organism: Pinus tabuliformis; assembly: GCA_031772625.1. Taxonomy (NCBI): domain Eukaryota; kingdom Viridiplantae; phylum Streptophyta; class Pinopsida; order Pinales; family Pinaceae; genus Pinus; species Pinus tabuliformis. The sequence continues at coordinate 851,370,493 of CM062820.1, read as the reverse complement.
GCACTCGTCATGGCTTACTGACCTGTAGAAATTACAAAACAACTGTTGTGGAGTCTGTGTATACTTTTGCAACAAATGACAATTATCTTTTGTGTGTTTTCCTCCTATTTGACCCTAACGCAGGTGTCACAGTCGGGCCCTGCCTGTGCCTCCTGTCTCAATGACATTGACCCCCCTCCTGCCAAGTAGTTCATGAATACTGGACAGTGGTCCTTGTCATGGCCCTAGCCTTTGCATTTTATGCACCACACTTCCTCACACACCTCTGGCCACGGTGCTCTATCTTGCTTCAAGATCTGCATTTCTAGGCAGAGATTCTATAGTTGCACGTGGATTTGTTGAACCCCCAGCCCCGGATCCTATATCGGTGTCTCATGCAACCTCATCACCATTTCCAATGCTTTAGCATGGGTAGAAAGTTTTTGTTGTGACAACTCCTTCCTTAGGTGCGGTGTTGGGGATGCCACAAACCATGCGTGATGATGTGCATCCGTGAGCGTCATATTAGCCTCACAGATCATACTCTTCAGTCACTGATCCAGATCCTAGGGGGTCTCGCCTGGAAGCATCGCGATCTCTTTAAATTTGATGATTGACTGTGTCTTTGATTTCGGCTGGCTAAATTCTCTGTTCAGCGCATTCTAGATCTCTGCTATTCCTGCATTTGGGTGATCATTAGAGTGCTTGATATACCATGTCAACGCGCGATCCTGCAGCACACTCACCAATGTAGCCTTCTTAATGTTGTCATCTGTGACCCCTTGCGCTTCCCACACTTCTCTTACCACTAACCAGAAATGGTCCAGATCCTCATTCCCTACTCCTTTAAATACGGGTAGCTTGATGGCACTTGACATGCTGAAGTGCGGGGAGTGGGTGGAGATGGGGGTGAAGGAGGTGAAGCGGGTGGTGGCATGGGTGGAGGTGGTAACTGCGGAATATGCTTCTTTATCAACCGAACCACACTTCTTGGAGAGAACCGAGTGAGATCTTCCTCACTCTCTCGCAATGGTGAAATTAATGGTCTGTTTTCTAATTCCCCGCTATCTTTGTAGATATTCCGCTCTGTGTTGTCCTAAACATTAATGTATTCGCATAACCCACTTTTCACATAACAACATCTTAATCCAGGTATTCAGAGATTTAATATACTTACCTCGTGGTCCTTTGAGAAAACGTCGTTCTGCTTCGTTGTAGCTCACAATTATGTCTATCGTGAACTCAGTGATGAATCCCCATATTATCTGGTCGAGCTAGTGTTCCACAACTCTCGTGATCTTGTCTTCTGATGCCTCTAGTCTGAACACTAATTCCGTAGTCCACACTATGGGTTGGTCGATCTTACACCTTCCCTGGCTGTCGGCTAATCTCATGATCCACTCATACAGGTTAGAAGGAAATGATGCAAAGAAAATCTCGTGGATTTCCGTATACATGTAGAGATCCAGCCACCTTTTCTCAGATACTTGCGGAGTTCTGTTTTCCTGTGTCGTGAACTTGTGAATATTTTTTTCCAACCACTCTTCAATTTCTTTCTTTGCTGGGTTCCAGTGTTCCAACATTGGACATCCCTTAGGTAGATCCCGGTCCCAACAATAGAACCATTTATTGGCTATGTGGGGATTGACCCAGGTTCTGTAGTGAGTTTAGCCAAGAAAATCTCTATACTACCAGCCCTTTCGGCAACAGTCCATGGAGCGCAGACTGAGGTCTCACCCAAGGTAGTATGGGAGGGTGCTGGAACCAGGTTTCCACACCCTAGGGATGTCTTGATGAGGGAGATCGGTACTTGATTCAACCTCCGCGCTTACTAGCATACGTGTACCCGCAAACTTATGGTGTTTTGTGAGACTACCTTCATGTGGCTCCCGCCATAGTGCGACCAGTGTTAATTACCCAAGTCTTACTTAGTTAGAGTTTGTTCATTAATTACTAAGAAGATCCTCATTCATAAGCATACATATAAGTGTGTGCAGATAAATAGACAGATATCATCAACACATAACATTCAATTACAAATCTATGAACTAGATGCACAAAATGTCAAACCAACTGATCTTTATTATGGATGCCTTCAAAGTTTGATCTTGTACAAACTCAACTCCAACCTGTGCACTCAGCTGTAGGGGTTCACGCACTCAGCTGCGAACTCTACTAGGCCTTTGTGCACTCAGCTGCAGAGCCTCTACCTACTACTACGACCTGATACACTTGATATTCACCTCTATCTTCTAACCATGCCTTCGCATATATCTATTACTTCTCAAAACTCTCCAGATTAACTCTTACACTTAGAGCCTTGCTCTATTTATACAATCCCATGGTCCGTGGACCATGGGTAGGCTGCCACACTTTACATTAAATTACATTATTTTAGGGTAGACAACCCTAGAATCTCGCACTCCGCACCCACATTTTGCGGGGTCTTTACATTACATTTACCAAAACTCGGGCTTTAAGCCCCAAAAACTTGCTATGGGGGGATCTGCTACCCAACAAGGTTGTACGGGTGAAGTTGGAGGTGAGGGTGATAAAGTTGGAGGTGGTGTGGGCAAAGGTGGTATTCGTGGGAATCCTTGTCTTATTAATTGGATATCACTTCATGGAGAAACCTTCACTATCCCTTCTTCATCACCTCGTGGAGGTGAAATCAAGGGACTATACTCTGGACCCTTTTTTCCTTCGTTCCTGTAATTTTTTTCGCTTCACATAGTTCTGAACATCAAAGTAGCTGCATGACTCATTTTCACACAATAGCATTTTAATCCAAGTATTCAAATATTTTATGTACTTACCTCATAGTTCTTTTAAAAAAGTGTTGCTCTGCCTCGCTATAGCTAACTAAGGCGTCGACCGCAAATTCAGTCACAAATCCTCATATGACGCGATCAAGTCAATGATCGACAGCATGGGAGACCTTATCCTCCAATGCTTCCAACCTTTTCACTAGCTCTGGGGTCCACACAATAGGACTGTCACTTTTCCACCTTCCTTGGCTATTTTCTAGCTTTGCAATCCACTCGTATAGCTCGATAGGGAGGGAGCAAAAAAGGATCTCGTGGATCTCTGTATATAGGTATCTGTCCAACCACTGTTCTTTTGTCAGTCATGGGTTTCTATTCTCTTGTGCCGTGAATTCATGGATCTTTCTATCCAACCAGTCTCCAATCTCCTTCTTAGTTGGATTCCAGTGATACGACATCACAAATCTCTTATGCATATTTTGGTCCAAGCAATAGAACCATTTGTTGGCTTAAGGGGGCCTGACCCAGGTTTAGTGTTGATTAGCCAAACAAATCCCTACACTACTGGCCCTTTCGGCATCAGCCCGCGGAGCGCATACCAAAGTCTCACCTGAAGCAGTATGGGGGGATGCTGGAACCAAGTTTCCGCACCTTAAGATGGTTGCCATGTCATTTGATTTCTTATATCCCTGGCTTCACGCAGGTGATCTCTCTCTAGGGCTTGTAAGACAAACCCTCTATTTTGGCTTTTAATACCTTCGCGAAAGTATACAATCAACCTCCAGGCAACCCTAACCTATGGCTCAGGTACTTTTGTACTATTATGGAAATGCACCGTGCAGATTCCTCAATTACCATAAGTGATTTTCTTATCTTGACGAATACTTAAAGTTATCACCGCGTAATAAAATATTCATAATTGCGTTTAATTATTCAATGTAATTGCATTCGTTCATGCATCTTATAAGCATAATAAAGGAAATTCATACATAATATATTCAAACCCATAAAAAAAACAAAGGCATAGAAATTGCAGAATAATTCCTTTTATTAATATCTCCCAAGTGTCTACAGTCTCTGTCCACCCTGCGCACACAGCTACAAGGGTCTGCGCACTTAGCTACGGACTTTGACCCTAGGCCCCTGCGCACTTAGCTGCAGAGCCTCTACCTATGCTACAATCCAAGACTTAGATTTCTTTCTCTAAGGCTATGACTCTCTTACATGTTGCATCTTCCAAACTACTTAGAGCTTAGCTCTTTTTACACAATCCCATGGTCCACGAACCATGGATAGATCTCTTACAGCCGACTTTACTTTACAAAACTAAGGGCGCACTACCCTTTGAAACATAACATCTTCATGCTCCGTGACCAAAAAATGTGGACTCTTTACAATAATATTAAAAAAATTGACTTAAACATGGGCTTTTAGCCCCAAAAATGCCCTTGGGGGATCTCGCTCCCAACACTTTGAGGTAATTGTGAAGCCAGGACGTTTGGATGTAGGACCTGACCATTTGCCGTGCATTGAAATAGGGGAGGAGCCTACTAATTTGGAGGAAGGGATGCCCATTGCACAACTCTTCATGGTACGCATAGTGGATAATCATTTTGCAGATATTATCCACTTTTTGACTACAAGGACATCTCTAGAAGGATACACCATCCAACAAAAGAAAGAGTTAGTAGTGCACGCGATAGACTTCTCAGTAATTGCAGGACATTTATATAAGATGGGTTCAGATGAGATAATCCGACAGTATGTGCCTAATTTTGAATGAAATAACATCCTTGTTGAAGCTCATGGAGGAGCTGCGAGAGGACATTATGCAGGAAAAGTGACATTGCAGAAGATTTTATGCGCAGGGTTGTGGTGGCCTACATTACATAAGGATACCACATCATATTGTAGGGCATGCGATGCATGTTAGAGAATAGGCAGGCCATCATGGAGGGATGAGATGCCATTAAATCCTTAGGTTTCATTGCAACAATTCGAGAAATGGGCAATTGACTTTGTAGGACCAATTCAGCCCTCGGGCAAGAAGATGGGAGAGCACTATATCATCATCGTGACAGAATACCTAACTAGATGTGCAAAGGCACAACCTGTGAAAGATTGTATAGGAGCCACAACAACTAAATTCTTGTTTGAGTACGTGTTAACCAGGTTTGGCTACCCAAAAGTGTTGATGAGTGATCGCAATATGCATTTCCTCAATGAAACGACCAATACGTTGACATAATAGTTCTAGGTGTATCATTAGAAGAGTACACCGTATCATCCTCAAGCTAATGGAATAGTTGAGGCCTTCAATAAGATATTGGAGAATGTGCTGACAAATATTTGCAACGTGTAGCGAAATGACTGAGACGTACGTGTACCGACAATGTTGTGGGCTTACAGGACTACTTGCAAAAAGCTAACATGTCAGAAAACTTTTCCGTTGGTCTATGGTGTAGAAACTTTGATGCCCATGGAATATATTGTGCCTAGTCTCCGCATAGCATCTTTCACGAGAATGGTGGACCGTAGAGCCTTGGAATAATGGCTCATGTAGCTAATGGAGCTCAAAGAAGACAGATTCTTGGCTGCATTCCATCAGTAAGTCCAGAAGGAATGTGAAAAAGGTTGGCACAATCAACACATCTATCTATGTACATTCAAGGTAAATGATCTAGTATTATTATATGATAGTAAGTTCACTAAGTTTCCAAGAAAGTTTCATACGCACTGGCTGGGGCCATATGTCATCGAAGAGATCACAGATGGGGGCGCGGTTCAGCTCACAAAGCTAAACGGAGAAAATTTTCCAGGAAAGGTGAATGGAAGCTGATTGAAGCCGTATACAGGAGATACATCTCAATGACTATATGATGGCATGATAGTCTTAGTGCTCCAGGCAGCTGCAAGGAAGTGTGGGACGATAAACTACATTGCTTGGTTTTGGGGACTACTTGATTGAGGGGCTGCGCAAAAAAGGGTGATGTCACATTACCAAAAGCCACACAAAGGGAGCTACGTTATGGAGGGATATACTGTGAAACATAGCCAGGAAGTGACCATTAGAGTCACTGTTCATGATTTGATAGCCCAAAGATGGTTAAGAGGAGTGGGTGGGTGGAATTTAAGGCTGAAATATTTGGAGATCTTCCACCAAATCAATATTAATAGATGGATTTTGGGGGGAACAGTTGAATTTTAATTCAAATTCTCCTATAAATTGCTTGTGCTGGTCTAGCAGAGAACACTTTTTACCCTTAGAGTTTTTGACCTGTGTTGTCCATTGCTTATGAATCATAAGTTCTTTGAAAATTTGGTCACAAGCCCCGCATTTGATCATTTGCTCGAGTTAACTCGTAAATTCATTTGCAACACCATGTTAGGACCAAGCCCCGCTGAGACTGCAAGCATTAGAGGAACTATCGCCTCTGAAGGAGCTGCTCTAGAGGTTGTGAGCATGGAGGCTCCTGCTCCTGTTCTTACGGCGCTGAGGTCACCTAGGCCGAAGCCTACACTTGTGTGAGAGACCCAAAAGTCGAAGAAAGACAAGTAGAATAGGCCAGTGCCAGTGCGCGAGTTGCCTAGGAAGCATTCTGCTGCCTAGACACAGAAGAAGGACAAGCAACCTGAGAAGGTTGTAGATTTGAGAGTTTGAAGAGGGCACTGAAGATATAGATGCTGAGAGCGCGAAGCCCATCACCAAGTTACCAGAATATATCCCTCCACATAAAGGGAAGGAAAAGGTCACCAAGGACCCCGACCCAAAGAAATTCATCATTCACACGCCCTTATTACCAGAAAAGATAACCTTCAAAGGTCCGCGCCTAGCACGGGTTCCCATTTTAAAGATGGAAGATTGGGACCTAGTTGACCATGAGAGGTCCCCCCACCTTGCGACAAAGAATTATATGAGATGAGTGTATTACAAAGACTCAGGTGTTACTAAGTTGGATTTAGTTGAATTGATCTGCGAAGTAGAGCAATCTAGGTTGTTGAACTTGTTGTGGGTGCCCCACTACCACCACTTTAACATTAATACCACCTGCATATGGCAGCTTCTTACTCTAGTGCACAATGAGTGCTTATGGATTGGTGCACCTATCCCTATCATGGATATGCTCATCCATAGGATCACGTACCTGCCACATGAAGGTTTGAATCCAGCCAAAGCGTTTTCTATAAAGACAAGCGAGAGAGACTTGGTAGAAAGGATGAAAAATAAATTTGAGCTTATTAAGAAACCATGCGGCTACTCCATAACATCCATCAACGATCTCGTGTTGAAGATTTCCACTCAGATACTAGCTAGAAAATTTATGAGGAAGTTCCACGCGGACGAGGTTCTGATGCCTGTGATCTCATTAGCTGCATAATGCATGGAGGGTGTGCAGTTTAACTAGTCGTGCTATTTATGTAGTGAGTTCCTTGTGAATTTCCATGAGGCCCAAGATGAGAGAAAGACCTTCCAATACATGTGGTTGTTGCTCTCCATTGTGCTGGTTACTTGGGAGGTACTGAAGGACAACTAGTTTCCTCCACTAAAGGTAGGATTACCGGAGGCTGCATAGTTTTCCTCCCTCTGGGCCACGAAGGACCCCGCGCAGGTCACAGAAATAAATATTTTTTGGGTATTGATGGAATCGATCTTCTGCATGGCCATCAACTTGTGCCCAAGGTTATCCCCAACCTTGTATGAAAAACTGTTTGAATATGCTGAGTTCAAGGCAGAATTCCACCGCGTTTACATTCAGGCATGGAAGGACCCTCAGCAGAACTGGTTTGATCTGCCATATCTCGTAACTGATGATGCCATACAGGAAGTGATCAAGTTTTGGCCAACAGATTGGCACACTCCATCCGACTTGGCCGCAAGTACCAAAAAAGGCACGGGGAGCTCAGTGGAGAAGAAGTGAAAGGATGTAGCAAAACAGGAAGCACAAAAGTTGGCAACGTAGTAGAAAAAAGAATTCGAAGAGAAGGCTCGAATAGAAAAGGAGCATGCCGCAAAGGAATAGGTTGAACAAGAGCAACACAATTCTGAGTAGAGTGAAAAATCTCCTTTGCCTGACACCGAGGTGGAGGAGTAGTCAATGCAGGGCGGTGGAGGCAATGAAGGGCAGAGAACCCCATTCCAGGTAAGGAAGCATAAAGAACAGCATCAGGGGGGTTCCTGGAAGAAGACAAAGTCGGGTAAAACATAGGTGGATCCCATCACATTGATGGAGGGAAATCTCGATGAGATCAAGGAAAAAGTGTGTGACACTACCACTGAACTGTTGCAGTAATTCAAGCAACAATACATGCAATCATTGGGAAATGTTCAGAAGGATCTGCATGAGCTTTAGATCCAAACTAGAAGAATACAGGTGGGCGTAGGACAAGTGAGCGCCGCATAGACGAGCCTGGCACTGGGGACCAGTTAGGTTACAAAATTGGTTAGGAGAGTGGACTTAATGATAATTTCTCTACCAGAAGGGTCCTTGAGCATGGAATCGGTCAATGAAAAGATCATATTTTGCACCCTCAAGAACATCAACCTCAATATTACAACACTCCCTAATGATTTTCTTCATGCGTTGTAGACATGAGTGATAGCAGAACTGAGACCTCGAGAGCAACACACTCTAAGTTTAATAAGCGAGTACCAAGTAAACAATGAGAAAATGTTCATCGAGAAGACGTAGGACCTGAAGGAAAGGGATACAATCCAGGTGTAGAGAACCCAGTTGCTAAAGCGTGCAAAATAGTGCCAGAGTTGCACATACCTGAGGATGCATAACCAGAGACCATGATCAGGAAACTAGCTGCGGGTGTTCGCGATGAAAAGGTAGAGGTGGCGAGAGTTCAATTTGAACTCAATATGAAAATCATGGAGCTGCAACTAAAGTCATAGCCTTTGACTATGCCCAAGGTCAGGGAAAAGCGCAGAGCCACCATTAAGGAACGGATGGATACTGTGGATTCCCTAGTCGTGGATTGCACAACTTTGATTGAACAGAAAATGGAGTTGGTAACGACCTTGCAGGAAGACCCCAACCCGCAAAAATTAAGTCTAGATATCCGTGAACTACAAAATCAGTATGATGAGGTTAGGGTGACAATGCACTCAATTTATATAGTGTAGTGCGTTACCAAGTTGCTAGAAGGGAAGAAACTCCTCAGATAGGTGGAAGCCGTGTAGAAAAAAGAAGCAGTGCTTAAGTCCAGGTTGGGTCCTTTGTTGGAACAAGCCTACCAAGTCTCAACCAACATCTAGGAGAAACTGACGAACCTGAAACTCACACAGTAGAAGATCAAGCTGGTCGGTGAAGGACCAACCATGAAGCAACTTGTTGAACAAGTGAAGCAGGCAGCAACACAAAGTGCGGATGAAGTAACAATTGTGTAGGTGGAGCTAGGGGATCTTCGTATCAAGATCACTACACCAGCTGAGTGACTCGAGGGCGAGTCATGACCTTTGTGTTGGGGGCCCGTTGGGATGGGGTACCTTGGGTCAGTTTTGGGGCAAAAGCCCAAGTTTTGATGTAAAGTATGATAAAAATATGTAAAGTCTCCGCGAATTGTGGATGTGGAGTGCGTAGTTAGTTAAGAGTCAAAAAGGTTTTTTACCATCATTTATGTAAAGGTGAGTCGGTTCTTGAGATATACCCATGGTCTGCAGACCATGGGATTTTATAAATAGGTGTGTCTTAGAAATTCTAAGGCAGATCTATGTCTTTGTCTATGGGTACAACAGAAAGAGTCTAGAGAGCTCACGCTGAGAAGTAAGTCCTAGAGGGGGAAAGGCTCTGTAGCTGAGTGCGCAAAGGCCTAGAGTAGCGTCTGCAACTGAGTGCGTGGACCCCTGTAGCTAAGTGAACATGGAAGTTTTGAGTTTGTAAAATTATACTAAAGATCAATAAAGAAGACTTTTGCAGAAATTCTTGTGTTTTATCTCAGTTTTGTTATTTATGATTGCGATATATGCTGTGATGAATGATTTCTTTATGAAATAATTATGTATTGATGCGCGAATTTACTGGATCTGTCTTATTAAATGAACAAAAATAATGTTAAGTGATTACACGAGGATCATAACACTTTCTGTTAGGTTTATCAACACTTAGGTAGATCTGAGTGCATATTAATCTAAGGATAACCTACAATGTTTGCAAATGACTAATTCATTTGTTCAGGGTCTGAAAAAGCTAGTCATAGACCTTCGCGAAGTTCATAAGGCCGTTCGAAGGGAATTGCAATACCAAGCCCTAAGGAATTATAGATTGGCATGGAGGTAGATCTAGGCATAAAAGGACATCACACTGATCTCTGGGTGCAGAAAATTAGTTCCATCATTCCCCCATACTACTTTGGGTGAGACTTCAATTAGTGCTACGTGGATTGATGCCGAAAGGGCCAGTTGTGTAGGGTTTTGTTAGGCGCAACTAACTCTAAACCTGGGTCAGGACCCACTAAGCCAACAATACTAATAATGAAGATGTAGGAAAAGAAAGTTCAAACACCTATGTAGAATATCCAAATGATGAGAGAAGATCATCTCAAAGAAGAGCCTATCATTAATATTGTGACGTGAAGCAGCATAGCCACTAGAGAAGATAAAGGGAAGCAGCGAGAGACTGAAGGATGGGTACACAAGGCTGCTGAAAAGGAATGTGGATTTGACCTGGGCCACACAAAGGGAGTTTTTATGGAAGCTAAAAAGAGCTTCGCAGAAGCTTCTACCTTAGGAAGTCAGGAGAAGTCTGGCGGAAACAATAGTGCATAGGACGTAGACCCTTCGTTGTTAGCGACATATTTGAAGACTTATATGAAGCTTATAAGGGATAGAAAGGTAGTGGAAGGGCTAAAGGAATTAATAGATAATTGTATGGGTAAAAGTAAAACTCCTCCAGAATATCACGCAGTATACAAAGTGAAAAAAAGAAAGAAGTGAATAGGTCGCGAGATGAGACTGACTGCGCAAATTGGGGAGTATGAGATGGATTAGGTAATTCTCGGTTTAGGATTTGTTGTGAATTTTTTATTGAATAAAATGTGGGAAATAATGGGGATGCCTCCACTACAATGGTCTCCTATCCCGCTACGCATGGAAAACTAGAAAAAGATCATTCCTATAGGGTGCCTATATGGAGTCACGGTAGATATTGAAGGAGAAAGCGCCTTCGCTGATTTTGAAGTGATCAAAATAGTTGACGATAGTAACCCTTACCCTGCGCTATTAGGAATTGGTTGTGCTTTTGATATGGATGCAATTATTAATCTAAAAAAGAACATAATAACATTCAGAAGAAAGGAGCTCTAGGTCATTGTTCCATTGGTTCCAATTGAAGGTGCATGATATACCGAACTGGTCCGCAATTACAAGGAGGAGGAAGATCTTGGTCAGATTTATAAGATCACTATGCACGATGAGGACTGGATAAACCCTACAACGGATGGATATATCACATGGGATAGGGATAGTTCCTACACTTTAGATTCTGATGAAGAACTTGAGCATCAACAGAACCAATTACATGAAGTCTCCTTGCTGAGCTATAATATGCTGACAAAATCACTTTGATGAATATCCACTAAGGTGCATAAATTTCCTTATTATGATGGTTTAGAAGATGTTAATTTATTTTTGGACAAGTTTTAAAGGGATGTGCCAGAAGCGCATCAGTTCTAAGCGCTAGATCTGGCACTGTGAGCTATGCCTGCCCATTGGTGGGGTATGCATAAGGACAACTTCGCTGATTGGAAGGAATATAAGTGAATAATGAAGCTGAGGTTTGGGTATGCTAATACCCATATGATGGAGAAATACACTGGGAAGGACGATCCACGTGAAAATCTGGCAAGATGGACTCAAGCATGGGGAGAGGAACCGCAGTCGGAATGGGTTCACATCTTTTGTCACACTTTGGATACCATCCCAATGAACTGGTACTTGGAAACTGAGCTGCGACATGGGACAATTGAATGGGATATCCTGAAGGAAAGATTCTTATTAACTTTTAACTTTGAAGATGGATTTCAATGTATTGATGAGGCAATCCAAGAAATCAAAGCAACGATCTTCAAAATAACTAAGGAACTGGTACCATGGGTTTAGCCAGATTGGAATACCTAGTTGCATCATGTGCTGGAATGTTATAATGTAACTATAGAAGAAGACAAAGATGACCCTCGAAACATCAATATCCTTGAGTCCGAAGTACAGTGCAAGGTCAAGGGACCCAAAGCAACAATCCATGACATATCATAACCTTTAAAGACTAAGCAGGTAAATATGGGATCAAACGTGCAACTGAAGTTTGCTAAGATAGGTGAATATTGGGATGAAGATACAATTGATAAGGTCGCAGAGTTGTTGCGCGAGTATTAGGATTTGTTACCCACCAAGTTCTCGAATATAAATGGGATAGTAGGGGATTTTGGCATCATGAAGATTACTTTGACGCCAGAAGCAAAGCCTGTAAAGTAGCACCACTACCGATTAAATCCCAAGTATAAGGAAAAGGTGCGCAAGGAGTTGGATAAGATGCTAGAAGCTGGGATCATTGAACCTATGGAGGAATCAAACTAGGTAAGTCCCATGGTAGTCTAAGAAAAGAAGCAACATGATGAAATTCAAATATGCATAGACTTGAGGAAGTTAAATTATGCATGCATCCATGACCCATTCCCTATGCCATTCATAAACGAGGTGCTGGAAAATGTTGGAGGGCATGAATCCTACTCGTTCACTGATGAGTTCTTAGGGTACCATCAGATCAAGATCGCACTAGAGGATCGAAGTAAGACCACCTTCGTGATAGAATGGGGTTGTTTTCAATATACGGTAATGCCTTTTGGGCTAAAGAATGCGCCTACAATCTTTTCAAGAGTGGTAATTGCGAATTTTAAGGAATTCATCCACAAGTTTTTAGAAGTATACTTTGATGATTGGACCGTATTTAAGTTGGTAAAGCGCCATGATGCTAGTCTGTGCCTTATTCTGGATACCTATCGAAGACATCAAATCACCCTTAACCTGAAGAAGTGCATACCTTATGGAATATCGCAGGGTCATGTGGTTTGCAAGTAAAGATTGATGGTAGACCCTGCCAAGTTAGATGTCATTGTTAATTTGGAGGCCCCAAAGAATGTAAAATAGTTGCGTGCAATGTTGGGTCATACTGGATATTATAGAAAGTTTATCAAGGTGTATTCTCAAATAATTACGCTAATGGAAAGTCTGTTGAAGAAGGATGCAACATTCTGCTAGGACAAATATTTCCAGAACAATTTAAATATTTTTAAGGAGAAAATGGTCACCACGAACATTCTGGTGTTCCCAGATTGGAAAACATAGTTTCATGTTCATGTGGACGCATCTTGTTTGTGCTAGGTGTGGTGCTAACCCATCCAGGCGAAGGTGATATCGCTCATCCTATAGCATTTTCGAGTAGGAAATTGTCAAAAGCAGAGAAGAACTACTCGACTATAGAGCGTGAAGGGCTATCAATGGTGTACGTGCTACAAATATTCCGACACTATCTATTAGGGGCACACTTCAAAATGTATATAGACCATTATTCTCTAAAATAACCAGTCAATAAGCCTATTTTGGGGGGGGGGAATATTTTCATATGGTTGTTTCTATTCTAGGAGTATGATTTTTAGGTGATCATGAAACCCGAATGCCTGAATGCTGGTCTTGATCACCTATCCAAGATTGAGAGTGGTGATGAGCCTACAAGTTTGGAGGAAAGGTTGCCTGATGCGCAACTCTTTGCTGTTCAAATCACAGATGATCACTTTTATGATATAATTCAATTTTTATCTACTGGAACAACCTTAGAAGGATATTCGACACAACAAAAGAAGGAATTGGCAGTTCGTGCGGCCGACTTCTCTGTGATTGCTGGACACTTATACAAAATGGGCTCCGATGAGATCCTACACAGATTTATCCTATAGTATGAATGATCAAGAATTTTGGCAAAAGTGCATGCTGGAGTAGTGGGAGGACACTATGTCGACAGAGACCACACAGAAGATCCTACACGCAAGACTTTGGTGGCCAACAATGCATAAGGACTCAAAGGTGTATTGTAGGGCATGCAATGCTTGTCAAAGGATGGGGAGACCATCATGAAGGGATGAGTTTCCATTAAATCCGTAAATAACCTTGTAGGTGTTTGATAAATGGGCGATAAACTTTGTGGGTCCAATTTAGCCACTAGGGAAAAAGTCCAGGGTGTGATACATTATTACAACAACTGAATACTTGACATGGTGGGAGGCGGCACAACGAGTCAAGGATTGTAGCGTAGCTACAACTGTGAAGTTCATCTTTGAGTTTATTTTGTCCCAGTTTGGTTGCCATAAAATTCAAATGAGTGATAGGGGAACACACTTCTTAAACAAAACTATTGCTACAATGCTTGAGGAATTCCAGGTATACCATCAGAAGAGTACGCTCTATCACCTTCGATATAATGGTACGATATAAACCTTAAAAAAAATCTTGGAAAGCACTTTGACAAAGGTTTGAAACACAAAGTGGAATGACTAGGATGTGTGCATACTGGCAGTCCTTTGGGCCTATAGGACCACTTGTAAAAAGTTGTGACGCCAAACCCCTTTCTGACTGGTATATGGGTAGGAGGTTGTAGTTCCCATGGAATACATCATGCCAAGTTTGTGGATTGCAACATTAATAGATATGGTTGATCGTGACACTATGGAGGATCATCTCACATAGATGGTAGAACTAGAAGAAGATCGTTTCCTATAAGGATTTCATCAACAGGTGCAAAAGGATCGCGAAAAGGCATGGCATGATTGCCATATAAAACAATCCACCTTCCAAATTAATGATTTTGTATTGCTATATGACAAAAAATTTACAAAATTCATGGGGAAGTTCAAATGAATTGGCTTGGACCATATGTCATAAAATAAATTACAGATGGTGGCGCAGTTCAACGCACAAAGCTGAACGGGGAATTGTTTCTAGGAAAAGTCAATGGAAGTTGATTGAAGCTATACAGGGGTGATCCCACCCCTGCGCAATGACTATATAATGGTGGGATAGTCTTAGTACTTCAAGAAGCTGCAAGGAAGTACGGGACTATAAACTACACTGCCTAAAAGTGGGAAAGATGAAGCAAGAGGGATGCACGATGAACATAAGTTAGGCATAGAGGGGAGTTGCACCACAAGGCTTGGTGCCACTCAGCCTGCTAAAAAAATGACTATTGGAAGCACTGTAGATGATTGGATGGAAAAATTTCCATTGAAAGGAGCGGGGAAGACACATTTATGTAGCATATCTTTGGAAATCTTCCACCAAAGATGCATTAATGATCGAAAATTGGAGGGAATGGTTGGATTTGAATTCAAAATCATCTATAAATATGGCATGCTAGCCCGCATTCGAACACTTTTCTTCATGACAGTTTGTATTGAGATTTTACCCCATCAGATGCGGGCGCAGGTACAAGCATGGCTACAGAGGATACCACCACGCAGACGATAGCAATAGAAAAATAGAAGGAATCACAGAACGCTACCATCCGAGAGAAAGCTGCGCAACAGAAAGAGGTTGTTGCTAGAGAAAAGGAAGTGACAAACAAATAATGCATAGCTCGCACAACTAAAACGTCATAGACCACCATAAACATTGAAGAGTCCGATACATAGCAAACATAGAAACAAGAAGAAATAGAGGAAGAAGAGGGAGGGGCACAAAGCAGGGAACCCCCTTCGTGGTAAAGAAGCGAATGAAGCAGACATTCATGGGGCCATGGAAGAAACAAAAATCTGACTGAGCAGCCGGGGCGAACCATTTAGTCCTTATTGAGGGGGAATTGGATGAGATCGGCGACATGGTCCCAGACACCATGACTGACCTTTGGAGCCATTTCAAGGAATAGTACTAGTAGGCACTGGGAAAGGTTCATCAAGACCTACATAAGTTGTAGGTCCAAACAGGTAGAGTACAGGTGAGTGTGGGACAGGCGAGTGGGGTGCAAGTGAGCCTGCATCAAGTGAGTGCTTCTATTACCAGATACGAACAAGAATTTGGATATTCGTGTAATTCAGTTACTAGATGGAGCCCTGTATGACAAGATAGAAGAGGTCGACATCTAGCTATTGTAGATCAAGAATCTAGGCCTCAACCTCATGACACTCCCTATGATGAGTTAAGAATTAGGGAGTAGTGCGTGCTGTTAGTTATCAGTGAAGTGAAAACAAACAACCAATAGATCTTTGAAGAGAAGGTGCAGGTGCTAAAGGAGATAGAGGAAATCATCATGCAAAGTTAGCAATTAGAAGCTGCCATTACACAGGCTTGAAATGAGCTGTCTGAACTTAACATTTCGGCTCAAGCAAATTCTGTGGAGAAGATCCAAAAGCTGGACGTGGCAGTAAAAGAGTCTAGGGATGAAATTGGCTGAGTCCAGTTTGAACTGCAGTTACAAATATCATAGTTGTAATTGAAGCTGCAACCTATGACTCCTCTAGAGGTTCAAAAGCAGCGCAGAGCTACTATCAAAGAGGGAATGGCCACTTTAGAAGATGCAGTCAAGGGCTGCACTAAGCTGTTTGAGCAGACCATGGAGTTATGGACATCATTGCAGGAGGACCCAACTCTGCAAAAGATTAGCACAGACATCTAGGAAAAACAGAGGCAGTTCGATGAGGTTCGATTGACTATGTGAAGACTAGCACCAATAAAACGATTCATGTGGTTGAAGGAAGGCAAGCTATTGTAAAATGAAATTGATGAGCTACGCTGCAAGGAAGAAATTCTTGCTGCACAAAAAAAATCCTTGGATAGAGGAGGCCAACCAGTTGACTCTATTAGTACAAAGTCAACTTAAGGGCATGCAACAGACTCAAAGGATCATGGGCCTCATGGTGGAAGGCCCAACTACAGAAAAATTGGTTGAGGAAGTGAAACAGGTTGCTATGCAGGGAACAAATAATCTACAAGTTTTGAATTTGGAGTTCTATGAACTCCAAGCGAAGATCGAAGTGCTAACTGAGTGACTCGAGGATGAGTCCCAAAATTTTGTTGGGGGCCGGTTGGGATAGGGTCCCCTAGGGTGAAGTTTTGGTACTTATTTTTTGTATAATTGTAAAGTATTCACAATTTGTGGCTGTAGAGCGTGAAGGTAATAAGAGTTAAAGGGGATTTAGTCCCTTAGGTTGTTAGGAGATAAGAAGTTTTGAGACATGGGCATAGCGAGTCTAGGAGGTAACTAATTGATAGAAGATCATACATGGGCAAGTAAGCTAAGGTACAAAATTTTGTTTCCTATACTTAGGTGAAGGGGAAGGCTCCTGTGGCTGAGTGCATGGGCCCCTACAACTGAGTGCATAGGTAAGAAGAGTCTCTACTTGAAAGAATACATCTAATAAAGACAATTTTGACCCATAAATTGTGTATATGTGTATTTGTATTTACTTCTGCAGTTTTTGTAATTTTTCTTTGTATCTAAAGTTATATGAATGAATGTTTATCTTATTGTTGGGAATGGGATCCCCCAAGGACAATTTTGGAGCTAAAAGTCCATGTTTTGCATCGAATTTTGTAATAAAGTTGTAAAATTTCCACATTTTGTGGTCGCGGAGCGCAAAAGTGTCATGAGTCATAAAGGGTTGTTTGCCCTTATTTTGTAAAGTAAAGTCAGCTGTAAATATCTACCCATGGTCCACGGACCATGGGATTGTATAAAAAGAGCTAAGTAAGTAAGATCTAAGTAGTCATAAGTAGTAATAAGTTTTGAAGAATTCTTGAGTGATAAGGAGGGAAGTCTAAATTTCGGGTCTAAGTGTAGGTAGAGGCTCTGCAGCTGAGTGCGCAAAGGCCTAGGGTAGAAGTCTGCAGCTGAGTGGGCAGACCCCTGCAGCTGTGTGCACAGGGTAGATAGAGTATGTAATCATCTGAAGGTATCAATAAAGAGAAGCATTCTACAAATTCTGTGTCTTTGATTCCTATTAATTCATCTTATCTTATTGTGTATTAATTTCATTTACAAAGCTTATGTGATGCACGAATGTATGTAATTATGTTGGTTAATTGAATGCAAGTAATAATATCTATTTACGTGACACTAACTATGATTGTTTAATAAGATAAGTAAGACACTTAAGGTAATTGGGGAATCTGCACGATACACTGCCCTAGTAGTGCGAAAGTACCTGAACCATAGGTTAGGGCTACGCGAAGGTCAATCGTACCCCTTCGCAGAGGTACTGAAGGGTGGAAGAAAGGGCTAGTATGACAAATCCCTAGAACTTAGAAACTTGAGTGGAAGTAGGAATAGAAGGAATAAACTGACATCATGACCATCTCAGGGTGCAGAAACGTGGTTCCAGCATCCCCCCATACTGCTTTGGGTGAGACTTTGGTCCGCAGTCCACGCGCTGATGCCGAAAGGGCCAGTAGTGTAGGGATTTGTTTGGCTAACTAACACTGAACTTGGGTTAGGCCCCACCAAGCCAACAAATGGTTCCATTGCTGGGATCAAAATTTGCATAAGAGATGTGTGATGTTGTATCATTGGAATCCAACTAAGAAAGAGATTGGAGACTGGTTGGATAGGAAGATCCATGAATTTGCAGTGCAGGAGAATACAAATCCATGACTGACAAAGGAATAATAGTTGGAGAGGTACCTATATACAAAAATCCATGAGATCTTTTTCTGTTCCTTTCCAGTTGAGCTATACGAGTGGATCACGAAGCTAGCAGATAGCCAAGGAAGGTAGAGATTTTATGGTCTATATTTTGGACCAAAAAGTTAGTACAGAGATTGGAAGCATCTAAGGATAAGATTGCCCGTGCTTTTGATCATTGGCTCGATCGCATCATAGGAGGATTTGTGACTGAGTTCACAATTGATATCTCAATTAGCTACAACGAGGTGGAGCGACGCTTTTTCAAAGATTAGCGAGGTAAGTACTTGAAGTTTTTGAATATCTGGATTAAAATTTTATTGTGCAAAAAATGAGTTATGTAGCTACCTTGATGTTCGGAGCTACGTAAAGCGGAAAAAATTATATGAACGAAGGAAGAAAGGGTCATGAATATATTCCATTGATTTCACCTCCATTGGGTGACGAAGAGGGAGTAGCGCAGGCTTCTCCATGAAGTGCTATTCAGTCAATAAGAGAAGGATTCCTGCGACTACCACCTCCAACTTCACCACCATCACCTGCGAATTCACCCATACCGCCTCCACCTCCACCGTAGTTCAACATGGAAAATTTAGTAAAGCTTCCTTTGTTCAAAGGCTTGGGAAATGAGGAACCGAACCAGTTCTGGTTCATCGTGAAAGCTGTATGGGAAGCTCAGGGTGTTACAGATGATCACATGAAGAAGGCAACACTGGTTAGTGCTCTGCAGGATCACGCGCTAACCTATTACATGAAGTACTCCAATGAAACCACGCTGAATAAAGAATTTAGTAGGCCTATATCTGAGGCACAGTCAATTGTGGGGTTCAAAGAAATTGTGATGAAACTACATGAGACACCTTAGGAATTTGATATGAAGTGTAAAATCTGTGAAGCTAATATGAACTTAACAGATGGACAACATTGTGAGTGGTTCGTGGCTTCGCTCCTACCACACCTAAGGGTTGTGCTGTCACAACAGAAGATAACGACTTAGGCAGAGGCCTTGGATATTGCAATGAGAATGCATGAAATACTGATGCAGGATATGAATCTGGGGGTTCAACAGATCCATGCACAGTTGCAAAATCTTTGCCTTGAAATGCAAAGTTTGAAGCAGGACAGAATAGTTCGGTTGGAGGTGCATGAAGAGGTATGGTGCCTGAAATGCAAGGGTCAGGGTCATGAAAAATACCATTTCCCAGTATTTGCAGACTACATTACAGGAGGGGGGCCAATGCGTTTGAGGCCGAAAGCTCAAGTACAACCAAGCGTAGGGCCTGTGTTGTGGTGTGCTATTTGTCAGGTGGCAGGAAAACATACGATAGATAACTGTCATTTGCTGTAGAAGTTTGTAAAAACACCACAACAACTATTCAGCAACTTTTGTAGGTCGGTAGGGAATGATGAGCACAATTGTACAAGATATGAATTAGCGATGTATAGAACACCCGCCTATAGGTTTTAGACAGAAACGTGGCCCCTGACCAGAGTGCAGGGATGGCAAGAACAAACTTTCAGGGGCGCGGATGAGGCCGAAGCGGAGGAGGACTTGACGGAGGTCGGGGACAACTAATCTGCTACAATTGGTGATATAGGTGGATATTGGTGGCCACCCACCAGTTCCACTTGGGCCCCCACCATTTCTTCTTTCAGTTTTTCAGTTTCCTTAATTGTAGCACAATTTACTATTTTTAGTAGTTTTTTGGGTCCTAAACTTCCAGAGCCGTTTTGAGACCCTAAACGATGTTTTTTTGGAAATCTACCGCCAATTATTTTCTATCTAAAATCATCTTTTTCATTGTAGTCCTCAGAGAGATATTTCCAATGGGTTATCATGTGTGTCAAACAAAGATAATTTGACCAAGTCGCGACCTTGGGAAGTTGGCTATCCAACTCACCCCAACGGGGCCCATAAACTCTTGGTGTTACATCTCCTCGGGTTAGGGTTTTGGTTTTTTAGGGTTTGCTCTTATTGTTCAATAATAAAAAGGCCCTTGAGCCTCATTGGAAGGCAATTCAGAGGCATGTAGTTGCCACATCTCTTCTCAGAGATAAGCTACCATCACCCTAGCTGTTTTGGTTCCATTTTTGTTTGTAAGCATATTTCAGTATTTTACATTAACAAAATGAAGTATTATTTCCGCTGCATCTCTGTATTTACAGTTATCTCTGTAATTTGCTGCATTCCTATTTAAATCCAAATCAGTGGTATTAGAGCGGTGTGCTTTTTTTCTCTGTTTTTATTTGCATTTCCCTAACGAGGTCAGGATATAAGGAGTTAGGGCTTGAATTGGTTGAACCTTTGCAAGACTAGCCTCGCAAATCCCGACGACCTCCCATGGCAGATGCAAATAAAGATGAGGGGGTAGGAGATCCTATTAAAATCTTGCTCGAAGAAGCCCTTGAGTGACAAAGGAATGCGACGATGGACAACTTTTCCTAGATCCTTCAATGGCTACCCAGGGGCGATGCATCGACTTCCAACAGCTACTCTGGAAATGCCACACCGTTTAAGGTACAAGTTAATTTT
This sequence comes from Pinus tabuliformis, assembly GCA_031772625.1. Lineage (NCBI taxonomy): Eukaryota > Viridiplantae > Streptophyta > Pinopsida > Pinales > Pinaceae > Pinus > Pinus tabuliformis. The sequence goes on along the minus strand of CM062820.1, from coordinate 851,349,551 downwards.
AAAATCCCCAAATTCGAGGGTCAAATAGACGTAGATGCCGTCGATAAATGGTTAAATCTGCTAGAGGGTTATTTTTTTGTTCATGATGTTTCCAGTCAAGAAAAGATTATTTTCGCTCTTCTCAAAGCAGCCTCCCACATCAAGGACTGGTGGGAAACCTACTGTGAGCAGAAGGATGAAAGTACAGGTTCACTATTTTCAGTTGCACCCACTTGGAATTCATTCTAGGATGCCATCAGGGAGTAGTACTAACCCGTCGGAAGCTATGAGGGTCAATACATAAAGTGGACCATGCTACGGTAGGGAAGGGACCAAGACGCGCCAGATTTTACCAATATTTTCCATACCCTTTGCACAAAGTTGGGTATCAAGGATTCAGAGCAGCATTTGGTACTCAAATACCACAGCTACCTGCATAAGTACATCTAGGAAGAAATAGAATTCCTAAACATCTCCTCACTCGGCACAGCATACCCATATGCTGTCAAGGCCGAGAAAAAGTTTAAATAGAAGAAGAAAGACTTTGGATCTGTGAATCTGAAGCAAGGGAAAGGTTCCCCCAAACCGTAGAACAAAGGACAAAGTCAAGGCGGGGCAGCCCAAGACAACCCACCAAAGTTGCAAGCAAAGAACAGTGTCTCGAAGCCAAAAAAGGACACGGGAAAGTTGTGTGAGTTCCATAAGAGCTCCACTCACAACACAAGTGAGTGTCAGGTCAAGCAGTCACTGGTGGCTGAGCTAAAGGTTTTAGAATCAAATGCATGTTCCAACTCTAAGTCAAAACCCAAAAAGGGGAATGAAAAAGGGAAGCAGATTATCGATGCGGAGCCCAACACCACTGTTGCCACCACGAAGATCCAGAAGGAGGAACCCAAAGATCCAGAGGAGGAGGAACATATATTCCACTCCCAGATGTGGGTAAAGGGCTCCCCACTACAGTTCATTGTTGGTAGCAGGAGCCAAAAGAACCTCATTTCGGCAGAGGTCGTGAAGTGGTTGGGCTTACCGACCACAACACATCCACAACCGTACATCATCAGGTGGCTTCACCAAGGACGAGATCTTCGTGTGAGCCAGAAATGTCGCCTTCCATACAACATCGAGCCCTTCACAAATGAGGTATTGTGTGACATTGCTCACCTTGAAGTTTGTGATTTATTATTAGGATAACCATACTTGTGGAAGTGACATGTTGTGTATGAATAAAGGCCCCATGCTATTATTGTTACTTTGGGAAATAAGTTGTACATGATACCGAAGGTAGCACTGCCTACCGCCATCTATTTGGTTACTGCAAAAAAATGCAGTAAGCTCATTTCCAAAACCGAGAAATTTGTTTTCCTGATGATACACCCTTAAGGAAAGAAGAATACGGTGGCCACGACCTCTAGACAGGTCCCATCTGCATGAAAACTACATATGGACAAGGTCGTGGAGGAGTACGAGGACACCTTCACCTCCCCTGCAAGGGTTCCTCTGCACTGTCAGGTCAAGCACTCCATCAATTTGATCCTAGGTGTGCCGCTGCCCAATGGACCAATCTATCGACGCACCGTTATGGAGAATGATGAAATCAAGAGGCAGATTTAGGAGTTGCTGTAGAAAGGTCACATCCGTCCAAGTTCATCACCCTGTGGGAGCCCAATCGAGTTGGTACAGAAGAAGGATGGGACTTGGAGACTTTGTATTGAATATCGGGCACTGAACAAGATCATTATTCATAATAGGTACCTGATCCCACAGATTGATGACCTCTTGGACCAACTGAAGGGGGGAAAATATTTCAGCAAGATTGATTTGAAGTTAGGATATCACTAGGTACCAACAGAACTCTCCGATGTGTGGAAGACTTCCTTCAAAGCCAAGGAGGTACTTTTTGAATGGTTGGTTATGCCTTTCATATTGACGAATGCTCCTGCAACCTTCATGAGGCTAATGGATGACATCTTGTGGCCATTCACCAACTCATTTGTAGTGGTATACTTGGATGACATCCTGATCTTCAGCCAGAGTTGGGAAGAGCACCTCCACCACATCCGATAGGTTCTCCAAACATTGTGGCAACACAAATTATGTGCCAATTTGGAGAAATTCAGTTTTGGCATGACTCAGGTTCAATATCTGGGATACATTATTGATGAATAGGGGGTGCATGTGGATCTAGCCAAGATCTAATTCATTCGGGATTGACCATCTCCAACCACTTTGATAGAGTTTCACAGCTTTCTAGGTCTTGCCAACTTCTATCTTAGGTTCATGTTGGGATTTTCTCATATCACTTGGCCCTTGAGTTAAGTCACCAAGGGAGGAGCGAAAGAAAAATTCTTTTGGTCTGAATCTCAACATAAGGCATTCATAGAGTTGAAAGATTGCCTTTGCTTAGCACCATTGCTCGCATTACCAAACTTGCAACAACCATTTGATGTCAAGAAAGATGCCTCTCACTATGCTATTGGGGCAGTCCTTACTCAACACCGACATCCAGTGGCATATCACAGTGAGACAATTTCAGACATAGTCTGGAAGTATCCAACTTATGAAAAAGAGATGTATTCCATTGTTCAGGCCTTCCGACAATGGAAGCATTGCATTTTGGGGAAGGAAATGGTCATCCACATAGACCATCGACCCCTGCAATTCATAAATACCCAAGGGAAATTGCAGAATGATCGCCATTAGAAGTGGTCCACATACCTACAATAGTTCCATTTGAATATCAAGTATAAGAAGGGCAACACCAATAATGTTGCAGATTGCCTCAGTCGACCACCGATCATGGCATTAACCACTGTGCTCAACTCTTGTGGGCACAAGACTTCTGATTGGCCACTTCTCTACAAAAGCAACCCAAAATTCAGCCACACATACTAGACACTCTTGGAGGGTCAGCATGTTCCAGATTTTCACCTCCAAGATGCCCTATTATGCCACCTGGGTCACCTTTGTGTTCCTTCAAGTGAGCGTGCCAAGATGATTTGGGAAGCACACTACAGTCGAGCTGTTGGGCATTTCGGGGTCGAGAAAATAGTGGCAGTACTGCAGAAGTATTTCTATTGGTTGAATCTTCGACAGGATGTAGGGAAGTACATCAGATCATGCACTGCCTGTGCCATTGCCAAACTGACCATCAAGAAGCAAGGCCTTTGTATCCCGCTGCCTACCCCTATTCGACCTTGGGAATCCATCTCCATGGATTACATGTCAGGCCTTCCTTCCAATAAGCATGGAAATGACTGTGTTTTTGTGGTCATCGACAGGTTCTCGAAGATGGCCATTATGAAGGCCTGTAAGAAGAATATCACAACAGAATCACTGCTAAACTCTTCTTTGAATGAGTGTGGGTACACTTTGGGATCCCACAGTCTATCATCTCAGATCAAGACATGGGTTCCTCAGTACATTTTGGTCTAGTCTCTGGTCAATGTTGGACACCAAACTCACTAAGTACACAACCTTCCATCCTCAAACTGATGGCCAGATAGAGGTTGTCAATAGGATGATTATACACACTCTGCACATGTACAACTCAAAGAATCCACGCACATGGGATAAGATCCTCCCCTATGTTCAACACAGCTACAATCGGGCTCTCCACAGCTCGACTGGCCACAGCCCTTTTCAGGTGGGCTTGGGATTCCAACCACTATGTCTCATTGATGTGGCCATGCCATTTGCAGCGACTCACGCAGATTCGGCTCATGTCTAGTCTGAAATAGATAAGGGAAATAGTCTCATTGAGCACATCCAACATATTCACAAGTAGGTCCATGACATTCTAGAGAAATCAAATTCCAAGTACAAGCAACAACATGATCAACATCAGGTGCCGCACAAGTTTTAGGTGGGCAACAAAGTATGGTTGCATTTGCAAAAGGAACGCTTTACTGAAGCTTATCATAAACTTGGACCACTCCGATATGGTCCTTACACCATTACCAAGGCTGTGGGAGACAATGCATTTGAGCTCAACATCCCCCCATTCCTTGGCCTACACCTAGTGTTCAATGTGGACCACCTTTGGCCATACTTTCCACCATTACTAGACACATCCGACATTGCAGAACAACTCACACCCACAAATTTAAATCCAGATTGCATGAAACAAGTTGCAACTGATAGGATCATGGACACACAGATAAAGCACACTAGCCAATAGAATATCCAACTGTATCAAGTTGTCAAAGCATGCCAACTCCTTCACCAGGGCAAGTGGCTCACTAGGGACAAATTTCAACAGAAGTTTCCTCATCTCATGGAGAAACTCAACGCAATGGGGAACATTGCTTCCTAAGGGGGGAGGAATGATCTAGGTGGATATTGGTGGCCACCCACCAATTCCACTTGGACCCCCACCATTTCTTCTTTCAGTTTTTTCAGTTTCCTTAATTGTAGCACAATTTACTACTTTTAGCAATTTTTTGGGTCCTAAACTTTCGGAGCCATTTTGAGGCCCTAAACGACGTTTTTTTGGAAATCTACCACCTATGATTTCTTTTGTCTAAAATCATATTTTCCATCGTAGTCCTCAGGGAGATATTTCCAACGGGTTATCATGTGCATAAAATGGATATAATATGACCAAGTTGCGACCCCGAGAAGTTGGTTGTCCACCTCACCCTAATGGGGCCCATAAACTCTTGGTGTTACATATCCTCGGGTTAGGGTTTTGGTTTTTTAGGGTTTTCTCTTATTTTTAAATAATAAAAAGGCCCTTGAGCCTCATTGGAAGTTAGTTCAGAGGCATGTAGCCACCACATCTCTTCTCAGAGATAAGCTACCATCACCCTACCTGGTTTAGTTCCATTTCTGTTTGTAAGCATATTTCAGTATTTTACATTAATGAAATGAAGTATTATTTTCGCTGCATCTCTGTGTTTATGGTTATCTCTGTAATTTGTTGCATTCTTGTTTAAATCCGGATCAATTTCGTAGGACTAGGACACTATGCCCATGATTGTGTTAACCCCACGCGTCTGTCATGAAAATATTGCACTCTGTTTGATCATGAAATAGAGGACTGTCTTACACTGATAGCAAGGATACGCAACAAAGAGGCACTACCACCTCAACTGACTCAGAACCTGTAAATGATGAGGTTTGAGCCTCGCGAAGAGGATCTGAATGTGAATATAATGCTCTAAAGTGGAACTGCAATAGGGGATGATAAGGGAAACAACCCAAAGACAACACATTGGTTCACAAAGCTCCGGCGAAGGAGGATGAATTTGATTTGGAGCGCACACACAAAACCTTCATGGAATCAAAGAAGAGCTTCGCTAAGGCCTCCACCTTAGGTAGAAAGGGTAAGCCTGATCAAGATATGGACCCTTCTATGATTACAACCTTCCTATAGACCTGCATGAAGTTGCTGTGCGATAGCAAGGTTGTGAAGGGATTACAGGAGCTTATAAATAGATGTGCCAGAAATAATACGGGTGAACCGTGCGTGGTACGAAAGATTGGTAAGGATAAAATAGGGACAGAACAAGAGATGAGGCTGACTGCGCAAATAGGAGACTATGAAATGGATCAGGCTATTTTGGATCTAGGGTTAGATGCAAACGTCCTACCAAAGCAGACTTGGGAACGGATGGGAAGACCCACACTGCAGTGGTCTCTGATTTAGGTGAGAATGGCCAATCAATATAAGATCATCCCATGGGGCGGCTATAAGAGGTGACTATAGATGTTGAAGGTGCAAGCACATTGGATGACTTTGAGGTAATAGAAATTGTGGATGACAACAACCCCTATCCTGCACTCCTTGGCATTGATTGGGCTACTGATATGAACGGGGTAATCAACCTAAAGAAGAAAAATATGATATTTGAGAAGAAATCACTCCACGTAATAGTACCCCTAGATCCTACTGAAGGATCATGCTATACTGAACCAATCTGTGACTATGAGAGCGATGACGATTTGGACTGTATATATAAGGCAACAACGTGAGAACAAGATTGGGTGAATCCAACAGCAGATGGACGAATCACATGAGATCACGAGAGTTCCTACACCTTAGACTCTTATGAAGAATTAGAGTGCTAATAGAATTGGTTACATGAAGTAACCACACTGAGCTGTAACATGATGACCTAGTCATTGTGTTGTGTGCCATTAGAGGTAAGAAATCTGACCACTTATGATGGCTTGAATGATGTAGATACATTTTTGGATGAATTTGAGAGGGAGGTACCAGAGAAGCAACATTTCCAGGCTTTGGATTGGGCACTACACGCTACGCCCGCAAGATGGTGGGATACACACAAGGGTAGATTTGATGATTGGCACGAGTGTAGGAAGATGATGAGAACACGCTTTGGGAAGCCAGAGGTACGAATCATGGACAAGTATGACGAGAAGGATGATTAGTGCACGCACTTGGCCAAATGGGCCGAGGCTTAAGGAACGAGGCCCCAACCTGAATGGGTGCACTTGTTCTTTTACACCCTAGATGTCATACCGATGAATTGGTACTTAGAAACAGAGCTCTGCCATGGTATAGGTGAATGGGATATTCTGCATGAAGGATTCATAATGAAATTCAGCTTTGAAGATGACTTTGATTGTATTGACGAAGCACTACAAGAAGTAAAAGCAATAATCTTTAGGGTACTGCGGGATCCTTTGGACCTGATTCAACCCAATTGGACCACTCAACTGAGTCATGCGCTGGAATGGTATAACATAATCGCTAAAGAAGAAGATGAGGATCTGCGAAATATTAACATTCTTGAAACAAAAGGTCACCGCGAGGTTGAAGGACCATAGATTGAGAATCATGATATAACCGCGCCACTGAAAATGAAACAAGTAAATATTGGTATGGAGGCAGAGCCCAAATTCACAAAGATTGGAAATTAATGGGATGACGCGACGGTGGAGAAGGTCACTGAATTGCTCCGTGAATACCTGGATTTATTCCCTACTAAGTTTACAGATCTAAAAGGGATAATCAGGGACCTAGGTGTTATGAAGATCACGTTGAAGCCTGATGTGAAGACGGTTAAGCAAAGACCTTACTGTCTCAATTCGAAGTATATGGAGAAGGTCCACTTAGAGCTAGACAAGATGCTCATGACAGGCATCATTGAATCCGTAGAAGAATCTGATTGGGTAAGCCCAATGGTAGTATAGGAAAAGAAGCAGAAGGATGAAATAAGGATATGCATGGATCTGAGGAAGTTGAATGATGCTTGTGTACATGATCCTTTCCCAACTCCGTTCATTGATGAAGTGTTGCACAATGTAGGTGGCAAGGAGGCATATTCCTTCACTGATGGGTTCTCTAGGTACCACCAGATCAAAATTGCACTAGAGGATAGGAGCAAGACAACCTTTGCGACTGAGTGGGAGTGGTTTCAGTACACAGTAATGCCTTTCAGATTGAAGAATGCACCTACAATTTTCTCATGCGTAGTCATTCTTGTGTTCAAGGAATTTATTCATAAGTTCCTAGAAGTGTACTTTGATGACTGGACAATGTTTGGGCTGGTGAAACACCATGTGGCAAGTTTGTGCCTGATGCTAGACATCTGTCTTAGATACCATATCACGCTCAATTTGAAGAAATGTCTATTTTGTGTTCCTTTTGGGACCTTGGTGGGTCATGTGGTTTGTAGACAGGGGCTGAAGGTAGATCCCGTGAAGATTGCGGTGGTACTTAACTTAGAAGCACGGAGGAGTGTGAAGCAGCTGCGCGCTACCCTAGAACATACTAAATATTACAGAAAGTCTATCAAAGGCTATGCCCATATCACTGTTCCTATGGAGAAGCTGTTGAAAAGGGATGTCACATTCTGCTGGAATGAGGACTGTAAGAAAAGCTTGGATGTATTAAAAGAAAAGATGGTCACTGCGACAGTTTTAGTCTTCCCGGATTGGAAGAATGAGTTTCATGTACATGTCGACACGCCATGTATAGTGCTGGGAGCAGTACTGACATAGGCTGGCGGAGGAGACTTGGACCATCCTATAGCATTCGCAAGCAGAAGGTTATCCAAGGTAGAGAAGAGCTATTCCACCACCAAGCGCGAAGGGTTAGCCATGGTATACACGCTCCAGAAATTTAGACACTATTTGCAGGGTGGCCATTTTAAGATGTATGCGGATCATTCCGCATTGAAATACCTGGTCAATAAGCTTATGTTGGGGGGAGAATCTGCAAGTGGTTTTTATTGTTCCAGGAGTATGATTTTGAAGTTATTTTGAAGCTTGGATGACTAAAAGCAGGACCAGACCATCTGTTGCACATCGAAATAGGGGAAGAGCCTACTAATTTGGAGGAGGGATTGCCTGATGTGCAACTAATTGCAGTGCGCATCATGGATGGTCAGTTTGAATATATCATACACTTCCTAATGACAGGAACTGCCTTGGAAGGACACACCGTCCAACAGAAAAAGGAGTTAGTGGTGCACGCAACAAACTTTTTTATCATTGCTCGACATATGTACAAAATGGGGTCCGATGAGATATTGTGATGATATGTACAGGAGTTTGAAAGAAGCAGTATCCTCACGGATGCTCATGGGGGTGTCGTGGGAGGAAATTATGCAGGAAGAGTGACCGTGAAGAAGATATTACGCACAGTGTTGTGGTGGCCGACCCTTGATTAGGATTCAAAAGCTTACTGCAAAGCCTGTGATGTGTGTCAAAGGCCTAGTAGGCCATCCCAGAGGGATGAGCTACCTCTGAATCAATAGATGACATTAAAACCCTTTGAAAAATGGGAGACAGACTTTGTGGGACCCATCCAGCGCCAAAGAAAGAAGACAGGAGCTAGGTACATTATCATTACGACGGAGTATTTGACTCGATGGGCGGAGGCACAATCTGTAAAGGATTGTACGGGTGCCACTGCTGCAAAGTTCCTATTTGAGTATGTACTGACGTGATTTGGGTGTCCAAAGGTTTTGATGAGTGAGTACACACTTTCTAAATGAGACGATCAATGTGCTCATGAAGGAATTTCAGGTATATCACCAGAAGAGCACACCTTATCAACCGAAAGCTAATGGGATGGTGGAAGCATTCCATAAAGTGCTAGAGAATGTGTTGACCAAGGTTTGTAATGCTCAATGAAGTGATTGGGACCTACGCATACCTGCAGTACTATGGGCGTATCGGATGACATGTAAGAAGTTGACTGGACAAACACCCTTTAGACTTGTATATGGTGTTGAACAAGTGATGCCCATGGAATACATTGTGCCTAGTCTGTGCCTAGCGGCACTCACAGGTATGACGGATCGTGGAGCCTTAGAGGAGAGGCTTGCACAACTAGATGAGCTTGAGGAAGGAAGATTTCTAGCTGGATTTCATCAATAGGTCCAAAAGCAGCCAAAAAAGCATGTCATGATCAACACATTAAGCTGTGCACCTTTAAGGTAAATGACCTGGTTTTGTTATATGACAGTAAGCTTGATAAATTTCCAGGGAAGTTTAGAATGCACTGGTTAGGGCCCTATGTCATTAAGGATAATACTGACGAGGGAGCGGTTCAGCTAGTCAAATTGAATGGAGATCCCTTCCCAGGAAAGGTGAATGGTAGTCGATTAAAGCCATACACCAGTGGTCCTGCCATGTGACTATATGCAGGTAGCACAGTCTTAGCACTCCATGTAGATGAAAGGAGGCGTGGGATTATAAAATACACTGCTCGGGTTGGGGAGCTGCGCAATTGGAGGATTGTGCAATGCAAGGAAGTGTCATAGGGTTTGCGGCAGTGTAAAGAGAGCTGCACTACCTAGGGAGAAATCACGCAGGTCGGCCGAAAAGTGACCGTTAAAGTCATTGTTCATGATTTGATGGAGAAATGAAGCCAAATGGAGCGAGCGATTGGAATTTAAGATGAAATTTATGGGGAAGATCCTTGAAAATCTACTGCCAATCTGAAATTAATGAACCGAATGTCAGGGGAACGGTCAGATTTGAATTCAAAATGCCCTATAAATTATAGGTGGCTGCCTAGCGAAGAACACTTGGCATTTTGAGAATTGAGTTATTGAGCTCTCATGCACACATGAACTGAGAATTCTTCGAGGCTCTGATAGCGAGTCCAACGTTTGAGAACTTACCAGAGATGTCGCAAGCAATGTTGGAAAGCATTATGTTGACACCCACAAAAGCTATAGATACCAAAGCAGAGGATTCGATGCTGGAAATTGAGATGGTGGTCGAAGAAGCTGCTCCAGAGGTTGTTGAAATATTAGTGGAAGTCCCCAAATCACCAAGGGCGTTGAGGCCAAAGCCCACCCCAACGAAGGAAAGTTTGAAGGATAAGAAGGGCAAGCATCCTATCATATTGGTGCACACATCACCGAGAAGAAACCCACCGAAGCCCACTGCACATGGCAAGGGAAAAGCCATCAATCTAGAGCCGGAGGAAGAATAAATTGAAGACATCTCGATGGATGATGAGGATGTGGGATTAGATGTGGAGGAAGTTGAAGCCCAGGGTGCTGACCCTATCACTCGGTTTCTTGAGTACGTCCCTCCGTGGAAGGGCAAGACCAAGGTGTCGAAAGATATCGATAAGAGCAAGGTCCCCTTGGAAACACCTCTACTGCCAGGTGAGATTATTTTTGAAGGACCGCGCTTGGGGTGGGTTACTCTATTAAAACTTGAAGACTGGGACCTGGCTTACCATGATAAGTCCCCACACCTGGCGACCGAGCAGTTGATGTGTCACATTATCGATACAACCACCAGAATGACTGCATTGAAGCCATGGAGGTGGCTCAGAGGCATAGACAAGGTAGGTCTACTCAACCTGATATGGGTGCCACACTACAACCACACCCTGGTTACAATATTCATCATCAAGTAGGTGCTATGCTTGGTGCATGATGGGCATCTGTGGCTAGAGGAGACAATACCCATCATTGACAGATTGATCCATAGGAGCATGCAGTTGCCTTACACAGTAGAGAATTAGGCCATGATATTTGGGGGAAAAGGTGGTGAGCAGGCCCTTACGGAGGCCATGAAAGAGAAGTTTAAGTTGGTAAAGAAGCTACCTGGATAAGCCATATCCAACATCTATGACCCTACTGTAAATGTGGCTACGTAGATTTTAGTAGGGAAAGTGATGAGGAAGAGTCGCACCAATGAGGTGTCGGCGATTGTCGTCGCACTAGAAGCCTAGTGTGCCAAAGGATTTCAGTTTAATTTGGAAAACTATCTCTGCAGAGAGTTCCTTGCAAACTGCTATAAGGCACAGGATCTCAGTAAGACGTTCCATTACGCGTGGCTCTTGCTATCTATTGTGCTAGTTGTTATACAACAAAATGACTCAGAAATATCTCTATATTCTCTCCTAAATCTACTCAGAAAAGAAAGGAACATTAAAGTTCGACCTATTTGTGTGATTTCTAATCCTAATGAAGGAGGCAAATGGGAAAGAGCTCAAAAGCATGGAACCATCATTTATTTTACCTAAGGAAACTCATAGAGAAACTTGGCAACCCTAATCTCGAATGCTACATAAGCAAAGCTAGGGCTATTGTGATGGAGGTCAGATCATTTAAAAGGATAGCTTACTTGATTGTCAAGCATTGTCTCAAATCTAAGCATAAGAAGTTGGTAAGAAGGGAGAGAGATAGAGGAGCTGGAGGGGTAAGGGAAGGCTAATGCAATAGATGGTTGTAATCACTCTTCCACCATTAATATAGAGCTGTAATTGTACTATCTACTCCGTGGTGTTGGTACTATCATTCATTTATTTATTTGTCCAATACCTTTTAGCATGAGTAGCTTAGTTATGTGTAACTAGATGTCTTTTGTATATTCATGTATTAATTATCAAGGTTTTATGTTGTGATTATTCTTGTCTCTTCTATGTGCAGGACTTGATCTGGAGCTAGCTTAGGGGACTTCCACCTAGCTACATTGTGCTCTCAAGAAAATCTACACGAAGGCTTGAGGTAATGAATCTGTTTTGATTTGATAGTTAGTTCTTGAGTATGGACATGCAAGTAGCTTTGTGACAACTGTAGATAATCTTACAGTTTGCCAAGGGTCCTATGAAGAACCTTGAGGGTTTCTTCATTCTCCATACACCATGAATTTAATCCTATAGCAGAATTGGCAACTCCTCTGGGGACTACACATTAGTTCCTAGCTTATCCAAAAATTTCATGGTTTCCTCCTCCTTCTAGACCTTCCTGTACTTCTGCATTCCTTTTCTGACCCATCAGGGCCTTGCAGCAATCTTCTTTCATATATCTAGCCCTGGATCTAATCCCCAAAGCGTTGTTTTGAAGTGTTTTCCCACACTAACGTAGGTTAGTAGTGTAAAGAAAGCTTTATAGAGCTCTGTGTCTGCACAAACAAAGTGTTAGTGCCTCCAGTAACTCTCTGTGGACTCTAGCACATAGCGTTAGTCACCCAAATTTTGATATGCTTGTTGGGTGTGGAGCCTGATTATCTTCTGTATTCAAACGTATCGCCACATTGGACCCCAGTTCAAAATGGGGCGGCAATGCTGCCTAAAAAATATTTGCTGCGGGGGGGGTCTAGGGGGGGCGGCTGTGACCTTTGGGGAGCCCCCCCCCGGCGGGGGGTTTGGGGGTAGCGCCCTCGAAGCTAAGAATATATGTAAAATTGCCTTGTAAAAGTATAGTAATTTCTAGTCAATCTGGGCCATTCATTAGGCGGATATCTGATGGTATAAGTTATGTTTAATTTATGGTTTTTTTCCCTAGAAGGCAACCCCTCACTGTATATGAGGGAATTGTATTGCCTCTATGTAGATCTGTATTCTGAGTGAGAAAAAGAGAGGACATTGAGAGCTAAGAGGGTGTTACAGCGGATCTGCTGTAGGTTGTATCTCTTCAGTTTGCTAGACAATATAAAAGGAAGAACTGTTGTTTCTCCGTGGACGTAGCCCAAATTGGGTGAACCACGTATATCTGTGTCTCTCTTGTTTTATGTGTTTTTTGTGTTTATATTTCTGCAATATTTTATGTGTTCCATTGTTTCGCAATATATAATTTTTCCTGCCTCTAGTTATTCTCATACCAAGGATTTGTTTTGCAGCTCCCAAATCCTTCATTGCAAATGAATTTGCCAATTTTCTTTTGAGCACATTTATTTCCTGCATGTTAGACCATGCAACAAGCATGCCATCTACATACAATAACAATATAATATAGCTGCCATCATTTTTCTTTTTCAGATAAACATAATGATTAGAGTGATATCTAGTATAACCTTGTTTAGACATAAACTTGTCAAATTTTAGATACCACTGCCTTGGAGGCTGTTTTAAGCCATACAAGCTCTTCTTCAACCTGAACACTAGTTTCTCCTTCCCTTTTACCTCATATCCTTGTGGCTGCTGCATATATATCTCTTCCTCCAAATCCCCATGGAGAAAGGTTGTCTTTACATCTAACTGCTCAAGATGCAAATCTTCAGCTGCTACTAGACTTAGAATAGTTCTGATTGAAGTCATTTTAACAACAGGAGAAAATATTTCATCAAAATCAATACCTTTCTTCTGTGCAAACCCCTTCACCAAAAGTCTAGCTTTGTACCTCTGTTTTCCTCCATCTTCTTCCTTCAGCCTATAAACCCATTTATTCTGCAATGTAGTTTTACCTACAGGCAACTTGACTAAGTCCCAAGTCTGGTTATGCATTAAGGAGTCCATCTCTTCTTCCATGGCTAACTCCCACTTCTTCCTGCTTTCAACCTGCATTGCTTCTTCATAACATTCGGGTTCACCAGAATCAGTCAACAATAAATAATATAATGAAGGAGAGTATCGTTCAGGGGGTCTACTTATCTTGGTAGATCTTCTAACACCACTTTCAGGTGTTTGGGGTGTCGTTGCTGTTGTGGTGGTTGCTGTTGTTGTGGTTGTTGATTATTATTATTTTCAGGCACCTTTACTTTTTCAGTGATCTCATCAAGAACTGTTTATTCCTTGTTTTCTTTTTCCTGTTTCTTTTCCTGCAACTGATTCTTATACAAGACCTTTTCATTGAATATTACATCTCTGCTCCTAATGATTTTGTGATTTTCATAATCATATAAGCGATAACCAAAATCATTAACAGCATATCCAATAAAGGTACATTTCTTTGATTTTGCCTCAAGCTTTGTTCCATTTTCTTTATTAACATGGACAAAGGCCTCACAACCAAAAGGATTTAAAAAAGAGTAGTTTACCTTTTTACCTGTCCATGCTTCCTCTGGAACACCACCATCCAAGGAACTTGAAGGCCCTCTATTTATTAGATAAACAATAGTAGCTACAACATCTGCCCAAAATTGTAAAGGCAATCCTGCATGCAAGCTCATCCACCTTGCATGCTCCATGATTGTTCTGTCCATACTTTCTGACACACCATTTTCCTGTGGTGTTCTTGGAACTATCTTCTCTCTGCGAATTCCATGCTCTGAACAGTACCTATCAAACTCATTGCTACAATATTCACCTCCATTGTCTAATCTGAGACACTTCAATTTCTTTCCTGTCTCAATCTCAACCAAAGCTTTCCATTTCTTGAAAGTATCAAATACATTAGATTTATTCTTAATACAATAAATCCAAGTTTTTCTAGTTGCATCATCAATAAAAGTAACATAATAACGAGAGCCATCGAGAGATGATACCTGAGCAGGTCCCCATACATTTGTATGCACAAGCTCTATTTTTTCGCTCTTCTTTTCTTTCCCAACTCTGAGAAACCTGACTCTCTTCTATTTTCCATAAATGCAATTCTCACAGAAGTCCAAATCAACATTCTTCAAACCTGACAACAAATTCCTTGAGTGAAGGATCTTCATCCCCTTCTCACTCATGTGTTTGAGCCTATGATTCCATAATGTTGCATCTGCTCCTTTGGAAGTTAAAACATTAACATAGTTAGAAATACCATTGCATAAATACAATGTACCAACCTTTTCTCCTTTTGCTATTACTAGGGCTCCTTTGGTGACCTTCCAAGCTTTATCTGTGAAAGTTGTCACACAAACTTCACCGCCTAACTGCCCTATTGAAATCAGATTTTTCTTCCGATCTGAAACATGCCTTACCTCCTTTAGTAGCCATTGGTTTCCATTCTACTATTTTACAAGAACCTTACCCATTCCAACAATTTTACAGGGTTTATCATCACCCAAACGGACTTGTCCAAAATCTCCTTGAACATGGTCATGAAAGTATTTCTTATTAGGTGTGGCATGGAATGAGGCCCCTGAATCTACCACCCAGGAATCGGTAATATTTTCAAAAGAAAGAATCAAAGCATCTTGTAACACCTCACCTATCACATTTGCTTCATGATTTTTTTCTTGCTGTGCATCTCCTTCTTTTCCCTTCTGAGATTTACAATCTTTCTTTAGGTGTCCTTTCTTTCTGTATTTCCAGCAAACTATCCCCAATCTAGACTTGGATTTGCCTTTCCTTCATTTACTGCGATATCCTGAGCTCTTTCCTCTTTCCATTTTTCTTCCCCTAGACTCTGCACTCAAACCATTACCTGATGTCTCACCGGAGCTTTTCCGTTGCATTTCCTCGCTAAGGATAGCACCAACAACATCATCAAACTTTAAGGTACTAGATCCAGAAACAGAGTTACTAATGGCCATTACTAAACCATTCGAACTTTCTAGCAATGAGCACAAGAATAACAAAGCTCTAACTTCATCATAAAAGTTTACCCCTACAAAAATTAACTGACTTGTAACAGTATTAAAATCATTTAAATGGTCTGCAACAAATCCACCTTTAGACATCTTCATATTAAATAAATGATTTATAAGAAATACCTTATTTGAGGCCGAGGGTTTTTCATATAGTTTCGCCAATGCCTTAATCAAACCCTCCGTTGTTGTTTCCTTCAAAATGTTGAAGGCGACTGATGTTGCGAGGCACAACTGTACTATTCTGAGTGCCTTTCTATCGAGAAGGTTCCATTCTTCATTTGTCATACCCATTGGCATCTTTTTTTCTGCCCAATGGTAGGTACAGATCTTTCTGATACATATAATCTTCCATCTGCATCTTCCACAATGAGAAGTTTTGGCTGTTAAATTTCTCGACCCTAAACTTACCATCTTCCACCATTGCTCCCACTCGAACTAGGAATCCTTCTCTCCTGCGAGTTTTTCAGCCAAGAAAGACCTTTGGCTCTAATACCAGTTGTTAAGAAATTTACCAAAGAACATAAATTAATATTGAGATATACCGAGATAAAAAATGTAAAATTAACCAACAACAACCATAATCACATAAACACACATGTTTTTCTGGGAAAACCCCAAATCCAGGGAAAAACAAAACCTAATGATATCTCATTAGCATTGGCCAAAAAACCCTGGCCAATCTAACCAAGTGAGCCTTCACTGCTCACCTCTAGGCCTTGCTTTACAATGAAGTCCTTCCAGCCTTTTATAAGCTCCATTACATATAATACCACGGGCATAATACTATGGGTGCAAAATACCATGTGCCGCAAAACCATCAATTTTTATCTGGTCAACTTTGACTCTATCCCAAGTCAAGTTTATCTAACAATTCAACAGTGTCTGTGACCTCAAAGGGTTGGGAAACTTGCCTCTAGACTAATAAGGTATCTGTAGCTGTATTTTGTTTGCTAGATTTGTGTCCTGAAAGAATTATTTTTAAGAAAATAGCTTTTATTTTCAAAAAAATTTATTTTCATAAAAGAAAAAAAAAATCAAATTTTTTATTCATTATGCTACTTAGCTAGTTAAGTTCTTCATTATTTGGTTTCAGTAGTTGTTAGAGAGAATTGAAAAATTTCTGTCGGTTATGCTAGTGTTGTAATGAATAGAATGCATGGAACAAATGTTGATGTATGAAAGACTCTCTCTTGTAGAATACAACTTATTCATCGAAATTGAAAATTTACAAGCATTGTCTTTTGCATGGTTTTGAGTCAGAGTCCCACCAAATATCATACGTCAACACCCCTACCAAAGACACTAAAAAAGTACACGTAAAATATACCTAAAATCAATAAGTAACTCTTTCTAGAGCAAACAAACATTAGTTTAGGCTAGGATCTTGGGATAGGTTGTGTGAGTAAACTACCCAAGATCAGAAACCAAAACTAGTGTCATTAAAAGAGATAAATCCTTCTGCACTCATACTACTGGGACTACTCCAGCAAAGGCAGAGCTAAATAGAGACAACATCAGACTATAAGTGAAGGTAGCCTACCTTCACTTTCAAATCCTTTGTGTATTCTGTGTATCGGGGATCCCTTTGGGGATATCGGAGCTTAGTCGGGGATTCAGGTATCCTGCCCACACAATGTACTATTTGGGACTATGTCCCACCTGGTAGTGTTTGTGATCTGAGGTATCCTTAGTGGCCATACTTTTAGGGATTTACACAAGGTGACTGGGGCGGGCTGCCCTGGTACCTAACACAGATGGACCTACTCTGTCTTCGGTTTTTGGGAGGGTGCTCGTCTTCACGAGAGTACTTGGCCCCTCAATCTGAGGTTCGGGCGAAGCTCTAGAGTAACTGTAACTATACATTTGGCCAACCCTCTCTGTTATTCATTGTGATACTAGGTTTCATATCCAGTGATCGATGATCTCCCTCTGTTTTTTGATTGATTCACTTAATTTATTTTTTGTTTTTCTTATGTGCCAGAGTGTTATCGTTGAGACTATAATAAACATCACAATAAAATTTATTGATAGAAATTATCAGCCACCATGGCTACATCTGGCCCTCGTCGTCAATCTAGACAATTGTTAGGACTTCCTCTACTCATTGTGGAAGACCTACAAAGCTCCAGTGAACCGAATTCCCCATCTTTAGGAAATCAGTCTCCAAGATCTCACACAAAATCAGTTTGGACAACTGATGATTCAAGCTTACCGAAGGATTTCTTTACTGTAGGATTTCTTCCTCCATACAATCCTCCAATCACGAATCTATTGGACCCACTCTTGGTTCCCGTTGCATCTGTACCTCCTTTGTCTTCAGTTGGAACACTTCCACCCATCCCATCGATGACTAATGGGTCGTGGGACTTTTTGGACACTTTTGGTCCCCCACCACTTCCCCAATCGACAGTCACTACCACACCTTTGATGGCGAACCCTGTTATCCCATTTGTCCTAGGTACAAACCCTAACATGACACCCTCCACGAGTGGAACCCAGTTTATTTTGGGTTCCGCCCCTTTAGTGTCAAACTCTATACCTTTGACAAGTGCTACATACAACACTCCTTATAACGCTCAATATAGCACAGTTAGCATGGGTCCCTTCAACCAACAATATGGTTGGCATCCATTGTATAGTTCTAACCCCCATATTCAAGTATCTGGGGGCACTCCCAATATGCATATACTGGTCGGGAATGTAAAATTTCCCCCTTCGTTTTCAGGCATGCATGGTTAGTCACTGATTGACATGAGCACTCCTTATGCCAGTCAAGGACATATGGTTAGTTCTGTGGCAGGCGGGAATCCTCAAGGAGGTCCCAACCAATCCATGGGGGCACCCTACTCACAACCTCAAATGAGTCAAGGGGGCACTGCTTATCTTGGGGGCAACTCTATACCCCAGCCTAACAATCCCCATGGAAATCCATATTACAATGCCATACCCTAAGGCATATACTATACCAAGCAACCTGTGTATAATATTGAGAATCAAACGATGGGAGGACCGCAAGGATCCTCAACTCATATGTCATCACCTTGGTCCGATTCGGGGGCATCACACACTACCTTTCTTGGAAACTCTTGATATCCCCGACTTTTAAAAACTTACAAATGACCCCATCTATCATAAATTACCTTGGCCGCCAATCTTGCATAAAATATAGACATACATCCCTAAGTTGGAAGGGAAACAAGGGGAGGATCTGGGTACCCATATCACCACCTATCATCTTTGGTGTGTTTCTAACTCCATGGTGGATGATAGTATCCAGTTACGTGTTTTTCCCCGCACCCTCATTGGCAACACAACCAAGTGGTACATCGAGATACTACACACGTCAATCAATACCTATGATGCTCTAGCGATGGAATTCTTAAAGCACTTCCAGCTACCCATCCGCTATGAAATTGGGATGGAACTCCTCACTTCATTACGTCAGGATACCTCCACCCACATCTCTAATAATATAAATTAATGGAGACGTAGGTGGAGGTTAGTCAAAGTTCCCCTCCTAGACTATCTCTTGGCGGATTGGTTCTGCAAGTCTTTACTCCCCCAAATCGCTAAGGATGTCACCTTAGGTGGTGCGGTCACAGAATACCAATCCATACGTCATGCCCAACACTTAGATCTGATATATTCACAGTCTGGCACTCTTTACGACATAATCCCCAATGCCCCTTGCAACTCCAATGCTCCCGCTACTCAGCAACCCAGAGCGCATGCTGATGGGATTATCGGCACAACCTCTGGGGCTGCTGTAAAATAACTCAGCAGTCACATTGCCCAGACATTAGTGGACCCCTCTACCAAATCGACTGCTCTTCCTATCACTGTGATAAACTCTGTGTAGTCTACGCAAAAACCTGGTGTTAAGAACAAGAAGAATAAGAAGAAGACTACTCCTTTTGAAGAGTAGCCAACAAGGCAACAAAACCAAAAGTAGAAGGCCGTTGCACATCCTGACGATGGAAAGGATAGACCCACCATATTCCCTTTCAAAATCTATGCTGAAGACCACATGACCTATCGCTGCCCACGTCTTCAAGAATGCATATATTTCACTGCTAAAAAGGATATTGGTAGGACCCCTGCAATCCTGAGTAATTCTTTCTCCGCTCAGCAGCAACACCTTATTGCACACCAACCCCAACCCCCGCAAGGGGGCAATGGCGGTTCGCAACATCCTTCAGCTGGTGAAGGACCGTTTACTGTTTACACCTTTGAAACAATAGATCTACAAACAAGAGCTAAACCTTATGGAGTTCCTATCACTCATGCAAAGGAACCTTCCTCAAGTCAAAACCCACCGCTGCCTAACGATTTGCATATCAAAAGGCCGGTTGCTGACCTTGTGATTTGCCCCCCTAAAGGGACACTTCGACGCACAATGCACAATACATCTGCACGTGCCGCCCAAAACTACAACATTGTAGAAGACTTGGTGTAAGTGTCATTGGCTATGTTGGTGCTCGAAGTATTACAAACATGTCTAGCACAAACGGTATCGACCCTCGGGATTCCATTCTTGCAATTTTCGACATGGAAAAATTTAAACCCCCCCATTTCTCACCAACTTGCATTTCATGTGCAAATATTGTCGAAAGGTAAAGGAATACATAGAACTGTCATTGATGAAGGTGATTCTACCTACGTAATGTTGGCTTCATGATGGCTCGCTTTGGGTTCTCCAACCCTATCCCTGCCGTCGAATTCCCTTAAAGCTTTCGATGACCACACTTTCATCCCAAAAGGTTACCTAGCTAGCTACCCCATCACCTTGAGTGGGAAAATAGTAACGGTGGATATCGAAGTCGTGGATTATAAACTTGATTATAATTTGCTTTTGGGCCACAGTTGGACTTATGCCATGAATGCCATTGTGTCTTCGGTCTTCCACATCATCCTATTTCCCTTGGATGGAAAGATAGTCACAGTGGACCAGCTGTCCTTTTTCACCCTAGATTACTCCAAGTTACCTAGAAACTTTATACCCTTAGTGGGTGGTGTACTTGACTCTTACATTAGTATCGGTACTGGTCTATTGAAGGGCTCTTCCCTGATGGGTTTTTTTCCTCTTCTGCCACCTGCGGTTCCACAGACGGTCTTTATGGTTTCATCCATTCATCATGAACTGACCGACCCTTGGATCCTCACGGCCCCTTTAGACATTGACACTTACTGAGAAAATTTTTTGCTGTCACTAGCTGAATTGGCCTACTAGACCATTCAATCTGCATCCAAGTCTCCAGTCACTTTGGTCATGGCCAACATACCACTGGCCCTCCCATAACTGCTCCTTCTTTTGATCCCCTCAATTAAGTCCTACCTATGGATGAATCTATTAGAAAGATCATGAGTTTAGAAGAGTGACCTTGGGAGGACTCACACCATCGTGTTTTGATATCTGATTCAGACATGATGCCTCTTCAAATCCTATCATTTGATGCACCTGAAATCATTTCCTCACCTTATACGACTATCCAAACTTTGGACTCGGAGGGAAACATGGGAAATCTTTCAAAAACATTGCTCATCAATATTTCAGTCAAGAAAGGCATTGTAGAAAACACACATATTGGAGCCAATCGCAATCCCAAGGAAATTGCGAGCTTCACCTACCCTTTTAAGGACTTCTGTGATGTTTTCCCTTGGTCTTATGAGGAAATGCATGGCATAGACCCTTCTATTGTCAAGCATGAGATCAAGAAGGATCAAGCATTCTTTTTATGGTATTTTTCTTGCTTGTTAATCTGAAAAAATCTTGAGTCTCCTTCTTCGGGCTCGTCAAACTACCATGAGGAAGACCAAGCATTCTTTTTATGGTATTTTTCTTGCTCGTTAATCTGAAAAACCTCGAGTCTCCTTCATTGGGCTAGTTAAACTACTACAGAGAAGCTATGAGAATTCTTTTTATGGTATTTTTCTTGCTCGTTAATCTGAAAAAACCTTGAGTCTCCTTCTTCGGGATCGTTAAACTACCACGAAGAAAACCGAGTATTCTTTTTATGGTATTTTTCTTGCTCATTAATTTGAAAAACCTCGAGTCTCCTTCTTTGGGATCGTTAAACTACTACAAAGAAGATATAAGCATGTTCTTTTTTGGGACTTTTTCTTGCTCTTGAACTGAAAAATCCCCAAGTTTTTCATCGTTGGACTCGT
The DNA here is from genome assembly GCA_031772625.1 of Pinus tabuliformis. Classification (NCBI taxonomy): domain Eukaryota; kingdom Viridiplantae; phylum Streptophyta; class Pinopsida; order Pinales; family Pinaceae; genus Pinus; species Pinus tabuliformis. The sequence continues at coordinate 851,327,723 of CM062820.1, read as the reverse complement.
TAAACACATACGACGATGGTCCGAGCAACTCTTTTTCGCTCTTTTTCTAGCTCATTAAAATGAAAAATATCATTAGAGCATTCTTTTTAGGTGCTTTTTTCTCGCTCATAAAATTGAAAAAATCCCAAGTTTTTTCTTTAGGCTTGTTAAAATCTTATAAAGATGACCTGAGAATTATTTTAGGTACTTTTCTTGCTCATTAAACTAAAAAATCCCGAGTTTTTGTCACCGCGCTTGTTAAAAATCTACGGCAGCAACTAGAGAACTTGCTTTTTTGGGACCATTTCTTGCTCTTCAATCGAAAAATCCTCAAGTTTTTCTCTTCTTCGGGCTCGTTAAATCTACGAAGAAGGAATGAGAAGTTCTTTTACCTCTTTTTCCTTGCTCACTAAACTGAAAAAGATACTTTGAGTTTTATTCATTTGACTCGTTAAATTTTGATGAAGGTATTGAGTTTGTCATCATGTGACTCATTAAAAATTCACGATGAATATCAAGTTTAGTCTGTCTCCTCGTACTCATAACAAAATGAGGTCAACATATATTGAGCATAGGTTTCTCTTTATTTGGACTCAATATATTAACTCACCGAAAAGTAACCAATCTGGGTATACTATTAAACATTTGTCGCACACGGTTAAAAACCATGACAAAGGGACCACCCTGGAGTCATTCTTTATGATCTTTTCAAACTCTTTAAATATAAAAATACCATCGATTTATCTCATATGGACTCATTAAATTACACAGATGAATGATAGAGTCAATCTTTTTATGATCCTTTTCAGACTCTTAAAACATGAAAAGATCGATGGGTTTTCCTGTTTGGACTCATTAAACTAATCAGATAGGGCATAGAGTCATTCTTTTTGCGGTCCTTTTTAGACTCTTAAAATATGAAAAGATCGATGAGTTTACCTGTCTCAACTCACTAAACTAATTAGACGAGGAAAGTAGACAATACAACTATATTCAGTATTAGAAAGCATGTTTTGGCAGCAATCGTTCCCTTGAACATGGCACTCCCTTAGATAAACCTTCCTTGTGATGGCCTCTCAATATAAATCCTACCATCCTATGAGTTTAGCCTAAATACCTCGATGTTCTTGCATCTCTGTATCCTAACATTCTTTGGTGTTCATGAGTCTAGTGTTTCATGGTTACAACCATTGTCATGCCTTCTATTGTTCAAAGGTTAACCTTTTGTTTCCTCCATCAACCCATCAAGCATATCCTTTCATCATTCCCTCTGTCGTTTTGACCCAATGCTAAAAGATTCCTCAAACAAAAAATCATTCTTGTCCCATTTCATGTCGATTGATGTAGGACAAATTATTGCCTACCTTTCGACAGGTATCTTCCTATCGACTTCAACAATCTATCTAGGAAGACAACCCAAAAACACATGCAATGACTTGGTGCTTGCCGAAATCAGTGGCAGGTCACCTTGTGTTTGATTAGGGGTTCTCATTGTTGGCTTCTCGTTAAATGATTCTATGGGTGTTCAATGACAAAAACATTTTTCACACTCGCTAGATTGTACTGTGCATCTTGGAGACCATCACCATTATTGGTGGCCTTCCTCGCGTCCGTTAACGGTCTCCATTGATTGGTAATCAGATGATTTCATGCATGTTCAACATCAACACATATATTCACATGCATCGATCTATGCTATTTGGTGAAGCGGAAATCAAGATCATCAACGCATATATTCACATGCATCGATCTATGCTATTTGGTGAAGCGGAAATCAATATCTTGGGTAGAGGCTTGCATCACTCAACCTTGTTTGCTCTCCCAAGTTGCATATATTTTTTTTTGGAGATAGCTCATCAGAATGATCCTATTATGACTCTAGATCTGCATTGTGCTTATCGGTTGCAAGCATCATCATATCTCTTTTATGAGAAAATCACTCTGACATAGCTACTGAGCATGGGATTGCTCCACTCAGGACATGATTTTAGTTGTTTTATATATATGTGTTGCATCAAGTTTCCTGTACTGCCCGAAGCTCTGTTCCTCTATCTATTTTTGTCGAAGAAGAAGAATAACAGTTAAGTAAAGTATTTCAGCCATCGTCGTAGGCTATGATATCACACTTTAGGGGGTATCTATTATACAACAAAATGACCTCCTCATCAGCTTAGAGGGGAAAGACATGATGGTTGAAGCAATAACCAAATTCACAGGCCATGTTTCCACACTAACGCTGCCTATACACTGACAACATGCTTTACAAAGCTTCTCTGTAAGCCTAAGGGAGAATTAGTGACCCAAATGATCTAGATTTAAATAGGAATGCAACAATTTACAGAGATAACCATAACTACAGATATGCAGTGGAAATAATACTTCATTTCATTAATGTAAAATGATGAAATATGCTTACAAACAAAAATGGAAATAAACCAACTAGGGCGATGGTAGCTTATCTTTGAGAAGAGATGTGGCAGCTACATGCCTCTAAACTGTGTTACAATGAGGATCGAAGGCCTATTTATTGTTGAGAAATAATGGAAAACCGTAAGCATCCAAAAACCTAACCCTAGAAGATGAAACGCCAAATTGTGGGCCCCGTTTTGGGTAAGTTGGTACATCAACTTCCCGGGGTCGTAACTTTGGTACCTGATATTTTTTTGATGCGTAAAATAGCTCGTTAGAAAGATCTATCTGAGCACTACAACTTTGGAAAGAGCAACATGGGTCTTCCCAGAAAAGGTCGTTTAGGGCCTCAAAACGGCTCCGGAAGTTCAGGACTCAAAAAGCTGCCAAAAATAGTAAATTGTGCTACAATTACGGAAACTGAAAAACTGAAAGAGACAATTGTGGGGGTCCAAGTGGGATAGGTGGGTGGCCACCAACATCCACCGGGATCATTCCTCCTCCCTTAGGAAGTAATTGTCTCCATTGCGTTAAGTTCCTCCATCTGCTGAACTTGGTCCCTGGTGCGTTGTTCGGCAACTTCTGATGTGTTCAGTAATGGTGGGAAGCTTGGTCGATAATGGTTTACATTGAACACTCAGTGCAAGCAAAGGAATGGAGGAATGTTGTGCTCCAAAGCATTGTTTCCCATGACCTTGTAATGTTTTAAGGACCATGTCAGAGTGGTTTGAGCTTCTGATGGGTTCTAGTAAGGCGTTCTTTCTGCCGATGCAACCAAACATTATTGCCCACCTGAAACTTGTGTGGTACCCCTGTGGGTGAGGAGAAGTTGTTCATGTGTTCTTTCATGACCGTATCCCTCTGTTGATGCTGCTATTGTGTGGAGGAATCCTTTGCAGGGGTCATGGATGTGGTGACGATCTTCCCCTTACTTTGGGAGCAAACCAGACAGAAAATAAATTTCCTAGTCTTTGAGATGAGTTTGCTGCCTTTCTTAGCAGTGATCAAAGACAGAGAAGCAAACAGGTGGAACAGATCGGGGCACCGAAAAAGGCGCGAGGTTGCCTTCACCCAAGATAGGCGATGTCCATCTGCATTAAATGTCCAAGGGAGTAAGAGCAAGGAGGGTCCAGGAATAAATCCAATGTCACTAAAACATCATTGGACCCAATCACCCTCACAGAGGGCGATTTACATGACATCGGTGACATGGTGCGAAATGTCATCGCAAAGGCCCTACAATAGTTTGAGCAACAACATCAACTAGTATTGGGGGTTATCCAGACAGGTCTATAGGAGCTGCAGACCCGCACATCACAGGCTGGCACGGTGTCCACCAACCTTGCTATCGGCACATCAGAAGTTGTCGAGATGCTGCACGCGAAGGCCTCCAGCGTGATATTGTTGCCTAATGGAGCACTGACCATGGAGAATGAAGCTGACAGGCCCACTGTTAGCACCCTCAAGGGAGTAGGGTTGAATATGGTAGCACTCCCTGGTGAAATGCTCCACCCCTTACAAGATGGAGTGATTGCGAAGTTGAGGGTCCATGAGCACCATGTCCTACAAGTAATCAATGGAAAATAGATTAAAAATGAGTAGATGGCACTACAACAAGACTCTACCATCACCGCTGTGATTGAGGCGACCAACCAGAACAAGTTTAAAATGCAGGTCGTCGCGGAGGCATTTCGAATGGTCCTAGAATTGGCCATTCTTGAGGAAGAACCAATCGAGGTGCATGTCCGCAAGCTGGCTATAGCGGTGAATGACGCATGTATAGAATTGGCGAGGGTTCAGTTGGAGTTGAACCTCCAGATCACTGAGTTATAGTTGAAGGCCCAACCTTCAACCTCACTAGAAGTAAAGGAGCAGCGGGCGACTGCTGTCACAGAGGCAATAGCGGCGGTTGACAGTGTAGTACTAGACTGCACACAACTTTTTGAGCATTCGTTCGAGGTCCTAACGAGCTTGCAGGAGGAACCCAATGTAAAATGAATAGAGATAGAAGCGTGTGAGCTACAACAGTGCTATGATGAGGTCAAAGGCACAATGTGAACCATCACGCTCACACGATATTGGCAAAGCTAAAGGAGGCCACGTAGCTAAATGAACAGGTGGATGCAGCGCTGCACAAGGAAGCAGTGCGGAAGGCATGACTAAAGCCCTGACTGGATGAGGCTTACACGGTCACAAACTATATTGAAGGAAAGCTTGCGAATCTACAAGCAACTCAGAAAAAGATTCAGGCCAACAATTTAGGAGCAGTGACTAAGAAGATGGTTGAATATGTGAAGCAAGTGGCCACACAATGCACTACCAAAGTTGCGGTCATCCAGGTCAAGCTGGGGGGTCTTCATGCTAAGATCTCTATGCCTACCAAGTGACTTGAGGGTGAGTCATGAAGTTTGTGTTGGGGGCCTGTTGGGAACGACATCACCCAAGGACAGTTTTGGGATTAAGATCCGATATTTTGGGTTGAATTTTGTAATAAAGTTGTAAAGTCTTCGCATTTTGTGGTCACAGAACGTGAATGTTTCATGATTCATAAAGGGTTTTCCACCCTTATTTTGTAAATTAAAGTCGGCTGTAACGATCTACCCATGGTTCGTAGACAGTGGGATTGTATAAAAAGAGCTAAGTAAGTAAGCTTTAAGTAGTCATAAGTAGTAATAAGTTTTGAAGAAGTCTTGAGCGATAAGGAGGGAAGTCTAAGTTTCAGGTCTTAGCGTAGGTAGAGGCTCTACAGCTGAGTGCACAAAGGCCTAGCATAGAAGTCCATAGCTGAGTGCGCAGACCTCTGCAGCTGTGTGCGTAGGGCGGATAGAGTCTGTAATCATTTGAAGATATCAATAAGGAGAAGCATTCTACAAATTTTGTGTATTTGTTTCCTATTAATGCATCTTATCTTATTGTGTTTGAATTTCATTTACAAAGCTTATGTGATGCACGAATATATGTAATTACATTGTTAATTGAACGCAAGTAATAATATATGTTTATGCGATGCTAACTGTGATTGTTTAATAAGATAAGTAAGACACTTAAGGTAATTGGGGAATTTGCATGATACGTTGCCCTAACAGCGCAAAAGTACCTGAACTGCAGGTTAGGGCTGCATGAAGGTCAATTGTACCCGTTCGTGGAGGTACTGAAGGGTAGAAGAAAGGGCTAGTCTAACAGGTCCATAGAACTTAGCAACCTGCATGGAAGTGGGAATAGAAGTAATAAAATGACATCACGACCATCTCAGGGTGCAAAAAATTGGTTCCAGGATCCCCCATATTGCGTAGGGTGAGACTTCGGTCCGTTCTCTGCGGGCTAAAGCCGAAAGGGCCAGTAGTGTAGGGATTTGTTTGGCTAACTAACGTTGAACCTGGGTCAGGCCCCACCAAGCCAACACTTATGCATGAAGTAGTAGATCAATTTGATTTATTGATGTTATGAATGCCTAAAGGCCTTCACGAAGGTATAGATAGTGTTATGTTAATTACTGTAATTATCTGTGTTGGATAGATTAGGGTTCACGAAGACAAAACTAAGCCCTAGAAGTCGCAGGAACCCATCACATATACCTATGGATGCAAAAACCTAGTTCTTTCATCCCCTGATATTGCTTCAGGTGAGACTGTAGCCTGCGCTACATGGGTTGTCGCTGAAAGGGTGAGAATTTTAGGGTTTTGTTGGTTGGTGAAAATAACTTGAACCTGAGTCAGGGTCCATCAACCCAACAATGCTACATGCTCTAGAGTCCTCTGATTAATGGAGCGACCAGTTTCTCTGATGTAGGGAATCCAACATGAAAAGGGGGTTGAATAAACCCCTTACATGTCTTTAGGGTTCGCAGGGTCCTTGATAGATCTAAGGGATCTCCTGATAATATTAAGGGGCTTGAAGGTTTGCTGCCACCTTCAAGCCCCTTAATACTATCAAGAGCTCCCTTAGATCTGTTAAGGACCCTGTAAACCCTAAAGACATGAAAGGAGTTTATTCAATCCCTTGCTCATGTGGGATTCCCTACATTGGAGAAACTAGTCGCTCCATTAATAAGAGGATTCTAGAGCATGCAACAGACATCAGGCATAATTGTTCCCGCTCCTCAGCTATTGCTGAACATGTGAAGAAAACTAAGCACCATGTCTACATTGAAGAGTCTAAAGTCATTGTGAAGATTGATCATTTCCACCATAGGAAGTTGAGAGAGGCCATTGAAATTGAGAAACATGCCAATAATATCAATAGGGACGATGGTTGGAAGCTAAGCAAGAGTTGGGTTCCTACCCTTTCTTTGTGAGTTTTATTTTATTGTTTGTTTTTAAATTCTATTTTTATTTATTTAATTTTTATTTCTATTTTCTCTTATTGATTTATTTATTTGTTTACTCATCTTTTTTATTTATTTAATCATTTTTCTCGCTAAGATAATATATATAACCCATTAATAATAATATTTTAATAATTGTTTTAAATTATTCCTTTTAATAATTTCCTTTGACTAAACTTTATTTTTCAATAACTAACTGTTGATGTTAATAATTTACTAATTAGCCCCAAGGGTTAGCTCAGTTGGTCAAAATCAGTGCCTCGCCATCAAGAGGTCACAGGGTCCAATCTCCCCGAAGCCCTTGGGGTCAGGCCTTACTAGTGGGTTGCGGGGCTAGATTCCCTTCAGGGTCGATTAGCCCAGATATTTCTGTGGACGTAGCGCCACCCGTTGACCAGGGTGTCCATGAACCAAATCCTTAAAAAAAATAAAATTATAATTTAATATTAAATAATTAATATAAATTATCTGAATATTTCTTTTCATTGAATTTATTAGTTATAATCTCTTGACAAAAATCTAGCCATTACGGTTAGTTTTTATTAAATAATATTATTTTCATAATGATTAATTCTAGAACGTGATGCATCTTGTCGCTATTTATTCATATTGATTGATCTATTTTTCACCTTGGTCCTAAAGATGAACCTCATTGGTAGGTTCGAAATGTCAACCATAAAATTATTCGATGTGATTAATTCGAAAGATAATCTCAAACATAATTAGGATTATTATTACTGTGAAGAGTATTATTACTACCAGCCCTCGCTACTATTTCCATCCTCCTCCCAAAGGACCATGTATCACTGGATACCTCGAACTATACAAGGCCTCGAACTTAGCTGCTAGGAACTACGATTTATTACTAAACCTACTAATTTGTTCGTCTCTGTGTACCCTCTCCAAATTTAAAAGTCTGGTAAAAATGGTAAAACCTTAGTATTAGAGAAAAATATACCTCGTCGAGGTTTTAGTGATGAAATTTTCGCCAAATATTGCAAAATGAAGATCGACGGATGATAGAGGAGGAAAAATCAAACCTGTGAATGGAGCCAAACAATAGTAATGAAGCTTTGAAGGCTTAGAATCAGAAAACCTGAGTAATGATCCTTAAGAAACCTTTGAGTTTGTTTCGTTGGATTGTTTAAATTTTTGCAATTTTAGCTGATTGAAAATATTTTAACTGGTCTGGAGGAATTAATTAAAACTTTGTTCAAATCTGATGTGAAAAATTAATTTAATTTTGTTTAGGGTTTTTTAATATTATTTAAAATCTCCCAAGATAACTATGGTGATTTTTTTCCCAAGTCTCTAAGGGTTTTTTTTTAAATGGTATTGTTGCAGGTTCAATTCTCTCGAAGGGTTTTTTTTGAAAGTGTATTCTTGTATATAAGAGGTATAATTTTTTTTTGTCATTAATCTTATTTATTTATATATTATTGATTAAGTAATATGAAAATTAAAATTCAAAGGAAGTATTTACAAATTTGGAATATTTTAAGGATATGTTGATAGCGCAGGAAATTTGTCAACCAAGGGGTCTCCCCGATGTGAAGTCCCAATTAGACCTCACATCGTTTGGAGTAGGAGACCCATCCAGAATATTGAACTGGTTGCTATGTGTTATTAAAGGTATGCCTTGGATCTAGCTGCCAGCAAGAGAGAGGAATGACAATGTGCCTTCGAAAATTATGGGGGGTGTGCCTCATGAGTGTTCGATCATATGTGTGTTAATGTTATTTAATTCTGGAGGGGAGGAAAAGTGAGCCTCTAAGAGAGAGGTAGTAGTACCACCCTAGTAGAGACACACATAAATGAGAAGGATCCATACAACATCAAGCAGAATAGTATGCAGAGATGCGATGGTTAGTGCAACAAATGTAATGAGGAGGATCTGTCTAATATCCAATGGAATAGTCCACGAGGATGCAACAACAATAATAGCCATTACACCACATTCTCAATATGATAAGTACCAAAATAACTGAAACAATTCAAATAATTTAGCACAGATGAAAGAAAACATGAATTACAAACTTTCATAGAATAATCTTACAAATATCCATAATCCATGCATGAAGAATGCACTGGCCCATGAGTCTTCTTATATTAAGTAAAAATTCCAAGACACATGTATACAATGAACATCACTAGCTCCAATAGTGGAGTGGTGGAGCGACTCCTTTCTCCTCAAAAGAACTGATATGTCTCTCTAATGCCTTTTGGGAGGAGCTAAGGTGAAAAGTCCTTTGATCATACAATGAGGGTGTATATATAACCAATAGGTAATGCTTCACCTTCCTTATGAATCTTTGACTAATGTCATGATTGTTTGACTTCTCATGAATTTTTTTATCTTACATGACTCTTCATATTCTGAATGTGTCCTTTGTAGTTCCACTTTACAATACATTTGGAATATGTAATTACATAATCTACAATAATGATATAGCATATGATGACTTGTGACAGGACATGACATGAACTACATGATGATGTGAAATGCCTAGCTATCCTTCTTGCTGCACCTTTCTTTGTGTCTTCTCAAAAATATGGTACATGTTCTTCTTCCTCCTCATGACTTGAAGATGAGGAGTCTTCCATGTGATCTTGATCTTCATATTATGTTAGAGTTTGATGTTCCTTCATCTTCTCACCTAATGATCATCTTATTTCTTCAGCTCCATATGTGTCTTCTAGCATGTATTCCTTCTCCATCTCCTTCTTCATCATCTTTCAATGACATGATGGAGTGGCTATGTCTGCAATCCACTCATGACAAGATGATATCAATCTGATAAACCCATAATCTAAGATGGTGCATTTTGATCCACTGACTGAGCCGAAACCAAATGATAGGTTGGGGAAGAGGTTCAGTAACTATGCAACTGCATAGTTCAGGCAGCCAAGGGTGAGCTTGAGCCTTGAGACTATGTAGTGCATATTTTGGGATGGGTTGAGGAAGAAAACTGCGCATTCTAGGAGTTCAGTGTGACAGGATGAGGGAATGGTCACTAGATTATCTTTTTGCAGTTTTTAGGAGGAGAGAGGAGCCCAAGTGATTTCAAAATTGTGCAGTTTAATATATCAAGTTGAGGCTTGTGCCTTGAGACAATGTAGTGCACAGTTCATGCAGGAATGGGGAGACAAACTACATAGTTTATTGACTCAGTGATCTTAGCTACGAGGTTTTGCATTGCTTGGGAAAACTGCACAGTTTTGGGAGGCAGAGGAGGCTGGTCCATTATGAAGTTACTGAATTTAGGAGCTCAAGGATGAGATTGAGGTTAGAGATAGCGCAATGCACAATTAAGACCAAACTGGGAGGATGAATTGTGTAGTTCTAGGGCGCAATGTCGGGCTTGAGCACTGGAACTGCGTAGTGCAATAGTATTGGGAATTTAGAACTACACATTGCACAATTTCAAGGGACAAGGATGTAGCTTGAGGGTTAGAACTGCATAGTGTGCAGTTGAGGAAGGCTGAATGAGACTAGGTTGCTAGGGAACTTATGAAAATTGGCTAAGTGTGGGACCAAAGAGACTGATGTTAACAATGATATGACTTGACTGTGATCACACACTTGAAACACTTTGAAAACACAACAACATAGATCATTTGGAACATGTTAACAACATATTTCCCTCAATGCGACAACCTTGCGATGACTTTACAACAAGTGTGACACTAAATGTTGGAAACGGGTCCCCTAGGGTCAATTTTCAGGTTAGAAGCCCAAATTTTGTGGTTAAAGGCCCATGTTTTTTATAAAGAATGTAAAGTATCCACATTTTTTGGTCTCGTAGCGTGAAGATGTAAATATTCATCAAGGGTTTCTGCCCTTAGTTTATGTAACTTGTGTCGGCTTTATGAGATCCATCCTTGGTCCACGGACTATGGGAGTGTATAAAAAGGGAAGTCTTAGAAGAGTCTAAGGCAGTTTTTAGTGTAGTTCAGATAAGTTTTGGGGAGTCATTGAGGTAATGGGTCTGTGAGAGCTAAGAGTGAAGAGCCTTAGTGTAGGAATGAGGCTCTGCAGCTGAGTGCGTAGTGGCCTAGACTAGAAGTTCACAGCTAAGTGCGTAGACCCATGCAGTTGTGTGCACAAGGTAGTTAGAGTATGTAAAGGAGATCTGAACATCAATAAAGAGAAATATTATGGAAATACCTGTGTATGAGCTATTTTAATTCTGCTATGAAAACATGCGATTATGTTATGTTGAATACAGGGTTTATGATTTAATGCTATATTGATGCGTGAATCTATGTGTTTTACTTTGTTATATGAACACAAGTACGAATATCTATTTACAGAAAGATAATCATAATGCATGTTGAACTTATCCACTACTTAATCTAATCTGGGTAAATACAGCAATAAGATTAATTACAGAGGTGCGTAAGTGTCTGACTTGCCTATTTAGGGTACGCGAAGGATGATCACAAACCTTCACGAAGGTCGTGAAACCAGATATGAGAAGTATATTGATAAGCCCTAAAAATATTATCAGTCTGCGCGAAGGAAGGGTTAGGGTATAAAATGACATCACTACCATCTCATGGTGCGGAAAATTGGTTCCTGCATCCCCCCATACTACTTCAGGTGAGACTTCAGTCCTTGATTTGAGGATTGATGCCGAAGGGGCCAGTAGTGTATGGATTTGCTTGCCTAATTAATGTTGAACCTCGGTCAGGGCTCATCAAGCCAAAAAATGATTCCATTGCCAGGACTTGAACCCGGGTCTCTCGGGTGAGAGCCGAGTATCCTAATGCTTCACGGATTGATTCTGAAAGGTCCAGTAGTGTAGGGATTTTCTTGGCTAATTAATGTCGAACCTAGGTTAGGGCCCATCAAACCAACACTAAAGGTACACTTTGCGATGACCATGGCGACACTTGTGCAACAATGCTAAAAAGTTTGGGAATGAGTGTGACTGATGATTACATGGTTATACCAACTCATTCACACAAATTTAACCCCTTGAAACCACCAGAACAAGCATACATCATTGTGTGATAGATAACATGCAAAAAGACATGAATTCCTAAAGTTTGAATGACACTTGCAATATGTGGGTGATAGTGAAAGTAACACATGCGAGAGAAATGATAACATGAAAACCACACTAGTTAGAGTGAAGGCAAGTGAAAGTGACAACCAAAAGCATGAAAACGACACTTGCGAAAACAAATTTGTGCAAAAGATACAATTTGGAAAACTCACCAAAATGGAAGTACAAATGTAGCTAGAATGTGAGAAACTTTCGTTTTCACTATGCATTGACCGTCGACATGGATTGGAGATCACACAGGAATAGTTTTGATGGAATGTGCTATGCTTGTCCAAGCTTGTGTAAAAGGATGCACTCATGAACTTGTTGCAAACTAAGCATGTGTGAGAAAGTGACTTCGACACTTTCGACCAAGCAGGGAGCACAAAAGTATTAGTCGACCAAGAAGTGACTATGGAACTACCGATCACATGATTCACAGTAGGCTCTGAAATTCGAGTGTACAAAAAATTTTGGAAGGTGTTTGTCACAGTGGCAACACTTGGTGACACACTGGTAGAACTCCAACTTCTATGGCTTGGTCAATTATTTCGTGTAGGGTCTAGTTCTTTAGGAAGTATTGATTCATCATTGAGATTATTATGGCTTCCCAACTTACCCTGTGCATAGACATAGTCCCATTCATTCCTTTACTCGGTTAAACACAAAAATAAGAAAAATTATCACACAATTTTTGAATCAGGATAGGGTAATGAAGTTCACAAGCTTTATATTTTTAGAGGATAGTTTTATCATCTCTAGTGTTGCGCCACTGTCAGCAAGCCTGGATAGTACCCCGACAGAGTCACTTCAAGGATAAATTTTTTTCTCTAATTCCAATGAGCCTGGAAAGTACCTCATCAGAGTTGTTTGCTTCACCTCTCTACGCAGGAAGCCTTTCTCTTCTTTCACCTTTATTTATTTATTTATATAGTACTATGCATCGAAACTTATTTATTTCATGGGAGGAAGAGGGATCCTGACTTCTTGAGAGTAGGAGAGGTTATCCCTTGAGAGAAGCATATATAAGACCTCTGATATTGGTTTGCTCATTTAGATTTTCCCCTTGTCCTTCTCTACTTAATTGGATCATCTTGAAACACTAAAACATAAAAACCTGAGTGCAGGCATGAGGTTTCCAGAATAGACATGGAGGTCATGGTTCGACACAAGGTTTTCTTAATGAAAGGATTGTATTTTTAGTCAAAACATCATTGAACAAAAGATGTGACCCAGACAAGGAAGACGGACAGAGATTTAGCCAAATGTCTAAGTGTTACAAAGTTCTTTTCTATTTTTCGACATTCCCTTTTGGGCTAAGAAAGCATCTCCATACATGATCTTACTAGTGGAACAAAAAAGAAAAGACATAATACAACAAGAAAGCAAAACCAAAGCACAAGAAAAAGAGGCTAAACCAAAACATAATGCAAGACATAAGTAAGAAGACAAGAAAGACTAAAGAGAAAAAGTACGGGATGAGTGAAAGAGAGGGAAAACTAGGATGCAACTAATCCTACTCCTAACCTAACAGCTAGAAGGTCAACGTCATGTATAATGAAATTTCCAGTGAAGCTGTCGTAGTTTTCCTCGACCTAAAATGATAAAGATATGATCAATTAAAATAGATATAAATTAATGTGCAATAGAAAAAATAAAAAATTGAATAACTTGCACAAAAATCTGAAGGTCTCACCTATGAGCAAAAGGATAGGCCATAGCCACTACTTCTAACCAGTTTACATTTTTACCCTTTCAATGAGAACCAATATTCAACAAACCTTGGAAGCTTTCTACAAATGTGTCTTCATCTACACTGAACTATTTAGCAAGCATGAGGAAAGATCGAAACTTGTTATTTGCGTGAGAGCATGCCAACTAAGTTTGCTACAACCATTTAGTGGATGAATCGTATAATTCGTGATAATCCTCTTGAAAACCCTGAATTCTTTGAAAAGATGAATTCTCAATTAGAGGCATGGGATTACAATGAGAATCTAGTGAGGGAAACAAACCTTATCAAATTCAGCAGGCGTGTCAGGACAGTGAAAACTTGACATAACCATCTGCGAGTGTGAAGTGCAACAACCACTTGACAAGTACCTGGATAGTGAGATGTCAAATCATGAAAATCAAAGGATGTAAAATGAATGCCATTGGATGTGCTGATGGGAAAATAATAAGTTGAACGATAGTCATAAAAAATAGAATCACGATTAGATAGGCTCATTAAATCATCAAATTCCCAGCTTGTAATTACCAAAGATAAATTAATTTAAACAATGTCACAAATTCTTTGCATCATAGAATAATATTCCTCGCGTGATGAGTGTAACAAACCATTTTCTTGTAACTGGTTACACATTGCACTAGCATCGTAATCACTGAGAGAGGTAAAAGGGAATGCTAGTATATCAAACACATGAAACCAGTTAGTGTAAAACATGTGAATAAGAATTTGATTTGTCAAATAATCCATGAATTCACTAATGCTCAAGAGGATTTTAGGTGAGATGAAGAAAAAATTTAGCATCATAATATTCACAAGAAGGATAAGGAGCCGATTGTTTTCAAAAGAGTATGATAGGTATGAATCTTTTGGCCAAATACAATCTTTAGAATAATAAACTTCACAGTTCCATGATTCTATGGGAGATATAGATTCCAAAATCGAGATTGATACATGATATTTTCATGAAGATGAATCCTTTGAAATAAAAAATTGAATCTGATTAGAAATCGAATCTTCAAAGTTTCAAATATCATATCCACAATGGCAAATATATTTCAAGAGAGAATTTACATCGAGCAAAACCATGTAGAAGGAAGATTTTTGTGAAGAAAACCACACCTGACTTAGTTCGGGTGATCCAGGTGGCTCTAGAGACAAACACAGGACAAAGAGGACTTATGAAAGGTCAAAAATCAAAGTGTTTGGACTATTTTTTAACCAATTTCATGTTAAATATCTCATTGTCATGATCACGATGGTGCAAATGGTTAGTCAATCCGAGTCCGGATGAGGAAGATAGAGGCAATCAAAGTTTTGGTTGACTTTTGCTGACTGGGCAAGCTTAATGGAGACACAAATTGGATTTTTTTCGGCAGACGGAATCTGGAAAACTACGGCCTTTCGACACCCACCAAATCCATTACATGTATATATATATATATATATATAAAAAAATCAAATCGAAGAACCGACGGGCCGTGACCCCCGCTAGTCCACCCTCCTCCGAAATCCGTTAACATTGAAACTAATGCTGGGGTGGGCACGGGCCACCTATGGTGGACCCGACCCACACCCCTAGACCTTGTACCATGCCATATGTAAGTGAGACTAGCGGGGATTGAACCCGCTTGGCCCACTTGGGCTGGCCCGCACCGGGCGGCCCCATATATGTTGCGTACACCATAAACCAACAACCAAACCATTAAACCATACAATGCGCCAACAAAACGTTTAATGTGCCAGTTTTGGTTATGGGAGTTATGGGGTGGGCTGCCTAATGTGGACCCGACCCCAAATACATTTTGGTTAAAAACTTGAAAAAAAACCATAATGTACTAAAAAAGGAGGGGTGGGATTTGATCCCCCGACCCCTCCTCAACTAATTTCTAAATATGCCAATGTGCCAAACAAATTATTTGGGTAATCTTCCCAAGAATTAATATAAACATTCATTTACACAGTGCACTCAGGCAGATGGAGGAACCAGGAGCGGGCACAGAAAACAAGGTAGAGTTAATGTTTAATTAATTTTTATCTAGGTGGAACCATGAAGGAGAAAAATTTCCAGGAGGGTGAAATTTTTTCAGTGTCCAAATTGGACAAACTTTATGTCGATCTTACACTTCTCAGTGACATGAACTCGATGGCGTAGCTAGTTTCTTGATCTGAGCAGCAGAATTGCAGAGGACCCGGAGGAGGGAATCTTTGTGGAATCTAAAAGATTCCTTAAGCCCCAGAATTCCACTTTCTTAGAATTCAGAAAGTTGATAGTCGGTTTTTCACTATTCGATGTCACAAATCTGATGGTGAATTTAGATTTTCCATTTGCTCATTTAATTTTTTGTCCACTTTTCTAAGTGGAGTGCAGGTGTCAGCATTCAGTGTGTGAGCAGTCATTCCATGAGATTCGATGTAGTGAGGGTGATGGTACGAACAAATTCAGCAGTTTGAAATCCTCTTCTTCAGATGGCCCATGGATGTGAGGTATATGTAGTGTGTTCATGTACTTCTTTTGCTATGCATTGCACTGCATAGATCCCTGTTTAATGTTTGATGTGGGATCTTGTTTTCATACATGCTTCATGATTCCTGCTTGATGTGATGGGGAATCATCTGTGTGATGTACTTCTTGTCATGATTCATCATGTTTTGTTCGAGATCCCTTTGTCATCATGTGGATGGGATACTCATGCTGTCTCCATGTATGTTTGCATTGAGATCCCTTTTATGCCATGTTGGTAGGATGATCTAATGGTAGAAGTGTCCTCAGATACATAATTTTATTAATCAGAAAAAAATAATTACATATTTGATTTTGCAAGAGTTTACACCCGAACAACCAAACACTCTTGCAATGAGCTATTTATAAGCTCAATGTCCTAACTACCTCTAATTATGGATCACTTATTAAATAACAAGTTTCCATTTAAAATAAATGCTATTCAAAACAAGTAGCTAACAAATCTCCTAAAATAGAGCCTAAGATACGACACATTTGGAGAGTCATATCTTGTTACAACAATATACTAATTCTAAATGTCTCCATTAAATAATTAAACATTCTAGAATAATAATTATTAATTTAATATCTTAAATTAATAATTATTTTATTCGAACTTTATAACCTATGATAATATTTTATTTTTGGATCATCTAACATTCCCCCCTATGATCCAAAGATACATTACAACAGATACCAAGTTCATCCTTGAACTTAGTAAATTTTATTCTGCCAAGTGGTTTCATGAAAATTTCAGAGATCTGATCTTTGGAAGGATAATAAACTGGCTTGAGGACATCTTTGACAATGAGAGATCTGATATGATGATACTTGGTGTCCACATGCTTTGTCTTTGAATGAAAAACTGGGTTCTTGGCAAGTTTGATGGTTGACTGGCTGTCAATGAATAATGATGTAGCTTCTGCCTGAGAAATGCCCAAGTCCTGCAAAATTCTGTGCAACCAAACAATTTCACATGCTGCTTCCCATGTTGAAATGTACTCTGCTTCTGCTGAAGAAGTGGCCATTGTAGCTTGTTTCTTACAACTCCAAGATACTGTTGCTGACCCCATGTTCATTAAATAACCTGATGTTGATGCTTGATCATCAATACTTCCAGCAAAGTCGACATCCGAATATCCACCAAGTACAAAGTTTTTAGTCTTTGTGTAAAGAAGACCAAAATCTTTTGTTCGTTGGATATATCGAAGAACTCTTTTGGCTGCATTCCAATGGCTGTCTCATGGTTCTTGCATAAAATGTGAAATAATATTGACTGCATAAGATAGATCAAGGCGAGTATTTGTCAAATAAATCAAGCTGCCAATCAACTGTCTGTAAGTAGTACTGTCCACCTTTGCCCCCCCTTCAAATTTTGAAAGTTTCAAGTTTTGCTCCATAGGGGTGAGAACGGGCTTGCAATCCTGCATGCCAAATCATTGAAGAACCTCTGCTGCATACTTACTCTGAGAAATGAAAATATGATGTGGACATTGGAAGACTTCAACTCCAAGATAGTAGTGAAGTAATCCCAAATATGTCATCTTAAAACCTGCATGTAACTCCTTTTTCACCTATGCAATATGATCATCATGGTTTCCAGTAATGATCAAATCATCTACATAAATAACAAGAATTACCAGATATTTTCCCTGTTGTCGCACATACAAAGTATCATCAGATTCACTTCATTTAAAACCAACTTTCTCAAGGTATTCATCCATCTTTGCATACCAACCTCGGGGAGCTTTTTTTAATCCATATAAAGCCTTATTCAATTTTTAGACTTTATGTTCTTGTCCTTCAATTTCAAAACCCGGCGGTTGTGTCATATACACTTCTTCTTGTAAATCCTCGTTGAGAAAAGCATTTTTCACATCCATTTGATGAACTTTCCATCCTTTCTAAGTGGTCAATGCAAGTGTTAATTGGATGGTGTTACACTTAGCTGTAGGAGAAAAAGTTTCCTCATAATCAATGCCTTCCTGCTGCACAAAACCTTTTGCGACAAGTCGTGCTTTATACTTTTCAAGTTCTCCCTTTTGATTATACTTAATTCTGTAAACCCATTTTCATCCTATGGGTTTAACATTTGATGGACAATCAACAAGTTTCCAAGTGTTGTTATCAATTACTGCTTGATATTCTTCAACCATAGCCTGTTGCCATTCTTTATGTTTTACTGCTTCTTTGTATGTGGAAGGTTCAGTAAAATAATTTGCTAACAAGGAAAAATTTCCTTCACTTCTATGTGCCCTTCTGGTGCCCCTTTTATTCTGCTCATCAAGCTTTACATCTTTCAAAAGTTGAATTGCCCATTTTGGTAGTTGGTGCTCACTTGTTTGCGATTCTAAAAAGTCTCCATCATTGTAAAGAGGATTAATATAAACTGATGTTCTTCATTTAGGTGAAGAGTCTGGAGAATCACTGTCAGAAGAACTGCTGCTACTTGGAGATGTGGATGAACTACTAGAAGACACAAATGATGTTGTTGAAGTAGATGGACTGGATGACTCATCTTCAGAGGAAGGAAAATCAAGTTCATACCAATTTGGTGAAGTTGGTTGACTTTGCATTTTTCCTTTTCTCTTACTGCCCTTAGTTTCTAACTTTTGAAGAAGACTTTCAATTTCTTCAGCACTCTTACTTTCTGTTTCATCAAATATGACATCCCTACTCACAATAAAGTTTCCATTGGTCAAAAGACAATACCCTTTCTTCTCATCAGAATAGCTAATCATTGTGCATTTCAAACTTCGTGAGTCAAGCTTAGTTCATTTTTCTTTCGGAACTAAGGCATAACATACTGATCCAAAAACTCTAAGATGTTTAACTCGAGGTTTGAAACCAAACCAAGCTTCATAAGGTGTGATTCCGTCTAAAGAAGCAGTTGGAGATTTGTTTCTTAAGTAGATAGTTGTATGTATTGCTTCTGCCCAATATGTTGGACTTAACCTCCTAAAAGTTAACATGGATCTCACCATTCCTAACAAGGTGTGATTCATTCTTTCGACTACTCCATGTTGCTGTGGAGTGTAAACATTAGTAAGATATCATTTTATGCCATTTTCACTGCAATAAGTTTTGAATTCATTTGAAGTGAATTCTCCCCATTTATCCGTCCTGAGAGTACCTATCTTTTCTTTGACTTCATTTTCAACAAGTTGGAAAAAAATTTTAAACTTCTCAAATGCTTTTGACTTGTTCTTCAAGAAGTAAACCCTAGTCATTCTACTAAAATCATCAATGAATAGTAAGAAATATTTGCAACCACCAAATGAAGTTTGTAGTGGTCCACAAACATCACTATGAACTAGTTGTAGTCGCCTGTTTGCACGCCATGAACTTGTTGGAAAACTTTCTTGACTTTGTTTGCCATAAATGCAAGCTTCACATTTTGCATTTTCCTTGTTGAAAGTGGGAAGTCCTTTAACCATTCCTTGTTTCTGCAATTGGGAAAGACTATCAAAATTTAAATGTCCATATCTTGCATGCCATAATCTGATAGGTGAAATTCCTGTAGCGACTGCCCCTACAAAATCAGAATGCCTTGGAATAACTATCCCTTTCATCCTTAACATTTTTCCATATTCATAACCTGTCATGACAGTTTTCAAGCTCTGTTTGATTGAATTAATATTGACTAAACCATCTTCCATAATCACCTGATGTCCTGCTTGTAGAATCATGACTAAAGAGAGCAAATTTTTCTTAAAAGTTGGTACATACCATACATTGGAAATCATTTTTTCTGCAATTCCAGGGAGAAAAACTTTAACTTCTCATTTTCCATAAGGAGTATGTTTTGTATCGTTTGCAATAAAAATGGAATTAAGTTGGAAATCTAGAAAATTCCAAAAAAAATCACGTCGACAAGTCATGTGTTGAGTTGCCCCTAAATCCAAGATCCAGGCATCTTCATAATCACTTCTAAGATGGGATGAAAGTTGTGATGCTGGTGAGGAAGTAAAAACATATTTTTAGTTATCATCATCTTGATCATTTGCAAATTGAGTTGAGTGCTACTGAAACTTGGGGATTTAATTAAGAGAAGTTCGACAATCTTCAGCATAATGACCAACTTTGTTACATCTTCGACACACAATTTGACTTAAGTCTCTTCCTCTTCCTGAATATTGTCCTCTACCTCTGCTTTGACTTCTATGTTGAGATTATCCTCTACCTTGATTATTATTTCCTTGTCCTTGAAAATTTCCTCTTACTTGGTTGTTTCCTCTACCTTGAAAATTACTCCTTCCTGAATTGTTGCCTCTATTAAAGTTGTTTCCTCTACTTTGGCTTCGACCTCGACTTTTTACATTATGTGTTGCTTGATTCTGATTGAAATTCCCTCTACCTCTGCCTCAAGATCTGTCTGTTGATGATTTAATAGTGCTGGTCTCTGTGAAAAAAACATCTTCACCAACATTCTTCTTCTTCCCAAAGGTTTTATCATGTTGGGTCAACATTTCATAGAGCTCATCAAACTTTAGTTTCTCTAATTTCCCAGTTAATTGTAGAGTCTCCAAAAAATGCGTGTAGGAAGAAGGAAGTCCATCAATTACAATTGTTACCATAAAACTATCATCTATTGCTGGGAAAACAACATTAATGATTTCCTACCTAATATTCTTAAGTCTTGAGCTATATTCAAGAACATCACCTCCTTTAATCAATTTTTGTTGCAACAATTTTAATTGTAGATCAACTTTCTTTGATTCAGGCTGAGTATCAAAGAGGTCTTTAAAAGTTTTCAAAGCAGACCATGCATTTGTAGCATTTTCTATATGGACATAAATTTCATCATTGACAAAAGATTTAATAAGAGCTAAGGCTTTGGCATTCTTAACTTCCCATTTTGCTAGTGCAACTACATATGTGTGTTTATTTGGCTTAATATCTCCATCACATATACCCTGCCATAATTCATTATAAATGAGAGTGCTTTTGATGAGACGGTGCCATGTTTTATAAGATTTTGTGCCTTCAAGTTTGTCGGAATCAGAAAACAAATTAATCAACTTTGACATTGTAGCGTTGAAGCTTTGCACCAAGAATTAGACTCAGAAGAAAAAATGTCAAGATGGGCAACACAACATGCAACACACAACGCAATAAAAAATAATCTATCGGGGCTTGGCCTTGATCCTCGTATAGTCATTGAAGCAGGAGAAAAATGATTGAGCTTTGCACTTGGCTCTAGTCAATTTCTCAAAAATTACAAGGAAACTTTCAAAATTTGACTTTTACAACGATGCTCTTGCAAAACTTGGTAAAAAAAATTTACCCCCCACCCCGGTCAAAGTAAAATTACTGAGTTACACTTATCCCTTCAAAAAATTACAATTGAAATGCCCTTATTACTCCAAAAATTTACAAATCACCTTATTACTCCACAAACAATAAATTCCCAAAATTAAAAAAATCACCAGATCTCTCCAAAATACAATATTCCTTATTTCTCCACAAAATTTACAAAATTACAAACAACGGAAAAATCCTTATCACTCCATTAACATTACAAAATTGAAAAAAAAAAAATTTCTTATTTCTTGGCTTCTTCACTCTTCAATTCAGCTTTAAACTGTCTTTTGTCACAAGGCCATCACATTGTAGTTTACAGGACTTCTATCGATTTGCGCCATTGATCTCGATTTCCAACAAATGGACCACTTTAATCCATCAAAGTCCTCAATTCTGTCCAGCTCTTAGCAGAATTTTGTCCAGCAGCTACTTCAAAAACAGAGGAAGCACATAAGGAGCAGCAGAGCGACCTCAGGATTTCACAGCATGGGGAGCTCTCACCGTCATCTATTCAACGGAGAGCGGCTGAGGTTGGCGCGACCGTTGACCATGCCATGCAGGTGGGCCTGGTTCCTGCTCAGACTCTTTCGGCAAGTTTCATGATGGAATTCCTGGTTGTTAAGAACCTTGTGGAAATACACGTAACCCCCAAATATCTCATCTGATCTTTCTACAGAGGTCGGATCTATGGTTGCCAACCTCTGGTGAGTGAGATATGCCAATTGCCAGTTTGCTACACACTCCAAGGAAAGAAATATGCATTATATATCAGAGCTGGAATGCAAAGTCCAGACCTTAGAAATTGAGGCAACGACTTTGTCCGCACAACTGACTCTTTTACAGAGGGATTCAGCTAGACTGGGTAGTCAGAACCATGAACTCAAGTTACGCTTATAGGCCATGGAACAACAAGCGCAACACTTTCCCTGCGTTGGATTTGTATTATGCCATCAACAGACAATTTAATGTCTCCAGGTCCAAGTTTTCTCCAGAGTAGAATTCCTCACAGCAATCAGAGTCAAATGGTGGCAGTAGTAATTCTTACCATTGATTTTCAGATCTAAAAATATCTAAAATCATTAAAATAATAAAATTTCTTCTCTTTTGAACAAAAACTTGACAAATTTCATACCAATCATTTGCTGAACAATTCAATGGAGTTTTCCAAAAAAATTGTAGAGTTGGAATCTCCTCCTCACATCAACTGCAACATTACTGCAGCTCTGATACCAAAATAATGGCAGAAGTGTCCTCAGACACATAATTTTATTAATCAGAAAAAAATAATTACATATTTGATTTTGCAAGAGTTTACACCTGAACAACCAAACACTCTTGCAATGAGCTATTTATAAGCTCAATGTCCTAACTACCTCTAATTATGGATCATGTATTAAATAACAAGTGTCCATTTACAATAAATGCTATTCAAAACAAGTAGCTAACAAATCTCCTAAAATAGAGCCTAAGATACGACACATTTGGAGAGTCATATCTTGTTACAACAATATACTAATTCTAAATGTCTCCATTAAATAATTAAACATTCTAGAATAATAATTATTAATTTAATATCTTAAATTAATAATTATTTTATTCGAACTTTATAACCTATGATAATATTTTATTTTTGGATCATCTAACATGATCATCATGCCTGCGTTTGTGTCATACTGATAGGAGTCCTTTTGACTGAGAGTTCCTGTAGTGGAACATCTCTGGGAGCCACTCCTGCATGAGGTAATTTTCCTTGTATGATAGCGACATCACCTCTTATGTACACCATCACTATTGATAGCACTTAATGCAGCGGCCTGCACCATCTTGATACCGGGGCCTGAAGACGTAGTCCCTCTTGGATGAACTCCATTATCAACGACTTATGTTTTCATGTGCTAATGATTGTCATCTTCCTCTTCTTTACATCATACATATGTATTCATTTATGTTCTTTTAAAAATGCAATTTAACACATCATGAAAGTAAAAGGTCTTGGAAGGGTCCTTTGTCACACTCGAACCTAGATCAAGTGGTATCAGAGCAGTCTTTGTGTGGATGTAAATTGCAGGGTGAAAAATGTAACGTGTAGTAATAGAGGATGAAAAAGCGATGTACGAGACCATGCTCAAAATTTCCAAAAGGATGGAAATAATGTATGAAACTCTACAGAAAGAGATAGAGGAAAAGGAGCGATTGCAGCTTCAGTTGCAAGCCATGGAAGAGGCCCTGGAAGAACTGAAGCACAACAACCAGAATATTCAAATAGAGAATGTTGAATTGATGATGCATCTACAAGAAGAGAAAGAGGAGAAACATAGTTTGCTACGACAGTTGCAAGCAAAGGATGAGGCCTTAGAAACGCTGCAGCTTGACCCATGTGAGGTAGAAAGTAGTTCTTTGAATTCATGTATGTTTCCTGATGATGATTTTGTTGTTTTTGAAAATCATACCACGGGAATTGGCTCCAAAATGTTGAATAAAATGGGGCATGAAGGAAAAGGCTTGGGCGTTAATGGCTAAGGAATTGTCAACCCCATCAAAGTGGAGGAATTACCCCATTAGATAGGACTTCAGTATGTCAGAAAAGAAGTTGGGGAATATGCTGAGACAACTAGTGAATCACCAACATCAGAAGATGAGAAGCCCTCATCAATTCTTTCCAAATCGACATAGGAGGTAAAAGATGTTGATTTCCTTTTGGTTTCATCTTCACATAGTATGATGTCTGTTGAATATTTGGAGATCCCAATTACAGGGACAAACATAAGGCTCCTTACCAGGATGAGGCACGAGGAGGAAAAAGAACTTGTGTTAATAACCAAGGCATAACTCAACCATTTGAGGTTATGCAGAGACCTCAATTTACAGGCTTGAGAGACACCAAAGGAGAATGCTCTAAGGTGTCATATTCTTTTGAGACATCGTCGAAATCATTGAGGAAAGAGAATGATGGGAACACATCGCCATCATCCCATGGCAGTTTCCATTGCAAGGAAAATCCTGAGGAAAGCTCTCATCACCATACTTACACCAGAGACAAGAAGGAAAGGTATAACCACTCTCAATATTCGAGTGTTCATTTCAATTATAATCTTGTTGTTAATGATGAACGTAACACATGGCATCAAAAAACATGTACCTTTTGTGGATTACATAACCATACATTTTCTAAGTGTTGGAAAAGAATGGCAACACACAAAAAGATGAGGCGTGAAAGACCTTCTCAACAACAGGTAAAGAAACATGTTAAACAGATCTGGAGGAAGAAAACCTATTGCAGTCATTGTGACATAAGTGGCCACCAAGGAGCCACATGTTGGAGGCTCCATCTAGAGCAGCACCTTAAAGACAAAGCATCGGTGCATGGACTAGGTGAAACAATCGCTCGACAAGTAAAACCACCATCAGGAGGTGACCCATTCACAATGATAAGTGAAAAATGGTTTCTAGATATGTTAGCTTGTCATGGTCGTGCATTTGTAAATCATTTGTTGCATTTTAAAAATAAAAGTGATGACACGTTTTCCATCACTTGTTCAGCAATAATGATGTCTGGTCTTATTTTGAGTTGCATGATAAACTATGAAAGTGATGTCATGTTTCCATCACTTATCAAAGCAAAAATAGTGTTTGGCCTTATTTTTGTAAATCATGTGTTGTAGTGATGATTTATTTTCCATCACTTTTTGGAGCAACAATGATATGTTGGCCTTGTTTTTGTAGCTGGGGTATTACGTCCATCTTGTTGTAAACTTGACCATCGAGTATGTGTTATAAATTCATGGCAAGTGTGGGATGATTGGGTCATTAGCTGGTCATGAAAAGCAGCATGTAATTTGCAAAACAATGTACTACAGATTGCAAAGGTTGCAGGTGTTGGCTCATTGCTTAAGGCTTCGAAAAACAAAGGTGAAGGGGATGGAAGCAAGACCTTTAAGGATGCTTGTGATGCAAACAAGGTACAAAAAAGTTGCAGATTGTTTTTCATGCTTTTGGAGGACCAAAAGCTCCTCAGTAGGGAGGATTGATCCAGGTGGCTCTAGAGACACACACAGGACAAAGAGGACTTATGAAAGGTCAAAAATCAAAGTGTTTGGATTATTATTGAACCAATTTCATGTTAAAGATATCGCTATCGTGATCGTGGTGGTGCAAACGGTTTGTCAATTCGAGTCCGGATGAGGAAGATAGAGGCAATCAAAGTTTTGGTTGACTTTTGCTGACTCGGTAGGCTTAATGGAGACACAAATTGGATTTTTTCCAGCGAACAGAATCTGGCCAACTCCGGCTAGATTTTGGGCAACATTGTTGCCTTGTTAAAATTTCTCCTTCGGTTTATATTTTGAATTTTCAAAAACGGCCCATATTATATATAAAAATTAAAAATATATATAAAATGGGGGGTGGTGGGCCACCACCCCCACCACCCCATGCCTCTCCACACCCTCTAACCCATTACATGTATGTCTATATATATATATATATATATATATATATATATATATATATATATATATATATATATATATATATATAGATATATATATATATATATATATATATATATATATATATATATATATATATCAAATCAAATTGAAGAATCGATGGGCTGTGACCCCCGCTGGTCCACCCTCCTCCAAAACTCGTTAACATTGAAACTAATGTTGGGGTGGGCACGGGCCACCTCCAGTGGACCCGACCCACACCTCCAAAGCTTGTCTCGTGCCGTATTTCAGTGAGGCTGGCAGGGATTGAACGTGCCCGACCCACATGGGCTGGCCCCATATATGGTGCGTACACCATAAACCAACAACCAAACCATTAAACCATACAACACGCCAACAAAACGTTTAATGCGCCAATTTTGGTTAAGGGAGTTATGGGGTAGGCTACCCAATGCAGACCAGACCCCCAAATGCATTTCAGTTAAAAAATTGAAAAAAACCATAATGTATTAAAAAAGGAGGGGCGAGATTTGATCCCCCGACCCCTCCTCAACTAATTTCTAAATGTGCCAATGTGCCAAATGAATTCTTTGGGTCATCCACCTGAGACTTAATATAAACATTCATTAACACAATGTGCCCAGGGAGATGGAGGAACCATGAGTGAGCACAGAAAGCGAGGCAGAGTTAATTTTTAATTAATTTTTATGTAGGTGGAACCATGAAGGAGCAAAATTTCCAGGAGGGTGAGATTTTTGCAGTGTCCAAGTTGGACAAACTTTATGTCGATCTTACACCTCTCGATGACATGAACCTGATTGTGCAGTCAGTTTATTGATCTGAGTAGCATAATTGCAGAGGACACAGAGGAGGGAATCTTTGTGGAATCTAGGTGGAATCTAAAAGATTCCCTAAGCCCTGGAATTCCACTTTCTCAGAATTTAGAAAGTTGACAGTTGATTTTGCACTATTCGACGCCACAAATTTGATGGTGCATTCAGATTTTCCATTTGTTTTTTTTCATTTTTTGGCCACTTTTCTAAGTGGAATGCAGGTGTTAGCATTCAGCATGCGAGTAGTCATTCCATGAGATTTGACGTAGCAAGGGTGATGGTACGAATAGCTTGAACAGTTTGAAATCCTCTTCTTTAGATGACCCCTGGATGTGAGGTATATGCAGTGTGTTCATGTACTTCTTTTTCTATGGATTGTGCTGCACAAATCCTTGTTTGATGTTTGATGTGGGATCTTGTTTTCATACTTGCTTCATGATTCCTGCTTGATGTGACACAGAATCATTTGTGTGATGTACTCATTTTCATGATTCTTCATGTTTTTTTCGAGATCCCTTTGTTGTCATGTGGATGGGATACTCATGTTGTTGCCATGCATGTTTGCATTAAGATCCCTTTTATGCCATGTTGGCGGGATGATCATCATGCCCGAGTTTGTTTCATACGGATAGGAGTCCTTTTGACTGAGAGTTCCTATAGTGGAAAATCTCTTGGAGCCACTCCTGCGTGAGGGCATTTTCCTTGTATGATAGTGACATCACCTCTTATGTACATCATCACTATTGACAACACTTAATTCAGTGGCCTACACCATCTTGACACCGGGGCCCGGAGACATAGTCCCTCCTCGACAAACTCTGTTATCAATGGCT
Source organism: Pinus tabuliformis (assembly GCA_031772625.1). Lineage (NCBI taxonomy): Eukaryota > Viridiplantae > Streptophyta > Pinopsida > Pinales > Pinaceae > Pinus > Pinus tabuliformis. Next base: position 851,300,310 of record CM062820.1, on the reverse strand, counting down.
TATGTTTTCATGTGTTGATTATTGTCATGTTCCTCTTGTTTACAACATGCAGATGTATTAATTTATGTTCTTTTAAAAATGAAATTTAACACATCACTAATGTAAAAGGTTTTGGAAGGGTCCTTTGTCACACCCGAACCTAGATCATCAGGGGTATTTCTAGATTCGCGAAATCTTGACATAACCTTCAATAGAGGTTGAAGTTCCTCGACTCCTGGGCAAGTCCTGAAACTTTCAAGGATTGTAAAATCGCATTTTGAATATTGAGCCAGGTCATGCATGGTGTGAGGATGGCTACTTTCATTGATTTCTATGAGGTCACTATTAACTAGATTGAAGTCATCTTTTTCACTGATTTGATCAGATCTTGGAACTTCAACAACCAGATTACTCAAGTTGAAAGATTCATCTGATTGCAAATTTGAAGATACATGAATCAGAAAAATTTCATGAGCAAGCTGGTTTGGAGAGTCATCTTCATGCAAGGGAAGAGATGATGAGGGATGGAAAGAGTACTCAAAGACTTGTTTGTTTTCATTTTCATCATGGGTAATCTCACCACCTTGTGTCAATTGATAAGTTAGCTCATCAGATGAAGAACTTGAAGAGCATGGAGTATCTCCATCGTGAGTAGATTCATTGCCAATGGTATAACACAATGGTTAGTGAGATGAAGAGGAAGTTTCAATAAACACATCTTCTTTGACCAAATTAGATTCTGGATCTAAATTAACATCTTTATGAGAAAATGAAAGATCAAATGATGCACCTGGGAATTCATGATGGCATTCATCAACAAATTCATTGTCATCGTAATGATTGTTGCCCAAGGCTACCTATTGGTTGAAAGAATTGATTGCATTTGATTCACTAATGAGATTAGCAGGTTGGAAATCATTAAAGAACGGGAGCACATCATCTTCACATGGAGGATTTTTGGAAAAAGAAGAAAGATTGATAACATATTAACCTTCGTGTTCCTCTACACGTGTAATGTGACTTCCTTGTACCTGATCACAATTTGAACCAACAACTAGAAATTTGAGAGTGTGTGAAAACTAGAGGGTGAAGAAGATTGATCGGGCATATCACAGTATAAAGAGTCATGGCATGTAGATGATAAAGGATAGCATAAATCTAGATCAGATTGGAGGCTTGAGTTATGAATAATAACATCATGTTACAGAATGGGGAAGTTAGTCTTCACCATGGGATTCATGAGTCATTCTAGGATTTCCTCCATTGAATCCGAGTAATGAGAAATAGAAGAAGAATGAGAAGATGGATTAGGAATTTTATTTGTAGATTTTCCAATTTCATTACCACCACAGAGAGGAACCCTTATTAAAAATGGAAAAGTAGGAGGAAAAAGAACCAAAGGAGCTGTAAACTACTCCTATGACATTAGAGGTGTCTCATGATTCACAAGAGTCTGGGAAGTAGGAAAATAAGGGGGTTGAGTTTCACCATGTAAAGAGATAAGAACCAAGCACTAAAACTCATGTTTTGAGAAATTTAGATCCATATCTTCTTAAGGAAATTCATAACAAAGGTGAAGGAATTGATGAGAAAAATCCTAAACTGATTCATTGGGCTTCATTCTTAAGTGATTGATTATTTTACAAACATCTCAGTAGTTATACCCATCAAAGGATTGATAAAGCTCCTTGAGGAAATGATGGAAATAATGGATGGAGGTGGGTGGTAAGGTATGCAACTATTGATTAACACAACCTTCAAGGGTGAGGAAGAAAAGAACACAAGAAAACTCTTCATCATCAATTTGGTAAGATTCACAAAATTTCAGAAAATAAAAAATGTGTGCAGTTATAGATGTTCAAAACTCACGATCAAACTTTAACTGAGGTAAGTGATAGAGAGGCTCATCAGGGATTGAAAATTGATAAATAGATAAATTAGAGAAACACTCCAGGAGTAATATTTGAGGATGAGCCATTTTAGATAAGAGGTTCAAAGCAGATTCAATGGGCTCAACTTGTCATCTGACACTCCTTCTAGCACTAGTTGTTGACGGTGCTGGAAATCCATAAACCAAGGAGTCTCCCTGGTGTGAAGTCCCAATTAGACCTCACACCATTTGAATTAGGATCCCCATCTAGAATATCGTCCTGTTTCCATGTATTCTTAAAGGTATGCCTTGGCTTTGGATGTCAACAAGAGAGAGGAAAGCAAATGTGCCTTCGAAAAGCAAGGAGTGTGTGCCTGGTGAGTGTTCGATCGTATGTGTGTCAAAGTTGTTTCACTGTGCAGGGGAGGAAAAGTGAGCCTCTAAGGGAGAGGTAGTAGTACCACCCTAGTAGAGACAAATATAAATGAGAAGGATCTATACAACATCAAGAAGAATATCCCACAGAGATGCGATGGTTGGTGCAACCAATGTAATGAGGAGGATTTATCTAATATCTAGCGGAATAGTCGACAAGGATACGACAATGGTAATATCCATTACAACACATTCACAATATGATAAGTACCAAAATAATTGAAACAATTCAACTACTTTATCACAGATGATGTTATCACCAAAAAATGATTGCCTAGCCATTTCTAACTAGGTGGATTGAAATACACTATGTAGGAATAATTTTACCATAGTAAAATCACTTTCACCGTGGAAAATAATTTAGTAAACCACTTTTATTAAATTATTTTCTGATTTAAATAAAATAACCCATGAGAATACTTATATAAATCGTTATTTATTTACTTTTCTCTAGGAATAATTATTAAATCATTACTTAAATAATTATTTCTTGTCACATTTGACTAAATCCCTTAGGAATAATTAAATAAATCACTATTTATTTAATTTTTCTTATTTCTGTTATTGAAATAATGTTAAATCACTATTTAATAATTATTTCAATTTCACACCATTCTTAATTCTCGCGAAATAATTAATAAATCATTTTATTTGTTAATTATTTCTAAATAAAGATATTTAACCATTTTAAATATCTTTTCCCTCTCCAATAAATATAATAAAGTATTCCAAGCAGTTAGATCTTGATTTGGTTAATTTTTTTTTATTATTCTCCATTTTTGAGATTAACTCAATACTTTGTTATAAATATGAGGGTTTTTCATTCATTCTTCACCATGATCATAATAATCATCACCATTATTGTCTTTTTCTTTCAACTCCATTTGAATTCTTCACATTTTGTCTGGGTTTTTGACATATTGAGAGAGAAGATCATTTTCCGAAGCATAAAGGGCATCAAAAGACCCATCCCACGGAGGGGGACTTATAGACCCATCTGTAGATCTCCTTCACTAGGTGTTTTCAATAAGATATTTATTTAGTTAAAGTCTTTCCATTTGGGTTATTGCATTGGACATTTTTACTGCTACTTTCTATTCTGGATCGTCTATAATTTTTGTTGCAGGTTTTCCATTTTTATTGTAGATCTGAATCACAAACAACCACCAACTTTTTGTCAGGGTCACTTGTCACCTAGTGACTTAAGTGAAGTGTTTTTGGTACACCTTCTAAGAAATTTCACACTAACAAATGGTGACTCCATTGGGTATTTAGTTACATTTGTCGTCAACAAATGACGACTCCACTAGGTCTTTAGTTACATTTGTCGTCAACAAATGGCGACTCCACTTATGTAATAACAACATTCTTGGGTGACTAAAGTTTTTCTACAACTATTTTTAGCCTCTCAATTTCTATTTATAGTATTAAACCCTTTTTTGTCAAAATTTTGGATTTTGGTGGTTTTCTAGTTCTTTCCGCAGGTCACAGGTACCAATCGAGCAGGAGACGACAAAATTTGTGCGAGATTTACCGACTGAGAGTCCTGGGAGGAAAATGCACTTTTCATCCCCTTAAATACATTTTGGAGTGCACTATTTGGCCTAAAATATGTGTTTTCCACTGTGACTGGTTAGTACCTACATTTTGGAATTTTTCCGGAAACTTTTATTTTTATTATATATATATATATATATATATATAGATATATAGTATTATTATTATTATTATTATTTATTTTTTAATTATTATTTATTTATTTATTTATTTATTATTTTTTCCAAAATTGTCGAGAGTGTTGTCTACAGACTAGTTTGGGTACTTCACTTCTAACTCGATCCACTTGATTTGTCTCTTTGAGGAAGGGAAAATCCCCTAGGGTCTAGAGTAATCCTCCACATTGTTAGGAAGCGATTTGTTAAGTGAGGAGTCTAGGGTTTTCAGCATTTTCAACCACTGATTTTCAAAGTTTGATGCACTACTTTTTAGCTCTTTTGGATAGGATTATTTTACCTTTTATCCCTTTATAGTTTGTGTTTGCATTTTCCCCCTTAGGATCCCCTGGAGCATCCTAGGTTTTAGAGTTTCACTCCTATCCTTTGCAACATTTTTCACCTCTGACTTTTGATTTTTGTCTAAACCATTTCCAGCAGATTAGTGCCTCCAGATCTTAGTCCCTTGACATTAAATCATTTAGACATTTTTATGTGTCTTTCAATAGCCTTTTTTCCCTCTTTTTCTTAGTTGCTTAGTAGCCCTTGTGGGTGGGTCTTTTGTGCTTGATTGACAATTTATTTTTCTTCCATTTTTAGATTTATTTACAGTATTTTAGCATTTTACTTTCAGCAGCACATGGAATCATGAAACATTCTTAATTAAATCATCCACTAGACACATGATTTTCACACACTCACACCCTAAGCGAACGTGAGCTTGGTTAACACCGCCAAGCCAAGACTTCAAACACTAGACCTTAATAAATCAACACACATAGATTAATCCCATTTGGGCATGAGGGCCAAACAATGTTTGTAGTGTAGGTGTAGGATCAGTGGGACAAGCTTCCAATAGCACCCATCAATCGCTTTCACTGAGACATAAAAGTTGACATACTAGGGATCTTAAAATACTTCACAATCCCACAATCCAAAGCGAGAGTGCGTTAGAAACTTGATTTAGAGGGGGTCAGGCTAGCTCATCATGTGATCGGTTCTCCTCAAGGCTACCCAACCCATGGTAGGGAATCTCATCCGGTGGCTGTGAAGGTAATCATAGTGACCAATCTTAGGAAAACACCCTATAGGACTTGCTATGGGAAGCAGATGGTTCTCTACCCTACCTTTCTCTGGACAACTATTCTTGCAGGGATAAGATTACGTCAAGTAAGAAGTTCTTTGGAAGGCCATCTGAAATAGTCGATCTAGGATTGTTTGAGGATTTAGATCACCCATAGGCTAGAGGTCTTTTTATTTTATAAGACATGTTTTCTTTTATTCAAGTAACATCACTAAAATAGTTAGTTTACACTTGGCACCATTGCATTGGGTGTTTTCTTGCTTTGTTTCTCTTTTATTCCTATCATCACCTTTTCGTTTTTATATTTTTATTCTCTAGACATCACTATGCATCCTAGGCCTTTTTCATGTAAAATTCGAGGTCTTCACCCTCAATCCCTGTTAGGACATATTACTCCTCCTCGTCGAGTTAGATTGCATCCTCCCAATCCTCCAATGATTCATCATTCTGATTTCGATTCTACTGATTCATCCTGTTCATCCTTTTATTTCACACCATCTCAACCCCGCATCACCACCATGTCAAGCACCAATGCGGGCGTAGGAAACCAGGGTGGTAACCCAGGTACCAACTAGGGTTCCCCCACCAGTGAAGCCCCTACCATTGTGGTCACTCCTATTCCCTTGCTTCCTTTTATGGCTGGTTTAAGTCTCCTCGATCTTAGCCAGCTTATTAATAATCCTCTTCTCCATGATCCCACTTGGAGATCTATGACTACTAAATCCCCTTCATACATCCCAAAGTTTGAAGGTAATCCTAGAGAAGATCCAACTAATCATGTTCGCTCCTTCCACGTGTGGCGTTCATCAAATTCCATTACTGAAGACTCCATCCATCTTTGTTTGTTCCACAACACGCTCACTAGTGTTATTGCTAAGTGGCATGTCGATTAACCCCAAGCCACTCATTCCAATTTAGTGACTCTTTCCACAACTTTTCTGTCATATTTCTAGTTACCTCTCCATTATGATACTGGTACCAAACTTTCGACTTCTTTTCGTCAAACTTCTTCTAATGGCCTTTCCGACCATGTTCAGGAATGGCATAGAAGGAGTATCTGTAGAGCTCCTAATTTCAAAGACTGAATCTATATGGATTGGTTCCTTAGATCAATTTTGGCCCCATTGCTAAAGATGTTGTCACACTTCCCCCAATAAGAGGAAGAGGCACTTCAAATAGCCTTAAAATTTGGTCCGATCTATGCCCAGTTAGGTTATGTTTACACTATCATCCCCTATCTGCCTCAGCCTGGTGCTGCTAATGTGCCGGGGGAATATCATGCCATGGATGGCATAGTTGGAACCATTTCACACCCCCAACCATATGCTCCACCTTAGATGAGTTATGTTCCACCTTAGGGAGGGACCAGTTCCACTTACAATTATCCCTCCCCCAATCCTCCTCAGGGCAACCCTTATCCAGGTTGCAACACACCATACACATATCCCCATCTATGTTAAGATATGCCAGGGACAACTCTTATACCGCCTATTTATCCCAAAGGTTGTCCCATCTCCTTATTATCATTATGCACTGTCTAGCGCACCAGCTCCTCTGACACCAACGCCCCAGCCCCCCATGCCTGCTCCCCCTCCACAATAATAAGCACCTCCTCCGCAAGGACATGTGTATGCTCAACAAAATGGAACCAATCCCCCTAACCCCAAGAAAAGGAACAAGGGGAAGGGTAATCAGAACCAACAGTCTTAAGGTAATCAAGGTAACTAGGATACTCCACCCAATGCCCCTCAGGGTCCTCAACATAATCCCACAACCCAACAACAGGGTAGTTAGCCCAAGTAAAACAAGGGCCTTCATATGGACACACCTTGTGCTTATTGCAATGTATATGGTCATTATACCCATGAGTGTCCTCTTTTACCTCAAAGGCGAAAAGTATGGGAAGCTCAAGAAGCTTCTCAAGGATTGCATCCCACCACTCCTCCTCCCCCTTCTACTTCATCTCAATCGAAAATTCTTACTAATCCTTTCCCTCACCAAGGATACATAGCTACCCAAACTACATAAGGTCAGGCAGCTCAACGAGCTCCACCATCTGGTCATCATGATTATCAAATTATTATGATGAATTACGATGAGGTTAATACCGAGCAAGTCAACCTTTAGACTCGATCATGCTAGTACGACAAGCCATCCACTAAGTTAGTGACTGATTCCCAACCCAAAGTGTCCACCAAACCTCTATTGACATCCAATGGTACCTTACAGATCCATCAACCTAAGGTTTAGGTTATTTCCAAGATACCTAAAGGTTCATTTCGTTGAAATGCTACTTATGCCAAAGTTGCCCATACATATAGCATAGTAGATGAATTGGCACAATATCTTGCTGCCATGTCAATGATGGAAGTCCTCCATATGTTCCCATGCCCATGAAAATATCTATTATTTTCCTTGGGTGCCATGGATCCTCAAGACAATTAGATGATTGTCTTTCATGTTGACAAGTCAAAAAATCCTCCCCTACCTTCATCCGTTGCATTTAAAATACCAATATCCATCTTGGTGATGGCTTCCAATGTTTGGAAGGAACTTGGTTCCCCTGACCTATCCTTCTCCACCATCACTCTTTGAGCATGGGATGGCCATCCTTCACATCCCCTTAGCTTATACTGGAACTACCTAGTCATAGTTGTCAGTAAGACTATCTGTATTGGCATAGAAGTCATTGATGCTCCCCTAGAATATAACATACTTTTGGGCCATAGTTATACTTATGCCATGTCAGCTATCACATCTACTGTTCACTGTAATATGTGCTTTCCCCACAATTTAAAGATCATCACCATTGATCACTTGACATACTATGAACCCAAAGTCCATACTTCACCTCAGTCCAACATTTCCTTCATGGCTAAAAATATGAATGTCTTGTCCTTCATCAACGTCTCTCCAAAATTCTACAAATGCTACACTTTCCTTACTTCTTTCTATGGTCAAACACCTACCCATTCCGAGCTTACCTCATATAGTGTTTGCATGCTCCAAGCATCGCAGGCCACCCACAAAAGGTCTGGTATGCCTTCACAACAATCCGCACCTCCATAACTTGCTATTCCTAACTCAACACAACCTTTTGGTATTACTCATCAAGGATCTTTTCCTTATAGTGGTGTCTCTCCTAACCCATTTTCACCCAGAACCATTCCCCCAGGTCTTAACCATCTTAGAGCAGTTCCTCTAGGCCACTATCCTTTTGGTCAGATACCATTTTTATTTCCACGTCCTGGATTTTATTTTACACCTATCATGGCTACATTGAGTCTAACCAACATTACCTTGGGGATCCTAGTTTGGTACATTGATCCTCCCACAAACACTTCATCTAATCAACTTAAACCCTACACTTCTTTAACCTTGGTTGAACCTATTGTTCCTAACCCTTCTTTTGCTTCAGTTCCACAACAACCTTAGAAGGATCTTACTCCTATTGTGAAAGCATCTGGTGAGGGGGACAAAGCCCAAAAAAAGGGAGCCAAAGACAAGCCCCCCCAAACAACTTCAACTCCTCCTAAGCTTCCAAAGCCTATTCCTCCTTGTGCTTTGTGTGATGTTGCTGATCATGCCACCAATAATTGTCCTGAACTCCCTCATGTTAAGGATGTGGTCGCTGATACCTTCCTTGATTCTAACATTCCTGAGGTCCATGTCACCTTACTTGAGTCAGCCAAGAAGAACATATCATTACACACAAATCACCCATGTGCTTTGTGTGATAATTATGGCCACTATTCTCATCTCTGTTGCCGTCTCAAAGATTTTTGTGACACACTTCAAGTGCTTTTCATATTAGAGGCTGCTCGTAGTGAGTCCACCTCTCCTATACCTGTGGATTCTAGTCCCACTCCTACACCGGAACATGAGGTCTCTCAAATACCCATTGTAATCCCTCCCCCTAATGTCGAGATGTTGGATAGTACTGCTCTTATTCTCTACTTGTCATCATCCATGAGATTGATGCCTTGGAACTCCCTTGATGTCTCCTATTGTGATTCTGTTGAACCTCCTTCGATGAACACCCCAGTCTCAATGTCAGTAGATCTTCCATCTACTTATCATATGTGTCCCAACCTTGATGATGCGTATGTGAACCTTGTCTATCATGAAGATGATTCAGGTAGCTCTTCTCCATCATGTGATCCTTCTTCCTCCAGTCTGCCCATCTTCCATTCTGATGAAGACATAATGGAAGCTATTGCCACCCATGATTATCCTTGGGATGATATGCACCATCATGCATACTTCCTTCCGCAAAACGCATGACCAATAAGCTATGGAGTCCAAATACTTCATTCATGGTGAATTCGATTGGTTTGAAAAACCCATTCCTGCACCAAATGATTTTGAAGAAGGAAATATGGTTAACATTTCCCCAACATTAAAATTAACATTTTGAATAAATCAGGGATCGAAGAAAACATTATCTTGGGGGTACAATGTAACCCAGAAGAAATTGATGATTACACCAAGTTATTCAAGGAATTCCATGATGTTTTCACCTAGTCTTATTATGAAATGCCCAGACTTGATCTTTCCATTTTTGAACATCACATCAACACTTGGCCCAATGCCATACCCATATGGCAAAAGGATAGGCCTTTCCATCCTTCCAAACATGAAGCTATTAAAGCTGGAATCGATAAGCTCAAGTAGGCTAGTTTCATTTATCCCATTGAATACACCACATGGGTGTCCAATCCCATTCCCGTTCTCAAGAAACAAGGCACCATCCATGTCTACATTGACTTCTGTCATCTAAAAAAATCTTTTCCCAAAGACAACTTTCCCACACCCTTCATCGACCATGTCATTGATGAGTGCACAGGGCATGATGTTCTATCCTTTATGGATGGATTCTTCAAATATAACCAGATACGTATCTATTATGCTGATCATCTTAAAATCACTTTCACTAGTCCGTGGGGAACTTTCTCTTACAAAGTCATGCCTTTTGGTTTAAAGAATGTTGGGGCCACTTTTCAGCGTGCCATGTATTATTGTTTTCATGACTTGGCTCACATTATCCTTACATATCTCGATGATCTCATCGCTCGTTCCAAACTTCAATCGCAACACCTTCATGATTTTCATACTGTGTTTCTGTGATGTGTGTCTTTTGCATTCATACTAGCCAAATTTTGGGTTTCATTGTGTCCAAAGATGGTATCACTCTTGACCCGTTGAAAGTTCAAGCCATCCTTGAACTTCCTCCTCCTCGTACCCTTTGCCAGTTACAAATCCTCCAAGGCAAAGCTAACTTCCTTCGTCAGTTTGTTCCTAACTATGCCATCACAACTCATGGGTTCCTTAGACTCCTTCAATATACCATTCCATTTGTTTGGGATTACCAAGCTCAATAGTCTTTCGATGCCCTCAAACGTGCTTTCACTTTTTCTCCCTTGATTAGTCCACCTAACTTTGAGAGGGATTTCATCTTGTACATATTTTCATCCACCCATTCGGTTGCAGGGGTCCTCATATAAGAAGATTCATTGGTATTGAGCATGTCATATACTATGTTAGTAAGAACCTTAACGGTCCCCTTGTGTCCTACTCCCATGAAGAAAAGCTAGTGCTGGATTTCGTGTTCTCTATTCAAAAGCTTCATCATTATATCCTTATGCATACCACTAAAGTTGTGACCAATTCCAACCCCATGGATTTCCTGTTGAGTTGATAGATCATTAGTAGGAAGTACAACCATTGGATCACTATCCTTAAAGAATTCAATCTAGAATTTGTCACACCTAAGAGTAAGAAAGGTTTGGCCCTTGCTGAACTCATTTCCAAATTTCCCACCGGTTAATGATGATCTTGTAGATGAACACTTGTTTACCATTACCTCAAACGATCCATGGTATGGTGATATCCTTACCTATTTTCAAACCTAGAGATTCACACCACACCTCACTCATGAATATCGATGATGTATTCGACATCAGGCTCCTCGCTACCTCCTCGTCAATGACAATATTTATCAGCACGATGTCGACATTGTCCTTCGTTGTTGTCTCACCCATGCTAAAGCTAAGAAAGTGCTCAATGCCTGCCATGGTGGTTCTTGTGGTGGTCACCTCATCAAAATGGCCACTTGCCAAAAAAAACATGTGTTATGGGTACTTTTGGCCTTCTCTCTTTAGCAATTGTATTGAGGCAGTCAAACACTATCCAAATTGCCTGTTATACACCCCTAAGGCGCAAGCTCCAGCTGATCCCCTCCATCCAGTGGTTTTAGCCCATCCTTTATGTAAATGTGTTATTAAATTTATGGAGTTTTGACCCCCATATTATAATAACCATAAGTATATTATCATGTCCATTGACTATTTTACCAAATGGGTTGATTCCATGCCAATGTTCAATAACACTGCAGCTACTATAACCCTCTTCTTCTTTAACCATGTTATCACTCGATTTGGGGTTCCGAAGAAATTGGTCTTTGACCATGGCCGACACTTTGAATATGAGATATTGCATGAGATATCCTCTCTATTGGTCTTCGAACATCAATATTAGTCGTCTTATTACCCCCAAGGCAATAGCCAAGTTGAAGTTGTCAACAATATTCTTAATACTATGCTTCAACGGATGGTGAATAAACACGATACCAACTAGCATTTAATTCACTTCCCTAGTTTGTAGGCCTATAAAACTTCTATTAAGGCTGCCACCAAGTTCACTCCTTTCCACCTTGTTTTTGGAGACGAGGAAATTTTACCAATCGAGTGCGAAATACCTTCCCTTCACCTTTCTGTCAAACTCCTCCCGGACACCCAAACTTTAGAAAGATGACTCATCATTCTTTAGCACACCACTGAATACCATCGTGTTGCATTGCAAAGCATCGAAGTAGCCAAAAAGTGCACCAAAGCTCAGTATGACCGCATAGTCCACCTTCATACCTTCCATGAAGGCAAACTTGTTCTTATTTATGACCAAGCTCATGATGTCCTGGGGCATGGGAAATTCAAACCATTATGGCTAGGGCCTTATATCATCCATAAGTTTTTGGGTAAGGGGGCATACCTGTTAGAGGATACAGAAGAATAAATCCTTCCCAATATTTGAAATGCACTCTACCTTAAGAAATTTTACCCATAGTATTTCCCATTGAAATGCATGTATCTCTTTATTTCTTCTTGCATTTAGGTAGTTTTCATCCCCCACATTATTACACATTGTCTTCTTGCATCTTTTATATGGATTGTTCATCCACACCTTATATTGGTTTTGCTAATGGTGCGCATTGCTTCACCAGGAATCTAGCCTCGACAACTTGGGCCATTTTCACCCACTTGCATTCATTATTCCACTCCAATGATGTTTGCATTGGATCTACCACCAATAACCAGGTCAAATATGATGTGATAGGTTTTTTAGTCGATGCCCTTGACCATCACATCCTTCACCTTCATTTTTGTCTTTATTCCTTGCTACTTGTCATGCAATTGAATGGCATTTATCGTGTGCATAATCCTATCCTATTTAGAAAATATCCATGAATTAATATTTTTGCGTGTGAATTTGAATCCATTTCATTCAATCATGTTCCTAGAGCCCATAATCACTATGTAGATATCATTGCTAATAAAATTATAAATTGGCATTTATCACATGTAAGAAGACATCCATAAACAAATGGCGAACCATAATCATCACAAAAATATGCATAATCATAAATATGTATCATAATATAGTGTTTTGAGTCCACTATTCTAAATACATCCGACATGCTCATTCAAATGTTATCATAAAACAAAAAATGGGGACCCACATATCCCTATGCATAATCACTATCATCTGGAGGCTCTTGAGCCAACAACTCCATTCCCCTAGCCCGTAGATACGGAACTGCCTAACCGACCATCACAATGCACCACATGATTCTCACCACTCTGAGGGAAGACCTGTGCACTCATTTGTATATTGATCTTCTAGCTCATACTACCTGTGATCTATCACCCCAGTCAGTAGTACATCACATCTACGTCTGAGATCCTCCATTAGAGCATCGCCACCTGGTCTCTGTTATGATGAGGTACCACCCTGATCTACAACCCATGGCGCTGCAACTCATCCCGTGTATCCTACCGGCCTCACTAGTGCTATATTTTCATACCACAAAGTTTAGAAATCATTACCACATACATATATTTCTTAAACTATAAATGCATCAAATATATATAAACTTTCACTTACCATCTGGGCCCCATGCTCATCTTGGTGGAAGTGGTAAGTCAGGATCCCCTTAATAGTTCATGCCACTGTATTGATAGTCATCTATGTATAGTGTCATCTGGTCCCAATGAGGGAACAAATCAGGTCATAACACTGGTCTGACTCCCCCTCCACCTCATCTCAGTAGCTGCTCCCAACGACACATCTAGGGCTCCTGTGGACCCCCATCATGGATTCGAACATGAGGTCGAATAGTGGGGATATTCTCAAAGAAGAGTGAGCATAAAACTGTCCCAAATGAACAATTATAATTGGTCCTCCATCTGCATAATGTCAACTATCATTTCAATAGCGACAACATCATCTGGGCCCACCCATAGTAGGTCCCTCCCAGCACACTCTCCACTAGCATCATCTTCCCTCTGGTGATATTTTGGAAGGCATGGCTACCACAAATCCATAGCACCATTGTGGTTGTAGCTCATGTCTCTAGCCTCTCCAAGTCATTGATCTATATGGTAATGCCATTTGCACAAATCCCTAGTACACAGTGACGATCAACAAACTCATTTATATGCCTCCCATGAGGAACCACTGGATGTATCTCCCCTAACACCCCCAAAGGTGACAGTCCTATCAGAAAATATATGTCTTGGATCGTGATTTTGATCCTATGACCTTATACTACAAAGGCCTCCTAGTCTGGGTACTAGTGCATTCACTATCCTCAACAACAAGGGCTCACCAGCCCTCATCATAGGGTTCTCTAAGAACTTCGACATGCCATATTGTGCCAACATCCCTCTCACTACTTAATTCCCTTGAATCTTAGCTCAGAGGGATTCCAAATATCTTTCTCGCCATGATACCTTCATCTCTTCCATACCTCAAAAATACCATTATGTTTTGTCAGTTAAGAGTCAAAGGCATCCATGTGTATTACTTAGCTTCAACTTCTAGCAGACCACTAGTCTTGCCCATCCTCTTAGCGACATAGTTTTTTCCCTCAAAACTGTGTTGGATGCACTTATGGGCCAATTCTTGCACTCTAGAGCATAGATCCGACCCGAAAAAGTGCGTTGCGACCGTGAGGATGAGCAGGGGTTCCTCATAGAGAGATGAAGCCCTAATCTAAAAATATAATCCACCAAAAATGATGAGTAAGGTTAGGCCACCTACCATCAACTTGCAGATCCTAATTCTAATGGTCAGTTTTTCCACTATGATCTCCACAAGATTTAGGGCCTTCTCCTCCTCTCCAAATTCTCCACAACTCACTATGAAAATGAATTGGATTTGGAGGCAAAAAGCCATTTTATAGGAAAAACCCTAGTTTTTCCATCACCCATTGTGACCACACTGTAGCTCCATTTGATGAAATGTTAGTATCATTCAAAATATCTCATGGACTTCTATAATGGGTCTCTCTTTTTTTTGGTAATTTGAGACTTCATGGGAAAACCATTTTTCCATGAAGTCTCACTTTGTTACCTATTAAAACTGAATTTCTTCATTTGAGCCACCCGTACTCTGGTACCACTTTACCTTTGCACTAGTTGACTCACATGTCAATTTTCATCATGAGTAACCATCATTTACTCATGTTTTTATGGTCCCCTTTGGGCCTCCCCCATGTGGCAGCATCATCAAGTCACCCTTGTTTAGAGCATCCGAGATGAGTCACCCTTGTATCTATGGAGTCTATTCCAAGTCCCCTTGAGCCCCGTTATAGTGTTCCATACATCGTTGTGTTGCATCCTTCCCATTTTTCATATTTGACCTCAAGATCTATTTCTTAGTCTTTGCCAAACCCCCTGTTTGAGTCATTGACCATCCCCTCCAGAATCGAGTTAGTCATTGCGAGGTCAAACATCCTTATTATGCTATGACAAGGGAAGTCATTAGTCAACCACCCATCTTGTTTCCTTCCATCATCATCCCTGATGTTAGTCCATCAATCGCTCTACTATGATTCCTTGTTTCTTTGTTAAGGATTACTCATTGCCTTAACTCTAGCGGGCCCTCTTCTGTCAACCTCAACAAATTTATTCTGGAAGAGTGGTCTAGAGGATGGTGTACTTTTGTTCCATCTTCCATCTTTTTTTGGCACCTCAGATCTGTTAGTGCTTGCTATTCATGTTAGTCACTAGTGATCAAATATGCTCTTACAAGGTTTGTTAGGGTCTTGAGGTCAAATTTTATCATTTCATTAGTTTTGAAAATAAAATTTGGTCACTAGATGTTGTGTCTAGGTTTTTTGGAGAATTTAGTATCTACGGATAAATACCAATTCCCTAGATAAGTAGTTGTATCTAGAACAAGAGTTTAAAGTGTTTTAGACTTTTCCTATAAGAAATATATAAGATGAGAAGATAGAAGGCCTACCTGTAGTTTCGATTTCCTCTCATCTCCCTTGTATTGATTCTGTTGTTCCTTCCCATACTTAATCCGCTTGAGAAGTACCCTGTAAACACAACATAAGACAAAAACTGATCAAAGCATATGATCTATTGAATATAAGTGAAAGGAATCAGATACAATTCACACACATAAGCATTATGAAACAATACAAACATATGGGAAAAAGGTTCAAACACTTTATTAGATAGAAGAAGGAATTACAATCATTGGTGTCTGATTCAAAGCCATTCCTCCAGCTTGGATCCCATCCACATCACATCAAAAGCATGACAAACTTGTAGCATAACAATAAGTCTTGCTTCAAATCGAAATATCATAGCAACATTATCTCCTTACAATTCAACATAGTCCAGCCACTGATCACTTAGATGAGTGGTCAATTTATAGGAAGATGAAGGAGGTTTTATCATTAATGGTGGCATTGAATGGCCTTCCATACTTAGAATTAGTTCCATGGAGGAAGGGATGAGAGGATAGGATGAACCTTAACTCATTCCTCATCCATTTTCGAGCTCATAGGAGTTGATAAGTGAGGGAAACTTCTAGATGACTTCAAAATATAAGAATATTCCCCAAACCCTATGTGAATTTCACTCATTCTCACTCAACACAGGTGAAAGGAAGCCTAAGTGCTCTGCAGAGCACCCTGACAGTGGACTTAAATGCTCTACAGTGCACCTTCATAAGGGCTTACCTGCGCTGGTCCCTTTAGAGGCTATTTCTGGATGTCTTCAAGTCATGAATGTCTACGAAGGAGGCATTCAAAGTGGTGACTTGTTTAAGGCATGAAGCAACTAAAATTAGGGTTTGATGAGCTTAAAACATTGATCTAGATGTTGGGATTTGATGTGCCCAAATGGATCTGTAACAGCTGTCCCCTAAAGCATGAAGTCAGAAAAATGCCAATGTCAAAGGAAATGCTTTACGATGTGATGAGGAGGTATCAAAGTGGAAGGTGACTTGCATCAATTACAATACATATATCATGATATTTGATCTTTCATTAATTGTTGAGGGAAGGCATACCCATGCTCAGCTTATAAAATTTCATTACATGTACATAAACAATTGTCTATAGATATAGACCCATGATCAGAATGACCATCAATATAAAGCCATTTTACATATGATTTAGTACTCCTGAAATCGCAGCCCGGATAGATGAAACTAGACCCAGGGTCTTCAATCTCATTCAACCATTCTCTCAAGTACGAGTCTAACCATGTGAATATGTGATTTGAAGTCGAACATGAGAAGACATCATCTGATTACTAGCCAATGATGTAAGTCATTAACAGATGCGAGAGAAATCACCGATAATGATAATGATCCTCAAAGTACTGTGCATGGTGTGAATGGATGATTTGATGTCGAACACCATACAAAGTCTTATGGTCGAAGGCCAGTGATGTATGCCTATTGCCGAAAGCGAGAAACCTGCCATTGATGTATGCAAGACTCAAGGTACTGAATAGGTGTTTCTAGGTCAAATTCTTAGATAATGTGCTGATGTCGACAAGAAGCGACTCGTCACAAGAGGGCCTTGATGTATCCCACATCAACGACATGAAACAAGTGTAGTGATTTTAAAGATGGAATTTGACTGACGACACAAGATTTAGGAATGGCAGTCATGAAAATGAAGGTTTATGGTATTGCAAAAGATGAATTTTGACTGAATGACTTCTCTTGAACATGTCGGTGACACTAAATTGAATTGGTAGCATTTACCCAAAACAAAGTGATGGCTGGTATGATAGACCAACTGTGTGATAATCATCAAGCTCATAACCCAACCCAAATAGTCATGGTGATGGAGTGAAAGTGTCATGTTCAAGAGCGACCTGCTACCATAAAATGGTTTTCCCCTTTTCCCATTTTCCCCAGTCATTTCTGACCAATACCTCTTTATTTTTATCATGCTTGAGGAGGATAACATATGCTTTTTGTATAATTTCACCCTTCAGGCGAATCCATAGCTATTTGATGTTTTAACGAGTCTAGCGAAGGTGAAACTCAGTCTTGTCTGGATGGACAAGTTTGTCGCTATTTCATGTTTTAACGAGTTTAACGACAAAGATATCTCAGTCCTTTTCATGTTTAGAGAGTTTGGAAAGGGACAAAAAGAAAAATCCACAAGTTATTTTTCATAAATTAATCTTTCAAGCCCGAAAAAGTGTAAAATAATACAAGAGATATATCATTTCCAATCCATTTAACGAGCTGGAAAGGACAAGCGTTCGATGATATTTTCATATTTAGAAAGTTTGAAAAGAGCTTAAAGAGGACTCTAAGGTGGTTCCTTTTTCAATTTTAACAGAGCTTGAAAAAGAGATAAAAGTGTGCTCTGTGGTCAAAGGTACAACTTACAATCAAGCACATTGAATTCTGTAAATCAGTTGCAAAACCTACTCAAGGCATCACCAAATGGATTAAAAATATCTGTTTCATAGGAAAAAATATGTAAGTACTAATGTTTAATCGATTAATGAACATGAAATAAATATAAAACAAGTTTTTACCATGATATTTTACCATTTTGAACTTACCATTTAGTTTTGTGCTCTGAGCTTAGTTTTTCCCTCGATCTTCACCAGCTGATTGCGAAAGATTCTGCGGACCATTTCTTAAGCCGTTGCTATGGGATAAAATGCACGGGATGAAAAATATCCTCGAAAGTCTTCCTGGGACTTCCGACAGACCATGAGGTTATTTGCAAAAGGTACCTGTTACACACATATTCATCTATCTGACATATATTGACAGGATAGGGAGAAAGGATCACCTTTGGTTCTTTCTAGATTCGCTTGGGGATCTCTGTGCGGTAAGAAGAACTCCTCCTGACTGGCTCCGAGACGATTCCTACACAAAAGAACGAAGCAAACAAATCACAGAATATACTTCTGACAATTAATGAAAGAATTTGTAACAAACATGTATAAATGTGTAACTTATCTACTCAACACAACAAGCATCAGAATGGACAAATAAATGCACAATATCACCGACACTTCGAGTAGTGGAACAAAACCGCAGTCCTATATTCAGAACATAAGAGTGATTACAAAAACCTTATTGCATCAGCCTTCCTTATCCCTTCTTCCTCTCTCTCTCTCCTTCTCTTAGCTAGATCCTTCAAGAATATGACAATATCACAATAGCACCATGTACTATCCTTCTAAATGCTCTGACCCTTGTGAAATTGCCCTCTCGTTGCTTAAATAGCAATCGAATTAGGGATTCCCAAATCCTCCTATAGTTGATTTGGGTAAAAACCATGAACCTACCTCGTTTACCAGCTTTTTCCCATTTGCCTCTGTTTCCGGAATAGAATTTCTCCAAATATCTTGATTTTTGGAGATTCCCTGCTTTTCTTGCACAAATTTAGGGAAATAATATCTAGATATTTTATGGCAGATTCGTTGGCATAACCACTTTGAGCATCACTAAAGTTCACTAATGCTCCCCCTGGTCTAACAACATGAGTTAGCAGGTAGACTAACACTCCTTTATGCTTGTAAACAAGCTTTATAAAGCAGGTTATTAGTGTACAAAGAGCGTTAATGTGGATTCTGGGCCTGCAACTGTGGTCAATATTTTAGTCATCTTGTCCTTCTCCTCTAAGTTGATTAGGAGGTCAATTTGTCCTATAACAGATGCCCCCTAAAGTATGAGATCAGAGGCAGAGATGATGGCCGAAATACTTTATGAAAATACTGTAGTTTCCTGTCAAAATCTTTGTAGAGAGAGAGAGAAGTTTCGGGTGATAAGGAGAACCTGATACAACAAAAGTACATATATATGAACTGCTAAAATCATGTTCTGAGTCGAACATTCCCATGCTCAATAGCTATGTCAGAGTAACTTTCTCCTCAGAGATATAACAATGTTGGCCGCCAATATGGCATAGGGCGGATCTAGTGTCATAATATATTATCCTGAAATGGTTGTCTTCAAAGAACAATATCACAGCTTGGGAGAGGAAACAAGGTTGAATGATGTAAGCCTCTACCCAAGGTCTTGATTCCTGCTTCACTGAACAACATAGATCGGTACATGTGATAAAATGAGTTGACGTTGAACATGCACAAAATGATCTGATTACCGGCCAATAATGGAGACAGTTAACAGATGTGAGGAAGGCCACCGATGATGGTGATGGTCTCCAAGATGCACAGTGAAAACTAGCGAGTGTGAAAGATTTTTTGTCATCGAACACTCGTAGAATCGCTTAACCAGGAGCCAATGATGAAAACCCGTGATCAATCACAAGGTAACCTACCACTAATGTCTGCAAGCACCAAGGCACTGAATGTGTTTCTGGGTTATCTTCCTAGATAGAGTGTTGAAGTCGATAGGAAGGAACCTATCAAAAGGTAGGCAATGACGTGTTCTACATCAGTCAACATGAAACTGGACAAGGATGATTTTGTTTTTTGAAGAAATGTTTGAGCTTTTGGGTCTAGACAACGGAGGGCATGATGAAAGGATATGTAGGGTCAGTTGATCGAGGAAACCAGTAGGGACCCTTGAACGATAGAAGGCACAACAATTATTTTAACCAGACAACACTAGACTCATGAACACTGCAGAGTGTTTAAGATACGGAGATGCAATGGCATCAGGGTATATAGGCTAAAAAATCATAGGTTGGTAGGGTTCATATTGAGAGGCTATCAAAATGACGGTTTATCTGAGGGAGTGCCATGTTCAAGGGAACTTTTGCTGCCAAACCATGCTTTGGAATACGGTTGTATTTCCACTTTTCCCCATCTGATTTTTAATGAGTCCAGATGGGTAAACTCATCGATCTTTTCATGTTTAGCGTGTCTAAAAAGGATTGCAAAAAAGAATGACTGTTTGCCCTATCGAATTAGTTTAATGAGTCTAGACAGACAAACTTGTCAATTTTTTCATCTTTTAAGAGTCTGAAAAGTATCGTAAAAAGAACGACTCTATATCTTGTCTGTGAATTTAAAGAGTCCAGACTAGACAACTCCGTGATATTTTCATCTTTAGAGAGTCTAAAAAGATCGTAAAGGGAGAATCCATGGTGGTCCCTTTGTCATAGTTGTTAAACGGGTGCGACAAAAGGTTAATAGTATATCTGTATCGGTTACTTTTCTGTATTTAATCTACTGGATCCGGATAAAGGAAAACCTTTTTCCAATAGATGTCGACCTCATTTTGTTACGAGTATGAGGAGGTGGACTAAACTCATGTTTTGTCATGACACTTTAATGAGCTCAGTAACAAAAACTTGGAATTTTTCATTTTTTAACGAGCTTGAAAAAAGAACCTGAAAGAATGCTCGGGTCATCTTTAGCATGTTTAACAAGTAGCAAGACACAACTTCGGATTTTTTCAGTTTAAAGAGTGAGAAAAAAGTGCCTAAAAAGGATGCTCCATGGTCTTTTTCAGTTTATGAGCTGGAACTAGATCAGAAAAGATGTGCTCAAAGAATCGCTTGCATATATTTAATGAATGCAAATGATGAAAAACTCGGGGATGTTTATATTGTTTAAAGAGCGATAAAATATCCCACAAAAGTGCTTTACGGATTGTGGTATATATATTCAACAAGCCCTACTACAAAAACTCGGAGGTGTTTATATTTTTTAAGGGGCGATAAAATGTCTCCAAAAGTGCTCTATTTATCGTTGCATAGATTTGACGAGCGCAAGGACAAAAGCTTGGGGATGTTTATATTTTTTAAAGAGCAATAAAATATCCCTAATAGTGCTCTACCATAGTTAGAAAGTGTTTAACGAGCTTAACAATGAAAACTCGGGGATGTTTGTATTTTTTAAAGAGCAATAAAATATCCCTAACAGTGCTCTATTATCTTCGTTTGTAGTTTAACGAGCCCAAAGAAGAAGACTCGAGGTTTTTCGGATTAACAAGCAAGAAAAATACCATAAAAAGAACGCTCGACCTTCCTTGATCTCATGCTTGACAATAGAAGTGTCTATGTCATGCATTTCCTCATAAGACCAAGGAAAAACATCACGAAAGTCCCTAAAAGGGTAGGTGAAGCTCACAATTTCCTTAGGATTGTGATTGGCTCCACTCTGTATGTTGTCCACGATGCCTGTCATGACAGAAATATCGGGGAGCAATGTTTGGGAAATATTTCCCCTATTTCCTTTCGAGTCCAGAAGTTGGATAGTCGTATACGGTGAGGAAATGATTTCATGTGCGTCAGGTGACAGGATTTGAAGAGGCATCATGTCCGAATCAGATATCGAAACATGATGGTGCGAATCCTCCCAAGGTCACTCTTCTAACCTCGTGATCTCTCTAATAGCTTCGTCCACAAATAGGACTTGATTGAGTGGATCAAAAGAAGGAGTGGTTATGGGAGGGGCTGTGGTACCATTGGCCGAAACCAAAGTGACTGGAGATTCGAGTGCAATTTGAATGGCTTCGCAGGCCAATTCAGCTTGTGACAGTGGCATTCGTTCTCCGTAAGTGTCAATGTTTGAAGGAGCCAGTAGGGTCCATGGATTGGTTTGTTCATGAGGAAAAGATGAAAGCATGTTGACTGATTGTGAAACCTTCAGCGGCTGAAGAGGGAAACAACCCATGAGGGAAGAATCCTTCAGTAGACCAATACCTAAACTGACGTAACTGTCAGTTCCACCTCCTACTAGGGGTACAAAGCCACTTGGTAATGGTGAATAATTAGGGGTGAAGAAAGACAACTGATCTACTATAATAACCTTTCCATCCAACGGAAATTGGATGATGTGAAAGACAGTAGATATGATGGCCGTCATGGCATATGTCCAACTGTGACCCAGCAACAGATTATAGTCGAGTTTTCTGTCTACAACTTCTACATCCACCATTACCATTTTCCCAGCCAAAGTGATGGGAAAATTGGCTAAGTATCCTTTTGGGACAAAGGTGTGGCCATCGAAAGCTTTAAGGGAGTTCGACGATGGGGATAGGGTTGGGGAACCCAAGGCGAGCCAACATGAAGCCGACATGACGCAGGTTGAAGCACCTTCGTCTATGATAGTTCGGTGTATACCTTTACCTTTCGAAGTGATATGCACCTGAAATGCAAGTTGGTGGGAAAGGGGAGGTTTACACTTGTCCATGTCGAAAATGGCAAGCATGGAATCCGCAGGGTCAATACCCCCGATAGCCGAAAGCAAAGCTTTCCTTTGGTTGGGTCATGTTTGTAATACTTCGAGCACTGACATAGCCAATGGTGCTTGCGCCAAATCCTCTACGATGTTGTAGTGTTGGGTGGCATGAGTAGATGTGTTGTGCGTTGTGCGTTGAAGTGCCCCCTTGGGGGGTCAAATTACAAAGTCCTGAACTGGCCTTTCGATTCGCAAATAGTTGGGCGGCGATGGGTTTTGACCTGCAGATGGTTTTGCTGCCAGAGCGACAGGAGCTCCATAAGATTTGGCTGTTGTGGTGAGATCTACCGTTCCAAATGTGTAAATGGCAGAAGATCCTTCTCCAGCTAAAGGATTTTGTGAACCGTCGCTACCCCCTGACGTGGGTTGCGGTTGGTTGGCAACGATATTTTGCTGCTGGTGACTAGGAAAAGGATTTCTAAGGACAGCAGGTGCCTTACCAGAATCTCTTTTGGCAAGGTTATCCGTGCATTCTTGAAGACGCAGACAACGCCAAGTTTCGTGATCTTCAAGATAGAGTTTGCACGAATAGTTGGTGCCTTTATCCTTTTCCACATCGGTAGGTGCAATGGCCTTTTGTTTTGGGTTGGGCTACTTTGTTGACCACTCTTCAAAAGGAGCGGTCTTGTTCTCTTTATTCTTGTTCTTGCTACTGGATTTCTATGTAGACTGCACAGAGTTAATCACAGTGGCAGGAAGAGTAGTTGTTTTGGTAGAGGGGTCCACTGCTAACTTGGCAACGGACCCACTAAGTTGTTTTACAGTGCTCGTGGAGGTTGCATCGACGATCCTGTCGGCATGCGCTCCAGGGTGCTGAGTGGTGGGGGGATTGGGGTTATCGGGAGAATAGGGGATAATGTCATAGAGAGTTCCAGACTATGAATAAATTAAATCCAAGTGCTGGGCATGACATATGGATTGGTCCTCCGTGACCGCACCACCTAGAGTGACATCTCTAGCGATTTGTGTGAGTAGCGACTTACAGAACCAGTCAGCTAAGAGAAAATCAGGGATGGGGGCTTTGACTAACCTCTGCCTACGTCTCCATTCATGGATATGATCGGAGATGTGGGTGGCGGTATCCTGACAAAACGAAGTAAAGAGTTCCATCCCTATCTCATAACATATAGGTAACTGAAAGTGCTTTAGGAACTCCATTGCTAAAGCATCAAAGGTATTCACTGACACACGTGGTAACTCAATATACCACTTTGCAGCATTTCCAGTGAGGGTGTGGGGAGATAGACACAACCGGACACTGTCATCTGCCATGGAGTTAGAAACACACCATAGATGGTAGGTGGTGATGTGAGTGCCTGGATCCTCCCCTTGTTTTCCGTCAAACTTAGGAATATCCGCCGGTATTTTATGCGGGATCGGCGGCCACTGTAGGTTATGGTAGATGGGGTCGTTAGTCAACTTGTATAAGTTTGGGATATCCAATGTTGCCAAAAAAGGCAAATTGTTGGGTGCCCACGACTTAGACCATTGTGTTGACGGATGACCTGAGGAGCTCTACGCTCTGCCCATCATTTGGTTCCCTATGTTGTACATGGGCTACGAGGTGTAGCAGTTTCTTTGCGGTACGATGTTGTAAAGTGGATTACCATGAGGATTTTGATACTGGGGTATGAAGTTGCCCCCAGTATAAGCGGTGCCCCCTTGACTCATCTGAGCTTGTGAGTAGGGTGCCCCCATGGATTGGGTGGGGATGCCTTGTCGATTCCCCACAGACACTGAACTGACCATATGGCTTTGATTGATAGAGGGAAAACTCATGTCAATCAGCGACTGTCCATGCATGCTTGAGAACGGCGGGGGAACTGTGACATTCCCCGCCGCCATGTGCATATTGGGGACCGCCCCAGATATCTGAATCTAGGGGTTATAACCATACATTAGCAGTCGACCTTGGTTTTGGTAAAATGGAGCCGTGCACATAGTGCCACATTAAGTGTTATATGGAGAAAAATTTGTGGCACTAGTCGAAGGTATGCTTTGGCGCACCATAGGAGTGGAACCTGGCATCTGCTAGGTTCCACTAATAGAGGGTGTTGTGTGAGTTGTAGTACCTGGGACAAATGGGATTGCGGGGTTCCACATTGCTGGTGTTGTGATGATCATCGACTGGGGAAGTGGTAGAGGACTCACAATGTCTCTAATTCCACAACCCTGGAGGTGCCGACTAAATAGATTGGAGAGTTGCTCCTAGTGAAGACTGAAGTACTGGTACGACGGGATCAATAACAAGATCTGACAGATTTGTAAGCGAAGTGTTAAAATGAGGAAGGAATCCTTCCGTGAAGAAATCCTCCAGTAAATTAGAATCGTCGGTCATCTAGAACGATCCCGTGTGCGATTTAGGAGACTGCTTCCTCGAAGAGGGGGAATCTGAGTCAGTGGATCTCGACAGATCCTCCACAATGAGTGGAGGAAGTCCTAACAACCGTCTAGATTGATGGTGAGGGCTAGATGTAGCCACAATGACTGGTAAATTTTATCAGATAAATTTTTAAGGTGATATTCTTTAAGTCTCAAAAACGATAGCACTCAGGTACCTAAAAAGAAAAAATACACTAAAAATGACAATCAACAAACAAAGTGAAATTACCTTGTCTGATAAACACCAATTACTGGAGATGAAACCCAGTCTCTCAATGAGTAACAGAGAAGGATGGCCAAATGTATGGTTACGGTTACTTTTGAGCTTTGCCCGAACCTCATATTAAGGGGCCAAGTATTCTCGTGAAGACGAGCACCCTCCCAAAAAATGAAGACAAAGTAAGTTCGTCCATTTGAGGTAACATGACAGCCCATCCCAGTCACCTTAGGTAAGTACCTAGAAGTATTTGCCACTAGAGATACCTCAAATCACAGACATTACCGGGGGGGACATAGTCACAGACAGCATGCTGTGTGGGTAGGATACCTGAGTCCTCGACTCAGTTCCGAAATCCCCGAAGGGACCCCCATTACACAGAATGCCCAAAGGAGTTGTAAAAGAAGGCGGGCTACCTTCGATTACAATCTGATGTTGTCTCGTATTTAGCTCCGTTGTGAGTGGAGTGGTCCTAGTAATATGAGTGCAGAAGGATTTTTCACTCTTTAACGACACTAGTTTGATTTTCAACCTTGGGTAGTTGACTCACTCTCTTATCCCAAGGTTCTAATCTATCTAATGTTGGTTTGCTCTAAAAAAGAGTATCTGATTG
Source organism: Pinus tabuliformis (assembly GCA_031772625.1). Classification (NCBI taxonomy): domain Eukaryota; kingdom Viridiplantae; phylum Streptophyta; class Pinopsida; order Pinales; family Pinaceae; genus Pinus; species Pinus tabuliformis. Next base: position 851,274,244 of record CM062820.1, on the reverse strand, counting down.
ATTTTAGTGTAATTTTTTATTTGTCTTCAAAGGGGGTGTTGATGTATGAATATTATGAGACTCTCGACTCGATAAACCATGCAAAACAATGATTAAAAAGAAAAAATCAATTTCTTATGCAAGCAAGTTTTATTCTACACATGTATTATATCACAGATTCATGTATTCGTCAGTGCATCTAAAAATCATTCAACACTTTGCATAACTGGAAGTTCCTTTTCTCAATATTCCCTAACAACTATTGAACCAAAACAAAGCAACCTACAACTAATTTGACAGAAGGAGATGTATAGTTTATTAGTGATTCTTTCAATAAAAATTTCTTTTATGAGAGAAAAACTAAAGCATTTTCTTAAAAAATAAATTTTAAGACACTAAATTTGTTAGCATGATACTATTGCAGATCTTGATTCAGCCCTTGGGACAAGTTTCCCCCCCTTTTGGTCCACAAAATCTCTTGAAAAACATGGAAATGGGTCACTAATGCTTTGTCTATGTGTAAACAGAGCTTTAGTTTGGCCACGAATGCTCTCTGTGCACAGTCAAAGAGCTTTATAAAGCTATGTGTAGACTAGAAACCTGCATTAGTGAGGGAAAGAGCTCAAAAAGTGGGCTTTTGGGATCAGTTTCTGAAGAGAAAGCAACTTTGTAGGATGCAACAAACTAGATGGTGGATCAGCGAAGGATATGAAGGAGCGTGAAGCTCATATAAGAGAGAAGAGATCTGAGAGGAGTCTGGATAACCGAGAACTAAAGTATAGTCCCCAGCAGAGTCACCAGTTCTGCTATGGGGTAAAATGCATGGGATGAAAACTACCCTCGAAAGTCTTCCTGGGACTTCCGACAGACCGTAAGGTTATCTGCAAAAGGTACCTGTTACACACATGTTCATCTATCTGACATATATTGACAGGATATGGAGAAAGGATCACCTTTGGTTCTTTCTAGATTCGCTTGGGGATCTCTGTGCAGTAAGAAGAACTCCTCCTGACTGGCTCCAAGATGATTCCTGCACAAAAGAATGAAGCAAACCAATCATAGCATATACTTCTGACAATTAATGAAAGAATCTGTAACAAACATGTATAAATGTGTAACTTATCTACTCAATACAACAAGCATCAGAATGGACAAATAAATGCACAATATCACCGACACTTCGAGTAGTGGAACACAACTGCAGTCCTATATTCAGAATAGAAGAGTGATTACAACAACCCTGTTGCATCAGTCTTCCTTATCCCTTCTTCCTCTCTCTCTCTCTCCTTCTTTCAGCTAGCTCCTTCAAGAATATGACAATATCACAACAGCACCATGTACTATCCTTCTAAATGCTTTGACCCTTGTGCAATGGCCCTCTCGTTGCTTAAATAGCAATCGAATTAGGGCTTCCCAACTCCACCTGTAGTTCATTTGGGTAAAAACCATGAACCTGCCTCATTTACCAACTTTTTCCCATTTTCCTCTATTTCCGGAATAGAATTTCTCCAAATATCTTGATTTTTGGAGATTCCCTGCTTTTCTTGCACAAATTTAGGGAAATAATATCTAGATATTTTATGGTAGATTCGTTGGCATAACCACTTTGAGCATCACTAAAGTTCACTAATGCTCCCCCTAGTCTAACAACATGAGTTAGCAGGTAGACTAATGCTCCTTTATGCTTGTAAACAAGCTTTATAAAGCAGGTTGTCAGTGTACAAAGAGCGTTAGTGTGGATTCTGGGCCTGCAACTGTGGTCAATCTTTCAGTCATCTTGTCCTTCTCCTCTGAGTTGATTAGGAGGTCAATTTGTCCTATAATAGATTCCCCCTAAAGTATGAGATCAGAGGCAGAGACGATGGCTGAAATACTTTATGAAAATACTGTAGTTTCTTGTCAAAATATTTGTAGAGAGAGAGAAGTTTCGGGCAATAAGGAAAACCTGATACAATAAAAGTACATATATATGAACTACTAAAATTATGTCCTGAGTTGGGCATTCCCATGCTTAGTAGCTATGTCAGAGTAACTTTCTCCTCAGAGATATAACAATGCTGGCCACCAATATGGCACAGGGTGGATCCAGTGTCATAATAGATTATCCGGAAATGGCTGTCTTCAAAGAAAAATATCGCAGCTTGGGAGAGGAAACAAGGCTGAATGATGTAAGCCTTTACCCAAGGTCTTGATTCCTGCATCACCGAATAGCATAGATTGGTACATGTGATAAAATGAGTTGACGTCGAACATGCATGAAATCATATGATTACTAGCCAATAATATAGACTGTTAACAGATGCGAGGAAGGCCACTGATGATGGTGATGGTCTCCAAGATGCATAGTGCAAACTAGCGAGTGTGAAAGATTTTTTGTCGTCGAACACTCATAGAATTGCTTAACCAGGAGCCAATGATGAAAACATGTGATCAAGCACAAGGTAACTTGCCACTAATGTCTGCAAACACCAAGGCACTGAATGTGTTTCTGGGTTTATCTTCCTAGATAGAGTGTTGAAGTCGATAGGAAGGAACCTGTCGAAAGGTAGGCAATGATGTGTCCTACATTGGTTGACACGAAACCGGACAAGGATGATTTTTTTTTTTGAAGAAACTTTTGAGCTTTTGGTTCTAGACAATGGAGGGCATGATGAAAGGATATGTAGGGTCAGTTGATCGAGGAAACAAGGGACCCTTAAACAATAGAAGGCATGACAATGGCTTTAACCAGGCAACACTAGACTCATGAACACTACAGAGTGTTTAAGATACCGAGATGCAATGGCATTAGGGTATATAGGCTAAAAACTCATAGGTTGGTAGGGTTCATATTGAGAGGCTATCAAAATGACAGTTTATCTGAGGGAGTGCTATGTTCAAGGGAACTTTTGCTGCCAAACCATGCTTCATAATGTGGTTGTATTTCCACTTTTTCCCATCTGATTTTTAATGAGTCCAGACAGGTAAACTCATCGATATTGTCATGTTTAGAGAGTATGAAAAGGATCGAAAAACAGAAAGACTCTTTGCCCTATCTAATTAGTTTAATGGGTCCAGACAGGCAAACCCGTCAATTTTTTCATCTTTTAAGAGTCTGAAAAGTATCGTAAAAAGAATGACTCTATATCTTGTCTGCGTATTTAAAGATTCTAGACTAGACAACTCCGTGATCTTTTCATCTTTAGAGAGTCTGAAAAGATCGTAAAGAGAGACTCCATGGTGGTCCCTTTGTCATAGTTGTTAAACGGTTGTGACAAAAGGTTAATAGTATACCCGTATCAGTTTCTTTTCCGTATATAATCTACTGGAACCGGATAAAGAGAAACCTTTCTCCGATACATGTCGACCTCATTTTGTTACGAGTACGAGGCAGTGGACTAAACTTGTGTTTTGTCGTGACAATTTAACGAGCTCAGTAACAAAAACTCGAGATTTTTCATCTTTTAACGAGCTTGAAAAAAGTAATTGAAAGAATGCTCGGGTCATCTTTAACATGTTTAATGAGCAGAAAGACACAACTCAAGGATTTTTTAGTTTAAAGAGCGAGAAAAAAGTGCCTAAAAAGGATGCTCCGTTGGTCTTTTTCAGTTTATGAGCTGGAACTAGATCAAAAAAGAGGTGCTCAGAGCATCGTTTGCATATATTTAACGAGTGCAAATGATGAAAAACTTGTGGATGTTTATATTGTTTAAAGAGCGATAAAATATCCCACAAAAGTGCTTTACGGATTGTGGTATATATATTTAACGAGCCCTACTACAAAAACTTGGAGGCATTTATATTTTTTAAAGAGCGATAAAATGTCTCCAAAAGTTCTCTATTTATCTTTGCATAGATTTAATGAGTGCAAGGACAAAAGCTCGGGGATGTTTATATTTTTTAAAGAGCAATAAAATATCCCTAACAGTGCTCTACCATAGTTAGAAAGTGTTTAACGAGCTTAATGATGAAAACTCAGGGATGTTTGTATTTTTTAAAGAGCAATAAAATATCCCTAACAATGCTCTATTATCTTTGTTTGTAGTTTGACGAGCCCAAAGAAGAAGACTCAAGGTTTTTCATATTAACGAGCAAGAAAAATACCATAAAAAGAACGCTCAACGTTCCTTGATTTCGTGCTTGACAATAGAAGGGTCTATGCCATGCATTTCCTCATAAGACCAAGGAAAAACATCGCGGAAGTCCCTAAAAGGGTAGGTGAAGCTCACAATTTCCTTAGGATTGTGATTGGCTCCACTCTGTATGTTTTCCATGATGTTTGTCATGACAGAAATATCAGGGAGCAATGTTTTTGAAATATTGCCCCTGTTTCCTTCAGAGTCCAAAAGTTGGATAGTTGTATATGGTGAGGAAACAATTTCATGTGCATTAGGTGACAGGATTTGAAGAGGCATCACATCCGAATCAGATATCGAAACATGATGGTGCGAATCCTCCCAATGGCGCTCTTATAACCTCGTGATCTCTCTAATAGCTTCATCCACCAATAGGACTTGATTGAGTGGATTGAAAGAAGGAGCGGTTATGGGAGGGGCTGTGGTACTGTTGGCCAAAACCAAAGTGACCAGAGATTCGGGTGCAATTTGAATGGCTTCGCAGGCCAATTCAGCTTGTGACAATGGCATTTGTTCTCCGTAAGTGTCAATGTCTGAAGGAGCCAGTAGGGTCCATGGATCGGTTTGTTCATGAGGAAAATATGAAAGCATGTTGATTGATTGTGAAACCTTTGGCAATTGAAGAGGGAAACAACCCATGAGGGAAGAAGCCTTCAGTAGACTGGTACCTAAACTGACGTAACTGTCAGTTCCACCTCCTACTAGGGGTACAGAGCCACTTGGTAATGGTGAATAATTAGGGGTGCAGAAAGACAACTGATCTACTGTAATAACCTTTCCATCAAATGGAAATTGGTAGATGCGAAAGGTAGTAGATACGACGGCCATCATGGCATATGCCCAACTGCGACCCAGCAACAGATTATAGTCAAGTTTTCTATCTATGACTTCTACATCCACCGTTACCGTTTTCCCAACCAAAGTGATGGGAAAACTGGCTAAGTATCCTTTTGGGACAAAGGTGTGGCCGTCGAAAGCTTTAAGGGAGTTCGATGATGGGGATAGGGTTGGGGAACCCAAGGGGAGCCCACATGAAGCTAACATGACTTAGGTTGAAGCACCTTCGTCTATGACAGTTCGGTGTATACCTTTACCTTTTGAAGTGATATGCACCTGAAATGCAAGCTAGTGGGAAAGGGGAGGTTTACACTTGTCCATGTCAAAAATGGCAAGCATGGAATCCGCAGGGTCAATACCACCGATAGATGAAAACAAAGCTTTCCTTTGGCTGGGGCATGTTTGTAATACTTCAAGCGCCGACATAGCCGATGGTGCTTGTGCCAAATCCTCTATGATGTTGTAGTGTTGGGTGGCACGTGTAGATGTGTTGTGTGTTGTGCATCGAAGTGCCCTCTTGGGGGGTCAAATTACAAAGTCCTCAACCATCCTTTCGATTCGCAAATTGTTGGGCGACGATGGATTTTGACCTGCAGATGGTTCTGCTGCCGGAGTGACAAGAGCTCCATAACATTTGGCTCTTGTGGTGAGATCTATCGTTCCAAATGTGTAAACGGCAGAAGATCCTTCTCTAGTTGAACGATGTTGTGAATCATCGCTACCCATTGACGTGGGTTGTGGTTGGTTGGCAACGAGATTTTGCTACTGGTGAGTAGGAAAAGGATTTCTAAGGACAGTAGGTGCCTTACCAGAATCTCTTTTGGCAAGGTAATCCGTGCATTCTTGAAGACGCGGACAACGCCAAGTTTTGTGATCTTCAAGATAGAGTTTGCACGAATAGTTGGTGCCTTTATCCTTTTCTGCATCAGTAGGCACAGTGGCCTTCTGTTTTGGGTTGGTTTTCTTTGTTGACTGCTCTTCAGAAGGATCGGTCTTGTTCTGTTTCTTCTTGTTCTTGCTACTGGATTTCTGTGTAGATTGTACAGAGTTAATCACAATGGCAGGAAGAGTAGTCATTTTGGTAGAGGGGTCCACTTCCAACTTGGAAACGGACCCACTGAGTTGTTTTACAGCACCCGTGGAGGTTGCACCGACGATCTCGTCGGCATGCGCTCCAGGGCGCTGAGTGGTGGGGGGATTGGGGTTACTGGGAGCATAGGGGATAATGTCGTAGAGAGTGCCAGATTGTGAATAAATTAAATCCAAGTGCTGGGCACGACATATGGATTGGTCTTCCGTGACCGCACCACCTAAAGCGACATCTCTAGCGATTTGTGGCAGTAGTGACTTACAGAACCAGTCTATTAAGAGAAAATCAGGGATGGGGGCTTTGACTAACCTCCGCCTACATCTCCATTCATGGATATGATTGGAGATGTGGGTGGTGGTATCCTGACAAAATGAGGTAAGCAGTTTCATCCCTGTCTCATAACGGATAGGTAACTGAAAGTTCTTTAGGAACTGCATCGCTAAAGCGTCAAAGGTATTCACTGACGCACATGGTAACTCAATATACCACTTTGCAGCATTGCCAGTGAGGGTGTGGGGAAATAGGTGCAACAGGACACTATCATCCACCATGGAGTTAGAAACACACCATAGATGGTAGGTGGTGATGTGAGTGCCCAGATCCTCCCCTTATTTTCCGTTGAACTTAGGAATATCCACCAGTATTTTATGCAGGATCAGTGGCCACTGTAGGTTATGGTAGATGGGGTCGTTAGTCAACTTGTATAAGTTCGGGATATCCAATGTTGCCAAAAAAGGCAAATTGTTGGGTGCCCCCGACTCGGACCATTGTGATGATGGATGACCTGAGGAGCTCTGCGCTCCGCCCATCGTTTGGTTCCCTATGCTGTACACAGGTTGCGAGGTGTAGCAGTTGCTTTGCGGTATGGTGTTTTAAAGTGGATTACCATGAGGATTTTGATATTGGGGTATGAAGTTTCCCCCAGAATAAGCGGTGCCCCCTTGACTCATCTGAGCTTGTGAGTAAGGTGCCCCCATGGATTAGGTGGGGATCCCTTGTGGATTCCCCACCGACACTGAACTGACCATAGGGCTTTGATTGATAGAGGGAAAACTCATGTCAATCAAAGACTGTCCATGCATTCCTGAGAATGGTGGGGGAACTGTGACATTCCTCGCCACCATGTACATATTGGGGACCACCCCAGATATCTGAATCTGGGGGTTATAACCATACATTGGCGGCTGACCTTGGTTTTGGTCAAATGGAACCACGCCTATAGTGCCACATTGAGTGTTATATGGAGCACTATATGTGGCACTAATCAAAGGTATGCTTTGGCGCACCATAGGAGTGGAACCTGACATCTGCTGGGTTCCGCTGATAGAGGGTGTTGTGTGAGTTGCAGTACTTGCGACAAAGGGGATTGCAGGGTTCCACATTACCGGTGTTGTGATGATTGTTGACTGAGAAAGTGGTAGAGGACTCATAGTGTCTCTATAATTCCACAACCCTTGAGGTGCCGACTGAATAGATGGGAGAGTTGCTCCTAGTGAAGAATGAAGTACTGGTATTATGGGATCAGTAACGGGATCTGACAGATTTGTAAGCGGAGTGTTAAAATGAGGAAGTAATCCTTTCGTGAAGAAATCCTCTGGCAAATCAGAATCATCAGTCATCCAGAACGATCCCGTGTGTGATTTAGGAGACTAATTCCTCGAAGAGGAGGAATCTGAGTCAGTGGATCTCGGCAGATCCTCCATAGTGAGTGGAGGAAGTCATAACAACCGTTTGGATTGACGGTGAGGGCTGGATGTAGCCACAATGACTGGTAAATTTTATCAGATAAATTTTTAAGGTGATATTCTTTAACTCTAAAAAACGATAGCACTCAGGTACCTAAAAAGAAAAAATACACTAAAAATGACAATCAACAAACAAAGTGAAATTACCTTGTCTGATAAACATCGATTACTGGAGATGAAGCCCAATCTCTCAATGAGTAACAGAGAAGGATGGCCAAATGTACGATTACGGTTACTTTTGAGCTTCTCCCAAACCTCAAATTAAGGGGCCAAGTACTCTCATGAAGACGAGCACCCTCCCAAAAAATGAAGACAAGGTAGGTCCATTTGTTTGAGGTACCAAGACAGCCTGTCCCAGTCACCTTAGGTAAGTACCTAGAAGTATTGGCCACTAGAGATACCTCAAATCATAGACATTACCGATGGGGGGACATAGTCGCAGACAACACGCTCTGTGGGCAGGATACCTAAGTCCCCGACTTAGTTCCGAAATCCCCGAAGGGACCCCCGTTACACAGAATGCCCAAAGGAGTTGTAAAAGAAGGCGAGCTACCTTCTATTACAATCCGATGTTGTCTCATATTTAGCTCCATTGTGAGTGGAGTGGTCCCGGTAATATGATTGTAGAAGGATTTTTCACTCTTTAACGACACTAGTTTGATTTTCAACCTTGGGTAGTTGACTCACTCTCTTATCCCAAGGTTCTAATCTATCTAATGTTGGTTTGCTCTACAAAAGAGTATCTGATTGATTTTAGTGTACTTTTTTATTTGTCTTTGGAGGGGGTGTTGACATATGAATATTATGAGACTCTCGACTCGATAAACCGTGCAGAACAATGCTTAAAAAAAAAAAATCAATTTCTTATGCAAGGAAGTTTTATTCTACAGATGTATTATTTCACATATTCATGTATTCGTTAGTGCATCTAAAACTCATTCAACACTTTGCATAACCAAAAGTTCCTTTTCTAAATATTCCCTAACAACTACTAAAGCAAAACAAAGTAGCCTACAACTAATTTGACAGAAGGAGATGTATAGTTTATTAGTGATTCTTTCAATAAAAATTTCTTTTATGAGAGAAAAAATAAAGCATTTTCTTAAAAAATAAATTTTAAGACACCAAACTTGTTAGCATGATACTGTTGTAGATCTTGATTTAGCCCTTGGGACAAGTTCCCCCCCTTTTGGTCCACAAAATCTCTTGAAAAACATGGAAATGGATCACTAACGCTCTGTCTATGTGTAAACAGAGCTTTATTTTGGCCACTAATGCTCTCTGTGCACAGTCAAAGAGATTTATAAAGCTCTGTGTAGACCAACAACTTGCATTAGTGAGGGAAAGAGCTCAAAAAGTGGGCTTTTGGGATCAATTTCTGAAGAGAAAGCAACTTTGTAGGATGCAACAAACTGGATGGTGGATCAGAGAAGGATATGAAGGAGCGGGAAGCTCATAGAAGAGAGAAGAGATCTGAGAGGAGTCCAGATAACTGGGAACTAAAGTATAGTCCCCAGCGGAGTCACCAGTTCTGCTATGGGGTAAAATGCAAGGATGAAAACTACCCTTGAAAGTCTTCCCGGGACATCCGACAGACAGTAAGGTTATCTGCAAAAGGTACCTGTTACACACATGTTCATCTATCTGACATATATTGACAGGATATGGAGAAAGGATCACCTTTGGTTCTTTCTAGATTCACTTGGGGATCTTCGTGTGGTAAGAAGAACTCCTCCTGACTGGCTCCAAGATGATTCCTGCACAAAAGAACGAAGCAAACCAATCATAGCATATACTTCTGACAATTAATGAAAGAATCTGTAACAAACATGTATAAATGTGTAACTTATCTACTCAACACAACAAGCATCAGAATGGACAAATAAATGCACAATATCACCAACACTTCGAGTAGTGGAACACAACCGCAGTCCTATATTCAGAACAGAAGAGTGATTACAACAACATTGTTTCATCAGCGTTCCTTAACCCTTCTTCCTCTTTCTCTCTTCTTTCAGCTAGCTCCTTCAAGAATATGACAATATCACAACAACACCATGTACTATCCTTCTAAATGCTCTGACCCTTGTGCAATGGCCCTCTCGTTGCTTAAATAGCAATCGAATTAGGGCTTCCCAACTCCACCTGTAGTTCATTTGGGTAAAAACCATGAACCTGCCTCGTTTACCAGCTTTTTCCCATTTGCCTCTGTTTCCAGAATAGAATTTCTCCAAATATCTTGATTTTTGGAGATTCCCTGCTTTTCTTGCAAAGAAATAATATCTAGATATTTTATGGCAGATTCGTTGCCATAACCACTTTGAGCATCACTAAAGTTCACTAATGCTCCCCCTGGTCTAACAACATGAGTTAGCAGGTAGACTAACACTCCTTTATGCTTGTAAACAAGCTTTATAAAGTAGGTTGTCAGTGTATAGAGAGTGTTAGTGTGGATTCTGGGCCTGCAACTGTGGTCAATCTTTTAGTCATCTTGTCCTTCTCCTCTGAGTTGATTAGGAGTTCAATTTGTCCTATAACAGTCCTCTAGACCAGGTAGTAGCTCAACCTCTCTAGTTTATTTTCAATTCATTCTTTTGTCATTTCATGCAAATTTTAGGGTTTTTTTTTGGGCCCCTAGGGTTTCATTTTTTTTTTTCCCTAGGATCAACGCAGGCTTTCACATCGAAAACTGCCCTGAAGAGCACCTAGATAGAAGGTTGCATGCTCTGTAGTGCACTGTCTCTCTGTCTAGGCCTCTGCAGTGCACTTTCTCTATGTCTAGGCTGTGCTGGATGCATTTCCAAAGTTTGCTTTCGCTGTTTGCTCCAAAATTTGCCCTGTTTTGTGCATGGAAATGATCCTAATTTAGCTTATGATTGTGGTTCAGGCTTTCATCAAATTATAATGTCGATTACATGAAGAGTAAGAGAGCATTAAGAACAATATTTGGTTTCCCTAAACAATCCAGGTATAGTTGAGGCCCTCAGAAATTGTGGGTTACTCAAATACTTTATGTTGTCCGCAATGAGGCAACAAATAGAACTACTGCAGTTCCTTGTTTGTGCATGGGATCCAATAGATCAGAATTTTCACATTAGGGACAAGATGGTCCCTATTACCATTGAGGATATTTACTTTCTTACCGGAATGTCGAGGCGAGGTACCCCCATCTCACTTTCTGGATTTGCCCATGGAGGTGAATCATTGAGAGATTATATCAAACTGTTTTGTCAGCCAGGTACACAACCTAACAAGGATGGGAAAATAAATATCAGCGATGTAGGTGATTTGCCTTTAAGAATGATCCTCTTCACAATCACAAAATTGGCTGGCAGTGTGAAACTCCATTTGGCGAACAGATCTTATATGTAGTATGCACTGGAGTGTCTAGAACCAAAAGTTTTCAACTAGTGCGAGGTTGTGCTTTCTTTGCTGAAAGAACAACTGACTAAGGTAAAAAGTGGTAAGATGAAGAATTTCTACTATGGTTCGATCTTAATTGCTTTTTCCTTAGAGAAAATCCCATTGATGCAACCACAACATGTATCACTAGGTGTGGCTGGTCCTAGAGATCCACGTATGCAAAGGTGGGTTGAATTGATGGCTCGACATGCGGGTCAGTCAACAATCATTTTCTCCCCTGCATTTTTCAGCTGGCTTGAGCGACAACATGTTGTTATCGAGAAGCATCCATACTCAGGGATGGATTATCATGGAGATCCAAATTTGATTCTACCAGTTGGAGCACAATGGGGTGCTATGGGTAAGTTGTTTGACCAAAGTGTTTTTTGATTTTTCAAGTTTCTACATGTTTTTTGTGTTTTTTAATGTTTCCAAGACTAAACTAAAATTACTCTTATGCATATAGATGTGGGTACTATTTGACCTACGGTATGCCAACAAGTTGCAGGTGGGCCAGCACATAGAAACATCGGGAGAGCAGTTCTCCGGGACTTGGATTTGGCCGAAACCTTAGTAGAGTTGCAGGATCATATAGAGGGATTAATCCTTGGTATTCTGGATATCTATATCGAGGAGTTACCTATGAGGTTGCAGCGGCACACTATTGGTGTTCCTAACCATTGGGCAAGACTTTTGTGCATGATAGCACAGGTTGTGACCTGTTACCATGAGCACCACTAGATCTACTTAGGATGTTTTGTATGCATTTTTGAGTTTTTAGGTCAGATGAACAAATGTGTCTTGCGCACAAATTTTGTAAAAACTTTTAAAAACGCCTATTTATTTTACTTTTAGAGTTTTCTATGGTTATATGCAATCCTATTCAATTGATGATGTGAATTGAAAATACTACTTTTACATGTGTCATAAATTTCTATTTAACACATAATTTGCTGGAGAGTCAGTTAATGTGTTAAGATTTCTGGATATATGTTGATATTGAATGTGTTCAAAATGTCTTTCCAAAATACGAACTCTAAGGAACATATGAAAAATTGCTGGATTTCAGACAGTATAAATGTTTGTTAATTGTAGTACAATGAGTTGCGAGTCCAGCCTAACGATGATTCGGTGAATGCCAAGTGAAATGGCATAAGAGAGTAGTTCAATCAACGCACTATACTCAATGATATCATTTGTTGATCGACTGATACAAATCCCTTGGAAACTCACTAACTCGCCACTTGGAGCGAAAATAGTCCATGCCGCAGAAGACAAATTCTGTGTACTACGACTATCACCATCGGCATAACCAACAAAAGGTTCTGAAGAATCCTACATCTGCAACAAATGCAAAGCAAATTGCTAACCAGATAAAAATATCTAAAAGAAACACACACACATGAAATGAAAGCATATATAGAGTGAGTTTTACTACACTTAATCAAGCATAGTAACATTTGAGGTACAACTTGTTTTGGGGCTGCGACAATGGAATCCCATCATAATCTACTAGCTCGTAGGCACCTTTTGCTAGAACATGTTTGAAAACATAAGGACCCATCCACATCAGTTCAAATTTTCCTGCTCCAAGTTTATCAGCTTCTTGATCGTAAAGCATGACTAGGTCTCCTTCTGAGAAGATACGAGGCTTGATATTTCTATCATATTGTGCCTTAATATGTTTCTTATGCGCTTCGTTAGCCAATTAAAGATCACAATGGGTTTCATCCAGATGGATTAATTCCAAGAAACGCGCTTCTTCTTCAGAAGTGTCGGGTAACAGGTCAATCGCGAGTTTGAGCGATCAAATTTCGCATTGTATCGGTAAGATTGCTTCAAAACCATACATCAACTGAAAGAGTGTGAATCCAGTTGTGTTTCTCACCGAGGTTTGATATGACCACAAGGCAGAGTACATGATTAAGTGCCAGTTTCTTTTATGAACCCCTATCATTCTTTGCAACATCCACTTCAAGACTTTGTTGATGGCTTCAACTTGTCCGTTTTCTTGCGGGTAATACGGGGTAGAACTATCATGTGACAGTCCTAACTTAGCAGTCAATTTAGCCATCATGTGATTGTGAAAATGCGACCCATGATCTGTAACTATGGCTTATGGTACACCAAACCGGGCAACCACATGGTTAAAAAATAAAAGAGTAGCCATTTCGCCACTGTTGTTCAATGTTGGCATCGCCTCGGCCAATTTTGTAAAATAGTCAATGGCGACTATAATATACACATGCCCCCTGACTGAGGTGGGGTTACACATCATAAAGTCAATGCCCCATTTGGCGAATGGGCTAACAACAACAACTGGATGCAGTGGTGCAGGTGGTAATCTAGTTTTTCGGTCATATATCTGGCATGCATGACAGTGTCTGAGAACAATAATACAATCTTTAAATATAGTTGGCCAGAAGTAACTAGCACATAGAATTCTCTGTGTGGTTGCATAGCTTGATAAGTGTCCACCACAGGCACTAGAATGGCAATCATTCATGCTTTCTCAGTTTCCTCATGTGTGAGGCACCTTCGTAAAACCATATCGATACCACAATGGTAAAGTGTGTCACCAATGTTCAAATAATCTTTGGCTTGGTAATGAATATGTCATTGTTGCGAGCGAGAGGTATCTTGCCAGAAATTTTGGGTTTGGAGATAGATCAGTATATCTCCATACCATGCATCAGATGACAAAATTAGAAACAGAGACTCATCCAATATTGATGGCTTAGATGTTGAATCAATGGAGGTCGAGGGAAGGTCACATAGTAACTCAGCGAAAACTAGTGATTTCTTGGATTTGGACTTGATGAATTCCAAATCAAACTCTTCTAAAATAACTATCCATTTTTAGTATTTTCCCCCCAGCAATTGACGTGACAAAATTTATGTCATAGGGTTGCAATTTGAAATGACAGTTGTTTTCCGTAACAAGATATAATGGCGAAACCTTTGAACAACTTGCACAGCTGCCAAAGCTAGTTTTTTGACATAAATGTACTTACTTTTTGTGTCACTGAGATTGTGACTCAAGTAATAAATTGTATGTTCAATCCCATTTTCTTCCTGGACTAAAACCATGCCAATGGTTGTATCTACAGTGGTGAGATACAGCTAATAGTCATTTTGGTAATTTGGAGAATACATTAATGAAGCTGTAATCAAGGTATCTTTAAGAGCATCAAAGGAAGCTTGCGCGACCTGATCCCAATGAAAGGGTATTTCCTTTTTCAAAAGACATGTAAAACCTTTAGCCATCTCAATGTAATTAGGAATGAACCTCCTCATAAAGTTTACTTTCCCTTGGAGTCTCTGTAATTGTAAAAGATTTGAAGGTGGAGGCAAATCCAGAATTTCCTGAACCTTTAATGGATCGAGTTGAATCCCCTCTCTAGACACTACAAATCCAAGCAATTAACTAGAACCAATGCATAACACACACTTGTGTGGATTGAGTCGTATCTTGTAGTGTCGGCACCGTAAAAATATTGCTTTCAAATATCCGCTTTCATGAATGAGCGGGTAAATCATCAAGGTAAGGTTGAACAATGTGCTTGATGTCATGGAAGGCATAATTCATTTCCCTCTGAAAAGTGGCTCCAACATTCTTTAAACCAAATGGGAGTTTTCTATACGCGAATGTGCCCCATGGACAAATAAAAGTTGTTTTCGATTGGTCCTGTGGGCGTATATTGATTTGATTGTATCTGGAAAAACCATCCATAAACGAAAATATTTCGCATATGGCACATTTGTTAATAATTTGGTCGATAAAGGGAGTAGGATAATTGTCTTTTGGACATGTCTAATTTACATCCCTATAATCAACGTACAGTCGTATTTTCCCTTATTTCTTCATGACAGGAACAATATTGGAAACCTAGTCAGTAAGAGGAACATGGTATATGAAACCAGCCCGCAAAAATTTTTCAACTTTAGATTTAACTGCAACAGCTTTCTTTGGATGAACAAGTCGAAGCTGCTGTCGAACTGGCTTGACATCAGGGTACATTTTGATTTTGTGTTCAACAATACCAAAGTCAATGTCTGGCATCTCCTCGTAAGACCATGAAAAAATATCTCTAAATTCACAAAAGAGAGTGAGGTAATTATCGAGTTCCGATGGAGAACAAGATTTTTCGACATGAATATTCTCTACAATATTGGGCTTGGTCAAAATATTAATAGAAATCGTTTCTTCAATATTTGATAGGTTTCACTCAGATTCTATTGTGCCTATGAAAACTGAATTTGATAAGAAATCAATGACTGACAGGTGATATGGTTCATTTGAATAATCTTCGATGTCATCTAGAAGATGGGAACGATGATGAATATCTTCCCATGGTTCTTCTCCTATCATCATTGATTGGATGATTCCTTCATCCATAGAATATATACGTGAAAAAGGATATGAAGAAGTACCATATTCTAACGAACGATCTACCCATACAATTGTTGAGTGCAGATTTGGTTTTGCCACACAAACCCGAAAAATTGATTGCTATGATGATTCAATGGGGCTTAATGACATCACCTCAATATTACTATCAACTTCAACCTTGTTGGTAATCCTCCTTAAATTAGATGAGGTGGAGGAAATCATATTACAAGTCTCTACTCTTTCCACTTCTGCCAAATCAGATGGTGACGGTAGGGTAAAAGTACCCATTAGGGAAGGATCTTTAAAGAGACCTACTCCAACACTTTGAAGTGACAGTGGGGGTCAGTATACCAACAGAATGCTTCCTGTAGCCTGTGAACTACTGGAAAACAAGGCTAGCTGATCAATGACTGTGATTCCACCCTTAAAAGGGTATGCAATAGTATGAAAGTACGTGGAAACCACAACAACCATAACGTATACCCATGGCCTTCCCAGTCAAATGTTGTAATCGAGGGGTCCGTCAACTACCTCAACTTCAACATTAACTATTTTTTCCCCTAGTTCGATTTGCAGGTTACTCAAAATCCGACAAGGAGTATATGTTCTTTCATAAAAAGCTTTCAACGTGGTTGGTGATCGTGACAATGGCGGTGAACCAAGTGTTTTCCAGCAGTCCATTGACATAATGTAAGTAGATTCCCCCTCATTAATAATAGTTTAGTGAACATTCTTATTGAGAGCTTTTACTTGAATTAGGAAGGCTAATTGCACCGTTAACTGTGGTGTATATCCCGCATGGTTAAAAACCACAAGATTAGAATCCATAGGATCTGTTCCGCCTATTGCTGATAGTAAAGCCTACTTCTAGGAGGGAACATTTTGTAACACCTCGAGTGTCGAAATAGAAAAACGTGATTGAGAAAGATCTTCCACTATGTTATAATTTTGAGCTGCTCGAGCCCGAAGGTTAAATGTCGATTTATGCACAATTCCCTTTGGTGGTTTTATTGTCAATTCTGGTACAACAGGTCGAACATTTTCAGATGAATTCGAAGTCGAAGGATGAGGTTGATCAGTGGCTTGATTATTCAACGATGATGGTGGATTTCCATAATCTTTATTTCTCATTGACACCAAAACTTCGTTTTGTGGCTTTGTGATGGATAACATGAGTACTTGGGATGTGGAAGCATGGTCTGTTGCAACCAAATGAGTCTCCGAGTTTGGAAATGGATTAGTCAACACTGTCGATGTGTTTGAAGTCTTTAAAAGTTTAGAGACCTCGGAGCGGTGTGGACAATCTCTTGTAAAATGCTCATCATTACATATTGGACATCGATAATGAGGTCTCCTTACCGAAGCAGAAGAATCAAATGATTTCTCTGGAGGGGAATTATCTTGTTTCTTCTTGTTTTTCCCCTTTTTCTTGCTTCCTGGTTGCTTTGGATTTTTTCCTTTTTCAGATGACACGGCATTAATTTTGGAAGCAAGAGTATTTTCTGATGCATTGGTAGTTTTATTGGTAATGGCAAGGGTTTGACCAGATGGACTTCCCACCATTTGCATGCTTGAAGAACCAATCACACCATTGCTGGCATGAGAGTCCTTACTCGATTGTGGAGGAGGAGGAATAGTGAAATCTGGTCGGGGTGCATTGGGAATTTTATCATAAAGTGTGACAGATTGTGTGTAAATCAAATCCAAGTATTGGGAACGAGTAATTACTTTCTCTTCCATGACAACTCCACCTTTTGCCACATCCTCGGTGATTGATGGCAACAAGGATTTTATGAACCACTCAGCTTAAAGCTGATTGGGAACAAATGTCTTAACCATTTGACAATGATGTTGCTACTCATCAATATGATCTGATATATGGGTAGAAGTCGTCTGTTTAAAGTTGGTTAGGAGTTTTGTTCCAGTCTTGTATCTGATGGGTAACTGGAAGTGGGTCAAAAATGCAGTGGCTAAAGTGGTGAAATTGTCAAAAGAAGCTCTTGGTAACTCTATGTACCATTTAGCAGCTGGACCAGTAAGTGTTCTTTGGAAAAGTCAAAGTCTAACCGAATCATCATTTAAGGAGTTTGATGAACACCACAAATGAGAGGTCATGACATGATTTGATGGGTCTTCTCTAGGATTTCCGTTAACTTTTGGAATGTAAAATGGTAACTTATGTGGAATTATTGGCCACCAAGTTGCATATAATATTGGATCATTAGTGAGTCGATTTAAATCTGGTAATTCTAAAGTTGCTACAAATGGCAACTGTCGATTCAAGTCAAGTTGAGCATACCCAGGATATGATGGAATTTCCTGAGCAATAGGTCTTTGCATACCAACATAGGGCATCTACATTTGGGAACCTTGGTATGGTTGTTGATAACCAGGTTGAGTGTGTGGTTGTCCATAACTTACAAAGCCTTGTTAACCAAGCCCTTGGTAAGTTTGAGATTGACCAAACCCAAGTTGAGCCTATTGGAAAAGTCTAAATTAGGGTTGGAATTGCTGGAATTGGGATTGTAGAAATTGAGGCTGCCATGGTTGTTGAATCAACTGTTGTTGTTGTTGGTACAACTGTTGTTGATTTAATGGTTGTTGTTGCCCAACAATGAAAGGTTGGCCAGGCTGTGAATAAACTATACCAGTGTAAGCTTGGGTCAGTCTAGATAAGGGTATACTAACCTAAGGTTGCTGCTGAATGTTAGAAACAAGTGGTTGTTGTACGATAACTTGAGGAATTTGAACTTCTTGACCTGAAACTTGTGGTTGCAAGGTAGAAGGATCAATTTGTATCGATTGAGATACACCAGTTTGAACTTGTGACTGTGGTACGGTAGTAACAACAGGTGTAGTAGGAACAACTGACACAGTTTGCATTAGTTGTGTTGGATACACAAGCCTTGGTTGAACTGGCATTGTTGGTTGCCATTGACAAACTCTAATTCCAGATTGACTTGAATACTGCGAGATATTACCATATGATGGTGCTCCAGAATAAGGAGGATACGGTGAATAAGCATATTGCTCTCCATATGGTGGCAATCCAATATTTAATGGACATATAGGTCTTTGTTGACCAGATTTACCAGCTTGATATTGATATGCATGATAAAACTATTGAGTTCCCGTTAGATAAGAACCAGGTAAAATTATGTTTGAGGACATGGGTGATGACCATGGTGTAGAAGAAACTCCTGAGTGGGTTCCAGATAAATATTGGTAACCAACCACGATAGACGGTTCACCATACACGTGTGAGTCAGGTGTGGTAGAAAACATCAAAGAGGTTGCAACAGAAGATTATACCACAGCTGCATTAGATGATACAGTCTGAGATGTTGATGGTTGTTCAACCATAGTTAACTAACCCAAAAGTTGTCCTAACTAATCAACGAGTACTTGAAAATAAACAGGATCAAACAGAGCAGTAAAATGAGGAGTATGACGGTAAAGATAAAGCTTAGCTCCAAAGTGGAAAGGGGTTCCAGGTGTAGAATCTTCTTCCAATTCTTCCTCTATAGCAATTAGACCTGGTGGAATAACTTCATCGTCGGGTCTGTAAAAGATTTTTGGTGTTGATAGAGTTGAAGTTTCAATAGTTACTGATGTCTGAGGGGTAACTGGTTGATCATCCTCCGGTAAAGTAACAACTTTTGAATGTTTAATTTCGAAGTCCAAATGTTCAAGTAAATGAACGACAATTTCAGTAAGAGGTTCCTAAACAACTTTAAGTTTAGATGTAATTTCCGTTTGAGCTAGGATAGGTTTTGGATTAACTTCTTGTTGAACTGATTCAAGTTCAGAAGTACTTTCTTGTTGAGAAACTTCAAGTTGAAGATCAACTTGTTTTTGAACAACTTCGGTTACTGTTTCACTAGGATCAGTGCTAATGTCCTCAAGTAATTGTGAAACTTCTTCTTCAGGAACAAATGTACCAGAAATAGTTGGAGTAACTGGAGTTGGAGTACTTACCGAAATAGATGTTTTAGATAATTTAGATGAAGAACTAGGAGTTCTTGATGTACTAGACTCAGTTAAGCTAGACCACTTTGTCTGAATATGTGTTGCTTCAGGTGGAAAAGGTGGTTTTCTCACTGTTCTCCACGAAAGATGGGGTAAGGGTTGATGTTCCTCCATGATTGCTGATTAATTTTATTATCAAAAAAGAAATAAACAAAAAAGGGGTATACTAGGCAAAAGCTTTACCAAGCAATTGTGAACTACAGAATACCTCTTGGCAAACCAAGAAGTATGGGCATGCAATCTCCCCGAATGGTGTGTTCGGTGTATCACAGTATACAAGGCGGCCGACTTAGTTACTTAAGGATGGATAGTAACCTAGAGTTGTCCTCCCATATATACCCAAAGGTACATGGAGGCCCAATCCGTATAAGTGTTGTCTAATGCAAAACCGCACAGTGAGAGCATTCCCATAAACTTTACGTACTATAACACCACTCTATATACCCGAAGGTACGTGTATGAGATACAATATACTCATGTACATGGAATGAGGTATCACACTCGGGATGTATTGCAGACAAGTTAGTGATAGTTGCTTTATTTTACGACGTCGGAACATGTCTCTAGCCTAGAACCACTAAATGTTCTCGTTAATGACAATGCTCCATTAGGTAAATTGATGTTAATTTTAAGTTGATCTTGCTTAGGAATTTTCCTTTCAAGTTCACCATGTGATGTATTATGAAATTCCTAGGAATGCAACTATCATGATAAGCATTCTTTCCATTCAATTTAACGATGAAAATTCTAGCTACTTAGGGATAAAGCAATCCAATTTCTTTTGATCAAAGAGAAATGAGCACAATTTAAATGAAATTTCCTTACACTATCCCTATGAGCACACACAAACTTTTTCAATGCAAAATGCATGTATTTCTTTTTGATTTCCTTAATGTGAATATGAACAAAATGAAATATGCACATACAATGAATCAATATTTCATAAGAACGAAGACTTTTACGAAAATTCTAATTTGAAGGAAGAGAAGACTTTACAACACTTTCTTTCAAATGAAGATAAATCAATTATATCCTAACTTTGACTATTGATTGATAATGACAAAGAAAACATGAAGAAATATTAATCAATCCAATCAAAATTAGGCTAGACCAGGAGATAACAACTCATTTTTTGAGACATAGCATTCATTGATCAATCAAAAAACAATCAAACTGAGAAAATTTGGAAAAAAAGCTCTTTCCAAAGGTGGGAAACTGATCCTAGAAGGATCAGCGCAACCCAGAGTGGGAGACAGTGCACTTCAGAGCACTGTTCCTAAGCCAGGGGTGCTCTTCAGTGCACTGTGTCCCTCACAAGCCTGCGCTGGTGACAGTAAGCCATTTCAAGAGGCAACTTGACACAATTTTGACCAATTTTTCAATGTAAACAGTTGAATTACAATCTATGAACACAAATGATATCTACAAGGATGTCTTAGGAGGTGGATAAGCTACTAGGAAATAGGATTCTTCCCCAGTGGAGTCGCCAATTTGTTTTGGAGAATTTAGTATCTACGGATAAATACCAATTCCCTAGATAAGTAGCTGCATCTAGAACAATAGTTTAAAGTGTTTTAGACTTTTCCTGTAAGAAATAGATAAGATTAGAAGATAGAAGGCCTACCTGTAGTTCCGCTTTCCCCTCATCTCCCTTGTATCGATTCTGTCGCTCCTTCTCATACTTAATCCACTTGAGAAGTACCCTGTAAACACAACAGAAGACAAAAAATGATCAAAGCATATGATCTATTGAATATAAGTGAAAGGAATCAGATATAATTCACACACATAAGCATTATGAAACAATACAAACATATGGGAAAAAGGTTCAAACACTTTATTAGATAAAAGAAGGAATTACAACCATTGGTGTCTGATTCAAAGCCATTCCTTCAGCTTGGATCCCATCCACATCACATCAAAAGCATGACAAACTTGTAGCATAACAATACTTGCTTCAAAGCCAAATATCATAGCAACATTATCTCCTTAAAATTCAAATAGTCCAGCCATTGATCACTTAGATGAGTGGTCAATTTAGAGGAATACGAAGGAGGTTTTGTCATTAATGGTGGCATTGAATGGACTTCCATACTTAGAATTAGTTCCATGGAGGAAGGGATGAGAGGATAGGATGCACCTTAACTCATTCCTCATCCATTTTTGAGCTAATAGGAGTTGATAAGTGAGAGGGAAACTTCTACATGACTTCAAAAGATAAGAATATTCCCCAAACCCTATGTGAATTTCTCTTATACTGACCCAACTCAGGTGAAAGGAAGCCTAAGTGCTCTGCAGAGCACCCTGGCAGTGGACTTAACTGCTCTGCAGTGCACCTTCATAAGGGCTTACCTGCGCTAGTCCCTCTAGAGGCTATTTCTGAATGTCTTCAAGTCATGAAACTGTTTGGGAAGAAGGCACTCAAAGGGGTGACTTGTTTAGGGCATGCAGCAACTGAAATTAGGGTTTGATGAGCCCTCAAACATTGATCTAGATGTTGGGATTTGATGTGCCCAAATGGATTTGTAGCACTAGGTCACTGCTGCTCCCTTCACTTAATCATGGTATTCATCACTCATCTTGGTCATTTTCTTCTTCAAGGTATCATATCTTCATTTAAATGTCTTCGGTCATGAAATGGTTAAAATCCTCATTTTAGGTCATGGTTTAGGGTTTCACTCCATGTGTCATCATGATACCATATGCCAAAACAAAATCATGTCCATCATGTGGGTCAGTGGATAAAGGGAGTTAGCATCTTAGGGAAAGAAAAATAAAGGTAAAGGTAATATTTTATTTCAAATAAGACAATGCTGCAGTACACTACCTCACCTCATCATTTCTTAAAAGGACATATGATGTCATGCCACTACCAAAGAAAAAATCAACTTTCAAGCTACAAAGGACCATTCAAAGCATCAAAAGGGTTTCATTTCAGTGCTCATAGTTTTAAGCATGTCCTTGGAAAGTAATTAAACATATGGCACTTCTTATGCATCCTTCATTTTGAAGAACTCAATGAAAATCCCTCTCCTAGGGTTTCGTTGTGCTTTTGGTCTCCAAATACGTTTTCTTCATGGCAGTGAGAAACATCCTAGTTTTTATGTTCCATAACCCCCACACGTACCTTATATTCCCCTCCCAACCATTTCCCATACCCATTCCCTATATTTCCCCCCATTTTCCCTAAACCCTAGCTCAATGTTGCGTTTTTGCAAATTTCTAGGCTAGGACTGTATTTTGGACTTTTTCACACCTTTCCCTCACTCTTTTCAAGAAATTCCACCTCCATACACTCCCTAACATCTATCCCTACCACCTAAAATTTCCCCAAGAATTTAGATAGCCCTTAACTGCTTCAACCCCTCCATATACAAGACCGTCCAAAATCCCCTGTTTTTCCCTACATCTAAAACCCTAATTTCTCTGCCATAGAGCTAGGTTTTGCCATGGAGTATGAATAATATGAACAAAAGAGGAACAAAGGAGGTCATATAAGTAGATATGATCCAAATTCAACACAAGAGATAGTGTCTTCACCATTTCTCAAGAAATCATTCCAAGATACAAATCATTTGCTGCACATAGGGATAATTTTGCTTCAAAGTATGTTTCCGACCAATTGAATATGACTTTTACAAAAGTGAAAAAGGTTTTTGTAACAAGGAACACAAAAATACTTCAGTTTATACATAGGTGTTATGATCTGGGTAAATTCACAAAATATAATTGCTACAAGAGAGTTGCTCCACTTCTGGGAGTATTCTTGGGAAAATGAATTTTTCCCTGTCATGGAGTGTCAAAATGACTTTATTGATGTGTCAAATGATAAATATAAATTAAAAAATTTCCAATTACCTATCAAAATATGAATTTGTAGAAGGGGAAGGCCCTCAAAAGTCCTCTCAAATCTAGGCGTTGTGCATATCCCTGATGACGATGTGATTTTCCAATTAAGTGATCAACTTCAAAGTTCGATTTTGAACGAATGCAAAACTATTTTTGAAAATGGGAGGGTTTTTTTCTTCCTAAAATCATCAATAACAAAAACATCTCTCATTTTTCCTAGAATCATTATGGTTACGTATATATCACTTCATTGTTGAGCCCTATTGTTGTAGAAAACTCAGAATGTTTTGGTGACTTTTAGCCTGTTTTGAAACTCAGAAACAACTATATGCACATCACCTAGGTGTTGTGATTTTTCCTTAGGAATCCTTTTGCCAAAAAATCACCACCATTGGATAGATAATGGCCTATGCATCTCAGCTATCCACTTTTTCAAACTTTTTAGTAGACAAATTGAGAGAAAATGTCAAAAAGGGGTCAAAAAGTCACTTTCTGCCACTGTTTTGAAGTAGGCGTTGTGCATATCAGAGTCGTCTTGGGAAAATAAAATTTTCTCCCTTCTAGAGTGTCCAAATCACTTTCTTGAAGATTCAAATGACAACTAGATATCCAAATATTTCCAATGATCTACCAATCTCTAAATTTAGAGCATGGGAACGACTCCAAATTCCCCTACAATCCAAGTGCTACACATATGTCTAATGGCACTGTGCATATCACTGTGACAGCTTTTCCTCATCATTTCTTCAAAATTTTTTGACTTAATGATGTAATTTTACTATTTTGATGTCTTGATGATGTAATTATGGATAAATTAGTTTAATAATTTGTTTTTATGTTAACTTAGGCCTCATTAATGATGAAAAACTCAAATCAAAGTCTAAAAGAAGAGTTTGTATTCAACCTTCTCACTCTCACTTGTTGGTTGAGATATTCTTGGTAACTATTCCATCACTCATGGATTCAACCTCTTAGGGTGGGGAAACTATAAATTTTTGTCTATATGTATCAATTTATCAGTCAGAGAGTGAGGTTGGACATTTGAGGAGAGAACTCTTGTAACTTGTGCTTCAACAATTTCAGGAAATCAAAAGAACAGCTGCAACTGTTATCTAGGAATTCGTGTGCAGTGAGTTTTTGATCTTGTCTTTTCTTTGTTATAGTTTCATATGAAAGATATTAATCTTCTCTTTCCATTCATCAATTTCTAAAGTGTTTTTTCCTAAGTTTATAAGCATAATTCTTTTCATAAAGCTCTGTTTTGATGGGATTATCATTATATGTTATTTTCTTTCTTGCTTAATGAATTCATGATATATATGCTCATTAAGACCTCTTATTTCTTCTGAATACTACACTACACTAACGAAACCTAAGCCCTCACAAAACTGTTGCTACCTTTCTCCTTTATATCTTTGTTGTTGTTACCCTTTTGATACTTTGACCTAGTTACCTGGTTTTCATCCCTTGTTCAACATCAAAACCCTAAAATTTCAAAACTTAGCTGAGTCTAGCATATCTAGCCTAAAATACTTACATATTCCATTGACTTCTTTGGCTGTGATCTCATAGAGAGAGCCCTCTCTGGTTTGGTAGGGCTAGCTACCAAACTGAAAGCTTGGTCTGTGGTTACCTTCGTCTATTCCTCTCAGCATAGGACATTGTAAGGGGTAACATTTTGGTGTTGTTACCAGGGAAAAAAATATCATATCTTCCCTAGGAAATAATGAAAAGAATAAAATATGATTTCTAATGGTGAATAGTAATCAAACACAAGAAAGGTTGTGCATATTTCACCTGACGACTCCAGTGTTGAAGAATCCCAAGGTTTAGAATTCTCATGGTGACTCCACTGTTCAAAAACTAGTAGTTGGAAGAACTTCTTGGTGAACTAACTATTTTCAAAATGGATTCATCTACTTGAAAGTATGCTCCTATGAATTGTGCTCACATTCCTGGTTTTCTGAATTGTATTCCTTGCATAGATTGGCAAACTAATCTTCCCAAATTCATAGATGGAAATGAGTATGAGGCTATTCTAAATATAATAAAATTTCATTGGCATATACATAAGCTCGAGATTAGGTTTCATGAGGATTGTTTGATGAAAATGTTTATGGATACCCTAGAAGGAAAAACAAGATCATGGTATGAAGGATTGAAGTCAGGTAGCTTATTCTCTCTTAAAGAATTCCACACAACATTCTTTGAGTTTTATGGAAAATCTCATCATTCATTCTTTTTGTTCAACAATTGTTGTGAATCCTATGAAAAATTCATTCAATACCTTGAAGAGAATTTTGGTGATGAAGAATGTATGATTATGAGATCATAGAGGCCCCTTATGAATATTCTTCCCAATAGAAAATAACAGAGATTAGTTGCTTTGATACAAAGGATCATTCACAACACACATCAACTCCTTCTTTGCTTGAAGATGAAATAGATCTGCATCCTAACAGTCAAGAAGAACTTGGTCTAAGTTAGAATTCTGAAATTGCATGTACAGAAAACTTAATTAGTGAACCATCTTATGACAATGATCATCTACTTTTTCAAGGAAATAGTGAACAAGAAGTTATAGTCCTTGATTCTTGTGACAGTCAGATTGATATTCTTCCTGTCGAAGCATGTGAGGAATCAAATATAATTGAAGTGGTTGCTGCATTTAAAGTTTTCCATGAGCATCCAAAACCCTGTCTTTTGGATGAGAGGTATGAATATAGTCATTCAATTGTTTCTTCAGATTGTTCTTTCTCTGAGTTTTTATTTCAAGATTAGGTTTGTGAAGACCAAGATGAGGTTTCTGATGTAATGTACGAACAAGGATCTCTAGACATTCACCACTCATATGTCTCTCCAGCTCATCCATTTTTTGAAGCACTATTTCAAGGGCAGATTCGTGCAAACAATAATTTTGAATTGGCATGTGTGAAGGTTTCAAGCATGTCATTATGGCAAGGAATAATAATAAACATTGCAAGAATATTACGAAGAGGAGAGCAGTGATAAAGAAGAGTTTGTTTCAGAGCCTCTTGCACATGATGATCTTCCTCCAAATTCAGAAAATGAAGAGTGTGCATGTATTTCTTATGACTTTCAAGATATGGTAATGTTCCAGATTATTATAGACCCTATTGAAAATCTGTTGGAACGATCAAGGAAGATGAATTTTCTTGTATTTATGGATCATGAGAATATGTTCAGTGGACTCTTGGAGTGGTTAATATTTTGTTTTTTCTGCATGCTCAAGGAAAGTATGAGCATGATTCAAATAAGTAGCCATTTGCTGGATTGGTTACACTGGAGGGATCATTTCACATGATTGTATATATATCTTTAGCAGGTGGGTGGTTATCATCATGATTTGAAGCCCTCAAATCTCGATGGTTTGCTGCCATAAGTAAGTTTAGTCAGTATGCTTTTTATAGTCAAGTCAGTTCATTTAGTCAGTAAATTTTCAGTTTTGAGTTTGTTCTTTTTATTTTTGACTCCATTCCCAATGAATAAGGCTACCTAGTCTATGACGTTCCTAAGGTCTCCAAGGAGCTGCCATCTCCAGCAGGAGCCAATGTTAGTGCCTGCCATTCATGTCAGTCACCAGTGATCAAATATGCTCTTACAAGGTTTGTTAGGATCTCGAGGTCAAATTTTATCATTTCATTAGGTTTCAAAATAAAATTTGGTCACTGGATGTTGTGTTTAGGTCACTGCTGCTACCTTCACTTACTCATCGTCTTCATCACTCATCTTGGCCATTGTCTTCTTCGAGGTATCATATCTTCATTTAAATGTCTTGGGTCATGAAATGGTTAAAATCCTCATTTTAGGCCATGGTCTAGGGTTTCACTCCATGTGTGGTCATGATACCATATGTCAAAACAAAAACATGTCCATCATGTGAGTCAGTGGATAAATGGAGTTAGAAGCTTAGGGAAAGAAAAATAAAGGTAAAGGTAATGTTTTATTTCAAATAATACAATGCTGCAGTACAATACCTCGTCTCATCATTTCTCAAAAGGACATATGATGTCATGCCACTACCAAAGAAAAAACCAACTTTCAAGCTACAAAGGACCATTCAAATCATCAAAAGGGTTTCATTTCAACGTTCACAAGTTTAAGCATCTCCTTGGAAAGTAAGTAAACATCTTTCACCTCTTATGCATCCTTCATTTTGGAGAGCTTATTGAAAATCCCGATCCTAGGGTTTCGTTGTGCTTTTGGTCTCCAAATGATTTTGCTTCATTGCAGTGAGAAAAATCCTAGTTTATATGTTCCATAACCCCCAAAAATACCTTATATACCCCTCCCAACAATTTCCCATACCCATTCCCTTCATTTCCCCTCATTTTCCCTAAACCCTAACTCAATGTTGCATTTTTGCAAATTTCTAGGCTAGCACTGTGCTTTGAACTTTTTCACACCTTTCCCTCACTCTTTTCAAGAAATTCCACCTCCCCACGCTCCCTAAAATCCATCCCTACAACCCAAAAATTTGATAAATAATTTAGACAACCCTTAACCCCTTCGTTCCCCTCCATCTACAAGACTGTCCCAAATCCCCTGCTTTTCCCTATAACTAAAACCCTAATTTCTTTGCCAAAGAGCTAGGTTTTGCCATGTAGTCTAAATCATATGAAAAAAGAGGCACAAATGAGGTCCAATCAGTATATATGAGCCAAATTCAACACAAGAGATAATTCCTTCACCATTTCTCAAGAAATCATTCCAAGAGACAAATCATTTGCTGCACATAGGGATAATTTTGTTTCAAAGTATGTTTTTGACCAAATGAAGATGAATTTTAGAAAAGTGAAAGAGGTTTTCGTCAATAATATACCAAGGAACACAAACCTCCTTAAGTTTATGCACAATTTTTATGATATTGGATAAATTCCTAAAATATAATTGATACAGGAGAGTTGCTCAACTTCTGGGAGTAGTCTTGGGAAAATGCATTTTTCTCTGTCATGGATTATCCAAATGAATTTATGGATGAGTTAAATGATAACCAGTCATCCACATATTTCCAATGAACTATCAAGATATGAATTGGGAGTAGGGGAAGGCCCTCAAAATTACTCTCAAATATAGGGATTGCGCATATCCCTGATGTCACTGCGCTTTTCCAATTTTAAGTGACCAACTTCAAACTTCGATTCTGAACAAATGGGACACTATTTTTGAAAACGAGAGGAGGTTTTTCTTTCTAACATACCAAATAAAAAAATTTCTCTCAGTTTTCCAAAAATCCTTATGGTTAGATACATCTCCCTTCATCTTTGAGCTCTACTTTTGTAGTAAACTCAAAATGTTTTGGTGACTTTTAGCCTATTTTGAAACTCAGAAATAGCTATATGTGCATCGCCTAGGTGCTGCGCTTTTTCCTCAGGGATCATTTTGCCAAAAATCACCACCATTAGATATAAAATGGACTATTCATCTTAGATATCCACATTTTCAAACTTCTCAATACATAGATTGAGAGAAAATGTCAAAAAATTGGTCAAAAAGTCACTTTCTGCCATTGTTTTGAAGCAGGCACTGCACATATCAGAGTAGTCTTGGGAAAATAAAATTTTCTCCCGAATAGAGTGTCCAAAAAAACTTTATTTAAGATTTAAATTACAACTAGAGATTGATATCTTTCCAATGAGCTATCAAGCTCTAAATTTGGAGCATGGGAAGGCCTCCAAAATCCCCCTACAAGCCAGGTGCTACGTATATTTCTGATGGCACTTCGCGTATCTCTGTGGCAACTTTTCCTCAACATTTCTTCAGCAGATTTCGACTTAATGATGTAATTTTACTATTTAGATGTCTTGATGATGTAATTATGAATAAATTAGTTTAATACATTGTTTTTATGTTAACTTAGCCCTCACTAATGAGGAAAACTGCAAATCAAAGTCTAAAAGAAGAGTTTGTATTCAACCTTCTCACTCTCACTTGTTGGTTGAGATATTCTTGGAAGTTGTTCCACCACTCATGGATTTGAGCTGTGAGGGTGGGGAAACTGTTTATTTTGGTTTATATGTATCACTTTCTTAGTCAGAGAGTGAGGTTGGACATTGGAGGAGAGAACTCTTGTAACTTGTGCTTCAACATTTTTAGGAAATCAAAAGAATAGTTGCAACTATTATCTAGGAATTCATGTGCAGTGAGTTTGTGATCTTGTTTTTTCTCTATTATAGTTTCATATGAAATATATTCATCTTCTCTTTCCATTCGTCGGTTTCTTCAGTGGTTTTTCCTAAATTTATAAGCAAAATTATTTTCATAAAGCTATGTTTTGATGGGATTATCAGTATATGTTATTTTCTTTCTTTCTTAATGAATTCATGATATATATGCTCATTAAGACCTCTTATTTCTTTGGAATACTACAATACACTGACAAACCCTAATCCATCACAAACTATTGCTACCTTTCTCCTTTATATCTTTTCTATTGTTACCCTTTTGATACTTTGACCTAGTTACCTAGTTTTCATCCCTTGTTCAGCATCAAAACCCTAAACTTTCAAAAATTAGCTGAGCCTAGCATATCTAGGCTAAAATCCTTTCATATTCCATTGAATTATTTAGCTATGATCTCATAGAGAGAGCCCTCTTTGGTTTGGTAGGGCTAGCTACCAAATTGAAATCTTGGTCTGTGGTTACCTCTGTCGGTTCCTCTCAGCCTGCGATATTGTGGGGGATAACAAGATCAAGTAAAGGGACTCATTATTTCCCTTTGACTTGGTTGTTTCTCATGTGCTTGACATCAACTCCTTATCTCATGATTGATTCGTACACTTCACTGTTCGATGATCAAGATGATTGTCCTAGTGATTCTAGGGTCTGTGTGTGAGAGATGTTTTAGACCTCATGAGGGGTTGGCCCTTCAGGTAGCCACCCACATTCACGGATGACCACAAATTTCGATCTAGCCTTATATGCAATTCCACAGATGTGATGGGTTCGGTTTCTGCTGCTTGCAGCACCCACAACATGCATGCCTCCTTCAGATGCTCCATTCATATCTTCAGAGCCCTTTCTTGTTCAACACGAATTTTTTGGTTGTGATTCCCCCTCACCATGTCAGCTTGAGGAAAATTATGTCTCATTTACTCAGATGTTATTATATTCAGTCATGGCCTATGTTTTTCTAGGTGCATTACATATATGGGATCCATTGTATTATTCTCTAGCCCATTGATTCCAATGTATCATGTACTTTGTATCTCAGTCCCACATTGTTGGGCTCACCATTATGATTTGTATACAGTTATCTCGGAAGGCATGGGTATGCCTCGCCCACATCATTTGAGATCATGTACTCCCACATAAATGGAGACTTCTAACAGTTTAGTAGGTCTCGACCCATCCATTATTTTTCCGTCCTTGAATTTCTTTAGTTCTTTCTCTCTCTATTTGACTCCCCTTTTGGTGTCTCACGGAAGTGTAACCTACAACGTATTTTAGTCATATGATTTGCTCCTAACACTCATAGTGTGGGGGGGAATATGTTATCACCAAAAAATGATCACCTAGCCATTTCTAACTAGGTGGATCAAAATACACAATGTAGGATTAATTTTACCATCATAAAATCACTTTCACTGTGGAAAATAATTTAGTAAACCACTTTTATTAAATTATTTTATAATTTAAATAGAAAAACCCATGAGAATAATTAGATAAATCATTATTTATTTAATTTTCTCTAGGAATAATTATTAAATCATTATTTAAATAATTGTTCCTTGTCACATTTGACAAAATTTCTTAGGAATTATTAAATAAATCACTATTTATTTACTTTTCCTTATTTTTGTTATTGGAATAATTGTTAAATAACTATTTAATAATTATTTCAATTTCACACCATTCTTAATTCTCGTGAAATAATTAATAAATCATTTTATTTGTTAATTATTTCTAAATAAATATATTTAACCATTTTAAATATATTTTCTGTCTCTAATAAATATAATAAAGTACTCCAACCGGTTAGATCTTGATTTGGTTAATATTATTTTATTATTCTCCATTTTCGAGATTAACTCAATACTTTGTTATAAATAGGAGGGTTTTGCATTCATTCTTCACCATGATCATAATAATCATCACCATTATCGTCTTTTTCTTTCAACTCCCATTCAGATTCTCCACATTTTGTCTGGGTTTTTCACATATTGAGAGAGGTGGTCATTTTTTGAAGCATCAAGGACATCAAAGGACCCATCCCATGGAGGGGTACTTACAGATCCATTTGTAGGTCTCCTTCACCATGTGTTTTTAATAAAATATTTATTTAATTAAAGTCTTCCATTTGGGTTATTACATTGGATATTTTTACTATTTCTTTCTATTTTGGATCGTATATACTTTTTGTTGTAGGTTTTCCATTTTTATTGCAAATATGAATCACAAGCAACCATCAAATTTTTGTTAGGGTCACTTGTCAGCTAGTGACTTAAGAGAAGTGTTTTTGGTACACCTTCCAAGAAATTTAACACTAACAGATGAAACAAAACATGAATTACAAACATTCACAGAATAATATTACAAAGATACATAATCCATGCATGAAGAACATGATGGCCCATGAGGCTTCTTATATAAAGTAAAAGTTCTAAGACACATGTATACAATGAACATCACTAGCTCCAATAGTGGAGCATTGGAGCTACTCCTTGATCCTCAAAGGAACTGATTGGTCTCTCTAATGTGTTTTGGGAGGAGCCAAGGTAAAAATTCCTTTGCTCATATAATGAGGGTGTATATATAACCAAGAGTTCTTCACCTTCCTTATGACTTTTTGAATACCCTAATGATTGTTTGAATTCCTATGAATTTTCGATCTTACATGACTCTTCATATTCTGAATGTGTCCTTTGGACTTCCACTTTACAATACATTTCGAATTGGTAATTACATAATCCACAATAATGATGTGGAATATGATGACTTGTGACAAGACATGACATGGTACTGATGACATGAACTGCATGATGATGTGATAGTGCCTATCTGTCCTTCTTGCTGCTTCTTTATTTATGTCTTCTTGAAAAGATGGTACATGTTCTTATTCTTCCTCCTCCTTATGAATTGAAGATGAGGAGTCTTCCATGTGATCTTAATCTTGATCTTCTGTAAGAGTTTGGTGTTCCTTCATCTTCTCTCTTGATGATCATCTTATTTTTTTAAGCTCCATATATGTCTTATATCATGTCCTCCTTATTCATCTCCTTCTTCATCATATTTCCATAGTATGATGGAGTACCTATGTCTATAATCCACTCATGACAATACGATATTAGTCTGATAAACCCCTAATTGAATATGGTGCATATTGATACTCTAAATGAGCTAGAACCAAACGACAATATGGGGAAGAGGCTTAGTAGCTGTGAAATTGTGTGGTTCAGGCAACCAGGGGTGAGCTTGAGCCTTGAGACTACGCAGTGCGCAGTTCAAGTTGGGCTCATGAAGAAAACTTTGTAGTCTGGGAGCTCAGGGTGACAGGCTAAGGGAATGGACACTAGATTAGCCTATTACGTAGTTCAAGAGGAGAGAGAAGCCCAAGTGATAGTGTAATTTTGTGGTTCAAGAGATTAGGATGAAGCTTAAGCCTTGAGACTATACAATGCATAGTTTAGGTAAGATTGGGGAGATAAACTGTTAGGGTCCCACCCTAACCCCCTTATTTATGTCATGGGATCACGTCATAGTCAAGAGTCAATAAAGCCCATATTAATATTTGTAAGTGGTTAACCCGCAATTAATGACAGGACCACAGTTAGTTGCAAATGGGCGGTAGTATTAGATAGATGGTATTAATAAAACCCACGGTATTGGCCCGTGGTATTGCATGTATGAGTCATATATAAAGGATAGAGACTCCCTGCGAGGAGCATCGTGTCTTGTTTTTGTAATCGAGCTCTGCTCTATTGGAGGTTGCCCCCTCGAAGAGGCCTGTGAACATTTCTCTCTGAATAATAAAATCATTGATATTCTATGTTCTAGGTATCTTTTCTTCGCATATTTTGTGTTTGGGTATTACTTTGCAGGTTACGAGCATAACAAGTGGTATCAGAGCACTTTCTAGGGCTCGGTGGGATCTCCAATTTTTAGCAAAAATTTTTTTTGGCTAGAGACGTGTTCCGACGTCTTTAAACCACGGGATCTGTCGTTAAGTGCATAAACCTGCGGATTTGGGGAGGCATGCACACAGGAAATACAAGAGGTGGTCACGTCTGTTGGACTCCCTTGTAACCCATGTGGGTACCCCTTCGAGTAGTAGCACATTAGACAGAACCGCGCACGGACTGTCTTCCACGTACCCTCTGGGTATATAGGAAGCCCCCTAGCTCCCTTGAAACCTCGCCATAGATAAACCTTCGGCCGTCTTGTGGCTACAGTACACCGAGAACAGCACTCGGAGAGATTACTCGCCCGTACGATAGGGTAGTCAGGTTGTACGGCTAAGGGTACGGTCGATCCTCCTTAGTTAGAGACCTGAAACATTGGGCCGAGTACTACTGTCAGACCCTTATGTATATTGTGATCTGTAGCACCTGACACTCCTCAAGACTATAGTTCCCTTTCTATCGGGGGATCACACATCATCTATTCCAAATCAGCAAGTGCAGCAGCAGCAGACATCAGTCCCGCAGCTCCATCAGATCAGCAGCAGCAGTTGTTCCACCATTCAGATCTCTCAGATCCACCAGATCGGAGTAGTTGTGAAGGGTTCCTGTACCTGGATATACCTTTCGCAGGACTTTTGGCGGCATTAACATTTTGAGGATTTGGCGACTGCAGTATTGATCAAGAAGGAGTAAAACTCCGTTAGGAGTTTTCCACAAAAAAAAAAAAAAAAAAAAAAATTTGAGATCTTCCGAAGCGCTTATTTGTGATCTAGCTCATCAGCATCAGGACGATGAGCTGAGCACGGTGGTACCATTCAATTTATTAGAAAAAAAAATTTTCTGGCGGTCCCAATTTTTCATCAAGTTGGTGTATGGTAGAAATTAGAGCTCAAGCGATGGCCAATGAAAGGCTAGAAAAAATTGAAGCAGATATGAACGACCTCAAAAATATGATTAGCGGACTAACTAACCAGGTACGGCAAGCACTCGATAAGGGCAAGGAGCCAGCTCTCGAGGAACCGTATAATGGCCATGAACACCATGAGGGTGAGTCTAGCCACTCTCCTCACATCTGGCACACCCATTCACCACCCAGTGAGTGACCTCCCAAGTTGGATATGCAGAAATTTGACGATTCTCACACGTCCGCATGGCTAGCACAAATGGACCATTATTTCAAATTGAATCGTCTCGTAGATGATTGGACTAAGCTTATGGTGGGGACCATGTACTTGGACAATGAACGATGGCAATGGGCGGAATGGCATCAACGTCGCAATGGACCTTTTCAGAGTTGGGGCCACTTTTCCAAAGCTCTTCGAGATCGCTTTGAACAGGGAGACTCCTTTTTGGGACGTCTCACTAAGCTCCGATAGACGGGTAAAGTGGATGAATATATCACCGCTTTTGAAGCCTTAGCCTTCCGCACTCAGAGTCTCTCAGATGAGTTCTACATGGAATGTTTTATCAGTGGTCTTAAAGAAGCCATCAAAGCTCAAGTTTTACTCCACCACCCTCCCACATGGACGGAGGGCCCATGGTATTAGTTGATGGTATGAGGAAACCATGGTAATGATTCATGGTATTGTATGTATGAGGCCTATATAGAGGCTAGAGACTCCACATGGAGGGATATGAAGAGAAGTATTATTGTATGAACAAGCATATGGCTTGTGGAGTGTTCTCCTTCCTTAAGGAGTGAATGTATGGTGTTGCCCTACCTTAAGGGTTTGATAATAAAGAATCATTTCTATTTCTTGGGTTATTTCTATTTTCATATATCTTTTGGATCAGATCTATAAAAATTGGTATCAGAGCTACAACAAGTGGTATCAGAGCTCTTTCTTGGGCACAAAAGTGGAGTTTTTTTTTTTTTTGCAAGGTTTCGGGGGCGGCGACTTTGCAGGTCAGATGTGTACATTTTGGTGCAACATCTGTAAAATATAATTACAGATCTGGATTCTGTGCAAAAATAGTCGAATTCAAAAAAAAAAAAATTCAGTTGAATCGGAGTCCGGATGAAGGAGATATCACTGATCTAAAAATCAGTGGGGTTGTAGCCAATTTTCAGGGCAACAATTTTGCGGCACATATCTAGACGTCCTGGTACAAGATCTGCAAAATCTAATTGCAGATCTGGATTCTTTGGGAAAAAATACCCAACTTCAAAAAAAAAAAATCAGTCGAATCGGAGTCCGGATGAGAGAGATATCGCTGATTTAAAATCATCTCTTTTTTGCAGAAATTTTGGTGATGGCGGGAGAGTAGCAGCACAGATCTGAAATTCCAAGTGCCTGGATCAAGATTTCTACCACATGGGCAGATGCAGAATGATTGTTCCATTTCTAAAAACAGGTTATAATAGGGATTCTGAGCAATATTGACTAAACTGTAAACAATTTCAAAATTTAGCCAAGTAAATTTTTTCAAAACCCTCTTCATGGCAGTTCTATGTTTTACAGGAAAAGATAATGGTCCTACTATTGAAGAATACATAAAAGAATACAAGAGGTAATGGAAAAACAATTGGAAATGGTTGGTAGTGGGTAATTTTGAAGATGAGGCAGCCACATGGTGGGGATTACTTAACCAAAAGAAGTGTTCCAACCTGCCCGATGAAGAATTTGAAAAATTACTTTTAGACAGATGGTCTCATGCCAGAAAACAAGATAAGGAGAAACATGTGGGGCTATTTCCTACCAGTTTATCCTTATTACATGTTCATGGATTGATTCAAAAGGAGAAGATCATTGTTTCTATAAATCCTAGTTACAGGCATAATTTTATCAATATTAATTTGGTAAAAAAATTGCAATTTTCAGCAAAACACATTGAAAACACACAGGTGGATGATGAGGATGTTCACGAATATAAGGATTTGAAGATTTCTATGGATAAGTATGTGTTGCATGGTGATTTTTATACTTCAGAGATGGATAATATGGATGTTGTTTTGGGATACCCATGGATGGAATCGATGGGTACTATCAATATTAATGTGCAGAAGAAATTCCTGAAGCTCTGGTATAAAAAGAAGAAAATTACGTTACAGGATATTTCCATCAATAAACAGGTAGAGTACATGGAGGCTGAAGCAGAAGATGTTCAAGGGACTGACATATCAGATGATGAGCCTTTGATGATCGACAATCGAACACAAACAGAGGCTACAGAAGAAAAGGTTACAGGTGATGATACATCAGAGGAGGGCTCAGTGGTTGAAGTCATATTGAAAAAGAAGACACCACAACAGGCACCACAGCAGGGTGAAGTCAAGCAAAAGCCATCGTGGGTTAAAACTTCAACATATCATCACCCACATCACCCCGCAAGACAACCATCAAGATGGAAACCAAGTAGTCACATGACGGATAGAAAGGAGAGAAGATCCACCTACTACACATCAACACAGAAGAGCTGCCACGGTCAACTTCCATCTCAAGCGAGCGAGGCACCAGCGAGATCGAGGGTCCACCTTTCTCTTGGATGGCTAGATGCACGTGTATGGTATCAGTGGACTACTCTTTTGAGTATATCTTATTATTTGTGTTCTTCCCATGTTTCGGGGATGAAACATGCTTAGGGGGGTGGAATGTTATATACCTAGGGGGGATAATATGGGGTACCAAGGGAGGTACCCAA
Organism: Pinus tabuliformis; assembly: GCA_031772625.1. NCBI lineage: Eukaryota > Viridiplantae > Streptophyta > Pinopsida > Pinales > Pinaceae > Pinus > Pinus tabuliformis. Next base: position 851,237,021 of record CM062820.1, on the reverse strand, counting down.
GGTAATAATGTAATAATGGGATGGGCCATAGTAATAAATAAGGTGTTTAACCCATGTCATGTAAGGGACCACAAGTAGTTAATAATAATGTAAAGGGCCCATGGTATTAGTTGATGGTATGAGGAAACCATGGTAATGATGCATGGTATTATATGTATGAGGCCTATATAGAGGCTAGAGACTCCACATGGAGGGATATGAAGAGAAGTATTATTGTATGAACAAGCATATGGCTTGTGGAGTGTTCTCCTTCCTTAAGGAGTGAATGTATGGTGTTGCCCTACCTTAAGGGTTTGATAATAAAGAATCATTTCTATTTCTTGGGTTATTTCTATTTTCATATATCTTTTGGATCAGATCTATAACAATTGGTATCAGAGCTACAATATGGAACGTGCCATAACAGCCCAATACAGCCGCCCCAATTTTCAATCGGGGGATCACACATCATCTATTCCAGATCAGCAAGTGCAGCAGCAGCAGACATCAGTCCCGCAGCTCCATCAGATCAGCAGCAGCAGTTGCTCCACCATTCAGATCTCTTAGATCCACCAGATCGGAGTAGTTGTGGAGGGATATGAAGTGAAGTATTATTGTAAGAACAGGCATATGGCTTGTGGAGTGTTCTCCTTCCTTAAGGAGTGAATGTATGGTGGTGCCCTACCTTAAGGGTTTTGAGATTAATAAAGAATCATTTCATATTATTTCTGGGTTTCTTTGCATTCTCTTATATTTTTATATCAGATCTATAATATTTCTGGGTTAGATCTATAACAAGTTATATACCTAGGGGGGATGAAGGAGATATCACTGATCTAAAAATCAGTGGGGTTGCAGCCAATTTTCAGGGCAGCGATTTTGCGGCGCAGATCTAGACGTCCTGGAATGTTATATACCTAGGGGGGATAATATGGGGTACCAAGGGAGGTACCCAAGGTAATAATGTAATAATGGGATGGGCCATAGTAATAAATAAGGTGGTTAACCCATGTCATGTAAGGGACCACAAGTAGTTAATAATAATGTAATGGGCCCATGGTATTAGTTGATGGTATGAGGGAACCATGGTAATGACCCATGGTATTGTATGTATGAGGCCTATATAGAGGCTAGAGACTCCACATGGAGGGATATGAAGTGAAGTATTATTGTATGAACAGGCATATGGCTTGTGGAGTGTTCTCCTTCCTTAAGGAGTGAATGTATGGTGTTGCCCTACCTTAAGGGTTTTGAGATTAATAAAGAATCATTTCATACAAAAAAAAAAAAAAACGAGTCTGAGATCTTCCGAAGCGCTTATTTGTGATCTAGCCCATCAGCATCAGGACGACGAGCTGAACACGGTGGTACCATTCAATCTATTAGAAAAAAAAAAATTCTGGCGGTCCCAATTTTTCATCAAGTTGGTGTATGGTAGAAACTAGAGCTCAAGCGATGGCCAATGAAAGGCTAGACAAAATTGAAGCAGATATGAACGACCTCAAAAATATGATTAGCGGACTAACTAGCCAGGTACGGCAAGCACTCAATAAGGGCAAGGAGCCAGCTCTCGAGGAACCGTATAATGGCCATGAACACCATGAGGGTGAGTCTAGCCACTCTACTCACGTCTGGCACACCCATTCACCACCCAATCAGCGACCTCCCAAGTTGGATATGCAGAAATTTGACGGTTCTCACACGTCTGCATGGCTAGCACAAATGGACCAGTATTTCAAATTGAATCGTCTCATAGATGATTGGACTAAGCTTATGGTGGGGATCATGTACTTGGATAATGAACGATGGCAATGGGCGGAATGGCATCAACGTCGCAATGGACCTTTTCAGAGTTGGGGCCACTTTTCCAAAGCTCTTCGAGATCGCTTTGAACAGGGAGACTCCTTTTTGGGACGTCTCACTAAGCTCCGACAGACGAGTACAGTGGATGAATATATCACCGCTTTTGAAGCCTTAGCCTTCCGCACTCAGAGTCTCTCAGATGAGTTCTACACGAAATGTTTTATCAGTGGTCTTAAAGAAGCCATCAAAGCTCAAGTTCTACTCAACCACCCTCCCACGTGGACGGAGGCTTGCCAGGTAGCTCGTAAGGTGGAACGTGCCATAACAGCCCAATACAGCCGCCCCAATTTTCCCACTAAAGGTCGTCCCCCACAAGCTCACAACATGACTCAGACACTTAAGGTCCAAAAGGTGTCACCTCAGGAAATGGCCGAAAGAAGGAAGAAAGGACTATGTTACTACTGTGATGAAAAATATTCCCCTGGTCATAAATGCAAGGAGCCCAAGTTTTTTCAAATAGATGCCACTGACTACAGCTCCACCGAGGAAGATCCACCACTTGAGGAACCAGAGGCGATCGAAGAAGACAACCAAAAGGAAATTTTATTTGACGAACCAGTTATTTCGCTCAATGCGTTGGCTGGAATTTCTTCCCCTCAAACTCTCAAAATCAGGGGTTTTCTTAAACATCGCCCAGTATTAGTCTTGATTGATAGTGTAAGTACCCATAATTTCATCCATCAAAAAAACGCCGAAGCAACACATTGTTTTGTACGGGCAGTTTCTAACTTCCAAGTCCAAATTGCAGATGGGGGCACAATGAAATGTGAAGGCCGCTGTGAAAATGTCAAACTTCAAATGGGGGATTATCAGTTGAAAACCCACATGTTTTCCTTACACATGGGGGGATGCGACATTATCCTAGGCGCTGAATGGCTCTGCACTCTTGGGCCAATCACAATGGATTTCTAGGAGTTATATATGATTTTTAAGCAGAACAACTCCACACATACCCTTCGTGGCCTCCAGGCGGGAGCCCCCTCTGTCATCAGCTCGCATCGGATGGAAAAATTGTTAAAAAGGGGCCATCATGGAGTGGTAGCTCAATTTAATGCCATCGAGGTAGTCGAAACCAGGTCTCTGCCAATTCATCCTGAGATGCAGCAGATTTTAAATAACCATCGGACGGTCTTTGACAAGCCTTATGAGCTTCCACCCTCGCGAGGGGAACATGATCATAGCATCACCTTGGTTCCAGGGGCCCAACCCCCAAATGTGCGGCGATACAGATATCCGTTCACTCAAAAGAATGAAATAGAAAAAATAATCAAGGAATTGTTGGAAGCAGGTGTCATTCATCCCAACATTAGTCCTTATTCATCCCCAGTGGTCATGGTCCTCAAGAAAGATGGGGAGTGGTGGATGTGTCCTGACTTCAGGGCCCTCAACAAGTTGACAGTCAAAGATAAATTTCCCATTCCGGTGGTTAACGATTTGCTGGACGAACTCAATGGGGCTCAATTCTTCACTAAGTTGGATCTTCGCTCCGGCTACCACCAAATTCGCATGAAGGAAGTCGACATTCCCAAGACGGCTTTCAGAACTCATGAAGGCCATTATGAGTTCCTGGTCATGCCATTTGGTCTCTGTAATGCCCCTTCTACTTTTCAGAGTCTTATGAATCACATCCTCAAACCATATCTCAGAAAATTTGTCCTTGTCTTCTTCGATGACATTCTCATCTATAGTGGCACTTGGGCGGCACATCTTCAGCATGTAGATATACTCTTGCAACTGCTCTACACGCATAAATTATTTGTCAAGATGTCTAAGTGTTCGTTTGGCATGGAAGAAGTTGAGTATTTGGGCCACATTGTGGGGCGTGAAGGTGTCAAGGTGGACCCCAAAAAGATCCAGGCAATGCAAGAATGGCCTCAACCTAAGACTTTGAAGAGCTTGAGAGGATTTTTGGGTCTCACAGGCAATTATCGTAAATTTGTCCGCAACTATGGCTGCATAGCGAAGCCCCTCACTCAACTCCTAAAGAAAAATTCCTTCTTCTGTAACGAGGAAGCACAACAGGCATTTACCGCTCTCAAAAACGCCATGTGTTCCACTCCAGTCTTAGCACTACCTGACTTCACCAAATCCTTTGTCATTGAATGTGATGCTTCGGGTACAGGTATTGGGGCAGTCTTAATGCAGGAAGGGTGACCATTGGCCTTCACAAGTCAACAACTCAGTGGGAGGAATCTAGGCCAATCTACCTACGAGAAGGAAATGATGGCCATCTTACATGCAGTCGAGACCTGGCGACCTTATTTATTGGGGCGATGTTTCCAAATCCGAACAGATCATCACAGTCTTAAATATTTTTTGGAGCAATGCCTATCCTCCCCACAACAAAATAAATGGTTAGCCAAAATGCTGGGATATGATTATGAGATCATTTACAAGAAAGGGAAAGACAACAGTGTAGCAGATGCATTATCGCGCCAATTTGAGGAGGAAAGTACTCTTCTCGCAATTTCCCTTCCCATTCCAGACTGGATTGAAGAGGCTCGCAGGGAATGATTTTCACACCCATATATCCCCCGATAGAAAGGGAACGTAAGGTGGAACGTGCCATAACAGCCCAATACAGCCGCCCCAATTTTCCCACTAAAGGTCGTCCCCCACAAGCTCACAACACGACTCAGACAATTAAGGTCCAAAAGGTGTCACCTTAGGAACTGGCCGAAAGAAGGAAGCAAGGACTATGTTACTACTGTGATGAAAAATATTCCCCTGGTCATAAATGCAAGGAGCCCAAGTTTTTTCAAATAGATGCCACTGACTACAGCTCCACCGAGGAAGATCCACCACTTGAGGAACCGGAGGCGATCGAAGAAGACAACCAAAAGGATATTGTATCTGACAAACCAGTTATTTCGCTCAATGCGTTGGCTGGAATTTCTTCCCCTCAAAATCTCAAAATCTGGGGTTTTCTTAAACATCGCCCAGTAGTAGTCTTGATTGATAGTGGAAGTACCCATAATTTCATCCATCAAAAAATCGCCGAAGCAGCGCATTGTTTTGTACGGGCAGTTTCTAACTTCCAAGTCCAAATTGCAGATGGGGGCACAATGAAATGTGAAGGCCGCTGTGAAAATTTCAAACTTCAAATGGGGGATTATCAGTTGAAAACCCACATGTTTGCCATAAACATGGGGGGATGCGACATTGTCCTAGGCGCTGAATGGTTCCGCACTCTTGGGCCAATCACAATGGATTTCCAGGAGTTATATATGAGTTTTAAGCAGAAAAAATCCACACATACCCTCCGTGGCCTCCAGGTGGGAGCCCCCACTGTCATCGGCTCGCATCGGATGGAAAAATTGTTAAAAAAGGGCCATCATGGAGTGGTAGCTCAATTTAATGCCATCCAGGTAGTCGAAACCAGGTCTCTGCCAATTCATCTTGAGATGCAGCAGATTTTAAATAACCATTGGACGGTCTTTGACAAGCCTTATGAGCTTCCACCCTCGCGAGGGGAACATGATCATAGCATCACCTTGGTTCCAAGGGCCCAACCCCCAAATGTGCGGCCATACAGATATCCGTTCACTCAAAAGAATGAAATAGAAAAAATCATCAAGGAATTGTTGGAAGTAGGTGTCATTCGTCCCAGCATTAGTCCTTATTCATCCCCAGTGGTCATGGTCCTCAAGAAAGATGGGGAGTGGCGGATGTGTCCCGACTTTAGGGCCCTCAACAAGTTGACAGTCAAAGATAAATTTCCCATTCCGGTGGTTGACGATTTGCTGGACGAACTCAATGGGGCTCAATTCTTCACTAAGTTGGATCTTCACTCCGGCTACCACCAAATTCGCATGAAGGAAGTCGACATTCCCAAGACGGCTTTCAGAACTCATGAAGGCCATTATGAGTTCTTGGTCATGCCATTTGGTCTCTGTAATTCCCCTTCTACTTTTCAGAGTCTTATGAATCACATCCTCAAACCATATCTCAGAAAATTTGTCCTTGTCTTCTTCGATGACATTCTCATCTATAGTGGCACTTGGGCGGTGCATCTTCAGCATGTAGATCTACTCTTGCAACTGCTCCGCACGCATAAATTATTTGTCAAGATGTCTAAGTGTTCGTTTGGCATGGAAGAAGTTGAGTATTTGGGCCACATTGTGGGGCGTGAAGGTGTCAAGGTGGACCCCAAAAAGATCCAGGCAATGCAAGAATGGCCTCAACCTAAGACTTTGAAGAGCTTGAGAGGATTTTTGGGTCTCACAGGCTATTATCGTAAATTTGTCTGCAACTATGGCCGCATAGCGAAGCCCCTCACACAACTCCTAAGGAAAAATTCCTTCTTCTGGAACGAGGAAGCACAACAGGCATTTACCGCTTTAAAAAACGCCATGTGTTCCACTCCAGTCTTAGCACTACCTGACTTCACCAAATCCTTTGTCATTGAATGTGATGCTTCAGGTACAGGTATTGGGGTGGTCTCAATGCAGGAAGGGCGACCATTGGCCTTCACAAGCCAACAACTCAGTGGGAGGAATCTGGGCCAATCTACCTACGAGAAGGAAATGATGGCCATCTTACATGCAGTCGAGACCTGGCGACCTTATTTATTCGGGCGACGTTTCCAAATCCACACAGATCATCACAGTTGGTGGGATCCAGTATTGTAGCAATAATGCTACAACTCCTGGAGCTTCCTATCTCTAATTTTATCAACCCGGTAGTTCGTACAAACTTGGAAGCGACGGTGCTGTATGCACAAGTACTAGCTCTTGTCGCAACTGTCACTTGGTCAGCTGGCACAAGTCCGCTAGGGCTCAAGCCAACTTCTATATGCTCTCAGAAGAAGCTTTCTAAATGATGGACGAAGGCTATTTCAAAGGAAATTAATCTACTTTGCAAAAATGAACTGAAAGCCAACCAAAACATGGAAACCCTAGTAAACCCTAATCTGACTAGCTTAACCTCTATGATGCAATAGTGAGAGTGAAAATGTCTAAAAAGGATGCCATTACTTCTAGTGATGTGAAATGCATGAACTTAAACTACTTCTATTGAAAAGAACATTGTTTTTGTATTTTTGCTTAAGTGGTTGGAGTGATTATGATTTTGTTTCTTATTAGGGTTTGGCTGTGCAGAGGTGGTGCGAAGGGAGAGAAAGCTTGGGAAAGGTCAGGAGGGCTAGGAGAGGTCCCAGAGGATCCCTAGCATCAGTCCACAGAAGTCCACAACGTTCTGGTGCTCGGCAACCAAGTTTGCAGGCTTCTACAGGATGTCTGCAGGGGATCCTACAGGAAACTCAGGGATTCTACAGGAAGTCTGCCAACTTCTACAGGGTGTTCTACCATGGGAGTTTTGGGTGATGGTGAAGTGATGGAGCAGTATGGGTGGATAGGTAAGATGGAGATGGAGCTTGTGATGACTCAGGGGCAGAGATATAAGATGGAGAAAGAGTGCACGAAGTTGGTTGGTGGATAGAAGGATGGCAGCAACGAAAGGTCAAGAAAATGGAGCTACGTGGGCAGTGGAAGAGTTGGAAGGTAAACGAGCTGAACAGAGGTCGAGTAGGTGGCTTTAGGCGTGTTTAAGAAGAAGAAGAAGGAAATGCGATGATACTGAGCAGTGTAAATAAAACAAATTGCTTATGTCTTGCACCAAAAATGAGAATCCATTAACCTGTGCTACCTGTGCTATTAAACCAATGAACAACAATGTAAATCATGAAGAGAAGTCGTGCATGGAGTTGTAATGAAGAAGTATGGCTCAAGATCAGAGTGCATGGATGGTTCTATGACTAAAATGACTGTGTTGCAGCTTGCATAAAAGTAGAAAAAGACTGCGTTTTTTGGTGGTTGGTACAGACTGCACCCCAATCTCTAAACAGAGATGGCAGTGAAGGCACTATCAACCTTTTCTTAGAGCTCCAGTGAATTACAAACCTCCTATTCTAATCTAAGCAACTGAAAGTGATTTAACCATAAGCTAATCCTACTCAATCTCATTAAAGAAATCAAATCAGCAGACTGTGTTCTTGAAATGCATGTCAAAACAAGGAAACAAAGTGCTGAAAAGAAAGGAAAATAACACTACAAAGAAGAGGAGGTCTATTGCTCTCAGGTTGGGCCCTAACCTGAGAGCTATAGCTCCCTTAAAAGCTCAGAATTAGATCCAAATCTGCTTGCCTTTATTCATAATCAAGAGTCTAATGTCATGCCAAAACTGGCTTACAAAAACAAACACTGAGCTGTAGCTCATGCTCAGAAATTACAATACTAGTTCAAAAGTTCAAAAAGCTCCTATCAAAGGCTACGGCCTTCATATTTATACATAATGAAGATCAAGCTGGCTTCCTCCATTCATGGAGCTTGGCTGTCCAACTGAAAGTCAAACTACTGATCCTGTAGAATCTGTTGGCTGCCTCCTAGCTCGGTGGGGAGAGCTGTTGGAGCTCGGAGTTAAGGTGAAAATCACGAGGGAGGTTATTTAAGGCTGTAGACAACCTCCCTATAAACCTGCAATGCCACCTTTGCTGTCTCCTTGTCTCCTTCTGCGTGGTCTTTTGCTCTCTTTAATGCCAAAAACCTGAAATCATCATGTATTAGCCACATAGATATAATGCCTGCCCTTCTTCCTACAAATAACACGAATATACTAAGAAATGAATGCATAAGTGATAAAAGATGAATGGTTGAGCAAGGTAAGTAGGCCAAATGAGCCCAATTTGGTACCAAAAATTGGGGCTCATCATCACCCCCCAGCTAAAATATTTGCTCATCCTTGAGCAACTTTGCTCCAGCTCCTTGTCCTTGGCCGAGAACTAGGGCCCGGAGCATGCTCTTCCTTTCCTGTTCTTGGTGGCCCTGCCTCTTCTGCCCCTGGTGGTGATGAGGGTGGCGCTTCTTCCCTCTTTCCTGTTTCCTGTAGCCGGGCCAGAGTGTCCTGGAGAACATTTTCAGCCTCTTGTAGCCGAGCTTTTTCAGTCAACAGGTCTAACCTTTCTTGCCACGTATTTTTCTTTGGACTCCCCTTCTCATAGGTGACTGTTATCCTTGAGGGGGACTTTTCTTTGGGAGAAGCAGGGGTATCTTCAATGACAATCGGGCTACTGGACGAAGGCTGTGGCTTGCCCGTCTTTATCCTAACACTTCTTCGAGCTTTAAAGTATAGAGGGGTCTCCCTCTTCCTCTTTTCTTTTGGCTTAGGTGGCATGCTGAGGCCAGCTAGTACAGCTACTGCCTCCCTTGCCAGAATGTCCACCTTCTTCTCCTTGGATTTCACCTTTTCAGGGCTTCCTGTAGAAGACCCTGTTTTAGCCAATTTCAGGCTTCCTGTAGAAGCCCCTGTTTTGGTAATTTTCGGGTTTCCTGTAGAAGACCTTTTTACTGTTTTCGGGCTTCCTGTAGAAGCCTGTTTCTGCTTCCCTGTAGACACAAGTGTCACCACCTTTGCTTGCTTTGCTGCATGGGTTTTGCTTTTTGGTTGGGTTGCGGGTGCTGATGAGGTACTTGGGCTGATGTGGACCATCTCAGCTTTGTCCGTTCTTCTCTGCAACCTATTTTCTCTTGCTGACAAGATGGGTGTGTCACCTTTTTCTTTGTCATCCTTTTTCTCATGCTTCTTCTTTTGTTCTTTCTTCTGCACTGTGGTCGGGGTCTTCTGGCCTGTTTCCTTCTTTCCCTCGGCCACTGATTCTTTTTCCTCACTGCTGGAGGAACCACTTTCTTCAGCCAGCATCCTTATGTCTCCATCTCTTGTCAAATTTCTGAATGATTCCCATGAGAGGGGAACCTTATATGAATGGAGCGCATCCTCCAAAAGAAGTTTGATTAACCCATGGTGGGCTACCTGATCTGGTATGCCTTCTTTTAACTTTGTGGCACACTCAATTAGAGACTGTAGCAGGAAATAAGGAATGCTCAGTTTCTCTTTTACAGGAAGATCAATCTGGTGCCTCAATTCAGTGAGCAACCGAAAGTGATACGCGTACACGATGCTAAAACGGCCTTCACAGGTTATATACTTCATGATTTGCAGGCTAACTTCATTCCATGGTGGCAGCAAGCTGGTTCTTCGCACCCCATTTTTGTCCTCCTAGAATTCCTCCTCAGGTGGAAAGAATTCTTTCTTGGCCTGCTAGCTCAACTTCCTTTCTTCCTTATCCCATGGCAAACCCATTGGAAGTTCAGTAATTCGACTGATATATTACGGGGTGAGCTTGAGGCTTATGCCCCTGAAGTTCACTGTGGCCAGTGTCTTGGATTTCGGCCTCAGGGCCTGCAAAAATTCTTCTGCCACTTCATCGTTGTAACCCTGCAATTTATCAGAAAAAGATATCCATTGAACCCGTGTGAAGAGCTCCACCACCTCCTGGTTTTCCCTTAACTTGGTTGAATCAGTGGGTTCTCGTCTAATAAACCCACCCGGCATGATAAAACAGTTTCCTTAACCAGAGGTGGTGATTGTGGGAGAAATTTGGTCGACTGAGAAAGAGCGTAGGATTATGCTTCTGTCATGCACATAATCCACAAAACTTATCCCTGAGGAACTTAACACAGTTTAATTACCCTGGCATCCTGTAGAATGACAGTATAGGCACAGCAGACAACAATTTCACCATTTTTCTATGACCAGACTGTGGACGACTATTCTGCCACCTTTAAAAACCAGTTGCATGAAGAGTTTAGGGTTACCTTTTTAATCTGCCACCTTTTTACGTGAGGCACCCGCCTTCCTGTAGAAACTGCGTTCCTGTAGAAACAGCGTTCCTGTAGAAGCAGCGCGCGATTTTCGGGAAAGACTGCAGTTGGTCTGCACTCTGGGTGTGCTTCACAAGCGTTCTGATAGCCAAAGGCTCGGCATATCGAACTGTAGAAAGATCAGGATAGCCACTCGAGTTCAAAACGGTGGTTGATAAATGCATGAGTGCAATCTAGCCGATTAGATTTTTAATCGGCAGAATCCATGGCGCGGGGGTGAGCTGTCCCCGCCAGACCGTTGGGCGACGTCATCCCATCATTCAACTGCGCGTTCACTTGCTGCCGCATCAATTCCCGCAGATTTGCCGCCGCCTCTTCTGTTAAACTCGTTTTTTTCGACGGGATTGCTCTCACGTGCGTGCTGCCCATTCTTTTTGTCATGGCCGCCACCCAAACATCCAACTAGACCATTAACTGGCCGACGTGGCCGGCCAAATGGCCATACGGCCGCTCAACCCATTCACCTTTACACTTTGCAATCAAATCAAAGTAAAATTCATGCAATCTGATGGAAGGAAGGGTCGAGACACTTACCTGCGTGGCTGCACACGATGTTTCGGTTTTGTTGACGCTGATGAGTGGATTTACCTGCTGCTGGCGAACTTACACAGGCCCGGAGGTCCATGTTTACAGGCTGCCAACGATGGATTGGATGCTTTGGTTGCATGCGCCCGCGTTTCATTGCATATGGCCGGCGCTGTGAATGGTATCCACTCTAGCGGGCTTAACTGTTACCGGACTCCCGCAGGATGTCTTGTAACAGTTCTTCCTCCTTGGGTGCATGCTGCACGACAAAGGATCTGGCCTCACGATCACGCTCTCGGAGCTTCTGGATGACTGGGATGAATATGGTGTGAGATCTCCAGCGTTTTTTCATTTAAAATTTGCTTTTTCTTGAGAACTCATCGATCTGCTTTGCTGGTGCAGGTAACTTTGTTGCATGTCGACAAGGATGGTGGAACAAGATAACAACAATGTGCAAGGGTGACAACAATGGCTTGCATGCGTCCAAACCAATCCTTAGCCGTTAGATCTCCTCATGAAATGAATTCTGGGCCGTTCTGAGCTCCTACAGGAAGTTTCCTGTAGAAATACAGAGCTTCCTATAGAAAGGCTGTGTTTCCTGTAGAGAGTCTGCACCTTCTTGTAGAAAATCTGCATCTTCCTGTAGAAAATCTGCGTCTTCCTGTAGAAGACTCAAGTTGTAATAAAATTGCACATACCTTGGAGAAAATGAGTATTCTTGGAGGAGGTGCTGGTGAGGTCTCCTGACAGCATGATAAGGATCCTGAGCTCTGAGTTGAGAGGCTCCCTCTCCTCCATAGAACACCTGCAATCTGCATGCAATTTCACATGATAAACTTGTTGTCTTTGTCTTTCTTGTTTTTTCCTTTTTTTTTCTTTTTCTTTTTCTCTTTTTTTTTTGAAAGATAACAGGGGCGCCTCAATGAGGTTTTCACCCTTGCCATCTGCCTTAAGCGCCTCAAAGAGGTTTTCACTCAAGGATCTTTTTTCAATCTCTTTTTTTTTTTTTTTTTGAAAGACAATAGGGGCGCCTCAATGAGGTTTTCACCCCTACCACCTGCCTTGGGCGCCTCAGAAAGGTTTTCACCCAAGGATCTTTATTATTATTATTATTTTTTTTTAGATTCTTCAGGGTATGCCCAAAGCAGAGGCAGAACCCTTCTCTATGACAAACACTGCCTTCTCCATAGTTTTGATGAACTCTTGTCTTGAGAGAGGCTTCCTGTAGATCTTCAAGCGATGCCCATTAACAAGCATGGGGATGGCTTCCTCATCAATGGTCCGAATAAGAACAGATCCATTGTCATGACATTTTTCCACTGAATATGGCCCTAGCCATCTGGTTCTCAGCTTCCCCTTGAAATCTTTGTATCTGGAGTCATACAACAAAGCCCAATCTCCCGGCTGAAATTGCTTGTCATGGAGGTGTTGGTCATGCCACACCTTTCTCTGAAGTTGAACCACTTCTGAGTGAAGGAGGGCCTGCATTCGGTGCTCATCCAGTCCATTCAGTTGCAATAACCTTTCTTGTTGTGCATGGCTGAGATCTAGGTCCAGCTGAGCTGCCATCCTCAACGTGTTGTATTCAAATTCAATGGACAGTAAAGCTTTCTTCCCATAGACCAGCTCATAAGGTGTGAAGCCGATGGTGGTCTTCCAAGTGGTGTTGTAAGCCCATGTGGCTTCAACCAGGCGATCTGCCCAGTCCTTTCTGCTGCTGCTCACCACTTTAGTCAAGATCCCTTCTATTGCTCTATTGGTGACTTCCACCTGCCCATTTGCTTGAGGGTGGTAGGGGGTGGAAGTCCTATGCTTGATCTTGTGAGGAGCTAGTAGATCTTCAACCAAGTTGGAGGTGAGCTGGCTCCCTTGATCGGTGACCAGCTCTCTTGGATAGCCAAACTTATAGAAGATGTTTTCTCTTAGGAACTCGGCCACCTTTTCTTCTGTTGCTTCTTTGATTGCTTTGGTCTTTGCCCACTTTGTCAGGTAGTCAGTGCACACAATGATGTAAGACCTTTGCCTCGAAGGAGGGTTGACTGGGCCCACAAAGTCCATACCCCACTTCTCAAATGGCTCAAGAGTCACCTGAGGTTGGAGAGGCATCTCATCCCTTTGGGTCGGTTTCCCCATTCTTTGGCATTGGTCACACTGGCTGACTTATCTTCTGACATCTTGATGAAGTGTGGACCAATAGTAGCCTGCCTGCAGGATCTTGAAGGAAGTTCTCTTTGCTGCAAAATGTCATCCACAAGGCCCATCATGACAGGTGAGGAGGATATCAAAGACTTCCTCCTCCCTTACACAACGCCTTAAGATCTGATCAGGGCCAAGCTTGAACAGATTGCCCCCGATCCAAGTAAATGAGGCACTTTTTCTGATGATTCTACTCTTCTCTCTTGAAGATAGGTGTGGAGGGAATTGTGTTGAAACAAGGTAGTTTGCTATATCAGCAAACCATGGAGAGAGTGCTGAGATAGAAAACATATGTTCATCAGGCATCTGGTCATCCACCGTTCCATCCTCATCTGCAGACAAATCCAATCTAGATAAAAAGTCAGCAACAACATTTTCTTTACATGGTTTGTCAACAATGGTCAAATCAAACTGCTGCAACAAAAGTAACCATCTAATAATATGAGCATTCACATCTGGTTTATTCATTAAATATCTAATGGCAGCATGGTCGGTATGTACAAATGTTTGATAGCCAGTGATATAGTGTCGGAACTTGTTCAGTGCATGGACCACAGCTAATAATTCTTTCTCGGTTACAGTGTAATTCAGCTCAGCTTTGGACAAGTTTTTACTAACAAAGTAAATGGCATATGGAAGTTTTTTCTCAACTTGTCCTAAAGCTGCACCTATGGCTTTGTTCGAGGCATCAGTGTGGATGTGGAAAGGTAGGGCCCAGTTTGGACCTCTCAGGATTGGGACTGACACCAACTTGTCCTTCAATTCATTCAAAGCCCTCTGACAATCGTCAGTCCATTTAAACTCCACATCTTTTGCCAACAGGCCAAACAATGGCGAGGCTAGCTTGCTGAAGTCTTTAATGAATCTTCGGTAATATCCTGCTAATCCCAAGAAACTCCGAACATCCCTTACCTTTTGAGGAGGTGGAACCTTCTTAATGAGAGCAATTTTGTTAGGATCCACCTATAACCCCTGGCGAGAAATGGTATGGCCTAGCACGGTCCCTTCAGTCATTAGGAATTCACATTGTTCAGGACTAAGGGACAAGTTCATCTCAATGCATTTGGTTAGGACTTTTCCCAGATTGGACAATGCTTCCTGGAAGTTGGCCCCATAAGGAGTAAAGTCATCCATATAGATTTCCACTGCATCATGGACCAGCTCCGAGAAGATGCTTAAGACAGCTCTCTGGAAGGTAGCAGGAGCATTGCATGGCCCAAAGGGAAGGACTCAGTAGGCAAAGGTGCCCCAAGGACAAGTGAAGGTGGTCTTATATTGGTCTTCCAGGATGATTTGGATTTGGTTGTACCCGCTAAACCCATCCAGGAAAGAGAAGAACTTCTTTCCTGCCAGTCCATCCAACACTTGATCTATGAAAGGTAGAGGGAAATGGTCTTTCTTGGTAGCTTTGTTCAGTTCTCGGTAGTCCACACAGATTCTCCATTTCCAATTTTTCTTGGGAACCAACACCAGAGGGGACACCCATTCACTATCTGAGATGGGGTAGATGAATCTGGCATCCAACAGTTTTTGCAATTCTTCCTTGACAATGTCCTTAAGGGCTGGATTCATTCTCCTCTGGGGTTGCCTAACCGACTTACAATCCTCTTTGATGTATATGTGATGGGTACAGACCGAAGGATGGACTCCTTTCATCTCCTTATAGCTCCAAGCAAAAACATCTAGGTGACTGGCCAACGGGCTACACAGCTCCTTTTCCTGGGAAGGAGATAGGGAGGAGCTGATCTTTAACGTTCTCTCAGGGCCGAACTCCACAGTCTTGACTCTGGGAGTGACAGGGTTGGTTGTACAAGGATCCACTAAGGTGCTGGCTTGGGCATCCTCCACCAATTTCTCTAAGGATAGTGCACTGGAAGGTGGATTCTGGATCAGGGTCTCAATCAAGTCATCCTCGGTTGGGGGGTCTCTTCTGGTGGTATCTAGGGTGCACAGAGGTGCTGAGTACACCTCGTCTTCCTCTCCTTCCTCCAACCAGAGTGGTAAGTCATGCTCTAAGGAGGGTATAGGACTAGCTGCTTGGACATAGGACCATTTTTGATGGTCATATTTCCTGCACGGCAACTTATGTAAGCATCTGTAGTGGCTAACCAAGGCCTTCCCAAAATGAGAGGATATCCAGTAAGCTTTGCCTTGGGTTGCAGAACGAAGAAATCTACAGGGTATTCCCAAGAGTCGACAGAGACCAAGACATCCTCCACAATCCCTTCGGGAGTCACAGTGGAGTGATCTGCGAATTGCAGTACTGTCGAGGTCTTCCTCAAGGAACCCTGAAGATTGAGTTTGAGCATGGTATCCCTGGTCATCACATTAATGGCAGCCCCCAGATCAATCAAGGTGTGTGGTATGATGGTGCCATTGATGTGGACATCTACTACAGGACTTCTAGGATCTAGGTACTTTGGGCAGATGACTTGTCCTAACATAAGGTCAGACAGTTGTCCTATGACATTGATGGTTGAAGCATCTTTCTTCCGCCTGCCTGGGTGTTTGAAACACTTTTCCTTAACCAGTTTGTTGTATATTGGCACATCCTTGATGGCTTGGAGAAGTGGTATTTTTACACACAACTACTTGAGCTCACCCAGAAGCTCATCCTCCTCTGGGTTGGGTTGTGTGGTGGCTGTTAGTCTCTCAGGAAAGGGTGGAATAGCCTTTGGTTCACTTTCCTGTTTATCTTCCTCATCCTCTGGGGGAGGAGGTTGGCAATCTGGTAGAGTCTTTCCAGATCGAAGATTGATCTCCTGGATCTCCACAGCATAGGTAGGGCATGAGGTTTCCCCAGTGTATACCTGCTGGGCCTGTCTATTGTTGGGGTTTGGGTTCGGTTGAGCAGGCATTTGAGGTTGCCTTGGAGGAGTAGGAGGTAATGGCTGAGGTTGAACTGGTGGTAGAGGCAAAATGGCGGGAGGAGTATTGTACTGGGGCCTCCACCCCGATTGAGGTGCATTCCACTGAGGTTGTGGCTGGGCATGTGAATGATATGAATGAGAAGTAGGTTGAGTAGGGTACTGAGGTGGATAAGACCATGGAGGAGGCATGGACCAGGAAGGATGAGCAGGGGGACCCCAGGAAGGCATAGGAGTCGATTGGTTGGGGCTGTAATAAGCTTGAGGTGCCCCTTGCATCCCCTGCTGGTAAGTTCTAGGTCCTTGTGGCCTCCTTTGGTTGAGGTAATAGAGAGGTTCAGTGGGAGCTTCTGTCCCTTGGTACATGGCTTTAAACCCAGGTAAGGTTGGACACTGATTCGTGGGATGGTCCTCCTCACAAACGAAACATACTTCAACTGAATGCAATGGGCATTCGTTCTTAGGGTGTCTCCTTGTGCACCTAGGGCAGAAGACAGCCAAGGCTCTCTCAGCTTCTTCTTTTTTCTACTGGATCCTGAATGTGTCCAGCTGCATGGCAATGGTCTGTCTCACCTCACTCTTAAGATCTTCTAATTGATTTGCAAGTTCATGTTTGGAGAAAGGGACACTAGTTGAGAGGAGGTTTCCTCTACCTCGTTTCCGTGCTGCCCTGGAGTGGTTTCTAAACACAGTCTTGATGTCCTCATAAGGCAGTTGGTAAATGTCCCCCCCAGCTAACATGTGAAGGGTATCTAAGAGGTCTTCAGGGACTCCTCGGAGCAGGACCAACTTGAGGGATTCAGGGTCAAGTGTGCACCTGGCCCGCTTATAGCTAAGTTGGAACCTCTCCTCATAATCCTCTAAGGACTCATCATTTCCCATGGTCATCCGAAAGAGTTATCCCTTGGTTTCCTTAGACCTACAGTAATCCCTGTACTTGGTATTGAAAGCTTGCTGCATCTGAGCCCAAGTGGTGATACTATTCCCAGGTAAGCCCATGAACCAGCGTAATGCTGCATCCTTAAGAGTTGAAGGGAAGAGTTTCAGCTTTTGCTCATCTTCAGTATAGTCATAGGTTCTACAAAGGACAAAAAACTCAAACAGGAAGGTATCAGGATCTTCAGTAGTCAGTCCATGGAAGTGAGGTAAGGAGGATGGGCTAATGTTCTTCATTTTCATCTCTCCATTGGTCTCTCGGATGGGGAAGGCACCTTCTATTCTCTCATCTTCTCTTCTATTGTCAGCCATAGCTTCAGATGGGATGGTCTCTAATTCTTCTTCTGCTATAGGATCTTCGTATATCTCAGGAGGTTCACCTATAGGTTCTTCTGGATCACTGTCACCGAAGAAGAGAGAAGGGTGACTCAGTGATGTGGTGGGGGTGTTGGGTAGGAATTTGCCTGATTTATCTCGGTTTCTACGAGGCATGAAATGGAAAAGACTCTTTTTTTTTTTTGATTGCTTTTGTTTTCCTGTGGTACCTGCAAAACTGAAACAGATTGATCTACAACTAACTATAAAGATGCAGAATTAAACTGAAAGCAGGAAAGAACTAATCTATTTTGCTCAAATGAAATTGCAGGAATGGAAATGCTAGTCTACGCTTGCAGAATTGAAAGGCTAATCTACGCTTGCAGGAATGAAATTGCAGAATTTAAATGCTAATCTATGAAAGCAAGAAATGCTAATCTATAAAAGCAGGAAATGCTAGTCTATGAAAGCAGGAAATGCTAATCTATGAAAGCAGGAAATGCTAATCTATGAAAGCAGGAAATGTCTATGCTACTTTTGCAGAATGGAAATGAAATAAACTACTTAGCAGAAGGCAAGAGTAAGAAAATAGAAGAAAAGCAACAATTACTAATACTCTGACGCTTCCCCGGCAACGGCGCCAAAAAGATGGTGGGCTCCAGTATTGTAGCAATAATGCTACAACTCCTGGAGCTTCCTATCTCTAATTTATCAACCCGGTAGTTTGTACAAACTTGGAAGCGACAGTGCTGTATGCACAAGTACTAGCTCTTGTCGCAGCTATCACTTGGTCAGCTGGCACAAGTCCGCTAGGGCTCAAGCCAACTTCTATATGCTCTCAGAAGAAGCTTTCTAAATGATGGACGAAGGCTATTTCAAAGGAAATTAATCTACTTTGCAAAAATGAACTGAAAGCCAACCAAAACATGGAAACCCTAGTAAACCCTAATCTGACTAGCTTAACCTCTATGATGCAATAGTGAGAGTGCAAATGTCTAAAAAGGATTCCATTACTTCTAGTGATGTGAAATGCATAAACTTAAACTACTTCTATTGAAAAGAACATTGTTTTTGTATTTTTGCTTAAGTGGTTGGAGTGATTATGATTTTGTTTCTTATTAGGGTTTGGCTGTGCAGAGGTGGTGCGAAGGGAGAGAAAGCTTGGGAAAGGTCAGGAGGGCTAGGAGAGGTCCCAGAGGATCCCTAGCATCAGTCCACAGAAGTCCACAACGTTCAGGTGCTCGGCAACCAAGTTTGCAGGCTTCTACAGGATGTCTGCCGGGGATCCTATAGGAAACTCAGGGATTCTACAGGAAGTCTGCCAACTTCTACAGGATGTTCTACCGTGGGAGTTTTGGGTGATGGTGAAGTGATGGAGAAGTATGGGTGGATAGGTAAGATGGAGATGGAGCTTGTGATGACTCAAGGGCAGAGATATAAGATGGAGAAAGAGTGCACGAAGTTGGTTGGTGGATATAAGGATGGCAACAACGAAAGGTCAAGAAAATGGAGCTACGTGGGCAGTGGAAGAGTTGGAAGGTAAACGAGATGAACAGAGGTCGAGTAGGTGGATTTAGGCGTGGTTAAGAAGAAGAAGAAGGAAATGGGATGATACTGAGCAGTGTAAATAAAACAAATTGCTTATGTCTTGCACCAAAAACGAGAATCCATTAACCTGTGCTACCTGTGCTATTAAACCAATGAACAACAATGTAAATCGTGAAGAGAAGTCGTGCATGGAGTTGTAATGAAGAAGTATGGCTCAAGATCAGAGTGCGTGGATGGTTCTATGACTAAAATGACTGTGTTGCAGCTTGCATAAAAGTAGAAAAAGACTGCGTTTTTTGGTGGTTGGTACAGACTGCACCCCAATCTCTAAACAGAGATGGCAGTGAAGGCACTATCAACCTTTTCTTGGAGCTCCAGTGAATTACAATCCTCCTATTCTAATCTAAGCAACTAAAAGTGATTTAACCATAAGCTAATCCTACTCAATCTCATTAAAGAAATCAAATCAGCAGACTGTGTTCTTGAAATGCATGTCAAAACAAAGAAACAAAGTGCTGAAAAGAAAGGCAAATAACACTACAAAGAAGAGGAGGTCTATTGCTCTCAGGTTGGGCCCTAACCTGAGAGCTATAGCTCCCTTAAAAGCTCAGAATTAGATCCAAATCTGCTTGCCTTTATTCATAATCAAGAGTCTAATGTCATGCCAAAACTAGCTTACAAAAACAAACACCGAGCTGTAGCTCGTGCTCAGAAATTACAATACTAGTTCAAAAAGCTCCTATCAAAGGCTACGGCCTTCATATTTATACACAATGAATATCAAGATGGCTTCCTCCATTCGTGGAGCTTGGCTGTCCAACTGAAAGTCAAACTGCTGATCCTGTAGAATCTGTTGGCTGCCTCTAAGCTCGGTGGGGAGAGCTGTTGGAGCTCGGAGTTAAGGTGAAAATCACGAGGGAGGTTATTTAAGGCTGTAGACAACCTCCCTATAAACCTGCAATGCCACCTTTGCTGTCTCCTTGTCTCCTTCTGCGTGGTCTTTTGCTCTCTTTAATGCCAAAAACCTGAAATCATCATGTATTAGCCACATAGATATAATGCCTGCCCTTCTTCCTACAAATAACACGAATATACTAAGAAATGAATGCATAAGTGATAAAAGATGAATGGTTGAGCAAGGTAAGTAGGCCAAATGAGCCCAATTTGGTACCAAAAATTGGGGCTCATCAACAGTCTTAAATATCTTTTGGAGCAACGCCTATCCTCCCCACAACAAAATAAATGGTTAGCCAAAATGCTGGGATATGATTATGAGATCATTTACAAGAAAGGGAAAGACAAAAGTGTAGCAGATGCATTATCGCGCCAATTTGAGGAGGAAAGTACTCTGCTCGCAATTTCCCTTCCCATTCCAGACTGGATTGAAGAGGCTCGCAGGGAATGGTTTTCACACCCAGGGCTCTCCCAACTCATTTCTCAATTGCAGGTAGATCCTAATTCCAGCAAGGGCTAATCGTGGCAGAATGATATTCTTCGCTACAAGGACAGAGTCGTATTATCACCAACATCTACCCTCAAAAGTAGCATTTTGGCAGAATTGCACTCATCTCCCATTGCAGGACATTCGGGCTTTCAGAAGACGTATGCTCGCACCAGAAGATCATTCTTTTGGACAGGCATGAAAAAGGACGTCCTTACTTTCGTAGCCGAATGTGATGTCTGTCAACGCCACAAAGGGGAAACCGTCAACACACCAGGCACATTACAACCATTGCCCATTCCGACATCAATTTGGACGGAGTTTTCTATGGATTTCGTTACAGGTCTTCCAAAGTCAGGGAACAAGTCAGTCATCATGGTGGTTGTGGACCGACTGTCGAAGTATGCTCATTTCTGCGCCCTACCCCACCCGTTTACACCAACCTTGGTTGCTCAATCTTTCATGGATCAGATCTTCAAATTACATGGCATGCCCACTTCTATAGTGTCCGACCGCGACCCGATCTTCACCAGCAATTTTTGGTAGGAACTCTTCAGAATACAAGGCACTCAAATCAAACTCAGTACTTCATATCATCCGCAAACAGATGGTCAAACCGAAGCCGTCAACAAATGTCTAGAAACCTACCTTAGGTGTTTCACTTCAGAAAAGCAACACCTTTGGGCACAGTGGTTACCTCTGGCTGAATGGTGGTATAACACCAACTATCATGCCACCACCAAAATGACTCCCTATGAAGCAGTCTATGGTCAACTTCTGCCTTCCCCTACTTCTTATCTCAAGGGATGCTCCAAAGTACAAGCAGTGGATCAACTCCTACAACACCGCGCAACCATGCTCGCCCATCTTCGCGAGAATCTTCATCAAGCTCAGAACCGCATGAAGCAACAGGTCGACCAACATCGCTCAGAGCGCCAATTTCAAGAAGGGGATCAGGTCTTTTTGAGGTTGCAACCATATAAGCAAACATCACTCAAAGACAAGGGTTGTCAAAAGCTCTCTCCAAAATTCTACGGACCATACCAAGTACTTCAGCGCATTGGAGAAGTGGCTTACAAGTTGGCTTTGCCACCTACGGAAAAAATCCATCCAGTTTTCCATGTATCGTGCCTCAAGAAAGTGATTGGGAACAATTGCCGAGTACAAACCAGTCTACCTGAATTAGACGAAGAAGGGTCAATCTGGCTTCAACCCGAATAGGTTCTAGACACACGAGACAAGCACCTGCATGGCCGCATGATTAAGGAAGTCCTCGTCAAATGCAAAGACACCTCTCTGAAAGATGCAACTTGGGAACCAGCCACTATTCTTCAGTAGTTTCCGCAGCTTCAGCCTTGAGGACAAGGCTAGTCTTAAGGGGGAGGGCATGTTAGGGTCCCACCCTAACCCCCTTATTTATGTCATGGGATCACGTCATAGTCAAGAGTCAATAAAGCCCATATTAATATTTGTAAGTGGTTTACCCACAATTAATGACGGGACCACAGTTAGTTGCAAATGGGCGGTAGTATTAGATAGATGGTATTAATAAAACCCACGGTATTGGCCCGTGGTATTGCATGTATGAGTCATATATAAAGGATAGAGACTCCCTACGAGGAGCATCATGTCTTGTTTTTGTAATCGAGCTCTGCTCTATTGGAGGTTGCCCCCTCGAAGAGGCCTGTGAACATTTCTCTCTGAATAATAAAATCATTGCTATTCTGTGTTCTGGGTATCTTTTCTTCGCATATTCTGTGTTTGGGTATTACTTTGCAGGTTACGAGCACAACATAAACTACATAGTTTCTTAACTCAGTGAGATTAGTAGCTGGATTTTTCACTGCTTGGGAAAAATG
The DNA here is from genome assembly GCA_031772625.1 of Pinus tabuliformis. Classification (NCBI taxonomy): domain Eukaryota; kingdom Viridiplantae; phylum Streptophyta; class Pinopsida; order Pinales; family Pinaceae; genus Pinus; species Pinus tabuliformis. The sequence goes on along the minus strand of CM062820.1, from coordinate 851,214,775 downwards.
CATAGCTCTGGGAGGTAGGGAAGGCTGGGCCATTACATAGTGTATTTTAGGATATCAAGGATGAGATTGAGGCTAGAGATTGCACAATTTGCAGTTAAGACCGGGCTGGGAGGATGAATTGCACATTTCTAGGAGGCAAGGTTGGGCTTAAGCAGTAGAAATGCGAAGTGCTACATTCCCAGGAAGAAGGGACTACACATTGCATAGTTTCAAGGGATAAGGATGTATCTCGAGGGTTATAAATGCATAGTGCGTAGTTGAGGAAGGCCGGTTGAGGCTAGGTTGCTGGGAAATATCTGATAATTGACTAAGTGTGGGACCAAAGAGACTGATGTGAATAGTGATATGACTTGACTATGATCACACACTTAAAAAAATTTGACAACACAACAAAATAGATCATATGAAACAAATTAGCAACATATTTTCCTCAATGTGAGAATCTTGCGACAACTTTATAATAAGTGCAACACTAAGGGTACAATTTGCAATGGCCGTGGCGACACTTGTGTGACAAAGCTAAACAATTTGGGAATGAGTGCAAATAATGTTTACATGGTTAGGACAACTCATTCACACAAATATAACCCCTTGAAACTACCCAAACAAGCATACAACATTGTGCGACAACTAACATGTGAAAATACGCTAATTGCTAAAGTGTGAATGAATCTTGCGATATGTGGACGACAGTGAAAGTAACACATGCCAGAGAAAACATAACATGAAAACAACACTATTTAGAGTGAAGGCAAGTGAAAGTGACAACCGAAAACATGAAAACGATACTTGCAAAAATAAAGGTGCGCGAAAGCAACACTTTGCAAAACTCACCAAAATGGAAGTACAAACATTGTTGTCACTGCACATTGACTGTTGACATGGATTGGACATCACATAGGCACAATATTTATGGAACGTGCTATGCTTGTCCAATCTTACATAAAATGATGTACTCATGAACTTGTTGCAAACTAATCATGTGTGAGAAAGTGACTTTGACACTTCCAATCCAGGCAAGGAGCACACAAGCATCAATCGACCAAGACATGAGTGTGGAATGACCAATCACAAGATCCATAATAGGGTCTGAAATTTGGGTGTACACAAAATTTTGGAGGGTGTTTTTTGCAGCGACAATAAGATATTGAGGAAGAGTGTCTTTCCATTCAAGCTAAGAACATTGTTCATCACCATATACAACAACTTTGTGCATCCACGATGAGCTACAAGAACTAACTTTTATTAAAGGGAAGAACTAACTTGTAATAGGGGGAATAGAACCTTGGTGAGGGAATATCACCATCATACCTCATTAGTAATCAAGGCCCATTAACTATATGTACATATTATCTATATTAATAGTTGAAGAAACGACTATAATAATAAAAGACAAAAAACTAACTCAATCATGCTTTGCATTAGCACCTAGGTTGTTTTAGTACATGCACCATAATTCATAGGTTAGGGTTGAGCTCCACACTTGTGTTTAAACATAGATCTCTAGTTGACCATGATGAAAATAATCATGGAAACAATCAAGAATTATTAGTGCTCACATTGCATTGGATTACACCGCACATATTCCACATCATCTAATTGGTTCTCACTAAGTTAATAATGGTCCTAAGACAAAACCATTATTCAAAATTAACTTGATCTCTAGGCGTCTTCCTTCGATGATAGAAATGTTTTTGGACAATATCCCCTATTATATGGTTGGGCTTATATCCCCTGGCCTCATGCTAGTTATCGGGCTCAAAGTTATAAGTACCACAATGAATAGAAAGAATATAACGAGCATAGGAAAATGCATTGAATAATAAATCCTAATGCATTCAGAATATATTGTTTTTAATTAAAGATTCCTCTACATGTTTCATTATAGAAGTAGATATGTCCCTCCAAAGTTAATTGAGTGTCTACTGAAACAAAACCCACAGTTGATCCTAATTCATGGAACAAAGTAATAATCAACCTTAAGCAAAATGCTTACGGTAAATTGTTAGGAATGACATTCAACAATATACCCTAAGTAACTACTTGAAACTTCTTAACCTAAAAACAAATAACTTAACACAATATATAGATTGAAGTGCATATGAAATATCTAACAAGTACATAAGATACATAAAAATCCTCACTTCTTGCTCTATAATACATACCCTTTCTAAATGTAGCTCAAATGATCCCTTCACATGCTTATTCCACACTTGTATTTTTTTTTCTACAATGAATACAAAATTATCTTCTTCTTTTTTGGGGGGGTTTCTTGGATCTTCCACATTTTGTTGTCTCTTTAATTTCCACCATATTTTATCTTCTTCAAAACTTGACACCTAAAAAAAATGAATCAATGCAAAACTATGCACCTAAAAGTGTACAACCAAGCATTGTACATCTCCAAATTATGCACTTGATGTGAACAATAATGGTCACCCTATTTATATAACCATCATAAATCCATATTTACTTCAGATCTATCATGCTTTGAGAGGGGATTGTGATAAGCCCAACCATTTCAAAAGAGACTATAAGGAATAGAAAAAAGAAGAATAAAAGGGAAAATAATTATTTTGATGCCACGGCTAAAAAATATTCTTACAATGATGAAGAATGTTCGTTTATTGTAGTTCCAACAACTCCTAAACCAAAGTATATAAATAATAGACCCAATATATTACTTCCATATGACATCCCATTGGGACTGGTTTTTAGTGTATGAGAACTATTATGGTGAGATTGTATTACTTGGTGGTGAGTATTTTTCTTGACATAGCTAGACATGGTAGAGCCCTACTCATAATCTCAAATGGTAGAGTGAAGGCGTCAATGGATTTTCACACATTTTTCCATATAACCTAATATTAATAAAAATACTAAATGATGCAGTTGTGAATGCTTTTTTCTTTGGAAAAGGGTGTAAGATGGTCTAAGGGGCTATGGTGATCACCAAATATGTTTGTGTGGGAACTATATTCTAGCTTAAGAATTCATAAATTAGCATGATAGTTCTTCAATTTATACAACCCAAAGCATTGTAGAATGTCAACCTTCATAATTAAATATTGTATCTTCTTCTGATCGTGATTCTTTCTAGTTACTTACACAAAATTATGGATAATATTATGGTACCAAATATTAAACATATAGGTGAGAGGGATTAGAAGAATTAAAAAAAAAAAAATCTTGATTGATTGAATGATTGTGCTCATTGATTTGATTTTTCAAATCAAGCATATATGGAAATTAGTTCACCATGTTTAATTTATTATAGTTTTCACAAATATTTTAGGTTGTTAGACATAAGTTCCTTTGATTTCCAAGTCTTTGTATTATCATGTGTTATTTGAGTCTTGGAGGACTTGGGATATATTTTCTTAGAACTAAATATGAAGTCTTCAATTGGCTTAAGGAGATTAATGTTCACTTGGAAAATTAGACTAGTGAGAAGGTCAAGGTATCATAGACTAATTATGGTAGTGAGTTCTATTCTATAGAGTTTGATCAATTTTGTAAGCAAAATGCCAATGAAATACATAAGAAAACACAAAATACCCTTAAGGAGAATGGAGATCAAAATGGATGAACAATATGTTGATGGAGTGAGCTAGGAGTATGCTTAGTGGAGTTAGCTTAGAGAAGTAATAGACGGAATTCATTGCTATAACATGTTACTTTATTAATAGACCTACCATATAATATCTTACATATAAAATCCGTGTGGAGGTTTGGACAAGCATGAATCCCTCACTTCAACATATTCATGTTTTGGTTGTGAGGCACAAGATCACGTGCATAACGAGAAGTTCTAAAAGTTAGCTAAAATGATAATGAAATCTATCTTCATTGACGATGGAACTAATTATATAAACATTAGTCTCATATCACTAAGAATGTTTTATATAGTAGAATTGTTATTTTTAGAGATTTTTTCTTCGATAATGGTGTAACCGAGAGAGGATGAGAACAATATAGTTGTTTAGATACCACCCAACATTGAGAAAATTGAACCATAATTTAACATGGTGTTCATGATGGACCTAATGAGGGGGAAGTATTGAATTTGGAAGGGGAGGGAGGAAATATACCTTAAACATTACACAAGTCCTCTTGGGAAATAAGGAAACCAAACATGTGTAATTATAGTTCATTTGATAGTAGATGCCTATTCTCTTTATTATCTAGCATTGATGATCCTAAAACTATGAAAGATGCAATACATATGGAAGAAAAGGAGTCCTGGAGATTAGCTGGGGATGAGGATATGGATGCACATAGAGAGAATAATACATGAAACTACGTAGCATTTATTGATGGAAACCCATTGGATATAAATGGGTGTTCAAAAGTAATATTGTTGTAAATGGAAATGTTGAAAAATACACGAAAATTTTAGTTGCTAAAGGATATTACCAAGTTGAGGGGATAGACTTTGGCAAGATTATTTTCCTCGTTTCTAAATGAAAGTTTAGTGGGTTCCCGTTGTCTATACCAATAGTCTTTAATTTAAAGATATAATAGATGGATATTAAAAAAACATTCATACATTGTGACATGAAAGAGGGATTTTATATGACGTGGTTGAAGGGCCATGTTTAAAAATGTAAAGATTCATTAATTTCAAAATTTGAAAAATATTTATATGATTTCAAAGAGTTAACTAGAATGTAGTACTAAATATTTTTTTTTTTGAGTTGGGATTGTGTTGGGTTGTGTTATATTCTTTCCATGACTAGCCCACGTAGTTAACTGGGGGGTTAGACGGGGGGCAGAGCCCCCTTCATTGCGCTGATTGTGTAGCGGGCGGGCGGGGGGTCACAGGGGGTTTGAGGCGTACCCATAACCCCACTTTATGGGGTCCAGGACAGCGCCCCAGAAAATTTTGGTTTTTGACCCTATGTTAGGTTGAGCGGATCCACCTATGGTTTTGTGCATGATTTTCGCACATGTTTTTTGGATGCGATGGTTTTTGGTCCATGGTATTGGACGTGATGGTTTTTGGTCCATGGTATTGGATGCTTCAGCATGTATAAATATGTATGTATTATAACATTGAAAGGAACATAATGAAAAATCAAGCTGGTAGTCTCGGTTTTGGATCCAGGGGAAAACCTTTGTGTATATGTGTTTTATGTGTTATGCTCTTGAATTTTTTATTTTATGTGTTTTAGAATTTATATGCAGGTAATTTCTATATGGGTTTAAAACCTACATTTGGTATCAGAGCTGTTTTGGCTTCAAGGGGATGCCTTTGTTGTTGAGGGGTTTCATTCGGGCCTGTGGTAGACCCTATTCAGTGGGAGATCTGCAAGATCGATTCTGGTGGTAAAAGAAGATGGCGAGCAGTGGAAAGATAGAGATCAAGAAAATTAATGGTCAAAGTTTTGAGTTTTGAAAACTCAAGATGGAGGATCTATTGGTGGATAAAGATCAATGGATCATGGTAGATCTAGGTACTAAACCAATGGGAGTGTCCAATGAAGAATGGAAGAAGTTGGATCGGAAGGCAAAGGGAACAATATGATTGTGTGTCTTAGATTCAATATTGCTGAATGTATTAGGGGAAGCTATGACGAAGGCTTTGTGGGACAAGTTAGGGACTTTGTACCAATCTAAGTCTCTGGTGAATAAACTGTTCCTGCGGAAAATGCTGTATAACCTGAGGATGAAAGATGGAGACTCAGTGACAGAGCATCTAAATGCATTTAATACTGTGGTAAGTCAGTTAGCATATGTTGATATTAAAATTTTAGATGAAGATAAGTGCATGAGTTTGTTGTGTTCTCTACTAGATTCGTGGGATAGTTTGGTTATTGCAATAGGTAGCAATGCAACTGCCTTGCAGTTTGATGAAATAGTCTCAGTCTTGCTGATGGAGGAGATGAGACAGAAAAATATGGAGAGCCATAATAGTGATGCCTTGTCTATACAAGGACAGTCCCAAAACAGAAACAAAAATAACTCATTGAGTGGGAGATCTAAATCTAGAGGGAGATCTAAATCTCCAGGAAAACCTGTAAAGGTGGTGTGCTAGAAATGCGAAAAGGAAGGGCACTACAAAAGGGATTGTAAATCTAAAGCTCCTGATAAAGGAAAGGGATTTGATGATGCTCCTTCTGTAGAGGTGAAAACCACCTCAGATGGAAGTGGGGATGTGTACTTGGCTTCTTCAAGTACACATGTAGATCATGAGGCATGGTTGATTGACTCAGGTGCATCCTTTCACTTCACTCCCCATAGAGAGTGGTTCTGCGAGTATGAGAAATACAATGGTGGTGATGTCTTCTTAGGGGATAACAGGAAGTCTAGAATCATTAGTCATGGAAAAGTAAAGTTGAAGTTGCAAGGTGGAAGGGTTAGAACACTTCCGGGTGTTCTGCATATTCCTGCATTAGCCAGAAATCTGATTTCTGTAAGAAAGTTGGATGATGTAGGTGTAAAAATAGTGTTCGAGAAGGACACCTGCAAGATGGTTCGGGGAGCACTGTTATTGATGCTGGTAGTTCGGATTGGAACTCTGTACAAGCTGCAAGGTAGCACAGTTGTTGATGGGTGCAACAGTTCTATGGTTCCTGAAAGTGGAGCAGAAAATCTAGTGGTCTCTGGAGAGAATACCATGTTGTGGCATCAAAGGCTTGGACATATTCGAGAGAAGGGCCTTCGAATACTTCATGGTAAAGGTATGGTAGAAGGTATGAGTAATAGCTCTCTGGATTTTGATTTCTGTGAAAATTTTGTATATGGGAAGCAGAATCGGGTGTGTTTCCCCTCTGGTAGTAATAGGGCGAAACAGATATTAGAGCTTGTGCACAGTGATGTGTTTGGACCTGTGAAGGTTCCATCACTAGGTAAGTTTGTGTACTATGTATCATTTATAGATGATTTCTCAAGGAATACATGGATATATTTCCCTAAGAAGAAATCTGAAGTCTTTGATAGGTTTAAATAATTTAAGGCTCTCGTGGAAAATCAGACAAAGAAGAAGATAATTGTGTTGAGGATAGATAATGGTGGAGAGTTTTGCAGCAAGGAATTTGAAGAATTCTATAAGAAGTGTGGTATAGCACAACAAAAGACTACTCCATATACACCTCAGCAAAATGGAGTTACAAAAATAATGAACAAGACATTGATGGAAAGGGCAAGAAGCATGCTCAATGGTGTTGGGTCAGGACAGGGATTATGGGTAGAGGCAGTGGATACTGCATGTTACCTGGTCAATAGGTCACCTTCATCAGCATTGGAGGATAAGACTCCACAAGAGGTATGGACTGGTGAGAAACCCTCTCTTTCACATCTAAGGGTATTTGGATGTGATGCATATGTACATGTTCCAAAGAAGAAACGAACCAAGTTGGATAGTAAATCTGAAAAGTACATCTTTATTGGGTATAAGGATGATTTAAAGGGTTATAATATTTGGAACCTAGTAACAAGGAAGGTTGTGTATAACTGAGATGTGGTGTCAGAGAGGTGAAAGATGTTATTAAACATGAAGTCCAACCAAAGGAAATTGAGAAGATAGAGTTTGAGCTAAAGGAGGAAGAATCATACTCTACAGCAGAGGAGGAATCAGAAGATGAAGAGCCACAAACTTTGGCTGTGAGAATATCAATTCGAGAAAGAAGGCAGCCAGAAAAGTATAGTCCATCTGCTTTCTGTTCAAATTTTGCTTTGTCTGTTACTGATGATGATCCCAGAACTGTGAAGGAGGTAGTGGATTCAGAGGATAGAAAACTATGGAAAGAGGCCATGATTGATGAAATGACATCTTTGCACAAAAATGAGGCTTGGGATCTAGTGGATTTGCCAGCTGGAAGGAAAACCATTGGTAGTAAATGGGTGTTCAAAAATAAGACAAATGTAGAAAGGAAAGTGGAGAAGTACAAAGCTTGGTTGGTAGCAAAGGTTATTCCCAGGTGCTAGGAATTGATTTTGGTGATATTTTTTCTCCTGTTGCTAAGGTAACTTCTATTAGATTACTTTTATCTATTGCTACTTCTTTTGATTTTGAGGTAGAACAGATGGATGTGAAGATAGCATTTATTCACAGGGATTTGGAAGAGGAGATATACATGAAGCAACCTGAAGGCTTTGCAGTGAAGGGTAAGAAAGAACTGGTATGCAAGTTAAAGAAGTCTCTGTATGGGTTAAAATAGTCACCAAGGATGTGGTATCAAAAATTTGATACATTTATACGAGGACTTGGCTTCACCAGAAGCAAAGCAGATCACTGTGTGTATTTTAAATTAATTGGTGACCGTGTTATTTATCTGGTCTTGTATGTGGATGATATGTTGCTGGTTGGAAATGACAAAGAAATTTTCTAGGATTTGAAGACCCAATTGTCCTCCAAATTCGACATGAAATATCTTGGTGCTGCAAACTATATTTTGGGCATGGAAATTAAAAGAGATCGGGAAAAGAGGAAACTCTGGTTAAACCAGAGGAAGTATGTCGAGACAATACTGCAGACGTTTAATATGCAGGATAGTAAACCAGTGAAGGTTCCTATTCCTGTAGGTCTGAGGTTATATACTGAACAATGTCCAAAGACACAAGAAGAGGAAGAGGGCATGTCCTGTGTTCCATATTAAAGTGTAGTCGGTAGCCTGATGTATGCAATGGTCTATACTAGACCAGACATTTCACATGTAGTGGGAGTATTGAGTAGGTTTATGTCAAAACCAGGGAAGGAGCACTAGACAATAGTGAAGCGGGTTTTCAAGTATTTGCATGGCACTAGTGATTATGGTTTGTGCTACCAAGGAAGATCAGGATTAGACAGAATGTTGGATATTCATGGCTTTGTTGATGCAGACTGGGCTGGAGATCTGGATCAGAGAAGATCTACAAGTGGGTATTTGTTTAACCTATTTGGAGTTGTAGTCAGTTGGATGAGTAAGAAACAATCTGTAGTGGCACTATCAACTATAGAGGCGGAATACATGGCAGCCACTCATGCAAGCAAGGAAGCAATTTGGTTGCAGAGATTGTGTTCAAGTATGGGGTTAGTACAAGGAGCTATAAGGATAGACTGTGACAGCCAAAGTGAAATATTCTTGGTTAAGAACACCGCATATCATTCAAAGATAAAGCACATTGTTGTTCAGTATCACTTTGTGAGGGATATGATAGAAGACAAAAAGGTGTTGCTAGTAAAGGTGTACACTTTGAAGAATACTGCAGATGCATTGACAAAATATGTGAGCTCTGAGAAGTTCTCTTGGTGTAGAGAGACAATGGGCATTTCAGGGCTGGAAAGATGACTAAGCTCTCTTGTGGCCCCCTATGGAAAGAAAACAACAAGTGGGAGAATGTTGGGTTGTGTTATATTCTTTCCACGACTAGCCCATGTTGTTAACCAGGGGGTTATAAGGGGGAAGGAGCCCCCTTCATTGCATCGATTGTGTAGTGGTGTGGGGGGGGGGGGGTGTCATAGGGGGTTTGAGGCATACCCGTAACCCCACTTTATGGGGTTTAGGGCAGCGCCCTGGAAAATTTTGGTTTTGGAACCTATGTTAGGTTGGGCGGGCCTACCTATGGTTTTGTGCATGATTTTCGCACATGTTTTTTGGACGCGATGGTTTTCTGTCCATGGTATTGGATGCAATGGTTTTTGGTCCATGGTATTGGATGCTGCGGCATGTATAAATATGTATGTATTATAACATTGAAAGGAACATAATGAAAAATCAAGCTGGTAGTCCTAGTTTTGGGATCTAGGGGAAATCTCTGTGTTTATGTGTTTTATAATTTGTATGTAGGTAATTTTTGTACGGGGTTAAAACCTACAAATTGGGAGTTTTGAGATCCACATCAAATCATTTTTTGTGTTACAAATATGATCATGTTCATTTCCTTATTATCACTTTGTATGTAGAATATATGTTATTTTTTAGTAATAGTAACGATGTGATTCATGATTAGAGGTATCAAATTGTAGCACAAAATGACATGTAAGACTCGGGGCTACAAAATGCATATTAATACTGGATATCAAGAGAGATAGAGTGAGCATAATATTTTAGTTAAGCTAAAGTAAGTATCTGAACTTCATGCTATAATGTTTTTACATATGTGATTGTACACCATTGAGTGTTTTGATTTTTATGAGAAATAAGTTTTCGGTTCAGCAATGTCGGATAACACCCATAGAGATGGAGGGTATGTCTTATGTTTCTTATGCTAGTGTCATTGTTAGATGTATGTTATGGCTTGTACTAGACTAGACATTTCCCAAGCAATGGGAATCTTGAGTTTATTCATGATTAATCCTACACATGAACATTGGACAACAGTGGAGAACATCTTCAAGTATTTTCAAGATACCTCCAATAATTTGTTTTATTATCATAATGATGTTTCATGGGATACCGACACAACAAATATGCAAGGTCATGTGGATCTTGATTAGGGAGATGATGTAAATAGAAGAAGATCTACTAGTGGATTCATTTTGATTATTTGGTGGATAGTAAGTTGGATAAACAAGAGAAAATCTAGGGTTGCTTTGTCCACCAGATAGGTGGAGTATATGTTAAATATCTATGGCTATAATGAGGCCATTTGACTTGTGAATTTTTCTTTAGATATAGGGTTAGGTTAAGAGCTATTTCAATTGAGTATGATAGTAATAATTCCATTTATCGAACTAAGAATGCAACCTTTTATATGAAGAATTTATGGGCTTCCTAAAGTCCATAAAAAGGCAAGACCCATTTCTAACACAATAGGTGGGACCACTTATTTTCTTGCTAAGTTCTTAGTGCAAAAGCTTAGGCCCCTTGTTGGCCATATTGAATCCTTCGTTAAGGACACAACTTCATTTTTCTAATGAGCTTAAGGGTTATAAACTTGATCCAGGGGATATTAAATTCATCTTTGACGTTGTCTCTCTCTACACTAATATCCCTATTAATGATGCAATGGAAGTTATTAACCGCATCACTGATCCTGATACTGCTAAGTTGGTAGGTGTTTGCTTGACCTCTATGTTCTTTAGTTTCAATGGTGAGTTGTATGAACAAAATTTTGGAGTAGCTATGGGATCTTGTTGGCTTAGGCGGTCCTGACCCAAGTTCAGAGTTAGTTGTGCCAACCAACAAATCCCTACACTACTGGCCCTTTTGGAAACAACCTGTGTGGCGCAGGCTGCAGCCTCACCCAAAGAAGTATGGGGGGATGCTAGAACCAAGTTTTTGCATCCAGAGACTAGTTTGTTGTCTTTTAGCACCTCATATCTTCCTTGACGCAGATCGATACTCTCTTAGGGCACACTGTTGCAACTTTGTCAAAATGGCCTTAAAACCTTCATAAAGGCCTACGATCGATCTTTGCAGACCTTTATTGGTAATTCTATCTACTTACGCGCATCAGAAAGCAATCCTAAATTAGGGTTCACATAGATTTACTTAAGTTATTAATAAACATCAAATAATTCATGAGAGTCTGTGTGAAATTACATAAACATTCTTGCGTACATCACTTAACAGTTATTCAATAGATTCGCACAACATTCAATCAATACTCCATAAAACACATTATTCATAGGTAGCATATATCATAAACAGAAACAGAGATAAAATAGATATACAAAATAATTCTTCGATAAATTTCTATATTGATCTTCAGTTCATATTTACAGACTCAAAACTACCCTGCGCACTTAGTTGCAGGCTCTACCTAGGCCTGTACGCACTTATATGCAAATCCTTTCTTCTCCTATTTGACCCACTTCTCCTCACTATCACTTCTCTTATATTGACCCATTGCTTATAATTACATCCAATACATGCCTTAAACTCTCTAACACACACCTATTTATAGCCTTTTACATACAATGCCATGGTCTGCGAACCATAGGTGGATCTCAAAACCGAATCAAACTTTACATAACACAAGGGGATAAACCCCTTTGACTCCTAATCATCTATGCACTCCACATCCACAAATCGCAGAAAATTTACATTATTTACAAAATTGTATCAAAACTTGGGTTATCTTAACCCCAAAATTTACCCAGGGGACCCCATCCCAATAGGCCCCCAACACAAAGATTTTGACTTGCCCTCGAGTCACTCAGCTGGCATTGTGATATTACTGTAAATATCCCCCATCTCCACCTATATCACTGCAACTTCAACATCGATCTGAGTTGCTGCCTGCTTAATTTCCTCAACCAACTTTTTTGTAGCTGGTCCCTCTGCGGCCAACCTCATTGTCTATGATGTCTGCTACAAGCCTTTAATATTATCCTAGATGGTTGTTGTGACTTGATAAGTCTCTTCCAACCATGGCTACAACCTAGCCTTTAGCAAGGGCTCCTTCTTCTATGCTTCCTCTACTTGCATTAGGAGCTTCTTTCCCTCTTTTAATTTGGCTAGGTGCTGTGCTAGTACGATGGAGTGTGTTGTTGCCCTAACTTCATCGTACTGCCGCTGCAACTCCCTAACCTATGTGTTCAATGTCTGCAAGTTCAGATCCTCCTGCAGATTGGTCACCAAATCCATTTCTTTCTCGAACAATGTCATATAGTCAGTGATCATGGCATAGAGGGTGGTCATCCCTTCATTTATCACGGCTCTGCATTGCTCCCGGACCTCAGGTAGAGTCATGGGTTGCAAATTTAACTGCAAATCTATGATCTTCATATTGAGTTCAAACTGACCTTGGCCAACCTTAGCTCTAGCTTCACGCACACCAAAAAATATTTATTTGATCTTTGCTTCTAGCTGTGCATCATATGAGATGTGAAGATTAGGTACTATCTTTCATGCCTCTGCGACCGCAGACTCTAGTCGTGAACTCTGTGCATATAGTGTCTCCTTTTCCTTTAGAGTCTATGTTTTCTTAGCAAACATCTGCTCATTTTTCACTCTATATTCGTTGATGAGGTTGAGGGTGCACTACTCCCAGGCTCTTAACTCATCTACTACTGATGCATGTAGTGCATGGAGGGTCTCGTTGCAGAGCACCACTATATTCAACCCAATGTTCTTGATGGTGCTCAAGATAATGCGATCATCGGATGACTCAGTGCGAAGAGACCCATCTAGAAATGCAATAGTCCTAAGGTCAAGGGACCTTACTAACTCTGCTGCTTGGCTGTCCCGTGTGCCAAGCTCACTTGTTCTGCACTCACTTGTCCAGTACCCACATGTATTCTTCTTGCCTGGATCTGCATCTCATGCAGCCTTTTGGATGATCCCCAACATATGCATATATTGATGCTCGAACTGCTGTAACACCTCAGTCATGGTATCCCTAATTTTATCCCCGATCTCATCGAGATCACCCTCCATTAAGACCATGGGATCACCCTGCGACTTGTATGATTTCTGCTTCTTCCTTGTACCTCCCTGTTGTTCCTTGCCACGTCTCTTTAGAATAAATGGGGTGTGCTGCCCCTCATCTCCTCCACTGCTTTACCTTGAAAGTTCCTCCTCCTCTATTTCCAGTGAAGGTGACTTGACACTTTTTTGTGACTCGGACTGCTCCTGTTCTGCCTGCTCCTTGGCAGTGCATTCTTGCTCCACTTGAGCCTTCTCTGCGGCCTCCTTCTTTTCCTACTCTACGAGTGTATGTGCAACTTGCTTAGCTACCTCCTTTCTCTTTTGTGTTGTAGAACTTTCTGTGCCCTTGCTTGTTCCAACATTTAAGTTTGAAGGGGTGCACCACTTGGTAGGCCATCTTGCTATCACCTCCTGCACATCTGTTTCTGTCACCAAATATGGCAAGTCATGCCATTTTTGCTGTGGATCCCTCTGCGCTTGATTGTACACACTGTGGAAGTCAACCTTGAATGTTGTGTAGGTTGACAACTGTGTGTACAAGGTTGGGGACAACCTCAGATGCTGGTTAATGGCCATGCGGAGACTCAATTACATAAGGACCCAAAATATTCTTTTCTCTGTGATCCAAGCAAGGTCCTTTGTAGCCCATAATGAAGTGAATTGCGCTGCCTCCGACAATACTTCCTCAAGCGGAGGAAACTGGCTGTCCTCTAGCAATTCCCATTCGACAAGTACAATAAACACCAATAACCAAGTGTAGTGAAACAACTTGGTTTCATCTTAGGCCTCGCAGTAGTTTGTAAGGAATTCCTGGCACAGGTATCTGGGCCAATTGAATTGTATGCCCTTCGCGCACTGGGCATCCAAGGAAACTACAGGCACTGGAACCTCATCCGAGTGACATTTCCTCATCACCTTCCCTGCTAATATCTGGGTGGCCAATTGAACCACTGGATTTGTGATAGAGAGGATTGAATACCCTCACGACATTTTCATGAGGCTGTAATCTCTTTTCATTCTTTCTGCAAGGTACTTTTCCCTCGTCTTCCCACCAAACTCCTTTGTCAGATTCACTCTTTCATATGGTAGGTGCGTGATTATGTGGATTAGCATGTCTATAATGGGTATAGGCCTTCCTAGCCATAGACAAATGTCGTGCATCAATGTGAGAAGCTCACGCACATAGATTGTGTTAATGGAGGTGCGGTGATAATGGGGCACCCACAGCAGATTGAGTATCTCCGAGTTCTTGACACCATGGACCCATTCCTCTATTTCTAATGTGGTAACACCTAACTCTGCATGGTATATGTGCCTAATGTACTTATCCATCACTAACTATGGAAACCATGAGTGATCTGCGAGGTCCCAATCCTTCATTTTTAATAGTGGGATCTACATGAGCCGCAAACCTTCAAAGGGAACCTACTCAAGTAGCAAGGGCATGGAAATGGTAAAATTCTCTGAATCTAGGTCCATTGTGATTTTCACCTTTCCCTTTCGTGGAGGGATATACTTGGGTAGCTTTATTATAGGTTCCACTCCTTTAGCATCAATATCTTCCATTCTCTCGCCTTCTTCCACCTCCAGGTCCACAACTTTCTCCAACTGCTTGTATTACTTTTGTTTTGCTTGTGTTGTGGAATGCTTTCTTGGTGATTCGCGCACTTGTAGTGGCATTTTCTACTCGTCCTTCTTCGGTTTGGCTATTTTGGGTTTCTCTGGCAGGGGTAGGTTTCGTCCTAGGTGACCTCGGCACTATAGGCACATGAGACGAAGCTTCCATAATCACAACTTCCGGGGAAGATCCTTCAGAGGCAACATCGCCACTAGTACTCACAGTTTCTGTAGGGCTTGGTCCAAGAATTTGCTCTAGAATGAACTTCTAATTTAGCTCAGACAACTTAGCAAATGCAGGGGTCACGACTAAATCCTCTCAATACGATCGTTTCATAGGAGATAGACAACAAATTTCAACAACAACTCTAAGAGTGAAAAGTGTTCTCTATTGGATCGACACACGTAATTTATAGGGGGTTTTGAATTCAAATCCAACCATTCCCCCCAAATTTTAACAATTAATGCTATTTTGGTAGCAGATCTTCACTGATTTTTGCCTTAAATGCTACCAGCCCACTCCCCTTAATCATCTTCTAGCTGTCAAGTCATGAACAGTGACTTCAACAGTCACTTTTCTAATATGCTGCGTGACACCTCCCTCCTTGGTGTAGCTTCCTGTGCACATATTCCTAGGCTGCAACTTCATTACTTTCTATGTACCTAGCCTTCTGCCTTGTCCTCCAAACCTTGCAGTGTAGTTTATAGCCCCATGTCCCCTTGCAACTGCTTGGAGCACTAAGACTATCCTGCCACGATATAGTCATTACGTAGGACCCCCTGTATACAAATTCAATCGGCTTCCATTCACTCTTCCTGGAAAAGGTTTTCCATTCAACTTCGCGAGCTGAAATATGCCTCCATCTTTAATTTCTTTGATAATATATGGCCCTAGCCAATGCATCTGGAATTTCCTTGGAAACTTAGTGAATTTACTATCATATAACAGTACAAGATCACTTACCTTGAATGTGTGAAGCTTGATGTGGTGATCGTGCCATGCATTTTCACATTCCTTCTGTACTTTCAGATGAAATCTTGCCAAAAATTGATCTTCTTCGCGCTTCATCAGCTATGTGAGCCATCCTTCCAAGGCCTTGCGATCCACCATACTTGTGAAGGCTGCTATGAGAAAACTAAGAACAATACACTCCATCAACATTACAACTTCTACACCATAGACCAATGTGAACAACGTTTTTCCTATCAGCTTCTTGCAAGTAGTCCTATAAGCCCATAGTATTGTGGCTACATGCACATCCCAGTCATATCATTACGCGTTGCAGATCTTTGTCAGTGCATTCTCCAAAATCTTGTTGAAGGCTTCAACAGTTCCATTGGCCTATGGGTGATACGGTGTAATCTTCTGATGGTAGACTTGGAATTATTCAGTCAACGCGCCAATTGTTTCATTCAGAAAGTGTGTATCTCTATCACTCATCAACACTTTCGAGCAACCAAACCTGGTTAAGACATATTCAACCAAAAAATTTCTGTTGTAGCCCTTGTAAAATCCTTAACCGACTATGCTTCTACCCATATGGTTAGATATTTCATCGCGGTGATGATATAGCGCGCACCACTTTTCTTCCCTTGGGGATGAATTGGCCCAACAAAATCAATCACCCATTTCTCAAAGGGCTGCAAAGATACTTGAGTTTGTAAAGGAAATTCATCCCTTCACGATGGTCTACCTATTCTCTGACATGCATTACAAGCCTTACAATACGCCTTGGAATCATTGTGCAGCGTTGGCCACCATAGACCTGCGTGAAAAATCTTCTGCGTAGTCACCTTTCCTGTAGAATGTCCTCCCGCAACCCCTCCATAAGCTTTAGTGAGAATGCTATCTCTCTCAAAATCTGGCACATATCTTTGCAATATTTCATCTGCACCCATCTTATACAGATGTCCTGCAATAATTGAAAAATCTTCCACATGCACTATGAGTTCCTTATTTTGCTGACTTGTATATCCTTTCGGTGCCATCCTAATGAGCGCCAATATTGCAGCAAGAATGCTACAACTCCTAGGCTACCAACTTTACTTTATCAACCCGGGGTTCATAGAAACTTGGAGGTGACAGTGTTGTATGCACAAGTAAAAGTGATGGTTTTGCCTATTGTCATTGTTCAGCTGGTGAGAGACCACTGGGGTTTTCAAGCTAGACTTCTATGGAGTCAGAAGAAGCTTGATTTCTTGATGGAAGAAAGGTAAATCTACTCCAAGAGAGAGCTACTGTACTGCAATAATGGAGAAGACTGAAATTCAATGCTAAATCACACCGTTTCCTAATTAACTACTAAGAAACTATGCTTTGCAGAAATGTTGAATCAACATGAACCAAATGCTAATATCTAAGTTATATAAGTAAGGAGCATCAAACATCACTAATGTGCAAGTAAAGAGACTGAACTAAATCTTTTTTTTCCTTTTTGTCTTTTTATGGAAAATCAAGTATGTAAACTAGTTTCTTCTGGTGATGTGGTAGGTAAATTAAGGATGTTTGAGGATGGATGGAAGGGTTAGGATATGGTTGGATGGTGTGGGAAACCTTTGGGAGGGTTTTGGTGACTTCTTAGAGGTTTTCCCTCAATTCAGCCTCAAAACAGGCCATTTCAGGAAAACCTACAGGATGTGCTAGAAACCTACAAGATTCCCTGTAAACCTACAAGATACAACTAAGAGAAAAATGTGAGGTGTTGGAGGTGATGTAAGGCTTAGGAAAGGTGGTTGATGGGTGGAATGGAGTGGGAGAAGGTCTAGGATCACTCAGAAGTCAACAGAAAATATAGGAGATGGTTGGATTCACTCAATGTTCTTGGAAGAATTTATATGAAAAATGATGAAAACTAGTGAAGGTGATGGTGAAAACAAGGGATGGCTAAGGTGGATGGAGTGGAAGGCAGCTGCTGGCTATGAAGTCTTTGTCTCCTCTTGAAGCACCTAATCTACATAAAACATGTATATTTTCCAAAAAGCTATGTAAAAAAAAACATTCTCATAAACTAGAAAAGCAGAATTAAAGAACTAATTGCCTACATTATGCATGAGGAAAGTTGCTGAAAGGAATGAAAGCATGGATGAGATCTACTGAAAAAATTAAGATGAAAAATATGACAATGGTGTCCTACCTTGCAAAACTGACCAAATACTAATTTAAACACAACAAACTCCAAATATCATAAAAGAAATAGAAATCTGTGTTTTTGGGGTTGCTTAAGGGTCCCTTCCTCAAGTCATGATCCCAGAGGGAGGAAGCAAGGCCGAGACACCTACTGACAACCTTATGGTTCTCCTTTTATCCCTGCTTACCTGCTACTAAAGTAAGGCACAAATGGAAGCAAACTAATAAAAAACCAATCCATTCTACACTACTTGGAATGGAAATGCATCTAAAAGAAAATTAACAATGAAGCTATGAAACTACACTAAACAGACATATACAAGAAAGAGGAGCCTTGGCTGCTAGGATTGGGCCCTAACCAAGAGCTTTAGCGCTCTGAGTTAACTCAACGTTGGCTCAAAACAAAACTCATTCTTATTACCAAAACAAAAAATTACATCAATAAAACTTTCACAAGTATGGAGCTCGAAAATAACTTAGAGTTTTACCACCAAAATCCAAATCCTAATGAGGCTCTAGGCCTCTCTACTTATACAACTGAAGTACCCAATGACTTCCTTGAAATTAGGGAGGCTCAACTCTCAAACTTGAGATAAACTAGCTCTTTGTTTCTCACTTGCTTAGCTGGCCTTCTAATGCTCATGGCTTGGTTGCTTGCACTCCAAGCTAGTGCGATGGACAGAGGAATATTCGAATGGAGGATAAGTGAATGAGGAGGATTTACCTCCTACAATCCCTCTCCCTTGACCCATTCAAGTTTTAACCTTAGTATTTGCAAAAATTCTTTGGTTTTCTCCTTCAATCCTGCATTCAATGCATATTAGTCCACTAGGCATAATATCCAACTCTAACTCATCTCATAAGAAAATATAATAAAAAACATGTAATAAGTTGTGAGAAAAGTTGGTTTGACTAAGTTAGGAGGTTAATTAAGGCCCATATAATTACCCAATGATGAGGCTCATCATCACCCCCATACTGAAAGTGTTGCTCATCCTCTGAGCAACTCAATCAATATCCATATCCTTCATAGCTCTAGTGGCCTCCCTAACATCCCATGCCTCTGCTCTGGTTTCCTCTTCTTGTTCATAGAATCCTGCTTTCCTTTCTACCTCCTCCCACTACCTCCTTTCTTCTTCTTCCTTCCTTCCTTCTAGCATTCCTAAGAGTAGTGGTGGCCTGAGTCTTAGGCCAATCCAATTGACTTTCAACCTTTGCATAGATTTCTTATACATGGGTGTCTTGTTTAGTTCTTCTCTTAATCTTTGAGGAGAGTGGTACTCTCTTATCTTTAAGCTATATGGCAATGTGTTCCATCTCCTTAGGCAAGCATGTATGCTATCATGCCCTAATAGGCTGAACATGCCCTCAAAATGTGAAATTTCTTGCTCTTGGGTAGCAATATATCTAGGTGCAAGCTGAGGATCATTTGTAATCAAATTATGGGTACTGATGAGGGCCATGGGATTTAACTGTTCAGATATGATCATAAGAGGTTTAGTTTTCTCTCTTGCCAATATCTTCTTCATCTCTGTAGCCCTTGACTCCTCATGGATCATCCATGATGCCAATGCCATCAACTATAAATCTCCTAGATTGGCATTAGGGTCCCATACATTCATGTTTGTTAAGGCCATGTTTTGAAAATAAAACTCATCCATCTTGGCCCTATATTCTAGTGTGCTATGATCACAAAGATCAATGAACTAGTTATAGTCCTGAAATGACATGGTACCTCTCTGTGCTAGGGTCTTGATCTGGAATTGCAACCACTGTTCCTTGAGGTATAGGGCATAAGATTTAGTTGGCATCCTACACTGGATTGCTTCTAAAGAGAGACTAGCCATGCATGCCAATTGATTCTCTCTTTCCTGCAACTATCCTCTCAACCATGCATTTTCTGTCTCTAGTTTATTTTTCATTATGGCCTCTCTATCTCTCAAGCTACTTATCTCTTAGCCCATCTCCTTGAGCTTATCCTCCATGTTCCCAATGTCTTCCACCCCCTTGTATTTGGTGATCTGCATCCATTGGTGAGTTCTGGCTCTCTCCTTCTCAAGCTAGAAGGATAGTGGAATAACAAATTTTTCATGTATGACCCTGTCTCCTTCAATAAACCTGTAGTAGGAGTCAAGGTTAGGCTGGGGGCTAGGTTATTTTGACTCTGGGTCCTCTTCTTTAGTTTCTTGCTGCTTCCCTACCTCCCTTTCCAATTTTTGTGCCTCCTGTAGGTTCAGCAGAGTATCATGTAGGACTACTTCTGCTTCCTGTAGATTCTGTTGTGTATCCTGTAAGATTTCTTTTCCCTTGGAGGAGGTTGATCCAGTCATAGGCCTTCGCACATAGGTGATAGGAGACTTAGGGAAAGGCATTTTCTCCTTTTTTTAAGGGGATTATTCAATCACAATGGGAATTTTGGTTGGTGTCTGGGGTTTCCCCTATCTTATTCTTGTGCTTTTCCTTGTCCTGAAATATAAGGGGGTCTGCCTCTGTCTTTTTCCTTCTTCTTGATGGGGGTGATAAGAGCAGTGAGGGCAACTTTTGCCTCTCTCTCAATAGGTTCTAGAGACACCCTAGGCGACTCCTCCTTGTTTTTTGTCCCCTCTTTTCCATTGCTTTCTTCACATATGTCCTTCCTTTCTTCTTTCTCTTATAGATCCTCAACATCTTTAACAGTTTCCTCCTTAACCACTTCCTCCGTTTCTTCATCATCCTCCTTCTATTTCTCCTCTTCTTCTTCATCTTCCTCATTTTCTTCTGTTTCATCTCCTTCTTAATCCATCTCATCTTCATCTCCTTCTATTTCTTCTTCTTCCTGCTCTACTTCTTCTTCCTCTGTTTCAATCTCTTCCTCTTCCTCTTCACTGACAGGAGGACTAACATCATATATGAGAGCTTTGATGTCTTCCTCTACCTACATGTCTCTGAAAATTGACCATGTTATAGGAATTCTGAGCTTTTGGAAGGAATCTTCTATAAGGATTCTAATTAACCCATGGTGAGCTAACTGTTGGGAATTTCCCTCTTGCATTTTGATGCTTGAGTCTATTAGTGATTGTAGCAAGAAGTATGGTATGTTGAGCCTATGGTGAGGGGGTGTTTTTGCTCCAAATCTTAACTCTTCAAGAAGCCTAAAATGATAGCATAGACCACACTATACCTACCCTCACATGAAATGTATTTGATCAATTGGTAGCTTACCTCATTCCAGGGATATAGCAGACTTGCTCTCCTTACTACATTTTTATCCTCAGTGGGTTCCTCACCTTCTAAAAATAATTTCTTTTGGAAACCTGGCTATCTCTTTTGTCTTCCTTCCTCCATGGTATTCCTAGGGGAAGTGTGGTAACTCTGCTGATGAGTTCAGGGGTAAGTTCTATGGATAGGTCTCTTACCACAATAGTGGCATGGACTCTGGTGAGTGGAATGAGGGAGAGAGGAGAATCTCGGGCCACATCAATATCGTACCCCCTGAATTTTTCAAAAAACCCCATCCACTTATGCCTTGTGAAGATTTCTAATACCTGAGGGTGTTGTTGGATTCTCACAATGTTTGTGGGCTCCCTCTTATTAAACTGTCCTGTCATCTTGGTTGGTGGGGTTTTGAGGAGATGAGATGGTTGATACAATGCAGAAGTAAAAAACTAAGATGACTGTGTGGACAATTCTCTTGCACAGCTACCAAATTCACTCAAACTAGAGGATTTTTTGATCAATTTACTTGGAAAGAGGAATGTAATTACAAAGCCTACCTCTTCATAATTTTTTTTGTGGTCAACCCCTGAGATTTCCCCTTTGAAACTCCTCTCATCCTATCCTGTAGACTGTCTCTGTGTATCCTGTAGGAATTCCCGTGCATGATCCTGTAGTAGTTCTTGTGCAATCCTATAGGAATTCCCGTGCATGATCCTATAGGAATTCATGTGCAATCCTGTAGGAATATCTCTGCAGTAAAACGATGGAGTTTTGCTTTCGGTAGGTTGCCTGGGTATCAGAGAAACCTGTTAGAGCGAGCCTTGATGAAGTGAATGCATGAATGCATGGGGATAATGATTATTTCCTCTTATGGTCATTTGGGGTGAGGTGGTGTGCTGGCAGCATAGGTACATTTCCATTTTTGGACCATTGGTCCCCACTACCACCTCATCACTCCCCACTCCTTGTAATCGGCTCCCACCTTATGCATCCATAGCTTTAACTGCTTTTATCCTTCTCCTTCTCTGTTTTTGAGTTGACTGCTGCCATGTGTGAGAGAACACCTTGTTTTGTCTTTGTGGACTAAGTGAAGGTGACCAAGTTAACTGGCCACC
The DNA here is from genome assembly GCA_031772625.1 of Pinus tabuliformis. Classification (NCBI taxonomy): domain Eukaryota; kingdom Viridiplantae; phylum Streptophyta; class Pinopsida; order Pinales; family Pinaceae; genus Pinus; species Pinus tabuliformis. Next base: position 851,192,423 of record CM062820.1, on the reverse strand, counting down.
TTTTCGCTTATAAACCAACTTACTCGTAACCTTTACATTTTTTTGACTACATGATGCATATGAGAGAGCGAGTGGGATACTTACCTGTGGTGCCAATACCTTGCTACAGTTGTTGAAGACCGGAGGTGCTTGCTGTGTGTATTAGTTGCAGGCTATTCTTCTTCCCTTCTTGTTGCTTTCTAATGATCCCTTTATTTGTGCAGGTACCTGCTGTTGAATATGGTGGTGGTGCTGCTACTTTAGAGTTCCCTCTGCCCTTGGATCATCATGATGGAGGCCTGTTGTTATTATGATTTGTATTCTGTGGGATAGGTTGCTACAGGATTTCCTACAGGATGTCCTGTAACTACTTCTCCCTCAGAACTCTTAATCATACACTTTTTCAAGGTTGTGAGGATGGTGAGAGAGACTAGGAGTGTGGAGATCGAGGAATACTTAGGTGATGCTCTCTATTTCTCCCAGTTTCCCTTCTTTTCGAAGACTGTCAAAATTTCTTCGAAACTGATTTTCTTTTTAAGGGTGAATGCAGGGGTGATGGAATGATGGTGAGTAAGGTATGGTGATGGAATGATGATGAAGGGGGTGCTATTTCATTGACATAGCAGGTCATTTTTTCTTTAGGGTTACTTCCTGTAGGATTTCTGGGTCACTTTGATTCCTACAAGATTATCTTGTAGGTTTTGAGGGGATCCTATAGGTTAATAGGGGATCCTGTAGAAAACACGTGCTCCTTGTAAACAGAAGGAAAGTAGTGGAAGAAAATGAGAGAAATGGAAGAGTGATGAATGAAAATGAGTGGAAAAATAAGATGTGAGTGAAATAGGTCTCTTGGTGATCCTCCTTTTCTCTTTGATTGTCCTTCTTGCTGACCTGCAAAAATATAAATTTTCATGATTTTTCTCTGTTTGTTGTTTTTTTTTTTAAACAACTAGGATACCTCTGAGAGGTTTTTATCCTAGCTGTTTGCCCTGTGCGCCTCAAGAGAGGTTTTCACCTAGGGATATTTTTATTCTCATTTTTTTTCTGTTCTTTTATATTTACACTTATTGGGCTGCCCCAAGAGGGTTTCAACTCGATAGTGGGACTGAGACACCTCATGGAGGTTTTCACCTGAGTCCCTTTTTTTTCCTCGGTGGTTTGGTGAGGCAGGAGCTGAAACTTGCTCCACTATCATCACTATTTTATTGATATCATCAATGAACTTTTGTCTTGACAAAGGTATTTTGTAGATTTTCAATCAGTGTCCATTAACAAGTAAAGGAATGGCCTCTTCATCTATGGTTCTAACTTGCACTGAACCATTACCATGGCATCTTTCTACAACATAAGGTCCTATCCATATTTTCATTGACTTTCCCTTGAAGTATTTATACCTAGAATCATATAACAAAGCCCGATCAACTTCTTGGAATTGCTTTTCCTTTATGTTCTTATCATGCTAGATATTCCTCTGCAGTTGAATTACCTTTGTATGTATGAGGGCCTACATTATAAACTAATCCAAACCATTCAACTAGAGAAATCTCTCTTTTTATGCACTGCTGAGATCTAGATCTAGTTGGGCTGCCATCCTTAATGTGGTATACTCAAATTCAATGGACAACAAGGCCTTTGTCCCATAGACCAACTCATAGGGTGTGAATCCAGTGGTGGTCTTCCAGGTGGTGTTATACGCCTAGGTGGCCTCAACTAGTCTATTTGCCAAATCCTTCCTGCTGTTACTTACCACTTTGGTCAAGATGCCTTCCAACATTCTATTGATCACCTCCACTTTCCCATTAGCTTGTGGATGATAAGGAGTGGAGGTTCTATGCTTGATCTTGTGTTGGCTTAGCAAGTCTTCAATCATGTTGGAGGTAAACTGGTTGCCTTGGTCTGTGACCAGCTCTCTAGGGTACCCAAATTTGTAGAATACATTCTCCCTAAGGAACTCAGCCACCTTCTCCTTTGTTGTTGCCTTAATTGCCTTGGTTTCAGTCCACTTAGTCAAATAGAAAATGCATTGTATTTTTTCTTGGAAGGCGAGTCAATAGGCCCAATGAAGTCCATGCCCCACTTGTCAAATGGCTTGAAAGTCACTTGAGGATGCAGAGGCATTTCATATCTTGGAGTAGGCCTTCCCATCCTTTGGCACTGATCACACTGACTAGTATATCTTTTCACATCCTAATGAAGAGTGGGCCAATAATAGCTTGCTTGTAACACTTTGAATGATGTCCTCTTTGCTACAAAGTGACCTCCACAAGGCCCATCATGACAGGTCAAAAGGATGTCAAAGACTTCCTCCTCCTTGACACACCTTCTCAAGATTTGATTTGGGCCAAGTTTGAAGAGATTGCCCCCAATCCAGGTGAAGGGGGCGCTCTTCTTTACTATCTTGCTCTTCTCTTTGGAGGACAAGTTCAGTGGGAATTGTGCTGATACCAAATAGTTTGCTATGTCAGCAAACCATGGAAAGAGAACTGAAATAGAAAATAAGTGCTCATCTGGTAACTGGTCATCAACCATTCCTTCTTCACCTACAGGAAAATTCAATCTAGACAAAATGTCTGCAACAACATTTTCCTTACCAAGCTTATCAACAATAGTTAGATCAAACTGTTGTAATTAAAGTAACCATATTATAATTCGAACAGTCACATTTGGTTTATTCATTAAATATTTGATTGCAGCATGGTTAGTATGCAAAAATGTTTGATAGCCTGTAATTTAATGCCTAAATTTGTTTAATGAATGCACAACAGCCAAGAGTTCATTTTTGGTCACTATGTAATTTAGTTCAGCCTTTGATAGATTCTTACTGATAAAGTAGATAGCATAAGTCAAATTTTTATCTATTTTACCTAAGGCTTCTCCTATGGATTTATGTGAGGCATCAATATGAATATGAAAGGGGAGGGCCCAATTTGGGCCTTGGAGAATCGGTGCAGTGGTTAACTTGTCCTTTAGGGTGTCTAAGGCCTCTTGACAACTTTTTTACCATATAAACTCAGAGTCCTTGGCCAACAAACCAAATAAAGGAGAGGCCAACTTGCTAAAGTCCTTTATGAACCTTCAGTAGTATCCAGCTAACCCTAGGAAACTTCTAACATCTCTCTACTTTTGAGGAGGTGGGACCCTTTGGATGATAGCTATTTTGTTTGGGTCCACCTGCAGTCCTTAATGAGATATTGAATGACCTAGCATGGTCCCTGTAGTCATTAAGAATTCACATTTTTTAGGACTAAGAGACAGGTTCATTTCAATGCATTTGAGTAGTACTTTGCCTAGGTTGGATAGAGCCTCTTGAAAATCACAACCATAAGGTGTAAAATCATCCATATAAGTTTCCACTGCATCATGGACTAACTCAGCAAAAATACTCAGGACTGCTCTCTGGAAAGTGGCAGGAGCATTGCATAGGCCAAAGGGAAGGACCTTGTAGGAAAGAGTACCCCAAGGACAAGTGAAGGTGGTTTTATCCTAGTGTTCCGGGCTAATTTGAATTTGGTTGTACCGGCTGAATCCATCTAGGAAAGAGAAAAACATTTTTCCTGCCAGACCATCTAGCACTTGGTCAATGAAGGGTAGAGGGAAATGGTCCTTCTTTGTGGCTTTGTTCAACTCCCTATAATCAACACAAATTCTCCACTTACCATTTTTCTTTGGAGTTAACACCAAAGGAGAGACCCACTGATTGTCGGAGATCCACTGATTGTCGGAGATAGGGTAAATGAATCCTGCATCTAGCAGTTTTTGCAATTCTTCTTTGACTATATCTTTAAGAGTTGGATTCATCCTCCTTTGGGTTTATCAGACTGGCTTGCAACCCTCTTTGATGTATATGTGGTGAGTACACATTGAGGGGTGTACTCCCTTCATTTCTTTGTAACTCCAAGTGAAGGCTTCTAGATTTTCCTTTAGCATGTTGCATAACTTCTAGCAGAAAGAGATGGATTGATTTTCAAGGTTCTCTCAGGGCTGAATTCTATGGTTTTGACATGGAGGGGGTTGGAATCGGCCAAGGATGATTGTTCTGGGTTTCCTTTACTACATCTTCTAAGGGAAATGTACTGGGAGACTTTGGAGTAGGTGTTCAATCAAATCATCCTCATCCTGTTTTCCTCCTCCCATGGTTGTTTCTAAAGTATAAAGTTGGGTGGAATAAACTTCATCTTCTTCCTCCTCCTCCAACCACAAAGGCAAATCATGCTCTATAGATGGCTGAGCAGGGGGATATAGGACAAACTTCTTGGACATATGCCCATTCTTGATGGTCATATTCCCATCTCTGCAGCTAATGTAAACATTGACAGTGGCCAACAATGGTATCTCAAGGATGAGAGGGTAACCAGTAAGCTTAGCCTTAGGCTGGAGAACTAGGAAATCTGTAGGGTACTCCTAAGAGTCATGGAGACCATCACATCCTCCACAATCCCCTAAGGGGTTACTGTGGAGTAGTCTACTAGCTACAGAACTGTTGTGGTCTTCCTCAATGAACCTTGGAGGTTAAGCTTGAGCATGATGTCCTTGGTCATCACATTAATGGAAGCCCCAAGATCAATCAAAGTGTGTGGGAAAATGGTGCCATTGATGTGCATATCTACTATAGGGTTTCCATGCTCCAAATATTTTGGATAGATTACCTACCCCAACATTAAGTTGGACAACTATCCAATGACATTAATGGTAGGGGCATCATTTCTTTGCCTCCATAGCATGCTTGAAGCAATTCTCCTTAATCAACTTATTATAAATAGGAACATCTTTTATTTCTTGGAGAAGTGGAATCTTTACACATAGATTTTTTAATTCTCCGAGAAGCTTAGTCTCTTCTGGGGTAGGCTGGAGTGATTGGGTTAATCTCTCAGGAAAGGGTGGATTCAATTTAAGAATTCTTTCCTCTCTTCCTTCCTCAACCTCCCTAGGTGGAGGTGGAGGTTGGTTATCTGGGAGAACTCTCCTAGATCTCAGGTTAATCTCTTGTATTTCCACAGCATAAGCTGGATATGATGCCTCTCGACTGTATACTTGTTGAGCCTGTATGTTGATCGGGTTTGGACTTGGTTGGGCAGGCATCTTGGGTTTCTTGGGTGGAGTGGAGTTTAGAAGCTATGGTTGGGCAGGTGGTGGAGGCAATAAGGCTGGAGCATTGTTGTATTGGGGCCTCCACCCCTGGGGTGGTGCATTCAACTGAGGTTGTGGCAGATCATATGGTTGAAATGACTGGCGGGCTGGCTGGGAGTGATACTAAGATGCAAAGGACCAAGGAGGCGGTTTAGACCAGGAAGGATGAGCAGGGGGTCCCCAAGAAGGTATGATTGTGGTTTGGTTGGGGTTGTAATACGCATGGGATGACCCTTGCATGCCCTGCTAGTATGGTCTAGGCTCATTAGGTCTCCTATGGTTTATGTAGCAGAGTTGCTCAGTGACCCCTTCAACTCCTTAATATACAACTTTGAGTCCAAGAAAAGAAGGGCACTTGTCTGTGGAGTGGTTTTCTTCACAAATTTCAATAGAATTCAATGGACATTCATTCCTAGGATGCCTCCTGGTGCATCTAGGACAAAAAATGGCCAAGGCTATCTCTGCTTCCTCCTTCTTTCTCTTAATGTGCATAATCTCCATTTTCAAGACAAGGGTTTGTAGCATCTCACTTTTGAAATCTTCCAACATGTTTCCAATTTCAACCTTGATGAATGAGTTGGAAGAGGATGTACTAACCATAGGTTGACTACCCCTACCCTTTTTCATAGCTGCCCTAGAATGGTTTCTAAAGATAGTCTTGATATCCTCATAGGGTAATTGGTAGATATCTCCTCTCGCTAACAAGTGTAGGGTATCCAAAAGATCTTCCCTTACTCCCCTAAGCAGGACTAGCTTTAGCGACTCAGGTTCAAGTGTGCACCTAGCCCTTTTGTAACTAAGCTAGAATCTTTCTTCATAATCCTCTAGGTATTCATCATTGCCTATTGTCATCCTGAAAATTTCCTCTTTAGTATCCTTTGACTGATAGTAGTCTCGATACTTATTGTTAAATGCTTGCTGCATCTAAGCCCAAGTTGTGATGCTATCCCCAGGTAAATCCATGAACCAGTGCAATGTTGCATCCTTGACGGTAGATGGAAATATTTTTAACTTCTGCCCATAATCTGTATAGTCATAGGTTCGACATATAACAACAAACTCAAATAGGAAAGTGTCGGTGTCTTCGGTGGTCAAGCCATGGAAATGAGGTAGGGTAGAGGAGCTTATATTTTTCATCTTAGTGTCCCCATTGGTTTCCCTGATGGGGAAGGCACCCTCAACTCTCTCTCTATTCCCTCTGTCATTTCTGTTTCCAGCCATTGGTTCAGTAGGAATGGGTTCTTCTTCTTCTTCTTCCCCTATAGGTTCTTCAAATATGTCAGGTTACTCACCTAAGGGTCCCTCCAGTTCATAGCCACTGAAGAAGAGGGAAGGTTTGTTGTTTGATGCAGTGGGGGTATTTGGAAAAAATTTCCCTAAGTTATCCCTATTCCTATGAGGCATGAAAGGAAATGTTTTTGGTTTGTTTTTGTGTTTTTTTTTTTCAAACTTGGAAAGTACTTTGCAGAATTGAAATTGTTGATTGAATGAAAACTACTGACTGAGTGAAAAGGCTACTTGCTGAATTGAAATCTTGCATGCAAAATGGAAAGGAAAGTAGAAAATGCAAAATGGAAAAAAGGAAACAACTAATTTACTTTTGCAGAAATAAACTAATGGAAAAATATTGGAGACAAGAAATAGAAGAAAAGAAGCAATCACATTTTACTCAGACACTTCCCCGAAAACAGTACAAAAAGTGATGAGCGCTAGTATTGCAACAAGAATGCTGCAACTCCTGGGCTACCAACGTTACTTTATCAACCCGGGGTTCGTACAAACTTGGAGGTAATAGTGTTGTATACACAAGAAAAAGTGTTGGTTCTACCAGTTGTCATTGTTCAGCTGGCAAGAGACCACTGGGGTTTTGAAGCCAGAATTCTATAGATTCATAAGGAGCTTGATTTCCTGATGGAAGAAAGGTAAATCTACTCTAAGAGAGAGCTACTCTATTGCAATAATGGAGAAGATCGAAATTCAATGCTAAATCACACCATTTCCTAATTAACTTCTAAGAAACTATACTTTGCAGAAATTATGAATCAACATGAACCAAATGCTACTATCTAAGTTATAGAATTAAGGAGAATCAAACATTACTAATGTGCAAGTAAAGGGACTAAACTAAATTCGTTTTTTCCTTTTTGTCTTTTTATGCAAAATCAAGTATGCAAACAAATTTCTTCTAGTGATGTGGCAGGTGAATTAAGGATGTTTGAGGATGGCTGGAAGGGTTAGGAGATAGTTGGATGGTGTGGGATACCTTTGGGAGGGTTTTGGTGACTTCCTAGAGTTTTTCCCTCAATTCGGCCTCAAAACAGGCCATTTCAGGAAAACATACAAGATGTACTAGAAACCTACAGGATTCCTTGTAAACCTACAGGATACAACCGAGAGAAAAATGTGAGGTGTTGGAGGTGATGGAAGGCTTAGGAAAGGTGGTTGATGGGTGGAATGGAGTGGGAGAAGGTCTAGGATCACTCAGAAGTCAACAACAAAGATAGGAGATGGTTGGATTCGCTCAATGTGCTTGGAAGAATTTCTTTGAGAAATGATGAAAACTAGTGAAGGTGATGGTGAAAACAAGGGATGGCTAAGGTAGATGGAGTGGAAGGTGGATGCTGGCTATAAAGTCTTTTTATCCTCCTGAATCACCTGTTCTGCATAAAACATGTATATTTTCCAAAAAGCTATGTAAACAAGAAACATTCTCATAAACTAGAAAAGCAAAATTAATGAACTAACTGCCTACATTATGCATGAGGAAAGTTGTTGAAAGGAATGAAAGCATGGATGAGATCTACTGCAAAAATGAAGATGAAAAATATGACAATGGAGTCCTACCTTGAAAAACTGACCAAATACTAATTTAAAGACAACAAACTCCAAAGCTCATAAAAGAAATAGAAATATGTGTTTTTGGGGCTACTTAAGGGTCCCTTCCTCAAGTCATGATCCCAGAGGGAGGAAGTGAGGTTGAGACACCTACTGACAACCTTATGGTGCTCCTTTTATCCTTGCTAACCTACTACTGAAGTAAGGCACAAATGGAAGCAAACTAATAAACAACCAATCCAATATACACTACTTGCAATGGAAATGCATCTAAAAGAAAATTAACAATGAAGCTATGAAACTACACTAAACATACATATACAAGAAAGAGGAGCCTTGGCTGCTAGGGTTGGGCCCTAACCCAAGAGATTCAACCCTCTGAGTTAACTCAGTGCTGGCTCAAAACAAAACTCATTCTTATTACCAAAATATAAAATTACATCAATAAAACTTTCACAAGTATGGAGCTCGAAAATAACTTAGAGTTTTATAACCAAAATCTGAATCCTAATGAGGCTCTAGGTCCATACCTGGATTTTTGAGAATGACTTTCCAGGATTCATCATGAAACTCTTTGTTCTTAAACCAACTCTCTCCTAGCCTTGGTAGTTCGATTGCTTCAGCTATAAGGGACTTGGTAATTGCAAATTTGATGTCACCTATTTCCACGTCCATTCCATCAAATGACCTGGCAAAGGATTTGGTGATTTCTTTATGGTAACCATTGAATTTTTCAATGAAATTCAACCAACCAGCCTTTTGTAACATTCCTTTTAGCTGCGGATAACCCTCCATGTACTTCACCCCTATGGGTTCAGTTCTAACGATGAGCCCCATCACCTCTGTTCTTGGCTATTCTTCAAAATTCCCTTCACTGTTTGAGAAATGGAGTGACTACGTAAAGAGGACTGTGTATACAGCAGTGAAGCAACTGGTATATAGAAACAAAAATAACTATGGATATGGAGACAAAATGACAGAATATATGGAAGCAGAACGGCTATGAGTATGAGATAAAATGACTGTACATACAGGATATACGAGAACAGAGTAGTTGCATGCATAAAATGTGTGGAAATAGAGTGACTGTGTGCACAAGGTATATGAAAATGGAGTGGTTGTATGCACAAAATATATGAAAATAGAGTGATTGTATGCACAAAAAGGCTGCGGAAGTATAAGAGAAAAACTTGGTGTAATAAATGAACAATTAGGGTTTTGAAGAGTCATATTCAAATAGGTCATGTCGTTAATCTAACCATTTAACAGGTGTGTTGTAGAAGTCCGGTTAAGTACGAGTCATTGAGTTTAAAATGGAGATTGCATCATTAGACCGTTTGGCATTGAAGATGGAAGGTGTGGCGGAATCATCATGGCAGTCAAATCACATAATGATAAATCAAGGAGTCATGTGATTATACAAGTTATACAAACTTATGTTTTTGTATTGATTTTTGAAATAAGTTTTTGTTTTTACCTTTGGAACCTTACCTTCCGCTTGCTAATATCTTGTTGTTTGCTTCCACAGGTGCTTAGATGTGATTGGTCTTCAAAGTTGTTCTCTCTTCAATTACCTACATATGAGATTTTATTATGAACTGGCCTCTTTGTGCTTGGACTGATAATCAAACTGTTGCTGCAGAATCAGATTGGCTGCAAAACAGGATTAGCTATGGAACGGGAACAACTGTAGAACGTGGAAACAACTGCAGAATGTAAAACAGCTGCAGAATGTAAATCAGAGAACAAAATATGGCTTATGAATGAATGGAATGGAAATGGTTGTATGGGTGAAAATATGACAAGATGATAAATGAAAAATGGAGATGGAAGAAATGCTGGAGAGGAAAAAACTTATTGGTGGAATATGGTAGTGGAGTGAAGTGAAACTTGCAAAAGTAAAACAGAGTGAAATGAGATAAAACAATGAATTTTGAAGAATGCATAATGAGTCACCATTATTTTCAGAAAAGAAATGGAAAAGATAGGGTGTCAGAGTCTTATGATTTTCACCCTGTATTTTCTGTATAAGCATGCCAATCAGTGATTGGTTTTCAACCTTATACATTTTTTTTTTAGATAGGAAAAAAACAAAGACTAAGTTCAGGTGGAGAAGAAGGATTCTTCTTCACCAACTCATTTCAAAATTGTTCTGAAAGATCTTGATGAACTCCTCCTTTGAGATTGGTTTTTGATAAATTTTCAATCTATGACCATTCACAAGGAGAGGAATTTGACTTTCATCTATTGTTCTGATCCTTATTGCTCCATTACTGAAAATGTTTTCAATCTCATATGGCTGAAAACTTTTTCAATCTCATATGGCCCAAGCCAATGAGTTTGAAACTTCCCTTGAAAATATTTAAACTTTGAATCAAATAATAGTGTCCAATCTCCCTCTTGAAACTTCTTTTCCTTGATGTATTTCTCATGCCATTTAGCTATCCGTTTTTGGACTAGACCAGTCCTTTGAACTGCTTCTTGTGTGATTTCATCAAGTTTATTCAATTGCTCCATTCTATGCTTTTGAGCTTCTGATAAATCCATCCCCAACTGAACTGCCATCTTGAAAGTTTTGACTTGGAATTCTATAGGGAACATGACTTGTTCCCATAAACAAGTTCATAGGGTGTATGTCTAGTTGTGTTCTTCCATGTAGTTCTATAGGCCCATAATGCTTCAAGAAGCCTTTCTGCCCAATCTCTTCTATGTAGATGCACAGTCTTGGTGAGGATTCCTTCGATCACTTTATTTGTAGACTCCACTTGACCATTTGATTGTGGATGATAGGGAGTGGATTTCCTATGCTTGATATTGTACTCCTCCATAAACCTCTCCATCATGTTGGATGTGAATTGTGATCCTTGATCTGTCACAATTTCTCTTGGAACACCAAAGCGAGTAAAAATATCCTTAAAAAGAAAACTAACTACAGATTTTTTGTTAGAAAAAAGTAATGCTTTGGCTTCTACCCATTTGGTGACATAATCAGTGCATACCAATATATACTTTTTCTTCTTGGATGGAGGATTAATATGTCCAATAAATTCTAAAGCCCATTTTTCAAAGTGTTCGATAAGTACCTGAGGTTGTAATGGAATTTCATTTGAGGGAGTAGGTTTCCCTACCCTTTGGCAGCTGCCGCACCTTCTGACATATTCTTTAGCATCTTTGAAAATGGATGGCCAATAATATCCTAAAGAAAGGATTTTATAGGCTGTACTCTTGTCAGCAAAGTGTCCACCACGCGGCTCATCATGACATGCTTTGAGAATATCAGACATTTCATCTTCCCTGACACACCTTCTGATCATAACATTTGGCCTTGTTTTGTACAATTCATTAGTGATCCATGAATATCTTGCACTTTCTTGAATAATCTTTCTTTTTTCTCTAGGAAATAAATGTGAAGGTAACTTCCCTGTAACCAAGTCATTAGAAACATCTGCAAACCGAGGAGTTTGAGTAGTTACTGCAAAGAGATATTCATCAAGAAACTTATCTTCAACTGGAGAGTCTTCTTTGATATTCTGAATCCTGGACAAGAAATCAGCAATTGTGTTTTGTTTTCCAGGTCTATCTAACATAGTAATGTCGAATTCTTATAAAAGTAAATGCCATATTGTAACTCTTCCATTAGTAATAGGCTTATTCATCAAATATCTAATTGTAGAGTGATCTATATGAACAAAGGTTTCATAGCCTGTTATATAGTGTCTGAACTTGTTAATTGCATGAACAACATCTAAGAATTCTTTTTCAGTCACAGTATAATTCAACTTAGTGGGAGTCAAATTCTTACTTGTATAGTAAATGGCATAAGGAATCAAATCTTTTTGTCCCAATATAGCTCCTAGAGCTGTATCTGAAGCATATGTAGAAATATGGAAAGGAAGTTTCCAATTTGGTGCTCCAAAAATTAGGTGCTTAAGATATTTTTTCTTTCAAGGTTTCAAATGTTAGTTGGCAATCAGGATTCCATTTGAATTCAAAATCTTTTGTAAGCAATTTGAAAAGTGGAGATGCTATTTTAGTGAAGTTTTCTATAAATATTCTATAGTATCCTATAAATCCTAGAAAACTTCTAACATCCCTTTGGCAACTTGGAATTGATAACTTAGAGATGATTTCAACTTTAGATTTGTCAACTTTAATCCCATCTCTTGAAATGTGATATCCTAAAACAATACCTTCTGTAAACATCGTAAAGCATTTTTCATGGATTAGTGAAAGATTTGTTTCTTTACATCTTTTAAGGAATTTTTCCAAAATTTCCAAAGCTTCTTCAAATGTGTTACCATAGACTGTAAAATCATCCATATATACCTCTACACAATTATGTATTAGATCAGAAAAAATTCCTAGTACTGCTCTTTGGAATGTTGCAGGTGCATTACATAATCCAAAAGGAAGTACTCGGTAGGCAAAAGTTCCCCATGGAAAAGTAAATGTGGTTTTATCCTGATCTTCAGGTGCTACCTGAATTTGATTATAACTACTAAAACCATCCAAGAACGAGAAATACTTCTTACCTGCTAATGTATCTAATACTTGATCTATAAAGGGAAAAGGAAAGTGATATTTCAAGGTTGCTTTATTTAATTATTGGTAATCAATGCACACCCTCCATTTACCATTCTTTTTAGGCACAATTACCAAAGGAGAAACCCATTGGCTATCTGAAATTGGGTAAATGAAGTTTACATTGAGTAATTTTTGGAGCTCTTCTTTCACAATTTCCCTAAGATTTGGATTCATTCTTCTCTGAGGTTGTCTGATTGGTCTATTATTTTCCTCAATATAGATATGATGGATACAAGTCTTAGGATCAATACCTTTCATGTCGGTGTACTCCCATGCAAATGCAACAGAATGTTTTTGTAATATTTTGATTAGCTCTTCTTGTTGTAGTTTCTCCAAGTTTTTATTTATGTGCAATGTCCTACTTGGAAAAATTTCAATTGTAAAGCTACCAAACTCTTCCATAAAATAAAGAGACATCTGCCTAGATGACAAGTATTCAACATTAGATTTTTCCTAGAATTGTGCATGATCATATTCTGAAGATGTTTCAAACTTTTCCAATGTGTTCAAAATTTGAGTATCTTCACTAATTTTTGAAATAGTAAAGAGAGGTTGAATATCATCTTCTTCATCAATCCATTCCTTGTCATCTATTTTTGTAATTGCTTTTGCTGTGGGATACAAAGTGAATTTCTTTGTTGAATTACCATCAGAAATATACATGTCACCGGATCTACAACTAATAAAAGCATCAGCTGTGGCCAGCCAAGGTCTTCCTAATATGAGTGGGTGTCCTCCTAGATTATTCTTGGGAGTTAAAATCATGAAATCAACAGGATATTCCCAAGAGTCTAAGGATATTGAATGTCTTCTAGCACACCATCTGGTTTGATTACTGATCTATCTGCAAGTTGTAGCAAGGTAGGTGTGTAAAGAAGATTAGGAAGTTTAAGTTGCTCCATAGTTTGTCTACTCATAATGTTTATTGCTGCCCCTAAGTCAATCAATGTGTTTGGAATTTCAATTCCATTTATATGTGTCTTGAAAATTGGACTTACTGGATCCACATATTTTTGCATGGCAATCTTTCCCATCATGATGTCTGGTATCTTTCCTACCATGTGAATTCTTTTTGTTTCTCTTGGTTTCCTTCCTAGTCTTTGAATGCTCAACTCCTTTATTGTTTTGGCTAGAATAGGAATTTCTTTGATGGCTTGTAACAAAAAGATTTTGATACATACATTCTTCAATTCATCTATAAAGTCATAATTGGGCAACAAGATCTGTTTTTCTACCCCTCTATCAATTTGTAATCTCTCAGGAAAAGGAGGTGTAGAAGTAGATACTGGTTGCTCAATGATAGGAGTTGTGTTTATTGATTCTTTTTGTTTTTCTTTTTCAATGTTTTGGTTTTGGAGGGATGTTCCCTAAAATCTTTTATTGACTTTTAGAAAGTATTCCTCAGAGTTATCTTGTTCTTGAATGACTATAGAAGGTTTTTCCTTTTCTAATATCCTACCAGATCTAAGTTGAACATCATTAAGATCTAGAGGAGTAATCACGTAAGTTGGAAATTTTTGTCCTTCTACCATGTAAGCATTCTGAGGGTTTTTATTGTTGGGGTTTGGCAATGGTTGGGCAGGTAACTGATTTGGTTTTTATGGAAATGGAAGTAAGAGTTGAGGATTTTCACTTTGTTGTGGAGGTTGTTGTGGAAATGGTATTGAAAGTTGAGGGTTCTGATTTTGAAGTTGTGGTTGCTGATTTTGCTGTTAATTTTGTGGGGGAGGATAGCTCTGATGAGATGGAGGATATTGATAATATTGAGCAAATCTCCCATAAGGATTTTGTACCCCTTGTGCCCACGGTTGAGATTGATACTGAGATTGAGGTTGAGGCCAAGGTTGCTGCCAAGAATTCCAGTTTGGTGGGGGCTGAAGATACATTGGATTGTTAAATCCTTGATTTTGTGGCCCCTGCCAAGGTTTTCTTGCAACAAAACAAAGAGGTTCTATAGGATTTGAGACTGTTTCCTCTTGAAAGACAACCTTAAGACCTAGGATTGAGGGACAACCCTTGGTCTCATGACTTTCTGAACAAATCATACTAGTTTCTACAATTTTTGCATCTAAAGGGCATTCCCTTAGAGCATGTTTCATTCTGCATTTTGGACAAAATATGGCTAAAGCATCAGTCTCTGTTTTCTGCTTGTTTTGAATTTTAAGGGTGTCTAGTTTCTCACTGAGGCTCCCTAAAATGTCAGTTTTAAACTCATCAAGCATATTGCCGATTTCTGCCCTACTTACAGATCCAGTTGCAGATTTGTTTGCTCTAATAAGAGAAGGATCTCTCAGCCCTTTCTCAGATTTAGACTTCCCTCTTGAGAGGTGAATACATAGTTTTGCTATGTCACTCAATGGAAGTTGAGAGATATATCCCTTCCCCATCATGTTAAGGATATCTATCCATTCATCTTTAATGGCATTTAACAAAAGAGCTTTCAAAGTTTCTTCATCTAGATTGATCAATTTTGCTCTTTTCAGATTATAGTTGAATCTCTCAAGCAAATCCTCTAAGTTTTCATATTTTTTTTGCATCATTTTGAACACCTCATCTTTATGATTGGTAAGCATACAATAATCCAAGTATCTATCCAAAAATGCATGTTTCATGTCATTCCAAGTTCTAATGGATTGAGTGACTAACCCCATAAACCATTTCAAAGCAGCCCCTTTTAGTGTTGAAGGGAACAATTTGAGTTTTTAAGAGTCTTCTAGATAGTCATATGTTCTACACAAGACTTCAAACTCAAACAAAAATGTTTCAGGATCCTCACTTCTTAACCCGTAAAAGTTTGGGAGGATAGATGGTGAGATGTTTTTCATTGTGGTATGTGTTTCCTCATCCACTATAAGGAATCCAAATGAGTTATCTACTTCCCTATTTCCTCTGCCTCCTCCATTATTACCTCTACCTCCTCCATTGTTTCCTTTGCCTCTCCCTCTACCCCCTCCTCCAAACAGTGAGAATTCTCCATCTTGTTCTTCTTCTACCATTATAGTTTCTTCAGAGTCAGTATAGGGCTCAACTTGCAAGGTTATTCCCTCTTCCTCTAGTTCTTCTATCAATGGACTATGAGAGGGAGTTTCTATTTTTTCTTCCTCACCGGGTATTCCTAGTTCTTCAACTACAATAGGATCTCCTATAGAGGTGAAAAAGGTCTTCTCTCCTAGGACTGTTTTGGTGGATGATGTAGGAGAATCTTTTGATTGAGTTTCTGCCCCTTGAATTCCAGGAATCCTATGGCTAGGAGTATGAGTCTAGGATGGAGGTGTGTCCTTTCTAACTCTTGGTGGAGTAGGTGGAGTTTTTGTAATTGAACTTCTGCCCCTAGCTATAAATCTACCCCTAGAATCTCTTTCTTTATGCATGTCATTGTTTTGTTTTGTTGTTGTTGTTGTTTTTTTTTTTATGAATGTAAGAGATAAGGCTACCTAGTTACACTTCCCCAGCAATGGCACCAAAATGTTTGGTCAATTTAGTGTCCTAAATTGCTCTACATAAATTATCAATCTAGGTATCGTAAACTAATGAAGTGTAGTGCACTATATGTGCTAGACGGCCCTTCCTACTTCAGTTTTTTTGAGTTTTAAGTTGTTTTGGGGGTTTTAATCCTTGAATCCATAATGATGTAAAATGTATTTAACAAAATCTTAAATCTACTTCTACTAATGAAATGAGAACTAAGAGTGCTTTAGGCCAGATTTGGAAATAAAGCTTTTAATCAAGAAAAGAAAAATAGAGTTTCTATTCTTGCTATTTATTATTGATTCCCAATCATGAACTAAAAGGACTCAAGAGTGAAATTGCAACTACCAATTACAAAACCAAAGCTTAAATGAGATATTAAAACTGAAAATGAGATTGCAGCTATCTATGATGAACCAAAAATGAAATACTGAAAATGAGATTACAACTACTGTCTAGTCTATTGCAGAATCAAAACTTAATGAAAAACTGAAAATGAAATTGCAACAAAACTAAATGAAAAACTATGACTGAAAATGAAATTGCAACTAGTCTATTATAACAACTAAATGAAGTGCTTTGTCACTCTGCTACACAATTTTGGGAGAACAACCTCCTTGTGATAACATTTTGAGAAATTCCATACTTCATTGTTCTAAAAGAAACTAAAAATAAGACTGAAAATGAAATTGCAACTAGTCTACTATAAAAACTAAATGAAGTGCTTTGTCACTCTGCTACACAATTTTGGGAGAACAACCTCCTTGTGATAACATTTTGAGAAATTCCATACTTCATTGTTCTAAATGAAAAAAAACTAAGATTGAAAATGAAATTGCAACTAGTCTACTATAAAATCTAAATGAAGTGCTTTGTCACTCTGCTACACAATTTTGGGAGAACAACCTCCTTGTGATAACATTTTGAGGGATTCCATACTTCATTGTTCTAAGAGAAAGTAAACATAAAAATGCAAAGAAAGACTCATTCATAAATGAAATATTTCACCACTTAGTTTTAAGATGAACCATCAACTGAAAGGGCTTTTAGAAACATTCACTTACAACATGAGTTACTAAACTAACAATAAAATGGCATTGATCAGTTTAATTCAAATTCTAAAGACTAATGAACAGCAAATGAAATGAATTACTCTATGCTACTGAACTCAACTTCAAGCTACTAAAAAGAAACTAGAAAGTAGTGAAATGAAAGAACTATTCCGTGCTAAAATAAAACTATTCTGAGTTAGTAAGAAGATGACAAAAACTGCATTACAAACCAAGTTAGAAAATGGTTATAAACATCATGGAAAAACATAGTGAATTTACAGTTTAACTATGAAAGATAAAACAAAAATAAAATGTAACCTTAACCAATGTAGGGGCCCTCTGCAAAGGTCTCAGGTTATATGCACTTAATCAACACTCCAACAACGCTTTCAGGTATCCATGAAACATGGTATTTATATTAAAAATAGAGAATGAGTTCTTCAAACTATAGAGCGGAAATCTGAACTTAACACATGAGAAAAATTGAACTTGTTCTACATTCTTCACATAGGTATTTATAGAGAAATTATACAACTATTTTAAGGAGAAAAATAAGTTACAACAAAACACGTAGGCAGGCAAGTATGCAGAATTCTTGTCCTTGGTTGCTTGGAAACATAAATCTATGGTAATGGCTGTTGGATTCAGTTTGCATAGGTGGCAAATGAACTCCGTGGCCTCAGGAAACTGCTTCGGATCCCATCATTAAGAAACGTGTACAGAATAGAGTCCTGTTTGCCTTAGGTTTCTATGTTTGACTTCCCTTTGACCAAAGTCTTCCTTGTTGATCTAGGCCAGATGAATAGGATATGATCCATGCCTTGATGTCTTCCAAGCTACCCATGTAGTCATTTTCCCCTCTTGACACCTGGAACCTACAAAAGAGTGAAAGTAGTTGCGAAACAGCTGATTAGCTATAGAAAGTGGCTGCGTTCCATAGCTAAAAGACAAAAACTTATTCAAATAGTAAACATAAAAGTATAACATGTAAATCACTAAAATATACTCCTTGAGGCAATGGATAATTGTTTTTGATGATAAGGATGCATTTTTCATGGAAAAACAAAGAACGAAGGATGAGAAATGTTGCTAAGGTAAAGGCAGTTTTGGAGCTCAACAATTCCATTGATGAAACATCACACATCTCTTTCAAGTAGATCTCGGTCCTGGAAATAGAATTATTTGTTGGCTTAGGGGGTCCTGACCCAGGTTCAGAGTTAGTTGCACCAACCAATAAATCCCTACACTACTGGCCCTTTCAACAACGACCCGTGTAGCACAGGTTGCAGTTTCACCTGAAGTAATATGGGGGGATGCTAGAACCAAGTTTTTGTATCCAGAGACTAGTGTGATGTACTTTAGAGCCTTAGATCTGCCTTCATGCAGATGGATACTCTTTTAGGGCACACTGCTGCAAATCTTTCAAAATGGCCTTTAAACCTTTGCAAATGCCTATGATCAGTCTTTGTGAACCCTTACTGGTCAATATATCTACTTACATGCATCAAAAGGAAATCCTAAATTAGGTTTCACACATATTTACTTAAGTTATTAATAAACATTAGAGAATTCATCAGATTCTTTGTGAAATTACATAAACATGCTTGTGTACATCACTTAACAGTTATTCAACAGATTCATGCAATATTCAATCGATATTCCATAAAAAACATTATTCATAGGAAGCATATATCATTAACAAAAATAGAGATAAAACAAATATACACAAGAATTCTTTGGTAACTTTCTTTATTGATCTTTAGTTCAGATTTACAGACTCAAAACTAGCCTAAGCACTCAGCTGCAGGGGTCCATGCACACAACTACGGACTCTCCCTAGGCCTTTGCGCACTCAGCTACAGAGCCTTTCTTCTCCTATTTGGCCCACTTATCCTCACTAGCACTTTTCTTCTATTGACCCATTGCTTATCATTACATCCAATACATGCCTTAGACTCTCTAAGACACACCTATTTATAGCCTTTTACATACAATTCCATGGTCCGAGGACCATGGGTGGATCTCACAACCGATTCAAACTTTACATAAAAAAAGGGGCTAAACCCCTTTGACTCCTAATCATCTGCATGCTCCGCATACACAAATCATGGACACTTTACATTAATTACAAAATTGTATCAAAACATGGTTTATCTTAACCCCAAAACTGACCCAGGGGACCCCATCCCAACATATCTCCACTCTCCCTAGTTGTTTCTAACCTGTTCATGGATGATTTTAAATCTAAAGCATTGGCTTCTTCTCTGCTTTGCCCTAAACTGTGGAAAAGGTTTGTTGATGATACCTTCATCAATTGGCCCCATGGTCGAGACCTTTTAGATTCCTTTCTTTTGCATCTTAACAATCAATTTAGTTATATTAACTTCATAATGGAGAATTAAGTTAATGATAGCCTTTTGTTCCTTGATGTTCTTATCTCTAATAAAGGAGATGGTTCATTTTCGCATAATGTTTTTTGTAAAAAAACTAATTGAGCAATACCTTCATGCAAGTTCTCATCATCATCCGACTCAAAACTCTGGCATCCTCAACATGCTAGCTACCCGAGATTTAAGGATATATTATGAAAGTCACATTGAAGAAGAAAAATCCCATCTCCTAATTTTTTTTGAAAATAATGGCTATTGCAAGCCCCTAGGTCTCAAGGATTTCCAAAAAGCTAGCTTAGGACCTTGGCATAAAAAGGATTCCAAGGATTTGGTTAACTGTGTGCATATTCCTTTCATTCTTGGTACCACTAATAAGATTGCTTGTATTCTTAAGAAAAATAAATTTCATACCACCTTTAAGCCTCTTAACACCATCCATAACTCCCTGAGATCAGTCAAAGACCGTGTGGACCCTAAGGATTCTAAGGGTGTTTACTTAATCCCTTGATCCTGTAGAACACACTACATAGGATAAACATGCTGATTGATCAAGTAAAGGATTCAAGAGCACGCAACAGACATCAAGCATAATCGATCTCACTCGTTGGCCTTAGTAGAACATGCAGAAAAGACTTGTCATCACATTTGTATTGAAGAATCCCTGGTCATTGCAAAGATTGATCACTTCCACCTTAGGAAGTTAAGGGATGCTATAGAAATTGAGAAACATGCTAGCAATATGAATAGGGATGAGAGGTGGAAGATAGGGAACAATTGGATTATTGCTCTTTCTTCTTAGTGTCCTCTTTTTTTTTAATAAATTTCTCATATTCTTTTGATTAATTATTAGTTTGTTGATTTGATTGATTGTTGTGATATTTTTATTCTTTTGATTAATTATTAGTTTGTTGATTTGATTGATTGTTGTGATATTTTTATTCTTTTGTAACTTATTTGTTGTTATATATTTTTTAGAGGTTTTATTTTTTATGTTGGTTCTATCTTTTTTATATATACTTTGTTGAAATTATATTATATTCTATTCACATGATTTTGTTTGTTTTATTATTATAAGTTTTTGGTATTTCTAGTTTAATCATTCTTTTTTTTTTTGAATTTATACGTAATATAATTCCAAATTTTCTATTTTTATTATTTTATATTTTTTAATTTTTATTCTAGTTTATTTTATTTTATTTTATTTAATATCTTTTATTAATTAATTATTTTTTGTTAGTTTGTTGGAATGTTCATTTTTATAATTTTTCTTATTGATTATATGAATACCGTATTTAATGTCTTATTAACTTGACCATTTTTAGTTTATTCTTTTTAGTAATGGGTACTTTTACTATTTTTACATTTATTTTTTTCTAATTTCTAATTATATATATATATATATATATATATATATTATAGTAATATCTAACATTATTCTTTTTGTTTTTATTTTTTATTTCTAACATCTATATCAATTTTTTTCCATTATAGTAGATAGTTTTTTGACTTTTTCATTGAATTGACTCTCTAATGTATTATTTTGGAATTGTTTGGAGCATCTCAACGCTATTTATTTTCCTTGTTAGATCTATTCCTCCATATTTGTCATGATGATGAACCCCAGTGGTGGGTTTGAAACGTTGGCACCAAATAACTAATATGTGATTATTCCGAAAGAACTTTTCAATCATTATGAATCACAAAAGTTTGATTTCCCAAAGATTCTAAATCGTTTAAGAGCTTTAATTGGTTGTGGCCTAGTTGAATTTTTTAAAGAAACCATTACATGGTGTCACACTAAGCAAAGACCAATTTTTTTTTGAAATGTATATCAAGTATGTTTCTATTACATCAATGGTTTTATTATGGATTATGCATTATTGTTTATCAAATGGAATTGTTTCAAACCTAGGAATGGTAAATTTGATAGGATATGGTTCAAAATCAAGAATAATAAATTTGTTAATTAGTTACAAATGAAATAATGGAAAACTAGATATGTATTATGTCTACAAACAATTTCTCTTACTCTATATTTATGGGCAATTTAAAAGAAGTGATTGTGAAAAAGAAATGCATGGATCTACGTGTTGATGTCAATATCTTAGGATAACTTCTTGTAGGAAAATAAATGTTGTAATATATTGAAAACAATTGCAAACTGAGATTATTAGCACGGTAAATAATGGTGTCTACAAGTGAGGGAAGCAATATATCCCTTAAGTACATTGTTATTACCTAAGTCTTCCATAACCCATTTTCAATAATTTGCTAAGTACAATATATATCGAGCATGTAGAGTTAATAGACAAATAATAAAATATATTCTCTTTTATGAATCCTACAAGAGAAATAAATTGTCTCACTCAGCAAGAAGTATGGCAAAGACTAACCCTTCACTTCTCTTCTTGTGGGTTAACTAATTTTCTACTTGCCACTATCTCTAACCATTCTCTCGTGCAACTAGCAACCAACAATATATAGGGGCATGCTCCTTAGAAACTCATGTTTTCAGTCACTTCCAATGCCTAGTATAGGCCAGATGCAGATATCAACAAATGAATATGTATGTAATAGAGGACGTTTCTAGACCTCTAGAAGTGAGATTGTCGATAACCAAATCAAAGTTCCTAATGGTTACATCAATAGAAACTATACAATACAAACTGTTATAAATGCCACAACCTTGGTCATATAGAATGTGATTGTAGAATTAGCTTGAGACAGTCTCCTAAATAAATCAAGGAAGATATTTCTACAAGGCATAAACAAAAATACACCAAGGTGTGGAGAATAAAAAAATAAAAGCCAAAGGTTAAAAATCATGAAATAGCCTTGATTACTCAAGTATCCACCATATAAATAAGTTGACTATTGATGCAATATACTACTTTGAGTGTGTCATCTATAAGAATCCACAATGGAAAATATTGAGGGCTGCATGAATGAATGTATGGAGAATAGAGAAGACAACCTTCCAAATGTTAGAGATATGGGTTCACCAACGAATCAAGTGTAGTATACATTATGTTCTAGTAACAAGTGAAATTATTGCATCATGTTTTGTAATACAAACTAAGTAGCTTATCACAAAGATAACTATAAAGTAGAAAGATTGATTGAAAGGTGCTACTCGTGGGTCACAGTTTCTTGTATTTCATAAAGATTTTATTAGTGACTATTCTCAAGGTTCTAATTTTGGTGTTGTGATGGATAATATTTACTTTAAGGGTTTCAAGGAGTTTTATAAATACTTTGCTTATATTATTGATGTACTTGGACCAAGAGTAAAGAGGATAGTAGTTGTAACTACAAAATATAAAGTGTTGAGGAATCTAGGGTGGTAGTGTAAGGGCGATTTCTCTTATTATGATAATTTCTTGTGAAAACCTTTTACTTTTCTAGATTAGGTTATTCTTTAGCTATATTATTATTGTGTTCTCTTTATCAAAAAATACCAAAAAATAATAAGCAATGAGACAGAAGAAACAAGATATAAGCGATCATCCATGGCAAAAATCTCTCCAATATTGAGAGGAAAACCAACCGAATTATTCTTCTTATAGAATCTCCAATTGATGAATTCCAAGACCAAGACCCTTGACCTAAGAACCTCTCCAAGACCAAGTCACAATGCTTCCATGAATATGTCTTCTTCCTCTTGAAGTCAACGATGGTAAAACTATCTTCTACACCACTATTCTTGGTTTCTTATGAAATTCTACCTCTTACCACATACCTACAATCTTTGGCCTACCTGTAATTACCACGATGTCACACGTGTGTACTTGATGGGGGTAGATTTATAAGATTTTTATCCTTCACTATACTGGTACACTTATCTTCATGACTTTGGCTTGTAATGATGCTTCCTTCTTGACACCTTATCTCATCTTGTTTAAGAATTGTTGTAACCCTACTATTATAGCCCTAGTTGCAACCACACCCATGAGTAGAGGGACCAAAAAACAACACTAGAAACCTTCGATATTATTCTCCTTCTCTTCACTACTTAAGAGGATTTCTCCCTTCCTTATCTCGCACTTCTTCTTCATAAACAATTTATTGGTGTATACCAAGAAAGGTTGAGTCCTCCTTTATTTCGATGTCATGAATTTAATATTCTTTGTTATGGAGTCTTGATCCTTGGGACTTTCTTCATGGAATCATGTCAGTGATTTCATCATTCCCTTCATCAGAAATTGATTCATTAGTCCATATCTTGCCTTCATACCTTGCTACTTTCTTCACATCATGTTTCCTTCAGGATCTTCCATCATTCCACATGAGTATGAGTTGTAGATAACATCCACACTTATCTTTAGGTATCCCTTTATTAGCCCATCTAGATGTTGTTCAAAAATCAGAAATGGACATCAAATAAAAAATTACCTTTTGTGATGGCCCTTCATCATGAGTTTTTCTTGTTGCAACATCAACATCCTACATTCATATTGACACATCTCCAAGATATTCATTTGTCAAGGGTCTTATTTCTTTTTAGACTTTTCCAAGGTCTTCATATCTTTCCCATGGAGATATCATAGTCAATTATTTTAGTCATAGGATGTTGATTTCCTTCTTCGTAGTTGCATTTCACGATCTCTTCCTTTCTCTTTATTCACATATTACTTCCCAAGGGATGAGCCTTGGTATTGCAACAAGAATGATGCAACTCCGAAGGCTACCAAATTTAATTATCAAACTGGGGTTTGTACAAACTTAAGAGGTATCAACACTATATGTGTGGCATACAATGTGTCCTTCCTTTGCTTTCATGATGTAATGGAGTGCATGTACTGAAGCCAAATCCTAAACTGATTGCAGAAAATGAAATGTTCGAAATGGAACGTTAACATATTGCAAGAAATAAAGTACAAGGAAAGAGACTAAAATCAAATGCTAAAACTCACCATTTTCTAACTAACTGCTACTAGGATTTTCTTCAAAAGAATGCTAAGTTAACATGTATGCAATCCTATTGTCCTAAGAATGTAGATTCAAACCATCAAACTTTCCACTGCTGTGCATGTAAATGAATAAAATAAATATTTTTTTCTTTCTATCTTTTT
This sequence comes from Pinus tabuliformis, assembly GCA_031772625.1. Classification (NCBI taxonomy): domain Eukaryota; kingdom Viridiplantae; phylum Streptophyta; class Pinopsida; order Pinales; family Pinaceae; genus Pinus; species Pinus tabuliformis. Next base: position 851,167,916 of record CM062820.1, on the reverse strand, counting down.
TTATGTGAGAGTGTGAAAGCTAATCTCTTTTGGTGATGTCGCAGGTGGCTTGGATATGATGGTGAATGGTCAGAATGCTTGGGAGATAAGTAGGGACCCTTTGCTAGCTTCCTAGAGGCTTTTTCCTCAATTCGGCCTCAAAACAGGGTTTTTCTACAGGATGCTATAGGATTTCCTACAGGTTGTCCTTAAAACCTATAGGATTCCTTGAAAACCTACAGGATACAACCGAGAGCAAAAGGATGGATGTTGAAGGTGATGGAAAGCTTAGGGAAGCTAGTTGGTGGATGGAATGAGGCAAGGGAGTGACTAGGACCACTTTAGAACTCAAAACCAAAGTTGGGAGATGGATGGATTTGCTCAAAAATCTTGGAGAAGTTTCCTTGTGAAATGATGAAATTGGTGAGGGTTTAGTGAAAGAAAGTGAGGACCATGGGTGGATGAAGTTGGGATGAGGTTGCTGACTATGAAATCTCTCTATACTCCTGAAACACCTGCACTGCATCAAACATTGACATTTACCCAAAAATCATGCAAACAAGAAGAATTTCAATTATCTAAAGGAAAAAAAATTTCATGAGCTAGCTATCTACTTCATGCATGAGGAAAACTTTGTAGAATGATATAAAACATTGATGAGATCTAATGTAAGACTGAAGATAGAAGAAATGGAAATCAAATCCTACCCTTGAAAACTAGAAAAATTCTGACCTAAGTGTGGATCAAGAGGGTTAAAATGGTCTTGATGGCATGGAGGTCAAGTAGAGGCCTAATCCCAGCTTCAATGATGTTTTTTTTGAATTCGGGCTCAAAACAAGATTTCCTACAGGATGCCACAGTGATTTACTACAAGATGTACATATTTACTATAATTCATCGAATGGCCAAGAGTATCAAATCCAAATTGGATGGGAAATTTTTTGATATTAACTAGGATTTCTTAGGTCTCCATTCCAAGTGGAATCACTCAAAAAGACCTCTATAAATCCATGCAAAAAAAAATAGAAAAAATTTACTAGTCGAAAATCTAAAAATTTGAGAACTAGTGAGCTAGTAAATCTAAAAAATGCCTAACCTAATCAAGTGAAAATGCAGTGGGGTAGTTTTTGTTATGAACTATAATGTTTTTTTATCTAATTCAAGTGTAACCAACTCGATTGAATCTAGTTAGCATGCTCTAAAAAATAGCATAAATTTACTGTTCTTTGCTAAAAAGGAGTTCCAGAAATCTAAATTTAGGAATAAGAATACTAATCCAACCAGCTCAATGATTACTATGAACTTACAAAGCTTTTACAAGGATGAAATAATGCTTGTGATCCTACAAAATAAATTTCATTAACCATTTAACTCAATCATACAACAAGAAATCATTAATACTAAATGTAGAAGTAGAAAGAAATAAAAACTAGAGATGCATGTGATTAAGCAGTGAAAAGAAGGAAAGAAAATGATTCAAAAGGGCTTTGAGGCTCCTAGGATGGCAAAGACAAAGGAAAATCAGAGACCTATGGAGGAGAACAAGATTTAGAAGCTGAACATCACACCAATATTCATTATTTTCATCAATAGAATTACATCCCTGCAAGAAAATACAATGGAGCTGCAAAAACATGAGTTCTCTCCACATGAACACTAATGAAAATATCCAGAGGAAAATTCGACTTAGTAATTATACAAAATGATTAGGAATCATTCCCCATGAATGGAGGAAGCTTTCCCCACCAAAATCCCTTGATTAATGGATCTGGTCCCTTGATTTGTGGAACACATTCCTAGATTTTCTCAATCATTGAAGTTCCACAATCTGTGCCATAATTCCATAATATCTTATTGATTTATTATTTATTATTGATCCACCTATAATAGGGAACAAATCCCTAAATTATCTCCTCCTCCAAATATTCATAATCTGCCCAATATTCTTATAATATTCCACAAAATAAATAATATTAGGCACAAATATCCAATTATCCATAAACCTTCCTAATGAATATGTTAAAGTTAAAAATAAATTATCTAATGTAGAAAGAGAGGTTTAATGTGCTGAAGGATGGTCATAGGCCTTAATTTATGTTTTAATTTAGAGGCACGGGTCTTAATTTATTTCTAATTTAGAGGCCCATCATACACCCCTGCTAAAAGTGTTGCTCATCCTCTGAGCAACTTAGTGACCTCATTGTGCCTCATCCATGGCCTTGGTGGCCTCTCTCTTGTGCATTAAGAATATTGACTGCAAGTTCTGCAAGGACAAGCCCAAAAACATATTTGTGCAACGAAAAATCATTGTTTCTTGAGACCATTAGCTTTCTTTGTTTCCCTTATTCAAGATGAGTTCTTGAATATTTTTCAGTTTAGCAAGGTCTTCCATATCCTTATCAACCTTCTGCTACCTTGTTCCACCATTTGGACACCTTTAACACCTTCAAAATGCATTTAGATGAGAACTAGGACATCCTATAGTAATTCTTGTCAAAACTACAAGAAACCTACAAGAAACCCTGTTAAAACTACAAGAAACTATTTTTGAGCATAAATGATAGTCTGAGCCTAGGACAGGCCCTCAACTTGACTCTCATGCCTTTCTCTCATTTCTATAACATATTTTAGGCCTTGGACAAAAGCTAGAAAGAGATTAGAGACCTCTTGGAAAGCCTCTTTTCATCACCGCCATTTGAGTTCTATTTTGATGGTGGATGCCTCATTTCCTTTTTTTGTCTTCTTCTTATCCCTTGTGGCCTAGATGATTGCCTAATGGCCTTGGAGTTCTATGTTTTGATTAGGTCTCTCTTAGGCAATGTCATTTTGGGTTTTAGCATAATTATTTTCTTTTCTTCCATCTTGTAGCAACATTATGCCTTCATGTAGTAGTCATTCCTTCTTCCTCTAGAGTCTTCTAACTGTATGGGAGTGATGAAAAATGATGAAGAGGGATTGGATGATGATGATAGGGCTCAAAGGGAGTAGTGTAGGTTTGTGAAAATGGATAGGATGCTCTTTTTGTTTTTTTTGAAGAATGAAATGGGATGGATGGATGATGAATAAATAGTGAATATGAAGTGGATGGAGGGCTTGGAGTGCTGTGGTGACTTGGCCTTTGCAAAAATTTCTTCTTTTAACTGTTATCCTCATTCCTTGAAATCATCACCCTTCATAATTTGACTTTTCAACATTTCATGAGTGAAGAAGTGAGTTGAAATTAACTAGTTGAAGACGGCTGAAACTATTGACCCATCCTTAGCTTATAAAACCTCATCTCTCATGCATTAACAACAAATTTCTAACTATAATATGCTCAAGAGAAGAGGTCAAGAATATTGCATACCTATACCTACCTGATGGTTGTTGGAGAGACCTACATGTTGCTGCTGAGTTGTTGTTGATGTGCAGGTGTTAGATGGTGATACTGATGATCTTGATGCTGCAGCTAAGCTTTGGAGGAGCTTCTTTAACCTTTGGATCTCCATGCTGAAGCTGGCTGCAAATCTCTAGCTACTTCATCATCATATCCCCTCAAATTTTCAAAGAAACCAATCCAATTGTGCCTTGTGAATATCTCTAGTACAGGAGGGTGCTGATGAATCCTCACTATGTTGATGGGTTCCCCCTATCATTTTTTCTGATGGATGGAGGTTTGTATAGGTCTGATACCAAATTTAAAAAATTTTGTGTATACAATTCCCTTATGCTACAATCAATTTCATTAAACTAGAAGGGATTTTTATGTTCCTTTCACTTGGAAAAATGTGGGGAAATGTAGATCCTACCTCTTAAACACTGTTTGATGAAGCCAACCTCTATTTTTCCCTTTTAAAACTGCTCACTACCAATCCTGTAGGTGTTGTTATATATCCTGTGGGATCTCAAGGAATCCTATAGGTTTTCAGGATGACTACTTGTTTCTTCCATATCTCCTAAACGGTAGAATGGATTGACCTGAAACTTTCTGAGCATGTTTCCATCATCATTATGCACCTCCCCATAAAAAAATTTTGGTCAATGGATGCATGAATCTCAAGAAGAACTAAAAATGGCTAAAGGTGATGGAGGCTGATTTCTTGGAAACTATACCTTGGAATTTTTTGAAATTTTTTGGGAATTTTACCATCATCCATATGCATCTCCCATGAAACATCTTTTTAAATGGATGCACGGGTATCGAGAAAAATGCAAAAATGGCTGTAGGTGAGGAGGCTGATTTTTTGAAAACTGTGCACTAGAATTTTCTGAAAGTTCTTGAGCATGTTACCACCATCCATATGCATCTCCCCCTAAAACAACTTGGAAAATGGATGCATGGTTTTCAAGTTATGGCAAAAATAAATTTCTTCTCTATGTATTTGTGTATATTGTAGTAAAACAGAGCATGCTGTAGTTTTGTAGGACAGCAAGCAGACTGAATGGTAGAAGCTTGAGAATGATGGGTGGATGGTGAAAATATAGGAGGATGTTGGATTGGGATGGCCTTGGCCTTGCCTTGTTGGAGCATTTTAACAAAGGAGGAGAAAGTCAAAATTTGACTTCTTTTGACTAGGTTTGACCTATTTTTTTCTTTTCTTTTGGTGACAACTTGTTTTTATTCCTCGTAGATGTTGGAGAGCACCTACATTCATCACAGAGATACATGGAGCAAGGATTTTTTTATTTTTTCCTTTTTTTTCTTCTAGGCCTACTAGCCGCCTCAAGGAGGTTTTCAACTAGTAGGTTTTCCTAAGCGCCTCAAAGGAGGTTTTCACCTAGGATCCTTTTTTTTCCCCAACCCATTAACCACCTCATTGGGGTTTTCAATCAATGAGCTAATCTGAGGTGCCTCCAAGGAGGTTTTCACCTAAGATTTTTAGTTTTTCTCTTTTTTCATCAATTTTTTTTTTCTACCCTACCCTACTTGGAAAACAAAATCACATTCAAGTATAAGAATACTTCCAATGGAGCCATGTGCACATCAAGATGACTGGAAAAATGATGTGGAGCCTTGAAATGTATGCTTTGACATGTACCTAGATTTGAGTGATCAAATGCTTTTACTTTGATGATATCAAGAACAATTGAAGAAGAGAGTATTGCTGCAACTTAGTGACTGTCTAGAACCATATTTCAATATAGTTGGGATGCCTCTGGTCCACTTGCTAATTTGGATCATCTTGGATGTCTTCTTCTACCATGACCTTCAATTTTTCTTATTTTTGTTGATTGATCTCTTGAATACATGGAGGATTTGATAGTAACCATGAGGGATCTTTCACAATCTCTGATTTTGATGTCTACTCTTTATCAAGTGTAGCCCATGATTCTTTGATCTTCTCTTTCGAATATTCTTTTTCTGGAGGTGGTCCTTCAATGATATCAAGGTAATATCTTTTTTGCAATACTCTTCCTGAGCTATGGTGAATACCATGATCTAAAGAGGATATGTTTGGAAGTGTTGTACCTCAGCATGGTAAGTGGGCTGAGCTACTTCGATGTGTGGGTTTGGAAATGGTGGCACAAGTAGTTGAGTGGGAGTTTATATTTGAGATGGATGTGGATGGGGTTGTGGTTGTGGTGGAGGTGAATGGTAAGGATAACATTGAGTTTTGTATGGAGGATATTGAGGAAAACATTGAGGATATTATGGATGGCTCCCATAATATCCTTGCAAACCTTGTTGCCAAGATTGGTTTTGGGGTTGAAATGGCCAGTGTTTCCAAGGAAAGGGTGTGTTCCAATTAATTTGAGGTGGATGTGCATAAGCTTGAAATTGTGAATTAGGCTCTTGCATCATATCAGGCTGAATAGGCTGCCATGGTCCTCTTGGAGCTACATAACATTGCTGCATTGATAATTGACCTCTTGGTGAACTTCCTTCAACCTTGGTAATGAGGAGCAACATTTAACATCATGTGATTCTGCATGTACAACACAAACATCTTATTTTTGCTCATTTTGTATTCATAAAATTTCTACTTGTTTGGTTAGATTGCTAAGAATTTCCAATTTCCATGTTTAGCTTGACTTACTAATCTTGATGTTTATTGACTTACTCTTGCCTTTCCTCTTGATATGTGTTTTCACGTTTCACAAATTTCATCAAATGATAATTGGTATACATCACCTCTGCTTATGAGATTAAGGAGATCAATCCATCCATCCTTAATTGTTCTAAGTAAGAGGGTTTTTAGTGTGTCGGATCCTAAATGATGTAATTTTTCCCTCTTAAAATTATACATGAACCTCTCTATTAGATCCTCAAGGCTCTCATCTTCTCTTTGATTCATTCTAAATATTTCTTCTTTAAGATCATGATCATTATATTTTTCTAGAAATATATTTTTCATATCGTTCCATGATCTTATTGAATTAGTCCCTAAACTCATGAACCATTTAAGAGCTCTATCCTTCAATATTGCCAAAAACAATCTCAGTTTTTGAGTTTTTAATAAGTAACAATAAGATCTACAATTAATTTCAAATTCAAAGAAAAAGGTTTCTGAATCCTCTGACCTTAGACCATGAAATTTTGGAAGAAACAGTGGAGGGATGTTCTTCATGTGCACACTACCATCAGTATCTTGAATGGGAAATCTGAGATGATCTTCCTCATTGTCATCATCTCCATCCATTTCTTGTGCATTCTTTGCCATATTCTTCTTATACCTACAAAAGTGAATGGTGATGTGGCTCTTACTGCACCACGTGATCAAATGGGGGTGGTTAGTATTGGATTTTTTATTTTTTTTATTTTTTTATGATTGAATGAAAACACTAATGCAATGCACTTTTCTATTTTTGAAATGAAATATGCCTAATGCAATTATGTTTTGTTTTTGCAAAATGTAAAAGAATTGAATCAACTAGGGAAGAAAACAATACATACTTTCACACCTCCCTGACAATGCCACCAAAATGTGATGAGCCTCGATATTGCAACAAGAATGCTACAAATCCTAAGGCTACCAACTTTAATTATCAACCTTGGTTTCGTACAAACTTAAGAGGTATCAACACTATATGTTTTGCATACAATGTGTCCATTCTTTGCTATCATGATGTAATGGAGTGCATGTATTGAAGCTAAATCCTAAACTAATTTTAGAATATGAAATGTTTGAAATGGAACCTTAACCTATTGCAAGAAAGAAAGTACACGGAAAGAGACTGAAATCAAATGCTAAAACACACCATTTTCTAACTAACTGCTAATAGGATTTGCATCAAACGAATGCTAAGTTAACATGTATGCAATCCTATTGTCCTAAGCATGCAGATTCAAATCATCAAACCTTCTATTGTTGTGCATGTAAATGAATAAAATAAATCTATTTTACTTTTTGTCTTTTTTTTTATGTGAGTGTGAAAGCTAATCTCTTTTGGTGATGTGGCAGGTGGCTTGGAGATGATGTCGAATGGTCAGAAGGCTTGGGAGACAAGTAGGGACACTTTGCTAGCTTCCTAGAGGATTTTCCCTCAATTCAGCGTCAAAACAGGATTTCCTACTGGATGCTACAAGATTTCCTACAGGTTGTCCTGAAAACCTACAAGATCCCTTGAAAACCTATAGGATATAGCCAAGAGAAAAATGATGGATGTTGAAGGTGATAGAAAGCTTAGGGAAGGTGGTTGGTGGATGGAATGAGGCAAGGGAGTGCCTAGGACCACTTCAGAACACTAAACCAAAGCTGGGAGATGGATGGATTTACTCAAAAATCTTGGAGAAGTTTCCTTGTGAAATGATGAAATTGGTGAGGGTTTAGTGAAAGAAAGCGAGGACCATGGGTGGATGAATTTGGGATGAGGTTGCTGACTATGAAATCTCTCTATACTCCTGAAACACCTGCACTCCATCAAACATTGACATTTACCCAAAAAACATGCAAACAGGAAGAATTTCAATTATCTAAAGGAAACAGAATTTCATGAGTTAGATGTCTACTTCATGCATGAGGAAAAATTTGTAGAATGATGTAAGACATTGATGAGATCTAATGTAAGACTGAAGATATAAGAAATGGAAATCAAATCCTACCCTTGAAAACTAGCAAAACGTTGACCTAAGTGTGGATCAAGAAAGCTAAAATGGTCTTGATGGCATGGAGGTCAAGTAGAGGACTAATCCCAACTTCAATGGTGATTTTTCTCAATTGGGCTCAAAACAGGCTTTCCTACAAGATGCTACAATGATTTACTACAAGATGTACAGATTTACTATAATTCATTGAATGTGTTATGCTCTTAACCTGTAAGACGATACTAGCATACCAAATATGCAAATAAATATACGCAGAACATAAAACAATGAGAAATAACAGCAAGTATTTTATTATTCAGAAAGCAATGTTCACTTGCCTCTTCGAGGGGGAAACCTCCAATATAGCTCAGCTCAATACAAAATAAGACATGATGCTCCTCGAGGGGAGTCTCTATCCTTTATATAGGATTCATACATGCAATACCATGGGGAAATACCATGGTTCTTATTAATAGCATCTATCTAATACGATGGCCCATTTTCAACTAACTGTGGTCCCTTCATTAAATGTGGGTTAACCACTTACAATTATTAATATGGGCTTTATTAACTCTTTACTTAACTATAAATATGACTCGATCCTATTACATAAACAATGGGGTTAGGGTGGGACCATAACATGCCCTCCCCCATAAGAATAGCCTTGTCCTCAAGGCTGAAGCTGCGAAACTGCTCAAGAATAGTGGTTGATTCCTAGGTTGCATCTTCCGAAGAGGTGTCTTTCCACTTGACGAGGACTTCCTTGATCATGTGGCCACGCAGGTGCCATTATAGTGTGTCTAGAACCTGTTCAGGTTGGAGCCATATTGACCCTTCTTCATCCAGTTTAGGTAGACTGGTTTGAATTCTGCAATTGTTCCCAATCACTTTCTTGAGGCATGAGACATGGAAAACTGGATGGATTTTTGTAGTGGGTGGCAAAGCTAGCTTGTAGGCAACTTCTCCAATGTGCTGAAGTACTTAATACGGTCCATAGAATTTTGGAGATAGTTTCTAACAACCCTTGTCTTTGAGTGATGTTTGCTTATATGGTTGCAACCTCAAAAATACCTGATTCCCTTCTTGAAATTGGCATTCTGAGCGATGTTGATCTACCTTTTGCTTCATGCGGTTTTGAGCTTGATGAAGATTCTCTCAAAGATGGGCCAGCATGGTTGTGCGGTTCTGTAGGAGTTGATCCACTAGTTGTACCTTCGAGCATCCCTTGATATAAGAAGTAGGGGAAGGAGGGAGTTGACCATAAACTGCTTCATGTGGAGTCATTTTGGTGGTGGCATGATAGTTGGTGTTATACCACCATTCAACTAGAGGTAACCACTGTACCCAAAGATGTTGCTTTTCTGAAGTGAAACACCTAAGGTAGGTTTCCAGACATTTGTTGACTACTTCCGTTTGACCATCAGTTTGTGGATGATAGGAAGTACTGAGTTGTAGCTAGGTACCTTATAGCCGGAAGAGTTCCTGCCAAACGTTACTGGTGAAGACCGGGTCATGATCAGACACAATGGAAGTGGGCATGCCATGCAATTTCAAGATCTGATCCAAGAAAGATTGAGTGACCAAAGTTGGTGTAAAAGGGTGGGGTAGGGTGCAAAAATGAGCATAGTTAGAAAGTCTATCCACAATCACCATGATGACTGACTTGTTTCCTGACTTTGGAAGACCCATTTTGAAATCCATAGAAACCTCCATCCAGATTGATGCTGGGATGGGAAATGGCTGTAATGTGCCTGGTGATTTGACTGTTTCTCCTTTGTGGTGTTGACAGACGTCGCATTCATCTACAAAAGTAAGAATTTCCTTTTTCATGCCTATCCAAAAAAATGATCTTCGAGTGTGAGCATACGTCTTCTGAAAGCTTGAATGTCTTGCAGTGGGAGATGAGTGCAACTCTGCCAAAATGTGGCTTTTGAGGGTGGATGTTGGTGATATTACAACTTTGTCCTTGTAGCGAAGAATCTCATCCTATCACGAGTAGCCCGCTGTGGAATTTGGATCCGCCTGCAATTGAGTAATGAGTTGGGAGAGCCAAGGATGTGAAAACCATTCCTTGCAAGCCTCTTCAATCCATTCTGGAAAGGGAAGGGAAATTGCAAGCAGGGTAATTTCCTCCTCAAATTGGTAGGATAATGCATCTGCTACAATATTTTCATGCCCTTTCTTGTAGATTATCTCATAATCATATCCCAACATTTTAGCGAGCCATTTATTTTGTTGTGGTGAGGATAGGCATTACTCCAAAAAATATTTAAGGCTTTGATGGTCTGTGCGGATTTGGAAACGTCGCCCCAATAAGTATGGTCGCTAGGTATCTACTGCATGTAAGATGGCCATCATCTCCTCCTCATAGGTAGATTGTCCTAGATTCTTCCCAATTAGTTTTTGGCTCATGAAGGCTAAGGGTCGACCTTCCTGCATTAAGACCACCCCAATACCTGTACCCGAAGCATCACATTCAATCACAAAAGATTTGGTGAATTCGGGTAGTGCTAAGACTGGAGTGGAACACATGGCATTTTTGAGAGCTGTAAAGGCCTGTTGTGCTTCATCATTCCAGAGGAATGAATTTTTGTTGAGGAGTTGAGTGAGGGGCCTTGCAATGCGACCATAATTGCGACCAATCCTACATTGCCTGGATCTTTTTGGGGTCCACCCTGACACCTTCACGCCCCACAATGTGGTCCAAATACTCAACTTCTTCCATGCCAAAAGAACACTTGGACATCTTCACAAATAATTTATGCTTGCGGAGCAGTTTGCAAGAGCAGATCTACATGCTGAAGATGTGCGGCCCAAGTGTGACTGTAGATGAGGATGTCATCAAAGAAAACAAGGACAAATTTTCTGAGATATGGTTTGAGCAGGTGGTTCATAAGGCTATGAAAAGTGGATGGGGAATTACAAAGACCAAATGGAATGGCTAGGAACTCATAATGGCCTTCATGAGTTCAGAAAGCAGTCTTTGGAGTGTCGACTTCTTTCATGCAAATTTGGTGGTAGCCTGAGCGAAGATCAAGCTTAGTCAAGAATTGAGCCCCATTTCGTTCATCCAACAAATCATCAACAATAGGGATGGGAAATTTATCTTTGACTTTCAACTTATTAAGGGCCCTGAAGTCTGGACACACACGCCATTCCCCATCTTTCTTGAGCACCATGACCACCGATGATGAATAAGGAATAATGCTGGGACGAATGATGCCTACTTCCAAAAGTTCCTTGATTATTTTTTCTATTTCATTCTTTTGGGCGAATGGATATCTATATGGGCACACATTTGGTGGTTGGGCCCTTGGGACCAAAGTGATGCTATGATCATGTTCCCCTCTTGAGGGTGGAAGCTCATGAGGCTTGTCAAAGACTAGCAGATGGTTATTTAAGATCTGTTGCATCTCAGCATGAATATGAAGAGAATTGGGTTTGAAGGCCTGGATGGCATTAAATTGAGCTATAACTCCATGGTGTCCCTTTTTTAACAAATTTTCCATCTGATGTGAGCTGATGATAGAGGGAGCTCCCGCCTGGAGTCCACGGAGGGTATGTGTATGGTTGTTCTGCTTAAAGCTCATATATAACTCCTGGAAATCCATTGCAATTGGGCCAAGTGTGCGAAGCCATTCAACACCAAGGACAATGTTGCACCCTCCCATGTGTATGGAAAACATGTGGATCTTTAGCTGATAATCCCCCATTTGAAGTTTGACATTTTCATAGCAGCCTTCACATTTCATTGTTCCCCCATCAGCAATTTGGACCTGGAAGTTAGAAACTGCTCAGACAAAACAATGCATTGCTTCCACGACTCTTTGATAGATAAAATTATGTGTAATTCCACTATCAATCAAGTCTACTACTGGGCGATGCTTAATAAAACCTTTGATTTTGAGAGTTTGAGGCGAAGAAATCCCTGCCAAAGCATGCAGCGAGATAACTGGTTCTTTAAGTACATTGTCCTGCTAGTTGTCCTCTTCTTCCTCCTCTGGTTCCTCAAGTGGTGGGGCTTCCTCTAATGAACTATAATCAGTAGCATCAATTTGAAAGAATTTGGGATCCTTTCATTTATGCTCGAGGGAGTATTTCTCATCACAGTAGTAACATAATCCTTGCTTTCTTCTTTCCGCCATTTTTGCTGGTGACACCTTTTGAACCTTGAGTGTTTCGGTAGTGCTTTGAGCCTGTGGGGGGTGACCTTTGGCAATGAAATTTGAGCAATTGGACTGGGCCGCTAACACATGTTCTACTTTACGAGCTATCCTGCAAGCCTATAGCCATGAGCTAGGGTGGTGCAGTCGGATGTGGGCTTGTACGGCTTCTTTAAGACCACTAACAAAACATTTTGTGTAGAACTCATCTTGTAGACCTCCAATGCAGAAAGCTAAGGCTTCAAAGGCTGTAATATATTCATCCACTATTCCTGTCTTTCGGAGCTTAGTGAGATGACCCAAAAAGGCAGATTCATGGTCAAAGTGATCCATAAGAGCTTTTTTGAATGTCTCCCAAGTCAAAGGCCTTCCATAGCAACGTTGATGCCATTGCCACAGTTGCCATATTTCATTGTCCAAGCACATGATGCCCACACTAAGCTGATTTGCATTATCCAGGATGTAATTCAGATTGAAATATTGCTCCATTTGTGCTATCCATGTTGCCGGGTGAGAGCCATCAAATTTATACATGTCCAGCTTGGGTGGTTGTGGATGGGATTGTTGGTGGGTGCCAGAGAGGTGAAGTGACTGGCTAGACTCACCCTCACTATTTTCATTACCAATATAGGCCTCCTTGCGTGCCTCCTCCTTGCCATGAAAGAGTGTTGTAAGTGCTGCAACAGCGACCTTGTTTAATGTTGATTCAAGTCTGTCAATCCTCTCATTCACCATAGCTTGAGCTCTAGTTTCTACCATGCACCGATCCGAATTTTTTTGGCAATAACAATTGATTGGTACCACCTTGCTTAGCTCGTCGTCCTGATTATGATGGGCTAAGTCACCAATAAGCACCCCAGGTCTGAACAGAGTTTTACTCTTTGCTTAGGAATACTGTAGTAGCCGAATCCCAGAAATGTCAATGCTGCCAAAAGTCCTATGAAAATTACGCCCAGGTATAGGAACCCACACAACTACTTAGATCTGGATGGTGGATCTAATGGATCTAAGAGATCTAAAAGGCTGATCTAATAGATCTAAATGGCGGAACTGATTACTACTGTGGCTTTGATAGATCCGAATGGCTGTTCTGATAGATCTAAACGACGGAACTGATTTCTTCTACTGCAACCAAAAATCCCACTTACAAGAGCTGATCTAGCAAAGATTATACGTGATCCAGAGATAGAGAAGGGAACTATGGTCTCTAGGAGTGTTAGGTGCTACAGATCACAATATACATAAGGGTCTAACAATAGTACTCGGCTCAATTTTTTAGGGCACTAACCAAGGAGGATCAACCGTACCCTTAGCCGTACAACCCAACTACCCTATCGTACGCGCGAGTAATCTCTCCAGTGCTGTTCTTGGTGTACTGTAGTAGCAAGATGACCGACGATTTATCTATGGCGACATTTCAAGGGAGCTAGGGGGCTTCCGATATACCCAGAGGATACTTGGAAGACAGTCCGTGCATGGTTCTATTTAGTGCACTACTACTTGAAGGGGTACCCACAGGGGTTACAAGGGAGTCCAATAAGTGTTACCACACCTCTTGTATTTCCTGCGTGCATGCCTCCCCAAATCTGCAGGTTTATGCCCTCAATGACAGATCCCGTGGTTTAAAGATGTCGGAACACATCTCTAGCCAAAATTTTTTTTGCTAAAAATTGGATATCCCATCGGCCCTGGAGAGCACTATGATACCACTTGTTATGCTCTTAACCTGCAAGACGATACCAAAATACCAAATATGCAAAGAAATATACCCAGAACATAGAACAATGAGAAATAACAGCAAGTATTTTATTATTCAGAAAGAAATGTTCACTTTCCTCTTCGAGGGGGCAACCTCCAATAGAGCTGAGCTCAATACAAAATAAGACACGATGCTCCTCGAGGGGGTCTCTATCCTTTATATAGGATTCATACATGCAATACCATGGGGAAATACCATGGTTCTTATTAATACCATCTATCTAATACGATGGCTCATTTGCAACTAATAGTGGTCCCTTCATTAAATGTGGGTTAACCACTTACAATTATTAATATGGGCTTTATTGACTCTTAACTATAACTATGACTCGATCCTATTACATAAATAAGGGGGTTAGGGTGGGACCCTAATAGAATGACCAAGAAAATCAATCCAAATTGGATGGGAATTTTTTATTTATTTACTAGGATGTATTTGGTCCCCATTGCAAGTGGAATCACTCAAAAATACGTCTGTTAACCTGAGCAAAAAAATAAAGAAACATTACTAGTCAAAAATCTAGAAATTCGAAAACTAGTGAGCTAGTAAATCTAAAAAATGCCTAACTTAATCAAGTGCAAATGCAGTGGGGTAATTTTCATTATGAACTAGAATGTTTTTTTGATCTAATGCAACTAGAACCAAATCGATTGAAGCTTGTTAGAATGCTCTAAAAAATAGCAGAAATCTATTGTTCTTTGCTAAAAAGAAATTCCAGAAATCTATATTTGGGAATAAGAAGACTAATCCAACTAGCTCAATGATTACTATGAACTTAAAAATCTTTTCCAAGGACGAAATAATGCTTGTGATCTTGCAAAAGAACTTTCATTAACCATTTAACTCAATGCTACAACAAGAAATCATTAATACTAAATGCAGAAGTAGAAAGAAATAAAAACTAGAGATGCATGTGAATAAGCAGTGAAAAGAAGGAAATAAAATGATACAAAAGGGCTCTGAGGCTTCTTGGATGCCCAAGCCCAAGTAAGCTCAATTAACTATGGAGTAGAACAAGATTTAAAAGCTGAAAATAACACCAATCTTCATTATTTTCATCAATAGAATTACATCCCTGCAAGAAAATACAATGGAGCTGCAAAAATACAAGTTCTCTTCAAAAGAATACTAATGAAAATATCTAGAGGAAAATTCAATTTGGTACTTGTAAAAAATGATTAGGAATCATTCCCCATGAATGGAGGAAGATTTACCCACCAAAATCCCTTGATTAGTGGATCTGGTCCCTTGATTAGTGGAACACATTCCTAGATTTTCTCAATCATTGGAGTTCCATAGTCTGTGCCATAATTCCATAATATCTTGTTGATTTATTATTTATTATTGATCTTCTTGTAGTATGGAACAAGTCCCTAAATTATCTCCTCCTCCAAATCTTCATAATCTGCCCAATATTCTCATAATATTCCACAAAAATAAATATTATTAGGCACAAATATCCAATTATTCATAAACCTTCCTAATGAATATATTAAAGTTAAAAATAAATTATCTAATGTAGAAAGAGAGGTTTAATGCGCTAAAGGATGGTCATATGCCTTAATTTATGTTTTAGTTTAGAGGCATGGGCCTAAATTTATTTCTAATTTAGAGGCTCATCACCAGGAATTCCCTATCATAGTTCCTTCATTTTGTCAACCGCCTCATATTCCATATGAGTACATATTGTGTTGATTTAATCTAGTTAATATGTGACCCATGCCTTTATGCATCCTTTTAATGAAAGAGGTCCTTTTCCATTGATCATTCTCATGAGGTAGAGTATGCATCTTTACTATCTTCACCTATGCAATGTCACGACTTCATTAAATACATGCATACATACCTCATCTCTTCCTTTTGTTCATCTAGACTTCCTCTCGCATATTCCTTGATTGAAAGTGCTTCAATCCTCTTGATTTGTTTCACTTCTTTTTCATCATACCATCATTCGATGAATCCCATACAAGTTGGAATTCTCAATGAGACACTTGCTTTTTCTAGTAGGTGTATCTTCTAATGAAGATTCCAATGGAGGATCTTGACCATCCTCATCTTGCAAATGCTCCTTTTCAATAATGTATGATGAGTTATATACTAGATGACTTCCTTCTACCCACAAGTGCTACTTATGCTTCTAATCAAGTTATCAAGGGCTACTTCCTTCTAATGATGCCTATCATAGAATTCTACTTCTGCTATTTTTCAATCTTCTTATGATGATGTCAATGAGATCTTGCTTTAGTTGTATTCTCCTATGATTCCATCTCTTAAAGTGATGCATTGTACCACAATTCTAATGATTATGACCATGATAGCCATATTTTACAAGAATTGAAAAGTACTAGGTGGAAAAGACTTATCTCAGTCGTAGTAGATATTTTTTACTACTTCCTTCTTAGATTTATTCTTTTTAGCTTCCTCCACTTCTTCAATGATATTGACTTCTTCCCTTCCTCTTTTTTGGTTGTCCTTCTTGATTTTGGGACAATCCCTCTTGTAGTTCCCATATTATTGACATCCATAGCATTGAACCTTCACCATATTCTTCTTTCTTCTCTAAGAACCAAATTTCCTAAACTTCCCTTTCCTCTTTGTGATGGAAACATATGCTTGAGTTTGCTCAATTGATCCTACATTAGTTTTTGCCTTCAACCTAGTTTCTTCAATTTTTCATAGTGACCATAGATCATTGAATGTAGTAGCTTCCTTCTTCCCATAAATGCTTGATGTAAAGTTACTCCATTCCTTTGGTAGTGCATTTAGTACTATAGTAGTCATTTCCTTGTCAGACATTATCTCTCCCAACTCTTGTAGTTGGTCCCTTATTTCAGACACCCTCATAAAGTATGAGGCTATTCATTCTTATTTTGATATCTTCATCTTGTAGAGTTCTTGTCTTAATGAGATTACTTCTCCTGCAGTGCTTACGAAGAATAATTCCACAAGTTTTTCATATATTTCTTTTGATGTTTCTAATTTTGATACATAGGGAATGAGGGGATACTTAATGGATTCTATGAGAATACTTTGAGCCCTTCTCCTTTCATGAATTTTTCATGAGCTTGAGCTTATTTCTTTGGAGTTTTAGTGATTGAGCACTTAACATGCTCCATAACTTCATTTTTTATGAGATTCAGGTATGTCCAATTCTTCCATAAAAGAAAGTTTGAAGCCCCAACCAACTTGTTTCTTTCCTTGCAAAAGGAAATTTTGATAGATTAAGATGTAGACATAAGTGTACTTACTTGTGAAGATACTTTTTGATGAAAAAATCTTCCTTGTTTCCTTCTTGATTTTGGTGACAATGTCCTTGCTTTCCTTGGATGAGTGGACATCAAGATGCTTCGCCTTGTAGGTCTTCTTGAATTTGTAGAAGAGGTATGGTATATTGAGGTATTCTTCCTTCAAGATGATGATGTAATCCTTTCCCTTGAAGATGTCTTGGAGATGATGTTATCTTCTTGATGATTTTATGCCTTCGATAATATTCTATAACTTTGGTCCTTTACTGAGATTCCCTTACTTGACTTGTCACCTTATCTCTAATACCATGTGGAGAAATCTAGGGCAGTGGTATAAGTATGATTTCTCTTATTATGATAACTGCTTGTGAAGAATTTCTACTTTTCTAGATTAGGTTCTTCTTTAGCTAGATTATTGTGTTATCTTTATAAAAAAAATACCAAAACATAGTAAGAAATGAGACAAAGGACACAAGATATAGTTGATCAGCTAGGGCCAAAACCTCTCCAATATTGAGAGGAAAACCCATAGAATTCTTCTTCTTATAGAATCTTCAAATTGATGAATTACAAGACCAAGACCCTTGACCTAAGAACCCCTCCAAGGCCAAGTCACAATGCTTCCTTGAATAACTCTTCTTCCTCTTAAAGTCAACAATGGTCAAACTATCTTCTACACCACTGTTCTTGGCTTCTTTGAATTTTAGCATCTTACCACAAACCTGAAATCTTCGACCTACCTGTAATTACCAATATGCCACATGTGTGTACTTGATGGGGCAGATTTATGAGATTTTTCTCCTTTACAATACTTGTACACTTCTCTTTGTGATTTTGGATTGCAACGATTCTTCCTTCTTGACCCTTATCTCATCTTATTCAAGATATTATGTAACCCTGCTATTGTAGCCCTAGTTGCAGTCACACATGTGAGTAGAGGGACCCAAAAACAACACTAGAAACCTTCAATTTTCTTCTCCTTCTCTTCACTACTTAAGAGGATTTCTCCCTTCCTTATCTCACAGTTATTTATTTTTCATAGATTCTTTATTGATGTATACCAATAGAGGCTGAGTCCTCCTATATAGTGATTTCTCCATGCAAATAAGCCAACTTGACATCTTCCTTATGCTGACTAGTCCTTTTGATAGATCAATTTGCTTCTTTTGAGCACCAACTTGATTGTGCACTTGTGACAAGGTCTTGGAGGGTATTTTGACTCTTACAATGACTCAAATAAATATGTAACATGCCCAAGAAGGGTCTCTTATACATGACAAAGAATATTTTTACTTACAGACCACATGAAAATCCCTAGAAGCTCTCAATGGGAGCCTTATTTAAAAAATAAAATTCCCTAAGCATGCAATCCATGTCTCAAGCATAAAAAAAAATAAAAAAAATTACTTTTTTGCTTTACATCAATTGCATAAAATCATAATTACACATCATTATGAAGGCTAAACCTAGTTACATATTTCAACATAAAGTACATGTAGTATTGGGTGCGATAGAGCGATTAGGTTTCACATTGTGATAGAGGTAATGTTTGTAGTCTTTTGTTTGTTATGTTAGTGCCTTGGATGAGAATGAGATCATGAATGAACCCTTGGATATGTAGTGAATAAGAGTTTAGATTATGAGAAAAAATAATTGATTTTATTTAAGACAAATGCATGCACTTTTGTTAATTGAATAACATTATGTGAACAAACTACCTTCCAAATCGTACACATTATTTTTCAACAACTACAACTTGAAAACCTATTGCACTATGTCGATTTAAGAAGGGTTTGATGAAATGCATTAAAATGATTATCTTCCTTCATATGTTTCATAGGATTTCACTCCATTAGATATGGTTTCAAATAGTGGTTACGATTTTAATCCTATGGTTTGAGTTTCAGATGGAGGCTAGGGATTTTCTCTTGTGGATGGGGTTTCAACTAGTGGCAAAGGTTGTCAAGATGAGAAAAAAAATCATTTCACAGTAAACAAATCTAAAACATGCTAGATTTGTTTCTAGCATAATCAAAATCATTGTAAGGTAAAATAAATCTAGTGTAAGGGAAAAACAAAATCATTGCAAAGTAAACCAAAATCTCAAGCACAAGTAATGTAGGGTAAAATAAATCTAGCTTGTGATAGATTTATTTCTAGTATAAACAAAAGAATTGTTGCATAAAACAAATATAGTGCACGCTAGGTTTGTTTCTACCATGAACACAAACATTGTAGTATAAAACAAATCTAGTGTATGCTAAATTTCCATCTAGCACAAAAAATAAGCATTACAAGGTTTTGTAGCGGTTGCAACACCCTCCAAAACTTTTGGCCTACATCTAATTTTGGAGCCTTCGTTGGATTTTTCCTTGATGTTTGCAAGCACTTCGGTTCATCTAGTGAGCCCGTGTTGAGTCTTTGTACCCTCATTGCTTGACCGTTCAACGGTCATATTTTTGCATGATGGTCACAATGTCATGCTTACAAGCATGTTCTGGCTATGCATAAGGTCCGTCTTCATGTGAACAAGTTGTATTCGCTATATAAACATTTGTCACACTCACACATGAAGTTGTATGCACTATTGCACAAGTTTCATCGCAGTCGTTCAATGATCTATCACAAGTGTCGTGCTTGTCGCTCGCACCATCGATCTGTCACACTGAGTGAGTGTTGTCTTGATGGTTCGAGGTGTCTTGTTGTCAAGTCATGTTGAGTGTGCGTTCACAAGGTCATGCATGTACAAAGTCACTCATTCACACACTTAGTCATTCTATTGAATCTATGTCGACTGGACCAACCCCAACAACCGAACCTTCGCTAAGCTACACTACGCAGTTTCAACCCTCAGTGAACATGTACAACTGCCCAGAATTGTGTAGATCTTGAGGCTGCCTCCTAGGCAGTCTGGATTGCATAATCCTAGAATTGACTCAACTGGCTATCACCAGAATAATGGACAATTTTCCCAACAATCCATCTCAATCTATGCTGCTCACAAGTAGCATCAACCAAGCCTCCAACTAGTCAACCGAAGAGTTTGACTGGGCAGTGACCCCGGGTGTCACTCCTCCAAAAAATTATGCAGAAGCTGCCAAGCATGCTCACTTTCACTGACTGAAGAAAATGCGTAGACATGCCAGACAAACACCCTTTCCTATCACTGCACTGCACTAAAAAATTGTGCAGTTTTTCCAGCCAGTCACGCGTCATTCGACCTGTTTCTCCTCCTGAAAACTGCACAATTTTCATGAGAAGTCTCCCAGCTACCCAGCATCCCACTCAACTCAAAAACTGCACAGGGATATCCAGCAAGC
This sequence comes from Pinus tabuliformis, assembly GCA_031772625.1. Classification (NCBI taxonomy): domain Eukaryota; kingdom Viridiplantae; phylum Streptophyta; class Pinopsida; order Pinales; family Pinaceae; genus Pinus; species Pinus tabuliformis. Next base: position 851,147,445 of record CM062820.1, on the reverse strand, counting down.
CAACCTCCCAGCTCTGCGTAGTTTTTTCTAGCAGCCTCCTGCAAGCCGCTGCCAGTTCCCCAGAGAAATTGCACAATTTTTTCCAGCAGCCTCTCGCAGCTTGCTGCCATATCCCTGGATAAATTGTCCAATTTTCACTACTAGTATCCCCCTACTACCTGCACTATCTCCCTGAAAGAATTGTGCAGATCTTCCCTCCAGCTGAGCCAAATCCCGTGGATAGTTACTGCTGATCTGGATTTTCCATTTCAGCCTCCTAGTGACCTCTGCACCATTTTCATGGACAGTGCTCGGAGTCTACATCCCAACCTAAAATGTGCTCCATACAGTTTCAGAGCCTTTTCCTCGCTCCTGGTCACCCACATCCGAAAGCGAAAGACAATGCATCATGGTAGACTAGGAGATTTCTAGATTTGATGTTGTCTCATTATGAGTGATTGCATATACAAGTACATGGATGAGACATGGCACGACGATGAATGGGATGAAAATAGAGCACATCCAAGGAGACTTGTTCATGAACAAATGAACACATGTAGCATGCCAAAGTACAAGCGAAGGAGAGATATGCTGTGCAACATCAAGTGAACATGAAGAACATTGAAGACTCTACACACCTTACCATGTGGAGGTGAAGCTATGATACACCAAGAGAACATCCATCACTCAGCAACACTGCAACTTGACATGCACACCACCAACAGCATGAACATACTAGCTCTACTATGTCGAGTCATGTCTTGAGTCATCTCGCCACATCACTACTGTGGGCCATACTGTTGTAATCAATGTAATGTAATGTGGAAGTTCAAGAGACCCACATGTAAATATGAAGAGTCATGTAAAGTTGAAGAGTCATGTAAATCAAATAGTCATGACGGAAGTCAAATAATCACAAGGGCCACTTTTACCCTTGGGTGTAAATACCCCTCATTTGTACATGAAAAACACTTCTCACCTTGGCTCCTCCCACATAGCCTTGAGAGTTTGTAATATTTTTTTTTTAGGAGTGAGACGTGGATCCAATGGACTGCTATTAGGGTTAGTGATGTAATGGTGTATGAATGTGTCTTGGAACTTCCGCTTAATTCAGAAGGTTGTTAACAAGACAACACATTTTCACACATGTATTGTATTTGTTTGTAAGACAATTCTTTGGACACTTGTAATGTATGTTGTTTTAACCTGTATTAATATGTTGAACCATTTCGGTTGTTTTAGTACATATATGCTATTGGAAATGTGTTGTATCAGTTGTTAATGTTGTCTCGCCCATGTGGGATATCTCACCAGACACTCGAAAAATTCATTCTTGTAAAATTGTTATAAAGTCTATCGCACTTGTGTGGACTATTCCGCTGGGTGTTGTACGTGTTATCTATTCACCTTGTGTTTGTGACTATCACATCCATGTGGACTACTCCATTGGAAGTTGTGCATGTCCTGTTGTGTTGTGTGTCTCTAATAGAGTTGGGACTATTCCCTTTCAACTTGAGACTCACTTCCACCCACTCGCTTTGCAGTGAAAAAACTTTGACACAAGCGACACTAAGCACTCACCAGACACATAAACCTCATTGTTCAAAGAGAAAGTAAACCACTCTCATGTGCTAGCAAGTAAGAACTATAGAATTTTTTAAGATAATGAAAAATGGGCCATCGTACTAGATGGGACTCCTACATCAAACGGTGTGAAGTCTAGTTGGGACATCATATTGGGGAGATCCCCTGAATGTTAGTGGGTCCAACACTGTCAACATTTCTGGCACTAAAGGAGGGTCAGATGGCAAGTTGAACCTGTTACATCTGGTTTGAATCTCTTACCAAATGGATCATACACAATTCATGCTCCCGAGGTGTTTCTCTCATTTCTCCCTTAATCAACTATCAATCCCCGATGATATTCTCGATTACTTGTCCTTGTTAAAGTTTGACAGTGAGGACAGAATGGCCGTAACCAAGAACATTTCTGATTTTCTTCATTTCTACGAATCTCACGAAATCGATAGTGAAGATATTTTTTTCATGCTTTTCTTCCTCACCCTTCTGATTAACAAATTAGCTGCGCACATTCTCTTAATTCTCAAGCTGCTGGCTCAAGTTGCGGTCATGTGCAGGTAGTCTCATTATACAGGCGGAGGAGCAGGAAGGTGAGGACATAATCAATTCCTCTTCTATGTTTCAAAATGGTTCACATAAAAACATTGAGCTTCCATTCTTGATCGATTCTAAATCCGCGAATCTTGGTGAAACATCATGCACAATTATTTCTTTTGATCAACCTCCAATCTTGGGCTATCATCACTCCCATGCTTCCATATGTTGTCATGAACACCCAAGCACATCATATGATCTGTTGTCCTTTCATGTACACTCTAACTCAGATCTGGAATGTGCATCAATCAGAGAAGATGTCTATATCAAAACTTCCATTGTACCTCACTTTGTTATGTGCCCTACCATTCACAGTGCATCTACATGCAGCAAAGATGCTCCTTGTTCGCTTGCTTCTTCATTTGATGAGTTATCTCCTTAATCGGTACCAGGCAGTGAGGATGTCCATGATGAAAACAAACTCAATGCACGTGACTCTTCCCATTTGTCATAATCTTATGCGTTGAATGAAGAAAACTCGTCAAGTCAGATTGCTAAAGCTGGAAAATTTGATGAAGCTTGTGACAGAGATGACTTCCATCCTAAGAGAAATTTTGAAATCAATGAAAACAACCATCCTCAAGCCATACATGATCTGGTTCACATCTCAAAATGCCATTTTTCAATTTTGGAAAGTTCCAGGATGCACCACGGTGTCCAGGCACTTCAACGTCTGTTGATGGTTATGTCAGGACCTCGTGACTTTGGTATGCCCCTCGAAGTGAATCAAATCTGGTTTCTCATGCACAATCTGTCTATCTACATGGTTTCACTCAATGTGGACCCTCGTGTGTGGAGCTGTAACAAGGGTCTTTTTCACCTCTAGTTATCTCACATTACAAGTCAATCCGGGAGCGTTTTGTTATTGTAAAGGACATCTTAATTTGAGGCTATTTGTCAGGATAATGCTTCGTAGTATAGATCTAAAGAATACAAGAGTAAACGGATGCTAATGCTAAATTACTTTTGCATAAAGAAATCACACACGCAGCAACTTCGTCGGTCGAGGGTATGGAATTAGTAACCTATCCCCCTAGAAACTGATGAAGGAGTATGGATCATGATCTGGGAGCATTATAGCGTCTGCTGTATCTCACAACAGTCTTGAACCTCCTCTCATGCCACTTCAATAAACACAAGCGAAAGGAACAACAATAAAACAGAATGAAACAGCAACTTCAGAAATGGAACAGCAGTAAATGGAACGGCAGTAAATGGAACTAAGTCTCGCGAGGTCAACACTTCCAATCCTTGGCACACACTTACATACAAAAAGGAAAGCAATCATTTATACAGGTTTGCAACTTAATCAAATGGAACAGCAAATTATTAAAGACAGGAAACGTCAATCATATATATATCAAATGGAACAACAAATCATTAAAGACAGGAAACGTCAATCATATGTACACGATCTGCAATAGTCACCAACAATCCATTAACCCCAATCACCTGTAGCTGAAATATTCTACTTATGAATTCTGTAATTGATGCAAACAACTCAGATCAACAGTATGCGAAGAATCCTGAAAGTATGATATGAACTTGTTACAGAGATTTATAACAGGAAAGCTACAGATGAATAAATATGAAACAACATGCAACCATAACAGATTAGGAGAAACAAACCACACAAAGCAGAATTGTAATGGTACAATCAGCCAGTGTCCGTTGGAGCCGGGCCCAAAGCTTCCAATGGCGCACTGCCGTAAACTACTTCAGACGCACGGAGAAATTAACACCAAGATATTATATTAACGCATCAATGAGAGTACAAAACTAAGTCTCAGAGAGACTCAATAGTCTGAGTTCAACTGACAATAAAATTCATGAACAGAAAGTTAAAGATACCAAAAGTCATCCCCTAGTTTCCAATGCTACCCTCCTTTTATACAATTAACGGCGGAGTTCACCGGTCGACAAAACGATTGATCGTAGCGATCCCTCAGGATCGAAGATCCTGAGGGATCCGCTAAACTGTTAACGCTTTCCTTTACTCGGCCTGTATTTCCGAACTGGCAGTCCTTCATCTCGTTCCGGACTGATCTTCCTTGATTTACTCGACCTGGTCTGAACCTTATTTAGAATTGGAGGGACAGCCGTTATCTTCTCATCAAATCCTCGTTTTGCATTGCGCCTTTCTGCTTTTACCTTTTCCTGCGTAGAGAAGACAACTGTTAGTGATTGGATCATTTTAGACTCGTTCTCGTTGCATTTTCCCTACTTTATAATAAAGAAAAGATTACAACTATTGCTTAAAACATCACTAAATCATTTATTAAAACATACCTTCCCAATGCTCTACACACCCCCCGACTTACTCTGTTTCATGGCCTCATGAAAACGTTATAATTAACATGGAGAGCAGTAAGAGAATAGGCTGGAGAGGGTACTTCATGGGGGTCTGCAACCATGATAGGCAACCAGATTATCAAAGAAATAATGCAACTGATCTGCAGGCATATCATACAAGGCCTGGTACCCCGGTGCAGGGTGCCAGATAATTGGGCTACGGAACCGATATCCTAACCATGATGGTCCAGCTTGCAGAATGCACTGGCCATAAAAAGGCAATCGTTCAGCAGCCAGCTCAAAGTTCTCATATCTGAAGGGCTCCCTGAGCTGGATGCTTGGGGTGGAAATCCGATAACGGAATTTGGCAGCCTCCAAGGCGGAATCTTTAATAACCAGGAAGTATTCTAAGCTATTTCGGATCAACTCCTCATGCATGGGTCCTAGTAGTTTATAACGCCAGGGTTTCTCATAAGGCTTTTGTGTGATTGCCATAGGCGAACTGGATCTTGAGGCTCAGCCCTGACCCATAGATCTAGGCTGTGCTCCTGCCTCTGAAAGGCATTATAAGCCCTGAGCCATTTTAACTGGTTGACCCCGAATGAAACAAAGGCTTGCAGCTGTATATCCCCCACAAAGGGGCCAGGGTTTAGATCAGTTTCCTGCTCAAGCACCATATTGTGCAAATAAAATTCGCATAATAATCGTTGGACCGTAACCCCATAATGTTTGCAACAATCAATAAAATCATTAACAGTGTTAATCTGAATGGGGGCACCTGCCCTGACAGCTTTTATTTTCAATCTTAAGTATCTTTCAAGGAGGAATAAAGCATAATTCTTTGCGGGGGCCCTGCAAGTCAAAACATCATCATACAACGAACATACAGTGTCCAATTGTTTAATAACAGCATCTAGTCGACGTGTTACCTTAGCAACCTTTTCCTGTTCCTTCTGCCATCCTTCAAAAGCCTGACTCTCCGATTCACTCATGTTTCGCAGCTGCTGTTGCAGTTCTTCATGTTTTTCCAGAGGGATCCTTTGTTCCTCTAACTGCTCAGCCCTCTGCTTCAATTCTTCGTATTTTTCTCGAGGAATCCTCTGCTCAACTTCCTGCTGCAGCTCCTCATATTTCTCTCGAGGGATCATTTGTTCCTGTAGTTGTTCAGCCTCTTGTTGGGCCTGTCTTATTTCGCGGCGCAAGGCCTTGGTTTTTGGATCCCTTTCCCATAATCCCCTGGAGGCAGGAAGATTCGCCTGGACCTTTACATTTCGTCGCTTAATTTTCCCTGAAGGTGGTGTCTCAGTGTGAACTGCTCTATTTTCCCCTTCCTTCTTGACATGTATAAAGGGGTACGGTGGTCCCTCTGTAACTGGGATGTCGCCTTGTGGCTCAGTTTTAATTGGAACGGCAGTTGGTTCTAATGGGCTGTTTGGAATATCAGCCTGCTCCTCTATGTCAATAGGAACGACATTCTGGTGCTCTGTTCCAGATGGAACAGCATTTTGTTCCTCAGTATTAATTGGAACAGCTGCAGGTTTGCTAGCAGAGTATCGACCTACTAGATGCCTATAGGTGCTCTGTCTTCCTCTCTGAGATGACCCAGCTGTATTTGTCCTTCTTTTTCTTCTCACAGTCCTCTTTATTCTCAAACTGGCTTTCAGACTCCGAATTTTCTGCCGAAGCTGGGCTATAATATTCAGCAATTTCTGTTGTTTTCTTCTCAACTTCTTAATTTCTTTTGCCTCGGCTGTGGGCACATGGGCGGCCCTCAGTTCTGCTCCTCTTTCATCGAGGGTTTCTTCTATCATTCGGTGAACGTCCTGTTCCCGACAAACATTTTCATCCCCCCCGCCATCAGCGGGTGGATTTCCTTCTGGTGTTTTGGGAACAGCTTGTTCCTGATTGGTATTCAGATTTTCTTTGTCAATGACAGGGGGGTTTTCTTCCCCTGCCATCCCATCATGCAATTCGTCATGCGTCTCTTCCTCAGAAGGTCCTTCGGGAGGCTCTGCCGGACTGGAGGGTGAAGGATAACCTCTAAGGCTGGCCAAGATGGTGGCCAGCTCTTCTTCCTCCACAGGGTTTTGTGGATGGCTACCCCCCAATTGTTCCATCTCCTTCTCCCGAATTGGCTTCTCGGTAGCTGCCTCTGGATAGCTGGTCTCGGCCGCAGAGTCGTCATCCCTATCTCCTTCTTCAGCTCCTACTTCATTCTCTGTTTGTTCCAGGTTTTCCCCAGGTATTTGTTCTGGCGCTGGAGGGTCCTCTATTATTTCAATCGGCTGGCCTATGTTGGGCTGGATTTTTTCCAGCCTACCTCTTATCTTTGCCAACCGAACTGACTTTCTAGGCCTCCTGGGCTGTTCGGGTGTGCTGACCACCTGTTCTTCCACCTCCACCTTTCTGCGTTTTTCAACCTATTCTTCTGTGCCAGAGGAATACCTTCGCTTTAAGGTAGCACGTCTTTCTGCGGCCAATTCCTTATGTTTTTCTGCATGTCTAGTTGCTTCAGGGGTGCATTTTTGTTTCCCTAGCTTTATGCGTTTCTTCGCTTGCTCGGTTGTGCCCGAGGGTTGCTTAGGTCTTGGCGATTCTCTGGGTTTTTTAGGTGTTTCGGAGGTGCTAGCGGGGTGCTTCGTCTTTGGGGATGGTGATGCTACTTCCCCTTCAATTGCTGTAATAAGTTCCCACCAGCTAGTCTGCTGCCGAGCGAGACTGTATGTCACTATCAGGCGGATCAGCCCGTGGTGGCTAACCACTGCGTCTTCATGGTGTGCCTTTTTCAGGCTCCGAGAGGTATCATGCAACAATGAATTTAACAATGCAGGGAGATTCACAGCACATTTTCCTTTTAACACAGCTAAGAGCTTAAGGTGACGCGGCCTTACCACATCTTTTCGTCCTTCGCAAGTGATGTAGCTCTGTACTACCTTTGCCAGTTTGCTCCAAGGTTCTCCCAGTGTTGCCGGCAGCACTCCTTTTCCCTTCACTGTCAGCTCCTGCCCTTCATCTTGGAAGAGTTCTACGATCTTTTGCAGTCTTTCTTTCTTTGTCGTCCATATTGGACCTAAGTCTGGTAATCCGGTTACTTCCGCGATTATTTCCTTCGTGACTGCTATCTGCTTCCCACCTACCACTGAGTGTTCTTCCTGCAAATTCTGCAGGAATTCCATGGCCACTATTTCGTTTGATTTGCGCAGGCGGCCAAAATAAGTTAACCACCCTGCTTTTTCTAAGATCTTCCGAGCGGCTTCGGAGACTATGAGCTCGCTCGGCTCGCTTCTGATAGACTTTCCCCCCATGGTTCTGTTTCAGGATCTAGATGGAACAGCAATGCAAAGAACGTAATTGCGGCAAAAAGAAAAGACACAGAGCATGCATGAATAATTGATCATAAATAACAACTTTTTCGAAAAATAGCATTGTCATGCCGTTAACGCATATCGTACCTCCGTATCATATCATTCCCGAATGATGTGTTAACACGTGGCCGGCGGAGTAATGAAGTCACCTCCCCCCCGCGCGAAATGATAGGCTGCCTCAGCCGTCAAATAGAAGAAGGCGGTCATCCCATCACCGAGTCATAATGGAGCAGCTTATAAAGTTTTGCCATGTTTCAGATTAGACAGAGAAATACCGAGATCGATGCGACGGATAGATCGCGTTTAACATAAGCCTTCGTGATGTGATGCAGAACATAAGGATAGGACGTCTAGCACTCATGGAAAGTCTGAGATAGTCATAGTCAATGCCTTTGCCACAATTGGTAATGATAAATATTCATGTGACGTATCCATTAAGGTGTAAGATATAATTATTACGAGGATAGAAAGAAATATTTAATAAGATCCAAATTGGTGTATATGTTTTGACTCCGATACCATTAACAGAGCTCTGCTGCCGACCGGTGTTTATAACCGTGGCAGAGTTGTTTATTTCACCCCGGAACCATAGTCCTTTGTGTAGTTTTGAAGAGCAATTCTTGTCAATATGCAGGCCATCATGCTGGCTTGGTAACCAGATAACCATGACGCCATTCACAAGAGAGGCGCGAAACGTGGGCAGGCTGGCTCGTGATGAGACCCCCTGTTCCAAGGTTTGTTTATATAATGAACCTGTTGGACCATATCCCTGGTGTGGTGGCCATGATGGGAATGCCACTTCGCTTCCAATCTTATGATCATAATAGGCTGGTTCTTTAATGAAACCCCCTATCCTGCATTTGACAAATAATTTCTTTTGGTTCTGCTGCTGCTTTTTTCTTTTGAGATGGACTTTTGCTCTTGTATAGTTACACATAAGGGTGGTTCAGCCCTCCTTAAGAGTGGGAATGGCGGAAGAAGTCTTGTTATCCCAATAGGAAGATATAAATTTTCTATTCTTATTTCCAAGTAATAATAAAGAAAATTGCAGGAACGTAACATGATGAAGTTTTCCAACAGGGCAGAGGAGGTGAGACTTATGGCTGAAAGAATGATGACTGTATGGTTCCCTCCTTTGTTGCATCAATACTAGGGCTGTTATAGATAGCGATTTATGATGTGCTGATCTTGATATATCATGCCTTTTATATTTGTTGCATAAATGTATAGCTGCTACTTATGGCCTCGGGACAATGTTTTCTTCTTATAGAAAGGACGAGGGCATACTATTTCTTTCTTGCAAGGGAGGGTGGGAGGGTTCTTTTAATGTAATGTCCTAAGATAACAAAAACACTTAAATGCTGCTTTCTAAAAAAAAAAGAATTGAAAAAAACACACAAATGTTGCTCCTTCTAAAAAGGGATAAAAAAAATAAAAAAATTCAAAAGTGCTGTTCCTTTTGAAAAGGAACAGCAAAAATTCAAAAGTGCTGTTCCTTTTGGAAAGGAACAACAAAAATTCAAAAAGTGCTGTACCTTTTGGAAAGGAACAGCAAAACTCAAGGGTGCCGTTCCTTTTGAAAAGGAACAGCAAAACACGCAAGTGTTGTTCCTTTTGAAAAGGAACAGCAAAACTCACAAGTGCTGTTCCTTTTGAAAAGGAACAGCAAAACACACAAGTGCTGTTCCTTTTGAAAAGGAACAACAAAACTCACAAGTGCTGTTCCTTTTGAAAAGGAACAGCAAAACTCACAAGTGCTGTTCCTTTTGAAAAGGAACAGCAAAACACACAAGTGCTGTTCCTTTTGAAAAGGAACAGCAAAACACACACTCGCAACATATATACAAAATTTACAATCTTATATACAAAATGTGGTAATAAAGAATGAACTTCTTACGAATCTATAGGGGAGGAAGTTTTTGCTTCCTCTCCCATAATCTTGATGTTAGTATCTTGGCGTAACTGCTGGCAAAATGATTCCCGAGTGAGCGGTTTGCGATACAGACGAACTCGGTGGCCGTTTACCTTAAATGTATATCTAGATCCATCAATTGTAATCAAAGTAAGGGTCCCATTGTCATGGACTTTTTGAATCTCGTATGGTCCCAACCATCGAGTCTGAAGCTTCCCCGGGAAATCCTGAAATCTAGAATCATATAACAGAGCCCAGTCTCCTTCGTGAAATATCTTGTTTTTGATGAGCTTATCATGCCATTTGGCTCGCTGCTGCTAGATGAGTGCTGTATTCTGTAATGCAGCGAGCCTTGTTTCGTCCAACTCATTAATTTGCTGTAATCGATTTTTCTGTGCTTCACTTAAATCCAATCCGACTTCTTGGGCAGTTCGCAGGGTTTGGATCTCAAATTCGATAGGAAAAATGGGTTGCTTTCCAAACACTAAGTGATATGGTGAATAGCCAGTGGTACTTCTCCATGTGGTTCGATAAGCCCACAGTGCCTCCGGTAGTCGGGCGGCCCAATCGCGGCGGTGTGAGGCAACAGTTTTTGTCAAAATTGACTCTATTATCTTATTACTGTTCTCGACTTGCCCATTTGCCTGCGGATGGTATGGGGTAGTAATTTTGTGATGGATGTGATGGTTATTGAGTGTTGCAGCTAATTTATGTCCCACAAATTGTGGTCCTCCATCTGTAACCACTTCCCTTGGAAGACCGTAACGTACAAACAAATGGAACAAGAACTGAATTACCGACTCCTCTGTAGCTCTAGGTAATGCCTCCGCCTCAACCCATTTGGTAACATATTCAGTTGCCACCAAAATGTAGGTTTTTTGGTTTGATGGGGGGTTGATGGGTCCGACAAAGTCCAGAGCCCAGCGTTCGAAAGGTTCGATCACCAATTGAGGTCGCAAAGGCATTTCGTCTGCTGGGCCAGGTCGTCCTACACGCTGACAACTATCACAGGCCTGGACAAATTTTTTTGCATCTTTGAAGATTGTAGGCCAGTAATATCCCATTTGTAATACTTTGTGTGCTGTCCTTCGTTCAGCGAAATGTCCTCCACATGGCCCGTCATGGCAGGCTTTCAAGATATCAAAGATTTCGTCTTCTCGAATACATCTTCTAATTTCCATATCTGCGCCTGTGTGAAACAGATAGCCCCCAACCCACGAAAATCGATTGCTTTTCGCTACGATTTGTTTCCGTTCATTGGGAGTTAAATGTTTTGGAAGCTTACCTACTGCAAGATAATTAGCCACATCAGCGTACCAGGGAGTCTGAACAGCGACTTCAAATAAGTGTTCATCTGGGAATTGGTCCTCAACTGCTGCTGTTTCAACTGATTTTGGTATTCGTGAAAGAAAATCAGCTACAGGGTTCTCCTTCCCTGGTCAGTCTCTGATTGTAATGTCGAATTCCTGCAACAAGATCAACCACCTGGTTATTCTTCCATTTGTAACAGGCTTATTTGCTAAATACCTAATAGCAGAATGGTCTGTATACAAAATAACGGGATAGCCTGTAATATAGTGTCTAAATTTATTAATAGCATGTATCACGGCTAAAAATTCTTTTTCGGTGACAATGTAATTTAATTCAGCCGGAGCCAAATTTTTGCTGATGTAATAGATAGCGTATGGTCTTTTCTCTTCTTCTTGGCCCAACACTGCACCGATTGCTGTGTCTGAGGCGTCGGTTGAAATTTGGAATGGTAAGTTCCAATTAGGTCCTCTGAGAACTGGAGCTGTAGATAGCAACTTCTTTAATTCTGTGAAGGCTCGATCACATTTTTCTGTCCACAAAAAATCAACATTTCCAGTTATTGCATGTAGAGGTGCGGCAATACGTGAGTAATGTTGTATAAATCGTCTATAATACCCAGAAAAACCAAGAAAACTACGTACCTCTGTTTGATTAGTGGGGGTTGGGATAAGCATGAGTATTTGAATTTTAGCCGGGTCTACCTGAATGCCAGCTGCTGAGATGTAATGTCCCAGAATGAGTCCTTCTGTCATCATCATGTAACATTTTTCGTGACTCAAGAAAAGCCTGGTAGCGATGCAACGCTCTAAGACTTTTTCGAGAGTGTCCAGGGCTGGATCAAAGTCATCTCCATATGGTGTGAAATCATCCATATAGACTTCCAATCCATCATTAATTAAATCTGCGAAGATGGTAAGAACAGCCCGTTGGAATGTGGCCGGAGCATTACATAATCCAAAGGGTAAGACTCGGTAGGCGAACGTTCCCCAGGGGCAAGTAAAGGTAGTCTTGTCCTGGTCTTCAGGGGCAATCTGAATCTGGTTATATCCGCTGAAGCCATCCAAGAAAGAAAAAAATTTCTTGCCTGCTAAGGTGTCCAATACCTGATCTATGAAAGGGAGAGGGAAGTGATCTTTTTGTGTAGCTTTGTTTAATTCTCTGTAATCGACACAGATCCTCCATTTCCCATTCTTTTTAGGTACGACCACAAGTGGGGAGACCCATTTGCTGTCAGAAATAGGATAAATAAAATTAACGTCTTATAATTTCTGCAGCTCATCTTTTACAACATCTTTTAAATGGGGATTGAGTCTTCTATGTGGTTGGCGAACCGGTCTTGCATCTTTCTCGATATAGATATGATGTGTACATAGCTGGGGATCAATCCCCTTCATATCGGGATAGTCCCAAGCAAATGCCTCCTGATACTTTCGTAGGAGCTGGATGAGTTTGGTCTCTTGCTCAGGTGTCAGATTAGCGTTAATGTTTAAAGTTTTGCCCGGTTCAATTTGTATTACTTTGCTGTTAGCAACAGAGGTTACAGGTATATTTGGGTCATTGTCATCTTTTAGAGGATCTTCCTCTAATTCGTTATCAAATGCCGCTTTTATCATAAAGCATTATGTATACGATGTGGATTCTGTTTGATTAATGAATTTATTGATGGCATCATCTTCCGTTTGATCTTTAAAATCTAGCGCTTCCTGAACTGTTAATGGTGGTCTAATATTATCAGTAATATATGAGGCAGGGCGCAGATTGGTCAGCGATATATGAGGTGTGATGCTTGGCTGGGCTGGCGGGTACAAGATTAAATTTTTGATATCCGGTCCTCTGGTTATGGTCATGTTTCCCTGCCGGCATCCAATGTAGGCGTCAGCAGTAGCGAGCCATGGTCTACCTAGAATTAGCGGATGTCCATCTAGTCGGGTTTTTGGATTAATCACCAGAAAATCGGTCGGGTATTCCCAAGAGTCCACTGAAACCATGACATCATACAAGGTGCCTTCTGGTCTTATTACTGATCGGTCAGCTAGCTCTAGTAAAGTGGAAGTAGGCTCTACCGATGTGATTCCAAGCTTCCGACAGGTTGATGTTGTCAGGATGTTAATCGCAGCCCCTAGATCTACTAAAACGTTGGTCAGGGTCTGCCCACAGACTTGAACAGTGACAATTGGGTTTCCAGGATCCTCATATTTAATTGGTGTTTCTTTCCCTGATAAGAGGTCGGATAAGGTGCCGACTACCTGGACTCTAGGGTTAGGGGTTATATTTCTTTTTGTTTTTCTGCTACATAGGTCTTTTATGGTTTTTGCATATATGGGGATATCCTGTATAGCCTGAAGGAATGGAATTCTTATATACAAGTTTTGAAGTTCTCCCAGAATATCAAAATCCGGATATTGCATTTGTCTCAGAATGGCCAGTCATTCTGGGAAAGGTGGAGAAGATGTAATTACTTGCTGATGAACTTGGTCTTTACTTACTTCTTCTTGTTGTGACGGCTGTTCTATCGGTAACTGGTTTTCAATATGAGCGGTTCTATGTCCCTCAGTTTCTATTATTCGCCCAGATCTCAACTGAAGATCATTGCACTCCTGCAGAGCAGATTCAATCTTGGAAGATTCTATAATTTGAAGAGATTGAACTGGTCGATTATTTGGGTTCGGGTTGGGTTGGGCTGGGAGCTGCGGTCTTAGGTTGGGCTGGGGATTTTGTTGCAAGGCTGGCAGAGTTGGTTGAGGGAGCGGAATTGATCCTGGTGTTTGATATGTCGATCTTGGCCAGTTGCTCTGCCAGGGTGAACTTTGCGAAGTGGAAGGGGTCCACTGCGGAGGATATGAATTATTTGGCCAATATGGCGGAGGATAAGGAAAGTTTGGCCAACCAGCTTGGTTCATCCAAGGGTTCGGAGTAGGAAACATTTGAGGCGGCCAATTTGAGAACGGGTGCTGAGACTGATTTTGCCACATATTCTGTTGCTGAGCATTAAATTGCGGAGATTGAAAAGAAGAGGAGGGATCTTGAAACATACCAGGTTGCCTAGGTTGCCATTGACGACGCTGGTTAATAAAGTATGTTGATTCTGGTTCCTCTTCTGCTTCTTTGTACACCGCCTTCAAACCAGGGAGCGAGGGACAGCTTTCAGTCGGATGGTCCTTGGTACAAATAGCACATATTTGAACTGTATCGAGCGGGCATTCTTTCTGGCTATGTTTCTTCCTGCACCGCGGGCAGAAAATTGCCAGATTCTGTTCCACCTCTGCTTGCTTCTGTTTAGCCTGCACAATATCGAGCTGTGTAGTTAATGTCCCCATGATATCAGTTTTAAAATTCTCTAACAGATTTCCAAGTTCCACTCGTGATACTCCTTCTGTTGATGTTCGATTGTCTCTAGTGAAGCGATCATATTCTGCTGGTTTTATCCTTGTGCTGCCTCTTGAGCTCCTGATACACAGATCAATGATGTCAGCAAAATTTTCCTGATAAATGTCTCCTTTTCCCATAATATTCAGCGTTTCAATCCATTGCTCCTTCATACCTCTAATCAATGCAGTTTTCAACACGTTATCGGGCAGAGGTAACGATGCATATGGAGATCTCTGCAAGTTATATTGGAAACGTTCTACATATTCTTCTAAAGTTTCATTTGGTCTGGCTGACATTTGAAAGATTTCATCCTTTAGTTCTCTTGATCTACAATAATCCTGATATTTTTTTAAGAAGGCCGCTTTCATTTCTTCCCAATTGTTTATGACTCCACCACCTAAACCCATGAACCATCTCAGAGCTGCTCCCTTCAAATTAGAGGGAAACAGTTTTAGCTTCTGGGGATCAGTGGTGTAATCGTATCCCCTGCATAACACATCAAATTCGAATAGAAACGCATCAGGGTCTTCTGATGTGAGTCCATGAAACGTCGGGATATGTTGAAGCGGAATTGCCTTCATTGGTGCATTCGCAGCGGAATCTACTATGGGATATTGCAAAGTAGAGGTTTGGTTATTTGGCTGATTCTGCGCCATGGAATCAAATATATGCCAGTAATCTTTAGGAATTTCCAATAGAGTATTCCTTGGTTGCGGAGGGGTAATCTTAGCAGGAACTGTTTTTACAGCACTCCCTTTATCAGGGATAATGATGGCCCCTACTGTCTGAGGTGAATGAATTCCCTCAACGAGGATTTTTGCAGCGCTTCCTTTATCTGGACTATTTAAAGGCTGGTTTGGTTCAATAGGAGATCTAGGTTCCTCAATTTCCCCTGTTTCTCCTTCTCCTTCGCAAAGGTTGCTAAAATTTCCTTCGTGCACTGGTCCAGGAGTCGAATTGTCAAATTCTTGAAAGTCCTGCTCCTCTGTCTGACTGTGCACCTCCGCAAAGGCTTCAGATGGTGATTCTGAGGCCTGAAGGGAACTAGCAAGTTGTTTAAAGTTTACTTTCCTATAACCTACTGATGGCGGAGATCCGGCTTTCTTGTAAATTTCGTCTATAAAGGTCTTTCGTCCAAGGGTCGCCGACCCCTTGGCTTTTTCGGTTTTGGATGGAGGCTTTTGATTCTTTTCTGGCTTTTTCTGCTTAGTCATGCACTCCAATTAAATTACTAAATCAATTCTGCTAGGAAAGCGGACGGTGGAGCAGGGCTTTTACATGCTCCGCATGCAGGTTCTTACCTTCCGTTTTTAAAATCCAGTTCTCCCCTAACAGATTCACACACTACCCTGTTAAAAAAAACAAATGGCTATGCCCCTTCCCCGGCAACGGCGCCAAAATGTGGAGCTGTAACAAGGGTCTTTTTCACCTCTAGTTATCTCACATTACAAGTCAATCCGGGAGCGTTTTGTTATTGTAAAGGACATCTTAATTTGAGGCTATTTGTCAGGGTAATGCTTCGTAGTATAGATCTAAAGAATACAAGAGTAAACGGATGCTAATGCTAAATTACTTTTGCATAAAGAAATCACACACGCAGCAACTTCGTCGGTCGAGGGTATGGAATTAGTAACCTATCCCCCTAGAAACTGATGAAGGAGTATGGATCATGATCTGGGAGCATTATAGCGTCTGCTGTATCTCACAACAGTCTTGAACCTCCTTTCATGCCACTTCAATAAACGCAAGCGAAAGGAACAACAATAAAACAGAATGAAACAGCAACTTCAGAAATGGAACATCAATAAAAGGAACGGCAGTAAATGGAACGGCAGTAAATGGAACTAAGTCTCGCGAGGTCAACACTTCCAATCCTTGGCACACACTTACATACAAAAAGGAAAGCAATCATTTATACAGGTTTGCAGCTTAATCAGATGGAACAGCAAATTATTACAGACAGGAAACGTCAATCATATATATATCAAATGGAACAGCAAATCATTAAAGACAGGAAACGTCAATCATATGTACACGATCTGCAATAGTCACCAACAATCCATTAACCCCAATCACCTGTAGCTGAGATATTCTACTTATGAATTCTGTAATTGACGCAAACAACTCAGATCAACAGTATGCGAAGAATCCTGAAAGTATGATATGAACTTGTTACAGAGATTTATAACAGGAAAGCTACAGATGAATAAATATGAAACAACATGCAACCATAACAGATTAGGAGAAACAAACCACACAAAGCAGAATTGTAATGGTACAATCAGCCAGTGTCCGTTGGAGCCGGGCCCAAAGCTTCCAATGGCGCACTGCCGTAAACTACTTCAGACGCACGGAGAAATTAACACCAAGATATTATATTAACGCATCAATGAGAGTACAAAACTAGGTCTCAGAGAGACTCAATAGTCTGAGTTCAACTGACAATAAAATTCATGAACAGAAAGTTAACGATACCAAAAGTCATCCCCCAGTTTCCAATGCTACCCTCCTTTTATACAATTAACGGCGGAGTTCACCGGTCGACAAAACGATTGATCGTAGCGATCCCTCAGGATCGAAGATCCTGAGGGATCCGCTAAACTGTTAACGCTTTCCTTTACTCGGCCTGTATTTCCGAACTGGCAGTCCTTCATCTCGTTCTGGACTGATCTTCCTTGATTTACTCGACCTGGTCTAAACCTTATTTAGAGTTGGAGGGACAGCCATTATCTTCTCATCAAATCCTCGTTTTGCATTGCACCTTTCTGCTTTTACCTTTTCCTGCGTAGAGAAGACAACTGTTAGTGATTGGATCATTTTAGACTCGTTCTCGTTGCATTTTCCCTACTTTATAATAAAGAAAAGATTACAACTATTGCTTAAAACATCACTAAATCATTTATTAAAACATACCTTCCCAATGCTCTACATCGTGTAAATAATATTTACTATTATGTGTGTGATATTTTGAATTTTCAAATTTTCACTAATGACTGAATCCACGAGTTTGTTACAGCATGTCCATCTTCATGCACTTCTCTTACATCCAATTCGGGTTGGGAGTGTTTGTCCCTCATGTAATCATGGAACAATGAAGTTGATCATCTCAAAGACTATCTTTGTTCAGAATCATACTTATCAGGTGTTCTCTCTCGTGATCAGCTCCTTGGTCTTCTTGCGATTTTTCCATGTCAAATATGCCCACTCATCACACCAGTAATCTCCCTGTGTTATGACGAGCACACAACCTATCACGTGAATCAAGTTACTCTCATTTCATGAAATCCCACCTGGCTTCACACATTCACAGTGATGGCATCATTTCTACGTTTCTATGATGACAATGATGCCTCCACAATTTTTCACTAGTTGTGAGTGGGTGTTCTATCATATCTAGCGCACAATGAACTTGGTTCCCTCATTAAGAGAGTTCACAAGATTGTTCAAAAATTTTCTTTTTTCATGTCAAACTGGAATCTGGCTTCTCAACCAATTGGTCTAATTTTTCTTCTATCTTGGGTGGCTGTTATAAAATTTATCATTTTCCCAACATTACATCCAATGATAGTTGCTTCACACACTATGATATTCGCTGTGTAACATCTTTCTCCTTAGACTTCTGTTAAGAAAGTGAGGCACTTCAACCTGCGCTGATGGCTATGGTAGGCCCTCACTGTCTTGACATGACTGACGAGAATGATCAGATCTATCTATGCATACCATATGCCCATCGTGATCCCCTCTCTTGAATCAAGAATCCATATTTTCAAAGATCACGAGTCTTTCAAAATAGGAATCACGAATTTTATGATCCAACCACTGAATGGATGGAACAATCTTAATTGGCGAGTCGTGTTGGAGGTAACAAGATTCAATCCTTCATCGCACTCACTAAGAAAGTTGGTGTAGAGGAAAACACACTTGCAAGAGGCCTCTGAGGTTTTTTGAAAATGGTAGTCAGCGAAGAGGTAAGCATGTGTGTTTGGTGGTTGTGACACATCTTTCTGTCCATAGGAGAGACCTTATCTCTCATGTGAAACTTTGTCATGTTTTTGTATTTTCTGTTGCACACTATTTTTTATCTGCCTTAATCGCTGGTATCTTTGTGGTTGCAGGTCAGGTACACCTATGGTGGCTTCACTGGAAATTTCATTTCACATAACCCTGACTGTCTAGCATAGGAGTAGGAGTATTGTTTTCTTTCTTGCTTGCATTTTCTTTATGTTTTTCATGTTTGTTTTCTTGCTCGCTTTGCTTGCTTCTTGTCTTTCCAATTTACTTTGCTATTTTTTATTCTCTTTGTTTTGTTTGGTTAATATCATGCTAATTTTTTTTTTTCCAATAAGTGATGCCCTTTACTGAGTTCTGGAATTTGAATGAGTATGTGGTTGAGATCTAAGGAGTCTTGTGACACTACATTACTTGGCCAGTATTGTGTCTGTCTTCTCTGTGCTTGGTTATAACCTTGAGCCGATGAAGTCCTGATGAAAAATATGAGTCTTCTGCAAGGGAATCTTGGGTCCAACCATGAATTTGTGTCCACATCGGGAAACCCCATTCATGTACTCAACCTTTTTCTCTATGTGTTCAAGCTCATCGAAATAGTAGAGACGAAGAAGGGGAAAATCTAAACAAGAAAACCTATGCCAGAGGTCTTACATTCTTCTCTAGAGGAACAATCTCTCCTACTCTTGATAAGTCAGGATCCCTCTTCTGCCCCAAAAATAAATATTGCCTATGCACAATACTCTTTTAAAAAATACAAAGGAAAAAGAAGAGAAAGGCTTCCTACAGAGAGAGGTGAATCATGCAACTCCATCGAGGTATTAACTAGGTTCACTAGCAGAGGAGTAATGCGTGTGTTCCTGCATGACTCCATCGGGGTACTATCGAGGCCTTGCTAGCTGCAAAGCAACGCTAGAGATGAAAACTTATACTCTAAATTTTTTTAACTCACGAGCCAAAGTACCCTTCCCAATTTCGAAACACTGTAATCAAGCTGAAACTTGTTGTTGTTTTCGACTGAGTTGGCGAAAGGTTAACCATGTTTGTGCATGGGGTAAGTGGGGAAGTTGAAGTAACTTGCACAATGATTCAATACTCCCTAAAAGACCAAGGACCTGTGCTGTCAATGGACCAAAACAGAGAAGTCAGAGTTTAACCAGTGTGTCGACAAGTGTTGTAGTGGCTGCAATACCCTCCGAAATTTTTTCCTGCATCCAATTTCGAAGCCTTTCCTTGGATTTTCTCGTGATGTTTGCAAGCACTTGGGTTCATCCCGTGAGCCCGTGTTGAGTCTTTGCACCCTCCTCGCTTGATCGTTCATCGGGCATCTTTTTTCATGACGGACACAATGTAATTCTTGCAGCTATGTTCTAGCTATGCATAAGGTCCATCTTCGTGTGAACAAGTTGTGTTCACTATATAAACATTCGTTGGACTCACACGCGAAATTTTATGCAACAATGTAAACTTTGAAATGGGAACTATAAACTCAAAATGGGAACTCTCGCCAAAAAACCTCGAAAAAACATCAAAAACAGTGCTAAAAATGAAAAGTGTTGATACTGGAATAACACCTTTTTTTTCTTGGATAAATTTTCAACATGTTTTAAAAATGGCGATGAAAACCAATTTTTTGTGCAAAAATTGTCCAAAAAACACCCTTAAAATGAAAAGTGTTAACGCTGGGAAAAAAATAACAAAACATAAATTAAAATATATACTAAAAAAAAATAAAAAATCAATCATAAAATGTAAAGAAAAAACAAAATTAATGATAAGAATTAAAAAACTAAAAAAAAATAAACATTATAAACAAATAAATAGTTAAAAAAAAAAAAAAAAAACTTGTAAACCATTAAAAAAATTGGCAAAAGAAAAAAAAAAAAAAAAAAACAAAAATATGGAAAAGAAAAAAAAACATTTAAAATAAATTGAAAATTAAGTAGGTAAAAATAGAAAAATTAAAAATAAGAAAAAAATTTAAAAAATTAAAATTAAAATTAAAAACAAACTAGATTTTAAAAAAATATATAAAATTAACAAAAAAAAATAAAATTAAAAACTACTAAAATTAAGATTAAAATGTTGATTACTTAAAAGAAAACAAATATAAAAGTATATATAAAAAAGACAAAAATAAAAAATAAAAAATGTTAAAAAAAATTATCTCATAAACCATAAGAGAATTTGGAAAAAAAAAAAACAAAATTAAACTCTACATATATATATATATATATATATATATATATATATATATATCTATATATATATATGAGTAAAAATAGAGAAATTAAAAAAAAAAATAGCAAAAACTAGGTAAAAAAGAAAATTAAAAACAAACTAGTTTCAAAAGAAAAGAAAAGAAAATTAACGAAAAAAATTAAAAAACTAGTAAAATTAATATTAAAAAAGACAAAAAGAGGCTCAAATTATAAATAAATAAAAAAATTATTAAAAAAAACCAAAAAAAAATTAATTTTAAATTTTTTTTAAACAATTTTCTTTTTGTTAAAAAAATTATTATTATTAGTTTTTTTAAAACAATAATTTTTTTTTATTTAAAAAAAATCATTAGATATATATATATATATATATATATATATATTAAACGAATTTCATTTTTTAATTTAAAATTTTAAAAATTATTTATAAAAAATAAATAAATAAATAAATAAAATTTTAAACGTTTTTTATTGATTTTTTTTATTACAAAAAAAAAAAATATTGGCATGGTCACCCGCTCCCCCACCGCCCGTGGTGGCGCGGCCATGGGTGGAGGGTCCTGCGTGTAGGCCCTTCGCCCACAGCCACACTACCACGAGTGGCCGGGGGGTGGGTGGCCGATTCCTGGAATCGGCGGCTTGCCCCCCGGCCGCCCACGGTCGTGCCACCACGGGTGGCCTGGGTGCGGGCGACCGATTCCTTGAATCGGTCGCCCATGGTGGCGCAGCCGTGGGCGGAGGGCCTACGTTCAGGCCCCTCCACCCATGGTCGCGCCACCAAGGGCAACGGGGGAGCGTGTGGCCATGCCATTTTTTTTTTTAATAAAAAAAGATCAATAAAAAACGTTTAAAATTTTTTATATTTTTTTAAATAATTTTTTAAATTTTTTTAAATTTTAAATTAAAAAATGTAATTCGTTTAAAAGAAAAATTAAAAAAATTCTAATGATTTTTTTTTTAAATAAAAAAATATATATTGTTTTAAAGAAATAATAATAATATTTTTTAATAAAGAAAAATTGTTTTAAAAAAAATAAATTTTAAAATTTTATTGATTTTTTTTAACATTTTCATATTTTTTTGGATTTTTTTAATAATTTTCATATTTTTTTGTTTTTTTTTTTGTTTTTTTAAATTTGAGTCCATTTTTGTTCTTTTTTAGTATTAATTTTACTAGTTTTTTAATTCTTTTCGTTAATTTTCTTTCTTTTTTTTTAAACTAGTTTGTTTTTAAATTTTTTTTCCTAGTTTTTGCTAATGTTTTTTTTTTAATTTCTCTATTTTTACTCTTATATATATATATATATATATATATATATATATATATTGTTATATATAGATATTTTAATTTTGTTTTTTCTTTTTCCAAATTCTTTTATGGTTTATGAGATAAAAATTTTTAACATTTCTTATTTTTTATTTTTGTCTTTTTTATATATATTTTTATATATGTTTTTTAGAGACAATTATTTTATGTGGATTGAAAATTTAATTAACGATGTATAAATATGTAGAATATCAAAAATGCAAAACATCGACCTTATTCTTTAAATATGCAAAACAATAAAAACCTCACTAAAAATAAAATAAAAATAAAAATAAAAACAAGAAAATATAAAGAAGAAGACCACTTCCAAAATTATTAAATTTACAAAATAATTATTTACATTTCATACCTTATAAAATTAGAAGTAAAAAAAAAAAAAAAGCCTTTTAAAAAAAGGGCATGGTGTAAAATTACCACTTTTTTAAATCAACATCAAAATCACTACCATTCTAAAATGCAATGTACATAAAAACATTCATAGTGCCAAAACTATGCTCTAAAAAAGACGTGTGTTTTGCATCACCCCTTTTAAAAATGGGGTCACTTTTTTGCTATCTCTACAAAACGAGTAACAGTATCAATTCCTGTTTCAAAGTTTATGTTGTTACGCACTGTCATGCAAGTGTCATCATGGTCGTTCAATGATATATGACAAGTGTCATGCTTGTCTCTCGCACCATCGGTTAGTCACATTGAGTAAATGTTGTCTTGATGGTGTTGGGGAAAATTATTTTCTTAATAAAAAAACTAATTACCAGGATATTAATTATCAACCCGAGGAGCGTCTTTTTATTTCAAGGAAATCAGCAAAATATATGCATAAAAAATACCAACAACTAACACTAGTTATATATGATTGTGTTCTATACTATCAAGCTCATTCAACAAGAAATAAAATGCAAAACTTGAATAATAAAACTAAAATTAAAAAAAAGAAAGTAAATCATAGGAAAAACAATTATGCTAATCACGCAACTTGAATCATTGCTAAATTAAATCACACATTGTTGAATTGGAAATTTAATCTATTGCAGCCAACATAATTCAAATGCTAATCTAGAGCAGTAAATTAAATGAAATCTAGAAATTGGATGAAATAACAGATCTAGAAAATGTAGCAAACAACAACTTAGTTAAAAGAAAGGAAATCTACTTTAAGGAATGACAATTGAAATTCAAACAAAAAAACACATAACTACACTAATTTACATGTTCAACGCAGCACCTTGCCCAAGGTAGTGGTCCCAACTTCTCAAGACTCATTTCCGCCTTGAGAAATAACTCATATCAAATTACAAATAATAGATGTAGAACTCAGTGGATATATTCCTTCATTAAAACATATGAGAGAAATAATTACAGCATAATGAAGCTCTTACTTTGCCTAAAATTCAACAATTGTTCATCTCCCATCTCTCATCTCTTATCTCTTCTCCTACATCCTATCTAACAATTGTCCATTTCCTATCTCCTAATTATCCCCTCATTATCCCCCCTCTCTTTTATCTCTGTTTTCATTTAAATACACAGAGCAAAGGGAAGTTACAACAAAGATGATTACAAAATGATTTCCAATAAAATTTTGGATTGATTAAATAATCTCAATAAACAAGATCATACCTAAAAGATCTTCCCATATTCATTCTACAGGAACAAGTCGAATTTGTTATTGCAATTAGGAGAATTTCGAAAATGGTCGCAACATCAAATCTGAGAAAACGACCTTCAGAGAACCTTGTTTTTCTCTCAATCCAACCCGAATTTTGGAAAAATGCATTGAAAAAATCTGATTTGTTCTGTTCTACACAAAACCCATGTCTCATATTTTCCAGATTCATCTTCATTTGCCTAGAATGTCCAACACAAAACTGTCACTTCTTATCCCAACGGATTTCTGAGTTGGAATATTTGATTATGAGCTAGAAATCAAATTTTCAATCTAGAAATTATCTTTGAGGCCAAAATCATGAGTGATGTTATGAAAAATTCATTAATAAACCATCATTAGGAAAATAATGCATAATAATCTTCAATATATTAAAAATAAAGGAGAAAAAATAGTATTTATCCATAAGAGCATAAATAATTATAAAATGAAATTATATGATAACTTATGATAAATGATGTGATAAAGAATGGTAGAAATGGATGAAATAGACGTTAAAAAGTGATAATAATAATGAAAACTTAATGGCTCAACAGATGGTTCGAGGCATTTTGCCATCAAGTCATGTTGAGTGTGCGTTCACAAGGTCATGCATGTACAAAGTCACTTGTTCACACACTTAGCCATTCTTCTAAAGCTATGTCGACCAGACCAAACCCAACAACCAGACCTTCACTGAGCTACACTGTACAATTTCATCCCTCAGTGAACATGTACTCCTACCCAGAATTGCACAGAGCTTGAGGCTTCCTCCTAGGTAGTTTGCACTGCACAATCCTGGAATCGACTGGACTTACTATCACTAGAACAATGTAGAATCTTCCCAATAAGCCATCTCAATCTGTGCCATTCACAAGCAACATAAACCAAGTCTCCAACTAGTCAACCAAAGAGTTTGACCTGACAGTGACCTTGGGTCTCACTCCTCCAAAAAACTGCACAAACACTGCCAAGCATGCCCGCTTCCTTTGACTAAAGCAACTACACAAACATGCTAGACAAACACCCACTACCTGTCATTACACTGTGCTAAAACATTGCATAATATTTCCAGCCAGTCACCCTATCAGTCGGCCTGCTGCTCCTCCTAAAAACTACATAGTTTTCATGAGCAGTCTCCAAGCTGCCCAACATCCTGCTCAGCTCAGAAACTGTGTAGGGATGTCCAGCAAGCTAGCCTTCCAGCTCTGTGCAGCTTTTGCTAGCAGCGTCCTGCAGCTTTTGCTAGCAGCGTCCTGCAGCCCGCTGCCAGTTCCCTAGAGAAATTGTGCAATTTTTGCCAGCAGCCTCCCACTGCTAGCTCCATGGATAAATTGCAGAGTTTTCATTGCCAGGCTCCCCCTAATGCCTACACTGTCTCCCTGAAAACATTGTGCAAATCTACCCTCTATTCAATTCAGATCCTGCAGAAAGTCACTACCAATCCGAATTTCCCATCTCAGCCTCCCAGTGACCTCTGCACAATTTTCATGGACAATGCCCAAAGTTTTCATCCTGGTCTAAAATGTGCTTCACACAGTTTTAGAGTTGTTTCCTTTCTCTCGGTCACCTGCATCTAAAAATGAAATACAATACATCATGGTAGACTAGGAGATTTCTGAATTCAATGTTGTCTCATCGTGAGTGATTGCAATTATAGGTACATGGATAAGACATGGCGCGATGATGAATAGGATGAATAAGGAGCGCATGCAAGGAGACTTGTTTCTGAACAGACGAACACATGGAGCATGCCAAAGTACAAGCGAAGGAGAGATGTGCATGTGCAAAATCAATCAAACATGAATACCATTGAAGAATCCACACACCTTTCCATGCAGAGGTGAAGCTATGATACATCAAGAGCACATGCATCGCTCAGCATCACTGCAGCTTGACATCCAAAAGCAACATGAACATACCAGCTCTACCGTGTCGAGTCATGTCATGAGTCATATCGGCTACATCACTAATGTGGGCCATACTGTTGTAATTAATGTAATGTAACGTGGAAGTCCAAGATACCCACATGTAAATTTGAAGAGTCATGTAAAGTTGAAGAGTCATGTAAGTCAAATAGTCATGAGGGAAGTCAAACAGTCATAAGGGCCAGTTTTACCCTTGGCTATAAATACCCCTCATTCTACATGCAAAGGACTTTTCACCTTTGCTCCTCCCACTTAGCCTTGAGAGCCTGTAATATTTTCTTTGAGGAGCGAGAAGTGTCTCCAACGCCCCATTATCGGGGTTAGTGATGTAATTGTGTTTGTATGTGTCTTGGAGCTTTTTCTTAATTCAGAAGCCTGTTAACAGGCCAACACGTTTTCACACATGTATTGTATTCATTTGTAAGACTATTCTTTGGACGCTTGTAATGCATTTTGTTTTAACCTGTATTAAGACAGTTTAACTATTTCAATTGTTTTAGAACATATGCTATTGTAAATGTGTTGTATCAGCTGTTAACATTGTCTCTCCCATGTGGGCTATCCCACTGGACACTTGGAAAATTCATTCTTGTAAACTTGTTGTAACGCCCGTTGCACTTGTGTGGAATATTCCATTGGGTGTTGTACGTGCTATCTATTCACCTTGGGTTTGTGACTGCCGCATCCATGTGGACTACTCCGACGGAAGCTGCGCATGTCCTGTTGTGTTGTGTGTCTCTAGCAGAGTTAGGACTATTCCCCTTCAACCTGAGACTCATTTCTACCCTCCCCCTTTGTAGTGAAATAACTTCGACACAAGCAGCACTAAGCACTCACTAGGCACGCGAACCTCATTGTTCGAAGACAAAGTAAACCACTCTCATGTGCTGACAAGAAAGAGCTAAGGAAAATATTTAAGATAATGACAACTGGGCCATCATACTGGATGAGACTCCTACATCAAATGGTGTGAGGTCTAGTTGTGACTTCATACCAGGGAGATCCCTTGAATGTTTGCGGGTCCAACACCATCAACAGAAGGTATAATAAATCTAATGCATATTAGACTTGTTTCTAGCACAAAAACAAAAGCACTGCAACATAGAAAAAATCTATCATGCACAAGATTTGTTTCTAGCACAAATGAAAGCATTTTGGGGTAAAACAAATATGGTGCACACTATATTTATTTCTTGACAAACACAAGCATTGAAATGTAAAACAAATCTAGTGTGCACTAGATCACGTTAGATTTGTTTTTAGCACAAACATAAGCATTGTAGGGTAAAACAAACCTAGTGCTCCCTATTTTGCTTCTAACAAAAACATAAACATTGTAACAAAAAAAAAAATTTAGTGCACACTAGAATTCCTTCCAACAAAAGAAAAATCATTGCAAGGTAAATAAAATCTAGCATGTGCTAGATTTTCCTTTGAACAAAAAAATGAACATTGCAAGGTAAAACAAAGCTAGTTCATGTTAGGTTTGTTTGTAGCAAAAAACCAAGCATTGCAAGGTGAAACTAATCTAGTGCATGCTACATTTGTTTCTAGCATAATCAAAAACATTGCAGATGCAAGGTAAACCAAAGCTAGAGCATGTTAGATTGGTTTTTAGCAAAAAAACAAGCATTGCAAGGTAAAAATAATCTAGTGCATGCTACATTTATTTCTAACATAATCACAAACATTGGAAGGTAAAACAAATCCTATATGTGTTAGATTTGTTTCTTGCACAAATAAAACCATGGTATTGTAACACAAATTTAGCATATGCAAGATTTACTTCTATCACCAATACAAACATTGTAAGGTAAAATAAATCTAGCGCTTGCAATTATTTTGTTTATGCTAGAAGGAAATATAGCATGTTCTAGATTTGTTTTACCTTGTAATGCTTGTGTTTGTGATAGAAACAAATCAAGATTTATTTTTAGACACAAGCATAGCAGGGTAAAAAAAATCTAGTGCTTGTTAGATTATCTCAAACAAAACACAAACATTGTAAGTAAAGAAAATCAATCACAAACTAGATTTACATTTAGCAAAACACAAGCATTGCAAGGTAAAACAAATATAGTGTAAGGAAAAACATAAAAGTATTGTATGGTAAAACAAAAGCACAAACATAAGCATTGCAAGTTATAAAAAAAATCTAGCGTGCACTAGATTTGTTTCTAGCACAAAAAAAAAATGTAGGGCTAAAGTAAATCTATCATGCACTTGATTTGTTTCTAGTACAAAAAAAAGTGTTGCTGGGTAAAACAAATCTAGCACATGTTAGATTTTTTGCTAACACAAACAAAAGCATTCTTGGGTAAAACAAATTCAGCATGCACTAGATTTGTTTCCAGAACAAGCACAAACATTGTAGGATAAAACAAATCCAACACAGTCTAGATTTATTTCTAGCATAAACACATACATCATAGATTAAAACAAATACAAGATGTGCTAGATTTGTTTCTAGCATGAGCACAATCACTACAGGGTAAAACAAATTTTGCGCATGCTAAATTTGTTTCTAACACAAACACAAACATTGCATGGTAAAACAAATATAATGCATGCTAGATTTGTTTCTAGCATGAACATAATCATTGCAGGTTAAGACAAATATAGTGTGCACTAGAATTATTTCTAGCACATGCAAGAAAAACAAATCTAGCACATTCTTGATTTATTTCTAGGAGAAACACCAAAATTGCAAAGTAAAACAAATCTAACATGTTAGATTTCCTTTTAGCATAAACACAGGCATTAAAATTTGAAAGGTAAAACAAATCTAGCATGCACTATATTTATTTCTAACAAAGACATAAGAATTGTAAGGTAAAATAAATCTAATGTAAGGAAAAACAAAAAAATTATTGTAGCGTAAAACATAAGCAGTAACTAAAGCATTGTAGGGTAAAATAAATATGATGTGCACTATATTTGTTTCTAGCACAAACAAAAGAATTACAGGGTAAGACAAGTCTAGCACACGCTATATTTCTTTCTAGCACAAACATAAGAATTATAGAGCGAAACAAATATTGTGCCTGCTAGATTTATTTTTAGAATAAACTTAGCCATTGAAAGGTAAAAAAAAATTCTAGTGTAAGGAATAACACAAAAGTATTGTAGGGTGAAGAAAATCTACTACACGTTGGATTCGTTTCAAGCAAAAATACGAATATTCTAAGGTAAGATAAATCTAGTGTATTTTAGTTTACTTTCTGGTACAAACACCACCATTTCAATGTAAAACAAATTTAACATGCACTAGATTTCCTTCTAGCATAAACACAAACATTGCAAGGTAAAATCAATCTAGCGCACACTGTATTTCTTTTTAACATGGACCCAAACATTGTAAGGAAAAACAAATCTAGTGTAATAAACAACAAAAAAACATTGGAGGGTAAAATAAAATTACAAACAAAAACATTTTAAGGTAAAACAAATCTACTACACAATAGATTTGTTTCTAGCACAAATAAAAGCATTGCATGATAAAACAAACCTAGCACACGCTAAATTTATTTTTAGCACAAACAAAGACAATGCAAGGTAAAAAAAATCTAGCACATGATAGATATTTTTTTTAGCACAAACACAATCACTATAAGGTAAAACAAATATAATGTAAGGAAAAACACAAAAGCATTGTAGTTAAAACAAAAGCACAAACACAAGCATTACAAGGTAAAACAAATCTAATGTGCACTAGATTTGTTTCTAGCGCAAAAAAATGCATTAAATGGTGAAAAAAATCTAGCATGCACTATATTTATTTCTATCACAAACATAAGAATTGCAAAGTAAAAGAAAATTTAGCATGTGCTAGATTTGTTTCTAGCACAAAAAGAAGCATTGCAGGGTAAAACAAATATAGCATGCACTATATTTCTTTTTAGCATAAACAAAAGCATTGCACGGCAGAAAAAATCTAATGCATGCTACATTTGTTTATAACGTAGAAACATACATTGCAAGGTAAAACAAATCTTATACAATGAAAAACACAAAAGCATTGCGAATTAAAACAAAAACATAGACAAATGCATTGCAAGGTAAAACAAATCTAGTGTGTGCAAGATTTGTTTCTAGCATAAACAAGAATATTGTAACGTGAAACAAATTTAGTGTAGATTTTGTTTATTTCTAGCATAAACACTAAGCATTGCAAGATAAAACAAATCTAACACATTCTAGATTTGTCTCTGGCACAAACACAAGTATTGTAAGGTAAAACAAATCTTGTGTAAATAAAAACACAAAAGTACTACAAGGTAAAATAAATCTAGTGCCCACTAAATTTGTTTCTAGCACAAACACAAGATTTACAAAGTAAAGAAAATCTAGTACCCAATATATTTTTTCTAGAACAAATACAAACATTTTTGGGGAAAAACTATCACTTGCTAAATTTATTTTTAACACAAACACAAACATTGCAAGGTAAAACAATTCTAGCATCCACTAGATTTGTTTTTAGTAGAAACTAAAACAAATCTAGCATTCACTAAATTATTTTCTAGCACAAACACTAACAACATAAATTAAAACAAATGCAATAGTCATTACATTTCTTTCGAACATAAATACAAGAATTATAAGATAAAACAAATCTAGCACACCCTAAATTTGTTTCTAGCACAAACATTGGAATTGTAAGGTAAACAAATCTAGTGTAACGCAAATCACAAAAGCATTATAGAGTAATAAAAAATTACAAAGAAAAACATTTAGGGAAAATAAATTTAGCACCCACTTGATTTTTTTATATCATAAAGAAAATCATTGTAGAGTAAGTCAAATTTGGCAGATATTAGATTTGTTTCTAGCACAAACATAAGTATTATAGGGTCAAACAAATATAATGTATGCTAGATTTTTTTCTAACACAAACACAAGTATTGTAAGGTAAAACAAATATTGTGTAAGGCATAAGATAGAAACATTGAAAGTTTAAATAAATATATTACTCACTATATTTGTTTGTAGTACAAGCACAAGCGTTGCTAGGTAAAATAAATCTAGCGTACGCTAGATTTATTTCTAACACAAAACAAACATTGTAAGGTAAAACAAATCTAGTGTAAGGAAAACACAAAAGAATTATAGGGTAAAACAAAAGCACAAACAAAAGCATTTCAAGGTAAAACAAATATGAAATGCACTAGATTTATATCTAGCATAGACAAAAGCATTGTAACATAAAACACATCTAGTGAATGCTAGATTTGTTTATAAGACAAATACAAGCATGCCAGGGTAAAATAAATCTAACATTTTCTAGATTTGTTTCTAGCATAAACACAAGCATTGCAAGGGAAATAAATCTAGTGTAAGAAAAAACACAAAAACATTGTAGGGTAAAAAAAAGCACAAACACAAACATTGCAGGGTAAAACAAATCTAGTGCATGCTAAACTTGTTTCTAGCATAAAAAAAAGCAATGTTGGGTAAAACAAATCTAGTGCATTCCATATCCGTTTGTAGTACAAACAAAAGAATTGCAAGGTAAAAGAAATCTAGTGCATACAACATTTTAATTATAACACAAACACCAACATCACAATGTAAAATAAATATGACATGTACTAGCTTTTCTTCTACCATAAACAAAAGGATTGAAAGGTAAAATAAATCTATCATAGGCTAGGTTTGTTTCTAGCACAAACAAAAGCAATGGATGGTAAACAAATCCAATGCACGCTAGATTTCTTTCTAGCTGAAACACTAATATTGCAAAGTAAAACAAATCTAACACACTATAGATTTATTTCTAGCATAAACACATGCATTGCAAGGTAAAACAAATGTAGCATTCTTAATTGAATCTAACGTAGACATAGACATTGTAAGGTAAAACAAATCTAGTGTAAAACAAAATAAAACCAAAAGCATTGCATTGTAAAAGAAAATCACAAACAAAAGGATTGTAAGGTAAAACAAATCTAGTGCATGCTAGATTTGTTTCCAACACAAATAAAAGCGTTGTAGGGCAAATCAAATCTAGCATTCACTAGATTTGTTTCTAAGAAAAACATAAGCATTGCAGGGAAAAACAAATCCAACATGTGCTAGATTTGTTTTTAGCGCAAACAATAATGTAAACTATGAAACGAGAGGTGTAAACTCAAAATGAGAGCTCTAGCAAAAAAACACCAAAAAAACTTGAAAAACAACTTGAAAACGAAAAATGTTGATTTTGGAAGAATGTTTTTTTTTTTTTAGGGTAAATTTTCAACATGTTTTAAAAATGATAGTAAAAGACAATAAAAACCAATTTTTTTTTGTGGAAAAAACACCTTGAAAACAAAAAGTGTTGATGTTGTAATAACACCTTTTTTTTCGAGGTAAATTTTCAACATTTTTTAGCAATGGCATTAAGGATAAAATATCATGACTCCGAAAAAACTTAAAATCCAATGATTTTCAAGCATGACATTAAAGATAAAACATCACATTTATGAAAATCCTTAAAATTCCAACAATTTTCAGACATGGTGTTAAAGATAAAATATCATGACTTAGAAAACCCTTAAAATTTTGACAATTTTTTAACCATGGTATTAAAACAAAAAATCATGGCTACAAAAGACCTTAAGTTTTCAACATATTTCAACCATGATATTATGAAAAAATTCTATGACTAAAAAAACTTAAAAAATGAATATGTAAATGAAAGAGTCATTATACGAAGAGTATTTTTTTTTTCAAATACTAAAAGTATAACAACTTTACATTCTTAGCCTATGACAACTTGACACATTGCAACAAACATTTACAAATCAACCATGAAATGACACACTGTATAGGTGAACTAACCCATTGTAATGAAATCTTAAAGACCAACCATGAAATTGACACATAGTGGGGTTGGACTCGATTCATTATTACAAAAACTTTAAAATCAACTATCAAATTGACACATAATGAGATCAGGTTGCTAGTTAAGAATCGACACAAAGCCCACATGAAAAAATAAAATAAAACAAAATAATAAATAAATAACTATTTAAATAAATAAAAATGAAAAATACAAAAGAAAATAAAAATTAAAACATTAAAAAAACACAACAAATTAAAAAATAATAACCAGTAAATAAAAATATATATTAAAACATAAAAAAATAAAAAAACATGACAAAAAAGGAAAACAAAATTTAAAACATTGAGAAAAATAAAAACTAAAACACACACAAAAAAACACACAAATAAAAAAAATAATAATAACAAGTAAATAGAAATATATATTAAAATATAAAAAATTTAAAACATGGCAAAATATATATATATATATATATATATATATATATATATATATATATATATATATATATATATATATATATATATATATATATATATATATATATATATATCTATATAATGACAAAAAAAACGAATTAAGTTACAAAGGATTTTTTTTTAAGAATATTAAGAAAAAAACAAAATAAAATTAAAAATACAAGAAAATATTTCCAAAAGAAACATAATTTAAGAAAAAAATAACAAAAAAAAATGATATCAGATATTCTAAAAAAAATAAAAAACAAAATAAAAAAAACATTTAAAAATATAGAAATCATAAAAAGTAATAAAAAACATAAAAAAGAGACATTAAAACGTGCAACTCCCACCTCACCCACCCCTGCGGCCCAACGAGCCCAAGGGTGGCAGGGCCGCGAGGGTGGGCGAGGAGGGAAATGGCTCAGAATCGGCCTTGCCACCCTTGGGCCCATTGGGCAATGGAGGTGGGTGCGGGGGGTGGGTGGGGTAGGAGTCACCCGACCCAACAAGCATTGGGGATGGCAGGGCCAATTTCCAGAATCGACCCAGCCACCCTCAAGGCTCGTTGGGCAGAGATGTGGGCATTTTTTTTATATGTTTATTTATTTATTTTTAATATATTTTATTTATTTATTTATTTTTAATTTTTTTTTTTTTTAATTTAAATTCTCATATATATATATATATATATATATATATATATATATATATATATATATATATATATATATATATATATATATTTGGCCATGTTATGTTTGTAAGATATATTTTTATTTTTTTATTTTTGTGTGTGTGTGTGCGCGCGCCCTTTTGTTTTTTGTTTTTTGTTTTTTCTCAATGTTTTTATTTTTTTTGTCCGAGAATTAGACAACTTGAAAAATATTTAAATAATCAACATTTAAAAAAAATTGTGCATAGTTAAGACACAAGAAAATTTAAAATGTCAAAAATATGCTTAAAAAAAATGTGTATTATGAATCAACACTTTTCAAAATCATATGATTTTTTGCTACCTCAAAAAAAGGGGTACTTGCTATGGTTCCCATTTGATAGTTTACATTGTTAAACATAAGCATTGTAAAGTAAAATAAATTTAGTGTAAGAAAAAACACCAAAGCATTGGAGGGTAAAATAAAAACACAAATACAAGCATTGTAGGCTAAAAAACTAGCGTATGCTAGATTTGTTTCTAGCACAAACAAAAGAATTGCAAGAACAAATCTAGTGTATGCTAGATTTTTTTCTAGCATAAGCAAAGTAAGATAAAACAAATATAGCATGCACTAGATTTGTTTCTCGCACAAACAACAATATTGCAAAGTAAAAGAAATCTAACACATTGGATTTCATTCTAGCATAAACACAAGCACTGCAAAGTAAAACAAATCTAGCACGTGCTATATTTCCTTCTTCCACAAACACAACTACATTGCATGTGTTATATTTGTTTCACCTTACATTTCTCTTTTGTTTCTACTAGAAGGACATCTAACGTGCATTTGATTTGATTTGATTGCAATGTTTTTATTGGCAACATGGTTATTTTTGTTGGAAATCAATCTGGCATGCACTACATTACTTTCACCATGTAGTGTTGTTATTTGCAATGTACTTGTGTTTAATTTAGAGGGAAATCTATAATATGCTAGACTTCTTTTGATCTAAAATGTTTTTGTTGGCCATATGTTTGTGTTTGTGATAGAATGAGTTCATGGATTCGAGACTCGACGTAGGTAAATCAAAATATTGAAGCATGTGATATGTGTTATTAAGAGTATACTAAATGTTTTGTTTGAGAAGATACTAAGATTATTTATTTTGTTTTACATGTGTAAATGAGTCTTCTACATTTTATGTTGGATACAAGGTAACTCTTCTATAAGATGGAGTGAAAGTGGGTGAGGGCCCCGTATTCAATTCAGATCTTAGGCATAGCATGCATGGAAACATGGTAAATAAGTGACACATAGTGGTTAGAATTGGGAAGGTATTAAAACATGATTCTCCTTTACCACATCCAAAAGGATTTGAGCATATACTAGGGAGTGCATTGGAATCTTCTGAGGTTTGGCCAGAATTAAATTTTGAACCTCACTATCATGATCATGCCATAAATATTTCCAACGTTAGGTTTACCTTCACATGTGCAAAGGTTTCTCTTACACATGAATGTAAAGGAATAAGTATGTGCATTGAAAAATGAATAATAGTTCATATCTATTAGGATGACATGGTGGAGGTTGAAACATTATGTGAATTGGAATTTGGTGTTTTTGTGGAAGAGATAGATAGAAATTTCCAAATATGTAGGATTGGGAATAAGTTGAAACATTGTTTGGTTAGGTGGCTTATAAGTTAGTGTACAATAAAGGTGAGATGTTAAGGGCCAAGGAAAAGTCCAAGGAGCCACCCAATGAAATGGTAATATGGGATGTTATAGAAGATTCAAGCCTCTTAAATAGATGGGATAACGATACTTATAATAAAAAAATATCTAAACTCAATAGATATGTATGTAATAAGCCATATAAAAGGATTAAATGAGTTATCGCTATGAAAAAATTGCAAAATGCCAATAAGAAAGATATGAATATAATGAAAATTCGACTTTTAATAGTGACTAAATATTGTAGACAATATTGCATTCAACATGTGGATAGGAATACCATTGTAGTAGATATAAGGGATTTGAAAGACAAATAGAAATGGTATTAGAGAATTTGTCTTGAATTCATTCCTCTAAAATATTCATTTCAAAGAGTCATGGCCATGGTTTATGACATATTGTTAGAAAATTAAAGAACATGAGATTTGATGGAAATAATATTTGTAAGAAAGCACGGTACAATATACATAATATTCCTAAAAGAAAATTCTATAACTACCAAAATTATTTCCAACCCGGACATACTAAATACATTCATGGTAACACTAACATATGTAAAGAACATGCACACACTTTGGTGGCTAGAGAAATATTGCACATGATTGTAATGGATAATTCTTATTTTTCACCAAATAAAACACGTCAATTTCAAGAAGAAGAAAAGTATACTCCTTTAATGTTGTTTCTTTTGTCTTACATAGAAATTACTTATTTAAAAGATATTAATGAGGCTATTCAAAATCTGAATTACCTATCAATATCACAACCAACAATGAGCAATATCTATAATACCCACTTTTGTATTGTGGCATTTTCAAAGAGCACCAACTTTAGTAAATGTTGCAAATGTATTGTTTTGAAAGAAAAAATGAAACTAGTGACTACAAAATAGTTGGAAGAAAAGGCATGAGGTGGATTGAACAAACATAACAAGACTGTTATGTGGGGAAGATATTTCTATCATGCAAAAATAACTATGCCAAATTGATTTCCAATGAAGTATTTGAGTATTATCCATGATAAAACAGACAAAACAAAGACTTCAATCCCATGGATATGTGTCAAACCAAAATATATTGCATGAACAACATTAGGCTTGTCATTGATAGGTATGTTAAAACATGGGCATAACATAGGAGGATTTGGTAATTTATCACTACCATTTGTACATATAGGATCACAATCTACTTTTACATTACTTGCAAAGTGTTTAAGGGAATTAGAAGACCCACACCTTCATATGTATGGTGGTCTACTTTATGATAGTGGATGTTCAAGAAACACATTTTCAAATGCATTACTTGACACTTGTATTTACTCAAAATGTAAAGTTTACAAGGATGATTCCATGTGTCATGGAGGATCAAAATATCAGAATGTTGATTTGTTATACAGTAATTTGTCACACTCCCTGTCTCATACCCTAAGTTGTCAAACTTTGCCCAAAATTTCGCAAAATGACAAAACATGTCAATAAATTCACCATGAAAACATTGATCAGAGCATACTTGAAGAAAAGTAGAAGAACTGCCTTGAAGTAATTTTGGAAGAGCTTGTAAAAAAAAACCCTATTTGTAAGCCCAACTCTAATTTTAGCAGGCAAACCCGAGTTGGTATCCTTTGGTCTAACTAGTGACTAGTGCTCGTAGCGTGACTTTGGATAGGATAATCTGCACTAATCCTCTTCAGATAGTTTCTCTAAAAATGGAGCAAAAGCATCTCTTACTAAAAGCCTTGAGAATGATGAGCTGGTTATTGTTGAATAAGGATATGGCCGAGTTCTCCCATTTTGAGTCCTTGATCCTACCTTTAAGGATATTCCCCTTAATATGTGGACCTTCGTCCCCCTTTTATGGATCCCTAAATCCCTCTCCATCCTTATAAATGCATTCCCCTACACCCTCAAATGGTTGGTCAAACTAGATTGGTCATGCTATTGCTAAATTATGCTTAATTGTTGCCAATTTGTTAAGGAGAAAGGAGATCTTGAGAAGTCTTAGCGTGAATTTGGAAACCCATCCCAAAGGAGGCTTCCAACATCAAGGCAATGGTTGTCTACTTCCCTCTTGTGTTTATTATTAATACAATTCATGTTTACTTTCCATAAGCATGTAAATTATTACTTGCTTAGTATGATGCTCATTGATCTATCATATGGTTTACATTAGTGTCGGCTTGTTGGGGCCTGACCCAGGTTCAGAAGTGATTTAGCCAACAAATCCTGAAACTACCGGCCCTTTCAGTAATAGATCGTGGTGCGTGGACTGAGGTCTCACCTGAGGTAGTATGGGAGGGTGCTAGAACTAGGTTTTCACACCCTAGGGATGTCTTGATGGGATCAAGGAAGTTTGTGAACCAAATCTGCGTGCTTGCACTGCTCCATGCAGTTGTTTTTCCTTAGCAACTTATGCAACTACTTCCGTGCAGCTCTGTGAAGAGCGCGAAGACGTGCTGTCTAGATCCTTTATCCTTACTGTGCTATTATTACTGATCTTAACTTAATTATGTGGGCCCAATATTCTCATTAATCATTCAACATTCATAACAAGTGTGCGAAATCATAAAACCATAAAGAGATGCATAAATATAACAGGAACATAGACATAGAATATTCCAGAATCAACTTATCTTTTATTAATTCTCTATCCAAGTACAATCCCAACTCTGCCCTGCGCACTTAGCTGCAGGGGTCCACGCACACAGCTGCGAACTCTACCAAGCCTCCGTGCACTTAGCTATGGAGCCTCTACATATCACTACAACCTAAGACTCGAACTTACAGATTTAGAGCTAATTCATCATCCAAAAGAACATATTATTTTTCCTCAAAACTAAGATTGACTCTTGCACTTAGAGCCTTGCTCTATTTATACAATCCCATGGTCTGTGGACCATGGGTAGGCTGACACACTTTACATTAAATTACATTATCTTAGGGTGGACAACCCTAGACTCTCGCACTCCGCACCCACATTTTTCAGGATCTTTATATTACATTGACCAAAACTCGGGCTTTAAGCCCCAAAAACCTGCTATGGGGGGATCCGCTACCCAATAGGCCCCCAACACAATCATTGTGACTCGTCTTGAGTCACTCGGCTAGTGCGGTGATCTTCACCTGGAGTCCATCCAGCAGCGTCTGTGCTTCGCCGAAGTTCGCAACACATTCTTCTGTAGTCCATTATACCAGTTGTGCGAAGATCTCCAATGCATCGTTGTGAGGGCCACCTCCTTTCCTTAGCACATATATGCCCTACATCTGTGCCAGCTTTCCCTCGATCTTGGTGGTGACCATGAATGCTTCCTCGAGCCAAGGCTAGATGCACGCTTTAAGCACTGCTTCTTTCTAGCGCACGGAATCCACCTGTTCCTTTAGAGCCTGGGCCTCCTTAATCCTAGCCAGTCACTGAGTAAGGGCAACCATCTGCGCAGTCCCCTGGACATTGTCATATGCCTAGTACAACTGTTGTGCTTATGTCTCTAGATGTTGTATAGTTGGTTCTTCTTGCAGTAAGGTTAGCGTGAAGAGTAACTGATCCAACAAGCCTGTGCAATCCTGTATGGTGTTCTCTATTGCTTCTAACCCCAATTGAATTGCACGGTGGCACTGCTCTCTGACTCTTGGGGGTGTGGAGTGTTGTGCCTTCAGCTACAGCTCTGCAATTTGCAGGTTGGGGTCTAGCTGGATCCTTGTAGCTTCCTCCTTCACCTTGTGGAATCCACTGGCCAATTTGTGGATCCGCATTCCTACTGTCAGATATGTCGCAATTTCCAGTTCTGGGATGCGGCAACATGCTTCCTCTATGATCTGCTCCAACTGCTGATTTTATGCTATCGTTGCATCCCATTTGAGGCTCAGTTGCTCGATGTTGATTCGTTGTTCATTGATCATTTGTACTTCAAACCATGGACTTGCTCTCACAACCTCCAAATTCGTCAGGTTCATACCCAATTGATAGCGCAACAACTAAATTCTCAAGATGCCAAGGGTTGTTTGGTGGATGACCATCTATGATTTATAGGCCTATCGGAATTCAAATTCAACTGTTCCCCCCTCCTTCGGCTCATTAATGTGAGATTGGCAGCCAATTGTTCCACATTTAGTCCTGAATCTGTATCTTAATTACCCGTCGCCCACTCCTCGTTGTCTTAAATGGTATATCTTGTCATGAACATTGACCCCTACAGTCACTTCCCAGTCTACCCGCATGAAAACGTAGCCTCCCATGTGCGGGTGTGATCCCTGTGACATACCAATCCTGCAAGCAACCTCCTTGTCACGCAGCTCCCATACAGACTCTTTTAAAGTTCTGCACTCTCTTTCAACTGCTTGGAGTGCTGAGACTATGCCTCCTACAGATAGTTAGGTGGTCGCACCATCGATGCAAGGCTTCAAGTCACCTTCCGACCTGGTCCACAAGCCTTCCTTAGCTACCCTCGCACCAGTCAGCACCTAGTGTTCTTCCTTATGTGGTGCGCTTCCCTGATTACTTTGTCTGATAAGGTTCGGTCACAACCATATTAATAGAGCTAGAAATTCTTAGCGACAATCTTCTAATGTGGTGGTATGGTTGCCCATATCTTGTCCTGTCCTTCTATCAACACAACATGTTTGCACGATTTCGGTTTCCAGTTTT
The DNA here is from genome assembly GCA_031772625.1 of Pinus tabuliformis. NCBI lineage: Eukaryota > Viridiplantae > Streptophyta > Pinopsida > Pinales > Pinaceae > Pinus > Pinus tabuliformis. The sequence continues at coordinate 851,107,602 of CM062820.1, read as the reverse complement.
CTGATTTTTGTGTCCACTAACATTCTTTTTCTGCATCAGTCGTACTCGATCTTCTTTGAGTTCGCGGAGCTCAAGGTTCCCTCACCGAATGGCTTCTTGAATCTGCATATGTTCGTCCACGCACGATTTCATAATCCCTCTGTTCTATCCTCGCGTGTTGTCCCCATTATGGGAGTTGCTGTATGGGGATTTTTCTCTAAAGCTCTGGCCTTGACTCTACTCGTTGTCTTCGGAATCATTCTCGTGCTCAGGTTCTTGTGCATGGACCCATAGGCCCATCGCACCACTGGTACGCGCAGGTCCCAATCAGTTCACCGTACCTGGTAAACCTTATTCAGGATTCTACATACCTTCTGGAATACTTCCAGTGGAACCTCTGTGGGGTGTGTCACTTTTCTTACTGCTGCGTCTGGTTCTGATTTTCGATCCTTAGTATGGGATGTGCTTGCACAGCACACGTCTGTACCCATCGACACAAGTGGGCGTGCAAGCTACTTCATCCAGGCTGCCTGATTCTTGTTTGATGTTGGGGGCTCCCAACCCATCTGTGCCAATTCGCTCTGATCTCTTGATGTGTACTCCCCCTTCGTGTAGTTGTTGCACACAGTGCCCCTTTCATTGCACCATATTGTTACTGTTCCGGTACTGCAATTTCAAATTTTTCCAGGAATTCATCAACTACTATTACTCCATTATCAGTTGGCAGTTCTCTTGCCTCTGTCATCATGCGACGAAGTGATCTAATCATCATGCTGTAATTTATCATTGTCACCTCGTACAACCGGTTCTGCCAGCACTCTACTTCCTCATCTGAATCCAAAGTGTAGGAGCTATCGTGCTCCTATAAGATTCTTCCATCCATAGTCAGGTTCACCTGATCATGATCTTGCGTAGTTATCTGGTAAATACAATCCAACTCATCATCGCGCACTAGTTCAATGTAGTGAGCTCCTTTGGATGGGTCTAACGGGACTACCACGTGTAGTGACTTTTTCGCGAATTTCATCCTCCACTTCTTGAGGTTGATGACTCCATTCATATCAGTTGCCTAGTCTATTCCTAACAATGTGGGATAAGGATTGTTGTCATCAGCAATCTCTATTACCTCAAAGTCCATTTGTGTGTTCACACCTTCGATATCAACTGTTACTCCTTGCAACCTCCCCATGGGAAAAATATTTTGTTGGTTCACCATTCGTAATTGAATAGGGGACCACTGCAAAGCGGGCCTACCCATGCTTTCTCATGTTTGCTTTGGTAACACATTTGTGTCCGATCCCAGATCTAGGATGACCTGATCCATTTCATACTCACCAATCTACGCAGTCAACCTCATCTCCCTTCCAGTGCGCAATGTATGCTTCCCCACTTTCCAGACTATGCGTGGTTCTCCTAAATGCACCTGGTGATAAAATCCTGTAGTCCCTTAACTACCTTATTATCACGCAGTAGCTTCATGCATGTCTCTAGAAAGGTAGTAAGCATAGACAAATCCATCCTTGGCTTTGGTTGATCCTTACTACCTAACGTAGAGGCCTCTGCGAAGCTCTTCTTAGCTTCCATGAACGTCTCCTTTGCGCATTCTAGGTCAAACTTAGGTTCCTTTATAGGGGCCTTGCGAACCCATGTATCTTCCTCAGGCTACTTCCCCTTATTCTCCCCTATGGTCGCACCGCTTCTGAGCATCATATTTACATTTGGGTCTTCTTCGCGCAGTTCAGACCTCATCATTTGGGTATTCTGATTCAGAGGAGCCTGGAGTACCCCTTTCTCGCGCATCTGTGCGATCAATGTAGGACAATCTATCATTTCATGATCAAACTGAGCACAATATGAACAAGATATTTTCGTCAGGTTGGTACAATCATGGGCGTAGTGCCCTAGTCCTCCGCAATTGTAACAAATTAACTGTCTGCGGCCCCTTCCTGGTCCCATTCCTCCCCGTCCTTGACCTCACCCCTGAAATCTAGCACGTGCCATCCCTACAGCTGTGTTGAGGCCTTGTATTTTTGTCTACATTCTATAGACTGGGGTCCGATCCATCATTAACTCGTAGCTGCGACAAGTACACTCATCATGGCCTACCGACCTACAAAAATTACAAAACAATTGTCGTCAATTCTATGTATACTTCTGTAACAGATGACAATTATCTGTCGTGTGTTTTCCTCCTCTCTGAGAGATCGCGCACCATAATACGAGGGTTTCACTTGGCCCTGCCTATGCCTCTGGTCTCAATGGCATTAGCCCCCCTCCTGCCAAGTAGTTAGTGAATATTGGACAATGATCCTTGTCATGGCCCTGGCCTTTGCATTTTATGCACCATACTTCTTCACGTGCCTTAGATCGTGGTGCGCTAGCCTACTTCAAAATCTATATCTCCAAGAATATATTCTATAGTTGCGCGTGGATTTGTTGAACTCCCAGCCCTGGATCTTGTATTGGTGTCTCATGCAATCTCATCACCATTTCCAACACTTTTGCCTAGGTAGAAATCTTCTGTTGTGATAGCGTCGTCCTCAGGTGTGGTGTCAGAGATGCCACAAACCATGCGTGATGTTGTGCATCTGTGAGTGTCATATTAGCGTCATGAATCATACTCTTCAGTTGCTGATCCAGATCCTAGGTGGTCTCACCTGGAAACATCGTGATCTCTTTAAACCTGATGATTGATTGTGTCTCTGATTTTGGCCGGCTAAATTCTTTGTTCAGTGCATTCTAGATCTCTACTATTCCTGCATTTAGGTGATCACTAGAGTGCTTGATATACCAAGTCAATGCATGATCCTGCAGCACACTCATGAATGTAGCCTTCTTAATTTTGTCGTCCGTGACCCCTTGCACTTCCCACACTGCTCTTACCATGAACCAGGACTAGTCCGGACCCTCATTCCCTACTCCTCTGAATATGGGTAGCTTGATTGTGCTCGCCATGCTGAACTGTGGGGTCGGTGGTGGTGGAGTGGTTGGAGACAGAGGTGAAGGAGGTGAAGCGGGTGGTGGTGTGGATGGAGGTGGTAACTGCGGAATGCACTATCTTATCAGACTGACCGCACTTCTCGAAGAGACCCGAGTGAGCTCCTCCTCATTCCCTCGCGAAGGTGAAATTAAGGGACTGTTTCCTAATTCCCTGCTACTTTTGTAGATCCTTCTACTCCACGTCATTCTAACCATTAATCTATTCGCATAACCCACTTTTCACATAACAACATCTTAATCTAGGTATTCAAGGATTTAATGTTCTTACCTTGCAGTCCCTTGAGAAAGCGTTGTTCTACTTCGTTGTAGCTCACGGTCATGTCTATCGCAAATTCAGTGATAAGTCCCACTATTATCTAATCGAGCCAATGGTCCACAACTCGTGCGATCTTATCTCCCGATGCCTCTAGTCTGCGCACTAATTCCGGAGTCCACACTATTGGTTGGTCGAGCTTACACCTTCCTTGGCTATCGACTAACCTCGCGATCCACTCATATAGTTCAGAAGGAAAGGATGTGAAGAAGATCTCATGGATTTCTATATACACGTAGCGATCCAGCCATGTTTTCTCAAATACCTGTGGAGATCTGCTTTCCTATGTCACGAACTCATGAACCTTTTTGTCCAACCACTCTTCAATTTCCTTCTTTGTTGGGTTCCTATGTTCCGACATCAGACATCCCTTAGGTAGATCCCGGTTCCAGTGTTGGGTCTCACTCAAGGTAGTATGGGAGGGTGCTGGAACTAGGTTTCCATACCATAGGGATGTCTTGATGGGATCAAGGAAGTTCGCAAATCAAATCTGTGCGCTTGCGCTGCTTCGCACAACCATCTATCCTTCACAACTTATGCAATTGCTTCCACGCAGCTCTGTGAAGAGCATGAAAAGGTGTTGTCTAGATCCTTTATCCTTACTATGCTATTATTACAGATCTTAACTTAGTTATGTGGGTTCAATATTCTCATTAATCATTCAACATTCATAACAAGTGCGCGTAAGCATAAAACCATAAAGAAATGCATATATATAACAGTAACATAGACTCAGAATATTCCAGAATCAACTTATCTTTTATTAATTCTCTATCCAAGTACAATCCCAACTCCTCCCTACGCACTCAACTGCAAGGGTCCATGCACATAGCTGTGGACTCTACTAGGCCTCCGCTCACTCAACTACAGAGCCTCTACCTATCATTACAACCCAAGACTTGGACTTACAGATTTAGAGTTAATTCATCATCTAAAAGAACATATTATTTTTCCCCAAAACTATGACTAACTCTTACACTTAGAACCTTGCTCTATTTATACAATCCCATGGTCCACGGACCATGGGTAGGTGGACACACTTTACATTAAATTACATTATCTTAGGGTGGACAACCCTATACTCTCACGCCTCAACCCCGCATTTTGTGGGGTCTTTACATTGCATTGACCAAAACTCAGGCTTTAAGTCCCAAAATCCCACTATGGGGGGGATCTGCTACCCAAAAGGCCCCCAACACAATCATCGTGACTCGTCCCGAGTCACTCGGCTGGTGTGGTGATCTTCACCCGGAGTCCATCCAACAACTTCTACGCTTCACCTAAGTCCACAGCACATTCTTGCACTGTCCACTGTACCACTTCTGCACGGATCTCCGATGCGTCGTTGTCATGGCCACCTCCTTACCTTAGCGAATATATGCCCTACATATGCACCAGCTTTCCCTCGATCTTGGTGGTGATAGTGAATGCTTCCTCGAGCCAAGGCTGGATGTGTGCTTTAAGCACTGCTTCTTTCTTACGCATGGCATCCACTTGTTCCTTTAGATTCTGAGCCTCCTTCATCTTGGCCAGTCGCTGAGTAAGGGAAACCGTCCATGCGGTCCTTGAGACATTGTCATGCCTACTGCAATTGTCATGCTTCTATCTCTAGACGTGTATAGTTGGATCTTCTTGCAGTGAGGTTAGCATGAAGAGTGACTGATCCAACAAGCCCGTGCAATCCTGTATGGTGCACTCTATTGCTTCCAACCCTAACTAAATTGCGCGGTGGCACTACTTTATGACTCCTGGGGGTGTGGAGGGCTGCGCCTTCAGCCGCAGCTCCGCAATCTGTAAGTTGAGGTCCAGCTAGATCCTCATAGCTTCCTCCTTCGCCTCGCGGAATCCACTGGCCAATTTGTGGATCTGCATTCCTACTGGCAGATTTGTCGCAATTTCTAGTTCCGGGACACGCTGACATGCTTCCTCTATGATCTGCTCCAACTGCTAATTTTGTGCTACCACTTCATCGCGTTGGAGGCTCAATTGCTTGATGTTAATTCACTTTTCACTGAGCATTTGTACTATGCATCCTTCCCTAGCATGGAGTTCTACCATCGCTCCGTCCTGCATCTGGTATAATATCTCTCGTGAAAGGGCTACCAAGTTTAGGCCAAGTCCCTTGATCCATCCTATCGCGACTCTGTCCTCCATGCTGTCTGCTATCAGCGTTCCTTCTGGCAGTGCGACAGTATTGGCCATTTTGGCCCACAAAAACTACTCTATTGCCAATGTACCTGTAGCCCCATAAACGGCTACCATTCCATCTTGTGGGCGCTACACCTGAAGTCCTTGCAGTTGTGCCCTGAGGGTCCCCAACACATTCTGCTGCTCTGCCATTGCTTCCTGGAGCGCTTCCCTGTTGGCCTTGCGAACTGTGTCACCAATGTCAAATAGGTCACCCTTGATCAATGTAATAGGTTCCCCATCTATTTTGGAAGCCTTAGTCTTCTTCTGGGGCCCTGTCTGTTCCGTACTGTGCGACTGTTTGAGCTGTGTCGATGATGTGTTTGGGTTCGCACCTGCCATTGTGTCATCTGTCCCCTGTCCAGTAATCAGGTCTGGGCTACTTTCTTCCTGTGTTGTGGTTGCCCCAGATGCTGGTGCTACTACTGCTCTTTTCACAGCTTTGGTCAGCTCTGCGGCAACCTTCACTGCCTCACAGGAAGCCCTTACTTCTTTTGCGAACTACTTGTTTCACTTCTGCTATGCCAGCAGCTTGGCAGCATCCTTCTATTTTTGAATCGTTGTAGTCTAGCTAGTTTGGATACTCAGCTCTCATCTGAGAGACGGGGGTTCGAGTCCCGACAACAGAACCATTTGTTGGCTTGTTGAGGCCTAACCCAGGTTCAGAAGTGATTTATCCCAACAAATCCCGAAACTACTGACCCTTTTGGCAATAGTATGTGGTGAGCAGATTGAGGTCTCACCCGAGGTAGTATGGGAGGGTGTTGGAACCAAGTTTCTACACCCTAGGGATTTCTTGATGGGATCAACGAAGTTCACGAACTGAATCTTCACACTTCTGCTGCTCCGCGCAGCCATATGTCCTTCGCAGCTTATGCAACTGCTTCCATGCAGCTCTATGAAGAGCGCGAAGAGGTGTTGTCTAGATCCTTTATCATTACTGTGCTATTATTACAAATCTTAACTTAATTATGTGGGCCCAATATTCTCATTAATCATTCAACATTCATAGAAAGTGCGCGCAATCATAAAACCATAAAGAGATGCATAAATATAACAGGAACATAGACACAAAATATTCCAAAATCAACTTATCTTTTATTAATTCTCTGTCCAAGTACAATCCCAACTCCACCCTACGCACTTAGCTGCGAAGCCTCTACCTACCCAAGACTCAAACTTATAGATTCAAAGTTAATTCATCATCCAAAATAACATATTATTTTCCCCAAAACTAAGACTGGCTCTTACACTTAGAGCCTTGCTCTATTTATACAATCCCATGGTCTGCGGACCATGGGTAGGCCGACACACTTTACATTAAATTACATTATCTTATGGTGGACAACCCTAGACTCTCACACTCCACGCCCACATTTTGTGGGGTCTTTACATTACATTGACCAATACTCAGGGTTTAAGCCCCAAAAACCCACTATGGGGGGATCCGCTACCCAACAATTAGAATGCATATGCTATGTTTTTCCTTTGTTGTCTTTGTTTGATCTCTCTTGCAGGTATTCGTTCACAATAGAATAATGAGGATTGAGCTTGTAAGTGAGGAGACCGAGAACGTTATTGAAAAGTGACCTCATAGGAGTGAGTTAGGCCATCTTTTGTCTCTCATGTTATTCTGATTTAAGCTAGGAGAGTTTTGCATGTATTTGTTTCAGTTGTTACTAGATCCACTCATTAGACTAGAGGGATCGCTTCTATCCATATATGGTATTGCATAGATAAAAAATTGGTGAATCCGCTAGGGAGATTATAACCCTTCAAATCTCCTCTTTATGTTTGGTATTTTTCATTAGTTTGACCAACCTCCTTCTGATCTGTGACTTAGGGTCATTTTGGGTCTGTATTAGAATTAGTACATTCTTTAGAGTGTTAATTTTGGATCTCTCTTTGGATTTCTCCTCATTTTGTTGATCCACATCTGTACGCTCGCCTCCATGAGTACCCAGAAAATCTTGATCTCGCGGATTTGCGTGGCGTGCCTTATCTCCCAGAGCAACGCATATTTTGTTGCCTCTGGCAAGTCTTGGTCAAGAGGAGGAAACTGAGTATCCTCCGGCAATTCCCCTGCAACCAACAAGATGGATAAGAGCAACCACGTGTAGTGGAACGTCTTACCCTGCCCTTGAGCCTCCTTGCAATTCGTCAGGAACTCCTCACAGAGGAACTGCGCCCAGTTGAACTGTACCCCCCCGAGTGCATTGCTCGACCGACGCGATGACCGTTGCTGGTACCTCATTGTTGTGACATTTTCTCATCACTTTTCTTGCCAGCAGCTAGGTGGCTATGCACACCCCTTTTTCTTGAATGTTAGTAATGACATAACCCCTTTGCTTCTTCTCCAACTTGTATTTTTTCTTCATGGCCTCTGAGAGAGCCAAGTCTCCGCTTTGGCTGGCTATTTCCGCGAGGTCCCTTCCTGTATAGGGAAGCTAAGAAATCCTATGAATAATCTCTATCGTGATGGCAATCAGCTCCTCTAGCCACAAGTACCCACCATGGACCAGGAAAAGCAGTTGCCTGATAAGGAATATCGTGATTGGTGCCTGGTGAAAGTGTGGAATCCAAAGTAGGTGGAGTTACTCAGCCTCCTCCACCCTGCGCAGCCATTTCCATGGCTGTAGTGCTATAACTAACCCCTCCTTGCTTTGTTTCATAAGTTGGCTAGTCTCCAAATGCGGGAACTTTTCATTGTCCGCAAGGTCCTAATCTTCAAATTTCATCGTGGGCACATGGCCCAGAACTGAACCCTCAAATAGAATTCCATCTGGGAGGAGTGGGGTCTCGAGTGCGCTCTTAACGGTATCCACATCCTTGGGTAGTTTTGCCTTCCCTTTTTGTGGGGGGACATATTTGGGCAGTTTTGCTGCAGCGTGCACTGGTTGAATGTCTTCCTCCACTTCTTCATCTGGTTCAATCTCTTCTACAAAAGCCTAAAGATCCTCCTCCTCATCATCTGTCTTAAAGTTAACCATGTTTCCCTTGTCTTCCATAGACAACTTACCAAACTGCAGGTTCCGCGAAGACATACGAACCGGTCCTGCTACTTGTGGGTCCTTTTTGGGCCTTGAGGTCTGGGGCAATTTAGGGATTTCTGGTGCATCCTCTATCGATGGTGTAGATCTCTATGCGGCTCCTTGACTTGTTGACATTATTCCGATCAGGGAATCCTGTGTCTCCTTCGGCAATGCTTCAAACCATGGACTTGCTCTCACAGCCTCCAAATTCGTGAGGTTCATACCCAATTGATAACGCAACAACTGAATTCTCAAGATGCCAAGGGTTGTTTGGTGGATGACCATCTATGATTTATAGGCCTGCCAGAATTCAAATTCGACCATTCCCCCCTCCTTCGGCTCATTAATGTGAGATTGGCAGTAGATCGTTCCAGATCTAGTCTTGAATCTATATCTTAATTACCCGTCGCCTACTCCTCATTTTCTTAAATGGGATATCTTGTCATGAACAGTGACCCCAATGGTCACTTCCTAGTCTACTCGCATGGCATCGCATCCTCCCATGCGCGGCGTGATCCCTGTGACATACCAATCCTGCAAGCAACCTCCTTGTCGCGCAGCTCCCATACAGACTCTTTTAAAGTCCCACGCTCTCTCTCAACTACTTGGAGTGCTGAGACTATGCTTCCTACAGATAGTCAGGTGGTCGCACCATCAGTGCAAGGCTTCAAGTCACCTTCCGGCCTTCGACGCGACATGTTTGCGTGATTTCGGTTTCTAGTTTTCTAATTTCTATATCCATTAACATTCTTTTCTGCTTTAGTTGTACGCGATCTTCTTTGAGTTCACGGAGCTCAAGGTTCCCTCGCCGAATGGCTTCTTGAATCTGCATATGTTCATCCTCACGCGACTGCATAATCCCTTCGTTCTGGTCCTTGCATGCTATCCCTATTATGGGAGTTGTTGTATGGGGATTTTTCTCTAAAGCTCTGGCCTCGACTCTACTTGTTGTCTTCGGAATCATTATCACGCTCAGGTTCTTGTGCGTGGCCCCATAGGCCCATCAGACCACTGGTATGCATAGGTTCCAATCAGTTCACCCTGCCTGGTAAACCTTATTTAGAATTCTGCATACCTTCTGGAATAATTCTATGTGGAACCTCTGTGGGGTGCATCACTTTTCCTGCTACTATGTCTGCTTCTGATTTTCGATCCTTAGTCTGGGATGTGTTTTCACAGCACACGTTTGTACCCATCGACATAGGTGGGCATGCAAACTGCTTTGTCTGGGCTGCCCGATTCTCGTTTGACACCTGGGGCTCCTAACCCATCTGCACCAATTTTCCCTGATCTCTTGATGTGTACTCCCCCTTCGTGCGGTTGTTGCACATAGTGCCCCTTCTATTGCATCGTACCATTGTTGTTCCTGTACTACACTTCCAAATTTGTCTAGGTATTCATCCACCGCTATTACTCCATTATCGGTTGGCAGTTCTCTTGCCTCTGTCATCACGCGACATAGTGATCCAATCATCATGTTACAAATTAGTGTTGTCACCTCGTGCAACTGGTTCTACCAGCGATCTACTTCCTCATCTAAATCCAAAGTGTATGAGCTATCGTGCTCCCACGAGATTCTTCCATCCATAGTCAGCTTCACCTGATCATGGTCCTGCGCAGTTATCTGGTAAATACAATCCAGCTCATCGTCGCACACTAGTTCAGTGTAGCGCGCTCCTTCGATGGGTCTAACAAGACTACCACGCGTAGTGACTTTTTCTCGAATGTCATCTTCCGCTTCTTCAGGTTGATGACTCCAATCATATCAGTCGCCCAGTCTATTCCTAACAACATGGGATAAGGATTTTTTTCATCGACAATCTCTATTACTTCAAATTCCATCTGTGTGCTCACACCTTTGATATCAACTGTTACTCCTTGCAGCCTCCCCATGGGAAAAATATTTTGTTGGTTCACCATTCATAATTGAATAGGGGACCACTACAACATGGGCCTGCCCATGCATTCCCATGTTTGCTTTGGTAACACATTCGCATCCAATCCTAGATCTAGGATGACCTAATCCATTTCATACTCACGTATCTGCGCATTCAACCTAATCTCCCTTTTAGTGCACAATGTATGCTTCCCCACTTTCCAGACTACGTGCGGTTCTCCTAACCCTATGCACCTGGTGATCAATTCCTGTAGTCCCTTAACTGCCTTATTATCATGCAACAACTTCATGCATGTCTCTAGAAAGGTAGTAAGCATAGACATATCCATCCCTAGCTTTGGTTGATCCTTACCACCTAACGTAAAGGCCCCTGTGAAACTCTTCTTAGCTTCCATGAATGTCTCCTTTACATGTTCTAGGTCAAACTCAGGTTCCTTTATAGGAGCCTTGGAAACCCATGTATCTTCCTTGGGCTGCTTCCCCTTATCCTCCTCTATGGTCGCACCGCTTCTGAGCATCATATTTACATTTGGGTCATCTTTGCGCAGTTCAGACCTCATCATTTGGATATATTTTGAGTCGAAGGAGGCTAGAGTACCCCTTTCTCATGCATTTGTGCAATCAACATAGGAAAATCTATCATTTCATGATCAAACTGAGCACAATATGAACAAGATATTCTCGTTGGGTTGGTACAATCGCGGGCATAGTGCCCTAGTCCTCCAAAATTGTAACAAATTAATTGTTCGCGAGCCCTTCCTGGTCCCATTCCTCCTTGTCCTCGACCTCGCCCCTAAAATCCAACACGTGCCATCCCTGCAGCTAGGTCAAGGCCTTGTATTTCTATCTGCATTCTATAGGCTGGGGTCTGCTCCATCATCAACTCGTAGCTACAACAAGTATGCTCTTCATGGCCTATAGACCTACAAAAATTACAAAACAACTATTGCCGAGTCTGTGTATACTTCTACAACAAATGACAATTATCCATCGCATGTTTTCCTCGTATCTGACAGATCGCGCACCATCATGTGGGGGTCGCACTTGGCCCTACCTATGCCTCCAGTCTCAATGGCATTGGCCCCCTCCTACCAAGTAGTTCGCAAATACTGGACAATGATCCTTATCGTGGCCTTGGCCTTTGCATTTTATGCACCATACTTATTCTCGTGCCTCAACTGTGGTGATCTAGCCTACTTCAAACTCTGCATCTCCAAGCATAGATTCTGTAGTTGTGAGTGGATTTGTTGCACTCCCAACCCTGGATCTTGTATCAGTGTCTCATGCAATCTCATCACCATTTCCAACACTTCGGCCTGGGTAGAAAGCTTCTGTTGTGATAGCGCCATCCTCAGGTGCGATGTCAGAGATGCCACAAACCATGTGCGATGTTGTGCATCTATGAGCGTAATATTAGCCTCATGTATCGTACTCTTTAGTCGCTGATCCAGATCCCAGGGGGTCTCGTTTGGAAACATCAGGATCTCTTTAAACCCGATGATTGACTATGTCTCTGATTTCGGCCGGCTAAATTCTCTGTTCAGCACATTTTGGATCTCTGCTATCCTTGCATTTGGGTGATCATTAGAGTGCTTGAGATACCATGTCAACGCATGATCCTATAGCATGCTCACGAATGTAGCCTTCTTAATGTTGTCATTCGTGACCCATCGCGCTTCCAACACTACTCTTACCACAAACCAGAACTGGTCCAGATCCTCATTCCCTACTCCTCTAAATACGGGTAGCTTGATTGCGCTCGCCATTCTAAACTGTGGGGTCGATGGAGGTGGAGTGGTTGGAGACAGAGGTGAAGGAGGTGAAGTGGGTGGTGGTGTGGATGGAGGTGGTAACTGCGGAATGCATTGTCTTATCAGCCTAACCGCACTTCTCGAAGAGACCCGAGCGAGCTCCTTCTCACTCTCTCATGAAGGCGAAATTAAGGGACTATTTCCTAATTCCCCGCTACTTTTGTAGATCCTTCCACTCCGCGTCGTTCCAACCATTATTGTATTAGCATAACCCGGTTTTCACATAATAGCATCTTAATCCAAGTATTCAAGGATTTAATGTACTTACCTTGCGGTCCCTTGGGAAAGCATCATTCTGCTTTGTTGTAGCTCATGGTCATGTCTATCACAAATTCAGTGATAAATCCCCCTATTATTTGGTCGAGCCAATGGTCCACAGCTCATGCGATCTTATCTTTTGATGCCTCTAGTATGCACACTAATTCTGGAGTCCATACTATTATTGGTCGAGCTTACACCTTCCTTGGCTACTGGCTAACCTCGCGATCCACTCATATAGTTCAGAAGGAAAGGATGCGAAGAAAATCTCATGGATTTCTATATACACGTAGCGATCCAGCCACCTTTTCTCAAATACCTATGGACTTCCGTTTTCCTGTGTCATGAACTCGTGAATCTTTTTTTCCAACCACTCTTCACTTTCCTCCTTTGTTGGGTTCCAGTGTTCCGACATCAGACATCCCTTAGGCAGATCTTGGTTCCACTGTTGGATCTCACCTGAGGTAGTATGGGAGGGTGATGGAACCAGGTTTCCACACCCTAAGGATGTCTTGATGGGATCAAGGAAGTTCGCGAACCGAATCTGTGTGCTTGCGCTGCTCCATGCAGCCGTCTATCCTTCAAAACTTATGCAATTTCTTCCACGTAGCTCTATGAAGAGCACGAAGAGGTGTTGTCTAGATCCTTTATCCTTATTGTGCTATTATTACAGATCTTAACTTAATTATGTGGGTCCAATATTCTCATTAATAATTCAACATTCATAACAAGTGCACGCAATCATAAAACCATAAAGAAATGCATAAATATAACAGTAACATAGACACAGAATATTCTAGAATCAACTTATCTTTTATTAATTCTCTGTCCAAGTACAATCCCAACTCTGCCCTGCGCACTCAGCTGCAGGGGTCTGCGCACACATCTGTAGACTCTACCAGGCCTCCGTGCACTTAGCTGCGGAGCCTCTACCTGTCACTACAACCCAAGACTCAGACTTACAGATTCAGAGCTAATTCATCATCCAAAAGAACATATTATTTTTCCCCAAAACTATGACTAACTCTTACACTTAGAGCCTTGCTCTATTTAAACAATCCCATGGTCCGCGAACCATGGGTAGGCCGGCACACTTTACATTAAATTACATTACCTTAGGGTGGACAACCATATACTCTCGTGCTTCGCACCTACATTTTACGGGGTCTTTACATTACATTGACCAAAACTCAGGCTTTAAGCCCCAAAAACTTGTTATGGGGGGATCCGCTGCCCAACAGGCCTCCAACACAATCATCGTGACTCATCCCGAGTCACTCAACTAGTACGGTGATCTTCTTTTGGAGTCCATCCAACAACTTTTTCACTTCACCTAAGTCCACAACACATTCTTCCGCTGTCCACTGTACCAGTTGTGCGCAAATATCTGATGCGTCATTGTCAGGGCCACCTCCTTGCCTTAGTGCATATATGTCCTGCATCTGTGCCAGCTTTCCCTCGATCTTGGTGGTGACAGTGAATGCTTCCTCAAGCCAAGGAGGGATGCACACTTTAAGCACTGCTTCTTTCTGACGCGCGGTGTCCACCTATTCCTTTAGAGCCTGGGCCTCATTCATCTTGGCTAGTCGCTGAGTAAGGAAAACCGTCTATGCGGTCCCCCATACATTGTCATATGCCTGCTGCAACTGTCGTGCTTCTGTCTCTAGATGTTGTATAGTTGGATCTTCTTGCAGTGAAGTTAGCATGAAGAGTGACTGATCCAAAAATCCCATGAAATCTTGTATGGTGCGCTCTATTGCTTCCAACCCTAACTGAATTGCACAGTGGCACTGCTTTCTAACTCCTGGGCGTGTGGAGGGCTGCCAAGTTTAGGCTGAGTCCCTTGATCCATCCTACCACAGCTCTATCCTCCATGTTGTCTTCTATTAGTGCTCCTTACGGCAGTGCGACGTTATTAACCATTTTAGCCCACAAAAACTGCCTTGTTGGCGATGTACCTGTAACCCCATAAATAGCTACCATTCCCTCTTGTGGGGGCCACACCTGAAGTCCTTGTAGTTGCACCCTGAGGGCCCCCAACACGTTCTGCTGCTCTACCATTGCTTCCTGGAGCGCTTCACTGGTGACATCACGAACTATGTCGCCGATGTCAGATAGGTCACCCTCGGTTAGTTTAATAGGTTTTCCATCTTGTTTGGAAGCCTTAGTCTTCTTCCAGGGTCCTGTCTGTTCCATAGTATGCAGCTATTTGAGCTGTGTCAATGATGTGTTTAGGTCTGCACCTACCGCTATGTCATCTGTCCCCTGTCCTGTAGTCAGGTCCAGGATACTTTCTTCCTATGTCGTGGTTTCCTCAGATGCTGGTGGTGCTACTACTTTATCCGCGGCCTTGTTCAGCTCCGCGGCAGCCTTCACTGCCTCACGGGAAGCCCTTACTTCTTCGGTGAACTTCTCGTTCCGCTTCTGCTATGCCAGCAGCTTAGTAGTATCCTTCTGTTTTTGAATCATTGTAGTCTAGCTAGTTAGGATACTCAGCTCTCACCCGAGAGACCCGAGTTCGAGTCCTGGCAATGGAACCATTTTTTGGCTTGTTGGGGCTTGAGCCAGGTTCAGAAGTGATTTATACCAACAAATCCCTAAACTATCGACCCTTTCGATAATAGTCCGCGGTGCGTGGACTGAGGTCTCACCCGAGGTAGTATGGGAGGGTGTTGGAACCAGGTTTCTGCACCCTAGGGATTTCTTGATGGGATTAAAGAATTTCACGAACTGAATCTGCACGCTTGCGCTGCTCCACGCAGCCATCTATCCTTCGCAGCTTATGCAACTACTTACTCGCAACTCTGTGAAGAGCGCGAAGAGGTGTTGTCTAGATATTTTATCCTTACTGTGCTATTATTACAGATCTTAACCTAATTTTGTGGGCCCAATATTATCATTAATCATTCAACATTCATAATAAGTGCACGCAATCATAAAACCATAAAGAGATGCATAAATATAACAAGAATATAGACACAAAATATTCCAGAATCAACTTATCTTTTATTAATTCTTTGTCCAAGTACAATGCCAACTCCGCCGTGCACACTCAGCTGTAGGGGTCCACGGACTCAGTTGCGGAGCCTCTACCTATCACTACAACCCAAGACTCAAACTTACAGATTCAGAGCTAATTCATCATCCAAAAGAACATATTATTTTCCCCAAAACTAATACTGAATCTTACACTTAGAGCCTTGCTCTATTTATACAATCCCATGGTTCGCAGACCATGGGTAGGCCAACACACTTTACATTAAATTACATTATCTTAGGGCGAACAACCCTAGACTCTCACACTCCGCGCCCACATTTTGCGGGGTCTTTATATTACATTGACCAAAACTCGGGCTTTAAGCCACAAAAAACCACTATGGGGGATCCATTGCCCAACAATTAGAATGCATATGCTATGTTTTTCCTTTGTTGTCTTTGTTTGATCTCTCTTGCAGGTATTTGTTCACAATAGAATAGTGAGGATCGAGCTTGTAAGTGAGGAGACCGAGATTGTCATTGAAAAGTGACCACATAGGAGTGAGGTAGGCCATCTTTTGTCTCTCATGTCATTCCGATTTAGACTAGGAGAGTTTTGCATGTATTTGTTTCAGTTGTTACTAGATCCACTCATTGGACTAGAGGGATCGCTTCTATCGATATAAGGTATTGCCTAGATAACAAATTGGTGACTCTGCTAGGGAGATTATAACCCTTCAAACCTCCTTTCTATGTTTGGTATTTTTCATTAGTTTGACCAGCCTCCTTTTGATCTGTGATTTAGGGTCATTTTGGGTTTGCATTTGAAGTAGTACATTATTTAGAGTGTCAAGTCTAGACCTCTCTTTGGATTTCTCCTCATTTTCCTTAGTATTTATCACTCGATGCGCTTTTTCCAGAAATAGTCGTGCTGTCAGCACTGATTTTTTTCATTACAAACAACACAAGTTTTGGCCATAAAAGTGGCACTAACAACACAGGTTTTGACCATAAAAGTAGAGATGATCACCTTATCAACATGGATTTTTACCATAAAGGTCGCTTTGATCCAAAAAATGATACTTTTTTAGGGTTTTTATCAAAAAGGTCTAGTGTTTCTTGACCTATGAAGTGTTCTCCTGCTTTGTGTGCATATAATTTTCCATCATTTTGTTGATTTCTTATTGCTTTGCAAAATCCCATCCCATTGTTTGAAGTAGTAAAGTGAATTTTGGTTGAGTCTTTAGTTATTGGGTCAATTGAATTTATTATTTGATGCTTGTATGTGAGGATGATATACTAATTTGTTGTTGATTAAAACATTATTAGTTCTTTTGAAAACCATAAAAGAAGTCACATTTGCATTTTCTTAGCTTTCATCTCAATGTTTACTTTTCTAATTGCATTAGATTACATTGCATTGAAAAGTCATTTTTGGGATTATCATTGAGCATATATTACACTACTTAGTGTTGAAAGCTAAAAAATGGATTTTCATCCATTGAGAAGAAAAGTAAAAAAAAAAATCATTTCACTTTTGGTAGGTAAATTGGAATAGTGAAAGTGAAAATTCTAGTTAGGAAGCTTTGTTTGTGGCATACTTGATTGTTGCATCAATGTTTGCATTTTTTGCTTATACTAGATAGCTTTCAACGAAGTGAAAAGAATATTTTTTTCTCATATTAGTTGCATCATAGGTGTGTTCAAGTGGTATCGATCTTTGAGCGTTAAAAATGAAACCTAAATTCTATATCAATGTTAAATTTACCTCAATTAACCTAAGGATAATTTGGAACATTAAAAAAAACATTTAGAGGCCTAGGATTGAGATGCTCTTCGATGTTGTTAAATGTACGAGTTGTCATTATTTTCTAGAATTGTATCTTGGGGGTGAAATCTCGTTCCACGTACGATGTATAGGATTGTTTTCCAATAATTTCCGGTATATCAGAGGTGCTCCATGCATGGTAAGTATATGGGAACACTCTCATCGAATGGTTACACATTAGACAACACTATTATGGACTAAACTCCCATGGACCATCACGTATATTTTGGGAGTCCCCTATAGGTTGTTATCTATTGGGTGTGGAGCCTGATTATCTTCTTTATTCAGAGGTATCTTCACATTGGAACCTAGTTCGTAATGTGGTGGCAAAGTTGCCCATCAATGTATGCCGCCAGGAGGGTCTAGGGGGCAGTGCTCCCGAAGCTAAAATTATATGTAAAATTGCCTTGTAAAATGTTGTAATTTCGTAGTCAATCCGGGGCTTTCATTAGGTGGAGATCTGACGATAGAAGTTATGTTTAATTTAGGGTTTTTTTTTCCCTAGAAAGCAACCCCTTGCTATATATGAGGGAATTGTATTGCATCTATGTAGAATTGTATTCTGAGTGAGAGAGAGAGAGGAGATTGTGTGAGAGCGAAGAGAGGATTACAATGGATCTGTTGTAGGTTGTATCTATTCCATTTGCTGGATAATATAAAAGGAAGGACTGGTTGTTTCTTTGTGGATGTAGCCCAAATTGGTTGAACCACATATATCTATCTCTCTATTGTTATGTGTTTTATGTGTTTATATTTATGCAATATTTTATGTTTTTTATGTGTTTATATTTATGCAATATTTCATGTGTTCCATTTCTCTGTAATATATATAATTTTCTAACAATTGGTATCAGAGCCAGGTTTATTTGGCTACTAAACTTGCAGGAGAGAAGGGTTCCTGGTTCAAGTGGGAGCAATGGCGGAAGATGGTAGGTTTAGGGTCAAAAATTTTAACGGTCAAAACTACTAGATGTGGAAGATGCAGATGGAATATTATCTGTATCAGAAAGATCTGTACCTACCATTGAGCGGAAAGAAAAATAATCCAACGAGTATGATAGAAACAAAATGGGATATTCTTGACAGAAAGGCACTTGGAACAATACGGATTTGCCTAGCAGCATCAGTAACCTTTAATAATTAAAATGAAATGACAATAAAGGGTTTAATGTGAGCATTGGCCAAATTATAGGAAAAACCCTCGACCTCAAATAAGGTATTTCTTACGAAGCGTTTATTTAATATGAAGATGTCAGAAGGTGAATCTGTTGTTGAACATTTAAATGAATTTAATACAGTTACTAGTCAACTAAGTTCTTTAGGAGTTACTTTTGATGATAAAGTTAGGGCTCTATTATTTCTATGCTCATTTCCAGAAAGTTGGAATGGTTTAGTTATGGCCATTAGTAACTCTATCTCTGGATCTAGTACTTTTAAGATTGATGATGTTGTCAGTGCAATCCTTAGCAAGAAAATGCGATGGAAAAAAACTGGTGAGACATCAGGTAATGCTTTGACTACAGAGACTAGGGGAAAAAAGTGGAAAGAGGAAAGGGCCCAGGATATTGCAGTAAGTCAAGGAAAGGCATATCCAAGTCAATATCGAGGACAATGTGCTAGAAATGCAAGAAGAAAGGACACCTGAAGAAAGACTACATGTCTCGGAAGGGAAAAGAAGGAGACGCACAACAAGAAAACAATCATGAAGAGAATGTGATAGGTGATGTGTTGCAAGATGCTTTGATTCTTTCATTAGAAAATATTATTGATGCCTGGGTGGTAGATTCAGTGGCCTCATTCCATGACACACCTGATACGAAACATTTTCATGATTATGTTCAAGGATATTTTGGACAAGTTCGATTGGGTGATGATAAACCCTATAAAATCATTGGAATGGGTACAATTTTCATAAAACAATAGAATGAAAATAAATGACTATTGAAGAAGCTAAGGCATGTTCCAGATCTGAAGAAAAATATTATTTCAACAAGGCAGTTGGGAGGTGAAGGCTGTGTGACTAGTTTTACAAATAAAACCTGGAAGGTCACTAAAGGAGCCCTGGTAATAGAAAAAGGAGAAAATGATGGTACATTGTATTTATGCAATGATATTTCTAATTATGTTAATGCTTTAACCTCTACAGGAGAAGATATGACATTGTGGCATCATAGGCTTGGGCACATGAGTGAGAAGGGGATGTATATTCTTCACTTAAGAAATTTTTTGTCAGGTTTGAACCATGTTGATTTAAAATTCTATGAGAATTGTTATGGAAAACAAAAGAGAGTAAGATTCCTTAGAGATTGTGCATACAAATGTATGGGGACCGGGTCAAGTATCATCTCTCGATGGTTTTCATTATTATGTTACTTTTATTGATCGTGCAACCATAAAACCTGGATTTATTGTATTCAAAATAAACATGATGTATTTGATACTTTCAAGAAATGGAAATATTTGGTTGAAAATGAGACAGGAAAAAGGTTGAAGTGTCTCAGATCAGACAATGGAGGTGAATATTGCAACAAAGAGTTTGATAGGTACTATTCAAAGAATGGAATTTGTAGAGAGAAGACAGTTCCAGGAACACCACAAGAAAATGGTGTGTAAGAAGGATGAATAGGAAAATCATGGAGCATGCAAGGTGCATGAGATTGCATGTAGGATTTCCTTTATAATTTTGGGCAAATGCTATAGATATTGTTGTTTATCTAATAAATAAAGGGCCTTCAAGTTCCTTAGATGGTGGTATTCCAGAGGAGTCATGGACAGGTAAAAAGGTAAACTACTCGTTTTTAAAGACTTTTGGTTGTGAATCCTTTGTCCACATTAATAAAGAAAATAGAACAAAGCTTATGGGAAAATCCAAAGAAATGTACCTTTATTGGATATGGTTGAATGATTTTGGTTATCGCTTTTATGATTATGAAAAGCACAAAATCATTAAGAACAGAGATGTCATATTCAATGAAAAGGTTTTGTATAAGGATCAGATGCAGGAAAAGAAACAGGAAAAAGAAAACAAAGAATACACATTGCTTGATGAGATCACAGAAAAAGTGAAGGTGTCTGAAAATCATAATGATCAATGGCCAGAACAACAACAACAAGAAGCACCTAAAACACCTAAAAGTGGTGTTAGAAGATCTACCAAGATAAGTAGACCCCATGAATGATACTCTCCTTCATTATATTATGTATTATTGACTGATTTCGGTGAACCAGAGTGTTATGAAGAAGTAGTGCAGGTAGAAACTAGGAAGAAGTGGGAGAAAGCAATGAAAGAAGAGATGGACTCCTTAACACATAACTGTTGTTGGGAAAAGTATCCAATACGGAATGACCCTATCCCACTCTAAGGGTGATAGTACCTCAGCAACAATCGAAGCAAAGATATCTAAGATTTCTTCTTTATGAAAGTAAAATAGGGGAGAAAGAGATCCACTAACCGATGTCTTTCGCTAATGGTTGATCCAATCTTCTCTCCTTGCTGCTTGCTCCTAGCTCCTTGCTCTTTCACTGGCCCAGCTACACCAAGATCCTGCAAAATGGCAAGAGAGGGAAACTACAAGAAGCATACATTCATAATTGATTCAAGGATTAGAATAAATCAAATACACAAGCATAACAATACATCATTGAGACACATGTATATAGAAGAACCTCAAATGCTTTATTAATGGAAGAAGTAAAGTTCAGGAAGTGATACAACCATAAGAGGCCCAATCCAGCATCACCTTCCCAGCAGAAAGAAATCTCCTCTTCACCTCCTTCAAAGCAAATCACCCAATAGTTCTAAACTCAAACCAACAGCACTTCCTTACATTCACAAGATTCCAGCCTCCCTAGACCTCATGAGAGAGCTCTATATATAGGAGTTTTGGAGAAAGGATGAGTCAGCTTGAGGCTGGCATGAAGATGACTAGTGTCCTCTCTCACTTCAGTTATTCTTCAGTTCTTGAGTCCACTTGGAGGTTCTTGCTTCCACTTGGAGATCTAGACCCTCTTACTCATCACCAGTCGAATTCCTTGATCCAAGTGTCATTTTGGAAGCTTCCTGGGCATTGACACCTTGAGGAATGACTGTGCCACATGTCCCAACTCGCCCAGCGCAAGTAGCCTTCTTTGCAGTTGACATTCAGCGCAGGTAGACAGTGGAGCAGTTGACATTCAGCGCAGATGCTCAGTGGAGCAGTTGACATGATCCAGAATTGCCTTGTTTTTGAGTGTTTTCAAGTGGAGAACTGCTATTCAGTGCTGTGGTTTGCTGACCTTGTTCCTCTAGGGGTAGGAACAACATGTTTAGGGACTTTGGATCCCTTAGATTATGGACATTTCATGCTTCATGCTGTAAGGCACAAAAATGTCTATAACAGTTGCCCCCTAAAGTATGAGGTCGTTTATCGGGTGAAATGCTTTATCAGGAGGATCCGAAGTTCATTCAATTGCTGAGAGGTGACCTGTAATAAAATACAATACAATACATTATTTTTCATTCTGCTTTCATGATCTAGCTGAGGCGGGCATTCCCATGCTCAGCTTTATAAATTCATTTTGGTACATAGAACAGACGATCGTCTGATGGTAGACTGATAATTCTCTGCTGAAATTATCATCCTTTGAGTAGGATGATCATCTGCTGCAATGATGTACATGTCAAATGTCTTTATATTTCCTGAATATATATCGCAGCCCGGATGGATGAAACTAGATCCGGGGTCTTCAAACTCGTTCGATCTTCACTCTAAGTACAAGTCAATCCATGTGAGAATTGCGCTGAAGTCGAACATGGAAAGACATCGCTTGATTACCAGTCAATGATGTAAATCGTTAACAAGCGCGAGAGGAATCACCGATAATGATAATGACCCTCAAGGTACTGCAGTACAATTCACGTGGTGTGAAAAAGGACTTGGCGTCGAACACCACGCAAAATCTTTCGGTCGAAGGTCATTGATGTATACCTGTCGCTGGAAGTGAGAAACTTCCCATTGAGGCATGCAAGCTTCAAAGTACTGAGGGGGGTGTTCCTAGATCGACTTCTTGGATAATGAGCTGAAGTCGACAAGAAGCGATCCGTCAAAGGAGGGCCTTAATGAATCCCACATCAGTGACACGGAACGGAGCTAATGATTTTAATGGAGGTGAAAACAATCTGTGAAATATGATTCAGGGTGGCGGTCATGAATGGATGAAGGATAATGTATGGCAGTGGATGGGACACGGTTGACTCTTTCTGAACAACATCTCTTGAACATATAACGACACTGATGCGATGGATCGGTAGCATTACCCCAAATGTGGATGGTTTGGCGAGACCATGGTGATGAGACCGGTGAATGAAACAACCCAACCCGATGTGGTACGGAGGAAAAGTGTCATGTTCAAGAGAGACTTGCTACCATTAAAGCTTTGAGGTTCTCCCAATTTTTCCCTAGTCATTTCTGACCAGTACCTCTTTATTTTTGTCAAGCTTGAGGAGGATAACATATGCTTGTTCTATAACCTGCCCTTCGGGCAAGCCCATCGATATATTTTAACGAGCCTAGCGATAGGGAAACTTGTTCTCGTCTAAAGACAAGTTTGTCGCTATTTAATCATTTTAACGAGTCTAACGACAAGGAAAACTCGGTCCTTTTCATTTTTAGAGAGTCTGAAAAGGTACAGAAAGTTAACTCCAAAATTCCTTTTTCGTCATCTAATCCCTTAAGTCCGAAAAAGTATAAAACAATACAGAAGGGATGAGTTTTCGATAATTTTAACGAGCCGAATAAAACAAGCGCTCGACCTTTTTGTGCAATAATCCCTCAGGTCCAAAAAGATTAAAATCTAGAGGATGGATAGCTCTTCCGGTCCTTTTAACGAGCTGGAAGGCCAAAACTCGACAAACTTTTCATATTTTACGAGTCAGTTGAAAAGAGCTCAAAGAAGACTCGTCTTTTGAGGAACGAGTGATAAACAGGGATAGCAACTGATTCCAGGTACATGTTGGAATTTTCCAATCACGGCAGTGTCACAAGGATGGCTAGGTGAAATCACTCTTCGCATCTGTTCCTCAAAATGGGTAAACAATCATATGGAGGTGAACGATCGGCCAAATGACGGTGGAGGTGGCAGGTGCAAACACGACCAAGGCTTTTTATGGCTGATAAATTTACGATCACAGAGGTTATTTACCGGAATAGGTTCATTTTTTATTTAAAAATGAGCTTAAACTCTGGGGGAAACATTGCTCACTGCTTTTATTTATTTTTTAACGAGCATGAAGACCGCGTTAAAACTGCTCGGATCTTGCATTTATTTTTTAACGAGCATGAAATTTATGCTAAAACTGCTCGAAATACCAGTCATAAGATAAGAAATGTCCCCTGTGAGATCTCTATTTTTTAAGGAGTTTCATCTTCACTAAGCTTTACTCCATATCCTTTCTTTATGCAAGTTCGGAAATGACTAATCCAAAAAAAAGATAAATAACCGCTCTTTGCTTGCACTCCGAAAGGTTTGCATGCCCCCAGGTATAAAATACAATTTCAAGGCTACCCCTACTTATCCATCAAAACATTTGTTTTAAAGGGTGAGGCTTGCCTCTTTCTGGTTACCCAAAGATTGTTTCGTTAATCTTTCAAACAAAACATTTCCTCGGCACTGTCTACCGAAATAGACAAGGGTGAATGACTCTTGTCAAACACGTAACCTTGACAAAAGAATCCTATCCTAGAACAACCCCTCTTCCATCCACGGACGGGGTACGGACTAGTCATATTCTCTTGCGGAAATTCTATCTTATACCCAAAGTTTTCTCTGCCCTAAGCAGACCAGGATGCATGCCCCCTGGGTTCCAGTCCCATCTTTCCAAATCACTCGCACTCATCGGGAAGGAGGAATGGGGGTGGAGACATTTCTTGATTGAATAGACCATTCAGGGTTGGTATGTGACTATTTGCGATGCGTGATCCCGGAAATGAAAGTTGGTCTACGAGCTTGACCATTCTTCCTTCGTGTGGAAAACACATTACTCTAAAGAGTGAGGAGACTATTGCTCCCATGCAATATATATAGTCTCGTCCAAGGAGTAGGTTATAATCCAAGGGTCCTTGAACGACCATCACGTTCATTTGAACGGTCTTCCCTTTCAATGTAACAGGTACATTGGGGAGGATCCCTAATGGTCGACTGGTTCCTTTATCGAAACCCGAGAGATTTCTTATCTCAGGCAAAAGTGCCGGGGAACCCAATTCTTTCCAAGCAATAGAGGAAAGGATACTCACAGATGCCCCTTCATCAATGATAGTGCCAGCCATTACCATTCTGTATATTTGGACTATGATTATGAATGGTATACTGGCTGGCAATCGGGGTCTGCCTAGTTGATTCTAATCAAAGGATACAACCAGGTTGCTTGGTGGTGGGACCGAATACACGGCCGGATATGACCCTGACGATGTTCCTTCCTACGATAAAGGAATGGGCGCATTGCCCTGATGCTCATCAGAGTCTGTGTTGATGAAAAGAATTTGGATGGTGTCATCCTTATTCTCTTCAGTGAGGGTGTCATTTGAAGATGAATCTTCAGTGACGGTGTCATTTGACGATGAAACTTCTGAAGGAAGAACCGGGTCAACTGTCGTTTCGACCTTTGGACTTTCGTCCGGTCTGGATTCAGTAGGTTCATTTTCAATGACTGACGCTTCAGCTGACCACTTGAGCGGGCCAGTTGTATTCTCAACCAACGAAGGACTTGGCACGAGTTTTTTGTATCCAGGAGGAAGTCTCAACGGTGAAACCGGACGATCTTCCAAAACTCTCTTCACTTCGTCTAAGAAGGGAAAACGGTGGATGGCGTGATCGCCTTCACACAGTCTGCAGGGGGATCTTACTCCCCCTCTTTGTCTTGAACCTTCACTTTCGCTGGTTGACGGTAAGCATTCAACATGGTTATCAGAGGTTGATGCTCCCGAATTGTGCAAACGAGGGGACCAGTCCCTTAGTATCCGGGGAATACAGGGACAATCTCTATGGAAGTGGTCTCCTCTACATATGACACATGGCGATTTAGGCCCGGTCTGTGCTGTGTGTGGATTTTTTTCAGATGTCTTTTGCTTGCGCCCAGTCGCCTTAGGCTCCTTCTTCTTCTTCTCTCTCTTCTTCTTCTCCTTCTTCTCCATGGGAGCTTGGCTTTTTCCGGCTCTACCTTGTGAAGACGAAGGATTGGAGGAGGAGTTATAGGAAGTAGAAGGCTGGTGGGCAGCTCTAGACTGATCTAACTGTTGACTCGACTGTTCAGGAACCATGGTGTTCTGAACTACATTGGTTGAGAATAGCCAAATTGGCAGGCCAATTGTCAGTCCTAGAAGCGACAATGTGGCCATGTGGGGTGCACCAACTTCTCCCCAAGAGGAGAAAGGACTAGGATTTCCATCACAAGGAATTCCTTGGTTAGTGCGTTCCATGTTCTCAACCTACAGATCAACGCAGGAATAGGAGGTGATTATGTTCCGTTTAAAATAAATTTTATAACGACGCTTTAGACACAACTTGCTTTTTCAGTTTTTAAGAGTCGAGAAAAAGCTAAAGATGACTCTAGTCTCCTTCGATGTTTTAACGAGCCCGAAGTGACAAATGCTCAGATGGACTTTTTCAGTGATAGAGTTTGAAAAAGGCCAAAAGAAACTACTCTGGAGTTCTAGGCAGAGGGTGTACCAAACTTTTCGCAAAACAACAGAATATGTTTTACGGTACGAGTGGTCAATCTTCATGAATGCTGTGTTCACTGCATTGCGATCAGTAGGGCGGCCGACACGGCTTCCTATGGATAAAGGCTTTGTTCCTATAGGGGTCTCCCAATATATACGTGACGGTACGTGGGAGCACAAGTCCGTATTGATACTTATCGCTTCACCGTGGAGGAATCACCCAACCACTCAACGCTAAGATATCACATTTAACGACGCCGGAACACGTCTCTAGCTTAGACCTCTATGTGTTTGTGTTATGTTTCAATGCGTTGTTATGTAAATTCAATTCATTTTAAGTTGATCTTGTTTAGTAGTTTGCCTTTATGGATCACCACGAGATGTATGGTACAACTCCTAAATGCAGTCTAAGATGATAAGCAAGCTTTTCAATCTTTCAACTTTGAAAATCTTAACTACTGAGGGAAAAGAAAGACATCATCTTTTCACACAGATCATAGAGCACACACTAATGCACTTTTTCCTAAATCAACATGCAAGCTGTCAAAATGCACATGCACAATGCAGGTATTTCTTTTCTCTTTCTTAATGTTGATGTATTACAAAAAGAAAGTTGTTGTATAATTTTGAATTCAATTTCAAGTGAAAGCAAACAAGCTTTTGTCCAAAATCAAAAGACACCTTAAGATTTACTTGTTTAAACACTAGAAATATATAAATTCAAACCATATGACGAAAGCAAAAGCTCAATCAGCTATGAACAGCAAACAAACTAACTCTTAAGATCAAAACGACACTTATCACAGGTCTAGATCTAAGAGGCCACAGCAAGACTAGTTCACTTTCGTTATGGGAAACTGCAAATGATACAAGAAATACACAAAGAACAAATACAGTTTCTTTATACAACCGAGGCAGAATAGTGGCAAGGAAAGGTGGTTTTAGATAGGTACATTGACTGATAACAGGTTGCAAAAACAAGGATGAAGACAGGGCAATAAACAGCAGGGAACCCCAGTTGCACAAGGCAAAACTGGTTCAGCGCAGGTAGTACACTGTCAGTTTGACATTCAGCGCAGGTAGCCCCTTCGGGACCTGCGATGAAATGCAGACTGCCTTCACAGTGCCTGCAATGAAGAGAGAAACTCTAGTTTCTCTTGGTTTCCGGGTTACAGATTGCTCAAAAATTCACAGTTTTTGGCCAAATCAAAAGCTATCATTCAAGTACACACTAAAGGGTAATTAGGAGGATGAAAAGCTATCAATAAGAGCTATTTAGAGTCCTTGTGGATCAGCTCTTCAAATCATAAACATGCCCAGAAACTGAGCTAGAGTAGCTGCCCTCTACTTTGCATTTGAAAGATCCAAATGCAGTTCGATTCGGTACTCTCTGTGTTTAGGAAATGAATAGAAAAAACACAAACAACCAACAAGATACGATCCCTAGTGGAGTCGCCAATTTGTTGTTGGGAAAAGTATCCAATACGGAATGACCCTATCCCACTCTAAGGGTGATAGTACCTCAGCAACAATCGAAGCAAAGCTATCTAAGATTTCTTCCTTATGAAAGTAAAATAGGGGAGAAAGAGATCCACTAACCGATGTCTTTCGCTAATGGTTGATCCAATCTTCTCTCCTTGCTGCTTGCTCCCAGCTCCTTGCTCTTTCACTGGCCCAGCTACACCAAGATCCTGCAAAATGGCAAGAGAGGGAAACTACAAGAAGCATGCATTCATAATTGATTCAAGGATTAGAATAAATCAAATACACAAGCATAACAATACAACATTGAGACACATGTATATAGAAGAACCTCAAATGCTTTATTAATGGAAGAAGTAAAGTTCAGGAAGTGATACAACCATAAGAGGCCCAATCCAGCATCACCTTCCCAGCAGAAAGAAATCTCCTCTTCACCTCCTTCAAAGCAAATCACCCAATAGTTCTAAACTCAAACCAACAACACTTCCTTACATTCACAAGATTCCAGCCTCCCTAGACCTCATGAGAGAGCTCTATATATAGGAGTTTTGGAGAAAGGATGAGTCAGCTTGAGGCTGGCATGAAGCTGACTAGTTTCCTCTCTCACTTCAGTTATTCTTCAGTTCTTGAGTCCACTTGGAGGTTCTTGCTTCCACTTGGAGATCTAGACCCTCTTACTCATCACCAGTCGAATTCCTTGATCCAAGTGTCATTTTGGAAGCTTCCTGGGCATTGACACCTTGAGGAATGACTGTGCCACATGTCCCAACTCGCCCAGCGCAGGTAGCCTTCTTTGCAGTTGACATTCAGCGCAGGTAGACAGTGGAGCAGTTGACATTCAGCGCAGATGCTCAGTGGAGCAGTTGACATGATCCAGAATTGCCTTGTTTTTGAGTGTTTTCAGGTGGAGAACTGCTATTCAGTGCTGTGGTTTGCTGACCTTGTTCCTCTAGGGGTAGGAACAACATGTTTAGGGACTTTGGATCCCTTAGATTATGGACATTTCATGCTTCATGCTGTAAGGCACAAAAATGTCTATAACAATAACCAGACTTGGGAGTTAGTGAGGTTGCCTGCAGGTAAAACAACATTTTATAATAAATGGGTTTATAGGTTGAAGGAAGAAGATGGAGGTAGAAAAAGGTATAAAGCTAGACTTGTGGTGAAGGGGTTTGCACAGAAAAAGGGTATAGAATTTGATGAGATATTTTCTCTTATTGTTAAAATGACTTCAATCATAACTATTTCAAGTCTAGTAGTAGCTGAAGATTTGCATCTTGAGTAGTTAGATGTAAAGACAACCTTTCTCCATGGGGATTTGGAGGAAGAGATATATATGCAACAACCATAAGGATATGAGGTAAAAGGGAAGGAGAAACTAGTGTGCAGGTTGAAGAAGAGCTTGTATGGCTTAAAACAAGCTCCAAAGCAGTGGTATCTAAAATTTGACAGGTTTATGTCTGAATAATGTTATACCATATGTCACTCTGATCATTGTGTTTATCTTGAAAGGAAAAATGATGACAGATATATTATATTGTCATTGTATGTAGATGACATGCTTGTTGCAGGTTCTAACATGCAAGAAATAAATGTGCTCAAAGGAAAATTGGCAAACTCTTTTGCAATGAAGGATTTGGGTGCTGCAAAACAAATCCTTTGTACGAGAATAACTAGAGACAAGAAGAATAAAAAATTAACAGAGTGAGTACATAGAAAAGGTGTTGAAAAGATTTAATATGTAGAATGAAAAACCAGTTAGCATACATTTGGCTAGCCATTTCAAACTAAGTAAGGAGGTGTGTCCCAAGACTCAGGAAGAAATGGCTTATTTGTCTAAAGTTCCATATGCATCAGCAATTGGAAGCTTAATGTATGCAATGGTCTGCATAAGGCTTGATATTGCACATGCAGTGGGAGTTGTAAGTAGGTACATGAACAAGCCAGGAAAAGAACATTGGATGGTAGTGAAGTGGATTCTCAAGTATTTGAGAGGTACCACAAATCAAGCATTATGCTTTGATGGTTCAAACATTTCTCTATAGGGATATGTTGACGCAGATATGGTGGGTGATAGAGATAACACAAGGAGAACCATGGGGTATGTGTTTATTGTAGGTGAAATAATCGTCAGTTGGGTTTCAAAACTGCAGTGTTGTTGCACTCTCAATGATGGAAGCAGAGTATGTTGTTGCTACAGAGGCTAGTAAAGAAATGATTTGGTTACAAAGGTTTCTAGATGAATTGGGTAAGAAGCAGGAGTTGGGTAGGTTATACAATGACAACCAGAGTGCCATACATCTTGCAAAGAACTCTTCATTTCATTCCAAGACTAAAGATATACAGCTCAAGTACCATTTATACAGCCAGTGTTGGAAGATGGACAGTTGAAGTTGGCAAAGACACACACTAGCCATAATCTTGTAGATATGTTAACAAAAGTTGTAATGAGGGAGAAACTGAGATTCTGTTCAGTTTCAGTTGGCCTTCAAGTTTGATGATGAATATGAGAAACAACCAGGTCCAAAGTGGAGTCATTTTCCAGCAAATGAAGTAGTGGTGGAGTCACTATAATTAGTCTCTAAGTGGGAGATTTTTGGGTGTGGAGCCTGATTATCTTCTTTATTAAGAGGTACCGTCACATTGGACCCAAGTTCGTAATGTGGCTGTAACACCACCCATCAATGTACGCCACTAAGGGGGGTGAAGACGATTATTTGGAGGCCCCCCCCCACCCCCAAGTGAGGAATCAGGGGCAATTCCCTCAAAGCTAAAAATAGATGTAAAATCGCCTTGTAAAATGTTGTAATTTCGTAGGCAATCTCAGCTATTCATTAGGCAAAGATCTGACTGTAGAAGTTATGTTTAATTTAGGGTTTTTTTTCCCTAGAAGGAAGCCCCTCACTATATATGTTGGAATTGTATTATGTCTATGTAGATCTGTATTCTAAGTGAGAAAGAGAGAGGAGATTGTGTGAGAGAGAAGAGGGGATTACATCGGATCTGATATAGGTTATATCTCTTCAGTTTGTTGGATAATATAAAAGGAAGGACTGGTTGTTTCTCCGTGGACGTAGACCAAATTGGGCGAACCACGTATATCTGTGTCTCTCTTATTTTATGTGTTTTCTGTGTTTATATTTATGCAATATTTTATGTTTTCCATTTCTCTGTAATATATATAATTTTCTAACACTATCCATCCATAGGTAACCGAGTCTGCCACCTTGTATACCATGATACACCAAACACAAAATTTCATGGAGATTGGTTTCGTTACGTTAAGTCCTTGGTTTTCCAAGGTGTATATTGCAGTTCACGGTTGCTTGGTAAACCTTTATGCCTAGTTACCCCTTTTTAATTTATTTTTGTTAAGTTCTAAAATGAATTAATTGACCACAGAAAAACATCCTTCCTATGGAAATAATCCTTAGTAGATTTTAGATTGAGACTAATGGCAACAGTTCCTGAGTTCACCAACCATGGAAACCCCTCTGACATAAATCCTAGTCATTTTCCTTCTTTTGGAAATGTTGGTTCTCCCTATATGGCAACATTATCCCTTCCTGGGTTTACCATTGATTTTCCTGTTTGGTTATTTTTAACCCCTATGGTTTCGAATCTCCAAACAGCTCCTCAACTGAGCTCTCCTCCACCTGAACAGTATCAAACTCCGGTTGAGCCTAAATTTGACTCTTTTCCTTCTTTTCTTATTCAATCTTCTTCATCTTCTTCCTCTTCGTCTAGTGAAAGCCCACAGGCTAGTAACTAGGTAGATAAGAAGAAGAAGAAAAGGAAGATTAAGAAGAATAAAAATAAGCAAAGGGTTAACCAAGTGACCATTTCTATAGATGAAAATGATGTTGAAAAATATTCCAATTAACCCTGTAAAGTGAAATTCCCTTGCAATCTTTGTAAGGGTGACCACCTTCTTCGAGAATGTCCTAGTATTCCCAAGATATCAAAAGTGTGGTCTACAGGCTCACATCGAATGTTATGAAACTAGCTCACAAAAACATAGAAAAGATAGATCAATGCCTTAGAATTGAGCCTCTTCGAGGGGGCAGCCTCCTTTACATTACATAAATGAACAGTTTTTCGATGATACAAATGACAAGACCTCCTTTCTATATATAGGAGTCTAAGGAGTCATAATATAATCAAAGCCGACATAACAATAATAATGTAAGGGCACAATAATAACAATAGTGGGCTTCTATGGGGCACAATAGTAACAATATGGGGACTACATGGGTACAACAATATAGTAATGGGGTTGTACTAATAACAATAAGGGGTTACACTAGTAGTATAGGAGCCTAACATGCCCCACTCCTTCAAAAAGTGTTGTCATCAACGCTTGAGTAGTTCTTAATGCTTCT
The DNA here is from genome assembly GCA_031772625.1 of Pinus tabuliformis. Classification (NCBI taxonomy): domain Eukaryota; kingdom Viridiplantae; phylum Streptophyta; class Pinopsida; order Pinales; family Pinaceae; genus Pinus; species Pinus tabuliformis. The sequence continues at coordinate 851,075,761 of CM062820.1, read as the reverse complement.
ATAGAATATTCTTGTCCTCCCATGTGGAATCTTCAGTGGGTAAGTTCTTTCACTTGATGAGATACCCTGAAATTGATCGATTTCATAGCTGTTGGGTTCTTGTTTCTATGACTGCTCCAGGTTCCAATATGATTTTTCCTTCCTCTTCAAGTCCTGGAAATATTGTTTGAATTGGGATCTTCTGCAACTTTTGAATGAGTGGCCACACTTCTTCATCCTTCTTCCATTCATCCCTTGCTTCATTTATCCAATCTGGTTGGATAATAGAAATAGCACAAAATAATGTTTCCACATCCTCATCCTTTCTTGAGAGTACATCTGCAACAAAATTTTTCTTCCCTTTTCTATAGATGATGTCAAACTCATAACCCAATATATTTATGACCCATTTTTTCTGTTCTTCTATAGATAATATTTGTTCTAAAAAGTATTTAAGACTATCATGATCCATTTTTACCTTGAAGTGTCTTCCCATTCGGTAAGGTCACCATTTCTTAAGTGCATGTAGTATTTCCAACATTTCCTTCTCATAAATAGCTTTCTTGAGATGTAGTAGTAAAAATACCCAATCACCTACATCAAAACATTTTTCACTACAATGTTGATCTACCTGTTGTTTCATTCGATTTTGCACCAAAATGGCGTTATCCTTTAAAAGTTGGAGAACTTGTTGTTGATGCTTGATGTGATCTTTCACTGCTTGAACCTTTTTCTTCTTGATATTTCCTTCTATCTTGAGAGTTTGAGGAGTGGTAATTTCTTCCAATGCTTTACAAGATATGGTCAGATTCATTTCTTGATGCTCGATGTGATCTTTCACTTCTTGAACATTTTTCTTCTTGATATGTCCTTCTATCTTGATAATTTGAGGAGTGGTAACTCCGGCCAATGCATTACAAGATATGGTTGGATTCATTTCTTCTTTATCAATGTGATCTTTCACTTCTTGATATGTCCTTCTATCTTGAGAGTTTGAGAAGTGGTAATTGTTGCCAATGCTTTACAAGATATGGTTGGATTCATTTCTTCTTTCTCTGGGGTTGGTTCTTCGTGTATATACTCTTCTTTTGATGTTTCTTGATCCTTTTCTTCCTCCTCTTCATAATCTATGTAAAATAATTTCTTCTCAGCACACTCATGACCTTTAGTGCATTTTCTATCACAATTGTAACAAAGCCCCTTTTCTCTTTTCTCTTCCAATTGTTGTGGTGTAACCCTTGTAGGTTGTGGAAGGCTAGAAGAAACAACACTTCCATTATTATAATTGTGAGGGGTAGACCTCCTTGTTGCCATAATTTTACTTTCCACTATGTAACAAAGCTATTTTACTCTTTCCAATTGTTGTGGTGTTTCTCTAAAGAAGGTGTTTCTCTTTGTATCCTCATAATGTGCTATCATTTCCTCCATGAAAATTGACCACGTAACAAGTTGTTTACAAGAACAAAGCCCTTTATACCATAAAAATTGATCCGGTTCTAAATATGAAGATGCAATACATACCTTTTGTAACAGTGGTACACCATGTAGATCAAAATATTGCTCCATCTGAAGTATCCAATTTACCAGATCCTTGCCATCAAAATTCCTCATATTTCCTTTTCTTGATTTTAGGAGCTCAATCTTGAAACAACTATAAATTTGTAATTTCGATTCTTCCAGTTCTGAAATTGTGACCTACAGTAGCCCTCTGTGTCCTCTTTCCAATGCCACTAGTCTGATCCAAATTGGATTCTCCAAGGAAGAGTTATGCCATATCTCCCACGGTGACCTGATTATAGACTAGTTTAGTAGAGTGAACTTGTGCGACGTGCCACGTGTCACTGTTTTGACCTTTGGATCTGAAAAATGTATATAAGAAACTACAGTCTATCCTCGTTCTGTAAATTCTTACGAAATTTCAATCTGATGCTCAAAACAAAAGTTATCACTATTTTCCCCAGGTCACCTGCTTGGAATGTATTTGGGAGTCTACAAAAAGGTTAATTTCCTCAGATCATATCTCCGCAAATATAGCACCAAAAGCTCTAAAATTCAGACCTGAGCTTCAGACTGATTCAACCCAATGGGTTTTTTATTAGCATCTGAAACATTGCAGAAAAAATTATAGCGAAAATGCCACGATGACCTATTTGGAGCAGCGAAACCCTAGAATCCAAAGCTCTAATACCAAATGTTATGAAACCAACTCAGAAAAAGATAGAAAAGATAGTTCAATGCCTTAGAATTCAGCGTCTTCGAGGGGGCAACCTCCTTTACATTACATAAATGAACAATTCTTCGATGATAAAAATGACAAGTCCTCCTTTCTATATATAGGAGTCTAAGGAGTCATAATATAATCAGAGCCGACATAACAATAATAATAGAAGGGCACAATAATAACAATAGTGGGCTTCTATGGGGCACAATAGTAACAATATGGGGACTATTAGTGTCAGTCTTTCCAGCCTTTCTCCAGTGATCAAACATGCTCTTACAAAGTGATTTTAAGGTGTCAAGGTCAAATTTTATCATTTTAGTGAGTCTTCAAGTAAAATTTGGTCACTAGGCATTAGGTCTAGGGTTTGCTTTCACTCCTTTCAAAGTTGTCCAAATGTCAGTCTATGTCACTATTCAGTTGATTCTACCATCATTCAAAGGGTTTTCATCATCATGTCAGGTTCCAATGGGTCATTTTACACCTTGTTCATGCTTCAGTTGCGCCTAGGCAAGGTTCATTTCCCTCTCCTAGGGTTTTGAAGGCAATTTCTCTTGGATGGTCAAATCATCAACAAAACTTGTATCCTGATGTTCATCCACCTTCCCCTATCCTTAGTGTACCTTATTAAACATTTCCCATCACTGAGATCCCCCAAATTCCTTATTTTCACACAAACCCTAGTTTCTTGCTACAAACCCTATTTTCTAGGCTAGGCCTGTGTTTTTCCCTTTTGGACCCCTTCCCCTCACTAATCTTTGAAATTCCACTTTCCCTTACTTCCTAACATCCCTCCCTACTTTTCAAAATTTCCTCAAGAATTTAGAAGCTCCCTATCCCCTTCATTTCGCTTCATTTCGACAAATCTCTTGTTCCACACATCGGGGTAGGTTTTACTCAAATGATGTTTCTGAGCAAGAAAAGATGAATTTGGGAAAACTAAGAGAGGTTTTTGTCCAAAAAAGGCCAAGGAATAAAACCTCTTTCACTTTTTACACAAGTTTTATGGTTTTAGAGAAATGTCAAAAATACTGTTGCCTCAGGAGAATTGGATGCACCTCTGAAGTGACCTTGGGAAAATCAAGTTTTCTCCTAGCTTGGTTAGCCAAATGACTTTCTTGATGAGTAAAATGATAACTAGACACAAGGATCTTTCCAATGAACTATCATGAGCTCAATTTTGAGTTGAGGAAGGCATTCAAAAGTTGTCTGTAACAGCACTCTGCCTTTAGGCAGCCTCATTTGGCACATTTTGACTAGTCTTGGGAGATTTGATTTTTGACAAGGAAAATGAACTCCAAATTGAAAAATTCCAATTGTGTTGGAAAGTAGACTCAAATACTTTTTCAAAAATCTATCCTATGCCTAGTTTGGACACCGGGAAGGCCTCCAAAAGTCTCTTGTAAAAAGCGTTATGCACAGGCTCTATGCGTCGCTCCTCAAGCCCAATGCGCCGCGCCTTCCCTGTGCGCCGTGCCACCTGGCGCGCGCTTTTGATAGGGAGATCCAAACTGAAAAAAGTTTATATTTTGGATTTGACATGAAAAATCATGACTACTGGTGCATGGCCAATAATTTTGGGCAAGTTTTGAGTCCCCAGGAGGTCAAAAACACTCAAAAAATGACCTCACTACCCCTATTTTGACACACAGGAAGTAGTCTTGGGAGATTGAAGTTTTGGAGGGGAAAATGGGCACCAAATTCCGAAATTCTTCTTGGGTTGGAAGGTATACAGGCACGGCTTTCCAAAAAGAACACTTGGGCTCAATTTGGACTTTAGGAAGTGCCTCAAAATCAACTCCAAAGTGGCACAACGCATACAGATTTTGGCGCGGGGCATAGAGGATTTTTTCTCAATTTTTCACCTTCCAGCTCAGAAATTTGGCCAGTTTGACTAGTCTTGCTTTGTGATGTAATTTTTGATCTATCTTGAAGTAATTGGATAAACATGATGTAATTTTGTCACTTATTTACTTGTTCTATAAGATTCATTCACTAAAAGGTGAAATGTGAGTGAATGAATCAGTTTCCTAGCATATAGGGGTAAGTTGTTTGACTACCTAGTTTTCAGTTCCTTGTTTAGAATTGGTTTAAACAACTCCTAGAATGATGAGATCGACCCCTAGAGGCAAGGGAATGGGTTGGGCTAGTCTATATCATGTAATTTCTAAGTCATTTTCATGGTTGGACACTAGGGATTGCTTTGGCATATCATTGTACATTTTATCTCTACATTTTTTGCTAAGGAAAGACCAGGGTTTTGTAGCACTGTTTGGGATCCATGCGGATTTATGTTTTTATGGTGTTCTTCTCTAAGTAATTGTAAGTTCATTAGTGTTATGTGTATCATTTTCCTGTATCTTCTTCTAAATTTGAACAAATGAGTGATTAAGGTGGAATTCATTAACTGTTATGCTCTGCCTTTGAATTTGTTTAAATTTTCATGTTTTCATCTGTTTAAGAAGAATTCTTGAGACTCTCTTGCTCTCCTTAGCTCCTCACTAGTATGATATATTCATTCACTCAACTTAAAGCATCAAAACAATTGCCTTCCTTGCCCCAATCAGAACTCTGCAAAAACTGTGCCTCATCCCCGAGCCCAATTTGCCTTTCCTTGTTTCCAACACAAAACCCCCAAAAATCTCAAATCAAACCCTTGTACTTCATACCTAGCCTAAAATTAGTTTGTTTTTCAGTCATCTCGAGCCCTATTGCTTGTCTTTTGCCGAGATCGAACTGGAGAGAGCCCTCTCCTGTCCTCGTAGGGCTACTACGAGGCTGAGCGTGGTTTGATGTGGACCTAGAACCTTGTCTTTTCAGCCTGAGGCAAATCTAGGCTCTAACAAGGACTACATGGGTACAACAATATAATAAGGGGGTTGTATTAATAACAATAAGGGGTTACACTAGTAGTATAGGGGCCTAACATCAAACTTTGTCATCAGCCTCTGGAGATAATGCTGGTGATAAACCTTCAACTAGTGACAATAAAGCCCAAGGGAAAAAGGGAAATGTCAAATTTCCCTGGAGGTTATGTGAAGGGAATCATCCTATTCACCTTTGTCCATATATGGGTGAAGCCTATAATGTGTTGGATAACCTTACTGCTTCTCAACCTCATCTTCTAACTGGTTATCAAAACCTTTCCCTTGATCGTCCACTAGTTGGTCAAATTATTGATCAAAAATCATCTTTGGTCAATCCCACTCTTTCAGAAAGTGAATCCCATGAGACTGTTTCTGACCAACCATTGGTAAAAAATGGTTGACCAGATTTCACTTTCATTTAATCGTATCTATCCTATAGAGAGTGAAGTTCATACCGCTCAATTTCTTCTGGTTTCTTCAGATTCGAAATAATTAAGGGGCAATTGTCTTGTTCCCATGGTACAAGGGGGTGATCCTCCTATTCCCACGGTACAGGGGGGCGACCCTCCTATTCCCGCAATGCAAGAGACAGTCCTCCCATTTCGATGGATCCCTCTCCAAGTCTTTTAGTCACCCTTTTTTATTGCACTCGACTAGCAAGATATCGTCTTCCTTATTATGTTCATTTTCAGACCACATTACGAGCTTATAATATACCTGTACCTAACACAATCATAGATGAAGGCGCGTCTGTTAGTATTTTGTCTTCAACTACATGGAAATATTTAGGTTCTCTGGAGCTTTGTGTCCATTACCCAGAATTTGTTAGCTTTTAATAGAAGAACCCATAAATGCTTAGGGATCCTTCCTAATTTGCCTATTACTTTGGGAGGAAAAATATTCTATCTCGACATGATGGCTGTTCAAGGCCCTTTTTGATTTTAATTTACTCCTTGGTCATGACTATGTTTATGTTAAGGGAGCTCTTTTCTCTTCTCTCTTTCGTGTCATATGTTTCCTGCATGAAGGAAGAATTGTGGGCATTGATCAAATTCCGTTCGTTGGTCCTAATTTTACTCTCGATAAACCATCGTCCCTAAATGTTCCTTGTATGAAAGTGGTATCACCTTCACCATAGGTTAATTATGTGACCACCTATCCTATGCCCACCTCTACTAATGATCTATTCAATGATATAGTGCATCATGTATTAGGGGCATTGGAACTTCATCTTTCCATTATATCCCTTGACATGTATCCCTTCCAGAGCATGGTTCTCCCATCTAATGAGAACATCTTGAAAGCTATGACCTCTTATAGGTCGTGATCAAAGTGTCATGGGGATAGTTCTTTTACTATGTCAACCTCGTTAAAACATGAAATAGGTCCTCATGAGGATAGTTCTTTACTATGTAAACCTCATTAAAAAATGAAATAGGTCCCCATGAGGATAGTTATTTTACTATGTCAACCTCATTAAAAAATGAAATAGGTCCCCATGAGGATAGTTCTTTTATTACGTCAACCTCGTTAAAAAATGAAATAGGTGTCGAAGCACAGTTCCTTTTCTTTTGTCAAACTCCTTAAAAAATGAAACAAGGTGTCATGAACATGGTTCTTTTCCTCTGTCAAGCTCATTTAGAAAAATGAAATAGATCCCCTTCCAATTTGAGTCTTTGTTTAGATCTCGTAAATTCCTATTCGAGTCTTTCACTTGATCTCGTAAGTGAACCTTCATTCCATCCACGTGTTAGTAACCATAGTCTACATAAGTGAGTGAAATGAAACTTGGAGGGCATGTATTTTGAATTGAGTCATTATGCTAGGGGCATGCAAACTCATCTCAAGAACAATTTATTTTTGTTTCAAGCTTGTGTAAAAATGAAACCAAATCCAAGCATAGTTTGTTTCTGTTTCAAGCTTGTGTAAAAATGAAACCAATTCTAAGCATGATTTGTCTCTATTTCAACTTTGTGTAAAAATGAATCCAATCTCAAGCATAATTTGTCTCCATTTCAAGCTTGTGTAAAAATGAAACCAAATCCAAGCATAGTTTTTTATCATGCTTCAAGCTTGTAAAAAAATGAAACCATCCTCAAGTATACTCAAGCATAGTTTCCCATGTTTCAAGCTTGTGTAAAATGAAACCAATTCCCATTTTACCTCTCTTGTTTGCCATTTTTATCAGCCCATTTTTGTGAGATGCACCTTTGTTTTTCATTCCATCATCACCATCTCTTTGGTCGATCGTACAATTTCACTTGGTTGTTTTACCCTTGCTTGAGGAACATCTGCGATGAGTGGTCTTATTAGCCAACCTCTTGACCTTTACATGCTTTGAGTAGTTCCATCAACACCGGAACTAGTTGCTACCCTTTATACCACTCATTCCTCCAAGAGGAGTCCTATTTTAGCTCTTTTTAGACTCCAAAACTATGAAAATATTGTTGAGCACTTGTCTTTTCGAACTCGTAAAAGTAAATGAAAAGACGTATACTCAGTATAAGTTTAACCCTTTTCTAGACTGAGATCGACTAGCTATGAAAAAGGAATACCTTAGTCAAACATGGCTAAGAGGTTCTATTGAATATCATTTTCTACCTTTTCATATTCGAGAGACTATCGATGAAAATGGGACTTTGGAGTTGTTAGTTCCAGTCTTCGCACCCTGTTACCAGGGATCAACATGAGCTCTTACTATGTTTGGTTTTGTTAGATGCTTTGCACATGATGTTCAGAACAAAACATGTCACAAGTGTTTCCATCAGAAGAAGCTCGGAAAAATATTTCCAACGGTATATCACAATCCTGTAACCGGTTCCTAGATTAGAAGATATTATCAAAATGGATGAGTGATCCTTGGTTATGCATGTTTTGAGGTTAGTCACTGCACACAATGAAAAGTTTAGTAGAAAATCAGTTTCTGAAATAATGGTAAGGAATTTTTCAAAAGTGAAAGAGGTTTTTGTTCATCACATACCAAATAACAAAAACCTCCTTCATTTTATGCACAGGTGCTACTATGTGAGAGATATGCGATGATATTTGGAGCCTGCATTAAGACAAAGCAAATTTTTCATTTATTTGACTGTTTTAGTCATTTTAGTGCAGTGCCATTTTACAACAGATGGAAAGTAATTTTGAAAAAAACAAGGATTTTTTTGTTAACCACAAGCCATATAACAAAAATATCTTTCATTTTATTCACAGGGATCGTGAATTTGGATATGTGACTAGATCTTTGCAGTTCATTTTCACAGATTTAAATTTTTAATGATTTTCTGTTTTAGGGATGATTTTGTGGTATAGATTCCAAGAAACTGGAAATGAATTTTCAAAATTCGAGAGAGGTTTTTCTCCAAAATGACCTTATCTACAAAAACCTCTTTCATTTTTGTAACAGGTGCTATGGTTTAGGAGATACAGGTCCATATTCAACACCTATTTTCAAAAATTCAGTCCAAGTTTAATGTAACTGATTCTATTTTAAAGAAGATGGTTGAGCTCAATTCCCTTAATATAGGGATGAGATAAATGTATAAATTTTATGAATTTCATAGTGTAGAGGTTCGATTTTTGCAGCAGAGAGGCTGTCTTGGATTTGTGTAAATTTTTTTCTTGAATATCATTTTAATAAAGCAGTCTTTTGCCCTTAAGATTTGGGATTCGTCACGATGCTGATGTTTAGTATGTTTTTCTTGTAATTCATTTACACATGTTTTTTCTGCCTTGTTACAACATTATGTAAGTGATATGTTATGAATTCATCTGTAATGATGCTCCTTTCATGATGATTTTGCTATTAGTTGTAATGGTTGTCTTAGCAGAATTCATCCTTGGCTAGATGCTCTGTTGAGAAACCTCGTGATTCTCTTTCATCTAAAGTTGTTGTTGCAGATTCATCCTTTGTCTGATGCTTGCAGGGCAGCAGGCTTTCTCCCCTATACTTCTCACATTTACAATTTTCACTTGGCTGAACATGGCACTTAATTTTCCCTAGGTTTGCCAGCAAAAACTGACGTCGATTCCATAGTCCAAATCATCCTTTCTCTTGTTGTTTCGACCCAAAACAAATCCAATCAAATCCTCTGAGCTACTATACCTAGCCTAAAATCCATATTTGATTCAGTCATCTTGACTAAAATTCACAAGGAGAGAGCCCTCTCCTGACCTGGTAGGGCTAGCTCCCAGGTTAAGCGTGGTTTGATGTTACCCTAGATTCTACCTTTCTCAGCCTGAGGTAGATTTAGGCCCTAACATAGTGGTTACCGTATTGTGGAAGAGGTGACAGATCTTTTCTGAGAAATATCATTCAAGTTGTAGATCTGATTGCTGATGGTGGATAGCAGTCAGACACATATGAAGGCTAAAACATTCACCTAGTGACTCCAACTCAATCCAGAGATTCTAGTGCTCACTGATTTGTTCATGCACTAAAATAAAATGGTAGGGTATGTGGAAAACCCTATGTTTTGTGAAGTTTTAAAATAATTTAGAGATCAGTTAGTGGATATTGGAATTTATGAAGTATTTTTCATTACCGTACTTCAATGTTTGAGATCTCTGAAGTTTTCTCCTAAAGCTAAAACTAGTTTCTTTGAGTTAGCTGTTGAAAAATTTGAGAAGGAGATACATTATTTAAACGATCAGATCCAGTCATATGAATTCTGAGATCCCAAAAAGTCCTTGGAAACTCTCCCTCCTTCAAAACAAGAAACAAGAGAGCTGCCTGTGGATGTTTGCATTGATAGTTTGTAGCTAGAAGCATGTATTGAGGAGTTGGGGCAGCAAACAGAGTCTAGTTTTTTTTATCCTATTGCAACGTATATGGAATTTTTTTTCAGTTTCAATGATAGATAAAATTGTCTTTTACATAACCAGACTCGTTATGTGCATGTATGGCTATCAGCATTTACATTTGTGTCCTGGCTGAAGCACTTTCAAGCAGCATCCTTGTCACAACTACTTGATTGGTTGATCTGGCATTACAGTGTTACTTGATCTATCAATTTTGCAGCAAAGTAGGTTAGATTTGTACATAAATAAGCTACCTGAGGCAACATTTTAGTTTTCGGTATTTGTTTATTTACATGTTGCAATATGTATATGTTTTTGGATTGGTATGAGTTGTTTTGGGTTTGCAGTTGTTTGAATCCATGCCCAATGGATGAGGCACTTGGTCTACGGTGTCCTTGACACCTCCAAGGAGCTACCATCCCCAATGGAGCCGATGTTAGTTCCAGCCTCCGCAGCCTATCACCAGCGATCAACATGAGCTCTTACTATGTCTAGTTTTGTTAGATGTTTTACACATGATGTTCAGCACAAAACATGTCACAAGTGTGTCCATCAGAAGAAGCTTGGAAAAATATTTCCAATGGTATATCGCACTCCCATAACCGGCTCCCTAATTAGAAGATATGATCGAAATGGATGAGTGATTCTTGGTTATGCATGTTTTGAGGTCAGTTGATGCACACAATGAAAAGTTTAGTACAAAATCAGTTTCTGAAATAATGGTAAGGAATTTTTCAGAAGTGAAAGAGGTTTTTGTTCATCACATACCAAAAAACAAAAACCTCCTTCATTTTATGCACAGGGGCTACTATGTGGGAGATATGCAGTGATATTTGGAGCCTGCATTAAAACAAAGCAAATTTTTCATTTATTTGATTGTTTTAGTCATTTTAGTGCGGTGCCATTTTACAACAGATGGAAAGTAATTTTGAAAAACCCAAGGAGATTTTTTTTAGCCATGAGCCATATAACAAAAACCTCTTTCATTTTATTAACAACTATTATGAATTTGGATATGTGACTAGATCTTTACAACTCATTTTCACATATTTAAATTTTTAATGATTTTATGTTTTAGAGATGATTTTGTGGCACAGATTCCAAGCAACTAGAAACAAATTTTCAAAATTCGAGAGAGTTTTTTCTCAAAAATGATCTTATCTACAAAAACCTATTTCAGTTTTGTAACAAGTGCTATGGTTTAGGAGATACGGGTTCATCTTGAACACCTATTTTCAGAAATTCGGTCCAAGTTTAATGTAACTGATTCTATTTTGAAGAAGATGGTTGAGCTCAATTCCCTTAATACAGGGATGAGCTAAATGTATAAATTTTATGAATTTCATAGTGTAGAGGTTTGATTTTTGCAGCAGAGAGGCTGTCTTGGATTTGTGTAAATTTTTTTCCTAAATATCATTTTAATAAAGCAGTCTTTTGCCCTTAGGATTTTGGACTCATCACGGTGCTGATGTTTAGTATGTTTTTCCTGTAATTCATTTACAGATCATGTTTTTTCTGCCTTGTTACAACATTATCTAAGTGATATGTTAGGAATTCATCTGTAATGATGCTCCTTTCATGATGATTTTGTTGTTAGTTGTAATGGTTGTCTTAGTAGAATTCATCCTTGGCTAGATGCTCTGTTGAGCAACCTCGTGATTCTCTTTCATCTAAAGTTGTTGTTGCAGATTCATCCTTTGTCTGATGCCTGTAGGGCAGCGGGCTTTCTCCCCTATTTTTTTCTCACATTTACAATCTTCATTTGGCTAAACATGGCACTTAATTTGCCCCAGGTTTTCCAGCAAAAACTGACATCGATTCCATAGTCCAAATCATCTTTTCTCTTGTTGTTTCAACCCAAAACAAATCCAATCAAATCCTCTGAGCTACTTGTGGAGCGATAAAAAGGTGTCTTTTGAACTCCTAATTACCTTCACATTAATTATCAACCCAGGGACGACTTTTTATTTCAAGAGTGTACTCAGTCTGAGGCGGCTATTTACTCAAGAGTAATGTTTAGTAGTACAGCGTTCAGAAAATACAAGAGTAAATGGATGCTAAACTATGACTAAATTACTTCAAAAGCATAAAATCACACAAGACAGCTTATCAGTCAAGGGTGCGGAAACGATAACCCATCCCTCTAGAAACCGGTGGAAAGGAAATTAGAGCATGGACCATAGGTCTGGGAGCTAGGCAGCGACTGCTGAGGCTCACTAGAGCCTTAGACCTTCTCTCACACCAAAGTAGCAAATGCAAGTAAATGGAACGGCAGAAAGTAAAATGGAACAGCAAATAGGAAATGGAACATCAAGTCTAAAATGGAACAGCAGTAAATGGAACAACAATCAAATGAACTAAGTCTCGCGAGTCAGAACCAAACTTGCTCTATTGAACCAAACTCACACTCTGCAATAAAATAACAATCTTCTCTCTTAAGGCAAATTGGATGGAATGTACTTTATGGAACATCACTCATTGATGAATTATGGAACAGCAGGAATTAATCATATATACACACAACACGCTAATATAGTAATCTGACGATTAAGGAGAATACGACTATGTTTCCAAATAGAATAACATTACTTTCAGATTCCAATAATAGGGATTTCAAATGAATCCAATAATAGTAATATTCAGTACAAACACTCTGTAACCGAAATAGCTGGTTTAGACTAATAACATGCAATCAACTCTGAAAAGATTCAATCATACAATGCAGAGTCACTACATGAATTTCCTGAAGAAACCATTAATGAATTAATCGTAGCAGAGCATGGAACAGCACATGAAAAGCATATCAGATTACCGAGTAAAACTGATAATCAAACCACGCATAAAAAAAAAGAATATAATATACAGTAGCAGCAGAAGCATACTCCACCAGAGGCTGGGCCCTTAGTCGCCAGCGGATGCTGCTGGGTTACCTTAGAAGGAAAAGAATGAACAACAACTCCAAATCATGTATTAATCAACCAATTGTGGAATCATTACAACAGAAAAAGCTTGGGAATTACAGCATGCAACAATCCCTATCCTATCATGAATAATCCACCATCATTCTTCATCATTTTTCCATCCTTTTTCATCATTCGAATCATCCCATAAATCCCCATCTCTGATCTCTGTTTTCATTTAAATAGAGAGAGATCAGAGAGCAGTTACAATAGAGATAACTACAACATGATTTACATTACAAAATTGGTTTTCTTCTAACCAATTGATCAACAAGAAGATATATTTCCTTCCAGCTTTCAACAAGACCAAGACGAATTTGGATTTGCAGCTGAGATTTGGAGGATGGCCGCAACAACAAATCTGAGAAAATCATGCTCAAAGAACCCTGTGGTTCTCTCAGTAAAAGCCGAATTTCGGCAAACTGTTCTCTCTAGAAGTTAATTGGGTCCGCTCTGGACAAAACCCATGTTCCGGATTTTCCAGATTCTGCTTCATTTGCTCAGAATCTCAACCGCAAAACCGTCACTTCTTATTCCACCGAATTTCTAAGTTGGCACTTTTAATGATCAAATCTTCAATCTGGAAATTATCTTGGAGGCTAAAAATGGTGAATAATGTTACAACTGATTTATTAAAACTATCATTGATAAAATCATGCATAATCATCAATTTATTAGAAATAAAGGAGAATAAATAACATTCATTCATAAGAGCATAAATCATTTATAAAATGGATTTAAATAATAAATTATAATAAATGACGTGATGAAGAATGGTAGAAATGGGTGGAATAAACGTTCACAAGTGACAATAATAATAGCATATTAACGACCCAACATACCCCCACACTCAATATGTTGCATGTCCTCATGCAACCCAAAGACAAAAACCATGTGTTAACGAAGCAATAAAAATTTGAGAACAAATGAATGCTTCCTTAATTAATGAATATTCAATTTTAGCAATCTTGATGCAGGCATAACAATTTTTACATTGACATTCAACTATATGTATGAAGTTGCAGCAAAATATGACATAGATAACAACAAACTTCATTAACCATTTTCCCAAAAACTACAAACCAGATTTTGTTGAAATGTTGCAAGTAGATTTGTAATATATGAAGGCTTCTATGATCCAAAAATCAGATCGTTTTGATGCATGGATCATGAGATATAAACAAAATGGTTGTAGGTGAGAGTGCATGATTTCCGAAATTTTATGAACCAATTTATCTTGAATTTATCTAGGTATGTGTATTTTAATAGTATGTCTGTGTTTCCTAGAGATCACAAGAATTGAGTTCATAGTTTTAAAAATATTATGGAAATCAATTTCTACACTGAAATTGTATGCCTTGAATGAGAAAGAAAATAGAAAACATCCATTATGCGTAGCAATTCCTCCCCCTCTTTGAAAAATTAGCATGCCCTCATGCGATGCTGGAAAACAAATAGAGGTGGTTGCTACTATCTGTTGAATTCTATGCTTGGTGTAAAACAACATGGAATAAGGGAGGTGTTGAGAATGAATAAGAATAACAATGGATGATAAAGAATATGAATGACGTGGTCATAAGAAAGAAATGAATGAAAGGAACACTCCCCCACACTCGAAAATGATATGCTGCTGAAAAAATGGGAAGTGGTAAAGATGTGGAATGAAGGATGACAAATAATGCTCAAAATGGATTTTCATTAAATTCTCCTAAATTCATAATAAATTAGAAAACTATGCGATTTTACCTCAAGTTTTACCTCCAAAAATGTGGAATGACATATATGGACTGGCAGTTGTTGAAGCTGATGTAGGTAGAGTTGGCACTGAAAGTGATGCAAAAGGTGGAATCCAGGTAAGCACATCATGTCTGAAGAATTGTTCACGTTCACGAGTTGCTCGAGCCTCTTCTGTTAAGTGCAATAGTGTGGTCATGCTACGAATAGAATTCTGCCCATACTTGTTGTTCTCCTGTAAACAAAGCACTATTTTGCATACAATGTTCTTGAATCCATAGTGTTAGCTTTGAATAGCAACAGATAAAATGCATGCAAAATTTCAATTAGAAAAACTTATGTATACATGCAATACTAATATGTTGTCAAATCAACAAGGTATGGCAAAGTGCAGTAATCATATCACATGCAATCCCATAATGCATACATTCCCCCCTCCAATTGGAAAATGGGTTCCATAACCATAAAACATATAAAAGGGGTGGTGTTGACAGCAAGGCAATGGAATGAACAATATATCAGTAAGTGAAGCAGAGTACACTTATCAATGATAGGACGATGAAAGTTATGGTTATATTGAGAGTAAAGTGTGTAAAGATAGTTATGAATAAGAGATAGGACGCTTTGGATTGATGATAGTTTATGCAAAACGAAAAAGGACAACAATATGCTAAAAAGATGCTTTACTGATGCTATTCTAGCTGAAAATGATGTGATTGATCATAAAACAATTTCTCATGCATAAAGGTTCAAAACAGGGAAAAAGTTAAGGAAATAATTTCTCTGATAAAAGAAAAAAATAAGAAAAGGGTATTATAATAATAATTGACGATAAGATATAACTTCAATACCATAAGCAGAGCCGCTGCTGCCAGCAGGCGTCCATAGCCTCGGCAGGGTTGCTTTTTAACCCATATGAGCCAGGATCCTCAATTTATAAATGGAGAGTTACAGTGCTGTTCTACAGAAGAGATCAGTGTGCTGGCGTGGTAACCAGATAATCACACTGCCATTCACTGGGATGTAGCAACAGTGATCAGGCCGGCTCGTGATGAGACCTCCTGTTCCAAGGATAATTTGGCTATCCAATGGATCATAACCCTGGTGTGGTGGCCATAATGGGAATGTCACTTTGTTACAACCTTATGAACATGGTAGGCTGGCTCGTAATGAGACCCCCTATCCTCTATTTGCGAACAAAATTTTGTTGTTATTACATATTTTTATGATAAAATGAGGGAGGCTCAGTACTCCTTAAGAGTAGAGATGGTGGAAGAAGTTGAACATGTCAATAGAAAAAAATATACCCATAATCTCGTTTATTACACACAGAGAAGATTATAACCAGGAAGGATGGAACCAACATGGTATTAAGATGATCAATCAATATCATGTTCAACAGAAAACAATGCAGTAAAGTAGTATATAAATAATTGTGTCCCTTTTGAAAATAATCTATCATCAAGGAGTTGTCCTGTTAAAGATCATAACGTGAATGATATTAACTCGCTTCAAAAGAATCCATAATTCTTGTCCTCATAAAAGTAGTGTACTTCATGCCATAAAATGGAATCAGTTAAAATGTGGTTGAGATGAATTAGGGCAACAAGAGGAAGGAAGGGTTACTCTCAAAAATAATCCCAAAGTGTTGCTCTTTTGAATGAAAAGCAAAAACACTCAAAAAGTGGTGTTCCGTGTAGGGAACAATAAAGGAAATGCACAAAAAAAAAACAAACATACACACAAAAAAGTGTGAAAATGGAAATGTCGTTCCTTTGGAAAAAGGAACAGCAAAAACTAAAAGTGTTGTTCCTTTAGAAAAGGAACAGAAAAAAACAAAAAGTGCAGAAGTGCTGTTCCATTCGGAAAGGAACAGCAAAATGTGAAAGTGTAGAAGTGTTGTTCCATTCGGAAAGGAACAACAAAATGTGAAAGTGCAGAAGTGTTGTTCCATTCGGAAAGGAACAACAAAACGTGAAAGTGCAGAAGTGTTGTTCCATTCGAAAAGGAACAGCAAAATGTGAAAGTGCAGAAGTGTTGTTCCATTCAGAAAGGAACAGCAAAATGTGAAAGTACAGAAGTGTTGTTCCATTCGAAAAGGAACAACAAAACGTGAAAGTGCAGAAGTGTTGTTCCATTCGAAAAGGAACAGCAAAACATGAAAGTGCAGAAGTGTTGTTCCATTCGAAAAGGAACAGAAAAATGTGAAAGTGCAGAAGTGTTGTTCCATTCGGAAAGGAACAACACAACGTGAAAGTGCAGAAGTGTTGTTTCATTCGAAAAGGAACAACAAAATGTGAAAGTGTTGTTCCATTTGGAAAAGAATAGCAAAAAGAAAAAGTGCAGAAGTGTTGTTCCATTCGGAAAGGAATAACAAAACGTGAAAGTGTAGAAGTGTTGTTCCATTTGGAAAGGAACAACAAAAATGAACCGTGGAAAAGGAACGGCAAAATGAACCGTGGAAAAGGAACGGCAAAATGCACAAGCATGAAATGCAAGCACGCAAAGAATGAATTAGTTGTTCACTGTATTGATGCTGAGGATGGGTCACAGTTTGAATGAAGCAACACCTGAAACACAAAATATAAGAGAAATCAGAAAGGAAACAACATTTTATTTAAAAAACAGTATGTAAATAAGTAAATTAAGTTACAAAAGCTATGATGTTATGTAAAAAAAAATAATCTCTTTGAAAAATGTTTTGGCAATAGTGACAAGGCACGAATCTTCAAATGGAAATCAATTCTTCATTTCTTCTATTGTGAATCCATTGGGTAATGAGTTGGATGAAATTCATTTATTTCATTTAAAATTTCTTTCAAAAATCACTCGTCCATAAATTGACCTTCTTTATTTTCCCAAGGCCTGCAAAAAAAGAGTATCTACCTGCAATAAAACATTAAATCATGGAGAAAGAGAGGTGCGCGGGCTCCCCTAATCCAAGAATTATGCAAAAAACTAGCAAGTAGTTACTCTATATAACAAATCCACAGAGAAAAGAACAAAGTAAAATTTATTTGTCACCTGCGGGAGAGCAGTGGTCGACCATACTAACCAGCGGTGTTTTAATCACAACTTCTTTGTTTTTCGTCAAAATTGAGTGATTCCAAAGGAAAATGAGAGCTAATTCAAAGGTTTACCTCCAGTAGAAACAGGGTTTAAAGATTTAATGATATGATATGTCAATTTTAGTTAGAACAACCTGCATAATAGAGTCATTGTCGATTACCCGGCTTAGACCAACAGTTGATATTTCAAGCGTAACTTTTTCGTTTGATGTCGGATTCGAATGATTCAAATTGGAAATGAAAATAGATTTATTTATTTATCTCCAATAGAAACAGGTTTTGAAGACAAGAATAATTGATAGGTAAAATACTTTAAGGAACAGCTGGAAAGACAAAGTTTTAAGAGTGCTGATTTACGATAGACAGTCAATATTTTGATCATAACTTCCCCATACGATAGCGAAAATGAGTGATTCCAATTTAATTTTAAACTAGATTCATAGGGGAATCTACCATAGAAACAGGTTTTAAAAATTCATTCATTTAGGCCTCCAAAAACTGACTGTCCCAACTCTGTTCCTGAGCTGCCTGCTAGACACCCTGTCAATGTTTCGGTTCTAACGTTTTCGTTTCAAATCCAAATTGAGTGATTCAAATTGGATTGGAAAGTAGACATCAAGGGCTACTTAGGATAGAAATAGGTTTTAAAAATATTCACTTTTGGCCCCTCAAAACATGACTGTCCCGACTGTTTTTCCAGAAATTTCATCAAGCCCGCAAGCCAAAAAATGATATTCAAGCATCTTTTCATATTGATGATAAAAATGAATATAAGTGTTTGTAGAATTGTTATTTCTATTATGATTCATCTACATACACAAATGATTAAAAAAATTATCACCGATGTTGATTTCGATAGTGTGTTGCAACAAAAAAACAACTATTTTTACAAAAAAAACAAAATGCATTTATTTATGTCCTTATTTTATTTTAATTTATTTTCTCCACTATCCTACTCTTCTTTGAGAATTGAATATGTTTATGTATAAGAGTATTTCCAGTGGAACCATTTTAGAAATAAGGCCTCTAGTATGCACATACCCAAATTTGAAAAATACATATTGATAAAAATTAGGGTATGAGAAGCCAACTTCCCTTGAAAAGATGGAGTCAAAAATGGTTGAAGTGTGGAGCAATGTTGCAAACAAGTGATGGAGTGAAACCAATCTTCAATATATCCTTTATTTTCTTGATTTCCCACATCCATCATATCATGAAGTTCTTGAGCTTTTAAAATGGTTTGTTGATGCATACTAAAAGAAACTTCTTTTTTTCCATAGCTTCTACAATTTTTGAATTTGAAACATTCTGAATCTCATTGTAAGTTTTCTCTAATGGCGCATGTGAGATAGAATGGGTGGGAAGGGTGGGTAAATTTGGCAGTTCAACATTGTAAGCATGTTGTACTGGTTTATTGTGGTGAGGGTGTGGAATTAGTTGAGCAGGAAAATGTGTAAGGAATGGAGCATTGTGATGATGTGGTTGGTTGGGTTGAGTGGATAAATTTGATATGCAAGCAGGATGTTGCAAAAGAGCCGGTGGAGAATATGGAGAATGTGCTTGTGCTACAAGATGAGGGAGAGTAGTCATGCAATCATAAGGTGAACCATGCCCAACTTGTAGACAAGATTGGTGGTGGTTATATTGAGATTGACATGGCTGCCCTAACACATTAATATTCCATAATGGATTATGCAAGTAAGAAAATGGAGAAGAAGTGTTTTGAATGATACCTGTAGGCCATGATTTCCATGGTTTTGACCTTGTTGCAGCTTCCTCACCTCTTTGATATGATACTTCCATCCTAGATAAGGAAGAGTAACCATCTATGGTATGCTCCTTTCGGTCATGAGTGGAAAACACTTCATCAAATTCTTCATTTTTATGAACCTGCAAAACGTCCAATTTTGAACTTAGAGAGCTAATAAAATCAACTTTAAAATGTTCAAGTAAATCATTGATTTCAGCTCTTATGTCTCCTATTCTTGTAGCATATTTGGAAAACAAAGAACAAACATCTCTAGAATTCTTACCAGCCTTGGAGATTCCTCTTGAATACCTTATGCACAATTCACAAACATCATCATATGATAACTGAAAAACATCACCTTTTCCTATCAGATTTAAAAGTTCTAAAAATTCATCTTTGATTCCTTTAAGAAAGAGTGTTTTTAAGATCTCTTTTTCCAAATGCTTATGCTTTGATTTTTGAAGGTTATAATGAAATCGATCTACATAATCCTCCAAACTTTCATCTTCCCTTTGTATCATATCAAAAATATTTTCATTGGCTTTGCAATAGTCTTGGTACTTCTTCAAGAATATGTTCTTCATGTCCTCCCATGATTGGATGCAATTCCCACCTAGGCTCATGAACCATCGGAGAGCTGCTCCTTTTAGAGTAAGAGGAAACACTTTCAATCTTTGATCATTAGTACAATAATCATATCCTCTACAAATTATTTCGAGCTCAAATAAGAATGAATCTGGATCTTCATTTGCTAAACCATGAAAATTTGGTAAAGATGGGGGAATTATGTGCATTTGTGTCACTCCTCCTAGATCTTTGATAGGAAATTCAAAAATAGAAACGTGAGCCATTTCTTACCATAATAGAAGATGTTCTTCATGTGTTCCTTCAAGCTCCTTCTTCCAATGTTCCTGTCAATTAGTTAGTGAAATGGGTGGTGCTTACATCACCACTTGAGTGAAATCATGAGATTTGTTTTTCAAAATTTCTATTTTTTTCTACCCAACAAAGCAACAACAAATCTGTTAGGAAAGCAGACAGTGGAGCAGGGCTTTTACATGCTCCGTACGCAGGTTCTTACCTTCCGTTTTTAAGATCCAACTCTTCCCTAACAGGCACTTATCAGATGCACACTACTCTTTAGAAATGGCTACACTCTCCCCGGCAACGGCGCCAAAATGTGGAGCGATAAAAAGGTGTCTTTTGAACTCCTAATTACCTTCACATTAATTATCAACCTAGGGACGACTTTTTATTTCAAGAGTGTACTCAGTCTGAGGTGGCTATTTACTCAAGAGTAATGTTTAGTAGTACAACGTTCAGAAAACACAAGAGTAAACGGATGCTAAACTATGACTAAATTACTTCAAAAGCATAAAATCACACAAGACAGCTTATCAGTCAAGGGTGCGGAAACGATAACCCATCCCTCTAGAAACTGATGGAAAGGAAATTAGAGCATGGACCATAGGTCTGGGAGCTAGGCAGCGACTGCTGAGGCTCACTAGAGCCTTAGACCTTCTCTCACACCAAAGTAGCAAATGCAAGTAAATGGAACGGCAGAAAGTAAAATGGAACAGCAAATAGGAAATGGAACATCAAGTCTAAAATGGAACAACAGTAAATGGAACAACAATCAAATGAACTAAGTCTCGCGAGTCAGAACCAAACTTGCTCTATTGAACCAAACTCACACTCTACAATAAAATAACAATCTTCTCTCTTAAGGCAAATTGGATGGAATGTACTTTATGGAACATCACTCATTGATGAATTATGGAACAACAGGAATCAATCATATATACACACAACACGCTAATATAGTAATATGACGATTAAGGAGAATACGACTATGTTTCCAAATAGAATAACATTACTTTCGGATTCCAATAATCGGGATTTCAAATGAATCCAATAACAGTAATATTCAGTACAAACGCTCTGTAACCGAAATAGCTGGTTTAGACTAATAACATGCAATCAACTCTGAAAAGATTCAATCATACAATGCAGAGTCACTACATGAATTTCCTGAAGGAACCATTAATGAATTAATCGTAGCAGAGCATGGAACAACACATGAAAAGCATATCAGATTACCGAGTAAAACTGATAAGCAAACCACGCATAAAACAAAAGAATATAATATACAGTAGCAGCAGCAGCGTACTCCACCAGAGGCTGGGCCCTTAGCCGCCAGCGGATGCTGCTGGGTTACTTCAGAAGGAAAAGAATGAACAACAACTCCAAATCATGTATTAATCAACCAATTGTGGAATCATTACAACAGAAAAAGCTTGGGAATTACAGCATGCAACAATCCCTATCCTATCATGAATAATCCACCATCATTCTTCATCATTTTTCCATCCTTTTTCATCTTTTAAATCATCCCATAAATCCCCATCTCTGATCTTTGTTTTCATTTAAATAGAGAGAGATCAGAGAGCAGTTACAATAGAGATAACTACAACATGATTTACATTACAAAATTGGTTTGCTTCTAACCAATTGATCAACAAGAAGATATATTTCCTTCCAGCTTTCAACAAGAGCAAGACGAATTTGGATTTGCCACTGAGATTTGGAGGACGGCCGCAACAACAAATCTGAGAAAATCGTGCTCAAAGAACCCTGCGTTTCTCTCAGTACAAGCCAAATTTGGGCAAACCGCTCTCCATTGAAGTTAATTGGGTCCGCTCTGGAAAAAACCCATGTTCCAGATTTTCCAGATTCTGCTTCATTTTCTCATAATCTCAACCGCAAAACTGTCACTTCTTATTCCACCGAATTTCTAAGTTGGCACTTTTAATGATCAAATCTTCAATCTGGAAATTATCTTGGAGGCTAAAAATGGTGAATAATGTTACAACTGATTTATTAAAACTATCATTGATAAAATCATGCATAATCATCAATTTATTAGAAATAAATGAGAATAAATAACATTCATTCATAAGAGCATAAATCATTTATAAAATGGATTTAAATAATAAATTATAATAAATGACGTGATGAAGAATGGTAGAAATGGGTGGAATAAATGTTCACAAGTGACAATAATAATGGCATATTAACGACCCAACACTACTATACCTAGCCTAAAATCCATATTTGATTCAGTCATCTTGACTGAAATTCACAAGGAGAGAGCCCTCTCCCGACTTGGTAGGGCTAGCTACCAGGTTAAGCGTGGTTTGATGTTACACTAGATCCTACCTTTCTCAGCCTGAGGTAGATTTAGGCCCTAACAGGAGTTTTATTTTCTACCTCTTTTTCAAACTCTCTAAATCTGAAAAATATGTCAAGTTACCCCTCCGTCGGACTCGTAAAACTTAAATGGCGTAGGATTTGTCGCCATGATGAGACTGAGCTACTCCTTCCTAGGGCTTGTTAAACTTACTAGGATGGATTCATCCAAAGGATGAACTTATACGACAAGCATATGGTATCCTCTTCAAGCTTGTGATTAAAAATAAAGAGGTACTCATTAGAAATAGTGGGGGAAAATGGAAGTAAATGTGTCTTGTATTCTGTATGAAAGGCAACATGTCACTCTTGAACATGACACTCATCTGCATTTTGTGTCGGGTTTGGGATATCCTCACTTAGTCACTTTCTTTCCTGGGTTTGGGAAATCCATTTGCCTCTCATTTGATCATTACCTATCATCATCATGACCATTGATCCCATTTTGAGTCAAATGCTGCCAAATTCTAGAGTCGTGTCACCGATATGTTCAAGAGAAGTTTCGTCTGCAAATTCAAACCTCTTATACCCCATTTGACCTTCTCTACTACAATCCTGAATCACTCTCACCAAATTTACAAAGTCCTTTGTTTTGTGTCGATGATGTGGGAAAAATTATGGCCCTCGTTTGACAGATCACTTCCTGTCAATTTCAGCTCATTATCCAAAAAGATGATTTAGAAAATTCCTTTCAGTGCCTTGGGGCTTGCATGCATCAATGGAAGGTTATTTTCATTCAAGGATAGGTTCAGATCATTCTCATTTGATCCTATGATTCTACAAGTGTTTGAATTCATCTTCCTTATACACAGTCGTGGATTGTGTTGTTGTACCTTGAGAGCCATTGTCACTATTGGTGGTTTACCTGTTAATGATTTACATCATTGACTGGTAATTAGGTGGTTTCTACCATGTTCAACTCTAACATGTTGATTCACATGGTTAGATTTATACTTTGGTTGGACTGGGACAGAGATAAACACCCTAAATTTCATCTAATAAATCCAGGTAGTGTGGATTTATTTAGCATTCATGATTGTATGCATGATCCTTTTTAGTCGGATGGTTGTGTCCATGTCGTGGATCCATACATATGATCCTTTCTAGTCAGATAGCTGCGTCCATATCATGGATCCATACGCATGATCCTTTCCTATCAGATGGTTGCACCCATGCCATGGATTCATGTATTGTTAAATGACTACTCAGAGATGTCATATATGTTGTATTATGTTTGATTTTAGGTCTCCCGATGGTAGTTCTCCAAAGTCCTTGCCTTGACTTGTAAAGCACTTCGACCATCACTTCCTATTTTGAATTCATGCCTTAGGGGGCATTTGTTATGCAGTAATATGTCACACTCCCTGTCTCGTACCTCGAGCTGTCGAACCTTGCCCAAAATGTCTCAAAGTGGCAAAAGTTGTTAATAAATCAACCATGAAAACACTGATCAAAGCATCCCTGTTATAGACATATTTGGGCATTGCAACCCCAATCACATATGTCCATAAACCAAGGGCTTCTAATCCCCTAAAAGTGTTGTTTCATACCCTAAAGGAACAAGGTCAGCCGATTACACCATTTCCCAGAAGTTCTCCCTGAAAAACTGCTCAGAACTGGTCAAAACTGGACCATACAGACTGCTCCATGCTGAGGGTGCGATGCATCTCACCTGTTACACACAGGGGGTGCAATGCATACTGAGAAGCCCTTCTGTAGGGTGCGATGAGCGAGAGCAGACAAATGGCAGAGGCAATTTGCTAGGTGGAAACTCAAAGAATATTATATAAGCTGCTCATATGACACTTGCCTCTCTGAATTCACCCAGGGATGAGTAAGAGATCATGAAATCTCCAAGTGGAACCAAGAACGATCAGTGAAATGACACTAATCAAAATCCCAGAAGTTGACTCACTCTCCTGTAAACATCTATATATGGATCCCTCATCCTAGAGATCTGGAGGGCTGGAATTTTGTATTTTGTAAGATAGTGATGTTGGTTCCTCTTTGAAGACATTGTATTGTTGGGTGATCTTGCTTTGTATGAGGTGAAAAGGGCTTTCATGCTGGGAGGATGATGCTGGATCAGATAGCTTGGTTGCAATCCTCTCTTCTACTACTTTTATCAATAAAGCTATTTGATTTTTCCTCCATATATTTGTATATCTCTGAATCTTGTATTTGTATATGCATTTGTATGGTTAATATACATCTGATCCTATATTGTTTATGGTTATAGATCTCTATGCTTTGATGGTATTTTTCTTCCTTGACTCTACAGGTGTTCTTTGAAGTGGGACAAGTGAGAAAGAAGTGGCAAAAGCTCTATCAAGGGAGAGAGGAAACAAGCAAGGAGACTAGCGAAACACTGAGGTTGGTACTCTCTACTTCTCTCTCATCTATCTCTCATAAAGGAAAACACAAGTAACTTTAGTTTGTTTGTTTCTAAGATAGCTACCCGTCTTAGTGGGACTAGCAGCTCTGAATGGACACTAGTTTTCCTGATAAAAAATGGTGACTCCGCTGGGGAGTGAATAGTTTGTTTGTTTTTTTATTGTTGTTTGCTTTATAAACTACAGACGAAGCCTGAAGTTAAGCCAACTAGCCTTCGAACTGTTTTTTCTATGCAACTGAAAAGTAGATCAATGCTGCTTCAGTCAATCTCCAGGTTAGTTTATGAACTAAACATCTGACTTGCAAACATCCTAAGTGCCCTGGTGGTAGCTCAAAAAACCTCATTAGATCAGCCCCTATACTTTGTGTTTGTTGTCTATCATTAGCTCAGCCTAAACCCCTGAACTTAGCTGCAAACTATGAGTGAAAACCAAACTTGGTCTCATCCCTAGACCATCGCACTGTCTCTCATTGGAAATTTGGATATATCACACCTCCCGTGTGTTGCAGGTGAGATGCATCCCTGTTTCCCTGTGTTACAGGTGCAATGATTGAGTAAGACTATTTATGCCTCCAAATTTTGGTTTTTTCTTCATTGTATTCAGCTTTATTCAGTAGTTTTGTTGTCTATGATCAGTTATCACTGTTGAAACCATCTTCCTTTGCATTATTCAGCCTCCATTGGTAAAGAATTGTGAATGTTTTTATGTATTTTTCATCATTCACAATTCTCCTTTGCAAAAGTAGCTTAATCGAATTGTGGTCTTTTGATTCAAAAGTGTCGCAACTATCATTTTCAGTCAAAGAAAAGAGTGTCGTAAAGTCTTCCTCTTTTAGATAGTCAATTACACTTTTGCTATTGTACTTGATTTTGGAATTATTAGTATTTCAATTGTCGAAAGCAGTTTTAAATTCAAAATTGCAAAGTGTCATCTTAGTCTTCCTTTTGTTTTTTGAAGAGAAAATTGTTAGTATTGTCGCTTTGAAAGTAGATAGTTTAGATTAGTACTTAGTTTTCTTTTTTTCATTCTCACATTAAGGAAAATGAAAAACAAATACATGCATTTGCATTTGCATTTAGACTGCATGCGGTAATTGATTTAGGAAAAGTGCATCTAGTGTGTGCTCTCTGCTCTATGTTGAAAGTATTTCATTTCTCTTTCCCTAGTAGCTAGGATTTTCATTGCTGAAAGAAAGTAAATGATTGTTTATCATATTAGATTGCACATTTAGAACTTGTATATCTACATCACGCGGTGAACCTTAAAGGAAAATTTCTTAAGAAAGATCAACTATAAAATAAACCTCAATGAACATAAAAATGCTTTGAAACCTAACGCACAACATCTAGAAGTCTAGGCTAGAGATGTATTCTAGCATCGTAAAGCCTGGTAACTATCGTTTTCATCGTAGGTTGGGTGATTCCTCCTCTTTGATACGATAAGTGCCAGTATGGACTTATGCTCCCACGTACCGTCGAGTATATATTGGGAGACCACAATAGGCTATATCCTTTATCCTTAGGAAGCCATGTCTGCCACCATATCGATTGCAATGCACTGAACACATCATTTGCGAAGATTGACTGCCGTACCGTAAAAAGTATTTTGCAGTTTTGCGATTGGTTTGGTAAACCCTCTATCTAGATTTCCATAGAAGTCACTTTCGTTTCTTCTTAGACTCCTTAAAAGAAAAGGTCCATCTGAGCACTTATCACTTCAGGCTCATTAAAAATCGAAGGTGACTAGAGTCATCTTTAGCTTTTTCTTGGCTCTTAAAAATTGAAAAAGCAAGTTGTGTCAAAGCATTATAAAATTTATTTTAATCGGAATAACATCATTGTTCCCTCATTGGTCTTAGGTCGAGAAAATGGAGTCTACCAATTAAGGATTTCACCTTGGGGGAAATCCTAGTCCTTTCTCCTCTTGGGGAGATGTTGGTGCTCCACACATGGCTACATTGTCCCTTCCAAGACTCATAATTGGCCTACCCATATGGCTTCTCTCGACCTCTGTCATTCAAAACACCATAAATTCTTAGCAATCAAATCAATAACCAAATGATACTAAATTTTCTCCCCCACCTTATACTTCGTTTGTTTCTCCCTCTCCTTCTTCCTCTTCGCTTGGTGAAACTAGTAACACTAAAAACCAAGTAACTGAGAAGAAAAAGAAAGGGAAGGAGAAGAAGAAGAAGAAGCCAATGGCGAAAGGGGGAAACCATACATCGTCTGGTGAAAATCCACACACTGCACCTTCCAAACCTAAATCTCCATGTGTCATTTGCAAGGGAGACCACTATCATTAAGATTGTCCCTGCATCCCATGGATCCTGAGGGACTGGTCTCCCCGCTTGCAAAATCCAGTGTCTTCAACCTCTGACAATCATGTTGAGAGCGCACCATCAACTAGTGAAAATGAAGTCAATGGATAGAAAGGAAGATCAAGATTTCCTTGTAGGCTATGTGAAGGTAATCATGCCCTCCACCATTTTCCCTTCTTAGACGAAGCTAAAAGAGTCTTGGATAACCGTCCTTCTTCACCACAGCGACTTCCTCCTGGATACAAGAAACTCTTGCCGAGTCCATCGCTAGTTGAAAATCCGACTGACACACCTTTGTTGTTGGTTGAAGCACCTATCATTGAAAATAAACCCTCTGAGTCCACACTGGACCAAATTCAATAGGTCGAGACAGCAGTCGACCCAGTCTTGTCTTTATAAGGTCCACCTTTAGATGATATAGTCACCAAAGAGAATGAGAACGACACCGTTCAAATTCTTTTTGTTAACACAGAATCCGATGAACATGGGGGCAATCTACCCGTTCCTTTACCATAGGAAGGAAGTTCGTCAGAGATTTATCCGGCCGTTTATTCGGTCCCTCCTCCAAGCAATCTAGTCATTTCCTTCGATTGGAATCTACTAGGAAGACCCCGCCTACCATCTAATGTACCATTCTAAATCATAGTATAAGCTTACAGAATGATCATGGTTGGTACTATCATAGATGAAGGGGATTTTTTGTGA
The DNA here is from genome assembly GCA_031772625.1 of Pinus tabuliformis. Classification (NCBI taxonomy): domain Eukaryota; kingdom Viridiplantae; phylum Streptophyta; class Pinopsida; order Pinales; family Pinaceae; genus Pinus; species Pinus tabuliformis. Next base: position 851,047,718 of record CM062820.1, on the reverse strand, counting down.
GTATCCTTTCCTCAACTGCTTGGAAAGCGCTTGGTTTGCCATTGCTTCTACCAGAGATTCAAATTCTGTCAGGTTTCAACTAAGGAACCAGTCGACCATTAGGGATCCTTCCAAATTTGCCAATAACTTTGAGAAGGAAAATTGTTCATCTAAACGTGATGGTAGTCCAAGGACCGCTAGATTGCAATCTACTCCTTGGGCATGACTACATTTATAGCATGGGAGCTATTGTTTCCTCACTCTTTCGAGTGATGTGTTTTCTGCATGAAGGCAGAGTGGTCCAACTAGTTGACCAGCTTTCATTCCCTGGTTCAAACACAGCTACTAGTCAAATACCATCCCTAACTGGTCTTTTTTCACAAGGAATGTCTCATCAACCTCTAGTCCATCCACCTGATGAGTGCGAGTGATTCGGTGATTGTGACTAAACCCAGGGGGCATGCGCCCTGGTCTGCTTCGGCAGGAAAACCCCAGATATAAAGTAGGTTTCCGCATAGGATATATGACTAGTCTGACCCCCTGTCCATTTAGGAAAATGGGATTAGACTGGAAAAGGATTCCCCCGTCAAAGGTTATGTGATTGGAAATTCCCACCATTCACCTTTGTCTATTCCCAACAGAGCCAAGGAAGTGTTTTGTCTGCAAATGCGGACGAAACAATCTTGCTAATGCAAGAACTTCCGTATGGTAACCTGGAAACTCTACTTCTCTTTATACTTGGGGGCATGCAAACCTTTTTGCATGCAAGTGAAAAACAACCTTTTATTTTCTTAGTTTGTAGGCTCTCAACCCTTTAACCTCATAGGTTGGTCGTTCCTAGCTTGCATACAAAAGGCTTTGGAGCAAAGTTTTGCATAGGGCAAGCTCCCTAAAAAATGAACCTACTAATGAAAGACATCCTTATTATACGGTTGGCACGAATAGTTTTACGCGAAGTTCAAGCTCGTTAAAAAATAAACCTAGCAATGAGCATATGTTCCCCCAAAGTTCAAGCTCATTAAAAAAAAATGAACCCACCTTCAGTAAATAATCTTTGCGATTGCACAACTATCAACTTTTGAACCTTGGTCGTGTTCTTACCATCACCTCCACTCTTTTTTAGCTGATCATATGCCTCCATTTGATTGTTTACCCTTTTGAGGCTGCGACGAGTGATTCTATTAGCCACCTTCTTTACACTGTCATGATTGAAAAGTTCCAAACCTTACCCGGAACCAGTTGCTATCCAGAAACTTCACTCGTTCCTCAAAAAACGAGTCTCCTTTAAGCTCTTTTCATCTGACTCGTAAAATATGAAAAGATTGCCAAGAAATTGGCCTCTCTAGCTCGTTAAAGTGATTGGAAGTGCCATCCCTCCTCTATATTTTAATCTTTTTGGACCTGAGGGATCATTACACAAAAAGGTCGAGCTCTTGTCTTGTTCGGCTCGTTAAAACTATCGAAAAGTCATCCCTTTCATATTATTTTATACTTTTTCGGACTTAAGGGATTATATTACGAAAAAGTACTACTAGAGTTTCCTTTCAGTCTCTTTTTAGTCTCTCTAAAATTAAAAAGGATCGAGTTATCTTTGTTGTTAAAATCGTTAAAACAATAGCGACAAACTTGTCCATACAGACAAGAGCGAGTTTCACTGTCACTAGGCTCGTTAAAACATAGCGACAGGTTTGCCCAAAGGGAAAATTATAGAACAAGCATATGTTATCCTCGTCAAGCTTGAAAAAAATAAACAGGTACTAATGAGCAATGACTGGGTAAAAAAGGAAGAAAACTTGAATAACTTCATTGGTAGCAAGTCGCTCTTGAACATGATACTTTCACTCATTCACCATGATTGAGTCGAGTTGGGTTATTCCATTCGCCGGTCACATCACCATTGGTCCTCCGTACCATCCATTTTGGGGTTAATGCTACCAATCCATTCGAGTGTCACCGATATGTTCAAGAGAATTCGCTCAGAGAATTCACCAACCCAACTAATGCCTCATCCGTTGTAATACCTTCACTCTCCATTTTTCATGACCGCCACCCTGAACCTTGTATCATCAGATCATTTTCACCTCCACAAAATCACTTGCTCTGTTCGTGTGGTAGATGTGGGATTCATTAAGGCCCTCCTATGATGGGTCACTCCTTGTCGACATCAGCTCATTATCTAAGAAGTTGACTTAGGAACAACCCTTTCAGTACTTTGAAGCTTGCATGCCTCAATGGCATGTTTCTCACTTCCGCGACAGGTTTACATCATTGGCCTTCGACCGAAAGATTTTGCATGGTGTTAGACATTGACTCATGTATTCACACCACATGAATTGTACTGCAGTACCTTAAGGGTCATCATTATTATCAGCGATTCCTCTCGCACCTATTAACAGCTTACATCATTGGCTGGTAATTAGGCGATGTCTTTCCATGTTCGACATGAGAAAATCTTTTCACATGGATCGACTTGTACTTCGGGCAAAGATTGAACAAGTTTGAAGACCTCGGATCTAGTTTCATCCATCCAGTTGTGATATATTCAAGAAAATAATGACATCAAATGTACATCATTGTTGCACAGATAATCATCCAAGCTAAGGGATGATGGCTCTACCAGAATCATCATTCTGCCACACAAACGATTGTTTATCATATGTACATGAAAATTAATTTATAAAGCTGAGCATGGGAATGCCCACCTCACATAGATCATGAAAATATTATGAGGATAATGTATTGCATTATATCTTATTACAGGTCACCTTCCAGTTCAAAAAACCTCGGATCCTCATGATAAAGCATTTCACCCAACATCAGAAGATTTACGACCTCATCCTTTAAGGGGCAACTTTTATAGACATATTTGGGCACTGCAACCCCAATCATGTATGTTGATAAACCAAGGGCTTCTAAACCCCTAAAAGTGTTGTTTCATACCCTAAAGGAAAAAGTTCAGCTGATTACACCATTTCCCAGAAGTTCTCCCTGAAAAACTGCTCAGCACTAGTCAAAACTGGACCATACAGACTGCTCCATGCTGAGGGTGCGATGCATCTCACCTATTACACACAAGGGGTGTGATGCATACTGAGAAGCCCTTCTGTAGGGTGCGATGAGTGAAAGCAGACAAATGGCAGAGGCAGTTTGCTAGGTGGAAACTCAAAGAATCTTCTAGAAGCTGCTCATATGACACTTGCCTCTGTGAATTCGCGCAGGGATGAGTAAGAGATCATTAAATCTCCAAGTGGAACCAAGAACTATCAGTGAAATGACACTAATCAAAATCCCAGAAGCTGACTCACTCTCCTGTAAACATCTATATATGGATCCCTCATCCTAGAGATCCAGAGGGCTGGAATTTTGTATTTTGTAAGGAAGTGTCGTTGGTTTCTCTTTGAAGACATTATATTTTTGGGTGATCATGCTTTGTATGAGGTGAAGAGGGCTTTCATGCTAGGAGGATGATGCTGGACTAGACAGCTTCGTTGTAATCCTCTCTTCTACTACTTCTATCAATAAAGCTATTTGAGTTTTCTTCCATATATCTGTATATCTCTGAATCTTTTATTTGTATATGAATTTTTATGGTTAATATACGTCTGATCCTATATTTTTTATGGTTATAGATCTCTATGCTTTGATGGTATTTTTCTACCTTGACTCTATAGGTCTTCTTTGAAGTGGGACAAGTGAGAAAAGAGTGGCAAAAGCTCTATCAAGGGAGAGAAGAAACAAGCAAGGAGACTAGCGAAAGACTGAGGTTGGTACTCTCTTATTCTCTCTCGTCTATCTCTCATAAAGGAAAACACAAGTAACTTTAGTTTGTTTGTTTATAAGATAGCTACCCGTCTTAGTGGGACTAGCAGCTCTGAATGGACACTAGTTTTCCCGATAACAATCCCTAAAGAAAAGAAGAAGAAATGCCTTGAAGTAATTCTAGAAGAGTGTTTCAAAAAACCCTATTTACAAGCCCAATGCTACTTTTAACATGCAAACCCATGATGGTATGATTTGGTCTAACTAGTGACTAGTGTTGGTAGCATGACTTTGGATAGGAAAATATGCACTGATCCTCTTCAGACAATTTCTCAAAAAATGGAGCAGAATATTCTCTTACTAGAAGCCTTGAGAATGACGAGTTGGTTATTATTGAATAAGGATATGGTCAAGTTCTCTCATTTTGATTCCTTGATCCTACCTTTAAGGATCTTCCCCTTAAGATGTGTACCTTATTCCCTCTTTTGTGGATCCCTAAATCCCTCTCCTTCCCTAAAAATGCATTCCCTTACGCCCTCAAATGGTTGATCAGACTAGATTGGTCATGCTACTGCTAAATTGTGCCTAATTGCTGCCAATTTCTGACGGAGAAAGGAGATCTTGGGAAGTCTTGGCTTGGACTTGGAAACCCATCTCTAACGAGGCTTCCAACATCAAGGCAGTGGTTGTATGCTTCCCTCTTGTGTTTATTATTAATACAATGCATGTTTACTTTCCATAAGCGTGTAAATGAATACTTGCTTAGTATAATGCTCCTCAATCTGTCATATGGTTTACATTAGCATGCATATGCTATGCTTTTCTTTGTTGTCTTTGTTTGATCTCTCTTGCGGGTATTATTTCACAGCAAAATAGTGAGGATCGAGCTTGGAAGAAAGGAGATCGATATCGAAATCAACATCGAAAAGCGACCGCATAGGAGCGAGGTAGGCCATCTTTCCTCTCTCATGTCCTTCTGATTTAAACTAGGAGAGCCTTTCCTGTATTTTTTTTGGTTGTTACTAGATCCACTTGTTGGACTAGAGGGATCGCTTCTATCCATAGAAGGGATTGCCTAGATAACATGATTTTAAACCTATTCCTCCACATTCGTTGCTACAGTTGGATGATATATAAAGTGATAATAATAATCAATATATTTTCATGTTTCTATTGTTCTTAACTGCAGTTGCTATCTTCATCACTATTGAAATTGGGTTCTTTCCCATGGGGAACACCCATGGAGACATAAATGGAACATAAGGAAGAATGTCTTCTAACTTGAAAAGTAAATATGTATATTCTTTATTTGAAATGATGGATACATATCACACAATTGAAGAAAGGTGAGTGCTTCCACCTACACTTATTGAGAAGGTGTATGCCTTTAAAAGTTACCTTCATGGATATGTCAAGGAGGGGAAAATGCACTAGTCAAACATCTTAATGTCCAGTACTTCCAATTTCTTGTAATCAATGATGTTTTGGTAGTATGATACAAAGAATCAATCAGAGGTACTGAGTGGTAAAAATTCGTTGAGTTGTGGAATATATATGATAAAGATTGGAAAAATTTCCCATGGGGAGGCCATCTTTCTTAAGTCCCAAAGAGAATTATGTCTACTTAAAATAAATAAAATCATACATAAAATATGGAAAGACAATATGGACAATGAGGTTTCAATTGTTTTTATAAATGAGTGGAAAAATAGAGTTGAGTATTAGGAAGGAGTTCATGATATATTATATGAAATCTATAATAATCATACAATAGTGGATGTATGTGATTTATCTTTTGAGGATTTTAGGTCCAATACCAAGGCAAATTATGTATAATGACCATAATTGAATCAAGGTACTCTCAAGTATTAAAGATGGATATTTTTATAATGTGAAATATGAGCCAATATATGTTGGAGCCAAGTGAAACAAGCCAAAGGCAACATTCAATCCTATGTTTGATGTTGAGAAAGGAAAGATGTTTCTAGTTAAATAAGGAAATGAGGATGAAGGAGAGATAATTTGGATGGAAAAATCCACCTCAAATATGTTCAATGATAATGAAAGTGATATTCTTCATGTAAAGGTTGATTGGTGGAAGCTTATTTTAGGGAAATACAATGGAAAAATTTTAGAACAATATTGGTACCTCATCATGATGTCACAAAATTTGGCTCTATTCCAATCAATACAATAGTTTTGGAATGGATGCCAAAGAAACAACATTCAAAGAAGACCAAGATAAACAAATGTGGTGTAGAAGTTGTCCTTGATCTACCTAAGAGAGTATCTTGAGATTAGGTGGAGATGTTTCATGAATGTAATTTTTACTTTTGAAGGATCTATTAATATATTTTAGAAAAAAAATTCAACGTTTGTTGTGTAAATATTATGTTCATATTAATTTTTGGGGAGATTTATATCATTTAATACATATATGCACATTTTGGTTCAACTTGAATGTAATCATGTGAATATACTCTATGTGAATTACATGACACTTTCAATCAATTTTTAAGTTCAAAGTTTTTTTTAAACAACATAACTTCTCACTATATCAAATGTGCATAGTCAAATTCAATGACACACTTAAATACGATATCTTTAGATTTGGTGTATTAACACAATATTGAAGTAAATAATTTCAATATAAACCATTAAACACATAATGCATAAATGTTGGAGAATTGAATTAAAGTTTTAAATGAGATTTCCCTAATATTTCTTATATATTTGATACAAAATCAAATAGTACTACTATGTTGTGTTCTAATTCATTAAAAAAAAAAAAAAAAACTTTTGATCATCAAATGACAGAAGTAGACTTAAAAAATATTTTCTCTTCTAGACTTTGAAGGCATGCTAACATTGTACTAGTATAATAACTTATACTAAACATAGACTAAGTAGTTACTTATTGCCAATATTAAAATTGTTAATAATAGTAACAACGCTATATTTATATGCCATTAAATAAGTTTATAGGTAAGAAATTTCTTATGCAATCTATTACTTATGAGTTAAATCTTGATGAACTTGGTTTTAATACAAAAATATAAATATTACTTATAATAGAAATAATGTAAGCAATCTAAGTTTGAGAAGAATATCAATTATATGCTCTTACCTCTTGACACTTGGTAGATCCAGAGTTTAGTTAGGTAGCCTATTTCCTCTAGTGTTTGGAAAAAATTAATCTATACTATATTTCTATTCTTATTCATAATTGATTTTGATTTTTAAAATGATTAATAATAGATACTTACCAATGTCATTGTAATTAAATTACTTTCTAAGTATGATATTTCTTGCACATTAATCTATTATTCATGAAGTAAGCCTTAATCAACTTAGTTTTCAATGCCAAAATATAAATAATAAATATAAATTATGTTGCTATTCCAATTCATTATTTACTTTTCTCTTGTCAACTATAAAGTGGTGCAAAATTCGTATATTAGATAAGAAAATTCTTATGCAATCTATTACTCATGAGCTAAAACTTCATGAACTTATTTTTAATATAGAAATATAAATGTTAATTATAATAAAAATGATCTAAAGAATCTATGTATCAATTAAATGTTCTTTTCAATATAATATATTCAAACATTTCAAGAATAAATATTAAACACTTGCAATTATTATTTTAGTTAGTTTACACTCTTTCCTCTTATATTTCCAAAAAGTCAATCTATACTACTCTATTGCTATTCTTATTCATAATTGGTTTTGATTGTTAAAATAATTAATAATTGATACTAGACATTAGTAATGTCATTTTCATTAAATAATTTTATAAGATATTTCTTGCACATTAATCTATTACTCATGAAGTAAGCCTTAATCAACTTATCTTTTAAAAAATAATAAAAATAAATTGTCAATATTCTACTTCATAGTTTATTTTTATCTTGTCAACTATAAAGTGGTGTAAATTTCTTTTCATTAATATATACTGATGATGTTGCTGATGATGATGATTAACATCCATTAAGAGTGAGTATGGTCTCTTGGACCTTTATAGGGAATAAAATGATTACTCATAATTCTTTAGAATTTTATTTCTATGCTTGAAAAACATTATTAAGAGAAGCATTTCAAGTTAAACATAGTTTTGTTGAATTAAAAGGTCAAGAAGGTTGACAATGAAAACTATTTTAAAATTTAGATCAAATCTAAGTACGAGCTAGACAATCTAATAGAACTTAGTGCTTTTCATATTCAACCTTCCTAGCATTACAAAGGTGACATACACGTTCCTCCCATGGTGTTTTTGGAATTCACTAGTTACACCTAGTTTCCCTATGGAGATCATGAGAGCTTGTTTTTATTTTAAAAATATTTATTTTCTTCTTTACACCACTCAAGGCAAAGTCTAGGTATTTCTAACATTGTAAACTATCAAATGAGAACTGTACCAAGTACCCGTTTTTTGAGGTAGCAAAAAATCATCTGATTTTGAAAAATTTTGATTCAAAATACACCTTTTTTCTTTTAGCATATTTTTGACACTTTAAATTTTCGTATGTATCACATATGAACATTTTTTTTAAATGTGAGTGATTTTCATGCTAAGTTTGGAAGGTTTTGATGCAACATCAACCCCTTTCTTTAGAGAGCTTATTTTTGACACTTTAAATTTTCTAATGTATTAAGTGTGGATAATTGTTTTTAAATGTTGGTGACTTTCATGCTGGTTTTGAAAAACTTAATTTTTTTAAAACATATTTTTGACACTTTAAATTTTCTTATGTCCTAAGTATACATAATTAGTTTTAAATGTTGACTATTTAACCATTTTTCAAGTTGTCTTATTCCTCTTCATGTTTTTTGTCTTAAGATATTTGTTTCTTCAAGGGTTTTCCAAATTTTTGTTTTTTTTTTTCCTTTGCAATGTTTTTTTATAATGAATTTTTTATTTTCTTTGCAAAGTTAAAAAATAATAAAATTAATATTTTGAGGTTGAGATTTTTATTTTATTTTTGTTTTTTGTTTTTTGTTTTTTAATTTTTAATTTTTAATTTTTTATCATTAATTAATATTTTAGTACACAAAAAAATTGCCACACTTTTTTTTTTTAAAATGGACAAAAAATATTTATTTCAGACCTTTCACTAAAAATGACATGTTAAATAAAATATTTTTATGGAAAATTTGAATAAAAAACATTGGAAAAATAACAAATTTTGTGAAGTTATATAAAAAATGATGACATTTGGATATGTGTGTGTGTTTCCAAAAAAAATGATTGAGATAAATTTTTAAGTAAAAATAAAAAAGAAACAAAAACTTTGATGATGTGATTTTTACCGAAAGTTTTTTTACTTAAAAAAAATAAAAATAAATGAAAACATATAATTTAAAAAACATAAAAAATTTAAAAATAAAAAATATTATTAAATTATTAAAAAAAATCATTAAAAAAAAAAAAAAAAACTTTAAAATAAGAAAACAAAACATTAAAAAAAAACAATTATAAAAAACATTTAAAAAAATTATCCCCGATGGGGGTGACAAACATTGAGGAAATCTAAACATTTGATTTATGATGACAAACACACGGCAATTGATGTGGAGGCTGGACTCCTTGTCCTGCCACCATGTTAGCAGTATGAGCGGAGTGAATAAGCGACATGCAAAATTTCCATCAGTTACGTTGGGAGTGGGAGCGGGTGAGGAATGTTGGTATATGGAGTTTATTGAACTCTAGGCTTGATATGAAGCTGTCCTTGATCTAAAGATGATTCTGAGGTTATCATTGATGTCAACCCAAGCAGCACCAAGGGCTACCCTGATCTTACAAAGGAATTTTGACTTGAAAAATTACTCTATTTTGAGACAAGGATCTTCCATATGTATTCTACTCGTCGAGATGTTTCCGTTGATATATGTCACGCCCAGTAATTCTCCACGGTTTGAGAGATATTCATGTTTAAAGTTAGTAACCCCAGTTAGTGGGATAAAACCCTATGGGGTTGTGGCATGGAACTCATTATTGGTTTTGGTCATTGAATAGTCAATAATTAATAATTTTTTAAGCTCCTAAAATCCTTCCAACATTCTCTATAGAAGCCCCTCTCAACTCTATAAAAAGAAATCTCATATATACTCCAAATGTAGCGATCGTGGAATTTTTACTATAACTTAATTTATGAGAAGTCTTAGATTCGGAAATTAAAACCCATTTGATTTTCAATCCTAATGAACGTCATGACTGAATTTCATATTTTGGTTCGCTATATTTTCAGAGATATGATATGTGGAAGTTAAGGTTTCTGCAGGCTCTCGAATTTCATCTCAAAGAAGTGACCTTGGGAAAATCGTCATAACTCTCTCTCTAAGAAGAGGATTGGAATTATGTAAAAAGTGACGGATAGTGCATGGAATGTAGTTTTCTGTGTATCAATTTTAGAGCCGAAGGAGGAAACAGTGACATGTGGCACATCGTACAAGTTCGATTTACTGAACTAGTCCATAATTAGGTCATTGTGAGAGATTGGGCATAACTTTGTCTTGAAGAGTCCAAATCAGGTTAGACCTATGGCATTGGAAAGAAGACTCAGAGGGTTTCTACATGACTGAAGATCCCATGCTAGGGGTCTGAAATCGTAGCGATAGATCAGATTAAATATCGTGCTCCTAGAAGGCAAGAAAAACTAGATCAAGTGGTGTCAAGGGGTGCAAAGGACTAGACTTTCTAGGCCAGCAAAGAGCAAGGTGCAGCAAAATGATGTAGGTGAGGTAAGATAAAGGTAAGTATCTTCTATATATGCATGTTCATCTCTTAATTTCATTAGGTTCTTTGTATTCTAATTTGTTGTTTTTGTTTAGCACTCACATATACTTTGTAGGATGAGGTAACTTTTGCTATTATCATGTCATGGGTATTTCCTTGAAGACTTTTTGCAAGTATTATATATTCATCAAGAGAAGACTCAATGCATAATCTAATGTTATGAAGAATGAGAAACGATAGCATGACAAGAGCAACAATAAAGGTGCATAACAACAGCAAGAAGTTCACCACATGAAGTCTTCAAGTGGGCAACACTGCATACAGACATTCTAAAAGTATCATTGTATAGAGTCATTGTAAAAGCATCTTTGTAAAAGTTGTACAAGTGTCAATCTACCAAGAGTTCAAGAGGCAGTGGCATGAGGTCTAGGATCATTATTAGGTGGTTGTGTCATAGTTTGGGTTATGGTCTAGTGTGTCGTCTTCTTCTACATCATTCTATATCATTGTAAAGTGGACCATTTTCCCTGGTACAAGAGTCCATTATTATTTTATTCTTCTATAGGGTGGTAGGGTGGTGCTAGGCTGGTGCATGAAGTCACCAATAGGTTCAAGCCTGTGAAAAATTCAGGGTGGTAAGGTGATGCTAGGGTGAGTTGTAGCTCATTTGGTGTTGGGGCATCCATTCAGTTGACTACTAAAGAATCTTGGGCGTTGGAGCATCCATCTAGTGGGAGCCAGAGAAGAATGCTTTTCTAGAATTCTAGGAAGTTGTTGCTTGGATTTCAATTGGGGCTGAAGATTAAAGAATTTATTAGAAAAGTGTTTGGTGGTTTTTGACCCAGAGGGGGTTTTCCACCTAAAATCTTTGTGTCTCCTGGGTTCTTTTATTTACTGTTATTATTGCATAAATGTTAATAATAATGGAAGATTAAGTAATTCTCTTAAAAGATTTAAAAGTGCTAATTGCTAAGGAATATTGATTCACCCCCCCCCCCCCCCCCCCCACCCAGTATTTTCCAACAATTGGTATCATAGCTTGGTTCCTTCAGTAACAAGTTAACCACTGGAATTCAGTTTTCAGAGCATAGAGATGGGAAAGTCAAAGAAGTGGGTTACAAGGATTTAAAAGGAAGGTACATGTACAAAAAAATCTCAAGAAAGTGAGTATTGTGTACCAACCCCTGATTTTGATGCAGATAATTACTGGATATGGGAATCTAGGATGGAAGTATCTTTGCACGAACATGGAGTATGGGAGTCAATTGTTTCTGGAGATACATCTATCGAAGAAGCTAAAAGGTACAATTCAAAGGACATGAATGTAATTTTGAATGTTTTGCCAAATTTTGTGAAAATAAAATTTGGTCAATGTTCAATAGCTAAAGCTCTTTGGGAAAAGCTTCATAATCTCTATTCAACAAAGAAATCAGGTCAAGATGTTATTGAAAACTTGAATCCTTCTGAATATGATGAAGAAGGGTTGACCATAGAAGAATTTTCGAAGGAGGCAATCAAGCTTATAAAGAGCTCAAGGATGAGAAGATCCGTTCCAATACTCTTGAAGGACAAGTTCAAGGTCTCAAAATTGAAGTTGATGAACACAAATGTATTGAAGAGTCACTTAAAAAGAAGTTGGAAGAAATCAATAATACAATGACACGAGACCTCAAGAGAGAATTCCAACATAAGCAATAAGAACTCGACACAGCATTTGCAAAGATTAGCAGGATCACACAATAGATGCAGGAAGCAGAAATTGAAAGGAAGGAATCTGATCAAAGATACATATCTATCGTTGACCAAAAGCAAAAGGAATTATAAACATATTCAACAAAAATAAGAAGGCTCAATATTGAAAATGAGAAGTATAAGGAACAAATGCAGGTTCTCAACAGAGAAGTAGAGAAGACCACTCTTCTTAAGTTACAAGTTGAGGAGGCAGAAAAAAGAAGGAAGATCTCGAAAAGATGGTTTCAAGAAGATCTTTCTCAAAAGCAATAAGAACTTGATGCAACTTGTGATGAGATCAACAAACTTAAGGGATCACAAAAATAATACTTACAAGATAAGACAAATGAAGAAGGCAATTAAAGATGGTAAAGCTCCAGTTGATGAAGGTACAAGCTCCACAGTTTTGTAGGATGATTCTAAGAAGGAAGTTGATCAAAGTGAAAATCCAAAGAAGAATGTTGCAACTCTAAAGAACAAGACCAAAGCAATCGAGAACAAAGGACCACAAGAAACTACAACACCGCCTCCAAAGAAGAATGAAAAATCTTCTCGGTATGTTCATTTATTTAATGGTTATTGCTTTTTAAGTGCTAACTATGGACATATGGCTAGGGATTGTCAAGTTTTTGACAGGTACAATCATTATCTGCAAAACCCTAGAAGCAAGTTTGCAGGACCATGAGACAGGTTCCATGATGATTTTGTCAGAAGAGAACACGTGCTAGATGGGTCAAATATTGAATGTTTCAAATGCCATAATTATGGCCATAGCACTCGTGGTTGTAGATATCTGATGGAAACACCTATGGTCAACATTGAATTCTTCAAGTGTCATAACTATGGGCACATGGCTCGAGATTACAGGAATAAGAAGGTTTGGAAAAGAAAATAGGTACAGGAAGACAAAGCAAATAACAAGGTTTCAGCATTTATGCTTTAAGGATTTGTAAAAGCAAAAGGTCATGAGGAATTAGCAGCTACTTCAGATAATGACTCAAGTCAAGATGGCCCATTAGGTGACTCACTATTTTGAACAATCTATCTTGTTGACTCCTTAATGTTTGTACAAGAGGAGTATATGCAGCAGTATATGGCACAAGTCTACAATTGAAAGGAAGGTAGTTTCAACAAGATGGTAGTTTCATTAAAGGTACAGGGGGAGAAAACAGTTGAAGGATTATAGGTTACCAGAAACAAAGCAAGATTGGTTTGCAAAGGCTATGCACAAGTGGAAGGAATTGATTTTGATGAAACATTTGCACCAGTTGCCACAATGGAAGCCATCTGGATGTTTCTCACCTATGCATGTTCAATAAAAATAAAAGTCTACCAAACGGATGTTAAGTCAGCATTTCTGAATGGAGAATTAGAAGAAGAAGTTTATATCGAACAACCTGAAGGTTTTCTACTATCAGAAAAAGAAGACTATGTTTGCAGGTTAAAGAAGGCTCTGTATGGTCTCAAGAAGTCTCCTAGAGCATGGTATGCTCATCTTGACGGATATCTACATCAACAAGGGTTCAAGAAAGGTACTGTGTTGGGCATGGAATCCATCCCAAGGCATGTCTTGGGGCTCAAAGCCCAAGTTTTGACCCAATATTGTTGTAAAGCTCTGCGAATTGCGGACACAGAACACGAAATGTATGATAGAGTCATAGGGTTGTCCTCCCTAATTCTGTAATGCAATATCGGCTAGATAGACCTACCCATGGTCCGCGGACCATGGAATTGTATAAATAGAGTGAGGCTCTAAGTGTAAAAGAAAAAAAGAGAGGTAGACAGAGATAAAAGGAAGAATCTAAGTGACTGAGTGAAGTGTGTCTTTGGGTTGTAGAGTAGGAGAAGGCTCTGTAGCGGAGTACGCAGAGGCCTAGTAGTCCACAGTCGAGTGCATGGACCCCTAAAAATGAATGTGCAGTGTGGAATCGAGTTTGTAACCAAAGAAGGAATTAATAAATAGAAGTTTTATCATAATTCTATGTATCTGTTCTTGGGTTGATGCATGTTTGATATAATTTTCAAATATACCGTTTATTTACTTCGGATACTTATATGAATGGTTTATGTTGTTAAGTATAACTTAAAGCACTTAAGTAGGTTAAAATAATACTAGTAAGGACTTGGGTAATAATGCAAAAGCGCAACGTTCGGTCCCTGAGTAGGGTTGTGCAAAGGTAGTATATCGGGTTGCAGGGTATGGGAAAGTGTGCAAATACCACCTCCACATACCACCTCCACCTACACCACCACCAGTTTCACCATCTTCACCCACACCACCTCTGCCACCACCACAGTTCAATATGGTGAGCGCGATAAAGTTTTCGGTGTTCAAAGGAGTAGGTAACGAAGATCCAGACCAGTTTTGGTTCATGGTAAAGCTTGTTTGGGAAGCGCAGGGAGTCACAGATGAAAATATAAAGAAAGAAATGTTGGCCAACATTCTAGAGGATCGCACACTGATGTGGTACATTAAGCGCTCCAATGATAATTTGAACGTAGGGATCGTGGATATCCAAGCTGCACTAAATAGGGAATTTAGTAGGCCAAAATCAGAGACACAGTTGATTATTAGATTTAATGAAATCACGATGCTTCCAAGCAAGACCCCCTAGGAGCTGGATCAGAGACTGAAGTGTATGATTCGTGAAGCCAACATGACCTTGATGGATGGGCAACACCGCACATGGTTTGTAGCGTCGCTAACGCTGCATCTAAGTAACACACTGCCACAGTAGAAGAAATCCACTCAGGCTGAGGCCTTGGAGATTGCAATGATACTACATGAGACCCTGATACAAGATCCTAACCTGGGAGTCCAACAGATCCACACGTAGTTGAAAAACTTGTGCCTTGAGATGGAAAGTTTGAAGCAAGACATGATGACTCACCCAGAAGTGTGAGAGGAGGTATGGTGCGTAAAGTGCAAGGGACAGGGACATGACAAGGACCATTGTCTAGTATCCGCGAACTACCTAGTGGTAGGAGGACTAATGCCATTGAGACCAGAAGCACAAGTAGGACCAAGCGTAGCACCTGCATTATGGTGCACGATTTGTTAGATAGGAGGAAAGCATGCTACATATAACTACCATCTATTATAGAAGTATACACAGAAATCCCAATAGTTGTTCTGTCATTTCTGTAGGTTAGTAGGCCATGATGAGCGTACCTATAGAATTTATGAACTGATGATGGATCAGACTCCTACCTACAAAGTTCAAACCGAAACACAGGCCCTCGATCAAAATGCATGGTGCAGACTAGATTTCAGGGGCGCGGATATGATTCAGGTGGAATGGGACCAGGAAGAGGTCACAGACAACTGATTTGTTACAATTGCAGAGGGTCGGGGCATTATGCCCGCGATTGTACAAATCTGACGAGACCATCATGCTCATATTGTACCCAATTTGATCATGAGATGAAGGACTGTCCCACACTGACATCGTGGTTGCATGATAAAGGAGTGCTCTAACCTCCCCTGACTCAGAACCTACAAATGATGAGTTCAGAGCCACACGAGGAAGACCCGAATGTAAATATCGTGCTCCGAAGTGGTATTACGACAGGAGATCACAAAGGCAAGCAACCTAAAGAGAGTTCCTAGGTTCACAAGGCTCCAACAAAGGGACCAGAATTTGATTTGGAGTGCGCTAAGGAGACATTCATGGAGGCTAAGAATAGCTTCGCAGATGCCTCCACTTCGGGAAGTAAAGACAAATTAGAATCGGAAATGGAACCACCAATGCTCACTACATTTTTGGAGACATGCATGAAGTTGTTGCATGACAACAAAGTGGTGAAGGTACTGCAAGAACTCGTCACTAGATTTCCTGGACTCAGAGAACCGCGCGTAGTCCGGAAGCTTGGGAAGCACACAACACGAACAGGAAGGGAGATGAGATTGACCATGTAGAACGGAGAATATGAAATGGATCAAGTGATTTTGGAACTATGATCATACGTGAACGTCCTGCAAAAGAACACATGGGAATGCATGGAAGTCCCACATTGCAATGGTCTCCTATTCAATTGCGAATGGCAAACCAACAAAAGATCCTACCCATGGGAAGATTGCAGGGAATAATGGTGGATATCAAAGGTGCGAGCAAGCTTGCAGATTTCGAAGTTATAGAGATTGTTGATGAAAACAATCCCTATCCTATGCTACTAGGAATAGATTGGGCCACTGACATGAATGGAGTAATAAATCTAAAGAAGCGCAAGAT
Source organism: Pinus tabuliformis (assembly GCA_031772625.1). NCBI lineage: Eukaryota > Viridiplantae > Streptophyta > Pinopsida > Pinales > Pinaceae > Pinus > Pinus tabuliformis. Next base: position 851,031,278 of record CM062820.1, on the reverse strand, counting down.
GATTTTCAAGAAAAGGTCACTATGTGTAGTGGTACCTTTAGACCCTGTAGAAGGATTGTGCTATACAGAGCCAGTGCATGACTATGACAGTGATAATGATCTAGACTGTATCTACAGGAAAACCACATTGGAGAAGGACTGGGTGAATCCAACAGTGGATGGCAGGATTTCATGGGGGCGTGAAGGCTCTTGCACCTCAGATTCGGACGAGGAGATAGAATGTTGGCAGATCCGGTTACACGAGGTAACCACGCTCAACTATAACATGATGACAATGTTGCTGCATTGCGTGACTACAGAGGTAAGATATCTGCCTATCTATGATGGATTGACCGAGGTGGATGATTTCCTCAACAATTTTGAAAGAGAAGTATCGGAACAACAGTGGTTTGATGCTTTGAAATGGGTACTATGTGCTACGCCCATAATATGGTGGGGTACACATCAAAGAAGTTTTGAGGACTGGCGTGAATGCAGAAGGATAATGTTCATGGGGTTTGGAAAGCCTAAGATGTGGATGAAATTTGGATATGATAGGCAAAAAAGCGTATGGGCCCACCTCTCCAGATGGGTACAAGCATATGGTGTGCAACCTGCACGAACACACACCATCCTTGCGATAGGAAACATGACCAACAAGCAGGAGTGGGAAAAACGATTGTACAAACGATGAAGTATGATAAGACCAAACACGTAGAAGATTATCTTCATAGAAGCCTTTGACAAAGTATGTGAAGTACTGAATGTGTCCACCATGTGAAATGCACTAACTGGGACCTGCGAATACCAGCGGTTCTATGGGCTTATAGGACCATGTGCAAAACCCTGTGTTATCACAAAATCAACCCTTGATAGGATGCTAAGAAAGAAGACTCTGAGCAACTATTTCAAACCAACTTTTGGCTGAGGCTTAGCCTCCTCAACCTGAGAGGGCTCTCTCACTAGTTTTAAGATTTTTGATAATGAATAAGATGGCTAACTCTATGAAACAGATGAAGAATTGTAAATGGTTGAAACAAAATTAGAAAATATTCATTGGGCTTATGGAGTCAAAAATGTTTTAGTATGACAATAATGTTAGCTTTACATGGAAGTCAAGGCATGTAGAATTCAACACATGGAGAATACATTAGAAACATAAAGGACAACACAGTTCACAAACGTATGAAGGAAGTTAGAGCACAATCAGTGATTTCTAAACAATCACACATTCATACCACTATAAATAATGAGAAGAGGCCAATACAAGGCATTTTGAAGATTGAATTCCTTCTGATTCCTAAGAAGCAAAGCCAAATACTGTATTACTTAAAATAGAGTCTTACACAAAGCACAATATGAGAGTTTCTCTGAAAATTTCCAACCCTTGATACATTAGATTTTCTCCCATATATAGAGTTTCATTACATGACTTAGATTCCTCCTCAGCATGAGGGGAATTCAAATTTTTCCTACCTTGACACCTATTGACACTTAAAACCAACTATTTAATGTAACTGACTGTTAACTAGCAGTTCTAGAGACCTAAAACAATTAGGAGTGTAATTCCTTAGTATGTTGGTAGTAGCATTGATTACAATTCAAACTCGTTCTCTAACAAGTGGCCTTATTCAGTTTGGCTTTGGTGGTGGCTTTAAACTCCCTATTGTCCCTTGATGCCTCATGCTTTGACTGTTCCTGGAAATTAGGAAGTTGTTCCTGTTTTTCTGCTTTTGGTCTCCAAAAGGATCTTTGAAGTCTATTATCCCTGTTCTTCTTCTTAATTACATAAAAACGCATTGGATTAGCTTGTTTTCCATATGCTATAGACCTTGCCAATATACACATGGTAAGACAAAAACTTCTTTAATGCTACCTGAAGCATCATGAACAATACTAGCTACGAAATTATGACCACTTTCATAACATGGAGCTTAGAGTTCATAGATGTCCTCCCTTTACTTGTTTTGCCCTTGCTAGATGTTTACACCTTGTAAGTAATCCTTTTTAGAAGACCCTTTTCAAAAAGATTCTCTTTTGTCTCTCAAAATTGGTCCACCAAATCATTTCATATAGCTACAGCAATCTCATAGCATGCTACGAAACTACTATGCATTAGGCTTCACCTACAGCAGTTTCGTAGCGCGCTACGAAACTGCTGTGTAATTTCAAAAACACAGTTTAATGCCAAAATTTAACTTCCTTGAGCTTTCTTTCCTTTCAAATGGTTCTTCTATATGCCATGAAGTTTCTATGTAGTTTTTCTTAGATGAGGGTGTCCTTCAGGCTAGTTCAGTTGTATCTTCAAATCTTCGATTTGCCTCTTCATAATTCGGATTCCAACTCTTAATTTTTCATTGACCTTTCTGATGTATCTCACTTCCTTTATTGCAGGGACCGTCCAGGTGAAATATTGGGCATTATAGCTAACCACTTCAGGTATTGAAATTGTTTTATCTTCCCACAGAGTCTCCATTTTGTTAAAATGAGCTTCCTTGATTGCATGTTTCCTTGAGGCTTTTCTAAGTTTGGCAATTTCAAGATTTTCTAGGTTCAGTTTCTTTTTCAACTCTTCAAAGCTACCTTCTTCTTGTTGAGAGATAACTGCCTTACCTCTGTCATTTTTGTGCAATTGTGATGATGTTTCTGATAAAACCACAGGTCCTTCATGAAATTTTGCTACCTCCCCTATCTCACTTGCTTCTGGCAGTGCCTCTTGTATCTCTTTTGAACGCCTTGTCACGGGTCTTCTTGGCTTAAAAACAAATTCAGAAACCTAATCATCAAATTTGAGCTTTTTAGAGGTTTTGGATTTTTTGGTTTTGCCTTTACTTGCTTCCATTAAGTCTTCTCGAACCAGAGGAGATTCTTCAATGTCAATAGCTTGAAGCAAATCATTCAAACTTCCTTTTGAAACTGGGCTTCCCTCAGTAACCATTGTCTTACCTTTTTCTCTAGCTAGCTAGCTCCTGGTTACTCTTCTTTGGACTGTTTCACCTGTGGATTGCTCTTGTACTCCCTCTTTGATCTGACCTTTCCTTTTTTGTGACTATTGGGGTGTGTCTTGAATTACTAGTGGTCTCATGGGCTCCTTTACCTGCTTCCTGGCTTTCAATTTCACAAATCTCCTTGATCTTGTTTCTTCACGATGACTAACTGCTGGTGAAGAAATCCTCATAGCCTGAGGGCTGAGACCAGTTTCATTCTTGAAGCCAAACATAAACAAGAAAATGGACCACTCCCTATCTATTTTCTAGAGCTCATGCAAAACAATCAATTTGACTAAGCCATGATGAAACAACGAGGTCTCACAGGCTTCCTTCTTCAACTGAACCTTGTCACACATTTTTCCTAGGCTACGAAACAAATAGAAAGGCAAATCCAGAGATATCTTTCCAGTGAAATGAAGCAGAAGCTTAAAATGATAGGAATACACCTTATGATACCTCCCCTCACAGGTGAAGTATCTCTGTATGCAAGTAAGTAAATTGGCATATGAATCTTTGACAAAGCTCCTGGGCACTGACTTGTTTAAGTCTGAATCAATGAACTCTGGCTTCAAGAATTCCTTGCAAGGAGTCATATCAAACTTGAAATTTTTAAACCACCTCTCCTATCCCCTTGGAATTTCAGTGACTATAGATATAACCTCTAGAGAGATTGGTAATTCAAGCACTCCAACCTTCAAATTCAATCCTGTGAAATTGAAAGCAAATTCTTTGGTGACTTGCATGTGGCCTCCTCGAAGTTTTTCAAAAAATATCCAATAGCCAACCTATTCAAAAGCTTGTTCAACTTCATTGTTCTTCAGGAGAACATCTAAACCTTCAGGCTCATTCCTTAGACACCTACCTGACCTATGATCCTTCCTTTCTGTAGACACCTCCATGGAATTCCTGCAAAACGAAGATTGAAGAGCTTGCACCATCTTAATCTCGATCACTGCCTTGCTTGAAATAATCAAGGAAACTGCCTCGCTTGAACTTCAGAGAATTCTGATTAAATGCCTATCAATTTGCTTCTCATGCATGAACCCAAACATAATCATAACTGAAAACACTTGGATATTTTTTTTTAAAATTTGAAATTTGAGCGTACGAAGACACCTAACAAACTAATGATGAGAATGAGTGGCTGCATGTGATAGGCATGGTGTATGGACTAAAATTTGATGATGTAAGACTAACGGATTCTGATAGATTGGACATCTAGGTGAAATTTAACACAAATCAGCATGAATCCCCGATTTCGTAGCACAGCCAGTGCAAATTCTGGGTTTTGCGCCACAAAAACTCCTAGACTGGGTTTTGCACTACGAAAATTCCTAGATAATTTCGTAGCGCTTGAAAGCCTTGACATAAGTTTGACACATGGAAATTTATGTGTGATGTGGGACCAGTGATAGGCAAGAACAAAGTGTTGACCCTATTTGACCATACCAACAAGACTCTCTTCTAGATCTTAGACTCTAAAACAACCATGGAAAGACTAGACCAAGACTAACATCAATCCTTTGGAATCAAACTGATGCTCAGAATTTAGAAATTTTTTCTTAAGTGATAACACCCTGACTGCATGGGCATTTGCAAATCTGAAGTATGAAGTAGATGTTGTAATCCCTATGGAATATGTGAAGCCTACACCGTGCACAATAGCACCCATAGATATGATGGTTTGCGAAGCTTAGAAAGGAGGGATCACACAGCCGCAAGGAACAGAACACATGGGACTTGAGGAAGAAATCCAACAAGCAAACCTTAGACTCCACGAACTTGGAAAATAAAGGGTACGGTTAAGGAAGAAAAACACTTTGATGGACGCAAAAGACAAGAAGATGGAGGACAGAATAAAGAAAGGTTTTCTCGACAAAAGGACCATGATGATAATATAGGGTATGTACAATCCTGATGATAGGGTTAAGACCTATTGCTACGAATTGATCAGTCTGATGCCTTGGCTTAGACCGCATATTGCTAAGCATAGTGACCAAGGTAGTGCATTGCAAATGGTGAAGTGCGCAATGCCGATCGTAACAATACAAGGTGGGGATTCTCCAGGAACCATGAAAGAGGACATGATGGAACTCTACACGGGTGGTGTGGCCACCTGACTAGTCAAGGGAAGGATAGTCTTAGTGCTCCAGGTAGTTGGAAGGGAGGGCGAGACTATAAACTGTTCTTCCCAGGAGCTGCGCGATATTGGAGATGCGCACAGAAGTAGAGAGTCACAAGGTCCGTGACCACGCATGGGGTGCTGCGCTGCCATGCAGGTTAGCCAAAAAGTGACTATTCATGATGGGATGCTTGACTTGAGGCCAAATGGAGCAGGCGGTAGGCATTTAAGACGCGAATTATGGGCAAGATTTGGGAAAATCTGCAGCCAAGAACGCATTAATGAACCTAACTTGGGGGGAACAATCGAATTCAAATTCAAAAAGTGCTATAAAATACAAAGGGCTTCCCAAAAAACAACACTTGGTCATTTGCGAATTGAGTGATTCAATAGAGCCCTGAGTATTGTGAGCCAAGCATTGATTGAGCCCCTGAATTCGTGAGTGACAGATTGCAGTGCAGATATAATGATAGCCACTAAGGATGGTATGGGGATAGAAGAGGTGACTTGTGTAGGATGTTCTAGAAGGTGTCAGGATTGTGGCAGAGATCCTAAAATCACCGCACACGCCGAGACCCAAGAAGGATAAACAAGTAATGGCTCCCGTATGTGTGTCCCTGCGGAACCCGCTACGCAACAAACTGTCGATGGAGGTTAAATGGAAAGTTGTCACTATAGAAACAATTGAAGAAGAATAATATCTGCAGGCCCTTATCATCGCATAGGAAGAAGACGAAGGCATGGAAGTGGATACTCAACCTATGCACTCTATGAAAAAATGACTCGCCTATATCCCCTGCGAAAAGGAAAAAACAAAGTACCCAAGGACTTGGATGAGACCAAGAGTTTGCCCCAGACCCCGCTCCTCCCAGATGGCATTATGTTTGAAGGCACGCACCTGGGCCATGTGCCGACCATGAAATTCGAAGATTAGGACCTTGCTGATCACGAGAAGTTCCCTCACCTTGAGACCGAAAACCTCATGAAGCAGAACACCATGGGTTAGTGACAACATTAGAGCCGCGGAAGTGGTTGCGCAATATGGAAAAGGCTGGACTGTTGAACCTACTATGGGTGTCGCATTTCCACCGCACCCCAATAACCATTTTCTTCATTAGGTAGCTACTCTGCCTGGTGCATGATGGGTATTTATGGCTACAGGAGCCCATCCCCATCACGACAGACCTGATTCATCGCATTTCCCAGCTTCCATACAAAGGAAAGGACCCCGCGACCATATCGGAAGGAAAGGGAAGTGATTTGGCCATCACGGAGGCCATGAAGATGAAGTACAAGCTGTAAAAGAAGAAGAGGGGCTACGCCATCTCCAGCATCAAGGACAAAGCAGTACGCATGGCAACCCAAATCTTAGCAGGCAAAGTTATGCGGAAGTGTTGTGCCGATGAGGTACCTGCACCGATGGTTGTACTGGCTGAGCAGTGTGTGGAAGGGGTCCAGTTTAACTAGTCTGAATTCCTCTATACAAAATTCTTAGATAATTGTCGCGAAGCCTTGGAGTAGGGTAAAACCTTCCACTATGCATGGTTGTTGCTGTCCATAGTTCTTGTAGCAGGGGAATTGCCGGAGGACAGTCAATTCCCTATAATTGATAGAGAATTACCGGAGGCCACGAGGTACGCTTTGCTCTAGGCCACGAAGGATGCTACAAGGATATGCGACAGCGAGATATTCTGGGTGCTCATGGAGATGAACATTTGAATGTGGATCAACCATAAGCTGCACTTGTCACCCATGGTGTACAACAGTCTACAGAGTTTTGCAGAATTTAAGGCAGACACGCACAACATATATATCAGGGCACGCAAGCGTTCGACAAAGCAGCAGACAAAGCTACCCTTTGTAGCCACTGACGATGCCATTTTCACTATCTTGGAGGCATGGCCTCTAGAATGGCCAGACCTAGATATTGCAGAACTTGAGAGGTCGGCAGCGCAGAAGAAGAAAGACGATGCCAAGCTGTGCGTCACATAGTTAGCTGAGAAAAGGTGGAAGGAAACAATAGCAGTCGAGGTGCGGGCAGCGTGGGAAGCAGCACAGAAAGCAGTTGAGCAAGAAAAGGCCACAATAGCAGTAGCATAGGAAGCAGCCGTGAAGGTGGGCGAGGGAAAAGCAATGCCTTAGCAAGGGAAGGCAACAGAGGAAACAAAAATAGAAGGAGGAGGTGCAGATCCATGGACCACGTCCACACAGTTTAAGCGCCAACATCTGGCAGAGTAACCAGGATCGAGGAAGAAGGTCAAGGCCTCGAAATTGTCCATTGACCTGATCACCCTAACCAAGGGTGATCTGCATGACATCGACGAGACGGTGTGCGATGTCACAAATGAGGCTCTTCAGGATTTCATGCAGGAGCATTAGACTATGTGGGACCCTCAGAGCGCAGTTGTAGGAGTTACAGGTGTGCTACTCTCAGGTTGGTACCTTTTCAACCAACCTTGTAGCCGGATCCACTCCAGCAGAGCAGATGTTGTATGCGCAGATGATGAACACAATAGTGTTTCCGCAAGGGGCTCTAGTGACATCAAATGAGGATGAAAGGCTTTCAGTTAGCATGATGAAAGGTCTCAGTGTTAATTTAGCTGCCCTTCCGCATACAATATATCTACTACAGGATGGGATAACGGTAGAGCTATGCGCTAGGGAGAGTCACGCCCTCCAAGTCCTCAACAAGCAGAAGATAAATATGGAACAACTCAGCTTGCAATGTGATGAATTGGTGTCACAAAATCAACAGCTGGTGCGGGTAATAGGTGATGCTTGCCGAAGTGTCCCCGAGCTGGCCATCCCAGGTGTAGTGCAAGATTGCACCAGCATGTTGGAAGAATCACTAGAGGTCCTCACAACTCTGCAGGAGGACCCCAACATCTAGCACTCGGAGACAAAGGCGTGAGAACTCCAACAACAATATGATAGTGTCCGAGTAACTGCGTAAACAATGGTCATCACCTAGTGGCTTGTGAGGATGCAGCAGGCTAAAGCACTGAAGGAGTAGGTGGAAGCAACACGACATAAGGAGGAAGTTATCGAAGTGTGCGTCTAACATTGGATCGATGAGGCCTTCACCATCATGGTAGACATCGAAGGCAAGCTCACGCACATATAAGGGATGCACATATTGATGTAGAGAAGCACCCTAGAGACAGAGGTCTCGGAACAACACATGCAACAAATCCAATAAGTAGTAGCTCAGTGCACTGCTGACATCCACGCAGTTTGAGAACAGTTGGAGGGACTCCGCACAAAGATCATTGTGCCAACAGAGTGACTCGAGGGCGAGTCACAATGTTTGTGTTGGGGGCCTATTGGGCATGGAATCCCCCCCAAGGCATGTTTTGGGGCTCAAAGCCCAAGTTTTGACCAAATCTTGTTGTAAAGCTCTGTGAATTGTGGGCACAGAGTGCAAAATGTATGATAGAGTCACAAGGTTTTCCGCCCTATTTTTGTAATGTAATGTCAGCTAGATAGACCTACCCATGGTCCGCGAACCATGGGATTGTATAAATAGAGTGAGGCTCTAAGTGTAAAAAAAAAAGATAGGTAGAGGGAGATAGAAGGAAGAGTCTAGGTGACTAAGTGAAGTGTGTATTTGGGTTGTAGAGTAGGAGAAGGATCTGCAATTGAGTGTGCAGAGGCCTAGTAGTCGGTAGCTGAGTGTGCAGACCCTCGCAGCTGAGTGTGCAGGGTGGAGTCGAGTCTATAACCAAAGAAGGAATTAATAAAGAGAAGTTTTATCATTATTATGTGTATCTATTCTTGGGTTGATGCATGTTTGATATAATTTGGACGCAAGTAGGCTAAAATAATACTAGCAAGTACTTGGGTAATAATGTAGAAGTGTAGCATTTGGCCCCCGAGTAGGGATGTGCGAAGGCAGTATTTCAGACTGCGTGGTGCGGGAAAGTGCGCAAAGCGACTTGCGCACAAGGTCGAACCGTGGACCACTTGAACTCATCAGACATCTCCGTGGTGTGGATACCTGGTTCTAGCACCCTCCCATACTACTTCGGGTGAGACCTCAGTCCGCGGACTGTTGTCGAAAGGGCCAGTAGTACCGGGATTTGTTTTGCTAACTTAACTCTAAACCTGGGTCAAGTCCCAATAAGCCAACATACTACTGATAGAAATCTTTACATACAAATAGATAAAGATAATTTAACAATCGTTGAGGTATATGTGGATGATATAATCTTTGGTAGCAATGATGATGGACTAAGTAAGAACTTTGCTACAAAGATGCAAAGTGAGTTCGAGATGTATTTACTTGGTGAGTTGACATACTTCTTAGGGCTTCAAATATCTTGGCAACAGAAGGAATATTTATATGTCAAGCCAAGCACATCAAGGAAATGTTCAAGAAATACAAAAATGGAATATTGCAAACTCGTCCTTACTCTGATGGTAACAGGTTGCAAATTGAGCATACACGACTCATCTAAGGATGTGGATCAGAGGTTGTACAGATCTATGATTTGTAGTCTTCTATATGTAATAGCCTCTCGACCAGATGTTATGCAAGCAATTGGACAAGTAGCAAGATTCCAACCAGCACCAAAAGAATCACATATTATTGTCGTCAAAATAATTCTTTGATATCTAAAGGGCATAATAGAATATGGCTTGTGGTATCCCAAGGGAAACAATCTCATTATTCAAGCCTTTACAGATGCAGATTGGGCAAGAAGCGTTGATGATCGTAAGAGTACTAGTGGTTCAACATTCTATCTAGGTGGTTGTCTCGTATCATGGTTGACCAAAAAGAAAACTTCAATATCATTATCTACAGCGGAAGCAGAATAGATTGCATGACATCTTGTTGTACTCAAGTCCTTTGGATGAAACAAACTTTGCAAGATCTTCAAGTACAATTTAGTGAGCCTATTCCCATCTTCTGTGATAACACCAGTGCCATCAGCATCTCCAAGAATCCTATCATGCATTCAAAAACAAAACAAATTCCGATAAAATATCATTTTGTTAGAGAACAAGTCGCTAAAAAGAATATCAAACTCGAATATGTTGGTACAAAAGAAAAAATCACTGATATCTCCACTAAACCTTTACCTCGTGAAGCATTTGAATATCTTCGCCAGAAGCTTGGGATTCCCCCAAGTTCTCATCAGATTTTCCTTATTAAGAAAATAAAGGAGGAGTGGAAGTGTGTACAGGTCCACAGGATGTCTATGTGTTAGGGGGAGTTACCCTTTTCCATCAATGTCAAAGGGGGAGAGAAGGAAGTAGGAAGAGGTGCCCTGATCTCAGGAGGATTACTTGTGTTGCCATCAATGCCAAAGGGGGAGATTGTTGATCTAAAGATGATATGAGGTTGTCATTGATGTCAACCCAAGCAGCACCAGGGGCTACCTTGATCTTGCAAAGGAATTTTGACTTAACAACTTACTCTATTTTGATTCAAGGATATTCTAGATGGATTCTACTCATCGAGATGTTTTCGTTGATATATGCGACGCCAAGTCTTCACGGTTTGATAGATATTCATGTTTGAAGTTAGTAACCCCAGTTAGTGTGCTAAAACCATATGGTGTTGTGGCATGGCACTCATAATTGGTTTTGGTCATTAAATAGTCAATAATTAATAATTTTTTAAGCTCTTAAAATCCCTCCAACGTTCTCTATAGAAGCCCCTTTTAACTCTATAAAACAAAATCTCATATATCCTCCAAATGTAGTGATCGTGGAATTTTCACTATAACTTCATTTCTACAAAGTCTTAGATTCTGAAATTAAAATCCATTTGATTCACAATCCTGATGAACATCGTGACCAAATTTCAGATCTTGGTTCGCTATATTTTCGGAGATATGATCCGTGGAATTTAGGGTTTTTGCAAGCTCCCGAATTTCATCTCAAAGAAGTGACCTTGGGAAAATCGTCATAACTCTCTCTTTGAGAAGAGGATTGGAATTTTGTAAAAAGAGGAGGATAGTGCACGGAATGTAGTTTTATGTGTATTAATTTCAGGGCCAAAGGAGGAAACAGTGACATGTGGTACATCGTTCAAATTTGCTCTACTAAACTAGTCCATAAATAGGTCATTGTGAGAGATTGGGCATAACTTTTCCTTGAAGAGTTTGAATTGGGTTAGACCTATGGCATTGGAAAGAAGACTGAGAGGGATTCTACAGGATTGAAGATCACATGTTAGGGATATGAAATTGCACAGATACATCAGATTAAATATCGTGCACCTAGAAGGCAAGAAAAACTAGATCAAGTGTTGTCAAGGGGTGCAAAGGACCAAACTTTCTAGGGCAGCAAAGAGCAAGGTGTAGGAAAATGATGCAGAAGAGGTAAGCTACAAGTAAATATCTTCTATATATGTGTGTTCATCTCTTAATTGCATTAGGTTCTTTTTATTCTAATTTGTTGTTTTTTTAGCACTCACATATGCTCTACAGGATGAGGTAAGTTTTGCTATTATCATGTCATGGGTATTTCCTTGAAGAGTTTTTGCAGGTATTTTATATTCATCAAGAGAATACTCAATGCACAATCTACTGTTCTGAAGAATGAGAAAGAGTAGCATGATAAGAGCAGAAATCAAGGTGTAGAACAACAGTAAGAAGTTCACCACATGAAGTCTTCAAATGGGGAGCACTACATATAGACATTGTAAAAGTATCATTGTACAGAGTCATTGTAAAAAGATCTTTGTAAAAATTTCACAAGTGTCTATTTGCCAAGAGTTGAAGAGGTAGTGTCGGGAGGTCTAGGATCATCATTAGGTGGTTGTGTCGTAGTTGGGGTTATGGTCTAGTGTGCCGTCTTCTTCTACATCATTCTATATCATTGTAAAGTGGACCATTTTCCCTCGTACGGGAGTCCATTCTTCTTTTATTCTTCTATAGGGTGGTAGGGTGGTGCTAGGTTAGTGCATGAAGTCACCAACAGGTTGAAGCCTGTGAAAACTTCAGGGTGGTAGGGTGGTGCTAGGGTGAGTTATAGCTCATTGGGTGTTGGGGCATCTATTCAGTTGACTACTGAATAATCTCGGGCTTTAGAGCGTCCATCCAGTGGGGGCTAGAGAAGAATGTTTTTTCTAGAATTCTAGGAAGTTGTTGCGTTCATTTCAGTTGGGGGCTGAAGATTAAATAATTTATTAGAAAAGTGTTCGGTGGTTTTTGACCCAGAGGGGGTTTTCCACCTAAAATATTTGTGTCTCCTGGGTTATTTTATTTACCGTTATTACCGCATAAACATAAATAATAATTGAAGATTAACTAATGCTCTGAAAATATTTAAAAGTGTTAATTTCTAAGGAATACTAATTCACCCCCCCTCTCAGTATTTTCCAATAGCTGTGACATTTTGGTGGTCTGCTGTGAGTAGGTTGAGTTATGGCGGTATTATTGGTTTCAACCTCTAGGTCATAGAATTGATAAGTATCCTTTCTTGTGTGTGGTTTCCCATTTTTTTTAGTGTTCTCAGTGGTCTATATCTAGTTATCAGTTTGGCCCTTGAGCCTTCTCATGGGTGGTCAGCCAATTATGCTCTCGGTTTCCTTCTATGTTTATGGTGGAATTTGTTTATCATGTCAGCTAGTTTTCTTTTGGGGTCTTGTCTTTTTGACAGTTTTCTTAGGCAGCCTGCGACCCATGGATGGGTAATCAATTATTTGGGCTGGAGGGAGATTGTTTATCTTAAGGATTTCAAGGTAGATGGTTATCTAGGGGTGTTCAAGACTACTAAGTCGATGGTTATCTGTCCCGTCGCTTGGTCTGTGTCTCTATTCCCTATAGCTCCTTTTGTCAGGGTAGTTGGTAACCCTTTGGTTTGCTTATGGAGTTTCTTTGTCATAGTTTCATTTTCTTCTCCTCAAGCCGGAGATAGTGGGAAGGTAGTACCTTGCCATCCAAATATTTTGATAAATTTGGGATTGATAATTGCTTTGGCGTGCATTGCAGTGAGTTGGGTGGCTTCGCAGTTAGCTGGTTCTCTTAGCTCTGTTACAATGCATCCCATGCCACAAAATTCTCGCTCTATACCCTCGTCAAAAGAAATTTTAGCCAGCCAGGGAGGCATCATACACATTGAAGGTGGTGGTGGTGGATAAGGGGACTGCACGCTCTGCGCGGGGAGGTAGAACCGCTTACAGCATGGGCCAAGCAGTATCAGGGGCTCATGGTGGTCAGGGTAGCTTGAAGGCATCGAGGTGCCAAACAATGGGTATTGTGAAGCTAGGAAGTGTGACATGAAGGGGTGACATTGGTGGTCGGGGTAAGGTACAACAACCTAGGCATGGGGCAAATGCAGGTAGACAATGTTGCTCTAAAATTTGTCGGGACCTAGTTAAGTTTGTATTGGACCGCTTGGCAAATTTTGAGAAGGATAAGAAGGAAGAACATGAAGAAATCATCACTACTCTCAACAAGGTACATTATTTTCAATGTCATGTTCGGGAGAGGATCGTGGTGGCATGAGGTGGTTAGAATATACTATCTGAGAAGGTGGAGTAGCTGGAGTCATGGATGGCCTATTTTGAGTAGCACATCCAATGTTCTTACAGTCCTCCTCCTCTAGGGAATGGTCCGGATAATCTTGCTTATATTACCTTTGACGACTTAGCATGGTTATCAGTGTTTTACTTGTCTTATTTGTATTTTGATGCTTTTGGCCTCCTAAGTTAGGGACTATGTCTCTAGCTATACTTCTATTTCTGATCCAAGTGGATCTCCAGACACCATTGGCATGGAAAAGGCTCAAAATTCAAAGTGGCAGAAAGACGATTAACTTGACATCAGATCAAAGTGCTTGTCACCCTAATTCCAATGGCGTGAATGACACTCCAATCCGAGTCTGGGTGAGGAAGATAGAGGCAATCAAAGTTGGGTTGACTTTTTGCTGACTGGGCAGCATTAATGAAGACACAAATTGGATTTTTTCGGTGGATGGAATTCAGCCAAATCCGGCCAAATTTCGAGCGAAATTGTCACCTGGTTAATGACTCCTTTGATCAAAAATATGATTTTTCAAAAGGGGCATATTGTTTTTGTATAACAAAAAAAATTATAAGAAAAGGGTGGCAGGCCACAAACCTGGCAGCCACAAAACTTCAACTTATATTTATGGAGGGGCGGGCCATGACCCCTGACCCATTCCCCATCCCACGGAACCACCATAGTAATGCACGAAGGTTTTGGGTGGGCCGGCCCTTGGGGCATGGGCCCAATCTCGACAACATGCAACCACCGCCCTTAAGAAAAGAAACGGAGTCGGTGGGAGGTGGGTTGGGTGGGCTGCTCAAGGTGGGCCCAGACCGACCCTTTTTAAAAATAAATATTTGATATATATATATAAAAAGGAGGAGGCAGGGTTTGACTACCCGACCTCCTCCATAATAACAGGATCATAAACCAACTCGCCAACGAAACTCTTGTGAAGTATGTCAACCTATTTGTTATTTAAAACTCAGTTCATCAGTGCACCTAAGCAGAGGAGGGAGTGCATGTAGTTCGAGGTAGATTTTTGCACGAGGGCCAGATTTTCACTTTGTTCAATTTTGACAAATTTTATATGGTTTCAGTATTTCTCGATGCCACGAACGCCATGGCGCTGTCCATTTCTCCATAAGAGTGCTACAGTTTTAACTATTTTTTAGTATGGAGGTATAATACTCCTTTTTTGTAACTGATGCTTGTACTCTTTTTTCTCGCGCCACTTAATGAATGAAGGCCTCCCCATTGATCAAGCAGGGCCTAGAGACGTAGTCCAAGTCAGACGAACTCCATTATCAAGTTTTGTTGTCTTCTTTCATGCTTTATGTGTTTCTCCTCTTCTCTCAAACACACATTAAATTTATATGTTTAAGCTATAATTATACATGTAATTCTTTAATACATTTATAAGCAAAAGATCTTGGATCAAGAGGTATTAGAGCAAGTATTTTTAGATGTGAATTGTATGTTTGTATGCTAACAAGAAACAGGCTCTGAAGAGGCGAAGGGAAACTAAAGTCTTTCGATCCCAAAGCGGGGCGTGCACATCGAAGGAGAAACATGGCAGATGAAGAGGCTCGTCATGAAGAAGAGCGCAATTTCCACAAAACCTTCTATACAATGGCAGAAAATGTCAGTAAGTTGATTTCAAGGCTAGTGAAAGCAGAAGAGAGATATCTAGAAGAACAAGGCTCAGTGCATGGAAATGGTGGAGAATAACCCCCTCCTTCTCCTTCCACGAGTGAAAGTTCTTCTTCCTCTCATCACCATCATCATAGAAATTCAAGGGATGCATATAAGAAACCTTTCTTTAAATTAGATGTCAAATTCGATCTTCTCATGTTTAATAGTGAAAGTAATGTAGAAAAGCTTAATAACTTGATTAGGAAGATTAAAATCTACTGCAGGATTTAGCAGATCAAAGAGGATGAGGCAAAGATTTAGCTGGCCTCTCTTCGGCTAAGTAGCATCGCTCTCGTTTGGTGGGAGAGCAAATTGTGAAGCAGTAAGAGTGTGGGTAATCTTCTTTCCTCATGGCCTAGTTTCATTTTTTCATTAAAGGAACAATTTTATCCCTTGGGTTACAAACAAAAAGCCTTAATGGATTGGCAATATTTAAGGAAAGGCAGAGGTCAGGATGTTTAAAGCTTTATAGAGGAATTTAGAAAATAGGCACTTAATTTTGGCATTACACTTAACTCACCTGAAATAGTAACTAAGTATATTGGATCATTACATAGTTACCTTAGATATTCATTATTATTGTTTGAACCAACTACCATTGACTCGGCTAGTGTAAAGGCCATCCATCTTGAGAATAGGGGCAAAAATGAAAGAGATGATCATTTCAAGAAACCACCTTTCAAACCTCCAAGTGGCAAAACCAAAGTGAAAGGAAAAGGAAAGGAGAAGAGGACGGCATCAACCAAGAAAGATTAAGGATAAAGACCTTATTGCACTCACTACAAAAAGGAAGGTCTTGATGATGATCATTGTTGGAAACTGTACTGGGAAAAGAGACCAAAGAAGTATGGAGGAAAAGGCAAGCAAAAGATAGTGGCAACTGTACAACAAGACCTTGGACTCGATTCCGGAGATGAAGCATTGATCACAGCAGCAGGAACAAAAGGTACTCTTACACCTCATGTTAATTCTGAATCACATGAAGGCACTAGTTCAATATATGAGTCTCTTCCGAATGAATGAAAGAGAATTGAATTATTTCATATTAGAGTTATCATAAATCGTACAAAAGTGGAAACTCTATTTGATACCGGATCCCAAGAAAAATTAATTTTAGAGTCCTTGTAAAGAAGCTAGGCTTAGAAACCAAACCACATCCAAAACCTTACCCACTTAAATGGATACATGATAAAGCAAAATTGAATGTAACTAACTAGTGCAAGGTTAAAATTGTGATCACTTCTAAGTTAGTGGATGAGGTAAAACTTGATGTGATACCATTGGATATCTGTGGCATGGTGTTAGGGAGTCCATATCTATATGATAGAAAGGCAATCTTCTTCCATCATGAAAACAAATACCAAATCACAAAATATGGGGTAGAATATATTGTAAGGGCTCATCAAAACTAAAATCAATGTCAGCCTTGTAAGTGCAGGACAAATGAAGAGGTTGGTAAATTCCAGTAAGGGTTGCATGCTTATGGTTGTAAGGGGGAAAGATGCAGAATTATCAGATGCTTTCTAGGGTTGTGATCATGTGCATAAAAAGGAATTATGTGAATTAATTTCTAACTATGATGAGATTTTTCAGGAACCAAGGGGATTACTTTCGAAGAGGGAAATCCAACATGAGATCCATTTGCAGCATGACGCTCCTTTACCAAATATTGGCATGTACAGGTGGTCAACCATTGAGATGGAGGAGATCAAAAAGCAAGTGTAGGAACTATTGAACCAAGGGGTCATTAGACTGAGCACTTCTCCATGTGGCTCATTGATTGTCTTAGTGCCGAAGAAATATGGCACATGGAGGATGTGCATGGATTATCGAGCACTAAACAACATCACGGTGAAAAATCGTTACTCTCTTCCCCTCATTGATGACTTACTAGATCAGTTAAAGGATGCTATCTATTTCACCAAATTGGATTTGCGTAGTGGTCATCACCAAGTCCAAATTGCAGAGAAGGATGTGTGGAAAACTACCTTCAAGACCAAACAGGGGTTGTTCAAGTGGATGATGATGCCATTCAGACTTTGCAATGCTCCAACCACTTTCATGAGGGTCATGAATTATCTCTTTAGGCCTTTCATTGATGAATTTGTTCTTGTATATCTAGATGATATTATTAACTTTAGTAAAAGTTGGAATGAACATGTATGCCATGTGAAGAAAGTGTTTGATGCATTGAAAAAAGAAAAACTCTATGTAAAATTGTCAAAGTGTGAGTTTAGTAAAACCTCTTTGGTTTACCTAGGTCATATTGTTGGTCATGGTCAGCTAAAAATTGATCCTTCTAAAGTTGAAGCAATTTTAAATTGGCCTAAGCCTACTAGTGTAACCGAGGTTCGCAGCTTTTTGGCTATAGTATAGTATTGGAGAAGATTTATTGCCAATTTCTATATTATTGCAGCACCTTTACACGCATTGACAAGTGTAAAGCAAGTCTTTCAATGGGGAGGAAAGCAACAGAGGTCCTTCGAAACATTGAAAGAAAAGATTAGCACCGCACTGGTCTTGGCCTTACCAGATCTCCAACATCCATTCAAGATCGAGACAGACGCTAGTGGATATGCCATGGGGAGCTGTATTGATGTAGCAAAAGAAGCTGATTTATTACCATTCAGAGAATTTCTCTCAAACTGATAAACTATACCACTTATGACAAGGAGTTAAATGCCTTGGTCCAGAGCGTGAAACACTACTTGATTGGCAAGGAGACCATCATCCATACGGATCATCATCCCTTGCAGTATCTTTAGTCACAAACCAAGTTGCTAAAATCTCGTCATTTCAGGTGGATGGGTTTTCTTCAGCAGTTTCATCTAGTAATAAAGTATAAGAAGGGCACTAGCAACAAAGTGGTCAATATGCTATCTCACCCTCCTATTTCTACTTCTGTTATTTTTCATAATGCTTCATTATCTTTTAAAAGTTATGTTGAACAATATGCAAATGGTGATGACTTTAAGGAGATTTATGCAAAACTAACCCATGGTTCACAGGTGGAAAACTATCACTTGTAGGGGAAACTGTTGTATCACCTTGGAAAATTATGCATACCCACAGGAGAAAGGGTACATGTCATCCGGGAGGCCCACACCTCTCTTGTGTCTAGTCATTTTGGTGTTGAAAAAACTTTGTGTCGTGTACAAAGATTTTGTTTTTGGCCTCATATGAAGAACATTGTGACTTGCTATGTAAAGGGATGTGTGATGTGTTCTGTTTCAAAGCCATCTAATAGAAAACTCGGGCTCTACACACCACTCCCTATTCCGAGTCATATATGGGAAAGTGTGTCAATGGATTTTGTAGGAGGTTTTCCTTTGTCTAGAAAAAGTCACGACTATTTGTATGTTGTCATTGACTATTTTAGTAAGATGTGTATTTTAGTGCCTTGTAAAAATAAAATCACTGCAAAGCAGACTACTAATCTTTTCTTTCAGCATGTTTGGGTTCATTTTGGGTTGCCCACATCAATTGTGTCAAATCGGGACTTTCGCTTTCTCAGAGATTTTTGGACCAGCTCGTGCAAGATGATGGACACCAAGTTGAAAAGAAGTGCGACATTTCATCCACAGAATAATAGATAGACAGAGGTTGTTAACTGCACCGTGGTACACTTTTTGTGAGACTATTATGGGAAACATCCTAAGTTGTGGGATGAACATCTTCCATATGTGCAACATTCCTACAACTGATCAATGCACTCATCTATGCATCATTCACCATTTGAGATATGTTTTGGCTACCTGCCAAAAGACCCTTTTGATATGGTCATTGGAAGGGAAGATGACTCCAGTAGACGTGATGACAGGGACAAAGTGCAACGATTCATTTAACGGATCCAATTGATTCACCAAGCAGTACAGGAGCAGTTGGAGAAAAGTCAAGCCCGTTACAAGGCTCGACATGATAAACACCGAGTTGACCATCAATTTTAAGTGGGCGACAAAGTGTGGTTCCTTATCAACAAGGACAAGATGAAGGGAGAAGGGAAGTATTTGCGACCAATCCCGTATGGTCCATTCACCATCTTGGAGAAGATTGGAAACAATGCCTTCCATCTCGATTTGTTGATATATATGCAAATGTTCTCCATAGTGAATGTGGAAAACTTAAAGCTGTATGAGCCACCATTAATTATGGACACCAAAGAGGTAGGCACAGTTCCTACAGTTGATGATTTTGCACTAGATTACCTCAATGAGTTACCTGAAGATATCATCCTTGACAGAAGAACCAGGACTTCATGACGAGGAGATGTGGAATACCTTCGAGTTCGTTTCAAGGGGATGCACCCTAGCAAGGTAAAACAACTGGAAAAAGAAAGAGCGAGGGAACAATTCCCTCACTTGCCAATTGACTGATAAAGCTTTTGGTGGTCCAAAAGCTCCTCAATGGGGAGGATTGATCCAAGTGGATCTCCATACACCAGTGGCATGGAAAAGGCTTAAAATTCAAAGTGGCAGAAAGTGTTGTGTGTGGAGCATGATTGTTCAAAGGTCTTTGTTTCAGCCATATGTATACGCCAAGAAGTCTTGTACACCCCTCCACGCGGGGGGGTGTGGGGGGACTTGTCCCCCCCGCAGGGGTCCGAGGGGGCCGATCCCCCCCCGGCTGGGGGGTCCAGGGGCCAGCAGTTCCCCGGCGAGGGCTCGGGGGCAGCGCCCTCGAAGCTAAAAACAAATGTAAAATTGCCTTGTAAAAGTATAGTAATTTCTAGTCAATCTGGGCCATTCATTAGGCGGATGATCTGAGGGTAGAACTTATGTTTAGTTTAGGTTTTTTTTGCCCTAGAAGGCAACCCCTCTCTTTGTATGAGGGTATTGTATTTGAGGCTGTGAAATAGATGTGTATTCTGTGAGCGAGAAACAGAGAGGTGAGGCTGTGAGAGAAAACAGAGGATATTACAGCGGATTTGCTATAGGTTGTGTCTCTTCATTTTGCTGGATAATAGAAAGGAAGGACTGGCTGTTCGGGGTGGACGTAGCCCAAACTGGGTGAACCACGTATATTTGTGTCTCTCTTGTTTTGTGCGTTTTCTGTGTTTATATTTCTGCAATATTCTATGTGTTCCATTGCTCCGTAATATATAATTTTCTAACAGAAAGATGATTAACTTGACATCAGATCGAAGTGCTCGTCACCCTGATTCCAATGGTGTGAACGGCACTCCAATCTGAGTCCATATGAGAAAGATAGAGGCAATCAAAGTTGAGTTGACATTTTGCTGACTAGGCAAGATTAACAGTAACACAAATTGGATTTTTCCAGCTGACAAAATTTGACCAACTTCGGCCAGATTCCGAGCGAAATTCTCTCCTGGTTAAAATGACTCCTTCAGTCAAAAATTTGATTTTTCAAAAGGGGCATATTGTTTTTGTATAACAAAAGAAATTATAAAAAAAGGGTGGCGGGCCACCAACCCCACCACCCCAAAACTTCAACATATATTTATGGAGGGGTGGGCCACGACCCCCAGCCCCTCCCCCCATCCCATGGAACCACCATAGTAACACACGGAGGTTTTGGGTGGGCCGACCCTTAGGCCATGGGCCCAATCCTGACAACATGCAACCACCTCCCTTAAGAAAATCAACGGATCCGGCGGGAGATGGGGTGGGTGGGCCCAGCCCGACCCTTTTTAAAAATAAAAATTTGATATATATCAAAAGGAGGAGGTGGGGTTTGACCGCCCGACCTCCTCCATAATAACCAGATCGTAAACCAACTCACCAATGGAACTCTTGTGAAGTTCATCAGCCTATTTTTTATTTAAAACTCAGTTCATGAGTGGGCCCACACAGAGGAGGGAGCGCACGTAGTTCGAGGCAGATTTTTGTAGGAGGGCTAGATTTTCACTTTGTCATATTTTGACAAATTTTATATGGTTTCAGTATTTCTCGATGCCACGAACGCAATGGCGATGTTTGTTTCTCCATCAGGGTTCTGCATTTTTTGGCCATTTTTTAGTATGGAGGTATAAGACTCCTTTTTTGTAACTGATTCTTCTATTCTTCTTTCTCATGCCACTTAATGAATGAAGGCCTCCCTATTGATTGAGCAGGGCTCGGAGATGTAGTCCAAGTCAGACAAACTTCGTTATCAAGTTTTGTTGTCTTCTTTCATGCTTTATGTGTTTCTCCTCTTCTCTCATGTGCACATTAAATTTCTATGTTTAAGCTAGAATTTATGCATGTAATTATTTAATACATATATACGCAAAAGATCTTGGATCAATTTCTATGTCATATGTTGCTAGAAATGGTCAACAAATCTGGTCGGGGTGAAACTACCTACATTTTGTCATCAATGTACCTCTTTTTTGATGAATGAATAGTACCTTGGCATACCAAAAAAAAAACATTTAAAAAAATTAGAAAAAAAAAACATTAAAAAACATAAATTTAAAATTTTTAAGAAAAATAAAACATTATATATATATGTGTGTGTGTGTGTGTGTGTGTGTGTGTGTGTGTGTATAAAAAAATTATAAAAGACATTTTAAACAATTAAAAAAACTAAAAAAAACATTAAAAATAATAAAATTTAAAAATTTTAAGAAAAAATAAACATTATAAAAAAATGAAAAATAAAAAAATAAAAAATTGCAACTTCTTGGGCCCCTGGGCAGGCCTTGGCCGATTCCCAAAATTGGCTAGGCCTCACTCAGGGGCCCAAGTGGTTGCAACCACTCGAGCCCCGCTAAGCCTCGCATAGGGGCCCAAGGGGCTGCAACCGCTCGAACCCCTAAGTGGGGCTTATCTGAATTCGGGAATCAGATGAGCCCTGCCCATGGGACCGATGGGTCATGGCCTTGGGCGGGTGGAGGTGCGTGTAGCTCCACCAACACAGGGCCGCAACCCCTTGGGCCCCTGGTTGGGGCTCATCTGATTCCGAGAATCAAATGAGCCCTACCGAGGGGCCCGAGGGGCTATGGCCCTTGACGAGTTGATCTCTGTGTAAGCTCCACACGCCCATAGTCACGACCCCTCGAGCCCCTGGCCAAGGATTGGACGATTCCTAGAATTGGCCAAGCACTGCCCAGGGGCCCGAGGGTCCGCACATTTTTTATTTTAATTTTTTTTAATATTCTTTATAATTGTTTTTTATTATTTTAATTTTTTAATGTTTTTTGTTTTTTATTTCTTAAATTTATTTTTTTTATGTTTTTCTATTTTCTATTTTTTTCTTATTTTTTCCTTTTAGTTGTTTTTTTATAGTTTTTTTCTTGTTCTTTATTTTATTATTTGGAATACTTCTTCTTCTTATTATTATTATTATTTTTATGTTTTTTTTGTTTTTAATTGTCCAATAAGGTATTATTATTATCATTATTTTTTCTTTTGTTAATGTTTTTCTTTAATTGTGTTTCTTATACATATTATTATTATTATTATTATATATAGATATATTTGTTTTTTTGTCCATGGGGTCTTGGATAGATGATGATCGAGTGCTCTCTTAAGGCACTCCTTTATGTGAAGTCACCGATTCAATTCCCCGCCTCGATCAGGGTGATATATTGGACATGATGAAGATATAGTCCTACCAAGCTTACAAAAAAAATATTTGTTACGTTTGATTTTTTTATTATTATTATATATTTGATTTTTTTGGGTCATCTTTTTTAATTTTATTTTTTTGTTTATATATATATATATATATATATATATATATATATATATATATATATATATATACATACATACATACTCGTCATTATTTTTTTTCAATGTTTTAAGTTTTGTTTTTTTTTTGTTTTTTTGTAAATTTTTGTTTCCAATTTTCTTTTGAAATTTTAAGGTTTTTCGGGGTCATGATATTTTATCTTTAACGTCATTATTTAAAAATGTTGAAAATATATCCTGGAAAAAGGTGTTATTCCATGATGGCGCAGACCATAGGGCCTGCACTACAAATATATAAAAATGCACATAGCTAATGCACTTCAAAAATCAAATCAATTCATTAAAGAATAAAATATTTAAAAGAAAACTATTTCCCTGGTAATTGGCCTCTCATTCCTCTCTCGCATTCCTACCTACTTCACTCCTCTCATGCTTCATTGATTTATACAAATAGATGTGAACCCAAAGTTGGTTCTAGATCCTAAACAAACTCCTACAATTCCTCTATAAATCCTCCCATGATCCATAAAACTTTCACCTAATCCCTTATCTCTAGATGAGATCTAACTAACCCTCAAATCTCTTTACTCTTCCCAAATATTTTCGAACTCTCTCCTATTTACAATTATTCCCAATTCTCTCCTAAAAATATAGGAAAACCCATTAAATAATTAAATCCTAACTTAGGGAACCAACTCCCTTGGTAAACATGTAACCCTAGGTTAGATGCTCCTGCATCAGACTTCCCAGGTAAAAGGAATTCATGGTCTCTCAACAATATGTCTTCATCACCAGATTAAATTCCTCCTGGATGCCAAAATTTAGTCTGTTGCTGAGCAACTACCCTGTCATATTGTTTCCATTCTGTTGCTGTCTTTTTCCTTCTTCCAGGCTTTCAAACTTTATGTTGTAGTTATCCTCCTTCTTTCTTGTTGTATTCTCGAGCAATCAAATATTTTAGTTTCTGTACTTTTTCCATCAGTTTGCTTAATTTTTTAATTTCAATATCCAATTTAGTTTCTGATTGAATTTTACTGTCACCAGTTTCGAATATCAATTCATCATCTTTAACATTAAATTGTAAATTACATTTTATCTCAAGTTCCACATTTTTACTGCTTGAAAATTTCTCTTCTTTATCTACAACTTGATTAGATTCAAGTTCCATCATCATCTTCTCTAGCAATTGTAATTATTCTTCATATTTCATTAGCATTTTACGGTCACTTTCATAAATAATTTCAACATACTGGTCTTCATCCTTACATGAAACAGAATTAGTGTCTCGTCCATCATTTGCAACACATCCTACATCGATACACAAATTGCCAGATTAAAAAACATATGATTTTATAGCCTCAACAAATGATTCTTCCTTGAAGTCTTTATGTTGATCTTCCAAACAATATTTATTATTGTCATCTTCTTCGTTGAAGATTAACCCTTGTTCGATCTCACAAATGAAAATTGCTTCCTCATCATTCTCGTCAAGCATTGGTCCTTGCTCTAGTTCACAAATGCATACCTTCATCTTAGTTATTTGGAGTTTTTCCGCTTCTCTTAACAAAAATTTCAACTTGTGTTTCTATCTTCTTGAAATCAACCGCTTGATTGGCCATCTAGCTATCCTCTTCATTATCCATCAATGTTTTTGAATTTGTAGCAGGTCCATCACCAGGTCAAGTCGTGCCTTCACTTCAACGATCTCTTTATCAATTTCTTCATCACATATTCTAACTGCTATGGCATTACTGTGGCTTTTCCCTACATTTTTCAAATGACTATCCATATTCATCTTCATCTCCTTCTTCCCTTGCATAATCTGCAAATAACTTTAATATCCTTTCAAATTGTCTTTACAATAAATTGACCGGAATCTGGGTGTCAGTTTCTACTGATCATGCACCAATTACAATTAACAAGTCAAACTTAAATGTACTTTTAACTTGACTTATGACTTTTTAACAATATACTTCTAATTTTACATCAACTCCTTACATCAATGGACCTTGGGTGCTAGGTACAACCAAAAATGCACCTTTTTATACAATATATTAATAACTCAAATTTTAACTTGACTCCAACTTAAACTCTCAAATTCACTTGTGACTTGAATTTTACCCCAAAATACACCCTCGTATTATGAGGTATATTTCATTAAGGACACAGATTGAGAAGATCGATATATAGATTGACCAGATAAGTGAATAGGGTCGAACTTGTCGACGCAGCCGCAACCTTAATCATTTTAAACAACGACTCTCTAATCAAATACCCTGCCTAGAGTTGTTCAGATGGACAAGATCTTAGTATCAAGATAAAACATATAATAAATCTCGAGATAAAGTCTCTTATATCGCTCCAAAAATAAAATGTAACACTTCATACACCTAAAAGTTCATAGAGCAAAAAGAATCTATTTTGAGGTCCCCATATTATACTCATTATGCCTAGCATTATTAAAAATGCATTTTCAAAAATAAATTTTATACATCTAGGTTCACTCTAACGTTTTTAATAAACTTTTTCTTTGTAATTTTCACCTCTTTTCCCCATTATTTCTCTCATGTACAATTCAATCCTTGGCTTGTTCTCCTCACTTGACATAGCGCACAACACTATTCCATTGAAAGGATCACGTTCTCCATCACAAGGCTCCTCTCAAAACTTTTATCTAACAACATTATAATTCCTTGACAAAATCCAAAATGTCTTCAATCCTTATGGACAACTCCTTGTAGCTACCAATCTTGGTTATCGATCTCTCTTCTCAAGCGTCAAAAATAACACTTCACCATAATATGGCTTCCTTTCTCACATGATGGTTATATGCAACTTATTTCCAAGACACACAAGAAATTTTCTAGCTTTTTCATCCATAATTTCATCTACACTCTTCTGGAAGGCAACTTCAACATCATCAGGTCTTCACGGATGGGGCTATTCCACGCATTACATAGCTCAAATATTATTTCAAGCACCATTATTCTACCATTCAACTCATTGTACAATCAAAATTACAACACTTTTCTTTTGTATAAGCGGGATTTCAGATTTCTCATGGAAGTTATATGAATTTCACAACCTACGCAAACTTGAACCAAATCCTTTGATAATTCCATAATATAAGCCTCCAAACACGATTAGAATCAAGGTGCTATTAAATTCATGCTTGAACAAATCCTCACGCTGCAAAGTTCCATTCTTTACTACTAAGAAAATGATGCTTGACTCTCCTTGACGAGTTAATCCTTCATGGAGGCTCTTTCTCCTGTGCATTCTCACTGAGTTCCTTTATTGATTCTAGTGAAATGCCAACTTCTATGACCATAATTTTCCAATGGATCCCAACGAAGGTCTCTGGGAAATTTTCCTCAAGCTTCAACAAACTTTAATCCATTAATATACCATGCAGAGAACCGAACATTGATTTCTTTGAAACGGAGAATCAAACTAAAATTCTGCTACCAATTTAATACAATCATTTGTAAAGAAATCAAATTATTAATGCATTCTATTTGTGCCATGATCCAGGCTGTAATACCAAAATGATGGTGTAAACCATAGGGCCTGCACTATAAACACAAAAAAAATGCCCACAACTAATGCACTCCAAAAATAAAATCAATTAATTAAAGAATAAAATATTTACAAGAGAACTATTGCCCTGATAATTGGCCTCTCATTCCTACCTACTTCACTCCTCTCATGCCTCATTGATTTATACAAATAGATCTAAACCCAAATTTGGCTCTAGATCTTAAAAAAACTCCTAAGTTTCTCTCTAGATCCTCCCATGATCCATAAAACTCTCACCTAATCCCTTATCTCTAGATGACATCTAACTAACCCTCAAATCTCTCTACTCCTCCCAAATATTCTTGAACCCTCTCTTATTTACAATAATTCTCACTCTCTCCTAAAACTACAAGAAAACACATTAAATAATTAAATCCTAACTTAGGGAACCAACTCCCTTGGTAAACATGTAACCCTAAGTTAGATGCTCCTACATCATTCCAACGACAACACTTTTCATTTTCAGGGTGTTTTTTGCACAAAAACAATTGGCTTTCACTGCCATTTTTAAAAATGTTGAAATTTTACCCCCCAAAAAAACATTATTTGAGCATCAACACTTTTTGTTTTCGAGTTGTTTTTCATGTTTTTTTGGGGTTTATTTACTATAGTTCTTGTTTCGAGTTTACAGTTTCCATTTGATAGTTTACATTGTCTTCTAGTTTTGGAGATTTATGTTGATTATGTCCTCAATATGATATCTTAGTTTCCTTTTACGCTCTAACTCTTTATCACCCCACTATCTAGTAATAATTAAATTTTGATGCAATAATATTTTATTGTACAAAATGATCTCCTCTTTTATCTCCCAATTCTCTAGCAAGGTTTCTCGTCCTTATGCCATCCCCCCTTTAGTTGATGGTGGTTTGTCTTAGAATTAAAAGCAATTTTAGGAAAACTCTTGTCTTCCATGTTATTTAACCTCTTCTTATACATAAGATATCCATCTGATGCTTTCAGCAAGAGAAAGGTATGCTTCATTGAAGGGGGTATAATATTAGGTTGTATTTCCTTAAATCTCAACATAAACAAAATAAGGTACTATAACAATAATTCAAATTTTTGTAGATTATAACAATAACAAAAATTGGTATTACACCATTTAATAGATTTATAGATATGACACTCTAAAATGGTTCTATCTCCTAGATTTTGTATGATAAGTCAATCTAGAGAGAATGAACAGATCTTGAATATTCTCTCTGCTTTCTAGGGATAGGTCTTGTAGAGGCCCATAGACCTCTACCTAATTATTAGTTGTCTTGTCAAATTCCTCCAAAAAATTAGATTTCTAGTTTATCAACATGGTGAAAACTCATCACCAAATAAATAATTAATTTAAATTAATTAATTAGTTGGTTATTTAATTAATAATAATTTATTAACTTTTAAGTTACTTAATACTAATTAGATTATTATTATTATTATTATTATTTTTGTTACAAATATTACTAATTAATTAAAAATGGATACTAATAATTAAAATTAACTTATTATTATACGTTAAAATATCAAGACATGAAATATTTTCTTCCACAAGTTTATATCAATTTGTGTTATATAGTTTATTACGATAATTTTATCATGAAAATAGTGAATATATCCATTCAATGTAGTGAATTAAGTGATTTTCTAATTCTTCATTTTGGAAAACTCAATTTAGTTAATGTAAAAAATTCTAGATCAACTGTATAATTCCAATTTTAATGAAATATGTGTTTGTGGATCCCATCAAGTTGTCAATCCTACTCTAATTATTTGATCAAAGTTTGAAATGAAGAGTGCAACTAATTTTTTGACTTCTTCCAATATGTTCTTAGCTTGTTTTCTATACATATTCCTTTCAACCATCTTACTAATTTCCATTACTACAACTACTTTGTCTGTGACATCTACCACTCTCAAATCTTGGGAAGATTTTTCATTCAAATATTCAATAATCTCTTTTGCTATTTGTGAGCTCTCCACTGCTTTGTTTTTGTTCACAATAATAATCATTTCAGAGGATTTTATCATATCCTTCTCCTCTACATTGGCATTTATATGGTCCCAAATGGCTCAAATATACTGAATTATGTCATCCCAAATAATTTCCTTGCGTGCATTAAAGACATATAGCCCTTAAGTTTATCTTTCAGCTCTTTAATTTCTCCATATGCTTCCTGGCATTTATCATCTGGTTTGTATTCTCTTTTACTATATTTAGTTGTATTTCCTTTATGCTTAACTATCCTTTAGAGTTGTCCAGGTCCTTTTGTAAAATTTTTAGTTCATCTTATGATATCGTCAATTCAATGATGACTCTTATTAATTTTTCTGTAGGATCCTCTAAGTTAGCTAAGACCACCAAAATACACACATGTCCATCCATCTTTGATTGCAACTCTATAAATTATTGCTTGAGGACTGCAAGTTGTTGGTTTCTATCAAGTAGCTCTTTTGTAATAAATTATTTTTCACTCTCCACCTCAGCTAATTCAAGTGTTTTCACATTCTCTACAATAAGCATCTTCAATTTGTTTCTCAATGATTGGACTTATGATTTTATTTTGCAACAAAGTTTTAATTGTTGCTCTATCTTTAGGTTTCACCACCAGTTTGATGATTGAATTTTTAAACTCCTCATTTTGAGTGTGAAAGGCTCTAGAATTAGCTTTAATTTGTTTAAGAGTATATATTACCTTATCCAAGAGCGTTTCTACTTTGTTGGCTTCCAAAGAGGTCTTCCCAAGATCATTATATAAAAATTCACCAGTTTGCCTATGGAAATTGATTTCAGGCAGAGGATTATCCTTATCATTGACTAACAAGTTTATTGTTTTGAAATCTATTATTGATGAAATGGATTGAGAAGCCAGGTGAGTAAGAGATATCTCTCGTTGATTCCTCTCAAGATCCATAGCTGACAGGAGTCTAGTTTGGTAATTTGACACTCAATGAGCCTCCAATTATGTTGCAACATTACTTCTTATTTTAATGTTTCTCTCCTCAATCTGCTGAAATTCCCTCTGTAAAGCATTAATGGAAGAAGAATATTCCTCATCAGTAGGAATTGGGGATGAAGTTGAACATTTTGTGTTTCCCAATTTTACTTGGAAACCTGTTTCATTAGAGGGTTTTTCAATCAACTAAGAAAAAGCTTTTTCCTTTGTTTCCCCTCTTTGAAATTTAGCTTTCTTGCTAGATTGTGAATGTTCAATTTCAACATCAGTAAGTTATGGAACATTCCTCTTCAAACACTTTTCGTTGGGACGAGAGGTTTCCACATCCATTTTTTT
The DNA here is from genome assembly GCA_031772625.1 of Pinus tabuliformis. Taxonomy (NCBI): domain Eukaryota; kingdom Viridiplantae; phylum Streptophyta; class Pinopsida; order Pinales; family Pinaceae; genus Pinus; species Pinus tabuliformis. The sequence continues at coordinate 851,001,536 of CM062820.1, read as the reverse complement.
TTTCTCATCCTCCATACCTAGATTTTCCATCTTTTTAGCTCTAGTTTTGCTACATGGGTATATGATGCACAAGTTATTTCTATTCTTCTTTCAAAATTAATTGATGAGCATCGCAACTCCACTTCTCTCCTTGATCAAATACCAACTCCTTCATCATCCTCCCAACTTCTTCTGTAACTTGCCTACTATTCACAATGAAAGGATCAACTATTCTAGGTAGCTTGAACATAAAACCTTTGCAAGATAGAATAAAATGGACCTGGTCCACATTTGACCTATTCCTGATGAATTCCTCATGGGTGTAAATGTAGGCAACCTATAATGTGGGGTCTTTGCTCCATATATCATTATTCCCAAATTCTCCTAAAAAATGTACCAATAACCAACCAGAGCATCTTTACTCAATTGCAATAAAGATTTTTCTTTTGGGAGAATCTAGGAGAAAATTGATTACTGATGATTTTGTACACAACTAACATAAAAGAAGAAACAAAATAGGAGAAACATGTTTTCTTTTCTTTTGACAAAAATGGTCCAATCGATGACAAAATTATTTTTCTTATTAGAATCAGAGATATTCAAACCCAAATCAATAAATTGACCAAACTGAGTGTACAAGAAAAGATAAACTAGTAGAGATGGATATCTGAAATACCCAAAGATGTTGAAATTTTAAAATTTAATGTTAATGGGCCACTCCTAGTAGGAAGGAATGTCTAACATAGTTTTTGGTTGTATCATTAAATGAAAAATCCTTAAATCCTAGTGATTGATGATCTCGATATCATCTTTCCCAAGTAGACCCAGGAAAATAGAGTTATAGGGAATTTAGTTGCTATTGGAGGGAGAAAGGAATTGGGATGAAATAGTGAGTTGCAATAAATCATCTGTATCATGTTCAAAAAGAGCTTGATAAGTCGACAGAATGGAATCATCTGTGAAAGTCGTGCAATTACCAGAGATTGGGAAATTTATTGCTTGGTGAATTAACTAAAAAGTCACTTGCATAATATTTTCCCCTAAAGATTTCATCACAAAATTACGTTTAGGATAGAGGGAATAAGTTAACTAACTCATGAATTCGAGAAAAATGATAAGTATGGGAAATAAATGCAGCACAAAGGCCATACTTGACTACTTGAAAGGGGTCATAAGACTCAATTTCACTGGCAAATAATTTATAGTGGACTTCCATGAGGTCTAATGGACATATGGGATAAAAAATATCTCTTTCTATATCCATCAGAGGAATATGGGTGGTCGACGCAGAAGGAGTAGCTCTCTTGGTCATTTTTTCAATTTGTTGCATAATTGAAGACAAGGCAAATTAGGCAATGTTGTTACCTAGATTTTATAAGGTCGATGTTCCAACCTTGAACCAGGAGCGAACACAAAATCCATCTGGAAATGAATAAATAATTGATTCGACATAATGAGGTTTTGTTGCACAGTGTGGATGGAAAATTAAAATACGAATACAAATGGAGATGATGTGGAAAGGTGAGGTGTGGTGTGACATGGAAAAGTGAGTTGGATCACTTGCTACGCACTTACCTGATGCCATGGGTGGTTTTTTATGACACCACTTACTGTCCTCAAGGGATATCAAGCGAATATATGGTTTCTAATTGGTGATGGTGGGAGAGATCATGCCCGTAGATCTCCTTATGATTCATTTCAAGAAACAACCTCTTAGGAGCTCCTCCCCAAAAAACCTTCATTCAATTCATGCTACCAAGTTTGCACATGAAAGCAATTTAATTTGGATGAACGTCGATATATTTGTAACACGCATGCGCTTTAGCCTTCCACCGATATGTACATGCATGGGGTGGCCCACTTCTTAATCCTTCATATCATTAAGCTCTCGACCCATTCATAGAACTAGGGTATGAAATGTTAGGCTTGTATCGAATACATCACATACAAATTTTAATTGAAGGAATTTTACTTGGTTGTATGCCTCCTTATACACCTTTTTTTTACACACACACACACACACACACACACACACATATATATATATATATATATATATTATTTTTGTTTCTTGAAACACAAAAAAAAAGTGGTTACAACAATGCTTAGTATGCCACTCTTTGTATTATTTGTCAAAGTTTTTTGTCCCTAAACATGGGGGGAGTGTTCACCCAAAATATCGGGCACCATAATGAAATAACATAGTGTACCAGAAGCTCCCATTACCATATTATGTTTTGTGGAAGTCTACATGCTAAAGTTTGTTTTATTTTGTTATTTTTACTTAAAATTTTATGTGAAGCATTATTTTTTGAAGAAAAACTTCAAATATTATCATCTTTGGACATAAAGTTCATAAAAGTTTCTCTTTTTTTAACCTTTTCTATTCAATTTTTCCATTAAAATCCTTTATTTAACATGTCATTTTAGTGAAAAGGTCCCAAATGTGTATTTTTTTTATTATATCTATGTGAAAAGTGGGTATTCTTTTGTCAAGTGTTTAAAATTGTTATTTTTTAGTAATAATTGTTTTATGTGTATTGAAGTATTAATTAATGATACACAAATATATAAAAAAATCCCAACTTCTATTCTTATTTGTATCTGGAGGAATGGACAATTGGGTCAATCATACTCATGTGACACGAGGTCATTTATGGTTGCAACCACTATAACCTCTGGGGCCTACGATCTATCCTCCTCTCTATAGACTAGGTTACTTCTAGGGGAATTGAACCTTTGATGTCTTGCTTACAAGACTTCTTTTTCATGGTGATCACCAACTGAGATACAACCTAGGGACATATAAAAAATACTAACTTCAAAATATTAATTTTATTATTAGTTTTTAACTTAAAGAAAAAATCATTACAAAAAAATATTGCAAAGAAAAACAAAAAATAAAAACTTGAAAAAGAACACTTAAAAACCAAATATTTCAGCAAGAAGAAGAAGAAGAAAACAACTTGAAAAATGGTTAAATAACTAACATTTAAAAAAAAATGTGCATACTTAAGACATAAGAAAATTTAATGTGTCAAAAATATGTAGAAATTATGGTGTAGATTTGCACCTGCTCATGAAGTTTTAATCAAAATCATATGACAAAAACCTACTCTACTCCTCCATAGAAGTTAGTTCACAATTTAGAACAAAAAATTTAGACATGCAATAAGAAATAACACACATGCACATAATATTTTTCATGGGGAAAGAAATCTTCTAGAACCTCCAATGCTTTCTTGCATTAATATGATGAATAAAGATGTATTACAATTTCTTTGCTCAACTAAGCACAACCTGCAAGTGAATAACCTATCTCTCTACTCACTGAGAAGCTCTAACTCATACTTAATCAATTTCTGCCTCTGCTTGAGCACCTATTTCCTTGTGCTATTCCTTGAGAAATTAGGCCCCTATTATTTAGGAATTTCTCCAAAACGGATTGCACAATTCCCAAGTTTGATCATCTATTTGCATGCAACACTTGTACACTCAAGACTAGTATACAACCGATGTTATATTGCCTTGGAATATCCATTACAGTTGGGCAACTTGAATTCTCTACATGCACTAGATATTTTGGGCTGTTTGATCAATTAACTGGATGATCACTGAGTTTGACTGAAGTCCCACTGCACAACTAACCTTCCACTAGTTCCTCCAACAATTGGAACTAGTTTAATTGAAAACAACTTCAGATAACTGTCTTTGATTGCTACAAATTAGAAATCACACATGCTTAACTAAAATTTGACTCCTCCAAATCGAATTCACTGAGTAAATTGGGTGACATAAGCCATGTCACACAAATTAACAACATCCAAGTTCTCTGCTGATGTGGAAATTCGAATTTTCTCAATTTAATCAAGGAAAAATCAAATTAAGAATTTATTGCTGCATTTTTCAACACTCCCTCTCAGTAAGAAAGGGATTATAAACCACCCCTATTCTACACCTGTGGAACTTAAACCTTCCTCTTGAGAAGGCCTTTTGTTAAAATGTCAACATCTTGTTCTTCTATGAGAATGTAGTGTAGCAACATTATCCACCTCTGCACACAGTCCCATAAATGGTGATACCAAATATCTATATGCTTGGATCGATCGTGAAAAATAGAACTATCAAAGCTTGATGCAACTCTGATTATCATAGTAGATCACATTTCGATCCATCACCTGACCAAACAATCCAACAAGTATCTTTCTCATTGAGATCTCCTCACACGCTGCTTGAATTACAACCATGTATTCTGCTTCTGCCGAGTGAGTGCCACAGATCTTTGCTTCCTGTTGTACTAGGAAACAACTGCAGACCTATTGTGGCCACTAACCCCCATAGATTTTGATAAAATCATGGGGACCCTTTATTTTTTGTCATCTTGAAAAACTCCCTTTTATAATGGCATTTTGGTGATTTTTGATTCCTCTAGCCTTTAGTGGTTGGGTTTTGAATTTTTAGAGTTTTAGCCATAGCTTGGCTTTCTGTGATTGTTACCTTATTTGCTTGATGATTTCCTTTCTCTTTCATAATGGAATCGATCATGTGGCACCTTCACATGCACATCACCTCACCTTTCATATTTGGTCACATTGATATTCGTTTCCTACACTTGGTTTGATACCTACATCACAAAAAGGTATAATCATTTATAAAAATAGTGTATATATAATTTCATTTTAATTTAATTAATAATGTAGATAATAGATATACAGTGTAAATTAAAATAAAAAAGGATATATCTATTTTAATTTTTATTATAATATTAAAAAATCAATATGTTGTAAATAATATACAATTACATATCAAATGATGTGATTGTAAACATATAATATTAAAAAGTAGAGATTGAAAAGTGAAAAGAAATAAATATATTATAAAATATGTTGTAAATAATGCAAATTCAAATGTATATATTGTATATATATTTTAACATTTCAATTTAGTTAGCACTTACACAATGTATATTAATAAAAGAATAATATAATACAAAATTGAAAGCATTTATGAAATTGTAATATATTGGAAAATGAAATTTATTTGTCAACATGCATTACAATGGTATATAATACATTTCCACTATCAAACCATTGATATTCCTTCTCACAAGCGACGTAGGATTTGACGTTTCAAATCGAAACAATAATAAAAAAACTTTCGTTGGACCAAATACTTGGGCATATAAAATGTAAGCCAACATCAATGAACACACCCAACACTCACAACTGAAATAATAGAACCAACCAACAACTCAACCAATGCTAAACCACATTACATTCTTTTTGGTATGTTACCAAATTCTAAGTTATGTACACGTTGTTTTGTGGTTTCAGGTCATCAAAATAAAACAAAATGTGTTGTGCTTTACCATTTCTGCTAGCCAATCCAAATGTCAACATAATAGTTGTTCCGCAAACTAACCATCTGCCTAAATATTTGTGTTGACATAAGTTATGGAAATTGTATTTTAGGCATTTTGGCTGGAAGCCATTGAAACCCACGAGTCACTACACGCCAATTTTGTTGCCACCTACGAAATAAGATTACAAATGGATAAGCAAGAATTTCAATGTCCGACATCAACCTGTGTTTCTTTTCTTTTTCTTTCACGAGTTTTGCAAACCCGGATCGCAAAATATTTTCAAGCTGTTCTAGGCTGTCCATCTGGTTTGAGTTAGATTGCATGGCTATCCACATAATGCCAAGTCACTGTATATACCAGATCCGGGCTAGTAAGATTCAACTGTTTTCCAAACTAATTACGTGTTTTGTTTTGACTATTTGTAGGTACACACGCCAGAGAGAAAAGGGGATTATGAAGATCCTTAGTCTTCTTATTTTTGAGCCTAGTTAATAGTGAATGGAGTCATGAACCTAATTCGATGAAGAAATGATCTGAGAACAATGTCATTGGACCGCATAGAGCTCGTTTGTTTCGTTGGAATTGTATTATTGTGCCATTACATGTTGAAGAAATTAGCCCAATCCTGCTAAAAAATGAAGAACAACTACAGATTGCGACTGGAGCAAAGTAAGGATTGCACTTCTAAATTAGAAGCAGAAGATTGGCCTATTTAAAATGTTGAAAATAATGGAGAATCCTATAATAGCGTGAGTTGGTTCACCGGATTTTAGGATATGAATTAATTTCTATTTTTTAGGGTATGATTTTAATTTTCATATTGTTATATAATGTTTGATGTTTATTGAGAATGTAGAGTGTTCTACGCAGCTAGACTCTCGAACCACGAGGAAATCGGTGGCCGTGGCAAGATTGAACCACGCAGGGATCGATTGAGGCTGCATTTTTTGGTTTTGAGCAGCATCTTGCGTCGCTGCGGACTGCCGAGGAGAGCGCGTGCAGAGTGGTGAAGAGGACTGCCCACGGAGGTCGCAAGAGCGGTGGCGCGCGCAGAATGGTAAGGAAGACTGCCGTGGAAGCCAGCACCACCCTGTGGATCGAAGAAAGCCGGCCGCAGTGATCTGCGTGTTGGAGAAACTCATTGCTGCAGGGTGGAAGAGACCTGCACAGCGAAAGACCGAAATTACCTGCGGGAGGATTGCGGTCACGTTGTACTTTGTGTATTCAAGATTGGTATTCATGCTGTTTTTTTGCGTATTCAAGATTGAACCGCATCGTTTTTTAAATTAGAGACATGGGCTTTTATTAAAAGGGATGACTTTTGTAAAAAGGAAAACACAGGGCGATTGTTTTAAAGGGGAAAGAATTCATGTAATTTTTTTTTTAAAGGAGAGGGGCGATTATTCTTAAAGAAGGAACATGTTTTTTTATTTAAAGTTTTTTATTTAAAGAATTTAAGTTGCTTAAGGAATATGGGTTCTTTAATTAAAGAATTCAAGTTCTTTAATTAAAGAAAAAGAGGGGTTTTTCACTTGAAAAAGTGGGTGACTAAAAGGAAGGGAGATGTGGATTTTTTTTGTCTTGGATCTGAGTTCAGTTTTTGTGGTGGATCTAGCACTTGGTAGTTTATTTTTTTGGAGAATGGGGTTGTTTTTTTTAATTATTGAGGTTGAAGTTTGTATTCATTCAAGATGAATAATCAAGTTGCAGAAGCTTATCTCAATAAAAACAACATGCTGGATGGATCCAATTGCTTTGGTTGGAAATTTAGACTACAAACCCTGCTTGAGGGACACAATGCATGGACGATTGTGAACAATGATGAGGTGAAGCCAAACCTTGTTGCATGAGGAACAAAAACAATAATCCAAGGTTAGGACAAGAGGGAGACTAAGGCGAGATTGCTTCTGAAATTGTCAGTCAAAGATGCTTCATCCCCCATATCCGTGATTGCAAGACTGCACCAGAAATTTGGAAGACACTCAAAGATCTCTATGAGATCAAGAACACCAATCGACTGTTGTTCTTGAAGAGCAAGATTCTATCCATCAAGATGGAGGAGAATGAGACGGTTGTAGAATTCATTTCGCAGATCAAGGAGCTCAAGAACAAGTTGGGTGATATCAGTGAAGCTATGTCAGATACAGATCTAGTCACGATTACCATGAATGGTACAACTAACGAGTATCAGATGTTCATCATTGGATTGAATACAAGAGAAAAAGCCCCCGTGTTTGAAGAATTGATAGGAATCATCATGCAAGAGGAGGAAAGACGACTCACTCATAAACCCCAGAGTTCAGATTTGGCCTTAATGGCGAAGAAGAAGCCCTTCAGAGGAAAGCCAAATCCAGCATAGAAGAGCAGTGCAACCCCACAGAGAAAGATGCCCTCACCTCAAGGTACGTCTTTCAATAGAAATGACTCTGCGACCAAATGTTTTTATTGTGGTAGAACCAGCCATATAGCCAGATATTGTATGAAAAAGAAGTTTGATGAAGGTTGGAAGAGACATAAGCAGCATGTAGGTCATTTTGTTGATGAGGAACACAGTTAGAACATCAGACTGTTCATATCTGACTCTGCACTTTCGGCTAAGGAGGATGAAACAGATACCTGGTTTGTCGACTCAGGTGCATCCATCCACATGACAGGGAATAGACAGTGGTTTGAAGACTTCAAAGAGACCAACAGTGGAGCAAACATCTATCTTGGTGATGATAGAGGGTACCAAATCAAAGGTTATGGTAATATTCCTGTTGTTTTGCCTGATGGAAATATTAAACATATCCATAATGTTATTTATGTACCCGGCATAAAAAATAATCTGATCTTTGTTTCTACTATGACTGATCAAAACCTTGAGGAAGAGTTTTATAAATCATATTGTGTGATTAAAGACCTATTGGATTCTATGAAGCCTATTGCATCAGGTATTCATGTGGGAGGATTGTACAAGTTAAATGTCGAAAGTGCACCACATCAGGCATTGGCATCATCTACCATGACTACAGTGGACTTATGGCACTAGAGGTTCAGCCACATTAACTTCAATAATCTGCTGCTTTTACGGAAAGGAGGTATGGCCGAAGGTCTTCCTGTTTTAAAATCTGCTCATATTGATTGTGATGCATGTGCACTAGGAAAGTTGCATAGAGATGAATTTCCTGTGAATCCTGATAGAAAGAAGAGAGATATACTCGAGTTAGTACACACATATCTATGTGGGCCTATGCAGACAAGATCATTAGGTAGTGCATACTATTTTTTATTATTTATTTGATGATTGTACTAGATTTACTTGGGTGTATTTCCTCAGGAAGAAGAGCAACACTTTGAATACTTCAAGGAGTTTAGAAGTATGGTTGAAAAACAGACAGGTAAATGCATCAGGATTCTCCGCTCGAATCAAGGGGGAGAGTACAAGAAAGCTTTTGTACTCAAATACTACAAAGATAATGGGATACAGTAGCAGTTTACAGTACCCCACACTCCTCAACAAAACGAGGTTGCAGAGAGGAAGAACAGAACCCTTGTGGAGTGTGCTCGTAGTATGTTGAAAGGTAAGAATCTTTCTAACGGCTTTTGGGCTGAAGCGATTAATATTGTAGTATATCTAAAGAATAGGAGTCCAACAAGAAGTTTAGATTTCAAAACTCCTTTCGAAGCTTTATTTGGTTTTAAGCCTGCAGTTAAGCATTTGAGAGTTTTTGGCAGCAAAGCCTTTGCTCATATCCCAAAGGAAGATAGAAAGAAACTTGACTCAAAGGCCATCAAATGTATTTTTGTTGGCTATTGTACAAAATTTAAGGCTTACAAACTGTTTAATCCCTCTACTCATAAAGTGTTTGTGAGCAGAGATGTAGTGTTTCATGAGCAGGTTAATGATGGAAGCCAAGAGAGTGCTAAGGAAGAATGGCACGTGCCCTTGTTGGTGGAAGAAGGAAGTGATCAAGTAGGTGATAGCAATGAGCAGCAACAGATGCAGATGCAGCAGTAGGAAGGGAAAGATGATGATGTAGCTGTCAAGCCAAGTCCAGAAAATAATGATCAGATAAGGTTTGAAGCTACCCCACTACTCAAAAGATCATGTAGGAAAGCTCAGTTTCCAGCAAGATATAGGGAAAACGCTTTTATAACTAGTATGATCAATGTTATCGAACCTTCTAGTTATAAGGAAGCAAATGAATGTAGTGAATGGAAAGCAGCTATGGAACACGAATATGAATATATAATCAAAAACAACACTTGGGAGCTGGTTGAACTTCCTAAAGGGAAGAAAACTATAAGCTATAAATGGTTGTATAAACCCAAGATGAATGTAGATGGAACCATAGATAAATTAAAGGCTAGATTGGTAGCAAAGGGGTATTCAAAAAAAGAAGGCATTGACTATGAAGAAACCTTTGGCCCCATAGCTAAACTAAACACTATCAGAATGTTGATTGTTATAGCTACTAAGAAACATTGGATGATTCACCAATTAGATGTGAAATCTGAATTTTTAAATGGGGAATTGAAAGAAGTGGTTTATTTAGAGAAACTTGAGGGATTTGTCCAGAAAGGGAAAGAACATTTAGTTTGTAGATTAAAGAAAGATCTATATGGACTAAAACAAGCACCCAGGTCCTGGTATGAAAAGATTGATTCATTTTTTCTATAACTTGGTTACAACAGAAGTAAGAACGACCCTAATCTATATACCATGAAAGATGAAAAGGGGCGCATAGTGTTGATTTCTTTATATCTAGATGATTTAATTATTACAGGTGATGTTATTTCTCCAATCAAAGAAATCAAGCAACAAATGTCACAGGTGTTCAAAATGAAAGACCTTGGTGAATTAAGACACTGTTTGGGTCTTGAGATCTGGAGAGATTCAGGACAAACTTTTATGTCCCAGGGTAAGTATGTCAGAGGTCTACTGGAAAGATTCAGGATGGATCAGTGTAAGGTTGCAGTAGTACCACTACAACAGAACATTAAACTTCAGAGTGAGGATGGCTCTAAAGAGGAAAATGCGACACTTTAGAGACAACTAGTTTGGAGCTTAATCTACCTGACCACTACTAGACTAGATTTGGCTTATGCAGTCAGTGTGCTAAGTCAATACATGTCCAAACCACTTGAGAGTCATTGGAATGCAGCAAAAGGTGTCTTAAGGTACCTACAAGGAACTATAGACTATGGTATTATTTATACTGATTCTTCTGATGTTAGATAGACATGATTTACAGATTCCGACTAGGCTGTAAATGTAGACAACCACAGATCCATAACAAGCTATGCATTCAACATTGGATCTGGGGTGATTACATGGAGCAGTAAGAAACAAAACACAATTTCATTGTCTTCAGCAGAAGAAGAGTATCAAGCTATGTGTGCAGCAACATATGAGGCAGTTTGGTTACGGAGACTTCTCCAGGATGTCGAGGAAGAACAAAAAGATGCAACAACAACCATATGTGACAACCAGAGTTCAATCAAACTTGCTAATAATCCAATGTTTCACAAGAACACTAAACACATTGATACACAATTCCACTTTGTGATGGAGAAAGTTGAATCAAAGGAAATCCATCTTGTATATTGTAAAACATGTGATAATGTTACAGACATTTTCACTAAGCCTCTTGGAAAAATTAAATTTGAAATGTTTAGGGAGATGTTAGGCATATTTGTGAACCCCTTCTCCATTAGGGGGAGTGTTGAAGATAATGGAGAATCCTATAATAGTGTGAGTTGGTTCACAAGACCTTAGGATAGGAATTAGATTCTATTTCTTAGGGTATGGTTTTAACTTCCCTATTGCTATGTGTGCTATATAATGTTTGATGTTTATTGAGAATGTAAAGCGTTCTGCAGAGCCAGACTCTCGTGGTTTAGAGTCTCCTTTGTAGAGTTGATAAGTGAGTTTTATTTATTAATTCAAGCATCTCATTTTGACATAAAAATGGAGTAGCCCAAAAGAACATATGGCGAGCTAACCATTTAGATTTTGATGCCCTTTATCATAGAACTAAGTGTGATTTGGATGATGATGATTCCATCATAAAAATGGAAAGAAAACAAAATCAGAGCAATGCATCGATTAATTTGGATAATGATTTTATCGATTTTTTGTAGTGAAGAGAAAAATCATGAATTCAATCATTTAAAAACCCATTGGGAATCGATTGACGAGGGGTGGGGAATTATGCTATCATAATTCTTTTGTAGATCACAGGGATTCAAATCTAGAAGAGGAAGGCGCAAATATATTTTTTAAGAATAATATGTTTGTAGGGAATGTAAGCAGCCCCTTTTGCACTTTTTTAATGAGGGTTTCAATCTTCTTTGTAGTGATAAAATCGATTCACGTTGCAGCAGAAGAATTACACTAATGCAATCTTCTGCTCTTTAGGAATTTGATTTAATTTCTTTGATGTTTAATGGAACACTTTTTATTTTTGTAGCCAACAAGAAAGCACTATTTCTTACTCTGTTTATCTCTAATAAAAATTCCTATCTCATTTTGATTTCTTTGTATGGGTATGACTGTTATTTTCCATCACTATTGTTGAATTTCAGTTCAAGCTACCTTGCAGGGTTAACTAGCAATGAAATTAAACCTAGAGGTCATATATGAACAAATACTTGTTGCATCCCAAAGTAATAAGTATCTTGCATTATATACGTCAGATTATTTGAACTATTTCAATCATATGGCATAATATGATTTTGTTCTAATGTGAATGGTTCCATCTAGATTTAGAGATGTTTACAAGTTGATGTTCATTAACTATTTATCAAATATTTTCTTGTACACATTTTCTTGAACAAGGAATAGGTCTTGGAACTATTTCCTTGGCCTATTGCCTTTATCTCATTCTAAATTTCAAACTATTATGTTCCTTCTCCCTTTTTGCATTTCACTCTTAATTAGGACTAGAATCTATATTCTATCCCAATTAAGATAGATTAGCTTGCATTTTCTTTTCCATTGCATCAAGTCCTCTCTTAAAGAGGCAAAAAATCATTAAACTCTGGTTTGATCAACCTTCAATTCAATCAAACCTTTGTGTTGATCTTAATCTCTAATTTACTTCATTAAAGGATCAATATACAGGTAATGTAATTTATTGTATATTTGGTCTATGATTTCATTCCTTTATTTTACGATTGCTTAACTTAGATTCCAGTATAGTTTTACAATTTCTTTTGTTTTGATTAATAGTGTTACAAAGCTAATTTTAGAATTAGGAATAAATTAACATAAACTATGATTAGATAGTTTATAACTTTATTAGAATACTAACGTTTCCTTAGAATTATAACTTTTACACATTATAATAATAACATTATTTGATTAATTAACACTTAGTTTATATTTAATTATAAATATATTTTAATCTTAAAATAAATTAGATTAAATATTAATATATAGTTTTATATATTAGATTTGTTTAGTGTAGTTAGTATTATTTTAAAAGCATTTAGGAATATATTGTTAAAATGTGGCAACAAGAATATTCCAATTTAATTTTTCCTTGAATAAATTGTGAATTAAAATTGAATTTAGTCTTAACAGCTACTTGGAAATAATTAATTAATTTGTTTCAAATTAATTAGTTGGAGAAATTCAAGTTAGAAGTCTTTCTGAAGTCATACAAGAGTTATCCCTAAAATTTAGGAGATAATATTGAGTTATATTTGAGATGTAATTAGCTAACTTAGTTTACTAAGTTAAGTCTAGTTAAATTAGTTCCAAACTGTTTGAGGAACTAATAGAGAGTTAACAGTCAGTTGATGCATGCATGCACTCAACCAGTGTACTCTAGTTAACTTAAGATTCCTTCATCAGAAACTCATGCATGTCTCTTCTAAGAAAGACCCAGTTGAGATTAAAGTCAAGGAAAATGTATTATCAGCTGCATGTGTTTTTATATAAATAAAAATCACGCATGCAACAAGGAATATTTCCTTGAGGATTGCGCAATTTTGATAGTGTGTGAGACCAGAGTGTTCCACTTGGTTGAAGGAGAATCATCCCAAAGGAACAGTGCAAGGAAATAGGAGCTTGGAGAGCAGAGAGAAAGGATTGAGAGAGAAGCTAGGATTTCCTATGAGCATCTGTGAGGATTGTACTAAGAGCTAGCTAGCTATGAGAGCTAAGGCTTTTTATAGTTCCTATGTATTTGCACCTTGTATGATAATACAGATAGTGGGGTTTTTAGCTGAGGCTTTCCCCAAAGTATTCTCATGTGTATTGTGCATTGATTCTTCTTCTTCTAGTTATATGTGTTCAACTCGATCTTTAAGCTTTCGCAAATTGATAGTAGAAGTAGGTTATAGTATTCTGCTTTGATTTATATTACATTGTCGGGTTAACCTACAGTTAGATTTTCTACATGGTCTCAGAGCGAGATTTGTAGAGAATTTATACATGGTATTGGAGCTATGAACAATATACTGAGAAGAGAATTCGAAGTTTGAAGTTCGGGGTTGTAGTTGCAAATCGAATTCATATCATACTTCAAGGTTGGCCAATGGCGTTCTATGGCTTGAGACTTGAGTATGCCTTCGAAGGTAGCTCAAATTACATAGCATGGAAAGATAGAATGGAGGCTGTATTAGAATACAATGGCTTGAAGGATTACATTGATGAAGGAATCCCAAAGATAGCTTCAACTAATGCACAAGAGTTGGCTAAGTGGAAGAAGTGTGTGGCGAAGGTGAGACGGATCATCCTTGAGGGAGTTCGAGACCATATTGTCTTGAGTCTACATGGGAAGGACACTCCATTTTCAATGTGGAAGACATTGAAGGATCTCTACCAGAATAGTAGTGACCAGAGGAAATTGGCGCTCAAGGATAAGCTTCGAAAAATCAAAATGGAGAAGGGCAATACTATTTCCACATATCTGAATAAGCTCACCACCTGCAAAGATGAGCTTGGCAGTGTGGGAATAACTACTGTCGATGATGATATGGTGAGCCTTCCAAAGAGTTTGAATATCTACCAGGACTTTACGAATGGAAGGGAGAAACTGTCGGATTGGGAACGACTGTGGTCAAATCTCATGTAGGAGGAGATTAGGAGGTACACACAAGATGGTTCTTCATCCAAGGATGATGATGAAGAAAATCTGGCCTTAACAAGTAAGGCAAGGAAAGAGAAGGGTAAGGCTTCCCATTTCAAATCAAATTCTTCTCATGGAGGGAAGAAGGGTGACAAGTCTAAATTAAGATGCTTTAATTGTCACGAGATGGGACATTATGTGACTAATTGCCCATCGACGAAGTCGAAGAAGGGATCCTTGGAAGGATCGAAAGGTGAGGCATTAACCTCTCAATTCAAAATGGACTTTACCCTCATCACATGCATGGTGTCATCGATGATGGGTTGTGTCTAGTATCTTGACAGCGGAGCCTCATTCCACATGACTGGCGATAAAAGTTTATTCAGTGCATTGGAGGAAAAAGACCTCAAGATTTGCATAGAGATGGGTGAGGACGGAAGGTATAGTGTTTCAAGAGTGGGCACAGTTACCTTTCAGAGGGAGCATGGAGCTCCTATCACCTTGACAGATGTGAAGTATGTGCCTGGACTGAAGAGGAACTTGGTATCGGTCATGATGTTGGAGGAAAAAGGCTACGATGTTGTCTTCAGTAAAGGAAAGGTATTCCTAAGACACATAGCCACGGGTTAGACTAAGAGGATAGGGATTCGAGTGAAGAATATCTATAAACTAGAGGTAGATGATTGTGCAACATTGAGTACGAAAGAAGAATTAGTGAAAAGCCAAGACATTGGCAAGTTGTGGCATAGGCGGTTGGGCCATTTGCACCATGGGTCTTTGAATATATTGCAACAGATATCTACAGGACTTCCCAAAGGTAAACTTGAGCAAGCTGACATATGCAAAGGTTGTACCTTGGGAAAGTACACCAAATCTTCCTTTCATGATCGAGACAGTCGAGCAGAGGCTATCTTAGAGCGAATTCATATTGATGTGTGCAGACTATTCTCGATAGCATCCACAGTGAAGCAAAGGTATTTTGTGATTTCCATTGATGATTATTCTCATAAATGCTGGATTTATTTCATGTAGAAAAAGGACCAAACCTTCACAAAGTTTTGTGAGTTCAAAGCTTTGGTCAAGAAAGAATCAGGGAAGAAGATCAAGGCCTTGAGAAGCGATAACGATGGAGAATATGTCTCTCAAGAGTTTAAGGACTTCTATACAGCAGAAGGAATTAAATGAGAGTTGATAGCACCCCATAACCCACAACAGAATGTAGTAGCCAAGAGGAAGAACAGAACTATTGTAGGGGAAGCATGGGCAATGTTGCATGACCAAGGCCTACCACTTCACTTGTGGTTTGAGGCATGGAACAAAGCGGTCTATTTGCAAAATAGAAGCCCACATCACATACATGGGACGAAGACACCAGAGGAAGCTTTCTCTGGTAAGAGACCAGATGTGGGTCACTTCAGGATCTTTGGCTCATTGGTATATTTCCATGTGACAAAGGATGCACAAAATAAGCTTGAGCCAACAACAGAGTTGGGGATACTTGTGGGGTACACTGATACACCTCACAACTATCAGGTGTACTTGCCTACCAGTCGGAGGACAGTGGTTCACAGAGATCTCAAGTTTGATGAGCAGAAGGCCATGCGAGTTTCCCTTGAGAAGGGGCTCCAACTACAGGCTGTGGAGGAATTGTTGGTTCCTAAGGAGGAGGAGCCTTAGACTGATGCGAAGCAGCTGCATGCAGGGGATCCAAGACGAAGACATCCACTCAATAAAATTCTTCCAGATATGGATGGAAGCGCACAAGAGAAGCTGACAGATTGTTGAAGGATGCGAGAGAGAATGTGGGAGCACCATCTTCTCAGCGCAGACAGAGGAGGTCACCTGAGAGGTACACTAGATACATGGATCTTGCTGGGGAATTTATTGAGACCAAGCCATGTTCCTTTGAGTAAGCAGTGCAGCAGCCAATTTGGGTTGATGCTATGTTGGAGGACTATGACTCCATAGTTCGTAATAGTGTTTGTGAAGTGATTCTGAGACTAGAGAACAAGTTAGTGTGAGTTCCCATTGGCTTTACAAGGTAAAGCACGCTACTAATGGTAGTGTAGAGAAGAATAAGGCAAGATTTGTTGCCCGTGACTTTTCACAGGTCGAGGGGATTGACTATGATGAGACTTTTGCTCCTGTCGCAAGGTACTCATCTATCAGATCTATGTTGGCACTATCAACACATATGGGTTCGAAGATCCATCATATGGATGTGAATACTGCATTCCTCAATCGCAAGATTGAGGAAAAGGTGTACATAGAGCAGTAGGAAGGTTTTGAGACCTTCGATCGTGACTCGCATGTGTGCCGACTCAAGAGAGCGTTGTACGGGTTGAAGCAAGCACCTCGTGCTTGGTACACCAAGAGAGACAACTACTTCACCGGGTTGGGCTTCACAAAGAGTGAAGCGGATGTGAACCTGTACAATATCGTGGTGAAAGGTAAGTTGTTGATCATTATACTTTATGTTGATGATCGCATATTGACTGGTGATGATCAGTTGATCGTTTCTTGCAAGGAGGACCTTGCAAGAGAATTCGAGATGAAAGACATGGGTCTCATGCATTACTTCCTTCGAATGGAAGTGTGGAAGAAGGATGGGGAGTTGTTTGTGTCTCAGGGAAAGTATGCCAACGAGATACTCAGGAGATTCCACATGGAGAAGTGCAAGCCCATGCAGACTCCTCTAGCTGGTAACTAGAGGAAGGAGGATGCTACTTTAGGAGAAGTAGTGGAGGCTACTATGTACAGGCAGCTTGTGGGTTCACTAATGTACTTAGTGAACACACAACTAGATTTGTGCTATGTGGTGAACTAGCTAAGTCAAGTTATGGTTCAACCTACCAAGATGTTTTGGAAGGCGAAAAAGCATGTATTGAGATACCTCAAAGGCACATCTTAGTATGGATTATGGTACAGATGAACAGAGGGAGTGAATCTACAGGGCTTCACTAATGCGGATTGGGCAGGGAGTCCATCAGATCGGAAGATCACATCAGGAGGGATTTTCAACCTTGGGTCAGCAACAGTTTCTTGGTACAGCAGGAAACAGAGTTCGGTTGCACTCAGCTCGATAGAGGCTGAATACATGGCTGCAAGTCAGGCAACATGTGAGGCCATCTATATGCGGAAAATCCTAGTTGGTTTGTTTGATCAGATAATGGATCCAATTGTGATCTATTGTGATAATTAGAGTTGTATCAAACTCTCTGAGAATCCAATATTTCATGATAGGTCCAAGCACATTGACATCTAGTATCATCATCTCAGAGACTGTGTAGTGAGGAGGATCATGTTGCTGCAGTATATTTCAACAGAGGAGCAAGATGCTGACATTTTGACAAAGGCATTGTCAAAGCGTAAATTCGAGTTCCATCGAGACAAGATCAAGGTGGTAGATAATCCCTTTCTTGTTGAGAGGGAGTGTTGAAATGTGGCAATAATAATATTCCAATTTAATTTGTCCTTGAATTAAAATCGAATTTATTCTTAACAGCTACTTGGAAATAATTAATTAATTTGTTTCAAATTAATTAGTTGGAGAAATTCAAGTTAGAAGTCTTTCTGAAGTCATGCAAGATTTATCCCTAAAATTTAGGACATAATATTGAGTTATATTTGAGTTGTAATTAGTTAACTCAGTTTACTAAGTTAAGTCTAGTTAAATTAGTTCCAAACTGTTTGAGGAACTAGTAAAGAGTTAACAGTCAGTTAATGCATGCATGCACTCAACTAGTGTACTCCAGTTAACTGAATATTCCCTCATCGGAAACTCATGCATGTCTATTATGAGAAAGACCCAGTTGATATTAAAGTCAAGGACAATGTACTATCAGTTGCATGTGGGGTAAAAGCATGTTAATGCGTATCATCTTTTCCCTTTTTGTGGCAAAGAAGTTTTATAAAAATAAATGGAGTTGGAAAGTTTACTCTTAAATTTACAAAATCATCAAAAAATAGGTGGTGGTAAAAGAAGACAAAACATGTCAATTCAAATTCAATTTCATGTCATATTTTTCCTAAAATTTGATATATATTTTTTATCTAATTTATTCATTTTCTTTAAAAGATATCATTAATATTTTACATAAATTTTAAGTAATGACAAAATTGCGACCCCCATTTCTCTATTGATTTATGTTTTTCAATTCCAATTTCCTTAAGAGATGTGTTGTAAACATTCTAAAGATTGCTAAACAAATTTAAAAATAAAACGTAAGCATATTTTTTAATTATTATTAAAATACTAGTAAAAATGATCATCTTTTCGTATATATATAACCCCGCGACCCAAGAAACTACCATTTCAAGTTTATCAAATCAATTTTTTTTAATAAAAAATTGAAAATAACATATAACAAAAATGTTAAGACTATTTTTTGAAAATTTTTAATTATATTTTAAATTTTTTATAATAAAATTTTTAATTATGATTATAATAACATGTTTTATATTATTCAAAATATAATATATAAAATTATTTGATTAGAAATTCTAATTCTATTTTTATATATATTTTTAAAGAGTTTTAGCATTTCATTTAACTTTACATAAAGTTATTTATATTTTGTGAGTGATTAACCATAGTTTTTACCAATATTTACTATCAGTTGACTTATTTGCAAATTTAGTATTTACTTTTTATAACATTATTTATATTTTCTAAACCCATTAAATAGGTTCACTATAGATTTTACTAAAATTTATTGTGAGTTAGCTTTGTTACAAATTTAGCATTTATTTTTTTATAATTAACGAGTATGAAACTCAACTCATTTAATTGATATTTTTATATTATTTTTTTTTTTATCTTTTTTCATTTGAGTACTTTTTTGTTTTTGCCATATAATGAGACACATTAACATGCTTTTACCCTATGTTTTCATATAAAGAAAAATCATGCATGCAGTAAGGAATATTTCCTTGAGGATTGCACAGTTCTAACAGTGTGTGAGATCAGAGTGTTCCACTTGGTTGAAGGAGAATCATCTGAGAGGAACAACACAAGGAAATAGGAGCTTGGAGAGCAGAGTGGATGGCTTAAGAGAGAAGCCAGGATTACCTTTGAGCATCTGTGAGGATTGTACTGAGAGCTGACTATCTATGAGAGCTAAGGCTTTATATAATTCCTATGTATTTCCACCTTGTATGATAATACAGATAGTGGGGCTTTTAGCTGAGGCCTTCCCCAAAGTATTCTCATGTGTATTGTGCATTGATTCTTCTTCTTTTGGTTATATTTTTTCAGCTCGATCTTTACGCTTCCACAAATTGATGGTAGAAGTAGGTTATAGTATTCTGTTTTGATTTATATTGCATTATCGGGTTAACCTATAGTTAGATTTTCTACATAGTCTCAGAGCGAGATGTAGAGAATTTCTACATATATTATATGTAGGAGATTATACATATTAGATTTAGTATTATATATATATATATATATATATATATATATATATATATATATATATATAGATATATATATAGTTAGTTAGTTAGTTAGTTAGTATTTTATCATATGCTATATTAGGATTTTATAATTAAGTGTTAATTCATAAGTTAGATATATATTAATTAGTGCTAACATAGGCTTGCATAGGATCAATAATTAGAGTTACATAGGTTAGGATAAACAACACTTAGATTAGGGTAGACTAACACTTATATTGACATAGGTTAACCCTTGGTGCGGTTTAGCTGAGCCATTAATCCAACTTAAGGATTTATTTATTTGCAAGAGCTTTGCAAGAAGGTAGATCCAATATTTCTCTTCATGTTGGTAAGAAATAGAAACATCACAAGTTAGCAGGAAGGGAAAGAGGGTAATTGGACCCAACTGAACCAATCAAAACCACCATTCCAAATGGAAAAGGAGTCGATTTAAGGTCCTGACTGGGTGGTCTCCCTTCCATGTCGATGAGTCATTTTTTCCCATCAACAGGACCTAACACTGAAAATTTGAGCTGATGTACTCTTTCAGTCTGATGGACTCCCCACCCAATCTACATCTATGAAGGTACACAACTTCACTCCCTCTATCTGTATGTACCATAGTCCAAAATTGGTAGTGCCTCCCAAGTACTGTAGAACATGGTTAGCTACCTTCCAAAATAATTTGGTTGGCCTAACCATAGATTGGCTCAACTGGTTAACTACATAGAACATATCTGGTCATGTGTCCACAAGATACATGAGTGATCCCACTAGCTGTCGATAAATGGTAGCATCCACTTCTTCACCTGAAGTGGCATCCTCCTTCCTCCCGTTAGTCGCTAGAGGTGTCTCCATGGGTTTTCAACTCTCCATGTAGAATATTTGTAGTATCTCATTTGAATTCTTGTCTTGAGAGTTAAATAACTCCCCATCCACTTCACTTTTGGTGAAGCCCAAACTGGTGAGATAACTATCAATCCTAGTGTACCAAGCACAAGGTGTTTGTTTGAGACCATACAGTGCTCGCATGAGTCTGCACACATGAGAATGTTAATAAAAAGTATCAAAACCTTATGGTTGCTCAATGTACACCTCCTCCTTAATAACACCATTGAGAAATGTTGTTTTCACATCCATCTGGTGGATCTTCCACCCCATTTGTCTAGCCAGAGAAAGAATTGATCGAATGGATGAGTACCTTGCTATAGGATCAAATATATCCTTATAGTTAATTCCCTCAACTTGGGAGTACCTCTTGGCCACAAATATGGCCTTATAATTCTGTATGATTCTGTTTGCTGCCTGCTTCACCTTGAAGATCCATCTCGAACCCATAACTGATTTATCTACTGGTCATGGGACCACTTCCCAAACACTATTCTTTAAAATGGTTTCGTATTCCTCAACCATTGCATCAACCCATATAGGTTTCTCTGCTGCTTCCTCGAAATAAGACAACTCAATCTCTACAAGCTCAGTCAATAAAGAAATGTAGCCAATGTACTGATCAGGTGACCTTCTCTGGCTACACTGATTTGAAGGAGCACCCACATTCTCCCTTGCATCCTATACAAGTCTCTCAGCTTCCTTGGTTCTTTTTCTACCTTCTCTGGATTGTTCTACTTAAGTGGTTGTCTCCATGGACTCTCTTCTCCTCAATTTGTGGCTTCTCCCCAAACTATCGAGGCTCCTCCTTTGAAGGTAAAATATCCTCTTATGGTGGGATCTTAAGCTCACTCTTAAGAGAGCACCACATTGCTTTCTCCTCATCAATTTTACATCCCTTTCACATAACTGTCATTCTGAGGGATATAAAGTACACACGATAGTTGTGGGGAGTTTTTGTGTAACCCAAAAATACCCTTAATTCCATGGTCAACTCAAGCTTCTTCCTTGATTCTTTGGAGACATGGAAGTAAACAAATGCTCCAAAAATCCTAAGTGTGACACATCTAGGTCCCTCTTGTTGAAAGCATCCTTCGGTGTAATCATGCCCAGAATACGATGAGGACTCTAGTTCTTCAAATAGAATGTTGTGTTGCATGCCTCAACCCAAAAATGCAGAGATAAGCCTTGGTCATGCAACATCACCCTCATTGCTCCCACAATGCTACGATTCTTTCTCTGAGCCACCACATTTTGCTGTGGGTTGTGGGGTACTGTCAAGTCTCATCAAATGCCTTCTTTTCCACATAAATTTTTAAATTTATTTGACACGTACTCACCTCCATTATCGCTCTTGAGAGCCTTCATCTTCTTGCCAGTTTCGTTCTCAACCAGTGCCATTAATTCTATGAAATTGGAGAATGTCTCATCTTTCTTCCACATGAAGAAGATCCAACACTTCCTTGAGAATTCATCAATAAAAATGACAAAATATTTGTGTTTGGCAGTGGAGGCTATCAAGAAAGGTCCACAAACATCAAAGTGGATCCTTTCAAGGGTTGGATGTGCTTTGCTATCTCAATCATGGAAAGTGGATTTTGTGTACTTCCCTAAGGTACATCCTTTGCATACATCATGTTGCTCAAGTGATCCTTTTGGGAGGCTTGTGGTTATTCGTTGCATAATCTTTAGGGTGCCATGATGCAAATGACCAAGTTTGTTGTGCCAAAGTTCATTGACATCACGAATCTATACCTTCTCTGCCTTTGTGCTTAATGTAGCATAACCTTCCACATCTAGCTTATACGGTTTATTCACATGAACCCTGATCTACTTCACCTATCTCGTGGCTATGTGTCTCAGAAATTCTTTTCCTTTATTGAAGAACACATCATAACCATTGTCTTCCAAAAATGCAACAATGATTAGATTTTTCTTTAGGCCTAGAATGAACATGACATCCTTGAGCCTAAGAGGAGAACCTGACTCCCTCTAAAAGGTGCTTGTACCAACCCCAATCACTCTATACCTTTTGTTTTCCCCCAAATTAATGTGAATTTGAATGTATTTCTCCTCCAGGTCACTGAAATAATATCTACACCTTGTCATGTGGAATGATTCACTTGATTCCAAGTACCACATGCTCCCCATCACTATGTTGTTCATGCATGTGATAAGGGTAAACTCAAGCTTGAACTGTGAAGCCAAGGCTTCACTTGCTGCTCCTCCTGAGGTCTTCTTTCTTTCCTTTTTGTGTGGAAACTTTGTGGTATAGTGCCCAAATTCATGACAACGAAAAAATTTAATTTTGGACAAATCTTTCTTCTTGCCCCTTTGGCTTGATTCTAGTTTGGTTTGAGATTTCCTCCCTTTTCCCTTCTTTCCCTTTCCAACCAATGCAAATTTTTATTCAACCTCACCCTTGAATGAAGTCCCATCTCTAGTGTTTTGTCTTATTTCCTCTTGTACCAAATCAGACCGTAAGCTTTGCCAATTTGGTAGTTTCTCCCTCTTGTTCACCGAATCTTGGTAGCTATGCCAACTCTTTGAAAGGCCTAGAAAGGATAGGCTAAAAAAGTCATATTCTGGAACATTAAGACCAACCTCACCAAGTTCATCATGACATTATGTGAATATAATTAGATACTGCATATATAGTGCCATTCTTTTGCATCTTGATATTTCAAAGTTTATCCTTGAGTTCCATCTTCTTGTGGTCACTACTATTCTCAAATAATTATTCTTTCCACATTGTGAATGAAGTTTCTTTTCCGTGGATATTTGAGACAATGTGATCCCATACTCCCTCCAAGGTTATTCCCCTCACCTTAGCTATATATTTATTCCACTGAGAAAGGTTTCAGGAATCATATTTTGGTGTTTTTACAACATTTGTATTGATGTATTCTAGTAATCCATTGTCATCCAAAACTGCCTCCATGCGATCCTTCCATGCAATGAAATTAGAGATGCCTTCCAAGGCATACTCTAGCCTCGGTCCATTGAAGGCCATCATCTTAGCTCTAAGGAGACCCTGTTGCACTAAACTCGAAATTTGAACCTCTTGAGAAACAACTTCAAAATTTATGCTCTAGTGTGAATCCTTCTCTGATACCATGTATAAATTATGGTGTATATTTGCAACTGCTCATAAAGTTTTAATCAAAATCACAAGATAAAAACCTACTCTATTTTTCTACAAAAGTTAATTCACAATTTAGAACAAAAAATTTAGACATGAAATAAGAAATAACACACATGCACACAATATTTTTCCTGGGGAAAACAATATGCTAAAAACCCCAATGCCTACTTGCATTAATCTGATCAATAGAGATGTATTACAATTTATTTTCTCAACTGAGCACAACTTGAAAGTAAATAACCTATCTCTCTACTCACTAAGAAGCTCTAAACTAGATTTAGTCAATTTCTGGCTCTTCGTGAGCCCTTATTTCCTTACGCAATTCCTTAAGAAATTAGACCCCTATTATTTAGGAATTTCTGGAAAATGTATTATGAAATTCCCAATGTTAATCATTTGATTACATGAAATGCCTGTACACTCAAGACTAGTTTACAACTGATGTTACCTGTTATCACCTGGATTGAACCTCAACCTGAAGGAAGGCAATGCTAGGGTAGCCACTAACCATGCTTAGCCAAGTGGCTAGCCCTAGTAGGCCAGGAGAGGGCTCTCTCCATAAGGATTTCAGCCAAGATGACTGGATCAGGAAAAGGATATTAGGCTAGGTACAGTAGCACAAGGTTTGATTTGATTTTGAAGGAGTTTTGCTGGATCAGGAGGAGCTAGATAGTTAGTGCTAGGGAATTAGGTCAAAATTCCAAGGTGTTCAATGGGGTAAGGTAGGCATAAGGTTTAGTACTCTAGGGCTTGATGGGTGAGGTGTTTTAAGACTAGTGAGAAGCTAAGAAGAGCATGTGATTACCATGGATGCCTCCAAGACTGTAGAAAACATATAATGGTGAATATTTCCCCAAAGCAAAGCAGTGATGTTATGAATTTTGCCTATCAACTTGAAAACATTCACTTAGAAGCAATGAAATGGTTAATGAAGTACACAAAACATTCTAACATATGATCACAAGAGAATAAACTGAACTAAACTTCATATGACATGGATCCCAAAGAAATAGCTACATTTTTTATTAATCTCCTGCTAAACTGCTACAAAATGATGTATAATCAAGGCATAAGCATCTAGCTGAGTCCAACCCTTTACAATCAGAAAGAAGAAGAAGATATAGACATTTTTTCAACCTCCTCCCATCCTCAAGGGTCGAATCCCTAAGATGAGGAGCTAATCTAACCAACACTGAATAAGAAGCTAGAATCTAGGCATCTTAACAACTTGCCTCTAAAAAGTGAGGAAACTAATTCTTTTGTGCTCAAAATGAATTTTAATCTAATGAATCTACCCTCTACTACTAATTACCCATCATATTTACAAGCCAAGTCATCATTTACATTAGTAAAACATCCTCCATGAGATAAAATCCATGAACACAGTGAAAACACAGTAAAATGACCATCCTGTGCAAAATTTGTCCTATGCGCAATGCCACTGGTCCAACGCGTAGCACCAATTTCAAGTCCCTTTTGGAGGCCTTCCCAACATCCAAATTTATCAAATCATAGCTCATTAGAAATCTATATTTGTCTAGTTATCATTGGACTCATCAAGAAAGTCTTTTGGACATTCCATATAGGAGAAAACATTATTTTCCCAAGGTCACTCCAGAAGTGCAGCAACTCTCCTGTGGCAAATTATTGTTTGGAAATGTCTCCCAAACCATGAGACCTGTGTAAAAATGGAAGGAGGTTGTTCTTCTTGGGTATATTATGGACAAAAACCTCTCTCACTTTTGTCAAATTCATCTTTTCTTGCTCAGAAACATCATTTGAATAAAAACTATCCCGATATGTGGAACAGTGGATTTGTTGAAATGAAGGCACATGAAGGGGATGAGGGGCTTCTAAATTATTGAGAAAATTGTGAGAAGTAGGGAGGGATGTTAAGAAGTAGGGGAAATTGGAATTTCAAGGATTGAGTGAGGGGAAGAGGTCCAAATGGGAAAAATGCAGGCCTAACCTAGAAAAGTGTCAAACTGTAGCAATAGGCTAGGGTTTGTGGGAAAATGATGAATTTGAGGTCTATCAGTGATGGGAAGTGTTTAAGAAGGTATATTAAGGATAGGGGAAGGTGTATGAGCATCAGGATACAAGTTTTTCTGATGTTTTGACCATCCAAGAAAAATTACCTTCAAAACCCTACGAGAGGGAAATGAGCCTTACCTAAGCACAACTGAAGCACAAACAAGGTGTAAAATGACCCTTTGGAACCTGAAATAATGATGACAGCTCTTTGAATGATGGTACACTCATCCGAATGGTGACATGAACAATACTTGCAAAACTTTGGAAGGAGTGAAAACAATCCTATACCTACTACCTAGTGACCAAATTTTACTTGAAGACTCACTGAAATGACAAAATTTGACTTTGACACCCTAAGACCACTTTGTAAGAGCATGTTTAATCGTTGGTGGAAGGCTGCAAAGACTGACACTAAAAATGGATCCATTGGGGATGGTAGCTGCTTGTTATATACATATTTGGGCATCACATATGTCCATAAACCAACGGCTTCTAAACCCCTAAAGGTGTTGTTTCATACCCTAAAGGAACAAGGTCAACTAATTACATCATTCCCAGAAGTTCTCCATGAAAAAACTAGTTCCCCAGTGGAGTCGCCATTTTGTTATCGAGAAAACTAGTGTCCATTTAGAGCTGCTAGTCCCACTAAGATGGGTAGCTATCTTAGAAACAAACAAACTAAAGTCACTTGTATTTTCCTTTATGAGAGATAGATGAGAGAGAAGCAGAGAGTACCAACCTCAGTCTTTCACTAGTCTCCTTGCTTGTTTCCTCTCTCCTTTGATAGAGCTTTCGCCACTCCTTTCTCACTTGTCCCGCTTCAAAGAACACCTGTAGAGTCAAGGCAACAAAATACCATCAAAGCATAGAGATCTATAACCGTAAATAATGTAGGATCAGATGTACATTAACCATACAAATGCATATACAAATACAAGATTCAGAGATATACAAACACAAGATTCAGAGATATACAAACGTATGGAGGAAAATTCAAATAGCCTTATTGATAGAAGTAGTGGAAGAGAGGATTACAACCGATATTTTTGATCCAGCATCATCCTCCCAGCATGAAAGCCCTCTTCAGCTCATACAAGGCAAGATGACCCAACAATGTCTTCAAAGAGAAACCAACAGCACTTCCTTGCAAATTACCAAAATTCCAGCCCTTGGATCTCTAGGATGAGGGATCCATATATAGATGTTTACAGGAGAATGAGTCAGCTTCTAGGATTTTGATTAGTGTAATTTCACTGATAGTTCTTGGTTCCACTTGGAGATTTCATGATATCTTACTCATCCCTGGGCGAATTCAGAGAGGCAAGTGTCCTGGGGAAGTTTCTGGAAGATTCCAAGATCATCCACTTAGCAAACTACCTCTGCCATTTGTCTACTCTCGCTCATCGCACCCTATAGAAGGACTTTTCAGTATGCATCGCACCCCCCGTGTGTAATAGGTGAGATGCATCTCACCCTCAGCATGGAGCAGGTGAGATGGTCTAGTTTTGACCAGTTCTGAGCAGTTTTTCAGGGAGAACTTCTGGGAAATGATGTAATCAGTTGACCTTGCTCCTTTAGGGTATGAAACAACACTTTTAGGGGTTTAGAAGCCCTTGGTTTATGGACATATGTGATTGGGGTTGCAGTGCCCAAATATGTCTATAATAGCTTCCCCCTAAAGCATGAGGTTGTAAATCTTCTGATGTCGGGTGACATGCTTTATAATGAGGATCCAAGGTTTTTCGAACTGGAAGGTGACTTGTAATAAGATACAATACAATAAATTTTCTTCACAATATTTTCATGATCTAGCTGAGGCGAGCATTCCCATGATCAGCTTTATAAATTCATATTCATGTACATAAGACAGATAATTGTCTGTGTGGTAGACTGATGATTCTGGTAGAGCCATCATCCTTTAGTTTGGATGATTATCTGTGCAACTGTGATGTACATTTTATGTCTTTATTTTCCTAAATATATCATAGCCCAGATGGATGAAACTAGATCCAGGCTCTTCAAACTCGTTCAATCTTCGCCCGAAGTACAAGTTGATCCATGTGAGAAGATGTTCTGATGTCGAACATGGAAAGACATTGCCTGATTACCAGCCAATGATGTAAGCTGTTAATAGGCACGAGATGAATCACCGATAATGATAATGACCCTCAAGGTACTGCAGTACAATTCACATGGTGTGAATACATGAGTTGATGTCAAACACCACGCAAAATCTTTTGGTCGAAGGGCATTGATGTAAACCTATCGTTGTAAGTGAGAAACTTGCCATTGAGGCATGCAAGCTTCAAAGTACTGAAAGGGTTGTTCCTAAGTCAACTTCTTGGATAATGAGCTAATGTCAACAAGAAGTGACCCGTCGTAGGAGGGCCTTAATGAATCCCACATCTTCGACACGGAATGGAGCAAATTATTTTGTGGAGGTGAAAACGATTTGATGATATAAGGTTCAGGGTGGTGGTCATGAAAAATGGAGAGTGAAGGTATTGCAGCAGATGAGGCATTAGCTAGGTTGGTGAATTCTCTGAGCGACTTCTCTTGAACATATCAGTGACACTGAAATGGATTGGTAGCGTTAACCCCAAAATCAATGGTACGACGGACCAATGGCGATATGACCGGTGAATGGAATAAACCAACCCGACTCAATCATGGTGACGTAGTGAAAGTGTCATGTTCAAGAGCGATTTGCTATGAATGAAGTTATTCAAGTTTTCTTCCCCTTTTTCCCCAGTCATTGCTGACTAGTACCTCTTTATTTTTGTCAAGCTTGAGGAGGATAACATATGCTTGTTCTATAATTTTCCCTTTGGGCAAACCTGTCACTATGTTTTAACGAGCCTAGCAACAGTGAAACTCACTCTTGTCTACATGGAAAAGTTTTGTCGCTATTGTTTTAACGAGTTTAATGACAAAGATAACTTGGTCCTTTTCAATTTAAGAGAGTCTAGAAAGAGATGTAAAGGCAAATCCAGTGGTCCTTTTTCATAATGTAATCCCTTAAGTCCGAAAAAGTGTAAAATAATACGAAAGGGATGAATTTTCGACAGTTTTAACGAGTCGAACAAGACAAGCGCTCAATCTTTTTGTGTAATAATCCCTCATTTCCAAAAAGATTAAAATCTAGAGGAGGGATGGGACTTCTAATTGCTTTAATGAGCTGGAGAGGCCAATTGCTTAGCAATCCTTTCATATTTTATGATTCAAATGAAAAGAGCTTAAAGGAGACTCGTTTTTTGAGGAACGAGTGATGTTTTTGGATAGCAACCAATTCTAGGTAAGGTTTGGAACTTTTCAATCACAGCATTGTAAAGAAGGTGGCTAATAGAATCACTCGTCACAACTATTCCTCAAAAGGGTAAACAATCAAATGGAGGCGTATGATCGGCTAAAAAAGAGTGGAGGTGATGGTAAGAACACAACCAAGGTTCAAAAGCTGATAATTATGAAATCACAATGGTTATTGACCGAAGGTGGGTTCATTCTTTAATGAACTTAAACTCTGGGGAACAATTGCTCATTTCTAGGTTTATTTTTTAACGAGCCTAAAATTTGCATAAAACTTCTCATGTTCCTTTTTATGTAAGCTAGGAATGACCAAACTATAAACCTAAAAAGCAAAAAAATGCTAAAAAGCTAAACAATGAAATTGGTCATTTTTTCTTGTATAAAAAGGTTTGCATGCCCCCAGCATAAAAAAAAAAGTCGTCAGTAACTATATGGAAACTTACTGTAGTTAAGCGGGATGATTTTCTGTCACTACTTAGACAAAATACTTCCTGCACTTTGTCCGCCAAATAGACAAAGGTGAAAGGTCACCCAAACCGATCACATAACTTATAGGGAAACTTATCTCTATAGTTGGGTTTGTCTGCAAAATAGACAAGGGTGCATGCCCCCAAGCTTCGTTACATTCACCAAACTACTCGTGGTAATTAGGTGGATGGAATGAAGGTTCCTTTATGAGATCAAGTGAAAGACTCGACTTGGAATTTTGCTCAGCCTTGTTTCATTTTTTAACGAGGTTGACACTAGTCAACGAACTATCCTTTGGTGACCTTTGATCACAACTCATAAGGGGTCATGAGGGAAAGATTTGGTGCTAATGCCCCTAGTACATAATGTACAACATCACTGAATTTATCGTCAAATGATGTAGGTATGGTAGGGCTTGGGGGTAATAACTCACAATGATCCACACTATCAAAATGGTCAGAGTTCTTAATCTTTGATGATGTAGAAGATATCATATGGCAGGTTTCCACTGTGGCCACTTCCACCAGATTACTCGGAGGTGGAAGGGAAAAAGTACCCATTAAGGAAGGGTCTTTTAGGAGACCTACTCTGATATTTTGAAGTGACATAGAGCTTCCATGGATCAATGGAATGCTTTCGATAACTTACAAACTGTTGGGGAGGAAGGTTAGTTGGTCAATGATTGTAATTCCACCTTGGAAGGGGAATGAAATCTTTCTAAAATATGTTGACACAACAGTAGCCATAGCATAAATCTAGGGCCTTCTTAGCAAAATATTGTAGTCAAGGTTTCCATCAATGACCTCAACTTCAATTTCTACTGTCTTGTCCCCCAGTTCGACTTGCAAGTTACTTAATATCCCATACGGTGTGTATGTTCTTCCATCGAACGTTTTTAATGTCGTTGATGATTGTGACAAGGGTGGAGAGCCTAAAGTTTTCCAGCAACTCATTAACATAATACAAGTAGATGCCCCCTCATCAATGATTGTTAGATGAATAGTTTTGTTGAGGATTTTTACCTGTATGAGGAAAGGGAGCTGGGCTGGTAACTGAGGTTCATATCTTTTATGATTAAAGGCCACTAGATTGGAATCTGCTGGATCAATCCCACCTATCACTGATAACAAAGCCTGCTTTTGGGAGGGACAATTCTGCAGTACTTCAAGTGTCGACATAGCAGATGGCGATTGGGCCAGATCCTCCACTATATTATAATTCTGTGTTGCTCAAGCACGAGGATTAAACGTCGATTTATGTACTACTCCCTTAGGCAGATTTATTGTTAATTCAGGAATGATTGGTGGAACAACTTTTGACAAAGTTGTTGTCAAACTGCTTCGTTGATCTGTAGCCTTGTCGTTTGACGATTGTGGATTTCCATAATCTTTATTCCTTGTTGATATCAAAGCATCATTTTTCTGTTTTGAGATGGATAGCATAAGCACTTGGGATGGGGAAGCACGATCACTAGCAACCAGGTTTGTTTCTGGGCTTGGAAATGGATTAGTCAACACCGCTGGGGTATTTGAAGTTTTTAAAAATTTCATAACCTTAGCTTTATGTGGACAATCTTTCGTGAAATGCTCATCGTCGCATATGTAACATGGATAACAAGGTTTCTTTTGCCCAGTAGGGTTTTCAGAAGATTTTTCAGGAGGTGAATTTTCCTATTTCTTCTTATTATTTTTCCCTTTCTTCTTGCCCCCTGGTTGCTTTGGATTTTTTCCCTTGTCAGATGACATGACATTAACCTCTGAGGCAAGAGGTTCTTCATTTGCTTTTTGACTAGAAACTACAAGGGCTTTTTTAGATGTAGCCTTTGCGGTTTTCATGCTTGTTGTACCGATCACGCCATCGCCGACATGAGAGTCCCGGTTTGATTTAGGAGGGGGAGGAATGGAAAATTCTGGTCTAGGAGTGTCAGGAATTTTGTCGTAGAGCATGCTAGACTGAGTATAGATCAAGTCTAAATATTGTGCACAGGCAATGACCTACTCTTCAGTGACAACTCCTCCCTTAGCCACATCCTCTGTAATAGAGGGTAATAATGACTTTATAAACCATTTAGCTAAAAGCTGATCAGGAACATACATCTTCACCATTCTTCGACGACACTGCCACTCATGAATATGATTAGATATGTGAGTGGATGTCGTATGTTTAAAGTTGGTAAGGAGTTCTGTCCCTGTTTCGTACCTTATGGGTAATCGAAAATGGGTTAAAAAGGTAGTGGCAAGGGTGCTGAAGTTATCAAACAAATCTCTAGGCAATTCTATATACCATTTAGCTGTCGGACCAGTTAACGTTCACTGAAAAAGGTGAAGCCTAATCGAATCATAATTCAGGTTGTTGGATGAACACCACAAATGGAATGTCATTACATGATTCGATGGATCTTCACCTGGATTTCCATTGAATTTAGGAATATCTGATGGAAGTTTATGAGGAATCACTGGTCACCAAGGGGCGTAAGCAATTGGATCATTTGTTAGCCGATTGAAATCTGGTAATTCTAAAGTTGCTACGAAGGGCAACTATTGATTTAGGTTTGGCGAAGCATACCCAGGATAAGATGGGATCGCCTAAGAAGTGGGTCTTCGCATACCAGGATAATGCATTTGATGCTGATAAATTTGATAAGGTTAATGGGCATAACCATTATAATATGGTTGTTGATAATTGCTTTGGAAATGATGTTGCCCATTACTTACAAAGACTTGTTGCTCAAGTCCTTGGTATGATTGCTGGAATTGGAGTTGTTGATATTAAACCAGCAATGGTTGTTGGACCATTTGTTGTTGTCCAATACTAGATGATTGACCAATATGTGGAGTCATGTACCTGTTTGAGCCTGAGTCTCTCCAGATGAGGAGGCACTAACCTGAGGTTGTGATTGAATTGCTGAGACGAGAGGCTGTTGTATTGCAACCTGAGAAACTTGAGGTTGACATACGACAAGCAGCGCTTGTACTTACGATACAGTCATAATAGCAGGTGTAGTGGGAATATTTGACACAGGATGGACTAGTTGCATTGAATATACAAACCTTGGTTGTTGAGGTAGTATTGGTACCCAACTGCTTGATGTAATTCCAGTTTGACCTAAACTTTGTTGTAAACTCCCATATGGTTGTTCTCCAGGAGGGAACAATGAAAAGGCATACTGCCCCCCATATGGTGGTAATCCAATACTTAAAGGGTAGATTGGCCTTTGAAGACACATTGGATTAACTTGTTGAGTTTCAACATAATAAATGCCAGATGAGAGTCCAGATGAAGAAATGGGAACTAACCATGTCGTCGAAATAGTCCTTGATTAGACTCTGGCTTGTTGTATAACTTGCTGGGATAGATGGTATACCAACAATCATTGTAGGAATGGTAGCAGGAAGCTCCGTTGTAGCTGTTTCAGTTGGCACAGTCCTATATGTTTATGGTTGTTCAGACATGTTTAGTCTATCCAAAAGATTTCCTAGCGATTTGATAGGAACTTGCGATGAAAAAGAACTAACTTCTGTAGTAGAAGGATGTAAGTGGATACCAGTTCCAAAATGCACTGGAGTACTCGGTGGAAGATCCTCCACTATCTTTTCTATATCAATCAATCCAGGTGGAAGAGGTAGACCGTCAAGTCCGTAAAATATTTCTGGTGCCAAAGAAGGTATAGACTCTGCAGCGACAGATGTTGGAGGGGTGACACCTTTCGAATCAGCCCTAGGTGGAGCTCTTTCAGGAATAGAGATGTCTACCATTACACTAGGATCAGTTCTAATGTCCTCTTGTAACTGCAAAACTTCTTTTGTAAAGGAAAATTTACCAGAAATAATTGGAGTAATCGTAGTCTCTGACGATGTTGAAACACAAGTTTCAAATAAATCAGGTGAATTTGACTCAGTTAAATGAGAATGCCTTGCCCAAGATGGTTTTGTTTTCGGGGTCAAAGATGGTTGACTCGCTAGTCTCAGCGAACGATGGGGTTTTGATTGACTTTCTTCCACGATTTTGGATTATTTGACACAACTTGCTTTTTCAATTTTTAAGAGTCGAGAAAAAGCTAAAGATGACTCTAGTCACCTTCAATTTTTAATGAGCCTGAAGTGACAAGTGCTCAGATGGACCTTTTCTTTTAAGGAGTCTGAAAAGGAATGAAAGTGACTACTCTATAAATCTAGACAGAGGGATTACCAAACCAATCACAAAACTGCAAAATACTTTTTACGGTACGGCAATCAATCTTCTCGAATGCTGTGTTCAATGCATTACGATCGATAGGGTGGCAGACACGGCTTCCTAAGGATAAAGGATGTAGCCTATTGTGGTCTCCCAATATATACTTGACGGTACGTGGGAGCACAAGTCCATACTAGCACTTGTCATCTCAAAGAGGAAGAATCACCCAACCTACAATGAAAGCAATAGTTACCAGGCTTTACAACACCGGAATGCGTCTCTAGCCTAGACTTCTAAATGTTGTGCGTTAGGTTTCAAAGAATTTTTATGTTCATTGAAGTTTATTTTATAGTTGATATTTCTTAAGAAGTTTGCCTTTAAGGTTCACCGTGTGATGTAGATATACAATTCCTAAATATGCAATCTAAGATGATAAACAGTCATTTACTTTCTTTTTGCAATGAAAATCCTAGCTACTAAGGAAAGATAAATGAAATTCTTTCAACATAGAGCAGAGAGCACACACTAGATGCACTTTTCCTAAATCAATTTCAGCATGTCATCTAAATGCAAATGCAAATGCATGTATTGTCTTTTAGTTTCCTTAATGTGAGAGTGACAAAAAAGAAAACTAAGTATAGATCTGAATTATCTTCTTTCAAAGTGATAGTACTAACAATTTTCTCTTCAAAAAATGAAAGGAAGGCTAAGACAACATTTTGCAATTTCAAATTTAAAATTGCTTTCGACACTTGAAATACTATTAATTCAAATCAAATACAATGGCAAAAGTGTAATCACCTATCTGGAAGAGGAAGACTTTACAACACTCTTTTTCTTGATTGAAAATGACACTTGCGACACTTTCAAATCAAAAGACGACAGTTCGATTAAGCTACTATTTGCAAAGGAGAAATATAAATGATGGAAAATACAAAAAAAAACATTCACAATTCCTTCTGATGGAGGCTGAATACTGCAAAGGAAGATGGTTTCAACAGTGATATACTAATCATAGACAACAAAACTACTGAATAAAGCTGAAGACAATGAAGAAAAAACCAAAATCTGGAGGCAGAAATAGTCTCATTCAATCATCGCAGCTATAACACAGGGAAACAGGGATGCATCTCACCTACAACACACAGGAGGTTCGATGCATCCAGATTTCCTAGAAGAGATAGTGAGATGGTCCAGGGACGAGACTGTGCTTGGTTTTCACTCTAGTTTGCAGCTAAGTTCAGGGATTTAGGCTGAGTTAATGATTGTGAGTAAACACAAAGTATAGGGGCTGATATAATGAGGTTATTTGAGCTACCACCATGGCACTTAGGATGTTTGCAAGCTAGATGTTCAGTTCATAAACCAACCCGGAGATTGACTGAAGCAGCGTTGATATACTTTGCAGTTGCGTAGCAAAATTAGTTCGAAGGCTAGCTAGCTTAACTTCAAGCTTCGTCTATGGTTTATAAAGTAAACAACAGTAACAAAACAAACAAACTATTCGTTCCCTAGTGGAGTCGCCATTTTGTTATCGGGAAAACTAGTGTCCATTTAGACTGTTAGTCCCACTAAGATGGGTAGCTATCTTAGAAACAAACAAACTAAAGTCACATGTGTTTTCCTTTATGAGAGATAGATGAGAGAGAAGTAGAGAGTACCAGCCTCAGTCTTTCGCTAGTCTCCTTGCTTGTTTCCTCTCTCCTATGATAGAGCTTTCGCCACTCCTTTCTCACTTGTCCCGCTTTAAAGAACACCTGTAGAGTCAAGGCAACAAAATACCATCAAAGCATAGAGATCTATAATTGTAAATAATGTAGGATCAGATGTACATTAACCATACAAATGCATATACAAATACAAGAATCAGAGATATACAAACATATGGAGGAAAACTCAAATAGCTTTATTGATAGAAGTAGTAGAAGAGAGGATTACAACTAAGTTGTCTGATCCAGCACCATCCTCCCAGCATGAAAGCCCTCTTCACCTCATACAAAGCAAGATCACCCAACAATGTCTTCAAAGAGAAACCAACAACACTTCCTTGCAAATTACCAAATTCCAGCCTCTGGATCTCTTGGATGAGGGATCCATATATAAATGTTTACAGGAGAGTGAGTCAGCTTCTGGGATTTTGATTAGTGTCATTTCACTGATATTTCTTGGTTCCACTTGGAGATTTCATGATCTCTTACTCATCCCTGGGTGAATTCAGAGAGGCAAGTGTCTTGGGGAAGTTTCTGGAAGATTCTTAGATCATCCACTAAGAAAACTGCCTCTACCATTTGTCTACTCTCACTCATCGCACCCTATAGAAGGAATTTTCAGTATGCATTGCACCCTCTGTGTGTAATAGGTGAGATGCATCTCACCCTCAGCATGGAGCAGGTGAGATGGTCCAGTTTTGACCAGTTCTGAGCAGTTTTTGAGGGAGAACTTATGGGAAATGATGTAATCAGTTGACCTTGCTTCTTTAGGGTATGAAACAACACTTTTAGGGGTTTAGAAGACCTTGGTTTATGGACATATGTGATTGGGGTTGCAGTGCCCAAATATGTGATAGGTTTTCCAGCAATCATACCAAGGACCTGAGCAACAAGTCTTTGTAAGTAATGGGCGACCGCATTTCCAAAGAGGTTATCAACAACCATATTATAATGGTTATGCCCATCAACCTTATCAAAGTTATCAGCATCAAATGCATTATGCTGGTATGCAAAGACCCACTGCTCAGGCAATCCCATCTTATCCTGGGTATGCTTTACCAAACCTAAATCAACAGTTTCCCTTCGTAGCAACTTTAGAATTACGAGTTGTCACTGACCGGTCCTTAAGGATTATCTTATTCACCTTTGCTAGATTGGCTGGTAGAATGACTCTTCATTTGGCCAACAGGTCCTATATGTAGTATGCTATGGAATGCTTTGAACCAAAGTTATTCAAATGGTTTGATGCAGTACTTCCAGTTATAAAGGAACAGCTCGCCAAGGTGAAGAACGAAAGATCTAAGAACTTTGGTTATGGTTCTATTCTCACCGCCTTCGCCTTGGAGAAGATTCCACTAATGCAGCCACAGTACATTTCACTCGGACCGCCTGTACCGACATAACCACGGATGTAGAGATGGGTCGATCTTATGGCCATACATGCTGGTCAGTCACAGATTTCATTCTCTGATGCCTTCTTTGAGTGGTTCGACTATCATGAGATGGTCTTTGTTGAGTATCCATATGCTAGGATGGATTTATGGAGTGACCCAGATTTGGTGTTGCTAGCTGGCAAGCAGTGGGGTGTTATAGGTAAAAGATATGACCATATCTATGTTTATTGTTTTTATAATGTTCTTATGTCATTTAAATGTTATCGAGACTAATCGAACGCATATATTCGTGCAGATATTGGACCAATGTGACCAGTAGTGCGCCCAAGGGTAGCAGCTCCCGTTCCAATAGGATAGGCTGTAGGGAGCACTGTCCTTTGCGATCTGGACGTAGCTGAGACCCTTGTAGTACTTTGAAGCTTGCATGCCTCAATGGCAATTTTCTCACTTCCAGCGACAGGTTTACATCAATGGCCTTCAATCGAAAGATTTTATGAGGTGTTAGACATCAACTCCTGTATTCACACCATGTGAATTGTACTGTGGTACCGTGAGGGTCATCATCATTATCAATGATTCCTCTCGCGCCTATTAATAGCTTACATCATTGGTTGGTAATTAGGCGATGTCTTTCCATGTTCAAAATCAAAACATCTTTTCACATGGATCGACTTGTACTTCGAGCGAAGATTGAATGAGTTTGAAGACCTTGGATCTAGTTTCATCCATCCAGGCTATGATATATTTAGGAAAATAAAGACATCAAATGTACATCACAACTGCATAGATAATCATCCAAACTAAAGGATGATGGCTCTACCAGAATCATCATTATGCCACATAGACGATTGTCCATCTTATGTACATGAATATGAATTTATAAAGATGAACATGGGAATGCCCACCTCATCTAGATCATGAAAATGTTATTAAGATAATGTATCGTATTGTATCTTATTACAGGTCACCTTCCAGTTCGAAAAACCTCGAATCCTCATTATAAAGCATTTCACCCGACATCAAAAGATTTATGACCTCATGCTTTAGGGGGCAACTGTTATAGACATATTTGGGCACTGCAACCCCAATCACATATGTCCATAAACCAAGGGCTTCTAAATCCCTAAAAGTGTTGTTTCATACCCTGAAGGAACAAGGTCAGCTGATTACATCATCACCGAGAAGTTCTCCATGAAAAACTACTCAGAACTGGTCAAAACTAGATCATACAAACTGCTCCATGCATAGGGTGCGATGCATCTCACCTATTACACATGAGGGGTGTGATGCATACTAGAAATCCCTTCTGTAGGGTGCAATGAGAAAGAGCAGACAAATGGCAGAAGCAGTGTGCTAGGTCGAAACCCAGATAATCTTCTAGAAACTTCTCATATGACACTTGCCTCTCTGAATTCGCCCAGGGATGAGTAAGAGATCTGAAATCTCCAAGTGGAACTAAGAAATATTAGTGAAATGACACTAATCAAAATCCCATAAGCTGACTCACCCTCCTGTAAACATCTATATATGGATCCCTCATCCAAGAGATCCAGAGGCTGGAATTTGGTAATTTGCAAGGAAGTGTTGTTGGTTTCTCTTTGAATACATTGTTGGGTTATCTTGCTTTGTATGAGGTTGTTGGGTCCCTATAATACTATTGATTACCCCATTACTATTATAGTTATACCCCTTATTTATATTGTTGTGCCCCTATTACCCCCATATTGTTATTTCTGTGCCCCATATAATCCCTCTATTGTTATTTTTGTGGCTTTATATTATTATTGTTAGGTCAGCTGGATTATATTGTGACTCCTTAGACTCCTATATATAGAAAGGAGGTTTTGTCATTTGAATCATCAAAGAATTGTTCATTTATTTAATGTAAAGGAGGTTTCCCCCTCGAAGAGGCTGAATTCTAAGGCGTTGATCTATCTTTTCTATCTTTTCTTGAGCTGGTTTCATAACATTTGGTATCAGAGCTTTGGATTCTAGGGTTTTAATGCTCCAAACAGGTCATCGTGGCATTTTCGCTATAATTTTTTTTCTGTGACGTTTCAGAAGTCGCAAAAAAAACAAATTTGAGAAGAAATCGCGCTAAACCTTGGGTCCGAATTTCAGAGCTGTTCGCGCGATATTTGCGGAGATATGATCTGAGGAAGTTGGTCTTTTTGCAAACTCCTGAATTACATTCAAAACAGGTGACCTGGGGAAAATCGTCATAACTTTCTCTCTGAGGATCGGATTGAAGTTTCATAAGAAGGTACAAAAAGAGGACAGACTGTAGTTTCTTGTGGGTGTTTTTTAGATCCAAAGGTCGAAACAGTGACTCGTGGCATGTTGTACAAGTTCGCTCTATTGAACTAGTCTATAATCAAGTCACCGTGGGATATTGTGCATAACTCTTTCTTGGAGAATCCAATTTGGATCAAACTGGTGGCATTGGAAAGAGGACACAGAGAGCTACTATAGGTCACAAGTTCAGAACTAGATGATTGGAAAGTACAGAGATACATCAGTGAGCTCCTACAAAGTGAAAAAAGGTGTGTTGATTTTTTTAAATTTTTGCTTAAGCTTGGTTTGAAAATTTATTTTGAAGGAATTCAAAGGGCATAGTAGAGCATTATTATCGGTAACTGATGCCCCAAGGAAAGAAAATGCAAACACCTAGTAAGGAACCTGAAAGCTCTAGCATGACTCATGAAGAAGAGGAAGAAATGCTACATGATATATCAAAATTACAAGAACAAGTGCAACAAATGTCACGCTCACAAAAGTTAACAGATGCTAAGATAAATGGCGTGGAAGCTAAGATAAATAGCGTGGAAGCTAATATGGACAATTTGAAGATAGATCTGAACACAAATATGAAGATAGGCATGGCAGATTTGAAGACAGATTTGACAAATTTTCTACAAGAAATACTTACTAATGGTGAAAAGGTAGTAAAGGAAACTCATGATGAGAACAAAAGAAATGTTAATCATGATTCCATAGATGCTAATGTTGGATTGAAGAATCACCATATTCCAAAAATCGATATGAGGAAGTTTGATGGCAAGGATCCCGCCACATGGATATTACAGATGGAGCAATTCTTCGATCTCAATAATGTGCAAAACACACAAAAGGTACGTATGGCAACTATATATTTGGAACCAAATCAGTTTGTATGGTATCAATGGCTTTGTTCTCGTAAACAATTTATCACTTGGGCAATTTTTACGGAAGAATTGATAGCACATTATGAGGATACAAAAAGCAACACTTTTTTTAGCCAATTGATAAGTCTCAAACAAAAGGGTTCAATAATGGAGCACATTGAGGAGTTCCAAAAATTGAACATAAGGGTAAAAGATATTCCAGAGGAGCATAGGATTGATGTGTTCATAGGGTCTTTAAAGGATAATATCCAACATGATGTTCGCCTTTGGGAACCTGATTCATTAGAGAAGGCATTCAGGTTAGCAAGAAAAATGGAAAGCAAAATTATGGCAACTAGAAAGCATACCACTCACAACTATAAAGACGGAAGTGTTGTTGCCCCTAGTCTTCCACAACCTACAAGGTTGACACCACAACAATTGGAAGAAAAAAGAGCAAAAGGGCTTTGTTACAGTTGTGATAGCAAATACACAAAAGGTCATAAGTGTGCTGAGAAGAAATTATTCTACATAGATTGTGAAGAGGAAGAAGAAAAGGAGCAAGAAAGGTCAAAAGAAGAGGATATATTCCAGGAACAAAGCCTAGATGAAGAACAAATAAATCCGACCATATCTTGTAATGCATTGGCGGGAATTACCACTCCTCAAACCATCAAGATAGAAGGACAAATCAAGAAGAAAAAGGTAATAGTGTTGATTGATTCAGGAAGCACCCACAATTTTATTCATTGTAGGGTAGCAAAAGAATTGAATTGCTTCCTATATCCAGCACCAGAGTGTCAAGTGATGATTGCAAATGGAGGAACAATAAATTTCTTGGAAAGTGCCATAATATCAAGCTATCCATGGGAGAATATGTATTGACTAGCCCAATGCTTTCCATTCCAATGGGAGGTGCTGATGTTGTACTAGGAGTCCAATGGCTACAATCCTTGGGTACAATAGCTTTTAATTTTCAAGAACTTTTCATCAAATTTTCTACAGAAGGAAAGGAAGTTGAATTAAGGGGTATTGCAGGGAAACCAGGAAAGATAATCAGCTCTAATGGCATGACAAAGCTTCTAAAAAAGGAGCAAAGAGGTGTAATTGCACAATTATGTTCGCTAGATGTTTCCACATTGGAATCATCTATTTCTCCAGATCTCCAAAAAGTCCTGGACAATCATTCCAAGGTATTTGAGACTCCCAAAGGTCTCCCACCTATGCGTGATCATGATCATGCTATTCATCTGATTCCAGGAAGTGTTCCTCCAAACATCAGGCCGTACAGATATCCCTATGTCCAAAAAAGTGAAATTGAACGTATGGTTGCAGAAATGCTAGAGGCTGGTATAATTCAACCGAGTCAAAGTTCTTTCTCAGCTCCAGTAGTATTGGTGCACAAGAAGGATGGATCATGGCGCATGTGTCCGGATTATAGGGAGCTCAACAAGCTCACTATTAAAGATAAGTTCCCCATTCCTGTCATTGATGAATTACTGGATGAATTGCATGGATCAATTTACTTCACCAAGTTGGATCTTCGTTCGGGATATCATCAAATCAGAATGAAGATTGAAGACATTCCGAAAACGGCATTTAGAACTCATGAGGGTCATTATGAATTTTTGGTCATGCCTTTTGGCCTTACCAATGCACCTTCAACATTTCAAGGTTTGATGAATTCAATTTTCAAACCATTCCTTAGAAAATTTGTGTTAGTATTTTTTGATGATATACTAATCTACAGCAAGTCTTGGAAGGATCATGTTGAACATGTTGACAGGGTGCTACAACTATTGGAGGAGAAACAATTATATGCAAAAAGATCCAAATGTTTCTTTGGAGTCCAGGAGGTGGAATATTTGGGTCATATTGTATCTCATGAAGGAGTTAAGGTAGACCCTAGCAAAATTAAAGCCATTAAGGAATGGAAAATCCCCACATCCATAAAGCATCTGCGAGGATTTCTTGGGTTGACAGGGTATTATCGCAAGTTTGTTAAGAATTATGGGAGAATAGCAGCACCTCTAACAACATTATTGAAGAAAGATTCATTTTCATGGACTCCAAAAGCAACAAAGGCCTTTGAACATCTTAAAGAGGCAATGTGCCAAGCACCGGTCTTAGCTACACCAGACTTCACAAAAACCTTTATTGTGGAATGTGATGCTTCAGGAAATGGAATTGGTGCTGTTCTAATGCAAGATGAAAGACCCATTGCTTTTGAAAGTCGTCCAATCAAGGGAAAGTTTTTAAGCAAAGCTATTTATGAGAAGGAAATGTTGGCAATACTCCATGCACTTAAGAAATGGCGACCCTACCTAATGGGAAGACACTTCAAGGTAAAAATGGATCATGATAGCCTTAAATACTTTTTAGAACAAAGATTATCCTCTGAAGAGCAACAAAAGTGGGTCACAAAGATGTTGGGTTATGACTTTGAAATCATCTACAAAAAAGGGAAGCAAAATGTGGTGGCAGATGCACTCTCAAGAAAGGATGAGGATGTGGAAGCATTGTTGTGTGCCATTTCTATTATCCAACCAGATTGGATAAACGAAGCAAGGGAGGAATGGAAGAATGACGAAGAAGTGTGGGCACTTATTCGAAAGCTACAACAAGATTCCAGTACTTCTGATACATTTAGCTGGCAAAATGATTTGTTATGGTACAAAGATCGCTTATACCTCTGTAAGAATTCCCAGCTAAAACAAAAGATTCTTATGGAATTGCACACTTCTCCCTTAGGAGGGCACTCAGGATTTTTAAAAACTTACCACAGGGTTAAGAAGGAATTTTTTTGGGATGGCCTTAAATCAGATATTCAAAAGTTTGTGGCGGAATGTTTGGTTTGCCAACAAAATAAAGTTGAAACAATTAAGACACCGGGTCTATTACAACCTTTATCCATTCCAAGCCAACGTTGGGAGGAGGTTTCAATGGATTTTATCACAGGTTTACCCAAGTCTGAGGGAAAGAGTGTCATCATGGTGGTAGTTGACAGACTTACCAAGTATGCACACTTTTGTGCATTATCACATCCATTTAAAGCCAGTACAGTTTCTACTGCATTTATGGAAACAGTTCAAAAGCTACATGGAAACCCAAAGATTATTGTAAGTGACAGAGATCCCATTTTCACTGGAAATTTTTGGACAGAATTATTTTCTTGTCTTGGTACTCAGTTAGCTCATAGCTCATCTTATCATCCTCAATCTGATGGGCAAACTGAGATAGTAAACAAATGTTTGGAAGGATATCTTCGTTGCTTTGTATCTGATAAACAGACACAATGGGTCAAATGGTTGCCTCTGGCTGAATGGTGGTATAACACTTCCTTCCATACAGCAACAAAAATGACCCCATTTATGGCACTTTATGGGTATCAACCACCATCCATCACATCATATTTAAGAGAAAATTCTAAGGTTCAGGCAGTGGAACATCACATCGAACATCAACAACAAGTCCTCCAACTCTTAAAGGATAACCTCGTGTTGGCACAAAATAGAATGAAACAACAGGCAGATCAACATCGCAGTGAAAGAAGTTTTGATGTAGGTGATTGGGTATTCCTACGGCTACAACCATATAAGAAAATGTCCCTAAAGCAAGCTAAGAAGGATAATAAATTATCACCAAAGTATTATGGTCCATACAAGGTGTTGGAAAAGATTGGTACTATGGCATACAAATTGGAGCTTCCTGCAGCTTCTCGATTGCACCCAGTTTTCCATGTTTCATGTTTAAAGAAGGTTATAGGCGACAAGCTCCCAATTCAAACAATATTGCCAAAACTTGACGAGGAAGGAAAAATTATATTGGAACCGGAAGCAGTCACAGAAACAAGAACTCGAC
Source organism: Pinus tabuliformis (assembly GCA_031772625.1). NCBI lineage: Eukaryota > Viridiplantae > Streptophyta > Pinopsida > Pinales > Pinaceae > Pinus > Pinus tabuliformis. The sequence continues at coordinate 850,957,573 of CM062820.1, read as the reverse complement.
AGCTACGAAATCGATCAATTTCAGAGTATCTTATCAAGTGGAAGAACTTATCCGCTGAAGATTCCACATGGGAGGATGAGAATTTTATGCAGAAGTATCCAGAATTACTCAAGCGTTGAGGACAACACTTTTTTGAAGGAGAGGGGCATGTTGGGTCCCTATAATACTAATGATTAACCCATTACTATTATAGTTATACCCCTTATTTATATTGTTGTGACCCTATTACCCCCATATTGTTATTTTTGTGCCCCATAGAATCCCTCTATTGTTATTTTTGTGGCTTTATATTATTATTGTTAGGTCAGCTAGATTATATTGTGACTCCTTAGACTCCTATATATAGAAAGTAGGTTTTGTCATTTGAATCATCAAAGAATTGTTCATTTATGTAATGTAAAGGAGGTTGCCCCCTCGAAGAGGCTGAATTCTAAGGCGTTGATCTATCTTTACTATCTTTTCTTGAGCTGGTTTCATAACAGAGGTGAAGAGGGCTTTCATGCTGGGAGGATGATGCTAGATCAGATAGCCTAGTTGTAGTCCTCTATTCTACTACTTCTATCAATAAAGCTATTTGAGTTTTCCTCCATATGCTTGTATGTCTTTGAATCTTGTATTTGTATATGCATCTATATGGTTAATGTACATCTGATCCTACATTATTTGTGGTTATAGATCTTTATGCTTTGATGGTATTTTGTTGCTTTGACTCTACAGGTGTTCTTTGAAGCAGGACAAGTGAGAAAGTAGTGGTGAAAGCTCTATCAAGGGAGAGAGGAAGCAAGCAAGGAGACTAGCGAAAGACTGAGGTTGGTACTCTCTGCTTCTCTTTCATCTATCTCTCATAAAGGAAAACACAAGTAACTTTAGTTTGTTTGTTTCTAAGATAGCTACCAGTCTTAGTGGGACTAGTAGCTCTGAATGGACACTATTTTTCCCTTCAGATGTAAATTAACCATATAAATGCATATACAAATACAAGATTGAGAGATATACAAGCATATGGAGGAAAAATCAAATATCTTTATTGATAGAAGTGGTAGAAGAGAGGATTACAACCAAGCTATCTAATCCAGCATCATCCTCCTAGCATGAAAGCCCTCTTCACGTCATACAAAGCAAGATCACCCAACAATGTCTTCAAAGAGAAACCAACAGCACTTCCTTGCAAATTACCAAATTCCAGCCTCTGGATCTCTTGGATGAGGGATCCATATATAGATGTTTACAGGAGATTGATTCAACTTCTGGGATTTTGATTAGTGTCATTTCATTGATATTTCTTGGTTCCACTTGGATATTTCAGATCTCTTACTCATCCGTGGGTGAATTCAGAGAGGCAAGTGTCATATGAGCAGTTTCTAGAAGATTCTATGGGTTTCCACCTAGCACACTGCTTCCGCCATTTGTCTGCTCTCACTCATCGCACCCTACAAAAGGGCTTTCTAGTATGCATCACATCCCCAGTGTGTAATAGGTGAGATGCATCGCACCCTATGCATGGAGCAGTCTGTATGGTCCAGTTTTGACTAGTTCTGAGTAGTTTTTCATGGAGAACTTCTAGGAGATGATGTAATCAGCTGGCCTTGTTACTTTAGGGTATGAAACAACACTTTTAGGGGTTTAGAATCCCTTGGTTTATGGACATATGTGATTCGGGTTTCAGTGCCCAAATATGTCTATAACAGTATTTTGTTATCGGAAAAACTAGTGTCCATTTAGAGCTGCTAGTCCCACTAAGATGGGTAGCTATCGTAGAAACAAACAAACAAAAGTCAGCTGTGTTTTGATTTATGAGAGATAGATGAGAGAGAAGCAGAGAGTACCAACCTTAGTCTTTCGCTAGTCTCCTTGCTCGTTTCCTCTCTCCCTTGATAGACCATTCGCCACTCCTTTCTCACTTGTCCCACTTTAAAGAACACCTGTAGAGTCAAGGCAGCAAAATACCATCGAAGTATAGAGATCTATAACCATAAACAATGTAGGATCAGACATACATTAACCATATAAATGCATATACAAATACAAGATTCAGAGATATACAAGCATATGGAGGAAAACTCAAATATTATTATTGATAGAAGTAGTAGAAGAGAGGATTACAACCAAGCTGTCTAATCCAACATCATCCTCCCAGCATGAAAGCCCTCTTCCCCTCATACAAAGCAAGATCACCCAACAATTTCTTCAAAGAGAAACCAAAAGCACTTCCTTGCAAATTACAAAATTCCAGCCTCTGGATCTCTTGGGTGAGGGATCCATATATAGATGTTTACAGGAGAGTGAGTCAACTTCTGGGATTTTGATTAGTGTCATTTCATTGATAGTTCTTGGTTCCACTTGGAGATTTCAGATCTCTTACTCATCCCTGGGCGAATTCAGAGAGGAAAGTGTCATATGAGCATTTTCTAGATGATTCTCTGGGTTTCCACCTAGCATACTGCTTTTGCCATTTGTCTGCTCTCGCTCATTGCACCCTACAGAAGGGCTTTCTAGTATGCATCACACCTCCCGTGTGTAATAGGTGAGATGCATCGCACCCTATGCATGGAGCAGTATATATGGTCTAGTTTTGACCAGTTCTGAGTAGTTTTTCATGGAGAACTTCTGGGAGATGATGTAATCAGCTGACCTTGTTCCTTTAGGGTATGAAACAACACTTTTATGGGTTTAAAAGCCCTTGGTTTATGGACATATGTGATGCCCAAATATTTCTATAACAGTTGCCCCCTAAAGAATGATGTTGTAAATCTTTTGATGTCGGGTGAAATGCTTTATAATGAGGATGCAAGGTTTTTCGAACTGGAAGGTGACCTGTAATAAGATACAATACAATACATTATCTTCACAACATTTTCATGATCTAGCTGAGGCGGGTATTCCCATGCTCAGCTTTATAAATTCATATTCATGTACATATGACAGACAATTGTCTGTGTGGCAGACTGATGATTCTGATAGAGCCATCATCCATTAGTTTGGATGATTATCTGTGCAGCTGTGATGTACATTTCATGTCTTTATTTTCCTAAAGATATCGCAGCCCGGATGGATGAAACTAGATCTGGGGTATTCAAACTCATTCAATCTTTGCCCGAAGTACAAGTCGATCCATGTGAAAAGATGTTCTGATGTTAAATATGGAAAGACATCACCTGATTACCAGCCAATGATGTAAGCTGTTAACAGGTGCGAGAGGAATCACCGATAATGATGATGACCCTCAAGGTACTGTAGTACAATTCATGTGGTGTGAATACATGGGCTGATGTCGAACACCATGTAAAATCTTTCAGTTGAAGGCCATTGATGTAAACCTGTCGCCGGAAGTGAGAAACTTTCCATTGAGGAATGCAGGCTTCAAAGTACTGAAAGGGTTGTCCCTAAGTCAACTTCTTAGATAATGAGCTGATGTCGACAAGAAGTGACCCATCGTAAGAGGGCCTTAATGAATCCCACATCTACGACACGGAACGGAGTAAATGATTTTGTTGAGGTGAAAACGATCTGATGATACAAGGTTCAGGGCGGCGGTCATGAAAAATGGAGAGTGAAGGTATTGCAACGGATGAGATTTTAGCTAGGTTGGTGAATTCTCTGAGCAACTTCTCTTGAACATATCGGCGAAACTGAAATGGATTGGTAGCGTTAACCCAAAAAATGGATGGTACGATGGACCAATGGTGATATGACCAGTGAACAGAATAACCCAACCTGACTCAATCATGGTAACAGAGTGAAAGTGTCATGTTTAAGAGCGACCTGCTACCAATGAAGCTATTCAAGTTTTCTTCCCTTTTCCCCAGTCATTGCTGACCAGTACCTCTTTATTTTTGTCAAGCTTGAGGAGGATAACATATGCTTATTCTATAATTTTCCCTTCGAGCAAACCTGTCGCTATGTTTTAATGAGCTTAGTGATAGTGAAACTTGTTCTTTTCTGCATGGACAAGTTTGTCGCTATTGTTTTAACGAGTTTAACGACAAAGATAACTCGGTCCTTTTCAATTTTAGAGAGTCTAAAAGGGACGGAAAGGAAACTCTAGTGGTCCTTTTTCATAATGTAATCCCTTAAGTCCGAAAAAGTGTAAAATAATACGAAAGGGATGACTTTTCGATAGTTTTAACGAGCTGAACAAGACAAGCGCTTGATATTTTTGTGTAATAATCCCTCATGTCCAAAAAGATTAAAATATAGAGGATGGATGGCACTTCCAATCGCTTTAACAAGCTGGAGAGGACAATTGCTCGGAAATATTTTCATATTTTGCGAGTCAGATGAAAAGATCTTAAAGGAGACTCATTTTTTGAGGAACGGGTGATATTTTTGGATAGCAACTAGTTCCAGGTGAGGTTTGGAACTTTTTCAATCACAGCAGTGTAAAGAAGGTGGCTAATAGAATCACTCGTCGCTGTTGTTCCCAAAAAGGGGTAAACAATCAAATAGAGGCGTATGATCAGCTAAAAAAGAGTGGAGGTGATGGTAAGAACACGACCAAGGTTCAAAAGCTGATAATTATGCGATCGCAATGGCTATTTACCGAAGGTGGGTTCATTTTTTAATGAGCTTGAACTCTGGGGGAACATATGCTCATTGCTAGATTTATTTTTTAACGAGCTTGAACTTCACGTAAAACTGCTCATGGCTCGGTTTATTTTTTAACGAGCTTGAACTTTGCGTAAAACTACTCGTGTTTCCTTTTTATGTAAGCTAGGAATGACCAAAATATAAAGCTATAAAGCTAAAAACACTAAATTGGTCGTTTTTGCTTGCATAAAAAGGTTTACATGCCCCCATCATGAAAAAGTTGTTAGTAAACATATGAAAACTTACTTTGGTTAAGCAGGATGATTTTCTGTCAATACTTAGACAGAACACTTCCTGCACTTTGTCCGCCAACTAGACAAAGGTGAAAGGTCACCCAAACCGATCACATAATTTACAGGGAAACTTACCTCTATAGCTGGGTTTTTCGACAAAATAGACAAGGGTGCATGCCCCCTAAACTTCGTTACATTCACCAGACTACTCGCAGTAATTAGGTGGATGGAATGAAGGTTCCTTTACAAGATCAAGTGAAAGACTTGACTTGGAACTTTTCTCAGCCTTGTTTCATTTTTTAATGAGCTTGACACAAGACAAGGACTTTGTTGATGCCCCCTCATCAATGATTGTTCGATGAACAATTTTGTTGAGGACTTTTACCTGTATGAGGAAAGGGAGCTGGGTTGGTAACTGAGGTTTGTATCCTTTATGATTAAAGGCCACTAGATTGGAATCCGCTGGATCAATCCCACCTATCACTGATAACAAAGCCTGCTTTTGGGAGGGGCAATTTTGCAGTACTTCAAGTGTCGACATAGCAGATGGTGATTGGGCCAGATCCTCCACTATATTATAATTCTGTGCTGCTCGAGCATGAGGATTAAACATCAATTTATGTACTACTCCCTTAGGTGGTTTTATTGTTAATTCAGGAATGATTGGTGGAACAACTTCTAATGAAGTTGTTGTCGAACTACCGGGTTGATCTGTAGCCTTACCGTTCGACGACTGTGGATTTCCATAATCTTTATTCCTTGTTGATATCAAAGCATAATTTTGTTGTTTTGAGATGGATAACATAAGCAGTTGGGATGGGGAAGCATGATCACTAGCAACCAAGTTTATTTCTGGGTTCGGAAACGGATTAGTCAACACTGCTGGGGTATTTGAAGTTTTTAAAAATTTCATAACCTTAGCTTTATGTGGACAATCTTTCATGAAATGCTCATTGTCACATATGTAACATGGATAACGAGGTTTCTTTTGCCCAATAGGGTTTTCAGAAGATCTTTTAGGAGTTGAATTATCCTATTTCTTCTTATTATTTTTCCCTTTCTTCTTGCCCCATAGTTGCTTTGGACTTTTTCCCTTGTCAGTTGGCACGACATTAACCTCCGAGGTGAGAGGTTCTTCATCTTCTTTTTTACTAGAAACCGTACGGGCTTTCTTAGATGTAGCCTTTGCAGTTTTCATGCTTGTCGTACCTATCATGCCATCCCCAGCAGAGTCACCATTTTGTTATCGGGAAAACTAGTTTCCATTCAAAACTGCTAGTCCCACTAAGACGGGTAGCTATCTTAGAAACAAACAAACTAAATTCACTTGTGTTTTCCTTTATGAGAGATAGATGAGAGAGAAGCAGAGAGTACCAACCTTAGTCTTTCGCTAGTCTCCTTGCTCGTTTCCTCTCTCCCTTGATAGAGCTTTCGCCACTCCTTTCTCACTTGTCCCGCTTCAAAGAACACCTGTAGAGTCAAGGTAGAAAAATACCATCAAAGCATAGAGATCTATAACCATAAACAATGTAGGATAAGATGTACATTAACCATATAAATGCATATACCAATACAAGATTCAGAGATATACAAGCATATGGAGGAAAACTCAAAAATCTTTATTGATAGAAGTAGTAGAAGAGAGGATTACAACCAAGCTGTGGGGACTAGCAGCCCCAGTGGAGTCACCATTTTGTTATCGGGAAAACTAGTGTCCATGTTGGACACCTAATCCTAAAGGGTTAGTGTGGAAGCCGAAAAGACTAAGCAGTCCAAGAGACCTTGGGATCTGAAACCCAAGAGTCACAACATTGTATTATAAATGTACATCTCCTGTTAATAAAAAAATGTACTGAATGATTTTTCTTTCCTATTCTATGTTTCCATGTGTGTTTAACATGGTATCGGAGCCACTTGTTTTTCTGTGGCCTATTATGTGCATGTCAGTCCTGCACCTCTGCCCATAATTCTGTGTCTGAGCTGCCTTGAATAGCGCTGATGTGGTCTTCATTATCTCTGTCACTGTGTACGTTTTTTGCTGGTAACGCTATCTCAGACTGACCACACTATTTCATAAATGGTTGAATTCTCCATATGTTGGCTTCATTGTAATAAATGTGAGACTGTGTGCTGTCTGCATTCTGTCCCTGAGGAGTCAGTCCACTGCCCCTCCACAATCGCTACCCATTAAACGCTGCCCTCTCTCACGCTGCTGACCTGATTCGAAACGCTCCTTGTAACTGCTCATAGCCCATACCTGCCTCTGCAATCCAATCCTGCCGCATAATTTCAGCCCCCGAAACGCTCCTTGTAACTGCTCATAGCCCATACCTGCCTCTGCAAATTCAGAAAAATCGGGCCGACTATGTCCAGAATTCATTGCCTGCTTCTCAACTCCATAAAAATCAACCATCTCTTGTCCAAGTTCATGCATTCTTTCTGAATCGACAGGCATTTTCTTTCCTGTGTTATCACTATCAGTTATAAACAGAGAATTATTTCCGCCTTCTTCGGTTGAAAATGAAGAATGGACTTGTTGATCCTGACTATTTACACTAGTATTTACTCTCTGAGCGGATTTTGCTCCACCGTTCTTGCTCACGCAACTCTGCAACTCAGGCGTTAAAGATTCGGGTGAAGCTTTGTAAATTAGTGTGTTCGTTCTGATTTATTTGCTTGTTTTTCAATCTGATTGCTAAGGAGAAACGAAAATGTGTTCGATATGAAGAAAAGGGAAGGGTTCCGGTGGCAAATTTCGAGGTTTTGCTTAAATCTGGAGGCTGAATTTGACAGAGATTTTTATCAGTCATCCGCTTTTGTGCACGGTGGTGAATGGGCTTAAAGCTGGAGAAGTTGTTAAATTTTGATAAACATTCGTGAGAATTGGTGGAATTTGGTCCCTGCTTTGGTTTCTTTAATTAAAAAAAAAAAAAAAAATGGGGAGCGACGCAGTCTCTGCATTCTTGACACGATACTGCTTGCGTTTCTTTTGAAAGAGAGTCTTTATTCATTAAGAACGGTCTCTCTGCTGTTTACATTACGCCCAGCCAGCAGCGATGCGGTTGCTTATTATCTCCGCCATTACCAAACAGGCTTGCCCGTTCATCAAATCCTAGGAATTTCTCTGCACTGATTTGTGGGAAGTGCATGCCACATTCCTGCCACTGACTTGGACGACGTCGTGCCGTGTTGTCGCAGAAGTCTGATGATGCCACCGACAGGTAGCAAAAGAAAGCCGAAGAGGAGATCCACAAAGTCCTTTCCTGCTTCTGCATAGAGAACCCGTCGATTTTTCTTGTTTATAAGAAGCCTTACATCCATTATGCAATCAGCACTACTGCCGTCTTAAGAGGGTTGGAAAACAGTCTGCGTAAGTAATTCTCGTCTTTCTTAATGATTCCACCTGGTTCACTCTTGTCCACGCATACAGTCCAGCACATATAAAAATGAACACGGCACTTATGATATTTCCAAAGGCCTAAATATTGCCATGAGGACTAGATGTACTCCGGCAAGTAGTTAGTTAGTTGGAATGTACTCCGTGCAGAGGCAAGTAGAACACACCACCACGTCATTGATATGATGTCCGCACTCGCAATAGAAAGGACCGGCAAAGTGGCTAGATAGTGACTCGGATCATTATTTGTAGCTGTGTATGGTTATTTTATCCGACTGACCTGTGATTAGGTATTTTTCTATCTTAAATTTTGAGGCTTGTCAAACAGTGAATCCACGAATTGCATTGAAACAATAAAGTGACGGACAATGATTCGAATCACCCCAGCTCCTCGTATTTCATGGTGAATCGCCTACAAAGCTCGGGCTCAGAATCGTCAAATTGCCTTGAAATTAAAGCTCGGCATTTTGAATCCGGTTATCTCTTCGGCAAGGTGACCTAAGTGTTTCTTCTCAGACAAATCTCATTTGATTTGAAGATCGTATTGCGTAATTGTGAATTATGTTTAATTATTTTGGATTCGTAATCAAGCGACCCCTATTCCTGGGTTGCATGGTTCATATGGTCATATGCATGTGGAGCTTGAACTCATTGGAATACTAAACAATGAAGTACTTCTGTGATACACTGAGTGTAAAGAAGGTGCATTAGTGTGTTTTAAAACGATGTTCATGTTTTGTTGAAGTTTGGAATGTGTGGGAATGCCTCCATCTTTGTGTGCGCTTGCGATGAATGGAGAAGCATCGAAAGGGTCGTTCTAATGAAGAGCCATTTTTTACTGTATTGAAACGATCATTTGGTTGGTTGTTGTATTGAAAGGAGAGTTTGGTTGCAGCATTGAATTCTGTGCGTTGAATGGCCCGTATTTTGTCATATGTTGGTCTTCCTCCAGTGTTTAACACAGTTATCTAGTTACTTAATATATTGTTGCTGGCTGTTGGTATTCTGGGTCAATTTCTACCATACCAGAATGAGTTTGTCACAATTTGGATGCCATTTAGAGACTATTTGTGTGGCTGTATATTCTTCTCATTAGCTGATACTAAAGTGTTGATATACGTTGAAGAGTGAAGGAGTATTTGAAGGATCCAAACAAGTTTGCAGCTGCTGCTGCCCCAATTGTGGCATTGTATTTAAAACTCATTATAGTGCATTGATTCCTTGATTCCACTGCTACATAAAGATTTTGGTGAACTAATTGTAATCTTTTATATTTCACATTGATCATTTGCTAACATCTATAAAGGATATTGTTGTGCACTGTGAGTAGATATTACTTTTCTGCATTGAGTAGTAGTTGTGATCAGTTTTTTAAGGTGTAAATCAGACATTGAAGGAAAAATGGCCAGAACTAGTGAAGTATTGCAGTTCCTTAAAACTCTGATATTATCTACTGTTGATGACACATTACAAATCAGCAAAGGATCTCTCTCAGAAATTCAGACATGTTTACAAAATGCACAGGAAAAGATCGATTTTTTGCAGCTTGAATCACAACTACAGCAAGAAGAGCTACATCAAAATAGACACCATTCTGAACCTGTTTTTCTTCAGAACATTGAGACAACCACCCATCAGCAGCATGTTAATAATGGTACAGTTCATTCAAATAAAGCAGCAGTTGTACATGCAAATCCAGAAACTCAGTCTGCACTTCCCAAGCCCATCATCAGACCTTGGGAACAGCTTGTCCACAACAAGCATAGAACTGGTCTTGGATATGACAAGGACTTGTCCTTTCATATTCCAGACTATGCCAAGCCCATTCAGTTTCAGAGTGCTGGATTCATTTATGACAGTTCACCTGCTCCTTATGACAGTTCAGTTTCAGCTGTTCCAGATTCTACTCCTCTTCCACCGCAGCAACAACAACAACAGATTGTAAAATGCCAACACTGTGACCGAGTTGGCCATTTGAAAGATCACTATTTTGATCTTCATCCATGTAAGCACTGTCATAAAACCAGCCATTCTTCACACAGATGCTTCAAAAACAAACGTCCTGCAAGAACAAAGATTCATCTTGGATGGATCGCTTCTTGGCAATGGGCATCAACAGCCAAGAAGATATTCCAAACACATGTCAGAACTTGTTCCAGAGTATTGAACAGTCTTGCAGTTGAGTTTTCTCCATCTTCTCACCTTGTACCTGACAAGGGGGAAAATGATGGTCATCTACAAGCTTCAAAGCCACATCAAGCGAGCCTCAGCCACAACCTGCCACACCAGTTTCAGAGTTGTAGCCAGAGACAAAGATGCCTAAACATGCCTTCAGTTGGCAATCTGGGACACTTCCTCTAGCAGAAGACTTCAGCTTCTTGCCAGTTTTGGAAGCATTACTGGAACAAAATTGAGAACACTTCCTCTAGCAGAAGACTCCAGCTTCTTGCCAGTTTTGGAAGAGTTCAAGGAATTGCATTAAGCATTCCAGAGTTGTTGGTTATCCTTAAACCATCACAGGTTGAGACTTCCCTCTTCAGGTTGAAGTTTTACCTTTTATGTGGGGTGAGACCTCCCTTTTATGGTTGAAGGTTTCCCTCTTTAAAACAATAGGATCACTTCCTCTAGCAGAAAACTTCAGTTTCTTGCCAGTTTTGGAAGAGTTCCGGGAACTGCACTAAGCGTTCCAGTGTTGGTGGTCATCCTTAAACCACCGCCCTTTTTACCAACATTTCATAGAGCACATTCAACCTAGTGCTGCCATGCATCTTTTGCACATTTTGTATTACAGCTCTCTTCTTGGACTCATACATAACCCTTCGGATTAAGGGGGGGAATGTTGGACACCTAATCCTAAAGGGTTAGTGTGGAAGCCGAAAAGACTAAGCAGTCCAAGAGACCTTGGGATCTGAAACCCAAGAGTCACAACATTGTATTATAAATGCACATCTCCTGTTAATAAAAAAATGTACTGAATGATTTATCTTTCCTATTCTATGTTTCCATGTGTGTTTAATAGTCCATTCAGAGTTGCTAGTCCCACTAAGATGGGTAGCTATCTTAAAAACAAACAAACTAAAGTCACTTGTGTTTTCCTTTATGAGAGATAGATGAGAGAGAAGCAGAGGACACCAACCTCAGTCTTTCGCTAGTCTCCTTGCTCGTTTCCTCTCTCCCTTGATAGAGCTTTCGCCACTCCTTTCTCACTTGTCCCACTTCAAAGAACACCTGTAGAGTCAAGGAAACAAAATACCATCAAAGCATAGAGATCTATAACCATAAACAATGTAGGATCAGATGTACATTAACCATATAGATGCATATACAAATACAAGATTTAGAGATATACAAGCACATGGAGGAAAACTCAAATAGCTTTATTGATAGAAGTAGTAGAAGAGAGGATTACAACCAATCTGTCTGATCCAACATCATCCTCCCAGCATGAAATCCCTCTTCACCTCATACAAAGCAAGATCACCCAACAATGTCTTCAAAGAGAAACCAACAACGCTTCCTTGCAAATTACAAAATTCTAGCCTATGGATCTCTTAGATGAGGGATCCATATATAGATGTTTACAGGAGAGTGAGTTAGCTTCAGGGATTTTGACTAGTGTCATTTCACTGATAGTTCTTGGTTCCACTTGGAGATTTCAGATCTCTTACTCATCCCTGGGCGAATTCAGAGAGGCAAGTGTCATATGAGCAGTTTCTAGAAGATTCTATGGGTTTCCACCTAGCACACTGCTTCTGCCATTTGTCTGCTCTCGCTCATTGCACCCTATAGAAGGGCTTTCTAGTATGCATCGCACCTCCCGTGTGTAATAGGTGAGATGCATCGAGCAGTCTGTATGGTCTAGTTTTGACCAGTTCTGAGTAGTTTTTCATTGAGAACTTATGGAAGATGATGTAATCAGCTGACCTTGTTCCTTTAGGGTATGAAACAACACTTTTAGGGGTTTATAATCCCTTGGTTTATGTACATATGTGATGCCCAAATATGTCTATAATAGTTTCCCCCTAAAGCATGAGGTCGTAAATCTTTTGATGTCCGGTGAAATGCTTTATAATGAGGATCCGAGGTTTTTTGAATTGGAAGGTGACCTATAATAAGATACAATACAATACATTATCTTCATAAAATTTTCATGATATAGCTGAGGTGGGCATTCCCATGCTCAGCTTTATAAATTCATATTCATGTACATAAGACAGACAATCGTCTGTGTGGCAGACTGATGATTTTGGTAGAGCCATCATCCTTTAGTTTGGATGATTATCTGTGCAGCTGTGATGTACATTTGATGTCTTTATTTTCCTGAATATATCATAGCCAATATGGATGAAACTAGATCCAGGGTCTTCAAACTCATTCAATCTTTGCTCGAAGCACAAGTTGATCCATGTGAAAAGATGTTCTGATGTCAAACATGGAAAGACATCGCCTGATTACCAGCCAATGATGTAAGTTGTTAACAGGTGCGAGAGGAATCACCGATAATGATGATGACCCTCAAGGTACTGTAGTACAATTCACGTGGTGTGAATACATGAGCTGATGTCGAACACCACGTAAAATCTTTCGGTCGAAGGCCATTGATGTAAACCTGTCGCCGGAAGTGAGAAACTTGCCATTGAGGCATGCAAGCTTCAAAGTACTGAAAGGGTTGTCCCTAAGTCAACTTCTTGGATAATGAGCTGATGTTGACAAGAAGTGACCCATCATAGGAGGGCCTTAATGAATCCCACATCTACGACATGGAACGGAGCAAATGATTTTGTGGAGGTGAAAACGATCTGATGATACAAGGTTCAGGGTGGCAGTCATGAAAAATGGAGAGTGAAGGTATTGTAGTGGATGAGATGTTAGCTAGGTTATCGGGAAAACTAGTGTCCATTTAGAGCTTCTAGTCCCACTAAGACGGGTAGCTATCTTAGAAACAAACTAACTAAAGTTACTTTTGCTTTCCTTTATGAGAGATAGATGAAAGAGAAGCAAAGAGTACCAACCTTAGTCTTTCGCTAGTCTCCTTTCTTGTTTCCTTTCTCCCTTGATAGAGCTTTCAACACTCCTTTCTCACGTGTCCCACTTCAAAGAACACCTTTATAGTCAAAGCAGCAAAATACCATCAAAGCATAGAGATCTATAACCATAAATAATGTAGGATCAGATGTACATTAACCATATAGATGCATATACAAATACAAGATTCAGAGATATACAAGCATATGGAGGAAAACTCAAATAGCTTTATTGATAGAAGTAGTAGAAGAGAGGATTATAACTAGGCTATCTGATCTAGCATCATCCTCCCACCATGAAAGCCCTCTTCACCTCATACAAAGCAAGATCACCCAACAATGTCTTCAAAGAGAAACCAACAGCACTTCCTTGCAAATTACCAAATTCCAGCCTTTGGATCTCTTGGATGAGGGATCCATATATAGATGTTTACAAGAGAGTGAGTTAGCTTTTGGGATTTTGATTAGTGTCATTTCACTGATAGTTCTTGGTTCCACTTGGAGATTTCAGATCTCTTACTCATCCTTGTGCAAATTTAGAGAGGCAATTTTCATATGAGCAGTTTCTAGAAGATTCTCTGAGTTTCCACCTAGCACACTGCTTCTGCCATTTGTTTGCTCTCACTCATCACACCCTACAGAAGGGCTTTCCAATATGCATTGCACCTCCCATGTGTAATAGGTGAGATGCATCGCACCCTATGCATGGCGTAGTCTGTATGGTCCAGTTTTGACCAATTATAAGTAGTTTTTTCATGGATAACTTCTGGGAGATGATGTAATCAGCTGAACTTGTTCCTTTAGGGTATGAAACAACACTTTTCGAGGTTTAGAATCCCTTGGTTTATGGACATATGTGATGCCAAAATATGTCTATAACAGTTTCCCCCTAAAGCATGAGGTCATAAATCTTTTGATGTTGGGTGAAATGCTTTATAATGAGGATCCGAGGTTTTTCGAACTGGAAGGTGACTTGTAATAAGATACAATACAATACATTATCTTCAAAACATTTTCATGATCTAGCTGAGGCGGGCATTCCCATGCTCAACTTTATAAATTCATATTCATGTACATAATACAGACAATCGTCTGTGTGGTAGACTGATGATTCTGGTAGAGACATCATCCTTTAGTTTGGATGATTATCTGTGCAGCTGTGATGTACATTTCATCTCTTTATTTTCCTAAATATATCGTAGCCTAGATGGATGAAACTAGATCCGGGATCTTCAAACTCTTTCAATATTCACCCGAAGTACAAGTCGATCCATGTGAAAAGATGTTCTAATGTCGAACATGGAACGACATCACCTGATTACCAGCCAATGATGTAAGTTGTTAACAAGCGTGAGAGGAATCACTGATAATGATGATGACCCTCAAGGTATTGCAGTACAATTCACGTGGTGTGAATACATGAGCTAATGTCAAACACCACATAAAATCTTTCAGCCGAAGGTCACTGATGTAAACCTGTCTCCGGAAGTGAGAGACTTTTCATTGAGACATGCAAGCTTCAAAGTACTGAAAGGGTTGTCCCTAAGTCAACTTCTTGGATAATGTGCTAATGTCGACAAGAAGTGACCTGTCATAGGAGGGCCTTAATGAATCCCACATCTACGACATGGAACAGAGCAAATGATTTTGTGGAGGTGAAAATGATCTGATGATACAAGGTTTAGGGAGGCAGTCATGAAAAATGGAGAGTGAAGGTATTGTAGTGGATGACATGTTAGCTAGGTTGGTGAATTCTCTGAGAAACTTCTCTTGAACATATCAGTGACACTGAAATGGATTGGTAGTGTTAACCCCAAAAATGGAAGGTACGGTGGACCAATGGTGATATGACCGGTGAATGGAATAACCCAACCCGACTCAATCATGGTGACAAATTGAAAGTGTCATGTTCAAGAGCGACTTGCTACGAATGAAGCTATTCAAGTTTTCTTCCCTTTTTCCCCAGTCATTGCTGACCAGTACCTATTTATTTTTGTCAAGCTTAAGGAGGATAACATATGCTTGTTCTATAATTTTTCCTTCGGGCAAACCTGTCGCATGTTTTAACAAGCTTAGTGACAGTGAAACTCGTTCTTTTCTGCATGGAGAAGTTTGTCGCTATTGTTTTAACGAGTTTAACAAAAAAGATGAATAGGTCCTTTTCAATTTTAGAGGGTCTAAAGGGACAGAAAGGCAACTCCAGTGGTCCTTTTTTGTAATGTAATCCCTTAAGTCCAAAAAAGTGTAAAATAATACGAAAGGGATGACTTTTCGATAGTTTTAATGAGCCGAACAAGACAAGCGCTCGATCTTTTTGTATAATAATCATTCAAGTCCAAAAAGATTAAAATCTAGAGGAGGGATGGCACTTCCGGTCGCATTAACGAGCTGGAGAGGCCAATTGCTCGACAATATTTTCATATTTTATGAGTCAGATTAAAAGAGCTTAAAGGAGACTCGTTTTTTTAGGAATGAGTGATGTTTTTGGACAGCAATTGGTTCCAGGTGAGGTTTGGAACTTTTTCAATCATGGCAGTGTAAAGAAGGTGGCTAATAGAATCACTCGTCGTAGTTGTTCCTCAAAAGGGGTGAACAATCAAATTGAGGCGTATGATTGGCTAAAAATGAATGGAGGTGATGGTAAGAACACGACGAAGGTTCAAAAGCTGATAGTCATGCGATCACAATGGTTATTTACCAGAGGTGGGGTTCATTTTTTAATGAGCTTAAACTCTATGGGAACACTTGCTCATTGCTAGGTTTATTTTTTAACGAGCTTGAACTTTGCGTAAAACTGCTCATGGCGAGGTTTATTTCTTAACGAGCTTGAACTTTGCATAAAACTGCTCATGCCAGTCATATAAAAAGGATGTCTCATCAGTAGGTTCATTTTTTAGGGATCTTGCCCCTTGCACAACTTTTCTGCTCAGCCTTTTTTCATGCAAGCTAGGAACGACCAACTACTATCCTAAGGGTTAAAGAACTACTAAGGTTAGGTAGGATATTCTCTCAGCGAGAAACAATATCCTTTGCTTTGCCGTTTCCATTGGTCCTGGCAAAGGTGAATGATGGATCAGACCAATCACCTAACTTAAGTAGTTGAAGTTAGTAAAACTACGGGGTTAGGGTTATGCTGGTTGCTTTTCACTTGCGTACAAAAATTTTTGCATGCCCCCAGGTATAAAGTAGAGTTTCCAGGTCACCATATGGAAGTTCTTGCATTAGCAAGATTGTTCCACCCGCATCGCAGACAAAACACTTCCTTGGTGATGTCCATCGAAATAGACAAAGGTGACTATTGTTAGTCCCAATCACATAACCTTTGACGAGGGAGTATTTTTCCAGTCCAAATCCATTTTCCTAAATGGACAGCGGTATTAAACTAGTCATATTCCTACGCTGAAACCTACCTTATATCCGGGGTTTTTCTCCCGAAGCAGACCAGGGCGCATGCCTTCAGGTTTCAGTCACAATCACCGAATCACTCGCGATCATTAGGTGGATGGATTGGAGATTGATTAGACATTCCTTGTGCAAAAAGACCAGTTAGGGATGGAATTTGACTAATAGTTGTGTTTGAACTAGGGAACAAAAGCTAGTCAACTAGGTGGACCACTCTACCTTCATGTGGAAAACACATCACTCAGAAAAGTGAGGAAACGAGCTCCCATGCTATAAATATAGTCGCGCCCAAGGAGTAGATTGTAATCTAGAGGTCCTTGGACTACCATCACGTTTAGATGAACAGTTTTCCTTCTCAAATTTATAGGAAAATTTGGAAGGATCCCTAACAGTTGACTGGTTCCTTTGTTGAAGCCTGTCATATTTCAAATCTCAGGCAGAAGCAATGGCGAACCAAGCTCTTTCCAAGCAGTTGAGGAAAGGATACTCAAAAAAGCCCCTTCATCTATAATAGTACCAACCATGATCATTCTGTAAGCTTGTACTATGATTTGGAATGGTACATTAGATGGTAGGCGGGGTCTGCCTAGTAGATTCCAATCGAAGGAAATGACTAGGTTGCTTAGAGGTGGGACAGAATAAATGGCCGGATACACCTTTGACAAACTTCCTTCCTGTGGTAAAGGAATGGGTAGATTTTCCCCATGTTCATCGTAGTCTGTGTTTACGAAGAGAATTTGAACGTTGTCATTCTCACTCTCTTTGGTGACAGTATCATCTGAAGGTGGGCCCTTTGAAGACAAGATTGGGTTGACTGCCATCTCGACCTGTTGACTTTGGTTTGGTGTGGAATCAAAGGGTTCATCTTCAATGATAGGTGCTTCAACTGATAATAATGGTGTGTCAGTCAGATTTTCAACTAGTGATGGACTCGGCAACAGTTTCTTGTATCCAGGAGGAAGTCGCTACGGTGACGCAGGATGGTTATCCAAGACTCTTTTAACTTCGTCTAGGAAGGGACAACGGTGGAGGGCATGATTGCCTTCACACAGTCTACAAAGAAATTTGGATCTTCCTTTTTGTCCATTGAATTCGTTTTCACTAGTTGATGATGTGGTCTCAATATGATCGTCAGCGGGTGAAGATACCAATTGTGCAAGCGGGGAGACCAGTCCCTCAAGATCCGTGGGATGCAGGGACAATCTCAATGATAGTGGTTTCCCTTGCAAATGGCACATGGAGATTTAGGTTTGGAAGGTGCAGTGTGTGGATTTTTCACCAGATGATGTGCAGTTGCCCCCTTTCGCCATTGGCTACTTCTTCTTCTTCTCCTTCCCTTTCTTCTTCTTCTCAGTTACTTGGTTTTTAGCTTTACAAGCTTCAACAAGCGAAGAGGAAGAAGGAGAGGGAGAAACAAATGAAGTAGAAGGTTGGGGAGCAACTTCATCTGGTTGCTAATTGGATTGTTGAGGAATTGCAGTGTTTTGAATGACAGAGGTCGAGAAAAGCCATACCGGCAGGCCAATTGTGAGTCCTGGAAGGGACAATGTGGCCATGTGTGGAGCACCAACATCCCCCCAAGAGGAGAAGGGACTAGGATTTCCCCCAAGGGGAAATCCTTGATTGGTAGACTCCATTGTCTCAACCTAAGACGAACGAGGGAATAGTGATGTTATTCCAATTAAAATAAATTTTATGACGCTTTGACACAACTTGCTTTTTCAATTTTTAAGAGTCGAGAAAAAGCTAAAGATGACTCTAGTCGCCTTCGATTTTTAATGAGCCTGAAGTGACAAGTGCTCAAATGGGCCTTTTCTTTTAAGGAATTTGAAAACGAATGAAAGTGACTACTCTGGAAATCTAGACAGAGGGGATTACCAAATCAATCGCAAAACTACAGAATACTTTTTACGGTACGGTAGTCAATCTTCCCAAATGTTGTTTTCAGTGCATTGCGATCGATAGGGCGGCAGACATGGCTTCCTAAGGGTAAAGGATGTAGCCTATTGTGGTATCCCAATATATACTCAACGTTACATGGGAGCACAAGTCTGTACTAGAACTTTTCGTCTCAAAGAGGAGGAACCACCCAACCTACGATGAAAGCAATAGTTACCAGGCTTTACAACGCTGGAATATGTCTCTAGCTTAGACTTCTAGATGTTGTGCATTAGGTTCCAAAGCGTTTTTATGTTCATTGAAATTTATTTTACAGTTGATATTTCTTAAGAAGTTTGCCTTTAAGGTTCATCGCGTGATGTAGATATACAATTCCTAAATATGCAATCTAAGATGATAAATAGTTGTTTACTTTCTTTTTTCAATGAAAATCCTAGCTACTAAGGAAAGAGAAATGAAATTCTTTCAACATAGAGCAGAGAGCACACACTAGATGCACTTTTCCTAAATCAACTTCAGCATGAAGTCTTAATGCAAATGCACATGCATGTATTGTTTTTTAGTTTCCTTAATGTAAGAATAACAAAAAGAAAACAAAGTAGAGATCTGAACTATCTTTTTTCAAAGCGACAATACTAACAATTTTTATAAAAAAAAACAAAAGTAAGGTCAAGATGACACTTTGCGATTTTGAATTTTAAACTGTTTTTGACACTTGAAATACTAATTAATCAAATCAAATACAAAGGAAAAAGTGTAATCAACTATCTAAAAGAGGAATGATTTGTGACACTCTTTTTCTTGACTGAAAACGACACTTGCGACACTTTCAAATCAAAAGACGACAGTTCGATTAAGCTACTATTTGCAAAGGAGAACTGTAAATGATGAAAAATACTTAAAAAAACATTCACAATTCCTTCTGATGGAGGCAGAATACTACAAAGGAAGATGGTTTCAACAGAGATATACTGATCATAGACAGCAAAACTACTAAATAAAGCTGAAGACAATGAAGAAACAACCAAAATCTGGAGGCAGAAACAGTCTCATTCAATCATTGCACCTATAACACAGGGAAATAGGGATGCATCTCACCTGCAACACATGGGAGGTGTGATGCATCCAGATTTCCTATAAGAGACAGTGCGATGGTCCAGGGACGAGACTGTGCTTGGTTTTCACTCACAGTTTGTAGGTAAGTTCAGGGATTTAGGTTGAGCTAATGATTTTCAGTAAACACAAAGTATAGGGGCTGATCTAATGATGTTATTTGAGCTACCAACAGGGCACTTAGGATGTTTGCAAGCTAGATGTTCAGTTCATAAACCAACCTAGAGATTGACTGAAGTAGCATTGATCTACTTTGAAGTTGGATATCAAAAGCATTTCGAAGGCTAGTTGGATTGACTTCAGGCTCTGTCTGTGGTTTATAAAGCAAACAACAGTAACAAAACAAACAAACTATTCGCACCCCAGCGAAGTCGCCATTTTGTTATCGAGAAAACTAGTGTCCACTCAGAGCTGCTGGTCCCACTTAGGCGGGTAGCTATCTTAGAAACAAACAAACTAAAGTTACTTGTGTTTTCTTTCATGAGAGACAGATGAAAGAGAAGAAGAGAGTACCAACCTCAGTCTTTCGCTAGTCTCCTTGCTTGTTTCCTCTCTCCCTTGATAGAGCTTTCGCCACTCCTTTCTCACTTGTACCGCTTTAAAGAAAACCTATAGAGTCAAAGCAACAAAATACCATCAAAGCGTAGAGATCTATAACCATAAATAATGGCGGATCATATGTACATTAACCATATAGATGCATATACAAATACAATATTCAGAGATATACAAGCATATGGAGGAAAACTCAAATAGCTTTATTGATAGAAGTAGTAGAAGAGAGGATTACAAGCAGGCTGTCTAATCCAACATCATCCTCCCACCATGAAAGACCTCTTCACCTCATACAAAGCAAGATCACCCAACAATGTCTTCAAAGAGAAACCAATAGCACTTCCTTGCAAATTACCAAATTCCAGTCTCTGGATCTCTTGGATGAGGGATCCATATATAAATGTTTACAGGAGAGTGAGTCAGCGTTTGGGATTTTGATTAGTGTCATTTCACTGATAGTTCTTGGTTCCACTTGGAGATTTCAGATCTCTTACTCATCCCTAGGCGAATTCAGAGAGGTAAGTGTCATATGAGCAGTTTCTAGAAGATTCTATGGGTTTCCACCTAGCACACTGCTTCTGCCATTTGTCTGCTCTCACTCATCACACCCTACAGAAGGGCTTTGTAGTATGCATCACACCTCCCATGTGTAATAGGTGAGATGCATCACACCCTATGCATGGAGTAGTCTGTATGGTCCTGTTTTGACCAGTTCTGAGTAGTTTTTTCATGGAGAACTTGTGGGAGATGATGTAATTAGCTCACCTTGTTCCTTTAGGGTATGAAACAACACTTTTGGGGGTTTATAAGCCCTTGTTTTATGGACATATGTGATGCCCAAATATGTCTATAACACTCCTTGGAGGTGCCAAGAACACCGTAGACCAAGTAGCTTTATCCATTGGGCATGGAGTAAAAAAGAAACTCAATTTAAAATACATGACAGAATACTGATGACTCAAAGACAAAAACTAACTTTTACTCAACTAAAAATTGACTCAATACTAAAACACAACTGACAAACTAGAAATGATACTCAAATTGGAGCTTATTCAATAAAACCTACTCTAATTGTTCCATTCATCACCTGATCAGGTGAAAGGAAACAACCAATGCAACCAAGTAAGCATTTTGGCTATTGTTTGAATTCTTTGCAAGTGCTTGTTTATGAGTAAGCAAATAGAACTACTGAAATTCAAATCCCATGAAAACTTGTAAACAGATCCAAATTTTCCCAGTTTGAATAATATGGATTCTCTATCTGACTCTAAAAATACTGCATAAGGATCTTGAAATTCATGTGCACTGGGACATAGCTCATCTAATGGATTACTTTGCTTCTCCTCATACCATGAATGCAAACTTTCATCTGAGTTTTGTGACTAGACTCCTGCAGAAAATGACAAAGAAATCAATTGCCGGATCAAGTTTGTATCAATACTTTTTTCAAGATCAAAGTTAGCTAATGGAGAAGGACTTTGACTGCAGATATCATCCAACACATCAGCTATTGGATCATGAAAAATTTGAAAAGACTGTTTCAACCCATTTTCTATTGGTTCAAATGAGATTGCATGATTTTCTACAGGCTGCTCATCCTTTATTGAAGATATACTATGAAAATTTCCCTTCCAAAACTGAAATGATTCAAAACATAATGGTACAGAATCATGTTGCATCTTTTGATCATATGTTCTAGCTTCCAAGTCTTCATCCGCAACCTGAAATTCAATGGCATTCGAGGGTTGCAAATCTAGATATGAGAAGTCTTGAACAAGGATTTCATTGCCCTCTAGATGGTCAATATCAAAACTTATCAAAAGTTGATTTTTGATTGCACGAAAGTTGTCTCTGACGAACTGAAACGAGGTAAAACAAAAAGGCAAAGATCCTTCACTTACTTCAAAATTTTCTGCACTTTCCTCCTCACTTCCATAGCAGATATGCATTGGCTGATCACCAAGCTGCTGAAAGTGAACTTCCTCCTTCCACAAACCAACTGTTGATTTGTCTGCAAGACTAGCTTCTATTTGGAGAACATAGTCATCATCATATTGATCAAACTTAGGCAAATCATCAATATAAAACACATCATCAAGCATACATGTCAGATCAACAGATCTCTCTTCTCCAAGATGATCTATAAAACAATCATTATCAGATCTATGACAACTTGGATAAGAAAGAAAATGTTTTGGATCAGCCACTTGTTTTTCTTAAATCAATGAGCCATGGTCTTGAACATCATACTCATTTATTATGGTGATATTTTTCATCATTTCTTCCACTGCACTTACCAAAATGTCAAGCTTTACCTCTAAATATGTTGATTCCTCTGGATCTATGTTCTTCATCTCTTCTTCCTTCAACTTTGCCCTTCTGATTAGCAAATTATCCTCTACATCTATTGCACTATTATGCATCTCTTCAAGTGTTGTAAGGTTCCTTTCTCTCAGCTGAAACTCCATTTCTAGATCAAAGGCATCCGGGTAGTGCAAGAGAGTGGATCCAAGAGGAGGTCTTATATTAACAGGCATCAAACAATAAACTTGGTTAAATCTTGCAAAAAATTGTTGTAATGTCTCCCCTGGCTGTCTTTTCAGCTGGTTATACTCTTCCAGAATCAAGAAAGGGTTTTGTTTGACCACCCACTTGTCAAGGAAAGCTTTGAAAAACTGCGGGAAATCTGAGATGATCGCATCAGGCAGGGTTTTGAACCAACTCTTGAATTTGCCTTGCAAAGAAAGAGAAAAAATCCTAATACTGACATCCTCTTCATCAACTTCAAAAAGGTTAAGAAAAGACTCAAAATTCAATACATGTCTCTCAGCAGTGATGTTGTCACATTCACCATAAAATCTTGGGAGATATAGGTAATGATTTTTTGGGAAAGCATCGGATATAGGAGGTAAAATCAAAGGCTTGTATCTATCTGAAATTTTACAAGGTATAGGAGTATATACAAAAGCTGTAGAATTATTCTTGATCTCTTGAGGCTCATCAATTTGAAGACGATCAGATCATAAGATTCAGAAGAAGGGTCTTGATCAAGATCAAAGGCATGCTGATATTTTGTATTCACAATCTTCAAAGGGAAAGAATCAAATGCGGGTCTAGGATCTTTTCTCAAATATAATATACTTTGTAAGGCCTTCTTGACATTCTCGAGAAAAGAGAAGAAATAATTTATAACAAAGAACATAATGTCTTGGATGAAATTCCAACATGAATACCTGATCTTTCCATATTGTCCTTTCATGTTTTTGCTGGTCGGGTTCATCCTCCAGTGGAGTCCTTCAATCTGATATCGAAACTAATTTGGAGTCGCCAGGTGAATGATTTTAGCCTTCCGGTGTTTGATCACTGTCCACCCTCAACAATAAGATCTAGAGCTGAAATTTTATGATATTTCCTAGGGAATACAAAACCTTTTGCCTATTCCCTAGTATGGTCGCCACTATGTTATCACCTAGATTGAACCTCAGGCTAAAGGAAGGCAAAGCTAGGGTAACCACAAACCACGCTTAGCCAAGTAACTAGCCCTACTAGGTCAGGAGAGGGCTCTCTCCATAACGATCTCAACCAAGATAACTGGATCAGGAAAAGGATATTAGGCTAGGTATAGTAGCACAAGTTTTGCTTTTATTTTGAAGGAGTTTTGCTGGATCAGGAGGAGCTGGACAGTTAGGGCTAGGGAATTAGGTCAAAATTGCAGGGTGTTCAATGGGGTAAGGTAGGCATAAGGTTTAGCACTCTAGGGCTTGATGGGTGAGGTGTTTTAAGAATGGTGAGAAGCTAGGAAGAGCATGTGATTACCATGGATCCTTCCTAGACTATAGAAAACATATAATGGTGAATATTTCCCCAAAGCAGAGTAGTGATGTTATGAATTCTGCCTATCAACTTGAAAAAATTCACTTAGAAGAAATGAAATGGTTAATGAAGTACAAAAAACATTCTAACAAATGATCACAAGAGAAGACACTGAACTAAACTTCATACCACATGGATCCCAAAGAAATAGCTACAATTTTTATTAATCTCCTGCTAAACTGCTACAAAATAATGTACAATCAAGGCATAAGCATCCAGCTGAGTCCAACCCTTTACAATCAAAAAGAAGAAGAATATATAAACATTGTTTCAACCTCCTCCCATCCTCAGGGGTCGAATCCCTAAGATGAGGAGCTAATCTAACCAACACCGAACAAGAAACTGGAATCTAGGCATCCTAGCAACTTGCCTTTAAAAGTGAGGAAACTGATTCATTTGTGCTCAAAATGACTTTTAATATAATGAATCTACCCTCTACTACTAATTACCCATCATATTTACAAGAAAATTCATCATATACATTAGTAATACATCCTCCATGAGAGAAAATCCATGAACACAGTGAAAACACAGTAAAATGACCATCCTATGCAAAATTTGTCCTACGCGCAGCGCCACTGGTCCAACGCGTAGTGCCAGTTTCAGTATCCTTTTGGAGGCCTTCCCAGAATGAAAATTGAGCTCATGATTTCTCATTGGAAAGATATGTTTGTCTTGTTATCATTTGACTCATAAAGGAAGTCTTTTGGACACTCCATCTAGGAGAAAAAATTATTTTCCCAAGGTCACTCCAGAAGTGCAACAACTCTTCTGTGGTAAATTATTGTTTGGAAATTTCTCTCAAACCATGAGACCTATGTAAAAACGGAAGGAGGTATTTCTTCTTGGGTCTATGATGGACAAAAACCTCTCTCATGTTTGTCAAATTCATCTTTTCTTGCTCAAAAACATCATTTGAATACAAACTATCCCGATATGTGGAACAGGGGATTTGTAGAAATGAAGGAAAATGAAGGGGATGAGGGGCTTCTAAATTCTTGAGAAAATTTTTGGAAGTAGGGAGGGATGTTAGGAAGTAGGGGAAATTGGAATTTCAAGGATTGAGAGAGGGGAAGCAGTCCAAAAGGGAAAAACACATGCCTAACCTAGAAAAGTGTCAAATTGTAGCAATAGGCTACGGTTTGTGGGAAAATTATGAATTTGAGGGATATCAGTGATGGGAAGTGTTTAAGAAAGTATATTAAGGATATGGGAAGACATATGAGCATCAGGATACAAGTTTTGTTGATGTTTTGACCATCCAAGAAAAATTACCTTCAAAACCTTAGGAGACGAAATGAGCCTTACCTAAGCACAACTAAAGCACAAACAAGGTGTAAAATGACCCATTGGAACCTGAAATGATGATGAAAACTCTTTGAATGATGGTACACTCATCCGAACGGTGACATGAACTAATACTTGGAAAACTTTGGAAGGAGTGAAAACAAGCCTAGACCTAATACCTAGTGACCAAATTTTACTTGAAGACTCACTAAAATGAAAAAATTTGACTTTGACACCCTAAGACCACTTTGTAAGAGCATGTTTAATCGCTAGTGGAAGGCTACAAAGACTGACACTAACATTACCCTGCCTTGGAATCTCCACCACAACTGGTGAACTCGAATTCTCTTCATGCACTAGCTATTTTGGGCTGATTGATTAGTTAGCTAGATGATCACTAAATTTTACTAAATTCCCACTGCACAAATGACCTTCCACTAGTTCCTCCAACAGTTGGAACTATTTTAACTGAAAGCAACTTGAGATAATTGACTTTGATTGCTACAAATTAGAAATCACACATGCTTAACTGAACTCTAACTCCTCCAACTCGAATTTACTGAATAAACTAGGTGACACAAGCCATGTCACACAAATTAAATACATCCAAGTTGTTTATTGATGTGGAAATTCAAATTGTCTCAATTTAATGAAGGCAAAATCAACTTGATAATTTCTTGCTGCATTTTTCAACAAAATATGCTCCATGAAAAAAAAATGTTGTCGTTCCATAAATGCTTTTCAAAATCAACATGAAAATCACCAACATTTATAAAAAAAAAAATGTCCATACTCAATACATAATAGTACCAACCATGATCATTCTATAAGCTTGTACTATGATTTGGAATGGTACATTAGATGGTAGGCGGGGTCTTCCTAGTAGATTCCAATCAAAGGAAATGACTAGGTTGCTTGTAGGTGGGACTGAATAAATGGCCGGATACACCTCTAACGAACTTCCTTCCTGTGGTAAAGGAATGGGTAGATTGCCCCCATGTTCATCGGAGTCTGTGTTTATGAAGAGAATTTAAACGTTGTCATTCTCACTCGCTTTGGTGATAGTATCATTTGAAGGTGGGCCCTTTGAAGACAAGATTGGGTTGACTGTCGTCTCGACCTATTGACTTTGGTCCAGTGTGGACTCAGAGGGTTCATCTTCAATGATAGGTGCTTCAACCAACAATAATGGTGTGTCAGCCAGATTTTCAACTAGTGATGGACTCGGCAAGAGTTTCTTTTATCCAGGAGGAAGTCGTTGCGGTGATACAGGACGGTTATCCAAGAGTCTTTTAACTTCGTCTAGGAAGGGACAATGGTGGAAAGCATGATTGCCTTCACACAGTCTACAAAGAAATTTGGATCTTCCTTTTTGTCCATTAACTTCGTTTTCACTAGTTGATGGTGTGGTCTCAATATGATCGTCAGCTGTTGAAGACACCAATTGTGCAAGCGGAGAGACCAGTCCCTCAAGATCCGTGGGATACAGGGACAATCTCGATGATAGTGGTTTCCCTTGCAAATGACACATGGAGATTTAGGTTTGGAAGGTGCAGTGTATGGATTTTTCGCCAGATGATGTACAGTTTCCCCCTTTCGCCGTTGGCTACTTCTTCTTCTTCTCCTTCCCTTTCTTCTTCTTCTCAGTTACTTGGTTTTTAGCGTTACTAGCTTCAACAAGCAAAGGGGAAGAAGGAGAGGGAGAAACAAACGAAGTAGAAGGTTGGGGAGAAACTTCATCTGGTTGCTGATTGGATTGTTAAGGAATTGTAGTGTTTTGAATGACAGAGGTCGAGAAAAGCCATACCGGCAGGCCAATTGTGAGTCCTAGAAGGGACAATGTGGCCATGTGTGGAGCACCAACATCCCCCCAAGAGGAGAAGGGACTAGGATTTCCCCCAAGGGGAAATCCTTGATTGGTAGACTCCATTGTCTCAACCTAAGACCAACGAGGGAATAGTGACGTTCTTCCAATTAAAATAAATTTTATGACGCTTTGACACAACTTGCTTTTTCAATTTTTAAGAGTCGAGAAAAAGCTAAAGATGACTCTAGTCACCTTCGATTTTTAATGAGCCTGAAGTGACAAGTGCTCAGATGGACCTTTTCTTTTAAGGAATTTGAAAACGAACAAAAGTGACTACTCTGGAAATCTAGACAAAGGGGATTACCAAATCAATCGCAAAACTGTAGAATAATTTTTACGGTACGGTAGTCAATCTTCCCAAATGTTGTTTTCTATGCATTGTGATTGACAGGATGGCAGACACGACTTCGTAAGGATAAAGGATGTAGCCTATTGTGGTATCCCAATATATACTCAACGGTACATGGGAGCACAAGTCCGTACTAGAACTTTTCGTCTCAAAGAGGAGGAATCACCCAACCTACGATGAAAGTGATAGTTACCAGGCTTTATGACGCCGGAATAAGTCTCTAGCTTAGACTTCTAGATGTTGTGTGTTAGGTTCCAAAGCGTTTTTATGTTCATTGAAATTTATTTTATAGTTGATATTTCTTAAAAAGTTTGCCTTTAAGGTTCACCGCGTAATGTAGATATACAATTCCTAAATATGCAATCTAAGATGATAAACAGTTCTTTACTTTCTTTTTTCAATGAAAATCCTAGCTAATAAGGAAAGAGAAATGAAATTCTTTCAACATAGAGCAGAGTGCACACACTAGATGCACTTTTCCTAAATCAACTTTAGCATGAAGTCTTAATGCAAATGCACATGCATGTATTTTTTTTTAGTTTCCTTAATGTGAGAATGACAAAAAGAAAACAAAGTAGAGATCTGAACTATCATTTTTCAAAGCGACAGTACTAACAATTTTCTTTTCAAAAAAAGAAAGTAAGGTCAAGATGACACTTTGCAATTTTGAATTTTAAACTGTTTTCGACACTTCAAATACTAATGATTCAAATCAAATACAAAGGAAAAAGTGTAATCAACTATCTAAAAGAGGAATTCTTTGTGACACTCTTTTTCTTGACTGAAAACGACACTTGCGACACTTTCAAATCAAAAGACGACAGTTCGATTAAGCTACTATTTGCAAAGGAGAACTGTAAATGATGAAAAATACATAAAAAAACATTCACAATTCCTTTTGATGGAGGCTGAATAATGCAAAGGAAGATGGTTTCAACAGAGATATACTGATCATAGACAGCAAAACTACTAAATAAAGCTGAAGACAATGAAGAAAAAACCAAAATCTGGAGGCAGAAACAGTCTCATTCAATCATTGCACCTGTAACACAGGGAAACAGGGATGCATCTCACCTGCAACACATGGGAGGTGTGATGCATCCAGATTTCCTAGAAGAGACAGTGCGATGGTCCAGGGACGAGACTGTGCTTGGTTTTCACTCACAGTTTGTAGCTAAGTTCAGGGATTTAGGTTGAGCTAATGATTGTCAGTAAACACAAAGTATAGGGGATGATATAATGATGTTATTTGAGCTACCAACAGGGCACTTAGGATGTTTGCAAGCTAGATGTTCAGTTCATAAACCAACCTAGAGATTGACTGAAGCAGCGTTGATCTACTTTGAAGTTGCATAGCAAAAGCATTTCGAAGGCTAGCTGGCTTGACTTCAGGCTCTGTCTGTGGTTTATAAAGCAAACAACAGTAACAAAACAAACAAACTATTTGCTCCCCAGCAAAGTCGCCATTTTGTTATCGGGAAAACTATTGTCCATTTAGAGCTGTTAGTCCCACTAAGGCGGGTAGCTATCTTAGAAACAAACAAACTAAAGTTACTTGTGTTTTCTTTCATGAGAGATAGATGAAAGAGAAGAAGAGAGTACCAACCTCAGTCTTTTGCTAGTCTCCTTGCTTGTTTCCTCTCTGCCTTGATAGAGCTTTCGCCACTCCTTTCTCACTTGTGTCGCTTTAAAGAAAACCTATAGAGTCAAAGCAAAAAAATACCATCAAAGCATAGAGATCTGTAACCATAAATAATGTCGGATCAGATGTACATTAACCATATAGATGCATATACAAATACAATAGTCAGAGATATACAAGCATATGGAGGAAAACTCAAATAGCTTTATTGATAGAAGTAGTAGAAGAGAGGATTACAAGCAGGTTGTCTGATCCAGCATCATCCTCCCACCATGAAAGCCCTATTCACCTCATACAAAGCAAGATCACCCAACAATGTCTTCAAAGAGAAACCAATAGCACTTCCTTGCAAATTACCAAATTCCAGCCTCTGGATCTCTTGGATGAGGGATCCATATATAAATGTTTACAGGAGAGTGAGTCAGCTTTTGGGATTTTGATTAGTGTCATTTCACTAATAGTTCTTGGTTCCACTTGGAGATTTCAGATCTCTTACTCATCCCTAGGCGAATTCAGGGAGGTAAGTGTCATATGAGCAGTTTCTAGAAGATTCTCTGGGTTTCCACCTAGCACACTGCTTCTGCAATTTGTCTGCTCTCACTCATCATACCCAACAGAAGGGCTTTCCAGTATGCATCACACCTCCCATGTGTAATAGGTGAGATGCATCACACCCTATACATGGAGCAATCTGTATGGTCCTGTTTTGACCAGTTTTGAGTAGTTTTTTCATGGAGAACTTGTGGGAGATGATGTAATCAGCTCACCTTGTTCCTTTAGGGTATGAAACAACACTTTTAGGGGTTTATAAGCCCTTTTTTTATGGACATATGTGATGCCCAAATATGTCTATAACACTCCTTGGAGGTGCCAAGAACACCATAGACCAAGTAGGCTTATCCATTGGGCATGGAGTAAAAAAGAAACTCAATTTGAAATACATGACTGAATACTGATGACTCAAAGACAAAAACTAACTTTTACTCAAATAAAAACTGACTCAATACTAAAATACAACTGACAAACTAGAAATGATACTCAAATTGGAGCTTATTCAATAAAACCTACTCTAATTTTTCCATTCATCACCTGATCAGGTGAAATGAAACAACCAATGCAACCAAGTAAGCATTTTGGCTGTTGTTTGAATTCTCTGCAAGTTCTTGTTTATGAGTAAGCAGATAGAACTACTGAAATTCAAATCCCATGAAACTTGTAAACAGATCCAAATTTTCCCAGTTTGAATAATATGGATTCTCTATCTGACTCCAAAAATACTGCATAAGGATCTTGAAATTCATGTGCACTGGGACTTAGCTCATCTAATGGATTACTTTGCTTCTCCTCATACCATGAATGCAATCTTTCATCTGAGTTTTGTGACTAGACTCCTGCTGCAAATGACAAAGAAATCAATTGCCGGATCAAGTTTGTATCAATACTTTTTTCAAGATCAAAGTTAGATAATGGAGAAGAACTTTGACTGCAGATATCATCCAACACATCAGCTATTGGATCATGAAAAACTTGAAAATACTATTGCAACCCATTTTCTATTGGTTCCAATGAGATTGCATGATTTTCTATAGGCTGCTCATCCTTTATTGAAGATATACTATGCAAATTTCCCTTCCAAAACTGAAATGATTCAAAACATAATGGTACAGAATCATGTTGCATCTTTTGATCATATGTTCCAGCTTCCAAGTCTTCATCTGCAACCTGACATTCAATGGCATTCGAGGGCTGCAAATCTAGATATGAGAAGTCTTGATCAAGGATTTCATTGCCCTCTAGATGGTCAATATCAAAATTTATCAAAAGTTGATTTTTGATTGCACGAAAGTTGTCTTTGATGAACTAAAATGAAGTAAAACAAAAAGGAAAAGATCCTTCACTTACTTCAAAATTTTCTGCACTTTCCTCCTCACTTCCATAGCTGATATGCATCGGCTGATCACCGAGCTACTGAAAGTGAACTTCCTCCTTCCACAAACCAGCTGTTGATTTGTCTGCAAGACTAGCTTCTATTTGGAGAACATAATCATCATCATATTGATCAAACTTAGGCAAATCATCAATATAAAACACATCATCAAGCATACATGTCAGATCAACAGATCTCTCTTCTCCAAGATGATCTATAAAACAATCATTATCAGATCTATGACAACTGGGATAAGAAAGAAAATGTTTTGGATCAGCCACTTGTTTTTCTTCAATCAGCGAGCCATGGTCTTGAACATCATACTCATTTCTTATGGTGCTATTTTTCATCATTTCTTCCACTGCACTTACCAAAATATCGAGCTTTACCTCTAAATATGTTGATTCCTCTGGATCTATGTTCTCATCTCTTCTTCCTTCAACTTTGCCCTTCTGAATAACAAATTAGCCTCTACATCTATTACACTATTCTGCATCTCTTCAAGTGTTGTAAGGTTCCTTTCTCTCAGCTGAAACTCCATTTCTGGATCAAAGGCATCCGGGTAGTGCAAGAGAGTGGATCCAAGAGGAGGTCTTATATTAACAGGCATCGAATAATAAACTTGGTTAAATCTTGCAAAAAATTGTTGTAATGTCTCCCCTTGCTGTATTTTCAGCTGGTTATGCTCTTCCAGAATCAAGAAAGGGTTTTGTTTGACCACCCACTTGTCAAGGAAGGCTTTGAAAAACTACTAGAAATCTGAGATGATCGCATCAGGCAGGGTTTTGAACCAACTCTTGAATTTTCCTTGTAAAGAAAGGGAAAAAATCCTAATACTGACATCCTCTTCGTCAACTTCAAAAAGGTTAAGAAAATACTTAAAATTCAATACATGTCTCTCAGCAGTGATGTTGTCACATTCACCATCAAATCTTGGGAGATATAGGTAATGATTTTTAGGGAAAGCATCGGATATAGGAGGTAAAATCAGAGGCTTGTATCTATCTGAAATTTTACAAGGTATAGGAGTATATACAAAAGTTGTAGAATTATTCTTGATCTCTTGAGGCTCATCAATTTGAAGACGATCATCATAATATTCGGAAGAAGGGTCTTGATCAAGATCAAAGGCATGCTGATATTTTGTGTTCACAATCTTCAAAGGGAAAGAATCAAATGTGGGTCTAGGATCTTTTCTCAAATATAATATACTTTGTAAGGCCTTCTTGACATTCTCGACAAAAGAGAAGAAATAATTTATAACAAAGAACATAATGTCTTGGATGAAATTCCAACTTGAATACCTGATCTTTCCATATTGTCCTTTCATGTTTTTGCTGGTCAGGTTCACCCTCCAGTGGAGTCCTTGGATCTGATATCGAAACTAATTTGGAGTCACCAGGTGAATGATTTCAGCCTTCCGGTGTTTGATCACTGTCCACCATCAACAATAAGATCTAGAGCTGAACT
The DNA here is from genome assembly GCA_031772625.1 of Pinus tabuliformis. NCBI lineage: Eukaryota > Viridiplantae > Streptophyta > Pinopsida > Pinales > Pinaceae > Pinus > Pinus tabuliformis. The sequence continues at coordinate 850,924,948 of CM062820.1, read as the reverse complement.
TTGATGATATTTCCTAGGGAATACAAAACCTTTCGCTCATTCCCCAGTATGGTCGCCACTATGTTATCACCTAGATTGAACCTCAGGCTGAAGGAAGGCAATGCTAGAGTAACCATAAACCATGCTTAGCCAAGTAGCTAGCCCTACTAGGTCGGGAGAGGGCTCTCTCCGTAAGGATCTCAGCCAAGATAACTAGATCAGGAAAAGGATATTAGGCTAGGTATAGTAGCACAAGTTTTGCTTTTATTTTGAAGGAGTTTTGCTAGATCAGGAGGAGCTAGACAGTTAGGGCTAGGGAATTAGGTCAAAATTGCAGGGTGTTCAATGGGGTAAGGTATGAATAAGGTTTAGCACTCTAGGGCTTGATGGGTGAGGTGTTTTAAGCCTGGTGAGAAGCTAGGAAGAGCATGTGATTACCATGGATCCTTCCTAGACTATAGAAAACATATAATTGTGAATATTTCCCCAAAGCAGAGTAGTGATGTTATGAATTCTGCCTATCAACTTGAAAAAATTCACTTAGAAGAAATGAAATGGTTATGAAGTACATAAAACATTCTAACATATGATCACAAGAGAAGACACTGAACTAAACTTCGTACCACATGGATCCCAAAGAAATAGCTACAATTTTTATTAATCTCCTGCTAAACTGCTACAAAATGATGTACAATCAAGGCATAAGCATCCAACTGAGTCCAACCCTTTACAATCAGAAAGAAGAAGAAGATATAGACATTGTTTCAACCTCCTCCCATCCTCAGGGGTCGAATCCCTAAGATGAGGAGCTAATCTAACCAACACCGAACAAGAAACTAGAATCTAGGCATCCTAGCAACTTGCCTTTAAAAGTGAGGAAGCTGACTCATTTGTGCTCAAAATGACTTTTAATATAATCAATCTACCCTCTACTATTAATTACCCATCATATTTATAAGAAAAGTCATCATATACATTAGTAAGACATCCTCCATGAGAGAAAATCCATGAACACAGTGAAAACACAGTAAAATGACCATTCTATGCAAAATTTGTCCTACGCATAGCGCCACTAGTCCAACGTATAGCGCCAGTTTCAGGTCCCTTTTGGAGGCCTTCCTAGCATGAAAATTGAGCTCATGATAGCTCATTGGAAAGCTATGTTTGTCTAATTAACATTTGACTCATCAAGGAAGTCTTTGGGACACTCCATCTAGGAGAAAAAATTATTTTCCCAAGGTCACTCCAGAAGTGCAACAACTCTCCTGTGGCAAATTATTGTTTGGAAATTTCTCTCAAACCATGACACCTATGTAAAAACGGAAGGAGGTCTTTCTTCTTGGGTCTATTTTGGAAAAAAACCTCTCTCATGTTTGTCAAATTCATCTTTTCTTGCTCAGCAACATCATTTGAATACAAACTATCCCGATATGTGGAATAGGGGATTTGTAGAAATGAATGCAAACGAAGGGGATGAGGGGATTCTAGATTCTTGAGAAAATTTTTGGAAGTAGGGAGGGATGTTAGGAAGTAGGGGAAATTGGAATTTCAAGGATTGAGTGAGGGGAAGCAATCCAAAAGGGAAAAACACATGCCTAACCTAGAAAAGTGTCAAATTGTAGCAATAGGCTACGGTTTGTGGGAAAATTATGAATTTGAGGGATATCGGTGATGGGAAGTGTTTAAGAAAGTATATTAAGGATAGGGGAAGGCATATGAGCATCAGGATACAAGTTTTGTTGATGTTTTGACCATCCAAGAAAAATTACCTTCAAAACCCTAGGAGAGGGAAATGAGCCTTACCTAAGCACAACTAAAGCACAAACAAGGTGTAAAATGACCCATTGGAACCTGAAATGATTATGACAACTCTTTGAATGATGGTACACTCATCTAAACGGTGACATGAACTAATACTTGGAAAACTTTGGAAGGAGTGAAAACAAGCCTAGACCTAATACCTAGTGACCAAATTTTACTTGAAGACTGACTAAAATGAAAAAATTTGACTTTGACACCCTAAGACCACTTTGTAAGAGCATGTTTAATCACTAGTGGAAGGCTGCAAAGACTGTCACTAACATTACCCTGCCTTGGAATCTCCACCACAACTGGTGAACTCGAATTCTCTGCATGCACTAGCTATTTTGGGCTGATTGATTAGTTAACTAGATGATCACTAAATTTTACTAAATTCCCACTGCACAAATGACCTTCCACCAGTTCCTCCAACAGTTGGAACTATTTTAATTGAAAGCAACTTGAGATAATTGAATTTGATTGCTACAAATTAGAAATCACACATGCTTAACTGAACTCTAACTCCTCCAACTTGAATTTACTGAATAAACTAGGTGACACAAGCCATGTCACACAAATTAAATACATCCAAGTTGTTTATTGATGTGGAAATTCAAATTTTCTCAATTTAATGAAGGCAAAATCAACTTGATAATTTCTTGCTGCATTTTTCAACAAAATATGCTCCATGAAAAAAAATGTTGTCGTTGCATAAATGCTTTTCAAAATCAACATGAAAATCACCAACATTTATTAAAAAAAAAAATGTCCATACCTAATACATAATAAAATTTAAAGTGTTACCAATATGGCCCCAAACACCGCCCCCCCCCCCCCCACCCCCCCCACCCCCAGGGAAAGAAAAAAATGTTGATGCTACATCAACACTTTTTAAAATTGGCTTGAATCACCAACATTAAAAAAATGTCCATACTTAATACATAAGAAAATGTAAATTAGAAAAAGTATGTTTCTCCAAAAAAAAGATGATGTTGCATCAACATTTTTCAAAATGGACATGAAAATTATGATTTGATCTGACCTCTAAAAAAATGAGAACTCGACATAGTTCTCATTAAGTTAGTAACTTTGTTGAATTCATTTAGAGCTACCTGGGATTTATGTCTTTCAACACTTCCAGAAGTTTTGTTCCTTTTGGAAGAGGTACAAGTTCCCAAGTATTGCTCATCATCAAGGAACACTATTCTTCATATATTGTTGTTTCCCAATATGGATGGCCTGAAGCTTTTACATATGTTTCTTGATCATGAGTATTTCACGCTTAAGCCAAGAGAGAGGAGGCCCACTAGAACTATGAATGAGTACGACATTGACCAGCTGGATCATTGGAAAGATCACTAGCACTTCATGTGTTGAACAAACCCATGTGGGAAGCTATGGTGTTGTTGTAGGTTCAAGTCCAATGGAATCATATGAAGGAATGTGAGGAGGAAGGGATGGATTTTCATCTTCACTGTCATCATTTGAATAATAAACTAGAATAGGAAGAGAAGGTAGTAGAAATTCCAAAGATGGTCCGTAGACCAAAGAGGGAACACTTGCTAAATTAGGCTTGTAGGCCTAGATATTTTCATCAAATTTAATTTCTAATAATTATTTCATTGGAGTGAGGTTGAATAATTCTATAACCCTTTATATATTTATAATATCCAATAAAAATACACTTCTCACTTTTAGGTTGTAAAGGTTTCATTTCTTCATTAGGAATGTGAGCCCATGCTATAGTGCCAAAGATACAAAAGTGGCTTACATATGACTTAATGTTTGTCCACGTTTCTTTTGGTGTTATATTTCTTAAAGAATTTGTGAGAGTTCGATTTACTAAGCAATTTTCATAGTTTATTTCTTCCACCAAATAAATAATACTTAATCCCTTAGATTGAAACATAAAAATAACCATTACCTTTAATGTATGATTATTTATTTTAGCAATGCAATTTTTTTGTGGTGTATATGGAACAATATGTTGCATTTGAATTCCCTATGCATATGCAGTGTAGTAAGCTGTGAATTTATTCTTGACATATTCTCCTCCATTATTTTTTCTTAAACTTTGTAGTCGATCTCCATATTTTTTCTTTACAAGGGCCATGTAGGCCATGAACAATTCAAAAAATTCACTCTTAAGTTTTAAGAAATAAACCCAAGTGCATCAGGAGAAATCCTCAATGAAAGTTTATAAGTAATTTTCTCGTGAATTTTTCATCAATGGCAAAGGGAGTTGACACAATTTAGTTCCTATTCACATAGTTCATTTCATGTTTAGATGCAAAATAGAGACATGGACTTGGAGCTTGATATTCAAAGGTATTTAATATTAGAGGTATTCATCACTGATATTGCTAAATATGTTGAGTATGTGATGTGTGTAAGAGGTATGGCCTTGTTTCCAGTGAAAATGTTGTGATGTAAATGCTTGGAATTTAGTTTTCTTTGGCTTATGCACTCATTATAGTGGTTGGTGTTAATTAATCATTTAAATAACATTTGGTGGATCATTAGTTTTTCTTTGATGTTAATATGAAAAAGTTTGAAAACAATAGGTGGAATGTAAAGAGGAAAGTTGTTCATTTCAGATTCCTACATGGAATACTAATAGTGAACAAACCTTATTTATAAAAGATCTGCTTTTGGAAGGTAGAAATGGATAATTAGAGTGTGAGATGAACGATTGTTGTGAGACCTAGTTCATGAGTTACGTAGCACAAGGAGAAATACAAATAACATAAGATGTGAAGATGATTTGAGGAAGGGAAGGTAGAGACAAAGAAATGGAGGTATGCAGAATTATAGACCAGGTAAACAAGCACATTGAATCTTTTATGTATAAGAGGATTTTAGTATCCTTTCAGGTAGTAGTCTGAAAATGAGTAGGTTGGAGCCTATTGAAGTGGAAGTAGGAGCTTCCAAGCAAGTTTTAGCTTGCAGAACAAATTGAGGTAGCATCATCCTATAGGTAGAAGTCTACAAAAGGTTAATGTAAAAAATGGAGTAGGAGTTTCCCAACAAGTTGTAGCTTGCAAAATAGCAAAGACGTTGGAGCCTCTAAAAGCTTATGTAATAGAGGAAGAGCTTTCTTTTACATCACAATAAAAACAAATTCATGGTTTTTCCCTTTATGGGTTTCCACTTATATCTGGTGTCCACATGTGTTGTGTTTATGTGTTGATTCTTATATTATGGTTTGTATGTTAAATGCTATTTGCATGCTAAATCTACTATTCATATGATGCACTGTTGGTCATTTAATAGTTCAAATAATTATTAGAAAGAAAAGTATGAACATAAATTTGATGTCTATGAATGCACTATAATGATTCACCCCCCTATCAGTATATTCAAATTTCCAATAATTGGTATTAGAGTTGGTTCCTTCTATAACATCCTAACAGATGGAACGTAGACCTGGTTAAACAATGGATTATCTAAGTGTTCATGTACTTAGTACTGCAAAATTTATGGAATGGAAAGAGAAGGTAAAAGTTGAATTGATAGCTTATAGACCTAATGTCTAGATGTTAATATGTGATGGATATAGTAAATATTACCCCTCAAAGCAAGAAAAATAGTGGAATGCTCAAGCTAAATGTGTAATTTATAACAATATTCCAATTTGTACCTTGAGACAATAATAGATCTAAAATATTAAAAATAAATATGGGATAGGTTATAGGTCATTCATGAAGGAGAAATGTGTAACAACAATGTAGAAAAAAAAAGCAGAAGAGGAGAAGAAAAAGGCCTCTCAAAAAGAAATTGTTCAGTCGACTGAGACCTATTTTGCTAGTGTGAAGGTTCCTAATTATCATGAGGAGAAGATAGATGAATACCAAGTTAAGTTAGACTCATCTTTGATTGAAATAGAAGGACTTACAATTGAAAACAAAGATCAAAAGTAACTGTTATATATATGTGATGAGAAAGAGCATGAGTACAAGGAAGAATTCATTAGCCTAAGGAGATAGTTGGAAGGAGTGAGGAGAGTGTAAAATATGAACAATATTAGGTTAAAGGAAAGAAAGCAACAATGTAAAAGATTAGAGGTTGATATTTTTTAGCAAGAAATGAGTTAGATGAAAAGAGAAGATGATATGAAAAGTTAGAAGAGAAGGTTGGCTCCATGATAAATAAATCATAAAAGAGATGTAGCTCAAAGGTCGTTGCAGAAGATCATAAAGTAGTTGTGAAAAGGCTTGTAGGAGAATATATTAGCAACATGATTAGTAAGGGAACAAACAAGAACACGTAGCAAAATCAACAATAAAAGAATGATTCAAAGATTGCAAGAAGGTCATTTTCCCCCAAAGGTGATTTGAGAAAAACTACATGATTCCAAAGGAGAAATAACAACTCCTTTACTCCAAGGTATTTTTTAGAATTTAAATATTTTCCTATCCACAATATTATAGGTGATTATTCAAGTTTGAAAATTCATAAGTATAGAATGTAGGTGGATCTTCAATAAAAAAACATGTAATTTCTATTAAAATTGATAAATTTTTGGCAAATATCAGTTGTTTAATCATATATATGTAAACGATAGGCATTTTTTACCAAATGGGCGAATATTTTTATCAGGAAATGTCCAAAAAAATAGTCCATTTGTGAAATTTCACCCCTAAAATTTTCCCTGCTTTACTACTCTATTTGAAGATGTCATGTGTTTAAATTTCCATAAAATTGGGCATGTAGCAACAAACTATAACAGCAGTTAAACCAAGGATTATTAGAAGAATATGAAGCAAACAAGGAAGCCCCCTCAGGAAAGTAATCAAAGGAAATTGTTCCCTACAAGCAGACCGTCAGTCACTAGGTACACAAACTCTTTGTATGGCTACTATTATTCGTGTAATTGTAAATTTTATGCAAAGAAGAATATGAGTGCATTGGGAATGTCATATGAGAATAATACCATAAGAAGACATAAGCATTTTCCTCCCTTTCTAAGTCACATAAGGTGCTATACATGTGATATCCTAGGCCACATGGCCCAAGATTGCAAGCTTCCCTACTTTTAAAAGGAAACTAGACAAAATAAGGAGGTGACTCAAGGTAGACCTAATAAGAAGCAAGAAATAAATTCACACAGTAGAAGGAAACCCACTAAACCTTGGAAAAAGAAAAAAGAGAAGCATGCGACTTCAATGAAAAATTAAAGTTAACATGGCCGAGAGAGAGAGAGAGAGAGAGAGAGAGAGAGAGAGAGAGAGACTCCATGAACACTAATAAGTTTTCTAAGATAACATACTTCCTCTGCAAAAAATAACAAAAAGAAAAAAAACTAGAGAGAGAGAGAGAGAGAGAGAGAGAGAGAGAGAGAGAGAGCGAGAGAGAGAGAGAGAAACTCCATGAACACTAATAAGTTTTCTAAGATAACATACTTCCTCTGCAAAAAATAACAAAAAGAAAAAAACAAGAGAGAGAGAGAGAGAGAGAGAGAGAGAGTTTTCTAAAGATAACATACTTCCTCTGACAAAAAGAACAAAAGAAAAAAAACTAGAGAGAGAGAGAGAGAGAGAGATTTTTCAAAAGATAACATACTTCCTCTGCAAAAATGAGAGAGTTTTCTAAAGATAACATACTTCCTCTGCAAAAATAACAAAAAGAACAAAAGAAAAAAAACTAGAGAGAGAGAGAGAGGGAGAGAGGGAAAGAGAGAGAGACAGAGAGAGAGAGAGAGAGAGAGAGGGAGAGAGAGAGAGAGAGGGAGAGAGAGAGAGAGAGAGAGAGAGAGAGAGAGAGAGTTTTCTAAAGATAACATACTTCCTCTGCAAAAATAATAAAAAGAACAAAAGAAAAAAAACAAGAGAGAACGAGAGAGAGAGAGAGAGAGAGAGAGAGAGAGAGAGAGAGAGAGAGAGAGAGAGAGAGAGAGAGAGAGAGAGAGAAATATGGTGCATTCAACATGAACTATCATGTGAATGGAAATGAAAACCATATATATCATAGACATTGGAGGAAACTCACAAAGATATTATATGTACAACAAAGAGAGGTATCGATCTATACTAATTACCTTGAATATGTTCATACCTATGCTAATCATTGGGGGAGAAAGTACATTAACATAGTAGTATGAAGCTCATCACATTAATAGAGCTAGAGAGAGAGAGAGAGAGAGAGAGAGAGAGAGAGAGAGAGAGAGGGAGAAATATGGTGCATTCAACGTGAACTGTCACATGAATGGCAACAAAAACCATATCTATCATAGATATTGGAGGGAACTCATGAAGATATTATATGTCCAACAAAGGGAGGTATCAATCTATACTAACTACCTTGAATATGTTCATACCTAAGTTAATCATTGGGGGAGAGAGTACATTAAAAGGATAGTCTAAATCTCATCACATTAACAAAGCTAGAGATCAAGTTTCATATCCCAAAATGGAATACTAAGCAAAGAAAATAATGGTTTAAAAGAGACCTCAACATCCAGAAAAATGGATATTTGTATTGGATTGAGACCTTCACTCGAGTAGACCTTTAGTAGATAACATACCACAACTAGACTAAAACTGACATGTAACAATCTAATGACATCCGGAAAGACTTGAGGTGAACATATATGCAAATATAATAGTGAAAATTTATTGGCATTAGAAGAACCTAGAGAAATTTTGATAGGGCATAAGATACACAATATCCATTTGAAATTTGGCACGTTGACACATGGATTGTGTGCATGTGGATCCCTTTCCAATCCCCTTCCATTTAATGGATGAAAAGGGATATAAGAAGCATTCGTTCTTTCTAGGAGGAGAATGTTGTGAGATAAGGGATTCCCTGGTAGTAGTACTTGATTTAGGGCTTGGGGGTAGCCAATTGTAGAAAGATTCTGTGCAGTTGCACCTACGATTGCGTGGAGACTTGTCCCAAAAAATTTGTTGCAGTCAATGAGATTTAAGTAGAATCATGACTCTATAATCAACAATAATACACATATTCTCTCTACATGTAGGTATTTGTTGCTCATATATTTTTAGAAAATTCTATACTAAAATCAATTGAATATTTTGTGTCGCTTATTAATAGCACATTTTGAAGTAATTAGTTTGCATATTTAATTTGGGGTCGTTACATGTGGTATCTGAGTGAGGTTAAAACATAGTGGACTTTAGAGTATTTCATATTTAATTTGAAAATTATTTATATCTTTAGTCAAAATAATAAATAGATTTTCAAATAAAAAATCGAGCTTCTGTCTAGATTATTAACAGATCCATTCATTTATAAGTGATTTTAGAGTTAATAAAGCATGCTTGAAACATAATAAAGGTGAAGCAAAAGTCATTAAGACTTGATGGAGGAGAGTAGCCAAGTATTAACCATATAAGTAAAGTAGTGGAGTTACAATTCCAAGGCAATTGAAATGCACATATTAATGTGTTTAATCAAAAATATGTTGTGGCCCCCAACAAATTGTTATTACTATCACAATAGATAATAAATAGGATGACAAAACCCTACTCTCAATTTATTTATGCTAAAACCCTATTTTGTGCCTCTCAAAACCCTATTTTGGGCCTATTAGGCTTTTTCCCTAAAGAAGAATTGCAAGTTTAAGCATATAAACCATCATTAAACCTTGGGGTTACTATGGTACTTTGAAAACAAAACTTTTATCAGAAAGGTTATCAATGGATTATTCCATTATCTAATTAATGCAAACTACTATTATATGTCAAAACAATGTTTGACAGGATCAAGAAAAATATACTAGAAATGGATGACCTTATTTTTTTCTTCTCTTCCTCTTCCTCTTCATTGAATTCATTCATCATCTTCGTGTGTTTAAAAACTGGAATCTATGGATGGTGGAATAAAATAAACGGGACCAAGAAGTTTCTCGCCTTGCATGAAAACATTGCATCATGGACACACCAATCGGCTCACATTGTCGTCCCGGTCATCGCTAATACTTAAAATTACAAGGGTGTTGTTATGAGTGGATTTTTTTTCAATTTATTCAAACGAATGACATATTAAGTTTCAAGGTTGGTCTAGAAAATTATTATGCTTGAGTTTTTCCATTAAATCTTTATATTAGATTTCTTCGAAAAGATTATTAATGAATAGTTTATTCTGACACATTTCTTCATGATTATCTCTATGATAGTTATCTGTGAGGTGAATGAAACCCATAATCTGGAAAAAAATTAATTGAATCAATGGTGTGTCCCCTTTAACGCTAATGAATGTTTATAAAAAAGCATTACCTTAAGATTTTTTTTTATTTTTATTTTTAATCCATCCACCCCTCCCTCTCCCTCTCCCCCTCCCCGAAAAAACCCAAATCAACAAGGTAATTAAAAAAATAAAATAAAAAGGCAAACAGTAAACTCTTGAGGCTCATAGCTAGCTTTTGTACACTTTGGTTAGTTAATTATGTATATGCTAAATTTAGAATTGGAATTCCAATGTTAAGTTCAAGACTCATACTTTAACTTATCCGCTTATGATTATCTCCTCTTAGACATAAATTGATGCTTTAACTTCTCCTCATAACTGTATTAAATAAATAAATATAATATATGGAATTAAGTTTCATAATTAAATTAGTATATGTTTAATTTGTTGTTTATTATTAGGATGATTACATTTATTATATATAGTTATTTAAATAATGATAAAATATATTTAGAAAAATATTGTTTTTATATTTATAAACAAAAGAAAGTTAAGATTTCAAATGTGCTAATATTTGTAAAATTGTAGGTTTTTAACCAAATAAAATTATTAAATACTTTTAAAAAATAATTTTATAAATTATAAATATCTTTAAAATGATTTTTAACTATCATGTTAATTAAATTTATAAGAATTCCATAATATATTTCTTTAAATTAATCCATAGTAATTCTTTAACATAGGAAACCATTATTATGTATCATGTTAGCAAATGTAGTTTCAGCACACATCATAGAAGGAATTTGTGGCATCTTTAATAGAATTTTCCTGAACCACTTTACAAAGAACAATATTGTAACAATATACAATAGTTTCATTTGGTTATATTTGATGTGGCTTAGTATTACTGTTCATTTGATGGTGTTGGTATTAATATATTTTTACCACATCTTTGTTGTGCAACCAACTCAAAGAAAATAAGAAAAGATACATCAACAACTTAAAAATTGTCCTCTTCGAGGGGGAAACCTCCTTTACATTACATAAATGAATAATTATAGGATGATACAAATGATAAGACCTCCTCGGTATATAGATGAGTCTAAGGGGTCACAATATAATCAACGCCTACATAACAATGATAATGTAAGGCCACAACAATAACAATAGTGGGGTTCTATGGGGCACAACAATAACAACATGGGGGATACTTGGGCACAAAAATAACAATAGGCAGCTACAATAACAATAAAAATAAGGGGAATACACTAGTATTAAAGGGACCTAACATGCCCATCTCCTTCAAAAAAGTGTTTTCCTTAACGCTTGAGTAGTTCCATATGCTTCTGTTTAAAATTCTCATCCTCCCATATGGAATCTTCAGTGGGTAAGTTCTTCCACTTAATGAGATACTCTGAAATTAATCGGTTCTGTAGCTGTTGAGTTCATGTTTGCATGACTACTCCACGCTCATTTATGATTTTTCCTTATTCTTCAAGTTTTGGCAACACTGTTTAAGCTGGGAGCATGTTACTAATAACCTTCTTTAAGCATGAAACATGGAAAACTGGGTGTACTCGGGAAGATGCATGTAACTCCAATTTGTATGCCATAGTACCAATGTTTTGAAACAACTTTTAAGGACCATAGTACTTGGGTGATCATTTATTATCCTTCTTAGCTTGCTTGAGGCAAATTTGTTTGTCTAGTTGCAGCTGTAAAATTACCCCATCATCTACATCAAAACTTCTTTCATTGCGATGTTGATTTTCCTGTTTTTTCATTCGATTTTGCGCTAGAGTGAGGTTATCCTTTAAGAGTTGGAGAACTTGTTGTTGATACTTGATATGATCTTCCACTGCTTGAACCTTAGAATTTTCTCTTAAAAATGATTTGATGGATGTTGGATGATATCCATAACGTGCTATAAATAGGGTCATTTCTGCTACGGTATGTGTTGGGTCCCTATAATACTAGTGATTACCCCATTACTATTGTAGTTATACCCCTTATTTATATTGTTGTGCCCCTATTACCCTCATATTGTTATTTCTGTGCCCCATACAATCCCTCTATTGTTATTTTTTTGGCTTTATATTATTATTGTTAGGTCGGATGGATTATATTGTGACTCCCTAGACTCCTATATATAGAAAGGAGGTTTTGTCATTTGTATCATCAAAGAATTGTTCATTTATGTAATGTAAAGGAGGTTTCCCCCTCGAAGAGGCTGAATTCTAAGGCGTTGATCTATCTTTTCTATCTTTTCTTGAGCTAGTTTCATAACATTTGGTATCAGAGCTTTGGATTCTAGGGTTTCGCTACTCCAAACAGGTCATCGTGGAATTTTCACTATAACTTTTGTTCTGTGACATTTCAGAAGTCTCAAAAAAAACCCATTTGAGAAGAAATCGTGTTGAACCTTGGGTCCAAATTTCAGAGCTTTGCGCATGATATTTGCGGAGATATGATCTGAGGAAGTTGGTCTTTTTGCAGACTCCTGAATTACATTCAAAACAAGTGACCTAGGGAAAATCGTCATAACTTTCTCTCTGGGGATCGGATTGAAATTTCGTCAGAAGGTACAGAAAGAGGACAGACTGTAGTTTCTTGTATGTGTGTTTCAGATTCAAAGGTTGAAACAGTGACTCGTGGCACGTCGTACAAGTTTCTCTACTGAACCAGTCTAAAAACAGGTCACTGTGGGAGATTTCACATAACTCTTCCTTGGAGAATCCAATTTGGCTCAGACTTGTGGCATTGGAAAGAGGACGCAGAAGGCTACTACGGGTAGCAATTTTAGAATTGGATGGTCTGAAATTACAAAGATACATCAGATTCAATATCAGGTTTCTATAAAGTGAAAAAAGGTGTGTAGTTTTTTTTTTAAATTTTTGTGTAAGCTTGGTTTAACGGAATTCAAAGGGCATAGTAAAGCATTATTATCGGTAACTGATGCCCCGAGGAAAGAAAATGCAAACACCTAGTAAGGAACCTGAAATCTCTAGCATGACCCATGAAGAAGAGGAAGAAATGCTACATGATATATCAAAATTACAAGAACAAGTGCAACAAATGTCGCTCTCACAAAAGCTAACAGAAGCTAAGATAAGTGGCGTGGAATCTAAGATAAATGGCGTGGAATCTAAGATAAATGGTGTGGAATCTAAGATAAAGGGCATGGAAGCTAAGATGGATGATTCGAAGATAGATTTGAAGAGAGACATGGCAGATTTGAAGATAGATATGAAGACAAACATGGAAGAATTGAAGAAGTTGCTACAAGAAAGGGTCACTAATGGTGAAAAGGTAGTAAAGGAAACTCATGATGAGAACAAAAGAAATGTTAATCATGATTCCATAGAAGCTAATGTTGGATCGAAGAATCACCATATTCCAAAAATCGATATGAGGAAGTTTGATGGCAAGGATCCCGCCACATGGATATTACAGATGGAGCAATTCTTCGATCTCAATAATGTGCAAAATGCACAAAAGGTACGTATGGCAACTGTATATTTGGAACCAAATCAATTTGTATGGTATTAATGGCTTTGCTCTCGTAAACAATTTATCACTTGGGCAATTTTTACGGAAGAATTGATAGCACATTATGAAGATACAAAAAGCAACACTTTTTTTAGCCAATTGATAAGTCTCAAACAAAAGGGTTCAGTAATGGAGCACATTGAGGAGTTCCAAAAATTGAACATAAGGGTAAAAGATATTCCAGAGGAGCATAGGATTGATGTGTTCATAGGGTCTTTAAAGGATAATATCCAACATGATGTTCGCCTTTGGGAACCTGATTCATTAGAGAAGGCATTCAGGTTAGCAAGAAAAATGGAAAGCAAAATTATGGCAACCAGGAAGCATACCACTCACAACTATAAAGACGGAAGTGTTGTTGCCCCTAGTCTTCCACAACCTATAAGGTTGACACCACAAAAATTGGAAGAAAAAAGAGCAAAAGGGCTTTGTTACAGTTGTGATAGCAAATACACTAAAGGTCATAAGTGTGCTGAGAAGAAATTATTCTACATAGATTGTGAAGAGGAAGAAGAAAAGGAGCAAGAAAGGTCAAAAGAAGAAGATATACTTCAGGAACAAAGCCTAGATGAAGAACAAATAAATCCGACCATATCTTGTAATGCATTGGCGGGAATTACCACTCCTCAAACCATCAAGATAGAAGGACAAATCAAGAAGAAAAAGGTAATAGTGTTGATTGATTCAGGAAGCACCCACAATTTTATTCATTGTAGGGTAGCAAAAGAATTGAATTGCTTCCTATATCCAGCACCAGAGTGTCAAGTGATGATTGCAAATGGAGGAACAATAAATTGCTCTGGAAAGTGCCATAATATCAAGCTATCCATGGGAGAATATGTATTGACTAGCCCAATGCTTTCCATTCCAATGGGAGGGCGGATGTTGTACTAGGAGTCCAATGGCTACAATCCTTGGGTACAATAGCTTTTAATTTTCAAGAACTTTTCATCAAATTTTCTACGGAAGGAAAAGAAGTTGAATTAAGGGGTATTGCAGGGAAACCGAGAAAGATAATCAGCTCTAATGGTATGACAAAGCTTCTAAAAAAGGAGCAAAGAGGTGTAATTGCACAATTATGCTCGCTAGATGTTTCCACATTGGAATCATCTATTTCTCCAGATCTCCAAAAAGTCTTGGACAATCATTCCAAGGTATTTGAGACTCCCAAGGGTCTCCCACCTATGCGTGATCATGATCATGCTATTCATCTGATTCCAGGAAGTGTTCCTCCAAACATCAGGCCGTACAGATATCCCTATGTCCAAAAAAGTGAAATTGAACGTATGGTTGCAGAAATGCTAGAGGCTGGTATAATTCAACCAAGTCAAAGTTCTTTCTCAGCTCCAGTAGTATTGGTGCACAAGAAGGATGGATCATGGCGCATGTGTCCAGATTATAGGGAGCTCAACAAGCTCACTATTAAAGATAAGTTCCCCATTCCTGTTATTGATGAATTACTGGATGAATTGCATGGATCAATTTACTTCACCAAGTTGGATCTTCGTTCGGGATATCATCAAATCAGAATGAAGATTGAAGACATTCCGAAAACGGCATTTAGAACTCATGAGGGTCATTATGAATTTTTGGTCATGCCTTTTGGCCTTACCAATGCACCTTCAACATTTCAAGGTTTGATGAATTCAATTTTCAAACCATTCCTTAGAAAATTTGTGTTAGTATTTTTTGATGATATACTAATCTACAGCAAGTCTTGGAAGGATCATGTTGAACATGTTGACAGGGTGCTACAACTATTGGAGGAGAAACAATTATATGCAAAAAGATCCAAATGTTTCTTTGGAGTCCAGGAGGTGGAATATTTGGGTCATATTGTATCTCATGAAGGAGTTAAGGTAGACCCTAGCAAAATTAAAGCCATTAAGGAATGGAAAATCCCCACATCCATAAAGCATCTGCGAGGATTTCTTGGGTTGACAGGGTATTATCACAAGTTTGTTAAGAATTATGGGAGAATAGCAGCACCTCTAACAACATTATTGAAGAAAGATTCATTTTCATGGACTTCGGAAGCAACAAAGGCCTTTGAACATCTTAAAGAGGCAATGTGCCAAGCACCGGTCTTAGCTACACCGGACTTCACAAAAACCTTTATTGTGGAATGTGATGCTTCAGGAAATGGAATTGGTGTTGTTCTAATGCAAGATGAAAGACCCATTGCTTTTGAAAGTCGTCCAATCAAGGGAAAGTTTTTAAGCAAAGCTATTTATGAGAAGGAAATGTTGGCAATACTCCATGCACTTAAGAAATGGCGACCCTACCTAATGGGAAGACACTTCAAGGTAAAAACGGATCATGATAGCCTTAAATACTTTTTAGAACAAAGATTATCCTCTGAAGAGCAACAAAAGTGGGTCACAAAGATGTTGGGTTATGACTTTGAAATCATCTACAAAAAAGGGAAGCAAAATGTGGTGGCAGATGCACTCTCAAGAAAGGATGAGGATGTGGAAGCATTGTTGTGTGCCATTTCTATTATCCAACCAGATTGGATAAACGAAGCAAGGGAGGAATGGAAGAATGACGAAGAAGTGTGGGCACTTATTCAAAAGCTACAACAAGATTCCAGTACTTCTGATACATTTAGCTGGCAAAATGATTCGTTATGGTACAAAGATCGCTTATACCTCTGTAAGAATTCCCATCTAAAACAAAAGATTCTTATGGAATTGCACACTTCTCCCTTAGGAGGGCACTCAGGATTTTTAAAAACTTACCACAGGGTTAAGAAGGAATTTTTTTGGGATAGCCTTAAATCAGATATTCAAAAGTTTGTGGCGGAATGTTTGGTTTGCCAGCAAAATAAAGTTGAAACAATTAAGACACCGGGTCTATTACAACCGTTATCCATTCCAAGCTAACATTGGGAGGAGGTTTCAATGGATTTTATCACAGGTTTACCCAAGTCTGAGGGAAAGAGTGTCATCATGGTGGTAGTTGACAGACTTACCAAGTATGCACACTTTTGTGCATTATCACATCCACTTAAAGCCAGTACAGTTTCTACTGCATTTATGGAAACAGTTCAAAAGCTACATGGAAACCCAAAGATTATTGTAAGTGACAGAGATCCCATTTTCACTGGAAATTTTTGGACAAAATTATTTTCTTGTCTTGTTACTAAGTTAGCTCATAGCTCATCTTATCATCCTCAATCTGATGGGCAAACTGAGATAGTAAACAAATGTTTGGAAGGATATCTTCGTTGCTTTGTATCTGATAAACAGACACAATGGGTCAAATGGTTGCCTCTGGCTGAATGGTGGTATAACACTTCCTTCCATACAACAACAAAAATGACCCCATTTATGGCACTTTATGGGTATCAACCACCATCCATCACATCATATTTAAGAGAAAATTCTAAGGTTCAGGCAATGGAACATCACATCGAACATCAACAACAAGTCCTCCAACTCTTAAAGGATAACCTCGTGTTGGCACAAAATAGAATGAAACAACAGGCAGATCAACATCGCAGTGAAAGAGGTTTTGATGTAGGTGATTGGGTATTCCTACGGCTACAACCATATAAGAAAATGTCCCTAAAGCAAGCTAAGAAGGATAATAAATTATCACCAAAGTATTATGGTCCGTACAAGGTGTTGCAAAAGATTGGTACTATGGCATACAAATTGGAGCTTCCCGCAGCTTCTCGATTGCACCCAGTTCCATGTTTCATGTTTAAAGAAGGTTATAGGTGACAAGCTCCCAATTCAAACAATATTGCTAGAACTTGACGAGGAATGAAAAATTATATTGGGACCGGAAGCAGTCACAGAAACAAGAACTCGACAGCTACGAAATCGATCAATTTCAGAGTATCTTATCAAGTGGAAGAACTTATCCGCTGAGGATTCCACATGGGAGGATGAGAATTTTATGCAGAAGTATCCAGAACTACTCAAGCGTTGAGGACAACACTTTTTTGAAGGAGAGGGGCATGTTGGGTCCCTATAATACTAGTGATTACCCCATTACTATTGTAGTTATACCCCTTATTTATATTGTTGTGCCCCTATTACCCCCATATTATTATTTCTGTGCCCCATAGAATCCCTCTATTGTTATTTTTGTGGCTTTATATTATTATTGTTAGGTCGGCTGGATTATATTGTGACTCCCTAGACTCCTATATATAGAAAGGAGGTTTTTTCATTTATATCATCAAAGAATTGTTCATTTATGTAATGTAAAGGAGGTTGCCCCCTCGAAGAGGCTGAATTCTAAGGTGTTGATCTATCTTTTCTATCTTTTCTTGAGCTAGTTTCATAACAATATGGAAGGAAGTGTCATGCCACCATTCAACTAGAGACAACCACTTGACCCATTATGTTTTTTTATCAGATACAAAGCAACAAAGATATCATTCCAAACATTTTTTTCACTATCTCAGTTTACCCATCAAATTGAGGATGATAAGATGAGCTATGAGACAATTGAGTACCAAGAAAAGAAGATAATTCCATCAAAAAATTTCCAGTGAAAATGGGATCTCTGTCACTTACAATAATCTTTGGGTTTCCATGTAGCTTTTGAATTGTTTCCATAAATGAAGTAGCAATTGTACTGACTTTAAAGGATGAGATAATGCACACAAGTGTGCATACTTTGTAAGTCTATCAACTACCACCACGATGACACTCTTTCCTTCAGAATTGGGTAAATCTAAGATACAATTCATTAAGACATCCTCCCAATGCTAAATTGGAATGGATAGTTAGTTGTAACAAACCCAGGGTCTTAATTGTCTCAACTTTATTTTGTTGGAAAACCAAAAATTCTTCCACAAACTTCTGAATATCATATTTAAGGGCATCCCAAAAAAATTACTTCTTGACCCTGTGGTAAGTTTTTAAAAATCATGAGTGCCCTCCTAAGGGGGAATTCATACGAATATATAAGCGATATTTTGCTTGAGTTGAGAATTCTCACAAAGATATAAGCGATCTTTGTATGATAATTGTTATCACCATAAAATTGATCATCTAGCTTAATTTACTAGATGGATCAAAACACACCATGTAAAACCAATTTTACCATAGCAAAATTGCTTTCATCGTGAGAATAAACCCAAGATAGAATAATTAAATAAATAACTATTTATTTGATTTTCTTCTAGGAATAATTAATTAAACCATTGTTCAATTATTATTCCTTGTCATATTTGATCTAATCATGAAAAATAAACAAATAAATCATTAATTATCTTATTTTTCTCTAAGAATAATTAATTATTATTATTTGTACAATTTGACTAAATCCTTTAGGAATAATTAAATAAATCCTTATTTGTTTATTATTCCTTAACTAATTCCTTGAGATGATAAATAAATCACTTATTTATTTATTATTTCTAAATAAAAGTTTAAATACTTTTTCCCTCCTGGCCAAATATAATAAAATATTCCAAGTGGATATTCCAAGAATGGGATAAATAATATTTTATTATTGCTAATTTCGAGGATAACTCAATATTTTGTTATAAATAGAAGGGTTTTCCATTCATTATTCAATTTTGATTATTTTCATTTTTGCACTCACTGTTGTAACTCTGATTATTTTCATTGTCACACACCATTATTTGTTGTGTTTACACATTATAGATGAGAGAGACTCTACACAAGCTGAAGATGTTTAAGGATAGCGAAGAACCCATCCCATAGAGGGGGACTGGTAACATTTATTTGTTCCCTTCACAGGTGTTATAATAAAACTATTCTTTGTATATCTGATTTCCATTGGATGATTGGAGTTCTTACTCTTTCTTTTTACTGTTTAATTATGAATGTGACATAGATCAGAATTTTGGCAGGTTTTGTTTCTATCTGTTGCCGTAAAACTGCAATGTTTAGTAGCCATTGATATTGTTGAGATTGTTTGTCATCTATAATCTTAAGTGGGTTCTTTTCATAGATCTTTGAGAAGAAAACACTGCAACAATAATGAATCATTTTTCGAGCTAAATGTATATGATGTAGTAGGATCTTGCTATAAATTTTGAATGAATGTCCACACCTCTTCTTCATTCTTCCATTCATCCCTTGCTTTGATTATCTAATCGGGTTAGATAATAGAAATGGCACAAAGCAATGCTTCCACATCCTCATCCTTTCTTGAGAGTGCATTTGCAACAACATTTTTCTTCACTTTTTTGTAGATGATTTTAGAGTCACAACCCAACATATTAGTGACCTCTTTTTACTGCTTTTCTGAAGATAATATTTGGTCCAAAAAGTATTTAAGGTTATCATGATCTGTTTTTACCTTGAAGTGTCTTCCCATTAGGTAAGGTCTCCATTGCTTTAGTGCATGTAGTATTGCCAACATTTCCCTCTCATAAATAGGTTTTTGTAAATACTTTACTTTGATTGGATGACTTTAAAAAGAAATGGGTCTTCCTTCTTGCATTAAAAAACACCAATTCCATTTCCCGAGGCATCACATTCCATAATCAAGGTTTTTGTGAAGTCAGGTGTAGCTAAGACTAATGCTTGGAAAATTACCTATTTAAGATGTTCAAAGGCCTTAGTTTCTTTTAGATTCCAAGAAAATACATCTTTATTCAATGGTGTTGTTAGAGGTGTTTCTATTCTCCTATAATTCTTAACAAATTTGTAATAATGCCTTGTCAACCCAATAAATCCTCGAAGATTATTTATGGTTGGGGATTTTCCATTACTTAATTGTTTTTAATTTTGTTAGGGTCTACCTTAACACCCTCATGAGATACAATATGACCAAAATATTCCACCTCATGTACTCCAAAGAAGCATTTGGAGGTTTTTTCACTTAATTGTTTCTCCTACAATAGTCTGAACACCATGTCAACATGTTGAACATGATCCTTCTATGGCTTGTTCTAGATTAGTATATCATTAGAAAATACTAACAAATTTTTTCTAAGGGTTTGATAATGGAGTTCATCAAAACTTTAAATGTCGAAGGTACATTACTAAGGCCAAAAGGCATGACTAAAAATTCATAATTACCCTTGTTAGTGCCTATAGTTACCTCAGGCTGAAAAGGTAGGATCGAGGGCCAACATCAAACCACGCTCAGCCTCGTAGCTAGCCCTACGAGGACAGGAGAGGGCTCTCTCCAGGTCAATCTCAGAAAAGGATAATCAATGGGCTTGAGATGATTGAAATAAAACTAATTTTAGGCTAGATATGAAATACAAGGATTTGATTTGAGTTTTTTTGGGGGTTTTGTTGGAATCAAGGGAAAGGCAAATTTTGGGGTGCAGGGATTGAGGCTCAGTTCTGCAGAGATCTCGATGGGGTAAGGTAGGCGATCATTTTGGCACTTAAATTTTAGTGAGATGGAGGGAAAAGACAGGTGAGGTGTTGAAGAGGGAAAGGGCAATTAAGAATCCTCCCCAAACAGCTGAAAACATCAAACAACTAAAGCAAACTTCAAGTAGAGCATTGCACTTTCAATGAATTCTACTTACACTCTTGTTTGTTTAGTTCAGAAGAAATAAGATATATGATGGCATACATAAAAAAAAATCACAATTACAAAGAGAATCACTGTACCAATAGAAATTGCCACATGAATCCCAAAGAGTGCTGCAAATCCTGGTCTCAATTCCTTAGCCAAAATATTGAAAGTGAATGTACAATGAAGCTCAAGGCTTTCACAAGAGTCCAACCCTGCTAATGACTGAAAAACAACATAATATAGACAAAAATAGCTCATCCTTGCCTCTAGGGGTCAAGCTCATGAGTTTAGGAGATGATCCAACCGATTCTAAACTGAGAACTACAAACTAGGCAAGATAACAGCATGCCTCTAAAAACAAGGAAACTGATCCATTCAGTTTGAAACAACCTCTAAACTGATGAATCTACCTCTACAAGTGAAAATCAAACATATTTACATCATAATCCATCAAATTTCATCAAATTACATCATAAATTTGCCATTAGGAAAGTGAAAAAGTCAAACTAGGTGAAACTGGGCGAAAAACAAAGCAAAACTTGGCCAAACTAGCAATTTTTCTTCTATGCATAGCACCTGATTCTCTATGCGTAGCGCCTGTTTGGACCCACTTTTGGAGGCCTTCCCGGTGTCCAAATGAGCTACAGGTGTGCTTGTTGGAAAGGTCTACCTGTCTACTTTCCAACCCAAGTGCAATTGTTCAATTTGGCCTCTATTTCCCCTCCAAAAGTCCATTCTCCCAACACTGCTTCCTGTGTGTCAAAATAGGTGCAGTGAGGTCATTTTTTGAGTGTTTTTTGACCTTTTGAGGGCTCAAAACCTGCCCAAATTTCTTGGCCATAGGTAGGAAAGCACAAATTTCCATGAAAAATCCAAAAATGCAAATTTTTTTTGATTTAGAGCCCTCTAGCAAAAGCGAGCACCAGGTGGCGCGGCGCATAGGGAGAAAAACTATGTTTTTAATGCCAAAAATTTACAAAAATGCAAAAATTGCTCCAAATTTCTTGAAATTTGGGTTGAGTCTTATCTATTAAGTGCTTTGATGGGCCAAGGAAGCCTCGGCCAATATTTGAATTCCTTCATCCTCTTTTTTCCTTTTTTATGCTCTCTTTAGCTTTGCTTTCAAATTCCTGATTCTTGCTTTGCACACCAAGTTCTGGGAAAAATAATGATACGACAAGTTTCTGAGCATATTCTTCTCATTGATGGCCTTCTCTAGTTTCCTCTCCAACTGGATGTTGGCTCTTTCAAGCCATGACTCCCTATTGATCTCTTGCTCCAATGGAGTGAACTCAATCCTCCTCCTTCGGGCACTTTGGCGTTTTGCCGAATGTTCTGTAACTCCATCACCACCTACTGATCTTCAAGCTAATTTTTCCTTTGCTCCAAATACTGTATAGTCCACTGGGCTCTATCCAAGTTTGTGGAAAAGGCATCAATGTCCGCCTGCTGCTCCTTGATGATCTGTCTAAGATTTGCACTTTGCGGGCCCATATCAGTATCATCACCCTCAATGAGGATGAAATCAGTCTCTCGCTCACCTAATGGTCCTTCCTCCTGTAGACGCCTCTTGTCTCAGTCCTGAACTTGCTGTGCTGATGGAGGAAGCAAGGCCCCTTCCACCCCAGGTGGAGATAACACTCGCTTCGCTGCTACAAACAACCGTCTAGTGTCCCTCTAATATGTGATGAATACTGGCACACTAGCGGTCTCATGGCCCTCATACTGATGAGAAGGTTCACCTGTCTCATGCTTAACCTCTGATGGTCCCTGTGAAGCTCTGAAAAACTCACGTGAGATGAAGTCATCCCAAGTGATTCCCTGTAATCCAAGCTGATGAACAACCACAATCTTGATGAGAGCAAAATGATAAACACTATTAAGTTGCTGCTGAGGGGTCTTGTGCTGCACAAGGGTGGTCATCCTTTCTATGTTTTGGCATATGAAATAAGGAATGTTCATCATCCATACCCAAATGAAATGCATTAGTAGCCTGATGTGATAAGCATACAAGCGGGAGAACCAGCCCTCACAGGTGAAATACTTCATAATGAGTTTCACTAAAGGAGCATACACATCCTTGAGAAACTGAAAAGGAAACACTCCCTTAAGCTGCCTCAGAAAACCAGGTTTGATATATGGTTCATAGTGTTGCTGGTCAATCTTCTGTCTCTTATTCCATGGTTCTCCAATGTTCGGTATGCCGGTTGCCAATGAAATGGTTTCTGGTGTTAATGTGAAAGTAACACCAGCAAGAGTGGCTTGATCACCATGCAAATGCAACACAAATAAGCGGGCCAACTCATGATGAAACTGAATATGAGCAACCTTTTCACAAAATTCATAGAATGACTGATGCTGGAAACAAAAGAGGGCAAGAGGGCAGGCCTGCAACTCGGTAAGAGTGGTAGGTTCTTCTTTGATATGTCTGCCACCTCTATGAGGCCTCTTGGGTGCATGTCCCTCCATGGGTGAGTCACTTTGGGTCTCCTCTTCATAATCATATGAAGGATCTGATGCCATAACTGCTAGTGAACAAACTGCCTTGAAGAAATAGGTGTTGATATGTCAAACTGTCTTGGACTGCCTTTGAAGATTGTTTGACCTCTGCTACCAAGGGAAAACAATGAAACAAGGCACTGTTAGGAGAGGGAAAAAATAGTGGGAATTTTTGGGACTGTTGGGATAAATTTAGATAGGGAAAATATGGGATTCTTGGGATGTTTTGTATAAGGTTAGGGTTTGGGATTTTGTAATAGGAAATTTGGGAAAGGAAACTTGGGATATTGGATTAGTGAGTTTATGGGGTAGGGGGAACTTAGGGAACCATGAAAACAAGGAAAAATGGGGTAAGGGAATGATGGAGGGAAAATGAACTTGGTAGAAAAAAAGTTGATCAAACCCTAGGCAGCAATTTTTTTTTTTGAGGAATTTGTAATGGTAGGGTTTGATCATTTGTTAAAACATTCACCACATCAACCATCATAACATCAGCACCAAACTTGGATAAATAGTAGAGGTTAAGTTCAACCTACTTGGAACAAGGTGAACTCGTGCGATTTTGGTGATTGGAGGTCATTCTGGTGATTTTCGGGCTTCCTGGTTGTATGCGCCGCGCCTCACCAATGCGCCATGCCCATGCTTTTTAACAAAGGGTTCTGAGGCCCAGTGCACCGCGCCTGGCCAATGCACCGCGCCTCCTGCCCAGTGTGCCACACCAGTCGATTTGGAGCAAATTTCACCCAAAACTCCCACAATCACTTTGCTTTGTTTTCTCTTGGCCCTTGGAGTGCAAATGAGTTTCAAACACTTGGAGGAATGGTTTATATATGGAGCTTTTCAAATTTAATTTGCCAAAACCCACTTTCATAATGTTTTGCCAATCACTTTATTTACAAACTCTGTTTTTTGGACTCTTCACTTCTTTTTAACTTTGCAATGAACCATATGACCTGAGATTTGCTTGCTTTGCAGGTGTTGGAGCTTTTTAGGCTGAGGAAAGAAACTAGGGTGCAGATGAATGGATTTACAATGAGAAAAGAAAAATTTTCATGATTTTGTACAATAAATACTAAATACTCTATTTTTTCGAGGAAAAACACATTTTCAAATGCTTGGTGATAAAATTTATTGATGTTGCAACCTCCTCATGGCCTACTGGCAATTATTGGACATTTTAACACATTTTTTGATGAAACCTTAATGAAACCCTAGACCTAATTGACCATGAAACCCTAAAGACAACTTTTTCAATTTTCAAGATAAAAAGACTATATATGTTTTTTAAATGAACAAACATGAGCCAGCAAGTAGATAACATGAGGGAAATGGGAGGAACACCACTACCATCAGATGATCTATGCGCCTAATGGAATTCAAATGACTGGGTGGGACACCTAACATGAAATGCAACAAGAGGAGTTGATCTTTGACGGAGGGATGACAATACCGACTCTAACAACCTTCATGAATATTGAATGTTGTTTTCGAAATGTCTTCAGTATTCGTTCTAATTTGATGATATCTTGAATGAAGATCCAACTTGGTGAAGTAAATTTCTCCATGTAATTGTTGGGTGCAGGATCCCCCAAGGGTAGTTTTGGGGCTAAAAGCCCATATTTTGGTCAAATTTTGTAATCCAACTGTAAAGACTCCGCATTTTGTGGTTGTATAGCGCGTAGGTGTTAAAAAGTCATAAGGTTGTCCGCCCTTATTTTGGAAATGTAATGTCGGCTGTAAAAGATCTACCCATGGTCCGCAGACCATGGGATTGTATAAATAGAGCTAAGCTCTAAGTAGTTTGATAAGAAAGATTAGAAGATAGAGACATGAAGATATTATGTATGAGAGATAGCTCTAAGGTAGAAGTCTAAGTTGGGCCGTAGTGTAGGTAGAGGCTCTATAGCTAAGTGCGCACAGGCCTAGGCTAGAAGTCCATAGCTGAGTGCGTGGACCCCTACAACTAAGTGCGCAGGGTGGGTCAGGTCTGTAATCGTCTGAAATTATCAATAAAGAGAAGTATTCTACAATTTCTGCATCATTATTTCCTATTTATGCATATTGTTATGTTGGGTATAAATTTCAATTACAATTCTTATATGATGTGCGAATGTATGTAAATGTGTTAGTTAAGTGAATGAAAGTAAGAACATCTGTTTACATGGTGATAACTTTAAGTATTTAACAAGATAAAAAAAATCACTTAGGATAATTGAGGGATCTGCATCGCACGCCGCTATAGCAACGCAAAAGTACCCAAGCTACAAGTTAGAGCTGCGTGAAGGTCGATCTTATACTTTCGCAAAGGTATTTAAATCTGGAACAAAGGGTTTGTATTACAAACCTTAGAGCAAGATCACCTGCACGAAGGAAGGGATAGAAGATATCAAACAACATCACAGCCATCTCAAGGGTGTGGAAACTTGGTTTCAGCATCCCCCCGTACTGCTTCAGGTGAGACTTCAGTCCGCGCTTCACGGGCTGATGCCGAAAGGGCCAGTAATGTAGCGATTTGTTTGTCTAACTAACATTGAACCTGGGTCAGGCCCCCTCAAGCCAACAAATAGTTCCATTGTTGGGACTAGAATCTGCATAAGAGATGTGTGATGTCGTATCACTCGAATCCAACTAAGAAGGAGATTGGAGATTGGTTGGATATAAAAATCCAGAAATTCGTGGCACAGGAGAATTGAAACCCGCAATTGATAAAGGAACAGTGGTTGGACCAGTACCTATATACAGAGATCCATGAGATCTTTTCCTACTCTTTCCCTATTGAGTTATACGAGTGGATCGCGACGCTAGTAGATAGCCAAGGAAGGTGGAAACTTGACGATCCTATTGTGTGGAGCCGAGAGCTAGTGCGAAGGTTGGAAGCATCGAAGGATAAGATCGCATGCGCTGTCGATAATTGGCTCAATCACGACATAGGAGGATAAGATCGCATGCGCTGTCGATCATTGGCTCAATTGCATCATAGGAGGACTTGTTACTGAATTCGTGTTCGACACCTCAGTCAACTAAAGCGAGGCGGAGTGACGCTTTGTCAAAGGGCTATGAGGTAAGTACATAAAATATTTGAATACTTGGATTAAAATGTCGTTGTGTGAAAAACACGTTATGCAGATACCTTGATGTTCGAGACTACGCAAAGCGGAAAAATTTACAGAAATGAAGGAAATAAGGGTCCAGAGTATAGCCCCTTGATTTCACCTCCGCGAAGGGACGAAGAAGTGATATCAAAGGTTTCTTCACGAAGCGCTATTCAATTAATAAGACAAGGATTCTTGTGAATAGCACCTCCACCCACACCACCTCTAACTTCACCACCATCGCCTCGAATTTCACCAATACCACCTCCACCTCCACCGCAGTTCAGTATGGAAAATACAGTGAAGTTGCCTTTGTTCAAAGGCTTGGGAAATGAGGACCCAGACCAATTCTGGTTCATTGTGAGGGTTGTATGGGAAGCTCAAGGTGTTACAGATGATCACATAAAGAAGGCAACACTGGTTAGTGCTCTGTAAGATCGCGCACTAACCTGGTATATTAAGTACTCTAACGATAACCTGAATGCTGGAGTAGCAGACATCCAAGTAGCCCTAAATAGGGAATTTAACAAGCCTAAATATGAGGCATTGTCGATTGTGGGATACAAAGAGATCATGATGCGACCATACGAGATGCAGGAACTATATCAAAGGTTGAAATGTACAATCCGCAAAGCCAACATGAATTTCACAGATGGACAGCATCGCGAGTGGTTTGTGGCTTCGCTACTACCACACTTAAGAAGTTTGTTGTCGCAGCACTCAGGCAGAGGCCTTCGAAATTTTCATGAGACTACATGAGACTCCAATGTAAGATCCCAATCTAGGAGTTCAACAGATCCATGCGTAGCTGAAGGATCTATGCCTTGAGATGCAAGGTCTGAAGTAGGATATGATGGTTCGACCAGAGGTACATGAGGAAGTATGCTACTTGAAATGCAAGAGTTAGGGTCATGACAAAGACCATTGTCCAGTCTTTGCGAATTACCTTGCAGGGGGAGGACCGATGACTTTAAGGCTAGAATCTCAAGCAGGACCTAGTGTGGGGCCTATATTATGGTGTGCTATCTGTGAGGTAGCCATAAAACATGCCACGGATATCTGTCACTTGCTACAGAAGTATGTACAAACACCGCAACAGCTGTTCTGCAACTTTTGTAGGTTGGCAGGACATGATGAGCATACTTGCAGGAGCTATGAATTGATGATGGATAGAAATCCCACCTACAGGGTTCAGGCCGAAATGCAGCCCCTCAGCCAAAATGTAGAAAGGTCTCGATGGGATTTTAGGGGCGTAGACAAGGCCAAGGTAGAGGAGGACTTGGTAGAGGTCAAGGATAGTTGATTTGATACAATTTCGGAGGACTAAGAAACTATTTCTGCGATTTCACTAATCCAACACGTTCATCGTGCAAGTATTGCACACTGTTTGATCATGAAACAGAAGACTATCCTATGTTGATAGCTAGAATATGAGACAAAGGGGCACTGCCACCTCCACCGACTCATAACTTGCAGATGATGAGGACTAAGCCATGCGAGGAGGATCCAAACATAAACATAGTGCTCAAGACTGGGATCACGACAGGGGATGACAAGGGGAAATAGCTAGAAGACAGTACCTCGGTTCAAAAAGCCTCAGCAAAAGAGGCTGAATTCAACTTGGAGCGCACTAGTGAAGCCTTCATGGAAGCTAAGAAGAGCTTCGATGAGGCCTCCACCTCAGGAAGCAAGGATAAACCTGAGTCGGAGATGGACCCTTCTATGCTCACAACTTTCCTGGAAACCTGTATGAAGTTACTGCACGACAGTAAGGCTATGAAAGGTTTACAAGAACTCATCAATAGATGTGTTGGGACTGCGTTAGGTGAGCTGCACATAGTATGAAAAATTGGCAAGCATAAAATGAGGACGAGACGGGAGATGAGACTAACCGCACAAATAAGAGAGTATGAAATGGATCAGATCATTTTGGACATGGTGTCAAATGCAAATGTCCTACCAAAGCAAACTTGGGAGAAAATGGGGAGACCTACATTGTAATGGTCTCTGCTTGAGATAAGGATGGCGAATCAGCAAAGAATCATCCCCATGGGGTGATTGTAGGGGGTGACCATAGACATTGAGGGAGCGAGCGCGCTAGAAAATTTTGAAGTAATAGAGATAGTGGAAGATAGCAATCCCTACCCTACACTCTTGGGAATTGACTGGGCTACTGATATGAACAAGGTAATCAATCTGAAGAAGCGAAAGATGATCTTTGAGAGGAAATCACTGTGCATAATAATACCCCTGGATCCTGCTAAAGGATCACGCTATACGAAACCAGTCCTCGATTATGAGAGTGTTGATGATTTGAACTGCATCTATAAGATAACATCGTGAGACCAAGACTGGGTGAATCCCATCGCGGATGGATAGATTACATGGGATCACAAGAGTTCCTACACTTCGGATTCCGATGAAGAAATAGAATGCTGGAAGAATCAGTTACACAAAGTAACTACGCTGAATTGCAACATGATGACCCAATCACTGCACTATGTGTCGTCAGAGGCAAGAAATCTGCCTATTATGATGGTCTAAATGAGGTAGATATCTTTTTGGATGCATTTGCAAGGGAGATACCATGAAAGCAGCGCTTCCAGGCCTTAGACTAGGCACTACGTGCTACACTCGCAAGATGGTGGGTACGCACAAGGGAAGCTTTGATGATTGATGTGAATGTAGGAGGATGATGAGAACACGATTTGGGAAGCATAATATGTGACTGAAAGACAAGTATGATGGGCAGAATGATCTGCGCATGCATCTGGCCAAATGGACGCATGCTTATGGAGAAAATCCCCAACCTGAGTGGGTGCACCTATTCTGTCATACCCTGGATATTATCCCAATGAATTGGTATATAGAAACAGAGCTATGCCATGGGACAAATGACTGGGATATCTTACACGAAGGATTCATGATGATATTCAGTTTTGAGGACGGGTTTGACAGTATTGATGAGACACTATAAGAGGTGAAAGCAACCATCTTTAGGATACCGTAGGATCCTTTAGACCTAATTCAACCTGAATGGGCTACTCAACTGAGTCACATGCTTGAATGTTCTAATGTAATTGCTAAAGATGAGGATGAGGATCCACGGAAAGTTAACATTTCGAAAACAGAAGGCCACCGCGAGGTTCAAGGATTGCAGATTGAGAACCCTGATATAACTGTGCCAATGAAAACAAAACAAGTGAACATTGGTACAGAGGTAGAACCCAAATTCGCAAAGATTGGAGACTACTGGGATGACGCGATGGTGGATAAGGTCACTGAATTTCTCCGTGAATACCAGGACTTATTCCCTACCAAGTTTACGGATCTGAAAGGAATAATTGGAGACCTAGGAGTGATGAAGATCACATTCAAACCTGACGTAAAGCTAGTTAAGTAAAGGCCTTACCACCTCAATCTGAAATACAAGGAGAAGGTCCACTCAGAGCTAGACAAAATGCTAGTGGTAGGCATCATTGAGCCTGTGGAAGAATCTGATTGGGTAAGCCCTATGGTGGTGCAAGAGAAAAAGCAAAAGGATGAGATAAGGATATGCGTGGATCTCAGAAAACTGAATGACACTTGTGTGCATGATCCTTTCCCGACTCCATTCATGGATGAAGTGTTGGACAATGTAGGTGGCCAAGAAGCATATTCCTTCACTGATGGGTTCTCTGGGTACCACCAAATCAAAATCGCACTGGAGGATAGGAGCAAGACAACCTTCGTGATTGAGTGGGGTTGTTTTCAATACATCATAATGCCATTTGGATTGAAGAATGTACCTACAATCTTTTCACGCGTGGTTGTTCTGACATTTAAGGAATTTATTCATAAGTGCCTCTAGGTATATTTTGATGGATGGACTATATTTGGGCTGGTTAAGCGCCACGTAGCAAGCTTACGCCTAATGATGGATAGCTATCGAAGATACCAAATCGTGCTCAATCTCAAGAAGTGTTTGTTTTTCATTCCTTTTGGGAACCTATTGGGGCATGTGGTTTGTAGACAAGGACTGATGGTAGACCCCACGAAGATCATGGTGATACTGAACTTGGAAGTGCCAACAAGTGTGAAATAGCTATGTGCTACTCTGGGACATACGAGATATTATAGAAAGTTTATCAAATGCTATGCCCAGATCACCACGCTGACGGAAAAAATGTTGAAGAAGGATGTCACATTCTGCTGGAATGATGACTGTGAGAAAAGCTTGGATATATTGAAAGAAAAGATGGCTATCACGCTGATTCTAATCTTCTAGACTGGAAGAAAGAGTTTCATGTACATGTTGACACGTCATGTATAGCGTTGGGGGCAATACTAACACAGGATGGAGGAAAAGGCTTGGACCATCCTATTGCGTTCGCAAGCCACATATTATCCAAAGCAGAGAAGAACTATTCTAGCACTAAACGCGAGGGGCTAGTTATGGTGTATGCGCTCCAGAAGTACGGATACTACCTGCTAGGAGGCCATTTTAAAATGTATGCAGATCACTCCGTGCTGAAGTACCTGGTCAATAAGCATGTGTTGGGGGGTGAATCTGCAGATGGCTCTTATTTTTCCAAGAGTACGATTTTGAATTTGTTCTGAAGCATGGACGATTGAACGTGGGAACAGATCATCTATCGTGCATCGAAATAGTGGAGGAACCTACTAACTTGGAAGAAGGATTACCTTTCGTGCAACTATTTGCAGTATGTGTCGTGGATGGTCATTTTGAGGATATAATACACTTCCTAACATTAGGAACTGCACCAGAAAGATACTCTATCCAGCAAAAGAAGGAATTAGTGGTGCGCATGGTAGATTTCTCTATCATTGTTGGGCATCTATACAAGATGGGAACTGATCAGATATTACGACGGTATGTACCTGAGTTCAAACAAAGAAGCATCCTCGTGGACACTCACGAAGGTGCCATGGGAGTACATTATACAAGGAGAGAAATCGCACAGAATATTCTACGCACAGGGTTGTGGTGGCCCACCCTTCATCAGGATTCAAGAGCATATTGTAAGGCATGTGATATATGTGAAAGAATAGGTAGGCCACCATGGAGGGATGAAATGCCTTTGTATCCACAAATGGTGTTGCAACCTTTCAAGAAGTGGGCAATAGATTCTATAAGACCCATTCAACCACAAGAGAAGATAGGGCGAGGTACATTATCACTACGACGGAGTATTTGACTCATTGAGCAGAAGCACAACCGATGAAGGATTGCATGGGTGCAATGGCCGCGAAGTTCCTATTTGAGCATGTACTAACACAATTTGGATGTCCAAGGATATTGATGAGTGATCGTGGTATGCACTTCCTGAATGAGACGATCAACACACTAACAGAGGAATTTTAGGTATATCACCAGAAGAGCACATCTTATCACCCACAGGCTAATGAGACAGTGGAGGCATTCAACAAAGTGCTTGAAAATGCACTGACCAAGGTTTGCAATGCTCAACGAAGTGATTGGGACCTATGCATATCTGCAGTATTTTGGGCTTATCAAACAACATGCAAAAGGTTGATGGGACAAACCCCTTTTAGGCTCATCTATGGTGTGGAAGATGTAATGTCTATGGAATACATCATGCCTAGCCTGTGCACAACAGCACTCACAGGTATGATGGATCATGGAGCCTTGGAAGAGAGGCTCGCATAGCTAGATGGAGATCGAAGAAGAAATATTTTGGCTGGGTTTCACCAACAGGTCCAAAAGCAGCATGAAAAGGCATGGCATGATGAACAAATCAAGCTGCAAACATTTAAGGTAAATGATATGGTTTTGTTGTATGATAGTAAGTTTGATAAATTCCCTGGAAAATTCAGGATGCACTAGTTAGGGCCTTATGTTACTAAGAAGATTATCGACGGAGGAGAGGTACAACTAGTCAAGTTAAATGGAGAACACTTCCCAGGAAAGGTGAATGGTAGTTACTTGAATCCATACACCGACAATTGGCCATGTGACTAAATGAAAGTAGCATAGTCTTAAAGCTCTAGGCAGCTGAAAGGAGGTGCAGGACTATAAACTACACTACCCAGATTGGGGAGCTGAGCGATTTCAGAACTATGCAAAGTAGGGAAGTGTCACAGGGTCCACGACAACACGAAGACAGTTATGCTACTCATGGAAATAGCATGCAAGTCTGCCGAAAAGTGACCGTTAAAGTCACTATTCATGATGTGATGGTCGAATTGTGGCCAAATGGAGCGGGCGGAAGGCACTTAAGGTGAAATTTATGGATCAGATTCTTGAAAATCTGTCGCCAATATAGCATTAATAGGCTGAATGTGGGGAGAACGGTAGGATTTGAATTCAAAAGGCCTTATAAATTACAAGTAGTTGTCTAGCGAAAATCACTTCACATTTTGAAAATTCAGTTTTCACGCTATCAGGTGTGTATGGACCGTGCGAATTTTGATGCTTTGAGATCAAGTTTAGCATTTGAGAGATTGCCGAAGGAGATGCAGGATCTCCTGAATAGAATGACGTTGACACTCATGAAAGCCATGGACATAGAAGCAATGACAGTCGAGGAAGCCACATAGTAAATTGAGGTAGTAGAAGCTACCCCAGAGAGTGCCAAAGTGACAGTCGAAGTCCCTAAATCACCCAGGACACCAAGACCAAAGAAGGATAAGCAGACTATGCTAACAATTCGTATCTCACCAAGAAACCCATAGAGGACCAAGCTCACTTTGTAGGAAAAGGGGAAGGCCATTAATCTGGAGGCAGATGAGGAAGAATCTGAAGAAATCCTAGCGGATGAGGAGGATTTGGAAATGGAAGTTGAAACCCAGGGTGCGAACCCTATTACCAGGTTACCAGAATATGTTCCTCCGTGCAAGGGCAAAGCCAAGGTGCGAAAAAACATAGACGAGAGCAAGAGCTCCCTACAAACTCCATTGCTCCCAGATGACATTGTTTCTGAGGGGCCACACTTAGGGCAGGTTCCTATACTAAAGTTCAAAGATTGGGACCTCGTAGTTCACAAGAAGTTCCCGAATTTAGCGACTGAACAGCTAATGCACCAAATGACTGACATGACTGCTAGAATGATCGAATTAGAGCCATAGATATGGATCAAGGGTGTAGAGAAAGCTGGGCTGCTCAACTTGCTTTGGGTACTGCATTACCACCACGCCTCAGTGGTTGTCTTTGTCATCAGGTAGCTACTCTTCTTGGTGCATGATGGGTGTTTGTGGCTGGAGGAGCCCATTCCCATCACAGACCACTTGATCCATCGAATCACACGACTGCCTTACTCAGGGGAGGATCTAGCCAATATATCAGAAGGAAAAGATGGTGAGTTGGCCCTCACGGAAGCTACGAAGAAGAAATTCAAGTTAGAGAAGAAGAAGCGCGGATATGCCATCTCCAACATTAACAACCATGCCATCAAGGTAGCAAATCAAATATTAGTAGGGAAGGTGATGTGGAAGTGCCACGCGGATGAGGTGCCCGTGCCTGTGATTGCACTAGCAGCCTAATACACTGAAGGAGTCCAATTCAACTAGGTGAATTATCTATGCGGTGTGTTCCTTGCAAACTATCGTGAGGCATAGGAGCAGGGCAAGTCGTTCCACTACGTGTGGCTCTTGCTGTCGATTGTACTGATGGCATGGGAGCTACAAGAAGATAGCCAATTCCCTTCAGTCGCATCAGACCTTCCAGAGGCAATGAAGTATGCTTCATTGAGGGCGACCAAGGACGTGCAGCATGTAAAAGAAAGAAATATCTTTTGGATCTTGATGGAGATGAGTATTTAGATGGGGATCAATCACAAGTTGTGGTTTTTGCCCACAATATATGCTAGTTTGCAGAGCTTTTCAGAGTTCAAGGCAGATTTCCACCATGTCTTTATCAGGGTGCAAAAGGACCCCATGAAGAAATGGCATAGCTTACCTTATCTGGCAATAGATGATGTTATCTTTGAAGTCCTCGAGTCTTTGCCGCCGTAGTGGCGTGCTGCAACAGGCTCTAAAGTGGAAACGAACAAGTCCACCGTGCAGCGTCAGAAGGAATAAACAAAGATTAGAATGGCGCAGCTGGCTGAGAAGCGCAGAAAAGAGGAAGTGGAGGCTAAGACCCAAGTAGCGCGTGATGTCGTGAAAGTGGCAGAACAACAGGAGATAGGAGGAGAAGAGCACGAAGGAGAGAAGTCACCTTTGCCCGGGGCTAAGGGAGAAACAGAGGAGTTGACAGAACAAGGTGGTGCAGACTCACAGACGACGTCCACCCAACTCAAGCCTCAGCGGCCGTAAGAGAAGGAAGTATCATGGAAGAAAACCAAGGCTTCAAAGAAACCCTTGGACCCAATCATCCTCACTGAGGGGGATTTTCACGATATTGGAGAAACGGTGAGGAATGTCATCACGGAGGCCCTCCAATAGTTCGAAGAGTAGCAGCAATTGGTATTAGCGGCTCTCCAGACAAAGCCGTAGGAGTTGCAGGCTCCCACTCCACAGGCTGGCACAGTGTCCACCGGCCTCGCGATCGGCACTTCAGCTGCCACAGAGATGTTGTGCATAAGGGTGACCAACGCGATACTGCTACTAGATGGGGCACTTACTATAGAAAATGAGGCCGATAGGCCCACGGTCAGTATCCTGAAAGGGGTGGGATTGAATATGGCCATGCTCTCTCGAGAGACGCTCCACCTCTTGTAGGATGGAGTCACCGTGAAACTTAGGACCCAGGAGAGTCATGCTCTACAGGTGATGAGTGCACAATGCATCAATATTGAGCAATTGGGCCTGCAGCGTAATGAGGAAGTGGAACAAAATAAGAAAATCATATAGGTAGCTGAGGAGCTTGCTAAATGGTCCCGAATTTGAACATTCAGGCAGAAGAACCGATTGAGGAGCATGTCTGCAAGTTGGCCACAAGGGTGCGCAACGCTCAGATAGAGATGGCCAGGATTCAGCTGGAGCTGAACCTGCAGATCGTAGAATTGCAGTTGAGGGTTCAGCTTTCAACTCCGTCTAAATTTAGGGAACAGCATGCCACTGCTATTACAACAACAATAGCGCCGGTCGATACTGCAGCAGCAAACTGCACACAACTTTTTGAAAAGTCATTCGAGGTCCTGACTACCCTGTAAGAGGAATTGAATCTAGAGCACCTGGAGACAGAGGCACGCGAGCTACAACAAAGATATGATGAATTCAAAGGGACCGCGCAAATGGTCTCCCTTACACAGAGGCTTGCATGGATGCAAGAGGCAAAGGCGCTTAAGGAACAGGTGGATGTTGCTCGGCACAAAGAAGCGATCCTAAAAGCGCGCCTACATCCATGGATAGACGAGGCATATACGATCACAACTTCCATTGAATGAAAGCTCACGACACTACAGGAAAATCAGCAGAAGATTTAGGGTGGCAGTTCAGTAGTAGTCATCGAGCAGAGAGTGGAAGAAGTCCAACAAGCAGCCGGTCAATGCGCTGCTGAGGTTGCGGTCATCCAAAAGGAGCTAGGAGGTCTTTGTGCTAAGATCTATGCGCCTATAGAGTGACTCAAGGGTGTGTCACGATGTTTGCGTTGGGGGGCTGTTGGGCACGGGATCTCCCAAGAGTGGTTTTGGGCCTAAAAGCCCATATTTTGGTCAAATTTTGTAATCCAAGTGTAAAGACTCCACATTTTGTGATCGCAGAGCACATAGGTGTTAAAAATTCATAGGGTTGTCCACCCTTATTTTGGAAATGTAATGTCGGTTGTGAAATATCTATCCATTGTTTGTGGACCATGGGATTGCATAAATAAAGCTAAGCTCTAAGTAGTTTGATAAGCAAGAATAGAATATAGAGACACGAAGATATGATATATGAGAGATAGCTCTGAGGTAGAAGTCTAAGTTTGGGTCATAGCGTAGGTAAACGCTCTGTAGCTGAGTGCACAGAGGCCTAGGGTAGAAGTCTGTAGCTGAGTGCGCGGGCCCCTATAGTTGAGTACGCAAGGCAGGTCAAGTCTGTAATCATCCGGAATTATCAATAAAGAGAAGTATTCTACAATTTCTACGTCTTTATTTCCTGTTTATGCATCTTGTTATGTTGGGTATGAATTTCAATTATAATGCTTATATGATGTGTGAATGTGTTGGTTAATTGAACGCAAGTAAGAACATCTTTTTACGCGGTGACAACTTTAAGTATTTAACAAGATAAGCAAATCACTTTGGATAATTGAGGGATCTGCACAGCATGCTGCTACAGCAGTGTGAAAGTACCTATGCTACAAGTTAGAGCTACACAAAGTTTGATCATGTACTTTCACGAAGGTATTGAAAGTCGGAACAGTGGGTTTGTCTTACAAAGCCTAGAGCGAGACCACCTATGCGAAGGCAGGGATAGAAGAGATCAAACGACATCACAACCATCTCAAGGGTGTGGAAACTTGGTTCTAGCATCCACCCATACTGATTCAAGTGAGAGTTCAGTCCACGCTCCATGGACTGATGCCGAAAGGGCCAATAGTGTAGGGATTTGTTTGGCTAACTAACGTTGAACCTAGGTCATGCCCCCTCAAGCCAACAGTAATTCATCCAACAATTCATCAATGACAGGATTGGGAAAGTTATCTTTAATAGTGATCTTGTTGATCTCCTTGTAATTTGAACAGATACGCCATGATACATCCTTCGTGTGCAACAATACTACTGGAGTAGAGAAAGAACTTTGACTAGGTTGAATTATACTAGCCTCTAGAATTTCTTCAACCATATGTTCAATTTCACTCTTTTGGGCATAAGGATATTTGTAAGGTCTGATGTTTGGAGGAACACTTCCTGGATACAAATGAATAGCATGATCTTGATCAAGAATAGGTGGGAGGCCTTTGGGACTCTTAAATACCTTGGAATTATTGTCCAAGACTTTTTGGAGATCTCGAGAAATAGATGATTTTGATGTTTGAACCTCTAGTGAGCATAATTGTGGAATTGCACCTTGTTGTTCTTTCTTCATAATCTTTGTCATGCCATTAGAGATAATTATATTTCTTGGTTTCCCTATGATACCCCTTAATGCAAATTCCTTTCCTTCCCAAAAAAAATTCAAGAAAAGTTCTTGAAAATTAAAAGTTATCGTCCCCAAAAATTGTAACCATTAGACACATAGTAAAACATCAATGCCACCCATTGGAATGGAAAGAATTGGATTATTCAATACATATTCCACCATGGTTAGCTTGATATTATGGCACTTTCTAGAGCAATTTATAGTTCATCCATTTGCAACCATCACTTGACACTCTAGTGCTAGATATAGGAAGAAATCCAATTCCTTGGCTATCTTACAATGAATAAAATTATGAGTACTACCTCAATCAGTCATCACTATTGACTTTTATTTCTTGATATATCCTTCTATCTTGAAAGTTTGAGGAGTGAAAATTCCTTCAAATGAATTGCAAGATATGGTCAGATTCATCCTGGTGTATATCCTCCTCTTTTGATGTTTCATGTTCCTTTTCTTCGTCCTCTTCACAATCTATACAAAATAATTTCTTCTCAGCACACTTATGACCTTTAGTGTATTTTCTATCACAACTATAACAAAGACATTTTTCTCTTTTTTCCTCCAATTGTTTTGGTTTCAACCTTGTAGGTTGTGGAAGGCTAAGAGCAACAAAATTTCCATATTTATAGTTGTGAGTGGTATAGTTCCTTGTTTCCATAATTTTGTTTTCAGCTTTTCTTGCCACCCTAAATGCCTTCTCCAATGAACCAGTTTCCCAAAGGCGAACCTCATGTTGGATGTTATTCTTTAAAGTTTCTATGAAGCCATCAATCACATGCTCCTCTAGAATATCAGTTTCCTTGATATTCAATTTTTTGAAGTCCTCAATGTGTAATGACATTGAAACCTTTTTCTTGATATTTATCAACTGGTTAAAGAAGGTGTTTCTCTTTGTATCCTCATAATGTGCTATAATTTACTCTATTAAAATTGACCAAGTGACAAGTGGTTCACAATAAAAATCCATCAATACCATGCAAACTGATTAGGTTCTAAATATAAAGATGCAATGCATTTCTTTTGTGTGTGTTGCACATCATGGAGATCAAAATATTGCTCCATCTGTAGTATCCATGTTATCAAATCCTTGCCATCAAACTTCCTCATATCAATCTTTGGAATGTGGTGGGTCATAAACTCAACACTAGATTCTCTAAAATAATAATTCATAATCCTTTTGCCCTCATCATGATTTGTATGGATTACCTTGTACCACCGAGAAGCCTTTTTGTAACAACTTTGTCAACCCTTCGAATTTGACATCCATCGCGTCCATGTCTACTTTAAAGCTCCCATGTCTACTTTTAAACCATCCTTAAGACCTTCCATGTCCCTTTTTATTTTTACTTCCAAAACATCCTTAAAACCTTCCATGTCCCTTTTTATCTTTACTTATAAACCATCCATATTAACATTCATCATCACTTCCAATTCATTTTTGGTTACTCTTTATGCGAGAAAAATTGTTGCACTTGGTCTCATAATTTTGATATATTATGTTGCAATTTTTCCTCTTCTTCATGCGTCATATTAGAGATTTTTAGTTACTTACTAGGTATCTCTATTTTTTGTTTCAAGGCATTTTAGAATCACATAATGATATCTATGCTTCACTATGCCCTTTGAAT
Source organism: Pinus tabuliformis (assembly GCA_031772625.1). Classification (NCBI taxonomy): domain Eukaryota; kingdom Viridiplantae; phylum Streptophyta; class Pinopsida; order Pinales; family Pinaceae; genus Pinus; species Pinus tabuliformis. The sequence goes on along the minus strand of CM062820.1, from coordinate 850,885,752 downwards.
CACTTCAAACTGATTTTTCAAACAAAATTTATGCAAATATTTGAAAAAGGTACACCTTTTTCTTGATTTTTGGGAGATTGATATTGAAATTGTTGTATCTATGTAATTTCAAATTTATATGGTCTAAATTTTTGTCTTATGGTAGCCCTATGAGTCTTCTTTCCAACGCCACAAGTTTGACCAAGATTGGATTCTTCAAGAAAAAGTTATGCTCAATATCCCACAATGACCTGATTATAGACTAGTTTCATAGAGCGAACTTCTACAGAGTGCCATGTGTCACTGTTTCAACCTTCAGCCTTGAAAATGATACATGAAAAATTAAAGTTTGCTCAATTTTAGTAACCTTTTACAAATTTCAAATTCGACGCTCAGAGAGAAAGTTATGATGATTTTCCATAGGTCACCTATTTGAGATGGAATTTCGAAGCCTGCAAAAACCCTAACTTGCTCAAATTATATCTCCGAAAATATAGAAAACCAAGTTCTAAAATTAGTACAAAAATTTCACCAATATTCCGGCTCCAAGTGGCTGTAATTTTAGCTTCTAAATCTTTGTAGAAATAAATTTATAGCGAAAGTGACAAGATGACCTATTTGAAGAAGAGAAACCCTAGAATCAAAAACTCTGATAACAAATGTTATGCAACCAGCTCAACGAAAAGAAGAAAAGATAGATCAATGACTTAAAAATTGTTCTCTTTGGGAGGGAAACCTCCTTTAAATTACATAAATGAATAATTCTTGGATGATACAAATGATAAGACCTCCTTGGTAAATATAGGAGTCTAAGGGGTCACAATATAATAAGAGCCTACATAACAATAATAATGTAAGGCCACAACAATAACAATAGTGGGATTCTATGGGGCACAACAACAATAATAGGGAGCTACATTAACAATAACAATAAAAGTAATACACTAGTATTATAGAGACCTAACAATCTAAATCATGTTTAATTTCTTAAATTTTATTGATACATTATGGTACTATGTATGAGGTTATGGTTTCAGTTATTTATTTATGTCAACATGGAAATGTTGAAGTATAAGGTTGTGATGATGTTTCACAAGGTGATGGTATATGTTAATTGACATGGTTATCATGAGAGGTTAATGATGTCATGCATATGTTCCTCTTAGTTATTTATTTTGTTATGATAATGATGTTGATCTTTCATGATTGATATGGTATGCCAGATAGGGAATATATATTATTTTCTATGATGTTATGATTATAACTAATGCATTGGTTTCATGTTAAGATGTGGTTATTGGCAGGAAATAAAAAATTGGGCTGAAAGGGATGAATTATTTGATGATCTTGTGGGAGCCCATACCTACGAGGGAGAATATGTAACAACATATGGCTTGGGGATATGCTCAATCAACACTACATATGCCAATGGTTATTTTGACATGTATATCTCTTGATGGATAACACTTGAGGGGCTATGGGATCATCTTGAGGAGGCCTAGTGCCTGATATCAAATTGGGATTCCAATTTCTGTGTGTGTGTGTAGGACTTCTACGCCTAGGGTTATGCACCTTAGTGAGTTGTGGAAGAAGTTGGGCTAGCCTTTCAAGATTCCTAGAATAATACTACCTAGAGTACTGGGCCAAATGTCTTCATTGGGGCAGATGAGGTATGAGCCTTGGGGCTATGGTATAGACTGACAAATATTTATGCCTAATTCCAAAAGTTGGGAAAAAGGACTTGAGATTCCTTAGGATTTCCATGGTGTGGTGATGTAATTTTTGATGCTTGTTGATGTACTAGTTCAACATAGGGTGTTAGGAAAATGTGGGGTAATAAATAAATAAGTAAATGATTAAACTTAACTTCGGGATGAAGTTCCTAAAAGAGGGGAAGTATGTAATGCCCCATATTAATAAATCAATATATAATCATAATAATAATAATAATAATTCTTTTAATAAATTAAATAATATTAATATATAAATAAATAAAATAATAAAGAAAAAATAATAATAGAAAATAAATAATAAATAAAGAAGAATAGATAATTATAGTGAATAAATAAAATAATAAATACAAATTGAAGTTCTAAATAAATAAATATAAAAATAGTAAGAATAAGTAATGTTAACAGAAAGTAAAAATGAATAAAATAAGCAAGAGTTAAATTAAGGAAAAAGTTGACTTAAGTAAAACTTAAGAAAATAAAATAAAATTTGGCATGTTGACACATGGATTGTGTGCATGTGGATCTTCTTCCAATCCCCTTCCATTTAATGGATAAAAAGGGAGATGAGAAGCATTTGTTCTTTTCAAGAGGAGAATTTTGTGAGACAAATGATTCCCAGGCAGTAATTGTTGATTGAGGATTCAGGGGTGCTTAGTTATAGAAAGATTATGTGAAACTATTCCTACGATTGGGTGGGAAGTCGCCCCTCAAATTTTGTTGTAGTCAACGAGATTCAAGTAGCACCACGACTTTGTAATCAATAGTAATGCACATCTTCGCTCTATTAGTAAGTGTTCATTGCTCATGCTTTTTTGTTTAATTCTATACTAAAATCAATTGAATGTTTTGTGTCGAATATTAATCTCACCTTTTGAATTAATTAGTTTTCATATTTAATTCTAGGTTGTTACAAAGTATAGGTTACAAATTCTAGATGCACAAATTCTATATGAATGCGCTATAACTAAAAAAATATTAACTAAGATACGAAACATATAGATGTTATATGAATGTGTTACAACTGAAATGCCAAACATGCAAATGCCAAAATCATATGCTGAACCTTACATGGATGTGTTACATAGTTGCCATGATAGTTTTTATTATGTCGGAGAGGTATGCCAAAGGGTGATAGAGCTCAGTATTATAGAGAAATTAAGAAGAAGCATTCTATATGTGTTACATAGTTTTAATTATGTTCATTATGCCAGAGGTATGACTATTTAGAGGTATTCCAGAGATATGATGGTTGAATGCCCAAATGAAAGCCCAATGTGATTTCTTGAGATTCATCTCTTGCACCATTTATGACCACAAGTTCGATCCAAATGATAAATAGTGCAAAGAAATTTCAAATGGAGACCCACAAGACCAAATTACATAATAATCAAAACAACATAAGCGCTAATCTGAGTCTTCATGGTCTACAAAAAAGGGGTTAAAGGAAGGACTACATCTACAGACTCAACTAGGAAGCAAACAGCATGAAAATTTATGTTGGAGTGCAAAAGGGCATAATTGAGAACCTCTTTGTTGGAAACTTTCTTGACAAGGATGAATAAATTATATTTTCTTACAGATAGAAGGTGACAAGGTCATTTGAGGATTTGTAGGGAGATTATTACATTGCCCCGACCTTTCTGTATTGGTGAAGAAGGGTTCATATAAGGCCTATCATATTTCTTATGTGAATCTAATTTATAAATGAGTTATTTTGGCTCTAGCTACGAATTAGGAATTTGTAAATATAAAGGGTAAAAATATGTGTTTCCTTCGTTTGAACATGTAGTCCCCTCTAATTATTTTGTAGAATGGTACACGTTTGTATATATGATGGTAGATGTGCTTTTATAATGTCAATTTTTTTTGGACATTCTTCTAGAGAACGTGAAGTCCGTTATTGACAATAAATATGCATTGATTGGAATGGGTTCATATGTGTCACATTATAATTGAATATGAAATAGAAATATATAATGAATGGGATGGAAAAAACTATTAGAGAAAAAATTTCCACTTGAAAACTTTTGAGTAGATGTTGGGATAATTTCTCGCTCACACAAAACTATGAGGGTGGTACAAATGCAAAGACAATATCATAAGCAATAAACACTACATCCCACGTCAATGCGAACCATAATTTTAGATAGATCATACATTAATAAATTGTGAGTTGTTTCTTTGTATTTATACATCATTTAACAATTTATCATTACTACATAACTCGGCCAAAATTTCAACTAGTGAAAGAAATATTCGAGGATGTATTGAAAAACTCACAATGTGAAAGGAAATTCATATAACCAAACAACACATTACTAACAATGAAATAAATTTCTCTAACATATGTAAGCACAAAAATTCTCTTCAAATTGTCACATTGCTTTAGTATCCATATTATTATTTAGAGTCCAAACATCCAATGGAGGACCAACAATTGAAATGCATTTTTATTAACAAATTCAATATGGGTTTGTTTGTAACTAGAATCATGAGATAATTTTCATAGAATGATTTTGCAATGATCACTAAATACTAGTGTTTTGATGATGTTGATGATTGTATATGTGGACAATCAATTGTTTTTTTACAAACGTTGTAAATGTGGAAAAACACTTTTTGTTTGAACCATTATCATTATCTCATAGATTATTAACAATGTTATCTCTTTCACTATACCTGACACAGTTGCAAGGAATCCTTGGGATGATGTTGATTGTTGAATTTTATTAAGATTTGTTGGGTTATTGAGGGTCAGTTTGAGAAACTAAGTGTCAAATATCAACCTCTCCAAAGGAAGAGAATGTAAGATGGGTAATAACCACATTACACAAAGATAAATTCTTGTATATTTGAAGAGTGTAAATGAAGATGGGAGTATTTTCTATTTTGATACTTCAATGACCCCTTAATTTCTAATAATGTCAAAGGGGGAGGTAAGCAGAGTTTAGGAGCAATAAGGAGGAATAATTTTTTGAAAAAAAGGGGGGGAGGGGACCAAATCATGTTGCCATCAACGCCAAAGGGGGATATTGTTAGCGAAGTTGTCATTGATGGAAAAGGTTGATGACACAATCAAATGCCTATTCACACAATTCATTCCCTGTTTAGATGCAGAATAAAGACATGGCCTTGGAGATTAATATTTAAAGGTATACATTATTAGAGGTATTTATCAACGATATTGCTAAGTATATATTAATATTTTTAAGTATGTGATGTGTGTCAAAGGCATGGGCTTGCCTCAAGTGTCACATGTTGTGATGTAAATGATTGGGTTTTTTTTCTTTGGATTATGTAATCATTATTGTGGTTGATGTTAACATTTTAAATATAATTTAGTGGACCTTTATTTTTTCTTTGATATTAAATATGAAAAAGTTTGAAACTAATAGGTGGAATTTGAAGAGGCAAGTTGTTCATTTCAGATTCTTACATGGAATACTAACAGTCATCAAACCTTGTTTATAAAATATTTGCTTTTAGAAGGAAGAGATGGTTGGCTAGAGTGTGAGTTGAAGGGATGTTGTGAGACCTAGTTCACAAATTACCTGGAAAAAAGAGAAAGAGGAAGAAAAGAAGATGTGATGCTGATTTGAGGAAGGGAAGGCAAAGATCAAGAGATGAAGGTATGCAGAATTATAGACCAAATATACCAACACATTGAATATTTTTTGTATAAGGGGATTTTAGTCTCCTTTTAGGTAGTAGCCTGAAAAAGAGCCGATTGGAACCTATTGAAGTGGAAGGAGGAGCTTATAAGAAAGTTGTAGCTTGTATAAAAAATTGAGCTAGGAGCCTCCTGTAGGTGGAAGTCTATAGATAATTAATGTAAAATAGGGAGTAGGAGCTTCCCAAAAAGTTGTAGCTTGAAAAATAGCAGAGAGGTTGGAGCCTCCAAAAGCTAATTTAATAGAGGAATTAGGAGCTTTCTTTTACATCACAACAACAAACAATTCATGGTTTTTCACTTTATGGGTTTCACCTTATATCTGGTGTCCACATGTGTTGTGTTTATGTGTTGATTCTTATTTTGTGGTTTTATGTTAAATGTTATTTGCATGTTAAATCTTCTATTAATATGATGTAATGTTGGTCATTTAATAGTTTAGATAACTATTAGAAAGAAAATTATTAATAGAAATTTGATGTCAATGAATGCGCTATACTAATTCACCCCCCCAAGTATAGTCAAATTTCCAACACAATTGAACCCAAAGAAGGAAGGAGAAGCAAGTGGACCACAACAATAACTATGAACAAGATGGAAAAGGGTTGAGGCTTGCCAAGAGACACATTTTTCAAAACTATCCTGATGATGTTTGTTAAGAATACAATCGGCACAAACACCATCTCTATAAGAAATGAGAGGAAGACCATGGGGGATTCACTCAATGAACCTATGACATATCACATGGGTTTGTGGCATACTAAACAATACCCTTGATTTGAATACATATTGAAAAATACCTCTAAAAATCTCTTTATTCAACCCCTACCAATACGAACCCAATACACCTTCCCAATTTAAAAAATTCCTACTTTCACTAGTTGTTGTAGGTATCCATTTTTTCATTAACATTTTTTATACCCCTTTATATTTTTTCATTAACTTTGAGTTCCATTTTTTTTACCTACCAATATAAAAACCCTTTACTCCCAATATGAATGCACGTGTATGATATTTCTCCCCTAGTGAAGCCCTAGCGAGGAATACATGAAACCATATTTTTATTACATAATTGCCATAAGGAGTGATAGTTTAATGAAGAAACCAGTCATGCCAAAGTTTTCTCAAGTTATAAATATGAGCAATAAAAATTGAGGGAAAATATGATAACCCAAAGTTGTCAAACTTATACAATTGGGTAATATCATAAACTATTTGAGTGGAAAGGACATGCTTAAGATCTTTTAAGTCCTTAATTACAACTTGTTGAACTGAAAACTCTATTGTTTTATCTTCACTTGAATGAATGATTTGATATACTAATAAAAGGTTGCAGGAAAGACTTGGAACACATAATACATCATTGAAATGACCATTATCTATTTGAAATGTTCTAAACCCTACAAATATAAGAGGTCTATTATAACCAACAAATATTTGTTTGCTGTTACAATCATTAAGAGAAAAGAAAAAGGCTTTATCCTTAGACATATTCTAGAATCAATAAGACATTCATGAAAAGAAGAAGTAAAGGTTCCATTAAAGGAGAGACTAGAAGAAAAATATGCATGTCCATGAGATGAAGTGTTAGAAGAAGAATCAAGTTTGATGTTGTGATTCTTCATTGTTGCTTCCAAGACTTCCATTTTTTTAAAATTTGGACTTTAGATAATTGTCTTTCCCACAATAGTGGCAATGTATGTCAATATTCTTACAAAAAATTGGACTTTAGATAATTTCCTTTCCCACAATAGTGACTCATCTGATCATGATGATGAACCACAAAGGTTGGTTCGAAATGTCGATTGCAAAAAAAATGAATGTGATGACTCCCAAAGATATCACCACAAAAAATACAAATCACAGAATCCTCAAATCTATAATATTCTTACTCTTTGATTTTGTTCCTTTGTCACCATTCATAGTAGAGGTTGGTTGAGAGGATTTGGAACCCTTATTTTTATTATTGTTACAAGGTTGTTGCTTCTTTAGATGCTTGTTTTTATCTTTTTGTTGGTACAGTAGAGCCTTGTTATATGTATATGCAGTGCTAACCACTATGATATGCAAGAGCTTTCCTTGTTCTCTAATTAGAGAATCACAAAAAGAGTCAAGAGAATGTTTTTAATAGGCAATCCCTAAAGCTTATCTAGAATGAGATCTAATACTATTAGGTTCACTAAATACCTTTTTCAACATTTCCCAGGTTTCAAATGGAGCATTGATTCATTTAATATGAAATCGAAAATAAGGAGAAATGGACATTATGATTAATACATATGATTCATCATTCCTACTATCCCATTTGAATCTCTTATCAACATCAGTGGGGGCCTTTTCTTGTCCCAAGGTAATCTGGTACAATCCTTTACTTCTTATTACATTCTCCATGTGGGATTTCAGTTATAAGTAGTTGGTATTGGTTAAAAGACTTCACTTGGAGTGGCCATATTAAAATATGTAGATAATATGGTTTTAGAGATGAAATTAACTATTTTAATTGAAAGTTTTCAGAAAAATAAGTTGTTTGAAAAAAAAAACAACACTGAAAATGGATTTCAAATGTAAAAATTATAACCATTTTTTGAAAAAGGCATTAACAGTAACAAAAAGCCATGTGGTAGGTAGAAGTTAGCAATTGTGGTGATGGACATTGATTAAAAAAAATTTATTCCCCTCCCTAGCTTTGCATATAAGCTCAATTTTACAAATAAATTACTTTATGAAGTGACCCACTTTTATAAAATAAGTAAGAATCAAATTTTATAATAAAGTTACTTTGTAAATAAAAGTAGCATGCAAAAATTAATTTATATAGTGATTCACTTTTATATGACAAGTAAAATAAAGTTTACAATAAAGTTACGAAATAACTTAATTTTGCATGATTTTTTTCAAAAAGTAACTTAAAAAGGGAGTTTTGAAGTCAAGGCATCTTACTAAATAAAGTAACTTTTAATCAAATGAGCTAGTGCAAAAGAAATGACAATAGTAGTGAAGGAGGTTGTTCTTGGAGCTCTGCCTTGAACAACACTCTTACCAAAAAAATGTCCCCATCCAGAAACAAACATTTGTTTGAAAAAATCCAAAATTTAACAACAACAAACTCAAATCTTGGTTAGCTTACAAATAAAATGTAAGTTTTCTCACTATCTTTTATTTGTTGATATTGTACAAAGCACATGACAAAGAGCATATGTAGTCAAGAAAACACTTTCCACTTTGTGTTTGATTTTTAGAGATCACACAGAGTGAAAAAAGAGCATACAAAAGCTAGAAAGAGTAGCAAACTAGGAATATAAATAAAAAAATGAAATATGAACTTTGTAAATTGTTTTTAAAAAAGGGCATATTTGGACTACATACCTCCAAATTTGATGAAAAATGTTGTATCTTGGGCAAAGAGATAACTTTTCAGATGAAACGAAAAGTATTCTTAGCTAAAAATAACATTATTGATGCAATGGAATAATTTGTTTAGGCCAAAACAATACATAAATAATAAATCTCGTAAATGCAGTAATGCAGGTTTAAGGATCTTGATCACCAACAAGAGTAGTTCTTCAAACCATCTTTGATATCATGCTTGGGTAAATGGGGTATTCTATATAGAATGAACACCTTCATTAATCACTCTCACATCTAGATTAAATATCACAATGTCAATATTTTTATGTGGTTAAAACCATTTGAGAGGGAAACAATCCACTACCTCAGCGAACATGACTACTTGAGACAATTTTATTAATGCAAAAGAAGGTTCTCATAATCAATGATCAGTCATGACTCTCCATTCTCTTTAAATAGAGACCATAGACAAATCAGGTGATAAGCCATAGATTAATAGCTACCAGTATCAAGGAAAATATGAGTCATCATATCACTTTATGTCTAAAACATATCATCGCTGTTGAATTACAATACAACTAATGCTACTAAAGAAACACACTAAGAAACATGATTTTACTTGATAGACACATTAGACCAAATTGAACTTAACTAACTCCTATGTTTATAAATATGCTAACATCTCATTTTAAGAAAAAAATTGGATAATATTAAAGGATTTACAAAGGAGATACAATTGGATAAAGAAGGATGCATTAGATCCTGTTATGTGGGAGAAAAAATGCAAGAAGAAATTACATCTCCCCAAACCATTGTTGTTTCTCAAAGCTCGAGGAAATTCTATGAGGATACAAAGAAGAAGAAATTTATAAGTACTTTTTCCTTCACTATTATGCATTCATTTATTGTTAGGAGAAATAAAATATTGGAGAGGAAAGTAGGGATTTACAAAACAAATTTTAACTCTTAAAGGCCAAACTGGAGGGAAATCAAACCTATGAAGGATTAGTTTTCCTTGCTTAGGTAGTGGAGCTCCTTGACACAAGGGAAAAATAAGAGCCTATTCTTGAGGCAGCGGTAAAAATTTAGAAAGAGAAAAACATATACAAAATCACTACCCAAGAGGAGGTTGTCCAAGATGAAAGAATAGAATTGTCAGAGCAGGTCACTCAAATAGAATCCTATTTAATGGAAGATGAGGATGTTCAAATAAACCTTCAAGATGTGTGTGAAAAATCTAAGGAAGACAAATGGAAGGAGATGATGTAAACTCATGAGAATGGATTTTTACCATAAGGTTGTCAAAATCCTAAGGGAGAAGTGGACATAACACTTAGGCCAATAAAGCGAAATAGGATCACTAGAGGAAGGAGATGAAAGAAGAAGTAGAGAAAACCTTCAATCTCCAAGTCAGGTGGATAAGCTAGATATTGAAAAGATTCAACTTGGGTTTTTGGTGGAGTCTGCATTCAGCTACATGGATCCCTTCCCTGTATACAACATGTACCTATAGGAAAAATATCTCATGTTTCAAATGAAGAAAATAATGACTAGTAAATTATATGAGATTACTTCTTTAAGCACCTTCCTAGATGCCTATATGCAAGTACAAATGAAAGGAAGTACTTGTTGTGTGAGTTGTATGAGCATGGAATTTTGTTACATCATGTTTTACCTTGGAATCCCAACCACTTTCTGGGAGATGTCCAGTTGAGATCCTTTCTGTCTTACTTTAATAACTACGTTGGCTAGGAAATCCCTCTGCAAGTTTTAAAAACTTAAAATCCCTTCGCATTCTCTCAAAGGTGTTTTTCCTATATGTATTTAAATTTGTTTAAAACCTATGTAAATTCCGCTCACATCTTTGTCAATTTGTTCATATTAGTCACGCAAACGAGTTAGATCTGAGCAATATAGTGGGAGTCTTCTTTAACCTTGGATTGATAGGGACCTGACGTAGTTTGGTCACCATCTGTTCATGGACAAGAACGTGAATATTTATAGAAGGGTCAAAGATATATTTATTATGTTCAGGAAAGTCCATTAATTATTGGGTACTACGACACAAAGAAAATTTACGTCAACAGATTATGTTCCAAGCCAGATTCCATAGAAGAAATCACCCCGGAGGATTTAGCAAGAGATTGCACTAAAGAATCGTGGAGGTTGCAGAGCCTGGGGTCAACAAATGACAGAAATAAAGATCGTTAAGAGTTGAAGAAATTCCTGTCCCCGTGGGTCCAAGAAGGGAGAAGGTCAAAGCACCGAGACAAAACTACTTTCGGAGGCAACAAGTGACGAACATATTCCCATTCTAGAGTTTGTCTTGGGTTGAAAGTCACCAAGGTCCAAGATTAAGACTTGTGGTCACACGGGTGGTCTCATAGTCCTTTGCCATTGTAGCTTGAGGGCTAAAATATGATTTAAAATGGGTATCGAGGGTTAGACAACAAACCAGGAGAATCCCATCGCAGTGTTCGTCTCTTTGAAGTTTTGAAGGGCAACAGTTTGTGCATTAAACAAAAGTGTTGAGATCCAAGATTTTGGTCACTTCCCGCAGTCATGTAAGCTCTATGTTAGAGCGTTGGTGCTAAGATTTATCTAGTCCGTGTGGAAAATATATATTATGTATTAAAGAACAACCGCATTGCTGGCTTTTAATAAGGTATTCTCCCCTATTCCTCTTAGCGTATATTATATCTATCACAAGTCTGGAACCCGGTAGTTTTGAAAGCCTTTTGGCTTAAGTTTTTGGATCACGTGGTTGTGGTTTTATAAATAATGTTGTTTCCTTTTCTTTTGAATATATATATAAGGTTTGAATAGGGTGGTTTTGTATGGAATTTGGGGTTTTTATTTAAAATTTGTCCTAGTATTTATTGGTGATGATGACATGGAGCTTAGTTACTTTTTGGCAAAGCGAGGGTGCGTTTTGGTGAAAAAAGATGTTTCATTGAGTTATTGAGGCGTTTAAAAATAGCTCGATTGAGCGTTTAAACAAATTCTCGATCGAGTCATTTTCTAACCTAAGCTAAAGTCTCAATCAAGAGTTATGGCTCGATTGAGCTATATTTTTCGATCAAGTGTTATTTCTTATTAAAAACCTGAGCGGGGACCTTCAAAAGTCATTTTTCTCAAATCGCGAGAGGAAAAGGAATTCGACGAAATATTTCTAAGCTCGACTGAGATGGAGGAACTCAATCCAACTACCCATCAACCCCGCCAATTACCCAAAGGCTCAAGCTAAGGTAGGCTTCCTATCATTTTTGCCTCTTTTATTTATTTATTTTTTGCAAAATAACATAAATTAATTTGAAAAAACAACTGACCATACAAAAAACTACAAAAATCAATCACTAAAACCACCATGGAAACCACTAAAAAACACCAAGAAACCCTTGAAAAACACCAAAATTAACTACAATTTAGGTTTTAATTTATTTTTTAATTTCATTGTATAAATCATCTGCAATGGTAACATGTTTGTCATAAATATTTTCTATGGTAAAAAAATATTTTTTAATTATTTTATCTTTTAAAGTTTTTTTAGGAATTTAGTGAAATAAATTTTCAAACTCAATTGATTTTTTGTTATTAAAAATGCATTTTAAATTTCGAACAACTTTGACAAAAAATATGCCCAAAAAAATTCTAAAATAGAAAACAATTAAACTATAACCAATAAATAAATAAATTAGGAGCTTTAAATTGACATAATGAATATGGTTGCTCATGGTGAACCTCTATTAAATCAAATAAGAAATTTTATTTTATTTTAAATTTTAAACTTAAATTTTAAATAATTTTTAATATCATTTTTTATTTTAAATTTATGTTTTAAATCATTTTTAATAATAAATATAGTAATTATTGTTTTTAAATTAATTGTACCTAAATTAAAATATTAACTAAATTAAAATTCCAAAACGATTATTTTTTTTTTTTTTTCCACTGGAAAAATCGTAATCTTTCATTAAAAGTTGAAAAATTACATGTTGTAGATGCATTGGCATATGCTGTATATTCTTCCACTGCATGTGGAAATCTGTGAAGCTGTTAAGTCTGATCACAAAAGGCAAAATGAACCATCACGCAAGATGTTCCTTAATCTATCTGTTAAAAATATGAAACATATTGCCACACAGGGCATCATATATTGTCTATTTCAGCTATGTACAGGAGTTCAAAAAAGTATCAAAAAGAGATCTATATCTCATGGGCTGTCCGCCCTATAGTAGTGTGTATCAATATATGGTCGATGATAGTACTGGTAAAAATCTGTGCCTCGCTGCTCCTGGATCAGCCACACGCCTCTGGGAAGTGTCGTAGCCTCCTTGGAAAGTTGGTCGGCACTGCTGTTGTGTTCCCTGTAGATATGTTGACAAGTGATGTCAATAAATTGAGCCTTCAGTATATGAATATCATCCAAAATGGTTCTGAGAGTGTGTGTGTGGCATTCTGTATTATTGTTGAACCAATCAATGATAATCTTAGAGTCACCAAATATATGGATATGCATACAGTTGTGCCCCAATGCAAAATGCAAGAGATGACGAAGAGAGATAATCTCAGCAAAATTGTTTGTGCCAGGTCCCAGCCCCAGTTTGGCTTTGTAGAAATGTTGGTCATTGATGAATAATATAAAACCACCCCCACAACCCTGCTGTTGTGCTGAGCCATCAAAGAAAGCCCATGGAGTGCTATGGTCAATTTGTGGAGGGTCACGCGGGCTTCTGTTCCTGGGTTGTGGCGGGTCAGGCAGCGCGTTATAGGCAGCAATAATGAGAGAAATAATGTGCGGCCAGATAGCTGGTTTGTCATCAAAGATCAAACGATTCCGGGCTAACCATATGTACCAGCATGTAATAATAGGCAAGCTTTGAAGTTTTGAATTTTTATGGTTGTAAAACCAAGATTCCCATGAACGAATAATATCGTCACCCTCCCATTTGCCTGTATGCTGGATAGCATTTGATATGGCTTGCCAAATTGCAGATATAGAGGGACAGTTTAAGAACAAATGTGTGCAGGATTCAGATGATTGTTTGCAGAAAGTGCACCAGGTCGGACCGTATACAGCGCGGCGCATAAGATATTCCCCCGTGGGGACAACTCCTTTTAGTATGCACCAAAAAAATAATTTCTGCCTGGGGGGTGCAGTGAGTTTCCATACAGTATGCCACCAAAAGGAGATCGTGTCCGGGACTTTATGCGAAATCAGTGTAAGGTACCCCGACTTTGGGGTGTATATACCATTTCCTGTGTGGTACCAAATGAGTTCATCCTGTCCCTGTTTGATCCTTATATGTGATTCTTCTAAGGCATTGATATATTCCAGCCATTCCTGATGCCAAACAGGTGGAAGATTGATTTGATTAGCTGTTTTCCAGCGCTGTTCAAAAATGGAGGAGTTTTGTGGATCAGCAATGTCTGCCAGAACTCTTATCTCCTGTGAGTGGAGATGCTGTATGAGGGCATCAGGTAATATATGTCTACCTCCACAACCAGACCAGGGGTCCATGCCAATACGAGCTAAGGTTCCATCATTGACCCTCCAAACCAGATTGTCCCTGATGAGAGGCAGAGAGTTTAGGAGAGCTTTCCAAACAGAGGATATGCCTGTTTTTGGCCAGGTGGGGAGACGAACCCAATCCAGGATATTTTGCGGCCAAATGTATTTGTTGTATGAGATGTTGGTCCATAGATTGTTACCAGTGAGAAGAGTCCACCCTTTTTTGCAGCGAGAGCTTGGGCAAAAGAAGGGAGATCTTTTAGCCCCCATCCTCCCCATTTTTTGGGAGTGGCGATCTTCTTCCATCCAACCCAAGCAAATATGTGTTTTTCCTGATTCCCATTCCATAGGTACCTGTTGCAAATTTGATGTAGCCTCGCCAAGATGCTTCTCGGAATCCAGGCTAAAGCCATCCAGAACACCGAAGTAGCCTCTAGTACAGCTTTTACCAGGACGAGCCTGCCAGCTCTGGAGAGGTATCGATGGCTCCAGATGTTAAGTCTCTTCTCCAATTTAGCCACTAGCCAGATCCAGTCGGTGATCTTAGAGCTGACGGGCTTAATTCTAAATCCCAAATATTTTAGACCATGATCTAATGGGAGGATGGTATATGGAAAAAACTGTTGAGCCAGGTGAGATTCATGGATGGAGGTTCTGGATAAAATGATAGATGATTTGGAGTGATTTGCAAGCATACCAGTAGCGGATGAGAAAAGATTGATAATGTTAGAGAATGACCGAGAGTCACGAATGTTGCCATCCAGGAAGATCATAACATCATCCACAAAGAGAAGGTGGGTAAGGAAGCATTCATCAGTAATCCTGAGACCACTAAATTCCCCATTTCTTTTAGCAGAATCGATAAGCCGACTCAAGGCATCCATGACGATCAAGAAGAGGAGGGGTGATAGTGGACATCCCTGTCTCAGTCCGCGTTCAGAGTGAAAAAAATGGGATGCAGAGCCATTTATCAAAACACTGAAAGTCGGGGTGGTAATACAGGCCATAATCCAAGAAATGAAATTTTGGGGGAACCCGAGATGTATAAGGATCATTTTGAGATAGAGCCAACTGACTCGGTCAAAAGCTTTGGCTAAGTCAATCTTGAGGATGATGGCCTTCTGGTGCTTGGTCCATATAGAATGAAGAGCTTCCTGAGCTGCACCAACAGCTTCATGGATCTGTCGATGTTCCAGGAAAGCAAATTGATGAGGAGCAATATGACGTGATAGAATAGGGTGGATGCGATTAGCAATGATTTTAGATATGATCTTGTATAGCACGTTACAGAGGGAGATGGGACGGTAGTCATCAAAGGAGGAAGGAGAATCGGATTTGGGAATCAAGGCGATGAAGGTGGAGTTGATGGCATTGTACATGGATCCGGTCTCCCGACATTCCTCAATCACCCTCAATAAATCATAGCTAATAAGCTCGTAGAAAGCAATGTAGAATTCAATGGACCATCCATCCGGCCCCGGGCTCCGGTCCTTCTTGAACCATTTGATGGTGCTCTCTAGCTCTTCAGGAGAGACAGGATCAAAGAGATTTTCCGCCTCTTCCTCATTTACGAATCTGGGAAAATAACCCGCTATATTAATGATCTCAGCAATGGAAGAGGCCTGGGGTTGCTTGTATAGATTTCTGAAATGGGAGGACCCCAACTGTGAGAGCTTTGGGAAAGTATCAGCAACATCTCCTTCAGGTGTAGGGAGACTCCATATAGTGTTATTAACCTTCCTACCCTTTGCAAAGTTATGAAAAAATCGGGTGTTTTCATCACCAGCTTTTAGCCATGTAGCTCTACTCCGAAGACGGATGGATTCTTCCCTCTCCCTTAAGATTTTTTGTTTCTGTACTTCGAGCTCTACCAGGTGTACTTTGTCTGCAGCAGTGATGAAGCCCAAACCTCTTTCATCAGTAAGGGAGGAGATTTCAGATTCAATGTGCATGAGCGCAGTATTATCCTGTTTGTTCTTTTCTCTGGCCCATTCTATTGACAGATGTTTTAGCTGTGAAAGGTTCATGCAGAACCCTTTTGCCAGTGAGTCTACTCTATCAGTAGGATTTTGTGTCCAGAAGTCCTTGACCAGCTTGATGTAGGAGGGTTCCTGTAACCATCCGTGATTAAATTTTAAGGGAGCTTTTGGCTTTTTGTTTGGCCCCGATAGCTCCAGATAGATAGGATAATGATCCAAGATTCCTCCAGTTCCCACCCATTGCTTGTATAAGTGAAGTTGTTGAAACATAGTGCCCTTCATAATTAATTTGTCCAATCTGCGTGCCAGTGCAGCTTCCCCAATGCATCTGTTCCTCCAGGTAGGAAGGGATTTGATCATGGGGACATCAATCAAGTCATGGCGCTCCAGAAGATCAGTCATGAAACCAGTGATTGGGTCGATCTGCGCAGATGAACCCCATGATTCACTGTACCCCAGGGAAAAATTTAGATCCCCTCCAATGATAGTATTCTCTGCCGTGAGAATGTGTAGGCTCAGGATGGCTCCATATTGCGTAAACTTTAATTAAATGTGTAGGCTCAGGTGGCTTTTCAGGCCACCTGTCATTTTCAATATGGCATCCATTTCTGTCGGTGATGTAATGGAAACAGAAGAGGAGGTAGACTATACAGAGGACCCTCTTCATTCTCAGGTTATTTTCAACCGTCCGTCGTTCCTTCCGCCGTCCTCTGGTTATTCGTCGCTCCCCTCCTCTCATCCCTCCCCGGTGATCACTATCCCCGTTACTTACGCAATATAATGAATTTCCAGGCTGAGTTTATTTATTTAATTAAAGTTTATATATATATATATATAGATATATATATATATATAGATATATATATATATATATATATATATATATATATATATATATATATATATATAATGATGATGATGATGATGATACAACAACTAATGTTACAAAGTTGTAGCCCCAAAAAAAGGATTTGGGAGAGGACGGCGATCGTCTGCAGCAAGGAAGGTCTATCGCAATAAAGATTCGAGGATATAAGACTATGGCGTTGGAGAGTCAGCGAAGAAGGGAATAATTTGCAATGCTCTAACACAAGGTGACCAAAAACAGATCCAAGACGGTTTACAAGGCATCAAGAACACAAGGGCTTTGCTACTCCCTACCAATAAGGGTTTGATTGTTTTCAGGTCTGCATCTTTTGGCCAGTACACTAGATCACGTATCCATTACCATACCTTTGTGCCGGAAGGACTAGGGAAGCGTGGCGTTCATTTTCTCTCGATTCTCTATAATTGATCTGAATCCTCTGTTACTTGTGCAACATAATGAATTTCACTGTCGTCTATCCTACTCTGGATTCGGCCCACATCTCCTCCAATGATGCTTGTTTATCCCTTCTACTTTGGGTATGAATGGATCATGGCATTTGTGAACAAGATTGATAGGATCTCCCATCCAAACTCTACAGACCCTCTGTATATTGAAGCTTCAAATAATTCTTCCCAGATCTCATGGGTGGAGGGATATCATTTCAAAGATCAATAATATTATCCTAGATCTCTCTATACAGGGCTAGACACAAGTAGATCTAAGGATCCTACTTCCCTCTATGCCGAATCTGGCATATTCCCACCTCTGGAGCGCAAAAAACCACAATCAAGGCAGATCTGGTATTACTCAGAGACTATTGAAACTCGATCCATCATATCCGTCCTCAAATTACAAGGAAATATGGATACGGTAGATGCAGAAGATGCCCACATAGCCGCAAACTCAAAAACTGTCAACTAAAGCGTCAAATGACACTGATTCAAACATCGTTTCTTTCGACAATTTGGCTCAGGAGGTAAAGAACACTTTCCAATTTTTTATTAAATCCCCAATTGGTAATTCCTCATCTCTATGGGTTCGAGATTCTGATAAGATCCTACAAATGAAACTAAACATCATGCACAAGCTGGGTTACCCCTCAAACCTGCAAAATTTGATCTATAAGGTAGATCCCTGCAAGACAATTGTAGCCTACATGAATATAAAATTCAACCTGCAACCATCATCATCCTCAACCTAAGATTGAGAGGAGGTACAGTGGGAGCAAGTAAATCAAAATAAATAGGAAGCACCACTCGATCCAATCTACCTAAAGGTACAGTACCAAGCTAAGAATTCATAAATGATGGAGTCTCCTACAAAAACATTCTCTAAGGGAAATCAACAGCTACAACAAATCTAGAAATCACACATAATACTCCCAACCCCTACATAGTGGAGCAGGAAAATTATGTACGAGA
This sequence comes from Pinus tabuliformis, assembly GCA_031772625.1. NCBI lineage: Eukaryota > Viridiplantae > Streptophyta > Pinopsida > Pinales > Pinaceae > Pinus > Pinus tabuliformis. The sequence goes on along the minus strand of CM062820.1, from coordinate 850,867,242 downwards.
ACTCATAATAGATATACCAGAAACAGATGAACATCACACAAGCTATGAAGCCCAAGCCATCATATGAAGATTCATTAGTTTATGGCCAAAACCAATGGATCTCTTTAACTAGATTTTTATCAATTGGACAAAAAATTGCGAAATACACCTCTGTTCCAAACAAGGAAAATTTTAGGGGCTAATATTCGTAGGTGGGCTAATTTTCCATGTTTTTTCCAAAAAAATGATTCGCCAATTTCCATTTTTTACAAATGATGCACCCACTTGTTATAATATAAATTTATTTTACCTTAAAAATCGCCAAAAATTTATATAGAATAATATAAAATCATTATAAATCTAATTTTTTTTACAAAAATATTTCCAAAATTTTTACAATTTGCATATTAGGGACTTGTAAGATCCGCTAATGTTTCTAAACTTTAAGATAAACTTCCATCCTTAAAATTTTCCTTGGTTCCAAAGGATTCTTTATTGTAAATTCTACATCATCAGAGGAATGAGATATTATACTACATGAAGGTCCATGGTTCTGGGGATCAACAGGTCTATTCATTACTCCATGGTTCCTAGATTTTGATGCTAATATCATGATTGTATCAAGAATGCTGATATGGGTTAGGATACATAACCTCCCACTTCATTTATGGCATAATAAAGTGTTGGAAGGCATAGGGAACATATTAGGATGATACATAAAAATAGATATTCAAAGAATGGAAGAATCAACCTATACTTTCGCATGAATATGTGTGGAGGTGGATCTTAGTAAAGGCCTGTCGGATCGCATTTAGCTGACACACAACCAACAAAGTTGGACTCAATCCTTAGACTTCGAGAATACAACTTTCAGAGGTCGCATATGACGACAAACATGACACCTACAAAATATATGCCCTGAAGCAAAAAAGAGTCACAAAGGAAGAAGAAACTAGAAAAGAAACCCAAAGGATGGAAATTTCCGCCAAATGAGCTAGAAGAGGAAGAGGAAGAGGAAGAAGCTTCCACAAATCCCATGCCACATATGGAAGAAAAATCACACAATAAAAAGAAGGAAAGAAGGAAACTACTCATGAACCAACGGATTTATGGGTCACTACGGTATAAAATAGGACACTATCTCAAGAAAAGGACATAAGAGGAAACAAACGTTACTATGCATCTGATCATTTGGATTCAGACAAGGAAATCTCAAGAATAGAAGAAAATCATCTAGCACTTGTCTCATCCACGTCATCTCAGGGAGAATGGCGAAAGGTTGAAAAGAAGAAATGGAGGAAATTTAACTTTCCTCAGCATTTTTTAGTTGATTATGATAGGAACTTATGATCACCAATCTTTGACTTGGTGATGGAACATTGGTCAAGCATCTACAACATGTAATTTTGTTTTCACTAATAAAATTACGATTTTTTCCTTGGGAATATATATATATATATATATATATATATATATATATATATATATATATATATATATATATATATATAGATATATATATATCAAACATGTAACATTTAACATGATTATATGTGTATATATATAACTATATAATTATAACTAAATATAAATATACATGACATATAGTATAGAACATTTAACATACATATATATATATATAAAACGTTGTAAGGTATATCATAACTACATAAAATTATATAAAATAACATAGCATGTAACATAACTATATAACTATATATAACATAGTTATAGCTACAATATCTCTCTCTCTCTCTCTCTCTCTCACACACACACATATAACATTTAACATAGTTTTATAACTATTTAACTTAATGTGCTCTTCATAATAACATAAGATAGGTGATTCTCAACAACTTTTTAAGACTCGAGTTGATCTATAAACTGCAATTTTCCTTAAAATTTATGTTACTCATATTTGTATAATTATTTAGTATAATTATATGACAACTATATATCTCTTAGTTCCCACCCTTATTAAATTTATTCGTTGAGTAATGATTTTGTAACTTACGCTTCCTATATTTTTATTTAACTGTATAACACAACATAGCATAACTATAACACAAACACACACTCACACACACACACATATGTAAGTTCAAGTTTCAACAATGCATCATTCATACATAAATTAAATCCACAATGAAAAGTGCATTTAAATTGAATATATAAGCATTTTGACTCTTTTAAAATTTGTACCATATATTTTCATTATGTAGTATGTCGTACGATAAACATTGTCTTCATGTGCTTGCACCTAGTACATGTCAGGTGTCAAAATAAAAAATTATAAGAACTTGTTTTATGAAGCATTTGGTTGGCATGAAGTTTTATTAGTTTTGCAAATAGGTTTATTTCAAATTTTTACATATTTCTTCATCTTTTTGCTCTGTGAATAAGATGCATTATTTATTAATGGGAAAAATTGTCAGTTAGATTTGATCACATTTCTCGATTGTGTTTACATGGAACTTAATGCTCTGGTTGATAATTTATCAAAAAAGACACTTTATTTAGTTTAGTACTTCTACCTAGATTATTCTACTTGAGTTTACAAATGGTTTTCTTGTCAACATTCTTTCTATGTCAACATTTTTTATTTAATTAGTTTATATGTGTTATATGTAGTTTGCAGAGACATCTCTCATACACCCCAAACCACATCTTGTCGGAGTGTTGAGGATCTATTATATATGGTCAGGCTAGATCACATAGCCATACTAGAGTGTCTTTTTGACTCATAGATCCACCCTCTGACACCAGTAAGAGTGTTAGAGGCAATGTTTCTATCTCTGTTGATGATCTTGCTACGAATAGTGGACCTTCTTCACCTGTTACAGGTATACATCTTGCATTTTAAGTCCTCTTTAAACTTTATGTGTTTGTGACTTAAAATTGTCTTTAATTTTTAAATCATCTTCAATTGATGTGTTCAAATTTAATGTATATTTTATTATGCTTTTAGTTTGTTATATATGTATTAAATTATGTTTATGATTTGCAGACGCTCAGTAGGGTGAAGAAGAGGATCAAAGTGTAGTGTCAATCCTTGAGTTGAATGAGGCTATAGCCACTATCACAGTTGATGATATTAGGGCCCAACAAACATGGATCACACGAGAGTTGGATAAAATATCTACTAGTTCGCCTACTAGGCGTAGTTTGTCTCTGATGTTGGGTAACATCAATAGGTTGATCAAGGCATACCAGAGGGCAGGCCCACAAAACCACCTCCTATATTCCATACATAGGATTAGGATGTTGGAGGTTAGAGGCCCACATACTTGAAAGGCCATGAAAGAAACCATCAAGAACATTGATGTTCGTGGGGAGTTATTTGACATCCCTCTAGATTTTTGTGCTAGACATGTTGGTTCAATTCTGCTAAAATATCTTAAGTATGTTGACGCAAACCCTTTTGTTTATGATTGATTCATTAGAGCTTGGGGTCAGTTCCCCCACCATGACCAAGTCCCCATTTACGTTGAAAATCATATATATGTGGATTTTTTGGTACATATGAGGTCAGATAACACCAACACTTGTGTGCTACATATGAGTTCAGATAACACCAGCATTGGATCTAAGTTTTATGGACCCAACTTGGGATGTAGTTATGAATGTTTCGGAGCTCGTAGGGACCCTGTGCATGTAGCACCACCTCCAAGACTTTTTCCAAAACCATCTTGGAGCATGGTATATCCGATAGAGCTAGAGTAGTCATCGTAGCTTGGCTTTGAGGCTAGGAATACCATTGGGGATAGCAAGCAGAGGACATTGGCCATTGCACATGTGGAATTTCATGGATATATTAGTAGATTGCCTTCATTGCCTCGTGGTCGACCAATTGCATTACATGATGATTCATATCTAGAGATTTTAGGGCATGACCAACCTTTTTCATATGCACGTACGTGTCGTGATACCATCTATGACACTTGGAGGGTGCAGGACCCATGTGACAAAGAATAGGTACATATATATGGAACTTTTCACTCTTATTGTCAAATTATACATTATTTATGTTAATAAGTTCATATCAAATTGAATTTATATTAATAATTTCATGATAAGATGCATGCACATCCCAACAACACATATGATCTTTTGAGGTCATCTGAGGGGGAAGTTGACAAGCTAGAACAACCTCCTCTAGTGCATGTTTCCATGGCTCAATATCTTCTACCTCCACCTCCACCTCATAACACTCATGGACTATAAGTTGAGGTAATTTTTTTTATTCCTAATATTTCAACATTTTCTTTTTTTAAGTTACATGTATGCATGCTAATTAATTGGTAGACTAATTATAATTTGTCTTTTCCATTTTGTACATAAGCCCAGATGTAGAGGGGTGTTGATGTTGCGGTTATGACATGATTGGGATGTTGGGCATGGAGGCATTGAACCACAGACAGGGGAGCCCCAAACCTAGATTGATCAGACCTCCATCCTACTTGACTTCCATTTGCACTTGACCAAGTCACAAGTAGCAAACTCTTCAAATGCACAGTTCAAAATTATTTATTTACAGATTGTTTATTTTGTACAAATAATGTTCTAATTAATCTGAATTTGAATATGTTATATTGCAGTACCATATTATGGATGTTCACTTTGACAAAAAAACACACATAAGAGTTCTAGAAGCGATACTTTCTATATTGGATCATAGATAGTTTGTACAGTTTTAGGCCCATTTCATAGGGCACATTCGCATGTGATGTACACATTTTCTATATTTTCATACATGGATAGTTTATGGATGCATGAACATTATTTCAGTTTATAAATGCTTATTATTTCAGTTTGTGGATGTTCATGTATAATGTAATTTGTATATATTTTCATATGGATAGTTTATTATCATACATAACTAACAAGATAACAATTTTGACTTCTCAAGAAATAAACTAAGAAAATAAGTACAATATTAGATTATGATGCAAATCAAATTGATACTTGAAATGAACTAAAAAATATGTTCATGGTTCAATTAAAAAACACAAATAGGATTGAAATACATTTTAAATTCAATTTTAAAAGATGTCTTCAACTAGTAATGTTCAACTAATAAGTTTTATTAAATTTATTTCTTTGAGGTCATCTGCATGAGCTTATTCATAACACATGATATAAGTCACATGTATTAAAATTTAATATACCAAAAAAAAAAATTAATGATATGTTTTTAGATAATTTTATATAATTTATGAACTTTCCTAAATTTAGCTGGCTATCCAAATATTTCAATCAATTCCTTAACTTAAGACATTCAATTAAGAACATTCAAGTAAAATTTTACAAAATAACAATTTTGAATTCTAGTTTCATAGACTAAGGAAATAAGTACAATCTTACCATGATGCAAGTCACTTTGATACTTAAAATGAACTATAATATATCATGTACATTAATTTAATATTGAATTTATAGAAAGTGTCTTTTAGTGTAGTCAATGTATGTTAATTTAAACCATTAATGATATGTTTCTATAATTTTATGTACTTTCCTAAATTTACTTGGCTATACAAGTATTTCAATCAATTCGTTATCGTAAGACCTTCAATTAAGAACATTCATGAAGTAAATTTTTACAAAATAACAATTTTAGTTGTCATATTGGCTTGTAGAAAGTGTCTTTTAGTGCACAACCAATGTATGTTAAATTATAGTGATTTTAATTTGGATGTCAAGATGTAAACTACAAATATGTTTTATTCAATTTTATTTCTTTTGAGGTTATCTAAAAGAGATTAATAGTCATATTATATCAAATTGATACATGACATATTTATTAATAACATAAAAATATTTCAATGTTGTTCATAACCTAGATAGTTGAATTTCTATTTGAAGCACAATAATATATTAACTTGGTTGTCACATATTCAAATGGATTTTCCAGAAACCAAATATACGACATGTACATAGATATATAAAATTTCTTGCATGCTCAACATGAATACTATAAACATGACATTTAAAAAATTTAAGATCAAAAATTTTAATTAAATCTAAATCTAAATCCCTATTGATTCTAAATTTTAATTAAATTTTATATTTATGGGGTTTACATAAGGATCTTATCCCTAAAAATAAAACCTACTTGCAATTTGGTGTACTTTATAAACTTAAGCACCTCAAGGAACCTAAAGCTTATATAACATATACTTACACCATTATGAATCCATCCCAGAAAAGAGGGAAACATTTCTCTATTCAAAATTACAAGAGTATTCAACTATCACATTTATAGATTAAAAGAATCATAAATTTGAGATCTCTTATACTAGATTAGATTACACTTGACTGTTATAGACTCGACTTCAGGGCTTTCCATTTGCATCATCTACTCATCTGGCTAATGGCTCATAGGAATGCAAGTCTCCATAATATGTTCATAGTTTGATTTTGTCATATTCCATCTCCTTGGTTCACCTTTATTTGTTTTTATATCTACGAGATTGATCGGAGCTACTATGAGTCGATGATTGTATTTACAAGATATATATTCAGGCATAAAATATTTATAAATAATGCGATCAGTCTGTTGTTTAACCTTTTCAAAAAAATGGCTCATCACAACCATGTCACCAATTTGATATGTGAATTTTCCATCTTCATATGATCTCACCAACCTACTTTTCACCTGTGTGCATTGCATCAAATAGTAGGCCACATTCTCTTCGTTTTCTGTGGGGGCAATGACAGCAAAAACATCGCCTAAAACCAAAATAAAAAATATTTATTAGTTAAATACGTTCAAGATTTCACTTTATAGATGAAATTGTTAATGATATATGTGCCACATACCTTCCCTTACAAGATTAGAGACTCGATCATCATCAAGTAAAATGATGGTATCCACATCATGCATCTCTTGCCACGTCATAATTGGATGAGATCCCTTTGGATTAAGAGGGAAATATTTCCATCCTTTCACATACCCATGTTTTCCACAATGATTAAGTCTACATTTATCAACACCAATGCAAAATTCACAAAAATATGCTAGTTTTTGTCTCGATTTAAAATACTTCCCCCATGTATTTTCTTTTCACTAAATTTAATTCCCTTGTTCCTTTTATAGTATTAGAATACCAAGGAATGGATCTATTCACGTCACCAAGTTCAACATTCTAGAAGAACCTACGCATAAGCCTAATAGATTTGTGACCTTCATGTCCTAAATGGGATATGCACTAGTTGACCACCTCTAGTGATGATTTGAGTCAATCTGCATCATGACTCATTTGGTACCTCCTAAGTGCTTGCTTCACACAAGCACCTGCACCATCATGCTCACCCTTTCCATGTCCTATTTCAAAGTAGCTCCAAGTATGTTGAATTTTTGTCTTCTTGTGTAATTGACTCAACCAATAAAAAGTGTGTGTTGGCTTGAACTGCCCTGCACAACCATCTGACTATATCCAATTCTTCTTGAATGATATGCCATTTTTTTAATGATTCATAAATCAAGTCAAATAAATGTTGCACGAACAATGTGTCATGCTCACGATAGTCACTAATGTAAAAGTGATACTCAATCACATCATGTGACTCGTTAGTGTTATCCCTAACATCAAGATTCAATTGTGCATGTCTGTACACATGTATGAATAGGGAAATTTGATATGAGTGATATTACTCACTTTGTATCTCTATCGAAGGAGAAAATGTGTAATTCTCAACAAAGTCCACCACTGATAAGATCATGCGTGGCTAAAATACTTCGTGAGAATGCTTAAATTCAGATTCTTTCCACTTAGACCTATGCAAATGTTTGATATATTTATAGATTTGGTTTTGAAACACCCCCATGAATTGTGAAATAGGAATCTCATTCTCAAAATAGTTAATCCTCTTAGGTGCCAGAGTTGAAGAATATGATTGATTTCTCACGACATAGTCATAATGCTTCCATGTGATGGTGACATCTGATATCCTATATTGGTTGGGATCAATAATAAAGTTCCTATGGAACAATTCCAAATCACCACATTGAATTCATCTTCTCCCACCTTGTTTTGGGAAGTTTTAGTGTCTATGGATAAATGCCTAAACCCCTAGACTAGTAGCTAAGTCTAGAACAACAGTGCAAAGCATTCTCTACTTTTTCTATAACCAACAGATTAAATAAGACAGTAAAGAAGCCTACTTGAAGCTTTCACTTACTCCTTATCTCCCTTGACCAATTTTGTCGCTCCTTTCTGTACTTAATCCGCTTGAAAAGTACCTGCACACAGACAGAAGACAAAAACCGATCAAAGCATATGATAATGATCTATTGATTAAACATAAAATGGAATCAAGTACATAATACACATATGAAAGAATCAATAAACAATACAAACATATGGAAAAATCTTTGAACACTTTATTAGTAAAAGGAAGAGTTACAACCCAATTTGCTTGATTCAGTGCCACTCCTCCAGTTCAATCCCATCCTCTCCTCATAACAAGTAAGACATTTTGACATCATTACAATACTTGAAACCAACTCAAGTCTCATACTAACGACATCTCCCTATAATTCAATGATTTCCAGCCCCTAAGCACTTAGATGAGTGGTATTTTTATAGGTGAATGAAGGAAGTTATGCCATAAATGGTGACAATGAATGCCCTCCCAAACTTAGGATTTAGTTCCATGGAGGAAGGGATAAAGGGATTGATGTTCCTTAACTTCCTCCCTCATCCAATTTTGAGCCCAAAGGAGTGGATAGCCTTGGGAAACTTCTAGAAGCATCCTATGGATAAGAATATTCCAAACCCCAATGCATATTTTGCTCAAATTTGCCTAGCGCAGGCCAAAGAGGGCTCAAGTGCGCTGCAATGCACCCTGGCAGTGTACTGGGCTGCACTACAGTGCACCCTGATAAAGGCCTACCTGCGCTGATCTTCTTAGAGGTATTTTTTGGATGATTTCAATCATGGAATCTCTTGGGAAGGAGGCATTCTTATGGTTGACTTCATTAGGGCATGTAACAATTGAATTAGGGTTTGATGGGCCCTAATAGTACTGATCTGTAAGTCGGGTTGATGTGCCCAAATGGATCTGTAATAGTTGTCCCCTAAAGCATGAAGTCTTAAATATTTATGTCGAGTGAAATACTTTACTATGTGGAGAGGAGGTTTCGAAGTGGAAGGTGACCTACATCAATTACAATACATATATCATGATAACTTGATTTTTTCTCATGAACTTTCTGAGGGAAGGCATACCCATGCTCAACTTATAAAATTTCATTACATGTACAAATATAGTCATCTACAGATATAGACCCATGAATGGATGACCATGAATGTAAGGCCAATGTACATTTGATTTAGTACTCCTGAAAATATCGCACCTCGGATGGATGAAACTAGATTCAATGCCTTCAATCTCGTTCAATCTTTCACTAAAGTACAAGTCTAACCATGTGAATAGATGATCTGAATTTGAACATGGGAAGACATTGTCTAATTACCAGCCGATGATGTAAACCGTTAATAGACACAAGAGGAATCACCGATAAAGATAATGACCCTCAAGGTACTATATTACATTTCACATGGTGTGAATAAATGATTTGATGTCGAACACCATACAAAGTCTTTCGGTCAAAGGCCAGTGATGTTAACCTATCGCCAGAAGCAAGAAACCTGCCATTGATGTATGCAAGCCTCAAGGTACTAAAGGTGTGTTCCTAAGTCAACTTCTTGGATAATGTGCTGATGTTGACAAGAAGCAACTAGTCGTAGGAGGGCCTTGATGTATCTCACATCAACAACACAAAATGAGGTAACTTATTTTTGAAATGAAAATCGACTGACAACAGAAGGTTCAAGAATGGCGGTCATGAAAATGAAGGTTTACAGTATTGCAAAGGATAAATTTTGAATTGAATGAATTCTCTTAAACATGTCAGCGACATTAAAATGAATTAGTAGCATTGACCCAAAACAAAATAATGGATGGTATGATAGACCAATGGTGTGATAACCATCAAGCTGAATGACCTAACCCACATAATCATGGTGATGAGGTGAAAGTGTCATGTTCAAGAGTGACTTGCTACCATAAAGTGTTCTCCACTTTTTCCCATTTTCCCCAGTCATTATTGACCAGTACCCCTTTATTTTTATCAAGCTTGAGGAGGATAGCATATGCTTGTTGTATAATTCCACCCTTTGGGTGAGTCCATCGCTATTTGATGCTTTAACGAGTCTAGTGAAGGTGAAACTTGGTCTTGTCTAGCTGGACAAGTTTGTCCTTATTTGATGTTTTTAACGAGTTTAATGACAAATATAACTCAATTCTTTTCATGTTTAGAGAGTTTGAAAAGGGACAAAAATGAAACTCCAAAAGTTCTTTTTCATAAATTAATCTCTCAAGTCCGAAAAAGCATAAAATAATACAAGAGAGATATCATTTCCAATCCGTTAACGAGCTGGAAAGGACAAGCGCTCAACAATATTTTCATATTTAGAGAGTCTAAAAAGAGCTTAAAGAGGACTCCATTTTGAGGAGCAAGGTGTCTAGGGTAGTAACTGGTTCTGATGATGTTGGAACTTCTCAAAACATGTTGATTTATGTGAAAAGGCTGGCTAATAAGAGCACTCATTGCAACTGTTCCTCAAAAAAGGGTAAAAACAACGAAGTGAAAGTGTATGATTGGCCAAAGGGATGGTGACGATGGGATGAAAACAACCAAGGCTCATCTGACGAAAAAGGTTGATAGAATGGAAATCACAAGGGTTAAAAGTGGAAATGGGTTCATTTTTACACAAGCTTGAACCATAGGGAACTATGCTTGGGTTCAGTTTCATGTTTACACAAGCATGAAATGAAAAACTATGCTTTGATTCAATTTCATTTTTACACAAGCTCAAAATGAAAAACTATGCTTCGATTCAGTTTCATTTTTACACAATCTTGAAATGAAGAACTATGCTTGAGAATGTTTTACATGCCCCTAGCATGATGAAAGGGAGGGTCTCCTGTAACCAGATGGAAGTTGCTGGGGTGAAGCAGGATGATTATCCAACACCTTTTTGGCTTCATCCAGATAGGGAAAAAGGTGAATGGGGTGATTCCCTTCACATAACCTATAGGGAAACTTAACTTTACCACTAGGTGAATGCCCCCCAAGCTTCATTACATTCACCTAAGTAGACTACTCATGGATATCAGGTGGATGGAATGAAGGTTCGTTTATGAGATGAAGTGAAAGACTCGACTGGGATTTTATGAGATCTAATCAAAGAATTGATTTCTAACTTTGCTCCAGGGGACCTTATTTCATTGTTCAATGAGCTTGACACAGGACAAGGAACTCTGCTTAGATTCCTTGTTTCATTTTTTAACGAGCTTGACATAAGACAAGGAACTATGCTCATACTCCTTGTTTCATTTGTTAACGAGGTCGACACGAGATAAAGAACTATCCTTGGAGGAGTTGTTTCATCTTTTAATGAGGTTGACACAATAAAAGAACTATCATCATACCCTTTGTTTCATTTTTTAATGAGGTTGACACAAGACAAGGAACTATCCTCTTAGGAACCGTTTCATTTTTTAACAAAGTTGACACAGTAAAAGAACCATCCTCGTATCCTTGGATCACAACTCATAAGAGGTCATAAAGGAGAGATATGGTTCCAATGGCCCCAGTACATGACGTACAACATCACTAAAATGATCGTCAGTGGATGTAGGTATGGAATGGGTTGCCACATAATTAACCCGTGGAGGGGATGATACCATTGGTACAAAAGGACCATTTAGGGAAGATGGTTGATTGGAAACCATATTTGGACTGAGAAATGAAAGCTAGTCAACGGTGACAATTCTGCCTTCATGCGGGAAACAAATCACTCGAAAGAGTGTTGAAACAGTAGCTCCCATGTCATAAACATAGTCACACCCAAGAAGTAAGTTGTAATCTAAAGGGCTTGGGACTACCATCACATTCTGATAAATGATTTTTCCTCCCAAAGTGATAGGCAACTGAGGGAGGATCCCTAATGGTTGACTGGTTCCTCTATTAAAATACAATATATTCTGGGTAACAAGCACAAGTGGCAGCGAACCGAGCGCTTGCCAAGTAGTTGAGGAAAGGATACTCACAGATGCACCTTCATCTATAATAGTGCTAGAAACAATCATATTACAAACTTGTACTATGATATGAAAAGGCACATAAGAAGGAAGATGGAATCTAGCCAGTCAATTCCAATCAAAGGAAGTGATAAGACTACTTGGAGGGGGTATCGTAGAAATGGGAGAATTAACCCCTTAAGTTACGAGAACGGGAGGATTTTCCTCTTGTCTTGAAGGAACAAGCGAACTGCCCCTAAGCTCATTTGAATCTGAAGAAACAAAAAGAACCTGAGTGGTATCATATTCACTCTCTTCAGGAAAGGTACGATTTACTAAAGGTGAAATTGGGTCAACTATTGCCTCAACCTGTTGATTTGTGTCAGGTATAGACTCATAGGATTCACTTTCAGAGAGAGTGAGTTTGACTAATGGTTGATTTTGGTTAGTCAATTCATCAACTAGTAATGGATTTAGGGAGAGTTTCCTGTAACCAGATGGAATTCGCTGCGGTGAAGCAGGACAGTTATCCAACACTTTTTTGGCTTCATCCAGATAGGGAAAAAGGTGAATGGGGTGATTCCCTTCACATAACCTACAAGGAAACTTGACTTTGCCCTTCTTTCCATGAACTTTACTACCACTAGTTGATGGTGTGTCACCAACATGATCTCCAGAAGTTGATGACACAGGATGATGTGAACGGGAAGACCATTCTTCTAAGATCTGAGGAATATCAGGACAATTTCGAAGAAGATGGTCTCCCGTACAAATTTTACATGGATATCGAACTTTGTGAGGCTTGATGGATGGTTTCTCATCAAATGTTGCATTCAAAGCAATGGTTGCTTGATTGCCCCTCTGCTAAATTTTCTTCTTCTTCTTCTTCTTCCCTTTCTTCTTCTTCTTAGCCACCTAGTTACTAGTACCAATACTTTCACCAGGTGAAGAGGAAGAAGGGGAGGAAGAAACAACCAAGGAAGAAGGCAAAGGGTCAACTTTAGGATCAACTAGAGGTTGATTTTGTCCAGTTGGAGGAGTACTCGATTGCAGAGAAATCACGACATTTTGAACCAAGGAGGTTGAAAACAACCATACTGGCAAGCCAATGGTAAATCTCGAAAGGGACAATGTAGCCATAAATGGAGCACCAATATTTCCAAAAGGAGGAAAAGGACTAGGATTCCCATGAAAAGGAATTCCTTGATCGGTGGACTTCGGATTTGTTGCCATATGCTTCAACCTAAGATCAACTAAGGAGCGAGCGTGGAGGATGTTATCTGCAGTCAATTAATTTTATTTTAATCAAAGTAACATAACAAAAAGAAAAGAGGGATGATCTAGGCAAAAGGATTACCAAGTAACTGTGAACTGCAGAATACCTCCTCGCGAACCAAGAAGTACTGGTAGGCAATCTCCCCAAATGTTGTGTTCGGTCTATCATAGTTTACAAGGTGGCCGACACGGTTACTTAAGGATGGATAACAACCTAGAGTTGTCCTCCCATATATACCCGAAGGTATGTAGAGGCCCAGTCCGTATAAGCGTTATCTAATGCAAAACCGCACAGTGAGAGAATTCCCATATACTTTACGTACTGTAACACCGCCCTACATACCCGAAGGTACATGGATGAACTACGATATACTCACGTATGTGGAATGAGGTATCAGAATCAGGATGTATTGCAGACAGGTTAGCGACAAATGCTTTGTTTTATGACACCAGAACACGTCTCTAGCCTAGACCTCTAAATGTTTTTCGTTAGGTGAAAATGGTCCATTAGGTAAATTCAGATAAATTTTAAGTTGATCTTCTTTAGAATTTGCCTTTCAAGGTTCACCACATGATGTATGTTTTCAATTCCTAAATTTCAACTATCATGATAAGCATTTTTTGCATTTAATTTAACGATGAAAATCCTAGCTACTTAGGGATAGAGCGATCAGATTCCTTTTGATCAAAGAGCAAAGAGCACAATCTAAATGCAAATTCCTTACACTATTCTTATCATCACAGACAAACTTTTTCAATGCAACATTCATGTATTTCTTTTCGATTTCGCTTAATGTGAATGAACAAAAAGGAAAACTAATGCACAATCGATCAATAAACTCTTTTCATAAAAATGACGATTTTGCGACAATTTCTTTTCAAGGAAAGGAAGACTTTACGACACTTTCGTTTTCAAAGAAATGAGGAATTATGACACTTTCAATAAAAATACTAATCATATGCACACATATATCAATCGATCTTTCATGAATGAAGACTTTATGACATTTCAATTTTCGAAGGAAAAGACAATTTTACAACACTTTCTTTCGACAAAGACCAATCGACCAAAAAACTAACTTTCGACTATAAATTGAAAATGACAAAGTAAATACATAAGAAAAATTTAGCAATCCTAGTCTAAGTAGGGCCAACTAAGGAGATGAAAAACTATTTTTAGAGACAAGACATCATTGACATTCAGCAAATGATTCAGACAAGAGAAAATTGGCAAAAACTTCAGCTCCTAGATGGGAAACTGACCCTCAAGGGATCAGCGCAGGCTGCAGTGAGACAGTGCACTTCAATGCACTAGCTCTATGTGGGAAGTGCATTGCAGCACAATGTGTCCTTCACTGGGCTGCGTTAGTGACAGTAAGCCATTTTTGAAAGAAATTTGACACAGTTTGACTCAATTTTCAATGAAATAAGACTGAAATTCCATCAACGACCACAAATAGAGTATGTAAAAATGCCTTAAGAGGCTGATAAGCTACTAATATTGATAATCACTCCCCAGCAGGGTCACCAATTTTTTTTGGGAAGTTTTAGTGTCTATGGATAAATGCCTAAACCGCTAGACTAGTAGCTAAGTCTAGAACAACAGTGCAAAGCATTCTCTACTTTTTCTATAACCAACAGATTAAATAAGATAGTAAAGAAGCCTACCTGAAGCTTTCGCTTACTCCTTATCTTCCTTCACCAATTATGTCGCTCCTTTCCGTACTTAACCTGCTTGAAAAGTACCTGCACACAGACAGAAGACAAAACCGATCAAAGCATATGATAATGATCTATTGTTTAAACATAAAATGGAATCAAGTACATAATACACATATGAAAGCATCAATAAACAATACAAACATATGGAAAAAGCTTTGAACACTTTATTAGTAAAAGGAAGAGTTATAACCCAATTTTCTTGATTCAGTGCCACTCCTCCAATTCAATCCCATCCTCTCCTCATAACAAGCAAGACATTTTGACATCATTACAATACTTGAAACCAACTCAAGTCTCATACTAACAGAATCTCCTTATAATTCAATGATTTCCAGCCCCTGATCACTTAGATGAGTGGTCTTTTTATAGGTGAATGAAGGAATTTATGCCATAAATGGTGACAATGAATGCCCTCCCAAACTTAGGATTTAGTTCCATGGAGGAAGGGATAAAGGGATTGATGTTCCTTAACTTCCTCCCTCATCCAATTTTGAGCCCAAAGGAGTGGATAGCCTTGGGAAACTTCTAGAAGCATCCTATGGATAAGAATATTCCAAACCCCAATGCATATTTTGCTCAAATTTGCCCAGCGCAGGCCAAAGAGGGCTCAAGTGCATTGCAATGAACCCTGGCAGTGTACTGGGCTGCACTGTCATGCACCCTGATAAAGGCCTACCTACATTGATCTTCTTAGAGATAGTTTTTGGATGATTTCAATCATGGAATCTCTTGGGAAGGAGGCATTCTGATGGTTGACTTCATTAGGGCATGTAACAACTGAATTAGGGTTTGATGGGCCCTAATAGTACTGATCTATAAGTCGGGGTTGATGTGCCCAAATGGATCTGTAACACACCTATACATATTTTCTTGTAAAACAACTCTTCTATCTCCCTTATCCACAATATTAATGAACAAAATCACACACTATAGGAGGAGGCAGGTCGTCATGACCATTCTTCTTGTAAAATTCCCTATAAGTGTCATAATGAAGCTAAAATTCAACATGATATCAGAAAAAACACGTGTCGCAGATTGTATTAGGCCTAATAAACCATTGCTTCAATTTCTAAAACATCCTTATGGATATCTTCACATGGTTATTTCTTTCCTAACATTCCTCTAACATTGTAACTTCTGTCATTTCTACAATGCACTTAGTGTATTCCACATACGCACCTTTAACTATGTGATGTTGTGCATCATGATTTCTATATGGAATAACACAAGAATGGTTCTCCCAAAACTCTACCACAAATGCTCTGATTCCTATTGTAAGTCTGTCTTGGTAGGGTTTCCTAGTGCTAACGACCCACTAATTAGATTCATCATTTTCATTCACTTGAACCCTGAATTTAGTATGCTTATGCAATGTTTTTCTCGAGACATGGAGTAATTTTGAAATTGTTGCCAACTTTTGTTGTCTTAATGTACTTGGTGCAACAATAGCAGTTGTAATTTCCCTACGCGTAGCTCAAACATCAAGATTTATTGATTTTTCAAACGTAGTGAATGACTTTGATATATTTTCAGTGACATTCATATGTGTCTTCTTGATTTTAGCATCTTCGACACCCAAAATCTTTGTGGCATGTTTTAGTTTCTTATTTTTGATCAACCCATGTAGTATTTGAGCTTGTGAAACAACTGAATGATTCTCAAAATATTTTCGAATGATGTTATTGACATGGTCTCTAACAGTGCGAGCAGGGATAGGATCCCCAAGGTCCTTTGTTGTGTTTGCATCCAAATTTTCTGTAAATGGTCCACCCCTTTCCAAACCACTGCAACTCCTTGTTATCTTGTCAACTTGAGAGGAAACAATTCATTCTTCCAGTGGTTGATCAACTTGATAGGGAAAATATTCTTCCTCCAATGGTTGATTAGCTTGATGTGGCACATATTGTTCCCCTAGTGATGGTTGATCAGCTTGATAGGGCACATGTTCCTCTGGTGGTTGATCAAGTCCATAGGGCATATCTTGATCATCATTTGGTTGATCAAATTTATGGTTCACATCTTATCCCTCATGTGGATGCTCAATTTCCATCCCTACATAGTGGAATAAAAAATATACTTGTAATTCAAGTGAATAATCATCATAAGACAAGCGAATAATAGATCTAGATACACACGTTTATATAAGAAATCACCATAGGTGAAAGGTATTGATATGATTTGATATTAGGCAGCTAGGTCGAAGAAGTTAACATGGACCAAGGGTTCTAAGTTTAAACATAAAAATAAATGATGTGTGGATGATGGACCACTTACTTCTTTCCTAATTATTCTATGTAAGCATATATTTTTGTTCAAAAATTTCAAAGTAAAATATAAGCCTCCATTACTCTACTTGTAATGGTTAGTAAAGAAAAATGCTTAGTAGTGAAGGTGTGTGCAAGGTGAATCTAGTGCACATACAAAGTGTTTGAATTGCAAGTATGTGTGAAATATGTATTATATAGTTATAATTTGTAGTTAAATATATTTCTATAAATGGTTAATAAAATACAATGTATAAATGGTTAATAAAATGAAATATTATAATTTTTTTAAAATAATTTGACAGATCATAGGAATATTGTCTCCATTTACTAAGTGAAGCATTTGACCTTTTTCAAATTTAGTTCTTCTTAGTAAAAAAAAATCATTTCTTCAAGAGAGTGCATAAATCCTAAATTAAAAGCGATTTCTACAACAAAGATCAATTTATATTTTTTTTCATAAATCTCATTCACCAAACATTTGAATTAAAATCCAATGGAAACTAAAAAAGAATGTGAGAACAGAAGGAAAGAAAAAAATGATTTAAAAAGAATAGGTGTTACGAATAAAATTAGATGAATTGGAGAGTAAATTGTCAATATATACATATTTCCCAACCGGTACAACAAGAAATAATCTCTCTTCACTCTCCCCCCAACACATGTTTAAGAAACGAAAAAAATTTAAAACCATTTGGGCATAGGATTGAAGAGTGTGTCATAAAGGTGATCTATTGCTAGATATAACCACAGAATTTTACTAGTGAATCTAGGTTTGAAGCTTTTTTTGGTTTCACAATAAGTCACATTTACCAAGTGAAGCATTTAAATACATTTCTCAATTTTACTTCTTCTTAGCAACAAATTTTGATTTCTTCAAAAGACTATATAAATCCCAAACTAAAAGTGATCCCTATTGTAACAAGGATGGTATTATATTTTTTTATATATAGAATGTATACCAAACATTTCAATTATTTAAATCCAATGTCAATTATTTAAATCTACTCATTTGTATAATAATTTGCAAGGTTGTTGAACTAAAGACTAATAGAAATTAAGTTTAAATTCTTATATAGGAAACTTCTAAATACATATTTGAGAGGGAATTATTACTTAAATAACTTAATGATGTAGCGAATCTTTTGAATTTGAGAGAATGGGAAATTCTTGAATAATCAAGCTAGTGATTACCAAATTGAAGGGCCAAATTTATTTCATGAGAAAAAACAAAATCTATATCTATAAATTTATACAAATTTAATCAACTATAAGATAAATTGTGACTAAAAACCCATACAATACATAAATAAACACTTCATTATATAGTAAGGAACTATTGTCGCTGCTACAACACCCTCCAAAAAATTTCACTACATTCAAATTTTTGAGCTTACTTCACCATCATATCTAGATTCGTCATGGTCGTCAAGTGTCATTTCATGTCAGTCTACATGTTTCAAGTGTTCTCAAGTGTCCTCGCATTGATTAGCACATATCATGGTTGAAACACCTTTGGTTGTTGTAAACCGACACTTTTGGTGTTGCAATCACACACACTTGATCCGTTGCACTTGGGGAATGTATGTAAAGTGGTTTTTTGATGAATACTTATCATTGTTCAAGATTTTCTAAGTTTCTAGATGATTTGGAATGTGTCACACATATTTTTATGTATGAACTCATTATGTTTTCCCCTTCTCTATCTTCCAAACTTAGACAAATTTTGGTTGCAAAGTGAACCCATCAGGGCAAGGAGCACAATTTTAAGCCTTGATTAGGAACCCTTCATTGTTGGCAAGTGAACCCTACACCCTCCAAGAGAGCATAACAGACTCCTTAATCCATTTCCCCTTCCTTGCTCCAAATTGCACACTTGAGAGACCAAGTCTTCCTTTGAGTTCACTCCTTCAACCCAAATGAATGAACCCTAGTTGAGCACATGAGTGCACCCTGAAGAATCGAAGCTCAACTCCTTTAGTCTTCAACAATGCGCCCTACACCTTCCTTGGCCTTTTGAGCCCATGAGCACACTCTGAAGCCTTGAATTTTCATCCATCCTTCAACAATGAACCATGCACCCTCCTCTACCTCCTTGAGTGCATGGACACACCCCAAAGCCTTGAAGCATCTCCCTTTAGCCTTCAACTCTGCTCCATGCACCCACCTTGTTTCCCTTGAGTGCACAGTGCACTTTGGAAGCACAAAGCCATCTCCTTCGTCCTTAAGACTTGTGCCATGCACCCTACCCTGATTGCCTCTTTCTCTTGAGTGAATAAGCGCATCCTGAAGCCTTGAAGCTTCTTCCCTTCAACCCTTCGTCCTTTCAAAGTGTGCCCTTGCACCCAAAATCTCTCCTTGATCCTTCTGAGCACACTGTTAAGGCATGAAAAAAAAATATGCACGAAACATGGTACAACAGGGTATTTTCAAGCTAATGGTTTCTTTTTATGAGTGGTTTTAGTTACAGGTATCTCAGGAACAACATGACAAGCATGAATGAAGAAGATTGAGAAAAGAAGGAAGACAAAAGAAGCTTTGAAGAACAAGGAACACATTGAAGTCTTGATGATCGAAGCACCCAACATACTCCACAAAAGAAAGCACCCTTTAGAGGGTAAGACATCAACAATCGTAACCTGCATTCTAAAGCAAGACACGAGTGGAAGCATGTCAACATTGAAGAAAGTCCATGTCATCAGTCACTATTAGTCCCAATCATCAAGGATAGTGACTTATCACATCTTCATCATATGTTGATGTGGAAGTTATGATGTAATGATGTAATCATTGTAAGACAAATAAGTGGAAGTCCAAGAGTCATGTATGGAAAAAAGAGCCATGGAAGTCCAAAATACATGTATTAGCAAAAGTCATATGTAATTGTAAAATTCATTGGGAAGTCCAAAGGTTGTATAATTCTAAAGGTCATTAGTAGTTGGAAATCCAAGAGTCGTGAGGATGTGAAAGGTCATGCCTCAAGCTATAAAAGGATCCTCATTACTCATACAAAGTAATCTTAACCTTGGTTTCTCCCACAAGGCATTAGAGATATAGAGTTAGTACTTTTGGGAAGAAAGTAGTGGCTCTAATGCTCCAATATTGGAGCTAGCGATTTTCATTGTACTTATGTATCTTGGAACTTTTTCTTAATACTTGAAGCCTTTCAGCCAACACATTTTCACACATGGACTTTGGATGTTTCTAAGACTATTCTTTGAAAGTTTATGATTCATGTTCGCTTTCACATGTACTAAAGTAATTGAACTATTTTAGTGACTTTGGTACTTAACTTATTGGAAATTTGTTGTATTGACTGTAATAATCGTCGCATTTATGTGAACTATTTCCCTTTATGTTAGACAAGCCTTTCTCATTCATGTGTGTCTCCATTAGGATAGTAATATTAATTCTCTCTTAGAGACTCACTTTATTTAACCTATGCAATGAAACAAAATTGATACATATGCAATTGAAAATTCACAAGGCATGCCCTCTTGCTCAATCAAAAGAACATGCACACTTCTCTCTCATGCTAACAATTAAAGCAAGGGCATATCCTTAAGTAAACAATAACCATGGTGTATTATGAATGGGACTCCTACACCAAATAGTGTGAGGTCTAATTGGGACCTCATATCAGGGAGATCCCCTGTATGTTGGTAGTATCCAATACCATCAACATTCTGGCTCTAGAAGGAGGGCTTCTAGTTTTTATGGTTAATAACTCCACAAACCCTAACCATTCATCTTCTGGACAAGGTATAAATATTACAAGTATCATCCCAATTACTACTCTTAAATTAGGAGGGTCTTCTCAGCCTCATCTGAAGTTGGCTTACAAGGTTACCTACAAAAAACTCTGGGCGATCTGACCTATAAATTGTCAATTTGAAACTTTTATCGATTTACTATCTATCACTCATAATCACTTGCTTCATCTTAGGAAGAAATAAACAACTTATACTGGTGTACTAGTTGCATCAGTTGAAGATTTGGTTTTTTCCCCTCTTGAAGAGTTAGCAGAATCCTCAGAAGATACAGTTCAACAAGATCCACTTCCACCCATTAACGAAGAGTACGAGGAAGAAATTGTCCTTTCTAGAAAAGAACATTTGGGAACTGATTTTGAGCTCCATGACAGTTTATATGGTGAAGGAGAAGGATCGTCAGATTTTGAAAAAGGAGGAGGCTACAAGAGACGCAAACATGACCGAATAGGATGTGGATTGGATTGCACAAGGGCCTTTGGATTTTTTGGATAATATTCATAATATTCCCAGAAATCTGGAAAAGTTGTTATCAAATTTTGATCTAGATAAGAAGAAAAAGGCAAAAGATCACATCAATGATTTCTACATGCATCCATGAATGTTAAAGGTAATGTATGATGATGTTTCTTACATGGTTTTTCCTTTTACCTTAGAAGGTAGAGAAACAACATGGTACCATAGTCTCTCTGTCAATTCAATACATGGTTGGAGGGAGTTTAAGAAATTCTTTTTAGAGAAGTTTGTTGATGACAAGACTCTCGCCATGTTATTGAAAGAGCTCAGGAATATCAAGATGGGGGAAAAGGAGAAAGTAAAAGGATTTAATCAAAATTTCAATTGTATATAGAACAAGTTTCCCCCGAGAATGTAACCTCATGATTCAATCACTGTTGACTATTACACAGTTTCCTTGCCCACCAACATTTCCTAAAGAGATGCAAAGGAGACACTAGCTCTGAACTTTGCAGAAGTAACCATCGTGGAGAAATAATTGTGTGCTATTGGATTCATTATTGATGATGATGAATCTAAAGACTCTAAGGATATTGGCAGGAAGTTTCAACCTTCTTTAACTAAGTCTAAGGAAAATGATATGTCACATATTGAAAGCTTGAATATGACATTAAAATCACTTGCCAACGGAGTCTCAGAATTGAAGAGAAGGTCAAGCGAGACTTATACTAGTAGCAAGCCTCCCAAGTATTTTCCATTTCGAAGGAATAACAACAACAACAACAATCAACCAACTAAGTCTACCCAGAGTTCAAATGTTGTGTTGAATATTGAAAACATGGGTATGGACAACTATTGCTCTTTCCACCAAGAATATAATTCAGAGATGACATTCCCATAGTGGAACCACAACATGAATGCTCTGGCTACACACATTGTGGATTCCTTATTAACATATGAGTAGTTCGAAAAAATAGGAGAAACAAAAGAACTGACAATGGTTGAAGAAAGTACGGGTATTGGAAACGTGGTGAATACTTCTAATTGTATACTCACACTTGAAAAGAAGAGTGTTGAAGCACCACCTCAAATTTAGCCCCCCCCCCCCCCCCTTTGAAGTAGAATGGTCGATATAACTTGAGGAACCAAGGGCCCATTCCTGAACAAAAGGTGATGAGACAAAAATTGAGGGAATAATTATTAAGAATAATCTCACCACTAGTCAATCCTGCTTAGAATTCACAAAGTAAGTCTGGAAATGCTATTACTGCTAAGAACACTTCCTCCAACAACAAAAGTAAGTCTATCACTCTAGAAGTGTCAATAAATATACTTCTCCATACACTTCAACATTGTCTGCTAAGAATGAAACAATTGATTATAAAATAGTTGACGATTTGAAGAGAGTTTGCACTAATATTTCCATCTTTGAGCTCGCGAAGATAGCAAGCTAGCGTGAACTACTTGTCCAATACTTTTCACAACCTTTGCTAGGTGACAAATATTCTTCCTCTCAGAAGGTGGCTGGTAAGTCTTCTAGTTCTCTTTAATATGTAGTTAATGTTGTAACACGAGATGCTAACACTCTCAACCCTCCATTTTTGTTAACGTTTGAAATTTTCAATTACAATGTCAATTATTTTTTATTAGATTTTGGCGCATCTGTGAATGTAATGCCACTACGTGTTCCTAAGGAAATAAACACTAAATGGGACAAAACTGATGCCAAATTATTCATCTGGACAAATCTCTAGTCCAAGGTATTGGTGAACTTAAAAATGTTCTTATCTGATTATCATCTAATCATTGAGTTCATAAATCTATAAATATTGTGATTATGGACATCCCTAAAGCCTATGGCGTACTCCTGAGTAGAGACTATTCTAGCAAGTTGCAAGGATATTTTGCTACATACTGGTCACATTTATGGTTTCCATACAAGGGAAAAAATAACCATATTTGAGTGGAAAGTTAGCCATACTTGAAATACATTGTGACGCCACCCGAGGGAAATAACGATCCTATTGCCTTTGTTGATTTAATATTTGGAAATTGTTTCTTGGAAACTGATCACAGGTGTTATCAAGCACAACCATCACCCATTCCACCAAATACACAGTTGGAGCTCCTTGCTCTCTAGTTGGTGCAAATGAATCTTGAAATATAGATGTACATAGTAATACTAATAATAGTATTGGAAGTGGTTTAGTTGCTGACAATATTTAGACTTTATACTTTTATGGTTCAAAGACACAATATGCATAAATTAATGCGTAAATTCAAAACTTCACATGAAATTTTCTAAATCACAATACTTGAAGCTACTTTGCTGATCTGCGGAAGTTAATTAACCATCTAGAACAAAAATCATAGACATGGCAAAGGAAATATCACACATGCACAAAGATTTATCTAGGGCAAAGAAATAGATCAAAACCCCTTACTATATATATTGCATTATTCAGAGAATAGAGATGAAATACATATGCTTGTTCAAGCATGGGCACAACCTGCGAGTGTATAGTCTATCCCCCTGCCTCACTGAATGACTTTGCCAATACTTAGGCAATTTTAAAGTAGTCCAAGCTCCTATTTCCTTGCGCTGTTCCCTTCTGGAATTAGCCCCTATTTTTTAGGAATTTATCACTATTGAATTTCAAAATTCCCTAAGGTCCTTCCTCTGACTGCATGTACTACCTGTGCACATTGGAATATGCTACAACTGATAGTACCCTGCCTTGGAATCTCCATCTCAATTGGGTAACTTGAATTCTTTGCATGCAATAATTATTTTGGGTTGATTGATTAGTTAACTGGTTGATCATTGAGTGTGGTTGAAGTCCACTTCCACAACTTGACCTCCACTAGTTCTTCTAACAGTTAGAACTAGTTAAACTAACAATAACTCAAATACATTGCTACAAATTAGAAATCAAACATACTGAAATAAACTCGAGCTTTCCCAACTTGAATGAACTAATTTAACTGAGTGACAAGTGCCATGTCATCTCAGTTAACTACCTCCAAGATTTCTGCTAAAATAGAAATTCAATTTTTCTCTAGTTTGACCAAGGCAAAGTCAAACTGAGATTTTTTTGCTACATTTTCAACAATCCCTCTCAACAAGAAATGGATTATCAATCACCCTTATCTTGCACCTGTGGAACTTGAAATTCCCTCTTGACAAGTCCGTTTTCAAAATATCACCATCTTGTTCCCCTGTTGGAATGTACTGCAACAACATAATCTACCTCTGCACACAATCTCGTAGAAGTTGATGCCAGATATTGATATGATTGGATCGATCATGAAAAACATTATTTTCAAAGATGTTGATAAAAATTTGATTATCACAGTAAATCACAGTAGGATCCATCATCTGACCAAACAAGCCAACAGGTATATTTCTCATCTCGATCACCTCACATGCTGCCTGACTTGCAACCATGTATTCTGCTTCTGTCGAGCTAAGTGCCACAGGTCTTTCTTTCCTGTTGTACTAAGAACTCGTTATGGACCCAACACTGAAAATTCCACCTGATGTACTTTTTTGGTTAGATGGACATCCCTCCCAATCTACATCTGTGAAGCCACACAACTTCACTCCCTCTATCCGTATGTACCATAGTTCAAATTGGGTAGTGCCTCTGAGGTACCGTAGAGCATGCTTAACGGTCCTCCAAAATAGTTTGGTTGGTCTAACCATAACTTGACTCCATTGGTTGACTACAAAGAACATGTATAGTCGTGTGTTCAAAAGATACATGAGTGAACCCACTAACTTTCGGTCAACATTTGCATCCACTTCCTCACTTGAATTGGAATCCTCTTTCCTCCAGTTGGTCACTAAAGGAGTCTCCATGGGTTTGCACATGTCCATGTGGAACCTATAAGGTATCTCGTTGGCATACTTACCCTCAGAGACAAACAATTCCCCATCACCTTTCCATACTTCCAATCCAAGGAAGTAGTGCATGAGACCCATGTACTTCATCTTGAACTCTCTTGCAAGGTCCTCCTTGCAAGATATGATCATCTTCTACTCACCAGTTGAGATCAAGTCATCAACATATAAAAAATAATCAACAATTTACCTTCTAGAAAAATATGATAGAGGTTTGCATCTACTTCACTTTTGGTGAAGCCCAAACCAGTGAGATAACTATCAATCTTGGTGTACTAAGCACGGGGTGATTTCTTGAGACCATATAATGCTCGCTTGAGTCTACGCATATGAGACTCTCGATCAAAAGTCTCTAAGCCTTTTGGTTGCTTGATATACACCTCCTCCTTAATAACTCCATTTAAGAATGCATTTTTCACATCCATCTGGCCAATATTCCACCCCATTTGTGTAGCCAAATCAAGGATTGATCTGATGGATGATTACCTTGCTCTAGAATAAAATGTCTCCTTATAGTCAACCCCGTGAACCTGAGAGTACCCTTTGGACACAAATATGGCCTTATATTTTTCTATGCTTGTGTCTGCTACCTGCTTGACCTTGAAGATCCATCTCGAAACCACAATTGATTTGTCTGTTGGTCTTGGGACCACTTCCCAAAAACTATTCTTCACAATGGATTTCTACTCCTCCATCACTCCATCAACCCATACTAGTTTCTCTACTACGTCCTCGAAGGAGGATGGTTTAGTCTCTACTAGCTCAGTCATTAGAGCCATGTAGCTAGTGTACCGATCTGGTGACCTTCTCTGCCTACACTTATTTGAAGGAGCACCCACATTCTCCCTCGCATCCTACACAAGTCTCTCAACTTCTCTAGTTCTCTTCTTGCCTTCTCTGGATGGTTTTGCTTGAGTGTCTGTCTCCTTTTGGGAAAAACACTAAGCAGGGGGGGTGAATCAGTATTTCAAAAACCCACTTAAACCTTTCAATTTCTTATTCATAATTATGTATTCTATTGTCATTAAATAAACCAATGTATGTACGCGACTACGATGAAGGAAAATATCATATATCTAGTTAACTATCTTTTCATTCATTTCATCATTTGTTCTACTTTAACTAGCATATAATTACTTCTTTTTTTCTCGGCAAAGACTAATTCTATTAACTGAAAAGTAAAATAATATTACAAGGAGTTGAGGCCTCAGATATCAGCACCCGAGAGCACTCAACACAGCAAAACTGCCCCAGTTTAGATAGAACCTGGGAGAACTAGTTATAGAGAGCTAGAAAACATATGTGGAAACCAGAGAGAGACCAGCATAACATAAGAAGAGACCCGAAAGCAAGACATATACTTTCCTTGGCTAACCAGAAGATCTTTATACTGCCACTACCTGAAAGGAAAAACAAAACCATCTGGTTATAGATGTTGAAGCAGAACTGCAAACAAAATTGCCTGAAGTTGGTCATATGATACTTCAACAAAACCAAGAAAAGAAGGCAAACCCAAGTGTCCTTAAAACGCCTCGTCCTCACTCGGAGGCACCTCCTTCACCGGACACGCAATTCCAGTCCACATATCTTCGTTTCTAGCCTTCTCGCCTGCTGGGCTCGCCATGGGGTGATGAGTGGCTTTGGAATTCCCTTCCCCGACCACCAGGACAGTGTCTTCAAGAGGCGGAGTAACGCTGGGAGCGTCACCCTTGTCGATCCCCTTTCCCTTTCGATTCTCCGAGCTTCCTCCATCCGTGAACTGCTCACTGCTTTGAGAAGGCTCAGAAGCCACACACACCAGAGGATAAAGCTGGTTTTCTTCTTCCGATAGGATAATAGTGATATGAGCGGTGATCAATGGCCTATTGAGATTGCTCTGGAACTTGAAATGTGTGGTTTGAAACACACTGTTCAGAATCGGCTTGCGAGCAGGGCTAGGAGGAGACACATTCACCGGAGTGGAGGGTAAACTAACTGGAGACAGAGCAGGGTCCACGGGACAGCTATCCTTCAAATGCCTTCAGCTACCTCGGCATCCCCCGAAACAATTCCTCTAACTCTGGCGAACCATAATGAGGTGCTGAGGGGGAGGCACAATAAGACTAGGGACAATGTCGAGAGGGCAATAAGACACCACCAGGCACCACTTAGATCGCGCAAGAGAGGCCTGAGAAGACGATGAGGGTAGCACAATTCGAATCTCCGGAGCAGTAGAAAGTTTACCTCTGATAGCAGAGTCTAACCTGCCATCAAATCCCTTATCATAAGAAGACCACAAACAGGAGAGCGGGGTGCAGACATGAAGCTTGCCTCTGTGATCAGAGACCGGTTTTCCCCTAAGATCCGCAGTGAGCCAGAGCCTGGAGCATGAATGATGAACACTAATTGTGGGGAGAATAATACAGAGCACCATTATTATAACTACCATAGCATCACCTTGAACGGAGCAAACCATTAATGCAGAGATCCAACCAAATCTGCCCCTCTTATGTTTATCCTTCTTGCGCTGGGTGAAATCCTGGGAAGCCACGCTGCTCTGCAGCTGGCAGTACCAAACCTGACTTTCATTCATTGAGATTATTAGAGTTCATTAATTTCACCCGCATCCGGGTGTTCTCCTTCTTCCTGATGCATTTCCTTCTTCACTAGGTTGTTGTAATCCAAGAGTTGAGATTCAGAGGCTAGGCCTGAAATTGATCCAGCATGAAGATGCAACCTGCAATCAACCCCCATATTAGCAAGTAAGTCTGCGACTTTATTCCCTTCTCTACGTATGTGTTACAGGGAAAAGTGTCTATTTAGAACTGCTCTATCCCACTAAGGTGTGACAGTTACCTTAGAAACAAACAGAGAAAAACTACTTTTGTATTTCCTTTATGAACTATAGATAGAGAGGAATAGAAAGAACCAACCTATGTCTTGCACTAATTCTTTGATCCAATCCCTCTCTTCTTTGATAGTCTCCAGCTACCTACTCCCTTACTTGCCCGGCTTCACAAAGTACCTGTAAGATCACAGAAGAAGAACACTATACAAAGACATGGATCTATATTCATAAACAACTTAGGATCAGATTTAAGTTAACCATACAAATGTAACAAGCATCAATGATACAAAAGCATGGAGGAAAAACTCAAATAGTTTTTATTGATAAACAAGAAAAGATCCAGGAAGAGTTACAACCGATGGTTCCTGACCCAGCATCAACCTCCCAGCAAAGAAAACCCCTCTTCACCTCAAACAAAGCATAGATCACCCAATACTCTGATGTTTGTCTCAAAAACCAACAGCAATTCCTTACAATATGCAAGATTCCAGCCTCTGGATCTCTGGGATGAGGGATCCATATATAGATATGTGTAAGGAGGATGAGTTAGCTTGTGATTTGATTAGTGTCTTCTCTCTGTCAGTTCTTGCTTCCACTTGGAGACTGAAGGCCTCTTACTCATCCTTGGTCGAATTCAGTGAGGCAAGTGTCACAGGAGAAGATTCTGGAAGCTTCCATTGTCTCTCCACCTCGTGGAATGACACTGCCATTTGTCATTTCTCACCCAACGCACCCTCAAAATGTATTTAGGTGCAATGCAACGCACCTAGCCAGTGTATTTAGGTGCAATGCAACGCACCTAGCCAGTGGAGCAGCTGAAATGATCCTGTTTTGACTTATTCTGAGCAGTTTCTGGTGGAGAACTTCTGGGAGAAGATGTAATCTGTTGACCTTGTTCCTTTAGGGGTTAGAACAACACTTTTAGGGACTTAGGAGCCCTTGGTTTATGGACATTTCATGCTTGGAGTTGTAAGGCACAAAAATGTCTATAACAGTTGCCCCCTAAAGTATGAGGCTGTTAACCTTTTGGTGTCGGGTGAAATGCTTTATTATGAGGATCCGAAGTTCTTTCAAATGCTGGGAGGAGACCTGTAATAAGATACAATACAATACATTATCTTCATACTGTTTTCATGATCTAGCTGAGGCGGGCATTCCCATGCTCAGCTTTATAAATTCATTTTTATGTACATAGGACAGACAATCGTCTGAGTGTAGACTAATGATTCTGATAGAGCCATCATCCTTTTGGTAGGATGATTATCTGTGCTGCAATGCTATACATTTGATGTCTTTATTTCCCTTAATATATATCACAGCCCGGATGGATGAAACTAGATCCGGGGTCTTCAATCTCGTCCGATCTTCACTCGAAGTACAAGTCGATCCATGTGAGAAATGTTCTGAAGTCGAACATGGAAAGACATCGCTTGATTACCAGTCAATGATGTAAACTGTTAACAAGCGCGAGAGGAATCACCGATAATGATAATGATCCTCAAGGTACTGCAGTACAATCCACGTGGTGTGAATAAAGGACTTGGCGTCGAACACCACGCAAATTCTTTCGGTCGAAGGCCATTGATGTAAACCTGTCGCCGGAAGTGAGAAACTTGCCATTAAGGCATGCAAGCTTCAAAGTACTGAATGGGGTGTTCCTAGATCAACTTCTTGGATAATGAGCTGATGTCGACAAGAAGTGATCCGTCACAGGAGGGCCTTAATGAATCCCACATCAATGACACAGAACGGAGCAAATGATTTTGATGGAGGTGAAAACGATCAGATGATATATGGTTCAGGGTGGTGGTCATGAAAGAATGGAGTATAATGTATGGTAGTGGGTGAGACACAGGTGGCTTCTCTGGATGACTTCTCTTGAACATGTCGGCGACACTGATGTGATGGATTGGTAGCATTAACCCCAAATGTGGATGGTATGGTGTGACCATGGCAATGTGACCGGTGAATGAAACAACCCAACCCGACTCGGACACGGAGTGGAAGTGTCATGTTCAAGAGCGACTTGCTACCAATAAAGATTCTTTGAGTTTTCTTCCCAATTTTTCCCCAGTCATTGCTGACCAGTACCTCTTTATTTTTGTCAAGCTTGAGGAGGATAACATATGCTTGTTCTATAATTTTCCCTTCGGGCAAACCCATCGTTATGTTTTAACGAGCCTAGCGATAGTGAAACTCGTTCTCATCTAAAGACAAGTTTGTCGCTATTAATCTTTTTAACGAGTTTAACGACAAAGATAACTTGGTCCTTTTCAATTTTAGAGAGTCTGAAAAGGTACGTAAAGGTAACTCCAAAATTCCTTTTTCGTCATCTAATCCCTTAAGTCTGAAAAAGTATAAAACAATACAGAAGGGATGAATTTTCGATAGTTTTAACGAGCCGACAAAACAAGCGCTCGATCTTTTTGTGTAATAATCCCTCAAGTCCAAAAAGATTAAAATCTAGAGGAGGGATAGCACTTCCTGTCCCTTTAACGAGCTGGAAGGCCAAGGACTCGGCAATCTTTTCATATTTTACGAGTCAGTTGAAAAGAGCTTAAAGAAGACTCGTCTTTTGAGGAACGAGTGATAAAACGGGTAGCAGCTGATTCCAGGTAAGGTTTGGAATTTTCCAATCATGGCAGTGTCACAAGTATGGCTAGTGAAATCACTCTTCGCAGCTGTTCCTCAAAATGGGAAAACAATCAAATGGAGGTGAATGATCGGCCAATGAAAAAGTGGAGGTGATGGTGCAAACATGACCAAGGCTTTAATGGCTGAAGTACTTCATTCACGGTGGTTATTTACCGGGGAATAGTTCATTTTTTAACGTGCTTAAATGTGGGTGGAAACATTTGCTCATGTCTTATGTTTATTTTTTAATGATCTTGAACTATGTGCTAAAACTGCTCGATGCGGGTTTATTTTTTAATGAGCTTGAACCTTGCGGTAACACTGCTCGATTAATCCAGTCGTGTGATAAGAATGTCTCATATAAAATGGCAATTTTTAGAGTTTTGCCCCACATCCTTTCTTTATGCAAGTTAGGAAATGACCAATCCAAAAGAACAGATAAATGATCACTCTTTGCTTGCACCCCAAAAGGTTTGCATGCCCCCAGGTATAAAATAGAGTTTCAAGGTTACCCCTACTTCTTTCCGATAAAACATTGTTTTACCGAGAGAGGCCTACCTCTTACAGGTTACCCAAAGATTGCTTTATTCACAGCGCAAACAAAACACTTCTTCGGCAATGTTTACCGAAATAGACAAAGGTGAGTGAAGGAGGCTACTCCACTCACATAACTTTGACAAGAGAATCTTGTTCTAGAATAACCCTCTTTTCCACTCACGGACGGGGTACAGACTAGTCATATTCTCCTGCGGAAACCTACCCTATACCCGAAGTTTTCCTACCGAAGCAGACCAGGGTGCATGCCCCCTAGGTTTCAGTCATATCCCTCTGAATTACTCGCGCTCATCGGGAGGACGGACTGGAGATTGAGACATTTCTTGCGTGAAAAGACCATTCAGGGATGGTATATGACTATTTGCTATGCGTGATCCGGGAAATGAAAGCTGGTCCACGAGCTTGACCACTCTTCCTTCGTGCGGAAAACACATCACTCTAAAGAGTGATGAGACAATGGCTCTCATGCAATAAATATAGTCTCGTCCAAGGAGTAGATTGTAATCTAGAGATCCTTGAACTACCATTACATTCATGCGAACGGTTTTCCCTCTCAATGTTATGGGCACATCGGGAAGGATCCCTAACGGTCGACTGGTTCCTTTATCAAAGCCTGTCAAATTTCTCATCTCAGGCAAAAGCGATGGCGAACCAAGCGCTTTCCAAGCAGTTGAGGAAAGGATACTCACAGAAGCCCCCTCATCTATGATGGTACCAACCATAACCATTCTATATATCTTAACAATAATTCGGAATGGTACACTAGCTGGTAAATGGGGTCTGCCTAGTTGATTCCAGTTGAAGGAGACAACTAGGTTGCTTGGAGGTGGAACCGAATAGACGACCGGGTATGACTCTGACGAACTTCCTTCCTGCGGTAAAGGAACGGGTAAATTTCCCCCATGTTCGTTGGAGTCTGTGCTTATGAAAAGAATTTGGACGGTGTCATCCTTGTTCTCTTCAGTGATTGTATCATCTGAAGATGGAAATTCTGAAGGCAAGACCGGGTCAACTGCTGTCTCAACCTTTTGACTTTCGTCTGGTATGGATTCAGATGGTTCATCTTCAATGATAGATGCTTCAGCCGACCACCTGAGCGGGTCAGCCGGATTTTTGGCTAGTGACGGACTCGGCAAGAGTTTTTTATATCCAGGAGGAAGTCGTAACGGTGAAACCGGACGATCATCCAAAACTCTTTTAGCTTCGTCTAAGAAGGGACAACGATGAATGGCATGATCGCCTTCACATAGTTTACAAGGAAATCTATATTTTCCTTTTTGTCCTGGGGCTTCACTTTCACTAGTCAACGGTGTGCTTTCAACATGATCATCAGAGGTTGACGACACCGGGTT
Source organism: Pinus tabuliformis (assembly GCA_031772625.1). Classification (NCBI taxonomy): domain Eukaryota; kingdom Viridiplantae; phylum Streptophyta; class Pinopsida; order Pinales; family Pinaceae; genus Pinus; species Pinus tabuliformis. Next base: position 850,834,414 of record CM062820.1, on the reverse strand, counting down.
GTGCAAACGAGGAGACCAGTCCCTTAAGATCCGAGGGATGCAAGGACAATCTCTGTGAAAGTGGTCTCCTTTGCAAATGACACATGGCGATTTAAGCCTGGTCGGTGCAGTGTGTGGATTTTCGTTAGACGACACTCGTTTGCCCCCGTTCGCCTTTGGCTCCTTCTTCTTCTTCTCTTTCTTCTTCTTTTCCTTCTTCTCCTTAGGAACTTGACTTTTGGCTTTACCAGCCCCATCAAGCGAAGAGGAAGGAGGAGAGGAAGAATTAGAGGAAGTAGAAGGTCAGTGGGTAACTCTGGATTCATCTAATTGTTGATTCGATTGTTCAGGAATAGTGGTGTTCTGAACGACAGAGGTTGAGAAGAGCCATACAGGCAAACCAATTTTCGGTCCTGGAAGCGACAATGTGGCCATATGGGTTGCACCAACATCTCCCCAAGAGGAGAAGGGACTAGGATTTCCTCCAAGGGGAATTCCTTGGTTGGTAGACTCCATTTTCTCAACCCAAGATCAACATAGGAAAGGGTAATGAATATTCCGTTTAAAATAAATTTTAGATGCTTTGACACAACTTGTTTTTTTAGTTTTTAAGAGTCGAGGAAAAACAAAAGATGACTCTAGTCTCCTTCGATTTTTAATGAGCCTAAAGTGACAAGTGCTTAGATGGACCTTTTCCGTTAAGGAGTCTGAAAAGGAACAAAAGGGACTGCTCTGGAGATCTAGGTAGAGGGAGTACCAAACCAATCGCAAAACTACAGAATACTTTTTACGGTACAACAGTCAATCTTCCCAAATGCTGTGTTCAGTGCATTGCGATCGATAGGGCGGTAGACACGGCTTCCTAAGGATAAAGGATTTAAGCCTATAGGGGTCTCCCAAAATATACTCGACGGTACGTGGGAGCACAATTCCGTACTGGCACTTATCGTCTCAAAGTGGAGGAATCACCCAACCATCAGTGAGGACAACAGTTACCAGGCTTTACGACGCCGGAATACGTCTCTAGCCTAGACCTCTAAATGTTGTGCGTTAAGTTCCAAAGCGTTGTTAGATTCATTGAATTTATTTTAAGTTGATCTTGCTTATGAAGTTTGCCTTTTGGTTTCACCACGAGATGTAGATGTAATTCCTAAAATGCAATCTAAAGATGATAAACAAACTTTTATCTCTTTTGTGCAATGAAAATCCTAGCTACTAGAGGAAAAGAAAGACACAATCTTTTCACAAAGAGCAAAGAGCACACCGTAAATGCACTTTCCTAAATCAAGCCAAATAGACTGTCTATATGCAAATGCACATGCATGTATTTGTTTTTGACTTTCTTAGTATTCATGCTAAAAAGAAAGTTGATGTACAAATCTGAATTTCTTTTCAAGCGACAAATATAAACAAGCTCTTTTTCGAAATAAAAAACAGAGATGATTACGACACCTTCCGATTTTGAAATGAACACTTGTTCTTGACACTAGAAAATCACAAATTTAGACCAAAGGCAATAGTAACAGTATAATCGACCATCAACAGCAATCAAACTTTCTCCTATGATCGAAATCGACACTTGCGACAGATCCAAATCAAAGGACGACAGTACGACTATTCTACTTTTGCAATGGAAAACTCTAAACGACTCAACAAACACACAAAAACATCTACAGTTCTTTTGTACAAAGGAGGCGGAATAACAGAAAGGAAAAGGGGTTTTAAACAGACATATACTGATCACAGGCAGCAAAATTCAGAGACAGAACTGGAAAGAATGAAGCACAAGAACCACAGCTGCACAGGGCTAGTCTGATCAGTGCACCTGTAACACAGAGAAACTGAAATGCAACACAGGTTGCCCTTTCGGGAAGTGCGCTGAAATTCAGGATCTCTTAACAGTACCTGCGCTGGGCCAGAAATGAGAATCTGTCCGGGTTCGGGTCACAGTTTGCAGTTCAGTCTTTGGTTTTTGGCCGAGTAAAAGCAATCAGTAATGCAACAATCAGGGGTAGATCTAAGGAGGATCTAAGAGCTATCACAAGGGCAATCAGATAGTTTGTGAATCAGCTGTTTAAATCATAAACAGATCCAGTGAATGGATTGAAGCAGCAGTTATCTACTTTGCATTTGTTATGGCAAATGCAATTCGAAAGCTACTTATAAGTTTATGAAACAAACAACAAAGAATGAGACACAAACAAACTAATTAGACAGTTCTCCAGAGCGGAGTCGCCATTTTGTTACAGGGAAAAGTGTCTATTTAGAACTGCTCTATCCCACTAAGGTGTGACAGTTACCTTAGAAACAAATAGAGAAAAACTACTTTTGTATTTCCTTTATGAACTATAGATAGAGAGGAATAGAAAGAACCAACCTGTGTCTTGCGCTAATCCTTTGATCCAATCCCTCTCTTCTTTGATAGTCTCCAGCTACCTGCTCCCTTACTTGCCCGGCTTCACAAAGTACCTGTAAGATCACAGAAGAAGAACACTATACAAAGACATGGATCTATATTCATAAACAACTTAGGATCAGATTTAAGTTAACCATACAAATGTAACAAGCATCAATGATACAAAAGCATGGAGGAAAAACTCAAATAGTTTTTATTGATACACAAGAAAATATCTAGGAAGAGTTACAACCGGTGTTTCCTGACCCATCATCAACCTCCCAGCAAAGAAAACCCCTCTTCACCTTAAACAAAGCATAGATCACCCAATACTCTGATGTTTGTCTCAAAAACCAACAGAAATTCCTTACAATATGCAAGATTCCAGCCTCTGGATCTCTGGGATGAGGGATCCATATATAGATATGTGTAAGGAGGATGAGTCAGCTTGTGATTTGATTAGTGTCTTCTCTCTGTCAGTTCTTGCTTCCACTTGGAGATTGAAGGCCTCTTACTCATCCTTGGTCGAATTTAGTGAGGCAAGTGTCACAAGAGAAGATTCTGGAAGCTTCCATTGTCTCTCCACCTCGCGGAATGACACTGCCATTTGTCATTTCTCGCCCAACGCACCCTCACAGTGTATTTAGGTGCAATGCAACGCACCTAGCCAGTGTATCTAGGTGCAATGCAACGCACCTAGCCAATGGAGCATCTGAAATGATCCTGTTTTGACTTATTCTGAGCAGTTTCTGGTGGAGAACTTCTGGGAGAAGCTGTAATCGGTTGACCTTGTTCCTTTAGGGGTTAGAACAACACTTTTAGGGACTTAGGAGCCCTTGGTTTATGGACATTTCATGCTTGGAGTTGTAAGGCACAAAAATGTCTATAACAGTATGTGCTTCATAGTGACTGCCCTGTGGGAGGAAAGCCAACATTCAATGAGTTGAAGCCTTTTTTCCATTCTCCAGTTGTTACTCACTTTGCAAGAGGGGGATCCTTGCAGGATTTTTGAGACCATATTGATGATGATCTGGGAGTCGCCCTCTATTATGAGCGGAAAGAAACCTTTACCTTCCACAAGAATTAGACCTTGCCAGAGACCTTCCAATTGTGTCGAGTTGTTGGTATCCCATCCTTTTGAACCTAAATAGGTTAAAAGAGGAGCCCCCTTGTGATCTCTGAAAATCCCTCCAAAGCCTAAATTTCCTGGTTTGCCTTTCGAGGCACCATCAAAATTTACCTGGTACATATGCATAGGGGGAGGTAACCATTCCTCAGGTGAATGGCTCCTTGGAGGCTTTGTTCCTTTGATAAACTGTTCTAGCTTCCATTGGAAATTCTAATTGGCCCATATAGATTGTTCTTGGGGGGTGCTTGGTAGATCCTCTTGGTACTAGGTTTTGAGAGATAAGGTTTCTTCAATATTTTGGTGAATTATTTTCCAGATATCTTCTAGCGACCTAGAGTGATCCTTGAATATTCTATTGTTTCTCTCCTTCCATATGGCCCACAAGAGAAAGCCTGGAATGAGATTCCAAAGGAAATTTAAAATCTTACTTTGATAAGGGGAATGGTCCCAGTTGCACACCGTAACAATGATGTCTCCATGAGCTCTTCCTTCCTTTTGGCAGCGGAAACTAACCTTTTCCCAGAGCTTGCATGCCATATGACAGGAATGCATGAGATGCTTTATTGTTTCCTCCTCTTGTTTGCAGTTAGGACATATTGAAGGTCCATGAAAGTTCCTCTTTCTAAGATTTTCCCACGTGAGAATCTTATTATGACATAGGAGCCAGAGAAAGGTGGAAATTTTTGACCATATGGGAGGGTCCCAGATTTTTCCCCAGAGAGGATCAATCACCATATGTGCCTTGATAATGATGTTGTAGGCCTCTCTCGTGGAAAAGGTGCCTCTTTCCTCATATCCCCACCGAAGAATATCCTTTTCATCGGAATATTGAATTCTTCGTTTCATGAATTCTGTATCTAGAATTTGTTGGACTTGTGTCGAACCTTGTCTTAAGATCTAAGCCGACTTGTGCCATTCCCTGTACTCTTGGGTCGAGGAAGTTCTCCAGAAGTTTTTAACCTTATCATGAGATTGCATATCCTCCTCCCAGGGTTGAATATGAGGGATTTGGTCCTTTAGTTTGGGCATCTGCTGCCATGAATCTTCCCAAAACCTTGCGGTGTTACCATTCTTCACTTCCCAAAAGCTGTGCTGCTGAATGAGATGCCTGTGCTACTGATCCAGGTGGATGTTGGTGGCCACCCACCTATTCCAATTGGACCCCCACAACTGTCTCTTTCAGTCTTTTCAGTTTCCTAAATTGCAGCACAGTTTACTATTTTTAGTAGTTTTTCAGGTCCTGAACTTCTGGAGCTGTTTTGAGGCCCTAAACGACGTTTTTTGGGAATCTGGGGCAACATGGGTCCATGGACCGATGTTGCCTCCCAAAGTGGTAGTACTAGGATCGATCTTTCTAACGAGCTATCGTACGCGTCAAACGGAGATCGTATGCCAAAGTTACGACCCTGGGAAATTGATGTACCAATTTACCCAAACGGGGCCCACAATTTGGCATTTCATATTCTAGGGTTAGGTTTTGGGATTTGAAGGGTTTTCCATTGTTTATCAACAATAAATAGGCCTTCAAGCCTCATTGTAACAAAGTTCAGAACAGTTCAGAGGCATGTAGCCACCACATCTCTTCTCATAGATAAGCTACCATCGCCCTAGCTGGTTTATTTCCATTTCTGGTTATAAGCATATTTCAGTATTTTAAAGTAATGAAATGAAGTATTATTTCCACTGCATATCTGTGTTTATGGTTATTTCTATGTTTTATTGCATTCATGTTTAATTCTGGATCAGTGGTATCAGAGCGATCTGCTTTTTCTCTGTTTTTCTTTGCATGTCCGCAACAAGGTCGGGATATAAGGAGTTAGGGCTTGAACTGGTCGAACCTTTGCAAGACCAGCCTCGCAAATCTCGACGGCCTCCCATGGCGGATGAGAAGAAAGACGAGGGGGCAGGATATCCTATCAAAATCTTGCTCAAAGAAATGCTCGAGCAGCAAAGGAATGCGATGATGGATAGCTTTGCACAGATCCTTCAGCGGTTACCCAGAGGCGACGCATCGGCTTCCAACAGCTGCTCTGGAAACGCCACACCGTTTAAGGTACAAGTTAATTTTGAAATCCCCATCTTTGAGGGTCAAATAGACGCAGATGCCATAGATAAATGGTTAAATCTGCTAGATGGGTATTTTTCTATTCATGAATTTTCAAGTCGGGAAAAGATTGTTTTCGCTCTTCTCAAAGCAGCCCCCCACGTCAAGGACTGGTGGGAAACCTACTGCGAGCAGAAGGATGAAAGTACAGGCTCACTATTTTTGGCCGCACCCACTTGGAATGACTTTCAGGATGCCATCAAGGAGCAGTACTACCCTGTCGGAAGCTATGAGGACAAATACATCAAATGGACCACACTACGGCAGGGACGAGACCAAGATGTGCCAGAGTTCACAAACATTTTTCATACCCTTCGCACACAGTTGGGTATCAAAGATACTGAGCGGAATCTGGTACTCAAATACCGCGGGTACCTACACAGATACATCCAGGAAGATATGGGGTTCTTGAACATATCCTCACTCGGCACAACATACCGATACGCTGTCAAAATCGAGCAAAAGTTCAAACAGAAGAAGCGGGACTTTGGATCTGCAAATCCGAAGCCCAAAGGACAAAGCCAAGGCGGGGTGACCTAAGACAACCCGTCGAAGCCGCAAGAAAAGAAAAACACCACGAAGCCAAAGAAGGACACAGGAAAGTGGTGTGAGTTCCACAAGAGTCCCACTCATAACACAAGTGAGTGTCGGACCAAGCAGTCGTTGGTGGCCGAGTTGAAGGCTTCTGAATCAGATGCATGTTCTGACCCTGAGCCAGAACCTAACAAGGGGAATGGCAAAGGGAAGCAGATCATTGATGCGGATCCCAGCGCCATTGTTGCCACTGCCAAGATCCAGAAGAATGAACCTGAAGAACTAGAGGAGGGGGAACGTCTTTTCCACTCACAGATGCGGGTGAAGGGTTCGCCGCTGCAATTCATTGTCGATAGTGGCAACCAAAATAACCTCATTTCAGCAGAGGTCGTGAAGCGGTTGGGCCTACCAACTACACCACACCCACAGCCGTACAGTATCGGGTGGCTTCACGAAGGATGAGATCTCAAAGTTCGCCAGCAGTGTTGCCTTCCCTACAGCATCAAGCCCTTCACAGATGAGGTATTGTGTGATGTTACACCTCTGGATGTTTGTGATGTATTATTAGGCCAACCATACTTGTGGAGGCGACATGCTGTGTATGAGTCAAGGCCTCGTGCTGTCATTATTTCTTTAAATAATTCATTATACAGGATACCGGAGGTAGCCCCACCTACTGCCACATCTTTGATCACTGCTAAGAAAGGCAGCAAGCTCATCTCCCAGACCAGGAAATTTATCTGTCTGGTTCACTCCCAAAGTAAGGGGAAGATCGTTGCTACATCCATGACCCCTGCAAAGGGTTCCTCCATGTAGCAGCAGTAGCAAAGGGATACAGTCATGACAAGACACAGGAACAACTTCTCCTCACCCACAGGGGTACCACACAAGTTTCAGGTGGGCGACAAAGTTTGGTTACATCTGCAGAGAGAACGCCTTACCAGAACCCATCAGAAACTCAGGCGACTCCGACATGGTCATTACACCAGTACCAAGGCTACGGGCAACAATGCTTTGAAGCACAGCATTCCTCCATTCCTTGGCTTGCGCTGAGTGTTCAATGTGGACCATCGTCGACCATGCTTCCCACCATCACTAGACACATCAGAGATTGCAGGACAAGTTCAACAGATGGAGGAACTCAATGCAATGGGGACCATTGCTTCCTAAGGGGGGAGGAATGATCCAGGTGGATGTTGGTGGACACCCACCTATCCCATTTGGACCCCCACAACTGTCTCTTTCAGTCTTTTCAGTTTCCTAAATTGCAGCACAGTTTACTATTTTTAGTAGTTTTTCGGGTCCTGAACTTCCGGAGCTGTTTTGAGGCCCTAAACAATGTTTTTTTGGGAATCTGGCACAACATGGGTCCATGGATGAATGTTGCCTCCCAAAGTGGTAGTACTCGGATAGATCTTTCTAACGAGCTATCGTACACGTCAAACGGAGATCATATGCCAAAGTTACGACCCCGGGAAATTGATGTACCAATTTACCCAAACGGGGCCCACAATTTGGTGTTTCTTCTTCTAGGGTTAGGTTTTGGGATGTGAAGGGTTTTCCATTGTTTATCAACAATAAATATGCCTTCGAGCCTCATTGTAACAAAGTTCAGAACAGTTCAGAGGCATGTAGCCACCACATCTCTTCTCAGAGATAAGCTACAATCGCCCTAGCTGGTTTATTTCCATTTCTGGTTGTAAGCATATTTCAGTATTTTACAGTAATGAAATGAAGTATTATTTCCACTGCATATCTGTGTTTATGGTTATTTCTATGTTTTATTGCGTTCCTGTTTAAGTCCGGATCAGCTACTTGGCCGAGTTCCATATAATGGATCCCATGTTGACCTCTGATATTCTTATTAGTTCCTCTGCAGGGAAATTTCTTGCATACTTAGTTATCCATAGAGAAGCCCAAGCGGTGAGAGGTGCAGTTAGCCCCTTCCACCAAATTTGAGCTCCCATGACCTCATTGCTATGAGAAGGATCCCTTAAACCTATACCGCTCCCTTTCTTTGGTAGATAGGCAGTATCCCATTTGACCAGAGCCCACTTGCACTTGTGACCACTGCTACCCCAGAGAAAAGATCTTTGGAGAATCTTGATCTCTTTGAGAATCCATTTAGGTGCTGCAAGGATGGAGAAGAGGTATAGCGGCATAGCCTAAAGAACTACTTTTATGAGGACGAGCCGACTCGCCATATTTAGAGATCTGTGAGTCCAAGAGGAGAGCTGAGCCTCCAAATTTTCTAAGAGGATTTTCCATGAGGAATGCTTTAGGGCCGAGGCAGTCAGAGGAGCACCTAAATATCTGGATGGGAGTTTTGCAATGGAGAATCCCAAAATATGGGCTATAGCTACCTGAGTTATAGTAGGAGTATGGAAAAAGAAGATTTGGGATTTGGATTTATTGATAGAGGTTCTAGACGCTTCCGAGAAGTCCAATAGAAGGGATTTGAGCTGGCGAGCTTCCTGGACCGAGGGATGCCCAAAAAGCATGTTGTCATCAACAAATTGCTGGTGAGTGAAAGCAGGGGAATTATGAAAGGATAGGCCTCTGAGACAATGGGATTGTTGAGCTGACTTAATACTTCGACCTAATCCTTCTGCCATTATGACAAACAAGAAAGGGGAGAGAGGTTCTCCCTGCCTAATACCCCGGGAAGGATGAAAAGGAGATGAGGGTATACCATTGACCAAAACAGAGAAGAAGGAGGAGGAGATGAGACTCATAACCCATCTAACCCAAGGAGCAGCAAATCCAAAAGCAGTTAGAACTTTTTCAATATACATCCAACTTAGGCTATCAAAAGCCTTTGAAAGATCTAGTTTGAGGAGCATACCTGGCTTCTTGGAGATCTTCAGGGAATGAATTACTTCATGAGTCAGGATGATACCATCAGTGATCTGCCTACCTTCGACATATCCAGATTGCTCAGGTGAGATGATAAGAGGACAGCGTATCATTACTTCATTAACATTTAATTAAACATTAATCGAGTAGTAATAAAAAAAAACCATCACACATAAGAAATCAAAACAACACTCGACAACACCCAGATTTTTAGGTAGAAACCTATTGTGGGAGAAAACCACCACTGTTGTCATCTTTGCATTCATCTTTTATTATAAAGGAAAACATCTTACAATCTTGTACTAGTGCAGACTCATACCAGTATGCAAGCACCCACTGAAAGGGATCTCCAACCCCCTGATCAGATTCACCAGCTACCACTGGAAGGAAGCTTTAACTTCCTCACTGAAGGCTCCAACACTTAGCACCTCTGTGGACCATGTTTCATAATATTTCATACTGGATCCACCTGATCCAAAGCATCAAACCTGTAGGCCACTTTTCATCATATTTTTAGATTGGACCCACTACCATCATTTAATCCAAATATCAAATAAAAATACTAAAACCAATCACTTAATCACGGAACCATTTAGATCACTGAATTTCTATCATTTCTCACAACTTAATCAAACCATAACATATATAAACCATTATATACATCAATATACCAAGCCAAGCACTATTATCCATTACACAATCCAAATGTTACTACTGCAAAACCATGATAAACCATATGTCAAAATATATACGCCACTATTCTAAGTAATACTCGCATATGTACACACTTATTCTTAAGAGGACCTGCATACAGATCTCAAAATATTAAATTACAGAGTCTAAATCACTGTCAAACCGAATCAATCACTGAATCACATAATTAACCCATTACATATTACTGAACCAGATACATATCATCATACAATAGCATCATCCCTAGTCAACATACCATTCCATAAACAAGTCAACCTAGCCAGAACTATCAAACATATATTATCATAAGAGAGACTTCGTCGACAGACAATAACAAACATAACAAAATTGTCCAGACATCATTAATAGCTCTTCCCGCAAAACCCTAGCAGTTGTACATGAATTTTATAAAGAAAATACACATATGTGTGTGCTTTTGATACTTCACAGTTGTGTACAAATTCTGAACTTTTGTAGAATATATACAAAACCCATATAAAGTAGGTCCATGTATGTACGCAAATTTTCTAAAGAAAACCTACATACATATATGCAATTACTGAATCACTCCTTCATTGCAACTACAAATCATATTTCACAACCCTTACTATCACATGTTCATGTTAGAATATCATTACCATCACAAATTTACCTTTGTTAGTCATAATCATAAAGGATCAAGCAAGCATGTTTATTAGTCATTATAATGCTTTCAGATCTATTAAATATGAACCTCCTTCATTCTCCTTGGTGCACACCTATTTTAGATCAAACTATTCATTAATAACCGATAACTTTCATACTTAGCACTTTTATCTACTTCTCCTTATATAACTTAGGCCTTACCCAATACCTTAGGCCAATCCCATAGTAATTCCAATGGTATTCTTTGATGGGATCAAATATCCATTCTCTCTCTCATTACTATGCACCAACATCATGGTAAAGGCCCCTAAGATTTAGAATACTATGGTGGATAAATTGTACGCAACTTTGCTTCACCATACCTGTGTATGTACGCATGCTTTGTTCATAGGACCCACATATATTTTCCTACACTTTACCTTTATCATATTTCTATCTCTGAACTGATATTCCTTTGTCCATTCTCTCTATCACATCTGTACCAACCTATATAATCATCATGTTAATATCTTTCTCAATGTTGAAAAATGGAAACAAGGAATTCCAGTTTAATTTGTCCCTGAATTAAACTGAGAATTAAAATTGAATTATATTCTCATAGCAACTTGTAAATAGTTAATTAAGTTTAATTAAATTAATTGACTTAGGAATTTTGAGTTGGAAGTCTTTTTTTAGTAATGTATATGTTCTCCCTAAGTTTAAGGGGTCCAATATGAATTTAAATTGAGTTGGAAATGAGATCACTCAGTTTACTAAGTTAAGTTCAGTTAAATTAGTTCCAAACTATTTGAGGAGCTAATAGAGGACTAATAGTTAGTTGGTGCACTCATCCACTAGTGCTACTCTAGTTAACTAAAGATTCCCTCATGAGAAACTCATGCATGTCAGTTCAAAGAAAGAGCCAGTTGGGACTAGAGTGCAGGGACAGTGCATTATCAATGGTATTATTCACTGGAGTGTAAATATCATGCATGCATAAGAGATTGATCCTATGTTTGGATTGCATAGGTTTGGAAGCATGAATTCCCTTTAATATAGGCTATTCATCCTAGGAATTACTCAAGAGATTAGGAGCTTGGAGAGCTACAAAATTGGCTAAGTGTTGGACAAGAGCTAGCTTGTGAGCTGAGAGAGTTGAGAATACTTGTGCAGAATTGTTCTAGTGAGAACAAGATTTGTACTTCACTCCTACTTATGATATATGAAATACAGATAATGAGGTTTTGAGCAGTGGATTTCCCCAAATACATCTTGTGTTATGTGCCATTGATTTGTCTTCTTCTTGTTCATATTGTTTTCATTGATCTGTTGGCTTCCGTTGGTTGAAAGTAGAAGTAGATTCTTGTCATGTTCTTTAGTACATTGCATGAGCTTGTGAATCTATGGGATTTTCTACATGGTATTGGATTTGAAGACAGTATACTAGAGAAGATTTTGAATTTTTGAGTTTTGGGTTACACGTGAAATTCGAATTTGCAATACATACTTCAGGATCAGTAGATGGTGTTCTACGGTTTGCGGCTCAAGTATGCCTTGGAAGGTAGCTTGAATTTTATATCCTGGAGGGATAGAATGGAGGTTGTGCTAGAGGCTAATGGCTTGAAGGAATTCATTAATCAAGAAATTCCTAGGTCAGTAGCATTGGATAGAATTTGGCTGAATGGAATAAGTGTGTGGTGAATGCAAGGTGGATAATCCTTGATGGAGTTCAAGACCAAATTGTCTCAAGTCTCCATGGAAAGGAAACATTGTATGCTATGTGGAAAACATTGATGGACTTGAACAAAACAACAATGATCAAAGGAAATTGGCACTGAAGGACAAACTTCGAAACTCAAAATGGAGAAAGGTGAGACTATTCCAAAATACTTGACCAAGTTCACTCAATGTCATGATGAACTTAGAAGTGTTGGAATCATGGTTGCCAAGGATGATATGGTGATTATTGCTCTTCTTAAGGACTCCCAAAGAGTTGGCATAGTTATTAGGACTTTGTCAATGGTCGATAGAACTTGCCAGTTTGGGAACAACTCTGGACAAATTTGATGCAAGAGGAGATCAGGAGGAACACCAGGGATGGCTCTTCATCAAAGACTAATGATTAAGAGAACTGTGCCTTAGCGATTAAGACAAAGAAAGGGAAAGGGAAATATTCCCATTCCAAATCATATTCTTATCATGGAGGTAAGAAGAAATACATCATGAAAGTTAAGTTCTTTCATTGTCATGAGTTGAGCCATTTTTCTACAAATTGTCCACTCAAGAATTCCAAGAAGAAGTCCTCGGGAGGAGCGGTGGGTGGGGCTTTGGCCTCTCAATTCGAATTGGAATTTTTCCTCATTGCATGCATGGTGTCATCAATGGTGGGAAGTGTATGGTACTTAGATAGTGAGCTTCATTACACCTGACTAACGACAGAGAGTTATTTAGTGACCTGGAGGAGAAAGATCTCCAGATGCATATCGAGATGGGTGATGATGGGAAGTATAGTGTTACTCGATTGGGCACGATTAATTTTCAGAGGGAGCATGGGGCTCCACTCACCTTAAAGAATGTTATGTATGTGATCGGGCTAAAGAAGAACTTGGTATTCATTTCCATGCTTAAGGATAGAGGATACGACGTGATCTTCTCGAAAGGAAAGGCATTCCTTCAACACATAGCAACAGGTCAAGTAAAGAAGATAGGGATTTAGGTGAAGAATCTCTATAAGTTATAGGTAGAGGAGTGTGCTACTTTGAGCACAAAAGTACAAAGGGTGCAGAGCCGAGACATTGGCGAGTTGTGGCACAGGTGATTGGGCCACTTGCATCATGGGGCTTTGAATATATTTCCGAAGATCTCTACCGGTCTTCCTAAAGGTACGCTTGAGCAAGTTGATACATGAAAGGGGTGTACTTTTGGAAAATACACCAAGTCTTCCTTTCACGACAGAGACAATCGAGCAGAGGCTATTCTAGAGTGAGTCCATTCAGATGTGTGTGGACCATTCTCGACAACATCCATGGCCAAACACAAGTATTATGTTATATTTGTTGATGAATATTCTCATAAATGTTGGATATTTTTCATGTATAAAAAGGATAAAACTTTCACAAATTTTTGTGAGTTTAAAGAATTGGTGGAGAAAGAGTTGGGAAATAAGGTTAAAGCTCTAGGCAATGATAATGGTGGTGAGCACGTCTCAAATGAGTGAGAACTTCTGTGCAGTGGAATGGATTAAACGGGAGTTGACGGCACCCCATAACCCTCAACAGAATGGGGTGGACGAGAGGAAGAACATAAGCATAGTATTGGTAGTAAGGGCGATGTTGCATGATCAAGGCCTACCACTTCACTTATGGGCTAAGCCATGCAACACAATGGTTTATGTTCAGAACTATAGCCCACATCAAATACTTGAGATGAAGACACCAAAGGAGGCTTATTTTGGAAAGATGCCAGATGTTGGTCACTTCAGGATTTTTGGGTCATCGGTATATTGCTATGTGACCAAAGATGCACAGAAGAAGCTTGAGCTGATAGCAGAGTTAGGGCTATTTTTCGGGTACACAGATATAAATCACAACTATTGGGTTTATTTTCCAATTAGCAAGATGAGAGTGGTTGGCTGGGATGTCAAATTCGATGAGGAGAAGGCCATTTGAGTTTCCCTTGAGAGGGAGCTTGAGATACATGTGGATGAGGAGATTTTAGCTCCAAAGGTTGAGGAGCCTCAGATTGATGTGGAGAAGCCACATGCAAAGGATCCAAGAGTGGAGACATCCACTCAGGCAGAGTCTTCCAGAGAGGGAAGAAAGCACATCAAAGAGGTTGATAGATTGTTGGATGATGCACGTGAGAATGTGGCAGAACCCACTTCTCAGCACGAACATAGGAGGCCACCTAAGAGGTACACTAGATACATGGCTCTTATGGGAGAATGTGTTATGGCAAAGCCATCTTCCTTTAAGGAAGCAGTACAACAACTGGTTTGGGTTGATGCCATGGTGGAGGAATATGACTCCATAGTTCGTAACAATGTTTGGGATGTAGTCCCAAGACCGGGGGACAAGTCAATGGTGAGCTCCCGTTGGCTTTACAAAGTCAAGCAAGCTACAAATGGTAGTGTGGATAAGCATAAGGCTATATTTGTGGCTCGTGGCTTTTCACAGGTAGAGGGGATTGACTATGATGAGACCTTTGTTCCTATTGCAAGGTACTCGTCAATTAGATCTATATTGGCATTATCAGAACAAATGGGTTGGAAGATATATCAGATGGATGTGAAGAAAGCCTTCCTTAATGGCATGATTGAGGAAGAGGTGCACATAGAGCAGCCTGAAGGTTTTGAGACCTTTGACTATGAGTCGCATGTGTGTCAAATCAAGAAAGTGTTGTATGGGTTGAAGCAAGCACCCCATGCTTGGTACACTATGATAGATAGTTACTTCACCAGGTTTGGCTTCATGAAGAGTGAAGCGGATGTGAACTTGTACCGCATAGTGGTGGAAGTTAAATTGTTGATCATTGTACTTTATGTTGATGATCACATACTGACAGGTGATGATCACATGCCTTGTCCTAAGGATGAACCACATTAGTTGGTTCAAAACATCAACCAAATCCTGACGGTGTGATTAATCTGAAAGACTGATATCTACATTATGGATCACAAAAGTCTTATACCTAACACGTGATGACGAGTTGATCAAGTCTTGTAAGGCGGATGTTGCAAGAGAGTTTCAGATGAAGGACATGGGCCTCATGCTTTGCTTTCTTGGCATGGAGGTATAGCAAGGAGATGGGTATTTTTTTGTTTCAGGGTAAGTATGCCAATGAGATACTCAGGAGATTCCTCATGGAGAGGAACAAACCCATGGAGACTCCTCTAGCAGGTAACTAGAGGAAGGATGATGCTACTTCAGGGGAAGTAGTGGAAGCTATTGTTTACAGGTATCTTGTGGGTTCACTCATGTACTTGGTGAACACATGACTGAATATGTGTTATGCAGTTAACCAACTTAGTCAAGCGATGGTTAGGCATACCAAGTTGTATTGGAAGGCGACAAATCATGCGTTGAGATACCTCAGGGGAACTTCTCAGTATGGATTATGGTATAGATGGATAGAGGGAGTGAAGCTTCAAGGCTTCACTGATGCAGATTGGGGAGGGAGTCCATCCAACAGGAAGAGCACATAAGGAGAGATCTTACGTATTGGGTCAATGACAGTTTCTTGGTACAGCAGGAAACAAAGATCACTTGCACTCAGTTCGGCAGAGGCAAAGTACATGGTTTTGAGTCAGGAAACATGTGAGGCCATCTAGATGAGGAAGATCCTGGTTGGTTTGTTTGATAAGTAGATGGATCCAACTGTGATTTACTGTGATAATCAGAGTTGTATCAAACTCTCTAAAAATCCAATTTTTCATGATCAGTCCAAGCATATTGATATCTTATATCATCATCTCAAAGATTGTGTATTGAGGTGGATTATGTTGTTAGAGTACATTCCCACGGAGGAGAAAGATGTTGACATTTTAACAAAGGCATTGTCAAGATGTAAATTTGAGTTTCATAAAGACAAGATCGGGGTAGTTGATAATCCCTATCTTGTTGACAGGAGTGTTGAGAAATGGAAACAAGAAATTCCAGTTTAATTTGTCCTTGAATTAAACTGAGAATTAAAATCGAATTCTATTCTCATAACAACTTGTAAATAGTTAGTTAAGTTTAATTAGCTTAATTATCTTACGAATATCGAGTTGGAAGCCTTTTTGTAGTCATGTATATGTTCTCCCTAAGTTTTAGGGGTCTAGTATGAGTTTAAATTTAGTTGGAAATTACATCACTCAGTTTACTGAGTTAAGTTCAGTTAAATTAGTTCCAAATTGTTTGAGGAACTAATAGAGGACTAACAGTCAGTTGGTTCACTAGTGCATCCACTAGTGCTACTCCAGTTAATTGAATATTCCCTCATGAGAAACTCATGCATGCTAGTTCAGAGAAAGACCCAGTTTAGACTATAGTCATGGGACAGTGTACTATTAGTGTTATTTTTTATTGGAGTGTAAATATCATGCATGCATCAAAGATTGATCCTATGTTTGGATTGCGTAGTTTTGGAAGCATGAATTCCATTTAAATATGGATTATTCATCCTAGGAATTATGCAAGAGATTGGGAGCTTGGAGAGCTGTAGAATTTGCTAAGTTCTGGCCAAGAGCTAGCTTGTGAGCTGAGAGAGTTGAGAATACTTGTGCGGAATTGTTCTAGTGATAAAATGCCTTGTATATTCACTCATATTTATGATATATGAAATATAGATAGCGGGGTTTTTAGTAGTGGCTTTCCCTAGATAAATCTTGTGTTACGTGCCATTGATTTTTCTTCTTCTTATTCATATTATTTTCATCGATCTATTGGCTTCCGCTAGTTGAAAGTAGAAGTAGATTCTTGTCATGTGCTTTAGTACATTTCATGAGCTTCTGAGTCTACTCGATTTTCTACACTCAAGTTGGTTTCTATCAAGGACAACACATTAGTCATAATGTCAACAATCTCCTCCTTTTGACTTGATGTCAACCACTTTGGTGTTTGGTCACCACTACGCGTATATACCTATAAACACATCAGTAGACAAAACAATATTCTCTTCTCCAAACAGCAAGCTACTTCCCCCCTTTGACATCAGTGGAAAAGGAATGATCAATGATGAATGAATATTTCATGTTCCCTTTTTAGAGAGGATTACTATAGGTCTGATCTGCTGAATATGAACATTGACCATGCTCTCCCTGAGAATATAATGAATCTTCAGGAAGATTTTCAAATAAGTACATGACTCTATGACTCAACCAAATATGACCTTTCCTATCACCAAGGACTCATGCTTACATCAACCAACCAACATAGTGAGGTTACATATTTGACTCAATATTACATTGAATGCCCAAAATGGGATTACATACATAATTGTATTGACTCCAACAGTCCAAACATGACTAAGTTTTATAATGTTTACATCATGGGTCTTTACATGACATTTACATCAAGAGACAAATATGACATTTATGATCAAAACCAAAGATAAGGACCTCAACCATGCAGTAGAAAGACCATAATAGTCATCATAGGATCTTGCAACATATATAACAACAATATGAACAACAACATCCTCATCCTTATCATCAATATGGAAGATAAGACAATGTAGCTTCAATATCATCAACTTGTGACCAAGTCTGAAACATTACCAAATTTTAGCAACAACATAACATTGTTATGTAGAGATTGATTACCAACTCATCCCTTTGACCTCATCAAGTTCAACTTGCTCTTTCCCTAAGATTCATAATCCATGCACAGCAAGGATATATAGATATTTTGCAGCACAACCACATATCTCTTTATCCATCAACAACATACGTGAGAAATAAGAATATCATCATAAAGTAAGATAGGACAATGTAGCACCAATCAACATCACCATGTGACCAAATTTTTTCAAGCATCAATATGTGACTAAATATGCAATGTCTCCAAGCATCACCCAACAGTTGTAGTAGTAGTATATCAATAACCATCCTCTTATCTTCATGTAACTTTCCTTTTCCTCATAGGACACAATACCATTCTCTTGGCCCATTATCTTCATGCAAGAAGAATTATCACACCATAAACAACTTCACGGATATGGAACTCATGTAACCATCCATCATTGATAACCTATGACATAGAGATAGAAATATGAACTCATCATCAGGCATAAGACTGTGCAATCAAACTATTTTAGTAACCCATCTTCTTGATATCATATTATCAAGATCAACATGCTCTACATACGAAGAGCCACAATCCTCAAGAAACATACCATATGTAGCATAATATATAATTGTATTATCACCATGTAACATATGTGAGAACCAAGAAAAACATTATAGGCATCACCCATAACTGCACCATATGCAACTTATGCATCATTGAATACATAATGACAACATCATATAAGTAGTGAGTGAAACCCATTATCATCAACTAATGTCAATAAGGACCATAGTATGCATATCCTCTTCATGCAACTATAACCAACATCCAAGACTTCATCATTTATTAATGACATAATAACAACATATGTGGCTTCAGCGAAATCTACACATCATCATACAACAAGGAATTCTCAAGGAATCATAATGCCAACAATGCACCATTAGAAGCATAGTAAATTTTTCCCTTGAACATATGCCATCTATGACTATCATATCTGATCATATCCATCTTTATCCATCAGTACAACTATTAAAAGAATCATATTGCAGTAACTCATAATCATCATAAGAAAATACTACTAAGTAGTATCTAAGCATCAACAAATTGTAACCAACCAATGTCAAAACTAGAAAGCCAAAGAATAACTAACTGAAGCATATTGAAACTTCTCTGTGAGTCTGTCCTACAAGTTCTTCATCTTATATAAACATATGCAACTTTCCTTTATGAGATCTGCGTACAAAAAGTAAAGTGTTGAACTTTCATAGCCACAACTCCCCCTGAGCCTGTACTGTGTGTTCATGTTTCACTATTACTACATTAGATGCACTATCAGTAATATAAACAACATGAAGACCAAATCAATATGGGAATCATTATAAAGATATACATATGTATAGCTCCCCCTGAGATCATACATCATTGATCCTAAGGTCCCGATAATCATATTTTTCTCCTCATGAGGTCATGTACCTCACATGATATCTACAATCACTGCGAGAAGTATTATTTTAATAATAATGTACTACAGTAGAGATCATGTTCTTTTACTCCAAGTCTGAATCCTCCCATTTCTGCGAGAATTCAATTCTTTAAACACATATAATTTGTCTGTTTATATGTATCCTCTTTCTATGACTTTTCCAATTAATTCATCCATAACTTTGCACTTGGTTGATGTAAACACAACTGTACTTCCTTTATCCACCACTTTACCTACACTTAGAATATTCTACTTTAGCCCTTGAACTAATAAAATATCAACTGCTCCTCTATGTTTATTAATTCTGGCTCTACCTTTTTCCAAAACTTTTGTTGGGGCATTATTTCCAAGAATAACCTTTCCATATTGGTTTTTCTTGAGAGACTCCATCTTACTATTATCTCCAGTCATGTGATGAGGGCATCCGTTGTCTATGTACCATTCATATTCTTCTTCAAATGAGCAGAGAAAAATACCACACCTTTTATGCTCTTCTTCTTTCTGCTTATTATGATAAATGTTGGTGGATCCATCCTTTTCAGGTCTTTTGACATCAATATTCTCATTTGATTGCTTCCCATGTTGTCTGAGGAAATCCACATATTTTTTCCTGCATTATTTTGCTACATGCCCAAACTTGTTACACGCATAACATATTATATGAGTAGAGGAATCATAATATTTCTATCTCATATTCCATCTATTGCAATCAATAGCTTTGTGACCAAACATGTTGCAAGTAAAACAATATCCATTGAAGAAACCTGATTACCAAGGAGCTGATGTACTTCTTGTGAGATGACTCCTTATTTGAAACAATCTACTTTTTCAATTGGCTGCAACATGTCCATAATTATAACATATAAAGCATTCAACATTATTGATCAGAGGAGAGAATTGATTAACACTTCTATAGTTAGGAGAATTGATCTTAGTTAGATTTTTGTACACTATTGTCATTAAGTAAACTAGCGTATGTACATCACTATGATGAAGGAAAACAACCTACATCCAATAAACTATATTTTCATGCATTTCATCATCTATTCTACTTTAACCAATGTATAATTACTTCATTAGCCTTTAATTAAATAGTAATCATGAACAGTAAGAACATAATAAACCATCACACATAAGCAATCATAGCAACATATGAGGACACTAAGATTTTTAGGTGGAAACCCAATGTGGGAGAAAACTGCCGCTGTCATCATCTATATCTTCATATTTTATTATAAAGGAAAACATCTTACAATCTTGTATTGGCACAGACTCATACCAGTATGCAGGCACCCACCTGTAGAAGGCTAAAACCTTCACTCGATCTCCAGCACCGACTGGAAGGGAGCTCCAACCCCTTGATATCATTTACTGACACCCATTGGAAGGAAACTCCAAACCCCTAATTAGATTCACCGGCTACCACAGGAAGGATGCTTCAAATTCCTCACTGAAGGACACCCCTCAACACCTCTGTGAACCATGTTTCATAATATTTCATACTAGATCCACCTGATCCACAAAGGCAAACCTGTAGACCACTTTTCATCATATTTTTAGACTAGACCCACTACCATCATTTAAGCCCAATACCAAATAGCAATACTGAAACCAATCACTGTATCAAATTTCTTAATCACTAAACCAATCATATCACTGAATTTATATAATTTTTTACAACTCAATCAAACCATAACAAATATAAACCATCAGATACATCAATATACCAAGCAAGGCATTGTTACCCATCACAGAATCCAATTGTTGCTACTGCAAAACCTTGATCAAGCATATGTCAAGATATATATGCTATTGTTCTAAGTCATACCCACGTATGTATGTGCTTCCCCTTAAGAGGACCTACTTACAAATCTCAAAATACTGAACAACTGAGTCTAAATCACTGTCAAACTGAATCAATCACTGAATCACATACTGAACCCATCACAGATCAATGAACCATATACATATCATCATATAATAGCATCATCCATAGTCAAATTATCATTCCATAAACAAGTAAAGCCAGCTAACACTATCAAACACATATTATCATAAGAGAGACTTCATCGACACACAATAGCAAACATAACAGAACTAATCAAACATCATTAACCCCTCATACCATAAAACCCTAGTAGTTTTACGTGACTTTTATAAAGAACACCCTTGTATGTATGCACTTTTAATACTTCACACCTAAGTACAAATTTTGAACTTTTGTAGAATATATATGTGAAACCTCTGAATTAGGTCCGTGTTTGTATGCAACTTGTCTGAAGAAAACCTGCATACATATATGCAATTACTGAATCATTCCTTCACTGCAACCACAAAACATATTTCACAACCCTTACTATCAAATGTTCATGTTAGAATATCATTACAATCACATATTTATTATTGTTAGTCATAATCATAAAGGATCAGGCAAGCATGTTTATTAGTCACTATAATTCTTTTAGATCTATTAAATATGAACCTCCTTCATGCTCCTTGGTGAACACATATTTCAGATCAAACCATTCATTAATAACCCATAACTTGTACACTCAAAACTTTGATCTCCTTCTCCTTATATAGCTTAGGCCTTAGCCAATACTTAGGCAAATCTCTTAGTAATGTCGATGGTATTATTTGATGGGATCAAATATTCGTTGTCATGCTCATTACTATGGGCCAATACCATGGTAAATACCTCTAGGATTGAGAATACTATGGTGCGGAAACTGCACACGCTTTGCTTCACCATACCTATGTATGTATGTGACCTTTGTTCATAGGACCCACTTATATTTTCCTACACTTTACCATTATCATCTTTCTATCTCTAAAATGATATTCCTTTGTCCATTCTCTCTGTCACATCTATACCAACCTATATAATCATCATGTTGACATCTTTCTCAATTTGGTTGCAATCAAGGAAAACACATTAGTCATAATGCCAACATATCCACTCTTTGGTCCTCAATTTGTGGCTGCTCTACGAAATCTTGAGTCTCCTCCTTTGGAGCTAAAATATCCTCCTCTAGTGGGATTTGAAGCTCGCTCTCAAGAGAGCACAACATGTATTTGTCTTCATGAAATTTGACATCCCGTCACACAATGTTTATTTTGAGGGATGGAAAATACATACAGTAGTTGTGGGGATTTTGTGTGTAACCCACAAATACACCCAACTCTTTCATTGGCTATAGCTTCTTCCTTGATTCTTTGGAGACATGGAAATAGAAAAAGGCTCCGAAGATCCTTAAGTGTGACACATCTGTCTTCCTTGTTGAGAAAGCATCCTCTAGTGTGATCATGCCAAGAATCCAATGAGGAATGTTGTTATGCAAATAGATTGTTGTGTTGCATGCTTCATCACACAAGTGCAAAGGTAGGATTTGGTCATGCAACATCACTCACATTTGTCCCATAATGCTTCGGCTCTTCTTCTCAACCACCCCATTATACGATGGGTTGTGGGGTGCTTGTAACTCTCATCAAATGCCTTCTCTTGCATAGAAATTTTTAAACTCATTTGACACGTACTCACCTCCTTTATCTGTCCTGAGAGCCTTCACCTTCTTGCCCATTTCTTTCTCCACCAGTGCCTTGAACTCTAATAACTTCGAGAAATTCTCACCCTTCTTCTGCATGAAGAAGAACCAACACTTCATTGAGTAGTCATCAATAAAAATGACAAAATACTTGTGCCTGATAGCGGAGTTTGTTGAGAAAGGTCCAAAAACATCAGAGTGGATCGTTTCAATGACTGCATGTGCTCTGTTGTCCTCGTCATGGAAAGTGGATTTTGTGTAATTACCCATGGTACAGCCTTTGCATGTGTCTTGGTTCTCTAGGGCTCCTTTGGGGAGGCCTGTGGTAATCTATTGCATGATCTTCAAAGCCCCATGATGCAAATGGACAAGTCTTCTATGTTAAAGTTCGTTGACATCACGGCTCTGCACCTTCTCCACCTTTGTGCTCAATGCAACAAAATCCTCCACATCTAGCTTGTAGAGATTCTTCACATGAACCCCGATCTTCTTCACCTACCTTGTGGCATTATGTCATAGGAATTCCTTTCCATTGCTAAAGATCACATCATAACCATGATATTCTAAAACTACAACATAGACAAGCTTCTTCTTTAGACTTGGAACAAACATCACATCCTTGAGCCTGAAAGGGGAGCCTGAATCCCTATGAAAGGTGATTGTATCAATCTTGATCACAATGTACTTTCCATCATCTCCCATCTTGATGTGCATGTGGAGATCCTTCTCCTCCAAATCACTGAAAAAATATCTATTCCCTATCATATGGAACGAGGCACCATTGTCGAGGTACCACATGCTTCCCATCACTAAACTAGCTATACATGCAATGAGAGTTAAATCAAGCTCAAACTGTGAAGCAAAAGATTCACCTACTGCTCCTCCTAAGGTCTTCTTGCTTGTGTTGTTGTGTGGACACTTTGTGGCATAGTGCCGGAATAATAAATGACAGTGAAAGAACCTAATTCTAGACATATCTTTCTTCTTGCCTCCTTGTCTAGATTTTTCTTTGTATTTGGATTTCTTCCCTTTCCCTTTCTTTTCCTTTCAAGTGAAGGAACAATTCTCCTCATCCTCACCCTTGGATGAAGTCTTATATTCTGGTGTTTTTCCTTATTTCTTCTACATCGGGTCGGACCATAAGACCTCCCACTTGATAGTATCTCTCTACCATTTACTGAATCTTGATAGTTATGCCAACTCTTGGGAAGGCCTAAAAGGGATAGAGCTACCAAATATTCTTCAGGGACGTTAACACCAATCCCACCAAGTTCATCATGAAATTGTGTAAACTTGCTCAAACACTGTGAAATTTTGTCATTCTTTCGCATCTTGCTACTTCGAAGCTTGTCCTTGAGTGCCAGCTTCCTGTGGTCACTATTATTCTCGAACACTTTTGTCAATGTTTTCCACGTTGCGAACAGAGCCTCTTTTCCGTGCAGATTCAATACAATATGATCTCTTACTCCCTTCAATATGATTCTCCTCGCTTTGGCCACATATTTCTTCCACTTGGCAAGATTTTGGGCATCATATGCTTGGGGTTTTACTACATGTGTCTTGATGTATTATAATAGCCCACTGTCATCCAATACTACCTCCATGTGGTCCTTCCACGAAACAAAGTTTGAGGTACCTTCCAAGGCATACTAGAGCCTGAGTCCATTAAAATTCATCTTCTCAGTCCTGAAGAAAACTTACAACAACGATCTTCAAAGTTGAACCTCCTAAAATGACAACTTCAAAATCTATGTTCTATAGCGATTCTAGCTCTGATACCATGTAGAAATTAATGTGTAGATTCAAAATTACTCATGAAATTTGTTAAATCACAAGACTTGAAGCTACTCTACTAATCTGTGAAAGTTAATTCACCATCTAGAAAACAAATCATAGACATGTAAAAGGAAATATCACACATGCACAGATATTTATCTAGGGGAAAGAAACTGCTCAAAACCCCTTACTATCTATATTTCATTAATAAGAGAATATATATGAAATACATATGCTTTCTCAAGTCTGAGCACACCCTGCAAGTTTATAATCTATCCCCTTGCCTGACTGACTGACTCTAACCAATACTTAGCCAATTTTCAAACCCTCCAAGCTCCTATTTCCTTGCACTATTCCCTTGAGAAATTCTCCCATTTTTTAGGAATTCCTCACTATTGAATTGCGCAATTCCCTAGGGCCCTTCCTCTAATTGCATGCACCACCTGTACACATTGGAATATGTTACAACTTATAGTACACTACCTTCGAATACCCATCTCAACCAGGTAACTCGAATTGTCTGCATGGAAAAATTATTTTAGGATGATTGATCGCAAAGTGTGGTTAAAGTTCCACTTCCACAACTTAACCTCCATTAGTTCTTCTGAAAATTAGAACTAGTTAAACTGACAATAACTGAAATGAAATGAAATAGATAGCTATAAACGAAAAATCAAACATATTGAATTGAACTCAAACTTCCCCAAACTGAATTAACTGAGTGAAAAATGCCATGTCACCTCAGTTAACTACCTCCAAGATTTCTGCTAAAATAGAAATATGAATTTTCTCTAGTTAGACAAAGGAAAAGTCAAACTGAGATTTTCTTGCTGCATTTTCAACACGGGATGGCTCTAGAGTTAGTTGCGTACTCGTATACCCATGTAACAAGAAGCATATCCTTTCATGTCGCATGGAATTTGAGTGTACAAATAAGATTGTCGAATATGAAGCACTCGTACTTGGACTAAAGAAATCCATTGATATGAAGGTATAGATTCTTAAGGTAATTGGTGACTAAAAGGTGGTCACTTATTAGGTATGAGATACTATCACTGTGTTTCACTGAATCGTAAAAACTGCCAACAAGAGGTATGGAGTTTAATTAATTATTTTAAAGCTTTTACTATTACTTTTTCTCATAGGCTTAGAAATATTGTGGCAGATACATTGAGAAATGGTTTTCTATTGAGATTATATATAAACCATATGTGATTTACAACATCACTAACTTTCATGTTTTCAAGGACGACCAATAGATACTACATTTTATGGTTAATGCGAACATATTCAAAGATGTTTCCATAGAAGAGGATGAGCACAATAATACTTTGCAGGAGGCATCTAATGCAATGAAAGGCAACACTATGCCTAAAGATGAGGTGTCACTTGAAAAGTTATATGACCTGCAAAAATGATTTAGAGGACCAACCAATATCAAGACTCAGAGTTTGAAGTTACCATATGAAGAAGTCAATTTTGGAACTCAAGAATATCTAAAGTATGTAAACCTCAGTACATGTTGTTCTTCACAAGAACGACAAGCATTTATTTGCTTATTCAAATAGTACCGTGATGTGTTTTCATGGACATATGATGTCTTAAAGACATATGATACTCATATTATACAACATGCCATTCCCATAAAAGAAGGGGAAAAACCTTTTCAGCTAAAACTAAGGAAAGTTCATCCAACAATAGAGCCCCTAATCAAAAAGGAATTGAAGAAGTTGTTGGATGCCAATATCATTTTCAAAGTTAAACATTCAACTTGGGTTTCTAATTTGGTCCTAGTAAAAAATAAGTTCGCTGAGATAAGGTTATGTGTATATTTTCATAATCTCAATTGGGCATCTGATAAAGTAATTAAACAGTACCATCCATGTAATATATCCTCTAGACAGTAGGTCTGAGATATTCTGGCTACTATATGGTTTCTCTAGTTATAATCAAGTGCTAGTAGTTGAACCAAATCATTTGAAAACTACCTTCAAGACCAAATGGGGAACATTTTCTTTCAAGAGAATGTCATTCAGACTTTTCAGTGCCAGTGCCACATTTCAAAGAGCGACAAACATCATTTTGTGTTCCCTTATTGGTCAAATTGTAGTTTCTTCTTTGGATAATGTTACTATATTTTCCAAAATAACATCAGTTCATGTACGTCATCAAAAATAAATATTTGAGCGGTGTCACAAATATGGGATTTCTCTCGATCCCAAGAAGAGTATTTTTGATGTTTCAGAAGGGACTCTCTTGGAGCATATGATTGCCAAAAGTGGAATTAAAGTTGATCTTGAGAGGGTCAAATCTATTACACAAATCTCATTCTTGGTGAACAAGAAGGTTATGCAGTCTTCATTAGAAAAGATTAATTTCCCGCGAAACTTCATCTCTGATTATGCTTAGATAGTTAAGCCTTTACAAGAGATGATTAAGAAATATGTAACTTATAAATGGGACAAACATAAAAAGGATGATTTCTCTCAAACCAATCAGGATATCGTTGATGCATCTACAATTTTCAGTCCTAATTATGGAAAAGGTTTCCTAATTTATACCTTTTCTTCGGATTCGCCTATTGTAGCCATATTGACTCAAAAGGATGTTGAAGGAAATGAAAAACCTATCTCTTTCATGAGTGCTGCCCTACAAGGGTCAAAGCTAAATTACGTTTCCATCTACAAACATACATATGTTATATATAAGGAATTCAAATAATTGAGCCCCTATCTTATAAAATCTCACATGATCATATTTGTTCCTCATCCATTGATAAGAACACTCTTTGTGCAGTAGGAGCTGGGTGAGAAGAGGGAAAATTCGATGACTTGCTTACAAGAATATGATTTGGAATTTAAACTAGTTCATACCATAAAGGGTCATGGACTTTGTCAGCTAGCATCAAAAGCAAGAGATGCTCCACAACAAGATATTTCGGGTTGGGGGCAAGAAATAGAGATGTACAATGTCGAACATGTTCCTTAGTTCAGATCTACAATGCCATATTATTATGATATATGGAAATTTATAGAGCATGGCACCTTTCCCACGCATTTATCGAATAAAAAAAATGGAAATTCATTTAAAAACTTTATCCTATTACCTTGTTCATGGAGTGCTTTTCAGAAAGCACAACAACGGTGTGCTACTAAGATGCCTTGAGCCATAAGATACAGAGAAGGTACTTAGAGATTTGCACGATGGAATGGCAGATGGTCACTATGTGGGCAACACAATTTTGCATAAAGTGATGAGGGCTAGTTATTGTTGGGTCACTCTATTCAAATATCTTCATGCTTATGTCCACAAGTGCCCAAATTGTTAGAGATGCACCAATCGGGATCACAAGTCAACCACCCCACTTCTACCAGTGGAAGTCGAGGAACCATTCCAATAGTGGGGCCTAGATATTATCATAGAAATATTTACAAACTCGTTAAAGAAACATTAATATATTTTAATAGTGATACTATTTTACTCAGTGGTTAGAAGCAGTTCCCTTCAGACAAGTAAATGACCAAGAAGTCATCCACTCTTTGCAACAAAATTTTACAACCCAGTTTGGCATTCTAACGTCTCTTCTCTTTGATAGTGCGACTTATTTTTCTTCATTGAAACTTTATGAATTTGTATTAGAAAATGGGATTGTATTAAAGCATGCATCTAATTATTACCGCAAGGAAATGGTTTGGCTGAATCGACAAATAAAAATCTTATTTGCATCATTAGGAAAACCGTTTTCGTTGAGCAAAGGAATTGGCACAAGACTTTGCCAAATGCATTATGGGATGACCATGTAACTCCTAAGAATTCCCTTAACACTTTTTCATACTTTTTGGTTTACGATAAAGAAGTTACCTTGCACCCAAACCTGTATCTCCCAACCTTGCGACTTTCACAGGAGTCGCAAGGCAGACCTTGCCTTCTAGTTTAGAGTAGGATAAACACTTCACTCAAACTTGACAAATAAAGGATCAAAGCCAAAGAGATATTTTTCATTCATCAAAATCATGTTAAGTGTTGGTTCGACAAGAAATAGCAGGGGCTAAGAGTTTTAATGTGGGTAGCCTAGTACTAAAGTGGCATAAATCGAACGAAGAGAAAGGGAAACACACAAAGTTCCAAACTTTGTGGATTGGCCCTTTTACCATTGAATAGGAGCTTGTTCACAAAACCTTCAAGCTGAAATATTTAGACAAGAGGATTGACCCCCTTCCCATAAATGGATGAGATTTGAAGCATTGTTTTCAATAGCATCTACAAGTTGTGCTTCCTATTGAAGTTGTCCTTTTCCTTTCTTTTCTTTTCGTTAGTGTGAGTCATATGTGTGTCATGTTAGTCATGTCATATCTTTTTTTTTTGTCTTGGTCATCGTGCATAACTAAGACTTCATGTAAAAAGTGAATGGCTAAAAAATACTTTCCTATGGAATGAAAGAGAAATGTGACAACCACAATGCTTGGCTTTCTTTTTGTTCTTATTCTTTGTTTGGGAAGATTTTATAGCTTGAGCTATAACTGAATGGAAAATATGATGCGACGAGAGGAAACCCTTAAGGGAACCTATTGGACCTGTAACTATGCTAGTATCCAAGATACTCAACTTGGTGTAAGTCTAGTCGTGTGTTAACGCTTGTCCAATCTAGTAGAGAAATGATAAGGGTAAAATATAAAGTGAGAAAACCAATATTAGAGGTTATAAAAATAATTCTCTGAAAGAGAAACCTCCTCTAATCTCAATAAGTTGAGATACCTCTTTCTCCCATTGAAAATAATAAGTATGAAAGAACAATCCAATTAAATAAATAAATAAAGGGTGAAATAAGATAAAGGCTTCCTATGCAAGGAGGTGAAGCAAGCAACTTTTCTAGTGTACTATCTAGACTTGATAGTAGCAAAGAAATGTTTGTGCTCCTAGAGTGGCTATGTCAGGGTACTATCTAGGCCTACTAACAGTGGAGAAATAGCAAAGATGAAAACTCATACTTTGAATATCTTTTGTAGCGGCTACAACCACCCTCCAAAATTTTGCCTTAGCTTCATTTTTGAGCCTCCCTTCCAACCTTCACAGCATCTTGTCTTGCTTCATCAGCTTCAAAGTTTTAGTGTTTTTCTTGCACAAAGGCAACCTGCGATCATAGTGTGATGCATTCCCCTCACAAGTTGTTCACCCAGACTTGGTCCAACTACAGGATGAGTAACTTCCCCAAGAAAATTGCGCATTTCTGGAGGGAAACCAACCTTCCCTCTAGAAATTGCACAATCCTATCTCGCAGCCTTTTGGGATCCAAGATTGCACAATTCTACCAGTCAACACTCCCAGCAGTAATTGCACAATTTTCGCTAGCAAGGCTGCTTAGCCCAAAATTTGCACAAATATGGGTAGCAGCTAGCTGCTCTACCCAGAAATGGTCCAAATATCCTGGGAAGCTAGCCCAAATCCCAGCAAGAAATGCACATTTTCTCCCAACAGTCTCTTGCATGTGCAGCTGAGTTGAATGGTTCCCTCGGGGACCAAGAAAAAGTGACTTTCATGCATGGGATGCTTCTCCCAAGGCAGCATGTAAAGGCTTCCCTTGTTTCAGGGATATTTTTCTAGTAGTTGGAGGTTACATGCAAGGATCATTTCAAAAACCTCCCACGAAGCATCACTTTCCCTAGATTTGTAGCATGCACATCAAAACCTTGATTTTATTAAAACTCATCAACCGTATGCTACAAAGATCATTCCTCACATCAACCTTGCAGCTTTGACATCCCACATAACATCTAGGAGTTGTCGGAACATTCAGCTCAATTGTTTTTGGGTAAGCTCACTTCTCATGCCTTCTGTTGCATTTCTGTCGCTTTTTGTGTTTTTGCTTGTGTGAGTATTGTTTGCTTGATTTCAGTGAGTGCTTGCTATTGTTTACATGTATATTAGCTTGTCCTAGCACTGTTTTAGTTTTCGTTTCTATCTCACTACTGTTGCATGCTTGAAACTGTTTTTCATGAACGGTCGCTGATTCGATGACTCGCCTCACCCACATGCATGTTGTTCCATTTTTTGAATCGGTAATTCGATTTTTTCGTGCATGATCATTAACTGATGCTTAAACTCAACATCACCATGCATTCACACTCACATTCACTTTCAGTTTCCCATCGGTGAGTCTGGGCAGCTTTGCCCTGGACTCTGTCTCACCAAGAGCCTCACCCAAACAGAATTGTGCAATCCTGAGAGGGAAGGCTATGTCTTCCTCTCAAGAAATGTGCATTTCTATCCACTGAATGTCCCCTAGGACTATTTTGTGCATTTCTGAGGGAGAGTGACTACTAGCCCAGAAAATTGGGCAATGTAGTTACTGAGCCTCCAACCATTGCCTGCTAAGATTACGCATTGTGAAATTCCAGTAGTAAGTAGCCAGACTGGACTATGCACTGCACAGTTCCAGTAGTCAACAAGTCTCCCAATAGCCCAAACTATGCCTTATGCAGTATTGACCTTCAATCTCCTGACCACCCGACCAAAATTGTGCAACCTTCATGATCAGTCACACAGGTATGTTACAAGTTAGTTCTCAAGTTCATTTTGGTTTTTGACTGACAGATTGCTTGCCATGAGTGTTTCCATGTCTCCAGGTATTGCAAGTTTTCATCTACCTCTCAGCAGTATAGGCACAATGGTTTCCAAGAGGGCAGAGTCGAAGACACCCCTCAAAGCACACCTAGAGATGCAGTCGATCAAATGTCTATGAGCTTGCCTACTCACAAAGACATCAAGTTCTTCATCAACAAGAACATCAAGATGTCACAACGAGCAGTATCATGAACAATAGCTAAAGATAGCATACCAAATGCTGTTGGCATTATGAGACAAGTGTTGTCCTTGATGGCAACTCACAAAGATGATAGATTATAGTGTAGCAGGTCAGTAGCAAAGAATTGATGATCAGACTACAAAAATGAAAGAAAAAGATATATACGCAGGTTCACCTTGACGAAGCCGCGTATACACGTGGGTTAGACGTTCGAAAGACGCGTATGCGTATACACGCACTTTCACGCAAGGAAAAGTGCGCACATGTGGGAGAAATTATTTTTGGTCCATGGTATTTAGTCCTTGGTATTTGAACCTATGGTTTTGGACCATGGTATCTCGTCAAATGTGTTGATCCCAAGTATT
Source organism: Pinus tabuliformis (assembly GCA_031772625.1). Taxonomy (NCBI): domain Eukaryota; kingdom Viridiplantae; phylum Streptophyta; class Pinopsida; order Pinales; family Pinaceae; genus Pinus; species Pinus tabuliformis. The sequence continues at coordinate 850,802,858 of CM062820.1, read as the reverse complement.
GGGTCCATGGTATTGGTTCTAAATGGTTTTGGACCATGGTATTGAGTAAGGCCTAAGACTATAAAAGGAGAAGAAGATCATTAGGCAGATGCATGGAGAAAGTCTTGAATATCTGATGAAGTATGAGATCTAGCATGCAGATTATGAGTTCATGATGTTTTGCTAAGGAAGAATCTCAGTAGTTGATGGAGAACAAGATCTAAGGATAGATCAGGATCTAATGGCTTGGAATGAATCATCTCTATACGATTTGATCTTGTTTACTTTAGATCTGTATACTGACGCATGTAATGTTCTGTAAATGTTATGGGTATGATTGATGTCTGTAACAGCTGCAAAGTTATGAGAAAATATTTGTAGATCTGTATGCGGGTTGGCTTTGGTGAAAGCGCGTATGTATGCAGGTTTGGTTCATCATAGTAGCGTATACATTATGAAGTATGATATTTGAATTTGCAGTTCGGTCTGATTGTTAATGCAGAGTTCCGTTCTCTGCTCTGTGTTCTGGTGATTGTGTTGTTGACAGGGTTTCAGTGTTTCAGTGATTCAGAGATTGATGATGCTAGTATTGATTGATTTTGTGCTTCAATGATATCGATGGGTCCAGTATGAAAATTGGATGAAACGTGGCCTTCAAATTATTGTGTTGTGCTTCAGGAGTATCCAATCTGAAAATGTATGAAACGTGTACCTGGAGGAAGAAAGAGAAGGTTGTAGCCTTCTATAGGTTGGCACCTACATACTAGTACATCATCTAGTACAAGAGCTAAAGGGGGTGGTAGCTCCCTTCCAGTAGCAGCTGGAAAACGAGTAAATATTGGAGCATTTCAGTAGGTTGGCACCTACGTACTAGTAAATGGATCGGCTAGTACAAGAGATAAGGGGGTTGTAGCTCCCTTCCAAGAGAGTCTGGAGAACGAAAGAAGGTTGTAGCCTTCTGCAGGTAAGCCTGTGTACTGGTATAAGACTGCACCAGTACAGAACTATTGTAAAAAGTTTCTTATTAAAGGAAGATAGAAACGGCTTGCAGCAGGTGGTTTTCACCCACATTGGGTTTCCACCTTATATCATGGTGTTCATGTGTGCTTCCTGTGTGTGATGATTTGTTCTGTTTTACTGCACCTACTTACTGTACATATGGTTAATGAAGTTCTGATGCACTAACTAAAGATCAACATTTAATGGATTAACTGAATCATAAGTATTCTGGATATATGCTAGTTGCATTAGACACAGTTGCGTATACACGCAGGTTCCGTTAACTGAAGTACTGTATATGTATCTAAGTATGGAAAGGAAAAATTTTTATTGATAATACTGATTCACCCCCCCCACCCCTCTCAGTATTATTTCCAACAATTGGTATCAGAGCAAGTCCTTTGATAGAAGCTTGATCGCTTGAAGGAGATCCGTAGATCAATGGGAAAGAAGCTTAAGAAGAAAGTGCCTAAGAAGAAGAAGACATCTCAGAAGAACTATGACAATGGGAGCAACAATTAGGGATTATGTGGAAGAAGCACTTCAGAATGAAGATGAACAAGATCTATCAGGTATGAATTTTTTATCCTCTGGTGATACATTTATCCATCCATGTGAAGATGATGAAAGTGATAGCGAAACAACTGAATTTGTTCTTATGGGTGAGCAAGAAAGATATCAAATAGAGGCAGAATTTAAAAGGCTTACAGACAAAATTAGAGATCAACAAGATCTGTTGAACAAAAGGGAATGCGCCTTCAAAGAAGAATCTACCAAACTAAAAGCTCAACTAGAGGAAGGAAACAAGGTAAGGAAGGTATTCAAGGACAAGGTAATTCAATATCAAAAGTTGCAAGATGAAGTGACCTCATTAAGAAATGAAGTCAATGAAAGGAGCACAACAATCAAGAAACTCAGAGATAGATCCAGTTATTATGAAAGGCTTGAAGCTACGATCCTCTCGCTAAAGGAAGATCTTGAAGAATCAAAGAAGCAGAATAAATATCTACTCCAAGCTCTTGAAAAAGAAGAAAATGAAGTTCTTGAACTAAGACATCAGTTAGAAGAAGGAAGAAAAGATGAAAAAAGCATGAAGAAGCAATATCATGAAAAGGAAGAGCATCTCCAGGTTGAGGTAAATATTCTAAAAGAAAAATTAGAAGAAAAAGGTAAGCTCTTACGATTTCAAGATAGTACTAAGATCTTGGATGATATTCTTAGTAGTCAAAGGTCTCCTACTATCAAAGTTGGTCTTGGTTTTCATGAATCTGTTGAAGAAGAATCTAGTTCACAAAGTAAGACAAGGGAACCTAATGATAAATCTGAAATGCTCAACAAGGAGATGAGAGGTCAACCCCATCAACAGCCAAGGAAAGAAATTCTTCAAAGAAAACCTTTTACTCCTCTAATGAATAATGTTGAATGTTATGTATGTCATAATCTTGGACATGTTGCAGCTAGATGCAGAAGTATAATGGTTCAAGACCATCACACAGAAAGAACATCACGTTCCAGGTACTTTAAGGGATATTGTTTTTCTTGCAATATGTTTGGTCACAAAGCTGTCGGTTGCTACAAAAGGAATATGAAACATATGAGATGTTATGCATGTAACAAGCTTGGACATATAGCAAAGGAATGCAGGAACAAGGTACAGGCACCACACGAAAAGGAGAAAACATCATCACACTTGAAGATATGGAAGAAGAAGGAAGTACAGTCAGAAAGATGTGGCACAGCACCATATACAGACATAACAGACTCAGGGGGAGCTGAAAGTGTAAAACTTCAGTGTCCTAAATCTCATACGCAAGTTGCATAAAGGGAAGTCGTGTATATACGCGAGTTAGACACTGCACAGTCATGTATAGGTCAGTTTGAGGAAAAGCAGAAGGGACAGGCTCAGAAAAAGGGTATGATATGATTCAGTCTATTATTTGCTCTGTTTGATAATGATTACAATCTGCTAATGATGTGTGGAAATGTCTTGATACTCATAAGATGTTTAGAAGTGTTTTTTATCCTAACTTGATGATGATGATGTCGTGATACTTCTTGTTGATATATGCATGATCAAATCTGACAGTAAACAGATGGCACAGGTTCAAGGGGAGTTTATGTTTTGAATAATGCATTGTTGGCATTATGTCCTTGGTGATGATGCTTATATGGATAAATGATATATCTTGCTATGATATGGTTATGAGTTATCCATGACAAAATCTCATATGATTCTTGGGGTTACATAGTTGATGTTCAGATCAGATTTGTGGTTGATTCTTTGATGGTGCATATATGATGCTTACATGGTGATCTTCATAAGGATAAGGAGAAGTACAAATCTTGAATACACATCTTCTTTATTTGATGTTGTTGTCATCATATGCATTAAGATCATATAATACAATTATGATGCAGGTTTCCTATAATTCTTGGTGCTCATGTGGATGAGGGTTGTTGATGTTGATGATCTTGAGCTCAAGATACATAGTGCTGATACATGGATGACTACTCAAAGTTGCATTGTTGGAGACATGATGATGATGAGTTCTTACCTATATGATGATATGTTGATACTTACAGATGTTCCCAAAGTGATGATACTTGGATCATGTAGATCTTGATGATGATGAGATAACTATGGTAATTTTATGATGATGTTCAAAAGGATGAGTTGATATCTATATGCAGACATACCTTGTTACAGGACATTTACAGGTTGCTGATCTGGAAGTGGTTGTATGTGAGTTTTATGAAGAACATCCATGTATATACGCTTGTTTCTGCGAATACAGTCACGTATATGTTGGGTTGATTTCAGGTGGAACAAGTGCAAAAGGAGAACATGGTTGGTGATCTGAATGACGATTGACAAATGCTATTGATGACTTTCATAGAATTATTTTAAATATTTCATCTCTATGTCATGTATATCCTTTCTTATCAAGGTCATGTAACGGCATATGTTGGCTTCCCCACTATGCTTGGGATGAATAACGTAATGTGCTTATTTTTCATATGTAAACTTCTGGTGTATCCCCACTTGGTTGGGATGGATGTATGTATGAGTCTGTGGTGCTACGAAGGTTACTTATGATGTATAGAGTCATGTTCTTTCTTGTAGAACATCTTTTTGTAGACCTTTCTTACAGTCAGGGGGAGCATGAACAACACACTTCAGCAGAGCAAAGATTTCAGCATGTACTCAGAGGGAGCATGGATAGATTGGTACACCTTAGCATATACAAAGGGGGAGCTCATTCAAATATTTCAGCAGGTACTCAGGGGGAGTATGGACAGCGGAATTTTTATCAAGGAAAGAGAATATCTTGGTCCGCCCTTTGCCCTTAATGTCAAAGGGGGAGAGTGATTTGGTGTTGTTGCCATCAAGTCCAAAGGGGAAGATTGTTGGCATTATGATGCATGTGTTGTACTTAGTGGCAACCCACTCGTAGAAGAACATCTCACTTATTTATAACTAGATGAATCTACAGAAGAGATACCAGATGTGATTGAATGCATGAGATGCAAGACATCTCAAAGGAAACAGATGACAATTCTCAGTAATGACAAGTTAGCTTTGCCATCAAGTCCAAAGGGGGAGATTGTTGGCATTATGAGACAAGTGTTGTCCTTCATGTAAACTCACAAAGATGACAAATTATAGTGCAGCAGGTCAGTAGCAAAGAATTGATGATCAAACTACAAAAATGAAAGAAAAATATATATACACAAGTTCACCTTGACGAAACCGGACATTTGAAAGACGCGTATGCGTATACACGCACTTTCACGCAAGGAAAAGCGTGTACATGTGGGAGAACTTATTTTTGGTCTGTGGTATTTAGTCCTTGGTATTCGAACCTATGGTTTTGGACCATGGTATCTCATCAAATGTGTTGATCCAAAGTATTGGGTCCATGGTATTGGTTCTAAATGGTTTTGGACCATGGTATTGAGTAAGGCCTAAGACTATAAAAGGAGAAGAAGATCATTAGGCAGATGCATGGAGAAAGTCTTGAATATCTGATGAAGTATGAGATCTAGCATGCAGATTATGGGTTCATGATGTTTTGCTAAGGAAGAATCTCAGCAGTTGATGGAGAACAAGATCTAAGGATAGATCGGGATCTAATGGCTTGGAATGAATCATCTCTATACGGTTTGATCTTGTTTACTTTAGATCTATATACTGACACATGTAATGTTCTGTAAATGTTATGGGTATGACTGATGTCTGTAACAGCTGCAAAGTTATGAGAAAATATTTGTAGATCTGTACGTGGGTTGGCTTTGGTGAAAGCGCGTATGTACGTGGGTTTGGTTCATCATAGTAGCGTATACATTATGAAGTATGATATTTGAAGTTGTAGTTGGGTCTGATTGTTATTGCAGAGTTCTGTTGTCTGCTCTGTGTTCTGGTGACTGTGTTGTTGACAGGGTTTCAATGTTCTAGTGATTCAGAGATTGATGATGCTAGTATTGATTGATTTCGTGCTTCAATGATATTGATGGGTCTAGTATGAAAATTGGATGAAACGTGGCCTTCAGATTATTGTGTTGTGCTTCAGGAGTATCCAGTCTGAAAATGTATGAAACGTGGTACCTGGAGGAAGAAAGAGAAGGTTGTAGCCTTCTGTAGGTTGGCACCTACGTACTAGTACATCAGCTAGTACAAGAGCTAAGGGGGTGGTAGCTCCCTTCCAGTAGCAGCTGGAAAACGAGTAAAGATTGGAGCATTTCAGTAGGTCGGCACCTATGTACCAGTAAATGGATCTGCTAGTACAAGAGCTAAGGGGGATGTAGCTCCCTTCCAGGAGAGTCTGGAGAACGAGAGAAGGTTGTGGCCTTCTACAGGTAGAAGCCTGCATACTGGTATAATACTGCACCAGTATAGAACTATTGTAAAAAGTTTCTTATTAAAGGAAGATAGAGACGACTTGCAGCAGGTGGTTTTCACCCACATTGGGTTTCCACCTTATATCATGGTGTTCATGTGTGCTTCTTGTGTGTGATGATCTGTTATGTTTTACTGCACCTACTTACTGTACATATGGTTAATGAAGTTCTGATGCACTAACTAAAGATCAACATTTAATGGATTAACTGAATCATAAGTATTCTAGATATACGCTAGTTGCATTAGACACAGTTGCGTATACACGTGGATTCCATTAACTGAAGTAGCATATATGTATCTAAGTATGGAAAGGAAAAAGTTTTATTGATAACACTGATTCACCCCCCCTCTCAGTATTATTTCCATCAAATGCAGTGAATGCGGCGAATGAAATTTTTGGCTTGTTGGGGCCTGACCCGGGTTCGAATTTAATTAACCAAACAAACCCCAGTACTATTGGCCCTTTCGGCAACACTCAGTGGAGCACAGACTAAGGTCTCACAAAGTAGTATGAGGGTGCTAGAACTAGGTTTCCGCACCTTGGAGATGTCTGATGAGTTCGACTAGTTTGCGGTTTGTCCCTACGCGCAAGTTTCTCTGTGCACTTTCCCGTTCCTTGCGGCCTGATATATTGCCTTCGCATAGCCCTACCCAGGGGTTGTGCACCACACTCTACATTATTACCCAAAACCTTGCTTATATTCCAATATTAGTTAATTATATTTTCTTACTTGAGTGCTTTAAGTTATACTTAACAACATAGAACCTTCATACAGGTGCGCGCAATAAATAAACAATATATTTGCAAATTATATTAATCATGTATTAACCCAAGAATAGATACACAGAATTATAGCAAAACTTCTCTTTATTGATTCTTTCCATGGTTACAGACTCGACTTGCCCTGCGCACTCAGCTGCAAGGGTCCGCGCACTCAACTGTGGACTACTAGGCCTCTGCACACATAGCTGCAAAGCCTTCTCCTACTCTACAACCCACAGACACACTCTACACTTTGACTCCACCACTTAGACTTCTCATGATCCTCTATCTGTCTTTCCTTTTTACACTTAGAGCCTCGCTCTATTAGGTAGGTCTATCCAGCCGACATTACATTACAAAACTCAGGTAGACAACCCTATGACTCTATCATACTTTTGTGCCCCACGCCCGCAATTCATGGAGCATTTACAACAAGATTTGGGAAAAAATAGGGCTTTAAGCCCCAAAGCATGCCTTGGGGGGATTCCATGCCCAATAGGCCCCCAACACAAACATTGTGTCTCGCCCTTGAGTCACTCTGTCGGCGCGACGAACTTTGCGTGGAGTCCCTCCAATTATTTTCAAACTGCATAGAGGTCAGCAGTGCATTGCACTATTATTTGTTGGATCTGCTGCCTACGTTGTTCCGAGACCTCTATGTCGGGAGTGCTTCTTTGCATCAGTGCATGCATCCCCTGCATGTGTGCAAGCTTGCCTTCGATTTATGTCATGATGGTGAAGGCCTTGTCGATCCAAGGCTAAATGCGTGCCTTTAGGATTACTTCCTTATGTCGTGCCACATCCACCTGCTCCTTCAGCACTTTAGCCTGCTGCATCCGTGCAAGCCTCTGAGTGGGGACCACTATCTCCATAGTTCCTCGGACACTCTCATATTTTTGTTGGAGTTCTCGTGCCTCTGTCTCTAAGCACTCGATGTTGGGGTCCTCCTGCAGGTTTGAGAGGACCTCAAGTGATTCTTCTAACATACTGGTGTAGTTTCGCACTACACCTCCAATCTCCTCCATTCCATTGTGATAGCGCTAGTGCATCGTTTTCTAACTTCGAGAGGGTTGGATGGTTGCGCCTTCGACCGCAGCTCCACAATCTGAAGGTTTAGCTCCAACTGAACCTTTGTCATTTCTTCCCTTGCATCGCATACCCCTGCTGCTAACTTGTGGATCCATGCTTCTGCTGGTATGTCTGTTAGGATGGCCAACTTCGTGACACTTTGGCAAGTGTCATCTATCACCTATACCAGTTGTTGATTTTGCAACACCACTTCGTTGCACTGCAAGCTCAATTGTTCCATATTTATTTTCTGCTCACTAAGGACTTGTAGTGCGCAGCTCTCCCTAGCATGTAGCTCTGCAGTTATCCCATCCTGTAAAGCATATAAGATCTCTCACAGAAGTGGAGCCATATTTAGACCGAGACCTTTTAATACACTAACCATAGGCTTGTCGGCCTCATTTGATGTCACTAGTGCTCCTTCTGGCAGCACTATGGTATACGTCATCCGCGCATGCAACATCTGCTATGTTGTTGTTGAGCTGACTTTGAAGCTGGCCAAAAGGGTACCAACGTGAGGAGGGAACACCTGTAACTCTTGCAACTGTGCTCTGAGGGCCCCCAACACAATCTAGTTTTCCTGCATGAAATCTTGGAGAGCCTCATTGGTGACATCGTGCACCTTCTCGCCGATGTTATGTAGATCACCCTCGGTTAGGGTGATCAGGTCAATAGACAATTTCGAAGCCTTGACCTTCTTAAATGACCCTACCCACTCCATTGGGTGCTGGTACTTTCGTTGTATAGACAAGGTTCATGGGTCCGCGCCTCCCTCTTTTGTCTCTTCTTCCTCTACTTCCTTCCCCTACAACGATGTCGTTTCGCCCTCGCTCGCCTTCGCGGTTTCCTCCTGTGATGTTGTGGCCTTTACCTCCTCAGCTACTTTTTGTGCTGCGTCCCATGCTGCCCGCACTTCTTCTGCCACTACTTCCTTCCTTCTCTTTTCGACCAACTGTGTGATGCACAACTTGGCCTCATCTTTCTTTCTTTCCACTGCCGACTTCTCGATCTCTGCGATGTCCGGGGCGTGCCATTGCGGCGGCCATGCCTCTAGTACATTGAAAATGACATCGTCTGTGGCTATGAAAGGTATCTTTGTCCATTATTTAGTTAGGTCCTTGCGCGCTCTTATATAAATGTTATGCATGTCCACTTTCAATTCTGCAAGACTCTGCAGACTATTGTAAACTGTGGGTGACAACTGCGGCTTACGGTTGATCCCCATTCTGAGGTTCATCTCCATGAACACCCAGAAGATTTTACTGTCGTGGATCCTCTTAGCATCCTTTGTTGCCCAGAGTGAAGTGTACATTGTGGCCTCCGTAAATCCCTGTCAATTATGGGGAATTGACTATCCTCTGGAAATTCCCCAACCATGAGCACTATGGACAGCAGAAGCCATGCATAGTGGAATTTTTTTCCCTGTTCCTGAGCTTCGCGGAAATTTTCTAAAAAATCCTTGCAGAGGAACTTGGACCAATTAAACTGGACCCCCTCTGTACAATGCTCAGCTAGTGCTACCAGCGGCATGGTTACTTCGTTCGCGCAGCACTTGCACATGACCTTTCCTGCTAGGATTTGGCTCGCCACGTGTACTACTTTCTCCTTGATGTTGGAGATGGCATAGCCCCTCTTCTTCTTTTCCATCTTGTACTTTTTCTTCATGGCCTCCACAATGGCCAAGTCACTGCCTTTCCCTTCTGATATGTTCGCGGGGTCCTCTCCTTTACATGGAAGCCGGGAGATGCGGTGAATCAAGTCTATTGTGATGGGGATGGGCTCCTCCAGCCACAAACACCCATCATGCACCAGGCAGAGCAACTGTCTGATGATGAAAATGGTTATTGGGGCGCGGTGGAAGTGCGGCACCCAGAGCAAGTTACCAAGAGCTAAGGGGGTTGTAGCTCCCTTCCAGGAGAGTCTGCAGAATGAGAAAATGTTGTGGCCTTCTACAGGTAGAAGCCTACATACTGGTATAATACTACACCAGTATAGAACTATTGTAAAAAGTTTCTTATTAAAGGAAGATAGAGACGACTTGTAGCAGGTGGTTTTCACCCACATTGGGTTTCCACCTTATATCATGGTGTTCATGCGTGCTTCTTGTGTGTGATAATCTGTTATGTTTTACTGCACCTGCTTACTGTACATATGGTGAATGAAGTTTTGATGCACTAACTAAAGATCAACATTTAATGGATTAACTGAATCATAAGTATTCTAGATATATGCTAGTTGCATTAGACACAGTTGCGTATACACGCGGATTCCATTAACTGAAGTAGCGTATATGTATCTAAGTATGGAAAGGAAAAAGTTTTATTGATAATACTGATTCACCCCCCCCTCTTAGTATTATTTCCAACAAATGCAGTGAATGCAACGAATGCAATTTTTAGCTTGTTGGGGCCTGACCCAGCTTTGAAGTTAATTAACCAAACAAACCCCAGTACTATTGGCCCTTTCAGAAACACTCTGTGGAGCATAGACTGAGGTCTCACCTGAAGTAGTATGAGGGTACTAAAACTAGGTTTCCGTACCTTGGAGATGTCTGATGAGTTCGACTAGTTCGCGGTTTGTCCCTGCGCGCAAGTTTCTCCGTGCACTTTCTCGTTCCTCGCGGCCTAATATATTGCCTTCACACAGCCCTACCTAGGGGTTGTGCACCACGCTCTACATTACTACCCAAAACCTTACTTATATTCCAATATTAGTTAATTATCTTTTCTTGCTTGAGTGCTTTAAGTTATACTTAACAACATAGAACCTTCATACAGGTGTGCACAGTAAATAAACAATATATTTGAAAATTATATCAATCATGTATTAACCCAAGAATAGATACACAGAATTATAGCAAAACTTCTCTTTATTGATTTTTTCCATGGTTACAGACTCGACTCGCCCTGCGCACTCAGCTGCAAGGGTCTGCGCACTCAACTGCGGAATACTAGGCCTCTGCACACACAGCTGCAGAGCCTTCTCCTACTCTATAGCCCACAGACACACTCTACACTTTGACTCCACCACTTAGACTTCTCATGATCCTCTATCTGTCTTTCCTTTTTACACTTAGAGCCTCACTCTATTGGGTAGGTCTATCCAGCCGACATTACATTACAAAACTAAGGCGGACAACCCTGTGACTCTATCATACTTTTGTGCCCCACGCTCGCAATTCATGGAGCTTTTACAACAAGATTTGGAAAAAAATTTGGCTTTAAGCCCCAAAACATGCCTTGGGGGGATTCCATGCCTAATAGGCCCCCAACATAAACATCGTGTCTCACCCTTGAGTCACTCCGTCGGCGCGGCGAACTTTGCGTGGAGTCCCTCCAACTATTTTCAAACTGCATAGAGGTCAGCAGCGCATTGCGCTATTATTTGTTGGATCTGCTGCCTACGTTGTTCCGAGACCTCTATGTCAGGAGTTCTTCTTTGCATCAGTGCATGCATCCCCTGCATGTGTGCAAGCTTGCCTTCGATTTCTGCCGTGATGGTGAAGGCCTTGTCGATCCAAGGCTAAACGCGTGCCTTTAGGACTACTTCCTTATGTCGTGCCACATCCACCTTCTCCTTCAAAACTTTACCCTGCTGCATCTGTGCAAGCCTCTAAGTGGGGACCACTATCTCCATAGTTCCTCGGACACTGTCATATTGTTGTTGGAGTTCTCGCGCCTCTGTCTCTAAGCGCTCGATGTTGGGGTCCTCCTACAGGTTTGAGAGGACCTCAAGTGATTCTTCTAACATATTGGTGCAGTCTTGCACTGCACCTCCAATCTCCTCCATTCCCATTGTGATAGCGCTAGTGCGTCGTTCTCTAACTTCGAGAGGGGTGGATGGTTGCGCCTTCGACCGCAGCTCGAAAATCTGAAGGTTTAGCTCCAGCTGAACCTTTGTCATTTCTTCCCTTGCCTTGCATACCCCTCCTGCTAACTTGTGGATCCATGCTTCTGCTGGTATGTCTGTTGGGATGGCCAACTTTGTGACACTTTGGCAAGTGTCGTCTATCACCTATACCAGCTGTTGATTTTGCAACACCACTTCGTTGCACTGCAAGCTCAATTGCTCCATATTGATTTTTTGCTCACTAAGGACTTGTAGTGCACAGCTCTCCCTAGCACGCAGCTTTGCAGTTATCACATCCTGTAAAGCATATAAGATCTCTCATAGAAGTGGAGCCATATTTAGACCGAGACCTTTTAATGCACTAACCGTAGGCTTTTCGGCCTCATTTGATGTCACTAGTGCTCCTTCTGGCAGCACTATGGTATACGTCATCCACGCATGCAATATATGTTATGCTGCTGTTGAGCCGACTGTGAAGCTCGCCAAAAGGGTACCAACCTGAGGAGGTAACACCTGTAATTCTTGCAACTGTGCTCTGAGGGACCCCAACACAATCTGGTTCTCCTGCATGAAATCTTGGAGAGCCTCATTGGTGACATCGTGCACCTTCTCGCCGATGTTATGCAGATCACCCTCGGTTAGGGTGATCGGGTCAATAGACAATTTCGAAGCCTTGACCTTCTTACATGACCCTGCCCACTCTGTTGGGTGTTGGTACTTTAGTTGTATCGACAAGGTTCATGGGTCCGCGCCTCCCTCTTTTGTCTCTTCTTCCTCTGCTTCCTTCCCCTACAACGATGTCATTTCGCCCTCGCTCGCCTTCGCGGCTGCCTCCTGTGTTGTTGTGGCCTTTTCCTCCTTAGCTACTTTTTGTGCTGCGTCCCATGCCGCCCGCACTTCTTCTGCCACTGCTTCCTTCCTTCGCTTTTTGACCAACTGTGTGATGCGCAACTTGGCCTCGTCTTTCTTTCTTTCCACTGCCGACTTCTCGATCTCTGCAATGTCTGGGGCGCGCCACTACGACGGCCATGCCTCTAGTACATTGAAAATGACACAGTCTGTGGCTATGAAAGGTATCTTTGTCCACTATTTAGTCAAGTCCTTGCGCGCTCTTATATAAATGTTATGCATGTCCACTTTCAATTCTGCAAGACTCTGCAGACTATTGTAAACTATGGGTGACAACTGCGGCTTACGGTTGATCCCCATTCTGAGGTTCATCTCCATGAACACCCAGAAGATTTTACTATCGTGGATCCTCTTAGCATCCTTTGTTGCCCAGAGTGAAGTACATTGCGGCCTCCAGTAAATCCCTGTCAATTATGGGGACTTGACTATCCTCTGGAAATTCCCCAACCATAAGCACTATGGACAACAGAAGCCATGCATAGTGGAATGTTTTTCCCTATTCCTGAGCTTCACGGAAATTTTCTAAAAAATCCTTGCAGAGGAACTCAGACCAGTTAAATTGGACCCCCTCTACACACTGCTCAGCTAGTGCTACAGCGGCGTGGTTACTTCGTTCACACAGCACTTGCACATGACCTTTCCTGCCAGGATTTGGGTCACCACGCGTACTACTTTCTCCTTGATGTTGGAGATGGCATAGCCCCTCTTCTTCTTTTCCATCTTGTACTTTTTCTTCATGGCCTCCACAATGGCCAAGTCACTGCCTTTCCCTTCTGATATGTCCGCGGGGTCCTCTCCTTTACATGGAAGCCGGGAGATGTGGTGAATCAAGTCTGCCGTGATGGGGATGGGCTCCTCCAGCCACAAACAACCATCATGCACCAGGCAGATAAACTATCTGATGACGAAAATGGTTATTGGGGTGTGGTGGAAGTGCGGCACCCAAAGCAAATTTAGTAAACCAACCTTTTCCACTCTACGCAACCACTTTTGTGGCTCTAATTCTGTCCCCCCCAATGCAGTGTTCTGCTTAGGTTTCATGAGGTTCCTTGTCTCAAGGTGAGGGAACTTCTCATGGTTAGCGAGGTCCCAATCTTCAAATTGTAGGCTTAGCACCCACCCCAAGTGCGTACCCTAAAAATAATGTGTTTTGGGACGAGCGGGGTCTGGAGCAAGCTCTTGGTCTCTTCTGGTCCTTGGGCACTTTCGCCTTCCCTTTTCGCGAGGGGACATAGGCAAGAAATTTTTTCGCAGGGTGCGCAAGCTGAGTGTCCTCCTCCATGCCTTCATCCTTGTCCTCTATGATGATAAGATCATCGATATCTTCTTCTTCTTCATCTATCTCTATGGTGACAACTTTCCCCTTCTCCTCTATTGACAACTTGGTGCGCAGCGGGTTCCACAGGGACACACTTATGGGAACCATTGCTTGTTGTCCTTCTTGGGTCTTGGCATCCGCGGTGATTTCAGGATTTCTGCCACAATCCTAGCATCTTCCAGAGCATCTCCGATAGCCAGAGCCTGCACGACCTCTCCGGCGGTCATTTCGGTTATCTCCATAACATCCTCATCTGTTACCATTGTATCGGTCTAGAAATCTAGCACTCGCGAACTCAGGGGCTCAATCAACACTCGACGCACAACAATCAAGGCTCTACTCAATCGCTGAATTTGCAAATGACCAAGTGTTGTTTGTTGGGAAACCCTTTGTATTTTATAGTGCTTTTTGAATTTGAATTGGACCGTTCCCCCCAAATCCAATTCATTAATGCTCCCTTTGCGGCAGATTTTTCCAAATATTTCCCATAAATCGCATCTTAAATGTCTATCATCGGCTCCATTTGGCCTCAAGTCGAGCATCCCATCGTGAATAATGACTTCAATGGTCACTTTCTAGTCAACCCATGCGGTAGTGCAACCCCCTGTGCGCGGTCGCGGACCTTGTGACTCTTTGCTTCTGTGCACAGCTCCAACATCGTGTAGCTCCCGGGCATAATAGTTTATAGTCTCGTGCTCCCTTTCAACTGCCTAGAGCACTAGACTATCCTTCCTTCGGTTAGTCAGGTGGTTGCACCACCTGTGAAAAGTTTCATCCTATCATCCATCATGTTTCTTGGAGAATACCCACCTTTTATTATTATGTTCACCCTAGCACACTTTACCATCTTAGAAATGTGCTACCCTGGTTACTACACTTAGAAATGTGCGGTCCAAGCCAAGGCATCAGACTGATCAATTTGTGGCAATAGGCCTTAAACTTGTCATCGCGATCGTATGCATCCAACCTTTCCACCCTAGTCTTTTTTCCGAGAAAATCTTCCTTTATCTCATCCTCCATCTTTCTAACTTCCATGTCCACCAGAGCACTTTTCTTCCTTAACCGTAGCCTTTCTTCTTCATGTTATTGGACTCTAAGATTTCCCTGTTGGATTTCTGCTTCCAAGGTTTCACAAACCATCATATCTATCAGGGCTATTGTGTGTGCTCTAAATTCCTGAAGTACTATAGGGCTTACTGCTGTTGCTTCATACTCCAACCTTGGCGGTGCCTGCAAGGTTAGGTTTTTTCATGTGGTCCTATAAGCCCAGAGAACTGCTCATACGTGTAGGTTCCAGCCAGTCTTCTTCACCTTGTGGACCTTTTCCAGTGCTTCATGTACTTTGCTAAATGCTTCTGCGTGGATATTCTTCTGCGCACTGTCTTTCTATACTTTTTGGTCCCAACCGTAGAGGTCATTTGTGTCATTGCCTTGCCCGCCCCTGCCTACCGCTCATGTCTCCTACCGTGAGTACTGTGTGCATTCCTACAGGGTTCGCACCATATGCTTGTATCCACCTAGAAAGGTGAGTGTATAGGCCGGTTCATCTATCATACTTATCTTTCAATTGCACCTGAGGCTTCCCAAACCGCATGAGCATCATCCTTCTTCATTCTCGCCAGTCCTTGAAACTTCTTTGTTGCGTACCCCACCATATTGTGGACACTGATGTTCTAGCACTTCTTTTTCAAATTTGTTTAGGAAATCATCTACCTCGCTCAACCCATCATACATAGGTAGATCTCTTATCTTTCTTGCTACGTACCACAATGACCTTGTCATCATGTTACAATTGAGCGTGGTTACCTCGTGTAACCGGTTTTGCCATCGTTCTATCTCTTCTTCGAAATTTGATGTACAGGATCTTTTGTGCTCCCATGAGATTCGGTCGTCCGTAGTTAGATTTATCCAGTGTTGCTTGTGGACACTTATCTTGTAAATATAGTTTAGATCATCGTCGTTATTGTAGTCGCGCACTGGCTCTGTGTAGCACAATCCTTCCGCAGGGTCTAAAGATACCACTACGCATAGTGAATTTTTCTCAAAAATCATCTTGCACTTCTTTAGATTTATCACTCCATTCATGTAAGTGGCCCAATCTATTCACAATAGCGCGGGATAGGGATTGTTGTCATCAAAAATCTATATCACTTCGAAATCTGCTAGCATGCTCACTCCTTCGATATCTACTGTGATTCCCTCCAATCTCCCCATAGGTAGGATCTTTTGCTGGTTCGCCATTCATAGTTGTATAGGAGACCATTGCAACACAGGCCTACCCATTCGTTCCCATGTCTGCTTTGGTAGGACATTCGCGTCAGACCCTAGGTCCAAAATCACTTGGTCCATCTCATATTCCCCGATCTGCGCGGTCAATCTCATCTCCCTTCCTGTTCGCGTCGTGTACTTCCCAAGCTTCTGGACTATGCGCTGTTCTCCTAGAGTGGTCCCAACACATCTAGTTATGAGTTCTTGCAGCCCCTTCACAGCCTTGTTGTCGTGCAACAGCTTCATGCATGTCTCTAAGAACATAGTGAGAATTGATGGGTCCATTTCCAGCTCCAGACTGTCTTTACTTGCTAAAGTGGAGGCATCCACGAAGCTCCTCTTAGCTTCCATGAAAGTCTCCTTAGCGCACTCCAAACGAAATTTTGGTTCCTTTGTTGGGGCTTTACGAACCCAGGTACTTTCTTCAGGCTGCTTGCCTTTGTCATCCCCTGTCGTAATACCACTTTGGAGCATGATATTTACATTAGGGTCTTCCTCGCATGGCTCAAACCTCATCCTTTGCAGGTTCTGAGTCGAGGGAGGCTGGAGTGCTCCTTTATTGCACAACCTCGCTATCAGTGTGGGACAGTCCTCTGTCTCATGATCAAACTGCGTACAATATAAGCATGATGGTCTCGTTGGATTTTTACGATCACGGGCATAATGCCTCGGCCCTCCACAATTGTAACATATCAGCTGTCTGCGACCTCTTCCTGGTCCCATTCCACCTCGGCCTCGTCTGCACCCCTAAAATCAAGTACGCGCCATTCCTGCATTTTGATCGAGGGGCCGTGTTTTGGCCTGAACTCTATAGGTAGGAGTCTGATCCATCATCAGTTCATAACTTCTACAGGTGTGCTCATCATGTCCTACTGACCTATAGAAACTACAGAACAACTATTGGGAATTTTGCGTATACTTCTGTAGTAGATGGTAGTTATCTGTAGCATGTTTTCCTCCTATCTGACAAATGGTGCACCATAATGCAGGCACCGAGCTTGGTCCTACTTGTGCCTCAAGTCTCAATGGCATTGGTCCTCCTCCCGTAAGGTAATTCACGAACACCGGGCAGTGGTCCTTTTCATGCCCCTGGCCCTTGCACTTTATGCACCATACCTCATTGTGCACTTCTGGATGAGCCCTCCAGTCTTGTTTCAAACTCTGCATCTCTAGGCACAAGTTTTTCAACTGCGCATGAATCTGCTAGACTCCCAGGTTAAGATCTTGTATCAGCATCTCGTGCAATCTCATCACGACCTCCAAAGCCTTAGCCTGAGTGGTTAGCCTTTGTTGTGACAGCGTGTTCCGTAGATGTGGTGTTAACGAGGCTACAAACCATTTGTGGTGTTGCCCATCTATTAAGGTCATGTTCGCTTCGCGAATTGTGCACTTCAGTCTTTGATCCAACTCCCATGAGGTTTCGCCTAGTAGAATTGTGATTTCCTTGAATCCAATGATCGACTATGCCTTTGATTTTGGCCTTCTAAATTCCTTGCTTAATGCACTTTGAATATTTGTTATCCCCGCATTCGGATTGTCATTGGAATGCTTAATGTACCAGGTCAGCGCACAATCCTACAGAGCATTGACCAATGTCGCCTTCTTTATATTGTCGCCCATGACACCCTATGCTTTCCATACAACTTTTACCATGAACCAAATTTGGTCTGGATCTTCATTCCCTACTCCCTTAACACTGGTAGATTTATCGCGCTGGCCATACTGCTTCGTGGTGGTGGAGAGGTGGTATGGGAGAAGTTGGGGGTGAAGATGGTGAAATTGGTGGTGGTGTGGGGCTAGTTTCTAGTTCTGTGCCACCTTCGTTTATGTAGATCCTCCCACTCCGCGTAGCCCCAAACATCAATTTATTCGCATAACCTGCTTTTCACATAGTAGCATTTGAATCCAAGTGTTCAAAGATTTAACGTACTTACCTTGCAGTCCCTTGAGGAAGCATCATTCTACCTCGCTATAGCTGACTGAAGTATCTACCACAAATTCAGTGATGAACACTCATATGATTTGATCCACCCAGTGATCGACAGCGCGCGCGATCTTATCTTCCGATGCTTCCAGTCTGCGCACCAATTCTGGAGTCCACACAATAGGTTTGTTGAGTTTAAACCTTCCTTGGCTAACTGCTAGCTTCGCGATCCACTCGTATAACTTAGTAGGGAAGGATGCAAAGAAAATTTCGTGGATCTTCTTATACAAGTAGCAATCTAACCACTCTTCCTTTGACAGTCGTGGATTCCTGTTTTCCTACACTGCAAACTCGTGAATCTTTCTGTCCAACCACTCTTCAATTCCCTTCTTGGCTAGATTCCAGTGATACGACATCAAGCATCTCTATGCAAATCCGGGTCCTGGCAACAGAACCATTTGTTGGCTTGTTGGGGCCTGACCCAGGTTCAGAGTTAATTAGCCAAATAAATCCCGGTACTACTGGCCCTTTTGGCAACAATCCACGGAGCGCGGATTGAGGTCTCACCCGAAGTAGTATGGGAGGGTGCTAGAACCAGGTTTCCACACCCTAGAGATGTCTGATGAGTTTGACTGGTTTTCAATTTTTCCCTACGCGCAGCTTGCTCCACGCACTTTCTCGTTCCTTGCAGCCTGATATACTGCCTTCGTGCAGCCCTACCTAGGGGTTGTGTGTTGCACTCTACATTATTACCCAAAACCTTGCTTATATTCCAATATTAGTTAATTATCTTTGCCTACTTGAGTGCTTTAAGTTATACTTAACAACATAAAACCTTCATACAGGTGCATGTAGTAAATAAAAAATATATTTGCAAATTATATCAATCATGTATTAACCCAAGAATAGATACTTAGAATTATAGAAAAACTTCTCTTTATTGATTCTTTCCACAGTTACAAACTCGACTTGCCCTGCGCACTCAACTGTAGGGGGCCACGCACTCAACTACGGACTACTAGGCCTCTGTGCACATAGTTGCAGAGCCTTCTCCTACTCTACGACCCACAGGCACACTCTACACTTTGACTCCACCACTTAGACTTCTCATGCTCATCTATATCTCTTTCCTTTTTACACTTAGAGCCTTGCTCTATTTATACAATCCCATGGTCCATAGACCATGGGTAGGTATATCTAGCCAACATTACATTACAAAACTAGGGTGGACAATCCTGTGACTCTATCATACTTTCGTGCCCGCAATTCAAGAAGCTTTTACAACAAGATTTGGTCAAAAATTGGGCTTTAAGCCCCAAAACATGCCTTGGGGGGATTCCTGCCCAACAACAATGAATGCAAGAGGAAGGTTGTTAATAACACAGAGGCAAAACAAAGTTGCAAGAACAAGAAAATCCACTGATGGTGAAAGAAACTTTGGAGACTCAGGCTATGAGGTGACGGCGTGACATGAAGATCGCGCAAAGACAGAGAATGGAACAAAGAGGAATTTACATGTGTTGAAGTAGCAACTCAAAGAAGAACATGAAGCTGCACAGACAGACGAATGAGTTGTAGCAGGAATAGGAATAGTAGTAGACACAACATGCACTCACTGATGAAATTGCAACTGTACAAGTCAAAGATCCATCCCAGTAGCTGGCACAGAGCAGACATGGTGAGCAGTGTTGTTGATCGCATGCAAGGGATTTAGCAACATGCATGTCATTATGCACACGCATGCGATCCAACCCATTTAGCACACTCACCAAGGTGAAGACAAGAAGCAAGTCCAACTGGAGCTCAACATGTACTTCGGCAAGCTGATGCACATGACCACCAACACACACTTGAAGATCAACATGGACACTATGCATCAGTGTGTTTCTAGTTCAACCGCACCCAAGAGGACCATGCGCATGTTAGCAGACGAGTTGGATGAAGGAGCCATACCAATGCACCGGAGGCAATAAAGGCAAGAGTTCGCTTCAACAAGATGTCATCATGGGGTCCATGCACACCATCACGGATGACCAAGCTTGGCATCAGCTCACCACCTTTGCCATCACAAGAATATCAAAGATTTGGTCTCACCTCAATGGACCGAGTGTTAGTGATGTCTTGCATGGCTTGCTCAAACCATTTTTGTCTCACATGAGCACATGCGCATTGTAATGTAATGTCATGTCAAGTGGAAGTTCAAGTGTCAATAGTTGGATGTAATATTCATAGAGTATATGAAGAGTCATGAGGGTAGATGAACTGTCACAAAGGAGAATGTCAAGGGTCACCCCACCCTTTGCTATAAATAGAACCTCATAACTCATTGTATAGGCTTTTGGTCAACGAAGCTTCTGATAAGACTATCTTGGAGAAAGCTTGGACAATATTGTAATGCGCCTTGGCTTCTCCACTACACGGAGCTAGTACATCTCTTTGGAGGAGCAGGTGGAAGTGGCTGTAATGTTCCATTATTGGGGCTAGAAGGTTTACAAGGATGTATTGTATGATTAGGACTTATACTTATTTATATAGTAAGAGCCAACATATTTTCATGCATATGTTGTTATTGTAGTTGGACTGATCTGGTTTCTTAGTAATATATGTTGTTTAACTTACATAGTTGTGTATAAATTGCTTCGTATGTGATTATATGAATCTTGTTGCATATTTTTTGTTGGTTTAACCATCAATTTGGATTGTCGACTGATCTGCTTTCCAGCTTGTGATGCATCTTCGCTCATGTGTTCCCTTCTCAGTTGAGTACTGCTACAGGTTTCCAAGGGGCGCACTCATCTCACCCCCCATGTGTTAGAACCTCTCATTCACCTTCCTTGACTCACTGCAATGGTCACACCCTTGCTACTAACAGAGTTATCTTACTTGCCTCTGTGCAACATCACGGTCAAGGTATTACCTTACGACCCACTACTAGGACTCCTACACCAAACGGTATTAAGTCTAATTGAGACTTCTTAGCAGGTAGATCCTCTTGACATGTTGGTAGGTCCAACACCGTCAAAATTTTGGCACTAGAAGGAGGGCTAGATGATAAGATGGGTCCTCACATCCATTTTGAATCTCTATACATCTATCATGACTAACTACTGAGTTGCTCTTCCTGAATGTATGTCTTATGGATACAATTTCATCATCCCGAAAAAGATCTCGAACAACTTGTCTCATAAAACATTTGATGGTGGAGTCTACGTAGCCTTGGTTAGGCATGCGATCAATGATGTAGGCTCATGTGAAAGACATGAATTCTTTGAAGAATACATGAGTTGTGCATTGTTCATCTACACACTTCGAGGGCACCCAATGCACTGATGTGCCACGCTACCCGAAAAATATATTCATTCTCTTGCTCACCTAGTCACAGAGATAGACTATGCTTTCAATCACTTCAACCGTCAAGAACTCAATAAAGAAATTCTGAAATTACGAAAAGCACCCGATGAATCCATCGAACAGTTTTACACACGTTTTTGTAATCTTGCATACCGATTCTCGAAAGATGATATTGATTGGGAATTTGTTGATGGAAGATTTGAGTATCTTCTTCACATATCTGAACCCTGCTCAGCACACTTCAGTGATGGAGTTGTGTAATCATAGGTAGGCATAGTCGTTGTCACAAGTGATTGTCCGCGTTCACCTCATCAAACAGCTCCACCACTGCGGAGTGATGTGGGAGATCATGCACATGCCTCTATTGAACTCTCACACTCTCCCACCCCACCTTCTCTTGATATTTTCACAGATTTGTCTTGCAAGCCTGTTGGTTGTCACGTGGACTCTTTCCTCAACCTCCGAGCTCGCGTTATGTTGATCCTCCGGATTATATTGTCTTGTGTTCTCCAATTTCAGACTCCTCAGCTATTGTGAACGAGGATCAAGCTATCGACAGAGTTGGTGTTATGCAGCCAACCTGCACCATCATTCATGATGAGTGTGTGTGGGAATCTAAAGAAGAGCCCATGGAGAAGGATGACTCCCTTCCAGCCGCGCCTCATCCACTTCATCCTAATATCCCTTGTGATTCTGCCACTACTGATTTCCCCTGTGAAAACACATTTATGGATGTTTCTACTTCTAATCATTCACAGGAACCTCAAATGTCAGTCTGTCATTACAGTGCAGAGAGGACACATATTCCTTAGAAAATAAATTCAATCTTTCATTTATCTTTCTTGAAAACACAAAGGGTGAACATCTTTTCTTCCCATCTACCCCTCTGCCCAATTCATCAAATCATGAGGATGTCGACGAACATCCTGAATTTTCTGGTATTGGTTGTCATGATCTATTCACTTCCTCATCCGATCACGATGTTGATTCAACCATTGTTAATCTATCAAAGACACTGGTCTACGATGATCTATCTATCAATGAGGTCGAAACCCCCTATGTTGTCGAGGCAATTTAGCCTAAGCTAATGGTTATGTCAGGCCATCACTATCTTGACGTTGGTTTCACTTCTGGTCAGGAAATTGTTGAAACACTCAAGGCTCCTCATTACTCTCTGCTTTGCATAGAAGATCAACCAAACACCCAGATGTCACTTCCTCCACTCGAACTACACGATCCCATCGCTCATGCGTTGGAAGAATTTCACACAGCAAGAACACATGAACAACACAAGTGGTATATATTTCTCACATTTTCTTGCATGTCATAGTCAAGATAATGCATACACTCGACATCTGCACAAAGTGTAGCACAACATCATGGCAACACCACAAAATGCACGTCATGCACTCTCACTCATCTTTGTTCTGTGGTTGCTTGTAATCTCTGAGTGTGTTTGTCTTAACTGTTACATCTTTCTTGTTTGTTGGTTCATGCAACTGTCTTGTTTGCGAACCATGCCTTCACCTACATGGGTCAACTAATGAGCCCATGGCTGCATTGGAAGTATCACTTCACGTGAGACGACCCATGCACCGTTAGCTTAGGAATAGGAGTAGTGTTTTCTTTCAGTCAGTTTTCTTGCATGCTTGTTTGCTTACTTGGTTCATTTGTTTGTTTGTTTGACTTCTTTCTTGTTTTCTTACTCACTTTGCTTTCACTTTTGCTTTTGCTTTTGCTTTTATTTGTTGATTGTTAGTTCGCTCGTTTCGTACCTATAGTTCTCTTGTTTCATTCGTAGGTTAGTTTCGCGTGAAACCATTATGACTCTTAAAACGAATTGGGTGAAGTGCAAGAGGGCTTGTACAACTATCACTACATGGTTATCTGTCATCTTGCCTCTGTATGAAGAACTTGTTACTTTCAGTCCAGGATACATCGAAGGAAAATACATACTGTTCAAAGTGAACCTTGGTGAAAACACATCACTTGTGTTCTAACTAGTTTCACCTACTCTAGTCAGTTGTTTTTGGGTTAACCCTTGTCAACTCAATCAAATAGAGTAAGGTGAGCGGGAAAACCTTAACAGGAGCATCAAAGGTATAATAAACTACTTCTCTGCTATAACAACCTCTTCTACTCTCAATAATTTGGGATCCCTCTTCCGCCTCTGAAATAAATAAGTGTTATGCATATTTACAAAATGAAAAAAGTGAAAAATGTGTGAAAAAATGAAAAATGAATAAGGTGAAAGAAGAGAAAGGTTTTCTGCACAGAGACATGATACAATTAAATCCGTCAGGGTATTGACCAAGCTCGCTGGCAGCGGAGCCATGCTTGTATTCCTATGTGACTCTGGCGGGGTACTGCCGAGGCCTGCTGGTAGTGGAGCAACACCAGAGATGAAACTAAGACTCTGACGACTATACTTCTTGTGCACCAATATACCCATCAACCCCAATCGAAACAACTATGTTTCCTTGTCTTGGAATGTGTGTCAATCGGTCAAGAGCTTGGCAGATGCTACATCTTGCAATCAAGCTAGTGTGGAAACCAAGAGGAGCTGAGAATTGAATAATACTTCCAGAGGTGTTAGACTTGATTTTCATGAACAAGGTCCATTCAAAGAGCTAGAGTTCTACTAGTGTGTCGCCAAGTGTTATAGTGGCTATAACCACCCTCCAAAATTTTTCCTTAACTTCGTTTTGGAGCCTCCCTTCCAACCTTCAAAGTAGCTTGTCTTGCTTCATCAGATTCACAAGTTTCAGTGTTTTTCTTGCACAAAGGCAACCTATCGATCACAGCTTGATGCATTCCCCTCATAGGTTGTTCACCTGAACTTGGTCCAATTGTAGGCTAAGAAGCTTCCCCAAGAAAATTGCGCATTTTTGGAGGGCAGCCAATCTTCCATCCATAAATTGTGCAATCCTTTCTGGTAGCATGTTGGGCTCTAAGATTGCGCAATTCTGCCAATCAACACTCCCAGTAGGAATTGTGCAATTTTCCCTAGCAGGGCTGCCTAGCCCAGAATTTGTGTAAATCTGGGTAGCAGTCAGCTGCTCTGCCCAGAAATTGTGCAAATATCCTAGACATCCAGCCCAACTCCCAACCAGAAATGCACATTTTCTCCCAGCAGTCGAGCAGTCTCTTGCATGTGGAACTGAGTTGACCGGTTCCCTCTCAGACCGATCAAAACTGACTTGCATGCATGGATTTCTTCTCCCAAGGTAGCATGCAAAGGTATCCCTTGTTTCAGGGATCTTTTTCTAGCAGTTGGATGTTACATGCAAGGATCATTTCAGAAACCTCCCACCAAGTGTCGCTTTCCCAAGATTTGTGGTATGCACATCACAACCTCGATGTTATCAAAATTCATCAACTAAACGCTGCAGAGCTCGTTCCTCACATCAACCTTGCAGCTCTAACATCCCACATCACATCTAGGAGTTTTCGGCACATTCAACTCAATTGTTTTTGGGGTAAGCTCGCTTCCCATGCCTTGTGTTGCATTTATGTCACTTTTGTGTTTTTTCTTGTGTGAGTACTATTTGCTTGATTTCAGTGAGCACTTTCTATCATTTACATGTATATTAGCTTGTCCTAGCACTGTTTCATTTTTCATTGCTATCTCATTGCTATCACATGCATGAAACTGTTTTTCATGAATGGTCGTTGACTCAATGACTCGCCTCACCCACATGCATGTTGTTTCGTTTTCTGAATCCATAATTCACCATTTGCATGCATGATCATTCACTTATGCTTACACTCATTATCACCATGCATTTGCACTCACATTCACTTTCAGTTTCTCGTCGACGAGTCTAGGCAACCTTGGCCCAGACTCTGCCTCACCAAGAACCTCACCAAGACAACATTGTGCAATCCTGAGAGGGAACGATTTTCCTTCCTCTAAGGAAATGTGCATTTATTCCTAGTGACTGTCCCCCAAGACTATTTTGATCATTTCTAAGGGACAGTGACTATTTGTCCATAAAATTGCGCAATGCAGTCACTGAGCCTGCAGCCATTGCCAACTGAGACTGTGCATTGTGCAATTCTAGTAGTCAACAGCTAGACTGGACTGTGCATTGCACAATTCTAGCATTCATTCAGTTTCCCAACAGACTAGACTATGCCTTGCGTAATCTTGGCACTCAGTCTCCAAACCTCCTGGCCGAAATTGCGCAACCTTCATAATTAGTCACACAGGTATGTTGCAAGTCATTTCTCAAGTTCAGTTTGGTTTTTGACTGACAGATTGCTTGCCATGAGTGTTTCCATGTCTCTAGGTATTGCAGGTTTTCATCTGCCTCTCAACAGTGTAGGTACAATGGTTTCCAAGAGGTTAGAGTCGAAGACACCGCTCAAAGCACACCTGGAGATGCAGCCAATAAAATGTCTATGAGCTTGCCTACTCAAGAAGACATCAAGTTGTTCATAGATAAGAACATCAAGATTTCATAATGAGCAGCATCATGAACAGCAGCTGAAGGCAGCATACCGAATGCAGTGAACATAGCAAATGCAATAAATGCAAGAGGAAGGTTGTTAACAACATAGAGGCGGAACAAAGTTGCAAGAACAAGCAAATCCACTGATGATGAAAGCAACTTTGGAGACTCAGGCTATGAGGTGACGGAGCGACATGAAGATCATGTGAAGACAGAGAATGGAACAAAGAAGAAGTTGCATGTGCTGAAGCAACAACTCAAGGAAGAACATGAAGCTGCACAAACAGACGAATGAGTTGCAGCAGGAACAGGAAGAGCAGTGGGCACAACATGCACTCACTGATGAAACTTCGCCTATACAAGTCAAAGATCCATGCCAGTAGTTGGCACGGAGCAGACATGATGAGCAATGTTGTTGATAGCATGCAACGGATACAACAGCATGCATGTCATTGTGTGCACACATGCAATCCAACCCATTTAGCACACTCACCAAGGTGAAGAGAAGAAGCAAGTCCAACTGGAGCTGAGCATATAATTTGGTAAGTTGATGCACATGACCACCAACACACACTTGAAGATCAACATGGACACTATGCATCAATGTGTTTCCAGTTCAATTGCACCTAAGAAAACCATGTGCATGTTAGCAGAAGAGTTGGATGAAGGAGCCATACTAATGCACCGAAGGCAAGAGTTCGCTTCAACAAGATGTCGCCATGGGGTGCATGCAAACCATCATGGACGACCAAGCTTGGCATCAGATCATCACCTTCATCATCACAAGCATATCAAAGAGTTGGTCTCACCTCAATTAACCGAGTGTCAGTGATGTCTTGCATGGCTTGCTCAAACCATTTTTGCCTCACATGAGCACATGTGCATTGTAATGTGACGTCATGTCTAGTGGAAGTTCAAGTGTCAATAGTTGGATGTAACAATCATAGAGTAGATGAAGAGTCATGAGGGTAGATGAACTATCAAAAAGGGGAATGTCAAGGGTCACCCTACCCTTTCCTATATAGAACCTCATAACTCATTGTATAGGCTTTTTGTCAACCTAGATTCTAATAAGACTATCTTGGAGAAAGCTTGGATAGTATTGTAACGCGCCTTGGATTCTTCACTACATGGAGCTATTACATATCTTTGGAGGAGCAGGCAGATGTGGTTGTAATGTTCCACTGTTGGGGCTAGCAGGTTTACATGGATGTATTGTATGATTGGGACTTACACTTATTTATATAATAAGAGCCATCACATTTTCATGCATATGTTTTTATTGTAGTTGGACTGATCCAGTTGCTTAGAAATATATATTGTTTAACTTACGTAGTTGTGTATGAACTGATTCGTATGCGATTATATGTATCTTGTTGTAGATGTGTTGTTGGTTTAACCATCACTTTGGATTTTCAACTGATCTTCTTTCTAGCTTGTGATGCATCTTTGCTCGTGTGTTCCCTTCTCAGCTAAGTACTACTACAGGTTTCCAAGGGGCGCACTCATCTCAACCCCCATGTGTTAGAACCTCTCATTCACCTTCCTTGACTCACTGCAGTGGTCACACCCTTGCTACTGACAGATTTATCTTACTTGCCTCTGTGCGACATCACGGTCAAGGCATTACCTTACTACCCACTACTGGGACTCCTACACCAAATGGTCTGAAGTATAATTGGGAATTCTTACCAAGGAGATCCCCTTGACATGTTGACAGGTCCAGCATCGTAAACAATATCATAAACTCACCGCACACAATACCCTTCCCTAGATTGAAACAATTTTGATATGGCATATATTTTGTGTGTTCAACCAAGTAGAAGAAAATGAGGTACTATATGTATAACCGGGTCAAAAAGGGGGAGTCAAGACAATATAATTGGTGAATATTTAATTCTTGAAGAGCTTACCCTCTAACTAAAAATATATTCCTAGACAGAGAAGCTGAAGCTTGCCCTTTGTGTTGCCAAGTTTTGTCACTTTTACAACACACTCCAAAATATCTCACTACATTCAAATTTTGGAGCCTACTTCACCATTTTATCTAGTGCCTCTAGGTCATCAAGTGTTGTTTCATGTAATTATATATGTTTCAAGTGTTCTTGAGTGTTCTCAAGTGTCGTTGCATTGATTAGCACATCTTTAGTGCATATCATGGTCTAAAAAACTTTGGTTGTTGTAAAGCAACACTTTTGGGTCGTAGTCGCACACACTTGATCCACTATACTTGGGGAATGTATGTAAAGTAGCATTTTGATGTATAATTATCCTTGTTCAATAGTTTCTAAGTTTTATCAATGAGTTGGTATGTGTCGTACATGGTTTTATGTTTGAACTCATCATGTTTGCCCCTTTCTATATGTTCCAAAATTAGACAAATTTTGGTTGCAAAGTGAACCCATCAAGGAAAGGAGTGCATGAGCACACTCTTAAGCCTTGATCACGAACCATTTGTCATTTGGAAGTGCGCCTTATGCCCTCCAAGAGTGCATAGCACACTCCTTAATCCCTTTTCCCTTCCTTGTTCCAAACTACACCCTTGAGAGACCAATTCTTCCTTTGAGCGCACTCCTTCGACCCGAAGGAATGCACCCTCCTTGAGCGCATGAGAACACCCTGAAGACCTAAAGCTCATGTCCTTCAGCCTTCAAAAATGTGCCCTGCACCCTCCTTGGCCTTTTGAGTGCATGACCACACTCTAAAGCCCTGAAGCTTCATCTTTCGTCCTTCGACAATGTGCCATGCACCCTCCTCTACCTTCGTGAGTGCATGGACGCACCCTAAAGCCCTAATTCCTTTCCCTTAAGATTTTAGCTCTATGCCATGTGACCTCCTTGTCTCCCTTGAGCACACAGTGCACCTGGGAAGCCCGAAGTCGTCTACTTTGTCCTTCATACTTGCACCATGTGCCCTACCCTAATTTCATATTTCTCTTGAGCGCATGAGTGCATCTTGAAGCCTTGGAGCTTCGTCCCTTTAGCCTTTTGAAGTGTGCCCATGCACCCAGAATCTCTCCTTGATACTTCTGAATGCACTGTTAAGTCATGAAAAAAAAATATGCATGAAACATGGTAGAATAGGAGATTTTCAAGTTGATGGTTGCTTGTTATTAGTGGCTACAGTTACAGGTATCTCAGGAACAACATGGAAAGCATGAATGAAGAATACCAGGAAAAGAAGGTAGACAAAGGAAGCTTTGAAGAACAAGGAACACATTGAATTCTTGATTATCGAAGCACCCAAAAAACTCCACAAAATAAAAGACCCTTTTTAGGGTGAAGACATCAACACTCGGAAGTTGCATTCAAAATGAAGACACAAGTGGAAACCATGTCACCACTGAAGAAATTCCATGTCATTAGTCACTATTAGTTCCAACCATCAAGGATAATGACTTGTCACATCTTCATCACATGGTGATGTGGATGTTATGATGTAATGATGTAATCATTCTGAATACAAATAAGTGGAATTCCAAGAGTCATATATGGACAAAAGATCCATGGAAGTCCAAAATACATGCAATACCAAACGTCACATGTAATTCGAAAAGTCATTTGGAATTCCAAAGGTTGTAGAAGCCCAAAGGTCATTAGTAATTGGAAATTCAAGAGTCATGATGATGTGAAAGGTCATGCCTCAAGCTATAAAAGGATCCTCATTACTCATACAAATGAATTTTAACCTTGGTTTCTCCCACAAGGCATTAAAGAGATAGAGTTAGTACTTTTGGGGAGCAAGTAGTGGCTCTAACGCACCACTATTGGAGCTAGTGATGTTCATTATACTTATGTATCTTAGAAATTTTTCTTAATACTTGAAGCCTTTCACCCAACACATTTTCACACATGGATTATGGATTTTTCTAAGACTACTATTTGAATTTTTATCATTCATGCTTGCTTTCACATGAACTAAAGTAATTGAACTATTTTGGTGACTTTGGTGCTTAACTTGTTGGATATGTGTTGTAGTGATTGTAACAATCGTCACATCTATGTGAAACATTTCACTTGATGTTAGATGAGCCTTTCTCATTCATGTGTGTCTCCATTAGGGTAGTACTACTACTTCTCTCTTATAGGCTCACCTTATTTCCCCTCTGAAGTGAAAGAACCTTGATACATATGTAATCGGACATTCACAAGGGACACTCTCTTGTTCATTCAAAAGCGCATGTGCACTTCTCCCTCATGATAACAGATGAAGCCAAGGCATATCTTTAAGTAAATGATGGTTGGGTTGTATTCTGATGGGACTCCTACACCAAATAGTGTGAGGTCTAATTGAGATCCCATATTAGGGAGATCCCCTATATGTTGGTGGTATCCAACGTCGTCAACACGAACCTATTCAACTAATTTTTAAGTATGTTAATATATTAAATCCTACTATACAAAATCAAATTAGTTGGAAAATTTTTTCTTGATTAGAAGCACCATATCATTTAACATTTTAAGCATGTAACTAAAATTACCATAAAACAATAGTAAGAAGAACTTTCTTCAAGGAAGAACTTATCATAACTACAAAGAATTTCACAATTCCAAATAAAAAGTGGAAGAAATGTGGGGTGAGAAGGGCATTTAAATTGTTGATAAGGAAACAAAAAGAAATAAGAGATGGATTTTTTAGTGGATTTAGAGAACAAGCAAGATGTTTCAAGGACTTACCAACAATGAATGTACATTGTTATCATTTGTGCTGAAGAGGGGTACAAATGATTTGAGTGTTATTTTGGGAGAATGTACATGCAAATTTTAGCAAAACAATCAAGTAGGGCACAAGGATGGGTAAGAGGATTTAAAGAATTATATGTTTCTACAAGGAACCTTTTTTATGCATGTGAAATGATGTATATCCAATGTATTTTATGTTTTCACTTATTTTTATCAAATCTTGGAAAAGTTTAAAATAAAGAACTCCTCCTTTTTATTTTTGAACCATATTTTTACAATATAATTCATGATTGCATGTTGAGAAACAACTAGATGAATTTAATCAACATTAGATTGCCACAGTATAAGACAATTAACATTGTAAACATTTCTAGCATATCATCAATACATGCATGTGCTAATTTATCTCTTTTGCATTTATTATTTATGCATTTAATATTGATTAATCACATGAGCCTTCCATGGAGAATTATAGTTATAAGCAATAATACACTGCTTTTTGTGCAAGCATGAATCTACACTACACTTTCTATGTCTTTAAAAAACTTGTTCTTTTTTAAAAATTCTCATAACTTTCATGTGAGAATCGAAAGAAGAAACGTGTGAGGTTTTCAAAGGTAGGGATAACAATTTAGGATTCAAGTAACCATTAAATTTTATATATGATGATGAATGTTACAAAAATGTAATGTTGTTATATATCTCTAACAAAGAATGTCTTCTCAATTCACGTACATTGGAAGCAGGGATATTCTTGTTCCTTCTAGATCTTAACACATTTTCTCTCTTTTAACTCCTACAAGGATATCAAACATTAATCAAACTAATGTTTATAGGTTTTGGAGAACCTATGTGACAACCATTTTTTCTAATCCCTCTTGTAAATAGATTGCCATGAATTGTGATTTGTGTAAATAATTTATGGAAAGTATGTTCCAGTGGTTTTCTTTGATTAAATCACATCCTTAGTTTCTGTGGGTTATCCTAAACCATTACAATTCAAAGGCAGCTCATAATTTGCATGAATTCAAGTGGTTTCAGAAAATTCCAATAAACCATGGTTTCAAGTAGTTTTCCATAATTTGCATGATTTTAAGTTGTTTTCAATAATTTGCATGGTTTCAAGTCGTTTTCTTTATTTGTTGTTACATCTCATTTTTTAACTACATGGTATTACTTTCAATGCTTATTTTATCTTAGTTTTATTTTTTCATTCTCTATTTGTTTCTCGTTTTCAATCATATTTCCTAATGCATATAATATAGAGCAAGTAATATGAGAAGTGAGACAATTTGAATTACTTGTATTTGCATGAATTTCTTGAATTGCGTGATCTTCTTTTTCTCTCAATTTTTAACATCTTTCTCTCATCCTTTCTCTAGTTTTTTCTCATATTTCCTCTATGGATGGAAATTTCTTTCCTTTTCTAGATCCAAATATCTAATTTCCCATGTTTGTTGTGAATCCTTGTGTAATTTTCACGCTCTGATATTTCTCTATGAATGAATGTTTGTTGTTTTTTTCTACAATTGAATTTAGAGACTAAATTATTTGTTGACAGCAAAGGCTTGGTCAAGCCCATGAGCCATAGCATTTTCCATTAGTAACATTAGTAAAAGTTGGTAGGAGGTTGGAGGTGCTTAGGATTTTAATGGTTTGATCGATTCGTTGGTTAACCACATATAGGGCTCGATCGAGGGTTTCTTTAACGCTCGATCAAGAAATTTGAATTTTGAATCTAAGCACTCGATCGAGTTCCCAAGGTCCTAAAAATCATAGTTTCAGGACCCCTTATGCATATTTCTCTGCAACCCCATATTGCACTTGTTTTCGCACAGATTGTCACGAAAACGCTCAGACCAGGGGCTGTCACCCTGATTCCCGATCTCTCCATTTAAGCTGTCTCCCGAGGCTAAGGGGGGTAGACCCTATGGGATGAAATAAGACCAACTGTGGACCAGTTGGGTTGGGAGACACAATAAGGCAAATTAGCACTTGATTGATTTAGGAATTTATGTACCAGTGCCTTATGGAGTTAATGATTAAATAATTGTTTATCAAATGCTGCAAAAATATGAACTTTGTAATTCCACCATTAACAATTATTTATCATCAAATAGCCTAAGCAATGCAAAATATTCAGTAAATTCACATTGCTTTAACGATAATCCAGCAGTTAAACTTCAAGACAAATTAAATGCTTTAAATGATCATAAAATTTAAATACTGACCAGTTACCACTTTCACATAGCTAACTTCAAATAAACATTAAGTGCATTTAACTATGGAAAAGTGGAACAAAAAACACCAAAAGAAATAAATTTTTTTACTTTAAGCTTTTCAATTTTTTTTTTTTATTTTTTTTTCTAATTTTTATATTTTTGCATAAAAGAGAACTAAACTAAGCAAAAAAACTAAAGTAAATAAAACTTAAGATTATTAAAATCTAATTCTAAAATCAAAGTCCTAAACTAAACTAAAACTTTAATATTAACTAAAAATTTAATTCTAAAACTAGATAAAAGAAAACTAAAAAAAACTCTTTATGCATTTTTTTCAATTTTTTCAATTTTTATGATTTTTTTATTTTAATACTAAACTAAAATAAATCCTAAAAGAACTTTTCTATTATTTTAAGCAATTTATGATTTTTTTTTTTAAATCAAAATGAAACAAAACTAAATTTAAATACATCGAAAAAAACTAGAACTTAAACTAAATAAAATCAAAAGTAAATAAATAAAAGTCTAATTTTAAAACTAAAAAATAACCAAACCCTGAACTATCAATAAATAAAATGAATCTAAATTAAAAAATCAAAATCTGATCTAGTTCTAAAGCTTAAATACATAACCATCAAAATCAAATTTTTTAATTATTTGAAGTTCTAAAGTCAAAAAATTAAAAAATTGTTTATCAAATGCTGCAAAAATATGAACTTTGTAATTCCACCATTTACAATCATTTATCATCAAATAACCTAAGCAATGCAAGATATTCATTAAATTCACAACGCTTTAACGATAAACTTCAAGAAAAATTAAATGCTTTAAATGATCATAAACTTAAATGCTGACCAGTTACCACTTTCACATAGCTAACTTCAAATAAACATTAAGTGCATTTAACTATTGGAAAAGCGGAACAAAAGACACCAAAAGAAATGAATTTTTTTACTTTAAGCTTTTCAAATTTTTATTTTTTTAATTTTTTTATATTTTTATATTTTTGCATAAAATAGAACTAAACTAAGCAAAAAAAAACTAAAGTAAATAAAACTTAAGATTATTAAAACTTCATTCTAAAATCAAAGTCCTAAACTAAACTAAAACTTTAATCTTAACTAAAAATTTAATTCTAAAACTAAATAAAAGAAAACTAAAAAAAGCTCTTTATGCATTTTTTTCAATTTTTTTAATTTTTATGATTTTTTTATTTTAATACTAAACTAAACTAAATCCTAAAAGAACTTTTTTATTTTTTTAAGCCATTTATGATTTATTTTTATTTTTATTATTATTTTATCTTTCCTGTGCTTAATGTTATATGATGATTTTTGGATGGACGCTACTTATGTTTTGTTGTGTGTTGTATGGATGTAGATTTTGGATTCTCACATTCCTACAGTGCAGCAACGTGTCCCCAAGTAGAGCCAAATGTTGACCGTTACGTGTCAACTACCCATAGCAGTACACCTCCTTTTTCACAAAAGGGACAACAATGGATCGACGTGTCTATGCCATTCGATTGTCATCATCAGCCCGATCATGTTATATTGTAAACCCAGTCTGCATGTGTAAATCATAAATAATATTAGCAGATCTGAGTCATGTATGTAAATTGCCTAGGCAAACCTAATTTTCTAGTGATAATCTACGTTCCAAAAGGTTTTTTGTCTCACCGACCCATGATCGGCAAAGTTTTCCTTCAGCCTAAACCCAAAGCCGGAATGGATTTTGTCATTAAAATCTTAGGGGAATCCTAGTGTGCTTCGAGTCTATGTAAAAGTAATTTGGAAATAACTCTAACTATTTGGTTAGGTTATTACAAATTGTTTGATCTACTAGATTATAGTTGTATCGCAGAACTGAGTGGTCTATGTCAAATGGGTTTTCCCCTTGAAATGTAAAATTTTAAAAGTCGTGATGTAAAGTGTCTTGAGGGTTAGAAAATATTTTAATCCCCTCATAAGTCTTAGGTCCTAGGTGATTTTTCCAAAGGGCTAAGTTCGAGGATCCAAAAATTAAAAAAATAAAAAATAACTAAAAAATTAAAATATTAAATTAAATTAAAATAAATAAAATAAAAATAAATGAATAAAAATTGAAAAATAAAATAAAATAATAATAAGACAAAGTTTTGAGGAAATAAATGCAGGGTTTTATTTTTTTTAATATATTAAAATGCATTTAAAATTTCGACGGATGAGATTGAAAGGGATTTTGATCCTCATCGATGGTCGAAATTAGTTTGACATGGATCACTCGAACTAGCCATTGGGAATTTTTCCTTTAAATAGGGTGTTAGGGGTCATTTGAGAGGAGATTCTAAAGAAAGCTCTCTTGTAGTCATTTTTTTTTGTGCAATAAAGAAAGACTTTGGGGTTGAAATCTTGTTGGTGTTACTCTTCTGGAAATGCTGTAAGATGATTTATTTTTCTGCATAATTTTATTTTCAGCCATTGATAATAGCTTGATGAAGATTGATTTAAGCACAGGTATCTTGTCTGATCTCTAAGGTTTGAATGATAGTTTAGATTCTGAAATATAATGGAAGGTATCTCCATTTGATCTGGATTTCACTATTGTTTTCTTCCTCTATGTTAATGGTTGATTTTAAGCTGTGCAAGAAATCCCTTTTTTAGATTACCGAGCATTCGGGGAAGTTCTCGGCTGAACCAGCCAACTCCCGAATTGCATTTTCTGAAAGAGCCTAGCCAATTTTTATCTCGGGCTTATCATTTGAAAAAAAAAATATGAATGCATGAAGGGTTTTCTGAAGCATCTCATTTTAAATTTAAAATTCTGAAAATATTACTGTGGATTATTGACAAATCTAGCTCCTTAAGAGTTGAAAAACTATAAATTTTGTAAATTTTTAGCTGGTTTTAGGGTTTAGTTTTGTTTCTTGCACATTTTACTTCTGGGTGTTCTGTTTTTGCCATTGCAGGTTGCAGGTATAGATCTTAAAAAAATTTCGGGGTTTTCATTAGACAAATATAAATGCAAGGAAATTTAAAATTTACTGGAGAATTTGCAGGGTTTTCCTAAAGAAATTCGAGGTTTTCAAATCCATCTTTCTGCTGGGGTTTCACTGATAAATCCGAAGTATAAGTGAGAAATTTGTTTTCTGGAATTTGGGATATTTTTCTAAGGGTTTCAAAATTGTTTTATCATTCTGGCAAGCTTCAGAATTTTTCTTTGTTGTTGTGGTCACCCTCAATCGCTGCCAACTCCACGCCATCTCCCTGCAAAACACATCAAAAAAAAAACTCACACAACTTACTCCATTTATCTCTATGCTGCCCCTCTGCCTTTCATTTCACCTCACGGTGCTGCAATCTTCATTCCCATCGCTCACCTGCCTTCACTCCTTATGCTTCTCCAAAACCTACAAAAGTCTCTGCGTCCTCTCATCCTTTACGCTCCCTGCCAAGCTGCTCCTTTCACGCTTCCCGTTGCTATCTCCTTCATTATCAATAAAGCCCTCAGTTCTGCCTTTCGACCTGCCTGCGTTTTTCCTTTCCTATGCAAATTTCAGCTCCATCTCACCTTCGATTTAGTCTCTTCTTCAGTGCAGAAAACCACTCCCTGCTCCCACGCTGGCTATTCATCCTTCATTGCCCCTGCATGCCTTTTCCTCTCCACGTCCACACAGCTGCATAACCCTCAGCAAATTACCATGCAACTGTATTGAGCTTGCCTCCTCACCCTTATCTACGTGCTTCCGTGGCTACATTGAATCCTGTGCATCCAACCTCATACCTTTGCCAGCGCGCTGCCAACCCTTTTGTAGTCACCTCCCCATCGTTGATTTCTCCATTACGCTCCCCATCAAAGCATCCGTCCTGCAAAACAACAAACACACATCGCTGATTTTTTTTTTTTTTCGTATGTTTATACTTAATTCAGTTTCCTTTTCTTTTTTCATTAGTTAGGGTAACGTATATTTTTATATAGTTTTGTTTTAGTTTTAAATTTATTTCAATTTTGTTTTATTTAAAATTTGAACTTAGAACTTCAAAAAATTAAAAAAATCGATTTTCATGGTTAAGTATTTAAGCTTTAGAACTAGATCAGATTTTGATTTTTTAAGTTAGATTCATTTTATTTATTGATAGTTCAGGGTTTGATTATTTTTTAGTTTTAAAATTAGACTTTTAGCTATTTACTTTTGATTTTATTTAACTTAAGTTCTAGTTTTTTTTTCGATATATTTAAGTTTAGTTTTGTTTCATTTTGATTTTAAAAAATAATAATAATAATAATAAATAGCTTAAAAAAATAAAAATGTTCCTTTAGGATTTAGTTTAGTTTAGTATTAAAATAAAAAAATCATAAAAATAAAAAAATTGAAAAAAATGCATAGAGAGTTTTTTTAGTTTTATTTTATTTAGTTTTATAATTAAATTTTTAGTTAAGATTAATGTTTTAGTTTAGTTTAGGACTTTGATTTTAGAATTAGATTTTAATAATCTTAAGTTTTATTTACTTTAGTTTTTTTTGCTTAGTTTAGTTCTGTTTTATGCCAAAAAAAAAAATGAAAAGCTTAAAGTAAAAAAATTCATTTCTTTTGGTGTCTTTTGCTCCACTTTTCCATAGTTAAATGCACTTAATGTTTATTTGAAGTTAGCTATGTGAAAGTGGTAACTAGTATGCGTTTAAATTTTATGATCATTTAAAGCATTTAATTTTTCTTGAAGTTTAATTGTTGGATCATCGTTAAAGCATTGTGAATTTACTGAATATCTTGCATTGCTTAGGTTATTTGATGATAAATGATTGTTAATGGTGGAATTACAAAGAACATATTTTTGCAGCATTTGATAAACAATTATTTAAT
Organism: Pinus tabuliformis; assembly: GCA_031772625.1. NCBI lineage: Eukaryota > Viridiplantae > Streptophyta > Pinopsida > Pinales > Pinaceae > Pinus > Pinus tabuliformis. The sequence continues at coordinate 850,765,332 of CM062820.1, read as the reverse complement.
CATTAACTTCATAAGGCACTGGTACATAAATTCCTATAACAGTCAAGTGGTAATTTGCCTTATTGTGTCTCCCAACCCAATTGATCCACAGTTGGTCTTATTTCATCCCATAGGGTCTACCCTCCTTAGCCTCGGGAGACGGCTTAAATGGAGAGATCGGGGATCAGGGTGACAGCCCCCGGTCTGAGCATTGTCGTGACAATCTGTGCGACAACAGCACCCTAGCGGATTTAGGGAAAAAAATTTCCTTAGTTGGCGGTGTCGATCATGTTGGATTTGTAAAAGAATCCTATATCCAATAGCATATGAATTTGACACTTTCAACTTCATATGATATTTTCGTCTAATTTCTTTTAAACATAATGTTTTTGGGCAGTTTCAAAGGGGATGACTAAAAAGTCAATAACATAAAATATACATTATGAAAATTTTCAAAAAATACCACTATCTCTGTTTACATGTCCTCTTGAAAAGGGTGCTCTTGATTTTTTCAAATTATTTAAAGAGTTGAAAAATATCTTACACGAACACGTGTCTCCAAAATGCAATTGAAATATACTTCGTCAACTTTAAAATATAATAAAAATATATAATTTTGCATTAAAAATAAAACTAATATGAAAAACTTAGTTCTCTGTATGTATGTATGTATGTATATATATATATATATATATATATATACACTAAGTTATGCTAAGTGAACACACCCATCGCCCATACATAGTTAAATTTTGCGTGCACCAACCATAACAAGACATTTGATATTTATCATTTCAAACTAGACTACCCAATCTAGATTTATAAAATCACCCTAATGGCCCTCTCTCACCCAAAATGAAAATTATTGTGTATATTATTTTTGATGTTTTAAATTTGGTTTATTATTTTGTGGTTTATTTTTCATGACATTATAATTTTGTATTATTTAAAGTGCAATCTAATATGTGTAAATTCTTAGTATTTTGAACTGTTTTTAAATATAAATAATTATTAAATTTTAAATAAAATTGACCAAAAAATTATATTTTAAAAACCACAACATTAAATTTAAGTGACTTTAAATTTAAAATTGTAAAATTTAATAAAATATTAAAATAATAATGAAAATAATATATTTTTAAAGGTATTTTTAAAAATTAAATTGATATATAAAACTATAAATAAGAGACTAATTAAAAAATATAATTTAATTGTTCATATATATATATATATATTTATTTATTTTGGAATCTATGACTTTTAACATTTTATGAAGGAAATATAAAAGAAAAAAACACAATTTTAAGCATTAAATATTTTATAATCAAATGTTTATTAATTATATTTAAAATAGTCGTAGTCTAATGAGATTGTTTTTTTGCCTTGAAAGTTATGGAAATTCCGGCCATATTTTGAAAAAATCCAGCAAAGATTTTTGTAAATCCAAGTAAAAACTACCTAATTTCAAGATTTTAGGGACCCTAAAAGTTTTTGATGGTGCTGAATCCATTTCGAGTATTAAAAACATGATTTAAACACTGCCTCTACAAGATTTATTGAAATTTTTTTGCCCAGATTCTGGCCACTTTTGACCGTCCGGGCAATTCCTTTGCCTCCGTAGATGACTCCTTTAAAATACCAATTTATATTCTTGTATAACTACCATATGATGAATCTGACACTAAGGTGATTGCATGATAGATTTTTTAATGTGGAACAATGACATAGCTCATGGGTCTTTGCTTATGGCGATTGTTTTTTAATTTAGAACAAAACTATGGGAAAATTTCCCACTACTCATTGTACAATTATGACGATAAAACCACATAATTCGTTCATATCATAGTGAGAAAAATGATTCTATGTATACCCACGAAAGGGTTATGAGCTCGCGGAGTATCGTTTAAACGATTATAATATAAAGTTACGTATACTTAAGCCACAAGGAGTCGCTTAATCATAACTGTTAGTGACGGGTTAAAAGTTTATATATGGTCACGAAAATAACTCCGCCAAGGAATCTTGTCATATCATACACATAGGCATCTATGTAATAGGCCATGTTTGTTTCAAATGGTAAAGCACGAATACATCTAATTGAAAAAATAAATATTGTAATTAAATTTTAAAATAATTTATAAAAATTACAAATCACATTAAAAATATTTTTTTTAATATTTAATAAAATTAAAATTAAAAGTATATAGAAAGTTGGAAAAAACATTAGATTAAAATTAAAGTACAAATCACATTAAAAATATTTTTTTAATATTTAATAAAATTAAAATTGAGATTATGTAGAACGCGTAGTCTAACGAGGCGGAGGAGTTGCCCGGAAAGTTATGGAAATTCCGGTCATATTTAGAGAAAATCCGGCAAGGATTTTTGTAAATCCAAGTTATAGATGTTAAACTTCAAAATTTTAGGTGTCTTAGATATTTTTGATGGTGTTGAATCCATTTCCACCATCAAAAACACTATTCAAACACTACATCTACAAGATTTTTTGAATTTTTTTTACCCGAATTCTGGCCACTCTTAACCGTTCGGGAATTCCTCCCCTCGTTAGACAACTCCTATGTACAAAGTTGAAAAATAACAAGGTATTATAATTAATTTTTATATGTTATATTTTTTAAATATTATATTTTTTATTATTGATATATAAAATAATATATTAATTTTATTTAAATGGTTATTATTTTGGTGAAAGAGGAAATCGAGAATATAGATTAATCTAAGTGAGTAGCTTTATTATGATAAGTTTTAATTATTGAAATTATTTTTATGAAATATAATAATGATGATTGTTTTATCATGGTAAGTTTCAATTATTGAAATTATTTTTACAAAATATAATAATGATGATTGTGTTTTGGTTTTTTTGTTTTCTCAGTTCGGTTGGTAATATATGTCTTGGAGAATTGAATTTTAGATCACTTGGATACGTAAGACCTTATAAACATGCTTTTTACTAATTGTGCTATTACTAATAGTTATGTTGATTATGTTTGTTACTTACCAAAGAAATTTTAATTAAAAAACTAAATTCTGATAAAAAAATATTATAAAAATTCTATCTAAACCAATCTTATCTATAATATTTTTTATTTATTATGTCCATGGGGTCTTGGATAAATGATGATAAGTGTTCAGTTAAGGCACTCCTTGATGTGAAGTCACCAGTTCAATTCCCCGCCCCCCAATTAGGGTGATTTATTGGACATGATGAAGATGTAACCCTGCTAGGCTTACAATATATATATATATATATATATATATATATATATATATATATATATATATAATTATAATTATAATTTATTAAATATAAGAAAGGAAAAATATATTTTTTATTTATTATGTTAGAAAAGAAAAATCAATAATTTATTTTTTATTTTTTATTTATTATTATTATTATTATTTTTTTCCGAAACATTTATTAAACCAATCTTATTTTTCATTAATTATTTAAAAAAGCAAAAGCAAAACAAATTAAGTAAAAAAAAAAGAAAATGAGTGAACTCAATTTGAAATCCCTAGAAAAATAGAGTCTAGGACACGAATGTTCCCATCAACTACAATACTTGGAATTTCATTAAATGCCAACCCCATGGTATTTGAACAAAGTGATATGGTCAATGGAATTTCATTAAATGCCAACCCCATGGTATTTGAACAAAGTGATATGGTCAAAGGTGGTAATATGGATTTTGGTGCAACATAGGGAAATACTAAAGTTGTTAGAAGGTGAATGTGGCTCTACGAAATAGATTCAATATATTTTTTTAATGGGAATTACAATAGACTTTGGAAATAACTCCTCCCCATGAATTCCACAATATGGAACATGGATCAATCAATACACTAGATTCCAAATTTAAATTTGAAGGAGCCTCACTAAATATGTAATAAAACAACTACATTAAAATTGCACCATATTTAACTCTCATATTTAAGATATTTAAAATTATCAACATTTACTATAGAGTAATCCAATTTCAAACTTTATAGTTCATAAACCAAACTCAGTCATTACTCATGTAGCATTATTACTCATACTCATTAATGAGTACATATTTATATTAAAAGACAAGGTTGTTCCGTTTCAAAGAACTTTGAATTCAATTTCGCATAAAAAATTCTCACTCTACTTTCGTTCCTCGCAAGTAAGAAGTTCCATTTTCATCCTTCCCACCATGGCAAGTAAAGTTCCTCCATTCCAATGAACAAAGAATTGAATTACTATATTAACAAAATCAATGACGTAGATTCTTTAAAATTTCCATCAAACCACTCACATTAGCATGTTCTTGAAATAGTTTTTGTAGACTCTTTCTCATTTATTACCCTCTTTCTACTTTTAAGTTTAAATTGAATATCAAACAAACTTTACCTAATCCACTTGTAAGAAACTTTATCTCATTTCCTATAAATTGTAACAGTTCTCAAAAAAGGCTACTGGATCAGAAAGATGAGGAAAGTATGCTTCCAAACTTGAAAACAAAACACTTTTAGTAATTCATAGGAATTTTCGAAGAAATAAATAAGTACCATTACATAAGTGAATACCATTTACTCTTCTAAATCCAAAACAATAAAAATTTCATAACTATCAATTAATGTGTACCAATACTATATGACACAGAAAAATTAAGCACAACTGAAATATGGGAGTGTACAACCAAAATATGTGCCAAATATGGTTAAACATACAACCAAAATATGACCAAATACAAAATAAATACAACTAAGATACAATTGTAATGAAGCAAAAATATAGTCAACATGCATTAACTATACTATTTGTATACACGACCAAATATGGATTTATTTGTATAGGCCATATATCTGTATAGCCAATGGAAAGACAATCATATAGGGTAACTACAAAAATTTTCTTCATAGCCTTCCCTGTCAAGCTTGAAGATGGACAATAGAACAATAAAATGTTATAGATGTCTCTTTATTGTTGTTTTTTTCTGAGTGGGGATAAACACATACCTAATCCATAGATTTTGTAGCAACTCCTACCGCTATGTGGGATGATATTATTCTGATATCTCGAAATGGTGGGTAAATAAGACCTTGGTCGAGTGCTCTTCGGTAACTTGTTGAGCTAAACCCTCAATTGTTTCAAAAAAATACATAAATTAATGCCATTTTAGGCTGATTCCAGGGTCAATTATGGCTTAACTTATCATAATAATTTCATTCTTAGATATCTATGTAAAATAAGAAAATTGGCCTTACAAGTTGCCAATATCATATCTTCATGCACATGGATTGTTCCTGAAATTACCAAGCCTAAACCCAATCTTGGGAAGATATATGTGTTATTGGACTATAAAGAAGTCGAAAAACAATTGTAACCTCCAAATATTTTCAAGCAAGTAGCAAATGGTTAGCTAATTTATTACAAAACTACTGAGATTACAAAATTTGAAACACAAGGGAAAACCATTCACTTACAAAATCAAATTCAATGTCCTGATTAGAAAAAACTAAAATTATAATTTCTCCATAAGAGAATCATATATACATAATTTGTTTTCTAGCTTTACAAAGGAATCTCTAGGATTTAGCTGGGAGGAATGAGAAACCTGGCTAGGAATAAAGGTCTTTCCATCAATACTGAAAATATCAAATGAACTCCCACTTGCAAATATTGCATGGCCCTGTAGAGAAAATAATCTTGAATCAGGCTAGTGAAAATGCATTATTTTTTTGGTCATGTTGTCTTTCAACCTGGGATATAAATGTGCTCAGGAATTCGTACAACAACAATAAATATTATATAACATTCCATTTCTCTTGAGTTTATGTAAATTTAGATACAAAATTGCACATCTATTCATTTGTGCCTCCAAACGATAGGAATCCATTGCAGTCATTTGTGCATTCAAAATAGTCAATAATCATCCAACCATAGATACATATTAGGAGACCTATCATTAGAGAAATTTTGAGGTCTAAAATGAGTCTCTTAAAAAATATTATAAAATGATATTGGAAATAATAAAATAAGATTACATTATCTCATCAAGTTTTGGGGGTAAAAAAGAAAAAAACTATTTTTTCAACTTGTATTTCAACTTATCTCTTCACAATTTTACTCAAACTTCGAGTAGGAGCACTCATTGGATGTAGAATCTAATTTTGCATCCAAAAAGTATCCATGTTTCATATGTTTGATGGACCCTACTACCTTAAAAAATGGTAATGCATGAAAAAACATGGTTGCAATCACATTTTTTCATGTATTTCACATTTTTCGTGTAGTAGGGTCTATTGTCACTCACTGCTAAATGTGTCTTTAGTTGCTCGAAGTGAAAAAGAGTAGTGAAGTTTGAATACATCTTCCAAGCCACAAAAGCTCTCAAACCTAAATCGGACCCTCTCCATTGGATAGTTCTCGGAATACGCTTTCCAATGGTATGTGGAAGTCCAAAAATGGACTTCTAGATCAAAAGTTAGAGCAGATTGAAGTAGCCCTTTAAAATTCAGAAAACAAAGATAAAAGGACCAAGGGTAAGGTCCCAGCTCATTGAAAATCAAAATTGGAGTTTTCTAAAAGTAGCAGCAGGGGAGGGTATAGAAAACTAACGATCACTGATCACCGATTATCAGAGATCGGAGGTCCGGGAGCATATTGCAAATCGCAGATTGGGGGTTCTAGCGATCCCGCATATCAAAGATCGAATATGTTAGAGGTCCAAGGCAACGATTAGGCATATCGGTGGGGTGAATTGGTGATTGATGATTGCAACATCATAAATATATCGCAAATCACAAATCAGAGGATGAAGCAGCAGGGCATATTAGATGTTCCAGCGACTTGGCATGTCAGTGATCACAATAATGCAAGATCGACGCATCACAATCGGTGATAAAACAAATGACACCCTTCCAAATTTTCAATTGCGATTAAAAGTGCCTGGATTTAAGCCGATAGTACAAATCATCGTGTATAAATTCCCACTGTAGATCAACAGATAATCCAATATACTAAAGCAAAATACAAGATCTACTTCTATAACAAACATGCGGAAGCTTAATCGAATATGAGCAAGATCAAATAGAACACATATAACTAAGAATGAGAAATTAATCACACATGAAAACAGAAGAATAACCCAGGGAAAGTGTCAGCCTAAAACATCAATCTCTGTATTATCATACAAGTGGAAATATGTTCAGATTACAAAAAAAATCAGCTCACAAGCTATCCTGCTCTCTCTGCAATCAAAACAATACAACTCATAGACTGAATAGACACAAGATATGCCTTCCCTCAACCCTCCAAGCCTCCTATTTCCATGCGCAGTTTTTCTTAGGGTCCAATGATGCCACCTGTGTGATTGGCCTCATCACACACTCACTAAACTGAATAAGTAACTGCGCAATATCCAAGGAATGAATTCCTTTCGCATGCAAGAGATATCCTCCATGGAGTATTCTTGCAACTAATAGTACATTGTCCCATCATCTGATCTCAACTGGGTCTCTATCTGAATTGACATGCATGAGTTATTTATGAGAGAATATTTAGTTATCTGAAGTGCAGTAGTTACATGCATGCATGCATTAACTAACTGGAATCACAATTAATTCAACAAACGATTGGAACTAATCTAACTGGACTTAACTTAGTTAACTAAGCTAACTAATTAAAACTCATCCTTATCTCTTTAACTAAGGGATAAATTCCTTAATTAATGGGATAATTGTTGCATGTCCCACATAGACTTCATGTTTGATTTTCTACAACTAATTAACTCAAGATGAATTAATTAATTATTTTACAAATAGCTGCTAAGATCAAATTCGAATTTTACTTCTCTATTTTAGTTCAGGGACTAACTAAAATAGGAAGGTATCCCGAAATGCTATTTATGGCAGTGCTATTTTTAGCACTTCTATATTTAGCATTTCTTGTTGCTATTTTCAACACTCCCTCTCAACAAGAAAGGGATTATCAGTAACCCCAATCCTGTCTCTGTGGAACTCGAACTTGCATTTTGATAATGCCTTAGTCAAAATATCTGCATCATGTTCCTCGGTCGAAACATACAGCAACAACATGATCCTCTTCACCACACAGTCTCAAAGATGGTGATACCGGATATCAATGTGCTTGGACCTGTCATGAAAAACTGGATTCTCAGAGAGTTTGATACAACTCTTATTATCGCAGTAGATCACAATTGGATCCATCCTCTGACTAAACAATCCCACTAGAATCTTCCGCATCCAAATGGCCTCACATGCAACCTCACTAGTAGCCATGTATTCAACCTCTACTGAGCTAAGTGCAACTGACATCTGTTTCCTGATGTACCAGGAAACTGCAGTTGAACCAAGGTTGAAGATTCCTGCAGAAGTGCTCTTCCGGTCAAATGGACTCCTTGCCCAATCATCATCTATGAAGCCCTGAAGCTTCACTCCTTATGTCCGTCTATACCACAATCCAAACTGAGATGTGCCTCTGAGGTATCTCAGCACATGCTTCGATGCCTTCCAAAACAGCTTGGTAGGCTGATCCATAGCTTGACTCAGTTCGTTCACGGCAAAGCATAAGTCTGGTCGTGTGTTCACTAGATACATAAGTGAACCCACAAGCTATCAATAAACAGTAGCAGCTACTACCTCACCTGAAGTAGCATCCTCCTTCCTCCAGTTCCCAGCTAGAGGAGTCTGCATGGGCTCGCACTTCTCCATGTTAAAGCGCCTAAGTATCTCATTGGCATACTCGCCTTGAGACACAAATACTTCACCATCTTTCTACCACACCTCCATGCCTAGAAATTAGTGCATAAGACCCATGTCTTTCATTTCAAACTCTCTTGCAAGGTCCTCCTTGCAAGACTGGATCAGCTGATCATCACCTGTCAAAATCAAATCATCGACATAAAGAACAATGATCAATGGCTTACCTTCTACCATGATGTGGTAAAGGTTCACATCTACTTCACTCTTGGTGAAGCCCAACCCAGTGAAATAGATGTCGATCCTAGTGTACCAAGCATGAGGTGCTTGCGTCAGCTCATACAAAACCCTCTTGAGTCGGCACACATGCGACTCATGTTTGAAGGTCTCGAAACCTTCTGGCTACTCAATGTACACCTCCTCCTCAATCTTCCCATTGAGGAATGTTGTCTTCACGTCCATCTAATGGATCTTCCAACCCATCTGAGTCGATCCCCTCGACCTGTGAGAAACCACGAGCAACAAATCTTTCCTTATGTTTCTCAACACTGCCATCAGCTGCCTGCTTTACCTTGTAAAGCCATCTAGAACTCACCACTGACTTGCCCTGAGGTCTTGGGACAACATCCCACACACTGTTCTGAATGATAGAGTCATACTCCTATACCATTGCATCAACCCAAACTGGTTACTGCATTGCCTCCTCGAATGAAGAAGGTTCAAACTCTACACACTCCCCAACCAGGGCCATGTACCCAGTGTACCACTCGGGCGACCTCCTTTGTCTGTGCTAAGAAGATGGTTGTCCCACATTCTCCCGCGCATCCAGCATCAACCTGTCAGCTTCCCTTGAGCGTTTCCGCCCATATCTGGAAGTCTCAACATGAATGGATGTCTCCACTCCTGGATCCTCTACATGCGGCTGCTCCACATCAATCTGAGGCTCCTCCTCCTTAGGAACTGAAAGTTACTCCTCTGCATGCAACTTGAGCTCCCTCTCAAGTGATACTCGCATGGCTTTCTTCTCGTCGAACTTCAGATCCCTGCGTACCACTGTCCTTTGACTGGTAGGCAGGTACACCTGATAGTTGTGGGGTGTATCAGTGTACCCCACAAGTATTCCCAACTCAGCTGTTGGATCTAGCTTCTTCTGGGCATCTTTGATCACATGACAGTAAACTGATGATCCAAAGATTTAGAAGTGAATCACATCTGGTCGCTTCCCGAAAAAGGCCACTATAGGTGTCTTCATTCCTAGTATATTGTGTGGGCTTTTGTTTTGCATGTATACTGTTGTATTGCATGCCTCAACCCACAAGTGCAGTGGTAGGCTTTGGTCATGCAACATCGCTCGAGCTACTCCCAAAATCGATCTGTTCTTCCTTTTAGCCACCCCATTCTACTGTGGGTTATGGGGTGCCGTCAACTCCCGTTTAATTCCTTTTGCAGCGCAGAAGTCCTTAAACTGTTAGGAGACATACTCTCCACCATTGTCGCTATGCAAGGCTTTTATTTTCTTTCCAGATTCTTTCTCTGCCAAGGCTTTAAACTCACAAAATCTCAAGAAGGTGTGATCCTTCTTTTGCATAAAGTATATCCAACATGTACAAGAAAAATCATCAATAAAAATAATATAATACCTTTGTTTAGCGATGGAGGTTGTAGAGAATGGTCCACAAACATCTGAGTGAACTCGCTCCAGGATTGCTCCAGCTCTACTGTCTTGATCTGGAAAGGAAGATTTCGCATACTTACCCAAGGTACAACCTTTGCATGTATCTGTCTACTCTAGTTTTCCCTTGGGAAGTCCAGTAGAAATCTGCTGCATGATCTTCAGGGCTCCATGGTGCAAGTGGCCCAATCTTCTATGCCATAGCTCGCCAACATCTTGGCTCTGCACCATCTCAGCTTCGAAACTCAATGTAGCATAGTCATCTACCTCCAGCTTGTAGAGATTCTTTACTCGAGTCCCGATTTGCTTGGTCTGTCCAGTGCCGATATGCCTCAGGAATACCTTTCCTTTACTAAAGACTACATCATAGCCTTTATCTTCTAGCATAGCAATGGACACAAGATTCTTCTTCAGACCTGGTACATACTTTACATTAGTTAGGGTGAGGGGAGCTCGATTCTCCCTCTGAAACATAGTCGTACCTTCACTTGAAACACTGTACTTTCCATCATCACCCATCTCAATCCGCATCTGGAGATCCTTCTCCTCCAAGGTACTAAAAAGATTCTTGTCACTTGACAAGTGGAATGAAGCTCCACTTTCCAGGTATCACACACATACCACCATGGATGAAACCATGCATGCGATAAAAGAGAAATCCAACTCAAACTGTGAGGCCAGTGCCTCACCATCAGATCCATTCAAGGATCCCTTCTTGGATTTCTTCTGTGGAAAATTCGTAGCATAATGGCCCACTTCATGACAATGAAAGCATCACACTTTCGATTTGTCAAACTTCTTCCCACCATGGGAAGAACTGGATTTGGGATGGGACGCCTTCCCTTTCCCTTTCCTCGCCTTACTCGCTAAGGCTAGATTTTCCTCATCATCTTTCTTTGATGAGGAACCATCTCTAGTGCTTCTTCTTATCTCCTCCTGCATTAGATCCGACCAAAGTCGTTCCCAATCTAGAAGTTTTCTCTTCCATTAACCAAGTCTTGGTAGCTATGCTAGCTCTTAGGAAGACCGAGGAGTGTAAGAGTCACCATGTCATCATGAGCTGTCGTGATCCCTACACTTCCAAGCTCATCCCTATAAGTGGTGAGCTTGTTCAGATATGTAGAGATCATGTTGCCCTTTTCACACTTGATTTTTCGAAGCTTGTCTTTCAGTGCCAGCTTCCTCTAATCGTTGATGTTCTAATATAGATCTTTCAATGTTTTCCACATCGAAAACGGTGTCTCCTTCCCATTGAGGCTCGAGACGATGTGGTCTCGAACTCCCTCCAGGAGGATTCTCCTTGCTCTAGCCACACATTTCTTCCATTCCGCCAATTATGTAGCATTAGCTGCTGCTAGCTTGGGGACTTCTTGATCAATGAAGTCCTTTAGACCATTGTCCTCTAATACTACTTCCATGCAATCCTTCGAGGCTATATAATTCGAGATGTCATCAAGGGCATACTCGAGTCTTAAACCGTTGAACACCATTGGTGAAATTGAGATGTGATAAGAACTTGATTTCTATAATCAGGAACTTGAAACTTTGAACTTCTCCCTTCTTGTATATTTTTCTTCACTTTGATCACCTTTGCTCTGATACCATGTAGAAATTCCCATTGTAGATCAACAAATAATGTAATATACTAAAGCAAAATACAAGATCTACTTCTACAACAAACTTGCGGAAGCTTAATCGAACATGAGCAAGATCAAATAGAACACATATAACTGAGAATGAGAAATCAATGACACATGAACACAGAAGAATAACCCGAGGAAAGCCTCAGCCTAAAACCCCAATCTCTGTATTATCATACAAGTGGAAATATGTTCAGATTACAAAAAAAGTCAGCTCACAAGCTATCCTACTCTCTCTCCAATCAAAACAATACAGCTCACAAACTGAATAGACACAAGATATGCCTTCCCTCAGTCCTCCAAGCCTCCTATTTCCTTGCGCAGTTTTTCATGGGGTCCAATGATGTCACCTATGTGATTGGCCTCATCACACACTCACTAAACTGAAGAAGTAACTACGCAATCTCCAAGGAACGAATTCCTTCTGCATGCAAGAGATATCCTCCATGGAATATTCCTACAACTGATAATACATTGTCCCATCATCTGATCTCAACTTGGTCTCTGTCTGAGCTAACATGCATGAGTTATTTATGAGAGAATATTTAGTTATCTAAAGTGCAGTAGTTATATGCATGCATGCATTAACTAACTGAACTCACAATTAATTCAACAAATTGTTGGAACTAATCTAACTGGACTTAACTCAGTTAACTGAGCTAACTAATTACAACTCATCCTTATCTCTTTAACCAAGGGATAAATTCCTCAATTAATGGGATAACTGTTGCATGTCCCCACATAGACTTCATGTTTGATTTTCTACAACTAATTAACTCAAGATGATTTAATTAATTATTTTACAAACAGCTGCTAAGATCAAATTCGAATTTTACTTCTCTATTTTAGTTCAGGGACTAACTAAAATAGGAAGGTATCTCGAAATGCTATTTATGGCAGTGTTATTTTTAACACTTCTATATTTAGCATTTCTTGTTGCTATTTTCAACACGCGAGGACAAGGCCAATTACGATTAACAAAGAAATTCAACACAAAAGAAAGGGGTAGGCAAGCATTTTTCTCTCTCCTCTAGGAGGCCACGTGGTAGAATATTATTGGATCTGGTAAATACACGGTGGTGTTGACGTCATCATGAAGTGGAAGTATGGAGGACACGTGGCATGCATATCTGACATTTTCAAACGTCTAAAGAGGTCATATCTGAGTGACACATGTCACCACTCTGGAAATGCCACATGGCAGTGATGACGTCACATCTGAAATCACAAATCGAAGGTTGAGGCTTATCGACACTTTGTAACATAGTGCACACCTGGGAAAATGTGATAAAGGGGCTCTGATGTGGGGGTTGTTCCATGATCACAAAGGCATAGAAAACAAAAGGCAGATCTAGAGGTTGAGTGTTAAAGGACTATCACAATCGGAGATTGCAAACATGTCACGGCTCCAATATAAAAGAACCCCAACTGGAAACCTTTGATAAGGGGGCTGGCCCATAGTCACATAAAGAGATAAAAGAACCAGGGGCTAAGCACAGAGGGTGATTGGCGATCAACAGTTGTGTTGTGCATAAAAAAGGAATCGTTGATTACGAACCTCCAATAAAGGGGCTCTAATAAGGGGTTGGCTTGTGATCACATAAAGGGCCGAGGAACCAAGGGCTAAGAACTAAAAGGGATATTGCAATCAAAGATCACAAACAAGTTGTGGCTCCAATATAAAAACCCCGATTGTGATCCGCCAATTGAGGAGCTCCAATATTTTTCCAACCCAGTCACAGCCCCCCGGTCAGATGAGAAGAAAGGTAGAAAGCGGATAAAACAGAGGGGGCAAAAGGAGATCAAGACTCACTATCTGTAACTATTTTAAGAATAAGAGTCCCAATGCGGTGATGTTCTGATTGCGTGGTAGAAAGATTTGAAGGTGTATGGGTCGGCATCTGAGACATTAAATGAAGGAAGGGCGCAACGTTAAATTAGTATGGGGACTCAGGAAGACTTAATGCCTCAATGTGGAGCTCCACTCAATCGTAAATGCAAAGGACTACCCAGACAATCTCTACTTCTGCTCTATGACAAGAAAACATAGTTGATCACTACCAAATCCAGAGAGTGGTGAAGCTAGAGAGTTAAGGTGAAAGCAAGAGGAACCAACCGAGCAGCAGGAAAGGCACATCATCACAGAGATATAGCCTGATCAAGGGGCTTCACGAGGACAACAGAAGCACATTTTCCTCCATCATCATTTAGTTTCCCTTGTTTCTATTTTGTATCATTTCTATTTATTCTATAGTTTTTATGTATTTTCAAGAAAGGAATCAAATCCTTTAGAATCATTTTCGAGCAGCAGAACTATTGCAGGCCGAGGTAGCTAGTCAATCGGACAGTTGACCCTTGGCTGAGATATTTTGTAATGTGGATTAAAAGCCCCCCTTCTCTGTATAAATAAGGGGGAGAAACACTTAATACAGGTTCCAAAATTCAACACCGAAGGGGTCTGAATTCTGTGGTTTCACTTTGGTTCTTTGAAGTTTGTTCATAAGGTACTTGAGCGAGACACTGATGAATGTAAATAAACTGGTGGATGCGACTCGTTTTGAAGATTAATGAAACTCCTTGCTAATTCCAAACATGGAAATGTGTAGTATGTTTTCCCCTCTGTAAATCTCATTTCACGTATGTTTTTCTTTCTCTAAAATAGTGTAATGAAGTGGCCAATTTCTATTTGATTCATGGATTTATCTAGGTTGTTAAATAAGCAAATTGTCCCTATGTTTAAGACAAAGTTACTTCTATTAGTCTGTAACCTACAATACCTATGTACAAGACAAATTTACTTATGTTGTTTGATTAACCTGCAGTACCTATGTGAGCCCAGATTTACTCTTGTTGTTTGGGGATAAAAGTAACCATGATCTATCTGGCATGAAACCTTCATTAGCACTCCACTGTTTCTACCATTTCACCTCTTCAATCTTCCATACCTCTGTCGGAACATTGTTTCTTAGGATTATGTTTTGTTTATAGCCCTATGTATTTATTTCCCTCCTTTCTCTCATCCTCTTCACCTTTACTACAACTTCAATATTAATATTCTCATTGTTGTGTGTTGGCCACCAGAACCAGACATTCCTCCTTGAGATCAACTTGATTCACCCCTTGAGCATTTGGATCAATTTATCAACTTGAGTTTCCCTTCATGAAGGCCGATTGAACCAATCCCCCTTTTTATTATCTTTTTTAAACTTCATGACAATTAGAGTGATGCATAAACCCCTCACTGATAAACTTCCAAAGAACTCATCTCTTTAAGATGTCCTAGGCATTGGTCTACAATCAACCCAGAGGTTGTCTCTAGGAAGCTTTCTACATCTCCCAACACACTTGTGCTACTAGTGCCAGAAAAAGTGACAACATATTTCTGGCATCGTTTCCAAGGAACATATTAGAATATTTTTCCCTAGGTATGACAAATTTTTACATTCCCTCTGTTAGGTGAGTAAGGGAAGTGTGGGTTGAAGATCTCTCACCTTCGTGACTCCACTATTTCAATTTTATGGTAAACATCACGGCGACTCCACTTTTCATATCTCTAATTGATCATCTTGGCTTTCAAGAAGCCTCATACTCTCTCTGATGCTAAAGAAGCTGAAAGATTCCCCTACCTTTGAACTTGAGCTCACTCACTTAAAAGGGTTTCAAAATGGCCATTCTTGCATTCCTGGCCAACCAATTTTCCCCACTGGATTTTTCTTCTATTGCTGGTTATCCCAATCATGTCCCTTCATTTCATGAATGGAATACCTATTTTCCGTGATCCAATGGGAACACAGATAGAAGGCATAACCAGTACCTTAAATATTTTCATGAATGCATGGAGCAACAGGTTATTATTTTTTAAGATGCACAAATGAAATTGTTCATGTACACTTTAGAAGAAGATTTTAGAGTTTGGTATGGAACAATACCTTGTGGTAGTATATCCTCCTTAAAAAAAATTCATATATAATTCCATCATTATTGCAAAAGATTATATCCATCGAATTCTCTATTTGAAGATTGTTGCACACATTTTAATGTCAAAAATATCCCTGAGGGTAATGTTCTTGCTGAAGATGTTTCTGAGACTCCATTCCAAGAAGATATCTACTCACATAAGGAAGCATTGCCCAGTGGTCAAGAAAGCAAAGAAGGAAACATCATCGAGCTGCAAATGAACCCTCAGAGATCTTATTCATCTGAATTTGATGATTCTCCTTCTTATGATGAGTATGAATCTGATGGGAACTCGAGCAACACTGAACTACAATAGTCCTAGTCATGGGAAGATGCACAGAAAGAAGAGGCTCCGGGCCACAATTTGTAGCCTTCACCAAGAGAACAGGTTCAAGAATCTCCTCCATCTTATAATTCATATTATTCAGAGGAGGATGAGACATCCAAAGAGGTTCAAAGGGAGTTGTTTACCAGCAAGTGGGGAGAAGGCTCCCAACAACAAATTTTTCAAGAAGAGCTCGAAGTTGAAGGACCAAGCAGTGTCTGTGATTACTTATTGCAGAAAGGTCCCTGCCGGGAATTCTCATTAGGCCCTCCAGTCTATGACTCTTATAGTTCAAAAACTGAAGATTCTATTGTAGATTTCCAAGAGGGTTGGCCCATTGACAAATGGGTAGAAAAATATCAACAACAAGATTTTCTTGAAAAATCTAAGGCTGAGGAGCTTAACAATATTTGCGGCTGCCCTAACCAAGAAGATATCGGTAAGAAGATTTTTCATGGAAATAAGGCAGCTGCAAATTATTATTTTTGGTCGTATGACCCTGTAGCTGATTACATGAGCACATTCTTTGGTTAGCATCAGAGGTTGTTTTTGGAGTATGCATCAAGTTTTTTTTTTGAATATTTTTCATGGTACATGCTTAGTTTAATTTTTAAGTTTTAGAAACAGGGAGGTATTAGGACCAGCACCCAAATGCTGGCCTAGCTCCATTGGAGGGCTTAACTCACTTATGTGAATTGAGCCCTATATGTAGGTAGGATTTGCATATAAATAAGCTCACTAGCTGAGCATTTAATATCCAGTTGGTATAATTTATTTTTTTGCATTTCAATTTGATGAGGAAATGACTCTCTGCGAATAACGTTTCATGGAGTTTTTTTGGTTATATAACTTCATTATATTTTTAACTCCATGCCCAATGGTGAATACTACTAGTCTGCAAGTTCTCAGCACCCTACTAGCAAGGCACTGTCCCCAGTTGGAGCCAATGTTGTCACTCACGGCTAAATGTGTTTTCAGTTCCTTGAAGTGAAAAATACCAGTGAAGTTTGAAGCCATATTTCAAGCCACATAAGCTCTCAAAGCTAAAATGGACCATTTCCATTGGATTCTTATCGGAATAATCTTTCCAACGGTATGTGGAAGTCCAAAAATAGACTTCTGGACTAGAAGTTAAAGCAGATTGAAGTTTCCTTTTATAAGTTAGAAAACAAAGATAAAACGACCAAGGGTAAGGTCCCGACATATTGGAGGCCCCGGCTCATTGCAAATCACAATCGAAGTTTTCTGAAAGAAACAATAAGGGAGGGCAGAGAAAACCAGCGATCAACGATCACTAATTATTGGATACAAGAGGTTTGGGAGCATATTGCAAATCACATATCAGGGGTTCCAGTGATCCTGCATATCAGCGATCACAAATGTCAAAGGTCCAAGGCAGCGAGCAGGCATATCATTGGGGTGAATTGGCGATCGGCGATCGCAACAACATAAATATATCACAAATCATAAATCAAAGGATCAGGTATCATGTCATATCAGAGGTTCTAGTGACATGGCATGTCCGCGATCGCAATAGTGCAAGATCGGCGCATCGCAATCAGTGATAAAAAAAATACACCCTTCCAAAGTTTCCATTGCGATTAAAAGTGTTAGGATTTAAGCCAATAGTAAAAATCACTAGGAGAGGGCCGATTACGATTAACAAAGAAATTCAACACAAAACCAAGGGTCAGGCGGGCCTTTTTCTCTCTCCTCCAAGAGGCCATGTGGCAGAATATTATTGGATCTGGTAAATACACAGTGGCATTGACGTGAGCATGACATGGTGGTATGGAGGACACGTGGTATGCAGATCCAACATTTTCAAAGGTTCAAAGAGGGCATATCCAGCCTGTTATCACTCAAAAATTTTCCCTAGAAGTTATCAGAAGAAGGAAAAGATCAAGGTAACCACAAACCAATCTTTTAAGTATAGGCTCTAGCCAACTTATGACTCAGAGAGGGCTCTCTCTATGTTATTTAGCTTTGTTTACTGGGATTTTAGGCTAGTTCTTAAAGTTGATGGGGTTTTGATTTGTATTGAAGGTTGCATGGTGGAATCCTTAAAACAGATGGATAGATTGATGTCTCTGGACTATTGGGCTATGGAGTCAAAGAAGGGCAGCAGAGTTGGAATTAACTCATTAAAGGGAGTGTTCAAAGGACAAGATAGCAGAGTAAAGTGTAGGTCTTTGGGACAGATGTGTGAAATAATCTTAACCAAGGTGAGAAAACACTTAAGAATTCTCAGACTGGGATTAAAATGAGGAACAAAGGATAATCATGAGAAAAGGGCAATTAAGAATCCCTTGCTATAGATCAAAAGAGACTACCTAAACTAAGGAGAAATCAAGAATTCCTTAACTTAGATAATTAACAGAAAACATTAAAACGCATAATACTTAAAACAGAGTGCAATGAAGCAAATTATGAGATATCATTCCATATTATAGCATTTAGATTTCAGATATATTAAAGATTATGGAAAAACTTTTAAAAAAAGATAACAACACAAGAGAAAATACTTGTTTGTACTTCTCACTACACATGAATCCTGTGAAATGTATTGTCTTTATTCATTAATCCAGCTTGCTGGTCGAAACAGTGATACAATAGCTTATAGTCTTTTGATCATGAAAGTATATAGAAACGTCTAATAATCCACCCTACATACTTCGAATTTTGAAGTATTTATACAAAAAATTATTACAAAATATCTCAAACTAACTTGAGATTTAATTTAGGAAATACAAATATCTTCTTGCAAGAAGATAGAGACAGCTATTGAACTGTTTCATGCTATCCCTTTTTATGTGGTACTATTGGCTTTTATGGTTGGATTTGTAGCCCTTTATGCTGGTTTGAAGTTGTGGTCTTTCACGCTGGAATCTTCTTCAACTTTTATCTTTCACCTGATACTCTTTGACCCTGATACTCTTTAACCATGCTGCCTTGTTTTCATCTGTTTACTTGGCTGATCTATTTTTACTGTGTAGTGACTTTTTGCTGTAAATTTATCACAGTAAATCAGTCATTTTTTCCCACCATCTTGCATTAGGTAATTTGACATTCATCATCCTCTTATAGGTCTCATCGTCTTCAGTATACTTGGAAAAATTGGGCTTGGTAAGGAATAAGTGTTGTATCTCATGCTCAAGAAAAAACAAGTTTTCAAATGTGTTATACAAAACATTATTTGTTGGCAGTGCTTTTATGGATGAAGTGCTAGCTTGTTCCTTAGCCAACTGTTTGAGTCTATTACCATAGTCCAACTATGTCATGATTTTATCATTAATAACCAATGGACTAGGCAATCCTTTCTCCCTCAAAATTTGGAATTTTGCCATGAATCTATCTATGGCCACCTGCATGTTGTGGCATTTTTCTTCTAAGTTCAGCATTAGGTTTCTTTTGGAAAGGACTTTCCTTATTTCCAAAATGGTTTCAGTCATGTCCTCCATGTCTATCTCATGGAGCTCATACCTATTCTCATTTCTAAGGAAGTGGATGAGTCTATTGGAATCTTCAGGCATGTTTCCCAACTCCTCCTTTACTTTCTGGATAGCTTCTATAACTA
This sequence comes from Pinus tabuliformis, assembly GCA_031772625.1. Lineage (NCBI taxonomy): Eukaryota > Viridiplantae > Streptophyta > Pinopsida > Pinales > Pinaceae > Pinus > Pinus tabuliformis. The sequence goes on along the minus strand of CM062820.1, from coordinate 850,745,473 downwards.
TCTTTATTAATTCTATTTGTTCAAAAATAACTTGAATTGATGGCCAAATATCATTGACAGAGTCAATGATATTGGCCCATAACAGTTCCTTGGCTTGCCCAAGGGGTTTCTCCAATGTTAGGTCTTTTTCCAAGGCTTTGACCTTTTCACTCATCCAGTTTTCTTTTTGTGCCTCTTCCTTTTGCATAATCTATGCAAGTTTATAATCAGTCTCTAAACTTGCCACCTTTTCCTTCACTCTATTCATTTCTATGGCCTGAATTGACATCTCTTCCATGGCTCTAACTAATTCTACTGCCTTTTCTCCTTATGCATCTGCTACTATTGTAGACTTTGTTGTTACTGGAAATGTTGTGGTAAGTGGAGCTGTTGGTGCCAGTGAAGCTACTAGTGTAGAAGGGACTATTTTAGACACAGTAGGGATGAAATTTGCAGAAGTTGATGCAATGTCAGTCTGTTTCAATTGGATCAAGATATCCATTTCTTTCTCTATCTCCCTCAATTGATCATTGAGTTCTAGGAGTAAGTCCATCAACTCTTCATGTTTGGTTTGGTTCTCTATGACTTCAAGTGTTTAAGGATGTTGTAGTTGAGTTATCTTCAATTCCTTCTTCAGTGAAGCAATGTCATCATTCGTCTTCTTTATTAGCTGCTCAGTAGCTTTGATGTCCTTGGGATCATTCCCAGCTCAATAACCAAGTATTCCAAAGACTTAATCCTCATATCCTTGGCCTGTGAGGAGGCCTTCTCTAATTGAAACTGTGCCGAAATATTGTTCAATGAATTTTGTAGCTGATGGGCAACTATGGCTTTACCTGTGAGGGTGGAGTATATCATCTCTCCATCATGTTTATGCAATTGAATCTGATCTATGGGATGAATATCCCTTGCAACACTTCCAAGTCAACCCTCTTGAATTCTGATGTTATTTTGAGTTGTTGTGTTGTAGGTTTGATAAAGGACATCTACAGCTTTCCCTCCTTGATGTCAAAGGCTGACATTAGCCTTGTTTGATTTGTGGGAGTGAGCTTTAGGTATTGAGCATATTTTTGGGCCTTAAGCCTCTCATTTTGATTTCCTTGTACCTGTCTTTTATGTCCTGGTCTTTGTCTGTAGGCCTACTGAAGGAAGACACCTCCACACTAAGCTTCCTTTCCCACATCTGAGTCTGTCATGTGGAAGGCTCTTGTATGTCTTCAGATGGAGTAATGGGCCTACTTCTTTCTGCCTCTGTGTTGGTAACCTGTGCTGATCCTTCTGTATATTCCTATAAAGAGGATGGATTGAGCCTTTGCCTCTTGCTGCGACTTGTTTCCTGTTGCATATTAGAGATGTCCATTCCTAAAGTGGAAGCTCCCTCTCTGTTTCTTTTTGGATTTTTCTCCTCATTCTGAGGAGTCTACATGACTGGAGGGGTTCTCATGGCTCTCTCTTGCTTTTGTGGTACCTGCACGAAAGTTATTTCATAAAGCTACTTTTCCAAATGAATCAAAGCATTTTCTACATCTACCCTCATGTTATCTCTGTCTACTAAAGTATTTTCCACCCATTCTGTTTGATTTGCATATGCCTCTATTTCTGGTATGGGGTGGTGGATGAAAGTTCCTAGCTTGACCTTTTGCCTTTTCTTGGTAATGAATTATAAAGGGTCATATCTCCATACAAAACTCCTTTGGAATTTCATTCTTTGCAGGATTAGGTCTGCCTCTTTCCCTGCCAATGTGGAATTGCATATGAAGGGACCTAATTGATATTTGATTTTGAAATAGGCCTTCTTCTTGGCATTGACAAAGTTGACTTCATATGCATTTCTAATCTGTCTGTAATATTCTAAGGAAAACAACCTCATAGGGAGGTATTTTGGCAACTTATATGGTGCAAGCAGGCAATCATATATTCTGATTTCTGTGTGGTTTTGGTAAAGGTACCAATCACCCACTTTGCTTTTCTTCGAAAGATGGACGACTCTTTTTATCTCTGGACTTATCCTATTTGAGGATTTCCAATGAGCATAGTCATGATTGGATACACAAAAGAATTTATGAAGTCTGAGTATGTATATGGTGATCCAAACTCATTGAAAAGTGGGGTCCAAAAAAATGACAGATCTAGGTTGGCCCCTCATGTCAAGCTTCTGGAGAGTGAAAGGAAACTTATCTGACTGATAGTACAAAAATAGATGGTACAATACAAAAGAGTATTCGAATACCCTCTCATTGCCCATTCTTGTGAACTGCTCATGCATTCTATCAGCTATGAAACTAGAAAAGTCATATATGATTGCAGGAGGCTGCCCTGGGGTATAAATGGACATGAAAGCAAGAATAAGTTCATCAATGTATTCACTGGTAGAGTAACCCAAAACACAGGATATCATGGTTACAATGTTATGACCCCATTTAGAGAAAATAGTTGCTACATATGGAGGAGGATCATTAGGGATGTGTTTCTCCTCTCTAATGAAGGTTTGGAACAATTGGGCCAGTCTAGATGTACTTAGCTTGGGATACTAGTCCAACAGGTCTCCAATTGAGAGTGGGGTTAGGTTTGGCCCTGGTTGGAACTGCGACATTTCATTAATGGACTCAGTTGTGATAGTGAAAAGGACCTTCTGGTCATGAGACATTATGGCTCTATGGTTGGGGACGTAGCATGCATAACACATGCGAACAACTTTTGGAAGGATATGAACTTGGGGGAACTGGTATCTGGGTAAATTGGATTCCCAGAGGCCAATATCATCTGTGTGGTTCAGGTGTTTGTCTTTGCTTAAACAATGAATTTTAAGCAGGAGCACTATTGCAGTTGTGTCTTTGATTTGGAAATCCCTGTCAGCCAGGGGAAGGTAGTCCAGGTCTAGGTGTGAAGTAGTAATGGGTTTAACGTCAATGGTGACAAGGGCAGCCATAATTTAGTTCTTGTGGATTTGAATTATGCTCCAAGGGGTTTTTATCCAAGATTTTTGGATTTTCATAGGGTTTAGCAAGCAATTTCTTTAATTGACGGTAATTTTACTCAATTTATTAATTTAAAATACCGCACAGGCTAAAGGCCTTGAAATTTGTATGGGTAAGAGGTAATTTGTGGTGAAATACCTGGAATTGGGCAAATTGGCTCTGAAAATGGTGTTTCACGGCAGTTGCAGTGGTTGGTGTGGTCCTGGTACAGTCTGAAAAGGTTGGTTGGGCTGTTTGTAGCGTCTTCTAGAGTAGAATTGGAAGTCTGTGGGTAATTTTGACATTTACAGTAGTCGCAATGGTTTACATAGCTTACAGAGAGAATGTGCGGAAAAAAGGGTGAAAGAGGGCTTCGTGGCCTTTTATAGAGAAAACAATTAATTTTGGCAGGTTTCACTTTCGGATGAATAGTTGACGATTTTTTGGTTGAGTGGGGGAAATGGTTTTGGAGGGCCATCACACTGCTTTTGTGGTGCGGGCAGTATTCGGGAGGGGTCACCCGATGCCATACATCGTCTGACACATAGCATCAGGGGCCGAGAGAAAAACCACTTTATCGGGCGGTTATTGTTCAGCCATCGGGCGCGGTCGATATGGTTGTGCGCCATTGGATGTGGGGGAGGGATGATCAATGGTAGTGAGGAGGTGAAGCTGTGCGAGGAAAAATGACGGGAGTTGATGGGGGCCCGGGGATTTAATTATGGCGGTTCAGGATTAGTTTAGGGACTAATCCTAGGTTAAGTGATCGGGTCAGGCTTAATGAGGGATTAGGGAGTCGGGTGAGGCCGATGCGAGATTATCTTAAGTTTTACCGGGGTTAGGTAATTTAAGTGAAGTTATATCGGGATAAGCAATAGTTTATATTAGTTTTTATTTAAACTAAGGGGTTGGGGTATTTTGTATAGGGTTTTAATTATTTACGGGAAAATGATTATAATGAGTTTATATAATAGAGTTAGTTAATTAATATGAAAATGATGGTGGAGTGGGTTTTCCTAAGTAAAAGGGGTAAAGTGTATGCTATTTCACATTTTGATTTATACTTAGGAAAAAAAAATTTGGTGGGTTTTTTGGTGAAATAGGATTTACATGGGGGTGAGTCACTTTTCCTAGGTAAATGGTGTTTAAAACTTAGGAAAAGGGATTTTCTTAGGTTAATGAGGGGAAATGGATTTTATGAAGGGGGAATGTGTTTTTATGAAGAGGGTTCTAGTACTTTTCCCCCTAAATCATTAAGCCGAGGGTCTGGTCCCTCCAAAAGTCAGAGAAATTCTCTAAGCCTTTTTGACTTGTAGGATTTAAGTACTAGAACTTATTTATGGGTAGTTAGCAAAGCAAACGGGTGAAATGAAAGAGGGGGTGTTAAATAAACCATATTGTGAACCACTGTCTTTACTTTGTTTACTGCTTATGCATATTTGAAAATTCCATTTGAAACAATGACATAGTGTTTTTGTATAATCACATGATATTTCTGCAACCTTTCTACTACTTACCCATTTACTCATCCTACCATTTTTTCTTCACTTTATTTGGGTGCATTTAAGCTAGCAAACCCTCATCAATCTCTTTCTTTTCTTTACAAAGTAAACTATCTAATTCTAACATTATATCATCCAAGGGCTCATATTAAATTGATGAGTTCCTTTTATTCACTCTACCTATCTAATGATCTACCAAGATTACCCTGTTTGGTCAGAATTCATTATCTAACTATAAACATAAAATCTTAAACATGAAATAGCCAAGTTTAAACATTTTGACTCATGGATTGTGGCATGAGTTACAAGCTGCACATAATCATTTATTAAGAATAAAGGTAAATAGTAGTGGCATTTTGACTTGCTCACTTTCATGGTCTCTTTTTGTCTTTTAGGGTTCATATATTTTCATTTTTTTGGACCTTTTCTTATTCTTTTTGTCCTTTGTTTATTCTTTTAGGACATACCCTCTTTACATTTTGAAATTTTTTAATATGGAAAAAATTTGCAGAAAGAAAAGGTATGTACAATATTACAAGGCTTAACCTTAGTCATTCAAAATTATGACTCCTATTGGTATAAAAACCTAAAAGTGGCTCCACTTGGGGATGGAATTTTCTAGTTAAATGTCAAGAACTTTGTAGATCAGTAGCCCTTGAATTGTTGTTGAAGTTACCTTGAAAAATGTTCCTCTATGCTTTTGTATTATTAATACTTATGACAGTGAATCTTTAAAGCTTAGGGCCTTCTCCTCGGGCTTCAACTTCAAAAATCACCATTCAATCCAAGCTATACTTTTTCAAAATAAAATATGCTCTAATGTAAAGTGAAAATTAGTAACCGGGTTCAAAATAGTGTTTTAGAATTTGACCATTCACTGGCCCACCTTCTGCTTCTGTACCATCCATTTCTCTTAGGAAGAAAGCATTATTACCTCTAAAAGCATAAATGACATATGAACCTTTCCATAGGAAATCAAATTTCCCATGTTTACCTTTGTCTTCCCTCCTTGAATCCCACTTGAGTACTTTGTCACCAAGGTAGAAATCTTCAGCCTTGGTTCTATTATCAAAAATCTTTTTAATTAACTTGATACCTGATATAGACCTCTTCCCTGGTTTGTTGAAGATGAATTGTTTGGTTGATTCTTCTTTGGATACTATTTGGTTCAACCTGCAATTCTTGAAGCAACTTCATCACTGGTGTTCCCAAGGAAGATGGAAAAACAACTTCCATCCCATAAACTAGTTGATAGGGAGAAGTACCAATTGATTTCTTAGTGGTTAGTCTGTCTTCCCATAAGGCATTGACTAGCTTCTTATTCCATGTTTTCTTATTGTCCTCTAGCAACTTTTTGATGATGTTTACCAGGCTTTTGTTTGAGGATTCTACCAGTCCATTTCCTTGAGGATAATAGGCTATGGAATGGCCCAGGGTTATATGATACTTGTTGTAGAAATCTATCATTCTTTTGGATTTAAAGGCTGCTACATTATCAATAATGAGCTTAGTTGGACATCCAAATCTTGATAGAATGTTGGTTTTAAGGAAGGTTATGATAATAGTGTCAGTGGCTTGCCTTGAAGGTATGGCCTCTATCCATTTTATGAAGTAGTTTTTGGCTGCGAGGATCTATTTGTGTTGGGCAGAGGAGGGTGGATGAATTTCTCCAATGAAATCTAAACCCCATTGTTGAAAAGGTATTTCAACAGAGATTAGCTTGAGGAGTAAAGGTAAAAGCTTTTTCTTTCCCTCAAAAATTTGACTTTTATGACATGAGGTCATATATTTCTTGACATCATAAAACAAGGTAGGCCAGTAGAAACCAACTCTAAGAATTTTATCTGTATTGGTCTTCCACTAAAGGTGTCCTCCACAGTCACCTACATGAAAATCTTGCAACACCTTGTCAGATTCATCTTTTAATAAGCAATTGAGAAGAATGCCTTCATGATCTCTCCAAAACAAAGGATTGTCTAATATACAAAATTTTAAGAATTTCATCTTTAAAAACCTGCTTTTAGTCCTAGATAATTCAGGAGGAGCTTTTAAGTTCAGTAGAACGTAAATGATATTAGCATACCATGGTGATTCAATAAAGGCTTGGTTGGTTAGTGGAGTCACCATCTCCTCTCCATCATCTGTTGCTGCAATAAAGTTTATATCCAAGGCCTGACAGTTCGATTCATCCATGAGCTTGGATAAACCTTGGCCCTTAATTAACTTAGTTGGTTTGATTTCTATGTCATATTCTAGAATAGTAGCGATCCACTTTCCCCTCTTTCCATCTGGACCTTCCTGAGTTAGGATGTCTTTGACTACTGAATTAGGAACGTAGGCCACTATATGAGAATATAAGATGTATACCCTTAAATCCTTGATGGCTTTGACGAAAGCAAAGGCTTGTTTTTCCATTATGTTATATTTCAAAGGGGCATCTCTCAGGGCTTTGCTGAAGAAAGCAATAGGTTGTTCATAGCCCTGGTCATTTTTCTGCAGTAGGACTACAACAATTGTGTGCTCAGAAGCAAAGGAAAATAAAATGAAATCTCTATCAAATTTTGGACTGATTAACGCTGGTGTTTTAGTTAAGGCTAGTTTAATGTCTTCAAAGGATTTCTTAGCCTCAACAATCCATTTTACGGTCAAATCCTTTTTCAGCATATTGTTGAGTGACCTAATTAACTATGCTAAATTAGAAATAAATATTCTAAGAAAATTAATTTTCACTAAGAAAACTTGCAATTCTCTAATGTTCCTTGGAATTTGTATTTATAATATGGATTCTATTCTAGCAGGGTCTATTTGGATTCCGTCTTTTGAAATTATATTACCTAATAACTTTCCTTCTTCTAACCCAAACAAAGACTTCATGGGGTTCAAGGAAATTCCACATTTCCTGCATTTAATAAAAACTTGCCTTAGATGATCCAGATGTTGATTGTCAGATTTTGAAAATACAGTAATGTCATCTAGATATATCACAAGAAAATCATGAATTTCTTTTGCAAAGGCTATATCCATAGCCCTATGGAAAGTGGCTCTTGCATTCATTAGTCCAAAAGGCATTTTCACATACATGAATGTTCCCCAAGGAGTAGTAAAGGTAGTCTTGGCTTGGTCATCAAGGTGAACTAAGATCTCATTGTAGCCAGAAAACCCATCCAATAATGAGATTTTGGTGGATCCAACTACCCTTTGTAAAATGTGATCCATTTTGGGGAGAGGGTAATTGTCTTTTAGTGACACTTTGTTGAGGTTTCTGAGATCCACACAGAGTCTGATTTCGCCAGTTTTCTTCCTAGTTGGCACCAAATTTGAGACCCAATCAGAAAATCTGATCGGTGCAATTATCTTGGCATCATACATCCTCTGAATTTCCTTCTCAATTGCAGGTAATAAGACAGGATTAATCCTTCTAAGTTTTTGTTTGAAAGACTTTTGATTTTCCTTTATAGGAATGGTGTGTTGTATGATGTTGGTGTCATAGGATTTGAGTTCCTCATAACTCTAAGTGAAGACATCTTGAAATTATTTTAATAATTCAATGTATTTCACTTTTTCAGTTGAAGGTAATGATTTCTAAAGTTTGATCAATTTTAGATTTTCATCAGTGCCTATATTACACTCCTCTATAACAGATTTCAAAGGTTCCATTTTAAGTTTCCTAGGAACATCATTTGAATCAAACAAATCTTCCAAAGGGGTTAATCCCTTAGGTAAGAAATTATCTTTGAGATTAAATACTTTAGTGTCTTCACTGATTATTTCATCAATCTCAACTTGCTCTAGGTTTTCTAAATCTGACTTAGTAAATTTAGTAGGATGAAATCTATCTATTTCTTCACCTTCTATTTGATTTATTTCCATCTTGTCTTTAATGTTAGGACCTATTGACGTGTCAGTATCTATATTTCTATTTACAAACTCTTCTTCTGAGATTAAAATGTTGTTTATCTGCTTGTCATCAGAAAATATTTTCTAGTTCTTCAAATTATCTGGAATTGTGGGTCTATGCCTAATTTCAACAGTGTACTGATGGATAGGTTGGAAGGGTAACTTGCAGGTGCTAGAAAACATTGCTAAACTATAAGCCTACATATTGTGTTTTCTAGGGATTACTGCAAGCTTAGTTTCTAGGAAAGTGTTAAGTATTTCTACAATGGTTCCTTTATAACAACTTAATCTAGGGTCCTTTGTCATATATACAACATCAATCTATTTAATAATTATTTTAGAGTCTCCCATGACAGGAACTCTTTTAGCTCCTAGATTCCTAACTAATTTAATACCTAAAATTAATGCTTCATACTCGACCATATTGTTAGTACATTTAAAATTTAGTCTGTATGCATGGCCTTCTAAGTGATTATCCTCCAGATTATATATCCACACTCCTGCTCCTGCTCCAAACTTATTGACTGACCCATCAAACTCAAGATGCCATAATATCTCATGCTCATAATTTTCATCATCTCGCACAACAAACTTGTCCTCGTTTATAGAAATTTTGCTACCTTGTTTATTGGAAGGTTCTAAAGTTTGGTTAGTTTCATTTTGAATAGAAACTACAATTTCTTTTGGTTCTATATCAATACTGTCTAAAATATTTTCTTGTGTTTGATCAACATTATACAGGATAGAGACACGGGGACGGGAGATGCCTGGGAGAAAGATGTCTGCGCGTGGAAATGGCGGTAAGGGTTTGGGAAAAGGAGGTGCAAAGAGGCACAGGAAGGTGCTGCGTGATAACATTCAGGGAATTACAAAGCCCGCCTTTAGGCGTCTTGCCAGGAGAGGTGGTGTCAAGCATATCAGTGGCCTTATATCTGAAGAAACGAGGGGTGTACTGAAGATTTTTCTTGAGAATGTCATCAGAGATGCCGTCACTTACACAGAGCACGCTAGGAGAAAGACTGTAACCGCCATGGATGTTGTCTACGCCCTGAAAAGGCAGGGCCGAACCCTATACGGCTTTGGAGGGAAAATGAAGACGGCGGCAAGAGCAGGGTCTCCCAAGCCTGTCATGCAGACCCAAAAGCTGAATCAGAAGAACGAAGAGGAAAAGAGGAGGGATCGGCATAAGCAGGAAGTGCTCCCTTCTCCAGCAAAAGGTATGAACCAGATTCAGCCGTACTCTCCTCCCTTTCAAATTTTTATTAGACCTCCTGTGGGTAACCCTCAGATTGTCTGGGTAAACGATGATTTTTCTATCCTGCAACTCAAGCACAAAATATGGGAAATGATGGGGTATCCTATACAGATCCAATATCTGGTAAATGGGCTCCGCTCTCTCCAGGACTGCCGGCTCTTAAAGGACTACTCCATAAAACCAGAGATGACCATTACCCTAAACTTGCGGCTGCGAGGAGGTGCGGCTCAGAGCATCCCAAGACCTGCAGAGGGAGACAAAAGGAATATGCCCAACAGTCAACAGCAAGCAAATAGAGGCCCCTCCTACAGAAACATCCTTCAAGGGAAAAAAGCGGTGGGCTCTCCTCCAGATCAGGCTGGAAATACCCCGAGACCCTACATAGTAGAACTTCAAGAACAAACCCCAGCACTGGAAATCAACAGTACAGCAACAGAGGAGCACACAAAGATATATGAAGCCCAGGCACTAATATGTCGCTTCAATTGTTTCTGGCCGAAACCCATGGACCTCTTTCACTGGATTTTTACTCAATGGTCTCTGGAATGTGAAATACACCTCTGTTCCAAGGGGTTTTTTATTGTTAAATTTCAAACCGCGGAGGAAAGGGATACAATAATCAGAGAGGGGCCTTGGTTCTGGGGGTCCACGGGGTTGTTTATCACCCCATGGTTTGCAGATTTTGACCCCAACACCATGTTAGTCTCCAAACTACCAGTATGGGTGAGGCTTCACAACTTGCCTCTTCATTTTTGGAACGAACAGGTTCTGGAAAGCATCGGAAATAGCCTCGGGCGGTATATTAAAATAGACACAGAAAGGCAAGAAAATAGAATTTTTACCTTTGCTCGGATCTGTGTAGAAGTAGATCTAAGTAAAGGTTTACCAGAGAATATCATGCTGATCTATAAGCAACAAAACTGGCTGCAATCTCTTGATTACGAGAATACAGCATTCAGATGCAGGAATTGCAGGATGACCGGACATCTTCAAAATACTTGCCCAGAGGTTAAGAAAACAAACAGCAAAAAGAAACCGATCAGGAAGCAGAGGAAAGGTTGGCAGTTTCCTCCTCCTGAGCCAGAAGAGGATGAGTCCGAAGAAGAAGAGGAACCAGTTCCATCAGAAAGCAATAAACCTACACAGGAACCTGAGGCGCAAACAGTGGACTCGTCTGTTCCCGTGGATCCACACCGTCCATCGGCTGATATGATTGTTGTGGACCCAGGCAGCGGAGGAATTAAAAGACAACATACTTCAGAAACATCAGATTCGGACAAGGACACAGGATCTCCTCATGCCGAAAGCCAGATTGTCCTTGCCTCTTGTGAGCCATCTCTGGGAGAATGGCGCAAGGTCGAAAAAAAGAAAGGGAGAAAAACGTGATCTTGCAGTTTCCGCCTTTCTCCTCTTTCTCTTCCCCTCTTCTTTCTCTTCTTCTTGCATTCTTTTGAATGCAAGGTTGTCTCGCTTCGCCGCTTTGTGTGCCAATGTACACGAGCTGCTCTGACAGCGAGCCGTTCTGGTAGCTGAGACTCGCCCCGATTGCTGGCGGTTGCAGTCTTGGCGTTACGCTTACATAGTTTATGTAACCCTTTTTATTAATAAAAGGTCGGTATTTTTCTGTGGAAAAAAAAAAAAAAACATTATACAGGATAAAGGAATTAATGTCTGAGGCCAATCTTGGCTACTTACCATATATTTCATTAAGGTTTCTTGGTACATTTTCTTAGGTAGTCCAAAAACAGAGATTGTTGCATATGACATATCAAGTTGTAAAGATCCCTGAAGTTTGGCTCCCCATGATCTGGATAACAAAATGCCATACTTTGGTGGGATGTCAGCAACCACAATATCCATAAGGATGCTTTTGGCAGGATATTGAACTAAAGTAACGCACAGGTCTTTAATCAATCCTAGACACTTTACTGGACCTGAGTCAAATGAGAATAAGTCCTTGTAAGGCCTTGTAATGTCTAGGTTTAATTTCTCCATTACTGATTTGGGCATTAAGTTGTGGGAGCCCCAGAATCCAACATTGCACTGTGTAGGATTTTGTCATGGATGCTAAGGCTAATGTAGAAAGGTGGTACTCCTCCTTCTAGTGGTTTTGCATTAACATCTAGACCAAATATAAGTTCTGGTTGGTCATCAAACAGGTTGACCAAATCCTCATTTTAAACAATGTTTAGAGTCTGGTTTATCTGTGACTTGTAGGTTTCATTCTTGATTAGTTCTGTTAAAGGGACTGAAATCTTTAGTTTAGCTACCTCTGCTCCCATATTAAATGGTAAAGAGGCTTTCTCTATTTGAGGGTTTTGAATTTTCATAGCAGAGATTTGAGTGGGATGGTCTTCTTTTCCTTTATTAGGGACCCTTTTATGTAGGTTTTCAAATCTGGTGTTTTGAGGTTTGTCCACTGGTTCTTTAGGGGGAATTGAAGTGGAAGGTTGATCATCAGAAGGTTGATTAGGGGTTATATCTACAATGGAGGGGCCAGAAGGATTCTGGTTCTATCTAGGGAGAATCTGGAGGATTTTAGAAACCGGGGCTTATTTGATTTTCTTGGGTTTATTTGGCACTGTTTTCTTGGTTTGGTCGGGGATATCAGAGTTCTTTTTACTCCTTAGGTTATACCTTTTATGCACTTCAAAGATGATAGAATTATATCCTTGTTTATAATCAAATGACTCTCCAAACTAGATTTAAAATTGCTGCAGCATATGCAGTTCTTGCTCATCTTGGGTTAGGAAAACAGTATCCTCATCATCTAATCCCATCAGGTTAATCTGTGTATCTTGTTCTAGATCTTCTATCTGGGATGTTTCTGCATAATTTTCTTGAAAAGGAGGCCTAATATTCTGATCAGGTCCATTTTTTCCAATGTTTTAGTTATGGTTTTTTCTAAAGTTTGGGTTTCTAACTGGAGGTGCTTGTTGGTTATCCCATTGAGGTTTCCTCTCCATATTGTCTATTCTATCCATTAGTTTCTCCATACTTTTGGCTAAACCATCTATTTTGAGGTCAAATGGTGAAGCTTCATCTTTTTAAGTTCCCCTCCTTTCATTCCTAACTCTGGCTCTTTTGGCTAACAAATTGGCTTATACACTAACTACTAAACTTTGCATTTCCTCTAAGGTTGGGGGGTTTCTTTCCCTAAGTTGGTATGCCATGTCCATGTCAAAAAAATCAGGAAACTTTATTAATGCTAAATCAGGTGGGGGTTTAAGGTTAACTGGAATGGAATTATATATATTATTGAATCTAGTGCAGTAACCTTGTACAGTTTCATTGGGTCCCCTTCTAATATTTTCATTCTCCGAAAGGATCTATAAGGGGTTCTTTTTCTTTTCCCATCTATTCAAAAATGGTTGGTAAAACATATCTAAGTTATCAATACTATTAGCAAGTAATACTCTAAACCATTTCCTAACATCACCAGCTAAAGTCTGAGAAAATAGTCTCATTTGAACATCCCCAGTATCAATTTCATGTAGTTCAAAGTAATTTGTCATCTTATTGACATGGTGTTGTGTAGTGTAGGGTCTCATGCCATCAAATTGAACAATTTTACTTTGGTAGTCTACTGGCATAGAACCAAGTGGGGCAGGTACAACAAGAGGAGCATATCTATTAGCCGTGGCTATAAGTTGGGAGTGGCTAAGAAGTGGGGTTGAGGTACTGGAAGATGATGCAGTAGTGGAGGATGAACTAGAACTAGTAGATGGTGAATGAGAAACACTAGGTTGGTGAGGGAGTGAATGTATAAATGGTGGTGGGGAATGGACTTTGGAAGTTGAAGGGAACAATGGTGAACTAAGAGTAGTGGACAATTGTTCAAAGAGATCAGGGGTCTTAGCAGTGCTAAGGGATGATTGTGGAAAATTCATAATGTATTCATTAATTCACTTGTTGTCCTTTTGGACTTCAAGGTCTGCAATGAAATTAGGGTCTAGAACAGTATCATATATTTCACTTTCAGACTTTGCTTTAAATAATGACAAATCAAATTGCTCATCAAAGGGAAGATATTCTAAAAACAACCACTCATCAGGACATGAATTAGCTTTAATTAATGGTGTGTGACTAGCTGAACTTTCTTCTTTTTTGGATTTTCTTGAAATAAGGTTGGGATTATCAACTACTGGGGCAGGTTTGGATCTGGGTTAGCCCTAGTATAATGAGTTCTCCTTGAAGCCAGAATTTCAAAATTTTTCTAATTGTTTTCTTTTGTGAGATTTTTTTTTTTAAATAACTTCTAATAAATTACTTTAAGAGGCTCAAAATACAAACTTAAAAATTTCTTAAAGCTTTATTAGGACTGACAATTTGAGATCCTCAGTATGGTTATCACAATGTTATCACTCAGAAATTTTCCCTAGAAGTTATCAAAAGAAGGAAAAGACCAAGGTAACCAAAAACCAATCTTTTAAGTATAGGCTCTAGCCAACCTATGACTCAGAGAGGGCTCTCTCTATGTGATTTAGCTTTGTTCGCTGGGATTTTAGGCTAGTTATTAAAGTTCAGGGTGTTTTGATTTATATTGAAGGTTGGATGGTGGAATCCTTAAAACAGATGGATAGAATGATGTCTCTAGACTATTGGGCTATGGAGTCAAAGAAGGGAAGCAAAAATAGAATTAACTCATTAAAGGGAGTGTTCAAAGGGCTAGCTAGCAGAGTAAAGTGCAGGTCTTTGGGCCAAATATGTGAAATAATATTAACCAAGGTGAGAGAGCACTTAAGAATTCTCAGACCGGGATTAAAATGAGGAACAGAGGATAATCATGAGAAAAGGGCAATTAATAACCCCTTTCTATAGATTAGAGGGAGACTACCTAAACTAAGGAGCAATCAAGAATTCCTTAACTTAGATAATTAGCAGAAAACATTAAAAAGCATAATAGTTAAAACAAAGTGCAATGAAGCAAATTCTGAGATATCATTCCATATTATAGCATTCATATTTCAAACACATTAAAGATTATGGAAAAAATTTTAAAGAAAGATAACAACAAAAGAGAAAATACTTGTCTGTACTTCGCACTACACATGAATCCTGTGAAATGTCTTGTCTTTATTCATTAATCCAGTTTGTTGGTCCACGCAGTGATACAATAGCTTACAACCTTTTGATCAAGAAAGTATATAGAAATGTATAAGAATCCACCCTACATACTTTGAATTGTGAAGTATTTGTACAAAAAAAATTTACAAAATATCTCAAACTAACTTGAGATTTAATTTAGGAAATACAAATATCTTCTTGCAAGAAGATAGAGACAGCTATTGAACAATTTCATGCTGTCCCTTTTTATGTAGTACTGTTGGCTTTTATGCTTAGACTTGTATCGCTTTATGTTGGCTTGCAATTGTGGTCTTTCACACTGGAATCTTCTTCAACTTTTATCTTTCACCTGATACTCTTTGACCTTGATACTCTTTAACCATGCTGCCCCGTTTTCATCTGTTTACCTGGTTGTTCTATTTTTACTGTGCAGTGAATTTTTTGCTGTAAATTTATCACAGTAAATTAGTCATTTTTTCCCACCATCCTGCATCAGGTAATTTGACATTCATCATCCTCCTATAGGTCTCATCGGCTTCAGTATAATTGGAAAAATTGGGCTTGGTAAGGAATAAGTGTTGTATCTCATGCTCAAGAAAAAACAAGTTTTCAAATGTGTTATACAAAACATTACTTGTTGTCAGTGCTTTTATGGATGAAATGCTAGCTTGTTCCTTAGCCAACTGTCTGAGTCTGTTACCATAGTCCAACTGTGTCATGAGTTTATCATTAATAACCAATCGACTAGGCAATCCTTTCTCCCTCAAGATTTGGACTTTGGCCATGAATCTATCTATGGCCACCTGCATGTTGTGGCATTTTTCTTCTAAGTTCAGCATTAGGTTTCCTTTGGAAAGGACTTTCATTATTTTCAAAATGGTTTTAGTCCTATCCTCTATGTCTAGCTCATGGAGCTCATACCTGTTCTTGTTGTTGAGGAAGTGGATGAATCTATTGGCATCTTCAGGCATGTCTCCCAATTCCTCCTTTACTTTCTGGATAGCTTCTGTAGCTATCTTTATTAATTATTTTTGTTCAAAAATAACTTGAATTGATGGCCAAATATCATTGACAAATTAAATGATATTGGCCCCTAACAGTTCCTTGGCTTGCACAAGTGGTTTCTCCAATGTTAGGTATTTTTCCAAGGCTTTGACCTTTTCACTCATCCTATTTGCTTTCTGTGCCTCTTCCTTTCGCATAATCTTTGCAAGTTTATAATCAATCTCTAAACTTACCACCTTTTGCTTCAGTCTATTCATTATGTGGCCTGAATTGACATCTCTTCCATGGCTCTAACTAATTCTGTTGCCTTTTCTCCTGATGCATCTACTGCTGCTGTAGACTTTGCTGTTACTGGCAATGTTGGGGCAGGTGGAGCTGTTGGTGCCAGTGAAGCTGCCAGTGTAGAAGGGACTATTGTAGACACAGTAGGGATGACATTTGTAGAAGTTGATGCAATGTCAGTCTGTTTCAATTGGATCAAGCTGTCCAATTCTTTCTCCATCTCCCTGAGTTGATCATTGAGTTTGAGGACTAATTCCATCAACTCTTCATGTTTGGTTTGGTTCTCTATGACTTCAAGTGTTTGAGGATGTTGCAGTTGAGGTATCTTCAATTTCTTCTTCAATGCAGCAATGTCATCTTTCTTCTTCTTTATCAGCTGCTCAGTATCTTTTATGTCCTTGGGATCATGTCCCAGCTCAATAACCAAGTCTTCCAAAGACTTAATCCTCGTATCCTTGGCCTGTGAGGAGGCCTTCTCTAATTGAAACTGTGCTAAAATATTGTTCAATGAATTTTGTAGCTGATGGGTAGTTTTGGCTTTAATTGTGAGGGTGGAGTATATCATCTCGCCAGCCTATTTATGTAGTTCAATCTACTCTATGGGATGAATTATCCCTTGCAAACACTTCAAAGTCAACCCTCTTGAAATCTGATGTTGTTTTGGGTTGCTATGTTGTAGGTTTGATAAAGGACATCTACAACTTTCCCTCCTTGATGTCAAAGTCTGACAATAGCCTTGTTTTATTTGTGGGAGTGAGATTTAGGTATTGAGCATATGTTTGGGCCTTAAGCCTCTCATTTCTCATTTTGATTTCCTTTTACCTTTCTTTTATGTCCTGGTATTTGTCAGTAGGCCTACTGAAGGAAGACACTTCCACACTAAGCTTCCTTTCCCACATCTGAGTCTATGATGTGGAAGGCTCTTGTATGTCTTCAGATGGAGTAGTGGGCCTACTTCTTTCTGTCTCTGTGTTGGTAACCTATGATGATCCTTTTGTATATTCCTATTCAGAGGCTGGATTGAATCTTTTCCTCTTTCTGTGACTTGTTTCCTGTTGCAAATTAGAGGTGTCCATTCCTAAAGTGGAATCTCCCTCTATGTTTCTTTTTGGACTTTTCTCCTCATTCTAAGGAGTCTGCATGACTGGAGGGTTTCTCATGGCTCTTTCTTTCTCTTCTGGTACCTGCAGGAAAGTGATCTCATCAAGCTGCTTTCTCAAATAACTCAGAGCATTTTCTACATCTACCATCGTGTTATCTCTGTCAACTAAAGTATTTTCCACCCATTCTATTTGATTTGCATATGCCTCTATTTCTAGTATGGGATGGTGGATGAAAGGTCCTAGCTTGACCTTTTGCCTTTCCTTAGTAATGAATTCTAAAGGATCATATCTCCATACAAACCTACTTTGGAATTTCATTCTTTGGAGGATTAGGTCTGCCGCTTTCCCTGCCTCTCTGGAATTGCATATGAAGGGACCTAATTGGTCTTTGATTTTGAAATAGGCCTTCTTCTTGGCATTGACAAAGTTGACTTCATCTACATTGATAATCTATCTATAATATTCTAAGGCAAACAACCTCATAGGAAGGTATTTTGGCAACTTATATGGTGCAAGAAGGCAACCATATATTCTGATTTCTGTGTGGTTTTGGTAAAGGTACCAATCATCCACTTTGGTTTTCTTGGAAAGCTGGAGGACTCTTTTTTTCTCTGGACTTATCCTAGGTGGAGGATTTCTAGTGAGCATAGTCATGATTGGATACACAAAAGAATCTATGAAGTCTAAGTATGTATATGGTGATCCAAACTTATGGAAAAGTGGGGTCCAAAAAATGACAGATCTGGGCTAGCCCCTTGTGTCAAGCTTCTGGATAGTGAAAGGAAACTTATCCGACTGATAGTACAAAAATAGATGGTACAATACAAAAGAGTATTTGAATACACTCTCATTGCCCATTCTTGTGAACTTCTCATGCATTCTATCAGCAATGAAACTGGTAAAGACATATATGATTGTAGGAGGCTGCCCTGGGGTATAAATGGACATGAAAGCAAGAGTAAGTTCATCAATGTATTCACTGGTAGAGCAACCCAAAACATAGGATATCATGGTTACAATGTTCTGACCCCATTTAGAGAAAATAGTTGCTACATATGGAGGAGGATCATTAGGGATGTGTTTCTCCTCTCTAATGAAGGTTTGGAACAATTGGGCCAATCTAGATGTACTTAGCTTGGGATACTAGTCCAACAGGTCTCCAATTGAGAGTGGGGTTAGGTTTGGCCCTAGTTGGAACTGAAGCATTTCATTAATGGACTCGGCTGTGATAAATAAAAAGACCTTCTAGTCATGAGATATTATGGCTCTATGGCTGGGGACATAGCATGCATAGCACATGTGAACAACTTCTGGAAAGATATGAACTTGGGGGAACTAGTATCTGGGTAAATTGGACTCCCAGAGGCCAATATAATCTGTGTGGTTCAGGTGTTTGTCTTTGCTTAAACAATGAGTTTTAAGAAGGAGCTCTATTGCAGTTGTGTCTTTGATTTGGAAATCCCTATCATCCAAGGGAAGGTTGTCGAGGCCTAGGTGTGGAGTAGTAATGGGTCTAATGTCCATGGCGACAGGGGCAGCCATAATTCAATTCTTGTGGATTTGAACTATGCTCCGAGGGGTTTTTATCCAAGGTTTTGGGATTTTTTAGAGGGTTTAAGCAAGCAATTTCTTTAAGTGACAGTACTTTTACTCAATTTCTTAATTTAAAATACTACACAGGCCAAAGGTCTTGAAATTTGTAGGGGTAAGAGGTAATTTATGGTGAAATACCTAGAATTGGGCAAATTGGATTTGAAAATGGTGTTTCATGGCAGCTGCAGTGGTTGGTGTGGTCCTGGTACGGTTTGAAAAGGTTGGCTGGGCTATCTGCAGTGTCTTCTAGAGCGAAATTGGAAGTCTGTGGGTAATTTCGACGTTTACAGTGGTCGCAATGGTTTACACAGCTTACAGAGAGAATGCGTGGAAAGAAGGGTGAAAGAGGGCTCAGTAGCCTTTTATAGAGAAAATAATTAATTTTGGCAGGTTTCACTTTCGGATGAACATTTGACGGTTTTTTGGTTGAGCGGGGGAAGTGGTTTTGGAGGGCCATCACACCGCTTTTGTGTTGTGGGCAATATTCGGGAGGGGTCACCCGATGCCATACATTGTCTAACACGTAGCATCGGGGGCCGAGAAAAAAACAACTTTATTGAGCGGTTATTGTTCAGCCATCAAGCGCGACCGATATGGTTGTACGCCATTAGATGTGGGGGAGGGATGATCAACAGTAGTCTGGAGGTTAAGCTACGTAGGGGAAAATGATGGGAGTTGATGCGGGGCCCAGGGATTTAATTGTGGCGGTTCTGGATTAGTTTAGGGACTAATCTTGGGTTAAGTGATTGGGCCGGGCTTAATGAGGGATTAGGGAGTTGGGTGAGGCTGATGCGGGATTATCTTAAGTTGTACTAGGGTTAGGTAAATTAAATGAAGTTACATAAGGATAAGGGGAAGTTTATATTAGTTTTTATTTAAACTAAAGGGTTGGGGTGTTTTGTATATGGTTTTAATTATTTACAGGAAAAGGATTATAATGGGTTTATATAATAGAGTTAGTTAATTAATATGAAAATGATGGCGGAGTGGTTTTTCCTAAGTAAAAGGGGTAAAGTGTATACAATTGCGCGTTTTGATTCATACTTAGGATAAAAACTTTTGGTGGGTTTTTTGGTGAAATAGGATTTACACGGGGGTGAGTCACTTTTCCTAGGTAAATGGTGTTTAAACCTTAGGAAAAGGGATTTTCATAGGTTAATGAGGGGAAATGGATTTTATAAAGGGGGAATGTGTTTTTATGAAGGGGGTTCTATTACTTGTCCCCCTAAGTCATTAAGCCGAGGGTCCGGTCCCTCCAAAATTTAGAGAAATGCTTTGAGCCTTTTTGACTTGTAAGATTTAAGTACTAGAACTTATTTATGGGCAGTTAGTAAAGAAAAGGGGTGAAACGAAAGAGGGGGTGTTAAATAAACCATATTGCGAACCATTGTCTTTGCTTTGTTTACTGCTTATGCATATTTGAAAATTGCATTTGAAACAATGACATAGTGCTTTTGTATAATCACATGATATTTCTGCAACCTTTCTACTACTTACCCATTTACTCATCCTACCATTTTTTCTTCACTTTATTTGGATGCATTCAGGCTAGCAAAGCCTTATCAATATTTTTCTTCTCTTTACAAAGTAAACTATCTAATTCTAACCTTATATCATCCAAGGGCTCAGATTAAACTGATGAGCTCCTTTTATTCACTCTACCTATCTAATGATCTGCCAAGATTACACTGTTTGGTCAGACTTTATTCTCTAACTATAAACATAAAATTTAAAACATGAAATAGCCAAGTTTAAACATTTTGACTATCATGGATTGTGGCATGAGTAACAAGCTGCACACAATAATTTATTAAGCATAAAGTTAAATAGTAGTGGCATTTTGACTTGCTCACTTTCATGGTCTCTTTTTGTCTTTTGGGGTTCATGTATTTTCATTTTTTTGGACCTTTTCTTATTCTTTTTGTCCTTTGTTTATTCCTTTTGTCCTTTGTTTATTCTTTTAGGACATACCCTCTTTACATTTTTTTATTTTTTAGTATGGAAAAAAATTGCAGAAAGCAAAGGTATGTACAATATTACAAGGCTTAACCTTAGTCATTCAAAGTTATGACTCCTATTGGTATAGGAACTTAACACAACCAACACATGTTGCCACTCAAGTAGTGCCTCGTGGCAGTGATGAATTCACATCGACAATCACAAATCGGAGGTTGAGGCTTATCAACACTTTATAACATAGTGCACACAAGGTAAAGTGCGATAAATGGGATTCGATGTGGGGCTTGGTCCGCAGTAACAAAGGCACAGAAAACCAAAGTCAGAGATGGAGGTCGAGTGCTAAAGGACTATCGCAATCAGATATTGCAAGCATGTCGCGGCTCCAATATAAAATAACTCCGATTGGAAACCTCCGATAAAGGGGCTCCGATATAGGGGCTAGCCCATAGTTTCATAAAGAGCTAAAAGAACCAAGGGCTAATGAGAGAGGGTGATCGAAGACTAGTGGTTTTATTGTGCATAAAAAAGGAATTGTCGATTGCGAACCTACGATAAAGGAGCTCCACTAAGGGGGTTGTCCCGCAATCACATAAAGAAATAAGGAACCAAGGGCTAAGCACTAGAAGGGATATCTCAATCGGAGATCGCAAACAAGTTGTGGCTCCAATATAAAAACCCCGATTGTGATTTGTCGATTGAAGAGCTCCGATATTTGGCCAAGCATCCGAGCACAACCCCCCGGTCAGATGAGAAGAAAGGCAGAAAGGGGCTAAACCAAGGGGGGCCAAAGGTGATCAAGACTCATTGTCTGTAACAATTTTAAGAGTAAGAGTCCTGATGTCGTGATGTTCCGATAACGTGGTACAGAGATTTGAAGGTGTTCCGATAAGATGTTCATATATATATATATATATATATATATATATATATATATATATATATATATATATATATATATATATATATATATATATATATATATATAGAGAGAGAGAGAGAGAGAGAGAGAGAGAGAGAGAGAGAGAGATAGATAGATAGATATCAAGAAAAAGATTAGACATCCAAATAGTCTCCAATTTAACCTTTTAAAGGTGCATAATGTACAAACTTGGGATTTAAAGTTCCATACTTTTAGTGACTAAAAATTGTCATAAAGAGGAGTATTATTATTATTATTACTATTATTTCACATGCCTCAAAAGAAAGATCCAAGATTTAATACACAAATTCAATCTCCGAAAGGTTCATCCATGATTCATGAAGAAATATAATATTTCTAGTATTGGTTATCCAAGTTGGAAAGTCAGTTGCCATAGATACAAGAATCAATTAAAATCGATATGGATGAAAATAAGGAAGAAATGATAAGAATATTAAACATATGAAATAAAAAACTATATAATCCATAAATGGGAGGCTCCTTAAAATTGATAATGTGTTTGAAGGAGGCCACAAAAATAAGGATAGTATTCAAATTGAACAACTTGCAAATAATAAGAAATTTTCAAGTGGATTTAACTCTAGTTATGGAGTTACTTATGGATGGTTTCCTAAATGGCTGAATCTTCCTAAGATTGAATTCAATAATTTTGATGGAACAAAGGTCTTTTCTTAAGTGCACCAAATAGAGCAATATTTTGAATTGCACAATATTATGGATGATAAACAATGGATTCATATAGCAATTTTGAACTTTGAGATAAAACCGTATTGATGGAATCAATGGGTAGTTAAAAAGAAGCCCCATTCTTATCATTATACTTAGGGTTTACAAGAGACTTATAAGAACAATATGGAAAGGCTTGGGAATAATACTACTTTAATAAATTGACAAGAATCAAGTAGTTTGGTGATACTGAAGGTTCTAATTCAGAATTTTAGGTTTTGGCCTCAAGGGTGGATAACGTAAGTGATGAATGTTGGGTTCTTCATTTTTTTGGAAAAATATGGAAAGCAAAATTTGTGGAGGATAAATGGATAGAGCCATCAGAAGCAGGTCATCGAACATATGAATTCGATAAAGAATTAAACATTGGGACATGGGAATCCAGAAAAAACAAAAGCGCACCCATGGAAACAAGAAAGTGGGGTCAATTTTTAAATAATTAACAAGAAAAAGGGTAAAGGCACCAGGATTTTGTAAAAAGAGGACCAAATCAAAGGAGAGATCAAGAAACCTTCGCGAGGACTAGATCAAGCAAGTGAGCTGATAAAATAATACATAGAGGGACACATTGGGCAACCTTTCATATACAGAGCCTCTGATCTATGGTTTTCTATTGCTATTAGTAATTGCTCGTAGGACTCTACATCTGCGTGTAAGTTTTAATTCATGTACTGTAACCTCTCATGTAATATCCTATTTGAGTGGATCATGTAAGCTTGTTTGGTTTGTGATACAATGGATGGCGAATCTTAATATAAGATGAGTTCTGGGAAAATTATGTGTTGTACGATTCAATTAATGCATGGCCCTCTTTAAAAAAAAAAAAATTCTTTAAATGAATGATTTCTTTGTCTATTATTTTATGAATGCATGTCTCAGCTATAATATAGTTTCATGGGTAATGTAGTGTCCTATCTAGGGTGCTAGATTAGGCTATATTTATTATCGACCAGGATAAGTAAACTTCGAGGCATGCGTCTACAATCTATAGACATAAAGGATTCCCAACTAAGTGTTCGTGATGGTAGGTTACAGAACTTCTTTACAGAAGGTTGAGGTATGCTCCCTATCACCTGGACACTCAGGTCACTCAATTCATCTACCTATTCTAAAAAAACACTGTGTATTACTTAAACCAATATTTCAATCCCCTTACGAGGATGCTGTGCATAAAACTCCTGTTTAGTGAACACTCGATATTCAATGTTTATCATTCATGAAAGATTGAGACATACTAAAATCATAAGCACACTTAAAATTCAAATACATGGGAAACAGGGCTCATGAAGATGCTCTAAAAATACAACGAAAGATCAGATCCCTTACAGGATACAGTTCAACGATCTCAGTGATGAATCCTTCAAGCCACCATCATAAACATCACTCATATGAATTGCTAATTAAATCAATGAAAGCATAAACCAAACTCTAATCACTGTGCATATAGAAGTTGCTAATAAAATAAAATGACAGTATACCCGTTCCACACAGGGCCCGTTCGTGTTTCAAAAGTATACTGGACTGCGCTCAAGCAACTATAGAATCAACGCAATAACAAAATCGTGACTGCAACTGAGTTCTGGTATTAAGTTCAAAAGCTCTGTTTTTCAAAACGATACACAGATAACAACTAACTAACAACACATAATTGTGTTTACATATGTCTTTTAAAAAACTAACACCGTTTACATTTTGGAACGAATGTACATTCGTTATGCGGCTGTTTCCACTTTTGTTATGGAATAGTTTTTTTTTTTAAGTTGTTTCCATTCTAAACCGATTTCAGAAAGGAACAAAACTAAATTGGTTTAGAACCCTATGTTGTTGTTGCTTTTGTCGCCAACATGCTGTGCTTTGACCATCATTGACCGCACATTCAGGAGTGTTCGTTCCGCTGTAGGATAGGTGTTCATCCATGCTTGTACATTCTATTTTTCATCCCTACCCTTTGCTTTAGCTTACCTGTCATGCCATATGTCAAACAATAAACCATTTATAGGATGTTGTAACTTCCTGTAGTCTTTTTATCAAAAATCCCTAATTCTTTAACATAAACTCATAAATCAATTCTAATGCATTTAACAACTATAATACTGTTAACTAATCAATTTCAAGGGGATCTAAGAGATTTATGAAGGAAAAAGGTAGGAAAACGATGTGTTTCAGGAGGAAAAAGGGGGTCATGGAATGGTACCAACATCTCTCCTCGGCTTAATGAATTAGCATGTCCTCATGCTAACCCTGATGTGCTTCCTCTGAACTCTGTCTGTGCCTATACCTCTACTGCCTTCAACAATGTATCAACATTCTTCTTCACTTGGGCATCTTTCTGACCATGGAGCTCATGCTTTAATTTTTTGTACTTTTCCTTGAGGGCCTTCTTTTGGTTGTACCATTTAGTGGCCCACTTACAAATATCTGTTTGTTCAGCTTCAAGTTCATTGATTCGTTCCCTTAACTTCTCATTTTTCTGTTGAGCTTCTTTACTCTGTGCTCTTAGCAATTCATTTTCTTTCTTGATGACTTTTTCCAGCATATTGGCCTCCATTAGTTCTTCCTTTAACTTCTCAATTTGCTTCTCCAGTTTCCTCTGTTTCTTAATGGCAGGTTCTAAATCTTTTTCTTGCCTGTTGTTGCTTTCAACCTCCATCTCAGCTCCTGGTCCAGGTTGTGAGTGAGCACTACTCTCAATATCCATTGGTATAGGTACATTTGATTCGGGTTGGTCTTCTTGTAGTTGGGCCTTTGATGTTCTCCTGGTTCTTCTTGAATAGGTGGTAAAAATTTTATCTTGCTCTGCTTTCTGAGCATCCTCTTTTCTCATTTTCCTCGTCCTTACACTGCTAACAGGTGGAGGCACCTTGCTTGCTTTGTGTATAAGAATCTCTTCATCGATATCATTCATAAATCCTGAGTTCTCTTGTGGTTCTTCCTTGTCCTCTTCATCTTTAATTTGGTTAGCAGCCAAGAATTCCTTCCACATTTTTCCTCTTCTTTGTAACTCATACTCAATAAAAATTTTAACTAGCCCAAAGTGATATAAGCTCTTGTCTTTGTTACCTTTCTACTTTTGGATGGTCTTCGACATTTTGGTTAGGCTTTGCAAGAGAAAGTATGGCAGACTGATAACACACTGCCCTTTCAAATGTAACAGTAGTTTGATATGGTACAAGTAAACAACACTGTAGCAGCCTTCACAAGTTACAAATTTTTGGATGATATAGACCATCTCGTCCCAAGGATGCACCAGCCAGCTCCTTGGGACGCCTTTCTTCCAATTGACGGATGAAATCCTTGATCTGGACATAAATTGAGTCCATGACTTCTCTTTAAATTGCTTTGTCTTGAAGTACTTCTCCCCTTCTAGGCTGATCCCTAGGGACTGAGCTATGGTGTCTTCCGAAACCCTGAATGAAAAATCACCTATCAGAGCTTTCTCTCCGTTGAATGTAAAAGCAAATTGTTTGTTGACCTCCTCATTACTTCCACGAAACTTCTCTAAAAAGGGCAGCCACTGTATTTCTTTGAGAATTGAAATGCAGTCTTTGTGATACTGGGAACTGTTGAATATGCTTGGCTCGACCCTATTGGTCATTTTGGCAGAGAGTTTTGCTCTAACTCTTCTTTGTTTATGTTTTGCAAATTCAACAAAGAAGTTTTGATTTGTTACCTTTTGTCTTCCGCCCCAATACTGCTGACCTGGTGGCATCCTCGGCTCTTTAACACTAGCTCCTTTAGTAACCCAAGCGATGCTCGATTGACTGTCTTGTAATTATGGTGGAGGTCGAACCCAATTGACTACATTTTCCTTCCGTGGCGCTTGCTACTTTCAGTCCTTACTGTTGAAGTCACAGGAGTCGAATGCTAACATAGAATAACTGAGAATGATAATGAAATAATCGGCTTAACTCAATTCATAACATATTCATCTTTTGAAACAGAGGAATGGTTGTACTGGTCGTATGGATACCATCATAGAAGCGCTAGAAGCATATATGAAGTACTAGGATATGATTTCAGGTAGTCGTTTGCATCATTTGACTTCGTCGGGTGGTTAAGTCATAATTCGGCTGTCTCAAACACAATTAATAAGCCCGCATAACATTTGGTTTTTAAACAATTCACCAAGTGTCCTGCTTCTGTCGGTACCCAGCCAAATAGATATGTTGGAATGGTTGTAGGGTCTAATTGGTGTAACAAAGGTTGAAAAGTTGATATGAGAGCAGATTAACGAAATCATATAAGTATGAGATAGGCTGGAGTATTAGGAGATGATAGGAATTAACAATAGGATAAGGGGTGATAGGTATGGGGGTGTCTCTGAAATTGATCATAACAGTCATAGTTATTAAATTTAACATTAAAAATTAATCTAAGAATTTAAATGTTAAGAACAAGGAATACATTACACTTTTGTTGGTTGTTCAAGCGTTGCATTGGCATGCTAGGTAGGACTAGTCTCTTTTGACTACTCTTTGATGTTCATGATAGGTCCCCCTGGAATAGATTCGAATGCAACAGGTCCCTCTGAGATCTGGAAAATGTTCATGCAGCTTCTTTGGAATCCGGAAAAGAACTATATGTATACAGGCTCCTTGATCTTTGGTATTTGATGAAGTCTTGGTGACCAGCAACCTGTGGATCCTTGTTGAAACTTGATGAAGCTTTGTTGAAGTAATCTTGAAGTAACAATCTCTTAACAGGTCCCTTTTATGTGTCTTGAACAGGTCCCATTACTGTTGGTGTTGGTAACATGGTCTTCTGGACAGAACAGATCCCCCTGCATAATGTTTTTAACCAGGTCCCTCTGAGATAAAACAAGGACAAAACAACTTCTTTATTGAAATCTGGAGTGCTAAAACAAACTCTTTGGAAATTTGCAGTGAGGAGATGAGATAAGAAATCTTTGAGAATTTACAATGAGGAGATAAGAAAACAAAATGCTGATGCTTCTCGCTCCCACTAAAGTTTTGACTTGTCCTCAAGTCATTATTCAGTTGATGAATCAAACAGGAAACAAAAGAAAAGGAATTCTTACCCGCCAACGAATTGGTTTTCAAGTAAGAATTCTGGGTTAGAGTGTGCCAAAGTCTGGTTTTCACATCTAACCCATTTTTATTATTAATTTTTTTTTGTGTTTTTTTCTTTTCTTTTTTTTTAGATTTTGTTTTGTTTTGTTTTGTTTTTTTTTTTTTTTTTTTTTTGAATTTCTAAATTGCAATGAAATGAACTAAGGCAGAGATACTGCAGCTGAAGGCTGTAATATCTCAACCTCTCTCTGTTGAGATACAGTTTGAAGAAAATTTTGCTTGTTGATGGGCTTATTATATAGTTTCAAGCGATGACCATTGACAGTAAAGGAGTGCCCTTCTCCATCAATAGTGGTGAGCTTGACTGATCCATTGTCATAGACTTGAATGATTTCGTATGGGCCCATCCAATGTGTAGTAAACTTGGCTTTATGATCTCTGAATTTAGAGTCAAAGAGTAAAGCCCAGTCTCCTTCCTTGAACTGTTTCTTCTTGATATGTGCATCATGCCACTGCTTCCTTTGTTTTTGCATGAGGATTGTTGTTTGCTATGCTTGCTGCCTCATTTCATCCAGCTGGTTCAACTGCTGAATTCTTTCTTATTGTGCTTGGTTCAAATCAATTTGCAAATCTGCAGCCATTTTAAAAGTATGTATTTGAAATTCAATAGGAAGCATTACCTCTTTGCCATACACCAACTGGTATGGTGTAAATCCTGTAGTATTCTTCCACGTAATTCTATAAGCCCAGAGTGCATCTTTGAGCTTCTCTTCCCAATTCTTTCTGTTCATTGCCACAGTTTTAGTGATAATCCCTTCCAAAGTTTTGTTTGTGGACTCCACCTGGCCATTGGCCTGTGGATGGTAAGGTGTACTTCTTCTGTGCTTGATTTGGTATTTTTCTGTGATGTCCTTCACTAACTTTGAAGTAAATTGAGTACCTTGATCAGTCACTATCTCCCTTGGTACCCCATACCTTACAAAAATCTCTTCAAAAAGGAAGTTTACCACTGTTTGTTCGGTGGCTCTAACTAATGCTTTTGCTTCAGCCCATTTTGTTACGTAATCAGTACATACTAAGATGTACTTCTTACCATTGGAGGTTGGGTTAATGGGTCCTATAAATTCTAGAGCCCATTTTTCAAATGGCTCTAGGTGTACTTGGGGCTGAAGTGGCATCTCATCTGTAGCTGTTGGCCTGCCCATTCTTTGGCAGATATCACAACTCTTCACATACTTCTTGGAATCCTTAAAAATGGATGGCCGGTAGTATCCAAGACTAAGAATTTTGTATGTTGTTTGCTTAGCTGCAAAATGCCCACCACACGGTTCATCATGGCAAGATTTTAAAATATCAATTATCTCATCATTTCTTATACATCGTCTAATAATCATATCATAACCAGTGTAAAATAAATAGCCATTAATCCATGAGTATCGAGCACTTTGTTTGACTAGTCTCTTCTTTTCCTTTGGAGTAAAGTATGGAGGTGTCCTCCCTGGATTTTGCAGTCTAGAAAGAAAATATGCCACCTGATTCTCTTTACCTGGTCTATCTAACACTGTGATGTTAAATTCCTGTAACAATAATAACCATCTGGTAACTCTGCCACTAGTTATTGGTTTATTCATTAAATGTCTAATGGCAGAATGGTCAGTATGTACAAAGACTTCATAACCAGTTATATAATGTCGGAATTTATTCACAGCATATATGATGGCGAGTGTTTCCTTTTCTGTGACTGTGTAGTTTAATTCTGCAGGTGTTAGATTTTTGCTAATGAAATAAATGGCATAATTACAAGATTCCTCTTTTTGGCCTAATGAGGCACCTACCGCAGTGTCAGATGCATCTGTAAAGATATGAAATGGTAGGCTCCAGTTAGGCCCTCTTAAGACTGGTGCGGTTGATAACTTCTTTTTGAGTGTTTCAAATGCTTGCTGGCAATTCTCATTCCAGTTGAAAAGTACGTCTTTTTTTAGAAGCTTAAACAAAGGTAAAGCTATTTTAATAAAATGTTCAATAAACCTTCTGTAATAGCTTGCATACCCAAGGAAACTTCTTACCTCTCTTTGATTCTTTAGAATTGGCAAATCAACAATGATCTAGATTTTTGCTGGATCAACTTTAATGCCTTGAAAAGAAATATAGTGGCCTAATACTATCCCCTCATTTAACATCATAAAGCACTTTTCATTGCTCAGGGATAGATTAGCTTCGATACATCTTTTCAAAACTCTTTCAAGGTTCTCTAATGCATGTTCAAATGAATTGCCGTACACTGAAAAATCATCCATGTAAACTTCAACACAATCATGAACTAAATCAGCGAAAATAACTAATACAACTCTCTGAAATGTAGCTGGAGCATTACAAAGTCCAAATGGCAAAACATTATAAGCATAAGTGCCCCAAGGACAAGTGAATGTGGTTTTGTCCTGGTCTTCTGAGGCTATCCTAATCTGGTTGTAGCCACTGAAACCATCAAGAAAAGAGAATGATGATTTCCCAGCTAATGTGTCTAACACTTGGTCAATAAATGGTAGTGGGAAATAATCTTTGAGCGTTGCTTTGTTCAATTGTCTATAATCAACACAAATTCACCACTTACCATTTTTCTTGGGCACTATTACCAATGGGGATACCCACTGACTGTCAGAAATAGGATATATAAAATTAACTCTCAACAGTTTTTGCAATTCTTCTCTGACAATATCCTGGAGCATGGGGTTCATTCTTTTCTGCGGTTTCCTCACTGGTTTGATAGTACTATCAGTATAAATATGGTAAGTGCATGTGTCGGGGTGAATCCCATGCATATCGGTGTAGTCCCAAGCAAATGCTTTCTGGTATTTTCTCAATAGTTGAATCAATTTCTCTTGTTGAGATGAGTCTAGGTGATTGCCAATGTTCAGAGTTTTCCTTGGACTAATCTCTATGATCTAACTTTGTGTGTTTGTGATGGATTGAACGGGAAAAATATCATGAAATGTTGTTTGCAAAGATTGAATGGTGCATGTTTCTTGAAAATTTTGGGCTAAAAGCACATCTGCAGCATGATATTGGTCGTTTCTCAAATTTTCGGAGATATCAGGTTGAGAAAGGAACAATTCTACCAAATCATTATTATTTTGTTCTTGAAAATCATAGATTTGGTCGATGCTAAAAACATATTGTACTTCTTCTTTATCATTGTATTTATCATCAAGCCATAAATTGTGTGCTACTGCTGGTGATTGTGCCGATGGATAAAGAGTGAGTTGTTTTCTTTCAGTTCCTCGTGAAATGATCATGTTGCCCGATCGACATCCTATGAATGCATCAGCAGTCGCTAACCATGGTCTACCAAGGATGATAGGGTGCCCTCCTAAATTGGATTTGGGTTGAAGAACTAAGAAGTCCACTGGATACTCCCAAGAGTCTAGTGAAACAATTATGTCCTCCAAAATCCCTTCAGGAATCACTTTAGACCTATCAGCTAGTTCTAGAACAATCGTTGTGTGTTACAAATTTATGAGCTGGAGTGTTCTCATGGTTCCAAGAGTCATGACATTTATTGCAGCCCCAAGATCTATTAAAGTGTTTGGAATATGTATGTTGTTAATGATTGTCGTAACTCTGGGGATACCAGGATCAACATAATTTTCCATTGATATGGTATTTGTCATAAGGCCAGCTAAATGTCCTATAACATGAATGGTTTGTGGATCAATCCTTTTCCTAGTGGGCTTCTTAAGGCACATTTCTTTGATTGCTTTAGTATATATGGGAATGTCTTTTATGGCTTGCAGTAGCAGAATTTTTATATAGACATTCTTGAGCTCATCTAAAACATCAAACTGTGGTATAGACATTGGAAGTTTCATTTGGACCAATCGGTCTGGAAAAGGTGGATGCAATGGTTGCATTTGTTTATCTTTGGTGTCATCATTTAGTTTTCTTTGATTTGTCATTTCGTTTTCATTTTCTGTGTTTTCTTCTTGTTTATCAGTTGTTGGAGAATCTTTATGGAGTACCTTACCAGACCTCAAGTTGATATTTTGCAAGGGTAGTGTGGGATATGAGGTCCCCTCTTCTACATTGTAGGCTGGCCTCTCTGCTCTGTTATTTGGATTTGGGACAATTTGAGCAGGTATTTGAGTAGGTTTGGGAGGTTGTGAGTTAGATGGAAATTGCAATTGTGGTGGATTTATTGGTGGAGGAGCAGGCAGTGCTTGTTGAGTAGGTTGAGGTTGAGGTTGGTAAACAACTTGCTGCTGAGGGTACTGCTGATATGATTGAGGATGTGACAAGTATGGCTGATGATATTGTTGATATGGCTGCGAATATGGTTGGTATGATTGAGGATATGTATGATATGATTGAGAGTATTGTTGAGATGGTCTCCATTGTTGTTGTGGGTGATTTTGGTGCTGCCATGGCATGGGTACATTCCAAGAATTCTGAGCATACATTTTATCATTTACAGGAAATTGCAAATTCTGATTTGGAAACATACCTTGAGGTGCTGGTCTTGGCTGCCATGGTCTCTTTGTGCCCATATAATATACATTTTCCATCTCTTCATTAGCTGCCATATTACAGTTCTGCAAAACCTTAACTTTAGAACAATTAAATATATCATGATTTTCAGTATAGAAGGCACAAACTTGGATGTTTTCTAATGGGCAGTCTTTTAAGACATGTTTCTTCCGGCATTTTGGGCAGAAGATAGCCATTATCTGATCTTCATCTTCTTGTTTCTTCTTAGCTTTTAGAGTGTCAATTTGGTTTCCTAAGGTGCTTAACAGATCTGTTTTAAATTCTTCTAACAGATTCCCTATTTCAGCCCTTGTGACACTTGCTGAAGCAGATTTTGTGGCTTTGGATGACAATGTTCTTTTTCCAATTTTAGCTTTGCTCCGTGAATACTTTTCGCATAATTCAGTGATTTCTTCAAAAGGTAAGGTAGAAATGTCACCTTTTCCCATCAAATTAAGATCTTCCATGTATTCCTCTCGGATGCCTTTCAAGAATATTGTGCAAATCAAATCAAAAGGCATAGTTCGGTGTTTGGATTTTTGTAAGTTGTAGACAAACCATTCTAAGTATTCCTCTAAGGTTTCATCCTCTTGTTGGTTCATTCTAAAGATATCATCTTTGGAATCTTTCGATCTACAATAAGGTTGATATTTCTTTAGAAATATTCTTCTCATGCCATCCCAATCAGTTATCGCATGTTCACCAAGCCCCATGAACCATCTTAAGGTTGATGCCTTTAATGTCGCTGCGAAGAGTCTAAGCCTATGGGAATCATCTGTGTAGCCATATGTTCGACATATAATGTCAAACTTGAACAAGAATGAGTCTGGGTCTTCTGAAGCCATGCCATAAAAGTTTGGTAGCACGGATGGAGGTATGTTTTTCATTTTTATCTCATCATCTTCTTGTGGTTCTTGAATAGGAAACTTAAAGGTTGACTCTTCTTCATCTCTTCATCCTTGATTTGGTACTGATCCATCTCCTTCCTCAGCCATTTTAATAGGTTCCTCTATGTCAGTTTCACTTGTTTCAAAGAGAAGATTAAAGAAAGATTGTTCGGTCACTGTGCTACTTTTTCCTTGTTTAGAGGATCTAGGAAAGTGTTTCTTCTGTGATTTGTGTGCTAATAAAGTTTGCCTCTCGATGAGAGTAAGTCTTTGACCTGACTTTTGTTTATCCTCTAATGCTTGTATGGTGACTTCCTTAGCTGGTGTTGTATTTCCTAAAGAGTCTGCTCCTGATGATAGGTTAGTTTTTGGATGGGGAGTTTTTATGAATCTACCTTGATTATCTCTAGATCTAGGCATAAGTGAACATGATTTCTAAATCTATGTTTTTGCTCGTTTTTGTTTATAAAATTTTTCAAATCCTTTAACTACGCCTCCCCGGCAACGGCGCCAAAATGTAGTGTCCTATCTAGGGTGCTAGATTAGGCTATATTTATTATCGACCAGGATAAGTAAACTTCGAGGCATGCGTCTACAATCTATAGACATAAAGGATTACTAACTAAGTGTTCGTGATGGTAGGTTACATAACTTCTTTACGGAAGGTTGAGGTATGCTCCCTATCACCTGGAAACTCAGGTCACTCAATTCATCTACCTATTCTAAAAAAACACTGTGTATTACTTAAACCAAGATTTCAATCCCCTTACAAGGATGCTGTGCATAAAACCCCTGTTCAGTGAACACTCAGTATTCAATGTTTATCATTCATGAAAGATTGAGACATACTGAAATCATAAGCACACTTAAAATTCAAATACATGGGAAACAGGGTTCATGAAGATGCTCTAAAAAGACAACGAAAGATCAGATCCCTTACAGGATACAGTTCAACGATCTCAGCGATGAATCCTTCAAGCCACCATCATAAACATCACTCATATGAATTGCTAATTAAATCAACGAAAGCATAAACCAAACTCTAATCACTGTGCATACAGAAGTTGCTAATAAAATAAAATGACAGTATACCCGTTCCACGCAGGGCCCGTCCACGTTTCAAAAGTATACTGGACTGCGCTCAAGCAACTATAGAATCAACGCAATAACAAAATCGTGACTGCAACTGAGTTCTGGTATTAAGTTCAAAAGCTCTGTTTTTCAAAACGATACACAGATAACAACTAACCAACAACACATAACTGTGTTTACATATGTCTTTTAAAAAACTAACACCGTTTACATTTTGGAACGAATGTACATTCGTTATGCGGCTATTGCCGCTTTTGTTATGGAATAGTTTTTTTTAAGTTGTTTCCATTCTGAACCAATTTCAAAAAGGAACAAAACTAAATCGGTTTAGAACCCTATGTTGTTGCTGCTTTTGTCGCCAACATGTTGTGCTTTGACCATCATTGACCACACATTCAGGAGTGTTGGTTCTGTTGTAGGATAGGTGTTCGTCCATGCTTGTACATTCTATTTTTCGTCCCTACCCTTTGCTTTAGCTTACCTGTCATGCCATATGTCAAACAATAAACCATTTACAGGATGTTGTAACTTCCTGTAGTCTTTTTATCAAAAATCCCTAATTCTTTAACATAAAACTCATAAATCAATTCTAATGCATTTAACAACTATAATACTGTTAACTAATCAATTTCAAGGGGATCTAAGAGATTTATGAAGGAAAAAGGTAGGCAAACGATGTGTTTCAGGAGGAAAAAGGAGGTCATGGAATGGTACCAACAGGTAATAAAATAGTTAAAGGTGAAAATGAAAATTTGATATTGATTTAGATCCCTTATTTATTCTAATGGTTCTAGCTCACCTCAGGTGAGATGCTCCTTTGAAAAAGGGAGTGAAATGGTGAAAATCTAGACTACAATGACCACCTTTCTTGGCAACTCAGGGTGAACCCTAGTTCTTCATCACCTTAATTTTTTCTCCAAAAAATGGTTTCATTGTGGGGACCCTAATCTTTAAAAGGGATCTAGATCATGGTATCTAAAACTTTTGGTAGAGGTAATCAAAGTTGGTGGCATGAAAACGTTGATCATTTTATTTTACAACAAGCCCAACTAAGGTAGAAGAACCTAGACTGGGTTAAAAATGAAATTTTGTACGCTAATCCTATTTGTGACCAATATGAAATCTTCTGGTGTGAGTTCTTTGAAAAGTTACAAGATTGGTTAAGACAGTTGCAAGTCAAGGGAAGGGTTGGAAGTCGACCTAGGATTCGTAAAGATTGGTCGACAACTGATTTAGCTGAACTCCACTAATTATATATATAGGTATATATATCTATGACATGGGTTGTTTATTTTTGGGTAAATGTAACATTTGAAGGACATATTATTGAGTTTGTAGTCGATGATCATCAATCCTTTTCTAGAGCAGAAGCAGTTTTCAAGTTTGGGTTGTGGGGAAGATTTTTTAAAGAGATTCCTCTATGCATAAAGGTTTTAATGGTTGAAGAAAACCTGCTACCGTTTCAAGAAGGTCAAATGGCCACTTAAAACCCTTTGTATTGGGGATCATATCTAGGGGGAGAAATGTTTTTCTATTGAAGAAAATGAGGGGCTATTGTGATGGACCAAGTAGACTTATGTAAGGAATGGGATTCTAGAGCATTGTGAAGGGTGAGAATAGATGATGAGTGGAGAGAAAGGAAGTTGCCGGAAATTAGGTCTAGAAGAAGAGAGTTACATAAGATAGGAGAAGTCATGATAAGTTCAATGTCATGGAAGCATAATATGAATAGTCCTGAGTTGTGGGGAAAAGGAGAGTATGAGGGATATTATTATGGTGGAATAGGAGATACTAGTGGAAGATCTGGTAGAATTTTAGTTGGGACTAGTAGACCCCACTCGGAGTCAGAAGGATTTCACATGCTTGAGCCACATGTGTAACCGATTATGTTGTCTGGAGATCATAATCTAGTAAATTATGACATGCAATTTGTGATAAGACGATTATTCTTTGAATATGATTCAATCCCCATTCATGACAACCCACAACATACTAATACAACTCCTCCTCTCCCTAACCTTCCATTGGTACTCTATCAAAATCCTAATCAATTCTTTTCTAAGTTAACTAAGACTATAAAGTTTCAATAAGTGTAATATAGATATAGTGTTG
This sequence comes from Pinus tabuliformis, assembly GCA_031772625.1. NCBI lineage: Eukaryota > Viridiplantae > Streptophyta > Pinopsida > Pinales > Pinaceae > Pinus > Pinus tabuliformis. Next base: position 850,709,566 of record CM062820.1, on the reverse strand, counting down.
GTAGTTCTAACGGAGGAATCATTTTCAATAGTGGTTTCCAGTCAAGTTCAGTTAATCATTCTCATCTAGGTTCGAAGGGCTTTATAATTCCTTGGCCTTGACACACAGTCATGGCTAGAAATATGGCCAGATTGCTTACTCGATATCCAAAATTTTCAAGACGAAGTGGTGAAGATGTTGAACAACATTGGTATTTATTTGAATATGTTTGGTGGGCTCGACAAATTCCTAATTCCACTAAACTTATTTATTTCCAAACTACTTTACATGATAGGGTGTTTCGATTGTTATTAAATGGGTCAAAGCGAATCCCAATGCCACTATGGATATTTTTAAAATAGAACTTCTTCAAGAATTTAAGTTACCCTAGTTTACTCAAGAAGGCTTGGCATAATTATTGGATATTCACCAAAGAGAAGGAGAATCTTCTTGGCAGTGCATGCATAGATTCAAAGATGATATCAGTGAACTGTCATACCCCATTCATCCTCATCACCAGAGGGGTTTTTTTACTAAGGCTTTGCTACCATTGACTAGGATTCCACTGTCACAACAGAAGATTGACACACTACAGAATGCTTTGGAATAGGAAATGCATATTGAAGCAATGGAAGGGTACCCTTAGGATTATAAACTGGGTGCTTCTTCTATTGATCCTGCTATCATGGGACTTCAAAATTAAATTTCCACTCTTACAAAGTGGTCAAAGGATCTTTCTCCTATGAGACCCATGCGACCTAAGGTATGGTGCACACACTTCCATGTCGAAGGGAATCATGTCACAGAATTCCCATGGCTTAGAGGTCAAGGATTATCTAGTCTGCCTATGTGACCTCCTCTGCCACCACCACACAAACCAAGAGTTGAGAAAATTTCCTCGGCAATGCCATTCCAAGGTCTGACTTAGTATCAGACATTCCCTCTTCATGAAGCTATGTCCATGAACGAGTTCTGTGAAATTTTCAGATCCTTTATCCATTCACCTTGTCTTTTCCCTATTTACAAAACTATTCCAATGTGCCTAACAATCTATTTTTTGAATTATGTTGATCACCCACACATCATATGGGTCAATGTCAAACCTTAGATGTTTTTTTTGACTTCGTAGATCATACAACATTTTGAGCTAATGAATCTCCTCGAGGACGAGGAGGAGGAGCCTCTAGGGGAGGGAGGATAGGAGGAAGAGGCTCCTTTAGATGCTATAATTTTGATAAACAAGGTCATGTTGAAAGAGAATATCCAATGCTGAGAAGACCTTGGTGTTCACATTGTTGGGTGAATACACATGCTACAAAATATTTTCAAGAGATTATTGCTTGATGGGAAGAGTTAAATTGGATGAAGGGAGACAATTTGATCAATGTTGAGCCACAAGAGCTAGAATCAGTTGTGCAATTGCATATTAACATTGTGACCAGAGGAAGAAAAAGAATTGGAGTCAATATTGGAACCTCTGAGTAACCAACTCCCATGAGGCTGGTATCACCAAAAAGATCTTATGATCATAATTAATAGGAAGAATATTATAAGGACACAACTAAATTATTCCAACAATTAGTTTCTTCTCAAGGGCCCTAAATTGAAAAGCAAGAACAAGTACAGACCAAAATTCCCAGACCTTCACAAGAGATATCCCAACCTATTTTAGAGTGGTTTAAATTATTTCTATAGATTATGAATGATGAGAAATGTTCTAGTCAGTTGTGAAAAAAAATAAAATTTGTTTTGAAGGATGACCCATTCTCAGAAGAGACTATTCATGTTAATATTCCTGAAAGGAATTCTAGGTGGGTTCGACAAAATAAGAAGAGAACAGGAAGATTTTTGTGTTGATGCTCATATTTTTGGATACTAGATCAAGGACTCCATGCTAGATCTCGACTCAGATGTTAATATTTTTCCAAGGAAAACTTGGGAGGCACTCGAGAAACCCAGATTAGTCTTTTCATCCATTCAATTATGCATGGAAAACCAATATTGTATTCTTCCCATTGGAAGATGTTGAGTTGATATCGCAAGTTTTAACACTTATGCATATTTTGAAGTAGTTGATATTATGGGTGACAAGGATCCATATCCAACCTTATTAGGCATTGACTGGGCATTTGAAAATTATGTAGTTATTGATCTAAAATGTGAAACTATGACCTTTGAGGTGGATGGATTCAGGCTCATACAACCATTGGATCGATATCAAGGTCCAAGGTTTACTGAACCTATAGATGATGTTAGAGAACCCAATTTGTTACATCAGTTGTATCCACTTACTTTCAGGAAAAGGGAAGATTATATCAACCCTATGACTCTTGGATGCATCAATTGGAGAAGTTCTCAAAGTACATAAGTGGGGTCTGATGTTGCGATGGATGATTAGAAACATGGTGATCACAAGCTTCAGTCATGACATTGTGCAACTGTCATATGTCTTCGTTGGATCAATACTGAGGTACACAATTATTCGATTTTCAATGACACTGAATCTATTGTAAATTTTATTCAAGAAGTTGATTCCCGAATAGACGAAGGTCAAAAGATCTCTTTGGTGAATGTTTCTTTGCAAGAAACCCCTGCAATATGGTGGGCATCCCATCATAACCAGTTTCATGATTTGGGTACTGTTAAAAATGCTATGATACATTGATTCTTGACTTCAGAAAACACCTTCAGTAAGATTCCTATCTATGATGGACATACAAGCCCACAAAAGAATATAAAAAAAATTGTTCGACTTGGAAGGATGACGATGTACCAGTTGCGATGTGGGCACATCAATTTATTCATACTTTGGATACTATTATGTGTGGCTGGTATTTGAAGGAGGAATTGAAAATACAAACAATAGACTGGGATGCAATGAATGACTAGTTCTGTAGGGATTTTTCATTTTATGACACTAATGAAAAGAAAGTTGAAGCTCTAAAAGCTATAAAAGGGGTGTTATTCCCATTTGGAAATGATTTGAAATAATGCAATGGATATGGAGATTTTTCACATCAATATGATTCAGGATTCCATGAGGTTGTAGCTTGTGGGAAAATTAATAGAGAATCTGATGATGATTTAGAATAATTGAGCCATCTGTCATTTAAAGAATCTGAAGGGGAGAGGGTGATAAAAGAAGACCCTGTTACTATTGAACTGCATTTGCAACCACTAACGTTGAAACAATTAAATATTGGGACTGAAGAGAAACCCAAGATCGCTTCCATCGGTGACTATTGGGATGAGCAGACTACCAAAGAGGTTTTAGATTTGCTCAAAGAATATTAAGATTTATTTATTTCTTCCATTTTTGAATTAAAAGGTATAAAACTAGATTTTTGGGGGATGAGGATAGCTTTGAAACCATATGCAAAACCAGTCAAGCATCATCCTTATAGGTTAAATCCAAGGGCCAACGAAAAGGTGAAGAAGGAGATTGATAAGATGTTGGCAGTTGGACTTATATTACCTATCGATGAAGCTAAATTGATAAGCCTAATTGTTATCCAAAATGAGAAATATTCCTAGGAACTTAGGGTGTGTGTCGACTATAGAAGCATCAACAGCGCTTGTGTACATGATCTATTCCCCACTCCTTTTAGCGATGAAGTTTTGGATATCTTATAGGAAATGAGGCATATTCTTTTACTGATGGATTTTCTGGTTACCACCAAGTTAGGATTGAAGAGAAAGACAAGAAGAAAACTAAATTTACCAATGAATGGGGTTCTTATGCATATAAGGTCATGTCATTCAAATTAAAGAATTATTTTGTCATTTTCTCATAGATTGTGATAGCTGCCTTCCGAGAATACATTCACAAGTTTCTTGAGGTCTACATGAATGATTCGATAGTTTACATTCAAGCTTTTTAAGAGTTATATTTGACAAATTGAGAAAACTTCAAATCTCTCTAAACTTGAGGAAATTCATTTTTGTTGTCCCTTTTGGAACTTCATTGAGCCACATAGTGTGAAGTGAAGGAGTATATGTGGACCCTGCTAAGGTTATAGTAATATTGAATATTCCATCACCAACTATTGTGAAGTAGTTGCGATCAACTCTGGGACACACCAGATATTATTGCAGGTTCATCCATAATTATGTTTTAATTACTGAACCACTTGAGAAGCATTTAAAGAAATCTGAGTGGTTTGTTTGGTCTACTAAATGTGATTTTTCATTTTATACTCTCAAAGAGAAACTCACAAGTGCACCCATATTGGTTTATCCCAATTGGAATAAAGAATTCCATGTTCATATAGGTGCATCTAGGAATGAGTTGGGGTTATCTTGATGCAATCAGGAGAGGGAAACTTGGATCATCCCATTTATTTTGCTAGTATAAAACTCTCTACAACAAAGAAGAATTATACAAATATAGAGAGATAATATCTTGCTATCGTCTGCTGACTCTAGAAGTTCCAACGCTATTTATTGGGAGGTCCATTTAGATTTTTTACATATCATTCGGCTTTAAAATACTTCGTTAATAAACCTGTTCTTGAAGGGATAATATGTCGTTGGCTTCTGTTATTTCAAGAATTTACCTTTGAAGCCATTGTTAAGTCAGGAAGATTGAATGTGGGTCCAAATCATCTATCTTTCCTTGAATTAGGAGAATCGAGAGGTTCAATTTGATGACCAGTTGCCTAATGCACACTTATTTGACATTGAAGTGGTTCTTGATTACTTGGAGGATATTGCATTGTTCCTCGTAACAGGTGAGTGTCCAGATGACTATACATCCACTCAAAAGTGGCATATGGTTGTTCACACTACTAACTATCAATTGATCACAGGACAATTATATAAAATGGGACTCAATTATATTATGAGAAGTTGTGTATTAGATCATGAAAGGGAAAAAGTTCTATGTGAATGTCATGAAAGTGTTGTAGGGGGCCATGTTAGAGGGAAAGCTAATGCTTAGAATGTCCTACAAGCCCATGTATGGTGTCCAACCCTATTCAAGGATGCCAATGAATATGCCAAGCAATGTGATGTTTTCCAACACATTGATTGACCATCTTGATGGTATGAGCTATCTCTGCACCCAGTTCGAGCACTTGAGGCATTCAAAAAGTGGGCAATTGATTTCATTAGACCTATCAACCCACTTGTTCATCATTCCCATGCTCAATATATTATTATCAAAACATATTATCTTACACATTGGGAAGAAGTAGCTACTAGTATAGATTGCACCACTGATATATTTGCATAAGTTATTTTTTGAAAACATAATCACCAAATTTGGTTGTCCCAGAAGCCTCACTAGTGATCAAGGTTCTCACTTCATTAATGAGACAATCTGGACATTGTTGTAGAACTTCATGATACAAAATTGTTGGGAATAATACTGAGAGGGGGGGTGAATCAGTATTATTAAGTCAAATATTTTTTATTTCACACCCAGATCATATACGCTACTTCAGTTAGAGAAAAGCGCGTATATACAAAACTTCAGATAAGAAAACCAGCGTATACCATGCAGACTTATAATTTAATGTATTCTACAAATGTTGATCATTAATCTGTGCATCAGAGTCATATACACAGTAACCAGAAACAGTAAAAAAAGAGTAGAAGACAATCACACACAAGAACACAAGATATGAGGTAGAAACCCAATGTGGGTGAAAACCACCTGCTGCAATTTGTCTCTATCTTCTTTTAATTAGAAACTTCTTTTTACAATGATTATGTATTGGTGCAGACTTATACCAGTACGTAGGCTGCAACCTGCAAAGAGCTACAACCCTCTCTCGTTCTCCAGCTTCTCCTGGAAGGGAGCTACAACCTCCTTAGCTCTTGTACTAGCTGAGATACTAGTATGTAGGTGCTGACCTACAAAAGGCTACAACCTTCTCTTCTCTTCCAGGGACCACGTTTCATCAATTTTCAAACTGGATCCATGAATATCAAACAAACATCAAGTATATGTGCATCAACCAATCTCCTTTCCACAAACAACTACTGAATCAACCAATAACTTCTCAGAATGCTGTAACCAGAAAACAATACTAGTAACCAGACACCAATGTTGAACCCAGAACACTGCAGTAATCCACAGAAGTAGCTAAAACATATTTCAAGAGACGTACGCTACTTCACTATGTATAAACCTACATACATACGCAGCTGAATCAAGGTCAACCAGCGTATACGCTTTCTTCTCCTGCTGAACCTATGTGTATACATGCCTTTGCAGAGCCAAACCTGTGTATAGATCTATAAAAGACAATTCACCCTTTACACTTGAACAAATTTCAGTTATACTCAGATTATCAGATTTATAGATCTAATTATGCGTCGATTATAACAGATCAAATCACAAAAAGATATTACTATTCAAGCCTTGAGATCTCGACCCATCAATAGAATTTATCTATCTTGTAATGCTCAGGTTCCTCCTTGATTCAGATCTAGCCACACAAACCAATCACTTTCACGTCTTTAGATATTCAATACATCAGGTGATCCTTGCCTAATGATCTCCTTCCTCTTGTATAGTCTTAGGCCTTTCACAATACTGCGGTCCAAATCCATAACAAACCAATACCATGGACCCAATACTTGGGATCAACACATCTGACGAGATATGGTCCAAAACCATAGGTTCAAATACCAAGGACTAAATATCACAGACCAAAAGTAAGTTCTCCCATATGTACACGCTTTTCTTTGCGTGAAAGTGTGTGTATACGCATACGCATCTTTGGAATGTCTAACCCGCGTGTATACGCGTCTTGGTCAAGGTGAACCTACGTATATATCTTTTTCCTTCATTCTGAGAACCTGAACTGAGATCTGTCATCAGAGTGAGTTGCCATCAAGGACAACACCTATGCCATAGTGCCAAACCTGAGTCATAATGCCAACAATCTCCCCCTTTGGACTTGATGGCAACCCCAAGATCCTCATAGTCATTCTCCCCCTTTGTCATCAAGGGCAAAGGGTTATGCTTCCCCTGAGTACATGCTAAAATATCTGCTCTCTTGTGCTGACCATGCTCCCCCTGACTATAGGCATGATCTACAAAAAGATGTTCTTCAAGAATAACCATGACTTATACATCATAAAAGACCTTCCTATCACCAAAAGACTCTATACAAACATCCTTCGCCCAACCAAGTGGGGATCATCCACCCAACCAAGTGGGGATACATCAAAAGTTTACATATGACAACCAAGTACATTACATCATTCATCCCAGGCATAGTGGGGAAACCAAAAATAGGCCGTTACATGACCTTGATAATAAAAGATATACATGACATAGAGATGAAAAATTTAGAGCAAGACTATGAAGGTCACCAATAACTAATATCAGCAGCACTATTCAGATCAGCAACCATGTTCTCCTTCTGCAACTGATCCACCTGAACCCAAAACAACTGGTGTACTCGAACCAAGAGCTTCTAATGTAATGCCAACAATGCATTATTAGAAGATTATCTACTCCCCCTGAACCTATGCCAGATGGTCTCTCGTCAGACCCATATCAGACTCTCTTCAACCAGAGTCTGTCCCCACTAATTTCCTTCAAACCACCATATACGCGACTGTATCTACATAAATCGGCGTATGTACGTAGATCCTCCTCATGCAACTCGTGTACAACCACATTTCTCTGAAATAGACAGGTTTCAACAGCAAGATGATGCATCAACTACCCCCAACTTCTGTTTGAGGTATTCAAATGTCTCCCTGGGTAGTGGTTTGGTGAGAATATCAACAACTTGTTCCTTAGAGGGAACGTACTCCAACTTGACCTTTTGTTCAAGCACTTGCTCCTGAAGAAAATGGTATTTGATAGGTATGTGCTTGGTCTTTGAATGCATGATAGAATTCTTTGAAATGCTGATTGCACTTGTATTATCACAAAAAAGGGAAATAGGTGGATTACAAGTGATTTGAAGATCTTGCAATGTTTGCATCATCCAAAGGAGTTGTGTGCAGCAAGATGTAGCAACTACATACTCTGCTTCAGCTGTAGATAATGCAATGGAACTTTGTTTCTTGCTGAACCATGATACTAATCTAGGACCCATGAAGAATGCACCACCACTAGTGCTTTTCCTGTCATCCACGCTACCTACCCAATCTGCATCTGTATATGCATGAAGTGTGATATCTGTATCTCTAGGATACCATAAACCATAGTTTTGAGTCCCTTGAAGGTATTTGAAAATTCTCTTGACTGCCTGAAGATGAGTTTCCTTTGGATTTGCCTAAAACCTTCCAACTATCCCTACTACATGCATAATGTCTGGTCGGGTACCTGTTAGATAGAGTAGACTACCAACCATGGATCTATAGGTAGGTTGATGTACAGCTGCTGATTCATCATTTGTGCTGAGACTGCATCCTGTAACCATAGGAGTACATACTGGTTTCGAATCCTCCATCCCATATTTCTTCAAGATCTGATTGAGATACTTGGTTTGTGATAAAAAAAATGTCGTCTTTGTTTTGTTGGACTTGTAAACCAAGAAAATATGTGAGCTCACCAAGCATGGACATTTCAAACTCCTTTTGCATTACCAAGGCAAAATTTTGACTCATGTCTTCTTCATTGCTGCTAAAGATGATATCATCAACACACAACAAGTATTAGCAAATTTTCATTGTCAACCTTTATATATAGATTGTTGTCTATTGATCCTTTTGCAAAACCTTGTTGATGAAGGTACTCATCCAACCGAAAATACCAAGCCCTTGGAGCTTGTTTAAGACCATAGAGAGCCTTTTTGAGTCTGCATACAAGATTTGGATCATTTCCAAGGATGAACCCATCTGGTTGTTCAATGTACACTTCTTCATTCAAGTCTCCATTCAGAAAGGTAGATTTTACGTCCATCTGAAATACTTTGAACTTTTGAAAGCTAGAGAGAGCAAGGAACATTCTTATAGCCTCAAGTCTAGCCACTGGTGCAAAGGTTTCTTCAAAGTCTATGCCTTCTTGTTGCACATATCCTTTACAAACAAGTCTTGCCTTGTTTCTAACCACATCTCCATTTTCATTCAGCTTATTTTTGAAAATCCACTTTGTCCCTATGACATTCTTATCTTTTGATCTAAGAATCAACTCCCAAGTGTTATTCCTTTCAATCTACTCAAGTCCTTCATTCATTGCCTTGGCCTAGCATTCATCTTTGCATGCTTCTCTTACATTTTTTGGTACGGTGGAGGAGAGCAATTCTAGATAGCTTGAATCTTCTGAAATGGTTCTCCTTGTTTGTACACTTGCCTCTTTCTGCCCCAAAATTTGAGATTCTAGATGATTCTTCTGAACATATCTGGATGGAGTATTTTCTTCTATTCTTATTTGTTCTTCTGGTGCCTCATGAGTTTCTTCATCATGAATCTGATTTGACGTTGAGGGATAGTCCTCATCATCTTCGAAAACTTCAGATATTTCCTGCCTAGAGGTATTTCCTTCTTCATCAATCACTACATCAATACTTTCAACAATTTTTCCAAGTCTTTTATTGTAACACTTATATGCTTTGCTATGGGAAGAGTAACCAAGGAGAATGCCTTCATTTGCTCTAGGTTCAAACTTGCCAAGATTTTCATCAGTCCTTTTAATGTAGCATTTACTTCCAAAAATTTTGAAGTATTTCACCATGGGAGTCTTACCATACCAAAGTTCATGAGGAGTCTGAGTGCCGTTTACCTAGACATTTGTCTTGTTAAGAATAGTTATTGCAGCAAATGAGGCTTCACCCCAGAAGGTTGCAGGAGTTCAAGATTCATCGAGCATAGCACGAGCCATTTGTTGAACTGTTCCATTCATCCTTTCCACTACTCCATTTTGTTGAGGTGTCCTTGCAGTAGAAAATTCCCTTCTTATGCCATGTTCTTCACAAAAATAGAAAAAATCATCTGAGGTAAATTCTCCTCCTCGATCAGATCTGAGACATTTGATTCGTCGATCTGATTCATTTCCAACTAAGGCTTTGAATGATTCGAACATTTTGAAATCTTCATCTTTATAATTCATGAGTCCTAACCAATACATCCTTGAAAAGTCGTCAATAAACAATATGAAGTACTCTTCACCTCGAGGTGACTTCTTCCTAGTTGGACCACATATATCAGTATGGACAAGTTCAAGTGGCCTGCTAGCTGATCCTTCCTTCTGAGGGAAATTAGTTCTGGTTTGCTTACCAAACTGACATGATTTGCATATTGTATTGTCTAGAATTCTAATGTCAGGAAGATCACGAACCGCCTGATATTTGCATGCTTTCCTTATCTGAGAGAAGCTAAGATGCCCCAATCTTCTGTGCCATAGCTAGTGTTCATCATTCTTGCTTAGATAGCATTGATGTTGTCCTTCTTTGAATATGTATAAATTATTTGGAGTTCTTATGCCTTTGATCACTGTTTTTCCTGTATCAAGATCACGAACACTACATCCATTTGATTGAAATATTACCTCAGTTCCTTGATCGCACATCTGACTGAGACTCAATAGATTATGCTTTAAGCCATCAACATACATCACATTTCCAGCTTTGACCTTTTCTTTCAACTGAACAGAACCTTTACCTTTTATGAATGCAGGGGTGTCATTTCCAAATGATACTTTCTTTGCCTTTTCTAAGGCACTATATGATTGAAGTTTTTCTTTATCACCTGTCATATGTTTTGAACATCCACTGTCGATATACCATTGATTTTCCTGTCCTTTTGCATATAAGGCTATCCCACATCTTTCTGGTTGCAGTTCTTTCATTCTCCATGTTTTGGCACTTGAGACTTGTTCCTTCTGAGTTGTCTGCCGAAACCTACTCCTGCATTCAGAATCTTCATGACCGAAGTTGTTACAAATAGAACATTCTATTTCATTTTCAAGAGCAGAAAAGTTATTGTAGGTCCTTTTCATGATCCCAGTCATACTTCTTTGTTTTTGAGATTCTCTAGTCATGATTGTCTTATAGGCAACACATTGAGCTGCTTTGTGACAAAAGTTATGACAAGAGAAACACTGGCCATTGAAGAAACTCCTGCGATTATCAAATCTACCAACCGAATGATTGTTGTTTCTATTGAAATCCATTCTTGAGGAAAATTGAGGATGTTTTACCTATGGCTGGTTGTAGCTTTTTTTCATCCTTAAAGTAGATTGCCCCCGATTTACCTGGTAGCCTCTGTTCATTCTTGAGGTAAATTTTCCCTGATTTACCTGGTGATATCCATTGTGCCTTTGCTGTCGATTTTCAATTTGTTCACTCCTCCTTGCTGCATCAAGATAACTTTTGGAGGTGGATGGCTCCTGTGCTTGAGACGCTTCTTCATTATATCCCATACCTATCTTGATTAGTGGAGAACGCTGCACTTTGATAATCTCATCTAAAGCTTCAGATCCTTTAGCAAATCTGAGATTAAGGGCTTTTGTTTTCTCAATTTCTTTTCTAAGTCCCACAATTTCACATTCTAACTTTTCATTGTATTTATCTTTTTCGGCAAGTTGGAATGTTAGAGTATCTATAATCATATTCTTTTCCTCTAAACAAAATTTAAGTCTAGAAATTTCTTCATAAAGACCTTCTTCATTTATAGCATCCAAGAAATCATCATCTTCAAAAGCCATCAAAATTCTATCATCATTACCTCGTTCATCTTCATCACTATTTGACAATCCATCACTGTCTTCATGCGTGTAATAGCTCTTCTTATTCTGCTTTCTATTCCATCTGATAGGTTCCTTACCTTTGTCTAGTTTATCTTTATGAGGACATTTTGCAGCATAATGACCGACTCTTCCATAAGCAAAGCATTTGAAAGGCAGCTTACCTCTGAATCTTCCAGTTCCCCGTTGGAGGTTCTTGACAAAATTTGATTCTTCCTCTTCTTCTGACATGTGTCCTGACTCATAGTAATCTCCTTTGCCTGAAGCCTTGAATGCAGCTTCTCTCTTGTCTGATGGTCCTCCTTTTCTCATTTCGTAAGCAGTTAGAATTCCATGCAGCTGTGACATGGTAAGGCTTTGTAGATTCTACTTTTCTTCTATGGCAGAAACTTTTGATTCAAACTTAGAAGACAAAGATCTTAGAAACTTTTCAACCAAAACAACCTCTTTTATTTCTTCACCCAAGTTTTTCATACAATTAACAATCTCATCTATACGAAGGAAATAGTTAGCCACACTTTCATCATTGTGCATTCTGAGATTTTCATACTGAATTCTGAGGGTTTGAAGTTTTGCTCGTTTTACCTGTTCATCTCCTTCATAGCTCAAAACGATCTTGTCCCATATTTCTTTTGCGGTTTTGAGCTGCATAACCTTGATGAATTCTGTTTGAGATAAACTCCCTAATAGAGTATTGATAGCATTTGCATTTGTTTCATACTGCTTCTTCCCAGCCGGATCTGTAGGAGTTGCTGATGGAAATGTGTACCCTGTATCTATGATATCCCAGACTTCTGTACCAAGAGATTGAAGATAGGTTGTAATTCTTACCTTCCAATAGACGAAGTTGGTCCCATCAAAAATTGGTGGCCTGATCGAGGCTTCTCTCTCGTAGTTGCTCACGACGATAGATCTTCCTTAAAGCGATCAAGCTTCTTCTGAAGGACCTGCTCTGATACCAGTTGTTGGGAATAATACTGAGAGGGGGGGTGAATCAGTATTATTAAGTCAAATATTTTTTATTTCACACCCAAATCATATACACTACTTCAGTTAGAGAAAACCGCGTATATACGCAACTTCAGATAAGAAAACCAGCGTATACCATGCAAACTTATAATTTAATGTATTCTACAGATGTTGATCATTAATCTATGCATCAGAGTCATATACACAGTAAAAGGAACAATAAAAACAGAGTAGAAGACAATCACACACAAGAACACAAGATATAAGGCGGAAACCCAATGTGGGTGAAAACCACCTGCTGCAATTCATCTCTATCTTCTTTTAATTAGAAACTTCGTTTTACAATGATTTTGTACTGGTGCAGACTTATACCAGTACGCAGGCTGCAACCTGCAAAGAGCTACAACCCTCTCTCGTTCTCCAGCTTCTCCTGGAAGGGAGCTACAACCCCCTTAGCTCTTGTACTAGCTGAGATACTAGTACGTAGGTGCTGACCTACAGAAGGCTACAACCTTCTCTTCTCTTCCAAGGACCACGTTTCATCAATTTTCAGACTGGATCCATGAATATAAAACAAACATCAAGTATATGTGCATCAACCAATCTCCTTTCCACAAACAACTACTGAATCAACCAATAACTTCTCAGAATGCTGTAACCAGAAAACAATACTAGTAACCAGACACTAATGCTGAACCCAGAACACTACAGTAATCCACAGAAGCAGCTAAAACATATTTCAAGAGATGTACGCTACTTCACTATGTATAAACCTACGTACATACGCAACTGAATCAAGGTCAACCAGTGTATACGCTTTCTTCTCTTGCTGAACCTGCGTGTATACATGCCTTTGCAGAGCCGAACCTGCGTATAGATCTATAAAAGACAATTCACCCTTTACACTTAAACAGACTTCAGTTATACTCATATTATCAGATTTATAGATCTAATTATGCACCAATTATAACAGATCAAATCACAAAAAAATATTACTATTCAAGCCTTGAGATCTCGACCCATCAATAGAACTTATCTATCTTGTAATGCTCAGGTTCCTCCTTGATTTAGATCCAGCCACACAAACCAATCACTTGCACATCTTCAGATATTCAATACATCAGGTGATCCTTGCCTAATGATCTCCGTCGTCTTTTATAGTCTTAGGCCTTTCACAATACCACGGTCCGAATCCATAACAAACCAATAGCATGGACCCAATACTTGGGATCAACACATTTGACGAGATACTATAGTCCAAAACCATAGGTTCAAATACCAAGGACTAAATACCATGGACCAAAAATAAGTTCTCCCATATGTACGCGCTTTTCTTTGCATGAAAGTGCATGTATACGCATACACGTCTTTGGAATGTCTAACCCGCGTGTATATGCGTCTTGGTCAAGGTGAACCTACGTATATATCTTTTTCCTTCATTCTGAGAACCTGAACTGAGATCTGTCATCAGAGAGAGTTTCCATCAAGGACAACACCTGTGCCATAGTGCCAAACCTGAGTCATAATGCCAACAATCACAAGAGTATCCCTTATCATTCACAAGAAAATGGAACTAGTGAATCCTTTAATAAGATCTTGGAGAAAGGTCTTAATAAAATTTGTTCTGTGAATATAGATGATTAGGATGAAAGGATTCCAACAATGTTATGGGATTATCCTACTAACACTAAGTGGTTTAAAAAGTATAAACCTTTTTATTTGGTATATGGAAGGGAAGTAGTGGTTCCAACATAATTTATTGTCCCTAACCTCTTTATTTCTTATGCTACTAAAATGTTAGAAGATTAATCTATCTCAGAGAGGTTGCAAGAGTTGTGGAAATTAGATGACCAACGCTTCCTTGCAGACTTCCATTGGACTATCAAGAAAGAGAGGCAAAAGGCTTGGCATGATCAGTATATTAATAGGAAGTCATTTTCTATTGGGGATTGTGTGTTACTTTATAATCTGGGTAACCTCTAAATTCATTGGCTTGGTCCGTTTTATGTTGCGGAAATTCAAGGTTCAGGAGATGTCAAACTTGCTCAGTTGGATGGCATCCTTTTACTTGGTTGGGTGAATGGTGCTCGCCTAAATCCCTAATTTGGATCATTATTTTTTTTAAGCACTTTCTCAAAAGGGAGTATTAGTCAGGTCTTAGGGAATTGCATCATTATTATTAGTTAGAGTATGTTTCTTTTGCTACTTGCATCGATTTCATTAGAGTCGTTTTCTTTTGGTTATCATGTTAATTACACCCTTTTAGTTGTGGCCCACCGCAAGGAATTGTGGTCGAGGAGGTTTTGTCGCATCCTATCTTGTCATTTATCATTAATACTAGTCTTTTTAGCCATTAAGTCATGTCATGTCGTAACCGATTGCAATCCAATTTGCTCATATTTTTATAATATTTTTAGTTACCCTTTGATTCTGGTTTTTAGCCATTTAATTCTTAGGGAAATTTAAAGGGTCTCATCAATAATCATGGGGGGTTTTGGGTCTGGTGAAAATTTATGAGGTAACAGATAAGTCATTTCAAAACTTCTATCCTGCATTTCTGTATAACTCCCGTTACCTGTCCTTTGCATGTCATTCTACCTAAGAGCTTCTCAAGTTCTTCATCCTGGCCTTCATGTCAACCTCCACTGAATCTCCTCCTTGTCTTCATCGCCCTGTTCAATTTGTTTACAATCATCGTCTTCCTACCATGTGTCGCCTAACTAAACCTGCCATGTCCCTCTTTCCTATCGAATCACATATTCATACCACCGATGATCTCCTTGAGAAATATGAAAAATCTACCTTGGTCGATAATGATTTATCATACCATGTTCTCCTCCCTTCCCTCTACTTAGAAGTCTTCATTGAGCTTAATGTGAGACCCTACGCTAGCTCTACTCTAAAAATCAAAGTTGATTTCTTCCCATTAAAGTACTATCCCTTGTTAATTATGTTTAATTTACTTGTTTTTGGTACCATGGGAGAGGTTATGATATGCACTAAGTTCCTAATTAGCCAAATCAATGGATTTTCATTGTGGTTGGATCGCAAATATATGATCCATGTTTAATACATTCACGCTCATAGGGCTGTCTACCTATGGTTGTGATGTTGGTACAACATTCCTAAAGGTTTGGAAGTGGGGAAAGAAAACATGTACCAGCAACATCTATACCAAGTATGATCTGAAATGGGGGTTTGATAAATTGTTATGCTTACAAGAACCTCCCACTCAGTTTAACAAATAAATGAGCTAGCTTATATATGACATATGCGGAATTAAATACTTGAAACAGGTGTATGTTTTCTTTTAACTGTTTAATTTCTTTAAGTCCATTTGTTTCTATTGATATTAAACACATATAATAGCCATATAATGAAACAAATAAATAGCCACACATAATAGCAAATTTAATCTAGGAGTTCACCCAGATGTCGTGGGCTACGTCTCCTTGAGCTTTTATCATCTTGACTTGGATCTTTGGGATTATGGAAAAGTTTCTTTTACAAGTTCCACACTTAACTCCAAAGGTTACTGAACTGAACCAATGGGCTTAGAATACCATCTACATCCCTATCATGGTTGTCATCACTCTGCAAACAGATCTAAGCTCCCATAGACTTGATTCCTTCAATCAGTTCTCCCAGCTACCTTGAGCTTCTTGATGGCACTAACTCCTTCAGAATTATTTAACTGTCACTGAAACCCATCCACTATCTCCAGTACATATCAGACACTGAAAAGAGACTGATCATTTTCCCAAAATGAGCACTACATCCCCAAACTAGGCCTTCCTCCACGGTTGGCCCTGGGTTGCCTAAAACTTCCCTATAACATCTTAGCCTTTAGAAGTCTTCAAATGCTTATGAAAATCCCTACAATGGATTTAGAAGGCTCATTACAGCCAATAATGATTGTTGGTTCGCTGAGAACGAATACTGGTAGCTCCTACAACTGACTCCAACCCCTGGTGGCCCTGAGCTCCAAAATCTCCCTAGATGAAAATATCTATGAATATGACTTCCTCAGCTTCTCTGGACTATTCCATTGGCTTCAAAAGGCTCCAATTAGCCTAGCTAGCCTCTTGTTTCACTCTCTTTGGTCAAAAACTACTCTTGGAGTGCATTTAGTCAATATCCCCTAGGGATACTCCACCAAATTTGGTGAACTACACTTAACTCCTATTAAATTTAGCATAACCACCTTTTTAGCCGCCCCACCAAGCTAACCATCAGAGGTGAGTCGTTACAATAACTGTTTGTGCACACATATGAGGCGGTATAATCCTGACGTTAGGGATAATCCTCACCGGAAGCATTTCAAATAGCGGAATCTCCACCGTCGATCTATCATGCTCGATCTAATGGATATTGCATCATCCGCTCACCAACTAACCAGGACGATATCCACCATCGTGTAGATTATTGCACGACCGATATCTGGTCGAGAGCGCGCGAGAAAAGTAGTTTTCTCGTGCTACGTGTCGACCTCTAAGGTTAATCATGTGAAATCGTAGAATACCATTTACAACTTTTTGTCTGCACGAGATACTATTTCCCACTTTCCGAATACTACCCACGTGCTCAATACAAAACTTAAAGAAAGACGTTTAAGGAAAGGTTTAGCGCTTACCCAAAAGGGAATATTCCTTGGAATATACTTTTTTTAATATTTTCAAAAACCAAATTAATCTTGGTCAAATGTCCAAAAATTGCAGTTTACTGGACTTTTCAAATTGCGATAACTCCTTCATACGGGATTGGTTTTTCGAACCATTCACAGCACTGGAATTAGGAAGACAAGATATATCCGGTCGCTCAGGTTCGACACTCTTTTAAACACTCTTAAATTTGAGCTATCACTTAAGTCATTGATCAATATCTGATCAAAGTATGGCACCCAAAGAGAGGATCGAGGAGCAGTCATTGATTTAATAAATAATCAACCCATAAATCTCATTTGTTCTATTATCGCTAGCAAAATCATGTGACATTTCACTAGAGGGGAGTGTTCCCTTGACACCATCTCTATTGTAGAGGTCTACGTGAGAGGAGATCAACTCAAATATTCTAGCTATCTGCTTAATGAGTTATTCAAAGTTGCCAAAAATGTCCATGCAAGAGCCACTTATTTTATTTTTGGGTATTTTTTAATTCTTTTCTCCCTGTACAAATGATTCTCACCTAAAGGAATAGATTTATAACATGTTTCTAGTTATGAGTCGTTTGCTTATGCCCCGTGGCGTAGCACTGAAGATCCAATGAATCGCGACTTTAATGACCTTGCCTTTGGGTACTGGTACAAAAAACTGGTCAGTGTCACCCGCAATGTCTCTAGAGTTCCCCTTCCTCTAGTGGACCATTACACTCATCAAATTTGGTTTGGGATTAGTCACAACAATTCTAATATTTAGTCGCTCAATGTCAACCATGAAACTTTATCCATGGGCAAGCTTCCATTCTATCTTAATGAGACTACATTCCATAGCAACGTCCTTTCGTGGGATGAATTAATCACCATGAGGTAGGATGGTCATGATCTCTATTCATTTGATGCTATGCAGCTGAAGGAATCTACTAAGGATGTCCCATCTTCCTCTCGTAAGCATTCTGTTGATACAAATGACAACCTCAAGTTGCTCCTAAATAAGGTCTAGGAACAAATTCCTTTAGCACACATGACCTGCATGGAGGTAGGTTATTTAGTCCATCAAGATACAACTATTCATTCTATTGCACCTATTTATGTTGAACTACCCATCGTTTCTTTTACTCTACCTCCATCTACCACCCCCACCTGAGTTTCGCCTCACCTATCCCATAAAAACCCCACCTCAACCTTGTCTAGCCTCATAGATCTTACCGATGAAGGTATTGAAGCTGCCACCGAACCTGTTATGTTTTTCACTTAAGAGAATCCCTCTTCCCCACACTCTACCTCTAATGCCTCACCAAAAACATATGAGGAAACCATTTATGACCAACTCGATTCTGATACAGGTTTTGATGAGACTACTGAAATCGACATTGACTTCGTTGATGTTGTTCTTTTCACTTCACTTCCATTTGTTGTTACTACACTACCTACATTTCTGTCAGTTTCTTATTTCACTATCCCCACAACAACCATCCCCTCATCCCCACCAAGTTCACATCTCTTAGCTGAGCAGGTTGTTAACTTCATTAGTGACCCTGAGCACTACTGGAAAGTCTTTTCCCACACTTTATAGTAACATGAAATCATTCCTTTTCTCCCAATGCTCGTTATGTTAAAGCTTCATCAATATATTTGCAAGGAGCTTGACCAACAATGAGAATATTCTCCCTAGGGTCAATCTGAAAAATCAGTTTCCAATGGCCAAAAACTACAAGCTAGGTTACCATTGTATGCCACCCTCACAACAGTTGCACTCCGTCCATGGTCTAGCCCAAGACTTTTCCAATTTATTCATGCCTCTACCACAAAAACTTGAAGACTGCCTTGTTCAAATGAAGTCATAGTGTACATACCTTTCAGTAACATGTGAATAGCATCAGCAGTAGCTCGCCATAGTTACAAACAAGTGTGATCAACTATAACTGGATAAAGCCAAATTAGAGCAACAATTGTGAGATATGAGTGCCAAATTTTAATCTATGTGGCTGATCATCTCTACATTTGTTGATGAACAACATGATGACTTTGCCGCCTGTTCCCTTACCAAATGTTGTGAGTTTGTTGAAGCGACTTTTATGAAATTACTTATGCAGAATCAAGAATTGTAGGCTACTATTAGTAGAATTTATCAGACAATTATGGATCACTTTACCCAATACCACAATTAGATTTCTTAGAAGATCACTTCCGCATCAGTAGTAAAATAGAATCTCCCTCAATTTATGCATGATTCTCAGGATAATTTCAATCAAGTCTCTTACTGGAGCGGTGTTATTGCCAGAAAAAATTATTCTATTTATCTGCTCTAGGAGAATGTTAAACAACTATTTACACAGGCTATGAGAACTTTTGATTTGACACACCAGAAATAACTCTTGGCATAGGCAGATGCACTGGATGCCCAAATTAACCAGATAGAGGATACCACGTGGGAAACCAAGCAGGTACTCTGTGAACTTCATCTATTTGTGCTATGTCACTTTTTCACTTTGCAGGCCCTTACTATGGATGCCAATGAACAGTTTTAGGAAATCATCCAATCTCATCCCACTGAACTTACTGCCAAGACCACTGCACAATTTGTGAGTCAAGTATATGCTCTCTTAGACACTTGGAATGTTGTTGTTTCTCACTATACAACCAATTTCAAAGAAGGTGTGTTAGAGAAAGTACCGCAGTTGGGTCCTTCGTTTAATGTAAAAATAGCTACAAGTAATGAAGCAAAAGCAAATCAACAAACAGATGCACTAGTGGCACATTGAATCGAGGGCGAGTTAATAGATTATGGTCCAGGCCTATTTGGGCCTTCATTTTTTGGGAAAAATATGCAAAACAACAATTGCAGAGCATAAATGGGTAAAGCCATTGGAAGTAGGTCACCGTAAATATGAATGTGGTAGAGAATTAAACATTGGGACCTGGGCAGCCATGGAAAAAACAATTGGGGTTAATTTTAAAAGAATCAATAGCAAAAAGGGAAAAGGCACTGGGATTTTTTAAAAAGAGAACCAAATCAAAGGTGGGATCAAGCAACCTCTGCAAGGACAAAATCAATCAAGCGAGCCTATAAAAGAAGACATAGAGGGATAAATCAGGCAATATTTCATATATAGAGCCTATGATTTATGGTTTTCTATTACTTCTATTAGTTGCTCATAGGACTCTTCATTTTCACAGAAGTTTTAATCCATGTATTGTAACCTCTGGTGTAATATCTAATCGAAGTGTATCTCGCAAGCTTGTTTGATCTGTGATGTAATGGTTGGCCAATCTTAATATAAGAGGAGTTTTGGGGAAATTTTGTGTGGTTCGATTAAGTGAATGCATGACACTTGTTAAAAATTTCTTGTTTCCTTTAAATGAATGACACCTTTGTCTATTATTTTATGAATGCATGCCTTGGTTGTAATATAGTTGTGTGGGTAATAAAATGGCTAAAGGCGCAAATGATATTTTGATATTGATTTAGATCCCTTAATTATTTTGATCTTAAACAAAGATACCACCATATTGGATTAAGGAAATAAGACATTCCCAAAAAAACTTTTAGAACACAGGAATGGAACCATGATTTCTTGGTCATGCCTTTTCGGTTCACTAATTCTCCTTCTATTTTTCAAGGCCTTATGAATAATATTTTTTGACCCCATACTAATAAAATTGTGATGCCTTTCTTTGATGATATTATCATTTATAGAAAATTATGGGGAGAGCACATTAAACATGTGAATAAAGTTCTCAAATTCTTGAGAACAGTTAATTATACGTAGAAAGATCCCTTGAATTCACTATAATCATTACTTTCTTATCATTTTTTGGATGCATTGTTCATAACATATCATCTTTTTTATATTTAACCATAATTCACATGAAATACTAAGGAAATGAAGTGGAAAACACTTTTCATCTAAATCTAACAAATAAGCATTAAAACAGACTAATACAAGTTCATACATAAGCGAAAAGGGATTAAAAATAGGGAAATGAGGAAGTAAAAAGACGACAATTTTTTGGCCCGATAGAAAGAGATATAATACCAATTTTTATGTATCCTAGGTTTTAAGATGCTACTACATACAAGATATTCAAGAATAAAATAAGAAATCCCCCTTACTTGGTTATATAATAAAAACTTTATGGTAGGGAATTTTTTTACAATTGCTCATTTTATGTAAGGAATCCACTGTTGTTCACGTGCCCTTAAAGTGAAGAACCCACTCAATGAGTTAAGCTCCAAATACAATAGCCTTCCACACTTCTTGTAAGGAGGACTTAATCCCTATAATAGTTGACAAAATAACCTTTATCATAACAACTTCCTAACTACCTAATAGACCTTCTTTGATTCTATTTCTTCAATACTAACTGGAATATTGTGCCTTACTTAATAATAACATAGTGGAACTAATCCACCTTAAATTGAATGGAATCCACCATTTTTACTCTAGTGGGTCCTTCATCCCCCAATTACATCCCTAGGGAGGAACCCACCATGCATCCAATTTTCTCAATATTCTATGCATGTCTCCAAAGATAAAAACACTCTTGTATTGTTTTGTATGAGCGGGCTATAGCTCTAAGTAGATTCCATATTATGTTCCATAATATTCTATAACAAATCTAGTCACTGTTGGCTTAGTGGGCCCTGATCCAGGTATAGAGTTAATTGTGCCAAACAAAACCCCACTCCGCTAGCCCTTTCGGCATCAACCTGCATAGCACAGGCTGAAGTCTCACTCAAAGCAGTATGGGGGGATGCTGGAACCAAGTTTCTACATCCAAAGATTAGTGTGATGTCTTTTATTTCCCTAGATCTACCTTCACGTAGATCTATAAGCCCCTAGGGCTTAGTACTGCAACTTCCTTTAAGTGGTCTCTAGACCTTTGCGAAGGTCTATGATAGGTCTTTTCAAACCCTTAACAGTTGAATCATCCACTTATGTGCATCAGAAAATAACCCTAGACCAGAGCCCATGCAAATGTACTTAAGTATTTAAAAAACATAACATAATGTATTATAATCTTTGAGAAAGTACTTAGCATGTATTGCATACAGTTATTAAGACTTATCCCTTAGGGTCGCGCCATCAATAGGTAAATATTTCATAAAGACATTATTCAATCACAACATATATCACAAACATGAATATCAGAAGTAAACAGATAAACACAAGAATTCTTCAACAGTCATCTTTATTGATATTCAATATGGTATTACAGACTCAAGACTGCCCTGCAGACTCAGCTGCAAGGGTCCGCCCACTCAGCTACGGACTCTACTTTAGACCTCTGTACACTCAGCTGTAGAGCATTTCCCTCCTCTATGACTCTCTTCTTTGTGCTATCTTCTATTGACCTATTACCTCCATCCTCCTCTCATTATGCCTTCGACTTTCTAAGACACACCTATTTATACAATCCCATGGTCCGTGGACCACAGGTGGATCTCAAAACTGACTCAAATTTATATAGACAAGGGGCTAAAACCCTTTTTACTCCTAATTACCTGCACACTGCGCATCCACAAATCATGGAGACTTTACATATTTTACCAAAATTTACATCAAAACTTGGGTTTTTAACCCCAAAACTGACCGAGGGGATCCCATCCCAATAGGCCCCCAACAAAAAGGTTGTGACTCACCCTAGAGTCACTCGGCTAGTGCTACGATCTTTCTATGAAGATCCCCCAAATCCACCTGCACTACTACAACCTCGACAACGCTCTATGTAGCTGCCTACTTGAATTCTTCGAATAGCTGCTTGGTAGTTGGTCCTTCCGCGAACAACTTCATCGTTTGTTGGGTCTGTTGCAAGCTCGTCAGCTTCTCCTGAATTTTGGTTGTGACTTGGTAAGATTCTTCTAACCAAGGTTCCAACATGGCCTTAAGCACGAACTCCTTCTTTTGGGCTACTTCTAGCTATGCGAGGAGCTGCTTCCCCTCCTGTAACTTCGCTAGGCACTATGCTGAAGCAATTGAACGCGTCGTCACCCTGACCTCATCATACTGCTTATGCAGCTCACAAACCTCGTTATTCAATATCTGTAGGTTTGGGTCTTCCTATAGAGTCATTAAAAATTCCATAGCTTGCTCAAATAAGGTCGAGAAGTCAGCAACTGTGACATCCAAAGTTTCCATCCCTTCTTTGATGGCAGCTCCGCGCTACTCCCTGGCCTCGAGTGGAGTTGTAGGCTATAATTTGAGCTGCAAGGCCATTATTTTCATGTTGAGTTTGAATTGACTCGTCCAACTTCTACCTTTGCCTCATGGACACCTGCAAATAACTTTCAGATCTTAGCTTCTGGCTGTGCATCCTCTGAAATGTGAAGTTCCAGCAGTGTTCTACATGCCTCTCCACCCATGTAGCCTAGCCAGGAACTCTGTGCATGTAGCATTTCCTTGTCCTTTAAGGCCCATGTCTTCTCGGTGAACATCTGCTCATTGTTCACCCTGTATTCACTAATCAAATTGAGAGCACGTTGCTCCCAAGCTCTCAATTCCTGCGATGTTCAACCCGATGTTCTTAAGGGTACTTAAGATGATGTGCTCATTGGTTGACTCTGCGTGTAGGGGCCCTTATTTTAAAGCAACAGTTCGAAGTTCCAGGGTCCATACCAATTTTGCAGCCCAACCCGTGTTACAAAGTATTTTGTCACCGACCCCACATCCCTTGGTCCCGGATAGAGTCGGTCCCTGAATGGCATCTGTTATGTGTCATACAACAACAAATGTGTCCACATCTTCCAAATCATTCAAGAAGATTAACAATGCTCTTTAATCTTGAATATTTACCTTTTTTACCCATGTTCCAAGATCATCACAAGACAACCTCATTCTGCTTGCAACGATAACCTGAAGTGGACTAGAATGTCATGACATCGTCACAGGGGTACATTTGTTCTCTGTGACAATCTGATTTTATGGCTCATCGAAATTCCTCAGTATCCTTCTTGTGACAATAACTCTGAATACACTATGTCCTTGCAACGTCGTCTCTGAGTCCTAATGTTTGACTCGCGACGACCTAGATATGGCAAATTAGTTCAAACATAATGCTTCTGGGTCGTTCTGGAACTGGTTGTTGGGTCGAGGAAGTTCACCTTTCCTCCTTTGAGATGGTGGTTCCACCTTTTGAGAAACTTCCCTTGAAGACAAGCTCCCTCTCCCTCATTTATGGAGGCTCTTCCTCTTATAAAAGCATTCCCATTACTATGATCAGCTAGTTTTTTTTGGTATTGAGCAAATTAGCTAGTTTTGGTGTGAGATTGATAGTTTGCAGTGTGAATTTCTGATAGTCTAGCAATTGGTTGTGGATTAACTTAGCCTTATACTAGTGATTTTGGGTGTGATAGAGAGTTATCAACCTTTTGGGAGACCTTTTTGAGAGTGAATTCTTGAGGATACATGCTGACTGGACCCTTCAAGGAAGCTTGTGATGTCAAGGCATGGTTGTAAGCTTTGCTTTTGCTCATATTAATACAATCAATGGTTGTTTCCTATGTCTTGTATGAAATATATTTGATAGCTTATGGTTCCTTGACTCTGTAAGTAAATAGTTCATTGTTGTGCTCTATGATGTGTTTCATTGTTCTCTTATGTTGTTTTAGGTGAATCACTCATCAAGGAGAAGGGAACGATAGCTGGAGCAGCGTAACGAAGACTGCATCGAACACGACATAAGGTAGGCTCTTTCAACGATGACTATTTAAGGAAATTAGTTGTTGTATTTGTCTTGCTGTGACTAGACCCACTCTAGGGCTAGAGGGGTTGCCTCTATCCGCAGAGGGAACATTACCTACATCACAAGTTGGTGACTCCACTGGGGAGTCCTTTGTGTGTTGTCTCTTGTTTTGCTCTTGATTTGTTTTTTATTGAATTACATAGTGTCTCTTGGTTTTGGGACTAAGCCATTAGTGTTCTGGGTTACTTGAGTAAATCTGGTAGTCCCTCTCACTGTCTGAGAGATAAGTCTGGTGTCTTTCAGGTGTTTTTGCTTTGTTTTTCCTCTTAATTGAGATCATCGTTGTTTAGCTCTTAACAGCTGCGACGAGTCATGCCTGTCCTCTTTGATCAAGCTATACGTCACGGATATCCCGTCATATAGCTGTGACGATTCCTGAAATTAGACCGTCGCCGAAGACAAGTGTACTCTTGTGACGACGTCGCTCAGTTGCTAGCTTTGTGCCTGCAATGATTTGGCTTTCGTCTCAGGTTGCTAGTTTAACCCCTATGACGATTCCTGTAAGGTTGTTTTTCACAGCCTTACCTCTTGAAACAGCTAGTGTTGCTTGTCCCCTGCTGTCTCAATATGCTGGGGGCATGCGAAACTTATTCAACCATGGTTTTTAGTTTCAAGCTTGTATAAAACATGAAACTGAATCCAAGTAGATTTCTCCATGGTTCAAGCTTGTGTAAAAATGAACCTGCACTTGATTTACGTCTCGTGATTGTCGTTTTAATAAGCTAATTTCTGCTAGATGAGCCTTGGTTGTTTCATTCCATTGTCACCATCTCTTTGGCCGATCATATGCTTCCACTTGGTTGTTTTTTCCTTTCTTGAGGGACCACAGTGATGAGTGGTTTTATTAGCCAACCTCTTGACCATTACATGTTTTGAGTAGTTCCACCATTTGTGGAACCAGTTGCTACCCTTTATACCACTCGTTCCTCTAGGACGAGTCACCTTTAAGATCTTTTTTGACTCGTAAAAGATGAAAATATTGCCGAGTATTTTTTCCCTTTTTTGACTCGTTAAAGAGAAAAAAAACGGTGGGTCCACTTTAAGCTCTTTTCTGACTCTTGAAACGTGAAAAGATTGCCGATCCCTTGTCGTTTCAAGCTCTTTAATGGTTGCGAAACATCGTGTATCTAGTAATTTTTTTACTTTTTTGGACTGGAGGAACTATTTACGAAAAGTACTCCTTGATTGAAATGGTCAAACGGTTCTCTCAATTATCATTTTCTACCTTTTCGGGCTTGAGAGACACAACTGACGAAAAGGGACCATCTGGAGTTTTCTTTTCCATGTCTTTTTCAAACTCTCTAAACATGAAAAGGATCCGAGTTTTACCTATGTCGAACTCATTAAACCCTGACGACATTGGACTCGTTGCCATGATGAGACCCGAGCTTCTCCTCCCTAGGGCTCGTTAAAATTTCACTAGGTTGGATTTGTCCAAAGGACAAACTTATATTGCAAGCATATGTTATCCCCTTCAAGCTTGTGTTTCAAAAATAATTGGGGTACTCGCCAGCAATGGTGGGGGAAAAATTTGGAAATATTCTGTTGATTACCTATAGCAACTTGTCACTCTTGAACATCGACACCTTTATTGCTTCTCATCGGGTTTGGGACATCCTCACTTCATCATTTGCCTTCTAGGGTTTGGGTTCTTCATTTTTCCTCATTCCATTCGATCCCTACTATCTCCGCATGACCTTCAATCCCTTGGTACCAAAATGCTACCACATTCCGGAGTCGTGTCGCCGATATGTTCAAGAGCTTAATCCTTCTGCAGTTTTCACCCTTACATCCTCCTCTGATTCTCTGTTTCATCCATCTACATCTTGTTCCTTTGTCTTGCATCGTTGATGTGGGAAACATTATGGCCCTCCTGCGATGGATCACTTCCTATCGACATCGACTCATTATCCAGGAAGTTGATCTAGAGATTCCTTTCGAGTACCTTGGAGCTTGCATGCCTCAATGGAAAGCTCTTCTCATTCAACGATAGACTTGCCTCATTGGTCTTCGATCTGGTGATTCCATAATTGTTCGACTCCAAATCATTCTTCACACTTTATGGATTATACTGGTAGTACCTTGAGAACCATTGACATTACTGGTGGTCTCCCTCGCGCTTGTTAATGGTTCACATCATTGGTCAGTAATCAAGCAATTTTCTAGTATGCTCGACTTCAGCACATCTATTCGCATATTAGAAATTTTACTATGATCGGGTTTGATTTAAGACCCTGGACTAAGGTTACATAAGTTTGGGTTGCGTGGATTGGTTCGTGATTGCATACATGACTCTTTGATTGGATGGCTGTGACTATACCTGAGTCTTTCTGGATGGCTATGACCATACCTGAGTCTTTCTAGATGGCTGCGACCATACCTGTATTTTCATATGGTCTTATCGACTGTATGGTTGTGTCCATACCACAGACCAATTCTATCTGTCTTTTGGATGGTTGCGCCCATGCCTAGACTACATGTATTTCTTTCACTGTCAGAGATATCAGTTGTACTTGCGTCTATAGGTTCTCTACGATGGTGTTCCGGTTTAGTTATGGTTTCATAAATCATTTCACCCCTCCCACTCTCTCGGCCTTCATGCTTTAGGGGGCATCTATTACACAATATTTTGTCACCGACCCTGCATCCCCTGGTCCCGGGTAGAGTCGGTCCCTGAATGGCATCTGTTTTGTGTCATACATCAACAAATGTGTCCACATCTTCCAAATCATTCAAGAAGATTAACAATGCTCTTTAATCCTGAAGATTGACCCTTTTTACCCATGTTCCAAGATCATTGCAAGACAACCTCATTCTGCTTGCAACAATAACCTGAAGTGGACTAGAACATCGCGACATCGTCGCAGGGGTACATCTGTTCTCTGCGACGGTCGGATTTTAGGGCTTGTTGCAAGTCCTCAGTATCCTGCTTGTGACGATAACTCTGAATACACTATTTCCCCACGACGTCGTCTCTGAGTCCTAGTGTTTGACTCGCGACGACCCAGATATGGCGAATTAGTTCAAACAGAATGCTTCTGGGTGGTTCTGGAACTGGTTGTTGGGTCAAGGAGGTTCGCCTTTCCTCCTTTGAGATGGTGGTTCCGCCTTTTGAGAAACCTCCCTTGAAGATAAGCTCCCTCTCCCTCATTTATGGAGGCTCCTCCTCTTATAAAAGCATTCCCCATTGTTATGATCAGCTAGTTTTTTCTGGTATTAAGCAAATCGGCTAGTTTTAGTGTGAGACTGATAGTTTGCAGTGTGAATTGCTGATAGTCTAGCAATTGGTTGTGGATTGCCTTAGCCTTATACTAGTGCTTTTGGGTGAGAGAGAGAGTTATCAACCTTTTGGGAGACCTTTTTGAGAGTGAATGCTTGAGGAGACATGCTAACTGGACCCTTCAAGGAAGCTTGCGACGTCAAGGCATGGTTGTAAGCTTTGATTTTGCTCATATTAATACAATCAACGGTTGTTTCCTATGTCTTGTATGAAATATATTTGATAGCTTATGGTTCCTTGACTCTGTAAGTAAATAGTTCATTGTTGTGCTCTATGATGTGTTTCGTTGTTCTCTTATGTTGTTTCAGGTGAATCACTCATCAAGGAGAAGGGAACGATAGTTGGTGCAGCGTAACAAATACTGCATCGAACACCGACATAAGATAGGCTCTTTCAATGATGACTGTTTAAGGAAATTAGCTATTGTATTTGTCTTGCTGTGACTAGACCCACTCTGGGGCTAGAGGGGTTGCCTCTGTCTGCAGAGGGAACATTACCTAGATCACAACCCGTCCCTGGTGCCAGGCTCACTTGTGCTATGCTCGCTTGACCCACACCCAAATGTATCCTATTAGCCTGGATCTGCAGCTCATGCAGGTCCTTCTGGATGCTCCCTAACGTCTGCATATACTGCTGCTCGAACAGTTGTAGCACTTCAGTGGTAGTGTCCCATATTTTTTCACTGACCTCATCGAGATTGCCCTTCGTTAATACCATGGGATCACCCTAGGAATTGTTTGATTTTTATTTTTGTGGGGACTTTCCTGCTGCTCCTGTTTGTGCTTCTTAAGCTGAAACAGGGTGCTCTACCCTCATCTCCTCCGCCACCCTATTCAAACTATTCTTCCTCCTTGGTTGCAAGCAAGGGGGATTTTCTGCTTCTTTCTGACTCGCATTGTTCTTACTCAGCCTGCTCCTTAGCAGCACGCTCCTTCCCCATCCTAGCCTTTTCTACAGCTTCCTTTTTCTGTTGCACGACCAGATTTTGTGCAGCTTGCTTGGCTACATCCTTTCGTTTCTCTGTTGCCGAGTTTTCCACGCCCTTACTGGTTCCGACATCCAAGTCTGAGGGGGCCTACCACTCTGTTGGCCATCGCTTGATTACCTCATGTATATCTGTATCGGTCACCAAATATGGTAAATCATACCATTTCTTCTCCAAGTCCTTCCGTGCATAAATGTAGACGCGGTGGAAGTCAGCCTTGAATGCGGTGTATGCTGACAAATGCTCGTACAAGGTCGGGGACAACCTTGGGCACTGGTTTATGGCCATGCAGAGGCTTGATTCCATCAGAACCCAAAATATTTTTGTTTCTATGACCCACGCGGGGTCCTTTATGGCCCCTAGGGAGGCAAACTACGCGGCCTTCGGCAATCCTTCTTTCAACGGAGGAAATTGGTTGTCCTCCAGAAGCTCCCATGTGACCAACACGATCAAGAGAAGAAACGAAGCATAATGGAATGGCTTGGTCTCATCCTGGACCTCGCAAAAATTAGCGAGGAATTCACTGCACAGGTACCTTCACTAGTTGAACTGGACACCCTTTGTTCATTGTGCAGCTAGAGAAGCCACGGGCTCCAAATATTCATCCACACAACACTTTCTCATTACCTTCCTGGCTAATATTTGTGTGTCAATTTGCACCGTAGGGTCATTTATGGAAGTGATTGAGTATCCGTGCGGCGTTTTCACAAGGGAAAATTCCTTCTTCATCTTGTCCACCAAATCCTTTTCTCCTGTCTTTTTGCCAAACTCCTTGGCTGAATTTAAACTCTCATGTGGCAGGTGCATGATCCTATGGATGAGCATGTCAGTGATGGGTATAAGCCCTCCTAGCCATAAGCACCCATCATGCACCATAGTAAGTAATTGATGCACAGAGGTTGTGTTGATAATGGTGCAGTGATAATGGGGCAACATTGTCAATCCTTCGTGTTCTCTTGTTGAGTAATTCTTCTCAACCTTTGATAATTTCCTGCGCGAGAAGGCTATAGGATGGTCCATCTCTCCTTCACCAGCTTGTGTTAGCACTACTCCCAATGTAATGCAAGAGGCATCGACATGTACATGGAATTCCTTATTCCAATTAGGGAAGTCCAAGATTGGCACGGTGACCATATTTTCCTTAAAAAAATCTAAACTACATTGACATTCTTCATCCCAATAGAATGTAGCGTCCTTCTTCAACAGTTTCTCCATGGGTGTGATAATCTGAGCATTAGCCTTGATGAACTTTCGGTAATATCCTGTATGCCCAAGCGTTGCACGCAGCTACTTCTTGGGGCCTACAAATTCACTATTACCGTGATCTTAGCAGTGTCCAACACCAGCCCTTGCTTGCATACCACATGACCCAGCAAGATCCCAAAGGGGACATAGAATAGACACTTCTTAAGATTCAGCGTGATCTGGTATCTGCGGCACGTATCCAGCATCAAGCACAGACTTGCTACATGGTGCTTTACTAAACCAAACATCATCTAGTCATCAAAATACACCTCCAAGAACTTATGAATGAACTCCTTAAATGTCACTATAACTACACGAGATAATATCGCAGACACATTCTTAAGTCCAAATGGCATTACGGTGTTTTGGAAACAACCCCATTCCATTGCGAAGGCTATTTTTCTCCTATCCTCTGGAGCGATCTTGATCTAATGGTAACCAAAAAATCCATCAGTGAATGAGTAGGCCTCTTGTCCTCCAACTTTGTCCAATACCTAATCAGTAAATGGTGTCGGAAAAGGATCATGGACGCAGGCATCATTAAGCTTCCTCAGGTCTACACAAATCCTTATTTCTCCCTTCTGTTTCTTCTCCTGAACCACCATCGAGCTCACCCAATCAGATTCTTCCATAGGTTCGATGATGCCTGCTTCTAGCATCTTATCCAACTCCAAGCGAACCTTTTCCTTGTATTTGGGATTAAGGCGA
Organism: Pinus tabuliformis; assembly: GCA_031772625.1. NCBI lineage: Eukaryota > Viridiplantae > Streptophyta > Pinopsida > Pinales > Pinaceae > Pinus > Pinus tabuliformis. The sequence continues at coordinate 850,678,347 of CM062820.1, read as the reverse complement.
TATGGCCTCTACTTAATAGGCTTCACGTCCAGTTTCAAAGTGATTTTCATCATACCTAAGTCGCCTATGATGCCCTTCAAGTCCAAAAAATGGGTAGGAAAAAGATCCTGGTACTCACGAGTAACTCAACAACTTTATCCACTGTGGCATCAATCTAGTAATCCCCAATATTCACAAATTTTGGCTCTACTTCAGTACCAATGTTCACTTGCTTGGTTTTCAATGGCGCGGTGATGTCCGATTTTTCTATTTGCGGACCTTCGACCTCACAATGGCCTTCTACCTTTGGAATATTAATATTTCTTGGATCTTCATCCTCCCATTCAGCGGTCACATTATAGCATTCTAGTGCATGGCCCAGCTGGGTGCTCCAATCTAGTTGAACCCATTCCAAAGGGTCCTACGATATTCCAAAGATCGCTGCCTTAATCTCCTGTAGAGCTTGATCAATGCTCTTGAATCCATCTTCAAAGATGAAGGTCATTAAGAATCCTTCCCTTAATATATCCCACTTTGCTGTGTCATGGCGGAGCTCCATCTCCAGATACCAATTCATGGGAATTGTAACTAAAGTATGACAAAATAAGTGCACCCACTCTGGCTATGGCTCCATTCCATAAGCTTTAGTTCACTTCGCTAGATGACCACCCAGATCATTTCTCCCATTGTATTTCTCAATCAGTCAACTTTAGGATGACCAAATTGTAACCTCATCATCCTCTTGTAATCTCACCATTTATCAAAGTTGTTCTTGTGCGTACCCCACCATTGTGTGGGCATAGTGCGCAACGCCAAATCTAGTGCTTGGAATCGATGATCCTTAGGGCCTTCTCATTCAAAGGAATCTAAAAACTTATCTACGTCAGTTAAAACATCATAATAGGGTAAATTTCTTGCCTCTGATGACACACAACACAACAATTTAGTCATCATGTTGCAGCGCAACGTAGATACTTCATGCAGCGTATTCTGCCAATGCTCTAATTCTTCATATGAATCTGAGGTACAGGAACTTTTCTGGTCCCATGCAATTCGTCCATCAACTGTTGGATTTATCCATTCTTGATCTCGCACTGTTATTTTATAGATCTGATCCAAGTCATCATCGCTTTCTTTATAGTCATGAATTGGTTCAGTATAGCGCAGTCCTTCTACAACGTCCAACGGTACGACAACTCGAAGCGATTTCATCTCAAACGACATTGTCCTCTTTTTCAAGTTGATGACCCCATTCATACCAATGGCCCAGTCAATTCCAAAGAGCACATGGTATCGATTACTGTCATCGACAATCTCTATTACTTCAAAATCAGTCAGTGTGCTCGCACCTTCTATATCCACCGATACTCCATGTAGTCATCCCTTAGGGATGATCTTCTTATGGTTTTCCATCCTTGGCTGGATCGGAGGCCACTGCAGCGTGATTCTCCCCATTCTTTCCCATGTCTATTTAGGAAAAACGTTCACATCAGACCTCAGATCTAGAATGACCTGGTCCATCTCATAATCCCCTATTTGTGCAGTGAGCCTCATCTCACACCCTGTTCTTGCCTTATGTTTTCCATTTTTTCTTACTATGTGGTGACCATCAAGAGCGTTTTCTTTGCCAGTGCATTTGTTTATTAACTCTTGCAAGCCTTTCACATATTTATTATCACGCAACAGTTTCATGTAGGTCTCCAAGAATGTGGTAAGCATAGAGGGATCAACCTCTGTAGTCGCGATATTTTCTGGTAATCTGTTCTGGCTCCCTAAGGTAGATGCCACAACGAATATTTTATTTGCTTCCATAAATTTTTCCTTCGCGCGCTCCAGATCAAAACGAATTTCCTTCTCTGGGGCCTTGCGGACCCATTCATTTTCTTCAGGTTGTTTTCCCTTATCATCCCCTGTTGTAATCCCGCTTCTTAGCACGATATTCACATTTGGATCTTCCTTGCGGGGCTCATCTCTCATCATTTGTAAGTTTTGCGTAGGTCGCTGAGGCAGTGCCTTTTTCTCCTACAACTTAGCTACCAACACAGGGCATTCTTCTATAGTGTGGTTGAACTAGCTGTAGTATTGATAGGATGGGCATGTCTGGTTCTGACACTCCTGTGCGTAGTGCCCTAGTGTCCCATAGTTATATCAAATAACCTGATCGCGACCTCCACTAGGTCCTCCTCCTCCTCGGCCTCATCCTCATCCCTGATATCCTCCATGGGCTCCTCCAACGCCCTGATCCGAAGGCCAAGTTTCTTATTGCATTCGGTAGGTAGGTGTTCTTTCCATCATCAACTTATAGCTGCGAAAATGGCGCTCATCGTAGCCCACCGATTTGCAAAAATAGTATAACAACTATTGTGGCGTCTAAACAAACTTTTGCAGAAAATGAAAATTATTCGTTACATGTTTTCTGGCCACCTAGAAAATAGCACACCATAGTGTGTCCCCCGCACTTGGTCCTGATGGAGCTTCTGGCCTCAGGGGAAGTTGTCCCCCTCCTATAATATAATTTGTGAAGACAGGGCAATGGTCTTTATCATGCCCCTGGCTCTTACATTTCAGGCACCAGACTTCCTCGCACATCTCTGGTTTAGTCTCCTTTCCTTTTCTTCAAGATTTGCAATTACAAGCAGAGGTTCTGCAACTACGAGTGAATTTTTTGGACTGCCAAAGTCAAATCCTAAATAGGTGTCACATGCAATCTCATCGCGATTTCCAGGGCTTCTGCCTGAGTTCCTATTTTCTACTATGACAAAGCAATCCTCAGGTGGGGCAAAAGCGAGGGTATAAACCAATAGCGGTGCTGACGAACCGTGAGATGCATATGAGCTTCGTAGATCACACACTTCAACCTTTGATCTAACTCCCAAGGCATTTCATCAACCCTCATTGTGATTTCCTTAAATCCAACCACTGACTGCGAGTGAGACTTAGGCTTACTAAACTATTTATTTAAATCATCTTTAGTCTCTGCTAGCGTTGCTACAAGATGATCAGCACAATACTTAATATACCATGTGAGCGCGCGATCCCGCAGAGCTATAACTAATTGTGCCTTCTTTATGTTGTCATCAGTGATCTGTTGTGTGGTCCACACAACATTTGCAACAAACCAAAACTGATCTGTATCTTCGCTGCCTATACCCTTGAAAATTGGCAGCTTTATTGAATTCAACATGTTGAATGATGGTGGTGGTGGCGGAGGTGTGGGCAAAGGTTTATACTGTGGAGGTGGAGGTGGAGGTGGAGTGGATGGATGAAGTATCCATGGAAAACCCTGTCTTATCAGCTGGACATCACTACATGGTGAGGCATGTACCGTTCCCTCGTCATCGCTCAAAGGGGGTCCAATAAAAGGGCTATATTCACAACCTTCTTTCTCTTGATTTCTAAAGATTTTTCCACTTCATGTAGCTCCAAACATCAAGGAAATGGCATAACTCATTTTTCACACAAGAGAATTTTAATCTAGGTATTCAGAGATCTTAGATACTTACCTCGTAGTTCCTTGAAGAAGCGTTGCTCTGCTTCACTATAGCTGACTGAGGTATCAACCGCGAACTCTGTAACAAATCCTCCAATAATTTGATCAAGCCATTGGTCAATAGTGTGCACGATCTTATCTTCAGAAGCCTCCAATCTTCGCACTAGCTCCAGAATCCACACTATTGGACTGTCAAGCTTCCACCTTCCTTAGTCGTCTGCCAATTTAGCTATCCACTCATATATTTCGATTGGGAAGGTGCAGAAGAAAATTTTGTGTATTTCCATATACAAATATCTATCCAACCGCTGCTTCTTTTATAGGTGCATATTCTTGTTCTCCTGTGCTGCGAATTTGTGAATTTTTCTATCTAACCACTTCTCAATTTCCTTGTTGGTTAGATTCCATTGATGTGACATCACGCATCTCCTTAAGAAGATCTCAATTCCAGAAATGGAATGATTTGTTAGCTTAGTGGGTCCTAACCCAGGTTCAAATTTAATTGCACCAAACAGAACCCTACACTACTGGCCCTTTCGACGTCAACCCGCATAGTGCACGCTGAAGTCTTACCCGAAGCAGTATGGGGGGATGCTGGAACCAAGTTTCCTAATCTAAAGATCAGTGTGATGTCTTTTATTGCCCTAGATCTACCTTCACGCAAATCTATAAGCCCCTAGGGATCAGTACTGCAACTTCCTTTAAGCAGTCTCTAGACGTTCGCAAAGGTCTACGATAGGTATTTGCGGACCCTTAACAATTGAATCATCCATTTACGCACATCAGAAAATAACCCTAGATCAAAGCCCACACATATGTACTTAAGTATTTAACAAACATAACATAATGTATTTCGTGAAAGTACTTAACATGTATTGCATACCGTTATTAAGACTTATCCCTTAGAGTCGCACATTAATAGGCCAATATTTCATAAAGACATTATTCAATCACAAGATATATCACAAACATTAATAACATAAGTAAACAGATAAACACAGGAATTCTTCAATAATCTTCTTTATTGATCTTCAATATGGTATTACAAACTCAAGACTGCCCTGCGCACTCAGCTGCAGGGGTCCGCGCACTCAATTGTGGACTCTACTCTAGACCTCTGTGCACTGAGTTGCATAACCTTTCCCTCCTCTATAACTCTCTTCTTTGCGATATCTTTTATTGACCTATTACCTCCATCCTCCTCCGATTATGCCTTATATTTCTAAGACACACCTATTTATACAATCTCATGGTCCGCGGACCATGGGTGGATCTCAAAACCGACTCAACTTTACATAGACAAGGGGCTAAAACCCCTTTTTTTCCTAATTAACTACACACTCTACATCCACAAATCGTGGAGACTTTATATCTTTTACCAAATTTTACATCAAAACTTTGGTTTTTAACCCCAAAACTAACCTAGGGGACCCCATCCCAATAGTCACCTATAGCTAAGGTTTATGATGTAATTAATAGAGTGAGATAAAGAGAGCACTAGTTAGAGATTTTTGAGGTCTTGGTTAGATTTTTGTGTTAGATTTATGTAATATCATTCATGTTTTTAATGCAATGATTAATTGTTCTTCTAATGTCCTTGTGTTCTTATTGTATATTGATTATTTTTAAGTGATTTTAATTAATCTTCATGATGTTATTTATAATAATTTAAATGATTGTGACTTATGAACTAGTGAGGATTGCAACTACCATTAAATCTATGATGGATTCGGTACAGTTATTAAGACTTATCCCTTAGAGTCGTGCATCAATAGGTAAATATTTCATAAAGACATTATTTAATCACAACATATATCACAAACATAAATAATACCTCCATCCTCCTCCAATTATGCCTTATATTTCTAAGACACACCTATTTATACAATCTCATGGTCCGCGGACCATGGGTGGATCTCAAAACCGACTCAACTTTACATAGACAAGGGGCTAAAACCCCTTTTTTTCCTAATTACCTACACACTCTACATCCACAAATCGTGGAGACTTTATATTTTTTACCAAATTTTACATCAAAACTTTGGTTTTTAACCCCAAAACTAACCTAGGGGACCCCATCCCAATAGTCACCTATATAGCTAAGGTTTGTGATGTAATTAATAGAGTGAGATAGAGAGAGCACTAGTTAGAGATTTTTGAGGTCTTGGTTAGTTTTTTGTGTTAGATTTATGTAATATCATTCATGTTTTTAATGCAATGATTAATTGTTCTTCTAATGTCCTTGTGTTCTTATTGTATATTGATTATTTTTAAGTGATTTTAATTAATCTTCATGATGTTATTTATAATAATTTAAATGATTGTGACTTATGAACTAGTGAGGATTGCAACTACCATTAAATCTATGATGGATTCGGTACAGTTATGAAGACTTATCCCTTAGAGTTGCGCATCAATAGGTAAATATTTCATAAAGACATTATTTAATCACAACATATATCACAAACATAAATAATAGAAGTAAATAGATAAACACAAGAATTCTTCAACAATCTTCTTTATTGATCTTCAATATGGTATTACCGACTCAAGACTACCCTGTGCACGCAACAACAGGGGTCTGCGCACTCAGCTGTGGACTCTACTCTAGGCCTCTGTGTACTAAGTTGCATAGCCTTTCCCTCCTCTATGACTCTTTTCTTTGTGTTATCTTCTATTGACATATTACCTCCATCCTCCTCTGATTATGCCTTAGATTTCTAAGACATGCCTATTTATACAATCCCATGGTTCGTCGACCATGGGTGGATCTCAAAACCGACTCAACTTTACATAGACAAGGGGCTAAAATCCCTTTTACTCCTAATTACCTACGTGCTCCACATCCACAAATCGCGGATACTTTACACCTTTTACCAAAATTTACATCAAAACTTGGGCTTTTAACCCCAAAACTGACCTAGGGGACCCCATCCCAACAGTCACCTATATAGCTAAGGTTTGTGATGTAATTAATAGAGTGAGATAGAGAGAGCACTAGTTAGATATTTTTGAGGTCTTGGTTAGAGTTTTTTGTTAGATTTATGTAATATCGTTCATGTTTTTAATGCAATGATTAGTTTTTCTTCTCATGTCTTTGTGTTCTTATTGTATATTGATTATCTTTAAGTTCTTGTAATTAATCTTCATGATGTTATTTATAATATTTTAAATGAATGCGACTTATAAACTAGTGAGGATTGCAACTCCCATCAAATCTATGATACTTTGCACTTTAATTCCATGGAAATTATTATATGCACATTGGATGAGACCTCATTTCTCTTGGAATGTTGAATGTGTTGACACACTACGTCAAGCCATTTTTGGACACCTTCAATAGAACCTTGTTTTATCAAGGATCTATTTTATATATTAATGTCCTAGATAGCTAGAATAAGTATTAATGAAGTATTTTTAAAATTTGGTTGATCCAATATTGTGAATAACTAGGGTTCTAAGTTTTCATGGAAAGAAGTAAAGTTAATTTTAATAGATATGGCTAGAGAAAACTCGTAATCCAAGTTACATGAGGAATTCTTAAATCCCATGCAACATCTTTTAAAAAAAATCCAATTTGCTAAGATTAAATATAATAAGTTTTGCATAGTAGTGATCCTTACCATAGAGTACAAAGCTCCACTTGGATGACTCATAGCACAAATAAAAGATATAATTTCATGAGTCAATTACAAATGTGAAATCCACTTCCGTGAGTAGTAGCAAATTTGAAAGTGACATTTGCATTAGTGTGTTGTAAATTTGGAATAAGCTTGAAGGATAAATTTTATACGCATATTAATTCTCACAAAGATAACATGTAGAGGCTCCCAATGTAGCGATCCATTTATGATGACAAATAATGGCACATTTTTTTCAATTTAATAGACTCTTAATTAATGTGGATTTACGTTATTCTATATTTATACAAAATTCCATAAGTTTTTGTATGAAACACTACTCCTTTAAATGCATAAATAAATTAAATATATATTCTATCTTCGTGCTCTGAAACCAAATGGACTTATCATAAGGTTAATAATGACACTTTAGGCACAAAGTTAAACACTCTAACACTCTCCATGTATTTTTAGTTTATCATAGTGTGAGTCTACTCAAAAGTATGCAACATCGGTAGTCATTGGACGTGGAATTTAATTCCACATCCAAAAAGTGCCTACACTTGACATTTGAGTAAGCCTATAAGGAGATAAGTAAAAATTACGATTAAAAAAATTATTTTTCTTCTTTTCCCTTCAAAAATATTTACTTCTAGTTATGACATCATCATCTTGAATCCTATTAGTTATTTTCAATTTGAAATTGAATAAATTTTTTTAAGGCCCATTTTTTACCTCAGAATTCTCCCTCTATATGATGTGATGGGTGGGGGAAAAGAGGAAAATGTGCATATTCAAATGTTCATGTAATTTTGAATTGTTTTCCCCTACATGAGAGTGGGGGTTAGGGTGACAATGGACATTTGTAGGGGGATAAAATGTGCATTTCCATGTTGGAGTGGAGAGTGATAATGTGTATTTCCATGTGCTCCCCGTATATGCGGTTTGGGGGGAGTATGAATTGTGCATTTTTATGTGCACATGAAAATTCACAATGTCTCAGGCCAAACCTATATAAGGGTAAGGGTGGAGGATAGATAATGTGTATTATTGTTGGGGGATAAAATATGTGTTTCATATAAAGAGCGGGGATTTGGGGAGATAATGTGATTTTTCTTTAGGGGAGAAAAAAATCATTTTAAATGCACATTATCTCACCCACACCTCAATCTCCTATATCAGGATATTTTATGAGAGTGGGGGTGGGGGGAGGTAATATGCATTTGTTCACAAAAACAATGTGCATTTGAGTATATTATATGAGGGTGGGGGTGCGAGGAGATAATGCAAATTTATTGGGGGGGGAGATTGTGCATTTGAAAATGTACATTGTATCTCTCGCTATTTGAAGGTGAATGGGAGGGAAGACAATGCACATTTATTGGGGAGGGCACTGTGCATTTTCATGTGTTTGAAAATGAAAATATTCTCCCTTTATAAGAGGGTGGTGGTGGGAGGAGAAAATTTGCATTTGTTTGGGGAGAGAATGTGAATTTTCAAATGAAAATTATCTCCATGCACCCCAAAATGCACATTGTGTCCCCATACCCCACTCCCTCACTCTATATTAAGATGTGTGTGGGGTGAGACAATGCACAGTTTTTTGGAGGGGATATACATTTTTGTGTACATTTTAAAATACACATTATCTCTTGCCACCCCCACCATATATATGAGAATATTTGAAGCTACACATTATAACCCCCACCAAATGAAAATTAAATTCCCTCACCCCCACCCTCACATAGAGGATTTAGGAAGACAATGCGTGTGGAGAAAATTTGCATTTGTTGGGAGAGATGATGAACATTTTCAATGCAGATGAAAATTTCATTGTCTCTCGCCACCCCACTCCCTCCCTCCCTCTATATTAAGGTGCATGTGCGGGGAGACAATGCACATTTGGGTGGGACAATGTGCATTTTCATGCATTTGAAAATTCACATTGTCTCTCACCACCCCCACCCTCTATATGAGTGTTTGAAAATGCATATTTTTCTCCCAAATCAATTAAATGTTGTATTGCCTCACCCCCACCCTCATATAAGGAAATGCACATTTTCAAATGGACATTGTCTCCCCTTATACAAATGTGGGGTTTGGGGGAGGGAGATAATGCACATTTGTTGGAAAATACAATGCGTTATAAATTTGTATGAAAATGAAATAGCTCCCCCACACCCTCTCTCTTCCCCACCCATTGCAATATTAGGGTATGTGTTGGGGGGAGACAATGCACATTTATTGGGGAAGACAATTTGAATTTTCAAATTCACATGAAAATATGCATTGTCTCCCCCTATATGAGGGTGGGGGTAGTTGACTATGATGCACATGAACCTCATATGAGTGTGTTGATGGGAGGATACAATGCACACCAAATTGTAAAATGGGGAACCCTTTGAGAATCTTACCACAATGTGCTTGAGGGTTTTAGTATGAGTTTATTAAAATGTCTAAATTTTCACTCTATAAAACATGTCATTCTTTCCTTAAATTTTTATAAAATTTACATCCATTTAATGAATTGATAGTGACAATAAAATGTGGTTCATTTCACTTTTTTACATGTTTTTACTCCACCCTTTTCCTCATGAATTTACTGGTGAACCTATGATTATTTTCCTCCAAGACCTTCACAAAATAGGAACATAAAATTCAAACATTAAATCAAACTATAGATGCATAGAATACTCAAATAATGGTTTCATGATGCTTTCTTAAACAAGATAAATCATTCTTGAACAAAAGTTCCACAAGAGGGGGGTGAAGGTGTCAATTGATTGCTATGGTGAGGAGGTTCTCAATGAAAACCTATACTTGAAGCTTATATAAAACTATTAAGCAAGCTCATGAGTACAAATGTTTTATGTAAATAAGAAATGGAATGAATAATTAATCAAGATAGATTTGTGTTTCCATTTCACTTCTCCCATTCTAAATACAATATTAGAGCTATTTTTCATTCTATTCTTTATTAAATCACAATGGTCAGTAATATAAAGCACATTCAAGTCCTTTGTAGCTTACTTATTCTAATGTTTTATGACTCTCCAAAATATGTGTTGATGTAGAATCATTCTTTATTGTTGAAGGAGAGTTGTGGACAAAAAGAAACTCAATGTCCTCACATTGGGAATGAAAACACATTGTCGGAGGTTTAAAAAGCTCACATACACATGCTAAACAACAACAACCATTAAAGCATGATAAAGATACCCAAAAACCCCAATCGCACTATAGATCCATTTTCCATAGACGAAATGTTGCTCTTGTGGATTTGACACTACACACCAATACAAAAAGCTATAGAATGTCTACCAAATCCTTTTCATGAATCTAGACTTGATCAAACTTGCAAAAGGTTTTGTAGATGAGAAGGGGAAACCAACTGATGAAGAAGGAGGCCATGGGATGCAAGGAAGGAGAATGATGTAAATGATGGTAGTAGCTTAGATTTAAAACATCCCATCCTTAATTTGAAAAGAAACTTTAGTAGTTACAATTATCAAACAACTAAAAAAAGCATGCAAAGCATAGAGTTGATCAGCCAAGGTGTGAATTACTTAGTTAAGAAGGCTCACAATGATGGGAACTAATAAATGTACCTTTTTGGCATACATTCTTAAGTTCAAGGGTTGACACACTTAATCATTAGGTTCAAACTACATGAAACAACAAAGAGTGAATGATTTTCCTTTAGAGGAAGATCACTAGCTTCAAAGCTCAGTGAGGCCTGATCATCTAATTCAAAGGCTTGCTAACCTCCCAACCTAGTGATTTTGCTTTTCATGGATTAATTGTTTGAAAATACAATTTTTTGGCACTTTCCTTTGACCTAGAATGGAAATTGTCTTCCACTTCAACCATCAAGAATCAATCACAAAATTTGGAGCCTTTTTGGCCTCCAAACTTGGTGATTTATCCTTCATAAGGAAAATCACTAACCCAAGGAGCCATCCATCTCCCCAACTCAACAATTTCAATCATTCCTTTGGCAAAATGCATCCCAAAGTGGATTAAAAATTACTCAAGGATATGAAAATTGAGTTCTCATTTATTTATAGCTAATTAAACTTCCCATTAGCTAAATCATTGAGTTTTTATGGTTGTTCAGTGATTTCATAGTCTTTCTTTCTCATCAACACCTATAAGAAATCATTGAATCTTAATACCTTCAGAGTTTCCCACACTTCAAAAGAAGGTTTGCAACTCAGTTTCAAAACCATCGACCTTATCATGATGCCTTTTGTGTCAGTTCAAGATTCAAAATGAACTTAAATATTTTTTGATGGTTACTTAAAAAATAAATTAGAGCAAGCATTAGTGGAATCCACTAGTATCTCAATTTGATTAATCCAAAATCATTCATTTGAACCCCAATTATTAAGATGTGTGTTTTGTAGAAATTTCCCACTGTAGATCACCTGATAATGCAATATACTAAAGCAAAATATTTGATCTACTTCTACAAACAAACTTGCAGAAGCTTAATCGATTATGAGCAAGATCAAATAGAGCACATATAATAGAGAATGAGAAATCAATCACACATGAACATAGAAGAATACTCTGGGGAAGCCTCAACTAAAAACCTTGATCTCTATATTATCATACAAGTGGAAATATGTCCGGATTACACAAAGCTTTAGCTCACAAGCTATCCAGATCTCAGTATAATCCCTCAATGCTGCTCATAGACAGAATAGACAACACCTGTGCCTTCCTTCAGTCCTCCAAGCCTCCTATTTCTTTGTGCAGTTTCTCCTGGGGTCCAATGCTCCCACCTGTGTGAATTCCCACATCACACACTCATCAAAACTCAGAAATAATTGCACAATCCTCAAGGAATGAATTCCTTCTGCATGCAAGAGATATCCTCAATGGAATATTCCTGCAACTGATAGTACATTGTCCCATCATCTGATCTCAATTGGGTCTCTGACTGAACTGACATGCATGAGTTATTTATGAGAGAATATTCAGTTATTTGAAGTGCAGCAATTACATGCATGCATGCATTAACTAACTGAACTCACAATCAGTTCCACAAACTGTTGGAACTAATCTAATTGGACTTAACTCAGTTAACTGAGCTAACTAATTACAACTCAAAGTACAACTCATCTTGATCTCCTTAATCAAGGGATAACTTCCTCAATCAAAGTGGAAACTGTTACATGTCTTCACATAGACTTCATGTTTGATTTTCTACAACTAATTAACTCAAGATGAATTAATTAATTATTTTACAAACAGCTGCTAAGATCAAATTCGAATTTTATTCTCAATTTTAGTTTAAGGATTAACTAAAATTGGAATGTATCCCGAAATTCTATTTATAGCAGTGCTATTTTTAGCACTTCTATTTTTAGCAATTCTTGTTGCTATTTTCAACATGTTTTTAAGTGCACAAAGAGATTTCCAAAGTTTTCGAAAACCTATTTCCTTTGGTTTGACAATTTTCATAATTTGGGAAGTGAAAACTACTTCAATGACAAGAAAAATTTAATACGCATTTTCATACCCATGGGCCTTGGAATTGAACTCTAGCAACTGGTTTAAGTTTATAGGCGTTGGAAATGGTAGTTTGACCTCTTTTGAAATCATAAAACCATTTTGATGGACCACCAGAATACTCATAAGAGGACCTTGGCGGCTAGTCTTTTTTAGAGCATTTCTTCTTCGAAATGAAAATTTCTCTACATGTCCTTCATCCATGCTATATGGTCTTTGATTCATGAAATTACTAATATATTCATACATGGATACTTTTTTAAACTCAATTGAACCTTTGAGGCACTAAATTCACCTATGAAGAAAACATGGTAAACCATTATATCACCTTGAAACTCAACTAAGAAACTTTTTGAGGTTGGGAGTGCATATGATAAGCTTAAGCAAGGTTAGAAACTACACTCATGTGTGTGTTTTTATCATATTCATTCATTTTTTAACTTTACACACCACTCCTTCAACATTTGTTATTGTATTTCTAGTGCCACTAATATGAATCTTGTGACTCAACTTTACAAGCTACATAACTATCATTAAATGTAGTCAAATGTCACTACTATGTGACTACTATATGCTTCAATACACTCTACATCATAGCATCATTCCATTTTCACGCACCTATGTCACTTGCTCATTTCATGTGTTGATCAAAGACTTGGCCTCTTATGCCACCTCATTTCATTTTTTGACGGGCTATGATGTTGAATCATTTTATTATTGACCTATGAAATGAGGGATGAAAACCTAGGCAAAGAAAAATAAGATATTTTAAACCTAAAAATCACATAAGCCAATAATGAATAGAATATGCCAATGAGCTAGGATAATCTCATGCATGAGCAAGGAAATGCTTGCATGGTAAAATAAAACCAATGTTTACGCAACCTAAATAATCAAAATTGTCATCAGAGCATAAGTGATAATCCATCAATTCAAACATATCAAAATCATGAAACATAATGCAAATGGAAAGTTGCATTAATAAAACATAAAGGAAACACAATTGATTAATATTCTTAACTTTCATGCAACTCATCTAGACATTTTCCCCAAGGGATAGCTCAGTTGGTCGAGTTCCTATTGCTAAGTACCTTGCATATCGGGAGGTCATGGGGTCAAATCTCCTTGACACCCTTGGGGTTAGGCTTGGCTAGTTTGGTTGGCGGGTAGATCCCTTTAGGTTTATTTATCTGGATTTTCCCATGGATTTAATTCAAAAAAAATGAAAAAAATCATCTAGACATTTACTAAAGTATGAAGATTCCAACAATACACATTTGATGATGAATCTCAATGTAGAAGTTTTTTAAAAGAAAGGGATAGTTAAAAGTGTGCTAGCTTGGGGCTACTTGAAACCTAAACAAGAAGTAGGAAACTATGTAAAGTTTTGCCCATAACTATTATCATATTAGAGCATTACGTAATTCAAGGTTTCTCCCTTGAATATATAAGTGGACATTGGGGCTTCAGCTACTGACCATTATCTTACCATGTTCATTCATAGAAGGTGATGTTAAAATTGTCCAAGATAGAGTCAATATATTGTGTATATTGGTAGGGGTAGGGTAGGGTGGGGAGGGTTGGATTATAGGTATTTGGTAAAAAAAAATCGACATCTATTAATAATATGGGTTATTCGTATAAAAAAATATGTATTCGAAGGGGGGTTCAACAAAAGGATTTTGCAAGGCTTTTATCAATATCTAGTGAGTCTAGAGTTATTTTTTAATATCACATGAATGAAGATTCTATGACATAGTAGTGACCCCATGAGTGGACATTTCTCTCATTCCAAATATTAATAAAGGATTCTCATTCCACTGGGAGCTATATTCTACTTTAGCTTTTTATTCACTGAAATGTGTATTTTTTCTCATACATTTATCTTAAATTCTCTATCTGGAAAGTAGATATGCACTAGGCTTTGCTCAAATCAAAATAAATTAAAATGGAAACAAAGGTTGTGGATGTAATATTGTTTCTATCTAGACTTAAGGAAATAATCTTATATACAACATTAAGAAATGGAAATAAAGATTCATGAGTTAAGTGTTTAAGGGGGAGATTGGACATTCAGATGATAACCTTACTGAGAGCATTATGAATGGGAAACACAAATTTGTTGAATTGAGTGTTCAAGGGGGAGATCGGACATTCTTACCCAAATTAAGACATTTGTGTGGGTAAGAAAAGTAACCATTTATTCAGAAAGTGACCCACTTTGTCCTTATACTAGGGAGGTTATTAATAACCTATGCATGGTTTGACTTATAAAAGACATTAACTTTAAAAACTTTTCAGACATAAACGAGTCATTACCAAATTCTTTAGAAAAGAACTCCATAAATCGTGATAGAATTTTTTTCAACAGTGGCCACAAACTATTGAATATGAACATCATTTTATGTTGAAAAGATCCTCATCTTAATACGAAAATCGTCATCATTAATCTTTGATCCATGCAAATTCAAGTTTATAAATCAAAACTACAATTGTAATATCTATGTAAAACCAAAAACATGATAAAACCATTTGTAAAGTGTAATTAAATTAACAAATATATTTTACAATTTAGTATAGAAATTGTAAAGTTAGTGTAATATATAATACTTATATACAAAAATATCATATTATTTTTATAATAATAAAAAATATTCTTATATATTATATTAAATTTAAATTTACTAAAAAAATTCTTATTATTAAATGATACCTTTTTAACTAACTATTAACTTAAACACCAATTAAGATTATTTTATTTATATATTTATATATATTTTAAGGTATGGTTACGGATTGTAACTAATTTCCTTTAAATTATTAAAATGACTTTTTGACTCTAGTCCCTAAGTCAAAATTAGCCATTGGACAAGATAGCCATTGGAGGCTCTCTCAGACTATTTAACATGCAAAGCTGGATCTGTTTCTTCAACTTGTCCTGACGATGAACCACACTCGTTGGTTTAGTCTGAAACGCGTCGACAAAAACTTTTCTATATGTGATTTACGCCGAAGTTCTTCTTATAATTAAATATAAAATTAGGATAAATTTATATTTATACAAGTAACCATATAAATAAAAAATAAAATGGCCAAAAACATAAAATAACCTTACAACTTAGTTATAACAAGTTTATTGGTACATGTGAACCTATTCCAAGAACAAAATGGGAAAATGATGTTTGTTTTTTCTAGTTTTTTTTTCACAACCAGATTGAGTTTAGGCCAGAGCCAATCTCAATGTTGAAAGGTCATAATGAGTCTCAATATTGAATAGAAGAATGTTTGCCCACTAGTAAAATACAATTACCAAGTAAAACAAAAATCATGATAAGATTATTTGTAAAATGTAATTAAATTAACAAATGCTATTTACAATTTAATATAGAAATTGTAATATTATCCTAATATATAATGCTAAAAAATATCATATATATATGATAAATTTACATTTATATAATTAATCATATAAATAAAAAATAAAATAGCCAAAAGCATAAAGTAACCTTGCAAATTAGTTATAACAAGTTTGTTGGTACATGAGAACTTATTCCAAGAACAAATAGTGTTTTCTTTTAAACAATTAGATTGAATCTCAATGTTGAAAGGTCGTAGTCAGTCCCAATATTGAATAGAAGAATGATGAGATAAGTTTCTTCAAGTTTGGATGTTTGTTTTTGCCAGTAGAGTTTAATTCTTTTAAAAATGATTCTTATCCTCAATCTCGGATCATAAGATTTAAACTTTTGACTTGAGTGGAGATTAAACCCGGTACAAACTAATTGATCTTATACATCATGAATAATGAAACTAATTGATCTTATACATCATGAATAATGAGTAAATTGATAAACATAAATAGTCAACACTGACACTAATTTTTTTTACTTTTGAGTTTAAAATTTAAATGAGTATTAAGGTCACAACCTAAATCTGCACTAATAGATGTTATTGGCCGAGCTACCAAGATAGCCAAAACCCACAAAAACACAATCATATGAGCAATGCAATTTATTGTGGCCTGCACACACGATTCAATCGACCTGGAAAATGCATTGGGTACCTAATGCGCATTGCGTACTTGCATGGAAAGATTTAATCGAATATATATGACCTCCGTGTGAGTGCAATCATGTCTTTTAGCTTCACAGTCAGAGTAAAGGTGTTCACCAATCATAATCACATCCACCTCGAAGAGTGGTTCCATCGCTCCTTGTATCGATGTGCTATTGAATCTCGGGTCAGAAAAATAATCAATAATGTAATCAGGTTGAGACAAGATGAACATGGGTTGAGCGAGTTACGCCATTTGCAAGGAATGGGAGCAAGCTGTAAAATGGTGGAGCCAGGGCACGGTGAGACGAGATGCATGTGTACCCTCTTCTGAGATGACTCCAGTCCAACTGAAGCTCACGAGAAGCCAGGAAAAGTTATTATGGTCGTAGCTGCTTTGATTGGATTGGTTTGTCTCCCGTGTATAAGCAAGCATCCCGGCCTTCCCCACCAGACCTTCACAAATGAATATTTGGGTACTTGTGTCAGAACACATGGCAACATGTCCGTACCAAGACCTTACTTATCCAGATGCAGCAGCAACATCCATGACGACGGAACCAGAGGATGTAAACCTTCACTGATTAAAAAATGATCAATTCCCTGATTCCGGGGTCCACGTTGTCTCCATTTAACTTGGGAGATTACACAGTTGGCTGTCCCTAGTCAAATGTTCCTCAAGGTTCGAAATGGAAAGTTCTGTTGCGGCCCTATTAAAATATTAAGAAATTCTACACAGATAATGATGCATTTTACGATGACTAGAAGCCCCTACACTGAATCGACCCGCTACACCAAAAAGTCAATAGAGCTAGGCTGGCTCTAAAGTCATGGTTGTATTAGGTGAGTGTTTGGCGAATGAATTAGGGACAAAATTAGGTAGGAAGGCATTGAAGTCTCCAAAGCAAATACGTTCTATGTTGTGATAAAATGAAGATTTATTTTTAGCATCGTTGGGGATTTTCAACGCTCCACAAATTTTAATAGTAAGGCATGTATTCCTTATAACCTTATCTTTTATCATTCAACCATATTCATATAAAGAGTATGGCTTAAGTGCACTGTAGATAAAAGAAATTCTTAATAGAACTGCTGCAACTCGGTAAATGATTGGATTAATCGGCTTACTTTCTGAAGTTACAAGCTTGCCAACGACGGTTGCATCTTGCAATCCAAATGCCAAGCCTACGACAAGAGATTATTCTTATTCTTATTCTTGAGAACTGAAGCAAATCAGAAATAAATTTCAATAAAATAAAATTACATAAGCAATCCATCCTGATCAAAATCCTTGTAGACTTGACCTACATTGGAGAATCCGAGACTTGATCAGAGCATCCTGTCCACTTTGTTAGACAGAAACAAACACAAGTGAGCCTCCTCACAAGCAAACGCCATAGAACTCTATAATCCAACCTGCCATGGGATGCTCTAGCCTCTCATATTGAAGAATAGAACCCCAATTCAGATCAGAGAATTTTGGAAAAAGGATATCAGAGTTGAACCCCTGGAATGCTCGAAGGCAATGACATGAGGATCTCCTTGTGAACTTGGTTACAGTTTCTTCATCTTAAACCTGGTAGTCTTCAATATGGAAGTGAGCTCCAATTTTCTTCTCGTGTTATGCTCTTAGTGGCTGCAGCCGAAATTACTAGGCATAAAAGGTAAATTTAGGATTTATTCATTTTGTTGGCATTGGTTGATACTTCTCTACACTTATTCCGTATGAGCAGAGTTTCACCCCATGCCAATCCGAAAAAATAGCTAGTATATAAGTGCCATTAAGTTAAGGGATAAGATCGACATTCCTCCCCAACTCTGAAAGGGCAGGAACAGAGGGTAGTGCAGAAAATATCTCAGTAGGTGACACATTTATGTGGTTCTCCTGTGACATCATCTGCCTTCACAACTTCTGTCAACTTACATTTTAAAACATCCTGCTGCAGTTTGGATCCTGCTGACTTCAACCCCTTCAAAGAGGTGATTTGATTGAAGAGGTTGATTACTGGCAATTTTGATAAAGGAGGCATCTTCTGCTGAGGAAGTAGCTTATGGAAGTCCTCTCGCAGGAGGGGCACTTCAAAATCTTCCTTCTTGTGAGTCACAACATTGTCTGCTGCAGCAATGTGAGCTCCTGGTTCCATGTGATTTGTTGAGAAGCTTCTCTGGTCAGGAAAATTGGGATACAGTGTTACATACCCTCGTAAATACATGACATCAATTAAGAATTTCTTCCAAGATGCTTGCCATCCATTGGTTCGGGAACGAGGTATCTGCACGGGATTCTTCTTTGCATCCTCTGTAAATCTCATGTTCATGTACTTGTAAAACTCCCTCCACTTTCGTGGGAAAAATAGAGAGCCCCAGCTGCATGGAAGCTGATGCAAATATGGTGTGTTTGGATGCACTGCCTTGAAGACTTGGGTTGCATTCCACTTGGGTCTTTCCTTAACAACTTCAATTACCCTTGGAGTGTATAGGGCAATGGCATTGAGCTCAGGGAAAGAAACTTGTGGATCATAGTGGTAAGCCAACAGGGCATATTTGAGCCACATATAGTAGAACGGAGAAACCTCAATATCATCTTCAAGGAGTAGACCAAAATCATCATCAGAAGATGGATACCAACTTTCACTAACTGCCCTTATGAGACCCCCTTGAATAATCCTACGTCTCAAAATTTTCTCACCATGGGGCCAAATGAAACTGTCCACTGCCTTCAGGGTCTCTGCATCCACAGCACTGTCCATATTGAATGTCAAAACAACATCGTCCCCAACATAATAGGCTTCAGTTAATGAATCCAAAAGCCTCTTCAGTGATGTAGGTCTATTCTGGGTGACTATATTCACTGATATTCTCATCCTGTTCCATTCTGCACAACCTCGAAAATAGAGAAACAAATTAGTACCGGTTTTAACCAAAAATAACAAAATCATATTCGATTATCTAGACTTTAGCAAAATGTTTCAACTATATCAATATGAAAATATTTCATAGCTTCAAAGATCTTCATCATGTATACTTGACAATTTTATATCAATTTGATAATCTTTGTAAACTTCAATTCACATTAAGAATGATTTCTGGCCATCATCAGAAACTATCCTTTTCAACAAGGTTGGAAACATTCATGGTATAATGTGTGATAAGCTGATCTAAGTTTGAAAGTTATATTTTTTCTGGTAAACAGTTCTCAATTCTGCTAGTTAGATTCTGACTATAGTCAGAATGTCCCACAAATATATTCCAGTGCTTAAATGGAAAACATATTTGATAAAAAAACAGAGGTCAATATATGAAAAGCTACTTTTTCATCCATTTCCAAGCTCTAAAATACTTTCACAATCAAAACAAGGGGGCATTCCTATAAACAATTGAACATATCAAAGTGTTGAAAATTAATAAAGGAATAACCAATTGACTTACGTTTCAGAGCTGCTGGCTTGACATCAGCCATCCAAGAAACATAAGGAAGAGAGACACGAGGCAACTGAATCAAAACAGTGCTGGACGCCCTTCCTATTGCTAACATCAGCCCATCCCGAGCAGCAGGATCTAGATCTGCCACCGTGATAATGGCAGAAGGGTTATGCATTGCAATCAGGCCCTTCATGGAGGAGTAAATCTCTTGTATAATGGTCACATCAGAACCCCCAGGTACCACACCAGAACCCACCCCCAGATCAAAAATCTTGAAGCGACGCTCATGACATGCAGTCTGAGACCATCCAAGCATGACTGAAGCCTCTTCGCAGGGGCATTGAGATGTCCCACTTACCACCACATATGCCTTTCGACTAGGTGTGTTACGAAAACGGAGAATCAAAGGGGCCAGTTCAACAATCTCCACGAGAGTGTGAGCATAAAATAGCACATCGGATTGCTGTGGATTCATTCTAGCCCACTGAGTCACATAACCCCTGGACATGTATTGCCACCATTGTTTATCTCGTACTTCGACTACATCCTTGAAGATTACAGTTGTCTCAGATACATATGCCAACCTGTGCTCACTGTCTGCCCATGTATCTTTGTCTTTGGGATCTACTGGCAAAACAAACGAACCTGCACCTCTGTATTTCTGTAATTGATAGCTGTCCAATTACAATAAATTGTCAATAGACTGTCATTGAGGAAACAATGTGCATTTGAACTGAATAGCCAATTGTCACTTGAAAAGGAACATAACCATTTTTAAAAAAAGTGGCAGAGTACTTTAATCCTGCTGTCATAGGGCCAACAAGCAACTGGGAGGTTGGAACATACTGAAGACTCGGGAATTCTGCCCTGTAGAGATACTGTCCCAACAGAGAATCTTGCACGTGTTATTGTGATTTTTAATATGTCAATGAGTAGTAGTTCTAATGTAGTAGGAACAAGATAGTGGTTATTGCAGGATTGGATCTTCAGACCTACACAAGCAAGCACTGGCTGTGCTGGGATATCACCTAGAAAGAGGCCTCAGCCAAATAAAGAAACAAGGGAAATTGCTGAAGAAGACTAATGGACTAAAATAGGATAGGATGGATGCAACCATTTCGAAAGAGATCTGTACCTTGCTTGTAAGTAATTAACTTCTACTCATCTGATGGTCATCAGTGACTCCCATTGTTTGAAGTGGCTGTGTAACCAGAGATGAGCTATTGTTCCAGGGAAGTCTCCAGGATGGACAGAATGATAATTCTAGATAATGATTTGAAAATATGCTTATTCTGATTACTGTGAGTTCCTACAATTATCTCCATTTCATGCACAGACAAACACTTTATGATTACTGGGATTTCCTGCAATTATCTCCATTTCATGCACAGACAAACATTCTGAGATTTCTTTTAGCATAATTACTGTGATTTCCTACTATTATTTCCATTTCATGCATAGACAAACATTTATCTCCATTTCATGGATAGGCAGACATTTATCTTATATATAGAGGAATTGGCAACTGGGCCGGTCTCATACTCACGTACTTGAGTGACATGGGATTAACGACTATCATTATAAATTGCTGGTCTCATACTCCGGTGACATAGGGTCAATGGCTATCACTATAAGTTGCTGGTCTCGTACTCCTGTGACATGGGGTCAATGGCTATCACTATAAATTGCCGTTCTCGTACTCCTGTAACATGGGGTCAATGGCTACCACTATAAGTTGTCAGTCTCGTACTCGTATGACATGATATATCTCAACAGCTACCACTATAACCTCTAGTGCATACTTAAGCAAATTCCGCAGGCACAGGTCACTGCTAGCACTATAAGTGGCTAGTCCCATACTCCATGACATCATATCTCAAAGCCTACCACAATAACCTCTAAGTGCCTACCTAGGGAGACATAGGTAAATTGGGGGTAACCTCTAAATGCCTACCTAGGGAAACATAGGTAAATTGGAAATTTAAATATAGAATCTCATCCTACATAACACCTCATTATCACGAAGATCATTCATTGAACTGCCAAGGTGCTAACATTGTCACGAAGATCGTTCATTGAGCTGCCAAGGTGCTAACATTTTAAGACCTATTAATTATTCTCACTCTTAATGAAAAATCAGTCAAGTGAACGGAAAAACATTGCTGGCTATTTTGTTTTCCCGATAAATCGAGGAAATGTACTAATGGAAGTTATCTGAAACCAGCGACGTGAAATTCAGTCAGAAATTAGAATGGAATACTCCAGGCCATTTCAATGGCGGGCCGTTCACAAATGTAGCACAATGCAGCATATCTGGAGCTTGCGCAACTCGAAGACCAAGAGAAATGTGGGAAGGGAGAGCACATTACCTGAGATGAAGATCCTCGCCAGTGGCAAAAGTGAAGGGATTTTCAATAAACAGAGTCTTGACAAGATCAGCTGACAGAAACCAGCCACTGGAGAGAAAATCAACTTCAACAACACGATCCACAATGATGTTATAAGCGGGATCAGGCAGGTACAATCCGGCTTCTTTGGAACCGAATTTCCGGTAACTAGGAAAGCTGAAGTCCTTCTGCCGGAAGGGAAGAATCCGGCCGATGCTCCCGAGCACAGCGTTCCGATATTTTTCCGTTCCAGCGGCGTGCGCGAAGATCTCCAACACCTTCCTGCCGGGAATCATGTCGTCGTCCACAATGTAAACGAAATCCGCGCCCTCGGCCTGCAGCGCAAGCTGGAAGCGCCCGTAGTATTTGAAATCGTAAGTGGAGCCGACGAAGAAGATTCGAGAATTGTTGTACGAATCGACAATGGCGCGCAGGGAGGACTCGTTGGGGCTCCCCAAAGCCACAACCCACACGCTGTGGAATGGCAGAGTCTGATGCAGCAGGGCGTCCAGCTGCGCGCAGAGAGTCTTGCGCTTGAAATGGTTGAGGATCACGGTCACATTGGGGCGAGCCGCTAAAGCTGCAGAGGATGGCAGGCGGAGCAGCTCGCGCAGCGTCTCGGAGCCGCGGGTGCGCTGCTGGAATCGCACAATTTCACTGTACAGCTCCGTCTTGAGGCGAATCATGCGGACGTCATTGGATTTCTTCTGCTCGAAAGTTATCTGCTCGAATTCGCAGACTTCCTGCGGAGTCTGCCGAAGAACGGTGTCAAAATTCGCGGCACCCTGGGGATTGCTGAGTTCGAGCAGCATGGATCCGCGGTGGCGGCTCAAGAGACCGCTCCATTGTTTTGCGATCTGAGCAGACCACGAATTCTGCGGATCCGCGCGCAGATCCACAGTGGGACTCATGAAGTAAAGCAAGAACGTCGCGTACATTGCGAAAATGAATTGCAGACACGTCAGACTTGCCGCCATTCTCATCCCCTTGGCCGCAGCGGAGCTCCCATTTCTGAATCGCCCAGATGGTTTTAATCCCGGTGATGGGTATTCTCGCAGCAAATTTTCACTGCTGCCATTCATGCCATCACCCACTACTCCATTCATGCCTCCCATTGTCACACTAAGTAGCAGAGCGCTACTTCATATGATTAAACATAACAAGGCGCAAAGGCAATGACAATAACGGATCCGGAACTGTGTCAACGAAGTAGTAGCAGTGGCCCTTTATAAATGCTCCACGAAGCCAGAAGCTGACTGTTATCAGACAAAGACAGCGACAAAGAAGTTGGCTATGAAAGCGACCCTGGGACCCCTGTTCCCTCTCTAACCCCAACCAAGATCAAAGAAAAGTTACTAGAAAACAAATGCTACCAGAAAAGACAGATCCCAAGATTAGGTGATGAGTCCGCAAGAGTTGTGGATGTGCAAATTCGCGGCACAGGCATTTTCAAGTAATATTTCTGTGTGAAAAGCATGCACTGCTTTACTCCAACTCTATATACCGTCCCATGCCACCCTGTGGGCCATTCATGTGATTTCAAAGGTACCCTAAAAACAAGGCTTGGGGTTGGGTTCTTAAATGGCGCCCGGAACATGTGAGTCTCTTTGGATGTTACTGTGTTCTTTCGCCAGTGTTGCTTGCAGCGGAGTTTATCGATGATTTATTTTACGGATCGGGTCCGAATTGTGCAATTCTTCCGCAAACTTGTGCAACCAAATCTCTTTCTCAATTATTATTATTCTCGCAAATCGCTCTCAATTATTTATGTTTTTGGCCTTACATTGGGCGCGTCTTTTTCGTTTCTTACAGTTTATCTGGGCTCTCAGTTTGGCTGTGTTCAACCAGGCCTTTCGCGAGCTTTTAACGTATTATCTAATGAAGCCAAACTCATGACTGAACATGAACCAGCGAAAGCGAACGAATATGTCACATCACAATAAAATTTCTTAAACAACTATGTCACAACATAATAAACGATGTAAGTAATAAGCACTTGGTTATAAAGTATTAAATGTTTTCACACTTGGTTATTGTTAATATATAAATGCTTGGTAAAATAATAAACGCTTGGTTAGTGTTAATATA
Source organism: Pinus tabuliformis (assembly GCA_031772625.1). NCBI lineage: Eukaryota > Viridiplantae > Streptophyta > Pinopsida > Pinales > Pinaceae > Pinus > Pinus tabuliformis. The sequence continues at coordinate 850,653,790 of CM062820.1, read as the reverse complement.
TAAATGCTTGGTAAAATAATAAACACTTGTTAGTGTTAATATATAAATCTTTGGTAAAATAATAAACACTGGGTTATAAAGTATTAAATGTTTTCACACTTATTTAATATATAAATATGTTTTGTATGGTACATTATATAATTTGATATACTGAATATTTAATGCTATATAGTATAGTATTTATTAGCATTTTATATTATTTAAAACAAGAATATTTAATGCTATATAGTATAGTACTTATTAGTATTTTATATTACTTAAAAAGGTGAAAGTCTAAAAACTTTATCATGTTGAGATTAGATGATGACAATATAATGTACAGCACATTAAATGCTTTGTTGAAAAATTTCAGTGTGGATAATGTATTATTCAATATATGTAATATTAAATGTAATCAGGTAATTATTGTTAATGATTATTATACTATAGTAACACAATCATATAAATTAAATGGTTTATCATTATTAATATAATTTTTTCTTTTTCTAATAATGAGATATTTCATATGAATAAATTTTTAAAAAATCGTACTAAAAAATTAAATTATAATTATTTAAAAAAATAAAGTATAAGTTATATCTATATCTATAAAACCGTGTGTTAAGATTAATGACTTAAATGGTCATAGATGAATCACTTACTTAACGCAGTTGAATCCCAAAAAATGATATCTAATGTGTTAAGATTATTAAAATATTATAAAATCTCTGGAAATTTGAGTTTATTATATGAGAGCAATAAGCACTATGTTATAAAGTATTAAATACTTTGTTGTGTAATATTCTATATTGTTTGGCTACCCAATTTAGCATGCAAGTTGTATAGTAGAGTGTTTATTAGCCTATAATATTACTTAAAACATAAGGCTTTTAAAATGAGATGATGTATCATATTCACATATTTATATAAATAAAATGGTTGATAATGATTCATAAATATTAAAACACTCACTTAATGATATATTTCATATCTATAAGAATTAAAAAATAAGTTAAATTATAATTAATAATTATTATTATGGTTTAAAAAAAACTTAATATATGAGCTAAGAGTTTGTGCATTTATATAAGTGTAATTTAACTTATACATGAAATGACTTTTTTTCATGATATTTTTTCTTGTTAATTTTAACCAAGAGTTTTAAAATTTTGAGTTTAAGTTATTTAATCTATAGAATTTGAGTGGCTCAAAGATTTTTAAGGGGGCTGAATCCATTTGTTTATTCGAATTTGTATTTTCAATAACAAAAATTCACATTCTTACTTGAAATTGTATAGCTAGATTTCAGCAAATATATATATATATATATATATATATCTTAATCATGGAAATTCATTTTACTTTATCACTAGCACAACCACATTAATAAATGTGGTCAATAAACGTCGATAGCCCCATATCAAGCACACATATCAGTTATCAATAATATTAAGAATTAATGATATTATCAATAATATTAATATAAATATAAGAAGTATATTAATAATAATTAATATTATATTATTACTATTATATTAAATAATAATAATAATAAAGAAAGAAAGATAATAACAATAATTATATTAATAATCATTTAATAAATAATAACGAAGTAATTAAAAAATAAACATTTAATAAAAGTAAAACAACAATTTCAATGTGGTTGATATGAAATCCAACTTTAAACACTCCACCATAACACAGTTATTAAACGCTAGTCTCTTCCAAAACACATCGAGATCGATGAAAAAAGCTGCACCAATTCAAATCAACAAGATAATGATCATGACCATTCATGCTTTCCAACCAATCCCTTCTCGCATTGTCTTGCATTTTTGCATAACGTTGAAAAGAAAAAGACGGTGAAATTTGAAAACTATCTATTGATTTCACTCTTGATATAGTTGTAAATGTCAGACCCTACCTCTCTCTGTCTCCAATATCTATAGTGGCTTGTTGCAAGGGAATAATATTAAACCCAAGGGATAAATATTATAAACCCAAGGTATAAAAACCCTAAGATAAATATTATAAACCCTAAAATAAACATGCTTGGCCATGATTTACCATTATTGATTTTCATACTGAGACGATGTTTGTCACAATCTAATGTTGGACCATGGTTGACCATGGTTTATCATGGTTGATTTTCATATTGAGACAATCTTTGGCACATCGTGACATTAGAACATGGATGACCATGATTGTAAACCCAAGCGATTTATATTAAACCCTAGGATTAATGTTATAAACCCCATGAATAATATTATACCCTAGGAATATGAACCAAATAAACCCAAGGGATTGATATTATAAACCGAAGGGAATAATAAACCCAAGGGATTAATTTTAACACCCAAAGGTATTATAAACCCAATGAAATAATATTAAACTCAAGAGAATAATATTAAATCCAAGGTACTAATATTATAAATGCAAGGTATATCAACCCTAAAGGGATTGATATTATAAACCCAAGGGATTAATACTAAAAACCCAATAGATTGATAATATCAACCCAAGGGATTAATACTAAACAGAAGGGATTAATATTATAAACCCAAAGTATATAAACACTTAGATAAATATTATAAATCCAAGGAAATAATAAACCCAGGGGATTATAAACCCAAGAGAATAATATTAAACCCAGGGGATTATAAACCCAAGAGAATAATATTAAACCCAAAGGATAAATATTATAAACCTAAGGAATATAAACCCTAAGATAAATATCTGTCAAAATGTGACATTGGAATATGGTTGACCATGATTGATTTTCATATTGAGACAACGGTTGTGACAATGCAACACTGGAGAATGGCTGACCATTGTTGACCATGGTTGATCTCCATATTGATACAATCTTTTTCATAATGCGACGTTGAAACGTGGTTGACCATTGATGACCATCATTATGACGATGTGACATTGGACCAAGAGATAGTCTTTTTCACAATGTGACCATGGTTGACCATGGTTGTTAACCATGATTTAACACAAAGGCATTATAAACCCAAGGGAATAATATTAAACCCAGAGGATTAATATTATAAATGCAAGGTATATAAACCCTAAAGGGATTGATATTACAAACCCAAGGGATTAATACTAAAAACCCAACAGATTGATAATATAACACAAGGAAATAATATTAAACCTGAGGGATTAATATTATAAACAAAAGCTATATAAACCTTAAGATAAATATTATAAACCAAAGGGATTATAAACCCAAGGGATAAATATTATAAACCCAAGGAATATAAACCCTAAGATAAATATTTTAAACCCTAACATAAATATTTGTCACAATGTGGCATTGGAATATGGTTGACCATGATTGATTTTCATATTGAGACAAATAATCCCTAAAATAAACATGGTTGACCATGATTTACCATCATTGATTTTCATACTGAGACGATGTTTATCACAATCTCGTGTTGGACCATGGTTTATCATGGTTGATTTTCATATTGAGACAATTTTTCGCACATTGTGACATTGGGCCATCATTGACCATTGATGACCATGACTGTAAACCCAAGGGATTAATATTAAACCCTAGGATTAATATTATAAACCCTGTGAATAATATTATACCTTAGGAATATGAACCAAATAAACCCAAGGGATTGATATTATAAACTGAAGGGAACAATAAACCTAATGGTTTGATATTATAAACCGAAGGGAATAATAAACCCAAGGGATTAATTGTAAAACTCAAAGGTATTAGAAACCGGGATTAATATTATAGATGCAAGATATATAAACTCTAAAGGGACTGATATTATAAACCCAAGGGATTAATACTAAAAACCTAAGGGATTAAAAACCCAAGAGATTGATAATATAAACACAAAGGAATAATATTAAACCCAAGGGAATAATATTAAACCCAAGGGATTATAAACTCAAAGGAATAATATTAAACCCAAGGGATAAATATTATAAACCCAAAGAATATAAACCCTAAGATAAATATTTGTCACAATGCAACGTTGGAATATGGTTGACCATGATTCATGTTCATATTGAGACAAAATTTGTCACAATATGATGTTGGACAATGGCTGACCATCGTTGACCATGGTTGATTTACATATTGAGACAATCTTTGTCACATTGCGACATTAGACCATGGTTGTGACGTTGGACCAAGAGATAGTCTTAGTCACAATGTGACCATGGTTGACCATGATTGAACCCAAAGGTATTATAAACTTAAGAGAATAATATTAAACCCAATTAATTAATATTATAAATCAAGGTATATAAACCCTAAAGCGATTGATATTATAAACCCAAGCGATTAATACTAAAAACTCAAGGGATTAAAAACCCAACATATTGATAATATAAACCTAAGGGAATAATATTAAACCCAAGGGATTAATATTATAAACAAAAGGTATCTAAACCCTAAGATTTATATTATAAACCCAAGGAATATAAACCCTAAGATAAATATTTGTCACAATGTGACATTAGAAAAATTATGGTTGACCATGATTGATTTTCATATTGAGATAATGTTTGTTGCAATGCGATGTTGGAAAATGGCTCACTATTGTTGACCATGGTTGATCTCCATATTGAGACAATTTGTGTCACAATGCAATGTTGGACCATGGTTGTGACAATGTGACATTGGACCAAGAGACATTCTTTGTTACAATGTGACCATGGTTGACCATAATTGACAATCTTTGACCATGATTGAGACAAACTTTGCCATAATGCGACATTAGAACATGGTTGACCATGGTTTATTTTCATATTGAGAAAAACTTTATTGTAATGTGACATTAGACCATGGTTGACCATGATTATAAACCCAATAGATTTATATTAAACCTAAAGATTAATACTATAAACCCTATGAATAATATTATACCCTAGGAATATCAAGCCTTAGATCAATAAACCATATAAATTATTATTTTAAAGGCCTTTTTAATGAAAAGAAAAATTCAAAATATAGTGCAAGATTTGAAAAACAAATGAATAATAGATAATGAATTTTTCAAAAATAAATTCATATAAAATAAATGAAACGATATAAACATTTGTAAATTCATAAATTCATTTACTATAATCTCATTTCAATATATTATCTTTTTAAAAAATATATCATGTGAAACATTATTGATGGACTTTTAAATCTATAAATTTACAATTTTTTAATGTATGATATATTTCAAAATTTTATAATTAAATTAAAGGAAAAAAAACCAAATTTATATTTTTTACTTCATCTATTTCACTTATAGTCAATTTATAATATAATGCATTTCAAATTTTAAAAATAAAAATACATTTCAAAACATCAACCATAATTTCTAAACTCCATAATTTATTAATCAGGGCGGAACTTATCATGGAACTTATTAATATAAACTATTTACTTCATAAGTTTCAATGCCAAATTAAGTCAAATTTTTCAATGTCAACCATTATGTACAATGAAAAGAAATATTTTTTCATGCTTAAAACATTTTTAAGCATTTCAAGTAATGTTATTATTTTATATTTGGGCTATATTGTTTTGTCAAATTTATCTTTGAGATGCAAACATTTTTTTCCAATTTTGCATTTTAAAAAAAATTACACAAGAAGAAATTAATTCACTCTAAACACTTCTTAGATTTGTGATTAAAATAGATCAACACTGATTTGTGATAATGTGACGTTGGAGCAAGAGATAGTCTTTGTCACAAGCTGACCATGATTGACCATGTTTGTTGACCATGATTGAACCCAAAGGCGTTATAAATCCAAGGGAATAATAAACCCATGGGATTAATATTATAAATGCAAGGTATATAAACCCTAAAGGGATTGATATTATAAACCCAATGGATTAATACTAAAAACCAAGGGATTAAAACCCCAACAAATTGATAATATAGCACAAGGGAATAATATTATAAACACAAGGTATATAAACCCTAAGATAAATATTATAAACCCAAGGGAATAATGAATCCAATAGATTATAAACCCAGGGGATAAATATTATAAACCCAAGGAATATAAACCCTAAGATAAATATTATAAACCCCAACATAAATATTTGTCATAATGCGATGTTGGAATATGGTTGACCATGATTGATTTTCATATTGAGACAAATAATCCCTAAAGTAAACATGGTTGACCATGATTTACCATCATTGACTTTCATACTGAGACGATGTTTATCACTATCTAGTGTTGGACCATGGTTTATCATGGTTGATTTTTATATTGAGACATTTTTTGGCACATTGTGACATTAGACCATCGTTGACCACTGATGACCATGAATGTAAACTCAATGGATGAATATTAAACCCTAGGATTAATATTATAAACCCTATGAATAATATTATACCCTAGGAATATGAACCAAATAAACCAGTGGGATTGATATTATAAACCAAAGGGAATAATAAACCCAAGGGATTAATTCTAAAACTCAAAGGTATTATAAACCCTAGGGAATAATATTAAACCCAATGGATTAATCTTATAAATGCAAGGTATATAAACCCTAAAGGGACTGATATTATAAACCTAAGGGATTAATACTAAAATCATAAGGGATTAGAAACCCAATGGTTTGATAATATAAACACAACGAAATAATATTAAACCCAAGAGAATAATATTAAACTCAAGGGATAAATATTATAAACCCAAGGAATATAAACAATAAAATAAATATTTGTCACAATGCGACGTTGGAATATGGTTGACCATGATTCATTTTCATATTGAAACATTTGTCACAATGCGACGTTGAAAAATGGCGAACTATCGTTGACCATGGTTGATCTGCATATTGAGACAATCTTTGTCATAATGCGACGTTAGACCATGGTTGACCATGGATGACCATGGTTGTGACAATGTGACATTGGACCAAGAGATAGTCTTCGTCACAATGTGACCATGGTTGACCATGATTGAACCCAAAGGTATTATAAACTGAAGAGAATAATATTAAACCCAAGGGATTAGTATTATAAATGCAAGGTATATAAACCCTAAAGGGATTGATGTTATAAACCCAAGGGATTAATACTAAAAACCCAAGGCATTAAAAACCCAACGGATTGATAATAAACCCAAGGGATTAATATTATAAACCCAAGGTATATAAACTCTAAGATAAATACTATAAACCCAAGGGAATAATATTAAACCCAAGAGATAAATATTGTAAACCCAAGGAATATAAACCCTAAGATAAAAATTATAAACCTTAGGATAAATATTTGTCACAATGTGACGTTAGAATATGGTTGACCACGATTGATTTTCATATTGAGATAATGTTTGTAAAATGTGATGTTGGACAATGTCTGACTATTGTTGACCATTGTTGATCTCCATATTAAGACACTTTGTGTCACAATACGATGTTGGACCATGGTTGGCTATGGATGACCATGGTTGTGACAATGTGACATTGGACCAAGAGACATTGTTTGTCACAATGTGGCCATGGTTATTGACCATGGTTGAGACAACCTTTGTCACAATGCGATGTTGGAACATGGTTGGCCATGGTTGACCATAATTATAAACACAATGTATTTATATTAAACCTAAAGATTAATATTATAAACTATATGAATAATATTATACCCTAGGAATATGAAGCCTTAGATTAATAATCCATATAAATTATTATTTTATAGGTTTTTTAAATGAAAATAAACATTCCAAATATATTTGCAAAATCTGAAAAAACAAATGAATAATAGATAATGAAATTTTAAACAATAAATTCATATAAAATAAAATGAAACGAAATAAGCATTTGTAAATCCATAAATTCATTTACTATAATATTATTTCAATATATTAAATTTAAAAAAAATACATCACGTGAAACATTATTGATGGAATTTTAAATCTATAAATTTACAATTTTTTAATGTATGATATATTTCAAAAAATCATAATTAAAAAAATTATATTTTTACTTCATCTATTTTACTTATAATCAATTTATAATATAATGCATTTCAAATTTTAAAAATAAAAATACATTTCAAAACATCAACCATAATTTCTAAATTTCATAATTTATTAATCATGCAGGAACTTATTATGAAACTTATTAATAAAAACAATTTACTTCATAAGTTTCAATGACATATTAAGTAAAATATTTCAATGTCAACTAATATGTACAATGAAAAGAAATAAATTTTCATGGTTAAAACATTTTTAAGCATTTCAAGTAATGTTATTATTTTATATTTGGGCTATATTGTTTTGTCAAATTTAACTTTGAGATGCAAACATTTTTTTTTCCAATTTTGCATTTAAAAAAAATTACCCATGAAGAAATTATATCACTCTAAACACTTCTTAGATTTGTGATTAAAATAGATCAATAATGATTTGTGACAATGTGGCATTGGACCAAGAGGTAGTATTTGTTGGACATAATACTGAGGGTGGGGGGGTGAATCAGTGTTATCAGATCAATAAAACTTTTTCATTTCATACTTAGAAAAATATACGCTACTTCAGTTAAGTGAACCCGTGTGTACACGCTACTGTGTTTATTGCAACTAGCGTATATCAAGAGATCTTATGATTCAGTTAGCTTATCTTCAGTATATGCATCAGAACATTATTAACCATATTAACAGTAAACAGGTGCAGTATAACAGAACAGATCATCACACAAAAGCCACACACATGAACACCATGATATAAGGTGGAAACCCAATGTGGGTGAAAACCACCTGCTGCAATTCGTCTCTTTCTTCTTTAATCAGAAACTTCTTTTACAATGTACTGGTGCAGTCCTTTACCAGCACGCAGGCTACAACCTGCAGAGGGCTACAATCCTCTTAGCTCTTGTACTAGCCGATCCATTTACTAGTACGTAGGTGCCTACCTACAGAATGCTCCAACCTTTACTCCCCTTGCTCTTGTACTGGCTGATATGTTTACCAGTACGTAGGTGCCGGCCTACGATCTACCCGGGACCACGTTTCATACATTTTCATACTGGATCCATAAGACAATCACCTTGTAGTACAACCTGCATCATTAATCACTGAAACACTGAAACTCTGTCAACAACACAGTCACCAGAACACAGAGCAGACACAGAACTCTGCAATAACCATCAGACCCATCTGCAACTTCAAATATCAAGCTTTACAGTGTACACGCTACTTGGATGAACCCAACCTGCGTGTATACGCCCTTTTTCCAAAGCCAACCCGCGTACAGATCTAAAATTATTTCTTATAACTTTGCAGCTGTACCAGACATCAATCATACTATAACACTTATAGAATATTATTTGCGTCAGTATGCAGATCTAGAATAAGCATAATCAACCATATAAAGATAGTTCATTTCAAACCATTTGATCCCGATCTCTCCTTAGATCTTGTTCTCCATCAACCGGTGAGATCTCTCCTTAGTTCAGATCAAGCAATTGCATCATCAACCCATAACCTGTATACTGGATCTAATACTTCATCAGATATTCAAGACTTTCCAGATACCTTTGCCTAATGATCTTCTTCTCCTTATATAGCCTTAGGCCTTGCTCAAAACCATAGAAATCCAATACCATCAACTTCAAAACTAGGGATCAACACGTCCGTCGAGACACCATGGTCCAAAACCATAGGCACAACTTCCAAGGAATAACCGCCACGGACCAAAGATAAGTTTTCCACATACACGCTCTTTTACTGAAGCCAACCTGCGTGTACACGCGACTTGGTATATAGCGAACCTGCGTATACGCGACTTGGTATATAGTGAACCTGCTTATATATGCGACTTGGTATATAGTGAACCAGCGTGTATATATTTTCTCTTCATACTTGTAGTCTGATCATCAATTCCTTGCTGCTATCCTTCTGCACTATGATTTGTCATCAGTGTGATTTGCCATCAAGGCCAACACTTGTCTCATAATGCCAACAATCTCCCCCTTTGGACTTGATGGCAAAGCTAACTTGTTACACTTAGAACTATCATCTGATTCCTTTGAGCTGTCCTCCATCAGTCACATCTGACATCTTTTCTGAAGATTCATCCAGTTATACATAAGTGAGATGTTCTTCTATGAGAGGGTTGCCATCAAGTACAACACATGCATCATAATGCCAACAATCTCCCCCTTTGGACTTGATGGCAACAACACCAAATCACTCTCCCCCTTTGACATCAAGGGCAAAGGGTGGACCAAGATATTCTCTTCCTTTGCTGAATCATTCCACTGTCCATACTCCCCCTGAGTACCTGCTGAAATATCTGAATAATCTCCCCCTTTGTATATGCCAAGGTGTACCAATCTGTCCATGCTCCCTCTGAGTACATGCTGAATCTCTGTTCTTGCTGAAGTGTGCTGATCATGCTCTCCCTGACTGTAAGCAAGGTCTACAAAAAAAATGTTCTACAAGAAAGAACACGACTCTATACATCATAAGTGACCTTCCTAGCACCAAAGACTCATACATACATCCATCTCCCAATCAAGTGGGGATATACCAAAAGTTTACACATGATAATTCAAGAGTATAACATCATTCATCCCAGGCATAGTGGGGAAACCAACATAGGCCGTTACATGACCTTGATGAAAATACATGACTGAAATATTTCAACATTCATCAAATGACCAGAAGAGATTTCATCAACTGATTACAATAGATAGAGACACTCAATTACTTCATGAGTCAAGAGACCAGACATCTAAGTAAGACCACGATAGTCATCAGTAGCTATCATACACAATGTATGATTTGTTCCATAAGCATCTAGTCCAACAATTATATTTTCTTTTTGTTCTCCCTCTGCATCTAAGGTAATGCCAACACTGCATCATTATCTGATCCCTCTGACTGTACCAGATGGTCTCTGTTAGACCCATTTCAGAATCTTTTCATTCATAGTTTTCCCTTGCTGTTCAGAACTCCATATACGCGACTTCACCTGCATCAATCAGCGTATATACGCGGATATCCCTTACGCAACATGCGTACACCATATACGCGACTATCCCCGCATAAAACGGCGTATGTACGCGGATATCCTTTAAACAACACGCGTACACCAATTTCCATATCAACAACCTGTAAATGTCCTGTAGAGAATAAGTCATCAACCTATAACAAGGTATGTCTGCATCAATTCATCCCTTTGAACAGAATTCAGAGTCATTCACATTATATCATGTGTGAAACCACCATAGCCATTTCATCAAGCTCTACATGATCCAAGTATCATTACTTGGGAACATCTGCATCAACCAACATATGTAAGTATAAACCTATCATCATATAGATACGAACTCATCATCATGTCTCCAACAAAGTGGCTTTGAGGAGTCATCCATGTATCAGCACTATGTATCTTGAGCTCAAACTCTTTTGACAAAGCTTCTTGATATCATCATCAGCAACAATCCTTATCCACATGAGTGCCTGCATCATAACTGTATGATCTTTATGCATATGACAACAACAGTATATAAGTGACTCATCATCAAGTGAGGAAGATGTGTATTCAAGCTTTGTACTCCTCCTTGTCCTTATGAAGATCACCATGTAAGCACCATATATGCATCATCAAAGAATCAACCATAAATCTGATCTGAACATCTTCTATGTAACTTCAAGAATCATATGAGAGTTTATCATAGACAACTCACAACCACATCATAGCAAGATATATCATTTAGCCATATAAGAATCATCACCAAGGATTATTAACCATAATGCCAACAATGAATTACTAAAGGCATATGCTCCCCCTCAACCAGTGCCATCTGTTAGATCTGATCATGCATATATCAGCAATAAGCATCAAAACATCATCATCCTCAAGTTAGGATCAAAACACTTCTAGACATCATACAAGTAACAAAACATTTCCACACATCCTCAGCAGACTGTAACCAATAGAGCAAATAATAGACTGAATCATATCAGATTCTTTTTTTGATCCCGTCCCCACTGCTTTTCCTCAGACTGACATATACGCGACTTTGCAGTGTCTAACTCGCGTATGTACGCGACTTCCCTTTAAGGAACTTGCGTATGAGATTCAGAACACTGAAGTTTTACACTTTCAGCTCCCCCTGAGTCTGATATGTCTGTGCTGTGCTGTGTCTCAGTACATTATGCTGACTGTACTTCCTTCTTCCTCCATATCTTCAAGTGTGATGAGGTTTTCTCCTTTTGGTGTGATGTCCATCCTTTGTTCCTGCATTCCTTTGCTATATGTCCAAGCTTGTTACATGCATAACATCTTACATGTTTCATATTCCTCCTGTAGCAATCAGCAGCTTTGTGACCAAACATATTGCAAGAAAAACAATATCCATTAAAGTACCTTGAATGTGATGATCTTTCTACATGATGGTCTTGAACCCTTCTTCTTCCACATCTAGCTGCAACATGTCCAAGATTATGACATACATAACATTCAACATTATTCATAGGAGGAGTAAAAGATTTTCTTTGAGGAGTCTTTTTCCTTGATTGTTGATGGGGTTGACCTTTCATCTCCTTGTTGATCATTTTAGTTTTCTTTTTAGAGTTCCTTGCCTCACCTTGTGAGCTAGATTCACCTTCAACAGATTCATGAAAACCAAGACCAGTCTTGATAGCAGGAGACCTTTGACTACTAAGAATATCATCCAAGGCTTTAGTACTATCTTGACATCTCAAAAGTCTATCCTTTTCTTCTAATTTACCTTTCAAGATATTTACCTCAACTTGAAGTTGTTCCTCCTTTTCTAGACATTGCTTCTTCATGTCTTCTCCATTTTTCCTTCCTTCTTCCAACTGATGCCTTAGTTTGAGAATCTCCTTTTCTTGTTCTTCATTCATATCTTGCTGCATTTGACGAATTCTGAGAGCACATTCCAGTTGAGATTTTAAGCTGATATCTTCGTTTACCTGTTTTTCAATAGCTTGGAGTAGATCTTTATTCTGCTTCTTTGATTCTTCAAGATCTTTCTTTAGCGAGTGGATCGTGGCTTCAAGACTTTCATAGTAACTGGATCTATCTCTGAGTTTCTTGATGGTTGTGCTTCTTTCATTGACTTCATCTCTTAATGATGTCACTTCACCCTGCAACTTTTGACATTGATTTTCCTTGTCCTTGAGTAACTTTCTTACCTTGTTTCCTTCCTCTAATTGAGCTTTTAGTTTGGTAACTTCTTCTTTGAAAGCACATTCCCTTTTGTTCAATAGATCTTGTTGATCTTTAACTTTGTCTGTAAGCCTTCTAAATACTGCCTCTATTTGATACTTTTCTTGCTCACCCATAAAAGCATGTTCAGTAGTTTCACTATCACTTCCATCACTTTCACAAGGAAATATAGCAGGAACATCAGAGGATAACACATTCATACCTGATAATGATTCTGAATCTGAAGAACTTCTTATACCTAATCCCCAATCGACTCTCCCACTGTCATAGATCTTCTGAGATGTCTTCTTCTTCTTATGAGCTTTCTTCTTAAGCTTCTTTCCCATTGTTCCACGGATCTCCTTCAAGCGATCAAGCTTCTACCAAAGGACCGGCTCTGATACCAATTGTTGGAAATAATACTGAGAGGGGGGGGTGAATCAGTATTATCAGATCAATAAAACTTTTTCATTTCATACTTAGAAACATATACGCTACTTCAGTTAAGTGAACCCGCGTGTACACGCTACTGTGTTTATTGCAACTAGCGTATATCAAGAGATCTTATGATTCAGTTAGCTTATCTTCAGTATATGCATCAGAACATTATTAACCATATTAACAGTAAACAGGTGCAGTATAATAGAACATATCATCACACAAAAGCCACACACATGAACACCATGATATAAGGTGGAAACCCAATGTGGGTGAAAACCACCTGCTGAAATTCGTCTCTTTCTTCTTTAATCAGAAACTTCTTTTACAATGTACTGGTGTAGTCCTTTACCAGCACGCAGGCTACAACCTGCAGAGGGCTACAATCCTCTTAGCTCTTGTACTAGCCGATCCATTGACTAGTACATAGGTGCCTACCTACAGAATGCTCCAACCTTTACTCCCCTTGCTCTTGTACTGGCTGATATGTTTACCAGTACGTAGGTGCCGGCCTACAATCTACCTGGGATCACGTTTCATACATTTTCATACTGGATCCATAAGAAAATCACCTTGTAGTACAACCTGCATCATTAATCACTGAAACACTGAAACTCTGTCAATAACACAGTCACCAGAACACAGAGCAGACACAGAACTCTGCAATAACCATCAGACCCATCTGCAACTTCAAATATCAAGCTTTACAGTGTACATGCTACTTGGATGAACCCAACCTGCGTGTATACGCCCTTTTTCCAAAGCCAACCCGCGTACAGATCTAAAATTATTTCTTATAACTTTGCAGCTGTACCAGACATCAATCATACTATAACACTTATAGAATATTATTTGCGTCAGTATGCAGATCTATAATAAGCATAATCAACCATATAAAGATAGTTCATTTCAAACCATTTGATCCTGATCTCTCCTTAGATCTTGTTCTCCATCAACCGGTGAGAACTCTCCTTAGTTCAGATCAAGCAATTGCATCATCAACCCATAACCTGTATACTGGTTCTAATACTTCATCAGATATTCAAGACTTTCCAGATACCTTTGCCTAATGATCTTCTTCTCCTTATATAGCCTTAGGCCTTGCTCAAAACCATAGAAATCCAATACCATCAACTTCAAAACTAGGGATCAACACGTCCATCGAGACACCATGGTCCAAAACCATAGGCACAACTTCCAAGGAATAACCGCCACGGACCCAAGATAAGTTTTCCACATACACGCTCTTTTACTGAAGCCAACCTGTGTGTACACGCGACTTGGTATATAGCGAACCTGCGTATATGCAACTTGGTATATAATGAACCTGCTTGTATACGCGACTTGGTATATAGTGAACCAACGTGTATATATTTTCTCTTCATACTTGTAGTCTGATCATCAATTCCTTGCTGCTATCCTTCTGCACTATGATTTGTCATCAGTGTGATTTGCCATCAAGGCCAACACTTGTCTCATAATGCCAACAATCTCCCCCTTTGGACTTGATGGCAAAGCTAACTTGTTACACTTAGAACTATCATCTGATTCCTTTGAGCTGTCCTCCATCACTCACATCTGACATCTTTTCTGAAGATTCATCCAGTTATACATAAGTGAGATGTTCTTCTATGAGAGGGTTGCCATCAAGTACAACACATGCATCATAATGCCAACAGTATTTGTCACAATGTGACCATGGTTGACCATGTTTGTTGACCATGATTGAACCCAAAGGCATTATAAATCCAAGGGAATAATATTAAACCCAGTGGATTAATATTATAAATGTAAGGTACATAAACCCAAGGGATTAATACTAAAAACCCAAGTGATTAAAAATCCAACATATTGATAATATAACACAAAGGAATAATATTAAACCCAAGCGATTAATATTATAAACACAAGGTATATAAACTCTAAGATAAATATTATAAACCCAAGGAATATAAACCCTAAGATAAATATTTTAAGCCTTGACATAAATATTTGTCACAATGCGATGTTGGAATATAGTTGACCATGATTGATGCTCTTATTGAGCCAAATAATCCCTAAAATGAACATGGTTGACCATGATTTACCATCATTGGTTTTCATACTTAGACAATGTTAATCACAATCTCGTGTTGGACCATGGTTTATCATGGTTGATCATGGTTTATATTGAGAGAATTTTTGGCACATTGTGACATTGGACCATCATTGACCATGGATGACCATGATTGTAAACCCAAGGGATTAATATTAAACCCTAGGATTAATATTATAAACCCTGTGAATAATATTATACCATAGGAATATGAAACAATTAAAACCAAGGGATTGATATTATAAACCGAAGGGAATAATAAACCCAAGGGATTAATTCTAAAACTCAAAGGTATTATAAACCGAAGGGAATAATATTAAACCCAAGGGATTAATATTATAAATGGAAGGTATATAAACCTTAAAGGGAGTGATAGTATAAACCCAAGGGAATAATAAACCTAAGGGATTAATATTAAAGACCTAAGGGATTAAATACCCAATAGATTGATAATATAAACACAACGAAATAATATTAAACCCAAGGGATTATAAACTCAAGGGAATAATATTAAACCCAAGGGATAAATATTATAAACCCACGTAATATAAACCCTAAGATAAATATTTGTCACAATGCGACGTTGGAATATGGTTAACCATGATTCATTTTCATATTGAGACAACATTTGTCACAATGCGACGTTGAAAACTGGCTAACTATCGTTGACCATGGTTGATCTGCATATTGAGACAATCTTTGTCATAATGCAACGTTAGACCATGGTTGACCATGGATGACCATGGTTGTGACAATGTGACGTTGGACCAAGAGATAGTCTTTGTCACAATGTGACCATGGTTGACCATGGTTGACCATGATTGAACCCAAAGGTATTATAAACCCAAGAGAATAATATTAAACCCAATGGATTAATATTATAAATGCAAGGTATATAAACCCTAAAGGGATTGATATTATAAACCCAGTTTGATAATATAAACCTAAGGGAATAATATGAAACCCAAGGGATTAATATTATAAACGCATGATATATAAACCCTAAGATAAATATTATAAACCCAAGGGAATAATATTAAACCCAAGCGATAAATATTATAAACCCAAGGAATATAATAATAATGAGGAACTTATCATGGAGGAACTATTAGAATTGGAATAATCCAAAATCACTAGGAAATTGGTGGGTGGGGAGCCATGTGGCACGGATTTACTTTTTTAACTTTATTAGAAGTAATGGATCATTTTTCTAAACAAAATTTGCTTATATATAAATGAATGTTATAAATAATAATGAGGAACTTATTAGAATTAGAATAGTATGAAATCCCTAGGAAATTGGTGGGTGGGGAACCATGAGGCACGAATCTAATTTTTTAAATTTATTAAAAGTAATGGACCATTTTTCTAAATAAAATTTGCTTATATATAAATGAATGTTATAAATAATATTGAGGAGCTTATTAGAATTGGAATAATCTCAACATGGAGGAACTTATTAGAATTAGTAATCTCAAATCCTTAGGAAAATGGTGGATGGGGAACTGTAACACACATTTAATTTTTTAAATTCATTAAAAGTAATGGACCATTTTTCTAAATAAAATTTGCTTATATATATAAATGAATATTATAAATGATAATGAGGAACTTATTAGAATTGGAATAATCTCAAATCCCTAGGAAATTGGTGGGTGGAGAGCCACTTGGCATGAATCTAATTTTTTAAATTTATTAAAAGTAATGGACCATTTTACTAAATAAAATTTTCTTATGTATAAATGAATGTTATAAATAATAACGAGGGACTTATTAGAATTGGAATAATATCAAATTCCTAGGAAATTGGTCGGTAGGGAGCCACGTGGCACGATTATAATCTTTTAAATTTATTAAAAGTTAATGCAACCTAACAAACTCAATTTTTTAAATTTATTAAAATTCAATGCGACCTAATACACTTTGTAATACATTACACCCGTTGATAAACATTAAGAAGAAGCATATGCTCACCATATTCCCTTGAGAATCAATCTAGTCCCTCAATTAAAAAAATAAAAAAGGTCAACAAACCTCCCTCCATCTAAAGTTCATATATATACACCAGCCAATAAAATTATTCCCAAAACCTATAGCTCATTTCAAAATCATTTTTTTTTAATATTTGATTTTAATTTAATTTTATAACATTTTTTTAATTAAATTTAAAAAATGTATAACTACTTTTAAATAAATCTCAATCTTCCCGCTTCACTACTATTAAAAGTATTCCATAAATATTTTGTAAAAGTTAAATCACTATTATTCATTTATTAAATATTGATAATTAAATTAAAAATTGAATTTCTATTCCAAAATAAACATAACTATCAACATAATAAAACACAAACTTTATTGCATTACAACATATTTATTTAAAAACTTTTATTGCATTTTAATACATTTAATTATATTTTTTGTTTAATCATTTATTTTGGTTTCACAATACAATATAATTTTGTAATTTTTTTTATTAGAACACAATAAAATTTAATATTTAAATAATGATAAAGATTTTATAATTCACAATTCAACATATAAAACATTAAATTATATCTATATATATATATATATATATATATATATATATATATATATATATATATATATATATGATGATGATGATGATGATGATGTCCGTTGAGACCAAACATTGGTCTATCGGACCTAAAGAAACAAATTATTCATTTTGATTTAAGATTTTATTCCTATGCTCAAAAAGCTTGGAGAGAAGCCTCCCAAGCTCACTATAATTTTGACATTGTAAAAGGCTAGGAAGGTCAGTATTGTAACAAAGATTGTGAAACTGAGATCTAAGGTGGTTGTACGCGGGGCACTCTAAAAGGAAGTGGATTTTATCCTCGATGTTCCTATTCTCACATATATGGCAGATCCTTTCCATCCATGGTGTTTTAGGAACTGCCCAATGACCTGTTTCACTATGGAGCTCATGAGAATTCATTCTAATCTTTGTTATATTAATTTTCTTCTTTGAGCTAGTTAAAATAGAGAGATACTTTTGATCTTCTAGGGTGGGGTTGATGACCTTTTTATAATAACTTAATTTTCTTTTAGCCGCTAAATCTTTCTCACACCAAATTTTTTCTTTGAACTTAGAAGTAACAATATCTTTAATGTTATTTATGTTTTGTAATGCATCATTCTCATTGATCTCCCAATAGTTTAACCAGGCCCTTGTGTCTTTATGCCACCCCCGATTGAGCCTCAGGTGGTTTTGGCTGGAATTTAAAGCTAGCTTAGGAAGTCTATGATCATCTATGTTATTGAGTTTGTGCTTGTACAGCAGAAACCTAATCATAGCTAGGCTCTCAATAGGGGAAACACCTGCTTCTATAAGGAGAATAGGATAGGGTGTATTACTTTTAATTTTCAGGTTATAAGTTATAAAATGCTTCTGGATTTGCTCAATCTTTCTCCATGATTCTTTGGAGATGCTGCAACCCCAAACCTCACAGCCATATAAGATAACAGGAGTGACTAAGTTTCAAAGAGGAACTTCTTTTTATCCCACATTACAAGGTTTGTCGTTTTACAATTATTTTCAAGACCAAAATAAGCTTTCCACCCCCCATTAATTCTTTTCTCAATGCTATGGTTCCAGTTGAGCTTGTGATGAATATCAATTCCTGGGTACTTGTAAGAATACACTTCCTCCAAGTTATTATTGTCAAACACAAAATTAGCATAAGTGTCCTTGGATTTGATAATCATAACTTTTGTTTTGTCCATGTTAACAGTCATACCCATGGTAGCGCAAAAATCCTTAAGAATCCTGAGTTGCTTATCAAGATCAGATGGGCACCTTGCCAAAAGAACAATATCGTTAGCATAGAGAAGAAGGATGACGACTATCCCAGCTAAGATCGTGCCATCACATCTTGCTTCCTCTAAATAGCCTGCGAGCTTATCGATGTAAATGCCAAATATGGTAGGGGAGAGAGGGCAACTATTAAGAATGCAATAAGGTGATGGAGCTTAGTGAAAAGAAGTCGCCTTCACTAAGTGGGCCCACATGCTATTTTTGGCGCAAAGTCTATTTTTAGACTATGTCTATTTTTAGACATATGGATCATGGTCTATGAGTTGCAGGATGATATTTGTGGATGATTGGTCATGTTGGTAAAAATAGATGGACTTCTATTTTTAGACATATGGGCAGGTTTCTATTTTTAGACTGCCAGGCTAAAAATAGAACAGTCGAATATTATTGTCTCATAATAATATTTGGACTATAAACATTATCCTATCCTCTTGGAGCACTTCAGTTCGAGCTACGGATGTGGCACATGCAACTGTCATAAGGAAATACGCTTTTCTTGTGGGTGAGTTGAGCTATTGCATGCAGGACTTCGGTTAGAACTCATGTGGTTGAGTTTGGTGGAGTTGATTATGGAGTTGTGTTCTGTTTGACTTGGTTAAACTAGTTGTATTTTAGTCTAACTAAAGAATACACTAGTGACAAGTTGTGTGAATTAATTATTAATTAATTCACTAATTATTAACTCATAAAGCAACTAAAGAATACATCAGTTAACTCAGTGCATGTACAATTCAATGGAGACAGGTATTAGAGGTTGAGATTGCTATTAGTTGTGCATGAGATTTGCACATGCATGGATGGAGATTGCCCATGAGGCTTGCATAGTATAACCAAAGGAATTCGATTTCATAGAGTGATTGATTCTCTTGCAGGATTGCGTAGTGGAGGCAGGCAAATAGAGGAGGAGATTTGAGGCTTCAGATCTGAGCTAGTTTGTGTGTAACAGGTGGAGATAGTACTGAGTACTTGTGAGGAGTATTGTACTATGTATTGTTACATGTTCTCTATCATTATAATATACAGATAGTGTGGGGTTTTCAGCTGTATGCTTTCCCTGGGTTACATACTATGTTAATGTGCGCATGCAATTGATGTTTCATTGTTTTAATGCTGCTAAATTGATGATCAACATAGAGGAGGTTATGTATTGTGCATGTATTCTACAATAGTGTATAATCGGGATAATCTCTGTGAATAAGTGTTTATTATTCAAAATTTCTACATGGTATCAGAGCTGTTGATCATCAGATCTACTATTCAGAAAGTGTTTACATTTTATTTCTTCAGGCAGAGTCTGTAATCGGGCCAGGTAGCCTTTGGATTCATCCTTCCTTTGGAAGGTGAGATATCCGGTAAAAGCCTATACAGTCAATCTCTGTACGAGAAATACTTTGTTCTCACGAATTTTGGATCAGAGGCGGTTGAGTTTGGAGCTGGTGGAATTCGAATTTGCAGCAGTGTTTTCTTGGTGTCAACATTGCAATGTCTTTCAACAGATTGCGATTGGAGTATGCTCTTGACGGCAGCTCGAACTATATTGCATGGAAGGATAGGATGGAGGCGGTGTTAGATGATAATGGGTTGAAGGAGTTCATAGAGGCTGAGGTCCCAAAGCCTACTAATGCTGCCGAAGCTGAGGATTGGCAAAAGAAGATAGCAAAGTGTCGAAGGATTCTGTTGGAGGGCGTGAAGGATCACATTGTGTCCAGCCTGCATGGAAAGGTTTCTCCATACTTGATGTGGAAAGCGTTGACAGATCTATTCCAAAGCAATAGCGATCAGAGGAAGCTGGCGCTCAAGGATAAACTCAGAAACATTAAATGCGAGAAGGGAGATAGTATGCCCAAGTATCTCACGAAGTTAACTCAGTGCAGGGATGCGCTGGGAAGTGTGGGGGTGACTGTCGAAGATGAGGAATTGGTGAGCTTGGCTCTCCTTAGTCTTCCAAAGAGTTGGCATTCCTATCAGGACTCTGTCAATGGTCGGGAGAAATTGCCAGGATGGGAGAGACTTTGGTCAGATCTTGTGCAGGAGGAGATCAGGCGGAATACCAGGGACGGATCTTCATCAAAGGCAACTGATGAAGAAAATTGAGCTTTGGCTGCCAAAGCAAAGAAGGGGAAGAGAAAGAAAGAAAGCTTCTCATTCCGGTGTGAAAGGCAAGAAGCAGGACATGTCCAAGGTGAAGTGATTTCATTGTCACCAGCACGAACACTATGCCACTAATTGTTCTCAGAAGAAGAAGAACAAGCAAGCTGCTGGATCTACAACAGGAGAGGCCTTAGCCTCGTAGTTTGAGCTTGATTTTTTGTTGATCGCATGCTTGGTATCAAGTTTGATGGGATCGGTATGGTTCTTGGATAGTGGTGCGTCTTTTCACATGACAGGAGATCGAGATTTGTTTTCTGATCTGGAGGAGAAAGATCTTGGAGTGCACATCGAGATGGGCGATGATGGTAGATATAGTGCGACCGGTATTGGTACCATTTCCTTTGAGAGGGATTCTGGTAAACCCTTCGTATTGAAGGAAGTAATGCATGTTCCAGGATTGAAGAAGAATCTTATCTCTGTGGCGATGTTAGAAGACAAGGGATATGATGTTGTTTTCAGCAAGGGAAAGGCTTTCCTACGCAGTAAGACAACTGGAGAAACCCAGAAGATAGGGGTTCGAGTCAGGAACCTTTATCAGTTGCATGTAGATGGCTGTGCAACAATGGCATGCAAGGCGGAAGGATTGGTGAGCTGGGATGATGGCGAGTTGTGGCACAGGAGATTGGGTCACCTTCACCATGGAGCCTTGAAGATACTGCAGCAGATCACTATAGGGCTTCCTAAAGGCAGTGTTGCGTAGTCATATCAGTGCAAGGGGTGTACTTTGGGAAAGTTTGTGAAAGCCACCTTTCACAAGAAGGATAGTCGCGCCACGACGATCCTTGAGAGAATTCACACAGACGTGTGTGGACCTTTCTCAGTAGCTTCGACAGCAAAACACAGGTATTATGTGATCTTTGTTGATGATTTCTCTCGAAAGTGTTGGATCTTCTTCATGCAGAAGAAGAGCGAGACATACTCAAAGTTCTGTGAGTTCAAAGCACTGGTCGAGAAGGAGTCGGGGAAGAAGGTGAAGGCTCTTAGGAGCGACAATGGTGGTGAATACATCTCTGGCAAGTTCAAGGATTTCTGCAGCGCAGAAGGGATTTGAAGAGAGCTCATAGCTCCCCATAACCCACAACAGAACGAGGTTGCTGAGCGGAAGAACAGAATGATCGTGGATGCTGCATGGGCGATGTTGCATGATTAGGGACTACCCCTTCACTTGTGGGCGACAACATGCAATACTGCAGTATATGTGAAGAACTGTTGTCCTCACAGGATACTTGGCATGAGTACACCTGAGGAGGCTTATTCTGGTAAGAGGCTTGATATTTCTCATTTGAGGATTTTTGGTGCTAACGTTTACATGCATGTGACGAAGGATGCCAGGAAGAAGCTGGAGTCGACCCCAGAGGTTGGGATATTTGTGGGGTACACTGATACGCCCCACAACTATTGTGTGTATTTGCCAGATAGTGGCAAGACTGTTGTGCGATGGGATATAAAATTTCAGGAGGAGAAAGCCATGAAGTGTTCGCTTGAGAGGGAGCCACACTTGCATGTAGATGAGGATCTATTAGTTCCTAAGGATGAGATTCAGAACGTGGATCAGCCACAGGACGAAGTTCATGGAGTGGAAGAGACCACTCATGCAGCGCCAACCATTAAAGGGCGAAATCGCTTGACAGAAGCTGAGCGACTGGCTCAAGATGCAGAGAAAGTTGTAGGACCACCTACAGCTCAATGTAGACAGAGACAGTCACCCGATCGGTACACTGGATACATGGCTCTTGTGAGAAAATTTGTTGTGACTGAGCCATCCTCTTTCGAGGGAGCTATGGAGGATCCTGCATGGGTAGATGCCATGACGGAAGAGTGTGATTCAATTGTCAGAAACAGTGCATGGGAGATTGTCCCAAGACTGGAAGGGAAATCAGTGGTGGGTTCGAGATGGATCTACAAAGTTAAGTAGGTAGCTGATGGGAGTGTGGAGAAGTACAAGGAAAGATTTGTTGCCCGAGGCTTTTAACAGATAAAGGGGATTGATTATGAGGAGACCTTTGCACCTGTCGCAAGGTATTCTTCCATACGGACGATTATTGCTCTCTCAGTGTAGATGGGGTGGCACATTCATCAGATGGATGTGAAGACTGCGTTCCTTAACAGAGTCATTGAGGAGGAGGTGTACATAGAGTAGCCCGAAGGTTTTGAGATCTTCAACAGCGAGTCGCATGTGTGCAGGCTCAAGAGAGTGTTGTACGGGTTGAAACAAGCACCACGTGCTTGGTACACACGGATAGACAATTATTTCACTGGACTTGGATTCTCCAAGAGTGAGGTGAATCCTAACCTATACCAGATTGTGGTGGAGGGTAAGTTTCTTATCATTGTACTTTACGTAGATGATTTGATTCTAACAGGTGATGAGCTGTTGATACTTTCATGCAAGGATGATCTTGCTAAGGAGTTTGAGATGAAGGACTTGGGCCTCCTTCATTATTTCCTGGGATTGGAAATTTGGCTATTTGTTTCTCAGGGTAAGTATGCTCGGGAGATACTGGAGAAGTTCAACATGCATGGCTGCAAGCCTGTTGATACTCCTCTTCCTGGAGGTTGGAGGAAGGAGGATGTTACTTCGGCGGAAGTAGTGGATGCCACTGTTTATCGATAGTTGGTGGGGTCGCTTATGTATCTAGTCAATACACGACCCGATATATGCTATTCTGTTAACCAACTTTCACAAGCTATGGTTAAGCCAACCAAGCTCTTCTGGAAGGCAGACAAGCATGTATTGTGTTATCTTAGAGGCACATCGGGATATGGATTGTGGTATAGACAGGAGGATGAGGTGAAGTTATGTGGCTTCACGGATGCAGACTGGGCAGGGAGTCCAACAGATAGAAAGAGAACATCTAGAGGGGTCTTCAGTATCCGGTCGACAACAGTTTCTTGGTACAGCAGGAAGCAGAGATCCATGGCACTCAGTTCAGCAGAGGCCGAGTATATGGCAGCAAGTTTGGCTGCATACGAGGCTATATGGATGAGGAAGATCCTGGTCGGGTTGTTTGGTTCTCACTTGGAGCCTACAATGATTTATTGTGATAACCAGAGTTGCTTTAAACTCTTGGATAATCTAGTATTTCATGATAGATCTGAGAACTTTGACATTAGGTACCATCATATCAGAGATTATGTGCAGCGGAGAATCATGTTACTTTCATACATTCCAACGAAGGATCAGGATGCTAATATCTTGACGAAGGCGCTCACCAGGAGCAAATTTGAGTACCACCGAGGTAGGATAGGGGTTGCTGATAATCCATATCTTGTTGAGAGGGAGTGTTGAGAATGCAACAAGATGATGGAGCTTAGTGAAAAGAAGTCGCCTTCACTAAGTGGGCCTGCAGGCTATTTTTGGTGCAAAGTCTATTTTTAGACATATGGATCATGGTCTATGAGTTGAAGGATGCTATTTGTGGATGACTAGTCATGTTGGTAAAAATAGATGGACTTCTATTTTTAGACATATGGGCAGGTTTCTATTTTTAGACTGCCAGGCTAAAAATAGAACAGTCAAATATTATTGTCTCATAATAATATTTGGACTATAAACATTATCTTATCCTCTTGGAGCACTTCAGTTCGAGCTACGGATGTGGCACATGCAACTGTCAGAAGGAAATATGCTTTTCTTGTGGGTCAGTTGAGCTACTGCATGCAGGACTTCAGTTAGAACTCATGTGGTTGAGTTTGGTGGAGTTGATTGTGGAGTTGATGGAGTTGTGTTCAGTTTGACTTGGTTAAACTAGTTGTATTTTAGTCTAACTAAAGAATACACTAGTGATGAGTTGTGTGAATTAATTATTAATTAATTCACTAATTATTAACTCATAAAGCAACTGAAGAATACATGAGTTAACTCAGTGCATGTACAGTTCAGTGGAGACAAGTGTTAGAGGTTGATATTGCTATTAGTTGTGACTATAGTTGTGCATGAGATTTGCACATGCATGGATGGAGATTGCCCATGAGGCTTGCATAATATAACCAAAGGAATTCGATTTCACAGAGTGATTGATTCTCTTGCAGGATTGTGTAGTGGAGGCAGGAAAATAGAGGAGGAGATTTGAGGCTTCAGATCTGAGCTAGTTTGTGTGTAATAGGTGGAGATAGTATTGAGTACTTGTGAGGAGTATTGTACTATGTATTGTTACATGTTCTCTATCGTTATAATATACAGATAGTGTGGGGTTTGCAGCTGTATGCTTTCCCTGGGTTACATACTTTGTTAATGTGCACATGCAATTGATGTTTCATTGTTTTAATGCTGCTAAATTGATGATCAACGTAGAGGAGGTTATGTATTGTGCATGTATTCCGCAATAGTGTATAATCGGGATAATCTCTGTGAATAAGTGTTTATTATTCAAAATTTCTACAGCAACCTTGTTTAACTCTGATGTTACACTTAATATCTTTCGACCACCCCTCGTTGCTCTTTAGCTTGGCAATTACATTCTCGTATAACCTTATAGCGGCAGCTCTCAACTCGAGAGGAACCTTTAGCTCTTCTAATCTATTCCAAAGGTTGTATCTAGGAACCGTATCGAAAGCCTTTCTAAAGTCCACAAAGCAACAAAATAAATTGGATTTATCATTACGACATTCCTCCGCAATGATCCTAAGCGTAACGAGGTGGTTTGTTGTTGATTGATACCTTCTGAAACCTGCTTGGCCTTTAGCCTACTTACCTTCACTTTCAAGCCATATTCTTAACTTCTTTTCCAAAATACTACCATATAACTTGGCTAAGAGAGGGCTGATCATAATTGTTTGATAATTAGAGGGGTTATTTGTATCCCCACTTTTAAAAATAGGGATAATGAGGCTCTCAGTCCAAGGCTTAGGGAACCCTTGCTTGACTACTTGATTGAAAAGATTGTGGATGTGGGGGATGAGGACAGGACCTCTAATTTTTAAGATTTCCGCCTGGTAACCTTCAATGTCCTTAGCTTTCCCATTAGCGAGGTGATTAACCCCAAACTTAATGTCTTCTAAAGAGAAAACTTCTTTTGTTGTGAGCAAGGTTTCCAAATTATCCATGATATTTGGAGATTCATAAAGCTTTTTAAGATAGGAATTCCAATCGTGAAGAGAAATTTTATTATTATCTTTAGTCTTCCTAGTCAGAATTTGCCTACAAAATTTCTTAGGAGCTACCTTAGAGAGGTGTAAGAGATTCTCTTGTCTTTGACGAATGTACTGCCTCTTTTTCCTTTTAGTTAGGGCTTTATATATTTTTATCTTGTCCATTTTAAGAGATTCATCAACAGATTCCTTAATTGCTCTCCTCGCACTTTTACACTCTTTGTCATACCATGGATTGGTTTTGCTATTTTTATTATTATTTGAAACTTCAATTGAGAACTTGTTAATAGAATATGAGAGGGTTGTAGTAAAATTATGATAGAGGTCTTCTATGTTGTCTATACTAGATAAAGGAAGCAAATTAGTTTTTAATTCATTTAGAAAGAGATCATTTTTATTTCTATCAAATATTAAGTTCTTTTGGCTGTAAGTATTATTTTCTGTGGGAACTCTATGCATGACAAAATTGAGAGTTATAAGTAAAGGCCTATGATCAGAGTCAAGTTCGTGGTTGTTTAAGATGTCAAAATTTATTATTTCATTGTATAATGGGAGATCAGAAATAACGTAGTCTACCACGCTGCTACCAAGTCCATGGATGCAGGTCATTTTGCTGGAATTAGGGCCACTTCTTTAGACCGTTGCAAATTATGAGATCTTGAGCACTACAGAGCTTGACTAGCTCTGACCCAAACAAATTTTCCCCCGGGTCTTCAAAGCTCCTTTTGTACCTACTAGCTAGAGTAGGGTCTTCCTCTAACCAAAGAGGATTAGGGTTGGAATGATTGCTTAGAATAATAGCTTGGTTGTTTGAAGTTCGAGCATTAAAGTCACCTATTAAAAGGATATTACCGTCATTCCTTAGGCTAGAAATATCATTCTCTAAACCATTGTAAGGGTTAGTTTTATCTAGATTCTTCTTCTTATAGAAGTTAGAATTGATGGGGGAAAAATAAAATATTGCTATGTAGGACTTTTTATTATTAATATCTCTGATCTCTATCCAACTATATTGGTTGTGAGGGTCATTTTTATAAATCCTAGCATGGGGGGAGATGTTCTTCTTAATGTAACAAGCTATTCCCCCAATGCCTCTACGGGAGGACCGCTTGTTCTAGGTAGACCATAGCGCAAAGCCATCTATGTTAGGGAACTTAGATTCTTCGTGCTCCCAAGTTTCAACAAGCAAAATAATATCAACATCATTTGAAATCCAACTTAGCTTGGGGCCTTTGTTCCATGGGAAGCCCCGACAGTTCCAAGAAAAGATCCGGAGCATGTTTAATTGCTATTGATTACTATGGTTTTGGTTTTTATCTCGAATAAAGGCTCTTCTAATTTTGATATGACGTTTAAATTGTTTATATATATATATATATATATATATATATATATATATATATATAAACAATTTAAACGTCATATTCTAATATATTATTATTTATTTTAATATATTATTATTTAAAAACTAAACATTTATAAGTTTTTCAAAGCTTATTTATTATTTATCTTCTCTCTAAATAGGGTGAATTAGTCTTTTCCCATTAAATAAATAAATTAACCCAAGTGTATATACACCTTAATCTAAATAAATAAATAAATAAATCAATCAATCAATCAATTGATCCTTTGAAAATTAAGTAAATAATATATATTAAATAATTATATAATTTCCACTTAAACTTTTTAATTAATACCCGCTGATTTTTTACTATCCATGAATGCATTTTTTTTTGGGCCAATTTTGTTTAAAAAATAACTTTCGATTAATTGGTAAAAGTGGATGGTTTGTTTAAAAAAATTATGTTATTAAATTTTATTGCAAAATAGTAACCAATATACTTTATTTCATTGGAAAACCATAAAACTAAAGCATCATGCATATTGTTAAGTTACATGGGAATGATGGTGAGGAAGTAGAGTATTTGTTAGCTGCTTTTTCAAACTCTCCAATATGGTTTATCATTATCATTAGATTTATTATTTATCAGATTTGTTATTTAGACTTAAAAATATGTTTATAAATAATAAATTTAGTATTTTTTAAAGTAAATTTTAGATGACTATAAGAAATTATAGTAAAGAGTTTTTGTTAGTTACAAATTAGTGATTAAAAGTAATATTAGTATAGTTATATAAGTTAAATGGTTGGTAAATATCAATAGACATCAATTTATGCTAAACATCAAAACACTAATTTCAAGATAAATTTCACATTACCCCAAATAAAATTGTTTTATAAAAAATAACTAAATTATAACTTTATTTTAAATTATTATTATTATTAATTACAAAAAAAACAATATATGAGTTAAACAATATTCTTAATCATGGTGACTCACCCCACTTTACCATGGAATTATTAACTTGTAAATAACTTTTGTTACAATATCATAGCTTATCAATACCACATACACAATATTTAATTAATTAATTTGAGATAAATTAATTAAAAGAGCATAATTAACTTGGACATAAATCTTAACCCTTGATCTCTGTACACTCTGCTATGAATATTTTGGCATATTATGTTGAGATTAAATCTCCACCATCTACTTAATAATCATTAATAATTAAACTAAAATTATGGAAAGCCTATTCTAAAATAAACATGTCTATTAATATAAAAATAATTATTATTTTTATAATTTCATTGGTTAGAGATCAAGTTTAATTGTCTCCTTACATTAAGATTTTTTTCTCTTCCTTATTTGAATGCTTAACCTAAAAAGAGACCATTTTCAAAGATATATTATACATGTATAAAGAAGTCAAGATTAATCTTTTCTAGTGAAATGAAATTCTAAATTTTAATGTTGCTTAATTGAATTCCTTACCAATTTTGTTTATGTTTTTAGTTTCCCTATACACTTCTAGAATAAGGAATGTCTTTGCAGTAATAAGAAATTTTTTGAGCTTTTCAATTTACTAGTATTTGAAGATGTTTTGAGGATATTAATATTGGTAAGCGATGTTTTGAGGATATTAATATTGGTAAGCATTAATGGTTATGTTTTTAGTTTCCCTACACATTTCTATTAAAAGTCGGTCAAAGTAAGGGTAGGTGTTTTCTGGCTGGTCCTACAATACCGTCTGGGGGTGAGCACCATTAGTTCAGGGGAATCCTTTCTTTGTCGTATGCTCGGGTGGCAACCGGTATTCAAAGTAAGGGTGAGTGTTTGCTGGCTGGTCCTATGGGTCCCCGCTCCGTGGTATAGATGATTTGGAAGATCTAAAAAAGAGGCATTTCTCTATTTCCCATATTACCCCAA
The DNA here is from genome assembly GCA_031772625.1 of Pinus tabuliformis. Classification (NCBI taxonomy): domain Eukaryota; kingdom Viridiplantae; phylum Streptophyta; class Pinopsida; order Pinales; family Pinaceae; genus Pinus; species Pinus tabuliformis. The sequence continues at coordinate 850,623,744 of CM062820.1, read as the reverse complement.
TATGAAGTATGGACAACGTATCATAGAGGTTCAGAACAGCATCGATTCCTTTTCCGACAAACTTCGGTTGTTCCGATACATATACATATACATATACATATATTGAGAAGATCTAGTATTTCAAAGAAGCTTCTAACGTGATTGATCAATGGATGGGAAGAAAAGCGGTGTGAAGCAGGTTCATATCGTGTGGGTCCCAATTCGAGTCATAAAACGCATTCTGGCATAAGCATCTTGGGGGTCCAAGAGAAATTGAAATAAAGAGGTTCTCTGCACTAATAAGAAAATTTTGAACTTTTCAATTTACTAATATTTGAAAATGTTTGAGGATATTAATATTGGTAGGCATTAATGGTTATGTTTTTAATTTCCCTATACATTTCTAGAATAAGAGGTTCTTTGCATTAATAAGAATTTTTTGAGCTTTCCAATTTACAAGTATTAGAAGATGTCTTGAAGATATTAATATTGGTAGGTATTAATGGATTTTCTTAACAAAATCAATTTTTTTAGTTAGGCATTTAAAAAATATATATATTACTAGAATTTTCATTTAGTGTAAATTCTATCATCAAACTAGGTATAATCTTCAAACTAAGACCTACATGAAGAGGGAGAGGCTTCCTTTGATATAAAAAAGATAGGGCTCCTTTGTTGTTAAAAAGATAACGTGTCAAAGTGAAAGTAGATTGTTGTGCTGGTTCTTTGTAGTGAATGATATTAAGGTTTCAGAGCTTTTACATTTAAGTAAATCTCCCCATTTTTAGGGTCATTGTATTATTCAAAAAAAATAAAATGTCAAAGTGAAAGTAGATTGTTATATTGACTTAGGTGTAGTAAGTCATATAGAGCTTTTGCTTTTGTTTTTTTGAATAATCTTATTATTGTAAAAATTATTATATTATCTAATCTCATTTATTTTAATTCAATTTTACATTTTCAATATTATTAATAAATGTTATACCAATCTAAAAGAGGTATAAATCAACTCAATCTTCTCTTTTCATATTTTAAATATTGTTAATAAAAATTATTCAAATGTAAAAGATGTATAAATCAAATCAATCTTCTTTCCCATCGAATTTCCCAAATAAAATAACCCAATAAAATTCTCATATCTAACTTCTTTTCTTTTCTATAATTAAAAATCTATCCTTGAAAGTCAAAGACGACTTCCTTTCTTACCCTCCCTGCATCTTCATTATTGGGTTCCTCATAACATCGCTCGTAGTGGTATTGGTGCAACAATTTCTTCTGTATTTTTATATATCACAATATTTAACGTGGCTCCTAGTGGTATGTGAAGAATTAGTTGTATTATAGATAAAATCAAAGACAAGTTGCATGTGAGTGAATGAACTAACGTAGACACATGGGTTATGCTCCCAAGGAACATGATTAAAAATATTAATCATGTAAGCATTACGTTGGAATGCTTACATGCCAACGTAAACATTCCTTAAACTATACACAAAGAAATGTCATAGTCAACTATGGCTATAACATGAATAAAAACATATAAATTTTATAAAGCCAAAAGTTTCATGTTCAGACAAACATATTAAAAAGTTAATTATTCCATATTATATGAACATAAGAAGAATTTGCTTATATGTGTATATTTAATTGATTTAAAATAATTTTATTGGTTTTATTGTGAGTCTAAAAAGTCAAGACTTTTATATTTGATGTTTATGTATAATATACTATATAAGACAGTTTGGTGGGTGGTAACTAGTTTGAAGTTACAAATATTTGATTGATCCAAGATGATATTTCCTTGCCAAGTTATATAAAGTAAAGTCTATGGTCACGACATGACATGTTGCATAAAGGAGTGCATTAAATATGCTCCTTTATGAAAAGTTGGTGTCGGTGAAAACTAAAAAAATTATATATCTGCTAAAGGTTCATATGGAAAATTTGGAATATAAAACTATGTAATGGGTTGTTTTGGTGTTTGAAAAAATTATATATCTGCTAAAGGTTCATATGGAAAATTTGGAATATAAAACTATGTAATGGGTTGTTTTGGTGTTTGAAAAAATTATATATCTGCTAAAGGTTCATATGGAAAATTTGGAATATAAAACTATGTAATGGGTTGTTTTGGTGTTTGAAATCATTTGTAAGTACTCTCATTTTTGTTTCTAGAGAATTAAAATTAATAATTTGAAGTGTGAAGTTAGTGTAAAATGTTTAAAAATATTTATCTTTTCACAGGTTCATTTATTTATATTTTATATAATTATTAAAAATAAATTTATTTTAATTTTTATATATTTTAAATATAATGCATATATTTATATAAAATATAATTATTACAAATATAATTATCTTGATTTAAATATTTTTTAATTATAATGCATATATTTATATATATTAGATATATAAAATTAAATATTATTTTAACTAAAAGATATTGTTTCAAAATAAATTTTATATTAAAAAATATTTAGTTTACTTAATCATTTTATTCAGATAGTAGTGAGGAATAAAAATAAAATAAAAAATAAATTTTATATTAAAAAATATTTAGTTTACTTAATTATTTTATTCAAATAGTAGTGAGAATAAAAATAAAATAAAAAATAATTAAGTTTGTTAAGGTTTAAAATTCAATAAACTTTTCTTATTTATTATAAAATTGATTTTGTTACTTTTTTTTTTTTTTTTATTTTCTTTAATTCAAGGTCATCTTAAATCTATCTACTACCCTCCCACTATGGAATTAAAAAGAATAATACATACCTTGTTACATTTTATATATATTCATTATTGTATTTATTTTTTAAAGGTTGACTTTAGAACACAATGACATATGACCTAGTCTTGAGCCCACAACACTACCATAGATTTGACAAATGTGACTTTAAGACAAAACTAATAGTACCTCTCCATGAGTACATGAGCTCTGAAATAAGGGTTAAGTCCCAAGTCCCTAGTTTTTACTCTTGGGTTAGACCTAAAGACCCATGCTTGACATGCCCATATATTGGGATTACACTACCTTATATTTGAATATAGGATTGTAGGACAAAATTGATTGTACATTTCCATGTTTAGATTTCCTTTGAAATAAAGGTTAAACATAAAGTCCCTAGTTTTTGCTCCCAAACCATGGGTTATACCTAAAGACCCATCCTTGATATGTCCGCATATTGGGCCCATGTTACTCTCATAAATGAATGATGTAATTCTCTTTCAAAAACAAGATTAATATAGTTTTTTTTTACTATATTTTATTAAAATAGTAATAATTGGCTTATTTGGCATTTAACATCTTTAATGTGATATTTTCTTTATGACTTTGCATTATAACTAGCATGTTCTGTGGATGTTGGTGAGCACCTATTATTTTTTGAGGAGTAAATCTATATGTGGACAAACTCACCCTCTTTTAAAAAAAATCTCCTCTAAATTTGGTAGGAATATTGTGAAATTTGCATTTAGGGAATTTGGCCCATTTTAGAACAACTTGGATCATCAAAATTCCAAAAGATGAGAAAATCAGGAAAACTTCACCCCATTAGAAAAAAGAAAAATAGAAAGAAACAAAGCCAAAATGGTTGTGTTTGTCAATTTATTAACTCATCCTAGTTGTTGAGACTAAATTTATGTGCGAACATAAAGACCCTTCTCCCTTAGAGTGGGTTTAATGTATTTAAAAGAATCGTAGTAAGATTAATAACTAATATGCACCATGGATTAATCCTTGTTGGAAAAAGACATTATAAAACTAGTGCATTTGTGCCAACCCTTTTGCTATCCCCTCTTGTAATTATTAGTATGAATTGTAATTCATGTAAATATTGTGGAAATGTAAACACAATGACTGGGCTGAGAGGAGTGGACACAGATTCAGAGATCTGAGGAGGAATTTCTTGGGAAGTGGTTGAACTTAAAGTGTTTCAATTAATATGCCACTAGTTTTTTTGACTGAGTTTTAATGGCCTGCACAATAGGCAAGGAGGTTGAGTATGGGCTTCTTGATTGAAGGATAAACCCATACCACCTTTTCCCTTGAGGAGCGTGTTGGGTGGTCAAAATACAAGGGATGGAGACCTAGGGTCATCAGAAGAAAAGAGGCCAATGAGAAAGAGAAGAAATACAAAGAAATGGATGCAAAGAGGCAAGTCATGGACACAACAACAAAGGTTTAAGTAAGAGGGAAGTTTTAAGATATGGAGTATGTTGGCAAGCATACGATATATGTGAGATGAACTTGTAGAAGGAAACACAAGGAGAAACATTGACACAAGAGTGTGAGCATGTAGGTGGAGAGAAAATGTAGTATGGATACGACTGTTTTAGTGGGTTGGAACCAATGTGTGCTCTGAATCCCTGCATAACAGAGAAGAGAAAAGAAGAAGCAGGTGAAGCAGGTGGAGAAATTATGCATTCTGGAATCCTATGTGGCGGAGTAGGTGGAACACAATGTATTTTGGAGTCCATGTAAGCAGAGGAAAAACTTTGTATATGTTTAAAATACCTGCGAGTTAGGGAGTGGAAAGTTATTGTGTACTCTAGATCTCTGTCAAAAAGGTCGAGGCACTTTGGCTATGACTTCAAATAAAATTCAACAGGTGGATACATTGTACATTCTAGAGTCCTATGATGTGGAGTAGGTCAAACATAGTGTACTTTGGCATCTTGTGTGAACTGGTTGATTGGAATAAATGTGAATTCCCTTGAGCACTTACTCCTCAAATGCTGAATCTGGGTCAGGGGCAGTCAGTTGTAAGAAATATAGTAGTGTATTTAGCTTATGGTTGGGTGGAGAGTTGAAGTCCCTCCCTGAGTTGCCAATCATTAAGTTACACAAATAAGTGTGTCTACTTGTAGTTTTATTGCATTATGAATGTTAAATGATGTTGTTATCATTTTTAACAATAAATGTATCAATATTGCTTATGGAGGAATAATGTTATTCCCAGTTTCCTCTAATGAGATGCATATGTGATTGTTCTCATGGTTTGACAGGTATTTACAGATCTTTGTGACTGTTGCTACTTCCCTAGGTGGAAGGTTGATTGCATGACTTCTATGGTTATTTGTTGAGTTTAGCTAATTGTCACTATGTGTATTTTCTATTGTTTGTTATGTCATGAATATAATGAATATTTGTTATTTATGGACTGATGTAAGTTTTTGTTGATGTGGGTGTGGCACATGATATCAGTGGGTTTGATAGTACCTGTTGGATCCATTATGTGATTGTAAGGATGTTGTGTATCTAGAGTCACAGTTAAGTTTCAGTTATAGTTTAATTGAGACCTATGCCTATTGGTAGGTAGGTTGAAAATTTATGTCCCTTGCTATGGCCATGTTTAATTCCTATATGGTTGGTGTGGGAATGAGGGATTCATCCCTATCGTAATAATGGTGCCAAGCATTGATTGTAATTGAGAATGGCTTTGCAAGCCATTGAAGTCCTTAAGACTTCTAATCTTGGTCATCATAAACACAATAGGCTTTCCCTCGAAACAAATGGACCCTGCTAGACTTGAAATAGATACAAAGCCTACAAAGCCTGAGAAATGTTTATATGAAGACATATACATTTATTTACTGAGGAATGAAGATGTGCCTTTGCGAGGCGAAAATCTTGTCATCTATTAACAAAAGCCATGCATTGATAGGAGGCACATAGTTAACAAGAGTGTGGGATGAGAAATTTTCCATTAGTTATCATGGAATATTGATGTCGTACTGTGTTGGGTCTGCCAAGAGTCTTAAGGAGAAAAGGCCGATGGCCGATAAAAGGCAAATGATAGGAAAAATCTCATCACTAGTTTCCAAGGCTTCCCATCATGTCACAGAGGTGAGACACTGATTCATTCCCTATGTGGGTGTGTTGGAATTGTTGACAAAGGGTGAGAAAGAATGTCGTTCTTGTCATAAAATGAGAAAATGTGATTTGCACGATGGTCAGGGACCTGGTGGGACCTGTGACTAAGCTAAGGTGGCAAATATTATGCAGGACACAAATGATGTACACCTACAGCATGGCAAGGTTGCTAACATGGCACATTATCAACCGTGTCATACAATTATAGCCTTTTGGATGGCTAAGTGGTTGGTTTTCGAATGACACATGACACCACTAGAGGATTCCACATGGAAGGATGATTTCAACAAGATGAAATAAGGGTTAGTGACGTGGAGATTAGGCCGATGTGGTAGCTTGAGGACATGTGGCAGGGGTTTCATGGCACCACCTAGCTTAGGGAAAATATGGGCATTGACATGGATGGGTGACACATCACCATGTACCTCGAAGCCTCAATAGTATTTGTAGTGCCTACTGGTAGTGGCCCACAGTAAATGGAAGTTGTAGAATGGGAGCCTTCTTATTACATAACATAGAAGTTCATGTCCTAACAAGTCGTATAGTTTTGAATGTGGTAAAATCCAAGGGAATGGTGCGAGGCATGGTGGTGTTATGATGCTATGATGTGGAAAGAACCACGGTGGAATTTGAGTGAAGTGGCAGTGCCACATGGGTACTATGTGGAAGATCCATGCTAACGTGGAAAGAGTTAAGGGGCCTACAGTTCAAACAAGAATAACTTTCAATCCATAGGTCAGATTAAAGAAAAAATTATATCACCAAAAATATATCGACGAGTTGAATGTGATGGTGTTGCCTCAGGTGAGTTCCACACACTTTGGAAGAGAAGTAATTTTTTAATCCCCACCTTCATAATGAGACCATGGAGGTTGGTTTAAGTCAATGTAACACCTAACATTCAATTGGGTTTAGCTCAAGGGGGTGGGAGGGAGCATTATAGAGTGGTATCAAATCATCCAAGTTCAATACTTGGATTGGGTGGGCTCAAGATAGATGAAATGAAAGAGATAAGGTTCTACACTAGACCTTTGGAGGTTAAAATTTGGAACTTTGTTATATAGTGCAATGTTTTCTAGAGATTGTTAGCTATGTGAAGGTGGGTATTGGATGTAGCACTGTGACTGACGATTATGTACTGATTGAAAAATGTTTGTTGTATGTGTATTAGTGTTGATATCAGAATTGTGAAAGGATAAAAATGACAGATTATGATATATTAGTTTTCTTGCTAATTGAATTTTAAGATTGCAACTATTTTGGCTACTAGTCTTGGTAAAAGGATGATTTAAAACCTAGTGATGATACAAATATAAAAATACTAATATGCATTTTGGATTCCTAGAATATGTTGCTGACATGAATTCTAGATGTGTGAGAAATAACAGATCAACATGCTTCATATCAACATGCTTGGTGTTGGCATGGAAAGGTAACAAACAAATTTTTTTATATTGATGTAACTAACAACTATGTGTATGTGACAACAAATAAGAAGACCCATTTGTAGCAAGAAATAAAAGCTTGGAAAATAGTATGGTGCAAGATAGCATGGACAAAGTCCATCATGAGAAAGAAAGGGAAAGTTCCCATGATAGAGAAAAAACCTTTAGGAGCTTGAAAGTTGAGTTGAAGAGCTACAAGGCTGAAAATAAAAGGCTTATTAAAAAGCAAAAAGAGTACTAAAGGTTGAATATGATGCTTCTAAAACACTTGTCATACATGCAAGAGTTTTTTAAACACACATAAACCTCTAAAATAGAGGAAAGTCATATTGACGAGGCCAAAAAGAGACCTCCTAAGGCTAGAGAGAGAAAAAAGGCAACTTCATGTTGGCACTCTGGAGAGAAGCACCTATGAAGAGATCGTCCTAACAAACAACGAAAGAGGAATAAGAGTAGTTCATGTGAATTCTAGGCACATGAACCAATGATTTGTAGTACAAAAAGAGATGAGGGAGCATCCCCTCAAGCTCTCTGAGATACTAAAAATTCCCTTATTAAACTATTTCGAGGGATGTTCTAATTTTGAGGTTGCTATAATCCTTGGGAAATACTTGACTAAAATTTTGTGGATATATTGGTGATGGATACATAGAACACCAGAAATCCAGGATGGGAATGTTTTATATGACTTTGTTATTATTGTTGGCTTCATATTTTCTCTTTTTGTTTTTGGTTGTTGACTTTAAGCATGGCCATGTTTCTTTGTATTTTTCCATGTGTTTTATGTCATGGATTTTCTTTGTTTTTGTTCTTTCTTCTTGCCTTTTGTGGTTTGGTCTTGGTGGTTGGTTTGGTGTGGGAGAGGAAAGAAAAGGAACTTTGGGGAAGAGATTAATACAACCCAACTAGAAGTGCAAGACCCCAATTGAACTCTGTATATAAGATAAATGGTAGTGGAATACAGAAGAAGATGCCATAAAAACTAGGTGGATTGGCCAAGTCCACATGAATAAAATGAACAATGGCATGCCAACTTACTATGAAAATGACATAAAAAGGGGGTTCCTATAACTAGAATATATGCATGGATGATATACATATATGTTATTCTCTTTTATGAACATGAGATAGACGGGAAAGTGAAATAAATTATGAGGATGCCAATCGATTTGGAATTCCATTAGTTGATAACCACCATAGTAATAATATGAGTGATCAATCTATAAAATATGATGACTATGTGAATGATATGAAAACAAAATTGGTACTTAACATGTTTTGGGTAAGACAATGAGGTTAATTAATGGATTCCATGTTGTAAAGAACACCATTGGACAAGTGGGTAAGAATGACCCATTACTGATAATTATCATTATTACTATGTTATGTTTATGCTTTTGATATTTGTTGTGGGAATGAATGAAAATGATAAAAGGTTGGGAATTAACAACATATGCTTAGCATGGATGAAGATAAACTAGAATCAAATGCAAATGAAGATGCCTTTATGAGTTTTTTTTTACATCTATGAATAGATGAGTTTATGAACTCCAAAATATTGCAATAGAAAATTGTTTCCAACCGACTATACATTTAAAATGACTTGAGTTGAAATTGTTGATAGTGAAATCCAAGTAAATAAGGAAGGCAATAAGCCTGGGTAAAAGTGTAAAGGAAAGGAATTGAGTAATAATTCCTTCAACTAAATTTTAATAACTATTGTTTCAAGTTAATGCATGCTTGCATGGACACTAGGAAGTGGTATGGTGAAGGAGGGGAGCCTTCAATTTGAAATATTTAAATGATTTTTGCAATTCCTGCTAAGTGATTTGGAGAATTAAAATGCTAATGAGTTTAGAGATATGCATTTCTCAGTTCTGACTTATTATTTTTTTGGAATGAATGTATATGATGCCATTCCATTTGAAAATTCATTGTCAATAATCATCTAGAGGAAGGATAATTGATCAATGTTGTTAAAATATAATGATTATATGAATGACATGTTTGTGATAACATTACGAGGTTACCCAATAAGATCCCTCCGTGTAAGGGATCCATCAATCAAGTGTGAAACCTTGTTGTTAACTATTATCATGATCATGTGCTTATGAAATTTATGTGCCCATGCTTAAATTATGTTTATGATAAGGAAGCATTGAATGTTATATCAATGAGTATACAAAGAACTAACTAGATTCCTTGGTCAAATTATGAGGCACATACGCCATTGAGTGCTAGCATGGGCAGAGAAGACCACTCAATGCTTACAATTTGCTAAGTGCTAGCTTGGGCCGAGAAAACTAATCAGGGCTTACAATTTGTTGAGTGCTTTCCTCAGGGCTAGAAACCTCTTAGTGCATACAATTCGACCATTATGACCACCAAAGTGCTAGCTAGCCACTTACATACTTTCCAAACAATAACATCTACCTTAATGAAGGTGTGATGAAAATGGAGGTGTGATGATAATGGAGGTGTTGTGGTAAATAATATTCATTTCGACAAAAGGCTAATTGGATGGTAGTGCCCACACTCACTAGGAGGTGAGTGAGAGAGGGGGGTGGGCTTGTTTTGACCTATATGAAAAAATTGCATGGAGTAGTATAACTACCACTGAGTGCTTGCATTGGGGCTAAGAAACATTTAGTAAGCTAGATTTAAAGATAGAGCTAACTGAAGACTACATGGAGCCATGTGTCATATACACCGCTCGACGCTTTTAAATCCATGACAAGAAAGAGTAACCATAGAGATAAGTATTAATTATAGTTTGAATAAATTCTCTGTTTAATTTGTGATTTAAAATCAATTTAATTTTTTTTATGGTTAACTTCATAAATAAATCTGTTAATGAAGGCATGTTTGAGTTGATTTAAAATTCTTATGATGGAACTGATAAGACTCATTTTCTTGTGATGTAGAAGAACTTTTGAACTTTCCAACGAAAATACAGGAGGATGAATGCAAGGCAAACATATAATCTTAATGGTGTTAGAGAGCATGAAAACACAATGGAGATACAAAATTTAGGAACCAGGCGATTGTGGTGACAAAGAAACCCCGTGATATGCATTGATCACCATAAGGTATGATATGACACATGTGTTGTGTAATTAAAGCAAGGTAGAGGGATGCCTTAGATAAGAAAATTATTCCTATGTGAGGAATCCTTGCTAAGGGATGGATTTCCTGAGGGACCGAGGAAGAAAATAAGTGTTGGAAACTTGACTATATTGAAGGGGGGGGGGGGGGGGTGTGAATCAATATAGTGCATTCATGGACATCAATTTTTTAATTTACTTTTCTTTCTAATATTTATCTAAACTATTAAATGAGAAAATACATCACACAAAAAAAAATAAATTTAACATACAAACAATATTCAATTACAACATAATAATCAACACACAAAAGCAGCACATGTGGGCACTGGATATAAGTGGAAACCTATAAAGGGGAAAACAATGAATTTGTTGTTGTGATTTAAATGCAAGCACCCATTCCTTTTTACATCAACGTTTGTAGGCACCCCACCTGTAGGAGGTTTCAACCTCTCTTCTATTTTGCAAGCTACAACTTGCTAGAAGCACCCACTCCCACTCACATCAATTTTCTGCAGGTTTCCACTTACATGAGGCTTCTACAAGCTACAACTTGATGGGAATATCCTACTCCCTCTTATATAGGCTCCAACTTGCTATTTTTTAGGCTACTACTTGAAAGGAGACAACAATTCGCTAATAAATAAAAGATTTAATATGTTGTTTTACTTGGTCTTTGATTATGCATACCTCCATTTATGTATCTCTTCCTTCTCTTCCTCAAATTTTCTTCACATCTACTCTTCTTATTTCTCTCTTTACTAGGAAATGCATGAACAAGGTCACAAAACAAGTCTTTCAACTCATGATATAACCAACCATTCAACCTTCGCAAAACACCTCTTTTTATAAACAAAGTTTGTTGACTATTTATTCCATGTGGGAGCCTAAAATGAAAACACTGCCTCCTTGTATTCAACCTATTCATTTCACACTTAATTATATTTTGAATATCAAAGAAAAATTAATGGTCCAACAAATATTATTTAAAAATGTAACATCAGCCAACTGTAATGATTGCATAAGCCAAAATAATGTCAGGAGCATGTAATTTTATTGGGATAAGATGAAATCTTCTTTATCCATGCTACAAAACATGAATGTTTGTTACCCACTATCAATCTGGGTTGTGGAAGTTGATTATCCAATGTACATTTGGGTTGTGGATGCTGAAAACTAGACTCTAACCTACATCCATTCTCTGAATTAGATAAATAGCAAATCCTTTACTTAGATTTGCAACCATTTACATCACAACTTCTTAAGGCACCTCTGCAACTTTGACCTCTACAACACACCTCTTTGCTCAATAACATAGTCTTTCAATCATCAACTCAACATCACATGATTCGAAATTAAATAAGAATGCAACAAATTATAGGTATAAGCACAAATACAAAGATGCAACATAAATAAAACTTCATTTCATTAATATCAGAATACTGAAATATGTTTACAAACAGAATAGAAATAAACTAGCTCAGGCGATGGTAGCTTATATCTGAGATGAGATGTGACAGATATGTGCCTCTAAATTGTGTTACAACAAGGTTCAAGGGCCTATTTATTATTAAACAACAAGAGAAAACCATAAACAACCAAAACCCTAACCCCAGGAGATGTAATGCCAAGAGTTTGTGGGCCTTGTTGGGGTTAGTTGGGCAGCCAACTTCTCGAGGTCGTAACTTGGTCATATTATCTTTTTTTGGCACATACAGTACCTTGTTGGAAAGGTCTCTTAGAGTACTGCAGGATTTGTGGTAGTCCCTTGCCTATGGCCATGGGCCTATAGAAGACCTCAAGAAAACACCGTTTAGAGGGTCAAAATTGCCTCGGAAGTTCAGGACCCAAAAAACTGCTAAAAATAGTAAATGATGAAATAAAAAAGGAAAAAAATGAAACCAACTGGAGGTCTAGATAGAATAGGTTGGTGACCACCAATATCCACCTAGATCATTACAACATGTGCAAGAAATTACATCATAACATCACAGTATCTACACTTGAGATAAACATACCTCTGAGCATAAAAATTACTCACAACGTTACATAGGAGTATGTATTGGTAGAAATACAAACACAACCATAACCCAGTACATGGAATCAACATACTCATAGTAGCCATTGCATGCATCAACTGACACCCTTTTCCCTTAGTGAAAACATTTGCCAACAATCTCCCCCTTCGGCATTGATGGAAACATTGTGATCCTCCCCCCTTTTTCCTTCCTCCTAAGAATCATTTCTCTTTGCCTTCACTTACCTCCCCCTTTCAGTTTAATGGCAAGTGGGTCCAAAGAAAATCTAGCTCTACTTGCACTTTTATTTATATGCAACGTCTAAATAAGGTCATGACCATCACCAAGAATTTAACCAAATGTGGAAAGCTATTTTATGACAAAACACATATGCTAATGCTCACTTAAGTCTTCTAAGGTATAACCATGAGCAATTTATATCACAAGTTTTTGAGTTTGTTGAAGATCATTGAAATTAGACTCACTAAAAATTGTGGTTGTTTCAAGTTCATCCATAACACCAAGGAGTGTGAACTCTCTGCTTATAAATCACTAGTTTCCTCATCAAGGATTGAATGCTTGTAGTGGCAAAACATTGTTTCTGACCTCAGAAAATTTCCTTAAATTGAAACCATCTCTTCTTTCTTCAACTGCTATTTCTCCAATCTCATACTATTTCATCACACTAAACAAAGATTCATTGCACCATTTTGTCACGACTCTTGCATATTGCACATATCCTTTGTGTAATACTCTTCTGGTATATTCATGGTAACAATCCTTTTATGCTGATGCAAAACAAAATGTCATATTCATTGAGAGAAAATTGGATGTAGCTAGAGTCTTCATATTTTAACCTATTTGAAAGTACAACATATATAATTATAAGTTAGTTACTACCTAAACAATTTTATAAACATTTCTTATAATGTGCACTATTGTACATCTTCTTGGAATGGCTTCTAATATATTGTTGATATGCCATGGTGTTTGAAGAATCCAAAACTCTGTAGGGACTTAGATCATAAATGAATGGAAGAAATTTAATGGAATATCTTGTGGCTGGAGCATCAAAGACCTTTCCATGTCATTGAACATGAATTGGGTTGTGAAATATCTCAATAAATGGATAGTCAAAGGATAGTCCTTCCTTTGACAAGCTATAAAAAAGCCTAGATACTTATGGAATTCACCGTGCATAAATCTTATGAGTAGATAGGATTCAACTGTAGATGACTCCAAAATTTGATTAAGGTTATGTGTATAAGGACATCTTAATGTGAATGCAACTACAACAATATAACCTTCATGAAGAAATTGCACAAACTGACGCTTAAACTGCAATTCAATAACTTTATAGGGTTCAATATCCCTTGGATAACCTATGTAGTATCTAGAAACAGAGCGAAGATGACTAACGAGCTTATTCAAAATTGGTGATTCATCCATCTTCTCCACCAATGCTCATAAGAAACAACTTACCAATCAAACAAAAATCATATAGGAATTATCTTATATATGTTTATGTAGGTGAAACATAAGCATATTAAGTTGGCGAGGTCAATTAACTGAAGTAGGACTAATTCCTCCAACAAATTTTCACCCTTTTGTCTTTTGGTTGAGTTTATACATAAATATCTTGGCACAACAAGATGTATAAGGAAGGCATAAACTTAACCCTAACTTTGGCTCAAACAATCTTACCGCCCATGTCAAATTGATTTATGTTCAAAACAGTGATAAAATTAACAAAGTTAAGTTATGGTCCCATCACCCTTGTCCTACACATTGATTGAATTAACAATTAAAGACTTAACAAACACCAAATCCTACCTTTGTCCTGAGGATGAACCACATTAGTTGGTTTGAAATGTCGATCAAATCTCAAGAATGTGATTAATCCAAAAGACAATACTATTATAAACGCCAACATTGTTTAATGTAATAGAGAAATCAAAATTTTCAAACACCATTGCAGGATAAGGTAGCCATTACTTAGAACATCCAACGATGATGGAGATCACGATGTATTTTTCTATTTTGAGAAAAAAACATCTATTTAGTCCTCAACGCTCTATCAACTTCTCTTTCAACCTTATGGAATTTCTGGCATATGTAGGTCCTTTGCTCTATCACAAATTGTAAAGGAATTTCAGGTCCATACTCAAGTCTATTCATTGTAATATACTTCTTGTTTATATTCGTAGGTCCTATGTCCTCATGTATTTTCCCCGTAATTCTCATTTGTCATGATGAAGATATCCCTTCCTATCAATCCTTCCTTTTTGCATACAGTGTGGCACCCTTAATGCGTCAAATCCTCTCTGGACTCAATGCATACAATCTGACGATGACTATGAATCCTCTCTAGAATCCATAGTCTATGTAACACATTCACAATTCCATGGTCTAATTAATGTTCCAATTTGGAGAGCATGTAATAATATCTCTTCAAGTTCGTTCAGGTGTAACACATATGAACCTTAAAATTCCTCTTCTATGTGACTGTCTCTATAATGTTCTTTGCAATGCTAGTTCATGCCACAGTCCATGTAATGTTTCTTTTGAAATCATTTCTAAGTAAAGATCTCACTTATACAGCTTATCACATAATTTTAAAAATAACATATAATATAATTAATTAATTTATTAATTTAATCCAATTTTTATTAATTTAATTTTCTCCAATTAAAATTAGTTCATAACAAGCATCTCATTTATATTATATCTCACATAATATGAAAAAACAAAATAAATAATAAAAAACATAAAATAAAATTAGTTATATATAAGCCTTTTAAATAATAAATTATTTATTAACTGCAATTTAATAAAATAAAATAAATAATAATATTAATAATAATAATAAATAAATGGAATATATTAAATAAAAGAAAAATAAATAAATAAACAAAGTAAATAAAAATGAAATTAAATTAATTTATTAACTTAATCCATATTTTATGTTAGTTTAAATTTCTTCATTTGCAATTATTTCAAAACAAATAGCATTATTAGGTATAACATAAAAATATTTACATATAAGTCTTTTAAATAAAACTTATTTATTAACTTATTTCAATTTTGAAATTTAAAATAAAATAAATATATAAATATATATAAACAAATAAAAATAAATTAATAAATTAATAAATAACATTATTAGGTATAATATAAAAATATTTACATATAAGTCTTTTAAATAAAACTTATTTATGACTACATTTGACAATTCATAACTTATTTAATTAATTACATAAATTAATGCATACAATAATCTCTTCTTCTTAAATCATTTCTAAGTAAAGATCTCACTTATACAGCATATCACATAATTTTAAAATAAACAATTAATATAATATATTGATGAAATTAATTAATTTATTAATTTAATCCAATTTTTTATTAATTTAATTTTCTCCAATTAAAATTAGTTCAAAACAAACATCTCATTTATATTATATCTCACACAATATGAAAAAACAAAATAAATATATAAAAAACATAAAATAAAATTAGTTATATATAAGTCTTTTAAATAAAAAATTATTTACTAACTGCAATTTAATAAAATAAAATAAATAATAATATTAATAATAATAATAAATAAAAAAAAAAAAAAAAAAATGGAATATAATATATAAAAGAAAAATAAATAAATAAACAATATAAATAAAAATTAAATTAAATTAATGTATTAACTTAATCCATATTTTATGTTAGTTTAAATTTCTTCATTTGCAATTATTTCAAAACAAATAACATTATTAGGTATAACATAAAAATATTTACATATAAGTCTTTTAAAAGAACTTATTTATTAACTTATCTCAATTTTGAAATTTAAAATAAAATAAATATATAAATATATATAAACAAATAAAAATAAATTAATAAATTAATAAATAACATCATTAGGTATAACATAAAAATATTTACATATAAGTCTTTTAAATAAAACTTATTTATTAACTTATCTCATTTTTGAAATTTAAAATAAAAGTGATATATAAATATATATAAACAAATAAAAATAAATAAATTAAAAAAATAAAAATAAAATAAAATTATTATTGAAATTAAATTGAATTAATTAATTTATAAACGTAAATCTTCCAGCCGACAGTACAAGCTAAGAGATATCTTACGATTCTTCTATTAATAGCTTTGTTTCTCGACTCTCTCTTCTCATAATTCAGATCTCATTGCCCTGATGATGGACTCACCTAGCTAGTCCGAAACGTCGGTTTCTTAAATTGCTCACAGGTTTTTCCATTAACAAAAAAAATGTTTCTTTTTCACAAAAAGATTGTCTTGTCTATACACTATCTTGAATACCAATCCTCGTGCCCAAAACCATGTCCACACACAACTTGACGTAGTAATCCTTCACACGAATTTGCATCTTCTCAACATATAGATGATTATTACAACTTCCATCTCCTTTACAATAAATATAGGTGGTTGTACATATAGATACCTGTTACACTGTAATTTGTCACTGTCTTCACTCCAGTCCTTCTACTGTGTCATGTGTCCAAGTCAAACATGCTCATATTAGACAAATGATCTCTGATGTTGCCAAATGACCCACTTTTCCTAAGTTATCTACCTCATCGTGACTATGGACTAAATATACGCGCTGAAGGGCACTCCTAAACAGTCTAGATGCGTTGCCATTGCGGAAGTACATCTGATTCCCGCGATGGTCTGAATTCATGTCCCAGCGCTAGGTTATTTATAATATTTAGCGATGATCTGACTGGCTACACTACTCACTAGCGATGTCAGCGTTATAGCTCAGTTATGCCCCCGCGATGATCCAGATTGGGCGAATTTGTTCCAACAGTCGACCTTCCAGATGACTCCAGACCTGGTTGTTGGCATAGTTTGTGTCGCCTTTCCTCCTCTGGTGTGGCTGTTCCGTCATTTGTGCTACCTTCCTTGGAGATAAGCTCACTCTTCCACCTTTCATGGAGACTCCTTCTCCTATTTAAACTCTCACCATTGCTATGCATTGCTAGTTTCTGATAGTGGGCTAGTTGAGCAGTGCTGTTAGTGTTTGTGAGTTTGCTAGATAACTGGTGTGAGTGTGACAAGTGTGGGAATGTTGATAGCTTGTGGAAGGTTGTGAAGTGCCCTTAATCTTGTGTAAGAATTGTGAGTGAGAGAGACTTGTATGTTGGGAGATCCATCTTCAAAGAGTGAATGCCTAAGGAACATGTTGGTTGGATCCCTCTGAGAAGGCTTGTGACGTCAAGACTTTGGTTGTAAGCTTACTCTTATTTCATTATTAATACGATCAATGATGTTTTCTTATGTCTTGTATGTAATGTACTTGATAGCTCATGACTTCTTGAATTTGTGAGTAAATAGATCATTGTTGTTCCGGTTACGTTCTTTGTTGTATTTCCTTTGCATTGTTTCAGGTTGATCACTCATTAGGAGAAGGAAACAGAAGTTGGAGTAGCGCAACAGAACTCCATCGACCACCGGTTGAGGTAGGCCTCCAACTATGACTGTTTAAGGAAAGCTATTGTTGATCCGTCCTTGTTTGTAACTAGACCCACTCTAGGGCTAGAGGGGTTGCCTTCGTCTATAGAGGGAACACTTTCCTGCATCACAATACCATCTCCAACATAATCCTGAAATAATGATTTTAAATTGAAGCCCAAAGTCTTACATAATGAAACAAGGGTTAAAAATTACAAAGACTCTCCTCATGATCATTTTTTCTATTGCTGCTGTCCACCTACAAATTTATTCGGGGGATTTTCCACCATGGATACAATAGTATTATGCTTTATTTTGTGGTGGCTCTTATAAAATTTGGTTGTTATAGCTAATTCCACTATTGGCCATTGAGACTCAAGATAATACACCAATTATTTTGCGTAAGTTGAGTATAAGATGAAGCTCTCGTATATTGATAATTGAACCCTCATGACTTCCAACATTTCCTTCAACTCTGCATTCTCGACTTCTTTACTATCTTGATATCCATGATAATGCTTCAATTCTCACCTCAGCCATTTTTCTCTATTCCATGCATGAAATAATTCTCTCTTTTTATTCATTCATTCTTTTAGAGACACTTACATCTGGGTTTTCATGTGAAGGAACTAATACTTTACATTTGAATTGCTTCTCTCTCCTATGCTATGGTTACAATATTAGCTCTTTGCTTCTTGTGAAGGAAATTCTGATGCTTATTTTTTTGTTTATTCATGTTTCTCTCTTAGTCTTGTGAAGCTTACTCAGTCACTCATATTATGTCACTAGTAGAAAAACATATTTTAGTGACTAAAAAAACTACTAAAAATCACAAATAAATGACTACGTTTGGCCACGTGACCATTAGTAGCTAATTTACAATATCTCATTTTTGTGACTAATTTAGTCGTATTTAATTGTATTTAATTGGCTATCTCAATTTTATCGCCTAGTAGTATATTTACTCGTGAATTTTTTCATTGATTTAGTCATTAATTGCCACATTTAATGAACAAACGAACATATAGATTACTATAGGAAATGACAAATCTGTGACTAGGAACGATGACTAAAATTTGCATATAAATGAATACTAGTGCCTAATTTACAGTATCTTATCTCATGACCAACATTTTGGCCATATTTCTTTGATCATTAATTGGTTTCAAACGATGACTAAAATTTGCATATAAATGACCATTAGTGGCTAATTTACATTATCTTATCTCGTGACCAACATTTTGATCATATTTATTTGGTCTTTAATTGGTTTCCTCAGGTGATCACATAGTAGTATATTTGGTTGTGAAATGAATAATTTAGTAGTGTATATTCATTTATTTTACCACTATAAACAACTAATTTAGTCATTGTATATTCATTTTATTTGTGTTTATTATTAATGAGTATAAACTACTAATTTAGTAGTTTTATATTAATTTTATTTTTGATCATTATTAATCAACATAAATGAATAAGTATGATTTTGTGACTATATTAAACAAATATCATACATTATTCATGCTCATCTTATATGAAAACACATGTGAATCATTTAGCCATATGTTGATTACAACACTAAAAAATATCAAGTATAATCATAAATAATTTGAACCACAAATTTTATTATATGAAATGTCAAGTATTACAATATGAGTTTACAACTGAATATTGGTTGGGCTACAATTCATACATGAAATATTGTTTAATTAGTTAAAAACATTCCCACTATGTTTCAAATGCATTGCACATATGTTAGATTTCCAGGTCGTCCACTAGCAATGATTGAAATTTTAGAAACATGATTTTACTTTGGCGTAAGTGCACCCACAAGGGCATAATCAACCTCTACATCAAATAATTTAGAAGAATTAGCCAATGTTTTCGAAACAACACATTCTTTTTATTTAAGAAAACTACAAAACACTTTTTTTGGTAAGTCAATGATCTATTCATAATTAATAAAAAAAGTAGGACATAGGTAACAAAAAGCAACTAGTCTCACCTCAACCAAGTTTGTTGACCAATGTTAGCTGGGAATTACATACAATAAAAAAGAGACTAAGGGGAGCAGTCTAATGCCTGAAAGGACAAAAACACAGTTATATAGCCAAAATAAACAAAACACCTATCACCATACTTAATAATATGAAGGAACAGAAGCTGGATTGTCTAGCCCGGTCCCTTGAGGAGGGGAAAGGGAAATAAAAACATCTAACATGTTTCTCAAAGTGAGCTAGCCAAGCTTCTGTAGAAATTTTGAATAATTTAACACATATTCAACAGAGATTATCCTGATCATGTACTATTGCGGAATACATACACAATACATAAGCTCCTCTACGTTGATCATCAATATAGCAGCATCAATAACAATAAAACATCAAGAGCATTCACACATTAACACAATATGTAACCCGGGGAAAGCATCTCACTAAAAACCCCACACTATCTGTATATTAATGATTGAGACCGTGTAACATTACAAAGTACAATGCTTATCACAAGAAATCCAGTACCAGCTCCACCTGTTACACACAATACAACTCAGATCTGATCTCCAAATCTATTCCACTGCTTGCCTGCCTCTCCAACTCAATACCTGCTCAAGAACTGATGAGAATGGTTTACCAAACTCGTATTTCACCTGCAAAGAATCACTCACACTATATTGGACGTGAGAACAGGTTACAATTCTTGATATTGGCCAATTCATTGGCATACTCAATCCCTCTGATTGTGCAAATCATCATGCACAACTATAGTCACAACTGATAGCAATCTGATCCTCTAACACCTGTCCCTGCTGAACTGAACATGCAATGACATGCAACTGAGTTAACTAATGTATTCTATAGTTGCATTATGAGTTAATAACTTGTTAATTAATTAATAACTAATTCACCCAACTCATCTCTAGTCTATTTGCCAGTTAGACTAAATACAACCAGTTTAACAAAGCTAAACTGAACACAACTCCATCAACTGCACCTCCAGTCCACTAAACTCAACTCACTTGAGTTCTAACTGAAGTTCTGCATGCAAATATTAGTCATCCCATAGGTAACCACGTATTTCCCTCTGGAATTTGCATGTACCACATCCGTAGCTCATCCTGAAGTGCTCCAAGAGAATAAGATCAAGTTTATAGTCCAAATATTATTATGAGACAATAATATTTGACTTTTCTATTTTTGACAGCCAGTCTAAAAATAGACTTTGATCACTCATATTGTGATCACTCACACTGTGGTCACCCACACTGTGATCACTCATACTGTGGTCACCCACACTGTGATCATCCCTGCTGGGATCAAAAATAGAACTTGCGCCATAATTTGCCTGCGGGCCCACTTAGTGAAGGCGACTCTTTTCACTAAGCTCCATCATCTTTTTGCAATCTCAACACTCCCTCTCGACAAGATATGGATTATTTTTGTAATCTCAACACTCCCTCTCGACAAGATATGGATTATCAGCAATCCCTATCCTGCCTCGGTGGTACTCTAATTTGCTCCTGGTGAGAGCCTTCGTCAGAATATCAGCATCCTGATCCTCCGTTGGAATGTATGAAAGCAACATGATTCTCCGTTGCGCACAATCTCTGATATGATGGTACCTGATGTCAATATGCTTAGATCTATCATGAAATACAGGATTAGCCAAGAGTTTAATGCAACTTTGGTTATCACAGTAAATCACAGTAGGATCCAAATGAGAATCGAACAAACCAACCAGGATCTTCCTCATCCATATAGCCTCGCATGCAGCCAAACTTGCTGCCATATACTCGGCCTGCGCTGAACTGAGTGCTACGGATCTCTGCGTCCTGCTGTACCAAGAAACTGTTGTCGATCCAATACTGAAGACCCCTCCTGATGTGCTCTTTCTGTCTGTTGGGCTCCCTGCCCAATCTGCATCCGTGAAGTCACATAGCTTCACCTCATCCTCCTGTCTGTACCATAAACCATATCCCGATGTGCCTCTCAAGTAGCGCAATACATGCTTGCCCACCTTCCAGAAGAGCTTGGTAGGCTTAACCATAGCTTGTGAAAGCTGGTTAACTGCATAGCATATATCAGGTCGTGTATTGACCAAATACATCAGTGACCCCACCAACTGTCGATAAACAATGGCATCCACTTCTTCTCCCGAAGTGGCATCCTCCTTCCTCCAACCTCCAGGAAGAGGAGTATCAACAGGCTTGCAGCCATGCATGTTGAACTTCTCCAATATCTCCTGAGCATACTTGCCCTGAGAAACAAACAGTCCACCACTGCGCTGCCATATTTCCAATCCTAGGAAATAGTGAAGGAGGCCCAAATCCTTCATCTCAAACTCTGTAGCAAGATCCTTCTTGCATGACAGTATCAACAACTCATCACCCGTTAGAATCAAATAATCAACATATAGTACAATGATAAGCAACTTACCCTCCACCACAATCTGGTATAGGTTAGGATCTGCCTTGCTCTTGGAGAATCCAAGTCCTGTGAAATAGTTGTCTATCCGTGTGTACCAAGCACGTGGTGCTTGCTTCAACCCATACAACGCTCTCTTGAGCCTGCACACATGTGACTCGCTGCTGAAGACCTCAAAGCCTCCGGGTTGCTCAAGGTACACCTCCTTCTCAATGACTCCATTGAGGAACGCAGTCTTCACATCCATCTGATGAATGTGCCATCCCATCTGCGCTGAGAGAGCAAGAATCGTCCGTATGGAAGAATACCTTGCGACAGGTGCAGAGGTCTCCTCATAATCGATCCCCTCTATCTATGAAAAGCCTCGAGCAACAAATCTTGCCTTGTACTTCTCCACACTCCCGTCAGCTGCTTGCTTAACTTTGTAGATCCATATCAAACCCACCACTGATTTCCCTTCCGGTCTAGGAACAATCTCCCATGCACTGTTTCTGACAATAGAATCATACTCTTCCACCATGGTGTCTACCCATGCGGGTTCCTCCACGGCTTCCTCGAAAGAGTATGGCTCAGTCACAACACACTTGCTCATAAGAGCCATGCATCCAGTGTACCAATCAGGTGACTGTCTCTGCCTGTGTTGGGATGTAGGTGGTCCTACAACTTTCTCTGCATCTTGAGCCAGTCGCTCAGCTTCTGTCAAGTGCTTTCACCCTCTGATGGTTGGTGCTGCATGAGTGGTCTCTTCCACTCCATGAACCTCGTCCTGTGGCTGATCCACGTCCTAAAGCTCATCCTTAGGAACTAATAGCTCCTCATCTACATGCAAGTGTAGCTCCCTCTCAAGCGAACACTTCATGGCTTTCTCCTCCTGAAATTTTATATCCCGTTGCACGACAGTTTTACCACTGTCTGGCAAATACACACGATAGTTGTGGGACGTATCAGTGTACCCCACAAATATCCCAACCTCTGTGGTCGGCTCCAACTTCTTCCTCGCATCCTTTGTCACATGCATGTAAACGTTAGCACCAAAAATCCTCAAATGAGAAAGATCAAGCTTCTTACCAGAATAAGCCTCCTCAGGTGTACTCATGCCAAGTATCCTATGAGGACAACGGTTTTGAACATAAACTGTTGTATTGCATGCTTCCGCCCACAAGTGAAGGGGTAGGCCCTGATCATGCAACATTGCCCGTGCAACACCCACAATCGTTCTGTTCTTCGGCTCAGCCACCCCGTTCTGCTGTGGGTTATGGGGAGCTATGAGCTCTCTTCGAATCCCTTCTTCCTTGCAGAAATCCTTGAACTCGTCCGAGATGTATTCACCACCATTATCGCTCCTAAGAGCCTTCACCTTCTTCCCCGACTCCTTGACCAGTGCTTTGAATTCACAGAACTTTGAATATGTCTCGCTCTTCTTCTGCATGAAGATGATCCAGCACTTACGAGAGAAATCATCAACAAAAATCACATAATACCTGTGTTTTGCTGTCGAAGCAACTAAGAAAGGTCCACACACGTCTGTGTGAATCCTCTCAAGGATCGTCGTGGCGCGACTATCCTTCTCGTGAAAGGTGGCTTTCACAAACTTCCCCAAAGTACACCCCTTGCACTGATCTGACTATGCAAGTGTGCCTTTAGGAAGCCCTGTAGTGATCTTTTGCAGTATCTTCAAGGTTCCATGGTGAAGGTGACCCAATCTCCTGTGCCACAACTCACCATCATCCTAGCTCACCAATCCTTCTGGCTTGCCCACCATTGTTGCGCATCCATCTACATGCAACTGATAAAGGTTCCTCACTCGAACCCCTATCTTCCAGGTCTCACTAGTTGTCTTGTTGCGCAGGAAAGCCTTTCCCTCGCTGAAAACAACATCATACCCCTTGTCTTCTAACATCGCCACTAAGATAAGATTCTTCTTCAATCCTGGAACATGCATGACTTCCTTCAATATGAAGGGTTTACCAGACTCCCTCTCAAAGGAAATGGTACCGATACCGGTCGCACTGTATCTACCATCATCGCCCATCTCGATGTGCACTCCAAGATCTTTGTCCTCCAGATCAGAGAACAAATCTCTATCTCCTGTCATGTGAAAAGACGCACCACTGTCCAAGAACCACACTGATCCCATCACACTTGAAACTAAGCATACGATCAATGAAAAATCAAGCTCAAACTGTGAGGCTAGAGCCTCTCCTGCTGAAGATCCAGCAACCTACGTGTTCTTCTTCTTCTGCGGACAATTAACGGCATAGTGTCCATGCTGGTGACAATGAAAACACTTCACCTTGGACATATCCTGCTTACTGCCTTTCGCACCAGACTGAGAAGCTTTCTTGCTCTTCCCTTTCTTTGCTTTGGCAGCCAAAGCACAATTCTCTTCATCAGCTCCCTTTGACGAAGATCCGTCCCTGGTACTCTGCCTGATCTCCTCCTGCACAAGATCTGACCATAGTCTTTCCCATCTTGGCAATTTCTCCCGACCATTAACAAAGTCCTGATAGGAATGCCAACTCTTCGGAAGACCAAGGAGAGCCAAGCTCACCAAGTCCTCATCATCAACAGTAACCCCCACACTTCCCAGCTCATCTCGACACTGAGTGAACTTCGTGAGATACTTGGGAATACTGTCACCCTTCTCACATTTGATGTTTCTGAGTTTATCTTTGAGCGCCAGCTTCCTCTGATCGCTCTTGATTTGGAATAGTTCTGTTAATGATTTCCACATCAAATATGGAGTAGCCTTTCCATGGAGGCTGGACACAATGTGATCCTTCACGCCCTCCAACAGAATCCTTCGACATTTTGCGGTCTTCTTTTGCCAAACTTCCACCTCAGCAGCATCAGTAGGCTTTGGGATATCTGTATCTATGAACTCCTTCAGCCCGTTATCATCCAATACTGCCTCCATCCTGTCCTTCCATGCAATATAGTTTGAGTTGCCCTCAAGATCATACTCCAATCGCAATCCGTTGAAAGACATTGCTGCGTTGTCACCAAGAAAACACTGCTGCAAATTCGAATTCCACCAGCAACCAACTCAACCGCCTCGGATCTAAGATTCGTGAGAACACAATATTTCTCGTACAGAGATTGACTGTATGGGCATTCACTGGATATCTCACCTTCCAAAGGAAGGATGAATCCAGAGGCTACCTGGCCCAATTACAGACTCTGCCTGAAGAAATAGAATGTAAACACTTCCTGAATAGTAGATCTGATGATCAACAACTCCGATACCATGTAGAAATTTTGAATAATTTAACACATATTCAACAAAGATTATCCTGATCATGTATTATTGTGGAATACATACACAATACATAAGCTCCTCTACGTTGATCATCAATATAGCAGCATCAATAACAATAAAACATCAAGAGCATTCACACATTAACACAGTATGTTACCCGGGGAAAGCATCTCGCTAAAAACCCCACACTATCTGTATATTAATGATTGAGACCATGTAAAATTACAAAGTACAATGCTTATCACAAGCAATCCAGTACCAGCTCCACCTGTTACACACAATACAGCTCAGATCTGATCTCCAAATCTATTCCACTGCTTGCCTGCCTCTCCAGCTCAATACCTGCTCAAGAACTGATGAGAATGGTTTACCAAACTCGTATTTCACCTGTAAAGAATCACTCACACTATATTGGATCTGAGCACAGGCTACAATTCTTGATATTGGCCAATTCATTGGCATACTCAATCCCTCTGACTGTGCAAATCATCATGCACAACTATAGTCACAACTGATAGCAATCTGATCCTCTAACACCTGTCCCTGCTGAACTGAACATGCACTGACATGCAACTGAGTTAACAAATGTATTCTATAGTTTCATTATGAGTTAATAACTTGTGAACTAATTAATAACTAATTCACCCAACTCATATCTAGTCTATTTGCCAGTTAGACTAAATACAACCAGTTTAACAAAGCTAAACTGAACACAACTCCATCAACTACACCTCCAATCCACTAAACTCAACTCACTTGAGTTCTAACTGAAGTCCTGCATGCAAATATTAGTCATCCATAGGTAACCACGTATTTCCCTCTGAGATCTACATGTACCACATCCGTAGCTCATCCTGAAGTGCTCCAAGAGAAGGTTGGGTCCCTATAATACTAGTGATTACCCCATTACTATTGTAGTTACACCCCTTATTTATATTGTTGTGCCCCTATTACCCCCATATTGTTATTTCTGTGCCCCATAGAATCCCTCTATTGTTATTTTTGTGGCTTTATATTATTATTGTTAGGTCGGCTGGATTATATTGTGACTCCTTAGACTCCTATATATAGAAAGGAGGTTTTGTCATTTGTATCATCCAAGAATTGTTCATTTATGTAATGTAAAGGAGGTTTCCCCCTCGAAGAGGCTGAATTCTAAGGCGTTGATCTATCTTTTCTATCTTTTCTTGAGCTGGTTTCATAACATTTGGTATCAGAGCTTTGGATTCTAGGGTTTCGCTGCTCCAAACAGGTCATCGTGGAATTTTCGCTATAAATTTTTTTCTGTGACGTTTCAGAAGTCGCAAAAAAACCCATTTGAGAAGAAATCGCGCTGAACCTTGGGTCCAAATTTCAGAGCTTTTCGCGCGATATTTTCGGAGATATGATCTGAGGAAGTTGGTCTTTTGCAGACTCCTGAATTACATTCAAAACAGGTGACCTGGGGAAAATCATCATAACTTTCTCTCTGAGGATCGGATTGAAATTTCGTAAGAAGGTACAGAAAGAGGACGGACTATAGTTTCTTTTGTATGTGTTTCAGATTCAAAGGTTGAAACAGTGACTCGTGGCACGTCATACAAGTTCGCTCTACTGAACTAGTCTAAAAGCAAGTCACTGTGGGAGATTTCACATAACTCTTCCTTGGAGAATCCAATTTGGCTCAGACTTGTGGCATTGGAAAGAGGACGCAGAAGGCTACTACAAGTAGAATTTCAGAACTGGATGATCCGAAATTACAGAGATACATCAGATTCAATATCAGGCTTCTATAAAGTGAAAAAAGGTGTGTAGTTTTTTTTTAAATTTTTGTGTAAGCTTGGTTTAACGGAATTCAAAGGGCATAGTAAAGCATTATTATCGGTAACTGATGCCCCGAGGAAAGAAAATGCAAACACCTAGTAAGGAACCTGAAATCTCTAGCATGACTCATGAAGAAGAGGAAGAAATGCTACATGATATATCAAAATTACAAGAACAAGTGCAACAAATGTCACGCTCACAAAAGCTAACAGAAGCTAAGATAAGTGGCGTGGAATCTAAGATAAATGGCATGGAATCTAAGATAAAGGGAATGGAAGCTAAGATGGATGATTCGAAGACAGATTTGAAGAGAGACATGGCAGATTTGAAGATAGATTTGAAGACAGACATGGAAGAATTGAAGAAGTTGCTACAAGAAAGGGTCACTAATGGTGAAAAGGTAGTAAAGGAAACTCATGATGAGAACAAAAGAAATGTTAATCATGATTCCATAGACGCTAATGTTGGATCGAAGAATCACCATATTCCAAAAATCGATATGAGGAAGTTTGATGGCAAGGATCCCGCCACATGGATATTACAGATGGAGCAATTCTTCGATCTCAATAATGTGCAAAACGCACAAAAGGTACGTATGGCAACTGTATATTTGGAACCAAATCAGTTTGTATGGTATCAATGGCTTTGCTCTCGTAAACAATTTATCACTTGGGCAATTTTTACGGAAGAATTGATAGCACATTATGAAGATACAAAAAGCAACACTTTTTTTAGCCAATTGATAAGTCTCAAACAAAAGGGTTCAGTAATGGAGCACATTGAGGAGTTCCAAAAATTGAACATAAGGGTAAAAGATATTCCAGAGGAGCATAGGATTGATGTGTTCATAGGGTCTTTAAAGGATAATATCCAACATGATGTTCGCCTTTGGGAACCTGATTCATTAGAGAAGGCATTCAGGTTAGCAAGAAAAATGGAAAGCAAAATTATGGCAACCAGGAAGCATACCACTCACAACTATAAAGACGGAAGTGTTGTTGCCCCTAGTCTTCCACAACCTATAAGGTTGACACCACAAAAATTGGAAGAAAAAAGAGCAAAAGGGCTTTGTTACAGTTGTGATAGCAAATACACTAAAGGTCATAAGTGTGCTGAGAAGAAATTATTCTACATAGATTGTGAAGAGGAAGAAAAAAAGGAGCAAGAAAGGTCAAAAGAAGAGATATACTCCAGGAACAAAGCCTAGATGAAGAACAAATAAATCCGACCATATCTTGTAATGCATTGGCGGGAATTACCACTCCTCAAACCATCAAGATAGAAGGACAAATCAAGAAGAAAAAGGTAATAGTGTTGATTGATTCAGGAAGCACCCACAATTTTATTCATTGTAGGGTAGCAAAAGAATTGAATTGCTTCCTATATCCAGCACCAGAGTGTCAAGTGATGATTGCAAATGGAGGAACAATAAATTGCTCTGGAAAGTGCCATAATATCAAGCTATCCATGGGAGAATATGTATTGACTAGCCCAATGCTTTCCATTCCAATGGGAGGTGCTGATGTTGTACTAGGAGTCCAATGGCTACAATCCTTGGGTACAATAGCTTTTAATTTTCAAGAACTTTTCATCAAATTTTCTACGGAAGGAAAGGAAGTTGAATTAAGGGGTATTGCAGGGAAACCAGGAAAGATAATCAGCTCTAATGGCATGACAAAGCTTCTAAAAAAGGAGCAAAGAGGTGTAATTGCACAATTATGTTCGCTAGATGTTTCCACATTGGAATCATCTATTTCTCCAGATCTCCAAAAAGTCCTGGACAATCATTCCAAGGTATTTGAGACTCCCAAAGGTCTCCCACCTATGCGTGATCATGATCATGCTATTCATCTGATTCCAGGAAGTGTTCCTCCAAACATCAGGCCGTACAGATATCCCTATGTCCAAAAAAGTGAAATTGAACGTATGGTTGCAGAAATGCTAGAGGCTGGTATAATTCAACCAAGTCAAAGTTCTTTCTCAGCTCCAGTAGTATTGGTGCACAAGAAGGATGGATCATGGCGCATGTGTCCAGATTATAGGGAGCTCAACAAGCTCACTATTAAAGATAAGTTCCCCATTCCTGTTATTGATGAATTACTGGATGAATTGCATGGATCAATTTACTTCACCAAGTTGGATCTTCGTTCGGGATATCATCAAATCAGAATGAAGATTGAAGACATTCCGAAAACGGCATTTAGAACTCATGAGGGTCATTATGAATTTTTGGTCATGCCTTTTGGCCTTACCAATGCACCTTCAACATTTCAAGGTTTGATGAATTCAATTTTCAAACCATTCCTTAGAAAATTTGTGTTAGTATTTTTTGATGATATACTAATCTACACAAGTCTTGGAAGGATCATGTTGAACATGTTGACAGGGTGCTACAACTATTGGAGGAGAAACAATTATATGCAAAAAGATCCAAATGTTTCTTTGGAGTCCAGGAGGTGGAATATTTGGGTCATATTGTATCTCATGAAGGAGTTAAGGTAGACCCTAGCAAAATTAAAGCCATTAAGGAATGGAAAATCCCCACATCCATAAAGCATCTGCGAGGATTTCTTGGGTTGACAGGGTATTATCGCAAGTTTGTTAAGAATTATGGGAGAATAGCAGCACCTCTAACAACATTATTGAAGAAAGATTCATTTTCATGGACTCCGGAAGCAACAAAGGCCTTTGAACATCTTAAAGAGGCAATGTGCCAAGCACCGGTCTTAGCTACACCGGACTTCACAAAAACCTTTATTGTGGAATGTGATGCTTCAGGAAATGGAATTGGTGCTGTTCTAATGCAAGATGAAAGACCCATTGCTTTTGAAAGTCGTCCAATCAAGGGAAAGTTTTTAAGCAAAGCTATTTATGAGAAGGAAATGTTGGCAATACTCCATGCACTTAAGAAATGGCGACCCTACCTAATGGGAAGACACTTCAAGGTAAAAACGGATCATGATAGCCTTAAATACTTTTTAGAACAAAGATTATCCTCTGAAGAGCAAAAAAAGTGGGTCACAAAGATGTTGGGTTATGACTTTGAAATCATCTACAAAAAAGGGAAGCAAAATGTGGTGGCAGATGCACTCTCAAGAAAGGATGAGGATGTGGAAGCATTGTTGTGTGCCATTTCTATTATCCAACCAGATTGGATAAACGAAGCAAGGGAGGAATGGAAGAATGACGAAGAAGTGTGGGCACTTATTCGAAAGCTACAACAAGATTCCAGTACTTCTGATACATTTAGCTGGCAAAATGATTCGTTATGGTACAAAGATCGCTTATACCTCTGTAAGAATTCCCAGCTAAAACAAAAGATTCTTATGGAATTGCACACTTCTCCCTTAGGAGGGCACTCAGGATTTTTAAAAACTTACCACAGGGTTAAGAAGGAATTTTTTTGGGATGGCCTTAAATCAGATATTCAAAAGTTTGTGGCGGAATGTTTGGTTTGCCAGCAAAATAAAGTTGAAACAATTAAGACACCAGGTCTATTACAACCTTTATCCATTCCAAGCCAACGTTGGGAGGAGGTTTCAATGGATTTTATCACAGGTTTACCCAAGTCTGAGGGAAAGAGTGTCATCATGGTGGTAGTTGACAGACTTACCAAGTATGCACACTTTTGTGCATTATCACATCCATTTAAAGCCAGTACAGTTTCTACTGCATTTATGGAAACAATTCAAAAGCTACATGGAAACCCAAAGATTATTGTAAGTGACAGAGATCCCATTTTCACTGGAAATTTTTGGACAGAATTATTTTCTTGTCTTGGTACTCAGTTAGCTCATAGCTCATCTTATCATCCTCAATCTGATGGGCAAACTGAGATAGTAAACAAATGTTTGGAAGGATATCTTCGTTGCTTTGTATCTGATAAACAGACACAATGGGTCAAATGGTTGCCTCTGGCTGAATGGTGGTATAACACTTCCTTCCATACAGCAACAAAAATGACCCCATTTATGGCACTTTATGGGTATCAACCACCATCCATCACATCATATTTAAGAGAAAATTCTAAGGTTCAGGCAGTGGAACATCACATCGAACATCAACAACAAGTCCTCCAACTCTTAAAGGATAACCTCGTGTTGGCACAAAATAGAATGAAACAACAGGCAGATCAACATCGCAGTGAAAGAAGTTTTGATGTAGGTGATTGGGTATTCCTACGGCTACAACCATATAAGCAAATGTCCCTAAAGCAAGCTAAGAAGGATAATAAATTATCACCAAAGTATTATGGTCCATACAAGGTGTTGCAAAAGATTGGTACTATGGCATACAAATTGGAGCTTCCTGCAGCTTCTCGATTGCACCCAGTTTTCCATGTTTCATGTTTAAAGAAGGTTATAGGTGACAAGCTCCCAATTCAAACAATATTGCCAGAACTTGACGAGGAAGGAAAAATTATATTGGAACCGGAAGCAATCACAGAAACAAGAACTCGACAGCTACGAAATCGATCAATTTCAGAGTATCTTATCAAGTGGAAGAACTTATCCGCTGAAGATTCCACATGGGAGGATGAGAATTTTATGCAGAAGTATCCAGAACTACTCAAGCGTTGAGGACAACACTTTTTTGAAGGAGAGGGGCATGTTGGGTCCCTATAATACTAGTGATTACCCCATTACTATTGTAGTTATACCCCTTATTTATATTGTTGTGCCCCTATTACCCCCATATTGTTATTTCTGTGCCCCATAGAATCCCTCTTGTTATTTTTGTGGCTTTATATTATTATCGTTAGGTCGGCTGGATTATATTGTGACTCCTTAGACTCCTATATATAGAAAGGAGGTTTCGTCATTTGTATCATCCAAGAATTGTTCATTTATGTAATGTAAAGGAGGTTGCCCCCTCGAAGAGGCTGAATTCTAAGGCGTTGATCTATCTTTTCTATATTTTCTTGAGCTGTTTTCATAACAGAGAATAAGATCAAGTTTATAGTCCAAATATTATTATGAGACAATAATATTTGACTTTTCTATTTTTGACAGCCAGTCTAAAAATAGACTTTGATCACTCATACTGTGATCACTCACACTGTGGTCACCCACACTGTGATCACTCATACTGTGGTCACCCACACTGTGATCATCCCTGCTGGGATCAAAAATAGAACTTGCACCATAATTTGCCTGTGGGCCCACTTAGTGAAGGCGACTCTTTTCACTAAGCTCCATCATCTTGCTGCAATCTCAACAGCTTCTAAGTTTTCTACCTTTTCAGGGAGAAGATTTTTCCCCTGCCAAACTGCCATTACTATTTTGCGAATGTGACATTAAAAATAATGCAGTTGATTAAGAATACCCATCACAACTTCATGCTCCTCCTTGCAGGTTCTCTCCTTCACCTCCAGAAGATATTGTAAAACTTCAACCAAATTCCGCTTAGCCATGGAACGACTAGGAGGGCCATCTATCCCATGTACATATATGCCATCATGACCATGATGGTTACCATGCCCCAAAGTACTTCCACCAAAACTATGAGAAGCATGCAGTTGCCTCTAACCACCTCTCCCATGAACACCTCATGAGGAGCTTGCTCCGCCATGCCCACCTTTGCTTAAAGCTTTCCCTCTCTACACCCTTCCCCACTTTGGCAGTGATGTCAGAAGGGGCATATTAGCCCTCATACATCTTAGGGATGGACACATTTTTTCACCCAGAGAGCCCAGCTAAAAAACACTTAACCAGTCCATCGAGCACTCCTGGTGAACATATGAGCACCCTGCATGCACTCCAATCCAAGAGAAAACCATCCTCTTGATAACCACAAAATAGAAGAATACCAAAACCAAATGAATTGGCGGTGAAGGAAGCTACAGAAATAATGGACTTCTCCAGGGCCAAAACCCAACACCAAATTCGACTAAACATAAACACAATAAAGCGCACCCAAGACCTAAGACACGATAAAGTATCAAGCCCTCACCACCACCTAAGGACGATAATACTGAAATTCCAAACAAACACCACCAGGCACCACCACCTCAGATGAAACCCCCTCCAAGCCCCAACCAAGGATAGAGGAACCCAAAAAACACCTAGACCACCCAACTCCTGGAAGAGAACTGCTTCGCACATAACCCAAGATAGGATACACTTGCTCTAATCAACTACGCTAATTGAACCTAGACAATAAGACTGGGAATCCAACCTAGAATAGACTCCCGTAAGATAATATTCAACCCATACAAAAACTAAACCAGAACACCACAGGGGCAATACATAGACCAGACACCACCCAAATATTTATGAGACCGAGGACACTGAAAACCACCAAACCTGGAAAGAAAAGAGCCCGGGCCTAGCCATCCTTCTCAATGAAGATACCAAGACTAGTGAAAAGGAACAAGGAGTGCATGCCAGACAAAATTACCTCCCAAAAGCGGTAAACTAGGGGCCCGTAGACACCAGACCCTTCAGAATTTCTGACGCCTCAGCCTCCGCCACTACTTTGCTTCCTCCAATATCCTGGAATTCACCCATGGGAGGAAGGAAATCACCATTGAACCTTCTATTCCTATGTCTACAATCACATAATAACCCGAGTCTCTCGTCACCTTCTAAATTAAGTTTTTGGTATTCGACTGACTTCCCCAAGGTACCGTATCACATGCATGTGCAATGACAATTACCACAACCAAATACACAAAACGGGAAGGCAGATCCTTTTCCTTCCTCTTCTTCTTCCATATGCCCCCTATCATAGCCCACATGTTAGTAGTTCTACATGCTCATCCTTGGGATCATACACCCCATCGGGGAACACTCCTTGGTGTCGATGATCTGATGCATCTATTCTAGATGAAGGAACCTAAATTTGATCGGCCAATCATGGAGAAATTCCTAATTTTGGTGATCAGTACCCCAATTTTCCAGTTTGTCTCCTACTTGATTCCCCTGTTGTCTCATGTGTCAGTGATTCAATATTCAAAATAAGATAATTGGAAGAAGATTCTTTCGATTGTGAGCTCAAGCCTCCAACTAGTTGTAACCTTATCAGGAAGGGAACCATTTATAAGTTTCTACATCATAGAAACTGCAATTTGCGAATCCCCAGTGATTTGAATTTTGGCAAACCCCATCTCTGTTGTTGTTTGAAGTCCCTTTTCCAATGTTAGAAATTCATCTACATTATTAGTTGTGTTGCCACATGAAGTTGTATATAGTTTCGCGACCTTACCTTGGTCGTTGCGAATCATACCTCCTAAATCGGCAGGGTCGGGGTTTCCTTTCAAAGCTCCATCAAGGTTAATTTTGAAAAGTCCAGCCGATGGGTGGATAAATTTGTTAGCCAAGCTACCCCTTAGATATGGGTTATGAGGAACTCGAGAGAAGATCCAGGTCCCCAAGGATTATCAACTCCTTCCATTTTGCCTTCCAATCCTCTTCTGATCATCATTATATAAGGATAGTTCCTTTATATTTCACTTTACCACTACCCAAACCTGATCTAACCTAATTTTATTCAAACGAAACACCACCCTATTCATGACTTTCCATATATTCCAAAGGACGAAGCCTTGTGAGAGGTACCAAGCTATATTTGCAATGGGGTTCTTGAATAATTTCCTTCTCCATAGCTCAAGCGATTCCTTTAAGCTATTCAAAGATCTGTTTAAGGTGCCAAACAATTGTGCTGCCCTATTCCAAAGTAGCTCCACCATGACACAATGATTGAGAAGGTGATTTGCAGTTTCTTCCTAATTTGCACAAATTGGACATCTTGATGGGCTAACAAATCCCTTTCTCCAGATCTTATCCCAAGTGAGAAGCTTTCCATGCCCAACAAGCCATAGAAAAAGGGATACTTTAGGCGAGAGACCTGAATACCATATTTTCTTCTAGAGTGGCTCCTGAGGTGCTTCAACTGAAAACGATACCATGGAGTATGCCTCTTTTTTTGAGAATGAACCATGAGGAAGGTAACCCCATCAAAGTTTATCTAGCCCCTGTAAATTAAGGATGAGATGCTCTTGAAGAAGGTTAGATAGGGAATCCCATGACAAAGGAGGGTTGTGGTCCGACCAATGCCCTTCGGACTTCCATTCTCTTCATTTTGTTGTTTGATTAGATTCCTACCAAAAATATTTAACTTTTATTGCTCCTATTTGGGTTTTAAAGGCCTCGATATCCCTAAGATTCTATATGAGCTTAAATTTTTGGTTTTCATCCAAGAATCCTTAGAAAATTTGGCAGAATGTCCATTCCTAACCTCCCAAAATCCATGATCCTGTACGAGGCCTTTGGTGTCCCTTACCCTATTCCATATGGATGAACCGCTTGGGATAAATTACTATTAATTTAATAATATATCTAGGCTTTTATTCCCACTGTATTTGTGGGTCCATAGTGCCTTCCAAATTTTTGAGCCACCCAGCTGCCACCCCCCACCATAAATTGGCTCTGAGGACCTTAGACAGTAGCTTGGATTGTTTAGTCTGAGACTGATGTGGATTTTGGACTTTCATAGTTTATCCCACGCAAACAGGGACCACTTATTTCCAATTTGGACACCTGACCACAAAAATTTTTAGTATTTTTCAATCATTTCCTTCTATACGCTTTTAGGGGATGGAAGAGTCGAAAGTTGGTAAATTGGGAGAGCCTACAAAATTGATTTCACAAGAGTTAATCTGCCAGCCGAATTCAACACCCGGAAGGTCCAACTTGAAAGTTTCCAATCTAGATGGTCCAAAATATCCTTCCAACATGATATCCAGAGAGAATTAGAAACAAGAGGGACCCCTAGATAGGAACCTGATATTGAGCCAATGTGAAACCCAAGGGTCCTAGCCAAATTTCGTCGAACACTAGGATGCATATTAAAGAAGAATATATATGATTTGTCTTCGTTGATTACTATGCCAAACTCTTTCTGGAACGCTTCTAATATAATACCAAGCTATCTTT
This sequence comes from Pinus tabuliformis, assembly GCA_031772625.1. Taxonomy (NCBI): domain Eukaryota; kingdom Viridiplantae; phylum Streptophyta; class Pinopsida; order Pinales; family Pinaceae; genus Pinus; species Pinus tabuliformis. The sequence goes on along the minus strand of CM062820.1, from coordinate 850,587,414 downwards.
CTTCCCTTAAGGAATGTTTCCCAAATAACATGTTATCATCAACAAACTATTGATGGATAATAGGAGGACTCCTAGGGGTGAGACACAGTCTCTGGAGGAGACCCGAACCAGATGAAACTTTCAAAAAACAACCAATCCCTTTTGCTGAGATGATAAATAGGAAATGGGAGAGAGAATCTCCCTGTCTTAGACCTCTAGAACCTTGAAATAGATGAGATGGATATCCCTTGACTATGATAGATTAAAAGGGTGTTTCAATCAAGGATTTAATCTAATTTATCCAATTTTGAGAGAACCCAAAAGCATCAAGGATAATTAAGAGATAATTCCAATTGAGGCAATCATATGCCTTAGAAAATTCCAATTTCATGATCATTATTGGTAATTTAGTTGACTTCAAAGAGTGCACTGCCTCTTGTGTTGCTATAACTCCATCCATGATCTGCCTTCCTTCGATGAAGCCAATTTGCTAAGGTCCTATTATTGATATCAAAATAGGCTTCAAGCACCAGAGCATTATCCCTGAAATCATCTTGTAGATTACATTGAAAATGGGTATCGACCTAAAATTGCTCAGATCAACAACTCCTTTCTTCGAGATAAGAGTGAGAATGGTGGCATTGAGGCCCAACCAAACCATTTGGGTTTGGCTATATTCCTAAACCAATTCATTAATTTCTAGACCAAGGAAATTCCAACTAGATTTGAAGAAGTTGGGGGTAAAATTGTTTGGTCCTAGATCTTTGTTTGAAGGGATATCTCTAACCACCTCCTCGACTTCTGCATAGGAGATCACCTGTGTAAAGGCCTGATTCTAATCCTCCATGAACAAGCGTGGGATGAATTTTTTCACCTTATGTATAGCCACTCTTTTGTCATCCCCAGGTTCCGTTATAAGATTTTTGAAATGGGAGATCAATTCCTCAATATTTTCCTAATGTTGCACAAGCTATTGAACTTCCTGGGAATTTAGTGAAAATATTTGATTGGCTTGAAGGTGCTTAAGCATTGTTCTGTGGAAGAACTTAGTATCATGTTCTCCCTCTTAGAGCCATTGAAATTTTGACTTCTGCTTCCACAAACTTTCCTCCTACTTACGTTTGTGCTCTAGTTTCGAGAGAACTCTTCCTTCCTGGAGATTTAAGGCCTCTGTCCTACTTTCTAGTATGATCTTTTGTTGGATTGCCTTCATTTCTTCTTCGAGAGCCCTTTTCTCCTTATGAATGTTTCCAAAATCATATTGGTTCCATTCCTTAATCTTTTTCTTAAGTTCCTTAAGTTTCATTTGGAAGGTTTCCATGTGACAATGTCCTAAAACCCTATTCTCATTCCACCACTCCTCTAAATTAGAGATAAAGATAGGCCTCTCTAACCAGAACAATTCAAAGATGAAAGGCATATTCCTCGAGGCCATTCGTAGATCAATTTATAATCTAATGGGCTAGTGATTTGAACCCAAACAAGGGAGGATGGAAGATTGAAAGAACAAATATTGTTGAATGATATCCTCAAAAATAAGAAATCGATCTAAGTGAGGATAAATCTAATGCTTAACCCCTCGACGATTGTAGCAAGTGAACATTCCATTTATGAAATCAATATATTCTACCTTAAGATCTTGAATGGTTTCCTGAAAGATAGTGAAATTGGATCAAGCATCTGAACCCTACCTTTCTTTTTGGTCAAGCTCTTGATCATATTGAAGTTTCCTTCAAGGATGCAGATCGTGTCTCCTTGAAGACCGCTCATCTTCACCAAATTTCTTAGAAAAATCTTCTTTTCTCCAGGAGTGGATGATCCATAAACCCTTGATAACCATACTCTCGCTGAAGAGGAAATACATTCGAATTGGCTTGACAAAATATTAGAACATGGAAACCATGAGCCATAAGAGGTCGATTTTGGATCCCAAATGATCCCAAGTCCCCTGGCACTCCCCTTAGCATCTAGTGCCATACACTCCGCTAGAGGCCAACATTTACCTGTTATTTCTATTATTTTTTCCCGAGAGACCTTAGTTTCATAAAAAAAAATGATGTCTGGTTTTTCTTATTGTATCTTGTTCCTTAAGTACCTCAGGTTATGTTCCAAAAAAATATTTTCATGGGAGAGTGGAGGAGGATCGTTGGTAATACTCTGTGAGGATGTTGGCTTTGCCAGAAGTAACCAGGATTTCCCTTGCTTCTCGAATTAATTCTCTTGTTGGTTTTCTATCCTTCTTTCGCTTCTCGAACCCCGAGCTGAACTTTGCACGATGGATAGTGGCCTCATCTTCCTAGATGACGAAGTTTGTTTGAGAAGATGTTTCACATGGGTAGTGTCGCTTCTCTCATTCTTTATACACATGGTGTAATTTCTCTAGTTTATCCTAGGGTATATCCTTAGTTTTGGATTTCACCCAACTTATCAAGAAGGCCACCATGACCCTCTCCTCAGAGTTGAGATGTTCCATTTTATCCTCCTATTCTAGAGCTTGCTGAACTTATGCTAGAACCCATTGAATCTCCTTTCCTGATGAGATCTCCTATGGATATTTTATCTTACTAGTTGGTTTTGCTTTAAGGTTTGTTTGAGCCACCTCCATTTCCATTGATTTTCAAGGTTGAACTGTCATCACAATCTCCTTTTCCTTTTCAACTTCTACATGATATTTCAAAGTGGAAAACATGTTCAAGTCTTGGCTGATTTTCACCACCGACTGAGGATGTGGTGACACGGGGCTAGAGGGGCCTTTGGTACCTTGATTACATCTATTTGTCACCTCCTGGAATCTATCTGGAGGAGGGTTTGATGAGGGAAGCTGTTATCTTTTGGCTTCTACAGACAGTCATGGAACAAGTTCCCATACTATTGGGAAAATCTGCATTTAAACGATACATGATCATAGTTCAACAACTATGACTAGACTTCATCCTAGTACTCTATTTCCACTGATTCAGGAAGAGATTTTGAGATATTCATGTAGACACATATTCTAGCATAGGATGAGTATCATCTACGCTTTGCGATTTTAGATACTTGAACAAAAGTATCAATAGAGTCACCTATTGATTCCAAGATATCCATCTCCCAAAATTCCTCTAACAGAGAGTACAACCTAATCCATATTATGGCCACTAATAATTGCTCCTTATCTAGGTTGTAGCAGGGTTCCCAATGCCTCATAAACAGGCCTGCACTATTCATAAAATATGGTCCATTATAAAAATCTCTCTTCCTATTTTCCATATCTTCAAATATCACTATAAAAAACTTTTAGTAATTAATTAGCCATTTTGTACTAATGTATATTTAAATATTTAAGCTCACAGACTTGTAACTATTTTCTTTTATTGCACATGGATATATAAAATGTAGTAAATTATTTTATGAGCAAATTCCAAGTCCAATGTTTCTTGTTAAAGCCAACCAATCATCAAGTTAATTCATTTACATAAGGTTTTCAGTATGTTACGTTCAGGTATCTCATCAACCATGAATTCTGTCACCTTTTATCGATATTCATGCACTATCAAAGACGATATCAATAGCCTTATAAAAAAACTTATAAAAGATCAGGCCTCATGCATTTAATGGCATCATGTTAATTCAATGATCATAACCTAAAATTCATTTCACATATCAAACATGAGTGGTACTTACCTCAATTTATGACTGGGAAATTGGGTCTGGGATTGCATCTCTCCAGCCAACCACAAAAGTTCCATCTATTTATTTTTAAAGGAAAAGGTACACATAAATTGACAACCACTATTTAAGAATAGGTCCAAAGGGAAGAAATAGACAGACAAAAAATATATAAAACTAATGAAATTTGGGTTACATTCATGAGCACAAAAATGCACTTAAGTACTTTGTATCACTTAGAAAGAGGAAATATTTTCAAAACACACACACACACACACGTCATTTTTTTTCATTTTTCTTTCAATTCTTTGTGACAATGGAATCCATGAATTTATTCATGGTGGACTATCCCATTTACACCATAATATCAAGAAACATTTGAACTAAGCAGTGAGCACTTGTGAAAAGAAAAAGATCATGAACAATTCTAGAGACCTAGCTGTAAATGCCTTCTTTTGTACATAATCCTAAGCACTTAGTCTCTACAAAATCTAAAGAAGATTAATAAGCTTTCAATTTATGAAACCTTTACAAAACCTAGATGCATAAACAAAAATTTTCTAGCATCCATCCTGAAATGCATAAACCCAAATTACCATAAAGCTTGAAACTCTTATACCCCTCAATGTCTAAAGTTCATACCCTGCCTCAAGTTGTAGTAAGTTCTCACTGTATAAAACCCAACATAACAGTTAAAACAAACTCTCCTCAGTACAATATAGCTTTTAAATACTAAGAGTCAATGATTCTTGTAACCTTCAATGAACAAAAAACTTTTGTCAATAACTTTCCTCCACTACACACAACCTTACAAAAAAAAACCCTAAATTTCAAAAACCATTAAATGCACTTAAGTACTACAATATCACTTATAAAGAGGATAAACATATCAAAAAATAGACACACACAGACACACACACACACACATATATTCATTTTTCTTACAATTATTTATGACAATGTAATCCTTGAATTTAATCATGGTGGCCTATCCCATCTCCTGGCTAGTCTTGATATTGGATTGAATAGACAACAAGAGGCTAGACTAAAGATTTTATTTTTCTTAATTTTACCATGTAATTCTTCTATACCCAAGCCATACAAGAAGCCACCATTTTTTGGAGTCAGGACCTCAACAACTTGGTGGGTTCTACACTCTGTTACCTTTCTAGTTATCATTCCCCCAAAATCAAAACACATAAGAGAGAAATCATAAGACTTACTTGGCTATGTTCCTTAATCTCACGAGTGTCAATAAGGCCATCAGGACTCCACTCAGAGCAAGATTCTTCTTCTCCCATGGCTTCCCCAACCTACAAAATCATCAAAAATTTATATCTTCAACTATCCAACCCTCCCCTTCTCAGTCATCATCATGGCTTGCAAGCTTCATCCATTAATGAACCGAGGTCCATTATCAACTTTGGAAAAATATTTGTTTGAAAATATGGTTGACATGCCCACAATGAATTGTGAAGTGAAAGAAACAGTTTGGTGGATAAAATCAAAGCCACCTAAATCACTAAGGTAATTACAGTATAAGGTAAGCGTTCCTACCACAACAATTATGTGGTGATACAAGCAAGATATCTCTATATAGACTTAGGAAACTAATTCCAAAAACATAGATACTAGCAAACATGCATGGGTGAGGAAGGTATACCATGGTTGACTAAGGTTGACGTTGGTTTACATTGACTCTTAGAAGCAAGTTACCAATAACCAAATATTATAGCTCTTATAAAAGCCACTACAAATATTGATACCTATATTTTAATATGGATATAACAATATAGAACCAACATAGTGGACAACCAATAATCCTCAGGCCATCTTAAACAACCATGGAATTCTAACTGGATACAAGTTATTGATGGAAAGTGAATATGTTACGACAACCTTTGCGTTCCTCAACCAACGTGTTTAAGCTTGGTAGACATAATATGTCGTTAAGGTAAGATATGTTAAGTACATGTAAAATTAAAAGTATAGGCAAGGGAAAAGATTATCTCAGGACTTTGTGTAAACTAGAAAGAAGCTTCAAATCTCTCCATTTACAAAATATGATCTATAGGTATAAAAATGATAGAATAATACAAAATAGAAAATACAGAGAAGGAAAAATTCTAGTTATCTAAATTACAAAGTTGGGAACTTTACAAAAAGGGAGAATTTCACCCAATTTAGTATGATAAAAACTAAAATTTAATTGCACATTCGATTTTATATCTATGTGCTAAGGACATAGGGCCTTCATAACATTTTAGAACACTGCAAACAAGGTATCCTAGAAAAGGAAGTCTAGTGAAAGAAAATGAAATGGAAATCATTATATGAGCTATGAGCTTGGTTAGAGAAATTGTGCTTGCACTCTTGTACATCCTATTGTATATTTTCTACCATAATTCAATTTCTCCAATCGAATATGGCTATTCAACATTCAACTCCTCTAAGCTCTTAAGGAAAGATTGTGACACAATAATTGTTGGAGTTAGATCTCACGCTATTTCTCTACTTGTTTAGGTAGCTAAAAGAAAGGCTTTGTTGAATTCATGATGGCTATAGATCTCTAAAAAGGGAAGGAAATGCCCTTATTTCCAGTAGAAATAAGCATTCCTTTTCGTAAAAAATAAAATCTTGTTACACAAGGGTGAGACAACATTTTCACAAGCCACACAGTTGCAAGTATGATTATAATAGAACAATGGTGTGATATTTGAAGGGATTTTCTAGAATACTATAGAAATTCAAGGCCAAGAGTGATTTGTAGGAGATAATTCTTCCTATAATGGCTTGAGAAAGTACCTTTCATGAAAGGTGTTGTGGATGTATCAATGTTATTATGTCTTGGAACATTTGGTAACTAAGGGTAAAATTGTAGCTGTCTATGCAACTTGAATATTCTTAATGACTTTCATGGTAGTTGGGTTTGTTGTTATTACGTAAAAATTGGGGTTGATTTCTCCCTTATTAGATTGTGAAGGCTGGTCATAATTTAAATGATAAAAATTATATATATATATATATATAAACTCAGGATTCACAATTTATATGTAAGATATATTACATATAATATAATGTGTGTGAGGGCACATGAATTGGTGATTATCGCCTGGTAGTAATATAATGTGGGCATGGATGATTATGAGCAATGGTCATTTGGATAATCTATTACAAAATGTAGCTACATTCCAATTTCCCTTCCAGCAAGTTGTACCATGTGCCAATTTTCTTGGCCATTAAAAATTATGTATTTCAATGATCACACCGAAACTTCAAGCCTCAGTACTGTCACAAGGAACTACAAATCCAAACAAGTGTATTTCATTAAATTTGAGAATTAAAATAATTTCAACAAATTCCCTTTAAAAAGAATGAAACTACAAAGGAATTTAATTACCATATTAGTGGACAAATAAAAACAAAGTTGTTTTCCATCTATTGAAAATTTTTAGATTTCAAATTTAATTGGAGAAAGGAACATGGTAAGTAGAGTCCCTCTGCCACATGTCAACATCCCATCATCATAACAAAATTGTAAAAAAAAAGAAACTATTACAATGACAGTACCATCAATGGATTGTGCATCTTTTTTATGAGAAAGTAATCAAGTAGATTATATCCCTACATCTATAATGTGACTGTTTGTTATAAACAATTGATACAGTCTGATACTTAGGGTGAATTGAAAAAAACTAGTATTTTTAGTTATCACGGGGCAAGCATGGGGTTATCTTTGCAGTTGATGATTTCTTGCTAAGTTCACTGCTGGTAGTGAATTTAATTAATTGCCTTGGCACTGATTGACCAGATAGTAGAAGTTGGTTCTGTTGGCAAACCTATGATGGAGGGAGTTCCTACTTTCTTTGAAAATGCTCAAAAGGTGTCTTAGAACACAAGATATATTGTAAAATATTTAGATAAGAATATTACAAGTTGGTTTTGTTGGAAAAACTATGATGGATGGATTTCCTACTTTCATTTAAAATACTCAAAAGGTGTCTAAGAACACATGATATCTTGTAAAATATTTATGTAAAGATATTTCATCATTACTTATGCAATTGGAATTTGTTACTCAAAAATCACTCCCATTCCTGGCATACTACCTTCATTAATAATGTTCTTCCTAAATAGGAGCAATTTAGCTACATGGATCTAAAAAACTTGCGTTCAAAGAATTCAAAACATCCTAGAAAAAGAGTTCTTATTTTAATAACTTGGATGATTCATCATATAGCTATTTTTGAATCACAACAACTACTTCCCTGACTTCACAGACACTATATATTCTGGTAAACAATAAGAAAGAAATGTGATTCTGCATTCAATTAATTCATATGGATTGATATTTGATAGCCTGATAAGTGATTGATGCATGTATTGGGCATGAGAAGTCTGTTCCAGTCTATACTAAATTATAAACGACTCTAGCTTTAAAGTTTAATTATGTTCTTATTGTGATGGAAGAAATTTTTAGTCTTAAATATTAAGACTTAAAATGGATTTCAATGTAAAATATATTTCTAGGAAAAACTAAAACATAGTGTTAGAATGTAGAAATGACGTCTCTAAGAATTTTCTCCAATAAGTGTCACACATGGATCAAGTAAGTTACATTTCAATTGGAAAAAATAAAAATAAAAAAGGCATTTCAAATGGCATCACGATCCCTACTTTCCAGAGAGTGTGGTAATTTTCAGTACTATGGGTGGCAGCATGGAAATTTTCTTTCATGGAGGTGGCAATGCAACTTCAATCTCGGGAGAAACACCAAGATGGTCGATGCCCACATAGGAAACTAAAATGTCTCCAAGTAATGGGTAGCACTAAGATAGTCACAAGATGTTCGTTGCCACAATCAAGCATTCTTGTCCCATCGAGTTCCCAATATATGTTGTTAGTAGAGCAGATATGATCTCAACCATTATGAGTTCATTCAACCATACCCCCATACTAACAAACAATATTTTGGGAATTCATAACAACTACACCATTTCTATACCTGGTGTGTCTTCTTACTCGTGCAACCTTGCTACAAGGAAGCATTTTGGCATTCAAATGGATAATTTAATAGAAACAACAATTAAATGCACAATAATATATACAAACAAAATATATCGCAATAATCAAATCTGCCCAGAATTTAATCACCATACCTTGAATAGCTTCTTTGGGGGTCTTGAAGCCAAGACCCACATTCTTCCAAAACCTGTTGCCACCTTTTCCAGGACGTTTCCCCTTCCCAGACTTCTTAGAACTGCAACAATATAAATTAAGGATCAAAAGAGAAGCAAATCAAAAGATTCTAAACATGAAATAAAATCAAATAATACTGCAATATGATTACCTGAGAAAGACTTTTGGTTGCTTTAGAAAAGCTCTCTCAGTCTATGAAAACAATACAAGGAATTTGTATCAGAGATGTCCCATTAGTTGATAACAATGACAATACTAACAACAACGTTTTCACTGTTCACCCACAAATACAAGCTTCAGAGTGGCATAGAATATTGGAAAAAGGCGTTTGGCTTCTATTAAAAGGGCTTGTTATGGTTAACTGCTTTTTTATAAATAAACCCATCTACCAATATTTGAGCATAGCGATAGAATAATAGAATGGATGATCAGAGAGCCTATCCCAATATTACATATATTTCATACCTTGCATTAAGATTAATAACTTTAACGTGAGCTTGCAACTCCAAACCTGCAAAGGAACCAATAAAAAATAAAAAACTATATTTGATAAAAGTACTAAAATCTAAAACCAAATCCCCAATTATTTAAAAGTCTTGGACAAATCCTGAGCTACTTGATCAGAAAACAACTGGATAGGAAGGACCAACTCAAGGCACCAATACATTAGAATATTATGTTTTTATTATTAACAAGATCCTAATAAAGTTGGTATCATGGAAACTTTGTCTACTAATTTATGTTATTTCCAAAAGTTTCCAAATAAGGACCAAATAGTCTAACATGAACCCTTCAATCTAGACAAACAAGATATCAAAACAACTTTTGGCCATTCTACACCCTAGATTATAGATGGTATAACTAGTAGGAACTTATCAAATTTGGGGAATTAATTAATACCTTGAACCATTCTACACAAAAACAAGCACCATACTAAACGTTTCTAGGAAAAAAAATCCCTACATTAGCATTATTTGAAGTGAATCTCAGTAGGAAGTGAATGCCTCAACGAGTAAATACCTCAATCCTTGGCCTATTTCATATAGCCAGAATGAGGGGTGATGCGGAATATTATCCGCACACAACATAACCTTCTCACTATGTGAATAAGGAAGACAAAATAGTTCAATGTGAAAGAACTGATAATTACAATGGATATCATTGTGATCGGCACCAGTGTAACATAAAGAAAACCACTACAAATAACTTAGTCCTAATCCTAATTTTTTCATATGAAGAGAAACATGATGAGAAAGAAGGGTTTCCTTATTAAAAATTGGATATTTTTTGGCCCAAACAATGTAATAAAAACAACAAATGCCATTCAAACATCATGAATATGACAGAGCTCAATAAACCAGATCTTGTTCACTCCAGAAACTTACTTGTTATTATACATAAACCCTAAAAAATATGAAATACATGAACAAAATATTAAAATCCTTGAAGGAATAGAGTTGATTTTACCTATTATTCCATGCATGAAGGAATTTAAGACATTTAATTTTGTATATTCAACACCCCGGTTGCTCTTACTCATGCCTCAGAAGTTCTTCAACGAAGGGGAAGAAAATAGAAGTCATGGTTATTTAATCACTATAAACCCTAGGACGAGCCAAAATTTCCCAGTCCTGCAACCAAGTGTGAGGGCCATAGAGAGTTGCAGTGCCATAAAAAATTCCCAGCTCGATTTAGTGCCCCTGGTAGAAAATTGGATGCTATCACAAAAGTAATCTTGAGAAATCTAGTGGCATTTGAAGCCTTCATCATGCCAAGTATAATGATTTCTATATAATACATCAATTTGGTAAATGGAATCTTTTTTTACCAACAATGAATGAAACAAACTATTTTGTACCCATATTAATGGATTTTAGACCCCCTCACCCTATTAGAGTTTAACAAATGGGGAACGAGTCTGCATTAAGGTGGTTCGTTGAAACAAACCATCGAAAAAATTGATGGTGGAGGATAAATGCGAACCCTCCCACCTATTTTGAAACTGCTAAGCGAGGAGTTTCTGCAAAACTAATAATGGTAAGTTTATATATAAAATATGTATAGTAAGTTTATTTATATATATGTATATTTGTAGCGTATTGGAGTGTTTTCATAACCTTACTAGGATTTGTTTTACGATAATATAATCTAAAGATTAATTTGTTGTATGAAAAAACATAATTTTATTTTTAAATATTTTTTAATTTTGATTTTAAGATATTGAAATATGTTTTTATGAGAATTTAATTTTGTTAATAGTGAGAAAATCATTATTCTTCATTTTTTTTTTTAAATTTTCCATATTTTAGAATAAAAAATTACAAGCTATTAGAGACAAATGGAACTTGATTTTCGACTATACCTTTGTGTAACGTATGTTTTATGTATCACACATTCAATAATTGATTCTTGGTGACCATGAGGCTACCGTAAGGTGTTGAGCAAACATTTCATTGGAAATTCTAAAGGAAAAAATGGAGGTGGGATGCAACTATTCATGTTTGTGTGCACATGGGAGGTGTTATGCATGTCACATGTTTGACCACTATCTATAAGTGTCCCCATGATTACCTTCTAACCACCATCTCTAAGTTTCTAAGTGTGGGTTATTAGAAACCCCCCTAAAAGTTCAATTTTTCATGACTTTGGGGGTTGTGGGGGGGGGGGGGGGGGGGGGGGTGGGGGGGTTCAAAAACCGCCCCTAAATCCTTGAAAACAATTTAGAGGCAGTTTTGGCAAGATCACTGCAAGCTAAATTGCCCCTAAAGGCCTTTTTTGTAGTAGTGTTTGAATCCCCTATCACTTGTAAGTTTGGATTGTTGAAATGACACAATTAAAATTACTAACATAAATGATTGGTTCATATTATTGTAGTACTTGTTAGGTAGTCGTATTTTTGTTCCTAACCTAAATTAGTCATTCATGTTAGTCATTTTTAGTTGTATTACTTATTATCTAGTCATATATTTTAACTCGAGACTAAATTATTCATTTATGTTAGTTGTTTTTAGTTGTATTTCTCTTTTTTGGTAGTATTTCACTTGGAAAATCTGTGATGACTACTTTTTTTAGTCACATAGTCACTAATTTCTCATTTTCTACTTGTGTGTATCAAATTTATTTTATAGGGACACAATTTATTTCCTAATACTTTTCAATTTTATGTCATTTATATCAACCAAATCCCTCTTTAGATTATCCATTCTAATGATGAAAATGAAAATCATAGTCTAAGACCCTTTGAATAGTTGAGTTCTTTCCACTTCCATTTAATACATTCGAACCATGGATGACAACATTTGAGTTTTTGAAAAAGTCTCTGATCTGGATAAATGACAGAACGAACTCCTAAGAAAAGATACTTTAACAGGATACATATAACTTAGAAACTTATCTCAAAAATAATAATTTCAAAATAAAATCAATGAACATAATTCATAGGTAAATGTTATCAAGGGAACAAAGACATCCTCTGTCATTGATCTAGTTGTCCAATTGAAAATTTCAAGCCAAAGAGTGAGACAAGTCAAAGTGTTATAACTTCAAATTCTTCATCTTTTGATCTCATTTTAACCCCTTTCTAGACAGGAAAATTCTTGTTCATGACACACTAGGCCCTAGGGATGTTAAGCTTGATAAGGCATCAATGGCATTGGATTTTATGCTTATTGTTTGCTTCAAGTGAGCTGAATATCATCTTGAATAAATGTATCTTTTCATTTGTGCAGGTGATGTTCACTGTTCCTTTGATATTTTCTCTTTGGATATGGATTTCTTCAATACCACTCTTTCCTTCAAAGTATTTGACCTTAACTCTAGTTCATTTTCCTTCTCTTTTAACTTTTTAGTTTCTTTCTTGCCTTCAATCCAAAGAACCTAGGCTCACCCTTGACGCTCATTTGTACCTAATTTTTTATTTTTATTTTTAGAGAAAATAGCAGCACCTTAATCTTACTTGTGTTCATACTCATTCCTACTCCTTTTCATAACAATCCCAAGGAATTCCTACATTTTTGCAAATGATGTATTGCAGACTTGGTAATCATTCCCTTGTCTCATGTTCAACATTTCCATAAACATAACGCTCATACATGCTACTTAATGTAAAATATATGAATCATAAAATCATGTACTTGGCTTCCTTGTCTCAAATGAACACTAATGGAGCTACTCTCCCATTGAGGTGTTGCTTATCTAATGTAGACACTGACTAGATTTTTCTTTCCTCATTGGCACCTTCATTTCCTTGAGAAACTCCACTTGAGGCCATGTTGCCTTCGATTTTTCAATGAATTCAAAATCTACTCTTTTTTCCATTTCCAAAATTTTGTGGATTACCTTCTACTTTGCACATTTCCTTCTGCTTTCCCATATAATCTACTTTGATTGTTCTCCTCCATTTGTCTTATTTGTGTCAAATAACTAGACAACTTGCAATATTTGGTCATGTGGCCAAGATTGTCACATAAATAACACTTATGTGACTTAGAAAGAGAGGAACAAAATTATTTCTTATCATGTTTTTATCCTCGTATGGATTTCCCAATACACTCATATTCTTCTTTGCATACAGTTTTTAATCAATAGCCTTATGGCCAAAAGAATTACATGAAAAATAATAGCCATAAAAAGGATTTGTGTACCTCATGGTAGATGTTCTTCGCATAGGGAAAGTTCTTCTTTGATTGATTTCTTGAGGGAACTTCATTTTCTGTTGCATCTTCAATTGATGAACCTTGATTTGATTACAACTCCTACAATCAGCTAGTACATGCCTGAGGTTATGGAAAGAGAAGCACTTGATATCTTTCAAGGGAGAAAAGGATCTCCTTGATAACATTACTTTTTCTCACTCATTACTTGTCTACTAGTTTTGTTGCTTGCATTTATTTTTTATTATGTTGTTGCTAAGTTCTCCTACAAGCCTTTTGGGTGCTTCTTGATTATCTCCAATGGCTCCCTTTGAGCCACTGCTCTTTTATAACTCGTTTCTCATGGAGAAAAATAGTTCCTCTAAATTTTCACATCACTTTCTCTTTTCTTCTAGCTGTTTTCTCATCACATCTTCAACACTCTTTGTCTATTCCAATTGGGTCTTCATACTAGTAATTTCTTCTTTGAACCCATGCTCTCTTTCTTCAATTATCATAAGGAGATTCTTTTGGTCTCTGTTTTTTGTAGATATATTTTCTATTCTAGCCGAGGCTGAGTCAATCTTAGCTCAGTTTTTATCCATATTCTCCTCATGAAAATCATGTACTTTCACACAAGAATAATGGATATCATTTGAATGAACATATTATTTCTTAGATGCCTTTTTCTTCTTCTTTTTTCTTCTTCTCTTTTTCTCCACTGCTACTACATGAATCTCTTTCATGGATGACCTGTAACCTTTTCCATATTTTTTTGTAGATTTTAGATCTATTATTGTTTCAAGATCTATATTATGAAGCTTGTTGTAAATTGTACATTTAGCTTGCGAATTCCACTATTTCTCTTTCTTTGAGGTGGATTCTTTACTATATCCATCACATACTATGATATCCCCTGACTTGAATATTTGGTTTTAAATTTGTATTTATGTTTAAATATGATTGTGTCTTAACTTTAAAAGACTTATTTAAAAATGGTTTATCGTGTCACCAAACTGATAAAGGTTGAATGTAAATTTTGTATTTATAATTTTGCTAATAAAGTAAATACCTGAAACTAATACTGAAATTCCACTTGGATGAATGAGTTATAGCTGCAAGTTAATTGTTGATATTGATTACTGCTCACTAAATCCTAGACATTCAATCTAAATGATTAAATTATTAATGATCATGGAAGTGATTTATTATTAAATTCCCTAAAATATAGGAAGTTGTCTTGGAAAGTGGGGAAGTGGAGCTCATAACTAGTAACTACCTGCCACATGTTGGGTGAGGTGGAGGTAGTTACCAACTACCAACTAAATGGTAAAGAGGGTGATCCAATTTGGTCATGTTGCTAAGAAAGACAATCACAAAAGCTAATATGGTGAGAAAGTAAGAAAGGAAAAAGTGAACAGAGCTGATAACTTGCAGAAAAAAGTACTTGGGGGGATACTATTGAGGAAAGTATCAAAGTTTGATTTCAAGTCGGTGTTCTTGACCCTTTGAATTTTTAGGAAAGGAAAAAGGAATTTTATGCTCTATTTTAAAATTATGTGCAAATTCATATTGTTGGTAGAATGTTTACTTTAGTAATAGAGAGTGGAAGTTTCATGAAGTGAAATTTATGAAATTAAGAGTGTTTAACTAAAGTTAGTTTACTAGTAAATGTACAATAGATTATCAAAAAGAATTTTATTGTGTAACTTTGTTAAAAAAATAAGAGTGTTTAATTTCTTTTGTAGTTGCTACTATTTATAAAAAAAAAAATGATATGAAGAAAAGAGAAGAAAAAGAAACTATATCATAATTACCTGAAGAAAGGCTCAGACCTTGTGCCCTACCAAAAAACCCTCTACAATAGAGTACGTATGTTCCAGTAAAAGGGCATGGTAACATTTTTAATTTTGAAGAAAGAAGAAATAACTTGTAAATGAAAACAATGACAATTGATAGAGGAATTTGTTCACATTTTCTGGTGGAGAGAAAAGAATTTTAGTAATCCAAAGGACAGTGAAACTAAATTCAGACATTCTATCAAATAACTAAGAATAAGAAAATACAACCGTATTGGTAAATGATTGTAATAAATATGGGTTTTTACAAATTAACCCATTTCATATTTTTTCTATTAACCCATATAGTGTTAGAGTTTCATCCAAGGAAACCCAGTCGTGATGAAAGGCAAGCTTATACTCCCCAACATGTTGTTTAAACAAAAATAATAGTATCTATTTATGAATATAGACTCAAAATAAAAGGGATTCTTCTAGGAATTGGAAAAAATTTAAACAGATGAACGATAGAAGGAAAGTCCAAATGTCGTAGCACAAAAATCATGAAAATTTATATATACAACTTCCCACAAATAATTACGATGTAAAATACAAGCTAGGTATGTGAGGAAGAGATACACATTAGGGTTTTTTATGCATTACCTGAAAATAGTGAAATGTAATCCTAGAGCCATCCTATGCTTCTAATTTATGGGGAATACCAAATGGTGAAGAAATCAGATGAATTCACAACCAAAAACTTAACTATTATCTAGCTAAATTATGTCCTGAAATTCAAAAATGAAAGATTAGTCATAACACTATTCAATAAAAGGGATTGTAAAAGATAAATATAAATGGTATTATGGCCTATTTTCAAGCATATAACCGTGTGTAAAATGAGAAATATTACCTCAGAAAGAAAACCTTGGTTTCCAAAGAACAAATTCTAGGTAAAAGTAATAGGAACGGTAAAACAATCAAAACTGGAGATTGTAGTCTGAATTGTTCTCAAGGTAACATAAATCAATTGTTAATGCATGGAACAAATTTGGCTCTCAGAGCTTGCATAACTCTATGCAAAAACCCTCAAAATGAAAGAATGAACCTGCAAGAATGATGGCAAAAGGTTCTCATTGTAAACTCGTAACAACCCTAACCAATGTAAACCGTTGATCTGCCCAAGATAGATATCGACCACTGATCCTAGGGTTTGGATCTATTAACGTGTCAACATAGCGAAAAAGCATAGGGAGGTGAATGAATATGTTGAAGGTTCATGAATATCCTATTTAATACTTAAATAAACAAACCACATGGCACTGGTGAATGAGGTTTATAACATATAATACCAAAACTTGAAATATTTTAGTTGCATAACGTGATCTCAGTAGGGTTAATGTATATTAGTAAGTGATGAATTGTGTTAGATAAATATTTATGTAAGTAATTTAAATTATACTGGAGTATGTCGGTCTTGACCCACAGTCAGGCCTTATTCATTTAAAAACTTTATATAGTCGAATTGACCCCCGACTAAGTTGTAATGAAGCTAACAATGATCCGGTCGGGTGTACTTGACAATTTCGAATTCCGACTTGACCTCATAAAATTGGACGATTCCTATTTCCACCACAGTTTTTTAATTAATGCCCCCTGACATGCGGGGGCGATAGGGAAATATAAGGCTCGCCATTTATTCGTGCTACTTTCTTATTCCACTTTCCCTTATATTTCCCTATCGCCCCCGCATGTCAGGGGGCATTAATTAAAAAACTATGGTGGAAATAGGAATCGCCATAAAATTGTAGAATAGGTCAACCATTTTGTCGATCTTTAATAACAATGGGTTTTCAAATAGTTTTCTTTTATTTTCTTTAAAAGTGAACTTGCATATAATTGTGATTGGGAGGTTAGTTAAGCGAGGCATTAGAAAGACCAGATAAAAAAAATGATTTTAAAGTATTTCATTAGAGACATTATAGGGTTAAAATACAACATCTATCCATACAAATTATAAAATCATAATCATGAAGTCAAGAGTTGTGAAGTTGCAATTGGTAAAATATGACAATTACAAGAAAAAAGTTGGGGAAGATAGGAACTATGCATATTTTAATTGATAATATTTTTTAGTATGTTTAGTCTATCAATGAGGTTCATTACACATACTAACTTCCAAACACTAGGTCCATAAGCTATCAATTACTTTCTCTATCGATTCTTAAAAGTTTATAGGACTAAGCATAGACACACTTTGATAATAAATGATTCAACCAAGTCTACCTTCCATTTGTTAGGTTGATACTAAAGGAACCAACATAGATACTAATTGTTGGAAGCGTGAATATACTGAGAGGGGGTTGAATCAATATGGTGCATTCACGATCATCAAACAAATTATTTTACTTTTCTTTCTAATAGTTATTTGAACTATTAAATGAGAAGTCATACATCATATGAACAACAAGATTTAACATACATACAACATTCAACTACAACATACGAATGGAAACAAAAAAAATAAAGACACGTGGACACCAAATATAAGTGGACATCCATAAAGGGAAAAACAACAAATTTGTTGTGATGTAAATGCAAACACCCATTCTTTTACATCAACTTTTGTAGGTGCCCACCTATAGGATGCTTCAACCTCTTTTCTATTTTGTAAGCTACAACTTTCTTGAAGTACCTACTCCTATTTACATCAATTTTCTGTAGGCTTCTACCTATAGGAGGATTTTACCTTGATTTTCTTTTGCAAGCTACAAATTGTTGGGAAGCTCCTACTCCCTATTCTAAAGACTCCAACCTACTCTTTTTCAGGCTAGTACTTGAAAAGAGACAACAATCCCTTGATACATAAAATAATTAATATGTCAGTTTACTTGGTCTTTAATTCTAAATACCTCCATCTTTTCCTTTTCCTTCTCTTCCTCAAATATTCTTCACGCTTGCCCTTCTTCTTTCTCTCTTTACCAGGGAATGCATGAACAAAGTCTCATAACAACTCTTTCAAATAATGAGCTAATCAACCATTCAAGCTTCCAAAAATACATCTTTTTATAAACAAAGTTTGTTGAATGTTAGTATTCCATGTGGGAATCTTAAATGAAAATCTTGCCTCATTGTATTTCGTCTATTCATTTCACCTTTTTTTAGATTTTGAATATCAAAGAAAAATTAATGGTCCATCAAATATTATTTAAAATGAAACATCATTTAACTGTAATTATTACATAATCCAAAATAACACTAAGACCATGTAACCTTATTTGGATAACATTATAATTTATTTATCCATGCTACAAAACATGAACATTGGTTACCCACTATCAATATGGACTACAGACATTGACTGTCAAATGTCAATTTAGGTTGAGGATGCTAATGGTTATACTCTTACTTGTGTACATTCTCTAAATTAGAGGGAAAAAATCCTTCACTCGGATTTGCAACCTTTTACATCACAACTTCTTAAGGCATCTTTGCACTGACTTCTACAACATACCTCACTTCTCAACAACATACTATTTCAACATCATCAGCTCAAGATTAGAACATATGCAAGTAACTACATCACAACATCACAATATCTGCACATGAGGCAAGCATACCTTTAAGCATCAAAATTACTCACAAATTTACATAGGAGTATGTATTGGAAGAAATATAAACATAACCATATCACAATACATGACATTATCATAGTCATACTAGCTAGTGCATGGATCAACTAACACCCTTTTTCATCAATGCCAAATTATGCCAAAAAGAATGGGATGTTTAAACTTAGAAGGTGAGTGAACACACAAAAGATGAAACATATCTCCTAAGGAATTGAGGAAGCAAAGAAGGGAAGGTTGAAATTGGAAAGTGAACTAGTTTCAAGGAAGCATGTTCATATTGAATAGGATCAAAGATACAATGGGTGTGTCTTAGGAAGAAACAAGATAAATTTATTTCCTAAAGGAGCAATGAGGGTAGTAGATGGGATGGCTAGACATTAGAGGCAGGTCATGCTCTATAATCAAGTAATAAACAAGGCTGGGGTGGAGGGAAAATTTTAGGGGCTAATATTTGTAGATGGGATAATTTTCCATGCTTTTTCCAAAAAAAAGATTTGCTAATTCCCATATTTTCCTAAAAACGATTCACCCAAATTTTATAAGAAAAAAACATTTTAGCTTAAAAATTACTAAAATTTTATAGAAACTATATAAAATCATTAGAAGTTTGAATATTTTTACTAAAATATCCCCAAGCATTTTATAGTTTTCATATTATGGATTAGTAAGATTTGCCAAGGTTTCTAATCTTTAAGATAAATTTCCATCCTTAAAATTATCCCTGGCGGGGTGCATTGGAGAAACTGTGAACTTGATGAAGCCAGCTGGAAAATAATTGATTGAATGAGGATATCCTACCCATTTTTGTTCATTATGTAAATTAATGTAAAACAGTTGAGTAAATATAAATCTCACTGTTGAATTTTGTGCTCGGGTATAGAGCACTATGGAATTTTTTCTTTGGGAATAAAACACAGTTAAATGTCATGTTTGGGTATAGAACATCAAGGACGATGTTCCTCTAATGGGGCGGGGTTAGTGACAACCCTTTTTCTATCCCTCTTATAATTTTCACTATGAGTTATAATTCATGAAAATATTGTGGAAATGTAAACCCAATGAATGGATGAGAGGAGTGGGTACCAGTTTAGAGGCATGAGGAGTTGTTTGGGAAGTGGTTGAACTCAAGGTGTTCATTTTTTTTACTGAGTTTTAATGGCATCACGATAGGAATGGAGGTTGAGTATGGGCTTCCTGATGAAAGGACAAACCCATACCACCTCTACTCACGTGGGGCGTGTTGGGTAGAAAATACGCAAGGGAGGGAGACCAAGGGTTTGTGGATGAAGAGAGGCCAATGGGAAGGAGAAGATAAACATAGTGGTGGATGCGAATAAGGAAGATGTAGGAAAAATGAAATAGGTTTGAGAAAGAGTGAATTTATCGCATAGCAATTATGCCAAGGTAGGTATACAAGATTTTTGAGGTGAAATTGTAGAAGGAAACGCAAGGAGCCACATTGGTGCAAGAGTAGGAGCATGTAAGTGGAGGCACAATGTAGTCTGTATACCCACTATTTTAGTGTATTGGAACCATTGTGTGGTCTGAATATCTACATACTAGAGAAGAGAAGAGAATAAGCGAGTGGAGACAATGTACATTTTGGAATCCTATGAGGTGGAGCAGGTGGAACACAATGTACTCTCGAGTCTTGGTAAGTAGAGGGGAAACTTTGTGTATGATTGAAATACCTATGGGTTAGCGAGTGGAAAATTACCATGTACTTTGGATCCTTATCAAATAGGTGGAGATACTTTGGATATGACTTAAAATAACATTTAACAGGTGGAGACACTATGCATTCTTGACTCGCACGAGGTGGCGTAAGTGGAAAACAATGTCCTCAGAATTATTGTGTGAACTAGTTGATTGACATTAATGGAATTCTCTTGAGCACTTACTCCTTAGACTATGAATTTGACTTGGGGGTGGCTGGCCACAAGAAATATTGAAATGTAGTCGGCCTATGGTTGTATGGAGAGTTAAAGTTCCTCCTTGATTTTCCAGTCATTAAGCTATACATATAAGTATGCATACTTCTACTTTTGTTGCATTATGAATATTGAATGATGTTATTATGTTTTGTAACAATGAATATATCAATATTTCTTATGTAGGAATGATTTTATTCCTATTTTCCTCTAATGAGATGCATATGTGATTGTTCTCACTGTTTGAGAAGAATTTGTAGATCTCTATGATTTTTTATACTTCCCTGATTGTAGGATTGATTACATGAATTGTATAATTATTCAATGAGTTCAACTAATTGTCACTGTGTCTGATTTCTATTGTTTTCTATTCCATGAATATCATGGATATATATTATTTACGGATTGGAGGAATTTTATGGTTGATGTGGGTGTGGCATGTGATATCAGTGGGTTTGATAACACATTTTCGATACATTATGTGCTTGAAGGAATGTTGTGTATCTAGACTCATAATAAATTTTTGGTTATATTTTAACCAATGCCTATGCTTGTTGGTAGGTAGGTTAAAAATTTTATTTCCCCTTCTATGGCCATATTTAATGACTGGATTGTTGGTATGGTAAAGAGAGATTCATCCTCGTCATAATAATGGTGCCAAGCATTTCTCATCATTGAGAATGGCTTCACAAGCCATTTAAGTCCTTAATACTTCTAAGCCTAGTTGTTGTAGACACAACAAGTTTTCACTCAGAATGAATGAAGACTACTAGAATTACAGTAGAGCTGGAGTTTATGAAGGCTGAGAAATGTCCATTTAAAGAAGGATACATTTATGTCCATGGGAACAAAGATGTTACTCAGTGGGACAAGAATATTTTTGTTTATTGACAAAAATAACCGACTGATAGGAGGCACAAAATTAACAAGTGTACAGGATGGGAAAGTCCCCATCACCTATCATGGAATATTCACGTCATGTCACACCAAGTCTGCTAAGTATTTTTGGAGGAAAAGGTCACAAGCCAAGAAAATTCCCATCACCTACCACCAAGGCTTCCCATCATGCCATAAAGGTGATACAATGGTTCCTTCCCTGTGTGAGCATGTTGTCTCTATTGATGGAGGGTGAGAAAAAATTTCCTTCTTGTCGTTAAACAAGAAAATGTGATTTGTGTGGAGGTCAAAGATCAAGTGGGACCCATGAATTAAGATGAGGTGGTAAATGCCACATGGGACACAAATGATGTGTACCTGTGATGTGGTGAGGTTTATCATTTGGGATGATGCCATCATGACATGTGGTAGACAAATGACCTTTTGGATGACCAAAAGACTGGTTTTGGATGACCAAAAGGTTGGTTTTGGAATGACATGATGCATAACCAGAGGATGTCACATGTCAATATGACATCACATTGACATCAAATTGATGTCAGCAAGACGTAGTAGGGGCTGGTACGTAGAGGTTAGGCCGATGTGGAAACCTGCGGACATGTGGAGGGGGTTTTTTAGCACCACTTGGCTTGGGTAATTCCATATGATACTAATGTGGACTTTAACATAGTTGGGTGACACGTCACCATGGATATTAGAGCCCTAATAGTATTTTGTAGTGCCTATTAGTAGTGGACCATTGTAGATGGAAGTCGTGGAACAAGAAACTTCTCGTTACATAATGTAGAAGTTCACGTCTCAACGCTCCAAAAAGGTTTAAATCGGGTAAAATCCAAGGGAATGTTGTGGGACATGGTGGCACTATATCGCTATTACATGGTAGGCACTACGGTTGACCCGAGGTGAATTGGTAGTGCCACCCGAATACTATATGGAAGATCCTTCAGACGTGGAAAGAGTTAAGGGGCCCAAACTTCAAATGGGCATAACTTTCAATCCATAGGTTAGATTGAGGAAAATAATTATATTACCCAAAAGTTTTTTAACAAGGAGAATGTGATGGTGTTGTTCAAGGTGAGTTCTGCAAACTTTGGAAGAGAAGGAGTTTTGTAATCCATATCTCTATAATGTAACCATGGAGTTTGGTTTATGTCAAAGTAACATCTCCCATTCAGTGGGGTTTATCTCAAGGTGGTGGGATGGAGCATTACAACAAACATATAAAGTAAGTGGTTGTAAGACGCCAATCCATCATATGAATTGTTATGAAAAATTTAAGATTGCAGATAAAAGTATCTTCCCAAGACCTAGTGGACTAGTCTAGAACAACAAAAAGAAAAGAATATAGAGTTTTCCTTAGATAAATTGAAGAATGGAAAGAGGCTTACTTGGAATCCAATGTAAGCTTTACTTTGTTCTTGACTTGTAAGCTCCAATTGTACCTCCAATTGCTATAACTAGAACATGCACATACAACCAAAACAATCTAGGGATCCAAAAAATCTACGTAGCATAATTCAATTACTCTATTCAATGAATCAACAAGGCATTGAAATACATGAATGTAAATGTAACACAACACATAGAGGAAAGCATGATACTCTTTGTATTAATAGAAATAAGAGAGAGTTTACAACCAATAATAGTATTTGATCTTGCAAAAATCTCCCCAAGTTGACTCGTCAATCCTTGTCACAAAGCACACCTCATTGTCACCCTAATGAATGAAGATGATGTCTCTCTTAGATTCAAGGGAGAAACATGAGCGCATTATTAGTCTAAAAAATCCAACCCTGATGTTTTAGATGGAAGTAAATTTATAGGAGAGGGATAGTATTTTAGGATTTACCATAATGAGCCTGAGATCCACTTACGATGGGAAGATGAACTCAATGGATAAGAGGTGAAGTCTCCAAGGTAGGATCAAATAGGACTCAAGCTTCTTATCCAAGATAAATGGTTAAAACAACCCCTAGAAGCTTATGGAAGAGGAATCTTTAATTTTCATGAATTTCTAGAATCAATGCACCCCCAACAAGGAGAAACTAGTTCTGGTCAGTGGTGGTGCAGAAGGGAGCAACCAATGCTGAATGTAGGTCTCCAAATGGACAAGGTGAGCTTGGGCTTAAAAGGACTAAGTTTTAGCAGTTAGATCCAAAAACTTAGTCATTTGGAAAGGTCATGCTTAGGGATTTGTGTAGGGATGATGAAAACATGTTCACAAATGCTGATAGATCTAATTTGCAAGCCTATTGACCAGATGCGACAAAATGGCCTTTAACAGGCATCAAAATAATTATTTCATGACATATTATAACTTTATTATTACTATTAATATTACTATTATTATTATTTTTATATTAATGATAAAAATAATTAATATATTAGTTAAATATATATACATTAAAAAACAAGATTCTTAAGCATGGAGATTCGCCCCATCTTTATCATGAAGATTCTTAATCCATAAATAGCCTTTGTTAGAATACCATGTGTCAATACCATGGCTTATCAATACCACATGCCCAAAAAACCATAACCCATTTCCTATGACACTTGTTTATATGATATTTTCTACTATAACTTAGCAAGTTAAATTAATGGGGAAATTATATTCCAAAATAAATAAATTAAAGGAAAATATAATCAATATGAAAGAAATAAAAGAAGCTAAACAAAAAATAAAAACAAAGGGACTTAAAGAGTCAAAACATCCCCCTCTTAACCACACGGTGAAAAATGTTTTATGCACTCGCAACTTGGAAATGAAGGGAAATGATGAGGAAAAGCACATAACAAAGTCATTATACACGTCTTTTCATTTGTACACATTCTCACACCCATTATAACACTTTTAGATGTTTTAATTTTTGCTAATAACATAATTTTTCTCTCATACTTATGGAAAAATGCTTGCACACATGTGGGGAACCCTTAAAGGTTTTAGGAAATGCTTCTATTCATCTTTGGGAAAGGATATGAGTTGCACTTGAGGGTTTTGGCGTAACTAGATTTATAACAATAAGCTTAGGAAAGAGGCGATGAATCCTTCATAGAGTAACCACAAAGCATAAAGTTTTATCTAAGAAGTTTGATTGCATGCTCATTGAATTCATGGTTTTAAATGTTGATGACATGTTTCTTCTTTCAACCTTCCAAGTTTATAACTAACTGTCATAACTTAATCTAAGAGAGCTCAAATTTCATATCCTTTCTTATTGATGAGGTTACTGATGTCATAAAAAAGAAAAATGATCATGAACCAAGTTTGTAGAGATATAATAGAGATCATTTTTCAAGGAAAGATGTATGAGAAAATGGGTGGGCATTCCACGAGCTCACCATTGCCACCTAAAATGGCAAACTTGTTTATGAAATTGCACTTTAAAGAAAGAGATCTCTACATTTATCCTCTCCCAACCAGAAGTTGTGTGTTTTGTGGACAACATAAATTCCAATTAGCCTTCCGGGAAAGAAAACCTAAAGATGTTTTTAAAACACATAATTAAATAATCAATTAGAATACATCATATTCACTATAGAGATAGAGAAAAAATGTAGTCAGTCCCTTTTAGGATCTTACCATGGAGGATCATGCTATCACATTCACTCTTAAATTAATACTTAAATGTTAAGTCACATCATTATTTAGCTAAAATAAATGAGGTAAATTAATGTGTTGGTTACATGAATTTTCAGTGTTAATGATGAAAAATATCTTTAGCAAGAAAATACCTTCTTATATTACAAGGTTTTTAGATAAAATAAATAAAAGCATTAATAAATAAATAAGACTTTCTAAAGAAATAATAATGATAAATATAATAATATACATGTGGTTTTTAATATGCTCTTATCGATGAAGGATAAGATACAAAATTTATAGAAAAATCCAAAATAATCACAATTATAAAAAATAAAAATAAAACATGTGGTTTTTAATATGCTCTTATCGATGAAGGATAAGATTGACAAAATTTATAGAAAAATCCAAAATAATTTTCTCTTATGGATGAAGGATAAGATTGACAAAATTTATAGAAAAATCCAAAATAATTTGCTCTTATCGATGAAGGATAAGATTGACAAAATTTATAGAAAAATCCAAAATAATCACAATTAAAAAAAAGAAGAAAAGAAATAAGAAACTAGGGAATGATAAAATCAATGAATGATCGAATTAATCATCTCCTTCGTAAATGAATCTATGGTTACATGTTTTGGTGAGACATGACAATTTGTACAAATAACATTAAAGGAAACTTCATGATCATTTTTCAAACATGAACTTTGGCAGAACACTCTCATAACAAACAAAAACTTTTTATGTTCAAGATTTGAATGCATTACCAAATTCCAAACGAAATGTTGAAATTGAGACAATAACTAAAAAACAAATTAGAATTGGCGAAAACTAATTTCCCATCTTCCAACCAAAACCTAGAAAGCTAATTCTCCTTCCTTTGGATCTTGTAGTAACATAATAATAAGATCATTAAGAAAAAAAGATTGAAATTATATTTTATAAGTTAATTTAGATTTTTTTAATATATTTAATATTATTAATAACTTTATTATAAATATCATGTATATTAATAATTAATAATAATTTATAATAATGAAAGATAGAAATAAAAAAAAAGAAAGAAATAATACAAAGAATAAAATATAAAATACCATGCCATTTACTATTTAAAGTTAGTTGTGTTTGACAAAATTAGGACCATGCCATGAAAACCTAGCTTAGTTGGTAAATTTGGAAGGACGTCTCATAGATGTCAAATTGAGAACTTTTCGTGGAAACGGCTAGCTTAGTTGGAACTTCCAATTATGTATTAGATCTTAATTAGGGATTTAATGATTCACCATCATTTAAAATAAAATAAAAATTATGGATTAGGGGTCAATTTTAGTAGAGGAAAGATGATTTACTGCAAAATACATTTAGATTTTAGTGGGTATCTGTTAGTGGTTAAGAATTCTTGGCTAGTTCAAAGGGAATGTAATGTTGTTTATATATTAGAAGTATGGAGAGAATATATAAGTTTCTCAAAAGAAGAATAAATAATATAAACTTAGAAAAATTACTTTAAGAGGAACGTATGTTGTTTATATATTAGAACTATGGAGAGAATATATAAGTTTCTCAAAAGAAGGATAAATAATATAAACTTAGAGAAATTATTTGTCAAAAATTTAGATGATTCTTGATATGGATTAGATCAATATATTATTTGTCATCTATCTCCATTATTTCAAAGGTAAAAATTGGAAGAACCAGCATGCAAGGTCATTTTAATGACATGTTCTTATTTGAATATCTCTGCTTTTAAAACTTCCATAACAATTTTGAGGCATCAAGCAATATTTTTCGGGTAAAAAATTTCTCTCTTTGGTGTGGACCCCGGAAAACTGATCTGCACTTAGAGGCCTTTCGAACAGTGCAACGATTGCATAAATCAGAGTTCATATAGAAAAATTATTCCTCCCAGTAATTAAGCTACCATGTTGACCACTATGGTACAAGAGAATGCCACGTTAGGATTGATATGGGTTGTCTATGGAATGACACTAAGTAATTGATAATATAAAACATCATAAGTACATAATAAATAAAATAGAAGAAAAATGATATGGAAAGAGTTTAATTATTTTTATTAAATGGTAAAATATCATAAGACTACATGATGAGAAAATTCATGGATTTTACTATGGTGAAGGCCCCTATTTATATTATTTATGAATTCCTTTTCACCTTAAGTTATTCACTTCATTATATTTCAAATACCATGGGTTACAAAACCTATAGGTCAATGTCAAAATCACTATGGTAAAAACTAATGCATGGTTGTATTTGGTAAAAGCTAATTGTACAATTACAATTTTATTTTTTATTCCACCTTTCAAATACCATGGGTGGATACCATGGTTTACCAAAACCATGGGCTTTTAAATCGCTAAGAGTAGAAAAAAATTATTGACCATGGTGATTCAACAACATCCACTTGGATTAATCCTCCCCCCTTAGGAAGAAATGGTCTTCGTTGCATAATTTACCTCATCTGAAGGGGAAACTTCTATTGAATTTGGCTCTTGGTGAGCCACTTGCATAGGTGAAGAAGTTTCCCTGGTTTGATAACTCAAAATATTAGTATGTCCTACTCGTAGGTGTTCTTTGTATTGGTATCCATAATTAAATAATTTGTGATGCATGAGCATCCGGCACTCTTAAATAAAACGAGGAATCCAAAGCGGAGCAACAAGGACGACGTGGACCATCGGATCAAAACCGGGAAAATCTATTTTAAACAGAGCTAATTAGATGGACTTAGTTAAATGTAATTTGCCATATGTATTCATATGCATGCATGTAGAAAGATTAGGGATTTGTTAGTGATTTGTTAGAGGACATCATGGAGAGGATTGATCGGATCCTTTATAAATGATGAACCTGCATGTTCTATATATATCGTGAGACAGACAGAGTAAGGGACAGAGAGGAATATAGAGAGATAGATATAGAGTATTCACAATGTAGTCGAGAGGAGAACTGTGACTAAGGCTGAAATGCCTTAGGATGTAATCATATTGTGTATAATGAATAGATGCGTGTTGTGTGGATTTCCGTGTGTATATATGTAATAATGCCTTTTTGAGTTATCTGTGTATATATGTGATGATGGCTTGAATCCAATGCTATAGAGTTGTTGATCGACCATTGATCACTGAAAGGATCGATGGAGATCCAAAGATATAGAGTTAACTGTTATATATAACTGTTGTGCGTGTCATAATAAAGCATGGCAAAGAACCGTGATTTAAACATAAAATCCATCAAAGGCAAGTGAAATCAAGTTAGGGAGGAAATAGATGAAGAGTGGATGAGATCCGTTGGATCTCATAGATCGACGGTCATCACATATGGAAGAGCACGAAAATTAATTCATGAGGAAATTCGTTTCGCAACAAGAAATGGTTTTTCGGGTTGAGAATAAATGGTAAGTGGTATTGAAGGGTGAGCAGACGATTCCACTTAGTGATTGACACATAGCAGCGAAGAAGAGAGAGGAAACCGTTTATCGGGCGGCTAATCCTCATGCTATTTGTCCACCTGAAGTCGTTGTGGACCATCAGATCCACTAAGCGCAAATCAACTACGGAGTAGTGTTGCGCAAGTTTGATCGAGCAGGAAAAAACATCGGCCGTTGGATCAAAGGATGTAATGGATAGCAGAGATCGCGCCAATCGGAGATCGGAGTTCGAATGGAGAGTGCAGCGGGAAGGTGATGGACTGGGAGTGTGGACCCGACGATTTATAAACGTGGGTGTATAATATTTGAAGTCCGACCTTATGTGTTCGGGCGCTTGTTCCTGTGTTTTCCCGTGTATTTTGTGTATTCTCATAAGAGTGAATGCTCCCGTTTTAAAGGTTTAAAGCCGATAAACGCTTCCAATAGGTTTGTGGGCCATAACCCATAGGCCTCAGGTTCGAAGTTTGTAAATGAAAGGGGATTTTTCCTTACCCCCAAAATCTCCTTTCATCATTTGGTATTAGAGCAGGGAAAGGTTAAGGGAAGAAGATTTCCTGCGAGAAGGAGAAAGAGTGCAAGCAGAAGGAGAAGGAGGTACAATTGTTTAAAGCTAGAGAGTTATGGTCTTATTGTCACACAGATAGCGACAGAAGAAGGTGAGAAGACTTGCAGCAACCTAGAGCAAGGAGTGCTTAATTAGTTCTAGAGGAGAGAACCAGAAGGATGCCAAAAGACTAAAGCTCAGAGGAGAAAGCTTGGCGAGGTATCGTGTAGCAGAGAATACTATTACTGCAGAGGTTGGTTGCAGCTCACAGAAGATCATGAAGGCAGTTCCACTGAGAAGTGGGTAGAATTGCTAAGGATAAGGAGAAGCATATGACTAGGAGGTCATAATTTTTTTTGCCTCGGGAGTCTGATGCAGGAGCATCCAACACTCTTAAATCAAATGAGGAATCCAAAGCAGAGCAAGGACGATGACATGGACCATTGAAGCCAAACCGGGAAAATATGTTTTAAACAGAGCTAATTAGATGGAATTGATTAAATGTAATTTTCCATATGTATTCATATGTATGCATGTAGAAATATTAGGGAGTTGTTAGTGATTTGTTAGAGGAGATCAAGGAGAGGATTGATCGGATCATTTCAGTGACCCGATCCAATATTTATGTAAACAATGAACCTGCGTGTTGTATATATATCGTGAGACAGACAGAGTAAGGGACAGAGAGGAATATAGAGAGACAGATATAGAGTATTCACAATGTAGTCGAGAGGAGAACTATGACTAAGGCTGAAATGCCTTACGATGTAATCGTACTATGTATAATGAATAGATGCGTGTTGTGTGGATTTCCGTGTGTATTTATGTAATAATTCCTTTTTGAGTTATCTGTGTATATATGTGATGGTGGCTTGAATCCAGTGTTATAGAGTTTTTGATCGACCATCGATCACTGAAAGGATCGATGGTGATCCAAAGATATAGAGTTAACTATTATATATAACTGTTGTGCGTGTCGTAACAAAGCATGGTAGAGAACCATGATTTAAACGTAAAATCCATCAAAGGCAATCGAAATCAAGTTAAGGAGCAAACAGATAGAGAGTGCATGCGATCTGTTGGATCTCATAGATCGACGGTCATCGCATGTGGAAGAGCGCGGAAGTTAATTCGCAAGGAATTTTGTTTTGCAACAGGAAATGGTTTTTTGGGTTGAGAATAAATGGTAAGTGGTATTGAAGGGTGAGCACCCGATTCCACTTAGTGATTGACACGTAGCAGTGAGGAAGAGAGAGGAAACTGTTTATCGGGCAATTAATCCTCATGCTATTTGTCCACCCGAAATCACTGTGGACCGTCGGATCAACTACGTGCAAATCAACGACTGAGTAGTGTCGTGCAAGTTTGATCGAGCGGGAAAAGACATCGGCTGTTGGATTGGAGGATGTAATGGACGGTGGAGATCGTGTTGATTGAAGATCAGAGTTTGAATGGAGAGCGCAGTGGGAAGGTGATGGACCGGGAGTGCGGACCCAATGATTTATGAACGTGGGTGTATAATATTTGAAGTCCGACCTTATGTGTTCGAGCGCTTGTTCCTATGTTTTCCCATGTATTCTGTGTATTTAGATAAGAGTGAATTGTCCCGGTTTAAAGGTTTAAAGCTGATAAATGCTTCCGATAGGTTTGTGGGCCATAACCCACAAGAATCAAGTTTGAAATTTATAAATCAAAGGGATTTTGGTCTACCCCAAAATCTCCTTTCATCAATTTGTAACTTGAAACTTGTGTGGAACCCAACACTAATCATGCCACTATTTGTAATTGGCATTGGTCTTTTACAAGACATCATGAACCTATTGTTGTAGGTGTTGGATCCATTCAATAATTAGTGTTGTCAATCTACTTCTCCCTAAGCATGGGAGGATTTTGTTGGTGGAGGTGTATTTGGAACAATGAAATCCTTGGGAGTTGTTCGTTGGAATCTTGAACATGTTTGAAATAGGTTGTGGCCAATATAATATTGGATATGTTTGTTATAGCCATGTAGGGAATATGGAAATTGTCATTGTATGTGGATGTTTCTCTTGGAAGTGTAGAGGAACCCTTGTAGGTGAGGTAAATATGTCATCAAACCCTTCATAAGCTTGTCCACTTACTTGTGTTCTGTAGAGAGAGCTTGTGATGAAGTTGTGGTGGTTGTAGTGACTTGCTATTAACCTTCCAATCAAACCATGGGAATGAAAGAATTGGTAGCATGAGAGGTTACCTTTTCGCATTGTTTTGTTGAGAAGAATGAATTTCTAGTATGTGGAACTACCTCATGTATTATATAGAGTTAATCCCCTAGAGTAACAATGAGACTATAGGGTCAAGATTCATAAACAAAATAACATTTCCACATAATAGAAGGTTGTTCCAGAAGAACATCACAAAATTCGAGTGGGGAAACATCACATAGTACCTCATATTTGAAGGGATTGATGTGGTAGGATAGAAGACATTGCTGGTTGAAAATAATGTATCATCCATGGATCAACCAAACAATGGTGTATGGTGGGGTGTGGCACTTTTAACAAATTCAATCTCTTGATGACCTTGACAAGGATCAGTTTATTATAGCTCCCACAATTAACAATGAAATATAGTGGGGTCTTGTTCACCCACATAAGTTAATGAAAGAGTCACTTCCCATACTGAGGATCCTTTGAATCTTATGATGGGATCTTCACAATTGCGATGGTGCCATTGGGTTCTATATCAATGATCAAATTTCCTTTATGTTTTTAAAAATCATAATATGAGCCAAAATTTATTTCTTTTCTCTTTAAACTCATTCAATAATGGTTGTTTCAAGCAACATTCATTAGTGTTGTGTTAGGGGATTTTTTGGAACTTGCAACACTTTCCATTAAAATTATTTTCTTTGTGACTTGGGATAGTTATCTTGAGGTTGAATGCTATTTTTGTGTCCCTTATCCTTTGAGTCAAGGCCTCCTTTTCTAGGCTTTTGTTACAATGGATTTGCAGACCTAAACTCCTGCTAATTCTTTTGCTTTAATTTCTGCCCTAGTTTGACAACATATCGATAAGAAGCTTGTTGATGGGTAGAAATGCACTACAAACGATTAGGATATATGCCTGGTTTTGAGTCCCAATTATACCTCACATATTTTGGGATAGGATTCCCATCCAAATAGTTGGCCTAATTGCCATATCGTGTTTAAGTGATGTTATGAAACCAGCTCACAAAAAGATAGAAAAGATAGATCAACGCCTTAGAATTCAGCCTCTTCGAGGGGGCAACCTCCTTTACATTACACAAATGAATAATTCTTGGATGATTCAAATGATAAAACCTCCTTTATATATATAGGAGTCTAAGGGGTCACAATATAATCAATCCGACCTAACAATAATAATATGAAGGCACAAAAATAACAATAGAGGGATTCTATGGGGCACATTAATAACAATATGGGGACAATAGGGGCACAACAATATTAATAAGGGATACAACTACAATATTAATGGGGGCATCACTAGTATTATAGGGACCTAACATGCCTCTCTCCTTCAAAAAAGTCTTGCCCTCAACGCTTGAGTAGTTCTGGATGCTTCTGTATAAAATTCTCATCCTCCCATGTGGAATCCTCAGTGGATAAGTTCTTCCACTTGATGAGATACTCTAAAATGGATCGATTTTGTAGTTGTCGAGTTCTTGTTTCTATGACTGCTTCTGGTTCCAATATAATTTTTCCTTCCTCGTCAAGTTTTGGCAATATTGTTTGAACTGGGATCTTGTCACCTATAACCTTATTTAAAGATGAAACATGGAAAACTGGGTGCACTCGAGAAGTTGCAAGAAGCTCCAATTTGTATGCCATAGTACCAATCTTTTGCAACACCTTGTAAGGACCATGATACTTTGGTGACAATTTGTTATCCTTCTTAGCTTACTTGAGGGACATTTGTTTATATCGCTGTAGCCATAGGAATACCCAATTGCCTACATCAAAACTTCTTTCTTTGTGATGTTGATCTGCCTGTTGTTTCATTCTATTCTGCGCCAACACGAGGTTATCCTTTAAGAGTTGGAGAACTTGTTGTTGATGCTCGATGTGATGTTCCACTGCTTGAACCTTATAATTTTCACTTAAATATGATGTGATGGATGGTGGCTGATATCCATAAAGTGCCATAAATGGGGTCATTTTTGTTGCAGTATGGAAGGAAGTGTTATACCACCATTCAGCCAAAGGCAACCATTTGACCCATTTTGTCTGTTTATCAGATACAAAGCAACAAAGATATCCTTCCAAACATTTGTTTACTATCTCCGTTTGCCCATCATATTGAGGATGATAAGATGAGATATGAGCTAACTGAGTACCAAGACAAGAAAATAATTTTGTACAAAAATTTCCTGTAAAAATGGGATCTCTGTCACTTACAATAATCTTTGGGTTTCCATGTGGCTTTTGAATTGTTTCCATAAATGCTATAGAAACTGTACTAGCTTTAAATGGATGTGATAATGCACAAAAGTGTGCATACTTGGTAAGTCTGTCAACTACCACCATGATGACACTCTTTCCCTCAGACTTGGGTAAACCTGTAATAAAATCTATTGAAACCTCCTCCCAACGTTGGCTTGGAATGGATAAAGGTTGTAATAGACCTGGTGTCTTAATTGTTTCAACTTTATTTTGTTGGCATACCAAACATTCCGCCACAAACTTTTGAATATCCGATTTAAGGCCATCCCAAAAAAATTCCTTCTTAACCCTGTGGTAAGTTTTTAAAAATCCAGAGTGCCCTCCTAAGGGAGAAGCATGCAATTCTAGAAGAATCTTTTGTTTGAGTTGGGAATTCTTACAGAGATATAAGCGATCTTTGTACCATAACGAATCATTTTTCCAGCTAAATGTATCAGATGTACTGGAATCTTGTTGTAACTTTCGAATAAGTTCCCACACTTATTCGTCATTCTTCCATTCCTCCCTTGCTTCGTTTATCCAATCCTATTGGATAATAGAAATGGCGCACAACAATGCTTCCACATCCTCATCCTTTCTTGAGAGTGCATCTGCCACAACATTTTGCTTCCCTTTTTTGTATATGATTTTGAAGTCATAACCCAACATCTTTGTGACCCATTTTTGTTGTTCTTCAGAGGATAATCTCTGTTCTAAAAAGTATTTAAGGCTATCATGTTCTATTTTTACCTTGAAGTGTCTTCCCATTAGGTAGGGTCGCCATTTCTTAAGTGCATGTAGTATTGCCAACATTTCCTTCTCATAAATAGCTTTTTGTAAATACTTTCCCTTGATTGGACAACTTTCGAAAGCAATGGGTCTTTCATCTTGCATTAAAACAACACCAATTGCATTTCCAGAAGCATCACATTCCACAATAAAGGTTTTTGTGAAGTCTGGTGTAGCTAAGACCGGTGCTTGGAACATTGCCTTTTTAAGATATTCGAAGGCCTTTGTTGCTTCTGGAGTCCATGAAAATGCATCTTTCTTCAACAATGTTGTTAGAGGTGCTGCTATTTTCCCATAATTCTTAACAAACTTACGATAATACCCTGTCAACCCGAGAAATCCTTGCAAATGCTCTATGGATGTGGGAATTTCCCATTCCTTGATGGCTTTAATTTTTCTAGGGTCTACCTTAACTCCTTCATGAGATACAATATGACCTAGATATTCCACCTCTTGTACTCCAAAGAAAAATTTGGATCTTTTTGCATATAATTGTTTCTCCTCCAATAGTTGTAGCACCCTGTCAACATGTTCAACATGATCCTTCCAAGACTTGTGGTAGATTAGTATATCATCAAAAAATACTAACACAAATTTTCTAAGGAAGGGTTTGAAAATGGAATTCATGAAACCTTGAAATGTAGAAGGTGCATTGGTAAGGCCAAAAGGCATGACCAAAAACTCATAGTGACCCTCATGAGTTCTAAATGTTGTTTTCAGAATGTCTTGAGTCTTCATTCTGATTTGATGATATCCTGAACGAATATCTAACTTGGTGAAGTAAATTGATCCATGCAATTCATCCAATAATTCATCAATGACAGTGATGGGAAACTTATCTTTAATAGTGAGCTTGTTGAGCTCCCTATAATCTGGACACACGCACCAGGATCCATCCTTCTTGTGCACCAATACTACTGAAGCAGAGAAAGAACTTTGGCTAGGTTGAATAATACCAGCCTCAAGCATTTGTGCAGCCATACGTTCAATTTCACTCTTTTGGGCAAAGGGATATCTGTATGGCCTGATGTTTGGAGGAACACTTCTTGGAATCAAATGAATAGCATGGTCATGATCACAAATAGGTGGGAGACCTTTGGGAGTCTTAAATACCTTGGAATGATTGTCCAAGACTTTTTGGAGATTTGGAGAAATAGATGATTTCGATGTGGAAACATCTAGCGAACATAATTGTGCAATTACACCTCGTTGTTCCTTTTTTACAAGCTTTGTCATACCGTTAGAGCTTATTATCTTTCTCGGTTTCCCTGCAATACCCCTTAATTCAAATTCCTTTCCTTCCGCATAAAATTTCATGAAAATTTCTTGAAATTTAAAAGCTATTGTACCCAAGGATTGTAGCCATTGTACTCCTAGTACAACATCAGCACCTCCCATTGGAATGGAAAGCATTGGGATTTTCAATACATATTCTCCCATGGATAGCTTGATATTATGGCACTTTCCAGAGAAATTTATCATTCCTCCATTTGCAAACATCACTTGACACTCTGGTGCTGGATATAGGAAGCAATTCAATTCTTTTGCTATCTTACAATGAATAAAATTATGGGTACTTCCTGAATCAATCAACACTATTACCTTTTTCTTCTTGATTTGTCCTTCTATCTTGATGGTTTGAGTAGTGGTAATTCCAGGAAATGCATTACAAGATATGGTCGGATTCATTTCTTCTTCATCTAGGCTTTTTTCCTGGAGTATATCATCTTCTTTTGACCTTTCTTGCTGCTTTTCATCTTCCTCTTCACAATCTATGTAGAATAATTTCTTCTCAGCACACTTATGACCTTTAGTGTATTTGCTATCACAACTGTAACAAATCCCTTTTGCTCTTTTTTCTTCCAATTGTTGTGGTGTCAACCTTATAGGTTGTGGAAGGCTAGGGGCAACAACACTTCCATCTTTATAGTTGTGAGTTGTATGCTTCCTGGTTGCCATAATTTTGCTTTCCATTTTTCTTGCTAACCTGAATGCCTTCTCTAATGAATCAGGTTCCCAAAGGCAAACATCATGTTGGATATTATCCTTTAAAGTCCCTATGAACACATCAATCCTATGCTCCTCTGGAATATTTTTTACCCTTATGTTCAATTTTTGGAACTCCTCAATGTGCTCCGTTATTGAACCCTTTTGTTTGAGACTTATCAATTGGCTAAAAAAAGTGTTGATTTTTGTATCCTCATAATGTGCTGTCAATTCTTCCGTAAAAATTGCCCAAGTGATAATTTGTTTACGAGAGAAAAGCCATTGATACCATACAAAGTGATTTGGTTCCAAATATAAATTTGCAATACGTACCTTTTGTGTGTTTTGCACATTATTGAGATCGAAAAATTGCTTCATCTATAATATCCATGTTGCGGGATCCTTCCCATCAAACTTCCTCATATCGATTTTTGGAATATGGTGGTTCTTCGATCCAACATTAGAGTCTATGGAATCATGATTAACATTTCTTTTGTTCTCATCATGAGTTTCCTTTACTACCCTTTCACCATTAGTGACCATTTCTTATAGCAACTTATTCAAATTTATCTTCAATTCTTCCATCTTATCATCCATGCCATCCATTTTAGTGTCCATGCCATTCATCTTAGCGTCCATGCCATCCATTTTAGCTTCTACGCCTTTCTTTAAACAATCCATCTTAGCTTCTACACCTTTCTTTAAATCATCCATCTTAGCTTCTACATCTTTATTTAAACCATCCATCTTAGATTCTGTTACTTTTTGTGCAAGTGACACTTTTTGCACTTGGTCTCGTAATTTTGATATATCATGTTACATTTCTTCCTCTTCTTCATGAGTCATGCTAGAGCTTTCAGGTTGCTTACTAGGTGTTTGCATTTTCTTTCATCGGGACATCAATTACCGATAATAATGCTTTACTATGCCCTTTGAATTCCTTCAAACTAATTTTTCAAACCAAGCTTATCCAAAAATTTAAAGAAAAACTACACACCTTTTTTCACTTTGTAGGAGCTTGATATTGAATCTGATGTATCTCTGTAATTTCGGATCATCCAGTTATGAAATTGCAACCTGTAGTAGCCCTCCGTGTCCTCTTTCCAATGCCACTAGTCTGATCCAAATTGGTTCTCCATGGAAGAGTTATGCACAATCTCCCAAGATGACCTGATTATAGACATTTCCAGAAGAGTGAACTCTTATGAAGTGCCGCATGTCACTATTTCGACCTTTGGCTCTGAAAATATATACAAGAAACTACAGTCTGTCCTCTTTCTGTACCTTCTTACAAAATTTCAATTTGATGCTCAGAGAGAAATTTATGACGATTTTCCCCAGGTCACCTGTTTGGAATGTAATTCAGGAGTCTGCAAAAAGACCAACTTACTCAGATCATATCTCTGCAAATATAGTGCGAAAAGCTTTGAAATTCGGATTGAGGTTTAGTGCGATTTCACCTCAAATGGGTTTTTTTTTTTCTGCTAAACATCACAGAAAAAAGTTATAGCGAAAATGCCACGATGACCTATTTGGAGTAGCGAAACCCTAGAATCCAAAGTTTTGATACCAAATGTTATAAAACCAGCTCACAAAAAGGTAGAAAAGATAGATCAACGCCTTAGAATTCAGCCTCTTCGAGGGGGAAACCTCCTTTTCATTACACAAATGAATAATTCTTGGATGATTCAAATGACAAAACCTCCTTTCTATATATAGGAGTCTAAGGGGTCACATTATAACCAAGCCGACCTAACAATAATAATATAAAGGCACAAAAATTACAATAGAGGGATTCTATGGGGCACAATAATAACAATATGGGGACAATAGGGGCACAACAATATTAATAAGGGATACGACTACAATATTAATGGGGGCATCACTAGTATTATAGGGACCTAACAAGTGAGAATTATATTTTGCACGGAGTGAGTAAGAAAAAGGGAAATCCCAATGAAATTTATGATGAGATGCAAGTTAGAACAACTTATGGAAATACCTTAAGTAAGAGACATAAAGAATATTACAACAAATTAGAAAGTGGACATGAATCTCATAGAAAGAGTGATAGTAAACTTTAATTAAGATGCATGAATAAGGAAGTATATTAGTTACTAGTTGTAAAATATTTCGCAATTAATAACCAACATGATAGCATATATAAATCAAAAAACAATTCCAAGTGAGATATAAGTTTCCAATTACTGAAATACTTCGTTACCCTTCAACAAATCATGGTCCAAGTCTCCCAGCTACTGGAATTAACCAAGATCTTTTACTTCTGTGATGTTAACATAATTGCATATGAAAGACCATCAAAAACCACATGTGCCTATTGTAAAGAAGAGGAAAAATAATGATGACCACCAAATCAAAGAACACAAACACATTGATAACAGAGTTCACCCAGTGTGGGTTACGTCTCTGGGCCCGGTGTCAAGAGTGGGGAGGCCGCTTCATTAAATGTTGCAAGATGATGATGATGTACATGGTATATTTTTTGTCATTACAAGGATAAATTCCCTAAACCAGATTGGCATGTCTCTCCATGAGACATTACCCTATAGGAACTCTCACTCAAATGACCCCTCCTTCAGCATGACAAGCTAATAAAGTCTCACATGATGTGGCATACACGTATCCTTAAACATATTGGTAACAAGGATCTTAACAGCAAAAATATAATCTCAGCAAATCAAAAGAAAGACATGGCATCATGGGGTCATACACCTCCACTTTCCAGGATGGCTTGAAATTGCAAAGCTTAGCTGCAGAAATGAACATCATTGTTGAATTCGTGGCACAAAATCATGTCAAATTATTATAAACTTAGCCCCTTTCTGACATCGTCAAAATCTAGACCCTCAGGAATCTCAAAGATTCCCCTAAAGATTCCTTCCTAGATATGGATGAAAAATACATTGCTTGGATGAAAATTCTGAGCATACCATTACGGTTCTTGCGAAATTATGAGAAAAATGACTATAAAATCGATATCATTTCACCTCTGTAAAAAATCAACCTCCAAGGGAATATTTTAGATTTTATAAGACTCTGTAAAGATTCTTTGCTATTGGTTGCCTTAATTTTTGCTAATCGAATCAGAAAGTGGACCAAACCATCATGTTCCCTCTTAAATTGTAGTTCGTTTGAGTATAAAGTTGACATGAATCCGACATTATGAAAAAACACCTTCTAGGGAATATTTTAGAATATTCCCATCTCGAAAAACATTCCCAACCTGGGCATAGTTTCGCCTCTGGGTTCCACGATTGCTCGACCTCTCCTCTTCTATTCTGAGCGAATAAATAGTGTTAGGTTAAATAAACTTCTCCGACAGATTAAACAATGTGAGCCCACTTAGCTTGTTGGCGGATACAAAAAATGGGGTGGTCCGGGTTCAAAATCTAACCTGGGCAATATTCCCATGGAATATTCCCATCTCAAAAAACATTCCCAACCTGGGCACAGTTTCGCCTTCGGGTTCCACAATTGCACGACCTCTCCTTTGCTATTTTGGGAAAATCAATAGTGTTGGGTTAAATAAACTTCTCTGACAGATTAAACAATGTGAGCCCACTTGGCTGTTGGCAGATACCAAAAATGGGGTGGTCCGGTTCAAAATATAACCTGGGCAATATTCCCATAGAATATTCCCATCTCGAAAAACATTCCCAACCTGGGCACAGTTTCACCTCTGGGTTCCACAATTGCTTGACCCCTTCTCTACTATTCTGAGCGAATCAATAGTATTGGTTTAAATAAACTTCTCCGATGGATTAAACAATGTGAACCCACTTGGCTTGTTGGTGGATACCAAAAATGGGGTGGTCTGAGTTCAAAATCTAACCTGGGCAATGTTGTCGCTCCCAGAGACAACCTCAGATTGCTTACAAGACTAGTGCCTTGATGCATCTAAATGTGGAGTGTCTCAAATGATTCTCAGTAAAGGGAGACCTCACTTATATTCTATATGTATATATAATGGGTTAGTTCATTCACCTAATGGAGTAAAACATGAATTTATGGTACTTATTCACATATGAAAATCTCAAAAATATGCATAAAATAGTGGAGGCTGAGTAGTTCAAGGAATTACAGTTTAATAAGATTTTGTAGAGCAATGATAGAGGATGAGGAGAAGGATCAACTCATCATATGGAGCTTACAACATCAAGAATTATATTCTTAACACATAGAGCTTGTAACTTTAAGAATTACTACACTTATTTTAGTTACAAGCAGATATAATGGATGGAGGAGGGACTGAATGCTATGATTCATGTAGCGCAGATTTAAAGATATAATTTCAATAACCTATACAAACACATTCATTAACAATGTTGATACAAATGAATTGTGATATAGTTACAGGAACTTGCATTAACATGTCGATACAAATGAATATGTGAGGAAGCTTAAAATATTTCTACCCACTATGATTACATGAATTTAGAGAAGAAACATGAACATAAAATGGGTTTTAACAAAAGGATAACATACTGTAATACTTGAAGGGGGAATCACCACCATTTCCTTGATATTTTGAAAAGTCTGTATTACAAAGCCATATAGTCTGAAAATAACATGTAGTGTTTTCTTTATAATTTATGAACCTTTGTTAAGTCTTGCTTCCTCCTATTTATCAGGAAAGGAGGAATGTTGAACATTCATTACATCAAAAATATCTTCAGCTGAGTCTCAAATGTCAGATTGACTAGCTGTCTCGGATGGGGATGGATCTATGGCCCAAAAATATTATAGAATTAATGGCCTCATTGAAAGGAGCCAAATTACATGACATCAAATAAGTAAATAGTTAGAAATAAGCATTAATAAACTATTTCGGTACCCATCCCTATAATTGCTTCTACCTCAGGTTGCAGTGGGCTCATCATATGGTATCTTGTGCTGCTCAGTCGACTCTTGTCATTTCTTCCTTTAATGCTCGAGCCATTCATTATTTAAAGCTGGGAGTAGGCACCATCAACTTCATGTCGCAGTACTAAAACAGAGGATCCTTGGGCGGTTCTTCATCTCTCTCTGTTATGGGACACCATGCTTGAAAATTAAATCCTCCTAAGCTACCAAGTCTCTTTTTACTCTTGTCAGCGCCGACCCTGATTCTGTGTCACAATGGGATCTTCTAAATCAGGCCATTCCAGTTTTGAATGCACCACCTATTTCCCTTAAAGCCACAGCTTCTCACCCATCATGCCTTTAAATCCCTACCCTATAATATCGATGCCCTGATTTTCCTGGTGATGCTCTCTTATTGGCAATATGGAGGACTTTCCAATGCTGGTCTTTTGCTAAAGAAATGTTGCAACAGACGAGTCCTGATCCTCCTTAGCCCCTTTCACTTTTAGCCCCTTTTCACGATTTTCTTCATATGACCAGGGCCTAGAACTAGGTGCTTAACCCGAGGGTGCTAGAGCCAATGAACTACCTACTGGGGGGATTTTTCCTTTGTTATATGAAATCCCGCATATCAACGATTTTAGATGCTTTCCCTTTATATTTCCTTTAGACTCCTTTGATCACTGATATTCGGGGTTGGGCCCACCGAAAGCATCACATATCTCAATCAGGAGAAGAAACCTCTTTACCTTCTTTCATAGCATTGACCAACTTATTCAAACGCGAAATCCTTATAAGACAGAACACACGAGATATCACATACGGGAGGATCCTCCGCATATCGCAAGCCTGGAGGGACTACGGTGGAGGAGGGACTTGACTTGTGCGATCACCGATATGGGAGGTGATGGGTGATGTCATCACTACCACAGGTCACCCTATGAGTGGTGACATGTGTCACCCAGAAATGCCCCCAAAGGACCCATGAAAATGCCGAATATACATGCCACGTGTCCTCCATACTGTCACGTCATCATGACATTAGCTGACATGTGGATCCATAAGGACCAATGATATTCTGCCATGTGGCCCCTGGAGGAGAGAGAAAAAGGCTCGCATATCCCATTTTTTTCATTGATTTTCTTTGTTAAAGGTTTTCAACCCTCCCCAAAGATTTAGTATTTTTTTTTCCACTGGAAAAATCGTAATCTTTCATTAACTTGAAAAATTACATATTGTAGATGCACTATGCATATGCTATAGAGTCAGTCAGCCTTCTGTGCGCTCAGTATATGGTCTATAATATCAGTATATAACCAGAAACATCACGCAGGATGTTCGTTTATAGTTGTTCTATTTATATGTACATATTTGCCACGCAGGGCTCTGTAAAAAAAGATTCTGTCCACTGTATACAAAAAACTGTTCAAAAGATATACAAAATTTTGTCTATTATTGCATCTCATGGGCTATCCGCCCGATGGTAATGTGGGTCTATATAAGGTCGATGATAGTATTGATATGCATTTGACCCGTGCTGCTCCTGAATCATCCACTCTCCTCGGGGTAGTGTCGTGGCCTCCTTGGAAAGTTGGTCGGCACTGCTGTTGTGTTCCCTGTAGATATGATTGCAAGTAATGTCAATAAACTGTGCCTTCAATATATTTATTTCATCCAATATGTTACTGAGTGTATGTGTGTGACAAACAGTAATATTGTTGAACCAATCTATGATGATCTTCGAGTCTCCAAATATATGAATGTTCATGCAATTATGCCCCAATGAGAAATGCATGAGATGACGAAGTGTGATGAGTTCAGCGAAATTGTTTGAGCCAATCCCCAAACCCATCCGGACTTTATAGAAATGATGTTCGTTGATGTATAAAATAAAACCACCCCCGCACCCCTGCTGCTGGGCAGCACCATCAAAAAAAGCCCAAGGAGAACGTTTATCAATATGCGGAGGGTCGCGGGGTCTTCGAGTACGAGGTTGGGGAGGCTCAGGCATATCATTATAAGCCGATATAATAAGAGCAGATAGATGCGGCCAGCTCACAGGTTTATCATCAAAAATCGCCCGGTTCCGAGCCAACCAGAGGTACCAGCTGATAATAATGGGAAGGCTCTGTATTTTGGATCCTTTGTGTCAATTATACCATGATTCCCAGGCTCTGTTAATATCATCGCCTTCCCATGTGCCTGAAAAGTGTATAGTTGTGGATACGGATTGCCATAGGTTCATCGTTACTGTGTAGTTCAGGAACAGGTGGAGACTCGATTCAGTTGCGCTTTTACATAGAGTGCACCAGGTAGGCCCGTATATAGCTCTGTGCATAAGATATTCACCAGTGGGGACTATACCTTTTAAAATACACCAAAAAAGAGTTTTGTCCGTGGAGGCGCAGTGAGTTTCCATATTGCCTTCCACCAAAATGAGATCAGATCCGGTACCTTATGCGAGATCAGCGTTAAATAGCCCGTCTTTGGTGTATACATTCCATTCTCAGATTGATGCCAAATAAGTTCATCCGGCCCCTGTTTAATCCTGATGTGAGATTCTGTCAAAGCATTAATATAATTGGTCCATTCCTGGTGCCAGTGGGGTGGAAGATTGATCTGTAGTGCGGATTTCCAGCTCTGTTCTAGAATGGATGAATTGAGAGGATCTGCGATGTCAGCAAGTACTTTGATCTCGTGTGTATTTAGGTGCTGTATAAGAGCCTCGGATAATAGATGTCTGCCTCCGCACCCATTCCATGGGTCTGTACTGATACGAGCCATAGATCCATCGTTGATTTTCCAAACCAGGTTGTCCCTGATGAGAGGCATGGATTTTAGAAGTGCTTTCCATACAGATGAGATGCCAGATTTAGGCCAATTTGGAAGTCGAATCCAATCCATTATGTGTAGAGGCCAAATATATTTGTGATATGTAATGCTAGTCCAGAGATTATGACCTGTGAGTAATGTCCACCCCATTTTTGCAGCTAGAGCCTGTGCAAAAGTGGGCAGGTCTTTTAATCCCCAGCCTCCCCATTTTTTGGGCAGTGCTATCTTCTTCCATCCCACCCATGCAAATATTTGTTTGTCCTGGTTCCCATTCCAAAGATATCTGTTGCATATTTGGTGTAACCTTGCCAAGATGTTCCTCGGAATCCAAGCAAGAGCCATCCAAAAGACCGGTGTTGCCTCCAGGACAGATTTAACCAATACAAGTCTACCAGCTCTGGATAGATATCGGTG
Source organism: Pinus tabuliformis (assembly GCA_031772625.1). Taxonomy (NCBI): domain Eukaryota; kingdom Viridiplantae; phylum Streptophyta; class Pinopsida; order Pinales; family Pinaceae; genus Pinus; species Pinus tabuliformis. The sequence continues at coordinate 850,542,821 of CM062820.1, read as the reverse complement.
ACTCCATAAATTAAGGCGCTTTTCCAGTTTTGAGACGAGCCAGACCCAGTCTGCTATCTTTTGGCTGATAGGCTTGATCCAGAAACCTAAATATTTGAGACCACGATCTAAGGGACTAATGCAAAATGGAAACAGATGCCGAGAAAATTGAGACTCATGGATAGAGGTTCTGGTGAGAATGATTGAAGATTTTGAATGGTTTGCAAGCATCCCAGTGGCAGATGAAAATAGGGTGAGGATTTTTGAAAATGTACGAGAGTCCCTGATGCTGCCATCAAGGAAAATCATGACATCGTCCACAAAAAGAAGATGGGTGAGAAAGTAGTCATTAGATATTTTGAGTCCACTATATTCCCCATTTCTCTTAGTTGAAGCAATCAATCGACTCAGACCATCCATGACAATCAAGAAAAGTAGGGGAGACAGAGGACAACCCTGTCTGAGACCTCGTTCAGAGTGGAAAAACTATGATGTCGACCCATTTATCAGAACAATGAAGGTGGGGGTGGTGATACAAGCCATGATCCAGGTAATGAAATTGATGGGGAAGCCCAGGTGGATGAGGAGCATCTTGATGTAGAGCCAGCTAACACAATCAAATGCCTTTGCCAAGTCAATATTTAGGATAATGGCTTTATGGTTCCTGGTCCAAATGGTGTGAAAGGCTTCTTGAGCTGAACCAATGGCTTCATGTATCTGACGATTTTCAAGGAAAGCAAATTGTTGAGGGAAAATATTGCGGGACAGTATAGGTCGGAGGCGATTTGCGATGATCTTGGAGATGATATTGTAGAGCACATTACACAGATAGATGGGGCAGTAATCATCGAAGGAGGAAGGGGAGTCCGATTTGGGAATAAGGGCTATGAATGTCGAATTGATGGCATTGTAAAGTGACCCAGATACCCTGCATTCCTCCACAACCCTTAGTAAATCATGGCTGAGAAGTTCATAGAAAGCAATGTAGAACTCAATGGTCCAACCGTCCGGGCCCGGGATTTTCTCCTTTTTGAACCATTTTATAGTGCCCTCAAGTTCCCCAGGTGTCACTGGATCATATAGTGCCTCCGTCTCATCCTCATTTACAAACCTGGGGAAGTGTCCAACAATGTTGATAATATCAGCAATAGTCGAGCCAGGAGGTTGTTTGTAGAGATTCCTGAAATGAGAAGATCCCAGGTGTGAGAGCTTATTGAAGGAGTCTGCTACTCCACCCTCTGGCAATGGGATATTCCAGATTGTATTTTTGACCTTTCTACCTTTTGCATAATTATGGAAGAACCGAGTGTTGTCATCCCCTGCTTTTAACCAAATGGCTCTGCTACGAAGACAAATGGATTCCTCTCGGTCTTTTAATATTTTTGCCTTCTGGTTTTCTAGATCCACCAGGTGGGATTTGTCCTCTGCTATGGTAAACCCCAATCCTCGTTCATCCAATAATGAGGAGAGTTCAGATTCTATGAGCAGAAGGGCTGAGTTTTCCTTTTGGTATTTTTCTCTGGCCCAATTAATAGAGAGGTGCTTGAGCTGTGATAGGTTAGAGCAGAAACCTTTTGCCAAGGATTCTGACCTATCAATCGGGTTTTGAGTCCAAAATTCCTTAACCATATTGATATATGAAGGATCCTGTAGCCAACCGTGATTGAACTTGAATGGGGCTTTTGGATTTTTATGAGGTCCCAAAATCTCCAGGTATATTGGATAATGATCCGAAATGCCTCCAGTTCCCACCCATTGTTTGTAGAAATGCAGCTGTTGTATAAGGGGTCCTTTCATGATAAATCTGTCTAATCTGCGGGCAAGTGCAGCCTCTCCAATTCTTCTGTTCCTCCAAGTAGGAAGTGGTTTATGCATAGGGACATCAATCAGGTTATGTCACTCCAGAAGGTCTGTCATATAACCTATGATTGAGTCTACTTGAGCCATGGATCCCCAAGATTCACCATATCCCAAGGAGAAGTTTAAATCTCCCCCAATAATGATGTTGTTAGCAGAGAAGATAGATAGGCCCAGCAAATGATTCCAAAAATTCTCCCTTTGTTGGGAGGGGCCGTATATGTTAATAACCCTAAGGCTGGTCCCTAGGTCAGCTGAGAAGAGGTCTATGCCCATAAACTCCTGACCTCCCCAGAAAGCTTGAGCTTTGATGGTTGATGGATTGTAGCCTATCGCGAGGCCCCCCGATCTTCCAGTAGAATCCATAGCCAAAAACTTCCATCCCGGGATGATGGAGGATAATGAATCGGTAATAGGGTCAGCCGGGCCGAGGGTTTCTTGGAGGAGAAAGATGTTAATAGGAACAGATTCAAGAAGTCTACGCAGAGCTAGTTTCTTGGAGGCACTAGCCAAGTCTATGCAATTAAAGGAAAGGCACTTCATGGAGGGAGATTTCCAGGGGTGTTCACTGCTCTAAGAACCTCGTCAAAAGTAGATTGGCGTCCAGAGGCCACCTCTGCTCTAGCACGCCTGATAGCTTTAGACAAAAATGATTTTCTCCCCCGGTCAGTCAAGGGAGTCGACCCGGATGATACAAGACCCAAACCAACAATTTTTAGATGAGATCCATGGGAATGAATGTGAGGGCGAAGATTATAATGGTGCTTTGACCCCCGAGATGAGGATGGTGAAGAGGATGGCGAGGGGAGAGAATGCAAAGAGGGCGCCGATGGAGCATATACCGGAGAAGTGGGTAAAGTGCAATATGCAACAGACATGGATGGAATATGCAATGAGGAGCAAGGAGAAATACAAGATAAGGGAGGAGAGAGAGATGTACCCAAAGCAGTGGCAGCTGCACCAGTAGCCCGAGATCTGGTGACCGACGACGAGAGAGTTCCGCGAGTGACTCCTGGTATATTTTGAGGGTTGCTGATGGGAGGTCCTGGCACTGGAGTATGTAGTGTGGCCGGCGAGATAGTCCTCGAGGGTACATTGGATGGTGCAAGGGTTTCTTCCTGTTTCTTGTTGAGTGGACAGTCCTTGAATATATGCCACACCTTGTGGCAGTGGCAGCATCTAAATGGAACCCCTTCATAGTCCAATATCTGAACCCTTGTATATTTCCCCCCGTGCAGGGTAATCTTCTCCTCCAAACCTTCGCGGGTATCCAAATATACCAATATGTGTGCGAGAGTTCTGTTCCTTGACTCTACAAAGGTTTGATCATGGTTAAGATATGATCCCAGTGCATTCCCAATGTGTATGAAGACCTCCTCACTCCAGTACTGTAGAGGGAGTCCCGGCAGTCAAACCCACAGTGGACCAGCACCTATTTGTTCTCTCTCTCTGGATCAAAGAGAGGGCTCCATCTCTTTAACAGTAACGACGCCATCTCAATGTGCCAATACCTAGCCAGCACCAAGTCTGTATAGTTCTCCTTTGCAAAGTGTAGGGCAAACCAGCCTCTAGGTAAAACTTGCACCTCAAGTAATTCCTTGAGGACCCCTCCCCAAATTTCCTTTACCCATTGGGTGAGTCGGGTCACCGAATACGCCCTCCCGCGGACATGTCCAACAAGTATGGTACTCGCCATGATAGCTGCTTCCCCAATAGCAGAGGTATCTCCAAAATGAATCGAGATGTCCCTTGAAGTCGCTTTAACACACTTGGTCCTTTTCTTCCCGGTACGCGGTGCAGATGGGTGATCCACTAATGGATCCGGGGAGCCTTCCAAATGAATTGATTTTGCAGGTCTAACCCTAACAGCCGGAGCCTCAAAACAGCCCGAGGGCGAGTGAAGGGAAACAGAGGGGGTTGCAGCTGCCGAAATTGGAGGGCCCGAAGATGTCGCGGCGAAGAAGGTTGTATTGTGTGGATGCGGATCAAAGGAGGGTGACGGAGGGATAACAGTCGACAGAAAGTGAAGGGTCCCAGGGGACAGAGGGGGAAGGTCCAAGGCAGGTGAACCCCAGGGAGAATTTCCGGCAGAGAGCTGAGCAGAGTGATGATCCGGCAGGGTTACCACCGGAGAAGGTATATGCGGTGAAGGGATCGATGGTCGGCTAGAACCGGCTTCTGCAGTTGAAAAATTAGGGCACCCAAATATCACCTGTTCAGGATGCGGGTCTTCTGAATAATCAACCGCCTCCTCCATTTCCATAGCTTCACCCATTATAGCTGAAGTCATCCTGAAAGCGACAGATGGACCTGAAAAACCGGGCCGGGTAACAGGCAGCAACAGGTTCGCAGGCTGAGAGGTAACAGGTAACAGTGTGGGGGTTGACCAAAATCCTTATGGTCTACCACGGAGTGCTCCATCCTAATTCACCATCATCTTCTCTTCAAGATTTAACATTTATGTCAGTGCTTCCCCGCAATTCCTTAAAGGATGGCCCATTGGGCCTACCGATCACTGATTTTCCAATATGTGAGACCTGTGGGATGTGGGACTTCCCACTACCGATCATCAATTTAATGAGCTCTGGACCCATCGATAGATGGTTTGTGATATTGGTGATTGGTTGATCACTGATTTCACTGCATTCCCTGTTGCTACTTTGGAGAAGTCACCGATTTGCGATTACAATGAACTCCTAGGCCCGTCGATCGCCGATAGGCCTAGTCTCCCCGATATGCCAATTAGCGACATGCGATGAGCACATAACCTCTGATATCCTTCTCTCCTTCCCTTTAAAAGGTAACAAACCCTATGAACTTTAATAGGCCATATCTTTTGATCCCAAAGTCCATTTTAAGACTTCCTTATACCATTGGAAAGCTCGTTCCGGGAACTATGCAATGTAGAGGTTTCGATTTGACTTTATGTGCTCCTGTGACTTGGAAGTTGGCTTACAACTTCACTGCTCTTTGAAAACTTTGATCAACTAAAAAGTCATAATGCAATGAGTGTGATGCAGGAGCATCTAGAGCTAGCCAGCAATGTGATGAAATGGTCACATGTTGTGGCTAAAATAGAGTGAAATTCATTAACTGTTGGTCAAAATTAGATTTACTAAGGAGGTTGGATTCCTCAAATAGTTTGTTATTGTAATAAATAAGAGATTATCTTATTTAAATGTAGAGATAATAGTTGTTAGTCTAGGTGTGCTTGAAAGCAACGAAATAGAAGATTTCTGTTTGATTTTTAATGATAGGAGATTACATTATCTATTGTTAGAGGAATTAGTGGATAAAATATAGTGCAAATTGTAATAAGGAGGAGACTCTTCGTAGAGGTAAGGGAGTGGTGAGCGAAAGCTCAAATTTGCAGAGAGTGAGTGTGGGGTTTTTGTGTGGAGCGAAAGCTCAGAAGTTATTGTGTGTGAACTGTGTTTTATTTGACACAGGATTTTTCCTAATGTAATTGAGGCAATGCGAGACTCTGTTTTTCTATTTGTTATGAATAAAAAATAAGTATTGTGTCTCTTTGTATAGTGCGCCGTGGAGTTTGAATACTAGTCTTCTGTTTGAAATCGCTTGAATTGATGATGGTCTGTGTATTTTATATCATATTGTAGAAATTCCCAGAAACAAGAAGCTTCAAATAATTCAAGGCATGGAACAGTCAGCGCATATGGATAGGTTACGATTAGTTAACTTCACATGTTCCGATTATGTATCTGGAAGCCAAACTAGGAGTACTCCTGGTATTTGTTGACCGCTGTGAAATATGGGGATTAGGAACAATTTGAAACATGTTTCGTATTCAGTAACCTTGAAATCTTTCGTTGGGTTTTCAGAACGTCTCCCATTTCTGTGAAGGGCTAAACAATTCTTTGAAATTCCTGTGTTTAAAGCGATCCTAGCATCATTGAGTCCGCAAGCAAGAAGAAATCTGTTAACATAAAGAATGGGTGCAAGAAAATCATTTAGTGGAACCTTCGAGCGGATTTAAATTATATCCAGTTGATTGGTATGATATCTCGGTTCCGATAATCCATCGGATCGGATTGATTGTGTTTAAAAATCGCATTATATGACAATGGAATGGATGCGGAAGGTTAGTCCTCGAGTTGGAGCTGGAAGATTTAAATGCGTTGGCAAAGTTCAGGATGCTGCCAATTGTCAATCGTGACATCAATACAGCAATTTCGATCGCAGTAGAGATCACATCAGGCTCATGGTAACGGATGAGTGTGGTAATGTTCAATAGTTTGGCGACTAACAAACTCCAGCAATTTCGCATTGGCGCGTAGGAAATGCTAAATTCTAGTGGCACATCAACTTCATCGGTTGCAAATTGATCGAACAACCAGATTTGGGTGACAACCCATAGTGTTGCGTTTTAAAAATAGCCATTGGAAAATCGCTAATTGAGACCACATCGGTGCAGATCGAAAGAGCGCAGAGAGAAGTTTGGTTGAAAGATAGTAATTCGTTTGTTTACTGGAGTCAATTTCCAGTTTGAAGCAGCAATTTGTGAAGATTTGAGCTTCGCTGGAGTTTTAAGGTGTTGAAAATTTCAGATAGTAAAAACTTTATCAGATCATTTGAAGTTGCTGTATTCTATGTAGAAAAAGGTTATAAGGAGCGCTGTTTCCAAATGAGTGTTAATTCCAGTTCTGTTTGTTATAACGGAATACATCAAATCATCTAATTGCAGGGAAGATATAAGAGTGTTGAGTGAAGAAAATAAAAGTTTTGAGTTGCAGCGCTCAACGCAGAGTTGTATGTTAAAAGCGTGGTAATTTGCCAGGTACTGAAGATTCGATTTGGGAATTTACTGAGTTGAATAATTATATGCACAGTTTGATGAAGATTCTGGGTTTTGATTGCTAGTTCTGTGTCATTTTTGGTATCAGAGCTTGGCTCTGTTGAAATTGAATAAGTTTGTTTTTCTGAATGAAGTTTAGTAACAGATTACAGCAGTGAGAAAATCCATTCAAAACACAGGTGACAACATCAGAAAGAGTGAAGACTGCAGCAATATAAATCAAGAGAAGCTGTGAAAGAAGAACCAGATGCGTTCTTAAAAGCAGAAGTGGCAGTGAACCTGTAGAATCCAATAAGAGATTGGACAAAGAGGACAATTGAAGTGTCTTCGAAAGAGAGAGTGAGATATTGCAGAAGCCTAGAGGGAGAAAAGGTGTTGCTTAGGAGAAGATTCCAGATAGGGGATCGTGCTTACCAAAAGGCTGAGTGAGGAGAGCTTAGTGAGGTAATATTGCAGTAAGGAGGAGAGGCTTGTTGCAGAGGTGTGAGGAGCTCATGGAAAGAGAGGAGCAGAAAATGACTACAGATAGTCATAGCAGAAGTTCACAAAGAAGCCACAACAGAAAGGAAGATGCCAAAGCAAATGGCATGAAGATGAGTCAAGAAGAGTTTGACCGAGAGAAAGCTGAGATAGATTTCCAGATTGGAATATTGATGAAGATGTTGCAGAAAAGTGTTTGGACCATGAGGAAAAGAGTAAAGTGGCCAAGGCTACGAGAAAGGAGAAATCATCAAGTGAAGTCAGAGATAGTAGAAGAATTAAGAAAGATTGAGCAGATATTGAGTGCTCAAGAGGAATCAGAGAAACTCAGAGAAGCAGAGGTAGAATTGGAAGTTTCCATTTGCAGACCAGAACAAGGTGAAATGTTAGGGGAAGAGGATAATGAGAGGTCAGCTGTAGATCTCATGGACTGTTGGCAGAGTTCAGAACATTTGAAGATATGTTGACAAAGGAAGCAGATGAGGCAATGAAGCCTTGTGATTTTGATTCTTACAGTTTGTGTATGTTTGCAGGATATGCAGAGGATGATGGACAGTCGATTGAAATTATCACAACCAAGAATGAAGCTCTTGAGGTAAAGTATGATGAAGAATCCTTTTTAGAGGAAGAAGGCGTTGATCATTTGCAACAGAAGGAGTTCATAGATGAAATCCTGTTTGGTGTGAAACAGTCAGATGAGATTGATATAGACCAGCAGTTTGAAGACAATTCCATAGTGGGACTACAAAAAGGTAAACCAATGAATTTGTTTAATGGAATTGATGAAAGATGTTTGCAATATGATAATGTGGGAAACAGGTCAACTCAGGGAGATTACCAAGAAAAGAATGAAGCTGAGAATGGAAATTGTGATGAACTGCTAGAGAGATTTCACAAGGAGATAGAATTCTTGGAAAGATTACTCAAGGAACCCAAAGGAGAAACGAAGCTTACAAAACCTAATGGAGGAAAAGGTGTAGAAGACAACATTAATAAATATGATGCTGAAATCAGAGAAATTGAGCAGCGATTATATGAAGGAGAGATGAAAGATCAGGAGCAACAAGGAAGTTATGTCCTCAGAAGCATGAAGGAGACAAAAATATTCACTCAGCAAGATGAATGTGGAAGTAACCAGAAATTTGGAAAGAATGATCAGCTACATGAGAATGAATTTAAGGAAGGCATTAAATTGCAGAAGTATAGAAGCTAGCAGCAGAATGAAGAACCAGAAATTGATCTGGCAGTACAAAGAAAGATAATTGAAGACCGAAGATATAGATGGAGACTGAAGAAAAGGGTGAAGTGGAAGCTATTGCAACGGAGGTTGAATGGCAAACTGATGAACAAATTCAGGAAACTTGAACAAATTCATATTGATATGAAGTCACAGCAAGAAGGATCCACTGAAATCCAAGAGATTTATGATGGAGGATTGGTGCTTGAAGCATCAAAAGAAAATGGAAGGTATTGTATTTTGAAAACTGAAGGTTGTTGTGTGTTTGCAGGTCACATTGACTTGAGGAAAGACAAACAGTTATTGAAGACTGTTGTATTAACAGATGAAGAGATGACTACTCATAGTCATATGCAGAATAAGGAGGATGACAAAACAAATATTGCAGATTGTGCAGAACTTTTGAGAGAACTTCCAAATGAGATGGCAGATTTGTATAAGTCGAATCTTTTGATGAGGAAGCCAGGTAAAGCATTTGTGTTTATTGAGTTGATTAATTTTGATGAAGATTTATATGCAGGAAAAGGGCAATGTAAAGTCAATCTGAACCAAGAAGAACAGATCAGATTAATGGAAGGTATGCTGGAATTTGAAGCAAGGAATGATAAAGTCATGAATGAGAAACCAGAAGAAAAACCTGGGAAAAGGCATTTGTACATTTCAGAAATGTATATGGAAGATTTTTGGCACAAAGATTATGATGTTCAAATTCAAGAACACAATCAGTTGTAGCAGAAAAGTATTCAGCACACGAGAAGTGAAATGGACAATGAATTGGATGAGTTGTGGAAACTCATACTACAACATTCCAGTAAAACAAATGCAAGACAAAAGAAGAAAGGAAGATTGGCTGGAAGAAATGGTACAGGTGAAGGGAATGGAAAATTTCAAATTAGAGTGAGCAAAGCAGCAGCGAAATATGTAAAAAGGACAGCAGCAGATAGTGAGGCATTACAACATAAAGGATGGATACTTGAGGGAGAAACAACAACAACAGTAACCAAGGGAAAACTATCAAACCAAGTATGGGATCCAGGAGGACACAAAATAGAATTGCATGATCAGGAGATCATGGTTAATTTAAACTTCGGGAGTCTGATGTAGGAGCATCTAGACCCAGCCAGCAATGTGATGAAATGGTCACATGTTGTGGCTAAAATAGAGTGAAATTCATTAACTATCGGTCAAAATTAGATTTACTGAGGAGGTTGGATTCCTCAAATAGTTTGTTATTGTAATAAATAAGAGATTATCTTATTTAAATGTAGAGATAATAGTTGTTAGTCTAGGTGTGCTTGAAAGCAACGAAATAGAAGATTTCTGTTTGATTTTTAATGATAGGAGATTACATTATCTATTGTTAGAGGAATTAGTGGATAAAATATAGTGAAAATTGTAATAAGGAGGAGACTCTTCGTAGAGGTAAGGGAGTGGTGAGCGAAAGCTCAAATTTGCAGAGAGTGAGTGTGGGGTTTTTGTGTGGAGCGAAAGCTCAGAAGTTATTGTGTGTGAACTGTGTTTTATTTGACACAGGATTTTTCCTAATGTAATTGAGGCAATGCGAGACTCTGTTTTTCTGTTTGTTATGAATAAAAAATAAGTATTGTGTCTCTTTGTATAGTGCGCCGTGGAGTTCGAATACTAGTCTTCTGTTTGAAATCGCTTGAATTGATGATGGTCTGTGTATTTTATATCATATTGTAGAAATTCCCAGAAACAAGAAGCTTCAAATAATTCAAGGCATGGAACAGTCAGCGCATATGGATAGGTTCCGATTAGTTAACTTCACATGTTCCGATTATGTATCTAGAAGCCAAACTGGGAGTACTCCTGGTATTTGTTGACTGCTGTGAAATATGGGGATTAGGAACAATTTGAAACATGTTTCGTATTCAGTAACCTTGAAATCTTTCGTTGGATTTTCAGAACATCTCCCATTTCTGTGAAGGGCTAAACAATTCTTTGAAATTCCTGTGTTTACAGCGATCCTAGCATCATTGAGTCCGCAAGCAAGAAGAAATCTGTTAACATAAAGAATGGGTGCAAGAAAATCATTTAGTGGAACCTTCGAGCGGATTTAAATTATATCCAGTTGATTGGTATGATATCTCAGTTCCGATAATCCATCGGATCGGATTGATTGTGTTTAAAAACAGCATTATATGACAATGGAATGGATGCGGAAGGTTAGTCCTCGAGTTGGAGTTGGAAGATTTAAATGTGTTGGCAAAGTTCAGGATGCTGCCAATTGTCAATCGTGACATCAATACAGCAATTTCGATCGCAGTAGAGATCACATTAGGCTCATGGTAACGGATGAGTGTGGTAATGTTCAATAGTTTGGCGACTAACAAACTCCAGCAATTTCGCATTGGCGCGTAGGAAATGCTAAATTCTAGTGGCACATCAACTTCATTGGTTGCAAATTGATTGAACAACCAGATTTGGGGGACAACCCATAATGTTGCGTTTTAAAAATAGCCATTGGAAAACCGCTAATTAAGACCACATCGGCGCAGATCGAAAGAGCGCAGAGAGAAGTTTGGTTGAAAGATAGTAATTCGTTTGTTTACTGGAGTCAATTTCCAGTTTGAAGCAGCAATTTGTGAAGATTTGAGCTTCGCTGGAGTTTTAAGGTGTTGAAAATTTCAGATAGTAAAAGCTTTATCAAATCATTTAAAGTTGTTGTATTCTATGTAGAAAAAGGTTATAAGGAGCGTTGTTTCCAAATGAGTGTTAATTCCAGTTCTGTTTGTTATAACGGAATACATCAAATCATCTAATTGCAGGGAAGATATAAGAGTGTTGAGTGAAGAAAAGAAAAGTGTTGAGTTGCAGCGCTCAACGCAGAGTTGTATGTTAAAAGCGTGGTAATTTGCCAGGTACTGAAGATTGGATTTGGGGATTTACTGAGTTGAATAATTATATGCACAGTTTTGATGAATATTCTGGGTTTTGATTGCTAGTTCTGCGTCAAAGTGATAACATTGGCTCCAACTGGGGATAGTTCCTTGCTGGCAAGGTGCTTAGAAACTGCAGACCAATCAATTTGCTTCCATTAGGCATGGAATCATTTTAAAACAAACTATAATTATGTGAAAATGGATTTTTTAACATAAATTGAAAATTAAATATAACAATCACAATACACATGCCGATATTTACAATGGGTGTGAGATAGGTACCTCTAGTTTTGGATATAAACTATGAGGAACTAACCATTTACCGAAAGTTCCAAAGATTCACCATCTAAATTCTCAAGCATGTATGTGTTATTTCCTCTTTCTTCTACAATATTGAAAGGGTTGAACCATAGTGGGTCGAATTCCCCATGTTTGCCTTTTTCTTCCCATCGGATGTCCCAACAGAGAACTAAATCTCCTAATTGAAGCGGTTGATCCTCAACCTTCTTGTCAAACATGGATTTCATCTTTTGTTGATAATTTGACAATTTGGCCCCCACCTATTCTCTATTCTCCTGAAGCTTGACCAACTAATTTATCCTTCACATTAAGGCACTTGGCTCTTCCTATGCTTCTTGCAGTAACCTTGCCACCGACATTGCTAATTGGATCGGAAAGACGGCAACCTTACCACACACTAGCTCAAAAGGTGATTTCCCCATGGATGATTTAGGTGTTACCCAATTGGCCGATAGGGAAAAATTCAATTGGGAGTCCTAGTTTCTATGATTTTCGGTGATGGTCTTTTTCAGCACCCTTACGATAGTTTTGTTGGGGGACTCAGCCAAGCTATTACCTCGAGAATAATATGTAGTGGAGTGCCTGATGATGATATTGAACTTATGGTAGAAGCTGGTGAACTTGGCAGATTTGAAGACCTGAGCATTATCAATGATAAATTTTAAAGGAAAACCAAAGCAAGATAGTATGTTCTCCTCCATGAATTTGACCACCACTAAGTCTATAGAATTTCTAGTTGGGATGGCCTCTACCCACTTGGTGATATAATACTTGGTCGTTAATATCCACTTGTGTTGGCCACTAGATAGTGGGTTTATTTCTCCTATGAAATATAGTCCCCACTCTCTGAAATATTCTTCCATATGTACTGGAATCATGGGGGGAGGAGAAATATTTTGCCTCTCAGCAACCACTTGACACTTCTGACATGACATTACCTGGGAATGAACATTCTCAAATAGTGTGGACCAGTAGAATCCTGTCTTGAGGATTTTATGTGTTGTGGTCTTCCAACTATAGTGTCCTCCACAAAATCCTTCGTGAAAGTCCTCAATCACCTTATGGGTTTCACCCTCCGCCCAACATAACAACAATACCCCAACCGAGTCCTTCCAGTAAAGCAGGCCATTGGATATCATATATTTTTGTGCTTGCAATCTTAGAGCTCGGTATTTGGATTTATCTAACCCCAACGGGCACCTCAGGAATAAGAGATAATGAATGATGTTCTTATACCAGGGAGATCCCTCATATTTGGCATAGATTTTATGCTCATAGGTTTTAATCCCGCTCTGATGATCCTCGGGTCTGCCTTCCTCTGTGATCAGGTTTATCCCTAGAGCTTGGAAATTGGATTCATATAAAACCTTGATCAACCCTTAGCCTTTAATGAACATGGTAGGCTTCATTTCTAGCTCATATTCTTGTATTTTTTCTATCCACCTACCCCTCTTTCCTTCACTATCTTCGTGCACCAGGATGTCCTTGACTATTGTCATTGGGACAAACGCTGTGATTTCTGATTGCAGCACATACATATGAAATGCCTTCAGAGCCTTGACTAGTGCATAGGCTTGTTTCTCCAATATATTATATTTCATCTTAGCATCCCTCAGGACTTGGCTGAAGAAGCCAATGGGTTGTTCATAACCCTCTTTATTTTTTTGTAGAAGCATTGCAACAATAGTATGTGGAGAGGCGAAATAAAAGATGAAGAAAGGCACTGAATAGTCAGGGTTAACTAGTATTGGGGCCTCAGCGAAAGCTTCTTTAATTCTGATGAAAGAATCTCTGGGGACAAAGCTCCACCTGATTTCATTTTACTTCTTGAGCATGTTTGTAATACCCATGACAATTTCTGCGTAGTTGGGTATGAACCTCAAGAAATTTATTCACCCTAGAAAGGCTTGAACCTATTTCTTATTCCTAGCCAAGGGAATATGGCTGATGGATTTGACTCATTTAGGATAGATATTTACTCCTTCTTGCACTACTATGTGTCCAAGTAGCTTCCCCTCGCTCAGGGAAAACTGATATTTCTTAGGATTCAGAGAGAGACCGTACCTCCTACATTTTTCAAAGGTGAGCATTAAGTGGAGGATGTGCTCTTCATAAGTTTTGGAAAATACTATGATGTCATCCAAGTAGATCACCGTGAATTTGTATTTCTCCCCTAAGAAAGTTATGTCCATGGCTCTCTAAAACGTGGCTCCTGCATTAATAAGGTTGAAGGGCATACAAGCGCACATGAATGTTCCCCACGGGGTGTTGAAAGCAGTCTTCTTTTGATCTTTAAGGTGGAATGCCACTTGGTTGTAGCCAAAGAATCCATCCATCATGGACATTCTGGCTGAGTCAACCACCTTCTGCAATATATAATCCATCTTCGATAGTGGGTAGTTGTATTTCAGCGATGCCCTGTTTAGCTTTCGGAAATCAAAACACAACCTTATTTCTCCTCTCTTTTTCTGGACAGGGCTAGGTTGGGCACCCATTTAGAGTACCTTAAATGCACTATGATATTTTCTTGTAGCAGCATTCTCACCTCTTTTTCAATGGAGGGGAGTAAGAGTGGATTTATCTGCCCGAGTTTCTGTTTTCATGGCTTTATTCCACTCTTCAAAGGAATCTTATGCTGAATTATTTTAGTATCAAATACTTTCAAATCATCATAAGACCACGCAAATACATCCTTATAAATTTTGAATAGATTTAAATAACTTTGTCTGTATTGAAAAGGGATTCCTTTTGATAGCTTGATCATCTGGGGTTCCTCCTTTGATCCGATGTTTCAGTCTTCTATTTGATCATTTATCTCTAGGACCATTAGTTTAGAGAGTATTTCATCCTTATTAAAAATCATTTCCTGTGGGACTATTCTGCGAGGGATGGTATTCCATTTCCACTGCAAACTTTTGTGCCCAACCACTATGTCTTTCCATGCAATGGATTCTTGATTTGTTTCTTCTTCTTCTTTATCGATGGTGGATTGGATGAACCCCCCAACAACTTCTATGAATATTTTTACCTACTTGTCATCCTCGAATACGTGCTAGTGCTTGACATTATCAGGTATTGAAGGTCTGTATCTGACTTCTACCTCATAACCGAGAAGCGGATTTTGAGGGGAACTGAAATTTCTTGCAACTACAGCAAGGGAGTCAACCATTTTGTTTCCTTCCCTAGGTAGAAATTGGATATTAAAGGCTAGGAAGAAATTATCAATTAGATCCCACACTTCATTCTAGTACGTCCTTAGTCTAGGGTGTTTGGTATGGCATTGATTTCTGATATTCCTTACGACCAGCTCAGAGTCTCTATAGACCATTAGGCATTCAAAATTCATATTTTTTTCCATTTTTAACCAAGGAGCAATGCTTCGTACTCTACCACATTGTTGGTCACCTCAAATTCCAGCTTGAAAGAGAGGGGTATTAGGCTGCCCTAGGAGATACCAACAATATTCCAGCTCTGTTTCCCTCTTTTGATTTTGCCTCGTCTAAGTATAACTTCCATACTTCATTTTCATTTGTGAGATGATGCTCTAACTGTCTCATTAGGTGCACTAATGTTTCCTCTAATAAGGTCTCATCTTCTTCTAGGAATAGGCAGGAGAGGTCACTTTCTTTCCCATGCACTGGGGCATTTTCTGAGCCTTTAAGTAGGGTCACAGTTTTTACAAACCTAGATTCTCTGTACAACCTCCATTGCTCACCTCTAAAAGTGGGAATTGTGTTAAAAGTCAGATCTAGCTTGATAGAGCCCCCCACCTTGGAACCCCAAGATCTAGATAAGAGCATGCCAAAACGAGGAGGAATATCGACCACCACTATGTCCATTACCACACTCTGCACTGGGATCTGAGCCAGGTTTACCCCTAGATCCTTTATCATCCCTAAGCACTTGAAACTCTTAGAGTCAAAAGAGTACAAGTCCTTGTATGGTCTGGTGATCTCCAAGTCTAGCTGTTCCATCACTGTTAATGGCACGAGGTTGTGTGAGGCTCTGGAATCCAACATGAAATTTTGCAGTAAGAGGTCGTGGGTTACTAGGGCCACATAGAAGGGTGTAGTAGAAGGATCCAACTCTTGCACATGCGTCCCTAAAACAACCATTGGCATATCCTCTTAGAGGTTAAAACTATCATGAGTTGCTGCTGAGGTTGGTGGATGCATGTTTGAGAGACTTCAGATTTATTATTAGTCTGCTTTAGAAGCTCAGTTAGAGTAACAATAATTTTTACATTTTCAAGTTCCCTCTGGAGATTGAATGTGGGTTAGACTTTTTCTGTACCTCCTAGATCTGTTACTTCTTCCTTCCCACTAATAGTTTTCAGTAGAACAGGTGCCTCCTTTTCTATGTTTCCCTCAGAATAATTGCTTTCCTTATTTGTAGAGAATTTTATCTTGGAAGGGTCAGGATTTATTTTACCTTTCCCTTTGTCTGGTACTAGAGGAATAACTTGCAGAGCATTTCCCTCCTCTTTCTCTGATTCTCTTGACCTCTTCTTTGAAGATCTTAGATTATACTTATGTTGTGGCTATGATTGCATGAAATCTGCAAACGTTTTGCAATAATAATCTATATCTTCATCGTTTGTTACTACTTCTCTATCGTGACTAGCTTCCTGGTGAGCGATATTCTCATGTTCTTCTTCAGAAAAAGAAGAAAAAAATTTCCCTGCATCTCTTGTGTATCTGATGATTTCGCATTGGGATCCTCTTCTAAATATAGAGGATGAGGGATCTGATTGAGTTGTTCTTTCCCTTCCCTTGGAAGTATTTGCAATGGAGGTCTTCTATATTGTGGGTTATAACCCCATTTGTTGACTTGAGTATTCTGCTTGGAGAGATTCTTGTTCTCAAGTTCAAGCTTTCCAACCTTATGTGTTAAACTCCTGATGAGTTTGTCCAGCTCATCCCACTTTGGGTCTGGTGATTCTCTATCTTGACCAGAGGATAATGCCTCTTCTTTCCCTATTTTATTCTCAGTAGGTTCTTGCTTTCCTGTTAAGGATAAATTTTCTTCCACCTCAAGTGCATCGATTTGGAGTTGATCTAGAGCGAGAGATTTCCTTTCCCTTAGAGTAAAGCAAAAGTCATATTCAAAGTCTCCCGGAAAAGCTATTCGAGCAACAGCTGGAGGAGGCTTTATCTCAGTTGGAAAGTTATTATACTTCTTATTGAACCTTCTTATAAATTTTGAGATATCCTCTTTTGGCTTCTTCTTTATGGCATTAAACTCTGTGAGGAGGTACTCATGGTTTCTCTTTTCACCCCATTTCTGTGTGAAAGATTTTTCAATTTCCTCCCAGGTAGTGATGGAGGCATTGGGTAGGGATTTGAACCAATTTCTACCTTCTCCATCGAGGGATTGTACAAAAATTCTCATGACCACATCCAACTTTTCCACGTTTAGGTTCTCAGCAAAGGCACTGAAGGTTTCAATGTGTCTTTGTGTCATGTTATCATCATCCCCATTGAACCTAGGCAGATGATTTAGGTAGTCCTAGGGAATTTCAATTAGAGGCTGTGGTAAATTAAGAGGTGCATATTTATTTAGCAAGAAACCTGGAAGAGCCATCTGATTTAATGGAGGGCGATTGAGACTTCCCTGAGGAGCTTGGCCCAAAAACATAGTGGTAGGACTGGCTAGACTGAATGCAGGGTATGTCAGGGTCTTAGGAACAAATCCTAAGTAGTGAGTAACAACGGACTGAGAGATGGATGAGGAAGCTTCAAAGGCTAGTGAGATGGTAGGACATGCATGGGGAGTTTTCTCTTTCCAGACTTTCCTAAAAATTAATCTTTCTGGGTTAGACACAAATGGAGATTTCTGATAAGATGTATTTGAGCGAGTGTGAGGCCTTTTAAAAGCCAGGATGATAAATAATAATGGGGGTTTGCGGATTCACCAAGGTGATTATGAATGAAATTAGAACCTCTTTGTTCACCTACACAAAGATTTCTCAACTTGTCGTATCCCAAGGGAAAAATCCTTCAATATGTTCCCCAACAACGGTGCCACAAGATGTTGTACCTCCCAGAGACAACCTCAATTTTCTTACAAGACTAGTGCTTGGGCACATCTAAATGTGGAGTGCCTCAAATAATTCTCAATAAAGGGAGACCTCACTTATATTTTATATGTATAGATAATGGGTTGGTTCACTCACCTAAAGGAGTAAAACATGAATTTCTGGTAATTCTTCACACATACAAATCTCAGAAATGTGCATAAAATAGTGGAGGCCAAGTAGTTCAAGGAATTACAGTTTAATAAGATTTTGTAGAGCAATAATAGAGGATGATGAGAAGGAGAAACTCATCATATGGAGCTTAAAACATCAAGAATTTTATTCTTAACACATAGAGCTTGCAACTTTAATAATTCCTACACTTATTTGAGTTACCAGCAGATATAATGGATTAAGGAGGGACTGAATGCTATGATTCATGTAACATAGATTTAAAGATATAATTTCAATAACCCATACAAGCACATGCATTAACAATTTCAATACAAATGAATATGTGATATAGTTATAGGCACTTGAATTAACATACTGATAAAAATGAATCTGTGAGGAAGCTTGAAATAATTCTAGCAGCTATGATTACGTGAATTCAGAGAAGAAACATGAACATAAAATGGGTTTTAATAGAGGGATAACATACTGAAATACTTGAAGGGGAAATCACCACCATTTCCTTGATATTATGAAAAATTTGTATTACAAAGCCATACAGTTTGAAAATAACATGTAGTGTTTTCTTTAGAATTTCTGAACCTTTGTTAAGTCTCGCTTCCTCCTATTTATCAGGAGAGGAGGAGCGTTGAACATTCATTACGTCAAAAATATCTTCATCTGAGTCGCAACTGTCAGATTGACTAGCTGTCTCGTCTGGGGATGGATCTGTGGCCCAAAAATAATACAGAATTAATGGCCTCATTGAAAGGAGGAAAATTGCAGGACATCAAATAAGTAAACAGTCAGAAAGAAGCATTAGTCTCGGTGCCCGTTACACAACATTTTTTCACTGTCCCTCTACTCCCCATTCCTCAATCATGAAGGACCTTTATAGTGACCCTCATGTGCTTTCCTATCATGAAGAACAAGTCTTTACATCACCCTTCATCTGCAAAACATTTCCCTCTTACATCATTTCCAAAGAATACTCCTTCAAACTTAGTTTTCACGGTCGACGCTATCCCTCAATTTCTTCCCCGCACTGATTTGCAAAGTTTAACAGTGAGTCTAGTGCTGATCAGTTTTGGTATCCATCCATTACCCATGGTACTACTCTTTTGGAATTTTTTTAAAAATGGAGTCAAAGCTTCCAGGTCTAGAAGCTTCGTGAATGGAAGTCTAGTAAATGGTTAGTCGAGATAGATCCGAGAAAGACTATTTGGGCTCCTTTCCCATACTAAAATGTAACAAACCAAAAGAGATAAGATCTCTCCCATCATAAGAGGATCCATGTCCCCTCTCTCAAGCTATATAAACTTCTCCTTTTCCAACCTCAGCTAGCTAATGAAAGGGTTGGAATAATCTGCAAAATCTTGATAGCCAAAACAACTCTTGATAGCCTTAGCCTTCTAGTTTGTACTTGTAAAGGGAGAATAAGTTTGTAGTTTGTTTGGTTTGGAGTAAAGAGGAAGAAGCCTTGAACTTCCATTGTTTGAGATGAATCTTGAGATGTTTACAGTGGTGTTGGAACCTGGATACGTTGAAGGAAACATGCAACGCCAAGGCGAAGGTTCTACTTTCCTTTTTGTCATAATAATACAACTGATATTTTGTTTCCTATATAAATTGTATTTGGTATTTGGTAGTTTACGACTCCTTATCCTCTTAAGTAGGTTGAATCTATTGTATGCTATCATGTGTGCTTTGGTTTCTTGTCTCTTTGCTACAGGTGCTTGATTGACATTAAGGAGATGACTGCTGGAGTGAAGAGACAAAGACTTCATCAAACAAGGATAAGCGATACAAGAGGTAGGATCTTATCCATTCTAAATATAAGAGAAATTATGTCAGATTGTCTTGTTTGTGGCTAGACCCTCTCCCCTGGGCTAGAGGGATTGTCTCTATCTGTAGAGAGAACCTTTCTACTCCACAAATTTGCGACTCCGCTGGGGACCCATCTCTCTCTTTGGATTGTTTTTCGTTTCATGAATTGTGACGAATTTTCTCGTATCACTCTTTCTATTTTGCAATATGTAATTTAAGTTATCTACTCCTTTGATTCTTGAATTTAGAGTGATAGGTTTGGTTTTGGTTTGTGGAAATTTTTTGGTTTTCTTTGAATCCCTCGATTAGTGGTGTTAATTTGCTAACAATAGCACCGACCAGCGCGAGTTCCTCTTAAACAGTGGTGCCACAACCCTTTTGGCACTTGTTTCTAGTTAGACAGTCACGCTGATTCTTGTAGGTTAAAATCAAGGTTTATCTTAAATCATTTCCAGTGTGCCTTGTCCTCATAGATTTTGTTTCTTGGCTTGTTCGCCTTTATTCTCCCTAGCTAGAATACTTTGTTAGCTTGATTTGTTTGCTTGATTGGTTTGAGATTGCATTACTTGATTTTTTGAGTTTTTGGATGGTTTGCATTCCTAAGGCATCTAGGTCATTGCACATTCATTTTCTTATATGCTCATTAAATCAAGATGGTGATTTGCTGCTTCATGCATTTCACGTTTTAGTCCTTGCATCTATATTGCTCTGTTTTCAATTGAACATGTGAAAAAGTTTCATTTGCTCCTCTCTTGTTGAATGCCTCTTTTATGAGCATAGATTACATGCTTAGTTTGTTTCAATTGAATATTTTCATATTTGGTTTGAAAGGAGTTCCTTTTATCATGATTTGCATATGATTGATGTATGGTTGTTTGAGAATTTTCATTGAAATGTTTATGTGAAAGATTCATTTTAGAATTCCATTGAAGAAACTACATCATTCTAGTTTGTTTAATTGATATGTTGCATTAAGTAGCATCATTGAAAGCTAGAATTACATCATAATGAGCATTTGAAATAAAATGAATTTCTTTTACTGTTAAAAGGACTAGTTGAAGTGCCTCTGATAGGAAAAGTAGGGAGTGGAAAGGATTTTCATTGTTTTGTTTTGAAAAGTGAAGTAATGAAGAGTCATCTTATTTTCAGTTGCTTGTTTGTTGCATTGATTATTTTCTCCTCTCTCAATTAGTGTAAGAATTCATCGAATTGAAAGGGTTTTGTCTCATATAGCTGCACATAAGAGTTTTTCAGGTGACATCGATAGGGCCTAAAAACTGAGACTTAATTTCAAGATAAACCTTTAAAATATATTCAATTAACCTAAGGTGCATTTGAAACTAAATGCTCACATTTAGAGGTCTAGGCTAGAGACGTGTTCTGACATCTTTAAACCTAGCAGCTTTCGTTCACTTCGGCATTAGATAGAGCTAGTATGGACTTGTGCTCCCCGTACCATTGCACATATAAAGAGAGACCCCACTAGTTTTTAATCCTTTATCCATAGGAAGCTGCATCTAATGCTTTGTAAATGTGATACATCGAACACAACATTTTGGGATATTGCCTGCTCGTAGTTTTCGGTTCGCTGGGAGGTATTTTGTAGTTCACGGTTACCTGGTAATCCCTTTTGCCTAGATTATCCTAAGTAATCATTTTGATCTTTTTGACTCTTTAAATTTAAAAGATCATCGAGCACTTGTCCTTTCGAGCTCGTCTAAACCGAAAGTGACTAGTCATCTTTGCCTTGTTCTCGGCTCTTAAAACACAAAAAGGCATCAGTTTGTTTCAGTGTCCTGAATGTTTTTTTGCCCACGATCACATTACATTCCTGATAGTTGTATTATGGACCACATTGTGAGTATATCCTTAATATATTTTAAAGAAGCCTTGAAATTAATATCTCTTCTCTTTTGTTTGAGACAAAGTCATCGTGGCTGAACCATTAGGTTTTCCTCGTTCCTCTTCCTCTCCTCCATCTAGAAGGTCATTCGGAGAAACTTTGCCTGAACTTCTGTAGTCGTTTGAGGATCAAAGTGTTGAAATTGGGATTGTTCTGAGTATTCAACCTTTTTCTTCTTGTCCGCCTCCATAAGATACTGGGTCACTTTGTGAATCTGGCCCTTGAATCCACTAATAATTGTATCCAGACTCCCGAGAGTCTGCAGACTCTTGAAATTCCGTAAAGACTGGTTGCTTATCTATCAAACCCTTTTGTGATATCTCCTCAGCATCCTTATAGTCTGTACAATCAGTCTGGTGTTCCTTTGGAGTTTTCCCCTTGTTCATCTTTGGCTTGTCACTGGTTGTTTTCTATGGAGTCAAAAGGCAAAACCCCAGTCTCCTCTCTGAGTCAGTAGGAAGTTTCTTCTACTCATACTCCTCACATGGGTGATGAGTAGTGTGGTGTAGGAACATCCTCTTTGTGGACAAAGATGATCCCTCTAGCCCAAGAGAGTGGGTCTAGTCACAAACAAGACAATATAATGTAAATTTCCTTATATTACAATTGAGTAATAGGGCCTACCTCTTATAACACTAATTTGATTGATGGTGATCTTGCTTCCTTGCTCCAACTTCCTTTCATTCCTTTCGTTCAAGTACTTGAAACAAACATGCAAGAAACAACAACAAACGTGATAGCATAAAATCTAATCAAATCTACTTAAAATGTCAAGGAGTTCTAAGCTATCAAATGTAATATTACACCCGATATAGCAATTAAAACATTAGTTGTATTAAAATAAACTTCAATGATAAATACAACCGAAGCCTTGACGTTGGAGATCTTCTTTGTGGTATCCAAGTCTGCTACGTTCCTTTTCAACACTCTTTTCCTCTGCTAGCTTGACATGAAATGGATTCCATGCTCTAACTCTCTTTCCTCATACTTTAGCTACCAAAGAATAGTCTTTTGTCATCTAAGACTAATCTTCTTCTATCAAAAGCTAAAGATTTCATAATTTTGCAGCTTCACTATGTGTTGTATTGTTTGTGTATAACCAGAAAGGGTAAGAGGAAGTGGTTTATATAGGGAGAGGAGGATAAGAATGAGATCCACTCAAGGGGTAAGAAGGTCTTATCTCCATGGTAATGTGGTGCAGGTAAATTCTAAGTGTGGACACAAAAAATTCCTCTAGCCCAAGAGAGTGGGTCTAGCCACAAACAAACAATCTATGGAAGATCTCCTTAGGCTAGAATCAAATAAGAGGGCCTACCTCTTAGTACACTATTCTTCTTGGTGACGATATTTCTTCCTCGCTCCAGCTATCTTCCGTTTCTTTCCTCTGAACACCTGAAACAAGTCAACAACAACAAACAACAAATGTGATAACATACAAATTGCATTCAGCCTACTTAACAGGTCAAGAAACATTAAGCCATAAATATGTGATATGACATTTCATGTAGGAAATCAATCGATAGTTGCATCTATATTAGTTCAAGAAGAGATTAAAACCGATGTATTGATGTTGTTGTTCTCCTCCGACATATCGGGGTTCCCACACACTTCTTCTAGTATCTCATGGATAGCCCCAACAAAGGTATTCTCAAGGCTCTTCCCTTTAGTGTTCACACCAAAAAAAACTCACAATTCTCCCTTAAACACAAACTAGAAAGCTATAAACTATGGGTATCTTGTTGACTACTTCGAAATTAAAACTTTAGCCAGAACTTAATTAGGACTACAAGCTAACTTGTGCTTGGGAAAAAGAGAGGTTTATATAGCTTGGATGGAGGGGAGATGGTTCCTCTTCTCATGGGAGAAGGCATTATCTCTTGGATTAGTTCCATCCTAATAGGGGAAAGGAGACCAAATTGACCTCCTCGACTCCATCTGGCCTAACCATTTATCAGACTTCTGTTATGAAGCTTCTAGAGCTGGAAGTATCGGCTCCATATTTAAAAAACTTTCCAAAAGAGGATCGACGCAACTAAGAAAGGGATCAATTGATCTGATTAGAGCTAGGGATTGTTGTAATCCCTACATATCGACACGAGGAGGACATGGGTCATTAGTGCCGGTCTTGTAAACTAGGATAAACATAAGATTTTTGGGAAATGATGCAAAAGGGAATTGTTCTGCTCATGAAGAGGGACACAATGGGAGTTTCTTCATGATAGGAAAGCATGTCAGGTACACTGTAGAGGTCCTCCAGGATCATGGATGGGGAGTACAGGGAAAATGAAAAAATTATGTGTAACATATGCCCCCTAAAGCATGATGGCCGAGCTAGAGTGAGGGGTGAAATGCTTTACAAGTGGAAGCAGGGAACCAAAGTCCGTCATCGGAAAACCTGCTAGCAAGCATAGATACATATACATCACTGAAACTCTGAATAATAATACATGAATCATGTTATGGACGCAACCATTCAAAGAATGATCATGTAAATGGATCCTATGCATGGGCACAACCATCCAGTGGAAAGGATCATAACGAAACCAAGGTATGGTCACAGCCACCTAATAATGAGAAAGATCACACATAACAACTCATGGTATGGTCACAGGGATCCATCTAAAAGAGAAATGCATATCAACATGACCATGTCACATCGCCTCGCAACCTGGACCTGTGTCATCTTAGCATAGGATCTTGCGCTCCAAATGACGCGATCAAAGTACAAATCTTAACATGCGAATGAATGTGTTGAAGTTGAACATGCTAGGAAGTTTCTTGATTACCGATTAATGATGTGAACCATTAACAAGTGTGAGAGAAACCACCAATAATGACAAAGGCTCTCAAGGTACTGGAAACATAGTTCACAGAATGTCAATAAAGGAACTGATGTCGAACACCCGTGAAATCACCCGATCGAAAGCCAATGATGTGAACTTGTCGTCGAGTGCGAATAACTTTCCATTAGGGCATGCAAGCTCTAAGGTACTGGAAGGGAGTCTTTCGACAAGCTTCCTAGATAATGAGATGAAGTCGACAGGAAGTGACCATGTCGAAGGAGGGCCATGATGTATCCCACATCATCGACACGAGACAAAGGGATGAAAATTATCTCATATGATACAAAGGATCAAGAGTAAGCGTAACTATAGAGGGACTAACTATTGAACATATCGACGACATGATTCTGGAGTTTGGAAGCTTTTGGATCCATAGGATCAGCGGTCATGATGACGTGGTAGAGATCAAATGGAAGGAAACAATGAACGACCCAACCCAAGAAGGTCATTGATGAAAGGAGGATATCCCAACCCGAAACGAAACATAAAGTGTCATGTTCAAGAGTGAGATGCTGACACAACTGATAAAATTTCCAATTTTCCCCCACCATTTATGGCAGGTACCCCAATTATTTTTTATAGCAAGCTTGAAGGGGATAACATGTTCTCACATTGTAAATTCATCCATCAGACGAATCCGACCTAGTAAGTTTAATGAGGCCTAGGAAGGAGAAGCTCACATTCGTCATGGCAATGAATCCAATGTCGTTTGATGTTTTAATGAGTCCGAAAAAGGGGTAACTTGGTATCTTTTTCATGTTTAGAGAGTTTGAAAAATACATGGAAAATAAAACTACACATGGTCCCTTTTCATACATTTGTGTCTCTCAAGCCCGAAACACGAGAAAACGATACTTGAGAGAACCACTTGACCATTTCAGTCAAGGAGTACCTTTTTCATAAATAGTGCATCCCAGCCTGAAAAAGGGGTAAATGTATACTGGGCACATGATGTTTCATGGCCTTTAATGAGTTCAAAATGACAAGATCTCAACAATATTTTTGATTTTAAAGAGTCGGAAAAGATCTTGAAAGCAAACCCCCCATTTTATTCTCTTTTATGAGTCAAAAAGGGAAAAATACTCGGTGATATTTTCATTGGAGATTTACGAGTTGAGAAAAGAGTTGAAACATGACTCCAGTACCATCTAAGCATAGTAATTTTTTAGACAAAACCCGTTGCAGGGCTTGTCTAAAATATTGCCCTCATACTAAATGAGCTCATATGCCCCTTTCTGTAATACACGTTTAAGAATGTAGGGCCCATGCCACATGGGTTCGAACTTGCTTGCCCCCACCTTATCATTGCCCTGATCATACAAAAGAACCAAATTTCCCTTAGAAAAGGCTCGAGGAGAGACAGACTGATCAAAGTGGGATTTGACCCACTTTTTATGTGCTTTGATCACCAGAGCAGCAAGATGATGAGTCTCATCGAGTCGTTCTAGGTACAAGAGATGCTCTTCCAGGGGTGAGGTCTCAGGGAGAAGTTCGATAGCTAGCTTGAGGGATAGAATTTCACACTGAATCAGTAAATTTGCTTCGAGACCGTAGACTAGATGGAATGGTGTGAATCTAGTTGCATCCTTGGTCGAGGTTTGGTAAGCCCACAGAGCTAAGAAGAGCATGAGATGCCAATTTTATTTGTGCAACCCAATGGTACGCTGAAGCATCATCACCAAGACGTTGTTCATAGCTTCAACTTGGCCATTCGCTTGAGGGTAGTATGGGGTTGAGCCATCGTGGCGCAAGCCAAACATAGAGGTCAGCTCAGGCATCATGTAATATCTAAAATGGGAGCCATGGTAGGCACTCCAAACCTAGAAATACCATGATTGAATAGAAATTGAGCCATTGTTTTACTGTCCGCAGAGTATGTAGGCATCACTACGGCCCATTTGGTGAAATAGTCACCAACAACATTAATATACCCATGCCCCCTGGCTGAACGAGGGTTATAGGTCATATAGTCGATGCCCCATTTAGCAAAAGGACCGACAGTAATAACGGGGTGTATGTGAGTGGGTGGGGCACACATCTTTCGCTGGTAAATTTCGCATTCATGACACTTGTGAATAGCAAGGATGAAATCCTTGAAGATGGAGGGCCAGAAATAACTAGCATGAAGGATTTTTTGAGTAGTAGGATATCCAGACATATGACTACCACATGTGCCAGAATTGCAGTTATTCAAAACTCTCTCAGCCTCCTCGATAGTAAGACATCGGTGAAGAACTGAATCGACACTAACATGGTATAAAGTATATCCAATAATACGGTAGGGTTGGGATTGATGTCGAATGCATCGGTGATCATCCTTAGTCAATGCAGATTGGAACATGGTCGTCTAAAGATACACAATGATATCACCATACCATGTTTCGAGGGTGCTAATCAAGACAAGAGTCTCATCTGGGAGCTTCTCATCAGCACCAACAAGAAGGGATGTAGAAGGAAGGGAGCAAATTAACTCGGCGAAAACCAGTGACTTCTTAGATTTAGCAGTAGTAAACACCAAATCAAATTCTTGGAGGATGACAATCCACTTCAAATATTTGCCCCCAAACAACTAATGAGTCAGGATGTAGGTCATGGGGTTGCATTTCGAAATCACAGTGGTAGTGCGTAAGAGAATGCAGTGCTGAAAGCGCTGAACAACCTGTACGATAGCCAAATCCAACTTCTCGACGTGAGCATAACGTGTTTCGGTGTCGAGGAGATTATGATTAAGGTAATAAATAACATGTTCATTGCCTTTTTCATCGTCCTGTACCAGCACCATGGCAATAATACTAGAGGCTGCAACAAGATAAAGGAAGTAATCGCGATGATAGTTTGAGGGATGCAACAAAGGAGCATTAATGAGGACAATATTTAGGTCATCGAAAGACTTTTCAGCGACCTCATCCTAGACAAACGGGGTTGCTTGTTTGAGAAACTGAGTGAATCCTGAAGCTAGCTCAATATAGTTTGGTATGAAATGACAGAGGAAATTTGCTTTTCCCTGCAGACTCTACAGTTGATGCAATGAAGATGGTGGGGGTAAATTAAAAATGGCCTAGAATTTAAGAGGATCAAGGTGAATGCCTTCCTTAGAGACAATAAATTTGAGGAGTCATTTGGATTCGACACAGAAGACACACTTATGTGGATTCAATCGAATGTTATAGCGTCTACAGTGAAGGAAAATTTGTCGGAGATGATCAGGGTGATCATGGAGCTTACGATAATGAGCATGAAGGTCATCCAAGTAAGGTTGAATGATGTTTCGAATGTCATGGAATGCATAATACATCACTCTTTGAAATGTAGACCCAACATTCTTAAGGCCAAAAGGGACCCTTTTGTACATGAAAGTAGCCCACAACAAGATAAAGGTTGTCTTTTCTTGATCAGTCAGCGCAATGTTAATCTGGTTGTAACTAGAAAAACTGTCCATAAAGGAAAAAATTTCGCTTCCAACACATTCATTAATGATCTGATCAATGAAGGGAGTGGCATAGTTATCTTTGGGATAGGCACAATTGAGATCACGATAATCAACGTAAACATGAATAGTGCCTTGTTTATTAGTCAACAGTACAATATTTGACACCCAATTTGTAAGAGGGATCGGATAAATAAATCTAGCTTTGAGAAGTTTTTCAACTTCACCCTTGATGGCGGCACTTTTCTAGGGTGCACTGGATGAAGCCATTGGCAAATAGGTTTTGCATGAGGGTAAGTCAATATTTCGTGCATGACTATACTTGGGTCAATGTGGGGCATTTCTTTGTATGACCACGAGAACACATCCTGGAACTCTTGGAACAAACGAGTATAGAGATTGATCTCATCTGGAGAGAAAGTTACCCCGATATGTATATTTTCAACTATATCAGGCTTGATAGAAATATCAATTGGCATCATTTGGGTAATATTACCCATGTTTCCTTTCAACCAAACTTCATGAGTCATGATCGGAATCTAAAGTGGTAGGGGGGGAACTGAGAAGAGAACTCCTCAAGACAAGTAGACATGACCATTGGGCTAGGCAGGAACAAGGAACGATGATGGGTGTCATTCCAAGGTGTTTCCTCCAGAGACATTACTTCCATGATACTCTTTTCAGGAAGGAAAGTCTCAGCTAAGGTATCGATAGATTCCAAAGGACCAAGCCACGGGGATTGATAATACGCGTCGAGGGGTGTCCTCGACACAGAAGGATCAAAGGATACCGAAG
Source organism: Pinus tabuliformis (assembly GCA_031772625.1). Taxonomy (NCBI): domain Eukaryota; kingdom Viridiplantae; phylum Streptophyta; class Pinopsida; order Pinales; family Pinaceae; genus Pinus; species Pinus tabuliformis. The sequence continues at coordinate 850,514,267 of CM062820.1, read as the reverse complement.
GTGAGGTTGAAAAAATATCCACATAATTTATTTCGTATGGACTTAGAAGCATAACCTCGCCCCATGTATCAAAAAGATCTAGTGAAGTTATGACCCAAGGATCAGATTTGACCAAGATCATGTTGACAAATGCAACATGAGGAGGTGGGAGCGGAAAAATTCCCATCAAGACAGGATCTTTAAAAAGCCCTGCCCCCACACTCTCATAATGAGAACCACTGTGCTTGACATATGAAACATTTCCATATGAGGAGGAAGAGGCAAAGAAGGATAGTTGGTCAACTGTGCTATCTTCCCTTGATGGGGAAAATGAATCACTTAGAACAGGGAGGAGGCTACAACATGCATGGCATGGGTCCAACTCCGTTTGAGTAGAATATTATAATTGAGATTAGCGTCAACAATATCTACTTCAACGTGTACTGTCTTGCCCTCCAAAGTAATGGAAAGGTTGGGTAAGATACCGAATGGTCATGAATCACACCCAAAAAAAGCTTCCAAAGTGTTAGGGGATTGGTTTAGAGTAGGAGAACCAATTGCCTTCCAACAAGCAACTGACATGATGCAGGTAGAAGCACCTTCATAAATGACGGTCCTATGAATGGTTTTGTCATTGATGATGACTTGAATGAGAAAGGAAATTTGATGAGGAAGACATAGAATGTGGTTTTCTAGATCAAAACATATAAGACTGGAATCAGCAGGATCAATACCCCCAATAGCCGACAATAATGATTTTTGTTGAGATGGACAACTTTGAAGTACCTCAAGGGTAGACATAGTTGATGACACCTGAGCCAAATCCTCAACAATATTATAGTGCTGAGAGGCATGAGCGTTGGGATTGTACGAGGAATTTCGCTGCACACCTCGAGAAGGTGGTTGAACGGCATAATGAGGGTTAGGTCACTCTATATGAAGAGGACTAGAACTTGACGGGGTAGAAGAAGAAGGGGTAGCTTCTTTTTCTTTCCATACTGTAGGGGTAGGAGTTTGATAATATTTTGATCTAGTAGCCACATTTATGGGCGTACTCATCATGAACACTTGTGAACCTCAGGAAGCATATGATTGACGCTAGTATACCATTTGGGTTTGCTAGGATGGAAATGACTCTTTTAGGATAGTTGGGGCCGCTTTGAGAAAAAAAATAACTTTAGATCAACTGGGACAATCCTTAGTATTGTGATCCTCCTCACAAATGAGGCACAGATACTTAGGCTTTTTTTGAGAAGCATCACCAACATACGACTTAGGAGGATCCTATTTTGGGGCATTGGCTTTACCCTTTCCTTTGCCTTTCTTCTTACCTTTCGAGGATTTGTCTGCTGTTGTAGACTGAAAATTATGGACCTCTGAGGTTTTACCAGTGCTAGGCAGATTACGAGAATAATCATTAGAAGCAGTGTTGGAGACCGACTTTTGTTTGGAAGAAGATTTTATAGGGGTCTGCATCACTGAAACAATTACTCCGTTGAAAAGAGGTGTAGTAGGAGATTTAGATGATGTTAGATCAAATGATGGTCTGGGTGCATCAGGTAACACATCATATAATGTGCCAGACTATGAATAGACAAGGTCTAGATACTAGGCACGCATGATAGCTTGTTCCTCGATGATACATCCTCCAATAGCTATGTCCTCAGCAATTTTATTTACGAAGGATTTGGTGAACCACTCGGTCAACAACTGATCAGTAATATCAAACTTAATCAGGCAACACCGATGCCTCCATTCATGGATATGATTAGATATGTGGGTCGCAGTGTCTTGCTTGAGTGACGTTAGCAGATGGGTGCCAATTTCATAACAAACTGGAAATTGAAAATGTGTGAGAAAGGCCATGGAAAGAGTGTTAAAGTCATGATAGTTATTTTGAGGTAGCTTGATATATAACATCTATAAGAGTTCATTGGAAAAGACGAAGACGAATGGAATCATCAACGTAAGAATTCGAGGAGCACCAGAGGTGATATGTGATCACATGGGCTTGTGGATCCTCTTTAGCTTTTCCTTCAAATTTCAGACAATCACTAAGTAACTTGGAAGGGACTAGAGGCCAGTATGGCGAATGAAGAATTGGATCATTCATGAGTCGAGACACATCTGAAAATTCTAGAGTAGCCAAGAATGACAATTGGTTGTTAAAAGGCATTGGAGGTCGATAAGCGGGTCCAACCGGAGGAGCCCATCACTACTGTTAAGGATTTTGTCCCCATAGTGGAGGGTTTTGTCCATAGAGCGATTGATTTTTCCCCCATTGTCGATTACCTTGTCCGTAGGATGGATTTTGACCTTGAAAGCCTTGCAACTGTCTAGCCATAGGTTGCTGATAAGAAACATACTATTAAAAGGTTGTTGAGCCTTTTGACCTTGGACATATGGATGTTTCACCTGCTGTCCTTGGACATACGGGTTCTAAACCTGTTACTCTTAGACATAAGGATTTAAGACCTGATGCCCTTGGATAAAAGGATTCTGAGCCTGTTGCCCTTGGACATTAGGATTTTGGGCCTACTACTGTAGGACTTGACCCTGACCTTGTCCTTGCAAGGGTTTCCTTTGTTTATACGAGTACAAGGGTTGTTGTTGCCTAGGTTGGCCCTGCTATTGCAAGGGTTGAACTTGTGGCTGCAAAGGTTGTTCATGCTGCTGCGGAGGTTGGCCTTGTGAAAACATACGCTGGGTGGTTTGCTGAACATACTGCATTTGCGGCTGCACAATTTGCTACAAGGCTTGACCCTGTGGCTATTTTAGTTGTCCTAGTTGTGGAAGCTCCTGCTGCTACATGGATGGCCCTTGCTGCAACAAAGGTTTCCCTTGTTTCTGCAGAGGCTGTCCTTGCTGTTGCAAGGGTACTTGAACAGTTACTGGATTGATACCTTGAAAATTTCTGAACTGTATCTGGCCATAGTCACCTGGAATGGTGGACGAACTACGCTAAACATACTATCTAGGGTGAAGAACACAAGGAGGATTGAACATTCCTTGAGAACCATATGGAGCATAAGGAGTTTGGTACTGAAATTGAGCCTCATAAGGCTGCTGATACTGGAAATTTCTTGAACCAGGCAGACTAACGGGATTTTGGACTTGTTGGTATTGGACATTACTTGATCCAGCAGGACCAACAGGGTGTTGAATAGCACCAGAGGAAGGCTGGTTCATCCCAACCATTTGAGCTTGTCAGCCACTCACGTTGGTTGTGCATGACACCATAGAAACATTTAGATACCACCCTCTAGGAGGCACAACTTGTCCACTTACTGGAGGGATTGACGAACTAAGAGATACATGACTGGATACCATCGGTTGAACCAGACGGGTTACTTGAACCAACGAGACAAGAGGATTCATAATGGTGGGTCACACCAGCACTGAAGTGACTGTAGAAATCACCATCTATTGGGAGGTCAGGTTCTGAATGAATAGACCTGTGGTAGGCATAACGCCAGATGCCCAAACATGGTTATGATAAAGCGATGAGGCACTAGATGTACCTGAGACCAATTGTGCTAAAGTCACATAATTAGGTGGAAAATCTTGATAAACACTGATGGGAATGCTTCTCATGTAGGGGAAAACTTCAAGTGGAAAAGGATATTCTTGCTCTTTGATAGTGTGTGGAGTGAAGAGCTCCAAGTGACCCAGAGAGGAGACTATAATTTTGCCTTCGGATTCCATAGGTGGAAACAAGCGACAACGAACGACTGAAGATGTTCGAGGGGATAATTCCAAAGGAATACCCGGCTGATCATACAGATGGTATGAATGCTGTGGTGATATCACAACAAGATCGAACAAAGGATTTGGAGGATAAATGACCAGTCCAAGTTGACCTTCAGGAGTCTAGATGGCATTGTCTGGAGATTTTGGGCCAATATCAGAAGGTGACTGAGTATCTGAGGGACGTGGAGGATGAGATGACAAAGGTTGAATGATCAGAACAATTCTGAGTTCAATACCTTGGTCCACAAGTGACTGCAGTAATTCGGGAAATGGCTCCTCAGACAATCTTTCAGACAGAGGAAAGGAAGAGGAACTAGGTGAATTAGATGGTTCAACCATGATGACTTCGTCCCAAATAATAGGAAAATAGAGATCAATTTCAAGGATTTAAAATGTTCTTTAAGGAATACTCATGATTTGGTTTAGGAAATACTAACAAGGATGTTATGAGATCGTGGGCAACAATTTTCTAAGATGCATAAAGAAATTGGTGCTCTTTCATGTTTTAAGATCGAGAAAGAAACAAGGATGACTCTATCACTTTCGATTTGAAATGAGCACGAAAGGACAAGCGCTCGAACGATATTTTAAATTTAATGAGTCAAAAAGATCAAATGACTACTCAGGATGATCTAGGTAAAAAGGATTACTAGGTAACCGTGAACTGCAGAATACCTCTCGACGAACCGAGAAGTACAGGCAGGTAATCTCCCTGAATGTTGTGTTCGGTGTATCACATTTACAAGGTGGCAAACTTGGCTTCCTATGGATAAAAGATTGTAACCTAATGGGGTATCCCTTTATATACGCGATGATACGGGGAGCACAAGTCCATACGAGTACTATCTAGTGCTGAAGCTAATGACAACTTCTAGGTTTAAAGACATTAGAACACATCTCTAGCCTAGACCCTCTAGATGTGATCGTTAGGTTTCAAATGCGCCTTAGGTTAATTGCGTTTATTTTAAAGTTGATCTTGAATTATGTCTTATTTTTCAGGGCTTAGCCATGTGACTCAAAAGAGCCTATATGCAGCTAAATGATACAAGACTCTTTCAATTCGATGAATTGTTTACACTAGAGAGAGTAGAAAACACAATTAAATGAAAGCAATTAAGCAACTAAAAGAAAAATGATTTTTTCACTACTTTAATTTTTGAAAATAAGCTAATGAAAAACTCTTTCCAATTCCTATTTTCCTAATAAGTGCACTTCAAGCAATCCTTTCACAAGTAAAGAGAATTCTTTTTTCTTTTCAAATGCAAATGCAACTCTAGTTGTCAATGATGCTAACTAACGTAACACATTGATGCAACAAACTAGAACTATGTACTTTTCATGAAATGATAAAATGAATCTTTCATAAAACACTTCAATGAAAACGTTTTTGAGACAATCAATCCTTAAGAAAATGAAAAGTCACAAAAGAGATTTTCTTCTAAAAAAATGACACAATGACTCTATCAAAAATAATACAAGCATTGTGATCTATGCTGGAAAAGAGACACTTATGAAAACCAAGACTTTCAAAATTATGTGACGGAAATCAAAGCAACAAGAGGACTACAGACAAAATGCAAGGAGTAAATTCACCAATCAGTTGAATCATTAAGTGGACAATCAACTGAATGGATGATAGCCTAGATGCCCTAGGGCTACCAACCATCCAAGGACTCAAGAAATCAAGTAAAAGTAAGGAAAATAAAAAAGCACATAAACCAAACCAAATAAAGCTTTCTAGTAAGGGAGAAGACAACCTAAACAAGCTTAGAGGCAGAAATCATGAGAGCAAGACACACTGGTCGAGATCTAGGGCAAACCCTAATATTTACCTACAGGCATCGACGTGACTCCTAAACTGACAACAAATTCCAAAAGGGGGTCGACGCGATTGTTTATGAGAAATTCACGCTGATCGGCGCAAATGTTAAGAAAATAAGCGTGCTGACCTAGGATGCAAGGAAAAAATAAAAAGATTTAAAAGGCTGAGACCAGACTTGCTACTGTAAATTTAAGACCTAGAGAAGAAAACTAGGCAAAGAAGACATGACTAAAGGGAAATGGTGATACTAGAAAAATTCACACAAAACTATGAAATTACAAACAAGTAAACAGAAGGATTGAGATCCCCAGCAGAGTCGCCAATTTGTGGTGCAGGTAAATTCTAAGTGCAGATAAAAACAATTCATGTAGGCTGAGAGAACGGTTCTAGCCACAAACAAACAATCTATGGAAGATCTCCCTAGGCTAGAATCAAATAAGAGGGCCTACCTCTTAGTACGCTATTCTACTTGGTGACGATCTTGCTTCCACACTCCAGCGATCTTCTATTTCTTTCCTTTGAACACCTGAAACAAGTCAACAACAACAAACAACAAACATGATAACATACAAATTGCATTCAACCTACTTAATAGGTCAAGAAACATTAATTCCAAAGGAATACCCAACTGATCGTATGGATTCTACGAACGTTGTGGTGATATCACAACAGGATCAAACAAAGGATTCAGAGGATAAATGACCAGTCCAGGCTGACCTTCAGGAGTCGGCGAACTCTCAGGAGTTTGAACGACATTCTCCGGAGATTCTGGGCCAATATCAGAAAGTGACCCAGTATCTGAGGGAGGTGGAGGATGAGATGACAAAGGTTGAATGCTCAGAACAATTATGATTTCAACACCTTAGTCCTCAAGTGACTGCAGTAATTCAGGAAATGGCTCCTCAGACAATCTTTCAGATGGAGGAGAGGAAGAGGAACTAGGTGAATTAGATGGTTCAACCACGATCACTTCGTCCCAAATAACTGGAAAAGAGAGATAAATTTCGAGTTAAAATATACTTTAATGAATACTCATGATTTGGTTTAGAAAAGACTAAAAAGGATGTTATGAGGTCGCGGGGAACAATTTTCTAAGACGCATAAACAAACTGGTGCTCTTTCATGTTTTAAGAGTTGAGAAAGAAACAAATATGACTCTATCACTTTCAATTAGAAACGAGCTCGAAAGGACAAGCGCTCGAATGATATTAAATTTAATGAGTCAAAAATATCAAATGACTACTCACGATGATCTAGGTAAAAAGGATTACCAGGTAATCGTGAACTGCAGAATACCTCCTGGCGAACTGAGAAGTAAAGGTAGGCAATCTCCTTGAACGCTGTGTTCGGTGTATCACGTTTACAAGGCGGCAGACTCGGCTTCCTATGGATAAAGGATTGTAACCTATTGGGGTCTCCCTTTATATACGTGATGATATGGGGAGCACAAGTCCATACCAATGCTATCTAGTGTCGAAGCTAACGACAAGTGCTAGGTTTAAAGAAGTTGGAACACGTCTCTAGCCTGGACCCTCTAGATGTGATCGTTAGGTTTCAAATGCGCCTTAGGTTAATTGTGTTCATTTTAAAGTTGATCTTGAATTATGTCTCGTTTTTCAGGGCTTAGCGACGTGACTCGAAAGATCCTATATGCATCTAAATGAGACAAGACTCTTTCAATTTGATGAATTGTTTACACTAGAGAGAGTAGAAAACACAATCAAATGAAAACAATCAAGCAACTAAAAGAAATATGATTTTTTCATATACTTTTTGAAGATAAACTAATGAAAAACTCTTTCCAATTCCTATTTTCCTAATAAGTGTAGTTCAAGCAATCCTTTCACAAGTAAAGAGAATTATTTTTTCTTTTCAAATGCAAATGCAACTCTAGTCGTCAATGATGCTAACTAACGTAACACATTGATGCAACAAACTAGAACTATGTACTTTTCATGAAATGAGAAAATGAATCTTTCATAAAACACTTCAATGAAAAAGTTTTTGAGACAATCAATCCTCAAGCAAATGAAAAGTCACAAAAGAGAATTTCTTCTAAACCAATGACACAATGACTCTATCAAAAATAAGACAAGCAATGTGATCTATGCTGGAAAAGAGATGCTTAAGCAAACTAAGCCTTTCAAAATTGTGTGATGGAGATCAAAGCAACAAGAGTAATACAAAAAAAATGCAAGGAGTAAATTCACTAATCACTTGACTCACTAAGTTCACAATCAGCTAAATGGATGAAAACCTAGATGCCCCAGGGCTACCAACCATCCAAGGACTAAAGAAATCAAGTAAAAGGAAGGCAAATCAACAAGCACATAAACCAAACCAAATAAAGTTTTCTAGTAAGGGAGAAGACAACCTAAACAAGATTAGAGGAAGAAATCATGAGAGCAAGACACACTGGTTGAGATCTATGGAAAACCCTAATCTTTACCTACATGCATCAATGTGACTGCCAAATTGAAGGGGGTCGGTGCGATTGTTTCTGAGCAATTCACGCTGATCAGTGCGACTGTTAAGAAAATAAGCGCGCTGACCTAGGATGCAAGGAAAAAATAAAAAGTTTTAAAAGGATGAGACCAAACTTGCTACTGTAAATTTAAGACCTAGAGAAGAAAAATAGGCAAAGTAGACATGACTAAAGGGAAATGGTGATACTAGAAAAGTTCACACAAAACTATGAAATTACAAACGAGCAAACAGAAGGATTGAGATACCCAGTGAAGTTGCCAATTTGTGATGCAGGTAAATTCTAAGTGCAGACACAAACAATTCCTCTAGTACGAGAGAGCGTGTCTAGCCACAAACAAACAATCTATGGAAGATCTCCTTAGGCTAGAACAAAATAAGAGGGGCTACCTCTTAGTACGCTATTCCGCTTGGTGAAAATCTTGCTTCCTCGCACCAGCTATCTTTTGTTTCTTTCCTTCGAACACTTGAAACAAGTCAACAAAAACAAACAAAAAACGTGATAACATATAAATTGAATTTAGCCTACTTAATAGGTCAAGAAACATTAAGCCATTTCATGTAGGAAATCAAATGATAGTTGCATCTATATTAGTTCAAGAAGAGATTACAACCGATATCTTGACGTTGTTGTTCTCCTCCGACATATCTGGGTTCCTAGACACTTCTGCTAGTATCTCATGGATAGCCCCAATAAAGGTAGTCTAAAGGCTCTTCCCTTTAGTCTTCACATAAAACCAAACTCACAATTCTCCCTTAAACACAAACTAGAAAGCTACAAACTATGGGTAGCTTGCTGACTACTCCAAAATCAAAACCTCAACCAAAACTTAATTAGGACTACAAGCTAACTTTTACTTGGGAAAAATAGAGGTTTACATAGCTTGGATGGAGGGGGTATGGTTCCTCTTATCATGGGAGAAGGCCTTATCTCTTGGATTAGTTCCATCCTAATAGGGAAAAGGAGCCCAAATTGACCTCCTCGACTTCATCCGGCCTAACCATTTACCAGACTTACGAAGCTTCTAGAGCTGGAAGCTTCGGCTCCATATTTAAAAAATAATACAAAAGAGGATCGACACGACTGAGAAAGGGCTTAGTTAATCTGATTGGCACTAGGGACAGTTGTAATCCCTACATCTCAGCGTGAGGAGAACACGGGTCATTATTGCCGGTCTTGTAAACTGGGATAAATAGAAGATTTTTTGGAAATGATGCAAAAGGGAATTGTTCTGCTCATGAAGAGGGACATAATGGGAGTTTCTTCATGAGAGGAAAGCATGTCAGATACATTATAGAGCTCCTTTAGGATCATGGACGAGGAGTACAGGGACAGTGGAAAAATGATGTGTAACAGGGAAGGTCCACTTTTAAGGGGGAAAGAACCTTATATGGAGTCTCGGCCCTTATCCAACCAAACGAATATCCAGCACATCTCCAATAGAAGTTTCTATACATGAAACTTCATTTCCTTTTATAAAAAAATTCAAGAAGTAGACCGGTGTGGTTATTGGCCTAATAGTAGCACCGATCGGTGTGGGTCACAGTGTCAAACTATGCCATCAGTGCGGGTGACACACTGGGAAAGAGCGGTGATCTTAAAAACTAGGTTTTAAGAAGGATTCTCTAGAAATGTTCTGAAGGAAGTGGGGACTACTTTCTTCAAACTTCAAGCGATGCAAGAGCATAGGTTTCATGCTGAAAGTATAACACAGTAGTCACTACTAGGGTTATCCGTGATCAGGAATGGGGAGTGATAGGAGAGTGACAGGAGAGTGACAAATTACTGTGTAACAGATGCCCCCTAAAGCATGAAGTCAGAGCTGAGAGTGATGGCTGAAATGATTTAAGATGGAGCGAGGACTTGGAATACCAGCATCGGAAGACCTACAACATAAACATACATGTACATATCTAAAATATGATAGTCATTCCTGATAAACATGAGAGCCATTTAACAATACATGAATCCATAGTATAGGTGCAACTATCCATCAAGAAAAGGTTCATGTGCATGGATCCTCAGCATGGACGTAGCCATCCGACTAAAGGGATCATATGAAATAGATCCAGGGCATGGGCGTAGCCATCCACATAGAGAGAATCAAATTGAAAGGACCCACGGTATGGTCGCAACCATTTGACTGAGCAGGATCAAAATGATACCCACGGCATGGTCGTAGCCATCCGTCTAAAGAATCATGTATATAATCATGAATGACTCATCTCTCCTCACAACTTGGACTTTTGTGATCTAAGCCCAAGGTCTTGCGCTCCAACACAACCCAATCAAAGGACAAATTCTAACATGTGAATAAACGTGCTAAAGTTGAACATGATTGAAAATCACTTGCTTACTGACCAATGATGTGAACCGTTAACAAGCGCGAGAATTTTGAATAAGGAACTGAATTTGAACACTTGTGAAATCATTTGATCAAAGGCAAATGATGAGAAACTGTCATTGAGTGCAAAGAACTTTCCATTGAGGCATGCAAGCTCTAAGGTACTAGAAGGGAGTTTCTAGATCAACTTCCTAGATAATGAGTTGAAGTGGACAGGAAGTGATCGTCGAAGGAAGGTCATAATGAATGCTTCATTAGCGACACGAAACGAGAAACAAAATGAATGAGAGTAATCCAATATGGTGACATATGATCAAACAATGTACAGGTAGGAAGACTTCTCTTGAACATGTGGATGACATGACACCATATTTTGGCAGCATTTAACATCATAGGATCAGAGGTCATGGTGACATGGTAGAGATCATATGAGAGGTTTAACATGGATAACCCAAAACCAAGGGAGGCAAGTGACAGAGTGAGAATGTCCCAAAACTTAACACGAATAACATATGAGTGTCAATGTTCAAGATTGACATGTTGCCTCAAGTGAAGAATACAATTGATGAATACTTCCAATTTTCCCCCACAATTTCTGGCGAGTACCCCAGTTATTTTTAAACAAGCTTGATGGGGATAACATATTCTTGTAATATAAGTCTATCCTTTAGATGGATCCATCCTAGTAATTTTTACGAGCCCTAGGAAGGAGTAGCTCGGTCTCCTCATAATGACAAGACCTATGTCGTTTAATCTTTTAACGAGTCCAACAAAGGTGAAACATGAAATCTTTTTCATGTTTAGAGAGTTTGAAAAAGACATGAAAAAAAAAACTTATGGGGTTTGTTTTCGTAAAGTTTTCTCTCGAACCCGAAAAGGTAGAAAACAATATTCAAGAAAACCTCATAGTCATGTTTGACTAGTGTGTACCTTTTTCGCCAATAGTTTATCCTAGCCCAAAAAAAGGGGTAAACATATATTGGGTAAACAACGTTTTGCAGCCTTTAACGAGTTCAAAATGACAAGAGATCAGCAATATTTTCATATTTTGAGAGTCAGAAAAGAGCTCAAAGATGACTTCCTTCTTTTATTCACTTTAACGAGTCTAAAAGGGAAAAATAATCGAAAATCTTTTCATTTTTTACAAGTCAGAAAAGAGCTTAAAGGTGACTTGTCCTAGAGGAACGAGTCGTATAAAGGGTAGCAATTGGTTCTGGTTATGGAGGAACTGCTAAAAAACATGTAATGGTCAAGAGGTTGGCTAACAAAACCACTCATTGTTGCAGTTCCTCAAGAAAGGAAAAACAACCAAGTGAAAGCATATGATCGGCCAAAGAGATGGTGGCAATGGAAGGAAACAACCAAGTCTCATATAACATAATTTAGCTGATAAAAACAACAATCACAAGATGTAAATTATGCATGGGTTCATTTTTACACAAGCTTGAACCATGGGTAACTCTGCTTGAATTCAGTTTCATGTTTACACAAGCTTGAAATGAAAAACTATGCTTGAGTTTGGTTTCATTTTTACACAAGCTTGAAACAAAGAAAAACTATGCTTGAGTCAAGTTTGCATGCCCCCAGCATAATGACACAATCCAAGGTACATGTCCCCCAAGCTTCATTTCATTCAGGTAGGTGGATGGAATGAAGGTTCACATTCGAAATCCAAGAAAGACTCGACTGGGATTTTACGAGATCTTAGTCAAAGACTCGAATTGGAAAAGGGAGTTGTTTCATTTTTTAACAAGGTTGACACAGTAAAAGAATTATCCTAAGACATATGTTTAATTTTTTAACGAGCTTGACACAAGACAAGGAACTATTCTAACACCCCTTGTTTCATTTTTTAACGAGCTTCACACAAGACAAGGAACTATGCTCACACCCCTTGTTTCATTTTTTAACGAGATTGACACAAGACAAGGAACTCTCCTCATGGCCTTTGTTTCATTTTTTAATGAGGTTGATACAGGAACAAACTATCCTCGAAATCTATTTCATTTTTTAACAAGGTTAATACAAGAAAAAACTATCCTCGCACGCTGTTTCAGTTTTTAATGAGGTTGACATAGAAAAAGAACTATCCTCGTAACAGCTGATCATGGACCATACGAGAACATGGCCCCCAATAGGTCCTCACTGGATGGGAGAAATACACTTTGGGAGGAACACATGTCAGTTGGTACAAATGACATATTAGGTTCCAATGCCCCCAATACATAATGTACCATTCCATCTGCGTGATCATCAACAGATGTGGAGACGGAACGGGTAGCCACATAATTTACCAGTGGTAGGGAGGGTATTTCTTGCAAAAAGAACCAATAGGGGATGATAGTTGCATAGGAGGCACCTGGTGACCAATGAACGATAATTGATCAATGATCATTATTCTCCCTTCGTGTGGAAAACAAACCACACGAAAAAGTGAAGAAACAAGAGCTCCCATGACATAAACATAGTCGTGTCAAAGGAGAAGATTGAAATATAAGGGACCTTGGACTACCATCACGTCTATATAGATGGTCTTTCCTCCCAAAGTAATAGGGAACTTCGAAAGGATCCCTAAGGGATCACTGGTTCCTCCATTGAAAGCCAACAAATTCTGGGTGACAGGCACAAGCTGTGGGGAACCCAAATCTTGACAAGTAGTAGAGGACATAATGCTAACATGCACACCTTCATCTAGTATAGTGCCATGTACTGCCATATTATAGGCTTGTACTGTGATCTGGAAAGGCACATAAGATGGAAGGCAGAAGGAAGTCAATGGGATCCAATCAAAAGAAACAATATAACTACTTGGTGGGGTATCATATGATTCCCCCCATGTTCTGTAAGAAGAGGAGAAGGACTCTCCTAAACAACTGAGATGGGAGGGCCACTATTCAATTCATGAGAATCTGAGGAGATGAGAAGAACATGAGTAGTATGATTACTACTCGTGTTGGGAACAAAGTGAACAACTAAAGGCAGAGCCAAGTTGACACTCATTTCGACCAATGGTTGGTCAAGAACAAACACAAGAGAGTCACACTTAGGAAGAGCAGGATGGGTACGAGATGAATCCAAGTCAATCTCTTTACCAACTAGGAGATGGTTAGAAGAAAGCCTTAGATAACCAACAAGAAGTTGGGGTTGAGGAATCGTAAGGTTTTCCAAAACTTTGGAAGTTTTATCCATGAAAGGAAAAAGGTGAAGAAGATGCTCTCTTTCACATAACCTACAGGGGAATTTAATTTTTCCTTTATGGGTTTGAGGAACTGTAAGGCTTTCCAAAACTTTGGAAGCTTTATCCATGAAAGGACAAAGGTTAAGAATATTCTCTCTTTCACATAACCTACAGGGGACTTTAATTTTTCCTTTATTCTTTCCCTCACTAGCCAAAGGTGTAGCATCGACATGATCTCCAGAGGTTGATGGGGATGGTCGATCTAGATTTTCAGACCATACCTCTAAGACATTGGGAATACGAGGACAGTCTCGAAGGCGATGGTCACCCTTATATAGCCTGCAAGGGAATTTAATTTCTGCAAAGGATCATAAAGTTTGTCGACGGGAAGTGAATTTGGGGCAATAGCTGCACGGTTGGCCTCTCATTTATTTGTCTTCTTCTTCTTCATTTTACTTTTTCTTCTTCTTAGCTTCCTAGTTAATGGATTTCAAACTTTCACCAAGCGAAGTAGAAGGGGAAGACAAAGAAATAGGGGAAGAAGGTGAGAGGTCAACCTTAGAATCAATGTGATCTGGTTCGAATGAAGAAGATGGCTGGACAAGATTCGGGACACTCGGGACCACCGAGGTCAAAAATAACCAGATAGGTAAACCAATGGTTAACCCAGGGAGGGACAAAATTTCCATATAAGGAGCACTAGCATTTCCAAAAGAAGAAAAAGGACTAGGATTTCCATTCGAGGGGAATCCTTGACTGGTAGAATTTGGAAATGTTGCCATTGGAATTGACCCTTAAAGAACCACTAAGAAAGATAACTTTAACCAGAAATATTTCATTGGCATTTAATTTTTTAAGGTGCTAAAATAGAGTGATGGCTTTCGATGTTTTAAGAGTAAAGAAAAAGGCAAACATGACTCTAGTCTCTTTCAATTTGAACAAGCTCGAAAGGACAAGTGCTCGATGATCTTTTAAATTTTAAGAGTCAAAAAGACAAAAATGACTACTCAGGATAATCTAGGAAAAAGGATTACTAGGTAACCGTGAACTACAGAATACTTGTCAGAGAATCGAGAAGTATGGGCAAGTAATCTCACTGAATGATGTTTTCACTGTATCACGTTTACAAGGCGACATACTCGGCTTCCTATGGATAAAGGATTGCAAACCTAGTGGGGTCTCCATTTATATACGCGACAGTATGGGGAGCAGCAGTCCGTACTAACGATATCTAATTCGAAGCGAAGGACAACTACTAGGTTTAAATATGCCAGAACACGTCTCTAGCCTAGACATCTAAATGTAAGCGTTTAGTTTCAAATGTGCCATAGGTTAATTGAATATATTTTTTAAGTTTATCTTGAAATTAAGTCTCAGTCTTTAGGCCCTATCGATGTCACCTAAAAAAATATTATGTGCAGCTATATGAGACAAAACCCTTTCAATTCGATGAATGCTTACACTAATTGAGAGAAGGGAAAAAAATCAATGCAACAAACAAGCAATCGAAAATAAGATGACTCTTCACTACTTCGCTTTTCAAAACAAAAGAATCAAAATCCTTTCCACTTCCTACTCTTCCTATCGGATGCACTTCAACTAGTCCTTTTAATAGCAAAAGAAGTTCATTTCATTTCACATGCTCATGATGATGATGCAATTCTAGATTTCAATTATGCCAATCAATGCAACATATTAATTAACCAAACTAGAATGATGTATTTTTTCAATGGAATGTTAAAATGAATCTTTCACATAAACATTTCAATGAATATTTCCAAACACATAAACACCAATCAAATGCAAATCATGACAAGAAGAACTCCTTTAACATAAAATGCAATGATTCAACCGAAACAAACTGAACAATGTGATCTATGCTTGGAAACGAGACATTCAACAAGAGAAAAGAAAATGAAACTTTTTCACTTGTTCAATTGAAACCAACGCAAGATAGATGCAAGGATTAAGAAACGAAATGAACGAAGCAGAAAACCAACAACTTGACTTGATGAGCAGACAACAAATGAATGGACAATTACTTAGATGCCCTAAGGACAGAAACCATCGAAAAACTCAAAAAATCAAGTATGGAAATCTCAAACCAATCAAGTAAACAAATCAAGTTAACAAAGAATTCTAGCCAGGGAGAATACAGGAAAACAAGCTGAGAATCAGAACCTATGAGGACAAGACACACTGGAAATGATTTAGGGGAAACCCTAATTTAAACCTACAGGCATCGACGTGACTGTCTAACTAGCAGCATGTGCCAGAAGGGGCTGTGGCATGACAGTTCAAGAGGAACTCGAACTAGTTGGCGCGTCTATTAGAAAATAAACAATGTCGATCGAGCGATTCAAATAAAAAATAAAAATTTTCACAAACCAAAACCAGACCTATCACTCTAAATTCAAGAATCAAAGAAGCAGATGACTTGAAGTACAGATTACCAAAGAGAAAGAGTGAAACAATAAAAGTTGTCACAAATCGTGAAATGAATAAAAATCCAAAGAGAGGGATGGATCCCTAGTGGAGTCACCAATTTGTGGTGTAGGAATATCCTCTCTACGGACAGAGACAATCTCTCTAGCCCAAGAGAGTGGGTCTAGCCACAAACAAGACAATCTAATGTAAATTTCCTTAGATTAGAATCGAATAAGAGGGCCTACCTCTTATAACACTAATTCGCTTGATGTTGATCTTGCTTCCTTGCTCAAACTTCCTTTCATTCCTTTCGTTCAAGTACCTAAAACAAACATGCAAGAAACAATAACAAACGTGATAGCATAAAATCGAATCCAATCTACTTAAAAGTTCAATGAGTTCTAAGCTATCAAATGTAATATTACACCCGATATAGCAAATAAACCGTTAGCTGTATTAAAATAAACTTCAAAGAGAAATACAACCGAACCCTTGACCTTGGAGATCTCCTTTGCGGTATCCAAGTCCTGCTACATGCCTTTTCAACACTCTTTTCCTCCCCTATCTTGACATGAAATGGCTTCCAAGCTCTAACTCTTTGTCCTCATACTTTAGCTACCAAAGACTAGTCTTTTGTCATCTAAGACTAATCTTCTTCTATCAAAAGCTAAAGATTTCATAATTTTGTAGCTTCACTGTGTGTTGTATTCTATGTGTATAACCAAAAAAGGTAAGAGGAAGTGGTTTATATAGGGAGAGGAGGATATGAATGAGATGCACTCAAGGGGGAAGAAGGTCTTATATCCTTGGGAAGGTCCTCTTTTAAGGGGAAAGAACCTTATATGGAGTTCTTGGCCCTTATATAACCAAACAAACATCCAACACATCGCCACTAGAAGTTTCTAGATGTGAAACTATGTTTCATTTTATAAAAAAATTCTAGAAGTAGACTGGCGCGGGTATTGGGCTAATAGTAGCGCTGATCGGCATGGGTCACAGTGTAAAAATCTGCCATCTACGTGGGTGAGACACTGGGAAAGAGAACAACTCTTAAAAATTGTGTTTTAAGAAGGATTCTCTGGAAATGTTCTGAAGGGAGTGGGGACTACTGTCTTCAAACTTCAAGGGACACAAGAGCATAGGTTTCATGGTGAAAGTATAACACAATAGTCACTACTAGGGTTCTCCGTGATATGGAATGGGGAGTGACAAATTACTATGTAACAAGCAGGGATACAAGTTCCCTCCGGAAGGTTTCCCTTTTACAGCAAGAGACTCGTCCCTTCTTCTCATGAGTTTAGTGAGCCCATATTGTCGCATGGTTATACCTCTCTAGCTCAGTTGGTTTCAGGCACTACTAGTGCCTCGTCATTGTATCAGAATACTTTTTGGTCTTTCGACGATATTCCTACATTAGGTCTGTTCGTTCAGAACACGACCTCTCGACCGATTGTACAAACTACAGTCACTTCAGTTTCGGTTCAACCTACCATTTCGTCTCAACCTATCTCATCGTTTCAACTGACTCTCCCGGTCCAACCGACTGTCTCAAGTCAGGTCTCAATAAGTTCTTCTACCCCTCCAGTGAGTGGACAGATCGTGCCACTGCTCGGGGGGCAAGATTTGAATATTCCTCTTATGTTAGGCCAAACCAATGTGAGTGGATCATAAACTCACATGGTTGGAATGAATCAGCCTTTTTACGACACTATTCCTAACCCTGTTGATCCATTCGGGTTAGGTAACATCCAATACCAATAGCTATACATGGCTCAAGTTCCATTTCAACCGTCTTATGTTCCATATGGTTTGTAAGCCTTGGTTAGTCCACCTTACATTCCTCAAGTTGAACCTTATGTTCAACCTGGTCAACCCGCTATGCCTGGTGGATATGGCCAGATCCAATTCGGGAACTATGAATACCCTCAGGGTATCACCCCAGGAACTGTCCAGACACCCTTGCAGCAAGGGAAAACATTGCAGTAGCAAGGGAAACTTCTA
The DNA here is from genome assembly GCA_031772625.1 of Pinus tabuliformis. NCBI lineage: Eukaryota > Viridiplantae > Streptophyta > Pinopsida > Pinales > Pinaceae > Pinus > Pinus tabuliformis. The sequence goes on along the minus strand of CM062820.1, from coordinate 850,496,281 downwards.
CAACTGCAATGGAAACCTTTGCAACAGTCACAACAACCTTTGCAGCCATAGACATAGATTGTGCAGCAAACCTCCCAACCATTGTCCTTGCAAGGCCAACCTTTGTAGTAGTAGGGGAAACCTTTGTCGCAATAAGGGCATCCTTTACAATAGAAAAACCAAACTTTGTAGCAACCACAAGGTCAGCCTTTGCAGTAGCAAATCCAGCCTTTGTAGTAGTAGGCCGTATATGCATATCAGCAAGGTCATCCTATTCAAGGCCAAGGTCAAACTTTTCAAGGTTGAGGTCAACCCCCATAGCACCAGGTTCAAAATCCTCATGTCCAGGGTCAGCCAGTTCAAAATAATTACATCCAAGGTCAACATGTTCAACAACCATTTAACCCATATTCCCATCAATGGCCTATGGTAGGATAGTACAAAATCTATCCGGGATAGAATCCTCCCTACAGGCACGGTAACCTTCAGTGGGGGCAAAAATCAGATTCCATATGGACAAAATCCTCCACTGTAAGGGGGAAATCCTTACCAACAAGGATGGGTTCCGTAGTTTCAGTCTCCTCAAAGGCCCCACATGCCTTTTAACATGAAATTGCCTTTCTTGGCCACAATGGAACTGCCAGATGTTTCAAGGGTCACTAATGATCCTATTTTTCATTCACCTTATTGGCCTCCAGTCCCAACGAAGGTTCCGAGCGATTACCCCAAATTTGAGGGAAAAGCGAAGGAGGATCCACAAGCCCACGTGATGACATATCACCTCTGGTGCTCCTCCAATTCGTACATTGATGATTCTATCCGTCTCCGACTTTTTCAAAGAACTCTCACATGGGCTGCAGCAAAATGGTACATCAAATTTCCTCGAGGTACCTACAGTGACTTCAACTCTCTCGCTATGGCTATCATCATTCATTTCCAACTAGCAGTTCACTATGAAACTAGCACCTACCTTCTTACGTCTCTTAAGTAAGACACCATGACCCATATCTTTGATCACATCCACGAATGGAGACATCGGCGTTTCCTTTTTGAAATTGCTGATGAGTTGCTGACAGAATGGTTCACAAAATCATTTGTCAACCCAATTTCTAGGGACATAGCTATGGGTGGGTGTGTTACTGAGGAGCAAACCATTGCTCATGCCCAGTATTTAGACCTAGTCTACTCGCAATTTTTCACATTATATGAGATGTTACCTGATGCTCCAAGACCATCATTAGATCTAACAACATCGAAGTCTCCAACTACACCACTTGTTGATGGAGTGATTGGTTCCATGTCTCAGACTCCCGCGAAATCTTCTTCAAAGAAGAAATTAGTCTCAAACAGTGGTTCCAATGATCCCTCTAGAAATTCATCTAGTCCTGGTAAGACCTCTGAGGTTCATGTTGTCCAGTCTACCACAACGGACAAAACCTCTAAGGGTAAAAAGAAGGGAAAAGGTAAGGCCAAAGTTGATGCTCTGAAACGGGGCCCTCCTAAGCTTTTTCTGGCGATGCTTCTCAAAGAAAGCCGAAGTATCTTTGTCTCATATGTGAGGAGGATCATTACAGTAAATATTATCCCCGAGGATCAGAAGTTAGTTTCTTGCTAAAAGGTACCCTTACTGTCTTAAAAGAACCCTTTCCATCCCAGCAGACCCAAATGGTAGACCAGCCTTAGTATGTCGCTTCCACAGGTTACCAAGTGTTTATGATGAATACGCCTACAAATGTGGCTACCAAATCTAAATATTATCACATCCTCACGATAGGGAAAGAGATTGAAAGTACCCCTTCCTCCTCTATCCCGTCTACCTCTGGTCCTCTCCATATAGAGTGACCTAGTCTTGATTCCGCTATCCGACCACCCTCTCGAGGTGTGCTGCGAAAGTCCTTGTATAATCCGAACACTCGATCCGCTCAACACTACAATATTGTTTAGGATTTAGGTCAAGCTCCATTAGCCATGTATGCCCTTGAGGTCCTTCAAAGCTGTCCCTCTCAGCAGAAAGAATTGATGTCGACCATTGGAGGCGTTGATCCATATGATTCCAATCTCATTTGATTTGATCTGGAAAACCATGTTCTTCACTTATCCCATCAGATTTCCTTTCTCATTCAGGTGATAATTAATGAAAAGATGATTCATAGGACCGTCATTGATGAAGGTGCTTCCACCTGCATCATGTATGTGTCTTTTTGGAAGGTAATCGATTCCCCTACCTTGAACTGATCGCCTAGCATGTTGGAAGCCTTTGATGGACATGATTCTTGACCATTCGGTGATCCAGGTGGATGTTGGTGGCCACCCACCTATCCCATCTAGACCCCCACAACTGTCCCTTTCAGTTTTTCAATTTCCTTAATTATAGTGCAGTTTACTATTTTTAGCAGTTTTTCGGGTCCTAAACTTCTGGAGCCGTTTTGAGGCCCTAAACGACGTTTTTTGGGAAATCTACCGCCAACGATTTTTCTTTCAAAAAATTGCCTTTCCTATCATAGTCCTAGGAGAGATCTTTCCAACGAGCTATCATGCGCGTCAAACGGAGATAATACGACCAATTCTCGACCCCAGGAAGTTGATGTACCAACTTACCCAAAAACGGGGCCCACAATTTGGCGTTTCATCTTCTAGGGTTAGGTTTTGGAATGTGAAGGGTTTTCCATTGTTTCTCAACAATAAATAGGCCTTCGAGCCTCATTGTAACACAGTTTAAAACAGTTCAGAGGCACGTAGCCGCCACATCTCTTCTCAGAGATAAGCTACCATTGCCCTAGCTGGGTTTATCCAATTCTGTTTATAAGCATATTTCAGTATCTTACAGTAATGAAATGAAGTATTATTTCCGCTGCATATCTATCTTTATGGTTATCTCTGTATTTTATTGCGTTCCTGTTTAAATCTGGATCAGTGGTATCAGAGCGGTGTGTTTTTTCTCTGTTTTTTCTTTGCATGTCCCCAACAAGGTCGGGATATAAGGAGTTAGGGCTTGAACTGGTTGAACCTTTGCAAGACCAGCCTCGCAAATCTCGACGACCTCCCATGGCGGATGAGAAGAAAAATGAAGGGGTAGGAGATCCTATCAAAATCTTGCTCGAAGAAGCCCTCGAGCGACAAAGGAACGCGATGATGGACAACTTTGCCCAGATCCTTCAGCGGCTACCCAGAGGCGACGCATTGGCTTCCAACAGCTACTCTGGAAATGCCACACCCTTTAAGGTACAAGTTAATTTTGAAATCCCCATCTTCGAGGGTCAAATAAACGCGGATGCCGTAGATAAATGGTTAAGCTAGATGGGTATTTTTCTGTTCATGAATTTCCAAGTTGGGAAAAGATTGTTTTTGCTCTTCTCAAAGCAGCCCCCCATGTCAAGGACTGGTTGGAAACCTACTACGAGCAGAAGGATGAAAGTACAGGCTCACTATTTTCAGCCACACCAACTTGGAATGACTTTCAGGATGCCATCAAGGAGCAGTACTACCCTGTCAAAAGCTATGAGGACAAATACATCAAATGGACCATACTACGGCAGGGACGAGACCAAGATGTGCCAGAGTTCACAAACATTTTCCATACCCTTCGCACATAGTTGGGTATCAAAGATTCTGAGCTGCATCTGGTACTCAAATATTGTGACTGCCTACACAGATACATCCAGGAAGAGATGGAGTTCTTGAACATCTCCTCACTCGGCACAACATACCAATACGTTGTCAAAATCGAGCAAAAGTTCAAACAGAAGAAGCAAGACTTTGGATTTGCAAATCTGAAGCCTAAAGGACAAAGCCAAGGCGGGGTGACGCAAGACAACCCCTCGAAGCCGCAAGAAAAGAACACCACCACGAAGCCGAAGAAGGACACAGGAAAGTGGTGTGAGTTCCACAAGAGTCCCACTCATAACACAAGTGAGTGTCAGACCAGGCAGTTGCTGGTGGCCGAGTTGAAGGCTTCCGAATCAGATGCATGTTCCGACCCTGAGCCAGAACCTAACAAGGGGAATGGCAAAGGGAAGCAAATCACTGATGCAGATCCCAGTGCCACTTTTGTCACTGCGAAGATCCAGAAGAATGAGCCCGAAGACCCAGAGGAGGGGGAGCGTGTTTTCCACTCACAGATGTGGGTGAAGGGTTCGCCACTGCAATTCATTATCGACAGTGGCAGCCAAAAGAACCTTATTTCAGCAGAGGTCGTGAAGCGGTGGGCCTACCGACTACACCACACCCACAACCGTACAATATCGGGTGGCTTCATGAAGGACGAGATCTCAAAGTTCGCCAGCAGTTCCGCCTTCCCTACAGCATCAAGCCCTTCACAGACGAGGTATTGTGTGATGTTACACCTCTGGATGTTTGTGATGTACTATTAGGCCAGCCATACTTGTGGAGGCGACATGCTGTGTATGAGTCAAGGCCTTGCACTGTCATTATTTCTTTGGATAATTCATTATACAGGATACCGGAGGTAGCCCCACCTACCGCCACCTCTTTGATCACTGCCAAGAAAGGAAGCAAGCTCATCTCCCAGACTAGGAAATTCATTTTCTGTCTGGTTCGCTCCCAAAGTAAGGGGAAGATCGTTGCTACATCCATGACCCCCGCAAAGGATTCCTCCACACAGCAGCAACAGCAAAGGGATATGGTCATGACAGAACACAGGAACAACATCTCCTCACCCACAGGGGTACCACACAAGTTTTAGGTGGGAAACAAAGTTTGGTTACATCTGCAGAAAGAACGCCTTACCAGAACCCATCAGAAACTCAGACCACTCTGACATGGTTATTACACTAGTACCAAGGCTACGAGAAACAATGCTTGGAATCACAACATTCCTCCATTCCTTTGCTTGCACTGAGTGTTCAATGTGGACCGTCATCGACCATGCTTCCCACCATTTCTGGACACATCAGAGATTCTAGAACAGCTCACCAGAGACCCAGCTCAACAGAAGCTTCCTCATCTCAGGGAGGAACTCAACGCAATGGGGACCATTGCTTCCTAAGGGGGGAGGAATGATCCAGGCGGATGTTGGTGGCCACCCACCTATCCCATCTAGACCCCCACAACTATCCCTTTCAGTTTTTTAGTTTCCTTAATTATAGCGTAGTTTACTATTTTTAGCAGTTTTTCGGGTCCTAAAATTCCGGAGCCATTTTGAGGCCCTAAACGACATTTTCTGGGAAATCTACCGCCAGCGACTTCTCTTTCAAAAAATCATCTTTCCCGTCGTATTCCTTGGAGAGATCTTTCCAACAGCTATCATGCGCGTCAAACGGAGATAATACGACCAATTTGTGACCCCGGGAAGTTGATGTACCAACTTACCCAAAAACGGGGCCCACAATTTGGCGTTTCATCTTCTAGGGTTAGGTTTTGGAATGTGAAGGGTTTTCTATTGTTTCTCAACAATAAATAGGCCTTCGAGCCTCATTGTAACACAGTTCAGAGGCATGTAGCCACCACATATCTTCTCAGAGATAAGCTACCATCGCCCTAGCTGGGTTTATCCAATTCTGTTTGTAAGCATATTTCAGTATTTTACAGTAATGAAATGAAGTATTATTTCCGCTGCATATCTATCTTTATGGTTATCTCTGTATTTTATTGCGTTCCTGCTTAAATCCAGATCATTCGGTGTCCTTCCTAATCTTGCCATTACCTTGGAAGGAAAGACAGTTAATTTTGAAGTATAATTTTCTTATGAAAATATTAACTGTAATATTCTACTTGAGTGGAGTTTGACCCATGCTATGCATTGTGTAGCCTCCTCTCTTTTCCATGTGCTCCATTTTCCTCATCAAGGGAGAATCGTCATAGTCGACCAATTGTCTTTCTTTGCCTCTTCCTCCTCGGATGGAAATTTTCCTTATGTGAAGCATACTGGTGCTCCATATAAGAGTGTGGGGGCTAGACTTTTCAAAGATCTCGCCTTAATGGGTATTTTCCCTCTCCCACCTCCAAATGTTTCCTTAGTCAACATGATCTCGGTTAAGTCTGATCCTTGGGTCATTCCTCCTCTTGAGAAAGTTGATTCATGGGGTGATATCATGTCGTTAAGCCCTGCTAAGATTAATTATGTGGAGATTGTTTCGGCTTTGACCTCAGCATCTACTGATCACATTGCTTTGGGTACATCTCTTGACGCGTATTCTCAATCTCCTTGTCTTGGTTCATCGGATTCTTCTGATCCCTTAATCGAGACATTTCCTACTGACGAAAGTATCATGGAAATTATGTCTCTTGAGGAAGCAGCTTGGAATGATACTCATCATCATTCCTCGTTGTTACCTAGCCCAAAATTCATGTCTACCTGTCTTGAGAAGTTCTCTTCTCGTTTCCCGACCCAACCACTTCAAATGCCTATCATGACCCATGAAGTTTGGTCGGAAGGGAACATGGGTAATATTACCCAAACGATGCCTATTGACATTTCTGTTAAACCTGGTATCATTGAACATGTTCATATTGGGGTAACTTGTTCTCCTGATGAGATCAAGCTTTATACTCGTCTTTTTCAAGAGTTTCAAGATGTTTTTGCATGGTCGTATGAAGAAATTCTCGGCATTGACCCAAGTATAGTCGTGCACGAAATTCCAACTTATCCTAACGTGAAGCCCGTTCGTCAACGGCTTCGTCCTATGCACCCTAGAAAAGTGGCCGCCATCAAGGGAGAGGTTGAAAAACTTCTTAAAGCTAGATTTATTTATCCTATACCTCTGACAGATTGGGTTTCCAACATCGTACCGGTGACTAAGAAACAAGGCACCATTCATGTGTGTGTTTATTACCGTGACATTAATCGTGCCTGTCCGAAAGACAATTATCCCAATCCTTTTATAGACCAGACTATAGATGAATGTGGTGAGAGCGATATTTCCTCCTTTATGGAGGGTTTTTCCGATTATAACCAGATAAACATTTCATCGGCTAATCAAAACAAGACTGCCTTTATCTGTCCATGTGGGACTTTTGCATATAAAAATCTCCCTTTTGGCCTTAAGAATGTTGGGGCTACTTTCCAACGAGTGATGTATTATGATTTTCATGACATTAAAAACATCGTTTAGATTTATCTGGATGATCTTCCCGCTCATTCAAGTAAGCGCCATGACCATCAAGATCAACTTCGAAAAATATTTCTTCGTTGTAGACACTATAAAATTTAGCTTCACCCACATAAGTGTGTCTTCTACATTGAGTCTGGATGACTTCTCAGTTTTATTGGTTCAAAGGATGGTATTCATCTTGATCCTCTCAAAGTCGAGGCTGTTGTTAATTTACCCCCTCCCTCTTCATTGCATCAATTATAGAGTCTGCAAGGGGAAGTGAATTTCCTTTGTCGCTTTGTGCCTAGCTATGCTGAGCTAGCTTTAGGTTTCCACTTATTGCTTAGGCAAGGAACTCCATTTCTTTGGGATGATACTGCCCAAAAGTATTTGATGACTTGAAATATTGTTGGCTTGATGTGGCCTGACCTAGGTCTAGAAGTGTTTTAGCCAAACAAATCCCGAAACTACCTGCCCTTTCAGCAATAGTCTGCAGAGCGCGGACTGAGGTCTCACCTGAGGTAGTGTGGGAGGGTGATGGAACTAGGTTTCCGCATCCTAGGGATGTCTTGATGGGATCTAGGAAGGTCGTGAACCAATCCTGCGTGCTTGCGTTTCCCTGCGCAGCTGTCTGACCTTCACGTAGCTCCGTAGAGAGCGCGAAGACGCATTGCCTAGATCCTTTACCCTCACGGTGTTATTATTATAGATCTGACTTAATTTTGTTTGCCCTGTATTCTTATTTAATCATTTCAAATTTATAACTAGTGCGTGCAATCATAATCTGTAAAGAGATGCAAGGATATAACCGAAACATAAACACATAGATCAGATGCACAATATTCCAAAATCAACTTATCTTTTATTAACCTTCTGTTCTAGTATAATCCAATTCCACCCTGTGCACTCAGCTTCAGGGGTATGTACACATAGCTATGGACTCTACCAGGCCTCTGTGCACATAGCTGCAGAGCCTCTTCCTACTCCTACAACCCAAGACTTGGACTTACAGACTTAGAGCAAATATCGCATTCAAAAACTCATGTCACTTAAGATCAAGATTCAACAAAAGCTACCTTCTACACTTAGACCCTCACTCTATTTATACATTCCCATGGTCTGCAGACGATGGGTAGGTTGCCACATTCTATATTAAATTAAAATATTTTAGGGTGGACAACCCTAGACGCTCGCACTCCACACTCGAATTTCATGGGGTCTTACATTACTTTTGACCAAAATTCGGGCTACAAGCCCTAAAAATCTGCTATGGGGGGATCCACTGCCCAACAGGCCCCCAACACAATCATCGTGACTCGTCACGAGTCACTTAGCTGGTGCGGTCATCTTTGCGCGAAGTTCATCTAGCAACCTTTGCACTTTTCTTACATCCGCAACACATTCTTCCACTGTCTGTTGTATCAATTGTGTGCGACTCTCTGATGGATCATTGTCAGTGGCACCCTCTTGCCTTTGCGCATATGTATCTTGCATCTTGGCCAACTTCCCCTCGATCATGGCGGTGAGCGTGAACACTTCCTCGAGCCAAGGATGGATGCGTGCTTTAAGCTCTGCTTCTTTCTTGCGTGCAGCGTCCACCTGTTCTTTCATAGCCTGAGCCTCCCCCATCTTGGCCAACCGCTGAGTAAGGGCGACCATCTGCGTGGTCCCCCAGACATTGTCATAGGCCTTCTATAACTCCCGTGGTTCTTTCTCTAATTGTTGTAGTTTTGGGTCCTCCTGCAGTGAAGTTAGCGTGAAGAGGGACTGGTCCAACAATCCCGTGTAGTCCTGTACAATGTGCCCTATTACTTCCAACCCCGATTGAATGGCACGGTGGCATTATTCCCTAACTTTTGGGGGTGTAGAGGGTTGCGCCTTTAGTCACTGCTCTGTGATCTACAAGTTCAGCTCCAAATAAACCTTCACGGCCTCCTCTTGGGTCTTACGGACTCCAGCTGCCAGGTGGTGAATCTTTTCCACGGTGGAGAGTGCCACCGGCATGGCCAACTCAGGAATGTTGCTATAGGCCTCCTCCACTACCTGTTCTAATCCTTGGTGTTGTGCAACCAGGTTGTCATACTGCAAGCTGAGTTGTTCTAAATTTACCTTCTGTTTTCTCAAGACTTGGAGAGCGCGACCCTCCCTAGCGCGAAGCTCAACAGTTACCTCATCCTACAGTTGGTATAGGGTTTCTTTAGGAAGGGTAGCCAAATTCAACCCTTAGCCCTGCAGGTCACCTTCAGCTTCTGCTAAGATAGCGCCTTCGGGTAACACCAAAGCGTTCATTGTGTAGCCCTGCAACATCTGCTCGGCTTCAGATGCACCTTCTGTAAGGTGTGATGTCACCACTCCTGGGGGTCGCACTTGTAATGCTTGCAACTACGCTTTGAGCGCCCCCAACACATTTATCTACTCTATCATTAACTCCTCCAGAGCATCCTTAGTGGCATTGCGAAATGGTTCGCTACTATCAACAAGGTATCCCTCAGGGGTCTTCATTGTCTTTGTCTTCTTTCGTGCGGTTGGATTCTCCTGGACGTGCAGCCTCTTGAGTTGGGACGATTTTGCTGTGTGTTCCTTTGTCTCAGCCTCCTCCTGTATGTCCTACTTCGTGGAAATTGCTTGAAATTCCTCGGTCTCTTCGATGGCCGCGGTTGTGGTTTCTGCCGTCTGCGTTGTCGCTTCTACTTCAGCCGCCTTCCGTTGCACGGCCGCTTCATGTTCCTGGTGCTTTTGCTCTGCCAGCTTCGCGATGTGCAGCTTGGTTTCCTTCTTCCGCTGTTTTGCTGCGATCTTTTCCAGCTCTGCCAAGTCTAGAGCGTGCCACTTCGGAGACCATGTCACCATTACCTCAAAGATTGCATCGTCCATTGTAATGAACGGAAGCTCTACCCACGTTCGGGCTCGATCCTTTCGCAGCTGGATATATAGATTATGCATATCCACCTTGAACTCTGCTGCGGTTTTCAAATTGTTGTACACTTTCGGGGACAAGTGCGACCTATGGTTCATCCAAGTTTGGATGCTCACCTCCATGAACACCCAAAACACCTTGATCTCGTGAACCCTCATCGCGTCTTTCGTTGCCTAGAGCAAGGTGTACCTCGCGGCTTCGGTTAGGTTCCTCTCAATGGTGGGAAATTGGCTGTCGTCTGGTAGCTCCCCTGTAACCAACAGGATGGATGAGAGTAGCCACGAGTAGTGTAAGGTCTTACCCTGCTCCTGGGCCTCCCGACAATTCGTCAAAAATTCATCACAGAGAAACTGCGCCCAGTTGAACTAGACCCTCTCTGCACACTGCTTTGCCAACGCAATTACAGATGTTGGCACCTCGTCTACGCCTCATTTCCTCATAAGCTTACCAGCTAGTAGTTGGGTGGCTGCATGCACCCCTTTATCCTTGATGCTCGCTATGAAATACCCTTGCTTCCTCTTTTACAGCTTATATTTGGCCTTCATATCTTCTGCGAGGGCCAATTTGCTACTCTTCCCTGCTATGGCTACTGGATTGTTTCTTTTGATGGGAAGTTGCGAAATCTGGTGAATTAAATTGACCGTGATGGGAATTGGCTCTTCCAACTAGAGATACCCATCATGTACTAGACACAGTAGCTGCTGAATGACAAAAATTATGACGGGCGCAAGGTGGTAGTGGGGTATCCACCACAGATGGAGTAACCCAGCCTTCTCCACATCGCGTAACCATTGTTGCTGCAATAATTGCTCCACGTCCAGCTATGGAAAGTTCTCACTGTCCATGAGATCCCAATCTTCAAACTTTATGTTAGGCACCCATCCCAGTGGCAAACCATCAAACCTTATTTCATCCAGAAGAAGTGGGGTCTAGAGCGCACTCTTCGTGGCCTCTAGGTGTTTTAGTATCTTTGTTGTTCCTTTCCATGGGGGGATGTAGGGGGGTAACTTTATCACCGAAGGTATGTGGGAAACATTCTCCGCCTCATCATCCTGTGCTTCAATTTGGGTGACCAGGGCTTGCAAATCTTCCTCCTCCTCCTCTGTTTCGATGACAACAGCTTACCCTTCTCCGTCATTGACAATTGACTAAATCGTGGGTTTCGTGGTGACACCTGGACTGGCCCCATGGGCTGCTTGTTTTTCTATGGTCATGGTGTGCATGGGGATTTGGGAACCTCTGGTGCAACTACTGCCTCTCCAAGCTCCTCCTGGGTTACACGGTGTTCTGGGGTTACTTCTGCGAATCGCACTCTAGTCCTCATAGCTGACATTGTTTCTACACTAGATTCATTCGATCGCGTACTCATGGGTGGCAAGGTAGCTTGGTGCTCAATGCTCTGTATGGGCTCAAATCTCAAACAACCAAGTGTTTCCTAGAGGCTACCCCAAGGGATTTTATAGTAACATTTGAATTTGAATTCACCCATTCCCTCCACTTCTGAGTCATTAATACCTTCTTGGCGGCAGATCATCCTGAATCTAGCTCTTAATTTCCATCTTAATGGCTCGTCACCCAGTACCTTCTGCCTTAAATTAGACCTCTTGTCATGAACAATGACATCAACGGTCACCTCCCCGCCTACGCACGCAACAGTGCAACCCCTTGCACGGACTACGAACCCTATGACCTACTCGTCCTGCGCAGAACCTCCTTTCTGCGTAGCTCTCCTGCAGACTCGTTTATAGTCCCGTGCCTTATTTCAACTACTTGGAGTGCTGAGACCGTGTTTCCTACAGATAGTCAGGTGGTCGCACCCCCGGTGTGAGGCTTCAATTTTCCTGCTAGCCCGGGCTATGGGCACCCTTCAAATACCCTTGTGTCCTATATCATGTTGCGTTTTTATTTGTATGGTACGCTCCCCTGTTTAGTAAGGTGTGGTTGCAGCCATGATAGTAGGTTTGCAACTCTTCCTAATGCAGTAGTAGGGCCGGCTAGACTTGGTCCCATCATGCTTAGTTTCTCGCGGCCCGCTTGTGCGACTACGGTTTCCAATTTTCTAATTTCTTCGTGTAATGTCATGATTTTCTTCCTCATTCGTGCCCACTCTTCATCAAGTTCATGAAGTTTCAACCTCCCTCACTGAATGGATTCTTGTAACTGCCTAATTCCTTTACCTAGGTCCTCACGCCTCGTCCGAACTGCGGGAGCTGTGGTCAGGGGATTCTTCTTTGTCCTCCTGGTTTCATCTCGTCTTGTTAATTTTGGGGTCATTTCTTCACTCCGGTTTTTTCTTATGGTCCTATAGGCCCATCGAACTGCTGGTACGCGCAGGTCCCAGTGGGTTTGGCTCACCTGGTGAACTCTGTTCATGACTCTGCGTAGCTCTTTGAGTGCTCCATCGTAGACTATTTGTGGAGTATGTCTCCGTCCCTGTTGCCGCATCGGGTTTCAACTTTCGATCCTTAGTCTGGGAGGTGCTTGCACAACACATGCCTGCACCCATCGACACAGGTGGACGCGTAGCCTACTCTGTTCTGGTTACCCGGCTCGCGTTCAATGCTGGGGACTTCCAAACTGTAAGCGCATCGGTCTTCTGCATTCGCGCTAGTTCCCCATAGTCTTCTGATGTGTACCCCACCATCGTGCGAGTGTCACGCGCAATGCCCATTCCAGCGCATCGTACCGTTGTTGTTCCTATACTGCACTTTTGTCCAAGAATTCATCCACTCCTGTTACCCCATCATAGGTTGGCAATTCCCTTGCCTCAGTCGTCACACGTCGTAGTGATCTGATCATCATGTTGCAATTCAATGTTGTCACCTCGTGCAACTGGTTCTACCAGCGTTCTATTTCTTCATCTAAATCCGAAGTACAAGAACTGTCACGCTCCCATGAGATTCTCCCTTCTGCAGTCGGGTTCACCCGATCCTGGTCTTGCGCCGTTATCTGGTAAATGCAATCCAACTCATCTTTGCTATCATCGTCGTGCATAGGTTAGGTGAAGCGCGCTCCTTAGGTTCAATCTAGCAGAACTACTATGTGTAGAGAATTTTCTCAAATATCATCTTCCGCTTCTTTAGGTTGATGACTCCATTCATATCAGTGGCCCAGTCTATTCCTAGCAACGCAAGGTAGGGGTTGTTTTCGTCCATAATCTCTATTACTTCAAAGTCCATCTATGTGCTCACGCCTTCGATATCCACTGTTACCCCTTGCAACCTCCCGATGGGCAAGATCTTTTGTTGGTTCACTATCTGTAACTAAATAGGCGACCACTGCAATGTAGGCATACCCATGCATTCCCATGTCTGCTTTGGTAATACATTCACGTCCAAACCCAGGTATAGAATTACTTGGTCCATTTCATATTCACCAATCTGCACCGTCAATCTCATCTCCCTCCCAGTGCGCAATGTATGCTTTCCTAGTTTCTAGACTACGTGAAGTTCCCCTGGCCTTGCACACCTAGTTATCAGTTCTTGTAGTCCTTTAACTACCTTATTATTGTGCAACAGTTTCATGCATGTCTCTAAAAAGGTAGTTAGCATAGAAGGATCCATCCCTGTCTCTAGTTGATCCTTACTACCTGAAGTAGAGGCTGCCGCGAAGCTCTTCTTAGCTTCCATAAACATCTCCTTTGCATGTTCCAAGTCGAACTCAAGTTCCTTTGTAGGAGCCTTGTGAACCCATGTATCTTCCTCGGGCTGCTTCCCCTTATCTTCCCCTCTGGTCGCGCCACTTCTGAGCACCATGTTCACGTTGGGGTCTTCTTCGCACAGTTCAGACCTCATCATTTGAATATTCTGCATTGGATTAGGCTGAAGTACCCCTTTCTCACACATTTGTGCGATCAACTTGGGAAAATCTACTGCTTCGTGATCGAATTGAGCACAGTATGAATAAGATAGTCTCATCAGGTTGGTACGGTCACGAGCGTAGTGCCCTGGTCCTCCGCAATTGCAATAGATTAACTGTCCTTGGCCCCTTCCCAGCCCCATTCCTCCTCGTCCTTGACCTCACCCTTGAAATCCACTGCGCGCCATCCCCACGACTAGGTCAAGGCTTCGCGTTTCCATCTGCATTCTATATGCTAGGGTCCACTCCATAATTAACTAGTAACTGCGACAAGTATGCTCGTTGTGGCTCACCTATCTATAAAAATTGCAAAACAGCTGCTGGGGAGTCTGTGTATACTTCTGTAACAAATGATAGTTGTCCATCGTGTGCTTTCCTCCCACTTGACAGATCGCGCATCAGAGCACGGGTGTCACACTTGATCCTGCCTGTGCATCTAGTCTCACTGGCATTTTCCCCCCTCCTACCAAGTAGTTCACGAACACCGGACAATGATCCTTGTCGTGGCCCTGGCCTTTACATTTTATGCACCACACTTCTTCACGCACCTTTGGCCATGGTGCCCTATCCTGCTTCAAACTCTACATCTCCAAGCATAGGTTCTGCAATTGCACATGGATCTATTGGACTCCCAATCCCGGATCCTGTATCAGTGTTCATGTAGCCTCATCACCATTTCCAATGCTTTTGCCTGGGTTGAAAGCTTATATTGTGATAGCACCGTCCTCAGGTGTGATGTCAAAGACGCCACAAACCATGCATGGTGGTGCGCATCCATCAGCGTCATATTAGCCTCGCGGATCGTAATCTTTAACCTCTGATCCAAATCCCAGGGGGTCTCGCCTGGAAGCATCATGATCTCTTTAAATCCAATGATCGACTGTGTCTCTGATTTCGGCCGGCTAAATTTTTTGTTTAATACATCCTAGATCTCTGCTATTCCTGCACTTGGGTGATCATTCGAGTGCTTGATATACCATGTCAACACGCGATCCTGTAGCACGCTCACCAATGTGGCCTTCTTAATGTTGTCATCCGTGACCCCTTGTGCTTCCCACACTGCCTTTACCACGAACTAGAACTGGTCCGGATCCTCATTCTCTACTCCTTTGAATACAGTTATCTTGATCACGCTCACCATGCTGAACTGTTGGGGTGGTGGAGGTGGGGTGGGTGAAGATGGAGGTGAAGCGAGTGGTGGTGTAAGTGGAGATGGTAACTGCGGAATGCACTGCCTTATCAAACTGACCGCACTCCTCGGTGAGACCTGAGTGCACTCTTCCTCGCTTGCTCGTGGAGGTGAAATTAAAGGACTGTTTCCTAACCCTTCGATACCTTTGTAGACCTTTCCACTTCATGTCGTTCCAATCATTAATGTATTCGCAACATCTGTTTTTCACATAACAACATCTTAATCCAGGTATTCAAAGATTTGATGTACTTACCTCACGGTCCCTTGAGAAAACATCTTTCTGCTCCGCTGTAGCTTACATTCATGTCTATCACAAATTTAGTGATAAACCCTCCTATTATTTGGTTGAGCCAATGGTCTACGACCCATGCAATCTTATCTTCTCATGCCTCTAGCCTGCGCACTAACTCCGGAGTCCACACTATTGGTTGATCTAGCTTATACCTTCCTTGGTTGTCATCTAACCTCGCAATCCAATCATACAGCTCTGAAGAGAAGGACGGAAGAAGATCTCGTGGATCTCTGTATACACGTAGTGATCGAGCCACCTCTTCTTGGATACCTGTAGAGTTCTGTTTTCTTGTGTCATGAACACGTGAAGCTTCTGATCCAACCAATCTTCAATTTCCTTCTTTGTAGGATTCCAATGTTTCGACATTAGAAATCCCTTAGGAAAATCCCAGTCCTGGCAACGGAACCATTTGTTGGCTTGATGGGGCCTGACGCAGGTTCAGAAGTTTTTTAGCCAAAGAAATCCCAAAACTACCGGCCTTTTCGGCAATAGTCCGTGGCGCGTGGACTGAGGTCTCACCCGAGGTAGTATGGGAGGGTGTTGGAACCAAGTTTCCACACCCTAGGGATGTCTTGATGGGATCTGGGAAGGTCGTGAACCAATCCTGCGCGCTTCCACTGCCCCGTGCAGCTGTCTGACCTTCGCATAGCTTCGTACATAGTGTGAAGAGGCGCTGATTAGATCCTTTACCCTTATGGTGTTATTATTATAGATCTGACTTAATTTTGTGGGCCCCATACTCTTATTTACTCATTTAACATTTATAACCAGTGCGCACAATTATAAACTGTAAAGAGATGCAAGCATATAACCGAAACATAAACACACATATTAGATGCACAATATTCCAAAATCAACTTATCTTTTATTAACCTTCTATTCTAGTACAATCCAATTCCACCCTGCGCACTCAGCTGCAGGGGTCCACGCACACAGCTGCGGACTCTACCAGGCCTCTGTGCACACAGCTAAAGAGCCTATTCCTACTCCTACAACCCAATACTCAGAATTACAGACTCAGATTGAATATCGCATTCAAAAACCCATATCACTTAAGATCAAGATCCAACAAAAGTTGCCTTCTACACTTAGAGCCTCGCTCTATTTCTATCCCATGGTCTGTGGTAGGCCACCACATTCTATATTAAATTACAATATTTTAGGGCAGACAACCCTAGACTCTCGCACTCCGCGCCCACATTTCACGGGGTCTTACATTACTGTTGACCAAAATTCTAGCTATAAGCCCCAAAAATCCACTATGGGGGGATCCACTGCCCAACAAAGATGTCCTCATTAATGATCCTTTGTGACACCCTCCAAACTATCATCATGATTATTACTATAGGATAAAATGCACGGTGTATGGAGAATGAAGATACCCTCAAGGGTCTTCCCGGGACCCTTGGTAGAATGTAAGATTATCTACAGCTATCACAAAGCTACATGCATGTCCATACTCAATAACTAAATATCAAAGCCAAACAGATTCATTACCTCAAGCCTCCATGTAGATTTGCTGGAGAGCACAATGCAGCTAGGTGGAAGTCCCCTGAGCTGACTCCAGATCAAGTCTTGCACATAGAAGAGACAAGCATAATCACAACATACAACCTTGATAATTAATACATGAATATATAAAAGACATCTAGTTACACATAACTAAGATACTCATGCTAAAAGGTACTTGACAAACAACTAAATGAATGATAGTACCAACACCACAGAGTAGGCAGTACAATTGCAGTTCTATATTAATGTCGGAAGAGTGATTACAACCATCTATTGCATCAGCCTTCCCTTACCCCTCTAGCTCCTCTCTCTCTCTCTCCCTTCTTACCAACTTCTTATGCTTGGATTTGAGACTATGCTCGATAATTAAGTAAGCTATCCTTTCAAATGATCTGACCTCCATCACAATAGCCCTAGCTCTGCTTATGTAGCAATCGAGATAGGGTTGCCAAGTTCCTCCATGAGTCTCTTAAGGTAAGAGAAATGATGTTGCCATGCTTTTGAGCTCTTTCCCATTTGCCTCCTTCATTAGGATTAGAAATCCCACAAATAAGTTGAACTTTAGATGTTTCCTTGCTTTTCTAAGTAGATTTACGAGGGAATATAGAGATATTTATGAGTCAATTCGCTCCTTTGACCTCTAGATTCTCATTAGGATCCACTAACGTTGTCCTCGAACCAACAAGTAGAGTTAGTAGGGTCACTAACGCTCCCTTAGGCTTACAGAGAAGCTTTACAAAGCATGTTGTTAGTGTATAGAAAATGTTAGTGTGGAAACAAGGCCTATGATTTTGGCTATTGCTTTAGCCATAATGTCTTTCTCCTCTAAGATGATGAGGAGGTCATTTTGCTATATAACAGAGAGAGAGAGAGAGGAGTTGGAGGAGTAAGGGAAGGTTGTTACAACCGATGGTTTGTAATCACTCTTTCTACATCAATATAGAACCACAATTGTGTTTTCCACTCCGAGATGTTGGTAGTATAACTTTTTTATATGTTTATGCAACATCTTTAGCATGAGTGGCTTAGATATATGAAACTAGATATCTTTATATGTTCATGTATTGTTTGTCAAGGTTTTATGTTGTGATATTATCCTTGTCTTTGCTATGTGTAGGTTTTGATTTGGAGCTGGCTCAGGGGTCTTCCGCTTAGCTACATTGTTCTCTCCAGCAACACCACACTAAGACTTGAGGTAGTAAGTCCTTCTCTCTTTGATATTCATTTGTTAAATGTAGATATGCATGCATATTTGTGACAACTGCAGCTAATATGACTATCTACCAAGGATCCTGTTATCACCCTAAAATTTTTGTTTCTAAGCTTTGGAAAGTTTTCCTTGTTTTTAGTCATAGTCTTATAGGTTTTGAGTCATCTCATCTCAATAAGTGTCATTCTCTTTTCCAAAAAAACGTTTCACAGCCTCATTCCATGTCCTAAAAGCCTCACCATGTGTTTTGACATCACTAAGATTCCAAAGGATTGGTGTTATCCTTGGTCTAGTCTTTCCATGGTCTCTTTAGTGTCTAAGATTTAGAAAAGAGTCTTGTTGGTATGGTCAAATAGGGTCAACACTCCATTCTTGCCCATCACTAGTCCCACATCACCTAAAATTCCATGTGTCAAACTTGTGTCAAGGTTTTCGTAGTGCAAAACTCACTCTAGGTGTTTTCATAGCGCAAAACCCAGAATTTGCACTGGCTGTGCTACGAAATTGGGGATTCTGAACTAGGAGTTTTCGTAGCGCGCTACGAAACCCCTGAAGCAGCTTGTTTCAACATAAAAATCTTTGTTTTCTGCTTTTACTAGTCAACTTCTAGAAGGTCTCCTGAGCCACTGAGAATTCAATTTCAAAAAATGAAAGAGGCTTCTATTCCTAACATACTAAAATACAAAAACCTCTTTCCGTTTCTTCAAATTCGTTCTGAGGTGGGAGGAATTTATGGTTAAACTTGCGCTATGAAACTGTTGTAGGTGCAGTTTTTCACAAACCAGAATTTGCCAGTTTGCACCTGATATTCAAAGACAGTTTGTGGTCACAGGAAAAGGTATTTTGGAATTTTGAAGGAGGTTTTTCTTCATCAACTCTCCAGCTACAATAACCTATCTCACTTTCTTCATAAGTGTTTTCAGTTGGGAGATACTAAGCTTTCTTTGAAACCCTAATTTCAGAGAACAGATTTTTCCTGTTTTACATGTGTTTTTCAAGGACAGATTCTGGACAGCTGGAGAAGTGTTTTAAAAAAACATGAGAGTTCTAGAAAACATGGACTACAAAAACCTCCTTCAGTTTTGTAAAATGTGTCATGGATGAGGAGATAAAGGCTCTGTCCCACGTGCCAACTTTCAAGGATCCTAAACCTAAAAACAGGGAAACATGTTCCCTAATTTCTAGGGTTTGTCATCAACAGTCAGGTGATAACGTGGGAGGCTTCATCAAATTCGACTTCATGAGGTTAAAATTTTCAAAGAATGCATTTAATGTTTAGTTGAGATGGTTTAGTCATAATAAGGAGTTGCACTTCTAGTTGTATTAGGTCACTAGGACTGCTAGTTAACAGCTAGTTGTAATTAATAGTTTGTTTTAAGTGTCAATAGGTGTCAAATTAAGTGAAATTCGAATTCCCATCATGATGGAGGAAGGAATCCAAGCTTGTAATGAACTCTATATATGACAAGAGATGTAATGCATGAAGGGTTGGCAATTTTCAAAGAAACAAGCACATTGTGCTATTGTATGTGACTGTATGTTTTCAGGTTAATACAAAGAGTTGATTTCACTACTCAGGATTTAGAAAGGGTTTCAATGTTTGATTTTCCTCATGGCTTCCTTCATATACTTACTTGCAGTGGTATAGACACATGTTACTTAGAATTCATTTGATGATCCTCTAACTTCTTCATGTGTTTGTAGGCTATGTTCCTTACATTTATATCTCTATTTTTCTTTTATGTTAAAACCCTCTATGCCCTGACTTCCATGTGAAATTGATCTTACTGTTGTACTGAAATACACTTTGACTCCATAGCCCAATGGAAGTTTGTTAATTGGTATTTCAACCATTTATTCATTGTTGTTCGAATTTTCCATAGAGTTAGCCATCTAATCTTCAAAGTAAAATCTTTAACACAGTGAGAGAGCCCTCTCAGGTTGAGGAGGCTAAGCCTCAGCCAAAAGTATGGTTTGAAATAGTTACTCAAAGTCTTCCTGATCAGTAGCCTATCGGGGTTGGGTTTTGTGATAACAATTTGGTGTGTCTGTCAGGAGACTGAAGTCTATTCATTCCCAAAATTAAGAAGCTGAACTTCTGAAGGTAGCAAGAGCTCAGACATCTTTTCGAGGCTGTAAAACTACCTTGGCGACTCCACACATCAAATAACAAATTGGAAGGTGACTCCACTGCTAGAAGATCAGTAGCTTGATGAAGTTTCAAGATGATTTCCATTGCAAGAATGAATGCCAGGTATGCCCCTATGAATTGGTCTCATATCCCTGGTTTTCGAAATCCTATGCCAAAGGTTGATTGGTTAGATGATCTTCCAATATTCAAAGATGAAAAGAAAGACAATGTTGCTCTTCATTTGGTTAGGTTCCATATGTATGTACGCAGTCTTAAGGTTCAGTTCCCTGAAGATTGTCTCATGAGGATGTTTATGACTACTTTAGAAGGAAAAACATGGTCTTGGTATAAAATCTTGGAAAATGGTTCATTATATTCTCTTGCTGATTTCCATGATGTATTCTATGACATGTATAAAGAGTGTCATCCCTCCTTATTGCTGGTCAAAGATTGTTGTAAACATTCTACGAGTTTTATTCAATATTAGGAGGTTTTTTATGATGATGATGAGTGTATGGATGAAGAAATTTTAGAGGCTCTTCATAAAAATACATTTCAACACCAAGAAGAAAGTATAACATCCCATGAAATGTAGCATGAAAATTAGCAGGGGTTTACTTATGAAAATCATATTACATCCTCCGAGATTGATGTAGAGATGCAGCAAACTTGCCAGTCTTTTGATCATAAAGAGTATGAAAATGATTACAAACACCAAGAAGAAATGCTGGAAGAAATTTTTTATAACCCTCAGGCAGAGGAAAAGGTTGTTCATTTTTGTAATTCCTTGCAGCAGCTTACATCAAAGAATGACCATAATAATGAGGAAAACTACATTGTTTGTGGGAATCATTCAGAAAAGCAGTTGGATAGCATATCAAATAAATGTTGTGTAGTTGAGGATCAGTTGTTTGAAGATATAGAATGTTATGAGAATCATCAAACTAACCATGTGTTTTTTGACCCTATAGCTGACTACATGGAAAAGATTTACTGTTCAGGCTTTCAGTTATATTTTCATCTTGAAGAACAGTTACACCTCATGTTGCCTTGGATATTTCAGTATCTGTTTTATTTTTGCTTCAAGCATAGTCAAGAGATTCAAGTGTCAGATCAGATCGATGACTGGCTTCATTGGAAGTTTCATGTTCCTTGAGCTACAAGTGGAGATTGCAGCTGATAGGGTAGGTAGGAATGTGCAAATAAGCTCAGGGTAGGTTGATTGAGCATCTGTTTCAGTAGGTGCAGTATTGAATTCTTCTTTCAGAAATCATTAAAGGTTTGAGGAGCAAATTGGGCAGAAGTTCAGAGTTTTATTCTAAAAGATGGATAGCGGCACTGGAGCTACAAGTTCTTAGTATACCACAAGGGCACACTATCCCTAGTGGAGCCACTGTTATCACCCTAAAATTTTTGTTTCTAAGCTTTGAAAAGTTTTCCTTGTTTCTAGTCATAGTCCTATAGGTTTTGAGTCACCTCATCTCAATAAGTGTCATTCTCTTTTCCAAAAAAAAGTTTCACAGCCTCGTTCCATGTCCTAAAAGCCTCACCATGTGTTTTAACATCACTAAGATTCCAAAGGATTGGTGTTAGTCTTGGTCTAGTCTTTCCATGGTCGCTTTAGTGTCTAAGATTTAGAAAAGAGTCTTGTTGGTATGGTCAAATAGGGTCAACACTCCATTCTTGCCCATCACTGGTCCCACATCACCTAAAATTCCATGTGTCAAACTTGTGTCAAGGTTTTCGTAGTGAAAAACTCACTCTAGGTGTTTTCGTAGTGCAAAACCCATAATTTTCATTGGCTGCACTACAAAATCGGGGATTCTGAACTAGTAGTTTCCGTAGCACGCTACGAAACCCCTGAAGCAGCCTGTTTCAGCATAAAAATCTTTGTTTTCTTCTTTTACTAGTCAACTTCCAGAAGGTCTCCTGAGCAACTGAGAACTCAATTTCAAAAACTGAAAGAGGCTTTTCTTCCTAACATACTAAAATACAAAAACCTCTTTCATTTTCTTCAAATTCGTTCTGAGGTGGGAGGAATTTATGGTTAAACTTGCGCTATGAAATTGTTGTAGGTGCAGTTTTTCACAAACCAGAATTTTCCAGTTTGCACCTGATATTCAAAGACAGTTTTTGGTCACAGGAAAAGGTATTTTGGAATTTTGAAGGAGGTTTTTCTTCATCAACTCTCCATCTACAATAACCTATCTCACTTTCTTCATAAGTGTTTTCAGTTGGGAGATACTAAGCTTTCTTTGAAACCCTAATTTCAGAGAACGAATTTTTCCTGTTTTACACGTGTTTTTCAAGGACAGATTCTGGACAGCTGGAGAAGTGTTTTAAAAAACCATGAGAGTTCTAGAAAATATGGACTACAAAAACCTCCTTCATTTTTGTAAAATGTGTCATGGATGAGGAGATAAAGGCTCTTTCCCACGTGCCAACTTTCAAGGATCATAAACCTAAAAATAGGGAAACATGTTCCCTAATTTCTAGGGTTTGTCATTAGCAGTTAGGTGATAACGTGGGAGGCTTCATCAAATTTGACTTCATGATTTTATAGTTGTCAAAGAATTCATTTAATGTTTAGTTGAGATGGTTTAGTCATAATAAGGAGTTACCCTCCTAGTTGTATTAGGTCATTAGGACTGCTAGTTAACAGCTAGTTGTAATTAATAGTTTGTTTTAAGTGTCAATAGATGTCAAATTAAGTGAAATTCGAATTCCCATCATGATGGAGGAAGGAATCCAAGCTTGTAATGAAATCTATATATGACAAGAGATGTAATGCATCAAGGGTTGGCAATTTTCAAAGAAATAAGCACATTGTGCTATTGTATGTGACTGTATGTTTTCAGGTTAATACAAAGAGTTTCTTTCACTACTCAGGTTTCCGAAAGGGTTTCAATGTTTGATTTTCCTCATCGCTTCCTTCATATACTTACTTGCAGTGGTATAGACACATGTTACTTAGAATTCATTTGATGATGCTCTAACTTCCTTCATGTGTTTGTAGGCTGTGTTCCTTACATTATATCTTTGTTTTTCTTTTATGTTAAAACCCTCTATGCCCTGACTTCCATGTGAAATTGATCTTACTGTCATACTGAAATACACTTTGACTCCATAGCCTAATGGAAGTTTGTTAATTGGTATTTCAACCATTTATACATTGTTGTTTGAATTTTCCATAGAGTTAGCCATCTAATCTTCAAAGTAAAATCTTTAACCCAGTGAGAGAGCCCTCTGAGATTGAGGAGGCTAAGCCTCAACCAAAAGTTTGGTTTGAAATAGTTACTCAAAGTCTTCCTCATCAGCAGCCTATCAGGGTTGGGTTTTGTGATAACAGATCCCAGGAAGATCCTTGAGGGTTTCTACATCACCAGACACCCACACATTAATCCCTATAGCATGTAGCCTCTCTCATCGGCAGTTTCCAATCGAGGAAATAATAATGGGAGTTATGACATGCTCATTCTCTGATCGCCGATCTTTGATTATGATGTCATAATTTCCACATGGCACTTCCTGAATGGTGACACATGTCACCTATATTTTTCCTCTTAGGCCCCCTCAAAATGCCATAATTTCCTGCCACGTGTCCTTTTGTATCACCACATCATGTTGAAATCATATGCCAAGTGTCCTTCTTAGAGCCAATCATGTGCCACCTTGCATCATTATCGGAGGCAATCATGTGCCACCATGTTTTAATATCGGAGCCAATCCCATGCTACCACATGTAGCTTATCGAGACCAACCAAATGTTGCCTCACGTCTTGCTAGAGGATAGAGAAAAAGGCCTGTCCACCCTTGGTTTTGAAATGAAATCCTTTTTAAAATTATTTTTGAGTCCCTTGGTGATTTAACACTATTAGCACATTTCGCTTGTCATACATTTTAAAAGGTTGTACTTTCAGAAGTTTCGATTGTCGATTGTTGATGTTGCGATATTTTAATGTGTCGATCTGCCTACCCTGATGTATTGGATCCCCAATGTGCGATCGTTGATGTGCTGGGCGCTATGGTGGGCAATCGTCGATCTCTAATACTATTGGAATTATAATATATTGGACCTCTTATACATGATTCACTGATACACCTTGCTGCTGGACCTCTGATATTCAATCATTGATATCAGACCTCCGAAATTGTCTCTTTCCTAAGGCTTGAATGCTTGAAACTTCAGAAGGCCATATCTTTTGATCGAGGAGTCTGTTTTTGGACTTCTACATATCATTGGAAATCTTGTTCAGATCACTTTCCAATGGAGAGGGTTTGATTTAGAATTTGAGTCCTTTTGAGGATTTGAATATGCCTACAAACTTCTCTTCTCTTTTGCACTCTTTTGATAGATGAAAATACATTTTGTAGTAGGTGACAACAATAGCCATCAACCAGTTGAATTCAAGAAAATAGTTTGTTTCCATAGCCTTTGAACTTCTAGAAGTGATGCTAGCTCTCGAGGAGATCGAGGTTTGGTGTGCATCTAGAAACTAAAGATAGATGCTCTCAAAGTTGGTAGCATCTAGATGGAGGTATTGGTGAGTGACTTTAGAGCTACCCAACGACTATGAGGCTTGACTAATAATTTCCAATTAAGTTCAAGATTAGACTTAGTTAATTAGTCAATTATTTTAACAAACTATATTGCCTCCTCAAGAAAATCCTTTAGCAATCTATCTATATCTAGTAAGGAATCTTATGGACAACTGACAATCAAATTTGATTCAAGAAATGAATCACTCTTGGTTTCAACTATAGAATTTGATAACTCTCGTTCAACATTGATTAGCTTCTTCACCAAATCAATTATGACTTTCCAACCTTTTAAAAAGATGTATTTTTTCATTTCATCCATTTTGGGAAAGTCAAATTTTGTTCCCTTACTATTGTTCTACCATTTAAGTAACTCATTAAGGTCTCATTTGGTCTCATCATAATATGTTACCATATCTGCAGCTCGCCAGTTAATGTGTTTTCCAACTTGAATTGAATTTGAATCAAACCCAACTTCTCACAAAAAAACTATTTTTTCTTCTGGAACTGAGCATTAAGCTCATAGGCTTCTTGTTTTAATTTGACTAGATGTGGGGTCTTGACCTAAAATTTCTCTAACTTTTGTTGTGAATATATGAGTTGTCCATCCTTTGAATTTATTTATTTTGCATGCTTAATTTGAAGCGCATTAAACTGCCTTTTCAATTCTGCCAATGTGATCTCTTTTTGTTTCAACTATGTTTTCCAATGTGCTTTTAATTGGTCCTCTTCTTTCATGAATCCTTGCTTGATTTTGGCTATCTTTTCATCTTTTTCTCTCAACAATTATTACACCTATATTCCTTTATCCATGGTTACAAAGGCATAGGGACCTGTAAATTGAGTTAATTTCCCAATCCCATCAATAGGGGAAACAGAGCATCCTTTCTAGAGGACTTCAAGAGAAAGACTTGAGGGGGAATTTCCTAGGACTAAAGCTTGGGATTTATCTATTTTCCTCTTCTTTTTGCCCCTTCTAACCACATATTTGTGTTTTGGGTAGTATAATATATCCATGGGAGGAATATCAAAAATATTGAGGAATATCTCAGAGGTAGGATTAGCAAGAATAATTTCCACCTCAGGTTGAATGGCCACTAGTGTCATCTCATATATTGTCTACTCTAGCATGGTGTTTGATATTGTACCGGGATTACTTGGAATTTGTTGTTGATAAGAAGTCTTTCCTCCTACGGTCACATTTTCTTGTACCCTTTGTTTTGTTTGTTTTAAGATCCGATCAAACTCTTGCCAAACATTTTCCATCCTTGGATCTACTATATGAAAAGTTTCTTTAGGAGCCAAATAAATTGGTGTTCCTGCTTGCTCCAATTTAGAGGAAACCTCTTGCCAAGTAGAAATTTTTATGTTTTTCATAGAAGCTCATTTTTCTAAGGGGAGCTACAATAAGTCCATAAGGAGAGGAGCCAAACTGGAATTCCTAAAAGTGAAAAATTGTTCTTACTCTATCAATGACAATGATCCATCAATATGATTCATGATTGTATTATACGAGGAGCCTTCAACAAATAAATCATCAAATTTGTGTTCCTCGTGATGATACATTTTTATACTAGAGCCTAAGGCAACCTGTTTTTCTACTCTGATAGGGTCATATGCGCTAGTCGGGATGGTGGCTAGCTTCAATGGTTCAATAGGTCACAACTCTTTCTCTGCATGACCATAATTGGTCAAGGAGAGAATACCAAAAGATAGGGGAAATTGAGGCCAAACCATTTGGTTACTGTCTTTCAAATTCCTTGGTGATTACATAGACTATTGTCTGGTAAGTTATTTCCCTACGTAAAATCTTGTTGATAATGTAAAGGGGCAATAAACTAGGTTCCGCGTAGCTACCCAAAACTATGATATATGTAAATAATTATTCATCAAACCAATTCCCAATATTCTTGTGGTTTTCCATGGCTTCCGGGGACATTCTGGAAGTCTTGGTTTCAAATACAATTTCATAGATAGGGATGATGACCTAGTGGCATATTTGATCAAAATGGTCAAATTAATTGGATTCCAAAAGTACACTATGATAAATATTAATTAGTAAATGGTAAGAGAGGTTCCATTTCCATCCCATAGCTAGGAGACCAAGAGAAAGCATAAACATTCCATAATGTAATCTGACATGTAAAATGGGGGGATTTTATTATGAGAAATACTCTGGGAGGAGCGGAAAGTCAACACATGCTTGGCTAGGTTATTGGATAATATGGTGGACCAATAAAAAATATAACCATAAGAAGCCCTATTAATTAGGGAGACCCAAATATTAGGAAACTTGGAGACATTGGTATATTCTTACAATATTCACAACATGGCGACAATTTGGCTAAATGGAGTGGAAAGTGAAGTTATAGAGTACTCATTTCCATCCTTTGCTTTGTGTTTGTTGGGGTATTTTCTCCAATCCCTAATAGAATCTGCAAGTTCCTTGTGCTTCTTGATGAAGTCCTACACATATTTCTTGTTGAAGATGCATTGTGGCTCTGAAAAATGGTAATTGGCCTAAAGGTCCTTTGCTGATAATGAGCCAGTTATGGTGCCTTTTTGCGTAAAAACTTTTTCTCAATGATATTCACATTCTCCACTACACATCTAACCATGTGTATGGAAAAAGCTAGAGCCTCACTCCAATTCTGTGCAAGAAGGAATTTGTTGCATCCTAAGGGGTTGTCTCTAAGGTTTCCATTTCATCATCCACTACAATTATACTCATTGTAACGTGAGGACCTTCATAATCAAATTAGTTGTAAATGTTTTCCCAAAAAGAATACCTTGCATCCCTGGTACAAACTATATCGATGAAGAGAACCATGCCCAGAAGCTTTTCATCTACTACTTCTATGTATGGACCGGGAGGTTTATATACATGAGCCTTATTCTTTGCCTTAGCCTTCTTCATTTCATCTCGGTGATACGAATCAAAGCTTTCCTATAGGAAGAGAAGAATAATTAACATAGCAGATCTATTACGGGAAAAACTAAAATTGAATTGTAAAATGATGATTTAAACTCGTTAAATAACTAATTTTCAACCATGAACATGTCATCACAACCCATAAATAAAATGTTAAATTGGTTGGACAAGAAATAGACAGGGGTCCACATGAAGGATGCCATGTCGCAACTCGGTAGTAAAGAGACCATAAGGATTATAACTAATTAAAGTTTTTGGGTATCTAGGCAATAGAGGAGTAAGAGTGATATAATAGCCTAGAAGGGGAGAATCTTGTGATGAAATAAAAAGGTGTGGGGTGCCTAGATAAGAAAGAGGAGTACTCAAAAGCCTAGATACCTATAAGTATTTATAAATTGGTAAGTAGAAAATGGTACAGGTTTTTGGGTAGCCGCATTATTATAGCAGAGAGTGGCCATATATCATAAAACAAAGAGAAACATGTTTGAATGGGAAAGTAGGCCATATTACTTACTTTCACATTAGGGTGACATGGAACCTAGGTGTCTGGATTCCCGTAAGGTGTTTATAATTGAACCTTGAAATTGTTATGGGATTTCTAGGTTGCGGGCCTTTAGGACAAAGTAATAGTATTATTCATAAAAGCGGAAGTGGGACCTTTTATTTATACACAAATATTATTAAACGAGCGGGAGTGTGAGATAACTTGTTGAGCATGTCGTTAAAGTAAGTGATGACGTGTAGCCCAAAAACCCACACACCTAGAACTTTTTAAAGTTTAATTATTAAAGATCTATAGGCTTCTGAGGTTCCGAGTACCAGGGTGCCTAAGTAACTTAAACAAATTGTGCCTTTTCGAAGGTTCTGAAGACTTTGGTTGAGGCTGTGGTGGTTCTCTTAAAGGAATACGTTATTATTGAAATGCATATTTAAGGCCCAAAAGGTGTTTATTAAACGTTTAAATACACAATAAGATAAACAAAAGGGTCCCTATTATTATTATGATTAAAAATTAATGGGGGGTTGTTGTTTGCTAGAAAAATTGATGATACACTAGATGAAATAATTATCTTTGTTATGAAGAAACAAAATTTTTAGAGATAAAGGAAAAGGGATTAGACAATATAAGAATGCTAGAATTCAAATCCCCCATTAAAGGTTTCCCTGATATGCAAAACCATGAAAATTTGTCATTATTTACGAACTTATAAGTGTTTTCCCCATAAAATGTGTAATGATAGAAAAACATGCATCACCAACAATAGATATCTAGTGTTAGTAATCTTTGAGAATGAAAATTAATAAGGAGAGTTTAGCATTTAAAATAAACATCAATACGAAAGGTAGAGCCATTGTTTCCAGAAGGTGTCTGTAGACTTGACAGGGTTACCTTTTAGCCCTGGAAATTCCAGTATCCCATTCATTATAAAGAGTATTCATAGTAATTATGTTTGAGACAATTTTTTTTTTTGTAATTAAGTTAGTTGAAAGCCATTGTCATGGCTTGGTGACCAAATGTTGGTAATTCCATTCATAAGACCTAACAGGAGTGAAAATGTTATCTCATGATGAGACCTCTTGTCTTATAGTCATATGGATACAATCCATTACACTGGCTTGGTGACCAAATGTGGTAATGTCACTACTATCAGAACCCATGATCATGGTAGGTCGAATCGTGATGAGACCTCCTATCTTCCAATTAATTTCTTATATTTTTGAATTACACTCTAAATATATTTTATCAGGCCAGGGTAACTCCAGAATTAATGAGCGGAAGAAAATTGTGATATTATTCATAAGCCAACTAACATTTATATACAAAAATATGACGGATCAGTTCATCTTCTTGATGACTGTCCAGTTCACCCATCCGTTTCAGATTAGGTGTCAACATTCCCCCCCTTAATCTGAAGGGATGTTGGTGGGTTCAAGCATCATTCTGAATCTTTCAAGCTTTTCTCTTCCAAGCGCTTTGGCGAAGATGTCTGCAATTTGCTCGTTTGTGGAACAATGACGGAGATGGATTGTTTTGGGCTCAACATGATGTCGGATCAGATGATATTTAGTATTGATGTGCTTAGTACGATCATGGAACTTTGGCTTCTTGGCCAACTTTATTGCAGAGGTGTTATCAATCATGAGTGGAGTTGATTGTATTTGTTTTACCTGCAAATCTTCAAGAATTTTCCTGAGCCACACAATTTCTTTCGTTGCTTCAGCTGCTGCCACATATTCTGCTTCTGTTGTGGAATCTACTGGTACTGATTGTTTGCGTGATCTCCAGGAGACAGCTCCTGATCCAAGACTCATAGCATATCCTGAAGTAGATACCCCAGTTTCTTTGTCTCCATCGAAGTCCGAATCAGAGTATCCAATCAAGTTGAAGTCGTCCACCTGTGTATACTTGATTCCAAGGTCTTGAGTTCCCTTCAAGTACCTTAGAACTCTTTTTGTAGCAGACCAATGTCCCTCACAAGGCTTTTGCATAAACCTGGAGAGGATTCCAACAGCAAATGAAATGTCTGGTCTGGTAGTAGTGAGGTAGATGAGACTTCCTACAAGTTGTCTATACTTTGTTGCATCCTCAAATTCCTTTCCTTCAATAGATGTGAGCTTCAAGTTTTGTTCCATTGGAGTAGAAAGAGGATTGCACTCTGTCATGCCAAATCTGTTTAACAAATCTCCAATGTATTTCTTTTGAGAAAGAAATATGGACTTTGGATGTTGGGTTACTTCAATGCCAAGATAGTAATGAACATAGCCCAAATCAGTCATTTCAAAATTTTTTCCTAATTCTTTCTTTATGGATGCAATATAGCTTTCATTGTTCCCTGTCATTAAAAGATCATCTACATATACCACAAGATATACAACTGTTTTGCCAACTTTCTTGACAAATAAAGTTGCATCATCAAGATCAAAATGATTGAAGTTGAGTTTCAGAAGATGCTCAGTTAGTTTTTCATACCAGGCTCGTGGTGCTTGTTTGAGGCCATACAAGGACTTCACAAGTTTGCATACTTTATGTTCATGTCCTTTCACAGCAAATCCTTCAGGCTGGGACATAAAAACATTCTCTTTTAGATCTCCATTCAAGAATGCAGTTTTTACATCCATTTGATGGACTTTCCAACCGTTCTGAGCAGCTAGTGCAAAGAGTGTCCGGATGGTGGCCCATTTTGCTGTGGGGGAAAAAGTTTCCTCATAATCGACCCCTTCCTTCTGTGCAAAACCTTTTGCCACAATCCTAGCTTTGTGCTTGTCAAGTGAGCCATCAGCTTTGTATTTGTTCTTGTAGACCCACTTGCAGCCAATTGGTTTGGTTCCAAATGGAGGATCAACCAGCTTCCAAGTGCCATTCTTTATGAGGGCATCATACTCCTTCTGCATCACTTCTTTCCATTCATCATGAGAAGCAGCTTCTTTGAAGGAAGTTGGTTCAAAATCTGTAGACAAGTTTAATTCACAATCATAAGTAACATCCATATCAACAGGTGAATTAGAGTTATCTACATCACCTCCATCTTGTCGGTTTGTATTTTTGGTTTCTGTTTTTCCAATTTCATCAGGATGAACACTATCAAGTGTCTTTATCAGCCACTTTGGGGGACCTTTCTGAGATGGTCCAGGCTGCTCTGTTGATTGAGTTGGGTCTGAATCAAGATTGAGTCTCCCAATTCTATCAATTACATCACTTAAAGCATCATCCGTTGTTGGAGTGTCATGCAGGGGAGATTGTTCTTCAGAAGAAGATTCCACATGTTGATCTAGTATAGGAATCCCCCCTTCAAGATGTGGAATCTGATTATCAAACTCTTGAAATGATTTTGGTTTTGTGAATCTATCCAAGCGATCAAGTTGCCGCTCAACAACACTGTCAGATTTGGATGATTCAAGAAAAATGACATCTCTAGATAAAACAAACTTTTTATTTACTTCATCATAGAGGCGGTATGCTTTAGATGTGTTTGAATACCCCAGGAAGATACACTTACAACTTCTAGCACCAAGTTTGTTTCTATGTACCTTTGGTATTAAAGCATAACAGGTGGAACCAAAAATCCTGAGATGTTTTACCGAAGGAACATGTCCATACCACAATTCATAAGGAGTCTTGTTTCTTATAGCACTAGATGGACATCTATTCTTTCTATATGCAGCACATAGAACAGCATCAGCCCAAAACATTGTCTTTACATTTTTGAAGAAAAGCATGGATCGTACCATATTCAAAATTGTTCTGTTCATTCTTTCAGCTACACCATTCTGTTGAGGATTATAAGGCATAGTTGTTTGATGTTTAATCCCATGTTGATGATGATAGTGTTCAAATTCATTTGATGTATATTCTTTTCCATTATCAGTGCGAATAGAACCAATATGAGATTGTGCATCATTTTCAATCCACTTATGAAAATTCTTGAATGTTTGAAAAGCATCAGATTTGTTCTTCAGTAAATAAACCCAACACATTCTGGTGTAATCATCAATAAATGTCATGATATATTTATTTCCATTTGCAGAAGGAACAGGCATTGGACCACATAAATCTGAATGAATGAGTTCAAGCTTCCTATGTGCTCTTGAATGTGAATCATGAAAAGACTGTTTGCTATGCTTTCCTAGAATGCAAGCATCACATTGCTTATGTTTTCTAGAAATTGTAGGCAAACCAGCAACACCATTTTTCTTTAACAAGCGGAGACTATCATAGTTTAAATGTCCAAATCTAGCATGCCATAATAAACTTGATGGAAGTGTACCTTCTTCATGATGAGAAATATATGAGAAATGTTGTGCATGAGCAGAGGTTCCTTGCAGTTTAAGAAGTCTTTCTTCTTCTATACCCCTCATGACAAGTGAGTGGTCAGATGCCTTTCTTACCTCAAGCTTTCCATCAAACATATGAATGGAGTGACCTTGCTGGCGGATGTGGACCAAGGACAGCAAGTTTCTCTTGAGCTGTGTGAGATATAGAACATGATCCAGAAGAAAGTCTGGAAGACCAGGCAGTTTAAGCCTGATTGTGCCAAGCCCTAATGGCTTGATTTTTGACTGATCTGCAAAGTATACTGCTCTATCAACATTATCAGTGAAATCCTCAAAAAAATCTTTCCTATGAGTCATATGACAGGTTGCTCCTGAATCAAGCAACCAGTCATTTTTCGAAGAAGCAAGTGAAGCATTAAACAAATCTTCATTTACTCCAATGTTACATTGTGCCTCAATATAGTGAGTAGATTCAGGTGCTTTACCTTTGTCTGTGTCATCAGTTTTACCTTTCTGCTGATTTCTTCTCTGCTCAATTTTGTCCCATGGTAGCTTGCATGTAGAAGCATCATGTGATCCATTTCATTTGCAGTGAATGCAATGCAGATCTGCCTTTTCTGCTTGAGAATGTCTGCCCCCCCTGCCTTTGAAGTATCTTCCTCTTTCTCTTGAATGCATACTGTAACAAAATTATTTCTACTGATAGAAAATCCTTACGTTACAGCCTTCAAATCCCTCTAATATTTGCTAAAAAACATCAGTATTTCATTGTACATATCACTGCAATACTACTATGTTTTGAAAAATGACGCTCAAGAGATCACTTCAATATATTACTTCAATACATATCAATTTATCACTTCAATACATATCAATATATCACTTCAATATGGATGTTACCGTCTTCTGCACTTCAAGAATCTGAGTGGTTGAGAATCAATTTGAAAAAATGCGCAGGGGATATATCACTTCAATATATATATCAATGCAAAACGCAGAAAGAGTATGCATTTCCTCCTCTTGCGCCTCTGATACCATTCACCATATAGTATTTTCACACCTCTGTATATTGACCAAACTTTTTAAAAAAGACAAAATATTATTCAATCCAGCATCACCTCTTTTTTTTTCTTCTGTTCTTTCCTTCCATCCATTTCTGGGAATAAAAAATGGCGAATGATGAATGGAAACAAGCTATTAAAGATATTAAATATTCAGAAACATTCTACAACGATACTCCTCCCTACGAGTACAGGTTATGCTTCCGAAAGTTATTCTTGAAAATTTCCCGCTAATCAGAATGCTGAAAGAACATGAGTGGAGAGCAATGGGAGTTGAACAGTCACCTACAGGCCTTGTATGTCTCTGTCAATTTCTTTGGTCGCCTCTTCCAGCGCACGCAGGACGACGGCGAAGGTGAAATCTCCGAGACCGCCTTCTGTAAATTCGACAGCGGCTGCTTACGGGTCAAGGCCACAACAAACGAAAATCTTGGATAGCCACATGAAATGTCTGTAAGATATACAGTCGTTAGATTTATAGGATGTGAATATTCGTGTTTTTTTTTCTGATGCAATAGAACAGAATGAGGGACCTCCTCGTCATCACGCGTTCACTCTCAGCAGCTCAGCAGAACCAACTGAATACACCCGCCCACAATTACACAAAATCTCAAGACTTAGAATGTTCCCAGATGGTATCCCGTCAACATTATAAGTGGGGGCACCACAGCCAAGATCATGGTTGCAGGCAAGGATACTCCCGTTGGAAAATTCTTGTATGAGGGCGCTCTCACTAGAAATATAGCTGCAGTTGTATACAAGGATGAAAAAGAAATACGAAAGATTGCATTGAAACAATATCCTGTACTGAAAGTAGCGTCTGAGTTGCAATATGGCTACAAACTCATAGACCCAAAGAATCCAAAATCAAGACTTAAATTCAAAGCTAATTTTTTTTTTTTTTCATAGTAGGGGATGGCTCTAATGGGAATCGAATCGAAGTTGGACGCTTGTCAGGCCAGGGTAATCGTAGTCACAATGGCTGGAATAAAGCTGCGGTATAATGGCAGTCGAGCAGACCTGAGACAAGCGTTAGGGCGCAGTTATGGACAGAGGCAACGCTCAGGAGACTGCAAACGTTCAGGCATATTTTCAGGCAGACAATCAATGTCAGAGTAGTGCTCAGGATTGAGCAGCTCTCAGGACAGTAGGAGTTACAACTATTTCTGGGACCTGTGCTCTGATACCATGTCAGGCCAGGGTAACTCCAGAATTAATGAGCGGAAGAAAATTGTGATATTATTCATAAGCCAACTAACATTTATATACAAAAATATGACGGATCAGTTCATCTTCTTGATGACTGTCCAGTTCACCCATCCGTTTCGGATTAGGTGTCAACATATTTAATTAATGGATGGGGATGAAAATCCACTCCTTAAGATATGGGATGGAAGAAAACTTTTAGATGGCTAATCGCTACTTGATTGACTTTGTATATCAAAAGTTGATTAATTTGAGGCATTTGTTGATAAGAATGTTTTTCTTTTATGAACCATGGGTTAAGAATAGTTCACAAAATAATGATAAGTAAACCAAAAAGAACTATAATAAGGGACTCTATTGTTTTGAAAACCTAAAAAAAATCATAGTAATATCATCTCAATGGTTATTTCCTTTTAAGAAAAAAATTCACGTATAATAGAGAATTAAGATAGCACAATAACAAAGCCAAGAGAAATAGCACCCAACTTACAAAACTAAGGAAAGGAAAGATGGTATGAAATAAAAAGAAGTCATGGATAGATAAACTAAAGTAGCACACCATATTTTACATGTGATTTTTACATATTTACAAAAATCTTAATGAACTTTCATGAAAAATATTTTTTTCAGGATCAGTCCATTTACAGGAAGAGACTCTTTTATTCCTTTAAGATCTTGCAAATAATGGTAGATGGAATGATTTGTTCTGTAATCTGAAATCTATTATGCTTGCCCTTTTCTTCATGGGCTTTGTCGCATTTTAGTACTAAGTCGCCAATTTGAAAATCTTTGCTACCAATTGAACTAGAATCAAACCAAGATTTGACAATTTTCGGATTCTTGGCATGTGTATGATTTTCTTTGTCTCTTTCTTCCTCTAGTTTAAGTATTTGGGATAATCTCTATTGCAGGGAAAAGCAAGGTTTTTCTTTAATTGACTGAACTTATAGTGCAAGAATATGCTATACCCTTCAAGCTTATGATTAAAAAATAATTGGGGTACTTGCCAGAAATAGTGGGGGAAAATTTGGAAATCTATCAATCATGTCAGTAGCTTACTCTTGAACATGACACTCTTTGCTTCGTGTCAGGTTGGGATATCCTCCTTTGTATTGTTGACCTTCTTGGGTTTGCACCATTCATTTTTTCCTTCCATTTGATCTCTTCCACGTCATCATGACCACCAATCTTATGGATCCAAAAGCTGCCAAACTTCCAGTTGTGTTGTCAATATGTTCAATAGTTGTCCTTTTGTAGTTACACTTATCTATGTTTCTCTGTATCATCAAAAATCATTTTTTCATCCTCGTATCACATCAATGATGTGGGATTCATTATGACCCTCCTTCGACATGGTCACTTTTTGTCGACATCAACTCATTATCCGGGAAGTTGATCGAGAGACTCCATTTTAGTACCTTAGAGATTGCATGGCTTAATGGAAAGTTCTTCGCACTCAATGACAAGTTCACATCATTGGCTTTCGATCGAGTGATTTCATGGGTGTTCGACTTCAGTTTCTGCATTCACATTCTATGAATTTTGCTGATAGTACCTTAAGGGCCATTTTCATTATTGGTGGTTTCTCTCGCGGTTGTTAACTGTTTACATCATTGACTGGTAATCAAGCGACTTTCTAGCATGCTCGACGTCAACACATCTATTGTCATGCCAGGATCTGTACTTTGATCGGGTCATGTTGGAGTGCAAGACCCTGGACTCGGACCACAAAAGTCCAAGTTGCGAAGTGGTGTGAAATGGTTATGATGATATGCATGTATCTTTCAGATGGCTGGCTATGACTAGGCCATGAGTTAGCATATGTGATCCTTATTATTATCGGATGGTTGTGACCATACCTTGGTTTCATTATGATTCTCTTTGACGGACGGCTGCGCCCATACTTGGATCCATTTACATGATCATTCTCTGGATGGTTGTGTCCATGCCACATTTCATGTATCATTTGATAGAGATCTCAGCTTACGTATATGTATTTGTACTTGCTTCCAGATTTTCTGATGATAGACCAGTTCCCCGCACTGATTTATAATAAATTTCATCCCTCAAATCTGACTCGGCCTTCATGCTTTAGGGGGCATCTATTACACAACATTTTTTCACTATCCCTATACTCCCTATTCTTTGATCCTGGAGGACCTCTATAGTGAACCCCACATGCTTTGGCTTCATGGAGAAACTCCCATTATGTCCCTCTTCATGAGCAGATCATTTCCCTTTTGCTCCATTTCCCCTGAAACTTTTGTTTTGCCCAATTTACAAGACCGGCACTAATGACCTTTGTCTTCCCCACACCGATGTGCAAAGATTAGCACTATTCCCTGCGTCGATCAGTGTGATTGAGCTGTGTTCCAGTCACACCAGTCCTGTTATGGAAATTTTTTTAAATTAGAGTTGAAGCTTCCATCTCTAGAAGCTCTGTAATGGAAGTCTGGTAAATGGTTTGGCTGGATGGGGTCGAGGATGATAGTTTGGGCTCCTTTCCCCAATAATGATGGAACTACCTCATGGGATAAGTCCTTCTCCCATGAGAAGAGGATCCATCTCCAATCCCTCTTTCCTATATAAACCTCCCTTCTTCCCAAACACAAACTAGTGACTAGTGTGAAAATCAGAGTTAGAGTTTTGGCTGAGTGTAAATATACTAGACAAGCAAGCTATTACTAGTTGTAGCCATCTAGTTGTGTGAGGGAGAAGTGTGTTTGGTTTGGAGTGAAGCCTAAAGGGAAGAGTCTTTAAACTATTTTTGTTTGAAGCCATCATGAAGTGCTAATAGAAGTGTGTGGGAACTTGGTCTTATCAGAGGAATACTATGACGTCAAGACGAATGGTTGTAATCTCTCTTTGAATATTAATATATGCAACTAACGATTGATTTCCTACATGTTTTGTAATACTACATGTTCATGTCTTAATGTTTTTTGACTCATTAAGTAGGTTTAATTAAAATTTTTCTATTACTATGTTTGTGTGTTGTTGTTGTTTACTTGTTTGAGGAGCTTGAAGAAGGAAGCGAGAGATTGCTGGAGCAAGCAAGTGAGGAAATCATCAAACAAGATAAGTGACCAAGAGGTAGGCCCTATTGATTGATTCTAACATAAGGAAATCTTCAATAGAATGTATCTATTGTGGCTAGACCCATTATCAAGCTACAGGAATTCATTCGTGTCCACACTTATACTTTTACTTCACCATAGTTGCCGGTTAAAAGGCCGGAGAAGCCCCATTTTACCCTTTTCACTCGTTTTCACTGTGAATGCCACTCAATGTGACACCGTGAACCTCTGTAACTACAATTGACCAGTGTCTACTGCCCAAAGAAACTTCGAACACCCAATTCAAGCATCCAATTCAAAGCTAAAGAAACCATACCCTCTACAGTCGCCATTGAAACCAGTTTGCAGCCCATACAACCAAATTCTAGGTATTCTTGGGAAAACCAGAACGACTCTTTAAATTTGAAAATGTATAATCTAGTTTAAAGATTAATTAATTGAAATTAATTAACACATTTGCCTAATTGAAGAGTAATTTACCTGTATACCCAAAACCCCTCTTTTGCAACCGTAATTACCCTCTCACTGAACCAGACCTTTCAATCCTTACTTCTGTAGCAACCACAAGCCTAATTCATACCTCTATTTTTAAATATGGCTTCCCAAACCTCTTTGTATGTGAGACCGCTGTCAACCCCTCACCTGGACATCGACCATTTGGCACTAGTAGATAGGGATTTCCAGATAAAATATACTGCCTCACTAACCTACATTCTAAAGCTCCACTGCTAGAATAAGGATAGATTCCTAAACCAAAATGATGGCATCTACCTTTGGGAATCCAACTTACCCAAGTATTTATTCCCAGAAGTGCACCCATTCCCTGATATCATACATTTTTTTCATGCCTGCTATATCCCTAGCCAAAAGGCTATTGTTGCCCCAATAAGAAGCTGTTATTCACCATCACTACAAAACCCATCAACCAAATGTTGCAGGTCCAACCCAACCCAAATGAAACCCCAATATCCATTGGTGACTTGATATACTTATATCTCAAATTAGACATGGATAAAATAGCACAAATTTTCCAAAAATTCATCATAGAAGACCATCATACTCCCATAGATAGTCCACCTTATGCTGCCACCATTTTTTTAGAGAGAGACAAATAGATAAATACCATGCTCTCTTGCATCCTAGGATATAACTCAGATGAGCATGTGGATGAGGTTATCCTGGCCTTTCTCTCCATATTCACCCTAGGCAAGCCTCCTGCTATCAGGTACAACTATGCCCAGTTCATTGCAGACATGATGCATTAAGAGTTCACTAGACTACCAACTGAAAGAGTTTTCAAGTACTCTTCAGTGTTATTTCACATGTTTTTGTACTACCAAGCAGATAAATTCCCTATCAGCATACAGAAGTTAGATACCAAGGGAAAAGAGAGATCAGTTATTTATTGGACACCTTTGATCCAAAAATACTCCACAACATTCACATATAAGGACTTCATCGACTTATTTTTCCATCCAGTCATGAACATGCTAACTAGTACCCCTCAACCTAGAATCAACCAAGAAATAAAAAGGGTGTTATATTTAGCCAAGAACAACAAGGTGGGAGACTGGTATATGTACCAGAACCACACATAAATCAGAGTTTATGGATGCCAACTTTCCCCTTATAAACTACCCAAATACCTCCCTATGTGTATATTTGCACTTGATTATTTTAGGCAAATCATCAATTAAGATGAAGTAAACTTCCTAGTAGCTAGGAAGAAGACCCAATTTAAAATGAAAAACCAATTGGGCCCCTTCATATGTAATAACAGAGAAGCTGGACCTGAGGCTGACAAAATGTTGCAGGACATGAAATTTAGGAAGAGCTTCAAGTGGTAGTATGACCCTCATGGGGTCATAAATAAGTTAAGACTCGAGGTCATATTGGGGCCTTTCATCCACCACCCAAGACCTGATATTGAGTAGTTTTCCAACCAATCAAAATGGTTGGAAAATACATTAATTGACATGGATAACACAGTAGTGGACGTAGAGAACACACTCATTGATGTTCAAAATAAAATTGACCAAAGTTCTTTCTTGCAAGTTCCAAAACTAGTGGAACCAATGAATAATCCTCCTATCTTACAGACACCAGCCAATGAGCAGAGGAATCGAAAGAGAAATAGGGAAGAGGGTTTTAGTTCTACCATGGAGAATACACATGAGTACTTTGAACTTAGAAAAAGGCCCCAGTTGAATCATGTGTCTAAATATGAAGAGAACATTGAATCGGTGGAAATCAATGACACTGAAACAATGGGAGAAAGAAGCAAAGGAATAGTTGCTTTAGGAGAGACACAACAACCATCAAACTCCAACACTCAAATGATTGAGAGATAGCTAAGTGTTGAGGTTTCATCCTTCACAGGTTGCAAGGTTCACTCGACAATATCACAGCCCAATATAAATAGGAAAAGGCCTCCTCACAGGCCAAAGACAACAAGATCAAGTCATTAGAGGACTTCGTCATTGAGCTGGGTCATGATCCAACTGAGATTAAAGCTACTGAAAAGTTGATCAAGAAGAAGATGAGGATATAGCAACTCTCAAGAAACAACTAAAGCTGCCTCATTCAGAACACCCATAGACAAAAGAGGTCCGGGAGAGCCAAACAAATCATGAGGAGATGATGGACCTGGTACTTCAATTGAATGATCAGCTAAAGGAGATGGAGAAGGAATTGGATATCTTGATACAGGTAAAACAAGCTAGTCTTGGGACTGCCCCTGCCACTGTTATCCCAACAGTAACCACTGCAGTACCTTCCACTTTGGCAACATCCTTAGCTCCCACAACTCCAATGGCTACAACACTGCCAGCTTCTACACTGTCTACATCAGCAACAGAGTCTACAGGTGATGATGCAAACAGATTGGTCAAGGTAATGGAAGACATGTCCATTTAGACCAATGAAATGAAAAAGATCAAAGAAAAGGTGACAAATCTGGAAATTGACTACAAGCTTGCCCAAATCATGCACAAAGAAGAAGTGCAGAAAGCCACTAGAATGAATGAAGGAATAAAAATCTTGGAGAAGGAACTGAAATTGAAGGAACCCCTTGGACAAGCGAAGGAATTAGGGACATGCCAGAACTTGGAGACATGCCAGAGGAAGCTACAAGGATCCTTCACTTCCTCAACTCCAAAAACAAGTATGAGTTACAAGAATTAGAGATACCTGACAAAACAGGTACAATTTTGGAAGTGAAAAGGGTCCTCACCAAGAGGAATTTAATGTTAAACATGGAAGACAAGTGCCAAACCATGCAATTGGCCATTGACAAATTCATGGTTAAATTTGAAATTTTGAGGCAAAAGGGTTTACCGAATCCCTTGGTAATAAATGATAAGTTGATGACACAGGAGGACTACAATAGAAAAATTATAGAAGTAGCCAGAGATCAAGTGAATACTTCATCCATGAAGAGCATACCTACTGGCAAAGGTCTTGTACCAAACTTTTGAGAATTTGTTTTACCTCCAGCATGAGGTAAAACAACTTTTTATGAATAAGCCTACTTTTACCAAGTATACAGAGGCATATGAGATTTACAGGAAGATGGTCAATATCCAATTAGTAGATGCCGAAACATGGGAAAAATTAAATGACTTACTGTAGAAATACATAGTCAAAAGGTAAAAATGTACAGTAAGAGTAAAAGGGCACAATAAAAGGATAATGACAGATCAGCCAGGTCAAAATTTATCAGGTGAAAGTGTATCTATTGAAAGGTCAGAGTAAATAGAACATCCAGCGTGAAGACTAAATAGCAAAGCAGAGATTAAAAGGCAAAAAATCAAAGATTAAAGACAACACAACCTAATAAACAAGGACAGAAAACAACAGTTCAATAATTGTCTCTATCTTCTTGCATGAAGATTTTTCTTTCTCCTAGATTAGTTACCAAGACAGTTTGGGATATTTTGTAAATTATTTTTGTATAAATACTTCATAATTCAAAGTATTGAGTGTGGATTGGTATACATTTGTAAAGTTATTTTAATCATAAACCTAAGGGTTATTGCACCAATTTTTCAAGACAACAGACTGGAGCAAGTAATAAAGAGATTGCATGATAGGATTCATGTGTAGAGCTATTAGAGTGAAGTATTTTCTTTGTCAATCTGTTATTTTCTTATGTTTTTCACAAACCTAAATGTTATATAAATTTGAATGAATTAACTAGAAATTTCTCTCAGAATTTGTTTAAGTACACTCTGTTTTCAATAGTTAATCATTTACATGTTTTCTTGTGATATTCGGATCTGAGAATCCTTAATTGCTCTCCCATCCCGGTTGACCTCTTTCACTTTCTTCATAATCCAACCTAAGGAACTCTTAATTTCTCTTTGGATCCTATTGAAAAACACTTCACCATCCAGCCTTGAGATCTAAAGTAGCTCTGTTATCTTGCCCTATAGACACTATTTTTAGAACTTGATCCAATCGTGTTTGTATGACATTTGACCCCATAGCCAAATGGTAAAATACACCCCTCTTTTCATCTAAGAAAGTAATCCCACCACCAAATCTAAATCAAAACCCAAGCATAATCATAACTAGCCTAACATCAAATAACTAAACAAAGTTGAATAAAAAAGAGAGAGCCCTCTCTGAGAATTAGGAAGGCTAGATCCTAATCTCAAAAGTTGGTTTGTGGTTACCTCTAATCATTTCTTTCTCCAACACTCTAGAGAAATATTTGAGTGATAACATCTTGGCAACCATACTAGGGACTTCGATAATCAGTGTAATAAAAATTTAAGGAAACTTAAATTTCATCTCTTGCCCCTTAAGGTCATTTTTTGAGTGTTGTTAAAAAAGTTTTCATAAAAACAATTAAAAAGTTAAAATTTTGGCTCCCAAGAAGATTCACTATACCAGGGCAAATCTAGATCCAAACCCTGCTACCATAGTTGATGACCTAGATAGGATTTTAAGAAACCAAAAAAGGTAGAAACTCAAGCAAGTAGTAGCCAGTTAGTTAAAGCAAATTCACTCCCCAAGGAATTATCAACTTTAGAGGAAATTCCATTTGATTTGTCATTTTATCTCTCATTGTTTAGAACTAAATCAGAGAATGCAATTCATGAAACTATGTTAGACCCTAATTTTATTCAATTCATTGAGTCAAAAAAGGTGCCTATACATCCAGATTTAGATAAATTTGTGTTGGATACTTTTGACAAGTTAGAAGCTTTAACCTCCACATTGATAAGCCATATAGATGATGCTTACCTTCAACAATCAGTTGAACTAGCTGCCCTTACTGTTGATGCCTCTGAAATTTCTGCACAATCTTCAATACTGTAAATACACCTTCATTTACTACCACCTAACCAATTGTATACACCTCAGTCCATTCCCCTAAACCAATCATTCATCAACTTCCTATCCAACTAAGCTCCTCATCCGCATCTAGTTCATCTCCATCTGTTTCAAGCCCTACCTCAAGCACCAACACTTTACCCCCTAGTCAAGCTAGAATCTCAACCATAGCAAACCAATATGCACCTTTGGTTTTACCAACACAACTCCATGCCATGCCCCAAGATTATCAAAGAAAAATCTTTTTTTTCGATGTTATTGGTCAGTATACTGGCCAACAACATGTGAACAAAATGACTGATTATTTTGAGTTGCATGAGATTGATGAGTCTGATGTCCCAATGAGGTTGTTTGCCCAAACATTAACTAGGGATGTTAAGAAATGGTTCAAAGCTTTACCTGCTAATCATATTGCAGACTTAGCTTCTTTTCATAGATTGTTTATTGATAGATGGGAGAGAAAGACAAACCCTCTGCAAATAATGTCTGAATATGATAACATTAGAAGAGCTCCTAATGAATCAG
This sequence comes from Pinus tabuliformis, assembly GCA_031772625.1. NCBI lineage: Eukaryota > Viridiplantae > Streptophyta > Pinopsida > Pinales > Pinaceae > Pinus > Pinus tabuliformis. The sequence continues at coordinate 850,452,688 of CM062820.1, read as the reverse complement.
CTCAAGATTATTTTACTAGGTTCAATAGCATCTACAATGAAATCCCTGCTAATATTAAGCCCCCACCAAACCTAGCATTAATAAAATTACCTGATGGTTTTGACACTGATATGTCATACCATTTAAGGGAAAGAGACATTGAAACATTGGAGCAAATGAAAAGTAATGTTGTTAGTGTAGAAGCCAATCTATTAGCTAAGAAAGCTAGAATGAGAAATGAAAAGATGATGCAAGAGCATCCAGACTTAGCCAGCAATGTGAAAACTTGTTCACATGTTGTGGCTAAAAGAGGTTGAAATTCATTGACTTGGTTGGTAAAAAGCTAGTTTTTACTGAGAGAGTTGGATCTCTCAAGAAATTAGTTATAATTCATTATTGTAATAAGTTAGATATTATCTTATTTTAGATTCAGAGATAGAGTTGTTAGCATAGGTGTGAGAAAGAGCTAGGAATTAGAAGATTGATGTTAGATCTATTAAAAATAGAGATTTGCTATTAGTTATGGTTAGAGTGTTTATTGATTGATAAAAGGAAGGAAAATGTAATAAGCGAGGGACGAGTAGAGGGAGAGCATAGAGAGAGTGAGTGTATTGCATTATTTTGGAGACAAAGGTCTTTTTCTATGTAATCTGGCCTAAGGCCGAGACTCTGTTATAGTTTATTGGAAATAAATCAGTGTTGCATGCATAATTTTATAACCAGCTCATGGAGGCCTTCAAATGCTTGATTTTCTCTATATTCAGATGAAATTGATGTTGTCCCTATGTTTTGCATATTTTATGATAGAAATGTTGTGTTAAAGGACCAGTTGGCGAGTGTATTCCATTGTTGTGGTTTCACAAACCCAAATACACTAAGTATCGGGCGTAAAATGCAATTGGATTGAGAATCTAGATCTCAAATCCTTTAGACAGAGGTTTTGAATGCTATTAGGTCTGGCACATATGTCACATCAACACTTCGGAACGAGAGTATGAAGTGTTAAGTGCCCATTGTAATCACCGATATCACATTGAACCTTTGCCGAGGACTAGTGCCGACAGTGTGGACCACTAGAACCCCAATCGCTAATTTTGCAATTCAATTTGAGTTGTTCGATAGGCCAAATCTAGATTTGCGGCAATAGCTCTTATAATTTTTTAAAAGGAATTATTTTAAGCCTTTTCAAAGGCTTTTCATTTCTGATAGGACAAGGCATAGTTTTCAAAGGAAAAGGTGTGTTCGGTGGGGTGATTTTTGGGTTTTATAGATCCTTTTGTGGGTGTATATTGAACTGTTGTTTATGCTGCACCATTTTTGGTATCAGAGCAGAAGAAAGAGTTGTTTGCAGCGAAGATGCCGCCAAGGAGAGGAATTGGTCGAGGAATACCTGAACCAAATGCAATTCCATTGGAAGAGGTGCAGAGTCTGCGTGTGCGAATGGAGACAATTGAGACTACCCAGAGAAGAGCACCTGATGAAGGAGATGAAAGTTCTTCAGAAGAATCTCCTGCAGAGGAGGCAGTAGAAGAAGACAATGAAACTGCCAAAGTCATCAAGATGTTGGTGAAAGTAGGAGGAAAACCCAAAGTGGAAATCCCTATGTATGAAGGGAGTCTAAATGCAAAGGAGATTATGGATTGGATCAGATCCATAGACCAGTACTTTGACTATGAAGAGGTTGAGGAGAAGAAGATGGTGAAGTTCGCAGTCACCAGATTGAAGGGTCATGCAGCCATCTAGTGGGATGAGGTACAAACATCAAGAACGAGGAAGGGGAAATCCAAGATCAAGCTATGGGACAAAATTGTAAGTAAAATGAAAGCCAAGTTTTTGCCTAAAGACTATCATTTGAATCTTTTTAAGCAATTACAAAATTTAAAGCAGAGAGGAATGTCTGTTAAGGAATATATAGAAGAGTTTTATAGATTGAGTATTAGAGCAGGGCATGTAGAGGATAATGTGGAAAAGATAGCTAGATATATCAATGGGTTAAGATATGATATATAAGATGAGATTAGCTTGTTAAGTCTGAAAACTATTGAGGATGCCTATCAAGAAAGTTTGAAGGTAGAAGAGAAAATATTGAGGAAACATAGTCAAAGGAATAGAGGGAAAAGCTTAGCAAGAGGTAGAGGAGCTACCAAATCAAGAGAACAATAGCATCAACATGAAGCAGGAAGCTCAAGTAGTAGACCACCACAGAGGGGAGAATCTAATAGAGGAAGGTTTGTGCCCAGAGGAAGATGGCGAGGAAGAGATGTTCGGTGTTATACATGTGGAGAATTGTGATACATGTCATGGGATTGTCCTCATAACAAATTAGCAAGTCAGAGGAGTGAAAATGTGGCTGAGGCAAAGCCAAAATCACCTCGACTTATGGAAAAGGAAGAACCCCCTGAAGAAGGTGAATCATTGTTATTGAGAAGGACTTTTCTTAGAGAAGAGCCAGATATTGGAGAACCTGCACAGAGGAAGAATTTTTTTAGAACTTCTTGCAAATCAAAAGGTAAGTACTGCAAAGTAATAATTGATAGTGGAAGCACTGACAATCTTGTTTTTACAGAGATGGTGGATAAGCTCGGGCTAGCAAAGACCATGCACCCTACACCTTATAAAGTTTCATGGTTGCAGAAGGGACATCAGATCATTGTTACTGAACAGTGCAAAGTGGAGATACAAATTGGTACGTATAAAGAATGTGATTCTATGCGATGTAATGCCCATGGATGTATGTCATATATTATTAAGGAGACCATGGCAGTTTGATTGGAAAAATATTCATGACGGGAGGAGAAACAATTATACTTTGGAGAAAGATGGAACTAAACACACATTGTTGACATTAAAGGATGATGCTAACAAAGGAGCACCTGGGAGCAATATTATGCTGATAAGCGGAAAGGAGCTACTACAAGAAGTAGTGAAGAATGAGGAACTGCATTTTGCTAGCGTGGGAAGGCCAAAGGTAATCTTAACTACCAAAAACTTGAATGATTTGCATGAAGAAGTTAAAATGTTGTTAGATGATTTTGTTGATATTATCGTGGATGAATTTTTGAATGCACTACCACCAATTAGGAGTATTAGTCATCACATTGACTTAATACCATGAGCAAGCTTGCCAGATAAAGCAGCATATAGATTAACTCCTCAAGAGAATGTAGAAGTTGGAAGGCAAGTACAGGAGCTGATGGATAAGGGGCTAATCAGAGAAAATCTCAGTCCATGTGTTGTACCAACAATACTTAGTCCGAAGAAATGAGGAGAATGGCACATGTGCATAGATTCCGGAGCTATCAACAAGATCAAAATCAAGTACAGATTTCCTTTGCCACGTATGGATGATTTAATGGACTGTTTAAGTGGATCCAAATACTTTACTAAAATAGATTTGAAAATTGGATATCATCAAATAAGAATTTGAGAAGGTGATGAATGGAAAGTTGCATTCAAGACGAATAATGGATTGTATGAGTGGTTAGTGATGCCTTTTGGACTCACTAATGCGCCCCGCAGATTCATGAGGTTAATGAATGAAGTCTTGAAGGAGTATGTAGGTAAATTTGTTATTGTGTACCTTGATGATATTCTGGTTTTTAGTAAAAGTAAAGAGGAGCATTTAGAGCATCTTAAGTTGGTCCTAAGAACTCTGCAGAAAGAGAAACTACTAATAAATTTGAAGAAGTGTAGTTTCATGAAGGAGGAGCTGGTGTACTTGGGATTTGTAGTTTCCAAATAAGGCTTGAAGATGGATCCAGAGAAGGTCCAAGCAATTTGGAACTGGCCTACTCCCAGAAGCATATTTGAGGTAAGAAGCTTCCATGGACTTGCAAGTTTTTACAGAAAGTTTATAAAAGGTTTTAGTCAAATTTGTGCACCAATCCTTGAGACAATCAAGGAGATCAATCAGCCATTTTAGTGGACAGAAGTAGCAGATAGGAACTTTAATTTGCTGAAGAAGAAGATCATAGAGGAGCCAATTTTAGCTTTGCCTAATTTTGAGAAAGTCTTTCAAGTAGAAATAGATTCTAGTGGAGTTGCAGTTGGTGCAGTTATGAGTCAGGAGCAAAGGCCAATAGCATATTTCAGTGAGAAACTGAATGAGGTAAAGAATAAATATTCTTCTTATGATAAGGAGTTTTATGCTATTGTGCAGGCTTTGAAAAAGTGGAGACATTATTTGCTACCAAAAGAATTCATCTTATATTCAAATAATCATGCCTTACAGTTTATCAATAACCAGCCAAAGCTGAATCAGAAACATGCCAAGTGGGTAGAATTTCTGCAAAGTTTTACTTTTGTAATAAAGCATAAGAGTGGTAAGTCAAATAAAGTAGTAGATGCATTGAGCAGGGTAAGTTTTATTATGCAAGAATTCAAAGTGGGTGTTGTAGGATTTGAGGAAATGATTGAAATGTACAAGGATGATGAAGATTTCAGAGATATCTACACAACAGTTCAGAATCCAATGAGCCATAACAAAAGTTAGTGGTTGGACTACCTCATTCAAGGAGGCCTATTATTTAAAAGCAACAAGTTGTGTATTCCCAAATGTTCCATGAGGGAAAACATCATAAAGGAGAAACATAGTGGAGGATTATCTGGTCATTTTGGACAAGATAAAACCTTCGCTTAGATGAATGCTTTTTATTAAAATGAAAACTGATGTTAAAAAATTTGTTGAGAAATGTTGGATATGTCAGCATGCCAAAGGAAGGAGTCAGAATACATGACTGTATCAGCCATTTCCCATACCAGACTGACCATGGGATGCAGTTAAAATGGATTTTGTTCTAGGATTACCAAAAACTCAGAGAGGAAATGATTCCATTTACGTTGTAATATATAGATTTTCTAAAATGGCACATTTCATTGCTTGTAGGAAAACTAGTGATACGACACACAGCTAATTTATTATTTTTAGAGATTGTAAGATTGCATGGTTTACCTGTAAGTATTGTATCAGATCGAGATACCAAGTTTGTAGGGCATTTCCGGAGGACTCTTTGGAAGAAACTGGGAGCTAACCTCAGTTTTAGTTCAGCATACCATCCTCAAACAAATTAGTGAACAGGGGCTTGGGGAATATATTAAGGAGTTTAGTATATTAGAATCCAAAACAGTGGGATTTGGCACTAGCTCAAGCTGAGTTTTCCTACAATGGTACTCCAAACCGAAGCACTGGAATGAGTCCATTTCAGATTGTCTTTGGAATGCATTCGAGAGGTGTGTATGAGCTCAGAGATTTGGGAAAACAGGAAGCCAGGAGTGCAAGTGCTGAAGAATTTGTAGAACATATGCTGAGATTACAAGAAGAAGTCAAGGGTAAATTGCAGGAAAGCAGCAACAAATACAAGTAGAGGGCAGATATGAAAAGAAGAGAGAAATAATTCCAAGTGGGAGACTTAGTGATGGTGCGTTTGAGGAAAGAGAGATTTCCTACTAAAACTTAAAACAAAATGAAAATGAAAAAGATAGGACCTTGCAAAATTGTAAGAAAATTTTCAGCCAATACATATGATTTTTAATTCAATGGAAAAACCTGTGAGCAATTTATGAAACCGACGTTTTGGACTAGCTAGGTGAGTCCATCATCAGGGTAATGAGATCTGTATTTTGAGAAGAGAGAGCCAAGAAAATTGTGAACCTATTAATAGAAGGATGGAGAGATAACTAAGGGGAGGTGAGGTCGGCTAGATTTCCATGAATTTATAGATAAATTAATTAAATTAATTTTAATTTTGTTTTTAAATTTTATTTTAGCTAAAAACTAAATTAAAAATAACATTAATCTAACCTAAATTAAAAATAAAACTAAAAACTAATTTTACCTAAGTTAATTTAACCTAAGTTAATTTAACCGAAATTAATCTAAATTAAATTATTTATTTAACCTAAATTGATTTGATCTAAATTAATTTAACCTAAAATAATTTACTTTAACCTAAATTAAATTAATATACCTAAATTAAATTAAATTAATTTAATATAAATAAAAAATAAAAAAATTAATTGAACCTAAAATACTTTACTTTAACCTAAATTAATATACCTAAATTAAATAAATTAATTTAATTAATATTAAATTAATTTATTTAATTTAGGTATATTAATTTAGGTTAAAGTAAAGTATTTTAGGTTCAATTAATTTTTTTATTATTATTTTTTTTTTTTTTTTTTTATATTAAATTAATTTAATTTAATTTAGGTATATTAATTTAATTTAGGTTAAAGTAAATTATTTTAGGTTAAATTAATTTAGATTAAATCAATTTAGGTTAAATAAATAATTTAATTTAGATTAATTTCGGTTAAATTAACTTAGGTAAAATTAGTTTTTAGTTTTATTTTTAATTTAGGTTTGATTAATGTTATTTTTAATTTAATTTTTAGCTAAAATAAAATTTAAAAACAAAATTAAAATTAATTTAATTAATTTATCTATAAATTCATGGAAATCTAGCCGACCTCACCTCCCCTTAGTTATCTCTCCATCCTTTTATTAATAGGTTCACAATTTTCTTGGCTCTCTCTTCTCAAAATACAGATCTCATTACCCTGATGATGGACTCACCTAGCTAGTCCGAAACGTCGGTTTCATAAATTGCTCACAGGTTTTTCCAATGAATTAAAAATCTCTTCCAACCTGTATGGAATCTCTCTTCAATGCATATGATATTGAGTTGCCAGAAGGGATTGGAATATCCCCCATTTTTAATGTTGCAAATCTATATCAATACAGAGAGGAAGAGACAGAGTTGCAAGAAGAAGCTACAGGGGATGAAGTTTAAACCATGAACTGGGAGGAACAAGTACCAAAAGCAGTCAAGAAAGAAGTTGAAGCTATTTTGGATCAAAGAGTGTCCAAGAAAGCTAGAGGGTAGAATTATTTCCAATATCTAGTCAAGTGGAAAGGACAATAGTGGAAGATTCCAGTTGGTTGACTATAGCAGAATTACAGAAGTATGGAGTAAGTCATGAAAGTTTGAAGGACAATTCTTTTCTTCCCTGGGAGTCTGTTGCAGGAGCATCCGAACTTAGCCAACAATGTGAAAACTTGTTCACATGTTGTGGCTAAAAGAGGTTGAAATTCATTGACCTAGTTGGTAAAAGGCCAATTTTCACTGAGAGGGTTAGATCTCTCAAGAAATTAGTTATAATTCATTATTGTAATAAGTTAGAGATTATCTTATTTTAGATTCAGAGATAGAGTTGTTAGCATAGGTGTGAGAAAGAGCTAGGAATTAGAAGATTGTTGTTAGATCTATTAAAAATAGAGATTTGCTATTAGATATGGTTAGAGTGTTTATCGATTGATAAAAGGAAGGAAAATGTAATGAGCGAGGGACGAGTAGAGCGAGAGCATAGAGAGAGTGAGTGGATTGCATTCTTTTGGAGACAGAGGTCTTTTTCTGTGTAATCTGGCCTAAGGCCGAGACTCTATTATTGTTTATTGGAAATAAATCAGTGTTGCGTGCATAATGTTATAACCAGCCCATGGAGGCCTTCAAATGCTTGCTTTTCTCTGTATTCATCTGAAATTGATGTTTTCCCTATGTTTTTCATATTTTATGATAGAAATGTTGTGTTAAAGGACTAGTTGACGAGTGTATTCCATTATTGTGGTTTCACAAACCCAAATACACTAAGTATCGGGCGTAAAACGCAATTGGATTGATAATTCAGATCTCAAATCCTTTAGACAGAGATTTTGAATGCTATCGGGTCTGACACATATGTCGCATCGACACTTTGGATCGGGATTATGAAGTGTTAAGTGACCATTGTAATCGTCGATAGTGATCAGCGATATCTCATCGGACCTCTGCCGAGAACTAGCGCCGATAGTGTGGACCACTAGAACCCCGATCACCGATATTGTGATTCAATCTAAGCTGTTCGATTGGATAGATCTGGTTTTGTGGCAATAACTCATATATTTGTTTAAAAGGAATTTTTTTAAGATTTTTCAAAGGCTTTTCATTTCTGATAGGACAAGGCATATTTTTGAAAGGAAAAGGGGTGTTCGGCAGGGTGATTGTTGGGTTTTATAGATCCTTTTGTGGGTATATATTTAACCATTGTTTCCACTGCACCAAAAGAGATTTGTCATTAAAGAGGAAACTTCCACTTCTGATGGTAAAATAGATAGTTTAGCAAAGAGTGTAGAAATAATAATGGATAGATTAGAAAACATGGAAAGAAAAACTCAGTGGGAGAAACCCCAACTTCAGGAGGAATCCTAACACTAAAAAGAATGCAATACCGGATCAGCAAATTAGACCACCCTTCCAAGAAAACTGTGCTGAGGGTTCACAAAGCCATGAAGGAGAGGAGGACACCGAGATAAACTTATTAGGAATAAAAAATGAAGATGTTGTTTTTCTTACTCAGGGAGAACAAGAATTGTACACGCTGCAACATTTGCAATTAGAATTTGGGGAGTCTTTCGACTTTAAATAGGGTTATGAATCTGCCATATATGAGGTTCAAAAATAGTATAGCTTAATAAGTAAAAAGAACAATGAAACTCAAACTAAGAGATCAATCCAGACCCAAACTAAAAAGATAACAGAAGCTCCTGTAACCAAAGTCCTGCAAATCCTCCCTAGGGGAACTCAGGAGACTTCTAGCCCAAAAATTGTAGATATAACCTCATATGAAGCTCAAACTAAAATAGTTACTCAAAACATTCCAAATAATAGAATTGAAAACAAAACTTTTGAAACATAGACCGAAGTGCCTAATACTTAAAAACAAGATAAAAACACATAGACCACATTCGCTAAGGAAGATCTCATCCAATCAAGAAAAACTCAATTGCCTTTCAACATTAAAACTGAGATAGCAAAATTGAAAATATCAGTCCCTTTGACTGAGCTAGTGAAAAATGAATCATATAGATCAAAAATCACTCAAACATTGAATATAGGTGAAGGGGAAGATGCTGTGAATTTGAATGATGATCAACCCGAGTTATTGTTTGGCCCTTAAGTAAATGGCACCCATCAACAAGGGGGAATCCCTCCTTTCTACATTAGCTTGAACATTCATGATAAAATATTACATAATGCTATGCTAGACTCAGGAGCATCCCATAACTTAATGCCAAAGGAAATCATGGAGAGACTAAACTTAGATATCACCAGACCATATAAGGACCTATTTTCCTTTGACTCTAGCCAAGTTAAATGTCTCAGCCTGATCAAGGATTTGTGTGTAACTCTAGTCCAGTGCCCAGCAAAGAGCATTGTGATGGACATAGTAGTTGCTGACATCCCACCCAAATATGAAATGATGTTATCTCACTCATGGGGAGAAAAGTTGCAGGGATCTTTTAATTAGATATTTCATATGCCACCATCTTTGTTTTTGGTCAACAAAGAAAACTTTTTAGAGAGACCTTGATGAAATACATGGTGAGTAGTGCAAAAAAGCCACAAAATTTCCCTATATATTCCATGAATTCTGATATGGACTCTTTCATCTTGTACAATTCAGACCATGAAAAAAAGGAAATCTAGAATAGAAATACAAAACACCTGATAGTGAAAACATTTTTCATGAATCACTATGGCATTTGGACTTTGATGGATCTATGAATAGATTAGGAGTAGGTACAGGAGTGTGCATTCACAACATGGAGAATAATCATTCTGAAGGTCATGCATTTAGGTTAAATTTTAAATGCAGAAATAACATGGCAGAATATGAAGCTCTAATCTTAGGATTACAAATGGTTAGAAAACTTGGAGCCAAGAGAGTTTCTATAATAGGAGACTCAAAATTCATTATTAAACAAATCAAAGGTGAATACTCTGTAATTAATCCCAAACTGAGCCAATATAGAAAGAATTTCCTAGATTTGATCAAAGACCTTCTAGAAACAAACTTTGCTGCCATTCCAAGGAAACATAATATGCAAGCTCACAGTCTGGCCACTTTTGCTAGTACCTACAAATTACCTTTTCAGCCCAACCACTAGTACACCGCAGAAGTGAGACATAGGCCTGTCATACCTAACAATTTGAAAATTGGAATATTTTCTCACAGGATTCTCAAATTTATGATTTCATGAATAATTGGATAGATGTAAATATTTTAGATATAGGTAAACCCACTAATTTCACTAAATTACAAATAGATAACTTAGAAAATGTAGAAATAGAAGAGATAATGAATGATGATCCTGAAATTCTAAATCTTAAAAATAATTTTTTGCCTAAGGGATTAGTCCCCTTAGAAGATTTGTTTGATTCCAACGATGTAGATAGGAAACCAAAAATGGAGCCTCTAAGAGCAGATATAGAAGAATGTAACATAGGAACTGAAGAAAAACCTAAACTCATTAAATTATCAAAAGCCTTACCTCTAGATGAAAAGGTCAAATACATAAATTTGTTTAAAGAGTTTCAAGATATATTTGCCTAGAGTTATGAAGACCTAAAGTCTTATGACACCAGCATAATTCAACACAAGATACCTATCAAAGAAGATCATAAACCTTTCAAATAGAAAATTAGGAGAATTAATCCAGTTCCTATGCCATCTATTGCGAAGGAAGTAAAGAGAATGTATGATGCCCAAATCATAGCTCCCATTAGATATTCAAATTGGGTCTCAAACTTAGTCACTACTAGGAAGAAGACAATAGAAATCGGGCTCTGCGTTGATTTCAGAAATTTAAACAAATTATCACTAAAAGACAACTATCCTCTCCCAAAAATGGACCATATTCTTCAGAGGGTAGTAGGTTCATCTAGAATTTCATTGCTTGATGGATTTTTTGGATACAACCAAATCTTCGTTCAACGTGAGGACCAGGAAAAACTACATTTACTACTCCTTGGGGTACTTTCACGTTTTTGAAAATACCTTTTGGATTAATGAATGTAGGAGCAACATTTCGAAGAGCTATGGATATAGCTTTTGCTAAAGAAATCCATGACTTCCTAGTTGTTTACCAAGATGACGTCACAATCTTTTCTAAATATGACAATGAACATCTAGATCACTTGAGAAGAGTTTTCATTGGATGTAGAAAATTTGGTATTTCCTTAAATGCCAAAAAGACACTCTTTGGTCTAGAAGAAGGTAAACTCTTGGGACATATAATATCCAAAGATGGAATTAGAATATATCATGCTAGAATAGAGGCAATCTTGACCATCACCCATCCTAGAAACATCAAAGAATTACAATCATTTTTAGGCAAAATAAATTTTCTTAGGAGATTCATTTCAAATTTAGCAGAATTGATTAGAGAAAAAATAAAATGTTAAGGAAAGATTCAACACTTAAATGGATAGTGGAAGCTAAACAATATTTTGAGGCCATGAAACAAGCCCTTACCAAAACTACTGTCCTTATAAGTCTTGACTTTCCAAAAGATTTTATAATTTTTTCTTTTGCTTCAGAACATACTATTGTAGCAGTCTTGTTGCAAACGAATGATCAAGGATATGAAAAAACCATTGCATTTTCAGTAAATCTTTAAGAGATGCAACACTAAAATACAACATAATGGAAAAACAGGCATTAGCTTTAGTGAAATCTATTAAATATTTTAGAGTATACATCTTGTATTCACACATCATTGCTTATGTTCCAACTTCAGTAGTAAAGGACATTTGACACAAAATGGGCCTGAAGGGAAGAGAGGTAAATGGATTGCCACTATTTTGGAATATGACATAGAAATAAAGCCTACAAAACTTATCAAAGGCCAAGGTTTAGCCAAACTCATGGCTGAATCGAACTATCAGGCCCTAGATATAAATTTCATTGGTGCCCTTGATGATCAAGAAGAGATGGCGACTCCATAGATCAGTGAACCTTTTACAGATTCACCTTGGTATGCAGATATCATATTTGTCTTACTAAACTTACAAGCTCCTCCTGGTTTATCTAGAACTAAAGCTAGATTTTTGAAAATGAAATCAATGAGATATTGTATCATAGATAATGCTTTATTTTCGAAAGATAATGGTGCTATTCTATTAAACGGTTTACTGAAAGATGAAGTTGATAAAATTATGCAATAATTTCATGCAGGAGATTGTGGAGGACACTTGTATTGGAATATTATTGCTGACAAAATTCTAAGGGCTGGTTTTTACTAGCCCACTCTTTTTGTAGATGTTAAGAAACATGTGACCTCCTGTCATAAATCTTAAATATTTGAGGGAAAAGGAAAGATTTTACCTTTACCTCTCAAACCCATCTTCACAAAAGTGTCATTTCAACAATGAGGTTTAGACTTCATTGGAGAAATTCACCTAGCCTCGTCAGCCTAGCATAATGGATTTTGACAACCACTGATTACTTTACCAAATGGATAGAAGCCATCCCTTCTAGACAAGCTATAGACTCTGTCATTAACGCCTTCCTTGAAAATAATATCCTGTCAACATTTGGATGCCCCCAAAAGCTCATTACTGATAATGCAGCTGCTTTTAATTCCAAGAAAATGGTAGACTTTTGTAACAAATACCACATCACCCTTGGAAATTCCACTGCCTATTACCCTCAAGGTAATGGACTTGCAGAATCCTCTAACAAAAGCCTTGTCAATATCATTAAGAAATTATTGGAAGACAACAAAAAGAAATGGAACAAAAAGTTGGTCAATGCCTTATGGGCAGACAAACTAACTACCAAAATTTCCATTGGTACATCTCCCTATCAGTTAGTATATGGAATGGATGTTGTTTTTCCATCCTCTTTAGGAGTGCCAGTGATGAATATCATCTAGGAGTTGCAAGTAGAACCAAATGATATCCAGAGGAGGATAAATCAAACAATACACTTGCAGCAAACCAGAGAAGAAGTCTATGTCAAATCACAAGTAATACAGGATAAAATCAAAAATATTTTTTATAAAAAGACTAAAGATGATGATTTTTATATAGGTGACAAAGTACCTACATGGGAGTCAAGAAGAGAAGATAAGGGAAAACATGGCAAATTTAATTTTATGTGGCAAGGCCCTTATGTCATTTATGGTTACAGAGGTAACAATGCACTTTTGTTGAGATAATTAAATGGGACAGATCTACTTGGAGGACTTGTCAATGGTAGAATGTTGAAGCATACTTTTCCACAGATTAACAATAGTTCACTTTACTTTACTCATTGTATATAATAGTGCAAAGTTTAGACTGTATTGTCTGCTGATCTTTTGAAGTTGAAGCCAGGAGTGAAGGCCCTGAGCTTTGAAGGTTTCACCATCATAAGTATGAATAAAGTAGAATCACAGAAGAATAGTTTACAAGGTAACTTCAGTTACATTTTCAAAGGCTACCGATCTTAAAGTTCTTGACATTTCACCAGGAAATGCCATCCCCATGTGGAGCCACTTTTAGGGTCCTATAATAATAGGATTCATAATTTTGAAATGGCTATGGTTAGTTTTGTAATATTGTACATACTTTTGCTTTTTGCAAAATGTTTTCCATATTGAAAAAAATAATGTAAAGAGGGTATGTCCTAAAAGAATAATCAAAGGACAAAAGGAAAGAGAAAAAGATCAAAAAAATGAAAAATATGAACCCCAAAAAAGAAATAAAATAGATCATGAAAGTGTGCAAATTCAAGTGCCACTACTTTTTACTTTACTATGAAAAATAAGGTTGTGTGCAGCTTGTTAGAAATGCCACAATCCATGATAATCAAACAACTTAATCTTGAATCATTCATGTTTTAAATTTTATGTTGATAGATAGAGAATAAAGATCTAGCCAAACTGTTTAACCTTGGCAGATCAGTAGTTAGGTAGAGAATAAAAATGTGCTCATTTAATCTGAGCCATCAGAAGTTATAAGCTTAGAATTAGATAGTTTTCTTGTCAAAAGAAAAGGAAATAAAGGGTCTGCAAGCTCAAATGCACCCAATAAAGTGAAGAAAAAATGTTAGGATAAATAAAGGGTAGGTAGAAGAAAGGTTGCAAATGTACAAGGTTGCTTAGTCAAAAGCACATATATCATGCTTAATCCTATGTTTCATGTGCAGGAGCATTTATGAGAGTGAAAAGATGTTCACAAGCTTGTTTGATTAACTTCCCCTCATTTCATTTCACCCCCACATACATACTTACTAATTTCCCCATTATCCCCTCATTTCTTATTAAATACCCTTTTTCCCCTCATTTTGACCCTTACCCCTTGGTTTCACACATTTCCCTAGTAAATTACCTTCCAAAACTCACCCCCTTACCCAAAACCCCTTTTCCCTAGTGTGAAACCCTTTTCCCATTTCAAATATTACCTTTCCCCTTTATTAATTTCCCTATTTCCCTTCAAAACCCATAAAAACCCCTAATCCTAAGTTTTTGTTCCCCCACATTATTTAATTAACTCCCCGAAATCATATTTTCCTGATAAACCCATTTAACCCACCAACCCTTGGTGCGGTTAAGAAACCCCGCCACAATAACCCCTGGTCCCACTCCATTAAACCCGCGCTTATATTTAATCCCAACTTTATTTATTAATTAATTACAATTATTTGTAATTAACCCCCTGAGCCCTACAAATCCCAGTCCTGATTCCCTCTGTGCATCTTGACCACGTGACAGCCATCCGATCTCCCACCCCCAAATCCGACAGTGCACATCCATATCGCACACGATCACTGTCTGACCGTTACCAACCCGAGAGCACGCGAGATTCGCAGTTTTTCCCGGGCACTATTTTGCTACATGGTAGCCCCACGCTAGATCGTGTACTTTCAAGGAAATACCACTTGCCCTCCAAAAGTGGTGCGATGGCCCAAAAAACTTCCTTCCTGCCAAGACCAAAACCGTCCACTATTCATTTGTAAATTCTATGCCAAAATGTAGTCGTTGCTGATTAAAAGGCTAAAGAAGCCCCATTTTACCCTTTTCGCTCGTTTTCACTGTGAATTCCACTCAATGCAACACCATGAACCTCTGCAACCACAATTGACCACCATCTACCACCTGAAGAAACTATGGACACCTAATTCAAGCATCCAATTCATAGCTAAAGCAACTATACCCTCTGCAGTCACCATTGAAACCAGTTTGCAGCCCATACCACCAAATTATAGGTATTTTTGGGAAAACTAGAACGTCTCTTTAAATGTGAAAACGTACGGTCTAGTTTAAATATTAATTAATTGAAATTAATTAATACATTTTCCTAATTGAAGACTAATTTACTTGTATACCCAAAACCCCTCTTTTGCAAACTATAATTACCCTTTCACTGAACTAGAGCTTTCAAACCTTACTTCTGCAACAACCACAAGCCTAATTCATAACTCTATTTTTAAATATGGCTTCCCAAACCTCTTTGGACGTGAGACCCCAGTTAACCCCTCACCTAGAAATTGACCGTTTGGCACTAGCAGACAGAGATTTCTAGAAAAAAGATACTGCCTCACCAATCTACCTTCTGAAGCTCCACTACTAGAGTAAGGATAGATTCCTAAACCAAAATGATGACATCTGTTGAGAATAGCAACAAGAAATGCTAGAAAATAGAAATGCTAAAAATAGCATTCAGAATATTCCAATTTTAATTTGTCCTTGAATTAAAATTGAGAATTAAAATTCGAATTTAGTCTCACCAGTTGCTTGAAAAAAATTAATTAATTCATTATGGATTAATTAGTTGGAGAAATTCAAGCTCGAAGTCTTTGTGAAGTCATGCAACAGTTATCGCTTAAATTAAGGAGATTATCCCTTAATTAAGGAGATAAGATTGAGTTGTAATTAGTTAGCTCAGTTAACTGAGTTAAGTCCAGTTAAATTAGTTCCAAACAGTTTTAGGAACTAATTGTGAGTTCGGTCAATTAATGCATGGATGCATCCAACTAGTGTACTCCAGATAACTAAAGATTCTCTCATCAGTAACTCATGCATATCTATTCTGAGAAAAGCCCAATTGAGATTAAAGACAGGGACATTGTACTATCAGTTGCATGTGTTTGCCTATAAAGTAAACACAAGCATGCAGTCAAGGAAAAGGTTCCTTGAGGATTGCGCAGTTCTAACAGTGTGTTGGAGCAGTGTGAGTGATCAGTGTTACACTTGGTAACAGTAGGATCACCCAGGAGAAACAGCACAAGGAAATAGGAGGTTTGAAGGGTAGAGGAGAAGGTTTGTGAGAAGCCTTGTTTACCTGTGAGCATCTAGGAGGATTGTACTGAGAGTTGGCTCATTGCGAGAGCTAAGGCTTAGTATAATATTGATGTATTTCCACCTTGTATGATAATAGATATAGTGGGGTTTTTAGCTGAGGCTTTCCCTAGAGTATTCTTTTGTGTTTCATGTGTATTGATTCTTCTTCTAGTTATATGTGTCCTGCTTGATCTTGCTCAAATCTATTAAGCTTCCACAAGTTTGATTGTAGAAGTAGATTAAAGTATTTTGCTTTAGTTATATTGCATTATCAAGTTAATCTATAGTGAGAATTTCTACATGGTATAAGAGCGAGGTTTTGCAGAAAAAGTTATACATGGTATTAGAGCAAGGTTTATCGGCGCTGTGAATAGTGTACGAAGAAGAGAATTTGAAGTTTGAAGTTCAAGGTTGCAGGTGCAAATCGAATTCATATCATATTTAAAAAATAACAATATAATTGAGATGGGTCGTTATGCGAGTAATTTCCCATCGAATAAGTCCAAGAAGGGATCCTTAGAAGGATCAGAAGGTGAGGCATTAGCCTTTCAGTTCGAGATGGACTTCACCCTCATCGCATGCATGATGTCTTCGATGATGGGTTGTGGTTTGTATATTGACAGTGGAGCCTCATTCCACATGACCGACGATAAAATTTTATTCCATACCTTGGAGGAGAAAGACCTCAAGATACTCATAGATATGGGTGACGACGAAAGGTTTAGTGTTTTAGAAGTGGGCACAGTTGCTTTTTAGAGGGAGCATGGAGCTCTTATCACATTGACAGATGTGAAGTATGTGCCTAGAATGAAGAAGAACTTGGTATCGATCACGATGTTGGAGGACAAAGGCTACAATGTTGTCTTCAGCAAGGGAAAGGTTTTCCTTATACACATCACCATGGGACAAGTGAAACAGATTAGTTCATAGGTATAGAACCTGTATGCTCTTCAGGTTCAATATGCAAGAAAAGCCTTGAGCAAGGAAAATGTTAGATACTTGGTGGTTGAGAGGGAGAGTAAATTACCTCTCAACCTGTAGTCCCAAAAGAAGTCTCAGACAATTGTGTAGGAGCCACAATTGGAGATGCTGAGAGGAGACCGAGTGGAGGCATCCACTCATGCAAAGACCTCGAGTAGGGGGGAATTTCGAGCCAAGTGGGCAGAGGGATCACATTCAACCATACCTCCAGGTGTGAGGTGGGGCGATGTGAAATGATACTCCCAAGAAGGCTGAAATAGGGGTAGGATCCTTGAGGTACCTAGCCTCTTTGATTAGACCTTACTATGGGAGCCCCAACGAGGAGTAGTAGGACTGGTTGAGTGGGTAGAGACAGATGTGGATGGAGCGGAAGAGGGAGATTCAACATCAGAGGGTGTTTCTAGCCCAACAGGGAGGTCGATTGGGAGATCAGTTACTTACTTCTCAATAACTGAGTTGCAGTGCAGCAGTGGGTAGCACGATGTAACATAATGAGAGGAGGTGCAGTGTGGATGCAGTGCTGGGTGAAAGGACCAACAACAACACGGATGCAGCGGGAGGAATCAGTGGGATTGATGCAGTCAGAGATCAAAGTGACAGAGGCTAGAGCAGTCAGATACTGAAGAGCGCAAAGAAGGATTGACAACAATGCAGAAAGGCAGAGTCAGTGGAAGTGCAAAGTTTTCAGTTGACAAAGGAAATAGCAGTCAGAGACTTTGATGACAGATGTATCATTTTGATTCAGGTTGGATATTTTTTTTGCTTTTGGAGTTGCTCGAGCAACAACACTAGAGATAAGTGTTGCATGCAGAACATTCCAAAGGTTTAGGATCGAGATCGAGTTGAATTCCTTTCTTGTTGAGAGGGAGTGCTGAGAATAGCAACAATAAATGCTAAAAATAACATTTAGAATATTCCAATTTTAATTTTTCCTTGAATTAAAATTCAAATTTAGTCTCACTAGCTGCTTGAAAAAAATTAATTAATCCATTATGGATTAATTAGTTGGAGAAATTCAAGCTAGATGTCTTTGTGAAGTCATGCAATAGTTATCCCTTAAATTAAGGAGATTTTCCCTTAATTAAAGAGATAAGATTGAGTTGTAATTGAGTTGTAATTAGTTCCAAATAGTTTGAGGAACTAATTGTGAGTTCAGTCAGTTAATGCATGGATGCATCCAACTAGTGTAATCCACATAACTGAAGATTCTCTCATCAATAACTCATGCATGTCTATTATGAGAAAGACCCAGTTGAGATTCAAGGTAGGGACATTGTACTATCAGTTTCATTTGTTTGTCTATAGTGGAAACATAAGCATGCAGTCAAGGAAAAGGTTCCTTGAGGATTTTGCAGTTCTGACAGTGTGTTGGAGCAGCACGAGTGATCAGTGTTACACTTGGTAACAGTAGGATCACCTAGGAGAAACAACACGAGGAATATGAGGCTTGGAGGGTAGAGGAGAAGGTTTGTGAGAAGTCTTATTTTCCTGTGAGAATCCAGGAGGATTGTACTGAGATCTCGCTCACTGTGAGAGCTAAGGATTTTTATAATATTGATGTATTTCCACCTTGTATCATAATACAGATAGCGGGGTTTTTAGCTGAGGCTTTCCACGAAGTATTCTTCTGTGTTTCATGTGTATTGATTTTTCTTCTGGTTATATTTTTTTTGCTTGATCTTGCTCAAATCTATTAATCTTCCGCAAGTTTGATTGTAGAAGTAGATTAAAGTATTTTGCTTTAGTTATATTGCATTATCAGGTTAATCTACAGTGAGAATTTCTCCAACATCTACCTTTGGGAATCCAATTTACCCAAGTATTTATTCCCGGAAGTGCACCCATTCCCTGATAATACACATTTCTGTCATGCTTGCTATATCCCTAGCCAAAGGGCCATTGTAGCCCCCAACCAACAGCTTTTATTCACCATCACTGCAGAATCCATCAACCAAATGCTGTAGGTCCAACCCAACCCAAATGAAACCCCACTATCCATTGGTGACTTGCTAGACCTATATGTGCAATTAGACTTGGCTAAAATAGCACAAATTTTCCAGACCTTCATCATAGAACACTGCCATACTCCCACACATAGTCCACCTTATGCTGCCACCATTTTTTCAGAGAGAGGCGGATAGATAATTACCATGCTCTCTTGTATCCTAGGATATACCTCAGATGAGCATGTGGATGAGGTTATCCTGGCCTTTCTCTCCATCTTCACCCTAAGCAAGCCTCCTACTATCAGGTACAAATATGCTCAGTTCATTGCAGATAGGATGCATTAACTCTTCACCAGACTACCAATTGAAAGATTTTTCAAGTACACTTCAGTGTTATTTCACATGTTTTTGTATTTCCAAGCAGATAAATTCCTTGTCAGCATCTAGAAGTTGGATACCAAGGGAAAATGGAAATCAGTTATTTATTGGACATCTTTGATCCAAAAATACTCCAAAACATTCACATATAAGGACTTCATCGACTTATTTTTCCATCTAGTCATGAACATGCTAAACAGTGCCCATCAACCCAAAATCAACCAAGAAATAAAAAGGGTGTTATAGTTGGCCAAGGACAGTAAGGTGGGAGACTGGTATTTGTACCAGAACCACACATAAATTAGAGTTTATGGATGCCAACTTGCCCCTTATAAACTGCCCAAATACCTCCCTATGAGGATATTTGCACTTGAGTATTTTAGGCAAATCATCAATTCAAATGAAGTAAACTTCCTAGCAGCTAGGAAGAAGACCCAATTTAAAATGAAAAACCAATTGGGCCCCTTCATATGTAATAATAGAGAAGTTGGATCTGAAGCTGACAAAATGTTGCAGGACATGAAATTCAGGAAGAGCTTCATGTGGCAGTATGACCCTCATGGGGTCATAAATAAGTTAAGACTCAAGGTCAAATTGGGACCTTTCATCCACCACCCAAGACTTGATATTGAGCAGTTTGCCAACCAATCAGAATGGTTGGAAAATACATTAATTGACATGGATAGCACAATAGTGGATGTAGAGAACACACTCATTGATGTTGAAAAGCAAATTGACCAGAGTTCTTTCCTGTAGGTTCTAGAACTAGGGGAACCAATGAATAATCCTCCTCTCTTACAAGCCCCAGCCAATGAGGAGATGAATCCAAAGAGAAACAAGGAGGAGGGTTCTAGTTCTGCCATGGAGACTACAGATGAGTACTTTGAACTCAAAAAAAGTCCCAAGTTGAATCTTGTGTCTGAACATGAAGAGAACATTGAATTAGTGGAAATCATTGGCACTGAAACAATGGGAAAAAGAAGCAAAGAAACAGTTTCTTCAGGAGAGACACAACAACCATCAACCTCTAACACAAAAATGATTGAGAGACATCTAAGTGTTGAGGTTTCATCCTTCACAGGCTACAAGGTTCACTAAACAATATCACGACCAATATAAATTTGAAAAGGCCTCCCCACATGCCAAAGACAACAGGATCAAGTCATAGGAGGACTTGGTCATTGAGCTGGGCCATGATCCAACTGACATTAAAGCTGCTGAAAAGTTGATCATGAGGATATCACAGCTCTCAAGAAACAGCTAAAGTTGCCTCATTCATAACACCCAGAGACAAAAGAGGTCCTGGAGATCCAAAGAAATCATGAGGAGATGATGGACCAGGTACTTCAATTGAATTATCAGCTAAAGGATATGGAGAAGGAATTGGATAGCTTGATACAGGTAAAACAAGCTAGTATTGGGACTACTCCTGCCACTGTTATCCCAACAGTAACCACAGCAGTACCTTCCACTTTGGTAGAATCCTTAGCTTCCACAACTCTAATGGCTACAACACTGCCAGCTTCTACACCATCTACATCAGGAACAGGGTCTATAGCCACAGGGTCTACAGGTGATGATGCAAGAAGATTGGTCAAGGCAATGGAATACATATCCATTTAGACCAATGAAATGAAGAAGCTCAAAGAAAAGGTGACCAGTTTGGAAATTGACTACAAGCTTGCCCAAATCATGCACAAAGAAGTGCGTAAAGCCACCAGAATGAATGAAAGAACAAAAATCCTAGAGAAGGAACCCCTTGGACAAGCGAAGGAACAATTGTGGGCCAATATCACTAATTCTGCCAATGATATTTGGCCATCCATCCAAGTAATTTGTGAGCAGATTGATTTGATAAAACAAGCCACAGAAGCCATATAGAGAGTAAAATCAGAACTTGGAGACATGCCGGAGGAAGCTACAACGGTCATTCACTTCCTAAACTCTGAAAACAAGTATGAGTTACAGGAATTAGAGATACCTGAAAGAACAGGTACAATTTTGGAAGTGAAAAGGGTCCTCACCAAGAGGAATTTAATGTTAAACCTGGAAGACAAGTGTCAAACCATGCAACTAGCCATTGACAGATTCATGGTTAAATTTGAAATTTTGAGGCAAAAGCGTTTACCAAATCCCTTGGTAATAAACGATAAGTTGATGACACAGGAGGACTACAATAGAAAAATTAGAGAAGTAGCCATAGATAAAGTGAATAGTTCATCCATGAAGGGCATACCTACTGGCAAGGACCTGTACCAAACTTTTGAGAATTTGTTTTACCACTAGCATGAGGTAAAACACCTTTTTGTGAATAAGCCTACTTTTACCAAGTATACAGACGCAGATGAGATTTATATGAAGATGGTCAATATCCAATTACTAGATGCTGAAACATGGGAAAAATTAAATGACTTACTATAGAAATACACAGTCAAAAGGTAAAAATGTACAGTAAGAGTAAAAAGGCACAGTAAAAGGATAATGATAGATCAACCAAGTCAAAGTGTATCAAGTGAAAGTGTATCAATTGAAAGGTCAGAGTAAATAGAACATCCAGCGTGAAGACTAAACAACAAAATAGATATTAAAAGGCAAAATATCAAAGATTAAAGATAACACAGCCTAATAAACAGGGATGACAAACAGTAGTTCAATAGCTGTCTCTATCTTCGTGCATGAAGATTTTTTGTTAGGTCCTTATAATACTAGTGATTACCCCATTACTATTGTAGTTATACCCCTTATTTATATTGTTGTGCCCCTATTACCCCCATATTGTTATTTCTGTGCCCCATAGAATCCCTCTATTGTTATTTTTATGGCTTTATATTATTATTGTTAGGTCGGCTGGATTATATTGTGACTCCTTAGACCCCTATATATAGAAAGGAGGTTTTGTCATTTGTATCATCCAAGAATTGTTCATTTATGTAATGTAAAGGAGGTTGCCCCCTCGAAGAGGCTAAATTCTAAGGCGTTGATCTATATTTTCTATCTTTTCTTGAGCTGGTTTCATAACATTAGGTATCAGAGCTTTGGATTCTAGGGTTTCGCTGTTCCAAATAGGTCATCGTGGCATTTTCACTATAACTTTTTTTCTGTGATGTTTCAGAAGTCGCAAAAAAAGCCCATTTGAGAAGAAATCGCGTTGAACCTTGGGTCAGAATTTTAGAGCTTTTCGTGTGATATTTACGGAGATATGATCTGAGGAAGTTGGTCTTTTTGCAGACTCCTGAATTACATTCAAAACAGGTGACCTAGGGAAAATCGTCATAACTTTCTCTCTGGGAATCAGATTGAAATTTCGTAAGAAGGTACAGAAAGAGGACGATTTTAGTTTCTTGTATATCTTTTTCAGAACCAAAGATCGAAAATTGTACACGTGGCACTTCATACAAAGTTCACTCGTCTGGAAAGGTCTATAATCAGGTCATCTTGGGAGATTGTGCATAACTATTTCTTGGAGAATCCAATTTGGATTAGACTGGTGGCATTGGAAAGAGGACACAGAGAGCTACTACAGATCACAAATTCATAACCAGATGATTGGAAAGTACAGAGATACATCAAAGGCAATATCAAGCTCCTACAAAGTGAAAAAAGGTGTGTAGATTTTTTTTAAATTTTTGCTTAAGCTTGGTTTGAAAATTTATTTTGAAGGAATTCAAAGGGAATGGTAGAGCATTATTATCGGTAACTGATGCCCCGAGGAAAGAAAATGAAAACACCTAGTAAGGAACCTGAAAGCTCTAGCATGACTCATGAAGAAGAGGAAGAAATGCTACATGATATATCAAAATTACAAGAACAATTGCAACAAATGTCACGCTCACAAAATTTAACAAAAGCTAAGATAAATGGCGTGGAAGCTAAGATGAATGGCATGGAATCTAAGATGGACAATTTGAAGATAGATTTGAACAAAAATTTGAAGATAGGCATGGCAGATTTGAAGACAGATTTGACACATTTTCTACAAGAAATACTTACTAATGGTGAAAAGGTAGTAAAGGAAACTCATGATGAGAACAAAATAAATGTTAATCATGATTCCATAGATGCTAATGTTGGATTGAAGAATCACCATATTCCAAAAATCGATATGAGGAAGTTTGATGGCAAGGATCCCGCCACATGGATATTACAGATGGAGCAATTCTTCGATCTCAATAATGTGCAAAACGCACAAAAGGTACGTATGGCAACTGTATATTTGGAACCAAATCAGTTTGTATGGTATCAATGGCTTTGTTCTCGTAAAAAATTTATCACTTGGGCAATTTTTATGGAAGAATTGATAGCACATTATGAGGATACAAAAAGCAACACTTTTTTAGCCAATTGATAAGTCTCAAACAAAAGGGTTCAATGATGGAGCACATTGAGGAGTCCCAAAAATTGAACATAAGGGTAAAATATATTCTAGAGGAGCATAGGATTGATGTGTTCATAGGGTCTTTAAAGGATAATATCCAACATGATGTTCGCCTTTGGGAACCTGATTCATTAGAGAAGGCATTCAGGTTAGCAAGAAAAATGGAAAACAAAATTATGGCAACTAGGAAGCATACCATTCACAACTATAAAGACGGAAGTGTTGTTGCCCCTAGTCTTCCACAACCTACAAGGTTGACAACACAACAATTGGAAGAAAAAAGAGCAAAAGGGCTTTGTTACAATTGTGATAGCAAATACACAAAAGTTCATAAGTGTGCTGAGAAGAAATTATTCTACATAGATTGTGAAGAGGAAGAAGAAAAGGAGTAAGAAAGGTCAAAAGAAGAGGATATACTCCAGGAACAAAGCCTAGATGAAGAACAAATAAATCATACCATACCTTGTAATGCATTGGCGGGAATTACCACTCCTCAAACCATCAACATAGAAGGACAAATCAAGAAGAAAAAGGTAATAGTGTTGATTGATTCAGGAAGCACCCACAATTTTATTCATTGTAGGGTAGCAAAAGAATTGAATTGCTTCCTATATCCAGAACCAGAGTGTCAAGTGATGATTGCAAATGGAGGAACAATAAATTGCTCTGGAAAGTGCCATAATATCAAGCTATCCATGGGAGAATATGTATTGACTAGCCCAATTTTCTCCATTCCAATGGGAGGTGCTGATGTTGTACTAGGAGTCCAATGGCTACAATCCTTGGGTACAATAACTTTTAATTTTCAAGAACTTTTCATCAAATTTTCGAGGGAAGGAAAGGAGGTTGAATTAAGGGGTATTGCAGGGAAACCAGGAAAGATAATCAGCTCTAATGGTGTTATAGACATTTTTGTGCCTAACAGCATGAAGCATGAAATGTCAATAATCTGAGTGATCCAAAGTCCCTAAACATGTTGTTCCTACCCCTAGAGGAACAAGGTCAGCAAACCACAGCACTGAAAATCAGTTCTCCACCTGAAAACACTAAAAAACAAGCTATTTCTGGATCATGTCAGCCGCTCCACTGAGCATCTGCGCTGAATGTCAACTGCTCCACTCTGTACCTGCGCTGAATTTCAAAAGCAATGAAGGCTACCTGCACTGGGCGAGATTGGCCAAGTGGCACAGTCATTCTGCAAGGTGTCAATTGCCCAGGAAGCTTCCAAAATGACACTTGGATCAAGGAATTCGCCTTGTGATGAGTAAGAGGGTCTTGATCTCCAAGTGGAAGCAAGAATCTCCAAGTGGACTCAAGAATTGAAGAATAACTGAAGTGGGAGAGGACACTAGTCAGCTTCATGCCAACCTCAAGCTGACTCATCCTTTCTCCAAAACTCCTATATATAGAGCTCTCTCATGAGGTCTAAGGAGGCTGGAATTTTGTGCAAGTAAGGAAGTGTTGTTGGTTTGAGTATAGAACTATTGGGTGATTTGTTTGAAGGAGGTGAAGAGGAGATTTCTTTCTGCTGGGAGGTGTTGCTGGATTGGGCCTATTATGGTTGTAACACTCTCAGAACTTTACTTCTTCCATTAATAAAGTATTTGAGGTTCTTCTATATGCATGTGTCTCAATGGTGAATTGATGCTTGTATATTTGATTTATTCTAATCCCTAAATCGATTATGGATGTATGCTTCTTGTAGTTTCCTTTTCTTGTGCTTTTACAGGATCTTTGTGTAGCTGGGCCGGTGAAAGAGCAAGGAGCTAGGAGCAAGCAGCAAAGAGGGAAGATTGGATCAACCATTAGCGGAAGATAACGGTTAGTGGATCCCCTTTCTCTTCTCTCTCTCATCTCATAAAGAAGTAATCTTGAATAGCTTTGCATTCAGTTGTTGCTGAGGTACGATCACCCTTAGAGTGTGATAGGGTCATTCCATATTGGATACTTTTCCCAACAACAAATTGGCGACTCCGCTGGGGACGTATCTTGTTGGTTGTTTGTGTTTTTTGCTATTCATTTCATAAACAAAGGGAGTACCGAATCGAACTGTATTTGGATCTATCAAATACAAAGTAGAGGGCAGCTACTCTAGCTCAGTTTCTGGGCAAGTTTATGATTTGAAGAGCTGATCCACAAGGAATCTAATCAGCGCTTAGTGATAGCTTTTCATCCTCCTTTTCATCCCTTAGTGTGTCCTTGACTGATAGCTTCTGATTTGAGCAAAAACTGTGAATTTTTGAGCAATCTGTGACCCGGAAACCAAGAGAAACGAAAGTTTCGTTCTTCAGTGCAGGCTGTGTGAAGGCTGTCTGCATTTCAGCGCAGTTCCCGAAGGGGCTACCTGCGCTGAAGGTCAAACTGCCTGTGTACCACCTGCGCTGGACCAGTTTTGCCTAGTGCTACTGGGGTTTCCTGCTGTTTCTTGCCCTGTTTTCACTCTTGTTTTGCTGCCTGTTACCAGTCAATGTGCCTATCTGAAACCAACTTTCCTTGTCACTATTCTACCTCGGTTGTATAAAGAAACTGTGTTTGTTCTTTGTGTATTTCTTGTACATTTACAGTTTCCCATAACGAAAGTGAACTAGTCTTGTTGTGGCCTCTTAGATCTAGACCTGTGATTAAGTGTCGTTTTGATCTTAAGAGTTAGTTTATTTGCTGTTCATAGCTGATTGAGCTTTCGCTTTCGTCATATGGTTTGAATTTATATATTTCTAGTGTCGAAACAAGTAAATCTTAAGGTGTCTTTTGATTTTGGACAAACTTGTTTGCTTTCGCTTGAAATTGAATTCAAAGTTATACAACAGCTTTCTTTTTGTATTTCACCAACATTAAGAAAGAGAAAAGAAATACTTGCATTGTGCATGTGCATTATGACAGTTTGCATGTTGATTTAGGAAAAAGTGCATTAGTGTGTGCTCTATGATCTGTGTGAAAAGGTGTTATCTTTCTTTTCCCTCAGTAGTTAAGGTTTTCAAAGTTGAAAGATTGAAAAGCTTGCTTATCATCTTAGAGTGCATTTAGGAGTGTTACTATACATCTCGTGGTGATCCATAAAGGCAAACTGCTAAACAAGATCAACCTTAAAATAAATTGAATTTACATAACAACGCATTGAAACATAATGCAAACACATAGAGGTCTAAGCTAGAGACGTGTTCCGGCGTCGTTAAACGTGATATCTTAGCGTTGAGTGGCTGGGTGATTCCTCCACGGTGAAGCGATAAGTATCAATACGGACTTGTGCTCCCATGTACCATCGCGTATATATTGGGAGACCCCTATAGGATCAAAGCCTTTATCCATAGGAAACCGTGTCGGCCGCCCTACTGATCGCAATTCAGTGAACACAGCATTCACGAAGATCGACCACTCGTACCGTAAAACGTATTCTGTGGTTTTGCGAAAGGTTTGGCACACCCTCTGCCTAGAACTCCAGAGCAGTTTCTTTTGGCCTTTTTCAAACTCTATAACTGAAAAAGTCCATCCGAGCATTTGTCACTTCGGGCTCGTTAAAACATCGAAGGAGACTAGAGTCATCTTTAGCTTTTTCTCGACTCTTAAAAAGTGAAAAAGCGAGTTGTGTCTAAGCGTCGTTATAAAATTTATTTTAAACGGAACATAATCACCTTCTATTCTCGCGTTGATATGTAGGTTGAGAACATGGAACGCCCCAACCAAGGAATTCCACATGATGGAAATCCTAGTCCTTTCTCCTCTTGGGGAGAAGTTGGTGCGCCCCACATGGCCACATTGTCGCTTCCAGGACTGACAATTGGTCTGCCTATTTGGCTATTCTCAACTAATGTAGTTCAGAACACCATGGTTCCTGAACAGTCGAGTCAACAGTTAGATGAGTCTAGAGCTGCCCACCGGCCTTCTACTTCCCATAACTCTTCCTCCAATCCTTCATCTTCGAAAGGTGGGGCTGGCAAAAGCCAAGCTCCCATGGAGAAGAAGGAAAAGAAGAAGAAAGAGAAGAAGAAGAAGGAGCCTAAGGCGACTGGGGGCAAGCAAAAGACATCTAACAAAAACCCACACACAGCACAGACCGGGCCTAAATCGCCATGTGTCATATGTAGAGGAGACCACTTCCATAGAGATTGTCCCTGTATTCCCCGGATACTAAGGGACTGGTCCCCTCGGTTGCACAATTCGGGAGCATCAACCTCTGATAGCCAGGTTGAGTGCTTACCGTCAACCAGCGAAAGTGAAGGTTCAAGACAAAAGGGGGGAGCAAGATTCCCCTGTAGACTGTGTGAAGGCGGTCACGCCATCCACCATTGTCCCTTCTTAGACGAAGCGAAGAGAGTTTTGGAAGATCGTCCGGTTTCACCGTTGAGACTTCCTCTTGGATACAAAAAACTCGTGCCAAGTCCTTCGTTGGTTGAAAACACAGCTGGCCCACTCAAGTGGTCAGCTGAAACGTCAGTCATTAAAAATGAACCTACTGAATCCAGACTAGACGAAAGTCTAAAGGTCGATACGGCAGTTGACCCGGTTCTTCCTTCAGAGGTTTCATCCTCAAATGACACCGTCACTGAAGATTCATCTTCAAATGACACCCTCACTGAAGAGAATAAGGATGACACCATCCAGATTCTTTTCATCAACACACATTCTGATGAGCATCAGGGCAATGCACCCATTCCTTTATCGCAGGAAGGAACATCGTCAGGATCGTATCCGGCCGTATATTCGGTCCCACCACCAAGCAACCTGGTTGTGTCCTTTGATTGGAACCAACTAGGCAGACCCCGGTTGCCAGCCAGTATACCATTCAGAATCATAGTCCAAATTTATAGAATGGTGATGGTTGGAACTATCGTTGATGAAGGGGCATCTGTGAGTATCCTTTCCTCTGTTGCTTGGAAAGCACTGGGTTCCCCGGCGCTTTTGCCTGAGATAAGAAATCTCTCGGGCTTTGATAAAGGAACCAGTCGACCATTAGGGATCCTCCCCAATGTGCCTGTTACATTGAAAGGGAAGACCGTTCAAATGGACGTGATGGTCGTTCAAAGACCCTTGGATTATAACCTACTCCTTGGACGAGACTATATATATTGCATGGGAGCTATAGTCTCCTCACTCTTTAGAGTAATGTGTTTTCCACACGAAGGAAGGGTGGTCAAGCTCGTAGACCAACTTTCATTTCCAGGATCACGCATCGCAAATAGTCAAATACCAACCCTCAATGGTCTATTCACTCAAGAAATGTCTCCACCCCTAGTCCTCCTTCCCGATGAGTGCGAGTGATTCGGAAAGATGGGACTGGAACCCAGGGGGCATGCATCCTGGTCTGCTTCGGGCAGAGGAAACCCTGGGTATAAGGTAGAATTTCCGCGAAAGAATATGACTAGTCCGTACCCCGTCCGTATGTGGAAGAGGGGTTGTTCTGGGATAGGATTCTTTTGTTAAGGTTACTTGTTTGACAAAGGTCATTCACCATTGTCTACTTCGGTAGACAGTGCCAAGGAAATGTTTTCGTTTGATGGTGTTAACAAAACAATCTTTGGGTAACCAGGAAGAGGCAAGCCTCACCCTTTAAAACAAATGTTTTATCGGATAAGTAGGGGCAGCCTTGAAATTGTATTTTATGCCTGGGGGCATGCAGACCTTTTGGAGTGCAAGCTAAGAGCGGTTATTTATCTGTTTTTGGGATTAGCCGTTTCCGAACTTGCATAAAGAAAGGATGAGTAGGATCATAGCTTTGGTAAGGCGCAAGCTCTATAAAAAATGGGATCTTTCAAGAGACATTCTTATCTTATGACTGGTATATCGAGCAGTTTTAGCATAAAGTTCATGCTCGTTAAAAAATAAACGCAAGATTCGAGCAGTTTTACCGTGGAATTTATGCTCGTTAAAAAATAGAAAAGCGTGAGCAAGAGTTTCCACCAGAGTTCAAGCTCATTAAAAAATGAACCTATCCCGGTAAATAACCATTGTGATCGTAAATTTATTAGCCATGAAAAGCCTTGGTCGTGTTTGCACCTGCCACCTCCATTCCATTTGGCCGATCGTTCACCCCCATATGATTGTTTACCCATTTTGAGGAACAGTTGCGAAGAGTGATTTCACTTAGCCATCCTTGTGACACTGCCGTGATTGGAAAATTCCAACCTGTACCTGGAATCTGCTGCTATCCCTGTTTATCACTCGTTCCTCAAAAGACGAGTCTTCTTTGAGCTCTTTTCAATTGACTCGTAAAATATGAAAAGTTTGCCGAGTTTTGGCCTTCCAGCTCGTTAAAAGGACCGGAAGAACTATCCCTCCTCTAGATTTTAATCTTTTTGGACCTGAGGGATTATTGCACAAAAAGGTCGAGCGCTTGTTTTATTCGGCTCGTTAAAGTTATCGAAAACTCATCCCTTCTGTATTGTTTTATACTTTTTCGGACTTAAGGGATTAGATGACGAAAAAGGAATTTTGGAGTTAACTTTCTGTACCTTTTCAGACTCTCTAAAAATGAAAAGGACCAAGTTGTCTTTGTCGCTAGACTCGTTAAAATGATTAAATAGCGACAAACTTGTCTTTAGACGAGAACGAGTTTCCCTATCGCTAGGCTCGTTAAAACATAGCGATGGGCTTGCCCGAAGGGCAGGTTATAGAACAAGCATATGTTATCCTCCTCAAGCTTGACAAAAATAAAGAGGTACTGGTCAGAAATGACTGGGGAAAAATTGGGAGAACCTCAAAGCTTTAATGGTAGCAAGTCGCTCTTGAACATGACACTTTGTCCTCCGTATCACATCGGGTTGGGTTGTTTCATTCACCGGTCTCATCACCATGGTCTTCGCCAAACCATCCGTATTTGGGGTAATGCTACCGATCCATCACATTAGTGTCGTTATATGTTCAAGAGATGTTGTTCAGAAAGAGTCAACCATGTCCCATCCATTGCCATACATTATCCTTCATCCACCCATGATCGCCACCCTGAATCATATTTCACAGATTGTTTTCACCTCCACTAAAATCATTAGCTCCGTTCCGTGTCACTGATGTGGGATTCATTAAGGCCCTCCTTTGACGGATCGCTTCTTGTCGACTTCAGCTCATTATCCAAGAAGTTGATCTAGGAACACCCCCCCAGTACTTTGAAGCTTGCATGCCTCAATGGCAAGTTTCTCACTTCCGGCGACAGGTATACATCAATGACCTTCGACCAGAAGATTTTGCGTGGTGTTCGACGCCAAGTCCTATATTCACACCACGTGAATTGTACTGTAGTACCTTGAGGGTCATTATCATTATCGGTGATTCCTCTCGCGCTTGTTAACGGTTTACATTATTGACCGGTAATCAAGCGATGTCTTTCCATGTTCGACTTCAGCGCAATTCTCACATGGATTGACTTGTACTTAGAGTGAAGATCGAACGAGTTTGAAGACCCCGGATCTAGTTTCATCCATCCGGGCTGCGATATATATTCAGGAAATATAAAAGCATTTGATATGTACATTATTGCAGCAGATGATCATCCTACTCAAAGGATGATAATTTCAGCAGAGAATTATCAGTCTACCATCAGACGGTCGTCTGTTATATGTACCAAAATGAATTTATAAATCTGAGCATGGGAATGCCCGCCTCAGCTAGATCATGAAAGCAGAATGAAAAATAATGTATTGTATTGTATTTTATTGCAGGGAACCTCTCAGCGATTGAATGAACTTCGGATCCTCCTGATAAAGCATTTCACCCGATAAACGACCTCATACTTTAGGGGGCAACTGTTATAAACATTTTTGTGCCTAACAGCATGAAGCATGAAATGTCAATAATCTGAGGGATCCAAAGTCCCTAAACATGTTATTCCTACCCCTAGAGGAACAAGGTCAGCAAACCACAGCACTGAAAATCAGTTCTCCACCTGAAAACACTAAAAAACAAGCTATTTCTGGATCATGTCAGCTGCTCCACTGAGCATCTACGCTGAATGTCAACTGCTCCACTCTGTACCTGTGCTTAATGTCAAAAGCAATGAAGGCTACCTGCGCTGGGCGAGATTGGCCAAGTGGCACAGTCATTCTGCAAGGTGTCAATTGCCCAGGAAGCTTCCAAAATGACACTTGGATCAAGGAATTCGCCTTGTGATGAGTAAGAGGGTCTTGATCTCCAAGTGGAAGCAAGAATCTCCAAGTGGACTCAAGAACTGAAGAATAACTAAAGTGGGAGAGGACACTAGTCAGCTTCATGCCAGCCTCAAGCTGACTCATCCTTTCTCCAAAACTCCTATATATAGAGCTCTCTCATGAGGTCTAAGGAGGCTGGAATTTTGTGCAAGTAAGGAAGTGCTGTTGGTTTGAGTATAGAACTATTGGGTGATTTGTTTGAAGGAGGTGAAGAGGAGATTTCTTTCTGCTGGGAGGTGTTGCTGGATTGGGCCTATTATGGTTGTAACACTCTCAGAACTTTGCTTCTTCCATTAATAAAGTATTTGAGGTTCTTCTATATGCATGTGTCTCAATGGTGAATTGATGCTTGTATATTTGATTTATTCTAATCCCTGAATCGATTATGGATGTATGCTTCTTGTAGTTTCCTTTTCTTGTGCTTTTACAGGATCTTTGTGTAGCTGGGCCGGTGAAAGAGCAAGGAGCTAGGAGCAAGCAGCAAAGAGGGAAGATTGGATCAACCATTAGCGGAAGATAACGGTTAGTGGATCCCCTTTCTCTTCTCTCTCTCATCTCATAAAGAAGTAATCTTGAATAGCTTTGCATTCAGTTGTTGCTGAGGTACTATCACCCTTAGAGTGGGATAGGGTCATTCCATATTGGATACTTTTCCCAACAACAAATGGCATGACAAAGCTTCTAAAAAAGGAGCAAAGAGGTGTAATTGCACAATTATGTTCACTAGATGTTTCCACATTGGAATCATCTATTTCTGCAGATCTCCAAAAAGTCCTAGACAATCATTCCAAGTTATTTGAGACTCCCAAAGGTCTCCCACCTATGCGTGATCATGGTCATGCTATTCATCTGATTCCAGGAAGTGTTCCTCCAAACATCAGGCCGTATAGATATCCCTATGTCCAAAAAGGTGAAATTGAACATATGGTTGCAGAAATGCTAGAGGCTGGTATAATTCAACCGAGTCAAAGTTCTTTCTCAGCTCCAGTAGTATTGGTGCACAAGAAGGATGGATCATGGCGCATGTGTCCAGATTATAGGGAGCTCAACAAGCTCACTATTAAAGATAAGTTCCCCATTCCTGTCATTGATGAATTACTGGATGAATTGCATGGATCAATTTACTTCACCAAGTTGGATCTTCGTTCGGGATATCATCAAATCAGAATGAAGATTGAAGACATTCCGAAAATGGCATTTAGAACTCATGAGGGTCATTATGAATTTTTGGTCATGCCTTTTGGCCTTACCAATGCACCTTCAACATTTCAAGGTTTGATGAATTCAATTTTCAAACCATTCCTTAGAAAATTTGTGTTAGTATTTTTTGATGATATACTAATCTACAGCAAGTCTTGGAAGGATCATGTTGAACATGTTGACAGGGTGCTACAACTATTGGAGGAGAAACAATTATATGCAAAAAGATCCAAATGTTTCTTTGGAGTCCAGGAGGTGGAATATTTGGGTCATATTGTATCTCATGAAGGAGTTAAGGTAGACCCTAGCAAAATTAAAGCCATTAAGGAATGGAAAATCCCCACATCCATAAAGCATCTGCGAGGATTTCTTGGGTTGACAGGGTATTATCGCAAGTTTGTTAAGAATTATGGGAGAATAGCAGCACCTCTAACAACATTATTGAAGAAAGATTCATTTTCATGGACTCTAGAAGCAACAAAGGCCTTTGAACATCTTAAAGAGGCAATGTGCCAAGCACCGGTCTTAGCTACACCGGACTTCACAAAAACCTTTATTGTGGAATGTGATGCTTCAGGAAATGGAATTGGTGTTGTTCTAATGCAAGATGAAAGACCCATTGCTTTTGAAAGTCGTCCAATCAAGGGAAAGTTTTTAAGCAAAGCTATTTATGAGAAGGAAATGTTGGCAATACTCCATGCACTTAAGAAATGGCGACCCTACCTAATGGGAAGACACTTCAAGGTAAAAACGGATCATGATAGCCTTAAATACTTTTTAGAACAAAGATTATCCTCTGAAGAGCAACAAAAGTGGGTCACAAAGATGTTGGGTTATGACTTTGAAATCATCTACAAAAAAGGGAAGCAAAATGTGGTGGCAGATGCACTCTCAAGAAAGGATGAGGATGTGGAAGCATTGTTGTGTGCCATTTCTATTATCCAACCAGATTGGATAAACGAAGCAAGGGAGGAATGGAAGAATGACGAAGAAGTGTGGGCACTTATTCGAAAGCTACAACAAGATTCCAGTACTTCTGATACATTTAGCTGGAAAAATGATTCGTTATGGTACAAAGATCGCTTATACCTCTGTAAGAATTCCCAGCTAAAACAAAAGATTCTTATGGAATTGCACACTTCTCCCTTAGGAGGGCACTCAGGATTTTTAAAAACTTACCACAGGGTTAAGAAGGAATTTTTTTGGGATGGCCTTAAATCAGATATTCAAAAGTTTGTGGCGGAATGTTTGGTTTGCCAACAAAATAAAGTTGAAACAATTAAGACACCGGGTCTATTACAACCTTTATCCATTCCAAGCCAACGTTGGGAGGAGGTTTCAATGGATTTTATCACAGGTTTACCCAAGTCTGAGGGAAAGAGTGTCATCATGGTGGTAGTTGACAGACTTACCAAGTATGCACACTTTTGTGCATTATCACATCCATTTAAAGCCAGTACAGTTTCTACTGCATTTATGGAAACAGTTCAAAAGCTACATGGAAACCCAAAGATTATTGTAAGTGACAGAGATCCCATTTTCACTGGAAATTTTTGGACAGAATTATTTTCTTGTCTTGGTACTCAGTTAGCTCATAGCTCATCTTATCATCCTCAATCTGATGGGAAAACTGAGATAGTAAACAAATGTTTGGAAGGATATCTTCGTTGCTTTGTATCTGATAAACAGACACAATGGGTCAAATGGTTGCCTCTGGCTGAATGGTGGTATAACACTTCCTTCCATACAGCAACAAAAATGACCCCATTTATGGCACTTTATGGGTATCAACCACCATCCATCACATCATATTTAAGAGAAAATTCTAAGGTTCAGGCAGTGGAACATCACATCGAACATCAACAACAAGTCCTCCAACTCTTAAAGGATAACCTCGTGTTGGCACAAAATAGAATGAAACAACAGGCAGATCAACATCGCAGTGAAAGAAGTTTTGATGTAGGTGATTGGGTATTCCTACGGCTACAACCATATAAGCAAATGTCCCTAAAGCAAGCTAAGAAGGATAATAAATTATCACCAAAGTATTATGGTCCGTACAAGGTGTTGCAAAAGATTGGTACTATGGCATACAAATTGGAGCTTCCTGCAGCTTCTCGATTGCACCCAGTTTTCCATGTTTCATGTTTAAAGAAGGTTATAGGCGACAAGCTCCCAATTCAAACAATATTGCCAGAACTTGACGAGGAAGGAAAAATTATATTGGAACCGGAAGCAGTCACAGAAACAAGAACTCGACAGCTACGAAATCGATCAATTTCAGAGTATCTTATCAAGTGGAAGAACTTATCCGCTGAAGATTCCACATGGGAGGATGAGAATTTTATGCAGAAGTATCCAGAACTACTCAAGCGTTGAGGACAACACTTTTTTGAAGGAGAGGGGCATGTTGGGTCCCTATAATACTAGTGATTACCCCATTACTATTGTAGTTATACCCCTTATTTATATTGTTGTGCCCCTATTACCCCCATATTGTTATTTCTGTGCCCCATAGAATCCCTCTATTGTTATTTTTGTGGCTTTATATTATTATTGTTAGGTTGGCTGGATTATATTGTGACTCCTTAGACTCCTATATATAGAAAGGAGGTTTTGTCATTTGTATCATCCAAGAATTGTTCATTTATGTAATGTAAAGGAGGTTTCCCCCTCGAAGAGGCTGAATTCTAAGGCGTTGATCTATCTTTTCTATCTTTTCTTGAGCTGGTTTCATAACATTTTTCTTTCTCCTAGATTAGTTCCCAAGACAATTTGGGATATTTTGTAAATTATTTTTGTATAAATACTTCATAATTTGAAGTATTGAGTGTGGATTGCTATACATTTGTAAAGTTATTTTGATCATAAACCTAAGGGTTATTGTACCAATTTTTCAAGTCAGCAGACTGGAGCAAGTAAGAAAGAGATTGCATTACATGATTCATGTGTAGAGCTATTACAGTGAAGTATTTTCTTTGTCAATCTGTTATTTTCTTATGTTTTTTACAAACTTAAATGTTATATAAATTTGAATGAATTAACTGGAAATTTCTCTCAGAATTTGTTTAAGTACACTCTGTTTTCAACAGTTAATCATTTACATGTTTTCTTCTGATATCTGGATATGAGAATCCTTAATTTCTCTTCCATCCTGGTTGACTTCCTTCACTTTTGTTTAGACATATTTGGGTATTTCAATCCCAATCACATATGTCCATAAACCAAGGGCTTCTAAACCCCTAAAAGTGTTGTTTCATACCCTAAAGGAACAAGGTCAGCTGATTACATCATTTCCCAGAAGTTCTCCCTAAAAAATTGCTCAGAACTGGTCAAAACTGGACCATACAGATTGCTCCATGCTGAGGGTGCGATGCATCTCACCTATTACACACGGGGGGTGCGATGCATACTGAAAAGACCTTCTGTAGGGTGCGATGAGCGAGATCAGACAAATGGCAGAAGCAGTTTGCTAGGTGGAAACTCAAAGAATCTTCTAGAAACTGCTCATATGACACTTGCCTCTCTAAATTCGCCTAGGGATGAGTAAGAGATCATGAAATATCCAAGTGGAACCAAGAACTATCAGTGAAATGACACTAATCAAAATCTTAGAAGCTGACTCACTCTCCTGCAAACATCTATATATGGATCCCTCATCCCAGAGATCCAGAGGCTGGAATTTTGTATTTTGTAAAGAAGTGTTGTTGGTTTCTCTCTGAAGACATTGCATTGTTAGGTGATCTTGCTTTGTATGAGGTGAAGAGGGCTTTCATGTTGGGAGGATGGTGCTGGATCAAATAGCTTGGTTGTAATCCTCTCTTCTACTACTTATATCAATAAAGCTATTTGATTTCTCCTCCATATTCTTGTATATCTTTGAATCTTGTATTTGTATATGCATTTATATGGTTAATGTACATCTGATCCTACATTTTTTATGGTTATAGATCTCTATGATTTG
Organism: Pinus tabuliformis; assembly: GCA_031772625.1. NCBI lineage: Eukaryota > Viridiplantae > Streptophyta > Pinopsida > Pinales > Pinaceae > Pinus > Pinus tabuliformis. The sequence goes on along the minus strand of CM062820.1, from coordinate 850,415,583 downwards.
ATGGTATTTTGCTTCTTTGACTCTACAGGTGTTCTTTGAAGCGGTACAAGTGAGAAAGGAGTGGAGAAAGCTCTATCAAAGGAGAGAGGAAACAAGCAAGGAGACTAGAGAAAGACTGAGGTTGGTACTCTCTGCTTCTTTCTCATCTATCTCTCGTAAAGGAAAACACAAGTAACTTTAGTTTGTTTGTTTCTAAGATATCTACCCATCTTAGTGGGACTAGCAGCACTGAATGGACACTAGTTTTTTCCGATAACAAAATGGCGACTCCACTGGGGAGCGAATAGTTTGTTTGTTTTGTTACTGTTGTTTGCTTTATAAACCACATACGGAGCCTGAAGTTAAGCCAGCTAGCCTTCGAACTACTTTTGCTATGAAACTGCAAAGTAGATCAATGCTGCTTCAGTCAATCTCCAGGTTGGTTTATGAACTGAACATCTGACTTGCAAACATCCTAAGTGCCCTGGTGGTAGCTCAAATAACCTCATTAGATCAGCCCCTATACTTTGTGTTTACTGACTATCATTATCTCAACCTAAATCCCTGAACTTAGCTGCAAATTGTGAGAGAAAACCAAGCCCAGTCTCGTCCCTGGACCATCACACTGTCTCTCATTGGAAATCTAGATGCATCGCACCTCCCATGTGTTGCAGGTGAGATGCATCCCTGTTTCCCTATGTTACAGTTGCGATGATTGAGTGAGACTGTTTCTGCCTCCAAATTTTGGTTTTTTTCATCATTGTCTTTAACTTTATTCAGTAGTTTTGTTGTCTATGATCAGTATATCACTGTTGAAACCATCTTCCTTTGCATTATTCAACATCCATTGATAACGAATTGTGATTTTTTTTTTTTATGTATTTTCATCATTTACAGTTCTCCTTTGCGAATAGTAGCTTAATCGAACTGTTGTCTTTTGATTTGAAAGTGTCGCAAGTGTCGTTTTCAGTCAAGAAAAAGAGTGTCGTAAAGCATTCCTCTTCTATATAGTCGATTACACTTTTTCCGTTGTATTTGATTTGAATTAATAGTATTTCAAGTGTCGAAAGCAATTTTAAGTTCAAAATCGCAAAGTGTCGTCTTAGCCTTCCTTTCACTTTTTGAAGAGAAAATTGTTAGTATTGTCGCTTTGAAAGAAAATAATTCAAATCTGTACTTAGTTTTCTTTTTTTCATTCTCACATTAAGGAAACTAAAAAACAATACATGCATGTGCATTTGCATTTAGACTGCATGTTGAATTTGATTTAGGAAAGGTGCATCTAGTGTGTGCTCTCTGCTCTATGTTGAAAGAATTTCATTTCTCTTTCCTTAGTAGCTAGGATTTTCATTACAAAAAGAAAGTAAACGATTGTTTATCATCTTAGATTGCACATTTAGGAATTGTATATCTACATCACACGGTGAACCTTAAAGGAAAACTTCTTAAGAAAGATCAACTGTAAAATAAACCTCAATGAACATAAAAACGCTTTGGAACCTAATGCACAACATTTAGAAGTCTAGGCTAGAGATGTATTCCAGTGTCGTAAAGCCTGGTAACTATCACTTTCATCGTAGGTTGGGTTATTCCTCCTCTTTGAGACGAAAAGTGCCAGTACGGACTTGTGCTCCCACATACCGTCGAGTGTATATTGGGAGACCACAATAGGCTACATCCTTTATCCTTAGGAAGCCATGTCTGTCGCCTTATCAATCGCAATGCATTGAACACAACATTCGGGAAGATTGACTGATGTACCATAAAAAGTATTCTGCAATTTTGCGATTGGTTTGGTAATCCCTCTGTCTAGATTTCCTGAGTAGTCACTTTCGTTCCTTTTCAGACTCCTTAAAAGAAAAGGTCCATCTGAGCACTTGTCACTTTAGGCTCATTAAAAATTGAAGGCGACTAGAGTCATCTTTAGCTTTTTCTCGACTCTTAAAAATTGAAAAAGCAAGTTGTGTCAAAGCATCATAAAATTTATTTTAATTGGAATAAAGTCACTATTCCCTCGTTGGTCTTAGGTTGAGAAAATGGAGTCTGCGAATCAAGGATTTCCCCTTGGGGGAAATCCTAGTCCCTTCTCCTCTTGGGGGGATGTTGGTGCTCCACACATGGCCACATTGTCCCTTCCAGGACTCACAATTGGCCTGCTAGTATGGCTTTTCTTGACCTCTGTCGTTCAAAACACTGCAATTCCTCAACAATCAAATTGGAAACCAAATGATATTGAAGTTTCCCCCCCACCTTCTACTTCGTTTATTTCTCCCTCTCCTTCTTTCTCTTCGCTTGGTGAAGCTAGTAACACTAAAAACCAAGTAACTGAGAAGAAGAAAAAAGGGAAGGAGAAGAAGAAGAAGAAGCCAGTGGCGAAAGGGGGCAACCATGCACCGTCTAGCGAAAATCCACACACTTCACCTTCCAAACTTAAATCTCCATGTGTCATTTGCAAGGGAGATCACTATCATTGAGATTGTCCCTGCATCCCACGGATCCTGAGGGACTGGTCTCCCCACTTGCACAATCTGATGTCTTCAACCTCTAACGATCACATTGAGAACACACCATCAACTAGTGAAAATGAAGTCAATGGACAAAAAGGAAGACCTAGATTTCCTTGTAGGCTGTGTGAAGGCGATCATGCCTTACACCGTTGTCCTTTCCTAGACGAAGCTAAAAGAGTCTTGGATAACTGTCTTGCTTCACCGCAGCGACTTCCTCCTGGATACAAGAAACTATTGCCGAGTGCATCTCTAGTTGAAAATCTGACTGACACACCGTTGTTATCGGTTGAAGCACCTATCGTTGAAGATAGACCCTCTAAGTCCACACCGGACCAAAGTCAATAGGTCGAGATGGCATTCAACCCAGTCTTGTCTTTAGAAGGCCCATCTTCAGATGATATAGTCACCAAAGAGGATGGGAACGACACCATTCAAATTCTTTTTGTTAACACAGAATCCAATGAACATGGGGGAAATCTGCCCATTCCTTTACCACAGGAAAGAAGTTCTTCAAAGATTTATTTGACCATTTATTCGGTCCCTCCTCCAAGCAATCTAGTCGTTTCCTTCGATTGGAATCTACTAGGGAGACCCTGCCTACCATCTAATGTACCATTCCGAATCATAGTACAAGCTTACAGAATGATCATGGTTCGTACTATCATAGATGAAGGGGATTTTGTGAGTATCCTTTCCTTAACTACTTGGAAAACGCTTGGTTTTCCATCGCTTCTGCTTGAGATTCGAAATCTAACAAGCTTCAACAAAGGAACCAGTCAACCGTTGGGGATCCTTCCAAATTTGCCTATAACTTTGAGAAGGAAAACCGTTCATCTAAATGTGATGGTAGTCCAAGGGCCTCTAGATTAAAATCTACTCCTTGGGCATGACTACATTTATAGCATGGGAGCTATTGTTTCCTCACTCTTTTGAGTGATGTGTTTCCCGTATGAAGGCAGAATGGTCCAACTCGTAGACGAACTTTCATTCACTGGTTCAAACACGGCTACTAGTCAAATGCCATCCCTAAATGGTCTTTTTGCACAAGGAATGTCTCATCAACCTCCAGTCCGTCCACCTGATGAGCACGAGTGATTCGGTCAATGTGACTAAAACCAAGAGGCATGCACCCTGGTCTACTTCGGTAGGAAAACCCCATATATAAGGTAGGTTTCCGCGTAGGAATATGACTAGTCTGATACCCCTGTCCATTTAGGAAAATGGATTTAGACTAGAAAAGGATTCCCCCGTCAAAGGTTATGTGACTGTCACTGACAACATTCACCCTTGTCCATTTTGACGAATGAAGCCAAGGAAGTGTTTTGTATGCTACGCGGATGGAACAATCTTGCTAATGCAAGAACTTCCGTATGGTAACCTGGAAGCTCTATTTCATTATACCTGGGGGCATGCAAACCTTTTTGCATGCAAGTGAAAAGCAACCATTTATTTTCTTAGTTTGTAGGCTCTTAACCCTTTAAACTCGTAGGTTGGTCGTTCCTAGCTTGCATAACAAAAGGCTTTGGAGCAAAGTTTCGAATGGTGCAAGCTCCCTAAAAAATGAACCTATCGATGAGACATCCTTATTATATGACTGGCACGAGCAGTTTTATGTGAAGTTCAAGCTCGTTAAAAAATAAACCCAGCAAATGAGCAAATGTTCCCCCAGAGTTCAAGCTCATTAAAAAGTGAACCCACCTTCGGTAAATAACCATTCCGATCACATAATTATCAGCTTTTGAACCTTGGTCGTGTTCTTACCATCACCTCCACTCTTTTTAGCCGATCATACGCCTCCATTTGATTTTTTACCCTTTTGAGGAATAGGTGCGATGAGTGATTCTATTAGCCACCTTCTTTACACTACCATGATTGAAAAGTTCCAAACCTTACCTGGAACTAGCTTCTATCAAAAACATCACTCGTTCCTCAAAAAACGAGTCTCCTTTAAGCTCTTTTCATCTGACTCATAAAATATGAAAATATTGCCAAGCAATTGGCCTCTCCAGCTTGTTAAAGCAATCGGAAGTGCCATCCCTCCTCTAGATTTTAATCTTTTTGGACTTGAGGGATCATTACACAAAAAGATCGAGCGTTGTCTTGTTCGACTCGTTAAAACTTTCGAAAAGTCATCCCTTTCGTATTATTTTATACTTTTTTAGACTTAAGGGATTATATTATGAAAAAGGACTACTGGAGTTGCCGTTACGTCTCTTTTTAGACTCTTTAAAATTGAAAAGGACCAAGTTATCTTTATCATTAAACTCGTTAAAACAATAGCGACAAACTTGTCCATGAAGACAAGAGCGAGTTTCACTGTCGCTAAGCTTGTTAAAACATAGTGATAGGTTTGCCCAAAGGGAAAATTATAGAACATTGAGCATATGTTATCCTCCTCAAGATGACAAAAATAAAGAGGTACTGGTCAGCAATGACTAGGGAAAAAGGGAAGAAAACTTGAATAGCTTCATTGATAGCAGGTTGCTCTTGAACATGACACTATCACTTCATCACCATGATTGAGTAGGGTTGGGTTATTCCGTTCACCGGTCATATCACCATTGGTCCACCGTACCATCCATTTTGGGGTTAATGCTACCAATCCATTTTAGTGTCACCGGTATCTTCAAGAGAAGTCACTCAGAGAATTCACCAACCCAGCTAATGCCTCATCTGTTGCAATACCTTCACTCTCCATTTTTCATGACCGCCACCGTGAACCTTGTATCATTAGATCATTTTCACCTCCACAAAATCATTTTCTCTGTTACGTGTCGTAGATGTGGGATTCATTAAGGCCCTCCTACAACGGGTCACTTCTTGTTGACATCAACTCATTATCCAAGAAGTTTATTTAGGAACAACCCTTTCAGTACTTTGAAGCTTGCATGCCTCAATGGCAAGTTTCTCACTTCCGGCGATAGGTTTAGATCAATGGCCTTCGACCAAAAGATTTTGCGTGGTGTTAGAAATCAACTAATGTATTCACACTGTGTGAATTATACTGCAGTACCTTAAGGGTCATTATAATTATCGATGATTCCTCCCGCGCCTGTTAACATCTTACATCATTGGCTGGTAATCAAGCGATGTCTTTCCATGTTCGACATCAGAACATATTTTCACATGGATTGACTTGTACGTTGGGCAAAGATTGAACGAGTTTGAATACCCCGGATCTAGTTTCATCCATCCAGGCTGTGATATATTCAGGAAAATAAAGACATCAAATGTACATCACAACTATATAGATAATCATCCAAACTAAGGGATGATGGCTCTACTAGAATCATCAGTCTGCCACACAAATAATTGTCTATCTTATGTACATGAAAATGAATTTATAAAGCTGAGCATGGGAATGCCCACCTCAGCTAAATCATGAAAATATTATGAAGATAATGTATTTTATTATATCTTATTACAGGTCACCTTCCAATTCGAAAAACCTCGGATCCTCATTATAAAGCATTTCACCCGACATCAGAAGATTTACGAGCTCATGCTTTAGGGGGCAATTGTTATAGACATATTTGGGCACTGCAACCCCAATCACATATGTCCATAAACCAAGGGCTTCTAAACCCCTAAAAGTGTTGTTTCATACCCTAAAGGAACAAGGTCAGTTGATTACATCATTTCCCAGAAGTTCTCCCTGAAAAATTGCTCAGAACTAGTCAAAACTGGACCATACAAACTGCTCCATGTTGAGGGTGTGATGCATCTCACCTATTACACACAGGGGGTGCGATGCATACTGAAAAGCCCTTCTGTAGGGTGTGTTGAGTGAGAGAAGAAAAATGGCAGAAGCAGTTTTCTAGGTGGAAACTGAAAGAATCTTCTAGAAACTGCTCATATGACACTTGCCTCTCTGAATTCGCCCAGGGATGAGTAAGAGATCATGAAATCTCCAAGTGGAACCAAGAACTATCAGGAAATGACACTAATAAAAATCCTAGAAGTTGACTCACTCTTCTGCAAACATCTATATATGGATCCCTCATCCCAGAGATCCAGAGGCTGGAATTTTGTATTTTGTAAAGAAGTGTTGTTGGTTTCTCTCTGAAGACATTATATTGCTGGGTGATCTTGCTTTGTATGAGGTGAAGAGGTCTTTCATGTTGGGAGGATGATGCTGGATCAGATAGCTTGGTTTTAATCCTCTCTTCTACTACTTCTATCAATAAAGCTGTTTGAGTTTTCCTCCATATGCTTGTATATCTCTAAATCTTGTATTTTTATGTGCATTTATATGGTTAATGTACATCTGATCCTACATTGTTTATGGTTATAGATCTATATGCTTTGATGGTATTTTGTTGATTTGACTCTACAGGTGTTCTTTGAAGCGGGACAAGTGAGAAAGGAGTGGTGAAAGATCTATCAAAGGAGAGAGGAAACAAGCAAGGAGACTAGCGAAAGTCTGAGGTTGGTACTCTCTGCTTCTCTCTCATATATCGCTCATAAAGGAAAACACAAGTAACTTTAGTTTGTTTGTTTCTAAGATAGCTACCCATCTTAGTGGGACTAGTAGCTCTGAATGGACACTAGCTTTTCCGATAACAACTTTCTTCATAATCCGGCCTAAGGAACCCTTAATTGCTCTTTGGATCCGATTGAAAACCACTTCACCATCCAACCCTTAGATCTAAAGTAGCTCTATTTTCTTGCCCTGTAGACATTGTTATTAGAACTTGATCCAGTCCTGTTTTTCTGACATTTGACCCCATATCCCAATGGTAAAATACACCCCTCTTTTCATCTAAGTAATTAATCCCACCACCAAACCTAAATAAAAACCCAAGCACAATCATAAATAGCCTAACATCAAATAACTAAACAAAGTTGAATAAAAAATAGAGAGCCCTCTCTGAGAATCAGGAAGGCTAGATCCTAATCTCAAAATTTGGTTTGTGGTTACCTTTAATCATTTCTTTCTCCAACACTCTAGAGAAATATTGGAGTGATAAAAAGATACTCACATTGGTTGTGCCTGACATCATAGGAATGATTAAATTCTTCCCCCCAGGTGGTGGCATAGCTTGTCCACTTATTGGAGGGGTCAAAGAACTAACAGAAACATGCCTCGAGACTGTCAATTGAATCGGATGGGTGACTAGGACGGACGAGACAAGAGGGTTCGTAAAGGTGGATTGCACTGGGACTGAGGTAAAGGCCTGTTGGGAGGTTGGATTCAGAATGAACGGACCTGTAGTAGGCATGGCGCCAAATTCCCAAACAGGGTTGCGATAAAGTGATGAGGCACTAGGTGTACTTGAGACCAACTGTTCTAAAGTCACATAATTAGGTGGAAAATCCCGATATACACTTATGGGAATGCTCCCCGTATAGGGGAAACCTTTAGGAGGAAATTGATGTTCTTCCTCTTCAATAGTATGTGGAGTAGAAACTTCCGATTGATCTGGAGAGGTAACTAGAGCGTTGCCTTCAGGTTCCATAGCTGGGAACAAACGACAATGAATGACCAAAGATGTATGAGGGGATAATTCCAAAGGAACACCCGACTGATTGTACAGATGCTATGGTGATATCACAACAGGATCGAAGAAAGGATTCAGAGGATATATAACTAGTCCAAGCTGACCGTCAGTAGTCGATGAACTCTTAGGAGTCTGGATGAGATTGTCCGGAGAGTCCAGGCCAATATCAGCAGGTGACCCAGTATCATAAGTAGGTGAAGGACGAGATGAAAAAGGTTGAATTATCAGAATGATTCTGAGTTCAACACCTTGGTCCTCGAGTGACTCTGGTAATTCAAGAAAAGGCTCCTCAGACAATCTTTCAGACAGAGGAGAGGAAGAGGAACAAGGTGAACCAAATGGTTCAGCCACGATGACCTTGTCTTAGTTAACAGGAAAAGAGAGATAAATTTCAAGGATTTAAAATGTACTTTAGGGAAAACTCACGATTTGTTCTAGAAAAGACTAAAAAGATGTTATAATATCGTGGGCAACAATTTTTTAAGACGCATAAATAAATTGGTGCTCTTTCATGTTTTAAGAGTCGAGAAAGAAACAAAGATGACTCTATCACTTTCGATTGGAAATGAGCTCGAAAGGACAAGCGCTCAAATGATCTTTTAAGTTTAATGAGTCAAAAATATCCAATGACTACTTTGGATGATCTAGGTAAAAAGGATTACCAGGCAACCGTGAATTGCAAAATACCTCCTGGTGAACTGAGAAGTACGAGTAGGCAATCTCCCCAAATTTTGTGTTCGGTATATCACGTTTGCAAGGCAGCAGACTCGGCTTCCTATGGATAAAGGATTTCGGCCTAGAGGGGTCTCCCATTATATACTCGACAGTACAGGGAGCACAAGTCCATACTAGCGCTGTCTAGTGCCGAAGATAATGATAGCTGCTAGATTTAACGATGTCAGAACACGTCTCTATCCTAGACCATCTAGATGTGATCGTTAGGTTTCAAATGTGCCTTAGGTTAATTGAGTTGATTTTAAAGTTTATCTTGAATTATGTCTCGGTTTTCAGGTCTTAGTGATGCGACTCGAAAAGGCCTAAATGCAGCTAAATGAGACAAGACCCTTTCAATTCGATGAATTGTCTACACTAGAGAGGGTAGAAAACAAAATCAAATGCAAAAAATCAAGCAATCGAAAGCAAAATGATTTTTCAGTACTTCACTTTTCAAGAAAATAATATAATGAAAAATTCATTCCAATTCCTAATTTCCTAATAGGTACACTCTAACAGTCCTTTCAAAAGTAAAGAGAATTCTTTTTCTTTTCAAATTCTATTGCACAAAATATTGTCACCATGACATTCTGCAATCAGTGTGAGTCTATCACCACTCATACTTTCCTCCTTTGCAAGTCTTAAACCTCAGCTCTTCACTTGAAAAATAAGAGAAAGCCCTTAAAAGTCTCTAAAACTCTGGTTCCACACTTTCTCTTAGCATTACTTGCGGTCCTGCACCCCCTGGTCATGTCCCCTGCGGACCTGCCCGCTCTGTTTCTGTGTAATGGGTGCGGACCCCTATAAAAGTCGAAAAGGCGGAAGTACATTCTTAAAAACTCACTTTGGGTTATTTTTGGAAGCTTCTAGAGGGAATCTTAAGGTGGCAAGTTCGCTCCTTTGAGGTTCATGCATCCCATAAACAAAGGAGCTAACCCCTTGAGTGAGGAGCTTATGCCTTTGAAGGAGGACTCTATCCCTTCATAGGTGGACCTGTAACTTCCTTCCTCTGCACTATAAATTGAGGCATTGGGCTGGTTACTGAGGAGGTTGAAAGCTAAATATTTTTTAGGGTAAATGCTGTTGGAATTTAGACTTCCTATTTAAGCTTGAGAGGAGAGATTACATACCTTTTGATCTTATTGGGAAGATTGTGAGGCTTGTCAAAGTAGAAGAGATTCTTGCTTGGACCCTGGGAGGAGCTTGTACAACATCAAGGCACCAAGGTTGCAAAGTTCTTCTTTGTTCAAAGTTAATACAATCAAGTTTATTTTTCTCAATAAGTTGTCTTTTATGGTTTATTTCATGGATTCCTTGATCACCATGATGAATATGATTTAGTATATTAGCTATGCAGGTGTTATTTGATGTGTGCTTGTTTGTGTTTGCAGGTTCTCAAAAGGAAACTCATTCGGACGGTCGAAGCGTGGCTGCCACAAACTAGCGTTGGACTTAAGGTAGGGTCTAAAAAACCTCTTGGTTTTTATTTATAAATCACAATATTTAGAGAAAGGTAGATTTTCTTGTTCTACTTGTCGCTAGATATCAGTTGATACTAGGGAGATCGGTCTTGTCAGCAAGAACAATTTATCTGGCCGACAAGTTGGCGACTCCATTGGGGACTTGAATTTTGGTTTTTGCCTTTACTTTTACTTTGACTTGAGAAACTTTTTCTTTGTTTCTAGTTTTTGCTTGATGTGTGTGGGATTGGGTAGTTTTTTTTTAGATTCTGAATTGTTTTTTTTTTGTTTTTTCACGTTTTTGAAAGAGGACTGCACGTTCTGTTTGTAACGCAGTGCGGACATCCCCGCACTGTTGCTTTACTACACAGAACGGTACCACATCTGGTTATACCGGAAGCCTGCGAACCTTGTCAGATTTTTGAAAAACCTAAAATCTATTCATCCAGTTAAGCTTAGGATTTGTTTATGATTTTTAGCCTCTGCCCAGATCTGCATGTGTCTTGTCAGAAACTTCTTGTGAGTGAGTTCCATTGGCATTTTGGTTTTAGGTGATTTTCTAGAAGTTTTGCATGCCTGGTTTGATTTTCGTTTGGTCTTTGTAGTAACTCAGAGATTAGAAGCCTAAGAAACCTCAGATTACCCTGGTCTTTTTGGTCTTCTTGATGAGTCTGACCGATTTGTGAAATCTGCCTTTGGTGAGAAATAGATCTCGTTTTCTCTTTGCAAAGCTTTGAAAGAACTTGTTTGAAAGTTTTGAATTTCATTTTTAAAAAAGAAAACATAGCTGGGTGTTTTTTGATTAATTTGTTATTCTGAATGAATTAGTCCTTAGTTTGCTGAATAACTAAGTAAAACGTCCTCAAAAAGAAATTTTTTAAGCTTTTGCTTCAATTAGGTTTTTAGAATTTGTAGATCTCAAGATTAGATTTTTCATAGTTTTGAGTGTTTTCTAGAAATTTTAGAATCTCTTTTGAAAGAATTTGTTTTTGTAGTTTTTGAGTGTGGAAAAAGCAAAAGGATTTTTTCGTGAGCATAATTAGTAGTCTCGTTTTGAGTTTGTTGGAAAAGACAATTTTTTTTTTTCTTTTCATTTATATGTTAAGGAAAGATTTGTTTTTCAAGCAATTGCATTCTCAACTCTTTCTTTAGTTAGAAAAAGAATTGTTTATCATCTTAGGTGCATTTTTAGTGTTTTGGAGTCAAGTCTTCACACCATAAAGTTTCATCTCCATACCTTTTGACCTAAGAAACAACCAATAAAAATAACGCTTAAAGTAAAATTTATCTAGCAATCTTTTTATTTTTAGTGCTCTTTATCACCAACATAGCTTAGGTTATTATCTTGGAGTAGGGAGTAATTAACTCTCCAAGATAGTTAAAACAAACAAGTAGCTATATCTTGCGGTAGGAGATAAATTCCAATTGTTACATCTATGCTCTGGGAAGCTCCTCTTAAAGGAGTCAAGCACGAGATCATATCTGAACCAGTGGGGTAATCAATCCTTCCTCATTGTGAACGATAGAAGATATACACATATTAAAAACGGTAAACCTCGGATTGACCATTGTCGAGGAGCCTGAGGTCACTTGTTGGTAAACCTTGGATTATGTCAAGGAGCCTTCAAGGGGATTGAGCTTTGTTACTCTGCCCTTGCGTGTGTATCGGATCACAGACTGTTCCCCCAGGTATATTTGTTTCTGTTGGTAACCATAGTAACCATAATCTATAGGATTCTTTCCTAAGGTGATGGTGGAAGAAAGATCCCACTGTACCTGGAGCAGACGTCGACTAGACTCACTTGGACTCTCTGGGGGGTTCTCTTCACTCGAGACAGTTTAGTGAAGAAACTTGTGCCAGTCTGTTTCATTAAGAAGGTTGTCAGGGTAACTGTTCCAACTGCCCTTTTTGTATTGAATTCTGCGACGTTGGATTTCATCATCAACTAGCGTTTTCAGTACAGAAAGTTACTGTTTGTGTGTGGTTTGAACACCTAGATTTTTAGGCATGTGATTCAAATTGTTTGGTTCTTTAGAGACTTTAGGTGGTTTTATTGAGATTTTTCTTTATTTGCGTGTGAAGTAATTAAAATATCTAATCGTGGCTGAATTACCGAGACAATCCTGCAGACTTCGGGGACAACCTCTCGAGTATTCACCAAGCCAGCTTGAAGGGCTACGAGCTCTTGTAACTCCTAGTGACAGTAGAGTTGGGTCATGGAAGAAAGAGAATCTTCTTTAGTTGTTCATCCTAATTATAAAGTTCAAGCAACAGAGTATATTTCCGAACCAATTTCATTTTCCGAAGTTACTGGTAGTGTTTCTTCTACTAGTGAATTAGCTAAAAAACCTGAAATTTCTGAGCCTGAAACTGAACCTGCTACTACTCCATCGTCAGGATTTGCTTCTCCAACTTCCAATGGTCTTGGTTCACCCAGGGTAGGAAGGATCATTACCCAAAATCTTCCCTCTGGACTTATTTCTATTGAAGAACTTGTTAGTCCGGAAGAAGGTATATCTATCCCTGAAAATCAACCAACTTTAGAACTTAGGGAGCGTGAATAAATTTTATACAGTCCACCTAGGAGGGACGCTTGGCATCTTTCATTGACCAATGTTGGTACCATTCCATTACCATCTTTTTCTTCTAAAAACACCATCATTTGTCTACCTTTTCCTCCATAGATCCCTTATATTCCTTGAAATTGATTAATTAATAGCATTATAGTTGTTAGTTTGCATTAAAGTTAATTTATGAGTTTTTATGTTAGAAATTAGGAATTTTCAATAAAAGACTACAGGAAGTCATAACATCCTGTAAATGGTTTATCATCTGACACGTGGCATGATAGGCAAGCCAAAGCAATGGATAGGAACGGAAACTGGAATGTACAAGCATGGTTAAAAATCGATTCTACAGCAAATCAAAAGCTCCTAGTTATGCAATCCACGCTGGTCAAACCTCAGCGTTTTGGTTACAAAGGCAGTAAAAGCCATAGTTTCCCAAACCGGTTTCGTTTTGTCTTCTTTTTGGAAATCGGTTTAGATTAGAAATGACCAAAAATCATTCCTTTATAAAAGCGGAAACAACTGCTCAATGAATGTACATTTGATCCCGATAGGGACAGGAAGATAAAGACTGTGTATTATTTTTGTTAACGGGACAGTTACGATTATTATCTCTGTACATTGTTTGAGAACAGAACTTTTGTATGTGATTGCAATCTACAGCATTTGAATATATTCACGGTTTTACTCCAGCAATGTTTATGTGTTAATCCTCTCGTTGCTTGAGTTTACTTCAGTGTACCGTTGAAACGTGGACAGGCCCTGCGTGGATTGGTATATTGTTATTTTCATTTCCTTAGTAGTTTTTGAATTTGAATAGAACGCATAGTGTTTAATGTTATTTCCATGCTTATGATTTTGTCGATTTGATTTGAAATTCCCACAAATGGTAAATATGGTGATAGCTTGAAGATTTCATCGTTAAGATCATTGAACCATATCTTGTAAGAGATTTGATCCATCGTTATATTTTGAAGCATCTCCATAGACTCTGTTTTTCATGCATTTAAATTTTAGTGTGCTCTTGATTGCTTTTGATTTTTCATGAATGCTCAAGTGTTAACTAGATAGAGCTTTTGTGCATAGCATCCTTGTAAGGGGATCAAAATCTCACTCTAGTGATATGTTGTATCCTTAGGATAGTTAGATAAGTTAGGTGATTTGAGTGTTAAGGTGAGAGGAAACATATCTTAACCTTCTGTAAGGAAGCACTGCAACCTATCACAATAAACACTTAGTTAGAAATCCTTTATGTCTATAGACTTTAGACACATGCCTCGAAGTTTACTGACCCTGGTTGATAATAAATCTAGTCTAATCTAGCACCCTAGATTGGCCACTACATTTTGGCGTCGTTGCCTGGGAGGCGTAGTTAGAGGGTTTCGAAAAAAATTAAAATATGAAAAAATAAAATAAATAAATAAACAAAAACAAGCAAAAACATAGATTTAGAAGTCATGTTTACTTATGCCTAGATCTAGAGATAATAAAGGTAGATTCATAAAAACCCCCCATCCAAAAACTAACCTACCATCAGGAGCAGACCCTTTAGGAAACATTGAACACACAACATCAGCTGAGGAAGTCACTATACAAAAGTTAGAGGATAAACAAAAAACAGGGCAAAGACTCACACTAATTGAGAGGCAAATTCTGTTAGCACACAAATCACAGAAGAAACATTTCCCTGAATCCTCTATAAAAGGAGAAAGTAGCACAGTAACTAAACAATCTTTCCTTGAACTTCTCTTTGAGACAAGCGACACTGAACAAGAAATTAAATCAACAGAGGAACCTATCAAAATGGCTGAAGAAGGACATGGATCAGAAAGAGGACCACCAAATAAAGGTTAAGAGGAAGAGTCAACTTTTAGATTTCCTATCCAAGAACCAGAGGAGGATGATGAAATAAAAATGAAAAACATACCCCCATCTGTGCTACCAAACTTTTATGGCATGGCTTCAGAAGACCTAGATTCATTCTTGTTTGAGTTTGACATTGTATGTCGAACATATGGTTACACAGATGATGCCCATAGGCTTAGACTCTTCCCAACAACATTAAAAGCATCAGCATTAGGATGGCTCGTGGGGCTTGGTGAACATGTGATAACTGATTGGGATGGCATGAGAAGAATATTCCTAAAGAAATACCAACCTTATTGTAGATCAAAAGATTCCAAAGATGATATCTTTAGGATGAACCAACAAGAGGATGAAAATTTAGAGGAGTACTTAGAGCGGTTTGTTTACAATTTACAAAAATCAAAACACCGAACCATGCCCCTTGATCTGATTCGAACAATATTTTTGAAAGGCATTCGAGTGGAATACTTAGATGATCTTAATTTGATGGGAAAAGGTGATATTTCTACTTTACCTTTTGAAGAAATTTCTGAGTTATGTGAAAATTATTCTAGGAGCAAAGCCAAAATTGGAAAAAGAACTATATCATCCAAAGCCACAAAATCTGCTTCAGTAGGTGTCACAAGGGCTAAAATAGGAAACATGTTATAGGAATTCAAAACAGATATATTAAGTACCTTAGGAACCCAAATTAACACTCTAAAAGCTAAGAAGAGACAAGAAGAGGAAGATCAGATGATGGCTATCGTTTGCCCAAAATGCCGGAAGAAACATGCCTTAAAAGACTGCCCAGTAGAAAACATTCAAGTTTGTGCCTTTTTTACTGAAAATCATGATATATTTCATTGCTCTAAAGTCAAGGTTTTTCAGAATTGTAATGTGGCAGCTAACGCAGATATGGAAAATGTGTATTACATGGGCGCAAAGAGACCATGGCAGCCAAAACCAACACCTCAAGGTATGTTCCCAAACCAAAATTTGCAATTTCCTGTACATGATCAGATGTATGCTCAGAATTCGTGGAATGTACCCATGCCATGGCAGCACCAAAATTACCCACAACAACAATGGAGACCATCTCAGCAATACTCTCAACAATATCATTCATATCCTCAACCATACCAACCATATTCGCAACCATATCAACAATATCATCAGCCATACTCGCCATATCCTCAACCATATCAGCAATATCCTCAACAACAAGTTGTTTACCCACATCAACCTCAACCCACTCAACAAGCATTGCTTGCTCCTCCACCAATAAATCCACCACAATTACAACTTCCATCTAACTCACAACCTTTCAGACCTACTCAAATCCCTGCTCAACCTGTACCAAATCCAAATAACGGAGCAGAGAGACCAGCCTACAATGTAGATGAGGGAACCTCATATCCCACATTACCCTTGCAAAATATCAATTTGAGGTCTGGTAAGGTAATTCACAAAGAATCTCCAACAACTGATAAACAATAAGAAAACAAAGAAAATGAAAATGAAACTTCAATTCAAAGGAAACAAAATGATGACACTAGAAATAAGCAAATGCAACCGTTGCATCCACCACCTTTTCCAGACCGATTGGTCCAAACAAAACTTCCAATGTCTATACCACAGTTTGATGTTTTAGATGAGCTAAAGAATGTCTATATAAAAATTCCACTACTACAAGCCATAAAAGGCATTCCCATATATACTAAAGCCGTCAAGGAACTGTGCCTTAAAAATCCCACTAGGAAAAGAGTTGATCCACAAACCATTCATGTTATTGGACATTTAGCTGGCCTTATTACAAACACCATCTCAATGGAAAAGTATGTTGATCCTGGTATTCCCAGAGTCACTACAATCATTAACAACATACATATTCCAAACACCTTAATTGATCTTGGGGCTGCAATAAATGTCATGACTCTTGAAACCATGAAAACACTCCAGCTCACAAATTTGCAACACACAACAATTGTTCTAGAACTCGCTGATAGGTCTGAAGTGATTCCTGAAGGGATTTTGGAGGACATAATTGTTTCACTGGACTCTTGGGAGTATCTAGTGGACTTTTTAGTTCTTCAACCAAAATCTAATTTAGGAGGACACCCTATCATCCTTGGTAGACCATGGTTAGCAACTGTTGATGCATTCATAGGATGTCGATTGGGTAATATGATTATTTCACGAGGAACTGAAAGAAAACAACTCACTCTTTACCCATCATCACAATCAACAGCAGTAGCACACAATTTATGGCTTGACGATAAATACAATGACAAAGAAGAAGTTCAATTTGTTTTTAGCATCAACCAAATCTATGATTTTCAAGAACATAATAATGATGATTTGGTAGAGTTGTTCCTTTCTCAGCCTAATGTTTTCGAAGATTTGAGAAATGACCAATACCATGCTGCAGATGAACTTTTGGCACAAAATTTTCAGGAAACATGCACCATTCAATCTTTGCAAACAACATTTCAGAACATTTTTCCCATTCAATCTATCACAAACACACAGAGCAAGACCATAGAGATTAGTCCAGGAAAAACTTTGAATATTGGCACTCACCTAGACTCATCTCAAGAGGAAAAATTGATTCAATTATTGTGAAAATACCAGAAAGCATTTTCTTGGGACTACACCGATATGCACGGGATTCACCCTGAAACATGCACTCACCATATTTATACCGATAGTAATATCAAACCAGTGAGGCAACCGCAGAGACGAATGAACCCCATGCTCCAAGATATTGTTAGAGAGGAATTACAAAAACTGTTGAAGGTCAATTTTATCTATCCTATCTCTGACAGTCAGTGGGTATCCCCATTGGTAGTAGTGCCCAAGAAAAATGGTAAGTGGTGGATTTGTGTTGATTACCAACAATTGAACAAAGCAACTCTCAAAGATTATTTCCCACTACCATTTATTGACCAAGTGCTAGACACATTAGCTGGGAAATCATCATTCTCTTTTCTTGATGGTTTCAGTGGCTACAACCAGATCAGGATAGCCTTAGAGGACCAGGACAAAACCACTTTTACTTGTCCCTGGGGCACTTATGCTTATAATGTTTTGCCATTTGGACTTTGCAATGCTCCAGCCACATTTCAGAGAGTTGTATTAGCTATTTTATGATTTAGTTCATGATTGTGTTGAAGTTTACATGGATGAATTTTCAGTGTATGGTGATTCATTTGAGCATGCATTAGAGAATCTTGAAAAAGTTTTGAAGAGATGTATTGAAGCTAATCTGTCCCTGAGTAATGAAAAGTGCTTTATGATGTTAAATGAGGGGATAGTATTAGGCCACTATATTTCTTTTCAAGGCATTAAAGTTGATCCATCGAAAATCCAGATCATTGTCAATTTGCCAATTCTGAAGACTCAAAAAGAGGTAAGAAGTTTCCTTGGGTATGCAAGCTATTACAGAAGGTTTAGTGAACATTTTAGTAAAATAGCTTCACCTCTGTTTAAACTTCTAGCAAAAGATACACCTTTCAACTGGAATGAGCATTGTTAGCAAACATTTGAAACACTCAAAAAAAAGTTATCAACCACACCAATCTTAAAAGGACCTAACTGGAACCTACCATTTCACATCTTTACAGATGCATATGATATTGCAGTAGGTGCCTCATTAGGCCAAAAAGAGGAGTCTTGTCATTATGCCATCTATTTCATTAGCAAAAATCTAACACCTGCAGAATTAAACTACACAGTCATAGAAAAATAAATGCTTGCCATCATACATGCTGTGAATAAATTCCTACATTATATAAGTGGTTATGAGGTTTTTGTACATACTGACCATTCTGCCATTAAGCATTTAATGAATAAACCAGTAACTAGTGGCAGAGTTACCAGATGGTTATTATTGTTACAGGAATTTAACATCATAGTGTTAGATAGACCAGGTAAGGAGAATCAGGTGGAAAATTTTCTTTCTAGACTGCAAAATCAAGGTAAGGTTGTTCCGGTT
This sequence comes from Pinus tabuliformis, assembly GCA_031772625.1. NCBI lineage: Eukaryota > Viridiplantae > Streptophyta > Pinopsida > Pinales > Pinaceae > Pinus > Pinus tabuliformis. Next base: position 850,397,012 of record CM062820.1, on the reverse strand, counting down.
GAAGATTCTTTTCCAGATGAAAATTTATTTGCAATTTCAATAGTGAATCCTTGGTATGCTGACTTGGCCAATTATTTGTCCACAGGAAGAACACCTCCATACTTTACTCCAAAGGAAAAGAAGAGGCCAGTTAAACAAAGTGCTCGATACTCATGGATTAATGACGATTTATTTTACACTAGTTATGATATGATTATTAGACGATGTGTAAGAAATGATGAGATAATTGATATTTTAAAATCTTGCCATGATGAACCGTGTGGTGGGCATTTTGCAGCTAAACGAACAACATTCAAGATTCTTAGTCTTGGATACTACTGGCCATCTATTTTTAAGGATTCCAAGAAGTACTTGAAAAGTTATGATAGCTGTCAAAGAATGGGTAGGCCAACAGCTACAGATGAGATGCCACTTCAGCCTCAAGTACACCTAGAGCCATTTGAAAAATGGGCTCTAGATTTCATAGGACCCATTAATCCAACTTCCAATGGTAAGAGGTACATCCTAGTATGTACTGATTACGTAACAAAGTGGGCTGAAGCTAAAGCACTAGTCCGAGCAACTGAACAAATAGTGGTAAACTTCCTTTTTGAAGAGATTTTTGTAAGGTATGGAGTACCAAGAGAGATAGTGACTGATCAAGGTACTCAGTTTACTTCAAAGTTAGTTAACGACATCACAGAAAAATATCAAATCAAGCACATAAGAAGTACACCTTACCATCCACAGGCCAATGGCCAGGTGGAATCCACAAATAAAACTTTGGAAGGAATTATCACTAAGACTATGGTAATGAACAAAAAGAATTGGGAAGAGAAGCTCAAAGATGCACTCTGGGCTTATAGAATCATGTGGAAGAATACTACAGGATTTACACCATATCAGTTGGTGTATGGCAAAAGAGGTAATGCTTCCTATTGAGTTTCAAATACATACTTTTAAGATGGCTGCAGATTTGGGAATTGATCTTAATGAAGCACAACAAGAAATAATTCAGCAGTTGAACCAGCTGGATGAAATGAGGCAGCAAGTAGAGGAGACAACACTCCTCATGCAAAAACAAAGGAAGCAGTGGCATGATGCACATATCAAGAAGAAGCAGTTCAAAGAAGGAGACTGGGCTTTACTCTTTGATTCTAAATTCAGAGATCATAAAGCCAAATTTACCACACATTGGATGGGCCCATACGAAATCGTTCAAGTTTATGAAAATGGATCAGTCAAGCTCATTACCATTAATGGAGAAGGCCACCCATTTACTGTCAATGGCCATTGCTTGAAACTTTACAATAGGCCCATCAACAAGCAAAATTTTCTTCAAATTGTATCTCAGCAAAGAGAGGTTGAGATATTGCAGCCTTCAGCTGTAGTATCTTTGCCTTAGTTCATTTAATTTCAATTTAGAAATTCAAAAGAAAGAAAAAAATAAAAAAATAAATAAAAAATAATAATAATGGTTTAGATGTGAAAACCAGACTCTGGCACACTCTAACCTAGAATTCTTACTTGAAAACCAATTCTTTGGTTGGTAAGAATTCCTTTTCTTTTTGTTTCCTATTTGATTCATCGATTGAATAATGACTTGAGGACAAGTCAAAGCTTTAGTGGGGGAGAAGCATCAACATTTTGTTCTTATCTCATCTCCTCATTGTAAATTCCTAAAGAGTTTGTTTCAACACTTCAGATTTCAATAAAGAAGTTGTTTTTGTCTTTGTTCTAATCAGAGGGACCTGTTTAAAAGCACTATGCAGTGGGACCTGTTCTATTCGGAAGACCATGTTACCAGCATCAACATTAGAGGGACTTGTTCAGCAAACATAAAAGGGACCTGTTAGAGACTGATATCTCAAGCTACTTCATCAAAGCTTCAACAAAGTTTCAACATAGATTCAAAGGTTGCTTGTCACCGAAGCTCCATCAAACACCAAAGATCAAGGAACCTGCACATATATAGTTCTTTTCCAGATTTCAAAGAAGCTGCACACATATTCTCCAAATTTCAGAGGGACCTATTGCATCCAAATTTATCTCAGAGGGACCTGTTATGGACAACAAAGATTAGTCATATCTGAAGAAAGACTAGTCCTATCTATGCATGCCAACTAAACTCTTGATCAACCAATAAAAGTGTAATGTATTATTGTAATTTTTATTTTTAACATTTAAATTCTTAGATTACTTTAGTGTTAAATGTGATGACTATGACTGATTATGATCAATTTCAAAACCACCCACATATCCATCACCCTCGGCATATTCCTAATTCCTATCATTTCCCAACACTCTAGCCTATCCCCATACTCCTCCTCCTATGATTTTTAAATCCTCTATTATACCACCCTCCCAACCTTGTTATTAACTCCTTATCGGCCATCAAAATTTACTATCGATCCAACATCTCCTTATTCGGCCAAGTACCAATGAGCAAGGGACAGGTGGTGAACTATTACAAAGCCAAATGTTACACGGTTTCATTCATTGTTTTTTGAATTGGCTGAGTTATAACATGATTGTTCGACCAAGTCGACTCATGCAAACAACTATCCGTTGTTATACTCCAGTACTCCATACATGCTTACAACGTTCTCATGATAATATTCATACAACCCAGTACAGTCACTCCTCTGTCATAGAAATATGAGTATGCTCTGTTATCATTATAGCGAAATGGGTCAAGTCGGTTGTTAAAATTCTGTTTCATTTTCAGTTGCAAAAAGGGTGTTCCATACTAAGCAATTCAAGTGTTTTGATTTTAAAAACAAAGGCCGAGAACAGCAAGTGCTACGAAAGGAAAGCACAGTAACCGGGCTCACAAGTTTCCACCTCCGCCATAATTCAAGGATAGTCACCTGGTCACTGCTTAAGCCATTGAAGGAGCTGGTCTCGAAGAACAGAGGGTGCTATCAGGTCCGTTGTGTGGAGCGAAAAGCAAAGGTAACAAACCAAAATACCCTTGTTAAATTAGTAAGCATAAACGAAGAGGGTTAGAGTAGGGGTTTCTCTGTCAAAATGACTAATAAGGTAGAGCCAAGCACATTTGACAGTTCTCAGTACCACAATGACTGAATTGCAATTTTAAAAGAAAAACAATGGCTACCCTTCTTGGAGAAGTTTAATGGGAGCAATGAGGAAGTAACTAAACAGTTTGCCTTTACATTTAATGGGGAGAAAGCATTGATAGGCAATTTCTCATTCAGGATCTCAGAAGACACCATAGCACAATCCTTGGGGATCAGCCCGGAAGGAGAAAAATACTCCAAAACAAAACAATTCAAAGAAAAATCATGGACCCAATTCATGTCCAGGTCGAGGGTTTCATCTGTTAATTGGAAGAAGGGTGTCCCTAGGAGCTGGCTGATGCATCCATGGGACGAAATGGTGTATATCATTCAAAAATTCGTTACGTGTGAGGGTTGTTACAGCATAGTCTTTTTATACCACATCAAACTCCTGTTACATCTAAAAGGGCAGTGCACCATTAGTTTACCATATTTCCTCTTGCAGAGCTTGACCAAGATGTCAAAAACTATCCAAAAGAGAAAGGGTAATGAAGACAAAAGCTTATGTCATTTTAGGTTAATTAAAATCCTCATTGAATTTTAATTACAGAGAAGGGGAAAACGTGGAAGGAATTTTTGGCTGCCAATCAAATCAAAGATGAAGAGGATGAGCAAGAAAAGCAAGACCACTCAGGATTTATGCATGACATTGATGAAGAGATTCCTATGCACAAATCAAGAAATGTCCCTCCACCCATTAGTAGTGTGAGGACGAGAAAAATGAGACAAGAGGATGCCCAGAAAACGGAGCAAGATAAAATTTTTACAACATATACAAGAAGATCCAAGAGAGCACAAATACCCAGCCACAAGAAGATCAACCAAAATCAAATGCACATGCACCGATGGACATTGAGAGCAGTGCTCACTCACAGCTTGGACCAGAAGTTGAAATGGAGGTTGAAAGCAACAATAGGCAAGGAAAAGAGTCACCACCTACAATTAAGAAACAAAGGAGGATGGAAAAGCAAATTGAAAAGTTAAAAGAAGAACTGATGGAGGCCAACATGCTGGAGAAAGTCATCAAGAAAGAGAATGAAATGTTGAGAGCACAGAGTAAAGAGACTCAACAGAAAAATGAGAAGTTGAAGGAGCAAATCAAAGAACTCGAGGTTGAACAAACTGACATTTGCAAGTGGGCAACCAAATGGTATACCCAAAAGAAAGCCCTCAAGGAGAAATACAAGAGTCTGAAACATGAGCTCCACATTCAGAAAGATGTCGAAGCTAAGAAGAACATAGATGCATTGTTGAAAGTAGCAGAGGTACAGGCAGGGACAGAGTTTAGAGGCAGCACATCAGGATTAGCATGAGGACATGCTAATTCATTAAGCTTGGGGGAGATGTTGGTACCATTCCATTACCATCTTTTTCTTCTAAAAACACCATCATTTGTCTACCTTTTCCTCCATAGATCCCTTATATTCCTTGAAATTGATTAATTAATAGCATTATAGTTGTTAGTTTGCATTAAAGTTAATTTATGAGCTTTTATGTTAGAAATTAGGAATTTTCAATAAAAGACTACAGGAAGTCATAACATCCTGTAAATGGTTTATCATCTGACACGTGGCATGACCGGCAAGCCAAAGCAATGGATAGGAACGAAAACTGGAATGTAGAAGCATGGTTAAAAATCAATTCTACAGCAAATCAAAAGCTCCTAGTTATGCGGTCCACGCTAGTCAAACCTTAGTGTTTTGGTTACAAAGGCGGTAAAAACCATAGTTTCCCAAACCAGTTTCATTTTGTTTTATTTTTGGAAATCGGTTTAGATTATAAATGACCAAAAATCATTCCTTTGTAAAAGCGGAAACAACTGCTCAATGAATGTACATTCGATCCCGATAGGGACAGGCAGATAAAGACTGTGTATTATTTTTGTTAACAGGACAGTTACAATTATTATCTCTGTACATCGTTTGAGAACAAAACTTTTGTATGTGATTGCAATCTACAACATTTGAATATAGTCACAGTTTTACTCCAGCAGTGTTTATGCGTTAATCCTCTTGTTGCTTGAGTTTACTTCAGTGTACCATTGAAACGTGGATGGGCCCTGCGTGGATTGGTATACTGTTATTTTCATTTCCTTAGTAGTTTTTGAATTTGAATAGAACGCATAGTGTTTAATGTTATTTCGATGCTTATGATTTTGTCGATTTGATTTGAAATTCCCACAAATGGTATTTATGGTGATAGCTTGAAGATTTCATCGTTAAGATCATTGAACCATATCTTGTAAGAGATTTGATCCATCGTTATATTTTGAAGCATCTCCATAGACTCTGTTTTTCATGCATTTAAATTTTAGTGTGCTCTTGATTTCTTTTGATTTTTCATGAATGCTCAAGTGCTAACTAGATAGAGCTTTTGTGCATAGCATCCTTGTAAGGGGATCAAAATCTCAGTCTAGTGATACACTGTATCCTTAGGACAGTTAGATAAGTTAGGTGATCTGAGTGTTAAGGTGAGAGGAAACATATCTTAAACTTCTATAGGAAGTACTGCAACCTATCACAATAAACACTTAGTTAGGAATCCTTTATGTCTATAGACTGTAGACACATGCCTCGAAGTTTACTGGCCCTGGTTGATAATAAGTCTAGTCTAATCTAGCACCCTAGATTGGCCACTACAACCAACTTGTTAGAAAACCCGGGTCTTAGTTTTTCACCACCTTGTATTCCTTTTCACCCAACACCTATAGGTTATTATCCTCCATTGAATATGTAAAGACAGTCATCCATGTTTTCCCAATCTCCAGAAACATTTTTGTATGGCGGTCCTTCTGTTCCTTCTGGGTATCAGTCACTCACTCGTACTTTTTCAGAAGCATCTCCTCAACCCATTGAACATGGGCTATCAACTGGTAATAACGGAACTAAAATGTTGAGTGTAGAAGATATTCTTATGATGTCAGGTACCATTCCAAATCCGCAACCTCAAGGTAATCAGTTACTACCTGGGGGGCAACCTCAAGGTACTCAATTATCGCCTGGGGGGAAACCTCAAGGTACTCAATTACCGCCTGGGGGGCAACCTCAAGGACAGTACATTCCTTCGGGACAGTACATTCCTCAAGGTCAACCCCAGACTCAATATATACCTCAAGGTCAACCCCAGTATCAATATATACCTCAAGATCAACCCCAATTTCAGTACGTGCCTCAAGGTTATCAATCTCAAGGTCAGTAACCAACCCAAGGTTTCCAACCACCTTCAAGTCAATCATTTGTCCAAGGAGTTGGAAATGTACCTTTGAATTATCAACCCTACCCTCAACTAGGTTATGGTCCTCAATATGCTCAACCTTCTATGGGTCCATACCCTAGAATTAACATGGTGTGGGATCCATCTCAATCTCAACAGATCTTGCAACCTAATGTGCAGTTGTCATCTCAATCTGGACAACCTTTAGTTTCTGGTTCAACACAACAACTCGTCCAGCCTATTATTCAAACTTCTGCACCTGGTGTAGCTCATCAGTCTGGGCCTAGTTTGCCTCGAACTCCGCCTCAAACGACTGTTGCAACTACTGCAGCTTCTGTTCAATCTACCCCACCTACTTCTGGAGTATCGACAACTCCAGTTTCTACTATTCCTATATCAACTCCTCAAGCATATTTACCTCAGTCTGGACCCACAATTCAGACTTCGGTTCAGATGCCTATAGGACAACCTAGTACAAGTACAGTTGTCACAAGTCAACCTCAATTTACTTATCAACCGTACCAGGGATAGTACCAATTCGGTCTTGTTGTTCAAAGCCCAGTCTACCAGTATCAACCGTACCCTGGATATACTTATTAGCAACCTCAACAACCCCAGTATGGTTTGGTTAATCCTGGTTTTCTGGGAGGATATAATATCCCAAATGCAATTCCAATTCCAAGTAATCCTGGATATCCTCCTCCTGGGGCTGGTCTTATGACCTAGGATTTTCAAGACCCTAACCGTCAATTACCATTCATTGCAACTTTGGACTTGCCTTATTTGTCGCGCCTTACGAACGATCCAATTAATTATCTTCTGTTTTGGCCACCAATGCCGAATAAGTTGCCTAGTGATATCCTAAATTTTGAAGGTAAATCAAGAGAGGATCCGTCAAACCATGTGATGATTTATCACCTCTGGTGTGCATCTAACTCCATTAGATGATTCAATTTGTTTACGTCTTTTTCAACACACTCTGATTGGTCTTGTGGCCAAGTGGTACATTGAGTTACCGCGAGCCTCTTTTTATAACTTTAGTCAGCTAGCTACTTCATTCTTAATTCATTTTCAGTTGCCTGTCCGATATGACAATGGCACGGAATTATAAACTTCATTAAAACAGTCAACGTCCACTTATATTTCAGATCACATTCATGAATGGAGACATCGACGGCGTTTAGTGAAAGTTTTTATTCCGGATCAAATCTTAGCAGAATGGTTTATTAAATCATTATTACCTAAAATAACTGAGGATGTAGCTAAGGCAGGATTTGTTACTGAAGAGCAAGTAATTGCTCAAGCTCAGTACCTTGACCTCGTTTATACATAGTCAGGTACTTTACATGAAAAAATCCCCGACCTTCCTAAAAAAAATCAAATAACTGCAGCTCCTTCAGGGTCTCATGCCACTGACGGTATGATTGGTTTAGTTAATACCAAAAGTAAGAAGAAATCTTCAGAGAATTCTTCTCCTATTATAACTTTACTAGATTCCTCGATAGGAGACTCTTCCGCTGAAATTCCTGCCGATATTCATGTCGTAGAATCATGTACGGCCAAATCAAAATCCGGCGGTAAAAAGAAGGGGAAGAAGAAAAATAAACAGAATTCGAAGGAGAAATCAGATAAAACTGAATCTACTGAAGAGAAACGTAAGCCTCTTTATCCTTGTCTCATTTGTGACGAAGAGAATTTTACAAGAGACTACCCTCATTGCGTTGAGGTTGCGAAAATTGTCAAAGGTTCCCAAACGCCTGCTGTCTTGAAGGATACTTTTCCTAGTCAAGATAGTAAGATGATAGGTTCTTCCTCAAATGCCTTGGAAGAACCCATAATGATGATGTCCCATGCTAGGATTGCGACACGATCACAAGATTATGGTAGTAAAAGTCCTGTTGGTGGTAAGGAAGCAAAATCTTCTAATTCAAACCCATAAACTTCAACTCTTGGTTCTGATCCGCTACAGATCGAGAAACCTAACCCAGACTTAGTAATCAAACCACCTTCTAAAGGTATACTTCGAAAGTCAGCTTTCAATCCGCATGCGAGAGCTGCTAAGAACTATAACATTGTTGAAGACTTAGCTATTTCCCCTTCAGCAATGTCGGCTTTGGAGGTGCTGCAATCATGTCTAGCACAACGTAAATTGCTATTGTCAGCTATAGGAGCTGTTGATATTCAGGACTCGAACCTTATAATCTTCGATTTATAAAATAGTACACCTCACCTTCCTCATCAAATGGCTTTCCAGATTCCAGTGTTAGTCAAAAACAAACCTTGCTTTAGGACTGTGATTGATGAGGGAGCTTCAACGTGTATTATGTCGATCCAGTGTTGGAGATTGCTTGGTTCTCCTACACTCAATCAATCCCTAGCGATTCTAAAGGATTTTGATGGCTGTGGGTTCCATCCTTTTGGCATTCTATAGGATTTACCTATAGGGGTTGAAGGTAAAACTGTTAATCTAGATGTCGAAGTGGTTGATGCCCCTCTAGATTACAACCTTCTCTTGAGTCGCAGTTGGTCTTATGCTATGACTGCTGTTGTTTCATCGGTCTTTCAGCTTATAAAGTTTCCTCATAATGGAAATATCGTAACTATAGATCAGCTAAAATATTTTTCATTCGACCCAGTCTCTTCTAAAAGTATACAGCATGTCGGTAAAACAACTATCCCCTACAAAGATGTTGGAGTAGGATTAGTTAAAGATTCTGGTTTACTAGGAACTTTTTCCTTTCCTCCTCCTTACATATCGCCTTCTACTACAACCATTCATATGATTTCATCAGACACTGTTGTTTATGATGATCCTTGGATCGTACCTTCCAAATATGAGGTGGATTCATTTGGTGATGCGATGCCTTTGAGTCCCTATGAAATTGCGTATCAGGTTGTACAATCGTTTTTCGACCCTTGTTCAACCAAAATTGACCTAATGAATGTGGTCCATGGAGAATCACTTTCAACATCAAACTCAGATTCAACAACTTTTTCCGAGCTTGTTCATAATGATGAGCAGATTCGTGAAATTTTGTCTGTTGATGATTTACCATGGGAAGATCTTCATCATCGATCTTTGTTCTTACCTGAGCTTGATTGCTTTGAGAATGATTTTTCATCTATTTTTACTACTAATTATGTCAAGGAACCATAGAATCCATTGCAAAATCTTGATTCTGAGTTAAATTTGGGAAATATTTCTCGAACGGTTCCTATTGACATTTCAGTTAAACCTGGAATTGTTGAAAACATTCATATAGGTGCCTCCTGTACGGAAAATGAACTCCAAACTTATAAGGCCCTATTTCAAGAATTCCGCGACGTGTTTGCCTGGTCATATGAAGAAATGCCAGGAATTGATCCAACAATTGTTGTTCATGAAATCAAAACTTACCCGGATGCTAAACCCGTCCGGCAACGTTTGCGTTAGATCCACCCGCAAAAAGCTGCTGCTATTAAAGCAGAAGTTGAGAAATTACTTAAAGCAGGTTTCATTTATCCAATTCCCTTAACGGATTAGGGATATTAATCGAGCTTGTCCCAAAGACAATTACCCAACTCCCTATATCGATCAAATCATTGACGATTGTGTCGGCGGTGAAATTTTCTCCTTTATGGATGGTTTTTCCGGTTACAATCAAATCAACATTCTACCTACTGATCAACCAAAAACAACTTTTATTTGTCCATGGGGGACATTTGCTTATTGCAAATTACCTTTTGGGTTGAAAAACGCCGGAGCAACTTTTCAAAGAGCTATTTCTTACGCGTTTCATGACATCAAACACATTGTGCAGCCCTATCTCGATGATTTACCTGCCCATTCATTACGTAGAGCTGATCATCTCACTCATTTATGAGCAATCTTTATGAGATGTAGACATTATCGAATTAGGTTGAATCCACACAAATGTGTTTTCTATATAGAAATGGGTCGTTTACTGGGATTCGTTGTTTCAAAAGCTGGTATTTGTGTCGATCCCTCGAAGGTTGAAGCTATTGTCAAATTGCCTCCTCCTTAGACTCTTCACCAACTCCAAAGTTTGCAAGGGAAAGCAAACTTTTTACGCTGATTCATTCCTAACTACGCCGAGATAACAAAGGGTTTTACCAGGTTGTTGAAACAGAATACTCCATTCTTTTAGGATGAGATTGCTAACAAATCTTTTGATGCACTTAAACACGCGTTGACCTATGCACCGTTATTGCATCCTCCCAGCTACAACCAGGATTACTTCTTGTATCTCGCTGTCGGGATGGTGTTAGTTCAGGAAGATGAATTCGGTAGTGAACACGTGATTTACTATCTTAGTCGAACTTTGAATCCGACTGAGATAAAATATTCACATGTGGAGAAATTGGCCTTGGCAGCTATTCAAGCTGTCCAAATATTTCGTCATTACATCTTATTATGCAAAACTACCGTAATTTCTGATTGTAACCCTATGATCTATATTTTGACCAAACAATTGCTAGGGGGCAAATATTCCAAATGGATTGTTATCTTGCAGGAATTTGACTTGGAATTTGAAAAATCCAAGTCAAAGAAATCTTTAGTTTTTGCGGAGTTAATGTGTGACTTCCCATGTGCTGATACTAAAACTGTGGCGGAAGAGCCCATTATGGACGAATCCTTGTTTCTTATCAGCACTCTTGATCCATGGTATGGAGATATCATAGTTTATCTCCAAACCCAATCTTTTCGGCCTGAAATTTCATGATCTCAGCAACGGAAAATACGTTTCCAATCCCAACAATACAAGATTATTGGAGATACACTCTATCGTCGTGGGGCGGATTCTGTTTTCCGACGTTGTTTAACTCATGAAGAAGCTGAAAAGGTTCTAAATGACTGTCACTCTAGAGCATGTGGCGGTCATATGTCTGGGTATGCCACAGCCCAAAAGATATTGCGCGTTGGCTATTTCTAGCCGTCTTTATTTAAAGATTGTATTTACGCGGTCTGAAAATGCCACAATTGTCAAATTTTTGATCGAAAGATGCATGCTCCACCTGCTCCTCTCCACCCTATAATTGTCGTCGGTCCTTTTGCAAAGTGGGGTATCGACTTTATTACATGTAACCCTCACTCGGCCGGGGGGCATGCGTATATCATCCTTGCGGTAGATTATTTTACCAAGTGGGCTGAGGCGATGCCTACATTTTCGGCAGATGGCAAAACTGCTGCAATTTTCATTTTCAATCATATAATTACTAGATTCGGTGTTCCACAAGCGATTATCACTGATCATGGGCGTCATTTTCAAAACATCATGATGACTGAACTAACAGATCAACTTGGCCTGCGTCACGATAGTTCTACTCCATATTACCCACAGGTTAATGGTCTGGTTGAAGCCATCAACAAAGTTATAGTCATTATGATCCGACCAATCATTGGTATTCATAGGTTGAATTGGCATAACATGTTATTTACAGTGCTTTGGACGTATCAAACCTCAGTAAAAACATCAATTGGTTTCACTCCTTTCCAATTGGTTTACAGTTTGGAAGCTATGTTACCCATTGAATGCGAAATCCCGTCATTGCAAATAGTCATAGAATTACTTCCAGCCACTTCCGAAGAGGAGAAATGTTTGTTGTACTTGGCTAAGCTAGATGAGAATTGACATGATGCTGCACTAGCAATCGAAACTCATGCCAAATGAATTAAAGCTCAGTATGATCAAAATGTTACACCTCGTAATTTTTCGGAAGGAGACCTAGTCTTACTATACGATCAAGCAAATGATAAGCTAGGGGCTGGAAAATTCGTACCTATGTGGCATGGTCCTTATGTTGTTAAGCGAACGCTAGCAAAAGGGGCCTATGAATTGGTAGATTTTGACGGCGTCTCTTTAGGTAAGCCCAGAAATGGTCTTTATCTGAAGAGATATTATGCTTAAATCTGGGTGTGGAGATTTTAGTTAGATTAGCTTCTTTCTAGCTGGTGTGTTTTAGATTAGAAAAGTGTGCTTAGTTTAGAGAGTGTTTTTGTCATTATTCCTGCTTATCTTGATTTTACTCTTGATATTGCAGATGTCGACGTCTCTTCAAACATACATTGGTTTCGCTGATGGTGCTTGTCGTAATACACGGAACATTTCTTCTGCAGCTTGGGTTATCTATTCACCCTTTGATGAGTTGGTATCTATGCATGGGGTAAGCCTCGGTCAAACAACAAACAACATTGCAAAGTATAGTGTAGTGATTGAGTTATTATCTGAATCCATCTCATTTGGGATTTGGAGTTTGATTGTGAGGTTAGATTCTGAACTCGTTGTATTACATCTTAATAGAGTTTATGCCATTAGAAATCCAGTGTTGTTAAGATTATTTTTGAGAGTTCGTCTCTGGGAACGTGAATTTGACTACATTGAATATCATCATATTCCAAGATATTTAAATACATTAGCAGATGCAATTGCTTCTCGAATGTTAAATAGACATTTGCAATAATCAAACAGTAAATTTAAAAACATTCCATAACATGTTTTACAAGATAGCCAGTAATAGTGATATAGCATAGCATAGAAGTGTGTCAAATATACATCGTCTTCGATCATAGGTTGAAAAACACCTTATGATTGGCAAAAATGATAGTACAAAAAGCAAAAATGTCGTATCAAGTCTACAAAAGCGATCATCCTATCACTGGTGATGATCACGATAAGAAACCACTGCTCGGGCCACCCTACAAAGGAACCTCCTGAAAGGTCCTGGGACCCCAATCACATAGCGCTGTAACCTAAGAGGAATGTCATCTATGCTAGTCTCTGGAATATCTGCTGTCAAATGCTCTAGATGGTTTTCCAACTCGGTCAGGGTCTCTGTAGATTCGTCTGTGGGGTTGGTACTACTGCAGCTGGGTGTCTCCTCTCATAGGGCTAGAGAGTGGCTGGTCGCTGTGGACCTACATCTGCATTTGAAACTTTTTACTATTAGTTTTGGATGATTTAAAAAAATAAATAAATAAAAATAAAAATAAAAAATAAAAAATAAATAAAACTTAGAAAATGTTGAGAATGATTTTACCTGAGTCATCCCACTGCTCTCCTGGTGGAAGAGTCATGTCTGGGTCACCACGATAATCCATCCCAGCATAAGGAAAATCCTGAATCACAAAAAGTTGGTTCTCCAACCAATGAAAATACTCAGGAGGAAATCGAACAACCTCTGAACCCTCCTCAGGATGACGGGCCATAACTACAACCCAACGCATCAGCTTGGGCTCTCGGGGAAGTCCAGCTCCAACGGAAAGATGCTATGGGACCAACATTGGGACCCTCTCTAGACCAAAGCTCACAACTAAGAAATCATATCCAAATTTTTTTAGTTGTCTGTTCTTTGCTCTAGTCAGTTGGCCTTTTACATTAGCCAACACAGCTTCAAACTAGTTGAAGATAGTGCTTCGATAACAGTCTACTGCCATTCGCATTTGGGATCTGGTATCTACATGCAATGCTGCACTTCCGCAGAGTCTGGTGACAGTAAATGCAATCACTTTGAGTTCAAGACGCGAGATGGTTTTGATATCAATCCCTTTGTCCTTTTTTTGGTCATTACAAAAATCTAGTTGGAGACTATCGACAGACTGGCCACCTGGCCTAGTCCCGAATAGAGTCAATTGTTCACCTCTCTTGGGAAAACCAGTCAAGAAGTAAATGTCTTCTGGCTCCATTTCAAGCCGATGGCCACCAATAATGAAACACTAGTCCTGTATATTCCATCTGTCCACCAGCCACTGCAAAAAGTCTACTTAGGCCCTCATGCCAGGTATGGCCCAGAATTTAAATAGCCTGCATGCCTTCTGTTAGCGCTTGAAATTTCACCTCAGGCTGAGAAAGGTAAACCTCAAGGCTACATCAAACCATTTAGCCTCGTAGCTAGCCCTACGGGGCAGGAGAAGGCTCTCTCCGGTCAATCTCGGCAGATCTTCAATGGGATGAGATGACCAACAAGGTAACACTGATATTAGGCTAGTAAACTAATTAAAAAGGTTGATTTGGGGTTTTTTGGGTTTTTGGTGGCAAATTGAGGAAATTGCAATTTTGGGTGCGGGGATTGGACACAGTTTCTGCAGAGGGTTCCTTGGGGCGAGGTAGGAGACAACGTTGATGCCTTTAACTGAAATGAATGGTCAGGAATGAAAGATGAGGAGCTAAAGAGAGCAAACAATCACTTTGAATTCTCTTTAGACAGAAGAAAACATTGAAATTAAACAAACTTAAAAGCAGAGCATGCCAAGCATGAATTCTTACTTTAACACTTCATTTGTTTAATGTACAAAAGTAAAAGAAAGGAAATGAATCACATAACAAGCTTACAAGAACATTGAGAAACACACCATCAACACATGGGTCCACAAGAATCCAAAGAGGACTGCAAAACCCTGGTCTTCCTTAGCCAAAAACTGCAGAGATACAGTGAATAATACAATGATAGCTTCTCCCTCAAGAGTCCAACCTTCCAACCTCTGAAAATGATTAAGAAAATACATAATATAGGCAAGCCAACCTCTTCCCTTGCCTCTAGGGGTCGAGCTCATCCTTCTAGGAGCTGTTTCAACTAATTCTAAACTGAGCACTAAAATCTAGGCAGTCAAAACAACTTGCCTCTATAAGCTAGGAAACCAATCCATTCATTAAATATTTACCCTTGACATGAATGAATCTTCTAGAAGTGTTAAACAAGAGTAAAAGTGTCTTAGAGTTACAATAATTACATCAAATATAATATCTTCAACCCCAAAAAGTCAAACTGAGTCAAATCTGCGTTTTCTGGGCTGTACAATGCAATCTGGCAAAATCTGCTCAACGGGTCGCGCCCCCCTACTCAAAGGGTCGCGCCCCTTTGGAGCTCTGTTTGAGGCACTTGCAGGTGTCAGAATTGGGTGCAGGATATCTCGTTGGAAAGGTCTGCGAGTCTAATTTCCAAGCCAACTGTAATTTTTGAATTTGGAGGTCATTCGCCTAGTCAAAACTCAATTCTCCCAAGACTGCTTTCTGCAACTCAATAAAGGGGCAGAAAGTCAAATTTTGCATGTATTTTGACCTTCTGGAGGCCCAAAACCCCATAAAAACTCAAGTCCATCCATGGGCATATGTAACTTTGCATGAAAAATCTAGAAATGCTGAGTTTTTGTGAAAAGGAGTTGCCATGACAGAGGGTCTCACCGGGGGTGAGACCCGTTGAGGAGCCAAAACCTGTAAATTTCCTAAAAATGCCAAAATTACCCAAAATTCTCAAAATTTTTTGGGATTTGTGCTGTGGCTAGGCTATTGAGTGCCATGATCCTTGAGTGAAGCCTCAGCCAAGATACGGAGGGGATTTGGCCTCTTTCTCCATTTTAGTGCCTCGGTCAACCGCCTTTGAAACATTTTCATTTTCGCCTTGTAAAATCCACCCCTGCAAATCGGTCAAGGAGGT
Source organism: Pinus tabuliformis (assembly GCA_031772625.1). Classification (NCBI taxonomy): domain Eukaryota; kingdom Viridiplantae; phylum Streptophyta; class Pinopsida; order Pinales; family Pinaceae; genus Pinus; species Pinus tabuliformis. The sequence goes on along the minus strand of CM062820.1, from coordinate 850,381,308 downwards.
GGGCTCCTCTCTCCTATGATGGTCACCTTTACCACCCTTATGAGGCCTCCTCTGTACCTCAACCTCTAAAGATGATGACTGGTCATCACTTTGCTCATAAGTCTCGGTTTCTGACATTGTTTAGGAGCAAAGTGGACAAACTGTACTGCTGTCTCTACCTGTAAAAAGAGCTGAATTCTATGCTGTTTCAAGGGGACAAGGAACATGAGGGAAATGTTAGGGGAGAGGCATTTTTATAAGGAAAATGGGAAAACATGTATACAGCAGGGAATTTAGGGAAATACACTGTAAACATCATTGCATACACATCATCAATTTCATATGTTTACTTGGGTATTATGAGGGGTAGGTTTAGGGTTTGATTTTTATTTTTAAAGGGAAAAGGGGTAGGGTTTATTTTCTTTACAAATTTAAAAGGGAAATTGACATGGAAATATAGGGAAAATGAAATGGGAATGAAGAGAATGATTACAAGGGGAAAAACAATGAAACAACAATAAACCCTAGCATCTTTTTACAAATTTACATACAACCATATGGAGTGTTTCTTCTTGCACAATTTGATCATTACAAACACACTCATGATGTCTCCCAACTAACCAGCAACCATTCACAAGTTTAAAGAGGCTACCTCAAACAAATTTGATGGGTTAGAGGAGCTTGAGCAAATTTGAAGTGAGTTTGGAGGGAGGCAGCTTGACGGGTCGCGCACGTTGTAAAAATACACTGCAGGCAGCCTCCTGACGGGTCGCGCCCCTCTGACGGGTCGCGCACCTGGCTCAACGGGTTGCGCTTTTGAAGGAGGCTTTTGGAGGTCTTTCCGGTGTTGGAATTGGGTGCAGGATAGCTCGTTGGAAAGGTATTTGTGTCTACTTTCCAACCCAACTGAAATTTTTCAATTTGGAGTTGATTTTCCCTATAAAAAATCAAATCTCCCAAGACTGGTCAAAAAGTGCCAAATGAGGCTGCCTCAACGAAGAGTGCTGTTGCAGTCAACTTTTGAATGCCTTCCTCAACCCCAAATTGAGCTCATGATAGCTCATTGGAAAGCTATTCGTGTCTAATTATCATTTTATCGATCAGGAAAATCATTTGGTCAACAAAGCTAGGAGAAAACTTGATTTTCCCAAGGTCACTTCAGAAGTGCCTTTGATTCTCCTGAGGCAACGGTATTCTTTGACATTTCTCTCAAAACATGACACCTGTGCAAAACGTGAAGGATTTTTTTCTTCCTTGGCATGTTCTGGACATAAAAATCTCTCAGTTTTCCAAAATTCATCTTTTATTACTCTGAAACATCATTTGAGTGCGACTTGTCCCGATGTGTGAAACAAGGAATTTTGTCGAAATGGAGCGAAATGAAGGGGATAGGGGCCTTCTAAATTCTTGGGGAAATTTTTGGGAGTGGGGAGGGATGTTAGGAAGCAGGGGAAAGTGAAATCTCAGAGATTGAGCGAGGGGAAGGGGTCCAAAAGGGCAAAACACAGGCAAAACCTAGAAAATTGCCAGGTTGTAGCTAGAAACTAGGGTTTGTGCAAAAATGAGGAATTTGGCGGATCTAAGGGATGGGAAGCATTTGGTAAGGTACTTTAAGGATAGGGGAAGGTGTATGAACATCAGGATACAATTTTTGCCGACGATTTGACCGTCCAAGAGAAATTAGCTTTCAAAACCCTAGGAGAGGGAAATGACCTTACCTAGGCACAACTGAAGCATGAATAAGGTGTAAAATGACTCATTCGACACTGACATGACAATGAAAACCCTATGAATGATGATAGACTCAGCTGAATGATGACATGGACTGACATTTGGGCAAACCCTAGACCTAATGCCTAGTGACCAAATTTTGCTTGAAGACTCACTGAAATGACAAAATTTGACCTTGACACTCCGAGAACACTTTGTAAGAGCATATTTGATCACTGGAGGAAGGCTGGGAAGACTGACACTAACATTGGCTCCAATGGGGATGGTAGCTCCTTGGAGGTGCCAAGAACCTTAGACCTCTGAGAGAGCAGACCGATGCCTTACAATCATTGGGCAATGGAGTCATTATTTTGAACGGAGAACACAAAACCTTTGACACATTTATTGAATGAAAACTTGACTAAAAAGTGACTGAAACTTAACTGAAACTTGACTTAAACCGACTCGATGACAAATTGAAATGATGGAAAAACTTGACTCTAACAAACTAACTCAAGACCTGAACTTAAAATTTAAAACTTGATGGCAGTACATAACCGCCTATGTTTCTTACAAGACAATATACATCAAACTATATCAAAATGCCAATGCAACCAATCAAGCAGATGCCTTCTTGATTGATTCTCCTGATTAGATCTTCTGGTCAACAATACAAACCTATCACGGGGCATCCAAAAACATAGCTGACCATGATCTCCTTCATCACTGAACACAACAATAATCACTTTCACTGCTGACTGTAACAAATCTGCCATTGGATCCTGGAAATCATGAAGACTTGACATTGCCACCTCCTGCTGAAAGAACAAGGTATCCTTTGTTTCAAATTCTGATCTACCTTCATCATGTGCTTCGGTGAAAGTATGCTCATGGGCTTCAAAAAACTCTGAACAAATGGATGGGCAGATCTCTTCTTGTACACATGAGACATATGAAGAATATGAAAGGTAATGCTGTATGCTATGATCTTCTGTAGTTTGACAATATGGTAGGTCATCTTCATATGACATCACAACCAAATTATCAAGTTCCTTATTACATTCTTCAATAGTATCAAGCACAATATTATCATTTATATCGTCTGTCACAAATTCATTCAAAGAAACTTTTTCGCTTGCTTGAGCAAAGATCTCATCTTGTTGTTCATGAGCTGATGGAATGACCTCCTCATGAAGACTCGGTTCTAATGACAGACTGACAGCACGACTGAGAGCATTTGAATTTGAATCCATACCATTGTCTATGATCTCAACAACAAAATTCTCCTTTTCAGGATTCAGCACAAGGTATGCTTGGTCATCATGATCTGAATCTAGAACTGAAGTAGCTGTCTTGTATTCTTCAATCTGCATGATGTCTTCTTCTGTGGGAAGATCTGAAACAACATTTTCTCTTTCCTCATTTTCAGCCATATGGAAATCTTTAGCCTGCTGATCTTGACAAGTATCCTCTAAGATTTCTATGTGCTGCTGAAATGGAATCTCATACAGAGCCTCCATGATCTCAACATCCATAAAATTATCATCTTCATAATATTTCTCAAGGATTTCAATAAAAGTATAAGCATGCTGGCAACAGTCTTGAACTAAATTTAATGATGGATAAGAGTCCTTATATCTTTCAATGAACATAGCATGAAAATCCTTTAAACAATAAATACAAGCAGGCGGCAAACCTTCATACCATGATTGGGCTTCACCTTCCAGAGTGGCCAAGAATATCTTCATCAAGCAATCTTCAGGAAAATCCACCTTCAACTTGCGAATATGCATGTGAAATCTAACTAGATGTAAAGCAGCATCCTTCTTACCATCATCATTAAATGTAGGCAGATTCCTTGACCAATCTACCTTGGGAATCTTATTCGGAAAACCAGGGATGTGATCTCGGCTCAAGGGAGCATATCTTCTTGCGATCCGATCCATCTTGAAAATCTCACAGCTACTGATCTCTCTGCAGTGAAGTCACCATGAAGCACTGATCGCAGGATTCTTCAGTGAAAGGAGTCGCCAGTGAATGATTTCAGCCTTTCAAGTGTCTGATCGTTGTCCACCATCAACAATCAGATCTGAACTTGATACATGAACTAGGGTAAAATGCCATCGAAGTGTTGTTTTCACAAGCTCATGGAGATTGACTGAAGCAGCGTTTATCTACTAACGCTGATGTAAAACAAGAGCGTTTTCGAAGGCTACCTAGCGTATCTTCAGGCTCCGTCTAAGACTTATGAAACAAACACATCAACCCACAAACAAGTTTGTTCTCCCCAGTATGGTCGCCAGTATGTTAGCGCTTGAAATTTCACCTCAGGCTGAGAAAGGTAAACCTCAAGGCTACATCAAACCATTTAGCCTCGTAGCTAGCCCTACGGGGCAGGAGAAGGCTCTCTCCGGTCAATCTCGGCAGATCTTCAATGGGATGAGATGACCAACAAGGTAACACTGATATTAGGCTAGTAAACTGATTAAAAAGGTCGATTTGGGTTTTTGGTGGCAAATTGAGGAAATTGCAATTTTGGGTGCGGGGATTGGACACAGTTTCTGCAGGGGGTTCCTTGGGGCGAGGTAGGAGACAGCGTTGATGCCTTTAACTGAAATGAATGGTCAGGAATGAGAGATGAGGAGCTAAAGAGAGCAAACAATCACTTTGAATTCTCTTTAGACAGAAGAAAACATTGAAATTAAACAAACTTAAAAGCAGAGCATGGCAAGCATGAATTCTTACTTTAACACTTCATTGGTTTAATGTGTAGAAGTAAAAGAAAGGAAATGAATCACATAACAAGCTTACAAGAACATTGAGAAACACACCATCAACACATGTGTCCATAAGAATCCCAAAGAGGACTGCAAAACCCTGGTCTTCCTTAGCCAAAAACTGCAGAGATACAGTGAATAATACAATGATAGCTTCTCCCTCAAGAGTCCAACCTTCCAACCTTTGAAAATGATTAAGAAAATACATAATATAGGCAAGCCAACCTCTTCCCTTGCCTCTAGGGGTCGAGCTCATTCTTCTAGGAGCTGTTTCAACTAATTTTAAATTGAGCACTAAAATCTAGGCAGTCAAAACAACTTGCCTATATAAGCTAGGAAACCAATCCATTCATTAAATATTTACCCTTGACATGAATGAATCTTCTAGAAGTGTTAAACAAGAGTAAAAGTGTCTTAGAGTTACAATAATTACATCAAAGATAATATCTTCAACCCCAAAAAGTCAAACTGAGTCAAATCTGCGTTTTCTGGGCTGTACAATGCAATCTGGCAAAATCTGCTCAACGGGTCGCGCCCCCCTGCTTAACGGATCGCGCCCCTTTGGAGCTCTGTTTGAGGCACTTGAAGGTGTCAGAATTGGGTGCAGGATAGCTCGTTGGAAAGTTCTGCGAGTCTACTTTCCAACCCAACTGGAATTTTTGAATTTGGAGGTCATTTTCCTAGTCAAAAATCAATTCTCCCAAGACTACTTTCTGCAACTCAAAAAAGGGGCAGAAAGTCAAATTTTGCTTGTATTTTGACCTTCTGGAGGCCCAAAACCCCATAAAAACTCAAGTCCATCCATGGGCATATGTAACTTTGCATGAAAAATCTAGAAATGCTAAGTTTTTGTGAAAAGGAGTTGCCATGACAAAGGGTCTCACCGGGGGTGAGACCCGTTGAGGAGCCAAAACCTGTAAATTTCCAAAAAATGCCAAAATTACCCGAAATTCTCAAAAAAATTTGGGATTTGTGCTGTGGCTAGGCTATTGAGTGCCATGATCCTTGAGTGAAGCCTCAGCCAAGATACGGAGGGGATTTGGCCTCTTTCTCCGTTTTAGTGCCTCGGTCAACCGCCTTTGAAACATTTTCATTTTCGCCTTGTAAAATCCACCCCTGCAAATCGGTCAAGGAGGTGGGCTCCTCTCTCCTATGATGGTCACCTTTACCACCATTATGAGGCCTCCTCTGTACCTCAACCTCTGAAGATGATGACTGGTCATCACTTTGCTCATAAGTCTCGGTTTCTGACATTGTTTAGGAGCAAAGTGGACAAACTGTACTGCTGTCTCTACCTGTAAAAAGTGTTGAATTCTATGTTGTTTCAAGGGGACAAGGAACATGAGGGAAATGTTAGGGGAGAGGCATTTTTATAAGGAAAATGGGAAAACATGTATACAACAGGGAATTTAGGGAAATACACTGTAAACATCATTGCATACACATCATCAATTTCATATGTTTACTTGGGTATTATGAGGGGTAGGTTTAGGGTTTGATTTTTATTTTTAAAGGGAAAAGGGGTAGGGTTTATTTTCTTTACAAATTTAAAAGGGAAATTGACATGGAAATATAGGGAAAATGAAATGGGAATGAAGAGAATGATTACAAGGGGAAAAACAATGAAACAGCAATAAACCCTAGCATCTTTTTACAAATTTACATACAACCATATGGAGTGTTTCTTCTTGCACAATTTGATCATTACAAACACACTCATGATGTCTCCCAACTAACCAGCAACCATTCACAAGTTTAAAGAGGCTACCTCAAACAAATTTGATGGGTTAGAGGAGCTTGAGAAAATTTGAAGTGAGTTTGGAGGGAGGCAGCTTGACGGGTCGTGCACCTCGCCCAACGGGTCGCGCGTGCTTGACGGGTCGCGCACGTTGTAAAAATACACTGCAGGCAGCCTCCTGACGGGTCGCGCACCTGGCTCAACGGGTCTCACTTTTGAAGGAGGATTTTGTAGGCCTTTCTGGTGTCGGAATTGGGCGCAGGATAGCTCGTTGGAAAGGTCTTTGAGTCTAATTTCCAACCCAACTAGAATTTTTCAATTTGGAGTTGATTTGACCTATCAAAAATCAAATCTCCCAAGACTAGTCAAAAAGTGCCAAATGAGGCTGCCTCAAGGAAGAGTGTTGTTGCAGTCAACTTTTGAATGCCTTCCTCAACCCCAAATTGAGCTCATGATAGCTCATTTCGAAAGATATTTGTGTCTAGTTATCATTTTACCCATCAAGCAAATCATTTGGCCAACCAAGCTAGGAGAAAACTTGATTTTCCCAAGGTCACTTCAGAAGTGCCTTTGATTCTCCTGAGGCAACGGTATTCTTTGACATTTCTCTCAAACCATGACACCTGTGAAAAACGTGAAGGAGGTTTTTCTTCCTTGGCATGTTTTGGACAAAAACCTCTCTCAGGTTTCCAAAATTCATCTTTTATTACTCTGAAACATCATTTGAGTTCGACTTGTCCCGATGTGTGAAACAAGGAATTTTGTCGAAATGGAGCGAAATGAAGGGGATAGGGGGCTTCTAAATTCTTGGGGAAATTTTTGGGAGTGGGGAGGGATGTTAGGAAGTAGGGGAAAGTGGAATCTCAGAGATTGAGCGAGGGGAAGGGGTCCAAAAGGGCAAAACACAGGCCAAACCTAGAAAATTGCCAGGTTGTAGCTAGAAACTAGGGTTTGTGCAAAAATGAGGAATTTGGCGGATCTAAGGGATGGGAAGTATTTGGTAAGGTACTTTAAGGATAGGGGAAGGTGTATGAACATCAGGATACAATTTTTGCCGATGATTTTACCGTCCAAGAGAAATTAGCTTTCAAAACCCTAGGAGAGGGAAATGACCTTACCTAGGCACAACTGAAGCATGAATAAGGTGTAAAATGACTCATTCGACACTGACATGACAATGAAAACCCTATGAATGATGATAGACTCAGCTGAATGATGACATGGACTGACATTTGGGCAAACCCTAGACCTAATGCCTGGTGACCAAATTTTGCTTGAAGACTCACTGAAATGACAAAATTTGACCTTGACACTCTGAGAACACTTTGTAAGAGCATATTTGATCACTGGAGGAAGGCTGGGAAGACTGACACTAACACCTTCAATGCATCTATTGAAGGTTGATGATTAATTGCAGCAAGGCCCACATCTTCGTGCTCTCATTCCCGCCAACTGAGCATTGTGTATATCCTACATTGTAAAAAAGATGGATTAGAACATTTTAATTCAAAGTTTTTGGGCGGAAATTGAAAAAATTGAAGCTGTAAAACCTATGTCACGGGGTCCGCACTCTCTAGTTAGGGACAGTGCGTAGGTCCGCACTTTGCCCAAAAAGCAAGTGCGGGCCCCTAGCTCTTTCCTCTGTAGGAAAAATTCGGGGTCCGCAGGTTTTACATGTTGCACCTACGGACCCCCGCGAGCAGTCTTTTAAACTAATTTTTCTCTTAAAAATCAAAATGGAAGCCTAAAAACAAAATTCAAATGGTTGAAATGCAAGATTAAAGTGATGTGGATTACCTGGAGGTGACGGTTTTCGATTCCAACAGATGGATTTTCCATAATCTTCACAGGAAGTTTCTTACCCAAAAGCTCTCTTTTCTCACTCTGAAGTCAAACAGTAAAAATGAATTTACAAAAGCCCTTTTTATAAGCTTTTTTGAATAAATGAATTTTTAATTTGTTTATTTTTTACTTTAAAAATGTAACTTTTTGATGCATTTTTATTTATTTTAAATAGGTATGAGTAATGTTTGAGTTTTTGTGCAGAATATTGGATTTTTCAGGAGAAATTGATCATTTTCAACAAAAAACATTGGAGTCCTCTTTAAGCTCTTTTCTAACTCGTAAAATATGAAAAGATTTCCGAGTTTTTCTTTTTAAGCTCGTTAAAACGGAATTAAAAGGACGACCGACTTATAGCTCTTTTCTGACCGTATAAACATGAAAATATTGCCGGACTTTTGTCGTTTCAAGTTCGATATTGGTTATAAAACGACGTGTCCTTGATCGCTTTTTTACTTTTTCAGATCAAAGACACTAATTATGAAAAGTACTCCTTGATCGTAATGGTCAAGCGGTTCTCTCAAGTATTATTTTATACTTTTTTGGGCTTGGGAGACACAAATTTACGAAAAAGGACAACCATGGAGTTTTCTTAAGTTTTTCTTCTGACTCCCTAAAATTGAAAAACGCCGAGTTTCTCCTATACTGGACTCGTTAAAATTTAACAGTAAAGGACCTGTTCAATTACAAACAGGAACGGACCACTCCTTCTTAGGGTTCAAATTTTAAACTAAGTTGGACTCATCCGAAGGATGAGCTTATAACCAAGAAAATGTTATCCTCCTCAAGCTTGTCAAAAATAAAGAGGTACTTGCCAGAAATGGTGGGGGAAAAGAGAGAAAAATGAACCTGTTTGTTATACTTTGTGCCTCAGGAAAGCATTTAACCACTCTTGAACATGACACTTTTTGTTCACCTGGGTTGGGAAATACTTTGCCTAACAGTTAATCAAACCATATTGAAAGTCTTCAGCCAGTTTCTGGGTATTAGCTTTTGGTAAATTGTCACCAAACCATCTGCAGTGTCATTATGTGTTCAAGAGGTCAGTGAAAATAAACCATTCATCTGCAAAATATCTGTCATCCATCTTGACCATCCCTGAGTCAGTCCTTGCATCTATATTTCTTCAAACTTGATCTATGATTTCGTGTTGTGGGCTTGCCTACGAGGGATCACTTTCTATTGACTTCAGCTCATTATCTAGAAAGATGATCTAAAAATCGTCAGTACCTTGGAAGTTGCATGCCTCAATGGCAAGTTTCTCGCCTTCGACGATAGGTTGCATCATTGACCTTCGATCAAAGGATTCCGTGACATGTTCGACATCAACTCATCTATTCACATTTCATGGATTGTACTGAGTACTTTGAGAGCCATTGACATTACTGGTGGTTTCTCTCACACTTGTTAGTAGTTTACATCATTGACTGGTAATCAAGTGGTTTCTACCATGTTCGACTTCGACACATTCATTCACATGGATAGAATCGTACTATTTCGGGAAGTAGAAATCAAGACCCTAGATCTAGTTTCCACCATCCAGGCTGCGAGGAATTTTGTTATTCATTATACAGTGGACTATTCATAAGCAGATGACTACGCCCATACTATGTCTACATATGTCTATACTTGTGATGTATTACAAGATCATTCCTATATCAGAGCAGTTTAGTTAGTTTTGATCTGAGTATGGGAATGCCTACCTCAGCGATGATGTGATCACATATATATATATATTTTGTATTGAATGTTTTTACAGGTTCCAACCAGGCTCTCCACAGGATGATCCTCGAAATGATAAAGTACTTCACTCTTCTTAGATGACAAATGCTATCCTCATCTATTACAGACTTCGCACTTTAGGGGGCAATCTGTTGCACAAAATATTGTCACCATGACATTCTGCAATCAGTGTGAGTCTATCACCACTCATACTTTCCTCCTTTGCAAGTCTTAAACCTCAGCTCTTCATGTCAAGCCTTGAAAAATAAAAGAAATCCCTTAAAAATCTCTAAAACTCTGGTTCCGCACTTTCTCTTAGCATTACATGCGGTCCCGCACCCCCTGGTCATGTTCCCTGTGGACCTGCCCGCTCTGTTTCTGTGTAATGGGTACGAACCCCTATAAAAGTCAAAAAGGCGCAAGTACATTCTTAAAAACTTACTTTGGGTTATTTTTGGAAGCTTCTAGAGGGAATCTTGAGGTGGCAAGTTTGCTCCTTTGAGGTTCATGCATCCCATAAGTAAAGGAGCTAACCCCTTGCAGTGAGGAGCTTATCGCTTTGAAGGAGGACTCTATCCCTTCATAGGTGGACCTGTAACTTCCTTCCTCTGCACTATAAATTGAGGCATTGGGCTGGTTACTGAGGAGGTTGAAAGCTGAATATTTTTTAGGGTAAATGCTGTTAGAATTTAGACTTCCTAATTAAGCTTGAGAGGAGAGATTACATACCTTTTGATCTTATTGGGAAGAGTGTGAGGCTTGTCAAAGTAGAGGAGATTCTTGCTTGGACCCTGGGAGGAGCTTGTACAACATCAAGGCACCAAGGTTGTAAAGTTCTTCTTTGTTCAAAGTTAATACAATCAAGTTTATTTTTCTCATTAAGCTGTATTTTATGGTTTATTTCATGGATTCCTTGATCACCATGATGAATATGATTTATTATATTAGCTATGCAGGTGTTATTTGATGTGTGCTTGTTTGTGTTTGCAGGTTCTCAAAAGGAAATTCATTCGGACGGTCGAAGCGTGGTTGCCAAAAACTAGCGTTGGACTTAAGGTAGGTTCTAAAACACCTCTTGGTTTTTATTTATAAATCGAAATATTTAGAGAAAGGTAGATTTGCTTGTTCTGCTTGTCGCTAGATATCAGTTGATACTAGGGAGATCGGTCTTGTCCGCAAGAACGATTTATCCAGCCGACAAATGCCAATGCAATCCTAGTCTTCAATGATGCTAACTACCGTAATATATTGATGCAGCAAACTAGAATTTTGTACTTTTCATTAAATGAAAAAAAGAATTTCTTATAAAACACTTCAATGAAAAAGTTTCGAGACAATCGATTCTCAAGAAAATGAAAAATGCGAAAAGAGAATCTCTTTCAAACTAATGACCTGATGACTTTACAAAAACAAGACAATCAATATGATCTATGCTGGAAAAGAGATGTTTAGACAAGCAAAAGAAACTTCTCAAATTTTTCTAATGGAAAGCAAAGCCATAGCAGGACCATAAACGAAATGCAAGGAGTAAATGCACCAACAAATCGACTCACTGAGTTCACAATCAGTTGAACGGATGACAACCTAGACTCCCTATGGCCACAAACCATCGAATGACCCAAGAAATCAAGCGAAAAGAAGGCAAATCAACAAGAAAATAAACCAAATGAAAAGCATCTTTCTAGTCAGGGAGAAGATGGTCTAAACAACTTAGAAGGAAGAAATCAAGAGAGCAAGAAACACTGACCAAGATTTGGGGTGAACCCTAATCTTCACTTACATGCATCGTCGTCATTACCTAACTGACAACAAGCGCCAGAAGGGAGTTGGCGTGATTGTTTCTTAGCATATCGCGCTGAACGGCGTGACTGTTAGCGAAATAAGCGCACTGAGCGAGGATGAAAGGAAAAAAGCAAAAATTTTCAAAAGTTGGGACCAGACTTGCTACTGTGAATTTCAAACCCAGAGTAGTAAGCAAAGCAAAGCAAAGTAAACAGAACTAAAGGGAAATGGTGAAACTAGAAAATTCTACACAAAACCATGAAAGTCTCAATCAAACAAACCGAAGGATTGGATCCCCAACGAAGTCACCAATTTGTGGAGAAGTAAAATTCTAAGTGCGGACACAAACAATTCCTCTAGCCTGATAGTGGGTCTAGCGACAAACAAGACATTCTATGGAATATTTCCTTGGGTTAGAACCAATTAAGAGGACCTACCTCTTAGTACGCTTATCCCGTTTGGTGATGACCTTGCCTGCTCACTCCAGCTATCTCCCGTTTCCTTCTTCAAACACCTGAAACAAGTAAACAACAGGAAACAACAACTGTGATAATAAACAAATTGTAATTCAACCTACTTAACAAGTCAAGAATCATTAAGCCATAAACATGTGAGATGACACATTATGTAGGAAATCAATCGATAGTTGCATATATATTAAATCAAGAAGAGATTACAACCGTTGTCTTGACATTTCTGTTCTCCTCCGACAAAACCAAGTTCCCACACACTTCCATTAGCATTCCATGGTGGCCTCAACAATGATAGTTTTAAGTCTCTTCCCTTTATTCTTCACACTAAACCAAATTCACACTTCTCCTTCACACACAACTAGAGAGCTACAACTATGAATAACTTGCTAATTACTCCAAACTTAATTAGCACTAGCACACCAACATTAACACTAGCTTGTGCTTGGCAAAAAGGGAGGTTTATATAGCATGAATGGATGGGAGATGGTTCCTCTTTGTAGGTTTTAACCCCGTACAGAAATTACCTGCATAGGAATTCTAAAACACAGAAAATAAACAATGTGAGAGCATATCACATAAAAAACATATACACAGAGATTTTCCCCTGGATCCCAAAACTGGGCCTACCAGCTTGATTTTTCATTACATTCCTTTCAATGTTACAATACATATTTATACATGCCGAAGCATCCAATACCATGGACAAAAAACCATTGTGTCCAAAACAATGGACCGAAAACCATCATGTCCAAAACCATGGCCTAAAAACCATCACATCCAAAACCATGTGCGAAATCCATGCACAAAACCATAGGTAGGTCCATCCAACCTAATATAGCACAACCCAACCTACATATGCTAGTCGTGGAAAGAATATAACACAACCCAAAATTATCCCACTTGTCGTTTTCTTTCCATAGGGGGCCACACGAGAGCTTAGTCATTTATCCAGCCCTGCAACACCCATTGTTTCTCTACACCAAGAGAATTTCTCAGAGCTCACAGATTTTGTCAATACATTTGCAGTATTCTTCAAAGTGTCCACCTTTACCAGCAACACCTTTTTGTCTTCTATCATCTCCCTCACAAAGTGATACTGAACATCAATGTGATTTGTCTTTGAATGATAAGCACGGTTCTTTTCCAAGAAAATTGCACTTTGGCTATCACAGTCTATCCTTATAGCTCCTTGTACTAACCCCATACTTGAACACAATCTCTGCAACCAAACTACTTCCTTTCTTGCGTGAGTGGCTTCCATGTATTTTGCCTCTGTAGTTGATATTGCCACTACAAATTGTTTCTTACTCATCCAAATAACTACACCTACAAATGGGTTAAACACATACCCACTTGTAGATATTCTTTGATCCAGATCTGCAGCCTAGTCTTCATCAACAAAGCCATGAATATCCAACGCTCTATCCAATCCCAGTCTTCCTCGGTAGTACAAGCCATAATCATTAGTGCCATGCAAATACCTGAAAATCCACTTCACTGTTGTCGAGTTCTCCTTCCCTGGTTTTGACATAAACCTGCTTAATACTCCCACCGCATGTGCAATGTAAGGTCTAGTACAGACCATCGCATACATCAATCTATCATCCGCACTTGCATATGGAACACAAAACATGTCCTCTTCCTATTCTTGTGTCTTAGGACACTGTTCAGCAGATAACTTTACACCTACAAGAATAGGAACCTTCACTGGTTTACTATCCTACATTTTAAGCCTATGCAATATTGTCTTGACATACTTCCTCTAGTTTAACCAGAGCTTCCTCTTTGCCCGATCTCTTTTAATTTCCATGCCCAAAATATAGTTTGCAGCACCAAGATCTTTCATGTCGAATTTGGAGGACAATTGGGTCTTCAAATCCTAGATAATTTCTTTGTCATTTCCAACCAGCAACACATCCTCCACATACAAGACCAGATAAGTAAAACGGTCACCAATTAATTTAAAATACACACAGTGATCTTCTTTGCTTCAGGTGAAGCCAAGTCCCTGTATAAATGTATCAAATTTTTGATACCACATCCTTGGTGATTGTTTTAACCCATACAGAGACTTCTTTAAATTTCATACCATTTCTTTCTTACCCTTCACCACAAATCCTTGAGGTTGCTTTATGTAGATCTCCTCTTCTAAATCCCCGTGAAGAAATGCTGTCTTCACATCCATCTGTTCTACCTCAAAATCAAAAGTAGAACCAACAGATAAAAGTAATATAATAGAAGCTACCTTGGCAACAAGAGAAAAAATATCACCAAAATCAATTCCCGACACCTAGGAATAACCTTTTGCTACGAGCCAAGATTTGTATTTATCCACCTTTCCTTCTGCATTTGTCTTCTTCTTCAACACCCATTTGCTTCCAGTGGGTTTCCTTCCTGCCGACAACTCCACCAGATCCCATGCCTCATTTTTGTGCAAAGATGCCATTTCATCAACCATGGCCTCTTTCCAGAGTATGCCATCCTCTGAATCTACTGCTTCCTTCACAGTTCTGGGATCATCATTAGTCATAGATAAAGCAAAATTTGAACAGAAAGTAGATGGACTATACCTTTCTGGCTGCCTTCTTTCTCGAATGGATCTTCTCACACCTGGAGTTTGTGGCTCTTCATCTTTTGATTCCTCTTCTCCTGTAGAGTTTGATTCTTCCTCCTTTAGCTCAAACTCTATCTTCTCAGGTTCCTTTGGATGGACTTCATGTTTAATAGCATCTTTAACCTCTCTGAACACCACATCTCAGTTGTACACTACCTTCCTTGTTACTAGGTTCCAAAGCTTATAACCCTTTAAACCATCCTTATACCCAATAAAGATGCACTTTTCAGATTTACTATCCAATTTTGTTGGTTTCTCCTTTGGAACATGTACATATGCATCACATCCAAATACCCTCAGATATGAAAGAGAGGGTTTCTTACCAGTCCATACCTCTTGTGGATTCTTATCCTCCAAAGCTGATGAAGGTGACCTATTGACTAGGTAACATGCAGTCTCCACCACCTCTACCCAGAATTCTTGTCCTAGCCCGACACCAATGAGCATGCTTCTTTCCCTTTCCATCAATGTCTTGTTCATTCTTTCTGCAACTCCATTTTTCTCAGGTGTATATGGAGTAGTCTTCTATTGTGCTATACCACACATCTTACAGAATTCTTCAAATTCCTTACTACAAAACTCTCCACCATTATCTGTCCTCAGCACCTTTATCTTCTTCTCTGTCTGGTTTTCCTCCAGAGCCTTAAATTCTTTAAGCCTGTCAAAGACTTCAAATTTCTTCTTGAGGAAATATATCTATGTATTCCTTGAGAAGTCATCTATAAATGATACATAGTACATAGACTTAACCAGTGATGGAACCTTCATGGGTCCAAGCACATCACTGTGCACAAGCTCTAATATTTGTTTCGCCCTCTTACCACCAGAGGGGAAACTCACCCGATTCTACTTCCCATATACACAATTTTCACATAAATCAAAATCCAGAGAGCTATTAGTCATACCTTCTACCATACTTTTACCATGAATTATTCAAAGGCCCTTCTCTCCAATATGTCCAAGCCTTTGATGCCACAACATGGTCTTCTCTCAAGAGACCACAAGATTTTCTGCTCCACTTTCAGGAACCATTGAATTTTTGCTCCCATCAACAACAGTGCTACCTTGCAGCTTGTACAGGGTTCCAATCTGAGCTCCCCACATCAATACCAGTGCTCCTCGAACCATTTTATAGGTATCCTTCTCGAACATTGTTTTTACACATACATCGTCCAACTTGCTTACAGAAATCAGATTTCCAGCCAATGCAGGAATATGCCGAACTCCCAAAAGTGTTCTAACCCTTCCACCTTGCAACTTCAACTTTACTTTTCTGCAACCAATGATTCTAGCCTTCCTGTCATCCCCCAAGAAGACGTCACCACCATCATATTTCTCACACTCACATAACCACTCTCTATGGGGAGTGAAGTGAAAGGATGCACCCGAGTCAATCAACCATGCCTCATGATCTACATGTGTACTTGAATAAGCCAAGTACACATCCCCACCTTCATCTGAGGTGGTTTTTGCCTCTATAGAAGGAGCATCATCAGATCCCTTTCCTTTGTCAGGAGATTTAGATTTATAGTCCCTGTTGTAGTGCCCTTCCTTTCCGCGTTTCCAGCACACCACCTTTACAGGTTTTTCTGGAGATTTAGATCTCCCACTCAATGACTTATTTTTGTTTCTATTCTGGGACCATACTCGTATAGACAAGCCATCACCATTCTGGCTCTCCATATTTTTCCGTCTCATCTCCTCCATTAGTAAGGATGAGACTATTTCATCAAAATGCAAGGCACTTGCATTACTACCTATTGCAATAACCAGACTATCCCACGAATCTAGTAGAGAACACAACAAACTGATGCACTTATCTTCATCTGAAATTTTAATATCAACAGATAATAATTAACTTACCATAGTATTCAATGCATTCAGATGTTCTCTCACCGAGTCTCCATCTTTCATCTTCAAGTTATACAGCTATTTCCATGGAAGGTTTATTCACCAGAGACTTAGATTGGTACAAAGTCCCTAACTTGTCCAACAAAGCCTTTGTCGTAGCTTCCCCTTATACATTCAACAATACTAAATCTAAGACACATAATCATATTGTGCTATTAGCCTTTCGATCCAACTTCTTCCATTATTCATCGGACACTCCCGTTGGTTTAGTACCTGGATCTACCGTGATCCACTGATCTTTATCCACCAACAAATCCTCCATCTTGAGTTTCCATAACTCAAAACTCTCACCATTAAATTTCTTGATATCTATCTTTCCACTGCTCTCCATCTTCTTTCACCACTAGAATCAATCTTGCAGATCTCCCATTGAACAGGATCTACGACAGGCCTGAGCAAAACCCCTCAATAATAAAGGTGTCCCCTTGAAGCCAAAATAACTCTGATACCAAATGTAGGTTTTAATCCCATACAAAATTTACCTGCAAACGAATTCTAAAACACAAATAATAAACAATACAAGAGCATATCACATAAAACACATATTCACAGATATTTTCCCCTGGATCCCAAAACCAGGACTACCAGCTTGATTTTTCATTATATTCCTTTCAATGTTACAATTCATATTTATACATGCCAAAGCATCCAATACAATAGAGCGAAAACCATCGAGTCCAGAACCATGGACCGAAAACCATTGCATCCAAAACCATGTGCGAAAACTGTGCACAAAACCATAGGTAGGTCTGTCGAGCCTAATATAGGGTCCAAAAAAGTTTTCCACGGGGCACTGCCCCAGACCCCGTAGAGGGGGCTACCCGCCCCCCCTCAAACCCCCTGTGACCTCCCCGCTACGTAATCGGCGCAACGAAGGGCGAGCTCCACCCACCCTTTAACCCCCCGGTTAACTACGTAGGCAGTCGTGGAAAGAATATAACACAACCCAACACTCTTCTCATGGGAGAAGGTCTTATCTCTTGAGGTAGTTCCATCTGGAAGGAGCCAAAACTAACATCCTCGACTCCATCTAGCCCAGCCATTTACCAAAATTCTGTTACGAAGCTTCTAGAGCTGGAAGCTTCAGCTCCTTATTTAAAAATCCAAAAGAGGATCGGCGTGACTGGAACAAGGCTCAGTCACTTTGGTCGGCACTAGGGACAATGTTAATCCCTAAATATCACCGCGAGGAGGAAATTGGTCATTAGCGTTGGTCTTGTAAACTGGGAAAAACAAAATATTTTTGGGAAATGATGCAAAAGGGAATTGTTCTGCTCATGAAGAGGGACACAATGGGAGTTTATTCATGAAGGGGAAGCGTGTAGGGTTCACTATAGAAGTCCTCCAGGATCATGGAACAGGGAGTACATGGACAGTGATAAAATGTTGTGTAACAAGACAATAGATGACCATACAACAACACAAATCACTAGGCAGGAGACCTAACTGGGAAAAGAGATTTGAAAAAACAATTCAAAAAATTGTACACGCGACTGTGTAAAGACACAGAAGCATGCACACGTGTTTCTAATACAAGAAACTCTCGTATACGCGAGTTTGACTGAGGAAACCTACGTGTATACGCAACTCTAATCCAAGAAAACAACATATACAAAGCTCAATTAAGAAAAAACAAAAATCAAGGTATGATAAAAAAGATCAAACTTGATGCCTGGGACACTATTGAATCAAACAACACTGTAAAATTAAGAATTCAAGAAAATGAACTCTATTTGAGAATAAACAACCAAAACCAGGAATAACAAGAAGGTTATCCCTAGTGGAGTCACCAATTCTATTGCGGGTGAGATCACCCTAGGGTATTGGGTTGAAAACCCCAACAGAGAGGATGGTAAACAACACAAAGAAATGCTCAAGTAATCCACCTAAATGTTTATTCTATTGAACTGTGCAAGAGTGTCCTTACCCGGAGGTCCTATGTTTGAGTAGATATCGCAAGGTGCAAACCCTCAACTTCTCCTTATGTCTTGGAAACCTGAAAATTATTCAAATGAAACATATACAGCAGTAGAAACATAAAGCATGTTCATGATATTAACCTTAGATCATATAAATGAATGAACAATTAGGCATCAATATAAGATGCATAAATGAATTACAACATTAGTGCATAAACATGTTTAATATCAGGAAATGAACATGATTTCTTTATTAAAGTAAGCTACAAGTAAGGTGGAGAAATATGACCCGAGTCCTTCTCCGAATCCAAGTGGAACTGTCCTCTGAATCCATCCTTTCCCGACCTCAACAATCTTCCTCCATCACCAACACAAGGATATCTCAAGAAAGATGAAGGATATCTCACACAAGGAAACAAGGGTTTCTTGAAACTTTGGGGAGTGCAAGAGGCACAGGTATTTTGTCAGACTCGATCGGGGATAATCTCACGATAGTATCAATATCTCATATCTTCTCCCCTAAGGCCTTACCATGGAGGTTTATTTACACTTCTCCAAATTAGTTTTTTCATTTGGGAAATAGTTGGGCCATGGGCTATAGGAGGTGAGTAATAGGTAAAACCCATGAACTCCACCCGAAATTAAGGAAATTTATTTTTTTAAGTGTTTTAACACATGTACGTGGGTTGGGTATATGCTAACCCTGTCTGTACACACTTTTTTCATAGGGAAAAGTATCATATAGGGAATAAAACATTGATTTTTAGATTTTGGACCAAGTCTGGAAAGAAGGGTTTGCCTAGGCCATAATCAGAGCATCAGATCTACCAAGAGTAGTAAATGGTTCTATAAAACTTATTCTGCAAGTTTTCCTCATGCATGAAGTAGACAACGAGCTCATTAAACTTTGTTTTCCTAGCTTATTGAAATTCTCCTTATTTACATGATTTTTGGGCAAATATCAATGTTTGATACATTGCAGGTGTTTCAGAAGTAAAGAGAGATCTCATAGCCAGCAATCTCCTTCAAAATTCATCCATCCATGATCATTCCTTGCTTTCACTAAGACCCTCACCAATTTCATCATTTTACAAGGAAACTTCTCCAAGTATGTTGAGCAAATCCAACCATCTCCCAACCTTGGTTTTGAGTTTTGAGTGATCCTAGGAATTTTCTTTCTTCATTCCATCCACCAACCACCTTCCCTAAGCCTTCCATCACCTTCAGCACCCATCATTTTTCTCTCGGTTGTATCCTATAGAAATACAGGGAATCCTGTAGGTTTTTAGGACATCGTGTAGGTTTTCCTGTAGTGGCCTGTTTTGAGGCCGAATTGAGGGAAAAGCATCTAGGAAGCCAGAAAAGGTCACCTAAGGGTCTCCCAAACCTTCTAACCATCCACCAGCATTCCTAAGCCACCTGCCACATCGCTAAAAGAGACTAGCTTTCCCACTCTTCCATTAAAAAAGATAAGGAGAAAAGCATATTTATTCTAGTAATTTACATGCACAATAGAAATATTTGATGTTTTGAACTTACATGCTTAAGACAATAGAATTTCATACATGTTAACTTAGCATTCTTTCTGAAGCATAGTCTCTCAGCAGTTAGTTATAAAGTGGTGTGATTTTAGCATTGGATTTCACTCTTTTTCCTTATTGCAGTAGCCAAGCTTTCTCTTAGAGTAGATTTATCTTTCCCTCATCAGTAATCAAGCTTCTTCTGAATCCATAGAAGTTTGGCTCGAAAAATGCTAGTGGTCTCTGGCTAGCTAAACAGTGACAAAAGGGCAGAACCATCACTTTTACTTGTGTATACGACACTGTCACCTCCAAGTTTGTACGAACTTCGGGTTGATAAAGTAAATCTAGTAGCCCCAGGAGTTGCAACATTCTTGTTGTGTGCTCATCATTTTTTGGCACCGTTGTTGGGGAGGTGTTTGAGTAATATGTGATTACTGCTTTCTTTCTTCCATTTCTTGTTTCTGATATTCTGCTATTAGTTCATTTTTGCAAGAGTAATTTAGTTTCTTTCTTTTCCATTTTGTATTCTTTGCTTTCCTTTCCATTCTGCAAGTAAGATTCCATTCAAATAGTTAGTTTTCATTCAGTCTGCAATTTCAATTCTGAAATCACTTTCAAAGTTTGAAAAAACTCAAAACAAAGCAAATTTTTTTTTTTTTTCATGCCTCATAGGAATAGGGATAACTTAGGGAAATTTTTGCCAAATACCCCCACTACTTCAAACAACCAACCTTCTCTCTTCTTTGGTGGCTGTGAATTGGAGGAACCCTAAGGTGAGAACCCTGGAAATGTGAAGAACCTACAGGGGAAGAAGAAGAAGAAGAACCCATTTCTACTAATCCAATGGCCGAAAATAGAAATGACAGAGGAAATAGAGAAAGAGTTGAGGGTGCCTTCCCCATCAGGGAAACCAAGGGATACTAAGATGAAGAATATAAGCCCCTCTTCCCTTCCTCATTTCCATGGCCTGACCATAGAATATCTAGGCACTTTCTTATTTGAATTTTCTATCATGTGCCAACCTATGACAACACCAATGACGAGCAGAAGTTGAAACTATTCCCATCCACTCTCAAGGATGTAGCTTTGTGCTGGTTCATGGGTTTACCTGGGGATAGCATCACAACTTGGGCTCTGATGCAACAAGCCTTCAACAACAAGTATCGAGACTATTGTAGGTATAAATACACCAAAGAGGAAATTTTTAGGATGACCTTAGGGCATGATGAATCCCTAGAAGATTATGAAGAAAGATTCTATCTTAGCTACAAAAGGGTCGAGTGCACACTTGACCCTGAGTCACTAAAGCTAGTCATGCTTAGAGGAGTAAGGGAAGATCTTTTGGATACCCTAAACTTGTTATCAAGAGGGGACATCTACTAGTTACCCTATGAGGATATCAAGACCGTCTTTAGAAACCATTCTAGGTGTTAGGTTCCTATACCAATAGGAGTCATAATTTTTGAATGGCTGAGATTAAACCTGTAATATGTACATACCTCTGCTTTCTACAAATGTTTTCCATATTAAAAAAATTAAAAAATGTAAAGAGGGTATGTCCTAAAAGAATAATCAAAGGACAAAAAGAATAAAAGGGTCAAAAAAGATGAAAAATATGAACCCCGAGAAAAGAAAAAGGACCATGAAAGTGTGCAAGTCAAAATGCCACTACTATTTAATTTTTGGGAAAAATAAATGATTGTGTGAAGTTTGTAGTCTTTGCCACAATCCAGGATAGTCAAAATGTTTAAACTTGGCTATTTCATGTCTATATATAGAGAATAAAAATCGGACCAGACTGATTAACCTTGGTAGATAAGTAGGTAGGTAGAATAAATAAAATGAGTTCAATTGTTTAATCTGCGCCCTTGGATGTAATAAGGTTAGATTTAGTTAGTTTACTAATGTAAAGAAAAAAGAAAAATGTTTGATAAGGGTTTGCTAGCTTAAATGCACCCTAATAAAGAGAAGTAAAAATGGTAGGATGAGTAGATGGGTAAGTAGTAGAAAGGTTGTAGAATTTTGATGATTGATTAAACAAAAGCATGTTCATCATCTTTTTCATCATAAAAATTCCAAATGTGAAAGGGCACTCAAGTATGTAGATGAATATCAAAGTCAATTAATTAATTTCCCTCATTCATTTCACATTTTACTTAACTAATTTCCCACAATAAAGTTCAAAGTACTTAAAAACCCTAAGTCAAAGATGGCTCAGAGTATTTTTCTGACTTTTGGAGGGACCGGACCCTCGGCTGAATGACTTATAAGCAATAAGTTCTAAAACCCCCTCATAAGCATTCATTCCCCCTTAAGTTCATTCATTTTCCCTAATGATACTCCTTTCCTAAGGTTAAAATTCTTTTACCTAGGAAAAGTATTTATTCCCCTACATAATTCATTTTCCTATCAAAAACCCACAAAAAACACTATATCCTAAGTTTTATGGAAAAGAACTAAAAACATGAAATAGCATATACTTAGGGTGTTGTGCCCCTTACCACTCATTCTACTAATTACTAATTTATTTATTAAATCCCGAAAAAAACCCCTTTTCCCTGTATATATTTAACTCCCGCAGTATTAATAAACGCTACCCTAGTTTAATTATATCAACTATAATATTACCTAAAACCCAGAAATCCACCAACTAATCAACCAGTGATTAGTTAGTCTAAAAACCCAATTAAATCTCGTTGCTAATCACCTTAATACCTTAAACCTTCATTAAACAAAAACCACTGCGCTTAATTACCCGCCAAGCCCCCCCACTACCCTCTGTGTAACTCCACTACTCGATCACTACACAATCTCTCCCCTCCACATCTAACAGTCCTCATCCATTTCGGAAGGGCTAGATGTCTGAATGTTACTCCCCCGAAAAGGGTTGTTTTCCGCTGGGCCCCTGAGGCTACGTACCGCTCGATGAGTGGAATCGGGCGTCCTCCCCCCACTACCACCAAGTGCCCAAAAGTTGTGCGAAGGAAACCACTTACTGCCCACCCGCTATGCGCCAAAAAAGCTATTGTTCACCCCACTATGTGACAAATGACCACTGTTCACCCGTACCTGCCAATTTTAACTTTCCCACATAAAGCCAAAAAGCCCCAAATCATGTTTTTATAATTTTTTTCAACCGAAAACCTCCATGCATGCACCTACGAACATCAAAGTTGTCAACCCACATACAATTGCACCCTGAAGATGCCACAAAGCTCCCAAATTTCCTTCCATCCTACTTGAAGCTTTTTCAATCGTTCACAATTTCCAGTCACTCGATTCAAACCCAATTTCCTTCAAATCCAGGTATTTAAGCCATAAATAATTGAAAAACCCTGTCAATTTCAGAACCATTCACTGAGTTTTCTTAACTAAAATAAAAAAGAAACTCTGGTAACTCAAGCCCACTTTGAATTGAACCTCCATTTCCCTAAAAAAAAAAAACTAAAAGTCACCTCCCCCATTCTCAAATCCACAAGAACTGAGAATGGCTGCCCCAATTTCCATGGATGTGAGACCAATTTCCTCTCCTCACCTGGTTTTAGACCACCTCCCCCTAGTTGATAAATATTTCCAAATCAAGGATAACTTTGTCCATGAATCCCCTCTCAAATTATATTTCCGATACAGAGACCAATACCTGAACCATGTTGATAAAATAGGCCTTTGGGAGTCCAATTTACCCAAGTACCAATTCCCCAAAATCCATATTTTCCCAGAAATTGTCCGTTACTGCCATGCAAACTATATCCCCAGCCAAAGAGCAGTGATGTCCCCAAACCAGACTATACTTTTCACCATCACTATTGAATCAATTAATGAAATGCTACAACTTCGACCAAGGAAAAATCTAACCCCTATTTCAATTGGAGACCTATTAGACCAATTCCCCAAGCTTACCACTGCAAAACTTGTTGAGATGTTCCAAACCTTCATTGTAGAAGAAAAACATATTCCAAAAGATCCTCCTTCATATGTGTCTACCACATTTTCCAAATTTGGCTAGAACATTGTCGCAATGATATCCAGTATCCTAGGTTATACCACCAGTGAGTATATATATGAAATCACCCTGGCTTTCATGTCCATCTTCACTCCAGGACAACCTCCTGTTATTATTTATGATTACGCCAAGTTTATAGCTGACAGGATGCATGACTAATTCCTTAGGGTGAGTAATGAGAGAGTCTTTAAGTATTCCTCTGTTTTGTACCACCTTTTTATATACTACCAAGCAGATAAATTACTCTCGAGAAGCTTGATACAAAGGGTCACCCTAGGTCAATGATTTTCTAGACTCCATTGATCCATAAATATGACTCTCCCTATTCATATACATACTTCATAGACCGATTTGTCCATCCCATTGTGACAATGCTACTAGGAATCCCTCCTCAAAGAATCAGTTCAAATATAAGAAGGATCCTGCAACTCTCAAAGCAATCCAAAGTGGGGGATTGGTACTTGTACTAAAACCACATAGAAATTAGAATTTATGGCCATGAGCTGCCCCCATATAAACCACCCAAATACCTCCCAATGAGGTTGTTTGCTCTGGAGTACTACAGACAGATAATCAATTCAGATGAGGTATACCTTGTCAGAGCCAAGAAGAAGGCCCAGCTCAGGATAAAAGACCAATTAGGTCCCTTCATTTGTAATAGTTGAGAAGCTAGAAGGGAGGAATACAAAATCCTTCAAAGATTAAATCTAAAACAAAGCTTCATATGGAGGTATGATCCCTTGGATTTCATCTGCAACAGAAGACAGAAAAACAGGATGGCTCCCTACATTCATCACCGTATCCCTGAAATAGAAAAGTATGCAAATCAATTGGAATGGGTGGAGAATACTTTAGTGGACAGGGATAGCACTGAAGTTGTTGTTGAAAACACTCTAATTGATCTAGAGAAACAATTTGATTAGGGTTCTTTCCTGCAGGTGACAGAAGAATCACAAGCCCAAGAAGAATCATAGGTACAGCAAGAATCAGAAGCATCAGAAGAGTCAGAAGCATCGAAAGAACTATAATAACCAACGAAATCAGATAGACCAGAGGCCACCATGAGTAACCCCCTAGTCATACAGAATCCTCTAAATGAGGAGAAAATCCTCAAAAGAAACAGGGAAGGGGCCACTACCTCAAGAAGATCAATATCACAGACCTATGTATAGACAAGGCAGGCAAAGAGACAAAGAATAAATCTTGTTTCTGAAAGGGAATATATAGAGGAGACAACTGATGTTACAAGCACTAAAAGAGAAGGGAGCAGACATGCCACTCCCTCTGGAGGCATCCTAGAACCATCCACATCACATACCCAGATACTGGAAAGATCGCAGAGTGTGGAGGTATCCTCTTTTAAGATGCCAGCAAACAAGGACCAAGACATCAAAGAAAGGTACAAAGAGATAAAGGCCAGGAATGAGAGGTTGAAAGCCTAGACCTATGCACAGTACTTGAACATGACCCCTACCAATCAGACAAGGCTTATGTCAGCCTATGATGTAAAAGAGGGGAAGATACAAATGACATTCATGAAGCCCACTACTCAACAACCAAGAACAACAACAGACTTCAAAAAGATAGACTTCGAAGTACTGGAAAAGGACATTCATCCTATTGACAAGATTGAGCTACACAAGTAGACAGGAGAGATGATTTACTCCACCTTGACAGGGAAAGCCATCACTGCCCACCAATTGCAAAACTCCCTAAATAATATATCAGCACAGTTCCAATTGGAGAGGGCCTCTTCATAGTCCAAAGATACTAGAATCAAGTCCTTAGAGGACTTAGTCATTGATTTGGGACACAATCCCAAAGATGTAAAGGACATAGAAAAATTAATAAAGAAGAAGAATGATGATATAGTTGCTATGAAGAAACAACTCAAGATTCCCCAATTGCATCACCCACAAACAGCAGAAGTCCTGGAGGCACAAAAAGGGCATGAAGAGCTCATGGGCTTAATCCTAAAGCTAAATGACCAACTAAAAGAGGCAGAGAAAGAGTTGGACATTTTGATTCAGTCCAAGCAAATTGACCTGGCAACATCTTCCACAACTGACATTCCCATAGTGACAACAGTTGTTCCTTCTACATTGGTTGCATCATTGGCACCAACAGCTCCACCTGCCACATCACTGCCAATCACAACTGAATCTACAGCAGCAGGCACACCAACAGAGAAAACAACAAAGCTAGTAAAAGCCATGGAGGAGATGTCCATCAAGGCAACAGAGCTCAAAATGCTAAAGGAGAAAGTGGCAAACTTAGAAACTGACGGCAAGCTTGCCCAAATTCAGCAGAGAGAAGAAACCCAGAAAACCCTAAGAATGGGTGAGAAAATCAAAGTCCTGGAAAAATATTTAACATTGTAGAAGCCATTGGGATAGACCAAAGAAATGCTCTAGGCCAATATCATTGACTGTCAATGATATTTGGCCATCAATTCAAGTTATATTTCAGAAAATTGAAATGGTGAAAGTAGCCACTGAGGCTATCTAGAAAGTAAGAGAAGAGTTAGGAGACCAACCTAAGGATGGAAATCGACTCATCCACTTCCTAAACAGTAAGAACAAGCATGAGCTCCATGAGCTTGGTGTAGAAGATAGGACCAAAGCCATCCTAGAGGTTAAAAAGGTTCTTTCCAAAAGAAACCTTATGCTCAATTTAGAAGAAAAGTGCGACAACATGCAAGTGGCCATTGACAGGTTCATGGCCAAATTTCAAATTTTGAGGGACAAAGGCCTTCCTAGTCCTATGGTCATCCATGATAAACTCATGACCCAATTGGACTACACTGATAGACTTAGGAAATTGGATAAGGAACAAGCTAGTACTTCAAGTATAAAAGTCTTGCCTACTGGAAAAGTATTATATGATACTTTGGAAAATCTATTTTTCCTAGAACATGAGGTGAAACATTTGTTTGTCACCAAGCCCAATTTTGCTAAATACACAGAGGTAGATGAAATTTACAGAAGAATTTTGAAAGTAAAGTTACCTGAGGATGAATGGTGGGAAAAAATGACATATTTACTTTGAAAAGTTTTATAGTAGAAAGTTACCACAGTAAATCTGAAGGCACCCAGGTGAGACAGGTAAAAGATAGATCAACAGGGTCAAAGAGTATCAATGAAAGACCAAAGTGAAGAAGATTCCAGTGTAAAAATATCAGGCAGCTTAAAGGGCTCCAACTCAACTTCCATAGCCAGCACTACCAAAATAAAAGGGACAACATGATGCAGTTTTGCATATGTCTCTATATTCATGCTTGAAGATATTTTATTTCCTAAATTAAATCTCAAATTGTTATGACATATTTTGTAAATATTTTTTGTATAAATACTTCACATTTCGAAGTATTTAGGGTGGATTCCAAGACATTTCTATAGACTTTTTCTCTCAATTCTATGTTCTATTGTATCAATGATTGGATTGGCTTGCTAGATCAAGGAATAAAGATTAGATATTTTACAGGATTCTTGTGTAAAGCAAAAACAAATAAGTATTCTCTCATGTTTATTGTTGTCTTTTCTCATTTCTTTCATGATCAGGTATGTTTTTCTAAAAATTTGAATGTATAACTAGGAATGATATTTCAGAAATTGCCTAAATGAACTCTGTCTTTACTGTTTACATTTTGAATGTTTTCTACTAAACTATCTTAGCTAGGGAATTCTTAATTGCTCCTTAGCTTCTGTAGTTTCCCCTTTGGTCTATAGTAAAGGATTCTTAGTTGCCCTTTTCTCATGATCACTCTCTTTTCTTCATTCTAATCCCGGTCCAAGGATTCTTATGTGACCTTTTACTCTGCTTATAATCAATTCACCCATTAGACCTGAAGATTTGCCTTTTGCTTTGCTAGCCTGCCCTCTGAACATTCCCTTTAATGATCTAATCCAATTATGCTATCCTTTTATTAACTCCATAGCCCAATGGTTTGAAGACCTAGCTCTATCCATCTATTCCTAGAATTCCACCACTCAATCTAAAATCGAAACCCCATGAACACTAAGAACTAGCCTAAAATCTCATCAATACAAAGCTAAATTATAAAGAGAGAGCCCTCTCTAGACTTAGGTTGGCTAGAACCCGAGTCTGAATATTGGTTTGTGGTTACCTCGGATGATTCCTTCTTTTAATAACTTCTAGGGACAACTTTTGAGTGATAACACTATGGCACCTCGGAAAAAGGGTAGGGGTAGTCAACCTATGGTCATTCCATCCTCTTCCAATTCATCCATCAAGGGTGAAATTGGAAACATGCTGGAGGATTTCAAGAGCGAGATGTTGCAAACCCTTGCCCTATAGATGGACATTATGCACATTAAGAGAAAAAAAGAGGAAGCAGAGAGAGCCTTAGTCATTTTCTACCCTGGGTGCACCAGGAGGCACCCTAGGAATGAATGTCCATTGAATTCAATTCAAATATGTTCAGTCTGTGAAGAAAACCAATCCTTAGACAAGTTCCCTTCTCTACATAGACTAAAGGTTGTATATCAAGGAGTTGAAGGGGTAATGGAGCAGCTCTGCTACATAAACCAAAGGAGACCTCATGGGCCTAGGCCATACGAGCAGGGCATGCAAGGGTCATTTCATGCATATTACAACCCCAACCAGACCACATCCATTCCCTCTTGTGGACCCCCTGCTCATCCTTCTTGGTCTACACCTCCTCCTTGGTCCTTTTCACCTCAGTATCATTCCCAGCCAACCAGCCAGTCATTTCAACCATATGCTCCACCAAAACCTTGGTGGAATTCATCACCCGAGGGGTGGAGGCCCCCATACAACAATGCTTCAACTTTATTGCCTTCACCACCTGCTCAACCACATATTTTACACTCTGCTCAACCTAAACAACCCCAAATTCCTTCCTAGCCAAATTCGAACCCGAACAATAGACAGCCACAGCCGATATATAGTGGAGAGACATCCTATCCAGCTTATGATGTGGAAATTTAGGAAATCAACCTAAGATTTGGGAGACTGCTCTCGGAAAACCAACCTTTACTTCCACCTAGGGAGGTCAAGGAAGAAAGATATTAAATTACGCCTAAAATAAATCCACCACCCTTTCCTGAGAGATTAACCCAACCACTCCAACCTACCCCAGAAGAGATTGAAGTTCTGGGAGAATTGAAAAATATATGTGTCAAAATTCCACTTCTCCAAGCTATAAAAGATGTGCCTATTTACAAGGATTTGATCAAGGAGAAGTGCTTCAAGCATCCAGGGAGGCGAAGAAGAGATGCCCCTACCATTAATGTCATTGGGCAGCTGTCTGACTTAATGCTGGGGCTAGTAATCTGTACAAAGTATTTTGACCCTGGAAGCCCTATAGTAGATGTGCACATCAATGGCAACATTGTCCCACACACTTTGATTGATCTTGGTGCTGCCACTAATGTGATGACCAAGGACACCATGCTCAATCTCAACCTCCAGGGTTCGTTGAGAAAGACCACAACAATCCTACAACTTGCAGACCACTCCACAGTGACCCTTGAGGCGATTGTGGAGGATGTGATGGTCTCCATTGACTCTTGGGAATACCCTGCAAATTTCCTAGTTCTCCAGCCTAAGGCCAAGCTTACTGGTTACCCTCTCATCCTTGGGAGGCCCTAGCTAGCCAATGTCGATGCCTACATTAGCTGCAGGGCTAGAAATATGACTATCAAGAATGGGCATATGTCCAAGAATTTATTCCTATATCCTCCTGCCCAGCCATCTCTAGAACATGAATTACCTTTATGGCTGGAAGAGGAGGAATAAGATGAATTTTATTCTGCCCAACTCTATACCTTAGAAAAAACATGGGAGGGGGGACAACCAGATGAAGATGATTTGATTGAACACATACTCCAAATTCCAACTCCCAGAACATTATCCTTAGAAGAAGTAGTAAAGGAAACCAAAAACAACCATCAGATTGATCTATGCTTAGCCAATTCCAACCCTATACATGTCAAAACCATAGAATTCAGCCTTGAGAAAACTTTGAAATCAACCCATCTCTTTCTGTTCACCAAGAAGAAAAGTTGTGCAACATGCTAAAGGAACACATGGATTCCTTTGCTTGGAGTTACAAAGAAATGAAGGGAGTGCACCCCTTAATGTGTACTCATGAAATCTATATCAAAGAAGGTTGCAAACTAGTCCGGTAACCCCAAAGGAGGAGGAATCCAGCTCTCAAAGATATAGTCAAAGAAGAACGGAAAAAGCTATTAGACGCATGATTCATTTACCCTATCTCTGATAGTGAGTGGGTATCTCCTTTGGTGTTGGTTCCAAAGGAAAATGGTAAGTGGAGGATTTGTTTTGATTACAGAGAGTTAAAAAAAGCCACAAAGAAGGACCATTTCCCTCTACCTTTCATTGACCAAGTGCTAGATGGTCTAGCAGGGAAAACGTTTTACTCTTTCCTAGATGGATTCAATGGATACAATCAAATCTAGATTAGCCCGGAAGACCAGGATAAAACCACCTTCACTTGTCCTTGGGGTAATTTCGCCTATAGGGCCCTTCCTTTTGGCCTATGCAATGCTCCTGCCACTTTCCAGAGAGTAGTCATAAGTATCTTTGTTGAGTTAGTCCATGATGTAGTAGAGATTTATATGGATGATTTTACACCTTATGGATGCGATTTCCAAGAGGCTCTATCCAACATAGGTAAGGTGTTGAACAAATGCATTGAAATGAACCATCTCTTAGTCCCGAAAAATGTGAGTTCTTGATGACTGCAGGGATTGTGCTAGGTCATTCAATATCCCAGTAAGGACTGGAGGTGGACTTGTTATCACCCCATGAAACTCTCCTAGGTTGTATCTAGGAGATGCTCGGGAACATTACAAACTCAACATGATGTTGGAAATGGATGAATGGAAGGAATGATGCTTATTCAAGCTAGATAACCACTTCTACTATTCTTAACTCTAGACATGGGTGAACACCACCAAACTACAAGGCTTTAGACCACCAATTACTCACAGTTTGAGGATTAGGTGAACATGGAGAATACTGACCACACCAGCAGATGCACAAGACCATGTGATGGTCAGCTGCAACCAGTAAAGAGGTCTGCAAATCTATTTCTTAATACACAGACAGGATGACAGCTCTCTGGTTTTAAGTAAATAAAAACCTGAATAACACATTCAATGATAAATACTAGACTTCAACATAGAGGTGGGATGACAACCCCTCAAATGCTAAATATCAAAAGCACATGAAAAATGCATTACAGGCATAGCCTATAATAGAGAAGAAGTGGAAAGTGAGCAATTAACAGCAAAAGAAGCTTGTATTAGCTGAAAGTGAAGACCAAACATTGCAAGTATCACGGTAGTTACAGTCTCTAGAAGTTGAACCTTACATCAAAACAACAACCATCAACCTTGATTACATTTAGTTTTCAACCTTTTATAGGCCTTTTACAATGATACTAAGCCTTCTGAGGCTTCAGAGGTCTTGATCTATCCCCCTGTCTCGTTAACTATTTGATTCCCTCAATCGGCAAGCCTGGCTCGACGGTTTTCCTCCTCTGACAAAGGAATAACCACATTCAGATATTTTGGGTAGTTGTTGCGCTGTCTGGGAGCTCTCTCATGCCAGAGATGCCCCATAATCGATTCTATTTGTTTTGGGAAAGCTGCACTGTCTGCTCCATGACCATTCTATTTGTTTGGATGTGTTATGCATTCTGTGTTGCGTTGTGCTACTCCATGACTGCTTTGTCGGTTTGGGATGCGCTGCGTGTGTTATGTTGTCGCATTTTCCCTTCCAGCCTTCTGTATCTTTCTTGAAATGGCTATTCGGGTTTCTGTTTTCCCTTTAAAATGTTTAAGAATGAGCATTTTCTGTTTTACATAGAAAACACTATAATATTGTAAATCATGCCCTTTTCTGCCTCTTTCGGACTTCAAAATTCCTCAAGTATGGTTTAATTTTCTATCGGGTCTGCCCCTAGGTCGCTGTCGCATGTCACACTTGTCCTGTTCCTTTTGTTCCCTTTATTCCTTGAAATACTTGAAAAAACACGGGAAATACATAAAAAGGCCTCCCTCCGAACTTCAAATATTATCAAATAATCTTTTAGAATACCGTCGGGTCCACATCATTGCACCGCTTTTGGAGCTTAGGCGGTAATCGTATGCGGGCTCGCGATACGAGTCACCGGGCGACGCGTGGTGGATGTGATGGGAGGAAAACCGCCGTTCTCACGAGTCCATGCGTGGGCAGCTTACGAGAGCAAGAGGAGCGAATGTCGTTGGATCGAATGGATGGACGGTGGAGATCTGACGGTAGGAGGTATCGGGAGATGTGAGAGCGAAGCATATCGCATCGGACCTCCACCAATTAACACACAAAATTCATTGAAAATGGGCTTTGGCAGAAGTGAAAGATTATACATTTTTCTTCTGAAACCCATCGAGTCCAGGCCTTATCACACGCGCACATACATGTAAAGGTCGTGCCCTTTGGTTTTCCCGATAGCGATACTGCGATGCGACCTGGGCCGTCGATCTACGCGTGCGCGATCGACGGTCCACATTGCATCGCTAATCACAATCGCAATGCCCCTCCTGTCCACGTCGATTGCCATTGCCTGCCTGCTGATTATGATCCGTTGATTAGATCTGGACCGTTGATCGGCCAGATCGAACGGCTGTCATGCATTTGGACTATTAAGCCTACGATTTGGGTTTTTGACTGTTTAAATGCGTTTTTTGCCTCCCGATAGTGTATTTCCGCCCTTCCAAAGGCTCTTGGCATGCAATGGTTTTGAATTTGAATGGTCCTTAAGAGGATATTGAAGACTTCAAGAGCATATATGGATCCATTGGCATGATTTCAAGCAAATTTGGAGACTTTGGGGCATATTTGGATCCATTTTTTGGGCCATTTTCCAACAAGCTTAATAGGACCCAAACAAAATAGTTATCAATCAAAGAGTCCCACCTCCGCAAAAGAAGAGAGATGTCAAAACTTTCCTAGGGTTAGCTAGATACTATCGAAGGTTTATAAAATACTTCATCAAGTTAGCTTCCCCTTTATTTGGGTTGTTGCCCAAAGACTCTAAGTTTGTATGGTCAAAAAGTTGTTAAGAGGCCCTGGACACCCTGAAGGACAAGTTAACCACTGCACCGATTCTCCGAGGCCCAAATTGGGCCCTTCCTTTTCACATACATGTTGATGCCTCACACAAAGCCATAGGAGCAGCTCTAGGCCAAATAGATGAAAATTTCCTTATGCCATTTACTTTATCAGTAAGAATCTATCAAAGGCCAAACTGAACTACACAGTGACCGAAAAGGAGCTCCTAGTTGTTGTGCATTCATTGAACAAATTTAGGCATTACATTACAAGTTATCAAACATTTGTACATACTAACCATGCTGCAATCAAATATTTAATGGATAAACCTGATGTGAATGCCCGGATTATTAGATGGTTACTTTTATTACAGTAGTTTGATTTAACCATTGTTCATAATCCTAGAAAAGGAAAATGTTGTTGCAGATTGTTTGTCCAGATTGAATTTGCCTCTAGGTCAGGAAGGAATGGTTGATGATCAGTTTCTAGATGAATATTTATTCACCATTTTAGTTTTCTCTCCATGGTTTGCTGAAATAGCAAACTATTTGGTATCTACATAGTTCCCACCAAATCTGTCCTCCCAAGAGAAAAGCGAGATTGTGAGGAAGATCACGCCATTCACTTGGATTGGGGGAAACCTCTTCAAACTAGGCTCAGGTTATATTCTGAGAAGATGTGTCAGGGAGAAGGAAGTCTTTGACATCCTTCTAACTTGTCATGATGGGCCTTGTGGAGGTCATTTTGTAGCAAAGAGGACAACATTCAAGGTGTTACAAGATGGTTATTATTAGGCCACTCTTCATTAGTATGTGAAAAGATATACTAGTCAGTGTGATCAGTGTCAAAGGATGGGAAAGCCTAATCCAAAGGATGAAATGTCTCTACAACCTCAAGTGCCATTTGACAAGTGGGGCATGGATTTCATTGGACCTATTGACCCTCCTTCCAAGCAAAAGCAGTACATCATCGTGTGCACTTCCTATATGACTAAGTGGGTTGAAACAAAGGCAATCAAGGCAGCAACAAAGGATAAGGTGGATGAGTTATTAAGGGAAAATGTCTTTTACAAGTTTGGATACCCTAGAGAAATGGCCATTGATCAAGACAGCCATTTTACATCCAACATGATTGAAGACTTGTTAAGCCAGCACAAGATCAAGCATAGGACCTCCACTCCCTATCACCCACAAGCTAATGGGCAAGTGGAGGTGACCAATAGAGCACTGGAGGACATCCTAACCAAAGTGGTTAGCAGCAGTAGAAAAGATTGGGCAAATATACTAGTTGAGGCCAACTGGGCCTGTAATACCACCTGGAAGACCACCATTGGATTCACACCCTATGAGTTGGTATATGGGGAAAAGGCCCTGTTGTCCATTTAATTTGAGTACAATACATTGAGGATGGCATCTCAACAAGATCTAGATCTCAACAGTGCACAAAAAGAGAGATTTCTCTAGTTGAATGGGTTAGATGAGTTCATAATGCAGGCCCTCCTACACATAGAGGTAACTCAAATTCAAAGGAAGGTCTGGCATGACAAGAACATCAAAGAAAAGAAATTTCAAGAAGGTGATTGGGCTTTGTTATATTATTCCAGATATAAATACTTCAAGGGCAAGTTAATGACTAGATGGTTAGGCCCTTATGTCATATAGAAATGTCATGATAATGGTTTAGTGCAGATCAGAACCATAGATGCAGAGGCCACTTGTTTACTTGTTAATGGGCACAGATTGAAGGTTTACAAAAGGCCATCATCAAAGCAAGAGTTCATTAATGGTATCAATAAAATAGTGATGGTGGTGGAGCAAGTCTCATCTCCTACCTCATCAAGTCCCTGAGACAAAAGAAAAAAAAAAAGGAAAAATAAGTAGACTCAAGTGAAAACCTCCATGAGGCGCCTGAGTCTCACTGTTTGGTTGAAAACCTCTTGAGGTGGCCCAATGGTGTCAAGAAAAAAAGAGAAATAAAAATATCCCTGGGTGAAAACCTCTCTTGAGATGCCCAAGGCAAGCAGCTAGGATGAAAACCTCTTGGAGGCAAACTAGTTTTTTTTCAAAAAAATATGTAAATAAAAATAAAAAGCAAAAATAAAAAATATGAAAATATTGTTTGCAGGTCAGCAGGAGGATGATCAAAGCAATAATGGAGAATCAAAAGGGACCTATTCAGCTCATA
Source organism: Pinus tabuliformis (assembly GCA_031772625.1). Lineage (NCBI taxonomy): Eukaryota > Viridiplantae > Streptophyta > Pinopsida > Pinales > Pinaceae > Pinus > Pinus tabuliformis. The sequence continues at coordinate 850,346,029 of CM062820.1, read as the reverse complement.
TTTTTATTTCTCCATTTATTATCCTTCGTCATTCAACCATTCCTTTCATTTTTTCACTCATTTTCCTTAGTTTGCAAGGGTTTTGTGTTTTCTACAGGATTTCCGATAAACCTACAGGATCCCCTAAAAACCTACAAGATGATCCTATAGGAATTACAGTGGCTTGGGAATCCTAAAGGAAGTAACCCTAGAGCAAGGAAATGACTTTCCCATGTCAAAGAAATAAATTCCTACATCACCATCTCATTACCATACCTCTCTCCACCTTGATCACCCCTGCATTCATCAAAAAATAATTTAGTTTCAAAAAATTTACAGTTGTCAAGAAAAAACACAGAGAAAAAGATGAAGACAGAGAGCAAGGGGACAACACCTAAAGGTTATTTTTTACCATTCACAAACCCCTAGACCTCCTCTCTACCCATGCTAATCATCCTCAGGTCCCAGTAGTAGAATATGATTAAAATTTTGAGGGAGAAGCAGCTACATGACATCCTATAGGAAATCCTATAACAACCTATCCCACAAAACATAAATCATAGGTTGCAGCAAGTTTCAAGCATGGAGATCCAAAGGTAGAAGAATCTCCTCCAGAGCCTAGTAGCAACAGAAACATCATCATCATCAACACTAGGTACCTGCACATCAAAGAAAATCATCAAAGGAAAAAAAAAAAAAAAGAGGAGAAATCACATGCAGCCAACACACAGCAAAGACCTCATTTCTTTAACAACTGCAACAAGGTATTGTTACCACAGGTAAGTATCTTGCTTCCACTCTCTCATTTGCATAATGTGATCAAAAGATGTAAAAATTGTGAACGAGTTGGTTTATAAGCGAAAGGTGGCTAGTTAACTTTGCCACCTTTGTTCAGTCAACCAAGAAACAACAATTAGTCCTCACATACGTGGTAGCAGTCAAGTCAAATAAAATGAGGATGAGGTCGAAATAAGTTAAGACTACAGATGTCCGAAGTGGGAGCTGATTACGAGGTGAGGAGAATGATGATGTGGTAGTAGGACCAACGGTCCAAAAATAGATATTTATACCTTAGCTGCCAACACACCACCTCACTCAAATAAATCTTAAGAGGAAATAAATGTTGATCCCCATGCATAGATACATTCACATTCTCAAGGCTCACACTAGCAAAGTCTCTCTCGGCCATCCAACAGTCTACAAGAGAGGTAAATTTCATTTTTTCCCTGTGCAGGACCACCTACCAGATCCTACAGGGATTCCTATAGGATCCCATAGGAATCCTATAGGCTACAGTCAAGAAGTCTACAGGATTGGCAGTGAGAAATTTCAGAGGGAGAAAAATAGGGTTTGGCTACATCAAGCATTGTAAGGAGGCAGGCTCTACATTTCCTACTATTTTTCAAAGTGAAAGGAACAAAAATTCCTCTAGTTTGTTGAAATTGGTTAAAGTAAAAGGGAATTGTATCTACAGAAATTTCAGTTCAATTTCCTCCATTAAAATCTTGTATCAGACATATATATTTCTCCATCCTTCAGAAAAAATTATAAGGGGGTTTAATAGAAGGGATCCCATCACCACTATGAGGATTCACAAACACCCTCCTGTGCTATAAATATCCACAAGGCATAATTGGATGGGGTTCTTTGAGAAATTAAGGGGGTATGATGATGAAGTAGCCAGAGATTTCTCTCTCTCCCTCATTCCACTAACTAGGACCCATGCCACTATTGTGGTGAGAGGCCTCTCCATAGAGCTCACCCCTGAACTCATAAGCATAATTACCACACTCCCCTTAGGAGTGCCTTGGAGAAAGGAAGACAAGGGAAATAGCCAAACTGCAAAGAAGAAATTCTTTTTAGAGGGAGAGGAGGCCATGGAAGACAAAAATGGAGTAAGAAGAGCAAGCCTACCATACCCCTGGAATGAAATAAGCTACCACCTTATAAAATATATATCATGTGAAGGTAGGTATAGTGTGGTATATGGATACCACTTTAGGCTTCTTGAAGAATTGAGGTTTGGAGTAGATACACCTCCTCACCACAAACTCAGCATACCCTACTTCCTTCTTCAATCACTGATAGATATGAGAATGAAGGTGAAGGAAGGAAACTACCAACAGTTGACCCATCATGGGTTAATTAGACTCATCATAGAATATTCCCTCCACAACCTTAGAATTCCTATCACATGGCCAATTTTCAGAAACATGCAGACAAAGGAGGATATAAAATCCCTTGAATATGACATGAGCCCTACTGTCAGCGAAAGGGATGAAGAAGAGACTGAACAGATGAAGAAGAAGCAGAGAGGGAAGAAGAGGAAGAGAAAGAGAAGGAAAGTGGTGAAGAAACAGAAGAAGATGCCAAGGAGGAAACTGATGAACAAGGTGAGGAACTAGAGGGAGAAGAAGAGGAGAAAGACAAAGATAAAAAGGGCAATGGAAAAGAGGAGGCAGAAGACAAGGAGGAGTCACACAAGGTGTCTCTAGAACCCACTGAGAAAGACGCAATAGCTGCCCTCACTACCCTTAGCACCCCTATAAAAAAAAAGGCAAAAGATAGAGACAAACTCCTTTGTACTTTATAACAAGAAAAAGTACAAGAATAAGGCAAGCAAAACCTCAAACTCCCAACAAGGTTCCCATTTTTATTGAAGACTCACCTAAACAGTAGGATAAGATGGCTCCTCTTATACAAAATCAAGGAGAAGGATCCTCAGGACAAACCTCCCCTAAGTCTCCTATCACTTATGTGAGAAGGCATGTGACTAGATCAACCTCATCCAAGGGAAAAGACATCCTACAAGATACACAACATGACCTACAGGAAGTAGAGGCAATCCTACAGCAAACTCAGCTAACCCTATAGGAAACTCAAAAATTGCATAAGGAAGGGAGTATGTGGCAAGAACCAAAGAAGGAGGACCCATAGCTAAGGAAACCTAGTCCTCAACCTAACCTTGACTCCTACTACAGATTTATTGAAGGGGGCAGGGTCATTTCACAAAAAATTTCCTTCCCATTATTCTTTGAGCTTGAGAAAGAAAGAGAAAGAACACATAGATGGATGTAGATTGTCAAGTCCAAGGGAGTGGAAGACATAGGTCACATGGAGGAAAAGCTCAAAGAGATGGGCAGAGAACTAAGCAACCTCAGGGACAAAGAGGCCATTACGAAAACTCAGCTGGAGGTAGAAAATGCATGGTTGAAAGGACAATTGTAAGAAAAACAGAATCAATTGGCAACCATGGCCAATCTATCTTTAGAGGCAATCTAGTGCAAGATGTGAGCTAAGTCCTATGCATTATACCTTAAGGAATAGTGGCTGCAGATTCAAATCAAGACCCTAGCACAAAGAGGCACTATGCCATTCCAAGATTATAGACAATTCATTGATCTTTGTGATCAAAGCACATTGGAGGATAGGGCTAAGATGTTTGAGTTCTACTTGCATAACATGGCGTTGACAGATCTGAATGTATGGGACCCTAATGCAAAACTAGGGGATTTATAGTTTATGGATTTGGAATCATGGATGAACCATGAGGAAGAAAGGGTTGTATAAATGAAGAAGATATTGGCAAGGGAACAAACAAAGACTCTCATGATAAGAGCTGAGAAGTCAAACCCAATGGCTGTCATCAGAACACATAATTTAATTGCAAATGATCCTCAAATTGCACCCAAGTATCTTGTTTCCCAATAGCAAGCAATTACACATTTTGAGGATATTTTCAAGTTGTTAGGGGATGAAAGCATGCAAGCTTGCCAAAAGAGATGGAATAATTTTCTATATAGTCTAAAAATCAGAGACTACCATTCTCCTCAAAGAATGAGAGAAGCACTGAACAGGACACCCATGTACAAGCAAACCATCCAAAGGCTCAAAGTCAATTGGATTGGCTTGAGACTCAGTCCACCACTCCTCTTGGGGATGTTAGAAGGAAGTTAGGTAGAAGAAGAAAGAAAGTAGTGGGAGGAGATAGAAAGGAAGGCAGGATTCTATCCACAAGAAGAGGAAACCACAACAAAAGCATGGGTTGTCACGGAGGCCACTAGGGCTATGAAAGATATGGATATTGATTGAGTTTCTCAAAGGATGAGCAACACTTTCAGTACAGGGGTGACGATGAGCCTCATCATAGGGTAACTATATGGACCTTAATTCATCTCCTAGCTTAGTCAAATCAACTCTTCTCGCAATTTATTACATGTTTTTATTATATTTTGTTTAATGAGATGACTCAAAGTGAGATATTATGCTTGGTGGACTAATGTGCATTGAATGCAGGTTTTTGAGAGAAAAACAAGGAATTTTTGCAAGGTTAAAGGCTGAAACTCAAATGGGACAAGGAAGAGATATTGTAGGAGGTAAATCCTCTTCATTTACTCCCCCCTCATTTGAATATTCCTCCATCAATCACACTATCTTGGAGTCCAATTCATGAAGATCAAAAGGCAGCCGAGCAAGTGACAATCAAAGAGTTAGTTTATCTCGAGTTAGGGATCTAAGACTCCCTAGATTTAAGGAAGTTTTAGGGGACTTCAGTTGTATAAATAAAGAGGCCTAAAGACTCATTAGGATTCAAATTTTTGCTTTAAAAAAAAACTTGTTATTTTTGAGCTCCAAACTTCTGGAAGACATTGCTATGTAATTTTTTGTTTTGATAATGAGAATGAGCTTCTTCTTGATCCAGTACTGAGTTACCTCAGAGGGCTAAAGCTATTGGGTTAGGACCCAACCCTAGCAACAAAGGATCATATTTTTGTATCTGTATGTTGTTGGGCGCGGGATCCCCCAAGGGCAGTTTTGGGGCTACAAGCCCATATTTTGGTCAAAATTTTGTAATCCAAGGGTAAAAACTCTGCTTTTTGTGGTCACAGAGCACGTAGATGTTAAAGAGTCATAGGGTTGTCCATCCTTATTTTTGAAATTTAATGTCGGCTGTAAAATATTGACTCATGGTCTGCGGACCATGGGATTGTATAAATAGAGGTAAGCTCTAAGTAGTTAGAATAAGAAAATCATGAATATAGAAGAATGAAGATATTATGTATGAGAGATAGCTCTGAAGTAGAAGTCTAAGTTTGGGTTGTAGCATAGGTAGAGGCTCTGCAGCTAAGTGCACAGAGGCCTAGAAGTCTACAGCTGAGTGCGTGGACCCCTGCAGTTGAGTGCACAGGGTGGATCGAGTCTGTAATTGTCCGGAATTATCAATAAAGAGAAGTATTCTACAATTTCCACGTCTTTCTTTCCTGTTTATGAATCTTGTTATTTTGGGTATGAATTTCACTTATAATGATTATATGATGAGAAAATATATGTAAATGTGTTGGTTAAGTGAACGCAATTAAGAACATCTGCTTACGCGAAGATAACTAAGATCGGTTAATAAGATAAGTAAAACACTTAGCCTAGTTTGGGAGATATTGTAGTTTGCTACCCTAGTAGCGCAAAATTCCCTGAGTCGCAGGTTAGGGTTGCACAAAAGCAAATTGTACCCTTTCTCAAAGGTACTAAAGGGTGGAAGGGAGGGCTAAGCAACCTACATGAAGGCAGGTGTAGCCGTAATAAACTGACATCACCTCCATCTCAAGGGTACAAAAACTTGGTTCGAGCATCCCCCCATACTGCTTCGGGTGAGACTTCAGTTCACGCTCCACAGGTTGATGCCGAAAGGGCCAATAGTGTAGGGATTTGTTTGGCTAATTAACGCTAAACCTGGATTAGGCCCCCTCAAGGAAACAAATGGTTTTGTTTCCGGTACTGGAATCTGCATAGGGATGTGTGATGTCGTGTCACTTGAGTCCAACTAAGAAAGAAATCGAAGGCTGGTTGGATAGAAGGATCCACGAATTTGCGGAACAAGAGAATAGATGCCCACGACTGTCAAAAGAACAGTGGCTGGACCGATACCTGTATACGGAGATCCACGAAATATTCTTTTTCTCCTTTCCTACTGAGCTATATGAGTGGATTGTGAAGCTAGCAGATAGCCAAGGAAGGTGGAAACTTGACGGCCCTATTGTGTGGATCCCAGAGCTAGTGCGAAGGTTGGAAGCATCAGAGGATAATATCGTCCACGCTGTCGATCATTGGCTCGACCACGTCATAGGAGGATTTGTTACCAAATTCACGATCGACACCTCAGTCATCTATAATGAGGTGGAGTGACACTTTGTCAAAGGACCACGAGGTAAGTACGTAAAATATTTGAATATTTGGATTAAAATGTTTTTTTGTGAAAAAGGGTTATGCAGCTACCTTGATGTTCGGGACTACGCGAAGGGGAAAATTTTACAAAAACGAATGAAATAAGGTTCCAGAGCATAGCCCCTTGATTTCACCTCTGTGAAGGGACGAAGAAGGGATAACGAAGGTCCCTTCATGAAGTGATATTTAGTTGATAAGACAAGGATTCCTGCGAATACCACCTCTACCCACACCACCTCTGACTTCACCGCCATTGCCTCCAACTTCACCCGTACCACCTCCACCATGATTTAGTATGGCGAATACAGTGAAGTTGCCTTTGTTCAAAGGATTGAGAAATGAGGACCCAGACCAATTCTGGTTCATTGTGAGGGCTGTATGGGAAGCTCAAGGTGTTACAGATGACCATATAAAGAAGGTGAAACTGGTTAGTGCTCTGCAAGATTGCGCACTAACCTGGTATATTAAGTACTCTAATGATAACCCAAATTCTAGAGTAGCAGACATCGAAGCAACACTAAATAGGGAATTTAGCAAGCCTAAATTTGAGGTGCAGTCGATTGTGGGATTCAAAGAGATAGTGATGCAACTAGGTGAAACACCTTGGGAACTAGATCAAAGGCTGAAATGTACATTTCATGAAACCAACATGAATTTGACAGATGGACAACATCACGAGTGGTTTGTGGCTTCGCTACTACCACACTTAAGGAGTGCGTTATCGCAACAAAAGATAACAACTCAGGTAGAGGCCTTGGAGATTGCCATGAGACTACATGAAACTCTGATGCAAGATCCTAATCTAGGAGTCCAGTAGATCCATGTGCAGCTGAAAAATATGTGCATTGAGATGCAAAGTCTGAAGCAGGACAGGACGATTCGGCCATAGGTACGTGAAGAGGTATGGGGCTTGAAATGCAAGAGTGAAGGTCATGACAAAGACCATTGCCCGGTCTTTGAAAATTACCTTGCATGAGGAGGAATGATGCTTTTAAGGTTGGAAGCCCAAGCAGGACCTAGTGTGGCACCTGCTTTATGGTGCGCTATCTGTCAGGTAGCTGGAAAACGTGCCATGGATAATAGCCACTTGTTATAGAAGTATGTACAAGCACTGCAACAGTTGTTCTGCAACTTTTGTAGGTTGGTAGGACATGATGAGTGTACTTGCAAGAGCTATGAATTGATGATGGACAGAACTCCCGCCTACAAGGTTTAGGACAAAACGTGGCTCCTTGACTAGAATGCAGGGATGGCGTAGACAGGATTTCAGGGGTGTGGACGAGGCTAAGGCAAAGGAGGACTTGGTAGAGGTCGAGGAAAGTTGATTTGCTACAATTGTGGAGGACCAAGACACTATGCTCTCGATTCCACTAATCCAACACGTTCGTCATGCAAGTATTGCACATTGTGGGATCATGAAATAGAAGACTGTCCTACACTAATAGCTAGGATACGTGACAAAGGGGCGCTACCGCCTCTCCCAACTCAGAACCTATAAATGATGAGGTCTGAGCCACGCAAGGAATATCCGAACATAAATATAGTGCTATAGAGTGGAATCACGATGGGAGATGACAAGGGGAAACATCTAGACGACAGTACATGGGTTCGCAAGGCCCCGACGAAAGAGGCTGAGTTTGATTTGGAGCACGCTTGTGAAACCTTCATGGAAGCTAAGAAGAGCTTCGCTGAGGCCTCCACCTCAGGAAGCAAGGATAAGCCTGAGCCGAAGATGGACCCCTCTATGCTCACAACTTTCCTAGAAACATGTATGAAGTTACTGTGCGACGGTAAGGCTATGAAAGGGTTACAAGAATTCATCAATAGATGTGCTGGGACTGTGCCAAGTGAGCCGTGCATAGTGCGAAATATTGGCAAGCATAAGACATGGACGGGACGAGAGATGCGATTGACCACACAAATAGGAGAGTATGAAATGGATCAGGTCATTTTGGACTTGGGTTCAGATGTTAATGTCCTACCAAAGTATATTGGGAACGAATGGGGTGACTGCGCTACAATGGTCTCTGATTCAGCTAAGGATGGAAAATCAGCAAAAAATCATACCCATGGGGCGGCTACAGGGAGTGACTGTGGATATTGAGGGAGCAAGTGCGCTGGCAGATTTTGAAGTAATAGAGATAGTATATGATAGCAATCACTACCATGCACTCCTGGGAATTGACTGGGCTACTCATATGAACAGGGTAATCAATTTGAAGAAGCGAAAGATGATCTTTGAGAAGACGTCACTGCACATAATAATACCCCTTGATCCTGCTGATGGATCGAGCTATACGGAACTAGTCTGCGATTATGAGAGTGATGATGATCTGGACTACATCTATAAGATAACAGTGCGAGACCAAGATTGGGTGAATCCCACCGCGGATGGACAAATTACGTGGGATTGCGAGAGTTCCTACACTTCGAACTCCGACAAAAAATAGAATGCTGGCAGAATTGGTTACATGGAGTAACTACACTGAATTGCAACATGATGACCCGGTTGCTGCTCTGTGTGTCGTCAGAGGAAAGAAATCTGCCTAGCTATGATGGTCTAAATGAGGTAGATGTCTTTTTGGATGCATTTGAAAGGGAGATGCCAGAGAAAAAAATGCTTCCAGGACTTGGACTGGGCACTGCACGCTGTGCCTACAAGATGGTGGGGTACGTACAAGGGAAGCTTTGATGATTGGCGCAAGTGTAGGAGGATGATGCGAGCATCACTTGGGAAGCCTAAGATGCGACTGACAGACAAGTACGATGGGAAGAATGCTCCGCGAATGCAGTTGGCCAAAGCAGAGAAGAACCATTCTACCACTGAGCGGGAGGGGCTAGTTATGGTGTATGCGCTCCAAAAGTACCGACACTACTTGCTAGGCGGCCACTTTAGTATGTATACAGAGCACTCCATGTTGAAGTACCTAGTCAATAAGCCTATGTTGGGGGGGCGAATATGCAGATGGCTCTTATTGTTCCAAGAGTATGATTTTGAAGTTGTTGTGAAGCCTAGACGATTGAATGTGGGACCAGACCATCTGTCGTGCATCAAAATAGGGGAGGAACCTACTAACTTGGAAGAAGGATTTCTTGACGTGTATCTATTTGCAGTGTGTGTCGCAGATGGTCATTTCAAGGATATAATACACTTCCTAACAATAGGAATTGCACTAGAAGGATACTTTGTCCAGCAAAAGAAGGAATTAGTGGTGCGCGTGGTAGATTTCTCTGTCATTGTTGGGCATCTATACAAGATGGGGACTGATGAGATATTGTGAAGGTATATACCTGAGTTTGAATGGAGCAGCATCCTTGCGGACACTCATGGGGGCGACGTAGGAGGACATTAAGCAGGGAGAGAAACTGCATAGGAGATTCTACGTGCCGGGTTGTGGTGGCCAAGCCTTCATTAGGATTCAAAAGCATATTGCAAGTCATGTGATGTATGTTAAAGAATAGGCAGGCCATCAGGGAGGGATGAAATTCCTTTGAATCCATAAATGATGTTGCAACCCTTCGAAAAATGGGCAATAGATTTTGTAGGACCCATTCAGCCACAAGGGAAGACAGGAGTGAGGGACATTATCACTACGACGAAGTACTTGACTTGTTGGGCAGAAGCGCAGCTGGTGAAGGATTGCACAGGCATGACTGCTACGAAGTTCCTATTTGAACATGTACTGATGTGATTTGGATGTCCAAGAATATTGATGAGTGATCATGGTACTCACTTCTTGAATGAGATGATCAGTGCACTAACGGAGGAATTTCAGGTGTATCACCAAAAGAGCACACCTTATCACCCACAGGCTAACAGGATAGTGGAGGCATTCAACAAAGTGCTTGAAAATGTGCTGATCAAGGTTTGCAATTCTCAATGAAGTGATTGGGACCTATGCATACCTACAGTATTGTGGGCTTATCAAACAACATGCAAAAAGTTGATGGGATAAACCCCTTTTAAGATTGTCTTTTATGTTGAAACCATAATGCCTATGGAATACATCATGGCTAGTCTGCACATATTAGGGCTCACAAGTATGATGGATCACAGAGCCCTAGAATAGAGGCTCGCGCAATTAGATGAGCTTGAAGAAGAGAGATTTTTGGCTGGATTTCACCAGCAGGTCCGAAAGCAGTGTGAAAAGGTGTGGCATGACCGATATATTAAGTTGCGCACATTCAAGGTAAACAACCTGGTTTTGTTGTATGATAGTAAGTTTGATAAATTCCCTGGAAAGTTCAGGATGCACTAGTTAGGGCCTTATGTTATTAAGGAGATTACCGACGGAGGCGCGGTACATCTAGTCAAGTTAAATGGAGAACCCTTCCCAGGAAAGGTAAATGGCAGTTGCTTGAAGCCATACACGGGCAATCTGGCCATGTGACTAAATGAAAGTAGCACAGCCTTAGCACTCTAGGAAACTGAAAGGAGGCACAGGACTATATACTACACTGCCCAGGTTGGGGAGATGTGTGATTTTAGGACTGTGTGAAGCAGTGAAGTGTCACAAGGTCTGCGATAGCACAAAGGTAGCTGTGCTACGCATGGAAATAGCGCGCAGGTCCATTGGAAAGTGACCGTTAAAGTCATTGTTCATGATTTGATGGTCAGTTTTTTGCCAAATGGAGCGGACAACAGGAATTTAAGGAAAAATTTATGGATTAGATTCTTGAAAATCTGCCGCCAATCTAGCATTAATGCGCTGAATGTGGAGGGAACGGTTAGATTTGAATTCAGAAGCCCCTATAAATTACAAGTGGATATCCAGGGAAAAACACTTGGAATTTTGAAAATTCAGTTGTTGCGCTATCAGGCGTGTATGGACCTTACAAATTTTGAGGCTTTGAGATCAAGTTCAACGTTTGAGAGATTGTTGAAAGAAACACAGGACCTCCTGAATAAAATGATGTTGACACCCAAGGAAGCTGCGTAGGAAATTGCAGTAGTAGAAGCCCCAGAGAGTGCTGAAGTGATATTTGAAGTCCATAAATCACCCAGAACATCGAGAGCAAAGAAGGATATGCAGGCTATGATCTCGATGTGCGTCTCATAAAGAAACCCACAGAGGACCAAGCTCACTTTGCAAGAAAAGGGGAAGGCCATTAATCTGGAGGTGGACGAGGAAGAATCTAAAGAAATCCTAGTGGATGAGGAGTATTTGTAAATGGAAGTTGAAACCTAGGGTGCGGACCCTATTACCAGGTTACCCGAATATGTTCCGTTGTGCAAGGGAAAATCCAAGGTGCTAAACGACATAGACGAGAGAGAGAGATCCCTGAAAACTTCATTTCTCCTAGATGAAATTGTTGTTGAGGGGCCGCACTTAGGGCGGGTTCCTGTCCTAAAGTTCAAAGATTGGGACCTTGTAGATCACGAGAAATTCCTGCATTTAGCGACTGAGCAGCTAATGCGTCAACAGATTGAGACAACTTCTAGAATGATTGAATTGGAGCTGCAGACATGGATCAAGGGTGTAGAAAATTCCAGGTTGCTCAACCTGCTCTGGTTGCCGCATTACCACCGTGCCCCATTAACCATATTCATCATCAGGCAGCTGCTCTTCTTGGTGAATTATGGGTGTTTGTGGCTAGAGGAGCCCATTCCCATCACAAACCACTTGATCCATCAGATCACATGACTACCTTACTCAGGGGAGGATCTAGAAAATATATCAAAAGGAAAAGGTGGTTAGTTATCCCTCGCAGATGGAGAAGAAGAAGTGGGGATATGCCATCTCCAGCATTAAAAACCCTGCAGTTAAGGTAGCTACACAAATATTAGCAGGGAAGACGATGTGAAAGTGTCACGCAGATGAGGTGCCTACACCTGTGATTGCACTAGCAGCCCAATGCACTGAAGAAGTCCAGTTCAACTGGGCTAATTATCTATGCAGCAAGTTCCTTGCGAACTGTCACGAGGCACAAGAGCAGGGCAAGATGTTTCACTACGTGTGGCTCCTCTGTCGATCGTACTAGTGGCATGGGAGTTGCCACAAGATAGCCAGTTCCCTTTGGTCGCGTCGGACCTTCCATACAAAAATAAGTATGCTTCGTTGAGGTCTTCACGCTAAGATCTCCTCACCTACAGAGTGACTTGAGGGCAAGTCACGATGTTTATGTTGGGGGCTTGTTGGGTGCGAGATCCCCCAAGGGAATTTTTGGGGCTAAAAGTCCATATTTTGGTCAAAATTTTGTAATCCAAGTGTAAAGACTCTGTATTTTGTGGTCACGGAGTGCGTAGATGTTAAAGAATCATAGGGTTGTCCACCCTTATTTTGGAAATGTAATGTCCACTGTAAAAGATCTACCCATGGTCCACAGACCATGGGATTGTATAAATAGAGCTAAGCTCTAAGTAGTTAGAATAATAAAATCAAGAAGATAGAAGAATGAAGATATGATGTATATAGCTTTGAAGTGGAAGTCTAAGTTTGGGTTGTAGTGTAGGTAGAGGCTCTGCAGCTGAGTGCGTAGAGGCCTAAAAGTCCACAGCTGAGTGCGTGGACTCCTGTAGCTAAGTGTGTAGGGCGGTTTGAGTCTGTAATTATCCGTAATTATAAATAAAGAGAAGTATTCTACAATTTCTGCATCTTTCTTTCCTGTTTATGCATCTTGTTATGTTGGGTATGAATTTCACCTATAAATCTTATATGATGCGCGAATGTATGTAAATGTGTTGGTTAAGTGAACGCAAGTAATAACATCTACTTACACGAAGCTAACTAAGATTGGTTAATAAGATAAGTAAAACACTTAGCCTAGTTTGGGAGATATCGTAGTCCGTTTCCCTAGTAGCGTGAAAGTCCCTGAGTCGTAGCTTAGGGTTGCGTGAAAGCCAATTGTACCCTTTCATGAAGGCACTAAAGGGTTGAATAGAGGGCTAAGAAACCTGCGTGAAGGCAGGTGTACCTGGACTAAACCAACATCACCTCCATCTCAAGGGTGCAGAAACTTGGTTCCAACATCCCCCCATACTGCTTCGAGTGAGACTACAGTCCGTGCTCCGTGGGCTGATGCTGAAAGGGCTAGTAGTGTAGGGATTTGTTTGGCTAACTAACGCTGAACCTGGGTCAGGCCCCCTCAAGCCAACACATGCTTAGATTGATTTCATAGATTCATGGTTAAATTGTACTTATAAGTATTTCATTACAAGTAGTGTAGATTTAATTAGTTTGTTTATTAGTTTTCTTCCATTTGTGCTTTACTTCAGTAGTAGTTTAGAAGAGATAAAGAACCATCAAAAAGTTGTCAATGGGTGTTTTTTCCTTACTCTACCCTTCAAGGATCTTGATTTGAGGAAAGGACTCCTATGCAGCCCCAAAAAGACAAAATTCTACTTTCTCATAGAATTTAGAGTTTTTTGTATTTAAGCCAGCATTTGTCAATTTGCAAGCATAGGACCTAGTCATCATTTCTTCCATATTCAGCCTTACATTAGATCTCATCAATGATTCCATCTTATTCTACAAGTTTTCCTCATGCATGAAGTAGACAACTAGCTCATTAAACTTTGTTTTCCTAGCTTATTGAAATTCTCCTTGTTTACATTTTTTTGGGAAAATATCAATGTTTGATACAGTGCAGGTGTTTCAGAAGTAAATAGAGATCTCATAGCTAATAACCTCCTTCAATCTTCATCCATCCATGATCATTCCTTGCTCTCACTAAGACCTTCACCAATTTCATCATTTTACAAGGAAACTTCTCCAAGCATGTTGAGCAAATCCAACCATCTCGCAACCTTGGTTTTGGGTTCATCCTAGGCATTTTCTTGCTTCATTCCATCCACCAACCACCTTCCCTAATCCTTCAGCACCCATCATTTTTCTCTCGACTGTATCCTGTAGGAATACAGGGAATCCTATAGGTTTTTATTACATCCTGTAGGTTTTCCTGTAGTAGCCTGTTTTGAGGCTAAATTGAGGGAAAAGCCTCTAGGAAGCCAGACAAGGTCACCTAGGGGTCTCCCAAACCTTCCAACCATCCACCAGCATTCCTAAGCCACCTGCCATATCGCCAAAAGAGAATAGCTTTCCCACTCTTCCATAAAAAAAGATAAAGAGAAAAATAGATTTATTCTAGTCATTTACATGCACAGTAGCAATGTTTGATGTTTTGAACTTACATGCTTATGATAGTAGAATTTCATACATGTTAACTTAGCATGCTTTCTGAAGCATATTCTCTTAGCAGTTAGTTAGAAAATTGTGTGATTTTGGCATTGGATTTCAGTCTTTTTCCTTATTGCAGTAGCCAAGCTTTCTCTCAGAGTAGATTTCTCTTTCCCTCATCAGTAATCAAGCTTCTTCTGAATCCATAGAAGTCTAGCTTGAAAAACCCTAGTGGTCTCTCACCAGCTGAATAGTGACAAAAGGGTAGAACCATCACTTTTACTTCTGTATACAGCACTGCTACCTCCAAGTTTGTATGAACCTCGAGTTGTAAAGTAAAGTTGGTAGCCTCAAGAGTTGCAACATTCTTGTTGTAATAGTGGTGCTCATCACCCCCAAGATAATGTTTTCTTTGACCCTAGTTTATTTGAAATTTTTATTTTGATCATGGGGGAAATGTTAGCCATATTTGCTTCTTCAAAAGCATCTAGTGCAGGATTGTGATTTTTGAACCAATCGACTTCACCATGAATGAAGTCTTTCCACTCCACAACATATTGGTCATGGGTCTATTGTGGGAGGAAGTGCATACGATGGTGCATTTCATCCCAAGGGTAATCAGTGGTGGTCATAGATTCCTTGATGTCTTCATCAGAATGGAAGATTGGCGGAATGGAGGAAGAGGGACCACATGAAGACAAAGAGCTATCTGAAGCATCTTCATGAGAGACAAGGTTCACATATGCATCATCAAGGTTGTGGGACATATGACGAATAAATGGAATATCTACCAATGTTTAGACCGGTTGTTTGTCAAAGAAGGTTCAACAGAATCACAATAAGAGACATCAAGGGTGTTACAAGGCATCGATCTCATGGATGATGATAGGTAGAGAATAGGAGTGTATTCTCTGTCATCTCGACATCAGGGGAGGGATCACAATGGATGTTTGACAGACCTCCTGTTATGGTGTAAAAATGGGACCAAAATCTATAGGTAATGGAGAGGTGGACTCATTATGAGAGATCTCTAATTTGGGAAGCGCATGAAGTGTATCACGAAAATCTTCGAGATAGGGACAATGATGGGAATAGTGGCCATAGTTATCATACAAAGCGCATGGGTGGTTGGTGCGTAACAATATGTTCTTCTTATCAGACTCAGGTAAGGTGATATGGACCTCAAAAATGTTAGAATCAGGGAAGGTATCAGTGACCACATCCTTAACATAAGGGAGTTTAGGGTAGTTATTGGTGGCATGACCAAAAACATCACACAAAACATAAGGTGGAAGAGGCTTTGGTGGTTTAGGAGGAGCTGGAGTTGTTGTGGGGGCCTTATATTTATTTTCCTTTTTTCCTGGGATTTACCCCCTCACTAGATTTGTTCGTAACAGGAGTAGGCTCTTGTTGAGGTTGTTGTGGAACTGAAGCAAAGGAAGGGGTAGGAACAACAAGTTGGACTGGGGTCAAAGAAGTGTAAGGTTTGAATTGATTGGGTGGAATGTTTGCGAGGGGATCAATGTACCAGACTAGGATCCCCAAGGTAATGTTGGGTAAACTCAACGTATCCATGAAAGGTGTAGAATACACTCCAAGAGGTGGAAATAAGAATGATATCTGACCAGAAGAATAATGGCCTAGAGGAACGGCTCTGAGATGGTTAAGTCCTCGAGGAATGGTTACGGGTGGAAATGGATTAGGAGAGACACCAACTGAAGGAAAGGGTCCATGAGGAGTAATACTGATAGGCTGGGTTGGGTTAGGCACAACAGGTTGTGGAGGTGCAATCTATTGGGAAGGCATATGAAGCCGTTTGTGGGTAGCCCATGATGCTTGGAGCATGCAAACACTAGATGAGATAGGCTTAGAATAGGTACGTGGTTGACCATAGTAAGCACCAAGAAAAGTGGAATCTTTGTAGATTCCTAGAGAGATAGACGAGATGGCCTTATTTTCAACCATGGAAGAAATGTTGGACTGAGGTGAAGTTTTGGATTTGGGGTCATAGTACGTCAATTGATAGATAGTAATGATCTTTCCATTGTGGGGAAAGCACATCTTATGGTGAACCGCAGATGCAACAACTGACATGGAATAAGTATAACTACGACCCAAAAGGATGTTATAGTCTAAGGGAGCATCAATGACTTCAATGTCAATACAAATAGTCTAGTCTGCAACTGTGACTGAGCAATTGCAATATAAGCCAAGGGGCTATGAAGGATGACCATCCCAGGCCCGCAGAGTGATGGTGGAAGGGGATAGGTTAGGGGAACCAAGTTGTTTCCAAATATCGGTCACCATCACATAGGTGCATGTGCCTTCAGCAATGATACACCGCTGGGCAGTGGCGTTTCTAATGGAGACTAGTATTTGGAATGTAAGGGATGAAGGTAAGGGAGGATTTTCTAACTTTTCAAAATGAAATAAAATCATCTAATCATATTGAGGATCCATGGAACCTATCAACTCAATTTACTAGGTAAATTAAAACATTTATTTTATTCATCAATCTGGGTTGGTAATCTTAGAAGCAAATCACAATTTATGGAATTTTGGATAAAATTGATATAGAAAGTAGTTGTGAAAATGGAAGTTCATACTACAAATATAATTTATTCTACAAAAGAAAGCAAAACATTTAGATCTATTCTATAAAAGCATAAAAATGATCGGTCAAAGAGATTAGTCTAATTTAGAATACGGAGAAGAGGCTCTTTTCTAAGAGTCTTGGTTGTCCTTCCAAATTCAAGCTAATTATTGAAAGGAAAGAAATCTTCACTTAAAACATGGCCATGAAATGAATTAATACTGAAAACATCTGCAAATATTTACAACAAATAAATATAATGAACATGAAGAATTAAACTAGCATATGCACAATTATGAACATTATTCTACAACAAAGTGTACTTAGCTTGGTATGGAGGCCCTCCATCCTTGTTGGTACATTGTTAAGACACTCTGCTACAACAACTCATTCACTCCAGCAAGCATAAAGAAATCATGAAACAAAGTTATGTCTTCAATTATCTCAAAATAATAGTCTTCAAATTTTCTCCATTGGTTATAAATATGAATGCCTCTTCTTAAATAGGAAAAATGATAACAATATAAGTGAAAAGGTCTAAAACAAATATCATTAATTCTATCCCACTTCATTAGGTCAAAACTATCCATTTGTTACAAAAAATCAGGATGAATCCCCAAAAATCCTAAAACTACCCCTTTTTTAGGGGATCTGATCGATGACTGGTCAAGTTTTACCAATGTTGACCAGCTACTTCGCAATTGTTTTAATGTGCTCCAATAAATGTTCATTCATCCTTGGTTCCTATAGTTTCCATATATGTGCTTGGCTTGAGCGCAGGTGTCCTGCAACCATGACTTCAATGGAGCTATTACAAGCTTTTCTAGTTCTGTCTAAATTTTAATTAAATGCTCAATTTTCATTAAAAAAAATACTAAAATAATTAAAATCCTTAGTTAAGTTACCTTGTTATGCATGCATGGATGAAAATGGGGTGAGTATGGCAGCAAGATAGTGGGAAAAAGTAATCAATATCAAAATAATCATAATAAAAATAAGTGACAATCAGAGGCCAACACTCCCCCTTGTTAAGCATCAAGCATGTCCTCATGCTTGGTTGCCTCTTCTAGATCTTTTCTCTTTCTGGGAGTTGATATTGAGGCCTCCACCTGTGCTGCCTGTAAACGTGCCTCTATCCCTATTACTGCCTTTTGCCTATTATAGATGCCAGTCTTCACATTTTGGGATTCATATTTGTATTTCCAATGTTTTTGTTCCTTCAACCATCTATAATCTTGTTTTGAAATGAGAATATTTTTTGTTTCAAGCTTCTTTGCCTTCCTTTTTATTTTTTTATTCTCTTTCACTAGGTGGTTTTTTTGTGCCATTTACATTTTGTTTTCTTTCTTTAGATGTCTTTCCATGATCTCTGATTCCTGAAGTTTTCCCTTTAATTTCTGTATTTGTTTTTTTTCATTTTCTTTGATTGGTTTAGAGGTCTCTCCATATGTTTCTTTTGCCACTTCCTTAAGTTTCCTGCTCAGTTTTTCATAAGGAGAGCATGAGGAGGAACGGTCCCTTTCAGTTTCCTCACACAACCTCTCCCATTTTTCTTCTTCTACTTCCTTCAATATTTCATTTTCTTGTCTCTCTAACTTTTCAAGGTGGTCATGGTGTTCTTGTTGTGCTTCATCAATATGCAGCTCCTTGAAACTCCCTTGTTCATCTTCATCCTGAATTTCAATATGAATAGTTTCCTCGGGCATCCTATTTTCTTCTGATACCCCCTTCTTGGGTTTCCTAAGGAAAGAGACAAAAGGTTTATCCTTCTCACTATTTTCTAATTGGAGCTTTTGCCTTGACCTTGTCCTTGATTATGAGGATGTGTTCATTATCTCCTTTGAGAAACTTGTTTGGGTATTTTCTTGTTCTTCTTCTTCTTGATTTTCTATGAAGTTATTTCTCTTAATGAAGTCTGCCCATGTCTCCTATGTTTTTTTTTCCAGTTGATGTTCAACCATCATTCTTATCAGCCCTTGATGATAATATCTTGTTTCCTTTCTATCTTTCTTTTGATTAACTCCCTCAATCATTTTCAAGAGGCTCATTGTAAAGAAGTAGGGTAGATTAATTTTGTTTTCCCCTTGGATATGCTAGAGAATTTTAACATGGTACATGTGCACCATACTATATCTTCCATCACAAGTAAGATACTTTTGAATGACCAAGATGAGTTCCTTCCAGGGATCTTGAAACCAATCTCTTATAACTCCAATTTTCCAACTAATTGTCCCTTTTCTAGACTTCTGCAAAAAGTAGTTCCACTCCTTACCCTTGAAGTGTTGTCCCCTATGATATTTTTCCCTTGTCTGTGGTAGTCTTGTGACCTGGGCTATGTATTCTTCATTTACTGGAATAGTCAATCCTCCTATGACTGTTTTTCCTTCATAAAAATTGGCCACAAATGATTCTGTGAGTTTAGTGTTATGCCCTCTAAATTTACCCAAGAACTCAAGCAAATCGGCCTTATGGAGTTTCGTGATACTCTTTGGTGCCCAATTTTCTATTTGAAATACTATAGGTTCAGATCTTATTTCCATTGAAGAAGCACTGTGTTATGTTTAGAAAACGCTTTCAATTTTTGATTTTTCAAAAATGAAATTTCATGCAAAATTTCAAAGAAAACATGTAACACTTTTTTTTCTTTGTTGAATTATTAGGAGAAAAAAATAAAATGATTCCCTGTACATATTTCGTGTGATATCGTGGCTGAGTTGGTGTTGAGGTCAAAATGATGCCCTGTATCCTTCTATGTTTTTTTAAGGCTCCTATATGTTTGACATCAGAGGCACAAAATATAGTGAATCTGACACAGGGTTTTTCAAAGCTAATGTTCTCACAACATTTCCTTAACTCTCGACTGTTTCTAAGAGTCTTACTGACTATTAATTACCCATTTTTTACCAAAATAAAAACAAAATATGAATAATTTCCTATATTTCCTCCATGCAATTTCCAAATCCGTGTTATAGAGGTTTCTTTCCATGAATCCTGCTCTCTGTCAATTACCCATTTATTTTCCAGACTAGAAACAAAGTCGATTTCTTACCTATATTTCCTCCACATGGTTGCCAAAGTTGAGTTTTTGTTGACACGTTTATAAGCATTAGAACTCAAGATTCATATGTGGAACTTCCTGTGATGATTCATTCACAAGATTTTTGTGGGATTTCTTACCTTTGCATACAACTAGTGTAACCTCTATCTTCCCAAAATCTCATACTACACTACTAGTTTTAATTACAGTCGTAGTTCCTTCTGGTTTTTTTCTTTTAAATTCTCCCCTCCTTTGTTCTCATTGTGCCATATCCATAGCTGCATTTTGAATTTGATGGAGTGTTGTTCTTGTGTCCGTGTTTCTCCTCCGTTCCTCTTGATGACCGTTGCATGAGAATGATTTCTCCTTTGGTTGCTTAATCATTTCAAATCGGGCTCTTACCTCTGCATTTTGTTTTCATGATCTCTTCCACTTATGCTTTTTATATGGGTATGCATTAATCATTTTGTTTGGATAGAGTACAGGCTTTCATTTCCTTGGCAAGTTCATCTTTTCGTGCTTCAATGTTTTTTGTTGTCTCTCTAATGATTTTATACTTAATACCTTGATTTCATCATTACACTTAGTAGGCTTATGTTATCCTTTTTGCTTGAAGTTTTGAGAAAATAGATTGTTTGTTCATAGAACAAGGTTTTGTATTCATGAAATTAATTCATGATATTGCTTCCTTCAAATTCATTCCCTTATTCTCATTTTCCATATAGTCTAAAGCTTTTGAAATGACCATGTTTAAGGTCATTTAAAAAAGAAAAGAAAAGGAAGAGGTCTACAATCTCATACTTCTTAGTCATAGCTTTGTTTGTTAAGTATAGCATGTTGCAATAAACTTTTCCAATGCTACCTTTCAACTTAGTTTAATATTTGACCCTTTTCTTGTCTCATTTTGCAGGAAACACTTTCCCATACTTACTCTTGTTTCTCACACCTGCCCTTGTCAATATTATTATGATTCCTTTGTTGGAAGTGAAGGGAGGTTTACCCTCTGATTTTGACTTAAATTTTAAAAAACAATGGGGGTGTAAAAGATCTATAGAAGAGTGGATTTTGAGGAAAATGGAGGCATAATGGAAGAATTTTATGAAAGGAAATGGAGGTCTAGAAGGGTATATAGTATAAATAGAAGGGAATATCAAGGTCAACTTAGTCTTTAATTATGAGTATTAATTCAAAATTGAAGCATTTAAAATATAAAAACAATTTAACTCACACAACATTTTCTTGATTGCAACTTATTATTGGAAGAAGGTTTCGTCTTTGTTGTGTTGGAGCTATTTTTTAGATGGAGTAATCCTTTGAAGTAGATTTCCCTTTGAGATAGAGTATTCCTCTGTTGCGTAGTGATATTTCTGAAATAATGGAGTTTTTAGTGCTTCTGAGATGAGTATTTTGCACAAATAACATCTTTTTGAGATAGAATAATTCTTTGAAGTCGCTGATAATCAGGTCCCTATGAAGTATTTGATCTTCTAGGTCCCAACTGACATATTTTTCTTTATGCTCAAGTCCCTCTAGAATATTTTCTTAATGTTCCTTTCAAGTCCCTACTGACATATTTTTTATGGATGCGCAGGTCCCTCTGAAGTATTTACTTGATGTTTCTTTCAGGTCCCCACTGACATATTTTTTCTTGATGCTCAGGTCCCTCTGGAGTATTTGCTTGCTATTTCTTTCAGGTCCCTACTGACATATTTTTTCGTGATGCTCAGGTCCCTTATGAAGTGTATATAGGGTTTGAAAGTAACAATACACATGAGTATAAATACTACTTGTGTTTTACCTTCCCCCCTTGCTAATTTACAGACTTGTCCTCAAGTCTTAGAATAAAATGCTAAAATAAAATTTGATCTGAAAAGGAAAACAAAGAATTCATACTCACCAATAATTTGGTTTTCAAATATGAATTTAGATTTGATCTGTGCCAGATATCTTGTTTTCACAACCAAATATTTATTTTATTTTTTATTTTATTTTATTTTTTAATTTTTATTTTGTAGTTAAGGAAGGCATATGATTATTCTTTTCCAAAACTTGCATGGCTTCCTCTATTGAGAGTTTCTTCAGAAAATCTTCCTTATTGATTGGTTTGTTGTAGACTTTTAATCTATGTCCATTGACTAAGAATGATGTTGTAGATTCATCTATTGTTTTAATTTTCACTGATCCATTATCAAATATTTCTTCTATTTCATATGGGCCTAGCCAATGAGTAGTAAATTTTTCTTTGAAATCTTTATATTTTGAATCATAAAGAAGTGCCCAGTCCCCTATATGAAAAAATTTCTTGATAAATATTTCATGCCATTTCTTTCTTTGTTGTTGCACCAATGATGTATGTTCTATAGCTTGTTTTCTAATCTCATCTAATTCATTGAGTTGCATTATTCTTTGTTGTTGTGCTTTTGACAGGTCCAATCTCAATTCTATTGCAAGTTTATATGTATGGATCTCGAATTGAATTGGCAACCAAAATTATTTTCCATAAACAAGTTGATAGGGGATAAATCCAGTAGCATTCATCCATGTTATCCTATAAGGCCATAGTGCTTCATTCAGTTTCTCTGACCAATCCTTCGTATGCATGTTCATTGTCTTTTTCATGATGTTCTCAAGTACTCTATTTGTTGATTCCACTTGTCCATTCGCCTGAGGGTGATATGGAGTTGATTTCCTATGCTTGATTTTGTATTTCTCTGTAAGGTCCCGAACAAGCTTGGAGGTGAATTGTGCTCCCTAGTCTGTGACAATCTTCCTTGGAACCCCAAATCTTACATATATCTTCAAAAAGAAAAGATACTACTACAATTTCTGTTGTCTTGGTCATTGCTTTGGCCTCCGCCCATTTTGTTACGTAGTCAGTACATACTAAGATTTACTTCTTACCATTAGATGGTGGGTTGATATGAACCACAAAGTCAAGAGCCCATTGTTCAAATGGCTCTATAAGTACTTGTGGTTTCAATGGCATTCATCAGAAACTACATGTCTGCCTATCCTTTGGCAGCTATCACACTTTTTAACATAAGTATTTGAGTCTTTGAATATTAATGGCCAATAATAGCCCATATTTAAGACCTTGTATGTTCTTCTTTTCCCTGAAAAATGACTGCCACATGGTTCATCATGACATGCTTTTAAAATATCAGAATTTCATCTTCTCTCATGAATTTTCTAATTAAAATATCAAGTCTAGTCTAGAAAAGGTCTCCATTAACCCAACTATATCTAGCACTATCTCTAATTATTTTGTTTTTATGTTTATTTGTAAAATGAGAAGGTATTTTTATGGATGATAGATAATTAGCTATATCTGCAAACCATGGGGTTTTGACAGTTATAGAAAATAAGTTCTCATCCGGAAAATTATCAAAAACAGGAACTCTCTCACTAGGAAGAGGAAGCCTTGACAGGAAATCTACCACTTGATTGTCTTTTCCTAGTTGATCCAATATAGTAACGTTAAACTCTTGCATTAATAACAACCACCTAGTAATTCTGCCATTAGGGATAGGTTTGTTCATTAAGTATTTTATGGTTGAATGATCAGTATAAATGAATAATTCATATCATGTTATGTAATGTCTAAATTTATTGACTGCATGCACAACAGCTAGCATTTATTTTTTAGTTATGGTATAATTCAACTCTGTTGATGATGAAATATATAACATAGTTAAATTGATTTTCTTTTTGTCCGAGAGATGCTCCTATTTTTGTATCATATGCATCAGTGGATACGTGAAATGGTAATGACCAATTTGGTTCTCTGAGAATTGGTGTTATGGACAACTTGTGTTTGAGTTTCTCAAATGCATGTTGACAATTTGTATTCCATTGAAATTCCATGTCTTTTGTAAGAAGTTTAAATAATGGCAAAGCTATTTTACTAAAATTTTCAATGAACCTCAGGTAATAGCCTGCATATCCTAAGAAACTTCTTACTTCTTTTTGAGTTGTTTATGGTAATAGTTTTAGAATGATTTCTATCTTTGTTGGATCCACTTTTATTCCAGATGATGAAATATGGTGTCCCAACACTATCCCCTCAGTTAGCATCATAAAACACTTCTCATTGCTAAGAGATAGATTTGTGTCAATGCATATTTGTAAAACCTTTTTGAAATTGTTTAAACAATCATAAAATGTATTCCCATAAACAGTAAAATCATCCATGTATACTTCTACACATTCATGTATAAGATCGGAAAAGATGGCTAGGACTTCTCTTTGAAAAGTAGCAAGTGCATTACATAGTAAAAAATGTAACATATTGTAAGCATATGTACCCCATAGACAAGTAAATGTAGTTTTATCCTGATCCTAGAATCCTATTTTGATTTGATTATAACCACTAAATCCATCAAGAAAGGAAAAGAAGTTTTTTCTTGATGATTAGTATATTACTTGATCAATGAATGGTAGTGGGAAATGATCCTTAAGTTTTCCCTTATTCAGTTCGCTATAGTCTACACAAATTCTCCATTTTCCATTTTTCTTAGTAACCACAACGAAGGGAGAAACCCATTGATTATCAGAGATGGAGTAGATAAATCATACCTGTAATAGTTTGTGCAATTCCTCTTTTACTATCTCCTTCATCATCAGATTCATTCTTCTTTGTGGTTGTCTTACAGGTTTGATAGTTTCATATGTGTAAATATGATGGATACATGTTTTTGGATGAATTCCCTGCATATCTGTATAATCCCAAGCAAAAGCTTTTGAATATTTCTTTAATAGTACAATTACTTGTTCTTCCTGTGATGATTGTAAATTGATACCAATGTTAAGATTTCTTATGGGTTTTATTTGAATTAGTTTACTTTGAGAATTTTTGATTGTGTTAATGGGAAACATTGCTTCAAATAATGTTTGTAATGAAATAATAGTGCAAGTTTCCTGAAAACATTGATCTAGAAATTGATCTGCAACTTCATATTGAATAGTTCTTAGCTACTCTGAAATGTCAGGCTCTAAAATGAAAAGATCTATTAAGTCATGATTATCCTCTTCTTTAAAATTGAAAGCTTGATTAATACTTAGAATGGGTTGAATTTCTTTTTTTTGTTCATCAAGCCAAGATAATAAAGAAGGAGATTGGGCAAGAGAATAGAGTGTTATGTGCTTCCTTTCATTTCCATGTGATATGATCATACTTCATGATCTACATCCAATAAAGGCATCAACTATGGCTAACCATGGTCTGCCAATAATTAAAGGATGGCCTCCTAAATTTGATTTTGGTTGTAGGACTAGGAAGTCTATAGGAAATTCCCAAGAAGGCAAAGAAACATTGATATCTTCAAGTACTCCTTCTGGCACTACTTTGGATCTGTCAGCTAGTTCCAAAATTGTAGTGGTTGGTTAGATATTTCGCAAGTTCAAATATTTCATGGTTTCTATTGTCATGGCATTGATAGCAGCTCCTAAGTCAATTAGAGTTTTAGAAACTAAAAATTTGTTGGTTGAAATGGTTACCATAGGTATTCCGGGATCAACATATTTTTCAAATGTGGTATTTGTTGACATAAGACTAGCTAATTTCCCAGTGACATGAATCGCAGGTAGATCTTGTTTTCTATTTCTAATTTTCTTTGTTCACAATTCCTTAATTGCCTTTGTATAAACATGAATATCTTTAATAGCACACAATAAAGGATTTTTAACATAGGAGTTTTTCATTTCATCTAAAATGTAAAATTCAGGAAGAGAGATTGAAGATTTTTTCTCTACTAACATTTCTGGAAAAGGAGGTGTTTGAGTTGTTATTATTCTACTCTTCTGAATTTGTTGTTCTGCATTAAGTTTTTTAGGATTTCTCTCCTCCTCAATTTGTTCTTCTATAATCATAGGAGATTCTTTTTGTAAGATTTTTCTAGACCTTAAGTGGATGTTTTGAATAGGAAGAATTGAATATGATGTTCCTTCTTCAGTATTGTAGATTGGCCTCTCCACTTTATTACTTGGATTTGCTACTGGTTGGGTTGGTAATTGAGTTGGTCTGGCTAGTGTTTGGTTAAAAGGAATCTGAAGCTACTGAGGTTGTGCTAGTGCACGCATTGATTGTTCTGTGAATGGATTTTATTGAGGGGTTTGATGGAATTTCTGATATGGAAATGGTTGTTGAGGATATGGTTTTTGATATGACTATTGAGGATAATATTGATACTGTTGTTGATATGGTTGTTGAGGGTAAAATTGTTGGGGAGGTTGGGCTCCATAAGCATAGCCTCGCCAACTTTGTGAAGGTTGATTTTGGTTTTGTTGAGGAGGCCAAACCTGCCATGGCATAAGAGCATTCCATGAAGTTTGGGCGGGATATTGATAATTTTGAGGAATGCGTTGAGTAAATTGTTGAGGAAAATTTTGAGGCATACCTATAAACTGTGGTTTCCAAGGTCTTCGTGGTGCCAAATAATAGAGAGAGTCAATTCCTTGACTTTCATCTATTGAATTTGCTTGTAATTCCTTTAGCTTTGGTCAATTATCAGTTATATGGTTTTCAATACAAATTCCAAAAATTTGAATACCATCTAAAGGACAATCCCTTAGTGGATGTTTCTTCGTACATTTAGGACAGAAAATTGATAGTACTTGATCTTGTTCATCTTGTATCTTTTTAGCCTTAAGTACATCAACTTGTGTTCCTAATGTGCTCAAAATATCAGTTATAAAATTCTCAAACAAATTCCCTAATTTAGCTCTTGTTATGCTTCCTGTTGTTGATTTAGTAACTTTTGAATTTACATCTCTTTTTCCATTTTTTTCTCTCCCCCTGGAATACTTTTGACATAATTTTCAAATCCATTAAATGGAAAATATGAGATGTCTCGTTTTCGCATCACATTGAGAATATCAAGATAATAATCTCGTATTTTGTTCAGAAAAATTGTTCGAATGGTATTAGGATTTAAAGAATGTTGTTTGGATTTTTGTAAGTTGTAAAGAAATCATTCTAAGTATTCTTCCAAACTCTCATCTTCTTGTTGAGACATCCTAAAAATATCTTCCTTTGAATATTTAGGCCTACAATAGGCTTGATACTTCTTAAGAAAAAATTTCCTCGTGTCTTCCCAAGAAGTAATAGTGTGTTCTCCTAATCCCATAAACCATTTTAATGAAGCTGCTTTAAGAGTAGCAGTAAAAAGATGAAGCTTATGTGTATCATCAGTATAACCATAAGTATGACATAAGATATCAAATTCAAACATGAATGAATGAGGATATTCAGAAGACATTCCATAGAAATTTGGTAAAACCGAAGGTGCAATATTCTTCATTTTTACCTCTTTTCCAAGACTTTCTCTAGTATCTAAAATTGGAATCCAAAAGTAGCTTCTTCATCATTATTTGTTTCTGTATCATGTGTTCTCTTATGATCATATTCTCTTTTAGCATCTTCCTCTCTTTTTCTTTCTACTTCTCTTCTCATCTCCTCCTCTCTTTTTCTTTGTCATTCTTTTTATTGCTTTTCATATTGTAACCTTTTTTTTGGAGTTAGTATTGGGATGTTAGATCCTTTCCCTTCTTCTGCCATATCTTTTTCAGCAGTTTCAAATGTTTTAGTAACAAATTGAGATTGTGTATTTTAACCTTGTTTTGTTTGTTTAGATATACTTTGATGTAATTGTTCAAGAATAGGTTGATCAATTGGTTTATTATCTCTCTTTGTTTTCCTATGGAAGATGTTCCTGTTTGTTATTGTTTTCTCTTTACTTCATAAGCTAACAAAGTTTGTCTTTTGACAAGAATTAACCTTTGTCCTGAACGTTGTTTTTCTTCCAACTCTTCCGAAGTTGGTTTTCCAACAATTGGTGTAGTTAATTTGAATGCAGGTAGTCCTGCTTCTACCAATTGTTTAGTAGTTGGGGGCTCTTGTTTTGTGTATCTACCATTTTCATCTCTTTGTCTTGGCATAAATGACCATAATGCAAATCCTAATTTTTTATGTTTTTTTATGTTGTTTTTTTTTTGTTTTCTAAATGATCTTCTGAATTAGTTATATCCAAATATGCTTCTGTTGTGGGGAAAAATGCCTATTTAGGACGATCCTATCCACCTAAGGTGTGACAGCGCCTTAGCAACAAACGAATACAGCTATTATGATTCTTTCATTTATGAAATGTGAAAGAGGGGAGATTGGCAGACTTACCGTTGTCTTCCGGTTGTCCCTCGATCTAGATCCTCTTCTCTTTGTGTGTCCACAGCTACTTGCCTCCTCGCTTGATCAAGAGAACAGCTACTTGAATCCCACGAGATCACAAGAGAACAGCTACCTGTGACAAGAGAACATCTACTTGCAACAAGAGAAGGACACAATACAAAGGCAAATATACGTATTCATAAATGATTTAGGATTAGAAGTAAATCAAATATACTAATGCAATCATACAAAATACACTAGCATATAGGGAAGAATCAAGATAGCTTTATTGAAAGTAACAGGATTCAGGAAGAGATACAACCCATAGGGCTCCAACCCAGCATCTCCTTCCCAGCAGAATGGAATTCCTTCTTCAGCTCCCTTCAAAGCATAAACACACCCAATGTCTCTAGCCACAAACCAACGGCAATTCTTTGCAAATACCAAATTCCAGCCCCCTCAGACCTCATGAGAGAGATCTATATATAGGAGTTTTGGAGAAAGGATGAGTCAGCTTGAGGCTGGCATGAAGCTGACTAGTGTCCTCTCCCACTTCAGTTCTTGAGTCCACTTGGAGGTTCTTGCTTCCACTTGGAGATTTGGAACCTCTTACTCATCACCAGTCGAATTCCCTGATCCAAGTGTCATTTTGGAAGCTTCCTGGGCATTGACACCTTGAGGAATGACTCTGCCACTTGTCCAAACTCGCTCAGTGCAGGTAGCCTTCTTTGCAGTTGACATTCAATGCAGGTGGACAGTGGAGCAGTTGACATTCAGCGCAGATGCTCAGTGGAGCAGTTGAGATGATCCAGAATTGCCTTGTTTTTTAGTGTTTTCAGGTGGAGAACTTTTGTTAAGTGCTGTGGTTTGCTGGCCTTGTTCCTCTAGGGGTAGGAACAACATGTTTAGGGACTTTGGATCCCTTGATTATTGACATTTCATGCTCAGTGATGCAAGGCACAAAAATGTCTATAACAGTTGCCCCCTAAAGTATGAGGCCGTTTATCGGGTGAAATGCTTTATCCAGGAGGGTCCGAAGTTCATCCATCTGCTGGGAGGAGACCTGTAATAAAATACAATACAATACATTATGATTCATACTGCTTTCATGATCTAGCTGAGGCGGGCATTCCCATGCTCAGCTTTATAAATTCATTTTTGTACATAGAACAGACGATCGTCTGATGGTAGACTGATAACTTTGGCGAAATTATCATCCTTTGAATAGGATGATCATCTGCTGCAATGATGTACATGTCAAATGTCTTTATCTTTCCTGAATATATATCGCAGCCCGGATGGATGAAACTAGATCCGGGGTCTTCAAACTCATTCGATCTTCACTCTAAGTACAAGTCGATCCATGTGAGAATTGCGCTGAAGTCGAACATGGAAAGACATCGCTTGATTACCGGTCAATGATGTAAACCGTTAACAAGCGTGAGAGGAATCACCGATAATGATAATGACCCTCAAGGTACTGTAGTACAATTCACGTGGTGTGAATAAAGGACTTGGTATCGAACACCACGCAAAATCTTCTGGTCGAAGGTCATTGATGTATACCTGTCGCCGGAAGTGAGAAACTTGCCATTGAGGCATGCAATCTTCAAAGTACTGAAGGGGGTTGTTCCTAGATAAACTCCTTGGAAAATGAGCTGATGTCAACAAGGAGCGATCCGTCAAAGGAGGGACTTAATGAATCCCACATCAGTGACACGGAACGGAGCTAATGATTTTAATGGAGGTGAAAACAATCTGTGACATATGATTCAGGGTGGCGGTCATGAATGGATGAAGGATAATGTATGGCAGTGGATGGGACTCGGTTGACTCTTTCTGAATGACTTCTCTTGAACATATGGCGACACTGATGCGATGGATTGGTAGCATTACCCCAAATATGGATGGTATGGCGAGACCATGGTGATGTGACCGGTGAATGAAACAACCCAACCCAAATGAAACGGAGGAAAAGTGTCATGTTCAAGAGCGACCTGCTACCATCAAAGTTTTCTTGATTTTTCCCAATTTTTCCCCAGTCATTGCTAACCAGTACCTCTTTATTTTTGTCAAGCTTGAGGAGGATAACATATGCTTGTTCTATAACCTGCCCTTCGGGCAAGCCCATCGCTATGTTTTAACGAGCCTAGCGATAGGGAAACTCGTTCATCTAAAGACAAGTTTGTCGCTATTTAATCATTTTAACGAGTCTAACGACAAGGATAACTCGGTCCTTTTCATTTTTAGAGAGTCTGAAAAGGTACATAAAGTTAACTCCAAAATTCCTTTTTCGTCATCTAATCCCTTAAGTCCGAAAAAGTATAAAACAATACAGAAGGGATGAGTTTTCGATAGTTTTAACGAGCCGAACAAAACAAGCGCTCGATCTTTTTGTGCAATAATCCCTCAGGTCCAAAAATATTAAAATCTAGAGGAGGGATAGCTCTTCCGGTCGTTTAACGAGCTGGAAGGCCAAAACTCGGCAATCTTTTCATATTTTACGAGTCAGTTGAAAAGAGCTTAAACAAGACTCGTCTTTTGAGGAACGAGTGATAAACAGGGATAGCAACTGATTCCAGGTACAGGTTGGAATTTTCCAATCATGGCAGTGTCACAAGGATGGCTAGGTGAAATCACTCTTCGCAGCTGTTCCTCAAAATGGGTAAACAATCATATGGAGGCGAACGATCGGCCAAATGAAAATGGAGGTGGCAGGTGCAAACATGACCAAGGCTTTTTATGGCTGATAAATTTATGATCACAGTGGTTATTTACCGGGATAGGTTCATTTTTTAGTTAAAAATGAGCTTAAACACTGGAGGAAACTCTGCTCACTGCTTATATTTATTTTTTAACGAGCATGAAGACCGCGTTAAAACTGCTCGGATCTTGCGTTTATTTTTTAACGAGCATGAACTTTATGCTAAAACTGCTCGATTACCCAGTCTTAAAATAAGAGTGTCTCATGAAAGATCCCATTTTTTATAGAGCTTGCACCTTACCAAAGATATGCTCCCTCTCATCCTTTCTTTATGCAAGTTTTGAAACGGCTAATCCTACGAGTTTAAAGGGTTAGACCTACAGGTTTAAAGGGAGGACCTAAAAATTTTAAAAAATAAATAGTCGCCCCTTGCTTGCACTCCAAAAGGTTGCATGCCCCCAGGTATAAAACAGAGTTTCAAGGTTACCTTTACTTCAATTCCATCGAAACTTTCGTTTCACCGAGAGAGGCTTACCTCTTTCAGGTTACCCAAAGATTGTCTCGTTAATCTTTCAAACAAAACACTTCCTCGGCAATGTCTACCGAAGCAGACAGAGGTGAGTGACGACCCCCGCCCTCTCACATAACTTTGACAAGAGAATCTTATTCCAGAACAACCCCTCTTCCAACCACGGACGGGGTACGGACTAGTCATATTCTCCCGTGGAAGCCTACCTTATACCCAAAAGTTTCCCTGCCGAAGCAGGCCAGGATGCATGCCCCCTGGGTTCCAGTCATATCCTCCCGGATTACTCGCGCTCATTAGGATGACGGACCGTGGGTTGAGACACTTCTTGCATGAATAGACCATTTAGGGATGGCACATGACTATTTGCGATGTGTGATCCGGGAAACGAAAGTTGGTCCACGAGCTTGACCATTCTTCCTTCATGTGGAAAACACATTACTCTAAAGAGTGAGGAGACTACAGCTCCCATGCAATATATATAGTCTCATCCAAGGAGTAGGTTATAATCCAAGGGTCCTTGAACGACCATCACGTTCATTTGAACGGTCTTCCCTTTCAATGTTATAGGCACATTGGGGAGGATCCCTAAAGGTCGATTGGTTCCTTTATCAAAACCTGATAGATTTCTCATCTCAGGTAAAAGCGCCGGCGAACCAAGCGCTTTCCAAGCAATAGAGGAAAGGATACTCACAGATGCCCCCTCATCAATGATAGTGCCAGCCATTACCATTCTGTATATTTGACAAATAATTCTGAATGGCACACTGGCTGGCAACCAGGGTCTGCCTAGTTGGTTCCAATCAAAGGACACAACCAGGTTGCTTGGTGGTGGGACCGAATATACGGCCGGATAGCGCTCTGATGAACTTCCTTCCTGCGACAAAGGAATGGTGGCATTACCCCCTTGATCATCATAGTCAGTGCTGATGAAGAGAAATTGGACGGTGTCGTCTGTATTCTCCTCTGTGATGGTGTCATTTGAAGGTGGAGCCTCTGAAGGCAAAACCGGGTCAACTGCCGTATCAACCTTTCGACTTTCGTCAGGCATGGATCCAGATGGTTCTTCTTCAATGACAGGTGTTTCGGCTGACCATCTAAGTGGCTCGGCTAGATTCTCAACTAGTGAGGGACTTGGCAGGAGTCTTTGATATCCAGGAGGAAGATTCGCTCGTAAAATCGGGCGATCTTCCAGAACTCTTTTTGCCTCGTCTAAGAAGGGACAACGGTGGATGGCGTGATCGCCTTCACACAGTCTGTAGGGAAATTTAACTTTCCCATTCTGTCCTGGAGCTTCACTCCCACTAGTTGACGGCGAGCAGTCGACATGACTATCAGAGGTCGATGCTCCCGAATTGTGCAAACGGGGGGACCAGTCTCTTAGTATCCGTGGGATACAGCGACAATCTCTATGGAAGTGGTCTCCCCTGCATATGATGCATGGCGATTTAGGCCTTACAAGTGCGGTGTATGGATTTTTGTTAGATGACATTTGTTTGCCCCCAGTCGCCTTAGGCTCCTTCTTC
Organism: Pinus tabuliformis; assembly: GCA_031772625.1. NCBI lineage: Eukaryota > Viridiplantae > Streptophyta > Pinopsida > Pinales > Pinaceae > Pinus > Pinus tabuliformis. The sequence goes on along the minus strand of CM062820.1, from coordinate 850,313,167 downwards.
TCCTTCTTCTCCTTAGGAACCTGATTTTTTTATCGACCAGTTCCATCAAGCGAAGAGGAGGGAGGGGAGGAAGATGAAGTGGAAGGCTGGGAAGCAACTCTTGTCTGATCTAACTGTTGACCCGACTGTTCAGGAGTGGTGGTATTCTGAATGACATTGGTCGAAAAGAGCCAAACTGGTAGGCCAATTGTCAGTCCTGGAAGCGACGATGTGGCCATGTGGGGCGCACCAACATCTCCCCAAGAGGAGAAGGGACTAGGATTTCCACCCAAGGGAACTCCTTGGTTGGTGTGCTCCATCTTTTCAACCTAAAGATCAACGCAGGATTAAAGGGTGATTGTTCCGTTTAAAATAAATTGTTAACGACGCTTTTAGACACAACTTGCTTTTTCAGTTTTAAAGAATCGAGAAAAAGCTAAAGATGACTCTAGTCTCCTTCGATGTTTTAACGAGCCCGAAGTGACAAATGCTCGGATGGACTTTTTCTATTATAGAGTCTGAAAAAGGCCAAAAGGAACTGCTCTGGAGATCTAGGCAGAGGGTGTGCCAAACTTTTCGCAAAACCACAGAATACGTTTTATGGTACGGGTGGTCGATCTTCGTGAATGCTGTGTTCACTGCATTGCGATCAGTAGGGCGGCCGACACGGCTTCCTAAGGATAAAAGATATATGCCTATAGGGGTCTCCCAATATATACGCGACGGTACGTGGGAGCACAAATCCGTATTAGCGCCACCGACTCTCAGGAGGAATCAGCCACCTTCTTCAAGATCGACAGTCACTATGTTTAACGACGCCGGAACACGTCTCTAGCCTAGACCTCTATGTTGTGCATTATGTTACAAAGCGTTGTTAGGTTCATTCAGTTTATTTTAGGTTGATCTTTTTAAATTTTGCCTTTCAAGGTTCACCACGAGATGTATGATACAAATTCCTAAATGCAGTCTAAGATGATAAGCAAGCTTTATAATCTTTCAACTTTGAAAATCCTAGCTACTAAGGGAAAAGAGAGCGACTATCTTTTCTCAAAGAGCAATTAGCACACTCTAATGCACTTTCCCTAAATCCAACATGCAAACTTCTCAAATGCAAAATGCACAATGCAGGTGTTTGTTTTCACTTTCTTAGGATAAATGCCTACAAAGAAAGCTTTTTGCACAACTTTGATTTTGCTTTTACAATGATCAAAATAAACAAGTTCTCTTTCTTCGAAATCAACAAGGGTAGAAGAGATTACAATCACTTTGCGATTTTCGAAATAAAGACTCGTTTTTGATACTTTGAAAAAAACAAACTCAAACCAATAAGCAAAAGTAAAACTATGATCAATCTGAACAAACAGCCAATGAACTCTCTTCTAAGATCAATCTCAATCACATCTGAATCAAAGGCTACAGAAAGACTACTTTACTCATGCAAAGGAAGACTGTAAATGACGCCACAAACACATAAAAACATTCACAATCTTTTTGTACAAAAATGGGGCGGAATTCAGGCAAAGAAAAGGGTTATCAGGCTAGCACCTATACTTGGTTAAAGGCTGCAAAAACAGAGATCAAAACAGGGCAATAAAGGACAAAGAACCCCAGCTGCACAAGGCCACACTGGTTCAGCGCAGGTCCAACACTGTCAGTTTGACATTCAGCGCAGGTAGCCCCTTCGGGACCTGTGTTGAAATGCAGACTGCCTTCACAGTGCCTGCAATGAAGAGAGAAACTCTCGTTTCTCTTGGTTTCCGGGTCACAAAATGCTCAAAAATCAACTGTTTCAGGCCAAATCAGAAACACAAGCAAGGTATAAACAGAGGGATGCTTTGATAGGGTACTAAAGAATATCACAAGGATCAATCAAATCGTTTGTGGATCTAGTTTAGATCATAGACAAGTCCAACATACTGGATCAAAGCAGCAACTTTTACTTTGCATCCGGGAAAGATGCAGTTCAAGGATTGCTGTCAAGTTTATGAAGTAAACAAATGATGGAAACACAAATGAAATGAATAAACAAGTTCTTCCCCAGTGGATTCGCCAATTTGTTGTGGGGAAAAATGCCTATTTAGGACGATCCTATCCACCTAAGGTGTGACAGCGCCTTAGCAACAAACGAATACAGCTATTATGATTCTTTCCTTTATGAAATGTGAAAGAGGGGAGATTGGCAGACTTACCGTTGTCTTCCAGTTGTCCCTCGATCTAGATCTTCTTCTCTTTGTGTGTCCACAACTACTTGCCTCCTCGCTTGATCAAGAGAAAAACTACTTGAATCCCACGAGATCACAAGAGAACAGCTACCTGTGACAAGAGAACATCTACTTGAAACAAGAGAAGGACACAATACAAAGGCAAATATACGTATTCATAAATGATTTAGGATTAGAAGTAAATCAAATATATTAATGCAATCATACAAAATACACCAGCCTATAGGGAAGAATCAAGATAGCTTTATTGAAAGTAACAGGATTCAGGAAGAGATACAACCCATAGGGCTCCAACCCAGCATCTCCTTCCCAGCAGAATGGAATTCCTTCTTCAGCTCCCTTCAAAGCATAAACACACCCAATGTCTCTAGCCACAAACCAACAGCAATTCTTTGCAAATACCAAATTCCAGCCCCCTCAGACCTCATGAGAGAGATCTATATATAGGAGTTTTGGAGAAAGGATGAGTCAGCTTGAGGCTGGCATGAAGCTGACTAGTGTCCTCTCCCACTTCAGTTCTTGAGTCCACTTGGAGATTCTTGCTTCCACTTGGAGATTTGGAACCTCTTACTCATCACCCGTCGAATTTCCTGATCCAAGTGTCATTTTGGAAGCTTCCTGGGCATTGACACCTTGAGGAATGACTCTGCCACTTGTCCAAACTCACTCAGCGCAGGTAGCCTTCTTTGCAGTTGACATTCAATGCAGGTGGACAGTGGAGTAGTTGAAATTCAGCGCAGATGCTCAGTGGAGCAGTTGACATGATCCAGAATTGCCTTGTTTTTGAGTGTTTTCAGGTGGAGAATTTTTGTTAAGTGTTGTGGTTTGCTGGCCTTGTTCCTCTAGGGGTAGGAACAACATGTTTAGGGACTTTGGATCCCTTGATTATTGACATTTCATGCTCAGTGATGCAAGGCACAAAAATGTCTATAACAGCTTCCCCGACAACGACGTCAAAAGTGTGAGTTCAATTTACTTGGTAAATTAAGGCATGTATTTTACTCATCAATCCAAGTTGGTAATCTTATAAGCAAACCATAGTTTATGGAATTTTGGATAAAACTAATATAGAAAGTAGTTGTGAAAATGGAAATGCATATGACAAATATAATTTATTCTACAAAAGAGAGTAAAAACATTTAGATATATTCTATAAAAGCATAAAAATGATCGGTCAATGAGATTAGTCTATTTTAGAAGATGGAGAAGAGGCTATTTTCTAAGAGTCATGGTTGTCCTTCCATAATCTTTCTATAATAACATTGCCAAACATCTAAGAAAGCACGAGAGATTGTAAACTATGAAAGCACATGAATTTAATCTAGAAAAGAATTTCAGAAAGTGAATCGTGTTTTAGTTCAATCCTAGCTCATGGAGAAGAGGCCCTTTTCTAAGAGTCTTGGTTGTCCTTCCACATTCAAGCTAATTATTGAAAGGTACACTGGAAACTTTGGTTGGGACTCAGTCGCTGACTTAATGGTTGGCTTATCATACTGACGGTATCGAGTCTAAAGGTTGACTTACTTGATATCTACCTCATCATAATTCATCATAAGAATTTGATAGTCGTGTTGGCCAGAAGGTGGAGTTGGTTGAGCTTCCTGAATTGGTGTAGGTTGGGTAGATATATATCATTGATGAGGCAAAGGATTGGTAAGAATTATCAGTTGAGATGAAGCAGGAGGGGGAGGAGGGATGGTGTGCTGCGATCCTCGAGAAGTTGCCTGAGTTTCCCATACTTTTCGTATTTGAGGTAAAAGAGGATACTCATGGGTATAATGACCATATACATTGCAACAAGCACAATATTTGTCTGTACAAAGAGCCTTGTTTTGATTGGGCTAACCACCCTGTTGCTAGGTTGTGGGATTAGGTGTAGGACCTTAAGGGGCATTGGGTGGAGGACCTTAGTTGCCTTGATTACCTTAATAGTATTGGTTTTGATTACCCTTTCCCTTATTCCTTTTCTTGGGGTTGGGGGATTGGGTCCACTCGGTAGAGCATACAATTATCCTTGTGGGGGAGGTGGTTGTTGTGGCAGAGGCGAAGCAAGAATGGGGGGCTAGCGCACTGGTGCCAGAGAAGCTAGAGCACTAGGTTGTGCATACTAATAATAAGGAGATGAGGCAACATTAGTATCAATAGGTAATGCAACAGTTGGCCCTCACATCTATTGATGCAGATGGGGATATGCATTTAGCGTGATGGGACCTGGATAACGATGGTCATGAGGAGGATTGGGGGAGGGATAATTGTAAGTGGAACTGGTCCCTCCCTGAGGTGGAAAATAACTCATATAAGGTGGAGCATATGGTTGAGGGTGTGATATGGTTCCAACTATGACATTCGCAGCATGGGATGCCTCTAGTGCATTAATAGCATCAAGCCGAGGCAGATCAGGGATGACAGTGTAAACATAACTTGATTGCGTGTAGATCAGGTCAAGTTTTAAAGCTATTTGGAGTGACTCATCCTTAGACTAGGTGAAGTGTGACGTGAAATATTTAGCAATGGGAGCCAACAACAATCTAAGGAACCAATCCATATAGTCTCGGTCTTCGAAATCAGTAGCTGTATAGATACTACATCTTCTCCACCATTCTTGAACGTGGTCAAAAAGGCGAGTGGCAGAATTTTGACGAAAAGAAGTCATAATTTCAGTACCGGTATCATAACGAAGAGGTAACTGGAAATATGAAAGAAAGTTCTTGGCAATAGTTGTTAAAGTGTAATGGGTTGCTCTGGGTTGGTTGACATACCACTTAGCAGCAACTGCAATTAGTGAGCACTAGTATTGCAGCAAGAATGTTGCAACTCCTGGGCTACCAACTTTACTTTTATCAACCCGGTAGTTCGTAACAAACTTGGAAGCATCGATGCCATATGCACAAGTACTAGTTCTCACTGCAGGTTGTCACTTGGTCAGCCGACGCAAGATCACTAGGAGCTCAAGCCAACTTCTATAGATCTCAGAAGAAGCTCTATGTGTGATGAAAGAAAGAAATATTACTCTATAGAAGCTATTCTAATTGCAGAAAGGAAAAAGACTGTAATGTAAAGCAAGACCTAGTAAACCCTAATTAACAAGCTAATCCTACTTTTGCCAAAAACACTATGAAAACCATGAAACAAATGCCATTACCTACTCAAGAAAGTAAAAAACATCTAACCAAGCTATTTCTAGAAGTAAATAAGAAAAAAACATATTTTTGGGTTTTTATGTGTTTTCATGTGAATTTGACATGCATCTAATTTATTGTGTGTGAGTGTGGCACCGAACAGATGGCGTTGGAGGGTGGTTTTGGAGCTTAGGAGGATTGAAGATGGTGTGGATGGGTCCTAGGAGGTATTAGGTGGCCTTCTAAAGGATTTTCCCACACTCGGACTTCAAAAAGGGATCCTACAGGAAAAACTATAGGAGGACACAAGGAAACTATAGGAGGAAAACAGGGAAACTACAAGAGGAGGCCAAGAGCAATTTCCGCTATTTTAAGGGTGTGAGAGTGGGTGGAAAAGGTGGATGAAGGTTGGAATGAGGTGGTAGGATGCCTAAGGTCTACCATGAATCACTAGGAGAGAGAAATATTATTGGGGTTGCTCAAGGAGAGAGGAAGAAGTCCTATGAAAAATGCAGGAAACTAGGGCAACATTGAGGTGAGGCTTGGGAGACCTGTAGGGCACGGATCAGATGGATGGTGTGATTGCTAGTAAGCTAGCCTACTGCTGGAAGAGATCTGCTGCATAGAAACTGACAGTCAACCAAGAAAATCAAGCAACCAATGAAATGAGTGCATTTAGGAAAAACAGAGTTTTGCATTAAAATGGTCTAAACTATGATCTATGAAAGGAAATGCTGAGAAATGTTGCAAGAAAGGAAAGCATGAAAGAGGACTATTGCAAATCAGGAAGTGAACATGATAAAGGAGATCTGAAGCAAAGCAAAATTGGACTATTAACCTACTAAAGAGCTGCAAACACTAGAAGTCCTATGAATGAGGAAAATCTATGTTTTTGGGGTAGTAAGAGAGTCTTTGACTCAAATCATGGTCCTAGAGGGAGGAAGAGAGGCCAAGGCATGATTTCTAGCCTTTTGAATCTTTTTTGATCACTACTTAACCTGCTATAGAAAGCACAAATGGAAGCAAACTACTAAATCATCAAAAGCAACCTATTCTTAACCATAAAAGAAATACATCTAACAACAAATTGATCTACAAACTGAAATAAAGAATACAAATACAAGTAAAGAGAAGCTTGGCTACTTGGATTGGGCCCTAACCCAAGAGCTTCAACCCTCTGAGGTAACTCAGTGCTAGCTCAAAAAGGATTCCATCTTCATTATCAAAAAAATAGCAAGATTACATGAAACTGTCACAAAATAATAAGCTCGAAATTTGAGCAGAGTTTACATAAGAAAAAATCCGACCCTAGTGAGGTCGTAGGCCTCTCTACCTATACATCTGAAGCTACGAGCAACTTCCTTAAAATGAGGGAGGCTTGGCTCCCAAAACTTGAGATAACTCTTAATCATCTTCTACTTGATCAGCTGCCTTCTAGTGCATGATTCGGCTGCTTGTACTTCGAGCTGAATGAAAGGGAATTTGAAGTGAGGAGTAATAAATGAGGGGGATTCCCTCCTATAAGTCCTCTCCTCTGTCTACTTTGAGTTATTGCTGCCATTTGACCACTAGATCCTTGAGTCTGTCCTCGAAATCCATCAATAATCTACATTAAATACATGTTAGACCACATGGAATCATAACTAACTCAACTCACTCTATAAGCATAAATATGATCAGAAAATCATACAATAAGCTAAGAGAATGGTTGATTGGACTAGGTTAGGAGGTAAAATGAGTCCATATAATTACCCATTTATGAGGCTCATCATCACCCCCCTACTGAAGGTGTTGCTCATCCTCTGAGAAACTTAGTCAATCTCCTCATCCTTTATGGCCCTAGCGGCCTCCTTAGCATCCCAGGCTTCTGATGTGGTCTACTCATGTTGGTCATAAAACCCTATTATTCTATCTATGCCCTTCCACTGCTCCTCCTCTTCTTCTTCTCTTCTTCCTTCTAGCGTGCCTAATAGGAGTGGGGGACTCAGTTTGAGGCCAATCCAATTGACCTTAAGCCTTTGCATGGAGCGCTTGTACATTGACACTCTTTTCGATGCCTCCTTTAGCCTCATGGGGGAATGATATTCCCTAATCTGCAGACTGTGAGGTAAGGTGTTCCATCTTCTTATGCATGCATGCACACAGTCATCCCCAAGTAGCCTTTTCATATCTTCAAAGTGTGCAATGGCTTGTGCCTAATTGGTTAGATATTTAGGGGCAATCTAAGGGTCATTGGTAAGTAGGATGTGTGTGCTGATGAGTGCCATAGGATCTGATGGCTCAAATCTTATCATTAATGGCTCATTCTGCTCTTTTATCATCAATCTTTTCATTTCTATTGCCCTCAATTCTTCATGGTTCATCCATGAGGCCATGACCATTAATTGCAGGTCCCCTAGCTTGGCATTGGGGTCCCACACATTCATGTCTGTGAGGGCCATGTTGTGTAGGTAGAACTTTACCATCTTTGCTTTATCCTCTGAGGTGCTTTGGTCACACAGGTCCATGAACTGCCTATAGTCTTGGAAAGGAATTGTGCCTCTTTGTGCCAAAGTCTTTATTTGGAATTGAAGCCATTGGTCCTTCAGATAGAGGCCATAAGATTTGGCTGGTGTTCTGCATTGTAATTCCTCCATGGATAAGCTGGCCATGTATGCGAGCTAAGTCTCTTTCTCTTGCAGCTGCCTCCTTAGGATTTCATTCTCATTTTCAAGGTGGCTTCTTGTGATGGCTTCTCTATCTCTGAGAGCACTCAATTATCTGCCCATTTCCCTGAGTTTTTTTTTCAATATGGCCAACATCCTCAACTCCTTTGGATTTGGCTATCTGCATCCACCTATGTGTTCTCACTCTTTCTTTATCCAATTCGAAAAACAATGGAATTGAAAATTTCTGTGGGATTATCCTGCCTCCCTCAAGTAGATTGTAATAGGAGGCAAGACTAGGCTGGGGGTCAGGTTCTTGTAGCTCCTATGCTTCCTCTTTCATCTCTGGCTATCCTCCCACCTTTTTATCAAGATTTTGGGTCTCCTGTAGTTAGGACAGTGTCTCCTATAGAACTGTCTGAGCCTCCTGTAGGTCTGGTTTTGGGTCCTATAGTACCGCCTTTCCCTTCCATGTCGAAGATATTGGAGTCCCCCTTTCATATGTTATAGGTGCCTTGGAAGGAGATTCTTTCACCTTGGTAGATGGTGAATCTTCAATGGTAATGGAAACTTTTGAAGAGGGCTGAGATTTGCCTATTTTAATTCTTGTGCTCTTCCTTGCCCTAAAATACATGGAGGTCTGTCTTTTCCTCTTCTACTTTGGCTTGATTGGTGTATTGAGGGTAGTGAGGGTAGCTATTGCTTCTATTTCTAGAGTCTCAAGGAACTCTTCTCCTTGCTCTGCCTTCTCTGCCTCCTTTTCTCCTTCTTCCGTCTATTTTTCTATCTCTTCAACTTTCCCTCCTCTATTTCTTTTCCTTCCTCCTTCCTTTTTTGTTATGCTATGTCACCACTGGCTTCATCTTCTCCTCCTTGCTGCTCTTCCTCCTCACTGCTAGTAGGACTGACATAATAAGTTAATGCCTTTATGTCATCCTCAGTTGTCATATTTAGGAAAACTTCCCATGCTATAGGGAGTGTAAAGGTATGGAGGGCTTCATCTACTAGGATTTTTATTAAGCCATGGTGAGCTAACTACCTTGAATTTCTTGCTTGTACCTTGGTGCTGGAGTCAATGAGGTAATGAAGGAGAAAGTAAGGGATACTGAGCTTTTGAGGTGCTAGGGTATCCATTCCATACCTCAAGTCATGGAGGATTCTGAAATGATATCCATAGACAATGTTGTGCCTCCCCTCACAAGAGATATATTTGATTATTTGGTAGCTAGCCTCATCCCAGGGATATGGTATACTATCCCTTCTAATTCCATTTTTATCTTCAATAGGGGTTTCATTATTTTGGAAAAATTTCTTCTTGGCAGCGTGGCCAATTAGTTTCTCATCTTTACTCCAAGACAGCCCAAGAGGAAGGGTAGTGACCCTAGTGATGAATTCAAGGGTTATTTTGATGGAGAGGCCTCTAATGGTTACAGTGGCATCTGTTCTTGTGTGAGGGACCATAGAGAGAGAAAATTCTTGGGCAATCACCTCATCAAACCCTCAGAATTTCTCAAATAAATTCATCCAGTTTACCCTTGTGAATATGTCCACTACTTGAGGATGTGCATGGAGCTCAGTGGAGTTAGTGGGCTCCTTTCTCATAAACCCTCCTATCATACTATTTGTACTCTTTTGGAAAACCAAATATGGAGGTGGAGACAAAGAATTTTGAGAAAAATAAAAACAGAGGAGACTGTGTTTTTTTTAAATAAACAGATTAAATTTTTATGTATTTCTGCCCTCCTAAAGACTTATTTCATCCTCAAATATATACCAATTCTTTCATATATTTATATTCAATAGGGGCATGCATGAAATCTACTCCAGACTAAAATTTGTGTTAAAAATCGGGTTTTCCCCTTTCAAAACTACTCACTGCCCCTCCTGTAGAAGCCTGTTGTCCCTCCCATAGATTTCCTATAGGTGCTCCTATAGATTTCCTGTAGGTGCTCTTGTAGACAACTCTGAGAGCAAGAATATGGAGGAAATCGATGGAGGATGGTGGTTATGAGGCTGTGGGCATACAAGATGATATTTTTGGTTGAGTTGCGAGGAGAGAATGAAGAAAAGGTGGTGAGAATGCGTGGGGAGGAGTGCCCATTACCCTTTATGGATATTTTCGGTTATGAGTGATGAGCTGGAAAGGTGTACATTGGCCATATTTGGACCATTTTTCCCTACCTGCTTTGTCATCACGACCCCTCCTCGTAATCATCCCTCATTATTGCATCGGAGTTCACACTTCCTCCCACTACCTGTCCTTGGCATCTTGTGCTTGAGTTAATTGTGCGCACGTGAGGGAAACATCTCGGATGAGTGGAGTCAACTAAATGAAGGTGGCCAAGTTAACTGGCCACATTTCCCTCATTCAATCTGAACCATCTCATTGCCTTTGTATGATTTCTAATTACACAAATGCAAATAGAGGAGTGACATAGTTACTTACTTGTGATCCAAGTGTATTTGCTGTGAGGTGATGTGGATTTCTCTGCTGCATGCCTTCATTTCCCTTTATGCATGTTTTCTCTACTTGTTGATGTGTGGTTATGTGCTTGTGCAGGTTCTTCTTTGCTAGAGTTGAGCTGCATGTGCCTTTCTAACCTTTATGTGTGCACTCTCTTGCTGTTGGTGCTGGACTTCTATGGGATCAGCTGTTACAGGAATTCCTATAGGAGCTCCTGTGGCTACTTCTCCCCCAGAAACATCAGCTTTTCCCTATGCTTGGAGCTCAAGAGTAATGCCAAGGTGCCATAAATGATGGAGGGATGGTAGGTAAGCTTCAGGTAAGGTTATTGGTGCCTTTTCCTCTTTTTATTTTTGTTTTTTTCCACAACCTAGAAACTGTTTTTCTGTGTTTTTTTCTTGGACAGGAAAATAATGATGCTTGGGGTGTGGTGCAGGCTTGGAAATGATGGCAAGGAGGTTTGAATATGGTAGGAGGGATTATAGGTACCTCATGAAGCTTTTTTGTCCCTCAAACTGCTTCTGTCGACACTTTTGGCTCTCTGTAATTCCTACAGGAGCCTCCTGTAGAAAACACAGTTTTGGAAGAAAAAGGTACAGTGGGGGGAAGAGATGCCAAAAATGATGGGGGAAGGTGTGGAGAAGATGAGATAGATGATGTTGTGAATGTCAGGGTCCCCTTGGCACCTTCTTTTTCTCCCTGTAGTCCTCCTAGAAACCTGCAATGCAACAAAAATTCATTTTTTTCCTTCTCCCTTTTTTTTTTGAAAACAACTAGGGCGCCTCAGAGAGGTTTTCACCTTAATTTCCTACCTTGGGTGCCTCCAAGGGAGGTTTTCACCTAGGGATCTTATTCTCTTTCCTCTTTTTTTTTGACATCACTGGGCCACCTCAGAAGAGGTTTTCAACCCAATGATGGGACTCAAGCGCCTCATGGAGGTTTTCACTTGAGTCCTTATTTTTTATTTTTTCTTTTCTTCAGTGAGTGGGTGAAGTGGAATCTAAGACATGCTCCACCACCATCACTATTTTATTCAGATCTTCAATAAAATCTTGCTTGGAGAGGGGTTTCTTGTAGACTTTCAACCGATGTCCATTGACAAGCATGGGGATGGCTTCATCATCAATGGTTCTGATCAGAATTGAACCATTGTCATTATATTTCTCCATAGTGTAGGGTCCCAACCATCATGTCCTCAGCTTGCCTTTAAAATCTTTGTATCTTGAATCATAGAGTAGTGCCCAATCTCCCTCTTGAAATTTCTTCTCCTTCATATTTTTGTCATGCCATATCTTTTTCTGAAGTTGAACTACCTCTGTATGGAGGAAGGCTTGCAATTTGTATTCATCCAATCCATTGAGCTAAAGTAATCTTTCCTTTTGTACATGGCTAAGGTCTAGGTAAAAGTCTATTGATAGCAAAGCCTTCTACCCATAGACTAGTTCATAGGATGTCAATCCAGTGGTGGTCTTCCAAGTTGTGTTGTAGGCCCAAGTGGCCTCAACTAATATGTCTGCCTAGTCTTTTCTGTTGCTGCTCACTACCTTGGTTAGGATCCCTTCCAATGCTCTATTAGTGACCTCCACTTGCCCATTGGCTTGTGGATGGTAAGGGGTGGAAGTCCTGTGCTTGATCCTATGATGTGTGAGTAGGTCTTCATTCAGGCTTGAAGTGAACTGACTGCCTTGGTCTATAACCAACTCTATTGGATACCCGAACTTGTAGAATATGTTTTCTCTCAAAAACTCAGCTACTTTTTCTTCTGTTGTTGCTTCAATTTCTTTTGTCTCTACCCACTTTGTCAGGTAGTCAGTGCACACAATGATGTATTGCTTCTGCTTTGAAGGGGGGTTGATAGGCCCCATAAAGTCCATGCCCCACTTCTCAAATGGCTTAAAGGTCACTTGAGGTTGCATGGGAATTTCATCCTTTGGAGTGGGCTTCCCCATCCTCTAACACCAATCACACTGGCTCGTGTATCTCCTCACATCTTGATGAAGAGTGGGCCAATAGTAGCATACTTGCAATATCTTGAAGGTCGTTCTTTTTGCTACAAAATGACCTCCACAATGCCCATCATGACAGGTCAGGAGGATTTCAAAGACTTCCTCCTCCCTGACACATCTTCTCAAGATATGATCTGGGCCCAGTGTGAAGAGATTGCCTTCAATCCAGGTGAAAGGGTCACTTTTCCTTACCATCTTGCTCTTCTCTTTTTAGGACAGGTGTGGTGGGAACTATGCTGAAACCAAGTAGTTTTCTATATCAGCAAATCATGGAGAGAGTACTGATATAGCAAATAGATGTTCATCTGGAATTTGGTCATCCACCATTCCTTCTTCACCTGCAAGCAAATTTACTCTAGACAAAAAGTCAGCAACAACATTCTCTTTACCAGGCTTATCAATAATGGTCAAATTAAACTGCTGCAGTAAAAGCAACCATCTAATAATGTGAGCATTTACATCTGGTTTGTTCATTAAATATATAATTGCAGCATGATTAGTGTGCACAAAGGTTTGATAGCCTGTGATATAATGTCTGAATTTGTTTAAGAAATGCACGACAGCTAGGAGTTCCTTCTCGGTCATTGTATAGTTTAACTCTGCCTTTGACAGGTTTTTTCTTATGAAGTATATGGCATAAGGTAACTTTTCATCTGTTTGTCCTAAGGCTGCTCCTATTGCTTTTTTCGAGGCATCTGTGTGAATGTGAAAGGGTAGGGCCGAGTTTGGGCCTCTGAGAATTGGGGCAGTCACTAGCTTGCTTTTCAAGGTATCTAGGGCTTCTTGACAGTTTCTTGACCATATGAACTCAACATCTTTGCCTAAGAGGCCAAACAAAGGAGAGGCTATCTTGCTGAAATCTTTAATGAATCTCCTATAATATCCGGCTAAGCCTAGGAAACTTTTGACATCTCTCACCTTTTGAGGAGGTGGGACCCTTTGGATGATGGCAATTTTGTTGGGGTCCACCTGCAGTCCTTGTTGAGATATTGCATGACCTAGCACGGTCCCTTCAGTCATCAAGAATTCACATTTTTCTAGATTGAGGGACAAGTTCATCTCAATGCACTTATCCAGAACTTTTCCTAGGTTAGATAAAGCTTCCTTAAAAGTCAGAGCCATAAGGAGTAAAATCATCCATGTATATTTCTACTGCATCATGAACCAGTTCAGAAAATATACTCAAAACCACTCTTTGGAAAGTGGCTGGAGCATTGCACAAACCAAAAGGAAGGACCCCGTATGCAAAGGTACCTCATGGACAAGTGAAAGTGGTCTTATCTTGGTCTTCCGAGCTGATTTGAATCTAATTGTACCCGCTAAACCCATCTAGGAAAGAGAAAAACATTTTCCCTGCCAGACCATTTAACACTTGTTCTATGAAAGGTAAAGGAAAGTGGTCCTTTTTAGTGGCTTTGTTCAATTCCTGATAGTCAAAACATATTCTCCACTTACCATTTTTCTTTGGCACTAGCACCAAAGGAGAGACCCATTCACTGTCAAAAATGGGATAGATGAATCTTGCATCAAGAAATTTCTGCAGTTCTTCCTTAACAATATCTTTAAGTGTTGGATTTATCCTCCTTTGAGGCTGGCTGACTGGTTTGCAATCTTCCTTGATGTATATATGATGAGTACATACTGAAGTGTGCACTCCCTTCATCTCCTTATAACTCCAAGCGAAGGCATCTAGATGTTTTCTCATTAGGCTACATAGCTCCTTCTCCTAAGAAGTAGATAGGGATGGATTGATTTTCAATGTTCTTTCTAGGCCGAACTCTATATTTTTTACTCGAAGAGGAGTAGGGTCGGCCACACAGAGATCAGTTGAGGGGTTGTTTTGGGTATCTCTTACTATATCTTCTAATGGTCATACACTGGGAGGTGGATTCTTAATCAAATTTTTAATCACATGATCCTCATCTTGTGGGTTTTCCCCCATTGTGATTTCTAATGCACAAAGCAGTGAAAAATAAACTTCATCCTCATCCTCCTCCTCCAACCGGAGAGGTAGATCATGTTCTAGCAAGGGTTGGGCAGGAGGATATAGGGTTAACTGCGTGGACATGTGCCCATTCTTTATGGTCATGTTCCCAGTAGCCAACCAGGTTCTTCCCAGAATGAGAGGATACCCAATAAGCTTTGCCTTTGGTTGGAGAACTAAGAAATGCACAGGGTACTCCCAAGAATCAATGGAGACCATCACATTGTTTCCGGGAAAACTAGTGTCTTTTCGATCTACTAGTCCCACTAAGATGGGTAGCTATCTTAGAAACAAACAATCAAAGCAATTTGCGATTTCCTTTATGTATGATAGATAAGAGAGAAGCAAAGGGGACCAACCTAGATCTTCCGCTTGGCTCCTTGCTTGATTTCTCTCTCCCTTGATAGAATTTGCAACTCCTCTCCTACTTGTCCTGCTTTAGAGAATACCTATAGAGTCAAAGTAACAAAACACCATCAAAGCATCTCGATCTATAATATCATAAACAATGCAGAATCAGAAATACATTGACCATACAATTGCATTCACAAATAACAAGATTCACAAATACACGATTATATGGAGGAAAACTAAAAGAACTTTATTAATAGTAGAAGAGAGGATTACAACCCAGCTGTCTAATCCACCATCATCCTCCCAACATCAAAGCCCTTTTCACCTCATGAAAAGCAAGATCACCCAACAATACAATGTTTCCTCTCACAGCTAAACCAACAACACTTCCTTACAAATTACAAAATTCTAGCCCCTAGATCTCTCAGATGAGGGATCCATTTATAGATGTCTTGCAAGGGTGTGAGTCAGCTCTGGGTTTTTGATTAGTGTCATTCCACTGATAGTTCTTGGTTCCACTTGGAGATTTCATTGATCTCTTACTCATCCCTGGGTGAATTCAGTGAGGCACGTGTCATGGGAGAAGTTTCTAGAAGATTCAATGAGTTTCCACTTAGCAAACTGTCTCTCCCATTTGTCCATTATTGCTCTTCGCACCCTACAGAAGGCCTCTTTAGTATGCATCGCACCTAGCTAGTGTAGCAGCCAGTATGCATCACACTTTGACCGTGGGGTAGTCAGTATGGTCCAGTTTTGGCCAGTTCTGAGTGGTTTTTCAGGTGGAACTTCTGGGAAATGATGTAATCACTTGACCATGATCCTTTAGGGTATGAAATAACACTTTTAGGGGTTAAAGAGCCCTTGGTTTATGGACATATAAGATTGGGGTTGCCCAAATATGTCTATAACAGTTGCCCCCTAAAGCATGAGGTCGTAAATCTTTTGATGTCGAGTGAAATGCTTTATCATGAGGATCCAAGGTATTTGAACTGTAAGGTGACCTATATAAGATACAATACAATACATCATCACCATATTATTTTCATGATCTAGCTGATGTGGGTATTCCCATGCTCAGCTTTATAAATTCATTTTCATGTACATAAGACATATAATCGTTTGTTGTTGCAAACTAGTGATTCTTTATATGTAGATTCATCATCCCTTAGCTTGGATGATCATCTGTGCAGCTTCTATGTACAATTGATGTCTTTATTTCCCTTAATGTATCACAGCCTAGATGGATGAAACTAGATCCGAGGTCTTCAAACTCGTTCAATCTTCACCCGATGTACAAGTCGATCCATGTGAAAAGATGTTCTGAAGTCGAACATGGAAAGACATTGCCTAATTACTAGCCAATAATATAAGCTGTTAACAGGTGCGAGAGGGGTCACCGATAATGATAATGACCCTCAAGGTACTACAGTACAATTCACGTGGTTTGAATATATGAGTCGATGTCGAACACCACACAAAATCTTTCGATCGAAGGTCATTGATTTAAACCTATCGCCGGAAGTGAGAAACTTGCCATTGAGGCATGCGAGCTTCAAAGTACTGAAAGGGTTGTTTCTAAGTCAACTTCTCGGATAATGAGCTGATGTGGACAAGAAGTGACCCATTGTAGGATGGCCTTGATGTATCCCACATCTATGACATGAAACAAAGAAAATTATTTTTCTGGAGGTGAAAACGATCTAATGATACAAAGGTTTAGGAATGGCGGTCATGAAAAATGAAGGGTGAAGGTATTACAGTGGATGAGGCATTAGCTAGATGGAAAATTCTCTAAATGACTTCTCTTGAACATGTCGGTGACACTCAGATGGATTGGTAGCATTAACCCCAAAAGATGGATGGTACAAAGGACCAATGGTGATATGACTGGTGGACGGAATAACCCAACCCGACTCAATCATGGTCATGGAGTGAAAGTGTCATGTTCAAGAGCGACCTGCTACCAATAAAATTCTTCAAATTTTATTCCCTTTTTCCCTAGTCATTGCCAACCAGTACCTCTTTATTTTTTCAACCTTGAGGAGGATAACATGTGCTTGTTCTATAATTTTCCCTTCGGGCAAACCTGTCACTATATTTTAGTGAGCCTAGCGATAGTGAAACTCGTTCTTGTCTGGATGGACAAGTTTGTCGCTATTTTTTTAATGAGTTTAATGAGAACGATAACTCGGGCCTTTTCATGTTTAGAGAGTTTGAAAAGGGACGAAAAGGAAACTCCAGCAGTCCTTTTTTGTAGCATAATCTCTTAAGTCCGAAAAAGTATAAAATAATACGAAAGGGATGACTTTTCGATTGCTTTAGCGAGCCGAAAAAGACAAGCGCTCGATGTTTTTGCTTGATAATCCCTTAGGTCCAAAAATATTAAAATGTATAGGAGGGATGGTTCTTCCCCTTAATTTAACGAGCTGGAAAGGACAATATCTTGACAGTATTTTTATATTTAACGAGTCTAAAAAGAGTTTAAAATAGACTCGCTTTTGAGGAACAAGTGGTGTTTTCAGGTAGCAACTGGTTCCAGGTAAGTTTGGAACTTCTCAAAACATGGCAGTGTGAAGAGGTTGGCTAACAAGACCACTCATCACAGTTGTTCCTCAAAATGGTAAACAATCAAGTGGAAGTGTATGATTGTCCAAAAGAATGGAGGTGACGGTAGGAACACAACCAAGGTTCAAAAGGTTGATAGCAGGGAAATCACGAAGGTTGTTTACCGAGGGTGGATCCATTTTTTAATGAGCTTGAACCAGGAGAAACTATGCTCAGAGGCGGGTTTAGTTTTTAAAGAGCTTGAACCTTGCAAAAGAATTGCTCATAGGCAGGTTTATTTTTTAACGAGCTTGAACCTTGCAGAAACAATTCTCATAGGCGGGTTTATTTTTTAACGAGCTTGAACCTTGCGGAAACATTGCTCATATCAGTCGTTTAAAGATGTCTCTCATTGGTAGGTTTATTTTTTATTGAGCTTGAACTCTACGATAACATGTGCTCATTGCCTTTTTATGTAGGCTAGAAATGACCAAACTACAAAGCTAACTACACTAAAGCTAAGGAACTACTAAGGTTAGGTAGGATAGTTTTGTCTTTCATCTAGACAAAACACTTCCTTTTCTTCATCCACGCAATGCAGACAAAGATGAATGGTGGATCAGACCAATCACCTAACCTAAGAAGTTGAAATAAGAAGCTAAAAAGCTAAAAAAAAGAAATTGGTCGTTTTTCACTTGCATAGAAAGGTTTGCATGCCCCCAGGTATTGAGAAAAGGAGAGTTTCTAGGTCACCATATGGAAGTCCTTGCGGTTAGGCACAATTGTTTCCATCAGTGGTTAGAAAAAAACACTTCCTTGGCTTTGTCCATCGAAATGGACAAAGGTGAATGGTGTGAGCTTCCAATCACATAACCTGTTAGGAAACCTATCTTTTTAGCTAGGTTCGCCTACCGAAGAGGACCAAGGTGCATGCCCCCTAAGATTCATTACATTCACCGAACTACTCGTGGTAATTAGGTGAATGAAATGAAGGTTGAAGAGACATTCTCGATGCAAAGAGACCATTTAGGGATGATTTTTGACTTGTAGCCGTGTTTGAACTGCGAAATGAAAGCTAGTCAATAAGCTGTACCACTTTGCCTTCATGCGGAAAACACATCACTCGAAAGAGTGTGGAAACAATAACTTCCATGCTATATATATAGTCATGTCCAAGAAGTAGATTGTAATCTAATGGTCCTTGGACTACCATCACGTTCAACTGAATGGTTTTCCTTTTCAAAGTTATTGGAAACTTCGGAAGGATCTCTAACGGTCGACTGGTTCCTTTGTTAAAGCCTGACAAATGATGTGTGACAGGCGCAAGCGATGGTGAACCAAGCGCTTTCCAAACAATTGAGGAAAGGATACTCACTGAAGCCCCTTCATCTATGATAGTGCCAGACACGATCATTTTGTAAACTTGTACTATGATATGGAATGGTACATTAGATGGAAGGCGGGGCCTTGCTAGTTGATTCCAATCAAAGGAAATGACTAGACTGCTCAGAGGAGGTACCGAATAAATGGTTGGATGAACCTCATGAACTGGGGGGATTTTCTCCTGTTGTAAAGGAACGGGTGGATTGCCCCCAAGTTCATCAGACTCTGTATTGACAAAAAGAATTTGAACGGTGTCATTCTCATTCTCGTTGGAGATTGTATCATTTGAAGGTGGACCTTCTGAAGACAAGACTGGGTCGATTGCCATCTCGACCAGTTGACTTTGGTCTGGTATGGACTCAGAAGGTTCACTTTCAACGATAGGTGTTTTGACTAACGATTGAGTCATGTCAGTCAGATTTTCAACTAGTAAAGGACTTGGTGAGAGTTTCTTGTATCTAGGCAGAAGTCACTGCAGTGAAGTAGGACGGTTATCCAAAACACTTTTGGCTTCGTCCAAAAAAGGACAACGGTGAAGAGCATGATCACCTTGACATAACCTACATAGAAATCTGACATTTCCTTTCTGTCCATTGACTTCATTTTCAGTAGTTGATGGTGTGTTGTCAACCTGATTGCTAGAGGTTGATGACACCAGATGGTGCGAATGGGGAGACCATTCTCTCAAGATCCGTGGAAAGCAAGGACAATCTCGATGAAGGTGGTATCCCTTGCAAATTATGCATGGAGATCTATGCTTGGAAAGTCTGGTGTGCGAATTTTCACCAAATGCTGTATGGTTGCCCTCTTGTTTAACTGACTTCTTCTTCTTCTTTTCCTTCCTTTTCTTTTTCTTCTTAGCTACTTGGTTTTTAGTATCACTAGTTTCACCAAGCGAAGAGGAAGAAGGGGAGGGAGAAACAAGCGAAGTAGAAGGTGAAGGGACAACTTCAATATCATCTGGTTGTTGATTCGATTGCTGAGGAATCACGGTATTTTGAATGATAGAGGTTGAGAATATCCATACTGGCAAGCCAATTATGATTCCTGGAAGGGACAATGTAGCCATATACGGAGCACCAATATCTCCCAAAGAAGAGAAAGGACTAGGATTTCCCCCAAGAGGGGTTCCTTTATTAGTCGACTCCATTATCTCAACCTAAGATTAATGAAGGAATAGGGATGTTATTCCGATTTAAATAAATTTTAATGATGCTTTGACACAACTTTGCTTTTTCAATTTTTAAGAGTCTAGAAAAAGCTAAAGATGATTCTAGTCGCCTTCGATTTTTAATGAGCCTGAAGTGAAAAGTGCTCAGATGGACCTTTTATTTTAAGGAGTCGAAAAGGAATGAAAGTGACTACTCTGAAAATCTAAACAGAGGGATTACCAAACCAATCAAAAAACTACAAAATACACCTTGGTGATAAATTAAAGAGAAATTACCAAGGACTTATGTATGGTAGTCAATCTTCTTGAATGTTGTGTTCAGTGCATTGCTATCGTTGAGGTGACAGAGACAACTTCCTATGGATAAAGGATATCAGCCGATTGTGGTCTCCCAATATATGCTCGACGGTATGGGGAGCACAAGTCCGTACTAGCACTTGTCGTATCAAAGAGGAGGAATCACCCAACCTTCAATGAAAACGATAGTTACCGGTTCTTATGACGTTGAAACATGTCTCTAGCCTAGATTCTAGATGTGTTGCATTAGGTTACAAAGCATTTTTATGTTCATTGAGATTTATTTTAGAGTTGATGTTGTTTAGAAGTTTGTCTTTCAAGGCTCACCGCATGATGTAGATGTAAAATTCCTAAATATGCAATCTAAAATGATAAATAGTATTTTATTTTATTTTAGCAATGAAAATCCTAGCTACTAAGGAAAGAAGATTACGATTATTTCAATAGAGAGCAAATAGCACACACTAAATGCACTTTTCCTAAATCATTTTCACACACAGCCTAAATGCAAAAGCAAATGCATGTATTTGTTTTTTGTTTCCTTAATGTGAGAATGCCAAAAAGGAAAACTAAGTATAGATCTGAATTATTTTCTTCAAAGCGATATTTCAACAATTTCTTTTCAAAATGAAAGGAAGGCTAAATGACACTTTTTGATTTTGAATAGAAACCTACTTTCGACACTTCAAATATTAACAATTCAAATAAAATACATGGCAAAAAGTACAATCGACTATCTAGAGGAGGAAGACTTTACGACACTCTTATTTTTGACTCAAAATAACAATTACGACACTTTTTTGCATCAAAATGATAATTCGATTTAAGCTACTTTTTTACGAAGGATTGTAAATGACCGAAAAATACATAAAAAAATTTACCAATCTTAATCAATGGAGGCTGGAATATGTAAAGGAAAGATGCTTCAGCAATGAGATATTGATCATGAGCAACAAAACTACTGAATAGAGCTGAAAACAATGAGGAAAAAACCAAATTTCAAAGAGAGAAACAGTGTCACTCAGTCATAACACCTGTCCTTCAGGGAAACAGGGATGCATCTCACTTGCAACACATGGGAGGTGTGATGCATACAGGCTTCCAGTTATAGACAGTGCGATGGGCTAGGGAGTGAAACCGAGTTGGATTTTTGCTCAACATTTGCAGCTAAGTTCAGTGATTTAAGATGAGCTATGATGGACAATAAAAGAAAAGTACAGGGGTATGATATTAGGAGGTTATTGAGCTACCACAAGGGCACTTGGAATGCTTGTAAGTCAGATGTTCAGTTCATAAACCAACCCGAAGATGGACTAAAGTAGCATTCATCTACTTTGCAATTGCATAGCAAGAGCATTTTGAAGGCTATATGGCTAACTTCAGGCTCCGTATGTAGTTTATAAAGCAAACAAAAATAACAAACAACTAAAATATTCGCTCCCCAGTGGAGTTGCCATTTTGTTTCTGGGAAAACTAGTGTCTTTTCGATATGCTAGTCCCACTAAGATGGGTAGCTATCTTAGAAACAAACAGTCAAAGCTATTTGCGATTTCCTTTATGTATGATAGATAAGATAGAAGCAAAGGGGACCAACCTGGATCTTCCACTTGGCTCCTTGCTTGATTTCTCTTTCTCTTGATAGAATTTGCAACTCCTCTCCTACTTGTCCTGCTTTAGATAATACCTGTAGAGTCAAAGTAACAAAACACCATCAAAGCATCTCGATCTATAATATCATAAACAATGCAGAATCAGAAATACATTGACCATACAATTGCATTCACAAATAACAAGATTCACAAATACACGATTATATGGAGGAAAACTCAAAGAAATTTATTAATAGTAGAAGAGAGGATTACAACCCAGTTGTCTGATCTAGCATCATCCTCGCAGCATCAAAGCACTTTTCACCTCATGAAAAGCAAGATCACCCAACAACACAATGTTTCTTCTCACAGATAAACCAACAACACTTCCTTACAAATTACAAAATTCCAGCCCCTAGATCTCTCAGATGAGGGATCCATTTATAGATGTCTTGCAAGGGTGTGAGGTAGCTCTGGGTTTTTTATTAGTGTCATTTCACTGATAGTTCTTGGTTCCACTTGGAGATTTCATTGATCTCTTACTCATCCCTAAGTGAATTCAGAGAGGCAAGTGTCATGGGAGAAGTTTCTAGAAGATTCCATGAGTTTCCACTTAGCAAACTGTCTCTGCCATTTGTCCATTCTCGCTCATCGCACCCTACAGAAGGCCTCTTCAATATGCATCACACCTGGCTAGTGTAGCAGCTAGTATGAATTGCACCTTGACCATGGGGTAGTCAGTATGGTCCAGTTTTGGCCAGTTCTTAGTGGTTTTTCAGGTGGAACTTCTGGGAAATGATGTAATTAGTTGACCATGATCCTTTAGGGTATGAAACAACACTTTTAGGGGTTAAAGAGCCCTTGTTTTATGGACATATAAGATTGTGGTTGCAGTGCCCAAACATTTCTATAACACACATCTTCCACAATCCCATTAGGGGTCACGGTGGAGTGGTCTGCTAACTGTAGCACTGTCGTGGTCTTCCTCAAGGAGCCCTGGAGGTTAAGTTTGAGCATTGTGTCTTTTGTCATCACATTAATGGTAGCTCCAAAATCAATCAAGGTATGAGGGACCATTGTGCCATTGATTTGGACATCAACTACTAGGCTTCCAGGATCTAGATATTTTGGACAAATTCTCTGCCCCAACATCAAGTTGGACAGTTATCCTATGACATTGATGGTTGGGACATCTCTCTTGCGCCTTCCTGGATGCCTAAAGAACTTCTCTTTGATCAACCTATTGTAGATAGACACATCTTTTATGGCTTGGAGAAGTGGTATCTTCACACATAAATGTTTCAATTCTCCCAGGAGTTCAGTCTCTTCTGGGGTAGGCTAGATTGTCATGGATAGTCTCTCAGGAAAGGGTGTATTTGTTTTAGGTTCACTTTCCTCTTTATCTTCCTCAACCTCCCTGGGTCGAGGCTGGCTATCTGGGAGAACTTTCCCAGATCGCAAGTTGATTTCTTGAATCTCCACATCATAAGTTGGGCATGATGGTTCCCCACTATACACTTGTTGCGCTTGTCTGTTATTCAGGTTCATATTTGGCTAGGCATGCATTTGGGGTTGCCTTGGTGGAGCAGAAGGTAACAGTTGTGGTTGAGTAGGTGGTGGAGGCAAAAGAGCAAGAAGAGAGTTGTATTGGGGCCTCCACCCATGATGAGGTGCATTCCATTGAGGTTGCGGCTGAGCATAGGATTAAAATGAATGGGTGACTGGTTGGGCATGATATTGAGATGGGAAGGACCAAGGAGGAGGTGTGGACCAAGAATGATGAGCAGGGGGGCCCCAAGAAAGTATGGATGTGACTTGGTTGGGGTTGTAGTATGCCTGAGATGTCCCTTGCATCCCCCGCTGGTATGGTCTAGGTCCATGCAACCTCCTTTGGTTTATGTGATAGATTTGTTTAGTGACTCCTTTGGCCCCTTGGTATATAGCTTTAAGTCTAGACAAGGAAGGTCACTTATCTGTAGAATGATTTTCTTCACAGACTGAACAAACCTCTATAAAGTTTAATGGGCATTCATTCCTAGGATGCCTCCTAGTGCATCTAGGGCAAAAAATGGCCAAAGCCCTCTCTGCCTCCTCTTATTTCCTTTTGATATGTAAAGTATCCATTTGCATGGAAAGAGTCTGCAGCATCTCACTCTTGAAGTCTTCCAACATGTTTCCAATTTCACCTTTAATGGATGAATTGGAAGAAGAGGTATTGGCTATGTGTTGAATCCCCTACCTTTCTTTCTGGCTACTCTAGAATGGTTTCTAAAAATAGTCTTTATGTTCTCATAGGATAGCTGGTAGATGTCTCCCCTGGCCAGTAGATGGAGGGTGTCTAGAAGGTCTTCCTGGATTCCCCTTAGCAGGACCAACTTCAGAGACTCAGGGTCAAGTGTACACCCAACCCTTTTGTAATTGAGTTGGAGCCTCTCTTCGTAGTCTTACAGGGACTCATCACTTCCCATGGTCATCCGGAAGATTTTTTCTTTAGTATCTTTTGATCTACAATAGTCTCGATACTTGTTGTTAAAGGCTTGCTACATCTGAGCCCAATTTGTGATGCTATTTCCTGGTAATCCCATGAACCAGTGCAATGTTACATCCTTGAGAGTAGAAGGGAACAATTTCAACTTTCGCTTGTCTTCTGCATAGTCATAAGTTCAACAGATGACAGCGAACTCAAACAAGAAGGTGTCAGGATCTTCTGTAGTCGGACTATGGAAATGAGGTAGGGCTGAAGGGCTTATATTCTTCATTTTGGTGTCCCCATTGGTCTTCCGAATGGGAAAGGTACCCTCTATTCTTTCTCCATTTCCCCTAGCATTTTTATTTTCAACCATTGGCTCCAGAGGAATGTTTTCTTCTTCTTCTTCCCCTATAGGTTCTTCAAATATTTCTGGCTATTCACCTAAGGGTTCTTCTTGATTGCAGCCACTGAAGAAGAGAGAAAGTTGGTTATGTGAAGTAGTGGGGGTGTTGGGAAGAGATTTTCCTGAGTTGTCTCTATTCCTACGAGTCATGAAATGAAATCTTTTTGGTTGGTTTTTGTTCTTTTTCCCCACACTAAAAGTACTTGCAGAAACTAAAATTGTGATTGAACAAAACAAATTGCAACTAGCTGAAATGAACTTGCTGAATGGAAATTTGCAGAATTGAAAAGGAAAGCAAGGAAATGAAGAGCTGAAAGAAAAGAAATGACTAGTCTACTTTTGCCGAAATGGAATTTGCAGAAATGGAAGGGAAAGCAACGAAATGCAGAACTGAAAGAAAGGAAATGATTAATCTATTGTTGCTGAAATAAACTATTAGCAGAATGATGCAAGAAGAAATAGAAGAAAGCAGTAATCATAGAATACTCTGTCACTTCCCTGGAAATGGTGCCAAAAAGTGGTGAGCACCAATATTGCAGCAAGAATGCTACAACTCCTCAGCTACCAACTTTACTTTTATCAACCCGGTAGTTCGTAACAAACTTGGAAGTGTCGGTGCTATATGCACAAGTACTAGTTCTCACTGCATGTTGTCACTTGGTCAGCCAACGCAAGATCACTCAGAGCTCAAGCCAACTTCTATTGATCTCAGAAGAAGCTCTATGTGTGATTAAAGAAAGAAATATTACTCTATAGAAGCTATTCTAATTGCAGAAAGGAAAAACACTGTAATGTAAACCAAGACCTAGTAAACCCTAATTAACAAGCTAATTATATTTTTGCCAAAAACACTATGAAAACCATGAAACAAATGACATTACCTACTCAATAAAGTAAACAACATCTAACCATGCTATTTCTGGAAGTAAATAAACAAAAAACATATTTTTGGATTTTTATGTGTTTTTATGTGAATTTGACATGCATCTAATTTATTGTGTGTGAGTGTGGTAGTGAATAGGTGGTGTTGGAGGGTGGTTTTGGAGCTTGGGAGGATGGAAGATGGTGTGGATGGGTCCTAGGAGGTCTTAGGTGGCCTTCTTTAGGCTTTTCCCACACTCGGCCTTCAAAAAGGGAGCCTACAGGAGGAAAACAGGGAAACTACAGGAGGAGGCCGAGAATAATTTCTGCCATTTTGAGGGTGTGAGGGTGGGCGGAAAAGGTGGATGAAGGTTGGAATAAGGTGTTAGGACACCTAAGGTCTACCATGAATCACCAGGAGAGAGAAAGATGATTGGGGTTGCTCAAGGAGAGAGGAAGAAGTCCTATGAAAAATGCAGGACACTAAGGCATTATTGAGGTGAGGCTTGGGAGACCTGTAGGGCATGGATTAGATGGAGGGTGTGATTGTTGGTAAGCTGGCCTACTTCTGGAAGAGATCTACTGCATAGAAACTGACAGTCAACCAAGAAAATCAAGCAACCAATGAAATGAGTGCATCTAGAAAAAATAGAGTTTTGCATTAAAATGGTCTAAACTATGATCTATGAAAGGAAATGCTGAGAAATGTTGCAAGAAAGGAAAGCATGAAAGAGCACTATTTCAAATCAAGAAGTGAACATGATAAGGGAGATCTAAAGCAAAGCAAAATTTGACTATTAGCCTACTAAAGAGTTGTTTGGTCAATTTAGTGTGTCCTAAATTGCTATATAAATTGTCAATCCGGGAGTCGTAAATTGCTGAAGTGAAGTGCACTATATATGAAAGATAACCGATTTCTTACTTCTTTGTCGTTTTTGATTTTTGGTTTGTTTTTGGGTTTATATTTTGTTGATTCCCTAATGTAAGATGGCAAAATTAAAGGTCAAGTATGGATATAAGTGTTCAAGGCAATGGTGACCTCTAAAATAATTTCCAAACTTCAAAGTTTTCAAAAAGGTTTTCAAACTTGCAATGATGAAATCAATTACTAAGAGAAAATAAAAATGTACCTAAATTCTAATTAAACCAAACAGTGAGCTAGTGACTATGAAACCCAGTATCCTTGCTGCTGTATAAAAAGAAAACTGAACTCAAAGCAATTCAAAAACTGTAAGCAAAGTAAACTAAATCATATTACATCAACTCATATTCTGACCCCTCACTATTCGACTCGCTCTGGATATAGGAGGTAATCATAAACAAATTGAGTAATCTGACATGTAAATTGCATAAAATGAAACTAAGATCAACTACGCATTCATACTTCAATCCCTCACCATTCGACTCGCTCTGGCTATAGGAGGTAACCGAAAATGACATGAGTAATCTAATCACTAACTTGCAGAAAAATAAACTAATATCAAACTACGCATTCATACTCCAATCCCTCACCATTCAACTCGCTCTGGCTATAGGAGGTAACTGAAAATGACATGAGTAGTCTAATATCTATCTTGCAGAAAAGTAAATGAAAAAAACAAAACTGAAAGAAATAAACAGTGCTGGAATTAGAACTTCAGAAAATAAATCAGCAAAAGGACAAGATAATTTCATGTCATTAGTCATTAAAAAGCTATGTGCAATTGCCCGGGTTGTCTATTAGAACCTGAAAGAAAAACACTGATCAGTTAACAGCCATTAGAAAGCATAAAAGAAACTATGGAAAACAACTAACATGAATACCATAAACAGTGTAATATATACAAGCAAACGATTATGGCATTAGTAACATAAAGGAAGAAAACATGAAACTATATAGTAATTACAGAACCTTGGTGTACAGGGGCCCTCTGCAACCTCGGCCAATCAGAATCAATCACAAATTGAACTTAAGAACATTGTCTTCTCATGTATTAAAATGCAGTCATAATATAAAGATAGAGTCACGGCACAGTGGGCTCGTAAAACAGTCAAAATTACATACACAAAAGCTAGCTAATATGCATATGATAACGCGTTATTTATAACTGAGGATGATACAACTACTTCCTAAAATCTGCGCTGATAAACAGACACGTGAATAACCACGTCTGGAAATCTAGTGTGATGGTAGCCGTGACAATTAAATCCAAGGAAGGTGGATGTTAGATTTGGTTCATGGAGCAGTCCACAGGTGTTAGCATGGCTCCTAATATTGAGGAATTTGCCACGCAAGTCTTCACGTGGTGAAGAACAGAGTTCTACCACCGTAAAACTCTTAGGTTGACCACCGCTTTGACTGTCCTTGACCATGGCCTTTTGTGAGGGATTCGGCTGAACCAAGGGGACACGTTCCATGTCCACATCATTTGCAGCTTGCCCATGTGGCCGGATTCTCCAGTAGACACCTGTAACATAGACTTCAACAAAAAGGCTGCGGAAAGTTGAGCTGGCTGCGGAAAGTGACAAGATTCCGCAACTGACTGAGCAAAAATCTAGATCAAACAGCAGTCACAAGACATAGTTAGGAAACCATTTTATATGCTCTTTTTAAACTAATATGCAATGATTTGACAGCTTGGTGGTTCAGGTAACTGGAAAAAAAGGCTAAAAAGGTGTATAGGGAAGATGCAAGTTTGGGACTCAACATAACCCCACTGTGAAGGTGTTGCATGTCCTCATGCAACCAAAATTTTAGTCATTCCCCTTTAGTCCATATGTTCTGAAGCCTCTGCTAGTACATCCAATCCTCTTCTCTTCTTTCTTGGTGCTACCACCATCCTGGGTTTCCTTATCAAACATCTGAATTTGAGATTGATTAATTCCCTGCTCAACTTCCTGCACTTTTTCTTTAGTTTCTTATTCTTTTTCTGCCATAGTCCCAAATGTAGCATAGTATTATCATGAATAATTTTGTCCACTTTTCTTTTCTCCATTAATGCTTCATTTTCGTGTTTGATGTGCCTGTTTAGAACCTCCAATTCAAACACTTCTTGTTTTAAGGATTGGACTTGTACATCTTGTGTTATGTGGGGCAGAGTGGACGATGTGCTCGGGCCTGCAGCTGTCGTTTCTAAGGATTCGAGGTAATCATACACCTCCTGCTGACTTGGATCTATTTCGGGTGTTTTCCTTGGGCCGACTTCAAAGTCCTGTTGAGGAGGAGGACTGCTTTCTAATTCTGGCCGAGAAGGACTTACATCAACATCTGGAGGACTAGTTTCAATATTTGGCTGAGGATGATGTGGACTACGGCCAACTGGAGGTTTCTCGGGTGTTTACCCACCCAAGTCGATGAAGTGGGGTCCTTTTACTTGTGTTTTCCTCCACCTTCATCTAAGCCTACTGCTTCTTCTTAAATACTGTGGGCTAGTACTCCCTTCTTCCATGCTCTGTTTTCCTTTTTCTTTCTTCTTGGCTGTAGCAGCTTGTTTTTGAAAATGCACTAGTCTCTCATACAATTTTTGAAAGTCTTCCTTTATAGATGGCTCTGGTGATTGGTAGACATCTTCTATGTTCCTTTTTCCTTTCAGTTTCCTCTGTTTTCTGTCCTTAGTTCTTTCCTCCTTTTCTTTTTGACCAACTTCTTTAGTTTTTCTAATAGGAGAGTCTTTGATTATGGCACTTTTTTCTTTTCTCCTACTCCTTCTTGGTGTCTTTGGTGTACTGCTTTTAGGTGCCTCAAATGGCTCTTGAAAGTAATTTCTTACTAAGAACCGTTCCTAGGTATCTTTGTTTTTCTTCAGTTGGTCTTCAATGAGAATCCTTACAAGTCCATGATGATATAAATGAGGTTCTATGTCTCCTATGTTCTTTTGGACTGTGGTGCTCATCTTTTTCAAGCTCAGCAATAAGAAATAAGGCAGATTAAGGGTTTGATTCTCTAAGAAGTTCATCAATAACCTAGTATGATACATGTACATTGCTCCAAAGCAGCCTTCACAAGTGATGAACTTTTGAATGATTAACAGTAAGCTAGCCCACTCTTCTTTTAATGCATGAACGAGAATTCCTTTTGTAAATACAATAACGTCCATACCTGGGTTACGTAATATGATTCTCCATGCCTACTCGTCCACACTTTTGTTTTTAAACCAACGCTCACCTTCCTGGGGCAGGTCTGTGGCAGCTGCTATTGATGCTTCAGTGACCGTGAACTTCAGGTCTCCAATTTCCACCATCTGGCCATTGAAAGACCTTGCAAAGGCTTTTGTTACCTCCTTATTATGGCCCTTAAATTTTTGAATGAAGCGTAGCCATTTTGCTTTCTTCAGCAAATCTTTTACTTGAGGGTAACCTTCTAAGAACTTAGGTCCTTCCGGTTCTGCCCTTAATAATCGTCCCATCCTTTCCTCTGTTTGAAATTCAACTGAAATTCAACTGCGTGTGAGGGTTTAGCAGAGGTAAGATGGCTAGGTTGCAGGGTTTATGGAAAAAAAACAGTGGCTGCAATTGGAAGATGGATAACAAGTAACAGGAGTGTTTAGGAACTGTAAGCGGAAATAGAGGATGAGCAGCCGAGGTGAGTTCACAAAATGGAGTGGAGACATATGTGAACGAGGTGGTAATGTAGCCGTGGCTTTAACAAAATGGCAGGGTAGTGAAGTGAAGTCAGAATTTTGAATTGAACGACTGTGTACGAGATGTTACACGTTTATGAAATGGCTGAGAAAAATGCGGTGGAGAGGAGCCATAGTGAAATAGGTCACATCTCATGATTACAAATGAAGTGTGAAAGTGCAGTCAACTACGAGTTAAACCCAAAATTTAATCATGAGACCGCTTAGGGCATAAATGCATGGTTTATGGAATAATGTCGTGGAATGGTAATGGAGCTATTGTGATAATCATTGCATATAGTGGAGCTTTAAGGTTTAATAACTATGTAAAATTGTGCCTTTGATTGCTATTTGAAAGAAATTTTTACTCATACCTTGGAATCCTTGTCATTTGTTGTCCATTAGCCTTTAATCAACTGCTTCTTATTGATGTCTGTAGATGCTCCATGTCTTCATAGCATATGCTCAGTCATACCTATATTTTCATGATTATTGCACTAACATCTTGACTGTAAATTTGAAAAAACAGAGTGGTGGCCGCGGAAACTGCTTCTGGTTGCATAAACTGAGTCCAGCTGTGGAAACTGACACAAAACCCACTTGGCTGAATAAAGATAGTTAGATAATAACTAACTGAATGAATATGGTCATGAAAGAGACATTTATTGATGAAATGGATGAGATGGAGTGAGATGAAAAGGAGTGGAGTGAAATGAAGATAAAATGGAGATGGAGTGGGATGGAAATGAAGTGAAGTGAAAATGGGAAAGAATGAGAGATTTTTTTTTTTGGAAAATATAGAGTGTTAGGTGTCCCTGATTTTCACTCTACATTTTCTGTATAAGACTGCCAATCAGTGTTTGGTTTTCAGGCTTATACAATTTTTTATTTTTATTTTTTTTAACAGAATGGAACAAAGGCTAGGCTGCTGGGGAAGAAGGATTCTTCTTCACCAGCCTTATTGCAGAATTCTCTTGAAACATTTTGACAAATTCCTCTTTTGAGAGTGGCTTATGATAACTCTTTAATCTGTGGCCATTCACAATAAGAGGAGTTTGAAATTCATCAATGGTCTTGATTCTTACCACTCCATTGCTAAACACTTTGTCAATCTCATATGGCCCAAGCCAATGGGTCTAAAATTTACCTTTGAAGTCTTTAAACTCGGAATCAAATAGTAATGCCCAATCTCCCTCTTGAAACTTTTTCTCTTTGATGTATCTGTCATGCCACTTAGCTCTTTGATGTTGAACTAGATCAGTTCTTAGGATTTCTTCTTGTCTGATCTCATCTAGCTCATTCAGCTGCTCCATTCTGTGCTTTTTGGCTTCTGATAGATCCATCCCCAACTAAACTGCCATCTTGAAAGTTTTGACTTGAAACTCAATGGGGAGGAGGACTTCTTTCCCATAAACAAGTTCATAGGGAGAATGTCCTGTTGTATTCCTCCATGTAGTTCTGTAGGCCCATAAGGCTTCAGGAAGCCTTTTTGCCCAATCTCTTCTATGTAGATGAACAGTTTTGGTGATGATGCTTTCAATAACTTTATTTGTAGACTCCACTTGGCCATTTGCTTGCGGATGGTAAGGAGTAGATTTTCTGTGATTGATTTTGTATTCTTCCATCAACTTCTCCATCATGTTGGATGTAAATTGACTTCCCTGATCTGTCACAATTTCTCTTGGGACACCAAAGCAAGTAAAAATATCTTCATAAAGAAAACTAACAACTGAATTTTCAGTAGCAGAAAGTAATACTTTGGCTTCTACCCATTTAGTGACATAATCAGTGCATACCAATATATACTTCTTCTGTTTAGATGGTGGATTAATGGGTCCAATGAAATCTAAAGCCCATTTTTCAAAGGGCTCGATGAGTACTTGTGGTTGTAATGGAATTTCATTTGAAAGAGTTGGTTTCCCTACTCTTTGGCAGCTGTCACACGTTCTGACATATTCTTTTGTATCTTTGAAGAGGGAAGGCCAATAATATCCTAAAGAAAGGATTTTATAGGCTGTCCTTTTTTCAGCAAAGTGTCCACCGCATGGTTCATCATGACATGCTTTGAGGATGTCAGGCATTTCATCTTCCTGAACACATCTTCTGATCACACAATCTGGACCTGTTTTAAACAATTCGTTAGAAATCCATGAATATTTTGAACTCTCCTGAGTAATTCTTCTTTTTTCAATAGGAAATAGATGTGGAGGTAGCTTCCCTGTAACCAAATAGTTAGAAATATCTGCATACCAAGGAGTCTTAGTAGTTACTGCAAATAAATATTCATCTGGAAACTTATCCTCTACAGGAGAATCTTTGTTAGTATTTTGGATCCTAGACAAAAAATCGGCTACTGTATTTTGTTTCCCTGGTCTATCTAATACAGTACTATTGAATTCCTATAAAAGTAAGAGCCATCTTGTAACTCTGCCATTAGTAACAGGTTTTTTCATTAGATATCTAATCGCAAAATGATCAGTATGGACAAAAGTTTCATAGCCTGTTATATAATGTCTAAACTTATTGATTGCATGAACAACAACTAAAAACTCTTTTTCAATCACAGTATAGTTCAACTCAGTGGGAGTCAAATTTTTATTGGTATAATAAATTGCATAAGGAACTAAATCCTTTTGACCCAACACAGCTCCTAGAGCTGTATCTGAAGCATCTGTAGAAATATGGAAAGGAAGTTTCCAATTTGGCCCTCTCAAAATGGGTGCTTCAGATATTCTTGTTTTCAAAGTTTCAAATGCTAATTGACAATCAGGATCCCATTTGAATTCACAGTCTTTTGTAAGTAATTTGAAGACTGGAGATGCTATTTTGGTGAAGTTTTCTATAAATCTTCTATAGTACCCAGTAAATCCCAGAAAACTTCTAACGTCTTTTTGACAATTTGGAATAGGAAACTTGGAGATGACTTCAACTTTTGATCTATCAACTTTAATCCCATCCCCTGAAATATGATGTCCCAAAACAATACCTTCAGTAAACATCATAAAGAATTTTTCATGACTCAATGAAAGGTTTGTTTCTTTACATCTTATAAGGACTTTTTCCAAATTCTCTAATGCCTCTTCAAATGAATCACCATAAAATGTAAAATCATCCATATAGACCTCTACACAATCATGGATTAGATCAGAAAACATTCCTAGTACTGCCCTTTGAAATGTTGCGGGTGCATTACATAATCCAAAAGGAAGCACTCGGTAAGCAAAATTTCCCGATGGATAGGTAAATGTGGTCTTATCTTGATCTTCAGGTGCTACCTGAATTTGATTATAGCCACTAAAACCATCCAAAAATGAAAAGTACTTTTTGCCTACTAGAGTATCTAATACCTGATCGATAAAGGGTAAAGGAAAGTGATCCTTCAAAGTTGCTTTATTCAATTCCCTGTAATCAATGCATACCCTCCATTTACCATTCTTTTTAGGTACTATAACCAAAGGAGAAACCCATCGGCTATCTGAAATTGGATAAATGAAGTTTACATTGAGTACTTTTTGGAGCTCTTCTTTTACTATCTCCCTAAGGTTTGGATTCATCCTTCTCTGAGGTTGTCTGATTGGTCTACTGTTTTACTCGATGTAGATGTGATGAATGCAAGTCTTAGGGTCAATACCTTTCATATCAATATACTCCCATGCAAATGCAGTAGAATGTTTTTGCAAGATTTTGCTTAGCTCTCCCTGTTGTGATTTTTCCAAGTTTTTGTTGATATTCAATGTTTTACCTGGAAAGATCTCAATGGCGGAACTACCAAAATCTTCCATAGAGTAAAGAGACATTTGTCTAGATGATAGATACTCAATGTCAGAATCTAACTGAAATTGTGTGTGGTCATATTCTAAAGATGTTTCAAAGTTTTCTAATGTGTTCAAAATTTGACTATCTTCACTGATTTCAGAAATGGTAAAGACAGGTTGTATAGTGTCCTCATCATCGACCCATTCATTATCTCCTAGTTCTGTAATCACTTTTGCTGGAGGATACAGATTGAATTTCTTTGTCAAATTACCATCAGAAATATACATATCCCCAGATCTACAACTGATAAAAGCATCAGCTGTGGCTAGCCAAGGTCTTCCTAAGATGAGTGGGTGACCTCCTAGATTACTCTTGGGAGTTAAAATCATGAAATCTACTGGATATTCCCAAGAATCTAAGGAGACCGAAATGTCTTCTAATACACCATCTGGTTTGATAATTGATTGATCTGCAAGTTGCAGTAGAGTAGGTGTAAAAAGAAGATTAGGAAGTTTTAGCTGTTCCATAGTCTGTCTACTCATAATGTTGATAGCAGCCCCTAAATCAATCAAAGTATTTGGAATTTCTACCCCATTGATATGTGTTTTGACAGTTGGACTACCAGGATCTACATACTTCTGCATGGTAATTTTTACCATCATGATATCTGCAATTTTTCCTACCAAGTGGATTCTTCTTGTATCTCTTGGTTTCCTTCCTCGTCTTTTGAGACTCAACTCCTTTATTACTTTTGCTAGAATAGGAATCTCTCTAATGGCTTGTAGAAAGGGAATCTTGATACAGACATTCTTTAATTCATCTAGGAAATCATAGTCAGGCAACAAGATTTGTTTTTCCACTCCTTTATCAATTTGTAATCTTTCAGGAAAAGGAGGTGTGGATGAAGATGCAGGTTGCTCAACTATAGGAGTTGTGGGGGTTGACCCTTTTTATTTTTCTTTTTGAGTGCTTGGGTTTTGAAGAGATGCTTCAGAACCTTTATTGGCTTCAAGAGAATATTCCTCAGAAATGCTTTGCTTTTAAGCATCTATAGAAGGCTTGTCTAAAACTCTACCAGATCTGATTTGTACATCATTGAGAGGAACAATCATATAGGTAGGAAATTGTTGTCCTTCTACCATGTAAGCATTTTGAGGGTTTTTATTATTGGGGTTTGGCAATGGCTGGGAAGGTAGTTGATTTGTCTTTTGTTGGAATGGAAGCAAGAGTTGGGAATTTGGATTTTGTTGTGAAGGTTGTTGTTGTTGTGGAAATGGCAATGAAAGTTGTGGATTTTGATTTGGAAGTTGTGGAGCTTGTTGACTTTGAAAATATGGAGGATATTGATAAAATTGAGCAAATCTCCCATAAGGATTTTGCATACCTTGTACCCATGATTGAAATGGATTTTGAGGTTGGGACCAAGGTTGTTGCCAAGGATTCCAATTTGGTGGGGGTTGAAAGTTCGTGGGGTTGTTAAACCCTTGATTTTGTTGCCCCTGCCAAGGTCTCCTTGAAACAAAACAGAGAGACTCAATTGAATTTGGGTCTTCTTGAAAGACAGCTTTGAGCCCAGGAATTGAAGGACAATCCTTGGTCTCATGGCTTTCTGAACAAATCACACATGTTTCTACAACTTTTGCATCCAAGGGGCATTCCCTTAGAGCATGTTTCTTCCTACATTTTG
The DNA here is from genome assembly GCA_031772625.1 of Pinus tabuliformis. Taxonomy (NCBI): domain Eukaryota; kingdom Viridiplantae; phylum Streptophyta; class Pinopsida; order Pinales; family Pinaceae; genus Pinus; species Pinus tabuliformis. Next base: position 850,277,635 of record CM062820.1, on the reverse strand, counting down.
GACAAAAGATGGCTAAAGCTTCAGCTTCTTCTTTCTGCTTGTTTTGTATCTTAAGGGTGTCTAGTTGCTCACTAAGACTCCCTAAAATATCAGTTTTAAACTCATCAAGCATGTTGCCAATCTCAGCCCTACTTACTGATCCAATTGCAGATTTGTTTTCTCTAATGAGAGAAGGGTCTCTAGGCCCTTTTCTAGTTTTAGATTTTCCCCTTGAGAGATGGACACATAGCTCTGCTATATCATGAAGTGGAAGTTGAGATATATCTCCTTTTCCAATCATGTTCAAAATGTCTACACATTCATCTCTAATGGATTTTAATAGAAGGGCTTTCAAGGTTTACTCATCTATGTTATTCATTTTTGCTCTTTTCAGGTTTATTGAAATCTTTCAAGTAAATCCTCTAAGTTTTCATCTTCTTTTTGCACCATTTTGAATACCTCATCCTTATGATTGGTGGGCATACAATACTCCAGGTATCTATCCAAAAAATTTTGTTTCATGTCATTCCAAGTCCTAATAGATTGAGTGACTAATCCCATGAACCATTTTAGAGCAGCTCCCTTCAATGTTGAAGGAAACAATTTGAGTTTTTGAGAGTCTTCCATATAATCATAAGTTCGGCACACGACTTCAAACTCAAATAGAAATGTTTCAAGATCCTCACTTCGCAACCCATAAAAGTTTGGGAGGACAGATGGTGAGATGTTTTTCATTGTTGTTTGAGATTCCTCATCAACTATAGGAAATCCAAATGAGTTATCTCCATCCCTATTTCCCCCATTGTTACCTCTACCTCCTCCATTGTTTCCTCCTCATCTACCTCTACCTCTACCTCCTCCAAATCCGTTTACTACTTCCTCTGTCATGATAGTTTCCTCAGAGATTTCAGAGTCCTTTGGTTCTTCTACTAATGGTGAACGAAGAGGAATTTCTCCCTCTTCTTCTTCAGGTGATTCTACTTCCTCAATTACAATGTGTTTTCTTGTAGAAGTAAAGAAAGGGTCTTTTCCTAACTCAGATTCGGTGGATAGTGTGGGAGAGTCTCCTAATTCAACCACTGCCTCTTGAATTCCAGGAATCTTAAGGCTAGGAGTGTGAGTTGGAGATGATGGAGGTGTATCTTGTCTATACCTTGAAGTAGATGGAGTTGTAAAAATCGAACTCTTGGCCCTAGCTATAAACCTTCCCCTAGAATCTCTTGCTCTATGCATGTCATTTTTTATTTTTATTCAAGTCGGGCTAATAATTCTCTTTCTGATCTTCCAGATCACTCTAGGTGCAAGAAGAGAGCATAATCAAGAAATTATTGAACCAATAACTCTCTTTTCTGATCCTCCAGGTCACACTAGGTGCAAGAGGAGAGCATACTTTGAGAAGTTATCAATTTTTACCTTCCTTGAAATTTTTTTTTTTTTTTTTTCAAGAAATTGGCTACCTAGTTTCACTTCCCCGGCAATGGTGCCAAAATGTTTGGTCAATTTAGTGTGTCCTAAATTGCTATATAAATTGTCAATCCGGGAGTCATAAACTGCTGAAGTGAAGTGCACTATATATGCAAGATAACCGATTTCATAATTCTTTGTCGTTTTTTATTTTTGGTTTGTTTTTGGGTTGATCTTTTGTTGATTCCCTAATGTAAGATGGCAAAATTAAAAGTCAAGTATGGATATAAGTGTTCAAGGCAATGGTGACCTCTAAAATAATTTCCAAACTTCAAAGTTTTCAAAAAGGTTTTCAAACTTGCAATGATGAAATCAATTACTAAGAGAAAATAAAAATGTACCTAAATTCTAATTAAACCGAACAATGAGCTAGTGACTATGAAACCCAGTATCCTTGCTACTGTATAAAAAGAAAACTGAACTCAAAGCAATTCAAAAACTGTAAGCAAAGTAAACTAAATCATATTACATCAACTCATATTCTGACCCCTCACCATTCGACTTGCTCTGGCTATAGGAGGTAATCATAAACAAATTGAGTAATCTGATATGTAAATTGCATAAAATGAAACTAAGATCAAACTATGCATTCATACTTCAATCCCTCACCATTCGACTCGCTCTGGCTATAGGAGGTAACCAAAAATGACATGAGTAATCTAATCACTAACTTGCAGAAAAATAAACTAATATCAAACTACGCATTCATACTCCAATCCCTCACCATTCGACTCGCTCTGGCTATAGGAGGTAACTGAAAATGACATGAGTAGTCTAATATCTATCTTGCAGAAAAGCAAATGAACAAAACAAAACTGAAAGAAATAAACAGTGTTGGAATTAGAACTTAAGAAAATAAATCAGCAGAAGGACAAGATAATTTCATGTCATTAGTCATTAAAAAGCTATGTGCAATTGCTCAGGCTGTGTATTAGAACCTGAAAGAAAAACACTGATCAGTTAACAGCCATTAGAAAGCATAAAAGAAACTATGGACAACAACTAACATGAATACCATAAACAGTGTAATATATACAAGCAAATGATTATGGCATCAGTAACATAAAGGAAGAAAGCATGAAACTATACAGTAATTACAGAACCTTGGTGTACAAGGGCCCTCTGCAACCTCGGCCAATCAGCAATCAATCACAAATTGAACTTAAGAACACTGCCTTCTCATGAATTAAAATGCAGTCATAATATAAAGATAGAGTCACGGCACAGTGGGCTCTTAAAACAGCCAAAATTGCATACACAAAAGCTAGCTAATATGCGTATGATAATGCGTTATTTATAACTAAGGATGATACAACTACTTCCTAAAATATGCGCTGATAAACAGACACGTGAATAACCACGTCCAGAAATCTAGAGTGATGGTAGTCGTGACAATTAAATCCTAGGAAGATGACTGTTATATTTGGTTCATGGAGTAGTCCACAAGTGTTAGAACGCCTCCTAAGATTGAGGGATTTGCCACGCAAGTTTTCACGTGGTGAAAAACAGAGTTCTACCACCATAAACTCTTAGGTTGACCACCGCTTTGATTGTCCTTGACCATGCCCTTTTGTGAGGGATTCGGCTGAACCAAGGGGACACGTTCCATGTCCACATCATTTGCAGCTTTCCCATGTGGCCAGATTCTTCATTAGACACCTGTAACATAGACTTCAACAAAAAGGCTGCGGAAAGTTGAGCTGGCTGCGGAAAGTGACAAGATTCCGCAGTTGACTGAGCAAAAATCTAGATCAAACAGCAGTCACAAGACATAGTTAGGAAACCATTTTATATGCTCTTTTTAAACTAATATGCAATGATTTGACAGCTTGGTGGTTCAGGTAACTGGAAAAAAAGGCTAAAAAGGTGTATAGGGAAGATGCAAGATTGGGACTGAACAAGAGCTGCAAACACTAGAAGTCCTATGAATGAGGAAAATCTGTCTTTTTGGGGCAGCAAGAGAGTCTTTGCCTCAAATCATGGTCCCAGATGGAGGAAGAGAGGCCAAGGCATGATTTCTAGCCTTTTGAATCTTTTCTGATCACTGCTTAACCTGCTATAGAAAGCACAAATGGAAGCAAACTACTAAATCATCAAAAGCAACCTATTCTTAACCATAAAAGAAATACATCTAACAACAAATTGATCTACAAACTAAATTAAAGCATACAAATACAAGTAAATAGAAGCTTGGCTACTTGGATTGGGCTCTAACCTAAGAGCTTCAGCCCTCTGAGGTAACTCAGTGCTAGCTCAAAAAGGATTCCATATTCATTATAAAAAAAATAACAAGATTACATGAAACTGTCACAAAATAATAAGCTCGAAATTTGAGCAGAGTTTACATAAGAAAAAATCTGACCCTAGTGAGGACCTAGGCCTCTCTACGTATACATCTAAAGCTACCAACAGCTTCCTTAAAATCAGGGAGGCTTGGCTCCCAAAACTTGAGATAACTCTCAATCATCTTCTACTTACTCGGCTACCTTCTAGTGCATGATTGGGTTGCTTTTACTTCGAGCTGAATAAAGCGGAATTCGAAGTGAGGAGTAATAAATGAGGGGGATTCCCTTCTATAAGTACTCTCCTCTATATACTTCGAGTTATTTCTGCCATTTGACCACTGGATCCTTGACTTTGTCCTCGAAATCCATCAATAATATGCATTAAATATATGTTAGACCACATGGCATCATGACTAACTCAACTCACTCTATAAGCATAAATATAATCAGAAAATCATACAATAAGCTAATAGAATGGTTGATTTGACTAGGTTAGGAGGTAAAATGAGTCCATATAATTACCCATTTATGAGGCTCATCAGCAGTGAGTGTGCATTGGAACAAACAAAGATGGATGAATACTTTTGTAATGGAATTTGATGAACACCACATGTGGAACGAGCGAACATGATTAGTTGGATCTTCTCCAGGGTTACCTTCAAACTTTGGGATGTCTAAAGGGATTTTAGTAGGAATAGCTAGCCAAGTGGGATCATGGAGAAGAGGATCATTGATAAGTTGGCTAAAATATGGGAGACTTAAACCAGCCATAAAAGGAAGCAAGGGACTAGGAGTGACCACATCGGTCGGCATTCCGTTGGTGGGGGTACCCTAGTCAGGGCTCGGGTTACCATCATGGGTTCCCACACTCACATTGGTGCCTGACATGGTGGTAATATGGGGTTGAGAAGCCGTGGAATTGGAGAATGAGCCAAATGAATCAACAGTATCAGAATCAAAATGATGAATCGATGGAGGACTACGAGGATGAACTCTAACTTGACAGGGAGGAGTATTATGTCCTAACAGAAATGGAGGGTGAAGACCTCAAATTCAACACGACAAATGCTTATGGGGCACAATTATGTTAGACAAGAACGATCTAAGGACTAAAAGGTGATGATAGGAATAAAATAGCAACAAACAGCGAGTAAACACCTAGTGCAATGGTGCTAAGTGCCAACTAACTATTTTGATGATGTTACTCTAATACAAGCAAACACGTCTTATCAAAGAAAAATACCTCTAGCCTATAGGTGATCTAAATCCTCAAACATTCCTAGATCTACTATTTCATATGGACTTCCAAAGAACTTCTTACTTGATGGATTCCAATTCCCGTAAGCAAAGTTGTCAACAGAAAGGGTAGGTAGAGCATCAACTGCTTCCCACAGCCAGTATTATATGTTGTTTTCCTAAGATTGGTCACTACGATTACCTTCATCCCACAGGGGTGGTCGAGTCTTGAGCTTCTTGGTATTCAACCACCGCATGGAATTCCCTACCATGGGTTGGGTAGCCCCAAGGAGAATTGCTTGCTCGATGACCTAGCCTAAACCCCTCTAAATGACTATGTCTTTGACTGCGGGATAGTGAAGGATTTTAAGCTCCCTAATATGTCAACTTCTATGTCTTAATGAAAGCAATCAATGGGTGTTATTGGAATCCTATCCCATTGATCCTACACCTACACTACAAAGTTTGTTTGGCCCTAGTACCAAAGTGGGCTTAATCTATCTGTGTTGATTTATTAAGGTGTAGTGTTTCATGTCTTGGCTTGGCAGTGTTAACCAAGCTCATGTTCACTTAAGGTGTGAGTGTGTGAAAATAATGTGTCAAGTGGATGACTTAATTAAGCATGTTTCATCATGCCATGTCCTGCTAAAAGTAAAATGTTGAAATACTGTAAATAAATCTGAAAATGACAAAAAATAAACAATCAATCAAGCACACAAAACCCCACCCACAAGGGTTACTAAGAAGCTAAGCAAGAGAGGGAAAAAGAGCTACTCAAAGTTAGATAAAGAGGCTAAAAATATCCAATGTCGATGGACTAGGATCTAAAGGCTCTAATCTATTGTAAATGATGCAGACAAACAACAAAAGTTAGAGGTGAAAAATGTTTCAAAGGATAAGTGTGAGGCTCTAAAACCTAGGATGCTCAAGGGGATCCTCACGAGGGGAAGGAAAACCTACAATCTAAATGGAGAAAAGGTACAAGAAACCTATCTAATATATCTGAAAAATAATTGATCAGATCTGAAAATCAAAGGCTCAAAATTCTGAAAACCCTAGACTCCTCACTCATCAAATCCCTTCTTAACAATGTGGAGATCTACTATAAACCCTAGGGGGATTTTTCCTTCCTCAAAGAGACAAATCAAGTGGATACAGGCCTAAGGGAGACTGAAAACAAAAGTGAAGTACCCAAACCACTCTAAAGACAACACTCTCGACAATTCTATAAAAAAATTGAAATTTTTTTGGAAAAGTTCCAAAACACATGTACTTACCTAAAACAAAGGAAAACACATATTTTTGGCCAAAAAGTGTGCTCTGCAACTCACTTATGGGGTTGAAAAGTGTGTTTGTATCCCGAAACTCTCAGTCGTTAAATCTCACACAAATGTTGTCATCTCCTTCTCAGCTGGTACCTGTGACCTACAAAAAAGACCAAAGAATCTGAAAACTTGACAAGATAGGGTTTTAATACTAAAAAGAGAAATTGAGAGGCTAAAACCAGTTGTAGAAAACCCTGAAATTTTCTAAAACTTCAGTCACCCAAGAACGCAATTATTGCACCAGTGGAGTCACAATTTTTTAGTGTGATATTTCTTAGAAGGTGTATCAAAAACACTTCACTTAAGTCACTAGGTGACAATTGACCCTAACAAGTTGATGGTTGCTCGTGATTCAAATCTGCAATAAAAAATGGAAAACCTACAACAAAAGTGTAGACGATCCATAATAGAAAACAAAAATATAAAATATCCAATGCAATAACCTAATTGGAAAGACTTTGAACAAATAAATCTCTTATTAATAGCACCTAGTGAAGTAGATCTACAGATGGGTCTGCAAGTCCCCCTTCATGGGATGGGTCCTTTGATGTCCTTGATGCTTTAGAAAATGATTATCTCTCTCAATATGTGAAAAAACCAGACAAAGTATGGAGAACTCAAATGGGAGCTCAAAGAAAAAAGGTGATAATGTTGGTGATGATTATGATAATGGTGAAGAATGCGTGAAAACCCTCCTAATTATAACAAAGTATGGAGTTAATGTCAAAAATGGAGAAAAATAAAAGAATATTACCAAATTCAGATATAACCGCCTGGAATATTTTATTATATTTATTGGAGATGGAAAATATATTTAAAGTGGTTAAATTTCTTTATTTAGAAATAATTAACAAATAAAATGATTTATTAATTACTTTACGAGAATTAAGAATGGTGTGAAATCAAAATAATTATTAAATAGTGGTTTAATCATTATTCTAATAACAGAAATAAGGAAACTTAAATAAATAGTGACTTATTTAAATATTCCTAAGGGATTTAGTCAAATGTAACAAGGAATAATTATTTAAATAATGATTTAACAATTATTCCTAGACAAAATTAAATAAATAATTATTTATCTAATTATTCTCATGGGTTTTTTAATTTAAATCATAAATAATTTAATAAAAGTGGTTTACTAAATTATTTTTCGTAGTGAAAATGATTTTACTATGGTAAAATTAAATCTACATGGTGTATATCGATCCACCTAGTTAGAAATGGCTAAGTGATCATTTTGTGGTGATAACAATATTTATTTTATTGTATAATGTATATTATGATTACAAGGATCTAGGGTTTAATGGTGCATGTCTTGGCAAAGCCCTAGGGTTTTGGATAATCAAGATTGAATACCTAGGTTGAATATTTAGGGTTTCTAACTTTAGTGTTTATAAACCCTAAGTGTGTCAAACCAAGAAAAATATCGAGTTTATGGATAAAACCATAGAACTATGATTGTAGGTTTTGTATGGATCTAGGGTTTCAATATAAATCCATATTTCATTAGTGTAAACCCTAAGGATTAGGGTTAGGGCTTATGGTTTGAGCCCTGTGGTAATTTCTTCTAGAAACCCTAATTCCATGATGTTAATATGGATCATTTCAATGCAAGAAACAACTAACATGTTGTATACTTTCTTGATTATTACTGTAATTTCTTTTATTTTTAGTCTCTTATTTTGGTAAATGCTTTTGTTCTTCCTTGGCCTCTTAATATGAATTGCAGGAACATTTGTAGGGTTTTCAGATGGAAGAACATGATAACAAGATTACAGGTGTGCTATGAGAATTAATCTTAGAGGGAGGAGGTAGAATCAACAACACTAAATCATTAAATACCATTGTGTCTTCTAAATAATGGTGTTGATTCATTTCTTTGAGCCTTGTTGATATTTGACATTATGGACTCTATGTCCATGGATATCTACTTGAAAAAGACTTTGTTGTTGAATTGATGAGACCCTCTCACTGGCACATTTGATGCATACCTATCAATGCTCAGTAAAACTAATTCCAATCTCCATATCAATGTTTTAATGGATGAACCTGGGAATCTACTTCCTTATGTTTTTGACTTCCTATGAAAGAGGGAGTGGGTTGTTGAACTATAGAAAATACAAAAAAAATTGATCTTCTAACATGAGAAATCTAAAATATAATTTCTTCTCAAATAAACACAGAATTTCTCTACTAGATGCAATAGAATAAGGAAAAAAATAAAATCACAATTACACATTTCAACAACATAGAATTGCTACAGGAACCCAACTAGGAAAGCTCTCTACTTCCAATTGAGAAATTTATCAAAGAAAAAATTGAGCAATTGATATCCTACAAAATAATTGTTTCAATATGAAAACAACCTAGTTTGTCCATAGAAAATCCAAAAAACTATGATCTTCTAATATGAACAATCTAAAATATAATTTCTTTTTATATAAACACAAAATTTCTCTACTAAACCTTTCATTTGAATAGGAACATAAATAAATCTGTATAAATAAATAGAAATATGCAGCGACTAAATAAATATTACTTAAATCAATAGGCACAAATTTATTATACTAAATTCTAGGAAGGAAAACTAAAAATAGAAACATGTACAATTATTCAATCACAATGCACAAAGATTTTACTGGGGAACCCAACAAGGAAAAACCCCTCCTCTATTTGTATTATATCAGATCAAAAAAATTATCAATTACATTGGTTGCTTCAATGCTTGAAGCTCAATTTTCACTGTAATTTTGATCTCCTATTGACTTTTCTCTAGCCAATACTTAGCCAAAATAGGCCTCCTGCTTCCTCCTATTTCCTTGCACAATTCCTACTCCTAAAGAATAGGGAAAGCTCCTATTTTCATGCACATTCCCAAGAGAATAATCTCACCTATATGCACAACTTTGCACACTTGAAATAGTATACAATACAATTACAATTGTGCCTTTTCCCTCCACTTCACTTGGAAATTCAAATTGCATGAATGTCTAGGGATTTTTTAGTAAATTGACTAGTTAATTGAGATTTCAATGAGTTCAGAACAATCACAACTACTCAATTGAGCTCATACTAACTCTATTCTAGACTAGATCTCAAATAACTGACTTTCACTCAAGATAACACCTCTAGATAGCTAGATCTTAGCCACCAACTTGCACACAAATCTACTACTATCCCACCAACTCGAATTGACTAACTTAAGAAGGTAATTTGGCGATGCCACTCATGTTAAATTCCTGCCAACTCATCCTGCTACAGTGGAAATTCGAATTTCTTAATTTGACTAAGGCATGAGTCAAATGAAGCTTTTTATTGCTACAATTTAACACTCCCTCTTAGTAAGAAAAGGATTTTGAACAACCCAAATCCTGATCCTATGGAACTAGAACTTGCCTCTTGAAAAATCCTTTATCAATATGTTTGCATCCTGCTCCTCTGTAGGAATGTACTGTAACATAACAATCCTCACACAATCTCATAGGTGATGGTAGCTAATGTCTATATGCTTGGACATATCATGAAACACTGGATTTTCATAGAGTTTTATACAACTTTGATTGTTACAGTGGATCAATGTAGGCTCCATCCGTTAACCAAAGAGACGAACCAGGATCTTCCTGATCCAAATATCCTTTCATGTTGCTTGACTACTAGCCATATACTCAGCCTTTGCTGAGATAAGTTCTATAAATATTTGTTTCTTACTATACCAAGAAACTTTCATTGACCCAACAGTAAAGACTTCTCCCAATGTGCTCTTCCTATCTGAGGGACTCTTTTGGGGCCTCCAGTTTGAGTTTTTGCGGAAAGAAGACCTAGGGATAGGTGGTGGGGATGACTGTTGGGGTTGTGGAGTTGACAGCGAAGGGGGGGAACAAGAACCTGAAGTGAACCGGTAGTTGCGGGAAGGTGGCAGAGAAGAGAAAGAGTAGCCGAGCAAGGGGAGAGAAAAGGAAGCCAAGGATAAAGTTAGTCGAGTGGAAGATAAGCAGAATTGGCAGTTTGAGTGTAGGGAAGAGGATAAAAGGCAGAATGGAGGGTGAGAAATGGTTGGTTGTTGATCAGATGAGCGAGTCAGGGATCAGTGGAACCTTACTAAGTTGCAGAAAGGTGTGAACCACTCCTTTCCATGTCTATGTTTGTTCCTATGGGTTATGTTACTTATTTCCTTGATGATCAAGCTTTGAGCCTCTTGTAATTCCTTATGTATTTACTAATGTTAAGCTTAATGAAAGAGAAAATTTGGATCAGAAATGTGTTCCTGAGTTTTCTATTGGTTCTTTAAAAATTTTGAATGTATGTCCATAGGTTGTATGGTTTCCTATGACTGTAGAACAATATGGTTTGATTAATGTGGATGGTTGATTTTTATGAGTCAATATCGTCTTCTTGTTTCGATTCCCTTGGTGCCTCATTCTACCCCATCTAACTTCAGTCGCGGCATGCCTTAGGTGAGACTCCTTACCCTCTTCAGATAAGGTGTAAATGTTGGCGTTACTCTAGACTACAACAGAGCCTTGTTGGCCCCTTGTGCCTAAACCCAAGGTCTCTACCCTATTTTCATTTTCACGCCAACAAATGGTTACGTTGATAGGACCTGAAATCATAAAGGGGGGTGGAGAATATGGTATCAAGGATTTTTAATAAGGAGATATGAAACTGGTGGGATGACCAAGTGGATCGGTTCGTATCCCAGCAATTCATACTTCGCAATTGAGTTGTTGCTAAACTGAATGACTAAATTTTATATACAGAAGCTGCAAGCGATCAGTACGCGATCTTCTGGTATATGTTCCCAGAGGAATTGTACAGCTAGTTGCAAAGACTGCAAGGGAAGGTTTGGGCGGGAGGACATACGCTCTCTCATCACAATTGGATTCCCATAGATCTCATGGAATTCCACCTTCTTGACACGAATTTGACGAAAGTGGTATGTTTTTTGGTGCAAACTACCCTAGAAGGATACGTGGTCGAGTTCATAATAGAAAGCTACCAATCCTTCTCAAAGGCCAATGTTGTGTTCCAAACCGAGCTAAGAGGGAAGTTGTGAAAAGAAATACCTCTCTGGATTGAGGTTTTAATGGTGGAAGAAGGCTTGATTACTTTCCAAGGGTTAAGCATGGAAGCATAAACCTAAGGGGATAAATGCTACCGAGCAGGGGACTAGGATGTTGTTAAAGGGATATATGCAGAAGATTCATGGAGAGTTATGGATGTACGAGCATGGAGGAGGGTGTAGATAACATAGAAGTGGTAAGAAAGAGCCATGCAGGCAATCATAGAGAAACCAAAGGAATTACACCAAGCATGAACACTGTTGAAGAGTTCAGAGGAGAGAGATGGAATGGAGGAGAATGTGGCGAGAAGGATAGAGACAACAAGAATGACCAGAAGTCCAAAGGGTGATATGATCCCTCCCTCCCCAGTTGCGGGGGAGGAGTCAGATGGAGATGGTCATGGTAACCCTGAGGAATACATGGAGGATCATATCTGCTTTGTGATGAGAAGATTGTTTGTGGAAGATGTTGTATCCGAAAGAATCAAAGATCTAAACCCTCGTGGCTGAGGTAGTGTTCCCCCCGACCTTCCCCTGGTACTCTACAATAACGCTGGTAAATTTGTTGTTAAGTTTCTTAAGGCGATAAGAGTGAATAGTGTGCATGTTAAATATAGGACTAGTACTACTAACTGTAGTGGAAATAATAGAAATAGTAATATGGGATTATAAGGATCTCAATAGTCGGGAACCCAAGACTTTCTGCTTCTAGCACAAACGCAGTCCATTATGGTGGGATCATTTCCATGATATCCAGAATTCTCTGGAAGAGGGAATGAAGACGTAGAACAACACTTGTACCTATGTGAGGCTATATGGAGGGCTCATCATATTCCTAACAACGTGAAGCTAATAGAGTTCCAAACAAATCTTAGGGAATGAGCCCTATGGTGGTTTATAAAATAGGCAGAGTTACACCAGAACCTGACAGTAGATGAGATTAAGAGGAACTTTGTACAGGAGTTCAAACTCCCCCAGAAGGATCAGAAAGGGTTGTTGGAGTTGTGGGAGATCAAGAAACGGGAGGGAGAAACTACCTGGGAGCTAATGTAGAGGTTCAAAGATGCAATTGGTAATCTCAGCTACACTATCGATCCAAATCATTAGAGGGATTGGTTCATCAAAGCACTGCTACCCCTCACCCGGATGTCATTGAAACAAAAAAATATCGAGACACCACATGATGCCCTAGATCAGGCGACCCACATAAAGGCTATGGCAGGATATTCACACGAGTACCAAGGGGGATCCGCTTCACATGATCCCTCTATATTGGGTTTACAACACCAAATTGCTATCTTAACAAAGAATTTGAAATATCTACAACCATCCCATCCCATGAGACTGAATGTGTGGTGTACCAACTGCCTGGTGGAGGGTCACATCGCAACAGAGTGCCCGAGGTTAAGGGGCACAGGTACCGCATTAGGGAGAGTGGGACCATCGGGGGCCCCACCTATGTCATGGGTCGTAGCAGTAGGATCGCAAGGTGCATTCATGGGCCACAACCTATCAAAATAATGTGAAGTGTGTAGGGGATATCGACACTCACCGAACTTATGCCCGATACTGCGAAGTATTTGATTGTCTCGAATAATAGATATTGTGAGTTCTACATGTCTATGACCCACTATATAGGCCAATGTTGAGCACTATATGCACTAGCTGATCGTCTAGACCATTCGAAGTTCAAGATCAACGAAACTACTCACAGTGGGTGAGGAGGAGGAGGAATGAGAGGACGTAGAATAGGGGGTAGGGGACCTATGCACTACTATAACTATGATTAGGAGGGACATTTAGCTTGGGACTGCCCCCTACCAAGAAGACCATGGTGCTCACAATGCAAGGTCAATGCCCATGCAATGAAGGATTTCCCTGAGTTGATTGCAAGATGGGAAGAACAGACTAGGAAACGAGGGACAAACCTGATTAATGTGGAACCAAGGAGTATCGAGATAGCACCACTGTCCAACATAAACATAGTCACCCGTGGCGATAATAAGTGGGGGTTTGAATAGGGTGCCTCGGACTAGTCAAGAATCATTTGGGTGGCTTCACCAAAGAAGTCATACAACCCTAGACAGCAGAAGCAATACTACCAGGAGGCGGTAAAATTATTTGAAAATTTGACAGAATCTCAAAAGGATAATATGCCCAACCTTACAAAAGTCATTATTTCCCAGCCAATTAAGGAATAGTTTAGATTGTTCCTGCAAATTTTCAACAATGATCAGATGTTAGGGGAGATGTGCGGAAGTCTGAAAGCAGTCCTATCGGAGGAGAAGACTGGAGAAGGGAATGTCTTAGTGAACTTGCCTGGGAAGCACACAAGGCGAGTCAAGGGAAATACAAAGACAACAAGTAGGGAGTTCAATATTAATGAGTAGGTTGTGGGGTTTCAAATTAAAGATACTACATTAGACCGGGGTTCCGACATCAATATCCTACCAAGAAATATGTGTGAAGCACTAGGAAAACCGTAATTGAAGTTATCACCAATCCAATTGTGGATGGCTAACCAGTACTATATACTGCCGAACGGGAGACTAGAGGACATAAGAGTAGATGTGGCAGGGATGAAGACACACATGGATTTTGAAGTGATCAATATCATTGGAGAAAAATATCCTTACCCGACACTACTAGCTATTGACTTGGCCTATGAGAACTACGTCGTTATCGATCTAAAGAAGAAGTTGATGATATTTGAAGTGGAAGACGTTTGAGTCATCCAACCACTGACCCATACCAGGGACCTAGATTCATAGAACCGGTAGATGAAAGAAACGACACAGGAATGCTAGACCAGCTCTACCGGTTGACATCAAGAAAGAGAGAAGATTACATCAACCCCACAGCACAAGGATCGGTCAGCTAGAGGAGTATACAAAGCTCGGAAGTTGGCTCTGAGGTGGCATGGGATGCTTGGAAACAATGTAGATACAAATTTGATACCAAACATTATGCTATGATATGCCACATCAACTGGATTGGAACATAGGCAAGGGATTTTCCCACTTTCCATGGAATAGATTGAGTAGATATATTTCTCAATAAGGTTGACAAAACTGTAAGGGAAAGCCATAAAATACCATTTCTAGACGTTGCACTACAAGCAACCCGAACACGCTAGTGGGGAGTCCACCGCAACAACCTCTAGGATTGGGGAAGGATCAAGAGTGAAATGAAGGAAATATTGAAGCAGGTGGGGGATCACCCACAAGAGACCGCAAAATACAGGAGGAACTCAGATCCCCGACAACACCTAGAGAACTGCACAAACAAATGGAACAGAGAAATATTTCTAAAGGAACTATGGGTACATATGTTCATACGCACCGTAGGCATTGTCCCTCAAGCATGGCACATACAGGAAGAGGTACAAAGAAAAAGAGGGGATTGGGACACCCTGGCTGAATAATTTAGTATTAGTTTCTCGTTTAAAGGTAGTGAAAGATGGTTGACCAAGGCTCTGTATGCCATTAAAAGGATTCTCTTCCCCTCAGGCCAATTATGGGAAGGATGCATCGATGAGAGGTTCCTACAGTACTTTTATGAGTCGGGATACCTACAGGCCATGGCCTACAGGAAGGTGAACATAGATCTAGAGGAGGACGACTTGGAAGGGTTGAGGCACCTTCCATTTCATGATATCGAAGGGGAGAGGGATATCTAGGAAGGACCCACAACAGATGTTATACACTTTCTCCTAGTACAGCTGTAGAAGTAGAGCATTGGCATGGATGATAAACCTAATATGGCATCAGTAAGGGACTACTGGGATGAGCACATGATAAGGGAAATTTTTGATCTCTTATGGGAGTACGAGGATTTGTTCCTAGCTTCAATTGCAAAGTTAAAAGGATTTAAGGGGTACATTGGGTAGATGAAAATTGTGTTTGAAACCTGACGCCAAGCCAGTGAAGCACAAACCATACAGGCTAAACTCAAGAGTAAAGAAGAAGGTCAAGAAGGAAATAGACAAAATGTTGGAAGCAAGACTTATTTTCCCAATGGACGAGGCATAATGTGTTAGCCCAATAGTGATATAGAATAAGAAAGATGCCACGAATATAAGGTTTTACATAGACTGTCTCAGCCTTAACAATTCTTGCATGCATGACCCATTCCCCACACCCTTCAACGATGAGGTCCTCAACAAAGTTGTGTGGAATGAATCATACTCCTTAACAGACAAGTTTTTAGGGTACCATCAGGTCAAAATAGTTGAATAGGACAAGAAGAATACCACTTTCATGACAGAGTGGGGTTCATATGGTTACCACGTGATGCCATTTGGCCTCAAGAATGCACTTGTTGTATTCTCCCGAATTGTCATCGTCGCGTTCAGAGATTATATTCATAGATTCCTAGAGCTATACATGGATGACTGGATAGTATACAACCTGTTGAAGAAGCATGCCAGACTACTCAAGGTAATGTTTTATTGTTGATGATAATTACAGATCTCCTTGAACCTAAAGAAGTGTATATTCACAGTTCCATTTGGCACACTGTTAGGCCACATTGTATGCAAGGATGGAGTCTACGTGGACCTTGCCAAGGTTGCGGCAATTGTAAACATGGACCCACCAGCTAATGTGAAGTAGTTGCGATCAAAATTGGGCCACACAAGGTACTATCGTAGATTCATCCGTAACTACGCTTCCATCACCACCCCAATGGAAAATCTTCTCAAGAAAGTGGAAGCATTCACATGGTCAGAAGACTGTCAAGCTGCATTAAATATACTAAAGGAGAAGCTGGTAAGTGCTCCAATTTTAGTATATCCTGATTGGAATAAGAAATTCCATGTACATATTGATGCATCTAGAATTGATCTGGGGGAAATGTTGGCATAACTAGGAGAAGGGAACTTGGACCATTCCATCTACTTTTCCAGCAAGAAGTTGTCCACTACAGTGAAAAGATACAGCATGACTGAGAGAGAATCATTAGCCATGGTGTATTCCTTACAAAAGTTTAGGCACTACTTTCTTGGGGACTCGTTCAAGTTCTTCACAGATCAATCGACATTGAAATACCTAGTCAACAAGCCAGTATTAGAAGGGAGGATATGCAGATGGCTGCTATTGTTCCAAGAGTTCACATTCGAGGTAATCATCAAACTAGGCTGGTTGAATGTCGAGCCTAATCACCTACATATATTGGAATTGGGGGAAAGTGGCGGCTTCATGGATGACCAACTACCTAATATCGATTTATTCAGAGTGGAAGCAATACCTAATTACTTAGAAAATATCACATCATTCTTAGACACAGGGAAATGTCCAGAGGATTACATAGTGACACAAAGAAGATACATGGTCATGCGAGCATCTAACTATCCACTTATCTCAGGACATTTGTACAAGTTGGGGTTGGATCAAGTGTTACGGCAGTGTGTCCTCCAGCACGAGTGTTAGGAAGTTCTATGGGAATGTCATTCCGGAGTCGTGGGTGGCCACATAGGGGGGAAGGCAACCGTAAGGAAATTTTTGCAATTAGGGATATGCTGGCCAACAGTATACAAGGATGCTAAGGAGTACACTAAATGATGTAATGTGTGCTAGAGGGTTGGGAAACTATCGCATCATGATGAACTCCCACTACAACCAGTACATGCCTTGCAGATATTTGAAAAGTGGGAAATTGATTTCACCGGTCTAATCAATCCACTGGCGCGTCACACTCAAGGCAGGTACATCATCACGATGACCGAGTATCTCACGAGATGGGTTGAGGCAGCACCAATGAAGGATTGTACAACAGACACATCCACAAGGTTCATTTTTGAAAATATCATCTCAAGGTTTGGTTGCCCAAGAAGCCTAACAAGCGACCAAGGAACTCACTTCATTAATGAAATAGTCGCTTCTCTATTGCATAACTTCCTGATCCAACACCACAAGAGCATCCCATATCATTCACAAGCTAATAGAACAGTAGAGGCATTTAACAAGATACTTGAGAAGGGCTTAACCAAGGTGTGTTCGGAAAATCAAGATGATTAGGACGAATGAGTGTCAGCCACGCTCTAGGCGTACCACACAATAGTGAAGAGATTATACAAGAAGACGCCATTCCAGTTGGTATATGGCCGAGAAGCTGTTGTGCCTGGAGCATTCAAAATACCTAGCATCTTCATCAGCCAGGCCACAAGGATGACAAATTACGAGTCACTACAGAAGTAACTAGAGTAACTATCGGAACTAGATGAGGCCAAGTTCTTAGTAAAATTCCACCAATCAAGTGAGAAACAAAGGCAGAAGGCATGAAATGATAGACACATCAATAATAAATCCTTCATGGTTGGGGGACAACTTTTTTTATATGACAGCAAGTTCCAAAAGCTTCTAGGGAAGTTATAGATGCACTAGTTAGGGTCATTCATAGTTGTAGAGATTAGGGAGTCTAGAGCAGTGAAGCTCACACAACTAAATGAGATATTGCTACCAGTTTAGGTGAATGGCACATGCTTGAAACCCTTCCACCAGCGAAACATTCATGTTCAAAATTGATGAAGTCTTGACACAGAGACTATAGGTAGGGTTAGGAAAAGTCAATAGGATTCAGTTAGTCAATTCGTCAGTTAGTTTATTTTCAATAAAACAAACCCAACACATCAATTTTAGTTGCAGCTTCCATGTCACCACACCGCAATTGATTGTCTTCGAGGGGGAGGTTAGCCACACATACCAAGTGTCTTTTCCATAATAATTAGGAAATAATACCGTTGTCAATCCAAATTTTTGTAGGATATTTCCTGTTATAGAAAGAATTAACTCTTAAACGTCTATCATTACACTAACATTATTACCCATCTGCTCCACCTTGTATTTTTCATAAATAAGTCAACCAAATTAGGGAAAGATCAACCAATAATGGATTAACATGTTCGAGTCTACATAGGGAAAGTTTTTGTAGTAATTAGTTAGCAAGTCTAGTCAGAAACATCGTGTTAAAGCTATTCTACTTAATCTGCATGGATATGTCGAAGTTCTTAGAGTTTCAAATTCAGGTGGTAGAATCATCTGAGTCACAACCCCATCCTCAGCATTATCGCCCAAGCATTCATTGTCAGCCTCCAGCGATTGCATTTTATTAGCAGTGCTACAAGATGACGAAGCCGATAATTTCAGTTCCTGAAGACGTGGTGGATGAAAAAATTATAGTCACAGAGCCACTATATGGAAAATATGACAAGGCCACGCTGGTGGATAGTGACCTGTTAGATTGCTTACAATTCTTGGTATTGAAGTGGGAATTGTACACAAAGACAATTACAAAGGAATATGGAACAAAGGTGACCAAAGGTAAGGTGGAATTCGAGAGAATTCAATGATCAATGCTGATAAACTTGAGAAGTTTTCCTGTGTTTGGCACAACTTTGGCTGCGATGCAATGCACGAAACTTTTAATCAGTAGGATGCATGGGGGGTCGCTTTGGCTAGAAAGAGAATACCCAATTCATGTAGATGATATTCAATGGCTTACAGGGTTATCGACCATAGGGAATGCAGTCTCAATGGCATTTCAGATAGCTTCGAAAAGAGAAAAGAAGGAAGGAGATAACGACTATTATAGCAAATACAACACCAAGTGAGGCGAGAAGGGAGAAAAGATTGACTTAATCATTCAAAAACACATTATATTTTCCTTCTATATCATCTTCAGGAAGGTGATGTGGCACGTTTCAAGAAATGAATGCACTATGGACACCATCTCATTCATGGAGAACTGCGCAGAAGGTGAACTGCTAAATTTGTTTACATTCCTGCTAAATGAACTATTTGAGGCATGTGAGCATGTGTACAAAAGAAGCACTAATTTTATTTTCAGCTATCTGATCATGACCCTAAAAATATGAAAGTGGTTCCCTCTGCTAGGAAGGGACTTGGTGCAGATCTCTGAAGACCAGCCCTACGCTCTCAGATACATGCCATGGTGAATGTCAAAGGACCCCAACAACAAAGAAATCAATGAAGTGTCCTTCAACGAGTGGTATGTTAAAATGCTAGGGGTCATAAGGGTCATCGAAATGATTCGTAGAGTGATTCTCGATGAATACTTAGAGGTAATTCGGTTCATGTTGATGCGCAAAAACATTTTCCTCAGGCCACACTGTGTCCATCTATTCACTTTCCAAATGTTGGCATATAAGTTCACATTAATAGCCGAAGCATTCCACGCAAAATTCGGATCATGGCCAGGAGTTTCCTATCATATAAAAGAAGTAAGATGCAGATACTTGTTTAAGGGAATGGCACAACAATCCCTGACAACATATGTAGGCTTGGACACCAGGAAGCGAACGATAGGGCAGGAATTGCAGACAATGGTCACCCAAATGAAGAAAAATATGAATTCCACAAAGCAGACCATTGTGAGCTTAACTGGTTCATCAGGTGAGGCCTCTGAGTTTGTTTAGTTGCAAGGCTTTTCGCAGCATAATCTGATAATCATGACAGCCCTAGTTGTTTCCATCCTTCATATAGGGCCCCATTCACTATCCAAGCCAACAATTCCCAAGCCCATGTAACCAAAACACACCAAGCATATCGTTGTAAAGAAGCAAAAGGCCATCCCTGTCATACCTATAGTTGACCTCACTGATGAGGGACCCCATACTACCTCGACCTCCCTTATTATCAAAGAAACCCCACCCTCCACATCTACAGTTTCACCTTGATCATGGGATTCATCCCTGCATACGTTCTCA
The DNA here is from genome assembly GCA_031772625.1 of Pinus tabuliformis. Taxonomy (NCBI): domain Eukaryota; kingdom Viridiplantae; phylum Streptophyta; class Pinopsida; order Pinales; family Pinaceae; genus Pinus; species Pinus tabuliformis. The sequence continues at coordinate 850,257,559 of CM062820.1, read as the reverse complement.
ACCTCCCCAACACTATCAGACACCATTACCTCTGGCACCTGAATAGGCACTGAAGATATGGAGGTCGACTCAGCCATTCAATCATCCATGATGTGCCCCAAGGGAGAAATTAAGCTACACCACATCCATGATATCAGTACTATTGGGTTCATGACCACTGCCACGTAACGTGCCTACTTCCTCACAACCACTAGTTACATCTATTGAACAATTTTACACTTCATTTCCTTTCAATTTTCTTGTTGTTCTCGACCTAGTTATTATTCCTCCAACACCTCAATTTTTAGAATCCTCCCATCAAGCAACCTCGCCCCACGACCACACCAATAAGTTTGTTTCTAGTGGCCAATTGTTGCAGAGAAGATTCCTACACCCATCCACTATGCAGCAAGATAATCTTCAGAATTGGTCCTTTGCACAATTGTTTGGATTCATTCAGTAGGCAGCATAGTAGGTGGAGAAGATTCATAATGAACTTGTTTCCAAACATGAGCAAAAAAAGCCGCAAATCACCACTCTCACAACTGAGAGAGAACATCTTCATACAATAGTTCCATATACAGGTTGACTACATAACGTCATGGTTTTCAACGCTTTGGCCTACCATTGTTAAGGTAATTACGAAGCCCAATAGGAATTTTCTGCGTGCACCCTGGTTGAATGTTGCAGTCATATTCAAGTCGCATGCATTGGGATGATATCTACCAATAGTGAACTAAAGCAGAGCCTCAATGTTGCGAAAATGGCTCTGCCTGATCCATCCACTAGCTACACTGCTGAGATCTAGCAAAATCTCACTAGCGTTATTGCCCTAAAAGGCTCTATTGCTAATGCCCTGGCTGAGGGGTACATTCTGATGGATCAAGTCCATGACTAGTCAGGCATATTGGGCATAAAAAATCAACCGGTATACCAAATTCGACAGCAAATTGAACAACTCTAAGCCAACAAACTACAAAGAAAAATACTAGCATAAGAGGATCGATGTAGAGGTCGCCTCTCTAGAAGCCTAGGTTCAACAAGTTGAGGATGAGTTGGAAAATACTAAGAAGAAGATCTCGGATCTCAGGCCACTGGTCGATTCTCATGTTAATGCTCTGTGTGAACTTTGTGATGAAATCAAGGATCAATGGTTCTCCCTACTGAACAGTTGACCTAACCAACCAACCTCCATTGTGGCTATAGAATTCCTCAAGCAAGTCGACACAATTATTGGTACCTAGAAAGCGGTCCTCAATAAGTACACTCGATTTTGTTAGGAGATTATTGCTACGGCGCCTGATTTGGGGCCTTTGTTTGGAAAAGAAGTTCAACAAGAAGTAGCAACAGTGCCACAAGAAGTAAGACCGGCACATCTGGAAGCAACAAAAATGGAGGCACCGACAGAAACATCAATAGTGCCGACAACAACCATGTAAACATCACCCAGGGTAGATTGACTCAAGGACAATTCATTGAACTGTGGTCGGGGCCTGTTGGGGCCTTCATTTTGAGTTTTTGTAGAAAGAAGAGCTAGGGACAGGTGGCGGGGATGACCGTTGGGGTTGAGGAACTAACAGTCAAGGGGGGAATCAAGAACCAGCAGTTGTGGGAAGGTTGCGGAGAAGAGCAAGAGAAGTTGAACAAGGGGAGAGAAAAGGCGGCCAAGGATAAAGTCAACCAAGCAGAAGATAACTAGAACTGGAAGTATGAGCATAGGGAAGAGGATAAAAGGCAAAAGGAAGGGTGAGAAATGGTTGGCTATTGATCAAACAAACGATCCAGGGATCACTGGAGCCTTCATGAGTTGCAGAAAGGCGTGAACCACTCCTTTCCCTCTCTATGTCTGCTTCTGTGGGTTATGTTACTTATGTCCTTAATGATCAAGCTTCAAGCCTCTTGTAATTACTTATGCATTTCCTTATGTTAAGCTTAATGAAAGAGAAATTTTGGATCATAAATGTGTTCTTGAGTTCTTTGTTGGTTCTTTAAAATATTTGAATGTATGTATATAGTTTGTATGGTTTCCTAAGATGATATAAGTAAAACAGTATGGTTGGATTAATGTGGATGATTGGTTGTTATGAGTCATTATCGTCTGCTTGTTGCAATTCCCTTGGTACCTCATTCTACCGCATTTAACTTCAGTCACAACATGCCTCAAGTGAGACTCCTTACCCTCTCTGGGTAAGGTGAAAATGTCGGCATTGCTCTAGACTACAGTGTAGCCTTGTTGTCCCCTTGTGCCCAAACCCAGGTCTCTACCCTGTTGTCATTTTTATGCCAACAGACTCCTTGCCAAATTTGCATCTATGAAGCCTTAGAGCTTCACTACAGTAGTCTTCTTGTACCATGATCCAAAGTTTGGTGTGCCTTTGAGGTATCTTAGAACATGTTTTTTGTTTTCCAGTGAAGCTTGGTAGGCTCTACCATGAATTGACTAAGTTGGTTCACTGCAAAACAAATATCAAGCCTTGTGTTCACCAAGTACATCAAGGACCCCATCAACTATTTGTAGATATTTCCATCTACTTCCTCCCTTGTAGAAGCATCCTCTTTCCTCCAGTTAGTACCTAGAGGAGTATCCATGGATTTGCAATCTTGCATATGGAATCTCTCAAGTATTTTAGAGGTGTACTTCCCCTGTCCAACAAATATCTCTCCATCTCCATGCCACACCTCCAAGCTAAGGAAGTAGTGCATCAAACCCATATCCTTGATCTCGAACTCTCTTTCAAGGTCCTCCTTGCAAGACAGGATCAACCTATCATCTCCTGTCAGTATCAAATCACCCACATAGAGAACTAAGATGAGTAGACTTCCATCTACCATAATGTAGTAGATATTTGATTCTGCGTCACTCTTAGTGAATCCGAATCCACTGAGATAAGAATCAATGTCATTGTACCAATAACAAGGTGCTTGCTTGAGACCATAGAGGGCTCCCTTGAGCCTACACACATGTGTCTCCCTGCTAAAGGTCTCAAACCCCTCAGGATACTCAATGTGGATATTTTCCTCAACCACTAAATTGAGGAAGGAATTTTTAACATCCATTTGGTGTATCCTCTACCCCAACTATGTTTCCAATGCAAGTATAGTCCTGGTAGATGATTATCTTGCCACAGGGGAAAATGTCTCCTCATAATCAATCCCCTCTAGTTGTGACAAGCCTTTGGCCATAAATATGGTCTTGTACTTCTCTACGCTAACATCAACTACATGTTTCACCTTATACAAACACTTGGAACCACCAACTGACTTGTCTTCAAGTTTGGGCATCACCTCCCAAACATTGTTCTCCATGATGGAGTTATATTCCTCCACCTTGGAATCCAACCAAACTTGTCCGGAAGATGCATCTTCAAAATAATATGGCTTAGAATCAATCAATTTTGACATGAGGGCCATATATATGGTAACTATGTCTAGTGATCTCCTCTACCTTCCCAAGGAGCTAGGATATTTGACCTGCACCTAAGCTTCCTGCACCAACTTGTCAACCATCATGGTACTCTTCCTCATTTCTATGGAAGACTCTATGTGAGTGGGTGCCTCCACTCAACCTGATCCCTTCTCCTCCACATGTGGCTACTCCACATCATCCTCCTAGAATGTCCTCTTGCCTTTGAGTAAGATTTGAGTCTTTGGATGTTATTAAGGCTCCTCCTTTGGAACTAGAAGCTCCTCCTTTAGTGGTATGCTCAGCTCTTGCTCTAGAGATATCCTCATGGATTGCACCTCATAAAATATCACATGCCTCCTCAAAATAGTCATCCTGAGTGAGGGCATTTACACCTGTTAAATATGAGGTTTCTCATAATAGCCCACAAAGATCCTCCTCTCTGTAATGGGATCCAACTTTTTCCTTCTATCTTTGGAGACATGACAATAGACTGTGGATCCAAAAATTTGAAAGTGGGACACATCTGGCTTCTTCCTAGAGAAAACCTCTTCAAGTGTAATCATTCCAATAATTTTGTGGGGGCTCCTATTATGCAAGTAAATAGTTGTATTGCAAGATTCTGACCGTAGGGATAGTGGAAATCCTTGGTCATGCAACATAGCTCTAACATCTCCTACAACACTCTATTTTTCCTCTCTACAACCCCATTTTGTTTTGGGTTTTTGGGTGCAACAATCTCCCTTATAATACCCTCCACACAATTCTTTGAAGGCATTACACAAATACTCTCCTTCATTATCACTTCTTAGGGATTTAATTTTCTTTCAAGTCTCATTTTTAACTAAGACTTTAAATTCAACAAACTTTGAATAAGCCTCATCTTTCTTCTTCATGAAATAGATCCAACATTTGCAGGAAAAACCGTCTATGGAGATCACATAATACCTGTACTTGGCAATTAAGACTATGGAAAATGGTCCACACACATCTACTGAACTCACTCTAAGATGGATCCAACTCTGATATCTGATCCCTAGAAGCAGGATTTAACATATTTTCCAAGAGTGCATCTCTTGCAAACATCATGTTCATCAAGGCCGCATTTTCCTCATGGATTGCACCTCATAAAATATCACATGCCTCCCCAAAATAATCATCCTGAGTGAGGGCATTTACACCCGTTAAATATGAGGTTTCTCATAATATCCCACAAAGATCCCCCTCTTTGTAATGGGATCCAACTTTTTCCTGCTATCTTTGGAGACATGACAATAGACTATGGATCCAAAAATTTGAAAGTGGGACACATCTGGCTTCTTCCTAGAGAAAACCTCTTCAAGTGTAATCATTCCAATAATTTTGTGGGGGCTCCTATTATGCAAGTAAATAGTTGTATTGCAAGATTCTGACTGTAGGGATAGTGGAAATCCTTGGTCATGCAACATAGCTCTAACATCTCCTACAACACTCTATTTTTCCTCTCTACAACCCCATTTTGTTGTGGGTTTTTGGGTGCAACCATCTCCCTTCTAATACCCTCCACACAATTCTTTGAAGGCATTACACAAATACTCTCCTTCATTATCACTTCTTAGGGATTTAATTTTCTTTCAAGTCTCATTTTTAACTAAGGCTTTAAATTCAACAAACTTTGAATAAGCCTCATCTTTCTTCTTCACGAAATAGATCCAACATTTGCAGAAAAACCATTTATGGAGATCACATAATACCTGTACTTGGCAATTGAGACTATGGAAAATGGTCCACACACATCTATTGAACTCACTCTAAGATGGATCCAACTCTAATATCTGATCCCTAGAAGTAGGATTTAACATATTTTCCAAGAGTGCATCTCTTGCAAACATCATGTTCATCAAGGGTGCATTTTGGAAGTTCATTGGTAATATGTTTCATTAATTTCAAATCTCCATGGTGTAGGTGCCCCATGCACCTATTCTAGAGCTCTCCATATCGACCCTAAACATGTTTTTCCTTGCTATTCAATACATCACATGAATCAACCTCCAACTTATAGAGATTTTTAATCCTAACACTAATCTACTTAACCTGTCCAGTAGCAACATGATTTAGATAGGCCTTCCCTACACTGAACACAACATCATATCTTGTCTTCAAGTATAACTACATAAAATATATTTTCCTTCAGACCAGACAAATACATTACATTATTTAGGTGAACATGGGAGCCTGAATCCCTCTTAAAAGTGGAAGCGCCAATCCCTCTGGTACTATATCTTCAATCATCTCCAAGTTCCATGTGTAATTGTAGGTCTTTCTCCTCTAAGCTACCGAAGAACTCCTTATTTCCTATCATATGAAATGAATTACCAAAGTTTAAGTACCACACAATACCTTTAACATTTCTTTCCATGCAAGAAATGAGGGTGAAATCCAACTTGAATTGTGATGTGAGAGCATCTCCTCTTGTTGTTGTTCCAAGATTCTTACTGAATTTCATATGTGGACACTTGGTTGCATAATTTCCATACTCATGGCGATGAAAGAATTTAATTTTACTGAGGTCTTTCTTCTTGCCATGGTTCTAGTTGGATTCTACCTTGCCTTTGGTTTTCTTTTCTTTTCCAGCTAAATCATTTTTTTCTTCCTCGTCAGTTCTCAATGAGACTCCAACTCTAGTGTTTCTTCTAATTTCCTCTTGCACCAAGTCAAACCAAAGTCTCTCCCAATATGGGAGATTTTCTCTTTCATTAACTACATCCTGATAGTTGTTGCATGAATTTGGAAGACCAATGAGTGCCAATCTCACAAGACCAGATGTTTGCACAACCTATCCAACTCCTCCAAGTTCATCTTTCACTTGAATGAATCTGGATGGGTATTCAAAAAAATAGTTTCATTTGTATTCATTCGAGTGTTCCTGAGCTTATGTTTCAATGCCAGCTTCCTGGCATCACTGTTGCTTCTGAATATCTTTGTGAGAGTTTTCTGCATTGCATAAGAAGTCTCCTTTCCATGGAAATTTGAAACCACATGGTCCCTGACTCCCTCTAGGATAATCCTCCTGGATTTTGTAATATCTTTCTTCCACTGAGCCAGTTGTTGTGCATTTGATGTTGTTGTTTTTGGAATATTTGTTTTTTTTGTATTGTAATACTCCATTTTCATCCAACACAACTTCCATTATGTCTTTCCAAGCATATAAATTCTAAGTTCCCTCCAATGCATACTAAAGCCTCAATCCATTGACATACAGTTTTCCTGCACTAAAGAAATGTCTTCACAACAAACTTTGTTATTCGAAATTTCTTTGAGAGATGATCAGGAACCCAGTTTCTATGTAGTTTTCAACAACTTTGATACCATCTAGAGATAACTCAAAATTTGCAGTTGCTAAATAAATATTACTAAAATAAATAGACGCAAATTCTTTTACTAAATTTTTTGGAAGGAAAATTGACAATAGAAACACATGAAATCATTCAATCACAATGCACAAAGTTTTTACTGGAGAACCCAACTAGGAAACAACCCTCCTCTATTTTTATTATATCAGATGAGAACAATGATCAATTACAATGATTACTTCAATTCTTGAAGCTTAAGTTTCACTAAAATTTTGATCTGCTCCTAACTCTGCTCTGGCCAATACTTAGCCAAAATAGGCCTCCTGCTTCCTCCTATTTCCTTGCACAATTCTTGCTCCTAAATAATAGGAAAAGCTCCTATTTTCATGTGAATTCCCAAGAGAATAAGCTCACCTTCATGCACAAACTCTATACACTTGAAATAGTATACAATACAATTATAATTGTGCAGTTTCCATCTACTTCAATAGGAAATTTGAATTGTATGCATGGCTACGAGTTAACTGAGAGTTAAATGAGTTAACAATAGTTACAACTGAGCAAAAAAACAACAAGGAAAAGACAGGCATGAAACACTGGCGATTCGACAGAGATCATGGAGCCTTCAAAAACCCATCGCCAGAATCTCGAAGCTTGGGAGGGAGGCGACCTAGACATAGATGAAACCCCAAAGTAGGAGAAGCCGAGGTTTCACAAGGGCAAGAAGCAGAAAACAAGAAATGAGATTGATGATGCCGAGAATGGAAGTGCGGAAGGTCCTCTTAAGGCTACGGATCCTCGCTTGGCCAGTACGAGACGTGTCGCTCGATGTAGGGACAAGGTTGAGGAGTTACTAAATGCACGGGACACCTCAGTCCTCGACGACATAGGCGAAGCCAAGTAGGAATACGAGGAGGAAAATCAAGGACAATGTGAGGAGCTAACCATTGAGGTTGCCGAAAAAATGAGAATGCCTGAACGAAACTCTGTCTAATGGAACGTGATGATCGGCGCATATGCTCAGCAGGGAGATGGCTCTGTTTGGCTGGCTCTCTTGTTGTCTAGCCTGCCTGATGTGGAGCAGGGAAAGCAGGTACATTCTCACATAATTATAAGTGGGTTTTGTTCTGATGTTGTTTTATGGAGTGCCCTAATCCATATGTATGTGAAATCGGGGTATATGGATTATGCGCATCAAGTGTTTGACATAATGCCTGAAAGAGATGTGGATTCATGTACCAGTATGATTGCAGGTTATGTGAAATGCAGAAACTTGGAGGCTACAAGACAGGTGTTTGACGAAATGCCTCAAAGAAATGTGGCCTCGTGGAATGCCATGACAAAAGGTTATGCTTAGTATGGGTTGGAGGCTAATGCCTTGAGGCTTTATGTAGAGATGCAGCAGGCAGGCCTGTGGCCAAGTTTGCCGACATTTGCTGGTGTTCTCAGTGCATGCTGTGGCATTGCAGCACTGGAACAAGAAGGAACGAACTGCACCGCCACCGCACAGCAAACCAGAGAACAGAGCTGCAATGGAACAGCAAGGAGTCTGGCAGCTGGGATAGCCGAGCATGTACCTCTGTTAATGTCTTGACCTGGATCTGAAATAGGAAATTATTCCCAGGGGGCGGATCGACTCATACATCGGCCAGGGATGGGTTCTCAAACTGCCATACATCGGGAGGTCAGGGCTTCCTTGATACAAACAGGAACTTTGGGAAATATGAATAGGCATCTAAAAAATGTCCTCGGAGAGCCTGAACATCTCACTGTTTCGGTGGCCCAAATAGCAGAAGGATTCTAGTCAAGAACAACACTAGCCACCAAGGACTCCGGACAGGAACTGATACAAATTTTATCAGAACCCTGTCAGGGAGAATGATATGCAAGCGAACCTGGAAGGGGAAGCTGATCGAAGACATAAAGTATGAAATACAAGCACTTACAGGCATACCAACAAACATGCAAAGCTTGCTATATGCAGGACAAATTCTATAGGACCAATACACAGTACAAGACTATGGAATTGTGTGAGACTCAACCATCATACTAAGCACAAGGCTGAGAGGTGGAAGCTCTGGATCCAGGTCAAAGGGTACAACTTCTTTCAAGGATTCCGTCAAAGGGAAGGGGGAAGCCAGCAAAAATCTAGCACCACCACAAGATCTACTTGGACCCTATATTGTGGAGCAAAAAATGCAGACTCTAGTACTAACAATCGCTCTACCTAAGGTAAACAAATTCTATACTGATTTATCTACAAAGGCTGTCATATGCAGATTCAATGGCTTTTGGCCCAAAACAGATGCTCTACAACAATGGATCTACTCCACATGGACAACAAACTGTGATATCCATTTATGCTCCAAAGGTTTTTTTATTGTTAGATTCGACATGGTCAAGGAAAGGGAATATGACCTCCATGAGGGTCCATGGTTCTTGGGCAATGCAGGAATCTTCATGACTCCCTGGTTCCCAAGTTTTGATGCCAATACTATGGTGGTTTCTAAAATTCTGGTATGGGTTAGGCTACACAACCTCCCGCTACACTTCTAGCTTCCCAAAGTATTCAAAGCAATGGGGAATGCATTAGGAAAATACCTCAAGCAATACATGGAAAGAATTACAAGAGGTATACATACTTTTACCAGAATCTGTGTAGAAGTAGATCTTAGCCAAGGCTTACCTGACAACATAATTCTGATCCATAACAACATACAGTGGAATCAACCACTAGATTATGAGAACACTGCCTTCAGGTGCCATGGTTGTCAAAAAACATGTCACCTTCTTAGTAACTGCCCCCAAGCCAAAAAAAGAAACCAGAAGAAATAAGAAACAAACACAAAAACCAAGAGGCTGGCAGTGCACAGTGAACCTGTATGAAGCAGTAGAGGATGAGAAGGCAACTATCCCTCCACCAGATCCTGAAGATGATCCTATTGAGGAGGAAGCTACAGAAACCATACCCAAAGAAAACAATCAGACACACAGGGTGCCAAAAACAGAGAAATTTGTAGCACAGGAACTAATGGACTCTTTGTCGGAGAAGATACCAGATACAACGGACACTAGTGAAGCCAAAAGACAACATTCTCCAGATCACTCCATTTCTGACAAGGAAATTCCTCTCCCTGTGGAGGGAACTTCTCTCATACTTTATTCGTCCTCATCGTCTCAAGGGGAATGGCGAAAGGTTGAGAAGAAAAAAGGGAGAAAAACATGATTTCCTCCCCATTGTACATTATTTTTTTTCTGTTTTTTCTTTTGACAGCAGTCCTTGATCTACTTTATGCATATGTTCCTTAGCATCTACAAAATGTAATTTAGTTATCATTAATAAAATTACGGTTTATCGTTATGGAAAAAAGCAATATTTACAACTACTCAACTGAACTCATACTGACTCTATGTTAGACTAGATCTCAAATAAGTAAATTTCACTAAAGATAACAACCCTAGATAGATATATCTTAGCCACCAACTCTCACACAACTCCACTACTATCACCCAACTCAAATTGACTAGCTTAACTAAGTGATTTGACCATGTCACTCCTACTAATTGCTTTCAACCTCATCCTGCTAGCGTGGAAATTCAAAATTATTCATTTAACGAAGGCACAAGTCAAATGAAGTCTTTTCTTGCTACAATTTAACAAATCATAGTCATACATTAGAAAAACACATTTTTTTTCTAGAGAACCCAACTAAGAAAACCCTCTGCTTGTTCTAGAATTGTATTGATAGAAAAAACCGAGCAATAGATCTCTTACAAAATAATTGTTTCAATCATAAGACACACTTGTCTTCCATGCTTTTTCTAACCATGAAAACCTTACAAGGCTATTGATCTTTGCTTCCATCTACCAATTTGTGCACAAGCTTCTCTTGCACACTCTTCCTCTTACAAGCTCCACATACAAACATGTGCCTTCTATTGCTTGTTCTCACCAACTCATGCTCACCAAAACAATGATTGAACTTGTGCCTTTGTTCCTCCTTTTAAAGGAAATTTGAATGGTTAAAATTAATGAGTTTTATAATTAAGGAATGATTTTGTGATTGATTGAGTTAGCATGGGTTAAATTCTCATGCAACTCATCCTATTTCAAGTCAAACACTTGAAACTTAATGACTTGTATTTTTCCTTAATCAACTCACACTAGAAAATCAAGGACTCGATTTTAAATTTCAACACATTAGTTAACTTCATCCTAACTCATCCTAAATTTTTTGGGTTGATTCCTGAATTATAGGAATTCATCCTAATTTATAAGGAATATCCTAATTTTTAGGAACTCTAGTCATGCAAAAGAAGGAACTCATTCTACCTCCTATGATTAAGTCATAAATTGATCTGAAATGATCATATGTTAAAATTGAAGTAGAATTGATTATGCCATTAATGAATATAATGTTAACTGAAAGTGTTGAAACCATGAGAACTACTCGAGAAGAAGAATTTATGACAGATGAGAAAACATAAATAAGATGCAAAACAGTAGTGAAAACATCAAATACATAGTGATACTAGATAGCAATATTGATTACGGAGTTCGTCCCTGATGGACTACGTCTCTGGGTCCACTTTCAAGATGGGTGACTACTTTATTAGGATTGAAACCAAGGAGGTTGATTACACGGAAATTTGACCGAACTGAATGTGCACACAGGCACTTCTGGTCACTATCAAAGGATAGCTCCCTGAACCAGCTTTCCAACGCCTATCATGGTTCCCAATTCTGACTCCGGGTGCTCTTGTTACATTGAAAAGAAAATTGGCTATAACCTCCAGAACCTGCATACAAAATCCAAAGCCACTCTCCTCTCCTCTTCATGAACAAAACTACCTTTATAACCTACCAAGTGCATTTGAACTCCCTCCACCAAGTTTAGGAATGCATTTGCTCTAATTTTGGTTTATGAGGTTCGATCTAGTTGTGATTTTCCACCTTAGGGTTCATATGCATAGTCATCACATTAGTTGTTGCACCAAAACTGCAATAATGTAGATTTTAACCTCGTACAGAAATTACCTGCATACGAATTCTAAAACATAGAAAATAAACAATGCGAGAGCATAACACATAAAACACATATACACAGAGATTTTCCCCTGGATTCTCATCATAAAATTTCTAGATATGAATAAATAATCAAGCATGCAAATGGATTTCAAAGTCAATTAATTAACTTCCTCCATTCATTTCACCTTTTACTTAACTAATTTCCCACAAATAAAGTCCAAACTGCTCAAAAACCTTTAAGTCAAAGAGGCTCAAAGCATTTCTTTGACTTTTGGAGGGACCGGATCCTCAGCTCAATGATTTATGGCTATTAAGTACTAAATTCCCCCCAACAAAAAGTCATCTCCCTTCATTCCCCCTCATTTCCCTAATAAAACCCCTTTTCCTAAGGTTAAAACACTAGTCACATAGGGAAAGTAATCACCCCCATGTAAAACCCGTTTTTCCCAAAAAACCCACCAAAACACTCTAGCCTAAGTTATAATGCATATGTGCGGAAAGCAAACAAATCACTGAAAATACATTATGCTTAGCGCAATTCATTTCTGTTGTTTTCATATTAACTTCTAACTTGTATATTTTAATTCCCATTACAACCCATTTCCCCGTATATATGTAACTCCTCTATATAAAATAACCCCACCCATTAGTTTATTTATAAACTATAGTACTACCCCTTATCCCTCAAAGAATATTAAAATCCCTCCCTCAGTCATTAACCCTTCCTTACTCCATCATTAACCTCGATACCGCCGCGCTTAAACGCCCGTCGGGCCCCCCACTAGCCTCTGTGCAGTTTCCCTTCCCGATCACCACGCGATCGCCTCCCTCCACATCCGACAGCCCTTATCCATATCGGGCCAACCAGATGTCCAAACGATGCCCACCCAAAAAGGTGGCTTTCTACCCAGCCCCCGATGCTATGTGTCATTTAATGAGTGGAATCGAGTGACCTCTCCCTAATACCACCGAGCACCCAAAAGAGGTGCGTAGAAACCATTTATCGCCCTCCCACTACATGACAAATGATCATTGTTCACCCCGTACCTGCCAAAACTGATTTTTCATGCATAAAAGCCAAAAAGCACAAATCATTTGTTTTCTCTGAAATTTAAACTGTAAACCTCTTAAACGCATGCACGCACCTGTGAATGTCGAAGCCATCAACCCACGTCCAATTTCACTCCAAAGACGCCACAGACCGCCCAAAAAACCTTGCAGCCTATACAGAACCACTTCAACCATCTGCAGTCACTTGCTGCCCTGATTAGATCCATTTTTACCTCATTTCCAGGTATTTAAACCAGTATTCACCCACTACCCTATCAATTTCAAAGAAAACCAGTGATTGAGTATTCTTAGTTAAGTTTAAAATTAATTAAGGAATCTCAAGCAACCTAAGCCTACTCTGTACTGAACCACCATTGCCCTAAAAACACTACAAATTACCTCCCCCATTCTCAAATCCACAAGAATTGATAATGGCTGCCCCAATCGCCATGGATGTGAGACCCATCTCTACACCCCACTTAGACCTGGACCACCTCCCCCTGGCTGATAGGGATTTCCAGATAAAGGACACCTCTATCCAAGAATCCCCGCTCAAATTATACTGCCAAATTAGGTATAGATACTTGAACCATGCTGATGAAATTGGTTTGTAGGAGTCCAATTTGCCTAAGTACAAGTTCCCTAGAGTCCACATTTTCCCAAATATTTTACATTATTTCCATGCCAACTATGTCCCCAGTCAAAGAGCAGTCATGTCCCCTAACCAAGCCATACTTTTCACCATCACTGCTGAATCTATAAATGAGATGCTACAACTCCAGCCTGGCCAAAACTTGACTCCCCTCTCAATTGAAGACCTGTTGGACTTATATCCCAAACTTAGTCCTGCAAGATTGGCCCAATTTATCCAAACCTTCATCGTAGAAGAGAAGTATACCCCCAAAGACCCCCCTTCATATGTAGCAACTTTATTTTCTCTTTGGGGTAAAAATATTGTGGATATGATATCTAGTGTCCTGGGTTATACCACTAGTGAATATATTGATCGGATTATTTTAGCCTTCATGTCCATATACACTCCAGGACAGCCTCCTGTTGTCATATATGACTATGCTCTGTTCATAGCTGACAGGATGCATGAACAGTTCCTCAGAATGAGTAATGAGATATTATTGAAATACTCCTTCGTCTTGTATCACCTTTTCCTATATTACCAGTGAGACAAATTCCCACTTACCTTGCAAAAGTTGGACACCAAGGGCCAACCAAGATCGGTCATCTTCTAAACCCCATTGATTCATCAAAATCCCTCCCCCTATTCATATAATGAATTCATAGATTCCTTTGTTCACCCTGTGATGACCATGCTCAATGGAACCCCTCCACTAAGAATCGATCCTGAGATTAGGAGAGTCCTTCATCTAAATATCAATCATCAGGTGGGAGATTGGTAATTGTACCAAAACCACACTGAGATCAAGATTTATGGCTGCGAATTGGCCCCATACAAACTACCTAAATACCTCCCAATGAGTTTATTTTCCCTGGAGTACTACAGGCAGATAATAAATTCAAATGAGGTAAACTTTGTTCAAGCCAAAAAGAAAGCCCAGCTCAAGATCAAAGACCAATTGGGTCCTTTTATTTGTAATAGCAGAGAATATGGAAAAGAGGTAGACCTGATCCTTTATATATCAAAATTAAAACATAGCTTCATATGGAGATATGATCCCTTGGATTTCATCTGCAAAAGAAGGCAGAAAAACAAGATGGCTCCCTATATCCATCATCGCATCCCTGAGATAGAAAAGTATGCCGACCAACTACAATGGGTGGAAAACACTTTAGAGGACAGGGATAATACTGAATTTGTTGTGGAAAACACATTAATAGATCCAGAAAAACAACTTGATGAGGGTTCTCTCCTGTAGGTGCCAGAACAGTCAGATAGGCTAGATCAGTCAACCAGGACAGAACCATCAAAAGAACTAGAAACTACTTCAAGTGCCCATCCAATCATGCAAACTCCTCAGAATGAGGAGAAGGTCCTAAAAAGGAACATAGAAGGGGCTTCCACTTCAAGAATTCCTACTTCTTATGTATAGCAAGAATCAAACAAAAGGCAAAAGCCCAATCCAGCCTCTGAGCAAGAGTTCACTGATGACTCAGCTGAGGTCACCAACATAGAGGTTGAAAGAAGCAGGCCCACCACTCCATCTGGGAGTATGCAGGAGCCCTCCACATCACAGACTCAGATATTGATGAGGCAGCAAAGTGTTGAGGTATCTTCCTTTAGAATGCTTGCAGATAAGGACCAAGATATTAAGGAAAGATACAAAGAGATCAAAGCTAGAAATGAGAGGCTTAAGGCCCAAACATATGCCCAATATCTGAAAATGACCCCCACTAATCAAACAAGGCTAATGTCAGCCTTTGATATCAAAGAGGGGAAAATGCAGATGATATTTATCAAGCCAACCACTCAACAACCAAGAGCAGCATTAGATTTCAAAAAGGTGGACTTTGAAGTACTAGCAAGGGATATTCATCCCATTGACCAGATTGAACTGCACAAGCAAACAGGGGAGATGATATACTCCACATTAACAGGGAAGGCCATTACTATCCACCAATTACAAAACTCCCTAAACAATATATCAACACAATTTCAGTTGGAGAAGTCCTCCTCACAGGCCAAGGATAATATAATCAAGTCCTTAGAGGACTTAGTGATTGAATTGGGACACGATCCCAAATATGTAAAAGCTACAGAGCAGTTGATTAAAAATAAAAATGATGGCATTGCTGCACTCAAGAAGTAGCTAAAGATACCCCAGCTATATCACACACAGACAAAGGAAGTCCTAGAAGCACAGCAAGGACATGAAGAACTCATGGACTTGGTCCTGAAGCTAAACAATCAACTCAAGGAGACACAGAAGGAGTTGGACACTTTAATTCAGTTGAAGCAAAGTGACTTGGCCACAACTTCTAGAACTGTCATCCCCACAGTATCTATAGTAGTTCCTTCCACACTGGCAGCATCATTGGCACCCACATCTCCACCTGCCACAACATTGCCAGTAACAAAAGAACCTAAAGCAGCAACAGGTACACAGGGAGAGAAAGCAACAAAATTAGTCAAAGCCATGGAAAATATGTCTATTCAGGCTACAGAGATGAAGAGACTAAAGGAAAAGATACCAAGTTTGGAAACTGATTGTAAACTTTCCCAACTCCAGCAAAAAAGAAGAAACACAAAAGGCACTAAAAATGGGTGAGAGAATCAAAATCTTGGAGAAGGATTTAACACTACAGAAACCACTCGGACAAACCAAAGAAATGCTCTGGGCCAATATCATTGACTCTGTCGATCATATTTGGCCATCAATTCAAGTTATATTTGAGTAGACATAATTAGTGAAGATAGCTACTGAAGCTATCCAAAAAGTAAAGGAAGAACTGGGGAATAAACCAGAGGATGCCAATCGACTCATCCACTTCCTAAATAGCAAGAACAGATATGAGCTCCATGAGCTTAACATAGAAGATAGGACTGAGGCCGTTTTGGAGATTAGGAAGGTTCTTTCCAAAAGAAACTATATGCTTAACTTTGAAGAAAAGTGCCATAACATGTAGGTAGCCATTGATAGATTCATGGCTAAGTTTTAGATTTTGAGGGAGAAGGGTCTTCCTAGTCCTATGGTCATCAATGACAAGATCATGCCTCAGCTAGACTATGGAGATAGACTAAGAAAATTGGCTAAGGAACAAGCAATTTCTTTTGCCATTAAAGCCCTGCCAACAGGTAAAGTGTTATATGACACATTGGAGAACTTGATTTTTCTAGAGCATGAGGTGAAACACTTGTTCCTCACTAAGCCAAATTTGCAAAGTACACAAAGGCCGATGAAATCTACAGAAGGATGATGAATGTAAAAATACCTGATGCGGAATGGTGGAAAAACATGACAGATTTACTGTAATAAATTTACATTAGAAATTTATTGCAAAGTAAATGAAAGAAACCAGTTAAAATAGGGAAAAGCAGAGAAGCAGAGTCAAAGAGTAGCAGGGTCAAACAGTATCAGTGGAAAGATGAAAGTGAAGAAGATTCTAGCGTAGAAATGCCACAAATATTAGCTAGCTCAAAGGGATTTAACTCAACTGAAATAGCCAGCAACACCACAATAAAAGGGACAACGTGAAGCAGTTCAACATTTGTCTTTATCTTCATGCAAGAAACTATTTTTATTCCCTAGATTAAGTCTCAAGTTGTGTTGAGATATTTTGTAAATATTTTCGTATATATACTTCATATTTTGAGGTATTAGGGATGGATTCTTATACTTTCAATAGAATTTGTTAAAATACTGTAAAAGCTATTGTGTCACTGACTGGGTCAGCATGCTGGATTGATGAATAAAGATCAGATATTTCAAGGGATTCATGTGTAAAGCGGAGTACAAATGAGTAATTTTCTTGTGTTGTTTTATCTCCCTTAAAGTTGTTTTATAATCTTAAATGTTTCAGAAGTTTGAATGTTTAACTTGAATATTATTTCATAATTTTATTCACTGCACTTTGTCTTACTATTATACATTCTTAATGTTTTCTCTTAAAATATCTTAGCTAGGGAATTCTTAACTACTCCTTAGCTTCCGTAGTTTCGCCTCTGGTCTATAGTAAAGGATTCTTAATTGCCCTTTACTCATGATTCACTATTGTTCCCCCATCTTAGCCTCGGTCTGAGGATTCTTGATTGCCCTCTCACCCCCCTTAAGACTCATTTCACCATTTAGTCCAAAGATTTCTACTTCACTCTGCTATCTTGCCCCTTGAACATTCCCTTTAGTGATTTAACTCCATCTTTGTTGCCCCTTCTTTGACTCCATTGCCGAATGGCCTAAAGACATCAACCTATCAAATTGTTTTAAGGATTCCACCACCAAATCTTCATACAAATCAAAAACCCCCTTGAACTCTAGAACTAGCCTAATATCTAAGAAAACATAGCTAAATTATATAGAGAGAACCCTCTCTGAGCCATAGGTTGGCTAGAGCCTATGCTTAAAAGTTGGTTTGTGGTTACCTCGAAGCCTTCCCTTCTCCCAAAACTTCTAAGGAAAAGATTTGAGTGATAACATAGTGGTGACCATACTGGGGAAGTACACCCCAGTCTCCTAAATCTTTAAGGAAATCTTAATCATCATCTTGAGCCCCTTAAAGGCAGTTTCTACAGAAGTTTTAAAATTTACACTAAAAAAAATTCAAAAAGTTATAATTTTGGCTACCAAGAAAACCCATTATACCAGGTCCAACCCGGAACCAAACCCTGTAGTTATTGTGGATGATCCAAATAGAATTATAAGAAAATCCAAAAAAGAAAAGAGTTCAGCTGATAAAACACCATTAGTTAAAGCTAATTCTTGTCCTGATGAGTGGTTGTTTTTATAAGATTTACCTTTTGATGTGAAATTTGATCTCTCATTGTTTAGAACAAAATCTGAAAGTGTACTTAATGAAACTATTCTAGATCCTGATTTTATTGCACACCTTGAAGTTCAAGCAGCTAATAGATCAATTGACGAATATATTCTAAATACCCCACTATCATCCATTAATACTACTCTAACTGTTGAACTTTCTGCTCAATCCTCCAACGTTATTAATACCCCTTCCATCACTACCACACCATCCATTATTTCTACTACAGTTCATTCCACTGGCCCATTCATTCCACATCTCCCTATACAACCTAGAATCATGTTTCCACCTATAGACTCTCCCACTTCACCCATTAGCCCTTCAAGTTCACTTATAAATACTTCTGCCTCCCCTATACACACAACTGTCCCTTTTATCCCAATTTCCATTATAGAAACCCCTTCATCCACTGTTAATGTTTCAGTTTCATTTGTAGATATTCCAACTTCAGCTATTAATATTCCAAATCCCATTGTTAATACTCCAGTTTCAATTGGCAATCTCTCATTTTCAACTATAAGCACTGCTAGCTCATCCATCTCCACCTCAACCCAAACTAGTCTTCCCTTATCTCCAACCCAAGCCAAGACTTTAGCCATGGCCAATAGATATTCCCTTTTGGTGTTGCCTAGTCAGTTACATGACCTACCTCAAGACTACCAAAGAAAAATTCAATTATTTGATGCTACAAGCATATACACTGCTCAACAACATGTTAACAGAATGGATGATTATTTTCAGTTACATGAGATAGATGACGCAGATGTAAGAATGAGACTTTTTTCTCGAACATTAGTTGGGGAAGTTAGAACCTGGTTTAGAAACTTAGCTGCTGGTCGTATTGCAGACATGGCAAACTTTCATAGGATGTTCATCAAGAGATGGGAAAGGAAGAAAAACTCATTGCGAAAACTTTATGAGTATGAGAACATTAGGAGAGGTCCTAAAGAATCAGTTCAAGATTATTGCACCAGGTTTAATAGCACTTACAATGCCATCCCTGCCAACCTTAAGCCTCCTCCTGATCTCACAATGATGAAGTTCCCTGATGGTTTTGATCTAGATATGGCCTACCAACTTAGGGAAAGAGAGCCTGCAACCCTAGAGCAAAGCCAAACCAATGTAGTAAAAGTAAAGGCTAATCTTTTAGCCAAAACAACCCGAGCAAAGATAGAAAGGAGAGTAGGATTGTTGATGAAGCTTCAACATCTGATGGTAAAGTATATATTTTGGCCAAAACTGTAGAAAGAATCATGGATAGACTTAACAACCTAGATAAAAAAACATGGGATAATTGACAAGCACCCCCAGTTAGGAATGCTAATTTCAGAAAAAACCAAAATCAAAACCAAAACACAGGAAAGAATGGACTTGATAAAAACATTAGACCCCCTTTTCAAGGAAACTATGCAGAATCATCTGATCCTGATGATCCAAAACAAAATACCCAAATTAATCTAATGGGATTAGATGATCAAAACCCTGTATTCCTCTCCCAGGATGAGGGAGAATTGCATATTCTCCAACAGCTTCAAACCCAGTATGGAGAGTCATTTGACTATAAACAAGGATATGACTCTGCCATATTTGAAGTGCACAAACAATATAATTTGAGAATTAAAAAGTATGCTAGTCTTCCTGAACAAACTAAGAAAGCAATGGCAAATCAACCCAAAAGAACTAATAACGTTCCTATGTCATAGGTTCTTAAAATCCTCCCTAGACCAAACCAAAATCCCCCTAGTCCCATCACTGAAGAAATAATTGCCAACCAACCCTTGGTTGAGCAGCCATCCACATCAATTCCACTTAAAGAACTAGAGAAAAACACCTATAATTCCAGATCTGAAAGTCCCCATAAGGAAACCCCGAGTAAACAAAAGGAAGATGATTCCACTCAAAACCCTGTTCCAAAGGTCTACAACCCTTCCTCATCATTCAATTTGGGAGCAGAGATATCCAAGATGAAAATTTCAGTCCCTTTGACTGAACTGGTAAAAAACAAAACTTACAAATCACAAGTAAATCAGACCCTGAACATTAATGAAATTCCCCCTTTTTACATTAGCCTTAATATTCATGATAAAATACTACACAATGCCATGTTAGATTCAGGGGCTTCTCACAACCTAATGCCAAAATCAGTGATGGAAAAATTGAAACTAACTATACCTTACAAAGACTTGTTCTCCTTTGATTCAAGTCAAGTAGAATGTTTAGGGTTAATCAAAGATTTGTGTATTACTTTAGTCCAATATCATGCCAAGAGCATCCTGATGGACATTGTAGTGGCTGTTATCCCACCAAAATATGGCATGCTATTGTCCAGATCTTGGGGAGCCAAGCTTCAAGGATCCCTCCAATTGGTTATGTCATATACCACAATTTTTGTGTTTGGACAACCCAAGAAACTGTACAGAGAAACTTTCATGAAATACATGGTAAGCAGTCAAGATCGACCTCAAAACTATCCCATCTATTCCATGCATTTAGATGTAGACTCTTTTATTATGTTCAACAATGATCAAACACCAAACGAAACTCCTAACAAATTTGGTCGCAAAACCAAAAGAAATTGTAGTTTCCACTGCTAATGAATCTAAAGAAACTCTAGAATTGTACAATAAAGAAAGTAATCAGGTTGCTAGAAATAAAAATAAATGGGATACCAAGGATGAGAACTATGTACATGAAATCTTATGGAATTTAGAATTTGATGGCTCTGTAAATAAGTTAGGAGCAGGAGCAGGAGTATGGATTTATAATTTAGAAAACAATCACTCAAAGGGCCATGCCTATAGGTTAAATTTTAGATGTACAAATAATATGGCCAAATATGAGGCTTTGATTCTAGGTCTCAAGGTAGTTAGGAATTTAGGTGCTCAAAGAGTTTCAGTCATGAGACTCAGAGCTAGTTGTAAATCAGATTAAGGGTGTATATATGACTAAAGACACTAGATTAGGTTATTATAGAGGAACCATTATAGAAATACTCAATACCTTCCTAGAAACATAGCTTGCAGTAGTTCCTAGGAAGCACAATATGCAAGCCCACAGTGTAGCAATGTTTGCCAGTACCTATAGGTTACCCTTCCAACCTAACCATCAGTACACTGCTGAGGTCAGGTACATACCTTCAATCCTAGATAATGTGCAGAACTGGCAAGTATTCTCAAATGATAGACAGGTAAACACCTTCTTAACATTAGAAGAAGAATTTGCACACAGTAACATAGACACTGATACATCCATAGATCTTAACTCTAGGGATGAAATAATAATAAAAGAGCTAGAAGGTAATGAAGTAGATAGTTTTAATCCCACTAAATCCACAAGGTCAGATATCGGCAACCTAGAACAGGTTGAGATTTATGAAAAAATTAATGATGAAAACGAAGTAATTAATCTCAAAGATAATTTCTTACCAAAAGGTTTAACCCCTCTGGAAGACTTATTCGATTCAAATGATGTTCCTAGGAAGCCTAAAATGGAACCATTGAAATCTGATATTGAAGAGTGTAACATAGGCACTGCAGACAATCCCAAGCTAATTAAACTGTCAAAGTCACTCCCCTTAACAGAAAAGGTGAAATATATTGAGTTATTGAAAGAATTTAAGGATGTCTTTGCTTGGAGCTATGAGGACCTTAAATCCTATGACACCAGCATCATCCAACACACAATTCCTCTCAAACAGAATCAAAAACCTTTCAAACAAAAGCTTAGGAGAATTAATCCTGTCTTATTACCTTCAATAGAAAAAGAAATTAAGAGAATGTATGATGCCAAGATAATTACACCAATAAGGTTTTCTGAATGGGTCTCAAACTTGGTCCCAACCAGGAAGAAAACTGGTGAGATCAGACTTTGTGTAGATCTCAGGAACCTGAATAAAGCACCACGTAAGGACAACTACCCTATTCCCAAAATGGACAACATCTTACAAAGGTTAGTTGGGTCAACCAAAATCTCATTACTGGATGGGTTTTCTGGTTACAACCAAATTTTGGTTCACTCTGACGACCAACCCAAGACTGCTTTCACCACTCCTTAGGGCACCTTTATGTATGTCAAAATGCCTTTCGGGCTAACGAATGCAAGAGCCACTTTCCACAGGGATCGGAATATAGCCTTTTCCAAAGAAATCAATGATTTCCTTGTGATATATCTTGATGATATTACTGTTTTTTCAAAATCAAACAATCAACATCTAGATCATCTAAAGCAGGTCTTTATAAAATGCAGAAAGTATGGCATCTCCTTAAACCCCAAGAAATCTTTGTTTGGATTGGAAGAAGGGAAATTGTTATGACATATCATTTCTAAAGATGGCATAAGAATAGATCCTGCAAGAATTGAAGCCATCTTGCTGATACAACACCCTAGTAATATCAAAGAACTACAAGCCCTTTTAGGAAAGATTAACTTCCTTAGAATATTTATTTCTAACCTAGCATAGTTAATTAGAGCACTAAATAACATGTTGAAAAAGGATTCAACCCTAAGTTGGACTGTCGAAGCTAAGAAATCATTTGAATATATCAAGCTAGCCTTGACAAAAACCCTGGTATTAGTTAGTCCCAAATTTGATAGGGATTTCATTTTGTTTTCCTTTGCTTCTGAGCATACAATAGCTGCAGTTTTACTGCAGAAAAATGACCAAGGACATGAACAACCCATTGCTTTCTTTAGAAAATCCTTAAGAGATGCTCCCTTAAAATACAACATAATGGAGAAACAAGCATTGGCTTTAGTCAAAGCTATCAAATATTTTAGGGTGTATTCTCATATAGTAGCCTATGTTCCCAATTCTGTAGTCAAAGACATCCTAGCTCAGGAAGGTCCTGTTGGGAAAAGGGGAAAATGGATTGCCACTATCTTAGAGTATGATATAGAGATCAAACCTACAAAGTTAATCAAAGGCCAAGGATTAGCTAAACTTATGGTTGAGTCGAACTGCCAGGCCTTAGATATAAACTTTATTGCTGCACTAGATGAAGGAGAGGAGATGGCAACTCCACCGATCAGTGAAGCCTTTGTTGAATCACCATGGTATACTAATACCACATACATTTTACAAAACGTACAAGCTCCTCCTGGATTATCTAGAAACAAAGGTAGGTTTTTAAAAATGAAATCTTTGAAATTTTGTATGCTTGATAATGCTTTGTTTTGGAAAGATCATGAATGAATTATCCTTAACTGTTTGTTAAAAGATGAGGCTGACAAATTTCTACAAGACTTTCATGCAAGTGACTATGGTGGACACCTCTATTGGAGAACCACTGCAGATAAAATCTTAAGGGCAAGTTTCTACTGGCCAACTTTGTTCTCTAATGTCAACAAATTTTTGACCTCTTGTCATAAGTGTCAAATTTTTGAAGGAAAAATAAAACTTCTACCATTAACCCTTAAACCAATCACTGCTGAAGTACCTTTTCAACAATGGGGTTTAGACTTCATTGGTGAAATTCACCCGCCCTCCTCTGCCCAACATAAGTGGATTCTCACAACCACAGACTATTTCACAAAATGGATAGAGGCCATACCTTCAAGGAAAGCCATAGATACTGTTATTATTAACTTCCTTGAAGCCAACATTCTATTTAGATTTGGATGCCCAACCAAGCTCATTACTGATAATGCGGCAGCTTTTAAATCTGAATGAATGATAGAATTCTGCAATAAGTATCACATTACCCTGGGTCATTCTACAGTGTACTACCCTCAAGGAAATGGACTAGCAGAATCTTCAAATAAAATCCTGGTGAACATTATTAATAAGTTACTAGAAGATAACAAGAAAACATGGAAGAAGGAGTTGGTCAAAGCCTTATGGGATGACAGACTGACCACCAAGAAGTCAATTGGTACATCCCCCTATCAGCTAGTTTATGGCATGGAAGTTGTTTTTCCATCCTCTTTGGGAGTACAAGCGATGAAGATGCTCCAAGAACTGCAATCTAAACCAAATGATATCCAGAGGAGAATAAACCAGACCAATCATCTCCACCAAACCAGAGAAGAGGTCTACATCAGATCTCAACTTGTGTAGGAAAGGATCAAAAAGATTTTTGATAGAAGGACCAAAGCAAATGATTTCTACTTAGGTGATAAAGTACTCAAGTGGGATTCGAGAAGGGAAGATAAGGGTAAGCATGGGAAATTTGATTTCCTATGGAAGGGCACCTATATCATCTATGCTTACAGAGGGAACAATTCTTTCTTCCTTACAGGACTAGATGGTACTGAAGAAAGGGGGGACCAGTGAATGGTCGAATGCTCAAACACTATATTGAACCTAGTTACTGATTTCACTTATCGTTTGTACATACTTTACTTTCAAAAGTCTAGAGTTGATTGGATGGTGATTTTTGATGTTGAAGCCCAGAGAGAAGGCCCTGAGCTTTAAAATTTTTACTTTCATAAATAGTGATAATGTAGAAACATAAAAGGGAAATGTTGCAAGGTAATATCATAGAAATTCAGAAGGTCATTGATCTACAAAGTTCTTGACATTCCACCAGGAAATGCCATCTCCAAGTGGAGCCACTGTTAGGTTCCTATACCAATAGGAGTCATAATTTTGAATGAGTGAGATTAAACCTTATAATATTGTACATACCTTTGGTTTTGAAAATGTTTTCCATATTCAAAAAATTAAAAAATATAAAGAGGGTATGTCCTAAAATAATAATCAAAGGACAAAAAATAACAAAAATGTCAAAAAAACATGAAAAAAATATGAACCGCAAGAAAAGGAAAAAGACCATGAAAGTGAGCAAGCCAAAATGCCACTCCTATTTACTTTTTTGCATAATAAATGATTGTGTGCAGCTTGTAATCCTTGCCACAATCCATGATGGTCAAAATGTTTAAACTTGGCTATTTCATGTTTTCAATTTCATGTCTATAGATAAAGAATAAAAATCTGCCCAAACAGTGTAACCTTGGCAGATAATTAGATAGGTAGAGTAAATAAAAGGAGCTCAACTATTTAATCTGAGCCCTTGGATGTAATAAGGTTAGATTTAGTTAGTTTACTCTTGTAAAGCAAAAAAAAAAAATTTGATAAGGGTTTGCTAGCTCAAATGCACCCTAATAAAGTGAAGAAAAAATGGTAGGAAAAGTAGATGGGTACGTAGGAGAAAGGTTGCAGAAGTATGAGGATTGATTAGAAAAAAAAACATATTTATCATTCTCATCATAAAATTTCCAGATATGAATAAAAAATCAAGCATGAAAATGGATTTCAAAGTCAATTAATTAACTTCCTCCATTCATTTCACCTTTTACTTAACTAATTTCCCATAAATAAAGTCTAAAGTGCTAAAAAACCTTTAAGTCAAAGAGGCTCAGAGAATTTCTCTAACTTTTGGAGGGACCGGACCCTCGGCTCAATGATTTATGGATATTAAGTACTAAATTCCCCCCAAAAAAAATTCCTCTCCCTTCATTCCCCCTCGTTTCCCTAATAAAACCCCTTTTCCTAAGGTTAAAACACTATTCACCTAGGGAAAGTAATCACCCCCATGTAAAACCCGTTTTTCCCAAAAAAACCCACTAAAACACTCTAGCCTAAGTTATAATGCATATGTGCGGAAAGAAAACAAATCAATGAAAATACATTATGCTTAGCGCAATTCATTTCTGTCGTTTTCATATTAACTTCTAACTTTTATATATTAATTCCCATTAAAACCCATTTCCTCGTATATATGTAACTCCTCTATATAAAATAACCCCACCCATTAGTTTAGTTATAAACTATAGTACTACCCCTTATCCCTCAAAAAATATTAAAATCCCACCCTCAGTCATTAATCTCGCCTTAATCCATCATTAACCCTGATACTGCTACACTTATATTCCCGTCGGACCCCCCACTAGCCTCCGTGAAGTTTCCCTACCCGATCACCGTGCGATCGCCTCCCTCCATGTCTGACGGCCCTTATCGATATCGGGTCAACCTGACGCTTCAAACGATACCCAACCGAAAATGTGGTTTTCGTCATGGCCCCCGATGCTACGTGTCATTCAATGAGTGGAATCGGGTGCCCTCTCCCCAATACCACCGAGTGCCCAAAAGCAGTGCAATAGAAACCATTTACCACCCTCCCGCTACACGACAAACGATCACTATTCACCCCGTACCCGCCAAAACTGATTGTTCACACATGAAAGCCAAAAATCCCAAATCATTTTTTTCTCTGAAATTTCAACTATAAACCTCTGAAACGCATGCACGCACCTGCAAACGTCGAAGCTGTCAACCCACGTCCAATTGCACTCCAAAGATGCCACAGACCGCCCAGACAACCTTGCAGCCTATACAGAACCCCTTCAACCATCTGTAGTCACCATCCGCCCTGCTCAGATCCATTTTACCTCATTTCCATGTATTTAAACCAGTATTCACCCACTACCCTGTCAATTTCAAAGAAAACCAGTGATTGAGTATTCTTAGTTAAGTTTAAAAGTAATTAAGTAATCTCAAGCAACCTAAGCCTACTCTATGTTGAACCACCATTGCCCTAAAAACACTGCAAATTACCTCCCCCATTCTCAAATCCACAAGAACTGAGAATGGCTGCCCCAATCACCATGGATGTGAGACCCATCTCTACACCCCACATAGACCTGGACCACCTCCCCCTGGCTGATAAAGATTTCCAGATATAGGACACCTCTCTCTAAAAATCCCTGCTCAAAGTATACTAAAAGAGATGGGATAGATACTTGAACCAGGCTGATGGAACTATTCTGTGGGAGTCCAATTTGCCTAAGTACCAGTTCCCCAGAGTCCACATTTTCCCAGAAATTGTACATTATTGCCATGCCAACTATGTCCCCAGTCAAAGAGCAGTCATGTCCCCTAACCAGGCCATACTTTTCACCATCACTGCTGAATCTATAAATGAGATGCTACAACTCCAGCCTAGCCAAAACTTGACTCCCCTCTCAATTGGCGACCTATTAGACTTATATCCCAAACTCAGCCCTGCAAGATTGGCCCAATTAATCCAAACCTTCATCGTAGAACAGAGGTATACCCCCAAAGACTACCTCCCTATGTAGCAGCTTTATTTTCTCCTTGGGGCAGAAATATTGTGGATATGATATCTAGTGTCTTGGGTTATACCACCAGTGAATATATTGATGAGATTATTTTAGCCTTCATGTCCATATACACTACAGGACAACCTCCTGCTGTCATATATGACTATGATCAGTTCATAGCTGACAGGATGCATGAACAGATCCTCAGAATGAGTAATGAAAGAGTCTTCAAATACTCCTTTGTCTTGTATCACCTTTTCCTATATTACCAGTCAGAAAAATTCCCACTTACCTTGCAAAAGTTGGACACCAAGGGCCAACCAAGATCAGTCATCTTCTAGACCCCATTGAATCATCAACATCCCTCCCACTATTCATATAATGAATTCATAGATTCCTGTGTTCACCCTGTGATGACCATCCTCAGTGGAACCCCTCCACCAAGAATCATTCCTGAGATTAGGAGAGTCCTTCATCTAAACATCAATCATTAGGTGGGATATTGGTACTTTTACCAAAACCACACTGAGATCAGGATTTATGGCTGCGAATTGGCCCCATACAAACTACCTAAATACCTCCCAATGATGTTATTTTCCCTGGAGTACTACAAGTATATAATAAATTCAAATGAGGTAAAGTTTGTTAAAGCCAAAAAGAAAGCCCCGCTCAAGATCAAAGACCAATTGGGTTCTTTTATTTGTAATAGCAGAGAAGCTGGAAAAGAGGTAGACCTAATCCTTCAGAGACTAAAATTAAAACAGAGCTTCATATGGAGATATGGTCCCTTGGATTTCATCTGCAAAAGAAGGCAGAAAAACAAGATGGCTCCCTATATCCATCACCACATCCCTGAGATAGAAAAGTATGCCAACTAATTGCAATGGGTGGAAAACACTTTAGAGGACAGGGGTAATACTGAAGTTTCTATGGAAAATAGATTAATAGATCTAGAAAAACAACTTGATGAGGGTTCTTTCCTGCAGGTGCCAGAATAGACAGATAGGCTTGAACAATCAGATAGGCTAGATCATTCAACTTGGACAAAACCATCAGAAGAACTAGCAACTACTTCAAGTGCCCATCCAGTCATGCAAACTCCTCAGAATGAGGAGAAGGTCCTAAAAAGGAATAGAGAAGGGGCTTCCACTTCAGGAATTCCTACTTCTAATGTACAACAATAATCAAACAAAAGGCAAAAGCCCAATCTAGCCTCTGAGCAAGAGTTCACTAATGACTCAGCTGAGGTCATGAACACAGAGTTTGAAAGAAGCAGGGCCACCACTCCATCTAGGAGTATGTAGGAGCCCTCCCCATCACAGACTTAGATATTGATGAGGTAGCAAAGTGTTGATCTATAGAATGCCTGCAGATAAGGACCAAGATATTAAGGAAAGATACAAAGAGATCAAAGCCAGAAATGAGAGGCTTAAGGCCCAAACATATGCCCAATATCTGAAATGACCCCACTAATCAAAAAAGGCTAATGTCAGCCTTTGATATCAAAGAGGGGAAAATGCATATGACATTTATCAAGCCAACCACTCAGCAACCAAGAGCAGCATCAGATTTCAAAAAGGTGGACTTTGAAGTACTAGCAAGGGATATCCATCCCATTGTCCAGATTGAACTACACAAGAAAACAAGGGAGATGATATACTGCACATTAACAGGGAACGCCATTGCTGCCCACCAATTATAGAACTCCCTAAACAATATATCAGCACAATTTCAGTTGGAGAAGGCCTTCTCACAGGCCAAGGATAATAGAATCAAGTCCTTAGAGGACTTAGTGATTGAATTGGGACACGATCCCAAAGATGTAAAAGCTACAGAGTAGCTGATTAAAAAGAAAAATGATGACATTGCTACACTCAAGAAGCAGCTAAAGATACCCTAGCTGCATCACCCACAGACAAAGGAAGTCCAAGAAGCACAACAAGGACATGAAGAGCTCATGGACTTGGTCTTGAAGCTAAATGATCAACTCAAGGAGACAAAGAAGGAGTTGGACAATTTAATTCAATCGAAGCAAAGTGACTTGGCCACAACTTCTAGAACTGTCATCCCCATAGTATCTACAATAGTTCCTTCTACACTGGCAGCATCATTGGCACCCACATCTCCACCTACCACAACACTGCCAATAATAGCAAAACCTACAACAGCAATAGGTACATAGGGAGAGAAAGCAGCGGAATTAGTCAAAGCCATGGAAGAGATGTTTATCGAGGCTACAGAGATGAAGAGACTAAAGGAAAAGATAACAAGTTTTGGAATTGATTATAAACTTTCCCAACTCCATCAAAAAGAAGAAACGCAAAAGGCACTAAGAATGGGTGAGAGAATCAAAATCCTGGAGAAGGATTTAACACTACAGAAACCACTGGGACAAACCAAAGAAATGCTCTAGGCCAATATCATTGACTCTTTCAATGATACTTGGCCATCAATTCAAGTTATATTTGAGCAGATAGAATTAGTGAAGTTAGCTACTGAAGCTATCCAAAAAGTAAAGGAAGAACCGGGGAATAAACCAGAGGATGCCAATTGACTCATCCACTTCCTAAACAACAATAACAGATATGAGCTCCATGAGCTTAACATAGAATATAGGTCTGAGTCCATTTTGGAGATTAGGAAGGTTCTTTCCAAAAGTAACCTTATTCTTAACTTAGATTAAAAGTGCCATAACATGGAGGTAGCCATTGATAGATCCATGGCTAAGTTTCATATTTTGAGGGAGAAGGGTCTTCCCAGTCCTATGGTCATCAATGACAAGCTCATGCTTGAGCTGGACTATGGAGATAGACTAAGAAAATTCGCTAAGGAACAAGCAAGTTCTTCTGCCATTAAAGCCCTGCCAACAGGAAAAGTGTTATATGGCACATTGGAGAACTTGTTTTTTCTAGAGCATGAGGTGAAACACTTGTTCCTCACTAAGCCAAATTTTTCAAAGTACACAGAGGCTGATGAAATCTACAGAAGGATGATGAATGTAAGACTACCTAATGCGGAATGGTGGAAAAACATGATAGATTTACTGTAATAAATTTATATTAGAAAGTTTCTGCACAATAAATGAAGGCAACCAATTAAAACAGGTAAAAGCAGAGTAGCAGGGTCAAAGAGTATCAAAGGAAAGATGAAAGTGAAGAAGATTCTAGTGTAGAAATGCCACAATTAT
The DNA here is from genome assembly GCA_031772625.1 of Pinus tabuliformis. Taxonomy (NCBI): domain Eukaryota; kingdom Viridiplantae; phylum Streptophyta; class Pinopsida; order Pinales; family Pinaceae; genus Pinus; species Pinus tabuliformis. Next base: position 850,227,071 of record CM062820.1, on the reverse strand, counting down.
CATCCAGCTCAAAGGGCTCTAACTCAACTGAAACAGCCAGCAACACCACAATAAAAGGGACAACATGAAGGAGTTCAACATTTGTCTCTATCTTCATGCAAGAAACTATTTGTATTCCCTAGATTAAGTCTCAAGTTGTGTTGAGATATTTTGTAAATATTTTTGTATATATACTTCATATTTCTAAGTATTAGGGGTGGATTCTTATACTTTCAATAGAATTTTGTTCAAAGACTGTAAAAGCTCTTGTATCACTGACTAGGCCAACATGCTGGATTGATGAATAAAGATCAGATATTTCAAGGGATTCATGTGTAAAGTGGAGTAAAAATGAGTAATTTTCTTGTGTTGTTTTATCTCCCTTAAATTTGTTTCATAACATTAAATGTTTCAGAAGTCTAAATGTTTAACTTGAATATTATTTCAGAATTTTCTTAACTGCACTCTGTCTTACTGTTATACATTCTTAATGTTTTCTCTTAAACTATCTTAGCTAGGGAATTCTTAACGACTCCTTAACTTTCGTAGTTTCTCCTCTGGTCTATAGTAAAGGATTCTTAATTCCCTTTACTCATGATTCACTGTTGTTCCCCCATCTTAGCCACGATCTGAGGGTTCTTGATTGCCCTCTCACCCTCGTTAAGACACATTTCACCATTTAGTCAAAAGATTTGTACTTCACTCTGCTATATTTCCCCTTGAACATTCCCTTTAGTGATTTAACTCTAGCTTTGTTGCCCCTTCTTTGACTTCATTGCCCAATGGCCTAAAGACATCAACCTATTAGCGTGTTTTAAGGATTTTACCACCAGATCTTCATACAAATCAAAAACCCCCTTGAACTCTAGAACTAGCCTAATATCTAAGCAAACATAACTAAACTATATAGAGAGATCCCTCTCTGAGCCATAGGTTGGCTGGAGCCTATGCTTAAAAGTTGTTTTGTGGTTACCTCGAAGCCTTCCCTTCTTCCAAAACTTATAAGGAAAAGTTTTGAGTGATAACATATAGCAAAATCGTAAAAGGTTTTCTGATCGGGCAAAGGAGGGTGGTCATTACATGTGACTAGCCACAGGCAGCCACCTCCGCGCTCACCCCTGGTGGTTACGATTATGGTGCAGTGATCCTGGCGGTTCCGACGGAAAGCTGTTCACATGTCGATATGGTTACAGTTGCGGTAAGATGAACTTCGCCCAGTTATCGCTTGTTGACGATCTACGGTGACTCCACCTAATTTCCATTCTATTGTTCACATGGCTACTACCCCCGATTGGTTTCCAAGCCAATGGTTAACATAACCCTGACAGTTATCCAACCTCTCTTCACATGACCATGCGGTCACGCTGCGGTCTAGAGGTGGCAATTAGGGATTGCGTTAATATATTTATAATGTTTTCATATCTATTAAAAAGGCCCAGGGGTTTAGAACATAGGGTTAGGTTCTTAGGACTTATGTCTTTTGTTTTTAATACAATGTTTGTAATAAAATAGATCGATAGGGTTAGTACTAATGGCCTAGAACATAGGTTTCGGTGATTTTATGTATGGATTTAGGTTTTAGATCTTAGTTTTAGGGTTTTAGATACATGGTCTTTCACTGTAGCTTTTTAGGGCTAGGTTTAGTCTTTTGATCAAAACATGATTACAAACATTTGTCACAAAGTGACATTCAAACCCACATACATTTCATCGACACAAAGCTACATTTGTGATGAAAAACCTTTGTCGACACCGAAATCCTACGAAGGAAGATGACAAACACATGTCGACGACCACATCCTGGTGGAACTGATACAACCACATGTCAACAGGTAGGTGCAAAACCATATCACCATGAAAACCATTAACATCACCTTAATAACCTAAACCATAGACAACATTGTTGAAATTGAACGACACCAAACTGAATGTTGTCGACGACACTGAACTATGTAACTAATCTAACGAGATCCTCCTGGATCAATCCTCTCCACTTGAAAGCTTTTGGACCCCAAAAGTTTGACTTAAACAAATAGTCAATGAGGTTAGAGCTCCCTCACTTTCCATCTTGCCCTGATGATGTACCAATACATTCGATCAACCACCTGAAAGTGATCACCCTAATGATGCTAACCATGGCACATTTTGAATCAGTGATCTATTCCATCCATCTGCAATATGCACAACTTGCGAAGACTGTTAAACAACCTATCATGAACATGGCAATTTACTTCTTTCCACGAAATACGATGAGTTAGTGATTCATACACATCTTTGAAGACAGTCTCTATAGGATATTGTTCAATACTATTGACATGTATTAACGATCTAGATTTTGGAATGACAGAGACAATCAAAGACATTTTTGACATCAAACCAGCTACTTGGCTTGACATACTTTCCTGCTTCCTAATTACTAAGTTGACTTTCTACCATAAACCCATCAAACTGTAAGGTGAAAACTTCTGCAACTTAGTTTGATTTTGAAAGTATTGAATTAGTTGTTGATTAGTTTGAATCATTGTTTCTTCATTCATTAAATGATGTTTCCATTAATTAGCACTTTCCCCTGATGCATTATTTTCCCTTAGATGTTTTGAATACTTTATAATTGCTTTAGAAAAGGTTTTGATGTGAAAAAAATGGGCTTCCTCTCCATTTGAAAAGAGGCTTCCAAACTGTTTGAAATGTAAGATCATGACACAATATAAGAGAAATTGAACACTGACTTTCCCCAATACTGACCTGCATCCATGTAATTGTTAATTTCCAAACTTGGGCTGAATTGATTCAATATGACATTAAGAAGAGGAGCTTTAGGCACATGTTGTATTAATGGGGCCTAACCCAGGTTCGAAGTTATTTAGCCAAACAAATCCCTATACTACTGGCCCTTTCAGCAACATCCCATGGAGCACGGATTGAGGTCTCACCCGAAGCAGTATGGGGGGATGTTGGAACCAAGTTTCCGCACCCTTGAGATGTCTGAGGGGTCGATTTACTCCAACTGTGAATACCTTCACACAGGTTACTTCGCGCACTTTCCTGACCTACGAGGCCTTCACACCCTATTATATTTGCCTTCGCATAACCCTAACCAAGGGTTGTGGAGCTTTCGCGCTGCTAGAGCAGCGATCTGCGCTATTTCCCCAAGTTACACTGTGGATCTTACTTATCTTCTTATAACAGTTAGTTATCTTCGTGTAAACAGATACTTTATCTTATATTCACTTATTCAACATATTCATATAAGTTCGTGCAGTAAATAAACAGTAAACTTGCAATTCATACCCAATATACTTCAATGCATAAAACAGGAAACGATACACAGAAATAATGTAAAACTTCTCTTTATTAATGCTTGAATCAGTTACAGACTCAACCTGCCCTGCGCACTCAGCTGCAGGGGTCCGTGCACTCAGCTGCGGACTACTAGGCCTCTACACACTCAACTGCAGAGCCTTCTCCTACTCTACGACCCAAAGACATGACATTACACTTTAGACTCAATGCTTCCTCATTAGATCTTCTATATTCAATTTATTTACACTTAGAGCCTCGCTATATTTATATAATCCCATGGTCCATGGACCATGGGTAGAAATCTCAAGTCGACATTATATTTACAAAAGTAAGGGCAGACAGCCCTATGACTAAATTACAACTTCGTGCTCCGCGCCCACAAATTGTGGAGTATTTACATCAGACTTAGTCAAAACTTGGGCTTTAAGCTCCAAAAACTTTCCTTGGGGGGATCATGTGCCCAACATGCCCCCAACACAAACATCGTGACTCTCCCTTGAGTCACTCTGTCGGTGCAGAGATCTTCGCGCTGTTGTTGGGAAAAGTATCCAATACGGAATGACCCTATCCCACTCTAAGGGTGATAGTACCTCAGCAACAATCAAAGCAAAGCTATCTAAGATTTCTTCTTTATGAAAGTAAAATAGGGGAGAAAGAGATCCACTAACTGATGTCTTTCGCTAATGGTTGATCCAATCTTCTCTCCTTGCTGCTTGCTCCCAGCTCCTTGCTCTTTCACTGGCCCAGCTGCACCAAGATCCTGCAAAATGGCAAGAGAGGGAAACTACAAGAAGCATACATTCATAATTGATTCAAGGATTAGAATAAATCAAATACACAAGCATAACAATACATCATTGAAACACATGCATATAGAAGAACCTAAAATGCTTTATTAATGGAAGAAGTAAAGTTCAGGAAGTGATACAACCATAAGAGGCCCAATCCAGCATCACCTTCCCAGCAGAAAGAAATCTCCTCTTCACCTCCTTCAAAGGAAATCACCCAATAGTTCTAAACTCAAACCAACAGCAATTCTTTACATTCACAAGATTCCAGCCTCCCTAGACCTCATGAGAGAGATCTATATATAGGAGTTTTGGAGAAAGGATGAGTCAGCTTGAGAGCTGACTAGTGTCCTCTCTCACTTCAGTTATTCTTCAGTTCTTGAGTCCACTTGGAGGTTCTTGCTTCCACTTGGAGATCTAGAACCTCTTACTCATCACCAGTCGAATTCCCTGATCCAAGTGTCATTTTGGAAGCTTCCTGGGCATTGACACCTTGAGGAATGACTGTGCCACATGTCCCAATTTGCCCAGTGCAGGTAGCCTTCTTTGCAGTTGACATTCAGCGCAGGTAGACAGTGGAGCAGTTGACATTCAGCGCAGATGCTCAGTGGAGCAGTTGACATGATCCAGAATTGCCTTGTTTTTGAGTGTTTTCAGGTGGAGAACTTTTATTCAGTGCTGTGGTTTGCTGACCTTGTTCCTCTAGGGGTAGGAACAACATGTTTAGGGACTTTGGATCCCTTAGATTATGGACGTTTCATGCTTCATGTTGTAAGGCACAAAAATGTCTATAACAGTTGCCCCCTAAAGTATGAGGTCGTTTATCGGGTGAAATGCTTTATCAGGAGGATTCGAAGTTCATTCAATCGCTGAGAGGTGACCTGTAATAAGATACAATACAATACATTATTTTTCATACTGTTTTCATGATCTAGCTGAGGTGGGCATTCCCATGCTCAACTTTATAAATTCATTTTGGTACATAGAACAGACGATCGTCTGATGGTAGACTGATAATTTTTGGTGAAAATTATCATCCTTTAAATAGGATGATCATCTGCTGCAATGATGTACATATCAAATGTCTTTATATTTCCTGAATATATATCGCAGCCCGGATGGATGAAACTAGATCCAGGGTCTTCAAACTCATTCGATCTTCACTCTAAGTACAAGTTGATCCATGTGAGAATTGCGCTGAAGTCGAACATGGAAAGACATCGCTTGATTACCGGTCAATGATGTAAACCGTTAACAAGCGTGAGAGGAATCACCGATAATGATAATGACCCTCAAGGTACTGTAGTACAATTCACGTGGTGTGAATATAGGACTTGGCGTCGAACACCACGCAAAATCTTCTGGTTGAAGGTCATTGATGTATACCTGTCGCCGGAAGTGAGAAACTTTCCATTGAGGCATGCAAGCTTCGAAGTACTGAGGGGGTTGTTCCCAGATCAACTTCTTGGATAATGAGCTGAAGTAGACAAGAAGCGATCCGTCAAAGGAGGGCCTTAATGAATCCCACATCAGTGACACGGAACATAGCTAATGATTTTAATGGAGGTGAAAACAACCTGTGAAATATGATTCAGGGTGGCGGTCATGAAAGGATGAAAGATGATGTATGGTAGTGGATGGGACATGGTTGACTCTTTCTGAACAACATCTCTTGAACATATAACGACACTGATGTGATGGATCGGTAGCATTACCCCAAATGTGGATGGTTTGGCGAGACCATGGTGATGAGACCGGTGAATGAAACAACCCAACCCGATGTGATACGGAGGAAAAGTGTCATGTTCAAGAGCAACTTGCTACCATTAAAGCTTTGAGGTTCTCCCAATTTTTCCCCAGTCATTTCTGACCAGTACCTCTTTATTTTTGTCAAGCTCGAGGAGGATAACATATGCTTGTTCTATAACCTGCCCTTCGGGCAAGCCCATCGCTATGTTTTAACGAGCTTAGCGATAGGGAAACTCGTTCTCGTCTAAAGACAAGTTTTTCGCTATTTAATCATTTTAACGAGTCTAACGACAAAGAAAACTCGGTCCTTTTCATTTTTAGAGAGTCTGAAAAGGTACATAAAGTCAACTCCAAAATTCCTTTTTCGTCATCTAATCCCTTAAGTCCGAAAAAGTATAAAACAATACAGAAGGGATGAGTTTTCGATAACTTTAACGAGCCGAATAAAACAAGCGCTCGACCCTTTTGTGCAATAATCCCTCAGGTCCAAAAAGATTAAAATCTAGAGGAGGGATAGCTCTTCCGGTCACTTTAACGAGCTGGAAGGCCAAAACTCGGCAAACTTTTCATATTTTACGAGTCAGATGAAAAGAGCTTAAAGAAGACTCGTCTTTTGAGGAACGAGTGATAAACAGGGATAGCAGCAGATTCCAGGTACAGTTTGGAATTTTCCAATCACGGCAGTGTCACAAGGATGGCTAGGTGAAATCACTCTTCGCAGCTGTTCCTCAAAATAGGTAAACAATCATATGGAGGTGAACGATCGGCCAAATGAAAGTGGAGGTGGCAGGTGCAAAACACGACCAAGGCTTTTTATGGTTGATAAATTTACGATCACAGTGGTTATTTACCGGGATAGGTTCATTTTTATTTAAAAATGAGCTTAAACTCTGGAGGAAACATTGCTCACTGCTTATATTTATTTTTTAACGAGCATGAAGACCGCGTTAAAACTGCTCGGATCTTGCATTTATTTTTTAACGAGCATGAAATTTATGCTAAAACTGCTCGAATATTATGTTTATTTTTTAACGAGCATGAACTATGTGCTAAAACTGCTCGATTATACCAGTCATAAGATAAGAAATGTCCCCTGTGAGATCTCTATTTTTTAAGGAGTTTCATCTTCACTAAGCTTTACTCCATATCCTTTCTTTATGCAAGTTCGGAAACGGCTAATCCCAAAAACAGAAAAATAACCGCTCTTAGCTTGCACTCCAAAAGGTTTGCATGCCCCCAGGTATAAAACAAAGTTTCAAGGTTACCTCTACTTACCCTCCGCCAAAACATTTGTTTTAATCGAGAGAGGCTTACCTCTTTCAGGTTACCCAAAGATTGTTTCGTTAATCTTTTAAACAAAACACTTCCTCGGAAATGTCTACCGAAATAGACAAGGGTGAACGACCTTTGTCAAACACGTAACTTTGACAAAAGAATCTTATTCTAGAACAACCCCTCTTCCATCCACGGACGGGGTATGGACTAGTCATATTCTCTCGCGGAAATTCTACCTTATACCCAAGGTTTTCTCTGCCTAAAGCAGACCAGGATGCATGCCCCCTGGGTTCCAGTCCCATCTTTCTGAATCACTCACACTCATCGGGAAGGAGGACTGGGGGTGGAGACATTTCTTGATTGAATAGACCATTCAGGGTTGGTATGTGACTAATTGCGATGCGTGATCCTGGAAATGAAAGTTGGTCTACGAGCTTGACCATCCTTCCTTCGTGTGGAAAACACATTACTCTAAAGAGTGAGGAGACTATTGCTCCCATGCAATATATATAGTCTCGTCCAAGGAGTAGGTTATAATCCAAGGGTCCTTGAACGACCATCACGTTCATTAGAACGGTCTTCCCTTTCAATGTAATAGGCACATTGGGGAGGATCCCTAATGGTCGACTAGTTCCTTTATCAAAACCTGAGAGATTTCTTATCTCAGGCAAAAGCGTCGGGGAACCCAGTGCTTTCCAAGCAATAGAGGAAAGGATACTCACAGATGCCCCTTCATCAATGATAGTGCCAGCCATTACCATTTTGTATATTTGGACTATGATTCTGAATGGTATACTGACTGGAAACCGAGGTCTGCCTAGTTGGTTCCAATCAAAGGACACAACCAGGTTGCTTGGTGGTGGGACCGAATACACGGCCGGATATGACCCTGACGATGTTCCTTCCTGCGATAAAGGAATGGGTGCATTTCCCTGACACTCGTCAGAGTCTGTGTTGATGAAAAGAATCTGGATGGTGTCATCCTTATTCTCTTCAGTGAGGGTGTCATTTGAAGATGAATCTTCAGTGACGGTGTCATTTGAAGATGAAACCTCTGAGGGGAGAACCGGGTCAACTGCCGTTTCGACCTTTGGACTTTCGTCCGGTCTGGATTCAGTAGGTTCATTTTCAATGACTGACTCTTCAGCTGACCACTTGAGCGGGCCAGCTGTATTCTCAACCAACGAAGGACTTGGCACGAGTTTTTTGTATCCAGGAGGAAGTCTCAACAGTGAAACCGGACGATCTTCCAAAACTCTCTTCGCTTCGTCTAAGAAGGGACAATGGTGGATGGCGTGATCACCTTCACACAGTTTGCAGGGGGATCTTGCTCCCCCCCTTTGTCTTGAACCTTCACTTTCGCTGGTTGACGGTAAGCATTCAACATGGCTATCAGAGGTTGATGCTCCCGAATTGTGCAAACGAGGGGACCAATCCCTTAGTATCCGGGGAATACAGGGACAATCTCTATGGAAGTGGTCTCCTCTACATATGACACATGGCGATTTAGGCCCGGTCTGTGCTGTGTGTGGATTTTTGTCAGATGTCTTTTGCTTGCCCCCAGTCGCCTTAGGCTCCTTCTTCTTCTTCTCTCTCTTCTTCTTCTCCTTCTTCTCCATGGGAGCTTGGCTTTTGCCGGCTCTACCTTGCGAAGATGAAGGATTGGAGGAAGAGTTATAGGAAGTAGAAGGCTGGTGGACAGCTCTAGACTGATCTAACTGTTGACTCGACTGTTCAGGAACCATGGTGTTCTGAACTACATTGGTTGAGAATAGCCAAATTGGCAGGCCAATTGTCAGTCCAGGAAGCGACAATGTGGTCATGTGGGGCGCACCAACTTCTCCCCAAGAGGAGAAAGGACTAGGATTTCCATCATGTGGAATTCCTTGGCTGGTGCGTTCCATGTTCTCGACCTACAGATCAACGCAGGAATAGGAGGTGATTATGTTCCGTTTAAAATAAATTTTATAACGACGCTTTAGACACAACTTGCTTTTTCACTTTTTAAGAGTCGAGAAAAAGCTAAAGATGACTCTAGTCTCCTTCGATGTTTTAACGAGCCCGAAGTGACAAATGCTCGGATGGACTTTTTCAGTTATAGAGTTTGAAAAAGGCCAAAAGCAACTACTCTGGAGTTCTAGGCAGAGGGTGTGCCAAACTTTTCGCAAAACCACAGAATACGTTTTACGGTACGGGTGGTCGATCTTCGTGAATGCTGTGTTCACTGCATTGCGATCAGTAGGGCGGCCGACACGGCTTCCTATGGATAAAGGCTTTGTTCCTATAGGGGTCTCCCAATATATACGCGACGGTACGTGGGAGCACAAGTCCGTATTGATACTTATCGCTTCACCGTGGAGGAATCACCCAACCACTCGACGCTAAGATATCACGTTTAACGACGCCGGAACACGTCTCTAGCTTAGACCTCTATGTGTTTGCGTTATGTTTCAAAGCATTGTTATGTAAATTCAATTTATTTTAGGTTGATCTTGTTTAGCAGTTTGCCTTTATGGATCACCACGAGATGTATGGTACAACTCCTAAATGCAGTCTAAGATGATAAGCAAACTTTTCAATCTTTCAACTTTGAAAATCTTAACTACTGAGGGAAAAGAAAGACATCATATTTTCACACAGATCATAGAGCACACACTAATGCACTTTTTCCTAAATCAACATGCAAGCTGTCAAAATGCACATGCACAATGCAGGTATTTCTTTTCTCTTTCTTAATGTTGATGTACTACAAAAAGAAAGTTGTTGTATAACTTTGAATTCAATTTCAAGTGAAAGAAAACAAGCTTTTGTCCAAAATCAAAAGACACCTTAAGATTTACTTGTTTCAACACTAGAAATACATAAATTCAAACCATATGATTAAAGAAAAAGCTCAATCAGCTATGAACAACAAACAAACTAACTCTTAAGATCAAAACGACATTTATCACAGGTCTAGATCTAAGAGGCCACAGCAAGACTAGTTCACTTTCGTTATGGGAAACTGCAAATGATGTAAGAAATACACAAAGAACAAATACAATTTCTTTATACAACCGAGGCGGAATAGTGGCAAAGAAAGGTGGTTTCAGATAGGTACATTGACTGATAACAGGCTGCAAAAACAAGGATGAAAACAGGGCAACAGAAAGCAGAGAACCCTAGTTGCACAATGCCTAACTGGTTCAGCGCAGGTAGTACACTGTCAGTTTGACATTCAGCGCAGGTAGCCCCTTCGGGACCTGCGATGAAATGTAGACTGCCTTCACAGTGCCTGCAATGAAGAGAGAAACTCTCGTTTTTCTCAGGTTCTGGGTCACAGATTGCTAAAAAATCAACAGTTTTTGGCCAAATCAGAGCTATCAATCAAGTACACACTAAAGGATGAAAAGGAGGATGAAAAGCTATCACTAAGAGCTATTCAGAGTCCTTGTGGATCAGCTCTTCAAATCATAAACATGCCTAGAAACTGAGCTAGAGTAGCTGCCCTCTACTTTGCATTTGAAAGATCCAAATGCAGTTCGATTCAGTACTCCCTGTGTTTAGGAAATGAATAGCAAAAACACAAACAACCAACAAGATACGATCCCCAGCGGAGTCGTCAATTTGTTGTTGGGAAAAGTATCCAATACGGAATGACCCTATCCCACTCTAAGGGTGATAGTACCTCAGCAACAATCAAAGCAAAGCTATCTAAGATTTCTTCTTTATGAAAGTAAAATAGGGGAGAAAGAGATCCACTAACCGATGTCTTTCGCTAATGGTTGATCCAATCTTCTCTCCTTGCTGCTTGCTCCCAGCTCCTTGCTCTTTCACTGGCCCAGCTGCACCAAGATCCTGCAAAATGGCAAGAGAGGGAAACTACAAGAAGCATACATTCATAATTGATTCAAGGATTAGAATAAATCAAATACACAAGCATAACAATACATCATTGAAACACATGCATATAGAAGAACCTCAAATGCTTTATTAAAGGAAGAAGTAAAGTTCAGGAAGTGATACAACCATAAGAGGCCCAATCCAGCATCACCTTCCCAGCAGAAAGAAATCTCCTCTTCACCTCCTTCAAAGCAAATCACCCAATAGTTCTAAACTCAAACCAACAGCAATTCTTTACATTCACAAGATTCCAGCCTCCCTAGACCTCATGAGAGAGATCTATATATAGGAGTTTTGGAGAAAGGATGAGTTAGCTTGAGAGCTGACTAGTGTCCTCTCTCACTTCAGTTATTCTTCAGTTCTTGAGTCCACTTGGAGGTTCTTGCTTCCACTTGGAGATCTAGAACCTCTTACTCATCACCAGTCGAATTCCCTGATCCAAGTGTCATTTTGGAAGCTTCCTGGGCATTGACACCTTGAGGAATGACTGTGCCACATGTCCCAATTCGCCCAGCGCAGGTAGCCTTCTTTGCAGTTGACATTCAGCGCAGGTAGACAATGGAGCAGTTGACATTCAGCGCAGATGCTCAGTGGAGCAGTTGACATGATCCAGAATTGCCTTGTTTTTGAGTGTTTTCAGGTGGAGAACTTTTATTCAGTGCTGTGGTTTGCTGACCTTGTTCCTCTAGGGGTAGGAACAACATGTTTAGGGACTTTGGATCCCTTAGATTATGGACATTTCATGCTTCATGCTGTAAGGCACAAAAATGTCTATAACACGCGCGGAGACCTCCCAACTCTACTCGGAATTCTGCAACGTCGATGGTGCACTGAGCCGCTTCCTGTTGTATCTCTTGTACGCGTTGTTCTGAGATCGCAGTTTCAGAATTTCTCCCCTATACCTATTCTTGTGTCCCCTGCATCTGCGCGATCTTGCCTCCAATTGTTGCGGTGATTACGAAGGCCTCATCAATCCAAGGTTGAACACGCGCCTTCAAAACCGCTTCTCTATGTCACGCTGCGTCTACTTTCTCCTTATGTGCTTTGGCCTGTTGCAATCGTGCAAGCCTCTATGTGAGGGCCACCGTCTGTGCAATCCCTTTGACGTTGGCATACTGTTGCTCTAGCTCATGCCCCTCTATTTATAAGTGCTCTATGTTCGAGTCCTCTTGTAGAGTGATGAGGACCTCGAACAATTCTTCCAACATTTTGGTGCAGTCCCTCACTGCACTGTTGATCTCCTCCATCCCCGATCTAAAGGTGTTGTTGCATTTTTCCCTTACCTCTAGAGGAGTTCAAGGTTGTGCCTTCAACCTGTTAGTGTCGGTATCTTCATCCCTCCATCAGAGATAAAAATTCTCTTTTTGCATGCATTCTAGGTGTCTCATCTGATCAGTGGCATTCCATTAGGATCATGGATCATCTGATGGTAGTGGCATATTATCACATTTCCCTCATGGTCTTTACCTGCTGGCCTATTTTCACAAGTTCAAGTCATTTATAGTCATTTTTTCTCTTTACATTTGCAAAAGCCATTTTTAGGGTTTTAGGTCTCATTAGGTCTAGGGTTTGTCATCATAGTCTTGTAAAAGCTCAATAATGGTCAGCAGGCACATGAGGAGGTCTAATAAGGTCTCAGCATCAAAAATTTCAATAATGACATACTCAGTGATTGATTTTTCCTCAAAACCTTGTTTTGAGGAAAAACAGAGTTTTATGTTCTATGTATAAAAATTTCATGTAATTTTAATTTTCCTGTATGTAATAAGTTCAGAAATGCAACCCTAGGTCACTTTGCCAAATTCCTGCACTCCAACTCCTGCAAAAGAGACAAGAAAATCCAAGCATTAGTCCATCAAATGTCAAAAAGAGAGCTAAACTGCAAACAGAGTTTTTAAAGAACAAAGTGAAAAAGAAAACTTTAGAAAGTGGGTTTTCTAAATGAAAAATTTAAGTCAAAAGGTATATAAAGTGATCATTTGTGTTATAGATTTCATTTGTGCCAAAAGAAAGAGAGAACAAGAGAAAATCATATTTTTGAGGCGAAAGGAGAAAAATCGCAGCAAAGTTTGAAATTTCCCTTGGTGCGGCGCACCTGCCCAGCGCACCTGGGTGTTGGCACAACGCACCAGTCTGCCAAGCCTAAATTTCACTCAAATGACCTTCTCAAGCTCCAAAATCTTGCAAATTTCATTCCTCAAGTAAGTAAAACCTCCCATTTTTCCATTGCAAGAGATTTATTCCTCCTTGATGGTGTTTAGATAAGTGAAAAATCAAACCCTAATTTGTTGCACAGTTGCATTGTAAAATTGTCTAGGGTTTTGTAATTTTTTCATAGTTGTTGTTTTACTCCCCTACATTATTTTCACATATCCCATTCCCCTCTCTCATTTACACTCATCCTACCCTGCTATCCCCAAAACCCTAAAACCCTAACACCTAATTCCCACTATTTCCCAAACCCTAATTTGCATTCCAAAACCCTATCACTCCCTAATAACCCTAAAGCTAGCATCAAATCCCACTCATCAGTCCCATTCATCAAATACAGTCACCTATTCTTGAAATAAAATCTCTTCATACTCATCATTTTACAACATACAATGGCAAATATGGAAACAGATTCATCTTATGAAAGGGATCAGGAAACTGTGAGTGATTCCTCCCAAGAGAGTCATGCACCAAGAAAACCACATAAGGGAGGAAAACACATCCAGGAGGAGCCCACTACACCCACAGAGTTACTAGCTTGCCCTCTTGCAGTAGCATGCTTTAAACATCAGTCTTGCTACCAGTTTTGTGAGATGGTGGAAAGGGTGAAATACCACCATGAGCTTGCTAGGCTATTTGTTCTTCATCTTCACAATGGCCAATTCAATTTAGTAGTTGTTACTTTCACTTTGACACCTGAAACTATAGCTGAAGCAACAAGTATTCCTAATGTGGGTGAACAGTGGAACAAAGGACAACTTGTGGGCAAAGAGCATTATGAGCCTTATATCAAGGCTAGTTATCAAAAGCAAATCAGTAGGGTCTTTCCTTTCAGATACCTACAGGACACTTATGCTCCACTCATGAAGCTCATTATCAAATACTTCAGCTGTGAAGGGAGATTTTCTCGTTTGTACACTTATCATGTTAAACTATTGATGCATTTCACTAGAGTGAAGATGATGAACCTCCCCTATTTCATATGCAGAAATATTGAGAAAATGACCACATTGGTGCAAAGAAAACCTCCTCATAAATAGTACAATAGCATTTATCACTTTTCATTGATCAATATTTTTGTTTTGCATCCGCTGAGTTTGTTGAATGTGTCATGGGATGCTTTCATTTCACATGAGGTTTTCAAAAGCCCTCGAGTGACCCCATCAGTATTTCAAGAGGCAGGACGGACTTCAAATCAGCAAAAGGTTCATGAGACTCAAACTATAGGTGTGCCAGTATTTTTCACTTATGAAAAGGGCACGAGGAGATTATTTGCAGCTATCAAATGAGTACTATCTCCACCTGGGGTGGAAGGGGTCTCGTTTCCTCCATCAGACCATAGGAAAATGCTATCTTCACCCGGGGTGAAAGGGGCTTTTCCTTCTTCTTTAGAAAAGTAGGTACAGGATAAAGGGAAACAACCATTGCATGATGAAGGGCCTTCTAAAGGTTAGGAGAGAGATTTCATTTTGATTCAGGATGAGGATACTGATTTGGGCTCTCAAAGCTCAAAACTCAAGGAGATCATCAAAGAACAAGAAGTTGACATCCATGACTTATCTCTTAACCTTGAAAGAGCTAAGTGGATCATAAATTACCTTGAGCAATGGAACAAGAATTTGGAGGATAAGCAGACAATCATGGAGTTGCAAACCATTAGGGAAAACAAGCAAGCAACAAAAAGGAGGAAATTCAAATTGACACCACTTGAGCAAGAGATTGATGTTGACCGGGAATCTTGGCTAGAGAGAGTAAATATATACTTGGAGAAGCTTCTTGAGAAATATAATAAGGAGAAAAAGATGTTACGGCACATGGCTTATCACTATTTGGCACGAAACAAAGTTTGCAATGCAAGGATAAGGAGCCTAAAAGCCAAGTTGAGGAAAAATTTGAGGAGCAAGAAACAGCAAGAGAAGCTCAAGATCTTGGCTGAAGCTTCATTGGCCCAACACAATACTTGATGCATATCAGTCATGCCAAATTTCAAGAAATTTGGCAAACGTTTTGGCAATTTTGAATTTTTTAAGGAAAAAACAGGTTTTTCTGGCAGGTGCGTAGCACCACCCGGCACTCGCTTTTGATATGGACCTCCCCTATAGGAAAAATTTAAAATTTTTGATTCCTCATGAAAATTTATATATACCTAGAAATTAATAGGAATTTTTGACAAGTTTTGGGCCTCCAAAAGGGTCAAAAACACCTCAAAAATGCTCTCTCTACCACTTTTTGGCCACACAAGAAGCAATGTTGGGAGAACTGATTTTTGGAGGGGAAAATGGATACCAAATTTAAAAATTCTACTTTTTCTAGAATCTAGACAGATATACCTTTCCAACAAGCCTACTTGGAGCAAATTTGGTGAATGGGAAGGCCTCCAAAAGCAGCTGGGAAAAAGCGCTACGCAAAGGATGAAAAAGTGCCAATTTTGCTCAAAAACTCTGTTTTTCGCCTAGTTTTCTTCTAGTTTGAATTTTTCTCTCTTATAGTAAAATCCATGAGCTGATATGATGTAAATTGATGTAATTTGATGTAAAAATTATTAAAATTGACTTGATAAGGTAGATACATCAGTTGTAGGTGGTTTAAAGTTGAATGAATCAGTTTCCTAGGTTTTAGAGGCAAGTTGTTCCACTGCCTATTTTTCAGTTTTTAGTTTAGATCTTGTTGAAACAGCTCCTAAACTCATGAATTTGACCCCTAAAGGCTATCATGGGTGGTATTTTTCCTATATCTAGTACTTTTTCAGTCATTTGTAAAGTTTGGACTCTTGTGAATGCTTTGAGCATTATTGTACATTCATCTTTGCAGTTTGGCAAGGAAATAGACCAGGGTTTGCAACATTTTGTGGGATTCTTGTGGCAAGGTGATTTAGTATTGTTTTTCCTTCTATGATTCAAGTTTACATGTGTTTATGTGTGCCATCATCTCTTTCTTTTCAGCTTAACTAAATGAATCAAGTACAAAGGTGGAAATCATTGATGTGCAGTGCTCTACCTTAGGGTTTATTTGGTTGTACATGTTTTCAACTGTTTGAAGAGGATTCCTGATACTTTCATGCCCTCTCCAACTCCTCACCAGTCTTAAGACTCTCCATTTCACTTAATTCAAAGTACTAAAGCATTTTCCTACCTCGCCCCACAGAAACCTCTGCAAGACTGAGTCCATTCCCCAGACCCAAAACTGCCTTTCACTTTTGATCCAGCAATCAACCATAAAAAATCAATCAAACTCCTTTGAGCATATACCTACCCTAAAATTAGTCTTTACATTAGTCATCTCAAGCCTCACTTGCTATATTTACCTGAGATTGAAAAGGAGAGAACCCTCTCCTGACTTGGTAGGGCTAGCTATCAGGTTAAGCATGGTTTGATGTTACCCTAGACCTGCCTTTCTCAGCCTGAGGTAGATTTAGGCTAACACAACCATAGCTCTACTATCTAAAGCTTCAACTCCAGTTGAACCTTGGCCATTTCTTCTCGCGCCTCACGCACTCCTACTGCCAACCTCTGAATGTGTGCCTCTGTTGGTTCTTTTGCTAGGATGGCCAACTCAGGGACCATCTCGCAGGCCTCCTCAACTACCTGCACCATCTGGTGGTTTTGTGCCACAACCTCGTCACGTTGTAGGGTCAATTGCTACATGTTGATTCTTTGTTCACTTAACACTTGTAGCACATGGCCCTCCCTAGCTTTTAGTTCTATAGTCACTCAGTCCTGCAGGACATAGATCATCTCCCGAGGGAGCGCAACCATGTTTATTCCTACCCCTTTCAATGCAATGACTGTAGACCTGTCGGCCTCATTTTTTGTAACCAGTGCCCCCTCTGGTAGCACTATTGTGTTGGTCATGCGAGCGCGCAGCATTTCCTCAGCCGCGGCCATTCCTACTGCGAGACTAGTCGAGAGAGTACCAACCTAGGGAGTGTGCACCTGAAACTCTTGAATCTATGTCCAGAGGGCCCCCAACACAATCTAATTCTCCTTCGCCAACTGCTGGAGGGTCTCCATGGTGACTTCACGCACCGTCTCCCCTATATCATGTAGATCTCCCTCAGTGAGAGTGATCGGGTCGAAAGAAGTCTTAGACGCTTTCGACTTCTTTCACGGCCCCACCTACTCTCTCGGGGACTGGCACTATAATTGTGTTATCGTTGTTTGTAGGTCTATGCCACCATCCTCTATCTCTGTCTCCATTTCTTGGAGGTGACTTCTGGCCCTCGCGCTCCTTCTCTACTACCTTTTGTGCTTCTATTGCGACCTCTTTTATGCCAACTGTGTCATCCACAGTTTTGTCTCCTCCTTCTTTCACTGTGCAGCATACTTTTCTGGTTCCGTCGCGGAGGTGGCTGGAGCGCGCCACTCTGGCGACATGCCTCAAGTACATCGAAGATAACATCATCTGTGGTCATGTACGAGAGCTGATTCCACTTCTTCATGGGGTCCTTGCGCGCCCTGATGTAGACATGGTGGAATTCCACCTTGAGCTTTGTGAAGTTTTGTAAGCTATTATAGACAGTGGGTAATAACCACGGCTTGCGGTTAATTCCCATTCTGATGTTCATCTCCATGAACACCCAGAATATTTTACTATCTCGGATTCAATGCATGTCTTTAGTGACCCATAGCAAAGCATACTTCACGGCATCTCAGAGATCCCTTGCAATTGTGGGGAACTGGCTATCCTTAGGCAATTCCCTAGCCACCAACACTATGGATAGCAAAATTCATGCATAGTGGAAGGTTTTCCCCTATTCCTGTGCCTCGCAATAATTCTCCAGGAACTCCTTGCATAAGAATTCGAACCAGTTAAACTTGACCCCCTCTACGCATTGCTCAGAAAGTGCAACCACCGGCACGAACACCTCATCCGCGCGGCAGTTCCGCATGACCTTACATGCCAGTATCTGAGTCACAACTCTGACTACCTTGTTGTTAATACCGGAGATTGCGTAGCCCCTTTTTTTCTTCTCCAACTTGTATTTATTTTTCATGGCATCTGCAATGGCCAAATCATTGCTTTTACCCTCTAAAATGTCTGCTAGGTCTTCCCCTTTACAAGGAGTCAGGTAATTCTATGGATTAGGTGGTTTGTGATGGGGATGGGTTCTTCCAGCCAAAAACACCCACCATGCACCAGGTAGAGCAGCTGCCTGATGACAAAGATAGTCACTGGGGTACGATGGTAAGGCGGCACCCAGAGTAGGTTCAATAACCCGCCTTTTCAACTCTGCGTAACCACTTGCACGAATCCAACTCTATGACTCACGCCGCAGTGTTTTGCTTCGGCTCCATGAGCTGCGTGGTCACCAAGTTAGGGAATTTCTCATGGTCAGCAAGATCCCAGTCTTCTAACTTCAAACTCGGCACCCGTCCCAGGTGCGCTCCTTCAAAAATGATATTGTCTGGGAGGAGCGGAGTCTGCAGAGAGCTATTTCTCTCATCAAGGTCCTTGGGCACCTTTGCCTTCCACTTCCACAGAGGAACATACGCGGGTAACCTGGTTGGAGGGTGCCTACCCTCGACTTCTTCCTCCATGTCTACGTCCTCATCCTCTTCGATCAAAATGTCCTTAAGGTCTTCCTCATACTCATCGGGTTTCAAATTAACAGCTTTCCCTTTTTCCTCCATGGTCAATTTAGTTCTCAGTCGGTTTTGAGGGGACATGCACATCAGAATCATGGGCTACTTATATTTCTTAGGCCTCGACATGTGTGGCGATTTAGGGATTTCTACAACTATCCTGGTGTTACAAGGAAAAGTGTCTACTCATAACTGCTTATCCCACTAAGGTGTGATAGCTGCCTTAGAAACAAACAAAGTAAAGCTACTTTCATATTTCCTTTATGAAGTATAGATAGAGAGGAACAAAGAAGACCAACCTCTGTCTTCCGCTAATCTCCTGGTTCGATTCCTCACTTCCTTGATAGTCTTTCGCTACTTGTTCCCTTGCACGCCCAGCTTCACAGAGTACCTGTAAGATCACAGTAGCATAACACTATACAAATACATGGATCTATAATCATAAACAATCTAGGATCAGATGTAAATTGACCATACAAATGCAGCAAACATAAATGACACAAGAGTATGGAGGAAAACTTGAATAGCTTTTATTGATAAACAAGAAAAAGCCAAGAGGAGTTACAACCAGTTGTTCTGACCCAGCATCAACCTCTCAGCGAAGAAGCCCCTCTTCACCTCATACAAATCTTAGATCACCCAACAATCTGATGTTTGTCTGGGATGAGGGATCCATATATATATATATATATATATATATATATATATATATATATATATATATATATATATATATATATATATATCTGTAAGGGAGATGATTCAGCTTGTGTTTTGATTAGTGTCTTCCCTCTGATAGTTCTTGCTTCCACTTGGAGATTGATGATATCTTACTCATCCTTGGTCGAATTCAGAGAGGCAAGTGTCACAAGAGAAGTTTCTGGAAGCTTCCATTGCTTCTCCACCTCGCGGAATGACACTGTCATTTGTCATTTCTCGCCCATTTCACCCCATAGAAGGGATTTTTGAAATGCAACGCACCCACACAGTGTATTTAGGTGAGATGCAACGCACTTGGCCTGTGGAGCAGCTGAAACGACCTTGTTTTGACCAATTCTAAGCAGTTTTTCATGGAGAACTTCTGGGAGAAGCTGTAATCATGACCTTGTTCCTTTAGGGGTTAGAACAACACTTTTAGGGACTTAGGAGCCCTTGGTTTATGGACATTTCATGCTTGGGGTTGTAGTGCCCAAAAATGTCTATAACAGTTGCCCCCTAAAGCATGAGGTCGTTAATCTTTTGATGTCGGGTGAAATGCTTTATTATGAGGATCCGAAGTTCTTTCAAGCTGGGAGGAGACCTGTAAGAAGATACAATACAATACATTATCTTCATAATATTTTCATGATCTAGCTAAGGTGGGCATTCCCATGCTCAGTTTTATAAATTCATTTTCATGTACATAAGACAGACAAGCGTCTGAGTGTAGACTGATGATTCTGATAGAGCCCTCATCCCTTTGATTGGATGATTATCTGTGCAGCTATGATGTACATTTGATGTCTTTATTTTCCTGAATATATATCGCAGCCCGGATGGATGAAACTAGATCTGGGGTCTTCAATCTCGTTCGATCTTCACTCGAAGTACAATTCTATTCATGTGAGAGATGTTCTGGAGTCAAACATGGAAATACATCGCTTGATTACCAGCCAATGATGTAAGCTGTTAATAAGCGCGAGAGGAATCACCGATAATGATAATGACCCTCAAGGTACTGCAATACAATTCACGTGGTGTGAATAAAGGACTTGGCATCGAACACCATGCAAAATCTTTCAGTCGAAGGCCATTGATGTAAACCTGTCGCCGGAAGTGAGAAACTTGCCATTGAGGCATGCAAGCTTCAAAGTACTGAATGGGGTGTTCCTAGACCGACTTCTTGGATAATGAGCTGATGTCGACAAGAAGCGATCCATCACAGGAGGGCCTTAATGAATCCCACATAAATGACACGGAATGGAGCAAATGATTTTAATGGAGGTGAAAACGATCTGGTGATATAAGGTTCAAGGTGGCGGTCATGAAAGAATGGAGTATAAATGTATTGTAGTGGGTGAGACACAGGTGAACTCTCTGAATGACTTCTCTTGAACATATCGGCGACACTGACGTGATGGATTGGTAGCATTAACCCCAAATGTGTATGGTATGATGGGACCATGGTGATGTGACCGGTGAATGAAACAACCCAACCCGACTTGGATGCGGAGTGAAAATGTCATGTTCAAGAGCGACTTGCTACCAACAAAGTTTCTTCGAGTTTTCTTCCCAATTTTTCCCCAGTCATTGCTGACTAGTACCTCTTTATTTTTGTGAAGCTTGAGGAGGATAACATATGCTTGTTCTATAATTTGCCCTTCGGGCAAACCCATCGCTATGTTTTAACGAGTCTAGCGATAGTGAAACTCGTTCTCGTCTATAGACAAATTTGTCGCTATTACAATTTTAACAAGTTTAACAAACAAAGATAACTCGGTCCTTTTCAATTTTAGAGAGTCTGAAAAGGAACGTAAAGGAAACTCCAAAATTCCTTTTTCATCATCTAATCCCTTAAGTCCGAAAAAGTATAAAACAATACAAAAGGGATGAATTTTCGATACTTTTAACGAGCCAAACAAAACAAGCACTCGATCTTTTTGTGTAATAATCCCTCAGGTCCAAAAAGATTAAAATTTAGAGGAGGGATAGCACTTCCTGTCCCTTTAACGAGCTGGAGAGGCCAATGGCTTGGCAATCTTTTCATATTTTACGAGTCAATTGAAAAGAGCATAAAGGAGACTCGTCTTTTGAGGAACGAGTGATAAAATGGGTAGCTACTGATTCCAGGTAAGGTTTTGAATTTTCCAATCACGGCAGTGTTACAAGGATGGCTAGTGAGATCACTCTTCGCAGCTGTTCCTCAAAATGGGTAAACAATCAAATGGAGGTGAATGATCGGCCAATGCAAAAATGGAGGTGACGGTGCAAACAAGACCAAGGCTTTAAAGGCTGAAGTATTACATTCACGATGGTTATTTACCGGAAATTGGTTCCATTTTTAATGAGCTTAAACTCTGGAGGAACATGTGCTCATTGCTTATGTTTATTTTTTAACGAGCATGAAGTCCGCGCTAAAACTGCTCGATTAATCCAGTCGTGTGATAAGAATGTCTCATATATAAAAACGGCAACTTTTAGAGTTTTACCCCACATCCTTTCTTTATGCAAGTTAGGAAACGACCAATCCTACGAGTTTAAAGGGTTAGAGACCTACAAATTTAAAAAATAAATAGTCGCTCTTCGCTTGCATGCCAAAAGGTTTGCATGCCCCCACATATAAAACAGAGTTTCAAGGTTACCCCTTCTTCCTTCCATTAAAACATTTGTTTTACCGGGAGAGGTCTACCTCTTACCGGTTACCAAAGATTGTTTTATTTACTATGTAATCAAAACACTTCTTCGGCGATGTTTATCGAAATAAACAAAGGTGAGTGGCGATGCTTCCCAACCCACATAACTTTGACAAGAGAATCTTATTCCAGAATAACCCCCTCTTCCAATCACGGACGGGAGTACAGACTAGTCATATTTTCTCGCGGAAACCTACCCTATACCCGAAGTTTTCCTGCCGAAGCAGGCCAGGGTGCATGCCCCCTGGGTTTCAATCATTTCCCCGGATCACTCGCGCTCATCAGGCAGATGGACTAGAGGTTGAGACATTTCTTGCGTGAAAAGACCATTCAGGGATGGTATATGACTATTTTCTCTGTGTGATCCGGGAAATGAAAGCTGGTGTACGAGCTTGACCACTCTTCCTTCGTGCGGAAAACACATTACTCTAAAGAGTGAGGAGACAATCGCTCCCATGCAATAAATATAGTCTCATCCAAGGAGTAGATTATAATCCAGGGGTCCTTGGACTACCATTACGTTCATTTGAACAGTTTTCCCTCTCAATGTTATTGGCACATTGGGAAGGATCCCTAACGGTCGACTGGTTCCTTTATCAAAACCTGTTAGATTTCTCATCTTAGGCAAAAGTGATGGCAAACCAAGCGCTTTCCAAGCAGTCGAGGAAAGGATACTCACAGAAGCTCCTTCATCTATGATGGTACCAGCCATAACCATTCTATATATTTAAACAATGATTTGAAATGGTATGTTAGCTGGTAAACGGGGTCTGCCTAGTTGATTCCAATCAAAGGAGACAACTAGGTTGCTTGGAGGTGGGACCAAATAGACGGCCGGGTATGACTCTGATGAACTTCCTTCCTGCGGTAAAGGAACGAGTAAATTGCCCCCATGTTCATTGGAGTCTGTGCTTACGAAAAGAATTTGGACGGTGCCATCCTTGTTCTCTTCAGTGACTGTATCATCTAAAGATGGAACCTCTGAAGGCAAGACCGGGTCAACTGTCGCCTCGACCTTTTGACTTTCGTCTGGTATGGGTTCAGATGGTTTGTCTTCAATTATAGATGCTTCAGCCGACCACCTGAGCGGGCCAGCCGGATTTTCAACTAGTGATGGACTTGGCAAGAGTTTTTTATATCCAGGAGGAAGTCGTAACGGTGAAACCGGACAATCATCCAAAACTCTTTTAGCCTCGTCTAAGAAGGGACAACGGTGGACGACATGATCGCCTTCGCACAGTTTACAAGGAAATCTATATTTTCCTTTTTGTCCTGGGGCTTCACTTTCACTAGTCAACGGTGTGTTTTCAACATGATCATCAGAGGTTGACGACACCGGGTTGTGCAAACGAGGAGACCAGTCCCTTAATATCCGAGGGATGCAAGGACAATCTCTATGATAGTGGTCTCCTTTGCAAATGACACATGGCGATTTAGGCCTGGTCGGTGCAGTGTGTGGATTTTCGCTAGACGACGCTCGTTTGCCCCCATTCGCTTTTGGCTCCTTCTTCTTCTTCTCTTTCTTCTTCTTTTCCTTCCTCGTCTCAGGTACTTGACTTTTGGCTTTACCAGCCCCATCAAGCGAAGAGGAAGGAGGAGAGGAAGAATTGGAGGAAGTAGAAGGTTGGTGGGTAACTCTGGAATCGTCTAGTTGCTGACTCGATTGTTCAGGAATTGCGGTGTTCTGAACGACAGAGGTTGAGAAGAGCCATACAGGCAAGCCGATTGTCAGTCCTGGAAGCGACAATGTGGCAATATGGGGTGCACCAACATCTCCCCAAGAGGAGAAGGGACTAGGATTTCCTCCAAGGGGAATTCCCTAGTTGGTGGATTCCATTTTCTCAACCCAAGATCAACGTAGGAAAGGGTAATGAATATTCCGTTTAAAATAAATTTTAGACGCTTTGACACAACTTGTTTTTTTAGTTTTTAAGAGTCGAGAAAAAACAAAAGATGACTCTAGTCGCCTTCAATTTTTAATGAGCCT
Source organism: Pinus tabuliformis (assembly GCA_031772625.1). Classification (NCBI taxonomy): domain Eukaryota; kingdom Viridiplantae; phylum Streptophyta; class Pinopsida; order Pinales; family Pinaceae; genus Pinus; species Pinus tabuliformis. Next base: position 850,202,923 of record CM062820.1, on the reverse strand, counting down.
GAAGTGAAAAGTGCTCAGATGGGCCTTTTCTATTAAAGAGTCTGAAAAGGAACAAAAGGGACTGCTCTGGAAATCTAGGTAGAGGGATTACCAAACCAATCACTAAACTGCAGAATACTTTTTACGGTACGGCAGTCAATCTTCCCGAATGTTGTGTTCAGTGCATTGCGATCGATAGGGCGACAGACACAGCTTCCTATGGATAAAGGATTAAGCCTATTGTGGTCTCCCAAAATATACTCGACGGTACATGGGAGCACAAGTCCATACTGGCACTTATCGTCTCAAAGTGGAGGAATCACCCAACCATTAGTGAGAACAACAGTTGCCAGGCTTTATGACACCGGAATACGTCTCTAGCCTAGACTTCTAAATGTTGTGCATTAGGTTCCAAAGCATTGTTAGGTTCATTGAATTTATTTTATAGTTGATCTTGTTTATGAATTTTGCCTTTTAGGTTCACCGCGAGATGTAGATGTAATTCCTAAAATGCAATCTAAGATGATAAACAATCTTTTTATCTTCTTTGTGCAATGAAAATCCTAGCTACTAAGGAAAGAAAGACAGAATCCTTTCACAAAGAGCAAGGAGCACACTCTAAATGCACTTTCCTAAATCAAACCAATCAGACTGTCTAAATGCAAATGCACATGCATGTATTTGTTTTCGAATTTCTTAGTATATGAATGTTAAAATGAAAGTTGATGCACAAATTTGAATTTCTTTTCAAGCAACAAATATCAACAAGTTTCTTTTCGAAATAAAAAATGGAGACGATCACAACACCTTACGATTTTGAAATGAATACTTGTTTTGACACTAGAAAAATTACAAATTCAGACCAAGAACAATAGTAACAGGATAATCAACTATCAACAGTAATCAAACTCTTTCCTATGATTGAAATCGACACTTGCGACACTTTCAAATCAAAGGACGGCAGTGCAATTATGTTACTTTTTGCAAAGGAGAACTGAAAATGACTCAACAAACACACAAAAACATTTACAGTTCTTTTGTACAAAGGAGGCGGAATAAAAGCAAGGAAAAGGGGTCTCAAACAGAGATATACTGATCACTGGCAGCAAAATTCATGAATAGAACTGGAAAGAATGAATCACAGAAACCAACACTGCACAGAGCCTAATCTGATCAGCACACCTGTAACACAGGGAATTTGAAATGCAGCGCACATTCTATACTCGGGAAGTGCACTGAATTTCAGATTCTCGGAACAGTACCTGCGCTGGGCCAGAAACGAGAATTTGCTTGGGTTCCGGGTCACAGTTTGCAGTTCAGTTCATGTGTTTTGGCCGAGCAAAAGGTAATCAGTAATTCAACAATCAGGGGTAGATCTAAGGAGGATCTAAGAGCTACCACAAGGGGTAATCAGAGAGTTTGTGAATCAGTTGTTTGAATCATAAACAGATCCCGGAGATCGACTTAAGCGGCATTTATCTACTTTGCATTTTCATAGCAAATGCAGTTCGAATGCTACCTGGCACAACTTCAGACTCCATCTATAAGTTTATGAAATAGACAACAAGGAAGATAAACAAACAAACTAATTCGTCCCTAGCGGAGTCACCATTTTGTTACAGGGAAAAGTGTCTAATCAGAACTGCTTATCCCACTAAGGTGTGATAGCTGCCTTAGAAACAAACAAAGTAAAGCTACTTTCATATTTCCTTTATGAAGTATAGATAGAGAGGAACAAAGAAGACCAACCTCTGTCTTGCGCTAATCTCCTGGTTCGATTCCTCACTTCCTTGATAGTCTTTCGCTACTTGTTCCCTTGCACGCCCAGCTTCACAGAGTACCTGTAAGATCACAGTAGCATAACACTATACAAAGATATGGATCTATAATCATAAACAATCTAGGATCAGATGTAAATTGACCATACAAATGCAGCAAACATAAATGACACAAGAGTATAGAGGAAAACTTGAATAGCTTTTATTGATAAACAAGAAAAATCCAAGAGGAGTTACAACCATTTGTTCTGACCCAGCATCAACCTCTCAGCAAAGAAGCCCCTCTTCACCTCATACAAAGCTTAGATCACCCAACAATTTGATGTTTGTCTCAAGAAACCAACAACAATTCCTTACAATATGCAAAATTCCAGCCTCTGGATCTCTCGGATGAGGGATCCATATATAGATATCTGTAAGGGAGATGAGTCAGCTTGTGATTTGATTAGTGTCTTCCCTCTGATAGTTCTTGCTTCCACTTGGAGATTGATGATCTCTTACTCATCCTTGGTCGAATTCAGAGAGGTAAGTGTCACAGGAGAAGTTTCTAGAAGCTTCCATTGCTTCTCCACCTCGCGGAATGACACTGCCATTTGTCATTTCTCGGCCATCACACCCCATAGAAGGGCTTTTTGAAATGCAATGCACCCACACAGTGTATTTAGGTGAGATGCAACGCACTTGGCCTATGGAGCAGCTGAAATGATCCTGTTTTGACCAATTCTGAGCAGTTTTTCATGGAGAACTTCTGGGAGAAGCTGTAATCAGTTGACCTTGTTCCTTTAGGGGTTAGAACAACACTTTTAGGGACTTATGAGCCCTTGGTTTATGGACATTTCATGCTTGGGGTTGTAGTGCCCAAAAATGTCTATAACACCTAGTGCTCTTAGGGGCATCTTCTACTGTCATGGCCTGCGCGGCCTCTTCGATAGTCATTTCTCTGATTTCCCTGGCTTCTTCAGATGCTGTCATTCTATTTGTCTACAAAATATCTCAACTGCTCCATCGGGTGTTCAAACAACGCTCTCAATAGGTTAAACAGGTCTCATTTCATAATACTCTGGGTGCACGACAGCTCAATTTGCAAATGACCAATTGTTGTTTGCTGGGCAACCCTTTGCAATTTATAGCGCCTTTTGAATTCAAATTCGACTATTCCCCCCAAATCTGGTCCATTAATGCTCCCTTGGCAGCATATTTTCCCAAATATTGCCCATAAATCTCATCTTAAATGCCTGTCGCCCACTCCATTTGGTCTCAAACCAAGCATCACATCGTGAATAGTGACTATAATGGTCACTTTCCATCCAACCCGCACGGCAACGCAACCACCCTTGCGTTATCACGGACCTTGTGACACTTTGCTCCTGCGGGCATTCCTGTCTTCGCACAGCTCTTGGGCAGGGTAGTTTATAGTCCTGTGCCTCCTTTCAACTGCTTGGAGTGCTAAGACTATGCTTCCCACGGCTAGTCAGGTAGCCGGGCCACCCGTATATGGCTTCAACCAACCACCAATCACTTTTCCTGGACAAAATCTGCCTTTTATTTTTACTGTCTACGCCGTGCACTTCACCATCTGCATCGCACCACCATGGGTGATCCCTCTAGTAATATACAGTCCAATCCAAGGCATGAAGTTTATCAACTCTTAGTGGTAGTCCACAAATTTGTCAACGTAATCATGCACACCTTGTTTTATCACCACAGTTTTCTTATTGAGAAAATCCTTCTTTATTTCTTCCTGAAGCTTCTTGACTTCTGCTTCCATCAGAGTGCTTTTCTCCCTTAACCACACTCTTTCTTTCATGATTTTTTGGAGCTTAAGTTCACCCTATTGAATTTCTTCATCAGGTCCCAAACGTTCTTCTTTGTTCAGCTACGCAATCCCTTCTTCCAAGGCTCCACGAACTATCATATCCACGGGCACTACTATGTGCAAACTAGGCATAATATACCCGACTGGAACTACAGCGTTTGCTCCATAGGCCAGCCTAGAAAGCGTCTATCCCATCAGTTTCTTGCATGTTGTCCTATAAGCCCACAAAACTACTAGTACGCGCAGGTCCCAATCACTTCATTGTGCATTATATACCCTGTTCAGTGCTTCACACACTTCATTAAAGGCTTCTGTGTGGGAAACCTTCTACACACTCGTTCTTTCCACACTCTGTCGTCCTAAATAGAGGGAATTCATGAAATTGCCTCCCCAACACATGCTTATTGACCATGCTTCCCAACATGAGGTCCATGTGCATCCACACAGGTTGTTTACCATATTCTAGTACCCACCTAGACAGATGTGCACGCGGGCCATTCCATACATTGTATTTATCTGTTAGTCACATGTTAGGCTTCCCAAAACACATGCACATAATTCTCCTTCATTTACGTCAGTCCTCAAAGCTTCCTTGGTGCGTACCCCATCACCTCATGGTGGTAGTGCATAGTACCCACTTCAAAACTCCGAACCGTTGTTTTTCTGACAACTCCCTTTCAAATTTGTCCAAGAAAGCATTTACCTCACCTAATACATCATAAGTAGGAAAGTATCTCACTTCTTTTGATACGCAGCGCAGTGATCTTTTCATCATGTTACAGTTTAGTGTGGTTACCTCGTGTAACTGGTTCTACCATCGCTCTATTTCTTCATCTGAATCTGACGTACAAGATCATTCGCGATCCCATGAGATCCTTACATCCGCAGTGCTAGTGTCGGTATCTTCATCCCTCCATCAGTGATCAAATTTCTCTTTTTGCATGCACATTAGGTGTCTCATCTGATCAGCTGCATTCCATTAGGTCATGGCTCAACTGATGGTAGTGGTTCTTTGTCAAGTTTCCTTCATGTCATTTATCTGTTGGCCTATTTCACATGTACAGATCATTTGTTGTCATTTTTATTTCATTCCATTTGTAAAAGTCATTTTAGGGTTTTTAGGTCTCATTAGGTCTAGGGTTTGCCACCACGGTCTTCAAAAACTCAATAAGATGTTAGCAACCACATGAGGATGTTTAATAAGTTCATAGAATCACAAATTTCACTAATGATTTGTTTCATAAAGGGTTTTTACCTCAAAACTTTCATAAAGGGTTTTTACCTCAAAACTCCGTTTTGAGGTGAAAACAGATTTTTTCTATTTTATTTACAAATTTTATGTAATTTTAATGTTTTCATATGTAATAAAGCTTCAGCTATAGCCCTTGGTCACCTTTCCAACTCCAACACTCCAATCACCGCAAGAAACAAAAAACATCAAAGCATCAGTTCATCAAATGATAAAAAAGAGTCAAACTGCAAAAAACAGGGTTTTTAAAGCAAAGTGAAAGAAACTTTAGGAAAGTGGGTTTCTAAACGAAAAATTAAAGTCAAGATGGATATAAAGTTTTCCTTGGGGTTTGAAAACTTCATTTTGTGCAAAAGAGAGAGCAAGAGGGAGAAAATCGCATTTTGAGGAGAAAGAGTGAAATTTGCAGCAAAATTTCAAGTTTTTATCGGCATAATGCACCTAGGCACTGGCGCGATGCACCGACCTGGCGCTACGCAGCAGGCGTAGATTTTACAAAGGAAATTTAACGGGCGATATGCACAGAAAGTGCGCTATGCACCTGGGCATTGGTGCGACGCATCTATTGGCTGAGCTCCAAAACGCATTGCATTGATTTTACAAGCCTCCAAATTTGCAAATAATCTCTCAACAAGTAAGTACACCCTCCCATCTGGCCTAGCAAGAGATTTTTTCATCCATGGTGGTGATTTGAATGTTGAAAAATGAAACCCTAGCTGCTCTCAAAGTTGTCTTGCCAAGCTTGTCTAGGGTTTTGTTGTTTTTGCTGTTTTCACTCCCTTGTGATTATTTTCCTATATCCCATCCCCTTGCACTAAGTTTCCCTAAATCCCTTTCTCTTTCCCTCTCCCAATCACACTCACCTTACTCCCTATCACTAAACTCTAAGCCCTATACATAATTCCTACGATTCTCAAAACCCTAATTTCCATTTCCCAAACCCTATCATTCTCTAAAACTCTACTGCCATCATCAAAACCCTCATTCACAGTCCTACTATCAGTCAATCCTTTTATCCCCAAAATAAAAATAGCAGTCTCCCTATATTTGAGAAAATCTCTTCATACTCATCATTCTTCACTCCACATTTGCAAGTATGGAAATAGATTCAGCATATGAGAGGGATGATGAAACTGTCAGTGATTCTTCCCAAGAGGCTCATGTACCAAGAAAACCAAATAAAGGAGGAAAACACATCTGGGAGGAGCCCACCACTCTCACAGAGTTACTATCTTGCCCTCTTGCAGTAACATGTTTTAAACATTAGTCTTGTTACTAGTTTTGTGAGATGGTGGGGAGGGTGAAATATCACCATGAGCTTGCTAGGTTATTTGTTCTTCATCTTCATAGGTTATGAGCTTGCTAAGCGTGCTAAATTTTTCATGGGATACCTTCATTTCACATGAGGTTTTCAAAAGCCCTCAGGTGACCCCATCAATGCTACAAGAAAGGGTCATGAGACTGAAACAACAAGTGTGCCAGTGTTTGTCACTTATGAAAAAGGCACAAGTAGACTATTTGCAGCTGCCAAACGAGTATTATCTCCACCTGGGGTGGAAGAGGTCTCGTTTCCTTCACCAGATCATAGGAAAATGCTATCTTCACCTGGGGTGAAAGGGGCTTTTCCTTCCTCTTCAGCAGTACAGGTAAAGGATAAAGGAAAGAAACCTTTTCATGATGAATGGCCTTTTGAAGGTCAGGAGAGAGATTTTGTTTTGATTCAGGAAGAGGACATTGATTTGCGCTCCCAAAGCTCAAGACTCAAGGAGGTCATAAAAGAGAAAGAAGTTGAAATCCATGCCTTATCACTTGACCTTGAGAGGGCTAAGTGGATTTTCAACTTCCTTGAGCAAGAAAACAAGCATCTTACCGACAAACAAGAACTCCTGGAGCTGCAGATCATCAAAGAAAACCGGCAAAAGTCCAAGAGGGCAAAGGGCAAGTTGACATCCATTGAACAAAAAGACAATGACTGGGAATATTTGTTGGAGAAGGTGAATATGCACTTGGAGAAGTTGTTTGATAAATCTAACAAGGAGAAAAAGATGTTGCGCCACATGGCTTATCACTATTTGGCCTGGAACAAAATTTGTAAAACAAGGATAAGAAGCCTAAAAGCCAAGTTAAGGAGAACTTTGAGAAGAAAGAAAGAGCAAGATAAGCTCAAGATATTGGCTGAAGCTTCATTTCCCCAGAATAGCACCTAACATAGATCACTCATACCAAATTTCAAGAATTTGGTGAAATTTTTGGCATTTTTGAATTTTTCAGGCAAAAAACAGGTTTTTCTGGCAGGTGCGTAGCGCCACCGACGCTAAGCTTTTGATGGGGACCTCCATTTGTAGACAATGTTGCATTTTTGGATTCATCATGAAAATTTATGCTTGATAAAAAACAGTTGTGAAGTTTTGACAAGTTTTGGGCCTCCAAAAGGGCCAAAAACACCCAAAAAATGCCCTCTCTGCCACTTTTTGGCCACACAGGAAGCAGTCTTGGGAGATTTCATTTTTTGAGGGGCAAATGAACTCCAAATCAAAAAATTCAAGTTGTCCCAAAAAGTAGACTCACTAAGAATTCCAATGAGCTATCCTGCACCTGATTTGGACTTCGGGAAGCTTTCCAAAAGTGACTTGGAAAAAGTGCTACACACATAAAAAATGGTGCTACGCATAGGATGAAAAATTGCCAATTTTGCCTGTTTGCTCAGAATTTCGCCTGGTTTTCTTCCAGTTTGAATTTTTCTCTCTCATGGTCAAATTCATGATGTAATATGATGGAAATTGATGTACTATGATGTAAAAATGATGAAAATTGACTTAAGGAGGTAGATACATCAGTTGTAGGTGGTTTTGAGCTGTAATGAATTGGTTTCCTAAGTTTTAGAGGCAAGCTGTTCCACTGCCTACTTTTGTGTTCCTAGTTTAGATATGGTTGAAACCACCCCTTTTCTCATGGATTCAACCCCTAATGGATAGCACAGGTGCTTTGGATGTCTATATCATGTGTTTTTCCAGTCATTTGTAAAATTTGGACTCTTGTGGATGCTTTGATCACTATTGTACATCACTTCTGCAGTTTGGCAAGGAAATAGACCATGGTTTTGCAGCATTTTGTGGGATTCTTGTGGCAAGGTGAATTAGTATTGTTTTCTCCTCTGTGATTCAGTTTATCATATGTTTATGTGTTCCATTATCTCTCTTTTTCTCTGCATAACTAAATGGATCAAGTGTATAGGTAGAATTTGTTGATGTTTCAATGCTCTGCCTTGGGGTTTATTTAGTTTTACATGTTTTCTACTATTTGAAGAGGACCCATGACACTTGCATGCCCTCTCCAACTCCTCACTAGTCTTTAGACTCATCATTACACCTAATTTGAAGTACTAAAACACTTGCCTACCACAACCCATAGAAACCTCTGAAAATCTGAGTTCATTCCCCGAACCCAAAACTGCCTTCCTCATCTGATCCAACAAACCAACTTTAAACTCAATCAAACTCCTCTGAGCATATACCTAGCCTAAAATTAGTCTTGATATCAGTCATCTCTTGCATTATTTTCCATATTTCCTAAGATTGACAAGGAGAGAGCCCTCTCCCGACCTGGTAGGGCTAGCTACCAGATTAAGCATGGTTTGATGTTACCCTAGACGTGCCTTTCTCAGCCTGAGGTAGATCCAGGCCCTAACACGCGGTGGGATTTAACCAGTCTTGCTCTCACGCGATTATCTTGTAGATGCAGTCCAAATCATCGTCACTTTCATAGTCGCACACCGGCGCTTTTTAGCGCGATCCTTCTGCAGGGTCCAAAGGTATGACTATGCGCAGAGACTTCTTCTCAAAAATCATCTTGTGCTTCTTCAAATTTATCACCCCATTCATGTCAGTGGCCCAATTGATTCCTAAGAGCGCAAGGTATGGATTATTGTTATCAACAATCATTATCACTTCAAAGCCTGCTACCGCGCTTGCCCCTTCAATATCCATGGTGATTCCTTGCAATCTCCCCATAGGTATTATCTTTTGTTGGTTCACCATTCGCAGCTAGATAAGAGACAATTGTAGTGTAGGCCTTCCCATACATTCCCATGTGTTGGCTTGTTGGGGCCTGACCCAAGTTCGGAGTTAATTAGCCAAACAAATCCCTGTACTACTAACCCTTTCAACAATAGTTCATAGAGCGCGGACTAAGGTCTCACCTGAAGTAGTATGGGGGGGATGATGGAACTAGGTTTCCGCACCCTTAGGATACTTGAGGGGTTGATTTAGTCCAACTATGAATACTTTTGTGTAGATTACTTCACGCACTTTCTTGACCTGCAAGGCCTTCACGCCCTGGTTATATTTTTCTTTGTGAAACCCTAACTAGGGGTTGTGGGGCTTTCGCGCTGCTATAGGAGTGATCTGCGCTATTTCACCTAGTCACACCACATATCTTACTTATCTTCGCATAATCAGATACCTTATATTATATTCACTTATTCAGCACATTCATATAAGTTGGCTCGGCAAATAAACAGTAAACTTGCAATTCCTACCCATTATACTTCAATGCATAAAACAGGAAAAGATACATAGAAATATGGTAAAACTTCTCTTTATTAATGCTTCCAACGGTTACAGACTCAACCTGCCCTACGCACTCAGCTGCAAGGGTCCGCGCACTCAACTGTGGACTACTAGGCCTCTATGCACTCAGCTGCAGAGCCTTATCCTACTTTACGACCCAAAGACACGACTCTACACTTCCTCTGCACACTCAATGCTTCCTCATTCGATTTTTCTATCTTTGATCCCTTAGATGTCTCTCTATACTTAGAGCCTCACTCTATTTATACAATCCCATGGTCAGCGGACCATGGGTAGATCTCTAAAACTGACATTACCTTACAAAAGTAAGGGTGGAAAACCCTATGATTCTATTACACTTCGTGCTCCATGCCCACAAATTGTGGAGTCTTTACAATGGACTTAGTCAAAACTTGGGCTTTAAGCCCCAAAACATGCCATGGGGGGATCCCACGCCCAACAAGCCCCCAACACAAACATCGTGACTCACCCTCGAGTCACTCTGTTGGTGTGGAGATCTTCGCACAAGGACCTCCCAACTCTACTCGAACCTTTGCAAGGTCGAAAACACACTAAGCAGCTGCCTGTTGTATCTCTTGTACACATTGCTCTGATATCGCTGTGTCAGAACTGCTCCCCTGTATCTGTTCTTGCGTCCCCTGCATCTGTACGAGCTTGCCTCCAATTATTGTGGTGATTACGAAGGCCTCGTCGATCCAAGGCTGAACACGCGCCTTCAAAACCGCTTCTCTGTGTCGCGCTACGTCTACTTTCTCCTTACTTGCTTTGGCCTATTGCATTCACGTGAGCCTTTATGTGAGGGCCAATTTCTGTGTGGTCCCTTTGATGTTTTCATACTGTTGTTGTAGCTCATGCCCCTCTTTTTCTAAGTGATCTATATTCGGGTCCTCCTGTAGATTGGTGAGGACCTCGAACGATTCTTCCAACATTTTGGTGCAATCCCTCACTGCACTGCTAATCTCCTCCATCCCCAATGTAATGGCGCTTGCGCACTGTTCCCTTACCTTTGGAGGAGTTGAAGGTTGTGCCTTCAACCGCAGCTCTGCTATATGAAGGTTTAGCTACAACTAAACCTTGGCCATTTCTTCTCGCACCTCGCGCACCCCTACTGCTAATCTTTAGATGGACTCCTCTACTAGTGCTTCTACTGGGATGGCCAGCTCAGGGACCATCTGGCAGGATTCTTCAATTGTCTGCACCATCTGCCTATTCTAAGACATGACCTGATCACGTTGCAAGCTCAATCGCTCCATGTTGATCCTCTGTTCACTCAACACCTGCAGCACGTGCTCTCCCTAGACCGCAGTTCTGTAACAATCCCATCCTATAAAACATAGAGTGTCTCCCGAGGGAGCGCAACCATGTTGATCCATATTCCTTTCAATGTACTGACCATAGGCCTGTCAGCCTCATTTTCTGTAACCAGTGCCCCTTCTGGTAGCACTATTGTGTTGGTCGTATGAGTGCGCAACATTTCCTCAGTCATGGTTGTTCCTACTACGAGTCCAGTCGAGAGAGTATCAGACTGAAGAGTGTGCACCTGCAACTCCTGAATCTATGCAGAGGGCCCCCAACATAATCTGATTCTCCTCTACAAAGTTCTGGAGGGCCTCTATGGTGACTTCGCACACTGTCTCACCTATATCATGTAGATCCCCCTCGGTAAGGGTGATCAGGTCGATATACATCTTCGAGGATTTTACCTTCTTGCGCGACCCCATCTGCTCTCTCGGGCGCTGGTGCTTCAATAGTATCGATGTTGTCTGTGGGTCTGCATCGCCCTCCTCTACCTTTGTTTCCATCTCTTGGTCTTGCTCAGGCGAAGATGACTTCTAGCCCTCGTGCTCCTTCCATGTTGCCTTCTATGCTGCTGCTGCAACCTTTTTCTATTCTGCTCCTATCTGCGCAACGTCCTGCACCTCCTGCGCCTTTGCTGCTACTGCTTCTTTCCTTCTCTTTTCTTCCAACTGTGCCATGCGCAGTTTTACCTCCTCCTTATTTTTCTACACAACAGACTATTCCACCACAGGGATGTCTAGAGTGCACCATTCTGGCAGCCACGTCTCAAGTACGTCGAAGATCACATCATCTGTGGCTATATAGGGTATTTCATTCCACTTCTTTCCAGGGTCCTTGCATGCCCTAAGGTAGATGTGATGAAAGTCCGCTTTAAACTCTGCGAAACTTTGTAGGTTGTTGTAGACAGTGGGTGATAACTACGGCTTGTGTCTAATCCCCATTCTGATGTTAATCTCCATGAACACCCAGAATATTTTACTGTCCCAGATCTGGTTTATGTCTTTAGTGGCCCATAACAAAGCATACTACGCGACCTCTGAGAGATCCCTTGTAATTGTGGGGAACTGGTTGTCCTCGTTCAATTCCCCAGCTACCAGCACTATGGACAACAAAAGCCATGCATAGTGGAAGGTTTTCCCTTGTTCCTGTGCCTTGCAGCAATTCTCCAAGAACTCCTTGCACAAGAATTTGGACCAGTTCAACTGGACCCCCTCTACGCACTATTCAGCAAGTGCCACTATTGGTGCGGGCACCTCATCTGTGTGGCACTTCCACATGACCTTACCTGCCAGTATCTGGATCGCAACTCTGCCTACCTTGTCGTTGATACTGGAGATTGTGTAGCCCCTATTTCTCTTCTCCAGCTTGTATTTCTTTTTCATGGCCTCTGCGATGGCCAAATCACTGCTTTTACCCTCTGAAATGTCTACAAGGTCTTCTCCTTTACACGAGAGTCGAGTAATTTGATGGATTAGGTGGTCTATGATGGGGATGGGCTCCTCCAGCCACAAAAACCCACCATGCACCAGGTAGAGCAGTTTCCTAATGATGAAGATAGTCACTGGGGCGCGATGGTAATGTGGCACCCAGAGTAGGTTCAACAACCCTGCCTTCTCGACTCCACGTAACCAATTGCATGGCTCCAACTCTATAACTCCCGCTGCGGTGTGTTCCTTTGGCTTCATGACGTGTGCGGTCGCCAAGTGAGGAATTTCTCGTGGTCAGCGTGATCCCAGTCTTTGAATTTTAATCTCGGAACCCTTCCGAAGTATGTTCCTTCAAAGATGATATCGTCCGAGAGGAGCAGAGTCTGTAGAGAGCTCTTGCTCTCATCGAGGTCCTTGGGCACCTTCACCTTCCCCTTCCATGGAGGGACATACGTGGGCAGCTTGGTTAGAGGGACCGCACCCTCGATTTCTTCCTCCATGCCCTCATCCTTGTCCTCTTCAATTATGATATCCTCAAGATCTTCTTCCTCCTCATCGGTTTCCAAGTTAACCGCTTTCCCTTTTTCCTCCATTGTTAATCTGGTTCGCAGCGGGTTTCGAGGGGACACACGCATGGGAATCATGGGCTGTTTATATTTCTTTGGTCTTGTCATGTGTGGTGATTTAGGGATTTCCGCAACAATTCCGGCACTCTTAGGGGCATCTTCTATGGTCATGGCCTACGCGGCTTCTTCGGAGGTCATCTCTACGATTTCCCTAGCTTCTTCAGACATTGCCATTTTGTTAGCGTAGAACTCTCTCAATTGTTCAATTAGGTGCTCAAACAATGTTCTCAATAGGACAAACAGGTCTCGACTTGGAATACGTGGGGAACACGATAGCTCAATTCGCAAATGACCAAGTGTTGTTTTCTAGGCAACCCTTTGCAATTTATAGAGCCTTTTGAATTTGAATTGGACCGTTCCCCACAAATTCAGTCTAGTAATGCTCCCTTGGCAATGGATTTTCCCAATTCTTGCCCATAAAGCTCATCTTAAATGCCTGCTGCCTGCTCCATTTGGTTTCAAGTCAAGCATCACATCGTGAATAGTGACTACAAGGGTCACTTTCCAGCCAACCTGCGTGTAGCTATCGAGCAGAGTAGTTTATAGTCCCCCACCTCCTTTCAACTACCTGGAGCACTAAGACTGTACTTCCCATGGCTATTCAGGTGGCCGTACCACCTATATAGGGTTTCAACCAGTCATCCATCACTTTTCCTGGAAAAAATCCACCTTTTATTTTTATTGTCTGTGTCGCACACTTTACCATCTGCATCGCACCACCATGGGTGATCCCTTTAGTAATATACGTTCCAATCCAAGGCATCAAGTTGATCAACTCTCGATGGTAGTCACCAAATTTGTCACCGTAGTTGTGCGCACCCTGTTTTATCAGCCCAGTTTTCTTATCAAGAAAATCCTTCTTTATTTCTTCCTCAAGCTTCTTGACTTCCGCTTCCACCAGAGCGCTTTTCTCCCTTAACCACACTCTTTCTTTCATGATTTCTTGGAGCCTAGGATCACTCTATTGGATTTCTTCCTCAGGTCCCAAGTGTTCTTCTTCATTCAACTGCACGATCCCTTCTTCCAAGGCTCCGCGAACCATCATATCTACCGGCACTGCTATGCACGGACTAGGCATATTGTGCTCTATTGGGACTACAGTGTTTGCTCCATAGGCTAACCTAGAAGGCGTCTACCCCATCACTTTCTTGCACGTTGTCCTATATGCCCACATAACTGTTGGTACGCGCAGGTCCCAATCACTCCATTGTGCATTATATACCCTATTCAATGTTTCACACACTTTGTTAAAGGCTTCTGCATGGGTAACCTTCTACGCACTCATTCTTTCCACACTTCGTCATCCCGACTGGAGGGACCATTCACACAATTGCCTTGCTAACACATGCTTATTGACCGTGTTCCCAGACGCGAAGTCCATGTGCATTCATGTAGGTTGTTTACCATATGCCTGTACCCACCTAGACAGATGTGCGCGCAGCCCATCCTGTACAGTATATTTGCCTTTTAGACGCATTTGAGGCTTCCCAAAGTGCATGCACATCATTCTCCTTTCGCACTAGTCCTTAAAGCTTCCTTGGTGCGTATCCCACCACCTCATGGGCGTACCATGTAGTACCCATTTCAAAGCCTTGAAACGTTGTTGTTCAGGCACCTCTCTTTCAAATCTGTTCAAGAAAGCATCTACCTCACTTAACCCATCATAAGTAGGTAGATCCCTCACTTTTGTTGATAGGCAGTGCAACAATCTTGTCATCATATTATTGTTCAGCATGGTCACCTCGTTCAACCAGTTCTTCCATCGCTCTATTTCCTCATCAGAATCTGATGTATAGGAGCTTTCGCACTCCCATGAGACTCATCCATCCATGATGGGATTTAACCAATCTTGCTCTCACACGGTTATCTTGTAGATGCAGTCTAAGTCGTCATCGCTTTCATAGTCATGCACTAGCTCCGTGTAGTGCGATCCTTCTACAAGATCCAAAGATACGACTATGCGTAGAGACTTTTTCTCAAAATTCATCTTTCGCTTCTTCAAATTTATCACCTCATTCATGTCAGTGGCCCAATCAATTCCTAATAGCGCAGGGTAGGGATTATTGTCATCCACAATATCTATCACTTCAAATTCTGCTAGCACGCTTGCCCCTTCAATATCCACAGTGATTCTCTGCAATATTCCCATAGGTATGATCTTTTGCTGGTTCGCCATCACAGCTAGATAGGAGACATTGTAGTGTAGGCCTTCCCATGCACTCCCATGTCTGCTTTGGCAGAACGTTCACGTCCGACTCTAGGTTCAGAATTACTTGGTCCATCTCATGTTCTCTAATCTACATGGTCAATCTCATTTCTCTTCCCATCCTCGTCGCATGCTTTCCAATCTTCCAAACTACGCGTGGTTCTCCTGGCGCAGTCCCAGCGCATCTATTTATAAGTTCTTGCAATCTTTTTACAGCCTTAATGTCGCGCAGTAGCTTCATGCATGTTTCTAGGAACATCGTGAGCATTGATGGGTCCATTTCTGGCTCCGGTCTATCTTTGCTTCCTGAAGTGGAGGCATCAGTGAAGCTCTTCCTAGCTTCCATGAAGGTTTCCTTAGCGCGCTCCAGATCAAACTCTAGTTCTTTTGTTGGAGCCTTGCGAACCCAAGTACTATCTTCCGGCTACTTGCCTTTCTCATCCCCTTTTGTAATTCCACTTTAGAGTACAATGTTCAAATTAGGGTCTTCCTCACTCGGCTCAGACCTCATCATTTGCAAGTTCTGAGTCAAGGGAGGTTGGAGTGCTCCCTTGTCGCGCAACCTTGTTATCAGTGTGGGACAATCCTTTGTCTTATAATTAAACAAGGTACAATACAAACATGATGGACACATTGGATTTGTAAAATCATGGGAATAATGTCCTGGCCCCCCAAAATTGTAACATATCAGCTGTTCGCGACCTCTTCCAGGTCCTCCTCCACCCCGGCCTCGTTCGCACCCCTAAAATCTGGTTCACGCCACTCCTTCGTTCTAGTCAAGGGGCCACGTTTTGGCATGAACTTTGTAGGTGGGAGTCCTATCCATCATCAACTCATAGCTTCTACAGGTGCGTTCATCATGTCCAACTGACCTACAAAAATTACAGAACAACTATTGCGAATTCTGCGTGTACTTCTGCAACAAATGGCAATTGTTCATATCATGCTTTCCTCTTATTTGACAAATTGCGCACCATAAAGCAGGCGGTGTGCTAGGTCCTACTTGTGCTTCTGGTCTTAATGGCATGATCCTTGTCATGACCCTAACCCTTACATTTAACACACCATACCTCCTTGCACACTTACAGGTGAGCTGTCATGTCTTGTTTCAGACTCTGCATCTAAAGGCATAAGTTTCTCAACTGCGTGTGGATCTGCTAAACTCCAAGGTTAGGATCCTCTATCGAGGTCTCATGCAGCCTCATCACGATCTCCAAGGCCTCTGCCTAAGTTGTTAACCTCTGTTGTGACAGCACGTTCCTCAAATGCAACGTTAGCGATGCTACAAACCATTCGCGATGTTGTCCATCCGTCAAAGTCATATTAGCTTCACGAATTGTGCACTTCAGCCTTTGATCCAACTCTGAAGGAGTCTCGCTTGGTAGCATTGTGATTTCCTTGAACCTTATGATCGACTGCACCTCTGACTTCGGCATCTGCCTAATCGACTTTAGCACAATTTGGATATCTGCTATCCCTGCATTCGGATTGTCATTAGAATGCTTAATATACTAGTTCAACGCGTGATCCTGCAGAGCACTGACCAATGTTGCTTTCTTTATGTTATCATCTGTAACTCCCTGCACTTCCCATACAGCCCTTATCACGAACCAACACTGGTCTGGATCTTCATTTCTTACTCCCTTGAACACCGGCAACTTTATCGCGCTTGCCATATTGACTCACATTGGTGGCGCAAGTGGTACGGGTGAAGATGGGGGTGAAGGCAGTGAAGTTGGTAGTGATGTGGGTGGGTGTGGTATGGGTGGAATCCTCTACCTTATAAAATTGATCGAACTTCTTGGTGATACCTTCGCGAGTTCTTCCTCATCCCCTCGTGAAGCTGAAATCAAGGGGCTAGTTTCTAGCTCTGCACTACCTTCGTTTCTGTAAATCCTCCCGCTTCGCGTAGCCCCGAACATCAATGTATTCACAAAATCTACTTTTCACACAGTAGCATTTTAATCCAAGTGTTCAAAGACTTAATGTACTTAACTCGTGGTCCTTTAAGCATCACTCGGCCTCGTTGTACCATACCGTAGTGTCTACTACGAACTCAGTAATGAATCCTCCTATAATCCGATCAAGCCAGTGATCAACAACATGCACGGTCTTATCCTCCAATGATTCCAATCTGCACACCAACTTTGGGATCCAGAAAATAGGACTGTTGAGCTTGCACCTTCCCTTGCTATCTACTAGATTCGCAATCAACTCATCAAGTGTCCCCCCGAAATTGTAACATATCAGCTGTCCGCGACCTCTTCCAGGTCCCCCTCCACCTCAGCTTCGTCCGCGCCCCTGAAATCTGGTTCGCACCACTTCTGCGTTCTAGTCAAGCGATCGTGTTTTGGCCTGAACTCTGTAGGCGGTAGTCCTATCTATCATCAGCTCATAGATTCTACAGGTGCGCTCATCGTTTCCAACCAATCTACAAAAGTTATAGAACAACTGTTGCGATTTCTGTGTGTACTTTTGTAACAAATGGCAGTTGTCCGTAGCATGCTTTCCTCCTATTTGACAAATCGCGCACCATAAAGCAAGCGCCGCACTAGGTCCTACTTATGCCTCTGGTCTTAATGGCATCAGACCTCCTACCATGAGGTAATTCATGAACACCAGGAAGTGGTAGTTGTCATGACCCTAACCCTTTCTTTTTACGCACCATACGTCTTCACGTACTTTCAAGCGAGTTGTCCTGTCTTATTTCAAACTCTGCATCTCAAGGCATAAGTTTTTCAACTGCGCGTGGATCTACTAATCTCCCAGGTTAGGATCTTGTATCGAGGTCTCATGCAGCCTCTTTTTGATCTCCAAGGCCTATGCCTGGGTTGTTAACCTCTGTTTTGACAGCGCATTCCTCAAATGCGGCATTAGCGATGCTACAAACCATTCGCGGTGCTGTCAATCCATCAAAGTCATATTAGCTTTGCAAATTGTGAACTTCAATCTCTGATCCAACTCCCAAGGAGTCTCACCTGGTAGCATTGTTATCTCTTTGAATCCAATGATCGACTGTGCCTCTGACTTCGGCATGCTAAATTCTTTATTGGGCGCAATTTTGATATCTGCGATCCCCGCGTTCGGATTGTCATTAGAATGCTTAATATACCAGGTCAGCGTGTGATCCTGTAGAGCACTAACCAGTGTTTCTTTCTTATATTATCATCTGTAACTCCCTATGCTTCCCATATAGCTCTTATCACAAACCAAAACTGGTCCAAATCTTCATTTCCTACTCCCTTGAACACTGGCAACTGTATCGCGCTTGCCATATTGACTCACGGTGGTGGCGGAGGTGGTACGAGTGAATATGGGGGTGCAGGTGGTGAAGCTGGTTGTGGCATGGGTGGGGGTGGTATGTGTGGAATCGTCTACCTTATCAAATTGATCGCACTTCTCAGTGAGACCTTTGCAAGCTCTTCCTCGTCCCTTCGTGGAGATGAAATCAAAGGGCTATTCTCTAGTCTCTTACCTCCTTCGTTTCTATAGGTTTTTCCACTTCGCATAGCTCCGGACATCAAGGTGATTGCATAACCCTCTTTTGACACAATAACATTTTAATCCAAGTATTCAGAGACTTTATGTACTTACGTCATGGTCCTTTGAGAAAGCGTCGTTTTGCCTCACTATAGCTGACTAAAGTATCTACCGCGAACTCAGAAATGAACCCTCCTATAATCCGATCGAGTCAGTGGTCAACAACGCGCGCGATCTTATCCTCCTATGCTTCCAATATGCGCACCAACTCTAGGGTCCACACAATAGGATTGTCAAGTTTCCACCCTCCTTGTCTATCTTCTATCTTCGCGATCCACTCATACAGCTCAATAGGGAAATATGCAAAAGAAAATTTTGTGGATCTCCATGTACAGGTAGCAGTATAACCACTCTTCTTTTGATAGTTGCAGATTCCTATTCTCCTTTGTCGTGAAGTCGTGAATTCTCCTGTCCAACCAACCTTCAATTTCTTTCTTACTTGGATTCCAATGATATGACATCGAACATCTCTATGCAGATTTTGGTCCCAGCAACAGAACCATTTGTTGGCTTGATGGGGCCTGACCCAGGTTTGAAGTTATTTAGCCAAACAAATCCCTATACTACTAACCCTTTCAACAATAGTCCGCAGAGCGGGGACTGAGGTCTCACTCGAAGCAGTATGGGGGGATGCTGGAACCAAGTTTCCACACCCTTCAAATGTCTAAGGGGTCGATTTAGTCCAACTGTGAATACCTTCACGCAGGTTACTTCGTGCACTTTCCTGACCTGCAAGGCCCTTACGCCCTATTTTATTTGCCTTTGCACAACCCTAAACAGGGGTTGTGGAGCTTTTACGCTGCTAGAGCAACGATCTGTGCTATTTCCCCAAGTTACATTGTGGATCTTACTTATCTTCTTATAACAGTTAGTTATCTTTGTGTAAACATATACTTTATCTTATATTCACTTATTCAACATATTCATATATGTTCACGCAACAAATAAATAGTAAACTTGCAATTCATACCCAATATACTCCAATGCATAAAAGAGGAAATGATACACAAAAATAATGTAAAAATTCTCTTTATTAATGCTTCAATTGGTTACAGACTCAACCTGCCCTGCGCACTCAGTTGTAGGGGTTCGCGCACTCAGCTACGGACTACTAGGCCTCTGCACCCTCAGCTGCAGAGCCTTCTCCTACCATACGACCCAAAGACACGAATTTAGACTTTAGACTCAATGTTTCCTCATTAGATATTCCATCTTCAATTTCCTTCTTTTCGATTTCTTTACACTTAGAGCCTCGCTCTATTTATACAGTCCCATGGTCTGTGCACCATGGGTAGAACTCTCAAGCCAACATTATATTTAAAAAATCAAGGGTGGGCAACCCTATGACTCAATTACAACTTCGTGCTCCATGCCCAAAAATCACAGAGTCTTTACATTGGACTTAGTCAAAACTTGGGCTTTAAGCCCCAAAAACTTGCCCTGGGGGGATCCCGTGCCCAACAGCACAAACTATAATTCATGTTGTATTCCCTGTTTATGAGTAAGATGTTTGGTTTCTTTAAATAGAACTAAAAAAGTTTCTACCTCTTTGATCAAACTATCGTTAAGCTGAGTCTCATAACTTGAACAAGCATCATGTTGTTTCTTATGTTGTTCCTTTACACATATGATTACAAATCTCTTATTTGAACTTATTAATCACTTCATCTGATTAGCAACAATATTTAAATGATTTTTGTTTTGATGTGCCCTAACAATAAATTCAACCCCATCTTTCCTAAGGTGATATTTATGCTCCCTTCTATAAAACATTGCATCATGATCATAAAGATAAGGACTTCCTAAGACAACTCCACATATGTCTACTGGAACCACATCTAATTCCACTTCATCAATGTAATTAGTTGTAATGGAAAATCTTAATCGACATTGTTTTGTGACTTTTATCTGAGTTGATTTATTTAGCCATCCTAATGGGTGAGGTCTTGGATGATTCTGTGTTTCCAAACCCAAACTCTTAACTAAATATTCAGATATTAAATTGGCCTGTGACCCACTGTCAAACATTGTATCTATCTTTGTGTGCTTAGAAGTTATCCTTATGTTAAACAATTCGACTCTTTTATCCTCATTTGAGGGATTTATGTTTGATGAAGATGCAATAGTATTCGAACTTGAATCAATGTCAAAATTGTAACCATGGTAGTTATCCTCCTCTCATCACCTGAATCAAAACCTAGATCTTGTTGGACTGCTGCAATTGCCTTCTTTTCATCCTTTTCCTTAAGGAACTTTATGGGCTTAAGTTATGGATGAAGTTTCCAACACTTAGATTCATCATGACCGATTATCTAGCAATGAGAACAAGTAGGTCTTTCCTTCTAAGCTATCTCTGATTTCTTTCTCTTTGAATTGTTCTTCCCTTTACCATCATTGGAATCTTTGATTTGCAACTCTTTGGATGATTGCGGTGAAAACTTGAATGGTCTACCACCTTATTCAATATGTATAGCTTGAACACACACTTCATGAAAATAATTAGGATTAAACATCAATAATGTATGTTGCAAATATGAATGTAAACTACTGATGTATTTTAACAAAGTTTCATGTGTATCCAATGAAATACCAAGCGCCAATGCTTTCTTTCTAAACTCCTAAGTAAACTCCTGAACACTCTGCCTTTACCTTGCCTCAAATGCTTCTAATCAATAAAATCTTACTGCATGTATTTTAAAAACGTTTCACGTGTATCCAATGAAATACCAAGTGCCAATGCTTTCTTTCTGAACTCCTATGTAAACTCCTGAACGCTCTTCCCTTTACCTTGCCTCAAATGCTGTCAATCAATAAAATCTTGCTACATGTATCCTAAAGGATAGAAATGTTTCCTAAGAGATTTTAAAAACTTAGACCATGAAGATATGACTTTTCATTTTTGCTTTACATCTATCTGAGTTTTACTTTCCCACCAGATTAAATTTGTTTCCCCCATTCTAAGTGTAGCTAACTGAATTTTTGTTTTATCGTTAGAAATGTTCTGAATACGAAAATACACTTCTAACTGCTTAATCCAATTATCTAACTTTTCAGGATTCATTTCGCCATCATAAATAGGTAACTCAAATTTTACATCAAGTTTCAAAAGAGATGTTTTCTTAGGTTTCTTTTCTATTTCAGATACTGCACTGGAAGAAGAAGAAGAAGAATATAATGATGAAGATGATGGAGGTGAAGGAGATTTATCAGCCTTGCCTTTACCTTTGTCCTTCTTCGATGTATTTAAAGAAGAAGTTGCATCTCTCGCCTTCAACATCTGCTGCATAGTCAAGAATGCTTGCTGAAACTCTTCATCACTCATCTTAGTTTTAGTATTTTCAGCTGCATCAGATCCTATCATGGTCAACTTATGAACGACTCTTCGCTTTCCAATCTCTGGATCAATCTGCTCAAGGATTCCTTCTCCACATTGCGACTTTGACCTGGTTAACATTCAATGGAAACTTCTACAAATTCAACCTGCTCTAATACCAAATTATATGATCTAAAATGATCATATGTTAAAACTGAATTAGAATTGATTATGCCATTAATGAATAGAATGTTAACTAAAAGTGCTGAAACTGTGAGAACTGCTCGAGAAGAAGACTTTACGACAGATGAGAAAACATAAATAAGATGCAAAAAAATAGTGAAAATAGCATATACACATTGATACCAGAAAAAAAATATTGATTACGGAGTTCGTCCCGAATGGACTATGTCTCTGGGTCCACTTTCAATATGGGCAACCACTTTATTAGGATTGAAACCAAGGAGGTCGATTATATGGAAATTTGACCAAACTAAATGTACACATAGGCACTTCTGGTTACTATTAAAGGATAGCTCTCTGAACCAGCTTTCCAACGCTTGTTACGATTCTCAATTCTGACTCTGGGTGCTCCTGTTACACTGAAAACAAAATCGGCTATAACCTCCAGAACCTATGTACAAAATCCAAAACCATTCTCCTCTCCTCTTCATGAACATAACTGCCTTTATAACCTACTAGGTGCATTTGAACTCCCTCCACCAAGTTTACAAATGCATTTTCTCTAATTTTGGTTTATAAGGTTCGGTCTAGTTGTGATTTTCCACCTTAGGGTTCATATGCATGGTCATCGCATTAGTTGTTGCACCAAAACTACAATAAAACCCAAAATAAAACCATGTAATAAAGCAAAACCGTAAATGGTTTGCTGACCGGGCGAAGGAGGGAAGCTGTTACATGTGACCAGCCATAGGCTGCCACCTCCATGCTTACCCCCGGTAGTTACAGTTATGGTGCGGTGATCTTGGCGGTTCCGACGGAGAGTCATTCACATGCCGATACGGTTACAGTTGTGGTCAGATGAACTCCGCCCGATTATCACTTGCTGAAGATCTATGGTGACTCTTCTTGATTTCCATTCTACTATTCATATGGCTGCTACACACACACCCCCGCCCGCGGTTTCCAAGCCGATGGTTAACATAACCCTGGCAGTTACCCAACCTCCATTCACATGACCATGCAGTCCTGCTGCGGTCTAGAGATGGCGGTTAGGGACTGTGTTAATATATTTGTAATGTTTTGATATGTATTACAAAGGCCTAAGGGTTTAGAACATAGGTTTAGATTCTTAGGACTTAGGTCTTTTGTTTTTAATACAATAGATCGATAGTGTTAGGACTAATGGCCTAGAACTTAGGTTTTGGTGTTTTATGTATCGATTTAGGTTTTAGATCTTAGTTTTAGGGTTTTAGATACATGGTCTTTCATGATAGATTTATAGGGCTAAGTTTAGTCTTTTCATCAAAACCCGATTACAACCATTTTCTACAAAGTGGCATTCAAACCCACATACATATCGTTGACACAAAGCTACATTTGCAATGACAAACCTTTGTCGACACCCAAATCCTGCGAAGGTGGACGACAAACACATGTCGACGACAACATCCTTGAGGAACTGATGACAAACACATGTCGACAACCAGATACAAAACCATATCACCATGAAAAACATTAACATCACCTTATCAATCTAAACCATAAACAACATTATCAAAACTGAATGACACCAGACTGAATGCTATCGACGACACTGAACTGTGTAACTGATTTGACGAGATTCTCCTGGATCATAAATCAAGGAAGACTTTTTTCGCTAATATTTTCAACATTGTGATGGATGAACCTGGGAATCTGCATCCTTATGTATTTGACTCCCCAATGAAAGAGGGAGTTGGTTGTTGAACTAGATAAGAAGAATCTTGGGTTAATTCCCTATTTGGAACTGGAAGTCTAAAGTTTCCCTTGGGAAAGGGAAAAATGATATCAAGATTATATTGTAGGCCTATGATCATCATGTGTGGGAGGCCAATTGGGTTGCAAGGATTCTCTGATTAACTCAAAAGTATTGATGATAGAAAAATCACAACCAGTGATTAGTTTTAGCTCTCTTATTTTAAGCAGAAATCAGTCTTTTGTCGCACCTAGTTCTACTTAGGCAAGTTGTATGGGGGCATGTGTAGGGACTTATGAAACATTTTCTTGTCGGCTTGTTTTGAGGAGCTATATGAGAATCCAATGCTTGATGACAAGATATAATATATTGGCATCAAGTATCACCACTTTCGTGACTTGATGCAAAAGGGAGCATTTTATTTCTAGTATATCACCACAATTGAGTCCTTCTAGACTGAGTCTTAGAATAGATACAGAGATTTGCTACTCTTTCCCAAGAAGTATAGGCCAAGATCTAGAAATGACGTGAAGATCTATTATCTTCATGCCAGGGCACTCTATATGATTATGAGTCTAGGCTGAGACCTAGAGATGCCTCAAAATCAACCTTTATATTTTAAGATGTTGGTTAGAGAAACAACTAGACCAAGACCTAGTCTAAACTATGATTCAAGACATGCTTGTGAAGGTGGTCAAGATCTAACATTTTTTCACATGATCAAGGTATATGATTCCATCACAACCCTTCTTCTGGTGTAGTCTTATCTTTTGTAAATTATTAAAAAGGTCATCTCTTATTGAACATGATCGATACACTGACAAAGGAGACCTAAGCACTTGCAGATGCACTCTTGGGTTTGTATAGACATTTTCTTGATGTATTATTCAAGGTCTATCTAAGAAAGGAACCCTTGTTTTTTGTTTCCCCCCTTGTGGGATTTTTCCTTCATCTCTGACCTAAATATTTGTGTCTCTTATTGTGCTTTGTGGTCTTTGTCTTCTCCTTACTATTATTGATTGATTTCTGAAGTGAACTAATGTTGGAGATGAATAAAGTAAAAAAGATGCTCTAACAACCTCACTTGTAGTTAACTGAAGCTTAAAAATATTACAAATTCTCTCCACATTTGGTTTCTCAACAAACTCCTTATCGAAGGAGGGCCTTAGGTTGGGTAATGGGATTTGGTTGATCTCAGAGACACAAAACAACAAATATTATGAGTTCTTGCAATTCTTTTGATTTATCAAGAAGAATGAACATAAACACTCAAATTGTACAGAATAGGAAAAACACAGGGATGCAATTTTATGGTACAATATTATGAAGAGTAAAATGAAATATGTCAATACTAGGTGGATGAGATGTTGCTCGAACTTGATTGTTGGACAAAACAATCTTAGTAGGCTTTTCTTTTGAGGAAAACCAATTTTTAGGTGAGAATATTCAATTTGTCAATAATGCTCATAATTATGGAGATAAAAAAGCATTATTATAAGATAGTTTTAACAAGTTCCTCAAACCATGTAGTGACATTTGATATGGTTGGTATTTCAATTGGGTTATGCCTAATAGAAAGCTCTATAATATCATCGATTATTAGAAAATGTTCTACATTGCATGGTAAATCCACACTATGGTATAGACTAATTACCCATTTAACAATGTTAGGTGGATCAAAATCTATATCATATTATTTTCTTCTATTTGGAATCTCCAGCCACACCAAATCTATACATCTGAACCTCCTCAATAAAAGTTTAGTCTTATGGTAATCTAGATCAATATATACATCCCTTTTCTAGATATGCGAAGGTGGACCTCTTAGTCTATATACAATTAACTAAAATATGTAAGCTTGGCTCCCTATTTTACATCCAAAAGGATATTGAAGGCTCTAATATCTTTTTTATGATTTCACATGATCCATCCTTGCAAAGGTACTTGAAGCCCCATGCTACTTGCATGGATATTTTCAATCTCAAATACCAACTGAAAGGAGGAAAACATTCATGCGAATGACCATGAAGAGTTCCATGAGGTATGAAATCATACATAAAAATCATTTCACCTATCTCCTCGCAATAACACGATAGATTAACCAACTACTATGGTGGAGTTGGCATATAATTTCAAGATCTAAATAAAATATCTAATGTATTGATACCCCTACAAGGGGCATCAAAATACCTACCTTTGGTTGTATCGACTTCTATTGCCAAGTTGTATGATGCAGGAGAATTAAATGGCATTCAAGGCAATCAACTTTGGAGAACAAATGCTTCAAGATGGGGTCTTGATTTCTTAGAAGAATTCTTATTCTTCTATGTAAATAAATTGCATCTTCCTAAATTGATACATTTATGAGTTCTAGATAGAGTGGGTTATTATTTTAGAATCTTGAAGAAGATTAGGATGAAAAATATGAATGTAAATGAATTTTATCTAATAGGCATAATTTAAATATGACTATGGTTGATAGCTTGTAGGATCTTAGGAGTGATGTTAGGAGAATGAATATGATATAAAAACAATTTAGATTTGTCTACATTTACCTATATATATGCAATGTAAATCTAAGAGAATGTTATTGTTCCAATAGTGTAAATCTGATCAATATAGAAAATGACCAATTGAGGGAGGAATCAGGCCATAAGAATGTAGATCAGGGTTTGTGCTGATGAATGTACAGTTATATTACTGTGTGAAATTATTTGTATATTTATGTATTGTCTGAAGCATTTGAGTTGGTAATTGTTAATGTCAATGAAATTGATTAAAATTGAGTGTGATCCATTGTTTTCATCTAGTATATCATAGCTCACGTGCAAAACGATAGTCTAATCAACCAGCGTAGATAATTCCTCGTTCTCCATCATGTGGAAAACTTCTACTTGTTTGTTAATGAACATGAGTAAACAACTCATTGGTCCAACTAAAATGGGTACGTGTACAAGGTACTTTCGACCCCCTAAACATGATACAACCAATACTCTCATTAAGAATGCTTAAGAAGGTTTAGAAAGGTAGCTAAGAAGCATTACCCATGCTAATGAAGAAGACAATCCATCATGTAGGTGTCTATAAAGGGAACAACAAGATTGAACTCCTAGAAGGAGGATTAATGAGTGAGGATTATGTGCATATGATGATTCATTGTATGTGGTTTTGGGGGTTAGAAACATTTTTTTTAGGTAAATGGATCCACCTAAACTGAATAAGGGAGGGAAAATGAACTACAATCTATTGTAGGTGAGTAAGCATGTAAGATATAGTAACCTTTTTTTATGAAGGAAAGGGCATAGTCAAATAAAAAAAGTAAATAACCAATGGCAACCTAAAACAATGGCTTTGTGCATATGTGATACTATTAGTCCTCTTACATAACAGACCTAAATGAAAACTATTCTTGAAACAACTAAATGGTAATAATGAATCAAAATTGATAAACTTATCAAGTTTTATTAATGCATAAGCCCATATAATAAGCATCTCATTGCTTTCACAAAAATAATGACATGTTGACGTTGATTCAGATCACAAATTTGTGCACGTTATCATATGTACATAATGGGTTGACAACTGGAGCTAAAGGTTGTCTATAGAGATATAATATAAAGAAACATGCTCCTAGATAAGCATTTAATGCCACAAATTTGAAATTTGGATCAGCAAAGCTCCACTAATCTAAGAAAGATATGTCATAACTTAGGTAATGGAGACTTTTACCCTTTTAACTAAGCATTTGATCCCCATCTTGTTATCATTAGACAAGCAAATTAAATAAAGTGATTTTGAAGCCTACTAATTGGGATCAAACCTCCAAAATACAAGCACTCTTGTAATAAAACTATTACCTTTGGTACAAGAAAGGATCATGTTTATGTAGTGATTTCCTTCTATTCTATCGTAGTTGATGTAAAGTCATGAAGTGATATAGATTGTATCATTATATTGTTTTTCATCCATCTCAATGCAGTTAGAGTGGGAAAAATGGAGGAATCGTCTCATGGGACTGTTTTTACAGGCGGGACCTAGTTTGGCAAAATAGGGTCTCAAATCTTCGGGAGTCTTTTGAGGCATCAAACAACATTTTTGGGAGGTAAAACGTTTCCACTTTGGTGGGGCACCTTTTCATGTTTTTATACACATAGATATATTTCCAATGACACAAGAAACACGTTAGTCGAAGTCCATATGTAAAATTTATGCCACTTAGAAGTTGAAGTTCCTGTTTTCACACCTATAGTTCGAGAGGATGTCGCGCTAGCCCCCATTTTTCATGGAAAATGGAATAGCCACGTGTTTTTGATGTAGAATACTCTAGAAGATTTTATATTGTAACTCTAGTTAAGATTTTATGTAGTTAAACTTAACCACTAGTAGGCTATCAAGTTGTGTTATAACCAGGCCACTAGGAGGAAGAGACATTCCATTATTTCTAGAGCATTTTGTTCCATAGCTAAGAAAAGATAATGAGGTGAGATAGGAGATAGAGCACATAGATAGGATTTGTGCAATGTAGCATCCCACAGACCAAATGCATTACTTTTTTGTACATGCAACCATATTTGCAGACAGAGAAAGAGAGCAAAGCGACCTCACCTTAAAACTGGGTTTTCTCCAAAAAGGGTTTCCTAGAGAGAATATATTGTGTCTTATGTGTGTGGGAGCTTATTTTGTCGTTCTCTACTTTTCTGCATAATTTCCATTCACATGCATAATATTATTATTAGATTTGTTATGACGAACTGTCCAATGGAATAACCATGATATTTTATGGATCATTTGATATTATAGCAGGTTTCTTTGGCTATTTTGTGGAGATTTCATGGATCTAGAGCGGCGGAGCCGAAAATTGTAAAATCCTAATCATGGCCGACAAATCTGTAAATCATCCTCATGATCCTGCAGAGACGAGTTTTATGTTGTTGGAACAACAAGTCGTGGACATTAACTGCAATGTAAGCCTCCTCATGGTGGCCTTGAATAACAAGTTGGGGATATTTGGAGAAGATGGGGGTTCAAATGCAAAGGACAAATCAAAATGGGGATCAGGAGATTGGGGAGAAATGGAGAACCAGTCGAAGAAACAACCCATAAACAATTAACCTAGTTCAAGTGCCATGAATCAGTCCCTGTTTAAAATGGAAGAAAATTTTGATATCAATGCCATAACAACAAGTGGCAAGAGTTTCTGGTGGGGGAAAGGTGTTGAGAAATGGAAACAAGAAATTCTAGTTTAATGTGTCCTTGAATTAAACTGAGAATTAAAATCGAATTATATTCTAATTTCTCATATCAACTTGTAAATAGTTAATTAAGTTTAATTAACTTAATTAGCTTAGGAATTTCGACTTGAAAGTATTTATGTAGTCATGTATATGTTCTCCCTAAGTTTTAGGGGTCCAGTATGAGTTTAAATTGAGTTGGAAATTAGATCACTTAGTTTACTGAGTTAAGTTCAATTAAATTAGTTCCAAACTGTTTGAGGAACTAATAGAGTTAATACTCAGTTGGTGCACTAGTGCATCCACTAGTGCTACTCTAGTTAACTGAGGATTGCTTCATTAGAACTCATGCATGTTGATTCTAAGAAAGACCTAGTTGAGACTAGAGTGTAGGAACAATGTACTATCAATTGTATTATTTACTAGTGTAAATATCATGCATGCATAAGAGATTGATCCTATGTTTGGATTGCGTATGAATTCCCTTTAAATATGGGATATTCATCCTAGGAATTACGAAAGGAAATAGGGGCTTGGAGAGCTACATAATTGAATAAGTGTTGGCCAAGAGCTTTCTTGTGAGCTGAGAGAGTTGAGAATACTTGTGTGGCATTGTTCTAGCGAGAACAAGCTTTGTATATTCACTCATATTTCTGATATATGCAACACAAATAGCGAGGTTTTGAGCAGTGGCTTTCCCCAGATACATATTGTGTTATGTGCCATTGATTTATCTTCTTCTTTTTCATATTTTTTTCATCGATCTATTGTCTTCCACTGATTGAAAGTAGAAGTAGATTCTTGTCATGTGATTTAGTACATTGCATGAGCTTGTGAATCTACAAGATTTTCTACAAAAGGTAAGCAGAAGGCTTTTAATGAGCTAAAGAAGAAGATCATTCAAGCACTAGTCCTGGCATTACCAAACTTGCAGCAACCCTTTCAATTAGAGACAGATGTGAGTGGGTATGTTATAGGATCTCCCCAGTGAGAAGTCCAAACTAGACTTCAGACAGTTTGGAGTAGGAGTCCCAGCAAGGGTGTTATAGACATTTTTGGGCACTGCAACCCCAAGCATAAAATTTCCATAAACCAAGGGCTCCTAAGTCCCTAAAAGTGGTGTTCTAACCCCTAAAGGAACAAGGTCAACTGCTTACAACTTCTCCCAGAAGTTCTCCATGAAAAACCACTCAGAACTAGTCAAAACAGGATCATTTCACCTGCTCCATAGGCAAAGTGCGTTGCATCTCACGTAAGTACACTCTGTGGGTGCGTTGCATTTCAAAAAGCACTTCTATGGGGTGCGATGGGCAAGAAGTGACAAATGGCAGTGTCAATCCGCGAGGTGGAGAGGCATGGAATCTTCCAGAAACTTCTCCTGTGACACTTGCCTCTCTGAATTCGACCAAGGATGAGTAAGAGATCATCAATCTCCAAGTGGAAGCAAGAACTATCAGAGGGAAGACACTAATCAAATCACAAGCTGACTCATCTCCCTTACAGATATCTATATATGGATCCCTCATCCCAGAGATCCAGAGGCTGGAATTTTGCATCTTGTAAGGAATTGTTGTTGGTTTCTTGAGGCAACATCATAGTGTTGGGTGATCTAAGCTTTGCATGAGGTGAAGAAGGGCTTACTTGCTGAGAGGATGATGTTGGGTCAGAACAACTAGTTGTAACTCCCTTGGCTCTTTCTTGATTATCAATAAAAGCTATTCAAGTTTTCCTCCACACTCTTGTGTCATCTATGTTTCATGCATTTGTATGGTCAATTTACATCTGATCC
Organism: Pinus tabuliformis; assembly: GCA_031772625.1. Lineage (NCBI taxonomy): Eukaryota > Viridiplantae > Streptophyta > Pinopsida > Pinales > Pinaceae > Pinus > Pinus tabuliformis. The sequence goes on along the minus strand of CM062820.1, from coordinate 850,172,163 downwards.
TAGATTGTTTATGATTATAGATCCATGTTCTTGTATAGTGTTATGCTACTTTGATTCTACAGGTACTATGTGAAGCTGGGCGTACAAGGAAGCAAGTAACAAAGGACTGTCAGAAGAGGGAGGAATCGAACTAGGAACCAAGTGCAAGACAGAGGTTGGTCTCCTTTATTCTTCTCTCATCTATATTTCATAAAGGAAAAACGAAAGTAGCTTTACTTTGTTTGTTTCTAAGGTAGCTACCACACCTTAGTGGGATTAGCAGTTCTGCATAGACACTTTTCCCTGTAACAAAATGGCGACTCCGCTGGGGAGCGACTAGGTTGTTTGTTTATCTACCTTGTTGTTTATTTTATAAACTTACAGACGGAGCCTGAAGTCGAGCCAGGTAGCTTTCGAACTGCATTTGCTATGCAAATGCAAAGTATATAAATGTCGCTTCAGTCAATCTCCGGGTTTTGTTTATGAATTAAACAACTGATTTACAAACTCTTTAATTGCCCTTGTGGTGGCTCTAGTAATCTCCTTAGATCTACCACTGTTGTTGATTTACTGATTACCACTTGCTCGGCCAAAATCCCTGAACTGAACTGCAAACTGTGACCCGGAACCCAAGCAAAGTCTCGTCCCTGGCCCAGCGCAGTCTCTGTTCTGTGAATCTGAAATTCAACGCACTTCCCGAGTGTAGTAGGTGTGCTGCATTTCAAATTCACTGTGTTACAGGTGCGCTGATCAGACTAGGCATTGTTCCTGAATGTTGGTTTCTATGTTCATTCTTTTCAGTTCTATTCATGAATTTTGCTGCCTGTAGTTAGTATACCTCTGTTTGAAACCCCTTTCCTTGCTGTTATTCCGCCTCCATTGTGCAAAGAACTGTAAATGTTTTTGTGTATTTGTTGAGTCATTTTCAGTTCTCCTTTGCAAAAAAGGAACGTAATTGTACTGTCGTTTCTTGATTTGAAAGTGTCACAAGTGTCGTTTTCAATCATAGAAGAGAGTCTGATTGCTCTTGATAGTCGATTACCCTGTTACTATTGTATTTGATCTGAATTAGTAGTTTTTCTAGTGTTGAAAGTAAGTTTTCATTTCCAAATCGTAAAGTGTTGTCATTATCTTCATTTTGACTTTGAAAAGAAACTTGTTAGTAATTGTCGCTTGAAAAGTAATTCATATTTGCGCATTAGCTTTCTTTTTATCATTCACATATTAAGAAGATTGAAAACAAATACATGCATGTGCATTTGCATTTAGACTGTTTGATTGGTTTGATTTAGGACAGTGCATATAGTGTGTGCTCTTTGCTCTTTGTTGAAATAATTCTGTCTTTCTTTCCTTAGTAGCTAGGATATTCATTGCACAAAGAAGATAAAAGACTGTTTATCATCTTAGATTGCATTTTAGGAATTGTACATCTACATCACGTGGTGAACCTGAAAGGCAAATTTCTTAAGCAAGATCAACTATAAAATAAATTTAATGAATCTAACAACGCTTTGGAACCTAACGCACAACATCTAGAAGTCTAGGCTAGAGATGTATTCCGGCGTCGTAAAACCTGGTAACTGTTGTTCTCACTGTTGGTTGGGTGATTCCTCCACTTTGAGACGATAAGTGCCAGTACGGACTTGTGCTCCCACGTACCGTCGAGTATATTTTGGGAGACCACAATAGGCTTAATCCTTTATCCTTAGGAAGCCGTGTCTGTCGCCCTATCGATCGCAATGCACTGAACACAACATTCGGGAAGATTGACTGTCGTACCGTAAAAAGTATTCTGCAATTTTGCAATTGGTTTGGTAATCCCTCTGCCTAGATTTCCAGAGCAGTCCCTTTTGTTCCTTTTCAGACTCCTTAACGGAAAAGGTCCATCTGAGCACTTGTCACTTCAGGCTCATTAAAAATCGAAGGCGACTAGAGTTATCTTTTGTTTTTTCTCGACTCTTTAAAATTAAAAAAACAAGTTGTGTCAAAGCGTCTAAAATTCATCTAATTCGGAAACATACTTCCCTTTGATTTTTAGTTATTCGAGTAATCCGCAATTGTGGAAGAAAGTCAATCGAAATCGCTAGAAAATATTTTGGATAGACTAGATATGTCTGAACAACCATCAACATCCGGGACTGTGTCATCCGACGCAGCAGCGGCAGAGCCTCCTGCTACTACTCCAACGATGTTCGCCGATATACCATATGTCCCGGCAAGTTATCAACAACAAGCCGGAGTCCAATCAGGGACTGTTTCGACGACATGGTCAGTTCCTATTTCTTCATCCGGATTATCATCTGGTATTTCTTATGTTGAAACTCAACAAATTGATCCAATGTGTCTTCAAAGGCCAATCTACCCTGTAAGTACTGGATTGCCACCATATGGAGGGCAATATGCCTTTTCATTGTTCCCTCCTGGAGAACAACCATATGGGAGTTTACAACAAAGTTCAGGTCAAACTGGAATTACATCCAACGATGTTATAGACATTTTTGGGCACTACAACCCCAAGCATAAAATGTCCATAAACCAAGGGCTCCTAAGTCCCTAAAAGTGTTGTTCTAACCCCTAAAGAAGCAAGGTCAACTGATTACAGCTTCTCCCAGAAGTTCTCCATAAAAAACTTCTTAGAATTAGTCAAAACGGGATCATTTCAGCTGCTCCATAGGCAAAGTGCGTTTCATCTCACCTAAACACACTGTGTGGGTGCGTTGCATTTAAAAAAGCCCTTCTATGGGGTGCGATGGGCGGGAAATGACAAATGGCAGTGTCATTCCGCGAGGTGGAGAGGCAATGGAAGCTTCCAGAAACTTCTCCTGTGACACTTGCCTCTCTGAATTCAACCAAGGATGAGTAAGAGATCATCAATATCCAAGTGGAAGCAAGAACTATCAGATGGAAGACACTAATCAAGTCACAAGCTGACTCATCTCCCTTACAGATATCTATATATGGATCCCTCATCCCAGAGGTCCAGAGGCTAGAATTTTGCATATTGTAAGGAATTGTTGTTGGTTTCTTGAGACAAACATCAGATTGCTGGGTGATCTAAGCTTTGTATGAGGTGAAGAGGGGCTTCCTTGCTGAGAGGATGATGCTGGGTCAGAACAACTGGTTGTAACTCCCCTTGGCTCCTTCTTGTTTATCAATAAAAGTTATTCAAGTTTTCCTCCATACTCTTGTGTCATTTATATTTGCTGCATTTGTATGGTCAATTTACATCTGATCCTAGATTGTTTATGATTATAGATCCATGTTCTTGTATAGTGCTATGCTACTGTGATCTTACAGGTACTCTGTGAAGCTAGGCATGCAATGGAACAAGTAGCGAAAGACTATCAAGAAAGAGAGGAATCGAACCAGGAGATTAGCGCAAGACAGAGGTTGGTCTTCTTTGTTCTTCTCTATCTATACTTCATAAAGGAAAAACGAAAGTAGCTTTACTTTGTTTGTTTCTAAGGCAGCTATCACACCTTAGTGGGATAAGCAGTTCTGAGTAGACACTTTTCCCTGTAACAAAATGGCGACTCCGGTGGGGAGGAGTTAGTTTGTTTTTTTATCTTCCTTGCTGTCTATTTCATAAACTTACAAATGGAGCCTGAAGTCGAGCCAGGTAGCTTTCGAACTGCATTTGCTATGAAAATGAAAAGTAGATAAATGCCGCTTCAGTCAATCTCCGGGATTTGTTTATGATTTAAACAACTGATTCACAAACTCTTTGATTGCCCTTGTGATAGCTCTTAGATCCTCCTTAGATCTACCCCTGATTGTTGCATTACTGATTACCATTTGCTCGGCCAAAACCCATGAACTGAACTGCAAACTGTGACCCGGAACCCAAGCAAAGTCTCGTCTCTGGCCCAACACAGGTACTTTTCTGAGAATCTGAAATTCAGCGCACTTCCCGAGTGTAGTAGGTGCGCTGCATTTCAAATTCCCTGTGTTACAAGTGCGCTGATCAGACTAGGCATTGTTCAGTTTTGGTTTCTGTGATTCATTCTTTCCAGTTCTATTCATGAATTTTGCTGCCTGTGATCAGTATATCTCTGTTTGAGACCCCTTTTCCTTGCTGTTATTCCGCCTCCTTTGTACAAAAGAACTGTAAATGTTTTTGTGTGTTTGTTGAGTCATTTTCAGTTCTCCTTTACAAAAAGTAACATAATCGCACTATCGTCCTTTGATTTGAAAGTGTCGCAAGTGTCATTTTCAATCATAGGAAAGAGTTTGATTGCTGTTGATAGTCGGTTATCCTGTTACTGTTGTTTTTGGTCTGAATTTGTAATTTTTCTAGTGTCGAAAACAAGTATTCATTTCAAAATCATAAGGTGTTGTGATTGCCTCCATTTTTTATTTCGAAAAGAAACTTGTTGATAATTGTCGCTTGAAAAGAAATTCAGATTTGTGCATCAACTTTCTTTTTATCATTCATACATTAAGAAAGTCGAAAACAAATACATGCATGTGCATTTGCATTTAGACTGTCTGATTGGTTTGATTAAGGAAAGTGCATTTAGAGTGTGCTCTTTGCTCTTTGTGAAAGAATTATGTCTTTCTTTCCTTAGTAGCTAGGATTTTCATTGCACAAAGAAGATAAAAATATTGTTTATCATCTTAGATTGCATTTTAGGAATTATACTACATCTCGTGGTGAACCTGAAAGGCAAACTTCATAAACAAGATCAATTATAAAATGAATTCAATGATTATAACAACGCTTTGGAACCTAACGCACAACATTTAGAAGTCTAGGCTAGAGACGTATTCCGGCGTCATAAAGCCTGGTAACTGTTGTTCTCACTGATGGTTGGGTGATTCCTCCACTTTGAGACGATAAGTGCCAGTACGGACTTGTGCTCCCACGTACCGTCGAGTATATTTTGGGAGACCACAATAGGCTTAATCCTTTATCCATAGGAAGCCGTGTCTGTCGCCCTATCGATCGCAATGCACTGAACACAGCATTCGGGAAGATTGACTGCCGTACCGTAAAAAGTATTCTGCAGTTTTGCGATTAGTTTGGTAATCCCTCTACCTAGATTTCCAGAGCAGTCCCTTTCGTTCCTTTTCATACTCTTTAACGGAAAAGGTCCATCTGAGCACTTGTCACTTCAGGCTCATTAAAAATCGAAGGCGACTAGAGTCATCTTTTGTTTTTTCTCGACTCTTAAAAATTGAAAAAACAAGTTGTGTCAAAGCGTCTAAAATTTATTTTAAACGGAATATTCATCACCCTTTCCTACGTTGATCTTGGGTTGAGAAAATGGAATCCACCAACCAAGGAATTCCCCTTGGGGGAAATCCTAGTCCCTTCTCCTCTTGGGGAGATGTTGGTGCGCCCCATATGGCCACATTGTCACTTCCAGGACTGACAATAGGCTTGCCTGTATGGCTCTTCTCAACCTCTGTCGTTCAGAACATCGTAATTCCTGAAGAATCGAGTCAGCAACTAGACGAGTCCAGAGTTACCCACTGACCTTCTACTTCCTCCAATTCTTCCTCTGCTCCTTCCTCTTCACTTGATGGGGCTGGTAAAGCCAAAAATCAAGTACCTGAGAAGAAGAAGGAAAAGAAGAAGAAAGAGAAGAAGAAGAAGGAGCCAAAAGCGAAAGGGGGCAACCAAGCGTCGTCTAGCAAAAATCCACACATTGCACCGACCAGGCCTAAATCGCCATGTGTCATTTGCAAAGGAGACCACTATCACAGAGATTGTCCTTACATCCCTCAGATCTTAAGGGACTGGTCTCCTCATTTGCACAACCCGATGTCGTCAACCTCTGATGATCATGTTGAAAACACACTGTCGACTAGTGAAAGTGAAGCCCCAGGACAAAAAGGAAAATATAAATTTCCTTGTAAACTGTGCGAAGGCAATCATGCCGTCCACCATTGTCACTTCTTAGACGAAGCTAAAAGAGTTTTGGACGATCGTCCGGTTTCACCGTTACGACTTCCTCCTGGATATAAAAAAACTCTTGCCGAGTCCGTCACTAGTTGAAAATCTGGCTGGCCCGCTCAGGTGGTCGGCTAAAGCATCTATCATTGAAGACAAACCATCTGAACCCATACCAGACAAAAGTCAAAAGGTCGAGGCAGTAGTTGACCCAGTCTTGCATTCAAAGGTTCCATCTTCAGATGATACAGTCACTGAAGAGAACAAGGATGACACCATCCAAATTCTTTTCATAAGCACAGACTCCAATGAACATGGGGGAAATTTACCCGTTCCTTTACCGCAGGAAGGAAGTTCATCAAAGTCGTACCCGACCGTCTATTTGGTCCCACCTCCAAGCAACCTAGTTGTCTCCTTTGACTGGAATCAACTAGGCAGACCCCATTTACCGGCTAGTATACCATTCCGAATCATTGTTCAAATATATAGAATGGTTATGGCCGGTACCATCATAGATGAAGGGGCTTCTATGAGTATCCTTTCCTCGACTGCTTGGAAAGCGCTTGGTTCGCCATCGCTTTTGCCTGAAATGAGAAATCTAACAGGCTTTGACAAAGGAACCAGTCGACCGTTAGGGATCCTTCCCAATGTGCCAATAACATTGAGAGGGAAAACTGTTCAAATGAACGTAATGGTAGTCCAAGGACCCCTGGATTATAATCTACTCCTTGGACGAGACTATATTTATTGCATGGGAGCGATTGTCTCCTCACTCTTTAGAGTAATGTGTTTTCCGCACGAAGGAAGAGTGGTCAAGCTCGTGGACCAGCTTTCATTTCCCGGATCACACAGAGCAAATAGTCATATACCATCCCTGAATGGTCTTTTCACAAAAGGAATGTCTCATCAATCTCCAGTCCGTCCACCTGATGAGCGCGAGTGATTCGGGGGACATGACTGAAACCCAGGGGGCATGCACCCTGGTCTGCCTCGACAGGAAAACTTTGGGTATAGGGTAGGTTTCCGCGAGAGAATATGACTTGTCTGTACTCCCGTTCGTGATTAGAAGAGGGGGTTGTTCTGGAATAAGATTCTCTTGTCAAAGTTATGTGGGTTGGCAGGCATTGCCACTCGCCTTTGTTTATTTCAATAAACATCGCCGAAGAAGTGTTTTGTTTACTCCGTGAATAGAACAATCTTTGGTAACATGTAAGAGGTATACCTTTCCTGATAAAACAAATGTTTTGTTGGTGATTTGAAGGGTGACCTTGAAACTCTGTTTTATACCTAGGGGCATGCAAACCTTTTGGCGTGCAAGCGAAGAGCGACTATTTTTTTTTTATAAATTTGTAGGTCCTCTAACCCTTTAAACTCATAGGAATTGGTCGTTTCCTAACTTGCATAAAGAAAGGATGTGGGGCAAAACTCTAAAAGTTGCCGTTTTTATATATGAGACATTCTTATTATACGACTGGATTAATCGATCAGTTTTAGCGTGGAATTCATGCTCGTTAAAAAATAAACATAAGCAATGAGCACATGTTCCTCCAGAGTTTAAGCTCATTAAAAAATGAACAAATTTCCGGTAAATAACCATCGTGAATGTAATACTTCAGCCTTTAAAGCCTTGGTCGTGTTTGCACCGTCACCTCCACTCTGTATTGGCCGATCATTCACCTCCATTTGATTGTTTACCACTTTTTGAGGAACAGCTGCGAAGAGTGATCTCACTAGCCATCCTTGTAACACTGTCGTGATTGGAAAATTCCAAACCTTACCTGGAATCAGTTGCTACCCAATTTTATCACTCGTTCCTTAAAAGACGAGTCTCCTTTAAGCTCTTTTCAATTGACTCGTAAAATATGAAAAGATTTCCGAGCCATTGGCCTCTCCAGCTCGTTAAAGGGACCGGCAGTGCTATCCCTCCTCTAAATTTTAATCTTTTTGGACCTGAGGGATTATTACACAAAAAGATCGAGCGCTTGTCTTGTTCGGCTCGTTAAAAGGATCGAAAATTCATCCCTTCTGTATTCTTTTATACTTTTTCGGACTTAAGGGATTAGATGACAAAAAAGGAATTTTGGAGTTTCCTTTACGTTCCTTTTCAGACTCTCTAAAATTGAAAAGGATCGAGTTATCTTTGTCGTTAAACTCGTTAAAATTTTAATAGCGACAAACTTGTCTATAGACGAGAACAAGTTTCACTATCGCTAGGCTCGTTAAAACATAGCGATGGGTTTTCCCGAAGGGAAAATTATAGAACAAGCATATGTTATCCTCCTCAAGCTTGGCAAAAATAAAGAGGTACTGGTCAGCAATGACTGGGGAAAAATTGGGAAGAAAACTTGAAGAAACTTTGTTGGTAGCAAGTCGCTCTTGAACATGACACTTTCAATCCGCATCCTAGTCGGGTTGGGTTGTTTCATTCACCGGTCATATCACCATGGTCCCATCATACCATCCACATTTGGGGTTAGTGCTACCAATCCATCACGTCAGTGTCGCTGATATGTTCAAGAGAAGTCATTCAAAGAATTCACCTGTGTCTCACCCGCTACAATACATTTACACTCCATTCTTTCATGACCGCCACCCTGAACCTTATATCACCAGATCGTTTTCACCTCCATGAAAATCATTTGCTCTGTTCCGTGTCATTGATGTGGGATTCATTAAGGCCCTCCTGTGACGGATCACTTCTTGTCGACATCAGCTCATTATCCAAGAAGTCGATCTAGGAACACCCCATTCAGTACTTTGAAGCTTGGATGCCTCAATGGCAAGTTTCTCACTTCCGGCGACAGGTTTACATCAATGGCCTTTGACCGAAAGATTTTGCGTGGTGTTCGACGCCAAGTCCTTTATTCACACCACGTGAATTGTACTGCAGTACCTTGAGGGTCATTATCATTATCGGTGATTCCTCTCGCGCCTGTTAACAGCTTACATCATTGGCTGGTAATCAGGCGATGTCTTTCCATGTTCGACTCTAGAACATCTCTCACATGGATAGACTTGTACTTCGAGTGAAGATCGAATGAGATTGAAGACCCCGGATCTAGTTTCATCCATTTGGGTTGTGATATATATTCAAGGAAATAAAGACATTAAATGTACATTGTTGCTGCACAGATAATCATCCAATCAAAGGGATGATGGCTCTACCAGAATCATCAGTCTACACTCAGATGATTGTCTGTCCTATGTACATGAAAATGAATTTATATTTCTGAGCATGGGAATGCCCACCTCAGTTAGATCATGAAAATATTATGAAGATAATTTATTGTATTGTATCTTATTACAGGTCTTCTCCCAGCTTGAAAGAACTTTGGATCCTCATAATAAAGCATTTCACCCGACATCAAAAGATTAACGACCTCATGCTTTAGGGGGCAACTATTATAGACATTTTTGGGCACTGCAACCCCAAGCATAAAATGTCCATAAACCAAGGGCTCCTAAGTCCCTAAAAGTGTTGTTCTAACCCCTAAAGAAGCAAGGTCAACTGATTACAGCTTCTCCCAGAAGTTCTCCATGAAAAACTGCTCAAAATTAGTCAAAACAAGATCATTTCAGCTGCTCCATAGGTAGAGTGCGTTGCATCTCACCTAAACACACTGTGTGGGTGCGTTGCATTTCAAAAATCCCTTCTATGGGGTGCGATGGGCGAGAAATGACAAATGGCAGTGTCATTCCGCGAGGTGGAGAGGCAATGGAAGCTTCCAGAAACTTCTCCTGTGACACTTGCCTCTCTGAATTCGACCAAGGATGAGTAAGAGATCATCAATCTCCAAGTGGAAGCAAGAACTATCAGAGGGAAGACACTAATCAAGTCACAAGCTGACTCATCTCCCTTACAGATATCTATATATGGATCCCTCATCCCAGAGATCCAGAGGCTGGAATTTTGCATATTGTAAGGAATTGTTGTTGGTTTCTTGAGACAAACATCATATTGTTGGGTGATCTAAGCTTTGTATGAGGTGAAGAGGGGCTTCCTTGCTGAGAGGATGATGCTGGGTCAGAACAACTGGTTGTAACTCCCCTTGGATTCTTCTTGTTTATCAATAAAAGATATTCAAGTTTTCCTCCATACTCTTGTGTCATTTATATTTGCTGCATTTGTATGGTCAATTTACATCTGATCCTAGATTGTTTATGATTATAGATCCATGTTCTTGTATAGTGCTATACTACTGTGATCTTACAGGCACTCTGTGAAGCTGGGCGTGCAAGGGAACAAGTAGCGAAAGACTATCAAGAAAGAGAGGAATCGAACCAGGAGATTAGCGCAAGACAGAGGTTGGTCTTATTTGTTCTTCTCTATCTATACTTCATAAAGGAAAAACGAAAGTAGCTTTACTTTGTTTGTTTCTAAGGCAGCTATCACACCTTAGTGGGATAAGCAGTTCTGAGTAGACACTTTTCCCTGTAACAAGCGGTTGGGTACCAATACTGCCTCAGCAACCAAGGGTTGTATATTCAATGCAACTAGTCCACCCTGTGTCAAATATTCCCACTATACCTGCTATGGCAACTGCATCGCAAGTACAAGCGCTACCTGTTGTATGTCAACCCCAAGTTTCTCAGGTTGCAATACAATAACCTCTTGTCTCGACAACTCAATCACAACCTCAGGTTAGTGCCTCCTTATCTGGAGCGACTCAGGCTCAAACAAGTACTATGACTCCTCATCTTGGTCAATCATCCAGTATTGGGCAAAAGCAAATGGTCCAACAACCATGGTTGGTTCAATCTCAACAACCACCATTCCAGCAATCATATCAAGTACCTGAGCAACAAGTCTTTGTAAGTAATGGGAAACCACATTTCCAAAGTGGTTATCAACAACCATATTATAATGGTTATGCCCATCAACCTTGTCAAAGTTTCCAGCATCAAATACATTATGCTGGTATGCAAAGACCCATTACTCAGGTGATTCCATCTTATCCTGGGTATGCTTCACCTAACCTGAATCAACAGCTGCCCTTTGTAGCAACTCTAAAATTACCAGATCTAAACCGGCTGACGAATGATCCAATTGCTTATGCCCCTTGGTGGTCAGCGATTCCACATAAACTTCCGTCAGATATTCCTAAATTTAATGGAAATCCGGGTGAAGACCCGTCGAATCATGTGATGACATTTCATCTGTGGTGTTCATCAAACACCCTAAATGATGATTCGATTAGGCTTCACCTTTTCCAGAGTACGTTAACTGGTCCGGCAGCAAAATGGTATATCAAGTTACCGAGAGCTTCGTTTGACAACTTCAGTACCCTAGCCACAAACTTTTTAACCCATTTTCAGTTACCGATAAGGTACGAAACGGGAACAGAACTTCTTACCAATTTCAAGCAAACAATGGCCACTCACATATCCGATCATATTCATGAGTGGCGACGTCGTCGTAGAATGGTAAAAACATATTTTCTTGATCAGCTTTTAGCTGAATGGTTTATTAAGTCATTATTACCTTCCATTACAGAAGATGTGGCAAAAGGAGGAGTCATCACTGAAGAGCAAGTAATTTCTCGTGCACAATATTTAGACTTGATTTATACTCAGTCTGGCATGCTCTACGATAAAATCCCTGACGCTCCCAGACCGGAATTTTCCGTACCTCCTCATCCTAAATCGAACAATGACTCTCATGTCGGCGATGGCGTGATTGGTACGACAGACACGAAATCGACAAAGGCTACATCTAAGAAAGCCCGTAAGATTTCTGATCAAAATGCAAATGAAAAACTTCTCGCCTCGGAGGTAAATGCCGTGTCAACCGACAAGGGCATACAACTGAAGCAACCAGGAGGCAAGAAGAAAAAGAAAGGGAAAAAGAAGAAACAGGAGGAGTCATCTCCTGAAAAATCTTCTGTAAACCCTTCTGGAAATAGGAAACCAGATCATCCATGCTTTATATGTGATGAGGATCATTGGACATCAGATTGTCCATATAAAGCTGAGCTTAGAAAATTCTTCAAGAATACAAAAACCTCGGCAGTATTAACTGATCCGTTTCCGAATCCAGGAACAAATATGGTTGCTAGTGACAATGCTTCCCGATCCCAAGTACTTATGCTGTCCGTTTCAAAGCAGCAAAATGATGCTTTGACAAGGAATAAAGATTACGGGAATCCACAGCTGTCGAATAACAAGGCTAATGAACAACCTAGTAGTTCGACAACAACTTTGACCGAAGTTGTGCCACCCATCATTCCTGAACCAATGATAAAGTCGCCAAAGGGAGTAGTACATAAATCAACATTTAATCCTCGTGCAAAAGTAGCACAGAATTATAATATAGTAGAGGACCTGGCCCAATCACCGTCCACTATGTCGACACTTGAGGTACCGCAAAATTGCCTCTCCCAAAAGCAGGATCTATTATCAGTAATAGGTGGGATTGACCCAACGGATTCCAATCTTGTATCCTTTAATCACAAAGGATATGACCCTGAGTTACCAGCTCAACTAGCTTTCCTTATTCAAGTGAAAGCCCTCAACAAAACTGTTCATCGAACAATTATTGATGAGGGGGCATCTACATGTATTATGTCAATGAGTTGCTGGAAAAATTTAGGCTTACCACCCTTGTCGCGATCGTCAACGATGTTAAAAGCATTTGATGGACGATCATACACTCCATACGGGATTTTAAGTAACTTGCAAGTTGAACTAGGGGGCAAAACAGTAGAAATTGATGTTGAAGTAATCGACGGAAACCTCGATTACAACATCCTACTACGAAGGCCCTGGATATATTCCATGGCCGCAGTTGTGTCGAACTACTTCAAGAAGATTTCATTTCCCTTTCAAGGAGGAATTACAATCATTGACCAACAAACATTTCTCCCCAACAGTTCACAAGTTATGGGAAGCATTCCAATGATCCATGGAAGCAATCATTCGCTTCAAAATATCAGAGTAGGTCTCCTAAAAGACCCTGCCTTAATGGGTACTTTTTCCCTACCGCCTCCGAGTAATCTGGCGGAAGTGGCCACAGTGGAAACCTACAATATGAAATCTTCTATATCTATCAAATTCAGAAGATTCCTAAACATTTTGTCAGCATGGATCATCGCCATTTTAGAAATATTGTAGCAATCAATTTTCTTGGCTTGGGGGGAAAACCCAAATCAACACTCATCGAGGGTTTGGATAGATAGGTCTAAGGAATATGGCACCTCTTCAGATCCTTGGTCGCATGTACATTCTATAGACGAAGGAATCATTCAAACAATGATGATAGGAGAGGCACCATGGGAAGATTACCACCATCGCTCCCATCTTCCGAATTACCACGAAGATTATTCCAGCAACCTTAATCATCCATCAGTTTTTTATTTTCTATCAAATACTGTAAATACGGTGGATTATGAGGATAGTTCTTTTACTGTGTCAACCTCATTAAAAAATGAAACGACTCCCTTTTCAAATCGAGTCGTTGATTACGATATCGTAAAATCAAAGTCGAGTCTTTCGAAGATCTCAAAGGTAAACCTTCATTCCAACCACCGAGATGAATGCAATGAAGCTTGGGGGCATACACCTCGATTTGTGTTATTATGTTGGGGGCATGCAAACTTATCACGAGCAGTGTTACTGCAGGGTTCAAGCTCGTTAAAAAATAAGCCCACCACGAGCAGTGTTACTGCAGGGTTCAAGCTCGTTAAAAAATAAACCCACATCGAGCAGTTTTAACGCAGACTTCATGCTCGTTAAGAAATAAACATAAGCAATGAGCAAATTTTCCCCCCAGCGTTTAAGCTCAATAAAAAATGAACCAATTTCCGGTAAATAACCATCGTGAATGTAGTACTTCAGCCTTTAAAGCCTTGGTCGTGTTCCCATCATCACCTCCATTCTGTATTGGCCGATCATTCACCTCCATTTGATTGTTTAACCCTTTTGAGGAACATCTGCGAAGAGTGATCCTATTAGCCATCCTTGTAACACTGCCATGATTGGAAAATTCCAAACCTTACCTGGAATCAGCTGCTACCCAATTTTGTCACTCGTTCCTCAAAGATGAGTCTCCTTTAAGCTCTTTTCAACTGACTCGTAAAATATGAAAAGATTGCCGAGCCATTGGCCTCTCCAGCTCGTTAAAGGGACCGGAAGTGATATCCCTCCTTTAGATTTTAATCTTTTTGGACCTAAGGGATTATTACACAAAAATATCGAGCGCTTGTTTTGTTCGGCTTGTTAAAAAGTATCGAAAATTCATCCCTTCTGTATTATTTTATACTTTTTCGGACTTAAGGGATTAGATGACGAAAAAGGATTTTTGGAGTTTCCTTTACATCCCTTTTCAGACTCTCTAAAATTGAAAAGGACCGAGTTATCTTTGTCATTAAACTCGTTAAAAATTAATAGCGACAAACTTGTCCATAGCAGACAAGAACGAGTTTCACTATCGCTAGGCTCGTTAAAACATAGCGATGGGTTTGCCTGAAGGGAAAATTATAGAACAAGCATATGTTATCCTTCTCAAGCTTGAAAAAAATAAAGAGGTACTGGTCAGCAATGACTGGGGAAAAATTGGGAAGAAAACTTGAAGAAACTTTGTTGGTAGCAAGTCGCTCTTGAACATGACACTTTCACTCCGCATCCAAGTCGGGTTGGGTTGTTTCATTCACTGGTCACATCACCATGGTCCCATCACACCATCCACATTTGGGGTTAATGCTGCCGATCCATCACGTCAATGTCGCCGATATGTTCAAGAGAAGCCACTCAGAGAATTCACCTGTGTCTCACCCGCTGCAATACATTTACGCTCCATTCTTTCATGACCCCCACCCTGAACCTTATATCACCAAATCGTTTTCACCTCCATTAAAATCATTTGCTCCGTTCCGTGTCATTGATGTGGGATTCATTAAGGCCCTCCTATGATGGATCGCTTCTTGTCGACATCAGCTCATTATCCAAGAAGCTAATCTAGGAACACCCCTTTTAGTACTTTGAAGCTTGCATGCCTCAATGGCAAGTTTCTCACTTCCAGCGACAGGTTTACATCAATGGCCTTCGACCGAAAGATTTTGCGTGGTGTTCAACGCCAAGTCCTTTATTCACACCACGTGAATTGTATTGCAGTACCTTGAGGGTCATTATCATTATCGGTGATTCCTCTCGTGTTTGTTAACAGCTACATCATTTTCTTGTAATCAGGCGATGTCTTTCCATGTTCGACTCCAGAACATCTCTCACATGGATCGACTTGTACTTCGAGTGAAGATCGAACGAGATTGAAGACCCCGGATCTAGTTTCATCCATCTGGGCTGCGATATATATTCAGGAAAATAAAGACATCAAATGTACATCATTGCTGCACAGATAATCATCCAATCAAAGGGATGATGGCTCTACCAGAATCATTAGTCTACACTCAGACGATTGTCTGTCCTATGTACATGAAAATGAATTTATAAAGCTGAGCATGGGAATGCCCGCCTCAGCTAGATCATGAAAATATTATGAAGATAATGTATTGTATTGTATCTTATTACAGGTCTCCTCCCAGCTTGAAAGAACTTCGGATCCTCATGATAAAGCATTTCACCCGACATCAAAAAAGATTAACGACCTCATGCTTTAGGGGGCAACTGTTATAGACATTTTTGGGCACTGCAACCCCAAGCATAAAATGTCCATAAACCAAGGGCTCGTAAGTCCCTAAAAGTGTTGTTCTAACCCCTAAAGGAACAAGGTCAACTGATTACAACTTCTCCCAGAAGTTCTCCTTGAAAAACCACTCAGAACTGGTCAAAACAGGATCATTTCACCTGCTCCATAGGCAAAGTGCATTGCATCTCACCTAAGTACACTCTGTGGGTGCGTTGCATTTCAAAAAGCCCTTCTATGGGGTGCGATGGGTGAGAAGTGACAAATGGCAGTGTCAATTCGCGAGGTGGAGAGGCATGGAATCTTCCAGAAACTTCTCCTGTGACATTTGCCTCTCTGAATTCGACCAAGGATGAGTAAGAGATCATCAATCTCCAAGTGGAAGCAAGAACTATCAGAGGGAAGACACTAATCAAATCACAAGCCGACTCATCTCCCTTACAGATATCTATATATGGATCCCTCATCCCAGAGATCCAGAGGCTGGAATTTTACATCTTGTAAGGAATTGTTGTTGGTTTCTTGAGGCAACATCATAGTGTTGGGTGATCTAAGCTTTGCATGAGGTGAAGAAGGGCTTACTTGCTGAGAGGATGATGCTGGGTCAAAACAACTAGTTGTAACTCCCTTGGCTCTTTCTTGATTATCAATAAAAGCTATTCAAGTTTTCCTCCATACTCTTGTGTCATCTATGTTTCATGCATTTGTATGGTCAATTTACATCTAATCCTAGATTTTTTATGATTATAGATCCATGTTCTTGTATAGTGTTATGCTACTTTGATTCTACAGGTACTCTGTGAAGCTGGGCGTACAAGGAAGCAAGTAGCAAAGGACTATCAGAAGAGGGAGGAATCGAACTAGGAACCAAGCGCAAGACAGAGGTTGGTCTCCTTTATTCTTCTCTCATCTATATTTCATAAAGGAAAAACGAAAGTAGCTTTACTTTGTTTGTTTCTAAGGTAGCTACCACACCTTAGTGGGATTAGCAGTTCTGCATAGACACTTTTCCCTGTAACAAAGGGGTAGTAAAGTAGTGCCTTGACTGTGGTAGCGCGCAAAGGTAAGTATGAAAACTTTGTTGGAAGTAAGTGTGTGACCTTAAAGTGAGTCAAGTGAGATACATGGGTGTTATAACACACAGAGGGGAAAAGGAAGTGCGTCCCTTAGAATCCTGTAATAGTATGCAACCTGAAAGGAACACATAAGTTGAATGACATCACAAGATGGAAGAGGAATAGTCCACAAACCAAAGTGACAAATTAACACAACAACATGTATTCAGAAATATTCATACAATTGCATACAAAGTAGTTCATACACAAATGCATAAGTTAAATAACATACATTGCTAAAGAAACCAGAATAATCCAAATGAAATAACAACATATGCTTGAAAATGTGCTAGTTCAGTTATATTATTAAGTGAAAGTTCCATCCATACATACACCATTGACAACCACTAGCCCCAATAGTGGAACATTACAGTCAACATTGCTTGATCCCCCAAAGAGATGTACTCTCTCTACATTGTGGAGAAGCCAAGGCTTGTCACAATACTCTCCAAGACTTCTCTAACCAATGCCTATCCAAAATCTTGGCTCCCAAAAGCTTGTTCTATGACTTATGAGGTTCTATTTATAACAAAGGTTGGGGTAACCCTTGACATTCCCCTTTGTGACTCTTCGACTACCCTCATGAATCTTCAACTTCTTTACAAATAAATCTTTACATTACATAGTGATTGTTCACATTCCACTAATGACACTTGGAATTTCACTTACAACATATTTACAAATAATATACATTTTCTACATGTACCCATGTGAGACAAAATAGGCTAGAGACAGCCTAACAAGACACAGCACTATGACTCCGAATTTTGGGGAAATACCAACTAGGAAACCTCCACTTGATGATACCTGGTCACGTATTGATGCCAAGATTGGTACTACATGATGATGTCCCCAAACTACTTGACGGTGTCTTTCTGATAGCGGACTCTCACCTCCATAGCTTTTGGGTACATGGTCTTGGAACCTGTGTCCATCTCATCCTGAAGCATGTACAACATGGTTTAGACCATGACAGGACCACTGGTGTGCTTTTTCATAATTTTTGTGCTCAGCTCCAAGCCATCCCTGGTAGCCTCTCACCATAACTGCTCCATGTACCTGTTGACCTCTAACCAGACTTGGTTCTTCTGCTTAGCTTTGGTGAGAGAACCTACATATGTTCACTCTCTTCCTAGGCTGCTGGTTTTTTTGGCTCATCAACCTGTATTGGCATTTTTTCTATGTCATCATGCCTTGCCTTTGTTCTTCTTCCAGATTCTACTTATTTTCTTGTTCTTTCCTTCTCGACTCATGTTCTTCCTTCGGTTTTTGTTCTGCTTGTTGTGATCTCAATTCTACTACCTGCAAGCTCTACTCTTCTCTATTCCTATGCTATGTTATATGTGTCCTATGCTTCCTTTTATTTGTGTCATCAAAGCTACTTGCATGAATATTGAATTCGCATTCACTCTGCACCTTTGTTCTCCCTTTATTATGTCATAATTTTCCTCTTTCCCTGATCCTGTACTAGAATGTTTCCTTCTGCCATTATTGTTGGTCTTTCTGTCATGTTAGTGTTGATTCCTTTTCTGTAAACAGTTGGGCATCTGCATATATTGGAAAGTAAACTAGCGCTTGCTCATCTGCTTCCCCAGTACTGCTTTTAGTGATCTCTTTTTAAGTAGCTCTCTTGGCTGCCATGGTAAAATGACTGTTGGAGATAAGTTCTTCACGAGTGTGGTACCTGTTGGAAAGAATAAACACTCATGCAAGGAAACATTAGCTCTTACAAATCTAACTTCACAGCATGATCAAGAAACAACGAGGGCATCTAATGAGAGGAATTGTGCATTTGACTGATAGGGGTGACTGACTAACGGTGGGAATTGTGCACTACACAGCCCCAGCAATCACTACAAAAGCTTGATGACTGGAACTACGCAATGCATTGTTCAGTCTGAGTCAGGGCCTAGGAGAGACTGCACATTGCATAGTCTCAATGACCAAGCTAGGAGACTGGCTCCTAGAACTATGCAGTGTGCAGTTGGAGGCAACCCAAGATGGGCTCTACATAATTCCAAAAGCCAAGGAAGAGGCCTTGAGCTCCTAGATTGCACAGTGCATGCAATGAGATGTGGGATTCGGGTGGGGGAAGCCCATACCTGTTAATGGGGACTGTGCAAACAAGAAGATCTTAAGGATGATGTGAGGATGAGTGCATATTTGACTAAGCATAGATGTATGCATGTAAAAAAAGTGTAGCACTGGATCAAACTGAAGGAACATGGAGCATGTGAAGCAAGTCGCCGCAACGACAACCGTTTGTGCAAAAACAAGGTAATGCATGCGAAACTTGGGAAAGGTAATGAAAAACTTGAAACAACACTTCTACAAGCTAAAACAAGTTAAAATGTCCGCGATCATTCAAAAAAATGAGTGAAATAACATTATCACAAGCTAAACAAACAAAGCGATGGAAAAACCAGCAAAAGGCGATAAAAGAAAAACTCACCTCGGAAAGCAATGGCAATGCTCTGAAGGCTCCTTCATCTACTACGGAATTTATAGCTTGATGATCAAATGTATAGGTGAGCTCTAGAGGAGTCCATTACATAGAGTTAGGTAACATGGAATTCATGACGTGTATGCTTGAGATCAAGGACAACAATGACACTTGGAAGAAACTTCTAAAGGTAGTAATATGTCACCTTCAGGAAACTAATAATAGATCCATGCTTCCTAGGGATGCTTTTCCTCTTATATTTTTTGCCTTTTCGAAAAGGTTTCCATGCATGCATGGATAAATTTTGCAGTTTTGGGCAGGAATAGACAACTCACCGACACATGCATCGGACAACAGCTGAGGGAATGCTTCTACGCAATTCCTGGGCTTAGTGACTCTCACTACCTCTCATGCTCTGTGTAATTTCCCAGCTGAAGAGAAGCCGCCATCTAGGTTTGTGTAATTCTATAGCTGAGTGGCTCTGGATGCCTCTCATGTTCTGTGTAGTTTCCAAGCTAGATATAGATTTCCAGCTGGGTCTCTGCAATTCTGGAGCCGAAGCTCATTGTTGGCTTGAACTACGCATTTCCTAAGAGCAAGGTTGGTTTCCCTCTAGGATTGCGTAGATCATAAAGGTAGTTCTAGAACCATATTGTAACCAAGTCAAGAGGTCAGCTTGTGGTTAAACAACAAAGCAAGTAAGAAAACAAAATTTGTAAAGTAAAATATAAAATGTAATGAAAGCATAAGTACCTGGTCAATGCAAGATAAGTTATTAGGAAATTAATAGGGAGGCTCCAAAACAAAGCGAAGGAAAAATTTTGGAGGGTGGTTGTAGCCGTTACAACATTGGCAACACACTAGTAGAATTCCAGCTCTCTGTATGAAACTTGTCTCATGTAAAGAGAGTCTATTTTCTTTCGGAAGTATTGTTCAATTCTTTGATTGTCATGGTTCCTTCACTAGATTGAGTTAAAGATGTATTCCCCACCATTCTCTTTTATTGGCAGCACACATACGACGCTGAGTCAACTGATTTGTTTCAATTGGTGATGAGGGATATATTGATACACAAGTAATATAGACTTTCATAGTTTAAGTTTCATCTCTGGTGTTGCTCTGTTGCCAGCAGGCCTAGACAGTACCCCGGCTGAGTCACTTCAAGAACACAAGAATTTATCCACTGTAAGCGGTCCTAGTTAGTACCCTGGTGGAGTTACTTGCTTCACCTCCCTCCGTAGGAAGCCTTTCTCTTCTTTCGAATTTATTTTATTTTTCAAAGGACTGTGCATATGTACTTATTTATTTCATGAGGTAGAGGAGGGGTCTCGACTTTGTTGGGTGTGGAGCCTGATTATCTTCTGTATTCAAAGGTTTCAGCCGAATGTATACCCCAAGAAGACTGTACACCCCTCCACGCGGGGGGGTGCGGGGGGGGAATTATCCCCCCCGCGAGGGTCCGGGGGGCTAAATACCCCCCAGCTAGGAGGTCCGGGGGCCAGCGGTCTTCCAGCGGGGGTTCGGGAGCAGAGCCCCCGAAGCTAAAAATAGATGTAAAATTTATTGAATTGAGACTTCTGTGATCCATATCAAATTTTTGAAGAATTCTTCGGCGAAAATCACATGGAGAAATTTTTTTCGATGCATTTCGAACCAACCAGTGTGGTTCATCGTCAGGACAAGTGATGAACCACACTGGTTGGTTCCAAACGCGTCGACAAAAATTTCTCCATGTGATTTTCGCCGAAGAATTCTTCAAAGATGTAAAATTTCCTTGTAAAAGTCTAGTAATTTCTAGTCATTCTGGTCCGTTCATTAGGTGGATGATCTAACAGTAGAATTTATGTTTAATTTAGGGTTTTCTGCCCTAGAAGGCAACCCCTCACTATATATGAGGGAATTGTATTGCATCTATGTATATTTGTATTCTAGGTGAGGAAGAGAGAGGAGATTGAGAGCGAAGAGGGTGTTACAGCAGATCTGCTGTAGGTTGTATCTCTTTAGTTTGCTGGATAATATAATAAAAGAAGGACTAGTTGTTTCTCTGTGGACGTAGCCCAAACTGGGTGAACCACGTATATCCGTGTCTCTCTTGTTTTATGTGTTTTCTGTGTTTATATTTCTATAATATTTTATGTGTTCCATTGCTTTGTAATATATAATTTTCTAACAGACTTATTAAGAGCAGAAGAAGTTTATCCTTAAGGTTTTCCCCCTCACCTTACTCTAATTGACTGAGTTGACAAGGGTTAACCAAAAATAAAAAATAAAAGCCTATAAGAGTAGGCGGTACTAGTTAAAGTGCAAGCGTTTTGTTTTCACCAAGACTCACTCTGAAAGGAACATATTTTCCATCAAGGTATCATTGACTCAAATAATGCAAGATCTTCATAAGGAGAGGGGATAGACAGATAACCAAATGTTGATAGTTGAAAGTCCTCTTATATTTCACCCAGTTGGTCTCAAAAGCCAAACACGGTTTCATGGGAAATCTAATCCTACGGGTGCATAAACAAACAAAAAGGAAAAGGAAAGCAGTAAAACAAAAGCAATAACAAGTAAGAAAAACCAAAACAAGAAAGCTAACACTGCTCCTACTCCTAAGATAAACATTGCATGGGCCTACTCACGTGAAGTGATATTTCTAATGCAACCACCAGCGCATTGGTTGGCCCATGTAGGTGAAGACATGGTTGACAAGAAGGATATTTAGACAAACTAGCAAGCATGAAAGATAAAGCAATGAAAACCAACACGCTCGAATTTTGAAAGAACCCACAGAAAAGAAAAGAATAAAATAAAATGACATACACTTTGCAGACGTACCATGGTGTGGCAACACATTGTGCACAGACAACATTCATGTACACTCTTTCGGTCTTGACAAACGAGAAAACATGCAGAAAGAAGAAAACTTTCGTTTCGCAACATGAATTATTACACATGACTCCTCCAATGCATGAGCGATAGGATCATGCAATTCTGGTGGAGGATGTGAAATCTGTAGATCAAGCATATTTTCAATGTGCACGAGAGAGTGATGAGGAGCTTGAGTTGTTTCAATAGTTTTCTGATCTAAAGTGGAACTGACCTTAGGCTGTGAGGACCTGACATAACCATCAACTTGGGTTGAAGTGCCTCGACAGCTTGAGAGGTCTCCGCTTCATCAAAAGATGTATCTTCAAATACCAGTGGATTAGAAATATCAATAATGAATGAATCAAAATCATGACCAAATGAATGAATGAAAAGCTCACGACAACCACGATCAGAAAATTTGAGATGTGCATTGGCATCCTCATGATCTAACGAATAATATAGAGGGGTTGATGAGAAACAAAAAAGTTCACCCTTTGAATTTTTAGAGAGAAAAGATGACATATTGGGTGGATTCAAAAAGAAATATTTTTCCTCTCCGCAATCAAATGACAAACTCACATCGTGTGCATGCTGTGAATGATCAGAAGTATATACATATGGGTATGAATTTTCACAAGAAAAATAAGAGATGGAAAAATCACAGAAGATGTCAGGATAGAATGGAAGAGGTGTGAATGGAAGGTCATCCTTCACCACAAGTTGTTCTTCAGATTCCCACACATACTCATAAAAATGATAGCGCAAGTTGGCTGCTCAACACCAACTTCATGGACAACTTGATCCTCGTGAAAAACAAGCGGAGTTCGGAACGGATGAACACAACACAATAAAATCTTTAGGATCATAGGAAACAGAGGACGGAGGCTGATAGAACAAGATCATGTCACAACCATTAGTATTGCAGTCCAGATCTACAAAGATATCTAGAGCAGGTGGGATGGGAGGAGGTGATAGTTCAACAGATTGCTTCACAGCTTCTCCCACCTCGTCCTATTGAGTTAGAGTTTTCTGATGAGAAGAGGATGGAGAGTCACTCATGATAGCGACCTTGTTCATCTTATATTTTGAATATATAACAATGAGGTATGTTGGGATGGGTTCAACTGCTTCTAACTCATGTAGATTTTCAGATACTTGAAGAAGATACTGAAACCTTTCTTTGAGAAATTTCCAATCAATTTCATCTTCAGTGATTTGAAAAGAAAGATTACGAAAGCGATCCCAAAATCATGCAACAGATTGATCAAGTGATTTTTGTAATTCCATAAAAAATTTATTGAGTGATTTACAGTCATAATGATAGAAAGCATTACCTACCTCTCTGATCATGTGATTAAAAGAGTGAATAGAGGTTGTGGGCAATGTGTGACACCATTTCTCAAAATTCCATTTGAATGTGCGAGCGAAAAACCTAGAGGCAATTTCATCCAAGGGGACTCCATTCCTCTCATAGAAGCCTAAGAAGGAAACTCCATGTCTTAACAAGGTTATTCCACCTTCACCATTGTATGTGAGTTGTGACAAGTCATCGACGACATCCTCCAACTCTTTAAAATCATGTGCATGAAAAAAACATATTGAAGTTCAGATTATAATGTAAGTCATGAATGATGTGAAAATATTCAAAACAGACATTGAGGGCTCAGCTTTTCATCTGGCCCTCCTTCTAATTCCAGAAATTTTGGCTGTTCTGGACCCGCCAACATGTCAAGGTATCTCCCCAGTAAGAAGTCCCAACTAGACCTCAGGCTGTTTGGAGTAGGAGTCCCAGATGTAGGTATTAAAGTAGTGCCTTGACCATGGTAGTGTGCAAAGGTAAGTATGATAACTTTGTCGGAAGCAAGTGTGTGACCTTGTAGCAAGTCAAGTGAGATGCATATCAGTTCTAACACACAGAGGGGAAAAGGAAGTGTGTCCCTTAGAAGCCTCTAATAGTATGCAACCTGAAAGGAACACGCGAGATGAATGACATCACAAGCTGGAAGCAGAATAGACCACAAACCAAAGTGATGGATTATCGCAACAACACATCTTCAACAAGATTCATACAATTGCATACAAAATAATTCATACACAAATGCATAAGTTAAATAACATACATTGCTAAAGAACACAGAATATTCCAACTATAATAACAACATATGAATGAAAATATGTTGGCTCAGTTATATTATTAAGTGAAAGTTCCATCCATACATACACCATTGATAGCCACTATCCCCAATAGTGGAACATTACAGTCAACACTGCCTGCTCCTCCAAAGAGATGTACTCGCTCTATGTTGTGGAGAAGCCAAGGCTCATCAAAATACTCTCCAAGCCTTCTCTAAGCAATGCCTAGCCAAAATATTGGCTCCCAAAATCCCGTTCTATGAGTTATGAGGTTCTATTTATAACAAAGGGTGGACTGACCCTTGACATTCCCCTTTTTGACTCTTCGACTACCCTCATGACTCTTCAAATTCTTTACAAATAACTCTTTACATTACATAGTGACTATTCACATTCCACTAATGACACATGGAATTTCACTTACAACATATTTACAAATAATATACATTTTCCACATGTACCCATGTGAGACAAAATAGGTTAGAGACAACCTAACAAGACACAACACTATGACTCCAAATTTTGGGGCAAGACCAACTCAGAAACCTCCACTTGATGCTCCTCATTCACGTACTAATGCCAAGCTTGGTACTGCATGATGATGTCCCCAAACTTCTTGATGGTTTCTTTCTGATAGCGGACTCTTGCCTCCATAGCTTAAGGGTACATGGTATCGGAACCTATTTCCATATCATCTTGAAGCATGTGCAACATGGTGTAGACAATGACATGACCATCAGTGTGCTTCTACATGTTTAGTGTGCTCATCTCCAAGTCATCCCTCATGGCCTCTCGCCTTAGCTGCTCCATGTACCTATCAACCTCTAACCAAATTTGGTTCTTATGCTTAGATTTAGTGAGGGAACCTGCATCTGTTCACTCACTTCCTCAGTTGTTGGCTTTTCTGGATCATCAACCTGTATTTCTATTTTTCTCTATGTCATTGTGCCTTGTGTTTGTTCTTCTTCCAGTTTTAGCTTCTTTTCATGTTTTTTCCTTTCTTGATCCCGTTATTCCTTCAGTTCTTATTCTTCTTGCTACAATCTTAGTTCTACTACCTACAAGCTCTACTCTTCTCTCTTCCTCCATTCTGTTGTATGTGTCCTCTGCTTCCTTTTACTTCTATTGTCAAAGATTCTTGCATGAAGATTGAATTTGCTTTCACTCTGCATCTTTGTTCTCCCTTTATTATGTTAGCAATTTCCTCTTTCCATGATCTTGTACAAGATTGTTGCCTTATGCCACTATTTTTGGTCTTTCTTCCATGTTAGTGTTGATTCCTTTTCTGTAAACAGTTGGGCATCTGCATATATTGGCAAGTAAACTAGCACTTGCTCAACTGCTTCCCCAGTACTTCTTTCAGTGGTCTCTCTTGAAGCATCTCTCTTTGGTGCCATGGTGCAATGACTACTGGAGAGAAGTGCTTCACAAGTGTGGTACCTGTGGGACAGAATGGACACTCATGGAAAGCAAACATTAGCTCATACAAATCTAACTTCACAGCATGATCAAGACATAACCAAGGCATCTAATGAGAGGAATTGTGAAATTTTGACTGATAAGGGTGACTGACTGACTATGGGAACTACGCAATCCTAGAAGACAGTGTGGAAGCATTATGAATGGAACTGTACAATGCGCAGTTTAGTCTGGGCCATGGCTTGGGAGAGACTATGCATTGCAAAATCTCAATGACCAAGCTAGGAGTCTGGCTCCTGGAACTGTGCAGTGCACAGTTGGAGCCAGCCCAAGACATGCTCTACACAATTCCAGAAGCCAAGGTAGAGGCCTTGAGCTCCTAGATTATGCAGTGCATGCAGTGATATGTGATATCCGGGTGAGGTGAGCCCAGGCTTGTTCATGGGGAGTGTGAAAACAAGCATATCTGAAGGATGATGTGAGGATGAGTGCAGATCTAACTAAGTGTATATGTATGCATGTAAAACAAGTGAAACACTGGAATAAACTAAAGGAACACAAAGCATGTGAAGGGAGTCTCTGCAACAGCGACCGTTAGTGCAAAAACAAGGTAATGCATGTTGTTAGTCCTTTACAATTTCCTAGGCTAAAAGGAGATCGAGAAGGTTAACCTAAAACCACTTCATCTCAATAGCTAGCTCTAGTGAGCATGAGAGGGATATCTCAAAGTCTCTTATCAGTAAAATGAATTTAAATTAAATAAGTTTTAGGCTATATATGTATACTCCTTTGTGTGTTGGTGAAAATTTATATTTTAGGGTGTGTTGGACTAGGGTTTGGAGCCACAAATAGGTCTAGGTTGTAGGAGTACAGATGAAAATATGGAAAGGATCTAGATGTCAGAAGACCATGGTTTATTTAGAATATTTTCAATGTATTGTAGAAAAGAAAGTGAATAAGAAACTAATAAGCATAAGTAACATGATTTCATTAGCTTAAGAAGACATAAACATAACTATGAAAACCAGATAAATAGAACTTGAGAACAAGAATTCTATATATTTCACTGTAAGGCATCCATAGAAAGAAGAGATATCATGTAGATAAAGATGTTTTAACCATTAGAAAAAAATAAAATGAAGAACAAACACCATGAACTCACTAGGCTAGAATTTCTTAAAAATAGTTGCAATTGTCCCTGTATTAGCTGAAAAGATGATTACATGCAATCCTCCTCCACAAAAAGTCCAACCCTTATCTTTGAAAGAGAAATGATACATATAGACTCTCTTAGACCACTTTCCCACCTTCAAGAGTCGAATTCCTTGGTGGAGGAACTAACTCCAAGATTCTCTCAACCAACAGGTGAGAGTGAGAAGGTGAAACTCAAACACTTCTTGGAGAGCTTGTTTAGGAGTTTGTTTCCTTTATGAGGCCTAATAAACATCAAAAAAAACATATCATGTATATTTATTCATGCCTACATCACCTAGCCTTGAAACAAGTTCCATTACATAAAGATGTTTGACTTTGACTAAGTCAAACTGGAAACTAGAAATTTTACATGGTGAAATTTACAAATTAAAACACAGAAAAATGCAGAAGCACAGCACCAACTTTGAGCTGATTTTAAAGTGTCTTCCTAAGGTCCAAATGAGCATATGAGAGAACATTCAACTAGATCTTCAAGGCTAGTTTCCATAACAATTTGAATTTTTGAAAATGACCCATGGGAAGGCCTTCAAAAATCCATTCTCCCAAGGTCACTCCAGGAGTGCAGCGCCTGTCAAAAAAGGGTCCAAAATGCTAGTTTTTTGCCACTTTTTTCCACTTTTCTCAAAATCTAAGACACTTATGGAAAATATGAACAAACGGTTTTTATAGGATGGCAAGATATTTCCAAAAATGTAGACGTTTCTTAAAATAGATGCTTGAGGAAGAAGCGCAACGCCAAGGCGCTACGCTCCTGGAACTGCTAAATTTCTGAATTTGGCTTCAAAATTCAAAAAAAAACCAAAAATGCTCAGAATTTGCTCAAAATTGGCCAGGAGATGTAAAATTATGTATGTTAAACCTTCATAGATGCTTCAGCAAGCATCTCTAAATTTCCTTCATCCTTTTCTTCCTTTTTGGCTTCTTTGAGCTTGCTTTCAAGCTGCTTTACTTTGACATTGGCAATCATGTTTTGAGCCTGGTAGTGGTACGCCATATGCCTAAGCAATTGATTGTCTCTGTTTTCCTTCTCTAGAAGCTTCTCCAAGTGTTCATTCACCCTGTTGAGCCAATACTCGTTGTCTTGAATGACCTCAAGAGCAATTTTGTCCTCTAGGTCTAGGTCTTCATTCAACAAAATGTGTTCTTCTTCTTCCTACAATGCCTTCTTTAAGCCCTTTTTTCTTGGCCTTTTCCTCTTACCTTTCCCTTTTTTCCCTTCAGACTCACTTGACTGAATGACTGCTTTTCCTTTTCCAACCTGCTGTAATAACTTGGTTTTCTCTTTTTCCATGATTAATTGCTTCGCTTTGAGCTGACTATTCTCCTATTCTAGAAATGAAATTATGTACCTTGCTCTCTCCATGTTTACTGTGAGCTCCTTGATTTGATAGTCTTTATCTCTGATCATCTGTTGCATGCTTGAAGTCTGATCCTCTGCCTCTAAATCAACTAGCTCAAATTCATGTTCAACCATGTCCTTATATTTCATTGTCGATCCATGTTTTGCTAATGTAGAAGGCTTGGCCCCTTTCTGACCATGAGAAGCAAACACAAGCCTCTTTCCTCTCTTGGACATCTTGGTCACCTCAGGCTTAGGTTCTTTGATTTTCTCAATTGATTTTCTAGAGGACCCCACTTCCATTTGCTGTGTTGGTAGGATAGATGGTTGAGCTGCTACATTAATTTCATGCCATTTGAGAGCTGTTTCCAAAAAAGTTTCCCAAGTCATACCTTTCTTTGAAAGTTGATGAAGGACTATAGTCTTGATCAGACTATGATGAAAAAGGACAGGGTAGTGCTCCTTGTTCTTCATTTGAATCCTCTCTTACATTTTGGCAATGCTCCTACATAGGTAGTTGCACATATTGAGTGGCTTCTGAGAGGTAAAGTGCATTAGGAGGCGAATATGATAAGCATACAATCTAGAGAATCTTCCTTCACATGTAAATAACTTCATGAAAATCTTCATCAAGGGGGCATACTTCTCCAATAAGTACCTGAAAGGCATAACATGAGCATGTTTTTCCCTGTATGGTGTTTTTAAGAAGGGCCTATAATACTCAAGATCTAGGCTCATTCCCTTGAACCAATATTCACCATTGTCCAGTAGCCCTGTAGCAAGTGAAATGGAGGCCACTAAAAAAGTGAATTCAACACCAGAAATAACAACACTTTCACCCTTCAACTGAGTTTCCACCCAATCTGTCAACTGCTCATGAAAACCCACCTCACTCACCCTTTTGCAGAAATCCAAGCAATGTACATCTTCAAAGCATTGTTTGATAAAGGGATATGAGTTGATTTCATTGCAATTTGATGGCTCATATCTGAGGATTTTCCCTCCCTTGTGATGTCTTTTCCTCTCTGGTGAAGATTCTTCTTCCATGATGATAGAAACCCTAACAGTAGAAAAATGAGAAAAATTGTGAGGTATGAGTGGAAAATGGAGTGATGGGAAGGTGGAATTTGAAAAAATGGTAAGGGAGGTTTGAAAGAGGTGGAAATGAAATATGGAGAGCTGATGAAAATGGGTGGAAAAGCAATGGAGGAATGATATGCTTGTGAGAAGGAAAAAATAGAGTTTTTAGTGAAAGTGCCCAAAACCCCTAGGAATGAACTAGGGTTTCACTTTTGGAGAGATAAGATTTTGTTTGGAGGTTGATTGAATGGTTTAAATAGCTTATCAAACATGTATATAGGTGTAGGGAAATATTTTACATGTTTAAAAACCAAAAAATGAAATTGGCCATTATCAACCTACCATTTTTCATGAACAATTCACTACAAAACCCTAATTGGAAAAATCATTGGCATGAGATGATTTTGAAAAACAATGAAGGAAGTGAAATGATGTACTTACTTGTTTCTTGGCTTAGGAAGTAATGAAATCAGGTTAAAAATCTTGAAAATTGATTTTGGGAGAGATTTGGGCGTTTTTTGGACACTTTGGCCCAAGCGCAGCGTAGTGTCCCTGAGAGTAGCACTAGGGCTCCAAGCGTAGCATAGTGTCTCTGATCGCAACACCTTGAGATTTTTGCTTGTTTTGCCTAAAAAATCAACTTTTTCTCTCTTTTGGGTAGGAGAGCTCGATAAAAAAGAGTGAATGAGAGGTAAAAAAGACAAGTTTGGGGCTTTTGAATTTATATAGGCAAACTTATTTCTCCTTTTAAAAAAAATGGGACCCACAAACCTTTGAAAATTTGATTTTTTCACTTTTGAAAATATAGTCACCTTTAAACTGAAACTTGAGCTGTATTTTCACATTCCTGAGTATTTGAACTTCTTCTTTTGGAACTTTCCAAACATGAAAACATGATGAATGTGTGATAACTCACAAATCAATACCAAAGAGCTACTCGTCATGTTCTATTCACTGCTGGATTTATTCATGAAAATGGTGGACCTTAGAAACCCTAGCGACCTAATGGATGACCTGAAACTAAATGGAATGATAATGATGACTGACTTGATGTTATTATGACACCTTCATATAAATGTGATAGGTGACCAACATTAGTGAACTTTCAAAAGACTGACCTCATTCCTTGACTGACCAAACAGTGACCAAATTTTACTCTGTAAACCTAGTGATATGAAAATTTTGATTTTGATAGTCCTAACAAGCATTGTAAAAGCACATTTGATCTAGGTGATAGGCTAACAATACTGACATTAACACATGCGACACTTGGGAAAGGCAATGAAAAACTTGAAAGAACACTTCTACAAGTTAAAACTAGTTAAAATTCCAGCAGTCGTTTAACAAAATAAGTGAAACAACACTTTCGTAAGCTAAACAAACAAAGCGATAGAAAAAGAAACAAAAGGTGATGAAAGAAAAACTCACCCCGAAAATCAATGACAATGCTCCAAAGGCTCCTTGATCTCCTAGGGAAGTTAGAGCTTGATGATCGAATGTATAAGTGAGATCTAGAGGCGTCCATTACATAGAGTTAGGCAACATGGAATTCATGATGTGTATGCTTGAGATCAAGGACAACAATGACACTTGGTGGAAAATTCTAAAGCTAGTAATGTGTCACCTTCGTGAAACTAATAATAGATCCTTGTTTACTAGGGATGCTTTTCCTCTTATCTTTTTCTCTTTTTCAGAAACGTTGTCATGCATGCATGGAGAAATTTCACAGTTCTGGGGAGAACTGGGCAACTCATCGGCACATGCATTGGACAACAGTTTAGGGGATGCTGTCGTGGCAGAAAAAGTCGTTTGTGCGGACACAAATGACCTCCCTAGGAGTCTAAACTCTCTAGCGACAAACAAGACAAAATGGAGTGATCTTTCTCTAAATATACCTTTTAAAACATGAAAACTACAAGTGTTTAGGCTTACCTTATTCCAAAACGCGGTTGTTGTAGTTCGTCCTTGCCGATCCGGATGAGCTGCTCCTTCAAGTCAATTCCTGCAACCACAAACAATCAAACAATTACCAAGCACTTGCATTTCATATAATAAAACATATATTCAACATGTAGACCAAGGAACACATGAAATAACTCATTAACACAAGCTATTGAGAAAAATAAACCAGTTTGTATTAATAATGAAACAAAGAAACTCTTACAACCTGGCCTTGGTGTTGTGCAAGTTCCTCCCAGGGTCCATCAAGGGTTTTCCTCTACTTTGACAAAGCTCACCCACTTCCAAGTAGAATCAAGCAAAGACAATCTCTCCTCACAAAGGTTCTAAATGGGAGTCCTAATTCCTGCAGCATTTACCCAAAGAAAATGTATAGCTCCAACCTCCCCTCCCTCTGGCTCAATGTCTTTATTTATAGTGCTGTAAAGAGGTTATTCAGGTCCACCATCAATGGGATAATCCCCCTCTTTGGGTGGGATAGCTCCCTTATTGATGGGATAAGTTCCCCCTTAATAGAGATACATGAACCAACTGGAGGCGCATCCAAATCATCAAACCGACCTCTAGAAAGTTCTAGAAGTAACCACAAGTAACTTTTTTAAGATGAAACTCGCGCATTTTGCCTTTTACAGAAGGACGCACCTGTCCCTTAACATACAGAGCGTCCAAGGACGCACCTTTTGTGAACATGGTCAGCGTCCCCGCAGGTAAGGCTAGAGAGAACCTGCGACCCCAGAGATAAACATATTTTTGACAAGACTTTCTCTCTTCTTTGAGTTTGAGATGGATAGCAGAGGCATAAGACTTGCCTAAGAGGGTAGCATGACTGTTGATTTGAGCCATACTAACTGTAAGTGGTCATGGTGACATTTTTTAGTGTAACAGATGCTTCTCCGCAATTCATGGGTTGATTGTCTCTGGCTGCCTCTCATGCTCTGCACAATTTCTCAGCTTAAGACAAGCTTCCAGCTGGGTCTGCACAATTCTGGAGCTGAGTGGCTCTGGATTCTTCACATGCTCTATGCATTTTCCCAGCTAGAGATAGACTATTAGCTGGGTCTACGCTATTATGGAGCCAAAGCTCACTGTTGAATTGAACTGCACATTTCCTAATAGCAAGGTTGGTTTCCCTCTAGGATTTTTCATATCATCAAGGCAGTGTTAAAACTGGATTGCAACCAACTCAAGAGGTCAACTTGTGGTTAGACAGCAAAGCAAGTAAGCAAACACAAGTTGTAAAGCAAAATATAAAACTCAACAAAAGCGCAAGCACCTGGTCAGTGCAAGGTAAGCTGCTAGGAAATTAGTAGTGAGGCTCCAAAATGAAGCGAAGGAAAAATTTTGGAGGGTGGTTGTAGCTGCTACAACGGGGAGTTGTCTTCATGTAGGGAGGAAGGCATGTGTGCTACCATTCTGAAGTATTTCATGGGCAGTTCTTAACTACCCTACCTATGAAAAGGAACTATATGACATGGTGCAAGATGTGAATAAGAGGAAGCACTATTTGATAGGAAAGGGGACAGTAATACACACATATCACTAGCCATTATAATACTTGCAAGCCTATAGTAAGCTACAGTAGACTAGGCATTACAAGTGGATGGGGTTTTTACAACAATTTCATTTGGTGATCAAGTATAAGAAGGGAAACACAAAAAAGTTGGCTGACATGTTGTCAAGGAAACTAACAACAAATATTGCAACTTTTGGGACTCTTATGCACATGGAACCATTCACCCATGATGCATAAAAAGATTCATATTCAAAGGATGATGACTTCAAGGAGTTGTATCAGCAGTTGGAGAGTCATATTCATGTGCAAAATGGTGACAACATCGTTGACTACCATCTCGAGGATGGGTTACTCTACATGCTAGATAAGTTATGTGTTCCTAAAGGTGAGTGATTGCAGCTGGTCAAAGAAGATCACACCTCCAAGGTTGTAGGGCACTTTGGTGTAGGGAAGACTATGGCTAACTTGCATAGGTATGCGTATTGGCCCAAGATGCAAGAGCGGGTGGCTAGGTTCATAATAGGATGCATGCTTTGTTGTACCAACAAGCCTAGCAACAGGAAATAGGGTATATGTCATTCCTTACCTATACCTACTCTTCCTTGGGAAATCATTTCCATGGAATTTGTGGGAGGTTTAATGAAGACCTGTCGTGCAGGCAATCCTTTCTGCAGAAATAAAATATCCCTATAGTCCTATGGGAGGATCTAGCAACAAACTAGACAAATATATGCAAACTTTCCTAGCTTATACCAGAAAACACAAAGGAGGATAGATGACCTACCTCACTCAGATGTTAAAATATGTTGGTGTTGTCCTCGATCTTCTCGCTTCCAAGTTCAATCCTCTCTACGCCATTGTGGATGAATACCCGCAAGGAAGATCAAACAGAGACGACAAAGGCATACCTAACATAATTCATTCTAACATAAACTATGTGACAGAACAAAGAGTATCACACTAAATGAGTAACAGTTTACACACTTATGGAAAACAAACACATAATCTATTATTAATAGAAACTAAGGGAAGCATACAACCACTTAAGCTTTGATGTTGGAGGCCTCCTTTGGATGAGTTTCCAAGTCCTAGCCTAGACCTTCAAGAACTCCTTTCTCCTTAGAAAAATCGGAAACATTTAGCCATAGTTTCAGCATAGGAACGCAACCAAGCAATAGCCAACTAGTAGCTAACCAAAAGTAGATGGTAAGGGTTTAATTTATAGAGAAGGAGAGGGATTTGAGTATCCATAAAAGGAGGGAGAGGTTCCACATTTCAAGGGGAAGATCCATGAAAGTAGTATCAAGAACCAGGAATGGGTGGTCTCACTCTAATCCTCATTCAACTCCAACCATCTCACCGTTCTCGAGACTTCTAGTAGGAGAATCTTCTCCTCCATTTGAGGAAAAACTACCTGAAGAGGGCCAGTGCGGAGTTTCCTATCAAAAGGTGCACTACCATTGCTAGTCACTAGTTAGACAAAAGGTTACCGGCATGGGTTTGTTTGCTAAAAGTAGCGTTGGGCTTGCAAAACAAGGTTTTGGACACGTTATTCATAATTTCTTCAAGGAAAGTATTCTCCTTCCTTCGGGGATGCTTTTGAACATGTTTCATGGTGAATACATTGTTTTTTACAGCTTTCATCACTTTGCGACATTGACGACACAAAGTGCGACACTTATGATATGAGGATGGGAGTGCGAAAAAATATTGTATAACATATGCCCCCTAAAGCATGAAGTCATAATGGGAAGTGATGGTTGAAATGATTTACAAATCAAGGCAAGGAATTTAGAGAACCACTGTCAGGAGACATGCAAATCAAACATAATACAATATATCTGACATCTCTGATGTAAGTATGCTCAAAGTGTAAGAATCTAACAATACATAGATCCACAGCATGGACACAACCGTCCGACTAGAAAGGATCATGTGCATGAATCCACAACATGGACATAGCCATCTGAATAGAATGGATCATGTGTACAATCATGAATACTTAATAACTCCACGTAACTTGGATTTATCAGATGAAACCTAGGGTCTTCATCTCCATCACGATCCAACCAAAGTACGAATCTATCCATCTAAATAAATGGGTTCAAGTCGAACAGGGTAGAAACCACCTGATTACCGGTCAATAATGTAAACTATTAACAGTCACAAGAGAAACAACCAATGATGACAATGGCTCTCAAGTTACAGCAACACAATCTACGAGTCAAACACTCAGAGAATCATTTGATCTAAGGCTAGTGATGTGAACCTATCGTCGAATGCGAATAACATGCCATTGAGGCATGCAAGCTCCAAGGTACTGAAAGGGAGTTTCTAGATCATTTTCCTGGATAATGAGCTGGAGTCGACAAGAAGTGATCCATCGAAGGAGGGCCATAATGTTTCCCACATCATCAACATGAAACATAGGATTTTAAAGAGTTGACAACATTGATTCAAGATTTTTGTAGAAAATTCAAAGAGGTTATAAGGCGTTTGAATTGTAGATGGGACTTCTCTTGAACATATCGGTGACACGACTCCAGAATTTGGCAGCATTTGACTCAACATAAGATCAGAGGTCATGGTGACAATAGGATATAATCAGATGAGAGGAAAATGGATTCCCAAAACCCAAGAAGGCAAGTGATGAATTAAGGATAACCCAAACCCGACACAAGCTAGAGATAAGTTTCATGTTCAAGAGTGACATGCTGCCTTTATAAAAAATACAAGATATATGTTTACTTCCATTTTTCCCCACTATTTCTAGTTAGTACCTCTTTATTTTTAATCTCAAGCTTTAATAGGATACCATATGCTTGTCGTATAAGCTCATCCTTTGAATGAATCCATCCTAATATTTATAACAAGCCCCAGGAAAGAGTAGCTCGGTCTTGTCATGGTGACAAAAACTTCGTCCTTTCAGTTTTATGAGTCCGACGGAGGGGTAAATCAACATCTTTTTGATGTTTAGAAAATTTGAAAAAGAGGTAAAAAGAAAACCCAAGATGTCCCTTTTCGTAGATAGTCTCTCTAATCTGAAAAGGTAGAAAACAATATTCAAGAGAACCTTTTAACCACGTGTGACTAAGGTGTTCCTTTTTTGTAACTTAGTTTATCTCAATCCAGAAAAGGGTTAAACTTATACTAAGTGGATGTCTTTTTATTTATTTTTACGAGTTCGAAAAGACAAGTGCTCAACAATATTTTCATCTTTTGAGAGCCTAAAAAGAGCTAAAAGATGAATCCTCCTTGAGGAACGATTGGTATAAAAGGATAGCAACTGGTTCAAGTCACGATGGAACTGCTCAAAACATGTAAAGATCAAGAGGCTCGCTAATAAGACCACTCATCGCAGATGTTCCCCAGGTAAGGGTAAAACAACAAAGTGAAAGCGTATGATCGGCCAAAGAGATGGTGACGATGGAATGAAAAAACCAAGGTTCGTCTAACAAAAAAAAGTTGATAAAAATGTCAATCACGAGAGTTAAAGTGGGAATGGTTTCATTTTTACACAAACTTAAAACATGGGAAACTATGCCTGAGTATACTTGAAGATGGTTTCATTTGTTCACAAGCTTGAAACATGGGAAAAAGCTATGCTTGGATTTCGTTTCATTTTTACACAAGCTTGAAATGGAAACAAACTATGATTGGTTTTGGTTTCATTTTTACACAAGATTGAAAAAAAGATAAAGTATGCTTGAGTTTGGTTTCAATTTTACACAAGCTTGAAACAAAGATAAACTATGCTTGAGATAAGTTTGCATGCCCCCAACATAATGACTCAATTTTAGGAACATGCCCCCCAAGCTTCATTTCATTCACCTAAGTAGACTACCAGTTAATAACAAGTGGATGGAATGAAGGTTCACTTACGAGATCAAGTGAAAGACTCGACTAGGAATTTAAAAGATCTAATCAAAGACTCGAATTGGAATGGGATTTGTTTCATTTTTTAACGAGCTTGACACAGGAAAATAACCATGCTCATGACACCTTATTTCATTTTTTAACGAGCTTGACACAAGTAAGGAATTCTACTCATGAAACCTTGTTTCATTTTTTAATGATCTTGACACAAGTAAAGGAACTATGCTCTGCCACTTTGATTAATTTTTTAATGAGATTGACACAAGAAAAGAACCATGCTCAGACACTTTGGTTCATTTTTTAATGATCTTGACACAAGAAAATAACCATGCTCATACACTTTGTTTCATTTTTTAATGAGCTTGACACAAGAAAATAACCATGCTCATAGGGACCTATTTCATTTTTTAATGAGGTTGACATAGTAAAATAACTATCCTCATGGTACCTTGATTACAACCTATAAGAGGTCATAGCTTCCAAGAGGTTCTCATTATATGGGAGAACAATGATCTGGAAGGGATACATGTCAAGGGATTTAATGGAAAGATCAGGTTCCAATGCCCCCAGTACATGACGCACTATATCACTGACTACATCATCAGTAGATGCGGGCATGGAACAGGTGACCACATAATTAACCTATGGCAGGGGTGATACCACTTGCATACAAGGACCATTTAGGGAATATGGTTGATCAGGATTTAAATTAGGATCAACGAATGAAAGTTGATCAATGGCCACAATTCTTGATTCATGTGGGAAGCATATGACACAAAAGAGAGAAGAGACAAGAGCTCCCATGACATAAACATAGTCGAGGTCGAGGAATAAATTAAAATCCAAAGGGCCTTGGACAACCGTCACATCGAGATAGACAACTTTTCCTCCCCAAGTAATAGGAAACTTCGAAAGGATCCCTAAGGGTTGATTGGTTCCTTTGTTAAAATCTCATAGATTCTAGGTAATGGGTACGGGCTGCGGAGAACCTAAAGCTTTCCAAGTAGTTTGGTATAGAATAATAACAGATGCACCTTCATTTATGATTGTGATAGGTATAGGTATATTATAAGCATGTATCATGATCTGAAAGGGAACATAGGAAGGATTACGATATCTTTCCAGTCAACTCTAATCAAAGAAAGTGACTAAGCGACTTGGAGAGGGTTCCATCAGAATGGGAGGATTTCCCTCTTGTGTTATAAGAATAGGAGGATCCCCCTGTACCATAGGAATAGGAGGATCACACCCCTGTGGGAACATGATGATTGCCCCCTAATTC
Organism: Pinus tabuliformis; assembly: GCA_031772625.1. Classification (NCBI taxonomy): domain Eukaryota; kingdom Viridiplantae; phylum Streptophyta; class Pinopsida; order Pinales; family Pinaceae; genus Pinus; species Pinus tabuliformis. The sequence goes on along the minus strand of CM062820.1, from coordinate 850,134,418 downwards.
TTTGCAATCTGAAGAAACCAAAAGAACTTGAGCGATAGAACTTTGCTCTCTACAAGATAGATATGATCAACTAAAAGCGGAATCAGGTCAACCATTTTTTTTACCAATGGTTGGTTGGGAATGGACTCATGGGATTCACTTTTAGAGAAAGTGGGATTAACTGGAGATGATTTTTGATCAATCACTTGATCAACTACTGAAGGATTCAAGGAAAGCTTCCAATAACCAGTTACAAGACGAGGTTGAGAAGCGGTAAGGTTATCCAACATGTTAGAGGCTTCATCCATATAAATACAAAGGTGAATAGGATGATTACCTTCACATAACCTACAGGGAAATTTGAATTTTCCCTTTTTCCCATGGGCTTTACTGTCACTAGTTGAAGGTTTATCAGTAGCAGATCTCTAGAGGCTGATGACGAAGGTCGATGTGAACCTGTGGACCACACTTCTAATATCTTGGGAATACTAGGACATTATCGAAGAAGGTCGTCACCCTTACAAAGCTTGTAAGGGAATATCACATTACGGGGTTGATTGGAATTTTTTTCAACATCAATTGCATCTGTAGCAATGTTCGCTTGGTTGTCCCTTTGCTTATTTTTATTCTTTTTAATCTTCCTTTTCTTCTTCTTCTTATCCACCTGGTTACTAGCTTGTAGGATTTCACCAAATGAAGAGGAAGAAGATCGAACAGACGAAGAAGGAAAAGAGTCAACGTTAGGCTCAACTAGAGGTCAATACTGTTCAGGTGGAGGAGAGCCTAGTTGAGGAGAAGTTTGGACATTCGGAACCATAGGGTTCGAAAATAACCAAACTGGAAAACCAATGGTAAACCCAGGAAGGGACAATGTTTCCATATAGGGAGCACCAAAATTTCCAAAAGAAGGGAAAGGACAAGGATTCCCATCAGAGGGGTTTCCTTGGTTGGTGAGCTCAAGAACTATTACCATTAATCTCAACCTAAGATATACTAAGGAGTATTTCCATAGGAAGGATGGTTTTCCGTGGTCAATTAATTGATTTTAGAACTTAACAAAAACAAATTGAAAAGGGGTAACTAAGCATAAAGGTTTACTAAGCAATAGTAAATTGAAATATACACCTTGGGAAACCAAGGAATTAACGTACGGTAGCCAATCTCCTTGAATGTTGTGTTCACTGTATCATGGTATGCAAGTTGGCAGACTCGATTACCTATGGATGGATAGCAACCTATTGGAGACTCCTAAAATATACGCAATGGTACATGGGAGTGCAATCCATAGTAGTGTTGCCTAATGTGTAATAGTTTGATGAGAGCGTTCCCATATACTTATCATGCATGGAGTGCCTTTGATATACCCGAAAGTACTAGAGAACAGTCCTATACACTTTCATACGTGGAACGAGATTTCACCCCCAGGATACAAGGCTGGAAAATAACAACAACTCCTACATTTAACAGTGTCGGAACATGTCTCTAGCCTAGAACTCTAAATGTTTTTGTTAATGTTCCAAATGATCCTTAGGTTAATTGAGGTCAATTTTAACATCGATCTTTGATTAAATTTCAGTTTTAAGGCTCAAAGATCAATGTCACCTGAACACAACTATGATGCAACTTATATGAAAAATGATTATTTTCATTTCAATGAAGGCTATCTAGCATAGGGAAGAATTTTCAAACATTGATACAACAAGCAAGTATGCAACAAACAAAACTTCCTAAATAGATCTTTCACTTTCACTATTCCAATGCACCCAGCAAAAGTAAAATGAATTTCAATTCACTAAAATGCACCTACGTGAATTTTTTCATTTTTTCTTTTAAATGAATGAGAATGCACTTTTCAGATTTCAACACTAAGCAATGTCATCTATTGCCCAATGATAATCCCAAAAATGACTTTTCAATGCAATGTAATCTAATGAAATTCATGAAGTAAACTTTGAGATGAAAGCTAAGCAAATGCAAATGTGATTTCTTTTATGGTTCTCAAAAGAACTAATAATTATTTAATCAACAACAAATCAATATTACTTCCACACATACAAGAAACAAACAATAAATTCAATTGACACACTAACTAAAAACTCAACCAAAATTCACTTTCACTACTTCAAACAATGGGATGGGATTTTTCAAACCAATAAGAAATCAACAAAAATAATGGAAAATTATATGTACACAGAGTAGGAGAACACTTCAGAGATCAAGACACGCTAGACCTTTTTTATAAAAACCCTAAAAAAAGTCATTTTTTGGATCATCGATACTTTTATGGTAAAAATATGTGTTGATAAGGTGCATAAAAAGCTACTTTTATGGTAAAACATGTGCTAACAAGCTCTTCAGCGTGACTGTAATGAGAAAAATCAGCGCTGACAACCGTTTATGATAAAAATCATGCCAAGAGAGAAATACTTAGGAAAATGAATAGAACTCCAAAGAGAGATCTAGACTTGACACTCTAAAAAAAGTACTACTCAAAATGCAGACCCAAAATGACCTTAAATCATAGATCACAAGGAGGTTGGTCAAACTAATAAAAAAGACCAAACATAAAAAGGAGGTTTGAAGGGTTACAAGCTCCCCAGCGGAGTTGTCATTTTATGGTGCAAGGAATCCTTTTTGCGAACAAAAAATATCCCTCTAGTCCTATGGGAGGATCTAGCAACAAACTAGACAATTATATGCAAACTTTCCTAGCTTATACGAGAAAACACAAAGGAGGATAGATGACCTACCTCACTCTGATGCTAAAATCTGTAGCTGTCATCCTCAATCTTCTCACTTTCAATCTCAATCCTCTTTATGCCATTGTGGATGAATACCTGCAAGGAAGATCAAACAGAGATGACAAAGGCATGCATAACATAATTCATTCTAACATAAACTATGTGAGAAATCAAGGAATATCACACTAAATGAGAAATGATTTACACACTTATGGAAAGCAAACACATAATGTATTATTAATAGAAAGTAAAGGAAGCATAAAATCACTTAAGCCTTGATGTTGGAAGCCTCCTTTGGATGATTTTCCAAGTCCTAACCAATACCTTCAAGCACTCCTTTCTCCTTAGCAAAATGGGCCGCATTTAGGCATAGGAAGGCAACCAAGCAATAGCCAACCAACAGCTAACCAAAAGTAGATGGTAGGGGTTTTATTTATAGGGAAGGAGACAGAGTTTAGGATCCATAAAAGGAGGGAGAGGTTCCACATTTCAAGGGAAAGATCCATGAAAGTAGGATCAAGAACCAGGAATGGGAGGTCTCACTCTAATCCTCATTCAATTGCAACCAACTCGTCATTCTCGAGACTTCTAGTAGGAGAAGTTTCTCCTTTATTTTAGTAAAAACTGTCTAAAGAGAGCCAGCATGGATTTTCCTATTAAAAGGTGTGCTGCCAGTGCTAGTCACTAGTTAGACAAAAGGTTACCAGAGTGGGTTTGTCTGCTAAAAGTAGCGTTGGGCTTACAAAACAAGGTTTTGGACAAGTTCTTCATAATTTCTTCAAGGCAAGTCTTCTCCTTCCTTCAGGGATGCTTCTGAACATGTTTCATGGTGAATAAATTATTTTTGACAGCTTTTGTCACTTTCGACACTTGCAACATTGACGACACAAAGTGAAAAACTTAGGATATGACACTAGGAGTCCGACAAAATACTGTATAACACAACTAGTAAGGGATATGACTACCTCTTCGTGTTAGTTGATAGGTTCAGAGGGATGTGTGTTCTGATGCCCTGTAAAAATACCATTAGCATATAAGAAGCAGCAAAATTGTTTCTTTGGACACATTTGGGTGCACTTTGGGATACTCAGGAGCATCATTTCATACAGGGATACAATATTCCTCAATGCATTTTGGATTATAAAGAGGGAGAAGATGGACACAAAGTTGAATAGATCCATGACATTCCATCCATAGACATATGGGCAGACAGAAGTAGTCAACGGGACTTTGGTGCAACATCTGAGGCGATACAACCAAAAGCATCTGAAGACCTAGGATGAAAATATGGTATATATACAACATTATGACAACAAAGCAGTCCACACTTCTACAGGAAAGTCCCCATTTGAGACTTGTTTTGGATATTTTCCACCTTCACCTTTAGATATTGCATATGGGCAACAAGGAGGAGTTTGAGAAGATCTTACAGGAGATTCTTTGAGGGCTAAAAATTTTATAGAGAAGATCAGGAATATCCTTCTAGAGGTACAAGACGCATTGCAGAAGTAACATGAGAAGTATAAGGCCAATCATGATCAACACAGAACAGAAAAATCATTCAACATGGGAGATAGAGTATGGCTACAATTGAACAAGGAGAGGTTGTAGGGGCCTGGTAATAAAATCAAGGCTCTGAGGTATGGTCCCCTAGAGATACTAGAAAATGTGGGTGATAATGGCTATTAACTCAGTTTACCACCATATATGCACATTTACTCAGTTGTGAATGTAGAGAACTTGAAACTTTACGAGCCTTCCATGCTACATCAGGAAGAGGAACAGACCCTACCTTCTATGGAGGACTTGGCACAAGTTTCTCAGGTAGAGTTGACAGAAGACATAGTTTTGCAGAAGAGGTCTAGAACTACAAGACATGGGCAACATGACCTTTGGCAGATTGGGTTGGAGGGACAAATTCCGGGAAAATCTAAATGCTACACTAGAGAGAAGGTGGAGGAAAATTTTCCTCACCTCATTCAGTAAATAGTTTGGGGACCAAAAACCTCCCAAAATGGGGAGGTGTGATCCAAATTGGATCATTACACTACTTTTCATCTATCTCGATACATTTGGAGTGGAAAAAGTGGAGGAATCAGCTCATGGGACCATTTTTACTGGAAAGACTAAGTTGGGCGAAACAGGGTCTAAAACCTTCTAGGATCATTTTGATGCATCAAATGACGTTTTTTGGGGGTAAAACTTTCCTGCTTTAGAGGAGCTACTTTTCATGTTGTTCTACACACAGACATCTTTCCAACGGTGCAAGAAGCACGTAAATCAGAGTCTGTATGCAAAAAGTATGTCACTCAAAAGTTGAAATTCTTGTTTTCACACCTAAAGTTTAGGAGGATGTTGTGTCAGCCCCTATTATTCATGGAAAAGGGGCTAGCAACTTGTTTTTGTTGTAAATGAATCTAGAAGAGTCTATATTGTAACTCTAGTTAAGAGTTGATGTAGTCAAACTTAACCACTAACAGGCTATTCGGTTGTGTTATAACCAGGCCACTAAGACGAAGAGGCATTCCATTCTTTTAAGAGAATTATGTTCCATAGCAGAGCAAAGATAGCTAGAAGAGATAGGAGGTAGATCACATGGAGATGATATATGCACTATAGCAACCCACAAGCCACAATCATTACTTCTTTATACCTATAGCCATATTTCCATACAGAGAAAGAGAGCGAAGAATACTCGCCTTCCAGTTGGATTTTCTCCTCAAAGGGTTTCCCAGAGAGAATATCTTGTGTCTTATGTGTGTGTGTGAGCTTAGTCTCTTGTTCTCTACTTTTCTGCATAATTTTCATTCACATGCATGCACTAATCACAGATAAATCTACAGATCTATAATTTTAATAAACTCTAATAGTGTAAAAAAATTAGTATTTTAATATATTATTATAAAATCGATTGTGATGAATTGTCTAGTGGAATATCCATGGTAGTTTATAGATCATGAAGAACCCATTTTCAAAGTTAAAAATGCAAATGTTCATACATTGGTTTCTTTGACTTTGATATATTTTTTTCGATTCAAATGAATAATATGGTTTATTTAACTTATCCATATATAAGGGTAAAAAGATGATGGCCCTTCAAATTGAAATATGTCCTTGCCCTTCAAATTTGATCCCTAGATTATATTGTTAGTTGTGTTGTCAACTGCATTTCATATATTTCCCAACAATAGAGAATTTGAATCTACATACATAATCATCTCCATTAATAAAGATGTAGGATAGACACTACATTTGTATTCAACCTACCAATCACCATTCAAAACAAATTCTTTAACCTTCTTTTCATGTTCTAATTTGGCTTCCACTTGTCTAGAATATAGACCACTCAACACTATAAATAATAGCTTGTAATGCCTATTGCACCTCAAATATCAAGAAGAATCAAATAGGTGGCATATATTGTATTTATTTGTTTGAGGAATCATTTTTTTGAAAGCATCCTATAAATAGAAAAAAGTTCCAAAATTACTTACGCACCTCTCTTGCATCTAAAATAGTGCATGTGATACAAGGAATTTTGTGAAACACTTTGAGGGTTTATTTAGAGAATACACATAAGGAGTCCAAAATATATGCCTATATCTACTTTGAATCATCAATCTAAGAAATCTAAAATCTAGTGGTGCACTTCTAATAACTTGAGCTATAATAGGAGGAACAACCTCTTTGGTTACATCCTTTAATACTTCAAAAAAGAATGATAAGGCCATATATCCAATACAATCAATTACCCTTAAGAAGTAGGGCCTTTCTAGATAGGTAACAATAAATCTCAACAAGGGCCCTTGTTGAATGATTGTTCAACCATAAATGATAATTGAGCACCTTAACAAAACCCAAGCTTGCTTAAGGTCTTTTATCAACCCTTGCCACTTTGAGACCCCCGTATCTAACAAAGTCATTCTTAATTTATTATAACCTGGGTGTATAAACCATATTTGGTTTATAACTTTCCTCGTGATTTCCTTACAAAAAGGAGAACATGTGACGTCAAATGCAATCCATTTGGACATTAAAAAAATAGTAATTGCATCCTCTACCTATTCTCTTTGTTGCACATCATACATATCTATCAAATTTTGAATTTATTATAGAACTTCTCTCTAAATTGCAAAACCAGCCAACATTATCAAGAAACTGACAATGTGAATTTACATTGTTATCAATGATTTTGGAGTACTCTCCAAGTTCATGTTACTTAAAATAAGGAGGATTGTCTAAGTTCAGGTCTATATTTCCACTTGTCCCAACCATGTCAAGCCTAGCCATTTCAATTCCTTCATTTCACATTCTACATTTCTACCAAAATTTTAATTTATTTAATAGAAGTTTCTACTCAAAAATCTAACGACCAAATTGACAAGCTACCTTTGTACTACAATGTATAATGATCCAACCAATTCATATGTCACTACTAGCTACGACACACTTTTTTGCTTCTATTCAAGAAGTCTAATGACTGTCATGAAAAGCTACATTTGTAATGTAATGTAAAATAGGAAGATGAACTTCATTCTCATAAATTTCTCATCCTTCGAAGGGAACCACAAAATTTGGTGGAATGGAGTTCTAATACTAAGTAAAAATGTAACCATTTTTTTCTTAATTGATTGTAAAATAACCTAGATAAATCTCAACTTCGAATCAATTAAGAATTGTGAGGGATCAACTCTCTTGAGATGCAGACCTTTTTTTAGAATGAAATACTTGAGGAAAGTTTGACACCTTATGGGATTTGATATGTCTTGGTGCTTGATAGATCCAAAAGTAATAAAGACATGAATGAACACATTGATGAACTGAAAAAATGCAGATATAAAGAGATGCAAGGAAAGGAAAGCGATAAGGAAAGTGAAAATGGTAAGGAGATAAATACATGGGCATATAGAAAGAAGAAATTCAAAATATAACTAACAATTTGTATCTATTGGTAATATTAATGTATGGAGAAATTGTGTTTAGTTTATCCATGTTGATGTTTCAAGATACCAAGTCGGAGCTCATCATCGAAATTCACAGTGAAAGAGAAGGAAGCTAATGAAATGGTGTTATTTGCTCATAAACCTTAAATACTATGATGTAATATCTTATATTTACAGTATGGAACGTCGCTTTGCACAAATTGGTATGCGAATGAATATTTGGGTGCATAATGAGATGTAATATTTTGCATTTAATAGTATTGAGGACTTGTATAAATAGGAATCACTGTAGACAGGTAGGGCATATAAATATTGAAGTCTAGGTCATTTCCCAATATGAATTAAACTAAGATGTGAATTTAAATATCCGCATGGACAAAATGCACATATATCACAAATAAGATATAAACTCACTGGGTACTCCAAAAACATCTTAAAATCGGGTAGGAATTCACCCACGATGAGTATGAGCTCAGTTTGCTTCAGGCCCCGTCAACACCGAATCCACCATCGACAAAAGTTTTTTTTGTTCATAGTTCTAAATTCAGGTCCACCAAAGTATAAACAACGAGAGGACGTTGCTTGCTATTTTCAGAGCAGGTGCCGCAAAAGCAGAGCAGAGCCTTAGGAACTTGAAGCTTCATTGATTTCTTTTAACAGGTATTGTTGCATTGAGAAAAGCCAATACCAAATGCGGCAGCAAGAAAACTTATTTCCTTTTGCTTAAACCCTATGAGAAAACGTTTTACCCATGTACTCCCTTAATTCTTGAATTTTATGTATCTGCAATTCGAGCGTGGGATACACCACATTCACATTGACCTAACTTATTGTTATATTCCGTTATACTATGTTTATGTCATATATTTTGTTATAGATTTGATTTCGGTTATATTGAGGATTAGAATTTTATTATGTAATGAAACTTTGTTATGAATTTTTGGTCATAATATATGATTTTAACTACTTAAAAATGTAAGGCTTTTTCAATAATTTTAATTGTTCTAAAAAAAATCATTAATATAATATATTAATTATGGTTAAACCTCAAGAGATAGCTTAATTGGTTGAGTTTCCATTGCTAAGTACTTTCCCAATTGGGAGGTCACGAGGTCAAATTTCCTTGATTCCCTTGGGTTTAGGCCTGACTAGATAAGTTGGCGGGTAGATCCCTTCGGGTGGATTTGTCAGGATTATTACTCATAGATGTAGTGGCCACTCAATGACCATGAACCACAGTTGGAAAAAATATATCAATTATGGTTAATTATTTTTTATAAATTTAATAAATTAGAATTAAAATAATTATAATTTAATTTATTTGATTGAATATATAAAACAAAAAAGGATTTATATTAATATAATAATTATTAGTTAAATTTAACTTGGAACTAATTATTAGCTAAGTTTAGCTTGGATTGTTAGGATGAATAATTACTATCCCCCATTGAGATCTGATTCTCTCATTTAATAGGTAATGAATTCATATTTTCAATTTATAAATGTTATGATTGGGTGTAAATTACAAAAAATAATTTAACCATTTACATTGTTCTAACTTGTTATTGAATTATCACCCTCTGGCCTCTCAACCTTCATCAATAGTTGGCACAATCATTACTTTGTGTCCTTTGTGGGAAGGCCCTGCTTAAAATGGATCTATTCCTCCCTCCCAAAATATATCTATTGGGAAATATGGCTTTCTAGAAACAATGTCATTTTTAAGAATGTCTTCATCGCCTCTAGATATATGGGCATGAAAGCCCTCTCCCTCTCTCTTTGAAATTCAATAATGAAAAGGTAAATGACTGGGACTCATCTTTAGATGTTATAGAAAGTTGTTGGATGGATCTTCACATTGCCCCTCAAGACTCTCTTCCCTTCCCTATTTAGGGTCGTTGTACAACTAAAATGAATTGGAAACATAGACTTCGTGATAACAGAATTAAAGACTGAATTCCCCAACAAAATAATTGGATCTTATTTTTTGATGGGGCCTATAAAAGGAACCCAAGGATGGCAGGAGGAGGAGGGATTCTTCTAAATCCTAAAGGAATATAAAAAATTAAATATGCTTGGGGACTTGGACATAAATAAAACAACCTTGCTGAGATGTATGGGCTATATTGTGGCCCCCAGTTACCCAAATTATAGAAAATCTCCTCAATAGTAATTATTGGCGATTCTCCCATTATCATCCAAAACCTCCTCAAAGAATCTAATACGATGAAAATGTTGGGTTGTGTTATATTCTTTCCACGACTAGCCCACGTAGTTAACCAGGGGTTAGAGGGGGGGAGGTCACAGGGGGTTTGAGGGGCACCTATAACCCCACTTTATGGGGTCCAGGGCAGTGCCCCAAAAAATTTTGGTTTTGGACCCTATGTTAGGTTAGGCAGACCCACCTATGGTTTTGTGCATGATTTTCGCAGATGTTTTTGGACGCGATGGTTTTCGGACCATGGTATTGGACGTGATGGTTTTCAATCCATGGTATTGGATACTTCGGCATGTATAAATATGTATTATAACATTGAAAGGAACATAATGAAAAATCAAGCTGGTAGTCCCAGTTTTGGGATCCAGGGGAAAATCTCTATGTATATGTGTTTTATGTGTTATTCTCTCGCATTGTTTATTTTCTGTGTTTTAGAATTCATATGCAAGTAATTTTTGTACGGGGTTAAAACCTACATTTGGTATTAGAGCAGTTTTGGCTTCAAGGGGACGCCTTTGTTGCTAAGGGGTTTTGCTCAGGCCTATGGTAGACCCTGTTCAGTGGGAGATCTGCAAGATTGATTCTGGTGGAGAAAGAAGATGGCGAGCAGTGGAAAGATAAAGATTGAGAAATTTAATGGTCAGAGTTTTGAGTTGTGGAAACTCAAGACGGAGGATCTATTGGTGGATAAAGATCAGTGGATCGTAGTAGATCCGGGTACTAAACCAATGGGAGTGTCCAATGAAGAATGGAAGAAGTTGGATCGGAAGGCAAAGAGCACAATACAATTGTGTGTCTCAGATTGAGTATTGTTGAATGTATCAGTGGAAGCTACGACGTAGGCTTTGTGGGACAAGCTAGGGACTTTGTACCAATCTAAGTCTCTGGTGAATAAATTGTTCCTACGAGAAAAAATTTATAACCTGAGGATGAAAGATGGAGACTCAATGACAGAGAATCTGAATGCATTTAATACTGTGGTAAGTCAGTTAGCATCTTTTGATATTAAAATTTCAGATCAAAACAATGTAAACTTTGAAACGGGAACTATAAACTCAAAATGGGAACTCTAGCCAAAAAACCCTGAAAAAACATCAAAAACAGTGCTAAAAATGAAAAGTGTGTATACTGGAACGATGATTTTACTTTTTAGGGGTCAATTTTGAACATGTTTTAAAAATGGCAGTGACTACGAGCTTTACTACGAAAATTTCGTGCAAAATATAGCTTCAAAACGAAAAAGTGATGATACTGGAATGATGATTTTTTTTTAGGGTCAATTTTCAAACTTTTTAAAAAATGCTAGTAAAACCAAATTTTTATGTGCCAAACAAAGTTGTTTATGAGGAAAAAAACACATTAATGTTTTTGGTAGAATATCATTTTTCTTTCCTAAGTATACATTCAACATGTTTTCAACCATTACATGCCATGGTTATTTCACCTAAACATAGATGGACAAATTTATCATGTCACATCAAGCACGTTTTCCTGATTATCCTTATTTTAATTTTGAGCATGAAAATTTCATAGGAGGCCAGGATTTCACCAAAAAGAGGAACTAGAGTCAGATTATAGTGAATCTCCTCTAATGACCCTCGCTAAATTGATCACCCTCTCCATAAAATATGTTCACAAAAACTTCACAAGGAATCCCAAAAGCAAGTTTCATTTGTTCTAAAGCAACTCAGTTACACCTCAAGTTTCATTTGTTCTAAAGCAACTCAGTTACTTCATTAAATAGATCGTATTTTGTCAACATTAAATGGGTTGGATTTTTTCAACATTGTTAGCAAAATGTACGCCATGAAATCAAATGAAAAACACGCCAATCGATGTACAGTTGTACAATATGAAAATCAGTGTATTGCCACATCACATAACTCGATAATAATCCAAAGTTGAACCAATTAGTTGTAAAAGAAACAATTTGATGAGATGTTGTCATATAGATACTCCTTGAACATTATGTGAGACATAACTCACCCAAAATTTTGCAGGTACACAAGGATGGACAATGAAGGTGACTAATTAAAGAAGAGATATTGGTTTTTTTTTGGCCTAAACCATAGGAATGGGTAACTCATTGGAGTGATGGATGAGGTGTTGGGATAAAGATATTCCTTGTAGCGAATGAATGGTAGGGCATATAATATTTTGAAAACATGCATTGTATTTTTTTTTTAACTATGAGAATTGGTAATTCCTTAGATTTTTTCTTTTAATGTAGGAATTGGTAACGCATTATTTTGTTTTAAACCATGAGAATTTGTAACTCAATGGACTCATTGGATTTTCCTTTTACCATGAGAATTGGTAAAAGGTCAAATATTTTTTATTTTGTGTTTTTTTTAAACCATAAGAATAGGTAACTCATAAGAATTGCCACTATAACCCAAGACAATGTCTAACACCTTGCACATTTTAGTGAATCTCTATTCCAAAAGTTTCACCCTTCTAATTTATTAGTATATGTCAACATGTCACTGTATTCCAAAAGTTTCACCCTTCTAACTTTATCGCTATATGTTAACATGTCATCTGTAGAAATTGAATCTGGATGAGAAAACTAAAATTCTACCCAAACTACATGGATTAGACAAAAAGACCATTAATATAAACTCTAACGTCCAAAAAAAATAGTGTTCTAGTAAAAATTTACCCTTAATAATTGACTCCTACTTTTCACTATTAAACCCAAATTACTCGCCAGAAGTGAGAATTCTAGATCTTTTAAGCTATGCTGGATGGTCGCACTTACGCTCAAAGATTGTCAAATTCACTAACTAACATTTTTACAATCATACCACATATTAAGATTTCGTGCCCGGATGGGTCGGTCTGCCTAACGCCATGCTTTACCTATATAAAAAAGAAAGCGTCAAATCCTCCTCGAGCATTGCTTGAAAAACAAGATTTTATAATAACCCGGGGATCAATCTCCATCGAAATCAATTTGGTGGTGATTTCCACGTCTGAATTGTAAAATATAATTCGCCTAGAAGAGAATTAGGAAGGGATGGATCAGCACCCAAGGCGCCGCAGTGCAGAAGGCCATTTTATGACGTCTGAAGTATTACAAGATGTACTACAAAGCTCTGAGTTTGAGATATAGATGATTCAGCCAAGACGCCCCATTCGAGAGGTGCTTAATCTGATAGTTGAAGAATTACGGGATGACATGGGGCATGACGATCTCGTCAGAGAAATGGATGAGCAAATCCCCAGCACCCCAGATTAGGGCCAAATTATGACACTAGAAGTATCATTGGATGGTGAATTCATGAGTGATTCCAATGATGATGATTTTTCATGAGCGATTTGAGTGATGATGAATTCATGAGTTATGAGGAGCTCCTGGAACTACAATAAAGGACTGGATTTGTGACAATCGGGCTGCCTCCACAAACACTCGCTGCGCTACAGCCCACTGAATTCAAGAAACAAGCTGACGAAGCAGGTGGAGAGAGGTGTACAGTGTGTTTGGAGGGTTATAAACATGGGGAGACAGTCCTCCAATTGCCATGCTCTCATATATTCCATGGTGACTGTGCAACTGAGTGGTTTAAGAGTAGCAAAATCTGTCCTCTCTGCAAGTGTGAAGTTGTTATTGAGAATAAAGAGGGTATAAGACTCTTGACAATGCAGATAGATAATATGAGGCAAGAAAGTGGTTTTCTGGAGTATAGTGAACATGGAAGGTACTACTAGGAATTGAAGAATCGCCGGGTGGTCGGGCGATTCCGAGAATCGCCCTGCCACCAGTGGTGGTGGCGGGGTGGTGGCGGGGCGATTCTTAGAATTGCCCCACCACCCGGCGATTCTCATAATCGCCCCAAATAGTGCTCACATGAAGTGAATGGGATGATGAAATGAATAAGATGTGTAGATTCTCATGCATTGAATGAGATGATGAAATGAATAAGTTGGGATATTGGTTTTATGATCCTCTCGAGGCATTGTAGATGTTTGCATTCTGAGGCTTTCCAAAACATTACTGCTTCTCTTTATTATCTGGCCTGTATAGTGTACCGTCTATTGTTTCTCTCCTACAAGTGAGCGAGTCCATCTTCAAGCGAGCGTGAGATTGCCATTAGAAGTGCATCTGCAAGTGAGCAAGTTCGTGTTTTATCTGGTTCTCTTGCGAGCGTTCGACTCAAGTTGCTTATAACCTGGAATCACTGCTGGGAATTGAAGAATCGCTGAGTGGTGGGGCGATTCTGAGAATCGCCCCACTGGTGGCGGGGCGATTCTCAGAATCGCCCCACCACCCGGCGATTCTCATAATCGCCCCAAACAATGCTTACATGAAATGAATGGGATGATGAAATGAATAAGATGTGCAGATTCTCATGCATTGAATGAGATGATGAAATGAATAAGTTGGGATATTGGTTTTATGATCCTCTCAAGGCGTTGTAGATGTTTTCATTCTGAGGCTTTCCAAAACATTACTGCTTCTCTTTATTATCTGGCCTGTATAGTGTACCGTCTGTTGTTTCTCTTTTGAAAGCGAGCAAGTCCATCTTCAAGCGAGTGTGAGATTTCCATCAAAAGTGCATCTGCAAGCAAGCGAGTTTGTGTTTTATCTGGTTCTCTTGCGAGCGTTCGACTCAATGCTTATAACCTGGAATCACTTCTGGGAATTGAAGAATCGCCGGGTGGTGGGGTGATTCTGAGAATCATCCTGCCACCGCCACGCGACCACCACTGGTGGCGGGGCGGTGGCGGGGCGATTCTAATAATCGACCCACCACCCGACGATTCTCATAATCACTTTAATTCAGTTTTGCTGCATCAGATTTGTCTTTTACTAAATCTGAGGAAGTCATTTTTTTAAATCGTCCTTTTACTTTTTGTCATGCAATTTTGTTAGCAGTTCAATCCATTTTTACTTTTTTTCATGTATGACAATTCAACTGGGTTACATTCCTTCCTTTGCTCGGTAAGAAATGGAATTGAATGAAAAGACGGGCTGATAATATTGTTAACCATCATTTCAATTCATCAACTAAGCTATAATCCTACATTCTCTAGGTAGGATATGGAATTGAATGGAAAGCTAGGCAGTGCAAATAAAAAAAGCAGGGACCCAAGTTAATCTTCAACCAAATGGCTGGTTCCTTTTTGGGAGATTTTTCCCTATATATAATGTATATAAAATTTATCGCCATTATTTGTATCATGAATTATAATGTTGTGTAGGTTTTATTAACAAAAATATTTGATATTGTTGACCTAAATCTACATGGATTAGACAAAAAGACCATTAATATAAACTCTAACATCCAAAAAAAATAGTGTTCTAGTAAAAATTTAACCTTAATAATTGACTCCTACTTTTCACCATTAAACCCAAATTACTCGCTAGAAGTGAGAATTCTAGATCTTTTAAGCTATGATGGATGGTCGCACTTACGCTCAAAGATTTTCAAATTCACTAACTAACATTTTTACAATCATACCACAAATTAAGATTTCGTGCCCAGATGGGTCGGTCCACCTAACGCCGTGCTTTACCTATATAAAAACGAAAGCGTCGAATCCTCCTCGAGCATTGCTTGAAAAACAAGATTTTATAATAACCCGGGGATCAATCTCCATCGAAATCAATTTGGTGGTGATTTCCACGTCTGAATTGTAAAATATAATTCGCCCAGAAGAGAATCAGGAAGGGATGGATCAGCACCCAAGGCGCCGTAGTGCAGAAGGCCATTTTATGGCGTCTGAAGTATTACAAGATGTATTATAGAGCTCTGAGTTTGAGATACAGATGATTCAGCCAAGACGCCCCATTCGAGAGGTGCTTAATATGATAGTTGAAGAATTACGGGATGACATGGGGCATGACGATCTCGTTAGAGAAATGGATGAGCAAATCCCTGGCACCCCAAATCAGGGCCAAATTATGACACTAGAAGTATCATCAGATGGTGAATTCATGAGTGATTCCAGTGATGATGATTTTTCATGAGCGATTCCAGTGATGATGAATTCATGAGTTATGAGGAGCTCCTGGAACTACAAGAAAGGACTGGATCTATGACAATCGGGCTGCCTCCACAAACACTCGCTGGGTTGCAACCCACTGAATTCAAGAAACAAGTTGACGAAACAGGTGGAGAGAGGTGTACAGTGTGTTTGGAGGGTTATAAACATGGGGAGACAGTCCTCCAATTGCCATGCTCTCATATATTCCATGGTGACTGTGCAACTGAGTGGTTTAAGAGCAGCAAAATCTGTCCTCTCTGCAAGTGTGAAGTTGTTATTGAGAATAAAAAGGGTATAAGACTCCTAACAATGCAGATAGATAATATGAGGCAAGAGAGTGGTTTTCTGGAGTATAGTGAACATGGAAGGTACTGTTGGGAATTGAAGAATCGTCGGGTGGTGGGGCGATTCTGAGAATCGTCCAGCCACCGCCCCGCCACTAGTGGCAGTGGCGGGGCAGTGGTGGGGCGATTCTGATAATCGCCTAGCCACCGCCCCGCCACTAGTGGTGGTGGCGGGGTGGTGGTGGGGCGATTCTGACCAGCAATTCTCAGAATCACCCCAAACAGTGCTTACATGGAATGAATGGGATGATGAAATGAATAAGATGTGCAGATTCTCATGCATTGAATGAGATGATGAAATGAATAAGTTGGGATATTGGTTTTATGATCCTCTCGAGGCGTTGTAGATGTTTGCATTCTGAGGCTTTCCAAAACATTACTGCTTCTCTTTATTATCTGGCATGTATAGTGTACCGTCTGTTGTTTCTCTTCTGCAAGCAAGCGAGTCCATCTTCAAGCGAGCGTGAGATTGCCATCAGAAGTGCATCTGCAAGCGAGCGAGTTCATGTTTTATCTGGTTCTCTTGCGAGCGTTCGACTCAAGTTGCTTATAACCTGGAATCACTACTGGGAATTGAAGAATCACCGGGTGGTGGGGCGATTCTGAGAATCGCACCGCCACCGCCCCGGTGGCGGGGCGGTGGCAGGGCGATTCTTAGAATTGCCCCACCACCCGGTGATTCTCAGAATCACTTTAATTCAGTTTTGCTGCATCGGATTTGTCTTTTGTTAAATCTGAGGAAGTCATTTTTTTAAATCGTCCTTTTACTTTTTGTCATGCAATTTTGTTGGTAGTTCAATTCATTTTTACTTTTTTTCATGTATGACAATTCAACTGGGTTACATTCCTTCCTTTGCTCGGTAAGAAATGGAATTGAATGAAAAGATAGGCCGATAATATTGTTAACCATCATTTCAATTCATCAACTAAGCTATAACCCTACATTCTCTAGGTAGGATATGGAATTGAATGGAAATCTAGGCAGTGCGAATAAAAAAAGCAGGGACCCAAGTTAATCTTCAACCAAATGGTTCGTTCCTTTTTGGGAGATTTTGCCCTATATATAATGTATAAAAAATTTATCGCCATTATTTTTATCATGAATTATAATGTTGTGTAGGTTTTATTAACAAAAATATTTGATATTGTTGACCTAAATCAATTAGTTCATATTTTTGGATTTGGCATTTGAAATACAAGATAAAGAAATACAGATATTTGATGATTGTAACAATATTTATAACTTTGCGTTCAGAACTTTCGATACTCTATAGTTGTAGTAACATTTATAACTGTAATTTGGTGGCTTTTGGCTCTCGATATTCGATGATTGTAACAATATTTATAACCGTGCGTTCAGAACTTGATACTCTGTAGTTGTAGTAGTATTTATAACTGTAATTTCTTATTTTTACCCAGGATATATCATCAAGTTCATCGCAAATAGATATTACATTCATTTGCGAATAATCATGTTCCTCTTAAAATAGATATACTATTTAGTTTCTTAAGATAGATGTACTATTTACTTTCGATTTGTACCTATATAGTTTCTTCTTACATAGAGATACACATAATTATATGAAGACACAAAAAGAGAGATAGATATTTACATTGTTACAATAGAAAAAAAAAGACAAATTACATTAGCCCTGTGATGTGAACTTTTTATGAAAATAAGGCACAACACATTCATATTATCATTGCAAGAAATTGAAGAGGTTAAAAAACAAATCTAAAATAGCATCTATGCTCAACAATATGTTGGTTGAGCCCTGTGATGTGCATTTCTTGTTTGTTGTCAATGCCTTGTAAAAGAGTTGGATTAAAGACATTTTAGAACTTCATTTCCAAAAAGGAAAAAAAATTATTGTAATTTTTTACTTCATTAAATAGATCGTATTTTGTCAACATTAAATGGATTGGATTTTGTCAACATTGTTAGCAAAATGTACGCCATGAAATCAAATGAAAAACGCACCAATCGATGTACAGTTGTACAATATGAAAAACTGATCTCAATAAGCCATTTATGTGAAAAATGATTTTATTCATTTTGATTAGGTCTATTGAATCAAATTGGTTTTCAATAGGTTTGTTTTAAGTATGTGAGGTTTCTATTGTCTTATTAATTCAAGTGGAAGAGATCTTTCTTACATATCTTTAGATTATGAAGTGACATTGGACATAATTAAGCTTTGGGCCATACCCTTTTAGAAACAACAACCCAAACTAAATGATTAGTTATAAAGAATTAGAAATTTCACAAATATAGTAAACTAATATTAAGTGTGATTTATGGCCTTAAATGGGTTTTGGAGGGTAAACTTTGAAATGCCACAGAATTGAAATTAGAGGTCAATAGAGTGTGTGAGGTCCAATTATTGGATAGAGTTCTTGAGAAAATGCTCCTATAACATTAGAGTTAAACATGAGGCATCTCAGGTCAAGCGCCTAATGGTTAAGAGCATGTGTTTCCTCCTAAGAGGTCATAGGTTCAAAAACCAGAAGGGGTTAGAGTAGGTATGCCTTCGTAGACAATAATCAAATCGTTGTGTGGAGGTGGGTTTCTTATCCCACAAACAAGGGGGTTTCATATACCAATTTGGTGTTTGGCTTGGCTATGACCTTAAAATTGGATAATAATAATAATTAGGATATAGATTGTTAGAAATTCATAATCTATAAGGGTGAAAGCATGGAGCTGGGTTACACTTTTTGGCAAGAGATGGCATGTTTGGGTGGAAAAAATGATTGCTCAGTTGAGCCCTTTTTACGTGCTCGATCAAGCTGTTTGAGCATTTAAACAATGTAACCCAATGTTATTTAGGAGCTCGATTTAGCCATGTCTTTGCGGCAGTGAAATGAAGGAGATTGGGTTTTGGATTTATTTTCTGGCTCAGGTAAGTTTTATTATATGGAATTGAATTTCAATATGTTATTTATTAATTTATATGTCATTGTATTAATTTATTTCATTATTTCTTTTGTGCTTGATAATTAGGTACAACACTAGCATGCTGCCTTCAAAAAGGAAGAAATTGCACTGCAATTGAAAAAGATCCAATGCAGTGCAATTTCATTCAGCAAAGAATTAACTCTCTTCAATTTCTTCCAGATGCAATGCAAGAAATTGGGTTGAAGAAAGGGGACTTTAGTGAATCACGTGTGGCAAAAAAGGCAAAGGAACCCCAACCACCATTACATGGAATGTTTGGAAAGACATACATTGGGAGATTCGCAGACATCAAAGATCCATTAGAAGAGGAAAATGAGCAAAAGGAAGTAGAAAATATTATGGAAGAAGACAATGATAAAACCCTAGAGGATGAAGAGTTTGGATTACGTGACATTGTTGATTAAATTTAAGTTATGCTTGGAAATCAAGCTTTGCAATGTTTTGACTTTGACATTTTATGAGAAGAATAAACACTCAATTAAGGTTGTTATGCGTTTAATATTTCTAAGATGTGATTTTCGCATTAATTTTTAAGTTAATCATTATTTTTTGAAAAAAAATGATTATTATTATTTTTTTGACATGAAATTCATAAAAAAGCTATTATTTAACCATTTTTAGTTAAAATTATTGTATAAAAATTGTGATTTTGACATGTCAATTCTAGCAAAAAATTATCAAAACGTGTAGTTTTTTAGCTATATTTATGTTTAAAATGGTTATTTTTATGTCCATTGTTAAAAAATATTGTTTTTTAGAAACAATTATTTCATGTGGATTGAAAAATTAATTAAGGATGTATAAATATGTAGAATATCGAAAATTCTAAATATTGACCTCCTAATTTAAAAATGCAAAACAATAAAAACCTCACTAAAAAAAAGTTAAAATTAAAATAAAAAACAAGAAAATGTGAAGAAAATGACCACTTCAAAAATGATCAAATTTACAAAATAATTATTTACATTTTATACATTAGAAAAATTAAAGCCAAAAAACAGGTCTTTTAAAAAAAGGGGGTGATGCAGAATACTCACTTTTTAAAATCAGCATGAAAATCACTACCATTCTAAAACATAATGTACATAAAAAAATTAAAGTGCCAAAAACTATGCTCTAAAAAAAACATGTGCATTCTGCATCACCCCTTTTCAAAATCAGGTCACTTTTTTGCTATGTCTACGAAACAGGTAACAGTATCAGTTCCCCTTTCAAAGTTTACATTGTTTCAAGATAAGTGCATCAGTTTGTTGTGTTCTCTACCAGATTCGTGGGATAGTCTGGTTATTGCAATAGGTAGAAATGCAACTGCCTTGTAGTTTGATGAAATACTCTCAGCCTTGCTAATGGAGGAGATGAGACAGAAAAATATGGAGAGCCATAATGGTGATGCCTTGTCTGTACGAGGATGGTCCCAGAACAGAAACAAAAATAAGTCATCGAGTGGGAGATCTAAATCTAGAGGGAGAGCTAAATCTCCAGGAAAACCTGTAAAGGTGGTGTGCTGGAAATGCGGAAAGGAAGGCCACTTCAAAAGGGACTGTAAATCTAAAGCTCCTAACAAAGAAAAGGGATCTGATGAGGCTCCTTCTGCAGAGGCGAAAACCACCTCAGATGAAGGTGGGGATGTGTACTTGGCTTCTTCAAGTACACATGTAGATCATGAGGCATGGTTGATTGACTTAGGTGCATTCTTTCACTTCACTCCCCATAGAGAGTGGTTCTGCGAGTTTGATAAATATGACGGTGGTGATGTCTTCTTGGGGGATGACAGGAAGGCTAAAATCATTGGTCGCGGAAAGGTAAAGTTGAAGTTACAAGGTGGAAGAGTTAGAACACTTTCAGGTGTTCTACATATTCCTGCATTGGCCAGAAATCTAATTTCTATAAGCAAGCTGGATGATGCAAGTGTAAAAACAGTGTTCGAGAAAGATACCTGCAAGATGGTTCGGGGAGCACTGGTATAGATGCGGGGAGTTTGGATTGGAACTCTGTACAAGCTGCAAATTAGCATGATTATTGATGGGTGCAATAGTTCTGTCATTCCTGAAAGTGGAGCAGAAAATCTAATGGTCTCTAGAGAGAAGACCATGTTGTGGCATCAAAGGCTTGGACATATTGGAGAGAAAGGCCTTCGAATACTTCATGGTAAAGGTATGGTAGAAGGTATGAGTAATAGCTCTCTAGATTTTGATTTCTGTGAAAATTGTGTATATGGGAAGCAGAATCGGGTGAGTTTCCCCTCTGGTGGTAAGAGGGTGAAACAAATATTAGAGCTTGTGCACAATGATGTGTTTGGACCTGTGAAGGTTCCATCGCTGGGTAAGTCTGTGTACTATGTATCATTTATAGATGACTTCTCAAGGAATACATGGATATATTTCCTTCAGAAGAAATCTGAAGTCTTTGATAGGTTTAAATAATTTAAGGCTCTGGTGGAAAATTAGACAGAGAAGAAGATAAAGGTGTTGAGGACAGATAATGGTGGAGAGTTTTGCACCAAGGAATTTGAAGAATTTTGTAAGAAGTGTGGTATAGCATGACAGAAGACTACTCCATATACACCTCGACAAAATGGAGTTGCAGAAAGAATGAATAAGATGTTGATGGAAAGGGAAAGAATCATGCTCAATGGTGCTGAGTTAGGACAGGAATTCTGGGCAGAGGCGGTGGATACTGCATGTTACTTGGTCGACAAGTCACCTTCATCAGCGTTGGAGGATAAGACTCCACGTGAGGTATGGAGTGGTAAGAAACCCTTTCTTTTACATCTAAGGGTATTTGGATGTGATGCATATGTACATGTTCCAAAGGAGAAATGAGCCAAGTTGGATAGTAAATCTGAAAAGTGCATCTTTATTGGGTATAAGGATGGTTTAAAGGGTTATAAACTTTGGAACCTAGTAACAAGGAAGGTTGTGTATAGTCAATATGTGGTGTTCAGAGAGGTGAAAGATGTTATTAAACATGAAGTCCAACCAAAGGAACCTGAGAAGATAGAGTTTGAGCTAAAGGAGGAAGAAACAGACTCTACAGTAGAGGAGGAATCAGAAGATGAAGAGCCACAAACTTCGGCTGTGAGAAGATCAGTTCGAGAAAGAAGGCATCCAGAGAGGTATACTCCATCTGCTTTCTGTTAAAAATTTTCTTTGTTTGTTACTGATGATGATCCCAGAACTATGAAGGAAGCAGTGGATTCAGAGAATGGAAAACTCTGGAAAGAGGTCGTGGTTGATGAAATGAAATCTTTGCACAAAAATGAGGCTTGGGATCTGGGGGAGTTGCCGGCTAGGAGGAAAACCCATTGGCAACAAATGGGTGTTCAAAAAGAAGACAAATGCAGAAGGAAAAGTGGAGAAATACAAAGCTCAGTTGGTAGCAAAAGGTTATTCCTAGGTGCCGGGAATTGATTTTGGTGATATTTTTTCTCATGTTGCCAAGGTAACTTCTATTAAATTACTTTTATCTGTTGTTGCTTCTTTTGATTTTGAGCTAGAACAGATGGATGTGAATACAACATTTCTTCACGGGGATTTGGAAGAGGATATCTACATGAAGCAACCTGAAGGCTTTGCAGTGAAGGGTAAGAAAGAACTAGTATGCAAGTTAAAGAAGTCTCTGTATGGGTTAAAACAGTCACCAAGGATGTGGTATCAGAAATTTGATACATTTATACGATGACTTGGCTTCACCAGAAGCAAAGTAGATCACTGTGTATTTTAAATTAATTGGTGACCGTGTTATTTATCTAATCTTGTATGTGGATGATATGTCGCTGGTTGGAAATGACAAAGAAATTATCCAAGATTTGAAGACCCAATCGTCCTCCAAATTCAACATGAAAGATCTTGGTGTTGCAAACTATATTTTGTGCATGGAAATTAAAAGAGATCGGGAAAAGAGGAAGCTCTGGTTAAACCAGAGGAAGTATGTCAAGACAATACTGCAAAGGTTTAATATGCAGGATAGTAAACCAGTGAAGGTTCCTATTCCTATAGGTGTGAGGTTATCTGCTGAACAGTGTCCCAAGACACAAGAAGAGGAATAGGACATGTCCTGTGTTCCATATGCAAGTGCAGTTGGTAGCCTGATGTATGCAATGGTCTGTATTAGACCATACATTGCACATGCAGTGGGATTATTGAGCAGGTTTGTGTCAAAACCAAGAAAGGAGCATTGGACAGCAGTGAGGCGAGTTTTCAGGTATTTGTGTGGCACTAGTGATTATGGTTTGTGCTACCAAGGAAGACAAAGATTAGACAGAATGTTGGATATTCATGGCTTTGTTGATGCAAATTGGGCTGGAGATCTGAATTAGAGAAGATCTACAAGTGGGTATGTGTTTAACCTATTTGGAGGTGCAGTCAGTTGGATGAGTAAGAAACAATCTATAGTGGCACTATCAACTACAGACGCAGAATACATGGCAGCCACTCATGCAAGAAAGGAAGCAGTTTGGTTGTAGAGATTGTGTTCAGGTATGGGGTTATTACAGGGAGCTATAATGATAGACTGTGACAGCCAAAGTGCAATTTTCTTGGCAAAAAAACCCGCATTTCATTCAAAGAAAAAGCACATTGATGTTCAATATCACTTTGTGAGGGATATGATAGAAGACAAAAAGGTGTTGCTGGTAAAGGTGGACACTTTAAAGTACTACAAATGCATTGAAAAACTCTGTGAGCACTGAGAAGTTCTCTTGGTGTAGAGAGACAATAGGCATTTCAGGGCTGGAAAAATGACTAAGCTCTCTTGTGGCCCCCTGTGGAAAGAAAACAACAAGTGGGAGAATATTGGGTTGTGTTATATTCTTTCCACGACTAGCCCACGTAGTTAACCGAGGGTTAGAGGGGGGGAGGTCACAGGGGGTTTGAGGGGCACCCATAACCCAACTTTATGGGGTCTGAGGCAGCACCCTGGAAAATTTTGGTTTTGGACCCTATGTTAGGTTGGGCAAACCCACCTATGGTTTTGTGCATGATTTTTGCACATGTTTTTGGACGTGATGGTTTTCGGTCCATGGTATTGGACGTGATGGTTTTCACTCCATGGTATTGGATGCTTCGGCATGTATAAATATGTATTATAACATTGAAAGGAACATAATGAAAAATCAAGCTGGTAGTCCCAGTTTTGGGATCCAGGGGAAAATATCTGTGTATATGTGTTTCATGTGTTACGCTCTCGCATTGTTTATTTTATGTGTTTTAGAATTCGTATGGAGGTAATTTCTGTACGAGGTTAAAACCTACAAAAAAACCAACTCTCCCTCATTATTTGCAGAATCAAATCCATTGTGGAGGCCTTCTCTTCGAAATTTTATTTTCACATCCTCAAAGGACATAATAAGGATGAAGACTCACAAGCACCATATATCAACTCCCTTAAAGGGGTCTCTAAATTTTAATATTATAGATGGATTCAAAGACCCCTTTGTCTCTAAATTTTAACACTACAGATGGATTCAAAAATCTCCTTAGAGAGGTCTCTAAATCCATTTACAGTGATAAATTTAATGAAATGTAACACTTCAATATCAAAATTACATTTTTCCATTTCCGGAGTGACACAATTAAAAATCACCAGCATAAATGACTAATTCATATACTTGTTGTACTTGTTAGTTAATTATATTTTTATTATTGGACAATAGTAGTTGTTTATCTTAATCATCTTTAATTTTCTCACTTATTATCTAGTCATACATTTTAGTCCTCAACTAAATTAGTCATTTAGTTTAGTCGCTTTTTAGTTGGGTCACCTTAAATTTATTAAATTTAATAGTAATTCAATTGAAATAATTATGGTGACTAAATTTTTTAGTCACATAGTCACTAATCTCCCATTTTGTACTAGTTTCTTATCTTTGCTCAAGCAACCAATTGAATTAGCCATGCCTTTTGGTGCTTTCTCTTCTCTAATTTAAATTTGTGTACTAATTTCTGAATTTATTTTGCCAGCAAATCCAATTTTCTAATTTCCCATATGTGTTCTACTCAAAATTCCCTTTAGTTTGACTATTGTCACATCGATTTTGACTCTTGAGTGCAAAGATATGCCCTCATAAGTTCTATCTCTTTTGGTCTCTATTCATGAACTATTACAAAGTTGTAAAAACTCAATTAAACTAAAAAAAATATTTTTAGCCCTAAGCACTAGGCCTACTTTCTTCTTAGTGGGCAAGAACTCATGCCATCTTGGACTTGGTCGGCATGCCTTGGTTGGTAATGTGTCCATTACATAAGATTTTCCCTTTTTGATTTCCACATTGCATACTTGAAAGTACACCTCCATTGGCTTCATTATGCATTCCCATCATTAAAACACATTAATTAACACACACACATATAACTATAAAGTCCACAAGTAATCGTATGTAACAATATAGTTATATACATAAAATAAAACATATAACACACACACACACACACACACATATACCACTTCTCAAAGTACGCAAGAACGTAATAATAGATAGATCACAAGAATTCAGTTCTCATAAAAAGACCATAAACACAGAACACAAAGACAAGTTTTCTATTATAGAAATTCTCCAAAAATTACAAGTGGTGAGGGAAGAGTCCTCTTTCCCTTATATAGAGAAGTTACAAAAGTTTTGGATTCTCTCTATCCATCCCAATTTCCAAAAGTTAGATTTGATATCCAACATTTGTACTCGGAATATTTTGCAGAATTCTAGATATGAATATCTAACATTTGTACCCAAAATATCTTACATAGTGGATGTTTTCTAGGGAAACCCAAGAAACCATCATGTTCTTTTACACAGTGGATGTTTTCATGGGAAACCCATGAAACCGACATATTCTTTTATTCATAAAATTAAATACAAAATGGAGAATCGTGCATAATTGTACTCTTTTTTTGTATTTTTAAACACAAAGGATGTTCAATTATGGATAACCCTCAAAAGCTGGAAAAGTTCTGAATTATTATCTTGAGGATTTAATAAATAAGATCTTTTAGGACTCCTGTAATAATCATAATTTGAATCATCAAAATCTTGATCATGATATTGGGCTTGCCATTCCAAATTGATGCTAGGCATAATTTGACTTAACCATGGTGGTTCATGATCGAAACAGGAAAATAAAGGTGAGAATGACATGTGGGGATCCAACTGATCTGGAGGGGTTCCAACTTCTCCAAAATACTCAATATTAATTGTAAAGTTATGGCAAAATGGAGAATGTTGTCATGGTTGATTTAAATTTTTGTGCCTCTATACAGGAGATCAAACTCAAAGATATCATATCTGAGAGCTCCTTCCTCCATTTTTTCTGTAAGGATGATAATGTTTTGTATGGGCTTCTGTAATAAAAATCTTCTTTCCTTGGGACATATGAAACCATTAGGATATCCATCCATTTACTCCAGTTCTGAAATGGGGAAATAAAATCCTCAAAATACATAATAACATATATTCTTTCAAAGGCTCTAGCATACTGATGAATACCATAATATTCAATCCAACTGAGATTTGCGTCAAATATATAGATTATCCTGGAATATGGAGCTCTTGCTTGACCAAAGTAAACATGATCATTTTGTATAAGACACTAGTTAATATCATAATTGTCTCGGCCTACTAGTGAATTAAACTATCTTTCCAAAATCATATTTTGAATTTCAACTGGTAAGGCCTTTATCCATGAAGAAAAACAATCCAACAAAAGGAATATGTACAACAAGGACCCAAGTCAATAGAAGCTTTTTTCCTAGAGGAATAACTTCCACCAATCTCAAATTTCTTTAATTCAAAACACTTGTTGGAGGTTGCTCCCTCTCTAGTGAGAAAGTCTGCTAAATAATTTTCTTTTTTGACCTTGTAGACAATGTTTTTACACAAAATATTGTCACCATGACTTTCTGCAGTCAATGTGAGTCTATCGCCACTCATACTGTCCTCCTTTGCAAGTCTCAAACCTCAACTCTTCATCTCAAGCTTTAAAAATGAGAGAAAGTCTTTGAAAATCTCTAGAACTCTAGTTCCACACTTTCTCTTACCATTACCTACGGTCCCGCACCCCTTGGTCATGTTACCTGCGGACCTGCCTGCTCTGTCTCTAAAGGAGTGGGTGCGGACCCCTGTAAAAGTCAAAAAGGCGCAAGTTTATTCTTAAAAACTCACTTTGGGTTAATTCTGGACGCTTCTAGAAGGAATCTTGACGTGGTTGGTTCGATCCTAGGTGGTTCATGCATCCCATACCTAAAAGAGCTAACCCCTTGATGAGAGGAGCTTATCCCTTTGAAGGAGGACTTATCCCTTTGAAGGTGGACCTAGTAACTTCCCTCCTCTGCACTATAAATTGAGGCATTGGGCTGGTTGCTAGGGAGGTTGAAAGCTGAATATTTTTTAGGGTAAATGTTGTTGGAATTTAGACTTTCTAATTGAGCTTGAGAGGAGAGATTACATACCTTTTGATCTCTTTGGGAAGAGATTGAAGCTTTTCAAAGTAGAGGAGATTCTTACTGGACCCTGGGAGGAGCTTGTACAAAATCAAGGCACCAAGGTTGTAAAGTTCTTCATTGTTTAAAGTTAATACAATCAAATTCATTTTTCTCAATAAATTGTCTTCTATGGTTTATTTCATGAATTCCTTGATCATCATGATAAATATGATTTATTATATTGGCTATGCAGGTGTTATTTGATGTGTGCTTGTTTGTGTTTGCAGGTTCTTTAAAAGGAAGCTCATTTGGACGGTCGAAGCGTGGCTGATGTTATCACTCAGGTTGTTCCCTTTGACTCCCAAGGGAATACGGCCGAGGTAACCACTAACCAATCTTTGGGTCACAGGTCCTAGCCTACCTATGACCAGAGAGGGCTCTCTCTTTATGATTTAGCTTTGTTTTTATAATATTTTAGGCTAGTTATGATGCTCAAGGTTCTGTTTTTGGAATTTGCTGGATGATGACTTCAGTCAAGATATATATGTGCTTACCAAGGTGTTATAGGCCATTGGGCATGGAGTCAGTGGTGCTTTATTTGTTTGATATGCTGTGTTGATACAGTAGTGATGCTGCAGAGCCAGATAAGTGTCTGAGAAACAATGCTTTGAAACTGTGATTAAGTGTGATGTAACCAGGCTATGAAAGGAAATTAAGAATCTTTCAACAAACTGGTATGGAGAAACAGTGAGAATATTATTTAGAAGCAGTGAATAATTTCTACATAACATTCATATTTATAGAATTAATGAAAACATGAGCAATTAAGAATTCATGTCCATGATCAATTCTGAAGAAAACATTTTCAGCAATAAAGATTGAGCACAAGGTGTAACCAAACATATCCTGTACTATTCCTTTTCTCTGCTGCTTAGATTAGTGAGACATGTGTATGATTTAATAAACATAAGAAGACAAAACATAGATTGAGAAAAACTTATTGTTCCATCAGACAGCACAGGAATTCTGCAACAGCACGCATAATATCACCAAGACATCAAACATTCAGGAAATCACTGAGCTTTTCCAGCCTTTTGCATTAGGTAATCTGAAAATATACAATACATTTGCCTCAGAATGAAAATCACCAACCCCTTATACGTTGCCAGGGGAGGTATATATACATAATTTACATAGAAAAATATCTAGCTGAAGAGTAAATGCTTCATTAATGTCATGCCAACTCTTGGAGCGTTGTAGCTGAGGGAGTAAATGCTGTAGTAACTCTTCAGTGCCTTAGTTGTCCAAAATGGTAAGAAAATGTTGACTTTGTGGCTGTTGGAGTCGGCTAAGGATATGCTGTCCAAAAATTGCGTATTTATCTCTTTTGCTTGCTGCCGCTATCTTTTGCTGAGTCACCTTTCGGCTGCCTTAAATGCTGTCTTTATTATGCCTTTTGCCTTTTGCTGAGTTGTAGCTGACTGGGACCGAGCAACTGAGGTTATTGTGGCAAAATTTGAAGCATTGCCTGCAACCAATCCTCCTTGGGCATTTGGTGTCTTCGAATCTTCACTAAAGTTTCATCTGCCTCTGTATATCTATAAAAATTTGGAGGAACCTCAAAAAGGTGGTGGATTTCATTTTCAATAAAAAACATATTTTCAAGTTTGTGCAGAAGGCCCTGCCCTATTGGAGGCCCTGCTTCCTCAGAAGTACTGCCAGATGCAGTAATTTGATTTTCAACAAAGGTTGACATCCTGTTGGCATATTGCTCACGGGGGAGCAGTCTTCCTGTACTATTTAGTAGGCTGGGCAGTCCCTTTTCTTGCAGTGCTCCCATTTTGAGTTTGTACTCATCCACCTCAGCCTGTATTTCATAGCATTTCCTCTCCACAGTCTGTACATAGTTCCTGAGAGTCAGTACCTTTTTAGCTGTAAGGACAGCCTCTGTTCTGTTAATAATGTTGATGGCTGCCAGTTCCTCCTTTGTTTGTCTGTTCAAAAAATCTATCATTCTATTGGCCTGCTCAGGCCTGTTTCCCACCACTGTCCTGGCCTTTTGAATCTCTATCTGTGCTTGGCCAATTAAATCCATTTGCTCATGCACAGTCTTAATTGACTTCCATTGTTTAGTGATGGATTGGTCAATTCGGGCCCACAAAATTCTTTTTATTTCTGCCATAGCAGTCTCTAGCTTGAGCTCTTTTTCCAAGGCCTTTATTTTCTCTTTCAGGGCCTTTATTTCTCTGCCTTGCTCTGCCACAGTCATCTTTGATTTATCATATTTGGCCTCTAGCTCTGCCAACTTTTCCTTGGCCTGCTTTATCTCAGTGGCCTGGAGCTCCATTTCTTTAATAGCCTTAGTCAACTCTTCCATGCTTGTACTGGAGTCTGGAGCTGTTGTTGTTGCTGCTGCTTCTGTTGTTGCTGTTGTTGATATAGGGGCCACTGCTGCCTCTGTAGTTGTTGTCGTGGTTGAAGTAGTTGGAGGAGCTTGGGATGTGGATTCTCCCTGCTTATCTTGTAGTGCCCCTTCAAGTTCCTTCTCCAAATCAAGGACCTTCTGGTTGAGCTGCATTATAAGATCCAGCTGCTCATCGGCCTCCTTTTCCTTCTGTAATTCTACTGTTTGAGGGTGCTCGGTGGGCAGCAGCTTTAACCTTTTCTTCAATGCATTCAGGTCATCTTCTTTTTTCTTCATGTGGGCCCTCACGCCCTTTGGGTCCTTGGGATCATGTCCCAGGTCTATAATGATGTCCTCAAGTGATTTAATTATGTTGTCTTTGGCCATGGAGGACATTCTCTCAAAATCCAACTGAATGTTGGTATTTTTCAGTGATTCTTTTAATTCATGGGCCATGGATGCCCTGTCCACCAAGGTGGCATAGACAATTTCTCCAGTCTGCCTGTGGAGTTCTATTTGGTCCATGGGGTGAATGTCTTTTGCCATGATTTCCACCCTTGTTCTCACATAATCTGCAGCTGATTTGGGCTGCGGCACCTTAGGTTTGAAGTGGCTGAGGAGCATTTTCTCCTCTTGAATGTCATACACAGACATCAGCCTTTCTTGTTTGGCTGGTGTTGCTTTTAGAAACTGTTTATACACTTCTACTCTCAGCAAGTCATTTTGTGCCTTTATTTGCTTGAAAGAAGCCTTAGTGCTTTTAGGCTTCTTGCTCTGCTGAGAGGAGGAGGATACCTCCAAGCCAAGTTGTAATCCCTGCTCCTGCTGAAAGGAGCTTGTACCTGTTTGCTGGCTGCCTTCCCCATCTTTCCTTGAACTGTCAAGGACTTCTTCACTGATTTCTTCTATCTCTGGGGAATCAACCTTTTGCCTCTTGGCCTCGGGTTGCTGGGAGGGTCCACTAGCGGGAGTGGACTCTTCTCTGTCTCTTTTCATACCCCTCTCCTCATGTGCTAGGGTCTACAAAATAGGTGCTGTAGGTGGCTCAGTTTGCGGTGGAGGGGTCTGCTCTTGTTGCTGCCCAATTGAGGAGGCAGGCTGTTCTTTCACTGTTTCTTCTTCAGCACCCATTATTCCTTTCCCTTTATCTGTACCTGGTGCTGCTGTAGAAGGTGCCTGTGTGGTTGGTGCAGTTGTTGTGGCCGAGGTCCCTTCTCCTACTGGATGCGGTGGCTTGAAGATCACCTGCTGCACAGAATCCAAGTCAAGATTTTTTTCCAAATCCTTGACATTCTTTTGCATTATCTCTTCTTCAGTTAATTTTTCAATTAAAGTGTCCTGCAGCCATTCTTGCTGATTGGCATACTGTTCAATGTGTGGATATTTGCAATGCTCATAGCCTAGCAGCCTGTACTTTACTCTTCTAGCAGTGATAAAGCCTTCAGGGTCATAGGGGACCCACCGGAAGCTTTTTGAGAGCATGTACTTATCTTTGAGGATTTCTTATTCATAATGAAGGGGCCTAGGTGGTGCTTGAACTTGAGATGGGCTTTCTTTTTGGAGCTGTGAAAGTGAGTGAGATCAGAGTGAATGAGCTGCCTATAATACTCCAAGGCAAACAGTCTCATGGGCACATATTTTGGGAGCCTGTATGGACAGAGCTCACAGCCATAGATTTTGATGACTGTATGATCCTGGTATAGGTACCAATCACCTATTTTATAATTCTTGGAGAGCTGCAGGACTTTCTGTATTTCAAATGACATTCTGGGAGGAGGGGACCTCATCAACAAACAAGAGACTGGGTAAACAAATTGATCAATGAATTCACAATATGAATATGGTGAATTTTGCACTTGGTGGAAGACAGATGTCCAGAAGATAACAGATCTTCTTTCTCCTTTAGAATCCAGCTTTTTAATGTGGCATGGAAAAGCCTCGAACTGGTAGTACATGAACAGGTGGTAGATATAAGATGAATACTTGAAGATGCCCTCCCTGTCTACTTTAAAAAGCTGCTCATGTATCTTGTTGGCTATGAACTTAGCAAAATTATATTTGTAGGCAGGAGGTTGGCCTGGGCTATAAGCAGATAGTAATACCAGCACTGTTTCATCAACAAATTCACTGGTCTTATAGCCCAACACATATGAAATCATGTCCAGCAGAAGTTTGCCTATATCAGTAAAGTGGACATATAAGTAGGGAGGTGGCCTTGTGGGCTGGCGGTCAGGCCTCATAAATGTCTGGGTGATATTTTGCCTGTCCTCAGTGGTCATCTTGGCACCTGTATCCAGCAGATAGTTCATGGAGAAAGGGAACAGTAGCTGAGTTTGTTTGAAGTTGAGCATCTGGTTGATGGACTCAGCATTAATGTAAAAAAGGATGCTCCCAGATGGAGACTTGACAGCTCTGTGACTGGCATCATAATTCTCAGCACAAAGGCGAATAATCTCTGGAAAAATATTGACAGACGGGAGAAAGTAGTATGGCAGATTTGACTCCCATATCCCATATGTATCCTTACCATTTAAATAGTCATCTCTCAATTCCCTGAAGGTCTGCAAATGGTCTCTATCACCCACAAAGTCTTGGATGAGGTAGTCCCTGTCAGTAAGAGGCAGGGACTCCAGTTCTTTATTTGGTGGATTTATAGGGGCAACACTGAGAGCTGTAGGTGCAGGGGCAGCCATTTGTAATTTCTGAATAGAACAATAAGTGCAATAGGTTGCAAGGCCTCTCTAGAAGTCAATCGGTAGATTGGATGCAGGTGCTGCTGAATGTACTCTTCAAAGAGGAATTGGCTGGCTAGGCAGTCTTGCCTCTGCTCTGTTTTTGGTGAATTCACAGGGATTGTGAATCAATGAGGAAGAATTGCAGAGGAGGGGGTAGGATTACAACTGGTGAAATTCAGTTTTTCAAATGTGTACCCGGCAAAAGGGAACAATGCCGAGCGATTTGGATGATAATTTGTGAATTTAAGGCCGCGACTTATGGTTTTATCATCAAATTTTGGAGCAGGGGGCAATGTAGGTTGATTTGGTGCAGAAATGATTAAATGACAGTCCTTAATGTTGGATTGAGCAGGTGCTTAATGGAAAATTTGCAGAGAAATGGCATAAACACGGGTTGAATAGGTGAATTTGGGCAAATACCTGGAAAAACGACGCCGAGAGCTGCCGGGTTGGATAGTGAATGAAGAATGCACTTGATTTGGCGAGTGGCGGCGTCTGAATCTTCAAATTCGCAGCTTGGCAGCAATTTTCACAGTGAACGGATAAAACGGCTCTTGTTTGTTTCCAATGAAAATGACATAAAACGGCTAAACAACGCGTTTTTAACGAAAAATTTGGAAAATGGGGGTTATTGGCGCTTTTCCGCCGATGACGTCAGCATGACGTCATGGCGGGCCCGGGGTACGGAGGGTGACGTGGGCGCTGAGCTGGAGGCCAGCGTGGCCGGACACGGTGGCGGGCGGTGTGGGGTGGCAAGGTTGCGTGGAGGGCCACGAGGCGCGAAGGCGGGGGCCGCGGACATGACGTCACGATGACGTGGGGGCCGATGTGACAGTGGAGGGGCGGTATCGGGGAGAGTGGTAAGCGGTCTCCCTGCACCGCTTTTGGGCAAAGGCGGTATCGAGGAGGGGGGCTCCGAACAACCCCATCGCTTGCCACGCGTCCCGTGTACGGGGGGGAATACCGCCCTCTCCCCGGACGTTAAAGGGAGGCACGTTCGGATTCCAAAAGGCCCGCCCACCGTTGGATGAAGGGGGGAGGGAGATGGACGGCTGGCGGGCGCCCCGCCCCGTCATGCATGTTGGGGGGGACCCGCCGGCGTATTAAAATATTCAATTTAATCTGTCGGGGTCGGAACTTAGGTTTAGGGATTTTTTGTGGGTTTTTGTGGGTTTTTTGGGTTAGAATGTTAGGCTTAGAAAAGCATATGAACGTAAGGTTTGAGAAAGGGAGAAGGGTTTTGCATGGGTATTTTTAGGAAAATAGGGTATATGAGGGTTAAGGGTGGGTTATTAGTCTAACCAGGGGTTAGAGTAATTCCCAAAAACAGGGTTGACTACAGTCCCTGGCGGACTAAAGCCTCCCATAGACATGCTATTTAGCTATAATGCTAAAGGGGGGATATTTATACATTGTTTGGGGTTTATACACCATGGTGTTATAGTAGTAAGGGAAAAGGGGAACATAGGGGATTTAGTGTAGATAGAGTTAGCAGTTAGTATTGTAGGGGAAAATGAATGGGAAAATGATAGAAACTAAGTTTTTAGGAAACAAACTTAGTTAGGGAGTAGATCAAAATGAAAAGAATTTTTACACAAGAAATGTGGCTTCTTTTCAAAGAGAGAAGTCACTTCTGACATGAAGTTTGTACAAATGAAGAGTGCAAGGAGGACTGATCAGGCAGATCCTGCAGTGCTCATGGGGAAGTTAGTAAAAAACTTTGAAGGGGAAGGGGGAAGTTAGTGATATTTCAGTAGTTTGCCCAATGAGCCATTGGTCTTGCTTCTCCTGTTGGTGACATCATTGTAATTCTTTCCAATTGATATACTTAGATGATGCTTTCTGCAACCTTCAACTGCCTACCCTGCCTAATATGCCTAACATTTTTTCTTCCTTTGGATGGGTGCACTTGGTCTTGCAAACCCTGCTAATTCTCTTTTCTTTTTGCTACCCTCCTATCTAAGTCCACCCTTATGACTTCCAAGGGCCCAGATTTAGTAGTTGGGCTCCTTTCTTTCTCTATCCACCTAGTCATCTGTCAAGCTTGAGCTGTTTGAACAGGTACTTCCTCTCTAGTCTACAACATGCAATTTAAAACATGGTGAGGCCCAGCTTGAGCTGTTGGACCACCCATCAAAATAGTAGTGGCAATTTGGACTAGCCACTTTCAATGTCTTTGTTTGGGGTTCATTTCCTTTATTTTT
Organism: Pinus tabuliformis; assembly: GCA_031772625.1. Lineage (NCBI taxonomy): Eukaryota > Viridiplantae > Streptophyta > Pinopsida > Pinales > Pinaceae > Pinus > Pinus tabuliformis. The sequence goes on along the minus strand of CM062820.1, from coordinate 850,099,488 downwards.
TCTTTGACCAATTCATTTTCTTGCCCCTTGATTTTTCTTTTAAGGCATACCCTCTTTACATTTTTTAAATTGTCTGCTTCTTTCACAAAAATGGAACCTTAGCAGCATGGAAGGTGAACATTTTTGGCACTTCCACTGTCAATCATGAGAGATGGAAACCTATTGGTATAGGAGGCTAACAGTGGCTCCACTTGGGGATGGCTTTTTCAAGTGAAAAGCCAAGAACAGCAGGTCAGATTGCCTGAGTTTCTGCTCCCCTGCTGCTGGCTGAATTTCTGTGTTGTTGGAGACCAATGGTTAGGACCCTGAATAGTTGCAGGCAGCACCCAGTAAGCTGATTTGCTGTGAATTTGCAGATCTGTTTTTTACCTGTTTCTCAAACTTTCTCTTCATGATTTGATAACTACCCTGTGCTTTCCTTGCTGCCCAAATGCCAGGATCAACATTTTTCAAAAAGGAACATAGTGTATTGTCCTGGTCTTCTCAAAATATGCTGCATTCGGTGCTTTATTTATCTGCTGTAATTGAAAATACTGGAAAATACAAATATTTATGTACAATATATGCCTGTTCAGTGTTTAATCAAGGGAGTCAAAATAATGCTTAAGCATTCTCCCATTAACTGGGCCTTCCTCAGTGTTTGAGCCATCCAAACTTCTTAGAAAGTAAGTGTTGTTTCCTTGTATAGCATAGATGACATAGGGTCCCTTCCATAAAAAATCAAACTTACCATGTTTGCCTTTGTCCTCTCTTCTGGAATCCCATCTTAACACTTTATTTCCTATAAAGAAATCTTCAGCTTTGGTTCTTTTGTCAAATATTCTTTTGATCTTTTCTTGTAGAACTTGGGTCCTTTGATAGACTTCTTCTCTTGTTTGCTGCAAATGAATTGTTTAATTAATCCTTCTCTGAATGTCATTGGGCTCAGCTTGTATTTCTTGCAGCAACTTAATCACTGGAATTGCTAGAGATGTAGGAAACTTTGCTTCTAGCCCATAAACCAGTTCATATGGACTCATGCCAATTGATCTCTTGGTGGTCAATCTATCTGCCCACAGTGCATTTACCAGCTTCTTATGCCAATTCTTTTTGTTTTCTTCCAAAACTTTTTTAATGATGTTGATGAGACTTTTATTGGAAGATTCAGCTAGGCCATTACCTTGAGGATAATAGGCAGTGGAATGACCTAGGGTCATGTGATACTTGTGACAAAAATTGATCATTTTCTTGGATTTGAAAGTTGTAGCATTGTCTGTGATGATTTTGTCTGGACAGCCAAACCTGGACAAGATGTTGGTTTCTAGGAATTGTATGATAATGGAGTCATCGGCTTGCCTGCAAGGGATGGCCTCTATCCATTTGGTGAAGTAATCTGTGGCAGTGATAATCCACCTATGCTGGCCAGAGGATGAAGGGTGAATTTCACCAATGAAGTCTAAACCCCATTGCTGGAATGGTCTCTCAGTTGAAACTGGTTTGAGTGGTAAGGGCAGCAGCTTCGTCTTGCCCTCAAAAATTTGGCATTTGCGGCAAGACATTACAAATTTCTTTACATCAACAAACAAGGAAGGCCAATAAAATCCAGCCCTTAGGATTTTATCAGCTGTATATTTCCAGTATAAGTGTCCTCCACAGTCACCTGCATGAAGTTCTTTGAGTACATTGTCAGTTTCTTCTATTGTTAAGCAATTGAGTAAGATTCCTTCATGATTTCTCCAAAATAAAACATTGTCAATAATACAAAACTTTGATGCTTTCATTTTCAAGAATCTTTTCTTGGTTCTGGACAACCCTGGAGGAGCTTGCAGGTTTAATAATACAAAACATATATTAGCATACCATGGAGATTGCATAAAGGCTTGGTTGATCTGTGGAGTCGCCATCTCCTATTCGTTGTCCAGTTCATTAATGTCAAGGGCCTGAAAATTGGTTTCAGTCATTAGTTTGGCTAGGCCTTGTCCTTTTATCAGTTTGGTAGGTTTAATCTCAATGTCATATTCTAAGATATTGGCAATCCATTTGCCCCTCTTGCCTTCAATTCCTTCTTGGGTTAGAATATCTTTGATCACTGCATTAGGAACATAGGCAATTATATGAGAGTAAAGAATGTAGATTCTGAATTCCTTGATGGCTTTTACCAAGGCATAGGCTTGTTTTTCCATGATCTGATATTTCAAGGGAGCATCCCTAAGGGCTCTACTGAAAAATGCAATGGGCTTTTCACAGCCTTGGTCATCTTTTTGTAGCAAAACAGCAGCAATTGTATGCTCAAAAGCAAAAGAGAATATGATAAAATCTTGATCAAATCTAGGGCTTGTTATAACTGGTGTGTTTGTCAATGCTCTTTTGATATCCTCAAGGGCTTGTTTAGCTTCCATAGTCCATTTGACCTTGGAATCCTTTTTCAGCATATTGTTTAGCAGTCTAATGAGTTCAGCCAAATTGGGAATGAATCTCCTTAAGAAGTTGATCTTCCCTAGAAAGCTTTGTAATTCTTTGATGTTTCTTGGATGTGGTACTTGTAGGATAGCTTGAATTCTATCCGGGTCAATCCTTATACCATCTTTTGAGATTATATGCCCCAGCAGTTTACCTTCTTCCAGCCCAAATAACGACTTCTTTGGGTTCAGTGATATGCCATACTTTCTACAAATTGTGAAAACTTGCCTCAAGTGTTCTAAGTGTTCTTGATCTGATTTTGAAAAGGCAGTTAGATCATCAAGATAGACTACTAGGAAGTCATGAATTTCCTTAGCAAAGGCAATATCCATTGCTCTTTGGAATGTGGCCCCTGCATTTTTGAGTCCAAACGGCATTTTGACATATTTGAATGTTCCCCAAGGTGTTGTAAAGGCAGTTTTGTCTTGATCATCCGGGTGTACTAGAATTTGATTGAATCCTGAGAAACCATCTAGTAAAGAGATCCTAGCAGCTCCCACTACCCTTTGCAAGATGTGGTCCATTTTAGGTAAGGGATAATGGTCTTTGAGAGATACTTTGTTCAGATTCCTAAGGTCAACACACAGTCGGATTTCCCCTGTCTTTTTCCTAGTAGGCACTAGGTTTGAAATCCATTCTGAGAATCTGATTGGGGCAATGATCCCAGCTTCATACATACGTTTAACCTCTTTTTCAATAAGGGGGAGAAGGACTGGATTGACTCTCCTGAGCTTCTATTTGAAAGGCTTTTGATTTTCTTTTAGAGGGATAGTGTGTTGGATAACTGATGTATCATAGGATTTGAGGTCCTCATAACTCCAGGCAAAGACATCTTGAAACTCTTTGAATAACTCAATGTATTTCAGTTTTTGCTCAGGTGGTAATGCTTTGGATAATTTGACCATTTTGGGATTTTCAGGGGTCCCAATATTACAATCTTCTATTTCAGCATTCAGTGGTTGCATTTTCGGTTTTCTAGAGATATCATTTGAATCGAACAGATCCTCCAAAGGGGTTAGTCCTATGGGCAGAAAATTGTCCTTTAGGTCAATTACCTCATCTTCTGCCTCAACCATTTCTTCTTCATCTGATTGTTTCAGCTCCTGTATAGTTTCCTTGTCAAAGGTGGTAGGATGTAAGACTAGATCAGCTGTTTCAGCTGATATTTCCTGTGTAATTATGCAGATCTGTGGTTGATCTTCTCTAGTGCTAGTGTCAATGTTCATGCCAGAAAATTCTTCCTTTAAAGTGAGAAAGTTTTTTATCTGTTTGTTACTCTCAAAGACTTGCCAATTCTTGATGTTATCCGGAACTGAAGGTCTGTGTTTGATTTCAGCAGTAAATATATGATTGGTTTTGAAAGGCAATTTACAAGTGTTGGCAAAGGTTGCCAAGCTGTGAGCATGTAGATTAAGCTCTCTGGAAATTTTAGTCAACTGTGATTTTGAGAAACTCTCCAGTATTTGAATAGCTGCCCCCTTGTATGCTCTCAACCTCAGATCATTTGTGGTGAAATTTCCCTTCATCTGTTGTATGACTAGATCTGAATCTCCCAAGATTGAGATTTTGGTTGCACCTAGATTTTTTATGAGTTTCAGACCTAGCAGGAGGGCTTCATATTCAGCCATGTTGTTTGTGCATCGGAAGTTTAGTCTATATGCATGGCCTTCAGCTTGGTCATTGTGCATATTGTGGATCCATACTCCTGCCCCAGCTCCTAGCTTGTTTACAGATCCATCAAATTCTAGACACCATAAAGTTTCATGATCAAGGTTTGGGTTGGGATCACTAGGAAGTTGGATGATGGGTAGGTTGGTTTCTTGTAAGTCACTTGGTGTATCATGTTCCTTTGCCTTCTTGTCAGCTATTTCCACAGTCCCTTGGTCTTCGGAAGTACATTGTTCATCTGACTCCTCGGTCTGTACTGTCATTAATAGGTCAGAATGAGCTTTGTGACAGATGTCAGCATTATAGAGAATAAATGAATCCATGTCTGAGTGTATCGAATAGATTGGAAAGTTTTGAGGCTTATCTTGACTGCTTACCACATATTTCATCAGAGTTTCCCGGTATAATCTCTTTGGCTGCCCAAAGACTGAGATAGTTGCATAGGACATATCTAATTGCAGAGATCCTTGAAGTTTGGCCCCCCAGGATCTAGACAAGAGCATGCCATACTTGGGGGGTATGTCAGCTACTACTACATCCATCAAGATAGTTTTGGTTGGGTATTGAACTAGGGAGACACATAAGTCTTTAATCAGGCCTAAACACCTGACTTGGCTTGAATCAAATGAAAATAGATCTTTATAAGGTCTTGTGATATCTAAGTCCAGTTTTTCCATCACAGATTTGGGCATTAAGTTGTGTGAGGCCCCGGAATCAAACATTGCATTATGTAGGACCTTGTCATGAATGTTTAGACTGACATAAAAGGGTGGTACCCCTCCATTTTCTGTTTTTCCATTAACCTCAGGCCCAAACAGCAACTCTGGTTGGTCATCTAGGACATTCACAACATCTTTATTGTCTGATATTTGGAGTGATTTATAGATCTGTTGTCTGTATATGTCATGTTTGGCTAATTCTGAAAGAGGAACTGATATCTTTAGCTTGCTTATTTCTATTTCCAAGTTGAATGGTTTTTCCATTTGAATTTTGGCATTTATTGCAATAGTTTTTTCCTTTTCAGCTGAGTTATCAAGTGACTTTTGCTCATAGTTAGGTCCATGTTTGTTTCCTAGGGGAGCATCTGCCTTTGTCTTTAATGGATGGGGTGGGCCTGGCTGATTTTGAGAGGACTGTTGTTCTGAAATGTCTTCCACGGTCACTTCTGTCGTAGGTGGGTTCGAGCTGCCAACTGATTGGGGAAGGGAGGTGTTTTCATTGATCTTTTTTGGTTGTTTATTTTCCTTTGGTTTGAGGGGTGTAGGTACATCTACTGTCCTACTTCTTAGCTTTTACTGTTTGTGCACCTCATACACAGCTGCATCATATCCTTCTTTAAAATCGAATGATTTTCCCGACTTAGTGTGGAATTGACTGTCATTGTAAACCTCTTGGTCTTCTTGTGTCAAAAAGACTTGATCTTCACCATCCAAACCCATTAGATTGATGTGAGGGTCCTCACTAGGTTCACTAGATGTTGAAGCCTCAGCATAATTCTCTTGAAAAGGAGGTCTAACATGCTGGTCAGGATCAGTCCTTCCAACATTAGGATTTTGATTCTTTCTGAAATTTGGGTTTCTAATATTGGTTGTTTGACCTTCCCATGATGATTTTCTTTCTATGGTTTCCACCCTGTCTCCAAGTCTGTCCATCCCTTTGATGATTGCATCTAGCTTTTGCTCAAATGATGAGGGTTCTTCTTTGAAAGTAGTTCTCATTTCAGTTCTTGCCCGGTTTCTTTTGGCAATTAGATTTGCCTCTACACTCATAGCTATGTTTTGCATGTCTGCTAGAGTTGCAGGGGCTCTTTCTCTTAGCTGATATGCCATATCAGCATCAAATCCATCAGGGAACTTAATCAATGCTAAATCAGGTGGGGGTCTAAGGTTTTGAGGAATGGCATTGTAAATAGTGTTGAATCTAGTGCAATAGTCCAAGACAGTTTCCTGTGGGCCTCTTTTTATGGTATCATATTCAGATAGAATGTGTAGAGGGTCCTTTTTCTTTTCCCATCTGTTGAGGAAGGACTGATAAAGGGCACCTGAATCAGCTATAGAATGTGCAGCCAATGCCCTGAACCAGGTTCTTACTTCACCTGTCAGACTTTGGACAAAGATTTTCATCCTTACATCATCATCATCTATATCATAGTTCTCGAAGTAGTCTTGCATTTTCTTAGTATGCTGTAAGGTCGTGTACGTACTGGTTCCATCAAAATAAGTAATTTTGCCCTGGTAATCCTGAGGCATGGCCCCAGGATTGACAGGCAACTGAAGGGGTGCATAGCGATTAGCCATATTTGGTGGGTTAAGTGGGACAATTGGTAGAAGGGGAACAACTGGGACAGCAACAACAGTTTGTGTGTTGGTTGTAGACAATATGTTTTGTGAAGTGGATGATGAAGAGGGGGAGGAATGAGTTGTATGGAGGTGAACAGATGGCTTAACAGGGGTTGGAATAAAACTTTGGTGACCTGCCTCAGGGCTATTTTCAGGGGATTGTTCAGGTTCCTTCTGGTTCCTATGAGTTTTATGGATCAAATTTGGATTCTCGAAAACAGGTGGGGGATTTGGGTCAAGATTTGACCCGGTGTGCCTAGTTCTCTTCTTAGGAGCCAGCTCTTGAACTTGTTTTTGGTATTTTTGAGGATATTTTTAGAACTATTTTAAGGGACTGCTCAAGTTTTTGGAACCACTATCTAAAAACATACAGCAGTTGAAAAATACGCTCTGTCCCCAGCGGAGTCGCCAATTATGTTATCACTCAGGTTGTTCCCTTTGACTCCCAAGGGAATACGGCCGAGGTAACCACTAACCAATCTTTGGGTCACAGGTCCTAGCCTACCTATGACCAGAGAGGGCTCTCTCTTTATGATTTAGCTTTGTTTGTATAATATTTTAGGCTAGTTATGATGCTCAAGGTTCTGTTTTTGGAATTTGTTGGATGATGACTTCAGTCAAGATATATATGTGCTTACCAGGGTGTTCTAGGCCATTGGGCATGGAGTCAGTGGTTCTTTATTTGTTTGATATGCTGTGTTGATATAGTAGTGATGCTGCAGAGCCAGATAAGTGTCTGAGAAACAATGCTTTGAAACTGTGATTAAGTGTGATGTAACCAGGCTATGAAAGGCAATTAAGAATCTTTCAACAAACTGGTATGGAGAAACAGTGAGAATATTATTTAGAAGCAGTGAATAATTTCTACATAACATTCATATTTATAGAATTAATGAAAACATGAGCAATTAAGAATTCATGTCCATGATCAATTCTGAAGAAAACATTTTCAGCAATAAAGATTGAGCACAAGGTGTAACCAAACATATCCTGTACTATTCCTTTTCTCTACTGCTAGATTAGTGAGACATGTGTATGATTTAATAAACATAAGAAGACAAAACATAGATTGAGAAAAACTTATTGTTCCATCAGACAGCACAGGAATTCTGCAACAGCACGCATAGTATCACCAAGACATCAAACATTCAGGAAATCACTGAGCTTTTCCAACCTTTTGCATTAGGTAATCTGAAAATATACAATACATTTGCCTCAGAATGAAAATCACCAACCCCTTATACGTTTCCAGGGAGGTATATATACATAATTTACATAGGAAAATATCTAGCTGAAGAGTAAATGCTTCATTAATGTCATGCCAACTCCTGGAGCGTTGTAGCTGAGGGAGTAAATGCTATAGTAACTCTTCAGTGCCTTAGCTGTCCAAAATGGTCAGAAAATGTTGACTTTGTGGTTGTTGGAGTCGGCTAAGGATATGTTGTCCAAAAATTGCGTATTTATCTCTTTTGCTTGCTGTCGTTGTCTTTTGCTGAGTCACCTTTCGGCTGCCTTAAATGTTGTCTTTATTATGCCTTTTTCCTTTTGCTGAGCTGTAGCTGACTAGGACCGAGCAACTGAGGCTATTGTGGCAAAATTTGAAGCATTGCCTGCCACCAATCCTCCTTGGGCATTTGGTGTCTTCGAATCTTCACTAAAGTTTCATTTGCCTCTGTATATCTATAAAAATTTGGAGGAACCTCAAAAAGGTGGTGGATTTCATTTTCAATAAAAAACATATTTTCAAGTTTGTGTAGAAGGCTTTGCCCTGTTGGAGGCCCTGCTTCCTCAGAAGTACTGCCAGATGCAGTAATTTGATTTTCAACAAAGGTTGACATCCTGTTGGCATATTTCTCACGGGGGAGCAGTCTTCCTGTACTGTTTAGTAGGTTGGGCAGTCCCTTTGCTTGCAGTGCTCCCATTTTGAGTTTGTACTCATCCACCTCAGCCAGTATTTCATAGCATTTCCTCTCCACAGTCTGTACATAGTTACTGAGAGTCAGTACCTTTTTAGCTGTAAGGACAGCCTCTGTTCTGTTAATAATTTTGATGGCTGCCAGTTCCTCCTTTGTTTGTCTGTTCAAAAAATCTATCATTCTATTGGCCTACTCAGGCCTGTTTCCCACCACTGTTCTGGCCTTTTGAATCTCTATCTGTGCTTGGCCAATAAAATCCATTTGCTCATGCACAGTCTTAATTGACTTCCATTGTTTAGTGATGGATTGGTCAATTCGGGCCCACAAAATTCTTTTTATTTCTGCCATAGCAGTCTCTAGCTTGAGCTCTTTTTCCAAGGCCTTTATTTTCTCTTTCAGGGCCTTTATTTCTCTGCCTTGCTCTGCCACAGTCATCTTTGATTTATCATATTTGGCCTCTAGCTCTGCCAACTTTTCCTTGGCCTGCTTTATCTCAGTGACCTGGAGCTCCATTTCTTTAATAGCCTTAGTCAACTCTTCCATGCTTGTACTGGAGTCTGGAGCTGTTGTTGCTGCTGCTGCTTCTGTTGTTGCTGTTGTTGATACAGGGGCCATTGCTGCCTCTGTAGTTGTTGCCGTGGTTGAAGTAGTTGGAGGAGCTTGGGATGTGGATTCTCCCTGCTTATCTTGTAGTGCCCCTTCAAGTTCCTTCTCCAAATCAAGGACTGGTTGAGGGGAAAGTACCCCTAGGGTCCTTTGGGTTAAGACTCTACCAGACTGAAAATCGCTTATTCAAAGAAACACACACACAGCCATTATATTTACTGTAAGCAAACTCTAATGTTGAGGGTACGTACCTAAGGTCCTACGTTCGAGAAGGCCTTTAGGGTCCAAACCCTTCTTGGAGTTCCCTTCTTCTCCTTTGACCTGTAAAACAAACAAATCAAAGAACACATCAGTACATGGACAAATACTTATACATAAATCATCTTCATGCTATAAAGTTAGTTATAAAAATCTTTAAGTAACTACTTGCATAAGAATTCAAAACAAGAATCTCATAAGCATAAAGAAAGATTGTTTCGGGAACCAAGACGTGTTTCTTTATATAAAGGCAAGTAAAGTACATATAACGGAAAGATTTCACCTGAAACACCTTCAGCAGGCTCCAAGCAAAGCTTCCTCCCGGATTCGTTCCAGCCTCAAGCTTCCAACAAGAGCTCCTTCCAAGTCTTACTCAATGGTGATATAAAGGATGAATGATCACCAATACACATGGAAACAAGGGTTTCCTATGCAAAATGGGGGAAGTGCAGAAGGCACCAAGGACTTCAGACCTGGTCTAAGGGGAAAATCTCAGCATAATAATCTTGCTCTCTTTTCTCTCTCCTAGGCCTTCCCTTTGATGTCTTTTTATACCATCTCCAAAGTAGTTTTTTAGTTAGGAGTTGGTTGGGAACAGTTGGGCCACGGGCACTAACAGGTGATCAGCAGGTAAAACCCGCGATCTCCGCCCGAAAATAAGGAATTATTTATTTTTTTAAGTGTTTTAATACATACACGCGGGTTGGGTATACACAGACCCGCATGTACACGCGTTTAACTCAGGGCAATGTCGCGTATAAGGGATAAAACACTGTTTTTTAAATTTTAGGACCAGGTCTGGAAGGAGGGGTTGCCCTAGGCCATGAGTGCAGCATCACAAACCATAAGAGTGAGATTTGGAGCTATAACAGATGCCCCCTAATATATGAGGTCAGAAGGGGAACATGATGGCCGAAATATATTATGTAAGTACATGGAAAGGAAGTCTGTCGAGAAACCTGAGGAGGACTTCACCAGAATTCAGCCTGCCAAGCCACCAAAAGGAGATAAGAAAGAAACACTGTCTGAGGTGGGCATACCCATGCTCAGAAAAAGTAAAGCATGTCCGCATATCAAGTACAAGCGGATCCACTAAGTATACAAGTATAAATGACTGGAAGATACATAATGGATCATCTGATCATGATGAGCAAGTACATGTCTGAATATCACATATAAGACTGTCAATGATGCTGAAAGCTGCAACGGATCACTGATATCAAAGACTGATCCCAAAAGGTACGAACTGAACATGATGGAATAGGATGGTACTACACTGCAAACTCAAGTGCCAGCATATAGAATGTCGCCATGACTGACTGCAACATATAAGGTGGAGTGGTATCAACTAGCAGCAACAGGAGCAACTGTCAAGTGAAACAATAAATGCTGGTACAACCTGAGGTCTTCACCGACCGTCGTGGTACATTTCTACTCCATGGGAATAAATGATCTGAAGTCGACCATGTGAGAAATCATTTGATTACCGGTCATTGATGTATACTGTTAACAAACGCGAGACTACTCACCGATAATGATAATGAGCGTCAAGGTAACCAGTACAATCTAACAAGTGTGAATAGATGAGCTGAAGTCGAACACTTGTAAGAATCTATCGATCAGGAGACAATGATGGTTTCCCACTGTCGATAGCGAAGGATCTGCCACTAATGACTACAAACCCCAAGGTACTGCCAAATGGACTCTAGATCTTTGCCCCAGAGCAATGAGTCGGAGTCGATAGGGAAAGATCCGCTAGAAGGAAGGCATTAAGGCATCCTCCATCAATCTAGCGCGAGTGTAACCCGTAGGCCAATAATGTGGAAGGAATCGGACGAAAAAGATGTAGTAACCCAACCGAAGTACGTTTCCGGCGTACACAAGATGTGGCTAGCGCACGGCAGAAACCCTCTGAACCAACCAATAATGAAAGCTGACACAGAGGCGAGGTATCCACCAATAGGGTCAAATGGAAACCAAGGTACTGCACGAATCCCAATGTGTGATAATGTATGCTGATGTCGAACACAAGGGAAACCACTCAGTCAAAGACCCATGATACTGATCGATGCTGAGCACAAGGTGACCTATCAATAATGAAAATAGGGCCAGGGTGCGGCTCTAGGCCTGTCCTCAGAGCAAGGTGTCGTCGTCGATAAGGACAAGACCCGCCAGCAAGAAGTCAATGGGGACCTTCTCAAACCGGCACGAGTAAAGGACCAATATAACTGATGTGATGATAGACATGATACTGACAACCAGGGATGGCCGACTGAAAAATGAGTCAAGAGACACCGCAGAGAGGCCGACTCAGGCTAACTTCCCTTGAACAAAAGCACGACTCAATGTGACTATGTGGCAGCATATGATGACTCTGTATAAGTTTTCCATGCAGGAGGCACGAACGAACCCTCCATATGATTGGAAGAGATAACCAATCGGGGGAGAACTAACTCAATAACAAGGTTATGGCGTACCTAAGTTAAACTAAATCCCACCCATGCGGAGGAGACTTTGCTTTTGAGTGCTTTGTTCAAGGGCGACACGACTGACTCTAGCTGCCAACAATAAATGGAAATAATGTCCCTGTTCCCGCTCTTTTTGGAATATTTAATTTTTTTGTCTTTTTCTGTTAAGCCGGAAAAAGAATAAAAGAATGCTATGGTACAGTGGAAAGAACGAGTGTCGGTGAAACAGATGATCTAGTTCCTGGGAAGGGAACGTTCCTATGCTCAATGCAAGGAGGTGAAAACTGGTCAATGACACTCAGAGGTATGTTCCTTCCACGGATCAGGGTATGTCAAGCTGCAGAAGTCAAAAGTATGCAGGATTGATTTTGCAGATGTCATGGTCAAAAGTTGGCTTAAACACGAGTCCAAGTGAAGCCGGCTCTAGGCCAAAAGGTGCAAATGGTCAACATGCAATGCAGAAGTACAACTCGACACACATAGGAGCCTCTAGGGTATAAGGCCAGAACGAAGCGAAGAAGTAAAGAGGAATGAGTCTTCAACGCATAATTCATGGCGGGACTACAGAGGACTCCCGAGCCTAGGGGTGAAAATCAGCATGAGTGCCAAGCGACTAAAAAGGTACTAACTAGGGCACCCATGATAAGGTAGGCTCTACCACACAAGTCATGATACTTCTAAGCAATGAGAAGGTTCTGCACCATAACTTGGTGGGGTCGATCCTAAGGCAAAATGGGAAAGGAAACTGATAAATGCACAATGCAGGTGGAAAAACCTAACCTATATGCCAGTTTCGAGAACCCATACCTGTCAGAACGGACCGACCATAAACTTCCAAAGGAGAAATCTTCCAAGTTTTGTGAACATAAATAGGAACACTAGACGAGAAGTTAATGCATCCCACATATAAACTTCATATAAGATCTTGTGTTATAGAATACCAAACTTGAAAATGCGTACCTCATATGTACAATATGGTACAGGGGACCACACAGCCTTGCGGCTTACGCATAATAGTTCTTCTGGACAAACCCTTTGCAGGGATCGGACCAAGGACTCCTTTGGTAGTCATAACTCATGGCTTCAAAGAGTTCCTCCTGTGAAGGCAAAGCAAGATCTGAGAAATCATGAGAACTACAAGGATTAAAAGAGGGAATTAAAGGGTCCCATGTCCCTATAGGAAGAATCTCTCGGTCAACTGTCGGGACCAAATCCCAAGAAGGAGAATAATAGGTCAAAGGATCCTTCTTAGAAGCGATTGAACATTGAGGATTCAATGCCACATAATTAACCCGTGGTGGGGTAGAGTCTACTTGAACACTTGGAACAAACCAAGGGGCATTCTGCAGTAAAGTCGAATTAGGGTGGTGATTATCAGATGCAAGCTGATCAATAGTGACAATATTCCCGTTATGAGGAAAGCACATTACTCGAAAGAGTGAAGACACCACAGCATTCATAGCATAGACATAATCACGCCCAAGTAGCATATTAAAGTCTAAAGGGCTATCAACCACCATCATATCGATTAAGACAGTCTTCCCACCTAAAGTAATAGGCACTTGAGGAAGAACACCCATAGATTCACCAGGCCTTCTATCATAGGCTAACAACTGAGTCTGAGTTGTCAACAACTTTGGGGAACCCAAAGCTTTCCAAGTCAAAGAGGATATAATACTTGCAGAGGATCCTTCATCCACCATACATCGATAGACATTTGTGGAATTAACTCTGACCTTTATTTGGAAAGGTGCAGCGGAAGGAAGACGAGGCTCAACAAGACTATCCCAATCAAAGGAAACACTCTTAGCACTTGGAGGGGGAACATTCGAAATAACCGGAATGCCCCCTATCCTAGAAGACTCTGTACTAGAGATCAAACAGACAGTTTTGTTAGGCACTTCACCCCCCAAAAGAGGAGTGTAATCGGCCAGCGATTGCACTGGCTCTACCACATTATCAACCAATGGTTGATGGGATTGATGAGAAACCATATCAGGTCTAGGAGTAGAAGTACTTTCAGACTCAGACCATATCCTTTGAACCTCTGGAATACCAGGGCATAAATGAGTAAGATGGTATCCCTTGCATATCTTACAAGGGAACTTATGTTTAAAACTTCTATGTCCAGGTTTCTTACCAAACTCCATTTCGCCAACATGACTAGCAATGGTTTGCGGAGAGTCCTGAACATGACTTGCAGAGGTCGGTGACTCTTTGCTAGTATGACTCGCAGTGACTAGACTCATGCCCCCAGCATGACTTGCAGCGGCTGAAGACTCATCTCCAACATGACTTGCAGAGGTCGGTGATGAAGTGCTAGTGTGACTCGCAGTGACTAGACTTGTGCCCCCAGCATGACTAGCAGTGGCTGAAGGCTCATCTCCAACATGACTTGCAGAGGTCGGTGATGAAGTGCTAGTGTGACTCGCAGTGACTAGACTTGTGCCCCCAGCATGACTAGCAGCGGCTGAAGGCTCATCTCCAACATGACTTGCAGAGGTCGGTGATGAAGTGCTAGTGTGACTCGCAGTGACTAGACTTGTGCCCCCAGCATGACTAGCAGCGGCTGAAGGCTCATCTCCAACATGACTTGCAAAGGTTGAGGATGAAAGGATAGAATTATTCTTCTTCTTTGACTTCCTTTTTCTCCTCTTTTTAGATTTCTTATGACAAGAAGGAGGAGAAGAAGGAACCCCAGATTTCTCTTTGAAAGAAGATGAACAATTAGCACCCATGTGATGCCCTTGAAATAAAGCATTCATCTGAGAAGCTTCAAGAGCATTTGGAATATTCGGAGTGGACCATAGCCAAACGGGTAGTCCAACATTCAACCCAGGAATATTCAAAGTGGCCATCAAGGGAGTACCAACGTTTCCAAAGAAAGGAAAAGCACAAGGATCCCCTTTTGGAAAGGTACCTTGGTTGGTTTCCACAGGAATATTAGCCATATTAAACTGATCCAAAGACCCTTTCCCTTGCAGGAATATAGAAATAAATCTTCAAAGAATATGGATAAGCAATCAAAACCTTTGCCCTTGAGGAGGCAACTCCACAACTTCTGAAAGAACGACCAAAAGCCTTTCAAGATTGGTAGAGTGGTAAGCCAGTCACTCAGAACACAAAGTCCACACGCGACTAGACAAAAATACCTAAAGCCAACTATATACAAGGAACAAAGAGCACACACTATAAAGTCCCTAAAGATACAGCCAGTCAAACAACTTCCAAGTATTTCCGCTCCGGGTGATGAGGACCGGACACCAAAATACAAGAAAGTGGAGTCAGGGGCCTTTCGAAGATAGTCTGGGAAAATGACGGCCCAGTCCTATCAGCGAAGGTAACAGAGGAAGTTACGCTGACCTCCTAACAACAGCCTGCGCCGGTGCAAGCCCCCAAGCTTCGCAAGGGTGCCCTCCAGTAGTACTGTCGAGAGTGATACAACGTCAACCTCAGGTGCCACGGGATTCCCCTCCGCAGCCACCTGTGTAGATCCCTAGGAGAGGCAACTATGGGTACCAACTCATCGCAGAAGCCAGGCGGAACAATCGTGAGGTAAGTTCGTATAAGTAGGAGAGGGGGTATCTCTCTTCCCTGTCTTCACAAACCCTCGTGCTTAACTCCCAGATCCGGAGCTTTCCTGGTCTTCCTAACGCTATTGGATTTTCTGTCGTTATTCAGACTCTTATGTTTGACGTTTTATGTGGCCTTGGAGAGTTAACTCTCCACTCGCCTAATCCAAGGCCCTAAAATCCTAAACTTGTTGGTGTAACTGACTAAAACAAAAAGTTCTAGTGGATTTTAATTAGCGCTTGATTTTATTAGGCTGTTCTTTAAGTCACAAGGTAATGGAAATGAAACTAGTGGTGTTTTTTGACGCAAAAGAAATTAATAAAAACTTAGCTACATGCATATGCACTTTTTGTTTTCGATGAAGAGAAATTTCTATGAGGTTCAGAGGTACTTCTAATAAAACAAAATTTTTTGCTTTCTTTTCAAACTCCACACTCACAAAAGCTAACAAAGCTATGTATGCATAAAAAGGGATGCAAATCTATCCTAATGCAACAACTATATGTGAATGCAAGATTTTAATACTACTCTGCAAACAAAGAAGGAAAGTTGCTCACTTATCAAATTTGTCTTGCCACTAAAATGCTTAGATAGAATATGATGTGCTACCAATCGTTTCGTCCAAACAATAAAAACAAGTTCTAAGATAAACATAAAGCACTTTCACTTCGCAAAAAAGGAAATCAAGTGAAAAGCAAGTTTAAGAAAGCGAAACTTAAAACTTTCAAAAGATTTTCTTTCAAACAACAAGCAAAGAAGTCTTTTTCAAAGAATGCTCTCAAAAATACTGACACTTATGATTGAAGAATAGGCAACCAAACACTTTTGCGAATTGACACCTTTCAAATGATGAAAACCCAACAAAAATAAATGTGTTTGAAATCGCTCTTGACAATCAAAAGCAGCAATGAAAGTCCAAAAGATCAAAAGACCAGTCTCAAGAAAGTGATAACAAACAACTTTCCCGAAACGAAGGAGCAAATGGTCACAAAAATGGTTTCGTTAAGCAAACAAAAGGGTCACCAAATCAAAATGAACACAAAGATTGAATCCAATCTTCCTACTCTGCCAAAACAGAGCAGTCAAGATTCTTAACAAGAAATCTTTTGTGTCAAAAAAAAAAACAATGACACTTGCAATCAACGAAAACAAGACTAATACTCCTTATAATTAGAGAGAGTTCAGAACAAGATGCCCCCTGTTAAACAGAGGACTGTTACTGAAAATAACTGCTTCAAACTGACCCAAACCACCAGACAAACATTCAGCAAAAAGAAAATTTATAAATCTTGAAAATTATATAATATACGCGCCTGCAGTGATGTGCAGAGGGCGTGTACACGCGACTGTAACTGAGGAAACCTGCGTATACGCGGGTTCACTTAGTTAAACTTGCGTATATGCGCTTCTATAATCCAGCAAAACAACGTATCTGAAGATTTTCAAGAAAAATAAAAAATACAGACTGAAAAACTAGAAAAGCTTAGAGTTCAAGAATAGATCAGACAGTCAGAGCCAGCAAACAGAGAGGCTGAGCCTTGATTGGCTTGAAGACTACCCAAACTAGGAACAACAAGAGTGTTGTTCCCCAGCGGAGTCGCCAATTCTGGTTGAGGGGAAAGTACCCCTAGGGTCCTTTGGGTTAAGACTCTACCAGACTGAAAATCGCTTATTCAAAGAAACACACACACAGCCATTATCTTTACTGTAAGCAAATTCTAATGTTGAGGGTACGTACCTAAGGTCCTACGTTCGAGAAGGCCTTTAGGGTCCAAACCCTTCTTGGAGTTCCCTTCTTCTCCTTTGACCTGTAAAACAAACAAATCAAAGAACACAGCAGTACATGGACAAATACTTATACATAAATCATCTTCATGCTATAAAGTTAGTTATAAAAATCTTTAAGTAACTACTTGCATAAGAATTCAAAACAAGAATCTCATAAGCATAAAGAAAGATTGCTTCGGGAACCAAGACGTGTTTCTTTATATAAAGGCAAGTAAAGTACATATAACAGAAATATTTCACCTGAAACACCTTCAGCAGGCTCCAAGCAAAGCTTCCTCCCGGATTCGTTCCAGCCTCAAGCTTCCAACAAGAGCTCCTTCCAAGTCTTACTCAATGGTGATATAAAGGATGAATGATCACCAATACACATGGAAACAAGGGTTTCCTATGCAAAATGGGGGCAGTGCAGAAGGCACCAAGGACTTCAGACCTGGTCTAAGGGGAAAATCTCAGCATAATAATCTTGCTCTCTTTTCTCTCTCCTAGGCCTTCCCTTTGATGTCTTTTTATACCATCTCCAAAGTAGTTTTTTAGTTAGGAGTTGGTTAGGAACAGTTGGGCCACGGGCACTAACAGGTGATCAGCAGGTAAAACTCGTGATCTCCGCCCGAAAATAAGGAATTATTTATTTTTTAAGTGTTTTAATACATACACGCGGGTTGGGTATACACAGACCCGCGTGTACACGTGTTTAACTCAGGGCAATGTCGCGTATAAGGGATAAAACACTGTTTTTTAAATTTTAGGACCAGGTCTGGAAGGAGGGTTGCCCTAGGCCATGAGTGCAGCATCACAAACCATAAGAGTGAGATTTGGAGCTATAACAAGGACCTTCTGGTTGAGCTGCATTATAAGATCCAACTGCTCATCGGCCTCCTTTTCCTTCTGTAATTCTGTTGTTTGAGGGTGCTCGGTGGGCAGCAGCTTTAACCTTTTCTTCAATGCATTCAGGTCATCTTCTTTTTTCTTCATGAGGGCCCTCACGCCCTTTGGGTCCTTGGGATCATGTCCCAGGTCTATAATGATGTCCTCAAGTGATTTAATTCTGTTGTCTTTGGCCATGGAGGACATTCTCTCAAAATCCAACTGAATGTTGGTATTTTTCAGTGATTCTTTTAATTCATGGGCCATGGATGCCCTGTCCACCAAGGTGGCATAGACCATTTCTCCAGTCTGCTTGTGGAGTTCTATTTGGTCCATGGGGTGAATGTCTTTTGCCATGATTTCCACCCTTGTTCTCACATAATCTGCAGCTGATTTGGGCTGCGGCACCTTAGGTTTGAAGTGGCTGAGGAGCATTTTCTCCTCTTGAATGTCATATACAGACATCAGCCTTTCTTGTTTGGCTGGTGTTGCTTTTAGAAACTGTTTATACACTTCTACTCTCAGCAAGTCATTTTGTGCCTTTATTTGCTTGAAAGAAGCCTTAGTGCTTTTAGGCTTCTTGCTCTGCTGAGAGGAGGAGGATACCTCCAAGCCAAGTTGTAATCCCTGCTCCTGCTGAAAGGAGCTTGTACCTGTTTGCTGGCTGCCTTCCCCATCTTTCCTTGAACTGTCAAGGACTTCTTCACTGATTTCTTCTATCTCTGGGGAATCAACCCTTTGCCTCTTGGCCTCGGGTTGCTGGGAGGATCCACTAGCAGGAGTGGACTCTTCTCTGTCTCTTTTCATACCCCTCTCCTCATGTGCTGGGGTCTGCAAAATATGTGCTGTAGGTGGCTCAGTTTGCAGTGGAGGGGTCTGCTCTTGTTTTTGCCCAATTGAGGAGGCAGGCTGTTCTTTCACTGTTTCTTCTTCAGCACCCATTATTCCTTTCCCTTTATCTGTACCTGGTGCTGCTGTAGAAGGTGCCTGTGTGGTTGGTGCAGTTGGTGTGGCCGAGGTCCCTTCTCCTACTGGATGCGATGGCTTGAAGATCACCTACTGCACAGAATCCAAGTCAAGAGTTTTTTCCAAATCCTTGACATTCTTTTGCATTATCTCTTCTTCAGTTAATTTTTCAATTAAAGTGTCCTGCAGCCATTCTTGCTGATTGGCATACTGTTCAATGTGTGGATATTTTCAATGCTCATAGCCTAGCAGCCTGTACTTTACTCTTCTAGCAGTGATAAAGCCTTCAGGGTCATAGGGGACCCACCGGAAGCTTTTTGAGAGCATGTACTTATCTTTGAGGATTTGATCAGCATCTTGCCAACCCTCTTTCTTATTCATAATGAAGGGGCCTAGGTGGTGCTTGAACTTTAGATGGGCTTTCTTTTTGGAGCTGTGAAAGTGAGTGAGATCAGAGTGAATGAGCTGCCTATAATACTCCAAGGCAAACAGTCTCATGGGCACATATTTTGGGAGCCTGTATGGACAGAGCTCACAGCCATAGATTTTGATGACTGTATGATTCTGGTATAGGTACCAATCACCTATTTTATAATTCTTGGAGAGCTGCAGGACTTTCTGTATTTCAAATGACATTCTGAAAGGAGGGGACCTCATCAACAAACAAGAGACTAGGTAAACAAATTGATCAATGAATTCACAATATGAATATGGTGAATTTTGCACTTGGTGGAAGACAGATGTCCAGAAGATAACAGATCTTCTTTCTCCTTTAGAATCCAGCTTTTTAATGTGGCATGGAAAAGCCTCGGACTGGTAGTACATGAACAGGTGGTAGATATAAGATGAATACTTGAAGATGCCCTCCCTGTCTACTTTGAAAAGCTGCTCATGTATCTTGTTGGCTATGAACTTAGCAAAATTATATTTGTAGGCAGGAGGTTGGCCTGGGCTATAAGCAGATAGTAATACCAAAATTGTTTCATCAACAAATTCACTGGTCTTATAGCCCAACACATATGAAATCATGTCCATCAGAAGTTTGCCTATATCAGTAAAGTGGACATATAAGTAGGGAGGTGGCCCTGTGGGCTGGCGGTCAGGCCTCATAAATGTTTGGGTGATCTTTTGCCTGTCCTCAGTGGTCATCTTGGCACCTGTATCCAACAGATAGTTCATGGAGAAAGGGAACAGCAGCTGAGTTTGTTTGAAGTTGAGCATCTGGATGATGGACTCAGCATTAATGTAAAAAAGGATGCTCCCAGATGGAGACTTGACAGCTCTGTGACTGGCATCATAATTCTCAGCACAAAGGCAAATAATCTCTGGAAAAATATTGACAAACGGGAGAAAGTAGTATGGCAATTTTGACTCCCATATCCCATATGTATCCTTACCATTTAAATAGTCATCTCTCAATTCCCCGAAGGTCTGCAAATGGTCTCTATCACCCACAAAGTCTTGGATGAGGTAGTCCCTGTCAGCAAGAGGCAGGGACTCCAGTTCTTTATTTGGTGGATTTATAGGGGCAACACTGAGAGCTGTGGGTGCAGGGGCAGCCATTTGTAATTTCTGAATAGAACAATAAGTGCAATAGGTTGCAAGGCCTCTCTAGAAGTCAATCGGTAGATTGGATGCAGGTGCTGCTGAATGTACTCTTCAAAGAGGAATTGGCTGGCTAGGCAGTCTTGCCTCTGCTCTGTTTTGGTGAATTCACAGGGATTGTGAATCAATGAGGAAGAATTGCAGAGGAGGGGGTAGGATTACAACTGGTGAAATTCAGTTTTTCAAATGTGTACCCGGCAAACGGGAACAATGCCGGGCGATTTGGATGATAATTTGTGAATTTAAGGCCGCGACTTATGGTTTTATCATCAAATTTTGGAGCAGGGAGCAATGTAGGTTGATTTGGTGCAGAAATGATTAAATGACAGTCCTTAATGTTGGATTGAGCAGGTGCTTAATGGACAATTTGCAGAGAAATGGCATAAACACGGGTTGAATAGGTCAATTTGGGCAAATACCTGGAAAAACGATGCCGAGAGCTGCCGGGTTGGATAGTGAATGAAGAATGCACTTGATTTGGCGAGTGGCGGCATCTGAATCTTCAAATTCACAGCTTGGCGGCAATTTTCACAGTGAACGGATAAAACGGCTCTTGTTTGTTTCCAATGAAAATGACATAAAACGGCTAAACAGCGCGTTTTTAACGAAAAAGGTTATTGGCGCTTTTCCGCCGACGTCAGCATGACGTCATGGCGGGCCCGGGGTACGGAGGGTGACGTGGGCGCTGAGTTGGAGGCCAGCGTGGCTGGACACGGTGGCGGGCGGTGTGGGGTGGCAAGGTTGCGTGGAGGGCCACGAGGCGCGAAGGTGGGGGCCGCGGACATGACGTCACGATGACGTGGGGGCCGATGTGATAGTGGAGGGGCGGTATCGGGGAGAGTGGTAAGCGGTCTCCCCGCACCGCTTTTGGGCAAAGGCGGTATCGGGGAGGGGGGCTCCGAACAACCCCACCGCTTGCCACGCGTCCCGTGTATGGGGGGGAATACCGCCCTCTCCCCGGACGTTAAAGGTAGGCACGTTCGGATTCCAAAAGGCCCGCCCACCGTTGGATGAAGGGGGGCGGGAGATGGACGGCTGGCGGGCGCCCCGCCCCATCGTGCATGTTGGGGGGGACCCGCCGGCGTATTAAAATATTCAATTTAATTTGTCGGGGTCGGAACTTAGGTTTAGGGATTTTTTGTGGGTTTTTGTGGGTTTTTGTGGGTTTTTTGGGTTAGAATGTTAGGCTTAGAAAAGCATATGAACGTAAGGTTTGAGAAAGGGAGAAGGGTTTTGCATGGGTATTTTTTAGGAAAATAGGGTATATGAGGGTTAAGGGTGGGTTATTAGTCTAACCAGGGGTTAGAGTAATTCCCAAAAACAGGGTTGACTACAGTCCCTGGCGGACTAAAGCCTCCCATAGACATGCTATTTAGCTATAATGCTAAAGGGGGGATATTTATACATTGTTTGGGGTTTATACACCATGGTGTTATAGTAGTAAGGGAAAAGGGGAACATAGGGGATTTAGTGTAGATAGAGTTAGCAGTTAGTATTGTAGGGGAAAATGAATGGGAAAATGATAGAAACTAAGTTTTTAGGAAACAAACTTAGTTAGGGAGTAGATCAAAATGAAAAGAATTTTTACACAAGAAATGTGGCTTCTTTTCAAAGAGAGAAGTCACTTCTGACATGAAGTTTGTAAAAATGAAGAGTGCAAGGAGGACTGATCAGGCAGATCCTGCAGTGCTCATGGGGAAGTTAGTAAAAAACTTTGAAGGGGAAGGGGGAAGTTAGTGATAGTTCAGTAGCTTGCCCAATGAGCCATTGGTCTTGCTTCTCCTGCTGGTGACATCATTGTAATTCTTGCCAATTGATATACTTAGATGATGCTTTCTGCAACCTTCAACTACCTACCCTGCCTAATATGCCTAACATTTTTTCTTCCTTTGGATGGGTGCACTTGGTCTTGCAAACCCTGATAATTCTCTTTTCTTTTTGCTGCCCTCCTATATAAGTCCACCCTTATGACTTCCAAGGGCCCAGATTTAGCAGTTGGGCTCCTTTCTTTCTCTATCCACCTAGTCATCTGTCAAGCTTGAGCTGTTTGAACAGGTACTTCCTCTCTAGTCTACAACATGCAATTTAAAACATGGTGAGGCCCAGCTTGAGCTGTTGGACCACCCATCAAAATAGTAGTGGAAATTTGGACTAGCCACTTTCATGGTCTTTGTTTGGGGTTCATTTCTTTTATTTTTTCTTTGACCAATTCATTTTCTTGCCCCTTGATTTTTCTTTTAAGGCATACCCTCTTTACATTTTTTAAATTGTCTGCTTCTTTCACAAAAATGGAACCTTAGCAGCATGGAAGGTGAACATTTTTGGCACTTCCACTGTCAATCATGAGAGATGAAAACCTATTGGTATAGGAGGCTAACAGCTGCCACAAATTAGCATTGGACTTGAGGTAGGGTCTAAAACATCTCTTAGCTTTTATTTATAAATCACAATTTTAGATAAAGATAGAATTTTTTTGGTTTGCTTGTCGCTAGATATCATTAGATACTAGGGAGATCGGTCTTGTCCACAAGAACGATTTGTCCGCCCGACAAAAATGGCGACTCCACTGGGGACTTGAATTTTTTGTTTTTTCCTTTGCTTTTACTTTGACCTGAAAAATTGTTTCTATGTTTCTAGTTTTTGCTTGATGTGTGTGGGATTGGGTAGTTTCTTTAGATTGTGAATTGTTTTTGTTTTTCACGCTTTTGGAAGAGGACCACACACTCTGGTTGTAACACAGTGCGGACATCCCCACACTTTTGCTTTACACACAGAGCGGTAGCGCACCTGGTTGTACTGGGAGCCTGCGGACCCTATAAAAAATTTGAAAAACTTAAAATTTTCTCATTCAATTAAGCATAGGATTTGTTTATGTTTTTTAGCGTCTACCCAGATCTGCATGTGTTCTATCAAAAAGCCTTGTTTATGAGTTTCTTTCAGCGAATTCCTCATCTCATCAATTTCCATTAAGTTAATTGGGTGTTTTGAGTCTCTTTTTTTGAGAAATTCTTAATTTGATTTCCTTTGGTCATTACTTGGAGGTTTGTCTCAGTCTTTTCACAATTTTGCATCTTTTTGCTTTTGTTTTTGCAAAAAAAAATTCCAAATTTTCTTGACTTGCACTTGATTGGTTCTTAGATTACATTAGAATCATCTTGTGTTTGAGAACTCTCTTGCATGGATCACATTTGCATAATTAGAATTCTCATTTTCAGAATATGAATGAAAAATGTGCATAGATTACATTTTGCATACTTTTCAAGTGAATTGTGTATAGATTACAATTTCATAGTTTAGATTCTGAAAAATCAATCGTAGATTTAGATCAGATTTCTTTGATTTGAATTTACATATTTTTATGCTTATTTTAAACACACAAAAATAAAAATAAAAACTGTTTTGGAATTGATTTGCATTAGTTTTTCTTGATGAAATTAGTGCACTAGAGAATTTGTTATATTTTCTCTTAGTGATCAATTTTTTGCATTGTTGGAAGTGAATGGAAACTCTCTCCTTACTTTAGTTAGGATTCATCGAATTGAAAAGATTACATTATCATATTTGATTGCATTCAGTTTTGGGTCGGGTCATAACACCATTGGTTTCATATCCATTTACCCTTTTGAGTAATAACAGCCTAAATAACCCAACGCTTAAGTAAAATTTATCTAGCAATCTTTTTATTTCTAGGGCTCTTTATCACCAACATAGCTTAGGCTAGTATCTTGGAATAGGGAGTAATTAACTCTCCAAGATAGTAAAAACAAACAAGTAGTCGATCTTGTGGTAGGAAATAAATTCCAATTGTTACATATATGCTCTGGGAAGCTCCTCTTAAAGGATTCAAGCACGAGATCATATCTGAACCAGTGAGGTAATCAATCCTTCCTCATCGGGAATGATAGCAGATATACACGTATTAAAAATGGTAAACCTCGGATTAACCATTGTCGAGGAGCCTAGGGTCACTTGTTGGTAAAACTTGGATTATGTCAAGGAACCTTCAAGGGGATTAAGCATTGCTACTCTGCCCTTGCGCGTGTATCGGATCACAGACTGTTCCCCCAGGTATATTTTTTTCTGTTGGTAACCATAGTAACCATAATCTATAGGATTTTTTCCTAAGGAGACAGTGGAGGGAAGATCCCACTGTATCTGGAGCAGACGTCGACTAGACTCACTTGGATTTTCTGAGGGGTTCTCTTCACTCGAGATGGTTTAGTGGAGAAACTTGTGCCAGTCTATTCATTAAGCAGGTTGTCGGGGTAACTTTTCCAACCGCCATTTCTGTATTGAATTTGGGATGTTGGATTTCATCACCAACTAGTGTTTTCAGTATGGAAAGTTATTGTTTGTGTGTGGTTTGACTCCTAGATTTGATAGCGCGTGTTAATTTTTTTGTTTACTTTTAGAGACCATAGGTGTGAATTGTGAATTTTAATTGTTAGGTGTGCATTGTGAATTGTTAATTTTAGTTTTAAATTGTTAATAAAATTCACTGAAGTTGAATATAATGGCAACTGTTCCAGAATTTACCAACCAAGGAACCCCTGTTAACGAGAATCCTAGTACTTTTCCTTACTTTGGAAATGTTGGTCCTCATTATATGGCTACTTTGTCATTACCTGGATTTACAATAGGTTTACCGATATGGTTATTTTCAACTTCGTTGGCCCCAAATACTCCAATTGTTCCACCTCAACCAAATGCTTCACCTCAACAGAGTTCACCATCTCAACATCACCAACCTTCTGTTGATCCCTTACCTTCTTCGCCTAATTTTTCTTCCTCCATTTCTTCCTCTTCGCTTCGTAAAAGCCTTGACACTAGTAACCAGGTGGCTAAGAAGAAGAAGAAGAAGAAGAAGCAAGATAAGAAAGAAGTCAACCAACCAACCATGCCTGTAAGTGTTAGTTGTGTTGAGGAAACCTCCAACATGCATCGTAAACCCAAATACCCTTGAAGGCTTTGTAAGGGTGACCACTTCCTTATCAATTGTCCTGGTATTCCAAAGGTCTTGGAAGTATGGTCAGAAAAATCTCATCAACTTTCCATTGATCCATCAACCAGTGATAGTCAGGTTCCTGGGAAAAAGGGTAAAGTCAGGTTTCCTTGTAAGTTATGCAAAGGGAGTCATCAAACTCACATTTGCCCTCACATGGATGAAGCCTCAAAATTGTTGGATGAAGCCTCCACAGCAAGAATTTCCAACTGGTTACCGTAAACTTTCTCCCAACCTACCTTTAATTGACGGAGTGATTGATCTAATTTCAAGTACAGTCGATCCCACTCTTCCATTGGAGAGCGAAACTCATATCACTTACGTTGATGATCCATTAGTTGATCAAGTGGTCAATTCAATTTCACATTCAATCGATCCCACTCTCCCTTTAGAGAGTGAACTTCATACTCTCAAGTTCTTCTTGTTACATCAGATTCTTCTATGCCGGGAGGCATTTCACCTGTTTCTACAGAACCCCCTCCAAGTACTGAGGTCTTTTCCTTTGATTGGAATAGACTGACAGAACCTCGTCTTCCTTCCTCCATCCCTTTCCAAATCATTGTTAAGGTTGGCGGTAGGGACATACACCGCACACAGGTAGATGAAGGTGCTTATGTTAGTATTTTATCCTCAACTGATTGGAAAGCTTTGGGTTCCCCTCAGCTTGTGCCTATTACGCAGAATCTAAAAGATTTTAACAAAACCATTAGTGAACCTTTAGGGATCCTTCTTAATTTTTCTATTAACTTGGAAGGTAAAACTATCTGTATTGATCTTATGGTAGTTCGAGGTCCCTTGGATTTCAATTTACTCCTTGGGCGAGACTATGTTTATGCAATGAAAGTTGTCGTATCGACACTCTTTCGTGTGATATATTTCCCTCACAATGGAAATATTGTGACTGTAGACCAACTTTCGTTCCCTAGTCTTGTTTCAACTACCAATAATATGACACCCCTAAATGTTCCTGATTCTAAAGTGGTATCTACCCCGCCACGGGTTAATTATGTGGCAACTGGTCCCATGTTTTCAGTTACTGATGTAAGTGAGCCTCTCACTGTTTTCTCATCTTCCTTTGATTTAGATTCAGTAATTGACATGGAAAAATCTATGGGATTACTTGAACGCAATGTTCTTATCCCTTTTGAGTCCCTTGACATGTGTTCCTTCCAGAGAACTATTCTTCCTTCTGATGAAGACCTCTTGGAAGCCATGATCAAGGTGTGTCCATTGACATGTCTTTCTTCCAATTGGAAGCCATGATCAGTTGGTCAGAGGATAGTTCCTGTTACTGATTCAACCTCGTTAAAAAATGAATCAGGTGCGAGGAGAGTTTTTCCCTGTATCAACCTCGTTAAAAAATGAAACATGTTATCACGAGGATAGTTCTTTCCTGTATCAACCTCGTTAAAAAATGAAACAGGCTGTCATGATGACAGTTCTTTTCCTATGTCAACCTCGTTAAAAAATGAATCAGTTGGTTCGAGGAAAGTTCCTTTTACTGTGTTGACCTCGTTTAAAAACGAATCAGGTATGAGGAAAATTCTTTTCCTTTGTCAACCTCATTAAAAAAAATGAATCAGTAGGTTATATAGGTAGATTGTAGAGAGTAGACTTGAGCATAGTTCCTTGTCTTGTGTCAAGCTCGTTAAAAAATGAATCAAGGATTTTAGAGCATAGTTCCTTGTTAGGTAGATTGTAGAGAGTAGACTTGAGCATAGTTCCTTGTCTTGTGTCAAGCTCATTAAAAAAATGAATCAAGGATTTTATGAGCATAGTTCTTTGTCTTGTGTCAAGCTCATTAAAAAATGAAACAAGGAGTCATGGGCATAGTTCCTTATCTTGTGTCAAGCTCGTTTAAAAAATGAAACAAGGGTTTTGAGGATAGTTCTTTTCCTGTGTCAACCTCATGAAAAAATGAAACAACTCCCTTTTTGAGTTGAGTCTTTCCAAGATCTTGAAAGTAAACCTTCATTCCATCCACTTGCTTGAATGCAATGAAGCTTGGGGGGCATGTACCTCGTTTTGCGTCCTTATGCTAGGGGGCATGCGAACTTATAACAAGCATAGTTTTTCATTTCAAGCTTATATAAACATGAAACCGAATCCAAGCAGAGTTCTCTATGGTTCAAGCTTGTGTAAAAATGAACCCATACCCGTTTTACATCTTGTGATTGCCTTTTTTATCCGCTAAATTCTGTTAGATGAGCCTTGGTTGTTTTCATTCCATCACCACCATCTCTCTGGCTGATCATATGCTTTCACTTGGTTGTTTTCCTTTCTTGAGGGACCACAGTTATGAGTGTTTTTTAGCCAGCCTCTTAACCATTACATGTTTTGAGCAGTTCCTCCATTGCCACAACCAGTTGCTACCCTTTATACCACTCGTTCCTCTAGGAAAAGTCCTCTTTACGCTCTTTTCTGACTCGTAAAATATGAAAAGATTACCGAGTTTTTCTTTTTAAACTCGTTAAAATGGAATTAAAAGGAAGGTCCACTTACAGCTCTTTTCTGACCATATAAACATGAAAATATTGCTGGATTTTTTTCGTTTCAAATTCGATATTGGTTATAAAACGATGTGTCGTTGATTGCTTTTTTACTTTTTCGGATCAGAGACACTAATTATGAAAAGTACTCCTTGATCGTAATGGTCAAGCGGTTCTCTCAAGTATTATTTTATACTTTTTCGGGCTTGGGAGACACAAATTTATGAAAAAGGACAACCATGGAGTTTTCTTAAGTTTTTCTTCCGACTCCCTAAAATTGAAAAACGTCGAGTTTCTCCTATACTAGAATCGTTAAAATTTAATAGTAAAGGACCTGTTCAATTAAGAATAAGAACGGACCACTCCTTTATAGGGTTCGAATATAAACTAAGTTGGACTCATCCGAAGGATGAGCTTATAATCAAGCAAATTTTATCCTCCTCAAGCTTGTCAAAAATAAAGAGGTACTTGCCAGAAATTGTGGGGGAAAAGAGAGAAAAGTGAACTTGTTTGTTATACTTTGTGTCTCAGAAAAGCATTCAACCACTCTTGAACATGACACTTTTTGTTCACCTGGGTTGGGAAATCCTTTGCCTAACAATTAATCAAACCATATTGAAAGTCTTCAGCCAGTTTCGAGGTATTAGCTTTGGGTCAATCGTCACCAAACCATCTGCAGTGTCGTTATGTGTTCAAGAGGTCAGTGCAAATAAACCATTCATCCGTAAAATATCTGTCATCCATCTTGACCATCCCTGAGTCAGTCCTTGCAACTATAATTCTTCAAACTTGATCTATGATTTTTTGTTGTGGGCTTGCTTACGACGGATCACTTTCTATCGAATTCAGCTCATTATCTAGAAAGATGATCTAGAAATTGTCAGTACCTTGGGATCTACATGCCTCAATGGCAGGTTTCTCGCCTTCGATGATAGGTTGCATCATTGACCTTCGATCAAAGGATTCTGTGACATGTTCAACATCAACACATCTATTCACATTTCATGGATTGTACTGAGTACTTTGAGAGCCATTGACATTACTGGTGGTTTCTCTCACACTTGTTAATAGTTTACATCATTGTATGGTAATCAAGTGGTTTCTTCCATGTTCAACTCCGACACATTCATCCACATGAATAGAATCGTATTATTTCAGGAAGTAGAAATCAAGACCCTGGATCTAGTTTCCACCATCCAGGCTGCAAGGAATTTTGTATTCATTATATAGTGGACTATTCATAAACAGATGATTGCGCTGATACTGTGTCTACATGTGTCTATACTTGTGATGCATTACAAGATCATTCCTATATCAGGGCAGTTTAGATAGTTTTCTAGTCAGTTTTGATCTGAGTATGGGAATGCCTACCTCAACGATGATATGATCTCATATATATATTTTGCATTGAATGTTTTTACAGGTTCCAATCAGGCTCTCCACAAGATGATCCTCGAAATGATAAAGTACTTCACTCTTCTTAGATGATAAATGAAATCCTCATCTACTACAGACTTCACACTTTAGGGGGCAATCTGTTACACAAAATATTTTCACCATGACTTTCTACAGTCAGTGTGAGTCTATCACCACTCATATTTTCCTCCTTTGCAAGTCTCAAACCTCAGCTCTTCATCTCAAGCTTTAAAAATGAGAGAAAGTCTTTGAAAATCTCTAAAACTCTGGTTCTGCACTTTCTCTTACCATTACCCCGCACCCCTTGGTCATGTTACCTGCGGACCTACCCGATCTGTCTCTAAAGGAGTGGGTGTGGACCCATGTAAAAGTAAAAAAGGCACAAGTTTATTCTTAAAAACTCACTTTGGGTTAATTCTGGACACTTCTAGAAGGAATCTTGATATGGTTGGTTCACTCCTAGGTGGTTCATGCATCCCATAACTAAAGGAGCTAACCCCTTGATGAGAGGAGCTTATCCCTTTGAAGGAGGACTTATCCCTTTGAAGGTGGACCTAGTAACTTCCCTCCTCTACACTATAAATTGATGCATTGCGCTGGTTGCTAGGGAGGTTGAAAGCTGAATATTTTTTAGGGTAAATGTTGTTGGAATTTAGACTTCCTAATTGAGCTTGAGAGGAGAGATTACATACCTTTTGATCTCTTTGGGAAGAGAGTGAAGCTTGTCAAAGTAGAGGAGATTCTTGTTGGACCCTGGGAGGAGCTTGTACAACATCAAGGCACCAAGGTTGTAAAGTTCTTCTTTGTTTAAAGTTAATACAATTAAATTCATTTTTCTCAATAAATTGTCTTCTATGGTTTATTTCATGAATTCCTTGATCATCATGATAAATATGATTTATTATATTGGCTATGCAGGTGTTATTTGATGTGTGCTTGTTTGCGTTTGCGGTTTCTTTAAAAGGAAGCTCATCTGGACGGTCAAAGCGTGGCTGCCATAAACTAGCATTGGACTTGAGGTAGGGTCTAAAACATCTCTTAGCTTTTATTTATAAATCGCAATATTTAGAGAAAGATAGAATTTGTTTGGTTTGCTTGTCGCTAGATATCATTAGATACTAGGGAGATCGGTCTTGTCCGCAAGAACGATTTATCCGCCTGACAAATGTCAAAATCAAAGCCTTCCAACCATAATCCCAATCTAAGAATTCTGTAGTGTTTAAGTATTCTTTTATTACTCAACAATGCTTTCATTTGCTTTAAATTAGTCTTAACAGTGAAATGAATGCTCTTAAGGAAGAGTCTAAAATGTTTAATGCCCTTTTTTACTGCAAGAATTTCTTTATGTGAGGAAGGGTATTTGAACTGAGGATCTGGAATTCTTTTGTAGAAGTATTGTAGCCCAACATGTGTCAGAAGCATCTATCTCAAGAATAAATGGAATATCTAGTTGGGGTAAAGACAATGGTGACAACTGCTATATTTTTTGCTTAATTATTTGGACAATTGTAGTCATTGCCGAGGTCCATGAAGCTCCTGATTTGAGACGTTGTTGTAGAATTCTGGGAATTTCTTTATGTGAGGAAGGGTATTTGAACTGAGGATCTGGGATTTTTTTGAAGACATTTGTAGCCCATGTGTCAAAAGCATCTATCTCAAGAATAAATGGAATATCTGGTTGGGGTAGAGACAATGGTGGCAACTGCTATATTTTTTGCTTAATTATTTGGACAGTTGTAGTCATTTCCATGAAGCTCCTGATTTAAGACGTTGTTGTAGAATTCTGGTGTCGTGAGCTTGTTCTACATAAAAATGTCAGATGTAATTCAGTGCGCCTAAGAATCTTTGCACTGTCCAGATATTTTGTAGTTGGTCTGGAAAATTTAATAGAGCAAGCAATATGTGAGGATGGAGTTCAATCTTACCTTGTGTGATTATTATACCAAGATAATCAATCTTTTTTTTCCAATAATGAACTTATCAGGAGAGCTAGACAAAACTAAACCATGCTTATATACAAACGGCTAGAACGTTTCTAAATGTTGTCTATGTTGCTGAATATATCTACTAAAAACAACAAATCATATGTGTACCAAACACAAATCGTAAATCCCGGAAAATATCTTCCATCCTTTTTTGGAATTCAGATGGGGCATTGTTCAACCCAAAAGGCATCACTATTCACTAATATTTCCCTTCTAGTACTACAACGTTGTTTTAAACATATCTTCTAGAGAAATGTCAATCTGCCAAAATCCTTTTTTTAGATCAAACTTTCTGAAGATAATGGCTTTAGCAATCTTAGAGAGAAGGATCTCCTTGTTTGGTAAGGGATATATAATTGGGAGTACTGCATCATTTATAGCTTTATAATTGATTACCAACCTTTTCTTACCCCTTTTTTCTCTAAATTTTTATTCATATAGAATGCAGGACAGGCCCATGGGTTTTTGTACGGCTCAATGAGCTTTCTCTCAAGCATCCATTTATTTCATTCTTATAAAGTTCTGGTTTAGAGGGACTCATGTCATTAGCAGATGTTTTCTTCACTTGATGGGTCTGATCATCTTTAAAAGGCAACTTTAAAAAATATTTTTCCCAAAACCAGAAGGCGTCAGGATGTTCTGAAGTGCAATCCTTTTGGAGTTTGGAGACAATCTATTTTAACAATTCTTGGCCATGTAGGTTAGCATGCTTGATTATATTTTGAATTTTTTCCAAGTCCTAAACATATTCTTCAATAGTCTCTAGAGTATCTGGCTTAATTTGGATTGCATATTTTCTTTTAACTGGGACTATTATCTTGGCTTGCTGAATAGTGAATGTAACTGCATCTTTGTCAACTATGATAGGCATATATTCTTCACAAAATCTTGTCCTAATAGCATATCACAACCAGTATCATAGTTATACAGGGTGACATATACCATAGTAGATGAAAGCAATATAGGAAAATCAGGGGAAAAATAAGAAATCTTCATGAGTTATTTGTTAAAAGCTTTAAAATGCAATTGGTTGGATTGCCAAAAATAGGATGGAATGGCTTTATACTTGTAACAACTAGACACAGCTCATGTATCTAACTGTGCATCCAATTCATAATTCTTACAACCATCAGTTTTGATCCCAATGGGGATGACCATCCGATCCCCTATAGAATTGATATCAAGAACATGTTTAGGAGATGTTCCTTCTGCCTTAACTACTAGTATATATGCACGAGCTAGGATCAGAGTTGTAAACTTTGAATTCATTTCATCAAGTCTTTGAATTTGATGTTGAATCTGATCTGCTAATTCTATCATCTTCTTTTGTTTATTTTTTATATCTTCTTCTATCTTTCAAATTTCATCCAAAATCATTTCTTCTTGAGAACATGAGGAAGGAAGTGGTTCTTGGAAAAAAACATAAGAGGGTTTATACCATTCCTTGGGATCTAATTTTGCTTCATCATTCTGTAACACCAAAGACTCTTTTAATTTATTGATCCTCTCTTGGAGTCTTCGTCAGGGAATTACCAATCTTGGAGCAAGAGCATCTTTTTGTTTTTGGAGAGACTGAAGCATTTCTTTTGAACTTTGTATAGAAAACATAAGACAATCTGAAATATATGTACAATCATCACTGCTGGAAGAACATGCTATAGACATTTTCTGGAAATTATTTTCTACATCAGAATCAGAGTCACTATATACAGAAAAGTATTCATAGTCAGAATCTGATTGTGAAACCAGATCCCAATCAACAGGATTATATGTGGTGGTGAATAACTCACATATTTTGTTTTGAACTCCTTTCTTTTTATCAGGACACTTGTTAGCCCAATGTCCACTTTTATTGCAGATAAAGCACGTGGATCCCTTTGCTGGTTTTTCTCTTTTTCTAAAGACATACTTGGATTTAGGAGACCTTTTAAACTTCTAAAAATATTTCTTGAAAAATATTTCTTTTGTCTAGATCCTTTCGAAGAAAAATAACACGTATGGTTCTAGGTTTTTGATAACCCTTCTTGGAGGAGTTCTTATTGCATCCAAAACTATAAGTCTTTGTAAAGGAGTCACAAATACGGGGATTAAAATGCAACTAATTTTTCACATTCGTCTTTGTTTTATATGCATCACATTCATTTATGAGAATAGTGAGTATATGTTGATGCAATGCAACCAACAAAAGTGTTTCGATAGAAATTCCTTGAGTAGACAGAGACTAATGAACTAAATAAGGAATTTTCTTTGGAATTGAAGCAATATAATGTCTTAGAGAGGCTACATTCTGGTAATCAAGAACCTTGTAGAAGAGATTTTGCATGGTGAAATAGTTGTCTGAAAGCAAATCAAGGCTACATAACCTTTGGCTCAAAAATAACTGAGCATAATGGTCTGCATCAGCTGGGATGATCCCAATAAATTTATGAAAGAGGGCTTCAAGTATAGCTTGTAGAGGTTCATCATGGTCAAGAATTTCTAAATTTTCTTCTCTAGTAAGTTTATCCCACCATAATCTAGCATCACCATTTAGTGCGCAAGTGATTTGGATGACTACATCCTTCCAAGAGGCTTTAGAATCTAATTTCTTTTGGAATCCCCATGCATTTATCTTTTGCAACAAAATCAATTTCTGATCTCTATTTAGACAATCAAAGTTAATAAACATTGTATTACCTTGATTACTGAAATAAGAATATTTTTCTTCCTTAGCATCAATATCACTCATATGTTTCATCCATTTGGAGAAAGGAATACTATGTGGCTGAGATCCTAGGTCTAACCTAGAATTCTTTAGAGTTTTATTGGAGAAATTCAAAGTTTCAGTACGTTTTTTCTTATTAGAAGATTCTCCAACTTCTTTTGAACCTGCCATTTTGATTTCAAAAATAGAAAATTCTTGTAATTTCTGTTTGACAAGATTTAGCTTTTCACAAGCCAATTTTCTTCCTTGATTAAGTTTATCCAAAATATCTAAATCAGAGATATGATCTTTATCAATCATCTTTATAACGAGACTTGAGGAGATTTTGGTGGCTTTATGATAGTTAAACTTTATTCCTTCTTTTTCAACATCTTCATAATGAGGTTGTTTCTAGGAAAATTAGTGTATGTCGAACGACTAACCCTCTAGGTTTGGTAGCTAACCTAGAAACAACAGTTTAAAGCAATTCAATGATCTTCCCTATGAATGATAGATAAGAGAAAGATTGTAGAGAACCAATGTGGAACTTTCGCTTGATCTCCCTCTCCTTTGACTGATCACGTAACTCCTCCCCGTACTTAACACGTTTAGAGAGTACCTGCACAGCTAAAGCAACAAATAACTGTCAAAGCATCATGATCTATCACAACATAAACATTATAGAATCAGAGATATAATGAACATATGAAAGCATTTACAATTAACACAATCAATTGGGAAAAATCTCGAAGAACTTTATTGATAATAAGGAGAATTACAACCCAGTTGTCTGATCCAGCGCCATCCTCCCAGCTTCAATCCTTCTTCACCTCATGAATTAGCAAGAACACACCAATAGTAATGCAATGCTCTCTCCTCAATACTGAAACTAGCAGCACTTCCTTACAATTCACAACAATTCAGCCTCTAGATCTCTTGGATGGGAGATCCTTTTATAGATGATTGCAAGAGGGTGAGTCATCATTGGGGATGATGAATGCCATTCCATTTGTTGAAATTAGTTCCACAAGAGAGGGGAATTGGAGATGGTTTCCTAGTTCCCTTGGTTATCCTTGGGTGAATTCAGAGAGGCAAGTGGTATAGGAGAAGTTTCTAGAATATTCCATGAGCAACCAACTAACAAACTATCCCGAAAATATGTCCAACCTCGCCCATTGCGCTTACTAAATGGACAAACTACAATGCATCTTATTTTGGCAGTGTGGTAGGTGAGATGCATCTCACCCTAACACAGGGCCTTCAGATATGGTTCAGTTTTAGGCACTTTCTGGATAATTTATAAGATGAAACTTTTGGGGAATGAGGCATTCAGATGACTAAGTTTCTTTAGGGTATAAAACAACTCTTTTAGGGGTTGATGAGCCCTACTATCATTGACATATGATTTTGGGGTTGATGTGCCCAAATATGTCTATAACTGTTTCCCCCTAAAGCATGAGGTCATAAATGTTCATGTCGGGTGAAATGCTTTATCATGAGGATCAGAATTTTTGAACTGGAAGGTGACCTGCATAAATTACAATACAATACATCATAATAATATGATTTTTTCATGAACTAGCTGAGGGAGGCATTCCCATGCTCAGCTTTATAAATTTCATTTCATGTACATAGATCAGATAGTTGTCTATAGATACAGACTTGTGATTCTACATATATAGAGTCATAATCCATGATTAGGATGACCATATGTATAGACCCTTTGTACATTTGATGTTTTTGTATCCTGAATATTGTTAGCCTCTCTCATAAAACAATAATAAATCCAAAAATAAATTAATTAATTAAATATTCCAAGTTAGGAATTTGTGCCTAACTCTTGGGTTGTTCCTCTAAGGTAGGAGTTAGTTTAGGTAACTCCTATATTGGTGTGTGTCTGGTGAGAAATTATCTCAACCGATAGCACGCACTATCTTGAGACACTGTCTCTCATCTATTTATTTGTAACACTATATTCAATTATTTTGGGAAGGAAAATGAGAGAGAATACCTGAGGAAGCCATGAGGCTGAAGCCTTTTTCCGCCCATATTTTGTGTTTAGTTTCTTATCTATGTTTACTGCAATATGTTTCTGAGTTGTTTTAATATGTATCATGTGTATCAGAGCACATGGTTTTTCACTTTGGGATTGAGAGACTGTGTATTGGCGCAGAGACAAAATATGACAGCGTGTTGTGTAGAGGCAGATGCGGATGAATGGAGTTGGAGCTGGATTATTGAAGCAGTGATTGATAAAGTCGATTCTGCAACGTTCAGCAAGAACCGGATCAGCGTTGAAGTAGTGGACCAATTTCCTGAGGCTAAAAAGTACGATGACAGTCATCGATTCCAAGCTGCGTTAGTTCCGGAGTGTACACAGGAATAAATTGTGTGTCAACGGTTCTTACCGGTGTGTGTCTCGTAAGAAAACTGTAAGTGTTTTCCCTGCATGGAATCACTGATTGCTGTGAGTATTTTCAATGATTATACATTTGACATTTGGCGCATATCTGAAAATAACACTGGTTAAAATAAATAAATAAAAATAAAAATAAAAATAAATAAATAAATCTGTGACCAATTTTGTTATAAGTTGAGCAGAATCGTTGTGCAAAATAAATCGATGTGAATGTGATGGCCATCGATTTTTTTTTTCCTATGATAATCGATTGAAGTTTTGGTTCTTTGCTGTGATAATCGATATGAATGTTAGAACGTAGATTAATTGTCGTGATGGTTGATATGAATTTTGGGTATTT
This sequence comes from Pinus tabuliformis, assembly GCA_031772625.1. Taxonomy (NCBI): domain Eukaryota; kingdom Viridiplantae; phylum Streptophyta; class Pinopsida; order Pinales; family Pinaceae; genus Pinus; species Pinus tabuliformis. Next base: position 850,062,664 of record CM062820.1, on the reverse strand, counting down.
GTTGTGATGGTCGATTGTTATAGCCATCGATTCTTAAATTCCAATGCAAGTATAAATTGCTGCATTTTTTTCATAATTCATTGTGTTTTCAGTCTTTATTTGAACCAGCATTCTCCTAAAGGTATTTGCATTTGATCCAAATCGAGTTTGGCATTTGAACCAGTGTCCTCCAGCAATAAGAACCAGCGTTCAAACACCCCTTCAAACATTTTACATTCATTCCTGTGTGTTTGACAGTGTTTTAAAGGTGTTAAGAAGAGCGTTTTGAAATCTGCAAAATTTATTTTGAATAATCGATTATGAACCATCATTTTAAAGGCATTAAGAACAACGTTTTGAAATTTGCAAGATCAATTTTGAACGGATGTGGTGATAATAGCCCCGGCGTTGAACGGATATGAACCAGCTTTCCAGCGTTGAACAGATGTGGCATCAAATTTGATTGATTCCAGCGTTCCAGCGTTGAACGATTTGAGCCAGCATTCTGCATTTTGAACCAGCGTACTATGAACCTTGAAAGCGTTGAACCAATTTGAAATGAGATCCTTCATTGCACGGTAGTCACTGGTGCATTTTAGTTAAAGATCGCTACTTACCACGTTCAATTAAAATAATATAACTTGGAATTCGGTCAGAGCTTGCGTATGCTAGTAGTCTTGCTCGGTTTGCTGCAAACCTTGGACCAATTGTCTGGAAGATTGCAGCTCAGAAGATAAGGAGAGCGCTCTTTCCATTTCCGCTCGGGGTGTAATCAAACCAGCATTTACAGTTTGCAGTCAATCAGCCAGCGTTCCAACTAGTTTGTGTGCCAGTGTTTTAAGGTAATTTCTAGCGTTTCAGTTAGCGTTAATGATTGGTGAAATTAAAAAGTGGAGTTGGTAATTGGAGTTTTTTTTTAAATTGTAATTTTGATTTGCAATTAAAATCAAATTTTATTTGGAGGAATAAGATGAATGGGAGAAGAATGACTATGGTTTTATGACCATAAGTGAATTTTATTTTTAAAAAGGAGCTTCCGCATGTGTTGAAATTTCCCAGTGAGTGGATTTACTTGACATGAAATTGGAGATGCATTTTTATATGCATGAAAGTGGTGAGATTGTGAGTTGAAAGGATGGTTTTTCGCTCTTTGTAATTGAAGAAATAAGGAGTGTTTCCATTTTTATTTGGAGCGATAAGGTGCATTACATTTTGTAAATTTTAAGAATATTTTGTGGAGATATAAGTGTCTTATTTTGTATTTGGAGTGATAAGGGAAAGTTGTTGTAATTCAAAGTATTGTTTGACTTTGAGAGGGATCGTGTCACTATCCATTCAGATTTTGAAGGCGAGTTGTTTCAAAGGGTTGTCAGCTTGGCATTATCATTGCTTCAGATGTACTCAGTGATTAATAAAGATATCATTTTTTTGGTGTTTATGTGTCCTAGATCCGCCCGAAATTGAATAAGGGGATCTAAGGTACACTTTGTGTTTGATGGCGCATGTGTTTTATGGCTTCATGTTTTTGCTTTTTGATTTGTGTCTAGTTTTGACACATAAATGATCTCATTTAACACACATAAAGTTCAATGCAAGCAAGCACAACACTTGTAACAGAATAGCATCAAGGAAGGATAATTAAGCTCAACACCTGCATTTGCGTCACTACAACAAATAATCAAAGTTTTCAACATCGGAATTCTACCTCAACAAACAAATTCACTCAATACAATCAAGTTCATGAATCTGCAGACTCCAGCATTTCAAAGCAAAGTCTACATCACTACAATCAAGTTAATGAATCTGTAAACTTCAATGTTTCAGAGCACAGTCTACATCAACATTATTGAACTTGTAATCAACTCAAATTACATTGAATTGTCAGGGTGCATTCTCGGTTGAAACCGACACCCAAGTCTTGAATTGAGTCAAATTGAATTCATTGTAGTGAGTCATTACATCATTAAGTGTTTTTTGGGTGCATTTTTGACAGTGTTCGACACCCTTCCTTTAAGAAGAATCACGTGAATGCACGAATTTTAACTCTAAAGCCAACAAGCAACAAGTTCACATATCCTGCAAGTGAGCGTGAGTATTCATTCAAGCAATTTGCGTCAAAATAGTACAAAGTTCAAACGTTCAAGTGAGCCAGAGTGAAGTTCATTACAGCAACCATCAAAGCAACCAAACAAGTTCAACTCTAACACCAATCAAGCAAGTTGAGATCGACATCAAGTGAGCGTGGCTATTCATTCAATTGAGTGTGAAGTCATTCATGCAAATACGATCATCATCAAGCGAGCGTGAATTCTAGAGTCTAAGTAAGAAAGTTCTCCAACTCTAGCAAGTGTTCCCAGCAAGTGCAATAAGAAACAAATCAAGCAAGCATGCCATTCAAGTCCCATAGCAAGCGAGCCTATCATTCAAGTAACAAAATCAAGTGAAACAGTTCAAAGCACGACATCTACGACAAGAGTGTCTGACTTCAAGTGAGCAAGTTCAAATGGCGCAACATATTCAGTGGTTAAACATTCTTCACAGTTTGATCATCTCCAGTGATGAAGACATGGTGCACATCTGCAAAGAAACTCTTGCTGATCTTTCATGGCATCTACGACAAACACATGAAACCATTGAGTTTCTTCAACTCGAATCGCAACTTCAAAGGAATGAATTGCAAGAAAAGAGTGATACTTTCCAGTCCTTGAACCATCCAGATGATAAGTCACTCATCCAAACAGCTTCAAGTGTCGAAGTTGTTCATGATCAAATTCAAATTTCTTCCAAACCCATCATCAAGCCCTGGGAAGAAATTCAAAATAACAAGAATCGACGAGGCTTAGGATATGTCACTGATGACACCAACTTACATATCCCAGATTATTCCAAGCCAATTAATTTCGTCGGTGCAGGATTTCTTGCACAACACACCTCAACAGGTTCTGAGAAAGTTGCAAAGAAACAAAATTGCACGCAACCTGAAGTTGAAGTCCCACCGAAATGTTCTCATTGTCAAAGAATCGGTCATATGGAAGATAAGTGTTTTGATCTCCATCCTTGTTGCCATTGTGGCAAGCCCAACCATTCCTCAGAAAAATGTCACAACCAACAAAAATCAGCCAGATTGAAGATACATTATGAATGGATTGATCCTTGGGAATGATCATCCATAGTCAAAAGATTGTCTCAGTTCTACAACCAACTACAATCAGACATAATGCAGCCAGCAGTGAACCGATGATGGTACTCTCATGCAGTTGAATGAGGGAGTACAACAGGGAAACTCTCCTACACCTGAAGGGGGGGACTTCAAATATATTTTGGAGAAGATTGTCTCTCCTTTCAGCTGACAAAGGGGGGAAAATGTCAATGAAATTGACAAGTGGTTATCAGACTGAAAGTCTCGACAACATCAGTGAAGCAGCCAGTGGGCATCTTCATTAGCCAATGGGCATTTGTCATTAGCAGTGAGCATCAGCAAATTCGCCAGTAGGCGATTGACAACCAAAGCAGCAATGAGCAGCTTTCATCATAGCAAAAGCAACATTGAGTTGTTTTTTGACATCTTCAGCCAATGGGTGATCATCATCAGCAAATATGCCAGTGGACGTTCATCAAATTGTGTCAGTGGAAACCGGATGTTGTTTTCAAGCAAAGGACAATTCAATCCTTTTTCGGCTTGGCACATGATGAAGTTGTCAAGTGTCCTTCTAAGATGAATCAGTCATGCAGCTGACTCAGTCTCTTCATATTGCAGTTTCTTCAACATCCAGATTTGGCAGTTTTTTCAGGCAATGTTTTTAAATATCAACATGAGAACTTGGAAGATGGTTCCTCGTTCTTATTTTGGATTTATCATTGAAGGGGGGAATGTTAGCCTCTCTCATAAAACAATAATAAATCAAAAAATAAATAAATAAATTGAATATTCCAAGTTAGGAATTTGTGCCTAACTCTTGGGTTGTTCCTCTAAGGTAGGAGTTAGTTTAGGTAACTTCTATATTGGTGTGTGTCTGGTGACAAATTATCTCAACCAAAGGTGTCTAAGATAGCACGCACTATCTTGAGACACTGTCTCTCATCTATTTATTTGTAACACTATATTCAATTATTTTGGGAATGAAAATGAGAGAGAATACCTGAGGAAGCCATGAGGCTGAAGCCTTTTTCCGCCCATATTTGTGTTTAGTTTCGTATCTATGTTTACTGCAATATGTTTCTGAGTTGTTTTAATATGTATCAAATATAGCACAGCCTGGATGGATGAAACTAGATCTGGGGTCTTCAAACTCATTCAATCTTCGCTCGATGTACAAGTCAAACCATTTGAAGAGATGTTCTGAAGTCCGACATTGAAATACATCGCCTGATTAGCAGCCAATGATGTGAGCTATTAACAGACGCGAGAGGGATCACCGATAATGATAATGGTCCTCAAGGTACTATAGTACATTTCACATGGTGTGAATACATGATCCAATGTCGAACACCACGCAAAATCTTTCGGTCGAAGGCCATTGATGTCAACCTGTCGCCGGAAGAGAGAAAATTTCCATTGACGTAAACAAGCTTCAAAGCACTGGAAGGGTGTTTCTAATTTAACTTCTTGGATAATAAGCTGATGTCGACAAGAAGCGAGTCATCGTAGGAGGGCCTTGATGTATCCCAAGTCTACGACACGAAATGAAGCAAATGATTTTTGGAGGTGAAAATGAACTAACAACAAAAGGTTCAGGAATGGCGATCATGAAAAAATGAAACTTGGTGGTATTGCTGTTATGAAACCAGCTCAAGAAAAAGATAGAAAAGATAGATCAACACCTTAGAATTCAGCCTCTTCGAGGGGGCAACCTCCTTTACATTACATAAATGAACAATTATTGGATGATTCAAATGACAAAACCTCCTTTCTATATATAGGAGTCTAAGGAGTCACAATATAACCCAGCCGACCTAACAATAATAATATAAAGCCACAAAAATAACAATAGAGGGACTCTATGGGGCACAGTAATAACAATATGGGGATAATAGGGGCACAACAATATTAATAAGGGGTACAACTACAATAATAATGGGGTAATCACTACTATTATAGGGACCCAACATGCCCCTCTCCTTCAAAAAAGTGTTGTCCTCAATGCTTAAGAAGTTCTAGATGCTTCTGTATAAAATTCTCATCCTCCCATGTGGAATCTTCAGCGGATAAGTTCTTCCACTTGATAAGATACTTTGAAATTGATCGATTTCGTAGCTGTCGAGTTCTTGTTTCTGTGACTGCTTCCGGTTCCAATATAATTTTTCCTTCCTCGTCAAGTTTTGGCCATATTGTTTGAACTGGGAGCTTGTCGCCTATAACCTTCTTTAAACATGAAACATGGAAAACTGGGTGCAATCGAGAAGCTACAGGAAGCTCCAATTTGTATGCCATAGTACCAATCTTTTGCAACACCTTGTATGGACCATAATACTTTGGTGATATTTTATTATCCTTCTTAGCTTGCTTGAGGGACATTTGCTTATATGGTTGTAGCCGTAGGAATACCCAATCACCTACATCAAAACTTCTTTCGTTACGATGTTGATCTGCCTGTTGTTTCATTCTATTCTGTGTCAACACGAGGTTATCCTTTAAGAGTTGGAGGACTTGTTGTTGATGTTCAATGTGATGTTCCACTGCTTGAACCTTAGAATTTTCTCTTAAATATGATGTGATGGATGGTGGCTGATACCCATAAAGTGACATAAATGGGGTCATTTTTGTTGATGTATGGAAGGAATTGTTATACCACCATTCAGCCAGAGGCAACCATTTGACCCATTATGTCTGTTTATCATATACAAAGCAACGAAGATATCCTTCCAAAAATTTGTTTACTATCTCAGTTTGCCCATCAGATTGAGGATGATAAGATGAGCTATGAGCTAACTGAGTACCAAGACAAGAAAATAATCCTGTCCAAAAACTTCCAGTGAAAATGGGATCTCTGTCACTAACAATAATCTTTGGGTTTCCATGTAGCTTTTGAATTGTTTCCATAAACGCAGTAGAAACTGTATTGGCTTTAAATGGATGTGACAATGCACAAAAGTGTGCATACTTGGTAAGTCTGTCAACTACCACCATGATGACACTCTTTCCCTCAGACTTGGGTAAACCTATGATAAAATCCATTGAAACCTCCTCCCAACGTTGGCTTGGAATGGATAAAGGTTGTAATAGACCCGGTGTCTTAATTGTTTCAACTTTATTTTGTTGGCAAACCAAACATTCCGCCACAAACTTTTGAATATCTGATTTAAGGCCATCCCAAAAAAATTCCTTCTTAACCCTGTGGTAAGTTTTTAGAAATCCTGAGTGCCCTCCTAAGGGAGAAGTGTGCAATTCCATAAGAATATTTTGTTTTAGCTGGGAATTCTTATAGGGGTATAAGTGATCTTTGTACCATAACGAATCATTTTTCCAGCTAAATGTATCATACATACTGGAATCTTGTTGTAACTTTCGAATAAGTGCCCACACTTCTTCGTCATTCTTCCATTCCTCCCTTGCTTCGTTTATCCAATCTGGTTGGATAATAGAAATGGCGCACAACAATGCTTCCACATCCTCATCCTTTCTTCAGAGTGCATCTGCCACCACATTTTGCTTCCCTTTTTTGTAGATGATTTCAAAGTCATAACCCAACATCTTTGTGACCCACTTTTGTTGCTCTTCAGAGGATAATCTTTGTTCTAAAAAGTATTTAAGTCTATCATGATCCGTTTTTACCTTGAAGTGTCTTCCCATTAGGTAGGGTCGCCATTTCTTAAGTGCATGGAGTATTGCCAACATTTCCTTCTCATAAATAGCTTTGTGTAAAAACTTTCCCTTGATTGGACGACTTTCAAAAGCAATGGGTCTTTCATCTTGCATTAAAACAGCATCAATTCCATTTCCTGAAGCATCACATTCCACAATAAAGGTTTTTGTGAAGTCTAGTGTAGCTAAGACCAGTGCTTGGCACATTGCCTCTTTAAGATGTTCGAATGCCTTTGTTGCTTTTGGAGTCCATGAAAATGTATCTTTCTTCAATAATGTTGTTAGAGGTGCTGCTATTCTCCCATAATTCTTAAAAAACTTGCGATAATACCCTATCAACCCGAGAAATCCTCGTAGATGCTTTATGGATGTGGGAATTTTCCATTCCTTAATGGCTTTAATTTTGCTAGGGTCTACCTTAACTCCTTCATGAGATACAATATGACCCATATATTCCACCTCTTATACTCCAAAGAAACATTTGGATCTTTTTGCATATAATTGTTTCTCCTCCAATAGTTGTAGCACCCTATCAACATGTTCAACATGATCCTTCCAAGACTTGTTGTAGATTAGTATATCATCAAAAAATACTAACACAAGTTTTCTAAGGAATGGTTTGAAAATTGAATTCATCAAACCTTGAAATGTTGAAGGTGCATTGGTAAGGCCAAAAGGCATGACCAAAAATTCATAATGACCCTCATGAGTTCTAAATGTTGTTTTCGGAATATCTTCAATCTTCATTCTAATTTGATGATATCCTGAATGAAGATCCAACTTGGTGAAGTAAATTGATCCATGCAATTCATCCAGTAATTCATCAATGACAGGAATGGGAAACTTATCTTTAATAGTGAGCTTGTTGATCTCCCTATAATCCAGACACATGTGCCATGATCCATCCTTCTTGTGCACCAATACGACTGGAGCATAGAAATAACTTTGACTTGGTTGAATTATACCAGCCTCTAGCATTTCTGAAACCATACGTTCACTTTCACTCTTTTCGACATAGGGATATCTGTACAGCCTGATGTTTGGAGGAACACTTCCTAGAATCAGATGAATAGCATGATCATGATCATGAATAGGTGGGAGACCTTTGGGAGTCTCAAATACCTTGGAATGATTGTCCAAGACTTTTTGGAGATCTGGAGAAATAGATGATTCCACTGTGGACACATCTAGCGGACATAATTATGCAATTACACCTCTTTGTTCCTTTTTTAGAAGCTTTGTCATACCATTAGAGCTGATTATCTTTCCCGGTTTCCCTACAATACCCCTTAATTAAACTTCCTTTCCTTCCACAAAAAATTTCATGAAAATTTCTTGAAAATTAAAAGCTATTGTAGCCATTGGACTCCTACTACAACATCAGCACCTCCCATTGGAATGGAAAGAATTGGGCTAGTCAATACATATTCTCCCATGGATAGCTTGATATTATGGCACTTTCCCAAGCAATTTATTGTTCCTCCATTTGCAACCATCACTTGACACTCTGGTGCTGGATATAAGAAGAAATTCAATTCTCTTGCTACCTTACAATGAATAAAATTGTGGGTACTTCCTGAATCAATCAACACTATTACCTTTTTCTTCTTGATTTGTCCTTCTATCTTGATGGTTTGAGGAGTGGTAATTCCTGCCAATGCATTACAAGATATGGTCGGATTCATTTCTTTTTTATCTAGGCTTTGTTCCTGGAGTATATCCTATTCTTTTGACCTTTCTTGCTCCTTTTCTTCTTCCTCTTGACAATCTATGTAGAATAATTTCTTCTCAGCACACTGATGACCTTTAGTGTATTTGCTATCACAACTGTAACAAAGCCCTTTTGCTCTTTTTTCTTCCAATTGTTGTGGTGTCAATCTTATAGGTTGTGGAAGACTAGCGGCAAGAACACTTCCGTCTTTATAGTTGTGAGTGGTATGCTTCCTGGTTGCCATAATTTTGCTTTCCATTTTTCTTGCTAACATGAATGCCTTCTCTAATGAATCAGATTCCCAAAGGTGAACATCATGTTGGATATTATCCTTTAAAGACCCTATGAACACATCAATCCTATGCTCCTCTGGAATATCTTTTACCCTTATGTTCAATTTTTGGAACTCCTCAATGTGCTCCATTATTGAACCCTTTTGTTTGAGACTTATCAATTGGCTAAAAAAAGTGTTTCTTTTTGTATCCTCATAATGTGCTATTAATTCTTCCGTAAAAATTGCCCAAGTGATAAATTTTTTACGAGAGCAAAGCCATTGATACCATACAAACTGATTTGGTTCCAAATATAAAGTTTCAATACGTACCTTTTGTGTGTTTTGCACATTATTGAGATCGAAAAATTTCTCCATCTGTAATATCCATGTTGCGGGATCCTTGCCATCAAACTTCCTCATATCGATTGTTGGAATATGGTGGGTCTTTGATCCAACATTAGAGTCTATGGAATCATGATTAACATTTCTTTTGTTCTCATCATGAGTTTCCTTTACTACCCTTTCACCATTAGTGACCCTTTCTTGTAGCAACTTATTCATATTTATCTTCAATTCTTCCATGTATGTCTTCAGATCTATCTTCAAATCATCCATATTAGCTTCCACGTCATTCATCTTAGCTTCTACACCTTTCTTTAGACAATCCATCTTAGCTTCTACGCCTTTCTTTAAACCATCCATCTTAGATTCTATTCCTTTTTATGAAAGGGACAGTTGTTGCACTTGGTCTTGTAATTTTGATATATCATGTTGCATTTCTTCCTCTTCTTCAGGAGTCATGCTAGAGATTTTAGGTTCCTTACTAGGTGTTTGCATTTTCTTTCCTCGGGGCATCAGTTACCGATAATAATGCTCTACTATGCCCTTTGAATTCCTCCAAAATAAATTTTCAAACCAATCTTAAGCAAAAATTTAAGAAAATCTACACACCTTTTTTCACTTTGTAGGAGCTCGATATTTCCTTTGATGTATCTTTGTACTTTCTAATCATCTAGATCTAAATTTGTGACCTACAGTAACCCTCTGTGTCCTCTTTCCAATGCCACAAGTCTGACCCAAATTGGATTCTCCAAGGAAGAGTTATGTGAAATCTCCCACAGTGACTTGATTATAGACTAGCTCAGTCGAGCGAATTTGTACGACGTGCCACGAGTCACTGTTTCAACCTCTGGATCTAAAAAAATGCATACAAGAAACTACAGTCCGTCCTCTTTCTGTACCTTCTTACGAAATTTCAATCCGATCCCCAGAGAGAAAGTTATGACGCTTTTCCCCAGGTCACCTGTTTGGAATGTAATTCAGGAGTCTGCAAAAAGACCAACTTCCTCATATCATATCTCCGCAAATATAGCGAAAACAACTCTGAGATTTGGATCCAAGTTTCAGCACGATTTCTTCTCAAATGGGTTTTTTTTGCAACTTCTGAAACGTCGCAGAAAAAAAGTTATAGCGAAAATTCCACGATGACCTATTTGGAGCAGCGAAACCCTAGAATCCAAAGCTCTGATCCCAAATGTTATGAAACTAGCTCAAGAAAAAGATAGAAAAGATAGATCAACGCATTAGAATTCAGCCTCTTCGAGGGGGAAACCTCCTTTACATTACATAAATGAACAATTCTTGGATGATTCAAATGACAATACCTCCTTTCTATATATAGGAGTCTAAGGAGTCACAATATAACCCAGCCGACCTAACAATAATAATATAGAGCCACATAAATAACAATAGAGGGATTCTATGGGGCACAGTAATAACAATATGGGGATAATAGGGGCACAACAATATTAATAAGGGGTAAAACTACAATAGTAATGGGGTAATCACTAGTATTATAGGGACCCAACAATTGCAGTGTATGAGACATTAACTGGATGACTTCTCTTGAACATGGCGGCGACACTGAGATGAATTGGTAGTGTTAACCCAAAAATATGGATGTTATGAAAGATTAATGGTATGATGACCAGCGAACGGAATAACCCAACCCAACTCAATCATGGAGATGAAGTGAAAGTGTCATGTTCAAGAGCAACTTGCTACCATAAACTCTTCAAGATTTTTCCCCTTTTTCCCCGGTCATTGCTGACCAGTACCTCTTTATTTTTATCAAACTTGAGGAGGATAACATATGCTTGTTCTATAATTTTCCCTTCAGGAAAAACCATCGCTATTTGAGGTTTTAATGATTCTAGCAACAATGAAACTCGGTCTCATCTAGATGGGACAAGTTTGTTTCTATTATTTTAACGAGTTTAACGACAAGGATAACTCGGTCCTTTTCATGTTTAGAGAGTTTTAAAAGAGACGAAAAGAAAACTCTATAAGTTATTTTTCGTAAAATAATCCCTCAGGTCCGAAAAAAGGATAAAATAATACAAGAGAGATGTCGTTTCCAATACCTTAATGAGTTGGAATAGACAAGCGCTCGACAATCTTTTCTTATTTAGAGAGTCTAAAAAGAGTTTAAATACAACTCCATTTTGAGGAACGAGTGGTGTCTAGGGTAGCAACTGGTTCTGATAATGTTGGAACTTCTCAAAACATGTTGATTTATGTGAAGATGCTAGCTAATAAGACCACTCATTGCAACTGTTCCTCAAAAAAGGGTAAAACAACCAAGTGAAAGCATATGATCGGCCAAAGAGATGGTGGCAATGGGATGAAAAAAACCAAGGCTCAAAAGGATGATAGAATGGCAATCACAAGGGTTAAAAATTGAAAATGGGTTCATTTTTAGACAAGCTTGAACCATGGGGAACTATGCTTGGCTTCGGTTTCATGTTTACACCAGCTTGAAACAAACAAACTATGCTTGGCTTTGGTTTCATTTTTTACACAAGCTTAAAATAAAAAACTATGCTTGAATTGGTTTACATGCCCCCAGCGTAATGAAAATGAGAGTCTTCTATAACCAGATGGAAATCGCTGTGGTGAAGCAGGACGGTTATCCAACCCATTTTTGGCTTCGTCCAGATAGGGACGAAGGTGAATGGGGTGATTCCCTTTACATAACCTACAGGGAGACTTAACTTTACAACTAGGTGCATGCCCCCCAAGCTTCATTACATTCACCTAAGTAGACTACTAATGGCTATCAGGTGGATGGAATGAAGGTTCTTTTATGAGATCAAGTGAAAGACTTGACTGAGATTTTATGAGATCTAATCAGAGACTCGACTTGGAACTTGGGACCTTGTTTCATTTTTAAATGAGCTTGACACAAGACAACGAACTCTGCTCAAATTCCTTCTTTCATTTTTTAATGAGCTTAACACAAGACAAGGAACTATGCTCATTGGGTCATTTCATTTTTGAATGAGGTTGACACAGTAAAAGAAATGTCCTCATGGACCTGTTTCATTTTTTAACGAGGTTGACCCAATAAAAGAACTATCCTCAGACCCTGTTGAAGCCCCGAAAATTGGGTCTACAACAAGGGGGATATCCACCCAGTCCGGACCTTGGTTAGTAGCTCCTTTTCCATTTGGTATAGTGGGTCTGACTAGGGATATGGGACCAGTTTCCCAATTTATGTGTGTGTGTGTTGAAATTTGATATTTCCTTTCTAAAATTTCCTAAGTGAAATGCTTTTACTTTAACTCTAATCTAATAACATGCAATTGTATTCTAATAAACAGAAATATCTAATTCTACACTAACACGGGGTGTAATCTTTCCGTTATGCGATCTAAAATGATTTCAAATAACAATTGGTAATAAATATCATTCAACTGTTATAAGAAGAGAATTCAATAGAGATAAACCACTTCGTATAAAAAGTTAGACGAAACAGTTGTGAAAAACATATCGCATAGTAAGCTACTCATACATTAAGCATAAATAAATAGCTATCACCATACAGAAGTGCCAAATGATAACTCAAGCATTCACGCATCAATATATAAACAACTGAACATAAATATCACTTTAACACAAAGGCAGAAAGAGTTAAGAGATAGAAGTACCATTTATAACTAGTTCTACTCATGAACTTCAAGAGATAATGATTTATCTCTTCTTAATACAACATCCACTAAGAGTATAGAAGTGCAACATGAGTAGTAGATATTAAATTAAGATATCAATAAATCATGTTCCATTCATTCATCAAAACCTCCTTGGAGGGTACAAAAGTGCATGTTCTGAGGACAAGTTTTTGACAAATTTTAGGACCCTTCTCTAAATGCATGAGAAGGGTTTAAATACTACTAACTAAATCTAAAAATAACTTATTACAAAAATGTAGGATATGGTTTAAATTACCGTCCTCATTTTAGGCAAAAATAAAGCAAAATTAATACTAACATTGAATCTAAAATTAAAACTAACAACTAATGTTATGAAACCAGCTCATGAAAAGATAGAAAAGATAGATCAACGCCTTAGAATTCAGCCTCTTCGAGGGGGCAACCTCCTTTACATTACGTAAATGAAAAAATCTTGGATGATACAAATGACAAAACCTCCTTTCTATATATAGGAGTCACAATATAATCCAGCCGACCTAACAATAATAATATAAAGCCACAAAAATAACAATAGAGGGATTCTATGGGCACATTAATAACAATATGGGGGCAATGGGGGGACAACAATATAAATAAGGGGTATAAATACAATATTAATGGGGTAATCACTAGTATTATAGGGACCCAACATGCCCCTCTCCTTCAAAAAAGTGTTGTCCTCAACGCTTGAGTAGTTCTGGATACTTTTTCATAAAATTCTCATCCTCCCATGTGGAATCTTCAGCGGATAAGTTCTTCCACTTGATAAGGTACTCTGAAATTGATCGATTTCGTAGCTGTCGAGTTCTTGTTTCTATAACTGCTTCCGGTTCCAATATAATTTTTCCTTCCTCGTCAAGTTCTGGCAATATTGTTTGAACTGGGAGCTTGTCGCCTATAACCTTCTTTAAGCATGAAACATGGAAAACTGGGTGCAATCGAGAAGCTGCAGGAAGCTCCAATTTGTATGCCATAGTACCAATCTTTTGCAACACCTTGTACGGACCATAATACTTTGGTGATAATTTATTATCCTTCTTATCTTGCTTGAGGGACATTTGCTTATATGGTTGTAGCCGTAGGAATACCCAATCACCTACATCAAAACTTCTTTCACTGCGATGTTGATCTACCTGTTGTTTCATTCTATTCTGTGCCAACACGAGGTTATCCTTTAAGAGTTGGAGGACTTGTTGTTGATGTTCGATGTGATGTTCCACTGCCTGAACCTTAGAATTTTCTCTTAAATATGATGTGATGGATGGTGGTTGATACCCATAAAGTGCCATAAATGGGGTCATTTTTGTTGCTGTATGAAAGGAAGTGTTATACCACCATTCAGCCAGAGGCAAGCATTTGACCCATTGTGTCTGTTTATCAGATACAAAGCAACGAAGATATCCTTCCAAACATTTGTTTACTATCTCAGTTTGCCCATCAAATTGAGGATGATAAGATGAGCTATGAGCTAACTGAGTACCAAGACAAGAAAATAATTCTGTCCAAAAATTTCCAGTGAAAATGGGATCTCTGTCACTTACAATAATCTTTGGGTTTCCATGTAGCTTTTGAATTGTTTCCATAAATTCAGTAGAAACTGTATTGGCTTTAATTGGATGTGATAATGCACAAAAGTGTGCATACTTGGTAAGTCTGTCAACTACCACCATGATGACACTCTTTCCCTCAGACTTGGGTAAACATGTGATAAAATCCATTGATACCTCCTCCCAATGTTGGCTTGGAATGGATAAAGGTTGTAATAGACCCGGTGTCTTAATTGTTTCAACTTTATTTTGTTGGAAAACCAAACATTCTGCCACAAACTTTTGAATATCCGATTTAAGGCCATCCCAAAAAAATTCCTTCTTAACCCTATGGTAAGTTTTTAAAAATCCTGAGTGCCCTCCTAAGGGAGAAGTGTGCAATTCCATAAGAATCTTTTGTTTTAGCTGGGAATTCTTACAGAGGTATAAGCGATCTTTGTACCATAACGAATCATTTTTCCAGCTAAATGTATCAGACGTACTGGAATCTTGTTGTAGCTTTCGAATAAGTGCCCACACTTCTTCGTCATTCTTCCATTCCTCCCTTGCTTCATTTATCCAATCTGGTTGGATGATAGAAATAGTGCACAACAATGCTTCCACATCCTCATCCTTCCTTGAGAGCGCATCTGCCACCATATTTTGCTTCCCTTTTTTGTAGATGATTTCAAAGTCATAACCCAACATCTTTGTGACCCACTTTTGTTTCTCTTCAGAGGATAATATTTGTTCTAAAAAGTATTTAAGGCTATCATGATCCGTTTTTACCTTGAAGTGTCTTCCCATTAGGTAGGGTCGCCATTTCTTAAGTGCATGGAGTATTGCCAACATTTCCTTCTCATAAATAGCTTTGCTTAGAAACTTTCCCTTGATTGGACGACTTTCAAAAGCAATGGGTCTTTCATCTTGCATTAGAACAGCACCAATTCCATTTCCTGAAGCATCACATTCCACAATAAAGGTTTTTGTGAAGTCCAGTGTAGCTAAAACCGGTGCTTGGCACATTGCCTCTTTAAGATGTTTAAAGGCCTTTGTTGCTTCCGGAGTCCATGAAAATGCATCTTTCTTCAATAATGTCGTTAGAGGTGCTGCTATTCTCCCATAATTCTTAACAAACTTGCGATAATACCCTGTCAACCCAAGAAATCCGCGCAAATGCTTTATGGATGTGGGGATTTTCCATTCGTTAATGGCTTTAATTTTGGTAGGGTCTACCTTAATTCCTTCATGAGATACAATATGACCCAAATATTCCACCTCCTGGACTCCAAAGAAACATTTGGATCTTTTGGCATATAATTGTTTCTCCTCCAATAGTTGTAGCACCCTGTCAACATGTTCAACATGATCCTTCCAAGACTTGCTGTAGATAAGTATATCATCAAAAAATACTAACACAAATTTTCTAAGGAATGGTTTGAAAATTGAATTCATCAAACCTTGAAATGTTGAAGGTGCATTGGTAAGGCCAAAAGGCATGACCAAAAATTCATAATGACCCTCATGAGTTCTAAATGCCGTTTACGGAATGTCTTCAATCTTCATTCTGATTTGATGATATCCTAAACGAAGATCCAACTTGGTGAAGTAAATTGATCCATGCAATTCATCCAGTAATTCATCAATGACAGGAATGGGGAACTTATCTTTAATAGTGAGCTTGTTGAGCTCCCTATAATCCGGACACATGCGCCATGATCCATCCTTCTTGTGCACCAATACTACTGGAGCAGAGAAAGAACTTTGACTCTGTTGAATTATACCATCCTCTAGCATTTCTGCAACCATACGTTCAATTTCACTTTTTTGGACATAGGGATATCTGTACGGCCTGATGTTTGGAGGAACACTTCCTGGAATCAGATGAATAGCATGATCATGATCACGCATAGGTGGGATACCTTTGGGAGTCTCAAATACCTTACAATGATTGTCCGGGACTTTTTGGAGATCTGGAGAAATAGATGATTCTAATGTGGAAACATCTAGCGAACATAATTGTGCAATTACACCCCTTTGCTCCTTTTCTAGAAGCTTTGTCATACCATTAGAGCTGATTATCTTTCCTGGTTTCCCTGCAATACCCCTTAATTCAGCTTCCTTTCCTTCCGTAGAAAATTTGATGAAAAGTTCTTGAAAATTAAAAGCTATTGTACCCAAGGATTGTAGCCATTGAACTCCTAGTACAACATCAGCACCTCCCATTGGAATGGCAAGCATTGGGCTAGTCAATACATATTCTCCCATGGATAGCTTGATATTATGGCACTTTCCAGAGCAATTTATTGTTCCTCCATTTGCAATCATCACTTGACACTCTGGTGCTGGATATAGGAAGCAATTCAATTCTTTTGCTACCCTACAATGAATAAAATTGCGGGTGCTTCCTGAATCAATCAACACTATCACCTTTTTCTTCTTGATTTGTCCTTCTATCTTGATGGTTTGAGGAGTGGTAATTCCTGCCAATGCATTACAAGATATGGTCGGATTTATTTGTTCTTCATCTAGGCTTTGTTCCTGGAGCATATCCTGTTCTTTTGACCTTTCTTGCTCCTTTTCTTCTTCCTCTTCACAATCTATGTAGAATAATTTCTTCTCAGCACACTTATGACCTTTAGTGTATTTTCTATCACAACTATAACAAAGCCCTTTTTCTCTTTTTTCTTCCAATTGTTGTGGTGTCAACCTTATAGGTTGTGGAAGACTAGAGGCAACTGCACTTCCGTCTTTATAGTTGTGAGTGTTATGCTTCCTGGTTGCCATAATTTTGCTTTCCATTTTTCTTGCTAACCTGAATGCCTTCTCTAATGAATCAGGTTCCCAAAGTCGAACATCATGTTGGATATTATCTTTTAAAGACCCTATGAACACATTAATCCTATGCTGCTCTGGAATATCTTTTACCCTTATGTTCAATTTTTGGAACTCCTCAATGTGCTCCATTATTGAACCCTTTTGTTTGAGACTTATCAATTGGCTAAAAAAAGTGTTGCTTTTTGTATCCTCATAATGTGCTATCAATTCTTCCGTAAAAATTGCCCAAGTGATAAATTGTTTACGAGAGCAAAGTCATTGATACCATACAAACTGGTTTGGTTCCAAATATAAAGTTGCCATACGTACCTTTTGTGTGTTTTGCACATTATTGAGATCGAAGAACTGCTCCATCTGTAATATCCATGTGGCGGGATCCTTGCCATCAAACTTCCTCATATCGATTTTTGGAATATGGTGGGTCTTCGATCCAACATTAGAGTCTATGGAATCATGATTAACATTTCTTTTGTTCACATCATGAGTTTCCTTTACAACCTTTTCACCATTAGTAAGTATTTCTTGTAGAAAATTTGTCAAATCTGTCTTCAAATCTGCCATGTCTGTCTTCAAATCTGTCCTCAAATCTGTCTGCAGATCATCCATCTTAGCTTCCATGCCCTTTATCTTAGATTCCACGCCATTTATCATAGCATCTGTTAGCTTTTGTGAGCGTGACATTTGTTGCACTTGTTCTTGTAATTTTGATATATCATGTAGCATTTCTTCCTCTTCTTCATGAGTCATGCTAGAGCTTTCAGGTTCCTTACTAGGTGTTTTCATTTTCTTTCCTCGGGGCATCAGTTACCGATAATAATGTTTTACTATGCCCTTTGAATTCCTTCAAACCAAGCTTATGCAAAAATTTAAAAAAAAACTACACACCTTTTTTTACTTTGTAAAAGCCTGATATTGAATCTGATGTATCTCTATAATTTCGAATCATCCAGTTCTGAAATTGTGACTTGTAGTAGCCTTCTATGTCCTCTTTCCAATTCCACTAGTCTGATCCAAATTGGATTCTCCAAGAAAGCGTTATGCACAATCTCCCGCAGTGACCTGATTATAGACTAGTTCAGTAGAGCGAACTTGTATGAAGTGCCACGTGTCACTGTTTCAACCTTTGACTCTAAAAAATATATAAAAGAAAACTACAGTCTGTCCTCTTTCTGTACCTTCTTACGAAATTTCAATCCGATGCTCAGAAAGAAAGTTATGACGATTTTCCCCAGGTCACCTGTTTTGAGTGTAATTCAGGAGTCTGCAAAAAGACCAACTTCCTCAGATCATATCTCCGAAAATGTTGCGCGAAAAGCTCTGAAATTTGTACCCAAGGTTCAGCGTGATTTCTTCTCAAATGGGATTTTTTTGCGACTTCTGAAACGTCACAGAAAAAACGTTATAGCGAAAATTCCACGATGACCTGTTTGGAGCAGCGAAACCCTAGAATCCAAAGCTCTGATACCAAATGTTATGAAACCAGCTCAAGAAAAGATAGAAAAGATAGATCAACGCCTTAGAATTCAGCCTCTTTGAGGGGGAAACCTCCTTTACATTACGTAAATGAACAAATCTTGGATGATACAAATGACAAAACCTCCTTTCTATATATAGGAGTCTAAGGAGTCACAATATAATCCAGCCGACCTAACAATAATAATATAAAGCCACAAAAATAACAATAGAGGGATTCTATGGGCACATTAATAACAATATGGGGGCAATGGGGGCACAACAATATAAATAAGGGGTATAACTACAATAGTAATGGGGTAATCACTAGTATTATAAGGACCCAACAACTAACTATTTCTATATCTGTTCCTTGAAATCGCAAGCGTTCAACATTTGTTTGAGAAGAGTCAGCTGGCCGACTTCCGACTTTAACTGTCTTGTGCAAACGGCATCAGCAAGAGCTGGCGCCATCTTCTCGGCAGAATTGATGATACATTTGAGAGTCATGCACTGGCTGTGGTTTTACCAAATGTGCCCAGTAAGAATCCCAATTCAACTTAGTTAATCTTTTGATCGATTCTGCCTTTTCTTGAGCCTTCTGTCTCCAGGCTGTCTGCAGCTACTGAGCATATATACATACCATTTTGAAGATATTTCTGACAAATACCACTGGTTTTAGGATTCGAGTTTTACTTTTTTACCTCTAGCGTTGCTTTCTTACAAATTTCTGGGCTTACAGGTGACTGAGCAATGAGAGGCTTTCCCTTTCAAGAGGTTTTGCTCCGTTTCTTGATTCGGGTTTCCCTGGTGCGATTTTTTGCCTCTTGCACACTTTTTGTTAGTGGATATAAAGCTTAAATTTTGTGAAAATAATCATTCTGTAAGTTGCTAATACTGAGTCTTAAATTGTCTGTTTGTGATGTCAGCGCTGCCCAATACCCATTTAACCATGTCCGTGTATGGAAGAATTTTGGGCCTCGCCGCTATTCGGTGTAAGAATGAGCTAGCCAAATTTGTAATAGACGCCTTAGAAGACCCATGTGAGCCTGTAGTAGCTGTAACCTCCATTTTTTTTGGATTCTCTTCCTCAAGTAGACTATACATGCCTTCCCAAGTAGATATACCATCGTCTCTGTTACAGGTGGCGTATCTATACAAGGGTGTCATTTCTTGATCTTCAGAACTCGGAGCTTTGCCTTTCTTTCCCATAGTTTCCTGAATACTTCTTTGTATAATTCTCTGTTCTTTGTTCCTGCAGTTTACAAGTAAGGTGAGAATCATGATAAGGAAAAGGTGACGGGAAAGCTTTAAATGCCAGATACATATAAAATATACCACCTTACGTGAAATGGCTCTTCGATAAGCACAAAACCCTATTTCATTAATGATTCGCAACTAACTCATTAATTAGCATTAAAGTGCATAACCAGGTCTCGGTTTATGGAAAATACTTTTTTGAACAATGAGCCCGAAATATTTGCGATGAAGTGATTTTGCGATTTGCTTCGCAATATCACAGATCGCAACATTGCAATATCGTTCTATCGCTTTATCGCTTTATCGCATTATCGCAATATCACAATATCGCTCTATCACTTTATCGCAACATCGCAACATCACAATATCGCAATATCGCAACATCGCAATATCGCTGGAGCGTAGCATATGACAATCATTTGTTAATGTGTTTTCCGCAAAATGCGATTTGCGATATGCGCCATCGCATATCGGCAGTTTGAGGTTTTTCAGTGTAAGTGATATTTGATGCATGCGATGCGATGAAGTTTCGCATCATGATCTCGCAACCTTAGAATTGTGTTTGTAAGGAGGTATCCATTATCCTTTTTGCGATGCGATATTTCTTAAGGAGTGATTTTATCCTACCTTATCATAAAACTTAAGCTTTTTTAGATTTTTCAAGGGTATTCTCCTAAGTTTATGATGGTAAGTTTTATTGAAAAAGGAAATTCAAGCACTAATTGATTTTTTAAATTTTTGACTAAGGGTCCCCACTTATTTAGTATTAGTAATAACACTAAATAAGAAGGGGGTTGTTGCTGGCCACAACAATTGGCGATTCACTTGGAAGAACCAATTATCTCTGCTTTTCTTTTGAATTTTCTAAACTTCCAAAACAGAAAATTTTCCAGAAAATCAAACTTTATTATAAAAAGACAAAGTACATTATGCTTTTACCTATCAATGATATTCGTTTTTTCTATTTTTAATTTTGATTATTTACTCCCTCAAGCTAGTCCTTGTATCTACATCAGTCAATACTTGTTTTATAAAGATAAAAACAAAGCCTTCTCTATAAATCAGTTTTAAATATGCTCATTTGTCATAGGTAGAGCCTCTGCTACCAGCAGGAATTTATAGCCTCGACAGGGTTACCTGTTACCCAGCAATGATCCTGTATCCCACTTAAAGAAATATACAATTTTCAAAGATAAATCCATATTTACACTTATTGGTTTCATTTTTTTTTATTTTTTTACCCTTAAAGAACAATGTCTTGGTTTGGTAGAAACTTTATGACAGTGTCATTCACTTGATTTATAACTTTTTTGAATAATCTGGCTCGTGATGAGACCCCTTGTCTTTTGATTGCAACAATCTTTGAGTCATTGCCCAGTTGTGGTATGCAGTAATGGCAAAGTCAACAAGCTATAATATCTATGATCATGATAAGTCGGCTTGTGATGAGACCTCTTACTCTTTAAGTTAAAGTGTATCATTGGATTATTCCTTGAACGTTGTAATTTCCTAGGTGTGGAGGAAGTCATTGTTTCCTTAAGATAGCTCTGGACGACAATGGTAGAGTTTTTTGGAAAGAGCTTTTCTACAGAGAATCTTCATTTTGTTATTGATACCTGTCATTGGACTGATATAAAACAATTTCCCACTAAAGGTCGCTTTTCATCAAAATTTACAAGGTTGAAATTAGTATCATTTCTAGGCCTAGAGCCTTTGACTATATCTTTCAGTGATAACGATCAATTTTCTAAAATAATTATATTTATACAAGTGAAAAAACAAAATCTAATAGAGAATTTGTGTCTTTTTCGTGAATTCTGAATGTAACCATTTACAACTGGTCTTATTATGAAAAAAAAAAACTAATCTACAAGATATAAGAATGATCTCCTATCGAAAATATTTTTTGATGATCTGTCCATTAACAGGTAAAGATTCTCTTTTTCCTGTTAAATCCTGTAACATAAAAGTAGATGGGCCTATGACTTCTGCGATTTGAAAAGGGCCAAGCCACATTCATTGAAATTTTGTATGTTTCCCTTTTTCCTCATGAGCCTTGTCCCATTTTAGAACTAGATCTCCCATTTGAAAGTCCTTTCTGGATATTATGTTTGAATCAAAAGAAGCTTTTACTAATGCTTGGTGATGAGCATGAGTTATTTTGGCCTGTTCTTGTTTCTCTTCTAACTTAATTATTTCCAGTTGCCTTAGTTATAAGGAAGAAGTTGGTGCTTCATCAATATATTGAACTAAGGCCAAAGAGGGAATTGCTAAATGAGTTGGAAGAACCACTTCTTTCCCATAAACTAAATTAAACGGAGAAGTGCCAATGGAGGTTTTCTGCGTTATTCGATCTGCCCATAAAGCATATATTAAAGACTTGTGCCAATTTTTGTGATTTTGATCAATGGTTCGCTTAATGATTCTAATTAAGTTTTTATTTGTAGATTCAGCTAACCCATTCCCTTGTGGGTAATAATTGGTAGAGTATTTAAGCTTGAAACCCCTTTTGAGTGCAAATTCAGTCATCACATTACCAGAAAAATATGATGCATTATCTAACATTAAAGCAGAAGGCAACCCAAACCTGGTGATTATGAACTGATCTATGAACTCGATGATGTGTTTAGCATTAGCTGTCTTGAGAGGGACTGCTTCTACCCATTTAGTGAAGTAATCTGTTGCTGTAAGGATATATCTATGTTGTTTAGAGGAGTAAGGAACAATCTCACCTATTATGTTCGATCCCCATTGATCAAAAGGCTGCTCAATGTTGACCGGTTGCAGCGGCAATGATGGTTTCTTTTTTCTCCCAACAGCGGTTTGACAAACTTGACATTTCCTTGCGTAGTTATGTGAGTCTTTGAATAATGTGGGCGAGTAATAGCCTGCACGTAAGATTTTGTGTGCAGTAGTGTCTCCAGCATAGTGTCCGCCTGCTAGCCCATCATGGAGTTCCTGCAAGACTTTAAGCTTCAGATTTCTCAAGACATCTAAGGAGAACAAAATCATAATTTATTCTAAAAAGAACATCATTCACGAGCTGATATTGTTTAGCCTTCAACCTCAGGGCTCTTTTCTTGGTATGATCGAGGTTTGAAGGAGCATATCGATTCTTTAGATAAAATATGATATCGGCGTATAATGATTCAACATCGTTTAGGCTTACCTCATACATTTGTATCTCTATAGATGGCATTTCGGAAATAAGCAATGCTCCAGCCAGCATTTTGCAAAAGCCTTGACCTTTTACAATACTTGCTGGTTTGATTTCTACGTCATATTCCTGTAAGGCAGTAACCCAATTGGCTCTTTTCTCACTCACATCTTTCTGTACTAAGGGATTTCTTACCGCTGGAAATGGTACTATGATTTTGGTATGGGTGTTAAGTAGAAAGGGTCTAAAATATTTAATTGCTTTGAAAACAGCATAAGCTTGTTTCTCTACATCTGAATAATTTAACTCAGCCCCCTGTAAATTTGAGCTGAAAAAAGCAATTGGAGCTTCTGCCTTGTCTTGATTTGCTTGAGTGAGTATTACAGCATATGATCTATCAGAGGCAAATGTATATAAAATAAAAGGATAGGAAAAATTTGGAGTTGCTAAAGATGGAGCGTTAACAATTTCTTGTTTGATTAGATTGAATGCCTCATATTCGTCTTGGCCCCATTTGAAGTTTGAGTTCTTTTTAATCATTGCTTGTAAAGGAGACACGATTCTTGAAAAATCTGGAACAAATCTCTTTACAAAATTAATCTGGCCAAGGAAAGATTGCATAGTTTTCTTGTTGTGAGGTAGGGGTATTTTGGAAATCTCCTTGATTCTGTCAGGATAAATATGAATTCCAGATTTTGACACTATGAATCCAAGAAGTTTTCCTTCACTTAATGTGAAAAAGGATTTTTTCGGGTTAAGTGAAATTCCATACCTTTGACAACGTTGGAAGATTTGTTTTAAATCTCTAAGATGATTGCCTCATTTCTTGGAATATACAGTTATATCATCCAAGTAGATTACCACTGATTTGTTAACTAATCCCCTGAATGCGATGTCCATGGCTCGCCGAAATGTGGTACCAGCGTTGATCAGACCAAAGGGCATATTTCGATATGTGTAAGTGCCCCATTTGGTTTTGAATTTGGTTTTTAATTGATCATCGGGATGAACCAACACTTGGTTGTATCTTGAGAATCCATCCAAGAAGGACATTAATTCTGATCCTACGACTACCTGCAGTATTTGCTCCATGGGAGGTAAAGGAAAATTATCCTTTTGACAGGCTTTGTTAAGGTTTCTAAAGTCAATGCAAATTCTAATGTCTCCATTTTTCTTTCTAACAGGAACCATATTGGAAACCCATTCGGAATGTCGATCGGGAAAAATGATTTTGGCTTTCAATAATTTATTGAGTTCAAATTTGATCTGTTTTTCTTGATTGGGATAGATCTTTCTCAGCTTTTGTTGGACAGCTTTTTCATCATTTAGCATTGGGATTATATGTTGGATGATAGAAGTGTCATAAGTTTTGAGTTAATCATAGTTCCAAGAAAAGACACTTTTGTATTGTCTCAAGAGACAAATATACGCTAATTTTTCTTCAGGAGCTAGGCCAAGGCCTAGGTTGATATTCTGCGGTTTGGCATCAATTCCTAGATTTACTAATTCATAGTTCAAAGTTGAACTTTGCAGTTTTGAATTGGTAGGTCTTTTGAATCGATCTTTCAAATCATAAAGGTATTCTAACTTGACTATTGATTTTGGCATAACATTATTAGTGCTATCTTGTTGCAATTGTTTGTCATGTTGGTCCTCATCAATTATCTGATTGGTGTAAGATCCTTCGGATGTGAGAAAACTCACAATATCGGGATCGTCATTAAAAATCCTCCAATTGGTAATGTTATCAGGAATTGAGGGTCTAAAGATTAATTCGATTGAAAATCGATCAAGGCTATAGTCTTCTGAAGGAATGAGCTTGGAAGCTATGTTAGCTAGGAGGTCTGCACTAGCATTCTGGAGTCTGGGAAATGATGAAATATTGAATGTTATAAAGTTTTCATTTAGATCTTGAACTAAAGAATGGTAATGCTTCAAATGACTTGATAAACAATGCATAGTATTGCGTACCTATCTGATTACAATTTCAGAATCTCCGAAAACTTGAAGATATTTGATGTCTAATCCAATTGCTTTGTATAATCCTTGGACTAAAGCCTCGTATTTTGTGGTATTATTGGTGCAATCGAATTCGAGTCTACAAGTTAGCATAGTTTTGTTTCCGTCTAGACTGATTAACACGCATCCTGCTCCTACTCCTTCGTTAGACTTAGAACCGTCAAAAAATAACTTCCAAAATAAATATTTATTTACAAGACTATCTATAAAATTAATACATTTATAACTATCTGTTTGAGAGAAATTTTCTACCTGAGATAAAATAGAATGTTCTAAGTAAGGTGAAGTATGAGCATTAAAATTTCCTAAGAAATAATCTACTAAGTAGTGGCCAATGATGTTATTGTTGTATGCTACTGGTTCATTCTCTCCTTCTAGTTTCATTACTATGTATTTCTGATGTCTTTCTCACTCAACTTTTATCTGATTTGGTTTACCATTGTAAGGGAGCCACATGTGCGACCAGTCAGTTGCAAAGTATCCATGAAGTTTTTCTGGCCAATCTCTGCTACGAATTAAGCCATAAAATTCCGCAATATCAGCAACTAAAATGTCGATAACTTGACATACCTTTGGATTGGATGACAGCCTTATGATAACCTAATTTAATTTGTCGATCACTTCAACTTGCGATCGATCTAGCTGAACTGTGCGCACAGCAGATTGTTGCGGTTGAACGTTCAACTTTGCACATATTGATTTTGGTAGAATATTAGATGAAGCTCCAGAATCCACTAAGAAATTATGCAAATTTTTATTGAAAATTTCATAAGAAGAAATGGGGGAGTGTGAGATCTTGACCTTCCTCCAATTAAAGCGATGTCATTTGGATCAACTTTATTAATCACGTTAGTTGGAGGTCTTCCCATTTCATGGGAATCTTGAGAGATTACAGCGGCGGGCAAAGGTGCAACTGGTACAGCATGTAATTCTTTCAAAAGTACATTTTTCTGGTGTTTTAACTTGCTCAATTCGTAAAAAGTGATGTTAGCCCTAGTCTTTTTCATGTCTTCTATGATATTATACTCCATTTCATCCGAAACGATCAGCTTTTTTGATGGAGTTGATGAATCTATTTGGACTAGGCTGGTTTGAGTCGCTTTAGGTGTTGTTTTCTTAGCCGCGACTTTATCCTTAGTCATTGAGCTTGCACTCTTTGGCTTGGGAGTAGGTTGAGGAGGATCAAGTTGATTTCTACTTCGAGTTCTAACCGGGGATGGCTCTTGATCCTCTTCATCTGGGAGGATGAAGTCCCACATACCTTGTACCTCTACAACTTCTTCTTCGTTGGTCTGTTCTTCAGTAGCAATTTCCTCTTCTTCTTCTTCTGATTCAGCACTTGTGATAGCATTTGGCGACTTTGAGTCGGTTGAAGGGTTTCTTCTATAAGGCTTGTACGACTTTTTAGAAGAAGTTTCTGCCACTTGTTTCTTAATGTCAACCATTTCGTTAGACATGGTTTTCAAAACTTTTGGTAATCCTTCTAAATCGAACGGATCTTTCAATTGTTTTTTCTTGGGGTCTTCCTTGAAAGTAACCTTCTTGGATTTTTGTTTTCCTATCACGTTTTTCTTTCTAGAGCTATGATACGTTTCTCTACCGCTATTGCTTCTTTCATATTGTCGGCTAAAGTTTTTTTGTTAGCCCTATCAACGAAGATTGCTATGTTTGACAGTAAAGCAAAAATGTACCACTCACTTCGCACTTCTTCGCT
Organism: Pinus tabuliformis; assembly: GCA_031772625.1. Taxonomy (NCBI): domain Eukaryota; kingdom Viridiplantae; phylum Streptophyta; class Pinopsida; order Pinales; family Pinaceae; genus Pinus; species Pinus tabuliformis. The sequence continues at coordinate 850,035,901 of CM062820.1, read as the reverse complement.
AGGCTTGGAAGTAGTAGGAATTTTATTTAACAGTTTATTGAAACGTGAATTAAAATCTTTGATAGGTTCCTTTGACTCAACCCTAAGGTTAGACAGGTCGTTGATCAATGTCGTCGTAGACCTGTCATCACCGAACTTAGTCAGGAATTGTTCTTGGAAGATATCCCAACTAGTGATAGATCTAGACGGTAATGAGAAATACCATGATCCGGCTGCTCCTTGCGGAGTATAAGGGAAAATCTAGACAACAGCATCTTCGTTGGTAACTCCATTGAGATTTATGGATAACATAAAGTTATTTATATGTTCTTCCGCTAGCATACCTGCTTTAGGATTAAACTTAGGCAGCCATTTTTCAGGATGGGTCGGTAACTGGCTCAACGGTGCAGGCATTAAGACTGCCCCTAGGTTATTCCATGGAGATCCGGCCATCACTAAACTACTAACAGAGGAAAGTGCATAAGGTGATCCTTGCGATTGAGAAGATGAGGATATTACGATTCTAGATGATTGAGAAAAAGGTGTGGAAGTTCCTGTGGACTGGTGGACAATAATCTGAAGTGGAGGAGTGGATGGTTGACTTCGCAGTGGAGAGGTGGAGATGGATGATGATGATGAAAGAGTCTCGCTATCGGACCCTTTAGGCGATTTCCTTGCTCTCTTTCTTGTAGGTAGAGGTAACTCGGTTGGCTGAACACAAAACTTTTCGCTCTTTAATCTGGTAAGAGGGTGAGCAGGGTTATATTGTGAAGTCACGCTGCCTTGAGATTTATCAGATCTTTGAGGTGATATAGAAAATCATTGAAGTTTATGGATCAAAGATTCAAATTCAAGAGGTTCAATAGTAGATTGTTCTAAAATGTCAGGGTTTGTAGCAGCAGTTGTTGTTCTTTCGACTTCTGGCTCTAGATTTAAAGATTCTAAGTGCGATGGAGAAGTTGGGGGAGATGGTGAGGGTGATTTACTCTCAGAATGGTATTTAGATTTAGACTTACTTGCCATTCATAGTTCGGGGGCCCTCCTTCTAGCGCCAAATATGTTGAAGCCCCGAAAATCGGTTCTACAACAAGGGGGATACCCACCTGGTCCGAACCTTGGTTAGCAGCACCTTTTTTGTTTGGTATGTTGGGTCTGACTGGGGATATGGGACCAGTTTCCCAATTTATGTGTGTGTGTGTTGAAATTTTATATTTCCTTTCTAAATGTTCCTAAGTGAAATGCTTTTACATTAACTCTAATCTAATAACATGCAATTGTATTCTAATAAATAGAAATATCTAATTCTACACTAACCCGGGGTGTAATCTTTCCGTTATGCAATCTAAAATCATTTCAAATAACAATTGGTAATAAATATCATTCAATTGTTATAAGAAGAGAATTCAATAGAGATAAACCACTTCATAAAAAAAGTTAGACGAAATAGTTGTGAAAAACATATCGCATAATAAGCTACTCATACATTAAACATAAATAAATATCTATCACCGTACAGAAGTGCCAAATGATAACTCAAGCATTCACACATCAATATATAAACAACTGAACATAAATATCACTTTAACACAAAGGCAGAAAGAGTTAAGAGATAGAAGTACCATTTATAACTAGTTCTACTCATGAGCTTCAAGCGATAACGATTTATCTCTTCTTAATACAACATCCACTAAGAGTACAGAAGTGCAACATCAGTAGTAGATATTAAATGCAGATATCAATAAATCATGTTCCATTCATTCATCAAAACCTCCTCGAATGGTACAAAAGTGCATGTTCTGAGGACAAGTTTTTGAAAAATTTCAGGACCCTTCTCTAAATGCATGAGAAGGGTTTAAATACTACTAACTAAATCTAAAAATAACTTATTACAAAAATGTGGGATACGGTTTAAATTACAATCCTCATTTCAGGCAAAAATAAAGCAAAATTAATACTAACATTGAATCTAAAATTAAAACTTAAAACTAACTATTTTTGTATCTGTTCCTTGAAATCGCAAGCATTCAGCATTTGTTTGAGAAGAGTTGGCTGGCCGACTTCCAACTTTAACTGTCCTTCAAAAATGGCATCGACAAGAGCTAGCGCCATCTTCTCAGCAGAATTGATGATACATTTGAGAGTCATGCACTCGTTGTGTGGTTTTACCAAATGTGCCCAGTAAGAATCCCAATTCAACTTAGTTAATCTTTTGATCGATTCTGCCTTTTCCTGAGCCTTCTGTCTCCAGCCTGTCTGTAGTTGCTGAGCATATATACCTACCATTTTGAAGATATTTCTGACAAATACCACTGGTTTTAGGATTCGAGTTTTACTTTTTTACCTCTAGCGTTTCTTTCTTACAAATTTCTCGGCTTACAGGTGATTGAGAAATTAGAGGCTTTCCCTTTCAACAGGTTTTGCTCAACGATGCGCGATTAGCACTAGGTGTTAATCGCGCATCAGAAACTGCCTCTGTTTCTTGATCCAGGTTTCCCTGGTGCGATTTTTTGCCTATTGTACACTTTTTGTTAGCGGATATAAAGCTTAAATTTTGTGAAAATAATGATTCTGTAAGTTGCTGACACTGAGTCTTAAATTGTCTATTTGTGATGTCATCGTTGTCCAGTACCCATTTAACCATGTTTGTGTATGGAATAATTTTGGGCCTCGCCGCTATTCGGTGTAAGAATGAGCAAGCTAGCTCTGTAATAGACGCCTTAGAAGACCTATGTGAGCCTGCAGTAGCTGTAACCTCCATTATTTTGGGATTCTCTTCCTCAAGTAGACTATACATGCCTTCCCAAGTAGTAATACCAGCGTCTCTGTTGCAGGCGGTGTCTGTATACAAGGGCGTCATTTCTTGATCTTTAGAACTCAGAGCTTTGCCTTTCTTTCCCATAGTTTCCTGAATACTGCTTTGTATAATTCTCTATTCTTTGTTCCTGCAGTTTACAAATAAGGTGAAAATCATGATAAGGAAAAGGTGACGGGAAAGCTTTAAATGCTGAAGACATATAAAATATACCACCTTACGTGAAATGGCTCTTCGATAAGCATGAAACCCTATTTCATTAATGATTGGAAACTAACTCATTAATTAGCATTAAAGTGCATAACCAAGTCTTGGTTTATGGAAAATCCTTTTTTGAACAATGAGCCCAAAAGATTTGCGATGAAGCAATTTTGTGATTTGCTTCACAATATCACAGATCGCAACATCGCAATATCATTCTATCGCTTTATCACTTTATCGCATTATCGCAATATCACAATATCGCTCTATCGCTCTATCGATTTATCGCAACATCGCAACATCACAATATCACAATATCGCAACATCACAATATCGCTAGAGCGTAGCATATGAAAATCATTTGTTATTGTGTTTTCCACGAAATGCAATTTGCAATATGTGCCATCACATATCGGCAGTTTGAGGTTTTTCAGCGTAAGTGATATTTGATGCATGCGATGCGATGAAGTTTTGCATCGCAATCTCGCAACCTTAGAATTGTGTTTGTAAGGAGGTATCCATTATCCTTTTTGCGATTAGATATTTCTTAAGGAGTGATTTTATCCAACCTTATCATAAAACTTAAGCTTTTTTAGTTTTTTCAAGGGTATTCTCCTAAGTTTATGATGGTAAGTTTTATTGAAAATGGAAATTCAAGCACTAATTGATTTTTAAATTTTTGACTAAGGGTCCCCACTTATTTAGTATTAGTAATAACACTAAATAATAAGGGTGTTGTTGCTGGCCTCAACAGACCCTTGTTTCATTATTTAACAAGGTTGATACAAGACAAAGAACTATCCTCAGACTCCTTGTTTCATTTTTTAACGAGGTTGACACAAGACAACGAACCATCCTCGAACTCCTTGTTTCATTTTTTAACGAGGTTGACATAGGACAATGAACCATCCTCAAGTGGAGTTCGTCAATTCGTTTATGGGAGAATTAGTGTCTTGTCAAACGACTAACCCTCTAGGTTTGGTAGCTAACCTAGAAACAACATTTTAAAGAAATTCAATGATCTTTCCTATGAATGATGGATAAGAGAAAGATTTTAGAGAACCAACCTGGAAATTTCACTTGATCTCCCTCTCCTTTGACTGATCTCGTAACTCCTCCCCATACTTAAAACGCTTGGAGAGTACCTGCACAGCGACAGCAAAAAAGAACTGTCAAAGCATCGTGATCTATCACAACATAAACATTATAGAATCAGAGATATAATGAACATATGAAAGCATTTACAATTAACACAATAAATTAGGAAAAATATCGAAGAACTTTATTGATAATAAGGAGAATTACAACCAATTTGTCTAATCTAGTGCCATCCTCCCAACTTCAATCCTTCTTCACCTCATGAATTAGTAAGAACACACCAACAGTAATGCAATGCTCTCTCCTCAATACTGAAACTAGCAGCACTTCCTTACAATTCACAACAATTCAACCTCTAGATCTCTTGGATGGGAGATCCTTTTATAGATGATTGCAAGAGGGTGAGTCATCATTGGGGATGATTAATGCCATTCCATTTGTTGAAATTAGTTTCACAAGAGAGGGGAATTGGAGATGGTTTCCTAGTTCCCTTGGTCATCCTTGGGCAATTCAGAGAGGCAAGTGGCACGGGAGAAGTTTCTAGAAGATTCCATGAGCAACCAACTAACAAACTATCCCAGAAATATGTCCAACCTTTCCCATCGCACTTACTAAATGGAAAAACTACAATGCATCTTATTTTGGTAGTGTGGTAGGTGAGATGCATCTCACCCTAACATAGGGCCTTCAGATATGGTTCAGTTTTAGGCACTTTCTGGATGATTTCTGAGATGAAACTTTTGGGGAATGAGGCATTCAGATGACTAAGTTTCTTTAGGGTATAAAACAACTCTTTTAGGGTTTTATAAGCCCTAATATCATCGACATATGAGTTTAGGGTTGATGTGCCAAAATATGTCTATAACATAGGCGGGGATGGTGGTCTTGGCAATGAAATTTGAAAATTCGAAACTGCTTCACTGATCACCCCTAGCTGGTCTATAATGACCTAAAAAAAAAAAATTTGACCATCTTTGTTAGCATAAAGAGTATCAAATGTTTGATGAAATTTCTTAACATGTTCTTTGACCTCCGTCACATCTCGTGCCAAGTCATCTAAGTTTTTTGCAAGGCAAACAGACTGATAATTGACATAATTAAGCATTTTTTTTTTCTCATTAGGTTCAATATCAATAGTAGTATGATAGTGTAGAAATTCTAGACCACTTTGCATAGTTCCATTTCAAAACTTGGGAGTACTATTCCCAAGCTCTAGAGTTCTTTCTGGGAGTATAGGATTATTGTTTGATTTTTCTCGAGGAGAACTATACATCTTAATATCTGGAGCAGGAATCATAATACAATCTGGACAATCAGAGTGTTGGCCATGGTGTGACTGAGAACTGGATGGAACATCAATACACTGGTACTTCTTTTTTGGATTTTTTGTATTATCTTGACAATACATACATGAGTGTGAAGGACAAAACTTATGTGTTTGTACATGACTATGGAAACTGGTAGTAGGAATAGAGGAAACTGATAGCTTGGGAGAAATAAGAATTTTATCAAGTCTGGTCAACAAACTACGACTCAACGGATTCATAGATTGAAATTTCAGACTAGTTCTACCATCATTTGTGGAAACAACTCTTAACTGATGGGAGGTGCTGGCCAATTGGGGATATTTCTGAGACAAAGGTTGATATGCACTTGACCATTCGTCAGGAAGAGTTATTTCATTGAACCCAATCTGGAGTGGGGTTGTGTTACCAAGGTTGATTACAACACCTTCTTTGAGTGCACGCTTGTGCAATTTTGGGTTTATGGGTGGCATAGTAGATGTAACAAAACAAATACACACAGTAGAGTGTAGTTGGGCTATCTATGTTTGAGGAGCGAAATTGAATCCATGGAATTGAATAAAGGCTTGCAAGAACTCATTGATGTAAGGGTCTGTCAATGATACTTGATACCTAGGGATTACAGAGGACCAGACAGGACCATTTTTCAGAGGACTTTGGAATCCGCCAAGCAAGGCATCATTAAACTCATTGGCTCTAGAGTCAAGGACGCAAGTCAAACATGAAGTATTTAATCTTGGTCGCACCAAGGGATTAATACCAAACTGTATAAGGCCAATATGGATATACCAGAAACTGTTCTCAAGACCCCATTCTATATCTTCTCTATTGATTAAAGGAACTTGATAGACTTGTTGCGATAGAGAGATTGGAATGTTAACAGAAGTAAAATGAAAAAGACTGGCAGCTATGAACTTAAACACAGGCATATTATAAATCTTATCTACATCAATATCTGGAAGTGTCTAGTTTGGTTGGGGATCAAACTCCTGAGTAATAACACGGGTGTTATATAGAAGATCCTTATTATCTTTATTCAAAAGTTTGGACAACCATGACCATCATTTATCATGTGCGACTTTGCGTGATTCAGAAAACTCATAAGTTTTCCTAGAGTCCATACTGATACAAGAGAAAGAATAAGAGGAACTTGAAAAATTACAAAATTGGTTGCAATCCTTGGTCTACTGCCTTCACGCCCAAACATGACATCCTTTGGTCTTCAAACAGGACTTATCACAGCATACAAACTTTAGCTTTTTCCTATAATAAGTAAACCCTCACTCTTCACTAGCTCTAGAATTGAATTCTTGTGATCTATCTATTATTGTGTTCTTGCGTACTCTGAGAAGTGGTATCGGAATGAGTGAAGAGTGAGAGTTTACTAGTGCTATCGGTCTGTATATAAGCATGGTTTAGTTTTGTCTAGCTCTCTTGATAAGTTCATTATTGGACAAACAAAGATTGATTATCTTGGTCTAATAATCACACAAGGTAAGATTGAACTCTAGCCTCACATATTGCTTTCTCTTTGAAATTTTCTTGAACAACTACCAGATATTTGAATAGCGCAAATATTCTTAGGCACACTGAATTACATCAAACAGTTTTATGTCGAACAAGCTCATGACACCATATTCTATAGAAACCTCTCAAATCAAGAGCCTTATGGAACTTTGCAATGACTGCAATTGTCCAAATAATTAAGGAAAAAATACAGTAGTTGCCGCCATTGTCTCTACCCCAACCAAATCTTCCATTTATTCTTGAGACAGATGCTTCTAACACATGTTGGGCTACAATACTTCTACAAAAACATCCCAGAAAATAGGAAGTTTGTGCTTATGCATCAAGTACATTTTCATATCCTTGGCTAAAATACCCTTCCTCACATAAAGAATTCTTGCAGTCAAAAAGGAAATTAAATGTTTTAGACTCTTCTTTAAGGGTGTTTATTTCAATGTTAAGATTGATCTAAAGCACATGAAAGGGATTTTGAGTAATAAAAGATTACTTGAACTAGGAAACTCCATAATTCTCATATGGGCATTATGGTTGGAAGGCTTTGATTTTGACATTGTCTACAAGGCAGGAAAATAAAATTATTTAGCATATGTCCCAAGGAAAGAAGATTTTGATTGCAGAAGCCCATACATAACATTATCAACGTTACAGAAAGAAATGGAGGAAGGAGCTCTCAGATATGATATTTTTGAGTTCGATCTCATGTATAGAGGCACAATAGTTGAAATCAACCATGACAAGAGTTCTCCATTTGGCCATAACTTTACAATTAATATTGAGTATTTTGGAGAAGTTGGAGTCCGTCGAGATAAGTTGGATCTCCACATGTCATTCTCACCTTTCTTTGCCTGTTTTGGTGATGAACCACCATGATTAAGTCAAATTAGACCTGGCATCAATTTGGAATGGCAAACCCAATATCATGATGAAGGCTTTGATGATTCAGATTATGATTCTAACAGGAGTACTAAAGGATCTTATTGATTAAATCCTCAGGACAATAATTTAGAACTTTTCTGTCTTTCGAGTGTTCTTCGTAATTGAACCTCATTTGTGTTTAAAAACAAAAAAAGAGTACAATTATGCATGATTATCCACAGTTTATTTACTTTTATGAATAAAATAACATGTCGGTTTCGTGGGTTTCTCGTGAAAACATCCACTGTGTAAAAGAACATGATGCTTTCATGGGTTTCCCATGAAAAAATCCACTGTGTAAGATATTCTGGGTACAAATGTTAGATATCGATCTAGATTTTGAGATTTTCAGGGTACAAATGTTAGATATCCATATCTATCTTTTGAGATCTGCAAAATATTTTGGGTACAAATGTTGGATATCATATCTAACTTTTAGAATCTAGGATGGATAGAGAGAATCTGAAGCTTTTGTATCTTCTCTATATAAGGGAAAAAGGACTTTTCCTTAACCACTTGTAATTTTTGGAGAATTTCTATAATAGAAAACTTGTCTTTGTGTTCTCTGTTTATGGTCTATTTATGATAATTGAGATCTTGTGGTCTATCTATTATTGTGTTCTTGCGTAGTCTGAGAAGGGTGTTATATAGAATATCCTTATTATATTTATTCAAAATTTTGGACAACCATGACCATTGTTTATCATGTGTGGCTTTGTGTGATTTAGAAAACTCATAACTTTACCTAGAGTCCATACTGATACAAGAGAAAGAATAAGAGGAACCTAAAAAATCGGAAAATTGGTTGCAATCCTTGGTCTACCACCTTCACGCCCAAACACGACCTCCAATGGTCTTCAAACGGGACTTATTATATTGTACGACTTTAAGCTATCACCTACAATAGGTAAAATCTCACTTTTCACTGGCTTCGATACCACTTCTCGGAGTACAGAATAACACAATCATAAATAGATCACAAGAACTCAATTCGCATAAACAGACCATAAACACATAACACAAACACGAGTTTTCTATTATAGAAATTCTTCAAAATTACAAGTGGTTATAGAAGATTCATCTTTCCCTTATATAGAGAAGTTACAAAAGCTTTAGATTCTCTCTATCCATCCCAGATTCCAAAGGTTAGACCTGATATCGAACATTTGTACCTGGAATATTTTGTAGATCTCAAAATCTAGATATGAATATGTATGCATGCATGCATGCATACATAAATACATACATATATATATATATATATATATATATATATATATATACACACACATACACAATATATATATATATATATATATATATATATATATGTATGTGTGTGCGTGTGTGTGTGAATTTTAAATTTATATAAGATAGTATAATATGAAATATGCATATAAATTTCCTTGGTGCCAAAAAACAATCTAATGCGCGAGTAAAATATGCATGGAACCTCCACGCATCCATGGCATTAACACACCCTCAAAAAAAATACATGAATGTTAATAAGATCGTATTATTTGCATGCATGTGTGTTATTATCTCTTGTGTTATGTAGAGAAAACACAAACAATGTGTCAACAAAGAATAATGGTTGATGTAGTAGAAAATATAGTGAACAAGATTGTGTGGACACATTCATGATTAGAATGTAGTGTGAATCACACATTATAATGGTAAGAAAGTCTATGATGTTTCATAGTGGTTCTTGAAATGTTTTTAATAGTATGTACCTAAGTTAGTTGTGATGTAACCCAAATAAAGCATGTGTATCCCTGTGAAATTCGTGGTAATCTTAAAACCACATTGTTAAGCCAAAATCCACTTTGTAATGCAAGTTTGTGGTAACATAGACACCATATCTGAGAGGGAAGTGGACAATGATTTCTATGGCATGGTCGAGGGTCAGTTGACAAAGTCTAGAGCATGGTTAAGGGTCAGCCAACAATTTCTATTGCATAAGTCCATTGATCTATCATTTTTTTTGTTGTAAATGTGAGTAATCATACATTACTTTATTTTAAAAGAATTGGTTGTCAACCCTAGTTGGTTCTTAGCCTCAAATGGGATTAGGGAAAATTTTAGGGGCAAAGTTTCGCAAATGGGCTATTTTTCAGACATTTTATGAAAAACAAATATTCGCCAATTTGGTTTAAAATTTTCCTACCTTTTACATATATATAATTAAATGGATGGCCAAAAAATTATCATTTTTAATAGTTAATTACATGTTTTTAATTGAATATTCGCTTACATTCTATACTTATTAATTTTCAAACTAGAATAATCACTTGCAATACTATACGTAGGAAAAATAGTAAATCCTTAAAAAATACCCTAAATGGGATATGGAGAAATCATAGTCCACCCTTTATCTGATAGAAATTTTCCCCAAGCTCAATATGTACCATTTCAAAAGTTAGATTTCCACTAAGTTTTTAAACACTTTTCTAAAATAATATTTCCCAAATGGTTTTGGCTCATTTTAAAATAATTTAGATTATCAAATTTCTAAAAAATGAGTAGTAGGAATGAAACTTTTCCTCATAAAAAAAAAATTTGTCTTTGCTAAAAATGGAACAATTTGAGTGCCCCTTATCAAATTCCCCATTCTTGATTTATGCACTCATTGTAGACCATGTCCAAAGTGAGCCATTATTCACTTTTATGTGAATAGACCTTGGATGTCCAACCCACCTACCTTTTAATTTCATTGAACTTTCATTTTCTTCATGCCATTGTTACACATTATTTTGTCATGCCTCTTGCACTTCCCTGTGTCATACCCCGGAATGCCTGAAACTTGGAAAGTATGTAGTGTACCCATCTTGATATGCAGTCCAGATCCTCCCTGAAGACTTAGCGAAAACATGCCTTTAGCCTTCCCTGAAGAAGTAAGCTCAAAACCCTAATTTCGGGGTCAGTGCGACTGTGACACTGGAAACTGGTGCTGATGGTGAGTTGTGCTATACTAGCATTGCGCTGCCAGCACACTTTTTACTTGGGTACTCTGTAGAAAATTTGATTGTAGATTAACCCGATAATGTAATATATCCAAAGCAAAATATTATAGTCTACTTCTACTTTCAATTTGCGGAAGCTTAAAGATCAAGCTGAACAATATAACCAAAAGAAGAAGAATCAATGCATAATACACAAGAGAATACTTTGAGGAAAGCCTCATCTAAAAACCCCACTATATGTATTATCATACAATGTGGAAATATATCATAATTATACAAAGCCTTACCTCTCACAGCTAGCCAGCTCTCAATACAATCCTCACAGATGCTCACAGGTAAACTTGGATTCTCACAAAACCTTCTCCTTTGCCCTCCAAGCTCCTATTTCCTTGCGCAGTTTCTCCTGGGTGATCCTCCTATTACCAAGTGGAACACTGATCTCACACACTACTCTAACAGACTGTCAGAACTACCGAATCCTCAAGGAATGATGCCTTGACTGCATGCATGAGTTTTCTTTATAAGAGAACACATGAAACTAATAGTACATTGTCCTTGTATTTAATCTCAATTGTGTCTTTCTCAAAATATACATGCATGAGTTACTGATGAGAGAATCTTCAATTATCTGGAGTACAGTAGTTGAGTGCATGCATGCATCAACTGACTGATAACTCACAATTATTTCCTCAAACAGTTTGGAACTAATTTAACTGGACTTAACTCAGTAGACTGACCTAACTAATTACAACTCAAATATAACTCAATCTTATCTCCTTAATTAAGGGATAATCTCCTTAATTTAAGGGATAACTGTTGCATGACTTCATAAAGACTTCTGACTTGAATTTCTCCAACTAATTAACTGAAGATGAATTAATTAATTATTTTCAAGTAGTTGGTGAGACTAAATTCAAATTTTAATTCAAGGAGAAATTAAAATTGGAATATTCTTGTTGCCACATTTCAACACTCCCTCTCAACAATAAAGGGATTATCTGCCACCCCGATCCTGTCTCTATGGAACTCAAATTTACACTTTGACAATGCCTTTGTCAAAATGTCAGCATCTTTCTCCTCTATCGAAATATACTGCAGGAACATGATCCTCCTTGCTACACAGTCTCTGAGATGATGATACTAGATGTCGATGTGCTTGGACCTATCATGAAATACTAGATTCTCAGAGAGTTTGATACAAATCTGATTATCATGATAGATCACAATTGGATCCATCCTCTGATCAAACAAACCAACTAGGATTTTCCGCATCCATATGGCCTCACATGTTGCCTAACTTGCAGCCATGTATTCTGCCTCTGCCATGCTGAGTGCAACCGACCTCTGCTTCCTGTTGTACCAAGAAATTGCCGTTGACCCAAGGTTGAAAATCCCTCCTGATGTGCTCTTCTGATTTGATGGACTCCCTGCCCAATCTTCATCAGTGAAGTTGTGTAGTCGCACTCCCTCTATCCATTTGTACCATAATCCATACTAAGATGTGCCTCTAAGGTATCTCAATACATGATTTGCCACCTTCCAAAACATCTTGGTAGGTTGAACCACGGCTTGACTCAGCTGGTTCACGACATAGCACAAATCTGGTCATGTGCTCACTAAGTACATCAGTGAACCCACAAGCTGCCTGTACACAGTAGCCTCCACTACTTCTCTTGAAGTAGCATCCTCCTTCCTCCAATTACTTGCTAGAGGAGTCTGCATGGGCTTGCACTTCTCCATGTGGAATCTCCTGAGTATCTCATTGGCATACTTTCCCTGATACACAAACAACTCCCCATCCTTCTGCCACACTTCCATGAAAATGAAGTAACGCATGAGACCCATGTTTTTCATCTTGAATTCTCTTGCAAGGTCCTCCTTGCAAGACATGATCAATTGATCATCACCTGTCAATATGAGATCATCGACATAAAGTATAATGATCAACAGCTTACCTTTCACCATGATGTGGTATAGGTTCGCATCCGCTTCACTCTCTGTGAAGCCTAACCTGGTGAAGTAGTTGTCTATCCTAGTGTACTAAGCACGAGGTGCTTGCTTTAGCCCATACAATGCTCTCTTCAGTCGGCACACATGCGACTCATGATTGAAGGTCTCAAAACCTTCTAGCTCCTCTATGCACACCTCTTCCTTAATCTTTCCATTGAGGAATGCACTCTTCACATCCATCTGATGGATCTTCCAACCCATCTGTGCTGATAGTGCCAACATCGATCTAATAGATGAGTACCCTACGACAGGAGAAAAAGTCTCATCATAGTCAATCCCCTCGACCTTTGAAAAGCCACGGGCAACAAATCTTTCCATATGCTTCTCCACACTACCATTAGCAGCTTGATTTACCTTGTAAATCTAATGAGAACTCACAACTAACTTGTTCTCCAGTCTCAGAACCACGTCCCAAACACTGTTACAAACTATGGAGTCATACTCCTCCACCATAGCATCAACCCAAATTGGCTATTGCACTGCTTCCTCAAAGGAAGATGGCTCAGTCTCAACACATTCCCCAAAAAGGGCCATGGATCCAATGTACCTCTCAGGTGACCTCCTATGTCTGCGTTGAGAAGATGGTGCTCCCACATTCTCTCTCACATCCTCCAACAATCTGTCAGCTTCTCTTGTACGTTTCCGTCCATCTCTAGAATACTCTGCTTGAGTGGATGTCTCCATTCCTAGAACCTCTGCATGTGGCTGCTTCGCATCATTCTAAGGCTCATCCTCCTTAGGAACCAACAGTTCCTTCACAGCCTATAGTTGGAGCTCCCTCTCAAGGGAAACTCACATGGCCTTCTGTTCATCAAACTTGAGATCTCTGCGAACCACTGTTCTTTAACTGGTAGGCAAGTACACTCGATAGTTGTGAGGTGTATCAGTGTACCCCACAATCCCCAACTCTATTGTCAGCTCAAGCTTCTTCCATGCATCCTTTGTCACATGGCAATATACCGATGAACCAAAGATCCTGAAGTGACCCACATCTGGTCTCTTACCGGAGAAATCTTCCTATGGTGTCTTCATCCCAAGTATGCAATGTGGGCTTCTATTCTACAAATAGATAGTTGTGTTGCATGCCCCAACCCACAAGTGAAGTGGTAGGCCTTGGTCATGCAACATCGCCCGTGCTGCCCCTAAAATAGTTATGTTCTTCCTCTCAGCTACCCCATTCTGTTGTGGGTTATGAGGTGCCGTCAAATCTCATTTGATTCCTTCCACTGCACAAAAGTCATTAAACTCTTGAGCGACATATTCTCCACCGTTGTTGCTTCACAAGGCCTTGATATTCTTCCCTGACTCTTTCTCGACCAAAGATTTGAACTCACAAAACTTTGTGAAGGTTTGGTCCTTCTTCTGCATGAAATAAATCCAGAATTTACGAGAAAAGTCATCAATGAAAATCACATAATACCTTTGCTTTGCTGTGGATGCCATCGAGAATGGTCCACACAAATCAGTATGAACTCGCTCTAAGATAGCCTCTACTCAACTGTCTCGATCATGAAAGGAATACTTTGTGTACTTTCCCAAGGTACAACCTTTGCATGTGCCAACTTGCTCAAGTTTACCTTTAGGAAGTCCTATAGATATCTGTTGCATTATCTTCAAAGCCCCATGATGCAAATGGCCCAACCTCCTGTGCCACAATTCGCCAATGTCTTGGCTTTTCACCAATGCTCCTTTCATACTCAATGTTGCATAATCATCTACCTCTAGTTTATAGAGATTATTCACCCGAATCCATATCCTCTTGGTCTGACCCGTGGCTATGTGTCTTAGGAACACCTTTCCTTTACTGAAGACAACATCGTAGCCTTTGTCCTCCAACATCACGACCGATACCAAGTTCTTCTTCAATCCAGGCACATACATCACATCTGTCAAGGTGAGAGGAGTCCCATGCTCCCTCTGAAAAGAAACCATGCCCACTCCTGAAACACTATACCTTCCATCATCACCCATATCTATACACATATTGAGGTCTTTCTCCTCCAAGACACTAAATAAATTTTTATCACCGGTCATGTGGAATGAGGCTCCACTGTCAAGATACTAGACACAACCCATCATCGATGACACCATGCATGCGATGAGGGTAAATTCAATTTCAAACTAAGAGGCTAATGCCTCACTTTTCGATCCTTTCGAGGATCCCTTCTTGGAATTCTTCAATGGGCAATTAGTCCCATAATGTCCCATCTCGTGACAATTAAAGCATCTCACTTTAGACTTGTCAACCTTCTTCCCTCCATGAGAAGAATTTGATTTCGAATGGGAAGCCTTCCCCTTCCCTTTCCTTTCCTTACTTGCTAAGGCCAGATTTTCTTCATCATCGTTCTTGGATGAAGAACCATCTCGTGTGCTCACCCTGATCTCCTCCTGCATGAGATCCGACCACAATCGCTCCCAATCCGGCAGTTTCTCCCTTCCATTCACAGAGTCCTAGTAGTTATTCCAACTCTTTGGAAGGCCAAGAAGAATGAGGCTCACCATATCATCATCGACAATAGTTATTCCCACACTACTAAGCTTATCTCTGCAGGTGGTGAGCTTGTTCAGATATATGGAAATGGTATCTCCCTTCTCGATCTTGATTCTTCGAAGCTTATCCTTGAGTGCCAATTTCCTATGGTCGCTATTGTTCTGGTAGAGGTCCTTCAATGTCTTCCACATTGAAAATGGAGTATCCTTCCCAGAGACTTAAGACAATATGGTCTCAAACTCCCTCAATGATGATACGTCTCGCCTTAGCCACACACTTCTTCCACTCAGCCAACTCTTGTGCATTAGTTGAAGCTGGATTTTGGATTTCTTGATCAATGAATTCCTTCAAGTCGTTGTCTTCTAATACAGCCTCCATGCAATCTTTCCATGCTATGTAATTCAAGCTACCTTCCAAGGCATACTCGAGTCTCATGCCATTGAATGCCATTGGCCAACCTTGAAGTATGATAAGAATTCCATTTTTTACCTGCAACCCCGAACTTCAAACTTCGAATTCTCTTCTCCATATATTGTTCACAGCTCTCATACCATGTAGAAAATCTGATTGTAGATTAACCCAATAATGCAATATAACCAAAGAAAAATACTATAATCTACTTCTACTTTCAATTTGTGGAAGCTTAAATATCGAGCTGAACAATATAACCAGAAGAAGAAGAATCAATGCACAATACACAGAAGAATACTTCGGGGAAAGCCTCAACTAAAAACCCCACTATCTGTATTATCATACAATGTGGAATTATATCAGAATTATACAAAGCCTTAGCTCTCACAGCCAGCCAACTATCAGTACAATCCTCATAGATGCTCACACGCAAACTTGGCTTCTCACGAAACCTTCTTCTATACCCTCCAAGCTCTTATTTCCTTGTGCATTTTATCCTGGGTGATCCTCCTGTTGCCAAGTGGAACACTGATCTCACACACTGCTCTAACACACTGTCATAACTGCATAATCCTCAAGGAATTATGCCTTGACTGCATGCATGAGTTTTCTTTATAAGAGAACACATGCAACTGATAGTACACTGTCCCTGTCTTTAATATCAATTGGGTCTTTCTCAGAATAGACATGCATGAGTTACTGATGAGAGAATCTTCAGTTATCTGGAGTACACTATTTGAGTGCATGCAAGCATCAACTGACTGATAACTCACAGTTAGTTCCTCAAACAGTTTGGAACTAATTTAACTAGACTTAGCTCAGTAAACTAAGCTAACTAATTACAACTCAAAAATAACTCGATATTATTTCCTTAATTAATGGATAAGCTCCTTAATTTAAGGGATAACTATTGCATGACTTCAGAAAGACTTCTAACTTGAATTTCTCCAACCAATTAACTCAAGATGAATTAATTAATTATTTTCAAGCAACTAGTGAGACTAAATTCGGATTTCAATTCACAATTTTAATTCAAGGACAAATTAAAATTGGAATATTGTTATTGCCACATTTCAACATACTCACGTTGATCCCTAAAAGGCAAGTTTTCCCAAAGGCGACAAGAAACTTCGTGATCTAGAGGCTTCCAGAACGACGAGCTGGAGTTTGTTCATTATGGATGTGGTCGAATTATCCCAATATTTCCCTCTGATATTATCCCTATGAGCTCCCTCCTTGAGATGAGGGCCTTCCCATATCTTTGGAGAGATCCTAACTCCCTCTTCCTGCCTATATATTCATCCTCTCCCATTCCCAAATGGTTGGTCTCTGATTATTTCCACCCCTATGCTGAGATAGTGCCTACATTCTAATCATTTGGCTTGGAGGAGGAGTGCTTGGAGAGCTTGAGATTGGACTTGGAAATTCACTCAAGGAGCGCTTACTGACATCAAGGCTTTGGTTATATGCTTCCTCTTTTATTTCTTAATATATACAACTGTTGGTTCACTTTCCATAAATGCTTGTGTTAATGCATCATTTATCTTAATTATCCTTTATCTGTTAAATGGATTGTTTGTTGCACTTATACTCTTTGTTGTGTCTTTGATCTCTTGTGCAGGTATTCAAACATTGTGAGCAGTAGGGTTAAGCCTGAGGAGCGAGCGATCGAGATCTTCAACAAAGGAGTGTGTTATAGCATCAGAATGAGGTAGGTCTCCTTCCTCTTCTCTCATTTCGATCGTAATTTAGGAAAGTGACATGTAGATTGTCACATTGGTTGCTAGTCCCACTCATTGGGCTAGAGGGATCATATTTGTCCGTAGAGAGGATTTACCTAGACAACAAAATGGTGACTCCACTACGGAAGCTATAACTTTTCCATTCATTCCTTCGTTCAGATTCTCTAATTAGTTTCAGGGAAAATTTTAAGGATGGAAATTTATCTGAAAGTTTAGAAACTTTGTCAAATCTCACGAGTCCATGATATGTAATCTATAAAATGTTTGGCAATATTTCCATAAAGATTTTCAAATTTCTAATAATTTTATATAGTTTATATATAAAATTTTGGTTATTTTTAACGTAAAATAGTTTTATACCATAAAATTTGGGCGAAACGTTTCTAAAAAAAATGGAAATTAACAAATCTTTTTCATGGAAAAATCATGGAAAATTAGCCAACCTACGATTATTAGCCCCTAGAATTTTCCCTTATTAGTTTAATCAACCGTTGATTTCTTGGCTTGTGTGCATCACTGTAGATATATGCAGTCACTAGTTTTTGCTTGAGAGTGTTGAGCCTCCTCTGATTTTGAAGATTTTTTATTTTTTCCTTATTTTTCTCGCCCAACACATTTTTTTCTCTAACAAAAGAGCTGCCAACGACGATTTTCAATTTATAGTCACACTACTCTACCTTTCATCACCTTTTTTCCTTTAACAGGCATGTTGATCTAAGAGGATAAAAGAGAAATTAGGGTTTCTTCTTGTTTTCAATGGTTTTCAACCTCTATGAGTGATTTTCCAGTGCAATTACAGTTTGTTGTCTTGGTTGTTACCCTTGTGGGATTGCAATTGTCTCTTGGATTTGTTGATGTGTGTTTGAAGCTTGATTGCCTTCTAGGTTTTCTAGGTCACCCTTCACTCATTGCTTGGCTTGTCTCTATGAGATTGATTTCTTCCATTTGGGAGTTTTGCTGCAATCAGAACACCATTTTCAAGTTGCTTTCGGTTCATGTTTGTGACTTTATTTTCATTAATGTTGGATCTTTTTGGTACTTTGAAAATTTCTTCTACTCCATTGTCAAAAGTAGATTAAAATTGTTTGCTTTGGTGAAAATGAAAGTGAATGCTTGTTTTGATTTCATTGTTTCAAAAAGAAAAGTGAAAGGACTTCTTCATTTAAGTATTTTTGAAATGATTTGCATTCGAAACCAAAAGTGAATGAAATTTTCATTTTAGTTGTTTTAGATTGCATTTTTCCCTTTGCTCATTACATTAGTTTGCATTTTTGAATCAAAGTGAAGGAAAAGAACAAAAATATTAGTGCATCTTAGTGAAAGAAAAGTGATTTTCATTTCTCATAGGATTGCATTTTGGCATTGCATTTTTTAGTGAAAGTGAAAGAGTAGATTTAATTTTTACATTTTGCATTGGAGAGTTAAAGAATTATGTTTTGATGCATTTTTCTTGATTGCTGCATTTGTTTGGTTTTCTCTCTTCCCTCATTAGTTTAGCCTTCGTCGAATAAAAAGATTTCATTTTTCTCATTTAGTTGCATTATAGGAATTCACGGGACATCGTTGAACCATAAAACTGAAACCTAATTCAAAATAAACTTAAAGTTTACCTCAATCAACCTAAGGAGCATTTGTGACCTAACACAAATATCTAGAGGTCTAGGCTAGAGACGTGTTTCGGCGTATTTAAACATAGCAGTTGTTGCTAACTACCTGCATTGTATCCTGGGGGTGAAATCCTGTCCTTGTATGGAAGTATATCGAAGGTTCTCCAGTACTCGTAGGTATATAGAAGGCACTTCAGTATGGAAAGTATATAGGGATGATCTCATCGAATGGTTATGCATTAGACAGCGCTAACACAGACTTGTGTTTTCCGTACCATCAAGTATATATTGGGAGACCCCATTAGGTTGCTATCCTTTAGCCACATGTAACCGAGTCAGCCACCTTGTAAACATGATACACCAAACACAACATTCGGGGAGATCAGTTGTCATATGTTAAGTCCTTGGTTTAGTCTAAGGTGTATATAATGGTTCATGGATACTTTGTAAACCCTCTTGCCTAGCATTACCCTTTTTGATTTATTTGTTGTTTCATGTCATAAAATTAACTACCTACGATAACATGCGAACCCATGCAGTTTCTTCTTGGCCTCACATTGAGTAATTCCTCGTAAATTTTAATTTTAATCAACGCTCAATGAATCATCTCTTCTCCTTCTTCTCTTGAGATAAAGTTATCATGGATGGACCATTGTGTTCACCTCACAATTCCCCTTCATCGTCTGATACTGAACCGTCTTCACAAGGAGTTCATCCTGAACTTTCATAGTCACTTGAAGCTTAAGGATTTGAAATTAGAATTGTCCCAAGTATCCAACCCCTTGCTTCTTGTCCTCCAACTCAAGACTCATCGTCATCTCAAGAGTCTGATCCAGAAACCCTTGAGAGTCCGCAGAGGTTTTTTTCATACCCTCCAAATCTGCTTTTTGATCCATTTGTGATATCTCCTCAACATCCTTACAGTCCATATGACAACCCTCATGTTCCTTTGGAGTTATAACCTCGTCCATCTCGGATTCCCCCTTGCCAATTGTTTCCACCTATGGCTTCAAAAGGTGATATTCCAACCTCTCCTCGAGGTCCTCCGGAAGTCTCCGCTACCCACACTCTTATTGTTGATAATGAATCCAAATATGACTTTCCTCTGGAAGTCTTTCCTTATGTAGGAAGAATTCCATCTCAACCGCCTCCTAAAAATAGTGGGCCTATGCTTCCACATCTTTATACAACCTTGGCTCAACTATTTTCAAGAACTCCCAATTCTTCTTCACTATACCCAAATCTAATTTGTTCATCGAATGCTATGCCTAATTCTAGTCCGTTTATTCCTAACATGACCTCTCAGATCCCTGTGCAAATTATTGTTGCTTCAGTTCTGATTCAATCGACGATTCTGTCACAACTATTACCTTCATTTCAACCTTCCATTCTAGTACAAACGATGATTTTGGTTTATGTCTGTAGGTTCCTCGATTCCCCCATCAAGTGGACAAAATGTGTCACTGCCTCATTCCCAACATCGGGGGGGTGGGGAATTCCAAATATCCCTCTTATTTCAGGTGGAACCCATGTGAGTGGATCACAACCTCACATGGTTGGAGTAAGTTAACATGTTCCTAATCCCACTAATTCATCTATTACAACTGGAGCTATTAATGTCCAATATCAACAGCCTTATATGACCCAGATACCTCTCCAATAGTCTTATGTTCCATATGGTTCACAAGCACTGCAAAATCCACCTTATATTGCGCAAGTAGGTCCTCATGTGTGACCTGGTCAAAATCATATTCCTGGTGCATATAGTCAAATCCCAATTGGAACTTATCAGTACCAACAGAGAATCCCTCAAGGAACTGTTCAACAACCTTTACTGCAACAAGGGCAAAATTTATAGTAGCAAGGGAAACCTTTACAGGGGCAACTGTTGAAGCATCATGGGCAACCATTGCAGTAGCAGGGGAAAACTTTGTAGCAGTTTCAACAGCCTTTGTAGTTGCAAACTCAGTTTGTCCAACAACCAAACCAACCCTTGTATCTGCAAGGTCAACCATTGCAGCAGCAAGGTCAGCCCTTGCAGCAACAAGCTCAACCTCTATATCAACAAGGTCAAATCTTGCAGACACAATACCAACCCCTACAACAACAGGGCCCACAGCTTTATTACCAGGGTTAGCAGTTGCAACAACCTTACAATCCATATGCCGCTCGCGATGTTTATCCACCTTATGCTTATCAACGACTTATGGCAGGTCAATATCATCCCTACCCTGGGAAGAATTCGCCTTATGGTCAAGGTATCCCTCGGTGGGGGGGAAATCAAGCCCCTTATGGTAAAAATCCTCCACATTTGGGGAAAACCCCTTACCAACGAGGTTGGAACCCACAGATTGGGCCTTACCAAAGGCCTTATATGCCTTTTAACCTGCAATTATAGTTTTTAGTGACGTTGGAACTGCTCAATGTCTCTAGGATTACTAATTATCTGATACTTCATTCGCCTTATTGGCCTCCAATTCCCATTGAGATTCCAAGTGATTTCCCTAAATTCAAAGGAAAATGTAAAGAGGACCCTCAGGCCCATGTGATGACATATCACTTATGGTGTTCTTCCAATTCCTACGTTGACGATTTTTTTCGTCTCCACCTCTTTCAACGAACCTTGACAGGTGTTGCCACAAAGTGGTACATCGAGTTGCCTCGAGGTACCTATGCAGACTTCAACTCTTTGTCCATGGCATTCCTCACCCACTTTCAGTTACTAGTTCATTATGAAACTAGTACCCACTTGCTCACATCTCTGAAACAGGATACTACGACCCATATCTCTGATCACATTCACGAATGGAGATCTCGGCGTCGCCTTATCAAGTTTGAAATCCATAATTAATTTTTGACCAAATGGTTCACCAAGTAATTTGTAAACAAAATCGCTGCAGATATAGCAATGGGAGGTTTTGTTACTAAGGATCAAGCCATTGCACATGCCCAGTATTTGGATTTGGTTTCTTCCCAATCTGGCACACTATATGAAATTTTTCCTAATGCTCCAAGGCCATCTTCATATCCAACATCTTCAAAGTCTCCAGATGTACCACCTATTGATGGTATCATTGGATCAATATCCCAAACTTCTACTAAAGCTTCTTCGAACCAAAAATGTGTTTCGGATACTGGTTCTAAACCTCATTCCAAAACCCCATACAATCCTGGTAAAACCTCTACGGTTAATGTCGTCCAGTCTACTGTGGCAAAAAAAGCCTCGAAAGATAAGAAAAAGGGTAAAGGTAAAGCAAAATATTATGCCCCGAAATAGGATCCTCCTAAGCCATCTGTTGATGACGCCTCCAAGCGTAAGCCGAAATATCCTTGCCTCATTTGTGAGGAAGATCATTACACCAAGGATTGTCCCCATCATGTGAAGGCCAGTCATTTATTGAAAGGGACCCCAGCTGTACTAAAAGAGACATTTCCATCTCAGCGGATTCAATTGGTAGACCAACCATAATCCTCTGCCTCTTTTGGTTCTCAGGTTTACATGATGGGTTCACTTCCTATCTCTGTTTCCACCCGATCGAAAGATTATCAAACTCCTCAAAAGAAGATGGTGGAAAAGGAAGTCAATGATACACCTTCTACTTCCACTCCACCCAGTTATGGTCCTCTCCACATCGAGAGACCTAGTAATGAATCTGTCATCCGACCACATCCCAAAGGTGTGCTTCAGAATTCATCCTATAATCTAAATGCTAGAGCTACTCAAAATTACAGTATTGTCAAAGTTTTCGCTCAAGCACCTTCAGCAATGTCTGCCTTGGAACTTCTCCAAACTTGTCCAACACAGTGGAAAACATTATTGTCTACTATAGGAGGCATCTATCCTGTTGATTCTAACTTGATTACTTTCGATCTAGAAAACCATGTTCTTCATCTTCCTCCTCAAATTTATTTTTTGATTCAAGTCATTATAAAAGGAAAGACGATTCATCAGACTGTCATTAATGAAGGTGCTTCCACCTGCATCATGTACGTTTCATGTTTCATGTCAGAAATCCATTGTCTTTCCACCTCTCAATCAATCCCCAAACACCTTAGAAGCCTTTAATGGCAGAGGCTACTGTCCTTATAGTATTCTCACAAGTTTTCCCATCACCTTGGAAGGGAATATTGTCGAGTTAGAAGTAGAAGTTATAGATGTGAATTTGAATTACAACCTTCTACTTGGACGAAGTTGGACCCATGCCATGTTTTGTGTGGTTTTCTCTTTGTTTTGGGTGCTCCATTTTCCTCATGAAGGAAAAATTGTCACCATCGATCAATCTTCCTTTTTCCTTCCAGTGCTTCGAATGGAAACATCCCATATGTGGGAAATACCGATATTCCATATGAGAGTGTGGGGGCAAGTATTTTCAAAGATTTTTCTTTAATGGGAAATTTTTCTCTCCCACCTTTACATGTCCCCTCGATCAACATGATCTCTATCTCCAATGATATGTGGATCATCCCTAGTAACTCCGGAAGAGGTTGATTATTTTTTTGATGTTATGCTGCTAATTCCTTTCGAACAAGCCTATCAAGAAGTTGTCTTGGATTCAGTAGTCACTTCAAAAAGTCATACCATTCTCAATATGCACCTGGATGCATATTTTCAATCTCCTTGGCTTGGCTCTTGGGATTGCCTGAATCCCTTGAACAAGATATTCCCCACCTTGACAAAACTCCTTGGAATGATGTCCATCATCGTTCCTCGTTTATTCCAAGTCTTAGTGAGATTCCTTTGTGTCTCGAGGATTTTGTTTCTCATAACCTGATGCATCCACTGTAAACACTTTTTTTGGAAGTTTTGTCCAAAGGTAATATGGGAAATATTATTACAACCACGCCCATCGACATTTCCATTAAACCTAGGATTGTGGAGACTATTCACATCGGGGTTTCCTATTCTCCTGATGAAATAGGGGTTTACATTGACCTTTTTAAAGAATTTCGTGATGTCTTCGCTTGGTCGTATGAGGAAATTATTGGTATTGATCCACTTATTGTGGTGCACGTAATACACATGTATCCTAATGTGAAGCCCGTTCTTCAACAACTTTGTCCCATGCATCTCAGAAAGGTCGTTTCTATTAAGGGAGAAGTTGAAAAACTTCTAAAGGTTGGTTTTATTTACCCTATCACATTGAAAAATTAGGTTTCTAATGTCGTATATGTTACTAAAAAGCAGGGAACAATCTGAGTTTTTGTTGATTACAGCGACATCAATCATGTGTGCCCTAAAGATAACTATCCCACTCCCTTTATTGATCAAATCATTGATGAGTGCGCTTGGAGTGAGATCTTCTCTTTTATCGATGGTTTTTTTGGTTATAACCAGACTAACATATTACCCGCTGATCAACACAAGACCGCTTTCATTTATCCATGGGGGATGTTTGCCTATAAGAAGCTCCCTTTCAGTCTCAAAAATGTTGGTGCTACTTTCCATAGAGTAATGTCATATGCCTTTCACTATATTGACACATTGTTCAACCTTATCTAGACCTCTTACCATCTCATTATACTAAGCGTCGTGACCATCTGGACCACCGTCGAGAAATTTTTCTACATTGTTGACACTATAATATTCACCTCAATCCGCATAAATGTGTCTTCTACATCGAATTTGGTCAGCTCTTTGGTTTTTTTGTTTCCAAAGAAGGCATTTGCATAGATCCTCTGAAAGTTGAGGCTATTGTAAATTTACCCCCTCCTTCATTATTGCACCAATTGCAGAGTTTGCAAGGGAAGGCCAATTTTCTTCATCTCTCTGTCCCTAATTATGTTGAGCTTTCCAAGGGATTTACTCACTTACTTAAGAAGGGGATCCCATTCATTTGGGATGAAATTTCCTAGAAATATTTTGATGATCTAAAGAAAACACTCATCACTACTCCTTTATTTCATCCCCCTTACTACTGTCACGATTATTTCATGTACTTGGTCACAACTAACGGTACGATTTCTATGGTGCTGATCCAGGACGATGAAGATGGCAATGAACATGTGGTTTATTATTTGAGTCGAAACCTTATTGACACAGAAACTCGATATGTTCATGTCAAGAAACTTGCCTTGGTAGTAGTCTATGTTGTTCAACGATTTCGCCATTATATTCGTCTATGGAAGACCACAATGATTTCCGACTATAACCCCATGACTTATATTCTGACTCGTCAGTTGCTTAGGGGAAAATACTCTAAATGGATCATTATCCTGCAAGATTTTAATTTGGATTCCACTTCCATCAAATCAAAGAAACAACTTGTCTTTGCCGAATTAATCTGTGCCCTTCCTTGTGCAAACACCTCCACTGATTTTATTGAGAAGATTCCTGATGAAACTTTGTTTCTCATCAGCACTCTCAACCTGTGGTACAGAGATATCATTGTTTATCTTTAGACCCAAATTTTATGATCTGCGTTGTATCGATTCAACCGACACTGCATCTGGCATCAGTCTCAACCTTATTGGATTATTGGTGATATGTTGTACCGATTTGGTGTTGATTATGTTCTCTGTAGATGTTTAACACTTGAAGAGGTTGAACAAGTCTTAAATGAATGCCACTCTGGCACATGTGGTGGTCACATCATAGGCTATGCCACTGCTCAAAATATCCTTCACGCTAGTTATTTCTGGCCTTCTATCTTCAAAGATTGTATTCTGCCAATTCAAAAGTTCCATGAATGTCAAATTTATAACATCAAAAAATGTGCCCCACCAACACCCTTACACCCAGTTGTTATCGTTGGCCCATTAGCTAAATGGGGAATAGATTTCATGACATGTAACCCTCGCTCAGTCGGGGGGCATGGCTATATCATCGTCTTCATCGACTATTTTACTAAATGGGTTGAGGCGATGCTTACATATAATGATGACAGTATAACTATTGCTCAGTTCCTCTTTAGCCATGTCATAGCCTATTTTGGTGTCCCTCGAGCCATTATCACTGATCATGGATCACATTTTCGTCAGTACATGATGGCAGAGCTTACTTCTCAGCTAGGTCTTCGCCATGATATTTCAACTCCTTACTACCCACGGGCCAATGGCCAAGTTGAAGTGATTAATAAAGACTTAATTACTATGCTTCAATGTACCCTTGGGAAGCATAAAAAGGATTTGAATCTTATGTTGTTCTCATCTCTTTGGGCTTACCGAACCTTGGCTAAGACAACCACTGGTTTGACTCCATACCAGTTGTTATATGGTTTAGAGGTGACACTCCTAATCGAGTGTGAGATTCCTACTAGCTATCGAGCTTCTCCCCGATACCTCACTTGAAGAGGAGTGGTTACTTTATCTCGAGAGGCTTGATGAGACCCATCGTATTGCTGTGATGGTGATCGAAGCACAGAAAAATTGAGTTAAAGCTCATTATGATCAAATTGTTTCTCCATGATTTTTCACTGAAGGTGACTTCGTCTTGCTGTATGACCAAGCCAATGATAAGTTGGGAGTTGGGAAGTTCGAACCTATGTGGCATGGGTCATACATCATTAAACGTGTCCTACAAAAAGGTGCTTATGAGATGGTTGACTATGAAGGTAATGCATTGTCACAGCCTCGCAATGGGCTTTATCTGAAAAAAGAATTATGCATGAGTTCCATGTAATGACTTTTGTACATTAGTGTGTGAATTCATTGGTGTGCATTTTTTATTTTTTGGTATGATTGCTTTCTTTGCAGACATGTTTCCTCTACTTACCTTTTGTTTCACTCGATTCGCAGATGTCGTCAAACCATTATGTTGGTTTCGCTAATGGTACTTAACATAGCACACGGAACTTATCCTCCACAACTTGGGCACTCTTTGCCTCTTATGGTGAGTTGATCAATTTGCAAGGTATTTTCCTGGGACGAACAACTAATAATATTGCCTAGCACAGTGCAGTTATTGAACTGTTATCAGAAGCAGTTTCTCGTGGAATTATAAATTTGGTTGTTAAGTTAGATTCACAACTCATTGTGCTACAATTAAATATTCATTACTCAATAAGAAATTCACAAATTTTGCGTATGTATCTACTTGTTCGATTATTGGAAAGAAATTTTGATTATATCACATATCAACACATTCCACAAAATTTTAATACATTAATCGATGCATTAGAAAATTATGTTTTAGATAGACATTTGTGTCGCTGATAAAAAACCGATCACGTCATCATGATACATGAACACATAAGTAGACAATAGAAACATGCATATATATCTATATATATATATATATATATATATATATATATATATATATATATATATATATATATATATATATATATATATATATATATATATAGATATCGAGTCTGCCAAAGTTTGTTCATCAAAATCTCCAAAAGTAAGTGTTCTGGGACACATGGCTTTCAAAGCCTACAATAGTGCAGATAAACTGGACTAAGAAAAGGCTATTGACCCACATGATGTACGTGATAGCATGAGACCACTCTGATCACTCAACCTAGCAATCGACGCAGTCTCGCAGACACTCCTATTGTATGCTTCTGGTATCACAGTGGCACATCATCTATAGTTGCATATTCTGGAATCCCTCAGGTAATAACTTCCATATTTCGTTCCATTTCTACCCTAGGATTTTCTCCTTCTTCATATGTAGCATCTTCTATCTGACGTGATACTCGTTGTGCTATTGGCAACATGCCAGGAGGCCTTT
The DNA here is from genome assembly GCA_031772625.1 of Pinus tabuliformis. NCBI lineage: Eukaryota > Viridiplantae > Streptophyta > Pinopsida > Pinales > Pinaceae > Pinus > Pinus tabuliformis. Next base: position 850,008,161 of record CM062820.1, on the reverse strand, counting down.
CTGGTCCTACAGCTGCACAATTATCACAAGTAAACTCTCAGATACACTTCAAATAAAAAATCATAAAACTTGAAAAAATTACAAAAAAAACACAAATTTTACCTACATCGGTCCACTGTGCACCCAATGGTAGAGGTAGATCTAGATCTCCTCTGAAATATGTGCCTGCATAGGCATAGTCATCCATGATGATCGGTTGTTGGTGCATCCAACCAAAGAACGGCGGAGGAAAATGCATCTGTTGACCTCCCCCTCCTCAAGGCATGATCTCACTCCATCTGAGCAACCTCAGATCTTGTGGAGCTGAGTCGTCCACCTCTACCCACTAGTATTGAAATAGGGGCACATGCTCCAAAAAGAAAGTGACCCAAATCAATCCAAAGTCGAAATGCTTCAAGTTTCCAAACTTGCCTTTCATCAGTTATCTCTTCATGTTGACTAGCAGTTCCTTGCACCAATTGAACGCTATTGGAGCAAGGAAATCCACTGTGTATTGGAATTGTGATTTCGTTGCCTCGTGCAATGCATGCGCCTTAGCTATATGGGCCATGGTGTGTAGAATCGTCCTCAATGGAATATTTTCAATGGTTGCTATCTTCACCTTCCCACTCACAGTTGTCTCTGCACCCGGGAATTGCCTTCTTATAGAGGTGTTGGTGCTCTCACCTCCAATAGGAGCTCCAAAGTGGTGAACTCTTTCCCCTCTTCTGGACAATCCAATGATGCTGTAGATATCGACTACTTCCAGATCTATTTCTTTATCTCCAATGATGAAAATTTGTCGATCAACATCCCATAGTCCAATCAGATAGTGTAACAACTCATTTTGAGCTCTAAGTCTTAGGGTTCAAAAGAACAGTAACCTGCAGTCCCTCAAAGCATTGATATATTCACTGCTTTGGGTAGCTTGGTGATATTTTGCCTCATGGCTTCTTTTTTTCCATTCTATGACCATGTTTGTCGAAATCTCTTGCAAACAACCCATAAACATCATTTAGATGCCTTTCCACGGATCAAAATCTTGAAAAACCCGATCAAGGGAGAGGATTTCTCTTTCTTTTTTCTGCTCTACATTCAATGCAACTATCTAAATTGTTTTCGCGTTGGCAACGTGAGAGCTTTTTGGTCTCGAGGGTGATCAATGCAGATCCGATGAGCAAACTCGCATTGGTCACCCCCAATTTTAAAAATTGAAATCCTCCCCTTAACTAGCTAAAAATCTTATGAAATGGCATGAAATAAAATTGAAAAGCAAGAGAAAAGGAAGAGATCTTACCTGAAACTGACGGTTTGTGAAATGGTGCCCTAGATCTCCCACACTGCTTTCCTAAAGAATCAAGGAAAATTGGGTAAAATGCACTCTCTAATTTACTCCAAATGAAATCGTAAAAATGTTTTTACTTTGGTCTTTTTATAAGTTTTTAAACACATTTTTGCCAATATTTTATTATTTTTCTCGATATCAGTGATGTGTGGTTGTATTTGTAGAGTTACAGACTCTTTTTGGTGGTTACAGTGATCATTTTTTACCGATTCAATGAGTTTTTGTTTTATCTCTTTTTCAAACTCGTTAAATATAAGTGAAAAAGGAACCCCCATGGAGTCATATTTAAGCTCTTTTCTTACTCTCGAAATATGAAAAGATCACCAAGTACTTGTCTTTTCGAACTCATTAAATTAAATGAATTGACATTATCTCAGTATACGTTTACCCCTTTTTCAGGTTGGGATTGACTATTTACAAAAAAGGTACACCTTGGTCAACATGGTCAAGAGGCTCTCTCAAATATTGTTTTCTACCTTTTCAGGCTTGAGAGACAAATTAAAAAAAGGGACATGATGCGATTTTCTTTTTCATCTCTTTTCAGACTCTCTAAATATGAAAAAGACACTAAGTTATTCTTCCGTCAGACTCGTAAAAATTAAACGGCAAAAGACTTGCCACCATGACGAGACTAAGTTTCTCCTTCCTAAGACTCGTAAAACTTAATAGGATGGATTAATTCAAAGAATGAAATTATACGACAAGCATATGCTATCCCCTTCAAGCTTGTGATTAAAAATAATTGGGGTACTCGTTAGAAATAGTGGGGAAAATGAAAGTGAAACATCTCTTCTATAGGCAGCATGTCACTCTTGAACATTACACTCATTTGTTTCTCATGTTGAGTTTGGGATATCCTTACTCAGTCGCTTGTCTTTCTGGTTTTGGGTGATTCGTTTTGCCTCTCATCTAACTATTCCATTTCGTCATCATGAACCTTGGTCCTATGTGGAGTCAAATGTTGCCATACTCTAGAGTCGCATCGCCGATGTTCAAGAGAAGTCCTATCTGCAGTTTATTACCTATACATTGTCTGACCTTTTGTTACAGTTTTGGATCATACTCATTTATTCCACTTTATTCCTTTTTTCATGTCGATGATGAGGGAATCATTATGGCCCTGCTTTGATGGGTCACTTCCTATTGACTTCAACTCATTATCCAGGAAGATCACTTAGAGATCCTTTCAGTACCTTAGAGATTGCATGCCTTAATTGAAAGTTCTTTGCCTCTGAAGATAGGTTTTCATCATTGACATTTGATCTGATGATTCCACAAGTGTTCGAATTCAACTTCACGTTCACATTCACATATTGTATTGTTGTACCTTAAGGATCATTGTCATTATCGGTGGTTTCTCTCGTGCCTGTTAATGGTCCACATCATTGGCTGTTAATCAGGTGGTTTTCTAGCATGTTCGACTCCGACACGTTCATTCGCATGTTAGTATTCATACTTTGATCAGGTTGGGATGGAGCGCAAGACCCTGAGTTTTGTCTATTATAACTCAGGATGTGTGGAGTTATGTATTGTTTTCATGATTGTATACATGTTTCTTCGATATGAATAGATATGACCATACCATGGGACTTTATATTTATGATGATGATGACCCTTCTATATCGAGTGGTTGTGTCCATACCTTGGATCTTAGACTTCGAGACAATCCTTTTCATTTGTATGGTTGCGCCCATGCCATGTATCTTTTCACATAGTCCTTTCGATCTAGATGGTTGTGTCCATACCATGGATTCATGTTTTGATATCAGATATGTTTATGTATATGCATCCTTGATTGGCAAGTCCCCTGACGATGTTTGTTCTCATCCTTGCAAAATATCGTAAAGCATCTCAGTCATCACTCCATGTTCTACTTTCATGCTTTATGGTGCATCTGTTACAAAGTATTTTTTCACACCTCCTGCACATCCCTGTGTCAAACCCCAAAGTGCCCGAAACTTGGAAATTATGTAGTGTAACCGTCCTAATATGTAGTTGAGATCCTCCCCGAAGACTTAATGAAAACATGCCTTGAGACTTCCCTGAAGAAGTAAGCTCAAAACCCTAATTTCGGGGTCAGTGCGACTGTGACAATGGCAACTCATGTTGATGGCAAGTTGCACTATACTAGCCTCACGCTGCTAGCATACATTTTACTTGGATACTCTCTCTCATCCATAAAAGGAAAGTTTTCCCAAAGACGACAAGAAGCTCCTGATCTAGAGGCTTCCAGAACAATGAGTTTGAGGTTGTTCATTGTGGATGTGGTCGAATTCTCCCAATATTACCCTTTGATCTTATCCCTATGAGTTGCCTCCTTGAGATGAGGGCCTTTCCCTATCTTTGGAGATATCCTAACTCCCTCTCCTTTCATATATATTCATCCTCTCCCATTCCGAAATGGTTGGTGTCCGATTATGTGCACCCTTATGCTAAGATATTGCCTACATGCTACTTATTTGGCTTGGAGAAGGAGTGCTTGGAGAGCTTGAGCTTGGACTTGGACATTCACTCAAGGAGGGCTTATGGACATCAAGGATTTGGTTGTATGCTTCCTCTTTTATTTATTAATATATACAATTGTTGGTTCACTTTCTGTAAATGCTTGGGTTAGTGCATCATTTGTCTTAATGCTCCTTGATCTGTTAAGTGGATTACTTTCGATTATGTTTGTTGCACTTGTATGCTTTGTTTTGTCTTTGATCTCTTGTGCAGGTATTTAAACACTATGAGCAGTAGGGCCAAGCCTGAGGAGCGAGCAATCGAGATATCTTCAACAAAGGAGTTTGTTATAGCATCAGAACGAGGTAGGTCTCCTTCCTCTTGTCTCATTTCAATTGTAATTTAGGAAAGTGTCTTGTAGATTCTCACGTCGGTTGCTAGTCCCACTCATTGGGCTAGAGGGATTGTCTCTGTCCGTAGAGAGGATTTACCTAGACAATAGCCATCCATTTAAGGCTCAACACACCTCCTTTTTAATTTCATTGAACTAACATTTAACATTCAAACACACCTACTTTTTTATTTCATTAAATGTATTTTTCACATCACATGATCAAGTTGTTATCCATTAAACCCTATAATTTATACAAAGTAATATATATACGACCTTGTGCTTTCTTCATTAATAATAAAAAAAATGTATAACACAATGGAATTTTCTATGCCCATTATTGTGGCTATGAAATGATTAAATTGAAATGGGTTGTTGTTGGCTTATTGGAGCCTGACCCAAGTTCGAAGTTAATTATCCAAACAAATCCCTGTACTACTGGCCCTTTCGGAAACAATCCGCAAAGTGTGGACTGAGGTCTCACCTGAAGTAGTATGGGAGGGTGCTAGAACCATATTTCTGCACCTTGGAGATGTTTGATGAGTTCAACTAGTCCCCTGTTTGTCCTTGCGAACAGGTGGCTTTGCACACTTTTCATTCCTCGTGGGCTGATACCTTGCCTTTGTGCAGCCCTAACCCTGTGATTCTATCCAGCCGACATTACATTACAAAACTAGGGTGGACAACCTTATGACTCTATCATACTTTTGCGCCCTGCGCCTGCAATTCGCAGAGCTTTTACAACAAGATTTGGTCAAAACTTAGGCTTTAAGCCCAAAAACGTGCCTTGGGGGGATTTCATGCCCAACAGGCCCCCAACACAAACATCGTGACTCGCCCTTGAGTCACTCTGTCAATGCGGAGATCTTTGCGCGAAGTCCCTCCAACTGTTCTTGAACTGCGGCAAGGTCAGCAACACACTGAGCTGCTGCTTGTTAGATCTACTGCATACGTTGTTCTGAGACCTCTGTGTCGAGAGTGCTTCTCTGCATCAATATGTGCATCCCCTGCATGTGTGAGAGATTGCCTTCAATTTCTGCTGTGATGGTGAAGGCCCTTGGTGAGCTCCAGTATTGTAGCAATAATGCTACAATTCCTGGAGCTTCCTATCTCTAATTTTATCAACCCGGTAGTTCGTAACAAACTTGGAAGCGACGGTGCTATATGCACAAGTACTAGCTCTTGCCGCAGCTGTCACTTGGTCAGCTGGCACAAGTCCACTAGGGCTCAAGCCAACTTCTATATTTTCTCAGAAGAAGCTTTCTAAATGATGAACGAAGACTATATGAAAGGAAATTAACCTACTTTGCAAGAATGAACTGAAAGCCAACAAAACATGGAAACCCTAGTAAACCCTAATCTGACTAGTCTAATCTCTATGATGCAATGGTGGGAGTGCAAACTTCTAGAAATGATGTCATTACTTCTAGTGATATGAGATGCATGAATTTAAACTACTTCTACTAAAAACAACATTGTTTTTGTATTTTTGCTTAAGTGGTTGGAGTTATTATGATTTTGTTTCTTATTAGGGTTTGACTGTGCAGTGGTAGTTCGAAGGGAAAGAAAGCTTGGGAAAGGTCAGGAGGGCTGGGAAAGGTTCCAGGGGATCCAAAACATCATTCCACAGAAGTCCACAACATTCAGGTGCTCGGCAACCGAGTTTGCAGGCTTCTACAGGATGTCTACAGGGGATCCTACAGGATGTTCAGAGATTTCTACAGGATGTTCTGAAATGGGATTTTGGAGCATGGGTGAGTGAGGGAAGATGCATGAGTGGATATGGAGGTAGGATAGGGGTCTGAAGTGGCCTAGGAACTGATGGATGGAGCTAAGGAATGGTGAGGATGGTTCAATTTGTTCGAGGGAGAGTGAAGCAATGTTGCACAAAAATTAGGGTCTTGGGAGCGAATGGAAAACGTGAAGCAAGGGTTCTAAGTAGAGGGTGGAGTGGATGGTGCTGATGGAGAATAAGCAGATGAAGGAGTGGTACAGGCGCTCTGCAAGTCGTTTTTCCAATCTGAACCAACAAAGACTTATGAATTCAAAGACCTAGTTACGTTGACCTAATTTGCTAGCTGTTAGTAAAGAGAATGAACAGAAGTGTGACCTGCAATGAAACCATGTATTTTAACTCATGCAAATAAGAAAATGAAAGTTTGAACTTGTAACCAACTTCTACACATGAAAATCAAACACTAGTGATTGCATGGCAAAGCAAAATCAGTGTTTTTGTGGGCAGCAAAGTCATCCTAGTCACAGCTCCTGATCCCACTGAGGGAGAGGTGAAACCACAGATGTTTGTTGGCCCTTTTCTTGAAGCTTTTTCTGTTAACAACCTATCAACTAAATCTGAGCATGAAAAGCTATTTTACTCATCAAGAAAAACAAACTAAATAACAAAACGAGATTTAGCTCTAAATAACAGAGTTTATTCTAAGAATGCAGCAAAACACATAAAGATAATCAAAGGAGGTATTGGGCGCTTGAGATGGGCCCAACCCCAAGAGCTACAGCCTCCTAAGAGAGATTTAGAGCTGGTGCAAAGCTGGATTCATCTTTATTGATCAAGAAATGAAGAGTTACATCAAAACTGTCCACAAGGAGAACTTGAAAATGAGCTGAAAGAAAAGCTAATCTATTGCCTCAAAATCGAAATACAAACTAGCTAACTTCTGCCTACAAAAATGACTAACCATTGGCTAACTACTAGCTACAAAATGACTAACCACTAGCTAACCAAAATGAGGCCCTGAGCCTTCTTATTTATACAATTTGAGGACCCAACAGTCCTCCTAAAATTTAGGGACTTGGCTGCCCAAGACTTGTAGTTAACAGCAGTCCTACTTGACTTGCTTGGCTGCCCTTGTGCTCATTGATTTGGTGGCCTTTGAACTCTGAGCTGATGGTGGAGAATTCGAGGTAAGGGCCCATAAATGAGGGGGACACCTTCCTACAAATCCTCTAGCTTGTTCTCCCACGAATTTGGCTGCCAAGTGCTCATTAAGACCTTCAATTTTGTCTCCAAGTGGACCAAAAATGCTACACAAAGCACCCATTAGACTTGTTGGCATAATGACTAACCAAATTCACTCTATTAACATAAAAATAATCAAAAACCTGCAATAAACCAATGAGAATGGTGGATTAAGTCAACTTAGGAGGTTGAATGAGCCCAAATAATTGTCCATTTTTGGGGCTCATCAGCCTTATCGATCCAAGGCTGAACACGTGCCTTCAGGACTACTTCCCTGTGTCGTGCCATGTCCACCTGCTCTTTTAGCACTTTAGCCTATTGAATCTACGTGAGCCTTTGATTGAGGACCACCATCTGCGCAGTCCCTCGAATGCTGTCATATTGATATTGGAGTTCTCGTGCCTCTGTCTCCAAGCATTGGATGTTGGGGTCCTCCTGCAGATTTGTGAGGACCTGTTGTAGCCAGCAACACCCCCCCTTATTCAATTAAGTATCAACCATGATGCTTAATGAATGGGAACCCTTAGTTAATTTTTAGGAAAAGCAAGAGTTTATTTTTGAAGTCACAATCATACGCTTAGAAAAAGCCTCTTGGATATGTTAAAGCCTAAGTCTATGATAAAAGAGAAAACCTTTAAGGTCGCGTTGCAAAAGGATAGGAAACACCTTCATTTCCCTTTTTATGAGCAACATCCTCGTGTTAATAATGACATCGCATCGCAAATTGGTAACGCTCATAAAGAAAATAACTTAAAGATTCGTCGATCTGCGATAACGCCGATCGCTAGATCGCATATCACAGAAATGAGCCAGGCAAGATTTGGTGAACATCAAATTCTTGCGATCTGCGATATTGCGATCGCTGCGATGCCACATCCATGCGATTTGCGATCATGAGATTTGCGACGATGCGATTTGCGATTGCACGACATGCGAGGGTACGTCAGCAAATCATAAATCACCTTAGTACGAATCCTTCGGGCGCGCCATTCAAAGAAAAGCCACTTACTATAATCTGACCCGAAATCATGCGCTTTTAATGATAGTAAATGAATTAGTTGTCAGTTATTAAATGGATTAAAGACGCATGCCTTGGTAGAGATTTACTTCACGTAAGGTGGCATATTTGTTTTATCTCTTGCATTTAAAACTCTCCCATCACCTTTCTGGATCAGTCATTTCCATTTCACTCGTAATCTGCAGGAACAAAACGCTAAGACGTCTCAGACAGAAACGCAAAGAGAAATGGGAAAGAAAAATAGAGCTCAAAGCTCCGAAGTGAGGGAGAAGACCAAGGAGATGGCGCCCCTGTACACCTACACAGCCTGCAACAAAGACGCAGGGATATCAACATGGGAAGGCATGTACAGGCTGTTAGAGGAAGAAAAGCCTAGAATAATGAAGGTGACTGCTGTCGCGGGCGCACCACGCTCTTCTGAGGCGTCCTTGGAGGACCTAGCATGTTCATTCCTTCACAGAATAGCGGCAAGACCCAAAATTATACCATACACAGATATGATCAAGTGGATATTGGATGATGCAGAATTGAAGGGCATACAATTCAAAGTTCATGGACATGGGCTCGTGGGATCGTTTGCTGCCCAAGATCTGAAGCTTATGTATCATATTCCTGAACCGCAAGCGACCTATAATGCACAATTTGTTAAGAAGTTCGCGAAGAGAATCCAGATCTATCAGACACCACTAAAGAATGGTCTAGAAGAGACGAGCCGTTAAAAAAGGATAAAAACGGTATGTACAGCACTGGTTCCCTTACCTCTCCATATTGTTTTGCTGCAGCCATGCTCTGTAGGTTATTTGGTATGCCCGATATCAACAAGTTTTCATCTGAATGGCTGCCATTAATTGATGCTGCCACTAGCGCCGACATCCTAGATTGGGCCAAAATCCTTTCAGATACTCTATACACGGCTATTCTCAATTACCGGTCTAAGAGATCCTTCTCTCAAAGGGTCTATCCTCCTTTTTATCTGTCTGCCTATATTATGGATTTTGTTTGTCTTATATCTAATTTTCCTGCTATGGGTTGGAAATGGACTACCCAAGACCCATTGCCCATCCATGTTTATCATAATATCTTATGGGATTCCAAGTTTGCCCCTCATTTTTACCAGATTTGCCATGGGGTTATTTTGCCCCTATATAGAATGATATACGATAAGGACCCCCCAAGGTGCTCCCCCGAGGCCCAAATTGACATCATCCCCGTCGCAAGATGGTTTGGGGAAGAATGGTTTACTTACATTAGAGTTTTTGGAAGCACTGTACCTCCGCATGTTCTACCCCTATATATCCTTGATAAACTTTTGGCCCGGGAAATCGCTTATCAAACCTGTTCTGAAGGCGGCTTGACCAAGGACCTAAAGGACAAAAAGAAGGCCATTTGGCCTCAATTTCCCGTCACTCGTGGGGCCTTCTCTTTTTTCGATGTAGGACACGCTTTTGGCGAGGTGGAGAATGTGACGTGTCTTCAATTATTTAAGTTCCCAGCGCGGCCATTCGACCCAAATGATGTGGCCCAAGAATTCACAACGAACGTCAAGATAAGAGTGTTCTCTGGAAAGAAAGATCTGTTTGATGATCTCTTTCAGAGTAAGAGCTCGCTCAAAGAAATTTTGCAGGAAGCTCAGTCGAGGTTGTCTTCAGGTGACCTCCAGAAATTCACGTTATACAGAGAAAGAAGATTGGCTAGTATTCCACTAGAGAGGCTGCGAATACCTACTAGAGAACCGACTCCGAGCATCAGCCTCAGTGAAAACTCCAGCGCTTCCAGATCTAAGTCCAACGCCGCACAAGAAGTATCTGAGCATCCTGAAGAGTCTGGTCACGAACAAGGAAAAAACGAAGAAACAACCAAAGACACAGCTCAGTCGAGTACAATGTCTCAGCAGCGAGTTATCGCCTCACCACCAAGAGATGTCCCCCCTCCTGTCATCGAAGCACCACTTGTCACGACAGAGCTAGATAAAGAGTGGGAAACCTTCAATGAATTGATCAATCTTGAAGGGCAAGTCCCGAAAACACCTGTGAATAATACACAGGTGGTGCAAGAAGTCGTTTCGACCATGGTCAGTAGCGCCACAGAAGCTGAACACCTTCCTATCGCTCCAACCTAAGAACTTCTACTTAACGTAGAAGAAATTCCCCCACTGGATGTATTCTATAGTCCCCAACACAAAGCAGTTGTAAGGAGACAGAGAAAGAAGAGAAAGCTTGAGAATACACTGTCTCAAAATGCTGAACATTTGGACGTCTTGTGGAAAGACCCAAATAATAATCCGACCGAAAATCTCACGAAGCTGTCTCAGATTGCAGGAGCATATGCTTCTGCAACTATTGACAAGGCCTCTGAAGTTCAGAAACTTTTAAAGGAACAAGAAAATCATATACAACTGCTACAACAACAGTTGCAACAAGCCAACGCAAACACTGAAGCTTCCAGACAGCTCGAAAAGCTACAGGAAGACTTTCAACAGATGTAGATAGGCTATCAAAAAAGTCTTGAAGAAAAAGAAAAACAACTACAGACGGTGCAAGAAATGCATAAAGATGAGCCTAAGCTGGCAGAGTTTATTTCAGAGTCCATCGACTTGAACGAGCAACTACTGCAGCAACAGGAAGAGTTGGGACGTAAAATATCACATTGGAGGCACTTTTGTGAGCTAAGCGACAAAATCACCAGTCAGGTGGTGGAATTACAGAGCGACTATGATCAGAACGACAAGAGGGTGACAGAATATCTGACTTGGCAAGATGATGAGGAAGGGAAAAGAGCAGGGGCACCCAGGATTAATGAAAATCATAAGGAGCTGCTCTTTAATAAATGGGACGAACAAATCACGCAGGCGGAGCAAGAAGCAGAGACAGCGGCGACACATGCAAGCATTCTTATCGACTATGTAAATGAAAATTTACACAGGGCCAATCTAATTACAGAGACCACCTCGGGGTACCTACCAAACAAGTTGCAACTGGAGACAGAATGGAGGCAGAAAGTGCAGGCAAAAGGGAAAGCAATCCAAGCATTGGCTAGGATGAATTGGGAAGGTTACTGGATGTACTTGGTTAAACCGCACAGCCAATGGATGACGGTGAAGTGCATTACGAACGCAGCCGAGAAGGTAGTGCCAGCTCTCATAGATGTCGTTTTTGCAGCCCAGCTCAGCGCAAAAATCAACCAGCCGACTCTTCTCAAGCCTATGCTGGACACTTGCAACTTCAAAGACCAAGTTCACAAGTGATTTCATTTAGAATTTTGTTTTTTCCTTTTAAGTAAATTAGAAAAAGGACGGTCATTTGAAAACCGTATCCTAAAATTTTGTAATGATACTATTATTAGAATTAGGAAGTAGTATTTTAACCCTTCTCATTGCATTGGATAAGGGTCCAGAAATTTGTCAAAAACTTGTCCTCGGAACATGCACTTCTGCACCCTCAGAGGAGGTTTTGATGAATGGAAGGATCGAGATTTATTTATGTTTGCATTTTAATGTCTGCTACTGATGTTGCACTTCTGTACTCTTGGTAGATGTTAGAAGTAAGTAGAGATAAATCGTTATTGCTTGAAGTTTGTGAGTGAAAATCAGTCATTAATGGTACTTTTATCTCTTGGCGAATTTCTGCTTATATTCTTAAAAGTGATATGCAGTTTTAGTTGTTTATATGTTAATGTATGGATGTTTGGGTTACCATTTGGCACTTCTGCACGGTGGAATCATTTGTTTGTGCTTGACATATGAATGACTTATTATGCGATATGCTGTTCACAACTGTTTTGCCTAACGTTTTATGCAGAATGGTTCATCCTAATTGATTTATATTCTTATAATAGCTGAATGATCTTTATTACCAGTTATTGTTCGAAATCTTTTTAGATCGCATGATAGAAGAGTTATATCCCGGGTTAGCGTAGATTAGATGTGTTGTTTTCATTAGATTATAATAACATAGATTTAGTTTATAAGTTAGATTTGAGTTAGCTCTAAAGTACTTCCAGAATCAACATAATCAAACTCTACACACACACACCCTTTAGATTGGGAAGCTGGTCCCATTATCCCCAGTCGGACCCGCTACACCAAATGGGCAAGGAGCCGCCAACCAGGTTCCCGACCGGGTGGGTATCCCCCTTGTTGTTGACCCGATTTCGGGGCCCTCAACGGGACCTTAAGTGATTCTTCCAACATATTGGTGCAGTCTCACACTGCACCACCAATCTCATCCAATCTCGTTGTGATAGCGCTATCGCTCTATTCTCTGACTTCCGAAGGGGTGGATGGTTGCACCTTTAACTGCAGCTTGACAATCTGAAGGTTTAGCTTTAGCTGAGCCTTTGTCATTTCCTGTCACGCCTCGCGTACCCCTGCTGCTAACCTATGGATCCACGCCTCTGCTAGCGTTTCTGTTGGGATGGCCAACATCGGGATGCGATGGAAAGCATCGTCTATTACCTGTACCAGTTTTTTATTTTGCGACACCACTTCATCGTGCTGCAAACTTAGTTGTTCCATATTGATTTTCTACTCACTGAGGACTTGTAGTGCATGGCTCTCCCTAGCTCAAAGCTCTGCAGTTATCCCATCCTGCAAAACATATAAGCTCTCTCATAGGAGTGCAACCATATTGAGACCAAGACCTTTCAACGTGGTAACTGTAGGCATGTTGGCCTCATTTGATGTCACTAGTGCCCCTTCCGGCAACACTATGGTATTCATCATTTTCACGCACAACATATGCTCTACTGTTGTCAAGCCGATTGCGAGGTTGGTCAAAAGGGTGGCAGCCTGAGGAGGGAGTGCCTGTAATTCCTGCAACTGCACTCTGAGGGCCCCCAACACAATTTGGTTCTCATGCATGAAATATTGGAAAGCCTCAGAGGTGACATTGCATACTATCTCGCCAATGTCATGCAGATCACCCTCAATTAGGGTGATCGAGTCAATAGACAACTTCGATGCCTTGACCTTTTTAGTGACCCTGCCCGCTCTGTTGGGTGTTGGTGCTTCAACTGTATCGACGTAGTTTGTGGATCCATGCCTCCTTATTCTGTCTATGTTTCCTCCACTTCCTACCCCTACGAAGGCGTCATTTGGCCCTCGCCCGCCTTCGTGGCTGCCTCCTTTTTTGCTACTACTGTTGTGGCATTTTCCTGCTCAGCTGCTTTCTGTGCAGCATCCCATGCCATCCACACTTCTGCTGCCGCTGCTGCCTCCCTTCTCTTTTCTGCAAATTATGCGATGTGCAGCTTGGCCTCTTCTTTCTTCCTCTGTGCCTCCAACTTTTCGATCTCTGCAACGTCTGGGGCACGCCACTCCAGCGGCCATTCCTCCAGTCCTTTAAAAATGATATCATTTGTAACTACGAAGGGTATCTTTATCCACTGTTTGGTCAGATCCTTGCACGCTCTGATATAAATGTTATGGATGTCCGCTTTGAATTCTGCAAAACTCTGCAAGTTGTTGTAAATAATAGGTGAAAACCATGACTTGCAGTGATCTCCATTCTAAGGTTCATCTCCATGAACACCCACAATATCATGTTGTCGCAGATCCTCTTGGCATCCTTTATGGCCCAGAGTGAAGCATACTTCACAGCCTCTCGCAGGTCCCTGTTAATTATGCGGAATTGAATATCCTCTAGTAATTCCCCTGCCACGAACACTATGGATATCAGAAGCCATGCATAGTGGAATGTTTTTCCCTATTCCTAGGCTTCATGGAAATTCTATAAAATCTCCTTGCAGAGGAACTCGAACCAGTTAAACTGGACCCCCTCCGTGCACTACTCAACCAGTCTACCACCGCACAGCACTTGCGCATAACCTTTCCTACCATGATTTGGGTCACCATGCGTACTGCTTTGTCCTTGATGTTGGAGATGGCATAGCCCCTCTTCCTCTTTTCCAGCTTGTACTTTTTCTTCATGGCCTCCGCGATGGCCAAGTCGCTTCTCTTCCCCTCCGAGATGTCCGCGGGGTCCTCTCCTTTGCATGGAAGCCGGGAGATGTGATGAATCAAGTCTTCCGTGATGGGGATGGGCTCCTCCAGCCACAAACACCCACCATGCACCAGGCAGAGCAATTGCCTGATGAAAAAAATGGTTATTGGTTCACGGTGGAAGTGTGGCACCTAGAACAAATTCAGTAGCCCAACCACAGTGTTTTTCTTGGGCTTCATGAGGTGCTTGATCTCGAGGTGAGGGAACTTCTCATGGTCAACAAGGTCCAAATCTTCGAATTTTAGGCTTGGCACCCGTCCCAGGTGCGTGCCCTCAAACATAATGTTGTCTAGGAGGAGCGGGATCTGGAGTTAGCTCTTGTTCTCGTCCAGGTCCTTGGGTACTTTAGCCTTTCCTTTTCGCAGGGGGCCATAGGCAGGAAACTTTGTAAGGGGGTGCGCAGGTTGAGTTTCCTCCTGCATACGTTCATCCTCATCTTCGGTGATGATTAGGTCCTCTAGCTCTTCTTCTTCTTCATTGGTCTCTATGGTGACCGATTTCCCCTTCTCCTCCATGGACAGCTTGGTGCGCAGCGAGTTCCGCAGGGACACATGTACAGGAAACATAGCTTGTTTGTCCTTCTTGGATCTTGGCATGTCCGGTGATTTTGGGATTTCTGCCACAATCCCAGCACCTTCCAAAAATCTCACACTCGTGAACTCAGGGGCTCAATCAACGCTCAATACACAACAATTAGGGCTCTTCTCAATAACTCAATTCGCAAATGACCAAGTTTTGTTTGTTGAGAAACCCTTTTTATTTTATAGAACTTTTTGAAATTGAATTTGATCGTTCCCCCCAAATCTGGTTCATTAATGCTCCCTTGGCAAAAGATTTTCCAAAATCTTGCCCATAAATCGCGTCTTAAATGCCTTTCGCCCTCTCCATTTGGTCTCAAGTTGAGCATCCCATCATGAATAATGACTTCAACGATCAATTTATGGTCAAGCCACGTGGCATCGCAGCCCCCCACACATAGTCGTGGACCTTGTGACTCTTTGCTTCTATGTGCAGCTCCAACATCGCGCAGCTCCCGGGAAGAATAGTTTATAGTCCTGTGCTTCCTTTCAACTGCCTCGAGTGCTAAGACTGTTCTTCCTTCGACTAGTTCAATGGTCGTACGAACCATGAAAATTTTCAACCTGTCATCCATCGTGTTTCTTGGAGAATACCCACATTTTATTGTTACGGTCAGCAGCACGCACTTTATATATGCAACGCACTACCCTTCTTAGCAATGTGCGGCCCAAGCCAAGGCATCAGACTGATCAATTCACGGTGATAGGTCTTAAACCTGTCATCGTGATTGTATGCATCCTGCCTTATCACCCTGGTATTTTTTCCAAGAAAACCTTTCTTTATCTCATCCTTCAGCTTCTTGACTTCCACGTCCACCAGAGTGCTTTTCTTCCTTAATTGTACCCTTTCTTTTTCAAGTTCTTGGAGTCTAAAATTTCCCTGTTGGATTTTTTCTTCCAATGTTCTGCGAACATTCATGTCTACCGGTGCTATCATGATCGGTCTAAAATCTCCAAGTACTATAGGATTATAGCAGTTTTTTCATACTCCAACCTTGGTAGTGCCTGTGCAGTCAAGTTCTTGCACGCGGTCCTATAAGCCCATAAAACCGTTGGTACGCACAGGTCCCAGTCAATCCACTTCACATTGTGGACCTTGTTCAGCGCTTTGCATACTTTGTTAAAAGCTTCTGCGTGGATATTCTTCTGCACACTTGGTCTTTCCATACTTTGTGGTCCCAACCAAAGAGGTCGTTCGCACCATTGCCTTACCCGCACCTACTTCCCAATCGTGTTTCCTACATGAGGATGGTGTGCATTCATGCAGGTTGTGCACCATATGCATGTCACCACCTGGATAGGTGGGTGCGCAGGCCGGTTCATTCGACAATTTTGTTTGTTAATCACATCAAAGGCTTCCCAAACTGCATGTGCATCATCCTTCTGCATTCACCCTAGTTTTCAAACCTCCATTGGTACATACCCCACCATCTTACAGGCATAGCTCGCAGTACCCATTTTAGAGCATCAAAACGCTACTGTTCGGGTACTTCTCTTTCAAATTTGTTCAGGAAGTCATCTACCTTGCTCAACCTGTCATACATAGGTAGATCTCTTCTCTTTGTTGTTGCACAATGAAACGATCTTGTCATAATGTTGCAGTTGAGCGTGGTTACCTCGTGTAACTGGTTCTGCCATTGTTCTATCTCTTCACTAGAATTTTATGTGCAGGAGCTTTCGCGCTCCCAAGAGATTCAACCATCTACTATTGGATTTACCCAATCCTGCTCCCACGTGGTTATTTTGTAAATACAATCCAAGTTGTCATCGATGTCGCAGTCATGCACTGGCTCTGTGTAGCGTGATCCTTCCGCAAGGTCTAAAGGTACCAATACGCACAGTGATTTTTTCTCAAAAATCATCTTACGCTTCTTTAGATTTATCACTCCATTCATGTCAGTGGCCCAATCTATTCCCAATAGCACGAGGTAGGGATTGTTGTCATCAACAATCTCTATCACTTTGAAATCTGCTAGCCCACTGGCTCCTTCAATATCTATTGTGACTCCTTGCAGTCTCCCCATAGGTAGGATCTTTTGTTGGTTTTTCATTCATAGTTGGATAGGAGACCATTGCAACGCAGGCCTGCCCATGCACTCCCACGTATGTTTTGGCAGCACGTTCGCATCCAATCCTAGATCTAGAATCACTTGATCCATCTCATATTCCCCGATCTGTGCGGTCAATGTCATCTCCCTTCCTGTTCACATCGTGTGCTTCCCGAGCTTCCAGACTACGCGCAGTTCTCCTGGCGTGGTCCCAACGCATCAAGTTATGAGTTCTTTTAGCCCCTTTACATCCTTGTTGTTGCGTAGCAGCTTCATGCATGTCTCCAAGAACGTAGTGAGAATTGATGGGTCCATTTCTAGCTCTAGTATGTCCTTACTTCCTGAAGTGGAGGCATCCGCGAAGCACTTCTTAGCTTCCATGAAGGTCTCCTTAATGCGCTCCAAATCAAATTCGGGTTCCTTTGTAGGAGCCTTACAAACCTAGGTACTTTCTTCAGGTTGCTTGCCTTTGTCATCCCCTGTCGTAATACCACTCCGGAGCACGATATTTACATTAGGGTCTTCCTCGTGCGACTCAGACCTCATCATTTGTAGGTTCTGAGTCGAGGGAGGCTGGAGTGCTCCTTTATCGCGCAACCTTGCTATTAGTGTGGGACAGTCCTTCGTCTCATGATCAAACTGTGTACAATATAACCATGATGGTCTCGTTGGATTTTTACAATAGCGGTAATAATGTCCTAGCCCTCCGCAATTGTAACATATCAGCTGTCTGCAACCTCTTCCTGGTACCATTCCACCTCAACGTCGTCCACGCCCCTAAAATCCAGTGCGCACCATTCCTATGTTTTGATTGAGGGGTCGTGTTTTGGCCTGAATTCTATAGGTAGGAGTCCAATCCATCATCGCTTCATAACTCCTACAAGTTCGCTCATCATGGCCTACTGAACTGCAGAAATTATAGAACAATTGCTGGGAATTCTTCATATACTTATGTAATAGATGGCAGTTATCTGTAGCATGCTTTCCCCCTATCTGAAAAATCGTGCACCATAACACAGGCGCTGCACTTGGTCCTACTTGTGCCTCTAGTCTCAATGGAATTGGTCCTCCTCCCACGAGGTAATTCACAAACAGTGGGCAGTGGTCCTTGTCGTGCCCCTGGCTCTTACACTTTACGCACCATACCTCGTCACGCACTTCTGGACGAACCATCATGTCTTGTTTCAAACTCTGCATCTCAAGGCACAAGTTTTTCAACTGAGTGTGAATCTGCTGGACTCCCAGGTTAGGATCTTTGTTGTGCTAGCGCATTTCGTAGATGTGGCGTTAACGATGCTATAAACCATTCGCTGTGTTTCCCATCTGTTAATATCATGTTTGCTTCACGAATTGCACGCTTCATTCTTTGATCCAATTCCCACGGGGTTTCACCTGGTAGCATTGTGATTTCCTTGAATCCAATAATTGATTGTGCCTCTAATTTTGGCCTGCTAAATTCTTTGTTTCGCGCAACTTGGATATCTGCTATCCCTGCATTCGGATTGTCATTGGAATGCTTAATGTACTGTTAGGATATTCCGACACATAGGAAATAGTTAAGTACAACTTGGTCTAGTTTAGAGTTAGGTATAGAGTTAGGTAAAGTGTGTTTCTTTACCGTTGTACATATTGTAACTTACAATCTGACGGTCACGATATGTAGTGATCCGACGGTTCATTCTCTCCTCGGTATTACCGACACTTGATCCGTGGCTTGACCCCCGATTGGTCCATGAGTTCTATTTAAAGCGCATGGAGGGGCATTGTTCGGGTAATCCGTGCATGAGAGAAGCTTATGTAAATTTTCATTCTTTGATTAATAAATTGCCTGTAGTAGCCACGTTGGCGCAGGCCGTGGACTGTTTCCCTCCTTGAGGGTTTTAACCACGTCAAAAATATTGGTGTATTGATCTGCGATCTGGTTGTGAGCGCACATTGGGAAGCAGCTATGAATGAAGAATATCATTCATTGTTGGCAAATGATACATGGGATCTTGTTCCTCTACCAAAGGGACGCAAACTTGTTAGATGTAAATGGGTTTACAGAACCAAGTATGGACCAGATGGGAAAGTTGATAAACATAAAGCTCGTCTTGTTGCTAAGGGCTTTTCACAGGTTGAAGGCATTGACTACACTGAAACCTTCTTCCCTGTTGCCAAAATGAACTCTATCTGCCTTGTTCTTTCCTTGCTGCCTCTTTAAAATGGGGAAGTCCATCAGATGGATGTTAAATCCGCCTTCTTGCATGGGGACTTGCAGGAAGAAATCTATATGGAACAACCCATTGGCTTCATACAAACAGACTCCAGCCTTGTTTGTCGACTTAAGAAATCCCTTTATGGTCTCAAGCAAGCTCCTCGGGCTTGGTATGCCAAAATGGATAGCTTTCTTTTAGAATCTGGCTTTTCTAGGTGTTATTCTGACAATACTGTCTACACCAAGAAAGTGGGCAACTCTCTTATCATCCTTGTTCTTTATGTTGATGATCTTATTCTTACTGGTAGTGATCCCAACCTTATAAACCATGTGAAGTCCAGCCTTAAAAAGAAATTTGAAATGACAGACTTAGGACACTTACACTATTTTCTCGGTCTTCAAGTCTTGCAATCCAAGGAGGGTATTTTCCTTTCCAGTCCAAGTATGCTTGTGATATTCTTCGTCATTTTCACATGGAAGACTGTAAGCCAGCCCCTTCTCCCTTTCAGTCTGGAGTCAAACTTTCAGTCTCTTGTACTTCTCCTGAAGTTGATGCTACCTTTACCGTCAACTTGTAGGAAAACTCTTGTATTTAACCCATACTCGTCCTGACCTTTCCTTTGTTGTTGGCCTTGTTGCTCGTTTTATGCAAAACCCCCGTGAAAGTCATTGGAAAGCAGCTAAAAGAATACTTCGTTATGTTCGAGGTACAGTACAGTTTGGGATTCATTACAGTGCCAAAGCAGCTCCTCTATTAGTCGGTTTCACTGATTCTGATTGGGCTGGTGACCCTGATGATCGAAAGTCTACTGCCGGTTATGTCTTCACTCTTGGTTCAGGATCTATTACATGGGCTTGTAAGAAACAGGCTGCCATTTCTCTTTCGTCAGCAGAAGCAGAGTATCAAAGTGCCATTCAGCTATGCAAAGATCCAGTCCAGCATCAACGCAGCAAACACATTGAACTACACATGCACTTCATCAGAAAGCTCATTCATGACCATGTTCTTGAAGTGCAATATTGTTCAACAGATGATCAGGTTGCAGACATCTTCACAAAGGCTCTCACAGAGGCGAAGTTCACTAAACTTCGATATATGCTTGGAGTTCAGGAAGTTGTCACTAAGGGGGGATAGGCTCTAGTGCCTCCTTCCTTCTCCTATTGTGTCATATTTGTAAATCCTTCAATCCTATCCCAAGTTGTTCTTAAGGGGGGATGTTAGGATATTCCGACACATAGGAAATAGTTAAGTACAACTTGGTCTAGTTTAGAGTTAGGTATAGAGTTAGGTAAAGTGTGTTTCTTTACCGTTGTACATATTGTAACTTACAATCCGACGGTCACAATATGTAGTGATCCGACGGTTCATTCTCTCCTCGGTATTACCGACACTTGATCCGTGGCTTGACACCCGATTGGTCCATGAGTTCTATTTAAAGCGCATGGAGGGTCATTGTTCGGGTAATCCGTGCATGAGAGAAGCTTATGTAAATTTTCATTCTTTGATTAATAAATTGCCTGTAGTAGCCACGTTGGCGCAGGCCGTGGACTGTTTCCCTCTTTGAGGGTTTTAACCACGTCAAAAATACTGGTGTATTGATCTGCGATCTGGTTGTGAGCGGTGTCCTTTGGTGTTCTGTCTGAGGAACTTACCCTGTAAATTCCTACATGTACTAGGTCAACGAGCGATCCTGCAGAGCACTGACCAACGCTGCCTTCTTTATATTGTCATCTGTGACACCCTGTGCTTCCCATACAGCTTTTATCATGAACCAAAACTCGTCTAGATCTTCATTCCCTATTCCCTTGAACACTGGTAGCTTTATTGCACTGGCCATACTGCTTTGCAGTGGTGGCGTAGGTGGGATGGGCGAAGTCGGGGATGAAGACGGTGAAATTGGTGGTGGTGTGGGTGGGGTTGGTATGCGCTCTGTTATATCAAATTGATCGCACTTCTTGGTGAGACCTTCATGAGCTCTTCTTTGCCTCCTCGCAGAGGTGAAATTAAGGGGCTAGTCTCTACTTCTGTGTTACCTTCGTTTCTATAGATTCTCCCACTTCACGTAGCCCCAAACATCAATTTATTTGCATAACCCTCTTTTCACAAAGTAGCATTTTAATCCAATTTTTCAAAGATTAAACATACTTACCTCACGGTCCCTTGAGGAAGCGTCGTTCTGCCTCACTATAGCTGACTGAAGTATCTACCGCGAATTCGGTGATGAATCCTCCTATGATTTGATCGAGCCAATGATCGACAGCATGCACAATCTTATCCTCTAATGCTTCCAGTCTGCGCACCAATTCTAGAGTCCACACAATAGGTCTGTCAATCTTACACCTTCCTTGGCTATCTGCTAGCTTCGTGATCCACTCGTACAACTCAGTAGGAAAGGATGCAAATAAAATTTTGTGGATCTCCATATACCAGTAGCAATCTAACCACTCTTCCTTTGACAATCGTGGATTCCTATTTTCATGCGTCGCGAACTCGTGAATCTTTCTATCCAACCACTCTTCAATTCCTTTCTTTGTCAGATTCCAGTGATACGACATCAGACATCTCTATGCATATCCTGGTCCTAGCAACGAAACCATTTGTTGGCTTATTGGGGCCTAACCCAAGTTCGGAGTTAATTAGCCAAACAAATCCCAGTACTACTAGCCCTTTCAGCAACAGTCCGTGGAGCGCGGACTGATGTCTCACCCGAATTAGTATTGGAGGGTGCTAGAACTAGGTTTCTGCACCCTGGAGATGTCTGATGAGTTCAACTAGTCCATTGTTCGTCCCTGTGCGTAGGTGGCTTCATGCACCTTCTGTTACTCATGGCCTGATACCCTGCCTTCATGCAGCCCTAACCAAGGGTTGTGTCATGCTCTGCGCTATTACCCGAGATCTTATTTATCTTCCAGTGTTATTTAAGCACCTTCGCCTACTTAAGTGTCTTAAGTTATACTTAACAATACAAAACATTCATACAGGTTTGCACTGTGACTAAACAATATATTTACAAATTATATCCAATCATGCATTAAACCAAGAAAAGATACACAGAATTATAGAAAAACTTATCTTTATTGATTCTTCAACAGTTACAGACTCGACCTTCCTGGCGCACTCAGCTACAGGGGTCCGTGCACTCAGCTGTGGACTACTAGGCCTCTGCGCACTCAACTGCAGAGCCTTCTCCTACTCTACAACCCACAGACGCACTTTACACTTTGACTCAATCACTTAGCCTTCCTTATTCCCTATTAGTTATCTTTTACACTTAGAACCTCACTCTATTTATACAATTCCAACCGACATTACATTACAAAACTAGGGCGGACAACCCCGTGACTCTATCATACTTTCACACCCCGCGCCCGCAATTCGCAGAGCTTATACAACAATATTTGGTCAAAACTTGGGCTTTAAGCCCCAAAACATGCCTTGGGGGGATTCCATGCCCAACAGTTGTCCTAAAATTAATGAAATGATTAGATTGAAACAACTTGTTCTAAAATTAAAATTGTGTAAATAAGAGAGTAAGGCCAAACAAAATGACCTTCTATGCACTTTACCAAAAGCACACAAAAATTTCCATTCATAAATTGCATCTAATTTTATCAAAACTTGGATCTATGGATTGGTCTCTTCACTGTTAAAGATACCTAATTACTCTTGCATGGAGAGTTATCTAAAATTAGAGAGTCGGTTAACTTAGTCAAACTAATTCAAGTCAAGTTAAGTCATATTTTGGGCAAAGTCGAATTTAGTGTGTGGTTGCATGTCAAAGTTATTTTGAGTGGGTCACTAGTCGAGTAAGGATAAATACCTCTCATCGGGTTCATTGTAATAATCAAGTTTGTGTGATCAATAGAAGAGCCACAAATCATGTTTTGTTTTGTGTGTTAAATTTTCTGTCTTTCCTCCTCTGCCTTTCCAACAAATTGGTATCGGTGCCGAGAAAAGAATACAAGATCCGTGGAGTCTGTAGAGCCAGTAAGAAGAGGGCCAAGTGAAGAAGGTTGGCAATTTTATTTATTTTTAAATTGCATTGTAGAATTGTCGCACTCTTAAAGAGTTAAAGGTGCGACAGTTAGGTGCAAAATTCGCACTTTCTTAGTGAAAAAAGTGCAACACAAGCCCCGTGAGGTATTAGAAAGAGGTGAATTCCATGAGTAAATACAAAAGTCAAAGTTTTTAAAAATGGATCACATGGGTTCAACATTACATTATTATCTTTGTCGCATGTAGTATATGTTGCATTTGGTTTTTGGTCAAACTCAAATTAGTTTGGTTTTGACCAAAAAGAAAATTGCAAAAATTATACAATTTAACATTACAGCTTGAAATTTATTATTTTTTATAAATAATTTAATTTATTTATCTTTAACCTAATTGTCTATGAAGTTTAACATAGTATTGCTCCTTAAATGGATTTACAACAAAGAGTACAAAGTTCCCATCACTCTTGAGCTGACAACAGTTATGAAAGATTTAATATCTGACATGTTGTAGATTATACGTACCACCTAGATGCATTAAGGAGAGCACCCATTAAGAAGCACTATCAACTTCTACTCATCAATTAATCTCATTGCCCAATATAACATAGTTGTGAGCTAATCAATCTCGCATTTTCACTTAAATCAGAGTATAATAGATAAGAATGTAGGAGCATCAAAACTATCAACTTATTTTATATTAGGACGAGGGAAAATGTTGCAAAAGTCAACCATTATTCACAATATGATGGTGCATAGCATTTATTATGGTTAAGGAAATATATTTCATACCACGGTAAGTAATGTTTTGTGAAGATATTCATTATATATGTGTAAATGACAATGACAAACTTGTCATAAAGTTCCAGAGTTTTTCTAATTTTTATATAATTTAAATAACTTTAAATTTTAAAAAAAAATTATAAATATTATTTTATTTTACATGAACTTAAAATTATGAATAAGTTTTATTCATATTTTATACTTATGAATACATTTAATATAGAATTAACTTACTCCTTCCTTGATAGTACTAGGTTTTTGGTTACACCAAATCTATTACCTTGATGGGTGGTTAGTCTCATGTTTCAGGGTGGTAGTTATTCCATATAATTGATTTCCAATGAGGTGAACGTGACAATTACTCCAATATCCCCACTGAAACACAACTACGGAATGAAACTCAAGCCAAGACTCTGATACCATGTATTACTCACCATATACAAGTGTGTAGAAGACATCTAAATCCATTATGTATCAATGAAGGAGGCTCAATATGGATTAAAAATAACTATAGCAACTAGAAAAATACAAATAAGGAATCACAGGAAAAGACAAACTCTATCAAATAGAATTACATACGTGTCTCTATTATTACTACAACTTTATTTTTATATGTCAAATGCAAATTGCAGTTCAATTCAATTCAATGATGTTGTTGTAGTATAATGGAGTCCTCTAGCTCTGCGAAGGTAATATCTTATTTTCAATGACCACTTTTTTAGTCTCTTTTTTTTACTTGTTTTATGGTAACTATATATATATTATATATATTTATATATTTATAACAACGCTAATTTGATAAAAATTGTTGTTGTTACAAAATATTTTGCTTAACATAATTTTTTACTTTTCTTTTGGAAAATAATAAAATTTAGTGAAATTAAGAGTATTATATATATATATATTATATATATATATATATATATATATGATATTTACAAATTCAAGTTGTGAGAAATAAATTTTACTCTATTGCACTTTTATGTAATAAATTTTAGAGTAACATGGAGCCACCTCTTACTATTTCCTAAGTGAATGCAATTAGTATCCTCATAGAATATCTTAAAAACACTTATAAAAATTAAACATGATTTTATTTTGGGAATAATTAGTGATGTATAATATGTTCTTTTGTATATGACAGAATAAAAAGAACCTCTTGAGAATGTAAATACTAAATAAAAAAAAGTAAATATTTTTTTCTATAAGATAATTTGACATTTAGGCATTTACCAAAGATGACTTTCCAATTCACATATTAACCTAAACCCTAACTTAAGGAACTCATTTTTATTTTTATTTTTTTAAACATTATCAATTGAGGTATGATATAGTATGAAGCCTTACCACACAAACAATCTAAATTCAAAACGTTATAGAACACAATTGCAGTCTCTAACTCACAGCAAGAATCTAATACCTAGTATTACTCACCATATAAAGCAATGTCGTAAAGTTGACAAAGATAGATAACAATTCGTGCCATGCAAATTCAAAATGAGACTTATATTTGGACAAATAAAATTTTGGCCACAGTTTTTTTTTCAAAAACTTCTAACATATATTCATCTTAATAGGCAAATAGGTACTTTCTTAGAAATAAATAATTAAATATTTTTTTTAAGTTCTCAGTTATTAATTAATGTGATTCATGAACACATTGTTCTGATTTTTTATTTCTATTTTGTAATATTCAGCTACAATTAATTAATGTTTTCATATGTTTTAATTAATTAAAAATAAAAAATTTTATCTTTAAAAACAAAAATCCTTTAGCTACAATATTCTCATAATTATTTAATTTTGCAAAACAATATAATAAGTTACAGAAAATTTAATATATTTTAAAAAATCAACTATAGTTATTAAAAAATGATAATGGATTTTTATACTTCATGCTATGTGAGGGACTAATAAGACATTAATATTGTGGTTGGGTAGGATTAGATTCTCCACCACCACAATGCAGATTTTCATAATAAAATACCTCAATTTACCAATTAGTAAAATAAATTGACCAAATTCTAAACATTAACACTAATCATTAATTTAATTATATTTAAACTAAGTTGCAGAGACTAGCTACTATGCATCACTTGTTAAAGTTGTTTTTGAATTACAAGGAGTATTAAAAAAAAAAGCAATAGGTCATACCAAAGAGCTTTTAAAATCTCACATGGCTCTTTTTTTTAAATAATAATAGAGAGGATTATTTTACAAAGTTTTTTTCATAAGGATTTTTTTCATATGAAGTTTTTTATATAAAAATAACAAAGGGTTTATCATAACAAAGGTTTTTTTGCGAAAAGGAGGTTTTTTCTTTTTTTAATATGGCGCCAATAACTTCCAACCGCAGTTTCCACCATTTACAGGGAAGGATTATGATATGTGGATCATTAATATGGAGACCACGTTGAAAGTTCATGATGTGTGGGACAGTGTTATGAATGGATTTCCTTAACCTAATAATAAAACAGAAAAATGATCCCTTGGTAATGTAGAGAGGGAACAATGGAAGAAAGGAGAAAAGAAGAGTGTGTTAGTGTTGCAACTTTTCTAGCAAGGAGTGGACCTAGCAGTGTTCCAGAAGATTATGACCACCTCATTAGCAAAGGTAGTGTGGGAGACTTTGGCAACAAAGTATAAAGGTATGGCCAAAGTTAATATTGTTAAGTTACAAAATACTAGAAGAGACTTTGAAGGTCTGGAGAGGAAGGAAATAGAGGACATCGATTCATTCATGAATTGGGTCTTGACTATCATAAATTGGTTAAAAAATTATGGTGATGATATTAAAGATCAAACAGTGGTTGAGAAAGTCCTCATATCTTTGTCTACCAAATTTGATGTTGTAGTAGCAGCCATAAAAGAAGATAAGGATTTGGAAACATTGACAAATGAGGAGTTGATGGGATCACCTGTATCCCATGAGGCAAGGATAGATAGAAATATGGGTTCCACTTTAGAAACCACTTTAAGTCAGGTTTCTATTTCAAGAGATGGAGGTTGAGGCAGAGGTAGATTGAGAGGCAGAGGACAAGGTAGAAGACATGGTGGTCAGAGAGATGGCAGAGAAGAGTAGGAACATGAAAGTGGAAGAAACAACAAAGGCTTCAAAAATAATCAGAGAGTTGACAAATCAAAGGTGAGATGTTATTATTGCAATAAATTTGGTCACTATGCCCATGATTGCAGGAAGAAGAAAGTTGATCAAGGAAAGCAGAGAGCTAATGTAACTACAGAAAATACTAACTCCATGTTCCTAGCTTGTCATACCATGCATGAACCTTTTGATAATGTGTGGCTATTAAACAGTGGTTTCAGTAACCACATGACAAGAAACAAGAGTTTGGTTGCAAATTTGGATCAATCTGTGAAGACAAAGCTAAAGTTGGGGACTGACAAGTCTATAGATGTAGATAGCAAAGGAGTGGTCAATATTAT
Source organism: Pinus tabuliformis (assembly GCA_031772625.1). Classification (NCBI taxonomy): domain Eukaryota; kingdom Viridiplantae; phylum Streptophyta; class Pinopsida; order Pinales; family Pinaceae; genus Pinus; species Pinus tabuliformis. Next base: position 849,980,967 of record CM062820.1, on the reverse strand, counting down.
GACTAGGTAGGGGGAGCCAAAGACAATCTTAGAGGTATATTATGTCGTTGGTCTCAAACATAATTTGATAAGTGTTGGACAGTTAATGCATAAAGTCTAAAACATTATTTTTTAAGGACAAGAGTGTGTTATGTATGATAAGCCTCCAAGTAAATAACTTATAGAAAAGGTGCAGATGACAAGGAGCATACTCTTTCCTTTAATTATGAATTATAATGATCAAGTCAGTCCTTTTACACTTTCATTTTCTAATGATTACTAGTTATGGCACTTTTAGTTTAGACACTTGCACTTGTATGGTTAAAGATTGTTGTAGCAGAAATAGATGGTTAGAGGATTACCTCTCATCAAGGAACCTTCTAATACTTATGAATGTTGCATCCTGGGAAAGCAACATCATGAGAGTTTTCCGAAAGGAGTTGCATACATATAAAAGAAGCCACTAGATCTAGTTCATAAAGATATGTGTTGAACTATGAGGACACAGTCGATTGGTGGAAGTTGTTACGTCCTCACCTTCATTGATGATTTTAATAGAAAGACATGGGTTTATTTCCTGAAGCAGAAGTCTGAAACTTTTGAAAAGTTCAAAGAATTTAAATCCTTAGCGGAGAACCAAAGTGATCGACAGATCAAGGTATTGAGGTTAGATCGTGGAGGAATATGATTCGAAAGCATTCCACGATTACTACAAACAACATGGAATCAGAAAACAGTTTACAACCAAATACACACCGCAACATAATGGTGTAGCAGAGAGGAATAACATGATAATTATGAACATGGCAAGGAGCATGTTGAAAGGAAGAAACTTGTCTAATGAGTATTGGTCAAAAGTAGTTGCATGTGTTGTTTATGTGATAAATAGATCCCTACAAAGAGTGTGATTGACAAAGTACCAGAAGAAGCATGGTCAAGTATGTCTTGCAGTGTTTCTCATCTCAAAGTATTTGGATGTGTAGTTTATGCACATGTTCCTAAGGAGCTAAGAGGCAAGTTATATGATAAAAGTGAAAAATGCATATTTGTTGGTTATAGTGAGAAGTCAAAAGCTTACAATTTGTATAACCCTATCACTAAGAAGATGATAATCAACAAAGATGTCTTGTTCAAAGAACAAGAGTCATGGAATTGGACTATAGACCAAAAAGTTGAAGTAAGAGTGCCACTAATGGAAGAGAATGATGTAGCATAAAATGAGCAACATGGGTCACAAGAGAAGACACCAAAAATAGTCATGCCAGTAAGGAATCCAAGATTTATGAACAACATGGATCTTCAAGCAGATCAACATATCATAATTCTCCCAACAATCATCCAGGTGATGAATCAAGTAATGGTAGGAGAAAAATGAAAAGTCTGAAATATGTTTATGATGATTTGGATGTTAGTTCACACTTTGCATCATTTTCATCCCAACATTCTTCATTTGAAGAAGCCATCAAAGATGAAAATTGGGTGCAAGACATGGATGAAGAAATTTAAGTTATTGGAAAGAATGACACTTGGGATTTGGTTGATTTACCAAAGGATAAAAACCTCATTGGTCTAAAATAGGTGTACAAGACAAGTTCAAATGAGAAAGTAGAAATTGACAGATTTAAAGCAAGACTTATAGTAAAAGGATTCTTGCAGCAACCATGAATATATTTTGGACAAATGTTTGCTCCAGTAGTGTTACAGAACCATTTGGCCACATCAAATCCAAACATTCAGATCAGTGTTTTACGGCTCATCAAACCCTAAATTCAGTTGTTTCATGCCCTAAACAAGTCAACCCTTTGAATGCCTCCTTCCTAGACAGTTTCATGACTTGAAGACATCAGAAATTACCTCTAGAGGGACCAGCACAGGTAAGCCCTTATGAAGGTGCGCTGCAGAGTAGTTAAGTCCACTGCCAGGGTGATCTGCAGAGCACTTAGGCTTCCTTTCACCTACATTGGGTGAGAATGAGTGAAATTCACATAGGGTTTGGGGAATATTCTTATCTTTTGGAGTCATCTAGAAGTTTCCTTGTCTTATCAACTCATATGAGCTCAAAAATGGATGAGGAATGAGTTAAGGAGCATCTGATCCTCTCATCCCTTCCTCCATGGAACTAATTCTAATTATGGAAGGCCATTCAATTTCGCCATTAATGACAAAACCTCCTTCATCTTCCTATAAATTGACCACTCATCTAAGTGAGCAAGGGCTAGATTATGTTGAATTGTAAGGAGATAATGCTACTATGAGACTTGACTTTGGAGAAAATGGTGTGATGCCACAAGCTTGTCTTTCTTTTGATGTGATGTGGATGGGGTCCAAGCTGGAGGAATGACTTTGAATCAAACACTAATGGTTGTAATTTCTTCTTCTATCTAATAAAGTGTTTGAACCTTTTTCCATATGTTTTGTTCATTCATAAT